>OZ014530.1:14203840-23306966 GCA_963966105.1 Volucella zonaria
AGACAATCTCTGTCCCATATTTCAGACTCACTTCCCTGGTGACCAAATCCAAACCAATTCACAAACTGCTCCTATTTACGAAGCCGCAAGTGAGATGAGTAACAAAACACACCGTAGCTCGTATCTCTCATCAGTTGTGGTGGCGGTCGAGGTCATCATCCTTTTGATGGCTTCAAGTCACCCGCCACTGATGGCATATATCGAGTTTAGCTACAAATAAGTAGCTTGTCTGCTGGGAACTATTAAGGGAATCTTCATTTCCACTGGCATTCAAGGTGTGTTCCAAAGTAAATGGGACTTTTTAAAAATAAAAACAAAAAAGTTTTTTTTTGGTAAAACCGACTTATAGTCCCCTTCTGACTCATTACAGCAATTTGCGCGGTCTGAAAGCATGTCCAATGAGTGTTCTAGATAGTCGGCCGGGATATCTTGCAGGATATCGGTTCAAGATTTTCGGAGGGCTTTTGGGTCCAGAAATCCCTTTTTTTCATCGGCAATTGCATTTTTCCGAAAAGGCAAAAGTCCCACGGGGCCCAATCAGGCGAATACGGGGAGTGGTTAACAGTTAAAATAAATAACAAAAAAATCAGTCACATCTTGTAACAAACGCCAACTTCCTTCTGCGCAATATTTTGACCGAATCCAACGAATACAATGCACCAAACACAATGTCCTTGGAATCCTAAAAGCAAATCACCATTGTCTTCACTTTTCACTTCTCCAAACGAGATTTTTTTGGGTTTTGGCTCGTCTGTTCCCGGCGCTTTGTCACCTGGTTTCTCGATCAAATTGAAAACACTAAATTTCATCACCAGTCACAATGTTGTAAAGGAAGTTCTTTTCTTTCTGATGATGTCCTTCGAATGTTGAATTCTGAGTAATTCTTGGTCGTCAGTCATTTTAGTACCGATGACACAAACATACTGTCACTTCGGACGCAAATGCTCCTCTTCTATTCTTCCAAATGTCATGAAATTTTGACAGCGAAGGATGTAATTTCCAATAGATGTTCCCAAAAGATATACCAATTTTTAAAAAGTCCTTTGAAACGGACTTTATACATACCAAATCCGGCGAAGGTTCCAGAAAATTGGAAAGATGATTACACCCTCGTAAAGAGCTACAGATCTATGTTTTAGTCAGATTTCCTTCATGTTGAAGAGAATGGGGGAATTGCCTTCATGTTCACATCCTGTGTTTAAGATGTAACATGCTGACGAAAGGAATACGCGCTAGGCAGTTTCATCGACATTGTACAATAGGTGCTCCCGCTGTGAGTATCTCGGCCAAAGAGCACGGCGTAGACGAATCACTAGTTTTGTGGATAAAAACAATGCTGATGAATAGGACCCTGATTGCGGATGCTGACTATAGGCAATATGTGATGAGGGAAGCAAACAAGAGTTGCCCACAGGGTGGTATTCTGACTCAACTGCTATGGTGCATGTTGATCAACTCATTGCTCAACACTCTCAATAGTTCCGACCTCTATACCAAAGCATACGCGGGTGATGTCTAGCAGTTGTCTGCTCTGAAGCGCAAGTAGCCGTAGACGTGAACGACGAAATAAGCTTTCCTCTCAAAACTGTGGTTGTTCTCCTTATAAGACGGAGGATGCTTCGTTTCTCCAACGAAGCTAAATATTTTGGTGTCAACCTGGATAATAAATTTATTTGGACTAAATATGTCATATCGAAAACCTCCAAGGAGCTTTCGGCAAGACATGGGCCTTCACGAAATTGCGTTATTAGTGCATTTACCAGACTCCAAAATACGGTCCATTTCGACTGTATGTGGGCTTACTTAATTTAATTTTGGTGGGGGCTGAGGCCCCCATTTATTGGCGTAATACAAGCTTAATCTAACTTAAAAACTAGGACTAAAAACTAACAGAACGACTTAAGAGCTAGTGACCAAGGAAGTGATGGAGGAGATCTTGTTTGAGACGAGGAGTGCTCCAGTGGAAATCAAAAAGGGAGAGGTTTGAGTTGACCTTTCGGAGCATTCGGGAGATTGGTTCGTTGGAGCCATAAGAGGTGCGGTGGACCGGTGGACCGATAGAAGAATCGAGGACAACGTAGATTGCGGGGGTTGGTATTGAAGGAAATGGAGTTCAAAATGGATGCACAGTCAATGGAACCTGAGAGAAGACGATGAATGAAAAGAACGTTAGCAATATTCCTACGTTCTTCTAACGAATTCATATTTAGAAGTTAGAGGCGGTCTTGATAGGTAGGTAAGATTAAAGAGTCGTTCCATGGCAGGCCATGGAGGGCAAATCGGAGGAATCGACGTTGAATACCCTCGATTCGGGAAACATGAACCCAGTGAAAGGGGGACCAAGCTTGACTGGCATACTCAAGCAGGGGGCGAACAAAGGTAATATAGAGAGATCTGGTTACATACGGGTTGGAAAATTCCTTGGACCATCGTTTAATAAAGCCAAGTGATGCGTTAGCTTTGAGGATTATCTTATCGATATGCGAACGGAAATTAATCTCACTGTCGAATAATATGCCAAGGTCTTGGAAAGACTGAACCCGGGGAATTGGTTGACCATGGAGAAAATAAAGTCGGGGAGGAGACGGGTTGCATTTACGTGAGAAGGTTATAGATTGACATTTGGCTGCATTAAGTTCTAGGCAGTTTTTGAGGCACCAGATTGAAAACCGATCAAGGTCTTCTTGAAGAAGGGCAGAGTCCTGGGGAGAGGAAATAGATTTAAAAAAATTTGTGTCGTCAGCGTAAAGGGAAAGGGAGGAGTGCTTAATGACACTCTCAACATCGTTGATAGTAAGAATGAAGAGAAGAGGGCCAAGATGACTGCCTTGTGGAACTCCAGATGAGGCCAGGAATGGAACAGAAAGGGCGGATCTAAACCGAACACTATAATATCGGTTTATCAGGTAAGAAGAAATCCATTTTAAAAAGAGAGGGTCAAAGCTGAGAGCTGACAATTTGAAGAGGATCAATTGATGAGTTATCTTATCAAACGCTTTAGTGAAATCAGTTGCGATAACATCGATTTCTTTGCCATTTTCTAAGGCTGAGAGAGCAAAAGACACGCATTCAACTAGATTTGTGGTAGTTGATCTACCTTTTAGAAAATCATGTTGTCGGGGTGAAATAAAAGGCTTGCATTTGAAGCTTAACGCTTCGTATAAAATGCTTTCAAAGAGTTTGGGTATATGAGAGAGTTTAGCAATGGGACGATAATTGGTACTCGTAACTTCATGCTTTGATCCCTTTTTGTGTATCAGGATTATAAAAGAGGTCTTAAAGATCAGGGGAAATTCACCCTGTGTAAGACAGGTTGGAAGAGCATTTCTTAAGAAACATGGCGAGGAGTCCATCTGGGCCAGGTACAAATTCAGCGATTCCAAAGGGCTAGGGCGGCTAACGCTGGGAACCTGGCTCAGCTGGGCATTGCCCTTCAGCAAGGGCTCGCTGAGTACAAGCGTCTCATTGTCAGCACAAAGGAGTCTCACTGGAGAACTTTGCCTCTAACAATAGAGATGATCCCTGGGGAAAACTCTACTAAAAGGCTAAAAAGACTGCTGACATTGAAAGCATTCGTGAGGATAATACGGTTTTATCCACATGGAAAGATTGTCTTACTGCATTGCTTGGTCAGTTCTTCCCGAGAGAGGAGCGCTTAGAGGACTCTTCATATGAAGAGCCTCCGGTCCCTCCGGAGTTAAGGACTGAAGAAGTCGAGTATGGTGTTTCACTTTTTCGCTCCAGGAGATCTCCTGGAGCTGATGGAATGACCGACCTGCTTGGTCTTTATAGCAAATGTATTGCTTGCAGCTACTTCCCCAAGGATTGCAAGGTGGCAAGGGTGGTTGTGCTCCTGAAGTCCACTGCTAAGAATAGGTCTGACCCTAAATCTTATCGGGGCATCAGCCTGCTTCCGGTACTAGGAAAAGTACTGGAAAGGGTTATGGTGGAAAGGGTTTCGGAGAGTATGGCGGAACCAATGTCCCCCTTCCAATTCGGCTTTACAAGAGGCAAGTGTGTCGAGGATGCATGGTCTTTCCTAAAGGACAGGGTCCTCAGAAACAGGGCCAGTGTGATTATAGGCATCTTTATTGATTTTAAAGGTGCCTTTGATAACCTGAACTGGCAGAAAATAGTAACCAGGTTACAGGAATTGGGCTGTCGGGAAATTGGGCTTTGGGGAAATTACTTTTCCGACAGAAAAGCGAATGTGGTAAGTACTCACGATAGCGTCTCAATTAATGTTGAGAGAGGTTGCCCCCAGGGGTCCATCTGTGGTCCTTTTATTTGGAACCTGATGATGGATCTACTCTTGCAGCGACTAAATGAGCTCTGTGGGTGCTGCGCCTCATCCTCGAAGGCCAGTCTAGGGCCGAAATCGAGGTATTAGGAGAAAGAGCTCTAGCAGTCGTTGCTGAATGGGGAGAAAGCGTTGGGGTAAGTGTGTCGCAGGACAAGACTATTTCAATGAAGCTCAAGGGCAAATTGAATGTAAGACGTCGGGCTCCTGCGATACGTTTAAACGGCGTTGGCACTAGATGTGTGACTGAGGTCACATATCTGGGCATAACGATGGGTGAGTGTATGAACTTCATGCCTCACCTGGTTCGAACCAGACAACGCATGCTGGGTGCTGTAGTCCAGGTAAGGCGCACTTTGCGATCTGACTGGGGACTCAACAGACGTTCCGTTCGTATCATATACGATGGCCTTTTTGTTGACTGTGCAACATATGGTGCATCGTTATGGTACGACGGGGTTATGACTGTTGATGGTCGAAGGCGGATCTTGACTTGCCAAAGAGTCGCTTGCTTGGATATTCACCGGTTTGCCACACTGTCTCCACAAAGGCAATGCAGGTGTTGCTTGGAGTGCCACCTCTGGATCTGGAAGTGATACGTCGTGGTATTGCTTTCAAGATCAGAAAAGGTCTCCCTCTAAATGGGCGCGATTGGGTTTCCCCGGAAGAAGTGGATGGCCTATTCCTGAAGCAGCGTAAAACCTTGCTACACGCATGTGTTCTATCTAGATGGCAATCTAGATGGGATGCTAGCGAAAATGGCAGCGTTACTTACGGCTTCCTAAGGTATGTGCTAACCATGAGAATTTGTCCTGAACGGAATTTTAACCTCAGCCTGGGCTTTTTGTTGACCGGGCATGGCTCTCTTAATGCATTCTTGCATAAGAGAGGGCTTAGGGGGGTTGCGAGTTGCTCATGTGGAGCCACTTATGAGGACTGGCTTCATGTCCTATGTGAGTGTCCCAATTACGCTGACATAAGGAACTTCCAGGCTATGGGCATCACCTTTAATGGTGAGACCTACGATGTCTGTGGAATTATCACTGATACCGTACGGTTCGAAAGAACCCGTAGTTTTGCAAAAGAGGTATTTTATAGAAGACGCAGTAGGCAGCTAGCGGGTAGATCATAAATGTATTTGTCCAAATTGTTGAAAGGCCGCAAGGCCTGGGCAGTGAGGTGCCCTACTGGAAGTAACCTCAAGGTTGCGGAGCTCGACCGGAAGCTATATTCTGGTACAACGGGAGGTCAGGAGCCCGCGGAACTATGGTTCCGGCCTGACCTAGGAGTTGGCCCCCTTGTGGGAGTATCGTGGTGGCTGTAGGTTTGTACCCAAAATCGCGGGGAAAATAGAACTAATGGTGCTCGGACATCTCATGGCGTAGCATATGTGTAGTGTACTACCATCTGTGCTAAACCATGGGATTGCTATGGAACCAATTTGTCTGCTCGATGTGGAGTTGCATTGCAACCGGGTGCCATGACCCACAGAATGGCTGAAGTATTAGATAGGCCTCGACCCTTCACCAAAGGGGAAGTTCGTGCCTTACACACGACTTCGAATCTGGTACTGGTGGTAGTACTTGTACTACCCGAAGGGCGCTTATCAACGCATTGTTTTGATATCTTGTGCGAAAACGCACCGTAGACTTAAGCCCTCACGGCAGGTACCTACGTAAAACACAAGAGACATATGTGCTGGACATAAGTGACACAGCATCTTATGGCGCTTGCTGTGAAAGTGATAACGGCACCTCGGGGCCATACGTCTGTGAGTATGCAGCCTACACTCGGTGCTGATTCTTTAGACACTTTTTCACTGATGCGCTTAATAATCTTTCTATGAAAGACTGATAAATTCTACTAAAAGGAACACACAAGGACTACAATGGACTAGTTCTTTGTCTGAGTACTCTGTTCCAATAAAAAAAAAGAAAAACGAAACCTCGTATAAGGTGTCTGCCTTGCCGATTGTTGACAGCACCATTGACGTCATGCTTCCTCATTCTAAGGATCCATCATATTGCTTATTTATTCTCACCCAAAGCTTGTGCTTAGCACTGCAATTTCAGCCAGTAAACGGCGGTTTTTATAGGCATGTGAAACAAGCATAGAAGTCATAGTTACATCGATGGGCATCGTCATGTTCACGTAGATCAGTGGTTACCACAAAACATGATTTTTTTTAAATAGACCTGAAAGTATCCGTGGTACCGTCGTTGTTTTCCAAGGATAGGATTATATTCCTGCCTGTAAAGCCCGGCAAATAAAGGTGGTAATGCTCTTGTTCGTTTGTTCCATATTTTGTGTGGCTAGATTTCCAATATTTTCATTGTATTGTATATCGCGCCGCCAGGCTTTTCACCGCAACGCATTTTACAATTTGGCATCTTCACATTTTAAATTTTTGTTGATTCACTATTTGGTCCTCGTCTTAGGTCCCGAGTATGAAAGAATTCTCAGTGCGTGCCTTACTTTAACGCTGGTGGTCTACAAGCGATCAGAATGGCTTCAACTTAAAAATATTTCCTAGGTAGACTCAGATAACTTCAACAAATTTGATTACATCGGAAGAAGAATCTCACCACTCTAACCAACTTCGATCTTCTATGTTCAATACTCCACGAGTAATCATTGCCCTGCTTACAAATTACCTGAACCAAACCTCATTTAACTGGTCAAGTCCAGTTTGTCCTATTTATTCTATGGAATTTGAGAATTTCCCCGAATCGATCACTTTGCATCGATCGGTGATAATCTAATCGAAACACTCAGTGGGAACACACTTGGTTCACTTGTTCGCCTAAGAAAATGCGGAAGCAAAGTATCGCAAAAAAACATCTCATCACTTATTCAGAACGCAAGCGCATTCGAATACATCTATTCGCGTCTGTTATTCAAACTTCGAACTAGGTTAACACGCTAACACGCTTAGACACTTAGCTAACCAAAATGCGTTCAAGAAAATTGCGAATCTAAGAAAGACTCACATTAAAGTCTAAGAACCGAAATTTCCATAAAAGTGAAATCCTAACCAGGTTGAGGTGTTTGCATCAGAATGTCTTCGTATTTGCGCAATGTAGTCGGTCGTACCTCTATGCATACTAAAGGGGTGACAATCAATAGAACTAATAAATAGAACAGCGAAGGACACTTTAGTCAGAGTAGAATCGCGTAACCTTGCATTAGATCCTCTTCCAGCACGCACGTGTTTAAAATAAAACTAAAGTCATGGCAGTTAAGATGTATCCGTTTCTGTTCATAGTCGTAGTACGAGTACGCATACCGATGAACCCGGATGTGTTCCCAGTTGCAACACGAACGATTCACACTTTGGTCATAAATTTTTGCACCGGCCCGGTCTGGAAGCTCATCAATGATGCAATGAACCCCTTTCCATCTCCATCTAAATGCATCTTCACCAGCATCAGCAATATGGTATGCCTGTCGAGTACAAAGTCCAAAAGGTCTCAAGCAATAGACCCAGACCTTGCTTTAGAGGAGAACTTTCGCTGCCAGAGGCAGCATGACTGCTGCTCTGAGTACATGCTTCCAGTGCATGCTTCAGTCCATGGTGGTATATCGCACACATGACTCCACGGAATCCGAAACGAAGATGGTTCTCATAAAATCCATCTTCAGTAGGAAATAAGTTTGCTCGTAGTGAGCGCGACCCAATGAATGGGGGTCTGAGGTCTGGCAAGGCGGTAAGCGTTCCGACAGCTGACCATCCCTACAACCCCGCTTACTCTCTCTATCTCTTTAAGAGTTCGTCCATAATTTCTTTGGCGCGCATTTGAAATAATATGTTCTTTCATGCAGCCAATAAATTGCCACAGTTATGAGTGCAGTCTTGAGGATCTCACCGGCGAGCTGTTATCCGTAGGCCAGGTCCAGCATGTGATTACTTCTAATGCCAATATATTTATTCGTAATCGTTCGTCGTTCGTCGTTCGTCGTCCGTCGTTCATCGTTCGTCGTTCGTTGTTCATCCCATTTGCCATTTAGGAAGTTGCCAGCGTTATTTGCCTATTTGGCAGGCAGTACGCGATCGGACAGTGGACATGGACAGAACAGACGAGAGCTCTGCTCATTGAGGGAAATATATGGGCGATTGGATGCGCGGCAAGATTGCAAATCTCAGCCCAATCATGGGAGGAGAATGTATCTAAATGCTCGTACACTGTCGCTGTTGTGGAGCAGTTGATGCTGATGGGTGCCTGCCGGTGCAGTAAACAGAGACAAATGAAAGCAACGCGAATTGAACATGCGACGAATGGAACAGTAACAGTTGCCCAGTTGCGCAGTTGCGCAGTTGCGATTGAAGTGAATGTACACCTCACTGGGCAATCGGACTGCAGGTTGTGGATTGCGGACTGACGATTGGGATTGGGATTGGGAATTGTATTAGGATTGGGATGTATCCCGAGTTTTATCTTGGAATCGAAATTCTGATTCTCTGGAATGAGGATGTTAGGGTACTTGCGTTCGAAGTTCGCTTCCATGGTAGGAGACTTCTGTGAGAATCATTTTGGATGCGAGAAGAAGATTGTGCGGCAGTGATTTGTGTGTGGATTAGAAGAGTTTGTCGCTGCAGATTGGTATCAGCGTAGCTTCGGGATATTGAGACATTTCGATTAGAGAGGTCTTTTCGTTTTGTTTTGTAGCAGGAAATGCGAGGATTTTGGTTGGAAAAGTGGAATCGTTATGAGATCGGGTACACCATGTGGAAGTGATAAATGTTATCGTTATGATGGTGTTGATTGGGAGGACGGAGATCTTAATGAATTTGCTGGGAAAAATATTCTAGCTTTCCTCCTGTCTGTAGGTAATTGACAAGATTAGATCTTGGTAGGCTGCATATGCGTCTTGCATTGATTACTGCACTGCAAACGACGTTTCCGGTTTATACATCACAAGGTTTTTATACATCTTGAGGGGCAACTACCATTATTTTTCACAACAGAAAACCGAGGAGGAATGGATCCATATCAATCAACAACTACACGCCACTGTATTCGGATTTTTGCAGTGCGCTGAAATTCAACCTTAGACCTTAGCGTACGAGACAACAGTTCGTTAAGACCTTATGCAGTTCGGTGGTTATTTGGACGAAAAAGAGGAACAGGCCTTAAGTTATGTGGGTCGGGACAGTCGATGGTGCCGGTTAAAAGCTCGTGTATAAAGAGAATGCAGGCGGATTCGCCATGGGAGTCCATGGGAGCGCAGAGCGAATCGTAGGAATCTGCGTTGGATAGCTTCGATACGTAGAATATGGTTTTCATATTAAAGGGACCATACCTGGCTAGTATATTCTAGAATTCTCCTAACAAAGGTAATGTACAGGGATTTTGTGACGTAAAGGTGAAAGAACTCTTTGGACCATCGTTTAACAAAGTCAAACGCGGAGTTAGTTCTGCTAATTATGGAGTCAATGTGGGTGCAGAAAATGAGCTCAGTATCACCGAAAACGTACAAGTCCTGCATTGAAGTGACTGAAGCTACAGATTGGGTTGATATATACTAAGTTCGGTCAGGAAGTATTGAACGCTTCCCAGAGTATCAGATGTTTTGTCATTTTTTTATGATGACTTCAAGGAAATTTTTGTGGCGCTATATTGAGATCCTATTAAGATTGTTTTGTAGAGGTTGAGAATCAGGAAATTTGAAAATTTGTCTATAGATTATCATATCATCGGCATGAGGTCTCGGCAAGTACAACCTTCATTACCGAAGAAAAGATTTCCTGGGCTTTTAACAGCTTCTTCCCGTTCAAGTCTTCGGGTCCTGACGACATTCTGTCTGTCATGCTAGAGAGAACATAAAACCAAACAACATCAGATAGCGTCAATCTTCAGAAGCTGTTTAATACTGAACTACGTACCCTACTTTTTAGACGCGCTCGAGTGGTATTTATACCGAATTTAGATAAACGCGGCATCTACCGTGAGCATCGAACTTGTCGCGTTTTAGAAGCTGAGTAGGGTCAGTAAATTTCGAGAAATGTTCCAGACGAGTCATGAAACTAATTTTCCCCGCCTCCACTTACCGCCATCATTCTAACCAGTCCTTTTTCTCCGGGGCTGGATCAAGGTGTCACACGACCCTTGCCGCAGACCAACCTGGCTGGGGGCTCAGCATCGCAGACGAAGTGTCCGGATACCTGGCGACTTCCGGATTAGCTAGCCTTATCTCATCCCCCTCCATCTAAGGTGATCGATTTAAGACGCCAAAATGCTTTACGCATTATCAAAACCTTCGGATCCATTTCGGAGGTTGAGAGAAGTGCGGATATAAACAGCAAAGTTGAGTGGGCTAACAAGATCCTAAAAGACGGATTACCCAGTGCTTCCACTGATATCAAAGCGCCAAAAGACTCCTCCAAAAGCCAAACATCATTGGAGAAAATCGCGAAGGTTCCCAAGAGGCTAAAATACCCCAAAACCTATAACACCCCAACCCCTGGGCCATTCATTAGCACATCTCTGAGGGCTTTTACCGAAGTCCTAAAAAACGAGATAATGATAGCAGTAATCGACAGGAACGACACTGACTGATCAATAACACCTGAACCGTGGCAGTTGGTCAAGTTAAAGCTTTCGAGCAACTTCTTGGCCATCATGCGGGAAAACCCCGGACCACCTCCCATCACAAGCGACGCTGGTTGGCACCAAGGCCACGTCAAGCTCATCGCAAGTGCCAATCAGAGATCTCTTCACTAAGGCCATAGGTGGTTTAGGAGAGATTTGGCCAGGTGCAAAACTCCAGGTCGTGTCTATGGAGGATATATCTAGCAGACCTAGAACTGGCACCTGGATCCCAGCCGAGCCCTTCTCCCCGGAAAGTATTCTAGAGATCATTAGGCTCAGCAACCCGACCCTCCCGACTCATGACTGAAAAGTGGCGAAATTGGAAGAACTAAGGGGCTCTTCTAGACGCATGTCGATCGTGATCAATAAGGGATTCCTTAACCCTCTAACGCGACCCGGTTGGGTTTCGAGTCAATTCACCTATAAAAAGGATGAGCTGGATGCTGATAAGCAGCCTCCTCCTCCTTTAACTGAAACTTCAAATACAACCTTAGATCTTGGAGTGTCGATATCTTTTCTAGAAATGGATAGCGACGACTCCAATCTATCCGAGGCGACAATTAAGCCGTCGGTCTTCTTTTCTGACATTCTATCGGAAATGGAAACCGATGACGAAGTAAAAAGAGATCCTATACGATCAGAGGAAGAAGAGGAGGTCTTGGGCACATCTTCAGAATCGGAGGACTTCAACAGCACCGTGGTGGAGGCTACCCTGGAAAACTGCAGCAATGATACGGTTTCTTCAGATTAATCTTCATCACTCAAAAAAGGCTTCGGCCGCACTCATTCTGCGTCAGGAACCATGGATTGTGGAAGGCGTGGTTCGCGGACTTGGGACACCCGTTACGCTCCACTCTACATATACAAGAGGAAAAGGTAAGATCAGAGCTTGTATATTATTGATGCCTTAATGTAGTTTTACTTCCTAATCTCAGTGACCCCAACTTAATTGTTGCCAGACTAGAGACTGGCAAAGGCTCTTACTGGCTGGCATCGGCATATTTTGGCAACGATTATGATTGTCGTCTCCCTGGTGACAACGTAGAAAGGGTGGTACTGGAGGCTGGAAGGCTAAAAACTGGTCTCATCATCGGGTGTGACGCTACCGCTCATCAAACGTCATGGGGCAGTACCGACATCAACGATAGAGGTGAGTCACTTTTTGATTACATTACTTATAAGAACTAACCTCATTGTTTGCAACATTGGCAATGAGCCCACTTTTGTAACAAGAAACCGACAGGAAGTGCCAGATATCACTCTTGTCTCCGACAACATCACTCAAATGCTGATGAACTGGATGGTATCATCTGAACACTAATTTTCAGACCACTGAGTGACGCTCCTCCCAAAATACAGAGGAATACTGTCAGAAATGCTATCCTATGAAAGTCAAGGGGTCTCAATCAGACTATGGCTGGTTTCTGCCCTTTTTTTCAACATAGAAGTAAGAAAAAGCCACCTTGGTGGACATCAGCACTGGGGCCGCTTAGAAACACTTGCAAAATACTTTTCAACCTAGCAAAAAGCACAAGGAAAGTGACTGACTGGGACTTATATAAAGAATCCCTAAAATTATACAAAAAAGGACTGAGGAAGGCAAAGCGACAGTCCTGGAGAACATTCTTTGACAAAATCACAGAAACCTCTGAAGTTTCGCGGCTAAGAAAAATCCTCTCTACCAATCCTATGATGCCTAGCTGTTTGAAAAAAACTGATGGCTCTTGGACAACATCAAGTGATGAATCACTCAACCTGTTAGAGGACACCCACTTTACAGGTAGCTCCTTACTCGCGGTCAGTAGCAACCTAAACAGGACTACTGCAACCGTGACTAGAAAATATCATGAGTAGCTGTGTAGAACTGATCCACATTCCACTGTTATAGAGAGAAGTAAATGTTGTTTTCATTCCCAAATCCGGAAAATGTTCTCATGTTGTCCCAAAGGACCTCAGACCTATAAGTTTATCATCTTTCCTTTTGAAAACTCTAAAACGGCTGACTGATATCCACATACGAGGTAAAATTGCTCTAAGACTTTTGTCAACTGCTCATCATACCGACTGTAAAGGAAAGTCGCCATACACCATACCCGAACTTTGGTTTGACAAAGATTTCCATGTAAGCTTCCCCTCTAGGTCCTTCTGGAAAGAAGATGCTTTCATGGAGGACAAGTCAATCCACTTCTACACAGATTGATCTAAAACCGGTAGCAAGGTCGGTGGCGGGGTAACGGGGGGTGGTGTTCCAGACAGAAATTTTGGGGATTAAAAGAGCTCTGTCATAACTGAAAAAAAAAAACCTGATAGTCAAGCCGCTATCAAGTCTTTGGATTCAGTCTCATTAAATTCGAAAACCGCCCTTGAATGCCGATCATCTCTTATGGAGATGGCAGAGTAGTTCAACCTTCACCTTTGCTGGGTGCCGACCCACAGAGACATTCCAGGCCGATGAACTCGTTAAAATTAGAACCACTCCACCTTTTCTACCGGAAAAATCTAGCACAGGTATACCTCTCGCTAAGTGCAGATTAATATTAAAGTTTGATGCCAATAAAAGAACAGACCTTAGGTGGACTGTTGGATTAATATGTCAAGCGACTAAACAGATCTAGCTAACAGATCTGGCCAAAGCTAGATCCGATTCACCTTAAGAGTCTGATTATTCTACATTGGAAACATCTCAGTGCCATCATAGGTGCCATCACTGGACGCCGCCTCATAGGCAAGCACGTAAGAAGGCTTAGCGCTTTTACAAACGATTTCTGTAGAAGCTACATGGACGAGAAGGAAGAGGAGATAATCCTCCATTTATTCTGTACATGTCCAGCTTTCTCCCAAAGAAGAAAACTTCACTTAGGAGCTTTCTTCTATAATGATCTAAAGGGTCTAAAGAATATACAATAGACGTTAACAGTCTCCTACGCTTTATCGTAAGCTCAAATTGGTTTCATTACTAAGAGGATCATAGATCCACGTGGCATTACAATGGGCCAATAGGCCTAAGTGGGTTGGTGTTTCCAACAGCCACTCTTACCGACCTACCTACCTACCTTGTGCAGATCTCGAAGTTATAGTTATTTTTTCTTATTGTAGAGCCGTCAACAGTAAACCCATCTTTGTCCAAGATAGTGGTTACAATAGGGCTCTTACGAGGCCGGATAGTTACCCCACGTACAAACACGTGCCTAAAGGGTAAGGCCTAAACTGACTTCACGACTTCTTCGGCTGTTTTTGACGAAGGGAAATCGGTCCAATTTTGGGCCTATTTATCACAACACGCTCAATATTGTCTTCCAAAGGCTCAGACAAGGCCTTTACGTAGCCTCAGAAGTAATACATACGCTGATTTTCCAATTCAACATCTGTCGTTGAATCAAGTGCTTCGTAGATCAACAGCTTCATAGGCAGTAGCGGCATATTGTCCGCAACCACATACCGTCTGGATTAATGTCAACCATATTTGCGATGAAATAATTGCAGATCATTGCCCGGTGAGGTTGGCCTTTGGAAAAATCAGGACTAATGATGCCACCAGGGTAAAGACCACATCAAGCCATGTACTTTTGCGGAGTAGGTCTAAGTCTTTTCGCAAATTATTTTCCAAATATTGAATGGGTAAAAGCCAAACTGTTGCAATCGGTTTCGAATTGACGATTCCTGATCTTTCGACATACTTTCACTCACAGTGACTGGAATTTATTCTGTATGCCTACAAGAAGCTCCCGGCCCAATTATCAAGGTTTCACCCATCAATGACGTTGTTTAATAAAAAGCAAGGGCAGAGCAAAGTACTGGTCTTATCGTAACGGTTGTCAGATGACGCCACCGAAGGTTGTTACGATTGACCAGTTGACCAGTTACAAGTTGTCGGTCATAGATCTTGTTGTCGGCAGGACTTAAATCACGGCGCAATGGGAGTCAGGAGCCCCTCAGTTCTCATTCGTTAACTTGGTCATGTGAATTAATCTGACATATGTCTGCCTATACGAGTAAGTTTCACAAGTCAAGTTCGGTTAGAGGTGGATAATAGCCCGTGGCTATCGCGAGGAAGTAAAGTAAGCACAATAATGTGTAGTCACAATTACAGCTCTGGGCATCGCCAGGTTGGTTGACGTCGCTCAGTATCTTCTCTCGTCGAGCTATAACATGCTCTTTTACAAGTGTTGTTTTCGTTTTCGAAAGTGATGCTTGAAATATCTTCCGACCGTGCTCTTAAAAATCCCCTCTTGCATTTATTTGGCTAAAAATTACTAAGACGTTTCTAGCGCTGTTTGACAAAGTAGTCCTACACCACTGTAGAGTTCATGAGAACATATGATACTGTTGTTCCGGAACTTCACCTTCATGCGACGTCGTTCATTTACAATCTTAAAATTCAAATTTTCTTGCATTTGAAAGGACAAATTCGCAACTGAAGAGGCTGTGTTTCTGTTCTTTGTGAGATCTGTAGACGCCTGACTTGTTTTCCTATAATAATTGGCGCGCGCTTAACTGATTTTGTGTGCCCTTAAAATTTTAACACACAGCGCGGGCGAAGGAAAAGTTAGAGCAGGAAGAAGAGAGATACCGACGAACGTTGGTCTTAAATGTTTGCAAGTTATAATGGCTAGGAAACAGTGACCTCTGCAGGGCATTCCATAAGCTTGAGAAAGAATCACGATATTTCATAGTACGTCCGAAGTTGCGTTTAAGCGTTAGTTATGAGCATTCATAGCGAGACGGGTGTCGCGGTTAAAGGTTTGAAGAGGCGGAATGCTTTTGGAAATTTCGGTGGTAAAAATAGGGATTGACTGCGTAATATTGGCATCATCTATGAGTCTTATAGCACGGTTTTGAATCCTATCTAGCAAGGGCAAGTGAGTCTTAGGAGTACCTGAAGAGATGTGGGCATTGTACTCCAGGGCGTTCTAAATGCCCGATTATGCGTTACTAGACCAATGTCGCGGTACAGACTGAACAGTTTCAGTGGTTAAACCTCCTCCTCCATTCTCTGTCAATACCAACGAGTCTGAAAATTACGCACAACATCTTTCTCTTGAAACGGCCAAGTGCCGGAGTTCTAATAGCCAATGGTGGTGCTCTGACGTTTTCTGATGATAGCATGTACTTTGTTTTGCTCACATTTATCATTAGATCCATTTTGTATGCTATGCCTCAATACTCGCAAAAGCTTCATTGGCAGCTCGCTGTATTCGTCCAATCATGTCAATGTCATCCGCATACGGAAGTAAGTGTGCAGACTGTGGCTATTTTGTTGGCCAGTGAGTTTTACAAGATTAGTTCTGAGCAATGCTATAAAAGTCACATGACAGCGCGTATTATCGTATCGACCGGAAATTTCCGGGTCGTTTTCACGATCTGATATAGCGTGAATATTTCATGTGTATTTCTTTCCTCGCCTGAAACCGCACTATAGTTGGCGCAGTCATAAGGGTCTTCTTCCTTGAGGATTTGTGCTGAAATTTCATACCTCAAACATGCTGTCCTCCATATCTTACAGCTGAGCTGGTGCGTGGTCTCAACCAGATCATATACAGGCCAGGCAACGAAATCCCCTGTCGTCTTCGTCCAGGGTGAATGGTTCACTCTGCCTGATTGGTTATAGAGCCTTGAAAAGTAGTCACTCCATATACTAAACACCGATTGCGACTTTACCACTAGTTGCATTCTGACTTTGTTCCCCAGGCAAGTACGTTTATTTCGCTGATAAGACTGTAAAACGTCTTCCTGCAGCTTCTTTGAAGGTTTGTGGACAACATTCCCATTGGTGTTCCACGATTTATAATTGGTTCTTGGATTTTGGAAAAGCTTGAAGGAAACACCATTGGCAAAGATTCTAGCGGTCTTTTGCGGTTTCTGCTTTTCAACATCGGACTTTTGTGGTCTTATTTGAGCTCGCTGTGCCTGTAATATCAGCAACAAAGCTATGAGCCGAGCTATGTTCGCTTTTTGGAAAGCTCGGACATGAAGAATCTTGGAGGAGTATCTGGCGTCGATTGTTATGTGGTCAATCTGGTTGACGGATGATTGATCATGGAATAGTCAAGTTCCTTTCTGGATGTTGAGATGTGGGAACCACGTGCTGGCTACTAAAGATCAAATTCTAAAAAAACCGGAAACGATTCCGACGTGTTGTTATCCAGGCTGACTTTTTCGATGACTCTTTTAAAGATGGCTTTCTTACCTAGCGTTGGAATCTCCTAGCACAATTTTAATGCCAAAGCTGGGGCACTCAGCATATGCTCAGTCTGTGAGGCCTTAGGGTTCATATTTGATGTGTCATCCTTATCCTCTGTAGCGGCATGAACGTAAATCACACTTATATTTGCGAATTTTGCCTTGATGCGAATTATTATGAGGCGTTCCCTTACATGCTGAAAGCTTAAGATACCTTGCCTTAGTCTACCTGGAATTGCAAATCCACATAAGCGTCGTCCTCCTTCTCTGTAGCAGTAGATGTCGTATATTTTCATCTGCTTTTTGGCCGTGCCACCTCATTGAACTTCCTGGATTCCTGTAATGTCCACTTTAATGTAGTCCAGAGTCCCAGAGAGTTCTTTCACAGCACATGGTCTATTGAAGGTTTTAACATTCCACGAGTAAAGCTGGAATTCGTTGTTCTTAAAACGTTTGCTTGGGTCATCAACATTATATCCGTCCGTGTCTGTAGCTGTTTTATGTTTATGAACTGTCTTGTTCCTAAGAGCAACCCCCAGCCTTCATAAAACTCCTCGACAAAGGGTCTGCCTAAACGGTCCGGTGCTAGAAGCCACGTTAAGATTATTTAGGTTTCTTGCGCATCCATCTCTACTTTAGGATTCCGACACAACTATGGAGATCCCTTAAGAATGCGTTGAAGTATAGCTCTAGGAGAAATATGCACCAAGTAGCTCAAACTGACAAGGGACTTGGATGCTAGTATGCAAGTGCGATTACTCTCGCCTGCGGCCACTAATGACGAGGGATCTAGGCTCTCGGCTCACTTGGAGATGAGAATATAAGCTAATGGACAGAGGTTTAAGTATCGGCGCTTGAGCCTTCATAAAATGCAACATTGAAACTCCTGAATGAATAGGAAGTTTCTGAGCTTATTGCACATACCCACTGTCATCTAAGGCAGTAAGCTCGCTCCTAAAAATCAGTTGAAGTACGATGCTCTTGAATACGATCCAGCGGGTACCAAAGGCAGCTTCTCTCCCTTCCAAAGTGCTAATTGGTCCCGACAATTAAGTTTATTACCACCATCGCCAACTTTCCTCTAACCACCAAATCCAATTGCTCCATCTTTCTCTGAGTGGATGCAGTTCAATAAGGCAATTGCCTGGTGCGTTTCCAGTCTTGGACTTCTAATAATTACCTCTCATTTGCGGTTAGAATTGGTAAAACGAATTCCAATTGATCATTAAATCCCGACCAGACAAAGTCGAAAACAGAAATCTGTCCAAACACCAAATTTTCCCACACTCCAAGCGCCAAAGCCGACAATCTTTTCCGTTTGCCCAACCACTCGCAGCAATAATATTGGGAATCCACCTCATAACAATTACTCGAAATTGTACTCATAGCCATTCTTATAGTCGTAGTTGTGGTCGTAGTTGCAGTCGTATTAGTTGTGGAAGTCGTACTCATGGTTGCATTAGCTGAAATTGAAATTGAAATCTCTTACGACACCGCCAACGCAGAGACGCTCCAAACATAACACTGACCTCTTGGCTGCCACAAAACTTGAGAGCTCTCTACCGCAGCACCACCATCAACATCAACATCAGCCGTAGTAGTCGTATCTGCAGGAACAACAGCTACATGTGTACCACAACCATCTTTGCGATGCATTAGCGATGCCAAAACAGCCACAGCAACATTGTTCCTGTCATGTTTGTGCCCCTGTGAGGTACGAGGTACCACAACTCCCCAACAAGATAGACATTGTCTTAGAGCACTCCAAGATCTCAACATACACACTACGGCGACCATATGCGCTCCAGCCTATCACCATCTTCACAGTGTGCCCAGAGTGGAATTACCATAAACCCACCGACAGCGGCTGAAGCATGTGAAAAATCGAAATCGATATCGAAAGACCATTTCCGAAGCTAGACCTTACCAAAATGGTCTTCCCCATCCGCTATAGTCGAATCCGTACGAATCGAGTACCACAAAACAAAACAAACAAAAAAACAAGTATCTTTCGCCATGCTGTACCCGTAGTGGCGCTCGTCGAGCGGTATTTTTGGCATAATCCACCAAAGCGATTTGTCAAATTGCAAAATCCTAGAGCGTTCCGAGGTGGCGTCAGAGTATTCGTACCCCATTGACAGGTTACAACTTTAAAGCTTTGTTTACACTGTGCGCATTCTGCATCCCTATTAGCTGGCCGGGCATTGATTTCGATTTGGATTCGGATTTGGATTTAGATTTGGATTTGGATGTTACTATCTCTGAGATACATCGACACCAAGTGATATGTGTGTTTACGACCCACACACAGAGATCATTCGACGTCAGGTTGGAGAACGTGTGAAAATCGACATCTTTACAACCAAATTGCCGAGGCATGAAATTGATCAAGCGCTCCTTGGGTATTTGGATCGTTGTCGTCGCCAGATTCGGACAAAATCGGTAAATCGGCAAATGGCTCGCGTTGGAAGTTGCGATTTTTATTGTGCAATTTGCGTTAGTTACTTGTATCTTGTATCTCCCGCCTTTCGCCTTTACCATGAATCGTGGGCCAAGTGGTGGAAGAATGATTTGTTAGTGGACTTAATGGTGGCTGGTGGTGATGGTAGTGATGATGGTGGTGGTGTTTATAGTGGAGAGTACGCAATGTAGTTTTAGGATCGAAAAGATTGTTACCCGATCGATTTATGGTAGCCTCTAGGTAGAGTCGTATGAATAGAAAACATTTTGTAACTTCTCCGTGTAAACATGGTTTAATGGAGCGAAATCGACTGACATGATAAGTGATTTGATAAAGCTGCTGCCTATTGGCAGCTTGATGTATGTTCTCGAAAACTGATTTTGGTTGGTGGTAGTACTTAATGTTACTACCTTTCCACAAGAGTTTAACTGAATGGGGAATCTTGAAAGGTTGAATCTCTGCCTTCTAAGGAGCTTTACCTCCCACTCACAGCATCATGTGCAAACCACATGCTAACCTTCAGTATACACAACAAGCAGACAAACCGACTGGGAGAAATGAAGTCAAAAGAAGAGTATCTAGGCTGACTTGTGAGATAGGTGGAGCAATAATTTCCAGGTGAGTCTTGTAAGACATGAACTGCCTGACAGATAAAGATAATTCGGCATCAATTCTCGATTCCGTGCTAATAACGTTCGACATGCCTCCAATATTCTCAACGTCCGAAACTTCCGAATGGCCAACATTAATTCGGATCATTCAATCATTCGCCAGAATCTTCGTCGGACGCGTATCCCGAAATCTCTCAACAACTCCTATCCCGCCAGCATCAAGTACCAACCAAGACCAGTGGCAACGCCGCAAACGAACGGTCAGAGATGCCACAGATGTTGTGCTGGGTTTTACTCAACCACCAGCAAGAAACCCCTGGATTAATGAACAATGTCGACAAGCACATGCGACTAAACAAGAATCGTACTAAGCGGCACTACAACGAAGGACGAAAGCCGCTCGTGAACTTCACAAACGAAAGAGACTGGAAGTACATCGGCTTCTCCAGAAGAAGAAAAAAGAGCATGGAAAGCGTGCGATCGAAGATATTAAGAGTTTGTACTCCAGAAACAACGTGAAGACGTTTCACAAACAGGTAAGATGAACATGTCTGGGCAAGGAGACCCGTACTGCAACCTGTAGAGAAGAAGAAGGAAACCTTGTTGTAGAGTCACGGTCGGTCCTGAAAATATGGAACAACTTACATCCGCCTGATCAAAATAAAGTAAGGGATAGCAATTTCTCAACTACAGTCCAACAATGCAGCCGGACCTGACGACTTACCGGCCCAGAAATTCAAAGCTTCGGGAAATGAATCTATGAACAGCATACACTAACTCATTTCTCAGATCTGGTCAGAAGAGTATATGCCTGATGAATGGAATAACAGCATCATTTGTCCGATCCACAAAAAAGAGACCCCCTCGACTTCGTCAACTATAGAGGTATAAGTCTCCTCAACATCGCATTTGTCAACAACCTCATTGGTCCACAATCGACCAAATCTTCATATTTCGGCAGATCCCAGAAAAAGTTTTGGAAAGCCCGTCCACCTGTGCAGAATGACGGTGGAGAACGTTCGCTCCTCCGTCAAGATCGGTAACAAATTGACCATGACCTTTGATGTCAAAATAGGTGGCACCCTATCATGTGACTTCCTTATAATCATACTCGAGAGAACGGTGCGGAACTCACAAGAAAACACTGGACGTACAATCTTTCAAAAATCTGTGCAACTACTAGCATACACCGATGATACCGACATAATTGGGAGGGCATAGCTGGCTGTCACCGGTGCGTCCCCTAGTATTGAAAGCGAAGCTGACGTGCTTTGGAAGAGAAGATTCAACGACGAACTATACGAGCGACATCGATCTATACAGAAAACTGCGCACCAGTCGCCTTAGATAGCTAGGACATAGAACGAATGGATCTCAATGGGACAACACAGTAGAGGATGGCCTCACCTTAAATGGCGCGCATAAGTATAGAGCTATCTGGAACGATAGGAAAAAATTTTGAAATAAAACGACAACGGTGTGAGATATAAAATTAATTCTGGCTTAGTTTTGAAGCTACGTCCATGCCATTATGCCTGGAATAGCACATCATTCAAATAGCCGGCTCGGCTTCGCTGGCAGTGCTTCCAGCAGTCGATCCAAGTTTTGATGACTCGGTCCAATATGTGCGGCATTATTCCGGCAATAGCGTGCAGAATGTTGGCCTTGAGTTCGTTGTTAGCGCAGACTCAGAACTTGACGTAGGCCTAGAGAAAATAATCGAGTGGTGTCAAATCGCATGATCGCGTTATGAACTCACGTCATGGCATGACTCAGTCGCCAAAATTCTACTTCATAACTTCGAGCGTTGCGTCACTTGTATGGCATGTAGCGCCATCTTGTTGGAACCACAGCTCCTATATATCGATGTTGTTGAGCTCTGATTATAGAAAGTCGGTCACCATCGCTCTATACCTGAGACCATTGACAGTCCGATGATGCCGCCATGCCATAAACCATCCGAGAAGACAATTAGCGAACTCACGGCATTGTATATGGTCGTCTGGCTTCAATTCTTGCGTCAGCATCTTATGGCTTGGAGAAGCTTGTTGTTGAAGCACTAGTTCTCCCCGAATTGTAGCGCCATCTAATTACGTAAAAGTATGCTGATATCGCACTAAAGATGGGTAGAATATAAGCCAAGCTCACACTGAACTCAGAAGACTGAAATCCATTCTATCAATAAGTCAAAGATGTGGAATATTTTATACTTTGTCTTGTTAGCAAGCTTGGCAGAAAAATACGCGTGCGAAAAAGTAATCACTTTTCTGCGTACGCCCACGTCTGTAACTTCAGACCAGCTGTTTTGGCACTTAGTGAAACACAGGTAGATCCCCGCCCACACCTCTCAGATCGCTCTGATCTGAAGCTACCTGGCTACGAACCAGTGCCACTGTTCTTTTCTCATCGCGGTCTCGCTATATCGCCGTGATATAGCTTACCAAACTCCACCACAATGTAGTCCCCGTTCCAATCAGGAATTTCATTTCCTGTGGTTACAATGCCATCTCCGTAAGTAAATTATCCACTGTTGCTTTATTTACAGAAGCCTCAAACTGGGCAGCAATTGGAAGAATTATATCCCTGTATCCTAAATCCCTATCACGGGCGATTTCAACATACACAATTCTGGGTTGATTCGATATTCTGGACAGACAACAACCGAAGGACGGATCTTAGCTGCGGAGAATTACTTAATCCAGCTTGTGAATGAGTCCACGCCAGACGCTGATAATCATACCGCCAACATCCTGGACTTGTTTATAACTTCTCACCCCGACCACTACAAGGTCAATGTGCTATCCCCTCTGGGCTCGTCGGACCACCGCATCATATCAGCTAATTTCCCGTACATCGACCACACAGTTGAATAAAAGATTCCTAAAAGACCAGTATGTTAACACGAGAAAGCCAATTGGAGCGGTCTTAACAGCTTCTTTAGGAATTTTAACTAGTTGCTATGTTTCCTCGATAACGACGTGGATACAGCCGCTGATATGATCGCCGACACCATTCTCTTTGGAATGAGATCCTTTATCCCTCATCGCATGAATAGTATCAAACCAAAATAAAAGGCGTAGTACGACTAGGGCTGTAAGGAGGCTGTCAGGGTTAGAGAATTGTTCTTTCGGTCCTATATGACCAACCCAACAGAGGAAAACCCCAAAAAGTTTAAATAAGCCAGAAATGACTGCAACGCCTTTCTCAAGCGTGTGAAATTCCAATACGACCAAAAACTGAGGTAAAAAATACTGCAATGTCCCAAAGGCAGTAAAAATTGTTGGTCATTCGTCAAAAACATTAGAAATTCTACATCATCCTCTATCCCAACGCTTATTTACAATAACATTCCAGCTGTCAGCTCTTTGGATAAGGCCAATCTGCTTGCTGCACATTTTGCGGCCAGCTCAACACTCCCAGATTGTGCTTTGTCCCCGCCTACACTTGAGTGCGTCGAATCTTCAATGGGAAGAATCCACTTTCGCACTCGTATAGCAGCAAGAGTACTTGAAGACCTTAACTATCACAAATCCACTGGTCCAGATGGTATAGGTCCTCTCCTTCCGAAGAGCTGTTCTTCCTCGTTGGCAGAACCACTGCGTAAGCTTTTTCATCAGCCTACTCTTTAGGACTCTTTCCGAGCAGATGGAAAACAGCATTTGTCCAGCCCGTCCCTAAAAAAGGCGAATCTTCTTCTCTCTCCTCCTATAGACCTATTACACTTCCTTCCAAGGTCATGGAAACGCTGATAAACCGTCATCTCATGAAGTATCTCGAAACACGAAAACTTCTCAATGACCGGTAATATGGTTTTCATAGCAACAGGTCCACTGGTGATTTGATGTCATGTCTCACCGAAAAGTGGAACCAAAGCGTATATCAATCTGTCGAAAGCAAGATAGTTGCACTTGATATTTCTAGGGCATTTGACGGAGTTTGGCATCAGGCTCTTTTGTCGAAAATGCGTGCTCTTGGGATCGACGACTCTCTTCTTCAATGGATTAGAATCTACATTTTGGACCGTTCAGTTTAAATTGTCTTGGACGGTTTCAAGTCTGATATTCACAAAATAAATGCTGGTGTGCCCCAGGGCTCCGTTCTGTCCCCGACACTCTTTCTAAATTTCATCAACGATCTTTTGTCTGCTACTTCTAATCCAATATATTCCTTTACTGACGACAGTACTCTCTGCTTTTCATATTCGTTCCCGGATTCACGTCCCTGCTCTTCGGCTGAAGAACGGGAACTCTGGTGTAAGCTTAGCTCATTAAATTCCTATATCAACAGCATAACCAATTGGGGAACTGTCAACAGAGTGGAATTTAATGCTTCCTGCTGTCATGCTGTCTGCTGTCATTAAAGCGAAATTCAAATACCCAGCCGTTATCCATGAATGGCACTTGTATCGTCGAAACCAAAAAACTTTGCATTCTCGGTATGTATGTCAATTACAACTTATATTGGAATGACCACATATTCGATGTCGCCAAAAATGCTGCGAAATGTCTAGGTTTCCTCAAGCGATGTAAGAAATATTTCATCCCCTCTGATCTGGCCTCAATACTTATATAAGGCGTTTATCCGCCCGAAATTATAGTACAGTGCCCACATCTGGTCGGGTGCGCCCAAAACATATCTGCACCTGCTAGATCCAAAACCTTGCGATAAAACTCATAGCTGATACCAATATCACTTAGGCAATGGACACCCTCGAAATGCCTCGTATCTCGCTTTCTTTTATCGCTATTTCCACAACCAGTGTTCCATTGAAATCGACAGTAGCATACTATTCAACCCATCTCGCTATGAATGCTCATCAGTATACCTTCAAGCCCATTTTCGGACGTACTCTAAAATATCGTCTTTCTTTCCTAAACTGTACAACTTGCTTATGGAATGCCCTGCCGATCTCTGTGTTTCCTGTTCATTATAATTTACAAACATTTAAAATCAACGTACATCGGTACCCATCCTTCTTTACTCCCTAAATTTCCTTCGCCCGCGCTGTGTGTAAACATTTTAAGGGTACCTTAACTCCTTGAGCGCGCACTACTTTATACAAAAAAAAAACACAGAGGTGATGTTCATGGAGGTTTTTCGGACTCTCATATTATGAAAGACCATAATGAGTAGGTCTTAGAAATTTAGGCCCAGCGTGCTTAAATGGATGTACATAAGCCGTCGTTATGATATGAGCAATATACCCAGCTTAACTAAAACAAGGGAGATATTCAACAAAGCGTACAAATTGACGTGCTTCACTATAGCTGAAGCTACCAGACGTAGAAGTATCCGAAATATACGCTTACCACATCAGCCACCAGAGCACTATTTGTAGCTCACATCATTAAGATCTGACACTAGAAATAGAGTAATAGAGAAAGCCTCTAATTTAAACAAGAAATGTCGAAGTAGAAATTAATGGTCTAACGAACTCTTTAGCAGGGGGAGACTTGATAAAAAGTAGAAAATACTCTAGCAAAAACTTTTACAGCTCTATTAGAACCTAATTCGACTTATTCGAAGCTTGGTATCTGGCCAGGTTGTCGAAATAGAGGTGGTAACGAAGAGATTTCGAGAAGAATAACTAATGCGCTCACACCACCTTAGTGGTACTAACCTCATAAATGTCTGAATCTCTAGGTTAGGGGTTACACCGTTGTGTTAATTGCCTGACCACTTAAAACACAATATGCGACAAACTTTCTAGGATGTAGACAAATTTATTGTTGACACCTCCCGCAAACGAAAAAAGCGGCAGTGTTTCAGTTATGTACATGGAACTCGTTGATCTCCCAACAGCCCGTATGCTAATCAATTATTAAAGGCTCTGAACCGCCGCAAAGCGGATTTGACTCCCATCTAAGAAAGGAGTAGGGTACGCCATTCAAAAGAAGACGGAAAATCTGTGACATCTGATATGATGATTGCTATAGAGAACTTAAAAAATGTGCTTATTCGGTTGGGGATTTGTCATCAAAAAAAAACTAATCTAATGCATGAGACTAATCTCACGCTTCAGTCTCTCTCAAATATGAGCAATTGATTTCAACCTGTCAGGGCTAAACCCGGCAATATAAACCTGATGTGCTCTCCTTTTTTTTTAATTTTTTCCAACATTTGGAGCAATGTAAGTATCTAATCAACCGTAGACTCACCAGATTTAAGGCCGGACTGCTTAGCCCCGGCTTCAGTTTTACACAAAATACGCTTGATAGAATATTATGTGCGATACCTAGAAGTCTTATTCGTCGCTAGTTGACACAGTATGTGTAATCGCCATTTTCCAGTTCAAACTGCAACTGTGTTCAGTCGCCCTCTTACTTGTTCCGCAATGATGGATTCCAACAAGAAATTCCGTCAACGCTCTCCGGGAAGACATACATATTCATCTCTAATCATCCACACCCAATTTCCATCTCGAACCCGCAACAAACAATCCTCAACTCTCAAAGCATTACGAGTCCATGCTTGACGTTATATTCGATAAAATCAATGAGCTTAATGATGAACTCACAACGAATAGAACAGCGTTGAATGATTTGGGAAACCTCATTGACACAGTATGCCACAAAATCGATAGTCTTCCAACCCATCCCCGCCGCACAACAGTTACAATACTTCAATTTAAGCTGAATTATTACAAACGGAAATCGAATTATTACCACATCCAGTAGCGACAACCCAACCTCCAAATACTGGCACCAGCCTATCGATCCAAAAGTCTTATGATGATATAACTGTTCTTACGTAAACTCCTCCTGTCGCCGCCCCACGGAGACTTCTTACACAATTTAACACGACGTGGACACCTTCAGAGTGGTAAAGCAGGTTAGACTGACTTCCCACAACGAATCAGATGTTCACCACCCTACTACTCGTAGTCAAAGGTGCCCCAAATTACGCAGATGTTGATTGGATTTCTGAAATTTTCAAAAAGAGATATGGCATCACCATCAGCTACTGTACAATATTCCCAATATCTCCCCACAAAAACAAACGGAATTTCAAGATTAACTTACCAGGTAGATATGAACGGTTATTTGTTAACCCATCCGACACCATCCTCAACCTCGGAAAGATGCGGGTCTCCAAATGAACGAATCAATCAACCATAAAAACATGGAAACAAAACATCCTTAATCTGACTCTAGAGACTTAAAACCTTAAAATATTTCTCAATTTTCCTCTTCCTGTCTATATCCCTAAGCAACCCTATCGGCACCTAACATTAAATTGACCCAAAGCAATATAGACATCTCGGAATGCGGTTATGTGCTCTTTAGCTAAATCCGACTTTGTTTGCTTTGAGGGAAAGACCAAAACAAGTGTCATGGTCTCTGTTCAATCTCAACTCGAATATGCAATACAATCACATCCTTAAAGTAAATTTCGCTACCTACTTTCTTCAATCTAGTACAGTCCACTAAGGAAAACGAGTTTTGTTGGTTAAAGTTTTTGTCTTTCGCTAGAAGTCAAACCGTCGAGATCGAGAGCAATAAATTCATTTTGTTAAAACTAAATCGTGGAGTTGTTTTTTTACTTTCGACCTAACAGTCTCCATCCAATAGAAAGACCTTCCTACTAATATAACCACTCTCAGGAAACTTTAAATCATGCACCACGAAATTTCCAACACTCTTCCCCAAAAGGTAGCGGATGACCTCGCTGCCTTCCGCAGCTATTTAGACTGTAAAAGAGTTCCTAACGTGCCTTCTTTGCCTGCATCTCATCTACACTCCACTATTCCTCCGTGCAACAAACTACCTCTTACATTTTACTATCAAAACGTAAGAGGCTTGCGCTCCAAAACTAGTGCTGTTTTGTCTAAAATTCATGGCCTCTCTTTCGACGTCTACGCTCTTAATCCCCCACATAAAGAGCCAGGAGCTATTCCCTGTTTTCCGAGATGACGATCACTCTCTCCCTATGGTTATTGATCCTGCCCTCCCTAAGGTCGAATCTCCACTCAGAGGTGTCCTACTTCTTATTCACATTAACCCTAATGCTTTTCTCATCGCTATCTCTTCTTCTGTTGACTTTGTTTCAATTAAAATAACACTTCCCAATAGGTCTCTGTACGTTATGTGTTGCTACATTCTCCCAGCTTAACCTATCGAATCCTATATCCTTGCTATTAAAGCAATTGACCATCCATTCCATCGACGATATGTGACTTTAATCTGCCCTTGCAGAAGTGGATTCCATCGGATATTCACTTCCTTTTTACCGCGTCAAACACTAGTTCATCCAAGAAATGTCAATTCATTGATAGCATAACTGACTCAAGCCTGTGCCAAGTAAGTGGCGTCCCTAACTCCATCAGTAGGCACCTAGATCTTGTTTTAACCAGCGATCCCTTTGTCTTATCAACTGTTGACAACTTTCATCCCACTCTTCTTCTTTCATTTTTCCATAACTCTCCACCCGGGATTTCTGAAAGGTAGATCAACTACTACAAATTCAGTTGAATTCGTATCCTTAGCGCTTTCAGCCCTAGAAAATTGCAACGAAATCGATGTTATTGCTACAGATTTCGCTAAGGCCTTCGATAAAATATCACATCGATTGATTCTTTTCAAATTGTCTTCCCTCGGCGTTGACCTCTTATTTTTAAAATGGATATTTTCTTATCTGGAGAACCGTTATTATAGCGTTCGCTTTAGGTCAGCCTTCTTAACCTCGTTTTTAGCCAATTCTTGTGTCCCACAAGGCAGCCATCTAGGTCCCCTATTTTTCATTTTAACTATGCATAAACGATCTTGAGAGAATTATTAAACACTGCCCCCTATCCATTTACGCTGACGACACCAAGTCCTCCAAAACTATTTGTTCACCCCAAGACTCTGTTCGAATTCAAGAATACCTCGATAGGTCTTCCACTTGGTGTCTAAAAAATTTCCTAGAGCTTAATGTCTTCAAATGTCGATCTCCCCCTCGACTTTATATTCTGCATCACTAACCTGTACCCCATGTTCAATCCCTTCGCGACCTTGGAATATTACGAGTGTACGATAGTATACTTCCGTTCGCATATTGATGAGATAATCCTTAAAGCCAACACATCGGTCGGTTTTATCAAACGATGGTCTAAAGAATTTTGTGACGAGGTCACTTTACATTAGCCTTGTCCGGCCCCTTTTCAAATATACCAGCCAAGTGTCGTCCCCCTTTCAGCGAGTTCACATATAACGAATCGAGAATATTCAACGTCGTTTCCTCCGACTTGCCCTTCGGTGACTACCCTGGGATGACACCGTTATCTTACCTCCCTATCGTGACCGCCTTAAACTTCTTAACCTGAATACACTCGAAAAACGCAGAGACGTAGCGGACATGCTCTTCGTTCATCGACTGCTCTTTGGTTCTGTGGATTGCGCTGCCCTTTACAATTCTATTTTCTTCAACACTAGAGTTAAATTTACGCTGTCCTCCTCTCTATATTCAAACCCATCGCACCTCTTATGGTTCTAACGAACCAATCTCCCGCATGTTCCGTAAAGTCAACACAAACCTCTTCCTTTTTGATTTCAACCTGAGCACTTCTCATCTTAAACTTGATCAACCGCGCACGCGTGTTTCAGCATCAAGGCTATGATTAGGTACAGCGTTGGTCTGATCGTCTTTCTTCTTTGCGCAATTGTTATCCTCATCGCCATCTACCAAATTTCAGAGCTCTTTTCATATAGTCAGTAAGCTCTAGACATCGACTAACAGATACCGCTTTCGATTCTGCAGACGGGACTCTGGTTTTCAATCTCAGCATGACGCATCTTAAATACAAAGAAATTTTCGTGTCCTGTTTCTGGTGTCAGCTCCGCAAAAACTGGTTCCTCTGGTAACGTTGGAAGCCAATTCCTTGTTGAGCGGCATATGCAATGTATTTGTCCACAACGCGTGTGTATAGTCGGATTGTAAGGAGCAGTGAGAGTAGAAAATATTAGTGTTGTCCATTTTGCTTGCGACGGCGTCTATCTTTCTTAATTTGCTGCATACAAAGGTGTGCACACCTTGACTGAAAGAAGGTAGCGATCCTTGTACATTTTGGCATATCAGATCGCTCGTACCTCCAGATCACCGAAAGAGTGCGTTTCCTCTATAAGATCATTTGCCTATTGCTGATTGGTGTCGATCATTCCATGGTCGTGGATGTTGAATTTCGTCAGTCGTTCTGTCTTTGTCCACATTTCTGTTGAAGTAGCCTAGCATTATTTTAACAACGTGGTGCGGCCGTCTCCTGTATAAGAAGGCGAAAAGCGATATTCCGTTTATTCACCGGTGTGCCTGAGAGACAAGCTGATGGAGTACCTTGCTGATTGCTAGTCCATCACCAAGTTCGTGTCTATCCAAATTACAGCCGAAATGGACATCTCAATAACGTTACAGGGTCTTCCAATAAGGACTTCCGAACTTTGACAGTTGATAGCGGTCATATTGTTAAAGCTACATCTGTCAAATCGGGTGTCATTTATTCAGCCTATTTTGCCATATCACCATGGACGAACATAGCGTTCAACAACACGTGCATATGATAAAATTGCTTTATCAAAATGGGTGTTCTCTTCGGGCAACGTTCCGCGCTCCTCGCCCATTTTACGGTCGCCATAATCGTCCTACCGAGAGGACTATTCGCAGTGTGGGGAATAATTCTGAGTCCAGTAAACGATAAACCAACACCAGTATGTCGACGAAACGCAAGATCTGCCGAAAACATCGCCGCTGTCCGTGAGAGTGTGCAAGAGAATCCGACGTAGTCGATTTCGCGTCGCTCATAAGAACTCGGCCTTTCGCAGACCACAACTTGGCGAATTTTGCGGCGTAACTTGGGCCTGCACCCGTACAAAATTCAACTGACCCAGCAGCTGAAGGTAAACGACCATAGACAACGACGTGTGTTTGCTGAATGGGCTTTGGAGCAGTTGGAGACTGACCTAATTTTCATCGATGAGGCCCATTTCTAGACGAATGGGTACGTCAACAAACAAAATTTTCGAATTTGAGACGATACCAATCTACATGAGATCCAAGAGCGTTCCATGCATCTCGAAAAAGTCACGGTTTAGTGTGGATATTGAACTGGCGGCGTCATCGGTCCATATTTCTTTGAGAACGACGTTGGCCAGGCCATCGCCGTTAATTCCGAGCGCTATAGGTCGATGATTTTGGCCTGAATTGGATGATATAGACACCAACGACATGTGGCTTCAACAGGACGGCGCTACGTGCCACAGAGCTCACGCCACCGTTAATCCCGAGCGCTATATGTCGATGATTTTGGCCTGAATTGGATAATATAGACACCAACGACATGTGACTTCAACAGGACGGCGCTACGTGCCACAGAGCTCACGCCACATTGGAAATTGTGCACGAGCGATTCGAGGGCATGGTCATCTCACGTGGAGGTTATGTGAACTGTTAGACGTTTTCTTGTACGGTTTTCTGAGGTCGCAGGTTTATACGAATAAGCCACAAAGCACAACGGCCCTCAAAGCCAACATAACCCATTTCGTCGGCCAAATTCCGCCAGAGTCATGGAAAATTTGAGATTTCAGATGCGCGCCACCCAGAGAAGCCGCAGCGGACATTTGAACGATGTTATATTCTATACACAATGGCTAGGAAGATATCTCGCACACACTTTGTTTTATTTAAATTTAAAGATAGGAAGCACTTAATGAAAGACCCTTTACATGAGGTAGTCCTATCAGTTCAAAATATTGCAAATCAGTTTGAAAATGCCTGCCAAAATGGACTTCTTAACGATAAAGTCCCACTAAATCAGATGGAACCATGACTCCATGATCATGAACAAACTTTCAACTGAAGCGGAGGAGTATTGAAGTCCGCGCAATGGCGTTGATTTTAAAGCGGCCCTTACACGGTCCATCGAATGACATCAATCACTAGCATGTGTTTGTGAGTCACACACATTTGGTGAAGTCTGATTGACGAAAATCAAAGCAATTTTGATTTTGCATGATGAACGTCATGCTGATTGATATGTGTAATGGTTGGATTGACGAAGTTACTTCATTGTGTTTTGTGTCAGCTGGGCCAGCGGAAAATTGAAGGACGATGAAGACCGAGCATTTGTATCGGAACTAATTGAAACGTATCGGTCATTACCGAGTTTATGGGATGTCAAAAGGAAAGATTATTGCGACCGAAACAAAAAAATGCAACAATATGAAGTTTTACTGCAAAAGATAAGTATCCTGATGCACAAAAAGCAGATGTCACCAGAAAAATAAATACGTTGAGAAGGAATTTTCGGCGCGAGCTAAAACGTTTAAATGAATTCAATAAAAGCGGATCCGGTGTTGATAATAAACTAATGAAATTAGTTTCATTAAAGACAGCGAATCTTCGTGTTCATCTCGCAGTACAATTCAAGAAGAAGACAACCAAGTAGGTGTTTTTTTTTTTATAAATTAAACAAGATTAGTGACAATGTTTTGCCAGAAAACTTGGCCTCATTATTAAAATATTCGCAATATACTTGTCGTACATGTTTTGGAATGTTTGAAGAATTTCGGCATTGTGAATTTTGTAAAGATGTCAGCAAATTATTACTCCGCCTCCATGAACCTTCTGTTACTATTCCAGTTTACAAATCCTCTGCGTCGATAGAACCGCCTGGAAGGTATTTCTGCGCACTTTTCCGTCTGAGAAAATTATGAAGGTAACAGCAAGTTAAAACAACTATTTGTGTTTTCTCTGGTGATAATTGAATTGTTCGCTGAAATATACCAAATCGTGAAGTTAAGATAACAAACGCATTTTCAACGATGCGCCGTGCTCGACTTAGCCGATAGTTAAAAATTCTGTCTTTATCTCCAAGTAAAAGTTTGCTCGAAAAGCTTCATAAAATGTTCAGTTAATTGAAAAGCATCATCACCAAGAAATACGTAGTGCCCTTTGTTTTCGCTTGATGGTAATTTATCTGGTTCAGGTACATTAATCGAATGTTCCTGAAAGGCCTTTCCAAAAGATGTTTGATGGAATACACCTCCATCAGATATTCTGCCATTGACACCAACATCAGCAACGATAAATTTGTAATTTGAATCCACTATTGCCATTAATATTACACTAAAAAACTTTTTATACTTATAGTAGTAAGATCCAGAATGTGGTGGTTTTTTTTAATGGCGACGTGTTTGCCATCGACATTTCCCAAACAATTTGGGAGATTCCAAAGATCATTGAAGCCTTCTGCTATTTGTTTCCACTGATCTTGCGTTTGAGGGATCTGAAAATATAAATTTACATTTAACATAAATTTCTAATTGTATCTGAAACAATAAACATATTTTTTTGTGTATGTTTCTTTACAGGACAAAGGAGGACCAGTCAACAGATCAATTGATTGCTTTGGCTACCCAGCGGTTGCAAAAAGAGTCAGACAATTTTAAGAAGATGGCTGATGTTTGGGCATCGAAGTTGAGAACTATGAATCCTAGTCAACAATTGTATGCTGAAAATTTTATAAATGAAATAATATTTGAAGGAATTCAAGTCAATTTAAACAGGAATGCTGTACAAACTTTTCAGCATTTCGATTCTGACTCGTACCTGGATTCATCTAATTCCTTCGAATTCAGTAATAGCTCGCAACCTACCACTTCGAGTCAAGTAACAAGTTCGTTAATTACTCATCCAGGACGTGGAGTAAATAGGGTTATTTACAACTATGTACATCCGGTGTTAGAGCAAATCACTCAATGTGAGACAGACCAACAGGATTCTGAAACTGATTTGAATACTGCAAAATATTTATCTACGTTTCAGTAATACGTAAAAATGTATACCTACACAAATATGTTACTTTTCTTAAATAAATGAATTACTTACTTTTATGTACTTTTTTAAGCCACGTACTATTGCTTCACAAGTTTCCATCACTATTTTGCTGATTGATATTGCAGATATTGCTACTGTAAATTTTATATCCTCAAATGAATTCCCTGTAGCAAGATATCGCAATGTTGTAGAAAGCCTCTGGCTTACGGAAATCGCTTCACGCATGCATGTATCTTTTTTCATAATCAAAGGCGAAATTATTTTAAGCAATTCCTCGTAAGTGGAGTTATCCATCCTCTTAAAATTTTTATAATCGTCCTGTGCAGATATTTTCAATTCATTCAAAAGATTTTCATGTGTGAACTGATTCCTTTTTTTTTAACCACTCCTTCCAACAAATTCTCTTTTTTCTCGACATTTCTTTTTCCTCTTTATGCAATGTTCAAGAGCAATATATGCAATACAATCGTCCGTTTCACTTATCGCACATCCGTACACCACGAAAACTCACAAAAACTGAACTGTAGGGGTAGCGTCAATCTACACATACACGATGCATGATGTCAACCGATTGACCGTGTAAGGGCCGCTTAAGAAAGTCTCCTCAAAATAATGTGTCAACCCCATTGAAGCAGGTGAAGGAGATAGGGATCCTGAGGTCTTCAAAGTGCAGAGTTTTGCTGTTGAGCTTCTTTTTTTTTACAGAGAAGCCGAAATTAAAGCCAAAGCTAAATTATCACCATAAACTCGGATTTGGTTCCAACTCTTTTCTAAGGTCATAAGATCCGGGTGATAATCTGAAGAATAGAATCGGCGTAAAGTAAAATAGAGGTGGACACATAGTACGCATGTTTTCGTCCCGATCCGATACGTATTATGATCGTTGCGCTATTAGGAATGCGCATTCTGTTCAGACGAAGATGAGATTGGTTGTTTATAGGGGTGTTTCGTAATGTAGATCCAATGCAGGGATGATATAGTCTCCACTTAAGTATCCACAACTACCAAGAGCATGCGATAAAAGATATAAAGTAGAAGGAAAGAAGAAAGGAATGAGATCCAGCAGCGAAGATGCAGCCACACATCTACGAGTATCTATGCCTTGTAAGCACTCTTCCATAGCATACATTTCAGGCGCAAAGATACTCCCATGTTGCCATTTAAATTGAACTCCGCGATGTATACTCTTCACGAATAGAACCACCAACTGACGATGGTTTGTGTCTTGGGAAACTAGAGTTAAAATCAGTGTCTACGGAAACACTTAAAAGTATGCAAGTGAAATGGTCAGTTAGCCTGGATGCATTATCCCAAGTGGTGCCGTATTGACTACACATTTCGATCTTCTTATCAAAGAATTACACATCCTCTTCGTCTTCGGCAGTAGAACATACTAGTATAAAGCTTACGCTGGTGAAGCTATCCATCTGCTCATTTGCATTGCGGAACCCAAGACTTTTTCCCCAAATTTTCCTGAAAGTACTCTGAAGAAGCGTATGAAAGAGGATAAACACAAGATAATCACGTCGAAACTGCTCTACCAAAACCATCGAACTTTCAAGGAAAATGTTCCGGAGATTGATGGAACTGGAGAGTTAATCGCTAATCTTTTTTTATTTTCTTTTATAATTTGCACGCGCTCAAGGGATTTACTCGTATGTACCTTTAAAATGCTTGCACACACAGCGCAGGCAAAGGTATCGGTGAACGTTGGTTTTAAATGTTTGAAGGTTATAATGACTAGGAAATAAGGAGCTAGGCAGGGCATTCCATAAGCGAGTTTTGTACGGCTAAGCAACAAATCACGATATTTTAGAGTACGTCCGAAAGTGGGCTTGAGGGTATACTGATGAGCATTCATAGCGAGACGTGTGTTACAGTTAAAGGTTTGAAGGGGCGGAATGCTAGTGGCGATTTCTATGGAGCTCCTAGTGGTGGAAATAGCGATAAAACAGAGTGAGATACGCGATATTACGTCGGTATTCGAGGGTGTCTATTGTTTGAGTGATATTGGTATCAGCTATGAGTTTTATCGCATGGTTTTGGATCCTATCTAGCAGGTGCAGAGATGTTTTAAGCGCACGCGACCAGATGTGGACACTGTACTACAATTTCGGGCGGATAAACGCATTACACGTATATTGAGGCCAGATCACAGGCGGTGAAATATTTCTTACATCGCTTGAGGAAACCTAGACATTTCGCAGCATTTTTGACGACACCGAGTATATAGTCATTTCAACCTAAGTTTTCATTGACACACATACCGAGAATGGAAAGTACTGTCGTCAGCAAAAAAATATATTGGATTAGAAGCAGCAGACAAGAGGTCGTTGATGAAACTTAGAAAGAGTGTCGGGGACAGAACGGAGCCCTGGGGCACACCAGCATTTATTTTGCGAATATCAGACTTGAAACCATCTAAGACAACTTGAATTGAACGTTCCGAAAGGTAATTTCTAATCCATTGGATAAGAGAGTTGTCGAACGACAAAAGAGCCTGATGCCAAACTCTGTAAAATTCCTTAGAAATATCAAGTGCAACTATCTTGCTCTCGCCAGATTGATGTAGGTTCCACTTTTCGGAATCACCAGTGGACTTGTTGATACGAAAGCCGTACTGCCGGCCATTGAGAAGTTTTCGTGTTTCGAGATATTTAATGAGCTGACGGTTTATCAGCGTTTCCATGACCTTGGAAAGAAGGGACGTAAGTGCAATGGGTCTGTAGGAGGAGAGAGAAGAAGATTCGCTTTTTAGGGACGGGCTGGACAAATGCTGTTTTCCATCTGCTCGGAAAGACTCTTAAAGAGTAGGTTTGATGATAAAGCTTACGCAGTGGTTTTGCCAGCGAGAAAGAACACCACTTCAGGAGGAGGGGAGCTATACCATCTGGACCAGCGGATTTGTGAATATTAACATCTTCAAATACTCTTGCTACTCGTACTATACGAGTGCGAAAGTGGATTTGTCCCATTGAAGATTCGACGGCGGAGACAAAGCACATCCTGGGAGTGTTGAGCTGGCCGAAAAGTGTGCAGCAAGCGGATTGGCCTTGTCCAAAGAGCTGACAGCTGGAATGTCATTGTAAATGAGCGTTGGGATGGAGGATGAGGCAGAATTTCTAATGTTTTTGACGAACGACCAAAAATTTTTACTGAGTTTGGAGCACTGCCGTACTTTTTGCCTCAGCTTTTGGTCGTATTGGAATTTTACACATTTAAGAACGGCGTGGCAGTCATTCCTGGCTCGTTTAAACTTTTTTCGGTTTTCCTCTGTTGGGTTGGTCTTGAAGGACTGAAAAAACATTTTCCTAACCCTGACAGCCTCTTTACAGCTCGAGTCGTATCATGCCTTTTCGTTTGGTTTGATACTCTTCATCCGATGAGGGATAAAGTTTCTCATTCCAAAGAGAATGGTGTCGGCGATCATATCAGCAGCGGCATCCACGTCGTTATCGAGGAAACATAACGACCAGTTAAAATTCCTAAAGAAGCTGTTAAGACCGCTCCAGTTGGTTTTCTCGTATTGCCATACATTTCTTTTAGGAATTTATTCTCTAAGTGTGTGGTTGGTATACGAGAAATTAGCTGACACAATGGCCAGACGAATCTAGAGGGGAGAGGACATCAACGGTGTACTTATCAGGGTGAGAAGTTAAAAACAAGTCCAGGGTGTTCTCGACTGATCAAGAAACGTGTTACAGAACGATTCAACAAATTCATGCAGAGGCTTGACTTCAAGGGGACAGAGATTGGACGGTGCAAAATAAAAGCACCTCTTTTCGGAATTTTTTGACTGATGTTCTTTAAGACTTGATCGCAACGATGACCACTTACGGGTAGCTTCCTGAGCATCCCTAGACCATCTTCGACCACTTGTGGCGGTCAGAGATCCCAAGATTCCTTCAGTTAGTAGTAGTCAGGCAAACGAGGGTGTGACTTAGTGCGGATCTGTAAAGATTGTTGAAAAGGGCGATATTCCAAGCAAAGCGTGCAGTAAGTTTAACCAACATTCGAACTAAGTGCCAAAGACGTGCAAGCTAGACGTTAAATGGACCCTAAAGGAGTGTACTCCAGGTGGTAATCCTAATATCGAAAATACAACCCTGGGCTTCTTATGCAACATATTGAAGAAACTCCACGACGTTTTAAGCGCTAATACAAGAGTCGCTGGATCTCTCGATTCCAATGGCTCCTGTGGTTCTTCCTACGACAAGTTCGGTAGATTAGGCTGGATTAATGGAAAAAGTAGCGGAAAGCTTTAGCCTGTCACAGTTAAACTCTATCAGAATAGTTGGTTGTAGTTGGTTGATAAGAGAACGGGCTATAGAAGAGGCCCATTCTGTGTACTACCGTCTACCCACAGCGCACAGCGGAAAGACACGGCAAGTGCTGTCAAAGGCGCGAGTGCTGAAAGTCTCATTCCTCTAGCGACAACGGAGAAGAGAAACAGATTGTGGAAGCGATACCCACTGACAACAACTAAGCTCTCGAAAATGAAACTGCACCCCTCTTCCTCCGTCCGGAACATTGCCAAGAGGGAGAAAGTTTTTGATACTCTCTGTGTCGATGGATTTTTCCGCGCAGGATGCCCGGACGAAAACGATGCTGCAATCAACAATTTTCAGGATGCAGCGGAAAAATTCACCTCTAAGAAATCCCCGAAATGCCAAAGGGGACGAAACGGGAATATCTATTAGGAAGCGCTACCATCTCTCTGACGCTGCGAATTAGGAAGGCTGGCAGTCTGAACGATGCAGAGTACAAACACTGCGTTAACCAACTGTGGGAGCTAGCTAGAGCAGAAAATGTTTGCACTCAAATAGAGAGTAGCTAAGCAAGTTAAAAATCCTCGCCTTAACTGAAGACTTTTGAGATTTGCAGGCCACCGAAACTGACGTCCGCCACTTTCCAGGCTCCGGAGCAACTCAGGAAAACGGAGAATGTGATGATACGTCTTACATCCAGAACCCTGGACTCGACACTGAGAAGTGGAAAATCTATTCTGACAACGATTCTTCCCTTATTATTCCCCGACCCGAACCTGCGTTAGGACTGCCACCGTCCTCGGTTAGGGGTTCCCTAAGTACATAGTTAGATTTCATATGAACATACCTGCAGACGAAAGACTCTCCAGATTGTAGGCGGACTAAACAAATGCTTCTTGGCCTTTCCCAGTGGTTATGGACTTCTGTTCTATCTCTTTGAATGAAAGACTGTAGGTTGCTTATGTATACTTTCGTCGTGATGGGGTAAAATGATTACAACGTATTTGCTAAGTCCATAAGTTTGCTGGCGCGCCGCGAAAGTGATGGTGACAATGCGGTGCACTTCCTCTATGTGTGATGTGGAGGGCACTGGTACTATAGGCACACTATCACTGAAGCGCTTACTGTCTTTCTATGAAAGACTGAGTAGTTTTAGTAAAGCGAGCACACAAGGAGTTCAATGGGCTAGTTCTTTGTCTGAGTGTTCTGGTCCTACATCAACAAAAAAAAAGGTTTCTAGCTTTTCATGGTGACAACCGAAGGTTTGATTAGATTCGGGTTGGAATCAGACCTTATGAGTTCAGCACATCCCTTCTTCTTCTCTCTCTTCTTACAGGCTCATTGAACTTACATCTCTTCTTTCCAAGGTCAGCTCGTGAAATATCTCGAAACACAAAAACTTCGCAATGACTAGCAGTTCGAGTACGATTTCGTAGTAACAGGTACTCTGGTGAAACCGCTGGAAAGTGGATCCCAAACATACATCAATCTGGCAAAAGCAAGGTGGCTGCACTTGTGATATTTCAAAGACATTTGACAGAGTTTGGCATTAGGCTAGTTTGTCGAAAATGCGTGCATGGACTAGAAATTACCTTTCGCAACGGTCGATTCAAGTTGTTTTGGGAGGTTTCAAGTCCGATCTTCACAAAATAAATGCTGGTGTGCCCCAGGGCGCTGTTCGGATTCCGACACTCTTTTCAATCGTTTGTGTGATACCTAAATAAATGCGTCAGCGTTGCATTTCTGTCAAAGTAAGCTCATGCTCATATACTTTGTATGGATGGTACCGAAACACGAACGTATTAGCACACGGAGAACTCTATTTTCAATTTAAAAGTGCGCTACGAAGTGAAATTGGAGACAGTGAAGAAGAAAGAAAGACATTTTGGATTTATTTGGCAGATGCGCAAAACTGGTGTTGCGTCTATTTCGGAAAGTGCATTTGTACCCCATGCGATACGCTGCTTTCACCCAACGCAGACAGATTTATTTAGGTCTGCTACTTCTATTCCAGTACATTTCTTTGCTGACGACAGTACTCTCTGCTTTCATATTCGTTCTGGGACTCACGTTCCTATTCTTCTGCTATAGGATGGGAACGCCAGCGCATGACACATATTCGGTATCTGTGTCAATGGCAACTTAGGTTGCAATGAATACACATTTTATGCCGCTAAAAATGCTGCGAAATATCTGGTTTTTCTTACACGAATAAGAAATACTCTTCCCCATCTGATCTGGCCTCAATATATGTACATTTGAGGTATTTATCTTGTCAAGTGCCCTCAAGACTTCATTACACTTCCTAGATACGATGCAAAACCGTGAGGCAAAACTTATAACCCCAATATTGCACAGCCAATTAACACCCTTGAACACAGTCTTAGTGTCTCCTGCCTTACCTTGGTCTTTAAACCTACAACCGTAACACCCCTTTCACTATAAATGCTCACCAGTTTACTCTCGGACGTACTCTAAAACATCTGGTTCTTCCTTACTTCGCACAACTCGCTTATGGAATGCTCAGACGAACTTTCTTTTCCTTGTCATTATAGCCGGCAAACATTCAAAACCAGTGTTAATCGGTTTCTCTCTTTCTGTGCTTTCTAATTTTGCTTTGCCTGTGCTGTGTGCAACACTTGAGCACGCGCCAATTATATACAAAACAAAACAACTACCGTAGACCTCTGACCGCTATGAAGCAGATATCATCGCCCTCCAGAAGTGGGATCGTCGAACAAACACGACAGTGGCGCAAAAGTTATCACCCGATGTTCTATGGCTGTGATTTTTTTTATGAACAAAAAACTTTAGTTCTGCTTTCGAACTTATGCTTACTTGATGTCTTAGTTTTTTTCCCATTGAATCGAGAAAATGATATCGGCTAAGTGGCCGCCGCCTGAATTTCTGACCATACGAGCCCGATTTGTGGCATTTTCCATCATTCTTGCCAGAACTTCCGGCGATAGATCCTCGCATCCTTGACGGGTTTCAAGAATCTGAGACTTGTTGACATAGACTCTTGACTTCAAAAAACCCAACAAAAAGAAGTCTGGAGCAGTTGAATCAGGCGATCTTACCGGCCAGTGCAAATCGCCAAAACGAGAGATTAGGCGACGCGGAAATGCAGCCGTCAGAATTTGGGTTGTGGCTTATGTAGGATGCGCCGTTGCTCCATCCTGTTGGAGCCACATGTTCTCCAGTCCTAATTCAACCAATTGCGGAAGGAGAAAGTCATGGAGCATGGCTCTGTAGCGCCCGCTGTCCACAGTAGTCGTTTGGCCCGGGGCATTTTCGAAAAAATATGGCCCGATGATGACTCCAGCGTAAACAGCACACCATGCAATAGCCTTCAGCGGGTATAATGACTCTTCCTATATTATACGTGATTTTCGGTGCCCCAGAATCAATAATTTTGCTAATTCACATATTCAGCAGAGATGGAAATGGGCCTCGTCCCTCATGCTGAAAAGTTGTCTCCCTCGTGGTCGAGATTCAGGATGACTTAATCGTAGGTTACACGCGCCTGACGGTCACCTGCTAACAGCTGATGCACTGTCTGAACTTTGTAAGGATTCGTGGCTCGTCGTCTATTCGATACTTCGGGGTTGTCTCCGACATTTTCAACCACAGCTGCGATATTCTCAGCAGAACGGCTGTTCCAGGGCCGGCTAGACCTGGCAGCATCTCGTGTTGCCCCATACTCTACTAGGCGAGCGGCTAAACGTCGTAGTGTTTGCCCAGTTGGTATCGGAAGACTGGGAAATCTGCGCTGAAATTCACGCTGCACCAAAGCGTGACTGGACGAAATATTCCACAAAAACATCGTAACAATTATTCCGCGTTCTTTAGAAGTCTAGCGGCCCATGTCTTGCTGACGTGTACTCGTATTTTGTATCTGTTTGCAGCCATTTGCAAAAATTATACCATCTTCCGATAGGGTGATGACTTTTGCGCCTCCTAGTATTGTAAGCGGGAAGCTAATGCAATACGAGTACGAGAATGTCTTAAGCGGCACGCGAGTAAAAGCGAACATATTTGGTACTGGATTTCACAGTGATATCCTACGCGACAACCGGAAAGGGATGCATTTCACCCTGCAATGCTCACAAAAAAAATGTTGGGAATCTGATGATAGAACTTTCAAGCAGATTGATCATGTTGTGATCAACGCAAGGCACTATTACAGTATTGGTGATGTTTCGACCAAGATACGTCTGCGGATATCTTAGACGCCATAACAAAATAAAATTAGCATTGAATAGCTGAAGAACCAATAAACCGGCAGAACCTTTGCCAATCTCATAATTGCATGCACCCTGCATTAAGAACTGAGTTTCAGTGGAGTCCATACCGAGAAGACTTCAGAAATGCTCCAACTAATACGTTGGACTATACCCGAGTACCCCGACAAACAGTGCAGAAGGGCAAATCCAGGAAAACGAAGCGGCGCCATATAGAAAGACTAAAGAGGCTCGTGCATAAAATGTATGCGAAGCGCCCTATCGTGGAAATGAACAGTCTCTACTACAATAAAGCGTGTAAACAACGTTTTAAGCTAATAACACTGCAGAGACGAACAACTAAACTTAGCGGTAGAACCAAAGTCCGTGTTTAGAACGAATAAACAGAGCCAAGATCCCACCCGCCTAACCAAAAAAGGTAACGATCGCACTATGTAAACCTAACAGAGCCGCTGGTCTGTACTGCCTTCCTGTCGAGCTATTTTAGGCAGCGGAAAATGACTGATTAGAGAATGGACACGAACTCTTTTCCGATCCACACAAGAAAGGAGTCATGTGCGGTATCGGTGTAATCTTTGACAAAATTCACACTCTTGTAGAAGTGGGATAAAATCTATGAAGGGCAGATCGACACTACACCTTTTTTAGGGACTTGACAGAGTCTGTTCTTGACAGGGTCTGTTCTGGATATTCCATGTCCAAATCTAAAGCCAATTGTTCGTTAGATGTTTTCTCGGGTTTTCAATATTAGCTCCAGCATGATGATGAGAACTGACGGGCCGCCATCAACTTCGTACCTCTAAGTCTGAGTGTTTATGGTACACACTTCGGATGACTCGCTTCTGTACGAAAGCGTCAGAGCTTATTATGGGCCATTATTGATTAATCTGCCTCCCGTTCTAGGAGTCCTTAAAATGTATTGAAGCTCAGTCAAAAATTGAGTGAGTTCAACAGAACTGGAAATAATTACTCCACCGTTGCTGCTCTATCGACCTTCTGGAGCAACAAAAATGTACTAAGTCGAAACACAAACAGACGCTTGACTCAATGTAGAGGTTTTTTCCCCATACGCCCCGCCAACTGGCTACTGTATCTCATTGAAATGAACAAATGTCTGAAATGTGTTTACAAATGTCAACAAGATGAAGTCAGCCATGAAATTCAACACTTTGATGATGAAATAGAATATCGTCTGCATACTTGATGAATTCCAACTGATAGCTAAAATTCAATACAATTCCATCGACGCATATAAATTACTCTCCACTCGATCACTGTCACTGAAGTGCTCACAGACCATAACCACGTTTTACGATCACTTTATGGTCCAAAATTTCATTTAGCACTCGCCATTGTCATCTAACGACGCAAAACTCTTGTCTTGTCACTTTGTGCCACGCCTGACAAGACAGCAATGTGAAACAACAACGACAACCAAAAAGAAAACCCCGAGGAATGCACATTACAGGAGGGACCGGAGATGCCGGGTAGTGATATCTCATTGATGAGTCGTACCATGTACCATGATGCTCAGCTCATCAGCATCACCTGCTTGCGTTATCCGCCTTGTAATCCGTGCTGTCTTACTGCTTGCGGGCCTTAGAACTTTGAAGCTTATTACCGGCACTTGTGGCTTGCGTTGTGAGTCGTGCCTGCAGTGACGTTCGTCGACTTCTAGCGTTACACCCATTTAAATTGATGACGACCGTCTTCAAATATTCTTCTTGCTCCGGTGCCACTTACACGTTACTAAGATGGCATTTCCAACTTTTTGGGATGGTCCAGGGATTAGTGGGATGCGCAAAAGTGTTTATCTGAGATGGAAGGGTGCAGCTGTCGGGATTTTGTTTGATTGAGGTCTGGGAATTTGGTGGATGAAAATTGAAGATTACCTTTCCTCAAAAGGAAATCTTCATCTCGTTTTAGACGCCATATGAAATACATACGACTGTGTGATACTGGAAATAATTTCGACTTAGGACTACTTATCTTGGCAGAACGTGCACTAGGAGGCGACCATGGACTCAGAACCCTCCTTACTGAAAATTTTGGAAATGTCGAAACGACACACACGGTGGACCAAGGCCTAGTCTCTACCTCTTACTGTGTTGCCTTGTAATTGTGTTCCATTTAAGAATTTTCGTTTGTCCTCCAAAAGTGTAGGGTGGTCTGAGATGTAAATTAATTTTGTAGCTTATTTACGTTGGTCGAGCTTTGAACCCAGATCATCTTTCGTAGTAATCGACAAACTTATCCCCTGCCAAAACTAATACACTTCTTAAGCTTAGGGGTGGGTGGCGCTACCGTCTGAAGTGAACCTCTTCGAAGTAGACGAGGTTCATAACTATATCTATTGCTGTTAATGGTAACGTTCTGGCCAAGCCATCGGTGATGTGCGTTCTTTTCTGATGACAGCGTGTATTTTGTCATCCTTTCCGCCCGCTTCCGCTTCAATACTTACAAAAGCTTCACCGACGGCTCGCTGTTTTCGTCTAAGCGAGCGAGGTCCAAAGACCGTTGAGGTCCCCAAGTCCGATGAGGTACTTCTGCGTACTACCTAAGACGAGATCCCTCTCTACGGTGTTGTCCTTCGAAGACTTTGCTGGCCGGAGTATTGGTGTCCATTCGCTCTACATTCTCAGGCAACTTATGCGCAGTTTTTTGCTAGATTAATGTCGCTGTACAGCTGGTTTTGTTCGTGGTTAAGTCTTCTCCTCCCAAGCCCATCAACGCAAACGGGACCGAGTATTTTTCGAAGGTGGCCAGATTAGAATGATAGGAAAAAAAATTTAAATAAAACAACAACGGTGTGAGATATAAAATTGATTCTAACTTTAGTTAGAAGCTACGTTCATGCCATTATGCGTGGAATAGCACATCACTCAAATGGCCACCTCGGCTTCGCTGGCTGCGTTTCAAGTGGTCGGTTAAACTTTTGATGACTCGGTCCAATATGTGTCGTATTATCCCGGCAATAGCGTGTCGAATGTAGGGCTCGAGCTCGTCAAAAGTGGTTGGCTTGTTGGCGTAGACTAACGACTTGACGTAGTCCCAGAGAAAATAATCGAGTGATGTCAAATCGCACGATCGCGGCGGCCAATTGATGAACGCTCGCCGTGAGATGGCCCAGTCGCCAATCGAGCTCTGATCACAGAAAGTTGCTTAACATCCCTCTATGCCTAAGACCTTTGACGGTAACGGTGTCTCCTTCCTCATTTTTAAAGAAATAAGGTTCATGCCATTAACCACATATAACAGTCAATCTATGTGGATGCATTGTTGCTTGGCCGAACACTTGTGGATTGAGTTCGCTCCAATAATCGCATTCTTGCTTGTTGACATAGCCGCTGAGCCAAAAATGGGCCACGTCCGAGAAGATTGGCCAAAATCCGAATCTCCGGCCAACATTTCCAGTTATCGAACTCACGGCTTTGTCTATGGTCCTCTGGCTCCAATTCTTGCGACAGCACAAACTAATACGGATATAGGACCAACTCCAACCGCAAAATAAGCCGGTTTGACTCTCTAGTGAGGCTCAATTCAGCTAATCGGAGCCGAATCGACATTTCTGGGTCTTCTTCGATACAGTTTTCTTCATTTCGCACCAATCTCTGTCTGGTTGGTGGCTTAAGATCCAAGAGAGTTTACTCACTCTCAAACTTTTCCACTGTGCGACGACCTGCACACTGTAACAATAATGACGAACGATGTCATGACGACGTATTTTTAATAATTTCCGAACGTTCATCAAGCATAAAACGATGCATGATGAAATGGCAAACCTTACCGAATATTTTGACAGCTGGATGTCATTGGTGACTTTGATTGGACAATTGGAAAAGCTATCATTGCTATCTGGTCACCAGTTAAGGGTGATTTTATTTCTGATGAGGTGTTGTTGACAGGATTTATAGCAGAGCCGAAGTAGACAAAGTCTCTTATTACCTCGAAATTAAAGCTGTTAACTGTAACGTTATATCTAATTCATCGATGTTGCATATCCTTTCTTCCTGACTTAGTTTCGCCCACATTTATCGCACTCCATTTCAATCCGGTAACAGTCCGCTCAGTTCTCCCAAGCGTACGCTTGTAGTTGCTTTTGAAAGATTGTACGTCCAGTTCCGCATCATGATGTTAAAGAAGTGACATGACAGTGCGTCACCCTGTCTAAAACCTTTTTTGGCATCAAAGGTCTCGCTTCAATTATTACCGATCAGACGAACGAGTTTGGCAAGAATACCAAAACTTGACATTACCCTACATAACTCGTCTCTATAAATCGGTGAAAATATGGTGGGTATTTGGACTCCTTGAGATTTTCCAGGATCTGCCTGAGTGTGAAAATTTGGTCGGACTTTCTTGGTCTGATACCGCACTGATTGGGACCAATCAGACACAAGACCTTGTATGCGATGTTGAGGAGACTTATGCTTCTATAGTTGGCACAGTTAAGGGATCATACAGACGATGCTAAGATTCAGGCATACACTCTTCTGACCACATCTGGGAAATTAGTCGGTGTATGCTCTCCATGAAGTCATTTCCAGCAGCTTTGAATACCAAAGCCGGTAAGCCAGTTGGTCCAGCTGCTTTGTTGGATTTCATCATAGACATGGGTATCCTTACATCGTTGTGATCATGTAGACGAAAGTTTTGGCTATCATCGACTAAGTTGAATGGTCTACTCTGCCTGACAGCGGAATGTTGGGCTTCTTCGCCGGTACACAGTCTGCAGAAAACGTTTTTCCATACTCTCAGCAACAACTGTGAGTCTACTCGTGTTACAAGGTTTCCTTCTTCATCTATCCCCACAGGTTTCAGTACATTGCTTGCCTTGATGAGTTCTTTATATCTGTTGGTAGAACTTCTCTCTCAATATCTTCGAGCGCGCGTTTCTTGTGTTCATTTTACTTCTCCTGGACAAGCCGCTGGTCTTCCCACCCATTCTGCTCGCAGAGCTTACGCAGCGTCGCTTTGTACGTGTCTTGTTTAGCTGCATGTGGTTGTCGGCATTCTTCATCAAACCAGGGATTTCTTGGTTGTAGTCGAATGAAACCCAGAACATCAGTTGTGGCGTCTGTGGCGACACGTGTTATCCCTGATCTGCGGTACTTATTGCTGGCGGGATAGGAGTTGTTTGTTGAGAGATGTAGGGATACACGTTCGGAGACTTAGCTTTCGCCGATCCCAATATGACCAATTTGATTTAGCAGTGAAGTTTATGGACCTTCAGAGTGCGCGTTTATGCGTTGGCTCCAACCTAGTACTCGTATTTTGTTTGTAAAAACTATAAACAAAGCGAGCTTTGAAAAAATCAGTTCGATACGTCAAAAACGGAATCATGTGTGAGTTTCAGAAATTAAATGCGAATACTCGTATTGAAGAAATCTTTTTGTGGGTTTTGTGTCCATTTGCTCGAGGAATTTGCGATTGATTCATGTGGCAACAGTTGAGAATGTGGCATCCTGCAGCCTGTAGGTGGCCCTACGATATCATCAGAGATTGAGAAGCCGAAAGAGGGATTGTTCGGAAGGGTGAACTCAAGTCAAATATGATCAAGTAGCTTGCGACGTCGGGAAAGGTCTATAAATTCAGCTATTCAGGAATTTTATTTTGATTTTCTCCGATCTCTCATCGTAATCGGACCTATATGGTGCGGGTTTTTGAATATACGAGTATCTACAAGTGTGCACTGCAAAAAATAATTTTTTTTTATTGTCATACAGCTGTTCCAAACTAACTGGTACACTCTATCAGTTTGGTACGAGTAGCAGAAAGAGGTAAATATTTGGCTTTTTTCAATCGAATTAGTTTATGACCAAATATAGTTCTGGTCATTCTTTGTAAGGACCGTGTTCTAGCCCTACAGGCACGACATGACTAGGATCGTTTGGGTCGTAAATATCTGGTTACTCTAGCTACCATATATCTATTATCAGACCCAAAGTCACTATGCAAAAGACGTATCACAAAATATGCACGAGGTAGTTCAGAAGATTGTTCGGTCATCATCACATCCGGCTAATGCACTAACATATGGCACTAGCATAAGCAAAGTAAATGGCGGTTTTGGTTTAAAGTTTTGTTATTGAAGTAATTTACACTAGCCCATATTTTTTGTTCTCTCGAAGCAGGGCAGACAAAGAAGTAGTCCATTGTACTACTTCTAAGTTAGTTTTAATGGAAATTTCAATCATCAAAAGATGAGTAAGCGTTTCAGTGATAGAGTGCCTACAGTTCCAGCGCCCACCATGTCAACGCCGGGTAACTGCAGCCTGATGCGAGCGTAAGCCGGACATTCACAGAGGTAGAGCTGCGCGGTATTCTCATCACTTTCACAGCACGCGTCGCAGTATGTTGTATCACATATAGATTCAAGTACTTAGCAAAAGTGTAGTGCCCCATTACAACGGCCACTAACCTCTAAGAGACGTCGGGAAGGATTCGACTGGTCTGCCTGGAACCTGGAGAGCACTCCCATCTGTAGTTGTGCTCATACTAAACCGAACTGTTAATCAAAGCTTTAACCGAGACACATCGTAAGTTCGGGTCCTGAAAAACTCTTCTGTTTGCCTTGCCCAGCAAGTTCATTGGCGATTTCATTTTCCGTGATTCTATTGTGATCTGGGCCCCAGACAAGTCTCAGTAAACTTGGCCTTCCGACTATGTTCATTGATGTCTTGCGTTCTCTAACCAGCTGGGAAATTGTAAGAAGGTTCAGCGGCTTGCCTGTCGCTACAGATGCAAATGATTCGCACCATCCACCGATTCTTTACAATTTAGTTTGTTGCCATCAGGATTGCTTATATCTCCGCTTGAAAGACGGACGCAAGTTTTCTTAGCGAGGAGTGAAATCTAACTTTGGCCACTAATTCTGAACTCCGATGAAACGAAAAAGCGACAGTAAGTGATTCCGAACTCCGATAAAACGAATCCTTGGTCCGTTTTGCATCAACTAGATGGCATTCAAAACTATGTAATAATACTTGCAAATGACACTAACATTATCCAACGAGGATAAAGAGTTCGTTGCTTCACGCAGCCAATAAAGTTATTTCACTGCAATCTCTCCTTAACACGCATTTCGTTGTGATAAAACGAAAATCTACAGGAAACGGAAGAGGGTAGTTAGCGCGGTGAGGCAGCCCGGGTAGAATAAGAAATGAGAGAGAAACGAAAAGGCGACAGACTCGGAGTAGGGAACACAACAAGATGGGGTAACGTGCATGGTGGGGCGCTAACTTGGCGCCGGAATGTACCACGACCGGTAAAGGGGGAAAAATGGCTTCTTTTATCAAAGAAATTTGTAATCTAGCCTGAGCGGCCTCATTTTAAGCACCTATATTTATGTAGCTTCGAGAAGTTTTACTTCTATCGCCTAGCTTTCTAGGCTGACCATTTCTTTTTATCTAGGGTTACACCTAAGTACTTAACCCCTGCCTTTAAGTGCATCGCAATACCATCAAACAAGTCAAAGAATGGATTTTGCTGGGATTAATTGAGAGAGGCCCTGTACATCATGTACAGGTAGTTCTCAAGTAATCTTGGACGAGATCCCTGATGGTAACCGAATGGTTGCGCCTAATGATAACAGAGATATCATCTGCATATCCGATCGATAGTTTTATATACTTAGGAGCTCAAGACTTATATGAAGTCGTCTACTATTATGGACCAAAGAAGAGTGGTTAGCACACCACCCTGAGGGTGCCACATGGCATGTGCCATAGATTTATAGTTCGCTCAATGTTCATGAATGTGCAGAGGGCTATGCTTTAAGAGCACAGCGCTGCCTTTATGTCGAAGACCAGTTTGTGAAGTGCTGAATTTGTAGATTTGCCTTTTTGGTAGGTAACCTCTAATTGGTCTGCAGAATTTCGGAGATTCTGAAGATTAGTTGCCTCCCTTAGGTATAAAGGGAGGAGTCAACGGAATATATTCCAGTGTGAGGCTGGCTCCTTTTAGGTCACGGTGAATGCGCGTCCCTTCACAACTCTATTTTTCTCAACACTAACCCTCGAAATCTACGTACCTCTCGCGTCTTCTATCTACCAACCCACCACACCACCTATGGAGCGAACGAACCAATCCTCCTTATGCTACGAAAAATCAATTCAAACCACACCGTCTTTGACCACACCACTCCCTACCACAAATCCGCTTTCCTTCACTACTCCAACCAACCTAAGTTTTAAGTTTAAGTTTAATTTCAAGTTATAGCTTGTATTAGGGCGAATAAATGGGGGCCTTCTCCCCCACCAAAATTAAAATTAAAATTTAGTTTCAGCCGGTTGTTGGTTATCAAGAACTCTAAGAGTAGGTTAGGTTAGATTAGATTGAACAGGGGTGTGATGGATATGCCAGACACCAGGCACCAAAACGGGTCCATCGCGATCCCCGTGGAACCAGTTGAATTTTTCTTCAAATGGCAAAAGCCTAAACAATCGCCCTGGTGAAACACCCAATTTTCCTGCAAAAGCCAAGAAGGCCTCTGAAGTTCGTGTCGTCTATGTCCTCTACGTGCTCGAAAATGTATTTCCCTAAAAATTTTTTTCTACTACGCGATATTGCCTCGCATTCTCACAGTATAACATGTGTTATGTCCTCAACAGTTTGCAGATCACCGCAGAATTCGCAAACATCCGTATTTGACAATTTGTGTCCCATTGCGTATTTCCGCAGGAGACATGGTCGTGCCAGGATTCTTATTACTATGCTAAGCTTATCCCTGTTTAATTTTGTTTACTTCCTAGATCTTTGGCCGTCAAAAAGCGTCCAAAGAGACATGGATACCATGTGTGCTTCAAAACTTGACCAGCTTAGTTTGGCAGTCTTTGTGAATTTTTCCTTGATAGTGTCTCTCACTATGCCAAGGGGTGGTTTGATGTTTGCAACCTCACTATTGTCGAGTAGCCCTTCTTCTCCTGCAAGCTAATCCGCTTGTTGATTTCCCTTAATACTGCATTATCCTGACACCCAGCACAGTCTCACCCGGTTTTAATTGCATAGCTCATGACTGTGTCAGAGTAGTTGGTGGTCGATTACATTGCCTTGAGTGCGGCCTGGTAATCGATGTAGATAGCGATATCTCTTTCGGACACCGATCTCATTTGCATTAGCATAGCAAGGACAGCCAGAATCTCTGCTTCGTAGACACTGCTTGCATCCGGTAGTCTTATATTGATAAGGAAGCAGGTCCTGATCTTAGCTTCTGCTTTGTAGAACAACTCGTAGTTTTTCAGCCTAAGACCCTGGATCTTGTTGTCTTTATCCAGGGCTCTTGTTTGAGTATGTCTGTGACGTCCTGTCTGGTGATGTAGTCCACCAGACAGGCCGTTGCTGCCTTATTGTGATGCAGGTTTATCTGCAGCACTTCCATCATCTTGGGGGGGTTCCTCCTCGTCCTTTCCCTTGGTCGATGTCCTTACCATCAATCTACGCTTTCGATTTTTCGATGTATGGTAAGCAGTCCCTGTTAAGGGACAGCAGAAAGTACAGCCCATACTGCCTTCTAGGCCCCGTCTTTAGGATTCCCCATGCATCGGCTTTTAGTTCCCGATTCTGCACATGGAGTAGTGCCAGGTGCTTCTCAGGGTACGTGTAGGGAGACGGAACCCATACCCATGCTTTCGGCAGATTGTATTTCACCAACTCTGCCACCGTCGTGCATTTTAACTTCATACTTTCCCAAGCACCGTATACTTCCAGAATGAAGCGTCTGAGGAAGTCCACAGAACCAGAACCAGCGCCATCAAATTGAAATTCTCCGTTTCCTGTGGTGGATAATTCCACACAAAGTCTTAGAACTTCTTCTCGACATTTTTCTACTGGTCGATTGTTGGATGACCACAAGGCTTCATCTCGTTAGTCACAGCAACGAGAAGCTCGTCTTTCGGGTCGATTTGCATACGACGGAATACGGATGAAGTAGCAGCATTCACCTTTTTTGCATCGTTCGGCTCCACGACGTCGTCGGATCTGCTCCTCTTGCTGCTGAAACTTGCCTTCTTTCCAGAGACGCTAGCCCCTCTTTTAATTTTGCCGCGTGGAAGGTAAAGGGCGCCTAAGTGGCTTCCTCTCCCGCCTTTACTGCTGCATCGCCTTTGCTTGCTGCCTGTTGAGTAAGCGATTTGTTGGCCAGGATAGCCTCCGCTTTTTCAAAGGCGGATTTTTCTCATTCGCTTAAGCTGCTGGCATCACAGCCCTCATATTTTGCTGCCTTACGCCTAGCTTTACGTGGCAAGACCCTTGCCCTTGCCCTTTGATCTGCGTTCCTCGGACTCTTAGCAGCGGTGATGGAGGTGGCAGGCTTCACTTTTCCACCACCACAGACTTGTCGTTCTTTCTTTGCCTCTTGGAGGTAGCTTCGGCAGCGGATGTTCCAGCCTTGGCTACCCCTTCGACCGAGGTCCTGCCTGTGTATCACTGGTGTGAGTACCAGCGACTTCATCGACGCTTTCGAACACCTTACTATCGCTAGCCAGTAGCTCCACTTCTTTCATTTCCCCTACCAGGAGGGCGATGGATAAAGTCGAAAAATCGTCTTCACTCACCTCTAACTCTTCCTGGACGGAGATGGTCTGTGTTGTGTTTTGTTTTTCCATTTTTTAAAATTTGTTCTGTCTCCCACGAGTATGGCCGAAAATAAAAGGCCAGCTCAGGCAGCGCCGCCATGCCTGAGTAAGGCTAAGTATAACAGGCCGGCACCAAAGCGCTTGAGAGAGCTCATTGGCGGTAGGTTTAACCCTCAACCTTGCATCCTTTAGCACGGTTTGCTATATGCTCACACCACCACTAGAATCAGGATTGCCAGTTCTTGGTTCGCCAGTCAGTTGAGTCCTTGCGACTTAAGCCTCCTTATATGTAGTACCTAGCTCGTGAATAGAGTAATACGAGTATCATCATCGTTTTGTTCTCTGAAAAAGTATCAACCAGCCTATTGACGCGCCCATTAGTCATGGAGTATTTCAGAGTATTCGAAATCTATCTTCAAGCTGCATCCAATCTCAAATGAGTCATAAATCATAGTTGGCCGTGTCGAATCGGTCAAACACCTGTTCAAAGTCAATACACAACCTTTCTAGCATTCGTTTCACATATTTGTGACGCATGACCCCCTCTTCTTCGGTGTTTCGCAAAGAAATCCCATTCATCAGCGAGGTCATTTGTTTTATTGTATTGGACAATAGTACGTATATCCACCATTCGGCAGATACTTTCAATCAAAGACTTCCTCTCAAAAAAAACAAAGTCAATTTCCAGTTCTCTGATCTCGAAATTCGTTCAATCACACACAGCCATAGCAGCAGAGATATATTCGTATCTCGTAGTAGACAAATTCCTCAACGGAAACACATTCGCCTCAATTAAATGGCCATTACCACACTCAACTAAGAAACCATTAAACTGCCATTAAGTGGTTTTTTTTTTTTGTTTCGTTTCACCATTAATCAATATCGGAACTCGATTTCTTTTTTATCTTTCCAAAGTGCCTATGCATGCACCTTCCTACCTCACAGATACGCGGATATGTGTATCAACAAAAACGCTAAAGCAGAGGAGACAGAAAAAAAAAAACAAAAAAAAAAAACAGTCGAGAGGAATATTGTTGACGAGAGTAATCGCACACTAGATACCGTGGCGACCTTGTTTGCCCACATCGACACCACCAACATCATCATCATTATCATTGGCGGCGTCATCATCGTTATGCAGATGTGGAACTAAATTGCATGGCAAACATTTGCTACCCTCTGTAGAGTGTCGAACACCTCCACTTGCATCTCCAACTGCACCTACATACCCACATAGCATCTCAGATAGGAACAGTGAACACTAACTCGTAACAGGTACAACACACCACAGACCCACTTGACTTCTTGTCAATGGAAAGACTTCCTCCTGCCCCATGATGGTATTTGCCCCTTGATGGTGTCTACCCCATGATGGTGTCTTACTTGCTTCCAACCTGAGCCGTCTTGAAGTAGTTTTCAGCTTCTTTGTGTTTACCTTCGGTTGAGGCGCAGCATGGGGGACGGCACACGGTAGTATCTGGAAAAAGTGGGTAAATTTACTGCATTCCGATCGATTGGCGTAGAAGGTGTATTCAAGGGGCAGGCAGGGGGATGAGATTGAAAAGAAAACAAAAAACCACACAGAAACTGCGGAGAGAAGGCGAAGAAATCGGTGAAAAAACTTGAGGAATGCTGCAGCAGGTTTGGGGTCTACTACGAATAGTAAGGTGGTTGCGCATACGACCTGTCAGCCCGTGTTGTGGTTTCCTTCCTCACCAGTGCCTGGTTGTGGCGGGAAGGCGGGCCCGTTTACATGTTTCTGACTCTGTTCATATTTATGGTTTTGGGATGGAAAAGTATTTCAAATATTTCAATTTGTAATCAGGAATTTCGAGTTTTTTTCTCGTTGTGTTGTTGGTGTTGGTGGAAGTGGTTGAATTTCTGGTTCATGCATATGTGTATCTACAACCCCGTGGTCTCACGGTTCCAATAAGATTGAATCAAATTCGTAAGCCAGAGAATTAAATATGCCTGTAATGAGGCTGGAGTATGTTCAACAAGTTATGAACGTGGACAGAATGGGAAGTGAAGATACCTTTGGTAGTCCCCCTAGATTTCGCAAGTACAATTTACTGGCATCTTAGTTAGAGTCTACAAAAGCTTATGGCCGTTTCCTGGTCAAAACGCGATCAGCCAGTTTACTTATACTGCGACAGACGGAAGATACACATCCGGGTATCAACACGGACGAACATGAGGAGCAGTAGGAGAGCGGGAAAATACTGTCAGAATATTTGAAGTCAAAGGGCTACAGTCGCAATAGATAGGCTTTTGTCAAAGAGGCATTACTGAGCAGGTCTGTCTATTACACGGAGCTCAGATGTGGTCGAAACTAGAAACAATGTCCAGTAAAAGGTTTTGATAGTAAGCTTCTAATTTCGGTTGAGGATCAGCTTACGAGATAGAGAGAACACATCGTTACATGATATGATAGTGAACTCTATTTTGCTTTCGGAAGCAACAAATTTCCGAGTTCGCACCGGGTTTCCTACAACTGCAATCAAGTTCGTTAGGAAAAACAAAGAGGTGGTGATATCACTGCAAAACTATTTCTGTACTCTCAAGAGCTGCCCAATGTATCTGCAGAATTGTAACGCGGCGTGGAAAACGAGCAATTTTTACAAGAATGATAGATGGTTGAAAGATTTTGGAAACTGGAGGCCGTCTCGGACTTCGGATTCTTGTGGATCCTCCTGCAGCGACCGGACTATCTAATACCCCATCACGACTTTGAAACACCATGATAAATAAAACGGCGCTGGGATCTTCTCCGATCAATTGAGCTTACGATGCTCACGACGCCTGCCGGACTACAGCAGTGTCTTCCAGGCTAAGATATTGGCTGTAGCAGAAGCAGCCAGACTTGCGGCATTAAAGGAAATTTCCCACGAGCATATTGCTATATTTATTCACACCGAGGCTGCTATCAAGGCCATCGGAGAAATCCAAATCAAATCAAGGCTTGTGAAGCGCTGTCGCGAAGAACTTGAGAATCTTTGCCTTCTGCATAAGGTTGTATGCTATGCTGGGTAGAGGTGGCAAAAAATGAGCATGCAGACGAGCTAGCTCGAAAAGAATTTTCCCTCGCAGATCAACTAACAAACCTCCACTCTGCACTCTCCACTCTCCATACGAATGGAGCGAATGATACAAATTAAAGCCAATGAAAGGTCGAAAAACCTTCGAAATCTAGAAGAAGTATGATTCCTTTGAAAAGCAGAGCTGCACGGTCTACTCTTGTTGGATAGGTTGCAGGCCACAATTTTCTGAGGGCGCACGCAATAAAGCTGCGCTTTATTGGCGACGATCTCTGCAGAGGCTGTGGGGACATAGGCTGACAGGAGGACACCGTTCACGGACCAAACGACAATCAAAATGAGATGTAAAGCGGAAACCAGAACCAGGAACTGCAATAAAATCCTTCTAATTCCCCCACCCGGGCATCACAATGGGTTTACACGGACCTAAGTGTGATGGGGTATATAATGGACTCAGCTCCAGATGCCCCATCTAACCTAATCTAACCTACTACATCGTCTGCGTACAAAAGAGTCTATATCAAAACTCCAGCAATCTCAATTATGCCAGCAGGAAAGTCTACAACGTGGTCTATATACAAGGAGGGGCAAGAGTAATGTCTTTATGTGAATACTACCTCGATCAGAAAATTAGAGATACAAGTTTATTCATCTAAATCCATATTGTCCCCTTTAAAGTATTCTCCATCGACTGCAACACACTTATGCCAGCGCTAGATAGAATCCTCGAAACATTTTTTATATTCGGTTTACGGGATGTCCATCAGTGCTTCCTGCGATTTTTCCATTACTTCCTCTCGGCTGCTGAAACGCGTTCCCCGTAGTTCTTTTTTAACTCGATTGAACAGAAAGTAGTCTCTGGCTCCCTGTGAATTCGGTGGCTGTTGGATGGTATTTGTTGCATTTTTCGTCAAAAAATTACGAATAATGATGGCCCTATGCGACGGTTCGTTATCATGGTGCAAAATCCACGAGTTTTCTGCCCACAACTCTGGTCTCTTTCGGCGAATTACTTCACACAAACGTCTCATAACGCACAAATAATACTCGTACTCTTTGTTTACTGTCTGGCCTTCTGGCAAGAATTCATGATGCACTACACCGTTGTACTCGTAATCCATGAAAACCGTGAGCATTGCCTTCTTTTTTGACTGAAAACGACGTGGTTTTTTTGGTCTCGGCACATTTGGTGAACGCCATTCACTTGCCTGATGTCTGGATTGCCTGTCGTACTCATAAACCCACGTCTCGTCTCCAGTAATGATCCTTTTGATGAATGTGGCATCGGGTTCAGCCTCGCAAATCATCTCTTTTGCGACGTCAACACGGTCTCTTTTTTTTGCATGAAATTGAGATCTTTTGGCACCAACTTTGCTGCTACACGACGGAAACGGAAATCATTAACCAAAATGTCTTGGACGGATCCATAGGCAATGTTCAAGTCCTCCGCTATCTCTTTGATGGTTAATTTGCGGTTATTGACCAACCTTTCATCAATGTTTTCGTCGGTTTTCGATGTCGATGGTCTGCCATCGTCATCTTCGATTGACTCACGACTACCGCTCGTGCCACTGGTAAACGACCGTTTTCTTTAGAGATTCGTTGCCGAAGCACTTTTCCAACATTTGCAACGTTCGCGCACCATTAATTTTTTTACGCAAAATTTACTACTCGTACAAGTTCGTTGTTGCAAATTTAAATCCATTTCTAAAATTTTAAAAAATCGCCAACACACACAGAGATAGATGTACTCTTGGCTACGTAACTTTTGCAAATGTCGAGCTATGATGCTAAGATTTAGAGGGAATGTCAACAACAGATTTACCAACTTAACAAAAAAAAAAACAGAACTCAAATCGGAACAGTTGAAGCGCCACACGATGGTGTGGTGCGGGAACTTTTTGATCAAGGTCATTGCAAACGTCCAGCTGTCAAAATATTCAGTAAGGTTCGCCATTTCATCATGCAACATTTTACGCTTGCCGAACTTGCGAAAATTATTAAAAATATGTCGTCAAGACATCGTTCGGCATCATTGTTTCAATGTGCAGGCAATTCGTCGCACCTTGAAGAAGTTTGAGCGTGAGTACACTCTTTTGGATCTTAAGCCACAAACCAGACAGAGATTGGTGCGAAATGAAGAAAACAGTATCGAAGAAGACCCAGAAATGTCGATTCGGCTCCGATAAACTGAATTTGACCTGACAAGAGGGACAAACCGGTTAGTTTTGCTGTTAGATTTGGGCCTACATCCATATAAATTTGTGCTGACGCAAGAATTGAAGCCAGTCGACCATATACAACGCCGTGAGTTCGCTGATTGGCAGCTGGCCGGAGATCCGAATTTTGGCCAAAAAATCATCTTCTCGGACGAGGCCCATTTTTGGAGCGAGCACAATCCACAAGTATTCGGGCAAACTTCAATGTATCTACAAAGATTGACTGTTTGCTGCGGTTTATGGCGTGGTGGCATCATCGGACCTTATTTCTTTCGAAATGAGGAAGGAGACACCATTGCCGTCAATGGTCTCAGGTATAGAGCGATGTTAATCGACTTTCTGTGGTTAGAGCTCGACAATATCGTTATATCCGAGTGTGGTTGCAATAACATGGCTCTACATGCCATACAAACGACGCAACGTTCGGAGTTGTGAATGAGAAATTTGGCGACTGAGTCATCTCACGGCGAGCGTTCATCAATTGGCCATGCCGATGATGCGATTTGACGCTTGAGTTATTTTGTTGTTTAAGTGAAAGCTCCAGTTGAGCCTTTTATCTAGGATTACTTCCAGATATTTGACCTCGTCGTTAATTGAAACTATACCTCAGTTTATGTTTCATCTTTTAGTAAAAGGAACTATGACAGCTTTATTTGGGCTTATGGAGAGATTCTCACTTGTGCACCAGCCTAGGACTGTCTTAAGGGCGTTTTGCATACGTGCAGCGACTTCATTAGTCTGTCTGCCCCTACTGATGATAGCTAGGCCATCGGCATAGCCAATTGTGTTGCAGCCTAAGTTGCTTAATTTGTTATCAGCAGATCATCAATGACCAAAAACCACAGGAGGGGCGATAATAAGCCCACGTGCGGGCAGCCCCTTACGGCTGATACTGATACCAAGTCGGCCTTGATGTGGAAGTCATCATCCGACTTTCAAGCATTGCTTTGACCCAGTTGATGGTAGATTAATAGATGCTTCTATGACCATAGCATTTGTTATGGAGTCATATCCGGTATTGTCGAAAGCACCCTCTATGTCAAGATGCAATTTCTTTTCAGCGGAGGGAGCTTTTGATTTTTGCTGTCAGTTCTAGCAGAGCTCCTTCTATCGATTTGTCTTTCTGATAGGCTTTCTCTGATGTCAATAATTCTTTTCAATATTTTCAGACGTCAGACGACGTCAAGCTTCAGATAGTTTCCTGGACTGGAGATAAATACCCCGTTGACCTCCCTCCCAAGTTGAAGCTCAACCTAAATAAGGCTATTAGGGTAGGTATAAGGAAGTCCAGACCTTTTTGTAGCAAAGCTGGAAAAATTCCCTCTATCCCCGGTGCCTCGTATGGTTTAAATGGATTGATAGCTCACGTAACCTGATCCGGAGTAAGGAGTTTTCTGAATAAACTATTGATTCTGCTGAGGTTTCTTGGAAGTGAAACCTCTGTTGACTGTTCATAAGACATGTCAATATTAGAAGACCCTGGGAAATGAACCTGAATCAAGGTACTCACAGCTTCATCGCGGTCGCGTATGATTGTGCAATCTGATTTGATAAACAATCCCATCCAAATGGAATGATCTTGGGAGAGGGCTTTATGGAGTCGTGCTAGCCCAGGAAGTTCTTCTAGTTTCTCACAGTATACACGCAAGAAAACTATCTTTGATCTTCGCAACTCTTGGTTGTAGTAGGTTAAACGAGATCTAATATTGTTCCTAACTCCCGGTCCGAATAGCTTCTAGGTTTCCATTCCACCATGGTGGGCACCACAGAAGATAGGATGATGCCGTGTAGCTGCAGCTGGGTCTCGTCTGCGATCGTTGTTGTTATCAGCGTGGAGGGCAAAAATAAAGTTTTGACTGCTAAATTTTCGCGATATATCCTCCAGTTCGTTGTTATATCAGACCGGCTAGTATCTTGAACACAATGTGCATACGATCTGATAAAGATACCTTCTCGGACACGTGCCAGTCTTCCACAATATTTTGTAGAAATGGAGACGCGGGAGTAAGGTCTAGGACTTCCTCTCTTATAGAGTTTCTAAATGTGGGTTTGTTTCCCTTATTTTTGCTATATAGAAATTCTTAAAGTGACTCACCTCTTTTGTTTGTATTACGGCAGCCCCAAATCGTATTGTGTGCGTTGGCGTCGCAACCGATGCTTGTCTTCACAGTACCGGACTGGTGTGGGAAGCACTTCCTCAGTGTCTTCAGCAAAGTACGCCGATGCGCATATGAACCTGTGCAGTTTCCGACAGTTGTGGCGTTCAATTTGTACTGCCACCAGGCCCCTAGTTATGAAACCTGTAAAAAGGGCCTAAAAACACGTTTGGCAAAAACCATCTCAGGTTTTGCTTTTTAAACTAAAAAACTTGACCATGGCTCTCTTCAACATATCGCTGGCTAAAGGTATCCGAGGCATCCATAGCCCGGTGCAAGTTTGCCTGCAGGGCGGTCAGAAGGGATGTTATTTCTTGCTCCGTATGGTTTGTTGTCACCTCTACGTCCTGCAGCACCCTGTTTAGACGGACCATCTCTTCTATCTTTCGGACCGTTGATATGTTCTCTAGTTGTTTGGCAACCTACTCGATTCGCCGCCGGATTTGGCCTGAATCAGTTCTGGTTGGCGGAGTTACCAGTTTTGGCCATAGTGCGGTGCTGGGCTGTGGTTTCAGCGCGAGCAGCAATTCCACTTTCTGGAACTACAGCACTTGCGGTGACGCTGGCGAAAGCCCTAAGTGGGATGCTACTCACGCTTACGCTAGCTCTTTCTGACGGCGTACTCGGCGTGTTTACGTTCACTGATTTCGAGCTCTGCTTGGCTGTTCTCTCCAGGGTTTTGAGGATGACCAAATCTGTATGAGATCAGGCACTTCAGCTCAGGCCAGGTGGGCGATATCCCTATCGTTCGATCTTTCCAGAGCTCTCAACGTTCTTGTGTTGAATTCTATGTCTTAGCTATCAAGAATTGCCAGTATTCTTTCGCTAGCTGCCCAGATACTTTGTGGAAAGAACCCTCTGATGACATGCGGTTTTGGAAGATTTTCGTACCCGACAAGCATCACAGCTAACCCACATGTCTCTTTAAGCTTAACGAAGTTATTCTTCACCTACTCTGCAGTAGAGGCTTTGAAGGTCAGACCGCGGAATGCTAGCTTCTTTTCCTTATCGCGTAGTTCGATCGTTATATCCATAATCATCTCTTGTATCTGAACCATTTGTTCATTTGTGTGGTCGACTGGTACGACTCCCAGTCTGACATAGCTCGTGATATTGCTATACGAAACTTTTTCGACGGTTGTGTACCCAATGCGAACTCGTTTCACTTCGGATTTGGGAGGGGTGCTGTATCGGGTCGCATGCTCTTCATCTCAGGACCCTTTTCTGCCACTTTCTCTTTTGCATAAATCAGAGCCTGCTCGTAGTTGCACCCGTTCTTTAGGGCACTCTTGAATCTGCACTGTTCAGCTGGCGTAAAAATGACGTACTTGGACTCAGTCTGAGACAGAGGTCTTGGGTGCGTCTTGTGGGGTGATGGGCTGGTAGATAAACGAGGCGGGGGCAACGTAGATTTCGAGGGTAAGTGTTAAACAAAATGGAGTTGTAAAGAGACATGCAATCGACGGAGCCTGAGAGGAGTGGGTGAATGAAAAGAATGCCTGCTGCGTCCCTTCGTTCCTCAAGGGTATTTAGGCTAATGAGTTTGAGATCGTGTCGATAGGGAGGTAAGATTAGAGGATCGTTCCAAGGTAGACGACGAAGAGCAAATCGAAGAAAACGACGCTGGATCCTCTCAATTCGGGTTACATGAACTCGTTGAAAGGGATACCACGCTTGGCTAACGTACTCGAGAAGGAGGCGAACGTAAGTGATGTATAGTGATCTGGTCACGTACGGGTTACATAATTGCTTGCACCATCTTTTAACGAAGCCAAACGATGAGTTTGCTTTGGTCATTATCTCATCGATATGCGAGCGGAAATTAAGGTCCCTGTCACATAATATGCCAAGATCGTGGAATGTCGGAACAAGGGATATAGGTTGGTCGTGGAGAACGTAAGTTCGGGGAATAGACTTGTTGCACTTACGTGAAAGAGTAATCGATTGACATTTGGTGACATTGAGTTCTAAGCAGTTCTTGATGCGCCAGGTGGAAAAGCTATTTAGATCTATTTGAAGGAGGCTGGAGTCGTGTTGTGAGGAAATCGGTTTAAAAAATTTGGTGTCGTCAGCATAGAGGGAAAGTGCTGAATGGTGAATGACCCTTTCGAGATCTTTAATAGTTAGGATGAAGAGAAGTGGACCTAGGTGACTACCTTGAGGAACACCTGAAGTGGCCAAGAACGGGGCCAATAGGACAGACCTGAAACGAACACTATAAAAACGATTATCCAGGTAAGAAGGTATCCATTTAAACAAAATGGGTTCAAAGCCCAGGACGGACAATTTGAACAGGATTAGTTTATGAGATATCTTGTCAAAAGCTTTACTGAAATCAGCTGTTATAACGTCAACTTCTTTTCCACTTTCTAAGGCTGAGAGAACAGAGGACACGAATTCGACGGGGTTAGTGGTAGCTGATTTACCTTTCAGGAAGCCGTTTTGATTAAGGGAAATAAGAGATTTGCACTGGAAGCTTAAGGCTTCGTACAAAATGTTTTCGAGGAGTTTGGATATATGTGAGAGTTTAGCTACGGGAGAGAGCAAGACAGAGGAGTTAAGTGGTGAAAATGAGGTCTAATTGCCTGCCCATATAGTTGGAGACCCCACTAACTTGGCATTAGCTGGAGAAGAGACATTCTTTACTGGAGTTAGGGTTTGCGATAAAAAAAGATTCATCATCTGATTGAGTTCAGTGCAGTTGAGATAGATTGAAATCTCCGAACACGATGATATCACGGAGAGGATTATTTGATCAATTGCATCGATAGCGAGTTGGTAGCATTCGATTGGTTGTGCCGGTAGGATGTAAGAACACATAACGTACAGGACCTTCAGGGGAGTGTTATCTTCTTAGAAGAAGTAGAAACAGCGATTAGAGAAGAGTTTAGGTCATTGTGGACGGCCAATAGGACACCTCGACAAGGAGAATCATCACTTGGACGGGTAAGATCGTCGTCTCGAAAAACATATAAACTGGGCGGGAATAATTCCTGATTCTTTATATCGGGAATTAGATTAGTTTCGGTCAGACCGTAGACTTCAAATGGGAGAGCGTGAGATTGGCGCAAGACGGCCTGGGTCTTAGATCGCAGTCCTCTTATGTTTTGATAGTAGAAGGTTAGAGGAATGTTATTTTGAGAGGGTGTAGGAGTGGATGGTAGCACTTTAGGGACGAAAAAATTTGTCGTTGTCAGCTCTGCTCTGTTGAAAGGGTGAGATCCTTTTTGAGTGCACATAGTTACCGAAAGCAGCAAGGTCGTCTGAGACTTTTTGGGGAGACATATTGAAAATCTCGTGGAACTTCATATATAAGTTCCTCAGACTTGTACGGTCAGTTGGGAGACCTTCCTGCTGTATGGAGACCATGACGCTTGTTTTAGTTTTTCCCTCGTAACAAACTGAGTCTGATTTGTCATGCAGATACGCTAGAAGGAGACGTATATTCTCGTACGTCAATATTTCTCTAAGCCTAGAAAGTGCATAATGACATTCTGTTGTGTCAAAAGTTTGTTGGGTTATTTGAACTATGGGAAGCAGAAAGTTTGGCTGATCGACGAGAATTTTGAGGGCGATGTAGCGGTAATTGAAGGGGCATTAGACAAATTCTCAGATGAGGGATTTATAATATGGGACCTAATGAAATTGGGATATTTAGCTTCGGTTATGAGATCGAAATTTGGGAAAGAGGTGATAGTGGGGACAAGTGCAGTGTGAGCGGTTGGGGTTAATTTGAAAGAGACGCGTTGACGCGGGGGCTTGGGTAGAACGGAGGCAACTAGAGGACGGATGAAGTTGGTTTGGGATGTGAGTGGGAGGGGGAAATTGGGGAATATGTTAGTTTTAAATCTCCAATTAGAGTCAGATTTGGAACTGGATTTGGAAACGGGTTTCGGTATTTTATTAGAGTCCGATTTGGGACGGGACCTGGAAATGGCATTAGATAACTTCGAATTAAGCTTCGTTTTATTCTATTTCTTGGTAGGTGTGTCGATCCATTTACAGATGCGCATCTTTCCAATGTTGAAATTAGCACCAGCAGGGTTTTTAAATAACCACTCGTACCTAGCAGGGAGGTCGAACTTAAAGTTTCGATTACCTTTGTGGTGAGATAGCAGGAACATTTTACATTTGCTGATGGTGATGCCGTATTTGTTTGCGAAGAATTTCGTGATCCAAGAAATATCAGCATTTTGGGGGAAGCCTTTGATTAATTCCAATTTTATCCAGTCTACGCCTCCATTCGGAAGGTGTCCATGTTGTACCAAAATGTTTGATGAGCTTGCGTGGGGCGGCGACGGAAGGAGTTGATAGTGAAACAGTTTCGGTCTCTTGGATTTGTAGATTTACTTAACAGTGGTGGACGAGCAGGTGGTGGTGAAAGTGGGTCGACTTCGGTTTCCAGTAATTCAGCCAAAATTGATGTATTGTAGTGGACATTCTGGTGGTGTTGTGTATGGGTTGGTAAATAGTCAATTTTGCTGCTTACTGTTTCGATATGATTCTCGATATCGGAAATGGTTGATTATGCGGCAGCTAGATCATCCCCAACACCGTTGATTCTATCAAAGATTACTTCGAGATCACATCAGGCTGCATTAGGGATGCTTGTTTCTTTGAGGTGGATTGAAAATGAGTCTCAAGATTTTCACGAAGGTTGTTCATCGATCCACTCAATTTAAGGTTAGAGATGTTTTGGGCGGAACAAAGTGCTTTGAGATCATTGATCGCAGTATTCATCTCGACCAGACTTGCAGATTGTTTGCCGATGTTGGTGAGCTTGGACTTAATTATTTCGGTTGAGGACAGAACCGAGTTGTCTAATTCATCAACATAACTGACACTACTTTCTAAATTGGACTGATTCGTCGTGATCATTTTTGTGAGACTTTTTTGGAATGAGTCATTAGAGTCACTGAGGCACTTTATAGCAAGCAACACGTGCGATAGCGAGATGATCTTACACTCATCACAAAAGAATAGAAGGTTGTCAGAGAACCCTTTGATATATACCGTATTCCTTTTATTTAGTCCGACACAAATTGCATGGAATGATTTTCCACAGATGCCCTTACAAGTAACAAAGTCAGCATTTTCATCATAGATTGGGCAGTTAGTGATTCCGCAAGACATGGCAATTTTATCAAAAGTAAAGAAGAAGAGTGGAAATTCAGCAAAATTCCGAAAATTGGTCAACACTTGTGGTAATGCACTAAATATATGGCACAGCGACAGATATTGAGCGCGAAAGATTGAGGTCAGCCAGAAAACGAAAAAAGGCCAAAGAGGCAGTCAGAACTTGGAGTAAAGCAATAATGTCGCGGAACTGAGATTTAATGCGGAGCAAAACGAAAACACGAACACGACGAATAGTAGAACAGTTCATTTATTTATTTATTATTAAATTAGCAATACAATACTACAAGACTATTCGTCTTTTGGAAGTATAGATTTTAAATTTTGACAACTTTATATAATTTCTTTACAGTTCATAATTTGTAGAGTAAAAATAACAATAACAGTTCAGATCGTATTAATTAAGTTGATAAGAATATGAACAGTTTTTCCTGAAAGGCGGTATAAGAATTGATTATCAGCAATCCATGCGGTAGATTGTCCCAGGCACGAATTGCAGATACATGAAAGGATCGTTCACCAATACAATGTGTGAAAGAGGGAATTTTTAGTTTTTTACCTCTACTAGATCGGGCAAATCTTATCATTTCAAAGAGGTAACATGGAGATTTAGTATTAATAACTTTGAAGAGTTTTAAGATATTCCGAAAGTTAAAATATACTAGGACACATTGCTCGACCGGGGAATATTATAAATAAAACGAACACAGTCATTAAATGCAACATTAAGCCTATGTCTACAAACAGAATCCAAGTACAGATACACAGAGCAATTAAACAAAAGGTGGGGCATTATTACTCTATTTTGATCAATTTTTTTTTGACAATGGGACTCAGATAGTACGCTGAATATCGGAATCTGCGGAGTCCGCAATAAACTTTCCGTAGAGAATCTTTAACTCCATCGCAGCATGTAAGGGATAAGTTAAAATGAAACCCAAGATACTTTACAGAACTGATGGCATTGATGGGATTGCCATCAAGAACTACAGCTGACAAATCATTAAGACGAAATTCGTGAAGTGAAAATACAATAGATACTGTCTTAATGGGGTTTAGCTTCAATTTATTGTCTTTAGACCAATTTGAAATGCTATCAAGGTCTTCGTTCATCCTGGCAATACCATCTTCCATTAAGCCAATAGGACGCGAAAGTTATATAATTACGTCATCGGCATACATGTGTATTTTGCAGTTTTCAACAATCCCTGGAATATCATTGATGAAAAGACAGAATAACGGAGGTCCTAATACAGAGCCTTGGAGAACCCCCGCTTGGACAGCTTTAGGATTAGAGTGACCTAGTTCAGTGACGACTGTCTGTACTCTATTTCGCAGATATTCCCTACACAATTGAACGGAAGAATTCGAAAAATTAAATTTGTTTTTCATTTTCGAAAGAAGGAGAGAATGGTCAATGCAGTCAAAGGCCTTGGAGAAATCTAGTAGGACTGCGACACAAATATCATTTCCATCTAAATCAGATCTAATGTCAGAGGAAACCATTAGGACAGCAGATTCGCAGCTATGCTGACTCCGAAAACCAGATTGCCATTAGGAGAGTAAATTATTTTCATGCAGAAAACTTTGCATCTGAGAAGGTAGTATCTTTTCAATGGCATTTGACAGAGAACACAAAATACTAATAGGTCTGAAGTCAGCAGAGCACTGGGGATTTGACTTTTTAGGAATAGGAATGATATTTGCTCTTTTCCATATTAGCGGGATTGTGAGCAGGAATTAAAAATATGGTGAATATAACAAATAATGTGAGGGAGTATAAGCTTTAAAAACCGAGGGTAGATACCATCAGGTCCAATGGCATTTGATTTAACCGAGTTAATAGCATTAAATACATCAACTTCATCAACACATCGAAAACGAAAATTCGAGGACGACTCATTAGTATTCAGATCATAGTTACAATTATCTACAGGGGGTTCAGGAACATCCGGAGAGAAAAACTCACTGATTTCACTAGGAGATAACGAACATACAGACAATTTACTATCAGATACTACACCTAAGTTTTTCAGATTTTTTCACAATTGCTTAGAACCCAAGTTGGGTTCGAGCTTATACAGGGTGAGTTTTTTAACTTGAGACATCCAAATTACTCGAAAAATACGCGATATCGCGAAAAATGTTTCAGACAAAAGTCACAAGGTTCTGAAGGGGACATAAGATGGTGACCACGAGTTTGACCTTGATACCCATTTTCAAGGTCAAACGAAGGTCACTTTTGATTTTTCAAATGATAATTCCTGATTTTCATTGCTCAGTCGTATTCCTCAATGGGGCACACGACTTTGTCTCAAAGGTCTTATTCATTCAGTGCTAGATACCACTGCACTGGCACTCCTAAATCATTAATCGGTTCCCAACGTTGTTAGGGTGTTAGAAGATCGAGATTTGTTTTGAGGAAGTCATTATTGCCTCGAGTGAAGTTAAAACTCAAAGAAATTTCAGATAGAGACAAATTGTCCTAAGCTTATCTGAGAGTGTATGATGTGCACATTGGGTATATAACTTAATTCCTGCGTTTTTTTTTTTCAAAATTTGAACGTTTATTTAAGAAAAACATGTACAATATTATTATTCAAAGTATTGCCCATCTGAAGCTATGACTTTTTCCCATCTTTCTGGCAATTTGTGGATCCCACCCCAAAAGAACTGCGCCGGCTTGGCAGCCAAGAATGAATCAATCCAATTTTTGATATTCTGCTCTGATGTGAACCGTATTTCAGTGAGGGCGTTCTGCATCGACTGGAACAAATGGTAGTCAGAAGGGGCAAGGTCTGGGCTATAAGGCGGGTGGGGTAAGACTTCCCATCCACTGTTTTCCAAATAGTTCTTAACCGGAATAGCAACGTGGGGACGAGCGTTGTCATGATGGAAAATTATTGCCTCGTGTCTGGTCGCATATTCCGGGCGTTTTTCGGCCACTGCTCTCTTCAAACGGATTAATTGTGTTCGGTAGCGTTGTCCATTGATGGTTTCAGCAGCTTGTAATACAGCACACCCATCTGATCCCACCAAATACAGAGCATTACCTTCGCGCCATGGATATTCGGGTTTGCCGTTCATTTGTTTGGTTGGCCGGGTTTGACATATGATTTTTTGCGCTTGGGGTTGTCGTAATGGATCCATTTTTCATCACCAGTAACAATCCGATGCAAAAATGACTTCCTTTTGTGGCGTTCCAGCAGCATTTCGGACATGCAAAACCGCCTTTCGACGTCTCTCGGCTTGAGTTCATGTGGAACCCAATTTCCTTGCTTTTGAATATATCCAGCTGGTTTTAAACGTTTTGAAATGGCTGCTTGAGTGACACCCAAAGATTCTGCGAGCTCTTCTTGTGTTTGGCAACAATCTTCACAGAGTAATGCTGCCAGTTCTTCATCTTCAAAATTTTTTGGCTGCCCAGGACGTTCATCGTCTTCCAAGCCAAAATCACCACTTTTAAATCGTGCAAACCACTTTTGGCACATTCTCTCAGCTAGCGCATGTTCACCATAAACTTCCACCAAAATACGATGACTTTCGGCAGCAGTTTTCTTTATATTAAAGTAATGAAGAAGAACTCCCCGCAAAAACTCTTTTTCAGGCACAAAGTTCGACATATTTGAGTGGAAAAAAAATATTGTTGTTTACGCTTCAAATGAATGACATATACTGAAATGACGTACCATGACAGTAGCTTTCCAACGCATGTTCCAATGGAATAATGCAAGTTACGCCATCTCATAGCAAACCGCACGAATTAAGTTATAGACTTCATTTAGAAGTTCGATATTTGTTTTGAGGAACTGATTATTATTAGTAACGTTTTCCAGATTAATAATGCAGGCTATTTCAATTCAAGAGAAAATTGAAATGATTTTGATTTATGGAGAAAGTGGAAGGAACATCGATGGTGCTGTTGCTCTTTACGCCTAACGTTTCCCAGACAAGATACGATCGCGCGCTTCCTTTTATCGGGTCATCCAACAATTCACTGGTGAAGGAAGTGTGCAACCAAAGAAAAGGAATCGGTCAGATAGGATGCCTGTTGAGGACAATGAAATAGCAGTGTTAGCTGCCGTTGCACACGATCCTCACATTAGCACTCGCCAAATAAGTCGTGAATCAGGAATTTCGCAAACGACTGTCTGTAAGATATTACATCGGCATAAATACCATCCTTATCATGTTTCAATGCATCAAGAACTTTCTAGTGAGGATTTTCGCAACCGGGTTTCCTTTTGTCAATGGGCACTTCAGCAAATTGAACGAGACCACCTTTTCTTCATCAAGATGTTATTCACTGATGAGTCGACTTTCACTAATCACGGTACGGTCAATCGACATAATATGCATTACTGGGCTACCGAAAACCCTTTTTGGTTGCGACAAGTTGAACGCCAACACCCTTGGAATGTTAATGTTTCTGCGGGAATTATTGGGGATAAATTAATAGATCCATATTTTATTGAAGGCAACTTGAATGGCGAAAAGTATGCAAACTTCTTGCGGAACCATCTTCCAGTATTACTAGAAGAACTGCCATTGGAGTTGCGACAAACAATGCGGTTTCAACATGATGGATGTCCAGCCCATTATTCCGAAGTAGCCCGGGGCGTATTAAACAATGTTTACCATCAACGATGGATCGGACGAGGGGGTCCGAGGCAATGGCCTGCTAGATCACCTGATCTTACGTCACATGATTTCTTCTTATGAGGCTACTTAAAAAGTGAGGTTTACAGAAAAAAGCCAACAACACGTGAGGACATGAAAAGACGAATAACTGAAGCTTGCCGGAAGATTACGCCAGAAATACTTCTCAGTTCTGTTGGTTCATTTAGAGCGCGGATAGACAAGTGTATTGAAGTGAATGGTTACATTTTCGAGCATTTGTTGAAATAGTCTCGGGAAATAAACGTCGAAATGGGAAGAATTCAATGATTCAACAGTGGGAGGCAAGGGGACCCACTCTAATTAATCACCCCGAGGGAAACAAAATACTGCTACGTCCACGTCGTTGTTTCTGGGTTATGCTAAACGCAGTATGTAAAAACAAATGACAAGCCTACGAGCAATACGACTGAGCAATGAAAATCAGGAATTATCATTTGAAAAATCAAAAGTGACCTTCGTTTGAACTTGAAAATGGGTATCAAGGTCAAACTCGTTCTCACCATCTTATGTCCCCTTCAGAACCTTGTGACTTTTGTCTGAAACATTTTTCGCGATATCGCGTATTTTTCGAGTAATTTGGATGTCTCAAGTTAGAAAACTCACCCTGTATATAAAATAAGACTTCTTGGCATTGCGAATAAGGACAGGGACTTCATTTCTTAAAGAAGTATATTCAGGCTTATTTTCAAGCGTCGGATAGCTTTTGAATTTTTTATAAAGACGCTCTCGTTCAGTAATTTTACAATGAATTGCTCTACTGTACTACGGACACGGACGAGAATTAATACGTGTAGTTACAACAGGCACGAAACTGTCATATAAGAAATTGACTAGCTTGTTAAAAGTTTCAACCTTTTCGTCAACATTGGATGTAAAGTATATATCACGCCAATTTAAATTGTAAAGGCCATGTGTAAGTCCAGTAAGATGAATGTCTTTAAGAGATCTAAAGTTTAAAATCGTATCACAGTTGGATCGGTCTACAGAGAAATTAAATGAACAAAAAATTAAATCATGAATAAATTCACTAGCCATTCCTATTTGATCGAAACATAGAACACTTGAAGTATTGTTAGTTAAAAACATGTCAAGTAGTGAGGGGTTATGTAGAGATTTAAAACACGTAGGGTATCGAGAATTAATTGGAGATAACCCAACCTTATCACAGAAAAATTGAAATAGACTAGTTGTGTTATTGCACTTAAGTATATAAACGTTGAAGTCACCACCCACCAGAACTTTGGCATAATTGCTTTGTAATTTTATTAAAATTTCTTCAAGTTCTTCTACGTTTTCTTCTAAAAAAAACATTTTGGAGGCGAGTACACAGCAACCAGGAGCATTTTCTCATTCAAAGCACTAACTTCTATACAACAAAATTGAATCACAGACCTAAAAGACGTATACACACATTTAGGCTTCAATGAAGTTCACATGGTCACTTCTAAACAATTTGAAATTGGGGAAATCAACCATATTAGTTAGAATAAGACTGTTAAGCCATGATTCAGAAACCATTAACACATCAATTTTAGAGGTACGACCTTTAAGTGGCAAACCTTAATTCCCTGATTTGACCCACACATTGCATTGAGAACGCTCCTGATTTTATCAGGATGGTTTAAGTTCATATAAAAAGATAAGGAATGGTTTTAAAATAAGAATTATACCGCCTTCAGAACGTATCAAAGGAAAACATGTCATAGGGAAATTTGCAATATAATTAACAACATAGTAACAAAAAATAATTATTGGAAAGATACAAGCATAAATTAGAAATGATAACAATAAATAAAAACAAAAATAATAAATATATAAATACATTAAAAGTAGAAAAATTTAATTATTGGGTCTAAAAGTAAGTTTCCAGCGTTTGTCAGAGATGGCGCCACCAGTGGATCCCGGGCAGAAATGTCAGACCCCATGTATTTTATTTGTAGGTTTTGTATCTGTCAACAACTTTGCAGCGTTATATTTGAGCAGTTCTATCGGTGTCGTACATTTTATCGAGCAAAATCATGGCAAGTTTCCACCCAAATAAACGTCATTTGCGGGAAGCGTTGCTTTTATCCTTTAATATGAAGAAAAGTGCGGCTGAGGGCTATCGTTTGCTTTCGGAAACTTATGGGGCGGAATGTATTGGTGAATTGCCGTGCCGCGAGTGGTTCAAACGGTTCAAAAGTGGTGATTTTGGAGTTGAAGACAAAGATCGCCCCGGAAAGCCGAAAAGTTTTGAAGACGAGGAATTGGACGCCTTACTGGATGAGAATCCGTGTCAGATTCAAGAAGAACTTGCTGCATCATTGGGCGTCACGCAACAAGCCGTTTCCCTGCGCCTAAAAGCACTGGGATTCATTCAAAAGGTTGGAAATTGGGTGCCGTACCAATTGAAGCCGAAATGTCAGACATGTTACTGCAGCGGTATAAAAATAAATCATTTTTGCATCGTATTGTCACTGGTGATGAGAAATGGATTTATTATGATAATCCTAAACGCAGAAAATCGTATACAAAGCCCGGCGAGCCCGCCCAATCGACGCCGAAACGAAATATTCACGTGAATGAGGTCATGCTCTGCATATGGTGGGATCAAAAGGGTGTCGTATACTACGAACTGCTTCCGAGTGGTGAAACCATCAAAGGACCTTTATATCGAACCCAACTAATTCGTTTGAAGCGGGCATTAAAAGAAAAACGGCCAGAATATGAGACCTGGCATGAGTCCGTCATTTTTCATCAACGCTCGGCCACATGTTGCGGTTTCGGTTAAGAACTATTTGGAAAACAGTGGATGGGAAGTCTTACCCCACCCGCCTTATAGACCAGACCTTGCCCCTTCTGACTACCATTTGTTCCAGTCGATGCAGAACGCTCTTACGGGAATACGCTTCAGCTCAGTAGAGGAAATCAAAAATTGGCTCGATACGTTCTTGGGCTCGAAAGACGAGCAATTTTTTTGGTCCGGAATTCATAAATTGCCAGAAAGATGGGGGAAAGTTGTAGCTTCCGATGGACGATACTTTGAATAAAGCATTGTAACTATATTTTCATAATAAAACTTCAAATTTTGGAAAAAAAAACGCTGGAGTCTTACTTGTAGACCCAATAGAACAACAGTAAGAAAAAAAGTACATCAAATGAAAATAAACAAAAAACAGAAAGAAGATAGTTGGCAACTCAGTCAGCTGATTTATGTTATGTAAGACTCTCAGCAGCATCTTCTGAAGAAGTACGGTCAACGGCTGTAACGGAGGATGTAAAGGGCGAATGAGTAATTTCAGTTGAGGTGAATGACATTAACGCAGAAATGTCAGAAACTGCATTGAACCCCCCAATTCCGTCTAAATTGCTTGATGAAACTATTCTAGGTCGCTGACTGTTTATATCCCAGTGTCTCACAAGTAGATAGTATCCAACTTCTAGTTAGATTCATAAATTCTAAGTAAAAAGAGGTTGCACGGAAATATCAAAACTCACCGTCTATCTTTCTTGCACACAAGACTGTGTCTGCAACTACCAACAGCATAATTTTGGTTGAAAACATATTTTCGACTTCTCGGTTCTCACTGTTCGTATGTGGCGCTGTATATGTCCGTATGGATACATTGGCCTCATCACATAGATTAAGGAGTGGCGATAGTGATAACTTGCCTCGTGTGCATGCTCTGTTGAACGTGTTGCCAACTCTTTACCAAGATAACTCTCGACAAGATGCCAATGTGACTGGGCTACGCTAAGTGCTTGGAATGGCATCCATAAACACAACCACACGGCAATAGCTACAGATACGAATACAACATGTGAATTCCGAATTTAACATGGCAAAGCAAGTTACATGGAAATATGATGAACCCAATATGGGTCACTTGGCCAAAAAGTGCCATCGACTTGGTTTGGCTTGGCTTGGCTTGGCTTGGCTCATGAATCTTGCGATTTCGACGATGACAACGACTGTTGTTTCTCTTTCGTACCGAGAGTTTCATCTTCTTTTTGGCGGTCTTGGCTTTTCTTATCAGAGAAAGTCTTCTACAGAGCCAACAGTCTGTATGTCGCTCTGCTCTGGTCGGTGGTCACCTTTGAGCGGTCGTCCCGCTTGGCTTGGTCATCTGACTTGTTGACGGTTTGACCATTCCGTTGATTAAGGTATTTTTGGGCGTTCAAACATTTTGGATTGCCATCAATTTGACGGGTACCGTGTTTCTCAATTTACTCGTACTCGTATGTATGCCCGAATGGAACAGTGTCTCAATGCGGCTGCAACTTTCTAATTAGTGAGCAGCAATAAATTTCTTTGGGGGACATGAAGGCACCTCGGGTATGAGGTGAAGACATCCATTGACTAGGTTTTGTATCTTGGATTTCGGTCTTGTGTTATAATGAATTCAAAATGAAATGAAATGAAAAGTGAAGTCGATCGGATGTGTATTGCTGATGGTTTGAGAAGTGCGGTACGGAGCGACGGTACCGTGTATACCTTTTATGGGAATGAATTCACTTTCATTGACGAAATTAGATTTTCGTTGATTGAGTGGCCAGTGGCCAATGGCCAAGATGGACAAAACGCTTTGGAATGTCTAGGGTCTCTTGTTGTGTTGATTTATTTGTTTTTCGTTTTTTTTTTGTTTGTGAAATGATTGGCGATTAATTGGTTTTGATTGAGGATGTTGTGGAGAGCATGGTACGAGTATGTTGTGACCTTGTTAAGTCGCATTTAGATGCAAAAGCTGATGTTGGTGGGAAGTACGTCATTTGTTAATTTTTGGTTACTGACGAAGTTTGCTGGACAATTGGAAAGCTTCGTAATGGACGAAGTGATAGATAGCTGACTCATGTACATTCAAACTGTGGCATGGGAAAGAAATTTGTAAAGTTTTGCAATGCTAATTGAATTGATGATTAAGAAAGATTATTCGAGTTTTGGTCCCAAGACGGGTTGAATTCTTTACATCAGACTATGGGGCTCCTATTATGTAAATATTCCTAGTTAGAGAGTATATGACTTAAGTCATTTCAACCAGTTTCACCAGTTTCACATTATCAAACATACTTTTCCGGTTTGGGCTTCCTACTTACTACCCACTTACATGTTAAGAATAAAGCTCTCCTTTGACCAACCGACTACATTAATACACTCTTAGATGGTTCAGTAATGGTGCGATTCCATGAGCACTCAAGCGTTCTCACTTACCCTCTCACTACCAATTTCTACTCTCAACTCCACGTTGATGACTCGTGGGTGCGGGTAACCAACTCATTTGGAAGGTCGTTGGTGGAAGGATTGTCTACTCACTTAGGCACTTCTTCTAGTTCCTGGCGGCAGCGGACGAATTGTCTAGATGGAATCAACAATGGTGTATACAGTTCCAGTTAGGTCGAACTACTAAGTGCAAATCCTATATCGGCATGCTTCGACATATCCGTATACGAGGTCTATAGGGATCTGAAAGCAATTGGTGGTGGGTAAGCCCTTAGTGGGTCAACGGCAGCGCTTATAACCCGAAGTGCGTTACTGGCACCGGAATATATGGCTTGCTGCCCTAAGGTCAAAACAAGGGCCTGGCCCTCCAGGTTGGGAGTTATGCCATCGAGGAATCTTCCCGACCATGTCAAAAAAAAATGAATTATGAGAGCGGCACAACCAGCCTCGGATAATGGTCAATGGACTACGATTTGAGAGTATGTACCTGGAATGTAAGAACACTGTACACCCCAGATGCTACTTGAATCTGTCCTTACGCGGGTCAAAGTAAATATTAACGCGATCCAGCAGATACGATGGATGCGGTCAGATAACATAAAAATTGCTAGGATACGGATTCGAAGTGGGAAATCGACTTAGGGAAAAAGTCGGACTTCAAGCCTGGCTTGGCTGTCATCCGCTTTAAAGGCAGTTTGCAAAACATAAGCCTGCAGTTGCAAAACGTGCAGACACACCTACCGACGAGGCTGAATACCCTATCAAGGAGAAGTTTTATGACGTACTGGATGGAGCCTACGGATGATGTTAAAATTATGCTCGGGGACTTCAATGCTAAAGTCGGAAAGAAAAACATTTTTGGCGGGTTAGTTGGTAAACACAGAGTCCACCAAAAGACAACAGACAACGGCTACCGACTAATCGATTCTGCAGCAGCCTCTAGTAACACTAGACTTCCAAGGCTAAGGATCCACACAGCAGCATAGCGGTTGAATCGCCAACCAATCGATGGGAATTACACATCCAACGTCCTCGACATGCACACATTTCGAGCGGCAAACGTATCGACTCTGACAATTTTCTTGTTGCGGCTAAATTCAGAGCTCGACTGTCCAACGAGAAGAAGCTGCGAATTTCCCGGAAAAAGAAATTCGACGTTGGAAGCCTAAGCACACCTGGAGTAGCCAGAGTCTACAGGATATAGCCGAGAGCACTGTAGGGCAGCAGCCACCCCAGAGAAAGAGCCCGTGGTATGATGATGAATGCGTATACCGGAAAAAGGTGACAAACGATACACGCTGTTGCGCAAAACAAAGACAGCGAGGGAAGAGTATTGAACCAGGAAAAGAAGGGCCTCCGCAGCCTCCCAGCTCAAGCAGATTGAAGTTGAAGTTCCGCGATCGAAACAACATCCGGAGGTTTTACAAGAAGGCCAAGCAACTGGCGGCTGGCTTCAAGACCAAAGCACAGGCTCTTCGAAACTTCGAAGGAAACCTAGTCACCGAAGCATAGGCTATAGTAGATGTGTTTAAGAAGCATTTCCACCAGCTACTAAATGGGCATCATGTAGAGAGAGTGATACGACATGGAGAGAACCCAAATCCAGTCAATGAAGAACCAGTTCCACCACCCAGTATAGAATGAGTCGGCTTAGCTATAGAAAAGGTTAAGGGCAACAAGGCCCCAGGATCTGATGGCATACCAGCGGAGCTCTTTAATACGGTGGTGATGCTTTGATAAGGCGCATGCACCAAATCATCAACCAAGTATGGGTAAAGCATGCCCGATGATTGGATTATCAGCTCCATATGTCCCATTTACAAAAACGGCGATTATATGTCTGGCAAGAACTATCCAGTCTTATCCCTGCTTAATGTCGCATATAAGATCGTATCCACCGTACAACGTAAACGTCTCAAATTGTTCTACAACACACTATTCGGCACGTACCAGTGTGACTTCCGTCCTGGCAGATCGATTGTAGACCAAATTTTCACGCTGAGACAAATCCTGGAAAAGACCAACGAATTTCAGGTCGAGACTCACCATCGACTTCAAAGCCTCATATGATGGTATTCATCGTTAGGCGCTCTATACGGCGATGGCCGAATTCGAGATCCCGGCAAAATTGATCCAGTTGTATCGTGTGACGCTAGAACTCACGCGCTCCCAACTATTTCCAACGTGCACCGGATTTCGGCAAGGAGACGCGCTGTTACATATATGACTTCTCTCCATCCCATTCTGGAGCAGATAGTGCATAGAGCAGGTGTCAACACGAAAGGTAGTATCCTAAAAAGGTCCTTTCAGCTACTGGGATATGCGAACGATATTGACATCATCGGTCGTTCCTAACATGCCGTGATAGAGGCTTTCATGGCGGTTGAAGAACAGGCTAAATTTACTTTACCTTGAAGTAAACGAGGACAGGACTAAATGCAAGACCTCAATATTGATAGTAACAATTTCGAGGTAGTTAAAGAGTTCACCTAAATCAGGGTAAACATGAACTCCACGAATGACACCCTAACCGAGATCCGACGACAAATTACCCTAGGAAACCGTTGCTACTTCGGCCTGGCAAAACAATTCAAAACTCCTAGCTCGAAGGACGTAACGTATGCTTTAAAAAAAAAAACAGTTCTGCTGTCTGGTTCCGAGTGCTGGACAATAAGCAGGAAGGGAGAACTGATACTCGGCTCCTTCGAAAGAAATATTCTTGGACGGATTTTTGGTCCCGTGTGCGTGGAGGGCGAATGGAGAAGGAGATACAACCCTATACTCTATGAGTTGCATCAATGTGTGGATGTAGTCCAAAATGTCAAAATACGTCGACTACATTGGCTCGGCCACACCGAGCGAATGGACAATAATGCTCCAGCTAAGAGGATCTTCGATTCCCAGCCTCCAAACTCGAGAAGATAAGGAAGGCCGAACCCTCGTTTTAAAGACCAAGCCATCGCGAATGCCAGAGCGCTTAGTATGGATATCTGAAAGCAGCGTGTCCGGGATTGCAGAGTATGGAAAACCGCAGTGTTTCAGCCAGAGACTCTTCACCGATCCGGAGCCCGTTAAGCAAGTTTGTGGCAGGCCACGGACCTGTCGCTACTACTAAAACACCTCCCCCTAAAGAGGAATCAGGGGCTCAGCCGCATAGGCAAGTGTAATCGATGTTCTCTGTGAGGGTTGCTAGTGTAGTAAGAATGCTAGCGTGGCCAGATGCATTATTCGTCCACTGTGTAATCGCCTTAAGGCGAATAGCTACAGTCGCTGCTACTCGCCTGCAGGACTTGCCTCTGAGGGCTTTTGTAGCTCGGCAGGTATTATACCGTCCGGACTAGCAGATTTGTATGGTTTGAAGCTATGCAAGGATCAGAGTGGTTTGTCTCTTGTAATCAAACCATGAATTTTGCCCATGGTTGCAGTAGTCTTGTTTGGGTTGCTAGTGGCCGCGAATAGGGAGCTAGCTAGAAAGTGGGTGTCCAGGAGCAGGTTGAGTAATTCATCACTTGAGGAAGTCCAAGAGCCATCGTTTTTTTTTCAAACAAATAAACATCATAGGATTTGTAGAGAGGATTTTTCTTAACCGTGATGCCTCAGAAGTTTCTGAGGTTTCTGTGATTTTGTCACAGAATGATCTCCAGGATAGTCGTTTTGCCTTCCTCAGTTATTTTTTGTATTTTTGAGGGATTTTCTGTATGAGTCCCAGTCAGTCACTTTTCTTGTGATTTTTGCTAGGTTGAAAAGTACCACCTCAGATGAGGTCCCTCTCTACTGCGTTGTTCTTCCGAGTTATATTCGAAGACTCTGCCGGCCGGAGTATTGGTGTCCATTCGCTCTAGATGTTCTACCATCTCAGGCAACTTATGCGCAGTTTTTTGCTAGATTGAAGTCGCTGTACAGCTGGTTTTGTTCGTCGTCAAGCCTTCTCCTCCCAAGCTCATCAACGCAAACGGGACCGAATATTTTTCGAAGGTGGCCAGATAAGAACGATAGAAAATACAATTTAAACAAAACGACAACGGTGTGAGACATAAAATTGATTTTGACTTTACTTAGAAGCTACGTTCATGCCATTATGCGTGGAATACATCACACAATGGCCGCTTCGGCTTCGCTGGCAGTGCTTCATGCGGTCAGTCCTATTTTTGAGGACTCTGTCCAATATATTCGGCACTATACCGACAATAGCGTGACGAATGTCGGCCTCGAGCTCGTCCAAAGTAGTTGGATTGTTAGCGTAGACTAAGGACTTGAGGTAGCCCCAGAGAAAGTAATCGAGTGATGTCAAATCGCATGATTGCGGCGGCCAATTGATGAACGCTCGCGGTGAGATGACCGAGTCGCCAAATTTCCTCTTCGCAACTTCGGGGGTTGCATCGTTTGCATGGTATGTAGCGCCGTCTTGTTGGAACCACAACTCGGATATATCGATGTTGCTCTGATCAGAGAAAGTCGGTTAACATCCCTCTATACTTGAGACCATTGACGGTAACGGTGTCTCCTTCCTCATTTTGAAAGAAATAAGGTCCAACCTTGCTTGTTGACATAGCTGCTGAGCCAAAAATGGGCCTCATCCGAGTGGATAATTTTTTGACCAAAATCTGGAACTCCGAACAACCTTTCCAGCGCACAATTAGCGAACTCACGGCATTGTCTATGGTCGTGCGGCTTCAATTGTTGCGCCAGCACAATTTTATACGGATGTAGGCCCGTTTGAGACGGTTTGACTCTCTGGCGAGGCTCAATTCAGTCGAATCAACATTTCAGGGTCTTCCCCGATACTATTTTCTTCATTTCGCACCAATCTCTGTCTGGTTGGTGGCTTAAGATCCAAAAGAGTTTACTCATCTCAAACTTTTCCACGGTGCGACGAATTACCTGCACCCTGAAACAATGATGACGATCGATGTCATGACGCCAGTTCTCCCAAGCGTACGCTTGTAGTTGCTTTTGAAAGATTGTACGTTCAGTTCCGCATCATGATGTTAAAGAAGTGACATGACAGCGCGTCACCCTGTCTGAAACCTTTTTTGACATCAAAGGTCTCGCTTAAGTTATTACCGACCAGACGAACGAGTTTGGCAAAAATGCCAAATCGATGAAAAGATGGAGGGTATTTTGACTCCTTGAGATTTTCCAGGATCTGCCTGACTGTGAAAAATTGGTCGGACTTTCTTGGTCTGATACCGCACTGATTGGGACCAATCAGGCACAAGACCTTGTATGCGATGTTGAGGAGACTTATGCTTCTATAGTTGGCACAGTTAAGGGATCATACAGACGATGCTAAGATTCAGGCATACACTCTTCTGACCACATCTGGGAAATTAGTCGGTGTATGCTCTCCATGAAGTCATTTATAGCAGCTTTGAATACCAAAGCCGGTAAGCCAGTTGGTGCAACTGCTTTGTTGGATTTGAGCATTGATATTGCTATCCTTACATGGTTGAGGTCATGTAGACGGAAGTTTTGGCTATCATCGACTAAGTTGAATGGTCTACTCTGCCTGACAGCGGAATGTTGGGCTTCTTCGCCGGTACACAGTCTGCAGAAAACGTTTTTCATACTATCAGCAACAACTGTGACTCTATTCGTGTTACAAGGTTTCCTTCTTCAACTATCTACACAGGTTTCTTGCCTTGATGAGTTCTTTATATCTGTTGGTAGAACTTCTCTTTCAATATCTTCGAGCGCGTTTCTTGTGCTCGTTTTACTTCTTCAGGACAAGCCGCTGTTCTTCCCGTCCATTCTGCTCGTAGAGCTTACGCAGCGTTGCTTTGTACGCTTCTTGTTTAGCTGCATGTACTTGTCGGCATTCTTCATCAAACCAGGGATTTCTTGGTTGTAGTCGAATGAAACCCAGAACATCAGTTGTGGCGTCTGTGGCGACACGTGTTATCCCTGATCTGCGGTACTTATTGCTGGCGGGATAGGAGTTGTTTGTTGAGAGATGTAGGGATACACGTTCGGAGACTTAGCTTTCGCCGATCCCAATATGACCAATTTGATTTAGCAGTGAAGTTTATGGACCTTCAGAGTGCGCGTTTATGCGTTGGCTCCAACCTAGTACTCGTATTTTGTTTGTAAAAACTATAAACAAAGCGAGCTTTGAAAAAATCAGTTCGATACGTCAAAAACGGAATCATGTGTGAGTTTCAGAAATTAAATGCGAATACTCGTATTGAAGAAATCTTTTTGTGGGTTTTGTGTCCATTTGCTCGAGGAATTTGCGATTGATTCATGTGGCAACAGTTGAGAATGTGGCATCCTGCAGCCTGTAGGTGGCCCTACGATATCATCAGAGATTGAGAAGCCGAAAGAGGGATTGTTCGGAAGGGTGAACTCAAGTCAAATATGATCAAGTAGCTTGCGACGTCGGGAAAGGTCTATAAATTCAGCTATTCAGGAATTTTATTTTGATTTTCTCCGATCTCTCATCGTAATCGGACCTATATGGTGCGGGTTTTTGAATATACGAGTATCTACAAGTGTGCACTGCAAAAAATAATTTTTTTTTATTGTCATACAGCTGTTCCAAACTAACTGGTACACTCTATCAGTTTGGTACGAGTAGCAGAAAGAGGTAAATATTTGGCTTTTTTCAATCGAATTAGTTTATGACCAAATATAGTTCTGGTCATTCTTTGTAAGGACCGTGTTCTAGCCCTACAGGCACGACATGACTAGGATCGTTTGGGTCGTAAATATCTGGTTACTCTAGCTACCATATATCTATTATCAGACCCAAAGTCACTATGCAAAAGACGTATCACAAAATATGCACGAGGTAGTTCAGAAGATTGTTCGGTCATCATCACATCCGGCTAATGCACTAACATATGGCACTAGCATAAGCAAAGTAAATGGCGGTTTTGGTTTAAAGTTTTGTTATTGAAGTAATTTACACTAGCCCATATTTTTTGTTCTCTCGAAGCAGGGCAGACAAAGAAGTAGTCCATTGTACTACTTCTAAGTTAGTTTTAATGGAAATTTCAATCATCAAAAGATGAGTAAGCGTTTCAGTGATAGAGTGCCTACAGTTCCAGCGCCCACCATGTCAACGCCGGGTAACTGCAGCCTGATGCGAGCGTAAGCCGGACATTCACAGAGGTAGAGCTGCGCGGTATTCTCATCACTTTCACAGCACGCGTCGCAGTATGTTGTATCACATATAGATTCAAGTACTTAGCAAAAGTGTAGTGCCCCATTACAACGGCCACTAACCTCTAAGAGACGTCGGGAAGGATTCGACTGGTCTGCCTGGAACCTGGAGAGCACTCCCATCTGTAGTTGTGCTCATACTAAACCGAACTGTTAATCAAAGCTTTAACCGAGACACATCGTAAGTTCGGGTCCTGAAAAACTCTTCTGTTTGCCTTGCCCAGCAAGTTCATTGGCGATTTCATTTTCCGTGATTCTATTGTGATCTGGGCCCCAGACAAGTCTCAGTAAACTTGGCCTTCCGACTATGTTCATTGATGTCTTGCGTTCTCTAACCAGCTGGGAAATTGTAAGAAGGTTCAGCGGCTTGCCTGTCGCTACAGATGCAAATGATTCGCACCATCCACCGATTCTTTACAATTTAGTTTGTTGCCATCAGGATTGCTTATATCTCCGCTTGAAAGACGGACGCAAGTTTTCTTAGCGAGGAGTGAAATCTAACTTTGGCCACTAATTCTGAACTCCGATGAAACGAAAAAGCGACAGTAAGTGATTCCGAACTCCGATAAAACGAATCCTTGGTCCGTTTTGCATCAACTAGATGGCATTCAAAACTATGTAATAATACTTGCAAATGACACTAACATTATCCAACGAGGATAAAGAGTTCGTTGCTTCACGCAGCCAATAAAGTTATTTCACTGCAATCTCTCCTTAACACGCATTTCGTTGTGATAAAACGAAAATCTACAGGAAACGGAAGAGGGTAGTTAGCGCGGTGAGGCAGCCCGGGTAGAATAAGAAATGAGAGAGAAACGAAAAGGCGACAGACTCGGAGTAGGGAACACAACAAGATGGGGTAACGTGCATGGTGGGGCGCTAACTTGGCGCCGGAATGTACCACGACCGGTAAAGGGGGAAAAATGGCTTCTTTTATCAAAGAAATTTGTAATCTAGCCTGAGCGGCCTCATTTTAAGCACCTATATTTATGTAGCTTCGAGAAGTTTTACTTCTATCGCCTAGCTTTCTAGGCTGACCATTTCTTTTTATCTAGGGTTACACCTAAGTACTTAACCCCTGCCTTTAAGTGCATCGCAATACCATCAAACAAGTCAAAGAATGGATTTTGCTGGGATTAATTGAGAGAGGCCCTGTACATCATGTACAGGTAGTTCTCAAGTAATCTTGGACGAGATCCCTGATGGTAACCGAATGGTTGCGCCTAATGATAACAGAGATATCATCTGCATATCCGATCGATAGTTTTATATACTTAGGAGCTCAAGACTTATATGAAGTCGTCTACTATTATGGACCAAAGAAGAGTGGTTAGCACTCCACCCTGAGGGTGCCACATGGCATGTGCCATAGATTTATAGTTCGCTCAACGTTCATGAATGTGCAGAGGGCTATGCTTTAAGAGCACAGCGCTGCCTTTATGTCGAAGACCAGCCTGTGATGTGCTGAATTTGTAGATTTGCCTTTTTGGTAGGTAACCTCTAATTGGTCTGTAGAATTTCGGAGATTCTGAAGATTAGTTGCCTCCCTTAGGCATAAAGGGAGGAGTCAACGGAATATATTCCAGTGTGAGGCTGGCTCCTTTTAGGTCACGTTGAACTCGCGTCCATTCACAACTCTTTTTTCTACAAATCCCAACCACGCCACATCCTAGCGTTCAAAAATTGTTCACTACTGGCATCTGAGCACGACTTTGAAATATCCTGTTAATACGAAATCGAGCATATGCTACGAGTACTTGTTATCACTCCGTTAGAACACATTAATACAGTTACAATTGGCCCTCGAGGAAATCCAATTCTCTTTTGCAGGGCCATTCCAAATAATTTGTATCCTAACTCCAGTAAAGCAGTTAGTTTTGATACACAAGTAACACCGCATACGAAGATGAGGTACTTGATACAAGTGTTGGGATCGATGACCATAACACTTTTACTTCTATAAAATTCCTGCTCGAACAGGATGTGAATTATAGGAACGAATGAAAATGGTCTATCTAAAGCGCAAGGACGAAAATATCTGGAATACTCGTAGTCTTGCTGTTGTGCTAATTGATGGTTCGTTGTTGCCGATTTTTGACTGCGTTCTCCCACGGTTGAATGCAAAGAGCAAAAGAGAGAAGAAATTTTGAAGTCACCAGGAATTTTTAGTGAAGTCCTTATTCTAGGGGTCCTGTTTTCTTTGTGACGGCAATTTTTCCCCTATGTTGAGCTTCTGATAATAAATAAGGAGCGAATTTTGGCTTTCACACCAGACCACCATTACGGGTGCCTTATTGATCCTTAAAAGCACGTCAATGGCTGTTGCCCATTGGAACTTCTGCTAACTAGTGATTAGGAATGTCCTAGTAATTATCAAGGCTCTTACTTCTTGCATGGAAATTCGTATAAAGTTGTGCTGCTGTGTTTGAAGCCACCATGTCTATCAAGATGGCAGGACCATTCTCCGTCAGCGATATGCAATTGTCCGAAACAACGATTGACGTATTTAGTATTCTCACGTCAATCCCCGGCAAACAAAAGATGACTCTCGTGATCAAAGATAGGAAAATTCGACCAGCATAGGCTTTTGTGGTAAAAAGCTGTTTTGCGCTTATTGTGTTGGCTCTGCTTTGATTGAAATTGCGCTGTTTTCGAAGACCTATCCAGTCGCACACTATCGATTGGCCTGTTTTTTTTTTTTTTATTATAATCAGCGCGCGCTCAAGGGGTTTTTGTACCCTTAAAATGCTCGTACACAGCGCTGGCGAAGGAAATTTAGGGAGGAAGAAAATACAGGTACCGATGTATGTACATTGTTTTTAAGTTATAACGACCAGGAAACTCAGAGATCGGCAGGGCATTCCATAAGCGAGTTGTACGGCTTAGGAAAGGATCACGAAATTTTAGAGTACGTCCGAAAATGGGCTTGAGGGTATACTGATGAGCATTCATAGCGAGATGGGTTGAATGGAATGCTACTATCGATTTCAATGGAACACTGGTTGTGGAAATAGCGATAAAACAAAGCGAGATACGAGACATTTCGAAGGCGTCCATTGCCTAAGTGATTTTGGTATCAGCTATGAGTTTTATCGCACGGTTTTGGATCTTGTCTATCAGATCCAGAGATGTTTTAGGAGCACCGGACCAGATGTGGGCATTGTACTCCAATTTTGGGCGGATGAATGCCTTATATATTGTGGCCAGATCAGAGGGGTTAAAATATTTCTTACACCTCTTGAGGAAACCTAAACATTTCGCAGCATTTTTGACGACATCAAAAAAGTGATCATTCCAACGCAAGTTTTCATTGACACACATACCGAGAATGGAAAGTTTATGGGTTTCGACGATGCAAGTGTCATTCATGGGTAATGGCTGGGTGTTTCAATTTCGCTCTAGTGACAGCAGACAGCATTGAGTTTTGGAAGCATTAAATTCCGCTCGGTTGATAGTTCACCAATTGGTTATGCTGTTAATATCGGACTTTAATGTGCTTAGCATACGCTGCCGTGCCCGTTCTACAGCCGAAAAGCAGGGGCGTGAGCTCGGGAACGAATATGAAGAGCAGAGAGTACTGTCGTCAGCAAAGAAATATATGGGACTAGAGGTACCAGACAAGAGATCGTTGATGAAAATTAAAAAAAGTGTCGGAGACAGAAAGGAGCCCTGGGGCACAACAGCATTTATTTTGTGAATATCAGACTTGAAACCGTCCAAGACAACTTGAATTGAGCGTTCCGAAAGGTAATTTCTAATCCATTGAAGAAGAGAGTCATCGATCCCAAAAGCAAGCATTTTCGACAAAAGAGCCTGATGCCAAACTCTGTCAAATGCCTTAGAAATATCATGTGCAACTATCTTGCTCTCGCCAGATTGATGTACGCGTTGGTTCCACTTTTCGGTGAGACATGCCATCAAATCACTAGTGCACCTGTTTCGAGCAGTTTTCATGTTTCGAGATATTTCATGAGCTGATGATTTATCAGCGTTTCCATGACCCTGGAAAGAAGGGACGTAAGTGCAATGGGACTGTAGGAGGAGAGAGAAGAAGATTCGCCTTTTTTTAGGGACGGGCTGGACAAGTGGTGTTTTCCATCTGCTCGGAAAGAGTCCTAAATAGTAGGGTTGATGAAAAAACTTACGCAGTGGTTTTGCCAACGAGGAAGAAGAGCTCTTCAGAAGGAGGGGACCTATACCATCTGGACCAGCGGATTTGTGAAAGTTAAGATCTTCAAGTACTCTTGCTGCTATACGAGTGCGAAAGTGGATTCGTCCCATTGAAAATTCGACGCACTCATGTGTAGGCGGGTACAAAGCACAATCTGGGAGTATTGAGCTGGCCGCAAAGTGTGCAGTAAGCAGATTGGATTTGTCCAAAGAGCTGACAGCTGGAATGTCATTGTAAATGACATTGGGATGGAGGATGAGGCAGAATTTCTAATGTTTTTGACGAACGACCAACAATTTTTAATGCCTTTGGGACATTGTAGTGACCTCAGTTTTTGGTCGTATTGGAATTTTACACGTTTAAGAAAGACGTTGCAGTTATTCCTAGCTTGCTTAAACTTTTTTCGGTTTTCCTCTGTCGGGTTGGTCTTGTAGGACCGAAAAACACAATTCTCTAACCCTGACAGCCTTTTTACAGCTCGAGTCGTGCCACGCCTTTTGTTTTGGTTTGATACTCTTCATCCGATGAGGGATAAAGGATCTTATTCCAAAGAGAATAGTTTCAGTGATCATGTTAACAGTGGCATCCACGTCATTATCGAGGAAACATAGCGACTTGTTAAAATTCCTAAATAAGTTGTTAAGTTCGCTCCAATCGGCTTTCTCGTATTGCCATACAGTTGTTTTAGGAATCTTTTCTCTAACTGTGTGGTGCGTGTACGAGAAATTAGGTCATATGACACAATGGTCCGACGAGCCTAGAAGGGAAAGCACATCAATGCAGTATTTGTCAGGGTGAGAAGTTAAAAACAAGTCCAGGATGTTGACGGTGTAATACTGTAGAACACTTCTTTGTGCTTTGTAGCACTCGCTTTATTGTCCTGTCGTAGAAGAAACCCTAAAGAAATAACATTTTTTTCACACAGGATTCGTTGGTGTCCTTGGTCACCTCCTCATGTCGGTATTTTTATTTGTTGTAATTTAGTCCTTCACAATTTCTTTGGACTAGGATATCAATCAAGCGGCCGGCTTTATTGACCAACGCAAAATATGCCGTTTTTGCTGCGTTTTCACCCCACAAAAAGAAGGTCGGAGGGGTCACATTTGGAAATCTGGGTGGCCAGTCAATGTCGTCATCTTTTGACTGCACACGTCCTGCCAATTTTTGTTACTGAAACTGCATTGTTTGAATTGCAATGTGGCATGGTGCACTGTCTTGTTGAAACCAGTAACCTTCCAGACATTTTTTCACACATTTGTGGGCAGACATTATGAGCCAGCATCCCCCGATGTCGATTTTCATCGACTGTTTCGCTTTCTTTGAAGAAAAATGGCCCAATGATGGTTTTGGCGCAAACGCCGGTCCAAGCAGTGACTTCTGGATCATTCAATTGTGTTTCATGGATCCCGCGTGGATTCCCCATTCCCCAAATGTGGCAATTTTGCTTGTTGATGGCCCCAAAGTGTGTGGAATAGGCCTCGTCGGTCAGCAAAATTTGCTTCCAAAAATCACGTTCAGTGTCAACCATTCGAACGACTGTTTGAGTGTATTATAAGCGACGTGGACGGTCTGTCGGCAATATTCTTTGAGTCATTTACACTTTATACCGAAACAAATGCAAATCATCTTTCAAAATTCGCAGCAAGGTGGTTCCACTGACCCTAAAATACTGCGTGCTGTGACGATACGACATATGTGGGTTCTCGACAACACTCTCTCGACGATCTCCGACAGCCCCGTGGTCAACAAAATTCAACACCAAACGACGAATAGTGTTGTCAGATGATGCTTGTTTGCCACAACATTTTCGACGATATGCACGTTAAGTTACGAGTAACACAACTGAACGACTATGTATTTGCAATCGAATTATCAAATTGGCCATCAGTCTTAGACTTTCAGATGTTTTCAACTACAATACTTTCTGCTGATGGGCTGTCAACTGTTAGACCTTGTGTGATAATTCGCAGCTGACCAGGCTGGCCATCAGCTTCACAACTTAATCTGCAGAATTATATAAAGACTCGAATTTAAGGATCATGTGGACTACTATGGGTGAGTATCTGTTCCAGGGTAGTTACAAAACCAAATATAAGTAAAACGATATACGAGTATTTCCTTGATCGATTGATAAGCGTTACATTTTGAGATCTGGATAAGTTGCGGAAGTTAGGCAGTGGTAAGCAAAAATCAGGTGCACTAATAGACGTAGATCGCAGTGTCCTCAACTCACAGTTTGTATCTGTCGCTGGCCCGCAATCCCAAAATTATCATATTCCTGGGATTATAGCTCATTCAAGTACAGTAAAGAGCATCGACTTCGCTCGTTTAATAGATGAAGACGTCGTTGCAGCCCTGCTGTTTGTCAAATCAAATGCAACAGGCTTAGACGAAATTAATCCAAAATTTTTAATTCTATTCTAACCACCTGCGAATAGCCAGCTTTGTGGAAAAAGGCAAAAATATTTCCGATACCCAAGTCGAATAATAGTCGAATCAGCCCCGAATATAGACCGATTGCTATACTGCCGTTTTCGGGAAGACGATTCTATACATATCCAAGCGCACTTAACCAGCAAGCAATTCTTAAGTCTCGCCCAGTTCGCCTTTCGTGCGAAAAGAAGTTGCAAAACCGCACTTTTACTGATATTCGCAGAGCCACGTTCGCAAACTGTCGTACATTTTCAACATTATTGGATTTCTTAAAGACTTTCGACACGGTGGAGCATATGGATCACACATACACTCCTATCTTATAAATCGTGAACAATGTGTGACAGTAGGAAATACAATATCTTCCCTTCTTGGATTGGCTGCAGCGGTGCCACAGGGTTCCATGCTCGGGCCGTTATTGTTCTCTCTTTATGTACTCCCTCAACTAGTAAAATAGTGCTACATTCATGTTTGCAGACGACGTCCAACTTTATATTTGTGGTCCGTTAGACAGAACTAGTTTTGCTATAGAAAACATAAACGAAGACATAGCAATTATTCAGCGATGGGCACTAAAGCGCAACTTGTCCCTTAATCCAGCGATATCGACAGTTCTATCTACTCGTATTGTATGTATTTATAAACAGATAATTTTGGATAGCTCTTTTTCATAGTAATTTCGGGCCTGATATGTACATAAATCCATCAGCGACAATTTATTTAGCTGGAGTAACCATATGTTTACGGCCTAAACAATCCTCTTACAGAGGACGAACAGAACGATATTTGGCAGAATTAATAAGCGTCGTCGGACATAAACTAATTCAATTGAAAAAAGCCAAATATTTACCTCTTTCTGATACTCGTACCAAACTGAGAGAGTGTACCAGTAAGTTTGGAACAGCTGTATGATAATAAAAAAAAATTATTTTTTGCAGTGCACACTTGTAGATACTCGTATATTCAAAAACCCGCACCATATAGGTCCAATTCCGATGAGAGATCAGAGAAAATTAAAATAAAATTCCTGAATAGCTGAATTTATAGACTTTTCCCGACGTCGCAAGCTACTTGATCATATTTGACTTGAGTTCACCCTTCCGAACAATTCCTCTTTCGGCTTCTCAATCTCTGATGATATCGTAGGGCCACCTACAGGCTGCAGAATGACACATTCTCAACTGTTACCACATGAATCAATCGCAAATTCCTCCAGCAAATGGACACAAAACCCACAAAAAGATTTCTTCAATACGAGTATTCGCATTTAATTTCTGAAATTCACACATGATTCCGTTTTTGACATATAAAATTGATTTTTTCAAAGCTCGCCTTATTTATAGTTCTTACAAAAAAAAATACGAGTACTAGGTTCGAGCCAACGCATACATAAACGAGTTTCTTTGTAGTCTGAAGGTCCATAAACTTCAATGCTAAATCAAATTGGTCATATTGGGATCGGCGAAAGCTAAGTCTCCGAACGTGTATCCCTAAATCTCTCAACAAACAACTCCTATCCCGCCAGCAATAAGCACCGCAGACCAGGGATAACACTGCCCAACGTGTCAGCACAGACGCCACAACTGATGTTCTGGGTTTCATTCGACTACCACCACAAAGATATCCCTGGTTTGATGAAGAACGCCGACAAGCACATGCAGCTAAACAAGAAGCGTACAAAGCGACGGGAAGAACAGCGGCTTGTCCTGAAGAAGTAAAACGAGCACAAGAAACGCGCTCGAAGATATTGAAAGAGAAGTTCTACCAACAGATATAAAGAACTCATCAAGGCAAGAAACCTGTGTGGATAGTTGAAGAAGGAAACCTTGTAACACGAGTAGAGTCACAGTTGTTGCTGAGAGTATGGAAAAACGTTTTCTGCAGACTGTGTACTGGCGAAGAAGCCCAACATCCCGCTGTCAGGCAGAGTAGACCACTCAACTTAGTCGATTATAGCCAAAACTTCCGTCTACATGACCACAACGATGTAAGGATAGCAATAGCTTTGGCTTACCGGCTTTGGTACTCAAAGCTGCTGGAAATGAGTTCATGGAGAGTATACACCGACTAATTTCCCAGATGTGGTCAGAAGAGTGTATGCCTGAATCTTAGCATCGTCTGCATGATCCCTTAACTGTGCCAACTATAGAAGCATAAGTCTCCTCAACATCGCATTCAAGATCTTATGCCCGATTGGTCCCAATCAGTGCGGTATCAGACCATGAAAATCCGACCAAATCTTCACACTCAGGCAGATCCTGAAAAATCTCCAGAAGGCCAAATACCCTCCATCTTTTCATCGATTTGGCATTCTTGCCAAACTCGTTCTTCTGGTCGGTAATAACTTAAGCTAGACCTTTGATGTCAAAAAAGGTTTTAGACAGGGTGACGCGCTTTCATGTCACTTCTTTAACGTCGTGTTGCGAAACTGGTGATACAATCCTTCAAATGCAACTACTTGAGTATGCTTGGGAAAACTGAACAAACTGTCGCCGAATTGAAATGGAAGCTTCTGAAATAGGTTTAGCGATAAATGAGGGCGGAATCAAGTACGAGTATATGTTGTCAACAAGAAGTGACATACAACATCGATGAATTAGATATAACGTCACAGTCAACAGCTATAATTTCGTGGTAGTAAGAGACTTTGTCTACCTCAGCTCTGCCATAAATTCTGCCAACAAAACCTCAGCAGAAATAAAACAAAGCATCACTATTGCCAACCGCTTCTTCTTTAGGCGAAGAAAGCAATCGAGTAATAAGGCTCTATTCCAATCAACGAAGGAGACTATATCATCCAGCCCTACTTTATGGCGCGTAAAGGTATCCTCACTCCTCAATCCTTGGAAAAATATTCAGTCCAATGTGGATTGACGGTCTATGGAGGCGAAGATTCAACTATACGAGCTGTGCAAGTGTACAATACTTCACCCCGCAGAGTCCTGAATCTAACCCAGGGAAACAGCGTTGTAGATTTGGTTAACTGAAGAGGCTAGCTAGTTGAGGCGCAGGTTCACCCCAAACTGTAGCGCCACCTAAGTAGGTAAGTATTTAGTGATCTATATTTGTTGTATCTCCGCTCGAGGTGTAGTTGTCCTGGATACAGTATATATCCCACTGATCAGACATTGATCGAGATATGTTCAATCTGGGAGTGATAAACACAATTGTCGATATCAAAAACTTGTTGTTTCCTTTTACTCCCAAGTCGATCAGTTGTCATCAGTTAGCTTCCCACTGTTGAGCCAGCATCGTTGACTTTAAGGTCGCCATGATTGATTTTGAGCATTAAGAAGTTTTTTTACGCCTGGTCAGCTCTTTTAACTTTGCCGGAATGTTGCATCGAGAGGTCCCTCTGACATATCAGAATTCTACCACACGTCTATAGTTGTATTTCATTTACTCTAGTAGACAATTGCAACTCTGTAATACACAATTTAGGGCGGAGGTCACTAAGTAAACATCTGTCGTTCTCATCAATCACGATTGTTAACTTTTGAAACAATATCCCACCCATTTTTGATCATCTCGATGATGATAACCTTCTACCGAAACTGAAAGTAAGTTTCACTTAATCGTCCGGTCATTTGGTTTCGCCTTACCCAAACAAAGGGTCTTCCCCAAATTTCCATTCATTATTATAAACAATGAAAACTGTCAGCACTATATTTTCATTTCAAACCCTTCATTTAGATACGAACTTTCAACCCAATACCACAGTAACCCAATCACAGTTGGGATGACTAAAGTATCTGCATTATATCACGCGCCATACGGATATACTCGTAGCCTGCACTTTCTATCCAAGTTCAAGTATTCGACTTGAAAAGTCTTCCTACAATGTATCTACCGCACATATCTACTTCGGCGGCACTGACAACAATGCACTTGAATGAATTTTTTTTATTTTTTGTTGGATAATGTGGAAAGACTCGTACGATTTTCTACTTCCACATTTCACATTTTCCGTTTTCCGTTTGCCGTTTTCCGTTTACTACTTTTCATTGTACATCAGTGCCGGATGGGACCCATATTCCCGAGAAGTACATAATTGACGCAGTCAATGTACTTAACGCTTAGTATCTTAATCACAGTCGTGGGAATTTCCCACCAAAATAAAATAAAAAAATAAAAAATAAAACCGACGAAGAAACGATGCTCATTGTATTCGCTTGAAAGTGCTAAAAAACGGGAGTAAAAGGTAAGAAAAAATTAGACGAACAGAAATAGAAAAGATTTTCTTGATGAAATTTTTATCTTAATTAGCCAAACGATATTTGATGAGGGAGAGAGGTAAGACATTCGGGTTAACGAGTATATCATGCTCTTGCAAAAGAAGATATTTGTGTTGCCTGAAACAGATCTGGCGGTAAGTGGAAGTAGGTAGGTGGGTTTGCGGTGAGCTTATGGGTCGATTTCACAAAGTTTTATGTTTCCGCCATATACTGCTTCATCGCCCCGTCAAAACCAGTAATGAGAACCAGGTTACTGTTAGCCACATGGAAGCCTTCTCGGACACCGATTTTTTATTGTAATTATAAGCTGTAATGAGCTTCTTCTAGGGGATCTGGACCTAAATATCTACGCTGATTAGAGGTGGATCCTTAAATCAATCTTCGCCTTGCTAATTCGCCGCCGTTGAGAATCTTTCCATACCTAAGCACGTTAATTTGTCATCAGAACACAAATTCCACTGAGCAATTGAAAACGTTCCACACTTTGATTCGCTTAGCATTGATCCAAAAAAATTGTCAAACATCTATGTCATTAAATGCCTCTAAAAGATATCCCCTTGATCACTATGCTAAATAACTGTGATCAACCATTCACTGATGGAAGCTGTTTAACTAAGATTCATGCTAAACCTTGAATCCGAACGCAGAGAAAACTAAGATCCACCAGGAGACTGATGAAGGAAAAAAAATCGCTTCGTAAATTCAGATTTTTTTTTACTACTGTAAAAAGAACGAGCTTCAGCTCAATACCTTCCTTCAATAGTTCCTGATCGAAAAACCAAAAAAAAAAATGAAGGAGATCCTTCTCGTTTCACTCTATAAGGCCAAAAAAACGTCACGAAAAACTTTAACAAGTACCGATAAGTGAAACATTCAATTTAGATTTATGAGACAGGTCTAGGCAGTCCAAGCAAGTCGACTTACGACATTACGGTAGCGGAAATCTCAGTCAATCTGGAGATAGCTTTCAATGGAACCTCCAAAGACCCTGGTAGACATTGACAAGGTCATCGACAGACCCTGTGCAGAACAACCCATTCGGATCAGAAAACTCTTGGTATCAATGATGATAGGCGGAAACTTTGACTGCTGTGTAGCATTGCAAATGTGTTTGGGGAAAATGTAGCGAAAGATAATTTGGCAAAATCGGGCAAAAAAGTCAGAGACGGCCGCCTTCGTCTTTTGCCTGCATCCGCAATTATTTAAATTGGAGGTCACTCTTCTCTCAATATCTTCTGGGCTATCTTATTATATTTGCCGGCCTGCTATTGACGTAAGGCATTCTCCCAGTATTATAGTTCTGAGCGGCCAACACGGACTCGGAACGCTACCTCGTGTAGCTACGTCAATGTCGATGAAAGTCTACGGATATCCTAGACACCACAGCAGTGCAGAAGTATTGTGAGCAGATTTAACGTTTAACGGCTGCAATCGCAACAGATCGACACAGTCGTCGATCGATTATCCCTCAACCTATGCTATGCAACCGACACCAAGACCTGAAGACCAGTGATGGGATGTCAAAAAGGCTTCAGAAAAATCGCTACTGGTGTGCTGCCACCACCTCTACAAAACCCATTCTAGCGACATCCAAGTTCCGTCCACAAGAACTGCAACTCGTGCTGGTTGCAGCACCGCTTTCAGCCGGATGTGGTGCGCTGGAAAAGCCACCACCAGAGTTGCTTGTTGTAGCACTGGCCTTAATCGGACGACGTATGCGTGTAAAACCTCCTCTAGTTTTGTTTTCGTCGATTGGTTTAAGTGCTTCATGCCAATTTCGTTCACTGGAACTATAGCCTTTGTTGGTTGCATCATTGGTTTCATCCGGGCATCGTGCGCTGAGAGATGCATCGACACAGGGGGAGTACCGGAAATGTTCTTGGCCCTGTTCGGGGCAGATGTCACCAGTGTTTTACGTAGGTACTTACTGTGAAGGTTCAATCCTGCGGTACGTCTTCATACGAGATACCAAAACAATGCGTTGATCAGCCCCCTTCGGGTAGTACAAGTACCACCACCAATATCAGTGGTTAGTCGAGACCTACCTAATACGTCAGCCATTCTTTGGGTCATGGCACCCGGTTGCAACCCAACTTCACATCGGGTGGACTGATCAGTTCCATAGCCATCAAATGGCTAACGCCAGCCCTAGCACACCACGACGTATGTTAACCATGGGATGTCGAAGCTCCAATCGATCTACCCTTCCCTCGATTTTGGGTATAAACCTACAGCCACCACGATACTCCCATAAGGCGGCTAGCTCAAGCTGGAACAGAGGTTCCAGGGGCCCCTGACCTTATGTGTTACTAGAATACAGCTTCCGGTCTAGCTTCGCAAGCTTGCGATCACCTCTTGCAGGACTGGTGGCCTTTGGCAAGATAAGAAAATCGTCAACTCAACTAAATTACCATCCCCTAACTGCAAAGTACGTATTCTATTAAATAATTCCCTTGCAAAGCTAGGAGTTCTTTCGAACCGTACGGTGTCAATGAACAGTTCACTGACATCGTAGCCCTCACCATCGAAGGTAATGCCCACAGCAGACCCTCACACAGAACATGCAGCCTATCCTCACAAGTAGCTCCACAAGAGCAGTTCGCCTCCTCTTATACAAAAATGCATTTAAAGAGCCATACCCGGTTAATAAGTAACCCAGGCTCCATGCAGGAAACTCAGTCATGGTCATGCCCGGTTAATAAGTAACCCAGGCTCCATGCAGTAAACTCAGTCATGGTCAGCACCCTAAGAGAACTATAAGTAACCCTACCGTTTGCACTAGCATCCCATCTAGATTGCCATCTAAATAAAATGCATGTGTTAATCAAAGCTTCACGCTCCCTCACCTATAAGCCATCCACTTCTCCCGGGGAAACCTAATCACGCGAGACCTTTCCTAATTTTCAAAGCAATACCACGACGTATCCCTTCCACATCGAGAGGCGGCGCTCCCAATAATACTTGCATTGTCTCTGTGGAGACAGTGCACCACACAAGTAAACATTCAAGTAAGGCAACTCTTTGGCAAGCCAAGATCCGACGGCGGCGGTTCACAGTCATAACCTTATCTTACCAAGCCAACGCCCTATATGCTGCATAAGGAACAAAGAGACAAGCCCCAGTCAGATCGCAAAATATGCCTTACCTGGCCTACAGCACACAGCAAATGATCCCTCATTCGAGCAAGATGAGGCGTTATGCCTTGATATCTGACTTCATTCACACATCTAATGCTGACCCCATTCGTATGAATCAAGGGATTCCGGCTTCTTGTATTCAAATCACCTTTAAGCAATGTTGATACCGTCTTCCGCCGAAATACACTCACGCTTTCTCCCCATTCAACGACGACTGAAAGAGCCCTTCTTCCTAATTCCTCCACTACAGCCCTAGACCGAACTTCGAGGATAAGGAGCAGATCATCTACGTAAGTGCAACATCCGCAAAGCTCGTTCAATCGTCACAGAAACGGATCCATCATGAGGTTCCAAAAGAATGGACCGCAGATGGACCTTTGAGGGCACCCTCGCTCTACACTTGTAGAAACATTCTCATATTCATTGTGTGCACTCTCTCGCCGGCCAGAAAAATAGATTCCCCAAGGCCTAATCCACGCAACCTGGTTAGTATTTCCTGTCAGTTTTAGTTATGGAAGGCATCAATGAAGATACCTGCTGACCTTTACCTTGTTCTTCAAGAAAGACCATGAATCCTCAGCACTCTTTCCCTTCTTAAAGCCGAATTGGAAGGGAGACATTGGTTGTGTCATACTTTCCGACAGCCCCTGTTCGAGACATAGTCTGTAGTTTTTAATGTAAATGCCTGTCGTGAAGACTTAAGTTTACGGGATGCCTATACATTCATGCGAGCAAGGATATCGTCAATCCTTTGATACTAATTCGGAACTGTGTTGGAGACAGAAGTTCCACCCTTGATATGAGTCGAGGGCGATCTAAAACCTCTTACTGTTCTAGGGGTCACAGCACCCAGTACTTATTGCAACTCTATATTAGGTCAAACCAACAGGAAGACCCTTCCCGCGATTTGGATTTAAACTACAGCCACCATGACGCTCCCACAAGGGGGCCTACCTCAACAAGTCAGGCCCGTACTGAAATCCGGGGGGCTCCTGCCTCCCATGGTACTGGTGGGGACTATCGGTTGTCCTGCCGCCAAAAGACCTATGACCGGCAAACTTGTAACTGGTCAAATCGTAGCAACCTTCGGTGGTGTCATCTGAAAATGTTTACGATAAGACCAGTACTTTGCTCTGCACCCGCTTTTTATTACACAACGTCATTAATGGGGGAAGCCTTGATAATTGGGCGGGGGTCCAACACCTGCTCGAGACAAAAGAAGAGGGTGCAGTTTCAGATCCAGGAGGTTGGTCGATTTCAGTGGATAGTAATTCCGTCGACCGCCGCCGTTTGGAGAATAAGTCTTCTAGCACCCGCGCCTTCGACAGCACTTGCCATCTCTTTACACTGCCTCTTAGACGCTAGTCCTTCAGAGCATGCTTCATCTGGAGTCGATTCTACCGTCAAAAATAGCACTTTGACCAAGCACTAATCTACCACATTCTGTGGTATTCTCTCCATCGTTCCAGCTCAATCAACCTAACCTATCGTAGAAAGAGGCGCTGGAGTCATCGGAATCAAGTGATCCAGCAACCCCTGAGTCAGTGCCTAAATCGATGGGGGTTTCTTTAGTATGTTGATTGGGGTCTCCACAATCCGTGACCGCAGTCGAAAGGATCACGGTTGGGTCCTCTAAGGTCACCTCCATTTTACGTCTAGTTTGGACGTCTTTGGCGCTTAGTTCAACGTCTTACCTGGGTTCTTTTCAGAATGTCTGACTGTTAACCCTTCTTCCCATGGCAAGGGAAGGATTGTACGAGCTCTGCACTAACATCGATCTGAAAATTGCGCAATAGTCGCTAGAGATAGCTAGAGTATGTAACCTGAAACGTCTGAAACGTCTACTCAAAGGAACAATACAGCAGTGGCATACAGCAACTGGCACACACGAGCAAAACTCGACTTCAACAATTTTTGAGTTGGCAACTAAAAGCGCTGACTGGAGAGGCTTATGGGTTAAAACCCAAATTCAACTTGGACGGTAGCTCCATCTATGTAAAGCAGTAAAGTGGGAATGCTTTTCCACTAAGCTGATTAGTAAATTTAAGCGATGTTTTCTTTGGCATTTGCTCTCTGTATAGGTCTTTGATTTACAAACCGCCCCAGCCACTTCAAGTTGTATCCAATGGATATTATATTATTTATAGCCGTTCGGGATGTGAAATTTTTGAATTAATTGTTCATTGTTTCATTTCCTTGCTCACATGAATGCAATGCCATTATTTTTTGCTTACACTTGACCACAAGGCGTAACAGCTGCGCAGTAAGCCTGTCATGTTCCTACAATTTAATCTCCACCCCACATGACATATGTTTTCAAGGAGAACCGTGTTCAGCAAAACAAAAGCCTATCCTCCCTCGCTCCTTTGCCATCTATCATAAATAAAACTACCACTACGCACACCCCCCAAGCCCCTCACCCCTCAACTGACAAACAACAAAAGAATGTGGAACGAAATTCTTTCAAGTTTACAAGTTTGCTGCTCAACTCTTTTGTTTTGTTTGATCTTTTCTCGTTTGTTTTCCATTTTTGCACACACATACGTACACTTTCATTTTTTTTTTTTTATTTATTTCTTTAAATTTGACAAAACACCAAATGCAATTAAATTCCATCCCATATCCGAATAACATCCATAAAAGATCGACGATAATAAAAATAGTTTCGTCTACGAGTAGTGAGTTGAGTACCCACTTCTGTATAGGCGTACGAATACCAGTACGAGTATCTGTGAATAAATTGGCGATATCTAAATATACTGAATACGTAATAGAGAACGATTAAGAAAGAAAGCAAAACAACAACGAAAGGAACTTGAAAAGAAAAATGCCCCAAGCAAGCCGACACGGGGAAAAAGGGAGAGACAATCTCACTAGCGTAAAGAATTTGTTTTCACAGAAACACAGAGAATTAGAAAACAAAACCAACGAAATCCAAAAGAAACACAGCGAACAAGGAGAATACAAAAAACAAAAAACAAAAAAGAAAAAAAAATTAAAAAATAGTATTCATCTTGTGGAAACGACAATGGCAACAGTACACCCAATACGGCCGTGTCTAATCCAACAGCATACAACTACTCAAACACAAATTAAAGATACAGAAGTATCTGCATAGTGCATATATATCTACCACTCACAAACACTAAGAGATACAGTCGGACACAAGTCCACTTCGTATAGGAATGGCATGCGCATTCAAATTAAAATCCTAAACGCTCAAAACTAGAGAAATAGACGAAACGAAATCAAAGAAAAAAATCGGGAAAACGAAAAGAAAAAAAATCGCTTTTTTTTGAAGAAATTCTAGCAGAAGGGATTGGAAAAAAGAGGAAAAACCGGTAGATTAGGTCGAATACAAGAGAGCTCTGGAAAACGACACAACACTGGCGATGTGTTCGAATCTGTTTAAATGTGTTGCGGGCCTAAGGTGAGCTGATGTTGACTTGAGACGAGTATACGTGTGTGCAATCGTGAATTGAAAAGAGCAACAAGTTTTGCTGTATACGAGCAGCTATTATACCAGCACACCTCGAAATGGGCAGAAACAGTGCCTAGTTGACAGAAATCTTCTGGTATGGGATCTAGGGGCATGCAACAGGTATAATTTCGAGGGTGTGAGTATTTGAAAATACGTGGCCCAATGAATATGTTCCAAAACAAAATTGGCTGCGACTAAACTAAATCTTGATTAAGGACTCATGTTCCACTAAGGCGATGCGCCATGAGCACTTGGTGAACAACTCCATCTTAATCTGTTCGGGATAGACCGGTTGCAAACATTTGAAACAAATTTTAATGTCCTTGCCGGCATTCTTCATCAAACCAGGGATTTCTTGATCTTGACATCAATTGTGGTGTCTCTGATGGTACGTTGGCAGCGGTGCTACTGGTCTTCAGTACTTGATACTGGCGGCACAGAAGTTGTTGAGAGATCTCGGGATGGATATGCATTCGGCGAACATTCTGGAAGTTTCTTGCAAGTGCAGCTTTTCTATGTTAAATCTCCTCATAGTATGTAGTTCTTCTTTGCTGTAGCGCTTGGGACATTCACATTCGCACGAAGGTGGTGACCCGAATCAATGTGCGCTGGCCGGGACGTTCGGATGTCAAGAATACTGGAGGCAAGCCATACGTCTATCACAATGTGATCAATTCGATTTAGAATTCATGATCCGGAGACCGCCATGACCCGTCGTGTATACTAAGATGAGGAAACTGTGTGCTTGCTTCAATAATATTTCACCTCGCCGTAAGGTCTATAAGCCTAAATCCGTTGCCAGACGTGGAGTCGTGTAGTCTATGCTTACCAACTGCCCTACTAAAAATGTCCTGCTTTCCTATCGCCTAGTACGATATTAAAGTTAGTCTTCGGACAATGCTCATATGTCTTGTTGAGGAGCTCGTAGAAACATTCTTTAGTGGCGTTGTTCTTTTCTTCCGTAAGTGCTTGGGCGCATATTATACAGGGTCTTCCAATGGGGACTTTCCAACTTTGACAGCTTATAGCGGCCATATTGTTGAAGCTACATCTGTCAAATTGGTTGTAATTTATTCAGTCTGTTTTGCGAAATCACCATGGACGGACATAGCGTCCAACAACAAGTGCAAATTATAAAATTGCTTTATCTAAATGGGTGTGCTGTTCGAGCGACGTGCCGCGCGATTCGTCCATCCTACCTATTCGCAGCGCGGTAGATAAATTTGAGTCCACTAGTTCAGTAAACGATAAACCAATACCCATACGTTGAGGAAACTCAAGATCTGCCGAAATCATCGCCGCTGTCCGTTAGAGTGTGCAAGAGAATCCGACGTAGTCGATTTCGCGTCGCTCATAAGAATTCGGCCTTTCGCAGACCACAACTTGGCGAATTTTGCATCCTGGCTTAGGCCTGCACACGTACAAAATTCAACTGACCCAGGAACTAAAGGTAAATGACCATAGACAACGACGTGTGTTCGCTGAATGGGCTCTGGAGTAGTTGGAAACTGACCCTAATTTTCATCGAAAAATCATCTTCGGCGATGAGGCCCATTCCTGGATGAATGGGTACGTCAACAAACAAAATTGTCAAATTTGGGACGATAACAATCCATATGAGATCCAAGAGCATTCAATGCATCCTCAAAAAGTCACTGTTTGGTGTGGATTTTGGGCTGGCGGCGTCATCGGTTCATATTTCTTTGAGAACGACGTTGGCCAGCCCATCACCGTCAACGCCGAGCGCTACAGGTCTATGATTACCAACTTCTTTTGGCCTGAATTATATGATATGGACACCAGTGACATGTGGTGCCACACAGCTCACGCTACATTGTAAATTCTTCACGGTTCGAGGGCATGGTCATCTCACAGGTGATGTGAACTGACCACCGAGATCGTGCTATTTGACCCCATTAGACTTTTTCTTGTGAGATTTTCTGAAGTCGCAGGCCTATGCGGCCCCGAAAGCCAACATAACCCATTCCATCGGCCAAATTTATCCTGATTTATGCGCCAGGGTCATGGAAAATTGGATATTTCGGATTTGCACACTTTGCAGATACACTTTGCTTTATTTAAATTTAGAGACATTAATGAAAGACCCTTTACATATAAATATAAATCCTTTAACCGCTCGGGGGATATAGGGCGTCAACTAGGCCTCCGCGCCCTCTTATTCGGAGTTCTGCAACGCGTTTGACCTCTAACCAACTCATCCCTAAAGAGCTCGATTCCTCCTCGACTGTTCTGCGCCATGTATGACTCGTGCGCTCCGCTGTTCTGCCTGCTTAGGTAACCGGGATTCCACTGCATGGCTTAATTCGCAAAGGAACCGTCTTCATGTCGTAGGGTGTGCCACTTTCTCCTCCGTATAGTAATGTCTATAGGTTCTTGTCCCGTTCTCTGATAAGGCTGTGCATTAGAGATGTGATTGGGCCAAGAAACCTCAAGATGATTTCTACACCTCTATGTGCGAAGGTTTGCAGCTTGCATGTGATAGTGGTGACCACCTTCCAAGTACTCCACCCATAAAGCAGTACTGATTCTACATTGGAACGAAACTGTTGCAGCTTCGTTCTTAAGCTGAAAACATTGCTTTTCCAGATTTTGGATAGCATTCCGAATGCAGCTTTAGCCGCCGCCATTATGCTGCACACATCCAGTTCGGTGCTCCCCTGGTTAGCCGGGACCACACTTTCTAAGTATAGAAAGTTGTCAACTTTCGTCGACTTTTGTCGACCTCCTATCCCGCGATGTTAAGTTGAGCGCGGGTGTTGGATGTGCTAAGAGTTTTCGTTTTGGCTGTGTTTATTTTGAGTTCCACTTTATTCGCCTCGACTTTTTCATTATCCGATGTGAAAGTAGGCAAACACCGTCAGCGTAGTCAAGGTGTTTAATATAAGCCGTCATTATCCATCGAATTCCACAGTTGTCTTCCGTCAATTCTGCAGAGAGCACATCGCTGATAACCACCAAAAACAATAGTGGTGGACAGTATACTCGTACATCCCTGACGTACTCCTCTTTGCACTTCAAAATCCTCAGACATCTTACCATTGTGCAAAACGAGACACTTACCGCCCGCGTACGTAGCTTTAATAATAGCTAAGAGTTTTCCTGGGATTCCTCTCCTGCGTAAGGCCAACCATATAACATCTCGATTCAAACTGCTGAAAGCCTTCTCATTGTATTGCTCTATAATGATCCGTAAGATGTTTATGTTGTCAATGCTGGAGGATCTAGCATGAAAGTCTGCCTGTTCGAGGTTGAGAGTTGAATCTGAATGTTCTCTAATTCGTATATACCGCTGGAAGAGTGCATATACGTCTCCAGTTTCCATACTCCCTCAGGTTTCCCTTTTTTGGTAGCTTGATGATCATCCCTCTTTTCCACTTCTACGGATATTCTTCACTATCCCATGCTCTGCATATGAGCGGCTATAGCAAATCAGCCGATGTACGAGTATTAGGCACCGCTTGGTATAAATAGTTCAGCGGGGATGCCATCAATACCCACTGCCTTGTCTTTCTTGAGGGACCAGATTGCTGTCATTATTTCGGTTTTACTGGGAGGCCCGATGCGAATTCGGGAATTTGTTGCCTCGGTAAAACTCATTCGAATTCGAGTTCATAACGCCATCGCCCAAGTGGTTTAAGACCGTAGCAAAATGGTCTCTCCATTTACTTTTTCCACATCCGAAATCAGCAGATTACCATCAACAATTTTCGCTGCATGTTATTTGGAGTTCCGACCACCAGTGAGCTCTTGCATGCTGCTTCTTCTGCCCCTGATGCCAGTGTGTCGATGTACTGAAGCTTATCACATCTTACACTACGCTGCACAATTTCTAAAACTTCGTTATCTATCTGATTGGAGTTCGCTGTCTGTCAGTTAAGACATTGTGGCAGGTTTATGGTTAAACAGTATACCTCCAATGAAAAAAGCGATTGGTATTGCAGAAGTCCACAAACCGCCCACCTTTGTCATTCCGTTCTCCAAGGCCGTGAACTCCCATCAAGTGTTTAAGCATAGTGTTGTCGCTACCTACCTTTGCATTGAAATCCCCCATCACCACTACGGCGCTTTATTGGCTGTAAAAATCGCCCTTTACATCCTCAGCCCCGTCTTCGGTTGGAGCGTAACACTGTATGATGGTGACTTACTAGGCGTCAATATCCAGTCACTATGAGACTTTCAGACGCAGCTGAAGTTTGCATCAATCCTACTCCAGACCCCCGAGCACTTCCAGCTGGTTTCCCAGAGTAGAGGACGACAGTACTTTTTGTTGTGAACTGATATTCCCCAGCAACGAACCATCTTCTCTCATTCAGTCCCAGGATGTCGATATTATATCGTGTGAACTTACGTTCCAGTTGGAGGAATCTGGCGTTATGAGGCCCTTCCTGGAGTGAGTCGACGTTTCAGAATCCAATCGTCCTTATTCGATAGCCAAAGGTCATCAACAAGTTATCCGTCTATATCCGAGGCGCTTGCTGACGGTTATGGCTGACACTTATCCGGTTGTGTGGCGCAGGAAACTCGCCATTCGCCATCATCCCGTTTGCAATTTCCGAAGAAATTCCCAGACGGCATCACGAGGAGGTGGGAGTGGAGCTTACTAACAGAGCAGCTAAGTTAGCGAACCAGCACTCATCGGGAGATGGTGCTTTTACGAGGCCTTTGTTAGTCATTCGCCATCCAAATAAAGGATTTCTATAGCAAGTACAAAAACGTATTTGAACCGGCTGTCAGTGTAATCAAGACTTTAAGGCAAGCGTCTACCTAAAGCCAAATGTCACGCCGATACTCGTTAAAAGCATTCCAAATATCTGCCTGTTTGAGTGCTAATCAGCAGACAAAAATAGGAGCACTATAGACGGGACAGCTGATGAATTCCCCAGATGGAATCAACGGTGAAGTAAAATCCCGGAATAAAACAAATGATACCTTACCTGGAGTACTTCGACATATTTGGAGCTCAGGCCGGTAAGGATTTCTTAGACTGAGTCAGGGCTTTCGAAAATAGATGGTGGCGGATGAGCCCTTAATACTCGAGTTACTGCCTTCGGTCTACCCAACACCTCGTTATACCGCCGGGGTAAATACCCGGGCATGGAAAAAAACTTAAGTTATGAGCAACAACAAGCCGCGGATACCGACGGATCTATTGTTGACAACTCCTACAAACGAAACAAGTACAACGAACTTCGGACCTGCACGTGGAATGTTAGGTCCCTTAATAGTCTACCCGCAGGTGAACAATTAGCGTTGGCCCCGGACTGATACAAAGCAGATATTATCGCCATCCAAGAAATGCGGTGGGATGGGTTGGACAAAAGGATGATGAAAAGGTGCGACAAAAGCAGCACCCATTTGGATGCTGATTTGTTGTTAGACTCAGACTTCGGCAAGAAGTCTTGATTTTCCGGCTTGTTAATGAGCGCCTCGTGACAATCCATATTAATACTAAATTTGCCAACATTAGCCTTATATATGCGCACGTCTCCACAGAGGCGAAAGATGACGACATCATAGATAGATTCTACGAGCTCTAGGATAAGACGAGCAGAGCCTTAGTTAAAATTGTTGTTTTTTTTTTTTTTTTTTTTATAATTTACGCGCGCCAAAGGGGTTATGAATACCCTTACACTGTTGCCAGGGCGCGGGCGGAAAGGTAGAAGGAGGAGAAAGGAAAGTTTGTGATGTAGTGGTTTGAAACTCAGGTGTGTTTGGTTTCGATATTGACTCTCCAGGGGTGGGAGTCCGAATAGGACGGAGAGATTTTTCTTCACTCGGACTGGTGAGGTTGTGAATTTTAACGGTTGTTTTGTGCTTGAAAACCCTACAACAGCTAAATCTACATGTCAGTGTTATGCCTTCACACGCAGATTTTTCTGACTGAGTTCCAATTGCACAAATGAAAACTTGCCGTGGCTAGGATTCGAACCTTGACCCTCCGAGTGAGAAGCGATTGCTAGTACCACTACACCACGGCCACCCCCCAAGTGAAATTGTCCTCGGCGATTTTAATGCAGGGCTAGGAAGAGAGCGCATCTTTGGTAGTACTGTCGGAAGGTATAGCATATACGACATCATTTCCGATAACGGATTCGGGCTAAAAAACTTTACGGCGAGCTGATACATTGTCGTAGCTAGCACGGGGTTCCCACGTTTCGATATTTACAAGCCCAAGTTCCCTTAATCAATCTTGATCAATCAACCGTCAACAATATTGCGATCGACGAAAGGCACTTCTCCAGTATTATGGATGTCCGAACGTTCCGAAGGGCCAATACCCACTCGGAGCACTGCCTAGTTGTAGCCAAGGTGTGGTTGCGGATGCCCCGAACATCGCAAAGGAAAGCTAATACTGTGATGAAGTTTGATGTCGAACGACTATAATCGCAAAATATCGCCAAAACGTTTTTAGATCGAGTCTCCTTTAATCTCTTAAGAGGTCCTATGTCTACAGCATCAAGTGGCAATTTGCCAAAAAGCCATCAGAAATGTCGTCACCGATGCGCTAAATTTAACTCGGCCACCATAATAAAATCCCTGGTTGACCACAGGTGCCGGTAAGCACACGCAGCCAAGCAAGATGTATACAAAGCGGCACCACATAAAAGAACGACCTCTACGAGCGGAAGAGGAGAGATGAACTTCGGAGCATGAGAAGCTGGCGGTCGTGAATATTGAGAGATTGTACTCCAGGAATCAGATTCAGAAGTTTTGCTGAAAGATACAAAACAAATCAGCCTGTACAGACGAACAAGGGAACATAGTAGCCGCAGTCGATGCTGAGGATTTGGAAAGAGCATTTCTGTAGACTGTATAACGGCGATGCTGAATCAAATATCGCTGTCCGGTAGAATGAAACTTTCGACCTGGAATACGTAAACTAACAATTCCCCCCCAGCAGGCCTGGATAAGGTGAAGGTACCCGTATCTAAGCTTACTCGTAAGTCCAGCAAAGATTCTCGAGCCAAGCTCTTCAAAACGTTAGGTGATGACCTGGGAGGAAGCATACACCAATTCGTCTGTAAAATATGGTCGGACAAAAGTATACTCGATGAATAGAACCTCAGCATTGCTTCTCCGATCCTTACGAAAGAAGACCCTCTGAACTGCCAACCACAAAAGCATAAACCTTCTTGCCTACAAGATCCTGTCTGCCTTACTATGTGATCGTCTGAAGCCGTTCGTCAGCAACCTAATTGGTCCATATCTGCGTGGTTTTGGGCCAGGAAAGTCCACTATCGACCAAATATTCACACGACGGCAGATATTGGAAAAAACCCAAATCATTACACACCAGCTATTCATCGATTTTATGGCCGGGTATGACAGTATCTGTAAAGACGAGCAATAAAGAGCCATGTCTAGGATGACGATGGAGAATGCATGCTGCTCCATTAAGGTCGCGAAAAACTCACTGAAGCCGTTGATGTCAAAAACGGATTTAGACAAAGCGACAGCACGTCTAAATTTCTTTAACATCATTGTTGTGAGTATAGTGCGTTGTCTCGAACAATAAAATTGACCCGTAATAATCCCAGTCCTGGTCTATAGCGCAGAGGCCTGGACTTTATCGAAAATTTGTGAGAGTGCTCTTTCGTGAGTGGAGGAGGAGGTATAACAACGAACTGTACGGGCTGTATAGTGATATCGACTTAGTTAGAAGAGTGAAGGTCCAACGACTGAGGAGCGAAAAACCTTCAAATCCGTCCCGAAGGGATTGAGCAGTAGGACAAGACCGCGACTCAGGTGGGGCACCGAAGCTAAAGTGGGCCTCAATCAACTTAACATGCGAAACTGGAGGCAGCTGCCTAAAGATCGAGCTGGCTGGAGATGCTTGTTGGTAGAGGCCCAGGTCCATCTTAAGTAAATAATTAACAAAGAAATCCCTTGTTCGATGACGAATGCAGGCAGGCAAAACTAGAAAAACAGCGTCTGTACAAAGCGGCCCTCCTGAAAAGACCGAGAGGGACTCCTGAACTCTACGAGCAGAAAAGATGAGTAACGGCAGAAAAGGGAGGTACCGATGTACATTGGTCTTAAGTGTTTGCAAATTATAACGACCAGGAATTAGGGAGCTCGGTGGGGCATTCCATAAACGAGTTGTACGGCTTAGCAACGGATCACAATATTTTGGAGTATGTCCAAAAGTGGGCTTGAGGGTATACTAATAAGCATTCATAGAGACGGATGATCATGAACAACATCCCACCGTCAAACAGAGTGAACGATAAGATCAAGGCAGGACAGCAATTTTCAAGCCAATGTGTAACAAAGCTGTTGCCCAATAGCTTAACTGGTGAGCTGTTTAAAAGTGATGATTGGGTACAAAGCATACATCAACTCATCACCAAAATATGGGTCGACGAAAACTTGCCCGACGATTGGAACTCTAGCATTGTTTGTCCCATTCTAAAGACGCGAATTGTTCGAAGCTCCCAACCCGGCTCCAGAGGCATCATCTTTCAAAAGTCATGATACGATTTTGACGTTATGGGAAGAACCCAGTGAGTGGTTATTGGACCAATTGCGACTATTTAAATAGAAACGTCCAAGGTAGGTTTAGCGGTCAAGGAAAGAAAAACAAAGTATATGCTCCGAACAAAAAGGGATACACAACATCGAGGCCTAAGACAAAACTTCACGGTAGGCAGCTACAACTTTGAGGTACTAAGGTAGCTTTGAGTGATAAAGTAAGAGACTTTATCTACCTCGGCTCCGCTATCAACTCTGACAACGACACCAGCGCGGAAATCATGCAAAGGATCACTCTTGTTAATCGCTGCTTCTTTGGGCTCAGAAGACGACTGAGTAGTAAAGCCCTCCCTCGAGCAACCATACAGACATTATACAAGAAACCGATCATACCAGTTGTGCTTTAGGGTGTAGAAGCTTGGGCACTGACAAAAGCGGACGAAAATTCTCTCGGACATTTCGACAGAAAAGTACTTTTTGGACAATACCTCTTAGATAGTAAGGACACCTTGAGCGTATGAATACCAGCGCATCAGCCCGGAAATTTTTCGGCTCTAACCCAGAGGGACAATGCAGAAGAGGATGACCTTTTCTTGCCCGAAGCACAACTTGGAAGAGGAAGACTGTAGGTGGCGCATAGAAAGTGGAGATTGATCTGAATCATCTTGGAGTGTAGAACTGGAAGCAGTTGACCAAAGACCGCACTAATCTGAGAGGTATATTGGCTCTGGCAAAGGTCCACCACGGATTTTTAATTCTTTTTATATAGTTAGAGCCTGAAGACTCGGTGCTAAAAGTTTTGTCTGAAATCCTGGGAGCCCTGAGCCATGTTAATGGTCGGTTTAAGCTCCACTTTGACTGATAGTTAGGGCTTATAGTGCTTCTTACAAAATATTGTAAGTTGTAGTATTCCATTTTTGGTGACAATTGCACAATATCCTTCAATAGGCTGACCGCTTGCGATCTTATCAAAATATATTTCCAATGCGGTGAGGAGAGTCTCAACTTTTGCTTAGTCTAGAGTGCCGTGATTATGTGTGTATGACAACATTGGTAGTGATTGTACAATAAAACAAATTCCTTCATATAATTTGGGAAATCCATCCCGAACAGTCAATAAACTTCATTTTAAATATATCCGGGGAGTCGAGCACCTTAATATCAAATACCTGCCTTCCTGTTGTTCGTTCTTGTGACTTAATGGCGGAACCCCAGGCAAAAAATCTACACCTCTGTGATTCACTCATTCTATTCCTCGGCGTCCTTCAATTTCCTAATCGAAAAATCTTTTCTACCAAATTATTTGGCCTCGTAAAGCCAGACGGTATTCATTCATCTACCTGACATACCTGCACGAAACCTGGCACAAAATCAACGCAGCACATTTTTGAAAAAAGTGCTGTCACATGTAATTTTCGCAGCCATTCGCGAAAGACACCAACACTCACACCATTCCCAACTATAATTCACACAGATACACATTCAGTCAAACCGCATACACACATCACCATTCTCAAGACTAGTTAGACTTGCGGAATGTGGAAACGAAAAGCAGAAAGATGGAAGGAAAAAAATACCACGTCGTCGCTACGGTCTCTATTCTTGAGTATACCTGCGCCGTGGTAACAACTCGAGCAAGCGATACCGATCCGGACGTATGAGCGCGCGCTTCGTTCGTCAACGAACTCGGGAAAACGTTTTCAAATAAATTTTTCCCGCAAACTACAATACATTTCCCAATTTACAAAAAAAAAAAAAAAAAAACAGAAATTCCATTCAATTTCATTTAAATAAGAATCTTTGACATATCTAGATATCCCTCGGAGTGAATAAGAGAAAAAATAAACACGAAACCACCTCACAGATACGAGTATGTGACTTCTTCGGACGGAAAAGAAAGAAAAAAAGATACAAATCCGAAGAAAAGTGATCTGCCCTAAAAGGAAGAAACTTCCGCCATATTTTTCCTGTTTTAACTCGATCTTTAGACGGATACGAATACGATTGTGGAGTGATTTTTCTGAGAAAATATACAAATTCCTACAAATTTCAAACCAAAAGATACAAATTAATCTTTGACGCAATTGTGTGAACGTGTTATTTGAAAAAAAAAAAGTGAAAAAAAAAAATGTCCACTTTGAGAATTTAATTCGCCCCTCGGGTTGTGTAAGTGTCAAAGTAAAAGGAATTTTAACACAAATACATAGACGTGATCGTGTCACTACCATCAGAGGAGGCAGAGATACTCGTAATCGAACGAGTATTCGTATGCGCGAGTACTTTTGGTACCTACAAGCCCAACCAACACTTGTGTGTGTGTGGAGTGGAGTGTCAGTGGAAATATAGAATTCTTGAATCTTGAATCTTGAATGTTGAATGTTGATTCCTGTATCTGGAATCTTGATCGTCGCAGTTTTTCTTCACCATCTTTTCGTCCGTCTATTTTGCTTTGATTACGTTTACGTTTACGTTTACGTTTAGAGTTGAAGTTCTTTTGCTCCTTCGTTTCGTATAAACATTTCGTCGTTGTGTTGCTGTCGCTGTCGCTATCGCTATCGCTGTTGGTGTCGCTGTCACTGTCATCGTCGTGTTGTCGTTTTTTTGTGTTTTTGTCGTCGTGTTCTTTTGTTTGGTGTTACTGTGTACCGTGTACCGTGTACCGCAGATCGTATATTATATATCGAGTACCTTCTGGCTCGTACCTTGAGCCCATGTATTGAATATCACGCCCTCGAGAACGTGTTATTGATGATCAAACAGGAAAATTCGAATAATTAACGCAAATTAGCTGACACTGGCTTTCGCCGACGCGCCTTTCTGACAAAGATACTTAATCCCCCTCACCTTCGCCACATAGATACTCTTCTTTTTTTTTTTTTTTTATCTCGTATTTCGGATACACCTTCCCGATGATGGGCGATTCAACCCCGATCTGTCGCTGCCGGGTGCTTTATCTTGGCAGCGCAGTACCTCGACAAAGCAAAGATGGCCTTCAAGGAATTCAAGAGCCTCTTCGAAGTCTATATCCTTCCGAGGGTGCTGTCGGAGCTAAAGGCATCGACTCTTGGTTGAGTGTCTGGTCAAATGGTATTTTACTCGAAAATGTCGATGAAAATCTAAAACAAATTACAAGATTCTTTCCCATCGAATCATTACACTATTGCGCTGCAGTACGACAAGTTCTCATCCCGGAAAGAGGCAACTCGAATCCAGAGCCGAAATTTCTTCCCTTGGATTCGCCATTTGCACGAATGCCAAGGGCTCAACATCCGCCAATATTTGCAGCGATTCTAAGAAGGACGACCGGAATTAAAGTCCTCGAATGTCATGTGTTCATATGTAAGCGTGAGGCTGCGGCCAACGCTCTAGTCAGATGTTGTTTTCATGCGTACGCAGATAATTCATACGCCAGACAGTTAGAGACTGGAGGTGGCGGTGGCGGCGGTGGTGGTAGTGTTTATGGAACTTTGAATAGCAATGGTGCATTGAGTAAATCGAATGGAGATTTAACAGCTGCAGCTAGCGGAAGTGGATGGCGTTCGCGGGCGGGCAGTACAACCACACTGAACAGTGTAGGACGCAAATCAAATGGACACCAACAACAACAACAACAACAACAACAGCAACAGCAGCAACAACAACAACATCATCATCACATGATGAACGGTGGATTAAGTCTGAACGGCGGTGGGAGTAGCAGTAGTGCAGCTGAGGGATACACGTCTGTTAAAAATTGTAAGTAAACAAAATTAGCAGCTAAAAAATGAATCTAGCAACTTTCACTTGTTTATATTGAGCAAATATCTCAACTCCTCACGTCTGGAAATTTCTGTACAAATAGAGCTAACTAGACATCGGTCATAACAGAGCATCTGCCGAGTCAATACTCGTATTTTGTGACCCCGATTTCTAGGAAAATCACAAGTCCAAAGTGGTTATGTCAATTTTACGGGTTTTGTGGTCAGGTGATTTCACAATTTCATCGAAAAATCTGGTGACCTAAAGAATCGGTGATGTCATCTAAGGAGAATCCGGAACGGAAGGTTGAATAGATCTTATTTGATTCAAATGGTTTTTGGGGATTTTGAACTGATGCGGGGCTGTCTAAGGATAGAGTAGGTCAGATATTAAAAAACCTAGACCGCCTGTAACTGTTACCACACACTGGCGTGATTAAATTAGTAACGCATCACTGGCTCTTACGATTCGGAATTTAAACTCAGGTCATGCAGGAGGGTTCTTTTTAACCCGATTTTGAATCTAATTCAGTTTTTACTTACTTACTTAGGTCCTCGGACTTATTATGTCGGTCAGGTTCCTCTTGCGGGGCATAGGTCCACCACTACTCCTACGCGCCGTAGTTTACGGTTTCTGGAGATGTATCGCAGGTCTCTCCAACTCTTCCCAAGTTGTGTTGATTCCTTTTCGACCATTCATCGGCAAGTACTTCTAGTTCGGTTCACTCGTCTGCCACTTGGATGAGAGGGTTCAATTTCATCGCTTGACTGGCAATGCGCTAGTGACCTTTACGAAGTGTATGCCCAATCCACTGCCACTAACGTCTTCGTTTGATAGAGTCAATGGGTTGCTGACCTGTTTTCACATGAAGTTCATTATTAGAGATACGGTAGGGCTAGAAAATCATCAAGACGTTTTTCACGAACGTTTGCAGCTTTTTTGTGACAGCGGGTGAGACATTCTAATTGCTGTACCCATAAGGAAGCACGGATTCAAAATTGGAGCGGAACAGTCGTATCTTGGTCTTTAGGCTGATAGAGTTGTTTCTCCATATTTTGGACAGCATTCCGAACACAGTCTTTGCTTTCCCGATTCGCCTGGTTGTATCTAGTTCGGTCCCACCATCAATAGACACAATACTCCCAAAATATTGAAAATTCTCTGCCATCCCTACTGGTTGTCCAGAAGATCTACTTGGTTAGATGAGGAAGTTCCAAGGCTGATCCTTTTTGTTTTTGCCGTATTGATCTTCAGCCCAGCGATTTCAGCTTCTCTCTCTACCCTTGTTGTCATTTGATGGAGATCCATGATCCTATGAGAGAGTAAGCAAACGTCGCGTAGTCCGCGTAGTCCAGATGTTTGAGGTGTGATTGCAGAGTCCGCTGAATTCCTCCATTTCCAGTCGACAAAGCTGCAAGCAGTACATCACTTATCACCAACAGGAACAGCATTGGTGACAGTGCGCAGCCCTGCCTAACTCCACTTTGGATTTCAAACTGCAGAATGTGACATTTGGATCCATCATATCTAGCCTTGATAATAGCAATCAAATTATCTGGGATGCCCCTCCTACGCGGAACAAGCCAGATAAATTCTCTATAGACATTGTCGAACGCCTTTTCGAAGTCGCACTATGTGATGATGATACGCAAGGTGTTGATGTGGTCCACACAGGAAGATCCAGTGCGGAATCCTGCTTGCTCGGCGTCGATTGTGTCTTCGAGGTGGTCTTTTATTCGCTCCAGAATAATTTTTGCTATTACCTTGGCTTCTGCAGGCAGCATGCAAATTCCTCTCCAATTTTAGCACTGCGTAAGGTGGAGGAGCTCACTCGATGTTGTTGGCAGAACACGTAAGAGCTCTGCGGGAATACCGTCAAGTCCAACCGCATTGTTGCTCTTCAGTGCTTTGATTGCGGTAAAGATTTCTTCTCTACTGGAGGATACAGTGCGTATTCGCGAATTTGTTACTACATGCTGGCTATTGGGCGTTGGATTCACTTCAGGGGTTAAAACCGCAGAAAAGCCCTTCTTCCACCTTTTAAGCTGGTCCTCATTCGAAACTAGCAGAGATCCGTCTGTGTCTTTTACCAGGTGTTGTTTTGAGCTTTGGACACTTGTGAGCTCTTTGGTAATTCTGTAGACGGTAATACTGTCACATCTAGTAGCGGGATCTTCTGCTTCTGTAGCCAATGCATTGATATACATCGTTGCGCTTAGCACGTCGCACGCTACGATGAACTTTTCTCATCTTCATACGATACGCAGACTCTAACTCGTTTCTCCCAGCTGCTGGAGTAGCTGCGACGTGAGCTTTGAGGTGTTTTTTTCTTCGAACCTAGCCCAAGCCAAGCACTGTTTCTTCCTTGCGACGGACCGACTATACTTTCAGCAGCGGATATGAAGACATTTTTCACAGCACGCCAATGGTTTTTGATGGAGGCGCGTTCCGTGCTACTGATTGCTCTCAATCCTTGTGAAAGGTGGTCCCCAAGTTGTTGGCGGATTACGGGATCTTTTAGGCTTATCAGTATTAAACTTAGGCATTCGGGATTTTTTTGGGCATCTCCAAACTGCAGCTGTACGAAGTTTTATGCTAGCAACCATCAGATGGTGATCCCGGCCCATTCTTTTGTCTGCACCTCTTTTGTTACGAACCTCCTAGAGACCGCTTCTAAATCGCCGGCTGATCGCGAAGTGGTCAGTCTGTTTGGAAATTGCTTTTTTGTCCATCTACACCCAACTTGGCTTTGTGGCACGTCTTGTGCTCAAACATGGTCCCTCCTATTACAAGGCGCTTGCAGGTGAAAAAAATCGATAAAACGCTCGCCATTGTCGTTGCGGTCGCCTATACCATGCTTTCTCATAACTTGCCTGAGCCCATCATTGGCATTGCCAACCTTGGCATTCAAGATGTCACCGCGTAGTATAGTATACTATCAAAAGCAACACTCAGCCGGTTATAAAAGGCCTCCTTCTCCTCGACAGAAGAGAGCTCCGTTGGGCCGTAACCCTATATGATGGTCCCGCGACATACTCTAGTCCGGAACCTGGCTTTTAGGATCCTGTCGCCTAAAGGCTCCCAGGAAACTAAGCTTTCTAGAGCTATTTTGGAAAGCCGCAATACAGCGCCAGATTCCCGATAGCTTCCAGGTGCCTTTCCGGAGAAGAGTAGTACAGTGTTAGGAGTTGGAAAATTAAACTTCCCTGAGCCCAGCCATCTAACTTCACTAATCCCTAAGACGTTCATCTTATGCCGCATGAATTCCTTTTCTAATTGGTGGAATCTGGCATTTCGAAGAACTTCACATCAGTTCTCGAGAAGCGTCTTCACATTCCAGAAACCAATCTTTGCCTGGATACAATAGTCAAAAGTCGTCAACGTGTTACCATTTCTTATCCGAGGCGTAGTGTTGGTTTCGGTAGCGGTTTCGATTTCAGTTACGAAGAATGCTGACTTCCGTAACCTATCCTAGAAAGCTACTCCTTAGTTAACCGGTGACCACCATGAGGAGGTAAAACAAGCACTTTATCGTGTTCATCATCAATACTTTCCCGATCAGGCACGATACAGGTCCTCAATTCAGATTTTGGTTTGAGTGATAGACTAAGACCTGTGATGATCAAATTGTCTTTCGAAATAGGATTCTTGGAAACCGTATTTTGACTAAAGGATGACAATTTATCGTGATCTAGCCGATCTTTTCATAGCCGCTGTCATAGTACAGGTACTTCGAACAGAGTATAAATCTTCGTTCGAAACGCCTACAGAATTGTATTAGACCAAAGTCCCATTCAAGCGACAGATGTATCATGTCTCCAGCTATAATACAGGCAAAAACTGGGCCACAACACCTTCAATTAAATTGATGATCCATTCAATAGCTTCAGATTGGTCAAATCTGCACAGGATTCCACTTACTCATCTGGCTCAAGACCAACAGGAATTTGAAATTATTTAAGCCACAATCGTGTAAACGCTTTCATCTAAGGTTTCACGTTTTTGGATTGTTACTTCAAGGCGAATGATTGCCTTTTTAATAATATCGATCTCAAGTTGCAGCCTTGTGGTAGTTCACTTTTACTGCCTTATTCCTCTATTGCTGTTGCTTGCCTGATGCACCTGCTTTGTTTTCTAACTCTGGCATTTGTACAATTTGTTCCTCAAATATCTGGAGGACGGTCGACACGATTTTTGTTTGACAGTCTCCGCTGAGGCTCCGAATTCGAACTATGCCCTGCACGTTGTCTCTGTAGATGCATTAGGCCGTCACACAGTAACGTCGGTGATTGGTCTACCCAAAAACATCTTCTGTAATCAACTATATTTCCAGACTTTAACGCTCTGGCTTGGCAGTCATTCCATTTTGGACAGGTGCGAGGAAACCTTATACGCAAACCTTTTTGGTGGTTAGGGCCTTTTGGGACTTACGCGGATGTCAATTCATCTAAGCCAGCGTAGTTTTTTACCGTGTGTATGCAAATTCAGTGCTCTTTATTCAGGAAGCAACGGCTCGACCTGTGTAGGGTATAAAGTATCTGCGTCGGTAACGACAATCAAGCTGTGCTCAAGGCCTTAATGAACCCCTTCACCACGTTTAAGTTAGTTTAAGGACGTAAGATTCCTTTGGCGACAGTAGTAAAGCAGTGGTCACTGAATTTTTATGGCGAGAAAAGAGACCATCAATGAATTAGCTTGGCGAGGCTCCGAGGACGACTTCCCAGAACTTGAAGCCGCCTACGTTCTCTGTTAGAACTTCCGTTGATAGTTGGATCTCTTATCGCCACAATCGTAGCTGCTATGGCTCTTCAAATTGTAGGTAGATCAAAAGAATGCGTTCCCACGTCTATAAAAAATTTATGTTGACCTTCGCAGGGAGGACTGCAGACTTCTAACTTGTTTCTAAAGGAGGCACAGCTTACCACCTTAATGTTATAGACATGAGATGGATGGTGGGTGCTGTTACTGTTGACACTCTTTCAAAGCACCTATTGCTCATCTTTGGAAGGCAGACTAGTTCCTGAGTAGTTCCATTTTATGTACATTGCATGTTCATAAAACTGGCGCAAAGGATATCTTCTTAAATATCAAGAAGTTCGTTACTAAGTCGTATACACAGCTGTCCATTTTAATTCGAGCGATAGCTCCCTTGAAGAATCTTGCAATTGTCTTGCCGAAACCAGATTTGTAAGACCAGACGGCCACCATAGCTTTGACAGGCTTGATGAATACATTTTGTTCAAAGAGGCTTTCTATCCAGGATGAATCTTGACATGATTTGGATAAAAACTAGTTGCTCCTTACAGGCCTTACGTTACATCGAACGTGCCCATTTCTTCCTATTTATGAAGAGAACTCTAATCGCTGATTAAACTTAAGCCTTTTCTGTCTTAGAGCACCAGATGCTAGGTTTAAGCCTACGAAATGTACGTCCATATCCGCACCATGGACTTGATCGTATATAATAGATATTTTAGGTGCAATAAGCGACCCGCCATGCGCCAAAGGAGTAGAGTCAGAACATCGCCCATCGAATTCCAATTTTCCATTTTCCTTGTTTTGACATGTAAGTTACAATGTACCTGCTCTTCTACAGTTCCTTTCGTAGGAATCACTCTTATTCACAAAACTGACGATTTATTTGCTCCATATTGCCATATACATTTGCTTAAGTGCAGGCTAGAGCGATGTTAAGCAAAACGCCTACATTGCGCCCACAAACTTGGCTGAGATTTCTTATTCACTTGAGCGTTGCGGCAGCCCTATCTCTAAGATACATTCTCCAATAGACTGGCTTAGATTGTAGTGTGTCGTTTGTTAAATACATATGTTGTCAGCCGAACGGAACCTTCCAACCAGCTCATTGTCATAACACCAAACACCATGTGACCTTGTTGGAACAGTTTTTGGTATCAGAGCCGTAGGTGGGATTATAACCGACTTCTATGGATCCATGTTCCGATCCCTATCCGGCCAGATCTCTTTTTCTTCGGCTTTGTATACTTAGTGCATGTACTCTTTCTATCTTCTGGTAGAAGTTCTAAAGTCGGGTGAGGGCTGGTACATTAAGCCCGGCGTCACTGTTGGGCTGATGGCAACAGTGACCATCCTTGGCAGGACAAAGGTAATGTGAAGTGACCTGGTCACATAGGCGTTGGAAAATTCTTTAGACCATAGAGTGATAAAACCAAGTGATGGGTTGGCTTTAATAAGATTGATTGGACTTATGTGGGAAAGCCATAGATTAACATTTGGAGACATTAAGCTCTAAGCATTTTTTTAGGCCCTAAGCGGAAAATCTATCATGGTCTTCTTGGGATGAATCAATAGTTTTGGAGATCTTGGTGTCGTCGGCATAAACGGATAGTAGGCAGCCTCTAACAATATCCTCAAGACGGCTTATAGCTAAAATGAAAATATGGGGGACCTAGGTGGCTACCTTATGGGACACCAGAAGTAGTTAAAGACAGAGAAGAAAATATCCACTTTAATAATATGGGTCAAAACCGAGGCAAGACAATTTGAAAAGGATCAATTGATGAGATATTTTGTCGAAAGCCTTAGCAAAATCTTTAACAATAACATCGATTTCATTGATATTTTCTTAGGCTGGGAACTCAAGAGATACGAATTCAACTAAGTTTGTAGTAGTTGACTTACCTTTTAGAAATCCATGCTGACTGGGGGATATAAGAAACTTGCACTGAAAGCACTGGAACGGTACTTGGTTACTTCATCCTTTGATCTCTTTTGTGGATGAGGGTTATGAAAGAAGTCGTCCAAACTTGGAGAGTGTGGGATAGGTGAAATATGGAGGGAAGTGGGAGAGAAAAATTGGAGGCATACTTTTTTAGAAATATTGCGCGATCCCTAAACAGTGAGAGAGACGGGTCAATGGAGAAATTTTGAAGGTAATTATTGTTTAAAAAATGATTGTTTAAAAAAGGTTGCAAAGTAGTTGGCAATAGTATGTGGGTCGGTGGATCGGAGACAAGGAGAGTAAGTGTCAGAAATTTTTTGTCATTGACAAACTGATAAAAAGACTTAGGATCGTTGGTAACGTTGGTCTGGATAATATCAAGAAAGCGCTGATAAAGGCTGGGTGAATTGGTGGTAGATTTCAAGGTAGTAGGAGTAGTCAGCACAGGATCTGTCTCCAATTAATTTATTTTACTTCGTAAAGAGCGAAGTCTTCTGAAATAAAAGATAAGGGATAATGCAGATGTTACCGGAATACAATAAATGTGAAGCAATGAGCGGGCCAAAAGTGGATGAAAAATTATGACCTCTACTACGGCGAGTCCTACTTGGATATGGATTTGCTATTAGAGGCGTACTTAGGTAAAAATTCTTAATTTTCGTCTCATACAATCATAAAATCAGCATAAAGGCCAAATTATATATCGCGCCAGCTAGAAGACCTTAAGGCTAGCCTGAGATCTTACCACGTCCGATAACGAATATCGGTTGTTTTGATTTGTGATGGAGTGATGCTCCTCCCAGTCAACCAGCATTCCGTAATTATCGGAAAACTTATTGGCCAAAATACGGAGGAATACTGTCAGAAACGCTATCCTCTGAATTCTCAAGTCTCAAGGAATTCACCCTGGCTCTCAATCAGACTACGGCCGCTTCTTACCCTCCTATTCAACCTAGAGGCAAGGGAAAGCTGCACTGGTGAACATCAGCACTGGGACCGCTTAGAAACACTTGCAGAAAACTTTTCAACCTAGCAAAAAGCACAAGAAAAGTGGCTGACTGGGACTCATACAAAGAATCCCTCAAAATATACAAAAAAGAACTGAGGAAAGCGAAGTGACAATCCTGGAGAACATTCTTTGACAAAATCACAGAAACCTCTGAGGCATCGCGGCTAAGAAAAATCCTGTCTTCAAATCCTATGATGTCTAGCTGTTTGAAAAAAACCGATGGCTCTTGGACAACCTCAAGTGATGAACCACTCAACCTTCTACACATTTTCTAGATAGCTCCCTATTCGCGGCCAGTAGCAACTCAAACAGGACTACTGCAACAGTGATCAAAATTCATGGTCTCATTATAACAGATAAACTGCTCTGGGCGTTGCATAGCTTCAAACCATAAAAGTCTACTGGCCCGAACGGTATAATACCTGCCGAGCTACAATGATCCTCAGATATTATCCTGCCTACGCTAGAGAATATCATTAAGAGCTGTGTAGAACTAATCCACATTGCACTGTCATGGAGAGAAGCCAACGTTGTCTTCATTCCGAAAGTCGGAGAATGCCCTCATACTATCCCAAAGGACCTCAGGCCTATAAGTCTATCATCTTTCCTTCTGAAAACTCTAGAACGACTGATTGATATCCACACACGAGCTAAAATTGTTCCAAGACTTCTGTCAACGGCTCAACATGCCTACAGTAAGGCAAGTCGGCGGAAACGGCTCTGCATTCACTGACTAACCACATCGACCGATCCTTACAATATAAAGAGTACACAATGGTTGCTTTCTTGGGCATAGAGGGAGCCTTTAACAACGTCAACACATCCGGAAACACGACTGCGCTGTCAACTCTGCAGGTAGACGACTGATTTGGGGAGTTGATCAGTCTTATGCTAAATAGCAGGATAATCAACTCTAAACTGGATCGCGCTTCTGCTAAAAGATGTGGTAGCACAGTTACACCGCAAGGCGGTGTCCTTTCTCCCCCTCTCTGGAACTAAGTGGTTAATGAAGTGCTGATATACCTGGAAGCGGGTGGTAGCAGGGTGATTGCCTATGCGGATGACGTTGCTATAGCTGTCTCAGTTAAGCATTTTACTACCATTAAAGAACTCCTTCATGTAAATTTCAATAGATTAACCCTTTGGGCAGATCGCTGTGGATTGGGAATAAACCCCCTCTTTTCCGCGAAATATAAAATTCCAATGATGAACCCTCCCTCGATAAACGGTACCAGTTTAGTCTTTTCCAATAGAACAAAATATCTGGGTCTCATTTGTGACAGGAAACTAAACTGGAAACCTAGCATTCAAGAAACAGTCAAAAAAGCTGCAGTAGCACTATGCTCTTACAAAAAAGCCATTGGGAACAAATGGGGCCTTCAACTTTGCAAAACCCACTGGCTATACATCTTGATCATAAGACCGATATCCACCTACGGGGTTGCTGTCTCGTGGAAGACCTTAGACAATGCAGTGAACTGCAACAATCTAAGCAGAGTCCAAAGAACAGCATGTCTATGCATAAGCGGCATCTCCCTCCACGGCATCTGTTTCATTTGACACCCCTCGATATCTTCAGCAGGCAAGTAGTTGCGACTGCAACTATCAGCCTTAAGGCGACTACACGGTGGACGAATAATTCATTTGGCCACGCTAAAATTCTTAATGCATTAGGAATCCTCACAGAGAACATATCTGAATTTTGGCGTGACAAAGCCTTCCATGTAAGCTTCCCCTCTACATCTTTCTGGGAGGAAGATGCTTTCATGGAGGACAAGTCAATCCACTTCTACACAGATAGATCTAAGACCGATAGCGGAGTTGGTGGTGGTGTTTTCTCAGCTAAGCTCAATCGAAGCCTCTCTTTCCGACTTCCAAATCACTGTAGCGTGTTCCAGGCGGAAATTTTGGCGATTAAAGAAGCTCTGTCCTAGCTGAAGAAAAACGTGATATCTTCAAAGGATACCCGCATCTTCTCGGATAGTCAGGCTGCTATCAAGTCCCTGGAATCAGTTTCACTAAACTCTCCCATGAATGCAGATCACCTCTTATGGAGATGGCAGAGCAGTTCAACCTTCACCTTTGCTGCGTGCCGGGTCACAGAGACATTCCTGGGAATTGTTAGGCCGACGAACTCCCCAAAATTAAAACCACTCTACCTGTTCTACCGGTATAGGCCAGCATAGGTTTATCAATCGCTACGTGCAAACTAATATTGAAGCTGGATGTCTATAAAAGAACAGACCTTAGGTGGACCGTTGGATCTACATGTCTAGTGGCCAAACAGATCTGGCCAAAACTGGATCTGAATCGCTCTAAGTGTGTGATCCTTCTAAATAAGGAACATCTCAGCGCCATCATAGATGTCATCACTGGACATTGCCTCGCAGGCAAGCACGCAAGAAGGGTTGGTGCCTTTACCAAAGATTTCTGCAGAAGCTGCATGGACGAGGAAGAGCAGGAGGCTACTCTGTACATGTCCAGCTCTCTTCCAGAGAAGAAAACTTCACTTGAGAGCTTTCTTCTACAATGACCTAAATGATCTAAAAAATATAGACGTAAACTGTCTCCTACGCTTCATCATAAGCTGAAACTGGTTCCATCAGTAAGAATATCATAGATCCACTTGGCATCACAAGGGGCCAATAGGTCTAACTGGGTTGGTCTTTCCAACAGCCAGTTCTACCTACCTCCTACCTTCAGTAGAGACGCGGTTCTCACATATCAGGATACATAAATTAGCTTGGCTATCCCTTGGTCAATCAATCGACAACCAAATTGATCACATTGTGATCAACGCACGATAGATACTTCCGAACTTTCCAGGTAGCCAACATCTAAACGGAGCATTACCTAGATGCAAGTGGAGTACGAATGTGGATATCAGTTGTACAATGTTACAACGACCACAAAAGTTCGAGGTAGAAAAGCTGTAATCGCAAGAGACAGCTGCAATTTTTGCCTGTCGGGTTTCCTTCAGGCTCTCTCAAAATTCTAGCAATCAGACACAAATCTTGGAACACCAATGAGAATGTTGTCAAAGAGCCACCGTAGAAGCTGCTTCTGATATTATCGATTTCAAAGCGCCGCCACAAAACAACTTCTGGTTTGACAATGAACGCAGGCAAGTACACGCTGTCGAACAAGAAGCATAAGAAGCTGCGGTGCATTGAAGGACGAGAGCTGATTGTGACGACGATTTGTCCGAAGACGTTCTACACGTACTTGAAGTACAAGAATTCAAGATATGTCATTTAATTTGACAGGAAAATGATCGCTTGTCGCAAATATAGTTTAGCTTGCCAAGGTTTACGGTAAGAAGGGGATAGCACGGATAAATCTGAAGGTTTTCGCCGAGAGAGTAGCTATTCTCGTCTATTTTTGTACTGGATCTGCTTAACCTAGTATGAGAGCAATCTTCTTCTAAGCCTGCGATAGTATCTGCAATACTTACATACGAGTACATAGATGAGGCATGTGATTGAGTCCAACATGAAATTTATCAGCAGATGATGTCGTCAGGATTCTTTCTTCGCTGTACATACGACGTTACATGTCCAGAATTCCATTGGCTGGTATCAAGGCAACACGACGTTTATCTTCTTCTAAGATAGGGGTAGAACTGGACTGCCACCGGGAGCGACGTAGAACAAGTATTTACAGTGACCAGCATCTTCTTACTTACTTTGCAGTCTCCGCTTCAAAGCTCTGGATTTATATGTGCGAATAACGCCGAAATATTTCTGTGTAAATGTCCAATCCTGCTATCATACCAACCCTATGTAAGCCTTGACTCTATTGAGTTCTTATAGCCAACTCCGGTTTGTGGTAACTTCTACAATACGAATGTACAACATCTAATAGACAAAGATCATTATTTATGCGATTTTCTTGTGCGGTACACTCAAATGTCGGTCAAACTGCAATAAGTTCTCAAAGGTCTTGTTACCAGGCCAGTTAAACGAGTATTGAGCTATGACACATACTGGTATTCGTACTCGTACTCGTTCTCGTACTCCTACCCGTACTCGAACTCATACTAGTGCTCGTAAACTACAAAGCGAATATTTCAACTTTCCAAATCGAAAAAATGTCACATACGTCCCACATATTTCCACAAACTCTTACACAACATCTCTCCTCTAGCAGCAAAAATTATCACAATTAAAAAATTTATTGCAATTACACATTTTACGAGTAAACGACTAAAGATACTCGTACAGCGCAATTGCAACCAAACCTCGATTTCAAATTCATTGGTGTTTTCCCTTCAAGACACTTAAACGATGACAATTTTGTTTTTAAATGATTGCATCAATTAACTTGGCTGAGAGATACAACTATCGTACTTGTAGATACAAAAAAAAAAATAAATAAAAATAAAAATCAAAACGCACCACCTCGGTGGCACCGAAAAACGTTTAACATGCACAACGCTGCAGTATTATCAACAGGCGCGATACGAGTATATGAACAATTATTGCGTAACCTCATCACTCGCAGATTATTACAAAAAATAAATGAGAAAATCACGCAAAAGATACTCGTACAAAGTATTTGAACAAATTCCTCTTGGAACTCCAAATGAATGATGAAATTCGAAAGTTTTTGAGATGTGCTGAAGTCTTATTGTTAATTAGGCTTCCCAAGATCAAAGTAGATTCAGACAAGTTATCTGAGAAACGTTCAAATTTAGATTCGACTATGAGCTAATTACTCACTGTCGTATCTAAACACCGAGAATCTGCTTGTAGTCGTATCTGTTCATATGTTTTTGCGTCTATGTGGGTACTCGTATCTTTCTTGATTAAGATACGCTTAAGGAGTGTTAAAGGTTACCTAAGAGGGGTGATAATGATGGAAGAGATGAAGGTTTCCATAAATGACTTTACTCACTCGCCAATGAATTGTACAGAGCGGTATTTAGATAGATGAGAGTTTTAACTGAATGATTTAATGGTGAAGCCAATTAGTCAAGCCGCCGCACCGCCGTGTTGATGAGTGTGAATCCCACACACAATTGCAAATTAGGTTATGGAGGTGATTTCCCAGAGTGGTACCAAGATGCTGAAAAATATACACAAAATTGAAGAAAGTGATTTTGGTTACCAGAATTATCTGAATGAACTATGGACCATGGACGGAAGACCGTTCTATTGGAAGGTGGAATAATCAATCGAGTTATCCCTAAGATTCTTGAGGACAAACAAATAAATTAGTGCTCACTCCGACATTCTTTGAGATTATCAGCATCTTCGTTCACCGTGTTTGAGCGAAAACGTTGCTCCCAATTGGTAAGCAAAATTTTCAAATTTGGCAGCGGAACCTCACGTGATTCATCGACAACATATGCAGTCAAACGCAAATTAATTATTTTGATACGGTTTTTGAGGCATCGCAAAATCATCCTACACACTGAAGTGAGACGACCGTTTTATTGCGCTCAGAGTTCGTTGAACGCATCAATTGCCAAAAGTGGCAAATCGACTGACCTCCAAGATCATGCGACTTGATTAATTCTCCTTAAATCAGCTTGATAAATGAAGTGTCACGAATAAGTAAATAAAAACACAAACAACACAGCGGTGGAATTTTTATGGATTTCTTTTGATTGTGTAAATATTTTCGGAAATATTTGGCGACCTATAGGTCGATTACCTACGTATCTTACAACAGATCGTGAGACCTTTGGACACGTTCCTTATTAACAAAAATCAGGTCATGTTACTCTTAACTGCGATGGTTATCGAAAGTCAGAGAAAGGGTCTGAATAGCTTCATAGATGCCAGGTCTCCAACTTTTGTGTAGATGAAGCGGACCAAGGTGTGTCTGGTCACTAGGAGAGATCGATATGATGTATAAGTTATATCATAATTGACTTCCAGCATCCTGGAATACGTACCTGTGAGTACTTTGCAGTTTCTGATAACACTTCGGCTCCTAAGCCTAGCATAAGCTATGCAAGCAACAACAAATAGATGTTACTATGCACACATCGGAGTCGCTGGTATTGCTCGTAAGCCCTGACACTCTACGAAATGTAGAATATCTTCGCATCTTGAAAAGTGACAAGTCGATGGAACTACTTTCATCTTCCTCTTAATCCCTTCTTTGCAAAGGCCAACAATGAACAACAGGCCCCAATGTATGTAGTTTCGTGGAAAGTCTCGTATGAGAAATGAAGCTAGTCTATCAAGTGTGCAAAAATTGCTGCCTTCTAGCTTAGGATTCAACGTTCAAAACTCTCAGGAAGCGTTTTCGTTATTTGCCCAAGGTTTTTACCATTTCATCTACGCTCTTTTGGAAAATGCTTGAGGACCACTTAGACATCTCAGAGATCTGAATGGCAACCCGACAGAAATGTCGACTAGTGGCCTAGAATTAATTCCTGCTGTGGGTCCTTCACGCCCAAGATGTCATTAGAATTGCTCCCAGAAGTCAATGAAGAGAGTTCGCTAGTTTGGAAGATATGATTGTCATTAGGTTCCTGAACTTGATACAAATACATGCTTCCCCTAACTATGGATGCTTATTGGATAGTCATATACAAAGTAACGAGCAGGCTACCGCAGAAGACTTTGTGGTACACTCCTAAACTCCTAAACATGACTCCCGCATCTCAGCAGCTACTCGTAAGTGTGATCTAGTTAGAGAATGTGATTCCTTCTTGACATATGTCGGCCAAAGAGTCCTAGCTATTGGACATTTGTCAAGTTGGACCCAGCGTTCACTTGCTTGAAGACCTTCTCAACGACAGACACTTTTTGGGGTGTTTAATAGAACTTTGGCAGAGATGAGGGCCTGTAAAAAATGCAATGCGTACCCGTTTCTCGCTAATACTCGTAGATCATTCGATTTTTTTTGTTTTTTTGCCTATGGGATGGTGGGAAAAGGTAATAGCAACGAGAAGCAGTCCTTCTCTGCTTCAAGTACTGTGCCACTAAAAACCACCTTAACCCCTTTCATATCTTGACACCATCCACGTCGGAATCGCTTTCGCATTACTTCAGCGTTTTGTTTCCCCTTTGGAGGCCGGCTTTTTCATATTTCTCTTCTTGTCCGGATTTATTCTAAAGGGTCTTTCATTAAGCTCTTCCTATCTTCAAATTTAAATAAAACAAAGGGTGTGTGATCACCGTTCAAATGCCCGCCGCGGCTTCTCCGGGTGGCGCGCATCCGGAATGTCCAATTTTCCATGACTCTGTCGCATAAATCAGGCTGAATTTGACGGATGGCTTTGTGGGCCGCTGTGGTTTGTGCCTTATTCGCTTGGGCCCCCGCCCAATTATCAAAGCTTCGCCCATCAATGACGTTGTCTAATAAAAAGCGGAGGCAGAGCATACGAGTATTACAGGTCTTATCGTAAACATCTTCAGATAACGCCACTGAAGGTTGCTACGATTTGACCAGTTACAAGTTGCCGGTCATAGGTCCGGTAGTCCCTACCAGGACTTAAGTCACGGTACCATGGGAGTCAGGAGCCCCCCGGATTTCGGTCCGGGCCTGACTTGTCGAGGTAGGCTCCCTTATGGGAGCGTCATGGTGGCTGTGGTTTGAACCCAAATCGCGGGAAGGGGTCTAATCCATTGTAGAGTTGCAAATAAGTACTGGGTGCTGTGACCCTAAGAACAATAAGAGGTTTTAGGTCTACCTCGACTCATACCAAGGGTGGAACTTGTGCCTCCAACACAGTTTCGAATTGGTATCAAAGGATTGACGGAAAGCGATGGCAAGGCGTATCCTTGCCACCATGGATGTGTGGTCTACATGACAGGTGGTTTACGTTAAAAACCAGAGACTAGTGTGCCTTATTCGCATAGACCTGCGACTTCAGAAAATCCAACCAGAAAAAGTCTAACGGGGTCGAATCGCACGATCTCAGAGGCCAGCTCACATCACCTGCACGTGAGATGACCATGCCCTGGGATCGCTCGTGCAGAATTTCCTCTGTGGCGTGAGCTGTGTGGCACGTAGCGCTGGTGTCCATATCATCCAATTCAGGCCAAAAGAAGTTGGTAATCATCGACTTACAGCGTTTGTCGTTGACGGTGATGGCCTGGCCAACGGCCAAAGAAATATGAACCGATGATGCCACCAGCCCAAAATCCACACCAAACAGTGACTTTTTCGGGATGCATTGGACGCTCTTGGATCTCATGTGGATTGGTATCGTCCCAAATTCGACAATTTTGTTTGTTGACGTACCCATTTATTCAGGAATCAGCCTCATCGCCGAAGATAATTTTTCGATGAAAATCAGGGTCAGTTTTCAACTGCTCCAGAGCCCATTCAGCGAACACACGTCGTTGTCTATGGTCGTTTACCTTCAGCTCCTTGGTCAGTTGAATTTTGTACGGGTGCAGGCCCAAGTCACGATGCAAAATTCGCCACGTTGTGGTCTGAGAAAGACCGACTTTTTCTGAGCGACGCGAAATCAACTGCCTCGGATTCTCCTGCACACTCTCACAGACAGCGGCGATGTTTTCGGCAGATCTTGCGTTTCATCGCCGTATGGGTGTTGGTTTATCGTTTACTGAACCAGTGGACTCAAATTTATCCACCACACTGCGAATAGTCCTCTCGGTAGGACGATTATGGCGACCGTAAAATGGGCGAAGCGCGCGAATATCCATTTTGATAAAAAAATTTTATCATTTGCACGTGTTGTTGAACGCTATGGCCGTCCATCGTGATTTGGCAAAACAGACTGAATAAACGGCTGCCAATTTGACAGATCTAGCTTCAACAATATGGCCGCTATCAACTGTTAAAGTGGGGAAGTCCCTATTGGAAGACCCTTGCTTGCCAGTGAGGCTTTTATCCGTCTGTTAAACGTATATTTGCGTTTTGCTCTCCCTTCTATGACTTCTGCGAAGGAACAAATTTGGTTCCAGATCTGGGCGCTCGTCAGCATCTTTTCGAACACGTTTTCTGGGCTGATTACACCGATACTGATTCGCAGCTCTCGTCGTTGAACTTCCCACCTCCTGCAAACAAAAAAAGTGCGGTACTGGCAGGCTGTAGTGTTTGATTTACTGATCTTGTGAAGAAATGATTTGAAATATCAGTGTTCAGTGAGAAACTGGGTGATGTAGTAGCTTCAGTTTCGTAGTATATCGCCCTCTGCTCTCCGAGTTCCAGCGCTCTTGCCACTGCCATTTCGTGAGCTGCTTTGCCTCTTTCAATTTCCGTCTTTTTGTCGTAGACGTACTTCCTTTTTGCGGCGACTACAAGGACGGCTGGTTCCAATACAGTTCGGTACGAGTTTGGCACACATAGAGTTCTGCGCCTCTGTAGTGCTGCCGTCTCCTTCCAGCACTTTTCTTGTTGGAATGCGTCTGCCCAGATCTCACAGCCTTATGGAAGAATAGCGTGTGGGATGGACATTCGTAGACTTCGTTTCCTGGCCGTAGGACCACCTACGTTTGCCATCAGTCTGCTTAGTGACATTACGACTTTCGACGCTCGTTCCGATACGGACTTTATCTGTTGCGAGAAGGTGAGTTTCGTATTGATAGTCAGTATCAGGGCCCGATTTGGAAGTTAACGATGGTCGGGATCCTCTTCTTGGCCAGAAGGACAATTTCTGTTTTTTTCTGTAACTAGGCTAAGACCTTGTTCATCCCTCCATGAAATCAACCCAGGTTCAGCTTCATTTGAGCGTTCTCCGCGTCGGCGATATCATCTGCGTACCCTATCATCTCCACGCGAAATCTGCCATCGTATGAGATGTTCTAAAGGTCAGGTCCCAGGAGCGATCCCTGTGCTCCGATGGTGATTTCCTTTCTTGGAGGGCCTTCCGTAGTATCGTAGATCAGGTCCCGGTCTTTGATATAGTTTTGAGCATTTACATTGAGTTAATTTCTGGTTTCAACATTCCTTTATCTGGCTATGGCAAAGCCAAAAGCCTTAACACCTGCTTGTCTGTGCGAATAGACAGCAATTGACGAGGCTGCAGCTAGGCTTTTGGATTTAGGCACGTGAAACGTCGATTAAAATGTGTATAGCGCCCATATACTTGCTTATGTAACTTCGTTATCTCTTCAGACGCATGGGAGCTATGATATCAATTGACAGATTGCACAAATTAATGATTGCATCTAGCGAACCAACGATGATCTCCTTACGAGAAGCCGAAAGGCTAATCGACGAGGTGTGAAATGGTGGAATCGCAACCTGACCCTTAAACGGAGGGCGGGCGGTACGAAAACTGAGGAAGAAATTCCAACGCGCTCGGACTGTCAATGCTAAGAACTTGACTCAGATAAGCACTGTCTTCGGCGTTGCTTTCCTGAATAAAAGATTATGACAGTCAGTGCAAACCAACCCGAATGGATGAATTTTGTTTCAGATAATAGGAGCGATCCCTGGGGCAAATTGTATAAAGGACTGCTGCTAATCCAAATGGAGAGATTGCTCGGCGGTTGAGGCTTCCTCTTTTGAAAAGCCTCCGGTACCACCTGAGCTAAGGGCTGCCGAAGTTGAGCGCGTGTCTCATTTTGTCGTTCCAGGAAATCTCCTGGAGCAGATGGTATGACCGGAGAGATGGTGAAAGGTATCTGGAACGCCATTCCCGAGTACCTACTTACCATGTACAGCAAGTGTATTTCCCGAAGGTATTTCCCTTAAAATTGGAAGGAGACGAGGATGGTTGAGCTTCTGAAGTCTCCCGATAAAATCTAGGATCAGATTTAGCCTACTTCCGGTGCTTGGTAAAGTAAAGTCATGGTAGAATGACTCTTAAATAGGGTAGTCGAAGCGGTTCCTTCTGTCCAATTTGGGTTCAAAAAGGGCAGAGGTGTTGAGGACGTATGGTCTCGAAGACTTTTTATTTATTTATTTATTTAAACTTCGTACAGAAGAGCAGTGCTAAGCTTGTTTTAAGCGTTTTTATGGATTTTAGGGGCGTCTTTGACAATCTAAATTGGCAAGGTATTCTGACTAGGTTGTGCGAGCTAGACTGCAGGAAAACCGGCTTATGGGAAAGCTATTTCTCTTGCAGACACGCTTTCATAAAATCTCCTTATGATAGGGTTGGCTTGTAGAGTGGGATTGCCCTCAAGAATCGATTTGTGGTCCATTTGTATCGAATCTTATGATAGATCCACTCCTCAGGAAATTATCAGACCACTGCAGATGTTGCTCTTACGCGGATGATCTGCTTCTCCTTCTGGAAGGGCAGTCTCGTGCTGAATTTGAAAGAAAATAGGAACATGAGTGCTGCGACAATTGCCGGATGGGGTGGAAGCGTTGATGGCAGCGTATCTTCTGCGAAAACTCTGACAATGCTGCTTCAAGGCCCATTGCAAGCAGTCCATCGGGCTTTCTCTGAATAGTGTTAGCCTGAGATATGTGTATGAATTTCTCACCTCATCTCATCCAGCTAAGAGATAGACTACTGAGTGTTGTGGGCCAGGTAAGCCGCATTCTATAGACTGACTGAAGTCTCACCAGACATTACGGTCGTACTATGCATAGTGGAGTATAAACTTTCCGAATATCTTTCCGATCCAGACGGTAATCTAGATGGGACATGAACGTTAAGGGCAGTGTTAGTTACAACTTCTTTCAGGACGTGTCAACTATGAGCGGACTACCAGAGCTAAGTTTCAACCTCAGTTTGAGCTTTCTGCAAACTGGACATGGCTCTTTAAATGCGTTTCAGCATAAAAGAGGCCTTGGTAAGGTGGCAGGATGCTCATGCAGAGTTTCTCTTGAGGAGTGAATGGTATGTTCTGCGCGTGGTCCAACCTACTTAGATGCTAGGGATTTGCAAGCTGTGGGTATCACCTATGACAGAGCAAAATTCGAAAGAATTCGTAGTTTCGCAAATGAGACTTAGCTGGTGATAATCATTGATTAGCCTTACTCACGTCTTCAAATCTGGTACAAGAAGTAGTACCTATACTACTCGAAGGGCACTGATCGTCGCATTCCTTGGATCTATCGTGCGATGACGCACCGTAGGCTAAAGCTTTCACGGCAGGTACCTACGTAAAGCACAGATGACATCTGTCCTTTGTGAGGTTTAGAAACTGTAAGTCTTTTCCTATGACTTTCCACCAGAAGGGGTGCATTTCAATATACCCATAGGTGTCACAACTGCAGTCAAAAGTCAAAATAATGCAGAGTGTTCCAAACCACAGGGCGTACAGGATTCTTACTATCTTCTCTTGTGGACTAAAGTGATGCATACGAGTATAACTTAACCTCTCGCTTCGATGGTTTCACTCCTAGCCCTCTGCAATAAGCCTACATTTCCACCAATAATTTAGCTTTCGCTTAGAACTTGAGGAAGTTTGTTCGATACCAAGGTGGCCAAATCGCCATTGTAGGCCATTGAGGCGAAGTCCTTCAATATTACCATGCACTACAAGAAGCCAGATGATCGGTAAAAGGACCCTGTTTGGGGGTGTTAGTCTGTACATCTCATTTCTGCAGATTGCATTTCTTAAAGTCGAATTGGTTTTCGCCATATGACCACTAAGCATATGAGGTTTTCGCGTGCTGCCTAGTATCGCTTCCGTACCTTTCCTAGCAGAATCCTTTTTTGATTCCAACTATCGCTATCATTGATAATACCCTTTCGAGTGTCGTTCTTGTTGATCGGCCTCTCATGTACATGTGCTACGTTCTAGGCAGATTCTTACCGTAAATCACATGTCCTACTTTAGCAACTAACAGCCGTTCCAGAATTGTTACAGAGTCGTGTAGCTTGCCTTCTATGAACATGGAACTGCATATTTGCTTGAGGCTTAGAACAATAATTTCAACACGCTTTTGCCACAGCGGCTGTGAAATGTTGTCCATTGTTCGTGCCGGGGACGAGTGTGTACTAAGAAAAATGATTGTTAGTAGGAATTTCTAGTGCCCTATCCAAACGCAGGAGCTGATTGCGCCTGATTTAGAATCTTCTGAGACGAACTGCTTCAGCGATTGATTTGATAGACTCGCAAAAGTTGATTAAGATTTTCCACTTAGTAATTCTGATCCCTTTCTTCATTTGCTTAGCATCTTCTTTGAAGGTGTTCTGACCCTTTCTTGCCTAAGGTTCCACGCTGCTCGTGAACCGCGAAATATCTTTTTAATTGTCGAATTTGACCAATTTGGATGATTCCTGCTGTTTGGTCTATTGAACGGGCATAAGATAGGAAATCTGCAGGAGTGTCTTTGACCGCTTTGGTGTCCCTACGCGGTTGCATTGCAAGAAAGTTGGACTGCAAGAAGGATTAAAAAAAAGTTTTGATCAAACCAAGGTCTTTCTAGACCAGGATTACTAACGCTCTCCTCTCGGAACGATAGCTGACATCTAGGATGCAACAAAGTAATATCCCAAACTGATCACTTAATGGCGGGGAGTGAGATAATGCTACACTGACGTACTGTGAGTTAAAGATCTTATTCTGCCCCTCAGATCATGTTGTGACCACTTTTTTCAGTTGTTAATTATGATGATCAAGTAAGTCGAATCCTTGACAATAATATTACCTCCAACAAGAGTTAAGCGGCCATTATGTCTCTGGAATCCTTAACATCAAGACCCGGTGCAAATTGCCGTTTACAAGGTGACAGGATACATGGACATAACTATAGTGTAACTGCTGTTAGAATTTGGAGTTTAAAAGGAACTGATGCATAGGTATCCAACTGACTCTCATAGCGTTATGGATCTGCCATCCTGTGGCTTTCTTTTAAGATCTGACTTTGGTCGAACCTTAAATTGAGTTGAGGATGCAATTGATTTTGTAGGAATAGTTTCGAAATCAAGTGTCAGTTCGTGGACATGTGCTGCGAAGAATGGATCTGTTGTGAGTTATATTAAGGCAAGCAGATCGATCAATCCTTTACGCCAGTTGAAGCAGCAACTCACCAGTGACATTCTGCCATCCTAGTTCACTTCAATTTCAAGATTAGTGTACTTAACATGGTTTTTGCCTTTCTTCAACTCCTAATAACCCCAGCGATAGTCGTTTTAGTTCTAGAACACCGTTTGCAATATTGTTCTCTGATGTTTGGGCTCAGTGGCTATTTCAATCCAAATCAATGCATGCAAATTCACCTAACCCTAAATCCATTTGCAATTCAGTGCGCATGTCCTTCTCATTTCCTGTTGCTTAGCAATGTTAGTACAATTATTTCAGTTTCCTTCCTCAATTTCGCAAGCTCTTAATTTACAATTAAAATGTCCTACTCCACTAGTAAGCAAAATCCGTATTCTGAGAGATATTTTTGATTGATAAATTTACTTCTTTTAGGATACGGTGGTCACATACCAAAAGCCCTTCATCACTTTAAGCCAATTCACGATGATTCCAAGGTGATTCCTTTGTGTCAATTCACTGGCAATTGTTATCACAACCGAGCTAGGGAACGTGAACCGTTGGGATATTTGGGAATCGGTACACCATTTCCTGGGTATGGACCTTTTCAAATTTATCATCGAAATACAGGAGTAATCCCGAACTATGGTGGACATATTCCAGGAGCAAATTTGGAATTCGGCAAGACTTTTGCTAGTAATAGTGTGAATGCAAAACGATGCTTATTTGAGTGATGGACTAGAGATGAGCTTGTTGAGAAATCAATAAATAGAATAACAACACACATAACTTGTTTCTTTTGAATTTGATTTAACAATTAAAGATAGTCAACATTCAATTAAAGAAGAAACTTGTTGTAAACTTGGTCCTGGCGGAAGTAAATAGGCTAAAACCAATTTGTCTGACGTCGTAAACACACGTTTTCTTTTCATTTTGTTCAGTGGCGAATTGTCAACCTTAAATCGATAAGCTTACTCAAGTTACTTTAGGGAATTGTAACCCGGAATAGACTTGAGCTTCAGTCAAAATCTGTTTTCATATCGCACTTCCGCTTCTAATATGTTGAGCCTCCTCTCCACTACAGATATTTGCGGCGATGAATTGTCTATCGTCTTCTGCAAATTCTGGTTATGACAATGGAACTAAGACATTTTTGATAAAATGTTGCTCTTTATGCCATACAGCGAGATTTTGTTGATTCATGATTCCTGCGCCTGAAAAGCCATGTTTTTCAGTTTCCCTTTCAGGGGAAAGAAGTGGCATTTCATTCATTTCTTCTCTGTTGACAATGGAATGGCTGTCTGAGCCATCGATGTAGAGTATTCTTGCTTAGCCACAGCCTTACCCTGCCCTCGTTCACTGCAAAACGTACACTTACTTACTAACTATTTAGGCCTTTGCTTTAATTTCCATTCGATGAACAAGCGGTCAGTATCGACTTGGAGCTCCTGTTCTGAGTTTTGTCATAAAACTATGTTGATGGTGGATTTGGCAGGTCAGGCAGAATTTTAGAACTTGACGAAGTACTGAAGAATCTTGTACAACTTGTTGAGAAGCTTATCACTGTGTAGTTAAGGCAGTTTCTTCATAAAAACTGGACAAAGGGGGTAACATTGTGTTCTCCAAGCGGATTTTCATTCGGATCTTCAACTTCAGCAGCTTTCCTGGTCAGATAAACTGAATTGTTGCCCTTCATAGACATTTTCGTAGTCCGTGGTGCTTAACACCCGGCTACTACTCATTATGTTCGTTAGGTACAATCCATTGAAGTAACGCTTTTTTATTACCGGCAGGGACTATGAGTTGAATACTACATTGTCTATCTTATTCCTTCAGGCTACATCTGGGCTTGTCTCATTATATCTTCTGGTAAAATATCCATGCATTTCTAGCCTAAGATATTGTGTGACGTCCTTTCATCAACACCCTGATTGTAGTGTGGTTTTACACAAGAAAAATCTACAATCGACCAGATCTTCAAACTCCGGTGGATCCTGGAAAAGATTCAAGAATTCCACATCGATACCCAACACCTTTTCATCAATTTTAAAGTCGCATATGACAGCATTTGCAGAGACGAGCTATGTATAGCTTGCCAAACTCGTTCGTCAATGCTCGTTGCTCCGTCAAGTTCGGTCATGACTTAATGAAGACCCTTGATATCGAAAAAGGTGTTAAGCAAGGTGAAACGCTGTCATGTGGCTTCTTTAACATCACACTTCAAAGAATGGTGCGGTACTCACAAGTGAACACTGGAGGCGCAATCTAGCGTACGCCGATGAAATCGACATAACTTAGAGATCACAGCGGACTGTCACCTGTGGGTTCACTTGTATTGAAACGGAATTGGACAGAACATCACAGTCGAAAGCTATATCTTGATCATTCCAGTACCACGTTATGGAGCAGAAGCATGGACCCTATCAAAAGGGAATAATGGTATCCTCGGTCGATTCAGGAGGAAAATTCTTCATAAGACATTCGGTTCCATTTGGAGGAGGAAAATCAACGACGAACTATAAAAGCCGTACGGCGACATCGATCTAATCAGAAAACGGCGCCTAAGATGGATAGGACATGTAGGTGGAATGGACACCATTGCTTCGGCCGCAGAGTTTTCGAATCTAATCCGGAGGGACAACGCCGACACAGGGTCTTCCAATAGAGAATTCCGAATTTTGACAGTTGATAGCCGCCATATTGTTGAAGCTACATTTGTCAAATTGGTTGCCGTTTACTCAGTCTGTTTTACCAAATCACCATGGACTATTTTGTTTTATCAAAATGGGTGTTTTGTTCGAGCAACCTTCAGAGCGCTTCGCCCATTTTACGGTCGCCATAATCATCGTACCGAGAGGACCATTCGCAGTATGGTGGATAAATTTGAGTCTACAGGTTCAGTAAACGAAAACCAACATTCGTACGTCGACGAAAAGTGAGGTCTGCCGAAATCATCACCGCTGTCCATTTCGCATCGCCCACAAGAACTCGGCCTTTCTCAGACCACAACTTGACGAAATTTGCGTCCTGACTTTACCCGTACAAAATTCAATGACTCAGGTGCTGAAGGTAAACGACGATAGACGTTGGCCAGGCCATCATCGTCAACGGCGAGCGCTATAAGTCGATGATTACCAACATCTTTTGGCCTGAATTGGATGATATGGACACCAAAGACATGTGGTTTCAACAGGATGCCGCTGTATGCCGCGTAGCTCACGCCACATTGAAAATTCTGCACGAGCGATTCGAGGGCATTGTCATCTCACGATCTGAACTGGCATCGAGATCATGGGGTTTTCTGAAGTCGCAGGTCTGTGCGAAAAAGCGGCCCTCAAAGCCTACATAACCCATGCCATCGGTCAAATTCAGCCTGATTTATGCGCCAGAGTAATGGAAAATTGGACATCTCGGATGCGTGCCACCCAGAGAAGCCACGCCGGACATTTGAACGATGTTATATTCCATACATGATGGCATCGATAGGCCTTTCAAACGAATGAAAAATTTCGATGATGTCTCACACACACTTTGTTTTATTTAAATTTAAAGATAGGAAGAGCTTAATGAAATACTCTTTAGAAGAGGACCACATCCGACTTGGAGTGCGCCGCTTTAGGCAGTTCGCTATGGACCGGGTTAATTACAGAGGCTTGTTATTTTAGGCCCAGGTTCACCCCGATCTGTAGCCACCTAAGTAGAAAAGTAAGCTCCTTTTTTCCTTTCCGTTGTCTGGCTTTTTAGAGTGGCGACTTGTAGTACTTCAGGTTTATGTCAATTGCTTGTGAGCTCCTTAAGTTAAACGAGCTGATTCCTTCTATTTAAGTAAGCACATCAGATGCGGCGTCTGTGATGGTTTGATGATAATGTTGCCACTTGCTGTTGGACATGTGGATAGGTACAAAGGTTACATAAGACATAATGAACTCAAGTAGTTTTCTGTAGCCGTCGCAGTTCCATAGCTTCGATACCACGACTTCAGCGATACTCCCATTCATGGATGCAACAAGCTATTCACTTGAATCCATATCGGCTCTTCTCAGCACTATAATAAAGGAGTGTCTTCTGTCCATTTCGTGATCAATCTCTCCGACGGTTTGTTGAGGAGAGTACCAGAATGTCATTGTTGATTGGTGATGAAACAGGCGTGCAAGTTGTGCTTTTAAACTGTAATGACAATAAAATAACCAAGACTGACCTCATCTTCTTGGTTCAGGCATTGTTGACGTGTTTGTGGAAGTATGATTGCATATCTGGTACCTTTTGTTGCATCTCACCTTGACTCCTCTATGTATTTTCAATTTTCATCTTTCAGCAGTCGGCATAGTAAGTGTTACAGTTTCCATCCTTATTTTACGCTGCCCATTCTACAGCAGTAGCAGCTTGCCAATGAGGCCTGCCTTTTATTTGTCCAGAGACTTTACTTACAGTTAAACCGCATTTGGTTTGTAAGGGTTTGAATATTCTGCGTTCATAGCCAAAGTCCTTGTCCTTGTTTCAGCCACTGGGGTCGTGAAATCCTCACCACTCAAGGCTGCTTGCGATCAGGCAGTTAAACTGACAACACAACTTCCAACTTAGAGGGCCATATCCTCAAACGAGTACATAGTACCAGAGTCTTTAGTCATTTCAACGAAAATCCTCAATGATCAGAGCGCTTCAAAAAACTCGAAGTATCACGAGAAGAACATCTGTAAACTCGGCTACTAATGCTGCTTTTGTCTTCGTATAAAGTACCCGGGAGTCGAAATCAGACCCTCAGAGTCTTGGAATTACTGCATCAACCTGGAACGAATTTCAGGATATTGCTATGCAAGCTATCTCCTTATTTAGTTTCTATCACATCAGTCTTAATTGGCATGCAACGCTCGTGGTAGCTTATGTATTCAGAATGGAATCCTTATCCCACTTGGTCACTGAAATATTAATTATCCAAAACTTCTGACAATAGTATCAGTAAATCCACTGAACTGAAGCACAGGTCATGTGTTTTCCTATTTGTGGAGATTGACCCTATCATCCGCTGTAAAATGTATCTTGATCATTGAGGACATGGAACTTGCATGTTCAGAAAATGTCTGAACAGGGTTGTGAACTTTTCCTGATTTTATCTCTACCCTCGATAATACCCCAGATTTCAGCTCAAATTAATAAGAGAAAACCTTTCTTAAAAAAAAGAATAACAAAAAATTAACATCTGACTCTGACAGTACGCTCTACCGATAACCAAGTCAACAAAATACCAGCCAACTTTTCAACCGTTATTTCTTCTACAAGACCAACATTAATATCTAAAAGGCAAAAACAAAGTCAAAATGACGGTTAACCTAGATTTAGTTTCGTTCGTCTTAAGCTCTCTCAATAAGCCACACAAGCGGAATAAAATCATTAAGCCAACAACTAATACGCATAACAAACAGCATACCGTTGCTCTAACTGGTTTTTAACACATTTCCACGAAATTCCACACAATTAAGTGTATTCGAATGCCAGCGAAAAATCAAAGACAGAATTAACTTTTGCCCCAACAATGAAATTGCATTCGCGGATCGCGCTATGTCATACAAAGCCCACCTGAAGCAAATTCCTCCGCAATGTCAGCAACATTCCGTCGTTCGACATGTGTCCAACATCGACATGACTTCACCGATTAATCTGTGTGTACCTCTGCACCGAGATCCAAGAGCTAGAACTCTGAAAAATTGTATCCACGCGGAGAGTAACAAATTTATGTGCGAGTACGATCACTATGATCAGCCATCATCGATCACTGATCACTTTGAGTCATTCAATAGATTTTTGGCTCCATTTTGTCATAATTTGTTTGCCCTGTTCCATGTAAACGGGTAGAAGATACATTTCTGTTTATTTGTGTGAGTATGACTGTGGATATTGATCACGAGAAAAAGTCGCGATCGGTGATCGCTGTATGTGGAATGTGATGCAGCAATTTGCATACCAATTAGCACACTCACTCTACACACACGTAGATACAACTAGCTTCACAAAATCATAAGACAAGCTAACCCAAATTGAGTCCACATGATGGGTAAATATTTGTGCTACGGCCAAGACTGTCAAGACTAACCTGGAGCTGGAATTGATGTTGGAATCGGAGGTGCCTCTGAAAATAGAGAGACGTTCAGAGGAAACCCAACTTAAGACACGTTTCGGCTGAATGTTGTAATTAGAAATGCCAATAACAATAAATAACGTTACTCTCGGATACCAGTTCACGATTGGCAGTCTATAAAGTATGGATGGATACATATGCCTACATTTGAGGCGAAGAAAAAAAAGAAGAGAGTTAGCCCGTGAATAAGATTTTAGCTGTTAATGACAGGCAATATTGGTTCGGTCTGGGTACGGATACCTAACTAACATATAATACGAGACTTAGGTAGCCTAGTCTAATCAAAGTGATCGTTGGAAGAAAAGTCGTCAACCGATGTCCGAAGAGGCGCTTGATTGCAGATACGAGTAATTTGTTCATTCCACTTCGACATCACTGCGGATACCACAGCCATGGCAATGTTAATGACAAACTGAGGGGAGTGCCCAAAAGGTACAAACTTGTCTAGATACATTTATGTAAATTGTGTCGACATGGCGGTAGCTGGGAATGCGGAAAAACAGATCGTTTATGTTCACTTGTTTTTTTTTTGTTTTTTTTTCGTTCTCGATTTGTAAACTAGGTGAAATTGTAATTAGATCGGTTGATGTGATTTCTAAGAAAATTGCAACAGTTGGTAAGCGTCTATTGCTAGCCAAAACCTTGACTTTCAACAAATTTGAATGACCGTATTTTGGTCTTAATTATATATCATATCAAGCGATTGGTGTTTTCGCGTAATCCGCATCAGTGATTTCTCTCAGTGCATCTACCACTTGTCAACCACAGCAAGAGCTTAACTGTACGATGGTTAAAATTCGAGCTTATTGCTTGACATATAGCTGCTCGAAATATGGCTTGATGTACTGTCTCCAATATTTCTGCGAAGTGTTAGCTCAGATTTCTAGAGCTAAATTTCTATGGCTTCGCAATAATTTCCCTAGTTTGAATGAATGCTAAGATACGGTCCTCATCCCTAACCTACGTAAGACTGTCAAATACTTCAAAATCGAGCTGTCAGATCCTTAAAGCAACACTACGAAGTTGCTTTTGATAAAACTGACTCCTAATCCTATTTTTTGTGGATCAGTAAACGCAGACCTAAGAGTATTGGAAAGCTGGTCAATAACGCCAGTTCAAGGTAGCTGCAAGACGGTTGATGCTATTGAAGATTTCTTTCAAACGGCAGAGCTCTCTTCCACTTTGTGGCAGCAATTAGTCATTTCAAACCTGCGCGCCTCGTGTTCGAATACTTCTAATCCATCTTGATTCCTCCTTGACGGTCCTTCTTCTTATCTGCGTAGGTCGCATCATACTTTGCCCCCTTAGGTGTGATCAATCTACTGCACCTTCATTGTGTCGGCGTTTGTCACTATCTAGGTACTAGATCCAAGATTACTACCCGAAATACTAGTGGCGAGAGAACTACCTTGAGAACTGCAAACTACTCTTACTCCTTACCGTTGTGTAAGATAAGATATATTCCGCTAGTTTTTCTAGTACACCTCTCCTGGCGAAGGCTCAATATGTAGTATCTCGATTCAAGCTGCCGAATGCCTTGTTGAAATCGATGAGCAACAAATGTAGAGATCTATACTCAACGAATTGTTCAACGATGTTCATCGATGTTGATGTAAGTAGTCGACGCAGGAGGATCCAGCTCGAAAGCCTGCCATGCCAAACGTGAACGCAATATGTTCTTTCACTTAATCTAAAATTATTTTCTGCGGTTGACACATTCCCTCAGGTTACCTTTCTTAGGCCGCTTAACAATCATTACCGTCTATCAGTCTTCAATGAAGGTTTCAGTTTTCCATGTTCTCCTTCCGCCGAAATGTGGAAGCGCAACTTGGAAAATTTCTTCCGGCACGGGGTCTATGATATTCGTTCTGTGCGAATACGGGTATTTGCTAATTCGGAAGGCACCCCTAATCTTGGGTCCAAATTGTTGTTATCTAAGTGCTTGAGCATTGCTGTAAAATGTTTTCGCTATCTAGTAAGCGGTTCCTCATCCAAAGTCAGTAGCATTCCATCTAATCCTTTTATTAGAAGTAGTTTTGAGTAGTCCTGCTGTTGCACTTACGAGTATCTACCGCTGCTTCAGCCTTACTGGCTAGTGTACCAATTTATGTAGTTTGACTGGTATCGTCTTCGTAATGCTGGGATCACTGCAATCAGTGCTTTGAGTTCAATACGTTCATAGAGCCTCCTCCCGGTGTCTGCATGGGTCATGCATGTATTTTGGCTTCGCTGCTAGGAGTTTTCACTGGTTGTTTGGTCCCTTATTTGTTGGCGCTTCTTCAGTACGATTTTCGTAGCAACTGCTCCACTGGTGATTTGATGGCATGTCTCACCGAAAAGTGGAACCAAAACGTTCTTCAATCTGGCAAAAGCAAGATAGTTGCACGTGATATTTCTAAGACATTTGACAGAGTTTGGCATCAGCCTTTTTTGGCGAAAATGCGTGCTTTTGGGATCGATGACTCTCTCCTTCAATGGATTAGAAACTACCTTTCGGAACGTTCAATCCAAGTTGTCATGGATGGTTTCAAGTCTGACGTTCACAAAATAAATGCTGGTGTGCCCCAGGGCAACGTTCTGTCTCCGATACTCTTTTTAATTTTCATCAACGATCTCTTGTCTGCTACTTCTAATCCAATATATTCCTCTGGTGACGACAGTACTCTATGCGCCCCATACTCGTTCTCGGACTCACGTCGCTCTTCTTCGGCTATAGAACCGGATCAGCAGCGAATGTGCAGCTCTTTTAATTCCGATGTTAACAGCTGCAAAATGTCTAAGTTTCCTCAAGCGATGCAACAAATATTATATTTCATCACATCTGATCTGGCTTCAATATAACATACAAGGTGGTGCAAAAGTTAGCACCTGATGTTCTTTGGCAGTATTTGTTTTTATGAATGGTTGGCGTTGGTTCTGCTTTTGAATTATCGGCTAAGTGGCCGACGCCAGAATTAAGGACCATTTGGGCCCGATTTGTGGCATTTTTCATCACTCTTTCTCGAACTTCCGGCGATAGGTCCTCACATTCTTGATGGATATTCCCTTTGAGGGCTTCAAGAGTCTGAGATTTGTTGACATATGTAGACTCGTAACTTCAAAAAAAAACCCCAGAAAAAGAAGTCTGGAACGGTTACACCAGGCAATCTTGCCGGCCAGTGCAAATCACCAAAACGAAAAATTAGGCGGCCCCAAAATATAGCCCTCAGAATTTCGGTTGTGGCTCATGCAGTATGCGCCGTTTTCTCCATCCTGCTGGAATCACATGTTCTGCAGTCCCAATTCATACAAGAGGAAGGAGAAAGTCGTTGAGCATGGATCTGTAACACTCGTCGTCCACAGTGGTCGTTTGGCACGCGGCGTTTTCGAAAAAATAAGTCCCGATGACGCCTCCAGCGTAAACAGCACATCACGCAGTAACTTTGAGCAGGTGTAATTTCCGACGCGGATTTCGGTGTCCCAGAAGTGATAATTTTGCTTATTCACATATCCACAGGGATGGGAATGAGTCTCGTCGTTCATGATGATTTTCGATGAAAAATTGTCTCCCTGGTGGTCGAGATGCAGGATGGCTTGAGCATAGGTTCCACGCGCTTGGCGATCAACAGCTAACAGTTGATGCACTGTCTGTACTTTGTAAGGGAACATCTTACAGTCTTTCCCTAAAATTCTCTATAAATACCGCCGATTGATGCCCAATTACATGACATTTCATCTGATCGATACTTCGGGGTCCTCTGCGACATCTTCAACCACAGCTGCGATATTCTCACCAGAAGGGATACTCCGGGGCCGGACAAACCTGCCAGCACTTCGTGTTGTTCCATACTCGTCTAGGCGAGCGGCTAAACGTAGTAGTGTTTGCTCAGTTGGTATCGGACGACCGGGAAATCTGCGTCAACACCGCCTAAGAATTATTCCGCGTTTTTTAGGACTAAGGATTCATGCCTTGTTGACGTGTATATTGTATCTGTTTCCTTCAGAAATGTCAAAGTAGAATTGACATTTGCCGGCATCTTCCGGTAAGGTGATGACTTTTCCGCCAAAATTGGAGCTCGGTTATGGAATGCCCTGCCAAGCTCTCTATTTCCTAGTCATTGTAACTTGCAAACAGTCAAGAGCAATGTAAATCGGCACCTCTCGTTTCTTCCTCACTAAGTTTCCTCCATCAGCGCTCTGAGCAAGCATTTTTGGAATACTAATAGCCCCTTGAGAGCGCGCTAATTTTTATAAAACAAAACCGTAGTCTGTTGGTATTATACAATAGTTAACCGCTTGACTTGTAGAGACAGTACGAAGACGTGTGTATAGTATCTACCATTACTACCGAATACCAATCATGAATGAAAGTCAGAAGTCAGGTCAGCAAATAGGTGCCATAGGATGTTTACCCGGCGATGGGGCTTACATTTCGTTACAAGGGATACCAAAGGCGCCCTTCTTAAGCAAGGGAATGGTTTTATATTGAATCCATATCTGGGTGACCAGATAAAAACGATAGGAAAACAAATTCAAATAAATCAAAAACATTGTGAGATATAATATTGATTTTGGCTTTATTGTAAAGCTACGTTCATGCCATTATGTGTGGAATAGCTGACCATTCAAACGGCTGCTTCGGCTTCACTTGAAATAGCCCCAGAGAAAATAATTGCGTGGTCGTGGCGGCCAATTGATAAACGCTCACCGTAAGATGACCCAGTAGCCAAATTTCTCCTTCACAACTTCGAGCGCTGCGTCGCTTGTACCACAGCTCGGATATATCGAGCGGTTAACATCGCTCTATACCTGAGACCATTCACGGTAACGGTGCCTCCTTCCTCATTTCGAAAGAAATAAGGATGCCGCCATGTCATAAACCGCACTAAACAGTCAATCTTTGTGGACGCATTGGTGCTTGGCGGAATACTTGTAGATTGTGTACCCCCCAAATAATGGAAATTTTGCTTGTTGACATAGCCACTGAGTCAAAAATGGGCCTCGTCCGAGAAGACGATTTTTTAGCCAAAATTGGAATATCCGGCCAACATTTACAGCATCCTAATAGCGATCTCACGGCGTTGTCTATGGTCGTTCGGCTTCAATCCTTGCGTCAGCACAATCTTACACTCTCTGGGGACGCCCAATCCAGCTGATCGGGGCCGAATCGACATTTCTGGGTCTTCTTGAATACTGGCCGCTATGGTAGCAATATATTTTTCATTTCGCACCAATCTCTGCCTGGTTGGTGACTTAAGATCCAAAAGAGTGTGCCCAAGCTCAAACTTTTCCACGGTGCAACGAATTGCCTGCATACTGAAGCCAAGATGGCGACCAGCCTCACGACGAAATTCACGTTCCGTATTTACAACTGAGCTGGAATTTCGATAACATTTCCGCACGTTCAGCAAGCGTAAGACGATGCATGATGGAATGGCAAAACTTACTGAATATTTTGACAGCTGCTGGTCACCCGTTATATTTCAATATCAAGACGGAGAGGTTCGCTAAAGCGTCCACATCAAATCCAGGTGTGCTGACAAAGCCTTAATGCAGAACAGCCAAGCGAACACTGCATACGTGCATGTAGCACTGTTGTATTGCCAGAAGGCCGACAAAGCTTGGGACGCTTCACAGAAATATTTTATCAGGAATGGCTTCATGACCTTCAACGGAAAATGGGGTCACGGCCTACTTAATCATGATACACTAAGACAACTCCGCTCGAGGAGGATAGCCTCTAGAGCAAACTCTAGGAGCTGGCAGAAAATACGGCAACATTGCGGCATGGGCTTGGGTGTAGATAACCACCTGCAAAATAAAGGTGTTGACAAAAACGCTCCTGAAAATTGTTATTTCCACTGTCAAGAGTCGAAACAGCTCCTACACTCACGGTTCTGTTTATGAGTTTGAGCAAGTCACTTGATAAAACTTCGCAATCCACCTGGAGCAGAATATATAATCATGGCTTCTGATCACAGGCTAGTATCCTGGACAGGGATACCTGTCCGTGCAAGCTTAAATACTGAAACGACGTTATGCTACAGCCACTGTTCATATCGATCTTTGAGGGTTCTCTGCATACCGATTGAGCTATCAATAAGTATTGCCCGTCAATTCACCTACGACAAAAAGAGAGCTCTACGCAACAAGAAGACAGTCACTTTAAATTTGATGACAATTGGTGATATCCAGTGATCCTTGCAAGACCTGGACTCACTGAATACCTTCTGCATTGTTAGATTGTCTCTGAAATTCGAGTGATTATTTTGGCGACCCGCATCCTATAGGGCAACCTGGCTACTCATGTGCTAACAGATATTGTGAGGTGTCTATACATAGCATCAACGTGTATAGAACGATTCCAGTGAGAGTAACTGGGGAAGAATACCAAAAGGTTTCCTCCACGGCGTACTAGCACATTGTCTTTGTTTCAGCTTCTCCTCCCTCGATTAATAAGACTAGCGCCATACACTTTTCGATCATAAGGAAGCCATTGTTAACCCTAGGTCTCCTCGCATCAAAAAAATTGTGTCAGCAAGAAAGACTATCTTAGAAGACTAGTAGATGTATCCGTTTAGATCAAGCCTGCTCTAAACCTAAACAGGATAGGATGAAGCTTTTCTGTGATGTTGGATTGGGAATTTATTCAGTCAAATTTTGCTATACAAGCTATCCAGTGACAACTGTTGCAGAATTAACTGACTGAGTGCCTTTTCCTGCAGCACTTTAAAGACTATTCTAGGACCAGTCTCTAGGTGTACAGGTGTACCAAAAGTGAGTATTCCTTAGTATCTGCTCAGACCAAAAACACGTGATTTAATGAGCTTAATAGTCATTATCTTCGGTCAAGGCTCCTTGAGTAAGCGAGTGAAAAACAGAACTTCATCACTCTGCATTTGAAGGGATTTTGTCGTTCTCAGAACCGGACCGGTCTGGCTTAAACACTCACTTTTCAGGTTCCAATTCCAAAGTCAAGTCCTGGATAATGTGATCCTGGTGTAAGCAGCGTATTCAGCGGTTATTTTGTATAAATTCAGCCACCGTAGAGACATCACTTTGCTCATTCAGTTCAAGGATCTAACCCAAAGGAGAGTGAAGGCGGACTTTCTTAGGGTTCTCCTCTGGACGGAGGCTATGAGGTCGTTATGTTGCTTTGAAAGCAGTCAGGTCTTTGAAGAATTTGGAACAACAGAATCAGATCACATCTGGATTTGATCCCAAAATTCCGATGATGATGCCTGGAAGACAGACATTTATTCCTACGTATAGATGTGGAAAGCGCCATTTGACCTATCAAGTTTGGGCCCAAAGCAGACGTAGATGAGACGCATGACGACGTAATGCAATTAGTTCACGAGATTCAATGAGTCATAGCAGATTCCTTATCCACTCACGTTCTTCACTGTCGAAAAGTTAGGTGGCAACGCCTTTGTTAAATATCGATTTAAGAATTCTTCACATTCCTGGGTGTGATTGTGTGATTTCGAAAGACTCACCCTGTTCAACAGTAGTCTGGCTGTTTTCGATATTCCAAAGGAGAGCTGGCAGTCGCCTCAGCTAGCATGACCTAAGACATTAAGGCAGGTCAACTGTGACGATCAACATCCTACATATCCAAAATGATAAATTCGACTTCGTGGCAAAAAGTAACTCTCCGAACCGAAAGGCATTGACGTCTATGTTTGATGACACACATATATCTGGTTGCCAGTCCAGCAGAGGTTCTTGTTTTCGTAGAAATTTATGATTCCACTTTAGACAGTACACGAGTACAAACTAAACCTGTCTGACATGTAGCCAGACTTAGATGCAAATTTGCCAAGAGACGCATCGCTATGGCAACTAATTTTAACAATCGCTTGCATGCACTCATTGATATTCAATTTTCAATGGCCTTGCCTTCCCAAAGGCCGTTTATCTACTTCAAGTTGGATATCAACATCTTAAATCATCCAACCAAAAATAGTAGCTTCCTCATCGCTTAACTCATCGCATTCCCCACCATCATAGTCATCAACTATGCAACTCATCTCCATTTGCTAATTCGCTACTAATGCTGTTCAGGTCCATAAGTCAAGTAAGAGCTGCGGGCATAGAGTCGTAACAACTTAAGTATCTATGCACTTACTGGTACACTCGTAGCTTTACTGGAACCCTCCTCCCAAATGACTCATTGCCACATTGACATTCTACTGCAACAAAATTGCTGCTCAGCGTTTGTAGGTTGCTATTGCTGTTACTGTCTCGGTAGATGTAGCTGGCTGTGTCATTGAAGAGGTTATCGGCTTTAGCAAATGAAAAGCAATTAAAACTGGGGATAGTTACAAGAAGCGCCAGTTGTGCATCTTCATCTTAAAACTCCATCTCCATCTTCATCACTCTAATCTTCATCATCTTCAGCGACGACAACGGGCATAAAGAAGTCAACGACGACGATGACTACCACGACGTCGACGACGTTGAAGACGACATTCAAATCTCTTACACAATTCTCCTGCTTTTCTTGATCAGCCAAGCGATGCAACCTCACTAGCTGCTGCTGCTGCTGCTATTGCTGCTGCTGCCGGTGTCGTGTTGTTGTTGTCGTCATAGTCGTGGTCGTCCTCTTCATACTTAATGTATCTCGCCAGTTCCAGAAAGTCAAGCCAAACGTAGCGAAGCAGACTGGATACAAATACTCATACATCCGACACATGGCTGTAACAAAACTTCAACCTGCCTCTAACCGGCGACGCGGCGGCCTCCAACAGCCACCAAAGAGGTAATAGCGTGAGAAAATCTACATTTGGCACGGAATCCATTGAACTTTTGTGCGAGTACGAGGGCTGGAGAATAGCGTTGGCACCTAGTGCTCGTTTCCACCTTTTTCTTTGGGCACCCTTTTATTGCCCCAATACGAGTAGATGGGGGACGACCTCTTTGAGAACTAGACTCTAGCTGTTCATTGTGTTTGACGGGATGACTCACTATCCATTGTAGGACAGACTTGGAATTATTACAATGAGAGGGGAATCCGCTAGAAGATAATAAAAACCGGAGTGCAGTTCTTGTTAAATTTGAAAACGAGTCCGACTCACCCTTCTATTCATTTGCCAATCTCTTGTTGGAGTTCCAAGGTGCTCCGCAATCTGGTGAATGACTCGACAGAGTCCGTAATGTGGAATACGAAAGCCATTGTCTGACGCGGGACTACGTAATTAGTGACGGAGTGCAGTGAGTGTGCTTTAACCTAGAATCTGCTGCTGAGTAAGGGAATTTGTCTTCTTTTTTTTTTTTGGTTGGTGAGTTCCCGCGGCGGTGCAGTGTGGCAACTGAAATTGGTCGCTTGGTATAGTTATGACAAATTATGAGGGTCTGCCGAAGTGGGTTGGGAGTTGAGTGTATTTGTCTGTCGAAATGGATTTGTCAACAGAGGTGGCTTACTGATACTATCTGCGGATATGGGAAAGGTAGAAATCTTACCAAGAAATTGTATCTGATTGGATTTGTAGGACGCTGAATGAAAATATTCTTGTCACTCATGAAAATTACACATATGGCAGTAGAAGGGGAGGTCACAATATAAATTCGTTTGCTCGAAAACTCCTTCCAAACGATACCCTAGTTCATGCAGTTCAAATCTCGCAAGCTGTGAAATGTGGTGGTCAGAAGCGAGGCTATGATCAGCTGTGCGTGATGCCGCTAATGACACTGGCTCGCCAGCCCTATTGAAATATACTGAGTCACTCAAATGCTTGCAAAAAACGAAGTCCCTTACAGTGAAAAGGATAGAATTGATGTCCTATCTTCATGTGACTCTGATATTGACATCAGTGATTCAGCGTCATCCGTGTTTTGTGGCAGACTCCTTTGGAGGGATTTAGAAAGCATCAACGAAGTCCGTCTATTTCCATCTTAAGCGAATCATTAGTTATGCTATGTTCAACATCAAGGAAATGACAAGATTTGTTGTATACGTACAGATGAAGCTTGACTCCTAACACCACTCAACATCACTAGTTACAACGCGAGATTATCAGTATCGGAAACAATATCATCCTGACCATCCCGCGGGCAGTTATTGCCACGTCCGAAATATCAGCAACACACACGCTTCTTCTTGTACGAAGATTTCATAGGAAAAGCTAGAGTACTACCTCTGGTGGAAGAAACTTGTCCGCAAGGATCAGAAATCTGTGCATATTAGCTGCACTTACTACTTCGGATGCTAGGTAAGAAGCAAGTTGCACGGAGAACCCATGACATGAATCTCTTTGACCAATGTGTCACAGGTTTTCCAGTAACTGTAACCGCCTAACTTAGAAGGACCCCAAAGTAGAAGACAACTAGAGAACAAGCATTATTCCAACTGCCTCGCAAGTATTTATCTTTGATGAGTGTCGAGAGTGGGAAACTGCGGTCAGCAAGAATGACTCTTCGCATGATTCCAGCGTTGTTGTAGTTGTTGGAGTTGATAGCAGAGCCGAGGTAGATAAAGCTCCTAAGGTTACGTTAGGTTGACGGGTTAATGAGGTATATGGAGCCCACTCCATTCTGTACTACATCACACTTAGGTCTGTGTAGATCCAATATGATGCCCAAGTGGTTCCCGGTTCTGTGAAGTGAAGCAGCAGATAGTTCTGAGAGGTCGTGGAAGTAATAACTTCCTAAGGTTCTTGTCTCAAATTACTAAGGCTGTGACAGTAGCATAAAAGTGCACGGTATCGTCCCGTAAGCCTATGTCCCTACAGCCTCTTTAGAGGTCGTCGTCGGTAAGGCGCAGCTTTATTACGTGCGCCTCCAGAAGATCATGCCAAAGTAGCAATCCAACAAGCGTAGGTATTTCAGTTCTGTTTAACAGGAGAAACTTACTTCTTCTGGATTTGCTGAGTTCCGGCCATAATGTCCTGAGGTCTAGCAGTTTGGAAGGTTTTTCCACCTTTCATTGGCCTTAATTTGTATCGATCGGTCCACTTGTATTGTCAGAGTGTAGAGTGGAGGTTCGAAACTTTGATCTGTCGGTTTCCTTTCTTGGGAGGTTCCTTTTCGAGATAGCTCATCTACATGCTCATTGCCTGACACTCGTTTGTAACTTTAATCTTCGCAAAGAGATGACAGCCCTTCAGCCTCGTAAGTTCAATTGATCGGAGAAGATCCCGACGCCGGTTCCGGTCTCCATCTTTGATCCATCCATGCAAATGGATATTGAGTCTTGTACCATTTGATTGCTGTCCCACTCCTGTCTGCTTGGGAAATTTCAGGCGAATGGTGTTTCAAAGTCGTGATAAGGTGTTATGTAGTCTATATTGGAGCATAAACTCAGTTCTCAGGATCGAGACGTAGCCTTTCAGGTTTAGTTTCCACCCATTAAGCTCAATTTTAAAGCACTGTTCGGTGCAGATTTTTGCATGCATAGATCTAGAAACAGGAGGCCAAGTATACTTTCCAGTCCCGCAGTTGGCGTCGTTTTCAAGGAAGGAGTCGTGCGTATACATGCAATCCTCTGTACTTTTGTCATCAACCTAAGGTTGCTACAATGGTTTTATATGTGGATTACCACCATACTAAGCTGTGGTAGCTTAATATGTGTCCGACGATAGCCGTATAAATCTTGGGATTAGGTCCGCATCTTCCCCCAAATATGCGGTTACAAGAGTAGAAAGCGTTCGTTGCTTTCCTTACACGTTCTTGGACAATCAGCTTCCAACTTAGCTTACTATCTAGTGCAATACCTAGGTATTTAGCACTGTTCGATAGTCGAAGGGTTGTCCCATCTATGGAAGGATAGTCAAATTATGGTATTATCCTTTTATGTGTGAATATAACAAGCTCGGTTTTTTTGCGGATTGATTCCCAGCCCACAAAGCTTTACCCAGTCTTCAAGTACTAGGCATGGTTTAGAATTTCACTGATCGTAGAGAGGAACTTAACTGTGGTCATAACAACCACATCATCTGCGTTGGCAGCGGCTTTTATATTCTCGATTTAGATTAAAAGTATCTCATTAACCGCTAGGGTCCACGGAAGGGGTGATATCACTCCTCCGTGACGGGTGCCCCTTGAGATAGTGACCCTCAATACTGTGTTACCTACTGTTGCATTAATGTTTCTGTCACGGAGCATACTGGTTATCAGGTTCGTTAATGCAGGATGAACGCCAACAATTCCTAAGTTTCTACTTACAGCGGGTTTGTTGACATTTTTGAAGGCTCCTTTGATGTCAAGGAAAGCCTTTAGTGTGTGCTCTTTGCCGTAAAGACATTTCTTAATCGTGCTGATAACTTCAGGTGGGGCCGTTTCCATGCCTTTATGTTTTGCATATGTATGCTGGGTTGAGACTAGGTCTTCTGAGCGCAGATTATTTCGAATATGAGTGTCAAGTAGTTATCCTCAAAGTATGGAAGTGTATTGTGTTACTCTTGCGGGCCCGAGGCTTTTTGGATAGGTATGGCTCGGCTTACCGGCCTTGGGAATGAAAACTACTTTTACTTCCCTCCAGCATTTTGGAACATACCCATACTTGATGCTACAGCTGAATAGTCCTTTTAGGAACGGTATTACAGCCCGCTTTGTTTTTGAAGCATGCTTAGTATGATTCCTCCGCTGCAGGGGACTTATAAGCGGAGTATGAGTCCATAACCCGGCTTATTTTCTTTTCTTCTAGTATCCGTTCTGGGGTTTCATATTGATTTGGAAAGAATGTGTCAGTATTTACTAATGGTGCTGGAGTAGGAGTGCATCCAGGAAGTGGGTTTCTAGCAAGAGTGCCAAAGCCTCAGTTTTGGATTTCATATAGCTACCATCTGGTAGTTATACGAGTAGGTTCCTCATGTGTTGTCACTATGCTGTGTTGTTTTGTTGTCGATGTTGTGTGTCATACTTTGTTGAAAGCGTATACTTTGTTTTTCCTTAGTTGAACGCTAAACCTATTTTTGTCGCTTCTACTTCAATAGTCGCAAACGCTCCATTGGCAGCTCCCCGTCCTTCCCATAATGTCAACGTCGTCCGCATATACGACTAATTGAACAGACTTTTAAAATACTGTGCCCCTGAATTTGGCTTGCGTTTTTCGCACAACTCATCCAAGAACAATGTTGCAAAAGTCACAGGACAAAACATTAAAGGCCTCAATTTTGTCAATACCAACGTTAGTGGAGCAGCGTGCATTCACGTCATACTGGATAGTCAGTTCCTAGGCAGGAGTGACAAAACTTGATGTGTCTCTCATAGTTCGTCTCATGGATACAATGCAGAGGTAACAAATTTTTGAAAACTAAACTCAACCCGGTAGGAACCAATCATATCGTGAACGTAGGGTCTTAAGGATTCACATAACATGGCAGACAGAGTTTTATATGCTCTGTTTAGTAGGGCGCAATGCTGGGGATCTCCCTTCTTTAAGATCACACTCACAATGCTAAAGTTCTTTTCGTTAGGCATACTTTCGTCATCTCAGGTTTTAGAGACGAGTTGATGTATCCTCTGTACTCAATCATCACCTGCTGCTTTTATCACCTCGGCAGTTAAGTCATCGGATAAAGTAACTTTTTTAGACTTAAGCGTGGAAATCGCTGTCCTGGCTGCATCTTGGTCGGGTGGACAGACATTTCGTCCATCTTCGTCCAGGTTCATTCTCTTTAACGGTGGGATGTTGTTCGTCATTACAGCTAAGTTGTGTGGAAATATTCTTTCCATTCTCCGTATCGACTGTGGTTCTACTATGAGGTTTTCTTCTTTATTCTTGCTGATTTCTTCTCAGCTTTGTCGTGTTCGTTTTATTTGTTGGCCAAGCTTCCAAACTGCTATTTTCTGATAGCATCTCTTCAAGGCCCCGATTGAGCGGTTCGCTTCCCTTTTCTTTTTTGTTCTGTAGAGCCTGTGTTTTTCCCGTCTTTTCTATTCCGTAGGCTCATGAGCTCCTTCGTTCTTTTCTACAAGGTCGCTCTTTTTCTAAATTTTACTAGTCTTTGAGTGCTCTTCTGCTAGGATGGCACTGGTTTTCTACGTTTGATACTGGTGCCATCGGACTGCTCGAGAGGTTAAGGGAGACTCGATCGGAAAAGTCACTGACATTCTTCTGCGATTGTACCCAGTGAGCGTTGAATTTCCTCACAATGCTTCGCTAGCTTTGGGCTGTTATGGATGTCCCCATACTTATCTTGGCTACAACTAGATGCTCGAAACATTCGGAAATCCAAAATACTGGAGCAGTTCCTTCTCGGTCGGCTTAGTCTTTTATATTCCAAACCGGATTCAACAGCGAATTTGTACACAGTTGTACCTCTACGGTCTAAAAACTTCTTATACCCCTTCTAGATTGCATAGGAAATACTGATTTTAGATTGCGAATTCAGAAGGCAATATCTTGACCAGTCGATCTTCGCTTGAGCTGATAGTTCCAAGGAATCGGGAACACTCTGCTTTCGACGAGACTTATTGTACTTATTCTAGCTTTTATTTTGTACACTAAATTCAGAACGCAAGCTTTTCTGTTCTCGCATTCCCAAGAGGGCCGGAAATGGCTGGACTATATCAGAGAATGTAGGAGCCTTGCCGATGTTTTTGGCTATTAAAGGCTCCGCGATCACGTCGCACACCATGGTTGTTTCGGAGTGGCTTAGTTACGCCACTGGCCTCTCCTTCCGTCCACTTATTTTGATTTAATTTTAAGTCTTCGATGAATATGTTATATCGTATCTAGTTCCAAATCCAGAGTTGCTCTTCATCTGAAATAAGCAGGGAATCCTAGGAAACTTTTACCGGGTAATGGCAGATGAATTGATAAAGGTATCACGTCGGATTCCGGGCTACGCTTCTCTCATTTTAAATTAGTGAAATGACAGTGCTCGTGCCTCACGCGAAATCTTTCTGCAATTCGGGTTCTTTAAGATTTTCGCTCCTCCAACAAGGCCACAAGATCTACAAAAAACCATTATTCTCAGCTTCCTTTGCCATCTCTTGACAGTTTCTTGTTCTTCAGCAACGAAAACACTTTTCCGCTGTCGGTTGCTTTCACTTTTTATGAAAAACGTTCCCCTAAGGGTACAAGACCTGTCTAAGTCAGCTTCCGAAGTCCCTAATAATGTCCCAAAGCTCATCTTCCACCAAGTTCATATGATATGTTTCCAGACTGAGGAAGCAATTATACGTGCTCACGAGGTGATATCCAGCTCATTTGGTGCCAGATTCATAATATAAGCATGATACCTCCAATGACTGGTATACCAGTAACAGATCAATGAGTCATTCACCTTGTCAGTCGGGTGCTCGGCAGCCGACTCATAAGTTTTGGTCTTACGAGTAGTTGCAAGATTCGTTGATGAATAATGAAGATGTTATCATATATACTCGCGTTTTACAATACTCGTATTAGAAAATGTCACAATATCATCACAAGTTGCCTTCTAGCACTTGAGAACAGGCTTGCATTCTCGAAATCGGTCATTGTCCAGGCGATAGTGAAAGAATCATCATCGTTCAACCAGTCCTTTTCGAATTTTGTTGACAGTTTCAGCACCCCTTTCGTTCCAGTCTAGGAAAAGGTTGGACCATTCACACTTGTAACTCTAGACCGTATAAGTAGTCGCGGTGGAGAAGTTAAGGAAGCAATTCATGGCAAAGATAGTTGCTCTCCTACTGGTTCAATCTAAGTTTTAAATTCCCGATCGACGAGTATTTTATCTTGGTGTTTGAATCCTTAGATTGGAAGATTTCATTTCATTCATTCGTTCCTGTATCCCCTTGTGGATCCTAGGACCTCTACTATGCCTACGCGCCATCGAGTGCAGTTTCTGGAAATGTGTCTCAGATCTCCCCAACTTTATCCCAGTTGCCGTGCTTCCTTCTCAACTGTTCTGCGGCACGTACTCCTAGGACCGCCGCGCATCCTGCCGTCCTGAGTAGCTATGGACCTGTCACCTTTTCGGAGAGTGTGACCAATCCACTGCCACTTTCGTCGGCGTATGGTTGTGCCTATGGATTCATGGTCCGTTCTTTGATAAAACCGTTCGTTAGAGATACGGCTTGGCCAGAATATCCTTAAGATGTAGCGTAGGCACCTATTGACAAACGTTTGCAGCTTCCTCGAGATAGTGGTGGTCACCCTCCAGGTACCACATCCATATAGTAGCATGGATTCACCGTTGAAACGGAACAGTCGTACCTCGGTGTTTAAGCTAATTGCATTACTTCGCCAAACTGTGGATAGCATCACAAACACAGATTTTGCTTTGCCTATGGGGTTGGCTATATCCAGTTCGGTTCTGCCATCGGTTGAGACAATACTCCCGAGGTATTGGAAACTCTCTGCTCTTTCAAACGTCTGTCCAGCAATACATATATGAGTTGATGAGTTTGGTCTTGGGCAGGTCATTTTTGTTTTTGCCGAGTTAATTTTCAGCCCAACGACGTTTGCTTCCCTCTCCGCATTTGTTGTCATTTGGTGAAGGTCCATTATTCTGTTAGACAGAAGGCTTACATCGTCGGCGTAGTCAAGGTGTTTGAGTTCAGATGTAAGAGTCCATCGAATTCCTCCATTTCCTGTTGACAAGGCCGCATTGAGCACATCGCTAATCACCAATAGAAATAGTATTGGTGAAAGTATGCAGCCTTGCCTAAACCCGCTTTGGACTTCGAATTCCTCAGACAGTCTTCCCCTCTGTAAGACGTGACATGTGGACCCTTCATATGTAGCCTTGATAATTGCTATTAATTTATCAGGAATGCCTCTCCTGCGCAAGGCACGCCAGATAAATTCCCGATTGACACTATCAAATGCCTTTTCAAAATCGATGAACAGCAGGTGAAGTGGTGATCGGTACTCAACACACTGCTCGATGATGATCCGCTAGTTGTTGATGTGGTCGACACAGGAGGATACAGAACGTCTCGTGATTTTTAACGTAAACCACCTGTCATGTAGACCTTATGTTTACGGGATGCCCATACATCCATAGGGAGCAAGGATGCGCCTTGCCGTCGCTCTCCGTCAATTCTTTGATACCAATTCGGAACAGTGTTGGAGGCACAAGTTCCACATTTGGTATGAGTCGAGGCCGACCTAAAATCTCTTACTGTTCTTAGGGTCACAGCACCCAGTACTTACTTGCTACTCTACAATGGGTCAAACCGCCAACAAGACCTATGACCGGCAATTTGTTACTGGTCAAATCGTAGCAACCACTCAGAGGCGTTATCTGAAGATGTTTACGATAAGACCAGTAATATGCTCTGCCCTCGCTTTTTATTAGACAACGTCATTGATGGGCGAAGCCTTGATAATTGGGCGGGGAACCACAGGAGGATACAGAGCGAAAACCTGCTTGTTCGGCGTCGAGTTGTCTTCGAGGTGTTCTTTGATTCTTCGCGGCAATAATCTCTTCCTTACTGGGGGCTGTGGTGCGAATTCGGGAATTTATTTATACGGACACTTCAGTCTGACTTGGGTGCATATTGCTGGCGAATACTCGGTTTAGAACCGAAGCAAACTGCTCCTTCCATCTCTTCAGTTCATCCTCATCCGATATCAGGATCAACAACGAACCGTCTAAGCCTTTCACTGGGTGTTGAATAGAGCTTCGGCCACCTATAAGCTCTTTGGTGATTCTGTAAACGGTTCTGCTGTCGCACCTCGCTGCTGCTTCTTCGACCTGCGATTGACCGACAATCCTTTCAGCACCTGAGAAGAAAACAGTTTTCACAGCACACCAATGGGCTTGGATGGTGGCGGGCAGTGAGTCGCTGATTCTCTCCACTCCTCGTGTGAGATGGTGACTTAGTCCTTAGTAGGAACTCTCAGTCGGTCTACGTTGAACCTAGGTATTCTTGTGTCGTTAGATCTTCAAACGGCAGCAGAGGTTCGATCGTGTACCAACCCCACGTCCGCTCCTCGTCTGTTTCGGATGTCTAGAAGACTACTTCTAAAACGGCGACTGATGGCAAAATGGTCGATTTGGTTGGAGGTTGCTCGCCTGTCAATTGACACAGAACTGATTTTATGGCAGCCCTTGTGCTCAAACATGGTGCCACCTATGACAAGATGATTTGCGTTACAAAAGTCAACAAATCGCCCCATAACATGTTTGAGCCCTTCGTTGTCGCTGCCTATCTTGGCATTAAGGTCCCCCATCACAATGACAACGTCGTCGTTTGGTGTTGCATTGTAAACAGCTTGGTTGTAGAAGGTCTCCTTTTCTTCCTCAGACGAACCATCCGTGGGGGGCGTAACACTGTATAATGGTGACGCGACGTACGCTCGTCCGGAATCTGGCCGTTAAAATCCTATCACCGTGCGGCTACCAGGAGATTAGGCCTCTGCGTGCTGTAGGTGTTAGCAGCAGTCCAACTGCATATCCACGGGGCTTCCGGTTTTTCTTCCTGAGTAGAGTAATACACTGTTACGCGTTGGGGATTGGTACTCACCCGCATCTAACCATCTAATCTTGCTTACTCCCAATATGTTCAGCCTATGTCGCATAAACTCATGCTCTAATTGAAGGACTCTGCCGTTCTAAGGTCGTTCACTCTGAGAGTCCAGGAGCGTCTTCACATTCCAGAAACCAATCTTAGTCGTCATTAAGTGGTATTCGAGGCATTAAGTGGGTTTCCGTAGCGGGATGGTTTCGGTAACGCGGATTGCTGGCCCAGGTTACCTAGTCTAGGCATAGGAACCTAGACAATCTCGCACTTGCAATTTTGGCCTACCTGTATAAGGATTTATACACGTAGTTGCCCAGGGACCACCTCGAAGAGGTAAAGCAAGCACTACATTACGAACTTGATTGTTGCGCTACTGGTCCAATCCATATTTTGAACAGTCAGCAGTTCCCCGATCAACCGCCATGCAGGCCCCCAAAAGATTGGAATATTTGCTAATTTCTAAGCGCCTTGCCATAGTCCATCGAAGCCAGATCATAACCATGCTATGTTTATGGGTGACCCAGCATCGCCAAATGGTTGTAATGGTAACTATGCAGGAACACCACAATTTACAGGTCATGTTTGTCAATCTTGAGTATCCAGAAAGAAACGAATAATGCTATTACCCTAGAGGTGACCAAACTACTGCATTTATTCCCCAGACAACAGTGATAGGCCCATTTCATCTAAGAACTTGTGCTTGTAGAAACCCATTTATCTCTTACACTTCTACTTCACTTCAAGACAACTTGCTTTCTCCAATATCCGTCAAATAATTGAGAGCCCTTTCAGTCCGTAATTAGCACAATTTACATGCATTACTCACCTTCAACACTAGCATTAGCCACGTGCTATAATAAATAAAAACCAACAGACCTCCAGCTATGGCAAAGTTTTCACTTCGTCGTGACTATAAATCCAATAACCAGCTTTCCACTAGCGCCCTCTACCCTCCATCTTAACCACATCCACATGATAATTACCAAACCGCATAAACTTCAAACTGCACGTAACCTTCTTGCATTCCATTCGCCAACATCGACTAACCCCAAAAACAAATAAAGGAGTGGGCCCCTTCTACTAACATCACCGCTAATCACAACAAAATATTTGAAATACCAAGTGCTGCCAAGTGTGCTTGGGTGGAATCGAAGCATATGGCATAAACTCTAACTAGGACACTCCAAGACTGGGCCACACCACTAGTAATCTTTTAGCTGCAGCGTATGCAAATTATTGCCACACAGCTGGAGTATATGGCAGTATATTGGCAGTAGCATCACAGCATCACATCCGCTCCTATTGTTACCATAAATGTGCCATAATCGCGCATAACAATGCAACCAACGAAATCAACAGTTTGTTTTTCTTTTTTGGTTTTCTTCAGTTAGCTGCTTCTTATTGCTGCAACAGACAGATGCAGATATTCAGATACTGTGCTGTGCTGTGCTGTGCTCTGTTACTTTGTTTGCATAATATGCACGCCAACTCCGGCGCAATATACGAATAACGAGCAGCATTCCGTCTTTTCTGGTTGGCAAGACAGTTTTTTGTGCATTTTGTTGTTGTTGTCATGGTCAAGTGGTCACTACCAGTTGGCAGGTTTTGCTTTTCTTCTCTTTTCTCTTTCTTGTTGTCTCTCCATTCCACCGATTCTGGTCGGTTTTACGGTATTTTCAGCTTCAATAGGCAAGTTAGCACAAGAAGTTGAAAGAAAAACGTCAAAGCGCGATTTGCCCAAAATGACAACTTAAACTACAATTAACAACTACAAGGAAAAAAAGTAATAGATCGTAGTTGAATGTACTCTCTGAATACAACGGTATTTCGATAAGGGGTTAGAAAAAAGGGGAAACAATTGTAAAATGACTGCACGTGTACAACAATGCCGAATTGTAAATAGCAACAGCAGGCCACCACCACAATGGCTTACAATTGTTGCTTATAGCTGTTTTGGTTACCAATATTGTTGCCATTGTTGTTGTTTCTGTTGCTGTTGCTGTGGCTGTTGCTGTTGCTGTTGGTAATGGTAATGGTGGGCCACAAACGTGATTTTACTGGCCCACTAAACAAAAGTGCAGATAGAAGTTTGGTACGGCTGCCGCACAATCAACTTCAACTTTAGCTGGGCTACAGCCAGCTTCAGATACTTTGACGAAACTGGTTTATTGACATTTCACTGGCGGTCTTGAGTTTTTATTGTCACATTCTGATATTTAATTGACGGTATAGTCGATTGTTGATTTTTTGATTTTCGATTTTGGTTATCTCGTCTATAATCGACAGCGATTGACGAAATTTAAAGTCAGTGATTTAGGGCAGAGATAGAGTTTCAGTCAAAGTCAGATTCAGATTCACAGACAGAGTCAATTCGAATTGCTAATTGTCATGTTAATTTCGAATTCGAAATTACTTGTCAGATGAGTATATGAAAAATTATGCTAAGTAGCGGCATAGTAATAATGCAGAGTTGCATGAGATGTGGAGTGAGATGTGGAGTTGCTCAACATGAGGGCTGAAAGTTATGATATATGGCATTGGTATGGTCTTTATGGAATGGAAAGTCGGCCCAAATTGTTTTTGAAACTTTTGTCAGGCCAACTTTCATTGGAGTCCGTAATTGCCAGCAGTTATTTAATAGAGTGGGATGTGGGTAGACGATTGTGATAACGAATTTGTCGTCATAAGTTTCAATTGGATTCGTGAGGTCGGAGATGTCTCGAGTGTACTTTATGCTATTTAGGGCTATGATACTCTTCTTTTTCAAAAAGGCCGATTATGTTTTTAACTAATAAAGTCCACTTCCAACGAAGAATACATGGCATCAGCTAATGCTCTGATAACCCATGCGGGAGTGAAACCAATGAGAATGTATCCTAAGATATCTTGGAGGCTTGAGCTAGAATTAGATGTTCCCGATATTTTTTTTGATTTTACAATGAGTATGGAGACACAGGCAGTAACTCGCCAGGGTGTCGAAGTAACGACGGTGAGTTAGATATCCCTAATGACAGATTTCTAAAACGCACATAGTGGGCTACCGTCACTGTCAATTTAAGGACCTGGCCTTAAAGGCTGGGATATGAGCACATTTACTGCTGACGTAACTGCGAGGCGAAGAATAGACGACGACTTTCGGTTTCGTACATCGTACAAATCAGATTACACTGTCATTCAAAAGTGCGATTCGATGGTTCGGCCGGAAATATAATAGGAAAGAAATCTGAATGGAAATTTCTCATCAGGAGAAGAGATCTAACTCTCCAGATACAGGGTCTTCCAATAGGGACTTCCGAAATTTGACAGTTGATAGCGGCCATATTGTTGAAGCTACATCTGTCAAACTGGCTGTCATTTACTCAGTCTCTTTTACCAAATCACCATGGGCGGGCATAGCGTTCAACAACACGTGCAAATGATAAAATTGTGTTCTGTTCTGGCAACGTTCCGCGCGTTTCGCCCATTTTACGGTCGCCATAATCGTCCTACCGAGAGGACTATCCGCTGTGCGGTATATAAATTTGAGTCCACTGGTTCAGTAAACGATAAGCCAATTCCTGTACGTCGAGGCAACGCAAAATCTGCCGAAAAAATCGCAGCTGTTCGTCAGAGTGTGCAGGAAAATCCGAGGCAGTCGATTTTGCGTTGCTCACACGAACTCGGCCTTTCGCAGACCACGACTTGGCGAATTTTGCATCGTGACTTGGGCCTGTACAAAATTTAACTGACCCAGGAGCTGAAAGTAAGCGACCATAGACAACGACGTGTGTTCGCTGAAACTCTGGAGCAGCTGGACCCAAATTTTCATCGAAAAATCATCTTTAGCGATGAGGCCAATTCCTGGACGAATGGATGCGTCAACAAAAAAAATTGTCAAGTTTGGGACGATACCAATCCACATGAGATCCAAGAGCGTCCAATCCATCCTGAAAAAGTCACTGTTTTCTGTGGATTTTAAGCTGGCGGTGTCATCGGTTCATATTTCTTTGAAAACGACGTTGGCCTGGCCATCACTGTCAACGGCTAGGTCGATGATTACAAACTTCTCTTAGCCTGAATTGGACGATGGCGCTACGTGCCACACAGCTCACGTCACATTGGAAATTCTGAACGAGCGATTCGAGCGGTCATCTAACGTGCAGGTGATTTGAACTGGCCACCGAGATCGTGCGATTTGACCCCGTTAGACTCTTTCTTGTGGAGTTTTCTGAAGTTGGAGGTCTATGCGAATAAACCACAAGCCACAATGGCCCTCAAGGCCAACATAACCCATACCATCGGTCAAATTCAGCCTGATTTATGCGCCAGAGTCATGGAAAATTGGATATTTCGGATGCGGGCCACCCGGTGAAGTCGCGGCTGACATTTGAACGATGTTATATTCCATACAATATAATTGCATCGATAGGCCCTTCAAACTTTGTTTTGTTTAAATTTGAAGATAGAAAGCGCTTAATGAAAGACCTTTTAGTTTGTACTCGCAAATTTGGGGCTGATATGTGCTTAGTGATGATGGGAGGCCTTATTGGAGACTGCTGCTACGATTTACTAGATTAGGCATACGAGCATGTCGTTTAGAGAGTCTTTGTTGACTTGATTGATCTCACAACAACTAGAAGAGAGCTTGTACGGGACTAGTTTGAAAATATGGACTTGATCCTATACGTCTGAGGTTAGAGCCCTCGTTTTGTCTTTAGCTTAAATGAAACATCAACCATAAGGATTACACTGCCATTAACAACATACATTTTTGGTATTCTGGATGGTTAAACATCCAATAAATCAATAATTGTGGTAGCCTTGTATCCACTGAACAAATGCGTGCTATAGGCCAAAATTATGAAGAAGCATTTTAGGGAAATTCGGGATCGTAATGCTGAAAGTGACAGTTGAAGCCTTTTGTTATCAAATCTTCCAAAATCTTTGAGGTTGCCTGTCCTAAAACTAGCAGTCCTATGCCCATAATCCCACGCTGGGAGTTGGAGTTACAATATCAGTAACCAGCATACTCATCATATTCATTTGAGTCGTCTATTTGTCGTCGAACCAGTGCAACAGTCAAAAGTGGCAGTGGCGGCTGGCGAAATTGTTCTAAGTTATCCTATGCGACTTTCAAGCAACCCTTTTTCTGCCCTACCATAAGCAAATTTCTCACATATGCGAGTCATTCCCAAATTCTCGGTTAGAGCTCTCGAAGCACAAGTTTTTAGAATGCCAGGAACAGTTTCCAATTCGTGCATTGGCAAGCTATGATGTTCTGCAATCGCAACTCTCTGACATTCGACATTTTCCAGCGTTGTTGTGATGGAAGGTCTGTCAGAATGCGGATCATTTTCGACAGACGTGCGGTTATTTTGAAGCCGCTTGTAACACAAAATTACGACCAGGATCAAAAAAGTCGTATTCAAATTGAAGAACAGTCCAACTATTTAAAGCAACGAGTTTATGTGGTAAAGAGTACGCACCAACTCATTTGCTAAATATTGACGAGAGTATGGTCAATAAGTTCAGAATGCTCCTCTGAACAACGTCGGTTATAGAGACGTCAGTCTACTCACAACTTCGTGCAACATCGTGAAAACATCAATGGGGTCCTAGTCCTGATAAATCCACCATCGACCAGATACCAGTTGACACACCTATTGAAGGATTATGCTGAAAGGCACCATTGGATGTTAAGGAAACCATAGAAGCTCTTTTCGAGGTACATTTCGCTCTATACCTTGCAACTTGATCCAAGTTTTTTCACCTGGGATTGCTTTGATCATAAATTTTACTGTGGAACTAACAGCCTATATTTGGCTAGGTCTATAGCGCTGACAAAGTTAAATATGGAATTGGCTTGTTTAAATCATTTAAGGTTGAAAAAAAGACTGAAATTGCTTTTTGCAAGCCTTCCTCCACTTACTATAATAATCTCTCCTTTGGTGGCCACTTTGGGAAGAAGCTTTAAAAGAGGATATACGCAGCAAACCTGGTAGAAGGTAAACGGTGTCAAAGCTGAGTAACAAAATATCAATATTAAGTATCTAACCATGGAAAAGCAGGTCTATTTCTGGTGATGGCTAGGTTTCGAATCGCTTGCTTGGACTTCCCAAAGTTTTTTTTCTACAACTCTATAGACAAATGTCCACGTGTTAGTACTAAGACTACTACTATCGTTGGTTTGGAAAATAAAAATCAGCTCTTTTAGCTAAATTGACTGAATCCTTACACTCGTTGCATATCTTCTTTTCCTAAATGACATTAGAGTGGTCCTTAATCCAGACTTCACTAACTCCTGCCACCTGGTTTACATAGGTGTTCTACCTCCATTTAAAATAGCCTCTTTGTTTCAAAAATCACTAGTTTATTTCCCAATGTATATTTAGTTATCCAGTTTGTTAACACTTACTCGTATATGTTATAAAAAAAAACGCCAAAAACTAGCTTCGTTTTAAGCGAGCACTCTAGACTAAGCCAATCACTTAATCTATGCCAGTTCGTGCTACCTGATGCGGTGCCTCGCAGCTTTTCAAGAGATCTGAAAGCGATGAGCTGGAACCGCTGATCTGTTCTGGATCAGGGCTCTTTTCATCCAGATAGAGGAACGCTTCTAAGTAAAAACGCCGTAAAAACGCCGTAAAAACGCGGTATATCTGTTATGATTGGATTATAAGCCTCAGAGGTCAGGTTTTTCATCGAGATCGTTGCTCCGTTCGTCCCGTTGTACAAAAGTTGTTTAGAGTAGAAACAACCTCTCAAATACCCGAATCCTTCTATTAGGCTTGCTCCCGCGATAAACCATCCGGGACTTCCAAATATAAGACTATGATCTGGATAGCTCCCATTACCCTCACCCTCGCATCGGGTTCGCTCCTATAAAACAGTGTCTTCGGCCTTGGCCAAAGCAACATCCGATTTGCAAGTGGTTACCTGTCTTGTCCCACGATCGAAAACTTTCTTCAATCCGTAATAGAGGCCCCAGGAAAAGCCCAGGTTTCAGACTTCTAAAGTTGATCTTCAACATCCAGTCATGGTAATATCGTTTAAAGTATCGTTGCCAGAGCATATTAACGATCTTGATCATTAGACCGGATCTGTGTTAAAGTGATCCCACATGATCGCTTGTGTAGGTGTTGAATAGGATCGAAGAATTAACCACACCCTGTTGAAGACCGTTTTACGTCGCCATTCTTCACGATGAACTCTCTATTGGTGGGCATAACAAAAAGAATGTGGTTTACTCTCACTCAACCCGTTCATAGTCCGTTTAACTCTAGGCTGGCAAAATCCTCGATTGTATGAAGCTCAGTGAACTCTGAGCTTTGTAATCGCCAATTCTCCTTATCATGTCGAAGATAAAAATTGTGCAAAGAGACCCGATTTTTCTCGTCGTAGTTGGGGCCAAAAACACCATTCGCCTTGTGTACTTCAAGCAAAATCGCTCCTGTGGCCTTTACCTTCTCTTGCGGATTATCGATCAGAAAAAAGTTGTCTCCTGGATCTATGCCTACCGTTAACAGAACGTCTCAAGTGTTTTACGTGGACACCTGCCATGTAGACTTTAATCCAAGGAGCGAATACTCTCATATCGACATTAATACAATCCGTCAATCTGTTCCCTCTGGATGGTACTAATACCACATCCATTACTCGCTAAACGTCTTGTATAAAGCACGATCTTCTCCCTTGGTAATGGGCTGAGGACTATCTAAAACTTCTAACATTCTCTGGGTCATGGCATCTGGTTGCAATGCAATTACACATCGAGTTATATTTATAATTCATGGAAGACCGCGAATACACAGGAATAGTCGCATTGACTCTCCCCGCGACTTGGGTATAACCTACGTCGTACAGCCACAACAATATTCTCACAAGGAGACCAACTCCTAAGTCGGGCTGCAACAGAAGTTCCAGAGGCTCTTGACTACCCGTGATATCAGAATACAGCCCCCGCCGAGCTTCGCATCCTTTCGGCTACTATCAGTGTGGCACCTTATTGCCTAGGACTGTCGGCTTTTTAATTAACTGCTCATTGAGCATCTTCACATTAACTGCCTTAATCGACGCCCATGTTTACATAGTCTCAAATCCAAGCAATTTCCGCGTTAGTAATAAGTACGCCGCCAACGTCGCAAACACCGTTTTCGAAACCTACTCCCATAGCCTCGAGATTTCTTACATCTTCATATAGCAGCCAAGCATACAAAATATGCAACCAGTCCTCAACTTCAGCCTTCCCCCTGACTAAGGAGAACCTTCAGAAAGTGATACGTTACTCTACCATTACTGCTATTGGCCAATATAGATTGCTATCTAGATATGACGCATTCATCAAGCAGGGCCGTAGGTTCCCGTAAGGACATCTATAAGATATCAGTATCGGAGAGCCAGTCATTCCACACTAGGGGCATACCTCTCCCAAAATTAAAGACGATTTCACGTCCGATTACCTCTAAGTCAAAAGAGGGTACTTCCATCAGTGATTGCAGTGCCTCCGTGGAGATATTACAGGAAGCAATCAAGTAAGGCCACTCAGTCATGACTATGTCGGACCACACCGATGCCCCAAATGATGCACAGACAACAAAAAGCTCACCATACATATATGCATGGTCACTGTACGAATTCTGAGTCCCCATTCAGATCGAATAATGTGCCTTACCTGCCCCACAACAGTAGTCCATCGCTCTCTGGCTCTTACCAAATGAGGTAAGGTACTTGAACTTGGTCACATATCTGAGGCTAATACAATTTAAGCCTGGGAAGTCGGCTTGTTGACAATTTGGCCACATTGACATTGCCACTCCAATCTGCAACAATTGGGAGTACTCCACTCCCCATTCCTTCCAAATCAGCTCTAGACTGACCCTCAAGAATGAGAAGCAGCTCATCCGTGTATGGGGACATCCACGTTCGACATTCACACTTACACTCTCATTCAGTCCATAACACACGTGCTTCTGCTAGAACAGTAGCTCTTCCAAAGTCGACATCACGCAACATTCCAAACACACTTTCCATGTTTAACTTATCGAACGCAACCTTAAAATCAATAAGATGCCTAAGACATACTTAGCCCTATTTTTTCGCAATTTCTGACTTACATATGACCAAGCGTCCTGAATGAAGTTGCCTTTCATGAAACCGAATTGGAATCAGTCATACTCTCCAGGAGTCTTCCCACCATAACGCCTTCCAGCACTTTTCCAAGCACCGGAAGCAGGCTGATGCCCCGATAAGATTCAGGATTTGACCATATCTTCCCAAGAGAAGAACACCTTTGTTTTCTTCCAACTCGATGGAAAGTAGTTCGCTTAGGCGTTCTGAAACCACTTTCCAAATCGTATTCACCATTTCGCCATGCCAGCCCGGGAGACCTTCTTGAAGGGAGAACTGGAATACCGTGTTCTACTTCTTTAGTTCGTAGTTCTGAGGGAGCTGCTGTTTTCGCTGTAGAAGGCGCCTCAACTCGGTCGTCTATAGTGAAGAATGCATTGACTAAGGCACTCATGCAGTCCCTCCACTCTGGGTGTGTGGTATTACCCACATGTTTAACACCTACATCGGGAATCTTCTTGTTAGCTCTACGTACTTTGTAGAGCTACTCCCAAGGGTTACATCGATTGCTAGCATCAGGCAATCGTAAATGTTCAATGTTCATCGGTTGAGCGATCTTTCCTTTAAAATATTTTATTTGCGGGGACATGTGTATTCGGGATGTTTATAGCCCGAATCTTATTGTTCCAATCCATACTTACAGAAGCCCTGTAATTCTCTTTCGTTAAAATTTAGCAGGTTTCGATCGACGACTTCAACTATCATGGACTGAAAAAGAAGATATTCTTGGGTCGGTCTATTTCCGGCAATAAGTTGGAACGATTGGTTCGTATATGTCAACCTTGTTCTTCTTCTTCTGCTGCAATCCAATGAAGGCTTCCTTCCATAAACATTTGGCGCTTAAAACAAAAACATTTCCAAAGAATGTCATTTCCGCTACAACAGCAAACCGTATACAGCACTGAGATTGGCGCCCATTGTGAACAAAACCGCGAATTTACCCGACTCTGTAGTACCAGTGCTGATTTTTGTAGCAATAAACCAATTTCAAGTCAGTTGTACAAATTTTCGGTGGATGAAATCGCAGCACTATTTCACAGTATTAGCTCCCAGACCTATTGCAGTCTTTGACCCGGAAACAAAGCTGTTCTCTCAGTTTGAGATCCTTGGTGGCCTACAGATAGCTCAAACAATGCATCGATAATGTCCGTCTTCAAGAACCCAGTCATTGGTCGTCCATTTGTTATAATAAACTTTGAATCATTCTTGTCGTTCAGGGGAAGATCGGATTTTATCACTGATCTACTAGCTATCTGAATGTCGATATTTTTCCAAGTGTTCTGCTAGACTAAGATCCTGGAACCTACGCGGACATCCCACCAATTAATCACTTTATATAAATGACAGACTGTTTGTGACCTAACTTATGTAGCTCTAGCATGAATATAATATGATGGCAATAGTACAATCATCATCATCATCATGTAGCCTTTCTGGTCCAAAGCCGGGCATAGGTCTCTTCTAAATTTTTCCACGTTTTTCTATCCCGAGCTGGTTGGATCCAATTTTCTGGAACCGCTCTTTTGATATCATCAGTCCATCGTGTTGGTGGCCTTCCTCTGTTTCTGACGTCTTCCTTTGGTCTCCATTCCATAAGTCTTTTTGTCCACCTGTTGTCTGCTGTCCTCGTCACGTGTCCTACCCACCTGTACTTCACCTTTGCAATATGCCTGATCATATCAATGACTCCGGTCCCTTAGTGTTACACCCAGCATTGCTATTTCCATTGATCTTTGGGCTATTTCGAGCTTGTTAATAGACCATCTTGTAAGAGTTAAAGTCTAACCTCCGTAGCTTATAACGGGCAGTATAAATTAGTCGAATACTTTTCCCAGCTTGACGAAGGCGGCCCAGCCTAGTTAATACGTCGTTGGATTTCATTTGTTTGGTTGTCTCTTGATATGCCAACTTCGTGTCCTATATATTTGTCTTAAGGTCTCTTACGGTTACTGGACTAGTCATAAATTTTGTCTGTTGAAACTCCATCCAGTTCGTCCAACCTCACTTTCGCGTCGAGGAGACTATCAGATATAATGACTATTTCATCCGCAAACCGTAGACAGCTTAGGTACTCTCCGCCTTTGTCATCCCAATCTAGATTTTTGAATGCATATTCCAGAACCGCTGTTAAAAGTTTTGGTGAAATTGTGTTTCCTTGCCTGATTCGTCTTTCTACTCGACATTTCTTTGTTTTTTTCATATAGCAGAACACATGCTGTAGGGTTGCTGTATATGTGTTGCAAAAGTTGCATGTGCCTTTCGTCTATTCTGCACTGCTTACGTGCTTTGATTACACTATATATTTCGACTGTATCTAAAGCTTTTTGGAAATCAACAAGGGTTAGTCCTATTGGCCGATTGTGTTCGACTGACTTCCCGATAACTGGTTTTATTCCTTGCAAATGGTCATTCGCACTAAGGCCGCTTCTAAAACTAGCTTGCTCTCGTGCCTGAAAAAAGTCGAGTTTTTGTTCAATTCCTTGTCAACAATTTATAAAGAAGCGGAAGGAGACCAATCCAGGGCTCCCGGCCAATTTTCAAGGCTTCACCCATCAATGACGTTGTCTAATAAAAAGCGGGGGCAGAGCACATTACTGGTCTTATCGTAAACATATTCAGATGACGCCACCGAAGGTTGCTACGAATTGATCAGTTACAAGTTGCCGGTCGTAGGTCTTATTGGCGGCAGGACCACCGGTAGTTCCTACCAGGACTTAAATCACGGTACCATGGGAGTCAGGAGCCCCCCAGATCTCGATCCAGGTCTGACTTGTTTGAGGTAGACCCCCTTGTGGGAGCGTCATGGTGGCTGTGGTTTAAACCCAAATCGCTGAAAGGGTCTTCCTGTTGCTTTGACCCATTGTTGAGTTGCCAATAAGTGCTGGGTAGCAACAAGTACTTTTCGTAGCAACAGGTCCACTGGGGATCTGATGGCATGTCTCACTGAAAAGTGGAACCAAAGCGTACATCAATCTGGCGAAAGCAAGATAGTTGCACTTGATATTCCTAAGGCATTTGACACAGTTTGGCATCAGGCTCTTTTATCGAAAACGCGTGCTTTTGGGATCGACGACTCTCTTATCCAATGGATTAGAAATTACCTTTCCGAACGTTCAATTCAAGTTGTCTTGGATGGTTTCAAGTCTGATATTCACAAAATAAATGTTGGTGTGCCCCAGGGCTCTGTTCTATCTCCGGCACTCTTTTTAATTTTCATCAACGATCTCTCTACCTCTAATCCAATATACTCCTTTGCTGACGACAGTACTCTCTGCTTTTCATATTCATTCCCGGACTCACGTCCCTGCTCTTCGGCTGTAGAACGAGAACAGCAACGTATGTTAAGCTTATTAAATTCTGATATTACCATCATAACTAATTGGGGAATCACAGAGTAGAATTTAATGCTTCCAAAACACAATGCTGTCTGCTGTCGTTAAAGCGAAATTTATCCGCCCGAAATTGTAGTACAATGCCCACATCTGGTCGGGTGCGCCCAAAACATCCTGCACCTGCTAGATAAGATCCAAAACCGTGCGATAAAACTCATAGGTGATACTAATATCACTCAAAAAATGGACACCCTCGAATACCGACGTAGTGTCTCGTGCCTCACTCTGTTTTATCGCTAGTTCCACCACCAGTGGTCCATAGATATTGCCAGTAGCATTCCGCCCCTTCAAACCTTTAACCGTAACACCCGTCTCGCTATAAATGCTCATCAGTATACCCTCAAGCCCACTTTCGGACGTACTCTAAAATATCGTGATTCGTTCCTAAGCCGTACAACTGTTTATGGAATGCCCTGCCTAGCTCTTTATTTCCTAGTCATTATAACCTTCAAACATTTAAAACCAACGTTCACCGGTACCACCATCCTCCCTGATTTTCCTTCGCCCGCGCTGTGTGCAAACATTTTACAAAAATCCCTTGAGCGCTGGCAAATTATAAAAAAAAAAAAAACTGAGTGCTGTGACCCTAAAATCAGCAAGAGGTTTTAGCTCGGCTTCGACCTATACCAAGGGTGGAACATGTGCCTCCAACACAAATTCTGCTTTGGTATCTCAGGTAGGCAGCAGAGTGATGACAAGGCGTATCCTTGCTCCTATGGATGTACGGGCATAACGTAAATTTAAGTCTACACGATAAATGGTTTACGTTAAAAACCAGAGACTATGTAGTTGTCCAGTGGGCACCCGCCAATTAGCATCGCCCATCAATGACGTTGTCTAATAAAAAGCTGGGGCAATGTACTGGTCTTATCGTAATGGCTTTCAGATGACGCCACCGAGGGTTACTACGATTACTGTTGATGGTAGGACCACCGGTAGTCAATACCAGGACTTAAATCACGGTACCATTGCAGTCAGGGGTCCCCCGGATTTCGGACTTGTTTGAGGTTGGCCCCCTTGTGGGAGCGTCATGGTGGCAGTGGCTTAAACCCAAAGTCGCGGGAGGGGTCTTCATGTTGGTTTGACTCAATGTAGAGTTGCAAATAAGTACTGGGTGCTGGGACCCTAAAATCAGCAAGAGGTTTTAGCTCGGCTTCGGCCTATACCAAGGGTGGAACATGTGCCTCCAACACAAGTTCTGCTTTGGTATTATACTATTAATATAGGTAGCGATGGCAAGGCGCATCCTTGCTGCCATGGATGTATGGTCATCCCGTGGAATTATGTCTTTTCGACAGTTAAAATCCTTGACTCGTTGTAGTTTTCCGGATTCGTAATATCACCTTAATTTCTCCATTGCACTGGTATTTTTCCTTGCTCAATGCACGTATTAAACAGTTTCGTAATGTCTTGCATAAATTTTTCTTCACCTACTTTAATGGCATCTACTACTATCTGATCTTCACCTGGAGCCTTGTTGTTTTTCATTTCTTTTAGGGATCTCTGTAGTTCTTCCACCATCACATCCGCTATTTCCTCCGGTCCACAATTTATGAGTTGGTGTTTGGTTGATTCTGTGTAGATTGACTTCAAAGTAAAAATATCAGCCTTGATTAAGGCTCTCACTAGCTTGCTGGTCATAGTAACTATAAAGCCATATGTACGGTCTCTTTCCACCCGATCAGCCAAGGCCCCTTTAAGTACGTTTCTCGAAGTTTATTTCCAAAACTGCATGTCCTCAAGTCATGTTACATATGTTCGCAAAACATAGATACTCTCGCCCTATGAAACTGAGTAAGGTCAACTATAGTGCTTTTCATTTCATCGCCAATCAACGAAAGCCCTTTTTACGGTTTTCCTAATATGTATTCCCGTATTTGATTTGACTTTCGTTTCCTACACAAAGCACTCTTGCCCAATTCCAACAAATCGTTTGAATATTTCACAAGACAGCCCACAGAAGTGCCTTAGAAATCGGTCAATGCTGTCCAAAATGAAAGGGCTTCCATAGCCCCAAAACCAATGGTGACCTCGAACTCTATAGTTTTTAACCAAAACCACTATTAGCAAGTGTCAACCGCTATCATAAGTACCATGTAGGTGCATAGGAAAATTTCCGTCTATGCCACCTCTGTAACCACAAGTGGCACTAGAACTGACAGATGATCATCACCGTCATGATCGATGATCATGTGAGGTCTGCTTTCTTCCATAATCCATAGTCGCGCATAATCCATAGCTGGCATGCCGAAGCGATTCCGGGTTACATTATACGAGTACGATCTATCTCTTCAACACTTGTGTATCTAGAATCAAAGCGGAAAATCTGGTTTTATGATACAAAAAACACAACAAACTTACACCAACAATAATAGCCGCAATAAAAACCTGTCGATATGCCATGATGGGCAATTAGCTGATCATTTTACGCTGACTTGCGTGAAGGGCAAGACTTGTATGGCAAGGTACTTTGCCGGTATCTCGGTGTAGGTTTGATACTTGAAAATCGATACCTCAAGGTGGACACATTAAATTTGATCTCGGAGATGAAATGAAGCAGCTCTAAGGCAGTGCTTGTTATTCGTAACTCGTAACTCGTAACTCGTAACTAGTTGCTTTGAGCGATGGCAGATGAGTGGGTAGAGAGCAAGGTTTTTTTGGTTTGGCAAATTGAGTTTGAGTTTGAAATGGATGGGAGAACTTGTATATGTGGCTTTGAACAGGAAGCCGGTGCCAGAAGCTGAGCTTGTTTCAAGATTGGCTTGCAGATTGGTTAACAAAGTTCTAGGCTTTCGTGCAATTTAGATAGGAGTACATGCTCGTACTATGGGGCAATTCGTTTCAGTACGGGGTTCACAACTGTTTCTTGTGAAGCGACATGGGAAATTTGAATATGAACTTGTAATCTAAGACGGTTAATGGTTAATCGGTTTAGGTTGTGAGGTGTATTTTTCAGAGAGTATGACAATGAGGGGTTTGCGATCATGCCGCATCAGTTGTTCGTGTTGTGAGTGGTTAAGTTTGTCTCATTGAAAAGATTTTGCATTTTGATACTTGAAACCATGGAATCTGCTGATTTTTTTTCTGCCATTGTTTGATCCTTTTGTCTGTTAGCCTGTTATGTTTTCTGCTTAATAAGTCTCGTGTTGATCTGATCATTCGAAAGTCTAGTCATTTATCGATCTGTTTTGATTACAAAATCCCTCCCTGAACTCCTTTTCTGATGATCACCACTTCTTATCATGTTTTGTGCTAATTTAATCTTCAGGTTATCCTGATCAGATTTTCTTCCCCTTTGACGTGTTCATTGTGATTTACTTCTGCTGGTTGCTGATTTATGTTCTTAGGATTTAGAGATTATAATTTCAGTTATATGCATGGAAAGTTCCATTGAACGTTTCTTCTGTTCGTAGGAAGCCGGTTTGCTACGATATCGACCTACTTCTGTTCGCATTTAATAGACTAGTCCGTCAATCTCCAGACAGCTCTAGACAGACATATCAAAGACGGGGTACTTCATATGCCTATCAATCTGGAAAATCAATCACATCCGTCCCTCCACAGGGCTCTGAATCTAGTTGGTAAATGGTGCACCAACGTTGGCTTCAAAGTCAATCCAAAGAAAAGCACCACTGTCAGGTTCACCAAGAGAAGAATGCGTGGAAGACCAAGAAATGCTACACTCTTCAATGAAACAATGGAGTTCTCAATGGAAGTCAAATATCTAGGAATCACACTGGAAGAAAAACTTACGTAGAACGCTCGTCTTTCTAAGATTTTTGATAAGGCCAGCATCTCACTATGGACCAGCAAAAGTCTAGCTGGAAAAAATTGGTGACTTAATCCGAAAATTACACTATGGATGTACACGGCAATAACGAGACCTATCATCACACATGCAGCCGCCGTTTGGTGCCGCAAAGTAACGCAGAGGTCAACACAGACCAAACTCAACAAATTACAGAGACCAGCCTGTGTCTGTGCAACTGGTGCAATGAAAACCGCACCAACAGCTGCGCTTGAACATCCCACCACTCATGAAAGAAGCAATGGCAAATGCGCATCATAAAAGATGAATCCAATTCCAAATTAGTTCATGCTACAATCCTTCATGAATTCAGGAAAGACGAACTGCTTGGAATACACTTAATAGACAAATGTCTACCACGCTATAACTTCCGGCACAGCTTTAAGGTTTCATTTCGAGACTGTCTTAACTTGAAGCAGAAAAAACCAACATTTGCTGAGGACTCACATGTATAGTACACAGACGGATCCAAAATAAATGAAGAAATTGGAGCCGGAATATACAGTCCTCGCACTGGAACATCCTTACATGACAATACGCATACAAGCAGCTCCGTATTTCCGGCTGAAATCCATGTAATAGAGCCTTGCATTCAAGAGAATCGAAACAGATATACTACCTTGATCAAAATGTTCCCGGAATAAATTCAGAAAATTTTAGATACAAGTTTATTCATCTAAATCTATATTGCCCCTTCAAAGCAATCCCCATCGACTGCAACACACTTATGCCAGCGCTTGTTCCAATCCTCGAAGCAATTTTTATATTCGGTTTTCGGTATGTCCATCAGTGCTTCTTGCGATTTTTCCATTACTTCCTCTCGGCTGCTGAAACGCATTCCCCGTAGTGCTTTTTTAACTCGATTGAACAGAAAGAAGTCACAGGGAGCCAAATCAGGTGAATTCGGTGGCTGTTGGATGGTGTTTGTTGCATTTTGTGTCAAAAAATTACGAATAATGTGTGACGCTGCGTTATCATGGCGCAAAATCCACTGGTTTTCTGCCCACAATTCTAGTCTGCTTGACGCAAACGTCTCATAGCGCCCAAATAATACTCGTACTCTTTGTTTACTGTCTGGCCTTCTGGCAAAAATTCATGATGCACTACACCGTTGTCATCCATGAAAACCGTGAGCATTGCCTTCTTTTTTGACTGAAAACGACTTGGTTTTTTTGGTCTCGGCTCATTTGGTGAACGCCATTCACTTGCCTCATGTCTGGATTGCGTGTCGTACTCATAAACCCACGTCTCGTCTCTAGTAATGATCCTTTTGATGAATGTGGGAGCGGATTCAGCCTCGCAAATCATCTCTTTTGCGACGTCAACACGGTCTCTTTTTTGCATAAAATTGAGGTCTTTTGGCACCAACTTTGCTGCTACACGACGGAAACCCAAATCATTAACCAAAATGTCTTGGACGGATCCATAGGCAATGTTCAAGTCCTCCGTTATCTCTCTGATGGTTAATTAGCTCTAATTGTCCAACATTTCTTTCCCTTCATCAATGTTTTCGTCGGTTTTCGATGTCGATGGTCTGCCACTGCGTTCATTATCTTCGATTGACTCACGACCACTTTTGAACCGCTCGTGCCACTGGTAAACGACCGTTTTCTTTAGAGAATCGTTGTCGAAACACTTTTCCAACATTTCCCACGTTCGCGCACTATTAAATCCGTTTTTTAGGCAAAATTTAATACTCGTAAAAGTTCGTTGTTGCCAATTAAATCCATTTCTAAAATTGAAAAAATCGCCAACACACACAGAGATAGATGTACTCTTGGCTACGTAACTTTTGCAAATGTCAAGCTATGACGCTAAAATTTAGAGGAAATTTACCAACTTAACAAAAAAAAAAAAGCAGAACTCAAATAGGAATAATGGGAGCGCCACACGGTGGTGTGGTGCGGGAACTTTTTGAACTATGGTATGGATGGTATGACAAACAAAAACATTTACATTGTGTCCGACAGCAGAACAGCCCTACTTGCAGCTAACCGCTTTGAACTCCTACAATTACTGACGTCAAGCAAAGTCCATCTGATTTGGGTGCCAGGACATACCGAATCTGAAGCAGACGAACTAGCCAGTAAAGAATCCGCATCTCAATTTATGATGTTAAGCTGTGGGCTATCAATTAACGTAATAAAAGGAAGAATTGAAACCCCTGGCTAGAGGAAAAGAAGCTTCTTTTCTGGCTCTCGCCGAACCGAAGGAAACAGACAATCCAAAAACTTTATACCAAGCTGTTGCCACAAAAAAACGAAACAACTACTACAACTAAGTAGAAGTCAGATTCGAGTGACCACAGATTTACACACAGGACACTGCCATGTAGAAAAAACACCCAATGATCATTCGCATAGCACAATACAATTCATGCAGATTATGCAATGATGACGTGGAAACAGCAGAACACGTACTATGTGACTGCAATGGACATAGCTGCCAGCTCACTTAAATACGCCTTCCTCTCAAATTACGGCATCATGGATGAGCTCTAAATGTATGACATCACAATAGGCCCATCTGCGGCCGCAGTGATCTGCAAATCTAATCTAGATAGCTCTAGTTATGCATACGAGATAAGATAAGATTTATTTTCGATTTTGCATACCTTCCTGCTTAAATCTCTTTCCAAGTGCATGCGACACCTTAGCTATGGTCCTTCTATACTGTGTTGACTCACTGTGGCGATTTTAAATATCTTTTGAGCTGAAGTACTAGTGTCCACGTGATCTACATGACTTTGCCTACTTAATAGCTTCCTTCAAAATCAGATTGTGGCAAATTTTGCATAAAAATCTTAGCCTACACCCTTACGAGATCAAATAAACTCGAGAACTGAACCCTCTTGATCATTTAAAGCGCCGAAACTTCTCCGACTAGATTTTGCAAAAGTTTGAAGAAAATCGTGAAATTCATCGAAAAATCATCTTTAGCCATGAAGCTTAGTTTTGGCTTAATGACTTTGTAAATAAGCAAAATATATTCGGACAGCATCAAACCCACGTGTGCTTCAAGAGGCTCCATTGCACCCACAAAAAGTGAGCGTGTTGTGGGGATTTCATGCCGGACCTTATTTTTTTGTCGATGAGAATGATCCCCATGTTGGAAGACTATTTTTGGCCATAATTGAATGAAATTGACATCAGAGATATGTGGATCTAACAAGATAGTGCAACATGCCACATAGCTGGTCAAACAATTGATCAATTGAAGAGGAAGTTCGGCAAATCGTGTAATCTCGAGAAATGGGCCGTACGAATGGCTACCTCTCTCATGCGATCTAACGCCGCTGGATTTCTTTTTATGGGGTTACGTTAAATCGTTGGTTTAAGCCAACAACGTTACAGGAGCTCAAGAACAATATCGAACGCGAAATTGCTAACATTCCGACCGATATGTGTGGAGGAGTGGTGGAAGAGTGGTGGAAGAGTGGTGGAAAATTGGCTCCAAAGAATCCATCGCCGCAAACGTGCTCGCGGTACCATATGAACGAGATGGAACCCATACTTAAATTTAGCATATGTACTACGCCTGGAATTAATTTCAGCCCGACATCTCAATTATTCTGTGTTTTATTATTGAAAATTCAAAGTCAACGCAGTCGGGACCAAAGATCACTCAAAAAGTCTTTCGCTCAAAGTAACTAAAAAACTTACCTCCCCTCTGGAGGGTATCTATATGTCTCTGTGGCCTATATAAGGATAACGGTGACGTCTTCTTCATAGCTCGAAATAGAGCTTACCACATAGAAACCCACAGAAAGTGCAATTGAAAACTATTCTTCAATTAATCCCCGCTCTTATGTTGAATGGTGTGCCCTTCCAGCGAAGCTTTCGCCATTAACAGCCTACGGAAGTAGTGTTTCTAAATTTTCAACTCCGACTGTGACTTTACTACAATGTTCCCATGTTCGTCTTTCCAGACTTTCTTCCGTTTGTCTTTTGGTAAAATTTTCGAACCCCGTTACTAGAAAAGTATCTTTCTATTGCCTTCTTAACTTAATCCTCGACCACGGGCGCATTTTTGATGGACACTTGATGCTGGTGATCCGGGATTATGAGCAAAGTTGATGTAGAAATGGTCACCAAAGATTCTAGTGATCTTTTACGATTACAGCCGTCTGCAGTCAAAACTTATCGCTGTATTTTCCCGGCGTTTTACTGCCTCTGATACATACATTCATACTTTGGCTACCAATATGTAAAAGTTCGAGTCAATGTTGGCCTTCAGAATTTTTGGACGCATTGAATACCGGATGCATGTCTTCCATCCATCGCAACATGATCAGTCTAACTTATCGCGTTCTGAACTAGAGGTTAACATGTGCCCTTGTCCCTATATAAGGAAAAGACGTCTCCTTGCCTGCTTGTCGGCCTAAGTCTATCACCCTTCGTCCGTTTGCAGATATAGACCGTTTCCCTGGCCGCCTTCTAGATATTACTTGGGATATTGCTCATGTGTTCTCTCTAGGAGTTCGTGAAAACCTTCGCTGGTAGCGTCGTCTTTCTTCATTGTTGTGGTATGCGTTCATAAATAGCTGATGTTAGTATATTTTATCACTTGTACATGACTTTGTTCTTATGCCTGCGAGCAATGATAAATCCCCATCCGAGAGTTAGCTGCTCGCAATGACAATCGCTGTAGTAAATGTTCTGGTTTCGTGCTCAGTTTGTCCGTTTCTGATCGTTATCAAATTTCTTTGTTCTATCAGTCTTATAGGCAATCATTGTAGTGGTCGGGAGAACCTGGTGTGTTAAGAGTCCTCATATTTCAATGATGTCGCTGTCAACTAGCCGCCATAAAGCTTAGTTGTATTTCCTTGTCGATTATCTACAACTCACTCATATTTTTTTCATTTTGTGGCATTGACATTGGCTTAAGTGATTTGTAATTGTTGCAGTTTTTCGTGACGATTTTGCCTTTATACGGTATTAATCCGTTTTTGTCGTTCTTGCAACATTTTTTCTTATTTAAATTGTGCCCGTTCCTTTTCTCCAATTTCAGTTTACTTTTATCGGATTTCTAAAAGAGATTCTTACAAGTAAAGTCGGTGCCGACATGGAAGAGGGTTCCCAAGATCGCTTTAGAATCTTATACAACGCGTGCATGGAACCGACATGGATCTCATTAAGGTAGATCAACAACTGCCAACCTTATTCGGCGACACGGAAACGCAGCCTTCAGAGTTTCGGTTGTGGGTCATGCAGTATGCGTCTTTGTTCCATCCTGTAACAACCACATGTTCTCCAGTCCCAATTCATCCAATTGAGGAGGGAGAAAGTCGTTAAGCATGGCTATGTAGCACTCGCCGTCCACAGTAGTCGTTTGGCCTACGGCGTTTTCGAAAAAAGAAAGCCCGATGACTGCTCTAGCGTCAACAGCACACCATGAAGTAACTTTGAGTGGGTCTAATGGCTCTTCGTGGGCTATATGCGGATTTTCGGTAATTTTGCTTATTTACACCCTGAATGACTCAAGCTGCAACCAACTTCAGCCTACTATAATTTCCAAACCGTTCATGACAGTGAGCTCAAATTTTGACACGTGACAGATAATTTTATTATTTGCAAGTCTTTTAAATGATTTGCGTCTCAGTTGTGTTGGAAAAATTTTATCCGCGATGGAATTCAAACGTTATAGTGTGATTGCTTTATATTTGGCTGGAAAACCACAAGTACCTATCGTTAGAGCCTTCCAGCACCTCAACGTGAATAAATCATTTGTGTCTCGAACCATAGCTCGTTACCGTAACACTGGCAGCGTTGCAAAACGCCATGGAGGTGGTCATAAAAAAACAGCAATATCGGCAGAAATGGTTCGGAAAGTGAAGGCTCGAATTGAGTGAAATCCGCGTCGAAGTGGAAGAAAAATGGTTCGTGAGCTCAACATATCGTTGGAACCGATGCAACACATACTGAAAAATGAGCTTGGGCTCAAGCCATTGAAGTTCCAAAAAGCGCACGATCTTACACTGCAACAGAAAAAAGTTAGAGTTCAAAGAGCGAAGGAGTTGCTACGCTTGCACGAAAGTGGTGAGTTGCCGAATTTGGTTTTTTCCGATGAGTCGCCATTTGTTATCGAGCAATATGTCAACAAACAAAATGACCGAGTTTACTTGCCAGAGAGGTCCTTCGAAAATGTACAGCTTCGGACGGCCACCAGAAAGCAGGCAGCACCGATGGTGATGGTTTGGGCCACCATAACCGCCGATGGTCACTCTCCGCTCGTATTTTTGGACCGTGGCCGTGGCGTCAAAATTAATGCGATCGTATACCGTGAAACTACCTTAGAGGCAGTATTTCAGCCTTGGGCAAACAATCATTTCAGTCGGAGACCGTGGACATTTCAACAAGACTTCGCACCGTCTCACAAAGCGCGCATCAACCAAGATTGGTTAAAAAACAGTGTTCCACACTTCATTTCTTCGACAAAATGGATTGCAAATTCTCCGGATGCAAATCTGTTGGATTTCTCTGTCAGGGGTATTTTGAAGGCGAAGGTTGGCACTAAAAACTACCTAAGTTTGGACCACCTCAAACAAGCACTTCGCCGGGAATGGGCCAAAATACCGCAGAGCCACTTGCGTGCAGCGTGCGATGATTTCTTCGGCCATCTCAAGGCCATTGTCCGCACCAGAGGTGGACATATTGAAAACTACAGATACAATTTAAAAATTGATGTATTTTCCAACATTTTTTGCTCTGGCACAATAAAATTTATCAAAAAATAAACAAATTATAGCATTTTAAAAAGTTGGAGTTCGAGTAAGTCACCCTGTACATATCCACAGAGATTGAAATGGGCCTCGTCGCTCATGATGATTTTCGATGATACCTCGTGGTCAAGATTCAGGATAACTTGAGTATATGTTACATGTGCTTGGTGGCCAACAGCTAACAGCTGATGCACTGTTTGCACTTTGTAAGGGAACATCTTACAGTCTTTCACCGATTTATGGCCAATTGCGTGGCACGTCGTCTGTTCGATACTCCGGGGTCCTCTGCGACATCTTCAACCACAGCTACGATATTCTCAGCAGAACAGTTGTTCCGGGGTCGGCTATACCTGACCTGGCAATATATCGTATTGTCCCATACTGTTCTAGGCGAGCGGCTAAAAGTGTTTGCCCAGTTGGTGTCGGACGACCAGGAAATCCGCACCGAAATGCACACTGCGCAGACACCATCGACGAATTATTGCGCAAAAAAATCGCAACAATTAATCCGCCATCTGTAGGAGTAAAGCGGTTCATGTCTTGTTAACGTGTATTTTGTATCTGTTTACTTCACAAATGTCAGAGTGGAATTGACATTCGCTGTCATTTGCAAAAATTATAGCATCTTCCGATAGGTGCCGCATGCACTTCCTTGAGAAGTGCGAAGCCGTCTCAAACGTATCAACCCAAACCGTATCTTCTGTAGCCTCAATGCTGGTCTTGAATGTTATTTGTGATACGGAACTGAATTCCTGCAGACATTGATTCCATAATTAGAAAAGTTACGCTACGCTCGGCTTTGTTTAATGATGGTCTAAAGATTTCAAAAGTCACAAAATCTCTTTACATCACCTTTGTTAGGGTACTTCTTAAGTAAGCTAACCAGACCCCTTAATATGAAAACCATATTCTACGTATCGAAGTTGTCCTACGATTAGGCATGCCCGGGGTCCCATGAGCTCCCTTCTTATGCTGATCGATTCGATCTTCTTTCTTTGGAAGAACGTCGCCAATCCGCGGATATTCTCTTTACCCAACGGCTCTTAACTTGTTTCAAACTAGCACAAGGATTTTAGGGTCGGTCTTTCTTGTTCGACCCAGTGATCACTGAACGCCATATGCTGGCATTAATGCTGCTGATTGTGCCTTCTTTTCTCCAATTCCTTGTAAACATTAAGCATCAATTTCTCATCTGCTTGGGATCATATCTCCTTGATCCTGATCTTGCTGATTTCTGATCATTTGATCGTACACTGTTCTGCCTACATCTGCTGATGATACTTCTCGAATTAACCGATTGTTCTATACTACACCGTCTTCTAATACTGATCTTGCTAAATTTAGGGACGGTTAATGGCATCTGCTACTGATCCATTATGAACAAGATCGGTTCTCTCTCCGATCTCATCTGTTTAACTGTTCGTTGTTTCTCAACTTTAATATTCCTAATGTCCGGTCCTCCATTGATCGCATGTTTGAACATCGGCTTTTAATAATGATCATGTCTTCGACTCATAATCGTAGTCTACTCTACTGATCACTTTTACTACTGATCGTAATCACCTTTCACTTCCTTCTTCTTCTTCCGTCCCCTCCTATCTTAAACCGTGATTTCCACAAAACTAAATTCAGCAAATCGCCACCAATTAGACTGCTTCCGCTCGAATTTATTCACCGAACTTTCTCAGGTCCTTTTAATCTTTGTTTTACTAATGTAGGCCTCCCACTTTCATCACGCAAGCAGATTACCGAAAACCACTTCATTAAACCAAAAATTTTTGAGGAAAAAAAAACCTCTTCCGCATTTTCGCTTTATTTGGTTTTCTCTTTCCTCGAAAATCATAACAAAACAATTTCGTTAAACATTCTGAGGCGGGCGGAAGTCTACCAGCCTACAAGTCAATGAGTCTATAAGGTGGCAAGTCGGAAAGTCGGCAAGTCGGCAAGCTGGCAAGTGTGAGGTCGGAAGTGAAAATCGCCTCCACGCCAGAGTTATGCATTAAATTGCGCGCTCTGCTCTTAAATCAACTAAACACGCGTTTAATTGCTTTTTCTTTCGAAAGCAACAATCCGAAGCCAAAGCGTTTGCCAACAAAATCAACAAAAACCAGCGACGTAGAGACACAGAAGCTACTTATCCGTAGTTGCAGTTTTACAAGACTGTAGATACTCGGATAAATCAGAAGCGTAATGCAAAGTTGGCACAATTCGAATTGACGGCTGAGCCTACGTGCGTTTTGAATAAGCAACTAACCAAATGCGGTGTACACGACTACTCGTTGGGGGAAAAGTGGAAAATTATTTTCACAATTTTTCCAAGTCGACATTGGTGGCACACCAACTGACGGTTGTCTTCCTCGAACTTTGTGTATCTGTAAGCGTAACTTACAACAACAGCTGGCGAAGAAATGCATTTCACGCACGCATGCATTTTTAAATTGCAACGCTTTCGTGAAAAGGTGCTCGTCGGAGGTAAGAGCAGATAAACACCTCAAAGGGGAGCAGGTTCTGTATGCAGCGTTTTTTTGGTTTTGAACTTGACGCATCGTAAAGAACACGTTGTGAAGCGTTTTATGAGAGGGAACCGTACACATGCTTGTACTCGTATGTACAATGCCGTCAGGCACGACTGTAAATTTAAGTTTCTTACGTAAGCAAAATTTTTATGGCTTTTACTGTAATTGGTTGTAGTGAATTTTTAATTGTCCGGCTTATCTGTGTAATTTATGGGATTCTGTTGGATGCCTTGCATGTTTGGGGAATATTAGTGGCAACATTAACAGATTAACTGATGTTTCCATTCAGGGTTAGGAATTTCTCAGACGATAGTCTCATTTTAATCTCGTTGTGGCTCTAGAACTTGTCGGCCAGAAATGTCACCTTGAAGCCGGACAGATATACTCATGTAGTCGTATCTCGATTGATTTTGTCCAGCACCAGTTATATCTCTATTAGGAAACTATACAAAATACCTAGTTAGTCCGGCTACTGATCATATTTAAAAATCATTGTACTGCTTATCAGGCTTACTGATCTGTCCAATTATTAGTCAAGCCTGCTACTCATCCTACCTTGTACTGATCATGGTTATTGTTGATACTGCCATACTCCTATCATCTCACGCTACACCGATCAATTTACCGATCGCTCCTCAGTTATCATGTCCTTTGCTGATCGTGCTCAGTTTTCATTGAGTAAGTTGACGATCACGAAGATGTAGGGAATAGTTACTCAAGTCTGCTCCTGATCATGCCTATAACTGATCCTATTAACTTATAATGGTTACTGCTAATCGCGGTTACTACTTATCATGGTTACTAGCGATCATATTTATAACTGATATTTCCAACAACCAACTGAGGAGGATCAGTAGTAGGCTTCACTGATCCTCCTCAGTTTTAATGATGTTAATTGCTGATCATGGTTGCCGCCCGCCGATATTGTCAAATTCTTATCATCTCACGTCACAGAGATCGGTCTTCAGTTATCATGCCTTTTGCTGATCGTGCTCACTTATTCCAAACACTTTCTTGCTGACTTAAATGGCGGAATAGATGTGGGCCACCATCAATAAACCTCTCTCATTAGCGCGATTTTGGGTCAGCTACTTCCAGATGTCGGAGGCCCCCTTTACCTGCTTTCACCAACTAATGAGAAGTCGCCTCTACTATGTTGCCCCTCCGGGTACATAGGAATCGAAGACTTTTCGATCCGGAGCATTACTATCTGTTCGCCCTACAAGTCACTGCCATATCAGACGACTGAAACGTCCAGGTCGATGTACTGTACATATCTTCATTCGACTTCGCAACCGTCCATGTCTATAGACCAGGACTGACATGGTTAGGGTCTCCGTAGCGTCTCTTGACAAGGCCTTATTACCTTCTTAGGCCAAAGAAACATCAATTGATAAGTGTAAAATTCTACTGATTTCTGATGAGGTGTCATTGCTAGAATTATTAGCGGAGGCGAGAAAGACAGAACCAGTTTACAGTGATACCAACACTAGACATGGTTCAATACAGCTCGTCTCTGTAGATACTGTCAGATCTAGACTGTCTCAATATTAGTACTTATCAGGCTTAAAATTCCGCCGATATTAGTCCATCAGATCGCTGACAAATGTTAATATTTCGGGCATTTGCACAATATACCAGACAACGTCTTTTACACTATGTTGAGGACACTGATAGTTGGAGGAGTTAAGAGGGTGAATCGGGCAGACGGTGCTAAGATTCTATTTTCCAGGCATGTTTTTTGTCCACCAAATCTCGGGAATGAGTTGGAACATGCTCTATACCAAGTCGTCTACCACTCCCTTAAGAGCTCTGCACTTAGGCCGTCCGGCCTTCTTCTTCTTCTTGTCTTCTTGTACTTAAACTTGGGTATTGCCTAATCATTTGGTGGGTGAATGGATCTTGATCTCTTGACAGTAGCAGTCTGCAGAAATGGTTTTTCGATATCCTCAGCACCAACTGTGACTTTACTACAGTGTTTCCTTGTTCATTTCTACCGGCCTCTGTTCGGGTCTTGTTGCCTTGACGCGTTCTTTTCGCATTTTGGTAAAATTTCTAACTTTGTTCCTGGAGTGGCATCTCTCGATTTCCTCGACCACGGGCTTCTCAGGCTTGCCTTTTTCTTATATAGAAGCCAATGAACTTCTCTCCTCTTTTGTTCGTAGAGCTCACTGCCCGCTCTGGTTCTTCTATACAATGCCGCTTCGTAGGAAGTCGTTTCCCTACGTTTCTAGTGAAACCCAGCACATCAAATGCGGAGTTTCAGATGGCGTCTTGACATCGATGCAACTGGTCTTAAACGCTTGATGTTGGTGAATAGGACATACAAAGAGCCGGCAAAAATTCTGGCGGTTTGTTGGTCCTCACAGTATTTCTTCATTATTATGGTGTCTGAGATATCCGTAGACGTAACTTGACTGGAGGTCCACACGTACGTGCTCTTCGCGAGCAAAGTACAGGCTATGCTTCCCAACTACGCTTTCAAAAATGTCCTCCCTTTCTATCTTGGCGGTGAAATACCCTAAAACGATTGTAACATCATTCTTCGGATATTGCTAGTTTTGTTGAGGAGCTCGTAGAAACATTCTTTGTCAGCGTCGCCTTTTTCCTCTGATGGCGTGAGGACAACAGGTTGATGTTGGTGAATAGAGCCTTGACGCATATTGTTATAAAGCATTCGCTTATGTGCCGAAGACTTAAGACTTCTTACCTGTGTCTGCCGTTTACAATAATTCCACATCAAGTAGGCGCTGTTTGTTTTTCTTGTAGCATTCGCCGAAATATTCGTCTCAGTTTATCACCGTACTTCCTGAATGGCGTTAATATCTACCTTATAGCAGTCGAAGGTCTCTGCTAGTTGTTCGGTTGCACAAGGTCTATTCTGTGCGAATAGCATACTTCCTACCTAGAGGGCCAGACCTTTTCATGAACTCTTTGACCGGATATTTCAGAGTTAGTAACCCAGTTCAGCATTATGATACATTTAGGGTTCATCAGCCACCATCTCTATTTCAGCACCATGACTAGTCCTACTTCAGCTCTAAATACTCTAAAGTGGCCCACAAAAGGTGCCATACTGACAGCTGAAATCACTGTCGATTCAATGATATGAATTCATCCACCCTAAGTTGTACTTCTGCCATTCAGTCATTTCTGACAATGAATTCTCAGTTTGACAGATCACAGATCACAGAGATCAGTACTCAGAGGCTAGCACGAGAAGGTAAAATAAGCACATCGCCAGGTTGACGTCGCTCTGCGCCTACTGTAATCATACACACCCATATTTGTTCGTTGTCCTGTCTTAGATATCCGTTCCTCTGCCCGAGACGCAGAGGAAGTTAGCTGCAGCTAAGTAGTGGTTTCAGTCTATACTGACCACTCGGAGTGCCCCCCATCCATCGCAACATGATCAGTTTAGTTGACTATCTGATCATGAGATCCCAATCAAGGGGTTGTTATACCCTTAACATTTTTGCACACCGCACGGACGTAGGAATATTAAGGAGGAAGAAAGAAGCGGTACCGATGTACATTGGTCTTAAATGTTAGCAAGTTATAACGACTAGGAATTAGAGATTTCGGCAGAGTATTGCATTCCTTTGAAAATCTTAAGATTGTGAGCAATTTTGGTGCCAAAGATGTCCTCTTTTACTATATCCTGGGCATATACTCGTATATACGAGCACATCACCCTGATACAGATTGTTACAATGTTATTGCTCACGACCTGAAAGCTCTAGACTTTTTGCCTGGGTCACCGTAGTATGGCTACTACCGAGCTCGCTATATTTTGATTCCCTTTTTTTAGTGTTCAGTTTGAAAGAAGATTGGTCGTAATGTAGGGACGAGAAATAGTTACTGAGCATTTAGTCATGTCCTGTGCGGATCACCGAGTATGAACTTTTCTATCTGATTAGCCTTGCATTTATGCTATAAAACATTCTACAGATTTTGTAATGAAGGGAGTACTTTCCCTTACAATAGTTCTGATAGTATCCACTCCAGTTTGTTCCTGATCATGATATCTTTGTTGATACCAACCAGATCTCCCAGGTATTATTGTCAAGAAGCTGCTTTAATTTTTGTTAGTTTTTTTTCGTCAAGAACTGATCGTCTCCATTTGATCATTTCTACTACCGGCTATGATCTCATCAAAGCCGGTCCTCATACGTATGATTATTTTTTTAATATGAAACGCTTAATGATCGCATCTTCGCTGATTACGTCATTTACCTATCATTGACAGAAAATAAGTGGAGTTCTAAGTACCTTTGACTCTGAATCATGTTAATGCAGTTCATCTTATGATCATATGAGCTTTGGCTGTCATCCTGCTTTCTGATATAATCACCAAACTGCCTTGCGTGCAACTAATTGCAACTCATATTATTGGGTCTAAGATCCATTAATTCCCTTTCACGTTTTTTTTTGTTAAAGGCTCAGCTGTATTGTATCTAATGAGTCCACTGCGGCTTACCTGTATCTCGTAATGGCTCCTAGAATAATATTGTGTTTCCAAACGCACCTTCTACTGAAAATGTCAACTAAACGCCCACACCACTAATCATGCTAATTCTTCAAACATCAGCTTCCATTCAACTTTATTGGTAGTATCAATCACAGTCACTACCAAGCCCCTTACAAACCTTATTTTCCTTGATGGCTTCCTGGATAAATTGACACTCGTACAATGACTCCTAATTGTACCTATTAATTCGGAATTTTTGTCATAGATGATGGATACTTTTCTTTGCTAACACTATCGATCACGTGTAATACCATCCAAGCACATGATCACCCTTTCAGGAGTCTTTCACCGAATTGACCTAGTCCTTGCAGTCAATAAAGAAAATAGCGAACTATTAGTGCGACCAAATCTTAGTCCCCCAAACCTAAGATTTGGTAGCCGATCGTGCTTCATACGAGCACCTTTTACTGATTTTGCCACTAGTCTAAATATCAATCTTATTTGTTGATCTCTGGAAAAGTTGCAGTTGGATTCTAATGTCGTTTATCGAACGTCCCGAATAGGGATCGTGGTTCCAATTCCCTCAATTGATTGGTTCTTATTGTGATTACGCCATTAATCAGCTTATACAATAACAGGGTCTACTGATCGTGCATGAAAGCGGTCCTACTATCAGTTGTTGCTGGTGTAAGCTGCATCTGGAAACATTCTCCCATGATGATCGAGCCTCCGATCGCAGCAAACGATCGGTTCTAACAGTGATGGAGGCATCAATCATGTTTGGTTGCGATAGCTCGAGCTGTCTGTATTTAAAAGCTATGATGCTCCTGATCGTCTGTCATATAGTAGTCATCACATTTGCTGATCGATCACTAGAAAATGAACTTCTATCCAAACTGCACTTCCCGATCGTTATCGACTGATCATGGTAAATTCGACTACTGATCTGTCGCTGATCATGCCATATGACGATCATCTGAGGTGTCCTATTTGTTTCAGTTTTTTTTTATCATGAGGGTTTCGATTGAATGCAAATGAGGAAAACCGGTTGGCATTCTTTTCGAAATATGTTAATCTTTCAATCATAAAGCTCCACCAATATCATCTCTAAGCAACTCTTTAGTCAAGTCCGCATTTACAAAGATTAAATACGATTATGGTAATTGGCCCGTCAATCACTATAACCCGTCCACGTGTTCGTCTTAAATCAATCTGCTCCACAATGACAGGGTCATTGTTATTCCTTTTTTGATGGCACTCTCCAACAAATTGAACATTTGTCTCAGGCTGTTCATAAATTCTTTTTCAAAGACAACCCACCAACTGCGGTCTGGATAAGGCCCAGGACCGGAAATTCTCTTTTGGTTTCATATATCGTTGTATGGAGTAGACCCGTACTACAGGCTGACCGTTAGACGTCATATCATCATGTCTTTAGGTGCCAGCTGACGTGCAAAGGAGCCCAAAGAAGCCAAATGAAGAAATTCCACTTTTGGACAGTCTTTTTCCACTTTTTCTTCTCCTCTTCAGTCTTCGTCTTTGCAACTTCTTTGTTTCTTTGTTTTCGTCTGCGACACCTTGTCATCGTTTTGGTTTCGCTTCCTCTGTCATACTCGTATCCATACACCGGTGCACTGGCCTTATGGCTATCGGTTTGGATGTATGTATACTTACGATCACCACAGCGATCTACGATCTACAAAGTAACCTTCATTATGATTTGCTTTGTATAACTTTTTGAGGTTAAGTAACTGCTATTTGCAATTCGAATTAACTTTTTTTTTTGCAGTTCCCCCCCCGAGATGAAAGAAATCACCACAATCAAACGGTCCATGAGCTATGTGGGATTGTCATAGTCAGTCGGAGAGCGGTGATACTTTTATCCGATCACCACGCGATCACCAAAAATGACTCACTGATCTATCGCGACAAATGATCGATGACTCTAACCCTAATGACGGTACTGCCTAATTATTGCTATTTTCAGCATCAGAGTTCGATAAACCGGTGACATGATCACTTTTGAATGATGGGAACCTTACTTTCGACTCTGGGCGTTTTAGATGATCGCAGCTGGCCTACGGCATGGAAGACAGAAGCTTGCGCTTGGTAAAACGTTTTTTTAAACTTCCAGCCCACATTCGGAAGATACGAGACATAACTCGTATAAGATACGAACGTTGGCGAAGTGGTTCATGTCTCGAGTGTACCACGCATTTTTCTCTATCTCAATCTTAAAGCATTGTCCATTGAAATCTGCGGTACGTTTAAGTGTTCAGGTTTTATGCAACGATTGCTGGTATTCAATTTCTCAGTAGTGGAACGCCAAGAGCGTTACCTAACGTCATTTTCACTTGAACGGGGTATACGGTTACAAGTTTCAAGGTTAAAGCGTGAGTAACTGCTTTTTTTTTTCTTTTCAACTTATCTTTCAGTTAAAATGAAAGAAACGAAGGGCAAATGGCGTTTACCAAACAAAGAAAAAAGTGCAGTAGCGCGTATTGTTAATTAAAAATAAAAAACAAAAAAAAGTGATGTGTCAGCTGTAATATCATAGTAATGGCTTACCAAGGTGATGGCTTTGCCACTTTGTCCGGCAGAGACTGCAAAAGAAAGAAACCAGTTAACATTTGTACTCTTTCCACAGAAGCCGAGATAAAAAGATATGCCGGAGTGGTAGATTTGGGCTGACTTCAAGCCAACCTAACCTTGGTATCCCTTCCTTAGAAACTAACTTCACTAACCCTCTTGGATGCTCTTAGCTTTGAGTATTGAAACGCGTGATTGTTGGTTAGCAGTGAGTTTTGCGCTATTTGTCAGAGATTTCTTTCCAAGTTCGGGACTACTATATCGTCCATTACAGTCCAGATCGTTAAATCCAATCCAAACGGGAAAATGTCTAAGATTGAGATGTAGAATCATCAATTGATGTGTAAAAGTTACGCACTACCAGGAATGTCATAGTGATAACGTATAATCGAATAACGTCCCACATAGCATGGTCTTTTTACTAAGTCCGTGATTACTAGTAGCTGATCGAGCTAACCTAATTACTTTTTACTTGCAGGTCTTCTGAACCCTCGTAAGGGATAGAGTGCCAACAACCCCTGCGCCCCAACATGTTCGAATACCTGCAACTCATTTGAGTTCTTTCCTAGTTATCCCAAGAATCTGGATTTCTCCTCGACGGTCCTTCTCTATATCTACCTAGGCTGAACCACTCCTAAGTGAATTTCATTGCATGGCATACTGCACGCCGTAGGTTAAGTTAGGTTGGGTAAAAGCGGCAGTTGAAAAAACCAACTCACTTAGGCCATTGTTATGCCACGTGGATCTGTGATCTTCCTACTCTTGGAACCATTTTGGGATTCTGATGAAACGTAGCAGACTGTTGACGTCTATATTATTTAGGTCATTCAAGTCATTGCAGAAGAAAGCTCCTAAACGGAGTTTCCTTCTTTGGGAGAGATCTGGGCATGTAGAGAGCAAATGGAGGATTATCTACTCCTCTTGGTCGCCCATGCTGCTTCTGCAGAAATCAATGGTAAAGACGCCAAGTCTTCTGACATGCCTATAAGACAGTGTCAAGTGATGACACCTATCATAGCGCTGAGATATTTCCTATTTTGAAAGATCAAACTCTTAGTGCCATTCAGATCCAGCTTTGGTCAGATTTATTTGGTCCCCAGACAGGTTGATCCAACAGTTCATCTAAGGTTTGTTATTCTGTTAGCATCCAGCTTTAGTAATAGTTTGCACGTAGCGATTGGTATACTGACACTACCCTTCGCGCCGTAAGGTGTGAACGATTTAGGCCACTTTCTCCTGTATATTTTGGCGGGGCCCCGGCCAATTACCAAGTCTTCGCCCATCAATGACGTTGTCTAATAAAAAAGCTGCGGCAGAGCATATTACTGGTCTTACCGTAAACATCTTCAGATAACGCCTCTGAAGATTGCTACGATTTGGCCAGTTATACGTTGCCGGTCATAGGTCTTGTTGCCAGCAAGACCACCAGTAGTCCCTACCAGGACTTAAATCACGGTACCATGGGAGTCAGAAGCCCCCCGGATTTCGGTCCGGGCCTGACTTGTTGAGGTATTCCCCCTTGTGGGAGCGTCATATTGGCTGTGGTTTAAACCCAAATAGCGGGAAGGGTCTTCCTTGGTTTGACCCATTATAGAGTAGCAAATAAGTAATGGGTGCTGTAACCCTAAGAGCAGTAAGAGGTCTTAGATCGGCCTCTACTCATATTAAGGGTGGAACTTGTGCCTCCAGCACAGTCCCGAATTGGTATCAAAGTATTGGTGGAGAGCGATGGCAAGGCGTATCCTAGCTCCCATGGATGTATGGCATTCCGTAAACACAAGTCTACATAACAGATGGTTTACGTTAAAAACCAGAGACTAATGTATATTTTGGCATCTATTGCAGTTTTCCGTTTGATATGCCGCCTGGCCAGAGAATCCTAGGATGTTGTGAAGAGAATTTTTGGTCACTTTCCAGGTACTCCACCCATAACATTACACTGTTTCCAGGTTTGATCGGAACAGTTCTAGTTTTGCTTTTTACGTAGCATGCCGAACGTAGTCTTTGATCTGCGAAGTGCGCCGTCAATATCCAATTTGATACCATCATCTTCTTAGATCATACTTTCTGGATACAGAATTCGATTCAAGCTGTCGAAGCACTTCTTAAGGTCGTTAAACGACGAAGGTGGGAGAGATCTAATTTCGAAGGTGTTGGTATGATCGATGGAAGAGCTTCTTCCAACTTGGAGCCTATGCCAACTTGGTTCGGTATTTATGTAAATAATCGCAAGCTGTTCCTCATCCAAACCCAGCAGATTTCCGTCTAGTCCTTTTAGTACTATTATAGTTGCATTGCAATAGTTTGGTGTTTTAACCACGAGAGAGATCGCTAGTAAAACTACTGTATAGATGGTCCTGCTATCGCACGTAGTTTCTTTTTCTTTAGCCTTGGTGTCCGTTTTATACTATGTTGAGCTCCTTCTAGCTCGGGGCGTTTTACTGCTGAGGCCGCTGCAATACATGCTTTGAGTATATGTCAACTGTCAGTCATGTACATTGGCTTCTTTGCTGAAATGAAAACATTTTCCAAAGCATTCCAGTGGACATTGATGCTCTCGAAAGCGAAGCTATTAGCTGTTTCTGCGTTTGCGGTTCATTATCTGTTAGCATATTTTAGGATAACAGAGTTTGTCGGTATTAGATAGATAGGATACAAAACCGTGCGATACTCATAGGTGATTCTTATATCACTCAAACAATGGACACCCTCGAACACCGTGTCTCACTCTGTTTTATCGCTATTTCCTACACCAGTTCTCCATAGAAATCGCCAGTAGCATTCCGTATCTTTTCGCTATGAATGCTTATCAGTGTACCCTCAAGCCGACTTTCGAACGAACTCCAAAATATCGTGATTCATTATAACCTTCAAACATTTAAAACCAACGTTCACCGGTATCTCTCTTTCCATTCTCCCTGATTTTCCTTCGCCCGTGCTTTGTGCAAACATTTTAAGGGTACTTAAATCCCTTGAGCGCGCGCAAATTATAACAAAATTATGTCTAGGTAGTCGTAAGAAATTGTATCGGTTGGTGTTAGATGATGGTCCCTCTGTATTCCTAAATAGCTTACGTTGCCGATCAGTGAGGATCCAGCTGATCTTGCTGCGGTCCTTGAGGTCAAACACTGCCTTTAATGACAAGTCGGTTAATGTTGCAATAGTCAACAAACCTTTCGCCGTTCTCATTTCTTATGTAAGTACTGAGGAAATTGCTCATATAATTCGAAACTGATCCTCCAAGCTATTGATCGTTCTTATTTTGGCTCAACATATAATGGATCGAACCCGTGGCAATCAGATATCGACTTGCTTCCAACATCTTTAATTATTGAACTTACTGATCGTATCTATGGGTAATCCAAACAGCTCACGATCATGCATGCCACTGATCTATATTCTTCATATTATACCCAAGGATTTCATAATGGTCTACGCGCCTCGTGGACACGGATACGCTGTCAGTAATTGCTTTTTAAGTGTACTCTGGTACTGCTTATCCAAATCGACAAAGTGATCGTGATCTTGTGTCCTTAAAACCCAGCTTTCATCTATCACTGATCGTACGAATAGCTGATCTTGTTGACTGTGATTATGTTCAACCAGACTGAGGCTCTTGCTGTGATCATCTCATTTACAAATTTAAGGCAGCTCGTGCCTAAGTGAATCATGCTCTGAACAGATCACAATGATCTTTGACAAGATCACTTGCTTCTGAAGTCTTAAAAATATAAACTTTCTCCCAGAATTCAGTCTTTGAATATGTCACTGTGGATATTCAAAGCCTATTTGTACGATCAGTTGTGCTTCTATTGTTCAGATCTGGTTCTACCCTCACTTACCAATATCTTTAGATCAATTAATTCATGAGGTTAGATCCGAAATTGTTGGAGAGAAATTATAGTAAGACATGCCTAGCGCGAAGGGTACATCGTAAAGATCAATGAACCTTTCCTTATTTCTCCTCAAGCTGATCGAAAAGGTCTTGGATAGTATATCAGAGATGGGGCTTTTCAAATGAATCTTCTTCACATTAACCAATATGCCTGACTAGTAACATCAACCCATCAGTGGGCTAGTTCCATGACATCGGAAATGCTTTCGATGATCTACCAAACGTACGTCGTTATAACGACAACATACCATCCTTTCCAGAGGAAAATTTTACGAAACAATCATGGATCGTCTCAGCAGAGCTCTCGATTTCATAGCTAACAGGTGCAAAATGGTTAACCTCAAGCATAGTAGTTTCTACCAAAAGAAGAAACATGGATAAGCCCACAAATTCACAACCTTCTAGCGGAGCTATATAATTTTTGAAGAAAGTCAAGCTTCTGAGGCTTGATCAAAAATTTACGTGAAATACCTATGGCACATCAGGACAGAATCCACTGCTAAATCCAGCAAAAGTCTACTAAGAAAAAACTAGGTCTTCAAACTTTAAATAACACTGCGGATGTAAACAGCAATAGCTAGACCTATGGTCACCTACGTCGCAATCATTTGGTGGCAAGAGACGAATCAAAGGCCTAAGCAGGTCGAGTTTAATAAAATGCAAAAGCTGCCCTATGTATGAACAACCAGTCATGAGAACAAGACCCACTGCAGCATTAGAGTTTGTTCGGAACCTTTAGCTTCACATTCAGAAAGAATCCATGGCAACCACCTACTAATCAATCTCAAGCTATTGTAATTCCTCCTGACCTTGTGTAGGGCCTCGGAAACAACGGAGTACCTGGAAAACTGTCTAAAAAAAATACAATAATCGGAATTTTAAGGTTACAGTCGCAGAACGACTTAACTGGACACGGAACAGGCTTTACTTTATTAAAGATCTACTGGTGTTTTATACCAATGGATCTGAAACAGATGAAGAACTTTGGACAGCAGTATATGAGGCGACTACCAACAGTTGCCTTTAAGTAAGCATGGATAGTAGGACCCTTATATTTCAGACTGGGATTGAGCTCGTCATCATGGAGAACCTAAACATGTCAATCACAAGCGATAGCACTTGCATTCTCTTTGACAATAAGGCAGTCCTGCTTGATCGCAATTGCGCTGACTTCAACTACAACTAACTGCTTACAACACTATGCAGCGCGAAGTCAGTTAATTTATTCTAGCTTGGACGGCAGGATCTCCCTGAGACCTGTCGAGGCCATTTTGCGGGCGACATATTAGCTCCTTAAAAAGTTGCATCAACAACTGACTGAAAACTATCGCACTCCAGTAGTGAATGGAAACTGAAGATAATACTCACAGGAGTTGGTGATAACTTTCTGCCAACTTCATCTTTCAAAAGAACAAATCAATTCCGATGACTACATAGAAGTCATACGTAGCTGACGACAATACGTATATCTCGAATGCACAGCGAAGACGAAGAAACAGAAGAGCATATACTTTGCCACTGTAGAATAGGTTTCCGTGTCCTAGGTAAGCCTTACCTTGAGGCAGAGGCCATTACTCCCACTGTACCCTAAGACGTTGTCAAATCCAAAAATTAAGTCGGCACCATGTGTGAACTCTATCTCGAGGATATCACAATAAGTCTAATAACGCGGTAATAAACAACTAATCTAATCTAACCTACCTTAGTTTCGATAATGTCAAAGCCTGAATTACCAATCACGAAGTTCTTAAGCAAACGCCATATCCCAAAACAAGAAACCCTTTGCTTATATGAAGCCTCAATCAAGTCTTTTACGAGTACTTTCTCCGAATTTCCATGGTCGATTCTGATATTCTCTCTTCCACTTTTTTCACAGCATATTATCCTTAATAGCTACACACCGTCAAGTCGTCGAGTTGGTTAGCCATTGGCTTTTAAACAAAAGTTCCTACAGTAATGCATCTTACAACAAGTTGCCCAGAAATCATCCAGTCATCCGATCAGATACTTAATCGCTTAATCAACGCTATCTACCTTTAAATTCAATTCATCACAAAATCGATCCTCTTCGCCCTGAATTTGTAGCTACCCAACCGAACGATCATCCCAAATAAGTTCACATTGTAGTGGGAACAATTTTAATACATTTCACTCTCCGCATCGAGGATGACTCTCCGACTCTAGGAACCAATCTTAGTATGGGAACGAAGTCTAAGTCAACATCGTTTACTTGTACTACTTATTTACTTATCTGGGCAGCTACCCTTGGAGGGACTGATCTTGAACTAATGCCGCTTTCCATCCTTCACGGTTTTGGGCACGTTGCTTACAGTTTACCAGTCAAGGCCGCGACCACTTGATCTTTAAACCGGAGATTTAGTCTTCCTTTTCTTCATGAGCCATGTGGCTGGAATTCGAAGATTCTCTTAGCTCGATCATTCTCGCCATTCGCTCGATGTGGCCGAGCCAGTGCATTCGAAGAATTTTTGCCTTACGCACTACATCCACATTTCTATATAGCTCGTAGAGTTCGCGGTTATATCTTCTCCTCAATTCGTCCTCCTCGCAGACAGAACCAAATATTCGACGCAGAGTTTTTCTTTCGAAGGATCCCAAGATCTGCTCCGCCGTCTTGCTTATCGTCCAGCATTCAACTCCATGAAGTAAAACTGGCATGATCAGGGTTTTGTAGAGCATGATTTTAGACCTTCGAGTTAAAAGTTTGAACCCTAGTTGCTTGAACAAACCGAGGTAGCAGTGGTTCCCTAAGTACAATAAATAAACTCCTTCACTACCTCAAAATTGTAGCTGTCGATTGTCAGGTTCTGTTCTAGACAGTGTTCGACGGATCGGTATTTGGTTGACAGTATGTACTTAATTTCATGCTCATTCATCATGAGACCACTCGTTTAGCCTGTTCTTCTATAGCGGTAGAAGTTTCAATAACGGCACGTTGGGAACGGGCGATGATGTCGATAACGTCTGCATAGCCCAACAGCTGAATGGATTTGTTAAATATCGTGCCTTCTGTGTTTACGGCGACCTTTCGCACGCTCCAGCACAAGATTAAAGAAATCACACGACAGCGCGTCTCCTTGCCCCCAAATGCGGTGCATGTTTAGTATAAATCGGAAGTTTTTTTTCCAAGCTACACCCTGCAATGCGAATTGTCTAGCATGGCGCGACACAACCGAATCAGCTTTTTCGGGATCCCAAATCCGGCCATCGCGTTATATAATTCAGTGCGGTTAATGCTGTCGTATGCGGATTTGAAGTTGATGAAGATATGATGAATATCAACTTGGAACTCGTTTGCCTTTTCCAGGATTTGTTGCGGTGTGAAAATTTAGTCTATTGTCGATTTGCCGGGCCGGAAGCCACACTGGTAGGTGCCGATGAGTGTGGTGCAAAACGTCTTTAGTCGTTCACACAGTGCGCTGGATGGGATCTTGTAGGCTACTTTAAGCCGTGATATGCCTAGGTAGTTCTTACAAGACATAGGACTGCCTGTCTTGAAGATGGGGCAGTTAGAGCTGATAGTTGAGTCCTGTGGTAGATTTCGTCCTCCCATACTTTGCAAATGGTGCATACTCCTTACTAAAACATTGCCACCAGCTTTGAAGTGTTCTGTTGGCAATCCGTCCAAACCCGCGGCCTTATTGGTCTTCAGCTTTTTAATGGTTGTGCCGACTTCATCTAGGCTGGGAGAACTACTTCATCGACTGGAGTTAAGTTTTCTTCGTACCCTATCACTCTCTCCTGGTCATTCCCATCAAGCAGCTGTTGGAAATGCTGCTTAAATACATCCACAATCCCCTGCGGGTCGGTGACAAGATTACTCTCAGTGTTTCGAAGGGCCTGACTCCCTTGTCTGTAGCCTGCAGCCAGGCTTTTAGCTCCTTGCGCTGGGAGACTGCGAAGGCTCTTTCCTTTTTTCGCAGTAACATTTTCTCCTCGCTCCTTCTGGCTTTATACTCATCCCATGTTGACCGGGTTATTCTTTGCATCGTCTTCTTATAATCTTCATCTGTTGCCTTGCCATGATGGACTTCTTGTTGGGGGGGGAAGGGCTGGTAGCCTAGAGTTGCTTCGGCTTCTTCCTAGATAATAGTGAAGCTTTCTAACCACAGGTTTTTGGCGTTTGTGGTAGGTAATGGCATATTGAAGAGTCTTTCGTCCAGTTGCTCCTTGTAGTCTCTGGTTACCTTCGGTGTGCTCAGGGATCCAATGTTGTACCTCCTTTTTGTTCTTTGGCGCAGCTTTCTTTCATTGGATAGTCGAGCTATGGATCGGGCTGCAACTATATAGTGGTCAGAGTCGACATTTGCCCCTCTAAACGTTTGCACATTTAGGATGTCTGACGAGTGTCTTGCGTCAATCATCACGTGGTCAATTTGGTTGGTGGTTCTACCGTCCGCAGTTAGTCAGGTTGCTGTATGGATTCTCTTATGAGGGAATCTTGTGCTGCTTATCACCGTATTACAAGCTGCCCTTATCTGTATTTTCCGACCACTCGGCCAAAGATGCCCTCCTTAACAATTTTAGCATTAAAGTCCCCGAGCACGATTTTAACATCGTACTCCGGACAGGCTCCATATAATCCGTCCAAGAGGTTGTAGAGATCCTCTTTGATAGGGTCTTCCGCTTCATTGGTAGAGGCGTGTGCATATACGAGGCTGAGGATGTAGAATTTCCCTTGGATGCGGATCACAGCCAGGCGATCGCAAATTGGTTTGAAATCGATGACCTTCGATCTCAGCCGCTTTTCCACTACGAATCCGCATCCTAATATGTGCAACCTTTTGTGGCAGGTGTAATATATATTGCACTCCTTTCCTTTCATCATTCCAGATCCTATCTAGCCCACCTCCTGGATTGCAGTAATGTCCGGCGTATACCGGAATTTTCCAGTTTTTGGGTAGCTTCTGGAGCGTCTAATGTTCTAACACTCCAGGAGCGTATTCTTAAATCATTGTCCTTTTTCGCGCAGTGTCGTCGTTCTTGGTCGGGTCCATTTTCTTCCGAGACAGTTGGCTCTCTCGCAACGATGGATTTATTTTACGTGTTTATACCATTTACCCCACGCATAATCGCCAAATCCGGTTCGGGTAGAAGAACGTGCCTTATTGCCTAGAACACGGCTGCATACATTGGTTCACTATTCAGCGGCTGCTGAGATAGCTATCAAGGGACGCCACGTGGAGGCCGTATGTCAGCTTGAACTGTACAGTGACAGGGATCGTATCTGGCAGAACTTTACCCTGTATGTGCATTTCCATGCCATTGGAGGAGTTGAATCCGCCAACTCACCCTAGATGGCCTTCGTTTATTTGTACACTATCTAAAATTTGGTTCATGGACATGGTTACAGAGAGCTCAGGGTCTTCACTGGTTTCAAATCTACTGGCACAAAAGACCAACTTTTGAAAAGACCTTCGTTCTCATCGATCTCAGGGTTTGCGATTTATGGTGTCCTGTCACTTGAAACTCTTTCCTCTTAATCTCTGTCCTGCAGATCGGAGTTAATCGTAGATTAATGCTAAAGTAGAATACCTGCACTCGAAGTTGCACTAAGCTGACATTGTGATTGCACATTGTCCCCTATTAGCTTGCTTAAAACACAGCGGACACGGTCAAAAAGTCGTTCTTTCGTTATATCTGACGTTCATCTCTTCCGATTTGAATATGTCAGAATGGTCTGGACTGCTGTAATAGAATTTCGTCCAGTTATCCTACCAACCTGGTATTCGTATCACAGCACATACTCCCTAGTGTTACACCGCTGAGTGTTATTTCAATAATTTGAAACCCAATACTGCCAAGCTTTTCTCAAAGTAGTCAATGAACGGCGGGCGATCAAACTCAGAAAGCCCTGCAATATATTTTCCAAATATAACTCTCTCTCACTCACAAACTTCTGACAAAGCAATTTATCACTTCCGAATTCTTAACTCTCATCTCAATTAAGTGAAACCTCTGCAGTTCACATGCTCCACCATGAAACTAGGTCTGATCAAAACGAAGATCCAGTTATCTCGCGGCCTAATGCAGCCTTGATATCTCAATCTGAAAACGACACGTGAGTGTAATCAAATTTGAGGGAAAGAAGAGAAAAACACCGCCGCGCGGTTAACTGATGAACAATTAACCTTGGCCGGCTGCTACTACGTTCTACGAATTTCTCTCGTCAAATTCAATTTATCCGAACGCGTACTTTCACTAAACTACCGGTACACACCGATGTTTCCAATTGTCTTTTCAATATTTCTTCTCTGACCATTCGCACTGTATCCGTACGTGCGGTCAATTTCTTCATTTCATCTAATCTCTATAAGATACTCATCAATTTGTGATTTCAACTTCTTTTTGTTTTTGTATTTCATTTCAGTTTACGGTAGCAGTGCAGACATTCACGTCGTAGACGATGGTGATGGTTCCATCTATAATGGCGACGAGAATCACAAAGTCTGGAACGGTTCCCAAGATCAACTTGATGGCATCGCTATGGAGAGTCCCTACGAAGTTTTCTCGGGAAACACCTCGACTCTGGGACGACCGGTACGTGCACGTCAAATAAGCACTCCAATTGATGTACCACCGCCACCGATGAAGGAAGAGAGCAAAAAGAAAAAAGACAAGAAATCCTCGAAATCACCTGGAGGTAGTCAAAGTTTGTCGGGCACTCTAATCCGACCGAAACCGATTCATGCGAATACATTACAACGGCCTGGGATGCATCATGGTGGTGCAGCTAGTGTGATGTATGGTCCAGTCAGTGGTCCACCTCCATCGAGACACTATCACACAATCAGTCATCGAGGATTCCCTATGAATGGTGGTCCACCACCACATCATCCACATGCACATCATGCAATGATGGGACATCCAGCGCATCATATGGGCCCAGTTGCGATGCCAATGCAGGTTATGATGCCACAGCAGTATGCGACTTTGCAGCCTTCCCGTACATCGACATCGTCGAAGAAGAAGAAAAAGGACAAAATGAATGGCGGAATTCCCGTTGGTATGCCAATTGTACCATCGATTTATGCCTACCACGCACATCCGCCACCACCACCACCGACGGGGGCAGTTCAATCCATGATCGGCGAACCACGTCCATTGGCGATGAGCAGTCGAAAATTGGCAGCATCACTTGGTAACGGCTTGGATGAGTCCGGCAATTCTGGAGGCGATTCACCAAACGGCACTGGTATCTATAGAAGGAAAGGACATTTAAACGAACGGGCTTTTAGCTATTCCATACGACAGGAGCACCGAAGTCGAAGTCATGGATCACTTGCTAGTCTACAATTTAATCCGCCTGACATGAAGAAGGAACGTGAAATCGCCCAAATGGTCGCCGGTTTAGATCTGAATGAAGGTGATTCGTCAACTCTCCACCGAAAAGGTCCCCAAGGACCTCCAATGATGAACGGCGGACCGGGTAGCAGTGGCCAAGCGATATATGGAAATGGTGGCGGTGCGGCGATTTATGGAAATGGTGGTGGTGGTGGCCCATCGGGTAGTTTTGGCAAACCAAGAAGATAAGGCGGTGGCTCAAGATGGGACGTCTTGTCTGTGTCCGATAAGCACGGAGGAGGTTAGCTTTTAGGTGTTACATATATTTTTTTTGTATCTAACTCTGATTCTGATTCTGATTCTGATTCTTTTGCAAGGAAGAGGAGAATGAAACTGTAAATTGTATTAACTTAATGGAATGTTAGTGTAAAATTATTTAAAGCTCATAGTCTGGAGGTTAATAGGATTAGAGCAAAAGTCAGCTGAAAAAAGAAGTCGATCAGCACGACATTGAAAAGGCAAGTGGCTGATCCTGTTTTCAATATTGACAACAAAAAAAAAAAACTCATTACCCGGCTCGAATGACCAAAATTTCTTAAAAAATTGACTGTAAGCACTCAATTTCTTTTGACAGAAAGAATACAAGAGCGCTTGTCACTCCATGAAACTGAATACGTAGTCAGAACCACTGGGATATGTCAAGTCATGTGTCAAATTGTTAAGATGTTGTTATCACAAAAGAAATTTCTTATATACTTTTAAGGTAAATTTTAAATCACAGTCTTATTAGTTGTTTTCCCATTCCATAACCCACCACATCAACAATAAATAAAAATCGACAGACCAAAGTAAAAGATTTAAAAGATTTAAAAAAAACCTTTGAATGAGGAAACTGTAAAGGATCATACCTATACATTACACGATATATAAAATACATTAAAGCCAAAAAAAAAAATAAATAAAAAATTGCACAATACCAATTCGATCATTCTACCAACATCACAAACCTAAAAAACAAAAAATTTAACAAAATCCCTAGGACAATATAAGAGAGTTCTTATAACAAATTGAGAAACAATAATAATTATAAAAAAAAAAAACAGAAAAACTATTATATGTGCCTTATTAGGTTTTAACGTTGAACACATAAAATGTTAAATAATTTTTTTTTTATTTTTATTTTTTTAACATTCAATCGAATATATATAAAATAATTATTTTTGTGAATATGAGGAGAGGAAAGTTTAATTTTTAAATGAAAAAAAAACAAAAATAAAAATAAAATTAAAAGAAGCATATAGTTCGTGTATATTTTATGAGTTAATTTGTTTATTGGCAAAGAGAAAATAAAACAACAAATCAAATTTATGGTATTTCATTTGTTTATGTAAGTTTTTATTTTATTATTATTATTTTTTTGTTAATTTTAATTTCTCTTCTTAAATGAGTTATATTAATTTATGTTCTACATAAACATTCTGTAACCATTTTTTGTCCATATTAGTGCGAGTAGAGGTAGTATGAAATTTAAAAAAAAAAAAACAAAATGAAAATGGATTATATAGTAATTAAAATTATTAAAGTAAATAAATTAATTTAAAAACAAAACTCTTGAGTGTTTGATTTATTTTGTTTCTTAATCTTTAGGTGTTGTTTTTTGTAATAACTATTTTGTGCCGATTTTTGGGAAATTTCGATCGCTTTGCTGCCTTTTTTTTCGGAACACAGAGCTAAGCAAAGAAGTAGTCCATTATATCTAGCCCTGCCATAAGTTCTCTTACACAATTTCCAGCGCATATCGTTCAAAACTTCTTGCGGGAAAAGAACCGTTAACATTTTTTTCAGAACACATGCACTGATCCGTGAAGAATACTAGTCAGTTTGGTTTCAGTTTGCAAACTATTAGTATGGAGTGGGGCGTTAAACAGAATCGAGTCGCGGTAATAGCGTTGCATAAGCGCGGAAAGGGTGCTGGCCAAATTTTCAAGTTACTAAAACCACTCGGAATATCGAGAATATTCGTTTATCGGGCTATAGCTCGCTTCGGCGAATTGTCTAGAGTAGAGAGCACGGATAAGTAGTTGCCCGCGCGTCGTCCATACGAATGCGGTAGTAAAGGCAGTGCGTGTACGAATTCGAAGAAATCCCCTTAGGAAGCAGAAGATCATGTCCAAGGAATTGAGTATATCAACCAGATCCATGTCTAGGATGATTAATTTGTACCTGGCCCAGACGGACTCCCCGCCGTGTTTCTTAAAAAATGCTCTTCCAGCCTGTCTCTACTCATTTCCTACCTTTTTCGTCTATCCCTTATACAGGGAGAATTTCCCCAGATTTGGAAGACCTCTTTTATAATTCCGATACACAAAAAGCGATCTAAGCATGAAGTTATCAATTATCGTCCCATTGCTAAACTCTCTCATATACCCAAACTCTTTGAAAGCATTTTATACGAAGCCTTAAGCTTCAAATGCAAGCCTTTTATTTCGTCCCGACAACATGGTTTTCTAAAAGATATAACAAACCTAGTTGAGTTCGTGTCGTTTGCTCTCTCAGCCTTAGAAAATGGCAAAGAAATCGATCTTATCGCAGCTGATTTCACTAAAGCGTTTGATAAGACATATCATCAATTGATCCTCTTCAAACTGTCTGCTCTCGGTTTTGAGCGTCTCTTACTAAAATGGATTTCTTCTTAATGTTAAACCGATATTATAGTGTTCGGTTTAGATCCGCCTTTTCTGTTCCATTCCTGGCTTAATCTGGAGTTCCACAAGGCAGTCATCTTGGCCCTCTTCTCTTCATTCTTACTATCAACGATGTTGAGAGGGTCATTAAACACTACTCCCTCTCCCTTTACGCTGACGACACAAAATTTTTTAAAACTATTTCCTCTCCCCATGACGCTGCCCTTCTTCAAGAAGACCTTGATCGGTTTTCAATCTGGTGCCTCTAAAACTGCCTAGAACTTAATATAGCCAAACTTAGTCTCCTCCACGACTTTATTTTCTCCATCGTCAAGCAATTCCCCTGGTTCAGTCTCTTCAAGACCTTGGCATAGTATTTGACTGTGAGCTTAATTTCTGTTCGCATATCGATAAGATGATCCTCAAAGTTAACTCATCACTTGGCTTTATTAAACGATGGTCTTGGAATTTTCCAACCCGTATGTAACCAGATCTCTCTATATGGTATTACCTTCGAATCGAGGGTATTCAAAGTCGATTCCTCCGATTTGCCCTCCGTGGTCTGCCGTGGAACGACCCTTTAATCTTACCTCCACTATCAGGACCGCCTCAAACTTCTAAATATGAATTCGTTAGAAGAACGTAGGAATATTGCTGACGTTCTTTTCATTCATCGTCTTCTCTCAGGTTCCATCGACTGTGCATCCATTTTGAACTCCATTTCCTTCAATACCAACCCCCGCAATCTACGCTGTACTCGACTCTTCTATCTACCGGTCCACCGCACCTCTTATGGCTCCAACGAACCAATCTCCCGAATGCTCCGAAAGTTCAACTCAAACCTCTCCCTTTTTGATTTCCACATGAGCACTCCTCGTCTCAAACAAGATCTCACTTCCATCACTTCCTTGGTCTTTCTGTTAGTTTTTAAGTTAGATTAAGCTTGTATTAAGCCAATAAATGGGGGCCTCAGCACCCACCAAAATTAAAATTAAATTAGGCTGATTCGGAATGATCTGCCTATGAAAGCCTATTGTCGGTCCACGGGTCATCTTCTAACTCCTAAACTAAAAAAAATTAGGCAAGTTGCAAGCAACTTTGAGAAAATCTTTATCGTGGAAGAAGTTTTCAAGAAACAAAATGACAAAATTTATGCTACTTCATCTAAGGAAGCGAAAAAAGTTGTTCGAAGGCTTCAACGTGAACATCATCCTGCTTCCGTAATGGTTTGGTGGGGGGTCTATCACCGTGGTGTCACATCCCTCCATTTCTGTGAAAAAGACGTAAAAACTGCTGCAAAGGTATACCAAGAAGATGTGCTAGAGGGTGTTGATTAGGTTTGACCTATTTCAATGGATACAGATGGATCTTCCAACAGGACTCTGCTCCAGCGCGCAAAACCAAAGCCACACCAAATACTGGCTCAGAGTCAGTATTTCTGGCTTTATAGCAGTAGAAGATCCACTGGATTATGGTTCGTAGTCAGAATTGGAGAACATGGCCTGCAAGACACCCCACATTAATTTGGAAAGCCTTAAAACAGCATTAACCAGAGCAGCGTCCACGATCTCCATGGAAAACTTACGTGCCGCTATAGCCCAATGGCCACACCGTTTGGAAGCTTATGTTACAGCAAAAGGCAGTCATTTCGAGTGAATCCAATTTTTTTAATAATCATTATTGTGGTCTAATAAATAAAACAAAATAGAACTTGTGGCAGGACTAGGTAGTCGTTATATTCCTTTCAATGACATTTCTAGGTCTTTTGAAGAAGGTTTGGAACCTTTTCATGGAGAAAGTTCCCTCACCTGTCGCACACGAAGAGCAAATGGCAGATTTTCCGGTAGCCGAAATTAGCGAAAATGTGAAAAGAATGAACCGGGGCATGCAGTTGGAAATTTTGTGATTAAATGGCTCGTGGTTTTAATCAATATTCATTAATCTAACCAGTGTAGGCAGAGCTTTCTAGTTATACTGAGTAAAGACAAAAGCCACCCCGACATCAGATACTTATTGGCAATAACTAAGTAAGGTAGTGCTCAGTTGTTTTTCATTCCATCCAGGGTCCTTCTAAACAAAAGTTCGTGACTAAAGTAATTTTAAAAACCCTACTACGTACTATCATCACCCTTACTACACTGGCAACACTAAATGACAGTGTGGACAAAAATTAGAACTGGGTTTAGCCATTTAGCACCGGCAGGCTTGTGTGAGATCCGTTCTATGCTCGTCGGAGTAGTGAGAGATCTTAGTGCTAAAGTTGGCCAGTTTATGTTAAAGCAGTCAGATGACAACGCGTTACATTATCTAAAACCTTTTTTGACATCGAAGGGCTCTGATAAGTTGTTACCAACCTTAAGAGAGCAGCGAGGGTTCCACATCGTCATTCTAGACAAATGACGAGTTTGGAAGGGATGCCAAAACTACACAAGGCTCTATACAGGGTGTCCCCTAATTCGATGACGATAATTTGGGAAATGATTCTTGAGCATATTCTAAGAAAAAAAAAAGCGTTCTACAGTAAGGGTCTATCTCCAATGTTGACATCATTTATCGAGGATTTCAGAAAAGGCTTACTTTGGTGTACCCTGACCCACTTTTGAGTATCGAATTCAGGATTCTGTGGGAACATTAAAACTACGAGGTCTTTTTTCCCAGATGATATTTTTCGGCTACCTGGAACATTTCACACTACGAATTTCGTTTCCATATCACAACTCTCCGCTTGAACGCATTCTCCGCTTTAACTAACTTCAGCCTCCCTCAGACTATTTTCATTGCCAGCCTTCCCAATTCGCATCTTCAGAGGGGAGACAGCGGCACCTTTATACCTATAGACAAGCCGGTTTCATCCTCTTTGGTGTCTCGTGGCTTTCTTGGAGGTAAAAGTGGGCTATCCGAAGTGTTGCAACTTTTGCTGATTGCAACATCGGTTTTCCGGACATTGTGCGCCAGGAAAGGCACCAGGGTACGTCTGACCGCATTAACCAAATGCAGCCATCTGGATTGTTGGTTTTACCGCCGGATAGAGTGACCTCCAAAAGCTTTCTTCCAATTGGCTCTATTCGAGACGGGAGAAATATATGAAGCCTCATTCCCGAGAGCTTGACGGTTTCAGTGGTTGTCACATCCGTCGATCTTATTCTCTTCTCTGTCGCAGCTTGGGGAACGTCTCTACGGTTTTACGTGGGCTTAAGCCCACAGAACGCCTACGCTCATCGCGATTGGCATAAACAACATTCTCGATCTTTTGATCATCCTATGGAACCCCGATTCAGACCAGTACCAATTCGAAGTCATCGTGTAGGCCAGACTTCCGATTTGGTCTAGGGTGAGGCCTGCCTAGAACCTCAGCCTATCTTAGGATCATGGGGCCCAGTAGTATTTGCTACAATACATTCCAACTACAGACGGAAAACCTTCCCTTCTACTTTAGGTTTAAAACGTTCCTACCTCTAATAGTTAGCGGCTGCAGAATTCTGTCGTGTTACCAGTGACCCCTACAGAAACCTTGTGTCGACTGTTCGCTTGGCTCTAGACATAGCCTCTGGAAGATAAGAGAGGTACCGATGTACATTGGTCTTAAATGTTTGCAAGTTACAATGACTAGGGAATAAGGAGCTCGGCAGGGAATACCCTATATTCCATAAGCGAGTTGTACGGTTTAGGAATGAATCACGATATTTTAAAGTATGTCCGAAAGTGAGCTTGAGGGTACAATGATGAGCAATCTTACTAACACGGGTGTTACTGTTAAAAATGTGAATGGGTGGAATGCTACTGGCGATTTCAATGGAACACTGGTGGTGCATATAGCCATAAAACAAAGTGAGATAGGAAACATTACGGTATCCGAGGGTGTCAATTGATTGACTGATATTATAATAGTATCACCAATGAGTTCAAGATGTTGGTTGGCGTCTCCAGAATTGGGGTGGATAATTGCTACTACGACCTGGAGTTTTCTAGTCCTGTGGGGTCACCTTCATTCTGTTTAAATAATTAAAGTCTTTGTCTGGACGCCTTTGGAACTTAGTTCGACATCGCATCTAGGAAGAACCTTGTGTTCCTTGTATCTTAAGCCATCTCACCACGACAAAGCAACTGAAAGAAGGGGACTCATACAAACTCTCTAAGCCGGGGCTCTCCAACCTCTAGTTATCCGGGGGTCGCACCCGAAATATGAACCAACGGATATTTGAATGGAGAGTTAAGTCGCTGTATGCAGCATCCATTTAATTCAAGAAATCACGAAATTTACGATGTGTCAGAGATCTATTACCACCTCTTATTTTTACAGCTACTTTCATAGCATTGGCTTTACGTAAATGTTTTGCACAGAGTGCTTCTTGGTGTATTATGCAATGAAACGTTGCACAGTTAATATGGTTTTGCTGTAATAGTTCACAAAAGCTGGTTTGTGTTCCCGTCATAACTTTCGCTCCATCTGTTACAATGCAGGAATACTTATCTTATACCTGCCGAGCTACAGAGGTCCTCAGATATTATTCTGCCTGCGCTTGAAAATATTATGAGGAGCTGTGTAGAACTTATTTACATTTCACTGTCATGGAGAGAAGTCAATGTAGTTTTCATTCCCAAAGCCGGAAAATATTCTCATGTTGTCCCAAAGAACCTTAGACCTATAAGTCTATCATCTTTCCTTCTGAAAACTCTAGAACGGATGATTGATATCCATATACGAGCTAAAATTGATCCTAGACTTCTGTCAACGGCTAAACATGTCTACTGTAAAGGAATGTCGGTGGAAACGGCTCTGCATTCACGGACTGGCCACATCGAACACGATCCCTACAATATAGAGAGTATACAATGGTTGCTTCCTGAACATAGAGGGTGCCTTTAACAACTGTCAACACTGCAGGTAAACGACTCACTTGGGGAGTTGATCAGTCTTATGCTAAATAGCAGGATAATCAACTCCAAACTGGGTGGAGCTTCTGCTAAAAGATGTGTCAGCAGAGGTACGCCGCAAGGCGGTGTCCCTTCTCCTCTTCTCTGAAACTTAGTGGTTAATGAACTGCTGATATACCTGGAAGCGGGTGGTAGCAGGATGATTGCCTATGCGGATGACGTTACTATAACCGCCTCAGGTAAGGATCTTAATACCATTAAAGAACTCTTCAGATGAATCTTAACAGATTGCATTAACCCGTTGGGCAGATCCCATAAAACCGATCTTGTTCTCTTTTCCGGGAAATATAAAATTCCAATGATGAACCCTCCCTCGATAAACAATCCCAGTTTAGTATTTTCTAATACAGAAAAATATCTGGGTCTCATTTTTGACCGGAAACTAAACTGGAAACCTAACATTCAAGAAAGAGTCAAGAGAGCTACAGTAGCTTTATTCTCTTGCTAAAAAGACATTGGGAATAAATGGGGCTTTCAACTTCGGATAACCCACTGGCTATATATCTCGGTCCGATACTCACTTATGGGGTGGTAGTCTGGTGGACGGCCTTAGAAAGTGCAGTTAACTGCATTAAACTAAGCATAGTCCAAAGAACAGCATGTCTATGCGTAAGCGGAAGATTGCGGTCTACCCCCTCTGTGTCATTAGACATTCTGTTTCATTTGATACCCATCGATATTTTCAGCAGGCGACTAAACAGTGGACAAATAATTTATTTGGCCACGCCAGTATTCTTAATACATTAGGAACCCTCACAGAGAACATCGATTACACCACACCTGAACTTTGGTGTGACAAAAACTTCCATGTAAGTTTCCCCTCTAGATCCTTCTGGGAGGAAGATGCTTTCATGGAGGACAAGCCAATTCATCTCTGCACATATGCATCTAAAACCGATAGCGGAGTTGGTGGCCGCATTTTCTCAGATACGCTAAATCACAGCCTCTATTTCCGTCTTCCAAATCACTGTAGCGTGTTCCAGACGGACATTTTGGCGATTAAAGAAGCTCTGTCCTGGCTGAAAAAAAACGTGATATCTGTAATGGATATCCGCGTCTTTTCGGATAGTCAGGCCGCTATCAAGCCCTTGGACTCGGTTTCACTAAATTCTAAAACCGCCCTTGAATGCCGATCATCTCTTATGGAGATGGCAGAGCAGTTGAACCTTCACCTTTGTTGGGTGCCGGGCCATAGAGACATTCCAGGGAACTGTAGAGCCGATGAACTGGCCAAAATTGGAACCACTCTACCCATTCTACCCGAAAAGGGTAGCATAGGTATACCAATCGCTGTGTGCAAACTAACATTAAAGCTGGATGACAATAAAAGAAGAGACCTTAGATGGACTGTTGGACCAACATTTCTAGCGACCAAACAGATCTGGCCAAAACTGGATCTGAATCGCTGTAAGTGTCTGATCCTTCTAAATGAGGAACATCTCAGCGCCACCATTGGTGTTATCACTGGACACTGCCTCATAGGCAAGCACGTAAGAAGGCTTGGCGCTTTTACAACCGATTTCAGTAGACACTGCATGGACTACTCTGCAATATGTTCAGCTCTCTCCCAGAAAAGAAAACTTCACTGAGGAGCTTTCTTCTACAACGACCTAAACGATCTAAAAAATATAGACATAAACAGTCTCCTACGCTTCGTCAGAAGCTCAAACTGGTTCCATCAGTAAGAGGATCATATGTAGATCCACGTGGCATCTCAATGGGCCAATAGGCCTAAGTGAGTTGGTATTTCCAAGTGCCACTCTTACCTACCTACGTTTGTACCCCATGTAGAGATTCCAGGCTAAGGAGCCCTTCATTTACAGTGAAATCTTCTTGAATCTCATCCAAACACAAGGAAAAGTATTTACATTTTTCCATTAAATGGGAAACATATTGGTCCATATGATCTACTCTCCTTGCTACAGTTAGATGAGATAAAGCTACTGTGCCGAATTTTTCCGCTATCTTCGGCTCATTACATTGTTTGGCCACTTCAATTGCACATTATTAGCATGCCATCGCTATACGGTTTCTTGACTTTCGCTAACTCCAATGATACTGAGTACGAAGCGGCGAGGCTAAATGTTTCTGTGGTGCTAAGTTTTGCAAAAAAACGTGGTCTGGTGCTGCAATTTTTTTTTGATATTCTGCAATAATTGCCGTTCTGGATTCGTCAAATATTTTACTGTCAGTTGAAGGTTAGAGCTGATGATGCGGCTTGCTTGTTAGTCGAATGCATGCGAATGAGTTTGCGATAATTTCGTCGGTTTCGAAAATTCCCTTTTATAGAGCTTGGTTGACCATTGAATCTGTTTTCGTCGGTTGCAACAACTACCGCTACTTGGGAGCGACATTTGATCGTCCTTGCTGTCCTCGGTCGGTTCTCAGAGAGAAGCATTTTGAAGTTTGAACCCTTGTCAAATGCACCGCGGGCCGCATACGGCCTTATTACCCCGGTGCATCAATAAACTAAACCACAGCACACAACACATTTGTCAAGGACTCCCTAAGCAACGACTATCATTATAAGGAAAGAACCCTTAAATTTGAATCATGGAAATGGGCCACGAGGAGTTCTAATTCTCCTGTGATGGCCTCCAAAAATTGTTAAGTAAGTAAGTAAGTATACGTAACCCTGTGTAGGATTGTGGTAGACAAGTACTGAAGTTTGAATCCCACCATAGTAGTGGTTATAATGAACAGCTGTTCGAAGTGGATGCGAACTAAGAGTACGAATGAAAAATAACCAATCCACATGCGCACTAAAGATACTGCTTCTCGAAAGAATCTTTTCCGCCAGATACATTTTACTTTGTATAGCTACCTGCCCAAAGTATTTCTAGATAAAAACTCACCCTTATTTCTGATATAACCCACAGTGGTGAACAATTTTATTGCAAGTGGTGATTCTCAGTCAGCTGATTACACTTGCACCATTAAAAACTTATTGACATGGTTACGTCTTACGAATTGCGATACAGTGCCAATGACGTAGGCAGTCTTAGCTGACCTAGGTATTTTGCTGCAGCCAATTGCACAAAGTTGATTTGAAGTGTCTCTCTGACGGTTGCATGCCAATAGATACAGAACAGTATGACGTTTAATTATTCTCAACAAAGCGAGCATAGTTGTACTGTACAAATCGGACAATGTGTAATATGTAAGTACAGTGGCTCACATCTCAAATGATGCAGTCAAATTTTTAATCGAAAAATGAAAAAGCTAGACAATATCTTACCAAAAACGAGAAAAAAAAAAAAGATTTTTGGGTTTATTTTGAGTAGATTTCAATAAAAAATATAGTTTTTAGTATTTTGGTTAAGAATTTTCAAAGTCTTGTCGAAAAATAATGTCAGAGCTTAAAAGATGCATTGCGTTTAATAAACCAAAAGACGGCAGTTCATTATTTTGTAGGATTTCCATGTTACCCTATCACTGGTTGCAATCTTTTCGTCATTGGCTTTACGGTTTTTGCAGTGTATTCAGGGGTTATCTGTTCCCATTCTTCTAGAAAAGCCTTCGTATCCCTTATATGATGTTTTCTGATTTCGTATTGAAGTACAAAAATCCCAAAAATACCAACTGAGAGAACTTCACAGCAGAGACAGATCAAAACGTTATTGCCTCAACAAACTGAAAATGGAAACCTCCGACGAAATAGTCTACGCAGCGAAAAAACTGGAGAATATCTTCACACAGACTTTTATCCACCATGCTCTAGGAAGATCAAGAAATTCAAGAACTCCCCACATTGGTGAACTAAAGAACTAGAATGCATTAGGAAGGATGCAAGAACACTTCTCAATGCAGCCAAAAGCTGAAATCTGTACTCCGACTAGGACAAATATAAGCCCAGTCCGAGGAAATACAAGAGCGCAATCTGCAGCGCTAAAAGAAAATCATGGATAAAGTTTTGCTCCAACATTGAACGCACAACACAGTGTGCAAGATTGAGGAAAGCCATATCTGAGGAACCTGCAGTACTTGAAGATCTAAATCTACCAGATGGTAGTTATACGAAATCTAAGACTGAAGCTTTGGGACTCTTGTTAGAAATTAGAGGTTTTCCTTGACATTGAAGGAGCCTTCAACAATGTCAACTATTCCGCTATAAGGAGAAACTTCGGAAATGCTGGAGTTCATCCCGCATTAACGAACCAGATAACCTGTATGCTCCGCAACAGGAACATTAATCCAACACTAGGTACCACGATATTGAGGGCCACCACATCAAGGAGGAGCGATATCTCCTGTTCTGTGGACCCTAGTGGTCAATGAAATACTTCTGAATCTAGAACGGGGAGTGATAACAGCTACTGCATATGCAGTTGATGTGGTTCTTATGGCCATTGGAAAGTTCCTCCCCACGATCTTAGCCATTTCCTTGGAATTCCTCAGACTGGACCAAGCTCTGTGAGCAGGGAATCAACCCGCAAAAAATAGAGCTTGTTCTATTCACACATAAAAGGATAAGGCCACAATTTGACCTTCCTTCCATAGATAGGACAACCCTCCGACTATCAAACAGTGATATTTACCTAGGTATCGTACTAGCTGAGTTGGAAGCTCAATGTCGAGGAACGTATATTTTGGGGGAATATGCGGACCTAACCCCAAGACGTACACGGCTAGCGTCGGACCCATATTAACCTACCGCAGCTTAGTATGGTGGTAATCCGCAAATGTAACTACCAACCTTAGGTTGATGACAAAAGTACACAGTATTGTATGTATAGGCACGACTAATGGTAAGAGAACAATGCCAAAGGCGGGTCTGGAAAGTATACTTGGACTCCTGCTCCTAGATCTATACATGCAAGAATCTGCAGCAAACAGTTCATTAAGATTGAGTCCCATGTCCCGACCTTTACAAGTGAACTGGGTTACGTCCCAAATTCGGACTACATAATACCTTATAACGTCTTTGAAACACAATTCGCCTGAATTTTCCCGAGCAGAGAAGAGTAGGACAGCAACCAAATGGTAAAAGACTCAATATCCATTTTCTCGGATGGATCAAAGATGGAGACAGGAACCGGCGTCGGGATCTTCTCCGAAAAATTTAACTTACGAGGCTTACGACGCCTGCCGGACTACAGCAATGTCTCCCAGGCTGAGATATTGGCTGTAGTAGAAGCAGCCAAACTTGCGTCATTAAAAGGAATATCCCACGACGATATTACTATATTTATTGACAGCTAGGCTGCCAACAAGGCCATCGCGGTATCGAATCGAAATTGTGAAGCGCTGTCGTAAAGAGTTTAGGGCTCTTTACGTTAGGTTAGGGCTGCAAAGGAATGGCAAACAATGAGAATGCAGACGAGCTAGCTCGAAAACGAATCTCCCTAGAAAAGGTACTGACAGATCAAAGTTTCAAACCTCCACTCTGTACTCTGAGAACGATACTAACAAAAGCCAATGAAAAGGGGAAAAGCCTGCGAGACCTGAAGACAATTATGGCTGAAACTCAGCAAGTCCAGAACAGGTAAAATGCTCTTGATAAACAGAACTGAATTACCTACGCTTGTTAGATTGCTACCAAAGCATAATCTTCTGGGGGCGCGCACAATAAAGCTGCACGTTATCGACGATGACCTCTACTGTGGTTATGGGGACATAGTCTCACGGGAGGGTAACCCTTGTACCACTATCTCAGCCTCAGCAATTTAAGGCAAAAAATTTTAGGAAGTTATTGCTTCCACAACCTCTCAGAACTATCTGCTGCTTCACTTACTTCGCAGATGCAATAAGATGGCTCAGACCCGCTCAGGAACCAAACGACAATCAACGCGAGTTGGAAAGTGGACCAGAACTAGAAACGGCAATCAATTCCTACGCCAGGGCATCACAATGGATATACACAGACCTAAGTGTGATGAGGTATAGAAGGGACTCAGCTCCAGATATCTCATCTACCCGCCAACCTAACCTAACTTACCTCAGCAAGGAATATAAGATACCCGGAAGCTCTGGACGACCACATGTTAACAAAAGCGATCCAGTATCGTGTAACATCAGGGAAGCAGATTAACCATTGCCTCCACCTTTTTCTGGAGGAATATTGTTTATGAATCGCTTCCGAAGTGAACAAACTTAACCAAAGTGACGATTCAGCAGTTGGGCTACAGTTAGCAGGAGACACACTAAATAAGCCAGCTATATCTTTTGTCAGTTTAGTACGCTAAGTTTGCTGAGGTCCTGAGTCGGAGTCTTCTGAGCTCGGTAGCTGCCCTCTGGACGGATTCGAAAATTGTTTGGACCGGAGAATTGCCGGCCATCCGTTTTACATGACCCAGCCACCTCAGTTGTTGGACCATCACTCTTTTGGCTAAGTCGATGTCGCCCGTACAGTTCGTTGTTTTATCTTCTCCTCTATTCGCCGTCTATGCAAACGCAACCGAAAATTACCCGAAGAATTTTGCACTCAAAGAAGCCAAGAGCACCCTCATTCATTTTTCATAAAGTTCATGCCTCTGCGCCACAAAAGAGGACTGGGGTTGTTAAGATCTTTTATAGGGCCACTTTTGTTACTCGAAGAGGGTTTTGCTAGTCAATTCCCTTCTTAGCCCGAAAGAAGCAGCGATTGGCAAGAGTTATTCTTCGTTTGATATCAGCGCTAGTGTCCTTGTTGCCCTCGTTGACCATTAAGCCCATCTTCGACGCATTCGCCTCAATACTAGCGAAAGCACCACTGACATCACGCTACTTCCTTCCGATTATGTCAATATCATCGGCGTATGCGAGTAATTGGACGAGTGCCTCTTCTGTTAGCGTGTGAATTTTGCACACTTTTTTCAAGAATGATGTTAAGGGAATCGCATCACAGGGCATCGCCTTGTCTTCGTTTCTGACATCAAAGGTCCCGGTGAGTTCTTTACCGATCTTGATAGAGCAGCGTGCATTCTCAATCGTTATGCTGACCAAATGGACGAGTTTGGTAGCGATGCCACACCTTGATAGCTCGTGTCTGTAGATGCTCTCATAAGCGGTCTTAAAATCGATGAATGTGTATCGATTTGGAGTTCATGCTGGACTTTCCTGGCCTGAAGCCACACTGATATGGACAAATCAGGCTGTTGACGAACGACTTCAGGCATTCACATATTAGGGCAGAGAAGATCTTGTAGGCGATGTTAAAAAGACTGATGCCTGTGTAGTTGGCGCAGTTCAGAAAGTCTACTTTCTTGAGGATCGGACAAACGGCATACTTTCGTCCGATCATATTTTACAGATGAAGAGTATGCTTCTTAGCAAGTCATAGTCTACAGCTTTGAAGAGTTCGGCAATTAGGCCGTCCCTTCCAGCAGTTCTGTTAGACTTAAGCTCAGATATGGCTATTTTCACTTCATCCAGGTCTGGTGGACGAATTGTTGGCCTACATCGTCTAGGTTGATAGTTTCATTCTGCTAGACAGCTGTATTTGGTTCGTCATTACCCTTATACAGTCTACAGGAATTATCTTTCCACATCCTCAGCATCGACTGCGACCCCACTACTATGTTCGGTTCGAGGTTATTGTCCGTGGCATGTCATTCCTAGAATAGCATCTCCCAATCTCCTTGACGGCGCGTTTTTTGGGCTCCTTCTTATTCTCCTGAGAACCCGCTGTTCGTCTCTCCTATTTTGCTCGTACAGCTTGAGAACAATTCCAGTCCTTTTATGCAGCGCCGCTTTGTATGGTTCTTGCTGCACTCGTGGTCAAACCAGAGGTTTCAATGTGGTGGCCGAGTGAAACCCAGTGCATCGGAGACGGCATTTTTGATGGCTTTTTGGCAATACTGCCATCTGATCCTGGAGACATAGAACATCTGAAGAGATTAAAGGAGACTCGATCGAACAAGGATTTCTTGCGATTATAGCAGTCCGCTCACCGCTTGTCATTACGATGTTCCAGACAACCCTACCTTGGCTACAATCCATAACACTGCGTCGATTGCAATGTGGTTAACCTGGTTGACAGTCCCTTATGAATATCGAGATGTGGGAACCGCGTGCTAACTACGACAATGTTTCGCCCCATCGCAAAGGCGATTAGCCTCAATCCGTTATCGGAGGTGCTGTCGCGCAGGCTGTACCTTCCGACAGTGCTACCAAAAATGCCCTCTCTTCCTAGTTTTGCATTAAAATCGGCGAGCTACGACACTGCTTGTATGTCTTGTCTAAGAGCTCGTAGAATCTTTATCCTCTGTGTAGGCGTACGCGCATATAAGCCTAATGTTGGCAAATTTAGCCTTAATACAGATTTTTACGAGGGGTTGTTTAACGTGCCGTAATCTCAAGACTTTTTGCTTAAGTCTGCCTCTAACAGCAAATCAAAATAGGCTCTGCTTTTGCTGTCGTTAACAATCGCCGTAGTAGATATCGCAGTTTTTATCCCCGTTTTGTCGGGCCCATCCTATCACATTTCTTGGATGGTGGTAATATCTGCTTTGCAGCAATCCAGAGCCTCCAGTTGTTGTTCGGATGCACGTATCCAAATAAGTGGTTTCCATCAGTAGATCGGTTTCTATCCGAGGCTTGTTGTTGCTTCGTAGCTTAAGTTTTTTTTCTATGGCTGGGCAGTTATCCTGGCGGCACTACCCTCAACCTGGAGGGCCAGTTCCATTATAGACACCCCTAGAACGAGGGGTCTGTTAAATCAATGTCATTAGTCCATTCGGGGATGTGAGCGCTGCTGTTGGTCCATTAAAAGCTCAGCTGCTACCATTTCTTTCTCAAGACGCTGGCTTAGTCTCTTAAATTCTTACCGGCCTAAGCTTCAAATATGCCGAAGCAGCCCAGATAAGGTCTTTCTTGTTTCATTCTTGGATTTTACTTCACCTTTGGTTGCATCTTGGAAATTCACCCGCTGTCCCATTTCATTCACCATGAAGGTTTGCGTTGTCTTTGAGTCCCCTTTTCAACTGAAGAAAAGCTCTGCGTGAATATTTCTCGTTCCTACCAGGAAGGCACACATCTTAACGGCCATTAAGTAAATTTTTTGTTTCGTACTTCTCGATTCCCCAAAATCATCTCAGATCTATCGTAGAAGGATAGTTTACAATAAAAAAATATCCGATATGCAATAAGCCCTCTGAACTCGATGTTTCTTGAAGAACTATACATCGCGCCGTAGATTTCGCGTAGGATTCGCATTCTGAAGTATTATATATATAACCTAGTCATAGGTTGTCATGATTCCGATCTGCCCTTATCCCGCATAGAGCTGTTGTCCATAGTTTAACTGTCAAAAAACGTTAGGACATTTTGTAGCAACCAGCAAGCTGCTTCTTCTTTGAATTCCTAAAATCCAAACAACATCAAACAGCGCTTAATTCAAGTTATCCAACATCCAACACTGCTCACCCTCTAACATAAAAGTCAGTTGCGTAAACTCTGCGACACAATGCAAGACGCACCTGGGTAGTACTATTCGTACCCAGACTCGCTGCTCCTCCGTAAGGAGGTCGAAGGCGTACAATTATGCTCACACTTTCTGGTTTTATGTATGCTGCCACAAACGAGCTACCCGCTCGAGGAACTTGTTTACTAGCCGCACTACCTAGGTTTTACGATCAATAATATCTGACCTGGCCATCTGATACCAAGCCACCGTTGGTTGGTATCTGCCAGATACTCCACTCATACACTGCTAACCGTACTCGTACTTTGTGAAAGTGATTTTTCCTTTTTGTACTTCAAAATGTGAAATGCATCAGCACAGCTGAGCGTACGAGTAGTAAGGAAATTCCACTTAAATCGACTTTGGTTGTACTGGAAAGCCCAAGATACGGATACATGTTTCGATGAAGAACTAACTAGTGCAACATACGATCACGAGTAGTGAGCCTCATATCCAGTCTCTGCAGTCCATATGGAATGGCATGCACCGCAACAGGAAATTCTTCATTTTATATAATCGCCCAAAAGAAATTAATTCCTCGACGATACGTACTCGTACTACGAGTACTTGCGAGTTGGAGATGCAGTTGGAGTTGAAGTTTGCGTTTACGTTTGCGTTTGAGGCCGCGTTCGAGTTCTCTGACGCTGCAGTGGTTTGCTATTAATCAAAATGTTAAGTAATAAATTAATAAAGCGGGATTCCTTTTTGCAATGTTAGCCGATCTACAGCCGGTGATTAATTATGCAGAGAGATATTAGATACTCGTACATAGTTTGCCGTGTGAGGTATAATTAAGCGAGCAACTAATTTGAGTTTGAATTAATTGGGATGGAGGTGGAATTCAAGGAAGCTATTCCGGAATGCGTTATGGAAAGGAAAACATCACTTTGTCGGTAAAGCAGTAGCTCCTAGGAGATGAAAGAGTAGCCATCGGCACTGTCTCTGTAAACCCTTTTCTGTGGCTTAATGGATTTCAGTTGAAGAAGAAACCTTGGATTCAACTAGATCGATTTACTGGACTGTATACCTCAAGCATAAGTTGTGGAAAATGCTGACTATGACGACCATAAACTGTCTTTTAATTGCTATAGACAGATACTGCAGATGCAACTACCTTGAGGGATTAGTAAAATGACACGCCAAGAACTACAGTTCCAAGAATAATTCTGCATGTTTCCAACGCCGCGGATATGAGTGATTGAAATGAAGACGACTAAAGTAGACGAATTGGGCGAAACAACTTCATGAGACTGGAAAGGACACTTGGATAAGCGTAAAGAACCAAAATAAGCAGTTATTTGCACGCAGTTTTATTACCTAATCAGCTCACAGGCATTCAATCCTAAGGCATGCGAGCGAACGCCTTTTTATAATCCGCATAGATGACAACTTTTAGAATCTACGAGCTCCCGAAGAAGACATTTGACTTCGAAATCACGTTTGTGGTGTGTTCAACACTAAAGTGGAAAACGAACATATTTATCACTTTCTGGATCATCAAACGTCGACCAGATAGATTAAATGCGATCAAAGCCAGACATGCTTTCAGAAAAGTGACCAACAAGGCCTTGGACCAACGTCTTAATGTGACAGTATTCAAGGAATAGTCAGAAAAGCTCAGTTACTGTGTTTCCCTCTACCTAATTTAAGCCCTAATGCCGCCACAAACTGACTTTTGGAAGTGTCATCTCTAGTGTCCTGAGGATCAATAGGTGCAGTCAGCCGGATCGCTGTAAAAATGACAAGAGCTGTAAGTTAAAAGAAATGACGGGTTCTACAAGGAAGACAAGGAGCCTGCTGTGGTATCTATCCGTAGATATATCTTTAGGTGTTCAAGCATATGAACTCTCTCATCTCCAATGTCCAGCATCACCATTACCTGCAGTAACCTGTATTTGACCATGCAAATGTAATGACCATCTGCATAAGCCTGATCCAAACAAAGCACAATTGATGCAGTCAACAACCATTTCAGAGACAGATTACACAGTTTTACTGAAGTTACGTGGAAATAGTCTGGGCTCAGATCAATTGAGGATCCTGGAATTCAGCCAGGTGTTTGGAAATTTTTCCAGCGAATCAACGGCAGTGCTCAGACGTGCTAATCACCCATTTTGTTGTCAGACGGACGTTCTCTTCAGTTTGCACTCAAAATTTGATCAATTTCTTGTCTTCTTCTTATAAATTTGCATAGAAAATAAGAATGCAACAAAAACCATTCAACATGGCGATGTGAAAAACAACAAATACCTACAACAGACAAAACTGGGGGGACTCGGAATTCCCGATTCTTTGTCAAACCTGCTTGGGTGACAATCCATACGTTCGCATGATCAAAGATCGCTTCGGCAAGGAGTGTAAATTCTGTACGTGTGCTTTCATGATGTTCTGATGCACGAATGCGTTTTAAGAAGACAGAAATATGCTAGAGTTGTGCACGGCTCAAGAATGTTTGGCTAACCTACCTGCTTAACCTTGAGCACGGTGTACCAATTCAAGTGCGTGATGCTGAGTCAAAACCGTCTACCAGATACCTCAAAGTGACGTGAACAAAGAGTACTATGTTCAGAACATCAATAAAGAGCTCGCCAATACTGATGGAATGGAAGCAGCCGCAACGAAATGCTATCCAAACTGGCACGCACTGCACCATACTACAAACGAAACCGACCTCATACTTATTTATTCATTCTGGGTAAAGGATGAATGTAAACGTGGAGAGGAATGTCCCAACAAGCCCAATGAAACGGATGATCCACTATGCGAACAAAACATCAAAAATCGCTACTATGGACGCAATGATCTGGTTGCTGAGAAAATTATGACACGCGCTGCTAGGCTGCCCACACTAGAACCACCAGAGGATAAAAACATCACAGCTCCTTACGTTGGTAATCTCAGTGAGGACAACACCGAGCCACAAATTCACGACAACTTCTATCAGTTTGTTGAAATTCACTCCGTGGTATTGGTACCCTGACAGCAGTGCGCCTTAATTCAATATACCAAACGTGCAGCTGCTTAATTGGCCGCGAAAAAACCTTCAACAATTTAGTCATGCACGGGAGAAAAGTCTCCATCAAATGGGTCAATTCGCAAGCAAAACAAAGCACCGTTGCCAAGACCGAATAGTCCAAATGATTTCTTTAATCTACAGCAAGAGATTACGGTTCTGCCTCCTGGAATGAAGCTTCACCAGATATCTGCCAGCCTTATACCTCAGTCATCGTATCAAATGTATTCTCAGGCAGCAGCATTCGCCGCAACTTACTCATCGATACCTGTGGCGTTGACCAGTGCCTCTGCGGTAGAATCCATTTCACCGCCACCCGGTGCTCCCCTGCACTAACCCAGCCAAGATCCCTCACGTCTGCGTTCAGTTAAAAAGTAGATAAGGATACGCTTACCAACATCAAACGGAGAATCAGTAACTATGTCGTTGGCTACTGACACTATCCTCTGAAGTATCTGGTCTTGTTGTTAAAGTATGGGTGACTTTGCTATTGATGACCACAGCAACAAAAAGCCGGCAACTATTATTTCGAGCAGCTGAACAGTCAGCGGAAGCCCTAAAGAGCTATAAAACCGATGTTTCTACCTTCCAGTCCAGTGCGCTGGGATTGCTTGGGCAAAAGAAGGATGAAATCCTATGACATCTACTACGGTGATTCCGAAACAGATAGATAGGAAGACTAAAGCAATAAGCCTTTTGAATCAGGTATATGTACAAATACCTGGTTACACTCCGCAAAAAGACCTAATTCCAAGCAAGATGATGTTAATAAGCACTCTAGGGCACTAGGACCAGTGTTCGAAGCATCAAGTTAACATCATTCTTTGGGATTAGAATGCCAAGTTAGGAAAGAAGAGGATCTTTAATAGCACAGTCGCAAAACGTAGACAACGCGACCAACTCCGAAAATATATTTAAGCTCATTGTGCATCATGGCTAAATGACATCATTGCCAGCAGTCTTTTCCCATGTCTAAACATCAACAAAGGGACTCAGACTTGTGATTAACAAACCATCAAGGTTCATCACAATCCAACCGACAGAAGGAAAAGTTTTATTGGTTTCGATGTCACAGATCCTTCCTCACAAGAAGTAGAGGAACGTTGGCTACTCAGAAAAAAGAGAAGGGATTAAAAATGCGCCGGATCGAGCTAATACAGAAGTGCTAGTGCAGGAATGGGGTGCGGAAGTTCTACCTGAAAGTGGAAAGAACATTCCAAGGATACAAATCTTGAACGTTGCCGTTGTCAGGTAGAACAATCCAGTCATCGTGGAGAGTGGTCGGCAGCATCTGCGTCGTCTCGGCGTGGATATAAATATAAGGTTGCTAGGCAAGTCTACACAAACAGTCTCTCTGCCGAGCCTTTTAAAGCAGCGAATGTTGACTTGGTAAGGAGCATACAGAATCTGTAAAACATTATCGGAGAAAAGTATTCCCTGCGAATGAAATGTCAGTCAGCATAGTTTGAGCAATTTTCAAGAAAGGAGACCTTGTGGACAGCGCCAAGGTTATTGGTTTCAATCAACAATCTTTAAGGCCCTTATAAGCAGAGTTGAACCTAATTACCTAACGACAGATCCTGGAGAAAATTTAGGAAGTCCAGATGGGCGCTTGCTGCGTCTTTTCAGTCTTACCATCCTGCCGAATTCGTCAGATATTCCAGAATCATAATAGAGAACGCTAGCTGTTCCATAAAAGATTATAACAATGTCACTGAGATCTTGAATTTACAAAAGGATTTCAGCAAGTTCGTTTGTCATCATGGAATTTAGTCTTTATTAAATTTGGTGGAATTGTGAGAAACTCACAGGCCAGCCGCAGTCGAGCCATAATTATTTACTTAGATGGCGCTACAATCCGGGGAGGACGTGGGCCCTAACCAATAGCTATCTTCATATTGCGGTCTCTGGTTAGCTGCCTCCTGTTGCTCACTCTAAGTTGGTTGTGGTTCCCTTCCACTTGCGGATGCCTTTTAAGGTGAAGTTTTCCTATAATGCGTGGTACGTCCGCGTTGGCATTTAGAAATTCTCAGACTGGAGCGTTGGTGTTCATTTGCTCGTATATCCTAGCCATTTTAGGGGACTATGCACTTTTCTAACCACCTCAATGTCACCGTTCAGTTCATAGAGTTTGTCCTTAAATCTGTTTCTCCAAACCCCGCCAATGCAAACGGGATGAAAAACCAATCAAAGAATTTTGCGTTCGAAACGGCCAAGGATATCTTTATTCGCCATGTGGCTGTATCATAAAACATGACTGGGATGATGAGGAGCCTCCTTAGTGTTTCATGATAAAGCCTTATTACTTTCTTATGCCAAAGAAACAGCGATTGGCAGGAGTCACACCTTTGATTTCTGTGGCATTATCAGACTTATTAGCGGAGCGGAGTTATACAAAGTCCTGACTTCAAAGTCACAGCTGTCTATTGTGACATTCTGAAAGATTCAATGATGTTATGTGTCTCTTCTTGATGACTGTATATACTCAGTTCTACCCTCATTCACCACTAAAACTATTTTTGCAACTTCGATTCCAATACCTGTGAACGCAGCAGTGACAAATCGCGTAGTTCTGCCGAAGATGTCAATGTCATCAGTGTATGCAAGTGGTTGTACAGACATTCGGGAAAGTGTAAGTCTGGTGTTGACTTACGAGATTTTCAAGTATGATGTTGAAAAAGTTGCAAGGCAGCGCATCACCTTGCCTAAATCAATTTTTGACATCGAAGTTCCCGGTGAAACTATTTCCATCGTCAATCTGCGTAATGCTACGAAATTAGCAGGGCTACCAAGTCTAAACATAGCTTTGTGTAACTTGTCCGTACAGATGTTGTTATATCCGGCCTTAAAGTCGATAAATAGGTGGTGCATATCGATTTGGACTTCTTGAACTTTTTCCAGGATCTGGCTTTGTATGAATGTTTAGCCGATTGTGGACTTACTGGGCCTTAAATCGGACTGAAAGGAGCCAATAAGATTATTGATATTGTAAATGGCTTCAGGCGTTCAAACAAGACAGCAGATAAGATCTTGTATGCGATATTAAGGAAACTTATGCCTATAGTTGGTGAACTTTAGGAGAGCTTACTTCTTTTGGATCTGCCAAACTCTCTATTTTTCAGGGATGCCAACCCTGAGTAGGTGCGAGCTCACTATCAAGTTATCTTCCACTGCCGTAAATAGCTGGGCAGGTAGGCCGTATTATCCAGTAGCCTTGTTATTCTTCAGCTTGGATATTACTTACTTTATTTTGGCAGTTGGATCTTTTGACTTTCACTGTCCAAATTGAATTGTTCTTTCTGCCTGACGACTGAATTTCGGTTGTCCCCGTGGTTTAACAGTCTACGGAAGGAAGTGGTTTTTCCATATCCCGACAATGACTACTGTCATCCTTTCTTGTTCGTCTCTACAGTTGCCCTAACGCATTTCCTCTTTACTTGCTTTTGGGAGTTGCACCTCTCTATTTCCTCGATCGCGCACATTTCATGCGCATTTACGTTTTGCTCCGACGAAGTCGATGTTCTGCTATGCAGTACACTCCCTACTGCGCTTGCGATTTTTGAAGCAGATTTGACAAAGATGGTCTTAGAGGTAAATTCAAAGTCCAATATAATAGATCAGACAACGGGCAACAACAGAAAGCTGAAGCTTTGTGGTGGAAAAGAACTTACTTAGTTAGTTTAGGATCCGCTGTAAATTTAAGCGAAAGATCGTAGAGAACAAGCAAAGGATCCCTTTTGTTTCCTAAGACTAGAAATGGAAAGTAGAGGTTTCTTGCAAATGACTTAGAACACACCCTCATAGATCCTTATGAAGCCAGTGTAAGTGTGACGCGAAGACATGAATGAAAGTGGTTGAAAATTGTGATTTCTTTGAGCCTGTATAGAGATACTAACCTGTCAGAAGGCCCAGAGTTCTTAGGTAGTTTAGATGTTTAGGACTCGATTATTCTTTAATTTCATCCCGCAGGAACGAGGTAGTGAAGTGTAATGTCTCCAATTGGGCTAAGACGATTTCTATTTCTATATTAACTCAAGGTAACCACTATTAGTCAGAAGCAAAAGGAGCAGTTACTTTTTAGCGTTTTCCTGCTTTGAAACTACGCATCCATCACAAAATCTCAAAGAGTTTGAAATATTTTCCACCCTCAATCTTCATCCTTAGTATGAACATGCAAGCTCTATGCTGCTTTGAGATGTAGATTTAAAAAACCAACATGTTGAGCTTACTCAGTCATCATTGTGAGCTAAAAAGAACCTCGAATTTGTTTATCCGACCCGTAAACAGCTTTGGACAAAATCAAACATTTCAAAGGTCAAATACTTGAGAGATTGTAGTCAATGGTGGTCCTCATGACCATTCTAGATTTGCTAAATTTCTCACTGACAACGCCAATATGTAAATGATCGTTTTCCATCTTTGGCCGCGTTTCCCGGACACCAATGACTAGTGACTTTGGTATGTCGGTCGACACGTATGTGCTATCCTAGCAGTTCTGAGATCAGTGGAAAGTAGAGACTTGAAGTTTTGCGATTGCAGCTACAGAGATCATAAAGAAAGTCAATAACTTCGTTCATCTATTAGTTTTTAATGACCCCGAAAACATGGGCAGATGTGTTATTAATCGGCTTCAAATCATCTCTCAACATCGTGCCATTGCCCACTTTCATTTGGCCGCAAAATTGAATCGTTCTGCCCCAAAAAATTCATTCAGTGAAATCGAAAATGGTATTCACCTTGGATTTACGATCAAATCTCTCAAAACCTCTTGTCGTGCATTCACGTGACCTGCATCCAAGAAAGAAATTTCTTCCGAAACCCAAAAGAAAAATAAAAATAAAAAAGCTGATCCAAGAAATGGCGCATATTCCATCATTGATGACTCCGAGCACGTACAAGATGTATCTACACTACAGCATGGCTTAAATCGTATTGTCATCATGAAGAAGGTCTTCACCGGAAGACCCTTACAGTCCTGACTTTGGCTTGGCATTGCCACCTGTCCAGTCTACTCGTACATGCACAAAACAAAACAATCGAAAGTTTATCCTGTTCACTGACAACTTCACGGCAACAATTTGAGAAAAAAAAAAAAAAAACAACAACAGCACTATTAAAAAGAACCCTCCGGCACATGTCCAGAATCTGTAATAAGGAAGCCATCCCGAGGAGGTGCAGAGGTGTACAAAACGGAACTCCAGCTCAAATTAATTACTCAACTCGAATGGTGTGGTTTTTACGACTGACTACAAGAGAGTCTTCAAGTGGAACCTTGAAACAAACAACAGCCAGCGCGCAAATTCGTCACCAGTCGGCAGTTACTACATTGGGATCTCGACTCGAATCACAAAACCGATTTGCTTACGTTTGTGGTTCGAGATACATTTGATTTTGTTGCTTCTCTTGAACTTGAACTTTGGAAACAAATGAAACAAAATAAAGCGACAACCTCACAGATGTCAGTCAATGAATTGGAGCTGAGATGAGTTGCTTTACGGAACGATGAAGCACTAGACTTGGCTTGGCGCAGTCTTGCGGTCTCCGGTGACGAGCTGGGATTTCTCTTTTATTTTTTTCTGAATTCGAGATCCATCAGTGTGTTTGTGTCAATTGCAATTACTACAGCTACGAGATACGATGATTTGTTTAATTTGAGTTAGCGTTTGTTTGTTTGAAAGTTTGTTAACTCTGACCACGGCATGATCTCATTTGTTTATGCTGTTGGTCAGGCTATTGTTGAGGCATCGAGTGCTGGTCAAACAGGCCGCGGATTATGGTGAGAGTGGACACAGCTTGGTGCTAGTGGATGTGGAAAACCTTTGAGAATATGAGATGTTTACTAATCAATGGAAGTGCCGAAAGTAAAGGAAATCCCTAAAAGAAAAAGAATGCTTTAGCTGGTTGCTGAAAATTTTATTGTAGGTCTTACATCCGGCTCTGTGATTACGAGTACTTGAAAATCGAAAAGTCTTGTACTAAACAAGGCGTAGCAATTTTTCTTCTATCAACGTCACTCTATATTAGACTAAAACTTCATTTGAATACGTTTCCAAGGTGGAGATGACACGAATTGTAATGTGAATCTACTTGTGATCTTATATGTAGATCTTGCGCTGAGCCAAGGACTCTGAATGCCACAGTACTCGTATTCATATCAAACCACAGTGTTTCAGGCCACCTGTCTGAGACGATTCGCGAGTTTAGCATGGGGCAGCAAGCTGAAGGCTCAATTCGGTTTATAAAACAGAGTCCCGAAAGCCAACCGATCAATCAATCTAAATTCCAGAGAAGGCATGACAACGAAGCAAAATCCAAAAGTGGACGAACCAACATCAGCCGAAGTAAACGCACTCAAATACGAGATGAAACCTGGCTGTCAAGCTCACTGAAAACAGGCTGCAAATCCATCAACTGAAATTTAGGATTAAGGGAACAAGGAAAGCGGCCTACTTACGAGTATGAGAGCAATACTGAAAATCATAATAATTTGGCTGTGGCAACATTCCTACATTTAGGCAGAAGTATGTGAATAACTTACTTACTTAACGGGCTACCAACCTGTGAAAAGACTACGGTACGCTGCTTCCAGTTGTCTTGGTCAAGCGTTCTGGCATCTACAGCAGCTTGATCATTGTCATTTGGTCTTTCTGGACTACATCCAGATCTTGATATAGCTAGTAGAGCTCGCGGTTGTATAGAGGATACATCGCCCTCTTTACATACAGAACCAAATATCCGAGGCTTGAAATTTTGTCTCGAAAGTCCGGTCTAGTTTTCTGAACTGTCTTACGTTCTGGTGACAGCATTCAATATACTTTGTAAGTATTGAGGCCAAAAAGCAGTGATATCCCGTCTCGCAGAAAAGCCCATTTGCAGACTTGCATTCGTGTAAACTATGCTTTCCGATAGTAACACCAGAGGCATCCTTTTTTTACTGTTCCGTCGTTCAAATCACCTAAAATATATTTAGGACACTGCTTATAGGTTTTGTTCAAGCTCGTAGAGACCTTCTTTGGTAGCATCGTCTATTCCTTCAGCCTGCAGATATAGGATTAATCCGTTGTATGTACTTCTTCGGTGTGACTTTTATTGGAATTGCTCAGCCTTTCCTAGATTGCTCATCTTTCTTTTATAATAAAGTGCCTCAGATGACAGCATCCACCACATTAGCACCGAGTAAAGTAGAGTAGGTAAGAGTGGCTGTTGGAAACACCAGCCACTAAGGCCTATTGGCCCATTGGCCCATTGGCCCATTGTAATTCCACGTGGATCTATGATCCTCATACTAATGGAACTAGTTTGAGCTTACGATGAAGCGTAGAAGGCTGTTTACGTCTATATTTTTTAGATCGTTTTGGTCGTTGTAGAAGAAAGCTCCTAAGTGAAGTTTTCTTCTCTGGGAGAGAGTTGGACATGTACAGAGTAGGTGGAGGATAGTCTCCTCCTCTTCCTCGTCCATGCAGTTTCCGCATAAATCGTTTTTAAAGGTGCCAAGCCTCCTTGCGTGCTTGCCTATGAGGCAGTGTCCAGTGGTGACACCTATGATGGCGCTGCGATGTTCCTTATTTAGAAGGATCAGACCCTTAGAGCGATTCAGATCCAGTTTTGGCCAGATCTGTTTGGTCGCTAGAGATGTTGGTCCAACAGTTCACCTAAGGTCTGTTCTTTTACTGGCATCCATCTTTAATATTAATTTGCACGCAGCGATTGGTATACCTATGCTACCCTTTTCCGGTAGAATGGGTAGAGTGGTTCCAATTTTGGTGAGTTCATCGGCTTTACAGTTCCCTATGGGGCGGCACAAAACGAAGGTGAAGGCTGAACTGCTCTGCCATCTCCATAAGAGATGGACGGCATTCAAGGGCGGTATTAGAATTTAGTGAGACCGAGTCCAGGGAGTTGATAGCGTCCTGACTATCCGAAAAGATGCGGATATCCTTTGCAGATATCACGTTTTTCTTCAGCGAGGACAGAGCTTCTTTAATCGAGAAAATTTCCGCCTGGGACACGCTACAGTGATTTGGAAGACGGAAAGAGAGGCTTCGCTTATCTGAGAAAACACCGCCACCAACCTCCCTAAATGGGTTAACTTGCCCTCCATGAAAGCATCTTCCTCCCAGAAGGATCTAAGTAGAGGTTAAGTTTACTTGGAAGTCTTTGTCAAACCAAAGTTAAGGGATGGTGTAATCGATATTCTCTGTGAAGATGCCTAATGTATTAAGGATGTTAACTTGGCCAAATGAATTATTTGTCCACTGCTTAGTCGCTTTAAGGCGAATAGCTGCAGTCGCAGCTACTTGCCTGCTGAAGATATGGAGGGATGTCAGGTGAAACAGAATGTCTAATACCGCAGACGGAGTAGACCGTAAGGCTCACTGATGCATAGATATGCTGTTCTTTGGACTCGGCTTAGTTTGTTGCAGTTGACTACATTGTCTAAGGCCGTCCACCAGACAGCAGACAGCAACCCCGTAGGTGAGTATCGGTCTTATAACCGAGATGTATAGCGAGTGGGTTATGCGGGATAATTAGAAGGAAAGTCACTAGCCTCTTACGGATATTGGTAAGCATTCTGTTGGATTGCCGGTTTGTTTTAAGAAACTTCACACTCTCGAACTAGCTTGGAAGTGGTGAGACTATTTATTCCCTCTACCAATCCTTCACAATATGGTTTACTGCCATCACTTATTTACTTAGGTGGCTCTACAGTTCGGGGTGAACCTATGATTCTACTACTCGTTACAAACCATTCCAGTTACTTCGGTTTTTAGCTATCTGCCTGCGGTTGTGCGCTCCAAGATGGTTGAGGTTTCTTTATACTTGGGCGCGTCACCTAAGGTAAGGTCTTCCTCTACTGCGTTGTCACTCCGAATTATATTCGAAGGCTCTGTGGGCCGCACTGGTGTCCATTCATTCTACGTGTCCTAGGTATCTCAGGCGTCTGATGCGCGGTTTTCTAAGTAGATGCATGGCACTGCACAGCTCGAATAGTTCGACGTTGAATTAAAGCCCGTCAAAGCAAATGGGACCGAATAGCTTGCGAAGAATTTTTATCTCGAATCGACCGAGGATGAGATCGGCAGGGATGTTAAAACTACACATAGCTCGTATCTAAAAATGCTGTCATATGTGCCCTTAAAATCGATGGAAAGATTTGGACTTCTTGAGTCTTTTCCAGGATCTGTCGGAGCGTGAAGATTTGGTCGATTGTGGATTTATTTGGTCTGAAACCGCACTGATAGGACCCAATCAGGTTGTTGGCGAAGGGTTTCAGACGTTCACACAATATGTCAAATAAGATTTTGTATGCGATGTTGAGGAGTCTCCTTTTTTGTGGATCGGGCTGAGATTACATTCATCAGGCATACCCTCTTCTGACTAGATTTGAGAAATGAGTTGGCAACGTTGAATACCTCGGCCGGTAAGCTGTCAGGTCCAGCTTCTGTGTTGGATAGCAGCCTAGATGTATCCTTACCTCATTTGGTCAGGTGGATTTAAATTTGGACTATCATTGGCTAAGTTGAATGATGTATTCTGCCTGACGGCGGGATGTTAGGCTGTCTGCAGAGGAAGTTTCTCCGACAGTACTTCTGCTATAATACAAGGTTTCCTTCTTCATCGCTACAGGCTTCAGTACGGGTCTTCTTGCCTTAACACGTTCTCTTCACTTGTTGGCAAGATTTTCTTAGGTTATTGATGGAGTACAAACCCCAAATATCTTTTTTCCTCTTCTGGAGAATCCGACTTCTTCCCGTCTCTTCTGCTCGTAGCGCTCGAAACCAGCTCTCGTTCTTCGTTGCAGCGGCGCTTTATATGCTTCTGGTTTAGCTAAATGTACTTGCCAGCATTCTTCCTCAAACTAGGGATTTCTTGATGGTGATTGGGTGAAACTCAGCACATCAGTTGCGACGTCTCTGATGGCACATTGGCACCGGTGTTACTGGTCTCCGGTAATTAATACTGGCGGCACAGAAGTTGTTAAGAGATCTCGGCATACGCGTTCGGCGAAGATTCTGGCTGTTACTTGCGGTTTCTCCTCATTGTGCAATAGTTCTTCTTTGTTGTTGCGCTGGAGACATCAACATTTACACCTTGGCTGTAACAAGGTGGTGATCCAACTCAATGTTGGCTGCCCGGAATGTTCGGATGTCGAGAATACTAGAGGCAGGCCATACGCCTCTCGCAATATGATCGATTTGATTTAGGATTCATGTACGAGTATATTGATTCATGATCGTTTCCGTTATATATATTGAGATGAGGAAACCGTGTGCTTGATCAATAATATTTCGTCTCGCCATAAGGTCTATAAGCCTAAGTCCACTGCCAGACGTGGAGTCGTGCAGGCTATGCTTACCAACTGCCCTACTAAAAATGTCTTGCTTTCCTATCGCCTAGTACGATATTAAAGTTAGTCTTCGGACAATGCTCATATGTCTTGTTGAGGAGCTCGTAGAAACATACTTTAGTGGCGTTGTCCTTGCCTTCCGTAAGTTCATGGGCGCATATTATACACGGTCTTCCAATAGGGACGTTCGATCTTTGACAGTTGATAGCGGCCATATTGTTGAAGCTACATCTATCAAATTGGATGTCATTTATTCAGGCCGTTTTGCCAAAGCACCATGGACGGACATAGCGTTCAACAACTTGGGTGTTCACTTTGGGCAACGTTCCGCGCGCTTCGCCTATTTTATGGTTGCCATAATCGTCCTACCGAGAGGACCATTCGCAGTGTGGTAGATAAATTTGAGTCCGCTGGTTCAGTAAACGATAAACCAATGCCTGTACGTCGACGAAACGCAAGATTTGCCGAAAATATCGCCGCTGTCGATTTCGCGTCGCTGACAAGAACTCGGCTTTTCGCAGACCACAACTTGGCGAGTTTTACATCGTGACTTGGGCCTGCATCAGTACAAATTTCAACAGACCCAGGAACTGAAGGTAAACGACCATAGACAGCGACGTGTTTTTGCTGAATGGGCTCTGGAGCAGTTGGAAACTGAACCTAACTTTCATCAAAAAATCATCTTCAGCGATGAGACCCATTTCTGGATGAATGGGTACGTCAACAAAGAAAATTGGCGAATTTGGGAATTCCTGAAAATTCACTGTTTGGGGTGGATTTTGCGCTGGCGACGTCATCTGTCCATATTTCTTTGATAACGACGTCGGCCAGGCCATCGCCGTCAACGGAGAGCGCTATTAGTCGATGATTACCAACATCTTTTGGCCTGAATTGGATGATATGGACACCAAAGACATGTGGTTTCAACAGGATGGCGCTGTATGCCACGCAGCTCACGCCACATTGGAAATTCTGCGCGAGCGATTCGAGGGCATGGTCATCTCACGTGGAGATGATGTGAACTGGCCACCGAGATCGTGCGATTTGACCCCGTTAGACTCTTTCTTGTGGGGTTTTATGAAGTCGCAGGTCTATGCGAATAAGCGGCAAACTCAAAGCCAACATAACCGATGCCATCGATCAGATTCAGCCTGATTTATGCACCAGAATGGAAAACTGGACATTTCGGATGCCAGCCACTCAGAGAAGACGCTGCGGACATTTGGATGCCTTTCAAACGAATAAAAAATTTCGGTAATATCTCACACACACTTTGTTTTATTTAAATTTGAAGATAGGAAGTGCTTCGGGAAGGACCCTTTACTTATGTTAGCGAAGTTAACCGTGATCCGGGTTATCATAAGACCCTCTCTCATGTGGCGGAAGCGTAGAACTTTTTGCCAAAGTCTGCCGCTTTTTGCAAATATGCATCCGAGTAAGCGCTGTTTTTTTTTTCCCTATAGCAATCATCACAGTATGGATATACCGTACATCAGAATGTCCGGCAAATTCCATCGGACTTCCTGGATGGCGGTGAAATCTGCTTTATAGCAGTCTAGGGCCTCCGCTAATTATTCGGCTGCACGTGGCCTGTTAAGGGTCCGAACATTTCACGTGACGATGTTGTTTTCCTTTAAACGTTTGCAAGGGTCGTCAACATTGAATCTATTTCTATCCCAGGCCATTAATTGGTTCGTCTCATATTTTTAATCTATTCTGTACAGGGTAACATGTTACTGGCCGAGCTTAGCCTTGCCATTTAAGCTTTACTTAAGCTGTTACCGGGGACCACCATTGAGACGTAAAGCAAGCACTACACTACGAACTTGATTGTTGCGCTGCTGGCCTAATCCAAGTTATAGGATAGAAACTAACTCCACCGGGGGTTTTATTTGTCTGCACCGCTTAGTTCAACCTCTCACTTCAGCTTCACTTCACTTCAACATCTCAGGAAGATTATAGTAGTTTAGTAGTGACTGGGATTGGAATAAGGCATACGCTTACGTTCCACAGTTTCAAAAACATATCCGCACCCAAATAGGTTCTGCTTCTGTCCTCCGTAGTCATCATATTATGTGCCACCGCTCATATCCTACTACACTTCCTGGATGATGGCGGCCTTCTGCTTGTTTTTCCGGTGCTCGTGGCTTGCTCAATGTCCAAACATTCCATGTGTAGTACAGTACTAGGCATTGCCAAGTAGACGCTGCTCGTGCAACACTCAGCCTCTAACCTTGTCACAATTTTTAAAACTAGTGACAGTTCATCTAAATATAACCGCGTCATCAAGACTTGAATTTGGCATTCGTCCTATAAAAACATTCCTTCCTTCTCCAGCCACTACCCTTGAATTTTCATTCAAAAAACGTGAATCTTCCGAATACCTCCCCGAAAGCTAGTTTTTCTAGATAGATGAGATGTCTCTATTATGTCACAGGCTTAGTCGATAATTCAATGGCAACCCCTTGCCATTATCGTGAAAAAAAAAAAGAAAAAAATTCCAAAAACTTTGCTGCATCTATTTTTAGCCAAAACATTTGCCAACAAAACGAGATTTTTCATATTTTTTTCTGGTTTTTTTGTTGAAAGATACGAGTAAATATTTAATAATGCCGCAGATACTAAAAAAACACTCCACGGCTCGGATGGATGGCGAGCAATTCCAGCCCTGCGGCTTGTGATGATTTGCATTTTTATCCGTATTGCGCAATTTGCCTCGATATCCGTAGAAATGAACGAAACACACAATACGAGTAGACGCGTTTAGAGTTTTGACTTGCGTTTGACACGGTAGAAAGATACAAAATCTATGTGTGCACATATGTACGTATCTATGCGGATGATTTCGTCTCCAATGGATATCTTTTGTTTGGAGAATTTTGGTATATTACACAGAGATTTCCCTAAGGGGAGCGGAATAACTAGTTTTCGGGTGTGTCAACACCATCGTCAACATCATTCTCATTACAGATTCACCAGAGTTAAGGTTTTGTGTTTTCGTTTGTCACCAGGTTTAGTTGGCGGTGGCTCTGCAAGCTCATGGATCGTGTAACCCACCCATTTCTTGTATCTGTAGATTTCACATCTGAAACTTTGATTTCTATCAGAATAGATACACTCGCTACGAAGCTTGTCCAATCGCTGGTATGTCTTCTATCCGTGGCTTTTATGAAAAAAAAAAAAAAAAAAAAGAATTCTGCAATTAGCATACAAGTGTGGAGGTGCGTTTTTTTTTTGCGTTTTGAGGTCTACTTTTGTGGAATCTCATTCAGGTTGACGCGCATTCGTTAGCTCGTAATGGAGGCTTAAATATTCTCGATTGGTACGACCGGCTTCGTATTCGAATCTATTCGGTGCGCTCGCTGCCCTGAATATCTCTGTGTCTGGGCCTGAGTATGGTTGGAGGAGAAAATTGCATATTAAACTCTGCAGTTTCAGTCGGAGTCAGTTTTTTTTTTATTTTTTGAGTAATGTGTAGGATTTGATGGCGGCGCTCATAAGAATATCGATTTGGAAAGCCGCCTTCTAGCCTTCTATTCGCCTAGTTGAATGCATAATTCAATTATGGAAATTTCATTAAGTTTGCTTGGCTCGAGTGCGGAATGGGAATATACTGCCGTATGCGTGAGTGCGCAAAGGAATTTCATGCAGCACAGCGGTTTAAGGTTGACAATTAGCTGTCCAATGCTCCTTTGTTTTAGAGGAATTTCTAGACCACAAGTGTTGAGTCAAAATATGGTCTTTTGCTCAAATGTGAAGAGTTTGATTAAAATAATGATGGTGTTTCGCTATCACTGCTGGAGGTGCTCTGGTAAACTTTCCATTTGTCTAGACGTCTAAACAACCAACCAAATTAGTCGCGGCTTATTTTATGAGAGAGATGAATCTGATATGCGTGGTGTGCGCACATCGATCGGTGGTCCAGTGATCAGAAAGTGCTGGCCGTCCCGAAAAATAAATACAACAGTTTAGTATAGATGGATTACCAAAGAAGGCCAGGACTAATGAAGGTTTCTTGGCAGTACATCGAGTAGATCCTAAATGGGCGAGGTGTAGATATACATGAAACTCAGGTCAAGTTAATAATAACGCGAAGTGCTAATTCATTCAAAATCTAAAGAATATCAAACCTTCAAGCCCTAGGAGCCAGCTAAGCTCTTTAGACACGGCAAAATAATGATCTGTCCGGATTTTTTTTAAACTTCCATCGCTGCAGGTAGTACGCGTGGTAGTTATCGTATGGGCGGCACTAATTTTAACAAATTTGTCCAACTGCCGGTACGACATGGATATCATAAATCGTCCCACGTTGATTGAGACCCCTTTAAACTTGAGTAAGCCACTTCTTCAGGATGCATTCATTCTGGGTCAAATCGGTACTTCAACATTGTCTAGATATCGCGCTATAAGTCTAAAGTCCTTTGCGAGTAAAGCACTTCCCTCAAAGCAATCCACATACTTTAAAATGTACGTAAATGCTTCCGCACCATACCATAGAACTGGCAGGACTAGGGTTTTATATCTATCGAGTATTATCTTAGTCGTTCTGGAGATAGACTTATTGTTCAGTTGCCTTTGTAGTCCAAAGAAACGGCAACTTGCCGGAGCAGTTTTTCACTTAATCTCTACGGTTGTGTCAGCGGAGCCCAGGTAGACAAAGTGATATGATAGTTTGCCGTTGTGGCAAGCTGTCGGAGGAGTTGTTGTTGGGCCTATCCATGTCGAACGGATATGCTTTTCTTTGCTCTCGCTTACCACTAAGCCCGTCTTTGCTGTTTCTGATTCAATGACTCCAATCGCACTACTAGGAGTCTGTGGATTTCCTCCCACAATCTGTGCAGACTTTTTAAATTCTACGTCCCCGAGGCTTGCATGTGAATTTGCAAAATCGTTTGATATGTGATCACGAAATTACATGATGCCGCGACTTATTTACTTAATTAGGCGGCGCTACAGTCCGAGGTGGACCTGGGCCTCAACCAATAAGCTTCTCCAATTAGCGCCGTCTTTGGCTAACCGCCTCCAGTTACCCACTCTAAGTTGGTTAAGGTCCCCTTTCACTTGCGTGCGTCACCTAAGGCGAAACCTTTCTTTACTTCATTATTCCTCCGGATTAGAGTCCAAGCCGCGCAGTTTTTTGATGTCGCTGTACAGCTCGTAGAGTTCATCGTTGAATCGTGCCCTCCATAACCTGTCAACGCATACGTGACCAAATATCTTACGAAAATTTTTCTCTCAGAACGACCAAGGATATCTTCATCTGCTTTAGAAAGGGTCCATGCTTCAGAATCATAAAGCAGGACTGGGACTACAAGGGTCTTATATAGAGTTTCCTTGGTTGTTCGAGAGGGTATTACTACACAGTTCTCAGATGTGAAAGCAGAGGCGAGGTAGACAAAGTCCCTTACAATCTCAAAGTTACAGCTGTCGCTTGTGACATTTTGGCCGATTCGTCGATGTTGAATGTCGATCCTTGTTGACAGGTTAGGTCGTTACCGACCTTGATGCAGCAGCGATCTTTCTCCATCGTTATCCTGCATAAGCGGACGAGTTTGGCAGGGATGCCAAAACTAGACATGTCTGTATATAGCTCGTCTCTGTAGATTATGGCATATGCGGCTTTAAAATCGATAAAAAGGTGGTGAGTATCGATCTGAACTTCTTGGGTTTTCTCCAGGATCTGCCGTAGTGTGAATATTTGATCGATTGTGGGCTTACCGGGCCTAAAACCCCACTGATAGGACCAATCAAATCGTTGACAAATAGTGTCAGCCGCTCGCACAATACGCCAGACAAGATCTTATATGCGATGTTTGGGAGACTGATACCTCTATAGTTGGGGGTGTTTAGAGGATCTCCTTTCTTGTGAACCGGGCAAACGTTGCTGAGGTTCCATTCATCAGGCACATATTCATCCGACCAAATCTTGGAAATAAGTTTGGGTATGCCCTCTACCAGGTCATCTCCTGCTGCCTTAAATAGTTCGGCGCGTAGGCCGTCCGGCCCAGCAGCCTTGTTCGACTTCAGTTTGGATATTGCAATCCTCTTGACTTGCATCGTCAATATATCGCTCTGCCTGACAGCGAAATTTGTGTCGTCTTCGCCGTCTTAGGAGTCTATGGAAATGGTTTATCCATATCCTCAGCCCCGACTGTAACTCTACTACAATGTTTCCTTGTTCATCTCTACAGATCCCCGTTCGGGTCTTATTACGTCCTTTTTACATTTTGGTAAAACTTTCAAATATTATTCCTGGAGTAGCACCTCTCTATTTTCTCGGAGCGAGCTTCTCATGCTCATTCTATTTTCTCCGGAGAAGCCGATGTTCTTCCCTTCTTTTTTGCTCGTAGAGCTCACGAGCTGCCTTCGTCCTATTATGCAGGGCCGCTTTCTAGGCATGTTGTTTTGCCGCATGTTCTTGCCGGCACTCTTCATCAAACGAGAGGTTTCATGGTGGTGGGCGGGTGAAACCGAGCACGTCAGTAGCGGCATTTCTGATGGCTTCTCGGCATCTAAGCCACTGGTCTTTAGCACTCGATAATGGCTGCAATGGACTTCTCGAGAGGTTGAGGGAATCGGCAAAGATTCTGGCGGTTTGTTGCGATTGCAACCGTTCAACTTTAAATCTCGTCATAGTATTTCCATGTTGTTGTGGCGTCTGAGATATCCGTAAACGTACCTTGGCTGCAACTAGGTAGTGGTGCGATTCTATATCCGGAATGTTCCGACATCTAAAATGCTTGAGGAGTGCCTTACGTCGATCGCAACATGATCAATCTGGTTGACAGTCTGCCATGTTCCTTTGTGAATATTGAGGTGAGGAAACCGTGTGCTTGCTATGGTAACGTTACGCCCCGCAGCGAAATCGGTTAGCATAAGTCCATTTTCAAACGTGGTGTCGTGTAGGCTATGTCTTCCGATTGTGCTGACGTCATACATCGGACATTGCTCGTAGGTTTTGTCGAGGAGCTTGTAGAAACTTTCTTTGGTAGCATCGTCCTTTTCCTCTGTTGGTGTATGAGCGCATATAAGGCTGATGTTAGCGAATTTACCTTTGATGCGGATTGTTATAAGGCGTTCACTCACGTCTCGAAAGCTCAAGACTTCTTGCCTGAGTCTGCCGCTTACAACAAATCCGCATCCAAATAGATGCTGCATACGTTCCCTATAGCAATCACCGTCTTTTCATCTTTCTTTTATCTGGCCCATTCCACCGCACTTCCTGGGTGGCGTTGATTTTTTTTTTTTGTTTTTATTTGTTTTTATAATGAGCGCGCGCTCAAGGGGTGCTTGTACCTTTAAAATGTGTGTACACAGCGCGGGCGAAGGAAATTTAGGGAGGAAGAAAGGACAGGTACCGATATACATCGTTTTCAAATTTCATAAGCGAGTTGTACGGCTTAGGAAAGAATTACAATATCTGCTTTATAGCAGTCTAGGGCCTCCGCTAATTGTTCGGCTGCACGCGGGCTATTCAAGGTCCGAACATTCCACGTGAAGATCCGAATGTCTTTGTCCTTTGTTCGTTTTGCAGGGTCGTCAACAGTGAAGCCGTCATTATCCGAGGCTATTGGTCGCTTCGTAACAATTAATTCTTTTACGTGGTTGGACAGTTAACCCCACGCACAACCGCCAACCTGGAGGGCCAGGCCCTTTGGGGGACTCCTATGGCAAAAGTAACCCGCTTCGGAGATGTGAGTGCTGCCGTTGGGCGCATCCGACACGAACTCTTTCTCAACACCCGGTCTTAGTGTAGGAGATCTCTATAGACTTAGCATTCAAGTACGTTGAAGCAGCCCATATAGAGATACCTTAGTGAGATGGCACTCCCCTCCCCCTCCCCCTCCTCTCTTGTCATCAGCAACCAACGACCCAGGTATTGGTTAACCCATCTCCAGTCGAGGTACTATCCACCCAGCAGTCACCACGTGGAGGTAAGTATTAGGAGTTGATGGTGTGAGGCTAGATTGGGATCGCATTCACCACCCTTTGACCACCGTGAAGCTGCGACACCTTAGGAAAATCTTTCCTTGACATAACGATCTTTGTGATGCATGCTTAGACTTCATGAGCAACGATCGCTCTCCACTATCATCTTGCATAGGGAGAGATGCCAAAACTAGACCAAAGCAGCGTTCTGAAATTAATGGATTTTTTCACTACTCTGTCGCAAGGTGAATATCCAGTGGACTTACTCGTACTTGGCCCAAACGCACACCGATAACGACCTATTCACTCGCTGCTATAGAGTTTCAAGCGCTAACAGAAGACAGTAAGACTAAGGTAAAGAACCGTGTTAAGGGACAGAGGGTAACTCGTAACTTTAAGTCTTCCATTTAGTCGAGGTAGCAAGTACCTAAAGTTTTCATTCGTCCATAAGCAAAGCCAGGAAAGTCATGCACAAGGTGACGAACAGATTAAATATCAGCAAGTGTCCGAGTACACAAGTATAATCTTGCCAACAACACTTCAAATGGTGTTGGCAGCCTTAATAATGGCCATGATACTAGCCAGGAAAATATTAAAGCTCTAAATTAAAAAGGACGACTTACGAGCTCACTGTGAAAAAGTGCTGACCTCACGGATTTTGGATCTGTGTAGCTAGAGGCCATTTCTAGCCATAAGACGATCATTGGGCTTCGTCTTCAATAAGTCAATTGTGACACGCATTGTATCCAAAGTAATACCGTCCTGTTGATACCACATATCCTCTCCGTTTTCCAGTTCTAATTTACTCAAAAAAATAGTGATAAACAGCGGAGCGAAAGCGGTCTTCATTGACTGTAACCAACCCCTCGGCGTCATCTCTGAAGAAGTATGGCTCAATGACACCTCTGGCAAGAAAACTGCACTAAACCGTCAAGTTCTTCATATTCAATGGCTGAAGTTGCAGCCTTTCCGACTGTTCGCCTGACAAAATGCGGCAATTTTGCGTGGAAATCTTCTTCTATCTTCAATGGAGCTCAACCAGTGAAAGTTCGGCATGCGTGATGATCATTTGGCTTCAAATCCTAGGTTAACACGATCTTATGCGAATGTATAATATGTGTATTAACAGATCCAAGAACATAGAGTCAAGGATTTATCGTGAACACCTGTCGTGGAAACTTAATGTCACGGGATGCCCATACATCCATGGAAGCAAGGATACGCCTTGCCATCGCCTGTCGCCTTCCTAAGTACCTTCGGAACTGTGTTGAAGGCACAAGTTCCACCCTTGGTATGAGTCGAGGCTGATCTAAAACCTCTTACTGATCTTAGGGTCACAGCACCCAGTATTTATTGCAGCTCTACATTGGGCTAAACCAACAGGAAGACCCTTCCCGCGATTTGGGTTTAAACCACAGCCACAAAGGGGCCTACTTCTACAAGTCAGGCCCAAAGCGAGATCCGGGGTCGTCGGCGACGTCATCTGAAAATCGTTACGATAAGACCAGTACTTTGCTCTGTCCCCGTTTTTTATCAGACAACGTCATTGATGCGCGAGGCCTTGATAATTGGCCGGATCCAAGAACAGTGAGGTCGTTACTGAGTTCACAGTGCAACAGGGCACGTTCAAGCCACTATCCTCATATTTTAAAAAACTCGTCTACTGCAAGTAGCGACATAGGTGGTGGGAGCACAATCCCCTGAGATTCATCTCTGTTGACTGTCTACTAACATCACCAAATTTGAAGTTTACGATAGACCAACCGCACAGGGGTAGAGAGTCGAGTTCTATGTAACCTGCCCATTAGAGCATACGTTCTTCAAGTTCCTTTCAAGGAATGCTCTCTAAGTTAACTCTTTGTAGTGACTGTAGGAAGATAGTATCACATTCCTGGCATCTTCTTCTAATTAGTATCCAAACTCGTTCAGCAGAAAAGACGACAGACTGATAGGTGGGAAGTCCTTGGAGATGTGTAACTTGTTTTCCCACCATCCATACGGACCACTTGCCAATTTTTTGGAATGTACCTTAATTTTAGGAAGCATAACTCTCTGGACCCATGGAATAGTAGTTTCCGCCGTCTTTTCCAGCACCATGGGTTGAATGTTATCCATATCTTCCATCTTGTAGGGTGGGAAAAGAGTGTATCTCGCAAGCGTTCTAGCTTGCGGCTATGAGCCAATTTAACTTGAGCTGCATCCAGTTCAATCGTAGTGGCCCTGACAAGTATGCATATACAAGATGGCGAAGATGATATCCGCCAAGTGGCTGCCGCCAGTGTTGATACACATTTGTGCCCGTTTTATCGCATTTTCCATGACTTTGTCCGAGGCTTGTTGGCATAAACCCGCGACTTCAAGTAGCCCCAAAGAAAGAAGTCTGGGATGGTTAAATTGCGCGATCTTGCTGGCCATACCAAATCACGATATCCATTGTGGTCCGTGCTGTGTGTGCAGTTGCACCGTCTTGTTGAAACTACATGCTCACCCAGCCCCGCTCATCCAATTCCGGCAGTAAGAAGTCGTTTATCATGACCCTGTAGTGACCGTATTGCCGATGGCGTCCTCAAAAAAATACGGCCCAATCACTCCTCCCGCGTAAACGTCGTACCACGCAGTGGCTTTGAGTGGATGTAATGGCTCTTCGTGCATCACACGCGGATTTACAGTGCCCCAGAAACGTAAATTTTGCTTATTGACGTAACCGCTTAAATGGAAATGCGCTTCGTCGCTCATGATGATTTTCGACACAAAATCGTTCTTTTCGTTGTTGAGATTGAGGATGACTTTACAGTAATTCACCCGCGACTGACGGTCAGGAGGCATTAACTGATGCACTGTTTGCCCTTTGTACGGGAACATATGTAAGTTTTTCACTAAAATTAGCTGTAGGGCCAGTCTGGTGATGCCCAATTTCGTGGCCCGTCGCCTGCTTAATGTTTCTTCGTTCTCAGTGACATCGGCAGCCATAGCCGCGATATTCTCGGCCGAACGACAAGTCCTGTGGCTGTCACGCCCTGCATGGTCTCCTGTGGTTCCACTCTATTCGAGTCGAGTAGCTAAGCGCCGGAATGTTTGCCCAGTTGGCGCGACACGATTCATGCTGCGCTAACTCCACTTATTCCACTCTCTTTCTGCTGGCTAATGAAAAATATAGCCTTGTAGGTTAACGCTTCAATGGTCTCCTCCTTAGCGGGCTTCCAGCTCAAACTTGGGCTGTGTAAAGGTTGTGAACTTTTGGCACTTCACCGAAACAGAAGATTTACCCCTGTTACTACTGGCCCGGAAAGATTTCTAGAGTGTAATGATAAATGACTCGATGAGCCTCCAATTTGGATCACGCTCAACTATTTTGTCAACATTTCTAGCACTTTTGGCTCTACCACTATTTTCCAGATGAAGAGTGAAGCTACAGTCGGACAAGGATGCCTTGCTAGACACTGTCCAGTCAAGGGAATTAAAGTGAAAAATAAAAGTAATGCCTCTCTTTTATGCTGATCGTTTTCACTCCTAGATTTGAATATTACGTGATCTTGACGTCTTTCGGTGCTCTGCCAAAGAATAATTATGAATGCGTACTTGAGCTGCCATAAGCTGGCTATTGCGATCAATTCTCAATCAATTCACCGCTTCTTCCAGACGTCGAGAAAGAACTTCTATAGCTAAATCGCCGTCTAATCACCATATGGTCATAAATCAAAAGACGACATCTAGAAAGATACTGGTTGGCTAGCCCCAGTTTTTAAGTTCGTCAACTACTGCGCAAGAGGCTTGGGTTCAATTTCAACTGTGACACTGAAAAATGTAAAAAAATAGTTCGTCCAACTTCCACCTGAAACGAATTCTCCCCTCAAGGATCCGTAGATCTATCTTACACAAAGATGACACGGAGAGTGGGTTAGATAAACCAGCACATCATTTACCAGGATGCTGAAGGCTATCTTGATGAGCGCTGGAAGAGAGTGATGATGAGATTCGAAAACTGGATAAATACCGACCAGAGGTAGCGAATATAGTTGCCAGAAACAATTCTAATAACTTCGATTTCGAGTTTCAGCGTTCGATGTTTTTTCACTGATGCAATTATAAGCTTGTCGATCATTACATTCTCTCCTGCTGTCCTTTGGTGTTAACTGAGAATGAATCCAGCTGGCATGGAAGTGACACCTCAAGACCTCATGGAAAAACTACCTTTTGAATATGACGTCCAAAGCGGGGTCAAACAAGGCTGCTGTATTGGCCATCGCTTTTTTAAATTTGATGAAGTTTGCAAACATACGAGCCCAATGTCATTTGCGATGATACCCGCTTTTGCTGACTAGTTTACCAAGGTCTAATTCTGAGTTGCCGTGTCAGAAATAACATTCCTCTACGTGATGGCTCTCCGCTGCCGAGATGATTACCTTCCGGTCTTCTCACCTGATTATCACAAAAAACGATATCCACGCCTTCGCACTTCATTGTGAGTAAAAGTCATTTGACCTACAACCTCACTGACATCAACCCATTACCAGTTTTTTTCGTTTCGTTTTTTTTTTATTCATTTTCTCCTACTGACAGTGTTCCGGGTGGTGTATGTGAATGGAGTACAAATTGGCATACTCCCCGCAGTAGATTTTCCACATTCCGTGGGTCATCGAAGAGCACAATTCCATCAAACGTTAGCCAACATATTATTCATTGCCACAAAGATACTCGTAGATCTGCTGAAACCAAAGCCACTATTGTATCTCACAGGTGTGTGGCACACAAGCGCTCGAGAGCTATGCAGAGTCACAGGTATAGAGCCCAATCGAAGATACTATTCGTACAACTGGTCACTGGAAACTTGTTAATCGTTACTCCACCCGAAAAGAATACATCCACGTTGTCTACGGTTGACTCAAACCGGTGTGTAGCAATCTGTAATCTTCCCATCTTCCTATATTTCATCTTTTTCATCGTCTTCTTCTAGTACGAGTAGGTATCCGTACTACTTCTCATTCAACATCCAACCGAACTGGTTACGATCCGTGGGGTCTTCAAATGGCTGGATCAGCATTGTCAGAGCAGCTGTGTACGATGGTACCCGTACCACCATCTCTTGTCACAGGTCTCGTGTGGATGGATCATCTTGGATTGTCTTGCATAATTGCGCCAGGAAAATGGACTCCCAAGACTCTATGGTACCCTGACGGCTGACGGGATGTTGAAATGAAATTATTTCTCAAATGCCAATCATGTCCGGTGGAATGTCGCGAAACCAAAAAAAAAAAATCCACCTTTTGCGGGAAAGGTTTTCGAATGGGCATCCGTCAAATGGAATGGGCCACTTGCCAACCAATCGATCGTTGGGCTCATTTCGAGCAGCGATCGAGCCTGGACAATAAGCAGACAGAGTACGAAGAGGTGATGCAGTTTATTTTTTTTTTTTTTGGAAAGTTTTAGTCGCTGACTGGAATATGTATCTTTTTCCGTTTTCCTTTGATTTCAGTTCGATTGGGCCCGGGGAAATGTGTGGCACACTTTGGCTGCACAGACCGGATAAGGTACACGAACAGCATTGGACTTCAGAGGTTATCGACAGAGGTGACCAATATAATTGACTCATTGTTAGTAGAAGGTACGCGACGCTGGACTCTACGAATGTAGCTGGTAAACAAGCCGCGATTGATCTCAAGTGTTGGGGACTTTTTTTTTTTCTTTTTTTCCAGTTTCGTTTCGCGGAAATGAAAGAGAAAATACTTTCACGTAAGTAAGTAGCTTGGTAAGGCAATGGAACTGATTATGAGTGGAATTCATTCACGTTTACAAAAATGCAATGAGTTGCATGCAAGCTCATAGTCTGCTGGGCCCAGAGCATTGACGGCCTAAGGAGGGAGTGTCAGTGCAATAAGCACTTTCTTGGTAAATGAATCATTAACTAAAATATCCAGCAAAGTTATGTAAGTGGCATCTCTGGGCAGAAGACCCGGTCAGAGAACACTTTGGGGGAACTGATCCAATAGTCAGTAGATTTGGATACAAATGTTCTCTCCGATGGAAACGACTAGCCGGTTTGCCTCAATCAAATGACGTGATCCATTAGGAAGGTAAAAGTCAGCTGAGAATAAACCCTATGATCTCACTTTAAATGCAGAGGTGTTGTGGCAGCTGTGTCGAAGGATGCAGGACCAGTAAGTGAAGAAACGAAACAGATAGTAAGTTACGAATCTCTTGGCTTCCAGTCAGAACCATTGTTTGTCCCATTGAGTACGCGAAAACCGGCTATGGTTTTTGTAGCATCAGATCCACTGATGATTTGATGGCACATTTCACCGAAAAGTGGAATCAAAACGTACATCAATCTGGCGAAAGATAGTTGCACTTGATACTTCTTTTTGACAGAATTTGGCATCAGGCACTTTTGTCGAAAATACGTGCTATAGGGATGATGACTGTCTTCTTCAATAGATTAGAAACCACTCTTCGGAACGTTCAATTCAAGTTGTCTTGGATGGTCTCAAGTCTAATATCCCTGGTGTGCCCCAGGGCTCCATTCTGTCTCCGACGCTCTTTTTAATTTTCATAAAATATCTCTCGTCCACTGCTTCTAATCCAATATACTCCTTTGCTGACGACAGTACTCTGCGCTCTCATATTCGTTCTTGGACTAACGTCCCTATTCTTCGGCTGTAGGATTAGGTCATTATCCACTGTTGGAAGCGTTGAAGTTATTGACGGAAGGACTAATGCATTGACCATCAATGCAAAACCAAAATAAATTGACTTGCGTTCGAGCACTACTCTGCCTCTGGTATTGGTGTGTTCGAAAGCACCGACCCCCTCCACCGTGAATTCATATTTGCTCCTGCGAGGATTCAAAAGATGAGCAAATGGATGCGACACAAAACTTGCTCGCGATTGCAGAGGATACGAGCTAAGCCTTATTCAGATGGATCTTCATATGCATACGCCCACGCTATTGCAAGCAGGGCAATGCAGTTGGTACGAGTGAGGCAGAAGCTCCAGGAATGTGATAGCCAAAAAGATGGTTGCGCTCCCACTAAAGGACAAGTGGCCTGAGCGATATGTTTCACTTCTGTTGACTACATTGCTGATGTTGGCGAAAATGTAGGCTGCACCTGTGATTCACGACAAAACAACGTATGATGTTTACAGCGGAACACTGCTTGTATGTATGCCCTTGTTTCAGGCAATTGAAGCGTAAACGGCAGTTCTTCAGCGCATCGAAACATTGTTCAGGTTCTATAGCCATTAGTTGTTGACACCGAGGAATACGGTGTACTCCTTGACAATGCACAGACTTCCCGTCATCTGCTGTAACCATGTGTGATTTTACAGAATGTGAGGTACGATTTTGTTCACGTGATGACTGCAGTTCACAACGATTTGAGACCCTTACTAATTCGGTAGCGAGACTCTTATTTCCAAAAACTTGAGAAGATCCGACAATCACGAGATCTGTTTGGAAGAACAACTCAGGCAGCACTCCCGCTGAGTAGAAACGGGAAGCTTTGAAAAGTAACGCCATGACGCGTAAGGCCCTTAGTGATTCGTGCACCGTGTCCACAATGGTAAGTAGAGCTGTTGACGCTTCGTCTGTTGAAGATTTGATGTTGAGAAAACTGCCGACGTGTATTTCGGCCAACAGAGTTTGGATTACCAAAAGCCTCCTTCAACGCTGTCCACACTTCTTCACCCATCAAGTCGATTATTGTGACGCAGGACAGAGATATCATTGCAAATCGTATGCATTAAATCTTGGATGAGTTAGTATCACCTGTGGGGGCTTAATCTATTAAAAAATCACCCAACTTATTGCTGTTGGCATCTGGTATTATCGTACGGTTCAGGTTTCGTTGTTCGAAGATTACTTCAACTCTTTTTGGTGTTTCTGAGTCTTGCTCTTGCTGCCAGTCGTGATATGAAGAAATAATATCTAAATGGTAAATTATCTAATGCGGGGGATGTATATTGGTCTAATATATTTCCACGTACGATTATTTATTGTTAAAACGCTCCTTCAATATGTAAAATAATTGCAAAGTATTGAAAATCATCAACAAAGCTTACAGCTGGTAATACCATCCAGATAACTATCATAATATGGGTGTAAGCCTCAACTAAAAGGTTGAAGTCAAGCATAATTGCCACACATCATATACACTCACCACAAGTGTTGTTTAACTTGTATTACGATATCAATTTAATATCGTAAATAATTGCGATGCTTTTGCGAAGAAATACTTTGAAATTCATTTCGAAATTTTGAAAGAAATCATTTTCGAATTTATTTTTGAAAAATCAGTTCCCTTTCTTGAGCATTTAAGAAGAAATCCGCGGTGAAATCAACTCAAACCGCTCACATTTCTGAAGTAGAACAGTTTTTTTTTGATAAAGATGTGAGCCTGAGCATATGCAATGTTTAATTGAAATATGAATTTGGATTCAGACTGAACTGCATACACACTGTGCGACGGTGAAACATTACCACTAATCTTTTTCTTATAGTTTAGCAGAATATTACAGGCAATTGAATTACTTTGACCGATCTGCTCATTTATCAAGGTAAAGCCTTCGTTCTTCGTAAATGTTGGCGAATTAATATCCTCCAATGCAAATTCTTATCAGGACTACAAGAATAAAATGCACAAATGTGCACATTTGATGTCTCTTCATATTTTAATTTGGCTCAAATGTATACAAAAGCCGTAACTCGTGCATCAGACAGATTTCAACCGCAATACTTGCCAATTCGAACTCTTGTACTCTACGACATGTTTAGGGTGGCAGCAGGTACGGAATTGAACCAACATTCCACTTACTTATTTACAACTGTACTACCAAAGAAGTGGTGAGTAACGATTTGAACTTCTAGAAATCTGGCGTATTGTAAATATTTTGCCAATTATGGAGTATTCGGGCTCCTCGTGCTGCACCCTGGGTCATGCAGGTTATATTTGTAAGGAACTCAAGGAAGCAGTAGCCGACCTAAGAGGAAACAACAGGGGAAATTTGGTAAAATAATTAACAACAGTGAGGATATAAACGAAGCCCCTACTCGCTTTTGGAAGCGGGATTCAAAATGCCTCTCCTCTCCACCATCGAACTAGCTGATTTGTCATTCACAGGTTTCACACTCTGGCAAGTCTTACAATTGCTAACATACGTAGTTATATCAGACCTCATCTTCGGGCTGTAATACCCAGACCCAACTCTGGCATATGTCTTCCTAACATCCTGCTAATAGATTGATGACACTCTTGTAATACCCTAACTCTATCTGACTTTGAAACTACTTCCTTCCATTCTGAACTATTGCCATGCACAATCACATGTTTTGCCCTAACCAACTGAAGCAAAGTTCCCTGTTCTACTCTCCAATCCAATTGTTGATCCGGATAGAAAGCATATCCGGAACTACGTGATCTTTGCCTTTACGATGCGCAACCCCCAACCGCCCACCTAGCAAACCTTCCACACGGATCCTTGTGATCATGATCTGTCGCGATCGTAAATCGAACGCCCTAAATGAACGGTCACAACTTTTCAATAGCCCATAGTACGGCCAAGCACTCCTTTTCCATGGTTGAATAGGTTCTATCGTTTCTATTCAAAGACCTACTCAGGTAAGAAATTATCTTTTCTCGATTTCCAAATGTCTGAGTAAGCACTCCTAATCTCTTTGACATTCTTTGGAGCAGATATCCTAACCATACTCTCGACCTTTTCTGGGTCAACATGAAGACCCTGCCTATCAACTACATATCCTTAAAATTTTAACGACGACCTACAGAAGTTGTACTTCACTAGAGGCCTGCCGCAGTCAATCTTTTGAGGACCTCTTCCAATATTTCCAGGCGGAAAGTGTTGGTGACGATTATGATGTCATCCAGGTACACGAACACGTGCGGTTCCAGATCTTCTCCAAGCACGGTGTCGATGAAACGCTGCCACGTCGCCGGCGCGTTATTTAACCCGAATGGCATCTTTTTGAATTGGAAGGGGCCCCGATTGGGTACGATGAAAGCCGTATAAGGCCGAGACTTCTCCTCAACGGGAATTTGCAAATACGCCGACCTAATGTCCAACGAGGACAAGAATTTGGCATCCCGGAGTTTGTCCAAGGTAGCTGATATGTTCCGTGACCTAATTCAATTTTCTGTTGTTGACGCAGAACCTAAACGTATCATCTTTCTTTTTAATCGTAACAATGGGAGAAACCCATGGGCTACTTGACTTCTCTTTTAACATCTCTTCTAATTCCTTATCTACGTGACGCTGAACCGCCGGCGAGATTGGGTAGTAACGCTGTTTGATCGGTTCAGACGTCATCCTAATCTTATGCTCCACGAAGTGTGTGCATCCTAATCCTTCTGGCATGCTTTTTAAAACCCTAGTCATAACCCCACTCGTGGCCTGCATCTAAATCTACTCTTTCCTTATTTGCTGAAATCGATGCCGCCTGATTTCATATCCGGGACAATTCCCGACCGGGCCCAAAAGTCGGCACCCAGTATGAGGACATGTTGAAGTTTTGGAATTACAAGACGTTCCAGTAGGATCGATTTCCCCTGCACTACTATTGGCAAAGACAAACAACCTATAACCTCTATACCTGCACCGTCTGCTAGAGTCCCCAGGCCGTTCGCCTGGCTCTATCCGGGGTACCTATATGGTCATCTCTTTAGCGGAAGACAAAGAGTGGGAACTGGATCCAAATAATTCAGTAAATCCCACCTGTACCGTGGCACCGAGAGCAAAGAACGGGGACGAAACAAGGCAGAGGGGTAAAACAGGCAACAAAAGCACCAAAAGGAATGGAGGATTTTTTGGGGCGTGATTAACACCTAACAAAGTCTACAACCTTGCTCAAAAAGTTCCCGCACCACACCACCGTGTGGCGCTTCCATTGTTCCGATTTGAGTTCGGTTTTCTTTGTTAAGTTGGTAAATCTGCTGTTGACATTCTTTCTACATCTTTTTTACAATTTTAGAAATGGATTAAAATTGGCAACAACGAACTTGTACGAGTAGTAAATTTTGCGCGAACGTTGAAAAAGTGTTTCGGTAACGATTCTCTAAAGAAAACGGTCGTTTACAAGTGGTCGTGAGTCAATCGAAGATGATGAACGCAGTGGCAGACCATCGACGTCGAAAACCGAAGAAAACATTGATGAAGTGGTCAAGATGATGTTGGTCAATAACCGCAAACTAACCATCAGAGAGATAGCGGAGGACTTGAACATTGTCTATGGATCCGTCCAAGATATTGTGGTTAATGAGTTGGGTTTCCGTCGTGTAGGAGCAAAGTTGGTGCCAAAAGACCTCAATTGCATGCGAAAAAGAGACCGTGTTGACGTCGCAAAAGAGATGATTTGCGAGACTGGATCCGATCCCACGTTCATCAAAAGGATCATTACTGGAAATAAGACGTGGGTTTATGAGTACGACATGCAATCCAGACATCAGGCAAGTGAATGGCGTTCACGAAATGAGCCGAGACCAAAAAAACCACGTCGTTTTCAGTCAAAAAAGAAGGCAATGCTCACGGTTTTCATGGATTGCAACGGTGTAGTGCATCATGAATTTTTGCCAGAAGGCCAGACAGTAAACGAAGAGTATTACGAGTATTTGGGCGTTATGAAACGTTTGCGTGAAGCAATTCGCCGAAAGAGACCAGAATTGTGGGCAGAAAACTCGTGGATTTTGCACCATGGCGTTACCGTCCCACAGTGCCATCATTATTCGTAATTTTTTGACGAAAAATGCAACAAATACCATCCAACAGCCACCGAATTCACCTGATTTAGCTCCCTGTGACTTCTTTCTGTTCAATCGAGTTAAAAAAACACTACGGCGTTTCAGTAGCCGAGAGGAAGTAATGGAAAAATCGCAGGAAACACTGATGGACATACCGAAAACCGAATATAAAAAATGTTTCGAGAATTGGATCAAGCGCTGGCATAAGTGTGTTGCAGTCGATGGGGATTACTTTGAAGGGGACAATATGAATTTAGATGAATAAACTTATATTTTTAATTTTCTGAATAAATTCCAGGTGAAATTTACAATTGGATGCCAAACTTTTCAACGAGATCCGTATAGTAACGCACAATTTATGAATGCACACTCAACCAGATGCTAATTACTCATCTGGCGCTTCTCAGCGCCGTTTGACTAGGGATATAACTGAATATTGAAGGCATCAATGACATCATCTCTATTGCCTTCTAGAAGAGAACGAAATAGACGTTGTGCTCCTCCAAGAAATACACTGTAAAGACGAATCAAACCTACTTGCTCGAGGGAAAATTAATGGCTACTGACCTTCATCACCCAGCTTATGGAATTGCAACGTTCGTAAGATTCGCTATAAAAGACGTATGCCTTTCTTAGTTACTTAGGTCCTCAGATCGCCAAGTACTTCTAGGTCAGCCCACTCGTCTGCTTCTCTGCGTGAGAGGGTTCCATTCCATCGGTTGACTCGCAATGCAGTCGTGGCCTTTACGAACCGTAAACCCAATCCACTTCCACTTACATCTTCCTATGATAGAGTCAATGGGTTTCAGACCTGTTCTCGCATGTAGTTCATCATTAGGGATACAGTTGAGGTAGAAAATCCTCAAGACATTTCGTATACATCTATTCACGAACGTTTGCAACTACTTTCTTGTGGGACCAATCGTGGCTTGATCTTTAGACTGATAGAGTTGTTTCTCCATATTTTGAACAGCATTCCGTACGAAGCCTCTGATTTCCCGATTCGGTTGAATATATCTACTTCGGTCCCGCCATCAGTAGGGACAATACTTCAAAGATATTCTCTACCATCTCTACTGGTTGTCAAAAAATCCCTACTCGGTTAGATGAGGAAGTTACAAAATTGATCCCTTTTGTTTTCGCCGTATTGATCTTTAGCCCAACGATTTCAGCTTCTCTCTCTCCACCCTTGTTGTGATTTGATTCCAGATCCATGATCCTATGAGAGAGTAAGCAAACGTCGTCCACGTAGTGCAGATGTTTGAGGTGTGATTGCAGAGTCCGCTGAATTCCTCCATTTCCAGTCGACAAAGCTGCATGCAGTACACTACTTATCACCAAAAGAATAGTATTGGTGACAATATACAGCCTTGCCTAACCCCACTTTGGATTTTAAACTCCTCTGACAACCTTTCTTTATGCAGAACATGACATTTGGAGCCATCATATGTAGCCTTGATAATAGCAATCAATTTATCTGGGTTGCCCCTCCTGCGCGGAGTAAGCCAGATAAATTCGCTATAGACATTGTCGAGCGACTTTCCAAAGTCAATGAACAGGGTGATCGATATTCAACGCACTGTTCGATGATGATCCGCAAGATGTTGATGTGGTCCACACAGGAAGATCCAGTGCGGAATCCTGCTTGTTCGGCGTCGAGTCTGTCTTCGAAGCGATCTTTTATTCGCTCCAGGCGATTTTGGCTACTGCAGGCAGCACATAAATTCTTCTTCAACTGCCACACCTACTAGCGGCCTCTTCTGCTTCTGTAGCCAATTCGTTGATATAGTTACGCTTATCACGTCGCACGCTACGGTGAACTTCTCTCATCTCTTGCGACCGATCGACTATACTTTCAGCACCGGACATGAAGACATTTTTTTTACAGCACACCAATGGTTTTCGATAGAGGTGGGTTCCATGCGAAAGGTGGTCCCCTGGTTGTTGACGGATTGCGGGATCCTTTAGTCTATCGTTATTAAACTTAGGCATTCGGGTGTTTCCTTGGGATCTCCGAACTGCAGCTATACGTAATCTTACGGTAGCAACTATCTGAAGGTGGTCCCGGGCCATTCCCATGTCTGCACCCCTTCTGTTACGAACGTTCTGGAGACTGCTTCTAAATCGCCGACTGAACACGAAGTTATCAATTTGGTTTGAAGTTGCTTGTTTGCTTGTCGACACCCAACTGACTTTGTGCACGTCTTATGCTCAAACATGGTCCCTCCTATTATGCAAACCGGTAAAGGAAGGCCACTTTCTGGCAAGCCAGGATATACCGATGACCACACTCTAACATTACCCTTTCATACCAAGCCCAAATGTTGCACAAGCAACAAAAAGGCCACCATACACAGTACGAACACCACGTCTGGTGAGTCCCTCAGAATACGCTTTATCTCAGCAGTCGTTTTTTTAGCACTTGAGGTGGGAAATTCATTCGCTCACCTATCGTTATGCCAAGATAAAGATTGTGGAATGCTTCACAATTTTGCATGATCCTTGCTCAGGGGCCATGCTAATCTTCTCTGCATCGTTCCAGTCTTAGTAAATGTTCTGCCAAAGCAAGAACAGCCCCTTGGTCATACAATCGGAAAATAGAGGTCCTATGACATCACCTCCGGAAATGGACACAGGTCTATTGGTTTTGCGGCGGGACCTAATGCAACTATAGCCATCATGCGGTTACCATATCTTGATATCCATGAAGGTACCTGGCTGACTCCTGACCAAAAAACCGTCAACCAAATTAATTATATTGTGGCACTCTCCTCCAATGAACCAGAACCCTACGAGCAGCTACCATCGACAAGGCCATTATCTTGCTGTAAGCATGAAATGGATGCTGATGAATGGATAACAGCCAACGCGACTTTATGACGAAATTCAATGTCAAAAGACAGCCAGGACCTTTTTCGATCGAGTCTCGCTTTTTTTTTCTGTCGGAGCAAAGCACTCAGACAAGGACTAGCCTATACTCTTTGTAAGTTTCCTTCTAATGAAATCTCTCAGTCTTACGAAGAAAGATGAGTAAGCGCTTCAGTGATAAGGTACCTACAGTGTCAACGCCCACCACGTCAGCGCCGAGTACATATAGCCTGATCCGATCGTAAGCCGGACATTCACAGAGATAGTGCTCTGCGGTGTTGTCATCACTTTCACAGCAAGTATCGCAGGATTTTGTGTCACTTATGCCAACCACATTTAAGTGCTTTGCAAAAATGTAATGCCCACTGTCATAACTTCAGTAAGCAACCTGCAGTCTTTCCTGCTGAAGGACAGCAGAAATGCCATCTAGAGAGGTCGGGAAGCATTCGTTTGGTCTGCCTGCATCCCAACAACCAATAAAAGACTCAACCAAAGACGTAGGCAGACCCAACGTAGGTTCGGGTCCTGAAAAACAATACTCTAAACCTTGCCTGGCAAATTCATTGGCGATTTCATATCCCGTGATCCCATTGTGACCTGGGACCCAGACAAGGGTCACTGAATTTAGCCTTCCGACAGCATTCAGTGGCCTCTTGCATTCATAAACTAGCTTGGAAGCCGTACGAGAGCGCAACAAGGCTCTAAGCGCAGCTTGGCTGTCGCTATAGATGCAAATGCTTGGCCCCCTTCACCGGTTCTCCGCAATATAGATCGCTGCCATTAGGATTGTGTAAATCTCCACTTGGAAGACAGATGCAGCTTTCCTAACGCAAAGTGAAATCCACCGTTTTCGTCTTCTAGAAAGACACCAGCGCCACACCCTATATTGGTTTTGGAGACGGCCGTGAAGACCCGACTGCATTCCTTTCCTGTCCTGAGCACAAGGAAAGTCGATTTTGTATTTTTTCCGCAACCTCTTATCCGTAAGACCAAAGTCATAAGACAGCTGACGCGCAAGGTCATCAAAGCTTCAGTGCGTGTTGTAGTAAAGGTCACTCCTTTTAGACGGAACATGCCCTTGAGAGTGCAGCCCATGATATAAATAGCAAGGGGAGGGAGATTCATCAATGCATCTAAAGCAGAGCCAGGAATGCTGGGGAAAGCCCCTATGCATCCGCGACAAACCGTTTTTTGGAGTCTTGCAAAAGCTGCAATTACATATTTTTGAGGGAGCTTATTCCACCAGACAACCGATGCATGGGAAATAATTGACATTATCATAGCCGTATAGGTCCAAAGGACCCTGCTCGGTGACAGGCCCAATGTCCTGTCGATAACTCCTCTGCACTGCCAGAAGGCCGACAGCGCCTTAGATGAATTCGACGTAACATGTTTAGTCCAAAGAAGTTTGTTATCCAGAATGAGACTCGCTTAATTATTCGAGAAATCTTATGCCACCAGCATCAAACGTACCGTCATCTGATGTACCGGACTTCAAACCTCCCCAGGTTCCATGACGAATGAAGGCTGGCAAACCTGCGCAAACAACGAATGTACAGGGCGACTCTGGAGAAAAGAACGAGGGAGGCGGGCGAACTCTAGGAGTAGAAAAGAAGGGCAGACCATAGTCTACTCAGAAGAAAACGTAAAAAGCTCGAGAAAACTTTCACAACAAAGGGTGGCACACAACATCGATGCCTAGACCAAAATGTCAAGATAGGCTACTACAACTTTAAGGTAGTAAGGGACTTTATCTACTTCGGCTCCGTTCAACTCAGTCGTGTTGTTTCGGACACTGACGCAAGGGGATGCATATGCTCTCAGGTGCTTCGAGGGAAAAGTTCTTCGGCTAATTTTCCTCTTCCCGTTTGTATTAATGGAGAATGGAAGAGACATTTAAATAGCTAGTTCAAGAGGTTCTACAGTGATGCCTATCACATCAGGAAAGATAGTATAATATCGGCCCGGAATGATATCGACTCCAACCCAAGTGGAATAGGACTTCAGCCAACTTCGTTTGCGAAACTGGAGGCAGCTGGAAAGTCATCGCGCTAGCTAGGAGAGGTCCTTACACCCAAACACCAAGAGGAAAAGGGAATACAGTGCAGTGTAAGCTGTGAGAAATTATAGCTCAACGGTCCTGATTGTTCATATTCTGAATATAAAACGCAAAATTAAAGGTACGTCGGTATGAGGCAGAGAAGTAGCAGAATATTGGTATCAGCAGGCACCTAAAGATGGATCGAGAAGCGTACGAGTACGTCACTTAAAGTTCAAATTGCAGGAGCCTCAATAGCAATGAAATAGAACTTGAAGCCCACTAGAAAGGAAGGACTGCGTTTGCATCCAATTCCAATGAATAGGACTTAAGCGCCAGGAATCTGTAGCTACCTTTAATTTATTCCAGGAATCCTTTATTCCTCCTCAACTACTCGTATTTGACTTCAAACCTTCCTATAGCGACCCACTTTTTTCCCTGATTGGGTACGTAGATTTCATTGCAGAGTGTACTTCTAAATAGGGTTGCCTTCGCTATTGACAATGTGAACAATCATTGCCACATCTTCGATCTAGTGATGCCTTTAAGGATGCATTTTAGCCAGATGACTTGCAGAATGATGCTATGAAATCCGTTTAAGAAGATCTGTAGCTTTTGTGGAACTACCGGAACCGGTTACTTTATAAGCACTGCACCCATAAAGAAATTGTTATTCAACGTTGCAGTGAGACAATCGCAGCCTGGAACCAGTACTGTAAACGTTTCCATTTCAGACAGCACAACCAGCTCCTGGGTCAATTTTGCCTTCTGAACTTACTGCCCACATTGAATTCGATATCGCCGTCTAAGTAAGAGAAATTTATCCTTTTCAAGCAATGTTATGTTGAGTGATAAATCTTGAAAGGCTTAGTGAACTTAACCTTAAGTCCTTAATCAATTTTGCACCCATCACATGAATTTCGAGTAAGTAAGTAAGTTGGGCCCGGTTTTGACTGAAACCCTTAAGCAGAAAATTACATTAACCATCTTGAATTGTGCAACTGGAGGCAGTTAGCTAGGTACGGAACTAAATGGAGACCTTGTTGTTTGAGGCTTAGGCTCATATCGAACTGTAGCGATATGAAATATGAACCTGGCCCATATCCATATCCGTCGGTGGTATCGCGGTCCCAAAGATGTCAGCACAAGTTTATTCCATTCACCCCATCCTAGTCCCACCATTTTAGTACATCTGTAGATCATTAAACGTAGTATGACCCATCTGATTGACCTCAAAATGTAAATAATCTCGGCGTGTACACATTCAGAGCCATAGAATCACATAACTCGCATATCCAAACCTGTCCATGGGTTCTAAAATCTTTAATCATCACGCACTAAAAACCGCCACGATAGCCGCCATAAATACCGCGAATTGGTCTAAATAAGACACCATCTAGTCCTTGTCCGGCGGCATACCAATACCTAAGACATCAACATCATAATTGTGCCGAAGTAACATCAATTCACTGATGGGCATCATTAGCATTTGCAGAGGTGCATACAAGTAATTGCCCCACATAAAGCGCCTATTATCGGCCACAACTACTCGTATACCAGCGGCAAGCTTCTGTTGGCTGCAACATCAACCAAAGTCCCCTTCATTGGAATCCAATTTCGATTTATCAGTCAATAAACGCACCCAGCATGGAGAGCTATGATACCAGCAGCACTTATGAGTACGTACCACCGGGTGAATTACCTCGAAAAACCTGTTCACCAGCTATTTAGACACTCCTTGGTCAGACTAGGAGTTTCCATAAAATACGCTCCTCCACTAGTACGACTATCTAGAAGATGCAACGCAACATCTATCGATCACCACTTCCAATGCACAGTATCGTTGGTCACCAGCTTCATTGCGAATATCTGCATCTAAATCTCAAAGCCATTGTCAGTTTTACTTTGGAACGTATCGCCACCGCGTCCATTCGGTCTTAGCTTGCTGATTTTCCTTTATACCTCCATCATACCGACGTCCTCTTCGTCTTTATCGCGTCGCGTTTTTCGTGGAAAAAGTTGTTTTTCCAATTTTTTTTCCTTCGCCAAACGAATATGGATTCAAGAAAAACTAGTAAAGTGGTAGTGGCATAGTTTCTAAGTGATTTTCGATCGTTTCTTCATTTTCTTTTTTTGGATACCTGGTGTCGGGGTCAAGTCTAGGTAAGTCTTTAGTTATGAATAATTGGCACAACCTTAGTTGCACGTAGTCGTACGTGGCCTTGGATACGAGAAATGAACTTAAATAATCTGTGGCGTCGTCCTATGTTGCTCTCAAAGTATCTGTGACTGCTCTATAGCTAATATTCTGTTCTGAAATAGATCTTTCACTTTTAAATATGTGTGGCCATCAATTTTAAGTGCTGCCAAGCGGATAACGTTTTAATATCCCAGAACCGCAGTCCTGGATCAAGAACGTTGACTGGACGTTTTCCTATAAGGTGGTGCCTATTATTAGCGGGAAAGGAGAATGGTATTAGAACACAGGGCTTCACTTTTATAAAACGTGCAACTGTCGACTTAGTCCTTTCTATCAAGAGCTTAGATATCTGTCTTAGGCATGTCCATCTAACCTGGGACAATTGCCAAGAGACAAGCAGAGGACTCATGAAATTTTTTTACAGGCTTATCTCAATCTATTAACCAAGATTTATTGAGCTGCCATCTCATCTCACTGTCAGCGACGTGCTTATGGATTCAAAGATGAGCTTAAAGATTGCTATCTTGAGCTATCACTAGCTGGGTTGGAAGCTTGCCCTCATCTTGACAAATTTTAGGTCTTTTCTTCGCTGAAGTAGCTGTTTCAGTTCAACATTATTTAGTTAAGCATGCACAGTACCATATTGACCTTCGTAACGTTTTTCAGCTAATTCCTAATGTCCTGGATCCGTTCTTCACTGTTCAACTCTAAGTTCACTCAAGAGGCCTAGGTTGGTTGATAGGTAGGTAAAAGTGGCTATTAGGAAGACCAACCCATTTAGGACTATTGGCCCATTGCGATGCCATGTGGGTCTATGATCTTCTTACTCATGGAACCAGTTTGAGCTTAGGAAGGAACAAACCTCTTCAGCTAATACGGTTGAGTCCAATGCCACATTCCAAGTTGATTGAGGTTTCACCTTACGTATGCCACCTTAAACGCGGTCCTCCTTTCCTGCACCGTTCCTCAGAGTTAGACTCGAAGACGTTGGATCCATAGACCGATGTTGCTGTACAGCTCGTAGTTAAACTTCCTTCTACATTCCCTGTCAATATAAACGTAAAACACGGGCAGTATCTTGAAATAGCCAAGTGCTTCTTTATCCACTTTCGACAAGGTCCAAGCCTTGGCGCCATAAAGCAGGACCTGGATGATTAGGGTGTTACTTAATTGCTTACTGATTCCAAACAAAGAGCAATTGGCAAGGGTACTCGTAATTCTGCATCTGAAATCTGTGCTGCTGTCGTTGCTGCCGGAGTTGTATGTCCATAGTCGAAGTACATAACTACTTCCAATGGTGATGTTCTGGCTAAGCCATCATAGTGTACGTCGTTCTCTAATGATTCGTCAAATCACATCAATGTCACCCACGTACACAAGAATTATAATTGTGCGAACTTAAAAAAGATTTGCCTCTCTTGCTGGCCGGTGAGTTTTGTAGGATTCTTTCTAGAGAAATATTAAAAAAGCCATATGACAGTGCGTGGCCTTGTCCAAATCCTCTTGACATTGAAAATCTGGGTTGATTCACTACTGACCTTAGTTGAGCAACGAGAATTCTGCATGGTTATCCTGCAAAACTTGGCAAGTTTAGTAGGAATGTCAAAGCCAGACATGGCATTATATATCATGTCCCTGTGTACGCTGTCATGTGGCTTTAAGAGCGAAAACTATGTGGATACTGAGTGTCGATCTTAATTCCCCGGTTCTTTTTCAAGATGTGTGATTGTTTAATGAGGACCTTCGCGGCTGCTGACTGTCCTATAAATTCGTAGAATAATTCTTGCCTTACCTCCCAGGTTGGGCTCCCGTCCAATTATCCAGCTTCTTCCATCAATGACGTTGTCTAATAAAAAGCAGGGGCAGAGCATATACGGTAACAGTTTTCAAAACTTTACGCTGCTATGATTTGAGAAGTTACACGCTGCGGCTCATAGGTCCCGTTTAGTGGCAATCAGTAGTCCCTACCAGGACTTAAAATATGGTACAATGGGCATCAGGAGCTCCCCGGACTTCGGACCGAGACTAACTTGGAGAGGTAAACCCCTTTGTGGGAGCGTCACGTGGCTGTGGTTTAAACATAAATCCGCGAAGGGTCTTTCACTTATGGTTGATCCGTTGTGGGGTAGTAAATGAGTGTTGGGTGCCGTGACCCTAAGATGGGCAAGAGGTTTTAGGTTGACCTCAATTCATACCAAGAGTGCAGCTGTACCCTCAACACAGTTTCGAATTGGTATCTCGGGAGGGCAGTAGTGCCTTGGCATGGCGTATCCTTGCCCCCATGGATGTATGAGCATCCTGTGAGATTAAGTCTTCAAAGACAGAAGTTCAAGTAAAACCCTCGAGGCGTTACCTCCCAATGGTAGTCCGCAGTAACTGCATGAGTAAAGCTAAAATGGCAAGGTATGCCTGGCTAGAAGCATAATACTGGCTTACGTCATCATAGGGCTCACGACCCTATACTGAAGAGATTAAGAAGATGAGACTAACCAACTAATGGCCTCAGTTAAAAACAGATTCACAATTACGGCCTTTCCAAAAGTTTAAAAGACAACGACCTTCTGATCTTCACGGGGAATGTTCGGACCTTTAACAGGCCAAATGCAACCGAACAATTAGTATTGACCATTCAGTAATCGATGAGATCTGGCGAGCATAACGAAGATGAAAAATGGTGATATACAAATATACTACGATGATTGCGATAGGGAAACTCGGATTTGTTATATGCAACAGACTAAGGGAAGCAGTCTTGATCTTCCGACACGTGAGCTAAGATCTTACTATAATCTGCATCCAGGCTAAATTCGCTAACATAAGCTTAACATGAGCCCATGCCTTACGGAGGACGAAGACGGCGCCACCAACGAATGTTTCTACGAGCAAGGCATATGAGAAGTGTTCGAGGTCTGACGTTAAAATCGTACTAGGCGGTTTTAACACCAGGATAGGAAAGGAAAACATTTTTGGCAGGACAGTTGGTAAGCATAGCCTACACAACGCCTGGCAATTGACTTAGACTTATAGATTTTGCGGCGGGACTAAATATCAGTACTCCAAGGACACGGTTTCCTCATCTCAGTATGTGCGAGATGAGGCGACATGACGGACTCCTTCTCATGAAAAGCTTAATCAAATTTGATCACATTGCAATCGACGTAAGACATGCCTCCAGTATTTTGGATTTTCAAATCTTCCGGGCAGCCAACATTCACCCGGATCACCACCTTGCTGCAGCCAAGGTATGAATTCGGATCTCCCAAGCTTTGATTTGATGAAGAATGTCGGCAAACACATGCAGCTGAATAAGAAGCAACGAAGGACGAAAGCCGTTCGTGGGCTCTACGAGCAGAAGAGACGGAAAGAATATCGACTTCCCCAGAAGAAGAAAAACGAGCACGAGAAACGCGTGATCGAAGATATCGAGGGGTTGCACTCCTCGAATAACGTACTGAAGTTTTACCAACTGGTAAAATGAACGTGTCAAGGCAAGAAGATCCGTACAGAGGAAAAGAAGGAAATCTTGTAGCAGAGTCACCGTGGGCACTGAGAATATGGAAAAGCTTCTTCTGCAAACTGTATAACGGCGAAGAAGATCAACACCTTGCCGTCTCGACGATGGTAGAAAAAACTACCGTCCACCTGACCAAAACGAAGTAAGAATAGCAATATCTCTGTTGAGATCCAACAAAGCAGCTGGAATTGACGGCTTATGGAGAGCATACTGCACCAACTCATTTCTCAGATTTGGTCAGAAGAGTGTATGTTGGACGAATGAAATCTTAGCACCGTTAGAGGAGACACCCTCAACTGCGCCAGATATAAACATTCCATACAAGATCTACTCTGTATTATTATGTGAACATCTGAAACCCTTCGTCAACAACTTGGTTGGGCCCTATCAGTGTGCTTTCAAACCAGGAAAGTCTCCCATCGACCAAGTCTTCACACTCCGGCAGATACTGGAAAAAAACTCAAGAAGACCAAATCCATGCCCACCGTCTTTCGATCAGTTTTATGGCCGCATATGACACCATTTATAGAGACGAGTTATATAGAGCCTTGTCTAGTTTTGGCATCCCAGCCAAGCTCGTCTGTAAGTGCAGAATGAAAAAGTAGAATGCTCGCTGCTCCGTCAAGGTTGTTAATATAACTTATCTCAGTGCTTTGATGCTAAAAAAGATTTTAGGCAAGGTGATGCGTTGTCATGTGACTTTTTCAACATCATACTTGAAAGAATTGTGCGGAACTCACAAGCGAACACTTGAGGCACAAGCACTCAAAATTTTGTGCAACTACCAGCGTACCCCGATGATATCGACATAATGAGAGAATTCGGTGAGCTGTCAGCGGTGGGTTCGGTAGTATTGAATCAGGAGGTGCCAAAAGTGGGCTTAAGCAAAAAGGGACCCACTGTATTGACGAAATAGACAGTCACAGGCGCCAGCTATAATTTCGAGGTAATATGGGACTTTGTCTCTACCTTGGCTCTGCTATAAGTTCTGCCAACAAACCTTCTTAAAAATAAAATAGAGAATCACTCCTGCCAATGGCTGTTTCTTTGGGCTAAGAGGGCAATTGAGTAGTAAGCCCCTATCCCGAAAAATTAGGAAGACTCTATATGAGTATAAGACCTATCATCACAGTTTTACTTTATGGTACTAGGACATGGACTCTAACGAAAGTATATGACGATACCCTCAGTTGTTTCGTGGGAAAAATTTTTTGAAAAATATTCGGTCCCGTTTGCGTTGATGGGCTTTGGAGGACTACAGACTATACTGACTTTCTAGTCAGAAAACTGCTCATCAGTCTGATATGGTTGGGACATGGACACCAATGATACCCTCCGCAGGGTCTTCGAATCTAATTCGATGGGACAGTAGAGGAAGACTTCACCTTAGATGGCGCGCACAAGTAGAAGAGACCTCAACCGACTTGAAGTGCGCAACTGGAGGCAGTTAACTAAAGTACGGTCTGACTGGAGAGGCTTGTTAGTTGAGGTCCAGGGTCACCCCGAACTGTTGCGCCGCCATAGTAAGTAAGTAAGTGATTATTTAATCGATAATGTATTTTTTCTGACTTGAATCCGCACTGATTTTGGCCAAACAGGTTGTGCATGAATGGTTTCAGGTTGCCCTAAAATATGGCAGGAAAGATCTTATAGGCGACTTAGTCTTTTTAAGTTGGCCCTGCTAAAATAATAGAGACAAATGATGGTAAGATATCAAGTTTCATCTGACCATATCTTACAGATAACAGGGCATATGTTCCCAAACAGGTCATCTCCAGCTGATTTAAATAGCTCGATATTGCTATCTTAACTTCGTCCAGGTCAGGGGACGGAGTGGTCTGCCATTTTCGTCTAGGGTAGGTAATACTATATCCGCACCTGGTCCCCAAGCTGATAGCCTGCTTGTTTAACATCGAGTTCTGGGTCTTTTTATACGCTCCAGGACTATATTTGGTATTACCTTCACTCCGGCTTGAATAATGTCTATTTCTTGTTCGGCTGATATATTCTTTGTTTGCTTTGTAGATTCTATTTTTGGCAAACGAACATCTCCCAAGACTTTGTTTACTAGCAAGTTAAGTGAGTTGCCTCGACGCTTCTTGCAGATTCATATCAATTGCTGGCACTTAGTTTTTTTTCTCTAAAGGGCCTGGTAGCCTTAGCTATCCTTGAGATATCTCTTTGGAAGTTTGATGCTTCAAGCCGCTTCCTAGAGTCAGGGATTTTGGATTACATTGTGGTAAACTATGTTGTTTAGTACTGCTTCCACATGTCGTCTCGAGTTGGTCTGAATTGGTCCTTATTCAGAGTTAGTAGACTGTCATGCAAATAATCCTTTAACTGTGTGATACTTAGAAGTCCAACAACGAGTTAGTTCCTATATGATGCTGTAAAGGGTTATTTTTATGCACCTACTTACAGCTCTTCATTAGCCCATAGCTCTAGTCGTGCCTAACGCTGCAGTGTATTTTTCTTCTCCACCTAATACTGGGTATCCCACTCGTGTCTATTTACTTTGAGACCGAAGTAACACGAATCTTAAAAGCGATATAGCTACTCATCGAACTCTTCTAGTGATCTTATGGCTCCTACATATGTAGATTCGAGGCCATTCCAAGGCCTCTCGGTGATACAGCTACAGCGCAAGGGTCGCACAATCAATTCCGATATCAAAACACGATTTACGTTCTTTTCAGAAGGCTTAGAATATGGCTTTTAAATCTCTTTCTCCCTCTTAATCTGGCTGGATAGACGAATCTCAGTGGATCTTGCGGCAAATCATGTGCTTACTGGACAATGGGTCAAACTGTTTTCTCTTGGTATTAGTTCAGCCTTTCGTATTATGAATAAATCAGTTCGTCTCATTGATCCAGTAATGATAGCTTGACAATACCTGCTCTGCCACTAGTAGAAGATACTCTGAGATCCTTGCACTTTTCCAACTGCGAAAGGGAACGTTATTACCATATTAAATTTTGACGGGTATTTTAAAAGCACTACACTTATATGGAAGTACTAAATCAACGTTGCAGCAGGATAAGAAAGCTTGATCTAAACGCTATATGCTTTTTTGCCCTCTGGATTATACTGCACACACCAAAAACGATGCCACCATCATCCAGGAGTATGATTCCTCGATGAGGAAAACTATTTACTTTCTCGACCTCTTGTCCAGTATATTATTGAGTTCAATGAAAAAGTTTTAAAGGCTACTAGCTTTGGTTTTTGATGAATTTATCTTGAGCCCTGGTCTGCTTTCCTCAGATCACCGGTTCTGGTTCTTCTGTTAAATACCTGCTGCCAGCTAACTGTGAGCTACGACATTTTTCATCCACGTGAGCGGCAGATTGTGGAAGCTAAGCATTTGAGCGTCATCTTGGATAACAAACTTCTTTGGACTAAGCTTAACTATTGGGTCGAAAACCTTCGGCAATATATGGCACTTTTCACGGAAGGCGATCCTTATAACTTCAAGCTTTCACCAAAACTCATCGATTTTTCTTTTTAGTGGACTCCAAAGAAGGAACAATTTTCGCTGGAACAACTGGCCTTGGATCTGCTCTATGCACACTGAGTTGTCTCCCTACGTTTGGTTTTCATATCATGTCCCGCACTCTCAAAGCCATCTTCCGTATAAAAAAAGTGGTTTTTGGTACAGACCTCACTGGAACCGGTATTACGTCTGATTCAATTGCATCAAAACTCCTATTAGTGCGAAAATACGACATCAACTTTCCCTGTGGCCAGGAATGATTTCGGCCAGAATCTGAACGAGGAAAGAGCTCAGTCGGGCCTTGACGAATATCTCCAAAACCGATACAGGATGCGGCCCTAGTGTCTTTCTGGGGACAACGTTAGTTTTCACTGCTCGTTAGGAAAAGTGTCTTCCGAGCTGAGATACTGATGGCAACGAACTGTATTCTGAAGAATCGGTAGAGAAGACGAAACATTTCCATCATTAGTGACAGCCAAGCTCCGCTTAAAGCCTCACTAAACCGTCCGATGACTTAAAAACTAGCTCAAGAATGCAAAACTTCACTAAACGTAGTCTTAAAGCTGAATTCGCAGAGTCTTGTTTGGGTCACGGGTGAGATCCCTTACGTAAAACGAAATTACCTATGATCTTGTTAGGTTAGGTATTTCAGGACCCGAAATTATGTACGCTAGGTCTGTCTACGTTCTCGGTTATGGCTTCCATTGATAGTTGGGCCCCATATGAGATAACCGCAGATGTCATGACTCTTCTCTAAGGGTCAGCAGCTTTCGTGCCATCTCTCAGTGGAAAAGACTGCAGACGGCTTATTGACTTGACGGGGCACAACGTTTTCGATAAGCATTTAGGTTTGGTGGGCATAAGGGATACAAAATCCAATGACGCTTACTGCGAAACTGATGATGACACTGTGAATGTCCGGCCTATGCTCGCGTCAGTCTGCAGGTACTCGGCGCTGACGTTGTGTACCCTGGTACTGTAGGCACGTTATCACTGAAGCGCTTACTCATCTTTCTTGGATAGATTGAGCAATTTTAGTAAAAGAGCAAAAAGCATGTTGATGCAGTACCATTCCGATATCGGTTCCCAACTTATTTCGAACGTCGCAAAAGCAACCTATAAATCGTCGCCTAATTGTAAAATGCTGGGAAGCTGGTTCAATATTTACTGGCCACTAGATGATACCTTATCTTGAGGTAGGTCCAGTGTTCAAACAACAATTTGACGATTAGCATTGTAGAAATCGACAAACCGCCCTGCATTCTAATTTTGATTTCTTAGGGCCTGCATATACAGCACTGAGATCCTACACTGTACTTGGTTAGCCACCTAGTTGACCCGACTCGTATAAGCTGCCCTTTTTATCATCAGAAGACGCTTACGTCAGTACGCCAGACAATCGTTTTGACGGATTGTTTTTATCTCTGTGTCAATATTCGATCACCGCAATGTTTGTATATTATGGGAACTTTTCGAGCTGCTGCTTTAGTCACTAGCCCAACATTGGAAGCATGCAGGCTTCCAGCTGGTTTTGCAATAGAAGATTGAGACTGAGTTTCAGGTTGGCGAGTAGTGCTTATTTTACTCAGTCCCAAGATATCCAGCTCGCACCGCATTAAGTCTGTTCTCCCTAAAGTCGTAGAAATCTGGTTGGCTGCGGATCTTCTTCTCATAAGTTGATATCGTGACCAGGTGAATCTCAAGATTCTTCTGGAACCTTCTAACTTGTTTTGGTCTTCTAAATAAGTCTACTCGTTTTTTAATCATTTCTTGAGGTTGGAATATTCTGCACTGCATCGCAGAATTTTCTGATTTCTGCATCAGAACGGCAATATCTTATGATTTTGGATCTACTGGCTATTATAATCCCATTGTAGCCATAATCTCGGTATTAGCAAATATGGGACATAGTTCACTCCAATACTGAGTTAAATACATCAATAGTCGAACACTCCTGGGCCTTAGCCTTTCGAATCCACGATGTGTTCCACCAAGTCCTGTTGAGCAATATTTTCTCATCGCACAAAACATAAGGCAAGGATGAACCTTTCGGGAAATCCAATATAACATGAGGGGCCAATATGTTGTCACCTAGCTCAAGATTCGAAAACAGGGAGACTAATTTAAAATAACACTTCCATCCCATTCAATTTCAAGTTGAATTCTTTCAAATATAACATTTAAAAGAGAATGAAATCATCCCTCCAGTCACCACAAGCAACTTGCATCACCATATCCAGCCCCAAGATGGTCCTAATTGAATTACCTTCCACCAATCAATTACTGTCAGTACAGCGCGAAGGACTTACCAACCAACTGACAGCTCAACACCCCCACCAAGTACAATAGTATCCTCTGAATATTAAAACATAATTTTCCTTTGACTTATCCTAAATCCTTTCAAAGGATTCTCAGCTATAAAAACCACCAGGTAGAAACAACTAGAAGCCAGTTCGAAGCTGAATTCTCCATCGACAACACACAAGAAAGAATGTGGGCTTCTTCAACACCATTGTTACTGTGCACATTTATCATCTTCTGCTATGTCCTTACCGTGCCAGGACTACCAGTCAGTGACGATAAATACAACGATAATCGACAAAAAACTGATTCCCGTGACAGTATATCCAGCAACAGTAACACAGGATTCCGTCCGTTTGCTACACACAGAAATCTCCGATCAGTCTATGGTTTGGGTCCAAGGATGTTGCAGATATCCCGCTCAAAGATCCCCATCGAGTTAGATCTTTTGGTGGACAACGAGAATGACGGTGAACGGGCGAAACGATTCGATGACTATGGTCACATGCGATTTGGAAAACGTGGTGGTGAGGAGCAATTCGATGACTATGGTCACATGAGATTTGGACGTTAAAAACATGGATTCGAAGTAGAGACATTGATATGACGACTCCTTATGTAATCTTTAGATGGTTTTGTGTAAATAAGTTTTGAAATTGAAATTTGAAAATATATCACAGCATTCCAAAAATGTAGAAATGGTTGTATCTTTTTGGGGAGAGTTTCGCTTTCGAACTACTTTTGAAGATACTTAAGTATTTACCATGCTTTGTGTATTGTTTTTATTGCTTTTGAATATCCTGCTGCCTTTATTCATTATACTTATAAACCTCCTTTGCTTTCGTATGTTTTACACAGACGGCGCTACTGTCCGAAGTGGACAGCAGATCCACCAGGTCTTTTGCCAGCTACTTCCAGTTAGTTACACAAAGTTGGCTGAGATCGCCTCAGCGCATCACCTAAGATAGAATCGTTCTACAACGCGTTATCCCTCTGAATTGGACTCGAAAACTTTCCTTTCTGACAAGGACGAGGCATCGCTGAAAATCCCATACAATTCGCTGTTATCTCTATTTCCCATTGTGTGCAAACGGGACCAAAAATTAACCGAAAACTATTCTCTCGAAGTGCCCGAGCGCATTTTCAACCGCCCTCATCAGTGCTCAAACTTCTGCGGTTTTAAAATCGATGAGAAGGTGGTGTCTATCGATTTGGTTTCTTCCACGATCTGCCGCAATCCAAAAATTACAATGGACCTACAATGGACTTTCCTGTCCTAAAGTCGATAAGACTTCTTCTAGGGGTGGAACAAACAACGCTGTGGCTCCATTCGTCGGGCACACTTTCATCGACCCAAATTTTAAGGATGAGTTTATGTATACTAGGCATCCAATCATGCTTTATGTATCTTATGAGGTAAACTACTACTACTTTACTGACTTCTTTATTGTCAGCAATCTGGATAAAGCCCTCATCTGTAATCACCTTTCTGTTCCCTGTTTCTCAAAACATGACCGCATATACCTAACCTCTTTCAGTTTAGCATGGAGGAAGCAGAATCTGTTTAGTATTTCAACGATTTCAAAAATGTTAATCCAATCGCCTTACAGCAGGATGCTGTAGAAGTAAGATATTAAAAATGCCTCGCCAATCTGGTTAACGTCATACAAAAACGGAACGCAGAATACAAGAAGTGGAAAAGGTTGAAGATTGATGAATTCAATAAGATCTATCGTGCTCTACGAAATTCTGTCGTTTCAAAAATAAGCGCCTCTAAGTTGTTGGGGTGAATTTTCCCGTTCTCCCCAGAGGAAAACGAAGAGGTTCAGTCGTTGAAGCTCTAAGGACAGTAGGGAGGCTCATGACGAGCTAGGAGCCCAAGGTGCGACAGGAACCACGTTGTCGGAGCCCGTAGGATAGACGGGAGACTCGCAACAGACTTGCATCAGACAGGACGTTTGAAAGTCGCCAATGGGTGGAGATGGACGGTCCTTTCAATCCAGACACCCTAACACGATGATGACGAGTGGAAGAAGACGATCCCTGGAGCCTAAATCCCAATGAAAGCCAAGCAACCGGAGGCTTAAATAACAACACATCCTGCAACCCATGTGGGTACAACACCGAGCCCATCGATTGATGGGTGAGGAGACGACGATCTCTTTCATAGCAGCACTCAAACGAGGAAGGAACAAAGGAGAAACAGTTGTGTGCAAGTAGACGGCCAGCATAATCGGGGACAGCCCAACGGGCAACGAAGCGCCAGCTTTAAAAGTTAGATTCGATGGGAGAAGGGGTGACGACTCCTTTATAAGCCAGCACCCCTCCGATGGAGCACCGAAGGAGTAGCAGAGGCATGTAGACAGACGGCGAAACGACAATAAACAACAACCACAAACCATAACAACAAAGAGCAGAATACATAATACACAACTTCAAATAATAAACGATAAAACCGGCGAAGACCAGAGGCCAAAGAGGCCAGACGGCAAGAAGGCCCATATACAAATATTAAAACAAATAAATAATTTTAAGGAGTAACACGCTATTGGTCAGTCCCCATTTCAACCCAAATCTGAACGCAGATCTACCGGAATAGTTAGGAATCCGCGGTACGAAAAAAAAAGATTTGCAAAAGGCACTGTACTTAACTTTTACTTAAGGCTGCGATCCAGAGGATAGCTGGATCGAGATACAACCCCTTTTGGATCGTATCTACACTTTTTCCCTTTCATCGGATCACTCCAGGAGTAGCGGGACAACAGGACCATAGATTGTGCCAGAGAGGAGCACAACATCGTCAGAAAAAAAGCTACATGTAGTGATAGTATAGTGTAGTGCAGTGTAGGAAAAAAGTAGAAATACGTCCTTTTTTTGATTTGTGAAGCAAGACTCCGGTGGCCTCGCGTATGTTTAAAATTCCTGAAGATAGAAGGGACACGTGACCCGGTAACTATCGTTTTTGTTTTTTTTCGGGACTGTGCAAATAGCGGGTCATTCTATAGACGAGTATACCGCTAGTTCAGTAAAAAATAGATCAAAAATTCAATCCGCTATAACGTGGAAAACTTCGGTTGTTTCATTCGGCTTCGGAGAAGTATTTTCTTGGTCCGGTTTTTTACTTTCTTCTCTAGTCGTGAAGGTTTCGTGATTCCTTAAAGATCACGTGGCGCCCTTGTTGTTTTACCCAGGTCTAGCTGCCCTCAAATCGCTACCTGGACGAACCCACAGCTGGGAGAGCGGGAGAAATTGGCGTAGATGTTTTGCCAACTAAGTATCTTGCCATTTACTTTAATTTAACTCCATCGTTACACGTTTAATTTTACCAAAAGGCTGGAAAAGGTCCAAAATAATACCAACTCAAGCAGTATGGAATACAGACTGACAGTTGTAACTGTTTCTACACATCATTTGTGCTTATTTTACTTCCAAGATTCGACTTACCAAACTTATAACCGCGAGTACGGGACAGCGGATGAATTCCTCAGATAGAATCAACGGGGGTAAAATTTTAACATAAAACAAATAAGACCTTATCCGGGCTACTCCAACATATTTGGAATTCAGGGCTTTAAGGATTTCGGAGACTAAATCAGAGTCTTGCAAAAGTGGTGATGAAAAAAAAATCATCATTCACAGCTACGAAGCAAGAACAACAATGGATACAGACGGATCTATTGCCGACAACCCCTGCAAACGAAATAAGGATACTGAACTTAAGATATGAACGTGGACTGCTAGCAATGTGATGTTACCGCCATCCAAGATATGCGATTGAATGGGCAGAACAAAAAGACGATAAAAAACTGCGACGTTTACAACGGCGAGTGTTATCGACGGCAAGAGCAGAGCCTATTTGGATGCGGATATGTTATTAGGGGCAGCCTTAGGCAAGAAGTCTTGAGTTTCCGGGATGTTAATGAGCACAATAAGTATGAAGGCTTTGCCAATATTAGCCTTAGTTGCGTGCAAATCCCACATAGGAGAAAGATGGCGACACCAAAGATATCTTCTACGAGCTCTTGGACAAGCCCCACGAGCAGTGTCCCAGCTATGACATTAAAATCGTCTTCGGTGATTTTAATGTAATACTGTTGGGAAGTATAGCCTGCCGACTCCACCTCCGGTAACGATTCAGGCTAATCGACTTTGCGGCGGGGCGCAACATTGCCGTAGTTAGCAAGCGGTTTCCACATCTCGATATTCATAAGGGGACTTGAAGAACTTCTGATCAATCAACCGTCAACTAGATTGGCCACATTTCGATCGACGCAAGGCACTCCACCAGTATTATGGATGTCCAAACGCTCTGAGGGGAAAACATCGACTCGGACTATTACATTGTTGTAGCCATGGTACAGATGAGGATATTCCGAACATTGGAAAAGCAAGCTAATACTGTGAGGAAGTTTAACATCGGACGACTACAATCGCAAGAGATCGCCGAATGCTTTTCCGGTTGAGTCTCCCTTAATCCCCAATAAGCTGACTTTCACTCGATCATCACAAAGAAACTCCTGGTTCGATGACGGGTGCCTGCAAGCACATTCAGCAAAGCGAAAGGCATGCAAAGCGGCACTGCATAGAAGGACTATAGTTGTTCCCGAGGCCAACGAACAAAGGGGAAGGGACAAACACAAGCTTCTCAGGAAGTAAAATAAGGAGCATGAGAAGCGTGCGGTCCAGGAAATTGAGACTTATTGCTCCAGAAAAGAGTTTCAGAAGTTTTACTAAAAGGTAAAAAAACCTGCCACGGATGCAAATACTGAACCCAAGCCTGTAGAGAAGAATAAGGGAACTTAGTAGCAGAGTCGCAGTCGATGTTGAGAATTTGGAAAGAGCATTTCTGTAGACTGTATAAGGGCGATGACGAACCAAGTACCGCTGTAAGGCAGATGGAACTTGCAACTTGGACGAATTAGATAAAAAATTCTGGCCAACTTAAGTCCAAAAAAGCTGCTGGACCGGCATCGCCTACAAGTTCCTATCTACCGTATTGTGTGAACACCTGAAGCCGTTCGGCAAAAACAGGAAAGTCCACCATCGACCAAATATTCACGCTATAGCAGAACTTGGAATAGAAAAGCCATGAGCTCCAAATCGATACACACCACCTATTCAACGATTTTAAGGCCGCGTATGCCAGCATCTATAGCGACGAGCTGTACAGAGTAATGTCTAGTTTTGGCAACCTTGCCAAACTCGTCCGATCGGTAAAGAACTCACCGAGACCTTTGATGTTAACAAAGGATTTAGACAGAGCGATACGCTGTCATGCGATATCTGTAACATCATTCTTGAACAGTTTAAAATTCATGCTCCAACCCGGAGGCACAATCCTTCAAGAGTTCATCCAATTACTCGCATATGCCGATAATATTGAAATAATAGCAAAGCCCTCTCCTGAATAACAAAAGCGACCATAATAATGAAAGCCCTGTCCTGTCCTACGCAGAAGTATGGACTTTTTCGAAAATGGATGAGGGTGCTGCTCTTGGCTGCTTTAAGAAGAAAATTCTCAGGGTGATTTTCGGTCCCGCCTGTATAGATGGTGGGTGGAGGAGGAGAAACAAGTACGAACTGAACGGACTGCTTAGGTCCAACAACTGAGGTGCCTGGGTCATCATCTTCCAATACGCCCTCGAGAGAGAGCACAGTAGAAGGAGACCGCGACTCAGGTGGCGCATGCAAGTGGAAGGGATGCTCAGCCAACTTAAAGTTCGAAACTGGCGGCAGCTGGCTAAAGATCGAACTGGATAGGGATGCATTTTAGTTGAGGCCCAGGTCCACCCCGGGTGGACCACTCTATACGAGTAATGTGCAGTTATGACTGATGCTCAGAGGAGAAGGACGGAAGAACTGAGGAGATTGAATCAACGGTATGCCAATATTCACAGGAGGAAAGGGAAAACCCAACTATCAACGTCATTGATCATACTGCGATCCACGGAAGGAACTCTGTAGTGTGAAGATTGTCCATACTTTCTGAGGGGCGACAATGCGGATGTGCTGTGAGGGGGTTTTTCATCTCACGATCATAACTCACAGGAGATCGCTGTGAGAGCTAGCTTTTGTTGTTAATCATACACCACCATCAAGGCATGTTTTGCCTTTAGACAACCTATCCCGTATTTTATCATGTCCGACTTTTCCTTTAAGATGTGCACAGTCTGCCTGTCTACGGCAAATAGCAGATCTTTTCCTTCATCGCTGAGGCTCTTTCTAGAGTTGAGTAGTACCCACTCTTTTATAGCGAGATCTTGGTATGGCATTGCGATTAGTTTCACCATGTTTGCTACTTTGTGAATTGCAGGAAGAGGGATCCATGCCTTTGTGTGATATCAAAGAGGAAGTTCATCAACGAGGCTTCCTTCCAAAGTTCTCTAGCTGTGGAGATGGTCTTGTTAAGTGATCTTATTCCCGTAATCAACCACCTGAACCTCGTTTTGCCAGCCTGCTCCGACTAAAACGGATTGCTCATGCCAGCTGGTTTCAACGTTGTCCGTCATGGTCTTTAGAATGTGGTCCTCGAATTTGCGCCAGTTTTCTTGTTTAATTTTACCATGACAGTGCTCTGGAAACTTGTCAAGGGCTTTCACTGCATTAAACTGCCTTCTTTGGTATCATTTCCTGACCTATGCCGGCGCTGATAGTACCGAAGTTGACAGTTACCTTAGCTGACTTGTCCTGTTCTTGAACTTGTTGAGGTATCTTAGAAGCGGATTTGTCAGCCTGTACGACACATCCGAGTCCGAGTCTAGCAACTCTTCTTCAGTCTCGAAGCCTATCTTGTCGGTTGCCTGAGAGGAAGAGGTGCCCTCCCTGGTATCGCCAAGAGTCAAGTTGTTTAACTTTAGAAGTTGCGCCAGCAACTCGCTTCTAGTTATTGACGTGGTGAAGGGATCTAAGTCTTTATGTGGTTTCAGGTTCTGGTCTTGTCAGGCCAGGTCTTTTTTGAGTGGGTAAGTTGTGGTCTTTGTTTGCTCATTTTAGGTATTTGGTCCCCGAGTAGTACAGAAATAATGTCCACCTCGGGGCAGCCGATTTTTTTTTCAGAATCTGCCCCCGCTTAATGTAGTTTGAAAACTTCTAAAATGCATGCACACAGCTCGGGCGTAGGAAAATTATGAAGGAAAGAAAGAGAGGTACCGATATACATTGGTTTTGAATGTTTGAAGGTTATAACGACTAGAGAATAAAGAGCTTGGCAGGGCATTCCATAAGAAAGTTGACGGCTTACGTAAGAATCAATATATTTCAGAGTACGTACCAAAGTGCGTTTGGCTAGGGTAAGGCTAGAATACGGCAGACCTCGCCTGTGCATCTGAAGGAGCTCGTTTATGACTGGTTTAACCCCCAGCCTTTCATTCTTGGGCATGGTTTTATGCATTTAATGCACTCACAACACCACTGAAATCATGTACCTTATTCGATGGTCAGGGGATAAGTCGTAGGTTTTAAACTATTGAGGTGATTAAGAACTCTGCAGTCATGTCCTCTGACCTCGGCTAACCACGGTCTTACAATAGCGCATGACAGCTGTCGTGGTTATTTATGGCTGGCACTTACATGGAGGGTTAATATGAGGATTTCTGACAGCCATTTTGCCACTAATACTGAAAGCTCTGCGTGCACTCCTTGTTTGAAAGCTTACTTGGTTGGCTTTCCTTTTTGATACTCAAATCGGCACGACTGCTTTGGACTAGATAATCCATTTCAGAAATCTTTTCACTTTCCGGAAGAAAATTTGCACAATCCAGCTTGGAAAGAAAATTTGGGTTAAGATGGGTTAGTTTAGTGAAAAGCAATACTCGAAGGATTGGCTGATTGACTAGGCAACCCCAAATCCTTGAGAAGATGCCACTTGCAACTGACGACGCAAGACATTGTAGTTTTTAGCAAGTCTATAGCACAGTAATGGTAACACCTGTTAGGCAACCTTCCACATCTTCTAGAAAAGCGTAAGAGTCTGCAAATATATGTTGCAACCGTAACTTCGATTTGGGATAATTTTGAAAATGATTGGAACAGGTTTGTCTTTTGGAAACACGCAGTAGTCATACTCCAGTAGAAGCAGTAAAATAGTCAATACAACACAAGCTTGATCTAGCACCGTCCCTTTGTTACCAAATCGGCGAAGTGAAATTCCTCTCTGCCATAAGTCCGACGTTAAGAGGCTTTCCACTGTCCGCACCCGCATTTACAAGACAAAACATCAGCTATGTACGATGACCCCGGAATCACCCTCTTCACATCATCTTTCCAACATCCGTTCTCAAAACGTTACATGACAAACAAGACATCTAACAAAGCTCTAATCACTAACCATTTATAGTCATTAACCAAATCACTGTTTATGACTTTGGAAACGACTTACAAATTTATTAACCCCACCACCTTATTACAATTCGGTAGTAAGATGGAAAAATAACTGTTAATCTACAGATCGCAGAGATCGCGGAGATCGCGTCGTTATTTCTCTCATCAGATACACGTCAGATTATGCAGATACCCGTACATGTACAAAAATATGTTGGACGACTTTCACATTATAGCGCCGGGTTCTCTGCTATGCAGGACGGTCAAATGAGATCACATGACGCATGCGCCAATGCTACACCACATAACGTGTCACACCTGACAGAGTCTCATAAGCGACATTACCCACACAAGAGTGTTGCAGAAGAATAAGAATAGAAAATCCGAAATTTAACTCCCAAAAGTCTAGTCCAAATATGATTTGGATTCGATCAGATACTGAATCGTAGTTTAAATCGAGATACGAGTATACCTCTACAAAGATACATATGAATGTGAGTAGAACTCGTTTGTTAAATGAGGTTTCAGATACTCGTATAAATACGTTCCACATTAAGATCTGCGATTAATTGATGTTGATATGATTGAGATTGAGATCAAGACTGAGATGCGACGAAGCGAGTTACTTTGGGGGTCGATGGGATACAAGTTTAGATGGTTCGATGAAATATAGTATGTCGTTGCAATTAAATGCAGATGCCTAAAATATCATTCAAATGGCGATTTGGAGCATTTGGAGCAACTGCAGTTAGCTGTCAGGGAAAAATTCTGAAAATGGAATGAGCGTTGGGGATGCAGTTCCAAAAATGAAATCTAAGTCAAGTTTGACATGAAATATTTGAGGTGAAGTGATGACCGAGTGGCAAGTTATTTGGGAATGTGTCCCTGGGATTTTGTATTTGGTAAGGTATCACTTATGACTTTGAAAATGCAAATAGGGTTCTATACAGGTCAGGGAATTTGTGGTTTTTAGAAAACTTGACGGACTGTGCATGTCGATTTTAGGAGACGATTTTCTTGAAATAGATTCGAGTAGATGACCACATGACGCATTTGTCAACCCACAGAATGAGAATAGTTCAGGCAGGTTAAAGATACGAGTAAATATCTTTTTGATGATGGTTCTACTAGGCCTTCAATCGTACTGATAAGCTCCTCTCATTGCGGTCGAAGGTTAAGTGGTGAAATGACTCGACCTCCAACTTTTTAAAATGCTATAATTTTTTTATTTTTTGATAAATTTTATTGTGCCAAAGCAAAAAATGTTGGAAAATACATCAATTTTCAAATTGTATCAGTAGTTTTTAATATGTCCACCTTTGGCGCGAATAATGGCCTTGAGACGGCCGAAGAAAGCATCGCACTCTGCACGCAAGTGGCTCTACGGTATTTTGGCCCATTCTCGGCGAAGTGCTTGTTTGGGGTGGTCCAAACTTTGGTATTTTTTAGTGCCAACCTTCGCCTTCAAAATACCCCAGACAGCGAAATCCAACGGATTTGCATCCGGAGAATTTGCAATCCATTGTGTCGAAGAAATGAAGTGTGGAACATTGTTTTTAAACCAATCTTGGTTGACGCGCGCTTTGTGAGACGGTGCCGAGTCTTGTTGAAATGTCCACGGTCTCCGACCGAAATTATTGTTTGCCCAAGGCTTCAATACTGTCTCTATGACAGTTTTACGGTATACGATCGCATTAATTTTCACGCCACGGCCACGGTCCAAAAATACGAGCGGAGAGCGACCATTGGCGGTTATGGCGGCCCAAACCATCACCATCGGTGCTGCCTGCCTTCTGGTGGCCGTCCGAAGGTGTAAATTTTCGAAGGACCTCTCTGGCAAGTAAACTCGGTCATTTTGTTTGTTGACGTATTGCTCGATAACAAATGGCGACTCATCGGAAAAAACCAAATTCGGCAACTCACCACTTTCGTGCAAGCGTAGCAACTTCTTCGCTCTTTCGACTCTCACTTTTTTCTGTTGCAGTGTAAAATCGTGTGCTTTTTGGAAACTCAATGGCTTGACCCCAAGCTCATTTTTCAGTATGTGTTGCCTCCGTTCCAACGATATGTTGAGCTCACGAGCCATTTTTCTTCCACTTCGACGCGGATTTCACTCAATTCGAGCCTTCACTTTCCGAACCATTTCTGCCGATATTGCTGTTTTTTTATGACCACCTCCATGGCGTTTTGCAACGCTGCCAGTATTACGGTAACGAGCTATGGTTCGAGACACAAATGATTTATTCACGTTGAGGTGCTGGAGAGCTCTAACGATAGCTACTTGTGGTTTTCCAGCCAAATATAAAGCGATCACACTATCACGTTTGAATTCCATCGCGGATAAAAATTTTTCAACACAACTGAGATGCAAATCGTTTAAAAGGCTTGTAAATAATAAAATTATCTGTCATATGTCAAAGCTCCCTGTCATAAACGGTTTGGAAATTATAGCAGTCTGAAGCTGGATCCAGTTCTAGTCATTCAAGGTGTATATTGAGATTCCACTCGACGGTTTACTCTAACCTGACCGACTGTTACCAATGAATCACTTTTTGCTGCTTTAAATTCCTAGACAGTGAGCCCTTCTCTTCAAGCAAATTTATTGGCCTTTGGTTTGGATATTTCTCTCTTTACATACTGTCGCCCAGATAGACAGAATTGCTGTCGGCCATCCTTATTTGTGGAGTGGGGAGTTCAAAACTGATAACGCTCCCATCCTTTATCCCTGCAAGCTTCGATACGAGCGTTGAGTCCCTAAGATGCTCTTTTTACATGACACTCTAAACTGCTTAATCAATAACAGCATAAGCACCATAAAATTAGCTGTTCAATCCCAGAACTCAAAAATCACCACATTTAGCAGATTCTGATAAGTCTCACTGCTCCAACACGTTACCAGCGATTCAGTTAACTTCAATTCAGTTGGGAACATTTATATCAACGTTGACCAATCCACTCTGTTACATCTCAAGCATGCTGAACACACCAAAAACATCGGATCCATTCAACATGACCTCTTAGTGAGGAAGCTGCATCCACTAAATCAACCACAATGCAGACATTGGAGTAATTAAAGCACATCTCGAGCAAGCCGGATGCACCTTCATCTGTAGGAAGCCCGTGTAACAAATCTTTACACGACGAGGTATATTCATCACTCTCAACCACTTCAGCCCTAACTCATTCAACACCAAAGCCCCCGCTTTAATCTCTAAGATTAACACAACTTCGATCACCAATCCCGTCCCAAGACCATTGCCAATAATTAGGGCTTTCAGGACATCCTGCACTCTCCCTTAATGGAAGAACAGAACACAAAAATGAAATAAAATAAATCTGCAAGCCACCGATAAACCGGAGCTGTCTACTTTCTTCCTCCAAGCTGCCCCATGTCATGCAAGCCCGTTCTGGATCAAAGATCTTTTTATGAACAAATTTGGTATATGAAACGTCAAATGTAAACTTGTTGGCAAAGTCAAGAGCAAAAACGGACAGTGTTTTGAAATACGTATATCCACTAAGTACGATTGGATGTTCAAATCCCATTTCGCAAAAGATGGTCGTCACCCAAAGGAAGGATAAGCTTAAAAGAAAAGTTAGTACCCACACCTTTGCCCTATCCCATTAACATCCCGACCCAAACTGGTCATTTAAGGCCCAAATTTTTCCAATATTTTTTTCACTCCTTCCCGCTTTGGCTCCATCTACAAGGAACACCAGAGTCGCGACACCAAATCCTCTCCCTCCCATCAACAAACCTTTCAAAACAGAGTTTCATTTAACCTTGTTCCTGCGCCTTCTAACCAAGTTCCAACTGACGTTGCTCCATCAGTCAAATATCCCAGCTCCCATATACTAAACCCAACCACCTCTTCCTCATCTTCATCTACCAATCCCCCTGATCCAACCCCGATCACCAGTCAAGATTCTAGATCCGAGGTGCTTCACCAACCTGTCACTTTGCTCGTTCTCTTAATTCGCCTGCTCCCGATTCTTACTCAAAATACCTTGACCCACTCCTTCCACTCACTGTCAAACTCACTAAAAAATTTTCAGATATGAATGAGGACAGTTGTTATGTACATAGTACCTCGTTTGAGAAACCGCCGCATTTATGAAAACGTTCGGCTCTACCTTGTCTACTTGAACGACAAATCCAACTTCGTTTGCATTGATGGCATAACCAAAACCAATATTATGATTTCGATTCAAGGAGAAGGAATTGATGATCTCTTCCGACGAAGTTCATAATGATCTTTCTACGCTGCCTTCGAATGTCAGCTCCAAACGTTTTTCCCACTTACAAAGAACTCGTTCAAAATTTAAAAACAATTACAATTCGAAACTGCCTGTCCATTTACTACCAAAATGTAAACGGTTTACGCTCTAAAATCTCCGTCGTATTTCTCAATTCTCAACAGTTTCCCTATGACCTAATTGTTCTTACTAAAACAAATCTAAGTCCTGACATTAAAAACAAGGAGCTGTGTCCTCCAAATTTCAACGTGTTCCGAAAAGATGGATTTGAAAGAGCTGATAATCCCTATGGCCGAGGTGTTTTACTAGCAATCCGGAACTATTTCCACGCAACTCCTGTTGACATTCCTCGCACTGACAACTTTGAGTTAGTATGTGTCAACATTACGCTACCCAAACGCTGTCTTTTCGTACTTTGTTGTTACATTCACCTATCTCAACCAATTGAGTCTTATCGACCTGTAGTGCACGCAGTAGATTTTTTGGCTGGTGGTGCCCAGCCTGAAAGTTTTATTGTTCTAGCAGGCGATTTCAACCTCCCTCATCTTAAATGGGTGTCTACCGACGATTCGTCTCATTTCGTCTCTCTTAATTCGTCCTCTGAAATAAAAATATTGATGGTGGTCTGCCTAACCAACCCAAGTCTATATCAGATTAGTGGAATACCAACTGCAATGAACAGACAACTCGACCTTGTTTTCACTTCCCCATTCGGATAACTGTGTCGTTTATAGGAGTGATCATCTTCTTGACACCCTAGACCGCCTCCATCCCCCTTGTTAATTATTTATATACTCATATGAAAATGGCAACGTCCGAAGAACAGACTTTAACAAACTTAAAAGCTCCATCAGCAACATTAACTTTGACTTTATTGCTGAGACAACTAACATTGATCCTGCCCTATCAACTTTCTATTCATTAATTTCCTCCTGCTTCGCCCAATCGGTTCCATATACCTTCCGAAAGGACTGCATGTCAGCTCCTCCCTGGTACAAGGAGTTCCGCTCTCTCCGTAATAATAGAAACAAGTTGTGGCACAAATTCTTAAGAACTCGACCTGATTCCGACTATAGCAATTATCGATTTGTATACAATCGTTCTTCAGAGCTTTGTGAGTCCCTTTATCTTGACTACCTCTACCGCATCCAATTTAGCTTAGTCTCGGACTCTAAAGACTTCTACCAGTTTGTTAATACCAAAAGAAAGTCAGACTGGTACCCATCTACTCCCAAATTTCTTCTGGCGATCCAAAGACCATTGCAAATTTCTTTGCCTGTCATTTTAAAAAATCCTTTTCTAAGCAAACAGCTGAATCCGATCCTAGTTACTTTAGCTATATGAGAAACTGTCCTGGTATCTGAAATTATTACCAAATTTAAATACGATTTTTCCTACGGCCCTGAGGACCTTCCAGCTATTGTAATAAAGGAATGTATAACATATTTCGGTCCTCCTCTCGCTGCCCTATTTAACTTGTCAGTTTCAACAGCTACTTTCTCTCTCCTATGGAAGGAATCTTATATCATCCCTATTCATAAAAAAGGAAGTAAGGCCGAAGTCGATAATTATAGGCCCATAGCAAAACTCCCCTGCATACCCAAACTTTTCGAAAGCATTGTCTATCACCAACTGCTTCCATACTGTAGGCCTCTGCACAAATCAGAACGATGTTGCATGGACCAAATCCTATTTATAAGACCGAGAATACAGAGTCGTCTTCAGATCTTCAAGATCTGATCCCATTAAAGCAACATCTTGTGTCCCTCAGGGTAGTCACCTTGGACCAATTCTCTTTATCCTATCCTATGAATCTTATCTGACGGATTCTAATCTTTCTACTTTCTCTGATGACATGAGAATTCCCAAAGGCATTTTGTTGCCTTCTGACTCCCATTGCCTGCGAGATGACTTGATTAAGTTTTCGGTATGGTGCAAGCTAAACTTTCCGGAGCTTAATGGCAACAAATGCTAAGCGATAACCTATTCCCACAAACGTCTAATAATACATTCTGGTAACTCTTCGGGGCATGATTTCTGCAGTGGCGTCTCTACCTGGCGTCGATTGAGAGCTCTTTTCAGCGCTATTTTGTTTTTTCCCTACAGCATCACTTTACTTGATTCCTGTGGCTTCTGAGCTATCTTACTCGATGTGTTGACACTGCTCTTTTGTGCTTGGTGCCGGCTCCCCGAAAATCTTCGGAGCACTCGATCGCTCTAGCGAGTCCAAGCGTTTATTGTCATTCAATGGCCGTTAGACAGTACTTTGTAGTGCTTTTGGGTGCGGAATATCGGAATATCTGCATCCGTGATCCAAATAAATTCTGAATCCTCGTTAACAACGTCGTTGACGGTGTGTTGTTGAAGCCTCGTTGATCAGTGGACCGATAGGTGGGTTTGTGGTTGCTCGGGTGCGACTTTTACCATCACTTGGCTTTGATGGTGCTATTGTCTAGACTATGCCTTTGCTCCCAACGGAAAGCGACCAGTTCCTGAGTTTGGTATTTAAATGATCAAAGACCCTCTTAACGTCTGGCCAGGACACTGTGGTAAAGTTTGAAGGAACAATTCTTGATAATATTCTGGTCGTTCCTGTTTGTGAGCCCATGACGGATTGATACGGATTGTAGTCATATGTGTGAAGACGACGAAAAATAAACATTCAATACCTGTCATCATAGTAAATTTGACAGCCTTTCAGTCTTCTTTCTCAGCGCACTTCTTGCTATCGGATTCATATCGCTTTTTAGGTTCCAAAAACCTCCTCCAATTGTCCAAGTCCGAATTTTACAACCGTCCTACTCCTGGCGTCATATAACCATCTAGAAATGTGGAGATGTGTACATGTAACAGCTACCGGCAATGGATATGGCATCGAGGGATAAAATTTTGCCAGTTGCCTTAACTCTAAAAAGTATAGTACCCCGCACTGCACGAATTATAAGTATAAATTTTGAATTGAACTCATAGGATGTAACTGGTGGCCCATGAAGACTGGCGTCTAACTTGGACTTTCTTGGCGACAAGAGTTGAAATCTAGCAGGACCATCGAAATTACTGTATTCCAAAACCGAATCTGGAGGTTTCACCATCAACTTCACCTTTTCGAAAGATGGAAGCCCTGTCTAGCAGATATAAATCAGATGCCTCCTTAGAAATTTAGCTTATCTCTTGCATTCTAGGAAGAAGTGAAGCTATTCGACTTTATTCCGTTAAATTTTCCTGTGACACTGCAGCAGCTGGTAAAGGGACTGATGCTGTAGAGCAATAAGCTACTTGAGAGCGCACTTGAGGCAGCCAAGGCATCTAGAGACGATCTTATGGGCGAAGGTTAGGAGGCTTATATGGGATAGTGGGGGCAGTCAAAAGAGTCGTCTTTCATCTCCATCTGCTTTAAATAGACTAGATTCTATCGACTATAGTCGATATTGCCTAACAGCCCTATCTTGATCATCATCCCCGTTATGCCTTCAATATTCTCAACACCGACTGCGACTCAGCTACTAGTTGTCCATGTTCATCTTGGCAGGCTTCCATTCTGGCTTTGCAACCCTGGCAAGCTAATTTTATTCTCTGATAAAACTTTCGAACGTCATTCCTTCAATAACATCTCTCTTTCTTTTTCCGAGAAGCCTGTGCTTTTACCTTCTTTTCTGCTTGCAGAGCTCACGAGAATCATTCGTTCTTCGATGCAGAGCGGTTTCATACGCCTCTTGCTTCAATACATGTACCTGCGTTTATCGTCAAGCCAGAGGTTTCTTTGTAGCGGCGCTTTGAAACCAATCACACCAGAAACACACCAGAAACAGCTTCTTTGATGGCTCGTTGAGAACATTCCCATTAGTGTTCTATGGTTTGTTTATGATGGCTAAGATATTGAGAGAGCTTTTCCTTTGCGATTGCGGCTTTTCAACGTCGATCTATGGTAGCCATACTTGAGTTCGTTGTGCCTCTGATATAGGCATTCGTACCCCGACTGATGATCTGAGTCGACTTTAGCTCCTAGGAAAGTTCGGACATCCAAAATGATGGAAGAGTCCTTGGCGGAGGCGATCGCAATGTGAACAATCTGGTTGATGGTTGATTGATTCTGGGATAGACAAGTCACTTTACGTTCTGGCTACTAAAAGCCTCATAACAAATACTGAAAACCTGGATCCATTTTCAGACATAGTGTGGTACGGACTGTGTTTTGTGATGACCAACCTAAAGACGGCTTCCTTACCCAGCCTTGCGTTAAGATATTCTAACACAATATTGGTATTATAGCTAGGGTACCAAGAATATAGGTATTAGGTCTAGGAGGTCGTAGAATTCAACTTTTATGTTATCACACTTTTTTCCTAGTTTAGCCTTGACGCAGATTATTATGAGGAGTTCGCTTACATACTGAAAGCTTAAAAAATGTTGCCTAAGTCTTCGAACAATAAATCCACATCCAGATAAGCGTCATCTTCGTTCTTTGTAGCAGCTGCCATAGTAGATGACACTGATTTTTATCCGCTCTAAGTTCTCCGCAAGTTGATCGGCATCATGTGGTCGCTTAGAGTTAGAAACAACCTACACGCGAAACCCCAAACCTGGAGGGCTGAATCCTTAATAAAATCCCTGGATAAAGGGTCCATATAAAAAGTCCTGTACCAGTAGCCTCGCTGAGTTAATGTAAGTCACCATTAGCCTAACAACTATTAGGCCCCCTTTAGGCCTGGGCTCCGAATGCGTTGAAATAGAAGATCTGCCAAGTAGCTCAAACTGACTAGAGCCATGGATTCCATCTAATACGAACACTCTCCGTCTATTCTAATGCCCCTCACAAGTTTCATTGAATACCTTGAATAGCCTACCTTCAGTTAGAGGAACAAGCCTGCCAGTCTTCATTACGTGCAGGTGACCATTGATTTGATGCGCAGAGGCTTAGGTATCGACGCTTATGGGTTTATAAGAAGCTTGACCACCATTGAAAACCCGGCACTTAAGACTCGAAAAATTTTATTTCGCTCCGTTGTAAGCTGGAAAATGGAAAAGACGTAGAGATCAAACGGAGAAGCACTCTTCGTTTATTGCGCTTAGAAGCTAACTGAAAAATAGGGTTTGATGGACTTTATTAAAAGTAAATGAAAATGGTTTTAGTGGCTCCGACAGAAAAGTAATTTTCTCTTCCAGCTGCATAGACGAAATTTGGGGCTGAATATAAAATAAGGAACTGCTTCCCGGCCCAGAAAGTCTACGAATCTATTCCAGAAGAGCAACGATAAGGAAAGACCTTGCCTTAGGTGGTGCCCTTGCTAAGATTGTTTCCCGGCAACTGTCGATCGTTAAATAGAGTATATCTCGATCTAGCCATCGTCTGGATCGCCGCCCCAATTAAAGCTAAGTGTAAGTTTTTCAGGCGTTTCCGTAACCATTTCTATTGGTCGGCGTCACTCCTTACCTTTCTGGTCTCTGCCCAAGGCCGGTTTTATATTTTGTTATTAATATATGTTTTATTGTTATTTTTTTGTTTGTATACTCGTTGGAGGCTGTCAAATTTCTTGGCCGTCTGCCTACATGCCTCTGCTGCTCGTTCGGTGCTGACTTGAAAAGGGGTCATCGTCTCTTCACATATCGATCGACTTGCTCTCTCCTAGCCCCTGGCTAGCTGTATCCACACCAATTATGGAATGTGGTGTTCTTTAAGCCTTTATATCGCTTGAATTTTGTCGGGTATAAGTACCAGGGATCGGTTTCTCCCAGCTGTCAACATCGTGTTGGGATGTCTGTGTGGCTTAAAAGGACCATCTGTTTCCATCCGTCGACGAATTTCAGACATCCTGTCTGATGCTGCCCGATGCGATTCTCCTGTCTACCCAATGGGATCCTACAACGGTGTTCTTAGTGAACTTCTTGTCATTTCTGGGTCATCGTGATCCTCCCTTCCGTCCTTAATGCTTCTCCGACCGAAACTTCTCGTTCTCCTCTGAAGAGAAAACCGTCCGTAGAACCTATGTGGGCGGTTTTCGGAGGTCTAGGGTTGGTGGACCATTGGCTAATGTTCCCGGCTGCCCTCTCTACCTGCGCCAGAGCTCGGTATACCCACTCAAAAAAAGAAGAAGGGCTATGTAAAGGAAAGAGAGTCAACCTTGTTGCGGAAAAATTTACCGCAATATTCAAGAAAAATGCAATCTTAATCTCGATGTGCCCCACTAAGAGGCAGCTGTTGGCAAGGTGCCTGACCCATCCTGTCCCGTCGCGCCTTCTAAAGTAGGTGAGTTGTTCTAAGACAAGCTTGCATCGAATATGCAGGTGGTGCCTCATTAAGTTTCGAGAAATGAACGAAACTCCACGTCAAGCCTTGCTTCTCTGATTTGGTGATTAAACCACAATTTGGCAAACCGGCCATGACTGCAGTGACAGCGTTTGTGGGGGTTGTCGACTTTGCCCCGAAAAGTCCCAACAACATCGTAACTTCCAGAAACATCTTAATCGAGTCCTGAAGATTTGAATAGTACTCGTATGTAAAGGGTGACCTGAATAAGAGCGATTGAAAAAAAATTGTAAATAAAACAACAACGGTGTGAGTTATAAAAATGATTCTGGCTTTATTTTGAAGCTACGTTCATGCCATAATGGAATAGCACATTATTCAGATGGCCGTCTGGACTTCTCTGGCAGTGCTTCAATCCGTCGGTCCAATGACGACTCAATAGCGTGTCGAATGTTGCGCTCGAGCTCGTCCAAAGTGGTTGGCTTATTAGCGTAGCCTCAGAGAAAATAATCGAGTGGTGTCAAATCCCATGATCGCAGCGGCGAATTAATGAACGCTCGCCATGAGATGACACAGTCGACAAATTTCTCCTTCACAATTTCGAGCGTTGCGTCGCTTGTATGACATGTACCGTCGTCTTGTTGGAACCACAGCTCGGATATATCGATGTTGTCCAGCTCTGACCACAGAAAGTCGGTTAACACCGCCCTATACCTCAGACCATGAACAGTAACGGTGTATGCTTCCTCATTTCGAAAAAACAAGGTCCGATGATGCCGCCATGCCATAAACCGCACCAAACTGTCAATATTTGTGGATGCATTAATGCTAAGCCGAACGCTTGTGAACTGTGTTCCGGTCAAGATTTCCAGCGCCCAATTAGCGAACTCACGGCGTTGTCTATGGTAGTCCGGCTGCAATTCTTGCGTCAGCGCAATGTTGTACGGATGTAGGGCCAAATACAACCGCAAATTAAGCCGGGTTGACTCTCCGGCGATGCCCAATTCAGCTGATGGGCGCCGAATCGACATTTCCGGATTTTCTTGGACACAGGCCGCTACGGTGGCTAGGTTTTTTTCATTTCGCTCCAATATCTATCTGGTTGGTGGCTTAAGACCCAAAGGGGTGTACTCACGCTCAAACGTTTCCACAGTGCGATGAATTGCCTGGACACTGAAGCCATGATGACGAACAATGTCATGACGACGTATTTTTAATAATTTCCGCGCGCTCGACAAGCGTAAAACGATGAATGACGAAATGGCAAACCTAGCTGAATATTTTGGCAGCTCGATGTCATTAGTAGCATTGGGAACTGCTGTAATATAAAAATTAGAAAAACTATCATTGCTATCTGGTCACCCTTCACAATACGGAAATTCAAATCTGTGAACTGACACTTGTAGTCTCAACGGTCGGCACTTCGCATGGGAGGTCCATGGGGTCTCCTTTATAATTTTTTCTACATTCAAACATAATTTTTAAAACTGTCAGAATGACATTGTGACAAGAAGAGTTATGTAGTTGGTATGGCAAATCCCGTTTGGGAACTTTCATTTACCCGAAGCCGAAAAGTGCCCCCGTGAATCGTGAAAGTGAATAGTACTCATATTTCGTTAATTAATCCACGGTCATTAAAACGGTTATTCAACGCTAGCTCAGAGAGTATCTACATATTCCTTCTCGTACATTCGTATCTATGACGAATTAATATACACGTATCAATTGGAAGATTGTTTTACTATTCGCATTCTAGTACGTAGCTGTATTTATGCTCTAATACATATTGTTGGGCTAATAGTAGGTTGGGTAGATATGTGTTTAGATATTTTGTGGGTGCATTTTAAATGATTTAGGTTTTTGTGTTTTTTTTAGGGGGGGAAAGTAGCTTAAGATACATTGACTTTCATGGAGGCTTTTAAGTGGTCATTTAACACGATACTTATCACAGATAGAGGTGAGTTTGGAGGTCATTGTGAAAATGGGTGTTTGGCTGGTGAAAACTAAGAAGTATTGAATAATAGCTTTGTCCAGAAAAATCAGTAAAGATTTTGAAGTTTGCTTACTAGAAAATCATCGTAGACTTTGACACATTGACTCTCAGCCAACATTTGTTACAAAAATAAGACGGAAAGCAGTCGCTATCCAACAGGAAATTGTCGGTTAATAAGTATCAAACTAACTGAGGCTTGCAGTGATTGGGGGTACGTCAGCTTGGGAGTTAACTGCCTGATCAGTAAAAACTGTTACGAAGTACCCTAAAGCCTCGGATAGGGGCGACACACGCGATCAAGAAAATAACAATGACCTTCAAGTCCTCCATCTTAAGTTCTAAATAGATCACTTCTTTTATTAACCATTAACCGCGTTTATTTTGTTCTTACGTCTACACCTACTTATTTCTCCAACGTGCCTGAATTCTTACTGCGCCGCTTGTGAGGTTGACTGAACAGACCTTAACAGATAGCTAGCCGACCAACTAACGAAGACCATAGACTACTAGACTAGTACCATAGTACCAAAGGATGCTTCTACCAGCCGTTGGACAAAACCTACGGCCAATGCTCTAAACACGCATAAATGCCATAGCTACATGCCAGACGGTATTGGCTTATGTAAATGGTGTTTTTTTTTTTAGAGATATACAATTTCAATATGAAATAAAGCAACTGAAGGTAATGTTAATGTCTATGATATTCACTTTATTTAATGGATAATTTTATGCCATTAGTGCTTAAATATGATATTGGGCATATGTGTGACACGGCTAGCTCGAATAAAGCGAAATCGTGAAGTCCATTTTTCGACAATTTTATCGAGCAACTGGGGCTATAACACGGCGAATGTTGAATTCCAAATCGTTCAACGTCTCTGGTTAATCGACATAGACTAGCGACTTCACATGCCTCCAAAGAAAGTAATCTAAAGGCGTGAGATCACAGGATCGTGGAGGCCCGTGAGCGTCCATTACGCGAAATTATACGCTCATCAAATGTCTCCCGCAATAAATTGACGGTGTCGCGCGCCGTGCGCCGAACGAGTCTGGCAGGAATTTCTTAAGACATAAGGTCGTCTCTATAAATGCTGTCATATTGCGCCTTAAAATTGATGAAAAGGTGGTGGGTATCGATTTGGGTTTCTTGAATTTTTTCCGGGATCTGCCGGAATGTAAAGATTTGGTCGATAGTGGACATTCCTTGTCTGAAACCCCAGTGATAGGGACCAATCACGTCTGACGAAGGGCTTCAAACGTTCACTCAATATGTTAGATACGATCTTGTATGCGATGTTGAGGATACATATACCTCTTTAGTTATCGCAGCTATGGGGATGTCGTTTTTTGTACGAGTAGATCGGGCAAACGGTTCTGAAATTCCATTAATCAGATATCCACTCTTCAGACCAGATCTGAGAGATGAGCTGGTACCAGCTGATTTAATAGATTCTAGCTAAAATATTGCTATCCTTACTTCGTTTTGGATATCACGGTCTAAATTGAACGGTATATTCTGACTGATGGCGGCATGCTGGGCTTCTTCGCCATTATACAGTCCGCAGAATTAGTTTTCCCATATTCCCGCAACCACAAGGTCTCCTTCTTCACCTCTACAAGCTTCTGTATAGGTCTTCTAACCTCGACACGTTCTTTTTATCTGTTGGTAGAACTTCCATACGTTATTCCTGGAGTACAAAATCATGCCCCCTTTTTACTTCTTCTGGAGGAGCCGATGTTATTCCCGTCGTTCTTTGTTGCAACGCCACTTTGTAAGCTTCTTGCCGGCATTTTTTATCAAACCAACGATTTTTTGATGGTGGTCGGGAGAGACCCAGCGCACGCACCAATTGTATCATTTCTGATAACACCGTAGCAGGGTTGCCACTTGTTCTCGGTATTTTATGCTGACGGTATAGGAATTTGTTGAGAGGTTTTTGGATACGCGTTCGGCAAAGATTCAGGTGGTCTCTTTCAACTTTTCTACGTTATAGCTCCTCGCAGTTGTTCTTCTTTATTGTAGCGCTTGGGAGATCCGCATTCGCGCCTTGGCTGGTCAAAGATAACGATGTCCAGAATACTGGAGGCATGCTTTTTTTTTTTTGGTTACGCAAAAAGATGTGTAATATGCATAGATTCCAGTAAACCGGGCTACCAGCATGAAAGATTCGCTGACCCCACTCTACACACTTCAACCACTCTCAGTGCGAGACTGCCTTTAGATATTACTTCACAGGGCTGGTAAGCAAATCAAGCTATTCGTGTCGTGCCACCTGCTTCTGAGGTTCCTACAGCTTTTGAGGCTTCTGCTGTTGTTTTTCTTCTTTTTATTCTTCGTTACCTCATTTTGTAGAACGATTGCAACATGTGATCGAGAATTAGCTGGGCAGAGTAGTTCTCCATGAAGCGTGGGCAATAAAATACTGCATCCTCCGTATCTTCATCATCATTTGGGCATTCGGAGCAAGATGGTGGAAATGCTTGCGATAACCACCGTGACCAGACAGGAACTGCATAAGGTTTTAATAGCAGTCTACATGTTTACGTTCTGTAAACAGTCATGGATTGTCGGTATAAATTTGTATGTCCATTTGCCTTTCGTTGTATTATCCCAGTGAGCTTGTCACATACTCGTCGTTATAGACGCTGCATTTTCTTCAATTTTGATACTCTTGATTCCATTTGCATCGTATTGGCTTAAGGCTCTTCTGTTATATGTCCTCAGCATTTCATCTGCAAGAAAATCGGCGGGAACTTTTTCAGCTATAACAAAACCGGCCTCGTCTGATATGGTTCGAAAGCCGCTGATTGTCTGTACAGCGCAGAGTCTGTACGTTGATGGTAGTCTCCTTTTGGTATCCGTAATCCTAAGTGTCTGCGCCCAGGCTGGGGTGGCATACAACAGAACTCTGGAGAATAGGATCTTTTTTGTGTATCCAGGTCCAACAATGTTAGCCAATATGCGCAAGAGAGTTCCCTGGAATTCTGATGCCTTCTAGTTAAACAGGCCATGTGTATTTTGAACTGTAATCTGTTGTGCAGCATCACTTCAAGATATTTACCCGCTTCTTTGGGCCTGATTATTTGGTTACCAAACTGGAAGTTGGCGAAGTCTACAACTTTTCGGCTGGTTAACATGACAGCATCTGTTTTATGACCGGCTAGTTCTGGGCTGGCGGCTGCTGGCCCATCCTTTATCCGGACAATTGCCTCATTTGCAGCGAATACAGCAGTACAAATCTGTTTAGCTACTGTCATGACCGTAATGCCATCCGCAAATCCAATTACCGTCACCCCCCGAGGCACCGTCAATTGTTGGACACCGTCGTATATGATGTTCTACAATAAGGGCCCTAGGACCTAAACCTGTGGAACTCCGGCACTGACGTTGTAGTATTTTTCACCTTTATCTGTACTCAATGTTTTGTTGTTGAAGTAGCTCGTCACTTTGCTGTGTATAGTAATATGGTGTATCCATCCAGACGAGTGATTTTCTAATAAACGACCAGTTCGCCGAGTTAAAAGCATTTTTAACGTCCAGCGTTACGTACAGTACTCCTTTGTGACGTATAGCTATCTTTCCATTTCGGCAGAGGCATGCCTTACGTCTATTTGAATGTGAGCAGGTTGATTTATCATTTCATAATTCATGTCCCCTCCATGTCTTCTGGTGTATATTGAGATGAGAAAACCGTGTACTTGGTATACGTGTAGTCGTGTGGGCTATCCTTAGCAACCTTCTTATCAATGAAGTCGTCCTTTCTTATCCTGGCGTTAAAATCGTACTTCGGACATTGCTCATATGTCTTGTCGAGGAGCTAATGTTAGTGAATTTAGCCTTGATGAGGATTGTCACAAGATGTTCCCTCACTTGTCGGGCTTCTGACAAATCTGCATCGGAATAAGAGCTGATGCTTTCCCCTATAGCAATCAAGGTAGCATATATTTTATATACATTTTTCATCCTCATTATGTGTGGCCCATCGCATTTCCTGGATGGCAGTGATATCTGCGTAATAGCAGTCAAGGGGCCCTGCTAATTCCTCGGCTTCACGTGGCCTGTTAAGGGTCCGAATATTCCACGTGCAGACCCGAAGGTCATTGTCCTTAATAGATTGTTCAGATATTAATATTTCTCCCGACTTTGGAAAGGTCTTGTGTAGCCTCGTCGCCGTAGAAGTGCCAGAGATTCCCTGAAGCTCGGAGGCCTATATCTCTTAGCTTCCCATTTTAACTTACTGTAGATTGTGGGAGTTATTTCATAGCTTTGCCAATATCTGCTGCACATTGCAGTATTAAACAAGGTTCGTTCCCTGCTTCTTCTGCAACTCCTCTGGATTGCATTTCTGATGTCTTCTGTAATATTCTCCAAAACGTTCTGCAGTACAAAAGATTGCACAAGAACTTTCTTCTGTTCGTAGGGCTCCAGACTACTGTGTCGCATTTTTCGGACGTATGCTATTCCCACACTTGGAATATTTGAATCAAATTGGTTGACTGTTGTAAATTCCTTAGAGAAACTCTTCGCAATTTTGTTGAAAGGTCTATCTTATCTTGCACCTAACTGATATGGATTGAAGAATAAATTTCAATAAACACCATGGGAATGCAATTAGCTTTTCAGAGAAAACACTAATGAAGAGTGAAATTTGAAATTTGAAATGTCATTCCCCAAAACACTTAACCGTAATTCTGAACATCTTGCCCTTTCCCGAAGATTTTAGAAGCTGCTACAATAGCTTGCATCTCGTTAACAGCAATAAATCTGCCTTCCACAGAAAGTAAGCATTTACATCTCATCGTCAAAGGCTCATTTATTCACATATTTAATTATGAATTATAATGTAACTTAATTACACAATGATTGTATTTTTGCAGCATTAGCTACCAGGGCCTTCAGCTGACGTCAGTGTTTTATCTGGAAAACTACGAGTACAGTCGGTCAAAAAAGAACTCGGACAGTTGGTCTTTCCAACTTTAGTCCCGAAAATATATTTACACAAGTATAACTTTTTTTTTAAATACATTTTAGAGGCTTTATGTTTCTACTTTTTGAATTTGTAACGTAATACCCAGATGGTTATATTTAAAGCGATTTTAAAGGGTAAGCTAACAGCTAGTGTGGAAGTTTTCATTAAATTAAGCACACATTTATTGTGCGATCAATTATAAATGACATAATATCGTTCATGTGACCACCACGTCTTCTGTTGCAAGCGACCATCCGAAGATCAAAATTATCGATGACTTTGTGAAGAATAAGTTGGTCAATGGCAGCAATTTCAGTTTGGATGCTATGTTTGAGATCCTGATTTTGATAATTGACATAGACCTTACTCTTCTTACAACACAAGAAGAAGTCTAATGGTGTCAAATCGCATGACCTCGTAGGCCAATCAACTTCTCCTCTAACCGAAATAATGTTTTTGCTAGGTCCTCGGACCTATTATGTCCGTGAGGTTCCCCTTGCCGGGAATAGGGCCTCCATTAATCATACGCGCCATCGTGTACGGTTTCTGGAGATATATCTCAGCTCTCTTCAACTCTTCCCCAGTTATGCTCATTCCTCTTCAACTTCTAGGGCGGCCCACTCATCTGCATCTCTGAATGGGTACCATTACATTTCTTAACTCGCAATGCACTTGTTACCTTTACGAAGCGTACCCTCAATCCACTGAAACTTACATCTTCCTATGATAGAGTTAATGGGTTCCTGACCTATTCTCGCATGTAGTTCATCATTAGAGATACGGTTGAGCTAGAAAATCTTCAAGATGTTTCGCAGGCATCCATTCACGAACGTTTGCAGCTTTCTTGTGACAGCGGTTGTGAATTTCCAACCCATAAAGAACCACTGATTTCACATTGGAGCGAAACGGTCGTAGCTTGGTCTTTAGGATGATAGAGTAGTTTCTCCATATTTTGGACAGCATTACGAAAGCAACATTTGCTTTACCAATTCGGTTGATTATATCTAGTTTAGTCCCGCCATCAGTAGAGACAATACTCCCAAAATATTGAAAATTCTCCACCATCTCTACTGGTTGTCCAGAAATCTCTACTTGATTAGATGGGGAAGTTCCAAAACTAATCTTTAGCCCAACGACTTCAGCCTTTGTTGTTATTTGATTCCAGATCTATGATCCTATGAGAGAGTAAGCAAATGTCGTCCGCGTAGTTTGAGGTGTGATTGCAGAGTCCGCTGATTTAACCCATTTCGAATCGATAAAGCTGCATGCAGTACAATACTTATCACCAACAGGAACAGTACTGGTGACAACATACAGCCCTGCCTAACCCCACTTTGGATTTTAAACTCCTCTGACAACCTTTCTTTATGCAGAACGTGACATTTGGATCCATCAAATGTAGCCTTGATAAAGCAATCAATTTGTCTGGGATGCCCCTTCAGCGCAGAGTAAACCAGATAAATTCTCTATAGACACTGTCGAACGCATTTTAGAAGTCGATGAACAGCAGGTGAATTGTTGATCGATATTCAACACACTATTCAATGATGATCCGCAAGGTGTTGATATGCTCTACACAGGAAGATCCCGTGCGGAATCCTGCTTGTTTGGCGTCGAGTGTGTCTTCGAGGTGGTCTTTTATTCGCTCCAGTACGATTGTTGCTATTACCTTGCAATTTAAATACGGCAGGCAGCATGCAAATTCCACTCCAGTTTTCGCCCTGCCTAAGGTCTCCTTTCTTTGGGAGCTCGAGAATCTCTCAATGAGTGGGTGCAGCAGCTCACTCGATTTTGTTGGCGCTACTCGTAAGAGCTCTGCGGGACTGGCGTCATGCCCAACCGCTTCGTTATTCTTGTGTTGGGCTTTGATTGCGGTAAAGATTTTCTTCCCTACTGGGGGATACAGTGCGTGTTTGGGAATTTGTTACTACGGACGAGTGATTGGACTTTAAAACCGCAGAAAAGTGCTCATTCCATCTTTTTAGCTGGTCCTCATCCGAAACTAGCAGAGATCCGTCTGTGTCTTTTACCAGGTGTTGTTTAGGGCTTTGAACACCAGTGAGCTACTTGATAATACTGTAGACGGTCCTACTGTCACACCTACTAGCTGCATCTTCTGCTTCTGTACCCAATGCGTTGATATAGTTACGCTTATCACGTCGCACGTGACGGTGAACTTCTCTCATCTTCATGCGATAGGCAGAATCTAGCTCGTTTCTCCCTGCGGCTGGAATTGCTGCGATGCGAGCTTTTATTTCTTCGATCCTAGCCCAAGTTCCTTCGGAAAGCCAAGCACTATTTTTTCCTTGCGACCGACCGTCTATACTTTCAGCACCGGATATGAAGACATTTTTCAAAGCACACCAATGGTTTTCCTTGGACGTGGGTTCCGTGCTACTGATTGCTTTCAATCCTGGGGGATTCTTTAGTCTATCGGCATTAAACTTAGTGTTTTCTTTGAGATCTCCGAACGGCAGCTGTACGTAATCTTACGGTAGCAACTATGAGATGGTGGTCCCGGGCCATTGTCTACGCTCTTTGTGCTACGAACGTCTTGGAGACTTCTTCTCAATCGGCAATTGATCGCGAAGTGATCAATTTGGTTAGGAGTTGCTTGTCTGTGCTTGTGCTCAAACAGGCTCCCTCCTATTACAAGGATCGAACGGAACGCTAGCCATTGTCCTTACGGTCGCCAACACCATGCTTTCCCATAAGATGACTGAACCCATCATTGTCATTGTCAACTGTGGCATTCAAGTCTCCCATTACCATTATGATGTCTCTCGACAACATCGATATATCGGAGTTGTAGTTCCAAAAATACGGCGATACATGCCATACAAGCGACGCAACGCCCGAAGTTGTAAGGGATAAATTTGCCAACTGGGTCATCATACGGCGAGCGTTCATCAACTAGCCGCCGCGATCATGCGATTGATTATACGCCAAATCCTTAGTCTACGCTAACAAGCCAACCACTTTGGATGAGCTCGAAACCAACATTCAACACGCTATTGCCGGAATAACGCAGCATATATTGGACCGAGTCATTAAAAATTGGACCGATAGTTTGAAGCACTGCCAGCGAAGCTTAGGCGGCCATTTGAATGACGTGCTATTCCACACATAATGGCATGAAAGTAGCTTCAAAATAAAACCAGAATCGATTTTATATCTCACACCGTTGTTTTTTTATTTAAATTGTTTTTCCTATAGCTCTTAACTCGGCACCCCGAAAACGAATTCAATATTGATGCTAATGTATCTCTGATTTAAAACCCAGAAAAATCAACCGTCCGACTCTTTTTTGACCTACTGTACATCTTAATTGTCCTCATTAAACTTCATAGTTATTCGATACTGTATTGGCATGTTTATCAATAAATCGAACCATTGTTCGCATGGAATAGGCATCATCAAATCATCAAAACGTGTGCTTCCTTACCAAAGACTATCAATATCATCTAGGACCGATAGGAACAGTTTTAATTATTCAAAAAATTAATGTATGCATATATTCAAAAAATTTTAAAGAAAGTTCCAAGCCGGTCAACTTCTGTTAACTGCCGCCCTAATGAAGTGTGTCAAACGGAAAGTGGGGCACAACCCAGAGTCGTAAAGTACAACTAGACCCACAAAGCCTAGGCTAAAACAAGCGAGAGACATTGTTATCGGATGGCTTCTAATTATTAATTTTTGGAGAAGCTACGACAGCGACCGAGGGTTTCCAAATGAACCCCCGCGGAGATAACAAATCGATGGCTATCATCGATCCGTCTCCCCTTTTATGAAAAATCATGTGAAGCTGTCGGTTGTTGGATGTTGAGTTGGTCGAGTTGATTTGGCAGCCGCTAACAATTCTCTCAAGTTGGTTATTTGTTTTGTTAGATGTTATCGTAATGGGATCTGTTGTGTTTTGCCACCATCTGAGATGCAATTTACATATTTGAGTGTCATTGCAGCGATTAATTAAGTTAGCTTCCCACGCTGGAATACTTGTTAAATGCCGATTGGAGTATGGGTATACTGTTGCACGCATTTGTAGTTTTAACACGGTGTCGAAGAAAAGCTCCCTATTTGAGAGGTTCGAGGTAAGGGAACTTTTAATTAGCCACTAAAGATTGCCAGGACTGCGGAGATGAAGTCTTAATAATAGAGGTCTTATTTGACTGTTCATATCCATTGTCATTCCACACTGTTTCGGCACCTGTGTTTCTTGATAACAAACGTTGGAAAGTTCCAAGATGCTGTCGGTCTTCTGCTAGTATAAAGATATATGCAACATATTGTACAATAGTTCTTGTCACCGTGCTCTGGATCTAAACTCCTATGATAAGAGAAATTATATTATAGCGACCAAGAATGACGAACAAAAAACAGCGTTACAACGATCTGTCGATCTGTCATCTAATTTTATGAACTTAAAATCGATCTTGTCATTGAACAATATATTGGTAGTCCCGCGTTTGAATACTGTATTGATCACTCTAAGGCAAATGTATGCCGGAGGAAATTGAGCAATTCCAATGGCCGTCTCGGGACTTCTTGTGGCTGCACGAATGCCTCAATATTGGCGCGAGAAACCATCTCTCTGGTTCGTTCAGCAGGAGGCTATTCTTTCGACTTCCAAGCCGAATGACGACACAAAGTTCCAATGCGTCATTGATAGTCTCGACTGAAGGGATTTAGAACAAATCATCGACGTTCTTCTGACTCCGCCAGCATTAAGGCTCATCAAGCTGTATGAAGAAAATGAGCAACACCTCATAGAAGGACTCGGTCTAGACGACTCACAGCCTTCTCAGCTTCAAGGCCTATATGCTTACTGCTCACTTTGCGGCCAGCTTAACACTCCCGGATTGTGCTCTGTCTCCGCCTACACTTGAGTGCGTCGAATCTTCAATGGGACGAATCCACTTTCGCACTCGTGTAGTAACAAGAGTACTTAAAGATCTCTACATATATCAATCTGCTGGTCCCCTTCCTCTGAAGAGGTGTTCTTCGTCACTGGCAAAATCACTGCGTAAGCTTTTTCATCAATGCTACTCTTTCGGACTCTTTTCGAGCAGATGGAAAACAGCATTTCTCCAGCCCGTCCCTAAAAAAGGCGAATCTGCTTCTCTCTCCTCCTACAGACCCATTGCACTTACGTCCCTTCTTTCCAACGCCATGGAAACGTTGAGAAATCGTCTGCTCAAAAATCTCTCGAAACACGAAAACTTCTCAATGATCGGCAATATGGTTTTCGTAGCAACAGGTCCACTGGTGATCTGACGGCATGTCTCACCGAAGAGTGGAACCAAAGCGTACATCAATCTGGCGAAAGCAAGATAGTTGCACTTGATATCTCTAAGGCATTTGACAGAGTTTGGCATCAGGCTCTTTTGTCGATGCGTGCATTTGGGATCAATGACTCTCTTCTTCAATGGATGAGAAATTACCTTTCGGAACGTTCAATTCAAGTTGTTTTGGATGGTTTCAAGTGTGATATTCACAAAATAAATGCTGGTGTGCCCCAGGGCTCCGTTCTGTCTCCGCCACTCTTTTTAATTTTCATCAACGACCTCTTGTCTGCTACCTCTAATCCAATATACTCCTTTGCTGACGACAGTACTGTCTGCTTTACTTATTCGTTCCCGGACTCTCGTCCCCGCTCTTCGGCTATAAAACGTTAACGGCAGCGTATGTTAGGCTCATTAAATTCTGATACTAGCAGCATAACCAATTGGGGAACTACCAACAGAGTGGAATTGAATCCTTCCAAAACACTATGCTGTCTGCTGTCGTTAAAGCGAAATTTAAACACCCAACCACTATCCATGAATGGCACTTGCATCGTCGAAACCGATAAACTTTCCATTCTCGGTGTGTCAATGGAAACTTCGTTGGAATGACCATATATTCTAGTCTAGCTTTCCTCAAATGATGTAAGAAATACTTTTTGCTTTTTGATCTGGCCTCAATATATAATGCACTCATCCTCTCAAAATTGGAGTACAATGCATACATCTGGTCAGGTGTGCTTAACACATCCCTGCATCTGCTAGATAAGATTCAAAACCGTGCGATGAAACTCATAGGTGATGCTAATATCACCCAGGCAATGGACACCCTCGAACACCGACGAAATGTCTCGTGTCTCACTTTGTTTTATCGCTATATCCACCAACAGTGCTTCGTAGAAATCGCCAGTAGCATTCCGTCCCTTCAGACCTTCAACCGTAGCACCCGTCTCGCTATGAATGCTCATCAGTATACCCTCAAGCCCACTTTTGGACGTACTCTGGAATATCGTAATTCATTTCGAAGCCGAACAACTCGCTTGTTTAATGACCTGCGGAGCTCTCTATTTCCTAGTCATTATAACATTCAGATATGTAAAACCAACGTATATCGGTACCTATCCTTCTTACCTCCCTAAATTTCCGTCGGCAGTGCTGCGCGCAAACATTTTAAGGGTACCTGAACCCCTTGAGCGCGCGCTAATTTATAAAAAAAAAAAAACAAGCAACCAAGACGTGGTCATTAAAGTCATGTGGTTATCTCGTTTGCCTTCGCATGTGAGGGCGATCCTCCCATCTGTCACAGGCTACCTTAATATCCTTGCTGAGGTGGCCGATAAAATCGTGAGCCGCTCTGCGCTGCGATACCACCACCATCTCCATTTTTTTTTTTTTATGGATTGCGATAATAGATGGGGAATCTTCTTCAAGATATTGACAACCACCCCCTTTGGGTTAGAGATTATAATATACCCGAGGTAAGGCATGCCTGTCGTAAGAGGCGACTAAAATCCACTGGGCCGGATTAAGGTGTTAAGCGACCCGTGCCAGAATCGACCAAGGTGGGGGCCCAGTATAAAAAAAGCTCAATCTCTAACGGAGCATCCGGATACTTGGCGACCTCCGGATCAGCCAGCCTTATCTGTCTAATGCGGATCTCTGAACAGACGGACTACCCTTTCTCCGCTACTCGTGGGAACTAAAAGGAGTTCAAATAATCTTCAAAATAATACAAATATAAACCAGGACCCCTTTAAAAAATGCTCAAGGGTCACAAGATCTCCAGCACGCGGATCGCTAGGAAAATCATGTGAAAGCAAAGACCAAGCACAGTCGGTAGCTCAGGGCAATAGCATTACACCGAATACGCTACAAAATCTCGAACGCGAAAATTCCGATCTCCGCGCCAGACTCCAAAATATGGAATTGCTCTGTGCCGAACTAAAAAAGCAACTAGATGCCATTAAGCCGCAATCTAAATTTGAGTCTGAGTCTATTTCGCTACTTGGCCGCCCCGAAAACTCGAGTTTTCACACGGATGAAGAAGAGCTAGTCCGCGAAACGGACTGGATACTTAAAAAAAAGCCAGGTAAGAAGCACAAAGCTACTTCCCCGCCTGCTATCGAACAAATAAAGAAGCAATCCAGCTTTAACACTGCTGAGGTCGATAAGGCGACAAAGCAACCCAAACAAAGACCGCAGCCGCCAATAAACGTTTTTGGAATCTCGGACTACAACAAGTTGCACATAATCCTGAAATCACTGTGTTCAACCGATTATAAAGTAAGATCTCGTAATAATGATACATGGACTATTAATGTCCTTAATACAGACAACTACCGTTCGCTTTCGCAAAAATTATTGTAAATGCCGAGAAGATTCAATGGCATACGTTCGAAAATAAAATGGAAAGACCCATACGCGTTGTAGCTAAAGGATTGCATCCCTCTTGCCTTAAAGAAACATCGTATATGACCTTAAAAATAAGGACTTTAAGATAATCGACGCAGTTAATATACTTGCGCAAAAACAGCGCAATGTTGAAAGCGAGAGGACGACCCCAAGACGCGGTCTTCCCCTCTTTAGGCTAACTTTCGACAAAACCGAAAGCCTAGAAAGAATTTATGCCATAAATTCAATTTTGGGACTTATCGGAAAAGGAGTAAACGCTAGTTGAAAGTTGAAGAGGGCTTCGATCTTTCCTCCGATCACTCTCCAGTTATCTTCTCACTGTGCGAATCCTTGGTTAAGAAACAAAGACCACCCAGATTAACTAACAGCAAAACTAACTGGGAAGATTTCCGAATAGATGTTGTAGACAATAATGAGTTGAAAGTAGCACTTAGAACGTCGTATCAACTTGAAAAAGAAGTTGAACGTCATACAGCAAGCGGCCTGCAAGAACACTCCCCGCAAATGATACCCACCGGAAATCAGAGAAATGATAAGGAAGAAACGAAGAGCGCGGAAAAAGTGGCATAAAACCCGGGCACCACAAGATAAAACGTCCTTCAATAGGCTCTGCAACTTGTTGAAAATATCGATCAAGGCCTTCAATAATCAAGGTATTAATAACTACCTTGAAAGACTCACAGCTACAAAGGATAACAACTACTCCATATGGAGAGCCGTTAAAAGTGTTCGAAAGCCCCAAATACACGTGGCGCCAATAAGAAGAAACCAGGATGACTGGGCGAAAGAAGATAAGGAAAAAGCTAATGTTGTCGCCGACCATCTTACTACACTTAGGGAACTTAGACAAGTTATACACACGCTTAAGTCCAATAAAGCCCCGGGATATGACTTAATAACGGGAGAGATACTTAAAACGTTGCCGAAAAAAGGTTTGCTAAAGCTGCTCTATCTTATAAATGCCAGCATTAGATTAGAGCATGTACCGCACCGGTGGAAAGTAGCCGAAGTTATTATGGTTCCGAAACCCGGTAAACCGCTGACTGAAGTCAAGTCATATAGACCAGTATCGCTTCTCCCGATTACATCGAAAGTCTTCGAGGGAATCCTTCTTAATCGTCTTAAACCAATTACCGACACAAATTCCTTCTTGCCTGATCATCAATTTGGCTTTAGAAGCCAACACTCTACAGTTGACCAAGTGCATCGAATAACCGATGTAATTGAACGGGCAATCGAGTGTAAGTTAGTCTGTTCAAGCGCATTCCTTAACGTTTCGCAAGCCTTTGATAAGGTATGGCACGAAGGCCACTCCATTTTGGCAGCGGCTAAAACACTGGAAGAAGCAACTGCCAAGTTGCAACGTGCCCTTACACGGATTAACAATTGGAGAAAGACTTGGCGAATCGCGCTAAATGAAAACAAGTCTGTCCACGTGAACTTCACTCTCAAGAAAATTGAGAATCCAGCGGTGGTTATCAGTACGAATTCCTTACGCGAACGAGGCCAAATATCTCGGTATGACACTCGACGCTAAACTAAAATGTAGAGCACACGTCAAGAAAAAACGTGAAGAGCTTGAAATCAAATATAGAGATATTTACTGGCTTATTGGAAAGTATTCCAAGCTTAGCTTAGAGAACAAACTGCTGTTATACAAGCAAGTGCTAAAACCGATCTGGACATATGGTGTACAACTTTGGGGTTGTACTAAAAACAGTAACATTAATATATTACAGACATTCCAAAACAAAGCTCTTCGAGGTATTGTTAATGCGCCGTGGTACATTAGAAACGATGATATCCACAGAGACTTAGGAGTCGAAAACGTTCAGAACGTAATTAAAATGTTTGCGCGAAAACATAATAATCGATTACAAGGTCATACGAATATTTCTGTTCAACAGATCCTCGACGGGACAAATTTATTGCGCCGTCTGAAAAGGACTAAGCCTCTCGATCTAGCCCGGTGATTAACAGCGCGTAATTTTTCTAAAATACACAGGAATTTTCAATGGAAAATCGCCTGAAGGATATCTTATAAACCCAAAAAAAAATGGAGGTGTTTTTTAGTGAGTAAGAATCTCACACTACTATAGGCTCCGGGCCTATAGTGTCTATGAAGATTTCTCACCTTCCACGAAAAAAAAAAATATTGATAACCCGTGTTACCAGCATGAACGATTCATGGGATATTATCCTCCTTTTTCCTCGCGCCTACGTCCTAAACCACATCCTGTACACTTCTACCACTCTCCCCGCGGAACTGCCGCTAGGTATTACTTCGCGGGGCTGACAAGCAATTAATGCTACTCCGGTGCTTCTACGAGTATTTGTTATGATCAACTGTCATGGTTTTATAAGTTTTTCTTCTTCTTTGCCATTTTTTACGATGACTCACACTTACGATCTCAAAACTCGATCGCAACTAAAAGATTCTCAAGAAAACCAGGCATGCTTCAAACCTCACTTTGATTTAATGCTACCACGTTGCCGGTTCCTGATTTGTGCCCGTCCCTAATCATGCCTTAAACTGACACCAAGTAAAAATTAATTCAGAATGCGTGATAAGCAAGTTTAACTCATTTTTTTTTTTTTTTTTTTTTTTAACAAAATCGTTGTTCACATTTTTCCTAACACTTAAATATGGTGACAGATCTATTAGCTCAGTGAATTATTAACACACTGCCCCAAACTATAAATTAATTCAACAAGGATAAGTCTAAAATAATATATTTGTCTATGGACAAATTATTTAAATTTAATCGATACAGTAGCAGCCCAATTCCGCCTCTGCAGTGTTCCATTCTAACCAAACGTAAACAGAGATACTTTTGTCGAAGATCTGTAGTCCGACACCGAAATGAAATCTCTCATCGAAGCAGCCATTGCCACAGTGTAATGTAACGCAACCGATGAGACTCCAAAATTAATGCAAACCTGTTCCATTATGTAAAAAAAAAAAGTATTTCTCGGATTTTGGGAAAAATTTCATCGAAAAGATCTGAACATCTACATCTGTTGACTTTGTGGCATCTTGTTGACTTCGAGCGCCGACTGCTCGGAGTATTTGCGTTGCGGCCAATTGGACGATGAGTATTTGAACTTTTCCATCAATTGTTCGACTCATTAACGAAGCAAATACGAATATGTTGTCGCAATCGCATCGAGTAACTAATTAAATATTTATTTATTTTTTATTGTTTCATTAGATACATTTTTAATTGATTTGCATAATTAGTGCGAGTATATCCGCTCGCAAATTGGCGGCTGGATAAGTGAAATTATTGCCCTGAGTCATTGAAAATATTTGCTCGGAACAGTCGGAGATAGTAGGTCAATGTGGTGGCAAATTTACGAGGTTCACGCGGAAATGAGTCTCAGTTGCTAGGAACTCGTACATATTTGTGAAATTTTTTTTGGGATATCAATTTTAGCCTTTGATAGAGGGTTAACGAAATGCACAAGCGGACATGCAACAATTTGCATAAGATATGGAAACACCTGCTGTATTCATTCACAGATACGAGTAGATGCTCTTTAGACGCCCTTATAAAGCCAGCAATCGTGGAGTTCAGGCGACAGACAGAATTTCAAATGAGGATTTATGAGCGTGTAAAATTGCACCAATGTAATAGTAAGCAGTTTCCCTTCACAATAAAAGCGGCCCCAATCATCTTGGTCTCTACCAATCAATTGAATAACGGTCTTCTCCACAAACCTCGACACATACCAATCCTTCAATCCAACTACATACAGCAACGTGTTTCAAGACCACGTGTCGTATTTATCAAGGTGCAGCTTGGCTTAGCCTAAATCTAAAACCCTCAGCGGATATTGCAAGAAAACATAGCCAAGCAAGAAGCAATCGGATTCCCATCTCAAGTATCACAGTCGGTTGGGTATCGGGACACTCGGACTCGGGCGCCGTAAGACGAATAATAGGCAACCTATTAACATCATGCAATCAATGTCCTACGCCAGGCAAATGGAACACAGTCAAATGCTGTCTTAAGTCTTTCATAGAACGATGAGAGAGCGTTTCAGTGATAACGTGCCTACAGTACCAGCAGGGAAGAGTTTGGTAAGTCCAATGGTGCTAGCCCTAAGTTCAGGACAAAACAAAAACTAGAGGAAGCTGTTAAGAACCTGAACGGCACCTTCACCAAGCGTGAGGTTTTTTTCCTTTTTTTTATAATTTGCGCGCGCTTAAGGGATTAAATACACTTAAAATGTTTGCACATAGCGCAGACGAAGGAAAATCAGGGAGGATAGAAAAAGAGGTATCGGTGAACGTTGGTTTTAAATGTTTGAAGGTTATAATGACTAGGAAATAAAGAGCTAAGCAGGGCATTCCATAAGCGAGTTCTACGGCTTAGGAACGAATCATGATATTTTAGAGTACGTCCAAAAGTGGGCTTGAGGGTATACTGATGAGCATTCGTAGCGAGACGGGTGTTACGGTTAAAAGTTTGAAGAGGCGGAATGCTACTGGCGATTTCTATGGAGCACTGTTGGTGGAAATAGCGATAAAACAAAGTGAGACACGAGACATTTCATCGGTGTTCGAGGGTGTCCATTGACTGGGTGATATTAGCATCACCTATGAGTTTTATGGCACGGTTTTGGTTCCTATTTAGCAGGTGCAGAGATATTCTAGGAGCACCCGACCAAATGTGTGCATTGTACTCCAATTTCGGGCGTTAAATGCCCTATTTATTGAGGCCAGATAAGTGGGGTGAAGTATTTCTTACATCGCTTAAGGAAACCTTGACATTTCGTAGCATTTTTGACGATACCGAATATGTGATCATTCCAACGTAAGTTCTTATTGACACACATACCGAGAATTTAAAGTTTATCGGTTTCGACGATGCAAGTGCCATTTATGGATAATGGCAGGGTGTTTAAATTTCGCTTTAACGACAGCAGACAGCATTGTGTTTTGGAAGCATTAAATTCCACTCTGTTGATAGTTTCCCAATTGGTTACGCTACTAATATCGGAATTTAATGAGCCTAACATACGCTGCCGTTCCCGTTCTACAGCCGAAGAGCAGGCACGTGACTCCAGAAACGAATATGAAAAGCAGAGAGTACTGTCATCAGCAAAGGAGCATATTGAATTAGAGGTAGCAGACAAGAGATCGTTGATGAAAATTAAAAAGAGTGTCGGAGACAGAACGGAGCCCTGGGGCACACCAGCATTTATTTTCTGAATATCACACTTGAAACCGTCCAAGACAACTTGAATTGAACGTTCCGAAAGGTAATTTCTTATCCATTGAAGAAGAGAGATATCGATCCCAAAGAACGCATTTTCGACAAAAGAGCCTGATGCCAAACTCTGTCAAAAGCCCTGAAAATATCAAGCGCAACTATCTTGCTTTCGCCAGATTGATGTATGCTTTGGTTCCACTTTTCGGTGAGACATGCCATCAAATCACCAGTGAACCTGTTGCTACGAAAACCGTACTGCCGGTCATTGAGAAGTTTTCGTGTTTCGAGATATTTCATTAGCTGACGGTTTATCAGCGTTTCCATGACATGGTTTGTCTAGGTAGAAAGCAATCCTGCAGATGGCCAATTCCTTGGTGGAACGCATATCTACAGCGACTTCGTAAAGACATCAGAAAACTTCTAAACATGAAGCATATAGAATATCAGAAGCTAATTCGGATTTCGAAAAGCGTATCTTATAAAGGCGTTCCCAAAAAGTTTGAAACTGTCTGTTAAACCAACAGTCCAGGCAAAGTTCTCAAAAGGGGAAAATCAGCCGGACTGGTATCGTTCAAAAAACCTGCTGGCACCAGAACTGAGTCAAAAGTAGAGAATCTCCGCCTCTTCCTTGAAGCTCACTTCTCAGGTGGTCCTATCAGAACCAGCTCACAACCGACTGCTATTATTGAAGTTAGTAGTGAGCTGAATAACATAACACGTCGCAGCTGGTATATCTCATCTCATATCATCGATTGTGCAGAGAGATGACGCCATTAGACATGCTGTTGCTTCCTTCGATGGCTTCAAGCCGTTAAAAAAAGATATAGACCAACTCCTGATGACTCTGAAGTCTGGACTGGCATACATATCGAAACCCTGGCGAACAGTTAGAGTGGCCCTCTACTTAAAATCAGGAAAGAGGACTACACGCTTGCAAAGAGATTCAGATCTGTAAGTCTGACTTCTTTAATGTTGAAGAGCATGGGGAGAATGGTCAAGATCCATGATCTCAAAACAACCTTCCGAATGCATCTTCTGTCTGCGATGCAAGAAGCCTACCAACGTGGAAGATCTTGCGAGAGTGCGCTTCAAAATCTAGTAGGCCGAATTGAAGGCGCAATCGACAAGAAGCAATACGTGCAGGGCATTTTCATCAACATTGAGGGTGCTTCCGACAACGCAACTCTTGACGGCATGTGTAACTCGCCCAGACAACACAGCGTAGATGAATCAATAATTTTGTGGATCAAAGCAATGCTGCTGAAGAGGACAAGAATTACAGATGTTGAATGAGCCAGTATGTAATAGCAGGGATGGCCAGTATGGTGATGGCCTGTGTCCACAGCTGTGGTGCATATTAGTCGGCTTACTACTCTCAATAAATCTGACGTCTATGCTCAGGTATATTCAAATGATGTAGGTATAGCGTGTCTGGCGACAGTTTGCACTAAAGCGTAGGCAGCTTTCCTCCTGATCGATGATGGGTGCACTAGAAATTGGCTTTCAGTCAATCTTCTCAAAACCAAGGTTATCCTCTTTATGAGGAGGAGGAAGCTAACTGGTCTAAATTATCTAATGCTTTAAGGCATTGCCTTCGAATTCTCCAATGAAGCTCATTATTTGGGTGTCATCCTGGTTGACAAACTTCTCTGGGCTACTGGTAAGCATATTAAATCGAAAGCCTCTAAGGCACTGCCGTGCAAAGGAGATGTTGCCAAGACACTGGGCCACTTACCGGGACGGGTACTTTTGATCTATGCGACAATGATAAGGCCAATCATATTCTATTCGTGGGTTGTTTGGTGAAATAAGCTCTCGCGAAAATATTGTACTTCATTGTTGCTTTTACCAGATTCTAAAAAACGGTCTGTTTCGGCTTTCCTAGCACGTCGGTTCCGCTCTAGGTGCATTGGTGAATCTCCCTCCGGCTGCATTCTCAAAGCCATCTGCCGTTTAAAAAGAAGTGTTCTTTGGTACAACAAGCACTGGAGCTTTGATAATCTTGCGAGTTGACCGTCTTTTGACTCTGGTCTTATGGACACGAGAACACGAGAACTCCTCCAAAAAAAAAATACGAATTCGACTTTCCCTTTGCCCAAGACTGGTTTCGGCTAGAATCCGAGCCAGAAAAGGAATGTAGTAGGGTCTTCACTGACGGCTCCAACACCGATATAGTATGCGGCGCTAATGTCTTTCCGGACTACGACAACGTTCGATTTCATTGCTCGTTAGGAAAACTTGCGTCTGTCCACTAAGCAGAGATATACACAATCCTGATGGCATCGAACTATGCTGTGAAGCGAGGGGGTGAAGCATTTCAATCTGTAGCGACAGCTAAGCTGAGCTTAGAGCCTTGTTGACCCCTCTTACGATTTCCAAGCATTCGAAAATGAAAGACCACTGAATGCAGGCGGAAGGCTAAGTTCACTGAGTTTTGTCTGGGTCCCAGTTCACAGCGGATTAGGCAAGACTCAGGGGAGAGCTCCCCCCCCCCCCCCCCCCCCGAACCTATTGGGTTTTATATGGGCACAACTGGCAAAACATCCTTCGAATTCATCCATATGTACACCAATGACTCAAAAATGAATCAAGTGGCCCAACAGATATTAAATCCCTGAACTCGGTTATGACAACGTCAGAGGTACTCGTAGTTAAGAACTATCGCATACTCATAACAAGACGACCAAATTGTTCATAATTCACCATCGTACAGGTGTAGGGGACAGCTACCAATTTAGATGCGGTTTTTCTCAAAGCACCAAACGGCTCATAACTTTGATGGTTTCATATCCTCGTCAATTTTTGGGCTACACTTTTTAAGTGAGGCATCACAAAGGGTCTATTCTGTCCTAATACAGGCTGTCGCTTTACCTAACCTACCCTGAGGTAGTATGTGCCGGTGGAAGGGAACCTCATCTTTCTTGCAGTTCGCTGCAGTACTCATATGCAACTTATTTAGTGCAAAAGGTTCTAGCAAGGGCGGAATAGACACTTGTGTACGTAAGTAAGCTGACGTCCAAACTGAGGTAAGGTTCCCTAAAATAGTTGCAAGAACCTACTGATTTCAGCCTATGACTCTAGGTTCGGAGAAAAGGATGAAAGCTGGGTTAAACTTGCTAAACAAATCATGAAAGACATTTATTCAGGACGGAGATCTATGTTATGTTGTTCATACGTTATCGATCAGAGATTCAAGTAGCCTTAATTACTTGTCAACACAATTGCAGGTGGTATCCATATTCATTGTACGAACAAGCTCATATTAGAGCTTCAGATGTTCAATGACACTCCTACGAAAGGCCTCTGAATTTTGGTTGAAAACCATTGATGGAACAGTCAAGAATGCATATAGCAAAGCGAATAAGTCCGTAGTGATATCAAAGGTGATTCTTTATTTGTTAAAACAGAAACATTTTTCTGTACTCGTATGTCGAATCTGTCTACTCCTGAAGGTGCTGCATTGCCTGAAGTTCCATTAACACGTAGCCACTCCCTAGTCTACCATTCGTTATAGGGTCTCCGGGGTTTATATTGCAATCAAACAAAATTGATCCTTCCATATTAGTTTTCTTTGCGAGATGCCTCTAAAAACAAGAAGATTGATATGTCCTTAACGTACGAATTGACTACTACTGGTCAGACACGATGTTAGTAGTGTCTGAGCAGGCGTTGCGTGTTGCAACCAAGTAGCTATTCCGTCATCTTTCGGACGTAGTTTCTTTCGCTCTCGAGGTCAACTCTTAAGTATTCGATCACTATCTGTATATATTGAGGATAAAGGTATTATTCAAGTCTTCTGCGTCAAAACAAGTTGCCTGATTCAAGCCACCATAATGTCAAGTTTTTACTGCATAAACTAACTCTCTAGTTTGAAGAACACAACTGTTGAGAACCCAATTGTGGTCTCAGTTCCATAACCAGAACATTGTTGTCTTTATTTCTATCAAAGCCTAAGTTACTAACCCAAAACCAAACCAGAAATTCCCAGAAATCTATGCCGATCAATGGTCTTCTGTGTTAAACAATTGAGGTCAGAGCGCAAGCGTCGTCAGTATCAGTGCTTTCCTTCAACCTCCTGACACCGTCGGAACCGTAGGATTTTATTTTTACTATTCCCCCTGACATGCTCTCCAATGCGTGTCTAATAGCAATGAACCTAGACCTATTGGAGTCCTTCATTCAACATTTCACAGCCAACTTCAGCTTATCCAAAGAAAGATCTCTAGTCGTGTCTTTCCCAGAACAAAGTTCTCAAAAATCTAAGCACTTACAACTTTCCAGACACTAAATCTCTTTCTGCATTGAAAGATTGCCACTTCTTGGTTTGGAATCCATCGTTTGTGTGGATACTCGTATCCAGTCCTGTTTCAATCTATCCCCAATCCAATCTAACCTATAGCACACACAGTGCCGCTCACCGTTGATTTGCATCTTGACTTGCAAGTGATACCGTTAGACTCAGTTACTAATAACCACAAGACCAATAGATATCATGTTCACCTCCAACGATATTTGTCGCGACAATATTTAATTTAATACGCTTCCCCCATTTGCAGGCATATGATACTCGTTGCTCCCGAACATGCAAACCCTCTTGACCCAATTCTACTCCAACCGATCGACGAGAGATGTGTGTACATCTCTCCACCTAAGTGTATCTAGCACCGTACAAGTACGATGCTCATGTCGACCTATATATGGTCAAGATTCCGCCAAAACAAGTTCGTTGGCATTTCGCGGTTGCCAACATTTCCTTGTGACCCAATCCCAAGAGCAAACATTCTAGACTCCAGAACCGTTGATTGGACTCCTTTACAGCGGTTAATGCAAAATATAAGTCAAGGTAGTCCAGACTCCTGCCATGACCAGGGAGCTTAAGATTTATGTTCCTCCAGAATGACCTAAAAAGGAGAGAAGATCTCTGGAAGAGAAAGGATTCTCTGGTGCTGCTGGTGCTGCTGGTGCTACTACTGCACCTAGGCACAGTTTCGAGAGATGTGCGAAACAAGTTTGGCTCACGCAAATGACCATCGGATAGGACCATCGTTTGCATGTTCTGTGGTCCGTAGCACCATGGACAGATAACGCAGTTCTATGACTCCACGGCTTCGTGATTCTAATTGAACACTTAAGCGAACGTGCCTTCTCCTGCGCACCATGGTGGCTAGTGGTTTTGGATGCAGTTGAACTGTATCTCTTGACTCGGATGGTAATGTGATCGCGAGTAAGGTGAGGATCATTTGCATATTCGTACGGATATTTCATGATCGTAGAGTTACTCGTAGTTACTTCTGCGTACTCGGTGGTTTGATTTTTTTTTTCCTTGTGATACCCAAAGAAGTGATTTTTAAACAAACAGAAGTGGGAAGTTGCAAGAGATTTGATTTTTCTTTTATATTCGTATCCGTGAGATTGTAATCATAATCGTCTCTGCAAAAAGATGCAAGCTAAAGATGGGCGAGATGTGTATTTTGACCCGATGGAGTGAAAGTGCGACGCGATTTTAAATGTATCTGTTTGGTTAACTCTGAACTCTTGATTTGATTGGAAGCAAGGAAGGAAACATTGATGGTTGCGCATCCATCACAGATGCAGAAATTGGATTATGCAAGGTATGTGGTGATGTAAGAGGCAATTGTTTGTATTTCAGTCATCTGAGGTGAGGGTAGGAATCTAGTTTAACTTTTCTCTTGTTTGTTTTGGGTTAGCAAGGAAATGCCATAGTTTTGCGCAAACAGAGGTGGCACAGACAATTCCTTGCATCAGTTTGTGATGGAAAAGTTATTTATTTATTTAATGGTGTGTTATAACTTCTTAATAAATAAATTGAGTAATACTTCGGAGTGCATGGAAGAAAAAACGGACAAAGATCCACTCAAGAGGCTCACGACAGAATTATCATAGCTTTGGTCCTAAGAGCGCTCTTTCAGATAATGGCAAACTGCAACGATGTGGATACGAATACTTAGTACATATCCACGAAAGTTTTGTGCATACAAAGCACTCAAAGTTGCTCAGTACCTTTGAACCAAAATGTATGTGACCGAAGGTTTTGTTTTTGGCGTTTTTCTTCGGAATACCTCAAGAAATTCCCGACTAACGAAGTGAATGCATTCGAAACATTTGGCGACAAATATATCAATGAAAAAATAAACAAAATATCGCTTACCTTCCTTGTTAAATAAGCGTCAGCATTCTCTTTGGGTATGCCCTTTGTTGAACATTATACCATTAGCCAAGAACAGCACCGCTAAGGATGATGTCGTTGACCACCCTTAAAAATATGCTCGAATACGCTAATTTACAAAGAAATACGTCGAATTCGTGGGCAAAATTAATACCGCTCCCGGCTCTGTCAGGACTGATAAGAAAAAGAAAGAAAACAGCCAGCTCCTCAGAAGGAATCTGAAAAAATGGGGAATTAAATGGGGATCTTCCCATTTGATTCTTTACCAAAAGGAACCTTTCATTTGACCCCTTTAAAAGCGTTCTACTCCAGAGAATATGAAGCCAAACCGACTCTATGCTTTTAGCAGAAGATCGACTCAGATAACTTTTATGTTTCGTTCGGTGAATATAAGCACAACGATGAACTAGCCAAGGTTTTTTGGAGTTGCAACCTCATCGCAGGTATGTTCCCTCTCCACTGACTGTAAAATCGACTTCTACTAGATCAAGGATTTGGTTCCACGGTATTTCCCTTGGACCGACGAGGAAGAGTCTTTCCGTAAACACGTGGCATCAACCAGTCCCCAAATCTAATCTCAACGTTGCTGCTAAACGCCATTTTTTACCATTTGCTGATTTTATTTGCCTTGTAACAAAAATCAAGACAAACCAACAACCGACAGTCCGACAACTTAAAGTTGCTTGAAATTTAAATAATTGACTCGGTTTTTTGTTGTTTTTAGAACCAAGTAAGAGAGATCCTACTTAGCCTATCTACCTACTTAATTATCATCAGGCAATCAATCAACATCGTGCTCATGCACCACGGTGATTTAGTCGAGACATTCGCCGCTGCTAACTTGATCACAGAAACTATTCTCTTTGGAATGAGATGCTTTATCCCTCATCGGAGGAAGAGTATCAAACCAAAAGAAAAAGCGTGGTACGACTCGAGCTGCAAAGAGGCTGTCAGGGTTAGGGAAATGTTTTTTCGGTCGTACAAGACCAACCCGACAGAGGAAAACCGAAAAAAGTTCAAACGAGCCAGAAATGACTTCAACGTCTTTCTCAAGCGCGTGAAATTTCAATACTACCAAAAACTGAAGCAAAAAATACTGCAAAGTCCCAAATGCAGTAAAAATTATTGGTCATTCATCAAAAACATTAGAAACTCTGTCTCATCCTCCATCCCAACGCTCATTTACAATGACATTCCAGCTGTCAGCTCTTTGGACAAGGCCAATCTGCTTACTGCTCACTTTACGGCCAGCTTAACACTCCCGGATTGTGCTCTGTCTCCGCCTACACTTGAGTGCGTCGAATCTTCAATTGGACGAATCCACTTTCGCACTCGTGTAGTAGAAAGAGTACTTAAAGATATCAACATATATTAATCCGCTGGTCCAGATGATATATCTCCCCTTCATCTGAAGAGGTGTTCTTCCTTGTTGGCAAAACCACTGCGTAAGCTTTTTCATCAATCCTAATCCTTAGGACTCTTTCCGAGCAGATGGAATTGTCCAGCATTTGTCCAGCCCGTCCCTAAAAAAGGCGAATATTCTTCTCTCTCCTCCTGCAAACCCATTGCACTTATGTCACTTCTTTCCAAAGTCATTGAAACGCAGATAAACCGTCAGCTCATGAAATATCTCAAAACAAAAAAACTTCTCAATGACCGGCAATATGGGTTTCGTAGCAACAGGTCCACTGGTGATTTGATGGCATGTCTCACCGAAAAGTGGAACCAAAGCGTACATCAATCTGGCGAAAGCAAGAAAGTTGCACGTGATATTTCTAAAGCATTTGACAGAGTTTGGCATCAGGCTGTTTTGTCGAAAATGCGTGCTTTTGGGATCGATGGCTCTTTTCTTCAATGGATTAGAAATTACCTTTCCGAACGTTCAATTCAAGTTGTCTTGGATGGTTTCAAGTCTGATATTCACAAAATAAATGCTGGTGTGCCCCAGGGCTCCGTTCTCTCTACGACAATCTTTTTAGTTTTTATCAGTGATCTCTTGTCTTCTACTTCTAATCCAATATATTCCTTTGCTGACGACAGTACTTTCTGCTTTTCATACTCGTTCCCGGACTCACGTCCCTGCTCTTCGGCTGTAGAACGGGAAAGCCAGCGTATGTTAGGCTCATTAAATTCCAATATTAGCAGCATAACCAATTGGGGAACTATCAACCGAGTGGAATTTAATGCTTCCAAAACTCAATGCTGTCTGCTGTCGTTAAAGCGAAATTTAAACACGCAGCCATTATCCATGAATGGCGCTTGCGTCGTCGAAACCGATAAACGGTATGTGTGTCAGTGACAACTTACGTTGGAATGACCACATATTCGATGTCGTCAAAAATGCTGCGAAATGTCTAGGTTTCCTCAAGCGATGTAAGAAATACTTTACCCCCTCTGATCTGGCCACAATATATAAGGCATTTATTCGCCCAAAACTGGAGTACAATCCCCACATCTGGTCAGGTGCTCCTCAAACATCTCTGCACCTGCTAGATAGGATTCAAAACCGTGCGATAAAGCTCATTGGTGATACTAATATCAGTCAATCAATTGACACCCTCGAGCACCGACGAAATGTCTCCTGTCTCACTTTGTTTTATAGCTATTTCCACCACCAGTGCTCCATTGAAATCGCCAGTAGCATTCCGCCCATTCAAACTTTCAACCGTAACACCCGTCTCGCTATGAATGCTCATCAGTACTATATACCCTCAAGCCTATTTTCGGACATACTCTAAAATATCGTGATTCTTTCCTAAACCGTGCAACTCGCTTACGGAATGCCCTGCCGATCTCTGTGTTTCCTGGTCGTTATAACCTGCAAACATTTAAAAACAATGTACATCGGTACCTGATTTTTCTTCCTCCCTAAATTTCCTTCACCCGCTCTGTGTTTCGTACATTTTAAGGGTACAAAACCCCTTGAGCGCGCGCTGATTATAGGAAAAAAAAATTAGCAAGTTCAGTCAGTCTTCGGTGATAACTCGTACTAATTAAACGACCATAAGAAGCGTTTCAAGACCCTCTTTTCGTGTCCGCAATTGTGAGACTTTAAGAGTGCAGTCTCAGGATACCGACGACAAACAGGGCCCCTAAGTCCTACCTTGCTAGGTTATACTCTTTCAGTATTTATTTGGGCATTCAAGATTTTTTTCCATCACGTTTTGAGAACTACATCGCTTAAGCGGCCGCCGCCATTGCTGATTACTATTTGGGCTCTTTTTATGGCATTTTCCATTGTTTCTTCAGGGCTGCCAGAGTTTTTCTTGTTCACATAAACCTGTGAAGAAATCTAAGGCTGCCAAATTGGGTGATCTTGCGGGTCAATGCTGGAACCAAATGTCCCAGTTCAACAACTCCTGCGGCGTAAATAGCATACCCTTTAGCGACTTTGAGTATATGTATTGGCTCTTCGTGTATTACTCACGGATATTTAGTGCCTCAGAAACTGCAAATTTTATTTGTTAACGTATCCATGTATCTAGATGTAAATGGGCGTCGTCACTCATTTTTATTTTTGACGCAAAGTCATCCAATTCATTGTAGAGATTCAGGAAGGCCTGAGCGTAGGTTAGGGTCAGCACCCATCAGCTGATTCCCTTTATAAGGAAACACCTTCAAATCTTTCACCAAAAGTTCACCGCAGAGACGTGAGGGGTATGGCCAATTACGTGCAACGTCATCTAGTCGATGTTGACGGAGCCTCTACGACATCTTCCGCCACGGCAGCAATATTCTCGCCCTAATGAGAGATACGAGGCCTTCCAAGACTTACTCGCCCCCATGTTGTTCCAGTCTCTAAGAAACGTGCGCCTAATGCCACATTGAACGGCCAGTGGGAGACGGGCGGCCAGGAAAACGGGCGCAAATTCCACTTTGCGCTAAAATCATTGATCAACTTTTCATCAAAAACAACGTGACGAATATTCCGCGTTCTTCAGGAGTATGGCATTCCATTGCTTGTTCACACAAATTCTGTTCGCTTCACAAATGTCAAAACCGAATTTTTAAAATTTATGGCCCTTCCCGATAGAGTTATACATTATGGCCCACATCTATGATGAATTATTCATTTCTCGTATTCTGTGGCAACAATGTAATACCAGAATTCCAAACCTACTCCGTTGCGTTGATTTATTGTACAAGGTGGCGTAAAATTTGTCACCCGATGTGTTTTGGTTGTAATTTTTTTTATGAATGACAAACCTTGTTTCTGCTTTTGGATTATGTTTATTTGATGTCTTAAATTTATTTCCATTGAGTCGAGAATTGGTGACCATTCTTGCCAGATTTGTGGCATTTTCCATCACTCTTGACAGAACTTCCGACGATAGGTTCTCGCATTCTTGACGGATATTCCCTTTGAGTGCTTCAAGAATCTGAGGCTTGTTGACATAGACTCGTGACTTCAAAAAACCCCACAAAAAGAAGTCTGCAACGGTTAAATCAGGCGATCTTGCCGGGCAGCGCAAATTGCCAAAACGAGAGATTAGGAGACACGGAAATTCAGCCCTCAGAATTTCGGTCGTAGCTCGTGCCGTACGCGCGGTTGCCTCATCCTGTTGGAACCGCATTTCTCCAGTTCAGTCTTATGATCGCTTTCCACAGTGGTCGTTTGGCCTGCGGCATTCTCGAAAAAAATAAGGCCCGATGACGCCTACAGCGTAAACAGCACACCATGCAGTAACTTTGAGTGCGTGTAAAGGCTCTTCGTGGGTTACACGCGAATTTTCGTTGCCCCAGAAGCGATAATTTTGCTTATTCACATATCCACAGAGTTGGAAATGGGTCTCGTCCCTCATGATGATTTTCGATGAAAAACTGTCTCCCTCATGGTCGAGATTCAGGATGGCTTGAACGTGGGGTACATGCGCTTGGCGGTCAACAGCTAACAGCTGATGCGCTCTCTGTACTTTGTTACGGAATATCTTACAGTCATTCACCAAAATTCTTTGTAAAGACCGCCGATTTATGTCCAATTGCGTGACACTTCGTCTGGTCGATACTCGGAGGTCCCTTCCGGGGCCGGCCAGATTTGGCAGCATCTCGTGTTGTCCAATATTTTTCTGAGCGAGCAGCTAAACATAGTAGTGTTTGCCCAGTCGGTGTCGGACGACTGGGAAATCTGCGCTGAAATTCACGCTGCGCCAACACAACCGACGAATTATTCCGCAAAAAAATCGTAACAATTATTCCGCTTTCTTTAGGAATATAGCAATTCATGTCTCATTGACGTGTATTTTGTATCTGTTTACTTCATAAATGTCAATGTAGAATTGACATTTGCCGCCATTTGCAAAAATTATAGCATCTTCCGATAGGCTGATAACTTTTGCGCCACCTAGTCGAAAAATGTCTTCGATGAAATAGAGCCAGGTCAAAGGGCACTCTTATAGAATCCATTATTGAGGCTATAAGCCCCAAACAATTGGCTGATCATCACTATTGTGACTTCTTTATTCAGAAAATGTCCAGTTCTATTCAGTAAAGCCTAACCATTTGGGGCTTTGATGGGACACACTTTTTGCACTCGTATTCAAACAGCCGTGTCCTATACAGTCTAAGAGAGGTCATTAGACACTGCCTCTCAAGCACACGAACCATCTCATAAGCTGACTCCTTCGAAACAGTATTCTTGTCCGAGCAAAAGCCTTCTCTGCTGCAATAGATCTGTTGTAAATTTTCCATGCCCTTATTTTCGATTATGAAAGAATCATCTACTAACCTTGTAACCATCAGTATTGTGCTGAGTAATTTATTTATCTGCTGCAACATATTCAGATTAATGTATCTTATAGCCGAAATTGTATGGCCTTAATTGGTTATTTGTAAATTCGTGTAAGTGAACAATAAAAGTGTGCACATAGTCCTGATGTTGTTCATTTCTAGTCCGGCAATATTCCAACCAACTACTTAACCTGGACGATCATAGACAACAATTTCGTACACCCGACCTCGAAGAAATGAAAATAACTTCTCGTACATCCAAACTCAAGTCCATCTATCGGTATCGATTGCGAAGTTGGGGTATTGCTAAAGACACCGAGAAACCACTTTGAGAATAGAATGCACCCGATCATCTCCAAAATATGGCCAGACGAAAGCATGCCAGACCAATACTCGTAGAACCTCAACATTGTATGCCTGATCCTGACGAAAGGCAACCTTCTAATCAGCGCCAACGATAGAGGCATTAGTCTCCTCAACAACGCCTACTACATTCGTCTAAAACCTTTTATCAATCAACTGATCGGTCCTTATCAGAGTGGTTTTAGGCCTAAAAAGTCCACCATAGACCAAATTTGCCTGTTCATTACGGCAGATCTTGGAAAAATCTCGAATTCCAAATCGACACGTACCATCTTATGGTTGATATTAAGGTCGCATTTATCGTGACAAAATATAAAAACCCTCGCCCAGTTTCACATTAAGTTTGTCTGACTCTGCAGCAAGACTTTTTATTTAAAAAAGACCAGATTCGGATCCAGTGTCATGGGTGTCCTTACTCGCCCTTAGATCCCAAAGATATTGTTTTATCGGGAGAACGCAGGGACCTGTTTCGGAGGCATCTGCAAGTGGCAAAAATTACCCATCAGTAAACGAGGGAACAACAAAGTTTCTTCATCTAGAAAGAACACAACATCGAGTATTCGAACAAAACGTCACATGGGCAGCTATTACTTCGAGGCAAACAAGAACTTTATCCAGTTAGGCTGGCAGTTAATAAAACCACCGACAACGGCTAAGTGATCATTCGAAGAATAATTCTTGGCAGTTACTGTTTGTTGGGGTTTAAAGACAATTGAGTAGCAGGGTCCTCTCTCAATCAAAATAGCGCTCTATAAAACATTGATCGCCGCATTCATTCCCTTTGCCGCAGATCCATACACGGATTTCATCAAAAAGGATGAGGAGGCGCTTGGTCTTTTCTCGTAAAATGTGCTTCAAGTGATCTGCAGCCGTGTACCGTGGACTGTACAGCGACATAACTGGAAACACCAGCGCTATAGCTCGGAAGTCTTCGAATCCATCGCCGAGGTAAAATGCAACAGAGTAAGATTCCACTTCAAGTAGGGCGTGCAAGTGAAGTGGGACCTCAATCAACTGAGGTCACAACTATAAAATACGTTTAAAAAATTTGAAAGTCGCGTAAGTTATGCTCCCGCACTGCATTGTTTGCTTGTGATCTATGGTATATTGTGGCAACATAACTACTTTGTTATTATAGTGATCGAAAGAAATGAAGGGCCTACAGTGTCAGAACTTAGCACATCAACTCCTAGCACGTATAATGTAATATTGTGCTCCTGCATCTGTATGAGGTTGCAGGCCGAACTGGTGGTGGTGCGGAAATACTTGCGCAAAGTGAACTGGCTTCGCCCAACCGGTTAAAATATTTTAAAAGGAAATGCCAGTATGTACGAGGGTTATCTGAAAAGTTTCCGACCCAACAATGATACAAGACATTTTTTCTCAAATTTTTTTTTTATTTTTCTACATAGTCCCCTTGTAACTCTACACACTCCTCCCAGCGATGCTCACATCTCTGGACGGGTTAGAGTCCAAATAGCACTTGGCGTTTTTCTCTGCAAAATAATTGTTCACAAAGGTGATTGCCTTCTCATTTGACAAAAATCTCTGTCCTCCGAGAGCAGTTTTTAGATGAGGGAACAAAAAGAAGTCGATTGGGGCTAGATCTGGTGAATAAGGCGGATGGTCAAGCAGTTCAAACCGTAATTCATGGATTTTCCCCATGGCAACCGCTGAGGTGTGAGACGGCGCGTTGACTTGCTGAAACAGGATTTTCTTTTTCTGCAAATGTGGCCGTTTTTCCGCAATTTCTGCCTTCAGCTTGGCAAGTATTGATGTGTAGTTTGCTCCTGTAGTGGTTTTTCCTTTTTGTAGATTATCGATTAAGATTGACCTTGGGATAGTCCCAAAAAACAGTTGCCATCACTTTCCCAGCCGAAAAAACAGTTTTTGCTATTTTTGGAGCCGGCTCGCCCTTTGCAGTCCACTGTTTTGACTGAATTTTTGTTTCGGGCGTATAATGGTGTATCCAAGTTTCATCTACAGTAATTAGTCGGCGCCAAAACTCGAATTTATTGCGCCTAAACTGCACCAACAGATCGTTGGAAATGTTCATTCGAACACGTTTTTGGTCTAACGTAAGCAAACGCGGCGCCCCACACGCGGACAGCTTTCTCAAGCCTAAATCTTGATTTCATATGTAACAAACACGTTCTTTGGACATTTTCATAACCTCTACTACGAGTATCTCTCTCACTTTAATTCGGCGGTCGTCTAATACCATTTGGTGAACTTTAGCAATGTTATCGTCAGTGGTTGCAGTTTTTGAACGCCCCGGACGCTCATCACCTCCCAATCTCTTACGGCCACGTTTAAATTCAGCTGCCCAAAATTTCACTGTGGTAAATGATGGTGCAGAGTCCCCATACACAGAGTTCAACTCATTTTTGATTTGCGTAATACGTCTACGCCTTTCAAAAACAAGAATACTCAATTTTTTCCATTTTCACAAAAAACAGTCACATCGACTCACTCAAACGACTGTGAAGTAAAAACTGCGCTTCCGAAATGACTGAAACTTCGGTAAGTAACAGTCAAAAGATGCACAACTAGCATTCACTAGCTTATATTGACGAATGCCGCTATCTTTACGGCAGACAACCCTCGTAGTCTGCAGTCTTTTCTGATTAATAGGATCAAGAATCTTGAAGAAAAGTTCTTACCTGAACAAGGTTTTAGCACACACACACTAACTTTGTAGTCTTTTGTGACCCTCATAGGAAGCTTAAATAATTTTGACTGCCTTACTCTCACTACGAGCATAGTATCACTTTTATAGAGTTCGCATTTTGAACCATACGAACATAGTTTTAGACCTTGGTCCAGAGCACAATTCAGGGAAAAAAGGTTGAGGCGAATGTGTCTGCTGTTTCAAGACTATCGACTCCCATGTGCAGTAAAGATAGGCATACGCTGGTGCTCATTAAATTTTTCTTATGACCATGGAACTACAATAGAAACACTTTCTCCTATATCAGATAGTTGTTGCACAATAGTTTGTAGCTTTGATATATGCATTGCGATATCATCCTGTGGGCTTTTTACAAAACTATAAAATTGCTGCTGGAGCATGTGTATGCTGGCCTTAGGTTATCCCACATTTCCTTAGAAGTCTTGCAGTTAAAAATATGAAGAAGAGGTTGCTTGTCAATAGACGCTACAATAAACCTAAGTGCCTTGCTGTCATTAAGAGACCACATTTGCCGTAAATTCTGTAGATCTTCTGGTTTTGCCACGGAATTGGTTCCGTGGTTCGGATAAATAGATCTGACGAGCTTAAAATAATGTTAATCTGGAACTTCCACATATTCCATTGACCTCCGATTATTAATTTTTCGTTTTTAACTGCATCGCTTTTGGTCGGTACATACCATGCATACAACATGCAACACTTTGTCCAGTGCTGGTCTACCTCGAATTAGTTCACAAATTGATAGTCCATGGGGAAATACAATAGACCCTCTAATATTCTCCTTAGCATTACGAGTATTAGGTAGCATATTTATGGGGACCTAATGCCCGTAAACTCCTCCATCATCATTCCATCCTCAGTCGCCTGTAGCATAATGTTAAAAGTCGACCCGCACTACTTTCATGTCTTATTGTCTACTGCAGGCATTTGGTGCTACCAGCCACATGCCCAGCGTTCTCTGACTTGTCCGCATTACACCAAAATGGGACCTTTACTCAGTTATCAGTAGTGGTGGTATGACCATTTCTTACCGAATGCAGCACTGCACGTTCATGTCTTGTTGGATTTTCCCTTAGTCAGGGACGTCTAGTTCTCCTATCCGGATCAATTAGAACTGTGATTTGGTCATGTAGATATCTCTCTTGTTCATGTGTCAGGGCTCGAACTTCAGCATCACAATTACGGTCTTCTTGACACAGCAGGTTATCTTGGTTAAATATGCAGCATTTCCGTCTGTTTCCATTATCTAGACATATTTTGTGGTTGTCTTTCGTATGCTCTATCGTTCCCAGAAATATCTGTGTCTGCAGTTTTGCTAAAATCAGTGCATGGTCTGCACTCAACTACAATTTTTGATTGCTTACCACCGGCGTGGTATCATCAGGGTAGTCAACAAGACATAATTTTGGAGACATTTTCATTTACTCACCTCACTTACCAATTTACCGTGACTATCAGGGACTACCACTACTATCAAGTCTTCCTGACTGAAGTAAAGATCTGTCCAAGTGCCTAAGGTACCCTTAAAATGTTTGCACACAGCGCCGGCGAAGGAAAATTAGGGAGGAAAGAGAGATAGGTACCGATGTACGTTGGTTTTAAATGTCTGAAGGTTATAACGACTAGGAAATAAAGAGCTAGGCAGGGCATTCCATAAGCGAGTTGTACGGCTTTGGAACGAATCACGATATTTTAGAGTGCTTCCGAAAATGGGCTTGTGGGTATACTGATGAGCATTCATAGCGAGATGGCTGCTACGGTTGAAGTTTTGAAGGGGCGGAATGCTTTATACGAGTATATTGAGGCCTGATCAGAGGGTGTGAGATATTTTTTACATTGCTTGAAGAACCTAGACATCTCGCAGCATTTTTGACGACGCCGAATATGTAGTCACTTCAACGTAAGTTGTCACTGACACACATCCCGAGAATGGAGAGTTTTTCGGTTTCAGCGATGCAAGTGCCATTCGTGAATAATGGCTGGGTGCTTAAATTTCACTTTAACGACAGCAGACAGCATTGTGTTTTGGAAGCATTAAATTCCACTCGGTTGATAGTCCCCCAATTGGTTATGCTAGTAATATCGGAAATAAATGAGTCTAACATACGCTGTCGTTCCCGTTCTAAAGCCGAAGAGCAGGGACGTGAGTCCGGGAACGAATATGAAAAGCAGAGAGTACTGTCGTCAGCAAAGGAATACCATCTTGATCTCGTGTGGTAAATCTGTTGTTGACATTCCCTCTAAATCTCAACGTCATAGCTTGACATTTGCAAAAGTTACGTAGCCAAGAGTACATCTTGTGTGTGTTGGCGATTTTTTACAATTTTAGAAATAGATTTAAATTTGCAACAACGAATTTCGCATAAAAAACGGATTTAATGGTGCGCGAACGTTGGAAATGTTGGAAAAGTGTTTCGGCAACGATTCTCCAGAGAAAACGGTCGTTTACCAGTGGCACGAGCGCGAGCGGTGGTCGTGAGACAATGGAAGATGATGAACGCAGTGGCAGACCATCGACATCGAAAACCGACGAAAATATTGATGAAGGGAAAGAAATGTTGGGCAATAATCGCAAATTAACCATCAGAGAGGTAGGGGAGGACTTGAACATTGCCTATGGATCCGTCCAAGACATTTTGGTTAATGATTTCGGTTTCCGTCGTGTAGCAGCAAAGTTGGTGCCAAAAGATCTCAATTTCATGCAAAAAAAAGAGACCGTCGCAAAGGAGATGATTTGCGAGGCTGAATCCGATCCCACATTCAACAAAAGGATCATTACTGGAGACGAGACGAGGGTTTATGAGTACGACACGCAATCCAGACATCAGGCAAGTGAATGACGTTCTCACGGTTTTCATGGATTACGAGTACAACGGTGTAGTGCATCATGAATTTTCGCCAGAAGGCCAGACAGTAAACAAAGAGTACGAGTATTATTTGGGCGTTATGAGACGTTTGCGTGAAGCAATTCGCCGAAAGAGACCAGAATTGTGAGCAGAAACCTCGTGAATTTTGCACCATGATAACGCACCGTCGCACACTGCCATCATTATTCGTAGTTTTTTGACGAAAAATGCAACAAATACCATCCAACAGCCACCGAATGCACCTGATTTGGCTCCCTGTGACTTCTTTCTGTTCAATCGAGTTAAGAAACCACTACGGGGAACGCGTTTCGGCAGCCGAGAGGAAGTAATGGAAAAATCGCAGGAAACACTGATGGACATACCGAAAACCGAATATAAAAATATGCTTCGAGGATTGGATCAAGCGCTGGCATAAGTGTGTTGCAGTCGATGGGGATTACTTTGAAGGGGACAATATGGATTTAGATGAATAAACTTGTATCTCTAACTTTCTGAAGAAATTCCGGATATATTGGATTAGAAGTAGAAGACATGAGATCACTGATGAAAACTAAAAAGATTGTCGTAGACAGAACGGAACCCTGCGGCACTCTAGCATTGATTTTGTGAATATCAGACTTGAAATCGTCCAAGACAACTTGAATTGAACGTTCCGAAAGGTAATTTCTAATTAATTGGAAAAGAGAGCCATCGATCCCAAAAGCACGCATTTTCGACAAAAGCGCCTGATGTCAAACTCTGTCAAATGCCTTAGAAATATCAAGTGCTACAATCTTGTTTTCGCCAGGTTGATGTACGCTTTGGTTCCACTAATTTTCAGTGAGATATGCCATCAGATCACCAGTGGGCCTGTTGCTATGAAAGCCATACAGCGTTTCCATGACATTGGAAAGAAGGGACATAAGTGCAATGGGTCTGTAGGAGGAGAGAGAGGAAGATTCGCCTTTTTTAAGGACGGGCTGGATAAGTGCTGTTTTCCATCTTCTCGGAAAGAGTCCTAAGGTGTAGGATTGATGAAAAGGCTTACGCAGTGGTTTTGCCAGCGAGGAAGAAGACCTCTTCAAAAGAAGGGGGAATATACTACGCACTCAAGTGTAGGCGGAGACAAAGCACAATCTGGGAGTGTTGAGCTGGGCACAAAGTGTGCAGAAGCAGATTGGTCTTGTCCAAAGAACTTACAGCTGGAATGGCATTATAAGTGAGCATTGGGATGGAGAATGAAGCAGAATTTCTATTATTTTTGACGAACGACCAAAAATTGTTACTACCTTTGGGACATTGTAGTATTTTTGGCCTCAGTGTTTGGTCGCATTGGAATTTTACATGTTTAAGAAAGGGGTTGCAGTCATTTCTGGCTCGTTTGAACTTTTTTTCGGTTTTCCTCTGCTGGGCTGGGCTTAAAGGACGAGCAAACATTTCTCTAACCCTGACAGCCTCTTTTCAGTTCGAGTCATACCAAGCCTTTTCTTTTGGTTTGATACTCTTCACCCGATGAGGGATAAAGTTTCTCATTCCAAAGAGAATGGTGTCTGTGATGATATCAGTAGCGGCATCCACGCCGTTATCGAGGAAACATAACGACCAGTTAAATTTCTCGTATTGCCTTACGGTTCTTTTAGGAATTTTTGCTGTAACTGTGTGATCAGTATACAAGAAATTACCGGATATGACACAAAGATCCGACCAACCTAGAGAAAAGAGTACATCAAAGGTGTACCTATAAGGGTGAGAAGTTCAGGGTGTTAGCGGTATGACTATCAACGACTAGTATTCGCGTGTGCTGGGCCGAGTTGTTTTCTGCAGCGAAGATCTCAACACACCGTCCTTCCATATTGTGTCTGTCCAGCATGTCGAAGCCACCCAGAATTGTATACATCGCCCATAATAACGATATCAGTGTGAGGATGCACAATTCTAAGAATGGAGTCAGACAGCGCATAAAACTCGTTAAAATTCGAATTGCTGTGCAGTTTGGGGCTTCTGTAAATAAAGCAGCAGTGGATAATTTGCTTACGGAGATGGCATTTTAACCGCTGGAAATGGGATTCCTGATTGGAACAGGGGCTACATTGTGGTGGAGTTTGGTGTGGGCGGTGTGGGCGATGCGGGCGGGGATCTACCTGTTTTTCACTAAGTGCCAAAATAGCGGGTCTTTATTTGCAGACGTGGACGCACGAAGAAAAGTGGTTAATTCTAAGCCCACGAATATTGGCTAAATCCGCTGTAAACTCCCGCGTCAGTATAAAACGACAGTCAAACACAAAAAACACAAACACCAACGATACTAATAGCAACTATGAAGTGACAATTCAGAATTGGTTTGGCGAATCAAATTGTTGTAGGTGTTATGCTCTTACAGCAATAGAAAACAGTGCACCAACAAAATTCTCACTCACAACGCGCCATCCATCAGTTATATCCTACACTCAGCCACTATCCGCAACAGTAATGACCAGGAGCGGGAGGGGTGGGATTCCCGCACTGTGTAATATTTTTTTTCCTTCACGACATTAACTTCCCTGTGGTGGACGGTTGAGCCCATCTAAAACTTCTTCTAATATAAGAGCCATAGTGTTGCTTTATTAGAGCCAATCCAGAATTCGGTTTAAATCTCAACGACGATTCCACAAGAAGGCTCTTCTTAACATGCCAGGCTGGTACCATAATTCTTGACTTCTGACTACTTGTGGGCTGCTTAAAGTGTCGGATCTATCGCCTTGGTCCCAAAAAGTGTAATTGGTCAAGTACGTGAGTCACAAATCTTGTTTAGTCTGAACCCTATGTACCAGACTCCTCTGAAGACGACTTGCTGCCAATTGACATAAAGCTCTCAGTTTATTCAGAGAGTATATCTGGACCACTGGACTAAGCAAACTATTCTGCTTGCTCAATGATTTATTCAGAGAGTATATCTGGACCACTGGACTAAGCAAACTATTCTGCTTGCTCAATGGATATATGGGTTACCTGTAGTGGCACCGCATAAACTTGGTGGTACAATTGTCATCGCAGCCAATTAACTTGTAAAATCCCTGAACCTAGGATATGCCTCTCTATAACTACATAGGCCTTTTGGTGTCGTTCTGTGAATATAGAGATTGCAATCTGAAGTTAATTCTTCATTTCAGAGCTCCGTTGTACTCGCAGATAATAGGTTTTCCACACAAACCTGAGCTATGCATGCCATGATCACATATGACAATTTGTTGTTGCTGTAGTAAGGTTTCCAGAACTCTAATGGACAGTCCATTGGCATTTGTAATTCCATCGAAGGCCAAATCATCACCAGATACGTTTATACTCGTATTAATCTAATCTAGTTCCATTAGAAGCTCATAAATTATTAGTCTCCGTTAGACAGTCAAGCCATCAGCACTCCTGCAAGCACGTCAACAGAAAGAAAATTCTTCGCCGACACATGTTTGGCAGAACCAATTTAGAGCATCAAAACAATTACAGTCAACCAAGTGACTATTACTCGTATACACGCCACAATGTAGCGATGCTGACCATAAGATAGAATCTCTTGACCAGCCTCCGTACGTATCTCAACCACCTAGTCCATGGCATTTCAATTAATTCTCCATGGTCAAGTAGGCATATGTGTGACTCCTTTCAGCAAACCTCTGCTCGTACTCTTACTCCCATCGTCTAGCTGAGATTCATCTCAAGCCAAAGTCGGAGATTCAGAGCCAGAGCCAGAGTCAGAGACTAGAACTGTCTTGGCTATCGAATCCAGTTTGGATAGAACAATTGGGTCACCAGTGACAGAAATTGTGATAGCTAACTGAACTTGAGACTTGCGCGACAACATTTTGTTTATGCCGCACGCGGAAAAATCAGGTCTCCTGTCTGCGCAACAAATACAACGATGCACAAACCAAACTGGTCCAGTGATTGGATCTTCCTGCAACATAGCACACCACCAACAACTAAAACTGAGCAACATCTCTCTGGATGCCATCTACCGTTGGAATCGATGTGTTGCACCGCAGCAGTTGTACTTGTAACGCACACTGCACGGAAGCTTTACTTATTCACCAATCGCATTTGCGTTCTGCAAAATAGAAAACGTCAAACGAGTTTCGATTATGGCTTCAATCCCTCTCCCCTTCCAAAGAAGACTGCTTAGTCAGCCAAAGGTGATCGGTGCACAGTTGATCCTCCAGTATAAGTTGCACGACAGTTATATTTGCCAAGATACTCGCCCGAATGCCCGTATGCCCGCATGCATATATTCAACAGTCGTATCTGCATCTGCATCTGTATGGGTTCTAGATGGTATACTGACTACTGACTACTGACTGATGAGTTCACGAGATCAGAAACTAGAGCGAAGAGCTGGTTAAGCCAGCTCCATAGGTGGGTCAAAGGCATAACTTCTAATCAAGAAAAGATTTACTGCTTTACAAAGAACGGTTATGTTCTGATGATCCTCTTTGGGAATTGACAGCTATCTCCAGCTGGGTGATGGAGGAATCGGAGCCGGTGATACACTGGAACTGAGTGCAGATATTCGTGTGTTAGATGGTTCTACGGATACTGAGATGCAATTATCGCGCATTGCATTACGCAACGATGCGAATATGCATCGGGAATAAATAATTGAAATCATGCGAAGAATAGTACAACAAACAGCTGCTGCTTGGATCCATCACCGGGATATGCTCATCCGACTGTACGTACACATGATGTGCTGTTAGATGTATCTGACTTAGAAGTTGACTAACGAACTTATGTACGAGTATGTGTATCTCAAGTACGCTATCGGAATGGAAATTGATTCAATTATGGATGCGTCGATGAATTACGGGGCCATTAGCTGAATGCCTCGACAAAGTGAGCATTTGTGGAGCCAATTAAGTAGGATTCAAGGTAGAGTATGAGTTTTTGTTTCCTTTTTTTGCTCTTAACTGTTGGACAGTTTACTTATTTTGCTTTGGATGGAGGATATATCAATGTCAGCGATTAGTTGAGGTGTTCGCTTGATAAATATAGTTCAGGACATTGCAATTTGCTGGACGGAAAATTCCAGTGAGAACAATTCAATGGGAAACATGGTTTTCTGATTGCAAATTAAGCATTTGTAGGGCGACGCTCTGGCGGAGAAATGCTAAGAAATGTTCGATTAATACCTTGGCTGAACTGGAACTGGAAATGCCACAAGAAATTCGGATTAAAGAATTTGTTCATTAACTTCTGCTTGTTAATTGGCATACAGGACTCAATTACACACGCCACTTTAAGCGACTTCCAAGAAATGAGTTCCTACTAGACAAAAGATGCTAGAGAAGGAAATTATCAGATGATGTGCAGCGAAACGAGATGTCCTTTTCATATGACCAACATCACCACAAACCCTTATGAAGCAGCGAACCTTTTTCCAATCCATAGGCGGACGATTTTAGGCATGATGCGATAATCTACTATGATTCTATAAACCTCGTCTTCGGCGAAAATCAGATAGCACCACAGAGCTTATTTCCATCATCCTGGCGACCTCGATAAGATTAGATATCGGAAGACAAATTAATTTAACTCTTGCACTGGGCTACCAGTCTAGAGGACTGCGTCGCGCTTTTATGACAAGTGTCACCAGCGCTAGGTTTAATCGGAGCTCCTTCTGCGACTTCACCAGTAAATTCGTCCACATAGGCGGCTATTTTGATGGCGTCGTCGCTGATGAACTCAAAATTTAGTCAATAGTATATCTTACTCACTCGAAGATGGCACTACATTCCGAGGTAGACCTGGGCCTCAAGCAATAAGCCTCTTCAATTAAAGCGGTCTTTGATCAACTACCTCTAGTAACGCAGATCATTGCGACATCAACTGCGTGTTGTCCTTCGACACCAAAAATCCACAAAGATATCTATTAAAGGCTAAGCCATCCATTTCCCCAATGAAGTTTAGTATCTGGGCGTTTTGCTAGATAACAAGCTTCAGAGCACTGCCGACTTTCCTGCAGAATAAGCATGCCCCATAGCTTGTCATACAGGAGAGTCCTCTGGACTTACACGGCTATGATAACGAGGGTTTTATTTTACAGCTTGAGAGGGTTTTCTACTATGTGGTTCCTTTCTTGATACGTTGGTGGATCTCACTTTCCTTGGCATTCATATCATGGACTGTACTCTCAAAGCCATCTTCCGTCTAAGAAGTGGTCTTTGGTGCAACTCGCACTGGCAATACGTTGACTTTGCCTGCAATGGCACCAGAATACAAAATGTACTCAGGAGTCAGGACACACTTGAGCCAGAAAAGGAATGTAGTCTGATCTTCTCCAATATCTGTAGAACAAATCTAGGACGTGGCATCTTTGTAGAGGACGACAATCTTTCAATCCAGTACTCGGTTGGGAAACTTGGGCCTATGTTCCAAGCAGAGCAGAGGAAATCATGGAATTTTGACCCTAGTCCCACCGAAAACATTGCGCGAAACGAATACGCACAAACCAAAAAACCAGTGTCGACATATCAAAACTACGGGACTTCTTAAAACTGCCCTTCCTCAGCTTCGTTGGTTCAGATGATCGTCTCGATCGCCGCGGACCAGGCCGCGCTCGAACAGCACCAACATAGGACCTCCTTAGTACAGCACAAATAATTAGGAATGTCACTGCGATTATAACACAAACGCCGGCAAGAATAACCAATAGGACGCCAACCAGTTCCGTTTTGAAGAAACCTAAGTGGTTGGCGTGCGATTTGAGATGGCCAGCGCCTGATGCCTTCAAAACCAGGTAAACGGCTAGCGACATTGGGTCATTTAAGTGCTCGTCGAGTAGAGTGCCAGCTGCAGCTATGTTGTTGGTGAGTGATGGTTCGAAAAGTGCTCTGTCGATGGCGTTCCGTAGTGAATCATAATTAAAATCCTCGAGCGATATGTGGATGCCACAGCCACGATTTGCAAGGCAATTTGCGTTCACTTCCTGCTCAGCTAGGATTGATATCACTATCATTGTTGTGCGGTAGTGGATAGCTTCATTGACACTCATAACCCCAGCGGCCGAAATGAAGGCTCTCAGCTTCGGGTGAACTAACACAGTTTGTTGTGGAAACCATTCACCCTCGTGGATGGGCTCAGACTTTCAAAGGTGTGAAAGAGTATGTCAAGCTTTTGCTCCGAGAATTCAGGTGTTCGTACATCGGCTCCGAAATTCACATTGCAGATTATTCCATTGTTAGCTCCCTCGACGAACGTCAGCAAGCGCTGTGGCAATTGTTCATTTCTCAAGTCCACTTCTATCATGTTGGGCAGGAAAGACCGAGAACACTGCAAAAGCGGGTAGGAATTCATGAGAATCAGACTTGCATTCGGCGCCAGTTCCCTATGATGTGGTAGCTACTCCTATTGTTCCATTGCCAGCCCTTCAAAATACTTACTGTGAGATCACGTGAAAAGAGTTGTAATTCGAGTTTCTCAAATAAGCCCATCAAAGTGTTGACGCAACGCTCCCATAGTGTCATTCTTTCCACATGTGGCAAGAAATTGCTCGAATCCAAGGCCGAGTTCTGTGGATTACCTGTCATTTGATTGAGACACGCATGACTGAGAACCACCGTTGGAACCTTGTAAAACTTTGAGAATCCCAATAGTGCGTCACGTATTGTAGATACATATCAGCAATCAACAAATCAAAGGTCGAATGGTTTCGTAAAAGCTCTTTCACTGGTTTGCTACCCAAAACCAAACTGAACGCTGTATATCATCCGCGTAAACTGCTCCATGGTGGACTTCTCGTGTCCATTGTCGATTTGTAAATTTAATCCCATCTCTAACCAATTCTGTTCTCTGGATCTCTTACAAGTGATCTTCTTCTTCATTTTGAGGTAATTTTGTAGAAGGTGTTCTGCTGGCAAAGGCACTTAATAGCGTTACATTGTGTTGATGATTTGTGGCGAGTTCCTGCAGAATTGCTCTTCTGACAAAGATGTAGTGTGACTTGCATACACTTGACCAGGAAGAGGAATGCTTTAGCCTGCCATTGCGAAACTAGAGGCATACGGCAATAAGACACCCGATCTACTTGGTAGTCAAGGCTCAGAGAAGAACTTCTCAGATCAGAAACTCATGTTGGATCTGATTCTGGTATAGATACCATCACCGACAACGACAATGGGGATTGATTCCTCTGTGAATGTCCGGTGGCCTAGGCTGCATTAGGCTGTAGGTATTCCGTGCTAATGAAATGAGTGCTGGTAATATCACTTAGTCATTGATCAGGGATAGCTTATCATTTTGGAAAAGCCTGGTAAATTTAATTGAAATGAATATAAACGGCGTATAGTGGGCTACTTCCTTGTCTGATGCTCTGTTCCAAAAATTTTGTCGGTAATGTTTTCCTTGCTGGCGCTTTTTTTTCTGCCGAAATAGAGCACTCAGATAAAGAACTAGTCCATTGTACTTCCTGTAAGTTCTTTTTAATGGAATCATTCAACCTTTGGAAGAAAGACCAGTAAGCGTTTCAATGATAAAGTGTCTACAGTACCAGCACCCACTACGCCGGGCATTCACAGAGGGAGTGCTCTGCGGTGTCATCATCAGTTTCACAGACAGCAAGCGCCGCAGGATGTTGTAACATATAGTATCGCACATGCCCAGCACATTTAAGCGCTTAGAAAAAGTGTAGTACCCTGTCACGACTCCAGTAGGCCGTCTGCAGTCTTCCTACTGAGCGGCAGCAGCTTTGTTAATAGTAGGAGGTTCTGTTAGGTTACCTGGGAACTGAGCTTCAAGCATTCGACTCAGTGATTCCAGCATCTGGTTTCACTGACATTTTTAATCTTTTCGCAAAAGTCTTCCTAAGAAACACTCTTTGAAATCCGAATTAGGTTCTTTTATTCTTCTTGCTTCGATCTGTAAAGACTGCAGGCTTCCTCCAAATTAGCCTTAAGTGACCTGTGTAGAAGGTTTCTGGTTTCTTTACGAAGCTGTAAATCTGCATTCCACCATGGAACGGAAGATACGCAGGATTGCTTTCTAGCTAGACATGGGAGGTTACCATAATTGGTGGGATAACATTCTGGGTATAAACAGATTTTTTTGGATTGTTGGGCTTGCCGAACCCCTCCTTATATCGTGTCCAATTAGTTTTCTGCGGATTCCTTCTCTCCAACAAGGTCAAAAACTCGCTTCCGATTCTGAATACGAATTTGTGGCATTCGCCAATCGTTTCGTAGCTTATATCTGCAGTAACCTAAATCTTGTTCAGAAAATTGTCCACGTTTAGATGGTGAGGGTTGAGCTCGCTACATTAAGACAAGTTTTCGGTCTTTCCGAGAATTTTATAATTAGCGCGCCGGATTTGTGTACCCGTAAAATGTTTGTACACAGCGCGGTCGAAGGAAAAAAAGAGAGATGCCGATGTACATTGGTCTTGAATGTTTGCAAGTTATAATGAATAGGAAATAGAGAGCTTGGCAATCGCGTGAATTATTACGTGAGGTTTGTATTCAACATGGAAAGCCTCCTACATAGGGCTGCAGTCGTAGACCTGGAATGTAGAAGGTTGATCTGTGTGGGTACTGGAAAAAAAGTAAAAATTAATCAACGTGCAGATAGCGACGTGAATCATACCTAGACTTTGCTGTCTCGACAGCAGCTTTGTCTAAGCCCAAAACAAAACATCCTCGTTTCCCTCCTTGAGATAGTAGATTCTCCACTTGTCAGTGTCAAGTCCACGGTTCTGGATATGAAGGGGCATCAGTAAATCTCCCGCTTCCCTGAGATGCCCCGGAACTCAGAAGATAGTAAGCGTCAATTTCGGTTGCCTGAAAACCTCGGAAGTCTTAGATTCTAGGGCTGAGATTTTCGCACAGACTTGTTCAACTATTCGAGAGCTTACTGCGTGGAGCACTTCAATCGAAGAGATCCGTTTTAAATATCGTAGCCATCTGCTCGAATGCAAACATTCTCTGCTTTGGCTAGCTCAAACAATTGATCGACATAGATCACTCAGCGTCGCTCAAACTGTTGTTATTTTCAGCCTTTCCAATTCGGAGGGCCAGAGAGATAATAGACAGAGAAAGCTGCGCCTTCCTCGTGCCCTTTGGTGTTTCGGGGTTTATTTGGAGGTCGATTTCCAGTGATATCCAAGTTCCGTCCACCCGAACTGCAATTTTTGCTGGTTGCAGCACAAGTTTCAGCTGGATCTTGTGCGGTGGAACGGACACCACCAGAGTTGTTTCTCAGCGGGGATTAGCCACTAACCAGAACTATGATCTTTACTGGTTGTAGCCATGTCCTTATCCAGACATCGTGTGCCTATGGTTTTGTTTTCGTCTCTGGGCTTAACCGCGTCATGCGATTTCCGTCCACTGGGACTGTAACCCTTGTTGGTTACAGCACCGACTTCATCCTGCCTTCGTGCATGGAGAAAGTCATCGACGGAAACTTTCTTCATCTTGGCCCTGTTCGAGGCAGAAGAAGAGGGCGCAGTTTCAGATCCGAGGCTTCGTTCGGTTTCAGTGGGTGTTACTTCCGTCGCCACTGGTGAAGTGAGAGCTTTTCACACTCGCCTTAGACAGAACTTGCCGTATCTTTGCACCGAGCATTTGTCCCATGACTCCGTTTCCTCTTCATCTCCCCCGTTAGAAGGTAGTTCTTCAGACCGTGCCTCCTCCGGAGCCCGTTCCACCTTTTCGGTTTTCCGTGACAAGTCGTCAGAAACAGCGCTCTGACCAACAACTCTTCTATTCTGGTAGATTTTAACTGTAACAGGCCGGTCGTTTTCGTTACTCTCTCCATCGTTTCAACCCTGTCTCCCTAGCACGTAGTAACCAGAGTCGTTGCAGTCATCGTAATCAAGTGATCCAGCAGTTTCTTGATCAGCATCTAAAGGGGCGAGGTGAATCATGTCGGTTGGGGCCTCCAGAATTTCTGCCCCGGCTGCAGTCGATAAGGCCACGGGTGGATTGTCAATATTGCGAGTACCTCCTGGGTCATCTCCATACTTTTGGCCGTTTTATATCTAGTTTGGATAGCTTTGGTGCTTAGTTCTATGACTCACCTGGATTCTTTTCAGAACCTTAGGATCTTTGACTTCGACGACAAGCCACCAAAGAAAGGAAGGGTTGGCACATTCTTTCTTGTGGAAAATTGAATGCCAAATTAAATGCCTTGACTCTTACTACGGAGAAGGGTTTCAAGTAGTCTACTTCCTACTAGGCTATAACGCTTTTTTTCTTTTTTTTTTTTTGGATTGAATTGAATTTTTATTTATTCTAAAAGATTGACATTCATATTGTATTATCTGCAAAGCCAGGGGGCTTGTCTGCAGAAGATTGGTCTTACAAATTAATTACATTACATTATGTTGAGTTCAAAATACAAATTCAGTACACGTATATAAAAAAAAAAACAGTTTAACAGTTTGAATTCAAGAACATTTTCTTAACATTTTTTAAAAAAAATTGGTTTCGGAAGGTCGTTTAAATTTGTTGTAAGCTCGTTAAATATTGCCGGAACAGCAACTGCATACTTTCTACGTCCATATTCGTTCCAGAATCTTTTCTTAACTGCTTGTTGGGTTGGTAGCTTATAGGTGTTATCATCTTTGAAAGTTGATAGTATGTCCATCTTATACGATTGTTCTATTGTGAGGAATTGTCTTATGTCATTACCATGATGCCGTTCTGACTTCTTAATTATTTTTTGTATGCTGGCATGCAATGAGTTTAGCCTCTGGAGCTGCTAGGATGCCGTACCTCAGGTGAGACTCCACTAGGCTATAATAGCATTGTTGAAGAACATCTGCTGGACATCGATAGCTAAGATGGAAAAGAGCGGCAGCGGATCCCCTGAGTTTTTTTATTAGTGCCTCAACATGATAGCTCCATTTAAAATTGTAGTCGACGGTGACTCCTAAATATTTGTATATAGATACATTATCCAGGATCGTCGAGCAGTTGTCATCAGCTCGAAGAAGTTGATGACTGGTTAACCTTATGTAGGCAATCATAACCATGCATTTTTATTAAGATCTTGTGTTTTTTGGATGTGCGGAGGACGTATGTGCATTACTTTAGTTTTTTTTGCATTTATGATCAGGCCATTGTCGTGACACCATGTTGTGACTATATCAAACTCCTTCTGCATGATTTTTTCAGCTGCTTCAACGTTCTTGTGGTTAACGATAATTGCCGTGTCGTCTGCGTATGCGTAAACTGTGCTTTTGTTAAGCAAGCATATCGTTCATGTATATAATAAAGATTAACGGTCCTAATTTGCATCCTTGTGGAACTCCATACTTTGAAGATTTTTCTTTGCTTAGGCTTTATTTAATTTTGACTTTGTATTTGCGGTTTTTTAGGCAGTCCTCAAACCATGACAAAAGTGGTCCTCTTATGACCGTTTTTTCCATCTGTTTTAGAATATTTTTATGGCATAGCGTATCAAAGGCTTTCTTAAAATCGATAAAAAGTACTATGGCGCTATGGTTTTTTTCTTGATTTTGGTTCATTTGGTTTGAAAAATCACCGATCAACCGATTTATACTTTTTTTCTGTCTGAAGCCGAACTGATTTTTTGACAATATTTAATACTTTTCTAAATATTCAATAAGTCTTTTGAATATCGTTTTTCGGGCCACCCTTGTATATCGGTCGAATGACGGATATTTTAAGTCTTTCGGGGACCTTTGATTGTTCCAGACTAAAGTTTATAAGTTTTGCTAAAACCGGAGCGAGAATCTCAGCATTATTTCTTAAGTCCTTTGGTCGTATACCATCTTCACCTGCTGATTTGTTGTCTTTAAGTAATTTAAGAATTTTCTGTACTTCTTCAGTACTAACTTCATTCATATACATTGATCGCTGAACACTGCTGGATGGACCAGTAAGATTTATGTTCGCATATATGGATAGTATTTGTTATGTCTAAAGACAATTTTTGTGCAAAATGATTTGTGAGATTATCATACTGGTTTGTAGCAAAGTTTTTAGCCAACAGATCATCCAGATTTATGAGTCTTTTGCCAAGTATTGAATTGATGATCTTACATGTCTCCTTTGGATTGTTTTTTGCATTTAAGAATTGTTGCTTGAAATAATTCATTTTAGTACTATGTATCTTTTTATTTAGGTGGTTGCGAAACGCTTTATATTCTTTTTCATAATCTTGGTTTCTTCTATTGTTTTTATATCTTCTATATAAATGATCTCTTTCGAGACATGCATTCCTTAGATATGCGGTTATCCAATTATGCTCATTAGATCTTTTTTTGATTTTTCTGAAACACGTCGATGATTTTACCATTCTTTTAAAACATTCTCTAAAGATATTGTACAAATCGTTTACTTCTGTCTGATCAAACAACTGTTGCCAGTTAAATTGTTCAATTTGCCGTGACAACTCATAACTACTAATATAACTGAACATTTCAGGAGCGTTTCTTTCTTCTTTCTCATCAGATTTAATAGTCGCGCAGTATATGCCAAAGTGGTCAGAGCAATATAATTCTACTACCGCGGATATAATATCCATGCATTTAGTGCGAATTAAACAGTGATCAATTAATGTTTTTGTGTTTCGGGATAAGTCGATACGCGTAACCGATTTAATTGTGTTTATAAATCCTCTTGATGCTATCAATGAAAGGTATCTGCTCACATTAGGATGGTATACATCATTTGCATCAATGTTGACATCACCAATTATTACCAAAGTTTGCCTTTTATCTATTTTGTCAATGTTTTGTCCTAATTCATCTATAAATTCATTTACATTAAGTCTAGGCGGTCTGTATATAGCCTATACATCCCATTCGGTTTCATTGCCAATAGCACAATAGAGCATGTTAAGGTTAAAGTTTTATTGACCCGAGATGTTAACGAATCTGCTGCTAAGTATTCTCTGCAATAGTCTAGGCCCTAGGGTATAACACCATATGCCCTTGCCTTCGACTATGAAGAGGAGTGCATACGGTCCAACACCCGAAACCTCATTAAATCCCAGCTATATATGACTCTATGGCGCATGCGTTTGCATAATAAGATACCAACCCCACCCACTCGTGAGGATTGTGGACAGTCCTCCGGGTTTTGCTGCATGGTAAGTCTTGCTAAAGCACAAGATACTTCATTGGATTGGATGCGATTTTCAAAACTAGGGAAATAATAACCGCTTCGATGTTAGATACTCGTGTATCCCCATTTTTTTGTATGGAAGCGATGAACAGATCCAAAGCACATTTTTCTACAAAATCAGAAAAATAAACAACGGCTGACCTTAGATGTGTTATTAAAACTAAGACACGCTTTAAGCGATGCACAAATACACTTAAAGTTGTTGTATCGGATCCTTATGTTAGTCAATACTTATAGCAGCTTTCCGCTGTAGAATTCAGACTTTCTCAACAATCATTTTTCTCACAGATAAACCGTGTTACTTGCCAATATGAAGTGCCATCATTTCAATCATTTGTAACAACCTCAAGAGTGGACATAAAATCTTCCATACCAATTTGTCCATGCTCTGCCACAAACCAGAGTTACACTTTTCCACTTAACAAAACTCATAAAAAAACGACTCAAATTGCACATAAATACACCTCAGATACTTTGTAGATACACTCCAGTAGGCATTCTCCATCTCCTAAACAAATAGCCAACTCACTAGCCACCGATTAAAAAGTCAACTACATATCTCAAACCATTAATTAAGCGCAGTAAAGTGCCTTCATCTGGGATACAGTTGCCATGCATGCCAAAGTATCTGCATCTCCAGTCACAGATATTTGGTCGACCTAAGTGCGAAATTGTTGGAAATACCCGCCGATTAGTTAACTCAATTCTTAAGCTCATCTGAAAGTGCTCACTTTTCCTCGCTTAAAAAGATTCGGTAATCTATTAACCCGAATACGAATATGAGTACAACGGCGGCGGTGCGATATCCGTATGTGTTTCCTCAACCACGTGACCCATTTCCAGATTTCCATCTCTCGATTTTCAAAAGTTATCATTAGATAGCCCCTTTTAGTGAAAGGCCCAATTGGTTTGGCCCGGTCTGGGCTGGCCTGACTTGGCCAAAACCATTCGGAAGGTTCAATTTCAAAACTTAATAAGCAGAAATATGCGCGAGAATGACCGCAATCCGGGCTCATTATGATCGGTCAGGCGGGGTAGTGAATTACAGGTTCATGACCAAGATCAGTATACGCAATAAAGATGAGCTATGAGTGGATACGAAGAGTCTCGAGGCCGGTGTGCAGAGATGCACTTCTTCAAATGTGGCATAGGTAATGAAACGGTTTCACGGTCGAGAGAAAATTCACATTTTGCCTTGGCAACATACGTATAACTTGCTATTTGGATGAGCTTGAGGTGCATCTTTGTGGGGGAGCCTAGGTTATGAACATAAGCAGGTGAGTTGAGGGTTGGCACGAAACTACAACAATAAAAATGATTTGTGAACGGCCACAGGGAGTGCAATTAGTTTCCAAATGAGAGTGGTCGCAATTACTGTGGTTTTGTGGGGCTTTTGTGTTCGCTTGAATTATGGACAGGAGTTTACGGACGGGAAAGGAAGAACAATGCGGTTCTGTAAGTAACGACTTCGACTGATTATGCATAGTTTACGGTTAAATTGGGAAGGGCTTTGGGGGTAATATCATTTTGTCTAAGTGATCACGATGGTGTCGGATGGTACTCGTAGTTGGAGAGGGAATCCTCGCAGAGGAATTTTTCATCATTTCCAGAGGCAATAGGTGACTCGGCAGATAGTGCTGTGAGTTGATTGATTGATTACTGAATTTCTGAATTTTCGCAGAGATGCGGTGGCAAAGAAATTGTCTGTGATGGCTAATGGATAATGTTGCACCTTAAGGAGCCGTGGGCGATGTACAGTTGAGAGTCAACTTTTCTCTTGGATGTTTTTGGAATATCTCTGATTCGGGTCAGTCAATACAATGCGGTCATATCGTCAGTAGTTGGAAATACCAAGCAGTCCTGCAGGTTTTTGTCTAGCGAAAATAAGTACTGTCTCTTTAGTTAATTATTCACATGCCATAGGAGTTCTTCGAACTTTATTTGACACACAAACCCCAATGACTAAAAAAGCAAATGCTTGAGATCCCTTTGTAAGACAATTTTTCTTGGGAATGCTAAAACCACAGGCGAGTATCTAGTCGGGTTTGGCACATACTTCTTAGGCATATCCAGATATGTGGCGCATTTATCTATGGTTTACCACAACGCGTTCAATTAGAATTTTAGTGGACTTCCTGCGCTTCTGTAGTGCCCACAAGTTGTCATTTCTGGTATCCTCACCAAGTGTTTTGAGCTGGCATGTCCAGCTAGAAAGCAATCTTGTTGATCGCCGTTCTTTAGTGGAATGCATATCTACAGCGACTTCGTAAAAAAAAACAGGAAACTTCTAAACAGGTCACTTAAGACTAATTCGAAGGAAGACTAGAGTCTTTACAGATCGAAGCAAAAAGAACATAAGAAGCTAACTCGGACTTCGAAGTGTCCACTTTCGTGAAAAGTTTCAAATTATCGGTGGAACCAGCGGACTAAGCAAGTCTTCAAAAGGGTGACATTAGCCAGACTGGTATCGCTCAGAAAATTTGATGACACAAGTACTGAGTCCAAGGCATAGACCCGCCGTCTCACACTTGAGTCTCACTCCCAGATAACCTTATCAGAGCCAGCTCTTATTAACGATGTTGCTAATGAACTGAATAATATAAAACGCCGTAGCTGGTACGAGTATATCTCATCACAGCAACATGCAATTGCTTCCATTGATGACTTCAAGTCGCGTGGCATACACCCAGTTATGTTACAAAAAGTTACCGACCAGCTACTGGTAACTCTGTAGAAAATCTTTACTGTTAGCCTGGCACTGGCAAACATGCCGAAATCCTGGCAAATAGTGCAATAGCCTTTACACCGAAAATCAGAAAAGAGAACTACTCGTAAAGACTCGCCAAGAGCTCCAGAAAGTCTGACTTTCTTCATGTTGAATGGGGAGAATGGCCGAGATCCATGTGCTCAAAACTGCCTTGTGAATGCATCTACTGTCTGCGAAAGTGCGCTGCAAAATCTGGTAGGCAGAATTGAAGGCGCACTCGACAAGAAGGAATACGCGCTGGCATTTTCATCCACATTGAGGGTGCTTTCAACAATGCACCTTTGACGCAAGTGTAACTAGATCAGCAACTAGTTTTGTGGATAAAAGCTATGCTGGTGAATAGGACACTGATTGCGTATGATAACTGCGTCCAATATATGATGGGATATACAAGGGTGGCCAGTAAGGTGATGGCCTGTCTTCACAGCTATGGTGCATGATGGTCGACTTACTGATCGCAATAGGTCTGAGGTCTATGCTCAGCCATATTCAAATGACGTAGCTGTAGCGTGTCTGGCGAAAGTATGCGCTAAATCGCAAGCAACTCTAGACATGATCGACGATTGGTGCATGTGCCTTCAGTCAATCCTCTCAAAACAGAGGTTGTGCTCTTTACGAGGAGAACGAATCTGACTGGTCGGATGCAGCTGGTGCTTAAAAGCATGACCATCCAATTCTACAAAGAAAATAAGTATTTGGGTGTCATCTTGGATAAAAGAACTTCTGTAGACTAAAGTTGTTATGACGAGGTAGCAAGGAGCTACTGGCAAGAGATGGAGCACATTAGCGGGAAGGGTCTCTTCGATCTACGTACATGGCCATGATAAGGCCAATTACATCTATTGCGTCAGCTGTCTGGTGGTATAAGCTTTCACGAAAATTTGTTATTCCTGCTTTTACCGGACTCCAAAGAACGGTATGTCTCAGCTGCATGGGGGCCTTCCCTAGAATACCTGGCTCCGCTCTAGACACATTGATGAATCTCCCTCCTCTTAATATTCATATCATGGGCCGCACCACATCCGTTTAAAAAGAAGTGGTCTTTGGTACATCACGTGATCTTGCGCACCGGCTATGATACCAGAACTCCTGCTGTAGAAAAAATCCGAAATCTATTTTCCTTGTGCCCAAGACCTCGTTTTTTTCAGGAAAGGAATGTAGTCGAGGCTTCACGGATGGCTCCAAAACCGATATAGGATGCGGTGCTGGTGTCTTTCTGCAGGACGACGAAGTTAGATTTCACTCGTCGTTAGGAAAACTTGTGTCTGTGTTCCAAGTGGAGATACACGCAATCCTGATGGCAACGAGGTATATTGCATGGAGCCAGTGGAGGGAGCGAAGCATTTGCATCTGTAGTGACAACCAAGCTGCGCTTAGAGCCTTACTAAACTTACTTATGACTTTAAAGCGTTCGAGAATACAAGAGTTCACTGAATGCAGTCAGAACCCCGCATCCACTGAGTCTTGTCTGGATCCCAAGTCACAATGGGGTGACGGGAAATGAAATCGCCTATCAGCTTTCTAGGCAAGGCTCAGATAGGGTTTTTTTCAGGATCTGAACCTCCATTAGGATGGCCTGCGTCCTCGGTTAGGGCTTCCATTGATAGTTGGGTTTCATATGAGCACAATTGCAAATAGCATGGCTCACCAGGTTGCCGTCAAAACAAACGAATTCTTCCCGACGTCTCTAAGAGGTCAGCGTCCTCTCAAATGTTCCTAAGTAGAAAAGACTACAAGCTACTTACTGACCGTAAGAGACACACTATCCTCCGACGCTTGCTGTGAAATTGATGATGGCGCGGCGGAGCATTACGTCTATGAATGTCCGGCTTGCATCAAGTCGCAGGAACTCGGCATTGATGTGGGGGGTACTGGTACTATACACTTTATCACTGAAGCGCATATTCGTCTCCAGTCGTTCATTGGCCTCCGCAGAGATCAGAAGTATTTCGTGTTCGGCTTTACAACCGTGAAAAATAAATAAGTATACTTATTTTAAGTAATAATTTAACAAGTGTTCGGTAGCCGCAGTCGTAAAGACCCGGTCAACAAATCTCGGGGTTGTGGGTTCGATTCCCAACCACTGATAAAGTTTTTTTTTTTTTTTTTTTATTATCAATATCACAAAAAGACAATTAGTGACAAGAATAAAGTGATAAAGGAAAGTTCGATGAGTGGAACTAAGCGGTCCGCTATTCCAATAGCGGGGTCAACAGATGGCATGATGTCGTCTGATGATCAAGCCTTTAAGCCAGTACACTCAAAATCAATAACAACAACAGCAACAGACACTGGCACAAAGAGGAGGAGGAAGTTGGAGCCGACTCCGAGTATCGTCACGCGCTCGCATTCAGCTTCGTTAGAAATGCTGCATGGTAGAGTGCGGGGGAGGGCTGCGATGCTAGCATCAAGCGCAGCAGAAAATAAAAGGAGGCAAGAGTCGGATAATAACGACTGCTCATTTGTATCCGACAGAGGTGAAGGCCACTACATGGGAGCAGACAACAGCTTTGCGTCCCTCGCTGCATCTGAGTCAGATGACAAAGAGGAGGAGGTCGAGGCTCTGCACAGTAGCATTAAGCAGCCACAACAAAAAGTGCTAGCCATAAAAGCAAAGCAAGCGGCAAGGAGGGAGATGGAGAAGCAGCAACTACTCCAGAGACCTCAGTGACAACCAAACATAAACGTGGAGCTTTCACAACAACAACAACAGAAACAACCTCTGACAAAACAAAAAACACAGAAACCGGCACAGGAATTAACAAAAACAGATGTACAAACACAGCAAAAACATAAACAACAAAATGTACAGAAGAATAAGCCGCAACAACAACAGCAGCAACATCAGCAGCAACAACAACAACAACAGCATCAACAACAATATAAGCAAAAGCAACAGCAGCAGAGACAACAACAACAGCAAGAGCAGAAAGCCACCAAACAAAAGGTGCCACCAATTAACACCTTTAAAATGGAGTTAAAGGACACTATCGAACTATGTAAGTCGGCCATAGGCTGTAATTTTTTTATTAAAAGACTAAGTGAAGATGGGCATGCGATCCACTGTAACACAGTGGAGCGCTACCACAAAATCAAAAGTTTATTGAAGGATTCGACGACGGAGTTCTTCTCCTACACCCCTAAGGGTGAAAAGCTGCAAACAATGCTGCTGAGGGGATTAGAGCCGTCGACTGATCCGGAGGAGCTCCTTGCACTGCTGAAAGAGAAGGAGTGCGAAGGGCTCAAATTCGTGGGGGTCAAGCCATTTGTCACGGCTAGAGCCAAAAGGGAGAAGCGGAAACTACCGTTCTTCCTGGTTCAGCTAAGTCCCAACAGCAAACTGGACGGTCTAAGGAGTATAATAGTCCTAGACTACCAGGTTGTACACTGGGAAAAATTAAAGAGGAGCGAAAACATTTTACAATGTGTTCGCTGCCAAAGGTTCGGGCACGCCGCGTCGAACTGCGAAATGCAGCCTCGATGCGTGAAGTGCGGAAAGAACCACAAGTCAGAAGAATGCGTTCTGGGTAAGGACGGGACGTCAGAAAAGAGCTAGCTCTCTTGCGCGCTATGTAGGAACACGGGAGACACCGCAAATTATCGGGGTTGTCCCAAATTCCAATACATCAAAAGAGTAAATCTGGCTCGGCAGCAGAAAGTGGAAGTTAAACTCGTGCAGGCACAAACACCAGCTGTTACTCCCCAAGTTACCTACGCCCAAATGGCGACAGGTAGGGGAACTACGGTACAGCAAGCGAAGGTTGCTTCTCAGGCCCCAGCGCCTAGAGCACCGGAACCAGTACCTGACATGCTGGCTATCTTGCTCTCTATTCAGGGTCAGGTGGCTCAGCTTCAGTGTCAAATACAGGAACAGGCTAAGCGAGTAGATCAAATATACGCGCTGCTGCCGGGCCTAACGCACCTCCAGTCGTAATGGGTACGTACATGGCGGAGCAAATCCTGAAGATCCTCGCAGTAAATATTAATTCACTGATTAGGTTCGAACGAAGAGCCGCACTGTTTAAGTTGCTTAAAGACCAAGCCCCTGATGTGCTTTTGGTTAGCGAAACTAAGCTTACTAAAAGACATAAAATGAGGCACAGAAGGTATGAAATATTACGAAGAAACCGACCCAATTCTATTCAAGGAGGTGGTGTTGCGATCTTTGTAAGAAAGGGATTGCGTTTCAAAAGAGTATACAGTCGTGTGGTGCGTAGGTTTCAGGTGCTGGAAGCATGCGTCATGTACATTCCTCTCTGTAGAGGAAAACGGTTGTACATGGTGTCTGTCTATGCACCTAAGGCTACTCAATCCACCTTATTCATCTCAGAGCTCGAGACACTTTTTCGATTCCTGAAGCTGGAATTGGGAGACAACTATTTTATTATCGGCGGAGATTTCAACGCCAAACATAGGGATTGGTGAAATAATACACCAAATACTAGAGGGAACCTACTATTCAATTGGTGGGTTCAGCACAGTATAACGTATCGACTCGGGCTTAAGGCGACGGACAGTCCGTCGTTTCCCAGACACGGGTCCTATTTCAATCTTCTGCTGTTTGACTCACGGATACAACTGACATGCACTAACCAACAAACTACAAACTGTCTACGCACTTTCGTGTATGACAGTGACCATTGCGGCCTCAGCACCGAAATATCTGTTCCCAACGAAACTGCGGAATTGGAAGAGTTTGTTCAAAGGTATTCCTACAATTATAGTAGAGTGCGTTGGACAAACTTCTCAAGAATACTGACAAGAGCACTCTCCTCGAATTCGCTCCACCCACCGTCCAATAGAAATCTGTCAAACGAGGAGATTGACAGATATCTAAGACTAATGGACGAGACAATCAAACAAACTATGGACAAAACGATACCACGGTATCAACACACTGACGAAGAAGACTTATTCCGCAACGCAACTATTGACGCACTGCACCGACATAAGAGTAGACTGCTGTCAAGACTAAAAACCTTGTACAGACAATTTACTGACAGACATAACCCGGAGATCATAACATTGAAGTCGTCGATTAAAAACCTCCAAACATTAATAAATGAAAATTACAGAAACTCTGTAAGTTTGTATTGGAACAACAAAATTCGGGCTGTAAACACCAGCAACCCGAGTATGTTCCCGCAAATAAATAAAATATTTCGGAGAAATAATCAAAACGACCTTCCATGTCTTAAAATCGCCCGAACGACGAACAACGAACGGTTACTGACAATAGCAGGTATTGATCCAAATGAGGCCGTTGATGATGACAACTTCTTTGTGGTCGAGGATCCGCAGGAGAAGGTAGAGGCTATAGGAGCGACTTTCCAGGAAGTGTACAAGGCGAATGACATCATTGGCCCGAACCACGACCTGGAAAGTCGAGTCCTTGTGCACAATTCCTGCCTTCGAAATGAAATTGCGAATTGGCGATTCGAGAGCTCGGGTTTCACCCAGTTCAGTGACGAGAATATGGCAAATAATGTCATCACCAACGAAAGGGTATTACCACCGTTCATTTCGAAGGAAGAGCTCCAAACGATCTTCGAATCACTTAGAAGTAAGAAATCAGTGGGAACCGATGAAATACCGAACATTGTGCTTCGACATCTCCCACTAGAAGCGGTGAACATTTATACCACCCTGTTTGATAATGCAATGAATAATGCACATTATCCAGCGCATTGGAAAACTGCGGTGGTACATCCCATACCCAAAAAGGATAAAGATACTTCCAATCCGGCAAATCTCCGCTCGATCAGTCTTCTTCCAAACATCAGTAAGGTTTTCGAGAAGTTGATCAATAGAGTCCTGACTAAGTGGGTTGAGGACAAACATATAATTCCGGATAATCAATTCGGTTTCAAGGCGGGGCATGATATCATTCATGCTGCGTCTAAACTGGTTTCTGATATCCAATGGAACAAAGGCAAGAAACAGTGCACTGGTGCCTGCCTGATTGACTTGGAAAAAGCCTTCAATACCGTATGGTTAGAGGGACTCTTCTTCAAGCTTGACAGGTTGGGCATTAGTAAACCACTGCTGTATATTCTTTTTGATATGCTCTCCAGTAGACAGTTCATCGTGAAGAATGGCGATGTGGCTTCTTCTGGAACATTTAACATTAAAAACGGTCTGCAACAAGGTGCGGTAAATTCGCCAATCCTATTCAACATTTACACAAGTGATCTGATAGGTTCACTTCACCATGCCATAGCGTACGCTGACGACTTAATCGCGTACAGATCAGGTTCAAAAATTGAGGTCATTAACATACTTTTGCAACGTGACTTCGACAAAATTAAACAATATTGCGATGACTGGAAGTTGAAAATCAACTTTCAGAAGTCGGAAACCATTCTGTTTAGGACGCCTTTGTCTGGGGCCTCTAGGGATACCAGAAAGAATTGGCGAAAGTTCTCGATCGTCGGACAACATGGACAGCCACTTGCTTGTCGAAATGTAGTCAGATACCTTGGGATCTGGCTAGATCAATATCTGTATTTTAACAAACATATAGATGTTGCTCTGGCCAGAGCCAGAGGCGCTTTTGCCCTTACAAGGAGACTGTTTTACAACAGCCAACTCGATGCGAGGGTGAAGGTGATCTGCTACATGGCCCTTATCCGGCCTATGCTTGTGTTTGGATGTCCCGTGTGGTTCAACGTGAGAGCAAGTTTATTGGAAAAGATTCGGGTGTTTGAGAGGGCTTGCCTTAGGGCTTGTCTTCGGTTATGCAGAACACCAGAATCTGAGTACATAAAATTCTATCGCAATGAGGTCTTGTACAATAGGGCGAACCTAATAAGAGTGGACAATTTTGTTATTAAGTTGACTCGAAGGCACATTGCAAGAGCAATGACATCGTCGAACAACCTGATCTCTGGGGCTTACTACCCTAATTATATGTATCATGAGAGAGTTCGCTTTGACGGCTATGTTCCTCCAGAAGCGTTCCTCTACCTTGATAGCAAAGGTCTGATCCAGGACAGATTGGCTGTGCCGCTAATCTTCCACGTTGCTCGAACAGCTGCGGACAGGCGACTCAACTACGACAGAGACGTCGCACACGGCAGTGCGGAGCGTCTCCGGTTCAGTAGGGCGGTAGGGAGTCGCGACATGAGGGATGTTGCTCAGCAGCACCAACAATTTTGGTGGCTTTATGAAGGAGAGGATGCTTCGTCGTCGAATTCCTCCAATACTTGTTAGCTTCATGTGAAGCAAAGTGGGTCGCCTAATTTTTTTTTTAGCCATGGCCGGCTTACGTAGTTTTAAGTATGAGTAAGTTAGATTTAAGAAAAAAAAATATATAAAAACAAAAAAAAAAAACATTAACAAAAATAAAAAATGAAAAAAAAAAACATATATAAGTAGATTAAGATTTATTTTTAGGTAGTTTGTAGGATTTTAGTTTTAAGTTTTATAATAAAATAGAAAAAAAAGTCATGTTACTAAGTTTTTTTTTTTGAAAAAATGTTTTCTTAGTTTTAATTATAAGGAATAGAAATAGTATAGTATAGTAGTAAGGTACGTCGAAAGACATAATTTAAGTGTTAGGTTTAACTTAGAGCGCCCGCATGGGGTCAGTAAGCTAAAATAAGATAATTTTAAGTTAATTAAGCTAATTTTTAAGCATTTTTTTGTCTAGCAAGTAAGAGTAAATTAAGTAATACAATAAAAATGCATATAAACTGAAAAAACTTCGCATATTCGTCTTTGTTCGAACGACTCAGAAATTTCATTAAAAGGAATCTACAGGGAGTACAATGGACAAGTTCTTTTTCTGAGTGGTGAACATCGATCTAGACTACTTGGGTTTTCTTCAGGATTTGTCGTAGTGTGAATATTGAGTCAATGGTGGAATTCCTGGGCGTAGAACAGCGAGAATAGGGACCAAGCTTATAGTTGACAAATACTTTCAGACATCCACACTATTAGGCAGACAAGGTTTTTAATGCGCTGTTGAGAAGACAGAAGCCTCTATAGCTAAAGCCGTTAAGAGTTTCTCCCTTCTTGTGAATGGAACAAACGATGCTGAGGTTTCATTCATTAAGCATACTTTCCTCTGTCAAAACCTTGGAAATGAGTTGCTGTAACGACAAAATCGCAGCGAAAATTCTGAGTCCATTATTACGCCAAGAAAAGGAAAATTATTACTCTTGATAGTTTGAACGAATGTCTCTTGGACCAGAAAGGATAAGGAGCATCAATTGAGGTTCTAGTCCTTCAGTATATGAATTTTCATCCTGCAGCCAACACCTGAGAATCATTGTCCGATTGGTTTACTTGTAAGAACTAAGGGGCATGAGGCGATAATAATCACAATGTCTTCAGTGAACTAGGTGGTGTACGAAATCATCGTATATCACATTCCAAATATCCGAACATCTTTTTTTTTATCAGCAGAATTTCATGTAGATAATATAATTAAGAATTAATTTTAACGTTTGAACAATAATTAAAGAGAGTCTAGAAATAGCATTAAGTAAAATTAAATTACGTAGGACAGCAAAACTTCAATTTGATTGTGATCAAAACTTAGAAGCCAACATTTGATTTTGTTTAAGAAAGATGAACGTGTTGTATGTACGCGAATCGAAACAGGAAGACGATTAAATAATTTAAAGCTTACGACGGAGTAGAAGTCTCTAAAATGAGTGGCTCGGAATGAAGGTATGTTTACCAGTGGTTGGATGTTGCTGCGTAGACTGCGGGCATCAGAGATCGGGCTCTGCAAATAACCACTTCTCATAAAGAAAATTTTAAGCATCTTGCAGTAATAAAGGTGCCTAAGACTCCTAAAGAGTGCCATGGAATGGGTGAGTCGAGGAACACCGCAAATCGTTCTTATAGCACATTTCTGTAAAACAAGTAGAGATTGGATTTTCGTGCGGTAAGCACCTTCCCAACATCCTAATCCATATTGTAGTTTTGAGTGAAATATGCCGTAGTAAACAGTTCTTAAACTATTGTTTGTGCAGTATTTACGAAGATGAAACAAACTACGGAGACAAGAACGAAGATACTGTTTTAGGTTTGTAATATGATCAGACCAATTCAAAGTTTGCATGACACACTATATCCACATCAAACACAGTTTTAGAAGAAGCTTCATTACAGGTGCAAACCGAAACTTTGTGGCGAGTACAATTAGCGGCATGAAAGTGAAAATCGAGGTCCGGCACAGCCTGCAACCTAAGGCTGAAAAACATTAGTTTCGTTTTATTACAGACAATAAGTATATGTTTGGCGAACCACATTCTCAGTAGGTCTACATCATAGTTTATATCAGCTGCTAGCTGGAGGTGGCTAACAGAGTCGTACGTGATGCCAAGATCGTCGGCAAAAGCCGTAACTTTTCCTGCAAAAGGTTGAAGAAACAGGGAGTTTATGTAGACTAGGAAAAGAGTAGGGCCCAATACAGACCCTTGGGGTACCCCTAGTTTAATAATTCTATTTTCACTAAAACAATCTCCAATTTCAACTTTTTGCTTTCTATCTTTGACATACGATACCAGCCAACTATAAATAACTCCTCGAAATCCAGCCCGATGTAATTTCCTCAAGAGAATTGTATGGTTTACTATATCAAAAGCCTTGGTTATGTCAACAAACAGACCGGCACAGCTTTTTTTCGAGTCCAGGCCTTTATTTATAATCGAACAGAAACTTATGAGAGCATCTTCAGTAGAGAGTCCCGTCCTAAAGCCATATTGCAAGGGACTGAAAAAAGTTATTCTCTTCAGAAACCGCAGAATTCTATTTTTGACAGCTTTTCTAAAAATTTTCGAGATGGAAGAGAGTAGTGAGATAGGCCTGTAGTTGTTTTTATCTCTTTTGTTGCCCTTTTTAAAAATTGGTAGAACGTTTGCATATTTTAACCTGTCAGGGAATGTACCAGTGGAAATACTTAGGTTAAAAATGAAAGCGAGTATGTCTACTACATTCAGAACGATGTGCTTTAATATGTAATTAGAGAGGCCATCATCTCCACAGGAAGGCGAGCGATTAAGCGAGTTTATAAGAGATAACACTTCAAGACCAGTGATTGGTTCAAAGAAGAAACTGTCTCTACAAACTGGATCTTCCACCAGATTCCCTGCGATACAATTCGAACAGTATTCAGATTTTAAATTGTAGGGAGACGCTTCACCAACTTTAACAAAAAAATCATTGAAAATATTTGCTCCCATTGTAGGCTCTTTGACAATAGAGTTATCAGTCGCAAGTTCGATAGGGTTAGGTATTTTAGAGGAATCGCGGTTCAATATGATATTTAATATTTCCCATTCCCTTTTAGGGTTCCCTTGAGCGTTCCGCATTGTAGAAATATAGTATCTAACACGACACAATCGAATTTCGTTGTTGACTTTAATAGATATGTGTTTAAAGCGACTCCGGAGTGCAGAATTAAGCGGCTGCGCCGGGATTGTGTTTGAATCAAAAATCTTCGTTCACAATGAAGATTGGTTTATTCAATTTTTCCTTGAGCACAACTTTAGGCATATGGCTTGCTCGGATACTCTTGACGAAGTGCGTCAAGAAAGGGTTTTCTTTTTGTGTGTAATTGTGTAATCGTGCCTCATGAGCATGTTCTCGATCTTCATTTCTCATCCTTGAAGGGTAGAGTAGTATAGCGCTTTGATGAAGAACTTAATTAGCAATAATCGACATTCTGACACCACAACTCACGTAAAGTTATTATTAAATCCTGATCCTGACTGCTTCAAGTGGAATGTGTACCTCTTCTACAAGCGAACAGAGAAGGACTGCGCTTTGCCTAGTCGGTTAATCAGCTTGCTTGCCTCCGAGGATGTTGTTATGCTCCAGAACCTAAACTAGGGCCAGTTAGAACTGATCATTGAGCGAAGCTAAATCATTTCAACTCTTGTGCTAATTTTGAGGATATAATAACCAAGGCAAAAGCAGCTTGACTGTTAATAAATCTGGCGATATTCTGCAATCGAATCATTACAAACATACTCGTATACAAAATTTAATTAGCGACAAGCTGCTCCAAAAACAAACAACCCGGCCCGGAATATACTGGCGGCATCTGGAAGTCTGTAGAATTTTGAGATCCCGGGAACACGACTGCAACGAGGCCGCAGTTCATCATTTAGCGTTCAGTGCCAAATGTGCCCAAAACCGTTCCCACGAGCACACTAAACCATTCAGTCATTGTGGGAATTTGTATGTAAGTGTTTTGTTGAATTTTACCTGAGGGTAATATGAGGAGTCACCTATTGCCCTAAGCGTTTTATAGCGTCGGGTCTCTGAATGTGATCGTACTAGGTGCTGTAATTTTCTTTAGAAGGAAGCTGCGAGCATAGAACGCGACACATGCTGTCTTTTCCCTCTGATCTAAGTGTACGTTTAGTCATATTCGGTATGATTCTTAGAAACCTGGCACTGAGAGTTGTTGACTATTTTTTTTACGAAACGTAAACTTGGGTATTTCCATGTCGATGGTCAGAAACATAAGGAGCTTACCTTACTCCAGACATTTTTATAATTTTGTCCTATAACATGGCCAACAGCTCAAGAATCAAGTTCGTAGCATTGTGCTTACCATACCCGCCAACGATGGCTCCCGTAACAGCAAGAGTAACTCGATACTGAGAGCATAATACTGGTCCACGGTATCATAGCGCTCACAACCCTATAAGGAAGAGATTAAAATAATGTGACGAACCAATTAGTGGCCTCGGATAGAAATGAATTCACTGTCGATGACCCTTGCAAACGATTAAAAAACAACGACCTCCGGATCTGCACGTGGAATTTTCGCATCCTTAATACACTCCGACTGCAACAAAGCAGACATAACCGCCATCCAAGAAGTGCGATGTAATGGACCGGATAAAAAGAGGATGAACAACTGTGATACCTACTATAGAGAATGTAACAAAGAACGGGCGCGAAAACGACAGCAGGCGCAGCATTTCCTCCAAGTCCTTAAGAAATAAAGCCTCCTCTGCACCCACTCCTCTATAGAAGAGATGAATAAGCTTAAATATAAAGTGAAAATCATCCTTGGCGATTTTAATGCCAAACAAGGCAAGGATGACATCTTTGGGAATACACTCGTAAACCTGGCTAATTCCTGATCAAAAAAAAGTCAACTAAATTGATCATATTGCGATCGACGCGAGGCACTTTTCCAGCATTTTGGATGTCCTAACGTTCCGCTCATCGAACGTTGGGGACCAGAGGCTCCATTACAAAATAGCAAACAGAGAGACTTACTTACTCACTTAGGTGGCACTACAGTTCGGATAAACCTGGGCCTCAATTAACAAGTCTCTCCAGCCAGTCCGGTCTTTGGCTAACTGCCTCCAGTAGCGCACTTCAAACCGATTGAGGCCCCCTTCTACTTGTGCCCGCCACCTGTGGTGACGTCTTCCTTTGATTCGAAGACTCTGCGCGTCAGGGAATTAGTGTCTATGCCTAGCCATCTCAGGCGACTGATGCGCAGTTTTCTTACTAAGTCGATATCACTGTACATCTCGTATAGTTCGTTGTTGAATCTTCTCGTCTAAAGCCCGTCAACGCAAATGGGACGGAATACTTTTCGAAGGATTTTTCTCTCGAAACGCCTTTGATAGAGTCCATGCTCCAGGGCCATAATATAGGACTAGGATGATCACTGTCTTACATATATAGAATCTCCTTAGTTTTTCGGGATGGAACCTTACTACTCAATTGCTTTCTTAGCCCAAAGAAACAGCAATTGGCAAGAGTGATTCTTGAGAGCCAAGGTAGAAAAAGTCTCTTACTACCTCAAAATTATAACTGACGACTGTAACGTTATGTCCAATTCGTCGATGTTGTGAATAGCTTCTCGCTAACAGCATATAGTACTTTGGCAGGTTCCGTTTCAATACTAGCAGACGCAGCGGTGACAGCCCGCTCCCAATTATCTCAATAACATCGGCATACGCCAGTAGTTGCATAGACTTTGGATAGATTGCTGCTCCAGTATTCGTTAGTGAGTTCCGTAGAATTCTTTCAAATATGATGTTAAAGAAGTCACATAACAGCGATTCACATTTATTGACATCATAGGTCTCGCTGAGTTATTTACCAGTAGCAAGCCGTCCTCAATCATCATTCTGTACAGACGCACGAGCTTGGCAGGGATGCCACAACTAGACACCGCTCTATATACTCGTAGTTCGTTTCTATAAATCCTGTCATATGCGGCCTTACTATAGATGAAAAGATGATGAGTATCGATTTGGACTTCTCGAGTTGTTTCAAGGATTTGCAAGACTGCGAAAGTTTGGTTGATTGTGGCTATTCCTGGCCTGAAACCGCTCTGATAGTGACCAATCATGTTGTGCAAAGGGTTACAGACGTTCACCCAATATGGCAGAATAAAGGAGAATTATACCTCTATAGTTAGCGCAGTTGAGGGGGTCTCCTCTTGGAGGTACCAGGCATAAGGTGCTGAGATTCCACTCTTCTGACTAAATCTGGGAAATGAGTTAGTGCATGCTCTCCACAGTCATTTCCAGCCGCTTTGAGTACTTCCGCCGCTAAGCCGTCAAGTTCAGTAGCTCTGTTGGATTTCAGCTTAGGTATTGCTGTCCTTACTTCGTTTTGGTTAGGTGAACGGAAGTTTTAGCTATCATCGTCTAAGTTGAATGGTATATTCTGCGTGACTACGGCATGTTGGACTTCTTCGCTGTTATACAGTCTGCAGAAGGAGTTCTTCCATATTCTTAGCATCGACTGCGGCTCTATTACAAGGTTCCCCTCTTCATCTCTACTGGTTTTTGTAAGGGTCTTCTTGCCTTGACACGTTCTTTTTAGTTATTGGTAAAATTTCCAAATGTTATTCCTGGAAAACAACTTCTGAATATCTTCGATTGCGTGCTTCCCATGCTTTCTTCCCTTCTTCCGGAGAAGCCTATGTACTTCCCGTCTCTTCTGCTTGTAGAGCCTACGAGCACACGTCCTTCGTTGCAGCGCTCCTTTGTACGATTCTTTTTTAGCTGCATGTGCTGGCCCAAACCGGAGATTTTTTGGTGGAAGTCGAGTGAAAACCACCATATCAGTTGCGTCGTCTCTGATGGCACATTGAAAATGTTATATCTTCTCACAATAGTTCTTCTTTGGTAGATCCGCATTCGTATCTTGGCTACAATAAGATAGTGCCGACACAATGTTGACTGTCCAGAAAGTTCGGAAGTCCAGAACACTGGAAACATGCCTTACGTCGATCGCAGAATTATCAATTTGGTTTAGCGTTGCATGCGCCATGTCCGCATTATTACCATCTTGGCTTTAAAATGGTCAAGTTTGATTCTTGCCTTCTGTGAATGCATGGGGTCATATTAGGCTTATGGTAGCTTGGAGCGGATTGTCATCAGAGCAATAAGTAAAGGCGAGTTGTATGGGCACTACTTGCGCGTGCTTTGTATTGCTCTCTGCGAGGTAAAGCGGTTTCATTCCGATGTCGAAAAATTGATTGTTAGAGTTGACTTCTCCGATCGTCGGACTAATCAAGGAGAGCACTTACTCACTTTTGCGTTGAAGTCAACTCCATGATTTTACGAGTCATATTGTGGCTGGCACAGATATCATAAGAGCATATGAGAAATCATCCCTGACAACGTTGTGATCTGTCAGATTTTGAGCAAACATAAAACTAATTTGGAGTGCTTCACATGAATGGGTATTACAGCAAGGCGTTCATTGTGAGAAGGCGGTGCATTCTCTCGCCAATACCTAGTTCCTGTACAATATATCCGCAGTGTCGATCCTTCACTGATGAGTGTAAGGACATTCTGGTTCCACCTACATTTAAATAATTGAAGAGTGTACCTATACAACAACGAATGTTAAAGTAGGTAACCAGAGAAGCCAGGGCGAGGCTGTAAGCCTTGTCCACTAAGAGTAAATCCTTTGTGATGTTGCAATCAAATAAAGCCCCAGTGCTCATAACCACACAAGAATCCGTAGCTTGTTTGGATATAAATTGGTTCAGTAACACTCCGCCGTTCATTTTCAAATTTCGTAAACCAAACTATGTTATGCCCCAGATAAATCGATCTCATTTGCAAAATAACTTTCCGATGAAATCCAATCGATCCGGATTCTGTTTTCCCCACCAAGTCAGCGCCCACGCTATAAAAGTACATTTACATAGCACCTCAATGAAATTTGAAATTCGATACGATACGGTGTGATATGATTCGAATCACTTAGATTGAATATCGTTGATTTCGAATTGGTTTCCCTTACCCCCTTAAAGGTTTTCCCTATCAATTTACCATCCTGCTCACTGACCCATACCCCAAAAACAAAGACCTGAATCCGATCCAAATATGTAAATGATCGATGCGAATTTGCATTCAATTATCAATCAAACCAAGCTTTCGCTAATCGGAGGCGTCCAAGTCTGTCCAAAGTCGATAGATATACCGTAATGTCCGGTAAATTAATGCGCAGACAATCATACCTCCGATAATGATTCATCAACAATTCACCACTATTGCTTCAGTGTTATTTATTAGCTTTCTCTGGTTCTTTGTGGATTTACTATGTACAAAACTTTTATTTTTATTGTAAATTCTCTCTGCCAAGAGATACCTCGTACGTAGATCACTAATTACACGATGTGAATTCACCCCTGCAATGGAAGCAACTCACCTTAATCGGACGGAAATGTGATACACCAGCTGCCAGTAGATTCAATTAATCAACACTTCCATCCGCCTATTGGCCAGCGGATGTCTATGATCTTCTTAAGTATCTGACAGTTGCGCAATCCTCATCTGTAACACTACACGAAATGTAAACTTATCCAAAAGTTTTATGCAACAAGGTGTTGTATCCCTCCCCCTTTTGGGTATCTAACACAAAAGATACGCGGTGCAAAAATTTCTTCCCTTTTATTTGATGCTGCTGTTGTTGCTGTTGTTGGTGTGGCGTGTTGTTATAAAATTCATTAGGTGTCTTGTGTGTAATTAAATAAATCGAGCAAGTGTCACCATTATGATATGTTGGTACGAGTACTGTCGAAAATGTAGTTGTCAACCTAACAAACCATCAAACCATGCACCAGGTGACAGGCCCCATGCACGGGTTCGGTGCCTAAGGTGTGTATAAGTCCATGTCTATGTCCAATTTGGTATGCAGAATGCCATTGAAAAGCTGGCATCTGCCAGATACTACTTCGTATTGTGTTAGATTTTTCAAAATTCGCTTTGCCCCACAAAATTTTATGATCAAAAGTCAAAAATCAAAGAGAAAAAAAAAGTGAAAGGTGTCGCTTGGGAGTAACGATTGTGACGAGAGCGCTTCCGTGTCTGGATCGGGATTACGTATCAGTTGCTGCTGCGGTAATTATTGCCTGATTTTGTGGCATGAAAGAGCTGTGTTACAAGTTTTTAGAGGTATTCGTGCTTGCTGTCGTCTTAATTACACAGATCGGCTTATTTGGTATTGATGTTGGAGATTATTTGGGGTTTGCATTCATGTGACACTTCTATAGTGATGAGGAGGAGATACAATTGAAAGTCGTGGGCAGGTGTTTAGGGATTAATTAGGCTGGCCAAACAAGCTGCAAATAGCTTGGATATAAGATACTTAAACGAGTTGTGTAATTGGAGTCAAGGAAGAGGGTTTTAAGAAGGTCTCAAGTGTATAAGATTGTAAATTTTAAGAGGTTTTCTTAGGACAAACGAATTTAAGATTCACCTGTTTAAATTAGCAATAAGCAATGGTTTTGAATGCGGGATAGAGCTAAAACTTTCAGCTTTGATAGCTTATTCTGTTCTAACAACACTGTGTTCCCGCGTATAGTGTGTTTGTTCTCCTTTAAGTGCATCCCTATTTTTAGGATAGTTAGGCCACACATTGGCAACATCTAGATGGAACAATAGATTGATGAGACGATAATCTGATATAGACCGAGGTTTCCAATCTCTACTCACTGTAGTGTTCTTCTTGTCATTTTATACACCTGTCGGAGGCCAGATGAATGATACACTCTTTTAGGGGAAGAAGAAGATTTCCCTTTCGGAGGTTGATATTACCTGCCGAAAGGGTGGTAATGTCCGAGAAATTACACGCACTTCCTGTGTTCCGCATTAGCCTATGTTGTAGACCAGACCATCTAGCGAAGTAGTCGATGGACTTCATCACTGTGGCACGCCACTCCTAGAAGTCCAGAGCTCATTTGAGAAAGATGCAGTATTTGAGGTTATGGTTATCCTCTCATTATTGAAATATAATGCTACAGAGAAAGTAGTTGCTTCACATACATTAAGTGACGCTGTAGCCTACACATACCCCTCAGATCCCTCTCTATTGTACTTGAGTGTTCCATCTAAAGCAATTTTATTCTCCAACGCCAAATCGCTGCGCGTCTACCTCAAGGGAAGATCCACTGTAACGGATATCCACGAGGTAGTGCGAACAATCGAAAAACCCATACACAACAAAGAATATACCGTAGCCTCCTTCCTAGACATAGAGGGAGCCTTTAATAACGTTCGCACAGAAATTATTCACAAATCTCTGTTCGAGCTGTGCATAGTCAATGGATAGTCTCTATGCTCAGAACAAGAATTATTTAGGCAACACTACTCGTATGTAGCAGTCACTTAACTAAATTCGCCCAAAGAGGAACGCCACAAGGTGTTCTGGCTAGCCAGAGAAGGGGTCAAAGTGGTCACGTATGCGGATGACCTGGTGATACTGGTGTCAGGGAAGTTCCTCTCCGTGATAAGTGAAATCATAGAGGTTGCTTTAGACAAGATAAACAATTGGGCCGCAAATTCTTGCATTGGTGTCGACCTAAGCAAAACTGAACTAATCCTGTTCACAGCCAAAACCAAAATACCTGATTTAACCCTTCCCTGTCTCAATAGTCAACCGCTCATACTATCCTCCAGCGCTAGGTATCTCGGTATCATGACCAAAACTTAAGTCGAACCAATACATCGAACACAGAGTAAGGAAGGCATGTGTCGCCTTCAATTCATGCCGCCAAACCTTTTGAAAGAAGTGGGTGCTTCAGCCAAAGACAACTTTGTGGATGTAACGTACACAGCCGTAGTGCCTCCAATTCTCAACTACGGGTCATTAGCCGGGGCCAGAGTTGAGCAAAGATTACTACCTCAGGAGACTAAAAAGGCTCCAGTATAGGCACCAGAGATGTTTAGAGGTCGACCGGATGCGCTTTTTTTTACAATTACCATGTTTGCACACAGCGTTGGCGAAGGAAAGTTAGGGAGGAAAGAAAGTGAGATACCGATGCACATTGGTTTTGAATGTTTGAAGGTTACAATGACTAGGGAATATAGAGCTATGCAGGGCATTCCATAAGCGAGTGTTACTACTTAAACAAGAAATATGATATTTCAATATATACCCGAAAGTGGGGTTGAGGGTAAATTGATGAGCATTTATAGCGGGACGGGTATTACGGTTAAAGGTTGGAAGAAACTTAATGCTACTGGCGATTTCGATGGACTGCTGGTGACGAAAATAGCGGAAAAACAAGGCTAGACAGGAGACATTTCGTCGCTGTTCGTAGTTGTCGATTAGCTGGGTAATATTAGCAATACCTGTGAGTCATATCCCATGGTTTTGGATTCTATTTAGCAGGTACAAAGAGGTTTTAGGAGCATATAACAATTTCTTACAGCGTTTGAGGAAACCTAGGCGTTTCGCAGCATTTTTGACGACATCGAATTTGTGGTCATTCCAAGGGAAAGCTTTTCGGTTTCGAGGATGCAAGTGCCATTCGTGGATAATGACTGGATATTAGTATTTCGCTTTAATGACAGCAGATGGCAATGTGTTTTGGAAACATTCAATTCCACTCTGTTGATAGTTCCCAAATTGGCTATACTGGTAATATTGGAATTTAATGTGCTTAGCATACGCTGTCGTTCCCGTTCTACAGCCGAAGAATAAGGGCATGAGTCCGGGAACGAATATAAAAAACAGATAGTACTTTTATTAGCAAACGAATATATTGGACTAGAAGTAACAGTCAAGAGATCGTAGATGAAAATTTAAAAGAGTGTCGAAGACAGATGGGTGTCCTGCCGTACACCAGCTTTAACTTGTGAATATCAGACCTGAAATCATCTGCGACAACTTGAATTGAACGTTCCGAAAGGTAATTTCTTATCCATTGAAGAAGAGAGTCATTGATCCCGAAAGAACGCATTTTCGACAAAAGAGCCTAATGCCAAACTCTGTCAAAAGCCTTGAAAATATCAAGTGCAACTATCTGGCTTTCGCCAGATTGATGTAGGCTTTGGTTCCACTTTTTGGTGAGACATGCCATCGAAATGTTACTACGAAAACCACATTGCCGGTCAATGAGAAATTTTCGTGTTTCGAGATATTTCATGAGCTGACGGTTTATAATGACGGTTCCATGACCTTGGAAAGAAGGGACATAAGTGCAATGGGTCTGTAGGAGGAAAAAGAAGAAGATTCGCCTTTTTTAGAGACGGGCGAGACAAATGCGGTTTTCCATCTACTCAAAAAGAGTCGTAAAGAGTAGGATTGAAGCAAATGCTTTCGCAGTAGTTTTTCCACCTCTTCCAAAGAAGGTACCATCTGGACCAGTGGATTTGTAAATGTTAAGACCTTTAAGAACCCTTGCTACTACATGAGTGCGAAAGTAAATTCATCCCATTGAAGATTCGACGCACTCAATCGCAGGCGGGGACAAAGCACAATCTGGTAGTGTTGAGCTAGCCGCAAAGTGTGCAGCAAGCAAATTGGCATTGTCCGGAGACCTAACAGATGGAATGTCATTACAAATGACCGTCGGAATGGAGGGTGAGGTAGAATTTGTAATATTTTTGAAGTAAGACCAACAATTTTTACTACCTTTGGGACATTATAGTATTTTTTGCCTCAGTTTTTGGTGGTATTGTAATTTCACACGCTTAAGAAAGACGTTGCAGTCACTTCCGCTTAGTTTGAATTTTTTTCAGTTTTCCTCTATCATCGTAGGACCTTACTGTACTCCTGAGCCGTCTACGTCTCGATATACAAACAACAAATACTGTACTTTACAGCGTAGTCAGGCTCAAAGAGTCTAGGTGCTGGACCGCACGGTCTTACGGTCACAGCAACATCTTGGGCTCGTTACCAAACGGCATGGCAACTTTTCCATGTTGAATTTCCCACTAGAGCTCTGTGGAATTAAGACGAAGTAGCAAAGGACTTCGGTGTCTACTCGGAATCACTGAAAATATCAATATCATGTCGCCAGCGTCTTCGAGGCGGAAGTATTGGCAACAAAAGAGGCTTACGCGCAACTCGGGTGTGGCAGAACGCACAAACGAAACATTGCTATCCTCCTAGATAGGCAAGCCACTATCAAGACTATTGCCTCATCTTCCATATCCTCTCAACTGGTGCAGGACTACTGGTATAAGTTTGAAGGTCCCACTATTCAGTGATCCAAAGGACAGTGACATAAAAGGAAACCAGCGTGGAGATGAACTGGCCAGGCAGGGTTCAGCTCTACATGGCTCCTTCGCGGCAAGGGTCCACATCCCTGACGAATCCACTCATACTTCCTGAAGTAGACCAACCTCCAGTGAAGGGGGTTAAACAACTTTGCCATATCAAGGATGTAATTAATGGTCGACCTACGATAAGAGTAGAACATACGACCTCCTAAACAGAACCCGCCAGAATCACGGCGATATTCACGGGATAGTGGCCAATACCAGTACAAACTCTGATTCAGCAGTTACGGCAACGAAAATGGGAAGCTAACTCTCTCTTCCGGCACTAGCAACAGCCTGAAAGCCTGCACTAAGCCAAAAATTCTTCTACGGCCTTAATGACATCTCGGGTAAAGGGATATGAGATCTAATCCGTTTTCTTAACTCCACAGGCTGGATCTAGCCGCCGACATCCTCAACAACCCGATCACACAAGTCGTGGTAGCAAAAAGGCACATTCTAATGCTACTTGGGTTCATGTTGAACCGCCACCTCTACCTACCTTCCCGTATGTCTTAGACTTCTAAGCTGATGTGTTCAGATTATTATGATGCGGTCAGCCACTGTTGTATACATATGGTGAATTTTCTTGCCCAAATTCTATTTATCCAAACGCGACCGAATACCAAACGAGATAAGTGGGACTGGGCGATGACGGTCTTGTAGAATGCTTTTCTTGAGGCTACTTTTATTCCTCTTCTAAGTCCAAATACGAGGGTTGTCTAAAATGTTTCCGACCGAACAATGATACAAGACATTTTTTCTCAATTTTTTTTTTATTTTTCTACATAGTTTCCTTGTAACTCTACACAATCCTCCCAGCGAAGCTCACATCTCTGGACGGGTTAGAGTCCAAATAGTACTTGGCGTTTTTCTCTGCAAAATAATTGTTCACAAAGGTGATTGCCTCCTCATTTGACGTAACCTTTGTCCTCCGAGCGCAGTTTTTAGATGAGGGAACAAAAAGAAGTCGCTTGGGGCTAGATCTGGTGAATAAGGCGGATGGTCAAGCAGTTCAAACCGTAATTCATGGATTTTCGCCATGGCAACCGCTGAGGTGTGAGACGGCGCGTTGACTTGCTGAAACAGGATTTTCTTTTTCTGCAAATGTGGCCATTTTTCCGCAATTTCTGCCTTCAGCTTGGCAAGTAATGGTACATAGTATGCTCCTATAATGGTTTTCTCTTTTTGAAGATAACTCTTTTACTATCGCCATCACTTTCCCAGCCGAAAAAACAGTTTTTGCTTTTTTTGGAGCCCGCTCGCCCTTTGCAGTCCACTCTTTTGACTGAATTCTTGTTTCGGGCGTATAATGGTGTATCCAAGTTTCATCTACAGTAATTAATCGGCTCCAAAACTCGGATTTATTGCGCCTAAACTGCGCCAACAGAGCGTTGGAAATGTTCATTCGAACACGTTTTTGGGCTAACGTAAGCAAACGCGGCACCCAACGCGCGGACAGCTTTCTCCTGCCTAAATCTTGATTTAATATGTAACAAACACGTTCTTTGGACATTTTCATAACCTCTACTACGAGTATCTCTGTCACTTTAATTCGGCGGTCGTCTAACACCATTTGGTGAACTTTAGCAATGTTATCGTTAGTGGTTGCAGTTTTTGGACGCCCCGAACTTTCATCATCTCCCAACCTCTTACGGCCACGTTTAAATTTAGCTGTCCAAAATTTCACTGTGGTAAATGATGGTGCAGAGTCACCATACACAGAGTCCAACTCATTTTTGATTTGCGTAGACGTATTGCCTTTCAAAAATAAGAATAACAGCTCTCGATACTCAATTTTTTCCATTTTTACAAAAAACACTCAAATCGACTCACTCAAACGACTGTCAAGTAAAAACTGCGCGTCCAAAATGACTGAAATATTCGGTAAGTAACTGTCAAAAGACGCACAACTAGCCTTGACTGGCTTTTATTAACGAGTGCCTCTATATTTACGTTGCGGTCGGAAACTTTTCAGCCGATCCTCGTAAACAGCGATTGACAAAAGTAAGCGTTTCTTTGATCTTTACGGTGGTGTCGTTGTTTGAATTTGCAGTGGAAACCAGATAGAGACCATCCTTAGAGACCGCTCCACCTCTTCATGGCGTGCTATTCTACCCGTTGGAGATGGATATCTCTCTTTGTCGACACAATATATTTTGTTATATTCCCGTTTGTCTCTAAAGTACGAGTAGTAGAGAAAGAAAAAGTCCTTGGCGCATTTTCAAAATCAACACAAATCGTCAGGCTTGGACAATTGTATGGTTGATGCCGATTTTAAGGAGCTGAATCTTAAATAAACACAACCTAGACTACCGAAGACGAGTTTAAGTGGTTTTCATTCAAGATAACACTCTATTCTGCATCCTTTTAATAACCACCTTACTTACTTACTTAAGCGGCGCTACAGTCCCGGGTAGACCTGGGCCTCAACCAATAAGCCTCTCTAGTTAGCGCAGTCCTTGACTAGCTGCCTCTAGTTGCGTACTCCAAGTTGGTTAAAGCGGACTGGAGCGTTGGTGTTCATTCGCTCTATCTGTCCCATCCAGGTCGATATCGCAGTACAGCTCGTAGATTTCATCGTTAAATCGTCTCCTCCAAAACTCGTCAATGCATACGGGACCAAATATCTTACGAAGAATTTTTCTCTCAAAACGACCAAGGATCTCCTCATCCGCTTTAGAAAGGGTCCATCATAGATCAGGTTTGGGATTACAAGGGTCTTATATGAAGTTTCCTTGGTAGTTCGGGAGAGAGCCTTACTACACAGATGTGATAGCAGAGCCGAGGTAGACAAACCCCTTTACCACCTCGAAGTTATAGCTATCGATTGTGACGTACCGGCCGATTGGTCGATGTTGGGTGTCCCTTCTTGTTGACAGCAAATACTTTGTTTTGCCCTCGTTTACGGCTAAACCCAGTTTTGCGATTCTCTTCCTATACTCGCGAACGCCCCAGTGACAGCTCGCTGTGTTCTACCAATAATACCAATATCGTCGGCGTATGCAAGCAATTGAACTGATTCTTGAAAGATCGTACCTCGTTTGTTGGCTTGTGAGTTTTGCACATTTCTTTCAAGTAAGATGTTCAAGAAGTCACATGACAGCACGTCGCCTTGCCTAATTCCTTGTTTGACATCAAAGTTAGGTCGTTACCGACCTTGATGCGGCAGCGAGCTTTCTCCTTTCTCCATCGTCATCCTGCACAAGCGGACGATTTTTCAGGGATGCCAAAACTAGACATGAATCTGTATAGCTCGCCCCTGTAGATGCTGTCATATGCGGGTTTGAAATCGATAAAAAGGTGGTGAATATCGATCTGAACTTCTTGGGTTTTCTCCAGGATCTGCCGCAGTGTGAAAATTTCATCAATTGTGGACTTACCGTGCCTAAAACCGCACTGATAGGGTCCAATCAGATCGTTGACAAATGGTTTCAGGCGGTCGCATATTACGTTAGACAAGATCTTATATGCGCTGTTTAGGCGACTGATACCTCTATATTTGGCGCATTTTATAGGGCCCCCTTTCTTGAAAACCGGGCAAATGATGTTGAGGCTCCATTCATCAGGCATACATTCATCCGACTAAGTCTTGGAAATAAGTTGATGTACTCTCTCTACCAATTCATCTCTTGCTGCCTTAAATAGTTCGGCGGGTAGGCCGTCCGGCCTGGCAGCCGTATTCGACTTTAGTTTATCCTCACTTCATTTTGGTCGGGTGGACGGAATTTTCGACCTACATCGTCAATATTAAATAGTTCGCTCTGGCTGACAGCGGATTTTGTGTCGTGTTCGCCATTTAGCAGCCTGTAGAAGTGGTTTTTCCATTTCCTCAGCACCGACTGAGATTCCATTACAAGGTTTCCTTGTTCATCTCTATAGGTTTCCGTTCGGGTCTTACTACCCTGAGATGTTCTTTTTACCTTTTGGTAGAACTTCCGAACATTATTCCCGGAGTAGCATCTCTCCATTTCCTCGATCGCGAGCTTTTCATTCCGGAGAATTCGATGTTCTTCCTTCCTCTTTTGCTTGGTAGAGCTCACAAGCCGCTCTCGTCCTTTTGTGCAGCGCCACTTTGTAGGCATGTAGTTTTGCTGCATGTTCTTTCCGGCACTCTTCATCAAACACGGTGTTTCGTAGCGGTGGGCGGGTGAAACCCAGCACGTCAGTTGCAACATTTCTGATGGCTTGTCGGCATCTAAGCCACTAAGCAGTTGATGCTGGCTGCAAAAGACTTCTCGAGAGGTTGAGGGACACGCGATTTGCAAAGATTTGGCGGCTTTGTTGCGATTGCAACCATTCAACTTTAAATCTCCTCATAGTATTTCCCCGTTGTTGTAGCGTCTGAGATATCTGTAAACGTACCTTGGCTGCAACTAGGTAGTGGTCCGAGTCTATGTTCGGAATTTTCGGACATCTAAAATGCTTGAGGAGTGCATAACGTTGATCATAACATGATCAATCTGGTTGATAGTTTGCTGGTCTGATGTCTGCGATGTTCCCTTGTGAATATTGAGGTGAGGAAACCGCGTGCTTGCTATAGTAACGCTACCTCCCGCAGCGAAGTCGATTAGCCTAAGTCCCTTTCCTCTTGTGCTACCAAATATGACCATTGAAGTCGCCTAGGACGATTTTAACGTCATACAACGAAAATTGCTCTAAGGTTTTGTCGAGGAGCTCGTAGAAATTTTCTTTGGTAGCATCGTTCTTTCATGTAAGACTGATGTTAGCGAATTTACCTTTGATAGGATTGAGTCGTTCATAGACCTCCGTGAGGAATTGACGTGTTTCGTGTTTCGGCTTTCTAAGTGAAATAAGTTTTTATTAAAAGTGCTACAAAAACATTTGAATCAAGTGCTTCGGTGGCCCAGTGGTAGTGGTGTCCGACCGACAAAACAGGGGTCGTGGGTTCGATTCCCGAAAAAGTTGCATCGACTTTTTATTTTTAAAAGTGAATAAAACAAAAAAAAAAAACAATAAAGCTAAAGTGGTGGTAAAGTGTGGTCTATCACGTGATGGATTGTGAAGAGCGGTCCGCTGTGGCTATAGCGGGACCTGCTGAAGTGTCAGGTGAGGCTTCGAGTGGTTCGAGCCAAACACCAAAAACAAAGAGAAGGAGGAAGCTTCCAACTTCCACCTTGGTAAAACGTCCCACCCTATCAACGGCAAACAACTTCGCTTCATTGGCAGCAAGCGAATCTGATGATGAAGAGGAAGAAATGCAGGCCATAAGTAGCAGCATCAAAATGCTACAGCAAAGAGTGCTGGCCATAAAGGAAAGGCAAATGCTAAGAAGGAAGAGGGAAGAGCAGGAGCAATCCCAACAACAGCAGCTTGTTCAAAAGCAGACCCAACAACAACACCAAGTAAATAAAATAGCACAAGTGCTACACCAACAAAAGCCTAAGAAAGACCAGCAACAAACACAAGAGCAGTCACAAAACCGGCAACAGCTAAAACAGCAGCAGCCACAAAAACGGCAACAGCAAAAACAGCAGCAGCAGCAGAAGCAACAACAACAACAGCAGCAGCAGCAACAACAACAACAACAACAACCGCAGCAGCAGCAGCAGAAGAAGAAGGAGAAGGTGCCTCCTATCAACACCTATAAATTGGAGGTAAGTGCTACCAAGGACCTGTGTAGGCTGGTCATTGGCAATAATTTTAACATTAAGAGATTGGGGAATGATCGCCATGCCATCCACTGTAATACAGTGGAGGGCTACGCGAAAGTGAAAGAGCTCCTAAAGGAAACGACGACGGAGCACTACTCATTCACACCGAAGTGTGAAAAGCGGCAATCGATGCTGCTGAAGGGGTTGGAACCGTCTTCTGATCCTGAGGAGATCCTGGCACTGCTTAAAGAGAAGGAGTGCGAAGGACTCAAGTTTGTGGGGGTAAAGCCATTTACCACAGCTAGAGCCAGGCGGGAGAAACGGAGTCTACCGTTCTTCCTGGTGCAGCTCAGTCCCGAAAGCCGTCTGGATAGTCTAAGGAGTATCAATGTCCTAGACTACCATGTGGTTCACTGGGAAAAATTAAAAAGGAGCGAAGGCGTTATACAATGCGTTCGCTGCCAGAGGTTCGGGCACGCCGCGTCGAACTGCCAAATGCAGCCTCGATGCGTGAAGTGCGCAAAGAACCACAGTTCTGAGGAGTGTCCTCTGGGTAGGGATGGAGCATCTGATAGGACGCAGCTCTCTTGCGTGTTATGTGGGAACGTGGGACACACCGCAAACTATCGGGGTTGTCCTAAGTTCGCTGACATCAAGAAATCAAAACTGGCTCAGCAGCAGAAGGTGGAGGTCAAACGTTCACCTGTTAGGTTTCAAACACCAGCCGTCACGTCCCAAATTTCCTACGCCCAAATGGCGGCAGGTAGGGGGGCTACGGTACAGCAAGCGACTGTTGCTTCTCCGGCGCCAATGCCGAGAACAACGGAAGCTGCACCTAACATGCTAGCCATCTTGCTCGCAATCCAAGGGCAGATGGCTCAGCTGCAAAAGCAGGTGCAAGAACAGGCCAAGAGGGTGGACCAGATCTACGCGCTGCTGCCGGGCCTAACGCAACACATGTCGTAATGGGTGCGCGCATGGTGGAGCAAACTTTGAAGGTCCTTGCGGTGAATGTTAATTCACTGATTAGGATCGAACGAAGAGCCGCGATGTTTAAATTGCTACAAGACCAAACTCCTGATGTGCTTTTCGCTAGCGAAACCAAGCTAACCGATAAGCACAAACTGGAGTACAACAATTATATTGTTAGAAGAAGAAACCGGCCCGGATCCAAATGTGGAGGCGGGGTTGCAATCTTCATTAAACAAGGTATAAAATTTCACAGAGTGTACAAGGGAGTGTTGCGTAGGTTCCGGGTGTTGGAGGCAGTCGTCATTTACATCCCGCTCCGCAGTGGAAAGCGGCTGTACTTGGCCTCTGTTTATGCACCTGAGACTTCACAATCCACTTTATTTATTACAGAGCTTGACACGCTTTTTCGACTGCTGAGGCTGGAATCGGGGGAGAATTATTTTGTAATCGGCGGGGATTTCAACGCTAAACACAGAGATTGGGGAAATAATTTACCAAATACTAGAGGGAACCTACTACTCGATTGGTGGGGTCAGCACGATGTCATGTACAGACTCGGTCTTAAAGCGACGGATAACCCGTCGTTTCCCAGAGGCGGATCTTATTTGGATCTAATGCTGTACGACGAACGTATACGACTGACCGGTACGAATTTACAAACGCTAAACTGTCTGCGCACATTCGTGTATGACAGTGACCATTGCGGTTTTAGCACCGAAATTACAGTCCCCAATGAAATTGCGGAATTGGAGGAGTTTGTCCCAAGATACTCTTACAACTACAGTAAGACTCGATGGACACGCTTCTCTGCAACCTTGATAAGAGCACTCGCTTCGAACACGCTCCATCCACCGGCCAATAGGAATTTGTCAAACGAGGAGATCGACAATTACCTAAAACAAATGGACGAGACAATTAAACAAACTATGGACGCTACAATACCACGGTATCGACATACGACTAACGAAGACCTGTTCCGCAATCCTACTATTGACGCACTGCACCGACAGAAAAGTAGACTACTGACAAGACTCAAAAACTTGTACAGACAGTTTACTGACAGACAAGACCCGGAGATTAGGACACTGAAGTCGTCGATTAAAAATATTCAAACGTTAATAAAAGAGAATTACAGAATTTCTGTAAGTTCATATTGGAACAACAGGGTTCGGGCTGTAAACACCAGCAACCCGAATATGTTCCCTCAAATAAACAAACTATTTCGGAGAAAAAATCAAAACGACCTTCAGTGTCTTAAAATAGCCCGGACAACAGACAACGAACGGTTACTGACAATAGCAGGTATTGATCCAAATGAGGCCGCTGATGATGATGACTTCTTTGTGATCGAGGATCCACAGGAGAAGGTTGAGGCCATAGGGGCGACTTTCCAGGAAATATACAAAGCCACTGATACCATTGGTCCTAATTATGACCTGGACAATCGCGTCTTGGTGCACGGCCTCTACATTCGAAATGAAGTTGAGAACTGGCGATCCGAGGGCTCTGGTTTCACCCGGTTCAGCGACGAAAATATGGCAAATAATGTCATTACCAGAGAGGGTGACCTACCTCCGTTCATTTCGAAGGAAGAGCTCCATGAGATCTTCGACACAATCAGGGCTAAGAAATCAGTGGGGACCGATGGTATTCCGAACATCGTGCTTCGACATCTTCCTCTAGAAGCGGTGGACATTTACACCACCCTGTTTAATAATGCAATGAATAATGCACATTATCCAGCGCATTGGAAAACGGCGGTGGTTCAACCTATCCCCAAGAAGGGAAAGGATATATCCAATCCGGCGAATCTCCGGTCGATAAGTCTCCTTCCGAATATCAGTAAGGTGTTTGAAAAAGTAATCAATAGAGCTCTGTCTAGGTGGGTTGATGACAAACATATAGTTCCGGATAATCAATTCGGTTTTAAGGCGGGACATGATATCTCACATGCTGCGTCTAAACTGGTGTCGGATATCCAATGGAATAAAGGTAAAAACCAATGTACTGGTGCCTGCCTTGTTGACTTGGAGAAGGCCTTCGACACCGTATGGTTAGAGGGTCTTTTCTATAAGCTGACTAGGCTGGGGATCAGTAAACCACTCTTGTACATTCTTTATAATATGCTAACCAACAGACAGTTCATCGTGAAAAATGGCGATGTGACTTCTGTTGGAATATTTCAAATTAAAAATGGTCTTCAGCAAGGCGCGGTCAATTCGCCGATCCTATTCAACATTTATACAAGCGACTTGATAGGTTCACTTCCCCATACTATTGCGTACGCAGACGATTTGATAGCGTACAGAACAGGTCCAAGAATCGAGGTCATTAATACTCTCTTGCAGCGTGACTTCGATAAGATAAGACGATTTTGCGATGACTGGAAGTTGAAAATCAACTTTCAGAAGTCGGAAACCATTCTCTTTAGGACGCCGTTGTCTGGAGCCTCTAGCGATACCAGAAAAAATTGGCGAATGTTCTCGATCATTGGACAACACGGACAGCCTCTTGCCTGTCGAAATGTAGTCAGATACCTTGGGATCTGGCTAGATCAGTTTCTGTATTTTGACAAAAATGTAGATGCTGCTCTGGCCAGAGCTAAAGGTGCTTTTGCCCTTACAAAGAGACTGTTTTATAGCAGCCAACTCGATGCGAGGGTAAAGGTAATCTGCTACATGGCCCTTATCAGGCCCATGCTGGTATTTGGTTGTCCCGTGTGGTTCAATGTGCGAGCAAGCTTAATGGAAAAGATTCGGGTGTTTGAGAGGGCTTGCCTTAGGGCTTGCCTTCGCTTGTACAGAACACCAGAGTCGGAGTACAAAAAATTTTATCGTAATGAGGTCCTTTACAACAGGGCGAACCTAATACGAGTGGACAACTTCGTAATTAAGCTGACTCGAAGACACATTGGAAGAGCAATGACCTCGACGAATAACCTGATATCTGGGGCTTATTACCCCAATTACCTTTACCACGAGAGTGTGCGCTATGATGGCTTCGTTCCACCGGAAGCATTCCTCTACCTAGACCAGATAGGGTTGATCCAAGATATATCGGCGGTCCCGTTAATCTTCCATGTCGCTCGGAAAGCTGGGGACAGGCGACTCAACTACAACAGAGACGTCGCACACGGCAGTGTGGATCGTCTCAGGTTCAGTAGGGCGGTGGGGAATCGCGATAAGAGGGATGTCGTTCAGCAGCACCAGCATTTCTGGTGGTTGAATGATGGAGAAGATGTTTCGTCGTCGTTTCCGTCAATTACGGACCAGCCTCACTAATGAGGCAGAGCTGACCAGTCTATTTGCTCTCTAAATAGCGATGGCCAGCTTGCATAGGTTTAGGTTAGCACTTAAGAAATATATATATATATATTAGTATATATATAGGTATATACTAATATATGTATGTAATTGTGTATAATGTCTATGTGTGTGTATGTGTGTATTGTATAGGTAGGTTAGGTAGACTAAGGTTTATTTTAAGTTAGATATTAAGTTTTTATAAAAAATACAAAATTATGTCCATATGCTAAGTTTTTTCTTAAATTCTTTTCTTAGCCTTAAGCACAGAAAATAAGTATATATAAGTATCAAATGTAAACAAAGTCGAAAGACATAGATGTAAGAGTTTAGAGTAGCTTAGAGTGCCTATGTGGGGCCAGTAAGTTAGTGTAAGATTGTTAAGTAATTTTAAGCTAACATTTAAGCATTTTTTGTTAGTATGTAAGAATTAATGATTTAGAAAATAAAATGCGTTTAAAACTAAACTAACTACCTTTGATAGGGTCCCCGCCCAATTACCAAAGCTTCGCCCATCAATGACGTTATCTAGCAAAAATCGGAGGCAGAGCATGTTACTGGTCTTATCGTAAACATCTTCAGATGACGCCACAGAAGGTTGCTACGATTTGACCAGTTACAAGTTGTCGGTCATAGGTCTTGTTGGCGGCAAAACAACCGGTAGACCCTACCAAGACTTAAATCACGGTACCATGGGGTCAGGAGCCCCCCGGATTTCGGTCCAGGCTTGACTTGTTGAGGTGAGGCGGGAAGGGCTTTCCTGTTGGTTTGACCCATTGTAGAGTTGGAAATAAGTCCTGGGTGCGGTGACCCTAAAAGCAGTAAGAGGTTTTAGATCGGCCTCGACTCATACCAAGGGTAGAACTTGTGCCTCCAACACAGTTCCGAATTGGTATCAAAGGATTGCTCCCACGGATGTTTGGGCATCCCATAAACATAAGTCTACATGACAGGTGGCTTACGTTAGAAACCAGAGACTATGTTCAAGGTCCAAACATTACACGTGCAGATCTGAAAGTTGTTGTTCTTTGTTCGTTTTGTAGTGAATCCGTCCTAATCCGAGGCTGCTGGTGGCTTAGTAACAATTACTTTTTACGTGGTTGGGCAGTTAACCCTACGCACAACCTCCAACCTGGACGGCAATGTCTTTTTTGGGACCCCTAGGGCAAAAGAGGCCGGACCAAATTCCGGAGCCAATAACCCGCTTCGAGGATGTGAGTGCTGCCATTTGCCCTTATTAAGGGCTCATACGCCACAAACTCTTTTCCAACACCTTGACTTAGTGTTGGAGATCCCTATAGACCTGGTATTCAAGTACGTTGAAGGAGCTGATATAGAGATAGCACTAGTTCGATCCAACTGCTTTCAATTGTGGCAGCCACCAAGGATTTGGTGGTTCTTTACTAGATTGCCACTATGGTGGCAACATATTAAATCGAGAACTTAGACTGCCGACAAAGGAAGTTTTTGAACAAATATCTTGTAATCCAAAAGGACTTTCAGGGGTATTGTGAAACCAATTCTATTTCACGCAACAAATGTTTCATAGAAAAAGCTTACACATTTCCCGCTACTGTCTTACTAGAGGTATTTTGTGTCGATTACATTGAGGCTTTAAAAACCGACTGACTTTGCTCAAGGCATACTGATGGATATCCTACTCCTTAAGAAAGTGGTCGATCACTTCATACTAAGGAATTGCAGAATCGCCACCAAATTGACAGCTCAAAAGCGAATTATGACGATTCGTTATACAAAACCAAACTATTGGGTAGTGTCTTTCATCTTAGCAATTAAGCATTTTGGATACAAATTATCATTTAACTACTCCATTGTTTAAGATTCCATCTCAAGAGACTCCAAAACCTCAGCATATTCTCACCAGTTTCACTTTATAACTAATTTTAACTGACAGCTGAATCCCACGGTTTATAGCTAGTTCTCATGGATGTTTGCCATAATTTGTGATTCAAGGTGTTGTTTTAAATTTTATCTACGTTTACGAGTATCTATACCTCTTCCAAATTGCTATCATTTGTAGCAAGGCTGCATTTACATTTACAAATCGAGGGACGTGGCTTAATTGGACAGCAAAATCTATCCATCAGCTGGACAATCCATCAAAACGAGTCAATGTCACATTTTTTTTTGGCAGAACACACCGCATCTGTGGCAATAAAAACGTTTCTCTAGTCTTTTAACAGTGTTCCCATTTGGAGTGACCTTGTTGCCCTGGTCCAATTAGGTTTTTTTTTTTTTTTTTTTTTGAGATTTCCATCTGAAATTCTGATATAACATCCAGTCTCTCTTGTCGATTGTGTTGTGCGTATCTATTACCTAACGAAACACAATACTTCATCCAACTTAAGTGGAATTGGGTTAAGACTAATTCGATTTATTTTCAGAAGCGATGATGAAGCACTCATAATTGTCTACTGATCACTTCAACAGTCAACAATGAGACCAATGTCGCCTTATCTTGATACAAACTGACACAAGACAATTTACCACAATGTGAATGGGAAAATTCGAGATGGAAACCTTCGCTTTCAATCTACGATACGACGACTTTGTAATAGGTTTGGGTACACACATAATAAAACTGACACGAGCCCTTTAGCATCGCAATTGCAAAATGACGATTGTGAGCAATCGCGACAGCTTAACCTCGGTTGTAATGGAGCTTGAGGTTCAAATTTGAAATACTCGTAGGCAATACTTTAATCGGAGTATGACTGACGTATTTTCTCTGTTCCATTCATGAGCATTTTGACACATTTAACAAGAAAAGTCAGGCAAATCGTAGACCATAAAATGTATCCCATGCCGTGTACCGGGCAGCTCACGTTGTAACTGCGAATACTTACGAGTGTATGCTGCTAATTCTTTGAACTTATGCAATCTGTGGGTAAAACCGAATCATCACCTTCCTGGGGTACCTACTGAATTTTGTTTTTTGTGTAATAGGCGCGCGCACAAGGGATTCTATGTACCCTTAAGATGTTTGCATATAGCGCTGGCGAAAGGGAATTAGGAAGCGAAAAAAGAGAGATACCGATGCACGTTGGTTTTGAATGTTTGCAGATTACAATGACTAGGAAATAAAGAGCTCGGCAGGGCATTCCATAAGCTAATTGTACGGCTTAGGAAAGAATCACGATATTTCAGAGTATATCCGAAGATGGGCTTGAGGGTGTACTGATGAGCATTCATGGCGATACGGGTGTTATGGTTATAAATTTGCAGGGGCGGACTGCCACTGGCAATTTCGGTGGAGCACTGGACATGATAATACTGACACAACAAGGTGACATAGGAGACGTTACGTCGGTGTTCGAGGGTATCGAATGACTGTGTCATATTGACAAAACCTATGAGTTTTATCGCACGATTTTGGATCCGATCTAGGATCTTAGGTGCACCTAACCAAGAAGTGGGCTTTGTACTTCAATTTTGGACGGATAAACAGCTTAAATATTATACCCAGGTCGGAGGGGTTGAAATATTTCTTACATCGCTTAAGGAAATCTAAGCATTTCACAGCATTTTTGACGACACCGAATATGTGGTCATTCCAACGTAAGTTGTCATTGAAACACATACCAAGAATGGAAAGTTTTTCGCTTTAATGACAGCAGACAGCATTGAATTTTGAACGCATTCAATTCCACTCTGTTGATAATTTCCCAATTGGTTATGCTATTAATATTGGAATGTAATGTGCTTAACATACGCTGCCGTTCCCGTTCCACAGCCGAAGACCAGGGACGTGAGTCCGGGAACGAATATGAAAAGCAGAGAGTACTGTCGTCAGCAAAGGAATATGTATATTGGATTAGAAGTAGCAGGCAAGAGATCGTTGATGAAAATTAAAAAGAAGAAAATTAAAGAGACAGAATAGAGCCCTGGGGCACACCAGCACTTATTTTGTGAACTTGAGACCATCCAAGACAACTTGAATTGAACGTTCTGAAAGGTAATTTCTAATTTATTGAAGAAGAGAGTCCTCGATCCCAAATGCAAGCATTTTCGACAAAAGAGCCTGATGTTAAACTCTGTCAAATGCCTCAGAAATATCAAATGCAACTATCTTGCTTTCGCCAGATTGATGTACGCTTTGGTTCGGTGAGACATGTTATCAATGAACCAGTGGACCTATTGCTATAAAAACCGTTCATTGAAAAGTTTTCGTGTTTTGAGATATTTCATAAGGTTCCATGACCTTAGAAAGAAGGGTAAGTGGAATGGATCTGTAGGAGGAGAGAGAAAACGCTTCGCCTTTTTTAGCCTGGATAAACATATGCAGTGGTTTTGCCAGTATGGAAGAACTCCTTTTCAGAAGAAGGGGAGATATACCATCTGGACCAGCGGATTTGTGAATGTTAAAATCATTAAGTACACTTGCTACTACATGAGTGCGAAAGTGGATTCGTCCCATTGTAGATTCGACGCACTCAAGTGTAGGCGGGGACGAAGCACATTCTGGAAGTGTTGAGCTGGCCACAAAGTGTGCAGCAAGCAGATTGGCCTTGTTTAAAGAGCTGACAGCTGGAGTGTCATTGTAAATGAGGGTTGGGATGGAGGATATGGCAGAATTTCTAATGTTTTTGACGAATGACCAAAAATTTTTACTGCCTTTTGGACATTGTAGTATTTTTTACTTCAGGTTTTGATCGTATTGGAATTTCACATGCTTGAGAAAGACGTTGCAGTCATTTCTGGCTCGTTTAAACTTTTTTCGGTTTTCCTCTGTCGGATTGGTCTTATAAGACCGAAAAAACATTTCTCTACAACGGTGTATAACGGTGACAACGTTGCACTTATCAGGATGAGAAGTTCAAAACAAGTCCAGAGTGTTGGCGGTATGAACACCAACGTCTGGTATTCAAGTGGGCTCAATTACAAACTGGGCTATCTCAACACACCGTCCTTCGGGTGTTGTTTTGTATATTAGAATCGCTCGTAATAACGATTTCAGTATGAGGATACAGGAATTCAATTCTTTGAATTGAGTCTGACAGCGCATCAAACTCGTTAAAGGTCGAATTGCTGTCCAGTTTTGGGCTTCTGTAAATAAAGCAGTCGTGGATAATTTGCTTACGGAGATGGAATTTTAACCACATGAAATTGAATTCCGGATTGGAACAGGGACTACATTGTGGTGGAGTTTGGTAAGCTACATCACTACGCACGTAAATTGCGCGACCGCGATGGGAATAGAATAATGGCACGAGTTGCCAGGCAGATCAGATCTGAGTGATCTGAGAGGTGTGGGCGGGGATCTGCCTGTGCTTCACTAAGTGCCAAGACAGCTCGTCTGTATTTACAGAAAAGTGATAGCCTTATCTTGAATGAATTGCACAAATCCTTGTGAAAAAAATAGATATTACGTGATCCACAAAAGCCGATATTAGGCCACGAAGGATACATTTCCTTAGACCTCAAAGTTCATGTGACAGAGAATGCCTATGTATACGGTGACGCTGCGATTAAACGTTCTATAGTGCACTGAGCATGCTCAGCTTGTTTGACATCACATCTAAAATTGTACATAGCCGGATTGGTTTTCCAGATGCATACCGCAGTGTCTGGATCAAAATACGATAGCTAGGTTATGCATTTTGACAGAGGAGGAAGATCACATCCACACATTCGAAAGTGATCACATTGACTCGGATTACGACTTCATGGTTATCAACATATTAATCCGAATATCATATGCGCTGTTCGAAAGACTTTTCGTTAACTTCTCTCAAAATCTCGTACAGACAGTATTAAGTTGGCAACGCTGCCCTTACTAGGATTCCAACAAAAATGCATATCGAGGCATCTTCTACAAGGCGACACGCAATCATGTGCGGTATCTACCATCATACAGTTGTTGTGCACAGCTCACAAGAGGCATAACTCTTTTCAGTCCCTGGTTCTATATCTTCTTGGACAAAACATAAGTAAGCAAGCTCTATGCGCAGCAACCAAAAAGGCACTATACAAGATCCTCATTTACTATGCCTTGTTATACGGTAGAGCGGCAGGAATACTCTCCGTAGTGGGTAAAAACTCTCTTGGCTGCTTTGAGTTAGCATATAGAAAGAATCTTTAAATCCACCACAATAAGAAACATAAGAAGACCTTACCGAAATAGAGCTCCACCAACTCGTCCTGCGTATCTAGAGGAAACTAACCAGGAATCACGCTGACTATAGCGGCATGAGGGTTGAAATCTGTAAGCTGCCACAGAAAAGACATAGTAAAGGCACTAAAAATGTTTGGAGGTCTTCCAAAAAAGTGGCTTAACGCACAATTACTCTTTGCTGGATAAGCTCACCGCCATCTTTAACCGTGATTCTGCCAGGAATCTAGTTTGAGAATTTCAGCGGCTGACGAACTCGCCAATTCGGAAGCAAATTCCAACGGAACAATATCTTTCAGATTTGGCATCCCGAGGTGTGCTGCCCTAGACACTAATATAGACGCTGCTGTTGGTGGGAATAATCAACATTTCTGAACACATCGTAGGACTTCAAGATCCCGACGCAGTCAACGAATTTGACAACCGAGGAAGGACAGACACACGTATGCGTTGCCTCATACTGGAAACAATAGATAACCAAATTATGCGACTAATTAGTACGACTTCAACTATCCAAAAGTTGGTAAGTATTGTTGCATATTGCCAGAGATTCATCAACATGTTTCGTCAACATTACGGAAAATTCCGCTGCTACGCACGAAAGCTTCGAAACGACAACACCAGTAGCCCTTTCAAGCCAACAAAACTCGAAGAAGCCGCAACGTTACTGATACGGGTCGCACTAAGACAAATGTTTCTAGACGGCATCGCAAGAACAAGAGGTATGAGACCTCTTAATCCATTTGCAGACGGACATGTCCGTTATCCGAGTTAACCGAGTCGGAACTGAGCCAGACAAACATTCCGTAAATCAGAAACATCCTATATTATTGGAGACAAATAACTAGATTTCTGTATAGAGGAAAGATAGCGCATTAAAGCCACAAGTTCGGGATTTTTAAACTTAAAAGAGCTGCAAAAAAGCACATACGAAGCTGCATTACGTGCTACAGGTTTCGCGCTCGAAAAACTCAGTAAATAATGGGAGACCTACTTAATTTGGTTAATTTAGTGGGGACGAAGGTCCTCATGGCTGGGTGGTGGGTTGGTAGAAAAAAGTGACGAGCGCTACGAGGGTAAGTGTTGACGAAAATACAGCTGTGAATGGACGCGCATTCAACGAGATCAATGAGGAGAAAGTCGGCTGCATCTCTACGTTCCTCAAGAGTGTTTAAGTTAATAAGGTTGACACGGTTTTGATAGGGTGGCAGAATAAAAGGATCGGCTCTGGATGGTTTCGATACTTGACTGGCGTACTCTAGGAGGGAGCAAACAAAGGTAATATAGACGGACCTGGTCATGTACAGAGTTGGCTTTAAGGACCACTCGTATCTCATCCATATGTAAACGGGAGTTGAGCTACCTATCACACAAAATGTCGAGGACGCTAAGAGATTGAACGGAGGAGATAGGTTGGTTATGGAGGAGGTAGAGTCGGGGCGGAGATTGGTGCCGCTTATGTGAAAAGGCGATGGATTGGCATTTGGCGGTATTGAGTTCCAAACAATTTTTGAGGCACCAGATCGAAATACTATCAAGGTCCTGTTGAAGGAGGAAGGAGTCATGGGGTTTTGAAAATTTTGGTATCGTCGGCCTAAAGGGAGACAGACTAGTGTTTGGTGATCCAATCGAGATTATTTATGGTTAATATAAAAAGAAGATGACCTAGAGGGCTGCAACTGAGTATAAATTACTTGCACCTAGAGTCGCAATGTCAAGGATCTTCACCCACACTAGTATTGATTATGCGGGCCTTGTTAATACTCGTATAAGAGAACGGAAAGGTCACAGTATAAGGGGTACTTGACTATTTTCACTTTCCTGGCCACACCAAATGAAACCCAACTTTTAGCAAACACTCGCTACATTATATTACAATGGGTAGGCCTGGTAAGTAGTCACTCTTGACCAATTATTAATTCATCCTTAGCAGCCCCCCAACCTATGAAGAGCCCCTGCCTAAGACACTGCAGTTTTCCATCCTCTGCGATCCAAATTCCAGTTATTCAGACCAAGCGCTTTGGCATCTGCAATGGCTTCCTCCTCACAACGGAGGTTCGGCCTTCCTTGGCGTCTCGCACCCAGGGGCTGGGAATCAAAGATCCACTTAGCTAGAGAGTTATTCTTCATTTGTTTGATGTGGCCGATGTGGCCGAGCCAATGTATTTGACGTATTTTGGCTTTTCGGACTACATCCACATCTTGATACAACTCATAGAGTATAGGGTTGTATTTTCTTCCCCATTCGCCCTCTTCACACACAGGATCAAAAATCCGTCGAAGAATTTTTCTTTTGAAGGAGCCGATTATTAGTTCTCCCTTCCTTCTTACCGTCCAGCACTCGGCGCCATACAGCAGAACAGGCAGGGTAAGGGTTTTGTAAAGCACACTTTTCGTCCTTCGAGTTAGGAGTTTCGAACCCAATTGTTTTGCCAGGCCGAAGTAGCAAAAGGTTTCTCAGGGTAATTCTTCTTCGGATCTCCATTAGGGTGTCATTTGTGGAAATTGTTGTTATCAATAGTGACGTTTTGTCCTAGGCGGTAGACAGATGCTGGTTCGCTTGGTTTAGCTTGTACTTAGTCTTGTCCTCGTTTACTTCAAGGCCAACAAAGCCCCTATCACGGCATGCTGGGAACGGTCATGATGTCAACATCGTCCGCATATCCCAGTAGCTGAAAGGACCTGTTGAAGATAGTGCCTTCCGTGATGACACCTGTCTTACGCACTATCTACTCCAGAGCGAGATTGAAGAAGTCACATGATAGCGCATCACTTTATCGAAATCGTGCACGTTTAAAATTGTGCCGAGGAGGTACTTCCAAATTGCATATTACTGCGCGTGTTTTCCATCATCACGCGACAAATCTGGATCAGTTTTGCCGGGATCCCGAATTCGGCCATCGCCGTATGGAGCTCCTGACGATGAATATTATCATATGCGACTTTGAAGTCGACCTGGTGAGTCTCGACCTGAAATTCGTTGGTCTTTTCCAGGATTTGTCGCAGTGTGAAGATTTGGCCTGTAGTCAATCTACCGGGCTGGAAACCACACTGGTTCGGGCCGATTAGTGCATTGCAGAACGCTTTGAGACGTTTACACAGTGCGTTGGATAGGGCTCTATATCCTACAATAAGCAGGGATATGCCTCGATAGTTCTTGCAAAATGAGGGTTCGCTTTTTTTTGTAGATGGGACATATGATGGTGATAGTCCAGTCATCGGGCATGCTTTCTTCCCCATACTTGGTTAATGGTTAGGTACATGCGCCTTACCAAAGCATCGCTACGATATTTGTAGAACTTCGCTGGTAGGACATCAGACCCTGCAGCCTTGTTGTTCTTAAGCTTTTTTTTATAGCTAAGCCGACTTCCACTATACTGGGTGGGGAAACTGGTTCTTCATTGAGTGGAGTGGAGTGCGATATGACTCCATCTACATGATGCCCATTTAGCAGATGCTGGAAATGTCAGTTAAGCACATCTACTATCCCCTGTGCTTCGGTTACTAGGTTTCTTTCGCAGTTTCGAAGAGCCTGTGTTGCCGTCTTGAAGAAGCCGCCAGTTACTTGGCCTTCTTGTAAAACCTCCGGATGTTGTTTCGATCGCGGGACTCTTCAATCTCCTTGAGCTGGGCGGCTGGATCTCTCTTCTCCTGGCTTGATATTCTTCCCCCGTTTTCTTATGTTCACCATCTGTCACCTTTTTCCGGTATACGCATTCATTATCATACCACGGGCTGTTTCTCTGGGGTGCCTGGTATTCTACAGTGGTTCCGGCTACCTCGTTAAAGATTTCGCAATACTGGCACCACTGATTGTTGGCATTGGTGGTGGCTGACACAGTGAAGAGTTTCTCACTCAGGCGCTCTCTGTAGACTCTGGCTACTCCAAGTGTACTTAGGCGTCCAACGTCAAATTTCTTCTTCTGGGGAATTCGCAGCGTCTTCTCGTTGGACAGTCGATCTCTGAATTTAGCCGCAAAAGAAAATGGTCAGAGTCGATCTTTGGCCCTCGGAATGTGTGCACGTCGGGGATGTTGGATGCATGCCACCTTCGTCATTAGGTGCATGTGCACATATGAGGCTCATGTTTTGGAAGGTGCCTTTGATGCGGATCACAGTCCATGACTTTTTCCCTAAGCCGATTTCTCACGACGAATGCGCGTCCTAATACATGCAATTTTAATGCCAGCTGTAATAAATGTCATTCGTTCATCCCCAACTATGAAATGTGCTCTAAGAAACCGTTCGCTGCTTACTGGGTTCGGTAGAAAAGTCAAATGTATCTGTTTAGGACATCAGCTTGTTGGTTAAACAAAGATCTTAATCAATACCAATGGACATTTTCGCCAAGTTGCTTTAATTATGAGCACAAATGTCTCTAGATGGTAGCCCATGTAAATAGTAATTTGGCTGACTACAAAGATACACCAAACGGTGATATCATTGCAACCACTTATGAGTTCCACAGAGCGCTACTTCTTTGTTCTGAAAATCACATCGTTCACTCTTGGTGAGTAGCTGAAGCTGAATTTTATTCACTCAATCTGTAGCTTGGAGCCTGGTTTAAGATAATTTTTTCATTATGCCCGTGCCTATTCGTACCTCTTCAAGTGCTGCACCAACAATATTGCCCCTTTCCATTTGCCTCTAAGCAAATGCGCTACTTAAAAGATTTGTTAATTCGGTATAACAAGCCCAATTTCGTTTTCTATTTTGGAATTAAGTAGCTCAACAGCATCATTTCTATGGCGTGTTGCTCCATTAAGGTCAGTCAAATAGTCAAGAACAAACTTTGGCTCTGAAAGGCCGCCAGCTGACCTTAGCTCATTACTTCGTTCACTCACTGTCAACACCGAATTTTCTTTTTCTTTTCTCCCTTTATGGATGAGTATCTTGTAACTGAGTACAAATTAGTCACAATCCTCACAAGTCGGCTGGTGTTAGCGGTCCATGGACTTAACGTCATCAATTGCATTCAACTGCCAACTGGAGGCTGTGCACAATTACGTATCTGCCTTAGGTAGTAGTTTCGACTTAATTTGCGCATCTACTCGTACATTTAGATAGATTTTTTTTTGTAATTGCAATTGTAATTGCAGTTGCAGTTGTAGTTGTAGTTGCAATTGTTTTCCGCAACGCAACACTGAGTGCATTTTGTGTTCTGCGATACTTAAAATCGTATCCATCAGCGCAGTAAAATAGGAGAAAATGGCAAACCATGGCACTCGTATCTGTAGAGTATCTGTAGCAGTACTCGTATCTATGACAGTACGTGCGCAAGTCGGTCAAATGAAATTGAATTTTTGCTGTTGTTGCCTCTAATTTGAATCACCCTTCAGCATACGTACGTAGTTGTTTGTAGGTGCTAAGGTCATAGAAGAGTGATTTTGTCGCTGGTAGCATCAAGATGCGGAATAGAGTTAGATCTCTTTTATTTTTCACTTTCCTTTGAGGGCCGTTGGTTATTGGAGTTTCTATGATTTTGGTTTTTCTTAAGAATTCAACGATCCAAATAGGTGGGAGGTACTCGTAGTAAAACAGTAACAAAACAGTAGTGTAACGAACCAATAAATAATATCAGGTGCAAAAGATACTCGTATACGAGTACGAATACGAATACGAGTACGAATATATCTTTAGTTGCAGATTCACCACTTTCTCTTCATGGTGTATGGTAGAGTAGATGGTTTGAATGGCTTGGATGGATACAGATGCGAGTACACATACCCGAGCTGGTCTTACGTACGAGTACATTCTTTGGTTTCTAACCACTTTGCTTTGGCTTCACAATTGTGCAGAGATTGTGGAGTGTTTTTTTTTTTTTGTTTTTGTTCACTTTTTCAATTTTATTTTTATTTTTTCTTCAGTTCGTTCGCCATAAATTAATCCTCCGTAAACGTAAACGATTCGCAAGTACTGTCTTAGGTCTGCGGAGAGGCGTTCGAGCATTTTGTGGTTGAAATGAAGTACCTGTCGGTGCTTAGGGTTTATCTAGTGGTTTCCAGTGGCTGCGGATTCCTTTGATTCAGCATTGCATGAGGGGGTATTATGCATCTGATTTGCCTCTTTCTTCCACGATTACTTAATTAGGACTATGGTAGGATCTGGCATTCGGAGTGCGTACTACCTCAGTATCAGTAAGATCGGAAAAAGCGCAAAAAACCTTCACTTAAACGCGACTTCTTGGATCTGATGATCATTATTGCTTGATTGATTGTGATTTATTTGTTGAAAAGTACCTGACTATCCATCGGAACCAATCGTGAATTCGAGGAATTTGTGAGACCTCTCCCAAAGGAGGGTAATCACATTTTGCGAAAGCGAAACTATGTTATACTGTTGGATACACTAATGTGGGCTAATATTTGCACTACGTTTCGGTTAAAAATCTATTTTTCTATAAAAATTGTTTATGAAAGAAAACCAGAGTTAACTACGGTGGCATAGATATGACTATGCTCGAAGTAAAGGTAGAAATGAGCACTTCTTCCTGGAAAAAACGGAATATTTGATACGCACAGAGCAGTGTGATGTACGGGTAGAGATGAAGAAATAATTTATCATCGCTAGATAATGGTATTTTACCGCTGTCTTATCGGTATTTGATTGTAATTTAAAGAGAAGATATTGCTGGCATTGGTATTTGGTTAGAGATGCTCCTAATGTTTGTAGTACTCTGCTCAATCGCTGGTTGTATTGTACAGAATGTCAAAGCGGTATACGTAAAGCCACAATTAAGTGGTCAATTATCTTCTCAAGCAAGTTTATCATATTGCGATCGAGATATGGAACGCATCTGGTATTATGAGTACCTGAACTTTCAAAGCAACATACATATGTAGGCTGTAAAAGCTAAAGAGTATGTAAGCCTTTATGGGGTACGTTCAAGCTAAAGGAAACTTGTCCTATGTATATGGATGGATCGGGAAGAATTTCTTTTGTCAGCGGGCAACCTGAAGACTCATGCCATCTGCAGTTATGCTTATATGAGGCCCAAATTTTAATGGAAGCCCTAGCCGAGGACGCAGGCAGACCCGACCTAGGTTCGGATCTTGAAAAACTCAGCTTTAAGCCTAGCAAGTTCATAGGCGAATTCATTTCATTGCCATCGAGATTGCGAATATCTCCGCCTGGAAGAAAATGAGAGCTTTCCTAACAAAGAACAGCGAAATCGAACATTTTCGCCCTTCAGAGAGACACCAGCGCTGCATCCTCAATCGATTTTGGAACCATCCGTAAAGACCCGATTATTTTCCTTTCCTCTCTTAAGCACAGAGAAAGTCGATTTCGTACTCTTTTCGCAGCAGCAGTTCTAATTTCATTAAGCCAAATGTCCATTAGATCAGAGGCAAAAGACAGCAGGTGCGCAAGGTCATCAAAGCTCCAGTGCGTGTTGTACCACAGACCACTTTCTTTTAAACGGAAGATGGCTTTGAGAGTGGAGCACGAAGGAGACCATCAATGCGCTAAGGGCGGAAAGCCACCATGCAGACGAGAAAGACCGTCGTTTGGAGTCTGGTAAAAGTAGCAATGTGTATTTTCGTAAGAGTTTATTCCGTCAGGTAATCGACGAATAGAATATGATTGGCCTTAACATAGTCGCATAGCTGGACCTTACTGGAAAGTGGCCCTATGTCTTGCCGATAGCCCCTTTGCACTTTCAGAATTACGGCAGTGTCTTAGAGGCTTGCGATTTAGCATGTTTAGTCCAGAAAAGTTTATTATCCAGGATGACACCCGAATACTTAGCTTCTTTGGAGAATTGGTGATGATGCCTTTAAGCACTGGATGAGTCAGAGCAGCCAGCTTCCACCTTCCCGTAAAGAACAACTTCAGTTTTGAGAAGACTAAGTGAAAGCCTATTTCTAGTGCACCAATCGTGGATCACGTCTATGGATGCTTGACTGCGCTTTAGAGCTGACAATCACTGGACACAATCCACCGTCAGAACTATTGAGTCAGGCCATCGCTTTGCTGGATACGCCTGTTTACCTTCTGCTATCACATATTTGCAACAGCCAGCATCCACAATCAATCAATTCATGCCGTGTCGTTTGGCCGAGGTATACATGCAGTCAAATGTCGGACGCACCCTTAATGAATATCGATGCCGTTTTATCGATTACGCCTTCAATTCTGCCTACCATATTCTGAGGCGCATTCTCGTGAGGCCTTCTGCACTGGTAGGCATGCAACATCTCAGACGGAGGATGCATTCGCTAAGCAGTTTTGCGCACTTGGATCTCGACTATTCTCTCCATGCTGTTTAACATTACAGACCTACAGGTCGGAAGCTCTTGGCAAGCGTGTAGTCCTCTTTTCCGATTTTCGGCATAGAGGCTACTCGCACTGTTTGCCAGGGTTTTGATATGTATGCCAGTGCCAGGCTAGCAGTGAAGGTTCTCTACAAAGTTACCAGTAGCTGGTCTGTAACTTTTTGTAACATAACTTGGTGTATGACATCGGTGCCAGGCGGCTTGAAGCCATCAAAGGAAGCAGCAGCATGTTTAATGGCCTCATCCGTCACGATACCTGATGAGATATACCAGCTCGCTACCAGCTTCATTAATAGGAGCTAGGTGTGAGCTGATTCTGATTAGGTTACCTTGCGTCTCTCTCGAAGTGCGTCTCAAAAGTGAGGCAGAGGGTCGCTGCCTTCAACTCAATGCTGGTGCTATTAGGTTTTCTGTGCCATACCAGTCTGGCTGATTCCCCCCTTTTAGGGACCTTGCCTAGCCTGCTGACTTAACCGACAGTTTCAAGCTGCTGGCAAAAGCCTTAATAAGATACGCTCTTCGAAATCGGAACTCGCTTTCAATATCGTTTTTGCTCCGATCTGGGAAGACTCCAGCCTTCCTCCAAATTAGTCTTAAGTGACTTATTTAGATGGTTGGTTACGTGCTGAAGAAATAGGGTAGGCACTGAGAGGTGTCAACTTGGCGATGCCAGCTGTTGTAACAGTTTCTACAAATCAATTGTGCTTATTTTATCTCCAAGTGGTAACCATGGAGTGCTGGCCGATGGCCGTCCGACCTCGACTTGCCAAACTTATAAGCGCGAGTGCTGACCAGTAGACAAAAATAGTAGCACTATGAACGGGTCAGAGGATGAATTCCAGAAATGGAATCAACGATGAAAAATAAAACAAATAAGACCTTGTCCGGGCTACTCAGACATATTCGGAGCTCAGGCCGATAAAGATTTCCAAGACTAATCAGGATCGTGGGGAAGATATGGTGGCAGATGAGCCCTTAATCCACCAACGGTAGCACTTAGATCCCTGAACGAGTTACTGACTTCGGTTTAACCCACCCGTCGTCATAGAGGTATCTAAAATAGGATTGGCCCTCCAGGTTGGGAGTTGTGCGGCAAGCCTCGGATACGGACAACCCACGCAAACGAAATAATGGCGACGAACTTCGGATTTGTTGGCAGAATATTAAGTTACGAACAGGAGGGTAACTAGCGGAAACCCTGGACTGCTGCAAAGCTGATGTTACCGCCATGCAAGAAAAGCGATGGGATGGGCCGGACAAAAAGAGGATGAAAAATTGCGACATCTACTACGACGATTGTTATCGACGGCAAAAGCAGCGCCTATTTAGATGCTAAGGTTCCGAGCGCCTCGTAACAGCCCCGATTAGGACTAAATTTACCAATATTAGCCTTATATGTGCGCACGCCCCCGCGACGAAGAAAGATAACGACACCAAAGTGAGCTCTTGCGAGCTCTTGGACAAAGCCTACGAGCAGTACCCTGGCTATCACGTTAAAATTGTCCTCGTCGACTTTAACGTAAGAAGAAGAAGTGAGGATGTATTTGGTTGTACTGCCGAAAAGTATAGCCTGCACGACACCACCACCGACTTTACGGCGGGGAGAAACATTGTTGCAGCTAGCACGCGTACTTTGAGAACTCCTGATCAATCAACCGTCAACCAGATTGACCACATTGTGATCGACGCAAGACACTCCTCCAGTATAACGGAGGTCCGAACGTTGCCATACAGAGGCATCAGTCTTATTAACATTGCCTATCTGCAGTATTGTGTGAATACCCGGAGCTGTTCGTCATCCATATCAGTGTGGCTTTAGGAAAGGAAAGTTCACTGTCACACAAATATACACATGAGCTCCAAATCGTTACACGTCTGCTATTCATCGATTTTAAGGCCGCGTATAAACAGCATCTATAGAGACGAGCTATACAGAGAAATTTCTAGGTTTGACATCCCAGCCAAACTCGTCCGTTGGTGTACTATGATGATGGAGAATTCACTCTGCTCTATCAATGTTGGTAAAGAATTCACCGAGACCTTTGATGTTAAAAAAGGATTTCTAAATCCTTTTGTCTACAAAGCGATGCGCTGTCATGCGATTTCTTCAACATTAGTCCTGAAAGAATTGTGCAAAACTCAGTCGTCAAGAGGAACAAACTTTTGATTACTTAGAAAGCACCGTGATATCAGTGGCCCTTTCGCGATTATTGGGGCGAAAGCGGCGAGGATGTGTTTAGCGGCCAATGAGAACAAGACCAAGTATATGCTGTTAACAACAACGACACCCAACATCGACGTCTCGAACGGAACGTCACTCTCGACAGATATAACTTCGAGTTAAGATAGGCTCCGCTATCAATTCTGACAACGACACAAGCGCTGAGATCAAACAAATAATAACCGCCTTAGTAAACCCAGTCCTTCTCTATGGCGCAAAGGCATGGACTTTATTAAAAATAGTTGAGTGTGCTCTTGGCAGCATTGAGAAGAAAATTCCTCAGGTGATTTTCGGTCCCGTCTGCATAAAGTAGAGGAGGAGATACAACGGCGAACTTTACGGGCTGTACAGCGATATCGACTTATCCAGAAGAATGAAGGTCCAATGACTGAGACGGTTAGGGCATGAAAAGCGGATGGACACCAATGTTTAGCTCCGAAAAGTCTTCGAATCCTCTGCTGAAGGACAGCGCAGTAGAGGAAGACCGCGACTCATGTCTAGCACGCAAGTGGAGGGGGACCTTAACTAAACCTAGCGTGCTAAACTGGAGGAAGCTAGCTAAAGATCGAGCCGACTGGAGGCGCTTGTTGGTTGAGGTCCAAGCTCATGCCGGAGTGTAAGTAAGGTGTTCGCACAGTTTTTTTAAGTATGATGTTGAAAAAGTTACATGACAACGCATCAGCTGGCTTAAATCGTTTCCCGACATCAAAGGTCTCGGAGAGAATGTTTCCGAACTTTAAGGAGAACGGAGCAGCATCATCTTCGTTTACATTAAATAGCTCGGAAGATGGGCCATCTGGTCCAGCAGCCTCTTGTCCTTTAGATTGTATATTGCTCTCCTCACTTCACTTTGGTCGGGTGGACGGATCTCTTGACTTTCACCGTCCAAGTTAAATGGCTCATTCCGCTTGTAAGCGAAATTTGGGGTTTCCTCGCCTTTACCATTCCGCAGTTGTTTCACTACATGTGTCGCTATTCTTCCTCAAACCATGGGATTCGTGGTAAAGGTCGACTGAGATTCAGCACATCAGTTGCACTATTTCGGATGGCGACTTGGCATCATTAACGCTGCTCTGCAGCACCTGATGATAGTTGCATAGGGCAAGATCAAGAGGTTGACGATCATTTGTGATCGGCAATGGCTCTGATGATTTATTATGATTGTACCCATTTAACGTTAAATCTCCTCGCAGTTCTCACAGCATCCATATATCTCCGCGCTCCAGACCACAATGCAATCAAAGGAAGCTTTAAAAGAAATATCTCACGATATAAATCTACGTTAGGGCTGACTACTTCCTAGATTGTGCTAAACATTACATCGTTCACCGACTTATCATTAACATCAATCTGAATGGCTGGTACTACATCCACACAGGACAAGCAAATGCCTCTTAATATCCCCTAAGGTCTGCGTCGTTCTTAATCTCTCCACGTAAATATACCACGAACAACAAAACTGTTCAAAGAACAAACATATACTCACATTTTTGAAGTTTGTAACCAGCTCTGGGTCAAGACCAAAGCCCGACGTGACTTATTACACGAAAATACTTCCCAGATTGCGTTGTGGTTATATCTGATAACTTTTTGTATGAAGGTAAGATATTTTTCAAAGATGCTTAAAGTTATTTTCGATTTGAACAATAAACAGATTTCGTTACGCGCTTTTGCAAACTGAAATCATAAAACAGATAAGGCCGCCAAGGCAGTTAGATAGTCCTCAATGCTAAAGGGATCCCGATGTTTGTTGATCTTCTTTGCTTATAGGGCTTACCGAAGTTAGTTCTAATGATGGAATATTACGGACCTCAGAAGAGTTATTTTCACCAACACCCCCTTTAAAAAAATGCTTAATTTAATAACTAATGGGGTTGCGAAATTTGGCAGCCGTAGTGAGCTTCCCTAACCTCCGCCAATTCAACCTAATCGTCAGAGGCAATATGCGGTCAGTCCAAAGACAGTTGTTGCACTTGGTCCGTCCACCTCATCTCACTTCGCCTAGAGAACGGGTTTGTAATCCGGTTTGCAAATTTATGTATGTAATAACAAACTATTGAAGGTCAGGTCCACGCAAAATCAACAATACCGAAGGTATCTCATTCCGGCAGATTGAATGAAGATTACTGAAAGTTAGATTCAATGGTGACCTAGAAACTCAGAGCATAGCTATAGCAGTTCTTCAGGCTCCTGGTGATATATAGACTGACCAAGTTATCTACAATTAATCCAGCTGAACCAATTCAACAGGATAGCGCAACATTGCTCCTTCCCATCATCATGATATTTCAACTTGTTCGCCGTACTACATGCAGAGTCCATTTAACACATGTACGCGGATCAGACTTACTCGATCAGCACCAAATGGTCCAAATGATTCTACTGTGCATTGAAATTTGACCCGGAAGGACATAAAAATAACGATATTATCTGGAAAGGGTCGCAAGACATTGATTAAACGCCATTTACCTGAATATATCTTTACAGTTTTGTATAAATTCCTTTTTCACTCGGTGCACAACAGGGAGCCGTGAGGCACAAAATTGTATGCTTTCAAGTGATCTACAAAACAGCTCTTCTACTTCTTAGATGATTCGGGACGAACCTGGACCACAACTAATAAGCCTCTCCAGTTACCTTGGTCCTCATCTACCTGCCTCCAGTTGGGCACTCCAAACGGTTGAGGTCCCTACCACTACTAGATGGAGTGAAAAGTGACCTCCTTGGGAATTAAAAAATGTTTTGTTTTTTTATATTATTCAATATAGTCCCCTTTTAGTTTGATACACTTATTCCAGCGATTTTTCAACTTCTTGATCACGTCCGAAAAGTAATTTTCCGGAAGGTCTGAAAAATACTCCTCCGTGGCGTCGATGATTTCCTCGCGTGAGCTGAATTTTTTATTGATGAGCCATCTTTTGAGGTTTGGGAAGAGATAATAGTCCGAGGGATCCAAATCCAGTAACCAATCGACGACAAAAGTCCGCTCGATTGAGCATCAGCAAGTCCAAACACTCTTTCGAAGTGTTTTTGCTCAGGAGTGAGCATGCGCGGCACCCAGCGGCAGGATAACTTTTTCATATGCAGGATATTGGAATATTGCCCAAAATACGGCGTGTGCGTTCAGTACTAATCTCTGTGGTATCTGCTAGCTCGCACACCTTCACTTTCCAGTCAGCCAACACCATTTCATGTAATTTTTTTGACATTGTTTTGCCCCTGCGGACTTGATCGGTAGTGGAGTTTCGGCTACCACGAAACTCTCGAAACCAATATTTGACGGTGTAATCTGACGGAGCATTAGCCCCATAATATTTATCCAACTTTTCTTTTGTTTCCTTCGCCGTTTTGCCTCTCAAAAAATAATGTTTTATGAGACAACGAAAATCGTTTTTGTCCGTACTCAACATGAAGCCAAACACGTCAAGAACAATCAGCTGTCAAAACAAAACTAATGACAGTATCGCACTGAAATTTGGCATGTCTGCCTAAATATGAACGGACTTCAAGGCACCATAACCTTTTTTGCAGTAGCAGCGCATTCTGGCGGTCAAGGAGGTCACTTTTCACTCCATCTAGTAATTATGAGTGCCACCGAAGGCGAGATCTTCCGACTGCTTTGTATGTCCGGGTTAGATTTGAAGACTCTTCGAGTCGGACCATTACAGTTCATTCACTCTACATGTCCTACCAATCACTGGTAACTGATGTACAATTTTTTGACTAGGTGGATCTCGTTGTACCGCTCGTATAGTTCGTCGCTGAATCTGCTTAACAACTCAAACGGGACCGAATATCTTACGAAGATTCATCCGCTTTCGATAGAGTCAATGCTTCAGCGCCATAAAGCAGGACTGGGATGATCAAAGTCCTATATATAGTCTCCTTAGTTGTTCCATTGTAGATAAGGCGTTACTACGCAATTCCCAAAGAAATAGCGATTGACAAGAGTGATTCTTCGTTTTATTTCTACTGAGGTGTTGCTGGCAGAATCGACAGCAGAGCCAAGGAAGACACTCTACCCCAAAGTTATAGCTGTCTATCGCAACATCCTCTCCAATTCGTCGATGTTGTGTGACCTTTCTTGTTGACAGTATATACTTGGCTTTGACGTCATTTACTGGTAACGCAATTGTGACAGCCCGCTGAGTTCTCCCAATAAGTCCATATCATCGACGTACGCCAGTAGTTGCATAGACTTTTGAAAGATTATGCCTTCAGTGTTCAAGTGATGTTGAAGAAATCACATGACACATTGTCTTGACATCAAGGGCCTCGATTAAGTCGTTGCCAATCTTGACGGAACAGCGAGCGTTCTGCATCGTCATTCTGCATAGACGGACGAGTTTGCCAGGGATGCCAGAATTAAGCATGGCTCTATATAGGTCGCCTCTGTCAATCACCTAAAATCGATGAAGAGATAATGGGTATCCATTTAGACTTCTTAAGTGTTTGTATAGGATCTGCTGTAGTGTGAAAATTTTGTTGATTGTGGAGTTTTCTGGCCTGAAACCACACTGACAAGTGCCAATCACGAAGGGTTTCACATGTCAATTCGCTTTCAATATCTCCGATTACACGTTCCCCGTGCTCTTTTTCCATCTTCTGGAGAAGCTGATGTTCTTCCCATCTTTTTTGGCCTATATCGTACGAAGGGCTATTGTCGTTCGTTGCAGCCCCGCTTTGTACGCTTCTTGTTAAGCATTTTTGATCAAATCAGAGGTTTTTTGGTGGTGGTCGGGTGAAACCCAGCACATTAATGGCACATTGTCAGCGTTGCCACTGATCTTTGGTACTAGATGCTGGCTGCATAAAGGCTGTGGAGAGATTTCGAAATACGCATTCGGCAAAGATTCAAGCGGTCTCTTGCAGAGTTTCTACGTTATATCTTCTCACAGCAGTTCGGGAAATCTGCATTTGTATGTTGGCTGCAACAAGGTAGCGATCCGAGTCAATGTTGGCTGCCCTGGAGGTTTGTAAATCCAGAATACTGGAAGCATGCCTTAGATTGATCGCAACTGCTGACAAGTTTATCAAATTCCTGGGTCTTTGTGGATATCATTTTTAGAATCAAGAGTTGATTGGCCGTGCCGCTCTGCTCATTGCACATTTTCGACTCGATCACAGCTCTAAAAGATTCCACCAACAACTGGCAAAATGAAGAAAAGATACGTCCTGGTATTTGATTCAATATCTATCTGTCATGTAGTTCACCGCCCTTTCGGATCACCTTAAAGACAGAAGGGATCCATTCTTCTGGTATTGGCATTATTAGTCGGATTCCATTCAAGCCAACAGATTTCCGAACTCTTAGCGATTCACCACCCTGATGACTTCCTCTGATGAGAATTTCAACTTCTTTGAAAACAAAGCCAAAGAGATCAATATACAAATTGTTGTGGTAAAGCGACTAAGGATATCTGAAGGATCCCCAAAAAGGTTTCATTGCAGATGGCACACTTTCAGCCCACGTAATTCAAGGGGGAAACATCGCGAATTTCATATCAAAAGAGCATGAGTTGCTCGTTAAATTTGAGGATACATGCATCTGTGTATCAAGTCAAGGTGAGAAAAAATTTAAATGGTTTTCAGATGATGGAAGGACTTTTAGTTCCGAAGGAGGGAAATGAGGAAATGACAGTAAACTAACAGCAGTTCCTAAAAAATTCTCATACTAAACGTATTTACACTCGAATTTAACTTGGTTACACTGCTCGTCTGGTCTAGAACAAATCACTTGATCCACATATGAACTTTGCAGGACACCTGATCGTTGTATATAAGCAAGATGACAGAGCAGACTTAACTTAACCAACGGAGCATTTTTTATGAGCCATGAGAGTTCCCGAGCATAATTTAGAAGCTGAGTCTTCAATAAGATGACCAGAGGAAGGTAAGCTGAAGAATGGAGTTCATTGAAGGCCTTGGGTAGACCCCCAAAATAAAGGTTAGCACGAGAATAAAAATGGTCTAAAGAGAAATCAAGAAATCGTCCCAACTTGAAGGAAACATATTGAGAAGACACAGATCAATCTAACTCGGTTGTTCATTTCATTTGATATCTCGAATTCTTATAAACCCAAGCCAAATCGCTTTGTTCGTATCTACCGAGCATAGATGTTCCTGATAAGTATACCATCATCACATTTAAGTCCCTTGGAACTAGCATGTTCCATTGATAGACAACGGTGTTCATTCTTGAGCAAACCTCAACAACAACCATTTAACAGCGGTCAAATATGTTGTTTCATCGTGAAACAACTGCCTTCCATTTCATTGTTATATTCAAGAATACAGAGCATTTTAGAAGAAGAAAGTTTCTGTACCAGAAAAGTGTCCATCGGGATCATTGCAACAACTTAAAAAGGCCATCTACTACCAATCAGTTTAGTGACATCATGCCTTCCGTCATTTGTCTCAATCATCTAAATTCCAAACATTGTATGGCTTCAATTATACGGCCAATTTCCTCTCCAAACAGCAGGCAAACTCAATAAAATACCTCCCATTACAGTCAGGAAACTATTTGAAATTACACTATGACAACCTGAGTCTAAAAACATATCCGATGCACTTAAGACCGCAAACCAACCGATAAACAAAACCCACATAGATACTCGTACATTCGAAACGTACGAGTATACCCTTTCCGATGTAGTCTACTTCAGTTTTAGACATTACAACATCGCATTACCGCTTTACGAGGCATTAAACCAAATAAAGTGTCGCTTTCTTTTAGCACAAAGAAAACAATCATAATTGCCCATGATAATCATTTTCTCATACACTATACTCACTCACAGATACTCAGAGTCAAACTATCATAATCATGTGATTTGTCAGAATTGTACAAGTATACTCGTACATATGTCTCGAAAAGCGAGACCGCACTGAATAAATCTTCAGATCTTTGACACGTAAAACACAGTCAATCAATTTTAATTATGCGTATGAAATGGATGGAGATCTAGACTTCAGATAAAGACTTCAGAAATCACAAACCTGCAAAACAATTGAAATAAAACTTAAAACAGATTTTTCATGCCCACGATTACATCTATCAAATCGCATATAAAGTGCAAACATTAACAGATACTTTATTACACACGCACGCATTGTGTCGGTTTCTCGATGTTAAACACGCGCATTCACATGAATTTCTTTCATCTCTTTTCCAGGAATCCTACATTTCATCATACAGCATAATCACAAGTCTTTCGATCTCCATCTCGATCTCGATCTCCATCACCACCTCCATCTCGATTTCGATCTCGATCTCGATCATCGTCTGTATCTGACGGTAATCCAAAACGAAAATTCTTTGTTTGCAGATATTTTATGCATTTTCAAATTTTCCGCATTTATTACGCGATCAATGATGGGAGCGGATACCTAAGGATCATGCAAGATCACACTCAAAGTTTGGAAAAGACGCTGTAAGACTGACTCCATGTTGAGTATCGATCAGTGCGAGATCAGTAGATGATCGGGGTATCTTTGAATCATCAGAAGATCAGTACGGGATATCTAGATCAGTAAGTGATCGGTAGATCAGTAAACAATCGCGATCAGCAAGCAAATGGTTCTGTAAAGGAAAAGCGGAGAAGCTTACGATTATCAGCCCAAAAATCCAAACAAACTAGAGGATTGGAGAAGAAACATAAGAAAAAAAACCATAAGGCAGCATCTCTAACAACCGTTACAATCATTTTTACAATAAACCCAAACACATACTCTCATGCGAGTTTAGTAAGAGTACGAAAAGAATCAACGCTTTGCTGTCGAAGCAGTCAAACAAAAAGAAGATCACTATGAAGGCAAACGAGCAAAACATAAAAATGAAGACTAAAACCAAAACCAAAACCAAAAGATACATCTAACATCTGGAGCTAGCCGTATAATAATAATTATATACGTATTGTGTGTGTGTGTCTATTTTTTTTTTTTTCCTGTTTTTCTTCAACTGCAACAAAAAACTATGGCTTGAAGGCAAAGCTTAAACTTTATTGCCTCTGTTACGATTTCAATTTACCTGGCCACTTCAGTTCGCGTAGACCATCAGATAGACGCACAACACCACGCCGGCGAAGCTGCTGCATCACTCTAGCAACATTTAGCACACAACAAAGATACACAACACTAACACGATCAGTGATCTTTACAAGCTTCAAACCAATGCGCATGCAACCAAAACTAATGTGCTTACAACTAGTAGGGAGCAAAATGTATCTAAACACGGAAAGTCGCGGCTAAAAACTCTCAACGGGTAGGTGGAAAAAGACGGCTTCATTCAAATGCCGACATTACGATCATGCAAAACACCTTCGCGGTAAAAACAACGAAAAAAAATTTTTGAAAAAATGCTTGAACTTCGCAAGCAAGTGTCAGCCCTGACATGTCAAAAATACAATTAATCGCTCACTCATTCGCCTTCTATACCGACTGTCCATATATCTCCAAGTGTAACCAAAATAATAAAATAAAAATTAAACCGAAAACAAATCGTTTACAACGAAAAGATACACAAAACGTTCGTAGTGAAAGTGGAATCCATTCAATTTTTCCTTTTTGCAATGAAGTGAATCAGAAAAATTAAAAAAAAAAATCTTTTTTCAAAGGAAAACATTATTTTTTGTGTGGCTTGTCCAGTGTTTGGAAATAACAACAACAACAAAAGAGAAGAAAAGTGCGGTAACTCGTTGGCCGAGCATCTTAAAGTCCAGCAAGAGGAGTGATTTTTTTTTTTATTTAATTTCTTTTAATTGGACGTCAAAAGTTTTTTTTTTTTTTTCCAAAAAATATCATAATTCTGTTGTGCGCTGTTGTATCTATTCGTATGTGCAATTTTTTTTTTATTTTCCCGAAGAATACTTATAAGAAAAATAAAAGAGTGAATAAGAAAAAAAATAGTATCTATTGTACTAATTGATTTAGGAATACCAATACCGTTACATACTCGTATGTAAAGTAAAGTCGGAGTGTGTGGTTGTTTTTTTTTTAAGAGCAATTAGCAATAAACATGGTTACGTGCAAAGTGGATACAACTGTTGCCGTACCGAAATTAAGTATTAGTAAAATTGGTGGTAGTGGTGCAGTTGCTGTAGGTGCTACCCGACCACGTAAAATCTCTAGTAATTCATCAGGATTTCGTCTATTGGACGGTGATCAATTGGAAACCGCATCAAGTGTTAGCAGAAATTCAATTTATAAACTTAAAATCGATCTGATGTTCGACGATACGAGGTGAGTTGTAGTTCCTTAACAAAAGATACATACTTCTGTGGGGGTAAATCTCATTTAAAGGAGTGTGGATTGCTTCTGTTTTTTTTTTTTTTTTGAGGTGGGAGTACTCATTATTTTGGGATTCTTTTGAAAAGGTCATTCTGCCATTTGGATTGACATTTAAAATGATTTTTTTTTTTTTTGTTTTTTGTTTTTGGTGTGTGCTTTTGAGAAAGATCATAAACATGAGCAAAGTACATGGAGTAATGACTTTGGCATAGATACGACTACCTTTGATGGAAGAAGAATGTTTTTGTCATATTTTGCATACTCTGATGTTTTTTTTTTAATTTTTCTTTAATTGCGAATTTAAAAGCAGTAATGGAACTTGACGGAGAGGGAAATTTCTGAGTGTAGCTCTAGAACTCTTCTCGACTTGACAGTCGCATGAGAACTTTCGCAAAGTACGGAATTTTTCTTTACATAAATCAGTGTGCTAAAGTGATTTCGTAACTAGATATCGTCATTTTAAATACCATTATTGAGAAATTGTAATTCAGACCAATTTGAGTGAAAGGATTAAAGGATAAGGAAACAAATCTGCAAGTCGGTATAAAATTTTAACAATGAATCAGTTGCAAATAAAAAATAATTGAGAAATGTAAATATTGTAGAAATTGCTGTACACCAAAACCGAAATATGTTTATAAATATAAACTAACACAATTAATAAATTTTAATTGACTCGAGTGATATTTGAAAGTAATTTCGGGCATGGCACGAGGCTGGCTGTTCGGGGTCAATATTAGTCCAACACTTCAAAAATTGCTCTTGATTTTAAAATCTGTTTAACTGTTACCTCTTCATCTACATACTCGCATATCAGTGATACAAATATTACGAAGCCTCACTGAACATAACCAAACAACGCTATCCTGTGGGCTGAGTGACAGGATTTTTTTGTTCTGAAACGCAAAATCTCGTTCGGATCACCTACCACCTTGATCAAAAAGTTTCCTGAATTTATTCAGAAAATTAAAAATACAAGTTTATTCATCTAAATCTATATTGTCCCCTTCAAAGTAATCCCCATCGACTGCAACACACTTATGCCAGCGCTTGATCCAATCCTCGAAACATTTTTTATCTTCGGTTTTCGGTATGTCCATCAGTGCTTCCTGCGATTTTTCCATTACTTCCTCTCGGCTGCTGAAACGCGCTTCCCGTAGTGGTTTTTTAACTCGATTGAACAGAAAGAAGTCACAGGGAGCCAAATCATGTGAATTCGGTGGATGTTGGATGGTAGTGCGACGGTGCGTTATCATGGCGCAAAATCCACGAGTTTTCTGCCCACAATTCTTGTCTCTTTCGGCGAATTGCTTAACGCAAACGTCTCATAACGCAGAAATAATACTTTCTGTTTACTGTCTGGCCTTCTGCCGAAAATTCATGATGCGCTACATCGTTGTAATCCATAAAAACCGTGAGCATTGCCTTCTTTTTTGGCTTAAAATGACGTGTTTTTTTTTATCTCGGCTCATTTGGAGAACGCCATTCACTTGCCTGATGTCTGGATTGCGTCTCGTCTCCAGTAATGATCCTTTTGATGAATGTGGGATCGGATTCAGCCTCGCAAATCATCTCCTTTGCGACGTCAACACGGTCTCTTTTTTGCATGAAATTGAGGTCTTTTGGTGCCAACTTTGCTGCTGCACGACGGAAACCCAAATCATTAACCAAAATGTCTTGGACGGATCCATAGGCAATGTTCAAGTCCTCCGCTATCTCTCTGATGGTTAATTTGCGGTTATAGACCAACATTTCTTTTACGTACGTCATCAATGTTTTCGTTGGTTTTCGATTTCGATGGTCTGCTACAGCATCATGCTACAGCATCATCTTCGATTGACTCACGACCTCTTTTGAACCGCTCGCGCTCATGCCACTGGTAAACGACCGTTTTCTTTAGAGAATCGTTGCCGAAACACTTTTCCAACATTTCCAATTAAATCCGGTTTTTACGCAAAATTTAATACTCGTACAAGTTCGTTGTTGCAAATTTAAATCCATTTCTAAAATTGTAAAAAATCGCCATCACACACAGAGATAGATATACTCTTGGCTACGTAACTTTTGCAAATGTCAAGCTATGACGCTAAGATTTAGAGGAAATATCAACAACAGATTTACCAACTTAACAAAAAAAACAGAACTCAAATCAGAACAATGGGAGCTCCACACATTGGTGCGCTGCGGAAACTTTTTGATCAAGGTAGTATTTGAAAAGAAATACTCATTGATCACAGCCTAGTAACTACGAGGGTTTCCGGCCGAACAATGATACAGGACATTTTTTCTCAAATTTTTTTTTTATTTTTCTACATAGTGTCCTTGTAACTCTACACACTTCTCGAAGCGATGCTCACATCTCTCTAACCCGTCGAAATAGTACTTGGCGTTTTTCTCTGCAAAATAATTGTTCACGAAGGTGATTGCCTCTTCATTTGACGATAATCTTTGTCCTCCGAGCGCAGTTTTTAGATTGGGGAACAAAAAGAAGTCGCTTGGGGCTAGATCTGGTGAATAAGGCGGATGGTCACGCTGATGTGTGCGACGGCTCGTTGCTTGGTGAAACAGGATTTTCTTTTCCTGCAAATGTGGCCGTTTTTCCGCAATTTCTGCCTTAAGCTTGGCAAGTAATGATACATAGTATGCTTCTGTAATGGGTTTCTCTTTTTGAAGATAATCCTTTACTATCCCAAAAAACAGTTGCCATCACTTTCCCAGCCGAAAAAACAGTTTTTGCTATTTTTGGAGCCGGCTCGCCCTTTGCAGTCCACTGTTTTGACTGAATTTTTGTTTCGGGCGTATAATGGTGTATCCAAGTTTCATCTACAGTAATTAATCGGCGCCAAAACTCGGACTTATTGCGCCTAAACTGCACCAACCGAGCGTTGCAAATGTTCATTCGAACACGTTTTTAGTCTAACGTAAGCAAACGCGGCACCCAACGCGCGGACAGCTTTCTCATGCCTAAATCTTGATTTAATATGTAACAAATACGTTCTTTGGACATTTTCATAACCTCTACTACGAGTATCTCTCTCACTTTAATTCGGCGGTCGTCTAACACCATTTGGTGAACTTTAGCAATGTTATCGTCAGTGGTTGCAGTTTTTGGACGCCCCGGACGCTCATCTCCTCCCAATCTCTTACGGCACGTTTAAATTCAGCTACTCAAAATTTCACTGTGGTAAATGATGGTGCAGAGTCCCCATAAACAGAGTCCAATTCATTTTTGATTTGCGTAGGCGTATTGCCTTTCAAAAACAAGAATTTAATAGCAGCTCGATACTCAATTTTTTCCATTTTCACAACAAACATTCACATCGACTCACTCAAACGGCTATCACCTAAAAACTGCGCCTCTAAAATAACTGAAACTTCGGTAAGTCACTGTCAAAAGATGCGTAACTAGCATTCACTGGCGTTTATTGACGAGTGCCGCTATCTTTACGTTGCGGTCGGAAACTTTTCAGACAACCCTCGTATCTCCATTTATCGTAAAGCTTACTTAGTTACTTATCTAGCCAGCGACCATTGAAGGGTCTGAGGCAGTACCCTTGCCGCTCTCCATCTTTCAAGGTTCAAGGCATGTTTACTTGATCTTTAAGCCGGAGGTTCGGTCTTACTCTTCTTCGTGAACAAGGTGGCTGGGATTCGATGATTCTCTTGGTGGAGCATTCTCGCCCATTCGCTCGATGTGTCGAAGGATTTTTGCCTTCCGGACTACATCCACATCTTTATACAGCTCATAGAGTTCGCGGTTATATCTTTTCTTCCATTTGCCCTCCTCGCAGACAAGCCCAAATATTCGACGTAGAATTTTTCTTTTGAAGGAACCCAAGATCTGCTCCGCTGTCTTGCTTATCGTCCACCATTCAGCTCCATAAAGCAACACTGGCAAGATCACGGTTTTGTAGAGCATGATTTTGGATCTTCGAGTTTGGACAAACTGAAGTAGCAGCGGTTGCCTAAGGTTATTCTTCGCCGAATCTCCACTAGGGTGTCATTTGTGGAAATTATATTTCCCCCAAGGTAGAAAAACTCCTTCACTACCTCCAAATTTTAGCTGTCGATTGTTAGGTTATGTCCTAGACAATGTTCGACGGATCGATTTTTGGCCGACAGCATATACTTGGTTTTATACACATTCATCACATGGCTTGTTCTTCTATAGCAGTAAAAGCCTCAATAATGGCACGCTGGGAACGGCCGATGATGGGGATATCGTCTGCATAGCCCAGCACCTGATGGATTTATTAAATATAGTGCCTTCTGTGTTTACGACAGACTTTCGCACTATTTGCTCCGGCACAAGATTATAGAAATCACATGTCTCCTTTCCGGAATCCGGTGCATATTTGGAATAATTCAGAGATTTAGTTTCCAAGCTGCGAGTTCTCTAGCGTGGCGCGACACAATCGGATCAGTTTTCTCGGGATTCCGAATTCGGCCATCGCGTTATATAATTCAGTGCGATGAATACTATCGTATGCAGCTTTGAAGCCTGAGAAGAAATTGTGTTTGTCTTTTGGTTTTTTCCAGGATTTGCCGCAGTGTGAAGATTTGATCTATCGTCGATTTGCCGGGCCCGAAGCCACATTGGCAGGTGCCGATGAGCGTGGTGCTAAACGGCTTTAATCGTTTATACAGTATGCTGGATAGGATCTTGCAGGGATATGCCTCGGTAGTTCTTACAAGACACATGATCGCCTTTCTTGAAGATAGAGCAGATAGAGCTGATAGTCCAGTCGTCGGGCATACTTTCGTCCTCTTATACTGGTGCATTTTCCTTACCAAAACAACGGCACCAGCTTTGAAGAGATCTGACGGCAATCCGTCCGAGACCGCTGCCTTATTGTTCTTCAGCTTTTTAATGGCTGTGCCGGCTTCGTCTAGGCTGGGTGGGAGAACTACTTAATCGACTGGAGTTCTGTTTTCTTCATGTCCTATCACTCTCTCCTAGTCATGCCCATTCACAATCGGTGACAAGGTTTCCCTCATTGTTTCGAAGGCTGTGAATTCCTGTTCTGTAGCCAGGCTTTTAGCTTTTTTATTTTAGGATATCCTTGAGCTGGGAGATTGCGAGGGCTCTTTTCTTTTTTCGCAGCAACTTTTTCTCCTCCCTTCTTGTGGCTCTCTACTCATCCCACGTTGCCCTGGTTCTTCTTTTCAACCTCTTCATCTGTTGTCTTCTTCTTCTGCATCCGCTCGTCATCATACCTCCTCTTGTCGGAGGTGGGTAGCCTACTTCTGTTACTTCCTGAATAGTAGTGCGGCATTTAAGACGTTTGACCAGTGTCTTGCGTAAGGCTAGCTTCACCTTAATTTTTGATGAGAAAAGGGCTGCAGATACCGGTGGCATAAGAATAGTTCATTTTTGACTCCACCAGTCTGAAGGATTATTTATAAATTAGTCTTCCTATATTTGTATATCAAAAACTCGTTACGCAACGGATCTAAGTTATCTGCTATATACGAGTAACTAAGTAAAAACTTAATAATTACGAGTAAGTTTATTAAAACTTTCTAAAAATTCTGACACAAAATTGGACAGATCTCATTCCCTAGCAAACCTGTAAAGTATGAAACTCATCAACTAAAACCTTTTTACATTTTTTCAAAATCAGAAGATCTTACTGAGATTAACACAAGGCCCCAGCTAAAGGCTACGTCTTTTCAGTGACTACTCTGATTATAAAATGGGTAGAGCAAAAGAACACCAGAGTTGGAACTGATGTATTGTACTCGTACAATTGATTCGCGGTGGGAGTGGGTTCCATAGTTCGACGATGAGGTACGATACTATGATTTATTACGGAACGATTTAAGACGAGCTTGCTAAATAAATAAGACGGGGATTTACTTACATAAGGTGGCGGAGTGGACTTGGGCCAACAAGCGTCTCGAGCGAGTTCGATCTTTAGCTAGCTTCCTCCAGTTTCGCACGCTAGGTTTATTGAGGTCACCTTCCTTTATTGCGCCACCTGATTCGCGGTCTTCCTCTATTGCGCTGTCACTCGGGGGCAGATTTGAAAATCTTTGAGATCGGAATATTAGTGTCCATCCGCTCCAGATAACCCAGCTACCTCCAGGTCCAACGACTACCTTCTCTATTCTGCCCAAATCGATGTCGTCGTTGTATCTCCGTCGTCACTCACCGTCTATGCATACGGGATCGAAATTCACCCAAGAGCAGCCATAAGCATCCTCATCTATTTTTTATAAAGTCCAAGCCTCTGCGCCATAGAGCACGACTGGGATTATTAAGGCCTTTACTAGTCAACCTCGTTCTTAGCTCAAAAAAGGAGTGAATGGCAAGAGCTATTTCTCATTTAATTTCAGCCTAGGTAGACAAAGTTCTTAACTACCTCAAACTTAAATCTCTTCTTTCCTGCTGACAGCATATACTTGGTCTTGTCCTGATCGACCGTTAAACCCATCAATATTTACGATATGTAAATATCATCAGCGTGTGCGAGTAATTGGACGGACTTTTGAAAAATTGTGCATCTTGTGTTGTCGTGTAAGTTTTGCACTATTCTTTCAAGAATGATGCTAAAGCCCGTCGCCCTCTCTAAATCCTGTTTTGACATCGAAGATCTCGGTGAGTTCTTTACCAAACTTGATAGAGCATCGTGTATTCTATGTACAGTATATCATCATTCTCCACAAGCACCCGAGTTTGGTAGGGACGTCAAAACTAGACATTTCTCCATATAGCTCGTCTTATAGTCGTTGCCATAGGCGGCCATAAAATCGGTAAATAGGCGATAATCGATTTTGGGCTCATGGGTTTTTTCCAAAATCTGCCGTAGTCTGAATATTCGGCTGATTGTGGACTTTTCTTGCCTTAGGCCACACTGATATGGATCAGGTTATTGACGAACAGCTTCAGGTGTTCACATAATACAGCTGATAGGATCTTGTAGTTCAGAAGATCTCATTTCTTGAGAATCGGTCAAACAATGCTGATGTTCCATTCATCGGACATACTTTCGTCCGACCATATTTTATAGATGAGTTGGTATACGCTCCTTACAATTTCATCGCTTGCGTATTAAGTTCAGATGTGGCTATCTTCACTTCATCAAGGTCGGGTGGAGGGAATTGTTTGTCTAAGTTGATAGCCTCATTCTACCTGACAGCAGTATTTGATTCGTCGTCCGCGTTATACAGTCTACAGAAATGCTCTTTCTAAATCTTCAATATCGACTACGACTCTATTACTACGCTGCCCTGTGCGTCTTTATTGGCTTAGGTTTGGCTTCCGAACCTCATTCCTGAAGTATCATCTCTCAGTTTCCTCGACCGAGCGCTTCTCATGCTCTTTCTTTTTTCTGCTGAGAAGGCAGTGTTCCTCTTTCCTCTTCTGCTCGTAGAGCTCATGAGCAGCTCTAGTCCTTCTATGCAACGCCACTTTGTATGCCTCTTGGTTAGCTGCATGTGCTTGCCGGCACAGTGAAACCCAGCACATCAGAGGCGTCATCTCTGATAGCTTTTTGGCAATGTTGCCGCTGGTCTTCGAATTTGATGCTGGCATCATAGAACGTCTTAAGACTCGATCGGAAAAGGATTTGGCGACTTCTTGCAATTGTAGCCGACAGACGTCAAACTTTCTCACAGTAATAATTTGCCTTTGTGATGTTCGGCGACATTCGCAACCGTACCTTGGATACAAGAAGGTAAGGTCCGAGTCGGTGTTTGCCCCTTGGAACGTTCGGACATCCATAATACTGTTCTTATGAATATCGGGACAGGGGGACCGCATGCTAGCTTCGATAAGGTTTCGCTCGATTAGCCTGAATCCGCTGTCGAAGGTGGTATCGTGCAGGCTATACTTTCACACAGTACTACCAAAAATGCACTCTTTTCTTAACAGTGCACTAAAGTCGCCGAGGACAATTTTAATGTCATAGATAGGCCACTGCTCGTAAGTCTTGTCCAAAAGGTCATGAAAACTATCTTTGTTATCATCACCTTTCGTCTCTTTTGGGGCTTGCGCGCATATAAAGATAATATTGTCAAATTTAGTCTTAATGCGAATTCTTCCGACGCGCTCGTCTGTCTCTAACATCAAATTCGCATCCAAATAGGCGCTGCTTTTGCCGTCGATAATAATCACTGTGTTAGATGTCGCAGTTTTTCATCCTCTTTTAGTCCGGCCCATCCAATCGCATTGCTTGGATAGCGGTAACACCTGCTTTGCAGAAGTCTAGGGTCTCCACTACATCTGGCATATTCAACGCACAGATCCGAAGTTCGTTGTCCTTACTTCGTTGGAAGGGGTTGTGAGCAGTTAATCCATCCGTACCAGAGGCTTGTTGTTGCTTCGTAACTATAGATTTTTTTCCATGGACGGGCAGTTACCCCCTCGGCAGAATCCGAAAGATCTATCATACCTTTTTTCATTGGACAAAGTTGCAGACTTCTCCCAACTAAATCTTAAGTGACTAAATAAAAATGCATTGATGGCTCAACAGGCATAGAGACTTACGAGTAGTCTTATTTGCTGGTCTTGTCATTGTTGTGCACAATCAGAAGACGGAAACTTGTTCGAGCGCCAAGAGATTGAGAGACTGTTTGATTGTCATAAGTTTTGACATTCGAAAGTTTGGACCTGCTTAGAGGATGTTGAAGTCAGAAGTTATATTTCTGTTTTCCTGTATATAGCTCAGGAATCAAACCCAGAATCTCTGCCATACTAATCGATAAACTTAACCACTGAATCGTGCAACAACCCCTAATGACTATCATTTATAGAAACTTCCTATAAACAGCTATCTCTATCTTTTATCTTGATCTAAAATTAAACAGAGTTTCGGCAGATTTGCTTTACATCTTCTTGAAGAAGGAAACAATCGATCTTCCTCGAATTTCTCGTCTTGTCTATGGTCATCATGCAAGTGCACATCTGATAGAGCTATCCAAACGCGAGTATGCTTGGAGTATCTATGAAAATGTTCTTATTAATGAGGAGTTGAACGTACTACGTAGTCTTCATGTGGATGATTTCAAATGCACTATATGGTCTCCGGCCAACTTAAAACTATATGAAGACGTGGTACTCGTAAATATCAAGTAAGGTTTCTTAAGTTTTTCTCCGGAGTCAAAGATAAAGTTGTGTGATCTAAGGCGCCGCTAACAGAAGCCGATAAGAATGTTAGTTCTGTGTTTCAGTCAGGATGGAGCGAACGATGTTATGCCATATATTCGTCTGACCAAACTCATAATAAACAGATCTATGCGCTTAAATATTGCTGCTAGTTAACCGTCAGAGCCTCTGACCTAATTGTCTTTGTTCTTGGATACTGCTCATTTGCAATATCTTTTGTTTGGAAGGACATACTCGTATTGCAGAATTGGTTTCAATAGAAGATATCCTTCCATTCTGTACGAGTTTTGGTCCTTTGCACGATGTTTTTCCTTTCTACGAAAATCTTCTTAAGCTACTGCTGGTGTTGCATCAGAGTTGCAATATGTAATTTTTCTTCCAAATGTACTTGTATATGCCTGGACAAGATAAAATGGACTATAGTATATGCCCCAAGAACTTTAGTTCCAATTAAATTGAAACACTTCTACGGCACCAGATATACATATATTTGGTATGGCTTGCGGAACTGCTTAGATTGCTGTTGACTTACAATGTACGGGTAAGTCTCTGACTCCACATCTTACTCCATTCGAAGACTATCTTACAGATAATGCGATAATTATTTTTGCATTCCGTTGCTACTGATTCATTTTGCAATTCAAAATTTGTTGCTGCATGCGAGTATCTTATGACACGACTTGAACATCTATCTTCCGCTATGATTTGTACAATATATGTATGATACTCGTCTATGGTACGAGTATGTATATTTCCTTATCGCTTGTAACTATACTTCCAGATGCAGCACGACACTGTGTTGCTTAATAATTTCTCCGATGTATCATAGGACATACGGTCTATTGAAGTAATTTTGAGCTTCAACTCCAATCGTCGTCGTAATATAATCAAACAAATGGATACCACCCTGTCGGCATTAAGTTTTTAGCTTTGCCGACAGTCTTCTCGGGTGGTTACGCTGAAATAAACTTCAGGAAGAAGTTAAGTTCCTCCGTATTTAAGGATCTTTATTTTAGTTAGGCATCTCTTTATCTCCATTTGTCGACACTACACTACAAGATGTCAAGGATACAAGCTTTCTAGTTGGGACTAATTATGTTACTGGCTGATGAGTGATCCGACATTCTTCCAAGTCTCGACCTACCAAACAATCTAATCACGAAATGATCTTCTGACACTTGTTGGGCAGTGAGCCCGCTAAGAATTTGAGTGTAAACATTTCAAGGGTACTTAAAACTCCTTGAGCTTCAATAAATGGAGTAGCCACGTTTTTTGTGGTAAGTGATCCTTAGATTGGATTTGATAAGATTATTTGAAAAGTGGTACCTTTGTCGCTCTGGCCTGATAAACCTATTGTAATATCCTCTGAGGGAATTGGATAATATACAACATCCCCTGCTTCTAGGTAAGGTTTACCTAGGACGCATAGACGTGTCCTACTGAGTCCGGTACAGTGGTTGCATATTCGTTTTCGCTGCATAAACGACATGCATACGTTGTCGAGACCTTTTCCCACAGCCTTGAGATATTCCTTGAATTTACAGTGTCCGGTGTGATGTCCACTTACTATACGTAGTGCTACTTCTAGGCAGTTGTAGACACTGTTTAATTTTACTGGAAACTAGAAATGTGTCCTGAAGTGACCTCTGTCTTATATATTTTACACAATGCAAAAAGGATGGTTTGGTGCTTTTGGATATTGTAAGATAGCGAACGACTTTTCCTGTTCATCACGTTTGAAGATGGTATACCTTGTGGACTATTACAATAACCTGACCGCATTCAATCCAGAGAACTAAAAAGATCGTCCCTTTGCTTCAACAAGACGTATAGAATTTGAAAACCCTATTATTTTATGTCATCTATAAATTTTAAATTTATTATGGAACGCTACACGCAATCAAGTGCCTACCGAGGTGTGTGTATTCTTCTTTTATTCCGGACGCTGCTGTTAGCAGCAACATTTTAACACCTCCTGGAGCATAGGGCGATAACCAGGTCTTCTGTTTGCAGCTCGATACCTCAGCTGTGTCCACGATCGCAAATTGTGGGACTGAGCTTCCGTCATAACAGTTGATCTACCAACTCGCCTGACGCCTTGAGGGTACCATTGGAATCACTGCTTCACTATGTTATCATTTAGTTCCCTAAGTGTATGGCCAATCCAGCGCCATTTTCTCTGTTTGATGTCAACATCCACTTTTGTTTGTCCTGTCCTAAGCCACAATTCATTGCTGGAAATCGTTTGTGGCCACCGGATCTTTAGGATGTGACGCAGACAACGATTAACAAAAGCCTTTTAACCAGTTCGAGATAGCAGTACAGATTTTACATTGGATTCATTGGATTCAAAGAGTTTTGACTTAATGCGAGCCGATATTTTGCCAGAATTACACACTGGTAGAAGAATTCCGAATGCACTACGAGCTTTATTTAGACTGACGTCCAGGTCCGTCCCACCGCCGAGTGACACATAACTATCTAAATAGTTGAACTGCGTGACCTCTTCTATGGTGTCCCGTCTCAATATAACCTGCTGTTGTTAGTCTCGGCTAGTGTGCATAATTTTTGTCTTTTTAGCGTTTATCCTTAAGCCAACCACCCCCACATTCTGTAGCAGTGAATGACACATATGGTTAGGGGCACCAATGATGTTTGCCAGGAAACAGATATCATCTGCGTAGTCCAAACGGCTTAGCTTATCAAACGGGTTCCATTTGATACCAAGTCTCTCGTTTGTACCCACTGTGGCAGTCATAAACGTCATCGATCGCAAATAAGAACAAAATCCGTAACAGTACATCTCCCTGTCTCACTCCTTCAAAGGCATCAGAAAGCTGTCCACTGTGCAAAACGAAATACTTTGTTTTTCAGGGATGCCTCTCATTACAAGCGATCTCCAGATGCAATCACGATTAACGCGATCGAAGGTCTTTTCAGCAGTGATTGCTACTCCGACGATTGTTCAAGGATGATTCTCAAGGTGTTAATATGATTCGACCACTGCGAAATCCAGCTTGGGGCCTCTTCAGCGTCAACTCAATCCTGGACTTTATCCCCTCGAGAATGATAAATATGGACAACACGGTGATAGCACGCCAATTATTGCAGTTCTTAAGATCGCCTTTCTTCGGTATCTTGACAATAAATCCGTCCTTCCATTCCATGGGAAAGGTTTTATTCTCCCAAACAGCCTGAATAAGTGGAAACGAAGAACAGGCCGCTGAGGCATGTGTGCGCAGCATAATCAAAAATTTATGAAAGAAGAGCTCAGTAGCCGAAACGTGTTCGTCCCAGACGTTGAATTGAAAATATGGCCACCGTAAAGAAAAGTGTCGAAATCCACCGTAACGCCTCCATTTGTCACCGTTCTCAGTAGCTTGACCTCTCCGCAGCCACACTGCACCGAGTTTTAACAAACGACTTGACTCTCCATGCGTACAAAGTCCAATTACCTCAAAAACATCAAACGTGCTCGGATTGAATCCTGGAAAATACGGATGCTGACATTGATCTTTGCAAAAAAAATCGTGTTTTCGAATGAGGCCTATTTCCATATTGGCGGCCAAGTTAAGAAGCAAAATTGCCACATTTGGGTCACCGGAAATTCATAAGTAAACCAGGGATGCCAGTGCATCCAGAACGAGTAACTTTTTGGTGCGACTTATAGACCAGAAGGACGAAGTTTCCTGGCCACATAACTTCGCGTTTCAAGATCGACTAAACGTGCTACTTAATACCGTTCGACTACTTTCTTTGGGGGGTTCTTTAAAGCAAGGTTTACGCTAACCACCCGCCGTTCATTCCAACTCTAAAAGCGTACTTTGATGCCACAGTCGCCGAGATAGAGCCCCAAATATGCTTGATAGATTGATTGATAATTTTGAGAAAAGGATTAGGGTTGGAAAACAGAGCCAGATGTGTCAACTTTATAAAGCAATAACGTTGTCAGAGATATCCGCGGAAAAGAAAATTGTGGAAGAACGATAGACAGTTACCAATCCACTTAGATTTTCAGTACTTGCAAGCAATAATGAGATAAAAACCAAGAGCTCCCCAGGACAGAACGCGCGAGTATGGCCTTAAATGTGTATTTACTCGTATGACCGTTCATAGCTAGACGGGCGTTGTGATTACAGGTTTAAAAGGGCGGAATGCTTCTGGAAGTGTCCATAGAGTGTTGGTGGTGAAAGTTAGCAAGGCGACATTTTCTCAGTGTATATATTTATCGGTTTCCATTCTATCTAGTAGGAGTAGAGAGATTTTGGGAACATCTAAGTAGATGGATCGGGCATAGTGAAACTTTTCTAGCAACGCTTCAGGAAAAACTAGCCATTTTACAGCGTATTTGGCGACGTGAAATATAGGGCCATTCCAAAATAGGTTGTCATTGATACAAATGCCAACGAAGAGATCTTTGGTTTCGACAACGCAAGTGTCTTTACTTCTTAGGTGTCCAAAATTTTGCTCTAAAGATAGAAGACATCATTATGTTTCTAGAATAGCAGAACAGTCATTGATCGGAGAAAAAGTGTTCGAGAGAAAGCAGAGCCCTGAGGTACACCTGTATTTATTTTGCAGTTATAATTGTTCAAAATGACCAACTGGAAAGTAGTTTCTAATCTTTAAACGAAGACATTTATCAGCCCCAAATGAATAAAGACTCTGACGCGAATTTCTACCAAATGACTTTGATACGAGGGCGGGTCAATAAGACTTTTTGAATTTCTGACCTCTTTACTGAAACAGCAACACTGCTCCTGTCAACAGGCATCTGTCAGTTGACTCCTGTCAAAATTTAAACTTGCTGCGTCAGTCAGTTTGTGTTTGACAGCTATTTTTATCAGACTACTCACTAATTTGAGGAGAAAATGGAAAAAAGTGAATTTCGTGTGCTTATTAAGCATTATTTCTTGCGAAAAAAAACCATTACCGAGACCAAGGCTAAGCTTGATAAATACTATGGGGACTCTGCACCATCGATTTCAATGGTAAAAAAGTGGTTTACTGAACTGAAGCACTGAAGATGCCGAACGTCCTGGACGCCCAGTTGAGGTCTCTACACCCGAAACAATCGAAAAAATTCACGATATGGTGTTGGCCGACCGAAGATTGAAAGTACGAGAGATTGTGGAAGCCGTAGGGATCTCGCATGGCTCAGTGGTTTCAATTTTGAATGATCACTTGGGCATGAGAAAGCTTTCCGCAAGATGGGTGCCGCGTTTGCTCACAGTCGACCACAAACGCAATCGTGTAAGAACTTCACAGGAAGGTTTGGCGTTGTTTAATCGCAATATGGAGGAGTTTTTGCGCCGTTTTGTAACCGTGGACGAAACATGGATCCATCACAACACACCAGAGAACAAACAACAGCCAAAACAGTGGGTTTCTAAGGGTGAATCGGCGCCAAAGAAGGCCAAGGTGTGTTTGTCAGCCAATAAAGTTATGGCGACTGTTTTTTGGGATGCACGCGGGATAATCCACATTGACTACCTTCAAAAGGGAAGAACAATCAATGGGGAATATTATGCCAACTTATTGGACCGATTCAATGACGATTTGAAAAAAAAACGACCTCATTTGGCCAAGAAAAAAGTTCTTTTCCAGCAAGACAATGCAAGGGTGCACACATGTGCAGTTGCCATGGCAAAAATCCATGAATTGGGCTATGAATTGCTCCCTCATCCACCCTATTCACCAGATTTGGCTCCGAGCGACTACTTCTTGTTCCCAAACCTGAAGAAATGGCTTGGTGGAAAAAGATTTGACTCCAATGATGAAGTCATCTCGCAAACAAAGGCCTATTTTGAGGACCTCGACAAATCATTTTTTTTGGAAGGGATAAAAAAATTGGAAAAGCGTTGGACAAAGTGTATAGAGCTCAAGGGAGACTACGTTGAAAAATAGAATTATTTTTTTATCAAAAAATCTGTGTTTTAATCCAAAAGTCTTATTATTGACCCGCCCTCGTATATCAAACACAACTATCTTGCTATTGCTAGATTCGGGTAGGCGTTGACTCTACTTTCCGGTGAAACATGCCATGACCTCATAAGTGATCCTGTTGCTCCCAAGGCTGTATAGCCGTTCCCAAAATAAATCATGAGTAAGCGGTTTATTAGTATCTCCATGACCCTGTAGAGAAGGGATGTAAGTTCACTGGGTCTGTAGGACGAAAGGAAAGAAAATTTGCCTTTTTTTATGGACGGGCTGGACAAATGCTATTTTTCTATTCGGAAAGAGTCCTACAGAGCAGAATTGATGAACAACCTTTTGCCACTACCGCTTAGAAAAAAGAAAGATGTACCATCTGGAGTACTGGATTTGTGAATATTGAGATCTTAAAGTACTCCTGCTATTACTTATTCGAAAGTGGATTCGTCCCATAGAATGATCGGCGCGTTCCAGTGTATGTGAAGACCTGAGACACTCGGAATATACAGCAAGCAGACTGGTCTTGACCCAAGAGTTGATGTCATTGTAATGAGTGTTTATATGTACTGGAATTTCACAGACTTAAGGAAGGCGTTGCAGTCATTCCTGGCGCATTTGAACCTTTTTTCGGTTTCCCTTTCGTTGGCTTGGTCTTATAAAAGCGAAAAAATTGTTCCCTAACACTAAGAACCACTTTTCAATTGTATCGCGTCCATTCTTTTAGTTTGATACTCTTCATACGATGCTGAACAAAGGATTTCATTCCAATAGTGTATGTGATCAGATCATCTCCGCTGCGACATCTACGTAGTTATCGAGGATCATTACGATAAGTCGAATTTCCAAAGGAGCTATTTAGTCCGGTGGACTTGGCTTTCTTTAACTATGTGTGTTTAGCTTAAGAGAAATGAACTGATGTGATGCAATGGAGGGCAAATCTACGGTGTACCTATTACTGTGAAAAGCTAATGGGTGACCAGATTCCAATTATTATGTTTCAGCAGCTGTTAAAGTTACCAAGGACATCCAGCTGTCAAAATATTCAGTAAGGTTTGCCGTTTTATATTTGCCTAACGTTCGAAAATTATTAAAAAAATACGCAATATAAATTTCGTCGTGAGGTCGGTTGTCATTATGGCTTCAGTGTGCAGGTAATTCGTCGCTCCGTGGAAAAGTGAGTACACTCTTTTGGATCTTAAACCACCAACCGGGTAGAGATTGGTACGAAATGAAGACAACATACTCGCTGTAGCAGCCAGTAGCGAAGAAGACCCATAAATGCCGATTCGGCGCCGATCAATTGGATTGGGCATTGGCAGAGATTCAGCCTGGCATATCTTGCGGTTGGATTTGGGTCTACATCTGTATACGATTGTGCTGACGCGAGAATTGAAGCCTGACGACCGTAGACGACGCCGTGAGTTCGCGAATTGGACGCCGGAAATGTTGTCCGGAGATCCGGATTTTGGCCAAAAAATCATCTTCTCGAACGAGGCCCATTTTTGGCTCATCGGCTATATCAACAAGCAAAATTGCCATTATTGGAGCGAACACAATTCATAAGTGTTCGGCCTAGCATCAATGCATCCACAAAGACTGAGAGTTTGGTGCGGTTTATGGCATGACGGTTTCACCGGACCTTGTTCTTTCGAAATGAGGAAGCATACACCGTTACTGTTCATGGTCTGAGGTATAGGGCGGTGTTAACCGACTTTCTGTGGTCAGAGCTGGACAACATCGATATATCCGAGCTGTGGTTCCAACAAGACGACGGTACATGTCATACAAGCGACGCAACGCTCGAAATTGTGAAGGAGAAATTTGGCGACTATGTCATCTCATGGCGAGCGTTCATCAATTCGCCGCTGCGATCATGGGATTTGACACCACTCGATTATTTTCTCTGAGGCTACGCTAATAAGCCAACCACTTTGGACGAGCTCGAGCGCAACATTCGACACGTTATTGAGTCGTCATTGGACCGACGGATTGAAGCACTGCCAGAGAAGTCCATACGGCCATCTGAATAATGTGCTATTCCACACATTATGACGTAGCTTCAAAATAAAGCCAGAATCATTTTTATAACTCACGCCGTTTTTGTTTTATTTACAATTTTTTTTCAATCGCTCTTATTTGGTCACCCCTTACATACGAGTACTATCAAATCTTCAGGACTCGATTAAGATGTTTCTGGAAGTTACGATGTTGTTGGGACTTGGAGCCGAGCTGCTGATTTGGTTTCGAAGTCAGTTGGGGTGTGATCTGGTTGCATGAAGGCTAGACAAAATGTTTTGATGTTGACTTGGATGAGAGTATCTTTCTGATACATGTTCCATTTGGATGTATTGAGATTCTTGAAATTTCAATTGGTGTCCAGCGCTGCTCTTGAGATTATGAACTTGGAGGGCTTGCCTATATTTGGGGTTGGTTCAATATCACGATTTAGGATCTTGGACTGAGAAGTAGCCAAATCTCTAAAATTGATCTGCCAAGAGACTGATTGAACAGTTTTGTTTCTTTTCGGAGCAAAGTCGACAAGACTCACAATTCCACCGTGAATGCTGTTCTCGGCTATTCTACTGCCGAAAATATAGAAGTAAACACTGTCACTGCAGTCATAGACAATGTGCCAAATGTTCAAACAAGTTATGCAGATGCAGAGAAGCAAGGCTTAACTGGGGGTAATGCCAAGTTTCGTTCATTTCTCCATACGCATTGCCTTCATCTTGGGTGGAAGCTCGTGTTAGAACAACTCACCTACTTTAGATGGCGCGAAAGTTCAAGACGGATCAGGCACCTCGTCAACAGCAGTCTCTTAGAGGTAGAGCACAACAAGTTGATTAAGATTCCATTTTTCTTGAGGGTATTGCGGTAAATTTTATCGCAACAAGGTTGACTCTCTTTCCTTTATATAGCCCTTTCGTTCCCTCTTTTTCAGGTTCCATCAGTCCTCCAACCCCATCAGCCCGAAAACAACCTACATAGGTTCTACGGGCGGTCTTATCCTCAGAGGAGGAGGGGAGGACCAGTCGGTGAAACCTTAAGGACGGAAGGGAGGCTCACGCCGATCCAGCAATGACAGGAAATCCACTAAGAACGTCGTTGTCGGATCGCATTGGGTAGCCAGGTGACTCTCACGGGGCAGCTTCTGACAAGACGTCTGAAATTCGCCGACGGGTGGAAACAGACATCCCAACGCGATGTTGACAGCTGGGGGTAGACAATCCCTGGTACTTATACCTGACAAAATCCAAGCGATATAAAGGCTTAAGGAACACCACATTCCACAATCGGTGTGGATACAGCTAGCCAGGGAGCTAGCAGAGAGCAAGTCGATCGATGGGTGAAGCAACGACGACCCCTTTTCAAGTCAGCACCGAACGAGCAGCAGAGGCATGTAGGCAGACGGCCAAGAAATATTGCAGCCTCCAACAAGTATACAATAATAGTTACGGAAATACGTAAAAGATTTACGCTTACCTTTAATTGGGATCCAGAGGATAGCTAGATCAAGATATACTCTATTTTGATTAGTGGCAACGATACGGGCTATATGCCATACAAGCGACGCAACGCTCGAAGTTGTGAAGGAGAAATTTGGCGACTGAGTCATCTCACGGGGAGAGTTCATCAATTGGCCGCCGCGATCATACGATTTGACACCACTCAAATATTTTCTCTGGGGCTACGTCAAATCCTTACCTTACGCTAACAAGCCAACCAGTATGGATGAGCTCGAAGCCAACATTCGACACCCTATTGCCAGAATAACACCGCACATATTGGACCGAGTCATCGAAAATTGGACCGACCGCTTGAAGCACTGCTAGTGAAGCCAAGGCGGACAGTTGAATGATGTGCTGTTCCCCATATAATGGCATTTTTTTTCCTATCGCTTTTATCTGGTCACCCTTTAGAAGCAAGTCCAGTGGGTTAGAGGCGATGCTATCAAGCTGCAATGAGTTTTTTGTACAGGAAGGCTTTTAATACAATACACCGTCTTTTGGGTGCTGTCTGTCCATAATATCGAAGCCACTCAGAATTGTGAATTGTGTATATTAAAACCGCCCGTAATACCGATTTCAGTACAGGGACATAGTTACAATTCATTGTGTGGAGTCACACAGAGGATCAAACTCATTAAAAGTCGAATCTTTGTGCAGCTTGGGGCTTCTATAAACGGAGCATTACAGAACAACTTGCTTCAGATCTGAGTGATTCAATCGGTCTAGGCGGGGATCCACCTGTCTTCCAATAAGCTTCAAATCAGTTGCCCCGTATTTGAAGATGTAGATGTATTCAGAGAAGTGATTACTTCTTGACCCGCTGTGTTTGTTACGTATACTCAAAATGCCTGGGTCACTACAGTCAACAAACACAGACATTGCCAAGCAAAGTTGCGAACCGAACCCTGTTTCTATTAACAACGTGGAATGTGTTCTTGGAACAAGGACGATGTACTTTAAGCTACGAATCCATGCGAAAGGAAATTCACATCAATTGTGGATTTCTCAAGAAGTTTGAATGGATACCTTAAGATCATAGACTCTCCATGTTTACAAAATAAGCAGACACCCACTATTGCAGACAATGTAAGTGGACTCTTCAATCGACGAGTTGCATTGTTAGGCACATACTGGCACTTGTTGTCAAAGTCAGGTACCCCATTTCACCAGTTGACAATCAATTCAACTCTGAGTGTCACAACTGTCAATAGTGTCATTCAACTTAAACCACAATACTACCTTTCTATCTGTTTCAATTTAGCACAATACCCTGCATTAAGAAATATGGTATGGACGAGTATATGTATCTGCATTCCTGTGCTCGTATCTGTTCAACGTCCCCTGAGGACTGTACCACTTCATTTCTAAAATTCACTGCAATTAATTCTTTATATAAATAAATACAAAAACAAAATTACAAATAAAAATCTTAATATGCTCGTATGTATTATACGAGTATACATAGATACCGTTGTATTATTATCCGCCTTTATAGTTGGCGATGTCACACAACAGTAACATTAGCCTGGCTAAATTTATTGACCACTAGACAAATAAAGTTCCGTTCTTAGTATCTCATTTGCATATGACACACATTTTGCCCGCAAAAAGAATACGTTAAATTGAATAAAAGATACTTTTTTCTTTTTTTTGTTCTTCTATATATGATACAGATGTGTATATCATAAAAATTAAAAACGAAAGATAAACTGAATAAAATTTGAAAATTAACCGCCTTGGGTTTGAGTATCTTTAGCAAAAGATACAACCGTCTTGGTTGTATGGTAGAAAGAACTCTTCATTCAACTTTACCGGTTTCAGCAACCTAATATCGTTATTACCTGTGGCTGTGTCTATCGGAGATTGTTTTTTTTTTCTTTGAATCTGTAGCAGAGAAGAAAGATATATTGTATTTGCTTGTATTGTAATGTTTCCACAAGAAAGTTGAAAAACTGGTTGCACGAATTGGACAGAAATGTTGATCGTTTCTGATTGGTTTTTTTTTTTTTAGACAGAACGTCATAGGTCAATAGGATCGAGTCTCAGTTGGACTGAGAAGGTAGCTTTTGATATTTGCAATGCTAATGCAGAATAACCGAAGACCAAATTCAGTTAAGTTGAAAGCTTTATTCAAGTTGAAATTGGTGTGTAGATCAGTGATCTGCCAGTCATGGGCATCTGATCGACAGTTGGGAGGTCACTCTAATTAACCTCCATTAGAACAGCTTTTCAGAGATTGTATTAATTAGCCGTCCAGATGGTGGGTCTACATCAAAAGTGGGTCTCAAGCGAATCAGGAATTGCAACTTCCTTGCATCTAATGAGGCGATGATGTTGGCACACAATTGTTTGACTTTGTACATTCTAAATGTATCTATTGGCACACTTCTGGCAGGTAGTGCAGATGAATGGATACACACAGTTAATAACATGTTTTACAGTGGTTCTAGCTGATTGTTTTAGCGGATTAGAAGGCTTTTGAAGCAGCACACATTCACCGAGGGGAAATCAGTTGGTTTTGGTTATCGACGTGAATAGCCCCGGTTACTTTATGTAATAATTGGCTCTGGATGTTTCGTCATAGAAGGAAAGGAATTACGCTTCTATCGGCTAATTATACAGGGTGTAGCGGCAAGTGTCTTATTTTGAGTGTTTAGACTTAAGTCCGGCGGATACTTGGCAAATTGAGGAAAAGATGTGGTCAAGTTGGCTCTGGTGATGATTATTCATTTTGAAGGAGTGGGTGGATATGGAAGAATGTTTTGTTGATTGAAGAATGTATTAAGAGATATAGGGGCAATAACTAGAATGTGCGTCTAGAATGTGATGAAGCTGCCATGACCGTTTAAAAGCCGATTGGTCTTGGGAGTCGATCATTTGGCTGGTTATCCGAGGTTCCGCAGCTCTTTCAACATAAATACATCTCTGTGAGGAAAATTACCAATTTTGAATAAACTTTCTTCTACAACAACGAGGTTTTCTTAGGAGAAAACGTAAAACCCGGGATATGGATAGCTAGTAAATATCATGAAAACAGTAAAGCGTTTGACACATTTCCAAAACCCCTTAGGTTTTCACTTTCGTTCATTTCCTGGATCTTATCTGATGGGTTGGCAATAAATTAGATCGTTCGTATTGATCCCAATCGACTTGACCTATGGAGTTCCACAAAGCGGATATATTGGACACCTAAATGGATCAGGAACGATATTGAGCGTCCTTAGAAGAGTGTCCGATCTAGAAGAATGATTCGGCGACAGGAGAATCCTAGAGAAATTTCGTATTTTGAAAGCTGATTCGCATCCTTATCTAGTGCCTACAAAACCTTAAAGGGTTGAATGTCATTACATCACATCTCTAACACCCAATTATTTAACACAGATACACATCGTAGATGGCTTTGCCAGTGCACAAATCCGACGCAGAATTACTCTTGCCCATAGCTGTTTCTTTAGACTCATTGAGTAATAGAGCTCTCTCTCTCTTGTAAGATCAACCATGGTACAAGACCCTATTACCTTGCTCTATGGCGCAAAAGCTTGGATATAGAAGCGCTTGGCCGTTTCGAGAGAAAGATTTTCAGTCCTGTTGACAGGGAACGCCAAGTTGAACGACGCAATAGCACCGGCCTAAAGAATCTTCGAGTTCAGGGACGACGAAGGAGAGGACTACCGCATCTAAGGAGATGCACCCAAATGGAAAGGACCTCAACCAACTTCGAGCGTAAGTGAGCAAAAAAAATTGATTAACTCGCTTTTTGGTTATAGACTCACATATCAAAACTAATAAGCTTTGACATCCTACGATGCTTAATGTGAAAGTGATGACGACATCGCGGAGCATTATCTCTGTGAATGTCCGGCTTATGCTCGTATCAGGCTGCAGGTACTCGGCGATGACGTGGTGGGTGCTGGTACTGTAGGCACCATATCACTGAAGCCCTTACTCATCTTTCCTTGTAAGATTGAAAGATTTCATTACAAGGAACTAACAAAGAGCACAATGGAGTATGGACTAGTTCTCTGCCTGAGCGCTCTGTTCTGACAAAAAAGAAAACAAGCCTTGGAAATTCATCGTAATATCACTGTACTGCCCTTGAGGGTCCTTTTCACTTTTGATGAACTCCGAAAATGCGATGTTTCTCTATTGCGTTATATCTCTGGTATTTATTGAAAGACTTCTCAAGCCAACCAGGGTTTAATTCACCCGCTGCTGGCAAAGTTTCTGTCATAGATTGGGATTGGGATCAGGGTTCTCCCGGCAATAGCGCGTAGACTCTTGAAAAATTATGTCAACACCAGAGCATCTGAGTTTTCAATATTTTTTTCAAGAATGTTGTGGTGGCGTGGCTTTTACTGAATTCCCTTTTGACATTAAGGGTCTGAGTGAAGTCTTATGTAATTTTGACGGAGCAGCATGCATTTTTTGTATTATCACGCGTAGACGAACATGTTTGGCAGGGGTGCCGACTGTGTATATCTCGTCGCTCTTGACATGTGGTTTTAGACGTTGGCATAGGTTGTTATATTGGATGTTAGGAGATTAACTTACCGGTAATCGATGCAGTTCAGAGAGTCTACTTTCTTCAGGATTCAATAAACCATAAAACTCTCATTTATTGGCGTTCCACTCGTATGATACAAATAAATTTCTGCATGCACACCACCAATTCATCACTCGCTGCTTTAAATAGTTTGACTGAAAAACTGTCAGCGGTCTCAGCGTTGATTGAACTAAGGTCTGATATTACCAGGTTAACTTCGTCTAGATCAAGTGAATAGAAATCTTACCATTTGTCATCCTTGTTGAATAGTTAGTTGAATAGTGCATTCTTACTGACAGTACTCCTAGTACTCCCTTTATATTCTCAGCGTCGGCTGCGATTCTATTGCAAGGCTTCCTTGATTATCTGAGAGGCCCTGAATCACATGTTGGAAACACTTTTTAACCTCATTCCCCTCTATTACCCTAGTCGATCGCTCCTTATGCTCCCGCTTTTTGCTTTGCTATACAATACCTTCAATTTCTGCTCATAGCTCTAACAAACACCTCTTATCTTTCTTCGCATCCCCGCTCTATATGCCTCTTGTTTAGTGGATTATATCTGACTGCAGTCACTATCAAATCAGGCGTTCCTCTGTGGTGATCAGTTGAGACCCAGCTATTCACAAGCCACCTATCTGAGAGTTTGCTAGCATTGTTACCACAGATACTTGTGTTAGTTCTGGATTGGGCCCCCGCCCAATTATCAAGGCTTCGCCCATCAATGACGTTGTCTAATAAAAATCGGGGGTAGATTATTCTATAACTGGTCTTATCGAAAACATCCAGATATTTTGCATGAATGGATGATACGATTTGACCAGTTACAAGTTGCCGGTCATAGGTCTTGTTGGTAGGCTTGACCACCGGTAGTCCATACCAGGACTTAAATCATGGTACCATGGGAGTCAGGAGCCCCCCGGATTTCGGTCCGGGCCTGACTTGTTAGAGGTAGGCCCCCTTGTGGGAGCGTCATGGTGGCTGTGGTTTAAACCCAAATCGCGGGTACGGGTTTCCTTTTTGGTTTAGCCCATTGTAGAGTTGCAAATGAAGTACTGGGTGCTGCGACCCTAAGAGCAGCAAGAGGTTTTGGGTAGGCCTCGACTCATACCAAGGGTGGGACTTGTGCCTCCAACACAAGTTCTGCTTTGGTATAAAATATAAGCAAAGTATTAGTAAATATAAAGCGAGTATTTAGCGATGGCAAGGCGTATCCTTGCTCCCTATGGGTGTATGGGCACCTCGTAGACATTAAGCCTTACGGCAGGAGGTTTACGTTAAAAATCCAGGTACGTTCTGTTAGTTCTGGAAAGCTGAAAGGCCATGAAATTGGCAAGGGCACTTGCAGCTTTTCAACGTCAAATTTCTTCACAGTACATATTGTAGTTTGGCTTGGCGATGAACAGGACATCAATGTTGGTCCTCAGGAAGTTCGACGATATAAAGGGTGTTTTTGTTCGAGCTTTACAAATTCAATGTGAAATAAAATAATTTAAGAGTCTAAATACGTCATCGGGCATCTGCGCGCCATTGCTAGCTCCACTGGAGTGCAATAGTGAAGTCCAAGTTTCGACAATTTTATCGAGCAACTCAGTCCGTATATCAGCAATAACACGGAGAATGTTTATCGGCATAGATTAGTGACTTCACATACCTCCAAAGAAAATGTGCGGTCACAGGATGGTGGAGGCCAGTTCACAGGTCCAGCAAATGTTTCCCGCCATAAATTGATGGCGTCATGCGCCATATAACATGCTGCTCCATCTTGTTGAAACTAAAGCTCTGTCACGTCAATGCCATGCAACTGAGAAGTCAAAAATCATGTTTTTATAGCGCTCTTCATTCACGGTAAGATTCTGGCCGGCATCGAACATAAAGACATATGGGGCAATGATTCCACCAGCCCATAAAGCACACCAAACAGTGAGTTTTAATGGTTGCAAAAGGCGTGTTTACATATCCATTTAACCAAAAATGAGCCTCATCGGAGACCAAAATTTTGCGTTGAAAATGAGGATCAAGCTGTTTTCGGCCCATTCACCGAACCTACGACGCGTATAAAGGTCACGCCGTTTCAACTCTTACCCAAGCTGGATCTTATACCTTTTTACCCAAGATCTTTCCGTAAAATTTTCCACAAAGTGAATGGGCATAGCTCCAATTACTGTGCACGAAGGCGAATCAACTCATTCGGATTCTCCTCAACACTGCGCTTCACAACAGCAATAACTTTTTCTGTTCGCACTGTTTGTCGTCTTTAGGGATGCGCATTATCCGTGTTGACAGTTTAAAAAGCAAACGTCTAAAGAACACCCTTTATAATGCTCGAAAACTGCCTTGCCACAGTGTAATTCGGGTCAATCTGGTTGACGTTTTAGAAATCAGAATTTTGTCAAATGCCCTTGTGAATGTTGAAATGAAGAAAGCCCGGACTCACTGCGACTTTATTCTGACCCGCCGCGAAGTCAATTAACCTGAATCCGTTGTCGGAGGGTACGCCTACCAATAGAGCTTGCAAAGATGCCCTGCTATCCTAGATGTTACGTTAAAATCGCTTTGAACAATATTTACATCCTGTTTAAGTCATTGCTCGTGTGCCTTTTCTAAGAGCTTGTACAAGATGTCGCAAAAGTTATCATCCGATGTTTTTTGTCTATATTTTTTTTATAAATGATAAACATTGGTTGCGCTTTTAGATTATGTCTTAAATTTGTCCCATTAAGTCGGGAAAATAATATCGGCTAAGTGGCCGCCGCCAGAATTAAAGACCATTCGTGCCCGATTTGTAGCATTTTCCATCACTCTTGCCAGAACTTCCGGCGATAGGTCCTCGCATTCTTGACGGATATTCTCTTTGAGGGCTTCAAGAGTCTGAAGCTTGTGGACGTAGACTCGTAACATCAAAAAACTCCACAAAAATAAGCCTGCAATGGTTAAATCATGCATGTTGCCGGCCAGTGCAAATCGCCAAAACGAGAGATTAGGCGACCCGGAAATGCAGCCTCACAATTTCGGTTGGAGCTCATGCAGTATCCGCCGTTGCTCTATCCTGTTGGAACCATATGTTCTCCAGTCCCAATTCATCCAATTGAGGAAGGAGGAAGGTGTTGAGCATGGTTTTGTAGTGCTCGCCGTTCACTTTATGTGGTTCACCATGAGGGGTTCTTTAATTTGCCGGAAACTGAATACAGTTTGCCTGAGTCCTTCTCGAAGAGCAAACCTGATTCGCAGTAAGCATTTGCTTTGCTCCAAGTAGTAGTAGCTGTAGTATATAGTTGTAATCTTCCTTAGTTGCTTTGCAATAATTTAAAGCCTGCGCTAATTGCTCAGTTGCACGTGGACTTAAAAGACCTAAGTTCAACAATACGAAATTCACTGTAGTAGCTCGGCGACAGTGAGTTCAACCATCTTCGGGGGTCTTAATCACTTTTAATAATATTTATGGTTGAGTTTTTACGAAGTAGGGTAGCTAGTAGCATATATAACCTTCAAACTAAATGACTAAGTCCTTAGAAATCACATTAATGAGGTCAGATATTCCGGTATCAGTCCTGCCTCAGGGACTTGAGATCTGAAGTTGGCTCAACAATAGCTCATCTGCCACCTTCTCTGACTAGCCCTAGAAATCCTTACTGAACTAAGCTCCAAATAGATTGAGGTAGCTCATATGAAGGATCCGCGATGCTGACTATCTCTAAGGATATGTCATTTCTACCAGGACAAAGTTCTGAATTAATTCCCCAAAACCCCAGCAAAGACACATAAAAATTGCGGTTCATAAGGCCATCCTCCAGTTGGGGAAGGGCGGCCTTTTTGCTTTCAGTCAGAGGAGATACCAAACTTAAATATCCGTTTACAAACTTCCGAAAGCCGCTGTTGATTCCAAGTGTTGCCGTAATTCCTGAATGTCACTGATTTGGGCAACATTACAATTGCAACCCCCATCTAAGTATTTATCATCTGATATCAAAAATTCATGGCCGTTCATCTTACCTAAACTGCGTCCGACGCTGCTTAATTTCGCTAGGCAAGTGGGAACGGCTGATTTCGAGGTGGCTAATCTATTAGCTTGCATATATTAAGATACAGATTATTCATGGCAAAGCGGTTGATATTGGAGGTCACCATTTCCAAACCAATTAATGATCGCCTAGATCCAGCGAACTTCGAATGGCCGAACCGCCAACTAAAATGTTGACATGCTGCGTTGTGTAATATACTCATTAGACTATGATCACTATTTTACTGCAACCTGATTTACTATAGAGGTCGAATGTCGTTGCATAGTATAACCACAACATTATTTGCTTTCCGAGCAAAAGAAAAATAACCTTCACAGCCAGTTAGCTCAAAGAGACCGAAAAGTGAGAAAGGAAGTACAAAGATTTCACGAAAATCAGGAATACGTACCCTGCAAAACTGCGAATATTGCAAATTGGGCACGTGCAGTCCAATTTGACTATTCGCGCTTTCCGTCTTTGGAATTTATCGCCGGATGTTCTGAGAATTACTATGAAACGAGCTCGAATATTGTTCATACCTCTTACCATACCAAAAGACCTAATAGCGTGGAAGAAACATCTTTCAACAGTCTGCAGGTATAAATTAAAAGGTTTTCATACTACTGCAAGAAAACATTGCATTATGAAGCAAAGACTTGCATTCACCACCTAGATCACATGACTTAACCTTTCTTCACTTTTTCGTTTGGAGCTTCGTGAGTATGGGAGACAATTTCGCAACGATTTACATGATATAGAACCCTTAACGAGACGATTGTGGTTATCGACGGTGAAGTTGGTGATATGGCTATAAGATCTAAGCTCCGAAATTATAAGCTACCTGATTCATATTCATAATCCAATCACCTCCTTAACCCTTTCCAGTCTGGGTTCAGAAGTAATTATATCCGCTCCTCGTCTGTGATTAACGTGTTAGAAGATATTATGCATGACTTTGCCAAGGGATACGTAACACTTCTTTGTTTACTTGAATTTTCAAGAGTCTTTGATAAGGTAAACCATGACATTTTATGCTGGCAACAACATAACTTGTTTGGCTTCAGTGGAAAAGCTGTTCTTTCCAACAGATCTCAAAAAGTTGTCATTCGTGGCAAATTCCAGGCTTTTGAAGGTGTACTACAAGGATCGGTTCTCAGTCCTATCTTATTCTGTGCATTCATTGATGACTTGCCATCAGTATGCCAGCATGCAAAGTTTCACTTATACGCTGACGACGTTCAGCTATATCCGTCTCGTCTTATTAATTCGAGCTCAGATACAATCGGTCAGTGGTTAAGAGGTTTTTGCCTACCCCAGCGAAGTCAAAAGTTCTGCCGATATCTAATCGCAAATGTCAATTAACGTCGTACCAGACTTATGGCTCTCTGACTCTAGGATTACATTTTTAGAGTCAGCTTTGTTTTAAGCAGACACTTATCCAGGTACAATCATACAAACCTTGTCATTCGTCACCTTTACGAATGTTTACGAAAGGCCTGGTTAAAAGCTGCCTTTACCCCAATAGCGATTCGGCAGAAATTGGTAAGAACTCTGTTGTACCTTTAATAAACTATTCTGAGGAGATATACTTACTTACTTCCTCAGGCGGCACTACAGTCCTGCGTTGACCTGGGCCTCAACCAAAAACCATTTCCAATTAGCGCGGTCCAAATTGGAGGAGGTCCCCTTCCACTTAAGTGCGCCACCTAAGGCAAGGCCTTCCTCTGCTGCGTCTCTACTCTACATGTCCCAGCTATCTCAAACGCCCAATGCGCAGTTTTTTTTGACCAGGTCGATGTCGCTGTACAGCTCGTTGAGTTCATCGTTGAATCGTCTCCTCTAGAGCCCGTCAACACATACGGGACCAAGTATCTTACGAAGAATTTTTCTCTCAGAACGACCAAGGATATCTTCATCCGTGTTAGAAAAGGTCCATGCTTCGGAATCATAGAGCAGGACTGGTATTACAAGGGTCTTATATAAAGTTTCCTTGGTTGTTCGAGAGAGGGCCTTACACAGTTGCCTTCTCAGCCCACATTAACAGCGATTGGCAAGCGTTATTTTTCATTCAGAAAAAGAGATGTCGTTTTCAGATGTGATAGCAGAGTCCCTTACTACCTCAAAGTTACAGCTGCCGATTGTGACATTTTGGCCGATTTGTCGATGTTGGGTGTCCCTTCTTGTTGATAGCATATACTTTGTTTTGCCTACGTTTACCGCTAGACCCATTTTTGCAGCTTACGCAAACGCACCAGTGACAGCTCGCCGCGTTCCATCAATAATATCAATATCGTCGGCGTATGCAAGTAATTGAACAGACTTCTGAAAGATCGTACCCCGTGTATTGACTTGTGAGTTTTGCACAATTATTTCATGTGTGATGTTGAAGAAGTCCTTTTTTAACTTCAAAGGTCGTTGCCGACCTTGATGCAGCAGCGAGCTTTCTCCATCGTCACCCTGTACAAGCGGACTAGTTTAGCCAAAACTGTAAATGCTATCATAGGCGGCTTTAAGATCGATAAAAAGGTGGTGAGCATCGATCTGAATATCTTGAGTTTTCTCCAGGATCTGCCATAGTGTGAATATTTGGTCAATTATGGACTTAGCGGGCCTAAAACCGCACATGGTTTCAACCGCTCGCACAATACGGTTGACAAGATCTTATATGCCACTATAGTTGACGCAGTTTAGAATGTCTCATTTCTTGTGAACCGGGCAAACGATGCTGAGGTTCCATCCACCAGGCATACATTCATTCAAGCAAATCTTCGAAATAAATTGGTATGTGCTCTTAAACAGGTCATCTCCTGCTGCCTTAAATAGTTCGGCAGATAGGCCATTCAGCCCGGTAATCTTGTTCGACTTCAGTTTAGATATTGCCATCCTTACTTCATTTTGGTCGGCTGGACCGAATTCTCGACCTGCATCGTTAATATTGAATGGTTCGCTCTACCTGTCAGCGGAATTTGTGTCGTCTTCGCCGTTTAGCAGTCTGCAGAAATGGATTTTCCATATCCTCAGCACCGACTGTGACTCTACTGAAAGGCTTCCTTGTTCATCTCTACAGGTTTCCGTTCGGGTCTTATTACCCTGCCACGTTCCTTTTACCTTTTGGTAAGACTTCCGAACATTATTCCTTGACTAGCACCTCTCTCTATTTCCTCGATCGCGCGCTTCTCATGCTCTTTCTTTTTTCTCCGGAGAAGACGATGTTATTTCTTCCCCTTTTGCTCGTAGAGCACACGAGCCGCTCTCGTCCTTTTGTGCAGCGCCACTTTGTAGGCATGTTGTTTTGTTGCATGTGTTTGCCGGCATTCTTCATCAAAAAAGGGGTTTCGTGGCGGTAGTCGAATGATACCCAGCACGTTATTTGCAGCATTTCCGATGAATTCTCGGCATCTAAGCCACTGGTCTTCAGCACTTGATGCTGACTATAAAGGCCTTCTCGAGAGGTCGAGGGATCGGCAAAGATTCAGGCAGCTTATTGCGATTGCAACCGTTCAACATTAAATCTCCTTATAGTGTTCCCCCTTTGTTGTGGCGTCTGACATATCCGTTGACGTACCTTGGTTGCAACTAGGTAGGAATGCTAGTCTATATTGGCCGCTCGGAATGTTCGGGCATCTAAAATACTTGAGGAGTACCTTACGTCGATCGCAACATGATCAATCTGGTTGACAGTTTGCTGATCTGGTGTCCGCCATGTTCCCTTGTGAATACTGTAGTGATCAAATCATGTGCTTGCTGTAGTAACGATACGTCCCGCAGTAATGTCGATTGGCCTATGTCTTCCGATTGTGCTACCACAGATATTCTTTCCAATTTTGACATTAAAGTCGCCTAGGACGTAGAAACTTTCTTTGGTAGCATCGTCTTTTTCCTCTGTTGGGGCGTGAGCGCATATAAGGCTGCTGTTAGCGAATTTAGCTTTTGATACGGATTGTTATAAGGCGGTCACTCACGTGTCGAAAGTTAAAGACTTCTTGTCTAGGTCTGCCGCTTGCAACAAATCCGCACCCAAGTAGACGCTGCTTACGTTCCTTATAGCAATCACCGTAATAAACATCACATAATCATCACATAAACATCATAATTGTTCGGCTGCACGCCGCCTGTTCAAGGTCCGAATATTCTACGTGAAGATCCAAAAGTCGTTGCCCATTTTTCATTTTGCAGGGTCGTCAGCAGTGAATCTGTCCTTATCCGAGGCTATTGGTCGCTTCGTAACAATTACTTTCTTACGTGGTTGGGCAATTAATCCCATGCACAGCCCCAAACCGCGATACCCATTTTAGGGCCCTTGCAACAAAAGGGCTGCACCAAATTCGGGAGCCAGTAACCCGCTTCGGCCCTTATTAAGGGCTCATCCGACACAAACTCTTTTCCAAAACCTTGACTTAATGTTGGAGATCCCTATAGACCTGGTATTCAAGTACGCTGGAGCAGCTCATACAGTGGTAGCACTAGTTCGATCTAACTGGAACTTTGGACGCCACCGTCGATTCCATCCTTAACATTCGTCCGCTGCCCGAGTGAAAACAGGAGAAATTGCCTTAGTGAGATGGCACTCCTGGGTTCCATGACACTGTAGTATTAAAGGAAATGAACAAGCGGATCAGCTTACAAGTAAATGAGGACTACTCGACAATAGTGAGGTTGTCAACATCAAACGACCTCTTTGCATAGTGAGATGCACTATCGAGGAAAAAATCACGAAGAGTGCCAACCTAAGGTGGTCAAGTCTTGAAGGACACAAGGCATCCAAGGCTCTCTGCCCACTTTTTGACGGCAAAAGATGGAGGAAGTTAACAAAATTAAATAGGAATAAGCTTAGAACAGTAATAGGAATCATGACAGGGTACTATCTCCTGCGGAAACACGCAAAGAGACTCAAATTGTCAGATACGGATATCTGCAGATTCTGCGGTGATCTGCAAGCTGTTGAGGACATAACACACGTACTGTGTGAATGAGAGGCAATATCGCGTAGTCGAAAAAAATTTGTAGGGAAATACTTTTTCGAAAACCGAGAGGAAGCATACGGCACGAACTTCAAAGGCCTTCTTGGCTTTTGCAGGTTAAATTGGATGTTTAACCAGGGAGATTGTTTAGGTTTTTGCCATTTGAAGACAAATTCAACTGGTTCCACAGGGATCGCGATGGGCCCATTTTGATGCCTGGTGTCTGTGTGATGGCATATCTATCATACCTCTGTTTAATCTAACCCAACATAACCATACACCTGTGCAAGGACTGCTTCCCGATTATTTGGAAAAGGGACTTGGGTTTTCCAACTGGCTGCTTGAGCGGAGCTTGGATGACAACGAGTTTATTAGCAGAATTCTTTAAACGGACAAATCTCAATTTACAAGAGATGGGATCACAAATTTTCATAATATTCATACATGGGCTGCGTATAATCCATATACAAGGAGACATAAATCATTTCAACACAAATTCAGCGTCAATATGTCGGCAGGTGTAATTGGCAACAAGTTAATCGGCCCCTTAAAACTATCACCTAGGCTGAACTCTACAAACTATTGGAGTTTTTGCCTAATGGTCTGCCTGAACTATTGGAGGACATTTCCAACAGGATGGTGCTCCAGCCCACTATGGTCGTGAGGCTAAAAATTTGCTGGATAAAGAGTCTGGTAATGGCTGGATAAGAAGAAATGGACCAGCAAGATCTCCAGACCTTACAATGTTGGATTTTTTTTGTAAGGAAAAGAATGAAAGAACTTATTTGTTCCATCGAAATAGCAACTTCAAGTGAATTGGAAAAGCGTATTCTCGAATGGCAACATAGTATTCAGGGTCAGGATACACCAAAGTAAGGTTTTTCTTAAATCCTCTGTAAATGATGTCAATATCGGAGATAGACCCTTATTGTAGAATGATTTTACTTCCATAGAATGTACTCAAGAATTATCTCCCAAATTATCCTTGACGAATTAGCGGACACCCTATATAATAAAATACAAAGGAAACAATAACTAAAAGTCGTATACAACCTCTCTATAAATATTTAAATTCGTCACGTCTGTTTTTTGTTCACGCTATGAGACTATGGATTTCACGTTTCCAACACATCAAGGATATTAAAAATGCCCTAAGCTTTAAAAATGCAATCCTTTTACACTTTTCTCTTCAATCTTAACTTCTTTCATTTCTTCAATTCCTTGTCTGTTCTCCACAAACTGTCTTTTCTTTGTCCCCTCTAATTTTTTTTAATGTTAATTTATTTTTTTTGAATTGTTTATTAACCATGTACGTTTCTGAATTTTATACTACCATTTCTATGTTTAGATAGGTTCTTACCACTATAAAAGAAAATGTTCTTAATGCACACTTGAAATACAGTATGCTAATAATAAAATTGAATTGATTCGCGGGACTCATTTCAAAAACATCACATTCCAAGTTTCACAAAAGAGTTTCGAATTTGAATAGCTCTTCGCCTGCGGCTTATTTCACCAACTTACAAATTTGTATATACAAACAATTTTTTAACAAATTTTTTGTGATTTATTTGATTTATGTCGTTTAACCAAACGCTGGGTATTATTGCAAAAACTTGTAATTGTATTCCGTGATGCAAAGGGAAATTTGTGGGAATATTTAATTTTTCATTTCACCAAAAGTTATTTATGGTTGTAATTTACATGTTGCAAATTTGTGGAAATTTAATTTATTTGTGAGATTACGTTTCACCAAAGAAAATGATTCTACAACTGTTGTTCAGTTTGTGAAAATATTTTACAACTGAAAGTTACGTGTACGTAATTCTTCCTACAAGTTTTATTGAAAAAATCGGAAAAATGTCAAAAATAGCATTATTCGATTTTAAACCAATTGTTGAAAGGCAATTACTGAAGATTAAATAGACAAAAAAAAATAATTGTTTTTGAACAAAAGAAAGAGAAAATACTCGCACGTCAATAACTTTAATTGCACGAAAAATAGTTTTTTAACTTAGCTTTAAAGTAACAAAATATTCAATAAGGAAATAAAACAAGCAAAAAACGGTTCTAGGATTATAATTATTTTCAACAAAAAAGAAAATGTATTTTTAGACTGAACTAGATACAATGCTTAAAACTGACCTATCAGCCTTAGAATCGTCATCTTCATCCTCGTATTCATCTTCATTTACCTCAACGAGCAGATGCCAGAATAGTCCATGGACCACAGCCAGCTTTCGTGAAAAATGTAGACACAGGAATAAACTTTACCGAAGATGGAGAAACAACAGGCTTACCAAGCCTTAAGAGGTTGAGTATAAGATATTTCCAAACAAAGTATCTAAATAAGGAAATTCTTATACAAAACTCATCTCATTATAAGGAAATACGAGGGTCGGCTGAAAAGTTTCCGACCGCAACGTAAATATAGAGGCACTTGTTAATAAAAGCCAGTCAAGGCTAGTTGTGCGTCTTTTGACAGTTACTTACCGAAGTTTCAGTCATTTTGGACGCGCAGTTTTTACTTGACAGTCGTTTGAGTGAGTCGATTTGAGTGTTTTTTTGTAAAAATGGAAAAAATTGAGTATCGAGAGCTGTTATTCTTATTTTTGAAAGGCAATACGTCTACGCAAATCAAAAATGAGTTGGACTCTGTGTATGGTGACTCTGCACCATCATTTACCACAGTGAAATTTTGGACAGCTAAATTTAAACGTGGCCGTAAGAGGTTAGGAGATGATGAAAGTTCGGGGCGTCCAAAAACTGCAACCACTAACGATAACATTGCTAAAGCTCACCAAATGGTGTTAGACGACCGCCGAATTAAAGTGACAGAGATACTCGTAGTAGAGGTTATGAAAATGTCCAAAGAACGTGTTTGTTACATATTAAATCAAGATTTAGGCGTGTTCGAATGAATATTTCCAACGCTCTGTTGGCGCAGTTTAGGCGCAATAAATCCGAGTTTTGGCGCCGATTAATCACTGTAGATGAAACTTGGATACCCCAAAACAAAAATTCAATCAAAACAGTGGACTGCAAAGGGCGAGTCGGCTCCAAAAAAAGCAAAAACTGTTTTTTCGGCTGCAAAAGTAATGGCGACTGTTTATTGCCATAGCAGAGGAGTTATCTTAATCGATTATCTTCAAAAAGGAAAAACCATTACAGGAGCATACTACGCATCATTACTTGACAAGCTGAAGGCAGAAATTGCGGAAAAACGGCCACATTTGCAGGAAAAGAAAATAATGTTTCACCAAGACAACACGCCGTCTCACACCTCAGCGGTTGCCATGGCGAAAATCCATGAATTACGATTTGAACTGCTTGACCATCCGCCTTACTCACCAGATCTAGACCCAAGCGACTTCCTTTTGTTCCCTCATCTAAAAACTGCGCTCGTAGGACAGAGATTTTCGTCAAATGAGGAGGCAATCACCTTTGTGAACAATTATTTTGCAGAGAAAAACGCCAAGTGCTATTTGGGCGGGTTAGAGAGATGGGAGCATCGCAGGGAGAAGTGTTTAGAGTTACAAGGAGACTATGTAGAAAAATAAAAAAACAAATTTTGAGAAAAAATGTCTTGTATCATTGTTCGGTCGGAAACTTTTCAGGCAACCCTCTTACATATTCAGCCTGACATGCAAAGACCCACGCAAAAATTGGGACATCATTAATGAGATACTTGGAAGAAAAAAACCAAGTGTCGTAATGAAGTCGTAATGAAAAATTTTCCATCCGAAAATTGTCTTACAACTTTGTCAAACAATTGTGGCAATCCCTGTCGACCACAGACGGGTGCACACGTCACCCACTGCTCTCGTAATTTCTCCTGTGCTGCACACAAAACAAAAAAACCAAAACATAGTGCAGGGCAATTAAAAAAAAAACCAAAATATCACACAGTGCGGGTATCCCACATCTCCTGCTCCTGGCCGTAGTGTTGCTTGCACTCGGTCACTGTCGCTATTGTATTTATCATATGGTCCGGGCAGTGACTGAGTGTAGTTAACAACCAAAGGATAGTGGGTTGTGTGTGAAAATTTAGTTGGTGCACTGTTTCATATTACTGTAAGGGCAATTCGATTCGGTAAACCAACGTCAGAATTTTCACTTCGCAGCCTGGCTTAGTATCGTTATTGTTTGTGTTTTCTGTGTTTGTTTGTGGTTATGACTAGGGAATTCAGGGTGGACGTAACCAATATACGCGGGGTAAACAGAAATCACTTTTCTGCGTACGTCCACATCTTCGACAACACCCGAAGGACGGTGTGTTAAGATCTTCGATGGGGAAAATAACTTAACCCAGCTTGTTAATGAGCTCACACGAATACCAGACGTTGACAGTCATGCCGCCAACACCGTGGACTTGTTTTTAGCCTCTCACCTTGACAAATACAAGGCCAATGTGTTATCCCCTCTAGGGTTGTCGGACCATTGTGTCATATCAGCTAATTTCTCGTACACCGATCACACAGTTAGAGAAAAGATTCCTAAAAGAAGCGTATGGCAATACGAGAAAGCAAACTGGAGCGGTCTTAACAACTTCTTTAGGTATTTTAACTGGTCGTTATGTTTCTTCGATACCGACGCGGATGCCGCTGCTGACATGATCACAGACACTATTCTCTTTGGAATGAGATCCATTATCCCTCATCGGATGAAGAGTATCAAACCAAAAGTAAAGGCATGGTACGACTCGAGCTCTAAAGAGGCTGTCAGGGTTACAGAAGTGTTTTTTCGGTGCTTCAAGGCCAATTTGACAGAGGAAAACCGAAAAAAGTTTAAACGAGCAACGTCTCTCTTAAGCGTGTAAGATTTCAATACGACCAAAAGCTGAGGCAAAAAATAGTGCAGTGTCTCAAAGGCAGTAACAATTTTTGGTCGTTCGTCAAAAGCATTAGAAGTTCTGCCTCATCCTCGATTCCAACGCTTATTCACAATAACATTCCAGCAGTGAGCTCTTTGGACAAGGCCAATCTTCTTGCTGCACACTTTGCGGCCAGCTCAACACTCCCAGATTGTGCTTTGTCGCCGCCTACACTTCAGTGCGTCGAATCTTCAATGGGACGAATCTACTTTCGTACTCGTGTAGCAGCAAGAGTACTTAAAGATCTCAACATACATTCATCTGCTGGTCCAGATGACCAAACCCTTCTTCTGAAGAGGTGTTCTTCCTCGCTGGCAAAACCACTGTGTAAGCTTTTTGAAATATCTCGAAACACGAAAACTTCTTAATGACCGGCAGTACGGTTTTCGTAGCAACAGGCCCGCTGGTGATCTGATGGCATGTCTCACCGAAAAGTGTAACCAAAGCGTACATCAATCTGAAGCAAGATGGTTGCACGTGGTATTTCTAAGGCATTTGACAAAGTTTGGCATCAGGTTCTTTTGTCGAAAATGCGTGCTTTTGGGATCGATGACTCTCTTCTTCAATGGATGAGAAATTACCTTTCGGAACGTTCAATTCAAGTTGTCTTGGATGGTTTCAAGTCTGATATTAACAAAATAAATGCTGGTGTGCCCCAGGGCTCCGTTCTGCCTCCGACACTCTTTTTGATTTTCATCAATGACCCCTTGTCTGCTACTTCAAATCCGATATATTCCTTTGCTGATGACAGTACTCTCTGCTTTTCACACTCCTTCCCGGACTCTCGTCCCTGCTCTTCGGCTATAGAACGGGAACGCCAGCGTATGTAATGCTCATTAAATTCCGATATTAGCAGCATAACCAATCGGGGAACTATCAACACAGTGGAATTAATGCTTCCAAAATACAATGCTGTTTGCTGTCATTAAAGTGGAATTTAAACACCCAGCCATTATCCATGAATGGCACTTGCAATCGTCGAAACCGATAAACTTTCCATTCTCGGTATGTGTGTCAGTGACAACTTACGTTGGAATGACCACATATTCGATGTCGTAAAAAATTCAGCGAAATGTCTAGATTTCCTCAAGCAATGTAAGAAATATTTTACCCCCTCTGATCTGACCACAATATATATGACATTCATCCGCCAAAATTGGAGTACAATGGCCACATCTGGTCAGGTGCTCCTAAAACATCTCTGCACCTGCTAGATACGATTCAAAGCCGTGCGATAAAGCTCATTGGTGATACTAATATCAGTCAATCAATTGACACCCCCGAACACCGACGTAATGTCTCTTGTCTCACTTTGTTTTATCGTTTTTTCCACCACCAGTACTCCATTGAAATCGCCAGTAGCATTCCGCCCATTATGTATGGAATATAACATCGTTCAAATGTCCGCCGCGGCTTCTCTTGATGGCGCTCATCCGAAATGTACAATATTCCATGATTCTGGCGCATAAATCAGGCTGAATTTGATGGCTTTGAGGGCGGTTGCGGTTTGTGTCTTATTGATCTGCAACTTCAGAAAACACCACTAGAAAAATTCTAACGGGGTTAAATCGTACGGTCTCGGTGGCGTGAGATGACCATGCCCTCGAATCGCTCGTGCAGAATTTACAAAGTGGCGTGAGCTGCACGGCACATAGCGCCTTCCTGTTGAAACCACATGTCGTTGATGTCCATATTATCCAATTCAGACCAAAAGAAGTTGGTAGCCATCGACCTATAGCGCTCGCCGTTGACGGTGATGGCCTGGTCAACATCGTTCTCAAAGAAATATGAACCAACGACGCCGCCAGTCCAAAATCCACAGTGACTTTTTCGGGATGCATTGGACGCTTTTGGATCTCATGTGAATTCGTATCGTCCCAAATTCAACAATTTTATTTGTTGACGTACCCATTCATCCAGAAATGGGCCTCATCGCTGAAGATGATTTTTCGATGAAAATTAGGGTCAGTTTCCAACTGCTCCAGAACCCATTCATCGAACACATGTCGTTGTCTATGATCGTTTACCTTCAGCTCCTGGGTCAGTTGAATTTTGTACGGGTGCAGGCTCAAGTCACGACCAAAAATTCGCCAGAGTTTGCGTTTAGTCAACGTATGGGTGTTGGTTTAACGTTTACTGAACTAGTGGACTCAAATTTATCCACTACACTCCGAATAGTCCTCTCGCTGAGACGAAGTTAGACGAAGCGCGCTGAACGTTGCCCGAACAGAACACCCATTTTGAGAAAACGATTGTATCATTTTTACGTGTTGTTGAACGCTATGTGCGTTCATGGTGATTTGGTAAAACAAACTGAATAAATGACAGCCAATTTGACAGATGTAGTTTCAACAATATGGACGCTATCAACTGTCAAACTTCGAAAGTCACTATTGGAAGACCCTGTAGATGACTTGGTAGGGAATACATCGGTCGGAGGAAAATGTGCCTGACGAATGAAACCTTTTTGTTACTTCTCCTATTAAGTATACTTAGATGGCGCTACAGTCCACGGTGGACTGGGCCCTCAGTTTACATGGCTCTCTAGCCTGCGTGCTCTTTTGGCAGCCCCCTACAGTTACGCAACCGAAATTGGCTTAGGTCCCCTTCCACTTGTGTGCGCCACCTAAGATGAGGTCATCCTCTACTACATTGTTCTTCTGGGTTAGAGTCGTTCAAAGTGACTTAGTCATATGAGTTACCCGAGCTTTTCTGTCGAGGTCGACATCGCTATACAGCCCGTGTAGCTCGCTATTGAAATGTGTCCTCCATTCTCCATTGATGCAAACGAGACGGAAGCGTCCGAGAGCATTTCCACCGTGAAGCAGGATAATCAATGCTTTATTACTCAATTGCCTTCCAAGCTCAAAGAAACAGCGATTAGAGAGTGATTCTTCGCATAATATCCGCGCTGGTATCATTGCCAGAGTTGATAACGGAGCTGAGGTAGATAAACTCCCCTAAAAGCGTAGATGTTGTGTGCTCGCCTTTGTTGACAGCATATACTTCGTTGACCGCTAAACTTAATCTCTTCTCCTTCCATAGTCCCAAACGCTTCGTTGACATCTCGCTGTGTTGCTCCAATTTTATCAATGTCGTCTGCATATGCTAATAACTAAACAGACTTTCGAAAGATGGTATCTCTGAAGTCGACTTGTGAGCACCGGTCAAGAACGATGTTGAAAAAATTACATGATAACGCTTCGCCGTGTTTAAGACCTTTTCTGAGATTGAAGGTCTCGGTTTTGTCATTGTCATCCTGCATAGTCTAATGAGCTTGGCAGGGATGCCAAGATTGGACATGGCTCTGTATAGTTCGCCTCTATAAATGCTGTCACACGCAGGTTTGAAATCGATGAGGATGTAGCCGGTTAGACTGTTGACGAAGGGTCTTACACGTTGACATAATACGTAGACAACATTTTATATGCGATGTTCAGGAGATCTAGTTGGCGGAATTCAGAGGGTCTACCTTCTATATGAACGCAAAAACAATGCTGACGCTTTGAGATGCTAGTTTTATTTGTTGGTAAAACTTCCGAACTTAATTTTTCTGGTAACACCTCTCTAAAGGCCCATATGTATATTCTTCCCTTCTTTCCAGTTTGTACAGCTCGGGAGCCCCTCCGCAGACCCGCTCTGTACATGAGTGGTTTTTCTAGATTTGGTGGATGCTTGTCCAAGCCACAAAAAAGACGCAAACTATAATACCATCAGTCTTGTCTGCCGTATTGTGTGGACACCTGAAAAGATTTCTCAGTGCGAGTCAAATATTCACACTGCGGCAGATCCTAGGGAAAAACCGAGAAGTCCAAATCAATGCTCACCACCTCTTTGTCCATTTAAGGCTAGTTTTGGCATCCCTCGTTGGAAGCAATCCCACCATGGCCTTCAATGTTAAAAAGGTTTAATCCAAATGGGTGACGTGAGAAAATTATGTGAAACTTGCAAACCAGCTAGAGAAGCACAATTTTTCAAAAGTCTGTACAAACTTCCAAACCCGGATAGCTTTGACATCATCGACAAGAACTCATCAATCAATCTTTTGTGCGTTTCAATAGACAACCACGACTTCAAAGTACAAGAAGTTTAGAATTTTTCCTACCTTGACTCAGCTTTTAAGTCTTGTTAACGTCGTGAGAAATCTAACGCAATTTCTTTGGCCCTCAAAGGAACAGAGTAACAAAGGCTTGTCAAGAAAACCTTAGGAGGCTCTACATATGACCCTTATCATCATAGTGCGGCTCTATGGGACACAATGATGGGTATTAGCCAAGGCGCATGTGAATATCCTCAGCTGTTGTGAACACGGGGCCCCCGCCCAATTATCAAGGCTTCGCCCATCAACGACGTTGTCTTATAAAAAGCGGGGGCAGATTATTCTTACTGGTCTTATCGTAAACATCTTCAGATTACAGCCTCTGAATGGTTGCTACGATTTGACCAGTTACAAGTTGCCGGTCATAGGTCTTGTTGGTAGGCTTGACCACCGGTAGTCCATACCAGGACTGAAATCACGGTACCATGGGAGTCAGGAGCCCCCCGGATTTCGGTCCGGGCCTGACTTGTTAGAGGTAGGCCCCCTTGTGGGAGCGTCATGGTGGCTGTATTTTAAACCCAAATCGCAGGAAGGGCCTTCCTCTTGGTCTAACCCATTGTAGAGTTGCAAAAAAGTACTGGGTGCTGTGACTCTAAGAACAGCAAGAGGTTTTAGGTCGGCCTCGACTCTTACCAAGGGTGGAACTTGTGCCTCCAACACAAGTTCTGCTTTGGTAATATACTATTAATGTAGGTATGCGATGGCAAGGCGTATCCTTGCTCCCTATGGGTGTATGGGCACCTAGTAAACATAAGGTCTTAAATGACAGGTGGTTTACGTTAAAAATCCAGGTACGTTCTGTTGTGAACACAAGATTCGTACGCAGATTGGCTTTAGAGGAGAAACCACGACAGGGTTCAGTTCACTCAGAAAAAATGGTCACCAGTCGCCTGAGGTGACTAAGAGAGAAGTACCCGACCTAAGAAAAAAACACAAAAAAATTTACGAGAAATATGTTCATTTCTCTACGTAGTCACCATTTATTATTATTATCCGTTCCTGTATCCCCTTGTGGGTCCTAGGGCCTCTATTATGCCTACGCGTCATCGAATGCAGTTTCTGGAAATGTGCCTCAGCTCTCCCCAACTTTATCCCAGTTGCCGTGCTTCCTTCTTAACTGTTGTGCGCCAAGTACTCCTAGGATCGCCGCGCATCCCGCCGTCTTGAGTAAGCGGGTTCCACTGCATCGCTTAGTTAGTTATGGACCTATCACCCTTTCGGGAAGTGTGACCAATCTAGTGCCACTTTCGTCATCGTAAGGATGTGCATATAGGTTCATGGTCCGTTCTCTGATAAAGCTGTTCGTTAGAGATACGGCTTGGCCAGAATATCCTTAAGATGTAGAAGGCCCACATCGTCGGCGTAGTCAAGGTGTTTGAGTTCAGGTGTAAGAGGCCATCGAATTCCTCCATTTCCTGTTAACAAGGCCGCATTGAGCACATCGCTAATCACCAATAGAAACAGGATTGGTTAAAGTATGCAACCTTGCCTAACCCCGCTCCCCGACAGTCTTCCTCTGTGTGAAACGTGACATGTGGACCCATCATATGTAGCCTTGATAATTGCTATTAATTTATCAGGAATGCCTCTCCTGTGCAAGGCACGCCAGATAAATTCCCGATTGACACTATCAAACGCCTTTTCAAAATCGATGAACAGCAGGTGAAGTGGTGATCGGTACTCAACACACTGCTCGATGATGATCCACAAGGTGTTGATGTGGTCGACACATTAGGATTCGGAGCACAAATCTGCTTGTTCGGCATCGAGTGTGTCTTTGAGGTGTTCTTTGATTCGCTCCAGGAAGATTTGAGCTATTATCTTGGCCACAGCAGGGAGCACGCAGATACGTCTCCAGATCGCCATTTTTAGGGAACTTGATGATCATTCCCTTTTTCCACTCATCCGGAAATCTCTCGGCTTCCCATGTTCTCCCGACAAGTGGGAACAGTAGCTCAGCTGCTGCCGAACAGCTCGGCAGATATGCCGTCAAGTCCTACGGCCTTATTGGTTTTCAGTGCTTTGATCGCGGCAATAATCTCTTCCTTACTGGGGGTTGTGGTGCGAATTCGGTGCATATTGCTGGCGAATACTCGGTTTAGAACAGAAGCAAAATGCTCCTTCCAGTTCTTCAGTTGATCCTCATTCGATGTCAGCAACGAGCTCTTTGGTGATTCTGTAAAGGGTTCTGCTGTCGCACCTCGCTGCTACTCCTTCTGCTTGCATGGCCAGTGCATTGATGTAATTGCGCTTGTCACTTCTCACGATACGCTGCACTTCTCTCATCTTCATGCGATATAGGAACTCTAACTCGATCCTCCCTGCTGCTGGAGCTGCTGCAATTCGAGCTCTTAGTTGTTTTCGTTCGTTGATCCTTCTCCAGGTATCCTCGGAAAGCCATGCCCTATGGCTTCCCTGCTATCGACCAGCAATCCTGTCAGCACCTGATGTGAAAACAGTTTTCACAGCACACCAATGGTCTTATATGGTGGCGGGCAGTGAGCTGTTGATTGTTAACACTCCTCGTGAGAAATGGTCCCTTAGTTCTTGGCGCCCTGCGGGAACTCTCAGTCGGTCTACGTTGAACCTAGGTATTCTTGTGTGCGTAATTGGACAGTAGCTATCATAAGATGGTAATCTCGTACCAACCCCATGTCCGCTCCTCGTCTGTTTTGGACGTCTAGAAGACTACTTCTAAAATGTCGACTGATGACGAAATGGTCGATTTGGTTGGAGGTTGCTTGCCTGTCAGTTGACACCTAACTGATTTTATATTAGGACTTGTGCTCAAACATGGTGACACCTATGACAAGACGATTTGCGTTGCAAAAGTCAACAAATCTTTCGCGGTTGCCTAATCCGTGCGGTCCCCCATCACAATGACAATGTCGCCGCTGGGTGTTGCATTATAAACAGCTCCCAACTGGTTGTAGAAGGTCTCCTTTTCTTCCATCCGGGGGGGCGTAACACTGTATAATGGTAACACGACGTACTCTCGTCTGGAATCTGGACGTTAAAATCCTATCACCGTGTGGCTGCCAGGAGATTAGGCCTCGGCGTGCTGCAGGTATTAATAGCAGTCCAACTCCGTATCCACGGGGGCTTCCGGTTGATCTTCCGGGGTAGAGTAATACAGTGTTACGCCTTGGTGATTGGTGATTGGTACTCACCCGCATCTAACCATTTTGCCTCGCTTACTCCCAATATGTCTAGCTGACATCGCATAAGCTCATGCTCTAATTGAAGGGATTTGGCGTTCTGAGGTCCTTCACTCTGAGAGTCAGGGAGCGTTTTCATATTCCAGAAACCAATCTTAGTCAGGGTACGATAGCCAAAGGTCGTCAACGTATCAGTCCTTATCCGAGGCATCAAATCGGTTTACGTGGCGAGCTGGCTTCGGTAACGCGGATTGCTGACCCAGGTTAACTAGTCTAGGCAATTTTGGCCTAGTCTCCCGATCAATCGCCATGCAGGCAATACACTTTATAGTGAGAACCGTCGAGCTCCTTAAAATAGCTATCAGCAGCTGACTGCACCTGAAACTGTTGCCAAATCTTTTGAGCCATTTTTTCCAAATTCGGAAATAGAAAATACTCCGAGGGGGCTAAATCTGGCTAAAAGGGTGCATGAGGAATCAATTCGAACTTTAACTAATCTTTTAGCCATCGCGGTGACGGACTTTTTTCTTCGCCAAATGCGGACGTTTTTTCTTGATTTCATATTTCGAATTCTGCAATAAGTTCGCATTATATACGCCGTTGATTGTTTTTCCTTTCTGGAGATAATCAATGAAAATTATCCCACGCACTTTCCAAAAAGCTAACGCCATGACCTTTCCTGCAGATGGAATTTTCTTCGCCTCCTTTGGAGCGGATTCTCCGCTTTGAGTCCATGGTTTTGACTGTTCCTTCGCCTCGGGGGTGAACAGATGGACCCATGTTTCATCCATGGTTATGGCTCTATTGCTGTGAAACTTCGCCAAACACTCGATTGAAACATCCTCACGGCGGTGTTTTTGTTCCATTGTGAGTAATCGCGCCACCTATCTTGCGCATAGCTTTCTCATGTCCAATATGTCAGTCAAAATGCGAAGTACAGCGCTTTTTGGAATACCTACCATATCTGCTAGTTCACGCACTTTCAATCGACGGTCATCCAATACCATTTTATTTTGTAGATTTTTTTCAACATTTCTGGTGAGATGATGGTTGGATTGAGGCCTTTCAAATGAAAGTGTTGTATCACATTTTCTCCGTATTTAAAAATTCACTGAGAGCGTTCACTATTGATGGCTGCCGAACAAATACTAAACAACATAGCATCGTCAAACTTCAAATTTAAGCTTAATGAGGTTGGTACTTTCTACAACAGTCATTCTTTTTAAACAACAACCGCCATCTACACATCAGATAGGGGACTTCTTGGACTACCCTCGTATATGTATAGCGAGTAGATATTGCTCCGCAGTGCGAAGAATTTTCGATTCCTACTCGGAAGGACAGCGCAACCATCTAAGATTACATAATTGGAGGCAGTTGGCTAACGACCACACAGGATCAACCCGGAACGTAAACACAACTACGTAAGTAAGTAAATATGCCGCTGAGTTGAAGGGACATACATCCGAGCATAGGCAAGGTGTAATTTTCTTTTGAACACCACCTTACCTAACGATGTCGATTTAGCCCCGTTCTAAAGACTATCCAAACTCGATGCATGATCTCTTCATGTGTCTTAAAAGTGTCATAGCAATCAAAAGGAGCAAGAGTATTGTACTAACCGGTCTGTAGTCAAAGCCGACTAATTAACAATTTTACAAGTGTGAAGTATTTCTTAGAGATACATATTTTCAAACACCTGAATAGACAAAACATAAAACCGGTATTTTAATTACTTCAAATCCAGCCTTCCATCGGTTTAGGCAATCCCCCCAGTCTAACTAATCGAAAGGCCGTAAATCATGTCAATGAATTTCGTAAGAGAGATTTATTTGAGAAAACAAAGAGCCTCCGAATTAGATTAAATCTGCCGCTGGTCCATTTTTTCACATTTTTTCACTCATCCACCATTACAAACAAGTTGAAATGTTTTTTTTTTTCTTCGAAAGATTGATTACCCAATTGTCCACAGTGAACAATGCCAGATTTAATTACAAATGTAAACAGCACGCAAAAGAAGAGAAAAATATGAGGAACCGATACGCATTTGAATGTTGTATCTCATATTGGCCCAAAGGGCCTTTTGTCACATTTCTCACACTCGAATTTCGATTAACAAAGCATGCACTCGGGAAATTTTCATCGATGCATTTATTTTATTTATTTAAATGAAAGTCGATAGCCAGATTGAGATCAGTCCAACCGAAACTGTATCATTGAAATGTTTGTATCTGTGATCCTATCTCTCTATCTATTAATCGGCTTAGAAACAGCTGACTATAGTTCCTCGATCAATATGCCATAAATCAAAGACTTAAGCCAACACATAACTCTTGAAGAAAACAATTTAAAAAAAAAAACCGAGCGCCAAAGCCGAAAAAACTGTCAACTTCCAACTACTAACTGCCAACTGCCAACTGCCAACTGGTGACTGTTATGAATTAATTTAGCAAGAACCCCACTTAACCAGTGACACATTTCGAATTCGAAATCGCACCGGAAGGCATCCATCTTTTACCGTGCAGACAGTTTGACTAATTTGTCGCCGCGGGCGAAAACTTCCTAATGCGATTGTTATCTAACCGCCAGGTAGCCCCAAAAATTTTCGAAATCAGATACAAGATGACATAGTCGCCTAATTTGATAATTGTCAACTGGTTAGGGAAGCCTTTACATCAGACACAGAACGTTTCCCAAGGGCAGAAAACGATGTTCCATTCTCCGGTACACTCGTGCTGGATTCTCAGCTTCTTGTTGGAAGCCACCAAGCGTGGCTAATGACTGCCATTAGATGCAGTTGTCTCAAGTATCTTTCCATGTGCGATGGTATCTGGTAATTTATTTATGTGCAAGTGCTTGTTGGGCTATCTATATTTGTATCTTTTAAGTTACTTTCGCTTCTTAACCAGAATCTATTTCAAAAGAATAATTTTCTATTTTCTTTCTCTTTCTCTTTCTCTTTCTGTTGCAGATCAATTCGGAGCAATCGCTTGGATGATCCTCGTGGTTCGCATCGTACACACTCCATTATCATGTATGGCCGCAGTGAGCTGGCCAGCACGGCGGGGGAGAGTGCAAGATCAATATTGCTGGAGGAACCCAGCGAACCGAAGGTACTTACCGAAACAATGAAGAAGGATGTACGGAGAATTAGTAATAGTGTGCAAGCACAAATTGAGAGAATGTTTACGGATGTTGCTAAGGATGCAACTTGTAGTTTTGCTGTAACCTGCCTCGGATCTTTACCACTGAAGGATAAAGTGACAAGTTTACAAGGATTACAGGATCCATTAAGGAAGTTATATTTACAAGAAATCTCCAAGGAAGTAAGTGATTCTCTTTAATTTATCTTTTTTGCTTCTATTTTCACTTGATGTATTTTGAAGAAATTGGGCCTACACCTTTTCCTGCTGGTTGTTTATCTTCCTCTCAATATTGAACCTTCGGTCACTGGAAAATCTACGTAAGCCTTCTTAGTTTGTAGTTTGGTACATAAGCTGTCGTTGATTAAGGAACTCCACAATCGGTCAAATCGTTCCTAAGTCCAGGAAGTACGCGGTCGAAAATGGTTGTATTGTATTAGACATAGCCGTGCAGAAACGGCTTATAGAATACTGCCAATGAATTGCCCCTACTTTTATCTTAAATGAGAAAAATCATAGACCCATTGACTACCCGAAATGTGAATCCGTCATCGGATTCGCACGTTTGAGGACTATACTCAAACCAGCGCGTATAATGAAGGAGAATATATCTAAATAACGGGTGACCAAATAGGAATGGTAGTTTTTCCAATTGTAATGTTTCAACAGCTGTCAAAGTTACCAATGATATCCAGCTGTCAAAATATTCAGTATGGTTTGCTGTTTTACGTTTGGTTAACGTGCGGAAATTATTAAAAACTACGCTACGTACATTTCGCCATGAGGTCGGTCGTCATCATGGCTTCAGTATGCAGGCAATTCGTCGCGCCGTAGAATAGTCTGAGAGTGAGTACACTCTCTTGGATCTTAAGCCTCCAACGAGACAGAGATTGGTGCAAAATGAAGAAAGCATAGCCGCCGTAGCGGACAATATCGACGAAGACCCAGAAATGTCGATTTGGCTCCGATCAGCTGAATTGGGCATCGCCAGAGAGTCAACCCGTCTTATTTTGCGGTTGAATTTGGTCATACATCTATATAAGATTGTACTAACGCAAGAATTGTAGCCGGACGACTATAGAAAACTCCGTAAGTTCGCTAATTGGTCGTTGGAAATGTTGGTGGCTATGTCGCCAAGCAAATTTTCAGTTATTGGAGCGAACACAATCCACAAGTGTTCGGGATAGTATCAATGCATCCACAAAGATTGACTGTTTGGTGCGGTTTATGGCATGGCAACAACAACTTACCTTATTTCTATCGAAATCAGGAACGAGACACCGTTGTCGCCAATGATCCCAAGTATAGAGCGATGTTAACCGACTTTATGTGGTCAGAACTCGATAACATCGATGTATCGGAGCTGTGGTTCCAACAAAGCGGCACTACATGCCATACAAGCGACGCAATGTCAGAAGTTGTGAAAGAGAAATTTGGCGACTGGGTCATCTCACATGAAATTTTTCAGGGTAGGTTCTAAGACCAGTCCGAAAATATTTGTACACCTGCCAATCCAACACGCCCACTTTTCGGAAATGTGCCTATTTTTCAATATTAAAAACTTAAAGAAGATTTATTTAAGACCTACTTTTACGCCCCCTTTTATCGTGAAGAAAAAAATATTAGTAAAACCATTTTTTAAATTGTTCATAGGTATTTATTGAGACTTATAAATTAAAAAAAAAAAAAAACAATTAAATTAAATTTGTCCATTAAATACAAAACAAAACCGAAAATTGTTATTACATCCTTAGATATCATCACTATCATCACTGTCATCATTATTATCATCAGACTCATCAGACTCAGGAAGAGGGTTTGATTCCTGAACACTTGGGGGTTTTAGTAAGTTGAGTGCTTCTTTGGGAAAAGACTGGAATTTTTTTTATGCGATTTTTGTTTGGAGGTTTTAATGGGATCCGAGCTCAGTAAAAATGAAATTGAATACATCTTCATTCATTTTTTCACGGCTTGAGTTTCTTGAGAAGTTCTCGCGGAAATTTTTAAAATTTTTGTTGCGTGCTTCTTGCGTTTCCTCCGAAAGATGGCCGATCGGTAACAGTGCAGATGATATAATTTCTGGGCCATGAATAAAATATTTATATATTGTGTGAATTTTTTTTTAAGTTCTATTTCTATTTTTGTTATTCGGCTGACACCGCCTTGCCGCGTTGCCATCGTTCGTGTTACCAAATCCCGGTTTTAGTTTATCGAAAATTAATCCACCTTGTTCTCGAAATTGCCTTTGAATTCGGGCCTTATTTGTTGCCACGACTTGTTTGTCACTTTCGCGAGCTTGTAATTCTTTAATGGGTAATTTGTATGCTAAATGTAGAAGGCATTCAAATATTCGTATCCAACCATGTAAAACAGACATTCCCAAAGCTAAGTGTTCTGCTTTTACTGGTCGTGTAATCATATATTCGATTTTGTTGGATTCCTTCGAAGTTGCTCGACATAAATAGCATTTTTGGATTGAGGTGGTTTCAGTTAAAGCTTTACAAACTTTTCCATCAGTCACGGCGAAAATTAAAGAATGATCTACTTTTACAGACCTCTTACCGATTACTACGGAAGTGTCTTGAAGGTTTTCAATCTGTGCAGCTTTCGAAACTTCAGTTGACTCTTTAATATGTATATTCAATTTTTAAAGTCCTGCAATAATTCGTGGAAGCTGGACGAAGGTTTTGCCAGATCATATGTTGACTTATAAGTCGAATGTGGGCTAAACAGGTTATGAAAACAGCAAAATCTTCTGCTTCTAAGCTTGTTTATAGGAACTATGTCCCGAGCTACCATCGGAACCCCACTTTGATATTTCTCAAGTTCTTCATCTTCTATTGCTTCAAGAACACAATCCAACATCGAAAGTAATCTTTTAGATGTCATGTCAAGCAAAGCTTGAAGACTAACTTCGGCACATGTAGCTATGATTTTCATCATATCTTTGTTGGGATAGCAATCTTTCTTTGCATTCTGCACAACTTGGTACGATGGAAATTTTTCAGGAGCACTCATTCTTATCACATTGTATTGGTCACGTGATAGTTTCGCTGCGACTAATACTGCCAAAGCATCTTCTCCAGTCATACAACTTTTCTCCTGCGACTTTTTATTTTTCAGCTCTATTTGGGCTTACAGTTGCTTCTATTAGGAGTTTGGAGGCTTGAATCTATCCGGAAGGTCTTAAGTTCATTTGGGTAGCGTAATTGAGTACATTACAGGTACCGAATCTCTCAAGTCTTGCGTTTTGACCAATTTTGTTCGTTCGGAAAAAGTCTCAAAACTCACTTCCGGACGACCACGGTTCTTTGCTGAATCTGGTGCTCTATAGAATAAGTGTTTAGCCATTTTTCATTAGCTTTAAAAAAATTTTCCTTGATTGAAATGCGAGAGTGTTTTCTTTCCAACTTCTATTTGGGTATTTTCAGTGCTTTTTGTAATCTTAATAAGTTTTTCTTTTAAGAAATTGAGCTGTTCTTCAACAAGTACACTCCCAGAGCTTCTTATCCTACAAACTAAATAGTTCACTTCTTGCCAAAAGAATGCAATTTGAAGAAAGTCTTAAACATCGAAAAAAATGTATAAACCGAAGGCACCATACAAAAATCAAAATATCACGAAAAATGCAGAAAAGTAGCAGGATTTTTTGACGGAAATACAAAATACACATCACCCACATTTAAATGACACAAAAATAAAAACTCAGAGGAACCCGGAACCCAACTAAAAGTCTACGGGATTCAGGAAATCCTTAAAAATACACTTTTTTAAAACTGACCACAGGACATCACCTCTATTTTACAATTTCTCCCGAAGTTGAAGGCTCCATACCAAGATTTCAAAATTATTTGCAGATTAACAAAAATTCGGGCTTCATGCAAAGAAGAAAAAACACCTTTTTTTTCTGAGTCAACTGAGAAAAAATCAAGCTTCAACTAAGCTGCGGTGTGATGAATCGGATAAGTCTAAAACGAAATCATTTGCATTTTTTAATAATGTGGATATTACTTGATCGAAAAATCGAAAACAAATATGGATATTCTCGTTTTAGTAATATGAATTAATGCTAGCTTTTGGGCCAATTTGCCCCACTGTGCGCCGCAATCATGCGTTTTGACACCACTCAATTATTTTCTCCGGTGTTACGTCAAGTCTCACCTCAGTCTACACTAACAAGCCAACCACTTTGGATGAGCTCGACGCCAACATTCGACACGCTATTACCGGAATAACGCCACACATATTGGACCGAGTCATCAAAAATTGGACCGACTGCTTGAAGAATTTCCAGCGAAGCCGAAGCGGCTATTTGAACGATGTGCTATTCCACACATAATGGCTTGAACGTAACTTATAGCGCCAGAATCAATTTTATATCTCACAACTTTGTGCTTTTATTTAATTTTTTTCCTATCGTTCTTATTTGGTCACCCTTTACACTATTCCGCCAAGCACTTCTTGAGCACATCAAAAGAGTCCTCCCGACGCGAATACAAATATTCGCGCCTGGGGTCCGTGTTTCCCTCTTCCTTTACAAAATTGATGGCGTATAGCAGTTCGCACAATGATGGCTAAAAGTTTCGAACTACAGAACGTATTACGGCAATATAAGTTCGTCAGAGAAATAATATGGCTTAATGTCGGGAACAGGGGCCGCTATTTAAACAAACGAAAGCGTACAGAATGTATATTAACAACATTGTAAAGTTGCTATGATATTAACAGATGAAATCGCAGTTGATATCGTAAGCATTCAAAAAAACATACTCAACTTATACACATATACGAATATACTATACTTTGTTTACTACGTAGGACTGACACTTTATTAAGTCCAGCAGACGGCAAACCAAAAAACATCACCGTCTAAATTGGTATAAGCGAAACGGCGAGTAAACCTTTTTAAAAGAACAAAGGTTTTGCTGACGGACCGAATCATACCACCTTGATCAACAATTTTCCGGAATTTATTCAGAAAATTAAAAATACAAGTTTATTCATCTAAATCTATATTTTCCACGTCAGAATAATATCGCTGAAATGCGTTCCCCGTAGTGGTTTCTTAGCTCGATTGAACAGAAAGAAGTCACAGGGAGCCAAAACAGGTGAATTCGGCGTCTGTTGGATGCTATTTGTTGCATTTTTCGTCAAAAAATTACGAATAATGGTGCGACAGCGACGGTGCGTTATCATGGTGCAAAATCCACGAGTTTTCTGCCCACAATTCTGGTCTTTTTGGGCGAATTGCTTCACGCAAACGTCTCATAAAGCCCAAATAATACTCGTACTCTTTGTTTACTGTCTGGCCTTCTGGCAAAAATTCATGATGCACTACACCGTTGCAATCCATGAAAACCGTGAGCATTGCTTTATTTTTTGACTGAAAACGACGTGGTTTTCGTGGTCTCGGCTCATTTGGTGAACGCCATTCACTTGCCTGATGTCTGGATTGCGTGTCGTACTCATAAACCCACGTCTCGTCTCCAGTAATGATCCTTTTGATGAATGTGGGATCGGATTCAGCCTCGCAAATCATCTGTTTTGCGACGCCAACACGGTCCCTTTTTCGAATGAAATTGAGGTCTTTTGGCACCAACTTTGCTGCTACACGACGGAAACCCAAATCATTAACCAAAATGTCTTGGACGGATCCATAGGCAATGTTCAAGTCCTCCGCTATCTCTCTGACGGTTAATTTGCGGTTATTGGCCAGCGTTTCTTTTACTTCATCAATGTTTTGGTCGGTTTTCGATGTCGATGGTCTTCCACTGCGTTCATCATCTTCGATTGACTCACGACCACTTTTGAACCGCTCGTGCCACTGGTAAACGACCGTTTTCTTTAGAGAATCGTTGCCGAAACACTTTTCCAACATTTCCAACGTTCGCGCACCATTAAATCCGTTTTTTTATGCGAAATTCGTTGTTGCAAATTTAAATCTATTTCTAAAATTGTAAAAAATCGCCAACACAGTTTCAGTTTCAGTTTTAAATACATTTTATTATCATTAACTCTTACATACTAACAAAAAATGCTTAAATGCTAGCTTAAAATTACTTAACAATCTTATACTAACTTACTGGCCCCACACAGGCACTCTAAGCTACTCTAAATTCTTATATCTATGTTTTTTTTTTATTTATTTAAATTTTATTTAGGAATATACTTATTTTCTATGCTTAAGGCTAAGAAAAGAATTTAGCAAAAAACTTAGCATATCGACATAATTTTTTATTTTTTATAAAAACTTAATATCTAACTTAAAATAACCTTAGTCAACCTAACTTATGTACACAATACGCACATACATACATATAGACATTATACACAATGACATACATATACTAGTATATACCTATGTATATACTAATATATATATGTATATCTTAAATGCTAACGCTATTCACCGAGCAAATAGATTGGTCAGCTCTGCCTCATTAGTGAGGCTGGTCCGTAATTGACGGAAACGACGACGAAACATCTTCTCCAACCACCAGAAATGCTGGTGCTGCCGAACGACATCCCTCTTATCGCGATTCCCCACCGCCCTACTGAACCTGAGAAGATACACACTGCCGTGTGCGACGTCTCTGTTGTAGTTGAGTCGCCTGTCCCCAGCTATTCGAGCGACATGGTAGATTAACGGGACCGCTGATCTATCCTGGATCAACCCTATCTGATCTAGGTAGAGGAATGCTTCCGGTGGAACGAAGCCGTCAGAGCGCACTCTCTCGTGGTAAAGGTAGTTGGGGTAGTAAGCCCCAGATATCAGGTTATTCGTCGAGGTCATTGCTCTTGCAATGTGCCTTCGAGTCAGCTTAATTACGAAGTTGTCCACTCGTATTAGGTTCGCCCTGTTGTAAAGGACCTCATTACGATAAAAATTTTTGTACTCCGACTCTGGTGTTCTGTACAAGCGAAGGCAAGCCCTAAGGCAAGCCCTCTCAAACACCCGAATCTTTTCCATTAAGCTTGCTCGTACATTGAACCACACGGGACACCCGAATACCAGCATGGGCCTGATAAGGGCCATGTAGCAGATTACCTTTACCCTCGCATCGAGTTGGCTGCTATAAAACAGTCTCTTTGTAAGGGCAAAAGCACCTTTAGCTCTGGCCAGAGCAGCATCTACATTTTTGTCAAAATACAGAAACTGATCTAGCCAGATCCCAAGGTATATGACTACATTTCGACAGGCAAGAGGCTGTCCGTGTTGTCCAATGATCGAGAACATTCGCCAATTTTTTCTGGTATCCCTAGAGGCTCCAGACAACGGCGTCCTAAAGGGAATGGTTTCCGACTTCTGAAAGTTGATTTTCAACTTCCAGTCATCGCAAAATCGTCTTATCTTATCGAAGTCACGCTGCAAGAGAGTATTAATGACCTCGATTCTTGGACCTGTTCTGTACGCTATCAAATCGTCTGCGTACGCAATGCAATGGGGAAGTGAACCTATCAAGTCGCTTGTATAAATGTTGAATAGGATCGGCGAATTAACCGCGCCCTGCTGCAGACCATTTTTAATTTGAAATATTCCAACAGAAGTCACATCGCCATTTTTCACGATGAACTGCCTGTTGGTTAGCATATTATAAAGAATGTACAAGAGTGGTTTACTGATCCCCAGCCTAGTCAGCTTATAGAAAAGCCCCTCTAACCATACGGTATCGAAGGCCTTCTCCAAGTCAACAAGGCAAGCACCAGTACATTGGTTTTTGCCTTTATTCCATTGGATATCGGACACCAGTTTAGACGCGGCATGTGAGATATCATGTCCCGCCTTAAAACCGAATTGATTATCCGGAACTATATGTTTGTCCTCAACCCACCTAGACAGAGCTCTATTGATTACTTTTTCAAACACCTTACTGATATTCGGAAGGAGACTTATCGACCGGAGATTCGCCGGATTGGATATATCCTTTCCCTTTTTGGGGATAGGTTGCACCACCGCCGTTTTCCAATGCGCTGGATAATGTGCATTATTCATTGCATTATTAAACAGGGTGGTGTAAATGTCCACCGCTTCTAGAGGAAGATGTCGAAGCAGGATGTTCGGAATACCATCGGTCCCCACTGATTTCTTAGCCCTGATTGTGTCGAAGATCTCATGGAGCTCTTCCTTCGAAATGAACGGAGGCAGATCACCCTCTCTGGTAATGACATTATTTGCCATATTTTCGTCGCTGAACCGGGTGTACCCAGGGCCCTCGGATAGCCAGTTCTCTACTTCCTTTCGAATGTAGAAGTCGTGCAACAAGACGCGATTGTCCAGGTCATGATTAGGTCCAATGGTATCAGTGGACTTGTATATTTCCTGGAAAGTCGCCCCTATAGCCTCAACCTTCTCCTGTGGATCCTCGAGCACAAAGAAGTCATCATCATCCGCGGCCTCATTTGGATCAATACCTGCTATTGTCCGTAACCGTTCGTTGTCTGTTGTCCGGGGTATTTTAAGACTCTGAAGGTCGTTTTGATGTTTTCTCCGAAATAGTTTGTTTATTTGCGGGAACATATTCGGGTTGCTGGTGTTTACAGCCCGAACCCTGTTGTTCCAATACAAACTTACAGAAATTCTGTAATTCTCTTTTATTAACGTTTGAATATTTTTAATCGACGCCTTCAGTGTCCTAATCTCCGGGTCTTGTCTGTCAGTTAACTGTCTGTACAAGTTTTTGAATCTTGACAGAAGTCTACTTTTCTGTCGGTGCAGTGCGTCAATAGTAGGATTGCGGAATAGGTCTTCGTTAGTCGTATGTCGATACCGCGGTATTGTAGCGGCCATAGTTTGTTTAATTGTCTCGTCCATTTGTTTTAGGTAATTGTCGATCTCCTCGTTTGACAAATCTATTGGACGGTGGGTTGAGCGTATTCGAGGAGAGCGCACTTGTCATGGTTACGGAGAAGCGTGTCCATCGAGTCTTACTGTAGTTGTAAGAATATCTTTGGACAAACTCCTCCAATTCCGCAATTTCGTTGGGAACTGTAATTTCGGTGCTAAAACCGCAATGGTCGCTGTCATACACGAATGTGCGCAGACAGTTTAGCGTTTGTAAATTCGTACCTGTCAGTCGTATACGTTCGTCGTACAGCATTAGATCCAAATAAGATCCGCCTCTGGGAAACGACGGGTTATCCGTCGCTTTAAGACCGAGTCTGTACATGACATCGTGCTGACCCCACCAATCGAGTAGTAGGTTCCCTCTAGTATTTGGCAAATTATTTCCCCAATCTCTGTGTCTAGCGTTGAAGTCCCCGCCGATTATAAAATAATTCTCTCCCGATTCCAGCCTCAGAAGTCGAAAAAGCGTGTCGAGCTCTGTAATGAATAAAGTGGATTGTGATGTCTCAGGTGCATAAACAGAGGCCAAGTACAGCCGCTTTCCACTGCGGAGCGGGATGTAAATGACGACTGCCTCCAACACCCGGAACCTACGCAACACTCCCTTGTACACTCTGTGAAATTTTATACCTTGTTTAATGAAGATCGCGACACGGCCTCCACGTTCGGATCCGGGCCGGTTTCTTCTTCTAACAATATAATTATTGTACTCCAGTTTGTGCTTATCGGTTAGCTTGGTTTCGCTAGCGAAAAGCACATCAGGAGTTTGGTCTTGTAGCAATTTAAACATCGCAGCTCTTCGTTCGATCCTAATCAGTGAATTAACATTCACCGCAAGGACCTTTAAAGTTTGCTCCACCATGTGCGTACCCATTACGACATGTGTTGCGTTAGGCCCGGCAAAATCGCCAACACACACAGAGATAGATGTACTCTTGGCTACGTAACTTTTGCGAATGTCAAGCTATGACACTAAGATTTAGAAGGAAAACAGAACTCAAATCGGAATAATGGGAGCGCCACACGGTGGTGTCCACCGGTGGTCGTATTGTGAATAATCAGTGGAGGGGGCGAAGCATTTACATCTGCAGCAACAGCCAAACTGCACTTGGAGCCTTGTTAAATCCTCTTACTACTTCTAAGCTAGTTCGAGAAAGCAAGAGTTCACTGAACACAATCGGAAGGCTAAATTCACTGAGTCTCGTTTGGATCCCAGGTCACAATGGGATCACTGGAAAGAGGAGTGTTTTTCAGGACCCGAACCTACGCTAGGTCTGTCTGCGTCCACGGTAAGGATTTTATTGATATTTGGCTTAGACACCACCAGATGGCATGAATCACCAGGTTCCCGGAAGAACAAACGAATGCTGTCTCTCAGTAGGGACGTCAATATGGGCGATCAGAACGAAAAAGCCTTCCAAAAACAGTTTGGTACTCGTATCAACCTAAACCGCAAAAACAAGCCGAGAAATTGGCTTGGGTTTCAAGACGCCGTGTGAGGCTATTGAGGGCACATACATTGATAAGAAGTGTCCCTTCACCGGCAATGTAAGGATCCGCGGCCGAATTCTCAGCGGTGTTGTTCGTAAACGCAAAATGCAAAGGACCATCGCCATTCGTAGGGATTACCTACACTTTGTACGTAAATATAGCCGTTTTGAGAAGCGTCACAGAAACAAGAGCGTCCACTGCTCTACAGCTTTTAGGGATGTTGAGGCCGGTGGTATCGTGACTACTGGGGGATTCCGGTTACTATCAAATGCTGTGCATTTCGACGTACTCAAACTGTCAAAAGGACAGGGCGTCAAAAATAGTTTTAAGAAGTTCTAAACCTCCAGCTTTTAGGAATTTTGAGGCCGGTGTTATCGTGACCATTGGCGAATGCATTTCTTGAAATAAATTAAAAAAAAAAACAAAAAAATTACAAATTGTATACAACAGAACAGGGCACGACACTTTATACGTTAACGTCTCTAAATGACAAGGGGGTGGCCGTGGTGTAGTGTTACTAGCAATCGCTTCTCACTCGGAGGGTCAAGGTTCGAATCCTAGCCACGACAAAGTTTTCATTTGTGTAAACTCAGTCAGAGTGAAGAAAAACTCTCCGTCCTATTCGGACTCCCACCCCTGGATAGCCAATATCGAAACCAAACACACCTGAGTTTCAAACCACTACATCACAACAATGCTTTCCTTTCTCCTCCTTCTATCTTTCCGCCGTGGCAACAGTAAAAGGTGGTAAAAGGGTATCATAACCCCTTAGGCACGAGTAAATTATAAAAAAAAAGGGAATGTGGTCTATTTCTGCGCAGCTCCTCATGAAAATCTCTGCAGCATGATACCTGAGAACACTTGTAGCTCGACAGGCATTATTCCGTCTGCCCCAGCAGACTTGTGTGGTTTAAAGCTTGTCTCTTGTAATTATACCGTGAATTGCAGTCACGGCAGCAGTAGTCGTTCTAAGGTTGTTCCTGGTCGTGAATAGGGAGCTACCTGGAAAGTGGGTGTGCATTAGCAGATTGAATGATTCATCACTTGAGGTCGTCCAAGAGCGATTGGTTTTTTGCAAACAGCTAGGCATCCAAAGATTTGTAGGCAGAATTTTTCTTAGACGCGATACCTAGGAGGTTTCTGTTATTTTGCCACAGAATGACCTCCAGGATTGTTGGTTTGCCTTCCTCAGTTCTATTTTTTATAAATTTTGAGGGATTCGTTGTATGAGTCCCATTGTGACACCTTTTTTGTGCTTGTTGGTTGATTGAAAGGCTTCCTGGATGCGTTTCTAATTGCTCCAAATTCTTATGCCCACGGGTGCGGCTTTTCGACAGAAAAGAATGGAACCAAATCATAGGGCCCAGAGAGAATGAACGCCGTTTTGAGGATTCCGCTCTTGTTTGCTTGATGCTAGATGATGCCGATTTCAATAAGACAGAAGGATCCGTCCAGGTATTTTAAGAAGAAAGAAGTGAGGGGTTTAGACGTCTTATTCGAACGCAAAGCAGGAAGGTTATACACTAAGAAAAGTCCGTGGAACCCAATGACTATATTGGATGCAATAGGATATGGAAAAGCTGGGCTGCCCCCGATCTCTAATCGATCTCCATTACAATTGCAATCCTACAGCAAACTTATCAGCGAATATATCGTAGATTGTCATGCCTAATTGGGAATGTATTTTCAACTAACCAAACTACCCCATACTGTGAGTTACTTCATTGAATTAACTAAACTCTTTATTCGCGGGAAAGTCCGCAGTACTCAGGTCGACGTCTAGGATTATTTCACAAGCTACCACCGAATACCATGATATAGGTGCAACCAGCCTTGTCGTGCTGCCAGCCTTTTGAAACATTTCTCCAAGTCTTTTTCGTGTAAACTACGACCAGTAAGAGTCGCTTTTTCTAGTATTGTCACCCGTTTGCTACGATCGATTGCAATCTCTCCTCATTTCGACCATAGCTCACTTGGTCTGGCTGTCCCGATTTTGAAACAAAATCGCCAATAACAAAAAAGCATAAAAGAAACTAATCGATCGAGAGAGAGAGATGATTGGTGTGCATGTGCCTGGTATCGAGAAACCAGATTAAAACTCGCCTAAAGATGCAATTAATGAAATCTTTTTAATCCGCTCACTCGATCGTAACAAGCTGGCCAAACTCGAATCTGATACATAACAAAGAGGAAAACTCGTACTTATACTCGCACTTGTATCTACGTACTCACTATCACTGTAGTACAAGAAATTTCCTTTCATCTAGAGCGGCAGAGGTGTCAAGACTTTGGAAACATATAGTACACGATGTGCATGATCAAGTAGCGATACGCAGATACTCGTAAACCAAACTATAACCCCAGAAGTTTTTCATAGAAAAAAAAAACCACATAAATTGTATCTGATGTTATAATTTGGCGTATTTGCATTGCAAAATCGCGAAATACTGAGTACTTTGCGTGCTCGAGCTAATTACCCATAGATACCTCTGTAAATTACACAGTGGCCATTGCTCCAGAGTGGTTGGATAGGAGGGATGTAAGCTCCATCGCCATTTAACTGCTCAAATCGATGCACTGCTGCAAGTTGTTTTCATAATGAGCTGGCAACCACCAGGAGGGGTGTCGCGGCCTTTCAACACCATCTACTCGTAGATACAATGTTTGCAGTTTGCAGTTTGCAGTTTGAAGTATGTACTTGGAGTTAAATGTACTTAACATCGCTTACCTCGCGTGAGTCTGATGTTTACCTTGTTTTACCATCTCTCGACGGCCGAGATGCTATTGTTTTGGCCAACAAGCGTCTGCTTGAGTGAAAAATTCCTGGCTTTTGCTTTGGCTTTGCTTGTGGCATAATCAACATTGCAGTTGGCCACTTAACGTTTTTGATGTTTTTGTTTAAATTTTTACTGACAATGAATTTTAATAATTTTTTTTTTGTTTCTCTATCCATGAATTGGATTTTTTTTTTGGGTTAAAGCTAAAGGTAATCCAAAATCCGTGATTGAATAAATTAGCGGTAAAAAAAGATGAGATTTAATTTTCTTAATTGGCAATTGAATTTTGGATATTGGATGGAAGATATCCGATAAACTTTCTTTATTAGTGTGCCAGTGAACGGTTGATTTGGGTATTTTGATGGCAAAGTGCTTAGGTAGTGCCAAACCACAGATAAACTTCATTAGTTCGTCTGGCGCATGCACGCCAGCAGAACTATGTTAATGGATTGAAAACCCCTTAAGTTGCGCTTATTCTCTGTTCAGTTAGTTGTACATATATCGTCTTAGATATAATTTATGAATTTTTGGTTGTCTAGATATTTGAATTACTGCTGTTTGTGCTAATTTTATGTAAACAGCTATGTAGAATAGCAATTGAGTTATGGGATTGGAAGAACAATCGATGTCCGTCAGGTACACAAGAACATAGATACATTCGATACATTGTTATTCGAACAGATAGACTGTGGATCGTGTACAAAAGTACAGTAGCTAATTATAATCCTCCTTTTCTTCATCTGATTTTGTGGCTTTTACACAAAGAGAAGGAATGGCCCATGGCAACACTGTGTCTTTTGTGTTGGGAACACTGTTCTTGAGGTGGCGTGGTTGAATAGATATTAGGCGTACCCATATAGATACGCTGGACGGTTACACTGCTATTTGCAATAGTGTCCAAGAAAATGCTTTTATTGTGAAGATGCGTGCAAATAGAAGCAAGCCACGCTTGCACTTTGCATGCGAAGTTCGGACTTTACTTTCACAGCGCTCACCTGTACAACGTAGGCACCTGTTACCTTCATTTTGGATAATGTAGTGATGCAGCCCATCAAATCGTAGAAGATCGTCAGCGAGGCGATGACTTGAAATACCTCTACCTGAAGTAGTCGGCTCATCCTTATACAGCGTGCGGCAGAACCAATTGAGCAGTTTGAGGGGCAGGTGTTCGGGCGGTGGTGGGAGTTGGCAGCTGCACTAGGTCTCCTTTTGTTCTGTCGGCATCCCCAAACATCCCCAAATATACGCAAACATGGTTTGGACCGGAGTGCATCGTGGCTTCGCCGTGCGTGCGTTTTATGAAAACAACCGATCTGTGATTGTGACGCAAAGAGCTTTTCGGCGACGTTTTAACATTCCGCGCAATAATGCTGTTCCTACTTCGAAAACAATTCGGTCCTGGATTCGGCAGTTGGAGGAAACTGGTAGCACACTGAGAATAGATACACATGGCCGACGAAGATCCATCAGAACACCAGAAAATGTGGAGCTAGTAAGAGCAGCACTCGAGCAATCACCAAGACGTTCTGCTCGAAGCACGCTATTGCAATGGGGGTTTCAGACCGCAGTTTGAGGGGGATTCTGCATTTAGATTTGAATTTCCATCCCTTCAAAATAATGATAATTCAAGAATTAAACCCAGCAGACTATGCCAACCGCCAAAATCTGTGTGAGGAAATGCTTGCAGCGATCCCTCCTGAGGCAGCATTCTTCAGCAGCGACGAGGAATATTTTCACGTAAGCAGAATTGTGAATAAACAAAATTTGTGTATAGGGACAGAAGCGGCAAAAATGGTTCTAGAGGTAAACGAGGGCAAAACAAAGTATATGCTGTCAACAGGAAGGTGCATCCAACATCGATGAATCGGCCAGAATGTAAGAATCGACAGCTTTAAGGTAGTAAGGGGCTTTTTCCTCGTCTCTGCTATCACATCTGAAAACGACATCTCTTCAGAAATCAAACGAAGAATAACGCTTGCCAATCGCTGTTTCTTTAGGCTGAGAAGGCAACTATGTAGTTAACCCCTGTCCCGAACAACCATGGAAACTCTATAGGACCCTTGTAATCCCAGTCATGCTCTATGTTTTCGAAGCATGGACCCTTTGTAAAGCGGATGGTCGTTTTGAGTGAAAAATTCTTCGTAAGATACTTGGTCCCGTATGCGTTGACGGGTTCTGGAGGAAACGATTCAACGATGAATTCTACAAGCTGTACAGCGACACCGACCTGGTCGTTTGAGATGGTTGGGACATATAGAGCGAAAGAAAACCAACGCTCCAGCCGAATCTAATCCGGAGGGACAACGCCGAATGTAACAACGAATTTCGCGTAAAAAACGGATTTAATGGTGCGCGAACGTTGGAAATGTTGGAAAAGTGTTTCGGCAACGATTCTCTAAAAAAAACGGTCGTTTACCAGTAGCACGAGCGGTTCAAAAGTGGTCGTGAGTCAATCGAAGATGATGAACGCAGTGGCAGACCATCGACATCAAAAACCGACGAAAACATTGATGAAGTGATGAAGTAAATGAAATGTTGGTCAATAGCCGCAAATTAACCATCAGAGAGATAGCGGAGGACTTGAACATTGCCTATGGATCCGTCCAAGACATTTTGGTTAATGATTTGGGTTTTCGTCCTGTAGCAGCAAAGGAAAAGAGATGATTTGCGAGGCTGAATCCGATCCCACATTCATCAAAAGGATCATTACTGGAGACAAGACGTGCGTTTATGAGTACGACACGCAATCCAGACATCAGGCAAGTGAATGGCGTTCACCAAATGAACAGAGACCAAAAAAACCACGTCGTTTTTAGTCAAAAAAGAAGGTAATGCTTCGGTTTTTTGCCAGAAGGCCAGACAGTAAATAAAGAGTATTATTTCTGCGTTATGAGACGTTTGCGTGAAGCAATTCGCCGAAAGAGACCAGAATTGTGGGCAGAAAACTCGTGGATTTTGCGCCATGATAACGCACCGTCGCACTACCATCCAACAGCCACCGAATTCACCTGATTTGCCTCCCTGTGACTTCTTTCTATTCAATCGAGTTAAAAAAAGACTACGGCGTTTCAGTAGCCGAGAGGAAGTAATGGCAAAATCGCAGGAAGCACTGATGGACATACCGAAAACCGAATATAAAAATATGCTTCGAGGATTGGATCAAGCGCTGGCATAAGTGTGTTGCCGCCGATGGATATTACGCTGAAGGGGAAAATATAGATTTAGATGAATAAACTTGTATTTTTAATTTTCTGAATACATTCCGGGAACTTTTTGATCATTAGTATACCATAGTTTGTTGCAATCAGGATTGTCTATATCTGTATGTATGCCTGGAAGACAGACGCAAGTTTTCCTAACGAGGAGTGAAATCTAACATCGTCGTCGTCTAGCAAGACACCAGCACCGCATCCTTGAGCTATCTGCGAACACCCGACTACATTCTTTTCCTGGTTCAGATTTGAATCGAAACCAGTCTTGAGTATAGGGAAAATCGATTTCGTATGCTTTCCTCACCAGGGTGTCTAGTGCCATCGTATCAAACGACAGGTCCATAAAACCAGATTCATAAGACAGTCATCAAAGCTCCCATGCGTATTATACCAAAGACCACTTCTTTTTAAACGGATGATGGGTTTAAGAGTGAAGAATATACATATACGCATGTATTTGAGATTCATCAATGCATCTAGAGCAGGGCCAAGTGTGCTAGGGAAAACCACCATGCAGCTGAGGCAAACCGCTCTTTGGAGTCTGGTAAAAACATTAATAACGTAACAGGTGCCCAAATAGCGATCATAGTTTTTCCAATTGTTATGTTTCAGCAGCTGGCAAAGTTACCAATGTCATCCAAATATTCAGTAAGGTTTGCCATTTCATCATGCATCGTTTACGCTTGCTGAACGTGCGGAAATTATTAAAAAATATTTTCGAAATACCGGCTCAGTTGTAAATACGCAACGTGGATTTCGTCCTGAGGCAATTCGTCGCTCCGTGGAAAAATTTGACCGTGAGTACACTCTTTTAGGTCTTAAGCCATCAACAAGGTGTAGATTAGTGAGAAATGAAGAAAACATAGCCGCCGTAGCGGTCAGTATCGAAGAAGACACAGAATTATCGATTCGGCGCCGATCAACTGAATTGGGCATCGCCAATTCGGCGTATTTTACGGTTGGATTTGGGCTTGCATCCGTATCAGATTGAGCTGACTCAAGAATTGAAGCCGGATGACCGTAGACATTGCCGTGAGTTCGCTAATAGAGTGCTAAAAATGTTGGCCGGAGATCCGGGTTTTGGCCAAAAAATCATCTTCTCGGATGAGGTCCACTTTTGGCTCAGCGGCTATGTAAACAAGCAAAATTGCCATTACTGGAGCGAACACAATCCACAAGTGTTCGGCCAAGCATCAATACATCCACAAAGATCGAGTGTTTGGTGCGGTTTATGGCATGCTGGTATCATCGGAGCTTATTTCTTTCGAAATGAGGAAGGAGACACCGTTACCGTCAATGGTCTCAGGTATAGAGCGATGATAACCGACTTTCTGGGGTCAGAGCTCAACAACATCGATATATCCGGACTGTGGTTCCAACAAGATGGCGGTAAATGCAATACAAGCTACGTAACGACAGAAGTTGTGAAGGAGAAATTTGGCGACAGGGTCATCTCACGGCGAACGGTCATCAATTGGCCGCCCGATCATGCGATTTGACACCACTCGAATATTTTCTTTGGGGTTACGTCAAGTCCTTAGTCTACACTAACAAGCCAACCACTTTGAACGAGCTCCAGGCCAATATTCGACACGCTCTTGCCGGAATAAGCCCGCACACATTGCACTGAGTCATCAAAAATTATCTGGTCACCCTTTATTTGCATGAGAGCTTGTTCCACCAAACAACCGACGCATAGGATATAATTGGTCTTATCGTTAACCGTGCCCCATATCTTGCCGACAGTTCCTTTCCACTTCCAGAAGGCTGACAGTGCCTTAGAGGCTTTCGACATAACATGTTTAGTCTGGGTGGTGATGCATTTTCTTTAAGCACTAAACGAGTCTCGTAAATTGAACAACCTCATTTCTGTGATGATTAACTGAAAGACCGTTTCTGCTGCACCAATCGTCGATCACATCTAGGACTGCCTAAGCTTTAGAGTCTACGCGATTCAACAGATAATGCAGCTACATCTTTTGCGTATGCTTGTTCATATGTAGACTTCAGAACTATTGACCGCGTTGAGTAGTAAGTCGGCCAACATGCACCATAGTAGTGTAGACAGAACGCGGTTTTTCGGGGATCCCCTGTTTACCCCCGCCATCACATACTGTCCTCCTCATCAGCATTGCTTTGATCCACTAAACTGGTGAGTCGCCTACTCCGTGTTCTCCGGCCGCCTTACATTGTTGATGAAAATGCCCAGCGCGTATTCCTTCTTCCACATTGGTTAGCATGTTGCATCTCAGATAGAGGATTCATTCGCAAAGCAGTTTTGCGCAAATGGACATTGACCAAACTCTCCATGCTCTTCAACATAAAGTAAGTCAGACTTATGGGTCTGAAGCTCTTTACACTGATTTTCGGTAAAAAGGTTTCTCGCATTGTTCGCCACGATTTCGGTACATATGCCAGTGCCAGGCTAGCAGAGAAGATTCTCTACAGAGTTACCAGTAGCTGGTCTATGACACACAGAACTGGGTGTATAGCATCGGTGCCAGGCGACTTGAAGTCATCAAAGGAAGCAAAACGAGTAGCTTGTTTAATAATCTCCGTCGCCACAACCGATGAGATATAACTACGGCGTGTTGTGTTATTCAGTTCACTAGCAGGCTCATTCATAGGAGCTGGTTGTGAACTGGTTCTAATTAGGTTACATGAGAAGTGAGCCTTAGGCATGAGACTGAGAGTCTCCACTTTCGACTCAGTGTGGGTACCGTCAGGTTTTCTGAGCGGTTCCCGTATTAAAGTCTCCGACCAGCCTATTAGTTTCACCAAAAATTTAAATCTTTTCGCAGGTCCCGAAAGTGCAGGCCTCATTCACTGTTGAAACTGCGATATGTTTGCTTCTTTTGTCTCATTACTCCACAAGTGACAACTTGCTGCGTTTTGCCAATGATACCATGTGCTCAGCGTATGTAAGTGGTTCACCAGACTTTTGAAATCTTGTGCATCTAGCATCGAAGCCCTGTTATTTACGGAACTGTCGAGTTTGGCAGAGAGGTTAACGATGGTTGTGGCTCTTCATAGTTCGTCTCCATAGATGTTCTCATATGGGACCTTAAAATCAATGAAGTGGTGGTATATGGTGTTCTGGACTTCTCGGGGCTTGTCTAGTACTCATATCTGCTGCTGTGTAAATATTGTGTTAATTTTGGCCTTACTCGCCCTGAAACTAAACTATCAGGGACTAATCAGATCGTTGACAAATGGGTAACACAATACGGCAGACAATATCTTGTACACGATACTAAGGAGACTGATTCTTATAGTTAAGACAGTTTCCGTCCTCATAGCGCATACTTTCCTCTTACCAAATCTTGGAAATAATCTGGTATTTTGTTTCCACCAAATCATTCCCCGCTGTCTGAAATAGCTCGTCAAGTAGGCCGTCCGGTCCAACAGCCTAGCCATGCTCTAGTTTAGATATTATCATTTTTGTCGTTTGGAAAATGTTGGTTATTACCGCCAAGGCTGAGCAACTTGTTTGTTTGACGGCGGAATTTCAGTCATACTCGCCGTTAAACAGGTCACACAAGTGGTTTTTTCATATCTTTAATTCCGGCTGTTATTCAACTACTGCATTTTTCTACCTGGGCCTTATGGGCTTTGCTGTCCGCAATAGCGCGTCTATTTCTACAATAGCGAGCTTCTTACGATATTTCTTATTTCTCTGAAGAAGCCGATCTTCTTCTATCCGGTTTTGATCCTTCTTTGCAAGCGAGTTGTTTGGTTTATTTTCACTCTTCATTAAGCTGCTACTGATGGCTTCTTTCCATCAATGCGACTTGACGCGGGTTGTAAGCGGCTGGATGGTGGAATATTTTAAATCTTTTCATCGCATTTCTCCGTTGTTGTGGAGTCTGAGATATCTTAATACCTAACTTGGCTTCAACTAGATTGTGCCTCGAGCTTGCAGTTACTGCTCGGAATGTTCGGATATCTAGATATATTTTTCATACTCTATATCTGCCTTATAGCAGTCTAGGGTTTCTGCTGGTAGTTTGGCTGTATGTGGCCTATTCAAGGTTCAAACATTCTATGCGCAGATCCGAAAGTCGACGTCCTTTTTTGCATTTTGCATGGTTAATTCGTTCTTATCCGAGATTCTTTTTGCCCCACAATAGTAAGCTTCTTAAGTGAGCGGATACTTAATTCCACCCAGAAGCTTCAACTTGGAGTACCAGTCCCTGTCTGGGACCTATTCTGTAAAAAAAAGCTATGTATTCCTTAATAAAGAGCCCGCTTCGGTTATACAAGAGTTTCCATTGACCTTCTAAGCAGTCATGCATCACCATTTTTATTTCAGCGTCTTGGCTAGTCATGAAAAATTTTTATTAACTTCAGTACCAAGTGTGTCGAAGTAATTTATAAAAGGAATCTACCGTGCATCTACCGTACGCCCTGCTTGAAGGGTCTAATCATTCCCGAAAGACCGATTTGACAAGTATATAAGACTGGAGCATCAACTCTTAGTGTCTTACTTACAGAAAAGGCGATTCTATGTCATCTGAGAACAATTGAGGTTTATATCTGGTTACAAACTGAGCATCCTTAGCTCTTCTAAGCTGAAACTAAACTTCACTAGGGTCTCTGCTCACTGTGCAAGCTTGCGTCTGTCTTCCAAGCGAAGTCATATGCATTCCTGATGGTAGCTGATGTGAGGAACAGGGAGAGGCATTAGCGTCTGTAACGACTTTAAAGGTACTCTTAAGACCTAACTATACCCCCTCATCACATCAACGCTTTTACAAAAATTTCTTTACTTCCTGTTTCAACATTTGGCTTGAGTCCTTTTAGGTTTTTGTTTGCCGGACATGCTTTCTTCAAATTTCTTCTTCTTTTTCAGAGATCAAACTCTGGATACCTAGACATCTGTGCGACAGGTCTGCGAGTTAAAACCGGTGGCAACAACAGTGACGCCAACATCACGCCTTTTCACAATATCGCAGTCTGGTCGGCAGTGAAATTCGTTGTCTCCGAAAAGGAAGGCGGAGCTGCATTCCTCCCGCTGATCACAGATCCAGAAAATATTGACAAGTCCACACTATTCCAGCCGTTGTCGTGAGTTAACACAATTTAAATTTCAAACTCTTTTTGACAATTTTTTTTAATTTAAGCTCTTCCGATCACCGAAAGATCGCATCCAGCCTACACGCACCGATATTTGCCGTCGTAATGCGCTCTTCTGGCGTCCCAAAAGTTCTTGAATGCCATGGCTTTGTTTGCAAGAGCACTGAAGACGCTATAGTTATCGCTGCGACATTATATCAAAGCCTCATGGCACATGTCAGTGCCAGCAGTCGCCGGAATACCAAACGACGAACACCGCGCAATCAAAATGGTGTTAGTTGCATAAGCATTGCAAGTAGCTCAGCACTTACCGGATCCAATTACATATCTCGGTCTGCAGGCGCCAGCGTTTCTGTGGGTCGTAAAAGTTCGGTTCGCAGTTCCCATCGAGGGGGACCACCAGTGCCATCGAGAACAGGCCGTAAAAAACGAACTACCCCATGTAACTCGTTAAGCAACAGCACTGATGTGATTAATGAAAACGTCGAAACCACCACAGAAGAACGTAAACGAAAGTCACATAAGCTTAAACGTGCACCACCCATCCCGACGGCTGTCAATATAATGCAAAAGGACACCCTCAACAGTAGAGTATCTCAAAAGGAATCAAATCTTAGCCAACATCAGCATCAACACCAACACCAACACCAACACCAACTTCGTTCAAATTCCGAACACTCGGATGTGTGCGATTCATCGTATTCGGGTTCGAAAAATTGCCGACCCGATAGCTTCGTGGAGAGACGTAATAGCAAACATCCAAGTCACACGACAGATAGTATCTATCGAACTAATACAGCTAGCGTTACCCGTGGTTTCGATACAAACGGCGACATCCTGACACGAGTGGCAATACCAAGATCCGGTAGCTTCCTTAATACGGGAGGGCTTACACGGTATAAATCTCGTGCTGCTCGCCGTCATTCGGGTGGTAAAATTGGCGGAGGTGGCGGGTGAGTATGATTACCGACAATTCGAGTCTGTTTAAAGGAACAGTTTCATTTAATGACAGATCACCTCTGGGATTCAGCGAACTCTTCAATGAGTTTAGATTGCACGAGAATCTTCATTCATTGGATGACATTTTGAATGCCATAATTGATGCGGACGGGATGTCGTTCAACGACCTGAAACCGATCTATAAAGAGTTTCTTCTCAAATTGGCTGTTACATTGACAAAGGATGAACTCTATCAGAGATCAAAGAATATCATGAGAAGGCAAAAGAAGAAAAAGTTGAAGAGAAGGAATAGCACAAATTCACAGGTTAGTTCGATTGTCACCACTTACCGTCACGTACAAGCACCGATCACCGATCATCGATCACAGATCACCGATCACCGATCACCCATGACCACTCTCTCTAACATTTTATCGCTCTTTCTTTTGCAGAAGAAACCCAAGACTCTTTTTTTTGGAACACGAAGCCTCAAAAAGGTTTTTCAGTTAGGCCAGTTTCGCGCCTGCCGCGGGAAACCTCCCAAACCGCCTCGGAATAAAGAAATCAAACACTGTGTTTCGCCACCGCCACAGATTGTGACTACACCGGTCACGAAATCAACACCATCCAATCTGCAGCAACAGCAACAAATACACCACAATCGTAGTCGTGTGGCAACAAGTGGCTCTGATGTATCTGTTGTTCGAAACGATCACGCGTTTAACGGAGTGAACAGGAACAGCTCCAGCGGGTGAGTGAGCAAAACGTTTTACGATCACTGATTAGATATCGGAGTCGCAGTCATTTTAATTGTGTTATTTTCTTCTTATAGATACGTATCCTGCTCAGAGTGTAGCTACGACTCAGAAGCCTGCACCTGTGCGTCCGCAGATCGCTGCTATTGCAGTCTAGGTGCCGATCACAACCAATTAAATGATAAACTGAGAAAAAATGGCACACAAACTGTCGCCAGTGGCACGTACACTAAAACTCATCGAGCACATACAAAAAACTGCAACACGCAATCACCGTCCCAGGGGATACCGTCAATCAATCGTCAGTCGTTGATATCCTGCAAATCGGAGGATAAATGCTACTGCTCTATGGTGGAAACGACCAATGGTGAGGAGGAAACTACCCACTCAGAGACGACAACTTGGTGCGACACGGATAGCTGTGTCAGCGCTAGCAAATGCTACTGTCAGCGTCCACATCGACGACACGATAGCCCCCAACGACGAACATTAAAACAGGGATCGACGCAATCGCGCAAGCCATGCGATAAACTCGCCTTGGACTATGAGTTGTTTACAATTGGTGGCAATGGAAAGTCCGTCCAGCCACACGAGGCGTTGAGCGTCAAAAAAAGCGTAGAAGCAGCAGCTCTCTTCGCCGATGTCAAACTGAGTCAAACCACCGATATTAAGAGCTTATGTGGGGGGAGTACTAAAACCCAAAATGGCTCATCTGTTGCTAGTTCCAGTCGAAGGCACTCCAAGCGACATGATTCCTTATCACGATCGATAGAAAGACACAAGCAACGAACACCAGGCTCAGTATCGTCGTCAGGCGGCGGCGGTGGTGGTGGCATCATTGAACGATCATCATCACAGAAATCATACTCCGCCGATGATCTGCTAACAAAGTTAAGCGCGATCGAGAAGAGTACTGCCAGTTGCGGTGGGAGTGGCACTTACAGTATCAGTGATAAGCTCAAAGATCACTCGACATCGGGACATTATCAGTCAATGCGAGCTGTTAGTGCTTCATTAGAAGATACTCTGGGTTACTTGCCATGACGCCACACTAAAAATAAACCCAATCGGGAAGTAGTTTTTTTTTTAATAAATTTTTTTAAACCCACTGTACAGTCAAAACGTGTCTTAAACTCTACAGATACGGATACTATACATAGATACAATTCGTACTTAAGTTGGATGACATTCTTTTTTGCTCTGCTTTCGAAGAGCGAAAAACCATGTCAGCCATAGAGATAGATAAAGAGAAAAATGTGCATTCCACGTTAGAAACAACACAAGTTTCCACCGCTAATGATGGACGCGCTTTAAATGTATCGAGATACAATCGAGTCCAGCTCGAGTGCTTGTTCTTTTCTTTTTAGTTTTACCCGTATTCGTAGTGATTGCTACTATTGTTGCAAATGATAATTATTTAATTTAATTGACATTTTTCTTCATTACTATGTATGCGAGTACATTGTGCAAAATGTTGTTGTTTTTGTTTTGCATTCGATTTGTTGCTGCAGAAAGAGGACATAGCGGTAAAGACTACAGACAGACGGAGACGGGAGAGGTATACATAGAATGGAAACGGCGGCGGTCTTTTCTACTCCACACTATTGTTTTATTGTAGAAAGTATTAAGCGATTAAGCGTAGGTTAGAGATGTTCGATTTGTCATTTGCATGACACTAATTACTTCGAAATGTGGCCACTAGATGGGTAGAACTGTAACTAATGACAGAATCAATTGGGACAAATTTTTTGCAAAACAAAAACACTTATCCATTGTAGTTGTAGTAGCATAGGGAATAAGTTCAAGTGATTTCCTTCTAATTCAATTAAAACTTTTTAATTCAATTGATTTCTTTTAATCTGATTGATTTTTCAATTCAATTGATTTTGATGATTTAATTTTGATTATGTTTTATGTTTAGTTTTGCATTTAATTTGGGGACAAATCTTCTGGGTAGCGGTATACAGATTACAGATACTTTTAATGTCTTTAATAGTTGTTTATTGTATGAAGCCATTGTGACAACGAAGGTTGTCTCTATTTTATTTTAATCAAACTAAGTAAGGAAATTAATGAAAATTGAAGTGAATAAAAGCAAAACTATTTTATCGAATGTGCAATAGAGTATTACCATTGCAAATTACTTAAAACATTAGTGTGCAATATTTATATTTACAGATTTAAAAAAATATTTACGAGTAGCTATATACGAAACTTATGAATTATGAATTATATTTATTTTGATCCTACTTTAATGTATTCCTTTTTAGAATAGTAAATTTGTGTAATATTTCTTTTTATTTTATTATTGTATACAACAAAAATTTATAATAAAAGATAAATGTAAACTAAGCGTTGAGTTGATTTTTGAAATGATGAAATTTTGAACCGACAACTTTCTGTGTTTTAGACGGACCAATCTGTACCAGATGGAGTGAAAAGTGATCTCCTTGACCGCCAGAATGCGCTGCTACTGCAAAAAAGGTTATCATGCCTTGAAGTCCGTTCATATTTAGGCAGACATGCCAAATTTCAGTGCGATACTGTCTTTAGTTTTGTTTTGACAGCTGATTGTTATTGACGTGTTTGGCATCATGTTGAGAACGCACAAAAACGATTTTCGTTCTCTCATAAAACATCATTTTTTCAGAGGCAAAACGGCAAAGGAAACAAAAGAAAAGTTGAATAGATATTATGGGACTAATGCTCCATCAGATTACACCGTCAAATATTGGTTTCGAGATCACTGCCGATCAAGTCCGCAGCGGCAGGCCCTCCGAAATGGTGTTGGCTGACCGGAAAGTGAAGGTGCGCGTGCTAGCAGATACCACAAAGATTAGTACTGAGCGCGCACGCCATATTTTAGGCAATATTCTGCATATGAAAAAGTTATCCTGCCGCTTGGTGCCGCGAATGCTCACTCCTGATCAAAAACACGAACGCAAGAGCATTTCGAAAGAGTGTTTGGACTTGCTGATGCGGAATCAGGCGGACTTTTGGCGTCGATTGGTAACTGTTGATGAAACTTGGAGCCACTATTACACACCAGAGAATAGAATGAGTGCGCGGCAATGAACTGAAGCCGGCACGAGTGCTCCGAAGCGACCGAGGGAGGCTCGATGGGTCGGAAAGGTTATGGCGTCGGTTTTCTGGGATTGTCTTCGTGTACTACGTCGAAAAAGGAAAAACCATCAACAGCGAGTATTACTGTGCATTATTGGAGCGATTGAAGGCTGAAATCGCTGCAAAACGGCCTCACATGAAGCGAAAAAAAATTTTGTTTTTGCAAGATGGCTCATCAATAAAAAATTCAGCTCATGCGAGGAAATCATCGACGCCACGGAGGAGTATTTTGCAGACCTTCCGGAAAATTACTTTTCGGACGGGATCAAGAAGTTGGAAAATCGCTGGAATAAGTGTATCAAACTAAAAGGGGGCTAATATAGCATAGAATAATTTAAAAAAACATTAAAAAAAAAAAAATAAATTTAATTCCCAAGGAGGTCACTTTTCACTCCATCAGTATTTCTACTGTTTCTAGGTCCTCAGAATCTAGATTCGTTCAACTTGATAAAGAGATACAAAACTGACATTTTAGAGCTAAATGTAGTAAGACGGTGGGGCTTAAAAAAAATACTTTTCCATCAGGAGCTTTATTTTTACTCCTTGCACTCTATAAAACAAACGCGGAACCGGCATTGGAATACATTGGTAAAAACCAAACATGCCAAGGTAGAAAACACATTAACCATGTTTTTTTGAGTGATAGAAAAGGAAGTTAGACTTAATTTCGGGGGATGCCCATACATCCATGGGGTCCATAATACGCCTGGCCAGCGCCCACCGTCATTCCTTTGATACCATTTCATAGCCTGTGTTAAGGGCTCAGATTTGAGTCGAGGCGGACCTAAAACCTCTTGCCGTGGCTCAAGTGATAGTGTATTGGCTTCCCTATCGGACGGTTCGGGGTTCAATATCAGCCGTGACCGAAAGAGTTCTTTTCAGGAAACTAAAAATCTCATGAGATGAATCGTTGCCTAAATACAATATCAAGTCCAATTTACGCTAATAATTTAGGCTCCCCATTAACTGGTCGATGCCACCCCTGAAGCGAATTAGCCACTGAGCCCAAACATCTTTCTCTCTCTCTCTCTATCCAATTTTCCGAAAAAACTTAACACGTTCTCCGGCATTTTAGGAGTAGTAATATCCTCTTGAGTGTTAAGTTCTTTAAAAAAAAAAAAAAAGGATAACGCTACCCAACACTTGTTTACCACTCACCAACGGGTCAGCCAACCATGTGAAAGACAGTTGCTGCGACTTTAAGTTTAAACCACAGCCACCATGACGTTCCCACTAGAGGGCCTACCTATTTCAAGTTAAACCCGGATTGAAGTCCGGAGTGCTGGTGGGACTAACGGTAGGGCATTATAACCAGTGGCGTTAAAATATGAAAACCATTATGATAAAATATGACTTTGCCCCAGTTTATTATCAGACTACGACATTGATGGGCGGCGCCCCAGAATAAGAATAATAGAACGTCTTTTGCATTTAGAGTGAGCTCCAATAATGTAAAGGCTTAGTTTTAGTTTTAGTTTTAAACGCATTTTTATTTTCTAAATCATTAACTCTTACATACTAACAAAAAATGCTTAAATGCTAGCTTAAAATTACTTAACAAACTTATACTAACTTACTGGCCCCACACAGGCACTCTAAGCTACTCTAAACTCTTATATATATGTCTTTCGACTTTGATTACATTTTATTTATTAATACTTATTTTCTATGCTTAAGGCTAAGAAAAAATTTAACAAAAAACTTAGCATATGGACATAATTTTTTTATTTCTTATAAAAAACTTAATATCTAACTTAAAATACCTTAGTCTACCTAACCTATCTACACAATACACACATATAGACATTATACACAATACATACATATACCAGTATATACCTTTATATATACTAATATATATATGTTTTCCTTAAATGCTAACCTAAACCTATGCAAGCTGGCCATCGCTATTTACAGAACAAATAGACTGGTCAGCTCTGCCTCATTAGTGAGGCTGGTCTGTAATTGACGGAAACGACGACGTAACATCTTCTCCATCATTCAACCACCAGAAATGCTGGTGCTGCTGAACGACATCCCTCTTATCGCGATTCCCCACCGCCCTACTGAACCTGAGACGATCCACACTGCCGTGTGCGACGTCTCTGTTGTAGTTGAGTCGCCTGTCCCCAGCTTTTCGAGCGACATGGAAGATTAACGGGGCCGCTGATCTATCCTGGATCAACCCTATCTGATCTAGGTAGAGGAATGCTTCCGGTGGAACGAAGCCGTCAGAGCGCACTCTCTCGTGGTAAAGGTAGTTGGGGTAGTAAGCCCCATATATCAGGTTATTCGTCGAGGTCATTGCTCTTGCAATGTGCCTTCGAGTCAGCTTAATTACGAAGTTGTCCACTCGTATTAGGTTCGCCCTGTTGTAAAGGACCTCATTACGATAAAATTTTTTGTATTCCGACTCTGGTGTTCTGTACAAGCGAAGGCAAGCCCTAAGGCAAGCCCTCTCAAACACCCGAATCTTTTCCATTAAGCTTGCTCGCACATTGAACCACACGGGACAACCAAATACCAGCATGGGCCTGATAAGGGCCATGTAGCAGATTACCTTTACCCTCGCATCGAGTTGGCTGCTATAAAACAGTCTCTTTGTAAGGGCAAAAGCTCCTTTGGCTCTGGCCAGAGCAGCATCTACATTTTTATCAAAATACAGAAACTGATCTAGCCAGATCCCAAGGTACCTGACTACATTTCGACAGGCAAGAGGCTGCCCGCGTTGTCCAATGATCGAGAACTTTCGCCAATTTTTTCTAGTATCCCTAGAGGCTCCGGACAACGGCGTCCTAAAGAGAATGGTTTCCGACTTCTGAAAGTTGATTTTCAACTTCCAGTCATCGCAAAATCGTCTTATCTTATCGAAGTCACGCTGCAAGAGAGTATTAATGACCTCGATTTTTGGACCTGTTCTGTACGCTATCAAATCGTCTGCGTACGCAATAGTATGGGGAAGTGAACCTATCAAGTCGCTTGTATAAATGTTGAATAGGATCGGCGAATTGACCGCGCCTTGCTGAAGACCATTTTTAATTTGAAATATTCCAACAGAAGTCACATCACCATTTTTCACGATGAACTGTCTGTTGGTTAACGTATTATAAAGAATGTACAAGAGTGGTTTACTGATCCCCAGCCTAGTCAGCTTATAGAAAAGACCCTCTAACCATACGGTGTCGAAGGCCTTCTCCAAGTCAACAAGGCAGGCACCAGTACATTGGTTTTTGCCTTTATTCCATTGGATATCGGACACCAGTTTAGACGCGGCATGTGAGATATCATGTCCCGCCTTAAAACCGAATTGATTATCCGGAACTATATGTTTGTCCTCAACCCACCTAGACAGAGCTCTATTGATTACCTTTTCAAACACCTTACTGATGTTCGGAAGGAGACTTATCGACCGGAGATTCGCTGGATTGGATACATCCTTTCCCTTTTTGGGGATAGGTTGCACCACCGCCGTTTTCCAATGCGCTGGATAATGTGCATTATTCATTGCATTATTAAACAGGGTGGTGTAAATGTCCACCGCTTCTAGAGGAAGATGCCGAAGCACGATGTTCGGAATACCATCGGTCCCCACTGATTTCTTAGCCCTGATTGTGTCGAAGATCTCATGGAGCTCTTCCTTCGAAATGAACGGGGGTAGGTCACCCTCTCTGGTAATGACATTGTTTGCCATATTTTCTTCGCTGAACCGAGTAAAACCAGAGCCCTCGGATCGCCAGTTCTCTACTTCATTTCGAATGAAGAAGTCGTGCACCAAGACGCGATTGTCCAGGTCATAATTAGGGCCAATGGTATCAGTGGCTTTGTATATTTCCTGGAAAGTCGCCCCTATGGCTTCAACCTTCTCCTGTGGATCCTCGATCACAAAGAAGTCGTCATCATCAGCGGCCTCATTTGGATCAATACCTGCTATTGTCAGTAACCGTTCGTTGTCTGTTGTCCGCGCTATTTTAAGACACTGAAGGTCGTTTTGATTTTTTCTCCGAAATAGTTTGTTTATTTGAGGGAACATATTCGGGTTGCTGGTGTTTACAGCCCGAACCCTGTTGTTCCAATATGAACTTACAGAAATTCTGTAATTCTCTTTTATTAACGTTTGAATATTTTTAATCGACGCCTTCAGTGTCCTAATCTCCGGGTCTTGTCTGTCAGTAAACTGTCTGTACAAGTTTTTGAGTCTTGTCAGAAGTCTACTTTTCTGTCGGTGCAGTGCATCAATAGTAGGATTGCGGAACAGGTCTTCGTTAGTCGTATGTCGATATCGCGGTATTGTAACGTCCATAGTTTGTTTAATTATCTCGTCCATCTGTTTTAGGTAATTGTCGATCTCCTCGTTTGACAAATTCCTATTGGACGGTGGGTGGAGCGTATTCGTGGAGAGCGCACGTGTCATGGTTGCGGAGAAACGTGTCCATCGAGTCTTACTGTAGTTGTAAGAATATCTTTGGACAAACTCCTCCAATTCCGCAATTTCGTTGGGAACTGTAATTTCGGTGCTAAAACCGCAATGGTCACTGTCATACACGAATGTGCGCAGACAGTTTAGCGTTTGTAAATTCGTACCTGTCAGTCGTATACGTTCGTCGTACAGCAGTAGATCCAAATAAGACCCGCCTCTGGGAAACGACGGGTTATCCGTCGCTTTAAGGCCGAGTCTGTACATGACATCGTGCTGACCCCACCAATCGAGTAGTAGGTTCCCTCTAGTATTTGGCAAATTATTTCCCCAATCTCTGTGTTTAGCGTTGAAATCCCCGCCGATTACAAAATAATTCTCCCCCGATTCCAGCCTCAGAAGTCGAAAAAGCGTATCAAGCTCTGTAATAAATAAAGTGGATTGTGAAGTTTCAGGTGCATAAACAGAGGCCAAGTACAGCCGCTTTCCACTGCGGAGCGGGATGTAAATGACGACTGCCTCCAACACCCGGAACCTACGCAACACTCCCTTGTACACTCTGTGAAATTTTATACCTTGTTTAATGAAGATCGCGACACCGCCTCCACGTTCGGATCCGGGCCGGTTTCTTCTTCTAACAATATAATTATTGTACTCCAGTTTGTGCTTATCGGTTAGCTTGGTTTCGCTAGCGAAAAGCACATCAGGAGTTTGGTCTTGTAGTAATTTAAACATCGCGGCTCTTCGTTCGATCCTAATCAGTGAATTAACATTCACCGCAAGGACCTTCAAAGTTTGCTCCACCATGTGCGTACCCATTACGACATGTGTTGCGTTAGGCCCGGCAGCAGCGCGTAGATCTGGTCCACCCGCTTGGCCTGTTCTTGCACCTGCTTTTGCAGCTGAGCCATCTGCCCTTGGATTGCGAGCAAGATGGCCAGCATGTTAGGTGCAGCTTCCGTTGTTCTCGGCATTGGCGCCGGAGAAGCAACAGTCGCTTGCTGTACCGTAGCCCCCGTACCTGCCGCCATTTGGGCGTAGGAAATTTGGGGCGCGACGGCTGGTGTTTGAAACCTCACAGGTGAACGTTTGACCTCCACCTTCTGCTGCCGAGCCAGTTTTGCTTTTTTGATGTCAGCGAACTTAGGACAACCCCGATAGTTTGCGGTGTGTCCCACGTTCCCACATAACACGCACGAGAGTTGCGCCCTATCGGATACTCCGTCCCTACCCAGAGCACACTCCTCGGAACTGTGGTTCTTTGCGCACTTCACGCATCGAGGCTGCATTTGGCAGTTCGACGCGGCGTGTCCGAACCTCTGGCAGCGAACGCATTGTATAACGCCTTCGCTCCTTTTTAATTTTTCCCAGTGAACCACCTGGTAGTCTAGAACATTGATACTCCTTAGACTATCCAGACGGCTTTCGGGACTGAGCTGCACCAGGAAGAACGGCAGACTCCGTTTCTCCCGCCTGGCTCTAGCTGTGGTAAATGGCTTGACCCCCACAAACTTGAGTCCTTCGCACTCCTTCTCTTTGAGCAGTGCCAGGATCTCCTCAGGATCAGAAGACGGTTCCAACCCCTTCAGCAGCATCGATTGCCGCTTTTCACACTTCGGTGTGAATGAGTAATGCTCCGTCGTCGTTTCCTTTAGGAGCTCTTTAACTTTCGCGTAGCCCTCCACTGTATTACAGTGGATGGCATGGCGATCATTCCCCAATCTCTTAATATTAAAGTTATTACCAATGACCAGCCTGCACAGGTCCTTGGTAGCATTTACCTCTAGTTTATAGGTGTTGATAGGAGGCACCTTCTCCTTCTTCTTCTGCTGCTGCTGCTGCTGCTGCTGCTGCTGTTGTTGTTGTTGTTGTTGTTGTTTTTGTTGTTGTTGTTGTTGTTGTTGCTGCTGTTGTTGTTTCTGCTGCTGCTGCTGTTTTTGCTGTTGCCGTTTTTGTGGCTGCTGCTGTTTTAGCTGTTGCCGGTGTTGTGACTGTTGTTGTTGTGTCTGCTTTTGAGCAAGCTGCTGTTGTTGGGATTGCTCCTGCTCTTCCCTCTTCCTTCTTGTCATTTGCCTTTCTTTTATGGCCAGCACTCTTTGTTGTAGCATTTTGATGCTGCTACTTATGGCCTTCATTTCTTCCTCTTCATCATCAGATTCGCTTGCTGCCAATGAAGCGAAGTTGTTTACCGTTGATAGGGTGGGTCGTTTTATCAAGTTGGAAGTTGGAAGCTTCCTCCTTCTCTTTGTTTTCGGCGTTTGGCTCGAACCACTCGACGCCTCACCTGACACTTCAGCAGGTCCCGCTATAGGCATAGCGGACCGCTCGTCACAATCCATCACGTGATAAACAACACTTCACCACCACTTTAACTTTATTGTTTTTTTTTTTGTTTTGTTTACTTTTAAAAATAAAAAGATGCAACTGTTATTATTATTGCGCCACCGAAGCACTTGGCCAAAAAGTTTTTAATTGTTTTTTTAATTATTATATCACTTGCAAAGAAGCCGAAACACATCTGTCCTCTATCGAGGTCTATGAACGACTGATAATGTAAAGGCTTCATTTCAATAAATGGCCATACATTCATGTGAAGAAGGATACGCCTTGCCATCGCTCTCCATCAATTCCTTTTGATATGAAGGCGGAACTGTATTGAGGGCACAGCTCCAACCTTGGTATGAATCGAGGCTTACCCGTTAACCTCTTACTGTTCGTAGGTCCCAAGCAACCAGTACTTTTTGGAATTCTACATCGAAAAGACTGAAAGAACCTTCCCGCGTTTTAAGTCTTAAGTTTAAATCCCAGCCATCGTGACGCTCCCACTAGGGGCCTACCCTACTCTATCCTAATAAGCCAGGCCCAAACTGAAGTCCGGGAAGTTCTGACTCCCCCGGTACCGTGTTTTAAGTAGTGGTGTGGACTACCAGCGGTCCTGCCACTTCACAGGGCCTATGATCGGCCGCTTGTAACTGGTCAGGCGTAGTAAACTTCAGCGGAGTTAAGCTTTACCCTCGACTTTTTTTTAGGCAATTTCATTAATGGAAAAAGCCTCAGTAATTGTGCGAAGGCCCAGTGGAAGTACCTAGAGTCAAGGATTTATCGAAAACACCCGTCGTGGAGACTTAATTTCGCGGGATGCCAATGTATCCGTGGGAGCAAGGATAGGCCTTGCCATCGCCTGCCGCCTTTCTGAGTACCAATTCGGAACTGTGTTAGAGGCACAAGTTCCACCCTTGGTATGAGTCGAGGCCGATCTAAAACCTTTTGCTGATCTTAGGGTCACAGCACCCAGTGGTCAAACCAATAGGAAGACCCTTTCCGCGATTTGGGTTTAAACCACAGCCACCATGATGTTCCCACAAGGGAGTCTACCTCTACAAATCAGGCCTGGACAGATATCCGAGGGGCTACTCACTCCCATGGTACCGTGATTTAAGTTATGGTAGGGACTACCGGTGGTTAGGTCCTGCCGCCAACAAGACCTATCACCGACAACTTGTAACTGGTCAAATCGTAGCAACCTTCTGTGGCGTCATCTGAAATTATGATAAGGTCAGTACTTTGCTCTATCCCCTGTTTTTATTAGACAACGTCATTGATGGGCGAAGCCCTGATAATTGGGCGGGGGCTCCCAGTAGGAAGAGATCTGCATCCGCAGATGCAGCCAAATACAGAACTCAGTGAAAATTTTTAGAGTTATTCCTTATATAAAAAGAAGCAGAAAGAAAGAGGACATTTAAGGATTTGGGCGAGTACGACTTTGAGGTAGTCAGGAACTTTGCATCCTTCGGTTGCGCTATTAAATCTGACAGCGACATGAGTTATAAGTCCTTGCCAAGGGACACTAAGCAGACACTATATAAGACCCTCATAATCACAGTGCTGCTATATAGTGCAGAAGTATGGACGTTACCGAAGGTGGATTTAGATATCCTTGGCTGTTTCGAAAACAAAATTCTCCGAATGATTTTTGGTTCCATTTGCGCTGACAAGGATGGAGAAATAAATTGAACGCCGAACTGTACAAGCTGTGTAAGGACATTGGTCCGAAAAATGTACATATCGAATGAACGTTAACGCTCTAGCCTAAAAATTCTTCGATTACAAGGTGGACAGACAATGCAACATAGGAAGATCTCGCTTAGTTGGCACGATCAAATGGAAGGGGACCTCAAACAATTTGGAGTGCGGAACTGGAGGTAAATAACTAGAGATCGCGCTAACATCGATGCCACGGAGGAGTATTTTGCAGACTTTCCGGAAAATTACTTTTCGGACGGGATGAAGAAGTTGGAAAATCGCTGGAATAAGTGTATCAAACTAAATTGAATAATTTAAAAAACATTTAAAAAAAAAAAATTTTAATTCCCAAGGAGGTCACTTTTCACTCTCCATTTAGTATGTTTGAGTTCACATCTAAACGTTGGTCCTTAAATGACCCCAAAAAATTGATTCGAGCGCGAAATAAAAGGACTAAGATACTTTACTTGAATTGCAATAATCGATACTTCGTGACAGAAGAATATGTATCTACGCGTACATACCCCCATCTTTAGAACTTCACATTTTTAAAATAATTATTTGGCCCTCGAGGAAACTTAATTCTCTTTTGAAAGGCCACTCCAAATATTATCACCACCAATCTCGAAAACGCGAGAAAAGGGTGTACGTACCTTCGCTCGAAAGCGAGGCAACGCAGTTGTGAAAACTGCATCCAATCGCACTCGTATTCATATGAAATTCCTGCTAAAACTGGATGTGAACTATATGAATGAATGAAATATTTGCCAATTTTCCTACCTATCTTTTGTGTATCTTCTACATCTATCCACGCCCACATGTACAGCAGCGCAGAACTTATTCTTTCTCGATACACGTACTTTCATCGTGGGAATGTACCCATACAGCACCCTTAGTGGGTGGTTTTTACTGTTCCTGCGGAGGAATTAATGGGATGAGGGTGATTATTATTCAAAATCTGTCGGCAAAAATGGTAAAACGTTTTTCAACAAGATAGATACATCCTTACACGTAGTAGATACGTGGGTACATACGGTGGACAACGTGCTCGAGAGCAATCTAATTTTAGCTTCTTTTTTTTTTGCAAAATTTTCATCTGTTTGAAGTATTTGATTATAAAATTATTCGGATGGATACATAGATACATATCTAATTATGGGTGTGAAACAGTAATAATAAAAATTGTGAAAATTAGTTTGCACACACTATTACAGACAATTATATTACTCCCAGACAGGGATGTCAGATTGAAGGATTTTTTAACCCGAAAGGAACAAAAGAGAACCCAGCACAGGAAACGAGGAAAATCCTCTAATCAAAATCTGTACGTTTTAGTGCAACAATTCCCGAATAATTGATTTATGCCCACTTTCTTCTATTCTTCTTTGGACCACCCTGTACTTAGCGAACACAATCCACTGCCATTTCATGCGTTTCAAACTTTTGATTTTTATTTGTCAAATCCGGGTTTGGTGATCTACACCTTGAATGACTCGAACTGCAACCAACTTCAGACTGCTATAATTTCCAAACTGTTCATGACAGTGAGCTCAAATTTTGACACATGACAGATAATTTTATTATTTACAAGCCTTTTAAACGATTTTTGTATCAGTTGTGTTGAAAAATTTTTATCCGCGATGGAATTCAAACGTGATAGTGTGATTGCTTTATATTTGGCTGGAAAACCACAAGTAGCTATCGTTAGAGCCCTCCAACTCCTCAACGTGAATAAATCATTTGTGTCTCGAACCATAGCTCGTTATCGTGATACTGGCAGCGTTGCAAAACGCCATGGAGGTAGTCATAAAAAAACAGCAATATCGGCAGAAATGGATCGGAAAGTGAAGGCTCGAATTGAGTGAAATCCGCGTCGAAGTGGAAGAAAAATGGCTCGTGAGCTCAACATATCGTTGGAACGAAGGCAACACATACTGAAAAATGAGCTTGGGCTCAAGCCATTGAAGTTCCAAAAAGCACACGATCTTACACCGCAACAGAAAAAATTTAGAGTCGAAAGAGCGAAGGAGTTGCTACGCTTGTACGAAAGTGGTGAGTTGCCGAATTTCGTTTTTTCCGATGAGTCGCCATTTGTTATCGAGCAATATGTCAACAAACAAAATGACCGAGTTTACTTTTCAGAGAGGCCCTCGAAAATTTACACCTTCGGACGGCCACTAGAAAGTAGGCAGCACCGATGGTGATGGCTTGGGCCGCCATAACCGCCGATGGTCGCTCTCCGCTCGTATTTTTGGACCGTAGCGTCAAAATTAACGCGATCGTATACCGTGAAACTGTTTTAGAGGCAGTATTGAAGCCTTGGGCAAAAAATCATTTCGGTCGGAGACCGTGGACATTTCAACAAGACTCGGTACCATCTCACAAAGCGCGCGTCAACCAAGATTGGTTAAAAAACAATGTTCCACACTTCATTTCTTCGACACAATGGATTGCAAATTCTCCGGATGCAAATCCCTTGGATTTCTCTGTCTGGGGTATTTTGAAGGAGAAGATTGGCACTAAAAAATACCAAAATTTGGACCACCTCAAAAAAGCACTTCGCAGAGCCACTTGCGTGCAGCGTGCGATGCTTTCCTCAGCCGTCTCAAGGCCATTATTCGCGCCAAAAGTAGACATATTGAAAATTGATGTATTTTCCAACATTTTTTGCTTTGGCACAATAAAATTTATTAAAAAATAAAAAAATTATAGCATTTTAAAAAGTTGGAGTTCTAGTCATTCACCCTGTAGAAAACATTGATATGTCGGAAACATTCAGGAATTTCTAATAATCTTTTATTAATGTAACCTCCCGATTTGGATGAAGGGTTCCCATAGTAAAGCAGGCGCTGAAAAGACCTTAAACAAAACCGAACTAGGGAATTGTATTCTTCGTACTAACATTTTGAAGAAACCCCACAATGGGTTAGCGCGCGTGCCAAGGAAAGTTAGGGAGAGAAAAAAGCGAGATACCGATGCACGTTGGTCTTAAATGTTTGCAAGTTGTAATGACTAGGAAGTAAAGAGCACGGCAGGGCATTCCGTAAGCGAGTTTTACGTTTTTTTTTTGTATAAATTTCAGACTTTCCAATTGCGAAGTAAGGCAATTTGACCTAAAAGATCCTTTGTAACGTTTTTTAGGCTAGTAGATTTTCTACCTTCCGAATGAAGTTGATAACCATACCAACCGAGGAATTCATTAATTCATTGGTGTCGAATTGTTCCCTAAGGAAAATATTCCGTCTAATTCTACAGAGGACTGGACGTTCACATTAATTGTGTTCACTGTTTCGTCTTTTTTGAAGACAAAGTCGGTACTCCGGAGAGTCGACTAGATCCATTTTGTTGAGATGATATCCTAAACCGTGATGTCCAATGAGGTAACCAACCAAATTTTTGATAGCATATCAACTTAGATTTAAACATCTATCGGCATTTGGCTCTTTTGGCCTGTCTTAGACCTGAACTATTCTCCTAATATGAGATGCATCTCGAATGCGCCCAGCTATTAATAGCGCAATATACACAAAGGGACATGGCGCTCTCCGGATCATGAAACGCTAAATCAAATTAATGGACGTTCAAACGTTCCGAGGGGCCAACACCGTCTCGGACCATTACCTTGTTATAGCTAAGGTACGGTCGAGAATATCCCGAACATCGCAAAGGCCAGCTAGTACTGTGAGGAAGTTTGACGTCAGATAATAGCAAGAGATCCTTTTCCGGCCGAGTCCCCTTTAATCCCTTAAGAGTTCCTATGCCGCCAGCATCATGTATCGAAGACCAATGGCAACATTGCAAAAAAGCCATCACAGATGCCACCACTGATATGTTGGGTTTTACTCGGCCACCACAATGACACCCCTGGTTTGACAACGAGTGCCGTCAATAACACACAGCTAATCAAGATCTATACAAAGCGGCCCTGTATAGAAGGACTAGAGCTGCTCACGAGCTCTACGAGCAGAGAAGGAGAGACCAACACCGAGGAAAGAGAATGAGGATGAGAAGCGCGAGAATAAAGGATGAGAAGAAGCGAGGAAATTAAAAGATTCGGAAGTTTGACCAAAAGGTAAGAAAAACATACCATGGACACAAAACCCGAACCGAAAGGAAATATATTAGTAGAATACCAGTCGATGCTGAGGATTTGGAAAGACCATTTCTGTAGACTGAACCTTTCAACCTGGACGAAGTAGACCAAAAGTTCCGTCCACCTAACCTGGATGAAATAAGGGTAGCCATATCTAAGATAAAATCCAACAAAGCTGCTGGAACGGGCGGCCTGACTGCCGAGTTCTTCATAGCAGCAGACTATGACCTGGTGAGGAGCATACACGAACTCATCTGTAAAATATGGTCAAAAGAAAGTATGCCCGATGAATGGAATCTCAGCATTCTTTGTCTTCTTAACACCGCCTATAAGATCTTATCTGCCGTATTGTGAGAACGCCTGAACCCGTTCGTCAACAACCTGACTAGTCCATATCAGTTTGTTTTTACGGCAGGAAAGTCCACCATCGATTAAATATTCAAACTACGGTAGGTCTTGGAATAAATCCATGAGCTCCAAATCGAGCTCACCTATTTATAGATTTTAAGGCCGCGTATGACAGAATCTATAGAGAAGAGCTGCACAGAGCAATGTCTACCTTTGACGTCCCTGCCAAATGCGCCCATTTGTACAAGATGACGATGGAGAATGCACACCGAAACATTTGATGGCATAAAAGGATTTAGATAAGGCGATGCGCTGTCATGCGATTTTTTAAACATCATTCTTGAAAGAATATTGCAAAACTCACGAGCCAACACATGAGGCAAAATCTTTCTAAGTCGGTCCAATTGCTCGCATACGCCAATAATATTGACATAATCGGAAGAAAGCAATGTGATGCCAATGGCGCTTTGGCGAGTATTGCGACGAGAGTGCCGAAGATGGTTTTAACGGTCAATGAGGACAAGATCAAGTATACGCTGTTAACCAGAAAGGACACCCAACACCGACGTCTCGGACAGAAAGTCGCCCTCAACAGATATAACTTTCAGATAGTTAAGGGCTGTGTCTACCTAGGCTCCGCTACTAATAAGAATAACTCTTGCCAATCGCTGTTATTTAAGCAGGGCATTCCATAAGCGAGTTGTACGGCTTAGAAAAGAATCACGATATTTTAGAGTATGTCCGAAAATGGGCTTGAGGGTATACTGATGAGCATTCATAGCGAGACGGGTGCTACGGTTGAAAGTTTGAATGGGCGGAATGCTACTGGCGATTTCCATAGACGGTGAGTGGAAGAGGAGATGCAATTGCGAACAGTACGGGCTGTACAGCGACATCAACTTAGCCAGAATAGTGAAGGGGCAACTGGCTGGCTGGAGATGTTTTTTGGTTGAGGCCCAGGTCCACCCCGGACTATACCGCCACCTTAAATATGTAAGTATGTCAGAGTCGACAGCTACAATTTCGGGGTAGTAAGGAACCTTGTCTACCAATAATACATCAGTAGAAATAAAACGAAAAAAGACTATTGCCAATCGCTGTTTTTTTGGCTAAGAAGGCAATTGAGTAGTAAGGCCCTATCGTGAAAAATTAAGAAGACTCTATATAAGAACTTTATCATTCTAGTCCAACTTTATGGTGCTGAAGCATGGTGTCTGTCGGAGGCGGTTGAAGATATCCTTAATCATTTTGAGAGGAAAATCCTTGGAACAATCCGGCGAACTATACGAGCTGTATAGTGGCATCGATCTAGTCAGAAAACTGGCCATCAGTCGCCTGGCTAGGACATGTAGCGCGAATGGACACCAATCTTCAAATATAACCTGGAGAGACAACGCAGTAGAGGAAGCTCTCGCCTTAGGTGACTTTGAGTGCGCAACTGGGGGCAGTTACCTACAGACCGGGCTAACTGGAACGGCTTAATAGTAAATGCCCAGGTTCACCACGAACTGTAGCGCCACCTAAGTAATTGAGTAAGTAAGTAACCTCCTCAAAGTTATACGGATAGTTGAAGAATTCTTAAACTATTTACTACCCAGGCAAAAAGTTTCAGAATTCTTATTGCTGTTTGGCAGCAAACGAATTTAAAAAACAAAGATTCTTCCAACTTCTCTGAAAACAGACCGCGGAACTTCCATTAGAAAGTACTGCAGACTATGAGTTAGCATATTCTTGGGACATTCCTTCTTCTGTTGACAGAAAGCATTCATTTACAATCACAAAGTTAATAGAAAACTAAATCCGTTTCTAAAGCTTTCTTAAGTACTGTTTAAAGCACCAGACGTATTTTAAGATAGATTTAAGTATTTTCTTGTTTAACACATTGTATAAATAATTCATTTTCTTTCCGGCCCTACTGTAATAAAGTATAATCCAATATTCTCAATACTTTTTCCCACAACGTCATATTATTCCTGTCAGCATTCCCACACTCCATTCCGCCGAATCAGCGAATATGATACACGCCAATTCCAGACAGGTGCGTACCTGGAGCCCTAGCATATGATTCCCATGCTAACTCCTACGCCAAATTCCGGTCCCACTCCCACGATTTAAGTTTAGAAATTAGTATTTAAACCAATTAAATTTTTCAATAAAGTCACTTATGCCAAGAAGTTGTGTTCAAGAAGATCAAAAGAGATCTTTACATTTTATGGTGACCCCGACGTGATCTGGATTCTACAATAAGCCAAATAAGATGGAAGCTCTGATCAAGGAACTGGCATTGGCTGCAGAGAAAATGACCCAGTTGTTCTCGAATTTTAAAATGACGGGATCCAGCAGACGGACAAGAGTATTCCTGGAGTCCGCGTAGAACGACTAGAATTGGAATGGAATGACTTCGAGAAGAGGGATGCCCAGCTGCAGAATTATAAAGAAGAAAGACCAAAGAGCAGCTAGTTTGAGAGGAACTACTACGATCAAGTATGAGGAATATAAGGCCACTATCTTCAAGGCCCAAACTGAACTAGAAAACCCTACCACTTCCAAGTGTACTGATCAAGGCAATACACTTAAAAGACTGATACGGCAGCAGAAGGCCTCAATGGAGAAATTTCTCACCACGACGGAGGAACATCTGAAAGAGCAATCGAGTGCTTACTATAAGCAAAAACTTACGAGTATTAAGGATCAGTGGTCAAGCATTACCACTCGGCTTATGGAAATTGTGGCGGAGGAAGACACCTTGGACTATTCCATAGAGGACGTCACCCTTCTAGAAAAGTACTGCCAATCTCTTCTCATCCAGATCCAGGAACATCTAGACAACAAGACTCCATCATCATCAAGTAATGGGACCCACAATGTCAACATCACCTTGAAGCTTTCAAAGATAACGCTTCCCATCTTCAGCGGGAATTACCTACAGTGGAAAGAGTTCCATGATCTCTATCTACAGCTCATTCATCAACAAGCAATGAGTAATGCAGAAAAGATGTTCTATATAAAGGCGAACTTATCTGGAGAAGCAGCTAAGCTAATTCAGTATCTACAGGTCTCTGAGGAAAACTATTGGGTTTGCTAAGAGATGGCGTAACTTGTATTATTCCATTGGAACATGCGTTGGAAAGCTACTGTCGTTGTACGTCTTTTCAGTATATGTCCTTCATTTGAAGCGTAAACAACAATAATTTTTTTTCACTCAAATATGTCGAACTTTGTGCCTGAAAAAGTGTTTTCGCGGGGAGTTCTTCTTCATTGCTTTAATATGAAGAAAACTGCTGCCGAAAGTCATCGTATTTTGGTGGAAGCTTATGGTGAACATGCGCTAGCTGAGCGAACGTGCCAAAAGCGGTTTGCACGATTTAAAAGTGGTGATTTTGGCTTGGAAGACGATGAATGTCCTGGGCAGCCAAAAAAGTTTGAAGATGAAGAACTGGAAGCATTACTCTATGAAGATTGTTGCCAAACACAAGAAGAGCTCGCAGAATCTTTCCGTGTCACTCAAGCAGCCATTTCAAAATGTTTAAAAGCAGCTGGATATATTCAAAAGCAAGGAAATTGGGTTCCACATGAACTAAAGCCGAGAGACGTCGTAAGGCGGTTTTGCATTTTCGAAATGCTGCTGGAACGCCACAAAAGGAAGTCATTTTTGCATCGGATTGTTACTGGTGATGAAAAATGGATCCATTACGACAACCCCAAGCGCAAAAAATCATATGTGAAACCCGGCCAACCAGCCAAATCAACGGCAAAGCCGAATATCCATGGCGTGAAGGTAATGCTCTGTATTTGGTGGGATCAGATGGGTGTGCTGTATTATGAGCTGTGGCCGAAAAACGCCCGGAATATGCGACCAGACACGAGGCAATAATTTTCCATCATGACAACGCTCGGCCCCACGTTGCTATTCCGGTTAAGAACTATTTGGAAAACATTGGATGGGAAGTCTTACCCCACCCGTCTTATAGCCCAGACCTTGCCCCTTCTGACTACCATTTGTTCCGGTCGATGCAGAACGCCCTCACTGAAATACGGTTCACATCAGAGCAGAATATCAAAAATTGGCTTGATTCATTCTTGGCTGCCAAGCCGGCGCAGTTCTTTTGGGATGGGATCCACAAATTGCCAGAAAGATGGGAAAAAGTCATAGCTTCAGACGGGCAATACTTCGAATAATACTATTGTACGTGTTTCTTAAATAAACGTTCAAATTTTGAAAAAAAAAACCGCACGAAGTTATATACCCAATACACTTCGGCATGGTCAACACTGGAACATCGCTACAATAATAAGCGACTGCTTCTTGCGGCACTGCTTAATAAAATATTGGGACAAGCCGCCATAACAGGAGACTCATCCACATCAGTCAAGAGGTTACACGACATAACAAACGAGTGCCTTCTTGGAATCAGCAATCTAGGAGTGCCGATCGCCGATTGGGATCCACTACTGATTCACCTCATCTTTCCAAAACTGGACAAGGAAACTCATCGACTATATGAGCAATCGCTTGCTCAACCTCGAAAGCCTCAAACAGCCAAAGGTCTGCTAACGTTTCTTGAAGGTCGCTTTCAAATGTTGGAGGCACTAGGAACAAAGGAAAGGGCAGAACCAAAACGACAGCACAGAGTCCTCCTAGCAACGGTAAATGACGGAAACAAATGCGCCATTTATGATCAACTCAACCACCCCCTCTACAAATGCCCAAAGTTTCTACAGCTTTCAATAACAGACAGGCTCAAGAGGGTTAAGCTTTTAAAGAGATGCATCAATTGTTTACGCCCAGGTCATCAAGGTACCACCACTCGCTTCTTTATATCATAGAGTTTCAACCTCAGTCCGACACACCGATCCCGAAGGTCAATAACAGATCAAGCTTGTCCGCTATCAACTCACAGAACAAACCCTCAAACCTTGAAAAGTATCTTTCGTTCTAAGCTTGATTTGATTTAAAGGAAAATATTTTTGAACAAAAATGCGCACACCTTCTAGGAATCGACATGACGTTTGAGATTATATTTCAAACTCACACGTAGCAAGCTAAAAACAACATTTTATTTTTGAGTAGAAACAACAGATAAAACAAATTTATTATTTTAACATTTGGCTTTGAGTGATAAGAGGCACTCTACCCCCAATGATTTTTTTTTTGTTTCTTAATCTAAAAAAAACATCAAAATAGCAATTTCATCATAAAGATGACGTCTTTATTGCGATGTATCTGTGCACGACTCATGAACTATTTGCTCTTTACGGGGACAAAATTTTCCTCTACACTACACATTACTTTGAAATTGAAAAAGCAACTATATATGGAATTATTATTAAGCCCGAAAGCCTACCGCTTTCACTCTTGGTACGTAGTATCGTTTGTCGGACTTGCAGGAAAGGAGAATCTTTTGACTGCACCAACTATAAAAGAATAAATCTCCTTAGCATCGCCGATAACATGTTTTCTGCCGTATTATGTAGGCGTCCGAGCCCCTCCATGAACAATCTCGTTCGTCCAATCAGCGATGTATAAGGTCGAGAAAGTCCACCATCAATCTTAGGAAAGAGGACTTGAGATGGACAACACCATATATTTGTCGAATTGAAATCTGTAAGTGACTCGACTCTATGTATAGGGATCATCACATCTAAGAAGACTCATGCAAGTGCAAGCGGACTTCAATCAAGTCGGAGTGCACCACTGAAGGTAGCTGGTGGGAGATCGTGCTAACTGGAAAGAATTGGCTGCTATTAATCCCCATCCTAAACCTCCACATCAGTACCAGCCGAAAATAATCACTACATCTGTCATGCGCTGCTATCAGACGTTGGTTACATTTTGGCCAGAGAACAAGACTGCAGAGTTCGTCAACCCCTCGATAGTTTAAACCTTGCGACTCGTCCCCTGACCATCGGATGAAGTACCTGACTTCCGTGGTGATATGGATGCTGTGCCTAAGAATGCAAGGCTGGGGGTTAAACCATTAACGAACGCTCTCCTTCAAATCTACCGGCTCTGCCGGGGATATTCCTTCCGCACTACTCACGGGACCAAATAGCAACAAAAAGAAAGAACAAACCCGACGAAAGCAACTCATTTACACAAAACCGACCTGACCTAACAAAACCTTGAACCAGATACAGACTCAGACATTTCCATCAAGGCAACAACTTCTGAAGATGGACAACCATGGAGGACACCTCTTCCTCTTAAGCAACCGAAGGATAGGTTCTCAGATTAAAGAAAAACTGCTGGACTCGGACTCGTCCATGACTATAGTGGAGAAATTAAGCCAGAAAACGTCCGGAAGCAAAAGCCTAAGCACACTTACTAGCCACAAAAGAAGTTGCATAGCTTCCCAAGGGTTTCTGAGTAGGATGACGAAAAAGACCGTACACTGATCCAAAGACATCCCAAAACAATAAATACGTACGAACATATTGTAGCCCCTAAAACTCCAGAACTTGATACTAAAATGTTGAGGGAAAACGATGCTAAACCCCGCGGATCGAAAACAGACTAAAGCCGTACAGGCTGACAAATTCACATCTAAGACCCTTCAAAAGGTCCAAGAATAGTACAAGTCGGCTAAGGTGAACCTCTCTTTAATCCAAGGACTATCAGCGAAATGACAAAGGTTAGGAGATGATACCAAAGGGGGCAGTTCAAAGCAGAAAAAGCTGTCGCCTAGTTTTAAGAGCACTCCCGTGGAACTGCAGGTAGCCATCGACCTTCAAAATCCCGATGTAAAAATTCAACAGGGCGGACTGGCGTAAACTCGAGGACCACATACTGAAGAGCATGATGGACAATGTTGAAACCAGCTGCCCGGAGAAATTCGTTTTCGACGGGGTTAACGTGGTTTGCTGCGGGAATGAACCATCTAAGAAGTTCCTCAACAAGACTATCTCCACAGCTGAAGAGCTCTGGAAGGAAGCCGCGTTGATGATTATTCCCAAAACTGACCTCCCTTTTCGCACATACGAGGGTTGACTGAAAAGTTTCCGACCGCAATGTAAACATAGCGGCACTCGTCAATAAAAGCTGGTGAATGCTAGTTGTGCATCTTTTGACAGTTACTTACCGAAGTTTCAGTCATTTTGGACGCGCAGTTTTTAGTTGACAGTCGTTTGAGTGAGTCGATATGAGTGCTTTTTGTGAAAATGGAAAAAATTGAGTATCGAGCTGTTATTACTCCATCATTTACCACAGTGAAATTTTGGACAGCTGAATTTAAACGTGGCCGTAAGAGCTTGGGAGATGATGAACGTTCGGGACGTCCAAAAACTGCAACCACTAACGATAACATTGCTAAAGTTCACCAAATGGTGTTAGACGACCGCCGAATTAAAGTGAGAGAGATAGTAGAGATTAGGAATTGTATAAAGAACGTGTTTGTTACATATTAAATGAAGATTTAGGCATGAGAAAGCTGTGGGCGCGTTGGGTACCGCGTTTGCTTACGTGAGACCAGAAACGTGTTCGAATGAAAATTTCCAACGCTCTGTTGGCGCAGTTTATGTGCAATAAATCCGAGTTTTGGCGCCGATTAATTACTGTAGATGAAACTTGGACACACCATTATACGCCCGAAACAAAAATTCAGTCAAAACAGTGGACTGCAAAGGGCGAGCCGGCTCCAAAAAAAGCAAAAACAGTTTTTTCGCCTGGGAAAGTGATGGCGACTGTTTTTTGGGATAGTAAAGGAGTTATCTTAATCGATTATCTATAAAAAGGAAAAACCATTACAGGAGCATACTGCGCATCATTACTTGCCAAGCTGAAGGCAGAAGTTGCGGAAAAACAGCCACATTTGCAGAAAATAAAAATCCGCCGTCTCACACCTCAGCGGTTGCCATGAATTACGATTTGAACTGCTTGACCATCCGCCTTATTCCCCAGATCTAGCCCCAAGCGATTTCTTTTTGTTCTCTCATCTAAAAACTGCAAGTACTATTTGGACGGGTTAGAGAGATGGGAGCATCGCTGAGAGAAGTGTGTAGGAGACTATGTAGAAAAACTCGTATAGATCCCTCCTCTTGCAACTCACTATGTAGCAAATATCGTGAAGCTAATAGCGATGTCAAAACAAGATCTCGCTATAAAAGAATGGGTCTTACTCAACTCTAGAAAGAGCCAGAGCAGTGAAGAAAAAGATCAGCTATTAATTGTTGACAGGCAGACTGTTCAGATCCTGAAAGAAAAGTCCGTCACGATAAAATACGCGATAGCTTGTCAAAATGTCAAAAGCATCAAAGAAGCTACAATGCACCACTGCAACACCGTGAAGCAGCAACTTTCGATCTGATACCTATCACATCCAACCGAACATTGACGTGGCTTTAGTCCAAGAGCCCTTACTGTAAGATACAGGTAAAATCAGTAGCAGTATTCTGTCCAAAAAATCCTTAATATGGTATACCCTTTGTGTTTCGACACAGCGATGGAGATACAGTGGCAACAAGCCTAGAGACCAAGGTGAAGTATAGTATATCATCCTAGTCTCAGCAATAGCCGTTCGTTAAGTGGTGACATGCACCGAATCCGGAAACGCTGGTCTAGTAATGCTAACTCATACCACAATTAATAAGGAAGCATACACATCAACGCCAGGGGTGAGTAAATTTTTGAATTTACCATTTCTTCCAAACTTGTTGTGTAAAAGGGCAATCGTATCACTTTTCATACAAAACACAGAGAAAAAATTCTCGACTTAACAATCACAAACGTGGATGCCAATAACTGGAGAGTATCTACTAAGGAATCCTTCTCGGATCACCTTAGAATTCTCTCCACTACAGACCATACAAACATTTACCGAAATCCTAGGAAATCTAATTGGACGGTGTACTGCAATTGGATAACCGAAAATATGGAACTACTGCGAGGGTGTACCATTGACACTGCCGTAAACCATGTAACTTCAAACCTAAGGAAAGCCTTCATTAAGAACTGTCCCATCTCTAGTCATCGTAAGCCTTTCAAATCCCCATGCTGAACAAGCGAACTAAGAAGACACAGAACGAGGTCAGAAAACTTCACAGAGAAGCCAAACACACTAGAAGTGAGGTGGATTAAACCAAATATAGGTCTGAACGCAACTCCTACATAAGAAACGTAATAATGGCCAAAATCTTGAGTTCTTTTTTGCAAGCCGATAGAAAGTACCAACAAATCAGCTAGGTTAAGGAAAGTTATGTCCAAAGATCCGATAGCCTGGGGATATCTGTAGCACTCCAATGAAGTGCGGACAGGGAATATGGAAACTCACTTCTCGGGCAACGAACACATAACCTCTAGCCCGATCACAGAGAATAGAATAACATGGGCGATCAAATCGGCCTCAAAACTGGAAACAATTCCTGTGCTGGAGTTAGACAAGTGAAACTTTTTGAAATCGTTAGATATCACCTATTGATGGTAAATAAACTCATTTTCACTTTTAACTTTTTTTATTTTTTACGTTTTAATTAAGAATTAAAAATTAAAAATTAAAAATTAAAAAAATTAAAAATTAAAGAACACATAAATCGAACAATTTTTTTTACAATTGTTTTACATTTTTTTTCGAACTTATATAAATATGTAAAGACGTAATAAAGAATATATATAGTGTATAATATTGTTTTTCAATTGGTTTCAATGTTTTCACAGCGAAATTAAAAGCTTGATTCATCTAATGAAGAATCATCGTCGCTCTCAAATTTGCCATTAGATGCATCACCTTCACCTGCATAAATAATCAAATTAAAAACATCTTTGGGAAATGATTTAAATTTTTTTTTTTAAGTTTTCTCAAATTCAGTGAATCAAATGTAATCAACATCAAATTAAAAACATCTTGATTAATTAAAATCTTTATTTCTCGCCTGCTGAGCTTAAGAGAATTAAGAGTTTGTGCACAGTGGGAGGCATAAAAAAAAACCACGGATAGATGCTTACAAATTGTTTGGCGGTGTTAATTGCGAATTTGTTGAAGTTTTCAATGTTTATTTCATATCCGCTTGAAATTGCCACTAAAATTCTATGAAATTCTTCAATTAATATTATGTCAACACTCAAAATTTCGAAGACGAGGTTTGTATTATTAAAAAATCTCCGAGCAGTGTTTTACCATCATTTGTGTTGCCAAACCCTGGTTTTGGTTGATCAACATTAAGCCCCATTCGATTTTTGAATTCATGTTGTATTCGAGCTTTGCTTTCTGCAAATAATCTTTTGTCGTCATTTCTGGCTTGCCACTTTTTGGTTGACAGTTTATATCCAACATGGAACAGGCATTCAAAGACTCTAATCCAGCAATGTAATATTGATAAACCAAACTCTAAAGTATCGAGTTTATGAGGTTTTGACAACATCTTCTCTATATCATTGAATTCTTTAGAGCTTGCACTACAGATAAAGCAACGTTGAGTGGAGGTATTATTGGCTAATGCGTTACACACTTTCCCATCCACCATAGTGAATAACAGCTTGTGAGTAACGCTAACAGTCTTGCCATCAACGTCCACTACCGAAGGGTTTAATTTCTGCATTTGTTCATCAACATGCATCTTTTCGGAAATTGATAGTTCTGCCGATTCTTTTACGAGACATATTTTTAAAGGACGACAGTATCTCGTAGAAGAAGACCGCGGGTTTTGCCACACAATTTCTCTTTTATCCAAATTGTCAATAAACAGTTGCAATGTTGCCATAGAAATAATAAAAACACTGAAACCGTTAGCTTCCATTCCAACTTATTTTTGTTTATATTGTATGAATTATGGCCTGAACTTCAGTCGAAGACCCACTTTGATAACAACTCTAATTTGATCAGTTGATCGTTGTTTAATCCCATGATTAAACATTTTTGAAATTTTCTCAAGCGTTCAATGGTGTGGTTCATAAGTGCCTGAAGAGAAACTTCAGCGGAAAATGAAGATACTTTGATACCTTCTTTTTGGCATTTCGAATGACTTTATATGAAGGAAACCTTTCCGGATCTTTGCTTCTAATGACATTGTACTGATGTCTCGTTAATTTTGCTTCTACAAGTGTCGAAAGGGCTTCTTCCCCCAACATCTTTACTTTTTGTTTTGTTTCCTGTGCTTCATAAGCTTTTTTGTATTTAGTTGCACTTTTAGGTGAACGCAATACGTGTCCTAGCAGTTTAGAGGCCGGTACATGACCTGCGGCTCTCAGGCTTACCTTCGCAGCAAACCCTAATTCCATAGAGGAAAAATCTTTTTATATATCAGCCGTTTTACGTCGTTTTGATATATCACTACATTCTTCAAAGTTCCCTTTTGGACGTCCTCTTTTGTATGGGGTTGTATTGTATTGCCTGAAACCAATTGATGTTTGCAACCACTTTTAGTTAATTTTCTTGAATCGTGCTACTTTGCGATCTGATCTGAACCATTTTTCTTTGAATCTTGAAACAAACTGGGAAAGTACGTGATTTAATGCGACCATCTTATCCGGAGTGCGTTCCTGCAGGTCCAATTTCAAGAATTCTATTTTCTCCTCCAATGTTGCCCGTCCAGAATCGTTCATAATGTCGAATAAATCACTTGAGTAAATGTAAACATTTAATAAATTCATAAAAAACCAACCAAAAATGGCATTTTTTTTAAAAATTAATTTAAAAAAAAGGCGAAAGTATGCGCAGCCGATCTCTTTTGAATCTATTAACCAACAAGTTCAACTATATAGAAATGCAAATATCTCGATGTGGAAACCTACTTTAAAGCTTAAGGTTTTTGAAAAGACATAAAAAATGTTAGTTTCTGGAACACACTTCCATTTTTAATTAAAACAACTAAAAACAGACACATATATGGTTTACTGTTGATTAGAATATTAAACTACACACCTGAAGCTTTCGATTCCATGTCTTGGCAATGTCCTATCTTTATTTTTAACAAACCTACAGTATTTTGAACACTTCAAATGCTTACCAGAGAGTGGGAGAGCATGCAAATAACTTAAATGAGGGATCATTCGATGCACTGACATGTTATCTAATGGGAAACATGCAAAATATTATCATTTTTCTCATTTCATTTTTTGAATTGTTTCCAGTTTGGAGGCCGTTTTGCCCCACTGTGCGGTGGGAACAGACGAGATAATCCCGGCCATGTTACAACACGCGCTTCAATTCTGCTTTGACATTTGTGAAGTAAACACGTGAATTTCGGCGCAGATTTCCCGGTCGTCCGACACCAGCTGGGTAAACACTACGACGTTTAGCCACTCACCTAGATGAGTATGGGACAACACGAGATGCTTCCAGGTCTGGCCGGCCCCGGAGCAATCGTTCTGCTGAGAATATCGCAGCTGTGGTTGAAGATATCGCGGAGGATCGCGGAGTATCGACCAGACGACGTGACACGCAATTGGGCATCAATCGGCGGCCTTTACAGACAATTTTGGTGAAAGACTGTAAGATGTTCCACACCATGCCGTAACTTTGAGCGGGTTTAATGGCTTTTCGTGAGTTATACTCGGGTTTTTGGTAGCTCAGAAGCGAATATTTTGCTTACCACCTTGATCAAAAAGTTCCCGGGGGACACCGCCGTGTAGCGTTCCCATTATTCCGATTTGAGTTCTATTTTTGTTAAGTTAGCAGATCTGTGGTTGACATTCCCTCTAAATCTTAGCATCATAGCTGGACATTTGCAAAAGTTACGTAGCCTAGAATACATCTATCTCTGTGTGTTGGCGATTTTTTACAATTTTAGAAATGGATCTAAATTTGCAACAACGAACTTGTACGAGTACTAAATTTTGCGTAAAAAACGGATTTAATGGCGCGCGAACGTTGAAAATGTTGGAAAAGTGTTTCGGCAACGATTCTCTAAAGAAAACGGTCGCTTACCAGTGGCACGAGCGGTTCAAAAGTGGTCGTGAGTCAATCAAAGATGATGAACGCAGCGGAAGACCATCGACATCGAAAACCGACCAAAACATTGATGAAGTAAAAGAAACGCTGGCCAATAACCGCAAATTAACCGTCAGAGAGATAGCGGAGGACTTGAACATTGCCTATGGATCCATCCAAGATCCATAATGATTTGGGTTTCCGTCGTGTAGCAGCAAAATTTGGTGCCAAAAGACCTCAATTTCATGCAAAAAAGAGACCGTGTTGACGTCGCAAAAGAGATGATTTGCGAGGCTGAATCCGATCCCACATTCATCAAAAGGATCATTACTGGAGAGGACGCGTGGGTTTATGAGTACGACACGCAATCCAGACATCAGGCAAGTGACTGGCGTTCACCAAATGAGCCGAAACCAAAAAACAAACACGTCGTTTTCAGTAAAAAAAGAAGGCAATGCTCACGGTTTACATGGATAACAACGGTGTAGTGCATCACGAATTTTTGCCAGAAGGCCAGACAGTAAACAAAGAGTACGAGTATTATTTGCGCGTTATGAGACATTTGCGTGAAGCAATTCGCCGAAAGAGACTAGAATTGTGGGCAGAAAACTCGTGGATTTTGCGCCATGATAACGCACCGTCGCACTACCATCCAACAGCCACCGAATTCACCTGATTTCCTTCCCTGTGACTTCTTTCTGTTCAATCAAGTTAAAAAAAACACTACGGCATTTCAGTAGCCGAGAGGAAGTAATGAAAAAATCGCAGGAAGCACCGATGGACATACCGTAAACCGCAGAAACGTGCGTGGTATGGCCAATTACGTGCAGCGTTATCTAGTCGATGTCGACGGAGCCTCTACGACATCTTCCGCCACGTCAGCGATATTCTCGCCCTAATGAGAGATACGAGGCCTTCCAAGACTTACTCGCCCCCATGTTGTTCCAGTCTTTAAGAATCGTGCGGCTAATGCCACATTGAACGGCCAGTGGGAGACGGGCGGCCAGGAAAACGGGCGCAAATTCCACGTTGCGCTAAAATCATTGATCAACTTTTCATCAAAAACAACGTGACGAATATTCCGCGTTCTTCAGGAGTATGGCATTCCATTGCTTGTTCACACAAATTCTGTTCGCTTCACAAATGTCAAAACCGAATTTCTAAAATTTATGGCCCTTCCCGATAGGGTTATACATTATGGCCCACATTTATGATGAATTATTCATTTCTCGTAGTCTGTGGCAACAAAGTAATACCAGAATTCCAAACCTACTCCGTTGCGTTGATTTATTGCACAAGGTGGTGTAAAATTTGTCACCCGATGTGTTTTGGTTGTAATTTTTTTTATGAATGACAAACCTTGTTTCTGATTTTGGATTATGTTTATTTGATGTCTTAAATTTATTTCCATTAAGTCGAGAAAATGATATTGGATAAGTGGCCGCCGCCAGAATTGATCACCATTCCGGCCCGATTTGCAGCATTTTCCATCACTCTTGCCAGAAATTCCGGCGATAGGTCCTCGCATTCTTGACGAATATCCGTCTTTGAGGACTTCAAGTGTCTGAGGCTTATTGACTCGTGACTTCAAAAGACCCCATAGAAAAAAAAGGCTGGAACTGTTAAATCAGGCGATCTTGTCGACCAGTGCAAATTACCAAAACGAGAGACTCGGCGATCCGGAAATGCAGCTCTCAGAATTCCGATTATGGTTCGGGTGGTATGCGCCGTTGCGTAGAGCAGTCCCAATTCATCCAATTAAGGGAGGACAAAGTCATTGAGCATTTCTCTGTAACGCTCGCCGTCCACAATAGTCGTTTGGCCTGCGGCGTTTTCGAAGAAATAAGGCCCGATGACGCCTACAGCGTAAACAGCACATCATGCAGTAACTTTGAGCGGGTGTAATGGCTATTCCTGGGTTATACGCGAATTTTCGGTACCCCAGAAGCAATAACTTTGCTTATTCACCAGAGAGATGGAAATGGCCCTCGTCGCTCATGATGATTTTCGATGGAAAGTTGTCTCCTTCGTGGTGGAGATTCAGGATGGCTTGAGCGTAGGTCATACGCGCTTGGCGGTCAATAGCTAACAGCTGATGCACTGTCTGTACTTGGTAAGGGTAAATCTAAAGGGAACGTGCAATCTGTAGATAAATGGAACAGGCGACGGAATCGGCGAAAAACTGTCAGCCTAAAGGAGGTGTTCATTATCCGAAGTTTCACTGTAATTTGAGTATTTTGGAGGAATGTAAAGAGCTTTTAGAAAAAGCCTCCTCAGTATCTTTATTACGTCATAGCAGAGTCCTTTGCAAATGCTAAAACTTCATTGTTAGATCGACTGACAAACCACTCTTGACTATTCTCGTTTCTTTAATCCTGGCAACACTTTTCAAATCTCAAGCTTTATAGCTGCTCCAAAACGTGTTTTTTTTCACATGTTGACATTCAATTTAATCTTAAATACAATATCTCGCGAAAGCTATTCTTAACCTCGTCTAACAACAGACCTATCTTTTCGAGAATATAAAAAATTTGTACAAAAGCACACTTGCCGCTTTGACAACACCTGCAGATATTGATTTACTGCTCTAAAAAACTTTGCTCTCGTGTCAAAATCCACATGATAGTGAGTGCTAGTGTCATCTACTACTACCGAAAGCTGTCTATACTCGTAGTTTCATCTAACAGCAAATCTATCTTCATAGGCAGATTGGATGATGTATTTTGATAGAGGAATTGCTTATAAATAGAGCGCGCTAGTCATGAGAGCAAGGCCCCCACTATCTGAGATACTTATTGTTCTTATTATATTTTAACATATGTACTTGTTGTAGTTGCAGTTTTGTTTTTGTTTAACAAAACATACGACATTAAAAGCTTTCGATTCATTCTAATTCAATATTTCGGCAAAACAACAAGCTAACGTCAATACTGAAAGCAAATACAAAGCATTTAAGGTCATTGTCAGGGCGCACGGAAAGAAGAACCCTGATAAGATAACACCCCTGAGGCTAGCTAGCTCAGGAAGTTTGTGTGCGAATTCAAATTTTCAGTGTGATAGTCAGTTACAAGATATCCCTGCGCCAAGTGATCACAGTCAGTCAATTAGAGTTTGCCGAAGCTTCAAGATGACAGCCACAGCCGATAGTGTTTTTGTATCCCGCTCCCAGGGTATCTCAGCTGAAGGTGTACGCGATCAGTATGCCGATGGTAAGGCAGCCAAAGTCTGGGAAATATTTATTGGGGATAAGCGCTCCCGCACAGATAACTACAAGAAGTTCTTAATTGACTTGTTGAAGTCCAAGGGATGCAAGCGATTATTGGATGTTGCCTGTGGAACTGGGTAAGTTTGCTGACTGCTGATATCCGTTGAAGAAAGTTGTAATCGAATAAATTGGATGATGTAAATTTCAGAGTTGACTCAATCATGTTGCTCGAGGAGGGCTTCGAAGTGGTATCTGTGGATGCATCTGATAAGATGTTAAAGTATGCTTTGAAGGAACGTTGGAACCGCCGCAAGGAAGACGCTTTCGATAAGTGGAGTGAGTTTTTTCTTTCCTTTTTCAAATTGTTTAGAGTGTATGACTTTCTTTATTGTTTTTATCTTTTTTGAACAGTCATTGAGGAGGCTAATTGGCTGACGTTGTATGATGACATTGAACATATTGTTGAGGATGGCTTTGATGCCGTCATCGGTTTGGGTAATTCATTCGCCCACATGATGGATTCATATGGTGACCAACGTGAACAGAAGCAGGCCATTAATAATTTTAGGAAGTGTCTCAAACCAGGTGGCATGCTGCTCATCGATCACAGGAATTATGATAATATCTTGGAGACTGGAGCAACACCAGCAAAGAGCTTGTATTATAATGTAAGTTAACTGATACTCGTACATTGCATGTCAAACATTTTGTGAATTAACGGGTTAATAGTTGGTAATTGTTGCGCTCAATTACTTTATCAGGTTTCATATCTAGTTTGAGGTACTCGTATTTGAGAATTAGTTCATTAAAGGTTATCGCTAATAATAACTCAGTGTGAATGGAGTCAATTATGAATACATCCGCTTAGTTCAAGGCCTGTGATAAGAACATAATTCGAAAACCGGACGCACATGCTGTATTCAATGTCAACATTGCCAATTCTTGATGATGTTTCTCAGTTCCTTTTCCACGTTTTCGATTTTCGAGACCTAACAATTGCTGCCTCAACAGAACAATATTCCTTTTTGGCTCGGAAGACCACAACAGTGATGAAACAGTGACACGACGCAAATTGTTCGACAAAAGCCGTTTGACAGCAGGGTGTCTGCCTATACTATGCCCACACAAATGTATTGGACTTTCTTTTTTAAATCCCTCCGAACTAGAATTGGGCCTTAACCGACATATCTATCTAGCCTGATCGTAGGCTATCTGCCTCAAATTAAACACGCCAGATAAGTAGAAGTCTGTAGAAGTCTACCTGACAGCAGGTTTTTCGTCATCTTGACCGTTAAAAAGTCTGCAGAAATCATCATTTCTAAATTTTCAGCGCCGACAATGATGTACATTACTATTACGGTCCCATTCTTATATCTGCATGCCTTATCTTGTCTTCTAAACATCATTTTTTACAAATGGAACTTTCCGCGTCCTCGATCGAGGGCCTCTCTACTACTTTCTGTTTTTTCCCGAGAAGCCAATGCTCGTCTCATCTCCTTTGATCATTATGTTCATTAGCAGCTCTTTTCCTTTGCAGCTCTTTATTGTATGCGTCTTGTTTCGTCTTTAATCTCTTGAAAGATTTTGGTGGGACTCAATTGGTTCGTGTACCTTGGCTAAAACAAAGTTGTGTTCGACTATGCTGAATACTGGATGGTAGATCGTATCGTAATCAATCTGGGTGACGGTTTTTTGAGCATGTGACTGTCGGGTCCTCTTTTTTCCTCTCAAGGACAGATAAAACTCGTGTATAGACATTATAAGGACCACAGACGCGTGCTCTTAGCAGGGTGAGATTCATGCTCATTGAAAGAGGGACCCTTCTGCAAACTTACTTAGCAATATTTTTATCAAGAAATAAGCCCGGTTGGAAGGTATCATTCCAATGAAAGCCTTCCCTAGTTCTGCTATTGTTCTGTGTCGTTAAGACGCATTAATTTCCTTCGTACCAAGTCGAGGATTTTTTTGTTCCTTTATACGAGTAGATAGCGTAATTAATTATTCTCGCCCAGGATTTGCAGTACTGTCCGTCTAATTGGATGTTACACCTTCAACTACAATAAAATAGCGTGTTCTTAATTAAGTTCATATCTGTCGTCCGTGGTCACTCGATTGTCAATCGATTGTCACTGATTGACGACTGAACGCTTACAAAGAAATACAAAACATTGGACTACATGCTTTTGCGCAAATATTTTGCATTCATTTTGACTATAGGACCTCACTAAGACTCTTAGAACAATTGAGTTATATAACATAGTTCGACATCGGCTTTAGGATTGCTTGTATAAGGGTAGCTACGAGTAAAACCGTTCCTTCTTCTTGAGTTATATCACGGGTATGAAAAACATACAGAATCGGGCAAAGAACTCTTCCTTGAGGTACCCCAGCTTAATCTCTTTCCATTACGAGTATTCGTTAGAAATGTGTTGTGTTAAGTCTAAAATCAAAACCTTTTGCGATTTAGATGTTAATCCCTTTTTGCCACACCAAAACAAGCAAATCTATGTATTTCCCGTCAAGAATTTTCTCGATTACGTCGTAGTTGGATGATCGTTTCTAATCCCAAACTGATGATCATGGTTTAGGTCTATTTCCTTAGTTACCAACCAAAAGCGTTTAAGTAATATTCTCTCGAATACTTTGGATAAAATTGGGAGAAGGCGAGCATCGTGCATCGTACGTGCTTAGCAAAAGCTGAGTACCCCGTCACGAGGCCAGTAAACAGACTTTCATGAGAGAAAGCAGGAAAGTAACTGACCTCTTAGAGACGTCGGAAAGCATTCATTTGGTTTATGGCATATGCAGCTATGGTCACAAGAAACTCAACTAGCAATGGAACCTCTAACCGAGGATGCACAGTCCTAAGCCAAGTTTGGGCTCTAAAACCCAAGTTCAGCGGCAATTTCATTTCCCGTGATCCGATTGGGACTAAAACAAAAATCAGTGATTTCTGTCAGTAGATTGCAACAGCTTTTTAAGCGCAGGTTGTGAAGAGGGTGTTAATTCAGATCGTAGCAGTCCACAAGATGGCGGCGGTGGACTTCAGCGAGATGGATCAGAGCAGAGCAAAATTCATCTGCATCGCGCGTGCCTTCGGCAAATGATTCCCGACTAGTTGTAGATAGTCGTCTATGCAGTGATTCAGATGATAGGTCTGTAACGAAGAACCGATCAGCACCATCAGCTCAACCAGCAGAAAAGATTGCTCTCATGAATTCGGGTCCAACGTCAACTCTGTAGCCAGACTTGTTGGCTCGTAGTGGTTTTCAACCATATCGATCTGGTGAACGTTTTACGCATCCAGCGGGTTAATTTTTTATGCTATGCTATGCTGCATTCATAGCAAGTCGACTGAATTCGGAACAGTTCTTATTGAATCAACGCCATCAATTGGTGCCTACGGGTGTACATTATTCGCATCGCCGTGCTAATCGCATCTACATATATCCGTTTATAAGTGCACTCGTCCTGCATGAACGAATGAAATTAGAAGAGAAAGATAGTGCTCAAATTGCTCGTGAAAAAGAACGTGATCGTGAAATTCACAGTGAAAATGAACGCGAACTGCGGGAGCAAAGAGTACGCGAGCAACGTGAACGTGAACAACGTGAGAAAGAGCAACGCGAAAAAGACCAAAAAGAAGCTCGCGCACGTAAGATTCGTGAAAAAGAACGTGAGGCTAGAGAACGTGATCAGATTATATCAGCACAACATCACAATCCCAGCGCGTTAATCCAAGGTTTAAGTCTACGTCCGCATCAGGCTGGCATGCTTGGTTTGCCCTCAATGCCGCTCTATCATTTCACCCGCCAACGTGAAGGTCCATAGGCAGCCATCAGCTTAAATTTAGGTCTTTCATTGTCTGGGCTTCCAAATTTAACACATGGACCGAATATACTACATCAGCTACAAACATCAGGTCTCGGATTAGGTCATCTTGGCGCTGGACTTGATCACCTAAGTTTTTTAGCCGCAACCTCGGATCTATCTTATTCTCATATGTCAATCCATCATCCACCGATCACAGCAGGTCTAGTCTACAAATAGTTCACCACATGATAGCTTAAATTTCCACAGAGCTCTCCTGGTAAGCACTCTGATCCCACAATTATTACATCATCGGCGTCTGCAATGCAGTCTCAACCATAAGTATTCCATCAGCTCAATGGCACCATCTGCAGCACCACTCTTCTCGATCGTCCATCGGATGGTATGAAAATTTCCACGCCAACCTCCTCCTCAGTCGGTTAATCTCAATCCATGCCACCGCAAAATGCCGGTCGCAAATCAAATGGTTCCCGACACACGACATTGGAGATGCTAGTGTTGGAACTCCAGCAAATAATCGCATGAGTTGAATGGCATCGCACAATAACAACCACAAGAATCGTCAGCGATACATTAGACTCCAGTAAGGATGCAACGCAATTAAATGTTAAACTCAAACGTGTCAAGAATGCCTGCAACGTCTTTAGTAAAAATTGTTGATCGTCCGCCAACGACATTAGAAATTCTACCTCATCCTCCACCTCAACGCTCATTTATAATGACATTCCATCTGTCAGCTCTTTAGACAATGCCAATCTGCTTGCTGCACACCTTGCGGCCAGCCCAACACATCCAGATTATACTTTGTTTCCGCCTACACTTGAGTGCGGCGAAACTTCAATAGGAAGAATCCACTTTCGCACTCGTGTAGTAGCAAGAGCAGTTAGAGATTTTAATATACATAAATCCGTAGGCCCAGATGGTATATCTGCCCTTCTTCCGAAGAAGCGTTCTTCCACCCTGGCAAAATCACTGCATAAGCTTTTTCATCACTCTTCAGGACCCTTTCCGAGCAAATAGAAAAAAGCATTCATCCAGTCCGTCCCTAAATAAAAGGCGAATCGTTTCCCTCTCTTCCTACAGACCCATTGCACTTACGTCCCTTCTTTCCATCTATGAAATATCTCGAAACGCGAAAACTTCTCAATCACCGGCAGTACGGCTTTCGTAGCAACAGGCTCATTGGTGATTTGATGGCACGTCTCACTGAGACGTGGAACCAAACAGACAGCAATCTGGTGAAAGGAAGATAGTTGCACTTGATATTTTCAAGGCCTTTGCCAGAGTTTAGAATCAGGCTCTTTTGTCGAAAATGCGTGGTTTTGGGATCGATGACTCTCCTTTTTAATGGATTAGAAACTGCCTTCCGGAACGTTCAATTCAAGTTGTCTTGGAAGGTTTCAAGTTTGATATTCACAAATTAAATGCAGGTGCGCCCCAGGGCTCCGTTCTGCCTCCGACACTCTTTTTGATTTTCATCAATGACCCCTTGTCTGCTACTTCAAATCCAATATAACATATTCCTTTTTTGACGACAGTAATCCCTGCATTTCATATTCGTTCCCGGACTCACGTCCCTGCTCTTCGGCTGTTGAACGGGAACGGTAGCGTATATTAAGCTCATTAAATTCTGATATTTACAGCATAACTAATTGGGGAACCACTAAAAGAGTAGAATTTGATGCTTCCAAAACACAATGCTGTCTGCTGCCGTTAAAGCGGCAAATTCTCGGTATGTGTGTCAAGGACAACTTGCGTCGTCAAAGAAATGTAAGATGTATTTCACCCCCTCTGATCTGGCCTCAAAATTGGAGTGCAATGCGCACATTTGATCAGTTGACCCCAAGACCTCCTTGCATTTGCTAGATAGGATTCAAATCCTTGCGATAAGACTCATAGGTGACGCCAATATTACACAGTTAATTGACACCCTCAAACCCCGACATAATATCTCCTGTCTCACCTTGTTCTATCGGTATTTTTACGACCAGTGCTCCACCGAAATTACCAGTAGCAGTGCGTCCCTTCAAACTTTTAACAATTTACAACGTTTGTCTGTGTTCTCTCGTTTCACTATTATGTTCGTGAACAATGCATAGATTAAGCGATACGAATGGGAGTTGTGAGTGTCCACTGGTGCAACGCTTTGAAAAGTCGACGATGTTGCTAAACATTTTGAGTGCAAATTACACGGGGATCAGCGTTTGTCATGAAGTGCGCTCTTTGTTTGAGAGTGGATCAATAGACATCATTTGCATCACAGAAACTTGGTTAAGTCCGGATATAGAGACATGCATATAAAATGTATCGGGCTGATCGACTAAATGGGTCTTGCAGGGGTGTTGCAGTGTATGTAGAAAATAATTTGCAGCGTAAAGCAGTGAGGCAATCCACAATTTCAGACGATACTGCATATATTTTCATAGAAATGGTGGTAGAAAATATAAAATTTCTTATAGGAGTTTAGCTGCAATAAATCAAGCTCAGCGTCTTGGAAATCTATTCAGCAAGTCGGCATTACGAGAAGTGAATCTGACTGTAGCAATATTGACTTTAATGAACTTAATAAGAAGTTCATCAACAGTGCACCATCAAACAATAATCAGATTGACTCTTCCTTTTTTGACAGTTTCCAAACAGAAGAAGGAACATTACTTTCTTTTTCCTTTCAATAAGTTGATGGGACAACTGTAGGTGAGGCTGTTATTTCTATTAAATCGAATGCTGTAGGTCTGGATGATGTTCATTAAAATCTCGATGAATGGAAACAAACAAAAATTATACCTATTCCAAAAACACGCTCGCAAAATAATTCTGAGTATAGGCCTTCCTTTCCTCTGTTAGGTGTTTGAGAAAATTGTAAGTAAACAAATGAAGATCTTCCTTGGCCTAAATAATTCCAACACTAATCTCCACAACTCCACAACTACGTTGCTAAGAATTACTGACGACATCCGTTCAGCCATTGAAAGAGATATGATGTCAATTGTGGCATTCCTAGACTTCTCTAAAGCATTTGATTCAGTAAATCATGACATTCTTTTATACAAATTAAAAAATTGATTTGCTTTTGATAGTAAAGCGTGTCAACTTGTGGCATCATATCTCAACAATTGTAACCAATCTGTCGTTCATTGTGACGAAAAATCTTCTAGTCTCCCGGTAAAATCTGGGGTGCCCCAAGGATCCGTACTTGGCCCTCTCTTGTTCACAATGTTCACAGGTAATATTTATAAAAGTATAATTCACTGCGTTTACCATATCTATGTATGCGGATGATGTGCAGTTATATGTATAAGAAAGTACCCAAATCTACAGTGTCTTCCAGTGCCGCAAACCTTAACACAGACCTCGAGTCCATATTTGTTTGGTCTCAAAAAAGCTGTCACTGTCCATGTAATTCGTCAAAGACGAAGACGCTGCTAATTGCTAGTAATAATCCGTAAATTGCGAATTTGCCTCTTTTTATTAATAACGGTCCCATTGAGCCTGTTACCAAAATAAAAAATTTAGGATCTACTTCAATAAACATCTTAATTAGAACGACCATATAAACTACGTTGTCTCAAAAATATATGGCGTTCTAAGGGATTGAGCCCAAAAAAGCGGTACTTGCATGTTACAGTCAAAATGAAACTTATCAAGTCTTTTGTTTTGCCCAATTTAATACCTCCTAGATATAAATTTTTGAATAGCAGTCGTCAATTCTTTATTCATACTGTGCGCCGCTGAAACAATCTCCCTATTCACATCAAAAGGCTGAACACAGAGAATCGATTTTAAAAGCGATCCATTGTCCTCCTAATAATCCTATTTCTTCTTCTAATACTTTCTCTATCCTTTCTATCCAACTTTCTTCTTCTTCTTCTTCTTCTTCTTCTTCTTTTTCCTTTCTGCTTCTTACTAATTTAGTTTTAGATAATATTTGTATCCTAAGTTTGTAATACGAATTAACTGCGCATTGCTAAAAATTGTTTAAAATTAAATATTCGCAGAGATGCTTTAAAATAAATAAATAAACATCTGTCTCGCTATGAATACTCATTAGTATACCCTCAAGCCCACTTTTGGACGTACATACTCTGAAATATCGTGATTCTTTCCTAAGTAGTACAACTCGCTTATGGAATGTCCTGCCGAGCTCTTTATTTCCTAGTCATATTAACTTGCTAACATTCAAAACCAATGCAGATCCGTATATTTCTTTTTTCCCCGGGCTTGGCGCAAGCATTTCAAGGGTACTATCAAATACTGAAACCTCTTGCTACTTAACGAGTGCGACCCATAGAATAAATAGTCCGCTCTTCTTACGGCAACCTTTTCGTAAACTTGGCCTGAAATTCTATATACTTCTCACGAAAGCAGACACAATTCGAAATGGAGTTGTTTGAGATCGCAGTGATGGAAATGTCAACACCTTCGAGCTCTTCTACGCTATATAGACCCAATAATCAGATACTGACTGATTTGCCAGTGTACCTGGTCTGCCGCCCTGGTTAATTCTACCTTTCGTTTTGTTCATTGTTCATGTTCTTATCACAGTATCTTCAAATAATCAATTTTATTAAATAAATATTATTTTTAATTTTAGACCTCCCATACGGCTGATATCAAGACTTCCGTCCTGTTCTACTGCGGCAAACCAGCCTTAGTTTCAATGGATTACCAAATCGAAGCCAATAACGAAACCAGTGAATTCCGTCTATCCTACTATCCCCATGAGTTAAGCACCTTCACGAACATGCTGAAAGGTATCTTCGGCGAGCAAGCAGATCACAAAATCTATGGAGACTTCAAGGACTTGAATGTCATCAAGAACCCTGCATTCTACATCCACCTGATTGAGAAAGTTTAAAAGAATCTTAACCACCTAGCTTGTGATTTTTTTTTTTATAATTTTTTTGTTTTCGAAAATATATCTTTTCTTTTCGACACGAAATAAATGTGTAGTCGGCCTTAAACTATTCCAATAAACCCTCAGTTTTGAATATTTTAAAATATTCGAAAAACAAAATACGAGTACTGACCGTGATGGAATTGCCACGCATTGCAGTTAGCAGGTAAGGTAGTCCTATAATGGAATTCTAGCAATAAACATCGGTCGCACGACTATAAACGGAGAACGCAAAAAACCCAGCGATGGCGGTCCGCTCGTATTTCAATTCAATTTTCGAATACCTCCGGGACAGAATGGAGTTTGTCACAGACGTTCTAGTGTACATTTTGTTCTTTGGAGCGATTTTAAATAAATATTTAATAATCTAAGCAACAACGCAGGAGATCCCCAAAATGGCTTAATAAAAAAAACCCAGAAAAATTGACAACTGATCTTGCATCGCACTGCGGATATTTTTTTTTTTTATTTTTATTCTGTGTAAATATTTACAAATGCAAAACCAAAATTGCATATATTAAAAGTTGAATTTAAAAAGAAAAGAAAATGGTGAATTACAAATGTATGTTTGCGTTGTTCTTGAATGTTTCTCTAGCGATTAGTAAGCCCAACCTTGTGATTATGATAATTTTGAACAGAGTACTTGTTTACGGATAAGAAAATAAAATATAATTACATAAATATACATACTTACACATATAGAAGTATTAAGAACTAACAAGGCTCAATGCTTTATGACACAGAACCAGGATGGGGTTCACTTCAGCAGACTTTATTCAAATCTCTTCCGATCGCCTGAGAGATATTAAAATTGGCATTTTATCATGCGATTTTATTACACCGTTATACCAGGCAACCAAGCCCCATTTTCTGCAACATGTGACAAATGAAATCCTAATTTAGGATGTATTTGTGTGTGGTTTTCAAAAAATGTTCCTTCTCTGTGATTCTCATGTTTTCATATGGCCTTGTGATCAACAATGCGTTCTCGGCCGTCAAACGCTGTTAATTTTCTGGCAGGTTAAGGAAGTTTTCGACAGGACAGAGGGGCTTATCACAGCGGTTTGGTCTTAAAGATGAACACGGCTGCTTTCACTATACCCCATCGAGCGATTTGTGTCAAATACAGGTGTATAAGAGTCTTTTCTACTTTAGATATAGCAACGAATTTAAATCCCTTTAATATTCATGGCATTGGATATCGTCTGCAGCAGAACTCCGGGGCTGAAGAAATAAGAGAGCGTGAATTTATATTGCCGGTTAACTTGCTAAGCAAAGTTCGGAGGAGTACTTATTTACACCTAAAGCTATGCCTAAAGGTTGACCGTATCCTCGGTCAACGTTTTCATTGAGAGTTCGGCTTATTGCGAGCACGACTGAAGATTATATAACTGGTGCAAATAGATAAAGCATCTCAACGCTTCTTGTTTGTACAAAAAAGTCTGCAAAACTCTTTTTGTCTTCCAATAAACAACACAAGAGGATTCAAGAAGCCCCTATCACTTTGATCAAAGAGTTCCCGCAGGCGCTCCCATTGTTCCGATTTGAGTTCTGTTTTTTTTTTTTGTTAAGTTGGTAAATCTGTTGTTGACACTCCCTCTAAATCTTAGCGTCACAGCTTGACAGTTACGTAGCCTAGAGTACATCTATCTCTGTGTGTTGGCGATTTTTTACAATTTTAGAAATGGATCTAAATTTGCCACAACGAACTTGTACGAGTACTAAATTTTGCGCAAAAAACGGATTTAATGGCGCGCAAACGTTGGAAATTTTGGAAAAGTGTTTCGGCAACGATTCTCTTAAGAAAACGGTCGTTTACCTGTAGCACGAGCGGTTCAAAAGTGGTCGTGAGTCAGTCGAAGATGATGAACGCAGTGGCAGACCATCGACATCGAAAACCGACGAAAACATTGATGAAGTAAAAGAAATGTTTGTCAATAGCCGCAAATTAACCATCAGAAAGATAGCGGAGGACTTGAACATTGCCTATGGATCCGTCCAAGACATTTTGGTTAATGATTTGGGTTTTCGTCGTGTGCCAAAAGACCTCAATTTCATGCAAAAAAGAGACCGTGTTGATCGCAAAAGAGATGATTTGCGAGGCTGAATCCATTCCCACATTCATCAAAAGGATCATTACTGGAAACGAGACCTGCGTTTATGAGTACGACATACAATCCAGACATCAGGCAAGTGAATGATGTTCACCAAATGAACGGAGACCAAAAAAAACCACGTTGTTTTCAGCCAAAAAAGATGGCAATGCTCACGGTTTTCATGGATTACAACGATGTAGTGCATCATGAATTTTTGCCAGAAGGCCAGACAGTAAACAAAGAGTACGAGTATTATTTGTGCGTTATGAGACGTATGCGTGAAGCAATTCCGCGAAAGAGACCAGAATTGTGGGCAGAAAACTCGTGGATTTTGCGCCATGATAACGCACCGTCGTACTACCATCCAACAGCCACCGAATTCACCTCCCTGTGACTTCTTTCTGTTCAATCGAGTTAAAAAAACACTACGGCGTTTCAGTAGCCGAGAGGAAGTAATGGAAAAATCGCAGAAAGCACTGATGGACATACCGAAAACCGAATATAAAAAATGTTTCGAGGATTGGATCAAGCGCTGGCATAAGTGTGTTGCAGTCGATGGAGATTACTTTAAAGGGGACAATATAAATTTAGATGAATAAACTTGTATTTCCAATTTTCTGAGTACATTCCGGGAACTTTTTCGGTGCCTGGCTAGTTGCTATTAAACTGGAGTAACTGTGAGAGATCTAATATTGGTGCTGCTGGAGAGAGTTTTCTTTATGGCCCCTGCTCCGACTGCCTTGTCTTTAACATGACCAATATGAATCGCTGGCGTCTGTAACCAATCTTGATTCAATTTCTTCATGCTTTCTTTCATAAATCATCCAGAGTACGAAGTAGACTTTGCTTCGATGGAATAGATCGTGAAAGGTTTAGTTCCGCCTCAGCCATAGTACTAGATCGAGTGAAAAGTAACCTGCTGGGAATGAAATTTTTTTTTTTAAATTTTTTTTTTTTACTTTATTCAATATTGTCCCCTTTTAGTTTGATACACTTATTCCAGCGATTTCCCAACTTCTTGATCCCGTCCGGAAGGTCTGCAAAATACTCCTCCGTGGCGTCGATGATTTCCTCGCATGAGCTGAATTTTTTATTGATGAGCCATCTTTTGAGGTTTGGGAAGAGATAATAGTCCGAGGGAGCCAAATCGGGTGAAGACGGTGGATGCGACAGCAATTGGAGCCGTAAGTCATTGATTTTAGCCGTGGTTGCGATGCTCTTGTGCGCCGGCGCATTGTCTTGCAAAAACAAAATTTTTTTTCGCTTCATGTGAGGTCGTTTTGCAGCGATTTCGACCTTCAATCGCTCCAATAATGCACAGTAATACTCGCTGTTGATGGTTTTTCCTTTTTCGACGTAATCCACGAAGAGCATGCCATGACAATCCCAGAAAACCGACGCCATAACCTTACCGACCCATCGAGCCTCCCTCGGCCGCTTCGGAGCACTCGTGCCGGCTTCAGTCCATTGCCGGGCACTCAATGCTCTGGTATATAATAGTGGCTCCAAGTTTCATCAACAGTTACCAATCGACGCCAAAAGTCCGCCCGATTCCGCATCAGCAAGTCCAAACACTCTTTCGAATTGCTCTCGCGTTCGTGTTTTTGATCAGGAGTGAGCATGCGCGGCACCCAGCGGCAGGATAACTTTTTCATATGCAGAATATTGCCCAAAATATGGCGTGCGCGCTCAGTACTAATCTTTGTGGCATCTGCTAGCTCGCGCACCTTCACTTTCATGTAATTTTTTGACATTGTCCTCTGTAACCGCAGCGGACTTGATCGGTAGTGGAGTTGCGGCCACCACGAAACTCTCGAAACCAATATTTCACGGTGTAATCTGAGGAAGCATTAGCCCCATAATATTTATCCAACTTTTCTTTTGTTTCCTTCGCCATTTGGCCTCTCAAAAAATAATGTTTTATGAGAGAAGGAACATCGTTTTTGTCCATACTCAACATTATGCCAAACACGTCAACAACAATCAGCTGTCAAAATAAAACTAATGACAGCATCGCACTGAAATTTGGCATGTCTGCCAAAATATGAACGGACTCCAAGGCGCCATAACCTTTTTTGCAGTAGCAGCGCATTCTGGCGGTCAAGGACGTTACTAGTATAAAGAAGGGAAATAAGGAGATTGTAGCCGGTGGGGAAGATAAACTCTTAAAATGTAATGGGTCTGGTGGTAACATCGAGGGAGCAGTGGTCTTCAAGACTTCCAAACAGACGATGCTTTGATTTCCTTCAGCGATCAGGCTCCTTCGACTAAATTGTACATACGAGCTGGTAGATGTTCCTTAAAAGGGCATAATCCGACGATTAAACCATTGTTAGATTTAAGTTTGAATAAATCTATCTTCACTTCGTTTTGATCAGATAGAGAGACGTTTTTGCGGTCTTCGTCCAGATTGAATGGTGCACCCTGTCCGACAGAGCTATTTTCGTCGCCATCGACGTTTAACAGTTTTAGTACGAACTTCGTCTCAACTAGGGTGATCTCTAGTCCCCTACTGCTCTGTCCATAGGTAACAGATTAGAAAACTTTTCGGACTGGAGCGTTGATGTCCATCCGCTCTACATAACTTCAGTCGTTCGAACTTCACTCTCCAAACTAAATCGATACCGCTGTACAGCCCGTATAGTTTTCCATTGTATCTCCTGCAGACGGGATCGAAAATCACCCGAAGAATTTCCCTCTCACAACAGCCGAAAGCACTCTCACCCATTTTCGATAAAGTCCGTGCCTCCGCGGCAAAGAGCAGGACTGGGATTACTAAGGTCTTATATAAGGTCACTGTTGTTCGAGAAAAAGCCTTCTAGCTGGTCAATTACCTTCTTAACCCAAAGAAGCAGCGATTGGCAAGAGTTATTCTTAGTTTTATCTCAGCGCTGCTGGTGCCTTAAAAAACGGAAGAGTTTGGCAGGGATGCCATAGCTGGAAATTGCTCTGTATAGTTCGTCTCTATAGACGGTATTATACACGGTATTAAAATCGATGAATAGCTGAACTCGGTACACGAGTTGGACTTGTTGAGTTTTTTTCAAGATGTCGGAGTGTGAAAAACTTGGTCAATTGCTAACTTTTCTCGTCTGAAACCGCACTGATATGGGACCAGGCAGATAGGACCTTGTAGTCGATATTAAGAAGACTGCTGCCTCTGTAGTTGTCACAGTTCAGAGGGTCGCCTTACTTGAGGATCGGACAAACAATGCTGAGGTTCCCTTCCGGATCGGGTAGACGGTGTTGCCGATCTACATCGTCCAGGTTCATTCTGCCTGACAGTGGTATTTGGTTCGTCATTGCCTTGATATAGTCTACAGAAATGCTCTTTCAAAATCCTCAGCGTCGACCGCGGCTCTACTACTACGAGTACGTTCCCTTGTTCGTCTCTACAGGCTTCGGTTCGGGGCTTGTGTTGTTGGCATATTTTTCTTACCTTTTTGGTAAAACTTCCGAATCTCATTCCTGGAGTAGCATCCCTCAATTTCCTCGACTGCGCGCTTCTCATACTTACTCTTTTTTCTCGGTGTTCGTCTCTCTTCCTCTGCTCGTAGCTCTTGTCCTAATCGTTTTGTATGCATCTTGCTTAGCTGCATATGCTTACCGGCACTCGTCGATTGCAACCCAGCACATCAGAGGCGGCTTGTCTGATGGCTTTTTGGCAATGTTGTCTTCGATACTTGATCCTTGCGGCATTGGATCTCTCAAGAAATTAGGGGAGACTCGATCGGAAAAGGATTTTACGATCTCTTACTATTGTCGCCGTCCGACGTCAAACTTTCTCACAGTATTAACTTGCCTTTGTGATGTTCGGAATATCCGCAACAAATTAATGGTCCGATGTTGGCCCCTCGGAACATTCGGACATCCATAATACAAGAGAAGTGCCTTGCGTCCATCACAATGTGGTCAATCTGGTTACCGGTTGACTGATCAGGAGTTCTCCAACTCCCTTTGTGAATGTCGAGATGTAAGAACCGCGTGCTAGCTACGACAATATTTCGCCCCGGCGACTATATTTTCCGACAGTACTACCAAAGATAACCTCTCTTCCTATTTTTGTATTAAAATCGCCGGGGACAATTTTAAGGTCATAGCTAGGGCACTGCTCATAAGTCTCGTCCAAGAGGTCGTAGAAGCTACAATATCTTTGGTGTCGTCATCTTTCTCCTCTGCGGGGTCATGCGCGCATATAAGGCTGATGTTGGCAAATTAAGTCTTAACAGGGATAATTTAGCTCGTTAACGCGCTGTAAACTTAAGACTTCTTGCCTAAGTCTGCGTCTAACAACATCTGCATTCAAATAGGCGCTGCTTTTGCGGTAGATAATAATCGCCGTAGTAGATGTCACAGTTTTTCATCCTCTTTTTGTCGGGCCCGTCCCATCGCATTCGTTGGATGGTGGTAACATCTGCTTTACAGCAGTCCAGGGAGTTTGCTAGCTATTCGGCTGTACGTAGTCTATTAACATTCCACGTGTGGGTCCGAAGTTCGTTGCCCTTGTAGCGTTTGCAGGGGCTGTCGACGGTGGATCCATCCGTATCCGAGGCTTGTTGTTGCTTCGTAACTTAGTTTTTTTTCATGGCTAGACAGTTACCCCGGCGGCACCACTCCCCACCTGGAGAGCCAGTTTCATTATCGGGCGAGGCCAATAACCCGTTCGGGAAAGTAAGCCCTTTGGTCCAGTAAGGAATCATGCCCCACCATCCAAGACCCTGACTTAATCTCAGAAATCGTTATCGGCCTGAGCTCCAAATATGTCGGAGTAGTCCGGATAAGGTCTTATCTGTTTTATTTCGAGATTTTACTTCACCGTTGATTCCATCTGAGGAATTCATCCGCTGTCCCGTTTAGAGTGCTGCTATTTTTTCTGCTGGTCAGCACTCGCACTTATAAGTCGAGTCCGGATGGACATTGATCAGTACCCGATTGTTACCCTTGATCACGCGGCTACTTTCCCTCACTCCATTAGTTTAAGAACACCTTCGTTAGCTGTTAGGTCTAGATTTTAAGTTTTTGGACTTGTAGTAAGCTAAATAAAGTTGTCCGGAGCAGGCCTAGTCAAATCTAGTCGAAGTACACAACCGCAAACAAAGCACTGAGGCACAAATGACACTGACAAATAACAAAACACGTATCCTTTGAGTTAAAACGTTATCTACCAATAAGTATATGTCCTTTATTCACATAAATTGTGCCATTGTTAACAAATCACTTGCTTTTGGTGAGAGAGTGGTTTGCTAAACATCACCAAAGAGCGGCAGCTTCGAAAGTGTCCTAAAGCATCTGGTAAAGCTATGGAAACCTATGATTTATGTTTATAATTAAAATATTACTTATTGGAACATCACAATGTGTCTCTTTTGATTTGATCGATTAGTTTTCTTTCTTTTTTGTTTATGAGGTATGTACTAATATGTATGTGTGTGCGTACCTTTAATGAGCAAGGAAATTTCAAAAAATGTAACAATACTATGCTTAAATGATTTGTCTAAGGATCCGCGCAATATAAGAGATGTGAAAGTGATTTTTAGTTTCCTCCATACTGTTGTGCTGATGTTATGTTGACGATTCTTTTCCATCGTCTCATATGTAATTGCAGAAAGAAAATAGAACAATAACGTTGCAGCTAAACAAATGTTCATATCATTTTGGCTAACTTAATTCTTATCATAAAGTTACAATTTAACCGGCGCATCCGTCATTGATGGATGGAGAGTATAAAAAGGAAGTTAAGTTAATCATAATTGGATTGCAGTCTTTTTCCTATCTTAACCGCTAAAGTTCCACATTTTTTAGGTTTGAGCCAGATGATGTGGGTAAGTCAACATCATTTGGTGGCACAAATGTACCCATGGATTGCACGGACTTGTTCTTCTCCGATAGCTTTAGCATTTCGATTTTTAGTTTGTCTAGGATGGCATAGTTTGGTTGATTGATAGCAGCCTTGCTTTGTAGCACGGTGATTTCTTGTTCTTCGAGTTTCTTCTCCTTGAAGGTTTTGATGGAGTTGTTGCCGTAGAGACGAAGTAAAGAGCCCCAAGTTTTGATGTGTGGATGGAGAATCTTCAACAAAAAAAGAAAACATCATATTCTGCACCAGATACCAAACATTTTTTTGCTTTGTCTTCTGCTCACCTGTAAAATAGCCTGTGAGGCTAACTGCTTGCCCTCCTTCTTGTTCTTACAAACTACTTTTGCTTCATGCTTGCCCACGGTCATGGTGAATTCATTTTTCTTATTCTTCGTTCGGTTGATTTCGTAGTTAATTTGAACATCACCAAGTCCAAAGTTCCTCTGCAAACAAGTCAGCAGTATAGCATGTGGAGAGGGTTCAGTTGTTTTGTTACAGAATTCCGCTACGCGGGGATCTTCGATTTTAATATCATCGAATACCTACAGAAGAAATATACATGATGAAGATCTAAATTATACAAATACAAACACCCTACCGATAAGTCCTTGTGGTTGGTCTTCACTGCAACCTTGTCTGTCTTGATGCCCGAGATTTTGTCTTTCATCTCGGGAATGAGAATTTCCAATGTCTCTCGCGCAGCATCGGATTTTGCCTGCTTTTTACTAGTACCATAGCCTGTGCCATACTTTAATTCGTTTATTGAGACCGTCGCTGAGTAAGGTGTCGCCGCATTCTCCAATTCCTTGAACTCATAAGTGGGTTGCTTCTTGAGTGCATGCTGCACATATTCATGTAATATGCAGACGTAGCTCTTCCCATTCGGATTCATGATCCACTCTTTGCGAGAACGTGAATTCTGAGCTTCGACTGTTGTTAGAATAGGAAACTTTATCAGCTTTGTGCCATCAGGTAGGGTAGGTCTTTGCAGATTTTTGATATGTTTGCGGTTTTTGGTGAACTTTCGACGGGCATTCCACGACTTGAATCTTAAAACTCGGATTGTCTTAAATTTGAATAGATTCTTGCAGTAGTTATTGAGTTCTTGCGCTGTGAGAGATTGTTCTTTGGTATTCTCATTTACGGTGACAATCTTAGCTGCCGGCACTGCCTTGGGCTGAGATTGAGGTATTGTACTACTGTTTGTGTCACCATTAATCTCACTATTAGTTTCACCATCAATTTCCCCATTAATTTCACCATTAATTCCTATATTTGTTTCACCATTCATTTCGCCATTCATTTGTTGGGAGGCATCTCCACTGCCGCTAGATTGACTATTTACATCACTGAACACAAGTGGACACTCACTAGAGTTGTCGTTTGGCAACTCACTAGATCCGTTTTGATCAGCTTTGAGTCGGTTTTGTTCATCGATTGCTTCTTCCATGAGAGCTTTACGATAGCCAAGACAAGGAACTGCACTTACAGGTATTTCATGTTTCTAAAAATAGAATTTGAAGTGAGTGTACGGTTACATTAGCGTAAAGTCTTATACTTACCCTAACACTACCAGGACCCAGGAAATATGGTCTCGAAACGGAACAAACTCGCGACTGCTTATGCAGAAACAATGGCATTCCACTGTTGTGCGTCACCTGTACCCATCCCTCTGGGAGTACTTCAAAGTGATTGTGACCCTTTTCTAAGAAAACAATGAAAGAGTTTAAAATCGAACTCAACTCAGCGCAGACTCACCTTCTAAAACAGTCTTAAAACGCTCCTCATATTTGGGCTTTTGGGGACCTTTCAAGTCATCTGGTAAGCCCTCGTCTAGCAAGCTTTCTAATTCATTGTCATCCAAATCCAGATCGGAAGAATCCGGCTCCTGATCAGTGCAATCTTTAAATATAGTTCTCTCGTTAATTAGAAAATATACACCAGTGAACAAAATAAACACCACAGGTGGTTCTAAGAAATTTGCAAATGAACACACCAAAGTCAAAAGAAAAAGTTTGTTTGATCGTTGACCGACGATGTTAGAATGAGAAACTCGATGAACACGTCATTTACGCTAAGAGAGGGTCTACAGGGTCGCTGTGATAAAAGACAACAAATTTTCAATGTTGATTCGATCGATTGTTGATGTTTGAACTTGAAAGACCACCTTTAAAACAAATCGCAGCTAAGTGGAATGTTATTCGAATTAAAGAACACAAACACAAAGCATCATTTTGAGGAGATGTCCATCGGGAGTCGACTTGCTAAACTTATAAGCGCGAGTGCGAGTCCTCAGATGGGATCAGCGGTAAAGTAAACTCCCGGAACAAAACAAATAAGACCTTATCCGGACTACTCCGACATATTATGAGCTCAGGCCGATAACGATTTCCGAGACTAAGTCAGGGTCTTAGAAAATAGATGGTGGCGGATGACACCTTAATGGACCAACGGCAGTGCTTACTCCCCCGAACGGATTACTGGCTTCGGTGTAACCAAGCCCTCACCCTAGAGCTATCTATAATGAAACTGGCTCTCCAGGTTGGGAATTATGCCGTCGGGTAACTGTCCGGCCATGGAAAAAGAAACACAAGTTACGAAGCAAAAACAAGACGGATTTAGTGTTGACAACCCCTGCAAACGAAACAAGGATAACGAACTTTGGATCTATACGTGGAATGTTAATCGGCCAAATGCAGGCGAACAACTAGTAAAGTCCCTGGACTGCTCGCCATCCAAGGAATGCGATGCGACTGGCCGGCCAAAAACAGGATGAAAAACTGCGACATCTACTACGGCGATTGTTATCAACGGCAAACGCACCGTCTATTTGGATGCGGATATTTTGTTAGAGACAGAATTAGTCAAGAAGACTTGAGTTTACAATACGTTAACGAGCGCCTCGTAACAATCCCTGTTAAGGCTAAATTTGTAGAGGAGAAAGATGACGACACCAAAGATATTGTAGCTTCACGACCTCTTGGATAAGACCTACGACCAGTGCCCTAGCTATGGCATTTATATTGTCCTCGGTGATTTTAAAGCAAAGCTAGGAAGAGGGGTCATCTTTGGTAGCACTGTCGGAAGGTATAGCCTGCACGACACCATCTGCGGCTAATCGATTTTACATCGGGGCGAAACATTGTCGTAGCTAGCACGCGGTTCTCACATCTCGCCATTCACAAAGGGACTTGGAGAACTCCTAATCAGTCAACCGGTAACCAGATTGACCACCTTGCGATGGACACAAGGCACTTTCTCAGTATTATGGATGTTCGATCGTTCCGAAGGGCCAACGTCGGACCATTAACTTGTTGCGGATACCCCGAACATCACAAAGGCAAGTTAATACTGTGAGAAAGTTTGACGACGGACGGCGACAATCGCAATAGGTCGCTAAATCCTTTTCCGATCGAGTCTACACTAGTTTCTTAAGCGGTCCTATGCCTCTAGCATCATGTATCGAAAACCAGCGGCTGGGTTTCACTCGGCCACCATAGTAAAATTTGATTTGACGATGAGTGTCGGCAAGCACATGCAGCTATACAAGATGCATACAAAGTGGCGTTCCACAGAAGGACTAGAGCTGCTCACGAGCTCTACGTGTAGAAGAGGAGAGACGAACAACGGCTTCTCAGGAGGAAAAAGCAGGAGCATGAGAAGCGCGAGTTCGAAGAAATTGAGCGATTCCAAGGACACAAACTCCGAACCGAAGCCTGTAGAGACGAACATGGGAACATAGTAGTAGAGTCGCAGTCGATGCTGATAATTTGAAAAGAGCATTTCTGTAGACTGTATAACGGCGATGACGGACCAAATTCCGCTGACAGGCAAAATGAATTTTTCAACCTGGACGATGTAGACCAACAATTCCGTCCACCTGACCGGAATGAAGTGAAATAGCCATATTTAAGCTTAAGTCCTACATTACTGCTGGAGCTGATGGCGGAGCTCTTCAAAGCGACAATCGATCACTTGGTGAGGAGCATACACCAACTCACCTGTAAAATATAGTCGGAAGAAAATATGCTCGATGAATCGAACCTTTTTGTCTGGTAGAATGCAAACAGTTGTAAATGGTGATAATTCATGCCACTCAAACTCATAAAATAGGGTGTTTCTCAGGGATTCATCCTAGTTCCACTTCTAGATATTTTGGATTAACGACCAACCAATGGTTTGAGAGTTTTCCTCAATTGACTTATGCAGGCCTATTCATCTCGGTCAATGCAAATATCCACCATTGTGGGAGGTTTTCAATAGTGGCCAAGCGTTTTATATAAACACAAGCGTCGAATTTTAAGCCTCTTCCTATTACCTCCTCTTCTCAAACAACTCGCGAGGACTTTAGAATTTCAGCCCACATCTCAACATTCATAGAAGGACTTGCCTATCTCCTCAACAATCAATCGTCCACCAGATTGATCATATTACGATTCACGCACGGGACTACTCCAGCATTCTGGATATCCGAACTTTCCGAGGTGTCAACATCGATTCGGATCACTGCCTTATTGCAGCCAAGGCACGAATGCGGATATCACAAGCGCAACGGAGTCAAGTAAGACTAACATAGTTCGACGTCACAATGCCCTAATCGCAAAAGATGCTTGAATACCCAAACCATAGAACACCAATGGGAATGTTGTCAATGAGCCTTCAGAGAGCCGTTTCTGATGTGTTTGGGTTTTAAGCGGAACAACAATGGCGATATATGAATGCAGAAACGTGTAGCCTAACAAGGAGCATATGAAGCTGCGCTACATCAAAACGCGAAAGTTTCTTGTAAGCTCTACGAGCAGAAAAGTAGGGAAGAGCACAGGTTTCCCGAAGGAAAAAAAAAGAGCACCAGAAGCGCACGATCGAGGAAATGGATAGATGTTACTGCGGGAATGACAATCAACCGCTTTATCGCAGAATAAAACGAACATATAAAGGCTTCAATTACAAAATGGAAGCCTACAAAGATGAAGATGGACTACTTGTAGTAGATTCACAGTCGGTGCTAAGAATATGGAAAGACTGCTTCGGCAGACTGCACAACCATTCACCCTGGACCAGGGCGACAAAGAAATCCATCTCTTGACCTGGCTAAACGTAGCGTAGCTTAAGTCTAATAAGATGAAGTGCTGCTGAGCTATTTATAGCAACTGGTTGTGCAGGTTACCAAGGTCGGTAATGGCTTAACCAAGAAATTCAGTATTAAGAAAGGCATAAGACAAGGCGACGTGCTGTCACGTGATTTTCTAACATCGGCCTGGAAAGAATCGGCATGACCCCTTTAAGGTCCGCACAAGTGCTAATATAGGCGGATGACATTGATATGGTTGGTCGAACACCCCGAGACGCCAATGAAGATTTCGTTAGTAATGAGGCGAAAGCTGCCAAAATGGGTTTGACGTAAATTAGGGCGCAATCCACCGAAGACAGATTGGCTAGAACACCACCATTGGCAGTTATAACTTCGCGGTAGTTAAGGCCTTGGTATACCTTGGGTCCGCAGTTGCTTGTAACTTGTAGGCTCAACATCAGCGCAAAAATCGGACGCAGTATCTCTCTTGCCAATAGCTGTTTCTTTGGGCTTTAGAAGCAAGAGTCCGAGAGAAGGAGGCCTTTTATAACCGGCTGAGTAATGGTAATAGGAGTCTTGAGTGTCAAGGCTGGCAATGACAATGATGGACTCAGGCACGTTATGGGAAAGCATCGTGCTGACGACCGGAACGACAATGGTGAGGGTTTTGTCGATTTTTGACGCCAACCGCCTTGTAATTGGAGGGACCATGTTTGAGCACAAAGTCAGTTGGATGTCAACGGACAAACAAGCAACTTCCAATCAAATTGATCACTTCGCGTTAAGTCGACGATTTGACGGAGTCCGTTAAGTCGACGTTCGCAACAGAAGGCATCCAGGCATGGGAATGGCCCGGGATCACCATCTGATTGCGGTTTGGAGATCCCAAGAGAACACCCGAATGCCCAAGTTTAATACAGATAGACTAAAGGATCCCGCAGTCCGCCAACAACTAGGGAACGAAGAGCAATCAGTAGTACGGCACCCACCTCCATCGAAAGCCATTGGTGTGCTGTGAAAAATGTTTTCATATCCGGTGCTGAAAGTATAGTTGGTCGGTCGCAAGGTAGAAACAGTGCTTGATTTCCGAAGAAACCTGGGCTAGGCTCGAAGAAAGAAGACACCTCAAAGCTCCCGTCGCAGTAACTCCAGCAGCGGGGAGTAACAAGCTAGAGTCTACCTATCGCATGACGATGAGAGAAGTTCACAGTAGGGTGCGACGAGATAAGAGTAACTATATCAATGCATTGGCTACAGAAGCAGAAGAGGCCGCTACCAGGTGTGACAGTAGGACCGTCTACTGAATTACCAAAGAGCTCAGAGGTGTCCAAAGCTCTAAACAACACCTGGTAAAAGACACAGACGGATCTCTGCTAGTTTCGAATGAGGACCAGCTAAAAAGGTGGAAGGAGCACTTTTCTGCGGTTTTAAAGCCCAATGACTTAGAGTGTAAACAAAAATAATGCTTGTCAAGCACCTTACGCAGTGCGAAAACTAAAGAGGAAGTTGCCTGCAGTACCCAAGATAATAGCTAAAATCGTCCTGGAGCAAATAAAAGAGAGCCTCGAATTCACACTCAACGCCGTACAAGCAGGATTCCGCATTGGACTTTCCTGTGTGGACCACATCAACTTGCAGATCATCATCAAACAGTGCGTTGAATATTAGTCACCACATCACCTGTTGTTCATCAACTTCTAAATGGCGTTCGACAGTGTCTATAGAGAAATTTTCTGGCTTGCTCTGCGGAGGAGGAGCATCGCAAATTGCTATTATCCAGGTTACATATGATGGATCCAAATGTCACAATCTACAGAGGAGTTTGAAATCCTAAGTGGGTTTAGGCTTTATCGACTGGAAATGGAGCAATTCAGTAGACTCCGCAATCAAACCTTAATCATCTGGACTACGCGGACGACGTATGCTTACTCTCTCCCGGGATCATGGATCTCCATTAAATGACAACAAGGGTGGGGAGAGAATCTAAAATCGTTGGGCTAAAGATCAATACGGCAAAAACAGAAAGGATCAGCCTTAGAACTTCCTCATCTAACCAAGTAGAAATTTCTGGACAACGACAATTCGTTTTGGGAATTTTCGAATTCGTTTTTCGAATTTGGGAAAGCAAATTCTGCGTTCGGAATGTTGTCCAAAATATAGAGAAACAACTCTATCAGCCTAAAGACCAATCTACCACCGTTCTGCTCCATCCGTGTTTCTCTATGGGTGTAGCACTTAGAAAGTCACACCCGCAGTCACAAGAAAGCTGCAAGCATTCGTGAATAGATGTCTGCGAAACATCTTAAGGACCGTATCTCTAATGATGAACATACGAAGAAGTAAGTGGTAGTGGATTGGGCATACGCTTCGTAATGGTCACGAGTGCTTTGCGATACAATGGAACCCTCTCAGAAAAGCAGACGATTGGGCCGACCTAGAAGTACTTGGCGCAGAACGGTCGAAGAGGAATCACCACAACTGGGGAAGAGTTGAGATACACCTCCAGAAACCATACACAATGGTGCTTAGGAGTAGAGGAGACTTATGCCCCGCAAGGAGAACTTCACGGACATAATAAGTCCGAGGACCTAAATGAAGTTAGGAGGAGCGCTCTTATAAGCACCGATGTGACAGCACTTCAGGCAGCTCTCAATAACTGAATAAAGGCGCTGGTAAATAGAGGGTTACGAATCAGTACTTCAAAGACTATGTAGGCTCTGTCGTTAAGCAAAAAGGAAATTGCGATAACCATGTCGGACATAGTTAGTGTAGGATGGTGTAAAAAGCGAGTAACTCCGCTGTATTTTCTGACAGAAAAATGGTTTGTTATATACAACGGTAGTTCGTCCAGTTTCAACATCCTCATCGCAGTATTGTACGATGCACGAAAAATATGAAAAAACGACAGCGACGGAAATCTTACGACTGTACGAGCGGATATAGCAAAATGGGAGGCGCATTCGCGGAAGTCTCCACCTTAAGAAAGCGATAGTCGACAAATTCCAGGGTGAGCAAATCAGCTGCATTTGCCATACTCAGCAAAAGTCGTGGAAAAATCCGCTGGAAAAGGCAATAGCGACTTAAATTACAGCCGAGAACCGAGGAAGAGGCCGAAAGAAAAATAATTTCATCACTTACAAGCAAACTTTCGGCCTCAGTACCCAGGTGATTCAAAATGGGAGAATTATGTAGCACCAGATTCCAACGACTAATAAAAGATCTTGGTGAACTACATTTGGAATACAAGCTTCACATACGCAGGTGGACAGTGGCACATATTCTACTTAATGGGTCACCGACCAGTAATAGTGCTTTGTGAATACCTGAATAGCGAGGTAGTCATACCTAAAGGAGTGGCAAATGGTGAAAGCACTCCATTATTAATTTTTACACGGAAAGCCACTCCTAAACTCAAAGCGTTCTCGTCATAACTCATGCAAAAAGGAAAATCAAGTCCACATAGCATTACAATACTAGAAAGCATGAGACACATCATATTAACACAGGCCAAGGGCCATTAACAGAAACGAAATTCTCCTCCAGAAATGGAATTTTCACAAATCAAACATTTTCTAGTTCCCCACCATCAGAACGAAATAAAAACTGAAAAAAAAAGAAACAACCACATTTACTGCACATTTAAACAAAATCTATTTGCAAAGACCATTTACCAGATTCATCCGATCCAGATCCGACTTCGTCCAACACCTGGAACTCTCTCAGCTGCTTGCCCAGTATATTGCCCTTCTTCACTTCCACATGCGTTTTCATCTCCTCAATTGCACTCAATGAAAATCCAGCGACTTTCATTGCAACCGCACAATCAGAGATTGCCTTCTGTTCAGCGTCAGCATCCTCCAGACGTGGCATCTTACTTGGTCGTTGCTCCTCTTCCATCTTTTAAGTCTTACGAAATATATAGGTATATGTATGTATATAAAAAAAAAACTGACACACACACACGCGAATTGCCAAAGTTCTCTACTTAAAATAATTCTCTACAGAAACTGAATTTTTACTCAGTGCCGACTCGGCTTCGGTCTTTAATATCTTTTACGTTTCGTAAGTCTTTTTGCAAGCTGTCGTTTTTAGGTTCTTCTAAAAAATATCCAATACTGATTGAATCCAACTTTTGTTGTTCAAAATTGGATGGTCACATTGGTTATTTCAGAAAACCCAACACACCACCACTATCAATGTCGCTATGGCTAATGCAATTTCATTTCGATTTTGAGGAAATACCTTTTGGAAATGATTTTATTGATTTTTACATTGTCCACACGGGGAGTGGGATCATTCTTTTCTTTTCTTTTTCTTAAATTTACTTATAGAGTTTTTCAATTGTTTTTGTTTTTTTTTTTCTTTAGCTTTTTAGAAACACCTTACCAGGTCTGTGCAGAGATGAATTTGTGGGATATAGGACAAAGGAGCACTTTGACTGCAGGATGATAGGAAGTCCCAAGAAGTTGCTTTTACAGTGGAGTCTTTGGTTTGCATAGATTTTTCACTTACAAGAAACCACAGCAAAAGGACTTCTTTTCGGGATGGGGTAGTTGCTATTAAAAATGAAATTTATCATTAAATTAAAAAAAAAAAAATTAAATTGAGTTCGCTTTGGAGTTCGACCGTGACCTTGTAGTATTGATTTTTCTTGTGTTCCTTTGGATTGTGGATGAGGAAAGAGAAAAAATTAAATGAAATTCGTGCCGAAACGTAACTTCTAGTTGACGTTGAAGACGAACGAAACGATACACAACAGTCGAATGACAAGTGACAGCTGTGAAGTTCGTTGTTGGTCAATGGGATGTGGGTTTTAGCGATTGCAGCGCCATTCGAATCATTTAGAAGTGGTTGTGTAGAGAGAAACCATTTTGGAGTCGGTTACAATGTGATAATTTCAATTTCAGAGTAATGTAAGAAAATTACAAGGTGTCCGGTGGCAGATTTATGTTTTAAAATATAAATATCGCAACTAGACGGAGAACATTGTTTAGATTTGATCGGGAAAATTGCTAACTCTCCTATAACTTCGATTGGAGCAGCAGTGGAACAATCAAGTTCGTAGTGAAGTGCTTGGCATACCTCTTAGTGGCGGTGTCCGGTAACATGACTAACAACATGAGTACATTTTTACTTATTCCATGTCCAACAGTAGTATAATACTGGCCTACGACCTCATAGGGCTCACAACCCAATACGGAAGAGATAAACAAAAAGTGACGAATCAGCTATTAGCCTCGGATAGTGACGGATTCACTGTCGACGACCTTGGCAAGCTATTAAAGTACAACGATCTTCGTATCTCTACGTTGAATGTTCGAACCCTTAAGAGACAATCGCGTGCTGCCAAACAACCAGCGGAGATCCTCGTCTACTACAAAGCTGACACATCAGCCATCCAAGAAATGTGATGCGATCGACCGGACATAAAGAAGATGAAAATCTGTGATATCTAGTACGAAAAGTGTTATAAGCAACCAGCAGTCGCAGCGATTTTTCGGATGCGGATTCGCTGTATGAGGAAGATTTAGGAAACAAGTCTTGAGTTTCTGGCAATTTCGGACAGCGCGATGTATCTACTACTCACTACTGCAACTACTGACTGTTCAAAACATGGATTGGACCAATAGCGCAACAATCAAGTTCGTAATTTAGTGCTTGCTTTACCTCCTAGAGGTGGTCCCCGGGCCACTACGTGTATAAATCCTTATACAGGTAGGCCAAAATTGCCTAGACTAGGTAACCTGGGTCAGCAATCCGCGTTACCGAAGCCATCCCGCCACGTAAACCGACTTGATGCCTCGGATAAGGACTGATACGTTGACGACCTTTGGCTATAGTACCCGGACTAAGATTGGTTTCTGAAATGTGAAGACGATCCTTGGCTCTCAGAGTGAAGGACCTCAGAACGCCAGATTCCTTCAATTAGAGCACGATATAAGCTGGACATACAATAAAACGACGACACGGCGCGGAATAGGATAATGATTTAAGAGTATGCTCCTGGAATGTTAGAGCATGATATACTCCAGGAGCTACTCAAAAATTTAAAAATATCCTCACTCAGTATAAGACGAAAATGCACTGGACAGAATCAGAAATGATGAAAAGAAAGGAGTTGCCACAAAAGGTTGCACATATTAGAATACGGATTCGTCGTGGGAAAGCGGCTGAGATCGAAAGCCATCGATTTCAAACCAATTAGCGATCGTCTGGCTGTGATCCGCATCCAAGGTAAATTCTACAACATCGGCCACACATGTGCACTCGCCCCTACCAATGAAGCTGGGGACCCTATCAAAGAAGATTTCTACGACCTCTTGGACGGAGCCTGTCCGGAGTACGGGGACTTCAATGCCAAAATTGATAAGGAGGGCTTCTTTTGCAGAGTGGTCGGAAGACACAGCCTCCACGAAACGATTACGGCCCCAGACTCACTGACTTTGCGGAAGTTAGTAAAACGGTGATAAGTAACACAAGATCCCTTCATAAGAGAATCCACACAGCAACCTGGCTAACTCCGGGCATTAGAACCATCAACCAAATTGACCACGTGATGATTGATGCAAGATGTGCAAATATTAGAGGGACAAATGTCGACTCTGACCTCTATTTACTGCAGTCCGATGCAGAGCTTGACTATCCAGTGAAAGAAACCTGCGCCAAGCAACAAAAGGGAGGTGCAACATTGGATCCCTGAGCACACCGGAGATACAGAGAGCAACTGGACAAAATACTTTGCAATATGCCATTGCCTACCACAAACGCCAACAACAATACTGCACTACTATTCAGAAAGTAGCCGCAGCAACTCTAGGCTACCAGCCACCCTCGACAAGAAATCCATGGTATGATGACGAGTGCATGCAGAAGAAGAAGGACACAGATTAAGCATATAAGAAGACGTTGCAAAGAACAACACGGACAACGTGTAATGAATACAGAGCCAGAAGGGGGGGAGGAGAAAAAGTTACTGCGAAAAAAGAAAAGAGCCTCTGCAATCCCCCAGTTCAAGGATATCGAAGAGTGCAGGAGTAATAATAAGATGCGAAACTTTTATAAAAAAGCTAAAAGCCTAGCTGCAGGCTGCAGATCAGGAATTCAGGCCCTTCGAAACACTGAGGGTAACCTTGTCACCGATTTTAGATGGACATGACTAGGAGAGAGTGATAGGACATGAAGAAAATCCAACTCCAGTTGATTAAGTAGTTCTCCCACCCAGCCTACACGAAGTCAGCACAGCCATTAAAAAGCTGAAGAACAATAAGGCAGCGGTCTCGGACGGATTGCCGTCAGATCTCTTCAAAGCTGGTGGCATTATTTTGGTAAGGAACATGCACCAGATCTTCTACAAAGCACGCCCGACGACTGGACTATCAGCTCTATCTGCCCTATCTTCAAGAAAGGCGATCATCGGTCTTGTAAGAACTACCGACTCATATCCCTGCTTAACGTAGCCTACAAGATCCTATCCAGCATACTGTATAAACGACTAAAGCCGTTTAGCACCACGCTCATCGGCACCTGCCAATCTGGCTTCCGGACCGGCAAATCGACGATAGACCAAATCTTCACACTGCGGCAAATCCTGGAAAAGACCATCGAGTCCTAAGTCCATACCCACAATCTCTTCTCAGACTTCAAATCTGCATACGACAGCATTCGTCGCACTGAATTATATAACGCGATGGCCGAATTCGGAATCCCGAGAATACTGATCCGATTATGTCGTGCCACGCTAGAGAATTCGCAATGCACCGTGCAGCTTGGAAACTATACCTCCGAATTATTCCAAATATGCACCGGATTCCGGCAAGGAGACGCGCTGTGGTGTGATTTCTTTAATCTTGTACTGGAGCGAAAGGTTGGCTTAAACATTGTGGGCACTATATTCGACATCATCGCCCGTTCCCAACCTGCCATTATTAAGTCTTCTACCGCTATAGAAAAACAAGCCAAACGAGTGATCTCATGATGAATGAGTATAAAACCAAGCACATGCTGACGACCGAAAATTGATCCCTCGAATACCGTTTAGGATAGAACCTAACAATCGACAGCTACAATTTTGAGGTAGAGAAGGAGTTTATCTACCTCGGGGGGAAATATAAACCCCACAAATGACACCCTAGTGGAGATTCGGCGAAGAATAACCTTAGGCAACCGTTGCTACTAACTCGAAGATCCAAAATCATGCTCTACAAAACCCTGATCTTGCCAGTGTTGCTTTATGGAGCGAGGAGGGCGAATGGAAGAGAAGATATAACCGCGAACTCTACGAGCTGTATAAAGATGTGGATATAGTCCGGAAGGCAAAAATCCATCGGCTGCACTGGCTTGGCTAAGCTAAGAGAATCTTCGAATCTCAGCCATGGTTCACGAAGAAAAGGAAGACCGAACCTGCGGTTTAAATATTAAGTAATCGCAGACGCCAGAAGACTTGGCCTAGTAAATTGAAAGCAACGTGACCGGGACCGTGAAGGATGGAAAGTGGCGTTAGAGCAGACTCAAACCCTTCAAGGGTCGCTGGCCGGATCCGTAAGTAAGTATTGGATGCTAAATCAAGTGAAACATTTATTCTTACCCTTGCTCTACATTTCGATTTGAAAGGCGAAGAAAAATCCTCTCTTCAAATCTATGATGCGTTGCCCTTGGAAAAAAAACCAATGGCACACTAATAAACACCCACTTTCCAGGTAGCTCCCTATTCGCGGTCAGTAGCAACCCAAACAGGACTACCCCAACCGTGACTAAAATTTATGATCTCTGATTTCAAACCATACAAGTCTGCTGCTCCAGACGGCATAATACCTGGCGAGCTATAAAGGTCCTCAGATATTATCCTGCCTACGCTAGAAAGTATCATGAGGAGCTGTGTAGAACTGATCCACATTCCACTGTCATGGAGAGAAGTCAATGTAGTTTTCATTCTCAAAGCCGGAAAATGCTCTCATGTTGCCCCAAAGGACCTCAGATCTAAAAGTCTATCATATTTCCTGCGAAAAATTCTAGAACGACTGATTTGCTAAAATTGATCCAAGACTTTTGTCAACGGCTCAACATGCCTACTGTAAAGGAAAGCCACATCAGACGGTTCCTACAATATGGAGGGTACATAATGGTCGCTTTCCTGGGCATAAAGGGTTCCTTTAACAACGTCAACACTTCCGCAATCACGATAGCACTGGCAACTCTGCAGGTAGACGACTCACTTGGGGAGTTGATCGGTCTTATGCTAAATAGCAGGATAATCAACTCCAAACTGGGTGGGGCTTCTGCTAAATGATGTGTCAAGGCGGTGTTCTCTCTCCGCTTCTCTGGAACTTAGTGGTTGATGAACTGCTGATATACCCGGAAGCGGATGGTACCAGGATGATTGCCAATGCGGATGATGTTGCTATAGCCGCCTCAGGTAAGCATCTTAATACCATTAAAGAGCTCTTTATCAGAATCTTAACAGATTAACCCGCTGGGCAGATTGCTGTGGATTGGGAGTAAGCCCCCATAAAACTGATCTTGTCCTCTTTTCCAGGAAATATAAAATTCATATCATAGACCCTCCCTCAATACACGGTACCAGTTTAGTCTTTGCCGACACTGCAAAATATCTGGGTCTCATTTTTGACAAGAAGCTGAACTGGAAACCTAACATTCAAAGCAGCTACAGTAGCTTTACTCTCTTGCAAAAACGCCACTGGGAACAAATAGGGCCTTCAACCTCACATAGTCCACTGGCTATATATCTCGGTCATTAGACCGCTACTCATCTACGAGGTTGTTGTCTGGTGGACGGCCGTCAACTGCAGCAAACTAAGCAGACTCCAAAGAACAGCATACCTATGCACAAGCGTAGCCCTACGCTCTACTCCCGCTACTCTACAAGTAGCTGCGACTAAACAGTGGACAAATAATCCATTTGGCCACGCCAGTATTCTTAATACATTAGGAATCCTCACAGAGAACATCGATTACACCATTCCTGAAGTTTGGTTCGGCAAAGACTTCCATGTAAGCTCCCCATCTATGTAGATCCTTCTGGAAGGAAGATGCTTTCATGGGGGACAAATCAATCCACTTGTGGCGGTGTTTTCTCAGATAAGCTAAATTTGAGCATCTCCTTCCATCTTCCAAATCACTGTAGCGTGTTCCAGGCAGAAATTTTGGCGATTAAGGAAGCTCTGCCCTGGCTAAAGAAAAACGTGATATCTGCAAAGGATGTCCGCATAGTTTTGGATAGTCAGTCTGCTATTATGTCCCTGGACTCAGTCACATTAAATTCTAGAACCGCCCTTGAATGACGACCATCTCTTACGGGGATGGCAGAGCTGTTCAACTTTCACCTTTGCTGGGTACCGGGCCACATAGATATTCCAAGGAATTGTAGGGCTGACGAACTCGCCAAAATTGGAACTACTCTACCCATTCTACCGGAAAAGGGGTAACATCGCTATACCAGTCGCTAAGTTCAAATCAATATTAGAGCTGGATGCTAATAAAAGATCACACCTTATGCGGACTGTTGGACCAACATGTCTAGCGACCAAACAGATCTGCTCGATTTGAACCGCTCTAAGAGTTTGATCCTTCTGAATAGAAAGCATCTCAGAGCCATCATAGGTGTCATCACTGGACATTGCCTTGTAGGCAAGCATGCAAGACGGCTTGGTGTCTTTATAAACGATTTCTGTAGAAGCTGCATGAACGAGGAGGAGCAAGATGCAATCCTCCACCTACTCTGTACATGTCCAGCTCTCTTCCAAAGAAGGAAACTCCACTTAGGCGATTTCTTTTACAATGACTTAAGTGATCTAAAGAATATAGACGTTAGGTCTCCTACGCTTCATCATAAGTTCAAATTGGTTCCATGAGCTGAGGCCCCCATTTATTGGCCTAATACCAGCTTAATCTAACTTAAAAAAACTAACAGAAAGACTTAAGAGCTAGTGACCAAGGAAGTGATGGAGGAGATCTTGTTTAAGACGAGGAGTGCTCAGGTGGAAATGAAAAAGGGAGAGGTTTGAGTTGACCTTTCGGAGCATTCGGGAGATAGGCTCGTTGGAGCCATAAGAGGTGCGGTGGACCGGTAGATAGAAGAGACGAGGACAACGTAGATTGCGGGGTTTGGTATTGAAGGAAATGGAGTTCAAAATGGATGCACAGTCGATGGAACCTGAGAGAAGACGATGAATGAAAAGAACGTCAGCAATATTCCTACGTTCTTCTAACGAATTCATATTTAGAAGTTTGAGGCGGTCTTGATAGGGAGGTAAGATTAAAGGGTCGTTCCATGGCTGGCCACGGAGGGCAAATCGGAGGAATCGACTTTGAATACCCTCGATTCGGGAAACATGAACCCGGTGAAAGGGTGACCAAGCTTGACTGGCATACTCAAGCAGGGGGCGAACAAAGGTAATAAGAGAGATCTGGTTACATACGGGTTGGAAAATTCCTTGGACCACCGTTTAATAAAGCCAAATGATGAGTTGGCTTTGAGTATCATCTTATCGATATGCGAACGGAAATTAAGCTCACTGTCGAATAATATGCCAAGGTCTTGAAAAGACTGAACCAGGGGAATTAGTTGACTATGGAGAAAATGAAGTCGGGGAGGAGACGGCTTGCATTTACGTGAGAAGGTAATAGATTGACATTTGGCTATATTAAGTTCTAGGCAGTTTTTGAGGCACCGGATTGGAAACCGATCAAGGTCTTCTTGAAGAAGGGCAGAGTCCTGGGGAGAGGAAATAGATTTAAAAAATTTTGTGTCGTCAGCGTAAAGGGAGAGGGAGGAGTGCTTAATGACACTCTCAACAACGTTGATAGTAAGAATGAAGAGAAGAGCGCCAAGATGACTGCCTTGTGGAACTCCAGATGAGGCCAGGAATGGAACAGAAAGGGCGGATCTAAACCGAACACTATAATATCGGTTTACCAGGTAAGAAGAAATCCATTTTAAAAAGAGAGGCTCAAAGCCGAGAGCTGACAATTTGAAGAGGATCAATTGATGAGTTATCTTATCAAACACTTTAGTGAAATGAGTTGCGATAACATCGATTTTTTTGCCATTTTCTAAGGCTGAGAGTGCAAAAGACACGAATTCAACTAGATTTGTGGTAGTTGATCTACCTGTTAGAAAACCATGTTGTCGGGGTGAAATAAAAGGCTTGCATTTGAAGCTTAACGCTTCGTATAAAATGCTTTCAAAGAGTTTGGGTATATGAGAGAGTTTAGCAATGGGACGATAATTGGTAACTTCATGCTTAGATCCCTTTTTGTGTTTTGGGCTTATAAAAGAGGTCTTCCAAATCTGGGGAAATTCACCTTGTGTAAGACAGGTTGGAAGAACATTTCTTAAGAAACATGGCGGGGAGTCCGTCTAGGCCAGGTACAAATTCATCTTTAAGTTTAAGTAACTTTTCTTCAATAACTGCAGGATCGAAATTTTGAGTGAGAAAGGGACCAATAGAGAAATTTGGTAGATCATTGAAGTAAGAGGGATCTGGTACGAAGGAGTTGTTGGCAAATGATTGCTTGAAAAATGTATGCAAAAAAGTTGGCGATGGTAGGAGGATCACATGAAGTTTTGGTTTCGAAAGCGAGGGAGGAAGGATAACCATCAGTCTAACTTTTGCAATTGACAAATTGAAAAAAGGACTTGGGGTCATTTATGAGATTGGTTTGCGCACTATTCAGGTAGCGCTGAGGGAGAGAGTTATAGTGTTCAATGAAATGAAGATATGTACCTAGATAATTAGAATAGTCGGAAGAAGAGTGGGTGCGAAGGAATACCGCCCATAACTTGTTTCTTTTGTTTCGTAGAGAGCGAAGTTTACGATTATACCAAGGAGGGGATGTAGAAGAAGTTTTATGGCGGGAGTAAGGCACATAAAGGGAGATGGATTTGAATATTTCTCTGTAAAAAATGGAGAGGGCAGCAACCAGAGATAGATTGGTAAACTCAAAAGAAGCCCTGCTTAGATAGGTATTGATTTTACGGAAATTAGATTTGTGAAAATTGTAAGAGAATAGGACTGCGGGGGGAGGCGACTGAAGGTGAGAGTTGTGGAAAAATGAGAGAAGAAGTGGAGGATGAAAGTTATCAATAGTTGAAAGAGATAGGGGACAACACGACACTGAGGAGTTGATGGGCTCAGTTATGGAGATAAACGCCACTGACTTGGCATAGACTAGAGTCTGTTAGCCGATCTAAGAATAGGCATTCCTTAGTAGAAATGGGATTGAAAGCGATGAAAAAAGATAGGTCTTCAGATGGACTCCACTTCAGCTGAGGCAGATTAAAATCGCCGAAGATAATGATATCATCAAGCGATTCTGATAAGTCGATCAAATTGTCAACTGCTGCAATAGCAAGTTGGTAGGATTCGATAGGTTGCGCCGGAAGAATGTAACAACACATAATGTACAAGCATCTACGAGTGAGGGTTATTTTAACCGACACAAAGTCGAGCTTAGGAGAGGATGATGTTGCAACGAGAGAGAAGTCCAAGCTGTTGTGAATAGCCAGTAGGACACCTCGACAAGGGGATTCAATAAAGGGGGGTGCACGATCATCATCCCGAAAAACATTAAAAGAAAGAGGGAATAACTCCTGGTTTTTTATGTTCGGGATAAGATTAATTTCGGTCAGAGCATAGATATCAAATGGGAGAGCATGAGATTGGCGGAGAACAGCGTGGGTTTTACAACGGAGTCCTCTTACATTCTGGTAATAGAAGGTGAGAGGGAGGTTTTTGCATGACTTTTTAGGGTCGAAAAAATTTATCATGGTCAAGTCGAGTGCGTTGGAGGTGTGAGACTCTTTTAGAGTGTACATAGTTTCGAAGAGCGGCAAGATCGTCTGCAATTTTTTGGGGGGGGGGGCGTATTGAAAATCTCTTGATACTTTATATAAAGTTTCCTGAGACTGGTAACGTCGGTAGGGAGGCCTTCCTGCTGGATAGAAACCATGACGCTTGTTTTTGTTTTATCCTCGTAGCACACCGAGTCGGATTTATCGTGCAGATAAGCGAGATATAGACGTATATTCTCATATATCTTTTTATCTCTAAGCCTAGAGAGCGCATAGCGACATTCGGTGTTATCGCTAGTTTGCTGCGTTAATTTAACAGTGGGTGGCGAAAGGGGGTCAATAGAAGAGGGAGTGGTTAATGAGTTCGGTGTCGCAACGGCTGGGGTTTCTGAAATAGGGTTTAAAATGTGAGAACTGATGAAATTAGGATACTTAGCTCCAGTTCTGAGGTCGAAATTAGGGAAAGGCGTGTGTGTTAGGGGTTGAGTGGTGGGAGTTTGAATGGCAGGAGTTTGAGTTGTAGGGGTTAAGTCGAAAGAGACACGTTAACGTTGGGACTTGATTTGTGGTGGAATTGGGGGAGTTGGAGTTTGGGTGGGAGGCTTAAAATTAGGAAAAATTGTTGCTTTAAAACTCCAATTGGAGCTGGGTTTGTTGTGGGATGAGGAGGTGGGTTTTGGCAAATTGGATTTATTTACTAACTTATTTGTTGGTTTAGGTATAACGGACTGCTTGGCTTTATCCTGCTTCTTGGGCGTATTTTCCAACCATTTGCAGACACGCATCTTTAAAAGATTGGTTGGAAGATTGAGCTTGAAGCTACGCTTGCTTCTGTGGTGAGATGTAGGAAGCAAATTGCAGTGGCTAATGGTAATGCCATATTTCTTTTCGAAGAAATTTGAGATCCAATCAACATCAGCGTTTGGGGGGGCGCCTTTGATAAGAAGCGTAGTGACCAATTGATTCTTCGAAGCAAGCTTATCAAGTCTACGTTGCCATTCGGAAGGTGTCCAAGTTGAATTAAAATGATTGATAAGCTTCCGTGGGGCAGCGATTGGAGGAGCTGACATAGAAATATTTTCTGCTGTTAAGTTGGAAGAAACTTCGCAGGAATCAGCAGATGACTTATATGTGGGGGTGAGCGTGAATCCACTTCAGGTTCCATTAATTCAGCCATGAGCGATGTATTGTAGGGAACATTCTGGTAAGGCTGCGGCAAGTTTTGTGTATCAACGATTTTGCTGTTTATTGTTGCGATGTGATGTTCAATATCGCATACAAGGGATCGAGTCGCAGTAAGTTCGTCGCCGACATCGTTCACTTTATCGAAGATAACTTCGAGCATGGGATCACAGTATTTGGGAAAGAGTTGTTTGTGTGACGAGGACTGAAAATGAATGTCTATGTCGTCACGCAGGGAGTTTATCATCTCACAGGTTTTTTGGTTGGAAATAACCTGCGCAGAATACATAGCTTTAATGTCAATCAACACTTTATCGAGGTGACGTAAGGGAGTTTCTTCATTCCTGGATCTCCCGGAGTCTAACTCAATAAGACCAGCAATTTGTTTGTCCATGTGCTTTACTTTTGATTTTATTACATCGGCTGAGTTCTGCACTGAGTTACGTAACTCTTCAACACTTTTAACACTGTTTTCTATTACCGAAATTTTATCCGCAATCTTTTTGGCGAGTGCGTCCTGGTAGGAGTCATTTGAATCACTTAGGCATTTTATTGCCAAAAGTACGTGTGAAAGTGAGATACTCTTACAATCATCACAGAAGAAAAGTAGGTTATCGGAAAATTCTTTAATAAACACCGTGTTTCATTTATTTAACCCGACACAAATGGCATGAAAGGCGTTCCCACAAATGCCCTTGCAAGCTACCCAGTCAGCATTGCTGTCATCGATTACACGATTGGCAATTCCGCAAGACATATTCAAATTGGTTGTGTTGGTCAGTGAGTGTAGGTCAGTCAGATATAGGTCGAGTTATTTTATTTATTTTTTTTTTTTTTATTGTAGATAGGGGCTTTTATTTGCACTGAAATCTGCCAGAAGACAAAAAAAAAAATAATGAATTCGAGCACTGGGGGTTATTAACCGGAAAATGCAATTTAACGAGATTTATAACTGAAAATTGAACAGGTGAATAGGGAGAACAAGAAAAACACATCCATGGATGTAGCATCACAATGGCCCAATAGGCCTAAGTGGGTTGGTCTTTTCAACAGCCACTTTTACCAACCTCTATCGCAGCAAGATTGGCGCGCAGAGTTGGAAAGACCCTAATCGAAATTGTGTGTTTCTTGAGCTGGCTGAATATAGAGTTGCTTTAGTACACTTTATATTATAGCGCCATCAAAAGTAAGTTAGTAAGTCTGCTACCAAATGTGACTATAACCTCAGACGTTGGTTGGTATCTTTTTAAAGCTTTTTTAATTCTGTGAATACCACAAATAAAGTTTGTTATTCATTGTACTAAACTATCTCTGTGGAGCAGATAAGGCTGGACAAACTAACTGGTTACTGTGCTGATAGCTCACAAGGCCGAAGGCCAATAATTTGGAAAAAAACGTATTTTACCAGCAAACTTGTTACCAGATTCTGATTCAACTTCATCAAAGTAAAGTTGAGAAGTTTCTTGATAAAACGAAATGCTCTTATTTAGAGTAATCACTGTCGACGATTAAATTGTGAAGCAATATCAGTCACTGAATCCAGCTGATAAAATAAATTTGTTTTATGAGTTTAGGCGCTTTCTCCGATAGTTGATACATTCTAAGTATCTAAATCTTCTTGCAGATACATTCATTCGCTTGGAGTTAGTTTACAACTGATTGCTCCTTATTCCAGCATGTACATGCATGGTGTTAAAATTTGTTGTTATTACTTTATTTAACTGGGATTTGTGTTCTTTTTTTTTAATTTTCAAGTCGGTTGGACAACTTAATATGATTTTGCGCGCAGCAGCGATAGCAACAAAATTATAATTACGAGTGTGAGGAAATTGATTAATTTACCTGCAGCCAAGTATAAATAATTATCCGGTTTATACTCGTAATTACTTGTTTGGTTTTTTTTTTTTTATTTTTTGTGGTTTGCTTTCCATGCATTACGGGCATTTCTGGATTTTGGCAAAGGTGAATGCTTCGCTTTGTTATACCCACGCTAATTTTTTTGTGAAATCACGATAGCTTCATTGAGTCAGAGGTGATTTTAAAAACAAACCAGAAAAAGGCGGTTAGCGAACGTTGCACTTTAATATATGTATATTAGGGTGTCCCTTATATGGTCGATTTTTTTTTCCTTTTAAATTTCGTAACGCATACTCCCTAATTCGTTTAATAATACTAAACGCTAGCCACGTGCAAAATTTCATGGTTATATAACAACGATAACCTGTGCCGACAAAACCTCAATGTATTCCTATATAAACGGTTCTAAAACATCTAGTGGCATATAAGCTATATAAGAACAAAATTCCTAATTTAAAATAAAAATAGAGTGGAAGATTAATTCGGGTATACGTGTATTTATAAAAATTAAATAACTGTATAATTATATAGGATACTTTCTTTTCAAAGTTTCCTTTTTACAATCTGGGTACAACTTTCTATGTTCTTGTAACAGTGTAACAAAAACTGTTTTTGTTTTTCGTCAGCAGTAATTAAACCATGAAAATATTCCATGAACTTCACACGTCTCTCTGCTGTGTCATTGACTGCCTTCAAGTGCATAACTTTTCGTTTAGCTTCCTAAAAGGAAGGAATTCGATCCCAGGAAGAGATGTCTTCTTGGAGAAAAGCGTTAACAATTTCTAACCGCGATAACCAATTTGTGCTCTTTTTTTCTGCAACAATGAGAAAAATTATTTATCAACAAAATTAACAGGGATAGAATGAAAAACACTTATTCAACTCACCGTACAATGAGGCAGATATTTCTTCGTTTGACGGAAAATATCTCTTCCCAAAATCATATAAACTTTCTCTTTGTAAATTCGATACGATATTAACTTCATCATCAAATAGTGAAAATAAATCTATTTCTCCTGATAAAATACCATAAATGTGGACTGAACTTGGACAGAGCTGTTTTAGAAATCACCTTGTCGAGTGTTTCATAGTTCTTCAATGTTTTTAAGAAGCATAAATCTTGATTCGGGGCTTTTACTGCGAAGTTGCACCCAAGCCAGGGCTTTAAATCAGCTATTGCAATAAATAAGCAAACATCTTGCAGTGGTAGCTTGTCTTTAGCACACATTTTAAGCTGGGATTTCAGCAACAAGCATCGTGCCTGATGCATTGCGTCAGGAGGTCTGATTTTAAATTTGTTTTCATTGTCTCCGCCCAAAAAAAACAATAGAAGGTTCAATCAATTCCCGATAATCGTCACGTATAATTGGTGTCAGCAATTCTTTTACGCACCATACATTGAAAAGCCGATACACCCAAAACGAGTCACTGTTTGGTGCGGATTTTGGTCCAGAGGCATAATTGGGTCATTTTTCTTCGAAAATGAGCAAGGAATGGCCGTTACAGTCAATGGCGATCGTTATCGAGCCATGTTGAACGAATTTTTGTTCACAAAAATTGAAGAGGAGGATATTGGCAACATTTGGTTTCAAAAGGACGGCGCTACGTGCCACACAGCCGAAGCTACACTCGATGTTTTGCGCCCTGTTTTTGAAGATCGCATTATCAGCCGCAGAGCTGATGTCGTTTGGCCACCCCGGAGCTGCGATTTGACACCGTTGGACTATTATTTGTAGGGTGCCGTAAAAGATAAGTGTTACGCCGACAAGTCAGAGACAATTGACGCTTTAAAGGACAATATTCGTGAAGCCATTGGTGAAATACAGCTGAACACAATCGATAATGTGCTTAAAAATTGGACCGATCGTGTAGGCTACTGCATGGTCAGCCGAGGCAGCCATTTGAATGAAATTATTTTCCATTATTAACCGGAAGGATTGTACTTTCAAATAAAAAAAGAAATTTGAGAAAACATTCAGTAGTTTTTTTTTATAGCTTTTTCAAAAATAAAACATATGATGACGGCAAGCAAAAACTAACAATTCTCTTTCTATTTTTTGCTCTAAGAGCACACAAATCCCATTTAAGCGACCTGTATTAAAGGCCGTTGTATCGCAGCACATAATCTGTACCTTAAATTTGAGGTCCCAATGAGAAAGCGCAGTCAAAATAGCTCGAGCTTGGTCTTTCCCAGTAGAACTTTCGGGTTTGGGCGCTGCTAAAATATGTTCTTTTTCTCCGAATGAAATCCGAATTGGCAGGCGTCCCTCTTTTAAATCCGTCACATTTAAACAGTTTTCCATCCGAATGAACGGTCACAATTTCAGGCACGTTGTTCTTTGTTACACTATTATAATGTTTGAATATTATTATTAGACTTGGTCGCACTGTCAGTTGTCAAAATTCCACTGAACTGTAATGACACCTGACATACGCCATCAAAGCTTCTCCCCAGTCGTTTTCTTTCCGTCCAACAGAAACCACGAGTTTTCCCAGCAGCAGTAGTTAATTATTATCATTAACTTTGTAAATGAATTAAATAAAGTAGTTTATAAAGAAAAGCACGCGTCATTAATTTTCCACCCACAAACACAACAACTGGCGACGAGTGCCCCTCACACAGATCAGCAAGGACAAATAATACAATCTACGCAGCAAAACCTAAAACACAGGATATAAGTTGTTCCAGCGCCGACGGCATGACTTCTACCACTATCCTTCAAGCCACTTTTACCATCAAGACGTTTGACCCAATAAATTCCAACTGGACTCGATGGGTGCAACGTTTGGAAGGCGCATTCAGGGTATTTCAAGTGAAAGACGACCTAAAAGTACGCTACTTGCTGCATTTTATGGGAGCTGCCTCTTACGACATTGTATGCGATAAGCTCGCCCCAACTTTACCTACAGAGAAGACCTACAGCGAACTATGTAAAATAATGCAAGTTTTTTATGTTCCGGAACCACTGGAAATCGCAGAGAATTTCACATTTCATCAGCGTAAGCAACTTCGGTGCATATCTCCAAACAGCGCTCCAAAACCAGTTCGTGTTTGGACTCGCAAGCAAGCGCATACAATCTCGACTTTTGGAGACGAAAGAATTGAACCTGGAAAAAGCTGTCGAAGTGGCAACCAGCATAGAACTCTCGGAACGCGATGCAAACCAATTGCATGGGAATCTCGGCACCATAAATACAGTTACAACAGTAAAACATTCAACTCATCGACACAATTCTTCTTTGAAAAACAATAAAGCTAATAAACACTTTAATTCTCGTAGCTAATTCTTGTACCCGGCAAGGTCTGTTCTGTAAATTTTGTAATCGGCCGCGGCATCTGCAAACCATCTGTCAAAAGAAAAACAGAAGCACAGCATCTGCCAATGCAATACAGATAGCAGAAGTTGATGAAATTTTGGCGGTGGACTCCAGCTGTAACTCACTCTCCAAATCGAAGACAAACACGTTCCGATGGAAATCGACAGTGGTGCTGCGGTTTCTATAATGGGTAAGCCCCAATTCGATTCTTTGTTTCAAATGCCTCTTTATCCTGCCAATCTTAAGTTAGTATCATATTGCCAAACAGAACTCGAAGTTTTAGGAAGTGCGAAAGTGTGTGTTAAACATAGGCGGAAACAATTTCGTTTAGATCTTTATATAACAGATTCAGATAGACAAGCATTATTAGGAAAAGAATGGATTCGACCATTAGGTGTGAAACTCGTCCCTGAAATTCCAGTAGAGGTTCACAGCTTACATAAATCAAACGATTCGTTAGGCCACTTAGATACATCCCAATTACCTTCGGAAGTTATACCATTAATTACAAAGTATAGTGACATATTTTCAATAAGCATTGGTAAAATTTCTGGTATACAAGCCAGGTTACATATGAAACCAAACACAAAACCAGTCTTTTTCAAGGCTCGGACGGCACCGTTTGTTATTTTACCTAGACTCGAGAGAGAACTAGACGATCTAGAAAAGCAGGGGATTTTAGAGAAAATTGACCAGTCGGAATGGGCCACCCCAATTGTCCCTGTAGTCAAGGCTTCTGGTAAAATTCGAATTTGTGGTAGTTTCAACTTAACTGTTAATCCAAGTTTGGTTATTGACGAATATCCTTTACCAACCATAGAAGAATTGACTTCAACAATGGCAGGGGGTGAAAGATTCTCCAAAATTGATTTGAATCAAGCTTATTTACATTTAGAGGTCCGGCCGGAGGATAGAGAATGCCTTACGCTTAATACACATAAGGGTCTATATAAATGTAATAGGTTGATGTTTGGGCTGGCGTCTGTACGCGCCATATGGCAGCGAGAAATGGAGACATTACTTCAAGGTATTCCTGGCATAAGCGTTTTCCTTGACGATATCTGTATCACTGCGGCAGATACTCACACACATTTACAAAGATTAAAATCCGTTTTCAAAATTTTTAAGCAGTACAATTTACATATTAACTTGAGCAAGAGTACGTTCTTGGCCGACCAAATAGAGTATTGCGGCTACATATATTCTAAACATGGCATTCAAAAATCTCAAAAGAAAATAGATGCCATACAGCGAGCCAGGGTACCGAGAGATAAAACTGGAGTACGTGCATTTATCGGTCTTGTAAATTACTACAGGAGCTTTTTGAAAGACATAAGCACAATATTAAAGCCTTTGCATGAGCTGTTGAAAAAGGATGCAACGTTTCATTGGTCAAAGGATTGCCAATGTTCTTTCGATTTGATTAAGCGGAAGATACAATCCGATCGTATTTTAGCTAATTTCGATCCTAAACTGCAACGGATGCATCACCGTATGGTATGGGTGCCGTGTTATCACACATCTATTCCGATGGAACGGAGCGTCCTATACAATTTGCTTCACAATCTTTATCGCCGACTCAGCAAAAATACTCGCAGATTGATAAGGAAGCTTATGGTATAATTTTTGGTATACGTCATTTTCACCAGTATCTCTGGGGCAACCGATTCACTTTGTTTGTCGATCATAAGCCACTTTTACAAATTTTTTTCTCCTTCGAAGGCATTACCTACACTTTGTACAACAAGGATGCAACATTATGCAGTGTTTTTACAATCCTATCAATATAATATTAAGTACAAAAACACTGATTCACATACAAATGCTGATTTTCTTTCCCGACTCCCATTAGAATCTGAATCTTTTTACGTTTATGATGAATCGGAGGTGGTAGATTTGAAACGGATTGAAGCCCTTCCTATTACAGCAGATCGGATAGAATGAGAAACGAAAACAGACCAAGAATTGATTCAGCTTATTAAATATTTACGCATGGGAAAGGAAGCCCCTAGAATTCATCGTTTTAACCTTGATCAAAACGAATTCAGCATTCAACGGGGATGCTTAATGAGAGCTCAAAGAGTGATTGTTCCACGTTCATTACGGCGTGAGATGTTAGCGGAATTACATTTCACGCATTTTGGAGTAGTTAAGATGAAGCAAATAGCTAGGAGTTTTCGTTGGCGGCCCAATATAGACCACGACATTGAAACATTAGCGAAAGAATGCGTTATATGTAATACATATAAAAGTAACCCGGTTAAAGAGCCCGTTCATAATTGGGAAATACCTAAGGGCCCTTTTTCAAGAGTGCATGCGGATTTCTGTGGACCGTTACATGGCGGGTACTATTTTATTTTGGTCGATGCGTACATCCGTTGGCCTGAAATTCATTTTCTCCCAAATATAACAGTTGATACCACTATTCGAATTTGTTGATCAATTTTTGCCTCATTTGGAATTCCAGAAATACTGGTCACGTATAATGGTACGCAATTTACCGCCTACAAGTTTCAAGAATCTTTAAAGTCTACACAAACGAACGGCCCCATATCACCCAGCGACAAATGGGCTCGCTGAAAGGTACGTACGTACCTTGAAAAAGGCACTTCGTAGCTTACAGTGTGATAGGAGCAATAGAGAACTTAACCTCGTAAAATTTTTAATGCACTATCGCATAACCCCACATTCAGTTACTAAGCAGTCCCCTTCTGAATTAATGTTTGGTCGAGTTATAAGATCACGTTTAAGTTGTGTTCTTCCTCAAGCACCTAGGGAAAATCTTGTTAGTTATAGTTAGGCTACGAAGCCTAAAAGAATTTTCTGCGTAGGGACGAGGGTTTCAGCTCGAGATTATTTTGACAAAAAAAAACAAATGGAAATTTGGTAGAATAAAAGAACAAAAGGGCACATTACACTATTTAGTTGAGTTAGATGATGGTAGAGTTTGGCACAGGCATTTGGATCAAATAAGAGAGATTGGCAAGGATACCCCAATACAACCTAGTTTACTAGAAATCGTAAACCCACAATGCGAAACTCTACGGCATAAATCCACAAACATTTTTGATAAAATCGCGGATGATTTGAATGAACCTGCGGATGTTTTAGAGAGAACTGCACGAATGGAAATAGAAAGGAGTCTTCTGCCAACTTCACTAAATTTAACAACTCAGCCTACGATGGACACAGAGATTGCGGATGTCCCAGTCGAGAAGACCCCGGTCAAAAACGATCCTGTAGCTTTACGTAGGTCAAATAGAATAAGGAAACTTGTTAAAAAATTTGGTTATAATTGAATTGTTAAAAGAATACACTGAGGAAGAAAGGAAATGTTACGTTAATGTTACACTATTATAATGTTTGAAAAGTATTATTACGAGTATACTTGGTCGCACTGTCAGTTGTCAAAATTCCACTGAACTGTAATGACACCTGACATACGCCATACTTTTTCCTTCAAAGCTTCTCCCCAGTTGTTTTCTTTCCGTCCAACAGAAACCACGAGTTTTCCCAGCAGCAGTAGTTAATTATTATCATTAACTTTGTAAATGAATTAAATAAAGTATTATAAACTACTTTATTAAATAAAAGAACGCGTCCTTAATTTTCCAGCCACAAACCACAACAATCGATTTGATCGATTTTGCTCTTGTTGGGTACGAATTGGTTGAATAGAAGACTTGTTGATTGTAAAATCTTCACAACCGAAAGTATGTAAACAGAATCCCTTACACTTAGTTGACACCTATCCAAAGCAGCAACTAATTTAGGGGTGATAAAACATGTCCTTCCTCTTTTTGTGGTAGACAGCGAACTCACGGGTTGCGTTAACGAAGTGGAGGGCAAGTTTTCATCCAAAGTTTCGTCAGAACTGACAGGCTGTTCGTGAATATCTTGAGGTGGGCCATTGTGTGAAGTCGAGAAGTTCTTGGCAGTCAAATATTTTAGTCTTGTTTCCTCTTCTTTTAGTTTTCTCTGCCTTACTCGTTCTTCTTTCTCAGCTAACTTTTTGTCAACACCCGCTAAACAACCCGAACGCCCTGGCTCTCTTTGGTTTCGTAGAAAAATTTTGTCTTCCTCTATTTTGATCTTTTCTAGAGCAACAGCGTGTGCGATATCCAACAAATTATCTAAATCTTTTTGGAATTTCTCCTCGTGGTGCTTATAAACGTCCTGTGGTTGTTTACAGTTTTTTTTGCAGCTCTTTCCAAACTTGGTAAAGATCCACATGTTTTTTCACACAGTTAGCTACAGCTCTGACGGGTATTCTTGCCTTTTCCCAAAATATACTCGTAATGCACTCCCGAATCACAAGATTTGCACTTTCATTTACAGTCAATTTTACTTCGCGAATATTAAAGAAAAGAACTGAGAGAACTTGGCAATTGGACGGTAACTTTGCACCAGTTATTTGGTGATTTATCTCACCAACCAAGAAAATACTTTTGTTAATAGTTCTTAGTTCCACTGACATGTTGAAACTTTACTATTATGTACGTTAACTATTCGATAAATCGCAGTGCTTCAAGCGGTCGGTCCAATTTTTGACGACTCTGTCCAATATGTGCGCCATTATACCGGCAATAGCTCCTCCAAAGTAGTTAGCTTGTTAGCGTAGACTAAGGATTTGACGGAGCCCCAGAGAAAATAATCGAGTGGAGTCAAATCGCATGATCTCGACGACCAATTGATGTCGCTGTGATATGACACAGTTGCCAAATTTCTCCTTCACAACTTCGAGCGTTGCGTCGCTTGTATGGCATTTAACGCCATATGGTTGGAACCACAGCTCGGATATCAATTAGAAAGTCGGTTATAATTTTCACAGACGGCTCGAAAACAGAGGAAGGAACAGATTGTGGTATCTTCTCGGAAGACCCAGAACTAAGAGTGTCTATAAGACTATCGGACGCAAGTAGTGTCTTCCAATCAGAGGTTCTGGCGGTCCTCAGGGCGGCTGAGCTAATGCCTATGAGATCGGTATCCGAAAGAGATATTGCTATTTACATCGATAGCCAGGCCGCACTCAAGGCAATGAAATCAACCAACGTCAACTCTGATACAGTCAGTGGCTGTCGCACAGTGCTTAAGTCACTATGCAGTCAGAAACGGGTAAGACAGGTTGGGTGCCAGACTACTGCGGTATTAAAGGAAATGAACAAGCGGACCAGCTTGCAAGAAAAGGAGGGCTACTCGACAATAGTAAGGTTGGCAACATCAAACCACCCCTTTACAGAGTGCAGGGCACTATCAAGGAAAAAATCACAAAGACTGCCACCCTAAGGTGGACAAGGACAGACGGTAGGCAAGGCTCTTTGGCTGCTTTTTGACAGCAAAAGGTCTAGGAAGTTAATAACACTAAACAGCAATAGGAGTCCTGACAGGATAACATCTCCAGCGGAAACACGCAAACAGACTCAAATTGTCAGATACGGATATCTGCAGATTCTGCGGTGATCTGCAAGCTGTTGAGGACAAAACACACATACTGTGTGAATGCCAGGCAATATCGCGTAGTCGAAGAACATTTTTAGGGAAATACTTTTTCGAAAACCTAGAGGAAATAGACGGCACGAACTTCAAAGGCCTTCTTGGCTTTTGCAAGAAAATTGGGTGTTTCACCAGGGCGATTGTTTAGGTTTTTGAAGACAAATTCAACTGGTTCCACAGGGATTGCGATGGGCCCGTTTTGGTGCGTGGTGTCTATGTGATGGCATATCCAACACACCCCTGTTTAACATAATTTAACCTAACCTACGTCATAGATACAGAATAATATGTCATGGTCAGAAACATCAAACGAAAGTTGATCGAATAGAAGAACTAAAGAAGGACTATAAACAGCTATTAGATCCAAGGGGCTAGGTAAACGATTTTCTGTAAAACGGGTAGGGTAAGTCACATTTGTCGTTAGCCTTCATGATGGTATCACACTTAAGCTTCGATTTGCAATAAATCACCACCCCGCCGCCTATAGTCTCGGTATATCTATCACTGTTCATGCATACTGTCTAACAGGGATATTTTCGTCATTTGCGATGTTTAACAGTCCGCAGAAGGGATGCTTTCAAATTTTTAGCATGGACTGCGTCTTAACTACAACAATGCTAACTTTGATGCCTGTAAGGGCTTCTGCAGCAAAATATTCCATGCTATTTGTGTCGGCCTAAATAAAAGAAACACGGTCTTCGTTAAAGAGTTCTCGGAAAATCTGCTGCTCTTCTGTGATGACTGTATCAGTATGTCTCTCTCACATGTGCTCCTTGCAATCAAGTGCCTCAGTGACTCCAACAAATCCAATCACAATTCACTCGTCAGACTGATGTAAGATGTACGCAAGACTTTGGTCATAGCATTGGAAAACAAACTAATTGAATTAGAAAGTGCAAGATCAAGAAACAAAGAAACATCCAAGCGTCACCTTGATACAGTGTTAAATTAATCCAACAAGAAAACATATAATTCCGTCAACTCTCTCCGAGAAGACATAGATATTCATCTCCAATCATCCATATCCAATGTCTATTTCGAACCGTCAACAAACCATCATCAACTCTCAAAGCTTGACGTTATATTCGACAAAATCAATAAGCTTAATGATGAACTCACTACGAATAGAATAGTGTTGAATGATTTGGAAATGAGGTTTTCCTCAGTATGTCACAAAATCGATGGTCTTCCAACCCATCTCCGCGCACAACAGTTACAATACTTAAATTTTGGCTGAATTGTTATAAACCGAAGCCGAACCGTTGCCACATCCAGTGCCGACAACCTAACCTCCAAATCCTCGCATCAGGCCATTGATCCAAAAATCTTATGGTGATATAACGGCTCCTACGTCAACGTCAATTTAACCCCTGCCACTGATACTGCCACTGTTCAACCGTCCACAGCACCTCCCATGAATTCAACAGGAGCCAAATACCCAAACTTTATCAGCTCGCATATCTTAAAACCGAGGAAGAACGGTTTTTCGGGCCCCTGCCTAACGTTAAATTGACCCAAAAGAATATAGACACCACGGAATGCCATTACGTGCTCTTTAGGCTAAGGGATACAAAGATATACGAAAATATACGTCTCTTTCTCGCATATCTTTACGATAAATCCGACTCTGTTTGCTTTGAGGGAAAAACCAAAACAAGTGTCATGTCATGTCATGTCTCCATCCAACAGGAAGGCCTTTTTATCGATATAACCAGTCTCATAAAGCTTTACAACAGGTATCACCAAATCTTCAACACACCTCCCCAAAAGGTTGCGGAGTCGAGCTGACCATAATATATTTTTCCGTTCCTAATTTGCCTTCATTGCCTGCATCTCATCTACACTCCCCCACTGCCCCACGCAGCAGAGCCTTGCGCTCTAAAACTTGTGCTGCTTTGTCTAAAACTCATGGCCTCTCTTTCCACGTCTATGCTCCTACAGAAACCAATCTGATCCCCGACATAAAGAGCCAGGAGCCATTCCCATCTTCTTATAACGTTTTCCGAGATGACGATCACTCTCTCCCTATGATTAATGCTCCTGCCCTCTATAAAGTTGATTCTCCATGCAGAGGTATCCTACTTGCTATTCGCAATAACCTCAAAGCTTCTCTCATCGCTATCTCTTCTTCTGTTAAACTTGACCTCGTTTCAATTAAAATAACAGTCCCTGTAGGTCCTTGTACGTTATGTGTTGCTACATTCTCCCAGCTCAACCTATCGAATCCTACATCCTTGCTATTAAAGCATTTGACCAACTAAGTGACCTAAGTATTCCGTCGACGATATCCTTATCTTTGGTGACTTTAATCTGCCCCTGCTGAAGTTTGGGTTGTTTTTCTTTGCACCAATTCTTATTCTGACTACACCAACCACAATATCCTGGAACCTACCTCCAATTTACCCAGCTCTATAACTGCCTCTATCATCGCTTTCTCGACACAGCGCAGGCCAACCTTATCAACGATCCTAAGACATTTTATCAATTCGTCAACTACAAAAGAAAATCTGACGGTTATCCCCCCTCTCTCTCGCTCCATAATACATCATCGACCGACCCACATACTATTGCTAACTATTTTGCAAACTTTTTTAAACAATCATTTGCTAACAACTTCTTCTTACCCGACCCCATATATTTCAAGTACCTACCTTCCCAATTTCTCCATTGGCCCCTCTCTTTCTCAATCTTTTGATTCCACCCTTATCGAAGAAAAGTTACAAAATTTCAATGATGAATTTCTACCCAGGCCAGACTCCCAGCAATATTTCTCAAAAAGTGTGCCTCGCATTCTCCCTATTCCATCTGTCCCTCACACAAGGGTAATTCTGCCAAAGTTGGAAGACGTCTTTCATAACCCCGGCTCACAAAAAGGAATCAAAGAATGAAGTAACCAACTACCTTTCTACCTTTCTCACATGCCTAAAATGTTCGAAAGTTCTAAGCTTTCAGTACAAGTCACTTATATCGCCCAGTCAGCATGAATTTCTTAGATCAACTACTACAAATTTAGTTGAATGCGTATCCTTTGCGCTTTCAGCCCTAGAAAATGGCAACGAAATCGATATTATTGCTACAGCTTTCGCTAAGGCCTTCGATAAAATATCACATCAATCCATCCTTTTCAAATCGTCTTCCCCCGATTTTGACCCCATATTGTTAAAATGATACCTTTTTATCTGGAGAACCGTTATTATAGCGTTCGTTCAACTCCGTTTTTAGCCACTTCTGGTGTCCCACAAGGCAGCCATCTAGGTCCCCTCCTTTTCATTTTAACTAAAAGGTGTTTTTTTTAGAGTTATACAAATTCAATATAAAATCAAGTACTTGAAGCTAATGTTAATGTCCATGACATGAGCTTTATTTAATGGATAATTTTATGCCATTACTGCTCATATATAATATCTGGCACATACATGCTTCAGATAGCTCGAATAAAGCACAATCGCAAAGTTCAATTTTCGACAAATTTATCGAGAACTGGGGCCGTATATCAGCAATAACACGGCGAATGTTGACTTTCAAATCGTCCAACGTCTCTGGTTTATCGGTATAGATTAGTGACTTCATATACCCCCAAAGAAAATAATCTAAAAGTGTGAGATCACAGGATCGTGGAGGCCAGTTCGCAGGCCCATTATGCGAAATTGTGCGTTCAGCTAATGTTTCCTGCAATAAATTGATGGTGTCGCGCGCCGTGCAGCATGTTACGCCATCTTGTTAAAAACCAAAGCTCTCTCACGCCAATGCCATTCAACTGAGGAACGAAGAAATCGGAAATCTTCTTTCTATAGCGCTCTCCATTTTTTTTTATTATTATTTAAAAGAACTTAACATTCAAGTGGGTATGAATACACTTATAATGCTTCAGCATGTGTTAAGTTTTTTGGAAAATGGAATAGAGAGAGAAAGAAAGATGTTTGGGCTCAGTGTGTTATTTCGCTCCATGGGTGGCATCCAACATTTAATGGGGAGACTAAATTCTTAGTGGAAGCTGGCTTGATGTTGATTTCTAGTCAACTACTCGTCCTGCTTGATTTTCGTAAACTGAAAAAATGGATGATATGTCTTTCTGACGAGGCGGGGATTCGAACACCGAGCCTTCCGATTTGGAAGCCAGTCCACTACCACTTGAGCCACGGCCACATTCTGGCCGGTATCATCCTTAAAGAAATATAGGCCGATGATTCCACCAGCCCATAAAGCACACCAAGCAGTGAGTTTTAATGGTTGTAAGGGCATCTCGACAAAGGCTTCTGGGTTTTATCCACTTCAAATTTGGCAATTTTGCTTGTTTACATAATACATATTCATTTAACCAAAAATGGGCCTCATCGGAGAACAAAATGTTGCGTTGAAAATAATGTTTTCGGCCCATTCACCGAACCTACGACGCGTATAATGGTCACGCGATTTCAACTCTTGCACAAGCTGGATCTTAAAAGCTTTTAAGTCAAGATCTTTGAGTAAAATCTCCCACAAAGCGGATGGGCATAACTCCAATTACTGTGCACGATGGCGAATTGACTCATTCGGATTCTTTTCAACACTGCGCTCCACAACGGCAATAACTTCTTCTGTTCGCATTGTTTGTCGTCTTTGGGGATGCGTATTATCCACTAAAGCGAAAACGATTCATCCTGTTCCGATAAAGGACTGAAACGAATAAAATTTGGAAACTTTAAAGTAAAAAAAAAATATTTTCATAATTCATGTAAATTTTTTTTATTTGCTTTAAAACTCTGTTTTTATTAAATTCATTCACAATCACAAAAAATAAAAAAAATCATTAGTGTTCCCATTCTTTCCTTAACTTCATTCGAATGTCCTTCATAAGGTTGGTGACAGTTACATCCGTGATCTTTTTGGACGCTCTTTTCCATTTAGCACTAAAATCTTTTACGTCCTTTGCACACTGCTCACTTTTCCTCAATTTAGCTTTGACCAAAGCCCAATACCTTTCAATGGGACGGCACTGTGGAACATTGGGTGGATTCATGTCTTTTGGGACAAAGTCGACATTTTTAGCAACAGGAAAGCTCAACTTCGCATGAGCATAGTGAGCTCAAGCTAAATCTAGCCAAAATAATGTTGAACCCTCGTGTTTGTTTAAGAAAGGAATCAACCGTTTTTTTAGACACTCGTTAATGTACACTTCTCCGTTAATTGTTCCCGTTGTAATAAACGAGGAGCTTCTGTGTCCACATTGCCAAATGGCCTGCTAAACGAGATATTTTGACCCGAATTTTTCCATCCCAATCGATGTTGTTGATTGCGGAAGAATCTCAGCTTTAAACAAGTTGTAAAACTGCGCACCTGGAAGAGTAGTAAAGTCGGCTTTGACATAAGTTTCGTCATCCAAAACCAAGCACGCTTTCTTGTTGCCGATCAACTCGTATAGCTTTCGGGCTCGTGTTTTTATATGACTTTTTTTGCTTTTCAGTAACTTTTGGTATTTTTTTGTTTTTTTTCGTGTTTTTAGATCTTTGTACCATTGTTCGGTTGGGTTAGCATTTCCGAGCAACATCTCTGGATGACATAGTCCGGTTTTTTTACGATGGTACCCACTATTTTCCTGTCCAAATTTGTATCATGTGCTCCACTTTTCTGTTTTCGCTTAACTGTCAACGTCCCCAAATATCGTTTAATAACAGAATCCACTGTTCTGCGTGTTATGTTTGAATTTTTTTGCGATGAAATGGTATAGACGCGAAGTATTTTCGAGCCATTTGTCGATGATATTTTTACGGCGTTCCTCTTGACTCATATTTTATAAATATTTTAAGCCGCACCGAACTAAAATCAATAACAAACTGAAACTAGAGAATATACAGGCTAATTTGAATACAAAATGGGATTGCAATTTTTACGCATTGGAAGTATAGCCCGTATTAAAATTTACAGATTTTATTCGTTTCAGTCCTTAATTTGTTCAGATGGACAATTATTCCGACCGTAAAATGACCGTAACGCACGATAAGTTTGGTGAACCGAACCATGGTTTTCAAAATAAGTTTACACAATTTCCACGCGTTGTTCTAGCGTTAATCTATTCATTGTAAAATGGCAAAATGTACGTACTAACCACAAATAAACTTTCAACTGTCAAATTGAAAATCTGCAGAAACAGTGTTACCAGTTTAAAAACCAAACCTCTAAAAAGAAACACCCTTTATAAACGATCTTGACGGGATTATTAAACACTGCTCCCTCTGCACTTACGCCGGTGACACTAAGTTCTAAAAGATTATTTCTTCAGCCCAAGACTCTATTCTCCTTCAAGAAGACTTTGATAGGTTTTCCACTTGTTGTCTAAAAAATTGCTTTGAGCTTAATGTCTCGCCCTCGACTTTATTTTCTGCATGACCAACCTGTACCCCAGGTTCAATCCCTTCCCGACCTTGGAATATTATACGATAGAGAGTTAAACTTCAACTCATAGCTCGGTTTTATCAAACGATGGTCTAAAGAATTTTGCAACCCTTATGTGACAAGATCACTTTGCATTACCCTTGTCCGGCCCCTTCTCGAATATGCCAGCCAAGTGTGTTCCCCCTTTCAGCGAGTTCATATATCCCGAATCGAGAACATTCAGCGTCGCTTTCTTCGATTTGCCCGTTCGTGGACTACCCTGGGATGACTCCTTTATCTTACCTCCCTCTCGTGACCGCCTCAAACCTCTTAACCTGAATACCCTCGAAAAACGCAGAGACTTAGCTGACATTCTCTTCATTCATCGACTGGTTCTGTGGATTGCGCTGCCCTTAACAATTCTATTTCCTTCAACACTAATCCTCATAATTTACGCTGTCCTCGTCTCTTCTAAATTCCAAGCCAACCAGTCTCCCGCATGCTCCGTAAGGTCAACTCAAACCTCCCCCATTTCGATTTTAACCTGAGCACTTCTCGTCATAAACTTGATCTCCTCCACCATTCCCTTACGTCCTAACCTTTAACTGTTGTTAGTTTTTAAGTTAGTCAAAGCTTGTCTTAAGCGAAATAAATTGGGGACGTCAGTCCCCACCAAATTCAAATTCAAAATTAACCACTACGTTCCTTTGGTCGTTGTTGCAGGCTTCAGTTCGGGTTTTATGGCCGTCGGGACTATTTTTCCATAAAAATATTGCAGCTAGCCTTCATCATATCATATAGCAGAACAAATGCTTTACTCGTTTTGCCTTTTATTAGAATCAATTCACTAACAGAATAAAGAATTTTCTGGAATAATGAATCTAATTACTCAAATGACAAACTCTCACTAAGAAAAAATAGAAAAATTCAATGGCACTAAGGATGCTTGCACCCATAAAGAGGCCCAATATCCCGCCAATTGACACAACCACATCCAATTGTGTTCGGATAGCTTGCCGGCGGAAAACCTGATTCGAAACTGACTGTCTTATTGTGGCAAACCTTTTAATGTCATCTCTGAGTTGTCTGCAAAATAAATCAAAAATACAAATCCAGAATAAGATATCCAAATCAGCTTGTACCTAGTTGATAATTCAAAAATGTTAATTTGATTTTCGGTACACGATGGTAAGCATGTGCACCGAAGTCCTTTTGTTTGCCAAGGCTGAATTAGCTTTAGTTTTGGGTGTAAAATGTCCTTTCGCTCCAGGCAGAGCATTCCATTGTAATCACAGGGAGGAGTCTCATCGGCACCTAAACAATTTAAAAACGAAATCAAGTTAGGAACAAGTTGAAGATAGCATAAGAGCTCTACTCAACTAGTAACCAAATAGTCGTAGTGAACACATCCGCAGGATTCTAGTTGTAATTTCTTCATACAATCCGATACACAGGTAGTGAAACTATAAAACTGATAAGAGGAATTTTCAAAAACCTCATCTGGAAATTGACAACTTCGATATTCTGGAGATACATGGCGCACCTCCGGATCATTTTGAATGCTTTCCACATTCAATTGCAATTCCACAGCCTGTCCAGGAGTGAGTATATCATACCAATAATCGTCAAACAAAAAGGATGGTATATCCTCGGCATTCAAGATGTGTAGCTGGAAAAATAACTTCAAATAGACTCTTTCAAATTTGACTTAATTTTCAAAACAAATACAGAAGTTGACTTGGCAAAAACAAGCTCCAATTTGCCCTCCCCGGTATTCCAATCGATTCCAGTTTTCAGCCAATGTGGTCTATTTTTAGAGGAAAAATAAACTTTGACTATTTAGTTAGGTATAATGAAGTCCACCTTTTGAGAGTCTGTAGAGAATTCATAAGGTAGCAACTCCCAATGCATGTATATAGTGGCAGGAAATAATCGCAACAGTTGAAGGGTTCCCCATTCCACGAGCATTCGACGAAAAGGGAAGAACAATTCACTCGAATCTTTAAAAAAATCACAATTTCCACATTTAACTCTTTGAAAATGTCGAAAATATTTTACCAGAGCGGCCAATTCTCTATATCCAGAAGTGGGACACTTTACACAATCCTCGCAGTCAGAGTCGCATAAATCTGATATCGATCCAGGGATCAACATGTTCGGGAATACAATTCGGAAAAGGAAGTCTTCCACATCGTTACCATTGTCGCTTTTGCTCTCTTGCGTCCTGGAATGATAGACATTTTCAACTGATGGTTGCATATTACGAGTACCATCGTACTTCGCATCATATGATTGAAAATTATAGTATGCCCTATTGTCTCCCTTCTCACACACCCCTATTGACGGAAAGATGAATTCATCATGCGGTGATGTAGCTTCTATTACCAAGCTGATTGCGTTACTGTCGAAGGTATGCCGATATTCCTGAATAAGATAATATGATCCAGCAGCAGATATGGTTACACAGATCAACCAGAATAGCCTCTCAGTCATGTGGATTCTAAAAAACAGTCAATAGATACTTTGTATAGCATACACATTCATCACTCACTTTTCATTGAAAATATACCCCAGACCAGGTACGCTGGAACTTGCACAGTATTCCCGAAGGATTTTCGAAAGTTTCCTGACCACAGACATTCTAAAGTGTTGGCCTTGCAGATTTGATTGAGCACTTAAATACTCGGCAGATACTCTTAGGTTCTTTGTCACAGTTAAAGTGGCCAGTAATTGTCCCTTTTAATTTTCAGTTAAACGTTGCTTAATGCATAAATGTTTAATAAGATTAAAATGCAATTGGAACGCGTGTTGCTAGAAATAATTATTGTGGTCCTCGTATCAATTAATCTGAATTTATTTAGTTTTTCTGGCCGTAGAATATGAAAAGGATACATGGTTCGGTTAATAATGGAGGGGCAAGCTTAAGTGTAAAGTGAAGTCCTTATGCATATTTAACACATGATAAAAGTTACACAGCTTTTGTCATTACTGCATTTAGCCTATTTAGAGACTCTTTCCTAATTATCCACGTGTTGAGAAGCTTAAGTAAGTAATCTCCAACGAGCAGGGCCGAAATGGGCCCATTCAATCATACTTAACAGCACGGCTACCCATGCTGGTAAGGTCGACTGGGAGGGGACGAAAACTAACGAATGGTCTTCCATGAAAGTTGCTCGCCGAGGCCTAGCTTTAATTCAATTCCCCTTTCCTGTATATAGGAGTGAGTCTCTTTATCCGTACTCGTGAGACTTAAAAACAACAAACCTCTAACCTTACCGAAATCTACTCAAATCAAAACCGAGCGGCCGAGGGGAATATCCCTCTACTCCGGCATCTGCCACTCAAGAAAGAAATTTCGGATGAGGGAGATGACATCGGCATGAACATACTACTTCTCCAAGATGACGAAAGCTGCTCCATCGCCAGCTCATCTAAATTTTCCACATCGTGATGACCTAAAAAGGATGGTTTTGGAAGCTGGAAAGCTAAAAACTGGCCCCTTGATCGGGTGCGACGCTAACGCTCATCACACGGAGTCACCTTTTGATTATTTTATAAGTACTAACCTCATTGTTTGCAACATTGGCAATGAGCCCACTTTTATAACAAGAAACCGACAGAAAGTGCTAGACATCACGCTTGTCTCCGACAACATCACTCAAATGCTAACGAACTGGATGGTATCGTCTGAACGCTCATTTTCAGACCACAGCTACATCCAATTCAGCCTGAATAATGCTTTTCCCAGCCAAACAGCTCCGGAATTATCGGAAAACTGATTGGCCAAAATACAGGGGAATACTGTCAGAAACAGAAACAGGCGGACTTGAAGTTAAGTCCCCCGCGTGACACCAACGAGCTTGATATGAAATTCAAGGAATTTACCCTGGGTCTTCAATCAGGCTATGGCCGCTTTCTGCCCTCTTATTCAAGCTAGAGGCAAAAAAAAGCCGGACTGGTAGACATTGGAACTAGGACCGCTTAGAAACGTTTGCAGAAAACTTTTCAACCTAGCAAAAAGCACAAGAACACTGACTGAATAGGACTCATACAAAGAAGCCCTCAAAATATATAAAAAAGAACTGAGGAAGGTAAAACGACAATCCTGAAGGCCATTTTGTGACAAAATTACAGAAAATTCTGAGGCATCGCGGCTAAGAAAAATGCTCTCTACAAATCCTGTGATGCCTAGCTGTTTGAAAAAAACCAATGACTCAAGTGATGAATCACTCAACCTGCTACTGAACACCCACTTTCCATGTGGCTCCCAATTCGCGGCTAGTAGCAACCCAAACAGGCCTACTGCAACCGGGACCAAAATCCATGGTCTGATTACCAGAGACAAGCTGCTTTGGGTGCTGCAAAGCTTCAAAGCATATAAGGCTGCTTGTCCGGGCGGTATAATACCTGCTGAACTACAAGGGTCCCCAGATTCTCCTGCCTACGCTAAAGAATATCATGAGGAGCTGTGTAGAAATGATCCACATTCCACTCTCATGGAGAGACGTCAATATAGTTTTCGTTCCCAAAGCCGGAAAATGCTCTCATGTTGTCCCAAAGGACCTCAAACCTATAAGTCTATCATCTTTCCTTCTGAAAACTTTAAAACGACTGATTGATATCCATATACGAGCTTAAATTAATCCAAGACTTTTATCAACGGCTCAACATGCCTACTATAAAGGAAAGTCGGCTCTGCATTCACTGATTAACGACATCGAACGATCCCTACAATATAGAGAGCACACAATGGTGGCTTTCCTGGGCATAGAGGGCGCCTTTAACAATGTCAACACATCCGCAATCACGACTGTGCTGTCAACTCTGCAGGTAGACCACTCACTTGGGGAGTTAATCAGTCTTATGCTAAATAGCAGGATAATCAACTTTAAACAGGGTGGAGCTTCTGCTAAAAGATGTGTTAGCAGAGGTATGCCGAAAGGCGGTGTCCTTACTCCCCTTCACTGGAACTGCTGATATACCTGAAAGCGGGTGGTAGCAGTGTGGTTGCCTATGCGGATGACGTTGCTATATCCGTCTCAGGTAAGTATCTTAATACCATTAAAGAACTCTGTAGCTAAATCTTAACAGATTAACCCGCTGGACAGATCACTGTGGATTGGGAGTAGGCGCCCATAAAACTGATCTTTTCCTCTTTTCCAGGAAATACAAAATTCCAATTACAGACCGTCCTTCAATAAACGCTACCAGTTTAGTCTTTTCCGATACAGCAAAATATCTGGGTCTCATTTTTGACAAGAAGCTGAAGTGGAAACCTAACACTCAAAAAAGAGTCAAGAAAGCTATAATAGTCTTATCTCTTGCAAAAATGCCGTTGGGAATAAATGGGGCTTTCAACCTCGCAAAACCCACTGGCTGTATATCTCGGTCATAATACCGATACTCAACTACGGGGTTGTTGTCTAGGGGACGGCCTTAGACAATGGAGTCAACTGTAGCACACTAAGCAGAGTCCAAAGTACAGCATGTGTATGCATAAGCGGAGCTTTTTGGTCTACTCCCTCTGCGGCATTAGACATTCTGTTTCACTTGACACCCCTCGATATCTTCAGTAGGAAGAGAACATCGATTACACCATACCTGAACTTTAGTTTGACGAAGACTTCCATTTACGCTTCCCGCCTAGATCCTTCTGGAAGGAAGATGCTTTCTTGGAAGACAAGTGAATCCACTTCTACACAGATGGATCTAAAACTGATAGCAGTGTTGGTGACGATGTTTTCTCAGATAAGCTAAATTTGAGCATCCCCTTCTGTCCTCCAAATCACTGTAGCGTGTTCCAGCCGGAAATTTCGCGTTTAATCAAGCTCTGTCCTGGCTGAAGAAAAACGTGATATCTGTAAAGGATATAAGCGTCTTTTCGGATAGTCAGGCCGCTATCAAGTCCCTGGGCAAGCTCTTACGGAGATAGCAGAGCAGTTCAATTTTCGCTTTTGTAGGGTGCCGGGCCACAGAGACATTCCAGGGAATTGTAAAGCCGACGAACTCGCCAAAATTTGAACCACTCAACCTATTCTACCGGAAAAGGTTGAATGATAACAAAACAACAGACCTTAGGCGGACTGTTGCATCAGCATGTCCAGCACCAAACAGATCTGTCCAAAGCTGGATCTGAATCGCTCTAAGAGTTTGATCTTTCTAAATAGGAAATACCTCAGATGACATCACTGAACACTGCCTTATAGCCAAGCATGAAAGAAGGCTTGGCGCCTTTCCAAACGATTTCTGTGGAAACTGCATGGACGAGGAGCAAGAGGAGACAATCCTCCGCATACTCTGTCCAGCTCTCTCCCAAAGAGGAAAACTTCACTTAGGAGCTTTCTTCTACAACTTAAACGATCTGGAGAATATAGACGTTAACAGTCTCCTACGCTTCATCATACGCTCAAATTGCTTCCAAGAGTAGGAAGATCACAGATCCACGTGGCATCATAATGGGTGAATAGACCTGAGTGGGTTGGCGTTTCCAACAGCCACTTATACTTACTCTCCTACCTACCCTTGACTGCATCCATTCGGAATCAAATGAGGAATGGCAAGTTGGCGATAAAAAGGCTTAGCAAGAAAAAAGAGCTTAGAGAATTTGTGGGTAAACGTTTGCAGCGCACCTACGACTTCTTCATGGATATCCACTTAGGTGAGACCGAACCTATTATTCTCACCTTAGAAGAAAGATGACCGGCTTTTCCTTAAATACGAGACTGTTGGCAAACAACACTCCCGAGCCGGATATACTTCATCCGTCTTTCCATATTTCCTTACCAAGTATGCACCAATTGCTCGGCTGTCCCAGATGAACTGACCATTATCTTCTAACGCTGGCACTGTGTGTTGCGGACTCTTCTCTAGAAAGTCATGCCCTTTATGGTAATCTTTCCAGAGATTCACTTTCAAAAAATTATAATCCAATCCAAGAGCGATCAGGCCGAGCATGACAGTCGCAACCGCAAGTTCTGGTACTTTGTGCAGTTCAACATGTAGTCGGATGGCGAACGAGCCTATTGCGCGCACATCTATGAAGAGAACTCTGACAGCAAAAAACACCAGAAAAGCAACAACTAGCCACAGTCCTGGAATTTTAACGGGCTCACGTTGGATTCTAGGGTGAATTAGCTTAAAGTGAATTAACAAAATCATTGGGGACACAAAGTGAAGTGGAAAAGCCTGATCGCTTCAAAGCGCTAGTCCCAAGAGTGAACAATCGTACAATCGGAGCCATTCCAAAAGGATAAGGACGAAAACAAGTCGACCGAAGCCTCCAAGCCTTAGAGCTAGGACTTACTCAGTTTTTATTATTTTTTTTGAAATAAAATCGTCTTAAGGATTTAAACTTAACTAAGATACTGTGAGTGTTCTGTACATATATTACTCGTATTATTTTTGTTTTGTTCAACAGATTATCCGACTTTGCACATCCACCTTGACAATTAGACAAATGTCAATCCCGATTTTGGCAGTTATTTTCTATTAGAGATAGTTTATGAATACGAGTACATGTGCTGATCTCTCCTAGCGAAACAAAAGGAGGTTAGGTGCTCCAAAAAGGTTTGACCTTTTCTTTTGGGTCGCATATTCTATTTCCAGCAGATGTTTTTAACGGGGATCTTACGCTTGAGGTCTCTTTAAATAATTGGCAGCCTTCCAAAGGAGTGTATGACTTTGTCAGCAATTAAGTGACAAAGATATTTAGTTAGAGACCTATTTCCTGGGAGCTCTTACTTATTTACTTATTTTGGCGGCGCTACAGTCCGCGGTGGACTTGGGCCAAGTTGGTTGCGGCCCCCTTCCACTTGCGTGAGCCATCTTACGCGAGGTCTTCCTCTACTGCGGTGTCCCTCCAGATTGCGGGCTGAAGTGTTAGTCATTCGCTCTAGATGTCCTAGCCACCTCAAACGTCCAATGCACAGTTTTTTGAGCGGGTCGATGTCACTGTACAGCTCGTAGAGTTCATCGTTGAATTGTCTCCTCCAGAACCCGTCAACGCATACGGGACCAAATATCTTACGAGGAATTTTTCTCTCAAAACGACCAAGGATATCTTCATCCGCTTTAGAAGGGTACTCCTCTACGTTTTTTAATAATGGTTCTATAAGCAGAAGCTACTCTGCTGCCTGTTGTACATCGGCAGTTAATTGTTCCACTTCTTTGTCAATATGGCTTGTTTTGACCAGTGGAGATATGATGTTAATAAATTCTTCGAGTAATTCTTTAAATTTACACCAGTTCGTTCTTTTATCGGTAAGTCTTAAGTAAGACTTTTATATCTACTCTACTGACATGTCGTTGACCGTTAACATAGGATTACGAATCCGACGACAGATCGTCACTGCTTTCAATTACTTCTTTTCTATTATCCTTTCATTCTATGACTTCTTTATAAACACGAAAACTTCTTAATGACCGGCAATTCGGTATTCGTAGCAACAGGTCCACTGATTTGACGGCATGTCTCACCGAAAAGTGGAACCAAAGCGTACAACAATCTGGCAAAAGCAAGATAGTTGCACTTGATATTTCTAAGGCTTTCAACAAAGTTTGGCATCAGGCTCTTTTGTCGAAAATGCGTGCATTTGGGATCGACTACTCTCTTCTTTAATGGATTAGAAACTGCCTTCCGGAACGTTCAATTCAAGATGTCTTGGACGGTTTCAAGCTGATATTCACAAAATAAATGCTGGTCTGCCCCAAGGCTGAGTTCTGTCTCCGACACTCTTTTTAATTTTCATCAACGACCTCTTGTCTGCTGCTTTTAATCCAATATATTTCTTTGCTGACGGCAGTACTCCCTGCATTTCATATTCGTTCCCGGACTCACGTCCCTGCTCTTCGGCTGTAGAACGGGAACAGCAGCGTATGTTAAGCTGATTAAATTCTGATATTGACAGCATAACTAATTGGGGAACTACTAACAGAGTAGAATTCAATGCTTCCAAAACACAATGCTGTCTGCTGTCGGGAAAAGCGAAATTTAAACACCCAGCCATTATCGATGAATGGCACTTCCATTCTCGGTATGTGTGTCAATGAGAACTTACGTTGGAATGACCACATATTCGATGTCGCCAAAAATGCCGCGAAATGTCTAGGTTTTCTCGAACGATGTAAGAAATACTTTACCCCTCTGATCTGGTCTCAATAAATAAGCCATTTATCCGCTCGAAACATCTCTGTACCTTCTAGATAGGATTCAAAACCGTGCGATAAAACTCATAGGTGATACTAATATCACTCAAACAATGGACACTCTCGAGCATCGACATAATGTCTCGTGTCTCATTCTGTTTCATCGCTATTTCCATCACCAGTGCTTCACAGAAATCGCCAGTAGCATTCCGCCTCTTCAAACTTTAACCCGTAACACCAGTCTCGCTATGAAAGCTCATCAGTATACCTTCAAGCCCACTTTCGGACGTACTCTAAAATACCGTGATTCATTCCTAAGCCGTACAACTCGCTTATGGAATGCACTGCCTAGCTCTTTATTTCTTAGTCATTATAATCTGCAAACATTTAAAACCAACGCTCATCGGTACCTCTCTTTCCATCCTCCCTGATTTTCCTTCGCTCGCGCTGTATGCAAACATTTTAGGAGTACCTAAGCGCGCTGAAATTATAAAAAAAAAAATCTAGTCGCTGGGTCAGATGGTCAACTAGTTACTAGAAGTGATAGCATTCTCTAGTTATTCATAGCAGCTGAGATACCGCAAGTCGTCTGTGGTATCATCGCTGGCCACAGAGATATTGGCATTAAAGCTGAATGCTTTGCTGTACACTTCAACCACTTCTGTGTTGAAGTGGTGACGAGGAGGAAGTTCAGCCAATCATTATCTGCCTTTTTGTCTCTCCAAAAGAAAAATTAGGTTTCTTTGTTATTGCTGCTTCACGGAGCCAAGGAAGTCGGTTGAGCTAAGGATTGGTTCGAAATTCGCGGCCTGTCCTCACAGTATTCTAGGAGCAATCTTACCATCGCCATATGAGCGCAGTTAATTAATTGCTGGTCTCAAGTAGCAGTAACTTCTTCTGGAACAAGGCCAACTTATGTTGGTCAGACTTCATATAATCGTCTGAATGTTTGCCTTTTCTCGTATCATATGGCAAATGCTTGCGACTATAGTAGCAGATAATAGCGTCCTAAAAAATTAAGAGCTTCCACAGCGTCCTATGTTTAGTTTACCTTAAATCAAAGTATCATAGCAGTATCTTATGTAGAACGTTCCGAGTAAATATACTCCAATCGAGCTATAAGTGGCAACACTGATTATCGAGTCATTGCTCTCTCTTCAAGTTATTTCCAAGCTTGCAAGCTGAACTGAAACTAAAATCATTCCAAAGAACGAGCGTGTTAGTCAATCTAAAGCGATCGTACAACTCACATCCATCTAGATAGTGCGCGGCGCATCTTGGCGGTTCAAAGCGTGTTTGCTTCTTCTTTTTTTTGTTTTTAATATTTTTCGCAAAGCGAATGGTGATAGTGAGTTTCAAAAGCAAAAAAGAATAGACGTGTAATCCGGTACTACGAACACAAAGGCAACTACTTATACAGAGGTGAATAATAGTTTTTTTTCGTTTTTTTTTTTTTCATTTTCACCGATTAAAATAAGTATCTAGATAGTGAAGCTTTGGATTTCCCTTGTCCATGTTGATGGATATTTATATATATATGCATTCGTTTATGTATGTTTATACGTATCTCTGTACTTTGTGTTATGTGTCGTTCATAACTCGGTCAATTAATTCAGCGGTTAAGTATCTTTAGCAAGAAAAAAAAAAAAATCATAGTTGACATTGAAATAAATCCATCTAATAGAACAAAGCCTTGACTACTTTAGTCCGAAAGTGACTACCAGGGGATTCAAATCAGACAAGAGGGATACTAATTAGACCCCGCTGATATCGCTTCATATTCCCGCCTACAGCTTTGGATGGATAGTAGGAACGACAAACCGATAAAGCACAAATCTAGATGAACACGTATGTGACAAGTGTTCATATTGCAGAATCCAGCGAAAAAAAAAAACGGACACATTCTTATCTAAAGGTGTGCCGATAGTGTTTATCGTTTATCATTATTAGACCACCGTAACACTGATAAGATTGGTTTTATTTTTATTTTTTCCAATCGTCTAACGTCTAACGTCTGTTCGTTTGCTTGTTTGCTTGTTTAACGGTGTATGATTCTTTATTCATTTGAAGGTTTTTTTTTTATGAAATTTTATTGCCCTTATCTAACCACTGAGTGTTACCCCGTGAATAACGATTATCGAGGGAGGTAGATATTGGCTATATTTTCGAACGATTGACTCATTTGGAGCTGAATAGTCAGATGTTTGCCAAATGTACACCGTCGAAGGACAGAGGCCATGATAAATTTATGAAATTTGTAACGACTTTTGGAGAATGACCAGCTTTTGAAAAAATCAGGTCAATTTAACGGTGATAGAGCAACATTTGCATCAATGTCGCATGACTTACGAGTAAGACGTATGTGTATCCGATTCCGCTGAGAAACGACATTTGCGTGACGACTTTATTTTAATGAAAAAAAAAATAATAATTTTGAAGAACAACAATTTTTACAAGCTTTCGACTTGAGACAAATGTGAATGAAATATCAGGCAACACTCATCGAATGACAGTTAATTGCTCAAGTAATTAATTTCGTAGGTGTCGCAGTAGTATCTTTACGTAGTGGGTCTATGTGTTGTTTACTCTGTTCCCAAGAAAGTGGAAGAACTTGTTGACAAACAATTTTTTTTTTATTTCATTCATTTGCAATTCTATCAAATTTCCTGGTGTAAACAACAAGGGTTTTGGAAGAGTTTCGTTACTTAATCTTTAGTTGTAATTCTATACAAAAACGAAACACTGAACAAAATATCGCAGTGGAATATGTAATGGGATACACAGATGAAAAACTGATTCGAAACTACTGTTGATAAATTGCTGGTACGAGCAGGCAAATTACTGGAATTTCGTAACTCTGATACACTTGTTCGATGGAAATAGTTTCGAAGCGAAGTATTGTAACATACACCCTGAATGACTCGAACTGCAACCAACTTCAGATTGCTATAATTTCCAAACCGTTCATGACAGTGAGGTCAAATTTTGACACATAACAGATAATTTTATCATTTACAAGTCTTTCAAACGATTTGCGTCTCAGTTGTGTTGAAAAATTTTTATCCGCGATGGAATTCAAACGTGATATTTGGCTGGAAAACCACAAGTAGCTATCGTTAGAGCCCTCCAGCACACTCAACGTGAATAAATCATTTGTGTTTCGAACCATAGCTCGTTATCGTGACACTGGCAGCGTTGCAAAACGCCATGGAGGTGGTCATAAAAAAACAGCAACATCGGCAGAAATGGTTCGGAAAGCGAAGGCTCGAATTGAGCGAAATCCGCGTCGAAGTGGAAGAAAAATGGCTCGTGAGCTCAACATGTCATTGGAACGGGGCTAACACATGCTGTAAAATGAGCTTGAGCTCAAGCCATTGAAATTCCAAAAAGCACACGATGATCTTACACCGCAACAGAAAAAATTTAGAGTCGAAAAAGCGAAGGAATTGCTACACGAAAGTGGTGAGTTGCCGAATTTGGTTTTTTCCGATGAGTCGCCATTTGTTATCGAGCAATATGTCAACAAACAAAATGACCGAGTTTACTTGCCAGAGAGGTCCTTCGAAAATTGACACCTTCGGATGGCCGCCAGAAGGCAGGCAGCACCGATGATGATGGTTTGGGCCGCCATAACTGCCGATGGTCGCACTCCGCTCGAATTTTTGGACCGTGGCGTCAAAATTAATGCGATCGTATACCATGAAACTGTCTTAGAGGCAGTATTGAAGCCTTGGGCAAACAATCATTTTGGTCGGAGACCGTGGACATTTCAACAAGACTCGGCACCGTCTCACAAAGCGCGCGTCAACCAAGATTGGTTAAAAAACAATGTTCCACACTTCATTTGTTCGACACAATGGATTGCAAATTCTCCGGATGCAAATCCGTTGGATTTCTCTGTCTACGGTATTTTGAAGGCGAAGGTTGGCACTAAAAAATACCAAAGTTTGGACCACCTCAAACAAGCACTTCGCCGGGAATGGGCCAAAATACCGTAGAGCCACTTGCTTGCAGCGTGCGATGCTTTCTTCGGCCGTTGCGGTTGCTATAACATTAATTCAACACGAATTCAGCTATGTTTGTGGTAATTGGTCTGCATTTTAGAAAACCATGCTGTCGGGCCATTTGAAGCTTAAGGTTTCATATAAAATGCTTTCAAAGAGTTTGGGTATATGAGAGAGTTTAGCAATGGGACGATAATTGGTAACTTCATGCTTAGATTCCTTTTTGTGTATTGGGATTATAAAAGAGGTCTTCCAAATCTGGGGAAATTCACCCTGTGTAAGCGATAGACGAAAAAGGTAGAAAAGGGGTAGAGACAGGTTGGAAGAGCATTTCTTAAGAAACATGGCGGGGAGTCCGTCTGGGCCAGGTACAAATTCATCCTTAAGATTTTGTAACTTTTCTTCAATAACTGCAGGACCGAAATTTTCAGTGAGAAATGGACCATTTGGAGAAATGGAGAAATTTGGTAGGTTATTGAAGTAAAAGGGATTTGGTACGAAGTAGTTGTTGGCAAATGATTGTTTGAGAAATGTAGCAAAAAAGTTAAAAAAGTTGGCGGTGGTAGGAGGATTGCTTGAAGATTTTTCGAAATCTAGGGAGGAAGAACAACCATCAGTTTTACCTTTGCAATTGACAAATTGAAAAAAAGGACTTGGGGTCATTTATAAGATTGGTTTGCTCACTATTCAGATAGCGTTGATAGAGAGAGTTATGGAGTTCAATGAAATGAAGATACAAACCTAGATAATTTGAATAGTCGGAAGAAGAGTGGGTGCGAAGGAGTACCACAGATAACTTGTTTCTTTCATTTTGTAGAGAGCGGAGTCTACGATTATACCAAGGAGGGAGATATAGAAGAAAATATGACACCTAAAGGGAGATGGATTTGAATATTTCTTTGTAAAAAATGGAGAGGGCAGCGACCAGAGATAGATTGGTTAACTAGAAAGAAGCCCTGCTTTGATCGGTATTGATTTTACGGAAATTAACTTTGTGAAAATTATAAGAAGTGCGTATTGCGGGGGCAGGCGATTGGAGGGCAGAGTTGTGGAAAAATGAAAGAAGAAGTGGAGGATGAAAGTTTTCAATAGTTGAAAGAGATAGATACTGAGGAGTTGATGGGATCAATTGTGAAGATAAGGTCTAATTCAATTTCCATATAGTTGGAATGTATAATGGGAATAGAAAGCCACGATCTGCTTGGGGAATGTCATGACAGTGGATGTTCTTGTAGTTTGTTAAGATCAGTTTGTCATCAATTTTTTTTCGAAAATCTTGAATTGATTGGCAGCGATCACTGTTAGAGCATACTAAATCCAATCCTTTTCTCCACATCTCACCATCCAAAGTGCAAATGTTCAGCAGCATAAACTGCCAGGATCTCGAAAATATGCTCTGTCAATGAGGGTGCTTTCAAAAACATCAAAACAAAGGCGATAAAAACAGCATTTCCAAATCAAATAAGCTAATCGCTCGTGTTGATAGATTAGCTGCATAAAAATGGGGTATCATCAGCACGAGATTAGGAAGATGCACGGTTCGAAGACATGTCAATTTTAGCATACCGCAAGATAGTTTTCTCTTGCTCTTACTATGGCATGTGCAACTAAAGCTGTAAATTGTTCACTTGCGAAGATGACAACTTCAAATATTACTGGTAACATCTACAACCTCAAACTGGTCTTAAAAGTGTGGTTGGAAGTAAAACTATAACTCCACTTACTTTACCCATATTTTATTTTTAAGAACGATTCCAGACAGCAAATCGAATTGGAAGTCAAATATCCAACAACGAGAAAGAAAAGATTTGATGGTCCTACTCATAACTTTAAATTTTTCATTAGCTCTACAATTTGGTCCTTACGTTAGACCTATACTTATGCAGGTGTAGTATTGTAGTTTGGGGACCAGTCCTAGACAAACAGTCAGTGTATTTGTATTACTATAAAAAGTGCAAAGATCCGCCTGCTTGTCTATCGGTCTAGCTGTCTGATATTTGCCTTCATACTTGCAATAGAAATCTTTTTTAATTTTTTATTTCTTGACTCTATGTTACACGAAGTGCCACCCACTCGTCTGAAAGTTACCTTTCAGTTAACCAGCCTCCAAAAAGACCACTCGTCGTACCCAAACCTGAATAGAAAATGATGACAATGATGTTACAAATCAGTGGAAGGCTTAAACGATACTGTTTTGCTAAGGACTGAGCCCATCCAAATGCGTATACACTTTCGGCTTAGCTATAGAAATCTTGATACTGTCGCCTGTTTCTTAGCGAGCTGGCCAATGTGGATTACGACATTTTCAGAGTACCTGATCGTTAAAGTAGCGCAACCTAGCAACATTTTTGGTCTTTTAAGGTATAGGGATGCTGCTCGCTACATGTTAATTCGTTCTCAAACTAGGTACGATAAACAATGGGAATTGCCGATGACACATCTTGCAACTTAACAACACAGATATAGCCTTAGATTATTCTGAAACGCACAAAGTGTCTAGGATCCTTAAAACGTTCACATATCGGAATGCAAATGACCATAATTTTTGCAGAGAGGAAGATGAGGAGGAAACCGCTTTCCATTTCCTATGCAGCTGGTGATATCTTCTTTGAAAATGATGAGAAACTGTGCGTAGTGGTCAGTAGTCTCCTAGTTTCAAATATGATCTCTTGGCAAAGACGATACAAGCTGATTAGGATGGCCTTCTAGTTTCCACTTAAGGTTTTAAGACAACGCGATCCAATGGTATCCCAAATGGCCTTCACAGGCCTATGAGCATTCATGCAGGATGCCAGTGAAACCTAAACAAATCTAGCAAACTGCTCCACTCCGACCGGCATCTACGCCTACAACACTAACTTCTATTAAATTAACGTTAACCTTTTCTACTATGCCAAAAACAAAAACAGCTACTTTTGCATTGGTATAGTGGACATCTTATTATTCCGAAGAAATCATTTGCATTCGCTACTAAAACTTATGAAACCATCATCGAAGATGACATCACAATGTCAACCTACAGACCCAAATCCGAGTCTATCCAAAGACCGGTTTTCCGGTTCTATTTGCGCAAATACGAGTAGACTACAAACTTGTTATCATAATTTGATGACGGAGTACACAAGTTTAGCACGATCCATACGCAGAGGCCTATACCACGAGTCAGATTCCCTTAACTGAAATATGCCACACAGTTAAAGTTAATCCACACTATTCGTACTTACTCGTATACGAGTATCTTATTCAAATTGGCTAAGCTGACAAGCTGGCATTGAATCAATAATCACATGCAGTACGGGTATCCTCCTCTCAAACAATGCCACGCGACATGTCATTTACAATTTGATCGTCGAGGCTTTGATTATTCAGAGTCCGAGCTATGAAAAGACCAACTTGTTGCCGTAGTCACAGAGTGCGTGCTGAGGTTCTGTTAAACTTTTGTCTGGTCTTCGTCCCCGTTTCCGTCTCACTGATCGGACATCAGGAGAATGGAATCTATTTTAGTTGCATTACGACTACCACTCGTATCTATGAGTACTTGTATCTGATGGAAGTGCAAATTTACAAATACGAAACGGGAAATTTGTAATTCAGACCCACGGACAGACACTGCCTATGACAACAGATAGAGAGTGAAATAATTTTCTGTTGCATAACTTTCTGCTACTCATGGCTTGCAGTTGATAGACAGCGGAATCACTGGCAGTACGACGAACGCGTACGAGTGCTCGTACCATGGTGTTGGAAATTCTTTTTAATTTAAAAAAAAACCAAGGAAATTCGATCTGCCATATAATAAAACAATTAGAGTCAATAAATTGAGGTAAATTGATCGGAGAGTTCATTGCTTCACATTTATTTCGTGTTAAGGCCAATTAAGGCCGACGACGCGTTGACACAATTCTTTGTTCTGTAACCAGTTCGTTAGCTCGAAGACTTACAGATACAATCTATTGGACGATTGATTCATTTGTCCGCTTTAGTGTAAAGTGTAGGTGCACTGAAGTGAACGATTTGCTTTTGATAAGATTGGTATCGGCTTATCGTTTGGTGGTTAAACTGTTACGGGTACAATACTTACACTCCTCGTCGTTTGAATAGAGTTAACTTTTTAAAGAATTAGTGTTTCTGTACGAAGTGACTGGGTGGTCAAAAGGGTGGTGAATGCGATTATATGAGAACACAAGCGTTCTCACTCTAGCCTCACACCATCTACTCCTACTACTCGTATTCACCTCCACGTGGTGACTGCAGGAGATGAGGTATCCAAGGGGGGGAGGAGTGCCATCTCACTAAAGGCATTTTCTCCTGCTTCCAGGCGACAGCGGACGAATTCTAAGGATGGAATCAACCGTGGCGCCAACAGTTCAAGTTAGGTGGAACTTGTGCTATCTTCATATAAGCGGCTTCAACGTACTTGCATAGCAGGTCTCTAGGAATCTCCAACACTAAGTCAGGGTGCGTGGGGTTAATTGCCCAACCACGTACAAAAATAATTGTTACGAAGCGACCAATAGCCTCGGATAAGGACGGATCCACTGTTGACTACCCTACAAAACGAACAATAGACAACGACTTTCGGATCACCGCCGCGCACAAGAAAGATGAAAAACTGTGATGTTTACTACGGTGATTGCTATAGAGAACGTAAGCAGCGTCTACTTGGATGCGGATTTGTTGGAAGCGGCAGACTAAGGCAAGAAGTCTTGAGCTTTCGACATGTGAGTGAACGCCTTGTAACAATCCGTATAAAAGGTAAATTCGCTAACCTCAGCCTTATATGCGCTCACGTACCAAATAAAGTTTCTACGAGCTCCTCGACAAAACCTACGAGCAATGCCCTATGTATGACGTTAAAATCGTCTTAGGCGACTTTAATGCCAAAATTGGATAGGAGGACACTTTGGTAGCACAATCGTAGACATAGCCTACACGACACCACGTCTGGAAACGAATTTAAGCTAATCGATTTCGCTGCGGTACAAAACGTTACTATAGCCAGCACACGATTTCCTCACCTCAATATTCACAAGAGAACATGGCAGACATCAGATCAGCAAACTATCAACCAGATTGATCATATTGCGATCGGCGTAAGGCACTCCTCAGATGTCCGAACATTCAGTGCGGCCAACATAGCCCCGAACCACTACCTAGGATATTATAGACGCCACAATAACGGGGAAATACAATGAGGAGACATAATATTGAACGGTTGCAATCGTAACAAGCCGCCAGAAACTTTGCCAATCGCGTATCCCTCAATCACTCGAGAAGTCCTTTGCAGACAGCATCAAGCGCTGAAGACCATTGGCTTAGATGCCGAGAAGCGACCAGAAATGCCGCAACTAACATGTTGGCTTTCACCACCACGAAACCCCTGGTTTGATGAAGAGTGCCGGCAAACACTTGCAGCAAAACAACATGCCTACAAAGCGGCGCTGCACATAAGAACGAGAGCGGCTCGTGAGCTCTACGAGCAAAAGAGGAGGGAAGATAATCGGCTTCTCCGAAGAAAAAAGAAAGAGCATGAGAAGCGCGCGATCGAGGAAATAGAGAAGTGCTACTCCAGGAATAATGTTCGGAAGTTTTACCAAAAGGTAAAAAGAACATCTCAAGGTAGTAAGACCCGAACGGAAACCTGTAGAGATGAACAAGGAAACACAGTCGCTGCTGAGGATATGAAAAAACCATTTCTGCTGACTGCTAAACGGCGAAGACGACACAAATTCCGCTGTCAGGCAAAGCGAACCATTCAATATTAACGATGCAAGTCAAGAATTCCGTCCACCCGACCAAAGAGAAGGGAGGATAGAAATATCTAAACTGACCAGTCGGACCAGGCTGCCGGGCCGGATGAGCCCCGTCGAACTATTTAAGGCAGCAGGAGATGACTCGGTAGAGAGCATACACCAACTTATTTCCAAGGTTTGGTCGGATGAATGTATGCCTGATGAATGGAACTTCAGTAGCATTTGCCCTGTTCACAAGGAAGGAAACCCTCTAAATTGAGCCAACTAAAGCTCCATTTTCAACGATCTGATTGGACCCTATCAGTGTAGGTTTCTGCCCGGTAAATCCACAATTGACCAAATATTCACGCAATGGCAGATCCTGGAGAAAACTTAAGAAGTTCAGATCGATACTCACCACCTTTTTATCGATTTGAAAGCCACATATGGCAGCATCTACAGGGACGAACCCTACAGAGCCATGTCTGGTTTTGGCATCCCTGCCAAACTCGTCCGCTTGTGCAGGATGACGATGGAGAAAGCTCGCTGCTGCATCAAGGTCGGTAACGACCCAACCTTTGATGTCAACAAATGATTTCGGCAAGGCGACACGCTGTCATGTGACTAATTTAACATCATACTTGAAAGAATTGCGCAAAACTCACACGCCAACACACGAGCTACCATCTTTCAAAAGTCTGACAACGAACTGTCACTGAAGTGGCAGAAATGGGTCTAGCAGTAAACGAGGGCAAAGCAAAGTATATGCTGTCAACAAGAAGGGAAACCCAACATAGACGAAATGGACAGAACTTCATAATAGACAGCAATAATTTCGAGGTAATAAATGACCTTGTCTACCATGGGTCTGCTATCAATTCTGCCAACAACACCTCAGCAGAAATAGAACGAAGAATCACTTTTGCCAATCGCTGTTTCTTTGAACTAAGAAGGCTCGGCTTCTCCCGAAAAACTAAGGAGACTCAATTAAGACCTTTATCATCTCAGTCCTACTTTAGGGCGCTGAAGCATGGACTATATCGAAAGCGGATGAAGATATCCTCAGCTGATTTGAGAGAAAGATTATTCGAAAAATATTCGATCCTGTTTGCGTTGGTGGGCTTCAGAAGAAGATTCAACGAGGAACTATACGAGCTCAGGCTAGGGCAAGTAGACCGAATGGACACCAGATGCGCAGAGTCTTCGAATCTAATCCTGAGGGACAACGCGGTAGAGGAAGACCTCACTTTAGGTGGTGCTCACAAACAGCAAGGGACCTCACCCGATTTGGGGTGCACAACTGGGGGCAATTAGCTAAAGACCGAATTAACTGGAGAGGCATTAATTGAGGCCCAGATTCAACCCGAACTGTAGCGCCACCGAAGTAAGTAAGTAAGAAGTTCCACTTGCTTTTTAATACAGGCATAGCACTATCACAAACCCGGTGTTTTAAGGCCTACTTTACTTTCCTCTTAAGCTGGTGGTACAACGCGATGTTTACCAGGGTCGTTCCCCACAACCTCAATTGTGAACTAGCCGCTTTCAGTTGCGTATGACGAGTTCATTGAGGCCTCTTTCTACCTGCGCGTACCACATGCATGGGTCCCCAAGCCGGAGCGTTGTCATTCATATGTTCTTCATGCCCCGCAATTGTAATAGTTATATTTTGACTCTTCTCTATTGTTAAAGATTTTCAATCAATCTCATCTTTTTTGGTTGAAACACTTGTGCTAGCTACACTTTCTTGTATCTTTTATTGATTGAGCAATAGTGTTATAAAAAAGAGATGTTGTGGTCGTCACGATCAAAGATGAAGAGATCGAGCGACAAGAATTTTTACAAAAAAACGAAGGTGATAAGTGAAGTTGGTAGGGGTTCGTGATTATGCGATCTATGGATGAGTGGAAAATTGTAGTAGTTGTTACAGTCTTCTTCTTGTCCATAGATTGCATTAACACTCATTTTGGAAGCTTCTGTTTTAATACTAGCGAACTCACAGTTGACAGCCCGCTAAGTTCTGCCAGTTATGTCAATATCATTGGTGTACGCTAATAGTTGCACAGGCTTTTGAAAGATTGTGCCTTCAGTATCTATTTGTGAGTTGCGCACAATTCTTTAAAATATGATGTTAAAGAAGCGACACCGCGACACCTTCTCCAAAACCTTTCATTGACATCAAAGGTCTTGGTTGAGTCGTTGCAGACCTCGACGGGACAGCGAGCGTTCTCCATCGTCATTCTGCACAGACGGACGAGTTTGCTAAGGATACCAAGCCTAGAATTGGGTCTACGAGTATATAGCTCTATAAATGTTGTCATATTCTGTCTTAAAATCGATGAAAAGATGATCGGTATCGATTTGGACTTATTGAGCTGTTTCCGAGATATGATGGAGTGTGAAGATTTGGTCGATTGTGAAATTTTTTAGCAAGAAAACGCGCTGTTAGGATCCAGTCAGGTTCTTGACGAAGGGTTTTCGGCGCTCACACAATATGGCAGATAAGATCTTGTATGCGATGTTGAGGAGACATATACCTCTATAGTTGACGCAGTTAAGTGGGTCTCGTTTTTTGTGAATCGGGAAAACGATTTTGAGATGAGTTGGTGCATGATCCAGCAGGTTCGAATGCCTCGTCCGATAAGCCGTCAGATTCAGCTGATTTGTTGGATTTTATCTTAGATATTGCTGACCTTACTGCGTTCTGACCAGGAGGACGGAAATGTTGACTATCGTCGTCCAAGCTGAATTGTCTATTCTCCTCATACTGGGCTCCTTCGCCGTTAGTCAGTCTGCAGAAAAAGTTTTTCCGTATTTACAGAACGGACTGTGACTATAAGGTTTCCTTCTTCATCTCTACAGGCCTCTGTACGGGTCTTCTTGCCTTGACATATTCTTTTTACCTATGAGTACAACCTCATATTTTTTCTTCTTCTAGAGAAGCCGATGCTCTTCCCGTCCCTTTTGCTCGTAGAGCTCCCTAGCGGATGTAGTCCTTCGTTGCAGCGGCGCTTTGTACGTTTCTGGTTCAGTTGGACGTCAGCGCTGGTCTTGATGCTGGTGGTATAGGAGTTGTTAAGATATTTCGGTATACGCGTTCGGCGAAGATTCTGGCGGTCTCTTGCGATTGCAGCTTTTCTACGTTATATCTTCTCATTATTCTTCTTTGTTACGGTGTTTGGGAAATCCGCATTCGCACCTTGGCTGGAACAAGGTGGTGATCCGAGTCAATGTTGGTAGCCCGGAACGTCCAGAATACTGGAGGCATGCCATATGTCTATCGCAATATGGTCAATTTGATTTAGACATGTCCTTTTTTGTATATTGGGATGAGAAGACCGTGTGCTTACTATACTAATATTTCGTCCCGCCGCAGTCAATAATAAGCCTAACCCGTTGCCAGACGTAGTGTCGTTTAGTCTATTCTTACCAACTGTCCTACCAAAGATGTCTTCCTTTCCTATCCACGCTTAGTATGATTTTAGGCTCATGAGCGCATATTAGGCTTATGTTAGCTCATATAGCCTTGATGCGGATTGCCATAAGGCACGTGTCGGAAGCTCAAGACTTACTGCCTTAGTCTGCCGCATGTGGCAAGTCTGCATTCGAATAAACGCTGTTTCTTTTCCCTATAACAATCACCATAGTACCACAGTTAGTCATCCTCCTTACGTCCGGACCATTGCATCGGAATTCTGGATGGCAGTGATATTTCCATGATAGCAGCCAAGGGCCTCTGTTAATTATTCTACCTATTAAGGGTGTGATCATTTCACATGCAGATCCGAAGATAGTGGTCCTTTAAATGTTTGCTAAGGTCGTCAACAGTGAATCCATTTCTATCCGAGGCCATTAGTTGATTCGTCGCAATTTTTTATCTCTTCCATATAGAGTTGTGAGCCCTATATAGGCGAATATTATGCTACTGGCCCACATGGTCTCGTCATTTTAGCCTGCATAAGTGAGGGTATACTCATGCAGTTACCGAACTTCTTACTTGCTTAAGCAAAATTGTTAATTGTGCCGCCGGATTCTAAACATTTTCTTGACTTTGACTTACTGTACAGCGTATGGTTGTTTTTCTTGTGAAACCGTTTTCCTTTAGTTTCTTTACGTTAACCACTGTAAAGAATTTCGTTGAGTTTGCAGCGTTTTAGCCTTTTTAACAATTCTCCATCTGTTTTATCTTACTTATACCAGAATTCGTTTTATCTGTCTTTCAGCCACTTAAATCAAAATGAGCTCCACATCCAGCAGCGATGAGCCCGCGTGGCTCGATTCGGACTATGTTTTGAAAATTATCACAAAGTACTCCAAATCACCAGTGAGAGAAATAAAATCCTTTGCCAAAGAGCCAGCTACAGTTAAAGGTGAAAACTATGCCAGCGCAATGCACTTACTTAAAGTGAGCTACCTGACCGAACCTGATGGTGCGGCGGAGTCTGCCTCTTTAATTGTCAAATCCCGCTTAGAAAACGAACTGATGTCAGCTATTGAAGAAGATTTCAATGTTTTCCAACGCGAAGCTCAAATCTACACAGTCATTATGAAAGAAGCCGAAAATCTACTACGTGCAATCAATGACGACACAATTTTCGGACCACGGTTAGTTGACCTAAAATGTTGTTTTACTCAAAATTTTTGAATATTTCAAATGTTGATTATTTTTAGAGCTATCTACGTTGATGATCGGATTATTGTTCAGGAAAATCTTAAACTGAAGGGCTACCATATACTTGATGTGAAGCAAGGCCTAAATTTTGACCAAATCGCTTTGGTTCTAGAGAAATTAGCAAAATTCCATGCAACCAGTATGGTTTTGTACAGGAAGGTTGGAAATTTGAATCAACTGATTCTATAACGATTCTGATAAATATTTGAAATTTATTTAGAAACCGGAGATATTTAAGTATCACTTAGCCGGAAATGTATCAGAAAATCCGACCCCATTACACGATGTGTATATTAATTGTGTTCAATCGACCATTGACTATTGCAAGACAAACGCAGATCTCCAGCAATATGTACCAAAACTGGAGGAATTCGGTGCCAAAATTATACCAAAAATGATCAACGTGTTCAGTAGAAATACAGCGGATCGATTCCATGTCCTGAATCATGGTGATCTGTGGGTGAACAATTTAATGTTCGAGGGTGACAATGATGTTCTTTTTGTAAGTTGTCTTTTTATAGGCCCCATTAAGTCGTATTATACATATTTCTTTTTAAAAGGTCGACTATCAAGAAGGCTACTTCGGTTCACCTGGTATCGATTGGAACTGGTTTATGTTCTCGTCATGGCCGACAGATGTTTTCGAAAAGAATAGAGAAGAGCTTGTTGGAATTTACCATTTCATTTTGAATGACATTTTGTATAGGTTACACTATGACCAGAGACTTCCTACAGTGGAGGATGTTAAGAGGGAGATTGTGAACAAGGGATATCATGGTGAGTTCTGAATAGTTTACGAAAAATAAGAATCTCAAAAGTTTTTTCTTATTTTAGGACTATCAACAGCCACCTGCATGCTGCCAATTTTGATCAATGAGCATGAGGAGCTTGCCGATCCGATGAATTTTCTGTTAGATACCGAAGAGGCAATCGAGAATCGACGGAAAGTATTCAATAATCCTGCATTTGGAGATCGTTTAAAGGTCTTTTTCGCATTTTTAAAAGAGCGTGGTGTTTTATAGAATTTGTATCAAACCAAAATGAGCATATTGCTTCAAGTTGATTTCATAATGAAGCTATTTCTGTTTTTGACAAGTCATGTCATTGGCTTTAGTTAGGAAATAAATTGAGCGTTACAAAATTGACACAAGTGTTTAAATAACTGCTTTTATACTCGTAAATTACTTGACTGAATGAAATTTTTAAAATACGTATGAAAAGGTATCTCAAAATAGGTTTGGTAAGGTTAGAATCGTCTTGGTAGAAGTGTACTGAGACTAATTGTAACTGATGCGTCTTGGACTTAACATTGAAAAGTGGAAAATGTGCTCTCACAGGGAGAGAAAGAATCGGTGAAACAAGGACGGCTCTTCTCTTGTTGTGTGCTTAGACAAAACTTCTCTCGAGGCCATTAAGCCCTAGGTATGACTTACGTCGCTATCTTCACCTTGGAAGGGTTAATTTCCACTTTGTTTTCACATAGGAGATAGGAGACGACCATCCCAGTATCCATCTATTCTCTGTACTCAAATCAGCCTTCCACATTCCAAGTCTGCTACTGCATCCCTGTGTAGGAGGCTTTCTGTGTGGTTTCAGATGTTTAAGGAGTTTCACACCACTTTATGACGAGCGACCAAACTCACTCTCATCATTTAAACTTGTGCAATTTATAACCAAGATTTAGTTGCTGCAGACATAAGCTACGAAACGAATGAAGAATGGCACAAATTTGTCGTTTTGTCTGCTTATTTTCCATATGACGCGTTATTACCACCACCACCGAAGGTAGCCAAACTCAATGAATGCTCTGATTCCAGGAAGATGGTACTTATCATATGCTGCGATGCTAATGCACAGAACACTTTTTGGGACAGTAGCAAATACAACGTGAGAGGTAATCATCTCCTGGACTTCATACTATCGTCTGACCTGGCTGTTAACAATGTTGGCTCTCAGCCAACTTTTGCTACGAGAGTAAGAAAGCAAGTAATCGACTTAACTTTATCCAACAAGTATGCTAAGGAGATTACTAGCTGGAAAATACTATCGGAGATCTCCATATCAGTCCATAGATACGAGGGCGGGTCAATAATTCCGTGCATTTTTGAATTTCTGACCTCTTTACTGAAACAGCAACACTGCTCCTGTCAACAGGCATTTGTCAGTTGACTCCTGTCAAAATTTAAACTTGCTGCGTCAGTTAGTTTGTGTTTGACAGCTATTTTTATCAGACTACTCACTAATTTGAGAAGAAAATGGAAAAAAGTGAATTTCGTGTGCTTATTAAGCATTATTTCTTGCGAAAAAAAACCATTACCGAGACCAAGGCTAAGCTTGATAAATACTGCACCATCGATTTCAATGGTAAAAAAGTGGTTTACTGAATTTCGTTGTGGCCGTACAAGCACTGAAGATGCCGAACCTCCTGGACGCCCAGTTGAGGTCTCTACACCCGAAACAATCGAAAAAATTCACGATATGGTGTTGGCCGACCGATGATTGAAAGTGCGAGAGATTGTGGAAGCCGTAGGGATCTCGCATGGCTCAGTGGTTTCAATTTTAAATGATCACTTGGGCATGAGAAAGCTTTCCGCAAGATGGGTGCCGCGTTTGCTCACAGTCGACCACAAACGCAATCGTGTAACAACTTCACAGGAAGGTTTGGCGTTGTTTAATCGCAATATGGAGGAGTTTTTGCGCCGTTTTGTAACCGTGGACGAAATATGGATCCATCACAACACACCAGAGAGCAAACAACAGTCAAAACAGTGGGTTTCTAAGGGTGAATCGGCGCCAAAGAAGGCCAAGGTGGGTTTGTCAGCCAATAAAGTTATGGCGACTGTTTTTTGGGATGCACGCGGGATAATCCACATTGACTACCTTCAAAAGGGAAGAACAATCAATGGGGAATATTATGCCAACTTATTGGACCGATTCAATGACGATTTGAAAAAAAAACGACCTCATTTGGCCAAGAAAAAAGTTCTTTTCCACCAAGACAATGCAAGGGTGCACACATGTGCAGTTGCCATGGCAAAAATCCATGAATTGGGCTATGAATTGCTCCCTCATCCACCCTATTCTCCAGATTTGGCTCCGAGCGACTACTTCTTGTTCCCAAACCTGAAGAAATGGCTTGGTGGAAAAAGATTTGACTCCAATGATGAAGTCATCTCGTCATTTTGGGGACCTCGACAAATCATTTTTATTGGAAGGGATAAAAAAATTGGAGAAGCGTTGGACAAAGTGTATAGAGCTCAAGGGAGACTACGTTGAAAAATAAAATTATTTTTTTATCAAAAAATCGGTTTTAATCCAAAAGTCACGGACTTATTGACCCGCCCTCGTACATTGAATTCAGAATCGGATGCTAGATCTCAACCTTGTTGAAGAAGAGGAATCCGCATAAAACCAACTGGACACGATTTAAGGAGGAGCTTGACAAGTACAATAGAGCTCCCCCTAAGCTGAGCGTCTTCGTAAAGGAGCCACAAAACTTCTAAACAGGTCACTTAAGACTAATTTGGAGGAAGATTGGAATATTTACGGATCAAAGCAAAACGATTTCAAGAGGCTTATTCGCACCTGAAACATCGCCTCTTACAAAGGTTTTTGCGAAAAGATCGAAACTATCGGTGAAACCAGTAGGCTGGTCAAAGTTCTCAAAAGGTTTAGCCGTTAGTCTTATCGCGAATAAAACAAACACAATCCTTTAAAAAAAAAATAATTTACGCTCTTTATTTGGTTGCTTATAGACGTCTGTATCTTGCTACAACTCGACCATCCTGACTTGTAATCGTCCCGATTTCCCCCTTTGTCCTACTACAATTACGTGATTCATTTGCTCTCGTTTGTAACCATGGTTTGATGTTGGCTGCTTCCCATAATACGGGATCTGGCTTACTTGAAATCCTTCTACATCCTTCACTATGTACCGATCATTTGGCAAAATCTTTTCAATTTTATATTGACCCTCAAACTTAGGGGCTATCTTCTTACTGGCACCTGGGGTGCTGATAAAATTCTTCACCATTAAATAATATCCTTTCTCATATGCCTTATGCATTCTGGAGTGGTCCTTTCGTGACTTATTATATTCCTAACACTTATTCATCTTATTAGCAGCTCTCGTTCGTATTTTCTCTAAATCTCTCTCATTTTCCTCCTCGTAATGCTCATTTAAACTCTCGTTCAGAAAATCAATAACTTCGCCTTTTTGACTTACTCCGAACAGCAATTCACTCGGTGTCGTGCCTATACTTCGGTGTATTGTGTTGTGCATAGCGAATTCTATCCTTGGTAGTATCCCGTCTAGAGAATTTTCGTATCCTGCGTCTGTCAGTTTTGCTTTCATGGGCGCCAGACTTCTGTTTATCCTTTCCATTTGTCCGTTGGCCTGTGGGGAAGCCGTCGCAATCTTTATGTGATGTACATTCTTATCTTCCAAGAAACATCCGAAATCCTTTGAAGTAAACGCACTTCCTCTGTCTGACACCAGCACCTTCGGTCGGCTATACGAATTAAAATAAGATCTAAGGCAGCTTATTACTTCACTTGTGTTGGTTGTCCTAACGACAACAAGTCTGACGTACTTAGTAAACGCGTCTACTACTAGGAACACATATGTCTTTTTCGCCCGTTTGAGTGACACTGGGCCAAAGTAGTCTACATGTATCATCTGGAAGAGAACATTTCCTTTTGGTATGTTGTGCAAGTGGCCTTCGTGCTTTCCAAACTTAGGTGAAAATGCGATACACCTTAAGCAATTCGCTATGTGCGACTTGATTTTACTTTTCATCATTTCCAAGACTTTGTCGCAACCCACATGACCCATCTCGTCATGGTATACATGCAAAATCTTACTTCCCATCCCTATAGAGACGTAACACTTTCCTATACACTAGTCCGTTACGCATCTCATATAGACTACTCTCTTTTTCTTCCAATTGTTTCCGTATCTCGTTAATTTTCCTATCCTTGTGTTGGCAAATAAATAAATTTTGTTCAAACGTATTTTCTTCTAGCACCAGAATGCTTGAGACTCGACTGAGAGCGTCTACGTGCTGCATTCTGTCCCCGCCACGATGTTCCAGGGTGTAGTCGTAGTTTTGGAGCTCCAGTGCCCATCTGGCTATTCTGGGGTTTACTTCTCTTTTGTTAAGTGTCAGTGTTAGTGAGTTACAGTCTGTCAATGAATCTAATGCCGTGTAAATATATCCTGAATCTTTGCAGCTCATAAATAATTGCCAATGTTTCTAGCTCGAAGCTGTGATACTTCGACTCACATTCTGTCGCTCTTTTGGAAAAATAAAACACCGGATGGAACCTCCCATCCGCCTTTTTCTGCATCAATATGGCCCCAAATCCGGTGGAGCTCGCGTCACAATGGAGCTCCGTCTCATCCCGATGACAGTAAATTGCCAGAATAGGTGCCATCAGTAGTCTTCCTTTTAGTTCTTCGAAGCATTGCATCTCTTCACTGTCAAATTTAAAAATGGTATCCTTCTTTAAAAGTTTGTATAATGGCTGTATAAAGGCTAACACTGAAAATCCTTTAACAAATCTTCTGAAGTAGGAACATAGTCCTAGAAAACTACGGCACAGGGAAATTCTTTATCGATTCGATGCCCTTTTCATTTGGCTGGATATCCCCCTCAGATACGGTGTATCCTAAATACTGGACCTTAGCTTCCATAAACCGACACTTGTCCAAACGTAACTCCAACTTGTTCTTCACTAACCTATCGAAAACTTCATTCAGTATCTCTAAATGTTCTTCTACCGTCTTAGTCCCTATCATTTTATCATCTATGTAGATTTTGACTTTCTTTTCTTTAATCAAATCTACAAAAACATTTGAAATATAACGTTGGAATTCCAATGGAGCATTCTTTAATCCAAATGGTATCCTGAGCCACTCGTACTGTCCCATTGGTGTCACAAATAATGTATATTTAATCGATTCGTCACTCATTCGTATGTGGTAAAAAGCGCTCTTCAGATCTAATAATGTGTACACTCGTTTATCTAAACACTCGTCAAGTAAGTCATCGATTAGTGGAATCGGGTGTTTGTCTCTTAAGATAACTTTATTTAAGTTCCTGAAGTCCACGCAAGTCGCAAATCGCCTGTCGTCTACGATACGAGTAGATTGTACTAGTTCCTTTTCGGTATATGAGAGTTTCTTCCGATAGCAATGAAACGGTTTTGTATCGTTCAACCTTAGCTTCTTTTCGTATTTCATCTCGGGTTCTTCGGGACGCTTACAGTACAAATATTTCTCATTGAACATTCGTTTGAAGTTTTCTTTTGTCTCCCAATCTAGACTACAATTTTTTAATAGCTCTACTTCCGTTTCTACATCTATCTTTAGTAACTCCTGAAAATATTCTGTGCTTACCTCACTCGTTTGTTTTTCTAGTTTTTCTGATACTACGGTAGTTAATCTTAGCTTCGCCTTTCTCATGAAATCCCTACCTAGAATTAGGGGAAATGTCATTGTACCATCCGGTACCACTAGTAGATCGAGTTCAACCTTTCCTTCTTCCAATAAAACTTGACAACAAACTTTACCTTTCTTTCTTAACGGACTTTTATTTATTCCCTGAAACTTTATATTTTCTTCATATGAATTAATAACTGCTGTTGGAACGTATCCCTGCCTGACTATGCTGATCGAGCTGCCGGTATCTAGTAGTGAATTTAATGATATTTTATAGTGTAAATTTCTATGTGTAAATATACAATTAAATAATCTTACGGATTCATCTGCTTCGTCTTCTTGGTGTACATTGTATATCGGCTTCCTGCTAGGCTTCTTCCACTCTGGACAGCCTTTCTCTCGTTTTTCCTTCCTACACTCGTTTGCCATGTGCCCAACACAATTGCAATTGTAGCACCTGATTTGGTTCCTTGCTGTATCACTCCTTCGCTCTCGTTGGACGGCTTCCATTCGTTGCGGCTTCCGTTGTTTTATTTTTGAAAAGGCTTGGAGTAGTTGTGCCTTTGTAGAATAGCATTGGATGAGTGCCTGGAGTCGTAGCAATTCATCCGTTATGCCTTCTACCACATATTCAACTAGTTCATCTTCGTCGATTTGAAAGCAATTTGAAAGGATGATCTTGTCATTAAAGTAGTCCGTAAAACTCTCATTCGTCTGCCACTTCCTGTCTTCGAATTTCCGTCGCAATACTATTTCGTTTTCCTTTGTACTGAACAGCTCCTTCATCTGTAGCACCAATTCGTCCACTCCTTCGGTCAAAAAATTCGGCTTTGAGTGCATCCACTCCAATGCCTTACCTTTCATTTTTGTCAACATACGAGTAAGTGTCCGCATCATGTTCGCCACACATCCAGATTTGTGCTGCCGCCATATTCTGGCAACATGTCTTTCCACATACTCAAATGTTGTGGATCTCACTCTCATTTGGTTGTGGCAGGTCTGTACTCCTTCGTGTGTGTGAGTGTCAGCATTCTTTTCTGTCGTTTCGCTCATTCGCGCCATTCTTCGCAGCCACTCATTTTCTTTTGCCAGTAGTTCTTTTTCTCTCTTTAGTAATTCTATTTCTTTTTCATATAACCGTTTCTCCCTGGCTGAGCATGCTGCACTTACGAGGGGCGTTCAACATATTCTCGATATCGGGGTGAAGCTGTGGTTGTATATATAAATTGACTTATTTATCAAGTAATACTATTATTTTAGTGCATTCATGTAAAATTTCATATAAATGTGATTATTAATTCGCGTTTTATCTCTAGTTAAACAGAATCATAATGGCAACTGAGACGATGATGGTGAAAATTGAGCATCGCGCTGTAATTAAATTTCTCACTAAGCAAGGAAAAAGTCAGAAAACTATTCATGAAGAGATGGTGGCTGTTTACTAGGGTTCCGCACCTTCATTATCAACTATGCAAAAGTGGTCAAGTGAGTTCAAGAGAGGCGGAGAGAGCATTGAAGACGACCCCCACTCCGGCGCCCCGGCTACTGCTTGTACGGGAGAAAGCATCAAAGAAGTCGAAAAACTTGTTCTTGAGGATGCCCGAATAAAGGTGAAAATGATGGCAAAGATCACCAAGCTTTCAATTGGTACCATTCACACCATTCTTCATGACCATCTTAACCTTTCAAAGGTCAGTGCAAGGTGGGTGAAACGAATGCTCACAGCGCCTCAGAAAAAAGTGAGAATCGCATGCTGTAGAGAGCTTTTGGAGATGTGTAGTGAGAACGCGGACGGTGTTATGGATCGAATTGTTACTGGGGACGAAACATGGGTCCACCACTATGACCCTGAAAGCAAACAAGAGTCCATGCAGTGGCATAAAAAAGGAACAGACCCCCCAAAGAAGTTCAAAGTCACTCCGTCTGTTGGGAAGCTCATGGCCACAGTTTTTTGGGACTCAAAGGGAATATTGCTCATTGAGTACAAAAAAAAAAGGTGAAACCATCAACGCCACATCCTACGCTTCCACTTTGCATAATTTGCGGGAGGAAATTAAAAATAAAAGACGGGGTAAACTCGCAGCGGGTGTATTGCTTCTTCATGACAACGCTCCTGTTCACACGGCGCGAGTTTCCAAGGCTGCTGCGCGAGATTGTGGTTTCGAAGAAATCCAACACCCACCCTATAGTCCAGACCTTGTCCCTAGTGATTATTTCCTGTTTCCGGATTTGAAAAAATGTCTTCGTGGAAAAAGATTTTCGGATGATGAAGAACTCAAGTCGGTATTTTGCAGAGAAAGAGGAAATTTATTTTTTTGAGGGTTTAAAAAAGCTTATCTCAAGATGTAACAAATGCATTGATGTTAGGGGAGATTATATTGAAAAATAAAAACAATTAAAATTGAATTTTCCTTCATATCGATACCGAGAATATATTGATCGCCCCTCATACACTAGCAGCCGATCGTTCGATGATGCATCCGTTATCTTCGGATTCCGTTGCCCGTTCACTTCTGTTCACTTCCCTCTCTTGCTTATCCATGTGGAAAGCCCAAGACGTAGTAGCCATTTGCGTAACTCTGCGGAGGAATAATCCGACACACCAATCGAATGCTCCATTTTGTTCTCTCCTTTTGGGTTTTTTTTTTTCTTTTCACACTCTGTTGTATTTACTTTTTTGCACACTCGTTTGTTTAGTTCAATTTCGTTCTTTATTTTTTCTTCTTTCCACTTTGATACGTTATTTTGTATTATTATTATTTTTTTGTTGGATTGGATCCCACTTCTGGTTTTTAGCCCTTAGTCTTATCGCGAATAAAACAAACACAATCCTTTAAAAAAAAAATAATTTACGCTCTTTATTTGGTTGCTTATAGGCGTCCGTATTCTACAGTGTTTGACTTACGACTGATCTCCTACCTACCGGCAGACTCTTTTCCTAGTGTGGCCACTTTACAATCACTAGTTAATGTTGCCACTTTATATTTCTTACATTCTTATCAGTTTCTCTCTTATGGCTTGCTACAGTATCGATTAGCTGATATGATACGACGAATAAGACACAGCGAAAGCGAAGAACCCTTTGAGCCAGACGAAATAATTAAAGCTGAACTTTGTCAACTAGAGTCTTTTCCATTGGAATATCAACAACTTAAAGAGGGAAAACCAATTGTGGAAAAAAAAGCTGTCACCATACATTGATGCAAATAATGTAATTCGTATCCATGAGCGATTCGACAACGCAACTCACATACCACAGTATGCTAAGAGACCGGTGATTTTATCAAAAGATAATTACATGACAAAACTCATTATTTTAGATTTTCACAAATGTTTCCACCGCATGTACAACGAGAACGTTGTGAATGAAATCCGACAACATTTTTACATATCCAACCTAAAAACGGAACTTTAGAAAATTGCGTTTAACTGTTGTTATTGTAAAATTAAAAATGCACTTCCTAAACCACCAATCATGGCAGAACTACCACAAGCCCGTGTAAAACCATTCACAAGACCATTCACTTATTGCGGCATAGATTATTTTGGACCTATGTTTACTGTTGTGGGAAGACGACGCGAGAAGAGGTGGGGAATGCTAGTAACATGTTTAACATCAAGAGCCATTCACATAGAAATAGCCTATAGTCTTTCTAGCGATTCCTTCATTTTGGGACTCGTGCGATTTATAGCAAGAAGAGGAAAGCCGATAGAAATATACTCAGACAATGGTACCAATTTTCGTGGAGCCTGTGAGGAGTTGAAAAGAGAAGTCGAACATCTGGACGAGAGAGCAATAAAGGTAGAATTTCAGATTATTAAGTGGCATTTTATTCCGCCGTCGTCGTCGTCCCCCACATGGGTGGGAGCTGGGAACGGCTAGTACGCGGAAATAATGATTAACAAAACACCAAATGATGAATTATTACTGAGCATGATGGCAGAGGTCGAATTCATAATAAACTCAAGACCGCTAACCTATGTCCCGATCAGTGAGCAGAACGAAGAAGCACTTTCACCCAATCATTTTTTGATGGGCTCAACAAACGGTGCTAAGCTAAGTGGTGAGCCAGTGCACAATAAAGATGCTATCAAAAGAAACTGATTGATGAGTGAGCAATATGCAACACTTTTCTGGCGGAGATGGATTCGCGAGTATCTTCCAGATCTTATTCGACGAACGAAATGGTTTACTCATACAAAGCATATCGAAGAGGGTGACATCGTCGTGATATGTGATTCAGAGAATAAACAAAGAAACTGGCCCCGCGGAAGGATTCTTAGGGTACTTAAGAGCAGAGATGGAGTACCACGAATCCAAACTGTAACCGGCGTTTACACAAGACCCGCTGCTAAGATAGCACTACTTGACGTGATACCAGTTTGATGAGATGAGGTAAACAACATCAGACCAGCAGCTGCGTTTACGGGCGGGAGTGTTAATATAAATCAAACTTCATTAACAGCAAATTATAAAAATTGGCATCACTTTGTATTAAAATATCTTGCATATTTATCTTTTTCTATCATATTCATTTATCCCTTTCTTTTCATTTATACAACTTGTCCTTTGTATCCCTCCTTTAAAGTAACGCTAAAATATGATGCAATTTAAAATTCCATATTTCATGTTCATTCTGAAAGAAATTAGAACGTGCAAGGAAGCAGCAAAATTTAGCTCTTTCTTTAAATTTGTAATTCAATATAATTGTGATAAAGTTTAAAGAAGTGCTGAAATACTGTTTTTTTTCTTGATTTGGTTGATTGAATCGACAAATATTTTGCTGCATTGAAGGCCATTGAATTTAGAGCCCAACTAATGAAAAATAACATCAGATTGCGAAATGATGAAATGTCATTGTAGGGAAAGTTTTGTGTCCAAATGGCTTATCGATAATTTTGCACATTTCTATAAAAAAAGTGTATCTGTGACCACCGATTTGAATCTTTTTCAAAATGTAACTCAACCCTAAGCTCATTTCCAACTTTACCTAATACACCAACCATTTTTTTGTTCTCATTCACCGTGAATCTACCATGCCCGACACCTGACTCAACTAATTCCACCAGTCAGCATCGATATCACTCATCATCGTGAACCTGTCCGCGTATCCGAGATCCCAGTTGTATTATGTCAAATCGCTGAGAAAAACAATGAAAGTGAGTGTCAATCGCTCCGCTCAATCTCAAAAAAAAGACAATCGTTCAACTTTCGTTGAATTCACGGCACTGGTGCGCTAGCAATCTCACTCAAATCAGACGAAGTATTGGCGCAGGTGACAAAGGAAGGTAAATAACGCTTGTGTAACTCAATTGAATTTTTCTATTCCAAATAAAATTGTTCCCCACAAAATTTGTTCTTTTTTTTTTGTTTTGAAATTCTTCCTAAAGAAATATTATCTTCTTCCACCACTAACTATTTGTATGCGTGTGTGTGTGTGCATCTGTTTGTGATTACAAAAAAAGCAAAACGCAATCAGAAATAACGAAAAGAAAAATAGTGCTGCTCCCCTATCCCCAACCCAACAATACGAAGTGTAATCGGAAAAAATAAAAATTCTCATATTCTCGTATTCACCTCATCGGAAAGTCGTAGTTGGATACGAATCTGGTAAAACTAGTGGCTGTGTGTGCGTGTGTGTGGTGAAGATTTTTCTTTCATTATTCCAATTACGTTTTCTCCGCCGTTTCATTGTGTACAGAAAATTTTCGCTCTCAATTTTTTAAATTTTTCCCAACCCAGAACACACTCGAAAAGTGGTGAGTTATTGAATGAGTGAAAGAATGAAAGGGAAAACACATTACACTGAGTGTGGTGGTGTGGTATCGTTCGGTCGGTGTGTCGGTTTGTATCTGCGAGCCGTGAAGTGTGAATGAAGAAGGTGTACAGTATTTATCGAGTGTTGAGTGATTGAGTAGTTGAGTTGGATTGGGCTTTTTCGTTAAACCACTTTTCTGAGTGGAATTTTGAGTGTGATTTGAGTGATTTGCGGTTGTTGGTTTGTTTTTATTTATGTTTCTCTGTAGTTTGTTTTTTCCGAGTGACTATAGAGGGATTTCGACTCTGTCGGATCAATATTGGTTATTCGTTTGCCTTGGCTCGTTCGAACGGTACTGATATTACACACAATTGTCCCGTAGACGGGGCGAGACCGAGTTTATTGTCTTCTTCTCCAGAAATACTTCTCTTCGTCATTTGAATTTTTTGAAAATCATTTTGATTTGTTCCCCCGTGCATCTGTGTTGGCAATTTTTTTGTTTTTTTGTTTTTTTGATAATTCTTTCCCTGCGAGTTGAAAAGAAATGAAAATTTCCCTATTTAGTTTCGTGTGTGAGTGGTTTATCTGTGAATCGTAAAAAATAAGCAAAAAAATTGGCAGAAAAAACCCCATGAAAACTTTTTCAACAGAGACAGGAAAATCTGGTATACGCTCATTGGAGTCAAATAGAAAAAAAAAATCAAATAAAAAAGGTTCTCGTTATTGTTTAGTGTGTGTAACAAATCAAAAAAAAAAAGAAACTCAAAAGTGAGAGTAAAAAATAAGAAAATAAAAAAAAAATAAAAAAAATTGAGAAGAAAAGATTACAAAAGAAAATCGTCCGCAGTGCAATGAAAAACGTCGTCGTAGTGAAGAAGAAATAGGAGATAGAGAGATTGTTGTGGAGATTGTGCGGTGGAATCGTAAGGATTCGTTGTTCACTGTCCGTTGTTCGTTGTTCGTTGTTCGTGGTACTGGTACCCCTTGTCAGGATCGTCTTTCTTCTTGAATCCTTTCACATAACTAAAAACTGCACAGAACGAGCAAGGAGGAGAGTACTCGTACTCGTACTCGTATCTTCCCAGATACGAACCGCACAGCGCTCACAAAAGGAGTGTGAGACCAAGGTGGGAGGAATTATTAAACTAAAAAAACAAATTGAAAAAAAAAACAGAAACTTAAATTATTCAATTATTCAAAAAAATTTTTTTTTATGGATTTTCCTTGAATTTGGAATAGGGGAGGGGGTAAACTGCTACGTATGCTGGCGCTGGGCATACCATATACACGCAGCACATCACCAACAGCCTCGGAGGGAGGCTGCTCTCTGTAAAATGAGGTTTTCCGGTAAATGAAAGGGGGTGGCCAGTAAGGTTGGATCTAATGGTGTTTACAAGGGTGCAAGTGGGTAGTGAGCAGTGGGAGTTTCAACATTTTTCCACTCATCATCGTTGTTCGGTCGGTTTCCATCGTTTTTTTTTCTTCTTTTTTTTTTTTTTGTTTTTGTTTCCTCTTTTCGTTGTTTTGTGCCGTTTTTTCTTTAATCTTTTTCCTATTCTCACATGAGATTTGGAGTGAACTTTGTACAACTCTGTTTTGTTCTGGTTTGATATTCTTTGTGGCAGTGTTGCCAGGGATTCTTTTTTGTGAGCTATTAGACGATGGATGGTAGTACAATTTTTTTTAAGTATCAGGTTGTAACGTAAGCATTGCGCGTTTTTTTCGGGGGTCTATTTTCCAATTGCGATTAAATTCACAACATCACCGTTGTTGAGTTTATTATTTGGGGTATATCGCTCATTCGGTCAGCAAATTTTCGTTGGGTTAAGATCATTTTAAACATTTTTAAAAGAATTTTGAAGACCAGAATGATAGTGAAGCCTCCAGAGAATTCCAAAATGTGTATGGAGAGGGTGTGGAGCGAGTCGAAGTGTCGGCCTTGGTTTGCAAAGCTTAAAAATGGCAATTTTGACCTAAAGGATGAAGGCCAGAAGAGCTGGACGATGAGCTCTTCAAGTCCACCATCGAAACAAATCCCACTGTTATGGTAAGTGAACTCAACGTGAGCCATATAACCATCCATCGACACCTAACAAATACAGAAAATTCATAAAGTTCGTAAAGTGTGTACCATTACTTACTTCCTTAGGCGGCGAAACAGTCCGGAACCATAGAGCAGGACTGGGATTACAGGGGTCTCATATAGAGTTTCCTTGGTTGTTCGGGAAAGAGCCTTACTTCACAGTTGCCTTCTCAGCCCGAAGAAACAGCGATTGGTAACCGTTATTCTTCTTTTGATTTCTGAAGAGATGTCGTTTCCAGATCTGATAGCAGGGCGGAGGTAGACAAAGTCCCTTACTACCTCAAAGTTACACTTGTCGATCGTGACATTCTGAATGATTCGTCGAAGTTGGGTGCCCCTTCTTGCTGACAGCATATACTTAGTTTTGCCCTCGTTTACCGCTAGACCCATTTTTGCAGCTTCGGTTCCTATACTCACAAACGCAACAGTGACAGTTGGCTGGGTTCTACCTACCAATAATATCAATATCGTCGGCGTATGCAAGCAATTGAACAGACTTTTGAAGGGTCGTACCTCGTGTCATGACTTGTGAGTTTTGCACAAGAAGTCACATGTCAGCGCGTCGCCTTGCCTAAAAAATTTTATGACACTAAAGGTCTCGGTTAGATAGCTACCGACATTGATTCAGCAGCGAGCTTTCTTCATCGTCATCCTGCATAAACGGACGAGTTCGGCAGGGATGTCAAAACTAGACATGGCTCTGTATACCTAGCTCGTCTCTGTAGATGCTCTCATATGCGGCTTGAAAATCGATAAAAAGGTAGTGAGTGTCGATCTGAACTTCTTGGATTTTTCCAGTGTGAATATTTGGTCAACTGAGGAATTACCGGGTCTAAAACCGCACTGATAGGGTCCAATCAGATCGTTGACAAATGGTTTCAGGCGCTCGCACAATATGGCAGACAAGATCTTATATGCGATGTTTAGGAGACTAATACCTTTATAGTTGGAGACTGATACATCAGGTTTCATTCATCAGGCATACATTCATCCGACCAAATTTGGAAATAAGTTAGTGAATGCTCTCAACCAGGTCGTCCGGCCCGGCAGCATCGTTCGACTTCAGTTTAGATATTGCTATCCTCACTTCACTTTGGTCGGGTGGACGGGATTCTTGACTTCCACCGTCCATATTGAATGGTTCGCTCTGCTTGACAGCGGAATTTGTGTCGTCTTCACCGTTTAGCATTCTGCAGAAATGGTTTTTCCATATTCTCAGCACCGACTGTGTTTCCTTGTTCATATCTACAGGTTTCCGTCCGGGTCTTACTACCCTGACACGTTCCTTTTACCTTTTAGTAAAACTTCCGAACATTATTCCTGGAGTAGCACCTTTCTATTTCCTCGATCGCGCACTTCTCATGCTCTTTCTTTTTTCTCCGGAGAAGCCGATGTTCTTCCCTCCTCTTTTGCTGGTAGAGCTCACGAGCCGCTATCGCTCTTTTGTGCATTGTGGGCATGTTGTTTTGCTGCATGTGCTTGCCGGCACTCTTCATCAAACCAGGGGTTTCGTGGTGATGGGCTGGTGACACCCAATACGTCAGTAGCGGCATTTCTGATGGGTTCTCGGCATCTAAGCCAATGGTCTTCAGCACTTGATGCTGTCTGCAAAGGACTTCCCGAGTGATTGAGAAATACGCGATCGGCAAAGGTTCTGGCGGCTTGTTACGATTGCAACCGTTCAATATTAAGTCTCCTCATAGTATTTCCTTGTTATTATGGCGTCTGAGATATCCTAGGTAGTGGTCCGGCTATGTTGGCCGCTCGGAATGTTCGGACATCTGACGAGTGCCTTACGTCGATCGAAATATGATCAATCTGGTTGACAATTTGCTGACCTTTTGTCCGCCATGTTCCCTTATGAATATTGTGGTGAGGAAACCTTGTGCTTGCTATAGTAACGTCACGTCCCCCAACGAAATTGATTAGTCTAAGTCCATTTCCAGACGTGGTGTCGTGTAGGCCATGTCTTCCGATTGTGCTACCAAAGTGTCCTCCTATCCAATTTTGGCATTAAAGCCGTCTAGGACGATTTTAACGTCATACATCGGACATTGCTCGTAGGTTTTGTCAAGGAGGTCGTAGAAACTTTCTTTGGTAGCATCATCGTTTTCCTCTGTTGCGGCGTGAGCGCATATAAGGCCGATGTTAGCGAATTTACCTTTTATACGGATTGTTACAAGGCGTTCACTCACATGTCGAAAGCTCAAGACTTCTGCCGCTTCCAACAAATCCGCATCCAAGTAGACGCTGCTTACGTTCCCTATAGCAATCACAGTAGTAAACATCACAGTTTTCCATCTTTCGTTGTCGTTGTCCATTGTTCGTTTTGTAGGGTCGTCAACAGTGAATCTATCCTTATCCGAGGCTATTGGTCGCTACGTAAGAATTACTTTTTTACGTGGTTAGGCAATTAACCCCACGCACAACCTGGAGAGTCAGGCCCTTTTTTGGGACCCCTAGGACAAAACCCGCTTCGAGGATGTGAGTGCTGCCGTTGGCCCTTATTAAGGGCTTATCCGCCACCAACTCTTTCCCAACACCCTGACCCTATAGACCTGGTATTCAAGTATGTTGAAGCCGCTCATACGAAGATAGCACTAGTTCGACTTTACTGAAAATGTGGATGCCGCCGTTCATGCCTTTCTTAGAATTCGTCTGTTACCGCCGGGAAACAGGGGAGATGTACTCCTCCCCCTCTCTCTCGTCAGCTGCTATCAACGACCAGGCTTGGTTACTCCATCTCCAGTCGAGGTACTAGGCACCCAGCAGTTACCACGCGGAGATGAGTAGTAGGAGTTGATGGTCTGAGGCTACAGAGAGAACGCTTGTGTTCTCATATATTCGCATTCACCACCCTCTGACCACCATTACCGATCGTAGAGTCGTTTTAGAACCGTATCTTTGAAGGAGATGTAAAATGTGTTCTTTACAGCAACATAAAATCTCACCACCAATGGCTTAGTCCAGAAGGTAGACCAGCATAACATCCATTACTGTCTGTATGGTGGGATGTTGAGGGAATAATCCAATTTGAGCTGTTTTCTCTTAACCAGCCTATCACCGCAGAAGTCTATTGTCAACAGCTGTGCAGATAAAATCAGCACTAGAGCAGAAATGGTTAATCGAAGGGGTGTTCTATTCCATGAGGGTAACGCTCGCCCTCAAACATCAAGGACCACCTGCATACAGTTACAGGAGTTCAGTTGAGAGAGAAAGTTGCATCCGCCTTATTCTCCAGATTTACACTTGTTCCGAAGTCTGCAAAACTTCCTGGAAAAAGTTGTACGTCTTGGGATAATGTCCAAGAGACTCTTGGGATATTTCTTCCATCGTAGCCAAACAATTTTTTTAGTGACGGCATTAAGACGTTGTTGAGAGGTGGGCAGAAATGTTGTCTAATGCAGGAAATTGATGGTTAAATTAATGCACTGTTCCTACTTAGCAACGCAATTTTTAGTAAAAAAAAAAAAATTGTAACTTTCTTCAAGCTTTTATAGTAGTACTTGCCACTTGTGGCCTTAACTGCATTTTTAAAGTTAGCCCAAATGTTTGCAATCGGATTTTGGTCCCGCATGGCCACTATAATTTACTTTGCCTCCTCAAACAAATTTTTATTCAGCCTTCTCCGTACCTCAATGTTGAAGGAGTGTACTGACCGATTGTATTCCAAACTGGGGTTGTATAGACGTGGTTTTTTCCTACTTCCGCTAGATCGAAATATTTAAATTTCACACTCATCCATTCAGAGAATAATCCTCTTTGTCAGAAAGTTTGCATTTCTTGGTGATCTTGGCCTGGCTTTACCTTCTACCTAACCTAACAACCCCATTGGGATTCTCTGAACTCACGCATGCCATTTTCCGTCAAATGTCAAACTTGCGTTCCAGATTGCCTACTATTTAATCATTTTATGACATACGCTTAAACAATGCTCACATATCATCCAAATTTCTTAGTCAGTTAGTAGTACGTTACGTGCGTCACGTCCAATTTTCGACCGGTTTAACCATTCCGATAAGCGAGCAGTTCAGCATTTAGCTAAAAAATTCGAATAGACTTATCCACTCCATAATGTTTCCGACCCAGTGAGACACCTAAACGACAGAAAGGGTGAGAATATTGCGGTTATACGCGAGTCGGGGAAATAACACCGCAATCAGATGGTTCCGCGAAATTCTCAAGAGCTGGACGTCTCTCAAACATCCTTGTGGCGTATTCTGCGAAAAGTCTTGGCCATACGTCCATATAAGATCGAATGGAGCCAAGAGTAGCAACAAAAGCCACAAACCAACTCAAACCCTGCATTTACATATTGAAATGACAAGAGGTCTCGAAGATTATGCGATTTGAAACCTCTTGGCTTTTTTTTGGGTCTACGTGTACTCATTGATTTAAGGTTCGCTCCCAATTATCAATGCTTTTTCAAATAAAAAGCGAGGATCGAGGCAAATACTGGTCTTATCGTAACAGTCTTCAGAACTTAACGCCGCTGAAAGTTGCTACTATTTGACCACTTACAAGCTGCCGGTCATAGGTTCTGCTGGTGGCGGAACCTCCGGTAGTCCTTATCAAGACTTAAACCACAGTACTGTGGGAGTCAGGAGCCAACCGGCTTGACTTTTTGAGATAGGCCTCCTTATAGGAGCATCGCAGTGGCTGTGGCTTAAGACTAAAATCGCAGAAAGGGTCTTTCAGTTGGATTCGACTCGATGTAGACTTGCAATAAGAACTGGACGCTGTGATCCTAAGATAGGCAAGAGGTTTTTGATCGGCGTCGACTCATACTTAGGGTGAAACTTAAGCATCCAACACAAGTTCTACTTTCATATTAAAGGAATTGACGGAGAGCGATGGCAAGGCGAATCCTTGTCAAGAGTTCACTTAAAACAGAGGAGACGTTCTATACTTATTGACGATCCAGAAGAAAATATGTTGACTTATTCGAAAGTTCTCAAACATTGGGCTTGCCACCTGTCGATATGTCTTTACTCCACCTAGTTGTCGAGATTCGAACGTCTTGCGCTACGTTAAATGAGGACGTCTTTGTTTTCTCCCTTTTTGACTCAAAGATTACGTTGCATGGCTTGTCGGGTAATTCTACTTTCGTCCTTGCATAATGCCAATCCACTGTCAATATTTCACTAGTGTGATCCCGTTTATACCTTCCTGGTGTGTTCTCTAATAAAAATGTTCGTTGAGACACGATATGATCTTAAATTTAGATAGTAATACAGTTTACAACAGTTTGTGGATTGTTTGTGATGTTTTTCAATATTTCAGTCATAGAACCTGCCTTTGGGCTACACATTCGCAGCTTTGTGTTTAAGGCGATTGCCTTGCTTCTCCACATTTTTGGCAGTACACCGAATTCGGCCTTAACTGTCTAACTCGATACGTGACAGATAACCACGTTATCTGCTCTTTTTGAGGTGTTATCTGTCAAAGTTGGTATGATTTGTTGGAAAGTTAGAGAGAAGACCCCCAATTATGTCCTTAATGCAGGTCCTTAATTATGTGCGCTTGCGGTAATAGGAAAACCTCGTCGGCATAGTCAAGGTGTTACGAATAGGTTGTGAGATTTCTCTTCTGCTGCTTTTTTGGCTTGTTCACCCAGGGCATTGATGGCGTTTCCTTTATGACGGCGTACATAATGTTTGACCCCTCAATGCTCATTTATGTCCGATGGCTGATTTTTTTCTGTCCCTTGAATCATGTGGTCCATTAGTTGTTAATGCAGTGCAAAGATCCCTTAGTCTTTCGGTAACAGGTGTCAGCCTCGTTTGGGCTCCTCAAAGCACGGTGATATTGCTTGTACGGATGGCTGGAGTTCGGAGATGGTGGTGATCACAGTTCAATGTTGAATCCGAGCCAGTTACGGATATTTAAGAGAGATCTTCTAACCCGAATTTTAGGGCGAAATGATCAATGGTAGAACGTCTCTGACAATCGGTATACACACAATTGAACATGCGACACGTCTTAGGCTCGTATGGCGTGTTCTGTGTGACTGTTGCCATGACAAACACCGTCCAGGAGTTTCTTATACTCTTGACCTAAATTTGGTCGTGATTATCGTTTTCGATTTGAAGCTTGAAATGTAATCATACTCCAAACATACACTCTACCAGACGGTTTTTCGTAGTAGGGTAGAATAACTGGCTCGAACCTCTTGATCTTTTTTTAAGTTTCAAAATATCTAAGCTTTATCGCATAAGTTTATTTTTTTGTTTTAGAAATTTAGGTCTGTCAGAATCGCTTTGTCTACAGTCTAGAGAAATTTTCGCGTTCCAGAAACCGTCCAGGCAGTCAAAAGTCGTCAAGAATTGGTCAGCTATTCTCTGAGGCATGGCGTGCGATATTTTTGTTGATGCAGAATTCTAGCCCATGTTTCTTGGTCAGCAATTGAGGTGCTAAACCGTCCGCATTTGTAATCATATTCTTTGTAAATGAGATCGTAACTTGAGATTTTTTAGGCAAAACCCAAATAAGGAGTATTCAGGATCCGTAGCTTCGTTAATACTGCCTCATAATATTCAGTACAAAACCAAATATGTTACGAAACACCATCACATATTGCAACAAGATGACATATGAATATATGAAATAGTCGTCCCAAAGCGACCAAGGTTTCTCAAAAGGGCCCTTTGATGTGTAGCCCGTGGAAACAGTGACTGGTTCAACCGTTTGTCAATGATCTCTGCATCAAAGATTGCACTCTTAAATAATATAATGTTTTACAGTAGAAAGAGAATATTATACACTTTACGACCCCAAATAGTTCAAAAGAATTTAAAGCCCAAGGAATAGAGTGAAGGCGGAAACGTCCTGATTTCTACAACCTGAAAAATTCTTTGAATCAATGTAAGAAACTTGCCAAGGTGCTGCTTCATGAGGTCTTCAGAATCAAGCGTTCTACCATTCAAGGAGTTGTAATGATTGCGCAAGATCTGGGCTATACGGTGGATATGGCAACACATCCCAACCAAGCAGCAACAATTTTTGCCGAGTGACTCAACTTGTGTGTGGTCTACCATTGTCGTGGTGAAACAGCACATGCTTACGATTGATCAGCTCGGGATGTTTCTGTGCGATGGCATCACTTAATTTGTGTAGCTGCTCACAGTATACATCGGAAATAAGCGTTTTGTTCTTTAGAAACAGCTCATAGAAGACTGCTTTCATCCAATTTCACCAGATGGACAGCATCACTTTCTTTGGTGGATGTCCGCCTTTGCTTGCCTTACCGATGCTTCATCTGGCCTATTCCAACTTCTTTTTCGGCTCACATTGTTGTAGGCAATCCATTTTTGGTTGCTCGTTTCCTTCGCGTTTGGCGTTAATTGCAGACGTTTATGAGTTTCGTCAAATGAATTTCTTTCAACTCATGCGGTACCCAAATAGCGAGCTTTTTTACGAAGTCAAGCAATTTAAAATGGCATGAACACTTTTAGAGTGGTAGCAAGCTCCCGAACCGTTGAATGCTTATTTGCTTACACCAATGCTTTGATTTTATCGTCGTCAATCTCGCAACACCTAACGGAACGATGAACGCCTTCAATTGGAAATTCACTATCACGGAATCGGGCGAACCAGTTTTGTCACTGGCGTTTTTCGATGACATTTCTGGCGTAAACTTTGCTCAACTTTTCCCTTGCCTCAGTTGCATTCTTCCCTTTTTGGAAGTGAAAAAGGAAAATATGGCGAAAATGATCATCAAAATTCTCAATGTTCGAACCACAAGTGCCAGAGCAAAACTCGAGCGAATCGCCCCAATTTGTTTTTGTTTTTGTTTTTAGATTAAATGTCAACAGCAGAGGTTTGTTTCATCGATGACCTCTTCATTCAAATCCCTTACCGCTGAGCCATTTCTTCATGTTCGGAAACAGGAAATAGTCGCAGGGGGCTAAATCTGGAGAATATGCTAGATGAGGGAGCAATTCGTAACACATTCCAAAAAACTGTCTCCATGACCTTGTTGGCCGACAGCCACACCTTGGCCTTCTTCGGCTTCGATTCACCAGGAGAAGTCCAATGTCTCGCCTGTTCCTTGGTCTCTGGTATGTTGTGATTCATCCATGTTTCGTCCACGGTTACGAAACAGCGCAAAAACACATTTGGGTTGTGATGGAGCATCATTAAACGTTCTTTCGAAGTTGTCAAATGATTGCGTTTGTTGTCAATTGTGAGCAAACGCAGCATTCATCTGGCAGATAGCTTTCGCCGATCGTCCAATATCATACTCGTACCCTGGATTTCATTGACCTTTTCTGGTTTGGTGATCTCAATTGGGGGACCAGAACGCTCGTAGTCACTTGTGCTGGTACGACCGGTGGATGGTTCCAATCGATGATGAAGAGCCCCCATAATACTTTTTAAGCTTATGTTTGGTTTGCGTGATGGTTTTTTGCGCAAAAAATAGTGTTAAATGAGCACACGAAATTCACTTTTTCCCATTTTTACGAAAATTCTCTAGATAAGCTAAATCTAAGCTTCTCCTTCCATCTTCCAAATCACTGTAGCGTGTTCCAGGCGGAAATTTTGGTGATTGAAGAAGCTCTGCCCTGGCTGATGAAAAACGTGATATTTGTCCCTGGACTCAGTCTCATTAAATTCTAAAACCTCCCTTGAATGCCGGGCGGCAATCTCTTACGGAGATAGCAAAGCAGTTCAACCTTCGCTTTGAAGATGATATGTCTGTCCTCGTTTTGTAGAGGTGTTCTTCCTTGCTGGTAAAACCAATGCGTAAGCTTTTTCATCAATTCTACTCCTTAGGACTCTTTCCGTGAAGATGGAAAACAGCATTTGTCCAGCCAGTCCCTAAAAAAGGCGAATCTTCTTCTCTCTCCTCCTACAGACCCATTGCACTTACGTCCCTTCGCTCCAAGGTCATGGAAACGCTGATAAACCGTCAGCTCATGAAATATCTCGATACACGAAAACTTCTCAATGACCGGCAATATGGTTTTCATAGCAACAGGTCCACTGGTGATTTGATGGCAAGTCTCATCGAAAAGTGGAACCAAAGCGTACATCAATCTGGCGAAAGCAAGATAGTTGCACTTGATATTTCTAAGGCATTTGTCGAAAATGCGTGCTCTCATGATCGACGACTCTCTTCTTCAATGGATTTGAAATTACCTTTCGGAACGTTCAATTCAAGTTGTCTTGGATGGTTTGAAGTCTAATATTCACAAAATAAATTCTGGTGTTCCCCAGGGCTCTGTTCTGTCTCCGACACTCTTTTTAAATTTCATCAATGAACTCTTATCTGCCACTTCTAATCCAATTTATTCCTTTGCTGCCGACAGTACTCTCTGCTTTTCATATTCGTTTCCGGACTCGCGTCCCTGCTCTTCGGCTGTAGAACGGGAACGGCAGCCATGTTAAGCTCATTTCATTCCGATATTAACAGCATAACCAATTGGGGAACTATCAACAAAGTGGAATTTAATGCTTCTAGAACACAATGATGTCTGCTGTCGTTAAAGCGAAATTTAAACACCCAGCCATTATCCATGAATGACACTTGCATCCTCGAAACCGATAAACTTTCCATTCTCGGTATGTGTATCAATGACAACTTACGTTCGACATATTCGATGTCGCCAAAAAGGCTGCGAAATGTCTAGGCTTTCTCAAGCGATGTAAGAAATACTTTTCCCCTTCTGATTTGGCCTCAAAATATAAGGCATTCATCCGCCCAAAATTGGAGCACAATGCTCACATCTGGTCAGGTGCGCCTAAAACATCTCTGCATCTGCTAGACCGGATTCAAAACCGTGTGATAAAACTCATAACTGATACCAATATCACTCAGGCAATGGACATCCTCGAACACCGACGAAATGTCTCGTGTCTCACTTTGTTTTATCGCTATTTCCACCACCAGCGCTCCATTGAAATCGCCAGTAGCAAACCTTTAACCGTAGCATACGTCTCGCTATAAATGCTCATCAGTATACCCTCAAGCCCACTTTCGGACGTACTCTGAAATATCGTGATTCGTTCTTAAGCCGAACAACTCGCTTGTGGAATGCCCTGCCGAGCTCTCTATTTCCTAGTCATTATAACATTCAGACATATAAAACCAACGTACATCGGTACCTATCCTTCTTTCCTCCCTAAATTTCTGTCGCCCGCACTGTGTGCAAAAATTTTAAGGGTACCTTAACCCCTTGAGGCTTGGCGTTTTTACAACCGATTTCTGTAGAAGCTGCATGGACGAGGAGGAAGAAGAGACGATCCTCCACCTACTCTGTACATGTTCAGCTCTCTCCCAGAGAAGAAAACTTCATTTAGGAGCTTTCTTCTACAATGACTTCAACGATCTAAAGAATATCGACGTTAACAGTCTCCTAAGCTTCATCATAAGCTCAAATTGTTTCCATGAGTAAGAGGATCACAAATCCACGTGGCATCGCAACGGGCCAACAGGCCTAATTGGGTTGGTATTTCGAACAGCCACTTTTACCTACCTACTTTTTGAAAAATGCTTCTTGACGAGCAAATTGTTGGATTTGAGGTGGCAACGCGACCTGTTTTAATTTTGAGGGACTTATTGACTTACCCGTACAGTTACACATCTTGACAGACTTTTGGGACCGCTTTGTATAGCATTCTCGTTAAGGGCAGGACTTTTAATGACTTGTCTGAATTGGCATTAGTCTTCACAGCATGATATTGGCGAGTTAATAGTTGTTTGAGAAAACATCACTGACAAACTCCTGTGATCGTAACCACCTAAAATCGAAGCCTCTCACAGCCCCAATTCAATATAGTGCCCTGCATAAGCATTCGTGTTTTAGCAACTAGTTAAGGTGTGACTCGTTGCCCGCCTGCAACTAATGAGAGCACTTAATAGAGGAGATATATCCGTCATTCAGCGATTAAGTTCTTTTTGTCTTTATATTATTTGCGCGCGCTCAAGTAGCCTTAAAATGCTGGCACACGGCGCCAGCGAAAAGAAGATAGAAATAGAGTTACCGGTGAACGTTGGTTTTAAATGTTTAAAGGTTATAATGAAGGTTGATTTTTGAATACTCGCTTGACATCAAATTTTGGACATAGTTAGTGCGAATATTTCAAATTTTTACCATGACATTAACTGATGATATTGGACTGATTTTCTAGAAAAGTTCCTTGAGAGGTTTTGTAACGAAGTAGTCTTCTTTTATCCATCAGATCAAGATATGAGAAATCATTCTAAAAATTGAGAAGCTCCGCTGGTTTTTCTCCGTTTTAATAAGTAACATAACTATAAGAGTACGTACATATGTACATAACCCTACCTATTGTGATCCGAATTTGATCCCTAAATGTCCATACTGGATTGGATAAAAAGCTGCAAATAATCATTCTCTTACCCAAATATCCTAGAGGGTATCTTTAAAGCAGCTGACAAGAATCTGCAAATTCATGCAACTCATGCTGAGAGCAGTTTTTCTTAGAAAAATTGCATCCCCTTTTTGAGAAAAACCCTAAGATTCCTTTGTGTTTAGGTACATATTAATCAAGATTGTTGTTAAATTTTTTTTTTTTCAAAGAAAAAATGGTTCCCTAATTTTTTCTACTTTGTAAGGTCATAATTAACCCGTTTGTTGAGAAACCCTTATATGTGCATTCGAAAGATTTACAGTCGTCACTTCAATTGACAGCCTTAACGAAACAACCCTCTTTTATTTGGGTAATATTGTGGATATAGTTTGACCAGTTTCTTTCTGTCATATTCGTCCAATTATCCTTTTGTATCTAACGTTTGGATAAAGAAGATAAAACTTCGTTCGTGTGCATACAAACGATGAGACTAGCGTGGAAAATAAAATGGAAATACCACAGATTCAACCAGAAAATCAACTGTTGGTAGCATGCATCAGCTTTCAATTTCGATGATCAAAGTGTATCACCAGCACCACAAAAGGAGTCCTAAAGTGAAAGCCTTTTGGATAAGACCTTTGGCTGCGAATTGTTTTAGAATCTCCAGGGTCCATTTTGCTGACAGTGAAAATTTTTCTAAACTCTAAGAATTCAGGGATATTGCACGGCGAAGACTATGATGGTATATCTTAAAACTTCTTCAAATCTCACGGGATTCTAGCATAAGGGAACGAAAAGGATGGAATTTCAGTGAGACTCAAAAAAGCTGTTTTTCTGACTGAGACTGAGAATAGCGCCTATTGGATTACTACCTTTTGAAGTCAGGCAGAAGTGTCTGAAGTGGACAGAGCTCCTTCTTACATTATTTCAGTATGCCTTTCGTCTTCCCATTTGGACACAGTGCACCTCGATTTTTGCCGACTCAGAACGGCGGCAGAGGTTTTCATTATTGTCAGTCACGTGATTTGAACACAGACAAGCATTGGTAATTGTTCCGTCGACTGGACATCACTTCCGAAGATATGTCGTTTCTTTTAAAACTGGACACTTTCCAACGAAATGTATAATGTCTTCCCTCTCCGCAAAGTTATACCAGCTGAACAGTATTGACAGATATTTATTCAGTGCTGTTCTCATCACAGAAGTCATTACTTTCCTCCAAGTTATGACTTAAACGGCTATAGGTCATTCTATATAGCGATGCAAACGCGTGCTCGAAGTAAATTGCTAAAGATGCGGTTTCCAACGTTCCAATGCCTGCTGTCATCAAGGTTTAGGACTATTCTGTAGCTAATAGCAAGTTCCAGCCACTCACTGTATCACTCTGATTTGGACCGCAGGTGCAATGGGGTGCCAGGCATCTTCAAGACGTTTAAAACTTAGTCTATATCCAATGGAAGAATTCTTGTGAAGAGCAGGGATAAACCTGTTTCCAACATTAGGATATAATTTGGGGTGTTGAGCAGCATGTAATACTCATTTTATATAGTAGCGTAACAGCTTCTCCACACTCTCGTACTTCCTAACATCCCAACCTTGTGCAGCATAAAACAGTATGGCTTCAGAGATCGCCATAAATATCTTATATTTGTTGCTGTGGACAATATGTTTGTTGCTGAGACACTTCTTTCAAACAGTGTTGATGGCCATTTTGGACTTGCTTAGTTTTTCCACTAAGTGCATCTCCATATCCACTGCATTCTCTGGATTTGTTTGCGCTAGAATTCCACTTGTCAGCGCAACCTGTATATATTTGTTGCTGCCATATACGCCCCTCTCAACCAACGATGTTGTTAAATCTTATCATCGGCTGCCTTACTGACTCTGGTCTCTATCCAATAAATGGTGTCACCAATAACATTGGCAGACAACTCGACCTAGTCTTCGCCACTGATACAGATAATTGCGTCGTTTTAGAAAGTTGAGATCTTCTCTCTGAGTTGACGTATGACAATGGTCTTAGTCGCGCTTCCTATGAGTTACATTTTTAGTTTCCATAAGGCTAACTACGCCAAACTGAACAACCTCCTACGATTAACGATGCTCTCACATTCTTTTATACCGAAATTTTCAAATGTCTCTCATAATCTATACCTTTTTTTACCCAAAAAGAACCCCTCATCGTCACCACTAACTAACATACTGACTTAAAATCGCGTTCCGACACCGATTTCTTCTATTACCGGTCTGCCGAAATAAATTTCTCTTTACTTTGCCAAGCTCTCTATGACAACTACTACAACATTTAAACCGAATGAAGCACACACTCATTTCTGTCCCCAAATGATTCTTTCAGTTCATCAAAACTAAAAGTAAATCGGATAACTATCCATCATCTCTGAATTTTTTAGATAAGTCCTCGGGCGATCCCCAAATTATTGCAAATGTTTTCACATTTTTTTTTAGCCAAGCGTTCGCCATCCATTCCCAAGAGCCTGACCACTTTTACTTTTCCTACTTAAATAGCTGTCCACAAACATCTTTGGAATCTGTGTCTATAACTTTAGAGCAAGTTAAAGACAAAATAATAGACCTCAAAGATGATTATTCTGCTGGACCTGATGGTCTTCGTCCCTATATTTTAAAAGAAATGTGAAATGCACCTAGCCCAACCACTCACGGCTCTCTTTCAGCTTTCTATCATCCAGGGATTATTTCCGTCAATCTGGAAAAGGTCTTTTATCTTTCCCCCTACATAAAAAAGGCCGCAAAGGCGATTCCAACTATCGACTAATTGCTAAGCTGTCCTGCTTTTTGAGAGCATTATCTATGACATAATGCTTTTCCATTGTGAATCTATTGCTTCCCAAAACCAACCAAAAGTAGATCTACGACCACCAACTTAACGGAATTCATATCAAGCACTTTGTGTGACCAAGAATCTGAAAATGAAGTAGACGTGATTGCCACTGATTTCAGCGAAGCCTTTGATAAAATTTCTCATGATATAATCCTTCTAAATTAAAGGCTCTTGGATTCCAAATAAGCTTTGTAACATGGGTTCAATCCTATGTAAATGAACGATATTACTATGTTGTATTTAAGCCCATGGTTTCTGACCCTCCTTTGGTGTCCCTCAAGGCAGCCAACTTGGTCCCTTATTATTTATTCTGACTATTAATTATGTTGGTTGCATCATTAAAAATTCATCTGTTTACGCTGATGATATGAAAATCTTTAAACCTATATCATCTTCCGAACGCAGCCTACCACTGTATTGATATAACCACATGGTTATATCAATGGTATCCCATTGGTATAACCATGCAGCCCCATCCTGCTTGAACCACATAGATGTCACGTAAATTTGGAAACAAATATTCGTTGATCGTCGTTCTGGATCGGTCACCACTGACTGTAACGCGTGCTCCTGCTTTATTTTTAAAGTAATAAGGCCCAATGATGCCACCAGCATACAAACCACACCATAAGGTACAATGTTCTGGAGTAATCTCACTCCAGATATCTCAATTTTGCTCATTGGCGTATCCATTGAGTCAAAATTGAATCTCATCGCTCTGAACACAATTTCATTATAAATATTCCGGGAATTTCCGGTTCATGCCATGTTTTAACGGCTTCAATTCGAGCACCAATTGAATGTTGCAAGAGATTGGGGCAAAATGGCTTAGGTTCTGGGCGGAAAAAACCCTGCCTTCGACCGAACAAATTGGATCTACAAAAATTCTGACCTCAACTGCGGCGATATGTTCTTTAAAACGCCCTGGTCTCATTCTTGATGTTGACCAAATGCCACGAAGAATTGATCAGGGCAAAATCTATCCAAAACACGACGACAGGCACGATCCGATGGGTTCAAAAAATTGACGAAGTTTATGTAACTGTGTTTACGTGTGTTCCGCGATTTGGTAAAGCTATTGCGGTGTAAATCAATCCATTAACAGTTAAAAAATGACAGCTGCTCGTAGTTTGACAGTGAACCCTTCCGAAAACCCGATGCCTCTTCAATATATACCCCCTTTGTCACAGACAATTTTAAATACAGGGTGCCTGACTCGAACTCCAACTTTTGAAAATGCTATAATTTTTTTTATTTTTTGAAAAATTTTATTGTGCCAAAGCAAAAAATGTTGGAAAATACATCAATTTTCAAATTGTATCAGTAGTTTTCAATATGTCCGCCTTTGGCGCGAATAATGGCCTTGAGACGGCCGAAGAAAGCATCGCACGCTGCACGCAAGTGGCTCTGCGGTATTTTGGCCCATTCCCGGCGAAGTGCTTGTTTGAGGTGGCCCAAACCTTGGTATTTTTTAGTGCCAACCTTCGCCTTGAAAATACCCCAGCCAGAGAAATCCAACGGATTTGCATCCGGAGTATTTGCAATCCATTGTATCGAAGAAATGAAGTGTGGAACATTGTTTTTTAACCAATCGCGCTTTGTGAGAAGATGCCGAGTCATGTTGAAATGTGCACGATCTCCGACCGAAATGATTGTTTGCCCAAGGCTTCAATACTGTCTCTATGATAGTTTTACGGTATACGCTCGCATTGATTTTGACGCCACGGTCCAAAAATACGAGCGGAGAGCGACCATCGGCGGTTATGGCGGCCCAAACCATCACCATCGGTGCTGCCTGCTTTCTGGTGGCCGTCCGAAGGTGTAAATTTTCTGGCAAGTAAACTCGGTCATTTTGTTTGTTGACATATTGCTCGATAACAAAGGGCGACTCATCGGAAAAAACCAAATTCGGCAACTCACCACTTTCGTGCAAGCGTAGCAACTCCTTCGCTCTTTCGACTCTTTTTTTCTGTTGCGGTGTAAGATCGTCGTGTGCTTTTTGGAACTTCAATGGCTTGAGCCCAAGCTCATTTTTCAGTATGTATTGGCCCCGTTCCAACGATATGTTGAGCTCACGAGCCATTTTTCTTCCATTTCGACGCGGATTTCGCTCAATTCGAGCCTTCACTTTTCGAACCATTTCTGCCGATGTTGCTGTTTTTTTATGACCACCTCCATGGCGTTTTGCAAATGATTTATTCAACATGAGGTGCTGGAGGGCTCTAACGATAGCTACTTGTGGTTTTCAAGCCAAATATAAAGCAAATCACACTCATCACGTTTGAATTCCATCGCGGATAAAATTTGTTCAACACAATTGAGATGCAAATCGTTTAAAAGGCTTGTAAATAATAAAATTATCTGTCATGTGTCAAAATTTGAGCTCACTGTCATGAGCCTTTTTGCGTTTTTGGTCAAATTAAGTCCAGATTACGCGCCAGTTTCGTCTTGAATTGGACCTCTTCGATGACAGCTGTCAAGCGGAAATTAAAAAGTCAATCACTCTTAAAATTTCGTTTCTGTTTTCTGACCTTAAGACCTTAACTTTTACGTCATTTGAAAATGTCAAATTTTTGACAGTTTGGCAGATTTTGTAAAAACTACATTTCAAATTGGAGTCTCTGAAGTTTGTAAAAAATTCTGATACGACAGGCCCACCAACTGTCTTAAGTCAGAACTTATGTTCTGATTGATCACTCTTACCTTCCAACAGTTGGCAACACTGTCGTTGAATTGTAAAAAACTGCTTGGTCACCCATAGCCAACAATTTAAATATTTAATCAAAGACCCCCCTTATCATTAATTGGACAACAACAAAAGGAAAAAAAAAAGGAGAGAAACGATTTCTGTTCCATCACCCCTCTTGTCCTGTCTCCGTTAACAATTGCAATTAGAAGAGGACGAATATGCAGCCACAGAGGGTAGTGATAAAAAAGTGCTTAGACGACTGAGGGAGGCTAAAAATGAAACGAAGGCAGCCAGCAGAAGCACTGTCAACATTTTTATGACTGAGCATGTGCCCAGGAGGTGATTACATACATTTTTTTTTTCTCCTCCTCATTTTTTATGCATGGAAATAGACCCCCAAGAGAAGGCAAAAAAAAACAAAAAAAAAGAAACGACTACACGAATAGAAGAATAACAATATGTGTACAATGTACCCGAATTCAATACCCGACCGACCGAGTACATGTCCCATACGGTCGTATCCGTCCATACCCGACCGTCTGTATCCATCGTTATCGTCCATTCAATCAATGTGTGTGGATGTCGGATGATGAAAATGAAAACCAACTCAATTTTGCTGTCATCTCTAATTTACTTTTGAGTCGTTTTCCCTCCTCATTCACTCTGTTTCTCTGTTTGGTTGAGACTGTCATAGAGAGAGAGAGAGTGAGAGAGAGAGAGAGAGAGAGTGATGTGTACAAAGTGCGAAAGGAATTGTGTAAACGGTCGGCAAAAGGGGAATTGGTTAGAAGGCTGGCATTCGTGAAGAATAAAAAGGGGAAAGCAGAACTTTAATGACGGAAGGGGTGAGTAAAATTTGAAATCGTTTTCTATGTGTGAGGTGAATTATTGTTTTTGTTCATCTTCGCATCCTCACAATCAGAAAATGAGGGTATGAGATGGGATAACAAAAACAAAGGCCTTGCTGCCTATGGTTTCCTGTGTGCCTGCCGGGCTTTAGAACTTGAAAAAAAAAAAAGAATGAAAAATCCAAATTGAAAAAGAAGATGATGAATCTGCTGATGAAGAAATGACGAGGAGGAGACGAGTAACAGAAGAGTTGGATAATAAAGCATAAATAAATAATAAACAGTAATTGCTCGTGTGTAATATCGTACACCGTACAATATACGGTATGAGTGCGATGGCGTCTTCCAAAAGGGGTTGAGAATTGAGATAATATGTATGGGATACCGAGTGGATATGGAGATTGGTATAGATATAGATATGGATAACGGATGGGGATACTTAGCTCCAAACAATTTTACTTTACCTACTCTTCATATTTTCCTCTTCCTCTTTGACACTTTTTTGTGGTTTTTTCTGTACGTTTTACTGTGGCTGATTGCATTTGCAATTTGAGTTAAGTTTGAGTGTTTTTTTTTCGTTTTTTTGCCATTTGAGTTATTTTAGTTTCAACTTGCTGTTTGGATGATTGTGGGTGTTTTAGCCTCCCAAAATGATAGTGGTTGTGCGAAAGTATTTGATTAAAGTTGAATTGTTTTGTTGCTTTATCCGCCTACTCCATTTTATGCATATTTTCATCGTTTCTCTCTCGTTCGCTTTTGGTTGGTACATATTTGTAGTTCCTTGAGTTGTTTCAATTTGCGTCATGGGAAAATGAAGCGGAATTCGTATCAGATAACGATCAGAGAGACGATCAGAGTTCTAGTTTCGGGTATGGGCGTTTTATTTTTTCAGGTTATCACTGCGTATAGTGTTACCACTTTGGAAAAATACACATAAAACCGAAATTTGAAATCACCTTCTTCTAACGAGGATAAACGAGAGAATACGATGACACTTGACAAAGGAGAGATACATATTTCTGTACTTGCAGTAGGTAGGTGTAGGTAGCTCACGAATACATCAAGTCGGTTTTTATGTTTTGTTTTGAGTGGCAGTGCATTGTTCTGGGAAATCGTTTTCGAGTTTCTTTGTTTGTGGCTTTGTGTTGTGTCAAAGATGTACAGCAATTCAAAACCAGAATCAGAATTTCTTTAAACAGATCTGTTCGTACGATAGATTCAGTCCAGAGATAGAGAAACGAAAAGGGTATCTTATACAGGAAACAGAAATGATGAGTGGAAATTGTATTTACAATTTTGAATATGTAGGTATTTACTTTGTCTGGGCTTCATTTGATGTACGTATGTGTTGTACATAGTGTGTGTGTATATTGGAGTCTTTGAAACACTTTTTAGTATGGCCTTCAGCTCATTCCACTAATCTTGCTATATACCTAGCATCAATCGAGTCAAAACGAATACCCCGAAATGGCAATTTTAGTTTCGTTAACATAAAGAAGTCACACGACACCCAAATATGGTGAGGTGAATGTGGTGGTTGGTCGGTATTTATTGTCTTTTTGGCCTTAAATTCGGTCACCATTGTCGCCGTGTAAGATCCACGAATTGTCCTTCTATAAATCGGACGGATTTTCTCACCAAGCCCTACAATATGGTCAATTCGTGAGGCACTAAACCACCGCTAAACAATGAGCATTACCTTGATTTTTGTTTCGGTTTTGCCTCTTCTTTTGTCCTCCATTCTGGTGACTGTCGACTCGTTTGCATGCATAACTCCTAGGCCTAGTTTTTTAGTGCTGACTTAATTTTGAATTAAACTAGAGTCACTTAAAACCGGATTAGAATTAATCTAGAGCTAACCTTTCGAAGCAGGTTTTCGGTGCGGGTTTAACTTTGCCGTCATGGGTTGGGTTTCAACTTGGCACCACTGATCTTCCATCATGATCTATCGATTCAGCTGTCAAAAATCCCTCGGTTCGGTAAAGACATCCAACTTAGTTTTACATATTTACGCACAAAATGGCTAAAAGAAATTAAAATTTACTAAAATTTGAAATAAACCTCTTCGCTTTCCAATTTGCCAACTGTCAAAAACATCTGTTTATTTAATCCCGAGTTAACCCACCAAATTTGCTGGGTTAACACGAAGTTACCTCCAGTTTAATCCCAGTTGCGATCCAGTATGCGTAAGGAGACCAGCCCTGGAACTGTTTTTGAAGAAATTTGAGCTTTTTGTAAGCAATTTTGAGAAATATTAAGCTCACGAGCGATAATCGCGCATAATTCCGTCACTTTCTCGATATTTTCATCGATTGGAGAGGTTGAAGGTCTTCCAGAACGAGGTATAACTCCGACGAACTCTCAGCCCTTTTTGAACTTCTACCAGTCGTAAGCCCATTTTTTTTTTTTGATAAAACTGATTCACCATAAACCCTTTCTAATATTTTTAAGTAGTCGGCTTAAGAAATTCCCGTCGCAACACAAAATCTAAGTCAAAGTCTTTGTTCATTGTAGAAATCGGAATCATTATCATTAGGGCGGTCTGTTAAATTAAAAATTCTCAGTACTTTCTTTTACTTTCACATCATAAAAAGTAGGGCTATGTACGAGGGTTGTCTGAAAAGTTTTCGACCGCAACGTAAAGATAGCGGCACTCGTCAATAAAAGCTAATGAATACTAGTTGTGCATCTTTTAACAGTTACTTACCGAAGTTTCAATCATTTTGGACGCGCAGTTTTTAGTTGACAGTCGGTTGAGTGAGTCGATGTGAGTGTTTTTTTGTGAAAATGTAAAAAAATGAGTATCGAGCTGTTACTACTCGTAAATTTTAGTTTTTGAAAGGCAATACGCCTACGCAAATCAAAAATGAGTTGGACTCTATGTATGGGGACTCTGCACCATCATTTACCACAGTGAAATTTTGGGCAGCTGAATTTATACGTGGCCGTAAGAGGTTGGTAGACGCCCAAAAACTGCAACCACTGACGATAACATTACTAAAGTTCAACGGATGGTGTTAGACGACCTCCGAATTAAAGTGAGAGAGATAGTAGAGGTTATGAAAATGTCCAAAGAACGTCTTTGTTACATATTAAATCAAAATTTAGGCGTTTTTGAATGAACATTTCCAACGCTCCGTTGGCGCAGTTTAGGCGCAATAAATCCGAGTTCTGGCGCCGATTAATTACTGCAGATGAAAGTTGGATACACCATTATACGCCCGAAACAAGAATTCAGTCAAAACAGTGGACCGAGCCGGCTCCAAAAAAAAACAAAAACTGTTTCTTCGGCTGGGAAAGTGATGGCGACTGTTTTTTGGGATAGTAAAGGAGTTATCTTAATCGATTATCTTCAAAAAGGAAAAACCATTACAGGAGCGTACTACGCATCATTACTTGCCAAGCTGAAGGAAGAAATTGCGGAATAAGGGCCACATTTGCAGAAAAAGAAAATCCTGTTTCACCAAGACAACGCGCCGTCTCACACCTCAGCGGTTGCCATGGCGAAAATCCATGAATTACGGTTTGAACTGCTTGAACATCCGGATTATTCACCAGATCTAGCCCCAAGCGATTTCTTTTTGTTCCCTCATCTAAAAACTGCACTCGGAGGACAGAGATTTTCGTCAAATGAGGAGGCAATTACCTTCGTGAACAATTATTTCGCAGAGAAAAACGGCAATTACTATTTGGACGGGTTAGAGAGGTAGGAAAATGGCTGGGAGAAGTGTGTAGAGTTACAAGGAGACTATGTAGAAAAATAAGATAAAAATTTGAGAAAAAATGTCTTGTATCATTGTTCGACCGGAAATTTTTCAGACATCCCTCGTATATACTGCACCGGTACAAAGTGAACCTTGGGCGTAACCATAAGCCTCTCCAATCACCACGGTCTTTAGCCAACTTCCTCCAGATACCTACATCATAGTCTTCCTTCCTTAACGACATTGCCCCTGCAGGGAGGAATCGGCACCTTTTCGGATCCGATGGTTGCCATACTCTCGTTCTACATCTCCAAGCTAATTTTAAGCGACTAAACAGTCGATGGCGTTGTACGGCTTGTAAAGTTGGCTGTTGTACGTATCTCGTTTTCCAAAACCCAGCAACTGGTTGAAACCAAAAAACACTCAGAGAAACTCGCCTTTAAAAAGGCCAAAGATCTCTCCATCCTCCTCCGCTAACGTCCATGTGCCTGCCCCAAAGAAAAGGGTTGAAATGTTAAGTGTAGTGTAAAGAGTTCTATAAGGCAAGGCCTAATTGCCTCATTACGCCAGAGAAACAGGGATTTGCAAGTACATATTCCTAACTGGTTTCAGGACATTTTTTTGTCGGAACAGAGCACTCAGACAGAGAATTAGCCCATTGTATTCCTTGTGTATTCCTTTTACTGAAATTTCTCAGTCTTTCGAAGAAAGATGAGCAAGCCGTTTAGTGATAAAGTGCTTACAATACTAGGGCCTACCGCATCGCCGCTGAGTACCTGCAGGCTGATGCAAGCGTAGCCCGGACACTTATAGAGGTAGTGATCCGCGGCATTGTCATCTCTTGCAAAGCAAGCATCACAGGCTGTTGTGCCACTTATGCCCAGCCTACTTAGTAAAAGTGTTGTGCGACATCACGATGCCAATAAGCATTCTGCATTCTTTCCCACTTAGGTACAGCAGGACCTCATGGGTAGTCATGCCATCTGCAATTATGCTCATATGAAACCCAACTGTCAATGGAAGTAAGTCCTAACCGATAACGAAGGCCTAAAACATGTTCGACAATTGAAAATCTCTGCCCTAAGCCATGCCTAGCTAGTTCATCGTCGATTTCATTTCCCATGATTCCACTTTGATCTTGAACGTAAACAGCACTCAAGACAGTGAATTCAGCCTTCCGATTGCAATTAGTAAAGTCCTGCATTCTTGAACTAGCTTGGAAGACATAAGAGGGCTCAGCAAGGCTCTAAGCGCGCTTGGCTGTCGCTATAGATGCTCTCTCCATCGGTTCTTCACAATATAGTGCATTGCCATCAGGATTGCGTATATCTTCGCTTGAAAGACAGACTCAGTTTTGCCAATGTTGCCGTACTGCAGGAAGCCACCAGTGGCCGCATCCAAAATGGGTTTCAGAGCCATCGGTGAAGACCCAACAATATTCCTTATAAGGCTCAGATTCTTGCCGAAATCATATTTTTTCCGCAACAGGATTTTTGGTGTCATTGGATCAAGCGGCATGGCCATACGACCATAATGACAGCAGCAAGGTCATTAAAAATTCAGTTCATGTTTCAACAGAGACCACTCCTCTTTAAACGAAAGATAGCTTTGAGAGTGCAGATCATGATGTAAATATCACGTGGAGGAAGATCCATCACTGCAACAGAGCCAGGCGTTCTAAGGAAAGTCCCCATGCAGCCGAGATAGACCATTATTTTGAGCCTGGCAAAAGCATCAGTAATGTATTTTCATGAAAACTTCATGAAAACTCCACCAGACGACCCATGCATAGGATGTAACATCATAGTCAAGGCGTTCACATAATACCGCAAACAAATATTGTACGCGATGTTAAGAAAGTTAGTAAGTCTTAATTTGCCGGAGTTTAAGGGGTCTCGTTTCTTCTAAATCGGGCAGATGATGCTGAGTTTCCATTCATCAGACATACTTTCCTCCGACCAAATATTCGAGATGATCTGGTGTATACTCTTTTTTTCCTTAGGAGTGCCTTAGGCAACTCGGTTGAAAGGACTTTGGGTCCGGTAACCTTGTAAACCTAAGCTTATATATTGCTTTCTTCACTTCATTTTGATTGAATGGACAGTGGAATTTAGGTCAACTTCGTCGTTGAACACTCTGCAGCACCGTCTGTTACTACCATTGAATTAACTTGCTCATCTCCACAGGTTTCTGTTCCGTTGATGTTGGCTTGACTGTTCTTTTATAGCTGTACGTGGCAGATGACGCTTGGGACAAATGTCCTCATTGTGTGCAGTTTGCGCCATCTGACCATTTGCTATTATTTAGTTTTGTGGGAACAGATTTAGCTTACGTGGCATTCCTACGTAATAAGAGATTGAATTGCTCTCAAGGGTTTTAGCACTTTTAGCTAGTGCATAAGATTTTCGGTTTCCCCGCGTGCTTCGGCAATGAGTAAGGGCACTTTAGATTGTGATGGATATGCCATCACACAGACACTAGGCACCAAAACGGGCCCATCGCAGTCCCTGTGGAGCCAATTGAATTTGTCTTCAAGAAGGCCTTTGAAGTTCGTGCCATCTATTGTATTTTACGCTAAAAGTTTTCTTCGACTACGCGATATTGCCTCGCATTCACACAGTATGTATGTTATAACCTCAACAGCTTGCAGATCACCGCAGATTCTGCAAATATTCTTATCTGACAATTTGAGTCTCTTTGCGTTTTTCCGCAGGAGACAATGTCCTGTCAGGATTCCTATTATTGTCCTAAGATTGTTCCTGTGTAATTATATAAACTCCCTAGATCTTTTGCCGTCAAAAAGTGGCCAGTGAGCCTTGGATACCCTGTGTCCTTCAAGACTTGACCACCTTAGGTTGGCAGTCTTTGTGATTTTTTCCTCAATAGTGCCTCTCACTATGCAAAGGGGTGGTGGCAACGTCACTATTGTCGAGCAACCCTCCATTTCTTGTAAGGTCATCCGCTTGTTCATTTCCTTTAATACCGCAGTGTCCTGGCACCCAGCACAGTCTTACCCGGTTCTGACTCCATAGTGCTTTGAGGATTGTGCGACAGCCCCTGACTGTATCAAAGTTGACGTTGGTTGATTCCATTGCCTTGAGTGCGGCCTGGCTATCGATGTAGGTAGCGATATCTCTTTCGGATACCGATCTCATCTGCATTAGCTCAGCCGCCCTGAGGACAGCCAGAACGTCTGATTGGAAGAAACTGCTTGCGTCCGGTAGTCTTATAAACACTCTTAGTTCTGGGTCCTGTTCCTTCCTGTGTTTTTGAACCATCTGTGGTAACTGCGATTTCATTCGACCTGATTATTGCATTTTTTTGCCAGTCCTGCCTCTCCGGATATGTTATATCGTACGGAATGTCGAAGTCAGCCAAGGATGGAATTCCATAAGTAAGGACATTTTTTTAGGCTCTCCCATAGTGACTTCGTATTATTTTTGTTGAATTTGGATGACCGATTCAATTTCGAGTTTCAGTTTCCCTGAATAACTCGATTCATCCTAGTGGTTTTATTATTGCGACGAACTGTTTCCTTTATCCACTTGGCTTATCTTCAATCTGCAACAAATGTTTGTAAAGCCAGAATAGGATCTCGTGTAGTATTGTATGTTACGGTTTACAATGGAATATGCCCCTGTTTTACGACAGTCCGCGTGTGGGTTCAATGATGTGGACAGATAAAACAAATCCTTCCTAAAAGCTTCAGAAATCAGCGTCATTCTGACAAAGCTCTGTGCCTTTTGCCAATCACATGTTATAACACAAATAGCATTTTAAGAGCACATCTCATACATGTGGGTCTATGAAAAGGAAAAGGTGTTCGATGTATTGTACTATATCTGAAAATAGCGCAAACGATTGAAAAAAGACTCGGGACACATGTGTCATCTACATGTCATCCATTCATTTGCCCAAAATAAAATACGACGCTCACATCTAGTCAGATGCTTCATTGATTTTTTCCGTTCGCCTATGAGTGCTTATTACTTTTTAAACTCATTCCATCACTGTTTTTTGTGAATGCTCCAATGGAACTGTTAATAGCAATCCACCTCTTAAACGATTCAACCGTAATACACGTCTCGCTTGAATGCTGGCCAGCCCATTCTTAAACGCACCGTTATAGACCGTGATTCATATTTAAGTTCTGCAACACAGATTTGAAATTTTAACGATAATTTTGGTTTTTGGGGGCGTTTTAGCTGGATGCTGACATGTCGCTCGTACTTAAATGGGTGTATACGATACGTTTTGAGTCCAGTGGTCTAGTTCTTTGTCCTGACAGGAAAAATATCGTTTCGTTCATTCTATTCTGAGTTTGGATTTAATTTGAGGTGTTAGCTTTTTGGAAAAATAATCCTCCCATTCTGCATTCAATATGTTGTGGTTACTCATTTGCCTTCGAAAGTCACTCGATGCATTGAAAGCTATTGTGAAAAATAAAGCGAAGTAAAACTCTTTGCATTTCCTGCTGGCTTAAGAAGCTCGGCAGGTAAGACATCCGGTGGTCTGGTAGGTTTATTTTAAAGTTTAGAGATTCCTATCATTACTGTGGATTGAAACCTTACCTTCAATGTTCGAGTTGATGGCAAAATTTGGTTTAACAGACTGCCGAAGTTGCTTTTGCATATCATAGCACGGTCTGTGACTTTACATCTAAATTTAATTGCTCAGTCCGGGATCTATTCGGCGGCTCTTATTGCCTGAGGGGCACTTCTTTATTCTCTCAGTGTCACGGAGAAGTTAATGTTGTTCATTTCTCTGGAGCCCACAAGACGCTGCGCCGCTTCGTAGGCGGTTCTTTTTGTCCCAATTGCGCTAATACTGACGGCTATTTAGCATCGTTCCTTCAGATTTTCAGCACCTAATCGAGATTGTAAAAGCGTTGAGGGATATGCGACTGGCAAAGCTTCTGGCGGTTTGTTAGCATCGCAGCTAACTCATAGCTTGTAGGTTTTATTGAGGACCTCGTCGAAACATTCTGTGATTACATCGGCCTTTTGCTGTCTGGAAGCCTTGTGAAAAGGCTTCTGATTACGGATCGAGAATCAAAAACACACTGCTATTTTTCTCTATAGCAATCACTATAACTACGAGTATAGTATGTGCCACATCCGTCTTTTGTTCGGCCAGCCCAATCTTGGGAAGCATTGGTACCTGCCTAATAACAGTCTAAGACGTGTGATGGTAATTCGGCTGGATGTGGTCCGAAACTCATTGTCCGTTCTTATTGAATGAACTTTTTTGCTTTGCAATTGTAGGGTTTCTACTAGCTACTCCAACGCATGACCTCCAACCTGGAGAGCAAGTTCCTACCCGGATTTTCGGAGGAAATATCCCGGTTCGATAATATATTAGCTGCCGTTGTTTCACCATTAAGGGTGAGGTTTCATCTCCCGTCAAAAACTACATATGTTAGTTCAACACCGAGGATTTGCCATGAAAATCCTCCCTGACCTCACCTGCAAAAATGAATAATCTGCCTACCTGCTGGAGCAGTTCATTTAAGAAAAATTTCTTAGATTTTCCAAAGTTAAATATCGGCCATAGAGCCGTGGAAATGGTCCTATGCCTATGCCCATCTATTCCTATATTTGCCCATATAGTGTCGGTTTGTCTCACGGCAAAATCCATCTCTGTAGCCTTAGCTTTACATGGATTTCTTTCAGGAGAGTCACATATCTATTGTGGGTATGCGAACCCAAAACAAAAAATCGTTTTTTTAGTCGGATGTACCGATTACAACTAAAAATATAAATCGAGACTAACCACTAAATTTTTATTCGTTAGACGTACGTATGTAACGATTGAGAAAGAAACATTTTTCCAATAAATTGTTTTAAATTTAGTTACGACTAACGACTAAAAAATTAGTCGCAATAAACGATTGATGTTGACTACTAAATTTTTAGTCATTAATCGTCAATCGGATAAATTTTGCCCAACTCAGGTCCATAGATAATCGACTAGTCCCATGTCGCTGTACATCCTCCTAAATTCCCCGTCAATGCAAACGGACTGGCAAATAATGCGCGGTGTTTTTCTCTTGAAATGGCCAAGCGGTTCTTCACCCACTTTCGATTAGGTCCAAGCCTTAACGCCATAGAACAAGACCAATGATGATAAACATGTTGCATAAAGCCAGTTTGGTTTTACGAAGAAACATCGATTGGCAAGAGTAATTGTGTGTCTGATTGCCTCGTTTTCTGATGGGAGCATGTACTTTTGTGTGTTGTATTGTGTTGCATGTGTTTTGCTCTCGTTTATGTCAAACTCATTTTGGCGGCTTCTGCCTCATTACTCACGCAACTGCATTGCCTCATCCTGCACAACCTGACGAGTTTGGCATCATTAACATCAAGACCAAACATGATATAGCTCGCTCTTAGTACGCTTTCATATGCAATTGCGATTTTCAGGTCAACAAATATTTAGATGGTAGGCTTTGATTTGAAATTCCCGGATCTTTTCCAATATCTGCCTTAGTGTGAATACAAGGTGGCGCAAAAGTTGTCACCCGATGTTCTTTGGCTGTCATTTTTTTTATGAATGGAAAACTTTGGTTCTGCTTTTGAATTATGTTTATTTGATGTCTTGGATTTTTTTCCATTAAATCGAGAAAATAATATCGGCTAAGCGCTCGCCGCCAGAATTGATGACCATTCGGAACCGATTTGTGGCATTTTCCATCACTCTTGCCAGAACGCCGTCCACAGTTGTCGTTTGGCCCGCTGTGTTTTCGAAAAAAATAAGGACCGAGACGCCTCAAGCGTAAATGTTAGGTGCGCAATTAAGTTCCCAGTCAATAGATGGCGCCAGCAGTAAGTCGATTTTGACATATCCAAAACGTCATGAACCAAGCTTAGACATATGGTAAATAAACCGTTTTGACACATTAGTGATTTTGTCTTGGCGTCATATACTGTTGGCTGTGTGAAAATCGTTATTTGCGGAAAGTGTTAAATATTCTTCTTTCATTCGAAGGAAACGGCCGCTGAAGCGCATCGAGAGCTCCAAAAATCTTACGGAGATACTGCTCTAAGTGAAACAACGTGGCATGATTGGTTCCGTCGCTTCAAAGACAGTGATTTCGATTTTGACGACCGTCTGCGTGAAGAAAGGCCAAGATCCTTCGAAGACGCTGAACTGGAAGCATTGCTCGATGCAGATCTGTGCCAAACGCAAGAAGAGCTTGCTTCAGCACTAGGAGTTAGCGTCCTTGAGCGTCGTTTTTACGCCTTTAAACAACTGCTCCAGCGGCAACAAAGATAGGGTTTTGTTTATCGGATCGTGAGGGGTGATGAAAAGTGGATTCATTACAGCAACTTAAAGAGAGGAAAGTCATGGTGACTGCCCGGTCATGCTTCTTCGTCGTCGGCTCGGCGGAATATTCACGCTGCGAAGGTTATGCTGTATTCCCCAGATATTGCGCCGTCCGATTATTACTGGTTGTGTTCGATGGAACGCTGATCAGCAGTTCCACTCATATGAAGACATCAAAAAATGGCTAGATTCGTGGATAGCCTCAAAAGATGAACACTTTTACCGTAACGGTATTCGAGCTCTGTCAGAAAGATGGGAAATAGTTGTAACGATGGGCAATACTTTGAATTAATCATTTGTAACCATTTTTTCACAATAAAGTTGCATTTTCGTCAAAAATAACATAGTTGCGCACCTAGTAGCACACCATGCAATAACTTTGAGCGGGATTATACCCGAATTTTCGGTGCTTCAGAAGCGATAGTGTTGCTCATTCAGATATCCACAGAGATGAAAATGTGCCTCATGATGATTTTCGATGAAAAGTTGTCTCCGTCGTGGTCGAGATTCAGGATGGTTTGACCGTAGGTTACACGCGCTAGGTGGTCAACTTGGTAAGGTAACAGCTTACAGTTTTTCACCAAAATTCTCTCTAAAAACCGTAGATTGATGCCCAATTGCGTGGCACGTCGTTTGGTCGATACTCCGGGGCCATCTTCAACCACAGCTGCGATATTCTCAGCAGAACGGCTGCTCCGAAGCCGGCTAGACCTGGCAGCATCTCGTGTTGTCCCATACTCTTCTAGGCGAGCGGCTAAACGTCGTTGTGTTTGCCCAGGTGGTGTATGATGACCGGGAAACCTGCGCCGAAATTCACGCTGCGCCTACACCACCGACGAATTATTCCGCAAAAAAAATCGTAACAATTATTCCGCATTCTTTAGGAGTATAGCGATATAGCCAACTTCCACTAAGAATTTAGTCTCCCGATTAAATGTCGGATTCCACCCATGGAGCGAAATATCCACTGAGCCCAAAAATCTTTCTTCTTCCAAAAAACTTAACACATGCTGGGGCATGTTCATACCCACTTGGGTGTTAACTTCTTTAAAAAAACAAAAACTCTGTTTACTTCACAAATGTCAAAGTAGAATTGACATTTGCCGCCATATGCAAAAATTATAGCATCTTCCGGGTGATAACTTTTGCGCCACCTGGTAGTTAATCGATGGTGGGCTTATCTGGAATGAAATCGCCCTGATATAGACCAACAAGGTTATTCCTGAATGGTCTTAATTCTTATGGATCGGACACGGGATGCTGAGATTTTAATTAACGGGAATGCTTTCCTCTGATCATATCTTATATACAGGGTCCTCCAATATGGACTACCGAACTTTGACAGTTGATAGCTGCCATATTGTTAAAGCTACATCTGTCAAATTGACTGTCATTTATTCAGTCTGTTTTGCCAAATCACCCTGGACGGGCATAGCGTTCAACAGCACGTGCAAATGATAAAATTTTTCTATCAAAATGAGTGTGGTGTCGTCCTACCGAGAGGACTATTTGCAGTGTGGTGTATAAATTTGTATCCACTGGTTCAGTAAACGATAAACCAACACCCGTACATCGACGAACTCAAGATCTGCCGAAAATATTGCCGCTGTCCGTGAGAATTTGCAGGAGAATCCGAGGCAGTCGATTTCGAGTCGCTCACAAGAACTTGGCCTTTCGTAGACCGCAACTTGGCGAATTTTGCGTTGTGATTTGGCCTGCACCCCTCCAAAATTCAGCTGACCCAGGAGCTGAAGGTAAACGACCATAGGCAACGGCGTGTGTTCGCTGAATGGGCTCTGGAGCAGTTCGAAACTGATCCGAATTTTCATCGAAAAATCATCTTCAGCGATAAGGCGCATTTCTGGATGAATGGGTACCTCAACAAACAAAATTGTCGAATTTGGGACGATACCAATCCACATGAGATCCAATAGCTTCCAATGCATTCCGAAAAAGTCACTGTTTGGTGTGGATTTTGGGCTGGCGGCGTAATCGGTCCATATTTCTTTGAGAACGACGTTGGCAGGGCCATCATCATCGACGGTGAGCGCTATAGGTCGATGATTACTAACTTCTTTTAGCCTGAATTGGATGATGTGGACACCAACAACATGTGGTTTTAACAAGACGGCGCTACCTGCCATACAGCTCACGCCACATTGGAAATTCTGCACGAGCAGTTCGAGGGCATGGTCATCTCACATGCAGGTGATGTGAACTGGCCACGGAGATCGTGTGATTTGATCCCGTTAGACTTTTTCTAGTGGGGTTTTCTAAAGTCGCAGGTCTATGCGAATAAGGCACAAACCACAGCGGCCCTCAAAGCCAACATAACCCATGCCATCGGTCAAATTCAGCCTGGACATTTTGGATGCGTGCCACCCAGAGAAGCCGTGGCGGATATTTGAACGATGTTATATTTCATACATAATGGCATCGGTAGGCCTTTCGAATAAATAAAAAAATTCGATGATATCTCACACGCACTTTGTTTTATTTAAATTTAAAAATAGGAAGCGCTTAATGAAAGACTCTTTATAAGCTGATGCTTGTTCCCAACTCAGTCAGCTCCAATCAATTTAAATAGTGTTCGTTTCCGCAAGCAGCTTTGTTAGACTTTAGCTTGGGTATTGTTACCCTAGCTTCGTGTAGGTCAGAGGGATAGAATTCTATGTCATCTTCATCCAGGGTGAATCCAATTTTGACTATCATCGCAGCTATAGTCTCCAGGAGTAGTCGTCTCTACACCGTTTGTGACTACTATTAATTGTACATGTTCATCTTTGCAGACATCGTCCAAAATCTGGGATAGATGGTTCCGACAAAAAAGTGATGTCTAGGAAGGAGCCCATATTTCCATGTCTCGAATAAGAACAATAGAGGGATCTGAGTTCCCTTACGTATGAGACTGTATCTCTTCCAAGGTCTCCAAAATACCTGATTAAAAGTCACAAGTATCTGTTGTAGATTCTAATCTAAGAAATACGAGTACATATCATTCAAACAGATTGATCTTTGAGAAAGATTGAGTACACTCATCAATGATTGTGACGGAAATTGTATCATTCGGTTGGGGTCTTTCTTTTGATTAAATGAAAATTTCCATAAGTCCTGTCACACTTAAATTTGACATCTTGACATTTTCAGACAGAGAATTTATCCGTCCAAAGAATTAAAAACAAAAGAAAAATTAATTTCCTCAAATTTTTCAAAAAACCACCCAGCTCAGAACCGAACAAAAAAATAACCGAAATACTATAACCAACCACAAGAACGGACCATCAATTTATTTTATCATTTCAACCCTAAAGCTAAAAGTAATACTCGCAACCTGCTCCGTACCAGACAGAGTATTGGTTAGAGTATCGGCAACTTCCACTCAAAATTCCAAGTGTGATAAATGGCCTGCGTTACCTTCGGAGATGGAAGTGGCCCTTTATTGGAATGTAAGTGGATACTTTCACACTGTTTTATTGTTACATTTTCGTCAAGTGAAAATAATGTTAAACATCTCCTATCTCGAAAGGTCTTTGTCGGAGAGAGGTTTTTTTTTTTTTTTTGTTTTTTCTTTATGTAGATGCGCAAAATTCCACACAACCCACATAGATCTGGTTGTGGTAAGTAGTCCGTACCCCCAAACCGAGACGTCATCATTTTCAAATTCAATTTTTTATTTTTCTTTTTTTTTTTGAATAATCAAATGTCGTCAAAAGAAATTCGATTTTTGAATTTGAAAAATCGCACAAATTATTATCTTTTGACAAAATGTCAATAGAGCTTCATAATTACAGTATCCATCACAACTGAGGTCGACCATAAATATTCACGACAAAAAAAAAGAAGAAAAAAATGATTAATTACAGAAGGAAACCTTAGCGGGCTTCGTCGTCTAAACGTCTAAATGAAGAAAGCCACTTTTGAGCGTTGTGGGGTGTACTCGTATCTACATAAGCGTATCTATAACTACGAGTATATTTCTGGCTGAATCCGTATCTGTGTGGAGCTTTACATAATTTTGAAGGCCTCGACTAAGGGAAATGTTAATTGGTTATCATAAACGTTCGAATGAAGATATTTTATTATAATTTAATGGCTAGACTAGTGGCGTTTTTCCAACTCTTTTATCCAGAAGACGAGAGGTTTTGTTGAACCGGTATCTTGATTGGAATATGGTAATAGTCAAGTTTGGCACTTAATTCCGACTGGTTGCATGCATTCGATTTTGGCTTCTTGTGCGTGAAAGTGTTTAATGAGATACAACTGTGGTTGGGTGTAGTGGTCTCGGACGACAGAAGTGCTCTTTGGCAGCATGCGTCACTTTTATTGCAAATATTTGGAAAGCTAGTCACGTCGATTTGGTTAGTCAGTTGAGTGGGCGTACTTGATATTCTACACTTTTGGATTATTTATTTTGCAAACAAGGCACTTAATCTTCATTATTCCCAAAATAGAAGCTCAAGCTGAACCAAATCGACGGATCGAAGTCATTGGTGTCCAAGAAGTCAGTTACCTCAATTGACTCTAGAAATCACCAGTTAAATGCTCAAATGATTGCAGGAAATACGAAATGGCACATTTCCAAAAATCAAAATTGAATGCTAAACTTAATATTTAGAGTCACGTACATAGCCGGTATCAGCTTTCTTTCAAGCCGCCTTTTATTGGGATCAGAAAAATTTTCAAACTCTTCAAAATAGTAGTCTCGCCGATGTCCACTTCGTTCAAGTTGAACTTTTTTCCATCGAGCCACGTTTTCATGTTGGTTGCAAGGAGCCAACTCGGGCGAGTACAGTGGATACAACAGCAATTCGTACCGGTTCCGGTAGATTGAACTGGTGATGGAGCAGCATTTTTTACTTTGTCAAATGGTGGTTCGTCTCTGAATTTCTTATCAAATCGCTCCAAAAATTCAATGTAGGACTGCCCTGTGATCGTACTTCCTGTCTTCAAAAATTCCATGAGGATTATTCCCTTGGAATCCCAAAAATTCGTAAATATCTTTGCCTTGATTCGCTTGGTCGCTGGCGTGTTATAATGGATCTAGATTCCACCAACGATGAGGACTCGATGCAAAAAAACTCCTCTGGATTTCGCTTAAAGAGCTCCAAACACTGTTACGAAGTTGACGGCCGTATCCGCTTGTTTTCAACTGTGAGTAATCACGGCACTCTTTGGGCCAACAGTTTTCTCCTGCATACCTGCATAAAGTATGGATTGGTATGAGCTCTGCTCACGGACCTTTTCAATGATGTTCTCAGTAACCAAACCTGCCGAGCAGCCTGGGCGGCCAGCTTTTTGAACCAATATCTTACGGTTGTCATAGATATAGAAGGATCCCTGTATCTTTCTACACATTTCTCCATCCAAAACTACAAATCAAATTACGGATCGATATTGCTCTTTTTACATGTATCAAAAAACATCAAACACTTTTAATACAAATGGCGGTCAAATCAAAACTAACAGATGAAACAATCTGAAATTTTGTATGGCGTTATTTCAAAGATGGTAGTACTCGATGGTAATACAAACTTTCCTTAGCTACGCCACTTTTTTTGTATAATTTGCGCACGCTCAAGGGACTTAAGTACGCTTAAAATGCTTGCACACAGCGCAGACGAAAAAACATCAGGGAGGAAAGAAAGAGGAGTGCCGATGTACGTTGGTTTTAAAAATTTGAGGGTTGTAATGACTAGGAAATTGATTTATTTATTGGTCCACCCTCATATCTACAAGGATAGTTATCGCCGTGTGGTAAAACCTGGGTTTTGGTGAAACTCGAGAGCAAACATTTACTCGTATTTTTGAAAAGAGAAATATTTTACCATTGCCATGTATGTAGGTTCATATTCACTTTTAACAACAAAAGTCGTCTACCACAAGGGTGTGTGCTATCACCCTTCCTTTTTTTGTATGGGATACTTTGTCGGCTCCAATGTTTGCCGTCATCCAACACAAACTGACACTAATAATTAAGAAAGCAATAATTAGTGATGATACAGTGGATGGTCCCTACATTAAACAAAGTAGCTTATATGGTACCGAGCACCACGCAGTTTGGCACAGGTTTTTTGGCATATACGATCGGTTGATTGCTAAATCGGAGAGTCATGACCAAGGATTTGGAAACAGTGCTCGTCCATTCTTCCGATATGTTCAAACCATTGTACTCATCATTCTTATGCTATTGCTATTCACACTTTGGTGCAGCTCATATCAGTTTCTTGGTCTTTTAAGTTAGGAATTTCGAACTCAGTTTAAAAATGAAAAATGATTTTCCCCGGGAAATACCATCCTGTGATATCCTTTTCTTGGTTTAATGGAGTATTCTTCGCGCCTTATCACGTTCTATAGCTCATGCTCATTATGAAACTGTTGCAAATGCGCCTGGCCATTAATAAACAGACTCGATATAGCATAAAGAATCCGCTACAAGGTAGCTATCCGGTCGTGTCATGGGATTCGGGATTCCTTGACTTCTTTTTTCGACTCGGGGAGGATTGTCACAAGATTTTCTACTTCTTCCTTTTCCTGGCTCGATATTTTGTCTGGCTGCTTTCCACATTCGTCACTCGTTTCATCTACTCGCACTTCTTATCACATGACGGCTGTTTTCTTCTTGTGGCTGGCAACCAGCCTAACGATTCCTAGACTACTTCGTTGGTGATTCTGTAACAAGAAGACAGTGGCATTCCGGAGACTGTAATGCCCAGGCGCTTGCGGCAGGGTGTCTCATGCTACTGCTAATTCTGTTAGTCCAAAGCCACTTCTGTCGTTAGATCCCTCCAAAAGGTATATAGTTTAACACCTTCTTCCAATGATCAATAAAAAAAAGCGCTGATGTTAATATTTCAACATCTACGACTCCTACTTACTGACAATTCGAAGTGGCTGAAGAACTCAGTTCTAAGACGGTGATTCAAATTCCGATCCAGAATTGAAGTGCGAACGCCTTCCCTGTTTTATAGTTTATTGCTGAAAACCAGACTATGCTATTCGATACCGTTGCAAAACCAAGTTGAACTGGTTCCCTAAGGTAAAATAGCAAAAACCAATTGTGCAGAACTTGCTGAACGTTTTTTGAAGCAATAGTTTGATTGAAAGCCAAAATGGAATATAATCATGCGGGGGCAATGAATTTACCTGAAGTTCTAGGCGTCTTCGTCGACAAAATTTTTATATGAAGCGGGGTCCCTCAAGGGTGTATTTTTTCCCCTAAATCTGTCTGGCATATCTGAATTTCGTCACTGTAGTCTCCTGTTATCGCTTGTAGATTTGCTTAGCTCGCCTTACAAAAACCGGAAATTGACACTCCTGTAGAAAAGAGGACTTATGCGCAACTATATTAAGCAGGATGTTGATTTAATAAATATTCAAGCACATAAATTAGAGAAGACGGAAAGTAACAAATCTTCTCTTCGCCGCTATGATATCTTCAGTTACTAGAATCTGCTCAATACTATTGATGAAAAGTCCCCTTTAGAAGCTAAATTGAACCGGATATCACATCAATGCAATAAGTTTTTACGTACACCAAGTTAAAACTTACCTTGGAAAGCAGGTTCTTTCTCATCTTTTGATCTAAAAATGTTCTCGAGGTATTTTCTGGGACAAATCGGGATTCCGTTGATCTGATATCGGTCTCAAATGGAACTGATCATACCAAAAATGATATTCGGCTAACTTTATCTCTCACTTTTTCTTTCCCGTTGCAATCTTCATACATTCAAAACCATTACACACCATTTATTCACTTGTTTATTTATTTCTTCTCCTTAAACCCTTAAAGCGAATTATAAAACAAATCTGCAGCATCTAGAGACAAGATGCATAACATAAAATTAAGAAATAAGCTGAAGGACTGCAAAGATACCCCGCCAAAGCCCTAACGACTAACAAACACTATGTCATTAGACACTTTTATGTAGAGCTCCCTAACGCAAAAACCTAGCCCACTCCGTCCAACTTCAATGACATCGACCTACCATTGCTTGCTCAAGCTAACGAATCCGATCATATATCAAAGGCTTATCAGATTACCAATACATACTTTTTTAAACCTCTTCAGCTTCGTTCATACTCCGGCACAGCAAACGCCCTAAATTTTAATATTCAAGAGGTTCGTTCTCTCAACATCTTCATCTATCCAACTCAAGTGGATGCTTCTTCGATTTTCTCTTATTTCATCTTCATCCTCTTCTTCGTTTTTTCCATGCAATTTCTTCAAAATTTATGCGAGTTTACTTTTAGTGCAGAAATAAATATAAAGTGCCAATCCTTCTTCAAGAGCGAAAACCGCCCTCCACAATGCTGCGGGTAAACTCTGCCAACGCTCATCTACACATCCATCCATCGATTTGTTGTCGTGTGTCGTTGGAGCATGTTGTCGTCCCACCCTGTGTTTGTATGTATTTTTTAGAGTTGGGGAAGGTGAGGGTGGAAAAATTCAACTCAACTCAACTCAACTCAGCTTAAAATTAAGGCAATTTCATTGAGCGTTAGTGCAAGTGAGACAGATAAGTAAAATGTATCCATCGAAAACGGACATGGATAGGGATTTTAGAGGATGGAGGAAGGGCTCCAGAAAGATGTGGAGCGAATTTTCACACACATTACTCTTTAGATGTCGTATATGCACTCGTTTATACACCACAGAGAGTAGGAACATGGGAAAGACAACTAACAAAACAGTGGAAGGCAAAAGTCCATAAGCATTTGTTATTATGTCGAGCGGAGTGTTCGTTTTGTTTACATTATGCTCCCTCATGCCGCAACAAAACATTTGGCATGTACATTCACATCACCATCGCCATCATCAACTTGGCTCAGTTGAACACTGAACACTCAACCCGCCTTCCGTTTTGCCTGCCTGCCTGCCTGCCAGCCTGCCATCCTGCTGACTGCCTTCCTTCCTTCAAAATCAAAGTGTAAACGTTGAGGGCGTTTTGTGAACACTATGCACGTATACACAACAAACACCCAAGAATCTCATCCAGCAATTCCGACTTTCGACTCCATGGTATGAACCTGGGAATGGTATATGTGAAGTCGGTTTGTTTTTTTTTTTTTTCTTTGTAAATGCCTTGGGGGGAGCTGCCAATCATCATCCCTTGCGCGCTTCTTCTAATGTTTTGTTAGTCTTATGCGGGTTCTACTTTGTACTGCTGTTCTTGTCTTCTTCATTTCGAGTTTGTTTTCGTTTCGGCTTCGGTTTCATCCGCGTCTTTCCTTGTCATGACTTTTCACTTTACCTTGTCGCAATACGAATACTTGAATCCCTGCTGTCTTTCAGTATGAAAACAGTTTCGTTCGCTTTTCAAGCCACATATCCGCTCGCTCTGTAACATATGCGGTGGACGGTTTAATCCCTTTGATTTCGATTCCGATCAAGTCCGTACACTGTTTGGTAGTTATACTGGAGCTGGTGTTGCCGCTTCCAACATAACATACTAACAGTTGGTGAGGTGTTCACATTCAGCAAACAGTTTTGCACTCCTTCTTTGAAGAGTGTTAAAAAACTCAAAAATTTCCGTAACCTGATAGGCAGGGAAATTAGAAAAGGGCGAAGGACATACTCTGTGCCATCATATCGTGCAAAAATGCCAATGTTCTTAGATTCGGTTTTAAGAGCTACTCAGAACTGAGCGGTTGTTGTGTCCTTGTAAAACTTCTTGAATTACTTATAGATTGTGGCAATAGAGAGGCGACATGAAAGGGAAACTGCTATAAAATTGAGGTTGGAATAGCGCAACAAAGTTGAGGCCCTTTGCTCTTTTCGAAAGAACAATTCTAGGCCAGGAACTCCAAAATTTGCCTTTAAGAGCCTTATTTTGGTGCTGAAACGTCTCAAGAAGCAGGAACTGTCTCAATTTGTCAGATAGAAGGATGTTTTTAGGGCCCGGGTAAATGTCGGTGACTCACTAAGCGAATACAGGCGTCCTTAATTCTACAGTCCTTGCTTTTACATTATATACTAGGACTGAGCGATAGTTGTTTATTGTTCCAGTTGCCTTCTAAGTGATTGGCAAGAACGATCGGCCGATCGCCGAATTATTGCAGTTACCAACGGGTAGAGTATGCTACGTACCTGTGCAATGATTTCGGTGCAGAATACGGGCGTTTGGATTCAGCGAGCATCGTGGTCTCTTAAATATTTTACGGCATCTGGCTGTCGAAATAGTCATGGTGATGGAGCTGTTATCAGCAAATTAAAGGCAGCAGTTATATTCCAATATCCTTTGAAAAATCTGCTTTCCCAGGCTTGGGGTTGCAGCGTCTGGTTTGTTGCCCGACTAAGTAAAGACGATCTTACTGTAAATGACCCTAGGAAACAAAACCTTAATAGGCTACTTGCACTCAAATATTTCCCTGCTATCTAAGAAGTGCAGTGGGATGGACCGAGTGAGCGAAGGATGAACAATTCTGTCATCTGCTACCTACTTCAGCATGAGGTCTTGGGCCTACATCCTGGCATACAGGTAAAGGGCTGATTGCAATCTGAATCAATGCTGGACTTGCCATGCACCGATGTATGGCTCCAAAAAGATGGCTGATGACATTATCTCTGAAAACGGATTCGGCCTACTGGACTTTTTAAAGGATCGCCTCGATATATACATATTCAAAACTTCCGTAATGGAACCTAGTAATGCCCTGATCAAAAAGCCGATACAGATTAATCACATTGCGATCCACGCAAGATGCAACTTCAGTTTGTCCGAATCTTCATTGAAGCTAACATTGACTGGGACCACTCCATTGTTGAAGTAAGTTACGAAAGTGGTTATTCTAGGATTAAGGACTGGTCCAACCTTTGTTGATCGAGTCTTTTAAAACCTTTTAAGAAGTCTTATCCTGTCTACATCAAGTTCAAATTAGTGGCGACATTGTCAGCTTAACCAGAAAGTGCCAAACATACAAAGTTCGAATAGAAACCTAGAGATAAGGACGAAATCAAATATTCAGATTCATAGTAGATGTTGGAAATCTAAAAAGAATCCTAGATCGTTCATCTGGATTGAAGAAAAATCACAGTTGTATAACAGCGATAACAAAAGTTGTGGATGATATTAGGGAATCCCTAGTCATCTTCCTGTTGTTTCTAGACCTCTCTAAAGCGTTCGACAGTGTTGAGCACACCAATTTGTGCTATAAGCTTCGAACTTTATTTGGTTTCTCAAATGCTGCTTCTACTCCTATCCTGTTGTACCTTAAATTACGCAAACAAGCTGTATCAGTTAGTGATAGTTCGTTTGATTTTCTTTACACTTCTAGAGGTGTTCCTCAGGGTTCGATCTTGGGACCACTTTTTTCTCTTTATCAAGAAAAGGAGGGCTACCCGACAATAGTGAGGTTGCCAATATCAAACCACCCGTTTGCACAGTGAGAGGCACTATCGAAGAAAAAGTCACAAAAACTACCAACCTAAGGTGGGCAAGTCTTGAAGGACACAGGGTATCCACGGCTCACTGACCACTTTTTGACGGCAAAAGATCTATGGAGTTTATATAATTAAACAGGAGTAATCTTAGGACAATAATAGGAATCCTGACAGGACACTGTCTCTTGTGAAAACATGGAAAGAGGCTCAAATTGTCAGATGCGGATATTTGAAGATTCTGCGGTGATTTGCAAGCTTTTGAGGACATAACACATACGTGAGGCAATATGGCGTAGTCGCAGAACATTTTTAGGGAAGCACGAATTTCAAAGGTCTTCTTAGGTTTTGCAAAGGAATTGCCATTTTGGTTCATAGTGTTTGTGTGATGCCATATTCTCGAGCGGGTTTGCAACGATCGATTCTTTGGAGTCAATTTTCCACCACTCTTCCACACATATCGGCCAGAACGTGGGCAATTTTGCCTTCGAAGCTTTTCCTGAGCTCCTTTAACGTTGTTGGCTTGTTGGCATAAACAAACGACTTAACGCAACCCCGTGAAAAGAAATCCAACAGCGTTAAACCGCATTAGCGAGGTGGCCATTTGACCGGACCATTCCTCGAGATTACACGATTACCGAACTTCCTCTTCAATAGATAAATTGTTTGACCAGCTGTTGAACCACACATAATTGATGTCAAGTCCCTCCAATTCTGGCCAAAAATAGTCTTCCGATATGGCACGATAGCGAACTCCATTAACCGTAACATGGCGATCATTTTCAAGAAGTCCCCACCATACAGTCACTTTTTCTAGATGCAATGAAGTCTCTTGAACCGCATGTGGGTTTTTTGCCGTCCAATAACACAAATTTAGCTTATTGACAAAGCCATTAGGCCAAAAATGAGCTTCATCGCTGAAGCTAATGATTTTTCGATGAAATTCAGGATTTTCTTCAAACTTTTGCAGATCCCAATCAGGCAATCATCTAGAGGCTTTAGTTCTTGAGTTAATTTGCTCTTGTAGGCTAAAGACTTTGCGCAAAATTCGCCACAATGCAGACTGAGAGATTTTTAATTCCTGTGAACGTTGCGGAATTGACTGATTTGACTCATTTTGAACTGAAGCATTAACGGCTGCGATATTTTCGGTAGTTCGACCAGTCCTTTGTCTCACTGTCACAGCAACATTCAATAGTGAATATGTTGACCCGACTTTATCCACTGTAACACACAGCCTGTGTGGCGGGACGATTATGACGGCCAAAATTTGGAGTAACCGCTCTTAAAGTTGCGAATACCGACTCAGAGTTTCGGTGGTAATTGTTAATAATTTTCAAACGTTGCTCGTTCGTGAACTTCAACATGATAAAAATGTAAACCTTGACTGACGTTTTGACGTTGACAGATCTTAAAAAAAGTCCAAGAGTGCGGTTGTATTAAAATACATATTTGCTATGTCCCTATTGAAAAATCCTTTATTAAGTATTTACTTATTCATCAGGCTTTCAACCCTTGCAGTGTCAAAGCCTGAACAACTGTAGCCTTCCATCCATTACCGCCCGGGGCGTGCTGCTTCCACTTGGAAAGGCCAAGTTGCCTTACATCCGCGTGCGCCTGATTTTTAAATCGGAAGTTCGGTCTTCCTTTTCTTCTCGAACCTGGTGTCTTGGATTCGAAGACCCTTTTTGCTCGATGTGGTGTCAATGAACTCGACGGATTTTTACCTTCCGCAGTATGTCCACATCTTTGTAGAGCTCATAGAGTTCGAGGTTGTGTCTTCTCCATTTGTCCTCCTCACAGACAGGACCAAATATTCGACGAAGGATTTTTCTTTCAAAAGCGCCTAAAACTTGTTTCACTGTCCTACTTATCGTCCAACTTTCGGTTCCGCAAAGCAGGACTGGCAAGGTTAACGCTTTGTAGAGCACGATTTTGACTCTTGCCTTTTGACTCAAGTTGTTTCGGCAGACCGAAGTAGCAACGGTTACCTTGGGTTCCTCTTCGTCGAATCTCCACCATGATGTCGTTTATGGAGTTAACATTTGCCCCGAGGTAGATGAACACCTTGACTACCTCAAAAGTCATCCGAGCCAGCGACTTTGTAGTTGTTCAGATTTTGTATACGAGTAGCTGTGCCGACTTCTTCTTCGACTGGAAATATGTTCTCTTCTTGCCTTATCATTATCTATTGGTCATGTCCATTAAGCAACTGCTGGAAGTGTTGCTTAAATGCATCCACAATTGCCTGTTGGTCAGTGACGAGATTACCTTCGCAATTTCAAAGTGCTTGGAGATCCGTTTTAAAGCCATTGGCTAGGTTTTTGGTCTTTTCGAAAAAGGTCCTAGTGTCTCTCCTTCTCCAGCAATTTTCGATATCCGTGAGCTGGGAGACTGCAAAGGCTCTTTTCTTTTTCCGCTGTAATCTTTTCTCCTCTCTTCTTTTGGGTCTGTATTCATCCCACGCTGCTCTCGTGACGCGTTGCACACGCATTCATCATCATACGAGTACCACTGATTTCTCTTCTGGAGTGGTTGGTAGTCGGTGTTTTCGATCACCTCCCCGAAGGAAGTATAGCAATATGACCGCATGTTGTTGACGTCTGTGGTAGGAAATGGCATATTGGGGAGTTTTTGTCCAGGCGCTCTTTGTAGTCTCTGGCTATTTCCAATATTGAACCTCGTTTTTGGATGTTGTTGCAGGTTTCTTTCATTTGACAGTCGAGCTCTGAATCGGGCTGCTACCAGGTAATGGTCGGAGTCGACGTTTGTCCCTCTGAATGTTTTAATATCCAGGATATTTGACGATTGACGTCCGTCAATAAGCATATAGGCGATTTGGTTGGCGGTTCGACCATCCGGAGTTAGGAAGGTTGTTTTGTGGAGTCTTTTGCGAGGGAATCTCATACTACATATCACTGTATTGTATTACTAGCTATCGCAAAGTCTGCGAGTCGGAAGCCGTTATCTATTGTCGTGTCATGGAGGATGTATTTTCCAACCGCTTCCTTACCGATTTTGGCTCGGGGAGTTCCCCGAGCACCATTTTAACATCGTACTTCGGACAGGCTCCGTCCAGGAGGTCAAAAAATCCCTCCTTGATTTGCTCTTCAGACTCGTTGGTAGGGGCGTGAGCACATATGAACCTGATGTTATAGAATCTTGCATTGATGCGGATCACAGCCAGGCGATCACTGATAGGCCTAAAATCGATGGGCTTCGATTTGAGCCGCTTTCCCACGACGAATCCGTATCCCAATATGTGTAACCTTTTGTGACAGCTGTAATAAATGCCGCAATCTAATCTTTTTATCATTCCCGATCCTATCCAGCTTGGATATGTACTTGGATGATACTTCTTGGATCGCGATAATATCCGCAACTCAATTTTTGAGTTGCTGCTGGGGCATACTCTCAAATCGTAGTCCTTTTTCGCGCCGTGTTGTCATTGATTAGGGGGTCCGTGTGTCTTCGAGGCATTTCTTTTTTTTACGTGAGTGGTCCCTTCACCAACAACCGCCATTCTGGTCGAAGACTGGTCGCTGCATGCAAAGACTTTTTCTCTTTTGTGACAGCAGTTAACTAGTATTATACTAGATTTTAGTGGATGTTGGCGATAACGGCACGAGTGAAATCTTGTGTGGTTGGCTGTCCACCCAAATTCTTGTTCCTCATTCTTCCATCGAGGAGCACTTTACTTATGGCACTTGTTACTTTGTCACTATAATGTTGCAAGTTGATGTGACACAACAATTTGACACCACAAAGAAGCGTAGCTGTTCGGTTAGCTACGTTTTTGTCAACATCTTCAGCGAAAATGTGATGTGCCTCGGGCTCGAAGACGACAGCTTCGGCTGAGTATGATCCACCGGTTACTACACAAGCTCTACCAACAAGTCCAGAAGCAATGATGTCGATGATATTGTCATACAAGTTTGGCGCGACCATGACATCAAATTGGTTGGGATTCGATACCAGCTGCATGGTGGTATTGTCGACGATCATCTTCTCATAACTGAATCCGAGGGATAGCTTTGCCATCTCTTCACATGAACGCAAGAACAAACCTTCGTGTGCGTCGTTTAGTTTCTTGTGGTCACTATGAATAGTGCCATAGTCAAAAGTGAATTTGGCAATGCGCTTGGATGTCTCGGCGGTGATAATCTTTAGACATTCCACTACACCGCGCATTGATTCATGCTCTAGAGTTGAGTATTCACCCTCGGTCTGTTCACGAATAATGACTGTGTCAATATCCTTATGTCGACCCTTGACACTGGGCATACTGCGCACGCACACGATATTTGCGAGACTTTCAAATTATAATACTTCTGTCACTTTAAGAACTGCAACAACTTGACTGAACCTATACGCTTTCATTAGTGTGTCAAATGGCTCCCCTGTTGTATCCTGATACTGAAATTCGTGAACTTCTAATATTTCGATGATCTCTTGGACTGAGTTAATCCAAAGCCGTTTCCGTTCGTTGTTTGGCAAGAACTTACTCAAGAACGTACAAACCTTTGAACCAATTGAAGGACGTATTTGCAGTACGATCAACAGTCTCTAGATCAACTTAAGCTCTAGAAAGAAGAAGCACCTAGTATCTGTGTTATCACACATTCTGTTCTAAGTATAGGTAGTAGTAGTAGTAGTAAAAAAAGTCCAATCGCAGCCGAAGTGGCAACACTAATTTGGCTATTTTTGTTGTTAGTTCAGTACTGTGTGCTCTGTGTTATGCCTCAGGTCCGTTCACATCCCTGAAGTAATCTGTCCCACACCACATTGCAATTGGTAAATAAAATAGGACTTTGTTGGTTGGTTAACTATAATATAATTCTTGTCTTTACCTAGTTCTTCGAACCTCAATTCGCATTCCAAGTTTGTATCTACACATCTGTATTGTGGTTTTAGGAAAGAGAGAGAGAAAGTCATAAACGCTCATTTGGAGTATTAAGTCCCTTAAGAATCTTTACCTACACACCGATTTGATTAACTCCAAGTACTCATCGTTGAACTGAATTGAACTCTCAATTTCCTTCACTCCCGTCGGTCGGTCGGTCGGTCGTTGCAATCGCACACTGAAAGTTTGTTACCCCCAACCGACCGCACTCTCGGATTTTGCTTGGCCTTAGTATCTATCTTTCGACTGGTAATCTGGGCATGTTAAAGCGGCACCAGCAAAGTGCATTTTGTTGAGTCGGTGATAACGAAAGGCAAACACCAAGTCATACGAGTTCCCCGTCGACTGTTGTGTTTCTCTCGGTTCCTTGTGGTGCTGCCAGAGTTTGTTATGTGACGTGACGAGTACTCGTATTCGCATCATAGAAGTTCTTGGAATACACCCGAGTGCTAGGAGTCTTTGGCATTGATGAAGATTACAAGACGTAGTCATTGCCGTCAACGATGATGACTTCCTTTCAATATAACGCGCATATACCCGTAAAATAAATGAAAACATAAAATGTAACAAAAGGAATTATACCTTTCTCTTCCGTTTCCCCTACTCCATTGTTTCTATATCTAAGACGGAGCCAAACGAGCTTCAGCAATGTACTTATGAGAAAATTAGAAGCATTCGAAACATCACTTGAAAAAAAAAAACCGAGAAAAAGTTCGCGAACGCTGAAGTCAATTTAAGGAGATCTCCTTCTAACCTTCCCAACTAATCAGATTGCTGAAAGGAGTAGGGGCGCCCCCTATCTAACGATATATCCGTACGGGTACTCATTTCCCGGTGGCGGTTAATTTGAAAACCAAAGCCACAATTACGTCGGTCATTATAGGGTAAAGAGGAACATGAAAGTTTAGGGTTCCCAGAAAGCAAAAAAAACGAAAAAAAAAAAGAAAATGTATCTACTCTCCCTTACAACCGGGGTTGGATGAAATTATAGTAATTCCGCTTATCAGCAAAATGGCAGACTATCCTTTCATTGAGATAATGGCGGCTCTGGCTACCAGCTATTCGTACAACGCTACAGCGGATGTGATGTGTAATATGTTTGCTTTGCTGACCCAACATACCATATGAAAGTAGAGTAGAAGGTGTTGTACACAAGTTCAGATTCAGATACTGCAGTAGTGGTCCGAGTAATGGAAGATGTGCTATAAAAAGGAAATCATATCAAAAATCTCGTGTAGAAAATGATGTTGGCGGGCGCTATGATGATGACGGTGCCAATGCCACTTTACGGCGATAATTAACTTACGGAATGTTGCTACATCAAAAATTAGAGATTGAGTTTTATGAATATCCCTGCCACTTGAAAACTTGTTAATTGCCAACTTCTTCTCTGCTAAAAGGTTTCGTTGTGTTTTCTTCTTCTTCTTCTTTTTTTTTTTGCTATCTGAAAATTTACATTTGAAGGGATGTGCAAATATTTGCCAGGACGAATAACTTTGAAAGATTTAATTGATTTGTAGATGATGGCCGTTTCCATTGCTCCTCTACTTTGTGTATCTTCAAATTGAAATTTTGAAGCTAATTAAAAAGTTCAAGGCAAGGCAGTACCTTCTAGAGCACACTAATTGGGTCAATATTCGGTGTCGTTGAGGAATGGTACCGGCATTTAAGACTTGCTCCTATTGACTTTTGACGGGTCAGGTGGAGGTGTTTTCCCAGGGAGGCACTCTATGTGGAAATAAAGGCGGTAGAAGAGATATTCCCTAAGGATGGCTGTGTCTATTCGCACACTCGAGCTCTAAATATTTTGGAGCAGTGCAAATTCCACCAGGGGATGTAAATTTTCCTTGTAAGGCGGATGAATGCGCCAGTCATCCAAGCACATATTAAACCCAGATTCCAAGTGGTTTAGTTTGCCCAATTCTGGATCTGAGACGCCAGGTATGTATATTTAAAGAAACTGCATAGACGCTACAGCTTTTCTGTATATGCCCTGCTCTTTTCCAAAAGAAAATCTATTTTGAGAGCTTTCTAACTAACAAATACGTGGAAGTGTCTTATGTTTCTTACTAGTTCAAAGAGTAAGGCGGACATTTTTTCATGTGGAACCTTGAATTGTTTCTGTTTTTCTTGCCAACATCTACCCAACCTAACTTTACCTACGAGTATCTGCATAGTGGCATGGCATAAACTTTTCTATGAATTAGTTTCCACCCCAAAGCTACTGAAGCCTACAGCATCAACTTTCTCTTGTATTGACCGTACTTTTGATGGCTAGATTTAGCCTGCATCGTCTGACATGATTATTGTAATGCTCAAGAAGAACTTTGAAAAGTTTATTTAACTGGCATATCTGCATCTACTCGTAGCTAGCTACAGGGCATCCCGTGGCAGAATTAGGACCTACATTTCGGTTTGTTCTAATACCATTAATCAGAGGGGTAGGCGGGATTTCACATTCAATTCCCTAAAAGAAGATTGTGGGTTCCAACAAGTTCAGTATCAAACAACACGTGTCCGGAGCCCAGCTGGACGTTGAGGACTACTGATTACATGACTAAGCACATCGCGCACAGTTTGCGCGATAGTCCCCGATAGTCCGTGTGTAAGAGGGCGGCTGCTCTAGGACTATTGAAAAGGAATCTTAGATTTCACCCCTTCAAGATTCAAATTGCGCAAGCGTGCAATATTACAAATTGGGTAGAAGCTTCTGCGAGACAATGTTACTGCGATTTCGTACAGCAATCACAGTCTTTTGGAGTGATAAAGCCCATTTTCATTGAAATGGATATGTAAACAAACAAAATTGCCGATATTGCTTACCTAAAGGGCAAAAGCCACGCCCCATAGTGCTAGAGACCCAATGACTCTTCTGCACAATTTTTTTTCTTCCAAACAAATTGGTAAGCAGCTTCGGAGACATCTCCTGGCCAGCAAGATCGCCAAATCTCACCTCAATGGACTTTTTTCTGTGGAGGTACCTCAAGACTTAGGTTTATTTATCAAATCTACTCCTGAGCTGAACGTGAATATTGTTCGACAAATATGCAACATTCTGCCATCGCTTCTACAGAGCGTTGCGCGGAATACGGTCGGCAGATTCCAGGAGTGTACACGATGCCACGGGCAACATTTGAATGCAATAATTTTTAAAAAATAATCTCCTCATAGCTATTCTTTAAAGCACTGGTTTAATAAAATTATTATATATGGTGACCAGATAAGAACGATAGAAAAATAAAACAACAACAGTGTGAGATATGAAATTACTTCTGACTTTATTTTGAAGCTACGTTCATGCCATTATGTGTGGAATAGCACATCATTCAAATGGCCGCCTCATCTTCGCTGGCGGTGCTTCAAACCATCGGTTCAATATTGGATGACTCGGTTCAATATGTGCGGCGTTATTCCAGCAATAGCCTGTCGAATGTTGGCCTCGAGATCGTCCAAAGTGGTTGGCTTGTTAGCGTAAACTAAAGACTTGACGTAGCCCCGGAGAAAATAATCGAGTAGAGTCAAATCGCATGATCGCGGCCAGTCTCTAAATCTCTCCTTCACAACATGTAGCGCCGTCTTGTTGGAATCACAGCTCGCATATATCGATGTTATGGAGCTCTGACTACAGAAAGTCGGTTAACATCGCGCTATACCTGAGACCGTTGATGATGACGGTCTCTCTTTCCTCATTTCGAAGAAATAAGGTCCGATAATACCGCCATGTCATAAACCGCACCAAACAGTTAATCTTTGTGGTGGCATTGATGCTTGGCCGAATACTTGTGGATTGTGTTTGCTTCAACAAAGGCAATTTTGCTGATTGACATTTTGCTGATTCAAAATTCGGATCTCCGGCCAACATTTCCAGCGTCCAATTAGCGAACTCACGGCGTTGTCTATGGTCATTCGGGTTCAATTCTTGCGTCAGCATAATCTTATACGGATGTAGGCTCAAATCCAATCGCAAAGTAAGCCGGGTTGACTCTCTGGCGATGCCCAATTCAGCTGATCGGCGCCGAAACGAAATTTCTGGGTCTTCTTCGATACTGGCCGCTAGGGCTATGTTTTCTTCATTGCAAACCAATCTCTGTCTGGTTGGTGGCTTAAGATCCACGTAATACTCCTTCTTTACTGTCTGGCCTGGCGGAAGAAATTCGGAGTGAATCACACCATGGCAATCAAAGGCCTTGATTTTGAATCGACTCTGTCGTGATTTTTTTGGATTTGGCTCGTCTGAGAAGCGCCATTCCGATGATTTTTGGTTTGTTTCGATGTCATATTCATAGACCCATGTCTCGTGATGCCATCGATAACATTTTGGTCCAAAAAAAGCATCAATGCGATGCTGTTTCTGCAACAAATTCAGCACTCTCTGCACAAACCGTGCTCCCACCATTCGTCTAATGCCTATTTCCCTAATGCTAACATGACGATCTGCGAAGACAATTTTTTTTAACTTTTTCGACGTTTACGTCAGTCATACTGGTGGATGAACGATCGGAACGAGGCAAATAATCAACCACAGTGCGGCCCGCTTTAAACTCTTTGTACCACTGCTTTTGACATTGCTTCCGCACATGATATTTTGTTAGAAACACAAAATTTCTGGCAAACTCTTGTGTCAACTAAATTTGACATTGCGAAATCCGCAGAGCACAACAAACACTAACATGTTTACAAAGCTATCACGCCAAAACAGATATTTGAGCGCCAGATGGCAGATGTACTAACCTAAAAAAAAAACCTTGTGACAATATCTCAAGCACGGTTTGTTTGAATAGTAAATTTCGGGTAGTTTTTGATCAGAGGTATGTTCGTTTCGGTTTTATTTGTTCGTTACAATTTATTCATGTTCGCTTAGAACATACAAGGAAGAAAAGGGTTGTAGCAATCCATGCGGATCCCAAATTCACATCGTTTTTTGATTTTGGAGTCGTTCCTGAAAATTTCACAATATTCCAGATGTTAGCTTAAGATATTCTTACAAGGAACAGTATACAGAAAATTCGCGTTCATGTCTTTACCAACAGGAGTATGTACCGATGTTAATGGTAGCATATTCCTAACATTAGAGTCAAAACGCAGCCGATGCTCAAAGTTATGTAAACCTCAGTCCATGTTGCACCAAAGAGGCCTTATTTTTTAACCGAAGAAGGTTTTAACACTGCAACCCATGGTGTATGGTATATAAAGATCGAAAGGATGGGCGTGCTCATATCGCAGCAACAACGCTACAGCATGGTTCATAATCGGCGTGTGGGTAGGGTAAAACGGGTCTTGTTTTAGCAGTGAAATAAACATTGTTTGGAAGGCACCCTATATCTCTTACACTGCCAGAAAACCGACAGCCTCTTGTTGATCTTTCAACGCGTACGATGTAGTCCAAAAAGTTTGTTATACAGGGTAACACTTATTTAGTTTCGTCGAAGAAATGAAATGTGACACCTTTCGGCCAGTTGCATTGGAACAGTTAGTTGCAATGACTGTTTTGGTAACTCAGCAAAATTCCGATTTTGTAGGATTACAAATGAGTACGCACGTTGATGCATCACGGTTGGACAGTGATCCATCGAGACCTTCAATACTTAGAGTTAGACTTAGTGAAGGCGTCACAATTTTTTTTTAACATCCTCCATCCAATCGAAAGAACGCCGCTTAATATCAATAACACGAACACGAATATCGCTCAGAAGCGGCTGAAATGGGATGACACAAACTTTTTGAACAGAACGTCACTTCAGACAGATATGAGACTTACTCTATCTACATATCAAAATAGGTTGTCTGATCCCACGTGCCAGAACGATAGGTCTAAAATTTTAAATAAATTATTGGCACGACAGTCCGGGGTAGACATAGACCTTGTCTCTCCCAAGGATAGTTTCAGGTAACTCAGAAAGATGAAGATGTTCCGCGATCTTAGCAGGCATATTTTACGTGTTGAGAGCGCATTAATTGAATTTGATTAAGCTTTTACAACTTTTTATTTTTTATTAACATGAATACCGTGGCCAAGCGGTAAGAGGCTTAGCTTATTTATTTTCAGTGGAAAATTTAGAAATTAAGACACCAAGATTACGACATATATTTTTTTTTCACAACTGACGGCGTTGTTGACTTCGTCGTGGCCATCGTTACATGCCCTTCTTTATGCGCTAAATGCCAAACCGACACCACGGCCATTGAATCCGGTTAATTATAACTCGTCTTGGTCTTTATATCAGCAAATGTATGTACTACCTGGCGCTCGTAGCATTTCTGACACCAATGCTCATACACTTTCAGAGTTCGGATCATGTCGATTGAATAGGGTTTCAGGTTTTACTGTGAATATGAACTTCAGTCAAAAAGACTCTTCATCTAGCTCGATCGAGAGTCTTTCATGAAGTCACTTTAGTTATTCGACAGTCGGCATTACTATTCAATTGCCCTCTGAGACAAAAGAAAGAGCAATTAACCAGAGTTATCCTTCATTATTGGCAGAACTAAGTAATAGTGGAGTCTACATGTAGAATACATTCGTGGGCCACATTTATATTTTCGTTTTGATCATTGGGTTTACGCAAATACCTCTTTCCAATCGCATTGGTGATTCTACCAAAGAATATTTGCAGAACAGTAGAAGGAATGACATCCAGATTGATATTAACCAGAGTGTAGGATTTGCTTAATATAAACTTTGCTAATATAAATCATCTGGGAGTACCTGCGGAGCAATCCGAGATAGCCTTTGTTGTGGCGACTGAGACTTGTAGACTCATTTACATAAAATATCCCTTTGCGCTTTAATACGTGCACGTACAATAGAAAAGCGGATAAAGCTCAGCGAGAATCACTCCTTCTGTAATGGATATTGGCTTCGAAGTTGAATGCATGAAGTTTGCCAAATGACTTCCTTACATCGTTGTTATATTGGTGACCTACTGTTTAGGATCAGTAAAAGGCCGAATTGAACCGGAACCTTTGCATTATTCTACGACGGTAGTTCCAGAAGTACCCGACCTAAGAAGAAAACACAAAAAAAAAAATTGGGCAAAAATATGTTTTTCCTCTACGTAGTCTCCTTTTAGTTCAATACACTTTTCCCAGCGAGGCTCAATAGCTTCGATGCTCCTTAAAATAGCCATCAACCGCAGATTCTACCTCTCTACTGTTGGCAAATCTTTTACCACCGAGCCATTTTTTTCAAATTCGGAAATAGAAAATAATCCGAGGGGGCTAAAACTGGCAAGTATGGTGCATGAGGAAGCAATTCGAACTTTAACTTATTGATTTTGGCCATCGCGATGACGGATGAGTGAACTGGTGCATTATCTTGATTGACCAAAACTTTTTTCTTCGCCAAAATGCGGCCGTTTTTTTCTTGATTTCATTGTTTGGTCTTCCTTTCTGGAGATAATCAATGAGAATTATCCCACGCGCATTCCCAAAAACTGACGCCATAATCTCGCCTGCAGATGGAACTGTCTTCATCTTCTTTGGAGCCGATTGTACCCTTTGAGTCCATTTTTTTTGACTGTTCCTTTGTCGCGGGTGTGAAGTGATGACCCATGTTTCATCTTCATGGTTATGAATTGACGCAAAAACTCGGCTTTATTGCTGTGAAACTTCGCCAAACACTCGATTGAAACATCCTCACCTCCATTGTGAGTAATCGCGGCATCCATCCTGCCCACAGCTTTCTCATGTCCAATTTTTCAGTCGACATACGATGTCAATCGACGGTAGTCCAATACCATTTTGTGGATTTTTTTTCAACATTTCTGGTGAACTCACCTTATTTGGTCGATCACTGCGATGTAGGGCTTCGCTTAAACTCTGCCACCCAATATTTTATTGTTGTAAACGAAGGATCAGACTCCCTCAGAGTAGAATCCTGTTCCGTTTTGAGATTGGTTGGATTGAGGCCTTTCAAATGAAAGTAATGTATCACTTAACGATGACCAATTTCTTCCATATTTAAAAATTCATTGAGAGCGTTCACTATTGGTGGCTGCCGAACAAATACTAGACTAAACGTCAAACTTCAAATTTAAGCTTTATAAGGTTGGTACTTTCTAAAATTGTCATTCTTTTTAAACAACAACCGCCATCTATACCTCTGGTCGGGTACTTCTGCGACTACCTTCGTATCGTGATAGCTCCATAGACAATATCCAAGTCATAATCTAGCCTATTTTCCCACTTTGATGCTCTGTTGCCCAGTAAAACTTTTGCATGACTTACTTAGATGGCGTTACTGTCCGGGGTAGATTAGGGCAGTCTTTTGGTAGCTGCCTCCACTTGGTCACACGAAGTTGGCTGAGGTCCCCTTCTACTAAGATGAAGTCGTCCTCTACTGGGTTGTCACTCTGAATTGGAATCGAAAACTTTCCAGGTCGGGACGCTGGTGTCCATCCACTCAAGGTGACCTAGCCATTTTAGCCGCGTTATCCGAGGCTTTCTAACGAGGTTGCCATTGCTATACAGCCTGATGTATGATGTGCCATGATGGATTGATCAGGGCCGTATATAAAGTCTTATAGGTTGCCCGAGAGGGGTCTTCACAACTCAATTGCCAAAGAAGCAACGATTAAGAAGAGAGAGTCTTTGCAAGGTTTCCATTCTGGTGTCGTTACCGGCGTTGATAGCGGAGACGAGGTAGATAAAATCCCTTAATGCCTCGAAGTTGTAGCTGCCTATTTTTACATCTTTTCTTTGGCGTCCATGTTGTGTGTCTCTCTTTATTGACAGCACATACTTTGTTTTCCCTTCATTGACCGCTAAAACCATCTTTGGCGCTTCTACTTCAAATGTCCCATTATGTCAATGTCGTCTGCATATCCGAGTAACTGAGCAGACTTTTAAAAAATGGTGTCTCTGGAGTTGATTTGTGAGTTTCGCACAATTCTATGTAGAACGGTGTTGAAAACATCGTATGACAAACCATCACGTTTTCCGGCATTGAAGGTCTCGGCTTAAAACCACACTGATAAGCGCCGGCCAAACTATTGATAAAGGTCTTAGGGAGTTTAGAGCATCTAACTGATCGGACAAACAGCGCTGAGGTTCCTTTTGACGGTCATAAACAGAAACCACCCACTCTGGTTATACTATGTGGTCTCCTTCTCCATCACTGCAGATTTCTGTTCGGACTTTACAGCTTTGTCATGCTCACTTCATTCTTCTGGTAACACCTGTCAAAGATCTCGCGCTTCTCGTGCTCTTCCTTTTTTTTCTGAGGAGCCTATGTTGTTTCCTTGTTGTTCCCTTCTTTTCTGCTCGGTTCGACAAAACCGTTCTGTGTTTATGCATGACTAGTGTCTAGAATATCTGGTCGTTTTCCAGTCATTAAATTCTCCGTATACATATTGAATTACACCCGGCGCAAATAGAAGGTTATCTCAAGTAGGATCATCTTGTAAGTTTTTTAAATAGTCGCATATGTTTCCCGCAAAGTCAGTGAATAGAATTTTCGGTAGGGACTACTATCAAACCAGCTATCGAATTGTTCAAATGTTCATGACATTTTTATTCGCCATATATTGGCAAACTAACGTTCCAACAATACCTGCCTGTGACAGAACATTATTTCCAAAATTCGCGTTCTCTTCGCTTCGTTCATTCTTTGATGCGTACTATCATCCGTGGAACCATCAATAAATTAACATCGACGTATAGGCTACTGAAAAATACATCCATTACGATGCTGTGCTCCATGGTGGTGCCGTCATCAGTGCTTATTTTTAAAAAAATTTGGCTGGTGTTCGCATTACACTCAAATAGAGGTCCTTACAGGACCAGGCTCAATGCAAATTTGTTTGAAAATGTGGATGACATTAATACAGACGCCAAAAACTTTTTCATCGAGCTCATGACGAACGACAGTTCATAATTCTTAAAATTGAGTCTTACATACGTCAATATCCATACAGGGATGTAGCTTATAACCATTCCAGGTGAAAATTCTATTCAAATCAGTAAAATCATTCCTGAGATTTGTACCACCAAGCATCTCACGTTTTCGAAATCTGAAAAGAAACTTCCGTTGAATCTGACCTCTATAAGAACCATGTGGTTCAGAATGTCTCATTTATCCCATTAAATGGAGCAAAGAACCTTCAACTCCCCAGGGAATATATGGTACGTGTATATTCAAGTATCCGTTCCACATAACGAACATGGCCCACGTCAGTGTCATACGCACAGTTGGACTCATTTATTTGAGTTCATTTTTCTTTATTTAAAATATTCCTCGAGGTCGACTAAACTGGCATGACGTGAGTTATTAAATTTTTGATTTTTAGCTCACGCACAACTGTAGACGGCCGGATCAGGCTCCAATGTAAACGCGACTATGAGAAATTATTCCCTCAATTAACATCTTTCGTGTTGGTTTCAATTAAAGGTCGTCAAAGTTCTCATTAATTCTTTAAGTGAACTTTACACTTTCTCTCCAAGAAGGACGAATGTCTAATTGTTGGTTTTCTTTTCCCCAACTTCTCTTGTGCTTTCTTCCTTCATCTTCGTTTCGTCTTTGCTTTAGAATGCTAATCAAATCATCGCCTGCTTTGTAATTATTAAACAGCCTACCTGGCAAAAAATTAGCAAATTTCAGTTTTTTTTTTTTTTCTTTCGTTTGTTGTTGTTTTAATTTTGACATAAGACTACAACGCACAGCCTTCAGACACAATGGCTGTCAAAAACGAGAGAACGAACCAAACAAAAAAAAAAAAAGAAACAATTCACCGCTGCGTGCATAATTTCTCCTTCTCCCCATGAATTTCCGACGAAAACTCATGAATATTTCTATAAAGGAAATTAAAAATTCCGTTTTTCCAGCTTCTCTGTGTTTTTCAGTTAGGGTCACATTCCATAAAAAGAACAAGACGAACACCAACGACCAACGACCAACGACCAACGACCAACGTCGACCGGTTGAAGTTACGCGCGTGACTTTTTGAAACGTCAGCTATGACTACCCATCTTCCGGTGGACGTTATGGCCGCCCTCCCCAAACACTTTTATTCACTGACAATAATTGAAAAAGAACAAAAAAAAAAAAAAACAAAAAAAAAAAAGGTAAATCTCTGTCTGAAATAAAATAAGGAAGAACTTTTTTTTCCAAATCGCCATAAAGGAGATACAAAAATGTCATCATCACCTTAACAATATGAAATCTCTGCGGCGGTAATTTACTGTCAGAAAACTTTTGCCATCAACTGTTTGAAAATTGTTCACATTCATCCAGTAGAGTCAGTAGTGGATGCAGGGGAGGGGCGGACGAAAAGTTTTCATAACATTTGCACATACTCGTACACTTGACGCATACGAGTGAAATGTCATTGGGGTGCGAGTAATGTGACATTTGTTGTTGCAACTGACAGATGGAGGAATACAATCTGACAGTCGGACGCTTTGATAAGACAACAAAGCCACGACCGTTAGATAACGAGCAAAAAATCAAGAAAAAAAATTGGACAAAGGAGTTAATTTCAAGATTTTTTTTTTTGCCGTTTTTGTGGTTAAACGAGAGTAGAGGTAGCCCGGCAGCGGTATACTTGTATTGTTGGTGACTATGACATAAGGGAAATTTGTTCACCCTCGGGTGTGCCATTAGTGGTGCTTCCCGCATAACTTTAACCTTCTCACAATCGATAAACGAGTATGGCGGCATCATTTCCGTTGGGCGATCGTTGAAATACTATGGTTTGCTCTGTAAGCTCCTCTGTGCCTCATTAAACAATGGCACAGCGAGAGTTTTTTTTAAAAAAAAAAAACAGTACAAAGTGGAAAAAAGTTCAGAAATCCTTTTGGGCAAGCGTATAAATCCAAATTCCATTAAGGGTGTGGCCGATGCTGCCAAAATATTTCCAAAACATCGCACTAAAGCAAGAAGTGAACATAAAAATGAACATAGCCAGGATGGAAAATAAAAAGAGCGAACAGAAACTTCACCCCGATATCGCTTGGGGGTGGTAGGATTATGGACGGTTACCATCATCATTTAGATGGCTTAAAGCGTCTGCTAGCACCCCCTATTCGCAGTCGTATCACTGTCATACAGATACGAATCCACACACTAACACAGAGACTGCGAAACACGAACCCTTACATTAGAGTTCTTTTACAGTAATCACCAGGAATGGCGATATAGCCTATGTAGAATGTACTTTACTCGCACTCGTACTTATACCCATATACCGTTACCACCAACATATCCGCACCACACTCACATGCGACTGACTCGTGCCAAAAACTGTTTCACCAACATAAAAAAAAAAAAAATTATTTTTTTTTTTAATGGTTTCCTGATAATGAACTTTTTCCCCCCATTTGAGCTTAAGCCCTGCTATGGGCTCTGTTATCCTAGTTCGGTTTAATTTCTGTGTACTTGGCAACGAATCACGCAAAGGGACGAACATTGATGTTGTGGCAGTGGTGGTGCGGGTGATGGGACGAATGATGGTGTTCCCTTCTTTTATTTTTTTATTAGAAGAGCCAGCAGGAAGATTTAACGTTACGAGTATTCGTATGGATATGGCATCCTCTATCTTAATTTGCCTAGCATTTTGGGCAGTGTTCCCAATTAAATGCAAATGGTTGGTGGTGGGGTACCAATTCTTAATAAATAAATGCCAATATAAGCCGTAGCAAGAGGTATTAGTGGAATTAAGCACACAGATGGCTAAGGGCTATTAAATGATGTGCCAAATGGGGCGATACATCGTACGAGTATCACAGGGAGAACACTTGACTGCAGGCCGAGTAGCCAAAAACTTGAGGCGGTGCCTGTCATATATGACTCTTCTATAGTAATATATATGTAAGTGCCTAAATAGCAGTATACTGTAACTTCATTCCGAACTCTATCAGAAGACGTTTACATCGATGTCGAGATTTTGAGTAAATTAAATTTAACTATCCACTTTGCAACTAAAGAACAACTTAAAACTATAGACTGGCTAATCTGACTGTTCTGGCAGCCATCACAACGTGGATTCTAATGCCCTTTATACTTCAAACAGGATAATCTTTTTGAGAAACTTTTTACGGCACTGACTACGTGATTGAATTTTGCGCTTACGAGTAATTTTGTAAATCTGCATTGAGAAGACTTATTCACGAAGAGGGATAATAGGGATTTGTTCGACCATTCAGACCATATCTACACATACAACGTGTGTTGGTTTTAATACCTCTGGACATGTTTCTTCCTTCTGGTTGATGCAAGCGATCTGACAACTTTGGCTCTTAGCTGCCGAACGGGAAGATTTTGGAGCAATGGGAGTCAATAACGTCATTTTGTTTGGTTTTCGAAACGAAAACTCATTCACAGAGTAATCGATTTGTCCTTGCTTGTTCTGCACCAGGTCTGTTTAGGACGACCCGTTTATCTGCCTGCCTTGAATTGCCATGAATTGCCTTGAATAGCGTATTTCGGAATTAAATTTTTCCGCCTTAAGGGGTTACGGATCCACTTCTTTCAACATATAGTGATGTCCATCTATTTTTGACCTGTACTTATGTAGAGCTGGTCGTACATGGAATGGTTTTTCCACGGGTTTCGTCCAACCGTATCACTTACAAATACTAGACCAATATATTGCCAATAAAAACGCTGACAAAACATTTAAGCAACATATAATCGCAGCGTGGTCTTATTGTTTTTTGAGCCTTTGGTTTCCTGATTTTTCTCGCACATCGACTTTGCAATCATCAGCTAAGGCATCACTTCGTACATAAGGAAAATTGTCAATGTCAAGATCTATTGTAAGGATAGGGGTTTTAGCTTTGGAAAGAATTATTTTAAGCTGTACTTGATCCATGACTCTATTTCTAAGCAGACAATAAGCGGTAGCACAGATGTTTAAGGAAAGACTTCATTGCCTGTTGAATTCCCCTGTTTTTTTTTTTTTACCAACATTGGAGCGTGGATAACATTGCTAATTATTTTCAGGAAAAGAAGTGGTGATAAAATGCAACCCTGTGGTACTCCACCTTGACTTCAAAAGCATCTCACTTCTTACTCTTTTTTTTTTATATAGCACGACATCTTGCACCCTGATACCTGGCCTTTAGAATAGAGATTTTGTCAAGAGCACCTCTGCGAAGCAAAGCTTTCTATTGAAAATCCTGATCCTCGCTGTCGAAAACCTTCTCGAAGTCAATAAAAAGTAAACGAGACCTACATATAGAATGATCCGGAAGTTCTTTATGTGGTTGATGCAGGAACATCCAAATTGGAAGCTTCCTTATTCAACATCGGGACTTACATCCAGATGTTCATTGATCCTGTCTAGGAAGAAACCATACTCATTTATACTCGTAAACCCCGACAGTTTCTCCAGTTAGATGGCCATATTTTGACAACTTGACCATAATTTCTTCATCTCACTTCATACGGAACACTCTTTTCGCACGCGCTTGCTATAATGGGCTTTGATAGCCGTGCCGTTGGTTTTACTGTAGCTTGTAAAAATTCGATAGTGATACTGTCAATTTTCACTATATAGTTCCATTTTCTTGAGCCTGCATCGAATCTTTTACTTCGAAACTTACTTAACATACTTACGAGGTGGACCTGGGCTAATAGGCCTCTCCAGTTAGCGTGATCTCTGGTTATCTACTCGTACCTTCAGTTCCGCACTCCAAATTGTTTGAGGTCCCCTTCCATTTGCTCGTGCCAACTAAGCGAGGTCTTCCTATGTTGCGTTGTCTGTCCACCTTGTAATCGAAGAATTTTTAGGCTAGAGCGTTGATGTTCGTTCACTATGTGCACTTCTCGGACCAATGTCCCTACACAGCTTGTACAGTTCGGCGTTCAATCTACTTCTCCATTCTTGTCAGCGAATAACTCTCAAAGATTTTCACTGAGTGCTGTATGTGTCTGCATCTGCGGAAAGCTCCTTTACAGTGTGCTGTCTTTCTGATGCACTGTCCTTCTACGTATTCGTGTCGGATCGTAAATTATACAGTACATCCACTGGGGGCCCCCGCTCAATTATCAAGGCTTCTCCCATCAATGACGTTGTCTAATAAAAACCGGAGACAGAGCTTATCATAACGGTTTTCAGATGACGCCACTGAAGGTTGCTACGATTTGATCAGATACAATCGGCGGGTCATAGGTGTTGTTGGCGGCAGGACCATTCCAGCGGTAGTCCCTACCAGAACAAATCACGGTACCATGGTAGTCAGTAGCCCCTCGGATATCTATCCAGGTCTGACTGTGGTTTTAACCCAAATCTCGGGAAGAGTCTGCCTGTTGGTTTGAACAAATGTAGAGTTGCAATAAGTACTGAATAATGTGACCCTAAGATTAGTAAGGTTGCTACGACTTGACCAGTTACAAGCGGCCCGTCATAGGTCCTGTGAAGTGGCAGGACCGCTGGTAGTCCACACCAGGACTTAAAACACGGTACCGGGGGAGTCAGAACTTCCCGAACTTCGGTTCGGGCCTGGCTTGTTAGGATAGATAGATAGGTCTTTCAGTCTTCCCGATGTAGAGTTGCAAAAAGTACTGGTTGCTGGGACCCTAAGAACAGTAAGAGGTTAGCGGGTGAGCCTCGATTCATGCCAAGGGTGGAGCTGTGCCCTCAACACAGTTACGCTTTGATATCAAAAGGAATTGACGGAGAGCGATGGCAAGGCGTATCTTTCTTCCCATTAATGTATGGTCATTTAGTGAAATGAAGCCTTTACAATGCTGGAGCTCACTTTAAACGCAAAAGACGTTCTGTTATTCTTTTTCTGGGGCGCCGCCCATCAATGACGTAGTCTAATAATAAGCAGGGGCAAAGGCATATTGGTCTCATCGTAATGGTTTTCATATTTTAACGCCACTAGTCATAAGGTCCCGCTGGGTGACAGGACTACCGTAAGTCCCACTAGTACTCCGGACTTCAATCCGGGTTTAACTTGAAATAGTTAGCCCCTGTAGTGGTAACGTCATGGTGGCTGTGCTTTAAACTAAAGTCGCAGCAACCGTCTTCCACATGGTTGGTTGACCCGTTGGTGAGTGGTAAATAAGTGTTGGGTGGCGTTATCCTTTTTTTTTAAAGAACTTAAGACTCAAGAGGATATTAACTCCTAAAATGTCGGAGCACGTGTTAAGTTTTTCGGAAAGATGTTTGGGCTCAGTGGTTATTTCGCTCCATGGATGTCCAACATTTAATGGGGAGCCTAAATGTAAATTGGACTTGATATTGTATTTAGGTAACAATTCATCTCACAAGATTTTTAGTTGCCTGAAAAAATTCTTTCGGTCACGGCTGGTATTGAACCCCGAACCGTCCGATAGGGAAGCCAATACACCTTGACTCAAACTAAGGGCGGAACCTGAGCTCTTAACACAGGCTATGAAATAGTATCAAAGGAATGACGGTGGGCGTTGACGAGGCATATTATGGACCCCTTGGATGTATGGGCGTCCCGTGATATTAATATTAACATGGTTAATGTGTTTTATACCTCGGCCTGCTTGGTATTTTACCAATGTAATCCAATACGGGTTCCTCGTCTGTCTTATAGAGTTCAAGCAGTAAAAACAAAGCTCCTGATATACATAGTATATTTTCTAGACCCCAGCGTCTTACTACTTAGCTCTAAAATGTCGGTATGGTACCTCTTTATGAAGTTGAACGAATCTGTCGCTCTGACGATTTACATGAAAAATCTAAAGAACCTAAGTGTCTATTATTTTTTACTTTCAATGGCGCGACAGTCCGTGGGAAACCAAGCACCCTTTTATAGTCCTTGTTTGATACAGTTCCCTGAGCTCTTTAATGCCCTCTAAAGCCTTTTTTTTTTACTAAAGGTTACCCGAATTTGTCTTATGAGTTATCTTATACCACCTGGAAACTCCGGCGTTAGATGACTACTACTGAGGTGCACACCAAGCGTATAGGTTATAACAATACTCTCCTGTCTTCAAACATAATTCCGGGGATGGTATCCTGAAAATTCAGTAAATAGATGAAAAAAAAAATAATAATATATGCTGCAAGTATTACATCCAGGGACTGAGAGCATTCTTTGGTTATAACCATTGTTCATTAGTTTTTCGCTTCGTTATGGTGGCATATACATGAAGAACCGTGAAAGAACTTCACCAAGCTGGAAGTTAAGGTCCCTGAATTAATAACTAAACGTTTCCCTTTTGTTGCGGTGAAGTGTTCATCTACTTAGGTGTGACTGGTATGACTTCCTCTCTATGCTTGCCCGGCTTATGATTTCAATGGTACCTTAGTAACCCTTTTAAAGATTCTACTCCCCTCGTCGATGTCTCTTGTCCAAAAAATTCAGGAACCCGGCACTTCTTTCGCCTTTGGAACAAGTGCTCTGTGACAATAAACTCAACTTTACATAAGAATTGGTTTTTTATGAACTGGCAGTAATACGCCGCTACTTAGATGAGGCTCTTAATAAAAGCTTTGTTGAATTCAAGGTTTAGGTGATGGTAAGGACCCTTTGCCCGAGACCGATAAGATCCAACACTTTTCAAACATAACTTTTACTCGCCATACGATATGTCTGCCGACTTAACCAGACAGTCAGAATGCTGAGAAACATGATAGCCTCCCACGAAATAGCTCGTCGTTCAATTGAATGAACCCCTCGGCCAGGAAATATCACTCGGACCTTGTTGAAGCAGCCCATGTGTTTGTCATTATCATTGTCCTCCATGAAATTCAGGGCTAGTTAATTACGTTTCCATTGTATTGTTTTTGATCCAGTTGCACTTTGACTATACCTTTATATTCCGGTCGCTCTCGACATATGTGTAAGCGCGGAACTTGAGAATGGTTAGCAAGATAAAGCGGAATTTATTGGGGCTTAGAAGAGCACCTGAAATTACGATCATATTTTGTAAACATTTAAGTGAAGCAGAGTGATATTGTAAAGTATCTCACCCTATAGCTTTGTCTTTGGCCAATTTTGACATAAATGTTCTCATGTAGTCAATATTTAGTTCGCCTTTTTTCCTTCTCAATGTATCTGCCTACATCCAGATATTTAAATGTTTTAAGCGGTTGTGGAGGCGAACGTCTTGTTCCGCATTATCGCATCACTAGCAATTGACAAATTTACTAGGAATGAGTTGAATGCAATGCACCAGCGCGGAATGCCGCAAGGTTATGTGCTAGCCCCAACATTTTTTTCTAGAAGATTCGGTTGAATCTTCATTTATTGTAGAATCGAAAAGAATGTAATACAAGGAGCGATGAATACAAGTGTATGTTATGTAAGCACGGAACAAGCCATCCCGAAACCCTTTATGGATCACACGTTTTACAACTATTTCGAAAATAGGAAATAAATTAGAATTTGTAAAGATATTACCATCAGTTACGTGCAATACTCAAATGCAAGTCTTTTCTCAAAATCCAATTTCACTTCAACGGAATTTCACGTTCTCTTCCTAGAAGCTAACGCTTATTGTGACAATTTTCACTCATGTTAAATTGCTTCCTGATTTTCTACTCGTCACTTTGATTTCTTTGATTTTCCAAGAAAGAAAAGGAACGTTACCCCACACCCCATCGATTATTGAAATTGCGTCGCTTGTCGTGCCCTTTTTATTTGTCAACATTGCGGATGTTTACGTAAAGAAACGTGTGCTGCTTGTAAATTATGTCTCAAGTCAAGTCGAAATGTTTCCTTGACATACCTTTTCCTATCTATGTACCTCGAGATTAAGTCGGCACCTCCAATCCAACTCCTACCCGAAGCCAATCATATTCGACAGGAATTCTCATTACATATTTTCATTTTTATTATTATTATTATTATTTGTTTTTTTTTTGTTGTTGTTTTGTTGTTTTATTGGCTCCTGTTTATTACAGACGTTGTAATAAATTTTCGACAAAATTACTCAAGCCACCACCGCACTGAAAAATCCTGTTCCAACTTAACTCACTCAACTGTTTTGTCATCTGAATGAATGTGACAAAAAATAAACGATGAAAAATCCAAAAATATACACACAAAATTAACGGTATTAAAGGCATTTTTCATATTAACTACGTGACAGTATTGTTAAACATTTATAATCTCATAAACAGCATCTGTGTTGTTGTAACAGCAGAGAAAATCAGTTTTTAATTTGTATTTATTCATTTGCCCCACCGCCATCTCTGTTTTTTGTTCTGTTTTGTTCGGTCCGTACTGTCAGTATTGTATTGTACGGGTATGTACCGTCATTTTTGTCAGCTCTGCCGCCAACCGAAAGTGGTAGTGTAATTCAATTTTAAATACAAAAATTCGTTATAATTTCGAGAGCTGTTTGAATATGTAGGAGTATCTGAAGGTATGCCCTGCAGGATGAGAGTGTTAACGAGGCAGATATTCTACGTCTCTACTGTACGTATGCCTCTTAAATGACAGCACAGACAGTAGCGGTCATAAATTATCAAAAAAAAAAAAAACAACGACGGAACGCTTAACTTGAGAGAGTATAAAAATTCTCAACTCGTAACACTATATTATCATGCAATTTCCCGCATGGTTACTTTTCTATATATATAGGATACATATGTATGTACGCATTATAATTTTTGAAAAAAAAAAAAAATAGTTACGAAAATGTATTTAAAAACAGTACACGTATACTGAACGCAGCCCAACGTAACAGCAACAAAGCCCAACTACTCCCACTTTCCTCCTTTTCTCCCGACAAAGTGCCTGTTTTTTCTCTTCTTCTTCTGAGCTGTGCCTTCTTCCTTTCAAGGCTTTTACGCTTTACCACGTTAGTACATTGAAATTTCATAAGCATAGTAGAGAAGGTTTAGGTATCTTCTTTTTTTTTTTTTTTTTTTGTAGTTTTATTCAAATTAAGAAAGTAATTGCGTAGTTGTATGTGATGCACTGAATTTTGAATGTGCTCGGGTATACTTAGAGATACGTATCTGCAGGTATAGTTCTTTCAACGGTTAAATAATGCGTCTGCGTGTTTTGAAAATTTAATGTAGGATATATCAGTATCACTAAAACGAACAAAGAAGAAAATCTGTTCGTTTTGGAATTTTAATTACACATTGGGAACTGTCATATTTCCAGCTGTCACATGGGGTCACTCTATTGAATTTGACATTTAAAATGTCGTCCATAAAATACAATGTGACATTTGCAATATGATAATGTTGCTAGTTTGAGAGATGACGTTAGAGATGAATAAACTGTCATTAATGTGAAAGTGTCATGGCAGTCTGATATGTGATTGTGTCCATTTTGTACAGTCAATCTCTTCTACCTTCACGACGAGAAACGTCAGTTTGATTAACTTATGACAGTTCCAGTTGTCAAATCTCTCTGAATTCGAGTCATAAATGAAGATGTTTATTGACATTGACAGCTTCACTGAATTTTCTAAAGACTGGAGATTGTTCAACAAAAATTTCAACTTGACATTAATTTATAATAAAATGGATCTGGAAGAGTGAGAGTTATTGCATCAACCTTGTTGTTGTTTTGTAAGTCATCTATCGGCAATCCTTTTGGAACGATTTCTTTGCTCTTTGGTAGTCCTCATCTTCCTATACCCGCTCGGATTTTTTCTTGAACTTATTAGTTTACTAACTCGATGAGTACCATTAGGCCTTAGACCGGCCGTTTTGAGAGGCCGATTACTCCCTTCCCATTCAGAGAGCCTACAACTCTTTTTGATATGAACATAGTCACTATTTTCTCATTTCAACTGCTGCGGCATAAGTCGTTAGCTTATAAGTACAGACCAATATCGTTCCTGGATAGAAGAATCTAGTGCTCGCTGATGACATTCATGAAGGGTCTTTCATTAAGCGCTATCGATGAAAGGCCTATCGATGCCATTATGTATGGAATATAACATCGCTCAAATGTCCGCTCCGACTTCTCTGGGTGGCGCGCATCCAAGATGTCTAATTTTCCATAACTCTGGTGCATAAGTCAGGCTGAATTTGAGCAATGGCATGGGTTATGTTGGCTTTGTGGGCCGCTATGGTCTGTAGCTTATTCGCATAGATCTGCGACTTCAGAAAACCCCACTGGAAAAAGTCTAACGGGGCCAAATCGCACGATATCGGTGGCCAGTTCACATCACCTCCACATGAGAAGACCATGCCCTCGAATCGCTCGTGCAGAATTTCCAATGTGTCGTGATCTGTCCATATCATCCAATCCAAGCCAAAAGAAGTTGGTAATCATCGACCTATAGCGCTCGCCGTTGACGGTGATGGCCTGGCCAACGTCGTTCTCAAAGAAATATGGACGGATGACGCCGCCAGTCCAAAATCCACACGAAACAGTGACTTGTTCGGGATGCATTGGACGTTCCTGGATCTCATGTGAGTTGGTATCGTCTCAAATTCGACAATTTTGTTTGTTGACGTACCAATTCGTCCAGAAATGGGCCTCATTGCTGAAGATGATTTTTCGATGAAAATTAGGGACTGCTCCAGAGCCCATTCAGACACGTCGTCGTCTATAGTCATTTACTTTCAGCTCCTGTGTCAGTTGAATTTTGTACGGGTGCAGGTCCAAATTACGACGCAAAATTCGCCAAGTTGTGGTCTGCGAAAGACCGAGTTCTTGTGAGCGACTGCCTCGGATTCTCCTGCGCACTCTGACGGACAGCGGCGATGTTTTCGGCATATCTTGCGTATCGTCGACGTACGGGTTTTGGTTTATCGTTTACTGAACCAGTGGACTCAAATTTATCCACCACACTGCGAATAGTCCTCTCGGTACGACGAGTATGGTGACCGTAAAATGGGCGATGCGTGCGGAACGTTGCCTGAACAGACCACCCATTTTGTTAAAACAATTTTGTCATTTGCTCGTATTGTTGAACGCTATGTCCGTCCATGGTGATTTAGCAAAACACCATGACAGCCAATTTGACAGATGTAGCTTCAACAATATGGCCGCTATCAACTGTCAAAGTTCGGAAGTCCCTATTGGAAGACCCTGTATGTGACATCAGATATGGAGTGCCTATTTAGTTAGATAAGCCCTGTTGGTCTCTTCTGATCCCGGTGGGCCAGAATGTGTCATCTGGCATTGGTATTCATCACTACGTCGGCTATGGTAAGATGATTGATATGAGACATCGTTGGGTAGATAATTGCCCAGATTCATTACGATCCGAACAAGATCCCGCAGAATGGAATTATTTCGGTTGAGCCATCCTTCTTCTCTCTCCTCCTACAAGAAACCTTCTAATGACCGGCAGTACGGTCCACAGATCCACTGATGATTTCATGGGATGTCTGACCGTAAAATGGAACCAAAGCCTACAGCAATCTGATGACAGGAAGGTACGAGTAGTTGCATTTGATATTGCCAAGACATTTGACAAAAGCTCTTTTGTCGAAAATGCGTGCATTTTGGATCGACGGATCTCTTCTTCAATGAATTCGATTTTCGAACGTCCAATTCAGGTTGTCTTGCATAAATGATGGTGTGCCCCAGGGCTCCGTTCTTTCTCCGCCACTCTTTTTTTATTTTCATTGATGATCTCTTGTCTGCTATCACCATTTTAAGAAGGAGTATGATGGAGTCAGGAGGAGTAGGTATTACGGAAAGATTGATGTGAAAATGTATAAGTCTGTAGACTTTAGATGAAACGACATCCGACTTGTAGGTATAAAGTCCTTGAGGAGGGTATGTGATGCCTCAACATATTTGAAAAGAGAAGAAAACCCTCTGAAAACTGATTCTGATTCTATTGTGTTCTACATAGGATAGAGGCACAAAGTGCGGCATCTGACAATTGGTTCTCTTGGGTCAAGCTCAACGCCGTGCTCGCTAATCTCCTGAAATTTCTTGGATTGGAGTATAGTCGTTAATGTTGAAGACAAGAATCAAAATTGCTGCTGAATGTTCTCCAGCATATTTAAATAGCTTTACGGTATATCCATGATCACCGAGGGCCGGCAATTGATTTTTGTAATCATATATGGCGCCGTTTAGTCGTATGAGAATGCTAAAACTGACCAAAGATTCATCCTCCGAAGTAGTATATTTTGGTAGGTTTTGGAACGGATTCTGCAATGGATGCTAATCGCTGGAGATGGGTGGAGCATTTTGCGGATTTGTGGTTTTTGGTGGATAGCGCCTTTGTGGTGTTTATAGTATATGATGGGTCATCATCAGCTGTGTTTTCAATCCCGGACTTAATCTTCAGTTGAGCTAATCCTGTACCAGCTTGTGTTTCTTCCTCTTGCGTATTCGCGAATTATGTAAAATCAGGCGGTTCATAGTGGAGTTTCCTCAAAGTTAGATGAGATCTGCAAATGTTTCGCTGCTTGTCATTTTGACGATGATCGCAGTTTCAGCTTTGATACCGCCTCCAGGACGTCGATTTGCCACTTCTTTAGTATCACAATATTTATGATAACAGGGGTCTGCTTATTCAACTTCTCGGAGTCCATTAGGTATGATCATCTACTACTGTGGCGATTTCTAGCTCGTACGAGTGTGACATTCAGGTTGCTCCTAGATCTGTATGATCGGTGATACCGTAGTGCTTGATCGATAATCGCAAACCTTAAATCAATAGGCACTGTTATCGACGCAATGCTGATAAACACTACGTTACTGATTTGCAATACGTGACTGCTATCTTTCTGTTAACTGTCACTGTTTGAATGACATTTGATTTATTTGGCATATAAAAAATTTTACTTTGTTTCTTGTCGCAGTTAGATAACCAAATTTAACCATTATGGCCTAAGAACTAAGTCTATACCTTCTCAAAAGATTTTCAGCGGGCAGGTGGGACTACTACATATGTACCCATATCACTATGGTCAGGTTAGGCCGTTAATCTTGACGGTGATATCACTTTGGGAAGACAAAACCAACTGCATCAAGCCATGGTCGTAATTTTATAAAATGCGCTGAATCACTCGAGTGAAAGTCATCTGATTCGAAAGTCAGCTATTAAAAAGCCGCACGAAGCATGGATGCTTTTATTTTGTCACTTGATTTCTGCTCTCATGCCAATGACTGAAAGCCGATTTAAGTCTTCTGTCAATATCGGTAAATGCTAACAAATTCGAATTAAATATGTATGAGCAACCAGAGCTTTCAACGATAACCACTCATCTCATTACCACAAATGTCAAAATTCAAATGACATTTTTCGTCCGTCTATCAAAAGTGCCATCGGCAGCCATAAATCTACTACAATCGCTCTCATCAAAGTAATTCCACCTTCAATTTATGGCATTGCGTACATTTGCATACATCCGAGTCTATCACACGTAAATGTCAAAAGTGCATTTCTCAATTTTTATCTCACCAAGCACACCCAGGTACCGAAAGCCATATGCAGCATCCCAACTTAGTCAATAAATAAGCAAATTTTATTATATAAATAAAATCGTAAAAAATCGAACAGGTTTTTTGTATTTTTATTCCATTCGCTTATATTTGTTTGAGGAAATAAAATAATATAGGAAAATTGATTTCGATGAAATCTATTCAATGCTACTTTTGAAATCAATCAGCCTTTAATCGAGTCCAGTTGGTGAGAAATTAATTTCGGAATGCATTTTAGGGTGAGCGCAGAATAAAGTGGATTATGTCGGTGAGCTTTTAGATAGAAAAAAAAATATGGATATCCAAAAAACAAAAGCGTACATGAATAATCAATAAGTGACTGGCCAGAGAAGATAATACGGGTTAAGCAAATTGAACTGCGCGTCAATTATTTACACTTTCTTACATCAAAGCGCATTTGAAACAATTTATCGAAATTTGAGTATTGTATGATCACAAATGGATTCCACAGAATTTCACTTACTTAATTAGCCTTCGAGATATAGTATACTTGATTGGTAGTAGATAACGTCAAACGTGAGCTAGCCATGAAAAATTTTGAATTTGACTCAGTTGGGGTAAGGTTGACGTTGAGACGGAGTTTCAGGCTTTATTTTGGAGCTACGTTCATGCCATTACTATATGCGTGGAATAGCACATCATGCAAATGGCCGCCTCGGCTTCGCTGGCGGTGCTTAAAACGGTGGGTCCAATATTTGACGACTCGGTCCAATATGTGCGGCGTTATTCCGGCAATAGCGTGTCGAATGTTGGTCTCGAGCTCGTCCAAAGTGATTGGCTTGTTAGCGTACACTAAGGACTTGACGTAGCCCCAGAGAAAACAATCGAGTGGTGTCAAATTACAATACATCATCGCAGCGGTGAGATGACCCATTCGTCATATTTCTCCTTCGCCCTCTTGTTGGAACCACAGCTCGGATATATCGATGTTGTCGAGCTCTGACCAAATAAAGTCGATTAACATCGCTCTATACCTGAGACCATTGACGGTAACGGTGTCTCCTTCCTCATTTCGAAAGAAATTAGGTCCGATGATGCCGCCATGCTATAAACCGCACCAAATAGTCAATCTTTGTGGATGCATTGATGTTTGGCCGAACACATGTTGATTGTGTACGCTAAAATAACGGCAATTTTGCTTGTTGACATAGCCGCTGAGCCAAAAATGGGCCTCGTCCGAGAAGATGGTTTTTTGGCCAAAATCCGGATCTCCGGTCAACATTTCCAGCGCCCAATTAGTGAACTCACGGCGTTATCTATGATCGTCCGGCTTCAATTCTTACGTCAGCACAATCTTATATGGATGTACACCAAATCCAACCGCAAAATAAGCCGGGTTGAATCTGGCGATGTCCAATTCAGCTGACCGGCGCCGAATCGTCATTTCTGGGTCTTCTTCGATACTGGCCGCTATGGCGGCTATGTTTTCTTCATTTCGCACCAATCTCTGTCTGGTTGGTAGCTTAAGATCCAGAAGAGTGTACTCACGCTCAAACTTTTCGACAATGCGACGAATTGCCTGCACACAGAAGCGATGATGTCGACCGACCTTACGACGAAATTCACGTTGCGTATTTACAACTGAGCCGTAATATTTTTTGATAATTTCCGCACGTTTGGCAAGCGTAAAACGATGTATGATGAACCTTACTGAATATTTTGACAGCTGCTGAAACATAATAATTGGAAAAACTATCATTGCTATCTGCTCATCCGCTAGTTAGATCTTGCTGAGCAATGTCTGGTTGAATTTCTATTAATATCTCTACGAGATCGTTTAAGATAACTCACCGAGACATTTTCTCTACATGATGGAAAGTCTACTCCTAAATTTGCTCAGAAAGTATGAAAAGTTATTGGGTTTTCCACTGTATAAAGGCAGCACGAAAAACTGTAACACCACGAGTAAATGAAATTGGAAGTCGACAGCGCAATAGAATCAAAGTTCATGCTTGTCAGTAGGGTATTGCCGGAGATCAGTTAAAATAAGCCGCTATTCAACGCTCACCGACAACAATAGAAAAGAGGGCCGAGCTTAGAAAGATTCGCACGTTATCCTCATCGATCTAGAGAAAGCGTTCGATAATCTTCTGACAATTGTATGGCCATTAGATCTGAAAAGAATCAGAGACAAAACATATACAAGGTGCGTTCCACAGTAAATAACACTTTTTAAAAACAAGAACAACAAAAAGTTTTGTGGTAAAACCGACTTATTTAGTCCCTTTCCGAACGAATACAGCGGTTTGCACGGTCTAAAAGCATGTTGAAAGTGTTTTTTTAGGATGTCCTTCAAGATGACGGTACAACTCTTTTGGATGGCTATTACGTCCACTAAACGCTTTCCTTTCATCGGCAAATGCACTTTTCCGAAAAAGTAAAAGTCGCACGGTGCCAAATCAGGCGGTTGACATTGTTGACAGAAAATCGGTCAGAAGTGTTATCGATGAGATGGCGTATTACCGTGCAACAAATGCCAACTTCCTTCTGCCCGATATTTTAACCGAATACGACGAACACCAGGATAGATTTGTGTATTAACTGTTTGGCGCGGTGGAACAAACTCTTTGCGGACTATGCCCTTGGAATCGTAAGAGCAAATCAACATTGTTTTCCATTTCTTGGTGACGTCCGAAAAGTTGTTCTGTTAAACTAACTAGCCAACAAGATGCCGCAACTGCAGAAGCCAACGGCTCAATTCTCCGGTCTTCAGTGGTATCTTTAAGGGGATCTCCTGAAGAACAACAAGTCAAATCACGTTAAGCTGTCCTTTTACCCTTTGGGCTTAACCCTTCTCTGCCCGACTAAGATTATTGCCTTCTCTGACCGTATAAAAGAATTCCGCATTGGCGCCAGCTCGACAAATTCTCACTTCACCCATTTGACATGGATTAATACCCCAGACAAGCAAAGTGGTCTAGGATCCTTGAACATTCCCTTATTCGCTGATACTCGAAAATTCACCCTGATTATGGTGATTTGAACGAGGAATCTAGTGTACCATTCCATGGACTCTTTATCATCGATGGCAAGGAGAATTCGGGTCAAATCACTGTGAACGACTTGCCAGTCGTAATGTCGATGAAACTCTACTTTTGGTATAGGCTTTTCCAATTCACCGATGAGCATCGCTGTCTAGCCAACTAGAAGGCAGGCAGCAAGACAATGGTTGCTGACCCATGAGTATATGCAACCAAATCAGGATGAGATGAGTTACTATTACCCGTATGCGCAGCTCTTCCTTAAGTAAAGATTGGTTTCTTAGCTAACATCCCTCGATCTTCGGCGCATTTTCATTCACATAAATTGAAAACGTTTTTATTGATCTTGAGATGTTACGGCGAGCCTAACTATTCTTTCTTTTCTTTTTCTTAACATATAAACCTTAAGCCAGTATAACTTGTTGTCGGGAAGGTTCTCAGGTGGTCTGAGAGCAGGAACAGCTGGACACTTGTCGTAAATGTACCTCACGCGAACATAACGAATGTTTTGCACCAACACTGTGTACGACGTTCGTGCAGAGGGATGCAACGGTTGTAGCAGAGCATTCGACGGCCCATACCCTCTCAAATGGAAGTAGTTCCGTCCAATTGAAGAAGCAAGTTGGTCTTCAACAAACTCTAGGAACGTTCGACTTTAGCTTCGGTGATTATTATGCAGGGACGTATCCATTCTTGTGTCACATTGTAGAGCATGAACCCCAGTAAAAACCCCAGAGACCGGTGTCCTTGTAGCAGGTGTTGAATGATTGGAAACTGTAGCAGAGGTTGTCCTCGGCGCTGTGGCGAGCCAAGTTAGAGGCATTATTGACGCCACCACCCTGGGATCGATTCCAAACTGCGATTAAGATTCTGGCAACCATCAATAAGATGTTATCCGACCGAACATCTATCCGCAGCTTTCAACAGCAATGGCAACATGAGCAAATGGCATTAAAGCGTCACTAACGCGGATTTCAGAATCAGTGGACCGTAGTCAGCCCTACGGGTGGCTTGTCGTTGCAGGTGTTTTGCAAGTTACTAAAGTTTTGCTTAGCCAAGTTGACGGGTTCATTGTGGTTAACACCACAAGCCTTGCAGTGGGTGCTGATGTAATTTGACAAGTTAGATTTGCCAATGGACTTAATGTTCTTTGTGGATCCCAAGATGGTCTGGTCTAATGCAGTACCTTTTAGGCAGTAGAATGCAAATGATCGAATACGGCTCCCTGCAAATTGCTTTGGACTTCTGCATCTGGCACAGAATTACGGAGCGTTCACGTTCAATTTCATATTCTCCCAACTTTGAGTTCTGGATGATATCGGCGAGAATCTCAACAGCCTTTGGCACATCCTTGGACAAATGGAGGTATCCCGGCAAAGCTTTTAAAAGCAGAGCCAACCGCGTTTTCAGAGCTCCTGCAAGCACTGTTAGAGAGGGCTTGGGAAAACAAGTCTTTGCTCTTAACTCCCGAAAAAAGGGACTCTTACGGAGTTCAAAAACTAAAGCATGTAGTTCTTAAAATAATAGCTTAAGTAATCCCCGAGTGAAGAAAGCATTACCTGCGGCTACACTCGATGCAAGGAGAGCTCCCATCCGAGTCGGGTCCTCCTGTGTCAACTTGGAATATCGACTTCTATTGCACCTATTGCATAGGTTTCGAAAAGGCATTCGAATTTGGCAAACAAAGGAATTCGATGGACCCCGAAATGTAAAATGCAACACCTTGACTACGCTGATGACATTTGTTTGCTCTCCCATACCATCATGAACCTTTACCAAATGACAAGTGGCATGAAAGAGGAAGCAAGCGTTGCTGTACTGCTGACTGAATCCGCTTAAACTAAGATCATCAGCCTTTCCACCTCAACCAGTTTCCAATACTGAGGAAAGTGGAACTGAATTAGATATACCAGAACAAAAGTTGCCAGATCAGGTGAATTTCGTGGCTGTTGGATGGTAGTTGTGTTGTTTTTAGCGAGAAATGCACGCATCATCAATGCATTCCGAGATGTCTATCCACAATTGAAGTTAATTTTGGCTAATTGCTTCACGCAAATGCCTAATACTCCTTATGCAATGCAGGCTGGCCTTCGGAAAGTAATTCATGATGCACAACACTATTGCTTTTTGACTGAAAACAACGCGGTTTCTTCGGTTTTGGCTCATTTAAAGCGAATCACTCACTTGATGCCTATTTTGTGTTTCGTACTCATAAACTCACGTATCATCACTGGTAATGATACACTTGATGAAGTATCATGAAGCCGGAATTAGCCAAGAAAAATTAGTTTTGCGATGTCCACACGTTGAATTTTTTGAACCGTCCAATACACTACCACTTGAGCCACGGCCACCCATCCTGAAGTTCCAATTTTCGATGACGCGTTCGAGCATTACGAGTGGTGTTTGACCAATGACTCGAGTAATGTCGGGGTCCAATTCCTCAATCGTAGCCGGCTTATCCATGTAGACTTTAGACTTTACGTAGCACCAAAGGAAAAAGTCCAGAGGTGTGATGTCACATGATCTAGGCGGCCAATTCACCGGTCCAAAGCATGAAATTAATTGCTCACCGAATCGTTATCGCAATAAAGCCATAGTTTCACGGGGGGTGTGGTAAATGGCACCGTTTTGTTGAAACGAAATGTCGTCGAGACCACGGGCTTCAATTTCAGGCAGCAAATAGTCCGTTATCATGGCACGATATCGGGTGCCATTCACGCGCCGATTATTCCATCAGCACATAAACCACACCAAACCGTTGTCTTGTCTAGAGCTCTGGTTGCTCCGCCATTAAGCCAGAAATGGGCGTCATCGCTGAACACAATTTTGGTCGGAAACAGTGGATCTTCTTGAAGCTTAACAAGAGCCCTCCGTCTGAAACGGGGACGATTCGGAAGGAATTGAATTTTGTATGCTTTTAGATTATAATCCTCACCTAAAATGCGCCAAGCTGTTGCATACGACAAGCCAAGTTGTTGAGAACGACCCCTAATTGTCGCGAGCACTCTCGCCTACCGCCGCTATATTTTCTTCGCTACGTGCAAGATGTGGTCTATTTGGTCGCGTATTATAAATTGCGTTTTTTTTAGAGGTATACAAATTCAATATGAAATAAAATACTTGAAGTTAATGTTAATGTCTATGATATTAGCTGTATCCAATAGATAATTTTATGCCATTAGTGCTATATCGGGCATATGCACGTCATGGTTAGTTCGAATGATGCGCAATCGTGAAGTCCAATTTTCGACAACTTTATCGAGCAACTGGGGCCGTATATCAGCAATAACACGGCGAATGTTGACTTCAAAATCATCCAAGGTCTCTGGTTTATCGGCAAAGGCTAGTGACTTCACATACCTCTAAAGAAAGTAATCTAAAGGTGTGAGATCACAGGATCGTAGAGGCCAGTTCACAGGTGCATTACGCGAAATTATGCGCTCAGCAAATATTTTCCGCAATAAATTGATGGTGTCGCGGGCCGTGTAGCATGTTGCGCCATCTGGTTGAAGCCAAAGCTCTGTCACGTCAATGCCATTCAACTGAGGAACGAAGAAATCAGAAATCATGTTTCTATAGCGCTCTCCATTGACGGTAACATTCTGGCTGGCATCGTCTTTAAAAAAATATGGGCCGATGATTCCACCAGCCCATAAAGCACACCAAACAGTGTGTTTTAATGGTTATAAGGGCATCTCCACAAAGGCTTCTGTGTTTTATCCACTCCAAATTCGGCAATTTTGCTTGTTTACATATCCATTTAACCAAAAATGGGCCTCATCGGAGAACAAAATTTTGTGTTGAAAATGAGCATCAAGCTGAATCATACGAACCTACGAAGCGTATAATGGTCACTCGGTTTCCACTCTTTCACAAGCCGGATCTTATAAGCTTTTAAGCCAAGATCTTTGCGTAAAATCTTCCACAAAGTGGATGGGCATAGGTGCAATTGCTGTGCACGATGGCGAATCGGCTCATTCGGATTCTGTTCAACACTGCGCTCCACAACTATTTGTCGTTTTTGGGGATGCGTATTATCTACTGCAGTGTACATGGTGCGAAAACGAGTCATCGTGTTCCGAAAACTTGCTCAGATGGACGATTATGTCGACCGTGAAATGGACGTAGCGCACGATAAGTTTGGCGAACCGAACCATGGTTTTCAAAATACGTTCGCACGATTTGCACGCGTTGTGCTGGCGTTAATATATCCATCGTAAAATGCCAAAACCTACTAACTACAAACAACCTTCAACTGTCACATTGGCAATCTGTAGAAACAGTGTTGCCAGTTTAAAAACCAAACCTCTAAAAAATCACCCTTTATAATTATGAAAACTGGGTTTCGAACTTTCCGATGGTATAGCGAACTGTGCGTTCGATAAGCGGATTATGTGGAACGTAAGTTGCTCTAAGCGCATAAAACACATTCCTCGTAGAACGCTGATTTTCGTAATATGTACAACTGAATAATTTATAGGCGTTGTGCCGGGCTAAGTCTTTGTATGATGTCGAACAATAATACCATATCAGTGTGACATGACGCATGACGCATTAAGTCCCCACTGGGAAAAGTACCTCTAAAAGAGTCACCCTTTCCAATGCAATACCTTTTACAAATGTCACGCTATGGTACTAAAATTTGTTGAAAATGTCAAAGACAGGTGCACTAACATAACATGCGAGAGCAACACACAATGGTTATTCCGGGAACTTATCGAACATGGTGGCAAGCATCCAGGAAAAAAGGCGTACTCTGAGAAAAATTGCTATAAAAATGCTTTTTATAGTAGTCTAGTCTAACATCTTAAGTATTTTCTGGCTAAACCGTATTTTTAACTCAGAGCCATATGAGAGAACTGGTCAGAGTCCGGACACAACACTTCTCGAAAATATGATACCATGCCTGTCATGCTATGCAATTTAATCTACTCACCCAGGACAGAAGAAGAGCTGGTCGTCCGACACAAAACCGATGCAGAATAGTTGAAGAAGAATCACATTAACTAGGACCTGCCATACTCGTACATATCCAGAACCCAAAAAAAAAAAACGATTAAAAACACCTAAACAGTGTAATATCTGTCATCGTATGGCGACTTCTAAATTTATTGCCGATGTTATTTTTTCAAATAACAACACATGTTCGCTGGTCAAATTCTGAATGGCTCCCGGTCCTGTTTATGAGGAAGTTCAATGTCGTGACCTACTCTGTTTCGTTGGTTTTGCTTCAAAACCTATTCATCCATGCCATGACATTGATGACTCTATTTCGTGTGCTTTCTTTTCTTAGCAACCTAAAACTATAAAAAATCCAAAAATTGTTATTTCCCATGTCAAGTTCGTACATTACGCAAATACACCTTTTTTTTTTCTTGTTTCCTATTCTTGTCAACACATTAAAATTTTCAAAAAGAAAAAAATATATTTCGGCAAAATTTCAACACTTGCTTTTATTTAATTTCGTAACCATTGACGTTTTAAAACTAAATCTATCTTCATATTCTAAATATACTGGAATTTCTGTTGACTTGAAAAAAAAAAACCAAACACAAACACTACACAGCTGACACGTTTGACTTTTTTATTTTAAACAAATAAACCCTCTGACTCTGCATACTAATACTAAACAAATAAGCCGAAACACCATTGCACAGCCCACATTACCATATTTTTTTTCAACGTTATTTTCCAACGAAAGTCTATATAAAATAATTGTATCTCAGTGCTTTAGCATTTTAGTATCTATTACTTTTTTTTTTATTTATTTTTCTCTAAATATGTAAGAATAAATGAATTTTTTGTACAATCAAAAAATAAAACATTTGCTAAAAATAACAAGACTTTGCTGAAAATAGTTTTGTCTTGCAGTCGCCTTCTCATACATTCTTTTGTATTAAAATAGTTTTATTTATGTTTAAAGAAATTATTTATTATTATGGAGAGGAAAATTTATTGTTATAAGAAAAAAACTAAGATTGGATAATAAATTTAGTTTTGCGATTTTATTTATGAAAATTGTAAAGAAATTTGTTTATTTTAAGAAATTTTTCATATGCCAATAACAAATTGGTTCGTCGAAAACTTATGGAATTGAGGATTGTACGGAGGGAATTTAGGAATTTCCATGTACTCTTTGTTTTGGAATTTTTAGTATGCGGGGGTTTTTTGATTGCAAGTTCTAAGTTGCTAAAGTGCTCATGATAATTTATGTTTTATCCGCCATGACTTTTGAGTGGGACACATTTTATTTCCTTCATCAGTTCCGCTTGTCACATATTTTTTTTAGATATGTTGAAATTTTATTTAGAAAAGTGTGGTTGTAAAAAACGAATCCATGCCACCTTCCAGAACAGAGTCTAGAGGAAAATATAGAGAGATTGACATTAACTCAGATTTTTACAAATTGGACCAAAATACAGGCCGTTTTGAGGAAGAAATACAGTTCAGTCTTCCCCTCAAATAACAAATTTCTCCATCTGCATCGATTACCAGCAGCTCGTTGCCAGTTCCATTAATTGAAGCACATTTTCGCATTAGCATGCCATCAGCTGTAAATGAGCCCACGTGAATACCAGACGTTGACAGTCATACCGCCAGCACCCTGGACTTGTTTTTAACCTTTCACCCTGATAAGTACACCGTTGATGTTCTCTCTCTCCTCTAGACTCGTCGAACCATTATGTCATATCAACTAATTTCTAATTAGATGAAATATTCCTAAAAAAACCATATGGCAATACGAGAAAGCCAATTGGAGCGGACTTAACAGCTCCTTTAGGAATTTTAACTGGTCGCTATGTTTCCTCGATAACGACGTGGATACCGCTGCTGATATGATCACAGACACTATTCTCTTTGGAATAAGATCCTTTATCCCTCGTCGGATGAAGAGTATCAAACTAAAAGAAAAGGTCAGGATTAGAGAAATATTTGCTCGGTCCTTCACGACCATCCCGACAGAGCAAAACCGGAAAAAGTTCAAACTAGCCAGAAATGACTGCAACGCCGTTCTTAAGCGTGTGAAAATGCAATACAACCAAAAACGGAGGCAAAAGATACTACAATGCCCCAAAGGTGGTAAAAATTGTCGGTCGTTCGTTAAAAATATTAGAAATGCTGCCTCATCCTCGATCCCAACGCTCTTTAAACAAAGACATTCCAGCTATAAGCCAATCTGCTTGCTGGACACTTTGCGGCCAGTTCAACACTTCTAAATTGTGCTTTGTCTCCACCTACACTTGAGTGTGTCGAATCTGCAATGGGATGAATCGACTTCCACACTCGTATAGTAGCAAGAGAACTTAAAGATCTTAACATTCACAAATCCGCTGCTCCAGATGGTATATCTCCTCTTCTTCTGCAGAGGTGTTCCGCCTCGCTGGCAAAACCACTGCGTAAGCTTTTTCATCGACCCTACCCTTTAGGACTCTTTCCGAGCAGATTTAAATCAGCATTTGTCCAGCCCGTCCCTAAAAAGGCGAATCTTCTTCTCTCTTCTCCTACAGACCCATTGCACTTACGTCCCTTCTGCCCAAGGTCAAGGAAACACTGATAAACCATCAGCTCATGAAATATCTCGAAACACGAAAACTTCTTAACGACCGGCAGTACGGTTTTCGTAGTAACAGGTCCACTGGTGACTTGATGGCATGTCTCACTGAAAAGTGATACCAAAGTCTACACCAATCTGGCGAAAGGAAGATAGTTGCACTTAATACTTTCGGAGTTTTTGCCAGAGTTTGGCATCAGGCTCTTTTGTCGAAAATGCGTGCATTTAGGATCGACGACTCTCTTCTTCAATGGATTAGAAATTACCTTTCGGAACGTTCAATTCAAGTTGTCTTTGATAGTTTCAAGTTTGATATTCACAAGATAAATGCTGGTGTGCCCCAGGACTCCGTTCTGTCTTCGACACTGTCGTTAAAGCGAAATTTGAATACCAAGCCATTATCCATGAATGGCGCTTACATCGTTTACCCCGAAAACTTTCCATTTTTGCTATGTGTGTCAGTGACAACTTAAGTTCGAATGACCACATATTCGATCTCGTGAAAAATGCCGCGAAACGTCTAAGTTTCTTCAAGCAATGTAAAAAATATCTCACACCCTCTGATCAGGCCTCAATATACTCGTATAAAGCATTCCGCCCCTTCAAAACTTCAACCGTAACACCCGTCTCGCTATGAATGTTCATCAATATCGTGATTCGTTTGTAAGGCGTACAACTCGTTTACGGAATACCCTGCGAGCTCTCTATTTCCTGGTCGTTATAACTTGCAAACATTTAAAACCAACGTACATCGGTACCTCTCTTTTCTTCCTCCCTAAATTTCTTTCGCCCGCGCTGTGTACAAACATTTTAAGGGTGCACAAATCCCTTGAGCACGCGCTCATTATAAAAAAAAACCCTTTTTTCTATCTGAACACAGCACTCCGGCAAAGAGCTAATCCTTTGTACACGTTATTTTCCTTAAGGTGGAATTTCTAAAACTTTCGTAGTGCCAAAGTGCTCCACAATATCTTCATCTTTCAGCACACTAGTGTGCCTAGCAAAGTGAAGTGCTCCATTAAAACGTTAGCAAGTCGTTACAGTCTTTCCTTTTGAGAGCTATTTAGAAACGTCAGGAAACATTATTTTCTTCCCACTCAACTGTTAACGTCAGGTCTAACCGGTGATGAGTTCAGACGTAAGACTCTTCGGAAATTCTATTGTGAATTTCATTGAAATTGAATATCAGACGCAATTGTACCTATCAAGAAGTGAAGTCCAAGACTGTCAGGCTCCACAAAGGCGCCACATGGTAGATCGCTCCGGAGCTGTGCAGGACAAAATTACTTTCTGGCTTAGATGCTATGCGAAGCCAGTCCCAAGTACAAATAATGTCGAATTCGCATTCTCGCAACAACCAAAGTTCCGGTGACACTGCATCAAACTACCAGTGCGTGGTCGTCGAAACTCCACGGTATTTGTTGCAAAGGCGACTTACCGGTGGACCGGTACGTAAACCGTCCTTGAGAAGTTTTCGTGTCTCGAGATATTTTTATCAGCGTTTCCATGAGAGTGAAGAAGATTCGCCGTTTTTAGCGACAAGCTGGGCAAATGCTGTTTTCCATCTGCTCGGAAAGAGTCCTAAAGAGTAGGATTGATTTCGCGGCGAGTGTGCCAGCGTGGAGGAACATTTCTTCAGAAGAACGGGGGTATATCATCAGGACCAACGGATTTGTGTATATGTATACCTTACAGAGCAATAAAGGTTTCAGATATACTCGTATGTCAACAATTGTTCGTTAAAGCACCCTTTAGCATCTCGATTAAAGCTGTCAAAGTCTTTCTCGAAGGCATTGAACATCTACACCCCTCGACAACTCGTTGAGACACCGCCCTCTAAAATTCTTGAAGGAAGAGATTTAAACAGTTTTTTAATTAATTTTCGTGGGGTTTTGTCGTATTCAGTTTCAATGGCTTTTTTAATGTCTGCTAAGTTATTGAATTGTCGTCTGCCTTGGTAGACAGCTCTGGAGAGATATTCCTCCCCATACATTCTCAATTATATTGAGGTCCGGAGACAATGCTGGCCAGTCAAGAACTCAAACATTGTAACGCTCGAAGTACTCTTTCACCTTCCGAGCTGTGTGGATTATTGTACGAAGGTTGGTTCCGAACGAACAATGATACAAGACAGTTTTTCTCAAATTTTTTTTTATATTTCTACATAGTCTCCTTGTAACTCTACACACTTTTCCCAGCGATGGTCCCATCTCTCTAACCCGTCCAAATAGTACTTGGCGTTTTTCTCTGCAAAATAATTGTTCACGACGGTGATTGTCTCCTCATTTGACGAAAATCTCTGTCCTTCGAGCGCAGTTTTTAGATGAGGGAACAAAAAGAAGCCGCATGATCTGGTGAAACAGGATTTTCTTTTTCTGCAAATGTGGCCGTTTTTTCGCATTTTCTGCCTTCAGCTTGACAAGTAATGATGCGTAGTATGCTCCTGTAATGGTTTTTCCTTTTTGAAAATAATCGATTAAGATAACTCCTTTACTATCCAAAAAAACAGTCGCCATCACTTTCCCAGCCGAAAAAACAGTTTTTGCTTTTTTTTGGAGCCAGCTCGCCCTTTGCAGTCCACGGTTAATGGTGTATCCAAGTTTGATCTACAGTAATTAATCGGCGCCAAAACTAGGATTTATTGCGCCAACAGAGCGTTGGAAATGTTCATTCGAACAAATTTTTGGTCTAACGTAAGCAAACGCGGCACCCAACGCGCGGACAGCTTTTTCAAGCCTAAATCTTGATTTAATATGTAACAAACATGTCCTTTGGACATTTTTATAACCTCTACTATCTCTCTCACTTTAATTCGGCGGTCGCCTAACACCATCTGGTGAACTTTAGCAATGTTATAGTCAGTGGTTGCAGTTTTTGGACGTCTCGAACGTTCATCATCTCCCAAGCTCTTACGGCCACGTTCAAATTCAGCTGCCCAAAATTTCACTGTGGTAAATGATGGTGCAGAGTTCCCATACACAGAGTCCAACTCATTTTTGATTTGCGTAGGCCTATTGCCTTTCAAAAACAAGAATTTTATAACAGCTCGACACTCAATTTTTTCGATTTTCACAAAAACCACTCACATTGACTCACACAAACAACTGTCAACTGAAAACTTCGCGTCCAAAATGACTGAAACTTCGGTAAGTAACTGTCAAAAGATGCACAACTAGCATTCACTAGCTTTTATTGACGAGTGCCGCTACCTTTACGTTGCGGTCGGAAACTTTTCAGACAACCGATACGTCGTATAACGAGTATCTTATTTCAGCTCGTCCTTTCTCAAATCATGAAAATAATGACGATATCCGTCAGGTCCATCAAGGCAAAAGCGTTTCTCACCGGTGAAGTAGTAAAGCGGGTTTTCTTTTCAAACGCTTTCTTTGAAGAGGTTCCGCTTCAGCTAACACACGCTGGCAAGTTCTTAGTTTTCTGTCCACATTCGGAATCCCTGATGATACCAAGAGTTTCCTTGTTGCTGCTGTAGAATTTGACGTTTCTATTAGTAGGGATGGTCGATCTGCTGGTGTGAAGCTATATTTTCGTCCAGGTACGAATCTTTTCCGTAGTTCTCTGGATATTTCAAATATTTTGAAACAACTGTAGGACTGCACTTCAAAATTTTTGCAATTTTGTTGACAGAATATCAACATTGGCGCATTTTTTCAATGTTCTGGATCTCCGTTTGATTATAACATCTTTCCAGATCCCATTTTTAACTTTTTTACTTCTAAGATCTGTTTAAACACTTTCTTTTAAATTAAATCACTAAAACTGACTAACAAGTCACATTGCGAATGGAAGCTGCAACTGAACTTCCAAAGTATTCCTATCTCAACCAGTTTTCGAGGAGTGTATAATCCACGAATTGTTTAATAATGAACCGCAATATGCTTATGTTTTCGATGCAGGAGAATCCGGCCCGAAAGACTTCCTATTCGTTGTCGACTATTAAATCAAGATGCGCTCTAACTCGCTCTGGAATTACTGTTGCTACTGCTGGAAGCACGCATTTCCCTCTCCGGTTTCCCTTCTTAGGCAGTTTGACAATCATTTCCTGGTCGTTTTTTTAAAAAGTGCGATCCTCAGCAAAAATATTTACCCGACAGTTTAGCCTGTCCGCAAATGGATTCCAAAAAGGATTTACAATGAGGTAAAAAGTGGGACAACTCGCCATGTATTCTGTGCACATCTATCTACAATAGTCCCGCCCTTATACAATATATAGATATGTTAATATTATTAAAAATGTCTTTCACCCAGCTTTGACCTGGATTAGATTTTACAATAAAACCTTACTCCCAGCAGTGGCATCGCTGCCAAGCAGATCTCATTAAGAGGAAAGCACTACCTTGTAGGTTTCCGAGATGTCATGTTGACAGGCCATTTCTTGCGGATATAAGAAACGCCATTGTCAAATTCGTTCATCTTCAATTCTAAAGCATTCATTTTGTCTGGATTTTCACTTTATTCACAATAAAAACCCCCAAAAGCGCAATTTCTCTAAACCGCCATCAATTTTCCATGATATCCTGTTCTCTTCCTCTCCTGTTTTATGACAAGTGCATTTTTTTTTCTTTGTTTATTACCGCCCCCCTATGACATCATGTCACATCTATGATATGTACATATTGCCTTCCAGCTGTGTTTTATTCTGTTCCAATGGAATTTGCTTTTCTTTTTTCATAAAAGAAAAAGAAAATGAGCCCCGAAAACGATCTAAAAAAGCATTCTTGCAAACATCTGCTTTTCTTTTGATGGAGAAGCAAAACGACCAGAAAATAGAGGAAGCAAAAAAAATGTGGAAAAAAAACAAAATTCTTGAAGAAATGAAAAATTATTTTAACCCCGCAATTTCCAATTGCTTTCTTTCTTCTTTGTGGTGTCGTGTTTTTTTTCCCCGCACTGCTTTTGCTTTTGCTTTTATACTGTGTCTGTCTGTCTGCCCAGTTTGCAATGAATGCCTTTGAAAAAAGGAAAAATTCTTTCTTTGTATTATCAATATTGTCGGGTCGCCCCAATCTCTATTTCTTTATCGTCCATAGAGAGTGACATCTGTTGATACCCCATGTGCAACAAAAGAAACAATGCTAAAGCGAAAATAAAATTACTCAACTTACGAGTATACGGGTAGTCGTACATGTTTTTAACGATGAAAAAGGACATTTTGATGGTCACACTGTGGTGATGTTGTTGGAAGGTAGATGCACTTGCCCCTAGCACCTGGTGGTATCCACAAAAATTTTGGTTAATAACTCCCCACTAGAATGTGGTTTCGGTTTCGGTTTCGGTTTTGGTTTTATATAAATTTTTTCTTGTATAAGTATTCTTCGAACATACCCCCCTGTCAAAATGACAGAATTTTTGACCAAAGAGTGGGCACCCCATTCCATGGCAATGTTCGGAAAGTCAAAGTGAATTAATAACGTGTTTGTGACACAGGGTGGTTGTGGATCATTTTTTGTAGAATGGAATTTAATTACAATGATTGAAATGTGGTATACGAGTATTCCAGGGCTGTGGGAACTCTGACAGGATACGCCATTGCCACTCGTATTTATGTATGAATTGATCAAAAACAAGGCCTTCGGCAAATCGAGCCGGGATAATTCATGATGTATCCGCAGTCCTAGTGCTCGTATCTATGCAGTGCAATGTACATTGTGATGATGTAATAACATTGGCAATAACGGTGATTACTTGATAAGCCGGGTGTATAAGTGTGCGCTTGATGAATTGCAAATTTATTACAATCAAACAGTGAGAGTGTGTAGGCGCGCAATGCGCTCGCACTCGTAGATAAGAAATCAGCTGTCGAAAGTTGTGTTTTATTAGCTCGATTTTGTTGTTCTTGTTACGAATATCTACGAGTATGTTACTGCATTGGACTTGGATAATTTGGATTTGAATTTTGAAGTTGGATTTCGACATGAATCTTGCATAAGAAAACAGCTTGACTTAGCGTTGGCTGGCAGCAAATCCATTGAATCTCCATTGGAATGATGCCATTAAAATGTAATTTTGCAACACTTGAACGAATAAATTGCATTAATGTGCATTTGGGCTTAGTACGTGTTAAATGGTCAATTGGATTGGATTCCGCAGGGGGATGAGTACAATCAATTTTGTGTATTGAATTTCAAAGAGGGTGTACGATGCTACAATATAAGGATGTGCACTACTCGTAGTAAGTACCTATAGGAAGTAAAGTTTAAGGGATGAAGTTTCTGTTTTGACTTGTTTTGCTTGGGGGTTGCCAATAACAAATGCTGGCGTTAAGTGTTTTGTGTAATATCTGTTTAATGTGTACACCTTGTTTTTGTGGCAAATTATCCTTGGATTGTGAGGTTTTTCTGTTGTTTTGGTACATTTTCGTAAGTACCATGTTTTCCATAAGCAGATGAGGTTTTATAGTAAAAGTGTGTATGTACGGCTGTGCACTTATGAAGCTAGTTGGAGGGTATACACTTACAGTGGGCGACAAAAGTTTACGTACGACCATCATTCTTGTAACCTAACGAGTTCAAAAGCATTATGAAAAGATCTATTGATGCAGTTTTGTTTCAAATCTCGTTTTATTAATAATACACTATAAATTAAATGAATTTAACAAAAACTTAACAATTGGTTCATAAAAAACGAAAAATAAATAATGACAAAAGTCTACATACGGCATATTAACTAACATAAACATCTTTAATCCATTAGGTACAACTATTGTAAATGATAGATTTAATATTTTGTAGGTCCACCGTGTGCATCTAGAACTGCTTGCAAGCGTCTGGGCATTGAAGCAACTAAATTATTTAATTCATTAGCTGTTATGGCTTGCCACTCTTCTTGGAGCTCCTGTTTTAGCATTGGGGCACTACTTATGGCATATCTTCTTATCTTGCGTTCCAAAATCTCCCATACATATTCTATGACTTGAAGTCCGGGCCTTGGGGGGTGTGTGTAGTTATCTTGGGGCGTAGTAAATTAGCCAATCTTTGACAATTTGAGCGGTGTGCTTGGGGTGATTGTCCTGTTGGAAAATCCAATTCGTGCCAAGATTTAAGCTGTCGATGGATGCTTTCAGGTTTAGTTCTAAAATATACTTGTATTGATAGCGATTCATATTACCTTCAATAAGGACTGAAACGAATAAAATCTGTAAATTTTAATAGGGGCTATACTTTCAATGCGTAAAAATTGCCATCCCATTTTGTACCCAAATTAGCCTGTATATTCTCTAGTTTCAGTTTGTTATTGATTTTAGTTCGGTGCGGTTTAAAATATTTATAAAATATGAGTCAAGAAGAACGCCGTAAAAAGATCATCGACAAATGGCTCGAAAATACTTCGCGTCCAAACCATTTCATAGCAAAAAATTTAAACATAGCACGCAGTACAGTGGATTCTGTTATTAAACGATATTTGGGGACGTTGTCAGTTAAGCGAAAACAGAAAAGTGGAGCACATAATACAAATTTGGACAGGAAAATAGTGGGTACCATCGTAAAAAACCGGACTATGTCATCCAGAGATGTTGCCTCGGAAATGTAATACCAACCAATCAATGGCACAAAGATCTAAAAAACATAACGGTCTAAAAACGAAAAAAACAAAAAAATACCAAAAGTTACTGAAAAGCAAAAAAAAGTCATAAAAACACGAGCCCGAAAGCTATACGAGTTGATCGGCAACAAGAAAGCGTGCTTGGTTTTGCATGACGAAACTTATGTCAAAGCCGACTTTACTACTCTTCCAGGTTCGCAGTTTTACAACTCGTTTGAAGCTGAGATTCTTCCGCAATCAACAACATCGATTGGGATGGAAAAATTCGGGTCAAAATATCTCGTTTGGCAGGCCATTTGCCAATGTGGACACAGAAGCTCATCGCTTATTACAACGGGAACAATTAACGGAGAAGTGTACATTAACGAGTGCCTAAAAAAAACGGTTGATTCCTTTCTTAAACAAACACGAGGGTTCGACATTATTTTGGCCAGATTTAGCTTCAGCTCAAGATGCTCATGCGACGTTGAGTTTCCTTGTTGCTAAAAATGTCGACTTTGTCCCAAAAGACATGAATCCACCCAATGTTCCACAGTGCCGTCCCATTGAAAGGTATTGGGCTTTGGTCAAAGCTAAATTGAGGAAAAGTGATACAGTGTCCAAAGGACGTAAAAAATTTTAGTGCTAATTGGAAAAGAGCGTCCAAAAAGATCACGGATGTAACTGTCACCAACCTTATGAAGGACATTCGAAAGAAGTAGAGGAAAGAATGGGAACCCAAGTAATTTTTTTTTTATTTTTTTTAATTGTGAATGAATTTAATAAAAACAGGGTTTTAAAGCAAATAAAAAAAAATTACATGAATTATGAAAATATATTTTTTTTTTACTTTGAAGTTTCCAAATTTTATTCGTTTCAGTCCTTATTTGAGACCATTGACGGTAACGGTGTCTCCTTCCTCATTTCGAGAGAGGCATGCCATAAACCGCGCCAATCAGTCAATCCTGGTGAATGCATTGATGTTTGGCCGAACACTTGTGAATTGTGTTCGCTCTAATAATGGCAATTTTGCTTGCTGACATAGCCGCTGAACCGAAAATCGGCCTCGTCCGAGAAGATGATTTTTTGGCCAAAATCCGGATCTCCGGCCAACATTTCCAGCACTCAATTAGCAAACTCGCGGCGTTGTCTATGGTCGTCCAGCTTCAATTCTTGCGGCAGCACAGTTTTATATGGATGTAGGCCGGGTTGACTGTCTGGCGGTAGCTGATCGGCGCCGAATCGACCTTTCTGGGTCTTCTTCGATGCTGGCCGCTATTGCGGCAATGTTTTCTTCATTTCGCACCAATCTCTGTCTGGTTGGTGGCTTACGATCCAAGAGAGAGTACTCACGCTCAAAGTTTTCCACGTTGCGACGAATTGAATGCACTCTGATGCCATGATGACCGACCTCACGACGAAATTCACGTTGCGTATTTACAACTGAGCCGGAGCTTCGATAAATTTTTTCCCGCACTTTCGGCAAATTTAAAACGATGCATGAAGAAATGGCAAACCTTACTGAATATTTTTACAGCTGGATGCCATTGGTAACTTTGACAGCTGCTGAAACATAGCAATTGAAAAAACCAGTGCTATCTGGTCACCCTTTTAACAAATTGACCACGTCGCCATCACCAATCAAAATCCTGTCCACCAAAATTGCTTAAATCTATGGTATAAGTGGTTCGTTTACGGTGTGGTGAGTGTCATAACACATTCCGTAACGTAAACGATTAACGTCGAGGCCCACTTAAACCTACCAACTAGATTTTCCAGCCCAGTACACTTATGCATTGTATCTTAAACAGATGATGCATTGGCATAGCACTGGCTATCCATACCCCTTAGCAAAGAAAAAATTATGCCTACTGAGTTTTGAGATCTTGGTGTAGGAATAAAATAAATAAAAACTCCAAACAGCAGAAGAATGGCAGAGTTTTTTTTAGGCAGAACTTTTCGCCTTTGGAAATTCGCCATCTCTCGCCGAAAGAATAATGACATCGAAAATGGCTTGGGGTTCGAAACTAAACCTCTGGTAAAGTGGTCGACGCACTTAACCATGCCATAACGAGCAGCATTGTTGATCGGGTAGTCACTTAGTAGCAGTTTGGTACGTAGAAATACAATATTTCATTATCTGCGTTGATCCACTTTACTGAAGTGTAATGGCCTTAAGCATACAAACATTCAACTCTTTTTTGGAAAAGTTGTAGGCTTCAGGTGGTATTCAAAGTTCAACTGTGATGACGCTGGGTCTCAGCTGACAAGCCTCTTCAATTTGTATGATTCTTAGCTAACTGCAAACACCAACTGGTTGAGATATCTTACTACAAGGTGCGGCAAGATACGAGTAACTTTCTTATTTCACAATGCAATAAAACAAAAAGTAGTGCAGATATACATATTCTAAAAAAAATTTTATTAGAGAGTTAAATATAAGTTCATTCGAATCATCGTTTTGAAAATCATATCGGGGAAATGACGCCTCCCTGGTTGAACCGAATTCTGCTGTTTCTTATCACTCACTCCAGCATATTGATGGGTATGTTGGCAGGTGGTCCAGGGTCTTTTGGCGGTTGGTAAAGACACGGGATTTCAAATACATACCCCCACAAAAACAAGTCACAAGGGGTCAAATCGGGTTACCGCGCCGGCCAATCCAAATCACCCCTTGGTTAGATGATGGGCTCCTAGTAACACAGCCCTCGATGCCCTTGAAGTATGGGCCGTTGCTCCGCCCTGTTAAAACCATATGTCCCCTTAGTTCATTTCACCAGGTTTTGACAAAAAAAAAGAACTCCTCGAGCATGTTCACTTAAAGCTCTGAATTAACTGCCCATTGGCCTCGAAAAACCAGCCGATTATCAGTTCTTATTTTCTGGAGAGAAGCGGTTTCTTTGAAGGTTGTGACCCACAAAAGGATTGATTTCTAGTTCGGGACCGGACCCAAAGACCCAATATTTAAGCGATTTCAGAAGGCGCGCTGGGTTGAAACCACTGAACTCACGCTGCTCGTTACTCCAACGCATGGTGAGGACTGAAACACAAATTCACAAAACCTGGGACTCCCATCAGCTTCAGAGCGCTCATTTCAAATAAGGAAACTATCATGCCGCACCTTGTATAAACTTGGGACCAAAAGCGCATGTTTACTTACGGATCTGCTGTATTGACCTGGATTGGACAGGGAGATTCATCGGGTCGTAGCGTTAATACCCACCAGTTCTAAATGCCTTAGTCATTTTAAATACATAATGTCCAATTTTTTGGCCGGTTTGATGCTTTTGGATTTATCTGCTCTAGAATACGCCAACGCGAACACGGGCAAATATCATTTTTATTATATGTTGATATGTTCGAGCCAGGGAAAGTCCCCTTTTTTGCCAGAAGAATGACCTCTTTATGCTATCTTGCTATCTTAGGTTATAATATCGATCGACCAGAGTACGTCGGAGAAACTGATAAAGGTTTCTTAGGTAATTCTCTCTAACTGCTTCATGCGATAAATTATCGCCTGCCTTTCAAGTACATACTTAAATGATATTCGGTTGGAAACATGCCCTCGTTTCAAGATTACTGGGTTCGGATTAATAATCAAATTCGTTATGTCGATTATGGAATGCTTTTTTGGAGAAACAACATCCGTAGTATAGCTCATATCTCAGAGCCTATTCGTCACTATAAGTCTAAGGCCGCGAGCAAGACAAATTGTTTGCAGCAAAGCTAGGTGTGGTGGAGTCAATTGCTTACTTAGCTCAGATTTGCTCACACTTAATTGGATTTTATGTATTTTAAAACTAGAATTAGCCATATCCAGCTTAGAACACAAAATAGCCTACATATTGTCTCCCCCGGATGCATTGCATTAAAGCGCTCTGATGAGTTCCCGTGAATAAAGAAATACCAACCGAAACCATAAAGACGATAAACTGACGGCAAAAGTCCATTGAACCATTCCTAGATACCTCGAATAGAATAAACTATAGTTAGCAAATCAATGGTTTTCTAAAGGCACAGGCTGCGATCATTGGTCTTGAATGTATGAAAATTATAATGAAAATGACATAATACACATCTTAAGAGATTTCGGCATTCAACTGCCCATTAAATGAAAATAAAATTATTCCAAATGCTAAAATGAGAGGAATATTATCTCATAAGCCGATAATAGTTAAAAGTTTGTTCCCCTTTCCATCTTTACACCACACTTATACTTAAAAATTACTGTCAAACATTCAACACATCTCTTGGTGTTTTATGTTTGGAAAAAAATACAAGTATCTATAAATCTCAACCCAATTCGTTGGCTAAAAATTATTTCTCTCAATTTTGTTGTGCGCGGATATAAAAATTTATCACTCAAGCTTCAGCTCCTAAATCCCACAAACAAGTCCACGTCTTAGTTGGTGTTTTATCTCGAGTATCTCTACGCTAAAAAAAAAAAAACAGAAACGAACAACAACACAACAAAAAAAACTCCTTTCGATTATCACTTTTAAAAACTTTCAACGTTAAATACGAATATTAAGCAGAGTGATGGAGGCAGCAAGAAAATTTAAATTGCAAATGCAAATCACAATCAAAACTTTGTATTCTCTGCACCATTTTGTGCGCTCCTTTCGCCTTTTTTTCTTTTTTTTTTTTTTTGCTGTTGTGTCGTCTGTTTCCAGTCTCTGGTCTCGAATCTCGATCTCCTGTGGCCCATCTATACAAAATGTTTTCATTCCTTCATCCATCAAGTTGTTTCATTTGTTTTGGGCTCGATTTTTTTTTTTTTTTTTTGTTAAAGTTTATCATTAGTTTGCCATCCATTTCATCTCTCAGTCACGCACCACAGCAGCGATTTCAAGTAGCAAAATCTTGTTTATTCAAATGGCAATACGAAATACGAGTTACTGAATATGGCTGTCTATCTGTCTATCTGTATGTATACGACGAAAGTATCTACGACGAATGTCTTTTTTATGTGAATAACTATGACCAAAGTCAGGCCCCCCTTCAGTTGTGTTCTGGATCATCCTCTAACGCACCCCACATATGGCGATATGGATACATGTATCTTTTATATGGACGAGTGTGTATCTATCCCCCCATAAAGTGTATCAAAACAAAATGTGTTATCTTTAAATAGAATGCGCGAAAACATTTCACAAAATCGAAATACGCAGAGGGCGAAGGGTGAAAAATACAATAAGAGCAAAAGCGGAAACACAAACGACAACATAGAGAGATAGAGAAAAACGTCAAAGAAGAAGTAGAATTTCTGCTCGATGATTACCTACTCTGTTGCCGCCTCCTCTCTTCGTTGTACACATCATCTCATCTTCATCAACATCGTTGTGCACCCCTTTTTTTTTTGGAGCCATACGCAATCGCGCTTTCAGACAAAGAGAATATAAACAAAAACATAGGCAAACAAAGTCCCATGCCACAACAAGCCAAAAAAAAAAAAAAAACCAAAGTTGGAGTTGCTCCTCTTTTGTTGTATCCGTGAGTACACACGGAAACTAATAAAATGAAATAAAACCCGAAAAACCGAAAACGAATAAAGAAAATGAAATTGAAGAGAGAAAAAACAGAAGAGGAAATAACACACGCGTTGCTGCCCATATCGATGTTTGTACGCGCCGCCACAACAAACATTATTGGCCCCCCAAAAAAAAAAAAAAAAACTCATAAACTGAACACTCACTCACCAAGCGAATTCACTCACTACCACGCAACTCATTTGCCAATAAAACTGGCCTCGTGCTGGGCTGCTCGGTATGCCTATTTTGTATCCATCTACAGTTCATATTGGCAAAGTTTTGACCTCTCTTCTAACGATAGTTTCAATAGCGGGCAACAGTCTGCTTGACAAATAGGGTTACGGTTGTGCAATGAAATAAATTTGAAAGCTTCTGTTACTATACTTTTGGTATTTCCATTCTCATACAAACGACGTATCTTGTTAAAAATAACGTTACAAATACTATGTGGGATCAGGCGACATCTAACAGCTTTTTAAAGCACTAACCAACTGAAATCGAGTGAAATGAATTCCAACAAATTGATCGTCAATTGAATCAAATTTATCATCAGACGTTTTCCGAACGCACTGATACAGCGGGATTTATGCTTGGCACTAGAGGTTATGCTAGACGGCCTGGTCTTTGCTTATCGACAACCGCGCAGAAGTGCTACTTAAGATGCCTTTTATGTAGTAATACCGAAATTGAGGCTTGGTAAGTCTAAGAATCGTACTTTGGATACGAGATGAAGAGGGATGAGGGACTGTATTTGTAAAAAGACCAAGACCAACTTAGGGTCTCATCTTAATAAGTAGAGAAAAAGTCAGTGAAATGTCTGCATAGAAGAAAAAATTGACTCTGAAAAAAGTTTACAAACCTAAATGATAGATCCTTCCTTGGCTAGTCCATTTGCAGTGTCATTGATCAGACACGAGTTGGTAATCAGGTAGAAGTTCCAGGACTGTCTGAAACCTGGGGACAATGCTAGACGTTGAAAGAACTGCTAATTACCATTTTCAGTGTCTTTCTAGCGATAAAAAACTAAGTGTAAGCTGAAGCTGATGATTGAAAATTACGTAGACTTAAAATGGTCACTATACCTACCACTGAGTTTATTAAAATCTATAATCATTTGAAGATAGCATAACGTTGGCATTCATTTGAAGATAAAACGAAGCCTCAACTCATTTATGGAGTACACAACATCTTATCCTTTTTATGTCGATTTTAGGACAACCTCTTTCGGAATAGGGCTAACTCTCCTGGTATCATTCCAATGTTGGACGCCTTTCTAAACGCTCTCACGGCTTCCAAGCTATAATGGTACGAGAATGCAAGGCTTCTCTGAACGCAGTCGGGAACAGAGTCGTGTTTGGCTCCCAGGTCATAATGAGATCAAAGAAAATGAAATCGGCGATGAACTCGCAAGGCCAAGGCCCGAACCCGCGTATAAGAACTGCGTGTGACGAGTTTCATATGAGCATTCCCGCACACGGGATGACTCTATAAGATGCCGCCAGAACAAATGAATGCTTCCCTACATCTTCGAGAGGTCAGGGGTTCCCTTTAATTTCCTCTGTACGAAAGACCGTAGCCTGCTTACTTTCACCGCTTTTGCTAAGCGTGTGAGGAACATTTTGCCTGTGAGTGTCCCGGCCTACGTTCGCATCAGGCTGTAAGCATTTCATGCTGATATGGTGGGTGCTGGTACTGTAGGAATGCAGCGCCTTTGAAAAACATAATATTTATGGATCGTCAAATATTGTATAAAGGCATTCATCAGCTTTTGGAACGACTTCGTCTCATTGATAAATCGTGCTAAACCGATGTTTGATTGGATAATTAAAGTCGGAATCGGAATCCGATGAAGGCTTTAAAATTAAATTAAGTTGGATCCCACTAGCAAATTTGGCTTCTTAAGTTTGATTTCGGGTCTGGTTTTCTGATTTTGTTCTACTGTTCCTTGCAGAGATCTGTCACAGAATTATACCTGGCATTCTTTCATGTAGGTCGTACGATGATTATTGCTCCTCAGAACTACCCAACACTGCTTGATATCGGTGATATAGTGGGAATCGGTGCTTTCAGCGTGACGAGGCCATTGACTTTATGGTATGTAGTTCAGACATCACTATTCGGACAACTTCTTTGCCAGGTGGACGAAGTTGTTGTCGATAAACATTCACATTATATGGTTCAACATGATTAAACAGCCTGCGGGAGTAATCCTTCTAATTCTAACAAAACACAAACTAACTTTATCATTACGATTGCAGTCTTATCTTTACGTGCTTTTGTTCGGTTTTTGTGTCCTTGGCAAGTTCTAAAAATTCTGCATAAGCACTGAGCTCTTGTATGTTACTGGTGTCCCTCCCGTCTCCTTTGCTCATAGAGTTCGTATAAGCCGTTTTTGTTCTTCTTTACAACGCTCTACTGTACGCTTATGTGTTAGTTTCGTCAACCCAGAGATTTCATTATGGTGGTCCGGTGAAACTTGCCACATCAAATGTAACGTCTTTAAGGGCTTGCCGGATATGTCGTTCAGGTCTTCTGCGCTTACTGCTTGTAGAGTAGGACATAGCGAATAGATTTGGGAGACTTGATTAGAAAAGGCGTCAAGTGGCCTTTTTTGATCATATGACTGACCTGTTCCTTTGCGGATGTTGAGATTTGTTAGTCTGGTTAGGTCTGGTATCGTTTTCCAACTGTGCCATTAAAGATGCTCTCCTTTGTGTTAATATTACCAATAGCGCCATTAAGTAAGACATTGTTCAAAGGTGTCTGACTGAAGATCTCATTTTGGCAATGATATCGTTTTCATTAGCGGGGCGTGATCGCATATCAATCCAATACTGACGAATTTCGCCTTGATGCGAACTTTAATCAGCCCAGATGCTTTAAGCTCAAGACTTCTTATCTAAGTTTTCCACTGATGACAAATCCCTATCGATATATGCACTGTTTCTGCGGACTAGAAGAATAGCCATAGTTGAGTCATAGTTTTCCATGCTTCTTTTGCTCCGCTCCGCCTTGTAGCGATTTTTGTGGCATCAAGAGTATCATTATCTCGTTGCTTCGCAATGTATAGGGCTTTATGTCGTCAGTCAGTTAACCTGACGGCACAGTAGCAAACCTGGATGGACAGATCCGTAGTAGATAGTGCTAATAGCCCACTTTGAGGATTTGAGCGCTGCGGTTGAAATTCTTTCATCACTATCTCTATTTCGACAAATTGGCTGGATAAGCCGAAAAGCATTCATTTGAGTTGAGCTCCATACAATTAAGTCGCCTCTTATGTCGTCGATGACAATATCTTGAGAGGTCCTCCACCGAAACGTCTCCCTTTGTACTGAAGGTCAACCAGCTGTGCTTGCGCAAATTTGAGTGGCATATTGCAAATTATTGGTGGCTGTTTTGCTCAGATAATGTGATAATAGCATATCTTATTATCATTTAAAACCAGAGTACTTTTGATGGAAATACAAATAGAAAATCTGTGTTAAAGACAAAATCTTTGAGTTTGAAGCGAAAAAAAAAGAACATAGACTTAGCCCTGGAATAGGACATATCTTCTGGTGCTCTCTGGAAGTGTTATTATTCACTTTCATAAACTATTGCACTTCTTTTGTGATTTTTTAAAATTTTTTTTTTATTTTTTTCGTTGTTTCTCCTTTTAAAATATTTCCTTTCCTTAAATTACAGAATCACATCACACTCAGAGGCGCCATTTCTCATAATTTGTTGACAATTGGTGTCATAGATCCACTGGATCCCGGATGTTTTAACATTTTCTGAAACATTTATTACTAAATCTACTTAGCATGAGCTACCAGATGCCTGTCCTACAGATGTCGACATGATGATATGATGATATAAGACTACAGACCTGAAAGACTTTGGCTGCAATTATCACAAACAAAGACCTCCAGTTGTAAGTAAATTTCGATTTTTATTATACCAATTTTCGAATTAAAATCTTGTTCCTGAATGCAGTCATGATATAGCGTAGAATTATCATATTTAAAAATTTTAGAACTTTTTACCAAGGTGTAATAAGAACTCTTCCAACCGTTGAATTTGAATTAATTTCTCATAACACTCCACGGTTGGTTCCGCTTAAAAAACTACAATCAATCAAAAAAAAAATAAAATACCAAATCTCATCTCGTTCTTGACAGTTTATTTCCTGTCAAACACACTGTTTTACCTATTCCACGGATTTTTCATTTTCAATCCGTCAACTGAAAATCATGGGGGAATCCAGAATAAAAAAAAAAAAAAAAAAAAAAAAAAACGAATACCAACAATACCGCGGATTAATCTCGAGGCACAGCTGTTGACTTTTTGGTCTCTCATGGCCTTATGATATCATTTCAAATAATGATGGACCAAAATGGCTTCCAAACAAACAGACTCAAGTATGAAAAAAATTTAAACGAACACAGAAAAAATAAATAAAATGATTCTTCGTGATTTTTAATTGCAAAAGGAAATATTGTATCTGACTGACGAATGTGAAACACTAGAGGGTGACGAGAATGATTTTTTTATTTTTTTTTTTTTTGCTTTTCAATTTCACTGAACTGGAGAAATTTTTGATGGCCTACACTGTAGTAGGGTGGTGCCAAATAAATGAATTTTTCTCTCTCTCTCCACAAAGTTCGAGAAAAATGAATTTTCTTCATTTTTTCTTACTCTCAAAAGGAAAAGCAATTAGCCATTAAGTTTAATGGAAATCTTTAAGTATAAAGGAAAACAAAACAAAAAAAAAATTCATAATTTCATTCGTCACTTTCATTTGTTGATGGAAAATCATATTTCCTGCGATTGCAGGCACGCAATTCTAATTGGAGAAAAGATGCGAATTTTAATTTGTATATGGCATGCATGCAACTTCAAAGGATGTAGGGGGATAGGGCTGGCGATGGAAATTATGTTGGAAATTGAAGTGCGACTTAAATAATGTCTACGAGTAGATGTGAAATAAAAATCGATTGGTCGTGATGGTAATTACTTGTTGTATGACTGAGCTTCATGAAGCACGAAACGAGGTATTTCGGAGCAATTTGAAAGGGTGCGGACCTTTGAACGCAAACACGAAATTTTAAGACCATCCATTACGAGTATAACCGTAACTAATAGCTCCGTGGTTTTCATACCACGATGTCTGACATCTCAATCCAAATTCTTTCATGTTAAATGAAAATTGACGTTTAGACTTTTTAGATAAGGTCCCAAAAATATCCTTTCTTCAGGTGTGGAAACTTTAGCATTCGACTCAAGACAAAACAGAAAAGGTCACATCATAATCGTTGGAATGTTTATCTTATCTGGTTTCGTACTTTGAGAAGCCACATCTGTTGTCAAAACTATCGAAACTTGTCTAAATTTGCTCAAAATTGTTTTGCTAGTACCATGTCTAAGTACAGGGTCTTCCATTAAGAACTATAAATTATTTTTTTTTAAATACGAACGCACCCTTAATGTCTTTTTTGTGAACTATCATTACATTTGGCTTGTCAGTGTCTAGCATTTCGTCATGGTACTCGAATGAGTAACGTTTACAAATTATTAAAAGTTATTACCGATATTCGGAGTCGGTGGCGTCAATTTTAAGAGCACTAACGCCAATTTTCAGTCGTTATAATCACCCCACCCACAATTTGAGTCTACATTTTCGCTACTTAATGTTCCGGTGCCAGTCAGAGAATGAAATACAAGAACTGCTGAAAATATTGAGGCCGGCCGTAAGTGCATTTGTTGACAGCGACTGAAATCAGTCCAGGTATTGGACATCGCTCAAACAACATTGTGGCGAATTTTGCGAAAGGATCTCTGTCTATACCCGTATAAGATCAAATTAACTCAAGAACTAAAGCCAGATGACTATTTGAAGCCTCGAGCTTTCTCGATTCGGAATTTCAACGCAAAATCATCTTCAGCGATGAAGCTCATTTCTGGCTAAATGGCTTCGTCAATAAGCAAAATATGTGCTGCTAGACGGCTACAAACCCATATGTACTTCATGAGACAGCACTACATCCACAAAAATTTACTGTTTGGTGTGGTTTTCATACCGGCGGTGTCATTGGGCCGTATTTTTTCGTTGATGGGCAGAACCTCTGCCAACTATTGTGGAGACTTAAGTTCACGGGAGTCCCTTACATCCATGAGGGTCAGGGTATATGCTTACCATCTTTCGGTAATACCGAAGTTGGAACCTGTGTTGAAGATACAAGCTCCACCCCTGGTTTGAGTCGAGGCCCATTTAAAACCCATCTAGGGTCACGGCACCCAGTACTTATTTGCAACTCTACGGAAGGCCCATTCTGGGGTTTAGGTTTAAATCACAGCTACCATGACGCTCCCACTAGGGGCCCTACTTTTTCCAAGTCAGGCTTGGACCGAAGTTCGAAGCGCCCTAACTTCCCATGGCTTTTAATTCCTGGTGGGACTATTGATCATAATTTAACTGGTCAAATCGTATTTTTATTGCTCTGCCCCTGTTTGTTATCAGACTACGCCATTAAAGGGACGTAGCCTTGGTAATTGGGCGAGGGCTCAACTGATGGGCAGAAAAATAGCAATAAAAATGCTCGACAGTGGTTTTTCTTTCCCACAGAAGGAGCGGATATTGATAATGTTTAAGTCTAAATTAAGTAGTTCCTCAAACGCGTTATTGCACTTGTTATTCGTCGGAAGTTGGGTCGAGATCTTCTGCAGGAAAGGAGGAAAACCAGGGTACAGACTAGTTTACTCGTAATTGCATTCGATCTTCTGCGATTCTCATGAAATTATAAATCCTGCATTGGTTTTGCATTCTTTCTTCCAGAATCGCCGAAATTGTTGTTCAAAAATTCATTGAACCCAAAAGCAAGAGTCGTCATTAAACACAATTTTTTAATCATAAGCCCAAATGCTGAAATCCCGTTGAAAGCCATGATCTTTTAGTTTAAATTGTTGAACCACCTGAATCTTGTGCAAGTGCAGACCGGGATCTTTTTGCAAATTGACAATTCGACGACGAATAGACAAATCCAGATCTTCATAAGCTATAGTCTCGCGGCTCATGTTCTTGCACCAGCTGGATCTTATACGAAGTTGTGGGCCGAGATCTTTTCGCAAATTTTGCACATAGTCGACAGATAATTGACAACTCAGAACTTTCCGCCATATTCTCATCCACAGCAGCTACAGTTTTTCCAGTTCGCTCATAACGTTGATGCTTTGCTGGCTTTGCGCTCGGTAGAGTGCATTTGTTACGAAACTTATCCACAACACAATGAACAGCGGGCTCAGTTGACCCTCTATGATACGAAAAAAATCCAATATCCTCCTATCTCTTGTCATACATATTATGTATACTGTTGGTTGTAGTAGACTCCACACGGTCATAACAACGCCCAAGACCTGCTACCCATCATACAGCTAACCCAAGTGCACACTGAGTTCGTAACACACAACCTAAATTCATATAAAAAATATCTAAATCTACCTCTCAGGCAGGAACAAAAAACAGATACATTTACCCCTAAATATGAAACATCGATACTTACTTCCAGGATGGAATGTGTCGTAGGGTCGGATATCTTCGCAGCTGAACTAAACTCTTCCCACTTCTCTGACCATGCCAGTATATTTCAGACAAAGGTACTGACTTTCAAATCTTTTTATCAAAACTATGGTATGCAGTAGGACAAAGTAACAAGAGAAGTTATGAGACTACCATATGAAAGCACAATTTTTTTGCAATCATACCACCGCCGCTCTAACATTTCTATGCCTTTCTTATAGAACGATATGTTCGACCCTTCAAAATACGCTTCGGTTTCGGAGAGCACCTCTCCATTGGAGCCATACTCGTATCTCTTTCCGGCGAGCATTTTTTTAAGGTTTGCAATCAGGTAATAAGATTCATGTTTCATCCGCATGAAAAAATTCTTTTTATTTCGTTTATATCACTCCAAACAGCGCTCTGGATCATAAACACATTGTTGTTTTTGCCTCAAACGCGGTATCCACAGAGCTTTCGCATACCCAAATACCCGTGCAAAATATGATGTACACGGTCTATTGATATCTTTCCAATGTCAGATATACGTATCTCACGTACTTTCGTTTCACAGTTGTTCAAAACGATTTTGTGGATGTTTTCCGGCATAACAGCTTCATTTGGTTGCCCAGAGCGTTCAGCATCATTTATGTCTATACGACAGCATTTGAATACAGTCAACCAGCGGCAAATGACTGCTTTCGAAGGAGCAGATACCATATAACACTTTTCAAGCCTTTTTTTTTGTACATGGTTTTGAAAATATCACAGGGTGCGTCACTAGAACTTCAATGACTAATGGTTGAAATGTCATCAAATTTTGACACGTATCGTATGGATATGTTAATAGAGTCGCCATCTATGTGTCAGTATCGGTACTTTTCCAACCATCTGTTAAGTAGAAGCTCACCCGGGCTACCAGACTGTTCAATATAACTTCTTCTGGTTTCCCGGCCACAGCAACTAAAGAAGAAGGATCTTGCCCAACCCCTCGTTAGGCGTAATGACTTCTGGTACTTTTTCTCCATCGTAGGTGGAAAATATAAGAAAATTATATCGTAGCTTTGAAGATATTGGCCCATCTTGAACCCGCAATGTACATATGATTTTATAAATGGAATTCGTATTGAGACTGCGAGACTTGTAACCATAAATACGAACAACTGGTCCATGAGTACTCGTGCTGCCAAATTGTCGACTTAATATTTACTGCCGCTGTGGGATGAATAAAAACTCCAAGAGAAACCGTGTCTCACTTCGTTTGTAAATGCCTGATTCCAGGGAGAACCACACACTACACTACGATATTTCAGCCATTAAATTCAGAAAGATAATTGTTTGGGTTTGTAAAATACTTTTGTATTTTTGGGATTTATACCCGAAAAGCCACAAATATGTGTATCTATCTATCGAACCACAATCGACATTCACAGTTGTGTCAAGTCCCAAACACAGCCTCAAAGTTTTGGGTCCCGAAAACTTTTTTGGTGGCATCCGTAAAGATTGAATAACATTTCTTATTCAGAGTACTACTAGGAGTCATTCGAAAATGTATTTAAATTTAAGCGTCATTGCGTCAAAATGGAAGTTGACTAGACCTGTATCAAAAAGTTGAGCAACATGTGCTGCTGTTAACCTTTGTCATGACATACATATGCATACAATTAACCCGCGCCGAAGGGTTTGGTACGTGCCTATCTGGTCGGGATGATTCTCTTTAAAAGCCACAGCATTGCTCTCATACTGTAGTATAACTGGATATATTCTATGCATGCCATGCGACTTGAAAATGTCAAATGGATTCGCACTATTTTCATACTTATAGCAGGCCAAAAAATCTGGTGAGAGCAGCATTCAAATATTGATCTTTCTGAATGTTAGTGGAGTTTTGACATAGTCATTCCACTCCTGTGCCTGCAAGCCCTGCATTGAATTCAAATCTGACTATTTCTTTGGTCCGATAGAGTGGCTCGAAAGTCTATCAGAGTATGTCCCGCAGCAAATACTGTAGCTCCAAACATCATTTTAAATATGGGAAGACCCGTCGACGACGACTGCAAAAAGATGCTCTTAGCGGAGGTCAAAGTATGACGTCGGTATTGAAATACTAAGTACATTTCGAACACGGACACACCCAAACCTGTAGCTAAGAAGAGTTTTAATATGCTGATTCAGGACTTGGGCCCACCGAACTACACTTGTAGTGATTTTCTATAAAACTACAGATGAGATCTTCATACAGAAAATAAATGATAAAAACTGACATGCCTCAGGGTTACATTTTGCCTCCTACACTTTTTCTTACTTTCGCAAATTCTTTCGTTCCTGTTAGATATAATCAACGTATTCATTCGCTGATTATACACTATCCATGCGGGGGAGTAGAAGTGTCGCTTTAACATCATCTTAGAATCATCATCGAAGGTTACCTTCTAATTGGAGATCGACTGCTGGTTTCACTATAATGAGTTGAACTGTCATTTGACATCCTTGAGATGTACTTGTATAATATTGGTAAAGGAACTGTTTTCAATCCTATTTTGAGAGACGTGAAAGCAAACGTCTGCATTGAAAGGCAAAATCAAATGACTGAAATACTGAAGTTATCAGGATCACTCTGAAGTCACCTCTACCAAAATGGCATACGCTGAATATTTCTTCTCCGCTGAACTAGTTACGAGGAGAGGGTAGTAAGGTTATTAACTCTTTTTTTTTTTATAATTTACGCGCGCCAAAGGGGTTATGAATACCCTTATACTGTTGCTAGGGCGTGGGCTGAAAAATAGAAGGAGGAGAAAGGAAAGTTTGTGATGTAGTGGTTTGAAACTCAGGTGTATGTCAGTGTTATGCCTTCACACGCAGATTTTTCTGACTGAGTTTTCAAATTACACAAATGAAAATTGTCGTGGCTAGGATTCGAACCTTGACCTTCCGAGTGAGAAGCGATAGGTAGTACCACTACACCACGGCCACCCACTCTGCTAAAAGCTGACTACTAGATAGTACGGACCTTCCCAAAATTCTATCTGAAGCACTTTGCCCACATTAATGTGTCCTCAAAGTCGCCCAAAACTCCAATAATACGCTTGAAATTGAAAGCAAATAAAGGGAAACACCAGTAAAACTTATCAAAATCGAACAAGTATCTCCTATTGTTGTTTCACCTGTTTCGCCAACACTGAAAGGATTTCTATTTTCCGTGAACACAATCTGACATTAATGCATCTCAACTCACGATTCACTCTTGTTAAAAGCCTTCTTCAGGTCGATAATGATCCGCAGAGTGCAGAAAGTCTTGAGTGGAAGCCATCTTGCTAGACATCGAGAGTTGAAACTATCAATCAAATTCTGGATCGTGGCGCTGCGTTTCAAATGATTGAACGCAATCTGATGTAAGAAAGGAACTTTCAAGGAAAATTTATTTGAAAATCCATCCTTCGGTAAGCTGTTTGATAGCACATAGTCACATAGTCACATAGTCATCATATGTTAGATCTGTTTAACTAAAGCCGCAATACCCTTTCGGGTCCTTTCCTTTTTTTCCTTTAGCAATGGCTGCTGACTTTTGAACTTTGAGTGAAAAACGTTCTTTGATCTGTCTCCAAGTGTTTGCTGATAGCCATGTGTTGTGTCAGAGAAGCATTATTCACAGATCCCCATTGGTCGGTGTACTCAGATTGGAGATGATTTATGGACATTTCCAAAGTCTGTCCGTGTTGTTGTTGCAAGAGCTGCAGTACAAGAACGTGTTTTAGTTAGCATAGTTTGGTGCTGGCGTTCCATTCCTATGACACCTCTCCACCTGTTTTGTATGTGGGAAAACAACATGTAAATCAGCAGTTAAACACAAAACTGACCTGCCGATATCACGCCGTGAGCCTCTGATGACTAGGCAGTTAGGTGCAAACAGTACTCTGAACACCATAAAAGTTGTGCTTTTCTTTCTCAGCCAATGCTTCCATCGATGTTTAACGTTATATGATTGAGATTCTCCTTAGTCAAATTTAGTATCAGCTGCCACTACACGGTTTCCCGAGAATGCTCCGGCATTGGGAAGGATACTCACGGTTTTGTTTCACTCAGCCTCAAAATGTCCATCTTGAACAGCATGAACTCTGTCTCAAGTCGACATTTCAGTTTCACGCAAGTTTACAGCCAAGCGAAATGTATCTTCTATTTGCCACTTGAAGCTTGTCATTCAATCCCTTAACTTTGCCATAACCAAAGAAATTAGGAGACGTGGGTAAGCATTTTGTATGTCCTAGCGCTAGAATTGTTCATCTTCAGAGGCGCTGTCCTCTTGTTATTTAATAAACCGCCGAAGAATTCTGCCAAGCCTTATACTTGTCGTTCCTGTACTAGTCTTTACCCTCCCAGTCCTAGTAGCCTTTATTTCTTTAGCTTTCTTTTGATTTCAAATTTAAGGTCAATGGGCCAATGTTTCTGCAGGAAGTTTACTTTGCAGCTAAACAACTAATCCCCGTGCCATTTGTACCGAAACAAAGCAATTGTTTAATCAGTTTCTGTGGTTGGAACATCAGGTATTTTCAAAATTTATCCCCTCAAATCCTGAATGGCTTCTGTCATTTCGCCAACTTTGTCCTTAACAAAGCCACCGCAATCAGCCATCAGCCCATTCTTCAGCTCATACCTTGTCTGTGTGATCTTAAGGAAAACAATAAAATTACGCTCTCCCAGCTCTAAAAGGTAGTTCCATAGTTCTCAGGGCACATTCCAAGCATTAATCACTTACACTTGAGAAATGTCTTATAAAAATCCATTCAAACAACCATCAATAATTTACTTATCCATAACGCAGCACAAGGAAGACCGAACTAATCACATCATATCCACCCCCGCTCTAACCGCTCGACATATCCTAAGACCCAAAGAGGAAATGTTTTGAATTCATTTTCACTCAACAAAGAGCCCTTTGGAAATCGCTCACCGTACTCGTATTCTGTTCGCCTCAATACAAAACCGATTGATTCACCCTCTGGCCAGAGAGACGAAGAATAGTATTTTCTACCAAAGCAAGAGGCGTTCGTTTTGAACATCCCAACCGGGGCAGTGAAGTCCCATTCATTGGTAGTCATAGGTCATAGTAATTCACCAGCCATAGACTTGGCTATCCCTAGGCCTATACACCAGACAGATCCGTCACTCAGAATCCTGGACATAAAGAAATTCAATATCTTGCCGAAGAACCAAAGTAGAAGAGGAAGCCGCCCTCTCATCATTCATTCGAGAATTCATAATACCGTACCGTGGTACGTATCCATCGGCATGTTTAGTTTCTTCTGTAGGATTGATTTTTCGTTTTCGTTTTCGTTTTTTTTTTTTTTGTTTGTCTGTCCCTCTTCGTGCAGTTTATTGGCCTTTTTCCATTGTGCGCTCAATCGTTCCTTTGAAGAAAGTGGGAATAAGTACAGAAAATCCTTCGAATACCGATTGCCGGAGATTCCTCTTCACCTCTCGAACACAAGCATTTCCGTTCAGTTCGATGATTTTTAGAACCATTACCTCTTACCCTCTATTGTTGTTGGTTTGAGTGTTTTTTATAAAAAAAAAAAAATTCACTCCTTTTCACCACTTTTTCCCCCAATCGTTGGATGTTAAAAGGAATCTAGCAGTAAGTAGACCTTCGTAAGAGGATTCAAGGTAAAAAGGTCATTCTACTCTCTATTACTTGGTGGTATTCCCTCTGAACGAATCAGATACAAAAGATGGAAATGGAAAAAAACAAAAAAAAAAAAAAAAAGAAGAAAAGGAAAAAGCCTCCTCAAAGGCAGGCATTTGCAGGAGCTTCAAAGCTGAAATTTTCGCCTTTTCTCGTTTTTTGCTTTTCAACTTGGAGCTCCCAAATTTGAGTTCATTTTGGCATACAATTTTAGAAGACCTACCAACAAAAAAAGAACAAAAGTTCTCAAAATTACAGGTCGGACATGGCAAAGTCTGTAGGACTAAAAAAAACTGCACGCAAGACAAGAAAACTGTTTAAAGGCTGAGGCAGACGAATATTTGCTCAGAAAAGAGAGAGTAAATGACACGACTTGGTCGCACGTTTTTGTTTATGCATCCTGTAAACAGTTTCGCTATTATCAAAAGGCTTCCGTACGAGTAGATGGAAGGATCATGTCCGTTTTGAGGCCAGAGGACTGGGTTTTACGTCAGTTGAGTGATCGGGTTTGTAACCGGGTTTTCATGCGTCCCCGGGGTTAGAATCAAAGACCCTTTGGCCCGGAGCTGGACGTTGAATCCGTAGACGCATGACTGGACCGTACAGTTTGTGTTTGGATCTCCTATTCCATTCGCTGTCAATGCAAACAGAAACGGAACCGAAAATCGAACGTAGTGTCTTTCTCTCAAAACGGCCAAGTTCATCCGCTTTCGGCAAGATCCAAGCCTCTGCGCCATTTAGAAAGCCTGGGATGATAAAGGTCTTGTATAAACCCAGTTTGGTCTTGGGACAGAGGGCGCTCTTACCCGATTGGCGCCTGAGGCCAAAGAAACAACAATTGGCAAAAGTAATTCTGCGTCTGATTTCTGCGCTGATGTCGTTGCTGCTTTTAACTGCGGAGCCAAGGCAGATAAAGTCTCTAATTACCTCGAAGCTATAACTGCCAATTTTAAATAAAATCTGACACACCAGTGAGGGAGCCGGTTAAGAGTTGGGGTATAAAGAGAATATCGGCGGATTCGCGATGTTTTCCCAGAGATAGTAGACCCAGCAGATTGGTCGTTATAAGGCAGAGCGATATAGTGATCAGCCTGTGCGGAGCAAATCGTAAGAATATTCTTTGGACAGCTCGGATACGTAGAATGTGGTTTTCACAGCAAGTGGACCACACCTGGCTAGCATATTTGAGAAGTGGCCTAACAAAGGTGATGTATAGGGATTTTGTAATGTAAGGGTCAGAGAACTCTTTGGACCATCGCTTAACATAGCCGAGCGCGTAGTTAGCTCTGTTAATTATAGAATCAATGTGAATGCGGAAATTGAGTTCAATATCACAGATAACGCCCAAGTCCTGCATTGATTTAACCGAAACTACAGCTTGGTAAGTTCGGTCAGGAATTGTTAAACGCTTTAGGGAGCATGAGATGGCTTGGCATTTCCTTGCGTTAAGCTTAAGGAAGTCTTTGTGGCACCATATTGAGAACCTATAGAGATTGTCTTGTAGAGGTTGAGGATCAGAAAATTTGGAAAGTTGTTTATAGATTTTCATATCATCGGCACAGACAGATATGTGTGGGTTCTTCATAATATTTAGAACATCATTAATAGTCAAAATGAAAAATGAATGAACCAAGGTGACTGCCTTGTGGAACACCTGAAGTGACTTCAATTGGTTCAGGGAAACGAGAACGAAAATTGACTAGGTAATAGCGTTCTTCCAAGTAGGATTCGAACCAAGACATCAGCCCAGGTTGAAACCCAGGGCGTAGAGTTTGAAAAGAATTAACTTATGTGCGATTTCATCTACTTCTTTCCCTTGCTCTAGGGCACACAATGCACTAGAAACGAACCCAATAAAGTTCTTAGTGGTTGATCAGTCCTTAAGAAATCTATGCTCGTTCGGTGCAGGTATAGATATGGAATGAAAGAACATTGCATCATAAATAGGTAATCCTCTCAAATATCTTGGGAACACAGGATAACTTAACAATGGGTCTGTTGTTGGTAATATGATATCATGTTTGAGTCCTCTTTTTACATAAAAAGGGATTATGTAAGCGCTTTTCCAGAGGCGAGGAAAAACACCCAGTGATATCGAAAGTCTGAATATACTTACGAGGGGTTGAATATTATGACAGAATGTACTTTGTTTTGCCCTCAATTACCGTCAGAACCATTTTGGCCGCTTCACATCAATGTCATCCACAAACGCAAGTAATTGTGCGGATTGAAGAAAGATCCTGCCTCTTTTGATGGCTAGTGAGTTTTGCACGGTTCTTTCTAGGGCGATGTTAAAACCAAACAAGACAGCGCTTCGCATTGTCAAAAACCTTTCTTGCCATTGTAGGTCTCAGGTAATTCATTATCGACCTCGATTGAGCAGCGACAATTCTCCATAATCATCCTGCGCAGCCTGAGTAGTTTGCCAGGAATGTCAAAACTAGACATGGCATTGTATAGCTCATCATAGCTACGCATACTGTCATATGCGGGTTTCAAGTCGACAAATAGGTGGTTAGTGTCGATCTGAAATTCCCGGGTCTTTTCCAAAATATGCAGTAGGTGGATATTTTATTGATGGCTTAGGCGATGTTTAGGAGACCTTTTCTCTTTAGTTGGCGCTGTAAAATGGAGCTCCTTTCTTGTGAGATTCCATGCTTCGGACATACTTTCCTCTGACCATACGAATATCTTACAGATACATGTTGTCTACCAGGTCATCTCCAGCTGCTTTAAACAGCTCGGAAGATTTAGTAGATCCTGCGCCTTTAGACTTTCGTTTCGATATTGCTACCCTAACTTCGAGATTAGGGTCAGGGGAGGGAATTTTCTGTCGTCTTCATCCAGAGTGAATGGTTAATTCTGTCTGACAGTTTGACTATGGTCACCGTTATATAGTTTGCGGAAGTTGTCTTTCCATATTCTCAGCGCCGACTGCGACTCTAATATTATACTAGGTCTCCATGTTTTTCTTTGCCGGCTCCTATTCCGGATTTGTAGAGCTGACCTTAAAAGCAACTGCATTGCAACAAGCCGTCTTCATAGAGAAAGAACACGACAAAAGGACCACTGTGAATATTTGCAGATGAGTCTAAACCTCAGTCTATAGCATCTTTCACTTGAAAGCCAGCTTTATTCAACAAGAGCCTGACTATATTATATTGCGAAATGACATCATATCTCATAACCAAATAGGTTAGCATTATTTTTAGCTGGGTATCAGCTCGTTGCATGTCACAGGGAATTGCGAATTTCCTGAATTAGATAGATAACCCTCTTTCGGTGTAATAGTTACCTTATCCAGGCCAATGTGCTAAAGATATACCAGAAAAAAGATGGTGTATTTAGAACGCTAACAAATGGACTACCCGAACGATCTATAAAAGATAAACATGCTGAAAGAATGAGAATGACGTAGACAGGGGCATCCAAGGCAAAAAACACAATCTTACGCTTCCTTAACAATATCAGCGATGGCTGTACAGAATACCGATGCCGAACTGTATGATCTACTCGTACCTCTGCTCTTCCTGGGAGCAAGTTACTCTAATCGACGGCTACTGCCATATTTATCCTGGATAAACTTATCCGTACGAGTACTTGTCGTTTAATTTGGAAAACGCCTGTGTGCCGTGTGGTTGGAAACCTTTATCTCGGGACTATTCCGAACAATCAATAGTTTTTGGTAAGGAAACACTCTTTCGTGGGACTTTTTCAATTCAGTGTCGAAGCACATACGAGTACTTCAGAATTGAAGCACATACTCGTATGTAATGAACCCCATCGACGTCACTGACAAAAAAAACTCCACTTCAATGACCAATCGATAGAGCTACACCCAGAAATGAACCGGATTCCAAAGTTAGCAACCTATCCACAGATAGCTCGATGCTTCGCCGGTTCTGTGCGCCAAGTTTGGCTATCTACGGAAACCACCCTAGCTGCTGTTTTTCTCTGCTACCTTGCATATCAGGAGTGAAGGATTAGCCGTATCCGTGCACTTGGTATATCATTACCAACTGAGGCGCTTTAGACATTTTTCTGTGGAATTTTTGCAGGCTTAAACCGCACTGCGGTTTTTCGAACGAATTGATATAGGTACAGACTCCTACCAGGTTTTCATCCACTGCTTTAAATAACTCGTCGAGCAGGGCAGGCATCAGCTTCTGTTTTATATCTATCCTCACCTATAGTAGACCTCATTTCACATTGGTCAAATGGACAGAATTGTCGGTTGTCATCGTCAATGGTGAGTGTACTTTTCTCTCTGACATCTGAATGTATTTCCGGTTTCGTCTGTTCGTAGAGCTCCCGAGCTGCTGAAGTCTTCTTTCGCAGCGTTGCGAAACAAAAAACATGGTTTTGATGGCCGAATGGAACGTGCCCATTACGAAGAGCCTGCTGGCGGAATGTGACTTCTCGCGTGGTATAGGAATAACTAGTAAGTAAAACTCCTTGCGGCTTGGTGTGATTATAGTCGTAGTTGATTGGAATTGATCCAGGTTCATATCCGGACATCCAAAATTGTGTACTACATTCATCGCAACAGTCAGAGGATCTGGATATCGCCATGTTCTGAGGTTTTGATATCACCTACTATTGTAGCTATGGTAATGTCGTTTCGTGCTGCATCGCAATCGATCTGAGCTTCATATTTGGGACCTGATTGTAGGTCATAAACATTGCTCTTTCAATATAGCTGTTGATTGCAGGTTCTGCGTTCATGAGTCTAGTATGTAAAAATACAATTTTCTTGAAAAGTTCCACCTAATTCTTCAACATAGTCTCCCTCTAGAGTGATACAATCATTCCAGCGCCACTCTAACATTTCTATGCCTTTCTTATAGAACGAATTGTCCAACCCTTCAAAATACGCTCCAGTTTCGGCGATCACCTCTTCACTGGAGCCGTTTTACTGATGTTTGCAAACAGGATCCATGTTTCATCCATTGTTATTTTCATTTCATTTAGAAAGCTCCAAACAGCGTTCAGAATCATCAACACATTGTTGTTTTTGGACCAAACCCGATACCCACTTCCAACAGAGCTTTCTCATATCCAAATACTCTTCCAAATATGATGTACGCGGTCTATTGATATCTTTATGTTGTCAGATATACGCATCTCACGCACTTTCGCTTTACGGTTGTTGAAAACGATTTTGTGGATGTTTTCCGGCGTTCAGCATCATTTGTGTATGTACGACCGCATTTGAATTCAGCGAATCTGCGACAAATGGTTGGCTTTCAACGGAGCAATTTCTTTATAACAATTTTCAAGCCATTCTTGAGTTTTGACGGTATTTTTTCCCATCAAATAACCGTTATCAACATATGGAACTCGTTTTTTTTCCATGATTTCAAAATAGAAAAGGTGCGTCACTGAAACTTTAAAATTTCGATGACTAATGGTGGAAATGTCATCAAATTTCGGCACGTATCGTCTGAAGGTTGGTACTAACTAAAAATCGTCGCCATCTATGTGTCAGTTTCGGGACTTTTTGCACCACCTGTTATATCAAACATGAAAATCACCTAGAACGGAAGTTGACACCTTTGAGGTGAGGTTTTGTCTCTGCCGATTATGTGCTAGACCCCAAATTATTTCTCACGGTCTTCACATTTTAATTCAAATAGTGAAAGCGAACAAACACAACTTCGAAGTCAAGTCCTCTGTCCTAAGATCCCCAAGTCGCTCGTAGGGTAAAGTAATCTTTGAATTGTTGGTACACTTCAAAGGCTGCCGGTTTCAGCAAATTGGAGCGGTTGCTATTGTCGGATGCAAGGCGTAGCAATGCACGAGCTATCTATCAGAAGATGGAAAACAGCATCTGTCCAGCCCGTCCCCTAAAAAAGGCGAATCTTCTTATCTCTACTCCTACAGACCTATTGCACTTACGTCCCTTCTTTCCAAAGTCATAGAAACGCTGATAAACCATCAGCTCATGAAATATCTCGAAACACGAAAACTTCTCAATCACCGGCAATACGGTTTTCGTAGCAACAGCTATACTGGTGATCTGATGGCATGTCTCACCGAAAAGTGGAACCAAAGCGTACATCAATCTGGTGAAAGCAAGATAGTTGCACTTGATATTTCTAAGGCATTTGATAGAGTTTGGCGTCAGGCTCTTTTGTCGAAAATGTGTGCTTTTGGGATCGACGACTCTCTTCTTCAGTGGATTAGAAATTACCTTTCGGTACGTCTGATATTCTGAAAATAAATGCTGGTGTGCCAGCCAGTGTCTCCGACACTGTTTTTAATTTTCATCAACGATCTCTTGTCTGCTACCTCTAATCCAATATATTCCTTTGCTGACGACAGTACTTTCTGCTTTTCATATTCGTTCACGTCCCTGCTCTTCGGCTGCAGAACGGGAACGCCAGCGTATGTTAAACTCATTAAATTCCGATATTAACAGCATAACCAATTGGGAAACTATCAACAGAGTGGAATTTAATGCTTCTAGAACACAATGCTGTCTGTCAAGCGAAATTTAAACACCCAGCCATTATCCATGGATGGCACTTGCATCGTCGAAACCGATAAACTTTCCATTCTCAGTATGTGTGTCAATGACAACTTACGTTGGAATGACCACATATTCGGTGTCGTCAAAAATGCTGCGAAATGTCTAGGTTTCCTCAAACGATGTAAGAAATACTTAACCCCTCTGATCTGGCCTCAATATATAAGGCCGAAATTGTAGTACAATGTCCACATCTGGTCGGGTGCAACCAAAACATCTCCGCACCAGCTAGATAGGATTCAAAACCGCACGATAAAACTCATAGGTGATACTAATATCATTCAAACAATGGACACCCTCGAACACCGACGTAATGTCTCGTGTCTCACTCTGTTTTATCACTATTTCCACCACCAGTGCTCCATAGAAATCGCCCGTAGCATTCCGCCCTGTCAAACTTTTAACCGTAACACCCGTCTCGCTATGAATGCTCATCAGTATACCCTCAAGCCCACTTTCGGACGTACTGTGAAATATCGTGATCCATTTCTAAGCCGTATAACTCGCTTATGGAGTGCCCTGCCTAGCTCTTTATTTCCTAGTCATTATAACCATCAAACATTTAAAACCAACGTTCACGGGTACCCCTCTTTCCAACCTCCCTGATTGTCCTTCGCCCGTGCTGTGTGCAAACATTTTAAGGGTACTTAATCCCTTGAGTGCGCGTAAATTATAAAAAAAGAAAATGTTATTAGTACTCTTAAATTGTATGCACACTGCGCGGACGAAGGCAACTTAAGGGGGGGGGGGGGGGGGGGGACGAAAAGAAAAGCACCGATGTACGTTGGTCTTAAATGTTTGCAAGTTAAAACGACTAGGAAATATTGAATTCCGCAAGACATTCCATAATCGAATCCCGATATTTTAGGGTACGTCCGAAAGTGGGCTTGAGGTTACACTGGTGAGCATCCATAGCGAGACAGGTGTTGCGGTTAAAGGTTTGAAGGGGCGGAATGCTACTGTTGATTTCTATGTGGCACTGGTAGTGGAAATAGTAATAAAACAAAGTGAGATACGAAACATTACGTCGGTGTTCGAATTTACCACCGCCTCCACGGTTAATACGAGCATTGCTATTTAGGTCTTGAGAAAAATAAGTGTTTACCATCGAAAATAGCTTTGTTGTTTTTCAAAATGTTCTCCATGAAGATCAGTACACTTTTCCATGTGTTTAAACCAATTTTCGAAGCACTTTTTCCACTCCGAAAGTGTTAAATCCAAAACATGCGTTTTAAATTCATCAACCGCTTCTCCAGGCGTCGAAAAACGATGACCTAGGAATCTATTTTTGATGTACTGGAATAAAAAGATGTCATTATTTACCAAATCAGGGCTGTATGGCGGATGATCCATCAATTCGATGTTTAGAGTATTCAGAAAGATGCTTTTTTGAGCCGACTCGTGGGGCTCGCATTGTCGTGGTGGTGAATGATTCATGTTTCTCCAAAGAATTGACCGTACTACGTTGCTCAAATGGCACGGCGGCGATATGTCAGTTTTTTCCAGAAAAAGCAGGCGACGATTTGATTCGAAGTACTTCTTGCGTAAACAACTTTTGTTAGGTTTGGCTCGTTTTGAAAGACCATGACAGTCAACTGTTGTCGATCCTTGATTCGTCGCCTGTCGCCATCTTATAGGCATCTTTTGAAGAACCGCTATCGAATTTTTACAACATTGGCCTAAGGGCCAATCGACACGGGCCTTGTTTTTTGAGCGACTGTCAAATTATGCGATATCCAACGCGAAGAAATCTCTTTGACGACCAAATGTTGATGAGTTGAGCTAATGCCTAAACATGCCGATTTTGCAATATCAGATGCCGCACAGCATTGATGTTTTCTGGCACAACAACCGCTTTTGAATGACCTTCACGAAATTGGTCCTGGAGCAGACGACGACCACGATTGAATTCGGAAAACCAGCGACACACAGTTGTCCGGGATGCTGCTCCATCACCAAAAGTCGAAGCGAGTTGATGGGCGCACATTTTCGTGCTCACGATTTATTATAATTAAAATTTTTGGCTGAGGAGAATTTTGCAAGTCCCTGTAAAAAACGCATATAGCACTCGTATGACGAAACGTTCTGATCACGTGTACCATTAAAAGCGTCCGACTTTACGATGCTGAAGTCAAGTTTCACGTATCTACGCCGGTATTGCCATATCTCAAAATCTGCACTGTGTCTGTATAATCTGCTCATTGCGAAATTTTCAACGTTTGATACGGAATGCGGAATTAGCATGAGACAGTCTTTTTTTTGCTCTTTTGCCAGAGTGAACCAGGTTATTATTTTTCATAAGCTGAACAATGCTCTAGGTCGTCGAACCATCTCATTTAAATTATCTATTTTGCACTCCGTGACGTGAGTCAGACGTTTTGAGAACTTTTTTTTCATTCTGTCTCGACGGGTGTTGCCATTAAATCGTTATCTGAGGCATTTGCCTTTGCTTCAGAGCAATGGAGGAGATCTAACTTACGAGTACATCATGAAGCGAATCTACGGTGCAGAAAAATGTTGAACATAGTTCTAGTGTGGAGTATCGATTTACGAGTATAAAAAAAACGTCCTTGGTCATTTCTGAGGTATGCCAGGACTTATTGAAAAGCGACGAGAATTCTTTTTAGCGAAAATGCCTGGTACCCTATTTTCATCAAATGGTGTCCTACTTAAGTCGTAAGAACCATTTAGGGGCCTCGATTTGTGAATTCCACACAAGACCTTAGACTTAAGCCGTCTGAATTAAAATCTCGATCGCGAAGTGATTTCATTTTCTTAGTTTGTTGAGAAAACAACACTTGCCTTAAGGGTTTCTCAAGGTGCACACGTTCAAAGTAAACAGTCGCATCGGATGGATACCCTCGAATTCGGGTAAATATACTCGCGTACACCGAAATCGAGACCTGTTCTTTTGGAGACTCTCATCTTAAGACTTTAATCACGTCAAATATTTATTTATTATTTTTTTTTTATACCATATACCAGCATACGTATTTTGTTTTGTGTTTTGTTGAAAAGAGGGAGGAAGTTCTTGTGGTCAATAACCCTTTGGAATCGATGCAAGCGACTCCTTACCTCCTTTTGTATGGCTGCGACTGCTTCAAGATGTGTAAATTTTCAATGTACCCTCACGAACAATAGGTTCTCTTGGTGGAAACCACTTAAATTTCATAATATATGCCCCAGAGTCGTTGTTGGTGTTGTTGAATTTTTATGAGAAAAGGAGTTTCTTTGGTCTTTTCCACTTTTTTTTTTTTTTTTTTTAATTTCTTGCCTCTGGGGTAATTTACCTCACTTAAGACGACGCTTATCATTGCCGGAGAGACTGAATGTGTATCTGGATTTTTAAAGGTTACTTAAGTTCAGTTTTTTTTTTTTGTTCAGTGATGAGACTGTTCTATTTGGAAACTTGTTCCCAGTAGACGTTTGTGGCAATGGCTTTGTTTGAGGGTTGTCTTTCGTTTTTTTTTTTTTTTTTTTTTTTAATTTGTGCCGGACTAATTTTTGCTGATTTAGAGAATGAGAGAATGTATCGATGAGATGAATGTGAATGTGTCCTTCGATGTACGATTCTCATTTGCAATTTGTTTGATTACAAATGAATATTCATTCTAACGGATTTGACTATGAACTTTACGGTGATGGTAGAGAGTGATTCATTGGATTCGAGTGATTGGTTTGTTGAATCAGGGACCTTGTCAGTGTGACATGAAAATGTTAATTGACGTTGCAAAGAACAGATGGCTTTGAACTTTAAGTGCAGTTCAGTTGAAACGAGTTTTGTGTCTTCTTTAATTGATGGGTAAATGTTCACCTTAAAGTGTTTGTGAATTGTTATGCATGTGCAAATGAGTTCATTTGTTGATTGCCGATTTTATAAATTATTATGCTGTTTACAGTGTTGTGAAATTGTGCTACTGCCACTGACACTTATGTTTATATTACAAGCGATATTCAGGGATCTACCTCGACTTTGGTATAAATAAACTAGGCAATGTATGTATGTATGTAACTGTACCTACTACTGTGGAGAATCTTTTTTTGTGCGCAATCCACGTCAAGGGAGAACCTGGGCATCAACCTTCATTAAACTCGATCTTGGGCCGCTTCATTTTCGCCGACCAAGTTAGTTGAAGTCTCCTTCTATTGGTGTTCCTTTAGCATTTTGTCCTTCTTGGATGGATTAGAAGCCCTACCGATCAGAACATCGACATTTAAGTCTTAGACATTTAAGTCGATGAATGCCAACCCTTGCGACAAGGTCAATGTCTCTGTATAGCCATACAGGAGCCATAAGCAGTATTCTAGGTCATTTTTCTATAAATGGAAACCGAATATCTCACGAAAAACCTGTCTCTAAGCAAGCAAGCCGGTTTCCATCTGCTTTTGGGACTCTTTTGGGGCAGTATATGAGATGTTATAGATCTTAGTTGTTCCAAGTCCGAAAAAATAGCGATTGGCAAGAGTTATTCTTCAATTAATGCTTATAGCGGGCGATCGGTTTCAGAGGTTCATATAATTTGGCAGCGAGGATATTGTATGCGATAAGACAGCTTATATCCATGTAGTTGGCGAAATTCAGCTGACGGCGAATATTGAAATTGGGCTTTATACCAAAAATCGGAAAATATGACTAAACCCACACCAAGAGCTTCAGACCTATCCGTCTAGCTTCCTTCATATTGAAGAGCATGTAGCGAATGGTCGAGCTTCATGTGAGCAAAACTGCTCTGCGAATGCATTCTCAACAATGTGGAAGATCCTGCGAGAGTGCGCTTCAAAATTTGGTGGCAGAATTGGAATTGCACTCGACAAAAAGGAATAAGCTCTGGGCAATTTCATCCACATTGAGGATGTTGTCGACAACGTAGCCTTTGACTGCGTGTGTAACTCGGCCAGTCAATAGAGCGCAGATGAATCACTAATTTTGTGGATAAAAGCAATGCTGGTGTATAAGACGTTGATTGCGGATGCTGACTGTGACCAATATGTGAATGGCGTGGGTTAACAGGCGTTGCCCGCAAAGCGGCTTCTCCTAAACTGCTATGGTGCATGTTGGTCGACTCAGTGTTGGTCGACGGTCTCAATAGTTCTGACGTCTATGCTCAAACATGTGCAGATGGTGAAGCTGTCTGTTATATCATGACTAGCGGCTGTCTGTTTTATAACACTGTCATCCCTAGACGTAATCGATAGTTGCTGTACCAGAAATGGGCTTTCGGTCAATCTTCTCAAAATTGAAGTTGAGGTTCTCGTAAATAGATAAGGAGGGACCGAGCTTGTGTAACTCATCTAGTCCTTAAAGGCGTCACCACCCGATTCTCAACGAAAGGTAATATTTGGGTGTTATGCTGGATAACAAACTTCTTCGGATTAAACTTGTTACGTCAAAAAACCCTGGCTGACCTTCTGGAAGTGTAAAGGAGCTGGCAAAAGCACTGCGTAAGCTTTTTCATCAATCCTACTCTTTAGGACTCTTTCCGATCAGATGGAAACCAGCATTTGTCCAGCCCGTCCCTAAAAAAGGCAAATCTTCTTTCTCCTCCTACAGACCCATTGCACTTATGTCCTTTCTTTCTAAGAGCATGGAAACGCTGATAAACCGTCATCTCATGAAATATCTCGAAACACGAAACCGAAAAGTGGAACCAAAGTATACATCAATCTGGCGAAAGCAAGATAGTTGCACTTGATATTTCCCTGCCGAGCTCTCTATTTCCTGGTCGTTATAACTTGCAATCATTTAAAACCAGCGTACCTCGGTACCTCTAATTTCTTCCTCCCTAATTTTCCTTTGCCTGCGCTGTGTGTAAACATTATAAGGGTACCTTAACCCCTTGAGCGCTTGTCAATTGGCTCTGCACGGTCATGATAAAGCCAATTATATCCTATGGCGGAACACTCTTTCACGAAAAGACGTCACTGCTGCTTTTAACAGACTCGAAAGAAAGCCTGGTTGGGCTGGGCTCTAGACGCACTGATTAATCTGCCTCCCCTTGATAAAGCCATCTTCCGTTAAAAGAGAAGTCGTCTCTTGTATAAAACGCACTTGAGCTTTGACGATCTTTCGCGACTCCCGCCTTTTAATTATGATCATATGGACATGAACTCCTGCTACAGAAAAAATACGAAATCGACTTTCTCTACATCGGCCAGAACCTGAGCTAGAAAAGGTATGTAGTCGGGTCTTCACATATGGCTCCAAAATCGATCTAGGATGCGGCGCTGGTATTTTTCTGGAGGACGACAAAATTGGACTTCATTCCTCGTTAGGAAAACTTGCGTCTGCCTTTCAAGCGAGATTCACGCAATCCTGATGGCAACGAACTATATTGTAAAGAATCAGTTAAAGGGGTGAAGCACTCGGGAGCCAAGCTGTGCTTAAAGCCTTCTTGAATACACTCACGACTTACAAAGCAGTTCGAGAACAAAGAACTTTACTGAATGCAGTCGGTGGGCTGAATTTATTCAGTCTTGTTTGGGCTCCAGGTCACAATGAGATAACTGGAAAAGCAATCGCTGATGTCCGAGTAGGTGTATTACTTGTTTGGCAAGATTCAGAGGAGAGTTTTTCAGGGCCGAAACCTACATTAGCACTACCTCCTGGGTCCCCCAGTCCCCCAGTACGAAAGACCGCAGGATGCATAATTGACACAATATCCTATAACGCTTGCTGTGAAAGTAATGGCGACACCGCGAAGCACCACCTCTGTGAGTGTTCGGCCTACGCTCGGTGCTGCTGTAATGGGCGCTGGTAATGTAAACACTTTATCACTGAAGTGCTTACTCGTCGTTCTTCGGAAGACTGAGAAATTTCAGTAAAGGGAACATAAAAAGCGCACAAAGGACTAGTTCTTTGGTTGAGTGCCCTGTGTCGACAGAAACAATAAAAAAAACAATAAAATTTTTAAGGAAGTGAAACATTGGAATTACGACAATTACATTCTCATCTGAGATTTCCCCGTAATTATCTCATTTGACTGTCTTCAGTGACATATTCCACCAACCCCACTTCGTAGTTGCTTAATTTTACTAAATAGAAGGAAACTCCCTACCTTATCTCCCATTTCCACATTAATTTAAAGCTGATTCAGGAATGCTTGGATAATTACTTGGTGAAGTAATTTCCGCCAGCAAAACTCTTTTCTAAATGCTACCCACTTAGTTGCCCTGTTTTAGAGTGTTAAAGAAAATAATCATCAAAGACAGGGCTTAGTAGAACGCCTGGAGTAGTAAAATGGTTTCCTAATTCAAATGTATGTAGAGATGTACGAGTATGTATGTGTACCTATAGAAAATTCTGAATGCGAGAGAAATCTACCCTCTAAGTATATGTATATCCTGCTTATAGTGTACCCTCTACAGCACATCAATCCCCATCAAAAAGATAAATGCCATTTAAATTAGCTTCTTTAAAAGGCACAACGACTAACGTCTTAATTATTCCAATCTTCATGCTTCACAGTACTTTACCAGTCGCTAAAGTATTCGTTTCGTAGATAAATATATAAATACTCGTACATACATATTCGTCTATTCGTGTAGCGAAATTCTACGAGATGAAATAAAAAAATAACTCACGGAGAAAATTTCATTAAAACTACGTTTATCGCACATGCAGGCAAAAAAATAAACAAAAAGAAAGCTCTGTCAAGCTTTGTGCTCCAGGGTTTCTGTCTTTCTGTTGATGTCTATCTGTCTGTTCTATATTCGCCATTTTTTTTAAGAAACATGACCTCGTCTGTCGACGCTTAGCTGAGATTTTTCCTTTTCCAGTTTGAATGACAGATTTTGAGTGTTCTAAGGCGAATAAGTGTGGGAGGAAAGTATCCTTTTTTTTTCCTCCTTTTCCAAACCAATACTTTGTTTATCACATTACACGAGTTCATATAGACACAGATATATCTACTCCACACTTGTTCCTGGTAAAAACAACACAAAGAACGCTGACAGATCCTTGGGAATGTGTCTAATACGTTTGAGTGATTTTTGAGTCGTTTTGAGTCGTTTTCAGTTGTTTAGTTGTTTCTGGGCTTCAGAAGATTCGTTTTATCGATTTTGTTTGTTTGAATGGGCCTCCTTATGGATGCTGTAATGGGAAAGGGATATTCTCTTCTATTAAATCGACACGTCTTCGTTTTCAATGGCGAAGACGACTTGCCTGGACCAATGACCGAATACATTGAGTAAAGTGCTCATTCATTTGGACAGGTGTTAGGTGTAGGGTTACAGGTTCACTTTGGTTCTCATCGTTCTCATCGTTCCTTTTCAAAAATACAAATAAAAAAACGAGACAAAAAGAAACAGAAAAAAGGTTTGGTCTCTGAGTTTCTGCTTATTCTGCAAGTTCGCTTCATCATTTTCGTTTACATTCTCCAAAGTCGTTGCCGTCGAGTAAATTCGCAGGAGGAAAATTCTTCTCCGTCTCCTAGAAACGATTTATTTTCTTTTGGAAAAAAAAAAAAAAAACCCCAACTTCAATACAATCCCCTGGGCTAGAGTGTATTCGTATGTAGGGATGTATGAGGCAGCTCTCATGTATAATTTCCGTCCATTTTCAGACCATAAATTACAATTTTACATCCACAGGGTGGATTCGGGTTCGAGTTCCGAGTGATAGAAGAGGGCGAGGTCGGTCTGTCGGTCGGTTGGTCGGTCTGTCGGTCGGTTGGTCGGTCGGTCGGTCATAACATATGCATGATAAGGAGCAACCAAAAAGGACTGGTAAAGGTGGATGTTTGAAGCAGAATGCATTTCCCATTTTGATTATGGGTTCAGTTTTTCTCCTTTTTTTTTTTTTGGTTTGCTCTCTTCTTAGTAAGGCTTTGCTTCACCCAGTGTTGAAGGGGGTTTCTTTGACCTGGTTTCTTTTGGTCTGAGGGGGTCTTCGGAATACTTCGTTTTCTTACACTCAATTCTGAATACCACGACTGGTGATGACGGTCGGTGGTTATACGAATACAAGTGCTATACCTACTATGAGTGTAAGTGAGTTTCTTATCTCGGTTTACGTTCCAATTTTAGATGAGGACCGTCTGTAATTACACACTCATGCACTGCGCATATACGAATATTTCTACTAGACCTACGAGCAGAAATATGGCAACTGCTCGAGTTGAAAATATAAATATTGATGGAGGAAATATTTGAAACACTTTATCAGAGATACGAATGTTGTACTCTACTATTGCCCCGCACAAAGTTCAATATTTGCTCAATATGTGGAATGTATAAACATTCCGAATGAGATATACAGATACTTTGGTGCAATGTTATGATAAGACATGTCTTTATCTATTCGGAGTGGGATTTTGAGGGCACTTTGTCGAAAGATTGTACGTAGTTGAGTACGAGTACACCTTGATATCAGGCTTTGTTTGTTCGCTTTTATTATGTGGTGGCAGTAACTGAGGAATATTGAAAACCAATATGATGGATTGTTATACTGGTGGTAGGTATATGGCGGTAATCCTTTTCGAAGCTACTCATAAATTGCCTCCCCCTATCGTGCTCGATATACCTAAGTAATAATGAAAGCTTTATTTTTTTTCGTTTCCAAATTGTCGTTCATTAGTTTTGTGCAACAATGTTGGTCAATTTTTTGATGAACGAATATCCGAAAGTGCCTTCAAATGACAAAGGGCATTCGTTTCGTATGTGAAGTAATTGTGCATCATGAGGAGATCGCCTGACAAAGGGTAATAACCTGACAGTCATTTGGTATTAGTCTGGACTAAATCGTAAAAATGCATACGTATGTAAATAAACGTGGAAATTCTAATAGGCTTGTCACGAAATGCAACGACGTCGTACAGTGAGACATGCAGCTCATCCGATGGGTACCACTTTACTTGGAAGGGTTAATGCTCTGGCAAGCAGATTCATTTTAAACACGCTTTATACGAACTTTACAATTTGAGTTAGATAAAATGTTGTTAGTCATTTGGGAAAGAAGCCTTGCTTTGTGGTAAAATGAAGTCTCTAGAAGTTCAATACATCCAACAAACTCTATTCCATTTCATCGAGCTCGCTGTTTTCAAAAACTAAAAGTTGTAAACAGTTTCCAGCACACATACGTTTGATAGGTGAAGGGGTTTCAAAAAGGCGTGAAGGATCTGATTTTTTTGAATAAAACGAATGATTGTTGGGATATTTCTTTATTGCTTTATGAAGTAGACATTTGGGGACTATTAATGGAACACAATATCTTCCAAATGAATCCCTCGGCTTTGCTTGCAGACCCTCATCCTTATCTCGAAATTTTCAATCACTCTTTCACATAATTGCGGCACTATCTCGGGGATGGCGGCTTCAATGTTCAATTTCAGAGTTGGTATTGTTGGCGGATGATTGGTATAGACATAGTCTCCCAAAGAAAGAAGCCTAACGGGCCAAAGGCTGTCTCCGAAACGCATAATTACGCGGCCAGGAAACTTCTTGCGCAATAACTCGATTGTTTTGCGACTTTATTGCACTTACATATCACCATCCTCTTGAAAGTAGAGGCCGTCCGTATCCATATCCTTAAGTTCCGGCCATAAAAAGTTGTTTATTACCTATTCTAGCCATAAATACTGATACAAAGAAAAACTTATGCGAAATGAAAATGCGAAGATACTCTTAAAAACAAATTTATACTTTTTATTTGTCATATCCCTATCCTTAACGCCTGACCTGAGACGCACTGGGCAATCATCAATCGCATTACGGACCTCATTCATCGGAAAGTTGCCGACAGCACGGATAAAGGCTCGCTTCAAAGACTCAATATTTCGGTGATGAATACAACAGGCCATTCTTTCTAAAACGGACCACAACTTGTAATCCAAAGGCTTGAAGTCCGGACTACCAGCTGGCCAATCATCCGGTGATATGAAGTCTGGTATATTTTCTTTTAGTCACTCTTGAGTGGTTTTCGAATTGTGGGCTGGAGCAGAATCTTGTTATGTGCAGTGCTTGTTTGCCAACACAGTTCGGCTTAGCAGCTTAACGACATCTTCCAAAAAAAAAAAACGGTTTTGGTAAACTTTCGCCGAAGTCTTGACTCCTTTTTGGTTTGTTATGCCGTCGTAGTTCACTACCCACCATACTACTACATTTGCAGGATGGTGGCCTCTTTCAGCTCTTGGGATATGTGCTGAAGCTTCTTTTGATGTCCAAGCATACACTCGATCATTTTGCTTATTAAAAGTTTCCTGGACGGTAAAAAGTTGGTCGTCAGTGGACAGAATTTGTCCGGTGAGCATTTTTAGCGATTTTTGCTTCAATGCGACTGTCAGCAGGTGTCCAGTGTGTCTTTTGTAGGCACCAGGTCTCAAGTCTCCTTTGATGATGCGAGACATGGATTTTTGGGAAATTTTCATTTTCCGCGACAAGATATTCTGCTTTCTCAGTGGTGTGCGTCTGATTCGAGTTCGCACGGCTTTGATGGCTCCCGGAGTCCTCGCGGATCTTTGACGGTCACGTACTCCACTAGTATCCTCGAATAATTTAATAGTACGTTAAACAAAATAGCGAGTGATTCCAAGCGGTCGCAGTGTCCGAAAATATCACCTTTTGCCATATTACACTTTTAATGAATGTTTCTTTATAAGTTTGGTTTTTAAACTGGCAACACTGTTTCTACAGATTGTCAATTTGACAGTTGAAAGTTGATTTGAGGTTAGTACGTTTTAGCATTTTACGATGAATAGATTAACGCCAGAACAACGCGTGCAAATTGTGCAAACTTATTTTGAAAACCATGACTCGGTTCACCAAACTTATCGTCCATCTGAGCAAGTTATTCGGAACACGATGGATCGCTTTCGCAACACGAATGTACACTCTAGTGGATAATACGCATCCCAAAGACGATAAACAGTGCGAACAGAAGAAGTTATGGCCTTGTGGAGTGTTGAGGAGAATCCGAATGAGTCGATTCGCCATCGTGCACAGCAATTGGAGCTACGCCCATCCACTTTGTGGATAATTTTACGAAAAGATCTTGGCTTAAAAGCTTATAAGATCCAGCTTGCGCGAGAGTGGAAACCGAGTGGCCATTATACGCGTCGTAGGTTCGGTGAATGGGCCGAAAACAGAATTTAGTTTGATCCTCATTTTCAACGCAACATTTTGTTCTCCGATGAGGCCAATTTTTGGTTAAATGGATATGTATTATGTAAACATGCAAAATTGCCGAATTTGGAGTGGAGAAAACCCATAAGCCTTTGTCGAGACGCCCTTATTTCTTTAAGGACGATGCCGGCCAGAATGTTACCGTCAATGGAGAGTGCTATAGAAACATGATTTCTGACTTCTTCGTTCTTCAGTTGAATGGTATTGACGTGACAGAGCTTTGGTTTCAACAAGATGGCGCAACATGCCACACGGCGCGCGACACCATGAATTTATTGCGAGCAACATTTGCTGAACGCACAATTTCGTATAATGGGCCTGCGAACTGGCCTCCACGATCCTGTAATCTCACATCTTTAGATTACTTTCTTTAGGGTATGTGAAGTCACTAGCCTATGACGATAAACCAGAGACTTTGGACGATTTGGAAGTCAACATTCGCCGTGTTATTGCTAATATACGGCCTCAGTTGCTCGATAAAGTTGTCGAAAATTGGACTTCACGATTCGAGCTAGCTTTGGTGCGCATATGCCCGATATCATATGTAAACACTAATGGCATAAAATTATCTATTAAATAAGGCTAATACGAGTATCATAGACATTAACATTAGCTTCAAGTGTTTTATTTCATATTGAATTTGTATACCTCTAAAAATAAACCCGGTCGCTGATCGCAACGACGCGATTTTCGATGTCACCCTATTCCATGATTGTAAACGACAAAGAAACATAAAAGCAACGTGTTAAATAACGGTTAATATGAAAAGAGTGCGACTATTACTCAAAATAGTTGCTAGGACTAGGTATATCTCAGTAGCGCGCTCTATTGAACGTAATGGCTTTTGCGGCCTCATTTTCGAAAAAGTAAGGTCCTAGCAAAATTCCGGTCCATAAACTGCACTAAACTATTTTGGGCTCTTTTTATGGGATTTTCCAAGGTTTTCTTGAGAATTTTGGGCGACAGATTCTCCACTTCTTGACGGATATTCTTCTTGAGCGCTGTCAGACTTTAAATAATTCCATAGAAAGAAGTCGAATCAAGTCATCTCTCGCGTCAGTGCAAATCGCCAAAACGCAATATTAGACAACCGGGAAATGCCTGCTTTAGAATGTCGGTTGGGGCTCGTGCAGTATGCGCCGTTGCTCCGTCCTGCTGGAACCACATGTCCTCCAGTTTCAATTTATCCAATTGGGAAGTGAAAAATTCATTGATCATGGCTCTGTAGCGCTCAACATCCATAGTGACCGTTTGGCTTACGGCATTTTAGAAAAAAAACTGGCTTAATTACTCCTCCAGGGTAAACAGCACACAATGCAGCGACGTTGAGTGGATGTAATGGCTCTTCTTGCATTACTCGCGGATTTTCAGTGCCCCACAACCGCAAATTTGTTTTGTTCACGTATCCACAGAGGTGGGAATACGAGTAGTCCTCGTCGCTCATGATTATTTTTGTCGCAAAGTCGTTCACTTCGTTGTTAAGATTTAGGAGGGCATGAGCGTAGGTTAGACACTCACCATCTGATGGAATGTCTGTTTTTAAGGAAACATCTTTGAAAGACTTTCACCAAAATGCTCCGTGGAATTGACAATTGCATGGCACGCCGTCTGCGCGATGTGTACGGAGCCTCTACGACATCTTCAGCCCCGGCATCGATATTCACGGCCGAACGAGAGGTACGAGGCCTTCCAGAGTTTGGTCGGTCCCGTGTTGTTCCAGTCCAATCTCACTCGTGCTTCTAAACGCCTCATTAAACGACCAATGGAAGCCGAGAGTTCAGAAAAACGGACACGAAATGCACGTTGCGCCAATATCACTGACGAATTGTTAATCAAAAACATGTCACGGTTATTCCGCGATCCTCAGGAGTAAAGCGTTCCATTGCTTATTCACACAAGCTCTAATTCTGTTTGCTTCACAAATGTCAAAACGGAATTGACATTCGACGCTATATGTAAAATCGATGGCACTTTCCGAGAGGGTGATACATTAAGGCCCATCTAATCTTATATTGTAGGTGAAGAAAAGTAAGCCATGATCCGAGTATATTTGGTCACAGAGAAGAAGAAGCATAGGATTAGAGAAATAATATCAAGAAGACTGGGTAAACGGTTAGAGGCAAAAGGTTACTATACTTAGTCCGACTAAATCTTTCATTTGAAAGGCACGTAAATCACCTTTTATTAAATCTGAATTGAAGTCGCCGCAATCTGAACTTCATTGTCCTTTTCTAATTTTATAGGGTCGGTAGTGGTAAATCTATCCTAAAGGCTGCTTTGCAACTGTAGAGTTTTCACGTGGCCGGATAATTAATCCCTCGGACAATCCCCGAACTTAGAGAGCCATTGGGCATTTTCAGGTTGATGTCACACGGTGTCTACTCTAATCGAACAAAGGTTAGGTACTTCTGCCTATCAGCCTAGAAATTGTGAATATCCGCAATATAAAATAGCTTTAGCAGATTCCACACATCCAAAAGGTCCAGACTTTTGGCCCTGTTTGTTTTATCGACGAAATACCGGACAGCCTCCGAGCTTGACTTATTTTTTTTTCCTTATCAGTGAACAGTGCTTTGTAAGCAATGTCTTCTGGACCATCGGCTCCGTTCGGGAGCTCTAAAAGTGTCCATTGGAAGGGTCATTTGTAATCGCATAGTTGCGTAGAAATTCATCTGCGATCAACTCACCAAACGCGAAGAAAACCATCCATTCTTGAAGCGTAGGATCTCGGGCGACGAAAAATGGATTGTCTACTACTTACAATGTCAGCCGAAAAAAAAATTTGGAATAGGCGAGATAAATCATCGGAAAGCCAAGCAAAGTTGGACTTCCACCAAAAGAAGGTGATGCTGTCAATCTGGTGGGATTGGAAGGGACCAGTCTTTTATGAGCTGCTTCCAAAGAACAAAACGATTAATTCCGATGTCTATTGTGAGCAGCTAAAGAAGTTGTGCCATCGCACAGAAACCTTCCGAGCTGATTAATCGTAAGGGTGTGTTGGTGGTTTGCTCACTCGGAAAAAATTATTGTAGCATGGTTGAGGTGTGTTGCTATATCCACTATAGCCCCATCGAACTTCAATTTATTTCATTGCTTGCAAATCTCCTTGAATGGTAGACCTCATCAAGCAGTTTCTTGCAGAGAAAGTTGGGAAGTTTTATGAAGTTCAACGAGAGATGACAAAATGGCCCATACATCATTGATTAATGGTCATTACGTATATTGAATAAACGCACTTGAAAATCAAATTAAAAAAGTCCCAATGACTTTTTGAACCAGCCAATATAAAAAAACAATCCTTCGCTTGGGTAGACACAACATATTTTGTAGTTGTTGCAGCTGCAAATTTATCAAACGCAACAAGGCCAACTCAAACGATGAATATTGAACTTTGCTCATTCGTGGAACCTTATCAAATGATTGTCTAATAAAAGAGCAGCTCAAAACTGACAACAAATTCAACAAAAGACCCCCGTTTCAAGTTTCAAGTTTCACTCGATGTTCTTTCATAAGACAGCATAAAACCGAAATAAACGCACGATTATCTCAATAATTATACCAAACAAAATGCAACCTTGGCACGGTCAGTGATTTGTATATTTCATGTGTTCTTTTTTTCTCTATTTGTTTTTCTATTTCTATTTCTACGACCAAAAAACACTTGTTAGAGGATCAATGCCGTCACATCACATTAAGCATGCGACTCAATAAAACACTGAAACTCATCCAAACAGCACTCAGACTGGGCAAAATGAAAAATGAGGAAATATGTAGTCGCATTGGAATAATTAGAATTTTATGTTCCAAAAAAAAAAAAACAACACGGTTGCGATTTGTTGGCGCTGACGATAATTTTTTTTAAATTTTTTCTTTCTTCCCCCTCACGGGTTCTTTTTCTCGATGGCAAATTATCGGGGATACAACAAACGCAGAGCACTCACAAGCAAACTTGCAAGATTTATGAGCCATTTTATGATGACTTTGCTTAATTATGCTAAAAATATGAAAAAATAAAAATAAACGCACTGAGTGAGCACAAAGTTAAACAAGGCTTTCAAGACGGAGTAGTACGGATAGGTACATGTTGTGTAAACATGTTGACTAATTGTCAGATTCAGATTGGATTGGAGTAGTGCTCGTAGTTGTAACGCCGCCGTGTAGAGAAGTAAAGTAGAAGTGCGAAGTGTAACTTCAAATAAAACACACTCTGAAGGAACGTGCGACGTAGTGAATGTGATTCATTTGTTGAGAGATTACTTTTTACGATGTGTGAACATGGTGCAGAATTGCAATCACTTCTGGCTTTGTCATTTTAACGTTTGTTTATCTAACGAGGAAATATGAAACTACGGAGGCTTTTGGAGTTTATATTTGTCGATTTGACGAGAGCGGTGTAGTGAAATTCCATACTTTTAGGTAGTGCGGTCTTCTTGGAACTCTTTGTTCTTAGACATTCAGGGAAAACCAGCCCGATAGTGGAGCCGACGCGGGATATGTAAGTGAGCCATCGATTTTTCTAAATTTGACATTTTTTTTTTCTAAATCTACTGCACCTTGTGCATTCCTTCCATCTTTGATTTGTTATGTCCTTTATATAGAGCATGGGCCTGCAGGAGCATTGGTGACCGTAGCGCCAGATCTTGCCGATTCTTCCCTCTAAGGCTCACTATGAAAGAATCGATTATTATTTATTAGGTGGCGCTACAGTCCGGGGTGAACCTGGGTCTCAACTAACAAGCCACTCCAGTTAGCCCGGTCTTTAGCTAATCCCCTCCAATTGCGCACTTCAAGTCGGTTGAGGTCCCATTCTACTTGTGCGTACCACCTATGAAGTTAGTCCCAAAAGTACCCGACCTAATAAAGAAAACATAAAAAATTTAGGAAAAATATGTTTATTTCTCTATGTAGTCTCCTTTTAGTTAAATACACTTTTCCCAGCGATGTTCAATAGCTTAGATATCCTGTTTATAGTGAGGATGGTCGAGCTCCTTAAATTAGCTATCAACCGCAGACTCCACCTCTTTACTGTTGGCAAATTTTCTACCATCGAGCCATAATCTGGCGAATAGGGTACATGAGGAAGCAATTCGAACTTTAACTCATAAATTTTGGTCATCGTGTTGATACATGTGTGAACTGGTGCATTGTCTTAATGAAATAAAACTGCGCTTCGCCAAATGCGGCCGCTTTTTCTTGATTTCATCTTTCAAACGCTGCAATAAGTTCGCATAATACACGCCGTTGATTGGTTTTCCTTTCTGAAGATAATCAATGAAAATTATCCTACGCGCATCCCAAAAAACTGACGCCATGACCTTGCCTGCAAATGGAACTGCCCTCGCCTTCTTTGAAGCCGATTCTCCGTTTTGAGTCCATTGTTTTGACTGTTGCTTCGTCTCGGGGGTGAAGAGATGGAGCCATGTTTTATCTATGATTATGGATCGACGCAAAACCTGGGCTTTATTCCTGTGAAACTTCCACCCGTCTTGCGTAAAGCTTTCTCATGTCCAATTTTTCAATCAGCATGCGATGTACAGCACTTTTTGAAATGCCTACCATATCTGCTAGTTCACACACTTTCATTCGACGGTGATCCAATACCATTTTGTGGATTCTTTTCAACATTTCTGAGAACTCACCTCATGTGGTCGACTAATGTTCGTCTTGACAACTTGTACGGCCGCGCTTAAACTCTGCCTTCCAATATCTTATTGCTGTAAACGAAGGAGCAGATTCCCGCCGAGTAGAATCCAGTTCCGTTTTGAGGCTTTTAAAATGAAAGTGTTGTATCACATTTTTTCCATATTTAAAAATTCATTGAGAGCGTTGACTATTGATGGTTGCCGAACAAATACTAAACAACATAGCATCATCAAACTTAAAACTTAAGCTTTATAAGGTTGGTACTTTCTACATTTGTCATTCTTTTTAAACAACAACCGCCATCTATACGTCAGGTGGGGTACTTCTGGGACCTCCCTCGTGAAATGAGATCTTCCTCTACTGCGTTGTCCCTCCGGGTTAGATTCGCAAACTCTGCGGACTGGACCATTGGTGTGTATTCGCTCTACATCTCATGCGACTGATGTGTAGTTTTCTGACTAGATCGATGTCGCTGTACAGCTCGTATATAGTTCCGTCAACGCAACCGGACCGAATATTTTTCGAAGGATTTTTCTCTCGAAACGACTTTCGATGTAGTCCATGCCTCAGCGCCATAAAGTAGGACTGGGATGATCACGGTCTTATGTAGAATCTCCTTGGTTCACTACTCAATTGTCTGCTTAACCTAAAGAAATAGCGATTGGCAAGAGTGATTCTTCGTTTTATTTCTGGTGAGGTGTTGCAGGCAGAATTTATAGCAGAGCCAAGGTAACCTCGGAATTGTAGCTGTGTTGTCCAATTCGCCGATGTTGTCTGCCCCTTCTTCAGCATATACTTGGTTTTGCTTTCATTTACCGCTAAACCCATCTTGGAAGCTTCCGTTTCAATACCAGCGAACGCATCTGTAATAGCCCGCTGAGTTCTCCCGGTTGCACAAACTTTTGAAAGATTGTGCGTCCAGTGTTCAGTTGCGAGTTCCGCACAATTTTTTCAGTTATGATGTTAAAGAAGTTGCCTTTGTCTAAAACCTTTTTTGACATCAAAGGTCTCGGTTAAGTCGTTACCGACCTTGCCGGAGCAGCAAGCGCTCTCAATCGTCATTCTACACAGACGCCAAAACTACACATAGCTCGTCTGTAATGCTAAAATTGCTGTCATATTCACCCTTAAAATCGATACAAAGATGATGGGTATCGATTTGAACTTCTTGAGTTTATTCCAGGATCTGCCGGGGTGTGAAGATTTGGTTGATTGTGGACTTTCCTGGCTTGAAACCACACTGATGGCGGCCAATCAGGTTGTTGACGAAAAGGTTTTCAGACGTCCACACAATATAGCAGATGAGATCTTGAATATGATGTTCAAGAGATCTATACCTCTACAGTTTCTGCAGTTGAGAGGTCTCAATTTTTCTGGATCAGGCCAGCTATACTGAGATTCCATTTATCAGGCATACACTCTTCTAACCAGATCTGAGAAATGAGTTGGTGTATGCTCTCCACAAATTTATTTCCAGAACTTTGAATACCTGGCCATGGCTGTTTCTTCGGACTTAGAATGCAAATGTGTAATATGGTCTTACCTTTAGAATCCACTATATAAGATAACCACCATCCTAGTCCCACTTTATGGTGCATGGACGTAAGCGAACGTGAATGAGAATATCCTTGGCCGTTTCGAACGCAAAATTCTTAGGGTGATCATTGACCTCTGCAGAAAAATACACGTTAGTGGCCTAAGTGGCTATGACATGCTCCAACCCGAAGATTCGATTCGATTACAAGGAACAATGCAATAGAGGAAGACCACGCTCTAGGTTCCTCGCGCAAGTGGATGGAGTCTTCAACTAACTTGGAGTTAGTTGACTGAAGAGGCCTATTGGCTGAAGGCCAGGGCCACTCCACACTTTAATTTAAATATTGCTTTCCTTGCTTTAATTTGGTCAGGTAGGCGGAAGTTTTGGTTATGATCGTCTGAGCTGAATGGTCTAATTTCCCTGTCAGTGGGATGTTGGGCTTCTTCATCGTTATACAGTCTGCAGAAGAAGTTTTACCATATTCTCAACACCGACTACGACTCGACTACAAGGTTTCCTTCTCCATCCCTACAGGTTTCCGTGCGGGTCTTCTTGGCTCGACTTATTCTTTTTACCTGTTGGTGTAAAACTTCCGCACGTTAATCCTGAATTACTCGTACATCCTCTCAATATCTTCGATCGCGCGCTTCTCGTGCTCTTTTTTCTTCTTTGAAGAAACTGATATTCTTCTCGTCTCTGCTGCTCGCAGAGCTTACGAGCGGCCCTCATACTTTGTTCCAGCGTCGATTTGTGGGCTTCTTGTTTAGCTGCACTAGTCTTCGGTACTTGACGCTGGCGGCATATGAGTTGTTGTGAGATTTCGGGATACGCATTCGGCGAAGATTCTGGCGGTTTCTTGTGAATGCAGGTAATATACGTTGTCTCTTCTCACAATGGCGCTGGGGAAATCCGCATTCGCACGTGGTGATCCCAGTCAATGTTGGCTGCCCGGAAAGTTCGGGCGTCCAGAAAAGCGATAGCATGACTTATGTCCAACGCAAAATGTTCAATTTGATTTATCGTTTGATGATGCGGAAACCTCCATGTCCTTTTTTGTATGTTGAGATGAGGAGACACCGTGTGCTCGCTATAGTAATATTTCGTCCCACCGCAAAGTCAATAAATCTAAATCCGTTGCCAGATGTGGTGTCGTGTAAGCTATGCTTACCGATTATCCCACCAAAGATGCCCTCCTTTCCTATCCTGGCGTTAACATCGTATTATGCGATTGGACATTGCTCATATGTCTTGTCGAAGAGTTCGCAGAAACATAATTTTCTTGGCGTCGTCCCTATCTCCCGCAGGGTCATGGGGCCTTAGCCTTGAATCGGACTGTCATAAGATGTTTATTCACGTGTCGAAAGCTCAAGACTTCTTGTCTAAGTTTGCCGTATATAGCAAATCCTCATCCGAATAAGCGCTGTTTCTTTTCCCTATAGCAATCACCATAGTACACCAGTATTTCATCCTCCTCATGTCCGGCCAATCCCATTGCACTTCCTTGATGGCGGTGATAACTGCGTGATAGCAGTCAAGGGTCTCAGCTAATTGTGCGGCTGCACGTGGTAATTGTCCTTTTAACGTTTGCATAGCTCGTCAACAGTGAGTCCATTTTAATCCGAGGCCGTCATATATTTTAATCTGTTCCCTATGACGGCGAAGGCAAGTATTATGCTTTTGGCCAAGCATGCCCTTGCCATTTTACCCCTCATAAATAACCCTTACATGTAGTTACCGGGAACTACTACTGGGAGGCAAGGCAAGCACTTCGCTACGAACTTACTTAGATATAAGACACTCAGCGACTTCCCGATTAATCTCCAGGCAGGCGATCATTAGACGACATCATTAGACGCCTTATATGCGATGTTAAGAAGGCTCATATCCCTGTAGTTGAAATTATATTACAATAATTTTGACGGACAGTGCTGACAGTGGCCTCAAACTAAATGTGGCAAGCAGAAATGGGTGGCGTTCCGGATGCGCTCTTAAATTTGCTCAGTTCTCTGCATGTGGTACCTGGAAAGTGGGTTCCATTTTTACTGCTTAGATTCGGTCTCTCAGAAGAAGAAACTCAAACGATCCCCCCATTGAGGGGGCCATAAATTTGTCCAAAGTGTACGAGTATAGATAGGTGAAGGGAGCAAAGTATGCCATTTAGTGGAGCGTACGAAAGCAGAAAAGTAAACCTGCCTAATTACTCATAAATTTACTTAATAAGGGAGCCGAAATATATTATTGAGTATAAGTTGGTAATTAAGTAGTTGGCACTTCGGCGATAATTGAGGGGTTAACATTTTCAATTCGTCAAGATTCTAATTAAGGGGCATAAATGATGCTGAGAGATCTGGGCTTAACATCCCTTATCTCAGCCGGCAAACCGAAATTTCAAGTGAAGGTAATAGCCTTTCATTCCGTGAGTCACTTCTTCCTCAAGTCTGAATATGAACAACTAATGCAAGTTAAAGGCAAAGGCTGTACCCTTAGAAGGGAACATGTGGACTAGTTTCCTTCGACTATGAGTCATCTGCTCGTGCCGTGTCGTTAAGATTTTCAAAGAATTTTATATCTTGAAACAACAGCGCAGACTTGAAGTATTTTTTTGACAGACGTCCAGGCCAAATTGCATTCAACATCTGTAACAGCAAGAGCAATTTTTGTTAATTCAAATTTGTTCTCTCAGGATCCGTGTCAAATTGCACTCAATCTCGATAGGCAAGTGGTCTACTTACCTTAGATTAACGTTCCGCAGCCTTTAAAGGCTTATCGCACAATCCAGTCACAAATTTTTTGTGTCGAATTATTAAAGAAAAAAAAAAAACGAAAGTTCTTACTCGCCACAAGGTCAGTTTTCAAAAAAATTTAACGCCTATTCCCATTAATTTTGATTTATTTACTCATAAATTTTATCAGAATTGAAGCATACAAAAATATTATTTAATCAATAAATCAACGGAACCGAAAAAGGGGTACAAATAAATAAATACACGAGTACAACAAAAACAGCCAAACAAGGACCAACAAAGGATATTAAAATTTATTCAGCGATTTCCTCCGCACGAACGACAACGCCCAATGAAACGAGTTTTTTTTTTTTTTTTTTTTTTTTTTTTTTTGTTGCAAGTTACTCATATTTAATGCTGCAAAAAAAATAATGCAAAAAATGAGTAAATATTATAAAATGAACAAAAACACTCAGGCACTCATACACACGTGAAACCAATATTATTTGAGCGATTAATTATCGAAAAGAATAGTGTGCAATGTTGTACACGCGGTCAATATATTTTGTGGTTAAATAAAAATTATTCTTGCAACCGCAATGTTGTGTTTATGGCTGTAGGGATGAGGCCATTTAAAAATGAATAAATGCACACAGATACGAGTATGTGGAACAATTATTTTTGGGTTAAATCGAATACAGATTGACAGTCATCATCCACGAGGATATACGAGGACTGTGTGGCACGCTAGTGTTAAGTCGGAAATTTAAATTAATTAAGTTGATTGTTTCTGCTGAACAAAAAACAAAATTGCGGGTTTGGGCTGGATTTGAAATAGTTAATCTCTGAACATTTTAAATGATTCTAAAACAAACACAGATTTTCCGGCTTGCCATTAGATGCGTTCCAATTTGTTTTGTTTTTATAAATTAAAAGGAGTGTGTTCAAAGTATCTATGCAATTTTTATTTTGGATACCATTAATTATGAAATGTGAGGTCATTCAAATGTCCTCTACGGAACTCCTTACATGAATAGTTGCACTGGACCGACTATTCCATGACCTTTTCGCATAATTCGTCCAATATTCCAGCAATTTCTCTTCCAATGTTCACTTCCAAATCGTCTCAAGTTGTTGGCTTATTAACATAGACCAGAGACGCAATGTAGCCCCAAAGAAAATAGTATAACAGTGTTAAATCGCACACGAGTGAGTTGGCCAATTGACAGGACCATTTCTGGTGATTAGACGAACACCGAACGTCATCTTCAATAAGTCGATTTGGGCAAGTACTGTTTTGTTGAAACCACATATCCTCCAAGCTTTTCAGTTGTCACGTCGAGTACCTTCAAGGTGCAGTCGGTCTTATGTCAATGTAAATGAGCTTTCGGAAAGACATGGGGCTTGTCACCGCGTCGGGTCCTCTGGATCTACACGGCTATAATAATGTCAATTATATCTAGTGCGTTGATATTCTGGGGGACTAACCTTTCATGAAAATTCTTCACTTTGATTTAAACTATAAAGAATTCTTAGCTGCATAGGGATTTTCTTAGGAGGCCTGCCCCTGATGAATCTTTCTCCCTTTGATATTCATACCATGCTGCACTCTTTAAGCCATGTTTCATTTAAAAAGAGTTTTCTTGACCTTGGCGTCTGATAAGCCGTCTGTTGTCAAGACAGCAATACGAAATGGACTTTCCTGCGCCCAGGAATGGTTACGGTCAGAATGTAACCAAGGAAAGAAGTGTATTCGGCTCTTCACAGATGGGTCCAGAAATAAATTAAGATGCGGTGCTGGTGTCTTTCTGGAGAACAGCAACATTAGATATCACTCCTTGTTAGGGAATTAGCGTCTGTTTTCCAAACAGAGACATACACAATCCTGATTACAACGAACTGGAGGGGACGAAGCATATGCATCTGTAACGACATCCAAGCTGATCTAAAAGCCTTGCTGAATCTTCTCATGACTTTCAAGCCATTGTAGTTCAAGAATGCAAGATTCCACTGAACGCAGTCGAAAGGCTGAATCCGCTGAGTTTTGTTGTGGTCCCAGGTCACAGAACGTTTCTAGGGGTTTTTACGTGGAAGCCTCCCATGGTTGACTTAAGCCCACGGAGCGACTACGATCATTGCGGGATTGAAGTGCGTCAACCACCATCCTGATCTAAAATACATACTTACTTACTTATCAGACTGGCAACCCTTGGAGGGTCAAGCCTCAACAACTGTAGCCCTCCATTTATTACGGTCCCGGGCGTGGTGCTTCTAGTTGGAAAGAACAAGCTGGAAAGATTCTCTTAGCTGAAATATTATTGTCCATCCGTCAGTAAATGAAGTCGATGGATTTTACCTTCTATAGTATGTCCACATCTTTGTACAGCTCATAGAGTTCGCAGTTGTGTGTTCATTGAAGAATTCACACAAGGTTCTACTTGTACACTGCACGACGCGTCGAGACTTTTCCAGTGTTGTGCGACACATCCGGATCAATTTTCCCGGGATCCCGAATTCGCCCCTCGAATTATATAACTCAGTGCGATGGATGTGGTCATATGCGGCTTTGAAGTCGATGAAGAGGTGGTGTTTTTGGTGTTTCGTTGGTTTTTTCCAGGATCCGTCTTAATGTGGAAATTTTTTCTGATGCCGATTTGTCGGGCCGGAAGCCGCAGTGGTATTGGCCGATTTGTGCGGTACAGTACGGTTTCAGACGTTCAATGGGGAATAATCCCCATTCCCGATCTTTCGAACGTCCTGGTGAAACCCCTTTCGGACCTGTACCAGTTCGAAGGCATCGTGTGGCCTAGACTTCCCCTTTAGTCGAGGGTGAAGCTTCCCTAAAACCTCCGCCAATATTAGTGCATTTTGGGGTTTTCCAACTACTGTCGGGGCTCCTGACTCCCATGGTAAATTTTTTTTTTTTTTTTAAAAAAACTTAACACTCAAGTGGGTATGACTACACTTAAACTGCCTGAGCACGTGTTAAGTTTTTAGGGAAATGAGGAAGAGAGAGAAAGGAAGATTGTTGGGCCCAGTGGTTATTTCGCTCCATGGGTGGCATCATCTTACGTGTTTTGGTTGCCTAAAAAAAAGAACGTCTTTCGCGTGCGGCTGATATTGAACCCGGAACCATCCGATTTGGAAGTTAATACATTATCACTTGAGCTACGGCCACACATATTAAGCATGTGTCGGGCTACCAGTGAGACCCCTACAACAAACTTGTGTCGACTGGCCGCTTAGCGTTCAAATATTGTCGCTGGTCAAATGCGATGAACATCAGTCGCCACTCTTGATGTCCTTTTGCATAGAACCAACAAGGGGATGACTGGAAAAGAAATCACTGATGACCATAACATAGCATAACAAATGCAAAGCTCAGCGGGAAGTTTTTCAGGACGTGCGCTCGCATCAAGCTGGAAGTACTCGGCACTGATGTGGTGGGTGCTGGTACAGTAGGCTCTCTATCACTGAAGCTCTTACTCACCCTTCTTCGAAAGACTTATTGTAGAAATGTCAGTAGTAGCACGATACAAAGACTTTTTCAGCATGAAGCATCATCGCAGAAGAAGTACATGCCAATGTCATTACATGAAAAATACACTTTTGGCTTCAGATCTTAAATATTTGAACGTATACGAAAGGTTATAAGCTCTTGAGAGCGGTGTGAAAACGGTTGATTGTGGTCTTGACTTACCAACTCGCATACAACCGCAATATTCTTTTCATTTCTGGTATTTCACTGTTTCCCTGACTAGGCAATATTATGGAATGAATAAGACGATTCGAATTTGTTTCACTAAACGCCCAGGTGTTCGCTGAGGAGGCTATTAGGAGTTGTGTCTTATCACCTTGCGAGATACTCAAATTCACAAGAGGAACTAGGTAGCCAAAGTCTTGCCTAACTTTCGTCAAATTGATGAAAATATAAAACCCTTTGTTGTAGCTTCCCCTTCTGTACTAGTAAACGCAGCATTGGCAGCTTGGTGTCCCCTATCAATAATGTCAATGCCATCCGCGCTGCCAGTAGTTGCACAGAATTTTGGAGGATTATTTTTGCTCGTCGATGTACTGCATAGGCGAATAAGCCTAGCAGGGGCGCCAGAACTAGTCATAACCTCAGAATACAGGATACACTTTGTGAAATGCGACTTCAAAATCGGTAAAGACGTGGTTCTCTGTCTTTTCCAAGGCTTGTCGTAGTCTGACAAATGGTGGGCTCTCTTGTTCTTCAACCACAATGATGAGATGACAAAGTGTGGCAAATCACCGCCCTAATCTCTCGCACTTTTGGTCGTTCAACGCCCTCGAACTTCCTCACATTAATTTGTTGATCCCTTCATGCCCGGAATATACGTATCCGTAACTTTAATATAAAGAAGAAATGGTTATAATTCATGTTGACTGCGGATTAACCAGGTGCAGAGTACTCTAAGAGAATCTTTTATTAATCGCTACGTGATCTATCTCGTCGACAGTAAATTGTACCGCAGATCATCAAATGGCTTTGTCTACATTCAGATAAGAAAGTAGCATTCTGATCACGAAATGTTTGTCCACAGCAAAGTCGTTTTGTCTGAAATCGTTGACAATCAATCGCTGACTTCCTGTTATGGCTCCAAAGATGGCATTCTTCTCCATTTTTTCATTGAAATTGCCAAAGATGTACTCGTATGTCCAATACCTCGTGTAATTTCTTTTTCGCCTGTTCTTATGGACCAGAGCTCGAAATGTATCGAAGAAGCTTTATAAAGTATGCGCTATAGACATTAGCATTACCGTTCAACAAATTCTTGCTAAACTTTGGGAAAATAAAGTAAGATAAAGCCGAGAAGATGCGCGTAATGTGTCCTTATAATCTAATATTCACCAAGTTGTGTGGACTTTCAATGCATAAAATCAGACGGCATATACCATCATTACACATCACATCACAATCACAGGGCAATTAGTAACTACACCCGATTAATGGAAGATGTTGGAAACCCTGCCACTAGCCAGGTTCTAAACAATTCTCTTTATAACCTTTTCTAGAAAGTCTGATTTCTTTCAAAAAATCTTACTAATCTACTGATCATATCTATGCGTTGGCCTATATGACCAACATGCAGATGGATTTTCGTGTTTGGAAAGAAAAATACATACTTATTGGACGTCCATTGGTGCTCTATTGCTTATTGAAAGCCTGCTATGCGAGTTCTTTTTAAGCAGAGCAGATAATCCTTTGAAAATCTAGCTCCCCAGGTCATATTCACCAGATCATCCAGGCTAGGGAAAGTTTCATATAATCAAAACCGTCCTTTGATGTTTAGTGAATAAAGCAGGAAACTGTAAAGGTAATTTGAGCAGAAAAACTGTTTATTGTTACAGTGCAGAACTATAAAAATACTTTTTCCGATAGTACCAACTCTTACAACGTTTATCTCAAAATGTGTACGCTTATTTTTAAAGCGACTCGTACATACTCAGCTCCATTGCAAAAATAAAGTGTACAGCCTTCAGGTGCTGTCTGAATTATTTCAGCCTCAGCCTCAATTATAACGTTACAATGCTGTCTGCATATGCCTGATTGCAGACAGAAGAACTATTAAACACTGTAACCGTGCTGTACAAATGTTTATCAGGGCAAATCAAGTATTGAGCATTCTAGAATTGTCAGCCGAAGAATATTGTAGAATACAAGCTCGGTCAGGGGTGTCTTGAAATGTTGGAATATCTGAGGAACCCATTTCTGTTGGTTTTGAATGTCTGAAAGGTACAACGGGAGAAGAAAAGTGTTCAGTGAACATTCCGAATTTATTGATTTCCACTCTAGTACGCATATTATGTTATATCCATGGCATTAGGGCATTGTCGCGATTATGCCATGATTTGTAGCCCAAACCAAACTAAGCCATTGAGGGTCAGTAGAGCCTGTAGGTGTGAAAAAAGTTTTCTGTTTGCATTTGCAAGGCGAATTATACGGTAAGTGTACTGAATTTTCTACAGTCCAGCGGTAGTGTGTTAGCATTTGTACCCAAACGTCAACAATGCCACAAGGTTCCTCTCAATTTTTGCTCTACTTCCATCATATTAAAAAAAGAGACACAATAGGAACCCAAGCCGACAATGAAATGACAGGTTTGCCGCAGTGCAACACCTTTCATATCATCAAATGACCCCAAGAGATACGATACTAGAACGACTAATCGTACCTTCAATTTTCACATGATCTACCTGTTTTAATTCTCATAAACCAGTTGAGATAATACTCTGACCCTGTGGAAGAATACTATTGACTACTACCACAAAATGTGCTTTTAAAAAAAATTTAAATCATTTACACTCAAAAAAAACGTGGGGCGCCCCTATTTAGTAAAGTTGTTCTACTACTAACTACCAGTCGACCTTTGCTCCAAACTGACATACAAAGAATTCAAGGAAATACTGTTCCGATAACGAATCACAAAGTAGGGCTCTATAGTTATACTCGTACACGACATTTTCCATGAATTTTTCAATTAATACAAATGAAAAAAAAACCACTCATATGCATCCTTGACTTTCAGAACAAAGAACACAACAATATTCTCCAAATTAACAAAGTCAAACAAACATACTCAAACCTCGGGCCTTGACTCTCTCCAATTATAAAATCGAAAAACGAATAAATAACAGCGAAGGTCTTGAGATTTTAGATAAAAAGAAAAAAAAAATTCGCTTACGAAATGAGATGATTGTTGAAAATGTAAAACAACTCAAAAATCCACTCAATGTTCAACTCAAAGATGAGCAATGAAATTAACCTTTTCAATGGCAATTGTGATTCACGTTTCACCCAAAAGCAATTCACCTTTTGTGATTTTTTTCTCCTCTCTTTTTTTTTTTGATTCCATTGAATTACGAATACAGCTACCAGTGTCGGGTACTATAAGACAGCAAAAAAAAAAGAAATAAAAATTCGCGCCACCGGTACACAACAAGTGCTCTGTATTTCGTCTTCGTCTTTGGCTGAAAATAAAAAGAAAAAATTAAAATTGTAGAAACTGAAACCAAACAGCACAACGTACTTCAACGTGAACAAGGGAAAGTTGTTTCATAAAAATAATTCAACGCGAAAATGCTAAACGAGCAGGAGGAGGACTATTTGCTTGGTATTACTCAAAACCAACAACATCGCCTTCGATTGCTGAATTTTAAACTTCCAAACCGGATGACGATTGGGCGCTGTTTTCTTAACTTTCGAATTAAAATTTAAGCGACTATCCAAAAAGCCTCAATTGCCTTATTGATGAAAGTGAAAAAAAATCGAAGGAAAAACGAAATTACTGTAACAACTGTTCCAACAACATGTTGCTGAATTGCTGACACACTTTTATAGAACCCCAGCGACCGTGCTTAATAGCTGAATTACTTTGAAACAGAAACAAGTGATTGGTGGTCGTTGTTGGCTACTGAGCAGTTGTGGCATATGGCATGGTTAGCTTAATGTGACGGCGACAAAAATCGTTTTAATTAAGCAACACTATCCGACACCGTATTGTAGTGGAACGAACGTGCAATTACATCATGATACGACAACGACTACTCGTATTGAGTGATGCTAAAAATATGTACATATCTGTACACTCGTATTTTCAAACGTGTTCTATTATATCCATGTACATATACGTAGTACTATATACTCGTACTCGTACATACGATTATTGTCATCTCTGTGGAATCAATGAAATCATTAGTAATGCTCGGAAGAAGATGAGATAAATCGTTAATGAGAAATTGAATAGTTGTAATTGGTCTTGGAATTGATTTTTTTCTTACTTACTCTCAGAATGGTTTGCGTAATGTACGAATAGAATTTATTTGCTTGATTAAGGCCGATACAGATGATTATAGTCGTTGTAGATACTTTATATGGAGTTTAGATAAGATATATTGCAACTGCTCATACATATGGCGTGAGTCATTTGGAAGGCTAATAGTTTACCCAACGTTTTATCTAAAAGCAATTACTCATAGTATCTAGACGTCTTTCATAGCAGAACAAACACAAAGAAGCAGAGAACAGTTTAGATTTCGTATAGCAAGGCAGGGGTGTGCTGTTTACAGCTTTTCACAACTACCGTATACGTAGAAAAGGATATGTAGGCGCTTGATTCATGGGCATTTCTTTTCAATCATACGTATTTCCCCGAAAAACAATTCCGAATGAGCTAATATTTTATGTCACAGAGTGCCATGATGTCCGGATAGGTTTTTGGCACTATGTTATATTGGTATTCCTCAAGGTTCCATCTTCTCTACGAAACTTCTTTTTTAGTTTTATTTTTGTAAATCGTCTTACTTAATGCTAAAATTACTCAAAGTACATTTTTTGGCAGTACTGAGTGCACTGTGACAGCTAGTCTCTGTCTTTTGTGGAACCATCCAGCTGGAATGTAATATAACTTAATGTGATGTTACAGCTTTGCTGAAGAGGAGCAATCCAAGAACTCCAACTAACTGGTTATGTTTAGTCAGAGGCCAGAAAAAACTATCAGAAATCCTTCCTAACTCAAAATATAATATGATTAAGGATTGATTCCAATCCATGTAATACTGATGTATTCAATATGTATTCGGTTACTCTACGGAAAGGTACAGACCAGTTGTTGCAAACCCTGAATAGGAGGAAATATGGATTGCGTTCACATGGCACATGGCACACAGTGCTATGGTGTTAAATTCACTGCTGGACGTCCTATGCTTAGAAGCACGTAAATGATGTCGCATAGTCTTAGCATCTCAAGACTTTATTAACGATTCGATGACTTGAAATTGTCTTTCATCAGATTAAAACTGAGCGTGCTTTATTCACAAGGACTTTAAACAACACCATCGGACATGGCTTGAACATGTCGAGGGAAACAGACACCTGCATGCATTGAACTACGCCTTCTATGGAATGAAGTTTTTGCCAAGACATGTGGTTTGCCGTTAGGAAGAGTTCAAGGTTGCTTGACGAAATAAACCTCGATGTTAATACAGTGTGTTCAACAAAAACGTGTGTAAAAAACAAAAATGCCAGAATTTTATTATACCAAATTTTTTTATTCAATTGCGCAACTTTATTAGTAGGGAGTCCAGTCATTATTATTATTTATAATTGCTTCGCATCGTGCATTAGTGCAACTGTCGTCTAATTTTTGCGGATATTTTAAAGTTAGACCTCTCCAAATTTGCTTCAAGAAAATTTTTTTCCCCCAGAGGCTTATGCTTCAATAAAGATCAAACATTTTCTATTGGACTAACATCAGGACTTTGGGGCGGTCAATCCAACGTTCCAATACCATTTGCCTCTTTCCAACGAGTCCAGAGGCTACTCCGATGATTTGGATCGTTATCCTCTTGCGAAATCCAATCGTAATTGTTCGGTTCATACAGAGATGCGGCTGACCCTCTTCTGGTATAATTTTATCATGAATTGTGCATCGAGGTTTTGTGTGATTATTATCAATTTTCCGAATCCTTTGGCCGGGAAGCATTACAGTGTGTTGCAGAAACTTTTCATATACTTTTATCCAGGCTTTCTTCCAAATAATTATAAACAAAAAACTAATCTGTTAGTATGATGTTGCTCCAATCCCGGTCTGAATTCTGCGTTGCCCAACTTAGCCTCTTTTCAATATGTTTTGTGTCACAAGCTGTTTAAGGTTAGTACTCCTGTTTTTGATGATTCTGTCAAACGGCATCGTTGATGGACACTTTAATTCATATTCAAGATAAATTTTCTTTTACGTTCCTTAGACTAATTGTGGGGTTTTTCCGAAACAATTACCAAATTTCTTTAGCGTTCTTACTGGATGACTTTGCTTTGGCCCCTCTACCTGACCCATCATCGTCAAACACCGCATTCCTTATACCTCTTTATCTCCTTTCTCACAAATGGCTCTGATGTTTTTATATATTTTGCTGCCGACTTAATGCTTTTGGGTGAGTTACTAAGAAAACACTTTCGAGACGCTTCTTAAAAGCCGCACTCATTTTGTAATGATGTTCTACCGCCGAATTATGGAAATATACTGAGGAAATGAAAACAATGCGCGATCAGCAATTAAACGCAAAAAATAATTTGACTACAAACATGTGTGTGGGAGTAAAAAAAAATAAATAATTTAAGGCACGTTTCTCTGGAACACACTGTATTTCACTCTTAGCTTTGCTCTAGATACACTGATTAATTTGGTAGCCTTAAAATCCATATCATGGGTTGTACCCTGAAAGCAATCGTTCGGGTTGATAGAAGTGATCTTTGGTATCCTCTGTGTTGGAGTTCCTATGACTTGCGCGTCGTTTGTATCATGGACTCGCAATCTAATTCAGTGACACTAGAATTATGAACTTGAATCTCTGGCGTTGACTATACTAAAAGTAGAAGAGGAACAAGAAAAGTCTCGAAATCAATAAAACGTAGCACTCTTTGTTTTTATGGACATCTTTTCCAAGTGGAGACATACGGAATCCTTACGATGAACTATTTTGTGAAGAAAAAGTAAATCCGCAGTCGTATCTCACTCTGTTGCTCGTCTGATCATTTTATGCACAGTAAAAAACAGACCTATGATTTTTTGCCGACTCCGAACGACGGGAAAGGGAGAGGCTTTCAAAGACAAAGGATTTTACTTTCCCGATATAAAGGCAACGTCAAGATTGAAACTCAGGACACTGTGTCATACTACCACACATGAAAAACAAGTGAAGATAGGAGATATCTGCATCCGTATCGATAGTAATGCGCAAACCAGATGTGCAGATAATCTGCTTGCAGTGCTGCTTGCAGATCTACGAATGAAGCAGACTGCTAAATTGAAATCTCATTTGTTTTGTGAAAAAAATTGTGCTGCGAATTGATTAAAAATGAATATTACAAAATACAATAAAATTCGGAAAGGGATTTCGGGGAAAGGGCAAATTGCGTCCTGCTTGTTGGTTGCTTGTCTCAGTTAGCGCTAAGGAAAAGAAAAAGTTGCATATGGACTTGTTTCATTTACACGGAAAATGAAAGACAATTACATGGATTCTTCAACAAACTATTTCTGGTTATAAAACTGCTGATACTGACGGATTTAGTAAACCAACTCGAATGAGAATAAATGAGTTCATGCTACTTCAACAATTGATTCAAAAAAGAAGAACGAAAAAGGATTTTTTTCCGGTAATAAATTCACCATGAAGCAGAACGGGAGAGGATTGCAGATGAGTTCTATGAGAAGAGTGCGCTTCCACAGATGGTAAGGGATACAGATGGTAAACATGAACAAATAAAATGTCCTCCCAAACCTGGATCATTTTATTTCAACTGCAAACAGTATTTCACTTCTACTAGCTTCGGGTGACAGTAATTGCACATTTACTACCGTCGACTTTGGTGCACACTGGGGTCAGAGTGATGGAGGAATAATGACGGCTAGCGGCTTTGGAAGTGCAATTTTGAGAGAAATTATCACCATTCCTAAACCTAAACCGCTGCCGAATACAAATGTGAAATTTCCTTTCTACTTCGTTGACGATGTATTTCCACAAAATGCTGCAAAAATTGTTAAGGCCGCTATTATCTTACATAACTTTGTAAAATTCCACGACTCTACAAACTACTCTCCGTGGATCAAGTATTGGAAGGAGATGAGATAATCAAACTCACCTGGCGCCAGAAAGTAAGTCCTATGCCACAAAGCAGATTATTCACCAGATTCAGCGCTTCAAGGAACTCATTTGCTATGCGAGATTTTTTAAAAGACAATTTGTTTTACTGAAACAATTTATTACAATATTTTAAACAAATTTTGTGCATTTAAAATATAATTTAAATTGCTTCGTAATAACAAAAATAAGAATTTAAGAAAATATTAAAAAAGGAAAATAACAAAAATAATTATCCATTGTACATTAAATTATTAAAATATTGCCCATTTTAATTTGCAAGTCAGAAAATTCTGCCATAGAAAGGTTGGCTGCATCCACTTGCGTAGTTCTCCGATTCCACAAAAGACACATTCGGTTCATTATGCCTGTCATTCCATTCGTCCATTTTTCTTACTCTTTTGGGAAGTGGATCCTTCTGTCTTCGGAGATATATTATAGTAACCAACATCGCGACAAAACGTGCCGATAGATACAGAATTTACTAGACGTTCCAGGTATGGGCATTTCGATATCAATTCTGCAGGACCAGAGCATTATGGGAGAATTTCAAATAAATTTTCATGAGATGTTCTACTCATATCCTTCGGAAAGTTGCCCGAAGTGTTGTAAATAAATATTATTCTCATTGTAAATGCATGAATGACTAACTGAAATTGAAATACTTACTTTTCATTAGCAAATTCGACATCTTTTAACAACATGAACTCATCCATCCATTTCCATTTTTGTTTTTGGAATATCACTCCACTTCCATATTTTATTATTTTTAAATTCTCTGTGGAACTTGACTCTAAAAGTTCACCATTTATCCTTTAATTTCGAACACAAATAAACAATGAATCTTTAAAAGTCGGTGATACGAAATACCTCAAATTGTGTTTTTGTTTTTGTGTGTCAACACTGTCGAGTGCAGCGAATTTAGAAAGAGAGATGTGATGCAGAGCAGCATTTAAAGTTTTCACCTAGCAATAATCACACCTCGATAAAACCTCATTGGTTACGATGTCGCCTCTGCGCTAAGGTATAGAGGAACATTTGTATCTAGGCTCGCGAATTGCAACATAATTTCACTGCATGCAGAATTCTGCACAAGTGGTTTGAGCATAAAGCTATGTACGGTGAGCCATTAGAATGCTGTAACTACTTCAAAATTTCCTCGACTACGAAATATTTTACTGAAGGTTGTCATTATGACATTGCGGCAAATATAATTACAAAGGAACTTATAAAGGGTCAGCCAACAGCTAGTGTGGACGTTTTCATTAAATTAAACACATTTATTGTAAAACCAATGTAGAATTTTAGTAATTAATAAAGCTCGGTCTAGTATGCCAATTATGAATGGAACATAACATCGTTCATGTGACACCCACGGTTTCTGTTGCAAACGACCATCCGAAGGTCAAAATTATCGATGACTTTTTGAAGAATAAGTGGGTCAATGGCCGGAATTTCAGTTTGGATGTTATGTTTGAGATCCTGATTATGATCATAGACCTTACTCTTCAAATACCTCCACAGGAAGAAGTCTAAAGGTGTCAAATCGCATAACCCTTGAGGTGAATCAACTTCTCCTCTAACCGAAATAATGCGATCTTCAAATTTCGTACGCAATAAATTAATTGATTGATGGCTTGTGTAGATATTAGAACCATCCTGTTGAAACCAGAGGTCATTCAGACCCAATTCATTAAATTTTGGAACAAACGCAGTCGTTCAACATGTTCCGGTAACATTCTCCATTCATTGTAACTCTCTCTCTCCAGCCTCATCTTCGAAAAAGTATGGCCCAATGATGCTGCTAACCCATAATCCGCACCATACAGTGACTTTTTTGGGATGCATTGATTTTTCGTGAATCTCGTATGGGTTTTCCGGTCCCCAGAAACGACAATTCTGTTTATTTACGTACCCATCCCTCCAAAAATGGGCTTCATCGGAAAAAACCAAATTTGATGACAAATTGTCCTGGCGACCCAACATCCAGTTAATAAATCGGCGACGTCGTAGATGGTCTAAATGCTTCAATCGTTGTGTAATAGTCTCTGGTTTTTAACGTAAACCACCTGTAGTGTTGACTTATGTTTACGGGATGCCCATGCATCCATGGGAGCAAGGATACGCCTTGCCATCGCTTAAATACATTAAGAGTATAATACCAAAGCAGAACTTGTGTTGGAGGCATAAGTTTCACCCTTGGTATTTGTCGAGGCCGATCTAAAACCTCTTGCTGCTCTTAGGGTCACAGCACCCAGTACTTATTTGCTACTCTACAATTGGTCAAACCAACAGACATACCCCGACCGAAGTCCGGGGACCTCCTGCCTCCCATGGCACCGTGATTTAAGTCCTGGTAGAGACTATCGGTCGTCTTGCCACCAACAAGACCTATGACCGGCAACTTGTAACTGGTCAAATCGTAGCAACCTTCGGTGGCGTCATCTGAAGATGTTTAAGATAAGACCTGTAATATGGTCTGCCCCCGCTTTTTATTAGACAACGTCATTGATGGGCGAAGCCTCGGTAATTGGGCGGTGGCCTTGTTGTATAATTCGGATTTTATAGGCGTGCAAATGCAGATCAACTTTTAAAATTCGCCGTAAAGTGCCATAGGTGAGGCCCAATTGTTGACTTCGGCGACGAATTGAGGTGCCTAGCTGTGGTTATAAAGAGTTTCGTTCACAGTGGTGATGTTTTGTCGTGTACGTGCTGGTCGAGCATGCTGATATGGAATTTGACCCAATAGCGAACCAGTTTCTTCAAAACGCTTCACCATTGTACGAATTCCGGACTCACTAGCGCGATTATCTTGACCGAAAAATTGACGAATTTTACTGATCGCCCATTTTCGTAATAAGATTGAATAACAAAAATGCGTTGTTGCGTGGTAAACAACTCCATGACTAAAATTGCCAAAGATTGTATGATATCTGTCAAAAAGACCAACAACAGTGGATTGAGTAAATGACAGTAATTGACAGCAAACATCCACACCATTTATTGGCTCACCCTTTAATTCTAAGGATGTTTTAGAGGGAAATTTTGTGGACTTGAACTTGCGTCAAAATTACCTGTGTTCTTGTTCTGGGTTCCTGAAAAACCAGACCGAGGAGCATTCCTTTTATGACTGCCTAGGCTATTTGTGCATCAATCTATAAACAACATGGGCCGTTCATACTCTCGGAAATATAGAATCGCAAACAATTTTGAAGATCATTCTTAAAAGAAACCGGGTGATTTCGGCGAGAGTTCGACGTGCTTTATGGTCATTTGGGTTTAATACTTGCTTCAGTTTAGTTATATAAGGACGTATAGCCCTGTCTTTTTACAAAATACGCCACAGGACCATTCGAGAGATGTCCTGGTCTTAAGAACGGTGCGGAATCGGTCTTGACTTACCGACTTCAGTCGGTATTAGTATTGGATAAATGGGGCGCATCCTATAAAAATCTCTTAAGTTTAATTAGCTTTTTTTTCTAGATTTTCCTTTCCAAAAGTGTAAAATTATCAACAAACATGTTATAACCATAACTACATCCACTGTAAATATATGAGAACATTTTAACGATTCTGTTTAGTCTTTTCTTGAAGTACCTAGTTATAGTAAACGAAAATAACTGAACGATATTAACTTAAAGAACTGTAAAATATTGTCATTATGTACCGTCAATATTTCATTTTCTCAATCCAGGATTAGTTTGTTTTAGTGATGCAGCAGCAAAATTCAACTCTAACTTATTATTTTACAAATACGTTACGGTGGGAGACTTTATGTTTTTTTTAAAGACTCAATCCGGTAGAATTTAGAACTTAATGTGATGAATTAATCAGGAAAAAAAATATGGGGCTCAGTGTTCTACCCTGGGGTAACCCCTTTTTGTATTTTTCCGGTTATAGACTTAGGTAGTACATAAGTATCTAAATAAACCAGTTCTGACAATCAAAACCTGTTCTTTTTTTGTTAAATAGTTTATGGTTCGTTTCTTGTCAACCATACATTGGATATTCCTTTAACATTGGTTCTCGTTTTTGCGTAGGTTTTTTTTTCGAAAATATTGTATTTTACTGAATGTCCTCATTGCATATGATTTGCGAGTTTATGGGAAAATTTTGACTAATTCGATTTCCAGGATAACATATGTAATTTATTTTCGGGCCTAAATTTATGTGCATAATTTCATATTCAAATATTCTGTTTAGTGGGTGTGTTTGTGTGTGTTTCCGCAGGGAATAAGGAAGCCCGCCAATTAACATCGGAAATTTGAATTTCAACATATGTTATTTCTCCTGGGAAAAGAAAATTGAAGGCATTTGTTGTCATCTTACTTTTTTGGTTGTCCTCCGGAAACAGAAATTGTTGAGTGATAATTTGAAACGTAGCTAGCCTTGACATCTGCGGCTTTTGAAGGGGAAAACGTTTTAGCTAAAACCAACCATCAATTTAATAATGTTACAGAATTTTATACAAAAAAAAAGCACATCTTCTTGAAAGACAAAATGACTAGGTAACAAGAAAACCAACAATTCGAAAACCAGTAAAGAATTCGTGAAAATAGTAATCAATCAATTACGCATTACCAGTTACTTGGTATGCAATTTTGAATCGTTTTTATAGAAGAATGGATCTCTTTTAGAATAATAGCAAAAAATCAGATGATCGTGAGAAATTTTGTAATGTAAAGCAATCCCAATTCAAGCAACATGTAATTGTTATTTAGGAATGTGATTTTGAATAAATCACCACTAACGAACTTAGTTATAAATCGCTCTACTTTCAAATCACTTTTACTTTTCTATTTACATGCTACTGGGTTTCAAGTTCAGATCTCCAAATAGTCTTCGATCCGTCTCCAGATGTGTGTTGACAGCCTCGTGATACCTCTTCATGACTTATGTAGCTCTGTGCAATGACTAAACAAGTGTAATAGTTCACTGAAGACTTTTGCTTTTTTACTTATTTTTTAGAAAGATTTCTTTCACTTTCGAGTGGATACTGATGTTAGAAATTACTTTTCAAATTTCTCCGTGTATAATCTATGAATTGAACACGGGTCTAATTGAGGTTTTTGGACTCGCGGATTCCACGAGTTTGGAGAGGTACCAGCAAATGTTTTGGTAAACGGTTTTTGGCCAATAAATTGAAAACGAATGAATATTTTTCAAAACTTTTTTTTTCTATTTATTGGGTTACTCAATGGCTACATACTAGATGGAGTGAAAAGTGACCTCCTTGAGAATTAAAAAAAAAAATTTTTATATGTTTTTTTTATATTATTCAATATAGTCCTCTTTTAGTTTGATACACTTATTCCAGCGATTTTCCAACTTCTTGATCCCGTCTGAAAAGTAATTTTTCGAAAGGTCTGCAAAATACTCCTCCGTGGCGTCGATGATTTCCTCGCGTGAGCTGAATTTTTTATTGATGAGCCATCTTTTGAGGTTTGGGAAGAGATAATAATCCAAGGGATCCAAATCCAGTTACCAATCGACGCCAAAAGTCTGCCCGATTCCGCATCAGCAAGTCCAAACACTTTTTCGAAGTGCTCTCGCGTTCGTGTTTTTCAAAAGTGAGCATTCGCGACACCCAGCGGCAGGATAACTTTTTCATATGCAGAATATTGCCCAAAATATGGTATGTGCGCTCAGTACTAATCTTTGTGGTATCTGCTAGCTCGCGCACCTTCACTTTCCGGTCAGCCAACACCATTTCATGTATTTTTTTGACATTGTCCTCTGTAACCGCATCGGAGGGCCTGCCGCTGCGGACTTGATTGGTAGTGGAGTTGCGGCCACCACGAAACTCTCGAAACCAATATTTGATGATGTAATCTGACAGAGCATTAGCCCCATAATATTTATCCAACTTTTCTTTTGTTTCCTTCGCCGTTTTGCCTCTCAAAAAATAATGTTTTATGAGAGAACGAAAATCGTTTTTGTCCATACTCAACATGATGCCAAACACGTCAACAACAATCAGCTGTCAAAACAAAACTAAAGACAGTATCGCACTGAAATTTGGCATGTCTGCCTAAATATGAACGGACTTCAAGGCACCACAACCTTTTTTGCAGTAGCAGCGCATTCTGGCGGTCAAGGAGGTCACTTTTCACTCCATCTAGTATTGTAGAACAGCAACGGTGAAGTCGGTCTGGCAACTCGTCATGCATTGCAACATTTTCCACTGCTCGGACAAGGGCGCGTTGCAAAGATTCAATATTTGGATGTCGAAGAGTGCAAGTAATAGTCTCCAGAACGGACCATAGTCTTGTAGTCTAATGGCTTGAGGTCTGGGGTACTAAATGCCCAATCATCCATAGAAATGAAGTTCGGAACGTTTTTGCTTTATAACCTGGAGCGGAGTATTGTTGAAAAGTCCACGGACATTTGCGTATAGTGTTTTGTTAAGGGGCACCACAACGTCCGTTTGATACACTTTCGCCAAGGTTTTGGCATTTTTCTCGGAATTCTCGGAACCAGTTCATATGCATGTCATGATGACATAGTATACACTATATCCTTCAACGGTGAAAACGGTGAAACGCGTCTGTGACCGTTTTTCGCGATTTTGACTTACGTTTCTGTCTCAGTTCTTCTGTTGGTAAGTGGCCGGTGTGTCTCTTGTATGCGTTGAGTCCCGTTTTAAGATGTGCCACATGATGTCCTTGCTGATATCCATCTCCTGCTTTTCTGCTTGCGTAGCGGATTTCGATGGATTCGATTCTCCATGGTTGTGATAACTTGTGACTTCTGAAGAGTGCGCGGGAGGCCGGCTGACTATTCTACCAGTATCCTCGAACAAATTCACGGTACCATACACAAAGTTTCTTGTGATTTTCTATGTCCGCAACTTTCGAAAGATTTCGCCTTTTTCCTAGCCGCATTTTTGCAGGTCAATTACGACAACTCGATTTTAGAGGGAGCCCCATTCCATGATTTGAGTTGACGTCAAAGACTTTTTACCCGGGAACTTTGCATAAATGTCCTTGTCAAATAGCCGTCAACTTGAAGTCAATGCATTAATTGGTTCTTGAGAATGAAGGTGTTCATTTCGTGTATTAAAACATATGCTTGTACTAAGTAGTTGTTTCACTAAGTCCAAAGGTGTCCATCTTACACTGCATGAATTTTTCCGGAAAACTTGAGTCGAGGAGGTTATCGATGTCGTCAATAAGCCGTCAATCAACCTAATCAACCTAGCAATTAGGGTTTTCAGATTGACTCGCTGGGCCGACGTTTATCCTGAAATTTAGAAAAAATATGCCGTAACGAAGCGTAATATATTGTAGGACTTATTAGAGCAGAGCCTCTATCGATTTAGTAAACCAACACCCTCAGAAGATGATACTTCCGATGCCTGATACTGATCATTACAACAACTCAGATGTAGAAGGTCTAGTATCTAAGGTCTTCTTCAAATGTAAGGAGCGAAACTTTTCTGACTCTGTTCAAAATACCACAATGAAAATGAAATGTGTTGTGTGGTGTCCTATAACAGTATGCGTCTTTGCATCCTGTCGACTCCATACAAAGTATATGAATACAAGTTGTCGTCTCAGTAAATGACTGTGATTATTTTCGTTTAGTTTTTTCACATATTGATCTTAGAACGATACCAGTAAGTTCGTGTTGAATTATACGTTATATTGTAATTAGTCGCTCCCATTTCGAGTTGCAGGGCAATTCTTAAACAAACAGCTATTAACTACAGCACCAACAACATCACCAATGCTGCATACTAAACTCAAATAATTGAATGGGTGCTCCTTCAAAATAACTTAAAAAAACATAAGTAGCGAAAAGACGGAACCCTGTGGTAAATCAACATTTCGAAATTATTTTTGAAGAAATGGTCAAAAAATGTTACGAAAACCATTATGTTTCCCAGATTTTTTTTTTCTCTAGAGTTGTTAATACTTCAAGACTAAGATTGGTGTGTTAACCTAGCATACCGTGCCTCTATATTGAAAATATCGGGGGCAGTTAGTATCACCAACTTTTGGCATTTTTCGACTGGAAAAGTATCTCACACCATTTGTACCGTAGCACGAGCTGTTTCTGATTTGGTACCGTCCTGGTGCTGTGCGCAATCGATTCAATACGGGTACAAGAAAGTTTCCCCAAATGCCATGATAGCGATCAGCAGTAACTGTTATCCAATCAACTCGGAAGGACGTTCCGTGAGTGAACTCTATGAATTACAAACTGATGAGCATGCAAAGCGAAAACTCGGGGGAGTTTTGGACGGCACCTGACCAGATGTGGGCGGGTAAATCCGTTTATATTGAAGTTAGATCTGATTGGGAAGAAGGCGGTATTTTTGATGACATCGAATATGTGGCTATGCCAAAAAAAAAGACAACTTTTCAATGTCGGTGATGAAAGCTGAAATTAGGTGAACAGTTAATATGAAAAGCTGAGGGAACCGTCGTCAGGAAAGGAATATATTGGATATAAGTAAAAGCAATCATTAATACAAATTCAAAAAAAAAAAAACGGAAAAATATCAGACTCCTGAGGAACTCCAGCATTTATTTTGTGGATATAAGATGTGAGTACGTCCAAAATTACCTGGTTTGAACATTCCGAATGTAATTTCTAATTCGTTGCCATTGATGAAGCAGATATTCATAAATCCGAAATGCACTCATTTTCGACAAGAGACTGATGCCAAACTCTGGCAGATGTCAAATGTCTTTCTTTCATCAGTTTAACGAATTTTCAGTGAGACAAGCCATCAGTTCACCTTTTGTACGATAGTCGGCTATTTTCATGAGCTGACGATTTATCAACTTTTCTATGACCGTAGGATGTAAGCGCCTTGAGTTCGTAAGAAGTGAAGGAAGAAAATTCGTCTGTTTTGGGAACGGTCTGGATAAATGTTGTGTTCCATCTCTTCAGAAAGGGTCACAAAGAGTTGGATTGATGAAAACATTCCCAATTCTTGTGCCTGACATCGATAAGAGATGCCCTGACGTTCACAAACACTATCTCTCACTGCATTAATATTTTCTCGCATACGAGTCTCAAAATAATCCGACATGTGTCCATAATTACGCGCTGGCTTTATTCTTCGTTATTCTCCTGGTAGCAGCCTTGAAGTAATCGCAATTTGACTGAACAACACAGTTTTTGGAACGATCTTGAGTGCACTGGTCGCCCTATGTCGTCGAACCTGTTTTCTACAAGCGCAATTTTAGATCTGGTGAAGAGCCAAAAGTCGCAGGGGGCTACATGGGAACTGAATGGAAACTGGCGAAGTTGCTCCAGGTTGTCCTGAGTAACTTTTTCTGCTCTACCGTGAACAATTTGGAACATTCCCAAATTTTCGTTTAGAATTCTCGAAACACAAATTTTCCGAATGCCAAAATCTGCGAACTAAAAATTCGCGCACATTCAAATGATATTATCTGATGCTGTTGTATTCGAAGGCCGGCCAGAATAGACGTGCGCAATCTCTAAACCGGCTCTGTGCCACTGTTTATCCAAACACTCATTCCCAACGGCCTTCAATATCATATCGATAGTTTTCGCACATCTTTGTTTGATTTTGAAGCAAATCTTTATGCAAATTCGTTGTTCACATTTATCTGTCATCTTCAGCGACAACAAAATGCGACGAACGCAAAACAGACACTGCAAAAAAAGACACTCTGTGCGTGAACTCATACGGGCCGTCGGTAACTACGGTAGCCGGCGCGTTCGTTAAAAGTCATTGCTTACCGCCACAGAAGACGATCGAACGTTATGGCGTGGAGTTATGAACGCAGGGACACATCGCGAATGCTGACTACATTTTCGCCAAGATTTTGATTCATCTCCCGCTAGACTTGCTTGGCATTGATTATCACAGGTTTTAAAAAAAATCTACCGTCTTGTACGAGTGTAGTACCAGCGTTTCAGTTTGTAGTTTTCTTTCTTTTCATATTTTCCTTTGGAGTGCCGCGGCGAAGCGGTCAACAAAAATCTACAAGCATTCTCTCTGACCATTTCCCCTTGTATCGCCTCTCTATGTACAATGTGTCTTGATGAAACCTTTCACCATGTTCATCTGACATTGCACCCAGATTTTCGGGAAAGAAATCTAAGTACTCGTATTAGTCAAAAAAGTGAATTTTAAGGGACTCTTGCATTTCAGAGCTTTATAAGCAGAAAGAAGATTTTCCACAATTGTATGGTAGTCGTCAGCTTTCTGTTTTCGAGAAAATTATGACACATTTCTATAAAAGCGGTACATGCTCCTTTTTCTGTTCTCTTGAACTTCGGCCCTACAAATATTATTACTTTCAATTTTGCGTCGCTGATTCGGGGGAATTTTGTCATAAGAAAGTTTTATCGATCCTTGCTTTACATGGAATAGTGGTAGAATAATGTTTTCACTTTGTACTAAAGGTTCTTCAGATACATTTTTGACTCCAGAAGTCCAACTCACTCTTCTTGGAAAGGTTTTTTTTACTACGTAACGCCAAGCTAGGTATGTCCTCATTGCAGTCCGGTTAACATTGCTGCAGCTTTTAAATCAGCACAAATGTTCCATGAATACTGTGATATTTTTTCCAGTAACAGCTTCATATTTCCATAGTTTTCTTTCATGTTTGTTGCATGTACGTGGGGGACAGAAGGTTATTTATTGCCACTGTGAAGAAAAACACCTTTTAAACTAACTTTGGACGAATAAACTTCAGAGAAACCCAAGTCCCGTAGAAGTCCTTCAAGATTACTAACACCAAATCCCGTCTTTGGTAAAGTAACTCATAAAGTCTTCTTGTCTAGTATGAAAATATGAGACTCTCGTATTTTCATCTAACAAATTCCGTTGTTTTAATCTCTGTCCAAAAAGTTGAGCCTTCGATTTTGCGAGAACGAGAGAATGAGTCTACGGAGATGCGTTTTGTTTTGAAGGACTTGAACATAAAAATGAAGAAGTACTTACGGAGCAGCTGCTCGATTGACTCTGTTGACAAAGAGCGTTTTTATTATCCAGGTAAGGTATCACTGCTTCGAGGAACTTCATTCTTATCTTTTTCGTAAATCCTCGCGTCATAGTCAGACAAAAGTAACAATCGTTTTCATTGTTTTCTGGTACACTCCAAACCATGGTCCTTCGAGCCAATCGTTTAAAGTTCTTGAGCAATTGTTGCAACATATTTTCGGCAGCCAATATTTGTCTGTTTCATCGACAGGAAACTCAAGGTATGTAAAGTCTTTTCACCAGAGGTGTTATTGCATTCCATTGCGGTTTTATAGTTAATTCACCACAAATGTGGCGAAACAAGTTTGCAGAATTGTTGTAAGTTCTTAGCATCACTCAAATGCTAACGAACCGGATGGTATCGTCGGAACACTCTTTTTCAGACCACAGATATACCCAATTCAGCCTGAGTGACGCCCCTCCCAACCAACCAGCATTCCGAAATTATCGGAAAACTGATTGGCCAAAATACAGAAAAATACTGTTAGAAACAATACCCTCTGAACTCTCAAGTCCTCCGCGTAACACCAATTAACTTGACATGAAAGTCAGGGAATTCACGCTGGGTCTTCAATCAGGCTATGGCCGCTTCCCGCCCTCTTATTCAACCTAGAGACAAGAGAAATTCAATTGTTGGACATCAGCAACATTTTCAACGTAGCAAAAAGCACAAGAAAAGTGACTGACTGGGACTCATACAAAGAATCCCTCAAATAATACAAAAAAAGAACGGAGGAAGGCAAAGCGACAAGCCTGGAGGTCATTCTATGACAAAATCAGGGAAACCTCTGAGGCATCGCGGCTATGAAAAATCCTCTCTATAAGCCCTATGATGACTAGCTTGGACAACCTCAAGTGATGAATCACTTAACCTGCTACTGGACACCCACTTTCCAATTAGCTCCCAATTCGCGGCTAATAGTAACCCAAACAGGCCTACTGCAACCAGGACCAAAATTCATGGTCTGATTACAAGAGACAAACTGCTCTGGGCGCTGCGTAGCTTCAAGCCATACAAGTCTGCTGGTCCTTCGCTAGAAAATATTATGAGGAGCTGTGTAGAACTGATCAACATTCCACCGTCATGAAGAGGAGTCAATGTAGTTTTCATTCCCAAAGCCGGAAAATGTTCTCATGTTGTCCCAAAAGATTCCAGACCTATAAGTCTATCATCTTTCCTTCTGAAAACTCTAGAACGGCTGATTGATATCCATATACGAGCTAAAATTATCCAGGACTTCTGTCAACGACTGAACTGTAAACGAAAGTTTACAACGAAAGTTTCACTGACTAGCCACACTGAACGATCCTTACAATAGGCATAGATTGTAAACTCTGCAGATAGACGACTCACTTGGGGAGTTGATCAGTCTTATGCTAAACAGCAGGATAATCAACTCCAGACTGGGTGAGGCTTCTGCTAAAAGACGTGTCAGCAGAGGTACGCTGCAAGGCGGGGTCCTCTCTCCCCTTCTCTGGAACATACTATAGTAGTTAACGAACTGCTGATATACCTGGAAGTGGGCATTGGGCAGATCGCTGTGGATTGGTAATCAACCCCAATAAAACTGATCTTGTCCTCTTGCCCAGAAAATACAAAATTCTAGTTATAGAGCTTCCCTCAATAAACAGTACCAGTTTAGTCTTTTCCGATACAGCAAAATATCTGGCTCTCATTTTTGACAAGAAACTAAACTTGAAACCTATAATAGCATTCAAGAAGCTACAGTAGCTGTATTCTCTTGCAAAAAAGCCATTGGAAACAAACGGGGCCTTCAACTTCGCATAACCCACTGCCTCTACAAGACCGATACTCACCTACGAGGTTGTTGTCAGGTGGACGGCCTTATATGCAATACAGTCAACTGCTGCAAACTAAGCAGAGTCCAAAGAACAGCATGTCTATGCATAAGCGGAGACTTACGGTCTACTCCCTCTGCGGCATTGGATGTTCTGTTTCACTTGACACGTAAGTAGCTGGGACTCCAGCTAATCGCCTTAAAGCAACTACACAGTGGACAAATAATTTATTTGGCCACGCTAATATTCTTAATATACATATTAGGAATCTTCACAGAGAACATCGATTACACCTTACCTGAACTTTGGTTTGACAAAGACTTCCATGTAAGCTTCCCCTCTAGATTCTTCTGGGAGGAAGATGCTTTCATGGAGGACAAGTCAATCTATTTCTACACAGATGGATTTAAAACCGACAGTGGGGTTGGTGGTGGTGCTTTCACAGATAAGCTAAATCTAAGCCTCTCGTTTCGTCTTCCAAATCACTGTAGCGTGTTCCAGGCGGAAGTTTTGGCGATTAAAGAAGCTCAGTCCTGGCTGAAGAAAAACGTGATATCTGCAAAGGATATCCGCATGTTTTCGGTTAGTCAGGCAGCTATCAAGCTTCTGGACTCAGTCTCATTAAATTCGAAAACCGTTCTTGAATGTCGATCATCTCTTATGGAGATGGCAGAGCAGTTCAGCATTCATTTTTGCTGGCTACCGGGACACAAAGACATTCCAGGGAACTGTAAGGCCGATGAACTCGTCAAAATTGGAATTAAAGCTGGATGCCAATAAAAGAACAGACCTTAGGGGAACTGTTGGACCAACATGTCTAGCGACTAAACAGATCTGGCCAAAGCTAAATCCGAATCGCTCTAAGAGTCTGATCCTTCTAAATAAGGAGCATCTCAACGCCATCATAGTTGTCATCACTGTAGAAGCACGAGGAGAAGAGCAGACAATTCTCCACCTACTCTGCCCATGTCCAGCTCTCTCTCAGAGAAGAATTCTTCACTTAGGAGCTTTCTTCCACAATGACCTAAGCGATCTAAAAAATGTAGACGTAAACAGTCTCCTACGCCTTATCGTAAGCTCAAACTGATAAGAGGATCATAGATCCACGTGGCATCACAATAGGCCTAAGTGGGTTTTTGTTTCCAACAGCCACTCTTACCTACTTATCATGTCAGTCAAATAAAATCAGTCTAAAACATAAAACTCACTCTATTGTATATCGTCAAGCTTTTCAGATTCATTTGTGTCTCTTGGCTTTCTAGTCTCGTTCAGAACTGTTTTCGTGCAGTCGAAAATTCCTGCTGAATGTGTTTGCCTTTAGTTCAAAATCAGATGCTAACTATTGTACAATTGGGAAATCTTTAACAAGGACCATTGTGGCCGTTACTTGTACCAATGTATTTTCACTTTGAAAATCTTGTTCAACTACTATGTAGGTCTTTACTCTTAACTCTTGTCATTTTCATATACTGTATAAGGATTCCCATTATTTTTGTATGACTTGAATCAATATCTTCTCTCAAAACTTGCTCTCATATACAGGGTGTCCCAAAAATCAACGTCAAGCCGGAAACGGGTGATAGGTCAAGTGGTGTCGGTTATCACAAAATCATAAAAAAAAATCTAAGTCATGTACTTTTAACATTATTGGCACTCAAAAAACAAATTGAGAAAACTGACGCTCTGTGACGATCTTTCAAGTACTGTGACAGCAAATCTTTGCTTTTCTTCGATTTTTTTTTTCAGTCATTTAACCCTGAGTAACTCTTCTGTAAATTGCGGTCCAAAATTGAAACATACGAGTAACTACTCGTATATCGGTTTTAACTAAAATATTGCTTTTTTGCCCATCCACGTATCTGAAAATCATTAATCACCCAACTTGAGCACGAAACACACCGTTTCGACTAATTTGAGATACCACCCTTGTCAAGCAGTGACGTATAGGCACATCATGCAATACTGCAGTACGTTACGCTCCTTCGCTTGCAGCGCATTATTCTGTATTCGTGTTGATTTCGTGCTTACAACTTTGACCTTCTTTATTGGCCTTCATTGCATTGCGACTTTGATTTGCTGTCTGACCGTTTCTGTCGAACCTCGATTTCTTCTGGACTAGTGTTGATCGTTGATCCCGTCATTGCGTACTGTGAATGGCATCGTGTCATCTCGATACACTGCTCAGGAATATGCTAACATGCATCTCATTTATGGGGAATGCAGGTGTAATGCTAGTGCGCAGCCACACCTTATCATGAGATATACCCAAATGCTCAGCGTCATCAGGATCATCGAGTGTTTGTAAATGTGCACCGGTCATTCCTAGAGGGTCGCTTTCCAAATCGAATGGTTAGTGAGGAAAGACCCGTCATGTCCTACGAGGACGAAGTTTTACAAGTAATCGCACAAGACCCAAGTACTTCAGTACCTGCAATTGAAGAAAGCACAGTAGTGCCCAAAAGTACAGCATACCAAATTCTAAGGAAAAACCAGCTCCATCCTTACCACGTACAACGAGTCCAAAGTCTGCTATCCCGAGATTATCCAGACAGAGGGCAATTTTGTCAAACGATGTTGCAGAGATCCCGAGAAGATCCGAGATTCTTCGGAAAAATTCTATGGTCGGACGAATCAACTTTTCAAAGGGACGGTTACGTGAACCTCCACAATTTGCACGAGTGGCACGTGGAAAATCCACATTTGATGCGGGAAGATAGATCACAGTACCGTTTTAAAGTAAACATGTGGACGGGAATTTTGAATGGTAGAATTATTGACCCAATGCCGCAGAATTTGAATGCCGAGGTTTATTTAGATTTTTTGGAAAACCACTTACCAAATTTATTGGAAGACGTGCTACTAAATATTTATGCATGCATATGGTATCAACAAGATGGCTGCCCAGCGCATTATGCTCGCACAGTACGAGAGTTCCTCGATCGGGAATACTACAACAGGTGGATAGGGCGGTCTGGTACAATTTTGTGGCCAGCCCGTCCACCTGATTTAAATCCACTCGATTTTTTTTTACTGGTAAGCCGTTGAAGACATCAACTGCAGAAGATATGCCCGTCTTATTACCATAATTATTATTATTTGTAAGAAGATGCAGAGCTTGCATTGCCGCTGAAGGCGAACAGCTTGAACATTTGTTGTAAGATACAAGATCGGTAGATGGCGATCCTGAGAGTATACATCAAGAGAACGTAGTGTTCTGTGTGCTCTGTGACGGGGAAAAAATTAAATGAAAGAACAAGGGTGGCATCTCTATCTGTTTAACTTAAACTATTCGAAATGGCGTGTTTATACTCATTTTAACTTACAAAATATTTTGTTTGTCCTCAATTAAGCGTTAGTCTAGCGAGTGTCATACCATTTTGAAATCCAGACTAAATACGCCATCTTTTAAGGTTACTTGCCAAAATAGCACAGTACATGTTATTTTCAGTACAGTCAGTTCAAGTTGGGTGATTAATGATTTTCAGATACATGGATGGACAAAAAACCAATATTTTAGTTAAAACCGATATACGAGTAGTTATGTTTCAATTTTGGACCGTAATTTACAGAAGAGTTACTCAGGGTTACATGACCGAAAAAAAAAAAAATCGAAGAAAAGTAAAGATTTGCGGTCACAGTACTTGAAAGATCGTCACAGAGCGTCAGTTTTCTCGATTTTTTTTGAGTGCCAATAATTTTAAAAGTATATGACTTAGATTTTTTTTTGTAATTTTATGATAACCGACACCACTTGTGAGCTATCACCCGTTTCCGGCTTGACGTTGATTTTTCGGACACCCTGTATAAATAATAATAAATTTAAATATTATTTAAAACAAAAATATTTTAAAATTTGTCTAATTGTATCTGACAGTCCATAGTCGATTTCAAAAAACCTGTGTGTCTTAATTTTCGTAAAAATTTGTATATTTTGTATGCTATATATATATAAAATGTTTTCTCTTGAATTCTATTGAACGAGGTCACCATTACTAAAGCAATTTATGCCCCACGTTTAACAATTCAAATTATTAGCATAGTATCAGTCCACTTACACGGTATGTATCCTTCAACTCTGTCCTATCTAAATGTTTTAGTTTCAATTATTTTTTGCCAAATTAGATTAACAAAAAAAAAAAAACAACAAACTGAATTATTGATTAGAATAATAAACTTAAATATTTCTTTTCTCGCGCTATTTACTCGTATCCATTCTTGAGTGTGTGTTTGTTTTTGCGTAGTTTTTTTGTTTTTAATAAAAAAAAATATGAAAACTATGAATACACCCTCAGAAAAAAAGAAACATAAAACTAACCATATCCACCCATTTTTACTGCACCAATATCCAATGAATAAAAGAAACAAATCAAAAATATCTCATTCCTCACATTTGCCATTTTAATTAATAACTACTCGTATATATTATAATGAATTTTTTTTTTATTTTTCTGGTTTTTTTAATTTTAGATAATGTTTGGTGGTTTGGTATTTTATTTGTGAAATATTATATATGCTCTCATATAATCTACATTACAAGTATAATCAACAAAAAAAAAATATAAAATAACTATATACCGCATATTTGTATTGTTTTTTCTATATATATATATATATATACATATATTTTTTTTTTAGTTTAAACAAATAAATTCTGTTTACCAAGTGAATAACAATAATCAAAACTACATTTAACAATTGTTGTTATTCATTTTGGTTTGGCTTTTATATTTTATTTAATTTTTTTTGTTTTTTTTTTTTTTAGTTTTCAAATTTCTCCACATATTTAAATTTGTAATTAAAAAAAATATATTTAAATATACTTAAAAGAAAATACATACTCGTATTAGAAAAAAAAATTGTATTTGAATGTCCTACAATAATAATTAATTAATAATGCAAACATTTTTCTATTATATTAACAAAAATAGTTGTTGAATTGAATTGAATTGAATTTTTTTTTTTCTGTATCTGCATTTACATATGTAACATTGTATAAACATTTGGATAATAGTAATTGTAATTGTATTTCTTAATTATTTTTTTTTTAACTTTTAGTTTTTTTTGTTTTTTTTTTTGTTTTTTTTTTCTCTGAACAATTGTATTTATAATTATATGTATGTTGGCTTATTGTGTACATTACTCATTTGTTAAAAAGGCAAAATGAAAAATCTAGAATATGTTTATATAAAACTCATATAAGATATAATTGCGCTGCAAAAATTGCATCGAAACTTGAACATTATTTTCTTTCCTATCCAAACAATTCACATTTAGTACGTACAATTTCTATAAAACAACAAATAAAATTAAAATCACATTTAAAAATTAACTCTAAATCGCCATCAGTCTAGCGACAAAACATTTTTTTCCCTTCTCATTTATTTAAAAAATAAAAAATAAATAAAAATAATAAAAATAAAAATTATAAAGGGTGTGCAGCGGAAAATTTTCAAATTTAAATTGTAATTGCTCGTAAACTAAATAATGTGTCGCTGGTCGGGAGTGCATCGCGCAATATTTAAATGGCGGTGATGCGGTGGTTCGTGGGCGTCGCGCGTTTTGTACTCAATTCAATATTCGACGTGTAAGTGATGGTCCGAGCATGGAACTTATCTGGTCGTGGGTTCAGTTCAGTTTAGACAAGTAGGGACGACAGTTAATCGAAATCCTCCAAGACCATCAGCGTTAGAAGCGACGCCACAGAATGTGGGTCAAGTTCGACGCAAAATTATGCGGAATCCGCGTAAATAGATAAAAAAAATTGACAGTGCACGTTATTCTGAAAAAGAAAGTCGAGCTGTACAGTGTACAGCAACAATCCGCGAACAAGTCAGGCCCTACAAGTAAATGTCCGCCATAAAGCTGCTGCCATTAACCCATAATGTACCTAAAAATATAAAAAATAACTGGAAAAAAAATATGCAAAGTAGGTTTTTGGGACCTGTACCCAAGCGGGTAGAATGGCACAATGCATGCTCATTTTTTTTGTTAAATGAAACATTTTGAAACCCTCCTTCTCTACGCAAAGTGCTACGTCGCATTGCCCACAAGTCCATCTTACTCGGCTATGAAATTGTCGACAGCGTAGTTGTTTATCTATTCGCTTCGGAAAATGGTTTCCACTAGTAAATGCTACAGAGGGAACTACTGATCGCTTAGATGACGCAGAAGGCTGTGTATAATTTCGCAAGTAGTGACGAATAATAGCACGATGAAACTGCAATAAGTCTGTTGTAGATCATTTTATGCAACTTCCATGCATTATTGACCATCACAGAATTGTTCGTTTAGAAGGGTTGCTGTAGGCCTTATTTTTGCCATTTTGTCGGTGAGAACCAAATTATTGTTGTCAGCAAGGTGGAGATATTTTTCGATTTTCTTGAATCTTGTTCGGGACATATAGTATTGTTAGCAACAATTGGTACACGGGTGTCTTCATCTGTTTGCCAGTACATGTTCTCTCTTGGAATAGAGTGATAGCCGCTGTAAAGCAAAATACCCAAAAAGACTTTCAAATCGTCTTTGGTGAATGAAAAATTGTGGGCATTAGACTGTGCTGCATAACCGCTAGACTGTTCAACAATCAAATTTACTACTTCTTCATCAAATAAAGTTTCAAAAATTTCAAGTTCCGACTTTTTACCTTTTGTCCCAAAAAAAAAACACTGCTTTTTGGCATTTCAATTGCACATAGTTTCTTGGAGCATTTTGGGAAATTTTCACAACGTTTTGCGGTGCGCATTCTGCGCCGTAGCTCTTGAAGCGGTAAATTGTCTTCACTGTCACTGTCTCTGTCACTGCTACAAAACACCTCTACTTCACCTGGAACATCTTGCGGCATGGCGCAAGCAACAAGATCTTCAGCATCACCCTCCTCCATATCCGTATTATAATCTGGATCTGATGGAAGCTACACAATGTCGAAATTGCTATGGCTTGAAGACGTTTCAACTAAGTCTAAGGTGCGTCCTAAGTTCTGAAATTTTCTGCCGTAAAAACTTGATGGTTTGATGCTTTGAAATTCCATATCAATGTGAATATTTATCTAGAAAAAATGTGTACCTTATTTACAATATGAAAACACAAGCTGTTAATGTTCTAAATTCAGTTATAATGCCTTCAATTATAATGCAAATTTTCTTTGACAAATGATGACTAGCCTACTGAAATCGCGCAAAACTGACTAACACAAAGCAAAAGAAAGCAAACTAGAAAATAACGGTTTTCGCTGCAGTTATTTTGTGTAGACGAAGTTGTAAAGCACAATTTGCGTGGGCGAAACAAAAAAAAAACTGCCCAAAAACTCTTTTCGTTTCGGCTTAACTGCTATTTGAAGATGACTATTTTTTTGTACCCGCTTGGGTACAACGGCTATTAATGGGTTAAACCAAAACTTTGCTCATGCGTGTTTACAAATTTAATAGTCCGATTGCTAGAGTGCGTTGAGAAAACTTTAAAAATAATTTTTGTTTTTAACACGTTCGGGAACACATGATTTTCGGTGGAGGATCGCTAGAATGACACACGCATATCTCCGACATTTTTAGAGATATTTTATCCGGGATAGAATGCGATTATGATAGTTTTTACTCACTCTTCAATTTTACGGCTATTGCCGCCGCAACCCAGCTATAGAGTTAAAGTTTGTTAATGGGACAGAGCGGGATAACCCGACATGTCGCCTATAGCCGTCATGACCCATCGAAGAAAAACGTATCCAAATTGACAAGACGGCATATCCAGCTATAAAGAAGTTGAGAAATACAAAAAAAGGAAAATATTTACATCACTTTGTTTTGTAACTGGAGAAACCTTATGTATTCAAGAAGTGTGGCAGTCTTCGAAGCATTTACCAGGACAAAGAGCAACATTGTCAGGACAGTTTTTGCACCTATATGAGGTTTCCTTCCTTATCTTTGACTTGTTACATTGCTTGCATCTCTTATAAACAACTTTCCTCTTTCGATTAGTTTCAAATGGAATTCTTTCAATGAAATGTGCATGAGAACTATCAATTGAACCGCCTTTTGAAGTTGATGGTCGATTTGGTGAAGAAGCGGATGATCTATTTCCTCCATGATCATGACCCAGCACCAACAGCGATCTTCCAATCTTTATGCTATCTGACAGCTGTATTAGAGATTTGATGAGACTATTTCTAAATTGAATTAATTCCAAGTTCGTATCATCAGTTTTTATTTTGTATCTGTAATGAGAATTCCAGATCGCAACATCTAGCATGTGGAACATCAGTTTCTTATACCAGCGAATAGTTTTTCTTGGTGAGGAATAGTACAATGTCATTTGATCCGCCCTATCTATCCCAGACATGTAGCGATTATAAACGTCAATTTCCTTGGGCTTTTCCTTAGAATGTCCATATCGGTTGGAAGTTGTGATAATTGCAGATTGGTTCGCAGTTGTAATGCAAAGTACGTCACGTCCGTCGCGCCATTTCGATACGTATACCTGACCTTGACGTAGCCACACACGTTCTCCTCGTGTAAGTTTCTTAGTCGTTACTTTGCTAGGGTTTCCTTTTCGATTGGGGCGTATCGTTCCGGTAGTATGTGTCCTTTGTGTCAACAGAGTTTTGGGGAGACCGACACTATTGTAGAAATTATCCATAATAAGATGATGGCCTCTGTAGAGGTATGGAGACATAAGGCGAGTAACTATATCACCAACTTTTGAAGATTTGTTATTGATTGCTTTCCCTTGGTAGATTTCGACATTTAAAACGTAGCCGTCACTCGTTGTAAGCTCGTAAAGCTTTATCCCATATCTCGCTTTCTTTCCTTTAATATACTGCCTGAAACTAAGTCGTCCTCTGAACAAAAGAAGAGATTCATCCAGCGTAATACGTTCCTTAGGCATTTTGAAAACTTTCCAAGAAAAGCTTCATCAACGGCTGGATTTTCCTCAGTAGAGCAGCTGAAGCATATTAATAGTTGTTCAAATCGCCGGCCTGTCATTGTATACCGAAATATTGGATGATAATATAACGGGTCATTAGAAAAGGGATCACGAATCTTTGGCGGTTTGACTTGTGCTTGAAGCAAGCAAAGCCCAAGGAGCTTATACATCTCTTCGGAATGCGTTGGCTTGAAAACAGCAAAACGTGCATTGCTTGAGCAAAATTTTTCTCCATAAGCATTTGTCGAAGTCACAATTTTATCAACTATGTGCGATCCAAATATTTGGTGGGAAACGTCAAGGGGAGTACGTTTTTCGTCCAAGTTTATCTGCACTCCACTAATCCCTGCATCGAAATTTAACTGAGGTATTTCCCTGGTATTTTCAAACCATTCGCCATCTAATTCGGTTTCTGAAGCACTTCCCGATCCGTCTTCCGAGTTTAAGTCAGAAAAGTTATCGCTATCTGATCCTTCAGGATAATCTTGAATGATTTCATCGACTGTTCTGCCTCGGTGTTGTGCTAGTCATCTCCAATAACTTGGTCATAGCGAGTTATTTGCAGGCTTGCCTCTGGTGAAATCTCTGGAGAGTCTTCTTATTGATATTCAAGCTATGTACATATACCTACATACATGTATAAAAGATAATTTGTGTAACATTTATTTTATTATAACAAGTCCGTTTTATAGTAAAACACAAAATTTTTGCAAAATTCAACTTTATTTATCAATATAGTTGCCTTCGAGGACGATATACTGATTGAAACGATTTTTCAATCTTTCAATACCAGTTTTGTAGAACGATTTCGGTTTAGCCTCAAAACAGGCCTCTGTTTCGGCGATTCGGTCTTAAATCACTTTCCGGCGGGCATTCTTCAGGAAATAGTCGCTGGGGGTCAAATCTGGAGAATACGGTGGGTGGGGAAGCAATTCGTAGCCGAATTCATTCAATTTTGCCATCGTCTTCATCGACTTGTGACACGGTGCATTGTCTTGATGAAACAGCACTTTCTTTTTCTTCAAATGCGGCCGTTTTTCTGCGATTTCGTCCTTCAAACGCTCCAACAACGCAATGTAATAGTCGCTGTTGATAGTCTGCCCCTTTTGGAGATAGTCGATGAAAATTATTCCATGTGCATCCCAAAATACGGATGCCATAACCTTGCCAGCCGAGGACGAGGTTCGTGTCGCCTGTTCGCCACTCAGCTGACTGCCGACTTGACTCTGGTGTGAAGTCATGGAGCCAAGTTTCATCTATTGTCACATACCGACGCAAAAATTCGGCTTTATTGCGGTTGAACAGCTTTAAACACTCTTCTGAATCATCAACACGGTGTTGTTTTTGGTCGACTGTGAGCAAACGCGGCACTCACTTTGAACAGAGCTTTCGCATGTCCAAATATTCGTGTATGATATATCCAACACGCTCTTTTGATATCTTCAGAGCCTCAGCTATCTCGATCAACTTCACTTTACGGTCATTCGTAATCATTTTGTGGACTTTTTGATGTTTTCATCTGAAACAGCCTCTTTTGGACGTCGACTGCGTGCATCATCTTCGGTGCTTGTATGACCACTTTTAAATTTTTCAATCCACTTGCGAATGGTTCGTTCGCAAGATGCAGAGTCCGGGTAATACTTATCAAGCCATTTCTTTGCATCGGCTGCATTTTTTCCCATCAAAAAGCAATGATAAATCAAGACACGAAATTGCTTTGAATCCATTTTTTTCACAATAACAAAAGTTGCTTCAATCACAACGCTATATCTCGAGAACTAATCGTCCGAGAGTTGTCAAATTTATACACGTATCTTTTGAAGGTTGGTACTAACTGAAAATGGTATGGATTTAATTCAAGTGGTGCCCTCTTTTAGAAACGGTACGGACTTTTCAGTCCATGTGTTACATATTAGTTCGATGAGATGTGCTTCATTTTATTGCACTATTTCTATAAGAGCGCTCAAATGCGACCGTTGTCTTCGGACACTCGAAACTAAGTGCACTGAAAACTGACGGCATATGCCGGCTTGATCGTGCGAAATGCGACATGTTTGTGCAAGTTTTGTAAAAAGATAAAAATGATTCCTCAGGTCACAGTGAAGTGAAAATTGGACTTCTGTAGAACAAATAATGCTAGAGCATGGACATATACTGTATTTCTAGACGGGGTATCCAGTCTTGTCATAACAGAACTAAAATTCTTTGACGGCATATGCCGTCCGCGTCCGAGTTAAAACATAAAATCCGCCAGACTTCATTTTTGTCTAAATAAAATAGCGCTGTAGTTTTTTTTTTTTTCTTTTTTTTATTTAATATTAAAATTTAACACTTTCCGCTGGACAGCCTTTATATTTAAACAAAGAAAAAACACCCTTCCTCTTTTGCATGGCTTTTCTACAATACAACTAAATATATATTAAAATTAGTTTTAATTAATTTTACACCAAAGATACAAATTATCTCTTTAAATTAATAATCTCACTATCCACATAAATATTTTTAATTCATTTTGTAACCTGCATTTGTTTTTTTTTTCTATTCGTTAAACTATATATATATTAGTTTGTTGGTATTTTATATACATATATACATATATACATTTAAAAAAAAAAAAAAACCTATTATTAAAAATACATAAATTGTAATTTGTTTTGTAGTTGGTAAATTAAAAAAAAAAAAAGATAATAAAAGTATATTCATTTGAAAAATAAAAATAAAACCGCTGTTGTGCTGTGTTTCACTTTTGAGCTGTTGCGTTGCGTATATAGGTACATAAATGTTTTCTTTTACTGGGCTAATATTTCTTTAAAAAAAAAAAAACATATTTTCTTAAACAAAAAAAAAATCGTTAATTTTTTGGGTATTGGATTTGTTTGTTGCTGTGATTATTTTGTTTCAAAGATGAGTATTTTGTTTTCAAATTTTTTATTTTTTTTTTCTCATTTGTAGAGTTTTGTATTTTCCTACTGTCTTGTAACTAAAAGAAAATTGGTATCTGTTTTTTTTTTCTGATTTTAAAAAAGGATTCTTCTTTCCTTTTTTTTTGTTTGGAAACAATTTTTTTAGTGCACAAATTATACATAACATTTTATATATTTATTATAAAAGTGGCAAATGGTGTAAATTTTTACAAAAAAAAAACATAAAGTAATGCCAAGCTTATTGTGTCTTGTGGTCGATGGTAGCGTTATTTTAACTGAAAAATAAAAGCATGAAAATAGGTAAAAACTTGAAAAATAAAACAAACAAAAAAAAACTCAAGGGCTTCTGGGGCAAGCTTTACATCTAAGGTAACTTTAATACGAGTATTATTATTATTATTTTTTTTTTGTATATCAATGCTTAATCTTGTTAATTTGTTTCACATCATGAGAGACTATTTATCACTGCCAGTTAAACATTCGAGAGCCTGTTTTTTTTTTGGGTAGATTGCGGCAAATTCAACGTCACATTTAAATTGATTTATCATATCTGATTGAGTGTTGATTTTTGATGTATTTTAAAGTATTAGCAGAGCACAAGAATATTGTAAGTATTTCTGAACGTTACGTGAAGTTAATGTCAATAAGAAGAATGACTCTTCTTTTATGTTGCTTATACTCGCATTTGCTAACGAAGGTTTTTTTTTTGCGTGGGAAGGTGGTAACCTTGCATAGGCACAAATGGTCCGACGTACATTGGTAGTATCAGATTCTTACTGCCTACAACCACCGGGGAACTACCGCTAAGTATTACTTCGCGAGGGACGGATTTGAGCTTCTTCCTTCGTCACGGGGTGCTTAGCGAATTCGCGTTCCGTTGCTGTTCTAAATTCCTTAAATTATTACATTATTCGTACAGCTGCATAGTTCACTGCAGCCCAAAGATCTTCAGATTTCAACATATATTGAATTATGATTTCCGATGTTGGCCGTTCACCAAATTCTTCACTCAATATAGCTCTTTCGTTTGCATACCGCCAACATTCGAAGAAAACGTGCTCCACGTTCTCTACCGCGTTTACGCAGCGAGGACAGGACGGACTCGAATCACGGTTTCGCTTGAATAGATATTCCCGGAAACAACCGTGATCGGTCAAGAACTGTGTAAGATAATAATTCAGTTCGCCGTGTTTTCGTTTTACCCAAGTTTCAATCCTTGAGATTAGTCGGTACGTCCATCTCCCTTTTTGGGACTCGTTCCATTGTTATTGTCACGCTTCTATACTGCAGCCTCTTTCGAATTTCTTCGCTTGATTTATGGATGGCCCGATTTTCATAAAGTCGTCTAGTTTCTAAAGCTTGGATATCGATTGGTACCATAGAGGATAGTACCAATATCGCGTTGTGGGATACCGTTCGAAATGCACTGCTAACTCGCACTGCACATAATCTGTACACAGATTTGAATCCCTTCATGTGTGTCTTTTTATTCGTGACGTCAGACCATATTTGTGCCCCATACAGCTGTATGGAGGCTATAGCTCTCGCAAGCATTAATCGTTTGCCTTGTTTCGGGCAGCCGATATTCGACATGAGTCTCGAAAGAACGCCTATTGCTTTCGATGATTTATTGCAAGCGTATGCGAGGTGATGCTTGAAATTAAGCCGAGCATCAATCATCACTCCCAGGTATTTTATAGTTATCGTCTCTAGCATCCTTCTACTAGTAATGAGAACGGATTCCGTTTTATGTTCCGCGAGGTCTAAACTCATATCGCGTAACCAGTTTTTTATCAGTGATATTGCTTCGTTGCAATACAACGCCATTTCTTCAAGTTGTTTCGCCACGACTACAACAGCAATATCGTATGCGAAACCTATAATGGCGGCTTCCCTGGGAATGTAGAATGTCGTCATACATCACGTTCCACTGTAAGGGACCTAACACTGATCCTTGAGGCACGCCGCCCGTAATTTTATATAATTTCGTCCCGTAGTCGGAGTCGTAGGGGAGCAACCTATCGGTAAAGTAGCTCCTGATCAATCTTAATATGTACTTCGGTACATTTAATCTTTCGAGGCATTGTAAAATACGTAACCAGTTCGCCGAGTTGAGTGTAACCACGGCGCAGTACTTTTTACTGCCTCCTTTCCATCGTCTACCTTCTATGGCCCATTGGGCTTTGTTTATTACGACTTTAATCGCTTCGATTGTCGATCGGCCCTTTCTAAAGCCGTATTGATATTCCGCGAGTCCATCATTGGCTTCAATGATAGGCTGTAGTCTGTTGCATATAATCCGCTCTAATATGTTGCCCATAGTATCGAGCACACAGAGCGGCCGATGAGATGAAGGCTCCTCCGGCGGTTTATTTCCTTTTTGTAATAATACCATGCATTATACATGCTAACGAAAACGTCTAGACGGGCCTTCATCGCTATTTTTAAAGCCCTATTTGGTATGCCGTCTGGACCAGGGGCTTTCCGATCTTCTACCCTGATTGCAGCGGTGAGTTCATCGGTTGTTAAGGCAGGAATGTGTTCACGCAGTTCTTTGATCTCGCTTAGTAGAACTCCGTCATGTTGAGAGGGAAACAGAGTTTCTATGATTCTATTGAGAAATAGCGTTCAAGTTGGTGCTGGTCTTTGAGGCGTTTTGAGCTTCGCGGTTATGATTTTGTACGCTTTGCCCCATACATTTTCGTTCAATTGCGTACAAAGATCCTTAAAGCACTGTCTTTTGCTAGACTTAATGGCGGATTTGAGTGCGGCGCGTGGTTATTTATACGCTGTCCTCAATATCAAATGTCTATCCGTATCGCGTCTAGACCATTGGTATTTTCTTCGTGCCTTAACACAGGCTGATCGAAGTTCCTTAATGTCGTCGTTCCACCAATACGTTGGGCGCCGGCGGTTTTGTGTCCCCGTTCGAACCATTGATATATCGCAGGCAGCGTGCAGTTGTCGCGTTACTTCACGTACGATCTCGTTAGCTGTTCTCCCTTCAACTAAAGTTTCAGCGATTGCGTAGAGCTAACGAAGCTTGTTTTTTTGTTTTTGATGCACTCTGTCTTCCAATAGGATTTCGCTGAACTCACGCATTCCATCTTTTTACAGATGTCATATTTATGTTCGAGATTGTCTACCATTTCATCATGGAAATGTATACTCTTCAAAAACGCTTACAAATTCTCCAAATTTTCAAATAAAAGTCGGGATCAGTTACGGCTATGTTACGTGCGTAATCGCCCCAATAATCGTACAATCAGGCGTTAGCGGACATAAATCGAATCTACTTATTTACTCTACGAGTATAATGTTTCCATGTTAGTGAGGCACCAAAACTCCAGAAGAGAAGAGAATACTACGGTTGTTCACGAATCGCAAAAAATTGATTTCGCGCCTTTCTCAAGAGCTGGGCAACTCTCAATCGTCCCTGACCATCGTGCATGTCGAACTTTTGCTGAATGGAAGTTAATCCGGATTTTCACCGGAAAATCATTCTCAGTGACGAGGCACATTCTGGGTTAAATGCGTTTGTTACTAAGCAAAATTGTCGCATTTTTTCAGGCGAACAAACGGAAGTGTTCTAACAAACAGTCATTGTTTACTGTTTAGTGTGATTTTCATGCTGAAGATGTCATTGGGCCTTGCAACTACCGAGATGATGCCGACTCACTCCATGTTAACCAATTTCTTTTTTTTTTGCGATAAATTGAAATTGGAAGGCTTCTAGGAAATGTGTTTTAACCGCGCCACTTTCCAAACAGCCCGTGCCACAATCGACTTACTGAAGACGAAGTTCGGTAATCGTCTTATCTCCAGAAATATCCCGCTCGTGCGATTTAAGCCTTGGACTAAGTCAAGAACTCTAGAAGAGTAGGAGGTGAATATTCTATGTAAAATTATTGGAATGTTAGCCGAATTATGTGGAAAGGTCATAGAAGGCATGTCATGGGTCCAACGTTTCCACTCATTAAACCGGTTCTGGAGAAGATATTTGAATGGTGTCATATTTCTTTACGAGTGATATCAATTCAATTCAAAACAAAAATTCCATTGATACCTTAAACACATGTCTTTTAATTAAAAAGAAAAAAAAAACAGTCTGGGTAGCATTTAATGAAAAACGCTGTGGATCCGTTGATAGGGATAGCTATAATGCTATAATTTTTGACAGTTCTTCGGATTTTTTGCTCAGTATTGCTTGACAAATCATCATAATCAGATCTATACCAGGAGAACTCTTCCACTGCAAATATATTTTGAAAATCGGCCTTCAATTCGCTTCAATTCATAGTCGACCAACTCAGTTACTGTTCGACGCCAATCCAGCAACGCGTCACCCTTGTGTGCGTACAGGAGAAACTGTAGCCAATTCGAATGAAAATGTAGCGGGAAGTGATCTATATTTGTCGGTTCTTTTGGCTTTCGACCGTTGACTATGTGAACAATTTTGCCTTCATCCATATAAGATCCAGCTAATGCAGGAGAGAAGTATAACATAAAACACCATGGTTTCGAGACTTCACGAATTTTGTTTTTAAGCAGCTTGAAGTCGGCCCTTATCAAAATCATACTACGTGGCGAGGTTCAATTTTGCTTCCTTCTATTCCTTGCCAATTATTATTTGCAATTCTAATTTTAAAAATTGTTAAATTTATATTACTACGATTATTATAATTTCTTATTTAATAATTGTTTTGTATGAATTAAAATTTATAATTATAAGTACTATAGTGTACATGTAATAAAATATTAGAATAAAATTTCTAAATTGAATTGAAAATTGACTCTTGAAACCCAATTTAAGTCATAAAGGTACGCTGAAAGTGTAATTTTCACATAGGTAGCCTTGTTGGTCCTTATTTATTCAAAAATGATATGGTCCAAAGGGGCCAGGAAGCCGCTAACGCGAACTACAGAGTATCATACCCCGAGTATGGCAGTCACTTTCTGGAATTGGAAGGTGACTAGTAAATAAGTCAAATAGCCAGAAATGGTAACCATTATCGAGACATATGTACATTTAGAAGAGTAATTACAAAAAGGCCATTTTACCTGTGACTAATTAGATACTTTCATTTAATCCAACGTATGGGTCCATTGTACCGCAAAGCGGTGTCCTTTCATCTCTTCTCTGGAACTTGGTCAACGAACTACTGATATACCTGGAAGCGGTGGTTGCTTATGTTAATGACGTTGTTATAGCGGTGTCAGGAAAGCATTCGCGTTGGGCGAATCGCTGTAAGCACCATAAAACTGATCGTGTCCTCCTTTCGAGGAAATATAAAATTCCAATCATAAACCCTCCCTCAATCAACGGTACCAGTTTAGTCTTTTCCGATACAGCAAGATATTTGGGTCTCATTTTTGAAAAAAAAAAACTAAACTGGAGACCGAATATTCTAGAAAGAGTAAAGAAAGTAGCTTTATTCTCAAGTAAAAAATCCATTTGGAATAAATGGGACTTTCAACCCTCCCATTAGGAGCATTAGACACTGCTTCCTCAGCGGCACTGCATATTCTGTTTCGTTTAATATCCCTCGATATTTTCAGCAGGCAAATGGATGCTAACACAGCTATACGCATTAATGCGACAAGAACATCGACTACACTATGCCCCAACATTGATTTGACAAAGACTTTCTTGTAAGCATCTCCTCTAGATCTTTCTGAGAGGAAGATGCTATCATGGACGACAAGCCAACACATTTCTATACGGATGGATCCAAGACTGCGGGGTTGGTGGCAATGTTTTCTCAGATAATCTGATATTCACAAAATAAATGCTGGTGTGCCCCAGGGCTCCGTTCTGTCTCCGACACTCTTTTTAATTTTCATCAACGATCTCTTGTCTGCTACTTCTAATCCAATATATTCCTTTGCTAACGATGGTAGAACGGGAACAACAGCGTATGTTAAGCTCATTAAATTCGGATATTGTTAGTAACAAGATAATCAATTGGGGAACTATCAACAGAGTGGAATTTAATGCTTCCAAAACACAATGCTGTCTGCTGTAGTTAAAGCGAAATTTAAACACCCAGCCATTATCCGTGAATGGCACTTGCATCGTCGAAACCGATAAACTTTCCATTCTCGCTATGTGTGTCAATGACAACTTACGTTAGAATGACACCGCCAGAAATTGGAGTTCAATGCCCCTTCTGGAGAGTACGCCCAAAACATCTCTGCACCTGCTAGATAGGATCCAAAACCGTGCTCATAGGTGATACTAATATTACTCAAACAATGGACATCCTCGAACACCGACGTAATTTCTCGTGTCTCACTCCGTTTTATCGCTATTTCCACCGCCAGTTCTCCATAGCAATCGCCAGTAGCATTCCACCTCTTCAAACTTTTAACCGTATGAATGCTATGAATGCTCATCAGTATACCCTCAAGCCCACTTTCGGACGGACCACTTTCGTGGTTCGTTCCTAAGCCATACAACTCGCTTATGGAATGCCCTGCCTAGTCATTATAATCATCAAACATTTAAAACCAGCGTTCACCGGTACCTCTCTTTCCATCCTCCCTGATTTTCCTTCGCCCGCGCTGTGTACAAACATTGTAACTTAAATCCCTTAAGCGCGCGCAAATTATAAAAAAAAGATAAGCTTAACTTAACCTATTTTTTCGTCTTCCAAGTCACTGCAGCATGTTTCAGTCGAAAATTTTCAAGTCCTGTCCTGGCTGAATAAAAACGTGATATCCACATCTTATCGGATATTCAGGCCGCTATCAAATAACTGGACTCGGTCTTACAAAATTCTAAAACTGCCGTTGATTGTCGGTGACCTCTCAAGGAAATGGCAGCTGAATCCAACATTCACCTATATTGGGTGCCGGGCCACAGAAATACTCCGAGGACGACCTCGCCAAAACTGTACCTGAAAAAGGTATCATCGACATATTAATCTCTACGTCCAAACTAATACTACAGCTGGATGGCTAATAGAAGAACAAACCGCAGGTGAACATGCCTAGCGACAAAACAAATTTAGCCAAAGCTGGACCTGAATGGCTCTAAGAGTTCGATCTTTCAAAATAGGAAACATCTCAGCGCTATCATAGATGTCATCACTAGACACTGCCTTATAGGCAAGCATGCAAGATGGCTTGGCGTTTGTACAAACGACTTCTACAGAAACTGTACATGCCCAGCTCTCTTCCAAAAAGTTCATAAATGGAGTTTTCTTCTATAATGACTTAAGCAAACACTATAGACGTTAACAGTCATACGCTTCGCCAGAAACTAATCTCTGGCTGCTGTTCCAACCTATATCTTTATTCTTCCGTATAGAAAGCCAGTTTCTTTTAAACGGTGACAAGCTTACTCTTTGATCAAAGCCAGATGATCACTTTTCATCGTTAATTTGTCTGCGGCATGCTCATCTGGTGCTCGTAGTCAGAATTCCAGTTCCCTCAATCTAAGTGCAGTTTTGGCGCCACAATATCGCGGGATAGAATTCTAGCAGGATGAGTCTTATCATCATCTCCATCGCCCCTGCGATTGTTCTTCTTACCGACCCCAATGCCTCGATGCAAGTTGCTCTTTGCACTTTGGTGGGGTTGGACAGATGGAAATTATTATCAAGTCTCTTCCACAAGACTATCAAAACAACCATGTGCAGCCAGTGTACCACATCTGCTTTAGTGCTCCACGTATTACTGAAGGCTTATGTGAATTAGTGTAAAACAACACAAGCCTTTTTGATGCATGATGAACAGGAATATTTCCCATCCAACTTAGTTTTAAATCTAGGATTACTCCAAGCTGGAGTGCTGGCCTCGAAAGAACTTAATGGTTTGGATGCAGATATTCCTCTTCTCTTAGTGAAAAGAACGATCTCTGTTTCTGAGAGGTTAATTCGTAGACTTTGACTACTAGCCCAATTATTTATAAGTACTAGTTCATAGCTCAGTGGATGAAATTTTCCCGAAACCAGAATGACAACATCGTTACCATCACGCTAAAATCAAAGAGGGTACTCTTTTGTGTTTAAAATCTAATCAACTAGCAGTGGCCAAATAAGTGCTGAGAGGCAATCTTCTGTTGACTATTTCTGCAACTCATATCCCAAGTTTATTATACGCGTTCTTCACATCAAATCAATCCAATCGCACAGCCCGATATATAGTTGAGTACCATAAAAACAGATTTGATATGATGGGAACTTACGAGATTAAAGGCCCCCCTATACCAAAGTGAGTACTTTGCAGTATATGGTATTTTGTAAACTAACATACAATACTTTATGCAGATCTGTATCAACTCAGTTTTCTTCTATGTTCTGTCCTAGATAATTAGTCGTAAGCAATCTCGTTTGCGACATATACCATATTTCTAATATTTTCAGCAGAAAAGACGACAGACTAGAGGGTCTGAAACCCTATGAAAGTGTATGAACTAGCTTTTCCAGCTTTAACAATGAACAGAACAAGACCTCTTGCCAGCTTCAAACCGCCTATGAAGGCCTTCTTGACCCATGGAATAGGCATTATCTCTAAAGGTCCTTCTAAGATCTTGCAATTTAACGCCGTATCATTGTTTTCACTATGGCTATTTGAAAGAAACGGTCTGTTTTGATAAATCTTCTTTGAAAATTGGAACTCAAGAGAAGCCGAGGGGTTATGTATCATACGTTCTATCTTTTCATTGATGTCGTCTTTGTATTCTAAGCAAATTCTATTGGTAAAAATTGTGAAAATATGTAGATTCCGCACGGAAGTATAATGTTTGTGAAGTTGACCCAAAGATAGACTTTCTAATGAAAAGGAAATCTATGAAGGTGAAGCGAGCACATCTCGAAGCTGCTCATTATCGGCCAGTGCGCTAAGAATAGCAGTTTTATAGTTTGGTTACAGTAATTGTTGCACGGTAGTAGAAGTCACTGCGGCGAATCATTAAAGATTGAAAAAATCTACTCCAACATAATATATCATCCTGGAAAATCTCACTCATTGGCATGAAAGATAGATAGCACACGTATACTTCAGTGAATTTATGATAAGTTAAACAGGTCGCTGTACCATCAGCGGGATTCTCCTGTGCAGGACAAGATCATATCCAAATCCATTTTAGACCTATCTGGGGTCTAGCCCCTAAGCATGTTCTGGGTGGGCTCAAATATTGTATATCGAAACAACTCTTCGAACAAAAGACGTCACCACAACTTGATAGAATAGCTCTCGAATTTACATATTTTTTCCATTAAGAACTATACATTTTTATTTTAGCAATAAATTTAATAATAATTTGTAAACGTTGCTCGTTCGAGTACTGAACCATGACTGAGTGGTAGACACTGACAAGCAAAATAGTAATGACAGTTCACAAAAAAAATTTAAGGGTGCGTTCACATTTAAGAAAAGAAAAAATATAGTTCTTAGAAGAAAACCCGGGATTATAAATACAAATACGCTTTGAGAACAATAAACAAATCGTAGTTATTTAATTTTTAATTTAACGGACAGATTTTTATTGTTCCAAAACACCTTTAGTAGAAACATCTTGGCATCAATCAACACAAAACATGACACTATTAAGTATACTACACAGCTTTGACATTCAACATGAGTTGTGCTTCAGTTTGCAACACAATCAAGGTCATATCATTTATACTTTATGTGTGAACAAGCATTTAGCAACACTATCCGTAAACACTGCTTGATTCAAGGCTTCTACTTATGTTAATTATACAAATACAAGTCTACAGGCCTACCAGCGGCTCATAAGTTTATCATCCATCCATCCATCCATCCGTGTATCAAACTATTCATACAACTTGGTGTGCATTTAGTAGATGTGATGTGTAGTTAAAAATAAGAACTGACGGCTGACATACCCGTACCTGTGTCGTACATAATATGCGAATGAAGATGTGAAGATACGAATACGAGTACATACGAGTTTTAATTGACAAAAATGAGCTATTTAAACGTTGAAGGTGTACTATTATGCTTATACCTGTTGGGAATATTGCACTATGTACAAATGTATTCGTAATGTATCCCTTGACATTAGATACTCTCTTATGTTCTGGCATTTAGGCAGGTAGCGTGCTTTTATATATTACATGTGCTCGTATCAGCATTAAGAAGTCAGTTTGAAAGGTTTATGAGAGCTATGAGTTCCATTCGACCGTTGGGGGATCTTAATGGTCATTGAACTGCCTCCAATTCCTTATGGATCAAGAGGGCAGAGTTAGAATAGTACTGACGTCACTCGTGACTTACGTGTTCCGGTGTGCAGAATTAATAAGCACATGGAGTGCCATACTACATGCTGCATGTTAAGAATTCAATCAACTTTATGTAGAAGAATATACATGTTTGAGTGTTTTGCTTAAGGTAATTGCTTTGACTTCCAAATTTACACATTCCATTTCCATACAGCTTAGTGGAGGTGTTAAGTTGAATGTAACGTACAAAGGTGCACACAGCACACCTATTAAAATCGTATATCAGTTATTTTGAGTGTGTTGTTGTATTCAAGAGCAGTTGGTTAACACTTGCGACTAAATAGCCTAGCTGGCCCCGATGAATTAACGAAATTTTACGACCAGGAATGGGGTCATCGACTATTCAGACTCTGATGAGTGAGTTAAATTTGAAACGAGTTAGTGCTGGAAAAATTAGTCAAATGTGGAATTTTCAACCAGCACGATCGACTAATGGAGCACTAAGTTATGCTCCAGCAATGTCTTTGGAAGATCAGTAAAGTCGTCTACGTAGGTGTTCTAGAGACCAGAATTCAAAAAACTCTTTAAACTCTTCTACTAGCGAACCCAATATGTTGGGTTCTCTCCTTAACTTTGAAAGAATTAATTACTTTTGAAATAAAATACGTGGCAGAGCTCTTTTCAGCCTTTTACAATATTTAACCTTAATAGCTTTGTTACAACCAACTCATTGAAAATGATGGTTAAAAAAAAGGCGAAAGGTGAAACATCTACAATAAATGACTAATGAAAGAGAGGAATAGTTATTTGCAAAATGTTATGAAGGTCTAACATCCTAACTGACGAAGCTAAAGTGGGTACAACAATACTTTCTCATCGCGTCCGGGAAAGCAAGTTTCCACAATAACCAACCTGCAATGAATTCTTGGAGTTGCAGCATCGTATACTAACACAACGGCGCGGTGTCTCCTTGTCAGAACTTCGAACGTAATAGATGAAGATATTCCGTCTTCCATCTTTTCCACAAAAACGAAGTAAAGGGTGTCTTTTTTAGAGGCTTGGCAACACTGTTTTTGCAGATTGTCAATTTGACAGTTGTTAGTACGTTTTGCTATTTTACGATGAATAGATGAATGCTAGAGATTGTGCAAATTTATTTTGGAAACCATGGTTCGGTCCGCGAAACTTATCGTGCACTACGTCCATTTTACGGTCGACATAATCGTCCATCTGAGCAAGTTATTTGAAACACGATGAAGCGTTATTGCACCACGTACGCTCTGGTGGATAATACGCATTCCAAAGACGACAAACAGTGCGAACAGAAGAACTTATTGCCGTTTTGGAGCGCAGTGTTGAGGAGAATCCGAATGAGTCTATTCGCTATTGTGCCCAGCAATTGGAGCTATGCCCATCCACTTTGTGGAAGATTTACGGAAAGATCTGGGCTTAAAAGTTTATAAGATCCAGCTGGTGCATGAGTTGAAACTGCGTGACCAATATACGTGCGAATGGACCGAAAACATGATTCAGCTTGATCCTCATTTTCAATGCAAAATTTTGTTCTTCGATGAGGCCCACTTTTAGATAAATGATTATGTAAACAAACAAAATTGTCGAATTTGGAGTGGAGTAAACCCAGAACCCTTTGTCGGGACGCCCTTACAACCATTAAAACTCACTGTTTGGTTTGCTTTATGGGCTGGTGGAATCATCTTCTCATATTTATTTAAGGACGATGCTGGCCAGAATGTTACCGTCAATGGAGACCGCTATAGAAACATGATTTCTGACTTCTTCGTTCCTCAGTTGAATAGCATTGACATGACAGAGCTTTGGTTTCAAAAAAAAGGCGTAAGATGCCACACGGCGCCAGACACCATCAATTTATGGCGAAATTATGCATAATTTCGCATAATGGGCCTGTGAACTGGCCTTCACGATCCTGTGAACTCACACCTTTAGATTTCTTTGGGGGTATGTGAAGTCACTAGTCTATGCCGATAAACCAAAGACGTTGGACGATTTGAAAGTCAACATTCGCCGTGCTACTGCGGATATACGGCCCCAGTTGCTCAATAAAGTTGTCGAAAATTGGACTTCACGATTGCGCTTCATTCGAGCTAGCCGTGGCGCACTTGCCATATGCCCGATGTCATATGTAAACACTATGGCATAAAGCTAATGTCATAGACATTAACATATTGAATTTGTATACCTCTAGAAAAAAAGACCCTTTACATATGTAGAGCTCTTGACTTCCATTTGGCGTGAATCTCCGGTGCACTAATTTGCTGGTTCTGTTCTGTAAAATCTGCCTCGTTCTCTACAACCTTGGAACAGCCTATTAGAAAGCTCTCTGGAGTGAGCGGTGTAAAGTCCATTAGATCATCACTAAGGTACGTATGCTAAGGGTCTCATGTTCACAATGCGCTCTGCTTCAGTTAAAAGTATAAAGCTCCTCATTGTTCATCCTCGCATTCCAAATCGAAATTTTTAATGTATCTTTAACCCTACCTATTTTTTTTACCTAGTCCTGCCATAAGTTCTGTTACAAATATAAAACGTTATAAACAAAAAGCCAGTAAACATATTGTATTCAAAATTGTTTCATTGATTAAACCACAAAATTGATTACTAAAAAAAAATTGGATTCAATCGAAATGGCTACCTTTTTCTTTAACACAAGCTTCCAAATGGTATGGCCATTGGGCTATAGCGGCACGTACGGTTTCCATAGAGATCGTGGACGCTGCTCTGGTTAATGCTATTTTAAGGCTTTCCAAATTTCTATGAAATTCTTCCGCAAACCGTAATCCAGTGGATTCCGATCTGGATTAGCTGACGGCTAATCTTCTGCTGCTATAAAGCCAGGAATATTGACTCTTAGCCACTCCAGCGTGGTTTTGGCTTTGTGCGCTGGAGCAGAGTCCTTTTGGAAGATCCATTTGTATCCATTGAAAATGGTATTGATCAAACCCTTTACAACACCTTCTAGCATATCTTCTTGGTATACCGATGCTACCAGTTGTTACGCCTCTTTCACAGAAAAGGAGCGATGTGACACCATGGTCACCCCACACAAACCAAACTATTACGGAAGCGCGATCGTGTCCACGTTGAATCCTTGGAAGAACTTTTGTCGCTTCTTTAGATAAAGTGTCATAAATTGTAATTTTATTTGTTGAAAACTTCTTCCACGGTAAGAATTTTCTCATCCGTAAACAGAATGTTTTCAAGGCTATTGTCCGCGTGCCACTGCAAAAGTCGCTTGCATCTTTCCAGCCTAATTTTGTTTAGTTGAGGAGTTAGGAGATGACCCGTGGTCCGACGATAGGCTTTCATATGCAGATCATCCCGAATAAGCCAAGACATGGAGACCACTTCTTGGCCTGTCGTCTACTCCAGACAATTCGCCGAAACGAGCAATAGCCCACTAAGCGAATATTCTCGATATTCCGAGTTATTATGCAACGCTTAAGTTAACGGTTCTATTCCTGCAAGAATTTTTGAATGATAAGAGCAAGAAATATACGTATACGTTAACACATATGGGGTTCCTGAGCACCCCAACACTTTGAGTTGAAAAAATCAGCATCTTAAGACACAATTTTAATGAAATTAATTTATTTACTTTATAAGCAGTAGTTAGTTAGTTGAATTGACTTTTATTCCAATAAATGGCATAAGTCATAATGGGCTTGACAAAAGGTTGACAAAATATAAACTAAAGTTCTTCAATTACAAATCTCCTCCCATAATACGAAGTGCTGCTATTAAGTAGTTATATAGGACATCCCATCCTTTTCTCCAATTAAGATATTTATTGCTTCATCGTCCTCTATGACATGTTTTCCAAACATTGATAGTCGAAAGTCTTTTAGAATTGGACAAACACCAAGGAAGTGCAAGACATCTCTCTTTTTCATGTTGCAGAGGTCACAAAGTGTTGGTAAATCTATTCGATATTACATAATGTTTAAATGGACAAGTTCACCTCTCATTTTAAAGACACTACTTATTTTTTCAACTGACTAACTGTTAAGGAAATACGTTTTTTTCATTTAGAAAATGGTTAAGCTTGCTGTAATTGTTTCTGAAAAGTGACGATTCGGCTTCTTCAACATATTGTATGTCTGCCAAGATTCTTCAAAATTGAGTTAAATTTTTCTCTGAAGAGATGAGGTTGCTCGCTCACCTGAACTGTTAGATTCATGCCGCATTCGGACGCTACTTTCTGCCATTCCGCGCAGATGTTCCCATTTGTTCTAGATATGCTTTTTAATACTACGTTTGGTATTCTAGATTCATTCATCTCTAGTAATTTTAAAATATAATTAAAGTGCAGTTTGAGGGTGTACAAGCGCAGCGGAGGAGTTCCAGTTTCAATGTATAGCATGTAGTTAGGGGTATTTTTCGATAGCCGGAATATCCTCTTCAAGAAGTAGCGAAGAAATTTTTCCATCTCATCTTAGTATTTCTTCAATTTCTTCACCGTCTATCTTCCACTTTTCCAAACGTGAGTAACGACCTTCTGCATTTCTTAATATCAAGACTTTTGATTTCTCAAGATTAATAGTGAGATTCCAACATTTACAATATGCACTAAGTGGTGACGTAAAATAAGGCTCAACGAAATAATACCAAATTCAAAATTTGGCCTTATTAAGCTTTGAAAATGGAAATCGTTGCAAATCGACATTAGGCCAAATTTGGTTTGAAAATAAGGCCAAATTTGAAATTTAGGAAGAATCAGCAATATGTTTTTTTTTTGTTTACATAGGCGCCTGCCTTATAGTTTTTGGGGTACCCTTAGCGGAGCGACGAAGTCGCGTAAGCGTCTAAACCACCCCGGAAAGTTGAGTTTAAACAAATGAATCGCGCGAAGCCCGGCACCTTCTAGCTCTTGGCTGGCGTCTAAGACCAAACATATTGCAAACTTAACTCCATATTTGGTCTTATTTTCATTATTTTTTCACCGTTATTTCTTTTTGCAAAGCGAAATAAGGCCAAATTGACCAAATTTCCGATTTGGCTTTATTTCGCTTTAGAAAACGAAATAAGGCCAAATTTTTGATTTTTGGCTTTATTTCTTTGGGCCTTATTTCACGTCACCGGACTAAGTCTGTTTATCATTAACTGCATACCTTGGATAGTGTCACACCGAAAGACGATATCATCCGCGTACATCAATAGATTGCAGAACCTTTTTCCACCTTTGACCGATGAGGTCATATCACTGATGTATAATATAAAAAGTAGTGCACTTAGAACACAGCCTTGTTTAACGCCCATTGACGTTTTGAATTCTTCGGAGATTAAATCCTCATCCCACACGTACGCAAAGTTATTCTCATACAAAGCTCCCAGGATTTGAATGATTTTGTTTGATACACCGATTTTGGAAAGCTTGTAAAGGAGTGCTTCATGTGATATTGTATCGAAAGCAGATCGAAAATCTACAAAGAATGCTTACAGCTTTTGTTTTTTGCTCTTGTAAGATTCAGCTACATTAGTTAGGCGGAATATTTGATCGATTGTAGAATAACCTTTTCTAAATCCAACTTGAAATTCTTTAAGAATGTTGTTTTCTTGAACGCATTCGTATAATCTTTTATACAGGGTGTCCCAGTTTAGGAGTATAATCTTTTAAGGGCATATTCCCGAAGTCCGAACAAGAAATCTATGCCAGGGGTGGGTCTATTCTCATTCCATTTCAAGTTACCTCTAATTTGGAGGTGTAACCACTTTAAACGCTATATTTTCTAAACTAGTACAGGTAAAAAAAATATTTTTGGACATTTTTGAAAGATAATTTAGTAGTGCACACAAGTCTTAAATGCTTTGGGTACATCTGTGCAGCAACAAAAAAAGTTATGGCTCGTTAAACTCAAAATTATGAAAATTTGCTCTTCCATTTTTTTTTTACTTAAAATGCATTTTTCCTAAAATTTTTACTTATTAAATTTTCTGAAATTTTATAAAATTTTTATCCTTGCAAAATTTCCTAAAAATTATGTTTAGAAACTTTTTTACGTACGATCAACAGATTTTGTAGTAAAATTCATTTTTCGTCAAACAAAAATGGCCAAAAAGAAGTGTACCTATTGAATTACTCATAAAATCGCTTAGATATTTTATATGGTCAGTTGGAACAGTTTATGGAATGTTTATAGAGACACTAATATTTTCTTGGGACTCTACCAGACTCGACATTTCTATAAAATAAACCTTTTCTTTCATAACACCCCAGAAGAAACAAAAATTATGGGTGTTAGGTCAGGAGATCTGGGTGCCTAAGGGTTGGGGCGGAATCGACCAATCCATCGTTCGTTAAAAGTATGTTTGAGGAACGAAGTTACCCCGCTGCTACTGTGACAAAGTGCTCTATCTTGTTGAAAGAACAGGAGCTCCGGCAATCGTACGACAGCGTATGTTAAGCTCATTAAATTCTGATATTTCTAGTAACAGCATAATTAATTGGGGAACTATTAACAGAGTGGAATTTAATGTTTCCAAAACTCAATGCTGTCTGCTGTCATTAAAGTGAAATTTAAAAACCAAGCCATTACATCGTCTAACCCGAAAACTTTCCATTCTCGGTATGTGTGTCAGTGAGAACTTACGTTGGAATGACCACACATTCAATGTCGCCAAAAATGCTGGGAAATGTCTAGGCGATGTAAGAAATACTTTTCCTCTTCTGAGCTGGCCTCAGAAGAATGCTGTAAGGCATTCATCCGCCCAAAATTGGAGTACAATGTTCACATCTGGTCAGGTGCGCCTAAATCATCTCTGCATCTGCTAGACCGGACTTAAAACCGTGCGATAAAACTCATAGCTGATCCAACATTACTCAGGCAATGGACACCCTCGAACATCGACGAAATGTCTTGTGTCTCACTTTGTTTTATTGCTATTTCCACCACCAGTGCTATAAAGAAATCGCCAGTAGCATTCCGCCTACAATCCTTTAACCGTAACACACGTATCGCTATGAATGCTCATCAGTATATCCTCAATCCCACTTTCGGACGTACTCTGAAATATCGTGATTCGTTCCTAAGCCGAATAGCTCCCTTGTGGAATGCCCTGCCTAGCTCTCTATTTCCTAGTCATCATTATAACATTCAGACATATAAAACCAACGTATATCGGTACCTATCCTTCTTTCCTCCCTAAATTTTCTTCGCCCGCGCTGTGTGCAAACATTTTAAGGGTACCTTAACCCCTTGAGCGCGCGCTAGTTTCTAAAAACAAAAAAAAAACACATGTCAAACACATCGGCGTCAAAGAGTTGAAAAAAATTAAAGAAGGATGAACTGAAGTATTGCGACCATAAGTTGCTTCAAAGTTTCTGAAAGAAGACATGTAAGGGATGCTCCCAATATACTCGTATTACATGTATTAATTTTCTAAATATTGCACATATAAAGGCAACTCTTACATACTTCGCCGCGTCCAAACGTCGTTTTGTCACGTGTCCTAGGACCTAAGAAGCATCTTCCTTGCTTTGGAAACTTTTTGTGGGGTTCTCTTAGGCAAATATCCTCGCAAAGGTCTGAATCCCCTTCCGCTAAATCTCTAAGCACTTTTTCGATGTTACCTCTCAAATGACTATTGATATGTTGTCCGAACCCCTTTTGCATGTAAGGTTTTGCCAAATACAAATCTAAGCTATGTAGAATGATGCTCTGCTTATATTATTTATTTTTATGATTGTTACCGAGCGAATAAAGGACCATTGAGTTGATGCCGGCCTGATGAAGCATAGCATAAATATATCTGAGAGGCCACCTGCGGGTTTTCCTTGCGTGTTGGTAATTATGATCGAGTTAATCAAAAGTGTCACCGCCTCCTTTTGTGTGGCTATAAAATTCTATGATCTCTGGGTTTTTTTGTCTCCGAATCAATATCCTTATTTTTATGAAAGGAAGATACCACCAGCACTCCTTTTCATTTTTTTGGCGTAAAGGAAACCAAAGTTATTTTGTCTTTGAAGGCAAATTGAGAAGAGAGTACTTCTTTCTTTCAGTTAGATGGCACTTCAACTTTGTTTTTCCGCAATATTCAGACAACAGTAAGATTATACTGTGATAGCATTATTTCGACCAACTGAATTGATGTGAACCAGTTGTCCATGGTTAAATTTCTTCCCGTACCATAAATGCTTTCACTTATTTTCCGAACTACTCGTAACTGTAGCGGAATGGGGTCATTTTATGTTCTTACTCCTTTTCCAATATAAGGAATGCCAGATACCATATCATATGTGCGAGAATCACACATCGTTAACATTTTTATGCCGTACTTATCTGGCTTGGACGGAATATAAATTTTGAATGGACAATTACCTCTGAATCCCAAAAGCTGCTTAACAATCCTACAGTACTCCTGAGGGGTATAATATTTAGAACAGTTTGAAATAAAGTGTTCCCAAAAGAACCTGACTGGAACCAGTTTATCCGAGCGATCCTTTGTTTCTCTGTCATCAAATCGGATACAATTCGAGGAATTCAAACCTGTTGACTCCAATTATAGCCTGAAAGATGGGTGAGCACTTTGTGGACCACATTTCACGTGTGCTTCTTCGGCCCTGCTTTTACACTGCAGCAATGTAGAGCAGTCCAAGAACGGCACAAATTTCTTCTTTGTTTGTATCAACCATGAATCCTGTAGTTGGAGTTGAGGGCGATACAGAATCGGATGGTGGAATACTTTTTTGTCGTTGGTTGTTGATTTCGATGTTAGTATTTCTTATCATAGCTTCTAGTACAACATCATCAAAAAGAAGATTCCATGCCTGCACCGTAGATGTTATAAATTTAGCCGCATCTCCTCAGAATTTATCTAAATCAACTTCATCGTTAGTATCGCTACCTATCTCTTAAAGAAGTTGCCTTATTTCGTCCTCATTATACTTGCCTTGCTTGCACCTCTAGGGTGAATGCTTTTGACCAACCGTTCCAAAACCCAGCCCCCAAGGTGCCCTTTCTATACTAAACCTCCACATAATTCCTCTTTGGCTGCTTTCTTAAAGGTTTTCGCGTTATGCGAATAAATTATTTTTTTTGCGCCCCTCGGAAAAATAAATCGCCTAATTGCTAATAAGCAGTTTCCGTGGTTAAGTTGAGAACTAGTTCCAAATGTATAGCGCGAACAACTGCACATGTGAAAATCATAACGTAGACTTTACTGTCGCTCTCTTGGTAGAGGTGCAAAAGGTTGTAGACTTACCCCTCAGCCCTCTACAAATTCTGCAACCAGCAATGATTTTCTTGATTAGCTGTCTTCCACACGGTATCCAACCGTGCTAGTACAGTATTAACTCCTGCATCATAGATAAATTAACCTAGATGGCAAACTCTACTAATACATTTGCAAACCCTTAACTTTCGCACACACTGTAAGTGAATTGCAACACTTTTACATCCTTATAACCTGTCAGAATTTGCTAGAATTAGAGCCATTTACAAATAAAGTTGCTAGAATGAGAGCGATTTGCACGCCTGCATGTAATGTGGATGACATTTTTTGAGTAAAATGGGAGGGAAATTGCCATTGATGACAATTCACACGTATTCACAGAGAGGGTTACACATCAGTCGAAAACCGATTTTGATTTTCCAATGTCTGGAAAGTTTGTCATCAAGGTTAGTATATCTATGTCCTGCATGGAGCATTTTTTTGTGAAAGTATTCGACGATGAGCTTACTCAAAATGCTTCCCTTCGGTAGGATGATTGGACTTATAACATCTAGAGATTCTTACAGGAGCTGCAACTTACTGCCTACGCGAACCAAACCACTATTGTTCAAAAATGGATTGAGAATCAGCAAACTTGGCGAGCGAGGGATGGGTTTGCCCAACTGCAAAGACAAAATCTCATTAAAAAAAAAATAATTTTTGATAATACTTCAACCAATACATACAGTGTTGGCCAAAACTAAAGCAACTAAAATCGCAAGGCCGATACATGTCATATGAATTTAGTCCAAAGTTAAAAAAAATTTTCCAATAGCTTGGAATATTTTTGATTAATTTATAAAATCACTGAGCAGCAATTTTACGGCATTAAAAAAAAAATACAGGCGTCTAATTGAATTGACTTTATTCTTCAGCTGGCCAAAACAAAAGCAACTCAATTTGCTCCGTAAGTTTTTCTTAAAGTTCTCCGTTCTAGAAAACCGTTACTTTGACCAAACTACTCATATCTGAATCGTCAATATTAAAAAAAAAAGATAATTGACTCATTCGCGTGTATTAGTCTACTGCAGCAAGATCTAAAGATCTTGTTCCCTAAATTTTATCTAAAGTGGCCAGAAATACTCAAACTAGATTAAAGAAAAAAAATATTAGCGAATATAGGTACAGTGTGCTTGACAAAAGTGTGTTTTTTAAATGAAAACAACCGCTTGACTTAGGGAAACAAAATTATTTATTTTAAAGCTTTTAATATTTCCCATACTGCGCAATGTACTTAATATGTTGTCCAGTTTGCTCCATTCCTAATTATCGCCTCGCACCTTTGTCGACAACTTAGAGCCAATTTTTTTACGTAGTCCTGCGGTAATTGTCACCAAATTCTTTTTAAAAGCAGTTTAAGGTGTTTTATTGTCCTTACATTTTTTCCTTAAAAATACATTGCTTCATAAGTCTCCGGACATTTTCAATCGGATTGCCATCTGGAGACTCAGATGGCCAGTCCAACACATTGACGTCATCTCTCTCTTTGAAGCCCTGACAGATACGACTACGATCGTTGTCCTCTTGTAGGGGCCTATCCACGTCCGAATAGCATTTCAACGGATCCCAGCAATTCTTTCTTGCATAGTTGGCTCATTCTTTGAGCATCGAGATACTCGGTAATGGTCACCAATTTTCCGAAACCCGCCGCACAGAAACAGCAACAGCCATAAACATGCACTTTTACCGGATGTTCCACTGTTCGTTAGACGACAGTTTCACTGTGAACAGTCTACACACGTCTCAAGGGATTGTTTAAAATAAAAAAATAAATGAAGCTTCGTCAGTGGAAATAATTTTGGACTGGTCCATATCGTTGTAAAGGCAAGTCCACTGAAATCTTTTTCGGTTAACAAAGACTTGGCCGCAAGGGCTTTGTAATTAAAATCTTTGTTTTTAACGGCTTTTGAAATGGTTTAGATTGTTCCCCGTTCTGGCAAATCGTCAACGTTTCCATGTTCGTTAAATCGTTTCACCAACTTCCTCACAAAATTCTCTGACTTTCTGAGATAATTTGTCTCAGCTGTAACGGATGATTTTGGTCCCCGCGAATGAGCAACAAAAAACACTGCTTCAAGCCGAACCTTATACACAGCACTCATTACGGAATACGTCTTGTAACTTTCAAAAACGAGATGCAACTGAAGTGCGGATTAGAGGAGGAATAATTCTAATGGAAACCAAAAATTTTTATCGTCTGCGACTAACTGGTTAATTTTTACGAGCCACACGCTTTTGGCAAACACACTGTAAAAGTGATATTTCACAATCTGAATTATCCAAAAAGTATTCAATCCCGAAATCGGTGATAAGCCGAGGTGGCAGGCCGAAAGTTACCTAATACCGGGAAGTCAAAATGATAATTAAGACGATAAAGAGTAATCCCTTTATATCATCAAGGGAATTACAAAACAAGCTTAGTACAAAAGTTAGCGCCTAGACACTTCGTCGGGGAGCTGTGTATGGTGATCTTTCATCATTCAGGATCGCAAAGAAAGCATTTATTTCAGCCCAAAACAAAAGAGCAAGACTGAAATTTGCAAATATTTCCACACAGTATCGAGGTGGAAAACGGTATTATTTTCCGACGAATCCAAGCGGTCAGATGGCTTTCGCCAGCCAATCACTGAAACATTGAATCCTCGATATTTGAAGGACATTGTGAAGCATGGAGGAGATAACATTATGGCTTGAGGATGTTTCTCTGGACATAAAATTGGTCCCATATTATAAAATAAATAAAATTATATACCGACTTATTTACAAAAGTTTACTTGAAAACACTATACCTCTACATGTTGAGGAGGAATTGCCACTGAAACAGATATTTCAGAAGGATAATGATCCGAAGCATGCTTCAAAAATAGTTCAATAGTGGTCTTGAGATCAGAAAATCAATGTTATGGAATGGTCAGCCCAGTAATCCGATCTCAACCCGGTAGAAGATCTATGGGAGACTGTAAATCGGTGAATAGTTCGGAAGAACTGCGGGAATAGGGGCGAGCTTTATATTTAACTCCAGACTTAAAAAAGACATCCCAAGCTCTATAATTTCCAATCTGATCGAAAGTATGTCGAGAAGGTTTAGTGAAGTAATCAAAAACAAAGGTTTCGTCGCGATGACTATTATTAAATGTGAAAATTTACTACGTAGTTGCTTTTGTTTTGGCCAGCTTAAAATCAACATTATTGTTGTTTCTTTTGTTTTGTTTTCGAATATATGTATTTGTTTTATAAAAAAAAACATAACAAAATATATTGAAATTTAATCAGAATGTGCTTATGTAAATATTGCTTTAGTTGTGGCCAACACTGTACTTATATCTTCGCATTGCACATATCCAACCTGTAGATGAAAACGACGTTCTCTGCGCCATTCAACAAATAAACTCTAAGGCTATGAGCATTAATGAAACACTTACACACTTATAATGCAATTACACACATTTTTAACACAATTACCATGACTCCTTCCTGGAAGGGTGCTAAGGTTATAGCGATAGTAAAGAAGCTTATTACCCGTTCGTCACAAAACGGTCTTCGAAGAACTTCTTCATAAACAAATGAATGTTTTTGTTAGAAATAATAAACATCTGAATGGACAATAGTCTAGTTGTGTCTCTGTTGTTTTTAAAGATGATCTGAGAAGTGCGATGGATCATGTCTTGATATCATTTCTAGGGCTCCTAGAATTCTCAAAGGCATTCGACACCATGGAATACTTTTTTCAAAATTGGAGAGGAATTTTCATTTCAGTAACTCTGCAGCTAACTCGATTCTTTCATACTTAAGTTAAAGAAGTCAAGTCGCATCATTTGGGGAAAACACCTCCCGGCACTTAGAACTAAAGTCAGGGGTACCACAAGTAACAATTCTTGGGCCATTGCTATTTGTAGTGTTTATAAATAATCTCCCAAAAGTAGTCTGACACTCATCAATACATTCATATGCTGATGATCTGCAGATTCAGTTAAAGTGCTTGGTAGTCTACAAAAACATGCTTAACATTAGCTATTTCACAGCTTTATATTTAGGTAACACTGTTCTGGAATATGTCGAAAAAGCGAAAAACATAGGTATTTGGTTCAATTCGGCACTCACATGGAACCAATATTATTCAGATTCATTGACAAAGCGCTCTATGCCTCAGCATATAAGGCCTAAATTAGCAAAAGGTTTAATTTTGCCAACCGCTACCTATGGATGTTAAATTTTTTGTTATCAAAACTCGAAAACCCGAAGGAATCTTACAGTGGCATTCAACAACATAACGCGGTATGTTTATATTCTTAAAGGATTCGATCATGTGTATGGATACGCTAGCAGGATTCTGGGTCGTAGCCTGGTGACCTATTTCAAGTTTTGCGCCCTAAAAACACTAACTGACATCTTGATTTGCAAGGAGCCTCAGTATCTGTATGAAAAACTTCAGTTCCCAACTTAATCTCGATTGTTTATTTCTATTCAACCAAGGTTTACATGCAGAACTCCAAAAACCAATATCTTGTTTATGTTGTCAGAAAATGGAACGCCATGGACACTAGAAAACTTTGCGGAACCAAGTCATTGGATAATGTCTTATTTAAATACTTGACCGAGGGCATTGAAATGCATCTTTGTGATATTTTTTCTTCGAACACCACTTCTCTAGTGTTAACGTTCATACATTGTTTGTTTTAATTTTTAACTTATAATTAGAAAAGTCAATATATGGATTGTCCAAACTTAAGTAAATTAACTTTTACTTTCATAGACTTTAACTTAAATCCAAAGTTAAAGATTTTGTAAAACAAATAAATGAACTGAAATGAAGCTGAGAATTCTGAGGACTTTCATGAGAAGTAATATTGACCAAGACAGACCTCAAAAAGTCACCGACAAGGAGATTTCTTATCAGTGTTCCTTGCCTCTCAAAAAAATATTATTTCCTTTCCTATACTGAATAACGAAAGTCTAATAGCTAGCCACGAATAACGAAAGGTGCCGCTCAGTTATTAGACACGTCTCGTCCCACACAGTTATAAGACGTGGAGTATATTCTTCCAACAAGATGGCGCTACGCATCAAATGGCATACGTAGGTTGCCATTTCAGTTATGAGATATGACAAAACCGGTGTAAATACGGCAAATCTGTTTTTATTGGTACACGTGCTCAAAACGTTTTTTCATAGATGGCACTACTGAGCCAAAATGTGTGTACCATCGTTTCGTATAACCTCTTTTAGCCTGCCTTGGTGACAATCCGACGCTTAGTTTTATTTTGACACCTATTTCAAAACATCGTGTTAGTGTTTTTTGCGACCATGGAAAAAGAGCAATATCGCTCCATGATCAGATTCTTATTTTTGAGTGGCAAAACCTGCGAGAAAATCAAGCCCATTCTTGATGGTATGCCTGGGACCTGTTCACCGTTTACAATTAGTTCGCAGAGTTTCGCCGTGGCCGCACGTCGGTTTTTGACGAACCGCGCCCAAAACGGTTACCACAGAGGAAACCGTGGACAAAATCCATGATCTCGTATTGGCGGTCCGCCGCGCCGAAAATTCGCGAGTTGGCTGAGATAGCAGGCGCGTTAGCCATATCTACACGAGATTTGGGGCATGAGAAAGCTGTCGCGCGATTGCTCACACCGGAGAACAAGCGCAATCGTGAGACCATTTAAAGACGTGCTTGGCCCTGTTTAATCGAAGCCCGGAGGACTATCTCCGTCGTTTCGTGACTGTCTATGAGACATGGATCCATTGGTACATACCAGAGACCAAAGAACAATCGAAACAATGGGTTTTACTCGGGTTCGGCCGGAAAGGTGTCAAAACAAAATAAGCGTCGGATTGGCGCCAAATTTGGACAGGCGGGCTAAAAGAGGTTATAGTAAATGATGGTACACTCATTTTGGCTCAGTAGCGCCACTTATCTTCCAATCCGGGTGCTCATAAAACAGCCCTCGTGTTTTCGTTTATTTTTTACGGAGGTTTGAAAAATTCTTCTCAGCGAAAAAATGGAATTAAATCGTGAACATTTTCATGCTATGATATTTTATGATTTTCCATTTAGATTAACTCAACAACAGTGCGCCGATCAACGCGCTTCGACTTTTAGTGATAGAGCACCATCCCGGGCCACAGGTCGTCCGAAATTGGTTGTTGTACCAGAAAATATCGCTGCTATAGGGGAACTGATTTTGGAAGACCGTCATGCGACTTACCGTGAAATTGAGCCATGCTTGAGCATCAGTTCATACATTTATTAATGCACGATCATTTGGCCATCAAAAAGATTTATTCGCATTGGATACCGCATAATTTGTCAATCGCTCAAAAAAAAGCGATTGTGGATTAGCCCAAAGCAATATTGGAAAAATTCGATCGCTGTGCGTCAAAAGACGTCTATAAGATCGTGACAGGTAACGAATCCTGGATCTATGTATATGACCCCGAAACTGAACAGCAGTCTTTTAAGACGAGCCAAATTCAACAAAAGTCGTTCGCGTACGAAGCAAATGGACATGTCGCCACCGTGCCATTAGAGCAACGTAGAATAGTCAATTCGGCATGGTACACCACCGTTTGTTTGCCAGAAGTTTTTGGAGAAATGAAATAATAATGCGAGCTCTTACAGGTCGCCTAAAATAAGTGATTGTTTGATCACTCGAAACATAAGAACGTAAGAAGAAACATTAGAACTGATGGGCCATTCACCGTTTACTTGTTTTTCTCAAAACTGAAGTAAAAATCTACGTCAAAACAAGAAAAGCGGATGTGTCTTCCGCAAGACAAATTGAGATATCATGATGAGGAATTTTCTTGCAGCATGTACAATTTCACTCTCCGAAGACAACTCTTTAAAAATACACTAAGCTAATGCTATCCAAATTTTTGAATTTGAAGGCGGCGACGCAAACAACAGCGGTGAGTTCATAAACGTCTACATTTCTAACTTAGTAAAGAGTGACGGGATAAGAACGGTCGGTACAATTTTTGATGACTCGGTGCAATATGTGCGGCGTTATTCCGGAATAGCGTGTCGAACCTTACTGAATATTTTGGCAACTGGATGTCATTGGTAACTTTGACAGCTGCTAAAACATGACAACTGGAAAAACTATCATTGCTATCTGGTCACCCTTTACAATTGCAGATCTTTCCACATATATTTTTGAACACAGCCTTAGTACGATTGTTATTTGTTTTGCGTTCAAAAACGTGATGTCAGTGCAAAAAATGTCAAATCCTAGATTTCCGTTTTTCAAAAGAAAAAAGTTATTTATTTGTATTATGGTAGTTTATACCCGGGACTTCGGTCGCCTTGGCGCACGCAGTGAATAACACTGATAAACAAAACCACCCTTTTGTGTCTTACTAATTTGACGTTCCTCATTTCTAATATACCTTTACTTTTAGTTTAGAATTTTACTACTCGCTACGAATTGCGAAGTGATTAACTAGATTTTATAAATTTTCGGTCATGTCGTCATCAAGAAGAACTCGTGTAAACAATCCAAATAGTTTTTGTTTCATCTGTGGTGATTACATGTTGAAAGAATGTCGCTTGAATGTTTCTGACTTTGTAAAGCAAGCATGCATGGACTACTTTGGGAAGCCATTAGAAATAAATATCAAGCCCTAGATGCCAAGTTTGAGTCTTTTCGTTTATGGGCAAATGAAAAAGTTCTACTTTTAGGTACCAAAGTCCAATGATCTGGCGTGAACCATCAAATCATCACGATGACTGTTATTTTTATGTTGTGTATATTACCGGAATGAACCGCAAATTCCAAGTGGATTTATCCTAGCTTGCAATCTGCGATTATACCTGTTCCGAGTTATAGTGATGAGTCAGTATCACAATCCCAACCCAGTATATCCAAACTATCATCTCAAGAATGTTCAGAAGACAGTGATAATGGTAAAGATAGTGACTTTTATTGCCCTTTCGATCCTAGGCCGCTCAATCAAAATGGTCTGGATGATTTGATCAGAGATCTTGGACTGTCTAAGAAAGCATCAGAACTTCGAGCTTCTCGGTTGATAAAAAGAAATCTGGTAACCTCAAGCACAAATAAACCAAGGTTTATCGAACGAGGGTAGAGAATTCACTCCCTCTCTTTTCTGGGGAGGATGATTTTGTGTTTTGCAAAAACATAAGGTGACGCAAAAGTTATCATCCGATGTTCTTTGGCTGTAATATTTTTTGTGAATGAAAAACTTCGGTTCTGCTTTTGGATCATGTCTTAAATTTGTTTTCCATTATGTCAAGAAAATTATATAAGCTAAATGGCCTCCCCCAGAATTGATGACCATTCGGGCCCGATTTGTGGCATTTTCCATCACTCTTGCCAGAACTTCCGGCGATAGGTCCTCGGATTCTTGGCGGATATTCTCTGTGACAGCTTCAAGAGTCTGAGGCTTGTTCACAAAGACTCGTGACTTCAAAAAACACCACAAAAATAAGTCTGGAATGGTTAAATCAGGCAATCTTACCGGCCAGCGCAAATCTCCAAAACGAGAGATTAGGCGACCCGGAAATGCAGTCCTCAGAATTCCGGTTGTGGCTCATGCAATATGCATCGTTGCTCCATCCTGGAGCTCCTTACGTCGATCGCAATATGATCAGGATCAGCATGGCCCAATCAATGATGTGGAAACCGTGTGTTGGCTATAGTTACAATATGTCCCACCGCAAAATTAAACCTCTGTTCGTATCCGGAGGCGACGTTGTACTCGTATATATTAACATACAATATTACCAAAGATGCCCTCCTTTTCTAAGTCGATTTCAGAATAGCCAAGCACGATTTTCACGACATACGAGTATTTAGGACATTGCTTGTATGCTAAAGCAATCTTTGGCAATTTCTCCACAATCAGGTCGTGGGCGTTTTGGTAGCGAATTCAGATTGTAAGGTAGTCAGCAGTTTACATGAACGATCTCATTCTAGGGATCTGGTATCAGATGTTGCCAGTGTCGATACAGGTCTGATATCCTAAAAGCTAGCAGCGTCAGTTAATGCTCGTATCCCTTAACTGGAAACCTTCAAGACTAAGTCTTTCCTGTTTTCTGATAAAAGGACTAGAGGCATAAATAGCCTCTTCCTCTCGCAGATGCATAAAAACTATTCAGATTCTCGATAATATTGGACCCCATTAGTGAGTAAACCTAATCCTATTGCTTTGGAAGAACTCATGGAATCCTGTCGAGGGTTGGTCTTTCAAGTAGACATTATTTTGGCAACCTTGAAATCTGATCAGATTTTCTCTACACCTCTTCTAAGGTGTCCTTGGACAAATAAAGTTGGATATTTGGGAGTCAGTAAACTTATGGAAACTTTGATAAAAAAAAATCTTGAGGACCATCGGGAATATCTTGCTAAGTCTTTGAGTCCGTGTTATAAACTACTTTAATGGATAGGATAGGATAATAAACAAGAAACTAACTAACTTCATCTGGCCTGTACCAGGACTACTAGAACGATAGGACCCACTCTTGCCTCCCTTGTGGGTAAAAGGAAGTAAATAAGGAAACTAAGAAGTGACAATATAGGTGGTGCTACAAAGCAGTGTTGACTTTCACTTGCACGCAGATAAATTTTAAAATAGAAAATGGCTGAAATGTAATAATAAAAAATTAAATTGTTGGCGCGATAGTACGTAGTGGACCACGGTTAAGTCTCTCCTACTCACTGAGCTCTTACTATTTCATGCACAGTGAGGGCGAACTTAACGAGGGAGGAGTGGGTAACTTCCATATGCAGAGGATTTTGCTTTCTCCGGAAATATCTGAATGGGCTTTAATACAGTCGGCCGTCAAGTCTATGAATGACCAGTTTGCCTAGTAAGTTAATCCTTAAAAAAAATAATCCTCAATCATGCTGAGTGCTGTTTTGAAACCCGGTCAGGTTGAATCAGCTGCCTTTGTATTCCTAAAGGGTGAACCAACAGATGGTGTGGATGTTGGCTGTCAATTATTGTCATTTACTGAATTCACTGTGGTTGTTCTTTTTGACAGATGTCATACAATATTTGGCAATTTTAGTCATGGAGTTGTTTACCACGCAACAACGCATTTTTGTTATTCCATCTTATTACGCAAATGGGCGATCAGTAAAAAGCAACATTTCGTAAAATTCGTGGATTTTTCGGTCAAGACAATCGCCCTAGTGAGTCCGGAATTCGTGCAATGCTGAAGAGTTTTGAAGAAACTGATTCGGTATCGGGTCAAACTCCATATCAGCATGCTCAGCCAAAACATCACTGTAAGCGAAAGTGTTCAAAATCAGCCATGCACCTCAATCCGTCGCCGAAGTCACTTATGGAACTTTGCGGCGAATTTTAAAAGTTGATCTACATTTGCACGTATATAAAGTCCAAATTACACAACAATTGAAGAATTTGGACCATCTAGGGCGTCGTCTATTTAGATATTGAATCGCCAGGATAATTGGTCATCGAATTTGATCTTTTCCGATGAAGCCCATTTTTGGATGAATGGATACGTAAATAAACAAAATTGTCGTTTCTGGGGACCGGAAAACCCATAAGAAGTTCACGAAAAGCTAATGCATCCCAAAAAGGTCACTGTATGGTGCAGATTATGGGCTAGCAGCATTATTGGACCATACTTTTTCGAAGATGAGGCTGGAGAGAGAGTTACAATGAATGGAGAATGTTATTGGAACATGTTGAACGACTTCCAAAATTGAATGAATTGGGTCTGGATGATCTCTGGTTTTAACAGGATGGTGCTACCGCCCACAAAAGCCATCAATCAATCAATTTATTGCGTACGAAATTTGAAGATCGCATTATTTCGGATAGAGGAGAAGTTGATTGGCCTCAGAGGCCTCATACGGTTTGACACCTTTAGACTTCTTCCTGTGGAGTTATTTGAAGAGTAAGGTCTATTCCCATAACACAGTGACAATTCAGGATCTCAAACATAACATCCAAACTGAAATTGCGCCCATTGACCCACTTATTCTTCCAAAAGTCATCGATAATTTTGACCTTCGGATAGTCGCTTGCAATAGAAACCGTGGTGATCATATGAACGATGTTGTGCTCCATTCATAATTCCCATAGACCGAACTTTATAAATCATTAAAATTCTACATTGATTTCACAATAATTGTGTATTTAATTCAATGAAAACGTCCACACCAGCTGTTGGCTCACCCTTTATAACAGTTCGCTTAAATCGTTGCTTTTTAAGATTCAACTTGGCTACACTAACAACTTTGCGGCATCCCCCAATCGCTCCTTCTTTGACCCAAGAAGGCAATTGAGTAATAAGTTCTTGCCAAAAAATGCTAAGAAAAGACTATATAAGACCCTAATCATCCAGCCCCTCTCTATAGCACAGAAACATGGACGTTAATGGTCGAATGTAAATACGAGTATTTTTTCCTACCCGGACAGTTTTCAATTTTCACCCGGAAGTACAGCGCAGTGAAGAAAGACCTCTCCTTGAAGTGCGTAACTGAAGGTAACTGGCCGAGTTAGTAGAAGACCGCGCTGGTTTATTGGTTAAGACCTGGATTCCCTGCCGGCTGTAACGCCATCTAAATAAGTAAGTAAGTAAGCAACAAGAGAAATACTCGTAACAATGGTGATAGTGACAGTTGGCATCTTACGTCAGCGGGACCCCTTCGGAATAATGAATAATGGTTGCAATGTAAACCTTCCGATATGATTAGTTGGGAGATATCATATTGAGGCACGTGGGAGGTTGCACAATGTGTGTTCCAAATCAGTTACTGTTACAAACAGACATAGATACGTGATTAACAGATTTGACGGGTAATGTGAACTTTAAATCAGTTTGCAGTTGGATTAATTTTATTTTATTTTTGTTTGATGGAACGACTGTATAGAATGGGAGCAACACTAATTGTAGTTCTAAATATAAATCTGTGAAATAAAAAAAATCCACTCAAACTGGAGCACTTGATTTGTGAGTCCACGCTACACAATCATTTATCACCTACTTGGTAAATCTAACACTTGTGATTTTTTTCATCAACAATTTACATACGAGTACACGAGGAGTTACATCATTTTCGCCTTTGAATTAGTTTTTGTTTGTATTTGTATATTTGATTCGCTCATAAGTGTATTACAAATTAATTCACTTAAGTAGAAGCAAAGTATGCCCTAAGCACGTTCGCATGATGTGTTAAATGAAGACTTACGTCATGGATGGCTTTAACTATTGTAGTTACTGAAATCCGACCAAATTCTGCGTAGTACGAATACATAGATAGATACATACTCATAAGGAAGAATACACAGATGCATATGAAAGAACCAAAACATATTTTACATAAAAATCTCATTTGAGTTATACCATATATATAGTTGTCAACGAGCTCATTTGGATACAGTTCTGGAACAATGGTATCAGAGCCCTTATACATATGTATGTTATATTATGTTACAACTTACAACGTGTACGAGTATCTATGACCGGTAAAATTTGTATTCATCGGATGTCTTCGAAATGGAAAAACACTTACGTGTCCCCAGTACCAGCATACGAGTCCAAAAGTATCCAATTTAATTGTGCAACTACGAAGAAACACAATACAAAAATGCCTCTTGGTGTTGCTCTAATTTGGATGGAAAAGAAAAAAATCATCCAAAACACAAATGACACGTCTTCCGAAAACCTTTTTTGAACGTAGGTATGTTTTATAGTTCACGTTTGTCTCGCATAAATGGCTTCGTGTCCCCATAAAAGATACTTTTTCTGAGTTCCACTTTTTTTAAAGTATCGCTGGTGCTTTAATTTTGTGGAATAGATAATTACATTGTAATTTTCTCCGCCAAAATTAGGGGCTATGATATTTCCTCTCCGTTATGAAAATACGAAGATAGTTATGTTCGTTGAAAAGATACTTACGGCTTGGGTGTAAGGTATATGGCGCATGTGCTTTGCGAAGATAAGTTGAGAATTTTTGATAGCAGTTATTGTGACAGGTCAGTTGGAAATAAATGTTTTGGAAGATCGTATCATGGGAAACACGAAGATACGGGTACCTTTCAATTTGTACTTGAGACTAATTATGGAGTTATAAATTTAGAAAGACGAATCAGAGCACTTCGTAATGATATAAGATAAATGACGTGACAAGCAGATGTCAATTTTTTTTTGTCCTACCGTTTTATGGAAGAAGATTTGTAATAATTTGACTTTACGCATTTGATTTTGATAGCAAACTAATTCTTGCATTTAATTGTAACCCCAACTAATTATTATACATATGTAAAGTTGTCAATTATTTGAGGGCAACTAATTTTGAAAACTAATTTGCCCAACTAAATTAGTTAAAGTGAATTGAATAACTTATAATTAAATTTGGAAGAAAAAGTAGTTCATCCAACAATTAATTAGTCGCGTGTAATGATTAACGAATAACAATTAAAATATTAAGTAAAAAATTAAGCAAAGTCAATTTAGTAAATACATATTTGTGACTGCTAAGGGTGATTCTTTAATTAAGGGAACTGCTAGTCTGTGATTAAAAAGCGATTGACAATACGAGTAAGACAGCAATTAAAATCAGACACATTGCGAATACCTTATGATATGACAAGAGCATGGTCTATTTTATTTATACAGGGTAGTCCAAACACTAGTTTATTTTTAAATATAAAATAAAGTGAACAAAAGGCAATTACAATATTTTCAGTTTCGGCTTTACTAGGAAGCCCATTAGTTGTGGAGTATGATTTTATTTATGAGGCGCATCCTGTCGACCTAATTTTCCAAGACCAGTCAACATTCTGGCTCTATCTCTTACGTATGGCTCAGACTATATCCGCTTTAAGGGCATAATTTCCGCATAACATCGATCTTTAAGGGCACTCCACACAAAAAAAAAATCTAACAGGGTTAAATCGCAGCTCCGAGACGGCCGATTGACAGCGAAAAGGCGGCTGATAACACGATTACTGAACTTAGCGCAAAAAAGATCGATGGTTTGATGAACGGTGTGGAATGATGAATAGTGTTGTCAGACGGTTCTTGTTGGCCACGATATTTTCGACGATATACTAACTCTACGTGCACCCACAAGAACGACTATTTTCAATATACAGCATCACTATTTCGACGTGTTGTTTCGGTTTGAAGCGATTCATGGTTAAAATTGTACTGAATTGACGTTGATAAATGTCAAAGTTATTCAATATTTACATACCGACATAAAAGATGGCCCACTCTGTACACCACAAAGCCCTTATTACATTGGGAAATCTATTTGTTATTCACCTGCAAAAATAGCTTTCCTTGCATGAATTTATCACCGCCTTTAGCTCTTTTCTCTTTTAAATTAAGAAATAGGTAATAGTCACCTAAATGCAGGCCCTGATTATACGGCGAGTAGATAATTTCTTCGAAATCTATAATCTGCAATAGCAGCCTTGTAAACACGCGGCGTGTGAACCGGAGGATAATCGTGGAGCAGCAGTGTTTATTGATTCCTTCGAATTACGCAGAGTGGTTGCGTTAGATGCTGGGTTTTTGATTTCACGGTAATAAATCCACATTTCATCTTTTACTCGAATAACTTCAGCAACTCGAACTCGAATCGAACTAGCTTTTCGCATTAATTTATAGCTCTAATACATTCATCTAGCGCTAGAGAGCATCAACATCTGCTTTTCCGAACAACTTCTTTAGACATGAATGACTTCAAAAATTGATCTAGGAAGCGGCGCTGGTGTGTTTTTGGAGGACGAAAATGTAGGATTTTATTCTTCGGTAGGAATACCTGCGTTCCTCTTCCAAGCGGAGGTATACGAAACCCTTATGGAAGCGGACTGTAATGTAAATGGGGAGGCGAAATATTTGTGTCTATAGCCAGAGCCAAGCTATGCTTAAGGCCCGTTGAGCCATATCACCACTTTCAAGTCAATTTTAAAATGCAAGGCTTGTTTGAACGGTGTTGCAAGTTCGAATTCACTGAGCTTTGTAACAATGGGATCGGTAGAAATAAGATCGCTGATGAACTAGCTAGACACGGCTTTGGGTAGAGATTCTCAGGAGCCACGCCGCGTCCTCGCCTAAGCTATCTGTTGACAGCTGGATTTTGTAAGATCATATCTGTTGATACTCGTAGCATGACTCCCTAGAATGCTTGCAGACGAGATTAATGTTTCGCGAAGTCTCTAAGGGTGTCAGCTACGTATTTTCCCTTCAGTACAAAAGACTGTAGATTGCTTGTGTGCATCGTGTACTAACACCTGACTTTGTAGGATATAAGTGACACAACATCCTCCCACAATTGTGAGAGTCATGACAGCACGGTGGAACACTTTCTCTCTGAATGCGGCGCTGATGTGTTGGATTCTGGTATTGTAAGCAGTTGAAGCCTATATTCATCTTTTTACGGAAGACTGGGAAAATTCAATAAAACAAAATTACAAGGAATATGTTCTTTCAAAATATAACCGTTACTGAGTCAATAAATTCAATTAGTCATCAACATTTATTCTATCCCCTTTAAAATAGCCTCTATTTGAGTGAGGTACATTTTTTCCAACGATCAATCACATTCAGTTCTCTCAGCGAATTTTCTTTTGTGTCCGGAATCAACTCAAAACGGGTCCCACGAAGTTGTAATTTGAGTTTCGGAAATAGCAAAAGGCCACACGGTGCCATATCTGGAGAATACCTACGGTGATTGCTCGTGGTAGCGTTTTTAGTCAAAAAGTCGCTCACAAGAATGGATTTGTGAGATGGATAGTTCTTATGGAAGATCTCTCAAACTAAAATGTTGATTTTCGAGCATCATTTTCTTCACTAAAACGATGTTTTCTTCAGATTGAGGCACATTTTCAACAACTTCACGTCCCTCCTTGAACGCTCTGTACTACTTAAATGCTCTTTTTCTCGATATTACGGAATCCAATGTAGGCTTTCTCCAATATTTTCAACGCGTCCGAAAAAAAAAAACAAACTCAGTGTTTTCCATAGTAAAAATCGCCGATAGCACTTGAGCTTAACTAATGTCTTTGGCTACTGACAACAAGCTAGTTGACAGATGGCGTCCAAACTCAGCGACAAAATATATGACAGCTGTACCAACATAGAAAATATTTTTATTTTTTTTTCGAGAAACCATTAACGCGAGCCTTTTGAATGACCCAGTTCCGGTTATATTTTAACAGAATTTAAATTTGATAATTTCTTTGTCTGAGTCCTCTGTGCGAACAGAAGAAAAAGTGCTTTTGTTGTGAATGATACTGATACTGTGGACTGCTATCACTGAAGTGATTTCTTAGGAATTCCATGATCTGAATATTCTATTCCGACAAAGAACGCATAACATTAGATGGACAGCTCTTAAGTTCCATACTCAAATACCTTTCTTCCAAATATAATCGTTTAACATCCATTTCAATTATAACTACTTAATTAATATTCTTATTTTTTCACTTCAATTGTTAATCATCGCATACAATTAAAACTTATTTAATAACAATTAAATATATTTATATAAATTGAAAAAATATATTACACAAACCTATAAAACCTGTGAATGATATAAAATATTTAAGTAAGGACTTCACCGCAAAAAAGAAAGAGTATGAAAGTTGCAAGCCTGTAAACTAGATTCTGGTGTATGGACAAGACGTTATTTTAATTGCAGTACGGGACACGAACTTTCAGCTTTTGGAATGTACAAATTTTTTATTGGAGTGTATAGAATTTTGAAATAATCGGTTCATTGTAATCAACCCTCAGTCCTACAACCAATATCCTTGAAAGATCTGACTGGAGAACTTGCGAGAATAACCCACAGTGATATATCCCGATCAATGTTGTATTTATCTTAAGGCCCAAAACATGCTCGAACCACTCTTATCTACATTATTTCCCCCTGCGCAAGCTAACTTGAAGCAAATTTAGAAGAATGGTTTATCTTATCCTCCAGAAAAAGGAAAATGGATGGGTAGCATTAATACTTCCAGCAATGCACATAAAACAGACGACTTGCAGCCGTTGTTGGCATTTCGCTGCATCGATTGCTGACAAGAACAGGCACATCTGTGATATCGGAATATTTCATATCAAATTGACAACTTACTTTGACCGACTGACAAAGAATGTACTAGTCCTTCTATTTAGCTGATCTAGTCGTTCTATTTAGCACCAAGATTAGAAAAAAGACGATGTCTGCAGCAAAACATTTTATGCAGCAAATGCGCGTGTGTTAAGTTGTATAGAAAACTGGAAAACTCTATTCTTTTATTTTGCTGCACATATTTCAGCGTTAAATACTTCAGTATATGAAAATATTTTCCGCTGTGTTCTGACCCAGGCCAGGTAAACAAATTGAAAACACATATTGGCCACTTTTTAGACCTCTCAGGAAAACTCTCACCATTCCAGCATTAATAATCTATGTATTTATTTAGAAGAACCACTGACTAAATATTAAGGCCAATGGAAGGAATTGAGCTTATTGCCGGGACAGAGGTATTCAATTGGGAAGTCAGGAGATACGAAACCAATTTTAAAGATTAGATTTTCCTCGAGCCTTATTATTTAAGTAACATACTACCCAATCAAAAAGTTTCCAGAATGTATTCAGAACATTGGAAATACAAATTTTTATTCATCTAAACCTATATTGTCCCCTTTAAAGTAATCCCCATCGGCTGCAACACACTTATGCCTGCGCTTGATCCAATCCTCGAAACATTTTTTATATTCGGTTTTCGGTATGTCCATCAGTGCTTCCTGCGATTTTTCCATTACTTCCTCTCGACTACTGAAACGCGTTCCCCGTAGTGTTTTTTTTAACTCGATTGAACAGAAAGAAGTCACAGGGAGCCAAATCAGGTAAATTCGGTGGCTGTTGGATGGTATTTGTTGCATTTTTCGTCAAAAAATTACGAATAATGATGGCACCGTGCGACGGTGCGTTATGATGGTTCAAAGTTCACGAGTTTTCTGACCACAATTCTGGTCTCTTTCGACGAATTGCTTCACGCAAACGTCTCATAACACCCAAATACTCGTAATACTCTTTGTTTACTGTCTGGCCTTCTGGCAAAAATTCATGATGCACTACACCGTTGTAATCCATGAAAACCGTGCGCATTTGTCTGGATTGCGTGTCGTACTCATAAATCCACGTCTCGTCTCCAGTAATAATCCTTTTGATGAATATGGGATCGGATTCAGGCTCGCAAATGCCTGCGAAGTCAACACGGTCTCTTTTTTGCATGAAATTGATGTCTTTTGGCACCAACTTTGCTGCTACACAACGAAAACCCAAATCATTAACCAAAATGTCTTGGACGGATCCATAGGTAATATTCAAGTCCTCCGCTTTCTCTCTGATGGTTAATTTGCGGTTATTGACCAACATTTCTTTTATCCGTACTTCATCAATGTTTTCGTCGGTTTTCGATGTCGATGGTCTGCCACTGCGTTCATCATTTTCGATTGACTCACGACCATCTTTGAACCGCTCGTGCCACTGGTAAACGACCGTTTTCTTTAGAGAATCGTTGCCGAAACACTTTTCCAACATTTCTAACGTTCACGCACCATTAAATCCGTTTTTGACGCAAACTTTAATACGACTACAAGTTCGTTGTTGCAAATTTAAATCCATTTCTAAAATTGTAAAAAATCGCCAACACACACAAAGATAGATGTACTCTTGACTACGTAACTTTTGTAAATGTCAAGCTATGACGCTAATATTTAGAGAGAATGTTAACAACAGATGTACCAACTTAAAAAACTCAAATCAGAACAATAGTATATGTATGTATGTACGTTCGGAAAAGTACCGCGAAACTCCTTTTGAATGTACGAGCAAGTTGCGGACGGATCTTTTCTTGTACTCGTCTGTATATTTGATTTTAATAGACTGCGACTGGAAAGTTTGTCAAAGCCTTTCAACAAAATATTGTGTAGTAAAACCCGTGCAGCAAAATTAGATAAAATTGTTTCTATACAAGCAAGCACACGTGTTTACTGCACCCCATTCCTTGCTGCAGTAGATCGCAAATTCTAATCTTACTGCAAACCCGTTGTAATAGAATTGTAAATTAGTACAATTTAGTACATTTTAAGTCATTTGACGTATTTTGGGAATGGCGGTATATTTTTGTATATATTTTTCCAAAAATTATTTTGTTGAATATGGAGGAACAACAACAAAATTCAATGCTATGAAATGTCACATTTTACTGCACGTGTGTCTCATGTGCGTTGTTGCACGCAATAATGCAAGCAGTACTACTGCACATCTGTTTCAGGCATAAGACAGATCTCTAGCAACAAGCATAGTAGTTGTGTTAACATTCTCTCAGTTGTTTTGTGAGGTTACACACTGTTTGATTCCGTTCAGTAATTTCAATATGATTGAAGAACTCGCAGCAGAAGAAATTAATCACAACGTCAGCCCTGGCGATTTATTTTCCGTCACAGGGATATCATAGATAAAGTTGAAATGTTGTCGCTGTGTGGCGTGTTGCACCGTTTTATGGTAACTATATGCTTTCCAAGTCAAGCTCCTTAAATGTTCTGCGTTCCCCGTGAGTCATCTTGTAAAAATGTAAACAACAGCTCTGCAATATTTTTTTTTTAATTGCGTAATTTAAGCCGACCTTCCGATGCCCATAGAGTTCGTTGATATGTCTTCCATTTATGCAGACGGCATCAAAAACCGTAGAACTTATCTTTTAAAAGAATCAAAGTTACTTTCGTCCATCTCATATAGAAAGACTGGGAATATGGGGGTATTTTACAGTCCAGAGAACCTATGTGCCGGGCCACAGATACATTCCAGGGAATTGTTAGGCCGACGAACTCGCCAAAATTGGAACCACTCTACCTATTCTAACGGAAAAGGATAGTATCGGTATATCAATATTAAATCAATATTAAATCAATATTAAAGCTGGATGCTAACAAAAGAACAAATCTTGGGTGGATTGTTGGATCAACATGTCTAGCGACCAAACAGATCTGGCCAAATTTGAATTTGAATCACTTTACGAGTTTGGTCTTTCTAAATAGGAAACATCTCAGCGCCATCATAGGTGTCATCACTGGACAATAATCTTATAGGCAAGCATACAAGAAGGCTTGGGGTATTTATAAATGATTTTTGCAGAAGCTGCACGGACAAGGAGAAGGAAGAAACAATCTTCCGTCTACTCTGTACATACCCGGCTTTCTTCCAAAGAAGAAAACTCCACTTAGAAGCTTTTTTCTACAATGACTTAAGCGATCTAGAGAATATAGACGTGGATCACAGATCACAGATCCACGTGGCATCCCAAAGCGCCAATTGGTCTTTCCAACAGCCACTCTTATCTAACCTAACCTAACCTTGTTCAGAGAAACAGCGACTGACAAAGGTTGTTCTTCACGTGATCTCAACGGCTTCTGCCGGTGTTTGAACTTACAGCGCAGCCCGTGTAGATACAATTTTTTACGACCTCGAAGTTATAGTTTCCATTGTGGTGTACTGTCCGAACGAAAGCATATACACTTGTTATCATAATGCCGAAACTTGACATATGTAGCTCCATATAGACCGGTTTTAAAGTTGAGAGTATTTTTCACAGTGCAATTTTGACGGCATGTGTAAATCGGCTATACAATGTGGCGTAGACGAATGCCTACAATAGTTTTGTGGATAAAAGCATGCTGGTGAATAAGACTCGGATTGCGGATGTTGAGTGCGGCCAATATGTAATGACGGGGCTAAGCAGAGGTTGTTCACAAGGCGGCGTCCTGTCTCCAATGCTATGTTGCATGTTGATCGACTCATGCTTGACACTGTTAATCGTCCTAACGTCTATGCTCAGGCATATGCAAATGGGACGGTATACCTGTATTGTCTGTTGGATCATGCCTATCGACGATTTGCTTTAGAGCGCAGGCAGCCCTGAACGTGATCTCAGATTGTTCTCTTTACGGGAAGGAGGAAACTGACTGGTTGGACTCATCTAGTGCTTAAAGGCATCGCCATACGTTTTTCCAACGAAGCTGAGTATTTGGGTGTTATTCTGGATAATAAACAGCCTTGGACTAAACATGTCATGTCGAAATATTCATATGGGCCATCTGGCAGTGTAAGAGAGCTATCGGCAAGACGTGGGTCTTGCCACCGAGGATGGTCTTCTGCATCTGCATGGTCATAATAAGGTCAATTATATCCTACGCGTCAATTGTCTGGTGGAACAATCTTTCATGAAAACGCGTCACTAATGCTTTTACCAGGCTCCAATGAACGGTCTGTCTCAGCTGCATGGGGCTTTTTTTAGCACGCCTGGCTCTGCTCTAGATGAGCTGATCAATTTTCTTCCTGCTGATATTCATGTCATGGGTTGGACTCTCAAATCTATCTTATTGCCGTTCAAGAGAAGTGGTGTTTGGTACAGCGCGCACTGGAATTTTGATGACAGCGCATGTCGTTTTATTCAATGACATCAGAACTCCTGTTCCTTAGAAAGCACGAAATCGATTTTTCCAGTGCTCGGGAATGCTTTCGGCCGGAATGTGAGTCAAGAAACGAATGTAATTGGCTCTTCATAGATGACTCCGAAATCGATTTTTGGAGGACGACAGCAATAGATTCCACTCCAAATTAGGAAAACTTGCACCTGTCTTCCAAGCGGAGATTTGCGTAAGGAGGAATCTCAATATGCAGGCATATAAAAGAAAAATAGTCGAAGTCAAAAGCAGCCATTAATGCACTTTGGAAACACTGTTTCACCAACAAATATAGCTACAAATACTTATAAAGTTTTTAAAAAGCTCTTCTACGCTGCTCAAGGTGAGGTGGAAAATAATATGAAGCAGTCGAAAAACTGCTTAGGCTATATTTATATGGAACTATATGCTCATATTGGAGACAGACTTACCACCACTCTTTGATAAAACCCCAAAACTACAGATGGAATACATAGTTAAAGTACTAATCATGCCGGACTATCGGCTATCAAAGAAAAAAGCTATACAAACAATACAAAATAGGACAGTGGCTAGAACTAGATAGTGTTTGTGAAATGAAACTGGGTGTCGAGGATATGGCGAGTTGGAAGCCCAACCTTTATCAGTTTGACGCTGGTGTGGATGAGCAAACCAGGAAAGTATTCCGAGGGGAACCATCAGTGTCACAGTGAAGCATATGCATCTGTCGCGGCGCTTAAAGCCTTCCTGAACACTTTCACGACTTCCAGGCGAGTTCGGGAATAGTCTCCGGTTTTTAACGTAAGCACCTGTCGTCTAGACTTAAGTTTACGGGATGCCCATACATCCATGAGAGCAAATCGCTCTGACGCCTTCCTGAGCTACCAAAGCAGAACTTGTGTTGGAGGTACAAATTCCACCAATTGGTATGGGTCGAGGCCGATCTAACACATCTTACTGTTCTTAGGGTCACAACATCCAGTACTTATTGCAACTCTACATTGGGCCAAACCAACAGGAAGACCCCTCCTGCGAATTTGAGTTTAATCCACAGCCAACAAGACCTATGACCGGCAACTTTTAACTGGTCAAATCGTAGCATCCTTCGGTGGCGTCCTCTGAGGATGTTTACGATAAGACCAGTAATATGCTCTGTCCCCGCTTTTTATTAGACAACGTCATTAATGGGCGAAGCCTTGATAATTGGGCAGGGGCCCGCGAGTTCGGGAATCCAAGACTCACTCAACGCAATCGGAAGGCTGAATTTAGTCTTGTTTAGCAAATCACAGCGGGATCAAAAGAAATGAAATCGCTGATGGATTTGCTCGGCAATGCTCAGGAGAGAGTTTTCCAGAGTCTGAACCTATCTACGTCCTCGGTTAGGGCATCCATTGTCAGTTAAGTTTCATATGAGCATATCATATCTGCAGATGGCATGACTCACTAGGTTGGTGGCAGACCAAACGAATCCTTACAGGCTCAAGTGGGTTGGGCAAAGTGACACAACATTCTACGACGCTTGCTGTGAAAGTGATGACGAAGACCTCTGCGAATATCCGGCCTAGGCTGCAGGTACTTGGCGGTGATGTTGGGGTGCTGATACTGTAGGCACTTTATCACAGAAGCGCTAAAAAATTTCTGTAAAAGCAACATACTATAAAGAACACTGGACTAGTTCTCTCTCTAAGTGCTCTGTTCAAAAATCGGTTAGAAGTTCTTAGGCTTAATTCAAGATCTGCCTTAAGGTCGATGGAGGCCCACGAGCCCTAAAATCACAGTAACAAGGACCTTTCGGATTGTTAGTGCAGTTTTTCGAACGTTCACATTTTATGGTAGATAAAATTTTCTCGTTGACATTGAGGAGATTGATTCCTCTTTATTGTCGCAATTTTAAGTGTCGTCTTTCTTGAGGTCCAAGCAAACGATGCTGAGATTCTCCTCAGCGGCTATACTGTCATCCCACTGTATTTTACTAGTGAGTTGACGTATGCTTTTTATCAACTCAATCTCCGCAGTTTTAGATAGTTCGGCAGGTAGTCTGCTCCTGCAGCCTTATTGGTCTTTAGTTTAGATATCGCTATCCAGACTTTCTCCTGTTCGGATGGACCTTGTTTCTGTCAACATCTTCACCATTTATTTGTCTGCAGAAGTAGCACTTCCCAATTTTTAGCACAGACTGTAACTCTATATTGACAACTGCCAAGGAGACATCGTTAGTTATTATTGATTAAAAGAAAAGTAAAAAATAAAAGAGGGTGCTTAAATTAACACAACTATCGCAGTTTATGACTCACTCGAAAAGCACAATCAAATGTGGGGCTAAATCCATTTCAATTACAACCTCCCTCTCTGTAGTTGGCGTGTTTATATTTTTTTTATAATTTTTTATTTATACTCAATTTGTTTCAGATTTTTTTTAACTAAACTAGGTTCATGTTTCGCTCCATTAAAGCACCGATTCAACCAAATCATGAGCAATCAAAAAATCCATATGATATTTGCAAGTAAAATGTGCTAAATCACCACTTGTACTACCCCTTGATAAGTTTTTTTTAATAATTTATATGCAAATAAACTAATCCAACGGCTGACTACAAATTGTAATTATATTGACAGCGCTTTAGGCATTCACAAAAAAAAAATATATATAATAACTAAAAATAGCATACCACGATACGACAGCCCGCTGCACTTTCAAATCCTGTTTAATTCATAGTAAAATAATGACGTACGAGCGGCAACATTTTTTGACTGCAGTCATTATGTTTATCGAGTTTTATGAAACTTTAGAATTTACCATAACACAGGTGGTGGAATTTTGCTGACAGTTTAATCCATCGTAGCCCCCCTTTTTCAGTTGATTAAATGCCATTGAAAGGAAAATTACCATATGCTCTTAGTTATCATAGTCATGGCTTAAAGCACAACCTAGGCAATATGAAAATCTACGAGTACCTATAGAGTAAAAAAAAAAAAATTTAGCCTGGGTAGAGAGGAACCTATAAAGAACATCAATTTATCTTTTGTCTGGTGTTTCACAATTTTGTTTTCTTGTTTTGAATATTCTCAAAGTATTTTTCCGATTTATGTACTAAAGTTTCTTCTTGGTTTTTCTCCATTTTCTTTTCATTTCTTTTTTTTCAGTTGAAATTCAATACCCAAAAAAAAAACAGAAAATAAAATAAAAAATCCAAAAGAAACACTTTGCTACTGCAACAACTTCCATTATTATACCAACGGATTGAACTACATTTGAAGTAAGGTTTGAAAATTTCTACAAAAAAAATATATAAAACTAATATATTGTAAGAACTACATATGTATGTATTAACATGTTTTTTTCTTCTGTAATTGCTTATAAAAATTTAGTATTGACCTATAGTCAAACGAAACTTCTCGCCAATAACGCAGCAGGTGGAGGAAGCATCAGGACATACCTCAGAGGAAAACAAAAATCGTCACAAAAATAGGGGAAACCCAGGAAATTTCCCAGAGAATTAGAAAATAAATTAATAATAAAAAAAAAATAAAAAATACCAAACAAAACACCAACCATCCACCGGCAACAATTCAAACACAACAATCTGCAAAATGTTGAATCCAAATCATCCTGGATCATCGAGACGTCCGTTCTCACGGAATGCTCCTTCCCGAAATCATCGCGGTCGTATGCTATTCTCTCCACATCCGCATCATTCCCAACGGAATAACAATCACAATCATGGTCAATGGTATAAGGATATGGATCCTTGGAATACACTTGGGTAAGACATTTGCTCCTATATCGATTTTTTCCGTTTTTTTTTTCTCTCTCTTTTTCTTTCTTTCTCTCGATTTCTTATCTGTATCTTATAAATCGCCTCCTTAAATATATATACATACACACACCAATAAAAAAAAGTAATTTAATAATAAAAAATTTCTAACAATTTTTTATTATTAAATATTTAAATATGGTATATTTATAAAACCTTCTTCCAAAAAAAAACCAACAAAATAATTATCCTCATCCATCCTTACTCGTATTCCTGAAGACACCTTAGCCCCAAACCAAAACCAAAACCACCCACCACCACCAACTCTCAGAAATAACAAATTAAATTGTAGTACATCTTCCACAAATGCTTTCCATCCTGTGTACCCTATTTCTAACCGAATTTCAATGAATATGAACAAAAACAAAAATAATAAAAATAAAAAGAATTACAACAAACTGCTTTAGGTTAAAGGGTGAATTTTGTAATTAATAAAACAAAACAAAAAAAAAAAACAAAACAACAACAAGTAATAATAATTAATAAATTAATCGTATGTTGTTCCTTTTTTTATATATATTTGTTTACTCTCATTTGTTTTTTTTTATATGTAATTTAATTTAATTTAATTTCATTTTGTATCCTTTCGTTGGTTTTTTGTTGACTTTAATTGGCACCATCGTAATATTATATCCATTTACTCGTAACTCGTAACTCGTAATCGTATACATTTTATTTTAATTTTTATATATATCCTCGTACATATATTCTATATAATACATTACTCGTATTCGTACATATTATACATACTCGTATACGTTTTTTTTTTTTTTTTTTTTTTCGTATTTACTTTACTACTCGTATACTGCTTTTGAAAATTTACCACAAAGAAAATATTCTTTTTATTAATTAAGTTTTTTTTTTTTCATTTAAAATTAACCTCACCTTGGCTATACAGTCACGTGCAGGTAATTAGAAACGCCAAATACTATTGTAAATAAATTCTTATTTTCCCAAAAACACATACGTTTTCACCTTAAGGGACTGCAGTATCTTCAAGAAATTTTAAGATGATTTTCCTCTTTTACTGTAGAATACTCGTAGAGTACACCTATAAAAAAAGTCAGGGAATTGGCATAAAGTACGTTATCTTAACAATTGTATATGACACAAGAAAAAGTTTATTAAAGTGGTCGTGCACATAATTAGAAACGCTGACATTTTTAAATGGAATACCTCCTCGATCAAAAAGTTCCCGGAAATTGGAAATACAAGTTTATTCATCTAAACCTATATTGTCCCCTGCAGAGTAATCCCCATCGACTACAACAAGTTTATGCCAGCGCTTTTTTTATATTCGGTTTTCGGTATGTCAATTAGTGCATCCTGCGATTTTTCCATTACTTCCTCTCGACTGCTGAAACGCGTTCCCCGTAGTGGTTCTTTAACTCGATTGAACAGAAAGAAGTCACAGGGAGCCAAATCAGGTGAATTCGGTGGCTGTTTGATGGTATTTGTTGCATTTTTCGTCAAAAAGTTACGAATAATGATCGCACTGTCCGACGGTGCGTTATCATGGTGCAAAATCCACGAGTTTTCTGCCCACAATTCTGGTCTCTTTCGGCGAATTGCTTCACGCAAACATCTCATAGCGCCCAAATAATACTCGTACTCTTTATTTACTGTCTGGCCTTCTGGCAAAAATTCATGATGCACTACACCGTTGTAATCCGTGAAAACCGTGAGCATTCCCTTCTTTTTTGAGTGAAAACGACGTGGTTTTTTTGAGTCTCGGCTCATTTGGTGAACGCCATTCACTTGCCTGATGTCTGGATTGCGTGTCGTACCCATAAACCCACGTCTCGTCTCCAGTAATGATCCTTTGATGAATGTGGGATCGGATTCAGCCTCGCAAATCATCTCTTTTGCGACGTTAACACCGTCTCTTTTTTGCATGAAATTGAGGTCCTTTGGCACCAACTTTGCTCCTACACGACGGAAACCCAAATCATTAACCAAAATGTCTTGGACGGATCCATGGGCAATGTTCAAGTCCTCCGCTATCTCTCTGATGGTTAATTTGCGGTTATTGACCAACATTTCTTTTACTTCATCAATGTCAATGTTTTCGTCGGTTTCCGATGTTGATGGTCTGCCACTGCGTTCATCATCTTCGATTGACTCACGACCACTTTTGAACCGCTCGTGCCACTAGTAAACGACCGTTTTCTTTAGAGAATCGTTGCCGAAACACTTTTCCAACATTTCCAACGTTCGCGCACCATTAAATCGGTTTTTTACGCAAAATTTAATACTCGTACAAGTTCGCTGTTGCAAATTTAAATCCATTTCTAAAATTGTAAAAAAATCGCCAACACACGCAGAGATAGATATACTCGTACTTTTGGCTACGTAACTTTTGCAAATGTCAAGCTCTGACGCTAAGATTTAGTGGGAATGTCAGCAACAGAACTCAAATCGGAACAATGGCAGCGCCACACGGTGGCGTGGTTCGGGAACTTTTTGATCAAAGTGGTATTGTTAATTTTTATTAAAATAATTAATATATTTCAATATTTAGTTGCATAGTCATGATTTTCGACTACAGTTTGTAATCTGTGGGGCTTAGACTCCATCAACTTTTGGCAAACGCTTTGTGGAATGTTTTCCCACTTAGCCTTCGTTTCTTCAACAAGAGTATTAAAATTTCTAATTTTTTTGAAGGATAGTTGTATTTTTAAGTGTTGCCATAAATTCTCAATTGGATTGCGATCAGGAGTACATGACGCCCAGTCCAAGACCGTCACCATTTGGTCTTCCAGCCAATTTTTTGTATATCTCGCTGTATGCTTTGGATCATTGTCCTGTTGAAATCTCCAAGTGATCGGAAGGTGGTCGTCAGCGTATGGCAGCATTGTATTCTGCAATATTTCACAATATTGGAATCTGTCCATACGCCCTTCTATTTTTTTAATTGGACCGATACCGTCGCCACGACATTGCATCCCAAATAAAAATACTTCCTCCACCATGTTTGACCGTTGGTTGACGAGGGTTGTCTGAAAAGTTTCCAAACAATGATACAAGACATTTTTTCTCAAAATTTTTTTTTATTCTACACGGGCTCCTTGTAACTCTACACACTTCTCCCAGCGATGCTCCCATCTTTCTAACCCGTCCAAATAGTACTTGGCGTTTTTCTCTGCAAAATAATTGTTCACGAAGGTGATTGCCTCCTCATTTAACGAAAATCTTTGTCCTCCGAGCGCAGTTTTTAGATGAGGGAACAAAAAGAAGTCGCTTGGGGCTAGATCTGGTGAATAAGGCGGATGGTCAAGCAGTTCAAACCGTAATTCATGGATTTTCGCCATGGCAACCGCTGAGGTGTGAGACGGCGCGTTGTCTTGGTGAAGCAGGATTTTCTTTTTCTGCAAATGTGGCCGTTTTTCCGCAATTTCTGCCTTCAGCTTGGCAAGTAATGATACGTAGTATGCTTCTGTAATGGTTTTTTCCTTTTTGAAGATAATCGAATAAGATAACTCCTTTACTATCCCAAAAAACAGGCGCCATCACTTTCCCAGCCGAAAAAACAATTTTTGCTTTTTTTGGAGCCGGCTCGCCCTTTGCAGTCCACTATTTTGAAAGAATTTTTATTTCGAGCGTATAATGGTGTATCCAAGTTTCATCTACAGCAATTAATCGGCGCCAAAACTCGGATTTATTGCGCCTAAACTGCGCCAACTCATTCGAACACGTAACGTAAGCAAACGCGGCACCCAACGCGCGGACAGCTTTCCCGTGCCTAAATCTTAATTTAATATGTAACAAACACGTTCTTTGGACATTTTCATAACCTCTACTATCGTTCTCACTTTAATTCGACGGTCGTCTAACACCATTTGGTGAACCTTAGCAATGTTATCGTCAGTGGTTGCAGTTTTTGAACGTCCCGAACGTTCATCATCTCCCAAGCTCTTACGGCCACGTTTAAATTCAGCTGCCCAAGATTTCACTGTGGTAAATGATGGTGCAAAGTCCCCATACACAAAGTCCAACTCATTTTTGATTTGCGTAGGCGTATTGCCTTTCAAAAACAAGAATTTAATAACAGCTCGATGCTCAATTTTTTCCATTTTCACAAAAAAACACTCACATCGACTCACTCAAACGACTGTCAACTGAAAACTGCGCGTCCAAAATGAGTGAAACTTCGGTAAGTAACTGTCAAAAGATGCACAACTAGCATCCACTAGCTTTTATTAACAAGTGCCGCTATCTTTACGGGCTTCAGTTATGATTTTGACATTTTTGCGGAACATCAGATGCACCTGATCTCGCGGTCAGTTCAAACGTTGTAACTCACTTCTACTCTACGATGCTTCAAGTTTATTTGTTTAAAAATGGTTTGTTACAGTTGGGAACAGTAAGACTTAACCGTGTGCCAAACTTGAAAATACCTACAGAGAAAGAATTGAAAAAACAAGGCCGCGGAAGCATGGCAGAAAAACCAGCGATCATAGATGGTGTTAAACTAAGCTTAGTGTCATGCTATCATAATAAGGTTGTAAATATGATCTCAGCTTACGTTGGAAGTGAACCTAAGACAACAAAAAACCGATATTCTCGGCGAGAAAAAAAAAATACGAACAATGAGTTCTCGGTGGGTAGTCACTTTCACTCGAGGTTTACGGACACCTTTTTCGACGGTACCATTCTTTTTAAAATATTGTACTGCATTAAAAACCTTCTTTTTAGAACATTTTAACACCTTGGCAATTTGACCATAACTTGTTCCTTGGTCGTACAAATTTAAAATGAGTAGTCTGGTCTCAACGTTGCAAAATGGATTTTTTTTCCATTGCGTATTGCCTTAAGGTTTAATTATTTTACTTTATATTTAATAATAAAATTTGTCAAATCTAAAATACCAGTTGATTTCTACCCGTCTTTGGTGAAATTACCGCAAGAACATGTTGCTAATTATGTGCACGACCACTTTAATTAACTTTTTCTTGTGTGATATACAGTGGCTAAGAAACGGTACTTTATGCCAATTCCCTGACTTTTTTTATAAGTGTACTCTATTCTACAGTAAAAGAGGAAAATCATCTTAAAATTTCATGAAGAAACTGCAGTTCCTTAAGGTGAAAACGTATGTGTTTTTGGGAAAATAAGAATTTATTTATTTGGCGTTTCTAATTACCTGCATGTGACCGTACATCATACCTACTTTTTATATCGTAAATCTACGATATTTGCAAATTTCAACCTAAAGTGTTGATTTCTTAATTTGTTAACATTTTTTCATGCACACATTCGTTATAGTAAATTTATAAATTAATTTTCTTTTTAAAATTTAATTTTTTTTTCTCTCTGATTTATGAGCGTCCTTATTTTAATTTTTTTTTGGAAATTTTTCATTTCGTCTTCATTTTGTTGAATTTATTGTTTTCTTTCTTAAATATTCATAAACTAGAGGAGCCTAAATGTTGAACTCAAGAATGTATTTGTTTATCTGTCACAATTGTTGAGAATTTGCAATAATTTTAGTATTTTCTTTATATTTTTAAATACTAACCACTAATTTAAAAAAAAAAAAACAAAAAAAAATGAAATTTTAGTTGTAGTAGGTTTGCTGCTGTTATGTGTTTCTCTTATATAATTATATAAGTATGAAAATAATTTTTTTTCCTTTTTTTTTTGTTTAATTTTATAATTATAATTTTTAATGCTTTTTCTGGAAATGAAACGCACTGAACTGAATTACATTATTATTCGTACAATTATATTTAAATACATATACATATGTAATATCATTTGTGAATAGTTGTAAAGGAATTGTAAAATCTTATGTTTTACAATTTGTGCTTGCCTTCAAAAAAAAAAAGAAGAAAAACAAAAATCTTATGCTTTTGATTATTAAAAAAGAGTGTTTTCGAACGAATGTACATAGATAAAATATTTTCGGAGTAAACTAAGCTCTTTTGTTGGAAAATTACAATGTTTTACATAAATTCAAGGCTTATTTATTAATTGTTTTATTTGTTAATTTTTAGTCTGATATAATTGGGTTTATGTACCTAAAATTCAATGGCTGAGGAGTATTCGTTGCTTTTTATGTTTCTGTCTGATTGTAGACCTAAATGAATTTTACCTTTCACAGAGGTTGCATTTATGTAATTTTGAAGGTCCTTGGCATGTAGATACATAAGTTTGTAGCTATTTTAAAAGTCTTGTCAAGTGCACGTTTATCAGGCTTCGCCAATGCACAAGACATATCTGTTCGAAGCTTAAGGATGCTGTAAGAAATGATGTAAGGAGAAATTACATTTTATTTATGTTGAATTTGTATCGCGGATAAATTGTAGTTAATTTGTATTTATTTATTTATTTTTAAATCAAAGCTATTTTTAAAATGGTGCATTCTAAAAACACCATTAGTTTTATTTTATTGTTAAATATTTATTTATTTAGTTACTCATTTTTAACCAGGAAAATTGTGAAAGCCATTTTTTTGATGGCATCATGATATGCTAAATATGATAGAAACGGGCTTGGCTTTTCCAGGAGGACAGTCGGTATACCCGTTTTCTGATGAGCCGGTTTCATATTTATCTATTCGTGGTCGGCTCGAGGTGGGCCTCGATTTATTTTATATGTAAGGTTTATGTCCCAGGTCATAGGATCGACCATCCTCCTTTCCTCCTTCATTTCAGACATCGTGTTGCTGCTGCAAATTTTTCAGGTAAATAATCTTACCATCTGGGGATAAAGCGGTCCTTAAACTGAGTTTAGTCTTCCTGTTCATGTATAACACGTAGGTCGGGTTTCGAACGAAGAATTATAGCCCTTTCGCCCGATCTGTTTCAGTGACTATTATTACCCTGTTTTTGCACTATATTTTACAGATGTAGGCTCTGCTCTATTCAACGTTCTCGGAAATAGTAATAAAGTATTTCTAATTAAATGCGATCCGTCTTTCCAGTAGGGTTTCTCTGAACTCACGCGTATTAGTTTTGTACAGTTGTCTTACTTATATTCCAGATAGCTTACGTATAATCATGGAAAGGTATGCGCTTCAAGAGCATTTATAAATCACCCGAAATAGTTACCAGTAACTCCAGTTCTCGGTCGTAAAAAATCATTCAAATCGATTTATGTACTCCAAAATGTTACAGTTCCGGTAATATAGCGAAACGCCAGAAGTGAAGAGAATATTGTGAATGTAAGCGACTGACTTAAGTCGGTAAGCCAAGACAATAATCAATCTATTTCGCTCTTTTCCTAAGCGCTGGACATCTTTCAAACGTTTCGTTGGCCTATTTTGCGAAAAAACTTGGCTTTACGTCCGTTTATGATTTTATTGACTAAGAGCTGAGGCTAAATGACCATCGCTCATGTCGAACTTACGCCAGTTGGGCTCTGTTGAAGATAGAAGAAGATTCGGATTTTCACAGGAAATCATCTTCAGAGAGGAGGCACATTTTTAGTTAAACGAATTTGCGGCAGTTGGTCTAGCGAACAGTCGGAGTTGTTCACCAGCAACCACACTGTATATAATAAAATTGACGATTTAGTGTGGTGTTCACGGCGACTGTCATTGGGCCGTACTTCTTCCGATTTGCTGCCGGCGAGTCGGTTTTGGTAAATGGTTATCGCAATCGGGTTCTGAAAAACTTTCCTCATCGGCGATTTAATTTCTTTAATCTCATTGTAACTCGGCAAACTAGACTCAATGAATTCTGCCTTCCGACTGCATTCATTAGAGTTTTGCATTCCCGAAGTAGCTTGGAAGTCATACGAAGGTTCATCAAGGGTTTAGGCGGAGCTTAGCTATCGCTAAAGATGCAAATGCTTTACTCCCTCCACTGATTTTTTACTATAAAGTTCGTTGCCATCAGTTTTCCTAACGAGAAGTGAAATCTAACGTTGTCTTCCTCCAGAAGGCACCAGCGCTGTATCCTAAATCGGTTTCGTGAAGGTTCCGACTACATTCCTCTCCTGACACAGATTCTGGCCGGAAACATTTCTGGGCACAGGGAAAGTCGATTTCGTATTTTTTCCGCAACCGGAGTTTTGGTGCCATTGTATCACGCGAACATAGTCACAAGGAATGTCATCAAAGCTCCAGCGCATGTTGTACCAAATACCATTGCCTTTAGAGTGCAGTTTATGATATGAGTATCAGGGTAATGGAAATTCGTCTGCATCAGAAACAAGCCTGCTAAAGAAATCCCCCACGCAACCAATGTAGACTATACCACGGAGTCTGGTTAAAGCAGCAGTGAGATATTTTGGTGAAAACTACCGACGCATAGTATAGAGAACCTTACAATAAATCTAAAGGACACTCTTCGGTGCCAAGCCCAATGTCTTGCAAAAGCTCTTATACACTGCCAAAGCATGCATTTAAGCAGTTCATTATCCAGAATGATATCTAAATATTTCGCTTCGTTGAAGAACGGATAGTAAGGCTTTTAACCACTAGATGCGTTAGACCAGTCAGGTTTCTCCTTCTCGTAAGGAGAATAACCTAAGTTCTGAAAAAGTCTAAAAGCCCATTTCTAGTGATCTAGTCTTAATATCTATGATTTTTTTTTATGGGATATGATCCGCCAATTGCGGTGGCACTGCGACCTAAAGGATATTTTTTACCACAAAATCACTATTAGGAAGCCAAGAGAGGCTGAACTGTTTTGATGAAATTTAGTATTTCTCTGATGGGGATTTTGAGAATTTCTCCAGGGATTACAATTTCTCGGAGAGGTGTCATCTCCTTAAGGCACTTAGAGCCATACATTCATATAAAATGTGTTCCGTAGTTTCCTGAATAAGACCTATTTTGTATAGGTTATATCGAAGGTGGCAGTGTTCAGTTAGATATCATCCCTTTTGAGTTGTAGGGATTCTGTTGATTTTTTGTGACAGAGTTTGACGGCTCTTTTGGCCTGGCGAGGCCCTGGGATATTTTTCCAATGGGATATACACATTTTGTTCTTCCGGCTGTTTATCGTCGAGTTAATTGCTGAATTCGGGATATTACAGAACGGCTCAGGGTCGATGAAAAAATCAGGCGAACCGTTTGTAGCCGACGAGTTGGGTATTTCATTTCCGGCATAAACACCTGGCACCCATCAAAGTTTTACTTTGTTCTTACTTAGGGGAGAGATCTTGTAGTGTATTGGAGCAGTGCATGACTGATTTGGAGTCCATGAGATTAGAGCCTAATGCCTTAATAGCTGCTTGACTATCCGTTAGTATATGGATGGGGACGCCCTTCATTCCCTTATCGAGGTTGAGATTTGCACACACTTGAATGACATCCGCATATTTTCGCTTGAAATACTCCGCGACTTTTTCCCATTGTTAGAGATGTTCTGATGTTTGGACCAAATATACCAGCAACCCACCTCGGTGCCCATTTTTGACCCATCCGTATACCACTAGATAGCTTTAAGAATTGATTATGGTTTTTGTAGTTCCATTCTTCTCGGCTTGGGATCACTATGTTGAATCTTCAGTCGAAGTACATGTCAAGCTCGGGGATTTCTTAGTTAAGATTCATCTGGTCCATGTGACCAGAGTAATTAATCACTCCTGGTGGTAGTAGCCTGACGTGCTGCGAATTGTCATCTTTTTTCGAAAGAAATGGAGTAGCGTTAAACCAATGAAGGCTTCTATAGCTGCTGTGGTACATGTGTGCATTCCGCCGGCGATGCCGAGGCATGCAAATTTTTGTAGCCGCTGCAGCTTTTGTAGGGCAGATATCTCTTTTGTTTTATTATACCATACTACTGATGAGTTGGTGATGATGGGTCGTATCATCCTTGTATATATCCAATGGGTGACTTTTGGGGTTACTCCCCAGGTTTTACCATACATACGACAGCAAACCCACATGGCTCAAAACATTTAGGTGATTTTGTTACTAATATATAGGAGATAGTTTACTGCGTTGGAGTATACAACCCCTGTACCCTTAAGTGAGATCTGTTCAAAGCTCAGATTTACAAGTGAAGGGAACAAGTATAACTTTACTGTGGTTGATTGAGAGATTTTCTCCAACATACCAGTCGTTTACTACCTTCAGAGCGCTCTGCGTCGTATAGCAAAGGCTAGCACCCTTCACTTCTATGAGCATATCCTGTTGTTTGATAGTAAAAATTACTAAGTTTTACTAGTGGTCATCAGTGAACATTGACCACAAGAGCGGTTAAAGAACACCTCCCTGTGGGCAACCTTGGCTGAGACAGAGATTTTAGTCTCACCGAAAGATGCAGAGATTTTCCGGTTTACGAATATCGCTCTAACCCGGTTAGTGGAATGGTTAATACCCTTCTTAGACATGGCTTCCGAAATGGATACATATCCAGTGTTACCAAAGGCACCTTCTATATCTAGGAAGGCGCATATTGCAATTTCCTTTTATCGGTAGGCCTTTTTAATCGCCGTTACCAAATTTAGTAGGACGCCTACCGTGGATCTTTCGTTCCTATATTATGGTGGTCCGATAAGGATGTCTCATCTGACACATTTCAATCCTTGATAGCCTTTTCAATCACGAACAGACAATTTCCGGTCTGCCACATCAAAATTTCTAGTATCCGAGATTTCCTCTTCTTTAACGCTTTTAATCAATGAGTTTGGATTCAACTGCCCTCTTAGATGGAGCATTAGTATCCATTCAGTCGATTTTTATGAACCAATGCTGGTTACAGCGCTTAAGCCTTTTAAAACACATTCACATCCTGTGAACAGCTCGCAAATATTCAATTTTGATTAAGCTTCCTCGAAAAAATAAGGTGGTGCCAAATCACTAATTTTTTAATAATTTCTTTTCGATTCACAACGATAATGATTCTTGAGCTGAAGCCGGTAATCCTAATTAAGAGCAAAAGAGGGGAGCAACCTATTACCTTTAGCCTGGTCTTTACCCGAAGAAGGTTATTCTCCGTATTTTGTGAGATTGGAAGGAAATTGCGTATTATGCGCTTATTCCGTTAACCAAATCATTGTTTCCGATAAGTATTGCTGTCAATTGGATAGACCGAAGGATGGAATCAGCGATCAGTGTCTCATCAAGACAACGCTAGACTGCATGTCTCTTCGCAGATGGGATATTCTACCTCTCCCGCCATATTCACCTGATCTTGCACCTTCTGATTACCATTTATTCCGGTCCCTGCAGAACTCCGAAATTCGTCTCGTTCGGAGCTTGTAAAATCCATTTGAATCAATTCGTCGCCCAATAAAACCAAGCGAAAGGGCATTATAAGATTGCCCGAAAGGTGGCAGAATAGATATGGTAGCAAGTAATGGTGCATATATAACAGATTAAAGTTCTTCTTAACAATAAATATTTAATCTTTAACTGCAACTAAAATAACAGAGGGAACTTATTGGCCAGTCCAATATTTTCGTAGAATATCTGAGCACAGCGGCTGTACCTCAGTAGAAATATTCTCCTTTAGCTACTCGTGCAAAAAAATAGTGATGCGTTTATTTATGCATTTTTTTTTTCAAATAGTCTGATACCTTTGAGTCTGGGCAAGGCCAACAAACGTGCGTAATAGCTCCATCCTGTTAAAATCCCATTTTAGCACTGTCAGCAACCGCTGATTTTAAAAGAATTCTCTCAGAGTTCCATATCTTTCACCATTTACGATTAAAGTGTTGGGGGTATTTGAACTGCCGATGAATCAACCCTGAGTTCTCAGTACCACATAAACAGCAATTTTGTTTATTTATGAATCCATTTATGTGGAAGTGGTCTTCAGCGCTTATTACTAGAATATTAATAAAATTATTTGTTTGTCTTGGCATTTCTTGGATAAAACTGTTTAGTTCGCTGAGAGATTCAAAAACTCTTCAGCGGAACCCACGTTAGTCGGAATCCAATTAGAATTTATCGGAACAAGCAACATTTCTGGGAACGATTCTATTGTACACAGTAAATTGGATTTGAAACCAAATGTATGTATACGTTATCACTGCCTAAATGGCTCCATACAGATGCAGACACAGATACCACAAATACAAGATTTATATACCTGACCTCGCTCATCTGCTTCATTTGAACATCTAAAAGCTACTTTTCGTCTACTGAAACAACAGTCTCCAAATAGGCCACTAATACACCCTTAAATCGAGAACGAACATTGATCAAAATACATCCTCCATGATGAGTTTAGTACTAAAATGACAAGCAAAAGATAGAATCCTTCGATGCTTGTAATGGGTGATTTTTTAAGCTTTTGGTTTTTAATTGTCAAAACAAACACAGGAAAAATGCAAAAGTATATAAAATTTGTATTTGTGTTGATAAATCAATGCTTGCCATTTACCTTTTAAGGATTATTTTATGTAAATTTTGACCACGACTACGTTTTAAAAGGTCCATGCGGAGTGTCCAATTTTTCATCACTTTTTCGAGTATATTGGCTGCTATCTCACCAATAACACGTGTAATGTTGTCTTCTAAGGCTGCAATTGACGCTGGCTTATCGGCATACACGAGTGATTTGACGTATCCCCATAAAAAATAGAGTATGGTTCGGTCCAAAATGAGAGATAAATTACTCATCGAACTCATTTCTCAATTGGTCCATCGATTCGCGTGCTGCGTGGCATATACGCCGTCTTGCTGGAGCCATATGTCGGCCAGGCTCAGTTCGTGCATTTTGGGCAAAAAAAAGTTCGAAATCATTGAACCAGCGGGCGCTATTTATGGTAACGTTGTTCTCACGGTCATCTTTGAAAAAATACGGCCCAATGATTCCGGCAGACCATAAAACGCAACAAACCGTGCATTTTTCCAGGTGCATTGGCAGCTCTTGTATTGCCTGAGGTTGCTCATCGGACCAAATACGACAGTTTCGTTTATTAAAATAGCCATTCAACCAGAAACGAGCTTCGTGGCTGAAGACAATATTTCGATAAAAAAGCGGATCTTCCTTCAGCTTTTCTAAGGTTCACTCACCGAAAATTCAACGCTGTGGCAGGTCGTTCGGCTTCAGTTTTCGCACCAACTTTATTTTGTAAGGTTTTAGACCAAGATCCTTGCGTAAAATCTTCCAATACGAACGGCGGCGAATTGACAAATCACGGTCTTCATTAACACGGCCGGATACAGCAGCAATATTTTCCTCTTTACGTACTCTACCCACACGGGTAGGTGGCTTGAGGTTCAAAAGCGTGAAATTGGTGCTTGGTTATGACGACCGTAAACAGTTGAAGTGCGCGTAAAACATTTTTCATAGAGCACGAGTTTTGATAATATGTAAAATCCAATAATTTGTAAGCGATGTTCGGGTGTAAGCCTTTCCTCGATGAAATGGCAATGCCGTGAGCTGTCAAAAATAGAACACAGGTTTATTCTTTGGGTAGCTCGCGCTGATTATCCCTTTTTGCCTACCAAACCCTGGTAGCGTATTTCAGGCGGAAATTGTAGCAATTGCATAGGCTCTTTCTTGACTGACTTGGAATAAGATATCTATTTTCAACATATAATACTTGCACTGGTAGCCAAGTCCTTCAAGCTATGAAGCCCCTAAACACAGTTATGATAAGATCAAAGATGTCATAGTTTAAAACTGTCGCCTATTTCTCAACGAGATGGCCAACCACCTCATAATCCACTTTTGCTTGCTCCCAGAACATCGAGATATTAGGGGAAATGAAACTGCTACCACATAGCCGTAGTCATTCGTACAGGCTCTGAGAATATTAGAACGCAATATGAAACCTTTAAGTTCATGACCAGCCAAGATAAGACTGGTAAGACCAATTACCTGTGGTCAAAGGGTACAACCTGCCAGATTGTCCACTCACTGTAAAACAGTCAAATCACAGGAGCATGGTAAGCATCATCACTTGGCCACCACTTAATTGGGGGTAATACGCCAAAGGACCTGTCCCCTTCTCCACCGGTTTCTAAAGGAGCTGTACATATGAAGAGGAAGAAGAAACCGGCTTTCATTTGCTATGCAGCTGTTCAGCTCTCTTCACCAGAAAAACAATTTATCTGGCTAATCTGTCTCAAATTCGTTCGATCTGTAAGTAATTTGTAACTTTAAACCAGCCATGGTAGAATTTTATGAACCGGAATATTGTCTTGAAGGAAGACCACTCGTTTTTAACAGATTCAAAAACGAATTTTAGAATATAAGCCCACTATTCTTCTATGGTGCTGCACTTTGTAAGGGAACATTTTACAATCTTTCACCAAAATTCTCTGTAAAGACAGCCGATTGATGCCCAATTTCGTGGCACGTCGTGTGGTTGATACTCCGGGGTCCTCTGCGACGTCTTCAACGATAGCTACGATATTCTCAGCAGAACGGTTGCTCCAGGGCCGGCCAGACCTGGCAGCATCTCGTGTTGTCCCATACTCTTCTAGGCGAGCGGCTAAACGTCGTAGTGCTTACCCAGTTGGTGTCGAGCGACCGGGAAATCTGCGCCGAAATTCACGCTGCGCCAATGTAACCGACGAATTATTCCGCAAAAAAATCGTAACAATTATTCCGCGTTCTTTAGGAGTATATTGACGTGTATTTTGTGTCTGTTTACTTCACAAGTGTCAAAGTAGAATTGACATCTGCCACCATTTGCAAAATTTATAGCATCTTCCGGTAGGATGATGACTTTTGCGCCACGTAGTACAAGACTCCAGCCTTGACTTAGGTTCTTAGGTAATTTTCCTGATAACTTTTAACAAACCATCGCTAGCCGACAAGCAGACGATAGCAGTTTCTTTTACTGAGATTTGACACCTCAAGATGATCATGTGGAATGTTTTATCAAGGACATGTCTTTGAGGGCACTCTTTTCTTCCTCATTTCTTAGACCGGTCACTTTAAAAATTCACCTTATATGGATTGGAACATGCCGTCAATTTGTATGTAGGAGCAGCGGGATCATGGTGCTTCCGATATTCATGGCTGGGACTATGTTGTATCGAATTTTCACTAAGATACCCTTATTTTGTAGTTGATATTTGTTTCAAAGTACGTGAACTTCTTGACAATCTGTGAGTAGTTTCTGTCAAGAATGTCGACCGTCCTAAGCAAGGGACTAATAATTCTTTGTTTGTTGGTGGCATATATTTTATGCTCGTCCTCGTCAAATCAATCAATGAAAATCAATCCCTTGTTAGTGGGTTATAATATACTGCCTGCAACTTATATTGACACCTCCCCTGTACCAGTTCAAGATTGAACAAATATAGAGGTTTCAAATAGAGCCGCCAAGATATTTTTTACACATATTTGCGTCAACAGCTTGACTAATTAGATGCAGCTCTTGGTGTGGGGATCCTCAAGTCTTCATACCACCTACTTGCATTGAAAAATACCAGTACTACAAGGAAGTGTTCTATAGGTTCCTGGACATCGTTTTCGATTACTAGGTTCATATACAGAATGTTCCAAAGAATATATAAAGATTTTCAAAAGTAGTGGCGGGTTTGGAGCTGTGTATCCCTACTCGTCGTCTTTTAGGTCTTTTACTGCTGACTGGACTACTCGATTATTTGCATGTTAGAGCTGACATATCTACTGCATTGTTGGCTATGTTGGAACTGATTTGTTGCACTTGATTTGCAAGGTTATCCAACGTCAATTGATTGAACTATTCCGTTCCGTACTGTTCGGTCTGTGGTTTAACGGAACCAAATTGTGTTCCATTAAGAGCATTTTGTGAAAATTTTTCGTATCTTCGATGTAGCAACCCATTTTTATATTAACACCGGCTAGACACAACGAGGCTCTTCCTTCATGCAACTTTTGGCTTTTAAGACCACTTTTGCAGTCCTTGGCAACCGGCATTTTCTAATTTTTTTTATATATTTTGTGCGACTGCTTTTCCAGATTTGGTGCTTGTGTCATAAGATTTTTGGTAAGAGACTCGATTGACCGCAGTCAATCGACGTCTATTGACCCAAATTCTAGCCATGGAAATGCTTACAATCGCTGGAAGGTCGGCGAGTTTAACAAGTCATTATTAAAAACATGGTATAGTGTGGACTATACCGCTGACCTTACTACCAAAAAAGTCTTTTTTTTTTTCTAGTTTAATCCTAAAATCACTCAATATAAGACCGTCGTACTTAGGGTGTTTCCCTCTAGTTTTTCTACGAGTTCGTGAATGCTTCTTTTGAGGTGTAATAACCATAAACGGTTAGACTGATCCTATAATAGGAATTCTCGCACCAAACTAGGCTAGGGTCAGATCAGATTTTATATGATTTTTGACTCCAGGTGTCTGCTGGATTGGCTAACTGTTCGTCTTTACAACGAAAAATTGTCTTACTTACTTAAGATGGCGCTGCAGCCCAGGGTAAACCTAGGCCTCAGCCAACAAGCGTCTCCAGTCAGCTCAGTCTTTAGCCAGCTTCCTCCAGTTTCGCACGCTAAATTGATTGAGGTCCCTTTCCACTTCCTCTACTCCTCTACCCCGCTGTCTTTCGATGACTTTACGGACTGGAGCATTGGTGCCCATCCGCTCTACATGACCAAGCCACCTCAGTCGTTGGATATTCACTTTCTGACTAAGACGATGTGGTGTACAGCCCGTACAGTCCAAATGAAAATACCCGTACAATTTTCCTTTCAAAGCAACCAAACAGCACCCTCATCCTTGTTTGGTAAAGTCCAGAACTGACATTATTAAGATTTTATATTGGGTCACTTTTGTTGTTCGAGAGAGGGCTTTGCTAGTCAATTGCTTACTTAGCCCAAAGAAACACTGATTGGCAAAAGTTATTTTAAATCTGATCTCAACGCTCGTTGTCTGAATTGGTAGCGGAGCCTAGATAGACAAAGTCCTGAACTACCTCAAAATTATATCTATCGAGGGTGACGTTCTATACGAGACGTCGCTGTTAGGTGTCCTTTCTTGTTAACAGCATATACTTGGTTTTGCCCTCATTGACCGTTAAACCCATCTTCGCCCCTTCCGTTTCAATAGTCGTGAAAGCTCCACTGACGTCATCCTCCTCTCTTGCAATTATATCAACATCATCGGCGTACGCGAGTAATTGGACAGACTTTTGAAATATTTTGAGTCTTGTGTTTGCGCGTGAGTTTTTTTGACATCAAAGGTCTCTCCACCTTGATGGAGCTGCGTGCTCTGTATCGTTCGTCTCTATAGATGCTGTCATAAGCAGCCTGAAAATCGATGAACAGGTTGTGTTCATCGATTTGGAACTTGTATGTTTTTTCTAAGATCAGCCGTATTGCGAATATCTGGTCTATGGTGGACTTTCTTGGCCTACAGCCACACCGTTGTTGACGAACGGCTTCAGGCATTCACAGCAGATGGGATCTTGTAGGCGATGTTAAGGAAACTGATGCCCCTATAGTTGATGCAGTACAGAGGGTCTCCTTTCTGGAGGATCGGACAAACTATGCTGAGATTCCATTCATCGGGCATCCGATGATACTTTACAGATGAGTTGGTGTATGCTTCTTACCAAGTCATTGCCTGCAGCTTTGAAGAACTCGGCGGTCAGGCCGTTCGCCTGAGCAGCTTTGTTGGACTTAAGCTTAGATATGGCTATCTTCACTTCATCCAGATCGGGTGCACGAAATTGTTGGTCTACATCGTCCAGGTTGTAAGGTTCATTCTGCCTGACAGCGGTATTTGGTTTGTCGTCGCTGTTATACAATCTACAGAAATCCTCTACCAAATTCTCAACATCGACTGCGATTCTACAACGATGTCTCTACAGCCTTCGATTCGGGGTTTGTGTCCATGGCATGTCTTTTTTACCTTTTGGTAAAACTTCCGAATCTCATTCCTGAAGTAGAATCTCCGAATTTCCTCGACCGCGGGCCTCTCATCCTCCTTCTTTTTCCTCCTGAAAAGCTGGTTTCGTGTCTCCTCTTCTGCTCGTAGAGCTCGTGAGCAGTTCTAGTTTTTCTATGAAGCACTGCTTTGTATGACTCTTGCTTAGGTGCATGTGCTTATCGGTACTCGTCGACAAACCCACAGTTCCGCATTACTGATGACTTTTTCTGCCTCTGGTCTTCAATACTTGATGATGGCAGCATAGAACCTCTTAAATGCTTAAGGAAGACTCGATAGGAAAAGGACTTCCTCACAGTATTATCTTGCCTTTGTAATATTCGGGATATCCGCAACCGTACCTGGGCTACAACAAGGTAATGGTCCGAGTCGATGTTAGCCCCTCAGCACTTTCAGATATCCGTTATACTAGAGGAGTGCCTTGCGTCAATCGCAATGTGGTCCATCTGGTTGACGGTTGATTCATCAGGAATTCGCAAGGTTTCGCCCATTTGCAAAGTCGATTAGCCTGAATCCGTTATCGGAGGTGGTGATATGCAAGCGATGCCTTCTGACAGTACAACCAAAAACGCCCTCTCTTCCGAGCATTGCGTTAATTTTAATGTCATAGTTAGGGCACTGCTCGTAGATCTCTTTGGGGCGTGCGCGTAAGCCTAATGCTGGCAAATTCAGCCTTAAAACGAATTGTTTCGAAGCGTTCGTTAGCATGCCGAAAACTCTGGACTTCTTGTCTGCCTTTAAAAACGAATAACAGTCGCCGTATTAAATGTCGTTTTTGTCCGGCCATTCCCATTGCATTTCTTGGATAGCTGCACGTTTGGCTGCACGTGGCCGGTTAAGGAACCTAACATTCTACGTGCAGATATGAAGTTCATTATTCTGGTTTCGTTTGTAGTGGTTGTCAGCAGTAGGCTTGTTGTTGCTTCGTAATTTGGTTCCATGGCCGGGCAGTCACCTCTATGACACGACCCCCAACCTGGAGGGCCAATTCCATTATAGATATCCCTTGGACGAGGGGTCGTTTAGACCGAAGCCAGTAGCCCGTTCGGGGATGTGAGCGGTGCCGTCGGTCCATTAAAGGAAGGCCCATTCGTATCCATCTCTTTTCCAAGATCCTGACTTAGTCTCGGATATCCTTACCGGCCTGAGCTCCAAATATGTCCGAGTAGCCTGCAAAAGGTCTTATTTTCTTTATTCCGGAATTTTACTCCACCGTTGATTCCATCTGGGGAATTCATCCGCTGTCTCATTTCTGGGGCTGCTTTTTCTCTGCTGGTCAGCACTCGTGCTTATAAGTTTGGCAAGGCAAGTCCGGATGGGCATCGATACAGTACTCGATGGTAAAAGAATTACAATTGATGTGTAGAAACAGTTACAACACTGTACATCGCAAAGTTGTCAGCTCTCAGTGCCTACCATATGGTATTTCTACCCAACCACCACTGTCGGCAAAATAAGAATGTAATTACCACTTGTTAGATTGGCTAGGTTCGTAGAACTTCATTTTTTAGGCCGCCCTCTTCCAGATCAAGTCGGTGAGGACAAGAGTTTGTATTTTTTAATTGTGACATTTCTTTACCGACAGCACCGAAACTAGGTATACTGTTTTTCCGCCGTCTTAACTCAATGTGCGATGTTATCCAATTGATGGCACTCCAAGGCGAGATTTCTTTTCAAAGCCTTGTCTGGACTTAAGGCTACGAATTTAGTAAAATGCCACTTCACGTTTTCGGTCTTTGTGCAACTAATGCGTAATGCATTGTAAAGCATTATTAAGTGGATCACCTAATCATTGGCAACACGTAGAGAATACGCTGCAGATTAGTGGATGTGTTTCTGAAACAGAAGATCCATTGAAAATCAATTGAAAAGCACGAGCGTGGAAAATTTCAACTTGGAATCCTTCGGCAGCTACGGCGCATTATTCTCACATATAGGAAACAAACAGAGGTTATTGTACTTGCTAGAATTCAAACACCAATTTTATGAGATTTCATGCATCTATTGCAAGTCTCCATCTCCAGATCGATGGAATTTCTGTCCCGATCTTTCATTTCTATTCGTTCTCATTCTGCCATCAGGTTTGTTAATATTATGCCTAAGACTATCCAGAACCCACTCGTAGACTTGCAAATTTACCGATCCGTAATTGTTACACTTTCTCGTGTCGCATTTGCCTTTATGGACATGGTATGGAAGCGCTTCCTCCACTGAATACGCAAAGTCTCTGATGGTTCTGATGGGGTACACATATACGAGTGCCTAATATAGCGTAATCGAGAATTCAAGAAAAACGCCAGCAGCAGATGCGTCTAGCTCAAGATCCTTGACAAATTGACTCATACTCGAACAAAATGGGATATGGGATCTCCATATCGGAAAATTTATGAAAGGTTTTTTCTATTAATAATTTATCTTCTTTTGTCTGTTTTTTTTTTTTTATTGTTTTAAAATCCTAGACCCAATACACTTTCGTAATGAAAAAGGATACTTTTGTTTTCAACATTAACCTAGCTGAAGTCATACTCGTACGTTCAATATGTTACATTAACGTGATGATTCAAATATGTAAATTGCTATTCTCAAATTTCTAAAGCTTCTCAACCCTTTTACATAGATGTCATTATTGTTTAGCTACCGCTATATTTTTTTCATAAATATTCACAAAGTTTTGTTCCTCTGCAAAAGGAGAAACTTAGATCGTAGATGTTCTCGTATTCGTACTCGTACTCGTACTCGTATTTCTGCTCCACCGTTTTGTTTTAATGTGATGTGGTGTGTATTTAATTTTTTTTTTTCTTTACAATGCTATGGTCTGCCACTTTTTTGTTATGGCACGATATGCGTGTTGAACCTTTGTATAAATCATAAAATGTAGTCGCTACCACCTATACATTCACAATTTTTTTTAATGTTTCTTGCTGTCCTTGCTGCTGCGATATAGTTTTATAGGTTACAAGATACATCAAAGCTTTTATGAATCATGAGACTGAGAAAAAAACTATTATGTTTTGTTTTGGTATACCGTTTTGTGCATCTTCATACTCTTGCATATTTTCATATCCTTTATAGTGCCCTCCATTGCTTAGACCGCATTTATCATTTTCCTTGGTTTTTTCAGTTTTTTTTTTTCTACATTTAGTAAGGTTATTTGTGTGGGTTATTTGTATGCATGCTTTACAAAGCTGTTGGGTTTTAAAAAGAAGACAAAAAAAAAGGAGAACTGTATTCATTTTACAAGATGTCATCGTTGTCGTATCGTGGCTTATCCTTCTTCCTGATAACAATTAAATCTGTCCTTTCACAAATATGGTACATGCGAGACTTAAATAATCACCAAATGCACCCGTAACCCAGGCTATTGGTTTAATGGATTGATATTAAGTTTTAATTTTAATTTTAATTTTAATTTTAATTTAAAATCAACTATTCACAAAAATTTAGAAGAAATTCAAATTTGCAGTGCATTAATTTCCACGAAATATTGAAAACAAAATCAAAAAACAAAACAGAGAAAGAAAATAAATAAATCTCTGAATTTTACTAGAATTTATTCTTAAGGTTATTTGCATCATACTCGTATAACGATCAATTAATTAAATACAAAATAAAAGGGTTTAGTCAAGCAAGCATCTTTTATATATATATATATACAAACATTTTTACAATGAAACGTAATAATCTAGAAATCACCTTTATCTTTGCTTTTAATGTTTTGAATATACATACTCGTACCTTACATTATATTATACTCGTACTTACTTTCATTTTTTTTTTTTTTTTGCAATGTATCTGTAATATTTCTTTGGCTGTGACAAAAGACACATTAAAAATAATGCATCAGCTAACCAAAAAATAAAAAATAAAAAACAAAAATGGATTACCAACAAATCGTACAATATTTCGTTCTATCCTTTATTTTAATTGTTTTTGGTTTTAATGAGCATTTGGGTCACGTTTTCTTTGTGTATAGTACTTGTATTTTAGATTTTTAAACAAAAATGCTTAACCTAAGTAAGTTTTTATTAAAAAGTCATCATTAAACAAATTAAATTGGTTGCATTTTCATCCTCTCACAAAACAACAAAAAAAAAAAAGAAAGAAAAAAGTAAAAAAGTTCAATATATTCGTATATTAAATTTAAAAAACAAAAAACAAACATTAATCCTTTAAACAAGATTTATATAATAGTATTGTATATGTTTTTTTATTTAACATAGATCAGCTTGCAAATATTTTTTTTTGTATTCTTTAAAAGTTAAAAACACAGGAAAGTTTGACTAAAAAAACATGGTGTTAACAGGTATGGATGATTGAGAAAACAAATTACAGGTATTGTTCCTAAATTTACTTTACTAAAAATGTAAATTTTATAAAATTAAAATAAAAAATATATTATTTACGGAGAGAAGCTAAATGAAGGATTTGAATTTTTAGTTGTCCACAGTTAATAGAGCAAAGTTCCACAGCCTCTTTTTAGGACGACACACTTTTTCCAAGGTTCCTGCCATTTTTTTTTTTTTAAATAAACTCTAAAATATGGTTTGTCAGAGACTTGAAATCTATCTCGCCGATAGCCTCCACGTTCGATCTAATTTTTAAAATTTTTTTCCTACGTTTTCATCTTGGGGAACAAAAAACTAAGGTTCAGAGAGTCACCTGAAGCCTTTCATACAAATTGACCACAGTGATTGCAGATGAATGCGGTGCCGTTTTCGGTCCAATCATTTATCCCCTTGAAACCCAAAAAATCGTAGCCTGTCTTTGTCTTCTTCAGAGCAGATTCGCCTGCTCGCTTGATTTCTGGCATGGATCCACGGTGATGACTCAACGCAAAAACTCCTGCGGATTTCACTTAAATGTTCCAAACACCGCTTCGAAGTCTATAGCCGTATACGCTAGTTGTCCACTATGAGGAAACGTCAGGCCGACGGCTTGTCATTCTGTATGATACGCCTACAGTCTCTGCAGCTTCGCTCATCTTCGTTCGACGATCAGCAGAATCATATCATGTTTTCAGCGATTTTCTTAGAAATCATTACTGCCCGTCAGCGTGGGGGATCGTCACCAAAAGCAAATGTATGGCCACGTTTAAATTCGTTAAACGAATTGAATTTGTTGAACGTTTTCCCATCCTAAAACAAAAATCGAATTACGGATCAGTATTGCTATTTTGGCATTGTAGCTGCCAAATCAAATCTAACCGATGAATCAGTCTGAAAATTTGTATGGCGTCACTTCAAGGTGCTAATGCCACCTTCCTTAGCAATGTCGTCTGTCTTTACTTATTGATCCTCCTACTTACGTGCTTACTTTGATGGCGCTATATACCTTGTTCTCTTAATTAATGAACCTCAGTTAGCGCGGTTTTTTGGCTAACTATCTCCTGCTACATACATCATGATATTTAAGACCCATTAAGCTTGTGCGCATGTCCTAAGGCGAGGACTACCTTTACTTCGCCGCTCGTCCAGGTAGGAACCGGAGACTCATCTTATCGCAGAGTTAGTTTTCATTCGCTCTACATGTCCTGGCATCTTAAATTATTGTACTAAGCCCGCTAATGTCGTTGCGTTTACACCTTGAAACAGGACTGCTACTTACAGGGTCTTATACAGAGTTTTCTTAAAGTTTCTTATCAATAGTGATGGGAACTATCGAATGAATTCGACTATCAATAGTAGCATTCATTCATTCATTCATATTTCTGCATCCTAGCAACATTTTGTCAAACGCGTGGGGAGAGTGTGTTATCCCTTATATACATTAGATACATTAATATAAAACATATTCAACCCCGATAGTCCAAAATTCAAACCAGTGAGAAAAATCATCCTCATTCAAATGTAATATTCGAACATTTCTTTCAACCGAACCGATAGTCCAAAGTCCAGTGAGTGAAAAAATCATTCATTTATTTGAAAAACATTCGAATATTTCTCCAACCCCGATAGTCCGGAGTTCCAAAAATCATTCATTGGTCTGAAAGCCGTCTGAAAACCTTTTATTGGTATGAAGAACAATCGAACATTTGAATGTTTTTTTTTTCATTCGACTGGTTTGAATGAATGATCTCTGGAAATTAGTAACTGAACGATTTTTTGATAGTTTTATAGCTTTCGAATAAATGAATATTTTGTAGCAATCGAATAAGTCCATTGTTTTTATTCGATTCGTTAGCTTTCTACTATTGCGTTTTGTCTGATCCGTCGATAGTGTGCGTCCTTCAGTGTGTCCTATTCACAGCTTAACCGATGTTTGCTGCTTCTGTTTTAAAACTTGCAAACGCACTGGTGCGTTCTGCCATTGATATTCGACCAATATTCCAGCAATTTCACGTCGAATCGTCTAAAGTTTCTGACTTAAAGTAGCTCAAACGAAAAAAAGTCTAAAGGTGCCAAATGGCGAGAACGGAGCGACCAAGTGACAAGGCGATTTCTGGCGATAAGACGATCACTGAACTTCGTCTTTAATAAATCAATTGAAGCAATTGACACCAAACCTGTCGAAACGACAGTCTGACAGTTACAATTTATCCCAAAAAACAACTGGTTAACATGGAGCCATAACGATATCCATTGACTGCAACCAGCTCATCAGCATCATCTCGTAAGATGTAAGGCCCAATAATACTCCCCACATGAAAGCCAGTATATCGTGCCTGCTCTTCGGCTGATGGCTGGCTGTGGCAAATTTACTTGTTATTGACAGGTCATTCAACCAAAAATGTCCTTCACCGCTGATGATGATGATTCATACAGCCCAATCAGTAAAAGCTCAACGCGCTCGATTGTCATTTGGCTTTAGTTCTCGAGTCAAAACGATCTTACACGGACATGTAGCCAAGTCGTTCGGCCACATAAGCCACAGGGACGTTTGAGAGATGTCCAGCTCTTGAAAACGCGGAATCAATGGATTTTCAACTTGGCTTACAGACTCGTATACAGCCGCAATATTCTTTTCACTTCTGGTGTTTCACTGGCGCGGAAACCTTATGGAGTGAATAAGGCGATTCGAATTTTTTTAACAAACGCTCGATTGTTTGCTACTGGAGTTAACGCACCTAGTATAGTCTTAAATGACCGCGAATTTTGATTAAAAATCTGGAAGATTTGTAAACTCTGATCGGTTCTGTATCAGTCTGCTCTGTCGAAAATACGTACATTTGAGATCGATGGATTAGTATTTGCCTTTCGAACAATTTGTCTTGGATGGTTTCAGGTCCGCTATCCACAAAATTATTACTGGTGTACCCCAGAACTAAGTTTTGTCTCCAAAATCAACTTGTACTTGTATTCCTGCGCTGATGACAATATTTTCTGTTTGTCATAGTCGCTACCGGACTTACGTTACTTGTCTTCGGCGATAGAAAGAAACTTTCCATTTTTAGTATGTGTATCAATGACAACATTGGTTAGAATGAGCCAATGTCACCGAAAATGTCTAGACTTCCTCAAGAGATGCAAGAAATGCTTTACCCCATCTGATCTGGCTTTTATTCTCCAAAATCTGGAGTGCAATTCTCACATTCTATATATACGAGTATGTACAGGGTGAATGACTCGAACTCCTACTTTTTAAAATGCTATAATTTTTTTATTTTTTGATAAATTTTATTGTGCCAAAGCAAAAAATGTTGGAAAATACATCAATTTTCAAATTGTATCAGTAGTTTTCAATATGTCCACCTTTGGAGCGAATAATGGCCTTGAGACGGCCGAAGAACGCATCGCACGCTGCACGCAAGTGGCTCTGCGGTATTTTGGCCCATTCCCAGCGAAGTGCTTGTTTGAGGTGGTCCAAACTTTGGTATTTTTTAGTGCCAACATTCGCCTTTAAAATACCCCAGACAGAGAAATCCAACGGATTTACATCCGGAGAATTTGCAATCCATTGTGAGACGGTGCCGAGTCTTGTTGAAATGTCCACGATATCCGACCGAAATGATTGTTTGCCCAAGGCTTCAATACTGCCTCTAAGACAGTTTCACGGTATACGATCGCATTAATTTTGACGCCACGGTCGAAAAATACGAGCTGAGAGCGACCATCGGCGGTTATGGCGACCCAAACCATCACCATCGGTGCTGCCTGCTTTCTGATGGCCGTCCGAAGGTGTACATTTTCGAAGGACCTCTCTAGCAAGTAAACTCGGTCAGTTTGTTTGTTGACATATTGCTCGATAACAAATGGCGACTCATCGGAAAAAATCAAATTCGGAAACTCACCACTTTCGTGCAAGCGTAGCAACTCCTTCGCTCTTTCGACTCTAACTTTTTTCTGTTGCGGTGTAAGATAGTGTGGTTTTTGGAACTTCAATGGCTTGAGCCCAAGCTCATTTTTCAGTATATGTTTCATTCGTTCCAACGATATGTTGAGCTCACGAGCCATTTTTCTTCCACTTCGACGCGGATTTCGCTGAATTTCTGCCGATGTTGCTGTTTTTTTATAACCACCTCCATGGCGTTTTGCAACGCTGCCAGTATCACGGTAACGAGCTATGGTTCGAAGCACAAATGATTTATTCACGTTGAGGTGCTGGAGGGCTCTAGCGATAGCTACTTGTGGTTTTCCAGCCAAATATAAAGCAATTACACTATCACGTTTGAATTCAATCGCGGATAAAAATTTTTCAACACAACTGAGACGCAAGTCGTTTAAAAGGCTTGTAAATAATAAAATTATCAGTCATTTGTCAAAATTTGAGCTCACTTTCATGAACGGTTTGGAAATTATAGCAGTCTGAAGTTGGTTGCAGTTCGAGTCATTCAGGGTGCATACCATATTCGGGTTCTCCGGAAACCACCCTATATTACAGGGATTGACAGGATTCGAAATCGTGGTAACAACAAGGTACCAAAACTCTATCGCGCGTCGACTGCAATGTGATCAATTTAGTTGACGATTTCTTGACTATGTGATTGTCAGATCGCTTTTGTGGATGTTGAGATGTGGGAAAGGTGTCATATAATGGCATTGTCCCTTATTAGACCTCGCCGCAAAGTCTATTACCATCATTTAATTTTCAGAGCTGGTGTCTCGAAAGAGATATGTTTTCCAACTTTACCACCAAGATGCTCTCCTTGGCATTAAAATCACTAAGGTCGATCTTAACATCATGCTTAAGACATCGATCTAGTCGAAGACCTTGTAGAAGGAATCTTAAACACCGACTTTATTTTCGTCCCTGGGAAGATGATAGCTTATCAGGCTAGTGTTGGGGAATTTGCTATTGAGATGGATTCTAATCAGGCCTATCTCTTCCTCTGATGAAAACTCCATATCTAAATAAGATCTCCTTCTTCTATTTATAGCAGTCCCTATAGGTGATGTCACTGTATTTCCTTTCACAATGTAAAGTGTTTTACGAGGACATAGTCAGGCAGTTAACTACGGCAATTAGGTACTGAATGGAAGTTAATTCAGACAGAATGATGCACCTATGCCACCCCAAGCGCAGAGCCACGGAACTTTAACTTTATAAATTTAATAATAACCAACATACTATACATACTCGTATATAGGCGTCTTAGCTTTCGGGGTATAATCCCAATTTGAGTTCACAATCCTTCATTTAGTCCTACCTCATAGCTATAAATTTTTATTTAATTTACTGATTTAAGTACGTATATACGAATCGCTTTATTTATTTATTTATTTGTGTATTGATGATCTGATCTTTGAAGCACTGCAGTAAAAATAGGAACTGAAAGTTTTCCCCTTAATAGTCATTCTTTTACAAACAATTTTGAGCGAAAGCTAAATAGAAAAACAAATATTTCCCTTTCAGAAGGAACGTATTTTGAGCTCCCTTTATTGCCACTTTTTCAACGTATTGTCTTGATTTGCCGTCATTTTCTTATGTATTTATATTTTAGTTTATTAATGTTTAAAATGTGGTAGGATATTGAATAGATGTCTACAAGACTTGTTATCTACTCTTCTACTCTTTAACTGCTACCTACGTTTTGAGACTACGATTGGTCATACGGGTAGTCCAATAAGTACCTATTCGACCAAACAAAAGATACAAAAAAATTATTCCTCTCCTTTTAGTTCAATTCACTTTTCAGCAATGTTCAATAGCTTAGATACACTGCTTATAGTGAGAATCGTCGAGCTCCTTAAAATAGCCATGAACCCCAGACTCCACCTCTTTACTGTTGGCAAATTTTTTACCACCGAGCGATTTTTTCAAGTTCGCAAATAGAAAATAATCCGAGGGGGCTAAATGCGGCCAATAAGGTGTATGAGGAAGCAACTCGAAATTTAGCTCATTGATTTTGGCCATCGCGATGACGGATGAGTGAACTGGTGAATTTTCATGATGAAACAAAACTTTTTTCTTCGCCAAATGCGGCCGTTTTTTCTTTATTTCATCTTTACAATGCTGCAATAAGTTCGCATAATACACGCCGTTGATTGTTTTTCCTTTCTGAAGATAATCGATGAAAATTTCCTTCAGATGGAACTGTCTTCGCTTTCTTTGGAGTCGATTCACCCGTTTGAGTCCGATGTGAGCAAACGCAGCACCCATCGCGCGAATAGCTTTCTCGTGGCCAAAATCTCGTGCAGGATATAGCTAACGCATTCAGTTGAGATACCTGCTATCTCAGCTAACTCGCGAATTTTCACTCGGCGGTCCACCAATACGAGATCATGGATTTTGTCCACGGTTTCCTCTGTGGTAACAATTTTTGGGCCACCTGGGCCCGGTTCATTAAAAACCAACGTGCGGCCACAGCGAAACTATGCGAACATGGTTTACATCATCGAGAATGAGGTTGATATCCTCGCAGCTTTTGCTACTCAAAAACAAGAATCGGATCACGGATCGATACTGCTCTTTTTCCATGGTCGCAAAAAACACAAAAACTATGTTTTGGAATGGGTGCCATTTTAGCCACATAGCATCCAATCCGGGTACTCATCAAACAGTCCTCGTATGTAGTTGTTTTTTTTGCATCACTTCCACCATCTGATGCACTCATATTCCCTGAATATGAATGTTATTTCAAAGAGCTTTCTCGGATGTTCATAGTCTGCCGCCAGTTGGTTGACTTCTTCTGTTTAAATCAGCAAAAAAAAAACAAGTCACGTCATAAAGTTTGTGTATCGCTCACCGATTAGACTACACCAGACTCTCCACTTTAACAGTTTTCCTACATCAAACTCGCATCGTAACAGGTGAAGAATTGCGTGTCAGCACGCTACTGGACGTGCGCACCAAATAACGTTATAAGCGCTAGTTTGGCGGTAGATCCATATTTGTCCATTCGCCGCTGGCGTCAAAATCTTAGGTTCTATCCGTCGACCACGTGCAAGATTTATGAAAAGATGTCAGCCTATATCCCTGAAAATACTCGTATTTAAACCCACAAAGCCAAAGAATGCGTTGTGCCTCTTTTGTGCCTTTGTTTATTGGGCTCTATAGCGGTTGAAGGGAAGGTATAGGGTGACCAAATAAGAACGATAGGAACAAGATTTAAATAAAACAATAACAGTCTGAGATATAAAAATGATTCAGCTTCGCTGGTAGTATTTCTAGCGGTCGGTCCAATTTTTGATGACTTGGTCCAATATGGGGGGCGTTATTCCAGCAATAGCGTGTCGAATATTGGCGTCGAGCTTTTCCAAAGTGGTTAGTTTGTTAGCGTAGACTAAGTACTTGACGAAGCCCAAGAGAAAATAATCGAGTAGTGTCAAATCGCATGATCACGGCAGCCAATTGATGAACGCTCGCCGTCGCCAAATTTCTCCTCCACAACTTCGAGCGTTGCGTTGCGTGTATGGCATATAGCGCCGTCTTGTTGGAACCACAGCTCAGATATACCGATGTTGTTGAGCTCTGACTGCAGAAAGTGTACGAACATTTTAAGGGTACAAAAACCCCTTGAGCGCGCGCCGATTATAAAACAAAAAAAAAAAAAAGTCGGTTAACATCGCTCTATACCTGAGACCATTCAAGGTTCAATGATGCCGCTATGCCATAAATGCACCAAACAGTCAATCTTTGTAGATATATACCAATAATGGTAATTTTGCTTGTTAAAATAGCCACTGTGCCAAAAATGGGCTTCGTCCGAGCAGATGATTTTTTGGCCAAAATTCGCATCTCCGGCCAATATTTCCAGCGCCCAATTAGCAAACTCACGAAGATGTCTATGGTCATCCGGCTTCAAGTCAGCACAATTTTATATGAATGTAGGTCCAAATCCAACGGTAAAATAAGCCGGGTTGACTTTCTGGCGATGACCAATTCAGCTGATCGGAGCCCAATTGACCTTTCTGGGTGTTCTCCGATACTGGCCGCTTCGGCGGCTATGTCTTCTTCATTTTACACCAATCTCTGCCTGGTTGGTGGCTTAAGATCCAAAAGAGTGTACTCACGCTCAAACTTTTCCATGGTGCCACGAATTACCTGCACACTGAATCCATGATGACGACCAGCCTCCCGACGAAATTCACGTTGCGTATTTACAAGTGAGCCGGAATTTTTTTAATAATTTCCGCACACTCGACAAGCGTGATGAAACGGCAAACCTTACTGAATATTTAGACAGTGGGATGTCTTTGGTAACTCTGCCAGCTGCCGAAACATAACATATCTGGTCGCCCTATATGTGCATATGTACATATATACATATAGGGTCATCCAACGAGAGGCATCATTTTAAGTTAATAGAAAAACGCAACACTTTTATGAAAAGTTGTGATATTCTTATTTTAATCTGAATAACAAATCCTCATATTAGTAATCGGATACAATATGTTTTGATGAAATTTTTCATCACATTTTCGCTTTCCATAATTGCGGCTGTATTGCGCAAATAACAACTCTGATATTTTCTTTTAGTGCATGAATCGTTGGCATAGATTTCCTTCCAAAGGAAAAAGTATAATGTTGTGAAATCGCACGATCTCGGCGGGAAATTGAAATCTCCATTTCGAGAAACCAACATGTCCTGGAAATTTATCTCCCAGCTGAGCCATTGTTTCACCAGCTGTGTATCATGTGGCATCGTCCTGCTGAAAATGAACGTCGTCTACGCATTAATTTTAGGGGAAAAAAGTCACCAAACTGTCACTTGTTGTGGATAGAGAGGTCTATCCACTAATTCTCTTGAGTTTTGGAAGCCCCATATGCGACAGTTTTGTTTGTTTACAGAAACAAATGGAAATATTTTGTGTAAAAGATCATCTTGTCCATCCGTTTCCAGCACCTAATCAGCGAAAGTACGGCGTTGTGTGTGGTCTGCTTGCTTCAAATATCCGCGATATTTTCGCGGTTTTTGTAATGAATTTTCTCTATTTCAACACATTGTGCGAGTATATATCGCCCCATATTTAATAGCCTCCTAGATTTTATTTATCCAAATTCATCACAGTGATAGATGGATGGTGACAGTTCAATAATGATGCGAACTTTAAAATCACACCTCTTTTTGGATGAGCCTCTATGTAAGTATTTTCCTTAAAATGTGCTTCATGGTCTTGTTTGACGGCGGTCGCAATATTGCCTGTCATTGGCTTGCAAAAATCAGCTCCGGTTCCGAATAAAAAATCAGGGATTTCGAATCGCATAACCTTGGTTGTCAGTTTATTGTTACATTCGCTATGTGGAAAATCGATTAATTGCTGTTCCAACAACATCTGATATTATCTGCGATATTTGCCTTCGTTGGCAATTTACCAATGAGCCCACACGAATATCAGACGTTGATAGTCATACCGCCAACACCCTGGACTTGTTTTTAACTTCTCACCCCAACAAATACAAGGTCAATGTGCTATCCTCTCTAGGCCCGTCGGACCCCTCCACTGTGTCATATCAGCTAATTTTTCGATCACACACAGTTAGAGAAAAGATTCCTAAAAGAACCGTATGGCAATATGAGAAAGCCAACTGGAGCGGTCTTTACAGCTTCTTTAGGAATTTTGACTGGTCGAATAAAACCGAAAAAAGTTTAAACGAGCCAGGAATGACTGCAACGTCTTTCTCAAGCGTGGAAATTCCAATACGACTAAAAACTGAGGCAAAAAATATTACAATGTCGCACAGGTAGTAACAATTTTTGGTCGTTCGTCAAAAATATTAGAAATTCTGCCTCATCCTCCATCCCAACGCTTATTTCCTATTACATTCCAGTTATCAGCTCTTTGGAAAAAGCAAATCTGCTTGCTGCACACTTTTCGGCCAACTCAACACTCCCAGATTGTACTTTGTCTCCGCCTACACTTGAGTGCGTCGAATCTTCAATGGGACAAATCCACTTTCGCACTCGTGCAGTAGCAAGAGTTCTTAAAGACCTTAACATTCACAAATCCGCTGGCCCAGATATTATATCTCCCCTGTTTCTGAAGAGGTGTTCTTCCTCGCCGGCAAAACCACTGCGTAAGCTTTTTCATCAATCCTACTCTTTAGGACTCTTTCCGAGCAGATGGAAAACAGCATTTATCCAGGCCGTCCCTAAAAAAGGCGAATACTCCTCTCTCTTACTTTTTCCAAGGTCATAGAAACTTCTCAATGACCGGCAAGATTGTTTTCGTGGCAACAGGTCCACTGGTGATTTAATGGCATGTCTCACCGAAAAGTGGAACCAAAGCGTACCTCAATCTGGCGAAAGCAAGATAGTTGCACTCGATATTTCTAAGGCATTTGACAGAGTTTGGCATCAGGCTCTTTTATCGAAAATGCGTGCTTTTGGGATCGACGACTCTCTTTCTCAATGGATAAGAATTTATCTTTCGGAACGTTCAATTCAAGTTGTCTTGGATGATTTCAAGTCTGATATTCACAAAATAAATACTGGTGTGCCCCAGGGCTCCGTTCTGTCTCTGACACTCTTTTTAATTTTCATCAAAGATCTCTTGTCTGCTACCTCTCTGCTTTTCATATTCGTTCCCGGACTCACGTCCCTGCTCTTCGGCTGTAGAGCGGGAATGCCGGCGTATGTTAAGCTCATTAAATTCAGATATTGCTAGTAATAGCATAATTAATTGGGGAACTATCAATAAAGTGGAATTTAATGCTTTCAAAACACAATGCTGTTTGCTCTCGTTAAAGCGAAATTTAAACACCCAGCCATTATCCATGAATGGCACTAGCATCGTCGAAACCGATAAACTTTCCATTCTCGGTATGTGTGTCAATGACAACTTACGTTGGAATGACCACATATTCGGTGTCGTCAAAAATGCTGCGAAATGTCTGGGTTTCCTCAAGCGATATAAGAAATATTTCAGCCCCTCTGATCTGGCCTAAATATATAAGGCATTCATCCGCCCAAAATTGGAATACAATGCCCAAATCTCGTCAGGTGTTCCTAAAACATCCTTGCACCTGTTAGATAGGATTAAAAGCCGTGCGATAAAACTCATAGATGAAGTTAATATCACCCAGTCAATGGACACCCTCGAACACCGATGTAATGTCTCGTGTCTCACTCTGTTTTATCGCCATTTCCACCAGCAGTGTTCCAAATAAATCGCCAGTAACATGCCGCCCCTTCAAACCGTTAACTGTAACACCCGTCTCGCTATGAATGCTCATCAGTACACCCTCAATCTCACTTTCGGACGTACTCTAAAATATCGTGATTCGTTCCTAAGCCGTACAACTTGCTTATGAAATGCCCTGCCTAGCTCTTTATTTTCTAGTCAGTATAACCTTCAAACATTTAAAACCAACGTTTATCGGTACCTCTCTTTCCACCCTCCCTGACTTTCCTTCGCCAGCGCTGTGTGCAAACATTGTAAGGGTACTTAAATTCCTTGATTATAAAAAATATAAAAAATGTATTTAACTCAAAAACCACTCGGTTTAACTTGGCTACGAAGCCATTCAATCAATATCGTGCATCATCGTTTTTTTTTGGGCCGAAACTGGGATAACCCTTTAACTTCTTCAGAGCCCAGCCCATAACTAGCAGGAGAAGGAGTAGGAGTATTCACGTTTTTACGAAAATTTCGGAAAGTTGAAATCTGAGGAGAACCAACTTTACGTTCGGTTATAGATTCGTTGAACTGGCTCTATACTTACTTACTTAGATAACGCTACTTGGGCCTCAACTAACAACCCTCTCCAGTTAGCCCGACCATTAGATGTCCTGGTGCGCAGTCCAAATCCATTGAGGTCCACTTCTACTTGTGTGCGCGACCTAAGGTGAGGTCTTCTTCTACTGCGTTGTCCCACCGGATTTGATTCAACACCGCTGCGGGCCGGAGCATTCTTGTCCATTCGCTCCATATGTCCAAGCCGTCTCAAGCGAAGAATGCGCAGTTTTCTGACTATGCCGCCATATAGCTCGTATTTATAGTTCGTCGTAGGACTTTCTCCACCAAAGCTCGCTAACGTAAACCGAACCGAATATCTTACTGGCTTTGTTCGAATCTCTTTTAATTCCCTCAATTGTATCTTTTTCCGGAGCTGAAATATTTAAACCACGAAAATAGCATTATTGTTGAAATTAAATACATTTGCTCGTATGCTCGATGCGAAACCTCTGAAATATCACGGAAATTGACTCGTAAAATCGAATATACACGTCAAAGTACCCTGGATATCTGCCAAACTATGTATTTAACCACTATCTTCTCTCAAGCCTGCTTAGAAATAAAATTACTTCTCAAGCTCTCCATTTTTACTTATTGCAGTCTTCATACATTTCAAACCAAGAACTAAAGCCTTACTATTTTATATATGCATTTAAGTTAAGTATTTGTAGGTGGATTATTATAATTTTTTCTGGATCTTTCTAAATATGTAGGTCTACCATTGTCAGTGTCTATCTATGATGCAGTGTTTAGGACTCGCTAAAACCTTCCAACTTAAAGTCAGTTTGCAAGTAAATTGCTTGCTCAAACGAAACTTTTCAAGAGATAAACAAATTATTACGAGATTCTTAATCTAGACTCCTCCTAGGTATTTATGTGAAAAAAACAACTTATTCTAATTTATTTGATTATTTAAATTAAAAAAAAAAAAGCAAAAAGATATAGAAAACTCTCAACCAACTTGGAGTATAACATTTACAAAATTTTCTCTTTATCCATAGATTGTATTGAACGAACAAAAAATAAATTGATTTTAAAAATGTTTAAATTACCGGATTTTGAATAAAATCTCTATAAGAAAATTCTAAATTTAATTAAAGATAAAAATATCTTTTCAAATATTTCATTCATTTAATTTTTGTTCGTTGACAAAAAAAAAAAACAAAAACAATTTGCATTTTGCACACTGCGGCTTAGAAAATATGCGTTTTTGTATTTTACATTTTTCAAAAAAATTTTATTTTATTTATTTGTATTTGTAAAAGTATTAAAATTTTATTTTTAAGTACATGTACTCGTAAGAAAAAGCGTTTTTTTTTGGTTTTTTTTTGTTTTAAACTATTGTATGTGCTTTCGGTACCAAACCAAATATTCAATTTTAAAATAGTCGAATTTCTTTAAATGTATTTTCTCCAATTTTTTTATTTTTACGCAATGGAATCCAATTTATCTCAATGTGTGAGTGCGGCTGTTTTACATAAAAAAATTAAAAAAAAAAATAAAATGTTGAAAATTAAATAAAAATTTACAATTAAAAATTGTTCATTTAATTTTGTCATCAAATTTTAGTGTAAATTTATAGAAGATGATTATGATTTTCGTTTTTACTGAGCGGTGAATAAAAAATATTTAATGTTGGCATGTTTTGTATATTTAAAAAAAAAATTTTTTTAATTTATATGATTTATTTATAATTTGTACTTTGCACATATATTTTTTTTTTACAAACATTTGATGTAAAGAAAAGAATATTCTGTTGGAAAGATTTTGTAATTTTTAATTGCCTTCAAATTAAAGTTTTTCTAATAGAAGTTATAAATATTTTTTAGTTTTGTTTAAAAAAAAATGTAGAAAGTCCGGTGTTTAAGTAGTTTTAAGAATTACATTGGCTAAGAAAAGAACACTTGCATGCCTCAAATCTCTCGTCAGCTTTAAATATTGCCGTGAAGATTTTGGTCTTACAGAATTCGAATGATATCTTAATCGAACCATTTGTCGCTGGTTTTAGAGGAATATACTCGACTATCGACTTGGGACCTGCTTCCGATTTACAGTCAAAACCAGAACAATATTCGTTTCCTTGCCGTTTTACTGCTTATTCTACGAGTATGCAACAGGAGTTTCTTAATTAAATAATTTCGTCAAAAAATGTGTAGCAGCGGGGGACAATAGCCGTTTTCTATTTAAAGAAAAGGTTTTGCTCATGACATCGAACCTATGCTTTATGATTATGTTTCATTTAAAAAATATCGAGAATCGTACTCACCATACAACAAGAAAACCTAGACCATTTATGGATAAAAATTTTTGCAGAGACTACGCAGACCGTGTCTATCCCATGAACATCGCCTTCTAAATTTCCACAAATTTTGAGTTCATTAATTTACGAATGTTGTAGTTAATCGCGTCACGGTTTTTAAAAGTGTCTCTTGGCAGAGACAAGTCCCTTTGCATATTCATAGAGAAAGAAAGCCAACGGTGTCAAATAGTAAAGGGCCTTTCATTTAGCGCTTCCTGTCTTTGAAATTAAATAAAACAAAGCGTGTGTGAGATATCATCGAAATTTTTCATTCGTTTGAAAGGCCTATCGATGGCATAATGTATGAAATATAATATTGTTCAAATATGGCGCGCATCCGAAATGTCCATTTTTCCATGACTCTGCCGTATAAATCAGGCTGAATTTGACCGATGGCATGGGTTCTGTTGGCTTTGAGGGCCGCTGTGGTTTATGTCTTATTCGCATAGACCTGCGACTTCAGAAAACCCCAGAAGAAAAAGACTAACGGGGTCAAATCGCACGATCTCGGTGGCCAGTTCACATCACCTTCACATGAGATGACCATGCCCTCGAATCGCTCGTGCAGAATTTCCAATGTGACGTGGGCTATGTGGCACGTAGCGCCGTCCTGTTGAAACCATATGCCGTTGGTGTCCATATCATCCAATTCAGCCCAAAAGAAGTTGGTAATCATCGATTGGTATAGCGCTCGCCGTTGGCAGTGATGGCCTGGCCAACGTCGTTCTCAAAGAAATATGGACTGATGACGCCGCCAGCCCAAAATCCACACCAAACGGTGATTTTTTTGGGGTGCATTGGACGCTCTTGGATCCCATGTGGATTGGTATCGTCCCAAATTCGACAATTTTGGTTGTTGACGTACTCATTCATCCAGAAATGGGCCTCATACCTGAAGATGATTTTTTGATGAAAATTAAGGTCGGTTTCCAACTGCTCCAGAGCCCATTCAACGAAAACACGTCGTTGCCTATGGTCGGTTACCTTCAGCTCCTGGGTCAGTTGAATTTTGTATAGGTGCAGACCCAAGTCACTACGCAAAATTCGCCAAGTTGTGGTCTGTGAAAGACCGGGGTCTTGTGAGTCACGCTAAATCGACTGCGTCGGATTCTCCTGAACACTCTCACAGACAGCGGCGATATTTGTGTTGTTGGACGCCTTGCCCGTGTTGATTTGGCAAAACAGACTGAATAAATGACAGCCAATTTGACAGATGTAGCTTCAACAATATGGCCGCTGTCAAGTTCGGAGGTCCCTATTGGAAGACCCTGTACCTTCTCGGTGACTAATTCCTGTTGCCAAATCTTGAAGTAAAACGGCCGTCTGAACGGTCGGCTTAGCTATTCCAGTTTTTTTCACTTTTTTATTATGGTCCTATTTCTCCTCCCATTCACGGTACGAATCTCGCCCTTATAATTTTCAAATAAACACGGCGCGATCATATCATCAGCCCAAAATCCACGCTAGATAGTTGCACGTACCCTCTTGTAGATTTGAATTTGAAAATATTCCACATGCAAAAGGTTATTTTCTTGTTAAAACGACACTGTTGTGGCGCCTTGTTCGCAACAGAATAAATTCACTATTATGCTGGAAAAGTGATCCATCTCAAAAATACAACAAAAAGAGCAGAAACGTTTAAGAGTGATAAATTAGTCACGAAAAGTCTGGCGTCGACCGATGTTACATCTCTGTCATCAAATGGCTTATTGTTATTTGAACTCATTCAGAGACCGCAAGGTTTTCTTAAGCTTCCAACGATGTTTGAGAGTTGTTTTGATTTTCTTCATATATGGGTTATATGGGTAGATCCAGTTCCCGGGGGTGCTAAGATTTATCGAATACTTTAAGCGCTTTGTTCCATCACTCAACTTGTGCCACGCTTAAAGTGTTTAATGTCCACCGAGTATAATTTCATGGCAATCCAATTGCCATAGGGTGAAAATATTCCAAGTATGAATCGCTATCCTTCTTAGTGGATTGATTATCGTATGGAAAGAATCCACTTTTCATTTTCCAAAAATATTGACGAATTTATATTTTTCAAATTATGTTGCTAATCTATGATTTCGATCTACAACATATTGTAAAAGAAGCCAAGGATTAGTACTTCCCGAAGCTATACCTTTGTAATAAAAACCAGCCTGCCATTCCGCTTCTGATGTCAACTCCTATGACTCAAAAACTTCTCAATGATTGGTAGCACATCTTTCGTAGCAACATTCTCACTGGGAATTTGATGATATGTATCCCTGAAAAATAAAAACAAACCCAACATCATTCTAAGATATTTCTTTGCATTTGACAGAGTCGAACATTCGTGGATCTGTGGATGATTCTCTTTGTCAATTGGAAATTCCCTTTCAAAACGTTCTATTAAAGTTTCTTTGGACGGTTTCAAGTCTTACAAAATATGGAAAAAATGTTGCAAAATGTTAAAAACGCTGCTTCCAAAACCGCCCTGCATCTGTTCGATAAAATCACAGTCAATTGACTTACTCAACATGACACCTTTTTGTAGGCTTTTTCAGTGCTTCAACGAATTATTTACAAGCATTCCATTCTGTGAAAGCCTGAATTGTAGCACTTTAGTTTCCGTGAAATACAAAGATTCGTTTCCACAAATTCCGTTCCACAGTCAACAGGTCATCTATTGGCGTAATGCGGAAAGGTAGATCCTTCACTGATGTAGTGTCAAAATTTCATGACATTTGGACGAAAAAAAGCGGAGTTATTACATCTGAAGTGACAGTTTGTTTGTGTCATCAGTACAAAAATGACTGACGACCAAAAATTGCTCAGAATTCAACATTCGAAGGACATTACCAATGAGGGCAAAAAGATTAAAAACTTCCTTTACAACATTGTGACTGATAATGAAACGTGGTGTTTTCAATATAATCCAGAAACCAAGTGGCAAAGTGCCGAGTGAAACTGTTAACCGCTTCCTGTATTCGTCTGATTTGGCACCGTGCGACTTCTACCTTTTTTAAAAAAAATGCATTTGCCGGTGAAAGGAAAAGCATTTTGTGGACGAAGAAGCCATTCAAAAGGCACGTTTTATCCCTAACTTGTCGCAAACATCTGAAATATACTGGTATTTGTAACACCTTGGGAACGGCAGGCCAAAATCTTTGTAAAATTTTCGAAGTTGATGACTCAGAACTCAAATAACATCGTCAGTTCCGTATTCCTAACATATTTGATCCACGATTGTCAAATCAGGCCATTTTTAGTGCATTGTCCTATTCACGTGTTGCTCGAGGGTTTTCATTAAGAAGAGCTTCATGCTTCACTCATCAGTTGATATTGTCTGCTCACCAGAAACCTCACTTAAATGAATTTCTGAAGGGTTTTTGCTGCGTAACGTTTCAATTGTAATGAAACATATTTGATTTTCAGCTGTCACAGTACCCGAAAGATCTGCAGATGCCATTTCCAAATACGACCCTACAAAAACTGCCAGGACTACACAATCAGGCAAAGCGTGCTTGTTCTTCAAGTGTTGTACTGCAATCGAGGCATTTTGTAAAAGATGGGCTATAATGTATGACCCTACTTTAGAATGTTGGTCACTCCGTTTTGCTGGAATCACATGTCCTCCAGTCCCAATTCATCCAATTGAGGTACGAACAATTCATTGATCATCTCTCTATAGCGCTCACCATCCACAGTGACCGTTTGGCCCTCGCCGTTCTAAAAAAAAAAATATCCAATGGCTCTTCCAGCGTAAACAGCACACCATGCAGTGACTTTAATGTAATGGCTCTTCGTGCATTACTCGCGGACTCGCAGTACCCCAGAACCGCTAATTTAGCTTGTTCATGTATCCACAGAGGTGGAAATGTTCCTCGTAACTCATGACTATTATTAACGCAAAATCGTCCACTTCGTTATTGAGATTCAGGAAGACGCGATTTACTGTCAATACTGATGGACTGTCTGCACTTTGTAAGAAAACATCTTCAAGTGTTTCACCAACATGTGCAGCAGAAACGTGCGTAGAATTACCAATTGCTTGGCACGTTATCTGGTCGATGTCGACGGAGGCTCTATGACATCTTCAGCCACGTCAGGGATATTCTAGGCCAGACAAGAGGTACAAGGCTTTCCAAGACTTGCTCGGTCATTCGTGTACAAACTTTTTAAGGGTACACAAATAACTTGAGCGCGCGCTAATTAAAAAAAAAAAGTATCTAAGAGCCGCACGGCTAAACGCCGAACTGAACGGCCAGTTCAGTTTTGGAGCTGGGCAGCCAATAAAATTAGCACGTTCGGCTAAAATCACTGACGAATTGCTCATTAAAAACATCAAAACGATTATTCCGCGTTCCCCAGGAGTAAAGAATTCCATTGCCTATTCACACAAATTCTAATTCTGTTTGCTTCACAAATGTCAAAATCGAATTGACATTCGACGCCATTTACAAAGTCTATGGCACTTTCCGATAGGGTCATACATCGTGGGCCACCTTGTATTAAGATTGTATCATCCAATAATCAATGTTGGCAATGTGTGTATTATTTTTGAAATGATCCTCGTTCTGACATCGCGAACGAAAAAGTCACAAAATCTATGGGCAATTCGCTGGTCATTATCCCGATATAATACTATCGCTGCATCGAGTCTTCATTAAGTCAATGATTTGATGGACAGTGTAAAGAAATCAACCCTGATCAATATCCAGTAAAGTTGGCCATCGACTGTAACGACAGCTTTTATGAAAATTAGGAAATTGAAATCCTCACAAAACAGTCCACTTTTGTGGGTGTAATTCAATGTCATGAGTCTCTTATATTTTTACCTCCGGCAATTCTGCTTCTTCATTGCCGCTTACCCATTGAATCCACGAACTCCCGTCGCAAACCATGATCTTGCAGCTGTAGTTCCTGCATCAGGATACTGGAATTAAGAGTTTGCGCGGAAATCAAAATTCTGAACAGCTTTCATGATTAGGCAATTATGAAGCCCTTTACATAACCTCCTTACCGTATTGGTATTGAAATTTATCTACCATACATCAACCATTTGCCCCAACAGCCATTCTTACCATGTCTTAATGATGTTAAAATTGGATTTTTAAAACGCGTTTCCATAAGATGAGCCGCAATTTCTGTTCATTGAAATTTGAAAGAAAGATGTCACAGGGCATTCGATTACGCGATATTGTAGGCCCACTCACGAGTTTTTTTTTTCGTTAAGTCGAGAAAATGATATCGGCCAAATAGCCGCCGCTAGAATTGATGACCATTCGGGCCCGATTTGTGGCATTTTCCATCACTCTTGCCATAACGTCCAGCGGTAGGTGATCGCATTCTTGACGGATATTCTCTTTGAGGGCTTCAAGTCGCTGAGCCTTGTTGACATAGACTCGTGACTTCAAAAAACTCCACAAAAAGAAATCTGAAACGGCTAAGTCAAGCGATCTTTCCGGCCAGTGTAAATCGCCAAAACGATTTTGTAAGGGAACATCTTACAGTCTTTTACCAAAATTATCCTGTAAAGGATTGATGCCCAATTGCGTCGCGCGATTCTCCGGGGTCCTCTGTGACATCTTCAACCACAGTTGGCGTCGCCGACGCAAAAAATCTTGAAAATTATTCCGCGTTCTTTAGGAGAATAGCGATTCATGACTTGCCTGACGTGTATTTTGCATCTGTTTACTTCACAAATGTCAAAGTAGAATTGACATTTGCCGTCATTTGCAAGAATTATAGCATCTTCCGATAGGGTAATGACTTTTGCGCCATCTTGTATATAAAATATGACAATAGACAGACCTGAATGTTGTAAAAAAGGAAGGTAAAGCCTCATTCACATGTATACACGTCGAATGAATGATCCTTTATATTTAATACTGCTTGCGTGAGTGAAAGCGCCGGATATAATTTTCGATGACTTTTTCGCCTAATTCGACCGATATTCCAACAATTTCCGCCCTGCCCTTTTGAAACCACATATTCTCCAAGCCTCTCAGTTTCAATTTATCCCAAAAACCTCAGAAGAACTGTAGCCCATTGCCACCATTCTGGCTATTTGGTTGACCAAACGCGGCATTTTTTGCTTATTACAGATATTAGATTAGATTAAGCAGGGAGGTGGGACTAACCTGCGTCCAGGTTAGGGCTATTGTAATTAGTTCACGCATGATGCCTGAAGTTGTAAAAAAATTCGGATATATCTTTGAGTGAGTGATATCTTCTGCCTCAAGGTATGGCTTACCAAGAAGACATGGACGTGTTCTGCTTAAACGGTTACAGTGGAAAAGGGTATACCCTGCTGTTTTTTCGTCCTGACAGTTGTTGTTTCATGCTGCTAACATAGTAATTGGGATTCCCGTGAGGAATCCGGTTACTGCGTGTATCTGGCACTTGGAAAGCTATAGAAGTTGTTTTGTTCTTTTTAGGGAAGACGTTTTTAGCTTGGCTGTTACTTTCAGTCTCCGCCCAAAAATGGAATGCCTTTATATAGCTTGTTATGGAGCTAATTGGTAAGCCGCAAAATGATCGTGGCAACGTGAATGTTGAGGCCGAACCTTTTCTGCCCAATTCGTCTGCTCTTTCATTACCATCATAACCATTGTGACCTGGCACCCACATTAAATGGACTCTATTGGTTCTGGCTAGTGTTTTGAAAAGTGTAATGCAGTCCCAGACAATTCTTGAGGTTATCTCAAAAGCGGTGATAGCAAGTAGGGCCGCTATTTTTGATTTATTCTAATCAATTGAGATAAGCATGCAGGCGTTAGCCAAAGGTTCTTTTTGTATATGAAGATGAAGAGGTGGAAGGCTCAACAGAACCTCTAATACTCCGGTGGGTGCTATTCTCATTGCAACCGTAGCATACACATCCAAGTTTTTGAGGCCTATTTAGTCTAGCCCATGTAGACTTTTGTTCAGTTTTATGCCACCATATTGGAGACGCATAAGTGACTATAGGCTTAGCAATTGCTGTGTAAAATACATACATCCGCCATCTGCAGTGCAATTTTTACGTTAAGGCCCCACTTTTTACCCCGTAGACTTTTGCAGGTCCATAGCGACATTCCAAGTGAGTGTTTAATCTAGGGTAACCGCTACGAATTTCACTTCACTTGAAAAATTTATTGATTCACCAAAAGTGTTAGATCTTTAAGTTTGTCCAATTACCTTCTCTTGGTGAAGACAACTATGGTGCTCTTTTTATGATTGACACTTAGGCCAACTTTCTTGCACCAGTTCAAGGTTGAGCACCCTCTGGAGCAGTTCGAAGTTAGTTTCTTCGAATATTCATCGCAATATTATCAGCATATCCTTTGACATAGACATAGTGCTGAGTATGTTTAGCAGTTCATTTACGACGTTGGACCAAAGCAGGGGCCAACCTTTCGTAGCTGTGGCACTGATTCTATCACTGTAGCATTGATACGAGGGTTGTCTGAACAATGATACAAGATATTTTTTCTCAATTTTTTTTTTTATTTTTCTACATAGTCTCCTTGTAATTCTACACACTTCTAGCAGCGATGCTCCCATCTCTCTAACCCGTCCAAATAGTACCTGGCGTTTGTCTCTGCAAAATAATTGTTCACCAAGGTGATTGCCTCCTCATTTGACAAAAATCTCTGTCCTCCGAGCGCAGTTTTTAGATGAGGGAACAAAAAGAAATCGCTTGGGGCTAGATCTGGTGAATAAGGCGGATGGTCAAGCAGTTCAAACCGTAATTCATGGATTTTCGCCATGGCAACCGCTGAGGTGTGAGGCGGCGCGTTGTCTTGGTGAAACAGGATTTTCTTTTTCTGCAAATGTGGCCATTTTTCCGCAATTTCACCCTTCAGCTTGGCAAGTATTGATGCGTAGTATGCACCTGTAATGGTTTTTCCTTTTTGAAGATAACCGATTAAGATTACTCCTTTACTATCCCAAAAAACAGGCGCCATCACTTTCCCAGCCGAAAAAACTGTTTTTGCTTTTTTTGGAGCCGGCTCGCCCTTTGCAGTCCACTATTTTGACAGAATTTTTATTTCGGGCGTATAATGGTGTATCCAAGTTTCATCTACAGTAATTAATCGGCGCCAAAACTCGGATTTATTGCGCTAACAGAGCGTTGGAAATGTTCATTCGAACAGGTTTTTGGTCTAACGTGAGCAAATGCGGCACCCAACGCGTGGACAGCTTTCTCATGCCTAAATCTTGATTTAATATGTAACAAACACGTTCTCTGGACATTCTCATAACCTCTACTATCTCTCTCACTTTAATTCGGCGGTCGTCTAACACCATTTGGTGAACTTTAGCAATGTTATCGTCAGTGGTTGCAGTTTTTGGACATCCCGAACGTTCATCATCTCCCAAGCTCTTACGGCCAAATTTAAATTCAGCTGCCCAAAATTTCACTGTGGTAAATGATGGTGCAGAGTCCCCATACACAGAGTCCAACTCATTTTTGACTTGCGTAGGGGTATTGCCTTTCAAAAACAAGAACTTAATAAGCCCGATACTCAATTTTTCCCAATTTCACAAAAAACACTCACATCGACTCACTCAAATGACTGTCAAGTAAAAACTGCGCGTCCAAAATGACTGAAACTTCGGTAAGTGACTGTCAAAAGATGCACAACTAGGATTCACTAGCTTTTATTGACGAGTGCCGCTATCTTTACGTTGCGGTCGTAACCCTCGTATTTCTACCGCCGAACTTGTGTTTTATCCCGTTACATGTAGTATTGTCTACATCTGTGTTCTGCATCTGTATATCTAATTTGTTTAAATCAGTTGGCCTACTGCTTGCTTTGGGTATAAACTTAATCGTTTCAAGAAGCAAGATCTTCTTCCATCTTCAAAAGAGCCCAATCAACCAAAATTCTACGTCCAGAATGGCCGTTTATCTGTAGATCTTAGGTCAATACAATCTTATACGAACGTAGGACCAAGTCTTTTTGCCACAAGTTCAAGAGATTCCCAGCTCTATTGAGCTCGGCGCGGAGTCGATTGGTTGCGATTCCAACTTACCAACCTGGGTACAGCTGTAATATTCTCTTATTTCCGGCGTATCGCTGTCATGGCACGCGAACATTATGAAGTGAATAAGTGGTTTTGAATTTTGCCGCTAACTCAATTGTTTCCTTATCCAGACGATAAAAACGACCCAAAATTGGTGTTAACGCATGTAAAATAGTCATGACGTACCGCGAATTTTGACGAAAAATTTGATGCATACATCTTTCCATGATTTAGAAGATGGTATCCATGAGTTCAGAGTATCCCTATATATACGAGGCTATTCCAAAATCAACCTCCGAAGTGAAAAATATTTTTTAAAAAAACCAAAAACATTAATTTTTTGCACAAACTAGTTGTATTAACATCTAAATTATTTTTCTATATAGCCTGCGTTTAAATCTATACATTTTTGGTAACGTGCGACAAGCTTTTGTATACCCTCCTTAAAAAATGGCACCACGTGCGTTGAGGCATTGATTCACATCGTTCATAAGTTCCTCATTACTTCCAAAATGTTGAGATGCAATGGATGATTTCAATTTTGGGAAAAGGTGATAACCACTTGGTGCCAAATCAGGACTGTAGGGAGGGTGATCAAAAATATTCCAATTGAGCTGATCAAAGTTTTTGTGCGTGCAGCAGTGTGTGGTCGTGCGTTGTCATGCAGAAGCATTCTTGGTTTTTTGTTCTGCATTGCTCTTCTCAACTTACGTAGAGTACCGCAGTACACCGCTGCATTTATTGTGTTTTCAGGTTCCATAAACTCGGTCAACAATATGCCTTTACTGTCCCAAAAAACTGTGGTTATCATTTTTCGATAGGAAAAAGTGTGTTTCAATTTTGTTGGCTTGTTTGGGGAATCGTTGACCATTCTTTACTTTCTAAGTTTACATACTGGACCCAAGTCTCATCTCCAGTCACAATTTGCTGTAAAAATTCTTCACCTTCCATTTCTAAACGTTCGAGAAATGCTTTTCCTGAATTGACACGTTGGGTCTTGTGGACATCTGTGAGCTGTTTTGAGATCCAACGGGCACGATTTTGTATACAGGGTGACTTACTCGAACTCCAACTTTTTAAAATGCTACTCGTATAATTTTTTTATTTTTTGATAAATTTTATTGTGCCAAAGCAAAAAATGTTGGAAAATACATCAATTTTCAAATTGTATCAGTAGTTTTCAATATTTCCACCTTTGGAGCGAATAATGGCCTTGAGACGGCCGAAGAACGCATCGCACGCTGCACGCAAGTGGCTCTGCGGTATTTTAGCCCATTCCCAGCGAAGTGCTTGTTTGAGGTGGTCCAAACTTTGGTATTTTTTAGTGCCAACATTCGCCTTTAAAATACCCCAGACAGAGAAATCCAACGGATTTACATCCGGAGAATTTGCAATCCATTGCGAGACGGTGCCGAGTCTTGTTGAAATGTCCACGGTCTCCGACCGAAATGATTGTTTGCCCAAGGCTTCAATACTGCCTCTAAGAGAGTTTCACGGTATACGATCGCATTAATTTTGACGCCACGCTTCAGAAATACGAGCGGAGAGCGACCATCGGCAGTTATGACGATCCAAACCATCACCATCGGTGCTGCCTGCTTTCTGGTGGCCGTCCGAAGGTGTAAATTTTCGAAGGACCGCTCTGGCAAGTAAACTCAGTCATTTTGTTTGTTGACATATTGCTCGATAACAAATGGCGACTCATCGGAAAAAACCAAATTCGGCAACTCACCACTTTCGTGCAAGCGTAGAAACTCCTTCGCTCTTTCGACTCTAACTTTTTTCTGCGTAAGTTCCTGTGCTTTTTGGAACTTCAATGGCTTGAGCCCAAGCTCATTTTTCAGTATGTGTTGCATCCGTTCCAACGATATGTTGAGCTCACGAGCCATTTTTCTTCCACTTCGGCCCGGATTTCGCTCAATTCGAGCCTTCACTTTCCGAACCATTTCTGCCGATGTTGCTGTTTTTTTATGACCACCTCCATGGTGTTTTGCAACGCTGCCAGTATCACGGTAACGAGCTATGGTTCGAGACACAAATGATTTATTCACGTTGAGGTGCTGGAGGGCTCTAACGATAGCTACTTGTGGTTTTTCAGCCTAATATAAAGCAATCACATTATCACGTTTGAATTCCATAGCGGATAACAATTTTTCAACACAACTGAGACGCAAATCGTTTAAAAGGCTTGTAAATAATAAAATTATCTGTCATGTGTCAAAATTTGAGCTCACTGTCATGAACGGTTTGGAAATTATAGCAGTCTGGAGTTGGTTGCAGTTCGAGTCATTCAGGGTGTAGAGTAGTTCGAGAAATTTCGGAAAATCTTGTCGCAAGATATGAAATCGTAAGACGCCTGTTTGCTCGAACAAATTGCTTAACTTTATGAACCACGTCTTGATTCATGATCGATTTGCGCTCTTGGCTTCCTTCATTATGCACATCCGTGCGTCCATTTTTAAATTGTCTACACCAATCACGTACCGAACCATCACTCATTACTGTATTGCGGTAAACAGCACATAACCGGTGATGAATTTGAGCTGTGCAATTTCCTTCGGCTTGCAAAAAAACGAATTACACTTCGTACCTCACAGGCGGCGGAAGATAAAATTGTATTCTCCATGTTAAAAGGGCAACTATTGGAAAAATACTGAATGAAAACGGTCGGAACTTGGCATATTATTAGAGAATAATGTACATGCAGAAGCACGTCACCGAAGTGCACGTATGTAATGAATTGTTGATGTTGGAATAGCCCTCGTATATTAGAGTTATGATATAAGGTACTGAACCCAGAAGTGAACTGATATCCCATCCATTAACTAGCCACTTATGTAAACATCCCTACAACTCACTTATTCACCGGACTTAAAACTTCCGCTTAAGTTATTGCAACAATCGCTGAGTAATATTCATACATCTACGCTGAATTTTATCGTAAAATATGCCACTTAAATGTAAAAAACAATATCTAAGACGCCACCACAATCAGTTTAGTCGTTTTTTTTTTTTTTAATTTTTAAAAAGCACATTAGCCAAAAAGTGTTAAATGTAAAAATTCCATTAAATAAAAAAATAAAATGAAAAAGAAAAAACTGCAGCAAATTTGAAGCAGAAAAAAGTCTTAAGTAAACGGAGAATTTTATTTTTTTTTTTTGAATTTCCCTCTGATAATTGGCCTCTTTGTAGAGAGTTGTTTTTTTGTCACTGTCGTTTAACCATTTTTTTAAATAAACTACTTTTCAGCTGCTTCCTGTAAGAGTGAGATTGGGTTTTTTTATACATACATATACTTATATACATATATATTAAAATGGCTATGCATCAGGGGAAATTCAAAAAAAAATCCGAAATTGTTCTACAATAAATATCCAACGGTAACAAAGCATTTACATAATATTTTTCTCAGTCCGTAGTGTGCATTTAATGACAAAACAAAAAACAAAAAGCAAAAAAATTAATAACAATAATTGAGATTAAGTATTTTTATTATTTCTTTTTGGAATAATGAAATGTAATTGTTCTTAGTGTGCGTGTGTAAATATTTTTAATACCTCTATATATATATATATACATATTAATATTTTATACATATAAATATTGCATTTTGGCATTTATTCTTGTTTTTTTCTTTTTTCGTTTTTTCTTTCTTCTTCATTATGGGTTTGTTTAACCACTGCATATTTGATTAAACAATATATATATATAAATAATATCGAAAAAAAACCATTGTTACATATTCTATATATATATTTATTTAATAAACAAAAAAAAATATATATATATACATAAATACCCTATAAAAAAAAAATAAATAAATTATACCAAAAAAAAAAAAAATACAGCGATGTACAAACAAACAGTAATAGTAATAATAATTTAAACAATAACAGTAATAATAATGGAAGTTGTCCTAATAGCAAAGAAAATCTTTTCTCCAACCACCACAACCACAACCACAACCACAATCACAGTCAAATTCATTGCCACCATTCGAATCCTTTGTCACCACATAATTTCCACCATCATAGCACCTCAATCCAATATCCAAATCATAATCCAAATCCGCCGCCTTCTCCCTTGTCGAATTTTTTAAATTTTGAAAATTCACCACCTGCTGGCCATCATCAGCATCAGCTATCGCTAAATCATAGCAGCCACAGTCATAGCCATAGCCATAGCCATAGCCATAGCCATAGTCATAGTCATAGTCTAAATCATAGTCATAGTCTGTATCATCCTGCACATTCACCAATATCTAGTACAACCATATTATCCCCGCTAACAAATCTTTCAACAACATCTACTACTACTACTTCTGCTACTACTACCGCTTCCAAAATGCCAACAATAAAAAATTCTACTACAACAACAACATTGAAAAAAATCCTTACCAATCCACAACCAACACAAAATTCCCCGCTTATAACAAGTAGTGGTAGTGGCTTTATTGGTAACACTACTGATGTTGTGAATATAAATTCTTGTACTGACATAATTCCAATCAATAATCATCATGCGCATTCGTCACGATTTCTTCAACAACATCAACACCATCACCACCACCACCACCAACAACAACCACAACAACAACAACAACAACCACCGCATCAATGTCGACATGGTGATTTGCATCAACAATTCCAACAACAATTCCATCACCAATTGCAACAACATCACCAACATCATCATCATCAAAATTCCAACAACAACCACCACCACCATCCACATTCTCCACAACAACTATCTCCATCGCAAAATCAACAACTACTACTACTCCAACAACAACCGCTATCACCTCAAATAAATATAAATATCAATTTAAATAACACTATAAATGTTATTACGAATAACGTTGTTGTTGCTCCAACACCTACTTCTACTTCAACAATATTCACCAATAATATTAATAATAATAACAACAACAACAACAACAACAATAATAATAATAATAATAATAATACAAATTCACTTGTACCTGTTAGTAATAGTAATAATCAAAGATCTCAACAAATGATACTGAATAGAGTGGCTGGACCGAGTCATTTAAATAATATAAATCACAACAACGCCAACAACATCAACAATGGTATAAATAACCATTTAAATAACAACAATTTGAATGGTGATCATCACCAACAACAACAACAACAACAACGGCGTGGTGGCAACATGATGAATGGTAATGTACCACCATTAATGATGCAAGTCGAACATCGTCGTCACGGTAATAATGTGAATAATTTCAACAATATTGGAAATAATGGAAACACCAATAACAACATTGCTAGCATTAATAGCGGTAACGCAACAAGCTCAGGGTTATTTGATAGACACAATATGGTAAGTTGGGTTATCAATATATTTCTTGAATTGTGGTCGGATTAGGGGTTTTTGCTGTTCGAAAAGTTCAATAAAATGGCCGTCCTAATATTAAACTGTAAACATTCGTAACTTCTGAAAAAATTTATATGATTTTTCGTCGATGTTTTTGAATTGACTTGTATATTTGCCTTTCGTCGAATCCATGTTGCAAATGATCCTTAATGCGCAAAGTGCTTAATATGTTGACCAGACCCTCCATTCCCAATTATCTCCTTATTCCTTTGCCGATAACGTATGGATCTGAAGACTTAGACGGTCAATCCAACATACTGACGACGTTTTTCTCTCCTGACATTTTCCACGTCGATACAGCATTTTTCAGCGGATCCTTGAGTTAATTAAAATGTTTTTCTCGAATGCTCTTACTGTAGTATTCAGTTACAGTCCGGGTAGAGCCTGGGCCTCAACCAACATGCATCTCCATTGACCTCTCACCAGCTGCCTCCAGTGCCGTAGTCCAAGTTAGTTGAGGTTCCCTTCAACCGTAGACCACCTTAAAAGCGGTTGTCCAATATTGCGCCATCCTCCGCGCTTAAACTCGAAGACTATTTGAGCCGGAGCTACATTCGCTTGATATGCCACAGATATCTCAGGCGTTGGATGAGTAAACGCCTGACTAGACCAGACCTATATCGGTGTACAGTTTGTGAAGTTCGTGGTTGAGCCTCCTTCATCATTCCCCGTCAATACAAACGAAAAGCTCACGCAATAGCTTCTCTTGAAACGGCCAAGTGCTGCTTCATCTGCTTTCGACAAGGTCCAAGTCGGAACGATGAAGGTCTTGTATTAAGTCAGTTCGGTCTTACGGAAGAGTTCTCTGTTACTCTAAAAAAACAGCCAAAGAAAAAACAGTAATTGATAAGAATAATTCAGCGTCTGATTTCTACGCTGATGTATGATAGTTACTCCTTGTAACTGCGGAGCTAAGGTACACGATGGCGTTAACTATCCCAAAATTATAACTGCCAATTATGACGGTCTGACCAAGGTGTATTTTCTTTTCCGATGACAGCATGGACTTCGTTTTGCCCGAGTTTATCGTCAGACGCATTTTGGACGCTGTCGTCCAATTACATCAATGTCATCCGCGCGCGCAAGTAATTGTGTGGACTTAAAAAAATATTGTGCCTTTTTTGTTGGCACAATTCTTTCTGAAGCGATGTCAAAAAAAGTCGCCTCGTCCCTATGCGCGCTGTCATATGCGTTGATCTGAATTTCCCGAATCTGTTTCAAGATCTCCCATAATGTGATTATTTGATTGATGATGGACTTTCCAGGCCCGAAACCGTACTGGTATGGACCAACCAGAGTGCTCATGAATGGTTTTAGACGCTCACATAATATAACAGAAAAAAGGCGATGTTTAGGAGACTATAGTTGGTGCAGTCCTTTTGGTAATCTATTCTTGTGGACCGGACGAGAGTGCTCTGAAAATATCTTACGAATGATCTGGTGCATATTCCGGACCTGGTATCTCCAACTGCTTTACATAGTTTAGTAGGCAATCCGTCTGCACCAATAAGTTTAATAACTATAACTTCGATATTGCTACCTTAACTTTGTCTAGGTCAGGTGGACGGAACTCTCTGCTGTCTTCGTTCAGGGAGAGTGGTTCATTCTGCCTGACCGTGGCGTTTTGATCATCGCCGTTAATCAGTCTACAGAAATAGCCTTTCCATAATCTGAGCACCGAATGCAACGCTATTACTAGTTGTGGTATTCATGTTGGCAGCCTTCCCTTCTGGGTTTGTAGACCTGGCATGTTCGTATTATTCTTTGATAAAACTTTCAAATTTCATTCTTGTAGTAATAGCTTTCCATTTCCTCGAACGCGCTCTTGTCATGCTAAATTTTGTTTTCTTTCTTGCCTTCCGGTAACGCTTTTTTTCTGCTCGTAGAAGTCGCAAGCTTTTTGGCTGTATGTACTCATAGATGTCTACATTCGTCACCAAAACAGATATTTCTTCTATCACATCAGAAACAGCTCGTTGATTATTTTGTGGATACCGAAGATAAAAATCTCATGGCCTTTTTGTGTAACAGTAGCTTTGCTTTTCTGAGGCTAAGATTAATTTTTCTATGTAAAAATACATCTCTCGCGTTTTGAGTTCGCTTGATTTGTGTGGCAAAATTTATCCAGTTCTTCTACCTTACCAGTTCCCTTTAAATGGCAAGTAACTGTTGAATAGTTGTTCCGCAATATTTCTTACAGTTTGACGTTAATTGAATTCCTTATGACGACTAGGTTTCCCAATCCCTAGGTTTCTTTCTCAACATCCAATTCCGATCAAGGACTAAACCCAGAAACGTCTTGCCAGACTTTTACAGAAACTACCGGTGATTCAGCATCCAGCATCATCGCTAGGTGGTCAAATATGAGGCAGCTTGCCTTGCCAATTTCCACGATCAAATCGATTCATTTTGTTTCGAAGCCAAACAAACTGACTATCGATCGTTTAGCAACCTAAAGGCAGTGCAACTTTCTTCACATATTCCGATGATCAAATAGATTACGCAATAACAATACTCGACAACGCAGTTAGAGAAAAGATTGCCAAAAGAACCGAATGGCAATACGAGAAAGCCAATTGGAGAGAGTTAACAGATTCTTTAGGAATTCTAACTGGTCGTTACGTTTCCTCGATAACAATGTAGATGCCGCTGTTGATATGAGCACAGACACTATTCTTTTTGAAACGAAATCATTTATCCCTCATTAGATGAAGAGTATTAAACCAAAAGAAAAGGCGTGGTACGACTCGAGCCAGGAATGACTGCAACGTGTTTCTTAAGCGTGCGAAATTTCTATATGACTAAAAACTGAAACAAAAAATACTACAATGTCCAAAAGGTAGTAAAAATGGTTAGTCGTTCGTTAAAAATATTAGAAATTCTCCCTCATCCTGCATCCCAGCGCACATTTATAACGACAAGCTGTCAGCTTTTTGGACAAGAAGGCCAATCTGCTTGCTGCACACTTTGCAGCCAGCTCAACGCTTCCAGATTGTACTTTGTTTACACCTAGACTTGAGTGCGTCGAATCTTTAATAGGACGAATCCACTTTCGCTCTCCTGTAGTAGCAAGTGTTCTTAAAGATCTTAACATACACAAATCCACTTGTCCCGATGGTATATCTCCTCTTCTTCTGAAGGGATGTTCTCCATGTTGGCTTTTTCATCAATCCTACTCTTTAGGACTCTCTCCGAGCATATGGAAAACAGCGTTTGCCCAGACCGTCCCTAAAAAATGCAAATCTTCTTCTCTCTACTAATACAGACCCATTGCACTTACGTCCCTTCTTTTCAAGGTGATGGAAACGCTGATAAACCGTCAACTCATGAAATATCTCGAAAAACGAAAAGTTCTTAATGTCCGACAGTGCAATTTTCGTAGAAACATGTCCACTTGTGTTTTGATTGCACGTCTCCCCGAAAAGTGGAACCAAAGAAATACATCAATCTGTCGAAAACAAGATAGTTGCACTTGATATTTCTAAGGCATTTGACAGAGTTTGGCATCTTTTGTCGAAAATGCGTGCATTTGGGTTCGACGACTCTCTTCTCCAATGGACTAGAAACTACCTTTCGGAAGTTCAATTCAATTTGCCTTGGATGGTTTCAAGTCTGATATTCACAAGATAAATGCTGGTGTGACCCAGAGCTCCATTTTGTCTCTGACACTCTTTTTAATTTTCATCAATGATCTATTGTCTGCTACTTCTAATCCTTTGCTGAAGACAGTGCTCTGTGCTTTTTCATCTGCTATAGAACGGAAACGGCAGCGTTTGCTAAGCTCATTCAATTTCGATATTAACACAATGTTGTCGTTAAAGCGAAATTTAGATCCCCAGCCGTTAACCATGAACGACACTTCCATAGTCGAAACCAAAAAACTTTCTCGGTATACATATGTGTAAATGACAACCTATATTGAAACGACCACATATTTGATGTCGCCCGACCTCTTTGCACTTGTTGGTGCGATAAAACTCATAGTTGACGCCAACATTCCACAATCAATTAACGTGCTTGAACACAGACGTAACGTCTCTTACATAACCTTATTCTATCGATATTTTCGCTAACATTCCGTCCCTTCAAATCTTTAACCGTAGCACCCGCCTCGCTATGAGTGCTAATCAGTTTACCCTCAGTCCACTTTCGGACGTACTCTGAAATATCGTGTTAACAAAACACGCCACATTGGCATAGTACCCCGGCGTAAAATTCCGGACTTTACAAATTTATTTGTATCGATCCTTCGATCCGAGAAATAAATAAATATCGTGATTATTTCCTAAGCCGTACAACTCGCTTATGGAATGCCTTGCCGAGCTCTTTATTTCCTAGTCATTATAATCTCTAAACATTTAAAACCAACATACATCAGCACCTCTCTTTCTTTCTTCCCTAATTTCCCTTTGCCCGTGCTATGCGCAAGCATTTTAAGAGTACTCAAAAACACTTGAGTTCGAGCAGATTATACAAAAAAAGAAAGCAACTAATGGATACAATCCCTACAATAATGATCCATCGCTAAGAAAAATCCAATCTTTTGGTAGGCCTATTTCTTCTTCAGTACACCGATTCACTAATTACTTAGGTGCTCGGAGTGGACATTGCGATCTGATGATCCTCGCTCGATCAATGGTCTCATTCTTGCAACTAAAATTCACGATCACTTGGCATAAATTTATTAGCAGTGTTTATGCTTGAGATCTCGTAGGCTTAAAACAAATACTGGGTCTAGGAAAAAGGTTATTTTTTAATAATCTATGGACTGCCACAATTCAAACGCCGGGTTGTATGGCTTGATACGATCAATACTACCAAATTTATGCGACTCTGATACCATCTGTTGTGAAAAACGCCACAAAATTTTTCTTTGACCCAATATATCTATATAAAGAATCAAGTACAGTATTTCTCCTCATGCATCAGACAAGTCTGCTCATAACTAACCTGCATTGACCGGAAAAAGACATCTTGGACATTGCGATCACTTCCGATCAGTTCATGCTTATATAATTCGAGAAAAAATCCGCAACGTCCACAATAAAAGTTTTTGTTGTTACGTCCTGAACTTGAGCAAAATTCCTTCATGAAAAAAATCATTCTCCTCGTAGGCTTTATGGAGGATCGAGAAGAGTATACAAGCAAGCAGACGTGCGTCTACATATATCTTAAGGTCTGAACTATTTGCCAAGGGTATTGAAAACACGGAGCTATTGTGCTTTGTCTTCGGCTTAATTCTCGACCCAACTTTTGTAAAATGACTTTCCTATTGTAATAGTGGCCCTATTATTATTTTAGATTGTGTTCTTGATAATGTTGCTCTAAAAGTTAGCTTATGTAACTCGTTTATGTATAATAGCGCATATCTGAGCCGCTAGTTGCCTTGGCTAATTTTTCGGGCTTTAGTACCATTCTAAAAGCCACTTTTTGGATCACATCGGTAGTAACGTGAATAGTTTGCTGACGTTTATCTTGCTTTCGGCCTGTTCTCCGGACCCCAGCTGAAACCTAAGCCTCTATTGCTTGTTTGGACCAGATTTTTATTTTTAGACGACCGGCCTGAAGTTTTTCCACTTTTACTTTTTTAATATGGAGACTTCCATAGAACGCCTACTTCTTATCAAATAACGTGCTATCACGCCCGTTGAGTTTCGCATTTGGAACTGATTATATTGCATAGTCAACTGTCTTGAACCCCCACCTATATTTTCAGAGTATCTGACACTAGTTTCACCGATCGGCTGTTGTTTCAATTTGCCGTGTCGCCTTTGCCTTTATACAGTGGAACAAGAAAGTTCCCGCTCCACTGGTCGAACATCCAATCGCCTTTCATTGTTTTATTAAACCAAATTGTGGCCTATAATACGGAGGATATATGATCTGGTCCAATTGCACGAACCCGTTTCAATTTGTTCTCCTTCGCTAACTTCGGGTTCCACATTAGCTGGCGTTCCTTCTCGCCTTCAATATATTTCGGCAGTTGAATGTCTTGCGAATTCCTTTCTCATAATGCTAAAGATTTTAGCTCGGTTGGCTGCGCTTCGACGTTGCACTTCTTCTATTGCATGTCGCCTAAGGATATATCTTTTTTTTTTCTAAACCCCGATACAATGGCTTTACTGCTACTGCACGTATTCTAGGTACCGACAACGTGCGTTGTCTAAATCTGGCCAAACTTAGTCGGTTTCATTACTGCTGCTTAACTTAGTTCGCTTACATTTTATCCTTTACCGCCTTTTTTATTCATTGTTCCACAAATACTTTTCTTTATTTTTACGACCCAAGCAGTGTTTTAGCACTACTCTTGCTTACTTCTGTCTCTTCGTTTATAGGATTTTGAAGCCGCTTACGAAAATTTCCATCCCAGAACTGACCTCTGTATTTAGAATAGTTCAAACGAATTTAGTACACCTTCTCCCATTGAGTTTCTCGTTTCGAAAAAGTCTCCTATAGACTCTTCGTTAATTCTCCGACGTGCCATTCCTCCTTTCAGATACTGTTTACGAGCTCATTGAAGTCTGGCCAAAATACGATACTTATTTCTCGAATTATCCCTGTCTACTTGTGATGTGAGGGCGCTAATAATATTCCAAGCTTCACGTTTAACTACCAGTTTTGTGGCCATTAATCAGTAACTGACTTTTGATACCGTTTCGTAGTGATACATCTTGTATGTCTTCGTTTACAAGTTTAAGTAGAAAGCCCTGTTTAAAACGTTTCGCCACTTGGCTTCTTGAGTTCATATCATATAGTGTTAGGTCTGTTCCCGCGAGGTTTTTGTAACAAAAGAGAATTTTTCGCTTAAGTTTGAGGAGTAGGAATATGTCTTCTATTCGCCCCGGGATCACTTCTCGGCTGTACACAAGGTGTTCTCGCCGGGGTAGTGTATTCATGTAGGTTAATTTTTATGATGCGGTGCTTTCGTAATAGTCTCCTTCCATCCATGCGACGCTGGTATCCGTGAAAATATAAATGTTTTTCAAGCTTTTCTTTGGAACCGTTAGTTGCTAATGTGCCCCAGGCTTATTTTTAGTGGTAAAGTGTCTGAAAATAGTGTTTGCTTACTTAATCGCCTTTTATTGCTGACATTTTTTAAGTTTCTTGGGGTAATATACCCGTCGAGATGAGGAAGCTTTTCAAAGCCAAATCAATGCCACCACAATTCAGGTTAACTTCGCGGTCTGTTCAATGATCTATGCCTTAGCGGAATTTTCAACAAGCCCAACAGACCTTGCCGCATTCTAACTTCTCTAAGGTATGATCATCGAACAGACTAGCATTTTTAATTTTATTTACCTCTTCCCCCTTATTATTTGTGCGTGTATTAATTTGATTTGGAAAATTTTTGTAGCATTTTGAGAATCATGGAAATTCAAGAAACTCCGAATTGCATATTGACACCAGATCAGGTGGTGGTTTAATGGAAAGAAACGCAAACAACAACAATAACAATAGAATCATTAGTCCACAACAACAAAATTACCATCACAATAACAACAGCAACAGTAATCAAAATATGAATAGCAATAATAGTAATAATATGAATAGTAATAGTAATAACCAAACACCAAGTCCATCGTACTGCCCAAATAATAACAACAATAACAGCAACAGTAACGCCAACAATAACAATGGGAATGCTGCAAGTAATGATCACCCCCATTCGAGTAATGTCGCAAGTGGCTCAAATGGTAACATCAACAACAATAATAACAATGGCATTAAGTCAGATAGTCCATCCAGAAAACGTAGGCGTATTTCTGCGCGTATGCCTAGCCAATCGCCACCGGCTGTATGGGATCAAAGACGTTCGCCACGTATTCAAACGCATTCGCAACAGGTGAGCACTGGCAAAAGAGTTAAATTCCATTTATGAGTGGCATGCTTCAATTGACTCAATAAAAGTCTTATCATTCACAGATCCAACAACAGGGCAGTCCACCTATACGTCGTCCACGTCTTCGCGAAAACCAGTTACATCCGCATTCACATTCGCATTCGCATTCACATGCGCATGCGCATGCGCATCCTCATCAACATCCTTTGGCAACGATGCATCATCAACAGCAGCCACAGCAACATCATCAGCAGTCACAGCAACAGCAGCAGCAGCAACAACAACAACAGCAACGTTCCCCATGGGAATTATTGCAACAAACGCCTCCACCAGCACAGCCACATCAGGCACCACCCCCACCACCACCATTGATGGTGGACATTAATCAAGTTCCTGTTAGTTTGCCACTAAGGCACGATCCCATATGGGCTTATTCATCCGGTCCGCACACTTCAATATGTGCCTATCCAGCGCCACCGCGTCTGGCCCCGTGTCAGGTGGTATATAATTTAATTATCTCTTTTGAATTTCGATTCTAATTCTTATTTGTTCTACTTCATAGGTCCATAGTGTTTACTCGCAACAATTTGCTCCAACTTGTAATTTGGGCAATCATCAATTTGGTACTTTCTCATCAAGTGCTCCACCGATAGCAGTGCCACAACCGCAACCACCACCACCGCCAACGCAACCACATCAGGCTAGTTATCATCAAGCTCATATCACTCAACAGAGACCCGATAGCATTTCTTTAGAATCACTTGATCATCATGCACCACATGGTCCACATCCTCATGCACATGCACATCCAGCTGGTGCCGCATCATCGATTCATATTACACCGATAACAGCGGCTGCCGCACATCATATGCATTCCACCGCCCAGGTCACACAGCTCTCAGCAGCTCCACAGCAAATTTTCATCTCAACTGAGGTTAGTTCAGTTTTTTAAAATAAAATTTTCAATTTTGAATTTCCGCTGAGCACTTCATTTACAATATGTTAGCGTCTCCTGCAGAGCCATCCCAATCAAATGGAATTATTCCGTCAGGCCCGGCGTACATTCCCAGCACAAAGGCGTTTTGCTCGTTTCCATTGGCCACCAGGTGCTCATCCACATCATGCCCATCGTCATCATGCTCTGCCACATCAAGCACTTGGTGGTCAACATCCCACTCCAGTGCAGATACAAGCTGGAATTATTAATCCTGGATTTTTGCTCAACTTCCTGTAAGTTCAATCTAATACACGACAACTTTGACTTTTGAAAATCTGGATTTACTTCACATTTTCATTCGATAGTGCCATGTTCCCATTGTCACCATATGGCCAACACGACCTGAGCTCACCAGACTCCAACGAAACTGAAAACTATGAGGCCTTGTTGAGCTTAGCTGAGCGCTTGGGTGATGCTAAACCACGTGGCTTGGCACGAACTGAAATTGATCAGTTGCCAAATTATAAGTTTAATCCGGAGACACATACAGGTGAGTTGTGAATTTAATTGCATCCAAGAGATTTTTTTTGCCAATTTCTGTTTTTTTTTTGTTTTTAGGTGACCAAACCTCTTGCGTGGTTTGCATGTGCGATTTTGAAGTGCGACAGGTACTTCGGGTGTTACCTTGCTCGCATGAGTTCCATGCCAAGTGTGTCGATAAATGGCTAAGGGTAGGTTTTAATGATTTAAGTTATTGTTTTTTTTTTTTAAGAATTTTAACTATCCATTGTACAATTTATGTCCTTCGTCAGGCAATATATTTTTGAATGATTTGAATTTCTTTACATATTTCCGGTTTTTGATAAAAGTAGGTTTCAAACCATTTGTCTTATTTTGATAGTTCTCAGTTGGCGACACTTAATGTGAGGTCTTCTTCCTCTACCGCATTGTCCCTCCGGGCTTGCATAAGGGATATAAGGGCATCACCTTGCCCAAACCGTTTTTTGACTTTAAGTTTTCTGTGGAAATGCTCTGGACCTTTATGGATCTGCGAGCGTTATCTATCATCATTCTGCACAATCCGACGAGTTAGACAGGAATGCCAAAACAAAATATAGCTTCTCTTTACAGAAATCGAAAAATGCATAGGCTGATAGGGAGCAATCAGATCGTTTACAAATGAGCAGACAAGATTTTGTAACGAGGCTGATGACTACAAGTAGCGCAGTTTAGAAGGTCTTATTTTTTGCAAATTGGATAAACGATGGAAATGAGTTGATTTAATCTCTCAACACCGACCGTGACTAGTGTTAAATTCATTTCTAGAGGATTCTGTTTCTTCCGAATATTGTTTTTGGGGTAGCAGCTCTGTATTTCCTTCATCGCCCGATTCGCATGCTTTCTTTTGTTGAACCATCGAAGCAGATGTACTTTCCTCCTCCTTTGACCGTAAAATGCACGAGGTGCGTAGTTATCTTGCTGCAGACTTGTATGTCTGAGGTTTCGTGCTGTTGGTTGACTGAAACCAAGCATATTAGTTGCATCATTTCTGACGGCTTTTTTTTAGTGCTTAGCTTCTTCTTAGTACTTTAACACTTTGTAAGTGCTCGTGACAAAAGGGTGAGGATATGCGATCGACCTAAGATCTGGTGTTTTATTGGCCGCTACTAGGCAGTGGTTTGGGTTTAGATTGGCCGCTCAGAATATTCGGGCTTCTACAAAACTAAAGCAGATCTGTGCGTCGATTCCAACGTGATTATTTGAATTTTATCCTGAGTGGATTGCACGTAGGTTTTGTCGAGGCATCGTAGAAATACTCTTTGGAATCATGAATCCATATGAATGATTGATGTTGGCGTATTTAACTTTGATATGGATTGTTACAATGCATTCGCCCATACGCAGAAAGTTCAAGGCCTCTGTCTTTAGTCCGCCGCGCCGCTAGCAACAAATTCATACCTAATTAGACGCTTCTTCTTTTCTTTACAACAGTTACCTTTTTTCATCCTTATTTTGCCTAGCCCATTCCACTATACTTTCTAGATGGCGGTGATATGTCCATTATAGCAGTCTACTGGTCATTATACTGCGTAAGTTGTTGGACTATAAGTGGCCTATTAAAGACCCAAACATTGCATGTCCAAATCCGATCATTGTAACATACTTATTTCGTTTTACAAAGTCGTCACCAGTTAATCCGCCCTTATCCGGTTACGCAAAAGCCTTACCATTGTGAATCAAGATAGGCCGGTTGTTAACCTTCCGCACTACTCCCAGTCCGGACAACCAAACCCCTTCTGGGAAACAATGCTCAAAAGAAGCCAAATGTTCTGGAACCAGTGACCCTCCAGTGAGAACTTCCGTTAACCCATCAACGATTCATACACCACCAAGTCTATAGTATCTCAGCACTCTGACTAGTTTTGAAAAATTCTTACTATGTCAGCTGCAAATACGTTAGAGTAGTTCATGACTAGAATCTGCCAAGCTGACTACTGTCTTCACGATATTACCTTCTACAGGGCGCTTTCTTTTGAATTGCCTCGTTAGTGAGGCCGAAAGTTTGGATGCCAAAACTAGGCAGACTCTGTAAAGCTCGTCTCTATAGATGATGTCATATGCGGTCTTAAAATCGATGAAAATACGGTGGTTATCGGTGGACTTTCCTGGTCTGAAACCGTGCTAAGATTCCATTCATCAGGCATATGCTTACTCTTCCGACCAGATCCGAGAAATTAGTTGGTCTGACAGCGGGATTTTCTATATTCTCAGTACCGATTGTGGATCTACTACAAGCTCTCTACTTGATCTCTACAAAATTTCGGACGGGTTTTGTTGCCTTAACACGTTCTTTTTACCTTAATACGCTGTTCTTGAAGTATACACTTTCAACATCTTCGATCGTGCGATGGTATTCCCGTCTCTTCTGCTTGTAGATCTTACGAGCAGTTTTCGTCCTTCGTTGCAGCGCTGCTTTGTAGGCTGCTTGTGCTTGACGGCATTCTTCATCAAACCAGGTATTTCTTGGTGGACTTGACGCTGGTGGCATAGTTTTTGTTGAGAGATTTCGGGATACGAGTTCGGCGAAGATTCTGGCGGTCTCTTGCGATTGCAGGTTTTCTACCTTATATCTTCTCATAGTAGTTCTTTTTTGTTGTGGCGCTTGGTAAATCCGCATTCGCACCTTGGCAGCAAAAAGGTGACGATCCGAGTCAATGTTGGATGCCCGGAGGCATACCTTAGTCTGTCGCAATGTGATCAATTGATTTAACGTTTCATGGTGCGGAGACCGCCATGCTCCCTTATGTGTATTAAAATGAGGAAACCTGTGTGCTTGCTATACTGATATTTCGTCCCGTCGTAAGGACAAAGTCTCTGGTTTTTAACATAAACACCTGTGGTGTAGACTTAATTTTACGGGATGCCCATACATCCATGGGAGCAAAGATACGCCTTGCCATCGCTCTCCCTCAATCCTTTAATACCAATTCGGAACTATGTTGGAGGCAAAAGTCCCACCCTTGCGGTATGAGTCGAGGCCGACTTAAAACCTCTTACTGTTCATAGGGTCACAGCACCCAATACTTATTGCAACTCTATATTGGGTCAGACCAACAGGAAGACCCTTCGCGCGACTTTGGGTTTAAGCCACAGCCACAATGACGCTTCCACAAGAGGACCTACCTCAAACAAGTCAGGCCCGGACCGAGATCCGGGGGTTCCTGACTCCCATCGTACCATGATTGAAGTCTTGGTAGGGGATACCGGTGGTCCTGCCACCAACAAGACCTATGACCGGCAGCTTGTAACTGATCAAATCGTAGCAACCTTCGGTGGCGTCATCTGAAGATGTTTACGATAAGACCAGTAAATATGCTCTGCCCCCGCTTTTTATTAGACAATGTCATTGATGGGCGAAACCTTGACAATCGGGCGCGGCCCCACCGTAAGTACAATAAGCCTAAGTCCGTTGCGAGATGTGGTGTCGTGTAGGCTATATATAGTAAACCAGAATTATGCAACTGGTCAAGTACGCAGTTGCCATTTTAGCCTACAAGAGTAAGGATGTACTCATACTCTGCTAGGAGGTAGGGCAAGTACTACGCTATGAACTTGATTGTTGCGCTGGTGTCCCAATCCAAGTTATTGTCAGCAGTTTCCCTACCAATCGCCGCGAAGATTAAACAGGCATATTTCCCAAGGATACTCGACTAGCTGACATCATTAGTTAAATTATGTAAAGGGTTTTTTTTTTAGAGCTATACAAATTCTTGTTGGAACCAAAGCTCTGTCACGTCAATGCCATTCAACTGAGAAACGAAGAAGTCAGAAATCATGTGTCTGTAGCGCTCTCTATTGACGGTAACATTCTGGCCGACATCGTCCTTAAAGAAATATGGGCCGATGATTCCACCAGCCCATAAAGCACACCAAACAGTGAGTTTTGTAAGGGCGTCTCCACAAAGGCTTCTGGGTTTTATCCACTCCAAATTCGCCAATTTTGCTTGTTTACACATCTATTTAACCAAAAATGGGCCTCATCGGAGAACAAAATGTTGCGTTGAAAATGAGAATCAAGCTGAATTTTGTTTTCGGTCCTTTCACCGAACCTACGACGTGTATAATGGTCACGCGGTTTCAACTCTGTCACAAGCTGGATCCTATAAGCTTTTAAGCTGTATGTAGATGGGCATAGCTCCAATTGCTGTGCACTATGGCGAATCGGCTCATTCGGATTCTTCTCAACACTGCACTCCACAATGGCAATAAGTTCTTCTGTTCGCACTGTTTGTCGTCTTTGGGGATGCCCATTATCCACTAGAGTGCACGTGGTGAGAAAGCGATTCATCGTGTTAGATGGACGATTATGTCGGGGTAAAATGGACGTAGTGCACGATGGTTTTCAAAATAAGTTTGCACAATTTGCACGCATTGTTCTGGCGTTAATCTATTCATGGCAGAATGTACTAACCACAAATCAGCGTTCAACTGTCAATTTGGCAATCTGTAGAAACAGTGTTGCCAGTTTAAAAACTAAACCTCTAAAAAAAAAACACCCTTTATAAAGGGAATAATAATTAGTTTAGATCGTTCTTTCTCTGACAAAATTATAAAAAAACAGCGTAACAAAAAACATATTGAACAACAATTTTCTTTTTTTCTATGTAGACAAATCGCACATGTCCCATCTGCCGTGGTAATGCATCCGATTACTTCGAAGCTCATGAACAGCACTAAGCGACAACGACAACAATTTTTTGCTTTCCCGCTATAGCTCACTGTTTTAAAGCAAAAACAAGATAATTTAAAAGAAAAAAATTTTAAAAGATTGATTATGCCCTCTGGTAAGGGTATCAACTTAACTTAAGCCCTCCTCCGTGTGATGCCATGCTTAAAGAAATTTTCACCAAAAACAAAAAACAAAAAAAAAAATTATTAAATAAAAAAACAAAATAACTAAATATACCACAAAAAAAAAAATTTAAATAATAAACTCACCACATATATGTGTATGTATTTTAACACTGATTTATATAGGTATGTATTCGTATTGTTTAGTAACTTTAACTATAAATATATATAACATTGCCTCTACATAGTTTTTATCAACACAAAAAAAAACCAAAACTATTTAAAAAAAATGTATATTTCCAAAATTAAACGCTATGCAAAATCAACAACAACAACAACAAAACAACAACAAAAGATCAAAGAAACTTAGCACTATTTTTAAAAATTTTAATAGAAGTTATGTATGTACATGTATATTTTTTAAAAGAAAACAAAAAAAAGCAATCTTTGAACAAACTCACAAACAAATAAAACAAAGTATCGTGACAACAATTTAGTTTACAACAAAAATGCCAATTTACTCTTATAAAAAAAAAACAAACAAAATTAAACAAAACAACCAAACCGAAGAAACTATTAAAAATGAAAACAAAATATCGTTGTTGTCGTCTTGTGTAATTTTAAAAAAAAAAAAACAAAAAAACAAAACAATTTTAATAAATAATAAAATTATAAAAATAAAGTAAAACTTTATATAGGTGTACAATATAATATATCTATTCAAACAAAAATATGCAATAAACAAATAACAACAAAAAAGAAACAATAATAATTAAATTAGTAAAAACAAAAAAATAAATAAAAAAATATATGGTATAATAGAAAACAAAACACGTCTCGCCCCTTCCTGCCCTCCGCGCACATTATAAAACTAAAAACTAAACAAAAAACTAACACACAGAGATAATATTATACCCTAGAGCTCTTTTCGAAGTTTTTCCACAAAACTACAAATTAAAAACTAAAAAAAAATAAAAAATAAAAAACTAGAAAAAATTTCTTACAGACTTTTTAAACAAAAGAAAAAATCTAAAAAAAAAATACCACAACTTGAACATACGATAATAAATGTAAGTGTATAATTTTGAAAAGAAAACAAAAATATTTTCAGCATTAATCTGAATAAATTTAGTCTAGAAGATGTATTTAAAAAAATATATATATACACATATATATTTAAACAGAGTTAAATGCGCAACAAATTTAAATTACAAGTATCAATGTGTGGGAATTGATATTTCGCCTGTAGTCCATGTTTGAAGTGAGATTTTTCAGTTGTTGTTTGCTTTACATAAACATCTAACTATTTCCTTAGTTTTTTTTTATACAGAAATCTTTTTTAAAAAAAAAATAATAATCATAAAAATTACTAGATATAGAACACCGATGTGTAAAATATAGTCCAAAGAATAAGAATGTAACATGAATTTAAGTTGGCGGGGACAGTAGACGACTGTGTTTAGTCGGAATTTCTTTTTTTTTTAAACTATAAGTCAGATGATGTAACAAATACGAGTAGTTAATGAATTTCTCTGATAATTTAACCCTCCACTGCATGAATTATGATCCGACGACTGTTTTTATTTTTATTTATTCACTGAATAAAAGTCTGACAAAGACTGTCAGGGTTAGAGGTTAGGGAAATCGAAAAAAGTTCGAGCGAGCCGAGAATCATTCTTAAACGTGTGATATTCCAGTAAAACCAAAAAATACTACAATGTCCCAAAAGCAGTAAGTTTATAATGACACTCCAGCTGTTAGCTATTTGGACTGCACTCTTTGCACCTAGCTTTTCACTTCCATATCTCCGCCTACGCTTGAGCGACTGGAATCTTCAACGAGAACATTCTTCTATGCTGGCAAGCGTAAGCTTTTTCATCAATCCTATTCTTTGAGACTTTCCGAGTAGATGGAAAGGGTATTTGTCCAGCCCGTACCTAAAAAAGGCGAATCTTCTTGAATCTCCTCTTGTACACCCATTGCACTTACGATGTTCTCATCAAATCATCAAATACTGAAAATACTAAAACTTCTCAATAACCGGCAGGACGGATTTCATAGCAGCAGGCTTACTGGTGATTTGATGGCATGTCTCACTAAAAATTGGGACCAAAATCTACACCAATCTGACGAAAGCAAAATGGCTGCACTTGATATCTCAAAGGCATTAGACAGATTTTGGCATCCAGCATTTTTGACGAAAATGGATCTAATCCACTGAAGAATCTCTTCTTCACTCGACGTTCAATCCAACTTGCCTTGAACGGTTTCAAGTCTGATATCTCCGAAATAAATGATGGTGTGCCCCAGGGCACCATTCTGCCACCGACACTCTTTTTAATCTTACTTAAATAACTTCTGTCTGCCGCTTCTGATCCAGATATTCCATTGCTGCTCTTCGGCTTCAGAATGGAAACGGCGGCTTATGTTTAGCTAATTGCGGAACCAAAAACAAAGTAGAATTTTATGCTTCCAAAACACAATACTGTTTGTTGTCGTTAAAGCGGAATTTAATCATAGAGCCTTTATCCATGAATAGGAATAGTAGCTTGAGGAAATCTTAAGGTTTCCTCAAGCGATGTAAGAAGCATTTCACCCCGTTTTATCTGTCTCAATATATAAGGCATTTATCTGCCCAAAATTGGAATACAATACTCATTTCTGGTCAGGTGGTCCATAGACCTCTCTGCACTTGATAGATAGGATTCAAAACCATGCCATAAAACTCACAAGTTAATGCGCGAAAGAAGCAAAGCTATTCAAAGAAAGTCGGACCCCGCATTGAATATGAAAGATCTATGCTGACAATTGTTCTGGATTGCTGTCTTGCTTGTCGCTATTCATGAATATGACACACTGAATCCAAGCGGACAACATTTAACAAAAAAATAATTTTCTCAAATTCTTTGCTTGAATACATATTTTAGAACGTGGAGGTCGAAGGACTAGAATTTAATCTTCTCATCTGGCTTGTTGGCGTACTCAAGGATAAAATAGATCAGCCGTTTCTTTTCTGCTGCAATTATATCGAAAAAGTATCGGGAGTTTGTAATTTAAGAGCCCGGCGCTTATGAATTTTTTAAGCATCGTTTTTTCTTTGAATTAATATCAGTATACCACTTAATTCCTATGCTATGGATGTATTATCCATAATTGGACAAAGGCTTTGTCCTAAATTTTATGTTGCGGACGGGTTTTCGTCTGGTAAGCCGCTAAAAATGGTAGAAAAGGCTCATGGAGGATCAGTTTAATCACACGGATTATGAGTGTTGCAAATTGTTCTAGGAGGCCCGAGAGATCGTCGAAGTCATGTTTCAATCTGCACGGGCTTTAATCTCTTCAACCGATTAAACTCGAAATAAAGGAAATTTTGGTCGATAATCGCTATTTCCGCTTAAGAAATGCATTAGATGCGTCGCCGTACGTCTTGTTCCAAATGAGCGGAATTTTCTTCAAAAGGAGTACCGTGAACAGCTTTCGGGTAAACTCTGATCCCATATTAATAGAACGAATCAAAACTCCTGGTGTAACATCAAGTTAGCATCATCAAATACAAGGCAATGCTCATTGTTTTCGTCGATATTCATGGTTTCGTACATCACGAGCTCGTTTCAGAGGGAAACAAAAAATATCATTTGCCTGTATTTGCAACTGTGGTACTCTGTTCTCCGCATATAGATCGAAGTCATAGCAAAGGTTTTTGTTAGGGTAATACTGCTTAAGGTGGTGATGACACTCATTACTTGCCCGTCTACTGCTAGGTATTCTTTCGTATTAAGAGAAGTTAAGAAAACGCTTAATATGGCTGTTCAAGATGAACATTCCAATAAGATCCTGTGAGTTTCAATTTGAACAGTAACATGAATAGAGATTTACTAACAAATTGATTCATTCCACTTAGCGTAGCTATTGTAAACCCCTTCTATTGGATTCTTTCACACTTAGTTCCAAAACTTGCCATTGAATATGAACGGAAAGACGTCAGCGGGGGCCTCAAAACTAGATATTTCATATGGCAGATTCCTATTTCCTAAAAAATGATAATCGCACTTTTTTGCTGTCGCAAATTGCTTTATTATCCTTTTACAACCTTTTTTCCAACCTGGACAATGTCATATGGTATCATTTTCTGAATCAGATTGAATATTGAATTTCCGATATCACCACATGGTCGTTCATTCTCCATTGCTTCACTATATGACTCGAGAATTTCATCCTTGCTTTGTTTTAGCCTTTTCCTTTGACTTTCTGACTTAATTTTGTGAAAATGCATTGTGTAGGCCCTTGTTTATAAAATTATCATAGCATTGTACGACTCTGAAATATTAGTATTAGCCAAGACCGTCCACTACGCCTATCCCTCATTGACTGCAGTTTCCCAATTGCTTGAGTTTAGATGTTTGAAGTCATGTTCTGTTCGATAGACGACTACAATAGCATCGGTGAAAGGATCTTTCTGTGCATTCAATACTCTATGATGATATCCTTGTTTATCCCCGCAATGCTGATGTTGTTCACCTTGCAAGATTCGTTAAGGCACTACACTGCATTATCGTGACGTTCCGTTCGATAGTCCAGAATGTTACTATGAAAATCCTTTCGCGATAATGCTGCCAAGACAATAAACATAAAGCACATTTCATAGTCATGGTTGTCTCCGAAGATGTTTCGGGAGTTAAGTTGTTACTAGCTGGGGACTAGAATTTGCTGTTCATACTAAATATCTTGATTTACTAGTCTGTATCCTGGGATTGAATATTTGGCTTTTCATTCGCTCTTTTCTTAAACAGAGCCAAAGTTCAACATGGAATTCATCTTCAGAAGGCGCCTCGAAATTAATACTGCGAAATAGCGATTTTTGGACCAATTTCCGCCGCCTGCTCAGATATGATCCTGTAAGAGATACTTAAGCAAGGATATGCTTTGATGATTTCGATTAAGAACCGTATCATCTCGATGGAGATGATATACCATATTGGCCATAGTACATACTTTTGTTTTCACTAATTTTGTAGGTAGTTCAATGTGTGTTTCTTCAACTTTGGAGAGCTTCAACTACACAGTGTTTTGGCCTGTGGCCCTGGATGACTGATTTGCAACCAAAAATAAGAATTTGAAAGTTAGAAGAAGAATGTCGTCGTCATTAAGCAAACTTTTATATTTTTGTAGTGCCTTCAAATATGACTCATTAGTTCCTTTCTTCTTTTTATAGTCGGTCTAAGTTTGTTTTTCTCGTTGTTCGGCGTCGCCCGCTTTACAATGTGGCAATGGCATTCTCGTAAGCCTTTCGTGCAGTTGCTATTAAGAGATGATGTTATACCTATGTATTGTAGATGACTTTTGAAGCTTTCTATGATTATACATTCGAACTCTGAGTCAATAAGTTTATATACAGAGTGACAGCCGCCCAGAAGTAGTCACATCATTCATCTTTACATAGCAGGAAGTACTTTCGAGTGTCTAACTTTTCGGGAATATACTCAGAAATTGCATTAAATTTGTATAAACGTGTTGTGAATTGAGTTCGTTGTCATCCGTCTTCGTGGACATCCGTTCGTTGTCATTCGATCGAAACAATTTTAGTTTCCGTTTGATTGAGTTAGATCGGTAGAAGTAAGTTTTTTCAGAAAACCGAGGTATCTAGGTAACTGATAAAAACAAATATCGTGCATATTCTCGTCAAGTTAAGAGCAGTCAAACTTTATCATGTGTGTCCTTTTAAGACACACTTGTGATTGGTTGATAGGAACATAAAACTTATTGACATATTTAGTCGTCAATAAAGCTTGAAATTGTATTTATATTTTGTTGGCAAGGCATTGAAAGCAACCCATGGTTTCGTAGGTCTTCTGTCCAAAATCAGATTCCGTCCAAATCGATTTTTTTCTATGCCTCAGGTTTCGACTATCGTGAAAAACATTGCTGTATTAATTCTTGAGGTCGTTTTGCCTTGCCAATTTCATTTCTTTTGTAACTTTGTAACTATTTCTTAGTGAGTCCCCATCTCGCTTATTTAAGTCTATTTGTCAAGTCTAGTTTTATAATGTTTTATAGTATAACATCGTCGATTGTACGATAGATCGTGACTTATAAAATTCGTATTGCTCTTCTGGGATGCCTTCTGTTTTTTCAATGGTCAGCTATGGAAGAGGATGATAGGATGAAAGTTTGCTTTGATTCCCATTTCCTTACAGTAGACAGGAATAAATCTCCAATGAGGGCATACATTCAACGTTTTGGCTAACTATTCCGAGGGGTTGTGATTTCTATTTGGAATAATATCTTGTGCATTTCTGTTTAGTGCCTTTCGACATGGTTCGAGTTACTCGTATTCACCGTATATTATCGCATGTTTTGACTACTCAGCTCTCTGCTTTCTTGACGACGAACTAGGGTTTCGACTGTTGTGTGTAAGTTGCGATTCTTAGTCGCTTGTGTAGCGATACTATAAACTCTGGTAAGTCCTTCGTATTTCTTGCCATATCGATATAGGATTCATGATACCGGGCGCCTACCAATTCGGTGTTTTCCCTTTTTAGCCTGAAAATCCCTTCCTTCAATTTTAGTATTTCCTTGATTTTGAGTTGCTTTGGAACTCTAACTCTAATTAACTGCCTCATTAAATTGAATATCTGCATGCGAGGTATTAATGTTTTTATCTGGTTAACATGGACTGCTGGTCCAGTGTAAACTCTGAACTGGATAAAATTCTGGCCATCATATGTATAATGATCGGTGCTGGAAGAATTATATCGATTCTGCTGTCCAAACAACCCATTTGGAGGCTAAGAACCTTCTCATAAATGGAAAAGTAGAATTGCTAGCTTTTTCGAGTGCATTGTGTCGGACCCGGCATTCAGTAAGGTCCCTTACTGCGGTTTTCTTTGTTCTTTTCTTTTCTGTTTCTGGGACATTTAAATTGGTTTGGCTTAAAAGAGTCAAGAAAGCTATTTTTTTTGGTTGGTACTCGTACATGGCGTTCGGTCGTTAAAGCTGTTATAAATTTTCGCGATTTGAGGCATTTTAACATTATTTTCTCTAGTACAGGGTAGGGAAAAAGTAGATGTATGTCTTATTTTCATATTGATATCAGTTCCTCGAACACAAAAATCTGCTCCTTTCATGGCGCTTTCCATAACTATGTTGAGCGGTTCTTGAGGAATAAGACCAATTTCTTCCTGAACTGCTTTAGTAACTCCATATATACACTTTTATCTTGAGATAGTCCCACAAGAAAAAAAATTGGAGCAGTCAAACTAGGCAAACGATGGTGTCCAATTAAAATCGCCGTATTTGAAAATCATTGCCTGAACGTGAAGCACGTGGATAACTACATGCTGCACCTTCTTTCAAGAAGGAAGAACTGACGTTTAGTGGCAATTTTGGATATAGAAATTATTTGAACATTGTGCTACAACGTTCTCCATTTTTGCTTAATCATAAATTTTTCCGGCTACAATTCAACACCAAACTGCAAACAAAACCGTTTAAGCAAAAATGCTCTTCGTCTATCATTATTAAGCTTGCCAATAAGTGTAAAACAGTTCAGGGTCCCATTTTACTCGTATATTGCGAAGTCCCTAGGATTAAATTTTTTGGGCTAGATTTTGTACGGGAAGAGGTGCAAATCCTCTTTCAAAATTCGTCGACGGGTGCGGTCAGAAAGCTAGAACTGAGTAGATTGCCTTCTTGTTGATGTTTCCATGTTTTCTGACCAATCTACGATTTCGAGGTCGGCTCGTACGTCTTGAATCTCCAAAATTCCTGAATTCACCAAGATTATCCACCAGCACAATCATGTGTTCCATTGAAATATTTACATACAATTACTCTTGCTGTATTTGAAAATAAACACAGCAGGGTTTCCTCAGTTCTTGTGACCTGTTAAAATGCCACAGAACCTTTTCTTCTACATCAATATCCTCCTATTCCAGCAAGACGCCTAACAAGTAATGGACCAAAAGTTGCCAATTTCTTTCAGCTCTTCCTTAATTTTATCTCGGCTGTATGATTTTTTTTTATTTATTTATTTCTCAATATAGTCTCCTTTCAGCTCGACACATTTATTCCAGCGTTATTTTAACTTTTTCAAGCCATTCAAAAAATATGATTTGTCGAACTCCGCAAAATAGGCCTCTGTTTCGGCGATGATTTCCTCATCTGACGAGAATCGCCTTCCGCCAAGCCATTTTTTCATGTTTGGAAACAAGAAGAAATCACATGGGGCCAAATCTGGAGAATAAGATGGGTGAGGCAGCAATTCGTAGCGTTGCTGTGGCGATTGCGGACGAATGAGCAGGTGCGTTGTCATGGTGACACAAGGACTTTTTTTTGCCAAGCGGGGCCATTTGTTTATTAATTCAGCATTGAATCGGTCCAATAAATCAGCATAGTACTGCCCCATGATTGTCCTTCCTTTCTCCAAATAGTCGGTGAAGATGATGCCTTGCGAATTCCAAAAAACGGTGTCCATGACTTTTCCGGCCGATGGAACCGTTTTCGCCTTCTTTGGAGCAGTTTCGCCAGGTGAAATCCACTGTTTTGGCTGTTCTTTCATAGTCGGTGAAGATGATGCCTTGCGAATTCCAAAAAACGGTGTCCATGACTTTTCCGGCCGATGGAACCGTTTTCGCCTTCTTTGGAGCAGTTTCGCCAGGTGAAATCCACTGTTTTGGCTGTTCTTTCATAGTCGGTGAAGATGATGCCTTGCGAATTCCAAAAAACGGTGTCCATGACTTTTCCGGCCGATGGAACTGTTTTCGCCTTCTTTGGAGCAGTTTCGCCAGGTGAAATCCACTGTTTTGACTGTTCTTTCATTCTGGCATGACATGGATCCATGCTTCGTCAATGATCACGAAACGCCGTAGAAAGTCTTTCGGATTGCGCTAAAACATGTCCAAACAGTGCTCCGAAGTTGTCATGCGATTTCGTTTTTGCTCCACTGTTAGCAAACGCGGTACACATCTCGCTGATAGCTTTCTAAGGCTCGATTTTTCGTATAGAATATTTTGCATGCTTTCAATTGAGATGTGTACAATGTCAGCAATCTCTCTAACCTTCACCCGACGATCTGCTAACACGATATCATGGATTTTGTTAACCATATCCTCCGTAGCCACCTCAATCGGCCTGGGCGCTCTTCTATAGTTATAGGTTTTTCTTGGCCTATCGGAGAGATGCTTTCGAACTTACCAGTAAAGGTATATGCTGTCCTGTGAATCAGTCTTTCCTTAGGATCTTCGTGATGTTTTTCAAATCTTTCATCAAATTTATAAATTTTTTAGAGGCTTACTCAACCGAGATGAGTTAAAAAATCTGAAAAAAATCCTCCTTCGTTGTAGGTTCCACCGATTTTTTTTATAAGGGATTTTTTGAAGGGGAATCCATATCATACGACTATTTGTTACAATCTCATGCAGAAGGAACTTGTTAACAGTGTCTTTCTTTTTTTTTCTTTTTTTTTTTGTAATTTTAGCAATAAACCTTATAGGTTTTATTTGCCACAAAAATATGCTCACATGTGTTATCAGTTTTTTTTATACAATTCATTTGTGGTTTTTTTAAGCTTTAAATATTTTTTTTTATTATTACGAAACATTACCTTAGTTTTTAAGTATTACGAATTATTAGTGTAAACACAAACATATTCATAAATATCGGGTTTTTGTTGATAATTTTGATTTAATATTTTAAGAATTACTTTTACAAAAAAAAAATGTAGTGCCTAATTTTTGTTCTCTTCCTTATTTGATTGATCATTTAACGGTTATAAACGAATTAATACGAATCATTGTTTGTATTGAACTTTTACGCTTTTTATCTCACAATGTTTAGATTAATTTTTTTCATTTTTATTTTATTTTTTGTTTGTTTTATTAATTTAGTGATTCCTTATATCAAATATATTAGAATGGAATTTTTTTTTATATTTTGTTTTTGTCTGTTTTTATATATACTACATATACACTTGTTTGGTTGTCTTTTTTTTTTAATTGTTCAAGTTTGGAAAGTGATGATGTTTCGAAAAGAAATCCTTTTACTTTTATGATCTGTTCTTTTGGTTGCTGTGCTGTTATTTTTAAGCATGAACAATAAAAAAAAATTCATATAATCCATACCCACATGCGGTGTTGTTTGATGTGACAAAATAGACATAACTCTTCTCTAATTGAATGATAGTGATAGAATCAAAAAAAAAAAGAAAAGAAAAACACTAAAATATATTTCGCACAAAACAACATATGTAAATGTTTTTTTCCCCAAATAAAAACTATTTGATAATCTTTTATCAAAAACAAAATAACAATTTTTTGTGCAATCGAAAGTAATTGTTGGTTGAGTTTTGCAATTTATACAATATGGTATTTACAAAATAAAAATAACTAATGGCTTATGATTTGGGTTGTTCTTTATATCATCCTGCTTGCATTATACACTTTTTTCCTTTTCTTTTTTCCTTTAGTTACATTTTTTAACGTTTTTTTTTAAACATATTGCACCAGCGATATAGTAGGAAATGAGATAAAAATAATTAAAAAAACAAAAACTACAATATATATGTATAATTATAATTAACTTCTTTCAAAGTATAAATTATGAGAAAATCATTTGTATTATAATTAAAAAAAATCATTAAAATATATATAAAGTTTTGCTGTGATGTATGTTATATATTAACAATTAAAAAAAAAAATACAAAATAAATTTTTAACGAAATTTCCATTAACAGTTCTCTGCTATCCTTTCTATTTTATACTTTTAAATTGTTTTTAATTTTCTCTTTAAAAAAGAATATATTGTTTAACTTTTATTCAATTTGTGCTTGAGGGTTACGAAAATTTATTTTGTATAGAAATCTTCCTTTTTATTTTTACAGTGGGTTTATTTGAAAATGTTTATTGTTTAAGGTGGTGAGGGAGACCAAAGTCTTGAACTGTCAAGCTAACTCAATTCCTAGTCGAATTCGTTAGTTTTGCACGTTGAATCCTTCTTTAACTGCGCACGTCATCTCGGTTGGAATCAGCGATTTTGACTGTACGAGTCTAGTTCGTCCTTTTATTTTCTTCTCCGTTGAAACATAAGTACAAGGTGGCGCAAAATTAATCATCCAATGATCCAGTGATGGAAATCTTTATCTGACTTGGGTCGCCATGCTTGACCAAGCGTCTTTACGTGGTTTATATCATCCATGTCCAGATCCAGTTGCAATGCGACGTCGCTTGCCGGAACATTCTCCAGCAGGCCTTGCTGATTAGCACACCATTTTCGTAGCGTGAATCCAGCAGTGTGTAGTGGACGGCTTATTTGTTCCTTCATCTGTAGTGCAGTGCTAAGACTATCGGATCCTGTCATCAGATCATCCACATAGAAGTCTATCTTAAGGTGTTCTGCACCTTGGGGGTAAGTCCTTATTTCGTCATGGGCTAATTGTTGTAAACATTTTGTGGCTAGGTAGAGTGCTGAGGTTGTTCCGTAAGTCACCATATTTAGTCAATAGATTTGTATATCATCTGTTGGGGCGTCTCTCCACAGGATTAGTTGGAATTGTCGGCCCGACTCGTGAAACAAAACATGCCGATACATTTTCTCGACATCAGCCGTGAAGACATATCTGGGTAGCCGAAAACGAAGTAGGATGGATAGTAATTTATCCTGTATTGTAGGACCAGTCGACAGTATGTCATTAAGTGATACGTTGATTGTCGTCTTCATTGGCGCATCGAAAACAGCCTTCCGAGGAAGGAAGAAGTGTGGCCCTTTGATCTCGCTTGGGTCGATTTTTTCCATGTGCCGAAAATTTTTGTATTCGTTTATGAATGCAACATATTGCTGTATGATGTCTTCATATCTCGTCAATTTTCTTTCCAGAGACAAATATCGCTGCAAGGCAATACCCTACGATTCTGCTAGTCCACATGAATTGCCCTTAAATGGAAGCCTAACTACGAATCTGCCATTTGAAGTCCTCTTAAAGTTTTCAGCAAAATGTTTTTCAATCCTCCTTTCTTCAGCTGTCTGATTGTTGTCTTGTCTTGCTTCGGCTTCTTCCAACTTCCAAAATCTTTCCATATCTTCCTTCAGTTGATCTTCACTGCAGATTCCACATAATGCCCAGGATTGAGGAAGGCTTCCAGCTCTCCCAGCTACTATCCAACCAAGACGTGTATTCTGAATTATTGGCAGATCCCTTCCTAGGATAATCTGTCCGGCTTCGATTAGATGATAATACACATGTCTATGTGATCCGGGCAGTCAAAGTGCGGGTCCGCTAACTGAATGTTATTCGGAATAGTCCAATTTGATGTATTGATCTGTCGTGTCGGTTAAGTTGGTTATTTTTGGCAGGACGAAGGCTTCGAGTCTCACCGAAAATCTTGTTGTTCGAGATTTCAAATGAATATTCATTCTTTTGTGTGAAAGCCTTGTGCCTTCTCCGATTCCCAGAATGCCCATTGTTTCCAGCAATTCCGGGAGCTTGAGTTTTCTTGCCAGCTTCTGAGTGATGAAACTAAGTTGAGACCCAGAATCCAATAGTGCTCTGCATTCCACCACTGTACTTTCGTCGACAATAGCTGTACCAAGTAAAACGTAGCCCTTGTCGTTCCTTGATACTACAGTTGCAGACACAGTCACACCTTCCTGTATTGAGAATTCCCTTGGATGACCTTCTTGGTTTTTGCTCCCATTCGGTGTACGAGTATTAGCTGCTGATGTTTTGTGCAAATGTAACAGCGTGTTATGCTTCCTTGATGGACAGTTTGGAACGATATGGCCGAATTTTAGACAATTTATGCAACGATTTGCCCTTTTTACGACGTCTAAGCGGTTGGCTGGGGTTAGACGTAAGAACATCTGGCAGGCATACAGTTTGTGGTCAGTACCGGGGCATAGTGGACAATTTCCATTATCTGCTGAGACTGACATCAACCAACGTGCCGTAGATTTTTTTGAAGGTTCTTTTGAGGTTCTGCCCTTATTTCCCAAAGCCTCTAAAGATTGGAAACGAACTTCGAGGAAGCCCAGGAACTCCGATAATGATGGCAGAGCTCTGGGTTATTTCAGCGACTGCTCGTACAAGGTGTAAGTGTTGCGGTCGAGCTTTTTGATAAGTAGATGAACCAGCAAAAGGTCCCAGTTCTGCGGTCTACTCCTAGATTGTTGAGTCCATATAGGCATTCTTGCATGGTGTCATGCATTGTCTTTAATCCTGTGGCGGATTCCGTTGACAACGAGAGTTGTTGTAGCAGAAGATTTATAAAAGCCGTTGAAAGGAGACTCAGATTATTGTATCGGTCTTGTAGCATTTTCCAGGCTGAAGAATAATTCTCGTCGGAGATGCTTAGATGTCGAATAAGTCTTTGTGCTTCCCCCGGCAAGTTGGTTTGTTGGTACCACATCTTTTGGCACCCTGACATTGCTTGCTGATCCACCATTTGGGTGAATAGGTTGTGGAATTGGTTCCATTTGAGGTAATCGCCGTCGAATTTTGGAAGTACGATCCGGGGAAGATCCAATTTTGTTTTATCAATTGGTGTGGATTGTTGTGGTACAGAATGATTGTCATATTCCACCGTGCACCGTACTAAGGTTTCCTGAGCCGCCGCTTCCATTTTGATGTAGCTGGCCATATCGTGGCCAGCCGCTGATGGGTTATCTGTTGACTCCCATATGTTGTTCTGTATGTTTTCAATTTGGGACCAAAGGTTTTTGATGCTCTCTGCCTTAAATTCCCAAAAGTGTTTTGACGTTGTTTGAGGTTGCTGAATGCGCTCAAGTGTTTGCCTTACCATCCTTGCAACTTCAGGTTACTTCCTGATGTGAAGTGCAAGGATCATCGTATGAACGAGGTTTCGCGGATGGTTTTGTTGATACACTCTCTGTAGCTCGTTGATGTACCTGCATGATCTCCTGAAACTCTTGCTTGTAGCTATCGTAGATCTTCTTGATGGCATCATAATTGCCTTTGTCGAAGTACGGATGACTGAGCTCGCTTGCATGAGCGGTGCTCCTCGAGTTTTCGGAGGCGCACCTTGAAGTAGGTTAAAGTCTTCCGATCTGCGGAGTCCTTCTTGTAGTTTACGATGATCCGTTCGATTTCCTCGCACGTTAGGCCTCTGCCTTTTGATCCATGATGACTTGTGGAAAAATGCTTCCTTGTCAAATTTCACAGATCATCCGCTCGTGCGGATGTTTACAGTCAGCGTAAGTAAAAAAACAACAAAACAAAGAAATATAAACAAAATCTATTTTGCCCATTTGCATTTTGTATGAAGCCAGCAGTGTAAAGGGCAATGAATTGTTGCTGCCGAAACAGACCTTTATAATTTTTTCTGTTAAGTGGAATAGGTGATATCCGCCAAGTGATTGCCGCCAGTGTTGATACACATTGTGCCCGTTTTATCGCTTTTTCCATGACTTTCCGCAAGATTTCCGGTGATAACTGTTCGCATTCCTGTCCTGTGTTCCCCTTAAGGGCTGCGATTGTCTAAGGCTTGTTAGTATAAACCCGCGACTTCAAGTAACTCCAAAGAAAGATGTCTGGGATGGTTAAATCGGGCGATATTGCTGTCCATGCCAAATCGCCAAACGGGAGATTACGCGACCAGGAAACGCTTCCTTCACACTATCCATTATGGCTCGTGCTGTATATGCGGTTGCACCGTCTTGATGAAACCACATGTTCACCAAGCCCCGCTCTTCCAATTCCGGCAGTAAGAAGTCGTTTATCATGCCTCTGTAGCATTCGCCAGTAACAATGACCGTATTGCCGATGGCGTCCTCAAAAAAATACGACCCAATCACTCCTCCCGCGTGAAAGCCGCACCATTACTTTGAGTGGATGTAATGGCTCTTCGTGCATCACATGCAGATTTTCAGTGCATCAGAAACGAAGATTTTGCTTATTGACGTAGCCGCTTAAGTTGAAATGCGCTTCGTCGCTCATGATGATTTTCGACATAAAAGCGTCCTCTTCGTTGTTGAGATTGAGGATGGCTTTACAGTAATTCACACGGGACTGACGGTCGGGAGGCATTAACTGATGCACTGTTTGCACTTTGTACTGGAACATGTGCAAGTCGTTCACTACAATTCGCGGTAGGGTCCGACTGTTGATGCCCAATTGCGTGACCCGTCGTCTGGTTGATGTTTCTTTGTCCTCAGCGACATCGGCAGCCACAGCCGCGATATTCTCGGCCGAACGACCAGTCCGGTGGTGGCCACCCCCTGCATGATATCCTGTGTTTCCACTCTGTTCGAGTCGAGTAGCTTAGGGCCGGAAATTTTTCTCCATTTGGCGCGACACGATTAGGAAATCGACGTCGAAATTCACGCTGCGCTAACACCACCGACCGATTATTGGTCAAAAACATCGACACGATTATTCCACACTCTTACCGAGTATAGCCCTTCATTGCTTATCTGTTTGTATACTGCAGCTGTCTAGTTCACAAATGTCAAATATGATTGACGTATGACGCCATTTGCAAAAATTATACCATCTTCCGATAGGCTGATTAATTTTGCGCCACCTTGTATAATAAACCATTCAAAATAAAATAGGGCCAACCAAGTTTTTGAAAAAATGACTGATTATATACTTTTTTTTCATAAATATATTTGAGCTAAGGATTAAGAAACTGAGTGCTCATAAACAATAGCCAACATTTTTTTTCTATTCAAATTACTCATAAAAACAGTTTAAAGAAAAATTTATGAAAAAATAAAACTTTGCATGTTACTCGTTTTACTTAGTAGCGAGTGGGGCCTCTTCTGCTCCGTATGCGCTGTCTTAGGCTATCTGGTACGCTCTCAATGACATGTGCAACATTTTGTTCGGGTATGCGCTCCCACAGACTTTTAACGCATTTATGAGCTTTTGTTTACTGTTGACATGATTGTGGTTCCCTTTGAGGCTCTTTTTTAATTGGTCCCATAGAGATTCGATGGGGTTGAGGTCTGAGCTCATTGCTGGCCATGGCAAAACTGTAATATTGACATCAGAAAGAGCTCTTTGTTGTCTTGCATAAGAATAAAGTCAGAGCCCAGAGTCAGAGCGGTTACGGTACCCTCATCCAGAATTATGAGCTGTGTTTTGCCTACACTTGGGCCCTCAAAACGGTCAATTCCGTGAATGCATGGGTCGGTAAAACGTTCACCTTATCTTCTCCACGGGCGTACTCATTTATCGTCACTAAAAAAGCTTGACCTTGCATTCGTCTATAAAGAGTACAGGCCTCCAGTTGTCCATAGTCTAATGCGAATGCTCACGGGCGTAACTTATGCGCGCTGCCCGATGTGCCCTTGTCAGTTTCGGTCAAATAGCGCGCACTCTGGCGAGGAGTCGATTACGTACGGCTTGATCACTTACTTTGATTTTGTAACGCCCGGGCTTTTACGGTACCCTCCCTATGTGCAATTATTCTTACGCACCGGTTTCTTGAAAGCGTTCCCAGACATTTCGGATAAACCGATACGAATTGCGACAGACCTTTGAGACTCTCCCTTCTGAAACAAATATGATGCCGAGAACCGGGCATGGTAATCACAATTAATAACGTTGTCGAAGAAAACAATAACAGAAAGTAACATTTAGCGACAACGCTTAGAATTAGACAGAGAAAACAAGTACAGGAAATTTTGCATTAGTTGTTTTTTAAAGTAATGCGCTTTTTCTGTCTACTTAGTTGGAGGCAACGGTAAAATTGTTGCTCAAAGTATTGATAAATACTCATAGACATGCAAGCTATGCAGTTAAATACTTCGCTTCGATAATGTTTACCAGTAGAGTAATTTTTAGACTAAAATCAAAATAAATCTTTGGTGGGCCTTATTTTGATTTGAGTAGTTTGCATCTAACGCTGTATATTTCATCCACTTTTCTGTATTGCTGGTATGCCAGACTAAGTTTGCTCTAATACTCCAGATAACTCTATTTCGAATAACGACTTCACTGACTCAGGTACCGAGAGTTTGCTGATCCAACTATTTTTTCTTCTGCCTCTTCCCCGAAACGAGAGTTCTACCGTATTCGATTTCTTCACTTAAAGGCTTCCTCAAATACGCTGATATAAATATGATACATAATCGTATAAACTCTTTTGATATGCCCCCTAATATTCACAGCCCCTTCGTTGTCATTTCTTTTTTTATATCGCCGACAGTTTTCGAAGATTGACGGCGTCACCATAAGTTTTGAGGACCTCTCCAGCACCATAGATGAATCTACAATATCAAAATCTATGAATTCAAATTTACAATTTTTAATAAACAACTGGCACATTTCAGAGAACTTTCAAAGTCTACTGACAATTTCAACATTGATGATATGAAAAGTGTAGCCATACATCTGTTCCTTCACTGTCGCTTTGAGTTCTCCTAGGCCCGATCTCGAGATTTATTTTTAAGGTTCATTAAACATTAGAGCCCCTTCTCCTGACCCAATTTTAGCTAACATTGAGTGCAAAGTGAATGATGTGAGTAATGACTTCGCAGCATCTCATTTATTTCTTGGTGACATTGCTGGCGCTATCAGATAGATGTACAACTACAGCCCCAATCTAACGCAATGTACAATACCTCTCTGCTAGCTGAAGCGCTTGAGAATGCTGTAATCGGATAATTAGCCGAAGTTGCTACACCACCCCCTGAACCAACAATCTTTCGATTTGTTACTTCCTGGACTTCTTCGGAATGAAACAAGCGACTTGATAAACAAAAAACCAGCAAAAAACCTGACTGTGCCATCTTTACCATTGAAAGTGCATCAAATCAATCGGCACGAACTGGCTTCAAGACCTTTTTAAGCGTAAATTTAAAATCACTATTTTCAACTGTGAAGAAATCACTTCGGCCAAACGATTAAAGTCTTGTCGCTTCAAATTTAATATTCCAAAGAAATACGAGTGGCTTGTTTACAACTCCTCCTGAGAAGTCATTTACCTTGGCGAATTAAAGCTAAGAAAAGTAAACGAGTAAAGAACTAAAGAACAACACACGCCAAATGTTAATCCTAATTCTAAGCCTAGTATTAAACCTAAAAATAAGCCTTGTCAAAAATGTACTGCTAACCCCAATCCCAATCAAAATCCCAAGCCCAATAAACAATCCTCGACTTCTCATAGAGGCTTTAACTGGAGTTTTAACGGACTCTTCACCCGTCCATCCCCTATTCACCAAATAAACTTTCACAAAACTTATCTTTCCACGAAATCTAGTCTTCCCAAACGCGTATCTTTTCAATTTCACGCCCAACTCCCCCTACTAAAAACCAAATCGTTGCCAAGTTATCTTCAAGTCTTCTTCTAAGGCATTTGACAGAGTTTGGCGTCGGGCTCTTTTATCGAAAATGCGTGCTCTTAGAACGATCAATTCAACTTGTCTTGAACGGTTTCAAGTCTGATATTCACAAAATAAATGCTGGTGTACCCCAGGGCTCCTTTCTGTCTCCGACACTTTTTTCAATTTTCATCAACGATCTCTTGCTGCTACTTATAATCCAATATATTTCTTTGCCGACGATAGCACTCCCTGCTTTTCATATTCGTTGCCGGACTCACGTCCCTGCTCTTCGGTGTCTTCAAAAATGCTGCGAAATGTCTAGGTTTCCTCAAGCGATGTAAGAAATACTTCACCCCTTCTGATCGGGCCTCAAGATATAAGCCGTTTATCCGCCCGAAATTGTAGTACTCTGCCCACATCTGGTCGGATGCGTCCAAAACATCTGTGCATTTGCTAGATGGGATTCAAAACCATACGATAAAACTCATAGGTGATACTAATATCACTCAAACAATGGACACCCTCGAACACTGACGTAATGTCTCGTGCCTCACTCTGTTTTATAGCTGTTTCCACCAACAGTGCTCCATAGGAATCACCACTAGCATTCCGCCCATTCAATCTTTTAACCGTATCACCCGCCTCGCTATGAATGCTCATCAGTATACTCTTAAACCTACTTTCTAAAATATCGTGATTCGTTCTTAAGCCGTACAACTCGCTAATGGAATGCTCTGCCGAGCTCTCTATTTCCTAGTCATTATAACATTCAGACATTTAAAACCAACGTACATGGGTACCTATCTTTCTTCCCTCCCTAATTTTCCTTCGGCGGTGCTGTGTGCAAAGCGCGCGCTACTTTAAAAAAAAATAAAAAATTCATCTCTTATCCGTATTTCGTCCATTCCCTTGTCCTCCCCCGTGCTCGTCTCTTGACGACCTCAACACATCCATCGCCGCTAAAACTTCCGTATCTCGAGTCTTAGACCTTATCCTTCCTCACTGTAAAGTTTACTAAGCAACTAACCGATATCGGTGACGGCGGCCGCTATGTTCATTCCCGCTTAAGAAACCGCAGAATTGACCAAAATTTTCGCCTATACCTCGCTTATTTGCATGACAAGCTCGACTCTATCTGCATCAATGGCACAACTCGTGGTTTCAATCCAACAAGAAGGACTACCCACTGATCTTAAAGAGCTTCGACGAATTTTTGTGAATTTTCATCAAAACTTCAGCATCTCCCCCACAGATGTTGCTAACCACCTCTCCTCATATGCCTACCATGTTTCCTCTAAACGTATCTTACATCTGCAAAAAACCCATTCTATCTGATATCAAAGATTCAGAACGGTTAGCGCCAGAATTCGGAGTGTGTCGTAGTCACGGCCGGGAGAATGATGATTCTTCTATTATATAAGTCCTGACAATTCACGATCGTCTTGACCCTTAACTTGTTAAAAAGTCAGTAACAGCTGAATTCGTCTCTTCTTGGTTTTAAGGTTGCTGTCTTCAAGCGTAGATTTTATATACTCTGTTGTTACATTCACCCCTTCCAACCAACACGTGGCTATCAACTGGCAACTAATGTGGTTGACTCTAGTTCTAGGCGATTTTAATCTCCCTCATCTCCTATGGCCTCAGTCGAACGATGAATCTTATCTCATTGCCTCAAGTGCTATTTCAGATAAGAAAATGCTCTTTACTAATTGCCCTTCCAACTAAGGCCTTTTTCAAATAAATGGTATTTCTAAAAACATGGTAGCAATACTTTTATTTAATTTGGTCCTTTACAATTTATTTGGACTAGTGGCCGCCTTTATTGACAAAGCAAAGTGTGCCCTTTTTACTGCGTTTTCCATCACTTTCTCGAGCATCTCGATGATTTCGCCAATAATGTTTGCGTTGAGCTCGGCAGTGGTCTGAGGCTTACTGGGGTACACTTTTCAAATAACCCCACAAAAAGAAGCCCGGAGGGTTCAAATCTAGAGATCTGGATGGCCAGCCAATGTCACCTGAACAGCGCACGTCCAGGGAATTTTCTTTGCAGAAACCGTCTTGTTGAATTACTGGTTCTGTTCAGAGCTTTTTCACACATTTGTGGGCAGACATAATGAGCCCACATCAACCGATATCGATTCCCATCGACTGTTTCGCTATCTCTGAAGAAAAATGGCCCAATGATGGTTTGGCGCAAACGTCGACCCAAACAGTCACTTTTTGGTCATGCAATGGTGTTTCATGGATCTTGTATGGATTCTCCGTTACCCAAATGCGGCCATTTTTCCTTGTAGCGCCAAAGAGTGTGAAATGGGCCTCGTCAATCATCAAAATTTGCTTCCAAAAATCAAGTTCAGTGTCAACCATTCGAGCGACTGTTTGGCCGTATTCCAAGCGACGTGGACGGTCTGTGGGCAATATTCTTTGAGTGAATTGCACTTTATACGCAAACAAATGCAAATCATCTTTCAAAATGCGCCGCAAGTTGGTTCCACTGACGCCAAAATGTTGAGCGCGGTAACAATGTGACGCATGTGGGTTCTCGGCAACACTCTCTCTTACCGCTTCAACCAGTTCATTGCAACGTCTTGGGCATCGATGAACGGTATGTCGACGATCTCCCACCGTCCCATGCTCAACAAAATTCTACACCAAACGACGAATAAAGTTGTCAGACGGTGCTTGCTGGCCACGATATTGTCGACGATACGTGCACACACAAGAACGACTATTTTCAATGTACAGCGTCACTATTTCGGCGCACTGTTTCGGTGTGAAGCGATATATGGCTAAAATCGAACTGAGTTGATGTTTCAAAAACATGTCTACTCAAGCCCGATATGAAATCTCCGATTTTGAGGTAAAAATTTAAAAGTCGCTATAAAGTCTTCAAGTGCTGTTATGACTTCGAAAAAGTTGATAGCCCTTTGGAGAAACATCAGGAGAGTGCAGTGGATGCGGAAGAATTTCAAATACCGACAATAGCAGTTTCTGCACCGTTACGCAATAGGATCGGGCCATGCCAACGTAGGTTGCTTTTCAGCTAATTTCGCTTGCACTATGTCGATTTGCTCACAATATTTGACTGCATTTATCGTTTTCCCTGAAAAGTAAATTGGTCTTCTCGATGTCCACCAAATTGTCACCATAACCTTTTCTGGGTGAAGACCTAGTGTGAGGGTGTGTTTTGGTTTCTTTTCTGCATCCAACCACTGCCCAGATCTTTAAAATCCACTTTTCATCACACGTTATACGGTGCAAAAACGGTTCATTTAGGCTCAGCGGTGAACAAATTTTTAAGCGGCGTAATTTCCGTGCCTCGTTCAGTTCATGGAGCACCCACTTTTGAAGTATTGTCATGGGAGATACTCCTATGTCCCGCGCGGTTTTTGTTGGGTCTTGGATTGCCGTTGCTTTTATAACATTGTCGTCAATTACCGTTTCTGGTTTCCCACGTGCTTCGTTTTCGACTCTAACTTCTCCGGAACGGAACTTAGTAAACCAACGTCGAATGCAGCGTTCTTTCACCGCTGCATCCTTAAATGCGTCATCAATGTTTCTCACTGCCAGGGACGCCATAGCTAAGTTATCCTGCATTCTCAAGAGCTTTGAGAGAATCGTTTATGATGCAATGGTCTTTCATTGCAGATCTACCTTTGAACCGAACTAACATAGATTTTTTAAAGGCAGATCAACCACTACCAACCTTATTGAGTTTGTTTCTAGTACATTGTGTGCCATAGAGCGAGGGAAATGATTGCCATTGACTTTAGCAAGGCCTTCGATAAAATCGCGTATAAGTTAACTCTTTTCAAATTCAATGCCTTGGCTTTCAACCTGGGCTGATTTCTTGGTTCAAATCCTACTTGGGAGAACGCCTAGCCCATTTTCGTTCTCCTTTGTCTGAACCAATTAAAGTCACTTCGGGTGTTCCACAAGGCAGTCACTTTGGTCCATTAATTTTCATTTTGACTATTAATGATGTTGTAAATATTATAAGAACTCAATATGGTGCCACAAAAACTTCCTTAAGCTCAACATAAAGAAATGTCAAGCCATCTCATACTCTCGGAAGCATTCAAGACTTCCTGACCGAACTTACCATATATCAACCCAAGCTGTAACTTCGGTCAGAACTTTGACGTTATCTGTGATACTGAACTCAATTTCCGCACCCACATTGATTCCATAATGTGCAGTGCAGTGCGCTTACTTTGCGCTTGGCTTTGTTAAACGTTGGTCCAAAGAGTTCTCTGACCCTTACGTCACAAAATCCCGGTCACTTCTCGAATATGCTAGTCAGGTGTGGTCCCCGTACTATGAAAACCATATTCTACGTATCGAAGCTGTCCAAAGAATTGCTGGGTTTACTATCTTGGGAAAAACGTCACGAATCCGCATATATTCTCTTTATACACAAACTCTTAACCGTCTCCATTGACGGTTCCACACTGCTGGATAAGATTTTTTTTAATACCAACCCCCGCACTTTAAGGTCTCTTCCTCTTTTTCGTGCAAATAACCACCAAACGGCATATGGTTTTAACGAACCATTGCCGCGTGTGCTATGTGAAGCTAAATAAACTCCCTACGTGTTCGATTTCCATTGCAGCAGAAGTACCCTCCAAACATACTCAATTATAACCTCTCCTGACCCTGATCTTCCCTGTCCTTTAGTTATAAAAGCAGACAATACACTTGTCTTGGGTTGACCCGGGCCTATGTGTAAATTAGGCCTGTCTTCTGTCGTACGGCTTCCATGTAGAGCAAAACTTTAAGTTTAATCTGACATTTCTGTCTCAAAAGCCTGCGGAATTTTCGTGTCTTTTTTTCAACTGTTCTCTACTTCTATGGACCATATCATCACTGCAAATGCCCTGATCTTTGACTGAGCCCAAGAATTCACACTCTGAGGCGATAAATAAATAAATGAGGTGTAGACCATGGCAGGGTCTATCCACATACATCTTTGATCGTCTCACCATTTTGTGGAAAGAAACCGAGTATTACGAACGACAAGTTTTGAGAATGTTGCTATTGCCTGTTAAAGGAATGGTGTGATGCCACATGATCTAGGCGGCCAATTCACCATTCTAAAGCGTGAAATTAACTGTTCATCGAATCGTTCTCGAAATAAAAACAATGGCTTCACGGTCTGCGTGGCAAGTGGCGCCGCCTTTTTGAAACAAAATTTACCACAGGCTTCAATTTCAGACAGCAAATAGTCCGTTATCATGGACGCTATTCACAGTTTCGTTGCGGCCGGCCTTAGTTTTGAAGAAATATGGACCGATGATTCTACGAGTTTGTAAACCAAACTGTTGTTTTGTCTGAATGTAATAGCAGCATCTCTTGCATCTCTTCCATTTAACATAGCCATTAAGCTACAAATGAGCCTTTTGCTCGAAAACAGTAGATCTTCTTGAAGCTTATGAAGAGCCCAACGACTGAAACTGTGACGATTCGGAAGGTCGACCGCCTTCAGCTCTTAGACGAATTGAATTTTGTATGCTTTTAAATCAAGATGTCCATGAAAAAAAACACCAAGTTGTTGTCTACGACAAGTGAAAGCTATTGAAAAGGCCGCCGAATCGTTTCATCACGGTCTTCGTGTACACTGTCCGCTATCGCCGTTATATTTTCTTCACTACGTGCTAGAGATGGTCTATTTGATCGCGTCATATCCAATAATGAAAATTTGGTTTCAAACTTTCCGATGCTATAGGGAGTTGTGCGTTCGATAAGCCGATTATGTGGACCATAAGTTGCGCTAAGCGCACGTACTGGAAAAAGTACCTCTAAAAGTCTAAAAGAATCGCCCTTTAGCTAGTTCTTGCCATTTCGGAAACATTGTCCGTCCAGACCTGGCCTTTTTCTTATTTATGCCATCAGTTATAACTCGTTGATCTTTTTTTCTGAAAGTGAAAGTGTTGGTCAAACTTCATGATCGAACCGTTGCGGAAGGCTTAACAGGGACCTCACGGAATTTTTCCATTTTTAAGGCTAGACACAATTGTTGTTATTGCTATGCTGTAACCTGATTGCGTTTGATTTGGGGTCCCAAATCTTTGCAGCCTCAAGAGAGAGACGTCCGTTTATAACCCTTGTGGTCTGTGAGGCGTAGCAGTTGGCCTTCATATACCAGAGGGTTTTTTTGCGGCCTCAACGAAAGAAGTCGCATGATGTTAATTAGCGTAATCTCGGCGCCCAATTTTGATCACCATGTCGAGAAATGAATAGTCTAGGAAACTTGGGACGAAGCACCGATTTCTTCAAGTTCCGGTCTTAACAATCCAGTTTTAATGACTCAAACTGTTTCAGCGAAATTTATAGAAAAAGATGTGTAGGTTATATATGGAATACAATATCCGATAAATGGTCGCCTCATGTCTGATCCTTTTGATGAAATTTCCGACGGCATTTTGGCATAGTGTCGGCTCAATTTCATCAATGACGCGTCGAATCTCGTCTTTCAGTTCAGGAATTCTTCTTGGCTTATTGGCATACACGTTTCCCTTCACAAATCCCCAAAGAAAGAAATCCAATGTCGTCAAATCGCATGCTATTGGTGGTCAATTCACATCGTCGTGGCGCGAGTTAACTCTCCCTTAAAATTTCGCTTCAAAAATTCCATTTTTCGATCGTTGTGTGGCAGGTTGCGCCGTCCTGTTGAAACCACATGTCTGAGGCAAGAAGAATTTGTTTTTAACTCACGGTTACGATGACCGCATTCTCGAAAAAGAACAGTCCAATCACTCCGCCAGTCCAAAATGCACACCATTTGTGAATCAAGGTGGAAGTATTCTGGTCAACACTCTCACTAACTGCTGCAATGTTTTCATCAGACCGAGCTGCATGAATAGGGACAGTTCTTTTCTGGTTTTGAGTTGGCCCAATCGCCTGAAATTTCTCGATTAATTGGACCACTGTACGGCGAGCATTATGGTGACCGAAAAACCCATGACATTTTCGAACCGTCTCCGTAAAAATCTCGCAATTTCGGTATGATATTCACAATTTATATGAGTTGTGCGTCCGTGTAATTCTCCATGACTAAACTTTAATGTTCACACATGACAGGTGCCAAACAACAATGCTGTACGACAGACACAAAACAAATGGCGCAAAATTAAAAATAGCTGGTACCTGAACTATTCCATTTTTCTTCACATTGAGTCCACTTTGTCTTAATGCTTTAGCTTTCCCGATTCTGCTGCCTACATCGATTTCGATGCCATCGTCGGCAGAGACGATGCTGCCTAATTCGACTTTCTCAACCTGCTGTCCAACAATGTTGAGTTGTGCCTTGGAATGTGAAAGGTAGGGCCTTTGTTTCTCCCGCTAGTTCTGCGCCAGCTTGCTCATATTGTGACATTTGGTGAGGATCGATTATTTTTTGCGGAAGGACGCAAACATCATCAGCAAGGTCCAGGTGTTTGAGGTAATATGTCATTGTCCACCTCAATCCTTGATTTCTTTCAGTTAGTTCTGCCCAGTAATAACAACGGAGAAAGTATACAACCCTGACGTACTCCACTTCAAAGTCATCTGACACCTTACCACTCTCGTAAATACTCTTAATAATAGCTACAAGTTTTCCTATGATACCTCTTCTACGCAAGGCGATCCAGATAACATCATTGTTCAAACTGTCGAAAGCCATTTCAAAGTCAATGACCAGTATATACAGCGGAGGCCTGAACTCGACGCATTGTTTAATGGTGATTTACAAGGTGTTGATATGATCTACGCAAGAGATCACCCGAGATCCACCCCGAAATCCCGCCTGTTCGGCATCAAGTGTCGAGTCTAGATGCTCTCTTATCGGCTCTAGAATTACCGTAGCTATTATCTTGGCTCCGATTGGGAAAACGCATATTCCTTCAAATTGCCCTTTTTGGAAGCTTGATGATCATCTCTTTTTTCCACTCTTCCGGGAACTGATCATTTTCCCACCCTTGAAAAATCACCAGTTGGAGTAACTCTGCCGATGTAGTTGGCGCCGCTTGAAAAAGCTCGGCAGGAATACCATCACTGCCTACCGCTTTATTTCTTTTGAGACATCCGATAGCGTCTATTATCTCTGTGTCGCTGGGAGGGAGCCTCCGCCTAATTATCAAGGCTTCGTCCATTAATGACGTTGTATAATAAAAACTGGGGTAGAGCAAAATACTGGTCTTATAGTAAACATCTTCAAATGACGCCACCGAAGGTTGCTACGATTTGACCAGTTACAAGTTGCTGGTCATAGGTCTTGTTGGTGGAAGGACCACCGGTAGTCCCTACCAGGATTTAAATCACGGTACCATGGAAGTCAGGAGCCCCCCGTATCTGTTGGTTTGACCGAATGTAGAGTTGCAATAACTACTGGGTGCTGTGACCCTAAGAACAGTAAGACGTTTTAGGTCGGCCTCGACTCATACCAAGGGTGGAACTTCTGCCTTCAACACAGTTCTGAATTGGTATCAAAGCATTCACGGAGAGCGATGGCAAGTCGTATCTTTGCACCCATGGGTGTATGGGTATCCCGTAAACTTAAGTCTACACGACAGGTGTTTACGTTAAAAACTAGAGACTATGTTGTTCGAATTCGCTAATCTGTTGCTGCGATACGCTCGTTCGAATTTGGGACTATAACGCTGTCGTCAAAATTACTTAGCACTGACGCGAAATTTTCCCTTCTTATGTTGAATTGACCCTCATCCGAAATCAGCAGACTACCTTTGAAACTTTTCACTGGATGTTGTTTAGAACTCCGACCACCAGTAAGTTCATTTGTGATGCTATAGCGGTCCTGCTATCACACCTACTAGCTGCTTAGCCTTAGGGGCCAGTGCGTAAATGTATCAGCGCTTGCCACGTCCGACAATACGCTGCACTTCTTTCTTCTTCACATGATATTGGGCACGATAACTCGATTTTCTCTTCTGCTGACGCCGCTGCAACTCAAGCCTTAAATGTAATACGCTCACCGATCCGTTTCCAGACATCTGTTGATAACTATGTTCTGCGATTTTTCTGCCTTATATCGATGTAGGCCCCGGTTACAAAAACATTTGTCATAGCATCCATGTCCTGATGCATTGAACTATTAATTGTTTATGTTTCTGTGGGAAGATGGTCTCTGAATTGTTGGCGCAATAGTTTGTCGGTATTGTATCTGGTAACTCGAAGCAAGTCTGAGCGGTTGCTATTGACGGATGCAGTGCGAAGGCATATAGTAGCTAACATCATCGTAAGGTGATGGTCGCGTGACATTCCGATATCGGCTAGACATTTATTTCGAACGTTTACTACGCAATTTCTGAAACGTCATCTTTTCGCAAAATGGTCGATTTGGTTTGATGTTCGCTGTCTGTCAGATGAGACCCAACTGATATTGTAGCAGATTTTGTCCTCGAACAGGTATCGCAGAAATCTACGTGCCATTCCCCTTTATCACTGGTCTCTGAGGCCGTAAACTCCCATCAAGTGTTCGAGCGCTGTGTTGTCGTTGCCTACCTTAGCGTTGAAATCTCCCATTACGATTACCATGTACACCGTTAGGCATTAAGTTGTTGCGGGTGCCAAGGTGACAATAAAAATTGTCCTCGTCAGTCGCGGTTTTCGTCGATGCATAGCACTGGATGATGTCTTACCCTACTTTGAAATCTGGCCGTCAATATCCGGTCACTGCACGGTTTCCAAGATATGAAACTGCTTCTTGCTATTGGTGTTAGCATTAGTCCGCCGCCGAACTCTGGAGTGTTGCCGGCTAGTTTTCCAAAGTAGGGCAAGCTGTTGCTTTTTGTGCGCGAATGGTATTCCCTAGATTCCAACCATCTTATCACCCCCAACATGTCCATATTATATTACGAGACCTCTCGCTCAAATTAGAAGAATCTATCATTCTAAGGATCTTCGCGTCGTGAGTCGAAGGGGGTCCTAATATTCCAGAATCTGTCAATAGCCAAAGATCATCAACAAAATACCTTTACTACTCGAGCTCCTCCTATTTTAATTGTGTAGCACACCAGTGAATCTCTAATAAAGACAGATTTGTTCTGTTCCCACTTTAGTCGTTCTGAAAATACAGCCTTAAAATTGTTGGTTAAAGTTGTATCTTTTCAATTAGTTTTTTTTTTTGTAAGGGCGATTTTTAGTAGTTTCCCATTTCCGAATGTCTGTAAGAGGTTCTTCTTCTTCGTTTCTTCTTCACTTGAATACGAATGTGAGGATGAAGACAGAACTGGTAATGGTTCGGTTGGTGCTATGCACACAGACAAGACTTTGCAGTTCATTGTCAATGACTATTTCCATTGTTTTTAAAAAAAAAAGGACGTTTGGCTTTTATATCAATATTTTCCGGTGCCGTGAAATAACGCCGAGCGCAATATCACTGAATTCCAAAATTCGGCTTTATTTCGCTTTGTAAAAGTGAAGTAAGACCGAATATTAGCGATCGGCTTTGGATTTTGGAATTCGGCGTTATTGCGCTCGGCGTTAATTCACGGCACCATATTTTCCAACTCCAAACCATATCTGAGTGGGTGGCCGTGGCTCAAGTGGTAGTGGACTGGCTTCCCAATCGGAAGGTTCGGTGTTCGAATCCCAGCCTCGCCCGAAAGACATAGGATCCATTTTTTCAGTTAATGAAAATCACGTAAGACGGGTAGTTGACTAGAAATCAACATCAAGCCAACTTCCACTAAGAATTTAGTCTCCCCATTAAATGTTGGATGCCACCCTGGAGCGAACCACTGAGTGGGTCAAGTTCTTTAAAAACAAGAACAGTGTTTACAGGAGTGCCGAAAGAACCGTGTCTTCTACGGGGACTTTGAAGGGTGGGAAATAGTTAATGATAAACAGTCTAATCTGACCTTCATTAAAGGCCTTTGATTATCCTTTTCAGTATTTTTTATATGCTCTAGTAAAGCTTCTCGGAGGAGGAATCTGCGTTGATTGAGGAGTAATCATGAAATTTGGAAAGTGCGTATTAGCTGATAGGTGCCCTGTTTGCAAAGAATTCTGTTCGTGCACTCCTTCTTTTGCCCTAGAACAACGATATGGGCATCTTCACACTATCAGAAGACCCATTAGTCGTATACTTTTTTTAAAAGAAAATCCAGCTTACGGAACAATAAACACTTTCGAAAACCCAGTTTTTTTATTTTCTTATAGAATAAAAACCAAAAGAAAAATATAAAAGTTATTTTCTTAAGAGTGTTTGAATGGTGTTAGAGTATCTTTTGCATGAAGTTTTTTATAAAACTAATTTTTTCAGTGATTGTTTGTGCTTTTTGTATATTATAATAAAACAAAAACAAACTTAACAAGATAAAACAAAAAAACAAAAAAAAAAAACAAATACTTTCCTTTTTTAGTTCCTTTTATAAAAACGAACTACTCTATCTCACTTGATCTTTTTTTTTATCGTAAAAAAACAAAAACGAAAAAAGTCCTTAAAGTCTATATAAATGTTTCTTCCATTCCAAAGCAAAAATACACAAAACTTTGATAAAACAAAACAGAAAAAACAAAAAAAACCAAAAAAAAAATCGTATACTGTTTTCTAGAACAAAAAAAAATGTATACTCCTTAAAAATTAGAAAAAGGGATTGTAATTATAAAAAAACTAAATAAATAATATAGTTCTTGTATTTGTTAAAATGTATTGACTTCCTTGTGGTTTTTGCTTTAGTTGTTTTAATAATAGTTTTTTTTTTCAAATATACACAATAAATGTTAGTTTTTATAATTTAGTTTTTTTTCTAATGTAGCTTTGTTTTTAATTTGTGTTTTGTTTTGTTTTTTTATTTTGTTCGTGTAATAAAAATAATAAAAAATAAATATTTTTGAATAAAAGAAAAAAGAGAAAATGAGCGGTGTTATTATTGTTTGTATTTAGTGGGTTTAATAATATTTTTTGTTTTTTTTTCTTAATTAATTGTACAAATATTGTATAATCAATCAGTCATGATTTGTGGAAAAATAAAAAAAAATAAACTTTTCTAATTAGAACCTTATTGAAATACAATTGAAGAAACAAACTTACAAATACATAGCAAAAAGAAAAAATATTAAAAAAAAAGAATAAAATGAAATAAAAATTTCAAAAATCTGATGGAGTGAATTATATGTAGATTCATATATACGAGTAAAGAAACAACAAAAAATAAATATTTTGTAATAAAAGTTATTAACAATAAAGCTCTTATGAAATATTTGTGTTGTGGTATTCTTTGTCTCAGACCCTTGGAATCGGATTGAATATATTTCAATACCTCTCAGCTGAAATACGTGGCGTATATGAAAATATCTTAACGCTACAGTCCCGGGTGAATCTGGGCTTTAAACCAACAGCTCTCTACATTTAGTCCGATCCTGCGCTGAGGTCCTTTCCCACTTTACCGCGTTGTTTCTCTGGAAGCAATTCGAAAATATTTTGAGCCAGAGCGCTAGTGTGCAATCGCTCACTAGTCATCGAAGCCGATCAATTCAAGCCCTTCTAATCTGGTCAATATTTCTGTATAATGTTCGTTGTTATATCTTCTCCAGATAAAGACGCGTTCAGTAATTAATCGATAAGTAGCTCTGGCGTCCTAGCTATTTTGAAGATTCATATGGAGCAATAAAGAAAATTATAAAATCTAGAATACTACCTTGATCGAAAAGGTCCCGGAATGTATTCAGAAAATTGGAAATACAAGTCTATTCATCTAAATCTACGTTGTCCCCTTCAGAGTAATTCCCATCGACTGCAACACACTTATACCAGCGCTTGATCCAATCCTCGAAACATTTTTTATATTCGGTTTTCGATATGTCCATCAGTGCTTCCTGCGATTTTTCCATTACTTCCTCTCGACTGCTGAAACGCGTTCCCCGTAGTGGTTTTTTAACTCGATTGAAGAGAAAGAAGTCACAGGGAGCTAAATCAGGTGAATTCGGTGGCTGTTGGATGGTATTTATTGCATTTTTCGTCAAAAAATTACGAATAATTATGGCACTGTGCAACGGTGCGGTATCATGTTGCAAAATCCACGAATTTTCTGCCCACAATTCTGGTCTCTTTCGGCGAATTACTTCACACAAACGTCTCATAACTCCCAAATAATACTCTTTGTTTACTGTCTGGCCTTCTGGCAAAAATTCATGATGCACTACACCGTTGTAGTCTATGAAAACCGTGAGCATTGCCTTCTTTTTTGACTGAAAACGACGTAGTTTTTTTGGTCTCGGCTCATTTGGTGAACGCCATTCACTTGCCTGATGTCTGGATTGCGTGTCGTACTCATAAACCCACGTCTCGTCTCCAGTAATGATCCTTTTGATGAATGTGGGATCGGATTCAGCCTCGCAGTTCATCTCTTTTGCGACGTCAACACGGTCTCTTTTTTGCCTGAAATTGAGGTCTTTTGACACCAACTTTGCTGCTACACGACGGAAACCCAAATCCTTGACCAAAATGTCTTGGACGGATCCATAGGTAATGTTCAAGTCCTCCGCTATCTCTCTGATGGTTAATTTGCGGTTATTGACCAACATTTCTTTTACTTCATCAATGTTTTCGTCGGTTTTCGATGTCGATGGTCTGCCACTGCGTTCATCATCTTCGATTGACTCACGACCACTTTTGAACCGCTCGTGCCACTAGTAAACGACCGTTTTCTTTAGAGAATCGTTGTCGAAACACTTTTCCAATATTTCCAACATACAGAGATATAGATGTACTCTTGGTTACGTAACTTTTGCAAATGTCAAGCCATGACGCTAACATTTAGAGGGAATATCAAGAACAGATTTACAAACTTAACAAAAAAAACCGAACTCAAATCGGAACAATGGGGGCGCCACACGGTGGTATCCCCCGGGAACTTTTTGATCAAGGTGGTACATGTAGTATCCGAGTTAAAGAAAAACACTCTGTTCTTTTTGTATGATTGTTTTTATAATTCACTCTTAAATATAATAAAGTAGTTGAATATTTCTAAGAACAGAACAAAAGAACAATTAAAAATGTTGAACAAAATGTAAAGGGAGAAAAAAAGAACTTCACTACGCTTGATCTGCTTTACATTGCCGATGTTTCTCCTAGGACGTCTCTTGATCGATGGTTTTTCGCTTCCACATTTCGCACGCCTACATATTGGCCATCCTGATTTCATCATCGGCTTCCGATGATTCGGAAATAGTATCACTTTCGATCCATAGCTTCATCGAATCAGCTGCAGGGCCTTTGTGATTCCCTACCTTTACCAAATCGTATCGATCTTAGTAAACACCTTCAATCCTGCTGCGAATTGCATACGCCTTACCGCAACTAAGTCTCCTACGCTGTATCGTCTGCTACTTCTAATCCAATATATTCCTTTGCTGACGACAGTACTCTCTGCTTTTCATATTCGTTCCCTGACTCATGTCCCTTCTCTTCGACTGTAGAACGGGAACGCCAGCGTTTGTCAAGCTCATTAAATTCTGATATTAACATCATAACTAATTGGGGAACCACTAACAGAGTAGAATTTAATGCTTCCAAAACACAATGCTGTCTGATGTCCTTAAACCGAAATTTAAACATCCAGCCATTATCAATGAATGGCACTTCCATTCTCGGTATGTGTGTCAACGACAACTTACGTTGAAATGACCATATATTCGATTTCGTCAAAAATGCTGCGAAATGTCTAGGTTTCCTCAAGCGATGTAAGAAATACTTCACCCCCTCTAATCAAGCCTCTATATACAGGGTGTCCCTAAAATCAACGTTAAGCCGGAAACGGGCGATAGGTCAAGTGGTGTCGGTTATCACAAAATTATAGAAAAAATCTAAATCATTTACTTTTAAACTTATTGGCACTCAAAAAAAAAATCGAGAAAACTGACACCCTGTGACGGTCTTTCAAGTACTGTGGCCGGAAATCTTTATTTTTCTTCGATTTTTTTTGGTCATGTAACCCTGAGTAACTCTTCTGTAAAATACGGTCCAACATTAAAACATAATTATATCGGTTTTGACTAAAATATTGCTTTTTTGTCCATCCATGTATCTGAAAATCATTAATCACCCAACTTGAACTGACTGTACTGACAAAAAAATGTACTATGCCATTTTGGCAAGTAACTTTAAAAGATGGCGTCTGGATTAGTCTGGATTCCAAAATGGTTGACACTTGTTAGACTAACGCTTAATTGAGGAAAAAAAAAATATTTTGTTAAAGAAACCCGATTCATAGTTAATTCTTTTTAATAAGTTAAAATGTGTACCAAGTGTGAGCGAGACAGGCAGTGACGCCGTGATTGAGACGGATAAACACGCCATTCCTACTAGTGTGAGTGAAACAGATAGAGATGCCACCTTTGTCATTTCATTTCATTTTGTTCCCATCACAGAGCACACAAAACACTGAATTCTCTTGGTGTATACTCTCAGGATCGCTTTACCCAACTATTGTTTGTTGCATGACTAAACGCCATCTACCGATCTTGTATCATACAACGAATGTTCAAACTGTTTGCCTTCATCGGCAATGCAAGCTCTACATCTTCTCACAAATAATCTGGTAATAAGACGGGCATATCTTTGGGATAATCTCGGGGTAGCAGACTATGGACTCGTTGTACATAGTACCGATGGAGCTGGTTTTTCCTTAGAATTCGGTGTGCTGTACTTTTGGGCCCTCCTATGCTTTCTTCAATTGCACGTACTGAGGTACTAGGGTCTTGTGCTACTGCTTGTAAGACTTCGTCCTCCTAGGGCATGACGGGTCTTCCCTCACTAACCATGATTTGGAAATCGACGCTCTGAGAATCACCGGTGTACATTTACAAATGCTCGATGGTCCGGATGACGCTGAGCATTTGGGTATCTCTAATGACGGTCTGGCTGCAGCACTAGCATTACACCTGCATTCCCCATAAATGAGATGCATTTTAGCATATTCCTGAGCAGTGTATCGAGATGGCATGATGGCATTCACACTATACAATCACGGGATCAATGATCAACGCTAGTCCAGAAGAAATCCAGGTTCAACAGAAACGGTCAGATAGAATCAAAGTCGCAATGCAATGAAGTCCAATAAAGAAAGCCAAAGTTGTAAGCACGAAATCAACACGAATACAGAATAATGCGCTGTAAGCGAACATCGTGCTTAGATTTTTTCTTATAATTTTGTGATAACCGACACCACTTGACCTATCACCCGTTTCCGGCTTGACGTTAATTTTTGGGACACCCTGTATATAAGGCGTTTATCCGCCCGAAATTGGAGTACAATGCAAACATCTGGTCGGGTGCGTCCAAAATATCTCTGCACGTGCTAGATAGGATTCAAAACCGTGCGATAAAATTCATAGGTGATACTAATATCACTCAAACAATAGACAGCCTCGAACACTCTGTGTCTTACTCTATTTTATCGCTATTTCCACCACCAGTGGAGCTATTTACAGCTCCATAGACATCGAGAGTAGCATTCCGCCCCTTCAAACTTTTAACCGCAACACCCGTCTCGCTATGAATGCTCATCAGTATACCCTCAAGCCCACTTTCGGACGTACTCTAAAATATCGTGATTCGCTCCTAAGCCGTACAGTACAACTCGCCCTTTATTTCCTAGTCATTATAACCTTCAAACATATAAAACCAACGTTCACCGATACCTCTCTTTCTATCCTCCCTGATTATCCTTCGCCCGCGCAATGTGCAAGCATTTTAAGGGTACTTAAATCCCTGGAGCGCGCGCAAACTGTGCGCAAGATGGGTGCCGCGATTACTCACAGTGGAACAAAAACAGCGTCGTGAGGCTGCTTCAATCGAGTGTTTGGCGAAGTTTCACTGCAATGAATTTCACAGTTCTTGCTTCGATTCATAACCATGGATGAAACGTGGGTCCATCACTTCACACCCGAGACGAAGAAACAGTCAAAACAATGAACTCAAAGGGGAGAATCGGCTCCAAAGAAGGCGAAACAGTTCCACCTGCAGACAAGGTCATGTCGTCAGTTTTTTGGGATGCGCATGGGATAATTTTCATTGATTATCTTCAGAAAGGGAAAACAATCAACGGCATGTATTATGCGAACTTATTGCAGCGTTTGAAAGACGAAATCAAGAAATAACGGCCGCATTTGGCGAAGTGAAAAGTTTTGTTTCATCAAGACAATTCACCAGTTTACACAGTTAAAGTTGGAATTGCGTCCTAAAGTACCCTATCCGCCAGATTTAGCCCCTTCGGATTATATTTTATTTCCGAATTTGAAAAAATGGCTCGGTGGTAAAAGATTTGCCAACAGTGGAGTCTGCTGTTGATGACTATTTTAAGGAGCTCGACGATTCTCGCTATAAACAGGGTATTGAAGCTATTGAACATCGCTGTGAAAAGTGTGTTGAACTAAAAGTAAATTACGTAGAGAAATAAACATATTTTTTCCCCAATTTTTTTGTGGTTTCTTTGTTAGGTTGGGTACTTCTGGGATTACCCTCGTAAATATATGGATGTATGTTCATAGTACGCTTACGTGAACAAATCCCACTTTCATCGCTTTCCTCAGTCAGATGTGCTGAAACACCCCAGTTCATTGCTCCATCGTTATTGAAATGATAGTCAAATCTCTTAAGTAAACATATCTAAGGAATATGGGATTTAATGACTGAAACGAATAAAATTTGGAAACTTCAAAGTAAAAAAAAATATATTTTCATAATTCATGTAAATTTTTTTTATTTGCTTTAAAACTCTGTTTTTATTAAATTCATTCATAATGACAAAAAATAAATTATTTGGGTTCCCATTCTTTCCTCAACTTCTTTCGTATGTCCTTCATAAGGTTGGTGACAGTTGCATCCGTGATCTTTTTGGACGCTCTTTTCCATTTAGGACTAAAATCTTTTACGTCCTTTGCAAACTGCTCACTTTTCCTCAATTTAGCTTTGACCAAAGCCCAATACCTTTCAATGGGACGGCACTGTGGAACACTAGGTGGATTCATGTCTGCTGGGACAAAGTCGACATTTTTAGCAATAAGAAAGCTCAACGTCGTATGAACATAGTGAGCTGAAGCTAAATCTGTCCAAAATAATGTTGAACCCTCGTGTTTGTTTAAGAAAGGAATCAACCGTATTTTTGGGAACTCGTTAATGTACACTTCTCCGTTAATTGTTCCCGTTGTAATAAACGAGGAGCTTCTGTGTCCACATTGCCAAATGGCCTGCCAAACGAGATATTTTGACCCGAATTTTTCCATCCCAATCGATGTTGTTGATTGCGGAAGAATCTCAGTTTTAAACAAGTTGTAAAACTGCGCACCTGGAAGAGTAGTAAAGTCGGCTTTGACATAAGTTTCGTCATCCAAAACCAAGCACGCTTTCTTGTTGCCGATCAACTCGTATAGCTTTCGGGCTCGTGTTTTTATGACTTTTTTTTGCTTTTCAGTAACTTTTGGTATTTTTTGTTTTTTTTCGTGTTTTTAGACCGTTATGTTTTTTTAGATCTTTGTACCATTGTTTGGTTGGTATTACATTTCCGGTTTTTTACGATGGTACCCACTATTTTCCTGTTCAAATTTGTATCATGTGCTCCACTTTTAGCTCCACTTTTCTGTTTTCGCTTAACTGTCAACGTCTCCAAATATCGTTTAATAACAGAATCCACTGTACTGCGTGCTATGTTTAAATTTTTTGCGATGAAATGGTTTGGACGCGAAGTATTTTAGAGCCATTTGTCGATGATCTTTTTACGGCGTTCCTCTTGACTCCTATTTTATAAATATTTTAAACCGCACCGAACTAAAATCAATAACAAACTGAAACTAGAGAATATACAGGCTAATTTGGGTACAAAATGAGATTGCAATTTCTACGAATTAGAAGTACAGGCCGTATTAAAATTTACAGATTTTATTCGTTTCAGTCCTTAAGAGGGAATATTTGTTCTATTTGTCTATTATTAAAACGGGATTGGGGAATGGGCTTACTCAAACTCAAACGCACTTTATTAAAGTCTTTGAAAGAAATGAAATATTGAAGAAAAAATTAAGAAAGTTAGAAAAACCGTTTGCCTTCATAACAACTCTTTACTCGTAATAGTTTTTACGAACTGCAACTATACTCACCGCAACAAACAAAATTAAAATAACTTAGTCTTTTCTTTGACGTCATAAAAAAAAAAATCTTTATTTAAGTAAGCTCGACTCTTCGGTTCAGTGATTCAAATTCCTTTGTTCCTTTCTTCATGAAGCAACGTAGCTGTTAACTATTACATTTAGCAAAAATTCGGCTCTTAGGCCAACAGTATACTTCGTGCTAGAATACACAGGTAATTCACAATATATACATCTCTACAAGATTAAGATTATTTTACATTTAAAAATTCAAATTCTAGAATATAGATATTTCAATTAAGTATTTTTACATTATTATTATAACATTTTCAAAAATAGTAATACAATATACACCAATAACTAATTCGTGTTATTTTGTCTCGTCCCTCTCCAACGCTCCAATAGGCTCCTTTTAAATAAGTTTTCAAATTTCTATTTTATGGGAAGAGGTTTATTTTGAAGAGGTGATAGTCGGTTGAGAACAAGCCCTGTGAGGGGAGTAGATGAGGCGAAACTTCATATACCAACACTGCTAGTTTTGAAAGCTTGAACTGGTCTTACATTATCATTTAGCAGGATGGGACCATGCATATTTACCAGTGAAGGTTGCTTATGGCTCGATATGCTATGCCCTATTTCGATTTCTCTACAGTATGGCCTTGATGGTTTATTATTGATCATGTTGGACTGCTATTGCTGCTACTAACATCAGACTGTATCGACACATTATTTTCTACAATCCTTCTTTTCATTTTTATTTAATACTTGTTTGTTTTCGATTAGTAAGTTTTTTAGGACCAGAGTCCATGGTCGCTTTTTTACAATCTTAAGATTTAAGATAGAGCAGATATTCATAATTGAGTTGAGCCCTGAGCTGTAGTGAGGTCAGCTTAGTAGATTGACATTGCTTTCTTCGAAGTACTCCCTAATAAAAGAAATAAAAAACATAGAAGTTGTAGTTCATTTAAAAACTAAAATAGAGAAAAACAAAAAAAAATTCTTACTAACGACTTTTGGTGTAGGTATGTCATAACTGCCTGGATTGTTGCACGAATTAACTCAATTATCAATCGATGGTTCTATTGTAGATCATTTAAATTCGTTGGTTTGGTTTTCTGCACTTCCTATTTGCAGTAAAGAAAAAATAAAATGCAGTTAGGTTAGGTGACTTTGAGGGCCAATGAAATGTGTAGTTTCTTACAACAGTGTGTCGCGGAATTTATAACTGGTCTGACTGTGTAAGAAGTTGTATCATCGTCTTGCACTGACCGTTAAACTGCACACAAAACTGCAACTCGAGTTGGATGCGATTTCGTCTCTGGGCTTCTGTCATTCCACATTCGACTTCTTTTCTTTGTTGAGATTACAGTATATGTAGTAGATCAAAATGTGCTTCGCCGTTTTCCGTCATTTGAATCTGACAAATCCCAACCAATCGACAATCCGATGAGTTGTTATTTCAGCTTTGTATGGAAATATGTTCGAATCTGATAATACTATTGGGTCTACAAGTAAGTTTCCAGCGTTTTTTTTTTCCAAAATTTGAAGTTTTATCATGAAAACGTAGTTACAATGCTTTATTCAAAGTATCGTCCATCGGAAGCTACAACTTTCCCCCATCTTTCTGGCAATTTATGAATTCCGGACCAAAAAAATTTCTCGTCTTTCGAGCCCAAGAACGTATCGAGCCAATTTTTGATTTCCTCTACTGAGCTGAAGCGTATTCCCGTAAGAGCGTTCTGCAGCGAACGAAACAAGTAGTAGTCAGATGGTGCCAAGTGTGGACTATTCTGGCTGTTTTTCTTTTAATGCCCCCTTCAAACGAATTAGTTGGGTTCGATATAATGGTCCTTTGATGGTTTCACCACTCGGAAGCAGTTCGTAGTATACGACACCCTTTTAATCCCACCATATGCAGAGCATGACCTTATTCACGTGAATATTTCGTTTCGGCGTCGATTGGGCGGGCTCGCCGGGCTTTGTATACGATTTTCTGCGTTTAGGATTATCATAATAAATCCATTTCTCATCACCAGTGACAACATGATGCAAAAATGATTTATTTTTATACCGCTGCAGTAACATTTCGGACATGCAAAATCGCCGTTCGACGTCTCTTGGCTTCAATTCGTACGGCACCCAGTTTCCAACCTTTTGAATGAATCCCAGTGCTTTTAGGCGCAGGGAAACGGCTTGTTGCGTGACGCCCAATGATGCAGCAAGCTCTTCTTGAATCTGACACGGATCCTTATCCAGTAAAGCGTCCAATTCCTCGTCTTCAAAACTTTTCGGCTTTCCGGTGCGATCTTTGTCTTCAACTCCAAAATCACCACTTTTGAACCCTTTGAACCACCCGCCGCACGTCGATTCACCAATACATTCCGCCCCATAAGTTTCCGAAAGCAAACGATAGGCCTCAGCCGCACTTTTCTTCATATTAAAGAATAAAAGCAGCGCTTCCCGCAAATGACGTTTATTTGGCTGGAAACTTGCCTTAATTTTGCTCGATAAAATGTACGACACCGATAGAACTGCTCAAATATAACGCTGCAAAGTTGTTGACAGATACAAAACCTACAAATAAAACACATGGTGTCTGACATTTCTGCCCGGGATCCACTGGTGGTGTCATCTCTGACAAACGCTGGAAACTTACTTGTAGACCCAATAATTTGAGCAGATGAGCTTCTTGTGGAAATGCAAGGGTAGATTTGTACGGTAGCAGCGGTCGAATTCTTAAATATCGATGATAAGGTCTTCTTGTGGCTATCCCAGGGCTAGTGCTCACCATTCTCATTATGCTCAGAACATTTTTCTGCGTTCTGCTTCATCTTCTCAGTAATCCATTTTCGATAATTATAAAGACTAGTCTATAAAATAAAAAAAAATAAACAAATCGATAAATTATTGTAACACGTTTCATTATGTTTTTGTAATTGTAAATTAGTTTTTCATTTCTGTTTTGCAGTCATCAATAGACCGAATAAATAATTTAGTGCCTTAACTCGAAGGAAGATCAATCTACAGTCAGGAAAAACTATCTTACAATCTTTAGTTATTTTTCGAAAGAAAGATTGTCTAGATCATAAGAACTACATATATTATTTATAGAACGATAAGGTTCCCTAGGTAAGAACTGAAAGGATACTCCTGAAAGATTGCGCAATATGTAATCACTTAACCGCCATCGATAACCAGGCACCGGACAAGATCTTAACTCGTAGGAACTTGTTATAGAAACCAAAATCGTATACGTATATAAAAACCATAGAAACTCCATTAAACTGTCACTACGAACACCGTAATCGACACAATGAGCAGTGGTATCAAAACGATGTTACTGCCTGCCTGAATGCTTCTGAGGATAAAACGAAGTGGCTGCAGTTGAGTGTTAACCAAATCTCATGTCTCTTATACTCGCACTGTTGTTTGTTTTATTGTTATAGGTGATGGAGGAACATCCGGTTTATTGATGGTTGAGAATGAATGACTTTTGTGACTTTTGCAGAAGTTTCTAACTTTCTAAGGTTTACCACTGCCTGACAAAAGAGTAATGACGTCAGAAGATATTCTTTCCAAGAACCTTCTGCTATATTAGTGCGCAAATCTCATCATTGCACCCCCTTCATCGATCTGGCGCAGAATTAATTATTGTCAAACGCTGTGCATGTTTTGTGCCAGAAACACAAAATAAAAAAAAAAAAGAATCTGACTCATTTGTAACAAACTGTACCAACAAGGCGCACTATTTATTCAACATCCCAGTACAAAAGACAGCAGAGTGCTTATTGTAATTTTAAAGACTCAGTGCTGTGGCGTCATACCTTCCCCACGACGAAATTGGTTTCGGTTGTGCTATCCGCAACATCTTATATACTGAATCATGAGATTGATGCGACTTCCAAGAAATCCCAAAAAGGCGTAAAAACAATAGAATGGGCTAATCCTAATCCAAGAACCAACATTAACATGTTTTTTGGTCAAAATTACTTGATATTGTTCATCTTAGAGAAAGTGTTGGTAGCATTCCTAAAAATTTCATAAATTCGAAGCCATAATACCTTGCAGGGTCTTTAGGAATAAGACAATTCGATTGCGAATACAGACAAGCTTCGGTCAACGGGAGTGAAATAATTATAAATAATATCCGTATCTCTTATTCTTTCAGTTTTGGATACAATGTTTTGTAACACTAATAATATGAAGCCAATGCCAGTTAGAAATTATCGGATAGATGCACTGTTTTTGGAACTGAAGAAATGTCAGATTAACAGCGATGTACAGCAAATGGCTCACAACGTAGGCCAATAATAAATCAATGCAAGGAAATTCTGTTTCAAATCAAAAGTGATAAGGCAATCTTTAACTTGTTATTTAATTTCACCACATGATTTATCTTAGAAAGAGGAAACAGATAAAGGATTGGTAGTGTGGTAAAGAGTATTAGATTATCGGCTTCGACAGAGGCATGGTTAACAGACATTAATTTTAAAATAATATAGAAGAGAATAGCTCATACATCATCTGTTGAGATATGACCCTCCACCCCACTCCCTCTTATTTTTTACTACCAGAATATAAGAGGTCTTCGCTCTAAAACCAATGCTGTTCTACGCCAATCGCATGCTCTTCCTTTGATATTTACGGACTGACGGAAACCAATCTGATTCCCGACGCAAAGAACCAGGAATTGATCCCCCCTACTTTTAATGTCTTTCGCAACGACGATCCTACCCGGCCAAATGATGATTCCCCCTGTCAAGGTGTCCTACTGGCGATCCACAACAGTCTTAACTCTTCTCCCATTATCATTTCTTCATCCTCTAAAGTAGACTTTGTAGCAATAAAAATATCACACCCCTTCAAGTCCCTTTACGTTATATGTTTCTACATCCTACCAGCTCAACCTATTGAATCCTACCAAATTGCGATCGACCAGTTAATTGACCTGTCTGATTCTATTGACGATATCCCTATTTTCGGCGACTCTAATCTTCCTCAGCTACAGTGGACTCCATCAGATGATTAATCGTTTTTCATCGCTTCAAATGTCAACTCAGCTAAGGAATCCCTCTTCTTAGATCACTTAATACACTCAAGTCTATGCCAAGTCAATTAGATTAGACCTTATTTTCACAACAGATTTAAATAACTCCTCAGTCTCACTTTATCCCCTATCTCTCTCAACAATCAATAACTATCACCCTACCCATTTTCTTCTGTCAAGTCCAGTCCACTTCCCTCACAACTCTCTCATTCTACAATACGATTTTCATAAAGCAAACTTTCACAAAATCAGTGACTATCTCATCAAATCCCCCTTTAACTTTCACAACTTAAGTATAAATGATGCCTTATCCATTTTTTATAGAGAAATATTTAATTCTTTTTCCCTTTACGTTCCGTTTTCGCGCCTTAAAATATCATCTACTAGTCCTGTGTGGCATAATCGCAAGCTTCGTTCCTTACGAAATAAGAGAAACAAGTTATGGGCTGTTTTCGTTCCTTTTCCGACTATTTCAACTATCTAGGCGCTTATCTTCATTTCACCGAACTTTACGATTCCCCTTACTACCGCTACCTCCCTGCCATATTCCTTAAAAAATGTTCTTCCTTTCTTTCCATTGGGCTTTCTAATCTCTTTCGTCTATCCCTTTTACAAGGAGAATTTACTCAGGCTTGGAAAACCTTCTTCATAACCCCGATCCTCAAAAAAGGATCAAAGAACGAAAAAACAAATTATCGGCCAATCGCTAAACTCTCCCATATACCCAAACTCCTCGAAAGTATTTTGTATGAAACTCTAAGCCTCCAATGCAAATCACTTATTTTCCCTAGACAACATGGCTTTCTGTAGGATAGATCAACAACCACAAAACTCGTTATCTCTCTGCCCTAGAAAATGGTAACGAAGTCGATTTAGTTGCAATCGATTTTAGCAAGACTTGCGATAGAACCTCTCATCAATTAATACTCTTCAAATTATCCGACATTGGCTTTGAACCCATACTGTTGATATGGATATTCAGCCCTATCCGTTCGGAAGAAAATTTTCTCCGATTTGTACGAAATCGGAGAATTTCCGTTCGAGGTATCCGTTCCGAAACACTCGTCGGACACATCCTCCGATTAAATGTAACGCACGTAACCGCAGTGCGATGTGGTGCATTAAGTAAACAATTTTTGACAGCTACACGACGAATTTTTTCCGAAGTTCTTCGACGGAGAATTGCTGCGGAAAATTTCAGGAAAAATGGAAGACTTCAAAATTTTAAGTAATAAAAGTAAAAAATTAATAATTTGTTGTATTTTATTCCGTTGATCTTGTATTTAAGAAAACAATGACGAGGATCCAACAGGAGCGATTGGTTGACAAGCTATCAACCAAAGTTGATATCACACTGTTTTGGAACTAAAACAGCTGTGTAAGTCAAATGGACACGTTTAACATATATGCTTCATTTATTTTGTTACGAAACGGATAACTCGATAGGGCTGAGCATGTTTGTTATGTCGTCAATAGCTTGCAGATCATCGTAGAATCTGCAAATATCCGTATCTGACAATTTTAGCCTCTGCAGGAGACAGTGTCCTGCCAGGATTCCTAAGCTTATCCCTGTTTAATTTTATTAACTTCGTAGATCTTTTGCCGTCAAAAAGCGGCCAGAGAGCCTTGGATACCCTGTGTCCTTCAAGACTTAACCACCTTAGGTTGGCAGTCTTCGTGTGAGTTTTTCCTCGATAGTGCCTCTTACCATGCAAAGGAGTGGTTTGATATTAGCAACCTCACTATTATCGAGTAGTCCTCCTCTTCTTGCAACTCATCCGATTGTTCATTTCCCTCTATACCGCAGTGTCCTGCCACCCAGCAGTCTCACCCGCTTCTGACTGGCTAATGCTTTGAGCATTGTGCCACAGCCCCTGACTGTATCAGAATTGATGTTGGTCGATTCCATTGCCTTAAGCGCGGCCTGGCTATCGATGTAGACAGCGATATCCCTTCCGGATACGGATCTCATCTGCATTAGCCCAGACGCCCTGAGGGCAGCCAGAATCTCTGATTGGAAAACGCTGCTTGCGTCCGGTAGTCTTGTAGACACTCTTCTAAGAAGATGCCAGAACCTCTTCCTTTCTCTCTTTTTGAACCATCAATTTCATTTGACCTGATTATTGCATTTTTTTGCCGATCCTCCCTCTCCGGATATATGGTATTATATCAAACGAAATGTCGAATTGGATTGAATGGCAGTAACTCCGCTAGGACCGTTCCGTCTCCGAAACTACTGCTCTTGAAGTGACCCAAATCAGTGAGTCGTATCGCACTGTGGTCTGCAAATCAAGCGGTGTTACGTGCAGAAAGGTGCCCAATGCTGCCGTAGGGGTGGTATGGAGCGCAGCTGTAATGACTGTGGAAGCCGTTCTTTGAACCGCCGCTAATTTTTCGCAAATTATGGTAAGTATGGATCTTACAACCACCGTATATAGCCATTGCACCATAGCAGGTTTTGAGCCCCAAATTTTTCCTACCGATACGTTAAGATTCCCATTCAGTTTTTGTCCAGAATTACACCCAGATACTTCGCGCTGTTCGAAAGGGACAATTCCACTCCGTTGAGTTTTGGGAGTTTGAATTGCGGTATCTTGTACTTTCTGGTAAAAAGAACCAGTTCCGTTTTGGCATTCAGACCACAGCTTTTTGCCAAGGTAGGTAGGCAAGAGTGGCTATTGAAAATACCAACCCACTTAGGCCTATTGGCCCATTGTGATGCCACGTGGATCTATGATCCTCTTACTAATGGGACCAGTTTAAGCTCACGATGAAGGGTAGGAGACTGTTTACGTCTATATTTTTTAGACCGTTCAGGTCGTTGTAGAAGAAAGCTCCTAAGTGAAGTTTTCTTCTCTGGGGGAGAGCTGGACATGTACAAAATAGGTGGAGGATTGTCTCCTCCTCTTCCTCATCCATGCAGCTTTTACAGAAATCGTTTGCAAAAGCGATAAGACTTCTTGCGTGCTTGCCTATGAGGCAGTGTCCAATGATGACAACTATGATGGCGCTGAGATGTTTCATATTTGGAAGGATCAGACACTTAAAGCGATTCATTCAGATCCAGTTTTGGCCAAATCTGTTTGGTTGCTAGACATGTTGGTCCAATAGTCCATCTAAGGTCTGTTCTTTTATTGGCATCCAGTTTTAATGTTAGTTTCCACGTAGCGATTGGTATACCTATGCTACCCTTTTCCGGTAGAATAGGTAGAGTAGTTCCAATTTTGGCGAGTTCATCGGCTCTACAGTTCCCTGGAATGTCTCTGTGGCCCGGCATCCAACAAAGGTGAAGGTTGAACTGCTCTGCCATCTCCATAAGAGATGACCGGCATTCAAGGGCGGTTTTAAAATTTAATGAGACCAAGTCCAGGGACTTTATAGCGGCCTGACTATCCGAAAAGATGCAGATATCACGTTTTTCTTCAGCCAGGACAGCCAAAATTAACGCCTGGAACACGCTACAGTGATTCGGAAGACGGAAGCAGAGGCTTAGATTCAGCTTATCTGAGAAAACACCGCCACCAACTCCGCTATCGGTTTTAGATCCATCTGTGTAGAGATGGATTGACTTGTCCTCCATGAAAGCATCTTCCTCCCAGAAGGATCTAGACTGGAAGCTTACATGGAAGTTTTTGTCAAACCAAAGTTCAGGTATGGTGTAATCGATGTTCTCTGTGAGGATTCCTAATGTACTAAGAATGCTGGCGTAGCCAAAAGAATTATTTGTCCACTGTTGAAAATATCGAGAGGTGTCAAATGAAACAGAATGTCTAATGCCGCGGAGGGGGTAGACCGCAATGCTCCGTTTATGCATAGACATGCTGTTCTTTGGACTCTGCTTCTAAAGCCGACCACTCCGTAAGCGAGTACGGTTTTATGACCGAGATGTATAACCAGTGGGTCATGCAAGGTTGAAGTCCTCATTTGTTTCCAATGGCGTTTTTGTAAGAGAATAGAGCTGCTTTAGCTTTCTTGACTCTTTCTTGAATGTTAGGTTTCGAGTTTAGTTTCCTGTCAAAAATGAGACCCAGATATTTTACTGCATCGGAAAAGACTAAACTGGTACCGCTTATTGAAGGGGGGTCTATGATTGGAATTTTATATTTCCCGGAAAAGAGGACAAGATCGGTTTTATTGGGGTTTAAGTGATCTGACCAATGGATTAATCTGTTAAGATTTAGCTGAAGGAGTTTTTAAGATGCTTACCTGGTACGGGTATAGCAACGTTATTCGCATAGGCAATCACCCTGCTACCACCCGCTTCCCGGTATATCAGCACTTCATTAACCACCAAGTTCCAAGGAAGGAGAGAAAGGACACCACTTTGCGGCGTACATCTGCTTACACATCTTTTAGCAGAAGTCTCACCTAGTTTGGAGTTGATTATCCTGCTATTAGCATAAGACTGATCAATTCCCCAAGTAGATCGCCTACCTGCAGAGTTGACAGCGCAGTCGTGATTCCGGATGCGATGACGTTGTTAAAGGCACCCTCTATGTCCAGGAAAGCAACCATTGTGTACTCTTTATATTGTAGGGATCGTTCGATGTGGCTAGTGAGTGAATGCGGAACCATTTCCACCGACTTTCCGTTACAGTAGGCATATTAATTTTAGTTCGTATATGGATATCAATCACTCATTCTAGAGTTTTCAGAAGGAAAGATGATAGACTTATAGGTCTGAGGTTCTTTGGGACAACTTGAGAACATTTTCCGGCTTTGGGAATCAAAACTACATTGACTTCTCTCCAGGACAGTGGAATGTGGATAAGTTCTACACAGCTCCTCATAATATTTTCTAGCGCAGGCAGAATAATATCTGAAGACCTCTGTAGCTGGACGGGTATTATACCGTCCGGACCAGCAGACTTGTATGGTTTGAAGCTATGCAGCGCCCAGAGCAGTTTGTCTCTTGTGATCAGACTATGAATTTTGGTCCCGTTTGCAGTAGGTCTGTTTGGGTTGCTACTGGCCGCGAATTGGAAGCTACCTGGAAAGTGGGTGTCTAGTAGCAGGTTGAGTGATTCATCACTTGAGGTTGTCCAAGAGCCATCGGTTTTTTTTAAACAGCTAGGCATCATAGGATTTGTAAAGAGGATTTTTCTTAGCCGCGATCCCTCAGAGGTTTCCGTGATTTTGTCACAGAAAGACCTCCACCTTTGCCTTCCTCAGTTCTTTTTTGTATTATTTGATGGATTCTTTGTATGAGTCCCAGTCAGTCACTTTTCTTGTGGTTTTTGCTACATTGAAAAGTTTTGTGTAAGTCTGAGCAGTCTCAGTGCTGATGTCCGCCAATGTAGCTTTTTCTTGCCTCTAGGTTGAATAAGAGGGCAGGAAGCGGCCTTAGCCTGATTCAGAGCCAAAGTGAATTCCTTGACTTTCATGTCAAGGTCATTGGTGTCACGCGGGGGAGGAGGAACATCACTCAGGCTGAATTAGATGTATCTGTGGTCTGAAAAATAGTGTTCAGACGATACCATCGAGTTCGTTAGCATTTGAGTGATGCTGTCGGAGACAAGGGTGATATCTAGCACTGTCGGTATCTAGTTATAAAAGTGGGCTCATTGCCAATGTTGCAAATAAAGAGTTTAGTACTTAAAATATAGTGAAAAAGTGACTCACCTCTTTCGTTGATGTTGGTACTGCACCATACCGTGTGATAAGTGTTAGCGTCCCATCCGATGATGAGGCCAGGTTTTTGCCTTCTAGCTTCCAGTACCACCCTTTCTAGCTTATCACCAGGGAGAGAGTCCACATGATCGTGGCAAAGGTAAGCCGATGCCAGCCAGTAAGGGTCTCTAGTCTGCCAACGGTTAAGTCGGGGTCGCTGAAGGAAGTAAAAATGCATTAAGGATACGTTTCACTAATATACAAGTTCTGATCTTACCTTTGTCTCTTGTATAGAGAGGAGCGTATACGGGTGTCCTAAGTCCACGAACCACGCCTTCTACAATCCATGGTTCCTGGATTAGGATAATGTCTTCTGCGTTTTTTAAAAGACACAGAATGAGTGCGGCCGAAGCCTTTTTTGAGTGATGGAGGTTAATCTGTAGAAACCGTATCATTGCTACAGTTTTCCAGAGTAGCCTCCACCACGGTGTTGTTGAGGTCCTCCGATTCTGAAGCTGTGCCCAAGAGCTCATCTTCTTCCTCTGATCGTATAGGACCTCTTTTTGCTTCGTCATCGGTTTCCATTTCCGACAGGGTGTCAGAAGAGGAGACCGACGGCTTAATTGTCACCTCGGATAGATTGGAGTCGTTGCTATCCATTTCTGGAAAGAATATCGACGATCCTAGATCTGAGGTTGGGTTTGGTGGTGTCTCCGTTAAAGGAGGAGGAGGTTGCTTATCAGCATCCAGATCATCCTTTTTGTAGACCCTTAGATGCATAGACTCGAATCCGAACCGAATCATGCCTTTTGTCTGTGCTAGAGGGTTAAGGGACTCCTTATTGATCTCGATTAACGCGCATCTATAAGAGCCCCTTAGTTCCTCTAGTTTCACGACTTTCCAGTCATGAGTCGGAAGGATCGGGTTACTGAGCTTAATGATTTGCAGAATGCTTTCTGGGGAGGAGGGTTCGGCTGGGATCCAGGTACGAGTTCGAGGTCTGCTAGGGATGTCCTCCTTAGACACGACCTCAAGTTTTGCACCTGACCAAATCTCTCCTAAACCATCTATGCCCTTAGTGAAGAGATCGAGAGATCTCTGATTGGCACATGCGATTAGTTTGATGTGGCCTTTGTGCCAGCCAGCATCGCTTGTGATGGGAGGTGGTCCAGGGTTTCCCCGCATGATGGCCAAGAAATTGCTCGAAAGCTTCAGCTTGACCAGCTGCCACCGTTCAGGTGTTATAGAACCGTCGATAACGTTCCCATCGATTACCGCTATTATTATCGCGTCCTTTAGGACTTTGCCGTTGGATGGCCCAGGGGTTTTGGGAGCAGTGGAAGCAATCTTACTCTTTATGTCCGCATCAATCTTCGGAATGGATCCGAAGGTTTTGGTGATGCGTGAAGCATTTCGGCGTCTTAGGTGTAGCGCCTTAGATGGAGCTTGCCGATGCGGCTTTGCTCCAGATTCCTCCTTGGGGAAAGGAGTTTTGGTAGCAGCGACAAGTCCGTGGCCTGCCACAAACTTGCTGCTGCTAGGAGTGGAGGAAGCGATAGGACCATGGCTTGCCACAGTCTCAACACTCGCTGAAGATTTCTTTTTAAGCTCGTTGCGCTTGCCTTTAGAGGATGGTGCACCATGGCCTGCCACAGTTTTACCTCCTCTCGACAATACAGGAGCCTTGCCGGCAGTCGGTGCAGTCACCGTTCTACCGCCCGGTGTTAAAGGAGTACCGGCCTCGGGTTTTGTTTTGTTTAATGAGTTTTCCATAATGTGGTCCCACGAGTAGCGGAGAAAGGGTGGTCCATCTGTACAGAGATCCGCCGTATACAGATAAGGCTAGCTAATCCGGAGGTCGCCAGGTATCCGGATACTCCGTTCGCGACTGAGCTATTTTTGGAGATGCTGGGCCCTCAGTCAGGTTGATCTTAGGCACGGGTCGTATGACACCTTGATCCAGCCCAGTGGAAAAAGGAATGGTTGGGTGGGAATGGGGGGGGGAGAGCATCCTTTGGTTTCAGGACTCGTCTGGAGAATTTCTCGAGATTCATTGACCCTACTCAGCCTCTACAACTCGACAAGTTCGATGCTCGCGGTAGAGGGTAGTTTACAAATATGAGCAGTCATAAAGTTTGGAAAATGGGTACCACACCGCCTTTCGCAAAATAATGTTCAGCAAAGAATCGAAGCCTGAACTCCACATCTGTCGCGCCGCGATCAAGAGCCGTTTTTGTATCCGATCGTTACCGGAGATGAAAAATGGGTTTTTTTTATAATAACATTAAACGGCGGCACCAATGGCTTTAGTTAAGAATTAGACTTCATCCGCTCGAAGTGTTAGTCTGAATGGGATTCTGAGGGAGCTGTGGCCTCGTAATCACACTATCACCGCAGAAGTCTGCGGTCGGCTACTATTATTTGGTTGACGGTGACAGGTAATGAGTTCTGGCAGTGTGGACAGGAAAGAGACGAGACATATTTAAATAATTACAAGTAGGCGTTATAAAGTTAAAGTTCGGGTTGACTGGACAAATTGTAGTTTCTGATAGACATAATGGAGAACGAGTCAGAATTATTTTGTGCATGAGACTACTGCATCTTATTTCCCAAAAACTCTGGAATGAGCAACCAAGAACAAGTCTGTAGTAGCCGTATACATGATTGAATCTCCTCATTCCATAGACATATCTCACCATGTCATTAAAGACAACAAGTAACTTGTGTTGAGATTGTGAATCTAGTTTGGAGTACATATGGCATAGTCAAAGATTGGCACAAGTAAAGTCTTACACAGCCTGAGTCCATAGGTGTAAGGCTGGCAAACAACCAAAGCCTACGTAGGCCTTGCAGAAAGGGATCTGTTTAACTTGTAACCTAGATTAATGGCAGTGTCCGAAAACGAGTCTCCAGGATTCTAAATAAATAGGCGGTATTAGGTCAGTATCATACAATTTTTTTGAAATTAAAATTAATTGTTTTTTCTTTTAATCCATTACTTTGCGCCCATTTAACTATAGAGCATAAATTTGAATTAAATCTTGCCGCATAAATATGTATAAGTGCATTGCAACAAACTTGTGGTAAGTCATTTATATATAAACAAAACAGGATGGGACTCAGAATTGAACCCTGAGGTACACCAGCGAGTATAATTTTCGGGCGAGAGTATTTCTGCTCGACAAAAACCTTTTGAGATCGATTTGAAAGATAGCTCCTTATTAATCTCACCGCGTAGTCGCTAACACCAAAGTAGAGCTCAAGTTTCTTACATAGAATGTCGTGGTTCACCGCGTCAAAGGCCTTTGAAAAGTCTAGTAAGCAGAGAAGTGTAAGACAGTCCTTATCATACTTTAATCTTATATCGTCTAGAACTTTAATCAAAAGCCGTTGAACAGCTATGTTGAGCTTGGAAACCGGACTGTACAGGGGACAATAAATTGAAGCTATTTAGGTGACTCGTAATCTGCTTAGCAATGTTCTTTTCAAAAACCTTGAAACCGAAAATCGGACGTTAACGAAGGATTAGACTTATTTGGTACCGGGATGATCTTAGCTTTTTTGCAGCAGTTAGGGAAAGCGGACGTTGTAATACAAAAATTAAACAGCTGTGTGACACAACTAACAATGTGAGGAAGTATAATTTTTATAAAGCGTAAATTTAATCCATCCTCCCCAGTCGCATTTGAGTTAAGACCTCGAAAATTAAGTGTTACATCAGCTTCAGATACGACTTCAAAGACCAAACACGAAGTGGAATTAAAAAAATTATTATTGTCAGGTACAAAACACGAGGTTCAGACTGGGGCGTGAAAAGAATGAATTACTTAATCCATTGTCGAGTATATTTGTTAACATACTCTTTTTACACAGTCCTATAGAACGTAAATTAGTCCACAATTGTCCACAGACAATTGATCAGCACCTAGTTTGGACAAAAAGTATCCTTTCTTAGCTCTTGGTGATGTATGAATCGTGATTTCTGGCTCTACAATACTCCTCTCAATTTTGGCAAGAAGGCATCAGCTTCCATTTGGCATACACTTTTCTACGAGTTTTAATAGCACCGCGAACCTCGGAAGTAAACCATGGCATTTTTTTATTGCGAACTGCCACTGTTTTTATGGGAACATGCATATCGAAAAGATATTTTATTAATGTCTGGACAATCTCCACTTTTTCGTTGACATCATAAACGAGGTAACAAAAATCCCATGGAAGCAGACTCGCATCTAATTGCAGAGCATTGTTGTTAATCGATGTAAAGTCTCTAAATTGAAAAGAGCCCTACAACGAAGCACAAGAAAAGTCAATATTGTAGGTGCAAAAAAGAAGATCATGATCTGATACATCCTCAAAGGATAGTTGGTCAAGGAGTAAAACATTAGAAAGGTCAGAAACTATTGTCAAATCAAGAAGACTCGGACGAGAGTCAGGCCTAAAACGTGTAGCGTAGGAGTTGATAACCACCAAACCGGTGGAAGCAATATTGCATAATAACTGGCTTGATTTACTGTCTGATTTATACAGATCTGCATTAAGATCATCACAGAGAATAATATGTTCATATGATGCTGAAAATTGTTGAATTGTACAAAACAACTGATCAAAAGAACAGTTGCGATTAGGGCTATAAATAACACCAAGGACGCATTTTTTTATTGGCATTCGAGATTTCTACAGGAAGGTATTACAAGTGTAATCAGTAATTAAGAAGCCAAGAGAGGCTTAATTTGTTTGATAAAATTGAGATTCTCTTTGGTGGAGATTTTGAGAATTTGCCCAAGGCTTAAAATAAATACAGTGCTGTGAAAAAATATAGACTCAAACCAAAATTTCAATTTTTTTTTAATTTTTTTTTGTCCTAATATATTGCCAAACAATACCAATTCCGCAAAAACCCTTTAATGGTATATTTCCATTTTTAACGGGAATTTGTAAAAAAAAAAAAACTAAAATTCACCTGTGAAAAAGTATAAACTCAAGATTTTATTCGTCGGCATGCTTAGTTGTTAAGCGAAGGTACAAACCTTCTGCAGTAATAATAAACCGTTTTTTTTTTTTTTCAAAAGTGGTTTTCTTCAAAGTCTTAAATATGTCACGTGGTAAGCAATCAACTGACATTGAAAAATAAAGAATAGTCGATTTAAAAAATAGTGGAATGACGCAGCGACAAATTGCCACTGAAATAAATCGCTCTCAAGGTGTAGTAAAGAACTTTCTACAAGCCGGAATTGAAAATTATGGAACAAATAAGCGATCTGGATGACCAATGAAAATTGCGCCAACGGTTAGACGATCTGTTTTACGTGAAATGTCACACACAGGAGCTTCTTCATCCCAAATGGTTCGACGTTTTAATTTGGAATGCGATTCTAGCCTCGCAAGAAAATAGGCAGCAGCTTCGGGCAACTTAAAATACCGAAAGAGCTGGATTAAACCACCACTTAAACAGCGGCATAAAGAAGCACGTCTTGAATTTCTTGAAACACATGTCCAACACGGTGAAATGTGGTCGCATATAATCTTTAGTGATGAGAAGAAATTCAACCTCAACGGCCCCGACGGCTTCAAATACTATTGGCATGATCTTAGGAAAAAACGGTTTAGGCAGCTTTCATTGGTAATCTAAAAACTGAAATTGTGTTTAATCACTTTAAGTAATCTTATTTCCAGTTTACCACGACGATTGTTAAGTGTTATAAGAAATAACGGACAAAGTTAGCGAAGCCCTGGGATGTACAACTCTTTATTGTTTAGTTTATCGCTGAATTCGGAATATAACAGAACGGTTCAGAGCTGATGAACTGTTTCTAGCCATATTTCATTCCCGGCAATACTTTTATGACCGCGCACCCACAAAAGTTTTACTGTTTTCTTATAAGAGAGATTTTGCAGTCTATTGAAGCCATGCAAGACTAATTTGGAGTCAATGAAATTAAAACATAATGCTTTAATGGCTGCTTGACTGTCCATTAGCATATGGATGTGGACGCCCTCCATTCCCTTACGCTGGGACTTTTTCCCATTGGTAGGGGTAATCTGGTGTTTGGTCCAAATATACCAGCACTCACCCCGTTGTCCATCTTGGATCCACCTGAATACCACTTAATACAGTTTGCAAACTGAATGAGCATTGAATTGGTTTTGTGAATTTTATCGCAATTGGAAAAAAATGCGGAACACTTATGTTACAACCTGATATCTAGTTTGGCCTTGCTTCGTCCGACACATGCCAATCTTTGATAAGCGCGTGAAGAAAAGGAGCTGAGATGATAAGGTCAAGTACCTGTTTTCTTATAGATTGATAATGTGATAAAGCTATGTTTATTACCCCTATTACATAAAATCCGATTTTTCTAAAAAGATATGGTAATCTGAAAATAGCTCACCCCTTCTGTCGTTATTGCTTTTGCCCGAGATGTTGCTATGAGCGTTGGCATCGCATCACAGAACGAGATGCCAATTGCAACGGTGACACTTGGCACAATCGACCTCTGTACAAGAACAGGAGTCCGTGACTTTTGAATTTCTGACCTCTTTACTGAAACAGCAACACTGCTCCTGTCAACAGGCATTTGTCAGTTGACTCCTGTCAAAATTTTAACTTGCTGCGTCAGTTAGTTTGTGTTTGACAGCTATTTTTATCAGACTACTCACTAATTTGAGGAGAAAAGTGAAAAGGAAAAAAGTGAATTTCGTGTGCTTATTAAGCATTATTTCTTGCGAAAAAAAACCATTACCGAGACCAAGGCTAAGCTTGATAAATACTCGTACTATGGGGACTCTGCACCATCGATTTCAATGGTAAAAAAGTGGTTTACTGAATTTCGTTGTGGCCGTACAAGCACTGAAGATGCCGAACGTCCTGGACGCCCAGTTGAGGTCTCTACACCCGAAACAATCGAAAAAATTCACGATATGGTGTTGGCCGACCGAAGATTGAAAGTGCGAGAGATTGTGGAAGCCGTAGGGATCTCGCATGGCTCAGTGGTTTCAATTTTGAATGATCACTTGGGCATGAGAAAGCTTTCCGCAAGATGGGTGCCGCGTTTGCTCACAGTCGACCACAAACGCAATCGTGTAACAACTTCACAGGAAGGTTTGGCGTTGTTTAATCGCAATATGGAGAAGTTTTTGCGCCGTTTTGTAACCGTGGACGAAACATGGATCCATCACAACACACCAGAGAACAAACAACAGTCAAAACAGTGGGTTTCTAAGGGTGAATCGGCGCCAAAGAAAGCCAAGGTGGGTTTGTCAGCCAATAAAGTTATGGCGACTGTTTTTTGGGATGCACGCGGGATAATCCACATTGACTACCTTCAAAAGGGAAGAACAATCAATGGGGAATATTATGCCAAATTATTGGACCGATTCAATGACGATTTGAAAAAAAAACGACCTCATTTGGCCAAGAAAAAAGTTCTTTTCCACCAAGACAATGCAAGGGTGCACACATGTGCAGTTGCCATGGCAAAAATCCATGAATTGGGCTATGAATTGCTCCCTCATCCACCCTATTCTCCAGATTTGGCTCCGAGCGACTACTTCTTGTTCCCAAACCTGAAGAAATGGCTTGGTGGAAAAAGATTTGACTCCAATGATGAAGTCATCTCGCAAACAAAGGCCTATTTTGAGGACCTCGACAAATCATTTTTTTTTGGAAGGGATAAAAAAAAATTGGAAAAGCGTTGGAGAAAGTGTATAGAGCTCAAGGGAGACTACGTTGAAAAATAAAATTATTTTTTTATCAAAAAATCTGTGTTTTAATCCAAAAGTCACGGACTTATTGACCCTCCCTCGTATCTTCGTGAAAAAGGGTGGAGGTCCACACGAACTTTTGCAATCCATTCCCCTGAGGTAATTCGATTATTGCTGCCACTAGATCTCTGCTATTAAATCCTGGAATGAAAAGATATTCAATTTTAGAACTGATCAGCAAAGTAGCCCTCGGTCTAAAATCTCCTCGGGCAAATTCTAATTTATGCTCACTATTATTGAGGCAAAGGTTCTTTAATTAATGCTAGGGTGTTGTTCTTTCTTGCGCATTGTTGATTAAAGGTGCCCGAGGTTTTCCTACGACACCTTGAGTGTAGCCATCCCCATTTGCGGCTATACGAAGGGTTACATATGCCGTCGCGTTTATTGTCGCCTTTTCGCCATATGGGAACCTCTCGTCTCACTCTCGTAGTACGAGCTACGTTATATGCCGCTTGACTCCTCGATAAGCTGTAGCTGTATTAACGGTGTTGGTATGTAGTATGTACTGGTGCTGGTGCTGGTTATAGTGGAGGTAGCTGCAGTTTTGTCAGAACCCTTTATAATGAGCTTCAGCTTACCGAAGTACGCGACATAACCATTTAGTTCGTTGAGCCGTTTTATCGCACTGTCAGTAATAGCAAAGTCCCTGTGAACGAGATCTGTCTCTTCCACTCTTCGCAGAACTCTCCAGGTTTTGGTGTTTAGACCAGAGTTCTGTGCATCCAAAGACGCGAAGATTTTCTCGCTAGCTAGGCTGGTACTTTGGGGAAAGTACCAACTTACGATATGTGGTTTCGGAAATGACTGCTCCTCCACTAAAATCAGGTTCAATCCGCATTTCTCATTAATTTCCGAGAAGCTACTCCTCAGCCATTGCGCAGTGGCTTCATTGGAGCAAACAAATACGATCCATCCACCCATAATTGTGCAGCTGTCAACAGAAGACTTCACCCCTTCGTCCTGAAGCTCGATCGAAATATCGATAACTCCCTCCTGTATTAGAGCCATTTGCTCAATACTAAGGGGTTTGAGATTCTCTTCCGGGACTACACCCAGCCTTACACTTCCCAGCATATTGCTATAGGGAACTATGGTATGTCGACTGTAGCATTTCCTGTTCGCAGTCTTTTAACTTCCGACGTCGGGGACGTGGAGTTGTCGGATCGGGTTCGTTTAGCCTCTGTACCGTTGTTGTCAATTTTGGCAGTGGCAACTTCTAGAGCACGTTCCCTAGAGTTACCTTGTTTCAAGGCTCGTTTGAACTGTCTCCTCTCCGAAGCTCTAAGTTTAACGTAGCCGGCAGGTTTTAGTGATTCGTTCTCAGAATCTACGGCTACTTTCGTGCTAACGGATGGTACACATACCTCATCCAATAGCATGGTGATTATGTTCTCGCACACAATGTCTGACTCTAAGTCGCTCAGAAGGGACACAAGCCCTAAATATACGATCAGACGGTCATCCCAACTTGACATCCGGATGACATGCTGACATCAGAGAACTTGTGACATTCGGTTGTCATCTGCATGTCATCCGCTAGATTACACCCGATCACACAGCGTCATCCGTTCGGTCATCCGAGTGTCAGTTTGTCCCAAAATGGATGACATGCTTGCTTTTGTTTTTTCGGGTTAAAGTAGTGTATGTTGAACCTGATATCCAACTTCTAGAATAAGACTCTCATCAAAAATATAAATACACCATACACCAATACACCAGTGTTGAACAAGAAAATTACAATTTGAGAGTGAAAGATTTTCCTTAATCAGATAAGGGGTTCAGAAGTTATAAGTTTTAGTTCAAGGTTCAAGGTTCAATATACGTACTTTGACGGAAATTCCAAAAATTCTTCAGACTTTCCCACTCAATTTGACTATTTGCTGGCTTTAGTGAAGCCGATCATACAAAAAGAGGACACCAATATGCGGGAGAGCATTTCGGCAGAGGATCGATTGGTGCTCACACTGCGAAGAAAATTTTCGTTCACTGCAATACCTCTTCCGAATTCCTAAGCCATCGTTCCAGAAGTTCTCGAAGCTATTTACACGGTTCTGGCCAAGGACTTTATTACGGTAAGTGTGTATACATGTATAGTGGAAATGGAAAACTTGAAATCGTTTTTGTGCATAGATTCTGAAGGATGAATCCGAATGGGAGGAAGTATTGAAGCGATTCGACGAGGCATGGCAATTTGCTAATTGTATCGGTGCTGTGGACGGCAAACACGTTGTGATGGTCACACTACCTAATGCCGGTAGCATATATTATAATTATAAAGATATGAAATAGTTGAATAGAATGGACTATAACTGCAATATTAAACACAAATTATTTCGATAGGCAAGCACAGCATCGTTTTGATGGCAGTCGCAGATGGCGATTACAAATTGTTGTAATCAGCCGTAATGGGAGAATGTCAGACGGTGGGGTATTCAATAGATGCACTTTCAGACAGGCATTAGACAACAATCGGCTGCACTTGCCTGCACCGAAACCATTACCTGGCAGGGATGTAGCTGTTCCATACGTACTCGTCGCGGACGACGCATTCGTGATGAGGCCAAACATAATGAAACCGTATGCACAAAGAGGTCTAACGTTGCCGGAGTGAGTATTCAAGGGCACTATAACCACCCGCGGTGAGCTGGCGTTCCGAACCAATTACATCGACTTTGCATCCTCTTGAACCAGTGCGAGATAACTCAAAAACGCAAAACAAATACAAAAAGAATTTATGTATTATTTCACCAACGAAGGCGAATTGTCTTGGCAGTATACTTACGTTTAATTTTACTAATGTAACTCGTTTACTAAAATACAATTTGTTCCATTAAATTCATGTTTTTATTTATTTCTAATGCATATTTACCTCATACCTGCCATAGTAGACAACAGGTAGATACGAAGTTGAAAAAATACGGCGATGATACGAAATAACGTCTTGATATTATTGTATATCGCTTTCACTCATGTCGACAGGATTGATGATTTCCTGACCATAGTCATAATCGTCATCTTCCAATATATCATGCGATCCCTGTAATAATAGAAAAATAATCAACGTCTTCAAACGGAATGAATAGAAGAAAAAGAAAAACAGGTAATTACACTTATCTGGATTTCATTTCGTGGTAGTGGAGGATGTAATCCCAATCGGCGGGCTATTGGTCGATGGACGGCCCGCTACTGATTCGGTACGGAGTCAATCTGCGGTGGCTTAATAGAAGTAGTCGTCATGGTGTTTGGGTCGGTGACCCAAACCCGCCATGCCGATCATCTTGCCTGCGTGCAATATTTCGCAACACTTCAGCCGCCAAATTTCGAAAGCTACCAGAATTGGGATTCGAGGACAACGATGGTGATGGCGTTGCTGTTGACGACGGCGTTTTCGCTGTTTCTCTCTTTTGCCTTTCTTTCGACACTGGTGTTGGTTGGACAGCTCCGAGGGACATTTCAGCGTTTGACAACTGCGTCAACTCATTGAATATTGAGCAATCATCGTACGCATCCTCCTGAAAAACAACAAACGAATATACATAGTAATGTGTGAATGTATACATACATGAAAGCAGATCAATTGAAGAACGCGTACGTACCAATTCTAATGTGGACGTCGATGGAAACGAAGACTATAAAAACATAATTTCACTCAGATGAGGCCACGATGTTTTCGCAATTTCGCCTATCCCTTGGCCTGATTTTCTGGCTCGAAAGTTACCCAAATGGGCTTTAAAATGGCTGCGAAGTGATTGCCTTTGGTCATCTAGTCCCAATAGCGATGACACGGTCAACCAAATCAGTCATCTGGATGACATAGAAATCGTGTCATCTGGTGTGTCATCCGGTTGACACGTTCAATGACATGCCGGATGACAGGTTCAATGACATGCCGGATGACAGGCGATCACACCGGATGACGAGTTTGGATGACCGTCTGATCGCACCTTAACTCGCTTCGCATGTCAACGTCAGAGCTAGCAGCAACAGTCCGATCGACAGTTCCTCCTGCAAGGAGCACAAGTGCCTCCCTGAAAGTTGATGCTTTTAAAGAGGTATCAGTCTCTATAAATATATCCTTTAATTGATCAATTGTGATTTCCACGAGTAATCGGGATAGAAAGGTCACCTAACAACAGAGCCCGGCTGTGGATTTAAATCGGAGGTTGCCCGGTATCCGAATTTCACAAACTAAAGACTAAGCAGCCTTTTAGCAATGCATCCCTCGGCGCTTGCTGTTCCACCTTGGGGTTAGAGTTTTTTTAAAAGAGGTTAGCTCCTCTTCATCGCTCATTTCAGCCGGTGTGTTCGAACACATGCACCGAGAATACCGTTCAATATTACAGGCTTGCGAGTGCACAGAGCATACGTTGTTCGTACTATCAAATGGAGTTCATTAGCCGTGAAATAACTACCGTTGCCCGAAAAAAATTGTTCAAATACAGCTCGAGGAATACTTCGAAACTAATGGGTCATTCCTAGAAAATCAATCAGAGTTCCGAAAGAAACGATCGTGAGAAACTGCACTGAACAACGCCGTGGTTATCTGGAAAAAATAGATCGCTGCTGGAAACTATGTGATTGCCATATTCTTGGGCTTCAAAAGGGCAATGGAGACCATTGGCATGGATATGCTGATGTCGGAATTTCAGGGATTTGGAATGAGATGCCAGGAACTGGTGCCATATTGGCCGATCACAAAAAACAAGCGTGAATGATGTAGGCGCTTGGAGTCCCACAGGCATCAGTACTTGGTGCCCTGCTCTTCATCATAGATATAAATGACATAGATGTTGTGCTTAATTACTTTCAGATCGTCCTATTTGATGATGATGCACAAGGAAAGAAACCATTGAATGTAAAACGGTTGATTCAGGAGGACTTATGAGCTTATGGACTGTGAGCTTATGACATAAATCAGAATGTATGTCACTTAAGCATGACATACCATTTTATTTAGAAATGGCAAGCGAATCTTTAGCACAAACCAGTAAAATTAAATATTCCTAGATATTATTATTATTGAAGATAAACTAGCATTTCAACGATTTAGTGAATGAAGCGGATATGTTTGAGCAACCTCGCGGCGATTGATCGGGAAACTACTGAGTGTCCTATAACTTGGATTGGGCCAGCAACGCAATAATCAAGTTCGTAGCGAAGTGCTTATCTTACCTCCCAGCGGTGATCCTTGGGAAACCCTTACTCATGCAGGCTAAAATGACAAGTGCATACCAGGCCTGTAGCATTATACTGGCCTGCGCCGTCATAGGAATCACCACCCTATACGAAAGAGATAAAAATATTTGAAGAACCAATTAATGGCCTCGGACAAAAATGCAGTCACTGTTGACGACCCTAGCAAATGTTTAAAGAACAGCGACCTTCGGATCTGCACGTGGAATTTTCGTACCCTTAACAGGCCACGTACATCCGAGCAATGGGCAGAGGCCTTTGACAGCTATCCAGCAGATGTATTTGTTCGACAGCCATCAATAGTGAACGTCCTCAATGAATTTTGAAATATGGAACAAATTGGTCATCGTTATGTGATACAACACTTTCATTGGAAAGGCCTTAATCCAACCAACATCAAAACGTTTACAACAGTAAAATATTGGGTGGCAGAGTTTAAGCGAGGCCATACGAGTTGCCAAGACGAACATTGCAGTGGTCGTCTAAATGAGGTGAGTTCACCAAAATTTTTGGAAACAAATCCACAAAATGGTATTGGATGTCCGTCGATTGAAAGTGTGTCAATTAGCAAATATGGTTGGCATTTCAAAAAGCGCTGTACATCGCATGTTGACTGAAAAATTGGACATAAGAAAGCTGTGTGCAAGATGGATGCCGCGATTACTCACAGTGGAACAAAAACAGCGTCGTGAGAATGTTTCAATCGAGTGTTTGGTGAAGTTTCACAGCAATAAAGCCGAGTTTTTGCATCAATTCATAACCATGGATGAAACATGGCTCCATCACTTCACATCCGAGACGAAGGAACAGTCAAAACAGTGGACTCAAAGGGGAGAATCGGCTCCAAAGAAGGCGAATACAGTTCCATCTGCAGACAAGGTCATGGCGTCAGTTTTTTAGGATGCGCGTGGAATAATTTCCGTTGATTATCTTCAGAAAGGAAAAACAATCAACGGCGGGTATTATGCGAACTTATTGCAGCGTTTGAAAGAAGAAATCAAGAAATAACGGCCGCATTTGGCGAAGAAAAAAATTTTGTTTCATTAATATAATGCACCAGTTTATACATCCGGCATCGCGATGGCTAAAATTAGTTAAAGATGGAATTGAAAAAATGGTTCGGTGGTAAAAGCTTTGCAAATAGTAAAGAAGTGGAGTCTGCCGTTGATGACTATTTTAAGGAGCTCGACGATTCTCACTATAAATTCGAAGCTATTAACATCGCTGGGAAAAGTGTATGGCACTAAAAGAAGACTACGTACAGAAATAAACATATTTTCCCCCAATTTTTTTGTGTTTTCTTTGTTAGGTTGGATACTCTGCGACTACCCACGTATATATGTACTATGGTGATTGCTGTAGGGAAAAGAACCAGCGCTCATTCAGACGCGGATTTGACATATGCGGCAGACTTTGGCAAGAAGTCTCGAGCTTCCGACAAATGAGCGAGCATCTTATGACAATCCGCATTAAGGTTAAATTCGCTAACATAAGCCTAATATGCGCCCATACCCGTACGAAGACAAGGACGACGCCACCAAAGAATGTTTCTACAAGACATGACATATGAGCAACGTCAGAAGTATGACGTTAAAATCGTACTAGACAATTTTAACGCCACGTTAGGAAAAGGGAGCATCTTTCGTAGGACAGTTGGTAAGCATAGCCTACACGTTTGGTAACGGACATAGGCTTATTGACTTTGCGGCGGGACGAAATATCACTATAGCGAGCATCCTCATCTCAATACACACAAGGGGACATGAGGGCACCAGATCATCAAACGCTAATCAAATTAATCATTTTGCGATAGAAATAGGGCATGCCTCCAGTATTCTGGATGACCGAAAGTTCCGGGCAACCAACAATGACCCGGATCACCATCTTGTTGTAGCCAAGGTGCGAATACGGATTTACCAAGCGCTGCAACAAAGAAGAAATGCTGTGAGAAGATATAAGTAGCTCAACATCCCGCCTTCAGGCAGAATAGACCATTCAATTTAGACATTGATAGCCAAAACATCCGTCTACCTGACCAAAATGAAACAATGCTAGCAATATCTAAACTGAAAACCAACAGCAGCTGGATCTGACAGGTTACTGGCCGAAGTATTCAAAGCTTCTGGAAATGACTTTGTGGAGAGACACCCTGACTATAGAGGTAAGTCTCATCAACATTGCGTACAAGATCTTATCTGCCATATTTTGTGAACTCTATATAAGACCTGTCTCAGTCATACTTCATGACGCAGAGCATGGACCCTTTTAAAATCACCCTTAAAATGGTTGCACATAGAGCAGGCGAACGGAAATTAGGGAAGGAAAAAAGAGAGATAGCGATGTGCGTTGGTTTTAAATGTTTGCAAGTTATAATGACTAGGAAATAAAGAGCTCGATAGGGCATTCCAATATTTTAGAGTACGAAGTGGGCTTGAAAGCGAATGAAGATATCCTCAGTCGTTTCGAGAAAAAAATCCTAAGAAAAATATTCGATCCTGTTTGCGTTCAAAGGATTTGGAGGAGAAAATTCCACGACGAATTGCACAAGCTGTAAAGCGACATGGACCTAGTCAAGAAATTGCGCATCAGTCGCCTGAGATGGCTGGGATATATAGAGTGAAGGGACACCAATGCTCCGTTCCCAGTCACTAGGTTTGTATTCGAAAAAACTTACGAAACCTCAGACGAAATAGAGTGCTCATGACGGTGAATTATTGACAATTTACCTGTACTTACTGGAAGCCAGAGACTCCTCCATTTATACCGACCACAAGATGCTTACCTATGCTGTTTTGTAAAAACCATAAAAAGCTTCACCGAGACAGTAGAACTATATTGGTCAGTTCCCCACAAAAGTCTTATATATTCCTGGTGCGAAAAACGAAGTTGCAAATTTCCTATCTCGCATTGACGAAGTAGAATTATTCGTGTCCCTCAAAATCAGCAGCGAACAAAACCGTACAGAAGTTTCTCGCCTCAGTAAACAAACATCACAAGAGATCTTGCTCGCCAGGAAAATCTGACACAACTGCAAAAATCAAACTAGCTAACATGTCTGAAAGGTAATTATACAAAGAGTTTCAATTAAGGTAAAATATCTGACAATTCGAGGTACTAAAACTCCTCTGCATTGTGAAAAATTTACTGGGCCCTTGCGTCCGTTTATTCCCGCCACATGCAGACATGAACGACTAAGATAACTGCATGGGCTATCGCATACTGGTGTGCAATCAACTTATAGACTGATTCAAGAACGTTTTGTTTGACCTGGCTTGATGGGGTAAGTTTGTCAAAGGGTACACAGATTGTCAACGGGCAAAACAGGGTACCAATATCAACATACCAAATGACAGATCAATGTTTTACTCACATTAAAGGGGACTTACAAATTGTCGGTTTCAGAAAATCGATTTTTTTTCTTCATTTTTCTAATTTCTGTCTAGTTCGAGAGTATAGCTCGTCAAACATGACGACGCAAGACCGGTTCGCATGCCCCTGGATGCCTCAGGGCTGTTCATGATTTCACAGGTAGTTACTAACGGATGACCAGATAGCAAAGTTTTTCCAATTGTTATGCTTCACCAGCTGTCAAAGTTACCAATGACATCCAGCTGTCAAAATTTTCGGTAAGGTTTGCCATTCCATCATGCATTGTTGTACGCTTGCCTAACGTGCGGAAATTATTAAAAAAAAATTTATCGAAATTCCGGTTCAGTTATAAATACCCAACATGAATTTCGTGGTCGTGACGCCGGTCGTCATCATATCTTCAGTGTGCAGACAATTCGTCGCACCGTGGAAAAGGGTGTACTTTTGCCACTTGCCAGAAATGGGCATCGCCAGAATCAACACGGCTTATTTTGCGGTTGGATTTGAGGCTACATCCTTATGAAATTGTATTGACGCTAGAATTGAAGCCCTGAGTTCGCTAATTGGGCGCTGGAAATGTCGGCCGAAGACCCTGATTTTGGCCAAAAACCATCTCTCGGACGAGGCCATTTTTTGGCTCAGCAGATATGTTAACAAGCAAAATTTCCGTTATTGGAGCGCATACAATCCACAAGTGTTCGGCCAATCATCAATGCATCCACGCATCCGTCATCGGACCTTATTTCTTTCGAAATGAGGAAGGAGACACCGTCACCGTCAATGGTCTCAGGTGTAGAGCAATGTTAACCGACTTTCTGTGGCCAGAACTCGACAACATCGATATATCCGAGCTGTGGTCCCAACAAGAGGGCACTATATGCCATTCAAGCGACGCAACGCTCGAAGTTGTGAAGGAGAAATTTGCCGACTGGGTCTCACGGCCGCGATCAGGCGATTTGACAGCACTCGATTATTTTCTCTGGGGCAACGGCAAGTCCTTAGTCTACGCTAGCAAGCCAACCACTGTGGACGAGCTCGAGGCCAACTCTCGACACGCTATTGCCGGAATTTTTTTTTAATTTGAATTTTTGTGAGCAAGTTTACAGACCTGCGCAGTAGTGTTTTGTATAGTAAAGTTTCCGACCGAACAATGATGCTAGACATCACACTTTCCCAGCCGAAAAAACAGTTTTTGCTTTTTTTGGAACCGACTCGCCCTTTGCAGTCCACTGTTTTGACAGAATTTTCGTTTCGGCCGTATAACGGTGTATCCAAGTTTGATCTACAGTAATTAATCGGCGCCAAAACTCGGATTTATTGCGCCTAAACTACGCCAACAGAGCGTTGGAAATGTTCATTCGAACACGTTTTTGGTCTAACGTAAGCAAATGCGGCACCCAAGGCGTTGGAAGCTTTCCCATGCCTAAATCTTGATTTAAAATGTAACAAACACGTTCTTTGGAAATTTTCATGATCTCTACTATATCTCTTACTTTAATTCGGCGGTCGTCTAACACCATTTGGTGAACTTTAGCAATGTTATCGTCAGTGGTTGCAGTTTTTGGACGTCCCGAACGTTCATCATCTCCCAAGCTCTTACGGCCACTTTTAAATTCAGCTGCCCGAAATTGCACTGTGGTAAATGATGTGTCCCCATACACAGAGTCCAACTCATTTTTGATTTGCGTAGGCGTATTGCCTTTTAAAAACAAGTATTTACGAGTAATAGCTCGATACTCAATTTTTCTAATTTTCGCAAAAAACACTCGCATCGACTCACTCAAACGACTGTCAACTAAAAACTGCGCGTCCAAAATGACCGAAACTTCGGTAAGTAACTGTCAAAAGATGCCCAACTAGCATTCACTATCTTTTATTGACGAGTGCCGCTATATTTACGTTGCGATCGCAAACTTTTCAGACAACTCTCGTACCTCGCAGATACACAAATCGTTAATATGGCGTCCTTACCAAGAAGGGAGTACTGTAGTTGACTTGTGGCTTGTGGCTTGTGGCTTGTGACTAACATTAGTTAATTCAACTCAAGAATAAAGTGTTTTCTTATTTATAATATAGAAAGAAGAGAAATCATAAATTTTACTCACTTTTTGCTTTTCAAAAACCTTATCGTCTTAAAGAATATTTTGCTCATACAAAACCACCTTTTCTTCTGCTGTCCTCTTTTTTTCTGTCTTCTTTTCCGTTACTTTTTATATGCTCAATACCCACACTGAATTCTAGAAAGAAATAAATGATGAATAAGAACGAGATACTGAGATATCTGTGACACCTTTATTGCTATAAAGTTGACACATGGGGATTATTTATGGAACACAACATCTTCCAAATGAACGCCTCGGCTCTGCTGGCAGACCCTTATCCTTTTCTCGAAATTTTCAATCACTCTTTCACATAATTGGGGCTCTATCTCGGCGATGGCGGCTTCAATGTTCGCTTTCAAAACTGGAATTGTTTGCGGTTGGTTGGCGTAGACCTTGCTTTTCACATAGCCCCAAAGAAAGAAGTCTAACGGTGTTAAGTCGCACGATCTTGGCGGCCAATGGGTGTCTCCAAAACGTGAAATCACGCGGCCGGGAAACTTCGTGCGCAATAGCTCGAGTGTTTCGCGACTTGTATGGCACGAAGCCTCATCCTGTTGAAAGTAGAGGTTGTCCGTATCCATATCCTCGAGCTTCGGCCACAAAAAATTATTTATCATGTCTCGGTAGCGCGATCCATTGACAGTAATGGCTTTTCCGGCATCATTTTCGAAAAAGTACGGCCCTATGACACCTCTGGTCCACAAACCACACCAAACAGTTATGCGTTCTGGGTGGATTAGCAACTCTTGACTCATTCGTGGATTTTCGGTGCCCCAGATGCGGCAATTTTCCTTATTAACGTAGCCGCCAATGTGGAAATGGGCCTCATCCGAAAACACGATTTTCTTGCAAAAATCAGTGTCACTATGCACGTTCTTCAAGACCCAATCAGAGAACGTAAGGCGGTGCTGGTGGTCGGCCGGCTTCAGTTCTTGCGTTAATTGGACCTTGTACGCATGGGGCGCCAAATCTTTTGTCAGAATTCGGTGCAGTGTGGCTGTGGAAAGATCAAGCTCCCGAGAACGGTGACGAATGGAGGTGTTTGGGTTGTTTTCGATACTGCCCTTTACTGCGGCGATATTTTCTATTGAACGTCCAGGGCGAACACGTTTCGGTGTCTTCACATCTTGTACTGAGCCCGTCTTCTGAAATTTTTTGATTATATTGCGCACACACGTATCAGAAGGCACATGATTACGTGCAAAATTGGCACGAATTTTTCGCATCGTTGCCGCGATTGAACGTGAATTTTCGCTATAAAATTCAACGATTTGCATCTTTTCTTTCACCGTGTAGCGTTCCATAGTAAATTTCCCAAATTTGTAAAACTATTTTAAAAATTAATTCAATTTGGCAACTTTGCTTTATTTACTTTTTCTTTTTTTAAACACACATTTGGGCGTACTTATTGAAAATAGAGAAATTGATGTGGGTAAAAGGGTGTGTTTTAACTTTTTCTTTGTTGGAAAAATCACTTAATTTCCTAAATATGCCGTAGCCAAATGCTTTTTATAGAATATTACACGACACCGCCAAATAAACTTCAAATTTAAACGAGATGAGATCTATGCTTCCGAGGTTAAGGAAATTTATGTAAATGGTGTACAATTGTATGATTTCGTTAAGTTGGTTGTGTTCAGGTTTTAATTCGTTAAGAGGGGAAGTTACGTTCAACTCGAACGGTGGGAAAGAAATGTCTATAAGAGTGTTTAGTCGTCAGAAAGAAATAGAAGCATATGTGGTAGATTTCTTAGTACAGTAGCAAAGAAAATTTATAAATTTGTTTTAGATTTTATTTAACAAAAAATCGATTCTTAAATTTTAATATATGTAAAGCGCGACCAGATAAGAACGATATTAAAAAACATTTAAATAAAACAATAATGGTGTGAGATCTACAATTGATTCTGGATTTATTTTGAAGCTACGTACATCCCATTATATGTGGAATAGCACATCATTCAAATAGCCGTCTCGGCTTCGCTGGCAGTGCTTCAAGCGGTCGGTCCAATTTTTGATGACTCGGTCCAGTATGTGCAGGGTTATTCCGGCAATAGCGTGTCGAGAGTTGGCCTCGAGCTCGTCTACAGTGGTTGCCTTGCTAACGTAGACTAAGGACTTGCCGTAGCCCCAGAGAAAATAATCGAGTGCTGTCAAATCGCCTGATCGCGCCCGTGAGACCCAGTCGGCAAATTTCTCCTTTACAACTTCGAGCGCTGCGTCGCTTGAATGGCATATAGTGCCGTCTTGTTGGAACCACAGCTCGGATACATCGATGTTGTCGAGGTTTGACCACAGAAAGGCGGTTAACATCGCTCTATACCTGTGATCATTGACGGTAACGGTGTCTCTTTCCTCATTTTAAAAGAAATAAGGTCCGATGATGGCGCATGGCATAACCCGCACAAAATAGTCAATCTTTGTGGATGCATTGATGCTTGGCCGAACACTTGTGGTTTGTGTTCTCTCCAATAACGGTAATTTTGATTGGAGTGCATACGAGTATAAACGAATGTATACCACTGTAAAATTGTCAAAAAACCTAGTCGGTATTCGGAGTAAATGCTCTAGTGAGGTTTTGTAAAGTTTCTTTTATCGATGCTATGTAAATTCCGTATTTGACGTGTTTTTCTTCGCTCGGCCATTCAGTTCTTTTTTTTATGGAAATTGCTGGATTCTAAAACTCAAGAGCATACAGTCTATCCACTCAAGAGTCTCCGTTCCAATCTGATTCAGATAACCTACTAAATAATTCTTTAACCCCTTTGTCACGGCTGGTACATTCAAGTGTCGCAAAATGTATAAACATCCCTAGGGACATAAATTCTAAATCCTTTTGGCTTAAAAATGAACACAGTGTCGTTCATTGAGATCGATGACGTGACGTGTCTAGATTTGCAAGTTTTCACGCGTAGTTTGACTGGAAATCGTGTAAAAGGCAGTCGCTTTTGTAATATTTGCTGGTTATTTCATCGGAGGGCCACTAAAATAAGCTAAATACTCCAGAACAAACTTGTAAGAATTGATTACAAATTATAAGGTACATCTATGTTCTATTTATTTTATGTTTAGTTACATTATTTGCAAATTTGTCACATTGGCACAGAAGCGTACCGCCCGTCTTTTTTAGTTTTTCAAATTTGTACCAAAAGTCCTGCAGGTATGATTTTTATGACATGCTGAATTTTGTGTTTTATGCAGAAAATGTCTACTCCCTTGAAACAAAAAAAGATTGTGAAATTAGCAAATGCTGGTTTTAACGATGACAGTGTTGACGAACTTTCTGCTGGCAGCGACGAATACTAGGTGTCGGATAATTCGGAAAAAAGTATCTAAAGGATCTTAAGACAACGAAGTACCTAGTTCCGACGAAGTTTCTAGTGAAGAAGAACCGAGTGATCATGCTTCAGAAGAAGTACAGACTGACAATCAGGCAGATGATAGAGTCGTCATATGGTCACCAGTACCAAAAATGTTCGTCCCTAAGAAAACGGTGAGCGATTCTTACATTTCTAAGACAGGATTAGAGCTTATATTGCACAATGTACAAATAAAAGGTTGGATATACGACATATGAGAAGTCTAAGAAGAAAGTGGTAAGAACCATAAGAACAAATCCAGGTGAAATAGAAGTAATTATTGGATGCATGTTCGTGATGTGCTATAATCGATTACCATGCTTGAAAGACTACCGGTCTACTCATTCCTCTTAAGGTAATCAGTCGATAAAGTCAGCAATATCACGGGATATGTTCATGCTGATAATTTCAAAAATGCATTTTTCACCTCCTGAATAAGACATATTATGTGGGAGACCTAGTTGAATGTTTAAAAAAAAAAAACGTTTCAAAAGTGCAGAGAAGACAGCAGCTCCAAAGGCATAGACGAATGTGTGACTAAATTCAAATGGCGCAGCATGATGAAGCAATATATGCAAATGAAACTGATGAAACAGGGCATCAAAATGTGGTCGAGGTGCGATGCACTCTCAGGTTATAGTGGAAAAGAGACTGAGCAACGTGAAGGAGCATTGGATGAACGAGTTGTTCAAAAACTAGCCAGCTCAATAACTAAAAAGGACGTCACTTTATGCTTCGATGGGTTTTTTACTTCAGTAAATTTGTTAAACTCTACTGGATTCCCTGCCGTTTGTGCAGTGATGACCAATCGAAAAAATGTTCCAAATTTTGAAAGAAGACTTCAACATGGTGAAGCTGAGTTCTATGTTAATGCACATCTGCATGTATATTGTGCATAAATGGCAGATACAAAGGAAGTGTTAGGTAGTTGGAAAGACCAACCCACTTAGGTCTATTGCCCCGTTGTGATGCCACGTGGATCTGTGATCCTCTTACTTATGGAACCAATTTGAGCTTATGATGAAGCGTAGGAGACTGTTAACGTCTATGTATATTCTTTAGATCGCTTAGGTCGTTGTAGAAGAAAGCTCTTAAGTGAAGTTTTCTTCTCAGGGAGAGAGCTGGACATGTACAGGGTAGGTGGAGGATTGTCTCCTCATTCTCCTCGCCCATGCAGCTTCTGCAGAAATCATTTGTAAAGGCGTCAAGCCTTCTTGTGTGCCTGCCTATGAGGCAGTGCCCAGTGATGACACCTATGATGACGCTGAGATGCTTCTTATTTAGAAGAATCAGACACTTAGAGCGATTCAGATCCAGTTTTGGCCAGATCTGTTTGGTCCAACAGTCCACCTAAGGTCTGTTCTTTTATTAGCATCCAGCATTAATATTGATTTGCACGTAGCGATGGTAACCTTTTCCGGTAGAATAGGTAGAGTGGTTCCAATTTCGGCGAGTTCATCAGCTCTACAGTTCCCTGGAATGTCTCTGTGGCCCGGCACCCAACAAAGGTGGAGATTGAACTGTTTTGCCATCTCCATAAGAGATAATCGGCATTCAAGGGCGGTTTTCGAATTTAATGAGACTGAGTCCAGGGACTTGATAGCTGCCTGACTATCCGAAAAGATGCGGATATCCATTGCAGATATCATATTTTTCTTCAGCCAGGACAGAGCTTCTTTAATCGTCAAAATTTCCGCCTAGAACAGGCTACAGTGATTTGGAAGACGGAAGAAGATGGAGAAAACACCGCCACCAAACCCACTATCGGTTTTAGATCCATCTGTGTAAAAGTGGATTGACTTGTCCTCCATGAAAGTATCTTCCTTCCAGAATGATCTAGAGGGGAAGCATACATGGAACTCTTTATTAAACCAAAGTTAGGGTAATGGTGTAATTGATGTTCTCTGTGCAGATTCCTAATATATTAAGAATATTAGCGTGGCCAAATAAATTACTTTTCTAATGTGTAGTTGCTATAAAGTGAATAGCTTATAGTCGCAGCCACTTGCTCTGTTGAAGATATCGAGGGGTGTCAAGTGAAACAGAATATCTAATGCCGCGGAGAAAGTACAACGCGGAGCTCCACTTATGCATAGACATGCTGCTCTTTGGACTCTGCTTAGTTTGCTGCAGTTGACTGAATTGTCTAAGGCCGTCCACCAGACAACAACCCCGTAGATGAGTATCGGTCTTATGACCGAGATGTATAGTCAGTGGGTTATCCGAGGTTGAAGGCCCCATTTGTTTCCAATGGCTTTTTCCAAGAGAATAAAGTTACTGTAGCTTTCTTGAAAAGACCAAATTCGATAACAATTTTACGAAATGTTACTTTTACCGTTCGCCCATTTTCGTAATAAGATTGAATAAGAAAAATGCATTGTTGTAAACGACTCCATGACTAAAATTGCCAAAGATTATATGACATCTATCAAAAAGAACAACCACATTGAATTCTCTAAATGATAGCCAACATCCACGCCATCTGTTGGCTCACCCTTTGCATATTTTAATTAAAATTTATAAATTGATTTCTTCTTAAAATAAAATCGAAATCAAATTTATAAATTTTCTTTGCTACTGTACTAAGAAATCTACCACGTATGCTTCTATTTCTTTCCGACGACTAAACACTCTTATTGGCATTTCTTTTCCTCTGTTCGTGTTGAATGGAATTTCCCCTCTTAACGAATTACCACCTGAACACAACCAATTTAACGAATTCAATGAAATCATAAAAATGTACACCATTTGCATAAAACCACTTAACATCGGGAGCATAGATCTCATTTCGATTTTAAGTTTGTTCGAAAGAGTCATGGTGTAGTGTTTCGGGAAAAGCGTCTGTCTACGCCACATATTGTAAATTAAGTGATTTTTCCAACAAAGAAAAGTAAATACACCTTTGCACACATCAATTTCTCTATTTTGTTGTTTTTGGTCTAGTATATGTATATTCAATCTGTACGCCCAAGTGTGTGTGAAATAGCAGAAATAAAGCCACATCCAAGCAAAGTTACACAAATTTAGTGAATTTTCAAAGTAGTTTTACTTAAATAAAAAGAAATTGGAAAATATAAAATAGAAATCACTTTCAATTTCTCTGTTGAAAAAGTAAATAAAAGAAAAAGAAATTATTGTTATTACATAAAGAGAAAGAGCTTTTGCAGTGTGAGAACAGCTCACGAATACACAGCAAATTAGCATCGCGCTCAAGGAATAGAAATTTCCTTTAACATATATTCGCATTTATTCTCCCTTTTCTCCTTTTTATTCATCATTTACTTCTTTTTAGAATTGAGTGTGGGTATTGATTTGAGCATATAAAAAAAAGTAGCGAAAAAGAAGCCAGAAAAAGCATAAAAGCTGGAAAAAAAAGAAAGAAAGAAGAAAAGAGAAGAAATTATTCTTGTTCCCTGTGAAAAAAGTGATTTTTTTTATGTGCAAAACAACGGTTTTTTTTTTTTTCATTTTTCTAGTTCTATCTCCGTTTGTTCGAAGCAATTATTCGTATTCTTCAAGACGACACGGTTTTTGAAAAGCAAAAAGTAAGTACAATTTATGATTTTTCTTGTTTCCATATTTTAAATAAGAAAACACGTTATTTTCGAGTTGAATTCGAGTGAAAATTCAGGTTTCGTTTGGTGTAAAGTGAAGTGTGGACCATATAAGGTCAACCCAGAGGCAAGGTGATTGAAAAGCTAAAATGCCAAAAGCAGCGCCAATGTAACTGTTTATATGTGTATATGTAATAATTTAAATAAATATCATGTAAAATCTTGTTGAAAAAGTGTTGACAAATTTTCATAAAAAAATTGAAAAAAATAAAAAAAAAACAAAAGTTACGCAGTGGGAACACTGAAACTTGGCAACATGGCGTTGGAGTCATTATTAGTAGAAGGCAAATATTTTAGTGTTATTTTCCGAGTGGAAATTTTCATTGCAATTGGATGGTGGAAGAGACACTGCGATTTTTTATTTATTACTCAGTGAAGCTCAATAAATTAAAAGATTTTCACGATTGGAAATTGTTGTGATGCGGAATCTTGTCGCTTTGTACGTGGGCAAGATTGCGTATCACACCACCAACACACGTTCAAATAAGTATGGTGTATTCCTCCTCACTCAAGCGAGTGACTGATTTCCACTCAAAATGGGGTAAATGTGAAAGCTAAAATCAGCACTGTTGCCACTTTTCCCGAGGTGAGTTTCACGTAACTGATTTTGGTCTAAAGATGTTGCCTGCCACTTGAATGGAATCGACAAATGTTTTTTCCAAACACTTAAGGTCTTCCTAAAGAAAATTTTTACATTCGGTTACGTTTACGCTTAGCGCCGATTTTATCCTCGCAAGGGTCTTCTTCACCATCCGAATTGGACGTCGATGGTCAGTGAATTGACTTGTCTGTTAATAATACTTTACAAATATGATGCTAAAAGATGTTTTTGTTTTTTTTAGAGGTATACAAATTCAATATGAAATAAAACACCTGAAGCTAATGTTAATGTCTATGATATTTGCTTCATTTAATAGATAATTTTATGTCATTAGTGTTTAAATATGATATCGAGAATATGCGCGCCACGGCTAGTTTGAATGAAGTGCAATCAAGAAGTTAAATTTTCGACAACTTTATCTAACAACTGGGGCCGTATGTCAGCATTAACACGGCGAATGTTGACTTCCAAATCGTCCAACGTCTTTGGTTTATCGTCATACCCCCAAAGAAAGTAAACTAAATGCGTGAGATCACAGCATCGTGGAGGCTAATTCGCAGGTTCATTACGCGAAAATGTTTCCCGCAATAAATTGATGGCATCGCGCACAGTGTGGCATGTTGCGCCATCTTGTTGAAACCAAAGCTCTGTCACATCAATGCCATTCAACGGAGAAACGAAGAAGTCAGAAATCATGTTTCTATAGCGCCCTCCGTTGACGGTAACATTCTGGACGGTATTGTCCTTAACTAAATAGGGGCCGATGATTCTGCCAGCCCATAAAGCACACCAAACAGTGAGTTTTAATGGTTGTAAGGGCGTCTCGACAAAGGCTTCTGGGTTTTCTCCACTCCAAATTCGGCAGTTTTGCTTGTTTACATATCCATTTCACCAAAAATGGGTTTCATCGGAGAATAAAATTTTGCGTTGAAAATGAGGATCAAGCTGAATTATGTTTTCGGGCCATTCACCGAATCTACGACGCGTATAATGGTCATGCGGTTTCAACTCTGACACAAGTTTGGGTTTCTTGGGTTTAAAACTTATAAACCCAAGATCTTTCCGTAAAATCTTCCACAAAGTGGATGGGCATAACTTCAATTGCTGTGCACGATGGCGAATCGACACAGGCATTGCCACAACGGCAATAACTTCTTCTGTTCGCACTGTTTGTCGTCTTTGGGGATGCGTATTATCCACTAGAGTGTACGTCGTGCGAAAACGATTCATCGTGTTCCGAATAACTTGCTCAGATGGACGATTATGTTGACCGTAAAATGGACGTAGCACACAATAAGTTTAGTGAACCGAGCCATGGTTTTCAAAATAAGTTTACACAATTTGCACGTGTTGTACGATCTATTGATCGTAAAATGGCAAAACGTACTAACCACAAATCAACTTTCAACTGTCAAATTGACAATCTGTAGAAACAGTGTTGCCAGTTTAAAACCCAAACATCTATATAAGTTCTGATTTAATGCGGCACAAAAACTGAAGAATGAGTCCCAATGTTCCCATTGGACATACGCGTACACCTCCATTATAAGGCAATCCTAGACCAAGTGCTACCTCTCAGATAGCCACCAGATTTGGTAATTCTTTTCATTTTACTTTCGATAGCGCTAAACTTCAGGGCTCAAGCTGGCCAATTCCTAGGCAGTTACACACTTTAGTTTACGAGTAGTTGAGATTGGCTTCGAACTATTGGCGACATCTGCCATGCTGTCCTTCTCGGTGGGTGGCAAAGAACGTTTAAGCTCGGTGTCCATTCCACCGATGCGCATGTGATCCAAATACAAGTTTCTTTTAGAATCGCATGCTATTTTGACACTGACAGCTCTTTCCCGCTAGAAATTTTGACTGTCAGTATCATACGTTCGGTTTACGCTTGAACAGCGTTGGGAAGTATTGAAAACTTATTTCAAAATTGAGTGCTGTGTTGCCAAAACAGTGCGTTTGTTGAAAATTAGTTTGCCCGAAATGAAGCACGCATCATCGCTCCTGCTTGTGAGCAAGTTTGTGCAAAAAGTTCGTGATACTGGCTTGCTTGCAGACAGCACTGATGGTCTCCGTGTATGACAGTCTGATGATAATTTTGCACAAGGGCCTCGGATTATTTGCTTACAAAGTCCAATTGACTCAGCAATTGAAGGCAAACGACCGCATCGCTATTGCTTGTCAGATTGGGCCTTAAAGCAGCTTGAATTGGAAATCGAATTTGGCCGAAAAATCATTTCTTCTGACGAGGCGCATTCTCATCTCAGCGGCTTTGTTAACAAACAAAGAGAGTGACAGTTTGGTGCGGATTTTGGAGAGCTGCCATCATTGGCCCATTTTATTTCGAAAACGCAACTTGAAACGAAATTTCGGTCAACGGTGAGCGCTACAGAGCTATGATTACCGAATTTTTGTGGGCTGAGCACGATAGCCCGCCATGCCGCCACATAGACCATCAACCAATCGATCTTCGGTAACCGTGTAATCAGGCGCTTTGGCGATGTCAATTGGCCGCCTCGGAGCTGCGATTTGATTAAAGATCGATGTTATGCGGACAATTTAGAAACGATTCAAGCCCTTAAATTGAGCCATTCTTAAGATAGAATTAGGGGTCTTGGAAAATTTGGTTGACAGGATGTGCTACTGCGAAGTTAGCCGAGGCATTCCATAAATAATGGGAATGTTCGCTCTTTCTAACAAAGCCAGAAACATACGGAGAATAATTGATTTTTGTTCATTTTATTTTATTTTCAAAACTAAAGCCAATATCACAATAAATCCACTTAGATTACACGAAGAAGTTTTCTTGGAAAACCTAAACCACATGTCCAATTTGCGGGAGCAAGAAGTCGTTGGTCGACGTTCTGCAGCGCTCACCAGTCACAGCAAGTGTTCTCGATGCCACAACTGATTTTGACGGCGTATTACACGGGCGTTTTCATAGCCACACAAGCAAGCATTTTGCTCTAAAACGCGCCATCGCCGATGGTGATTTTTAATGGAAAATTATCCTCATTGTGGTCAAGGTTTGGTAGATCTTGGTTGTAGCACATGATTGGCGTGTAAATCTTGTTCGTTAAGATCATTATATTGATGAACTGGGTCCGTCGTCTGCTGCAATATTCTTTCGATCGAACGACTACTTTAGGCTGATATTTTCCCCTGGTTGAGCCAGTCTCCTCAAGTTTTACCCACTTGGACTATCAAAGTCTCGTAGCAAAAGACATTATTTGTAAAAATAAAGCCATATTCATAGATGCATTATTTTTCCACCATCTCGTATAGGGTCCCTGAACGCTTGTGATAGGGCTTGTTATGCAATTGCCTCCTTGACATAAAAAAGCAGGCGATCTTCTACTCGCGTGTACTAATGTTGTCAGAATTAGCTGCAACTTTAACGTTGTAGTTTTCGATGGTGAGATATTATGCAAGACCTCGTATTGTAGCACTATTTTGTCAATTGGGTCTTAGTCTTATAGTCGCAAGCTGGCTCTAAATGGAACAAACATCTGCTCCGGGGTGGAATTTACTTTAAAAATGATATCATAATTTGCTGGAGACATCGGATTCTGCTTTTCTTTATCTAAAGATCTGGAAATTTCTACATTTCTACAGGGTCTTCCGAACTTTGACAGTTCGGCCATATTGTTGAAGCTACATCTGTTAAATTCGCTGTCATTTGTTGAGTCTGTTTTGTCAAATCACCATGGAAGGACATAGCGTTCAACGTGCAAATGGCAAAATTGTTTTATCAAAATGGGTTCTCCGTTCGGGCAACGTTCCGCGCGTATCGTCCATTTTACGGTCAGCATAATCGTCGTACCGAGAGGACTTTCCACAATGTGGTGGATAAATTTGAGTCCACTGATTCAGTAAACGATAAACCAACACACACACGTCGACGCAACGCAAGATCTGCCAAAAACATCGCCGCTGTGAGAGTGTGCAGGATAATCCGAAGCAGTCGATTTCGCGTTGCTCACAAGAACTCGGCCTTTCGCAGGCCACAACTTGGCGAATTTTGCGTCGTGACTTGGGCCTGCACCCGTACAAAATTCAACTGACCCAGTAGCTGAAGATACTACCCTAATTTTCATCGAAAAATCATCTTCAGCGTCATCGAAAATTGGACATTTCGGATGCGCGCAACCCAGAGAAGCTACGGCGGGCATTTGAACGATGTTATTCCATACATAATAGCTGCGATGATATCTCACACACATTTTGTTTTATTTAAATTCAAAGATATGAAGTGCTTAATGAAAGACTCTTTACTTGAACTACGTCCCATATCTATTCTTCAGACTCCAGTCATCAATTTAAGTAGGTGACCTCAGGATTTAGTTGCCGTGAACAATACTGACTTGGCTAAATCTGGGATCCCACTCCACTGCATACTAAATGTGTTTTCCAAAATTACGCTGCATTGCTGATCAGCTTTTCATTGTCTCGAAATCGGCCATCAGCACGTAAAGCTAGAGACGATATGCGAGTATACATCCTCGTGTAGTTCGTTGATCTTTTGCAATACTCGTATGCTATGTGGACGTGAAAACTTTGCATATACTATAGTTGATTTGCTGGGACAGAAGTCAAGTTGCCTATGATGAGAATGGGTTTTACAAACTCACGACACGCTAGATAGGATTCGTAGTCTTTGTATAGAATCTAGGTATGTACATGAATACTTATTCGTATTCACATTTGATCTTCTCTAACCTTCTTAACTTAGGGAAGCAGCTTTCTATAAAAATCTACATTCGAAATCAAAGACGGTTAAACATGTTTCTTTAAAGCCTTTGTTCTGCAGTAACGCCCGTGGCTTCCTTTGTTACATTTTTAGATTTGTCGCCTTCCACTTTAAGGCCTGATAAACGCGATAACCAAGTGCTATGGTTCTTCAATTAATTTTATGATCACATTTATTGTTCTCGAAGATATTAGAACAATCTTTACATACCCAGGTCGGTGTCCTTAACTCAATTTGGCGCCTAAGCTGTTTGAAACTGTGGCTTAATTTAGACACGACTAACCTGTTAATTAGTTTTACGGTTATTTTTACCTGAATCGTTTTGATTTTATGGACTCTAATGAATATTGATGGACGACGATCAAAATCACTGAAACTCGTCGATGTCTGGTCGATTTTGTTGAAGAAAGCGAGTCAAGAAAGTAGACGAACCCGGCTCATTTCATAGATCAATAACGAACACAAATGCACGTATAGGTGATGTATTTCGAAGTTTTTAGTACTCGTACACAGTCATCATTTACCCTGAGGGTCGACTGTAATATGTAAACGGAAGTTGAGCTCCCATCACATAAAATGCCGAGGTCGCGAAGAGATTGAACGGAGGAGATAGGTTGGTTATGGAGAAGGTAGAGTGGGGAAGGAGATTGGTGCCGCTTATGTGAAAAGGTGATGGATTTGGGTATATTAAGTTCCAAACAATTTTTGAGGCGCCAGATCAAAAAACTAGGAGTCATGGCGAGACGAAATGGTTTTGGAAAATTTGGTATCATTGGCGTAAAGGGAGGCGGACGAGCGTTTGATGATCCTATCAAAATCATTTATGGCTAATATAAAAAGAAGGGGACCGAGATGGTTGCCTTGGGGGACTCCAGAGGTGGCCAACAATGGAACCGAGTGGGCTGCCCTAAAACGAACACTGTAAAAACGGCTTTCGAGGTAAGAGGATATCCATTTTAACAGTATGGGTTCAAAGCCGAGGCCACACAATTTGAAGAGTATTAATCGATGAGAGATTTTATCGACGGCCTTGCTAAAATCGGTTGCAACTACATCGACTTCCTTGCCATTCTCTAGGGAAATGAGGGCGAAGGTTACGAATTCGACGAGATGTGTGTTTTGTGTTTTCTAGGGGAAATAAGTGATTTGCATTGGAAGCTTAGAGCTTTATACAAAATACTTTCGAAGAGTTTGGGAGAGTTTAGCGATTGGGTGATAGTTTGTTATTTCGTTATTTGATCCTTTTTTGTGGATCGGGGTTATGAAGGAGGTTTTCCAAGCCTGAGGATAGACGAAAGAGATTAGAAAGGGCAAGGGAAAGAAAGGAAGAACATTTTTTTAAAGAATATGGCAGGGAGGTCATCTGGGCCGGGTTTGAATTCGTCATTAAGTTGGTGTAACTTATATTCGACATAAGACGGGTCCAGGGTGTGAGAGAGTAGTGGGCCATTGGAGAAATTCAGCAGGCAATTAAAATAGGATGGATCTGGTACAAAGGAGTCATTGGTGAAGGATTGTTTGAAAAAGGTGGCAAATAGGTTGGCAATGGTGAGTGGAGGGCAGCCATCCGACTTTCTTTTGTAGTTAACAAATCAGAAAAAGGACTTAAGGTCGTTTATAAGATTGACTTGCACATTATTAAGGTAGCCCTGGTAAAGGGAATCGCAAAGTTCGTTGAAATGAAGATAAGCACCAAGATAGTTGGAATAGTCGGAAAAGGATGTAGTGCGAAGGAAAATATCCCATAACTTTTTTCTCTTATTTCGTAAGGAACGAAGCTTGCGATTATACCTGGTAGGACTAGTAGTTGATGTTTTAAGGCGGGAAAACGGAACGTAAAGGGAAAAAGAATTAAATATTTCTCTATAAAAAATGGATAAGGCATCATTTATACTTAAGTTGTGAAAGTTAAAGGGGCATCTGTTGAGATAGTCACTGATTTTATTAAAGTTTGCTTTATGAAAATCACAAGATGAGAGTGTTGCTGGGGGGAGTGAACTGGACTGGACAGAAGAGTTATGGAAAAACGAGAGAAGAAGGGGACGGTGGTAGTTATCGATTGTTGAGAGAGACAGGGGACAAAGTGAGACTGAGGAGTTAATTGAATCTGTTGTGAAAATAAGGTGTTATTGACTTGGCATAGACTTGAGTCTGTTAAGCGATCTAAGAAGGGGCATTCCTTAGCTGAGTTGACATTTGAAGCGATGAAAAACGATTGATCATCTGATGGAGTCCACTGTCCACCCATAGACTAGCTTTTAGAGAGACCATCGACCGTCGAAGAAAATCATCTAATACTTGTTATCAGGCCACCAATCCTTCATTTATTTCCTCTTTCTAAGACAAATCATGTGGTGCAATTAAATAATAAATTAAAGATTGCCTTATCACTTTTGATTTGAAATAGAATTTCGTGGCATTGATTTATTATTGGCCTACGTTATCTGTCAGCCATTTGTTGTACCTACATCACTGTCAATCTGATATTTCTTCAGTTACAAAAGTAGTACATCTATCCGATAATTTCTAACTGGCATTGTCTTCATATTAGGAGTGTTACAAAACATTGTATCCGAAATTGAAAGAATAAGAGATACGGATATTATTTGGAATATTCTTTCATGCCCGTTCACCTAAGCCTGTCTGTATTCGCAATCGAAATGTCTTATTCCTAAAGATCCTCCATAGGTATTATGGGAAATTTTTAGGAATGCTACCAACACTTTCTCCAAGATTAACAATATCAGGTAATTTTGACCAAAAAACATGTTAATGTCGGTTCTTGGATTAGAATTAGCCCATTCTATTCTTTTTGTGATTTCTTGGTAGTCTCAGCAACCTCATGATTCAGTATATAAGATGTTAAGGATAGCACAACCGAAACTAATTTCGACAATCACGGAGGTGTTGTGCTTCGTAGTATCGTCATGAGGAAGGTATGACGCATACAGTACTGCGTCATTAAAATCACAGTAAGCAGTCTGCTGTCTTTTGTACTGATATGTTGAATAAATAATGCGCCTTGTTGCTACAGTTTGTTACAAATGAGTCAGTTTCGTTTTTTTTTTTACTCTGTGTTGTCTAGCACAAAACATGCACAGCGTTTGACAATAATTATCGACGAAGGCGATGAAATTATTAAGTTTGCGCACCAATATAGCAGAGGGTTCCTGGAAGAAAGTGATAAACTTCGGCAAAAGTCGTTCATTGTCAATCATTAATAAACCGAGGGCTCTTCATCCATACCCATAAAAATACGACAAAATAACACAGTGAATGTAAGAGATTTAGTGCGGTACCTACCGCCAATATAGGCACAAATTTCAGCTGACGTTCAAAGAAGGAGCCGAAAGGAAAATAATTGGATCACTCAATTGAAAGTTCTTGCCCTCACTAAAGCATTGATCCAAATTGGAGTGGCCTGTAGAATGGTTCTAAGGTCTTCAAATTCAGCGGCGCAGTAGCAATACAGATATGTACTTGGACTAAATACGTAACGTTGGATGTAATTATACGCGTTACCTATTTTAACACAGAAAGTCGCGTGAAACGTCTAATTGCTCCAAAAGTCTTGGAATTGATTTTTGAGCTGCAATTTTATTAATAACGGCGACGATATTGTCAGCTAGGCGAACGTTACGATGAAACCCAGGGTTTTACTCTATCAACGTTCAATTTGATTATGCCGGTCGGTTATTTCGACTGCAATCCGCACGTAAATTGCCGTGCTTAGTACAATTTGATATTGATTACACATTGTGCGACTAAAAAACGATCCACATTCACAACGGAATGGTGAACCGCAAATTATAATCCTGACACATGCGTTGTGACGCAACGCATAATTACTCATGTCAAAATGATGCAGATCTTGCTTTAACCAGATTTGTGAAGGTCGATGATTGTAACGGGTGTCTTTGTTTTTGGACGTATATAAGCTCCGATAAGGTTATCTGTCAAACTAGCTGTCAGACTGGGCACGTGTCTTTCACATTTATGTTTAGTATAATTTGACAAGTCTTTGGCGTTCTGTATGCCAAACTTCACAGAGCACTATATCCAATTTACGGTGCTAATAATCGTAAGCTCCTCAGGAGCTTACACGCAATACTATGGATCGATTTGTGTCTACGTATACTCTTATGGATAACATTCATCCAACACGAGCTCATACTGTGCGTACCGAAAAAGCTATCGGCTCTGTAGAAGAGGTGAGTGTGACCGAAAACCCTAATTTATCAATTCGACGCCGTTCCCAACAACTCGGCCTCTGCCTGACTACTACATGAAAGATTTTGTTCTACACCCGTATAAGATACAACTCGTGCAGCAATTGAAGCCAATGGGACCATCGTTTGCGTCGTATGTTCGGTGAATGCACTGAAAATCAACTGGAAGCTGAACCGAATTTTTGCGTCAAATCATCTTCAGTGATGAGGCTCATTTGTGATAGATAAAAGTGTCCAGTGATGACCCATATGATAGCGCTGAGATGTTTCCTATTTAGAAGGATCAGACTCTTAGAACGATTTAGATCCAACTTTGGCCAGATCTGTTTGAGCGCTAAACATGTTGGTCCAACAACAGTCCACGTAAGGTTTGTTCTTTTATTAGCATCCAGCTTTAATATTGATTTACACGTAGCGATTGCTATACCTACGCTACCCTTTTTCCGGTAGAATAGTTAGAGTGGCTCCAATTTTGGCGATTTTTCTGTGGCGCCGCACCCAACAAAGGTGAAGGTTGAACTGCTCTGCCATCTCTGTAAGACATGATCGGCATTCAAAGGCGGTTTTAGAATTTAATTGGACTGAGTCCAGGGACTTGATAGATATCACGTATTTCTTCAGCCACGACAGAGCTCCTTTAATCGCCAAAATTTCCGCCTGGAAGACGCAAGGAAAGGCTTAGATTCGGTTTATGTGAGAAAACACCGCCACCAACCCCGCTATCAGTTTTAGATCCATCTGTGTAAAAGTAGATTGGCTTGTCCTCCATGAAAGCATCTTCCTTAATAGGTATGTTAGCAAGCAAAATTGCCGTTTTTGGAGTCGACACAATGCTCACGGACTGCGGACCGCATTATATACCGAAAGGTCACTGTATGTTGTGCATGAATGTGCATGCCGAAGGCCCAATTTTTTTAAATCTGAAGATGGAGCTATCTTTACCGTCAATGGCGAGCGCTGCAGGCAAATAATTCGCGATTTTTTGGTTCCCTGTGGCCATAACAATCTTCTAAGAGACAAATAGTTTCACCAACACGGCGCAAGATGCCATACAGCGGGTCAAACCATCACTCAATTGGGAATCATCTCTCGGAATGGACCTGCCAATTGGGCGCCTAGGTCATGTGACTCGACTCCTTTGGACTCGTGTATGCTGATAAACCAGCTGAGGACTTGGAAGCCAACATTCGCGTTCTTGCTGAAATAAGGCCGGCTATGCTGGAAAATGTGGTGCAGAATTGAACCGAGAGGATGGTCTTCATAAGATGCACTAAAAGCCATAAAATTTGTTAGCTAATAATGCCATCTGGTTTATTTTTTCATAAAAGTTCTATACCTTTTCAAAAAACACCCGATAGTTTTGAAAATCTGGATCACCAACTGACTGACTGTGAAGCAGAGGCAAACGCTTCAAGCATACATCAAAATATTTGTCAAAAATCGGAAAATCTTAGACACGCACTATGTGTGCGTGTGACGTGTCCTACGAAAATATTTGGGGGGTGTGCCTCTAAAACGAAAGTCCTGTACAAACTGGAATCAGTTTGGTTTATTGCTTTGCTAAAGGTGAAGCAATTTCCTTTTAATATTTCTGGGGATTTCTCGTTTCTTTTTTATTAGGAGAAGTCATGCTATGACTAACCTAGATCCCATTAGACTGCGGCAAACTTTAATGAATCATCCTTATCATTCGCTCTATTCAATCGCAACCAATAAAAATGTTGTATCAGAAAATATTTGGGACATCAGAGGTTTTAAACAAACGAAGAAAAGATTTTTTGAGCTAATTTTAGTGGTTGCCTTATTTCTTGCCAAAATCCTCAACCACGACATGAAGTCACTGACAGGAAACCGGAAGTTGTCCATCAGTAACTAAATAACTTGAGTAGTCAAGTTCCAAAGTGAACAGGACTCTTTAAAAATAAGAACAACATTCTTTTTGTTGCAAAAAAGCGTGTCGGCAAATGCTTTTTCCGAAAAGGTGATGAGATGGGGCATTATGGTGCAACAAATGCCAACTTCCTTCTGCGCGATATTCTGGCCGAATACGACGAACACCAAGATAGAATTGTCCATTAACTGTTTGGGCCGGTGGAACGAACTCTTTGGACATTTTTTTTTTCCGTGGGTAGGTGAGAAATTTTCATAGACACTATAAGCTTCGATGCTATTAGTGTGAGATTCTTAATCACTAAAAAACGCCTCTCTTATACAGACTATGACTGCTTAGTGAGTTCACACTCAACAAGCAGTTCTTCTTTCGCGTTTTATTTTGTAGGCCATTTTCCATTGAAAATTTCGACGTACTTTAAAAATTAAGCGCTGGTGATCAGCGCGCTAAATCGAGAGGCTTAGTCCCTCAAGGATCTGTTGAACAGAAGTATTCGCATGTCCTTGTAGTCGATTTTTGTGTTTTCGCGCAAACATTTTAATTTCGTTCTGAACGTTTTCGACTCCAAGGTCTCTGTGGATATCATCGTTTCTAACGTACCACGGTGCATTAACAAACCTTCGAAGAACTTTGTTTTGGAATGTCTGTAAAACGTTAACTTTACTTATTTTGGTACAACCCCAAGGCTGTATACGATATGTCCAGGTTTAGCAGCAATTTGTTTTCTAAGCTGAGTTTGGAATATGTACTTTGCAAGAAGCCAGTACATGCCTCTATGCTTAATCTCAAGCTCTTCACGTTTTTTCTTAACGTGTGCTCTCCATTTAAGTTTAGCGTCGGGTGTTATACCATTATATTTGTCCTCGTTCGCGAAAGGAATTTGTACTGCGTTGATAAACACAGGTAGATTGTCAGTTTTCTTGATTTTCATTAGGGGCGATTCGCTAAGTCTTTGTCCAATTGTTAATCCGTTGCAACTTGGCAGTTGCTTTTTCGACGGTTTTAGCAAAGTGGCAGTGTCATCAGCAAATGTGGCTAGCACAGTATCGTCCGTTTGCGGTGTGTCGCGTGTAAAAAGCAATATAGCGGAGGACCAAGCACACTTCCTTGCGGCACCCCCGCCTTTATTGTCTTAAAATTTTGATATTCGTTTCCCTGTCTGACACGGAAGAGTCGGTCGTCTAGGTATGAACTTAAAATATGAAACAATTGCTCGGGTAGGACGGGTAGGTCGAAGTTTATATTTCAGGCCCTCGTGCCATACTTTATCAAAAGCTTGCGAAACGTTAAGGAATACGCTTGAACAGACTAACTTACACTCGATTGCTCATTCAATTACATCGGTTATTCGATGTACTTGGTCAACAGTAGAGTGTTGGCTTCTAAAGGCGATTTGTGTCAATAATCGGTTTAAGACGATCAAGTAAGATTTGCTCGAAGACCTTCGATATAATCTGGAGGAGCGATATTGGTTTGTATGACTTGACTTCAGTCAGCAACTTTCCACTGATGCGGTACATACTCTAATCTTATGGTGGCATTTATAAGATAGAGCAGCTTTAGCAAACCTTTTTTTCGGTAACGCTTTAAGTATCTCTCCCGTAATTAAGTCATATCCGGGGGTTTTATTGGGCTTAAGCGTGTCTATAACTTGTCCAAGTTCCCTAAGTGTAGCCTTTTCTATTTTAAGGCTCGTCGTCACGTCTAGCGTATTGACATTCTAAGTACTTTCCCGTCGAATGGTTTGAACGTCTCTGCAAGATGGTCGGCGAAAACGTTAGCTTTTTCTTTATCTTCTTTCGCCCAGTCATCGAAGACTTTTAACGGCTCTCCATATGGAGTAATTGGTATCTTTTGTCGCTGTGAGGCTTTCTAGGTAGTTATTAACACCTTGGTTATTGCAGTCCTTGATCGATTTTTTCAACAAGTTGCAGAGCCTATTAAAGGACGTTTTATCTGGTCGAGCCCGAGTTTCATGCCACTTTTTCGGCGTTCTTCGTTTCTTCCTTCTCATTTCCCTAATTTCCGGCGGGTAGCTTATGCCGATACTGGCAACTTTGGTCGATTCGCGTGGAGTGTTATTCCAGGCCGCTTGCTGTATGACTTCAACAAACCGTTCAACTTCTTTTTCAAGTTGATACGGCGTTCTGAGCGGTACTTTTAACTCAATATTTTCGACAACCTCTATTCGGAAATCTTCCCAGTGAGTTTTTTTGTTGAATAGGCTGGGTGGTCTTTGTTTCTTAACCAAGGATTCGCACAAGAGGAAAGATCGAAGCTTTCTTCAACTTTGACTTTACTAGCGTTTACTCCTTTTCCGATAAAGAAGTCTATCAGATCGGGTGTTTTGGCGACATACGAGGGCCAGTACGTCGGTCTGCCTGTTGAGTAAAATTGGCAACCACATTTCATACCAGCCCTGTAGAGAGTTTTGCCCTTTTGTAAGATATATCTTGAGCCCCAAAAGGTGTGCTTCGCATTAAGGTCGCCACCAGTAATAAAGATTGGTTCCAAGAGAGGCAATAGATTCGTGTTTTTCTATTTTGCAGCGCAATTGGCAATAGATTGAGGATATACTAAAAGAGTAATTTTTATTTTTTTAAGGCGGACCGTGGTCATTTGAAATATGTCAAGTTCAATTTGGGCTTCCAAAGAGTGTTCAATGGAGTCCTTTATAAATAGGGATGATCCGCCTCTTGCGTGTCCTGATGGATGATGAGCGTGGTAGTCGCGGTGAGCTTTTAGTTCCACGCGCAATTGTGTCGTCAGGTGAGTTTCAGAAATTAAACATATATCAACTGTTTTTCTGAATAAAAAATATTTAGTTCATCAAGCCTTTTCTGTAGACCGTTGGCATTCCACGCAAAAATATTGAGCTTCTTTGTCATGGTTAGTTACACAGATCTGCTTTGAAGTCGAGAAGCCGTTCGACTATTATCTTATTTGTTTTAGTCAGTTCTTCTAGTCTCTCGAGAATCACTGAGAAAACATTTGGGGCAGGATCCAGGTGGTTCACAGTTGGTCGTATTTGCTCGCGGCGCTATTTGCGCGTAAGTTTTTCCACTTTTCACTTGCGCATTGTTATTTTTGACGTTGTTGTTATTGGTGATTTTAGCGGCCATCACGGCGATTTCTATTTTTACCTTCTTTAAAGGCTTTCGGATTGGACCGCGTTTTTAGAAGGTATCGTTTTGGATTGAACCCGTCATTTTTGTAACTCCTTCGCTACTTCGCAGCCTCGATAGTTAGCTGAATGTTTTCCCCTGCAGTTGATGCATATCGCTGGGAACTCTTTCGTGGCACTGCACTCTCTTTTCCGGCGCATTACATACAGCGAGGCTCTTTCTGGCAGTAGGCCTGAATATGGCTGAATCTTTGACGTCTACATTGGGGAATCAGTCTCGAGTTTTTTCGCGGAGGTTCAATTTTGACAACAAGTCCCAAAATTGAATTTATAGAATAAAATCTTTCTTGGCTTTCGGTTTTGTCGAAGGTTAGCCTAAAAAGGGGGAGACCGCGTCTTGAGGTTGTCCTCTCGCCTTCAACATTGCGCTGTTTTTGCGCAAGTATGTTAACGGCGTCGATTATTTTTAAATCTTTATTTTTAAGGTCAAATAAAATGTCTTCTTTAGGGCAAGAGGCACGCAAACTTCTAGCTACCATGTGTGTGGGTCTTTCCGCTTTTTTTTCGTACGTTGGTAGGCCATTGAATCGTCTCGGCAATTAATTTTTGCGAAAGCGAACGGTAATTGTCTCGATTAAGGACATTGACAGTGCATGTACCGTTATTGCGGGATCTTACTCTGTAATCGGTTGAATACAGTGATTTCAGGATTATGTGCAACTTGTTGTAGTCCGAGATTCTAAAAACGTTTATTGGCGGCGGCGGTCTTTGTTTGGGTTGCTTTTTTTTTTATTGACCTCAACAGTATTAGAGCTCTCTTTTTGTACAATTTCAGGGGAGGAATCAGCCTTGCGTTTTTTGCCTGGCCTGGTTTTAAGTATCCAGTCTGTCTCTTGGAAGAATAGCTCTTCTTCCTCCGTCTGAAAACACGAGTTTTCCGAGCGGTCAAGCTGCGAATCAGACTCTGTTTTAGATTGCCTCTTAATGGCATCTAATTCTTTTTAAGTTCGGCGCATAGCAATTCCATATTTTAGAGTCTGGCGCGGAGATCAGAATTTTCGCGTTCGAGATTTTGTAGCTTATTCGGTGTGATACTATCGTCCAAAGCTACCGACTGTGCTTGGTCTTTGCTTCCACACGATTTTTCCAGCGATCCGCGTGTTGGAATCTCGTAACTCTTGAGCTTTTCTTTTTGAAGGGGTTTGTATTTGTATTGTGTTGTATTATATTTGCAGAACTCGTGGGAACTAATAGCGGAGAAAGGGTAGTCCGACTGTCCAGAGATCCGCATTAGACAGATAAGGCCGGCTGATCCGGATGTCGCCAAGTATCCTGGTGCTCCGTTTGAGATTGGGCTATTTTTTATACTGGGCCCCCAACCAGTCAGTCATTTTTGTACCAATGACTCAAACATACTGTCTCTTCAGACGCAATAACTCTACATCTATTCGTCCAAATGTCATGAAATTTTGACTCGTGTCATTGCCAATAGATGACCTCACTAGAAGTACCTTTTAAAAAGTACGGACCACCTATACTTTTCGGCAAATAACCCTGAAACAGCGACGTCATATTCATACTCTATGTATACGAGCTTTACTGATTACATTCCAATATTTTATCTTAGCAAATCTGTAGCTTAGACAAGTAAACAAAGACAATAGATAGATCACAAATTATATTCCATCATTGTCCGGAAAGGCAGTTGCTCAATTATTCCAGAGTGTTCGTTCAAACTTACTCATTTACAAAAGTCATACACCTAGTCATAGGAAGTGAAAAGCCCCCGTCGAACGGGGAAATATTTCCAAACAAATACACTCAGCATTTTTAATTTCAAACATTAACCTCGAAATATGAATATCATGATTGATATTCAGCAACAATGAGGTACCATAAATACATGTAATTTCCTTTAATTTTGAAATTTTACAAAGCGCAAGCGAAATCTGTCAACGTTGCGTAAAACATAAAAGAAAACCAATACACTCACTCTAGAGCCCGTTTCGTCTTGTTGTTTCGCCTTCAAGTTTATTTTCTACTTTTCTCTACTTTTCTACTCAAAACCATTAGAAAAGTGGGAGCAATGCGCCCTATTCCTCATTTATTTTGATTTTTCCTTTATCACCTACAAATTCGCGTCAAAATAGAACACAACCTAATCGAAAAACAAGAAGAAAAATACTCACTTAACTACAGGGTGCTTTAGATGTTTTTGCTTTGTTTTTGAGACCGCTATTTTATTTGTCATTTTGGATTTTTTTACGGTCGTGAGAATTGATTAGAATAACTTTGAAACTAAAAACACGAATATTGTGGCAGAGAAACTAAAGCGCCAATGAGTGAGAATGTGGATGTATTGTATGCCCGGTCATCTGCGTTAGACGCAGTGCCAGAATTTGAAATGACTACGAGATTCTTATTTTGAGTATCTTACTTATCAGGTTGTAACATACTCGTAACTATTGTGGGCTTTTTTTCGAGGGTTATTTTCCAATTGGCATAAAATGCACAAAACCATTTTTTTAAAGCTGAAACCGTTTTTGAAATTAGTATTTGGGATATATTGTTCGTTCAGCATGCAAAGTTCGTTGCCTTAACATCATTGTAAGCATTTTTAACTGAATTTTGAAAGGGATGTATCGGTAGAGCAATATTCAGCATATTTTATTGTTTTTGTTCCGAATAAACCAGAATGGAAGTGAAACCACTAGAGAAGACAAAATTGTGTTGGTGTTGGTTTGCAAAGTTTAGAAATGACTATTTTGACCTAAAGGATGAACCTCGTTCGGGAAGGCTAGAAAAGCTAGACGATGAGTTATTGAAGTTCACCATCGAAAGAAATTCGACTGGTATTATAAGGGAACTCAACGTAAGCCATGTGATCATCCAAATATGGGCAAAGTCATAAAGTTGGGCAAATTGGTACCACACCACTTGAGTAAACAATCGAAACAATCAAGAGCCGTTTTTGAACCGGATCGTTGCCGAAGATGAAAAATGCATTCTATACAATATCATTAAATGTCGCCACCAATAGCTTAGTCCACAAGAGAAAGACCAGTAATACATTCCAGAGATGGACTTAATCCGCTAAAGGTGTTACTGTTTGAATGGCGGGTTGCTCTTGCCTCGTAACCAGACTATCGCTACAGAAGTCTACTTTTGAACAGCTGTGCAAAGTCGGCACTAGAGCAGAAACGGCCAGGTCCGTTTAATCGGGGTGTTCTATTCAATCAACATAAAGCTCGCCTTATACAGCATTACATGAGTTCGGTTGGGAAAAAATGGTACATCTGCCTAACTCTCCAGATTTTCACTTGTTCCAAAGTCTGTAAAACTTCCTTAATGGGAAAAATTTTACATTTCGGGATGACGTCCAAGCCAAACAATTTTTTTGGTGATGGCATTAAAAGGTTGCCTGAGAGGAGAGATGTGTGACAAGTAAAATTGTTGCATTTGGTCCAAATTAACTAACATTAAACAGACATTCAAAAATCGCGCAATATTTTTGTTACAACCTGTTAGTTACTTAAGCGGCGCTAGAGCTCGAGATGAAGCTATGCCTCAATTAACAAGCCTATACAGCTGTTGTATTTCGATCGTTAGCTAACTTCCTCCGAGTCGGTTGAGGTCCCCTAGGTCTTCGAGAACTCTACGGGCCGCAGTATTTTGAGTGCCTACATTTTTTAATAGAGAAAATAGCCACTTTTGGGGCTCTGAAAACCGCAGATTGATACACAAAGATAAGATCTTTACACCCTCGTAGGTCGTAGAGTTTTGCAGCATAATCCGCATCGATTTCTTTTTGAGACGCAAAAAAGTGCTGTACAAAATTGCTGATGGTAGCTGTGGCGACCTGTTGCAAAAGTCAGGTTAGAAGCGAAAGTGCTACTTTAGGGTGATTTATGAAAAGTGTTCACATGTGGCATGAGCGGTTTGAAAAATTGATTTAAAACAATTATACCATACCAGCCTTACAGACAATTAACGATGATTGGAAATTTTAATTACATACCTACATTTTGGCATACCCCTTCTGTAACCAAACGGATACCTGTCTGAAATTTGTTTCTTTAATTTTATGACAGTTTGTGGGACATCAGCATAAATTAGATTCTTCAGAAACTCCCAAAGAAAGAAGCCACAAGGCTTTAGATGACACGATTTTCAAGGACAACTCGCGGTTCCATTTCGCGAAGCTATGCGATTTGCTAATTGTTTGGCGTATTGGAACTAGATTTGATTTTTCGACTTGAGATATTGAGTTCATTTGATTTTATACTCATGAAGTTTATTTAGCCTCCTATCGGCACGAAAATTTCACATAAAGCACGACATATTGGTAGTGGTGATTCGTAAAGGTTTTTTACGGCATTTAAAGTTCTAACTTATGTGGTAAAATTGTAATAGACAGACCTGTAGTTTATCAAGAGAAACTAAATAAAGATTCATTCATGACATTTCGAGCAACATCCATAACTTCCTTAGATCCCATGACAAAGTTTCCCGGTCGCCCTGAATTCCTTCTTTAGGATGGCACCTACTTTTGAGTAATTGGAGTTTTGGCCATAAAATATCGAAAAATTGGTGAATCTTAATTTTCTTTTGAGAAAAATATTCCTTTTTACCGCTTTATAGTATGATAAAAAAAACGCCAGAGTTATCTAAATCCAAGATTTCTAATAGTTCCATGGCTTTATATGCTGAAACATCTGTCAGGTGAGCACCTATTTTTTAAAGGCACCTGTGTGGCAAAAGGGATTCCAATTTCCCAATTCGTCGCTCGGCTGGCAGGCACTCGACAAAATTTAAAAAAATGTGATCAACTCCTTTTTTTGAGCATTTAGAGCCATAAAACTGTTGATTTTTTTCTTATTTCTGTGATTTTATTTTCAAAAGAATAAAATTTATTTGTAAATTTGTAAAGTCCGGGATTTTACGCCGGAGTAATTATGCCCTCAACAGCACGCGGTATTCATACTGTATTCATACTGTATTCCCATGCGGTCCATCAAGACTGCTTGATTTCGGTGATTCAGTGTGGCGAGGCCGTTGCTATTTTTTTTTCACATATTTCTGTGATTTTTATCATAATTTAGCCGTTGTGATTTTCCGCGTTTTTATGACCAAAAAACCAGGTGTCCGCGGAAGTAAATATAATTAACATTTTGGGTAATTATAGTACTTTTTAGCAGAAAAGATCTAAGCCAATCCCAATTCCAAGAGGCACAACTTTGTTGAGGTATGGTATCTACATATGTAGGCAATAAAATATTCCTGGTGTAATTGAATAATAAAAAAAATCTCCTTGGCACCCTGTAGGTACGTCACAAGGCTAATTAACGCCAGCCATTTTGAATTATAATTGTTTTCCTACCACATATGCAGAATTCAACACATTCACTCTCGTACTCCATCTACATGCAATCACATTTCAAAACAAATATCTCCAGTGCCAGAGAGAGACGGAAACTCACCTCACTCATTAGGTAAAAAAAAAAAAAAAAAAAACAAACTCACCATACAGAAAAACAAAAAACGAAACATTAACAGCTTTCATAGATGTATTGAGTGTGCGCGTGTGTGTGTGTTTGTGATTCGAGTCAAGTTTGGTTTTTCTTGAATAAAATTCACTCGAGACGATCACTTGGTTCGTAGAGTTCACAAAGTGAAGACGTGTTTAACTGTCGATCGATGAGTAGTAGTAACAGTTCTCGAACTAACTCCAACTTAAGATTGTTAAATATTTTTTCGAAACGAAGAAAAAACATCCTACTGAACGGAATACATTCAACATATTATTTTTTCTCTTAAATATTTCGGGAAAAAAACTAAGTAACGGAGAACGAAGAACGGGGTACGGGAACGCGAAACAGCAGTGTTTTATTTTTTCTTCAAAAAGGGGAAAATTATATTTTACAAGGTGTGTGTTTCATTATAATTTCAAATTGAAATATTTTTTTTTTTAACTTTGAAATAAGTTACGAGTGTACCTAGACCAGGGACACAAATTTGAGTTCTTTTTGATTCGATTTTTTTTTTTAAATTCGTCATAATCATCCATCATCACCGTTGAGTAAGCGTTTCGCTAATTAAATTTATTTATTCTTTTTTTTTCAAAAATGTAGAATAATCTGGAAATGTATATATTTTTTTTTTCGAAAGTTGGTAATTTATAAATTTCGTTGGCAGTTGCAGTGAGTGAATTTGGATTCCCAGAAAAAAAAAAAGCAGTGTAAAGTGTTTCTATTTTTTTTTCCGCTAAATTGGAAAATTTCCGCTGCTCCAGTTTTATTGTGCTGTGTAGAATGAAAACGAAATGGAAAAAGAAAAATTTATATTTTTGGACTAGCCAGTTGTGTTGGGCATTAGGAAATTCAAATTCCCAAGATAGAGGGGGCAAAAAGTGAATAAATTTCGTTTGAAATCGAAAACGAATGCCAGCTGCAGGTTTGAGGACATTTTTTTTTTTTTCTATTCCCTAATTTAGTAGTAATAGTAGTGGGATTTTAGATTTTTTTTTTTTGTTGTTGGTGAGGTTAAAATTGTTGCACTATCCAAATGTGCAGCTACTTTGTTTTAGCATCAGAAAAAGAAAAAAAGAAAAAGCCAGTAGCCGCGTAGTATTCAAGCAACCCAATTGGACTCTGTAATATCGTTTTGATATCATTGCTCATGGCTTAGATTGCAGTGTTGGTAGTGGCAATTTTGTGGAGCTTCTATGGCTTTTATATCCTTGTACGAAGTTCAAGTGTTTCTACTGCGAGTTAAGGTCTTGTCTGAACGCGTGGGTATCGATGACGGTTCAGTGGTGAGAGTTATCCGTCCAGTTTTCCTAAGCGGATCCCTACATACATAATCTACTTGGTAAAGGACAAGCCATTGATTGTTCCATTAATTTGGATGTTTCAATTACAGATGCTTAGAACTACATACTTTTTGTGGAGCATTTACTCTTAGAATCGTTAAGACTTTCTTCTGATACTTAAAAATGTAATCCGTGAGAGTGAAGACGTATTTTTAGGACGTCTCTTACATACTAAAATCTTTTTGCTATCCCATTTAAATTGAATCTTCTATTTTGTGAGATTCCATTGATACCATGTAGAGTCGGTCAATCGTGTGTTCCTTTCATATCTTTCTCTCCAAGGAGAAATCTCAGAAGATTTAACTCTAGGCAACCTTCTAGTAATATGATTAACCTCCTTTTGGTCGCCCTTTACGACAAGTAAGGAAACGAACTGTGGCAGTATTCTACAAGTAGTTGCCACGCGGAAGCGGTACATAAGTGCATTATGGGCATCTGGGCAAAGGTTTTCCAGTGGAAAAATATTATAGACCCTCCGCTGCTTTCCTAGTTTCGCACATAAGTAGAAACCGTGTAAGTCCGGCTGACCTGTAGTTCTTGTTTAAAATTTCTTACAAGAATGTTCGGTTGCTATTTACTAAGTATTTACCCTTCTTAGCTCTCAATATTTCCGCTAACTCCAATTTGGAACACTATACGCCGATGATCCATGCTAAAGGAGCGCTTAGTTCCTTATCTAGAATTATCAATGTTGCTGTCAAGCAAATGTATCATCTCTTCAGTGGCTTTGTTGGAATCAAATCGCGGGAGCAAATCTAGTTAGTTACATAGTTTAGTTCAACATCTTTCAAAACTCAGATTATACCACTTTCTAATGTTTCCTCAGGAGACTTGTTTACGAAGAAAATAATTGAAAAACTAGAATTGTAATCGATTGAATGTTAAGTCACCTTCTCGTCAAATAGTGATTTCAATAAATCGATGCGCCATCATTGTATTGCAACCACATCTTGTCCGGATATTGGGTTGGAAAGAAAGTAATTTCAGTTTTTACAAATATAAGGGACGAATGAAAACCAGGAACGAATCTCTGATCTTTGCTAATGTATACGAGTACCATTCAAATTGTCCGGACATGAAACTAGAGAACCACTTAAATCGTTTAAAAGTAGCAAAAAAGCTGAGGAAAACCAGGGTTTGGTCTATGCGGAAACAGCTCCTTTCCTATTAGGAAATGTATCGTGATGAGGTCCAAAATTGGGATGGGCACAAGCGCAGGTGTATCTCCTAAAATCATGATGAACAAAAACTCCGTCAAATGGTTTCCATACAAGGATTGGTTGAGATGTCAGGGCAAATGGTGGGTATATCTCATTTCAAATGCCTCCAGCTATTTGTGTACTCCGACACCACTCTTGAATAGCCAGCTTTGGGGCAATTCAAAAGAAGGGTGTATTTTTCACAGAATACTAGCCAACCTATCAATTGAAGAAATATTAAAGAAACATGGAAGAGTTAAAGCTGTTACTAGCTATTTCCTTCGTATTTCTGAATTTTCTCCCAAAGATCCTTGTTTGAAGATGATGCAAAAACACAACACTCGTGAGAATGTTGTATCTTTTTATTTTTCTGGTCAAATTTTGCAATCAAATTTTACGTGGCCTTTTCCATTGTTCAGAAAAAAAAATCTAGAAACGTCGCACTTCAATTGAAGTTTCAAGCTCATATCGAATTCAGACTTCTTTCCTCCTAATCGAATGCAGTCTCAAAATCAAAATCTTTGAAAAAAAAAGAAATGAAAATTACAGGTGGTAAATTTGTAAAACTTACAAAATACTGGATTCCACGAGGTCTTCCAAATCGTCGATGACGACGATGATGACTCTTTAGAAATGAAACCACGTGGTTAGTTTAATCGCTGATGCCTGGCCATTTTGTGATGGAATTTTTTTCAATTTTGTTTTTAATGTCTTGTTAATAATTTGGAATTCGGTTTTTATCTTCTTCCGTATCTTCTATCTGGATTTTGATTATTTTTTTTCATGTTTAAAGTAAAGAAGTACCTTTTACTTGATTTACAATTTGAATCTGTCATACGGCTTTGACAGCAGTTTTTGTGTTCAGGGCTGCCACTTTTTTTTCTCTATATACATATTTCTGTTGACTTGTTAGATTATATATTTTTTTGTAATAGATTTGGGAGAAAATTACATCATTGCAAACTTTACGCATAGTTTTTAGTAGGCTGGATACTTTTTAGTTTCAAATAGAGATGGAATTCGCGTGAAAAACTTAAAACAAAAACGTGAAACTATGCGTCTTTGTGAGGCTGAAGGGTTATAATCCCTACCTTTTATAAATTTACATCAGTCTGTGACTTCTGGGTTATAGAGAATATATGTAGAGGATATAATCCCAATCTCCTTATAAATATCCTTAATAGTAGGGTTTTTTTTTTTTTAATGTCTTAAAATTGGTGAAGCCGAAGTGGGAATTTTCGTTTTTGCCGACCAATTATAGCACCAAAATTGGTGATATACCAACCTTTTGAAGGATAACTAAAAATTGTAGGCTTGTTTTCACTCACTGCACACTGATCTTCCTTCGAGTTAGGGCACTCTTCTAAATTATTTATTCGGTCTTTTGAAGATCGCAGAAACAAATATACAATTATTTACAATTTGCATTTTTTATTTTTTTTTTATTTCTTTCCTCCCACTAAAGGACCATCGATGCAGATTAAATAAATAAATTTAATAAATATAATAAAAAAAAAAAAAAAACAGAAAACAAAACTGTTAACCAAAAGAATAATAATAATAAAACAATTACAATTTAAACAAAATAAGAAAAAAATCGACAGACTGATTACCGTATATACCTATACATAAAATAAATAAATATATAACAAATATAAATATTTATATACGAGTATATATAGAGGCAGTTGTGAATAAAAAAAAAAACAAAAAAAAAAAAAACAAAAACTATAAGAAAACCAACAGAAAAATAAGAGCAGAACAGAAATAAATAAGAACTCTTAATGAAAATTAGTATTTTTTCGTTGATTTTAATTACTTGTGTGTGATATATAAAGTTAAGTAATTTTAAATATAAAAAATAAAAAGCAAAAAACAAACTTAAAAAAAATTAATACTAATTAAAAACGGAAAGAATAAGAATTATTGAGAGAGAAAGAAAAAAAGAAAAGCTGAAAAGATGACATACTCGCACAATAATAGTAGCAGTAATAAAATGTCGATACGATATGGCGGTAGTAGCAGCAATAGCAGTACAACATCATCAACATCATCAACAACAAATCATTCCAACAGTATTGCCAGCAGTACAAATTTAAGCACCTCACCCGGTTCAATGTCGTCCGGATCATCGTCCAGTAGTTTATCATCATCCAGCAGCAGTTTAGGCAGTTGCGGCATGGGCAGTGGCAGTGGCATTCATCAAAATAATAATAATAATAATAATAATGGTGGTGGTGGTAGTGGAGGAGGAGGAGGAGCATTCTTTTCCGCACGCAAAAACAATCATTCGCCTCGAACTCATGGTGGTTGGCAACGGCATTCACCCGGTGGTAATGCTATACGTTCCACTGGTAACGGTGGTAATAGTCTTCTAGGATCTCCTGGTGTTGGTGGTGATGCATTTTTTAACAGTCCCCATCAGCGTCCAAATCATCATCATCAGAAACATGGTGCTGGTAATGGTAATAGTTCAGGCGGTCATGCTGTTAATTCACGTTATAATTCGCCAGCGACTATAATAGGCGGCGGAGGTGTTAATGGTGGTTCTAGTGGTGGTTCAGGACGTAAATCAAATCGTAACCATCATAGAAATTCGAGTGGCCATAATAATAACGGTATTCATATCCTTTTATCATCATCAGCATCATCATCATCATCATCGTCATCATCATCAATAACATCGTCGAACGGTGCAAGTCAACGCGGTGGTGCCTCACCGCCGACAACCCTTATACCAACGAATTTAACCCACTATGCTGGTAGCAAATGCTTTGATGCACCAGCACCAACAGCTTTACCAAAGCCACCACAACATTGGACAATGGGCGGTAAGGATGTCATGCTAAGTACAAATTCAATCATCACCGATCCAAAAATGGTGATGTCACAAATATCATCCACATCACCAACATCGTACGCGTACACATCGCCCTTGACAGTGCTGGCATCGGTTGGTGGTGGTAGTAGTAAATCATCGAAGCGTAATCTACTCGATGATTTCGATACGCACAATTTGAAATTGTTGCTCAACGTGCAATCGTAACCGCCATTTATTTTATGTTTCTAAAAATAAAATACAACAAAAAAACAAAAAACAAAAAACAAAAATACAAATATATATATGTGCAACAAAAAAGCAGAAACACTCAACAAAAATTCAGTAGTTCAACAGCGAACAAACAACCAGAAAACATTCAAAAATTCAACCATTCAACAACAGCAACAGCAACAGCAGAATAATGCATACAACAACAAAACTAATTTGTTTTTCCGCTCTAAAATGGAAGATACATTCTTCTCATCCCAATCAACAAAAAAAAAAAAAAAACAAAACCAAGAACAAACTCCAAATCAGAATCACCGCCTCCCCTGTTCAGGATAAAATGTAGCACATTCAATAGAAAAAAAAACAAACTCAACAACAACTTCAACAGCAACAGCAAAATATCATCAACTTGGGGTTTACAAAAAAAAAAAAAAAAAAAACAACAAAACAAATAAATAATAATCGATAAAACAAAAGAAACTTTTTAGTGATTTAATCTTAATGAAAAACAAATTGAATCGTGATATATAAATAGACTTTGAAGTAAAAAACATATAAAACAAATAAAATTGAGAAAATCAATTACAAAAAAAAAACATTATTGTAATATTTGTAGTACCTAAAAAAAAAAAAAACAAAATACGAAAGGAACTCTAATTAATTGTTGTTAAGAAAAGCAAACACTTGAAACATTTGAAATTGAAATGGTTTTTCTTAATTTTTTTTCTTTCTTTTTATTTCAATTATTTTATTTCTTTTGAAAACTCTTTCTCTAAAAAAAAACGTTTTATTCACTTAAATTAAAAACAATGAAAACAAAGTAAAATAAAACAAAAACAAAAAAACAAAAACAAAAATAAATGAACTAAATTCTTGTATATCCACCCACCAACCAACTTAAATTAAGTTAATTAAAAATATGAATAATAAAATGATAAATATAAATATAAAACAAATATGTAAAAAAAAAGAAAACTTGTATAATATAACGAAAATGAAGTGTGATACAAAATAAACAACAAAAGAAAAAACAACATGTTTGCAATAACAGCTAAAAATGTGATTTCAACAAACAACAAATCAAAAAAAAAAACAAAAAAAGATACGAGTAAAGTGCGTTAATAAATTTTTTTTTATTTCTTAAAAAAAAAAAACAACTGCAACAATAATAAATACAATTTTAAATAATAAAGAAAATGAAATCCTTTTTGTGCGTGTATTCGGTAAAAAAAAACAAAACAAAACAAAACAAACTGCCAAAATAAAATTTTTGAATTGTAAACTAAAAAAAAAAGAAGAAAATGTAATGAGAATACCTCAAGTTTGGTTTCTTCCCTCTATCTTCATCTCCATCTGGATACAGCAGAGATATTCTACATCAAAATTACATCCCCCCCTCTCATCATCATCATCATCAAATGAATCAAAAACAAATCTACAACGACATGCTGATTCCAACTTTAATGTGATCCAAATCACTGTGTTCCTTCGCATCGAGGTGATACATTTTTTTTTCTATTATTTTAAAAACTAGAAATTAAATTCTTAATCATGTTAAAACAAAAAAAAAAAAAAAACCAAAACAACAACAACCAATTCAACAACAACTTCATCTGATCGATCTTCCTCCTCAAGAACAATTTATTATTATTTTATATATAAATATTTAAAAAAAAAAAAAAAAATCTGTGTGTATATATTTTATGGAGTTGGATTGTTTGGAGGCGCGCAAATTTCAAACCAGCATGTTGGATGCGTGCTTAGGCTTAACGAATACACTCTCCAGAGCAACCAAAATATTAACAACAACCATCTCATACCTATCTACCGCATCAACACCACAATTAGGTTTTTATTTTTTATTCTTATTTCTATGCATGTATATATATTTTTTTTTTGTTTAGCGTTAAAAACAACTTGCCTATAAGAAAAAATGTTGCTAAATTTAATTAAATTATTGACAGCACAAAAAAAAAATGCACTTCATTGTTGAATTAGGTTTTTTCTTTTCTTTTAAATTTGTTTTATTTAAAACCAAAACCAAACCTTACACTAAAAATATTTTTAAAAAAGAAAAAGCAGTGCTTTTAAACAATACATAAATATTGTAATTTCAAAATCTATATATATATTTTTTTTTTGTGAAACAAACCGAAATCAGAAAGAAAGGGATTCTACTTGTATTTTTCTTATTTTTTTTTTTGAGTTCCACTTTTAGATTTGTGTTGAAATTTTATTTAAAAAAAAAAAACAAAAACAACTACAATTCTATATATATATATACGTTTTATTTTTAATTTTTTAATTTTAATTAAAAAAACAAAAAAAAATTGTGAATAGGAATTAGTAAAAACAAAAAAGAAACGATTTAAAGCTTTAAAGAAGACTTATTAATTTTTATAAAAAAAAGAAGAGAAATTAGTATATGTGTATGTATAGAGAAAATTGATATACATGAAAAGAAAATTCAGAAATTTATTTTACCTTGGATTGTTTATTGTTTAGAGAGAGAGAGAGAGAGAGAAAGAAAAAAAGAGAAAACAAAGAAAACAAAGAAACAACAGCAGCAAATTAAAAGAGAGATATAGAGCATTTTTTTTATGATAAATTTAAACTTTCTTTATTTTTTTTTTTTTACACAAAAAAATTAGTTTTATAAACTATAGTTATTTAAAAAAAAAAAAAAAGAAAAAAAACGAAAAAAACTTACTACTACTACTACTACTACTCCTTTACTTTGCAATGTTGTGTGATAATCGAATTTTGTTTAAGATTCCTTATTAATTTTATAATTATATATATATTATACATAAATATATATATATATATTTTTATTAATTTTTATTTCTATTATTATTTGTTTTAAATTTTTTTTTTTATTTTTTTTTTTTAAACGAAAACTTACGAAACAAAATTTTTGTAAAACTAGAAATCAAAAAGAAGAAAAAAAAAAACAAAAGACAATGGCAAAATTGTATTATTTTTGTAAAAAAAAAAAAAAGAAAATTGAAAAAAAAAAATCAAGAAAAAGTGCATAAATTCCGAAGAGAAAAAAAAAGAAGAAATATTTTGAGATAAAATTAAAAAGAAAATGCAAAATATATTTATAATTTTTTTTATTTAAAAATTTCCTCGTTTTTGAAGTTGCTGATGTCGGTTTTTGATGGCGCAATTCGTCAGAAAATAATAATCCCACAGAGAGATTGGGTTCTCTTCTCTGGGGGCTGCACATTTTCGAAAGTTTCGTGGATTCAGTGAATGTTGTATCTACACTGGGAGAGCAAAAGTGTAACAGTGATCTCTAAATTAAACAAAACTTAAAGAATTTTTATGAAATTCATTTTTATTCGCGCATAAAAACTTATTCTAAACAAAATAATTTAACAAATTGAAAATTTCAATGAAAAACAAAGTAGTACAAAAAAAAAAAACAAAAGGCAAGACAAGTCCATTGTTACAGTTTTGCACCGCATAGAAAAAAAATAATAAAAAACTGGTTTTTAATAATCTGTCCATAGTCCTTTTGTCGTTTTTAAAGAATCAATCCGTTGCGCCATGCTTTCGTAGAGTTTACGTACGATTTCCGGTGAAAGTGCGTAGTATTCTTCCTGCAGCCGCGCTCCCATAATTCCGTCATTCCTTTGGACACGTCTTGGTAACTTGCCAGCTGTCTTTTTAAATAAGCCTATAAGTTTTCGATGGGATTCATATCCGGACTCTGGGCAGGCCATTCCATTGTGTGAAATTTTTAACAATTTAGCCAATTTTCACGAGTTTTGAGGAATGTTTTGGATCGATCTTCCTCCATTCGCATCATATCCATAGTAACTTGCAAATTTTCCTCCAAAATACTGAGGTACTGCTCTTTCCTCATTACGCCATCAATCTTGACCACGGGGCCGATAGCGTTTGGCGTAATACACCCCCAAATCATCAAACAACCTCCTCCATCTTTAACCGTTTGTATGACTTGTTGTGGTTTTAGAGGACCTGAGCAACTTGTCCAGAAACAAGAACGGCCATCTGACTGGAATCGGTTAATTTTGGTCTCATAAGACCAAAGAAACCTCTCCAATTATCAAAAGTCCAGTTTTCATGTCCTTGCAAAAAGGCTTTCCGTGATAGAACATTTTTGGCTGACAACGCTGGCTTCTTCTTTTCTTTAGCTTTGTAGCCGACTCTATTTAAGGCTCCAAACACTTGCCTTTTTCTCCAGTAACGGTAGGCCGTTGCTTGGCACAGCCATTTTACATTTTACCTGCCATTAAAAGCCTCCCAATGTGTCTCGCTTCTCTATCCTCAATTTTTTTTTGGTCTTCCTCCCTTGTTCACTTGACCTCCTTCAAAATTGCTGCATCTTTTTATCCTAGAGATAGACATGTGGTTTAGTTTTAATAATTTTGCGATCACTCTACTAGATTTCCCTTCTTTCAACAAATCTAAAGTTCTACCGATCACTTCTAAACGATGCCAACAAATGTTTGTACTCGCTGCAACCGTGCAAAATTGTAACAAAGCAGATGTTGTACTTTTATTTGTGTCATTTTTGTTACCATTGGTTGCAAATATAAAAAAAAACAATCGGAAGATGTAGAGAATTCCTCAAACTTTGTTCTTAGAAAAAAAAAGAAAAGATTTTCTTCCAAGATTTATGTGTGCTATGTGTTCTTTATTTTAATGTTGTAACATTGTTACACTTTTGCTCTTCAGTATATATATATATATTTTTTTTTTTTAATAGTGTGTTTTGTTTAGTTTGTGGATGATGAACTTGTATGATTTTTTTTATGAATTTTGTTTTAGATTTTAAATCGATTTTAATAACAAGCCGAGTTTTCTGTAAGTACAACTAGTCCTACTAAAAAAAAAAAAACAAAACAAATACATTACTTATAAGAATAGTCTGTTTTTTTTTTTTAAATATCTCTTTTTTTTCAAAAAAAGTCACAAACATTAAGAACACCAACTTAAAGTTGTAGAATGCGAGCTGCTGTAGTTCTTTAAAGAAATTTTGTTTTAGACAAAAATCCCCTTTGCATTTAGTTTTTCTTTTTGTTTATTCTTATTTTAAATTATATTAGGGCATGTCCTTAACCAACTGCAAGTCAATACTCGTACGAAACCACCTAATGATCCACATCATCCTTCAGACCGATCAGTGAATGAGTGTCGCCAATACGAAATTGGAGTGACTATAACGAGGTCCTATCATCTCTCAGTATTCACGAATTGAAGGCAAGAACAAAATCCTAATAGTCTTAAACAGTTCAAACTGACTTCTGGCAACCTACTCCTATTAGGCGTGATGGTCTACATGATCATGTTAAGCTACCGATCGGTGAAGGGGTGTGGTCAAGTAAGAAAAAAAATGGCTTTACAAATTGATAATATGGTTACAGTGGTAGACATTCGTATGTATGAGCGGACTATATTTATTTGAAATAACTTTTAAACAAAAACTTTTTCATAATTTTTTAAAAAGAGAAATGATGTACTCGTATTTGTTTGTTAACTAATTTTTTACTTCATGTAAGTTGAGAAAAAATTATAAATATACAGTGCTGACAAAAACATTCCGGGGATTTTTTTTTGTTATTTTTGTTTATTGATGTTTTGGCAGTTCATTCTTCAAAGCTGCAAAAAGAGAGCTTGTTGAAGCACGTTTTTTTTTCCAACCCGCCTTTTTTTCCAACCCGCCTTTTTTAAAATCGCCCACAAATTTCCAATCGGGTTCAGATCCGGCGATTGAGAAGGCTTACTCAAGTACGCAAAAGTTGTAAACCACTCTTTTAACATATTTGAAGAATGTTTTGGGTCGTTGTCCTGCTGGAACACCCAACGCAAAGGCATCCCCTCTTCAGCCTATGGAAGCCGGGCCGACTCCAAAATATCCCTGTACTGGAAACGATCCATTATTCCGGTAATTTGGTGTAAGAGGCCAGTGCCTGCACCTGAAAAACATTCCCAAACCATAACCGAGGCTCCTCCATGCTTAACTGTAGGGAGTATATTTGGTGGATTTAATCGTGTTCCTTTTGAGCGCCTTACTGTTCTCCCGCCATCGGAGTAAAACAAATTGAATTTGCTTTCATCACTGAAGAGCACACTTCTTCACTTGGTTAAAGACCAGTTCAAATAATTTTTTCCAAATTCAATCCTGACAAGACGTTTAAAGTGAGAAATTAATACTCGTAGTCTTCCGAAACACAGTTCATAGTTTACCTTTTTCTCCGATGCTTCGCAGTAAGAAGTGGCTTTTTTGCTGGTCGAAATGAGTGAAGGCCAAAGTTTCGTAATCGCTTTCTTACAGTACTTGGGACTATAGGAAGATACAAATGGGTCTTTAAGCACAAAATTCTTTATTCAGCCTTGGATGATGTTTTGCGTGGGCGTCCACCAAAATGATCGGCTTCCACAGGTTTCCCACTTCGAAACTTTTTAATAATATGCCATAAACTGTTGACGTAGAAATTTTTAACATTTTAGCGATTGCATTTTGTTTTTTACCAGCTTGAAACTCTTGGATTATTTTATAACGAGTTTCGTTGCTATGGCTAGTCTTAGCCATTTTTTTTTTCAAAATAAAAATTTAATTTGCTTAGCTCGCAACTTTTTAAGCCTAATAAACTAAAGATTTGACATAAAAAGCCGTTACCTGAGCTGAAACAACAAAGACTTCCAAAAATCCGGTGAGATTTGCACAGGGATGTTAAAGAGCAACTTAAAAGAGTTACTATTTTTTTATTTTAATTTCGATTAATCTATTACTTTTTTAGCTGTTCTAAATTAGTTAAGAGTTAGGCAATCTTGATAGTCATTTTCTTAAAATAAAAGGAAACAAGTTTTGAGAAAAAGATCCGGAATGTTTTTATCAGCACTGTATGTATATTTTTTTTAAATATAATATAATATAAAATTAGAATAGACATTCGTATGAACGCACCTTCGATTATCAAGGAAAACTAATACAAAAATCAAAATGTTTAGGGCTTAGCAATTTTTAATACTTTGTATGGCCTCCCTTGTTCTGAATCACTGCGCAAAAATTTGATCTGGCATTGAATTTGTTAAATTGGTAAGGCAGTTAAGACCAATTTGAGACCACTCGACACGTATGGCTGTTTTTAAGTCCTGTACGTTAGAAAATTTTCGTCCATTTGCATAAACTTTCCCAGCGCGAATACCGCAAAGATTTTCTATGGGATTACAGTCAGGGCTGCAAGTAATTGTATGTTTTGGCTTGCAAACCAGTCCCTCGATGACTTGGAAACGCGAATTGAGGCATTGTCCTGTTGAAAAATAATATCTTCTTCAGCGCAGCTATCAAGGTGAGATATCAAAACGTCATCTAAAAGATCTATGTACAACTGAGAGTTCATTCGCGTTGTTATAAAGCAGATAGGAAGATTTCTATTGTGTGAGAATGCACCCTATACCATAACGCTGCCGCCTCCAAAGTTACGCTTTGATCTCACAACATTGTGCTTCCTTAAATCATGCCAATAGCAGCTGTAGCAGTCCGGACCATCCAAATTAAATTTTTTTTTCATCGGAAAAAGGAAAAAATTACTTTCTGCCAGTGGGATGTCCATGACATAAATTTTTGTGGCGAAGACCAATCTCTTTTTCTCTATGGACAGCAATTAGGCATGGTTTTCCCTTAAGTTTCGTCCATTTTATGTTTGGAAAAGTGTGCAAAACTCGTGAAATCTGACGAGGTGTAACAGGAAGGTTCAGTTTGTCCCTTATTTGTTTTGAAGACAATCAGTTTTGAGTCGCTTCATGACAAATTTCACCTTTCTGACAGAACGATAATTTTTTTTTGCCTTTTGTTGGAGCCTTTACACCATAATTTCTGCCTTTTTTTTACGAAAATTTCGTACTACATGTTTAAATAAATAACCCAGAAGGCATAGCTATAAAACAACACTTATAACGAAATTGTGAACGCAAATACTCCACACAAACCTTTATTAACAACACTTCCTTTCTTTAAAGTACACAAACAATTCTATTTCGCGTTCTAAGCACAACTTTTGATCCATGCGTTCATACGAATGTCGCAGCCTGAAATGAGCAGAATTCAGTACCGTTACTTAGTGAATAGGTACTTCTCTCAAAACAAAAACTTTTTTTTTTTATTTTTGGAAATTCCTTCTTGGGGAATGAAATGCATAAAATTGTTAATTGCGCGCATCCGAATGTCTACCACTGTAGTTCCAACCACAGGTGGAAATGACTGTCTTGGCATCCTATTAGACGTAATGATTTACATGATCTTTAGACCGCTCACATTGCATCTTTCAGTATGAGTACAGTGCCTGTTAAATGACCGGAAATCATAGTTTCATTTACTTTTTTTGTCTCTACTTCATGAAGTTTTCTACTCCTTAGAAGGCACGTTTTCCTATTCTTTTCGCCCAAAATTGTTTAGAATAATTTTGAAACATCTTTAAATTGAAATTTAAAATTCTTCGAAGTAAGTATATTTGTCAAATGTCCCTCGTTGACCTTTAAATAAAAATGAAATTCAGTCTCAATTTTCCTACTTTTAATCATGGTTCATTTTCCGTTTTGTATTGCCTAAAAAACCTCACGACAAGACACAATCCATAGACAAGTTTTTTCTTAACTAAGAATGTCAGGATTGATTGTGATCCTCCTTGCTTTTATTTTTTATTTTTAAAGGATGCCTATCCATCACCAGTGATCACCTGAGTCGATCATTGAATAGTCTTCTATAAAGAGGTAAGCCAACCCATAATGATTCTATGTTACCCAGTGATCCACATTAAGTGCAATTTAACTTTCAGCTCTTATTTTTTTTTATATATGTAAGTGAGAATGTTAAGACTGTCTTGCTGAATGTTTTCATTCACACTTATCCTTATCGATCGGTAGCTAATGCGATTGTAAGGCATCAGTATAGGATGTAGGTATTAGAGGAGTTATGGAGTCACTTGACTTAATAGGGAGCATTCAAGATCTGTGCTAGGAGTACAATAAGTTCTAATAAAGGCGTCTGAAAAACAGCTCCAAGAATGTTTAGATGTTTATGGTTGTTGCAAATCTAAACATCCGCTAGATATACTAAAATTGATCGTGAAAAACGATGAATGCTTCTGTGAATATGCAAATATTGATTGAGATACACTTTACATGTAGCTGAGATTAGTGCCTATTTTAAAGAGCAATTTTTAGAAGATCGTTAGAAATATGATCACACTCTCTGATTAACCCCGAACTTAATTAAATTTGTGGTATTTTTTTTTTTTGATTTGTAAATCATATTTCAAGCTTCAAATTTACCCAGTACCTTTTACGTCCTTCTACTGTGTATGGAAAATTAATTCATGCTGTATTTATCCCATTACTCTAATGAAATGTGATTCCCTAAATAGCTGTTCTCATTAAGCCTAAACAACAAACAAAGCTTGTTGCATTTTATGGTATTCATCAAACAGTTGGACCTCTGTTCGGTGTTTTTTTTTTTCCTCCTTCCCCAACGATGCTTTAGTTTTCTCAGTAGAATGCAACACACCCAAGATCTTAAAAGCAACCCACGGCATTAATCGAAGTCCGATTATGTTAATTCCATTAGATAATTTTATAGACGCTGATCTGGTAGTTAAAAAATTCTAATCTAGCTATTAGCTACGGAATTTTTATGCATTTGTGTCCCAAAGTATCTTCAGGATCAACTGCATCATATATTATTGTGATTCATTCTGCTCTGGGTTTGTTTTTAAGATTCATCCAGATCCGCAAAATTGTAAAACCCAATTAACCATTCAACAATGTATCCATTTGAAAGTTCAATTCAAATGGAACTATTGAATATAAATCGAGAAAAGTCCACCAATTCCATTGCAGTTCCCCCCATTGACTAAACTTGAAGAGGGTCTGAATAAACAGAGCTACTTAAGAAAATTAAGTGCCTGATTAATTTGCATAGTAGTTTAATTTAAAGCCAATACCTGTTTTTCATCTATCAATACTGAGGTAAAAATAAAAAAATAATAATAATTTGTATCCTAGGTAAGATAAGTGTGTATTTTCTAAGCCAGATTTAGTTGTAGGTTGCATATTTCCATAAAAAAAAAAAAACAAAAAAACAAAACAGACTTCATTTGCCTTGATAATACTCCTGATTTGCTTTTTTTTTTGTTTTTTTTAAATAAAATTCTGTTCATAAGAGAAGAAAAAGAAGAGAATCATAATAAAATTAAGACACAAAGCCTTGTATTATTATTTTTCAAAAAAAGGCTTTTTTTTTAATGTGCGGGGGAGAAAAAAAAAAACTCTTTTGAATCACGTTTTAGTGATTCAGTAAGAGATCTCATAAGTTTTACAAAAAAAAATTAAAGAAAAAATAAAAATCAAGATTGTTTAATACCCTTTTCGAATGAAAGGATGTCAATGCAAAACAATTAGGGGATCTACAGGGTGTGACATAAAGTTACAATTACAATACGTGTACGATTTAGTTTACATTTTTTTTTTTACAAATGTGTTTTGTCGTTTATTTGTTTTTAATTATTTTAAGAACCAAAGATTCAGAAGATGCAGAGTTATTTGTTTCCCTTTTTTTTCGATTTGAATAAAAGGCGCTGTTAAATTCATTAAGAAGAGAAGAATATTGGAATAGTAATAGGAATAGGAGTAGTAGCTAGACCGAAAGGTGTCTGTTGTTAATTTTTTATTTTTCGTGATTCTCGTGACCCCAGAAGGAACTGCAATAGGTTTAATATGTTTTTATTTGAATCATCGCCCCCATTTGTTGTATGTAGTCGTAAACCTTGTAAGGAGTAAAAGTTCAGATGATCGGTTCTATTACCTTCCTAATTGATAATAATTCGTCGACTGTCGGTTGGAAAACAATTTGAAGAGTTTGAAAATTGTAAACTATGTGACTAATCAGAATTTTGAACGCAAACAGTATTAGGTATCCAATCAAAAGTAGTGTTTGCATGCGCAGCTTAGATATTTTATCCTTTACATTTATTTACAAGATCTTGGCAGATTGAAAATCGGTCGGTCGTTTCCATGAAAATACGTTCAAGATTGTTGTCTCATCCAGACTGACCTTATGTAATCTATTGTACGATCTTGGTCTAATTTCTATAGGGCTCCTTTAGGTGATGAAAAAACCATTTCATTGATTGTGATCTTTGAAGAATTTTGCATTCAGAAGCAGTTTTAAGAGAGTACTCGACTTCGGTTGGCAAAGGAATGGCAAAATTGTATAATTTTTTTTTATTCAACAGAATTTAATTCTATTTATCTAAAAAAATTAAATGCTGAAGGGATTTTTATAAAAGTGAAAAAAATTCCTTGATAGATTTGCTACCAACCGAGAGGGGATACTTTTCTCCCTCAAAACCGTTGCAAATCTATCAAAGCAGTTTTTAATACACACATAGGAAGGATTCGTATCACTTGTTTTGTTTTTTTAAGTGAAATTTCTCCAATCTATTCAATCTATGAACGAAAAACAAAAATAAGAAAAATACAAAAAGAAAAAAAAAAACAATTTCAAATTAGAAATTAACAGGTAAAAACAAAAAAAATCACGATTTAAATATAATATCCAAATCAAAAAAGAAGAAAAAAATTACTAAAACAAGAACCACCAAGGTGAACCACAGTAGAATGGTCAAAGGACATAAAATTCTTAAAGTCCAAAATATTCAAAATATTAAGTAAAAACTAAATATAAAGTCTATGATGAAAATGAAGCTACAAAAACGGTTATCAAAATAGAAAAAAGTAATAAAAGTAAATCACTGGGCCAGAGCTCTTTCGAAAGAAACAAAAAATATTTAAAAAAAAAAAAAATAAATTGTTTTTACTTTATTTCTTTTCTATATATTCTAAGTTTTTTTTTTTTTTTAATTTTTAATCTAATCTAAATCATGTATCTATAATTTTTCTTTTTATGTTTTATTCAAAATTCTACTAAACAGTAATGAAAATCAGACACAGACGCCCCCCATTTCTAAATAATTTTGAACAATAAATTTGTGAAAAGAAAAACAGAAAAAAAACTAAACATAAACCAATTTGCTATAAATAAATAAATAAAATATAAACAAAGAAATTTATTAAAAAAAAAACTAGTACTTGAATGTGATCTCATTTTTATAATGAAAAAACTATTTAGAACAAAAAAAAAAACACAAAAAAACACTTATAAACAAAATAAATAAAAATATTATTTGCAAAAAAACAAAAATAATAATAATCAGAAATAAACATATTCAAAAAAAAAACAAAAAACAAAAATACAGTTACAATTAAATATAAAAAGGGAGAATGAAAAATTTTAGGAAAAAACAAACCAAAAAACGAAGAAGAAAAACTATTTTAAACTGTGAAATTTCCACCATCCATTGTAGTTTTTTTTTTTTTTACTATTCTGACGTAAACAGACATTAAAAGATAATTTTAATAACTAAAACAAATATAAAGAAAACAAAAAAAAAAACATTTTATGAAATAAAAAACGAAAGTTTATATATATATATCTACTATATCAAAAAGAAAACAAAAAAACAAAGCCAGTAGACGTACTCTTTTAAATTTAAAAAAAACAAAATTTTTTTTTTTGATGAAAAAAAAAAAATATTTAAGAAACAACAAAAATTGCAAAATTAATCTTTTCATTCAGAAAATTAGTTTATGGTTAGAAAATTTATAAAGAATCGCAACGGAAATTCTAAATTTCAACAAATAAAAAACCAATTGTCTGAAGAAAATGTTGAAGTCTCTGAAAAGTGTTACAAAAAAAAACAAGATTTCTAAAAAAAAATGTGTTAAATGGGGTGTAAGTACTCGTCGTAACTCATACAACAAATGCATCTTCTGATTTAAATAAATAGATTTTCTGGCTATTTGATTCATAAGTAGTTTCTTTACAATATTTTCCTAATCAAAAATTTAAACAACCTCCTTTCACTTGATAGTTTTCCATTTTTCTTTCTCCGAAACTCCATTTAACAAGAAAAAACTACAAAAAAAATTATAAAAAAAACTTAAAAAAAAAAAAATCAACATATTTTCCACTGACTTCAACAGTTTTTTTAAGCAATTCCTGCCGAAAAAAAAAAAACACATTTTCAAGTTTCTGTTTAGAAAAATCTTTGCAAATAGCAAAAATTTAAAAAAAAATAAATCTATTTTTGCGCTTCTTTACAAACTTCAAATTGCATACAGTAAAAAAACGAACAAACAAATAACATCTCTGAATTTTGATTTGCATTTTTATTTTTCTCTATTATTTAAGAAAATGACAAAAATTTATTTAAAAATTGTCATTTTCTTCTTTATAAATTAAAAAGAAACCAAATAAAAATGTTTGCTTTACAAATAGAAACAGAAAAACAAAACGAAAAACAGAAGAACAAAAAGAAAAATTCAGGGATGTCAAAATGGTGATTCAAATGAATTGATTTCTTTTTTTTTTAAATAAGAAACAAACAACTGGAAAACAAAATCATAGTAATAAAAAAAAAAAACAACCAACAACATCTAGATTTTAAAGAAGCAATTTTTAGGGAAAAAACAATACAACAATTACACCAACTAAAATAAAAAAAAAAATACTTAATCAGCAAATAAATAAAAAAACAAAACTTACAGCAAATAAAATACGACAACAACAAAAAAAAAAAGGATGTGGAAAGCATTTTTTTTTCTATATTATATACGATAAGTAAATCTGTCAGAAAACAAAAACAAAAATATTAACAAAAAACCAAAAAACAAACGATGATAAGAGTTAAACAAAAAACAAAAAACAAAAACACATTTTGAGTGGAATGCTGTTAAATGTAAAATTAAAACAAAAAACAAAAACAAAACAATACAAAACATTAAATGATTGCAATTTATTTTCTTCCTTTTTTTTCTAATTCTAAATAAATGGAAAAATAATTATATAATTATATAAATAAATAAAAAAAAACAATGAATAAGAAACAAAAAAAAAAAACAAACAAATTATAAATAAATATTAAATAAAGAAAAACAAAAATTTTAATTAGAAATATAAATAAATATATATTATATATTCTCTGTGATTTTTGTATTAAAAAAAAAAAAACAAAACAAAACAAACAACAAAAGAATAAATAAATAAAGTAAAGTAAATTAATAAAATAAAAAATAAAAACAAGCGAAAGTAGCATAAAAGAAAAGAAAAAAAAGTAAATTATGTGTAAAGAAATAAATTAAAAACAAAAATATATAAAGTATGTACCTATATTAATGTATGTATGTTTAATAATTTGAATGCAAAAAGTGAAAACAAAACACAAAACTGAAGCAGACAAAAAAAAAAATCCAACGGATCAATTCTCCTTTTTCAAATTTTCAACTTTAAACAGACACAAACAGACGTACTGAAACAACACACACACACACACACACACACACACACACATACATACATGCATGCATACATACATAACAAACTTATAAACAAATTAAATAACAAATAAAATCAACATCAAGTGTTATTAAGTTTCCTTGATTGTACAAATTAATTATTAATTGTCGTAGGCTAAAAGAAAAAAAACAAAATAAAATTAAAAGAAAGAACATCTTCCGGAAAAAATAAACATTTAAATTCTAAAACTAATACATATTCAGTTGGGTAAAGATTTGTAACAAACAAAAAAAAAACAAAAAAAAAATTGGAAAACCTATGTGTAATCAAGTCAAATCTTTTTAATCGTCGATGTTTCTCATTAGAAAATAAATTTTTAACAAAAACCGAAAACAATGAATTTAAAAAGCAACACAATTATCGAATGTTACATTTTTATTACAAAAAAAACAAAAACAAAAAACAAAAACACTAATCATTTGTTTGTTTTGTTGTTTCTTTTTATTTTATTTTATATTTTAATCAAAAAAACGAAAAAAAAAAAAAAATACAATTTTGGCTAACATAAATCTCCACACGTTTCTTTTTTTTTTTCTTTTCTTTTCAAAGTTGTTTGTCATAAGGAATAATTCATCAACAAAACAAAATTATTGTGATTTAAATATAAATTTAAAGAAAACAAAAACAAAAATGAATAAAATCGATTTATTCCTTTGTAATAAAAACAAAACAAAAAAAAAAGTATTGTATTTACATTTATATAGTAAATGAAGAAAACAGAAAAAATAGAAAAACATAAAATGGATAAAATTTTTAGCAAAAAAAAGAACAAAAACAAAAACAAAAACAAAAAAGTACGAAAAAAAGAAAATTAAAACAAAGAAAAAAATCTCAAGTGCGCTTGAGTACGCCAATTCCCCACCCCTGATTTAATAATAGAAATTTACCCTTTCCCAAAAGTCCCTGATCCAACTAACATACAACAATTAGAGTCAATTTCTGATGCTCTTACTTTCAACAGTGAGAGCAAGGCTTGATGTTGGTGTATAACCTTTCGAATCCCGATCCCAGAAATATCCCGTCTTAAATCCCACATTCCCTAAATATGTATATTTAAGAGATATGACTATCATTTCAATGATGATAATGGAGAATCGAACTTGTGCTTATCAGCGCAAGTGAGTGTGCTTTTCAGCACATCTCCTGATTTTGAAGAAAATTATGAAACTGGGATGTGTTCACGTAAGTATAATACTAGTATGAACAAGTCCGTATTTAGCAGAACGAATGCGGAAGACCTTGTAACTTGTCCAACACTTGTGACAGCATTGCTCTGACGTATGAGTATGCTGATGCGAGTCAGTTTAATGCGGCCTAAAGTTCCACATAGCAATTTTCTGAACTCACGCTTATCATCTTTTTAACAAAGGTCTCGGCACCGGAGTTCTCGGAAAGCAGATTTTTGACAACCAAAATTGATCGATCTCCCTTGGTGAAATTCAATTTTATTTTCTGAGAAAAAATTACTTAATCAGATTAATGTACATACTATGTTCCCGGAATTTATTCAGAAAATTGAAGATACAATTCGTCTAAATCTATATTGTCCCCTTCAGAGTAATCCCCATTGACTGCAACACCCTTATGCCAGCGCTTGATCCAATCCTCGAAGCATTTTTTATATTCGGTTTTCGGTATGTCCATCAGTGCTTCCTGCGATTTTTCCATTTCTTCCTCTCGGCTGCTGAAACGCGTTCCCCGTAATGGTTTTTTAACTCGATTGAACAGAAAGAAGTCACAGGGAGCCAAATCAGATGAATTCGGTGGCTGTTGGGTGGTACTATTACGAATAATGATGGCACTGTGCGACGGTGCGGTATCATGTTGCAAAATCCACGAATTTTTTGCCCACAATTCTGGTCTCTTTCGGCGAATTGCTTCACGCAAACGTGTCATAACGCCCAAACGTGTCTGGCCCTCTGGCAAAAATTCATGTAGCATTACACCGTTGTAGTCCATGGAAACCGTGAACTATTTTGACTGAAAACGACGTGGTTTTTTGGTCTCGACTAATTTGGTGAACGCCATTCACTAGCCTGATGTCTGGATTGCGTGTCGTACTCATAAACGGTGACATACAGAGACTACAAAATCATAAAAGCTTTCTCATAACTCAAATAAATGGGATACACAGACAATTTCAGGATGTTCCGAACAATGGGGAACTGATAAGATTGAAGTCCCTCCTGAGAAATGTAAAGTAGCTCATAGAGCAACAATATAGGAATGCGGCCAATGCATACTGGAGGCTACGTGCGGAAAAAGTAATGAAGTCTGACTCAAGGAACATGTTTCCTCAAATCAAGCAGATCTTCAAGCCTGATAGCATTGTCCAAATTCCAAAACTCAAAGTGCCACTGCTCTCTGAGCGGTTCCTTTCTCAGGCAGGGATTAATCCCCAACACTGTCCTACAATCGACAACCATTACGTGGTCGATAGTAAAATAAAAAAACTCAATCTTATTGGTTCCCATTTTGAGTCAGTCCACAAAATCAATCTCCCAAGTCGGAAATCTGTTGAGGTGGCTGAAGAGCTACTGCGGTTTAATAACCAAAGCAGTTACACATTCATTCCACTCAGGTTTTCTGAGGATCTAAAAGCAGACGAACTGATAACAGAACATACAAGAAGCTACTACACAACACTTGACGAACTCACAGACATGTTCAGAAAACTGAAAAACAAAAAGTCATCTGGTGTGGATGGTATCCCAAATGTTGTACTTAAGGCAATACTGCGTAATTTTTAACAACTTGCTTAATAACTGCTACTTCCCCAACTGTTGGAAACATTGATAGTAAAAAAAAGAAGGATCGTTCAGATTTTTCGAGCTATAGGCCAATAAGTCTCCTGCCTAATATCGGGAAGGTTTTTGAGGTAGTTGTCAATTTTCCTCGCGTGCGAAAATAAGGAGATCATCCCGCGGAATCAATTTGGATTCAAAGATTTCACTCGTCAGTGCATGCTATAACAAAACTTGTTTCCGATACCAACTGGATCCTTAACGCCAAAAGATGTACAGGTGCCTGTCTAGTGGACGTCGAAATGCCTTCGACACGGTTTGGATATAAACTTATTAAGTATGAATTTCCCCCCCACCTAATAAAGGTGATCAGTTCAATGATACGCAAGAAGAGATTTGTTGTAACAGATGGAAAACTCCTATGGCTCTAAAATCAGCGAGATACAAAATAATCTCCAAATAAAATTCGACAATCTTCAAGTTTACTGTCAAGATTGGAAGCTCAAGATAAATAGCTCCAAATGTGAAACCATACTGTTCCGCACCCCAGTAGGCCAGGGTAATACAGACTTGAGACGCAATTGGCGAAACCTGGTAATAAAATCCTCTGATGGGCTTCGCATCGAGTCAAAGACTGAAGTGAAGTACTCGTATCTCTTTATATTATAATGAAGACATAAACCAACAGCCCAAAAAAGCGAGAGCGGCATTTATGTCGCTTAAAAGCCTTTTTTACTCGAATCATCTGAGATCCGATGTGAAGGTCATTTGCTATCAAGCGTTTATGCGTACAATATTGACTTACGCGAGTCCTGTATCGTGAAGCATAAATCCTTCTTACATGGAGAAATATAGAGCTTTCGAAAGAAAATGCCTTCGAGCCTGTTTACGAATGTACAGAAGCCCTCATTCCAACTTTCGGCATTATGTTAGCAACAAGACAATATTAGGTGCTTCCGGTGTGTCCAGGATAGACAATGTTATTCTGGACCTTGTCAGAAACCATTTCGCGCGCTCAGTGAAGGTTGTTGAGAACGATTTCATATCGGGCTTGTCTAACCCTCGTTACTTCAGAAACACATTGTCGAGTGGATACGAGGGCGGGTCAATAAGATTAAAACACAGATTTTTTGATAAAAAAATAATTTTATTTTTCAACGTAGTCTCCCTTGAGCTCTATACACTTTGTCCAACGCTTCTCCAATTTTTTTATCCCTTCCAAAAAAAATGATTTGTCGAGGTCCTCAAAATGACGAGATGACTTCATCATTGGAGTCAAATCTTTTTCCACCAAGCCATTTCTTCAGGTTTGGGAACAAGAAGTAGTCGCTCGGAGCCAAATCTGGAGAATAGGGTGGATGAGGGAGCAATTCATAGCCCAATTCATGGATTTTTGCCATGGCAACTGCACATGTGTGCACCCTTGCATTGTCTTGGTGGAAAAGAACTTTTTTCTTGGCCAAATGAGGTCGTTTTTTTTCAAATCGTCATTGAATCGGTCCAATAAGTTTGCATAATATTCCCCATTGATTGTTCTTCCCTTTTTTCCCGCGTGCATCTCAAAAAACAGTCGCCATAACTTTATTGGCTGACAAACCCACCTTGGCCTTCTTTGGCGCCGATTCACCCTTAGAAATCCACTGTTTTGACTGTTGTTTGTTCTCTGGTGTGTTGTGATGGATCCATGTTTCGTCCACGGTTACAAAACGGCGCAAAAACTCCTCCATATTGCGATTAAACAACGCCAAACCTTCCTGTGAAGTTGTTACACGATTGCGTTTGTGGTCGACTGTGAGCAAATGCGGCACCCATCTTGCGGAAAGCTTTCTCATGCCCAAGTGATCATTCAAAATTGAAACCACTGAGCCATGCGAGATCCCTACGGCTTCCACAATCTCTCGCACTTTCAATCTTCGGTCGGCCAACACCATATCGTGAATTTTTTCGATTGTTTCGGGTGTAGAGACCTCAACTGGGCGTCCAGGACGTTCGGCATCTTCAGTGCTTGTACGGCCACAACGAAATTCAGTAAACCACTTTTTTACCATTGAAATCGATGGTGCAGGGTCCCCATAGTATTTATCAAGCTTAGCCTTGGTCTCGGTAATGGTTTTTTTTCGCAAGAAATAATGCTTAATAAGCACACGAAATTCACTTTTTTCCATTTTCTCCTCAAATTAGTGAGTAGTCTGATAAAAATAGCTGTCAAACACAAACTAACTGACGCAGCAAGTTTAAATTTTGGCAGGGGTCAACTGACAAATGCCTGTTGACAGCAGCAGTGTCGCTGTTTCAGTAAAGAGGTTAGAAATTCAAAAAGTCACGTACTTATTGACCCGCCCTCGTATATACCACTTGAGGCGTGCTTGTATCTAGATGCACACGGCTATCTATCTGATGCTAGTAATGTTCCGATTATATATCATGCTGCTAGAAAGGCCACAGACAAATGTGCCGGTACACTCGGGCGATGGGGCTAATGTTTGGAGATACTGCATGATCGTTCCTGAAAGGGATACTCTCGATACATGTAGATCAAATACTGGTGGCTTGATTGGGTTGAAGCTGATGCTTAGGTCAGTCTAGTATTAGTCTTTTTTGTTTTTAGTATCGCAGGTAATTTTAAGTAAAAAAATAAAATACGCAAAAGAAATTTTTTTTCTCCACATTTTTTGTTTCTTAAAATAACAAGTTCCATATTTGAACAAAATGTTTCTTCAGTTTTTTTTTAACACAGAGCTGTAGCTAGCGTAACACATAAAGATTTAATGTACTGCGTACCACTTCTAATGTGGTTTTGTACTTCGTTATAAAGATATTTCGTAAGTATTTAGCTTGTTTTTGCTTAGTTTTTTTTTTATTTTAAGAATATTGTAAATAGTGGAAATAAACAAGTTAATAAAAAAGAAAAAAAACAAAATTATTGTGATTTAAATATAAATTTAAAGAAAACAAAAACAAAATGAATAAAATCGATTTATTCCTTTGTAATAAAAACAAAACAAAACAAAAAAGTACGAAAAAAAGAAAATTAAAACAAAGAAAAAAATCTCAAGTGCGCTTGAGTACGCCAGTTCCCCACCCCTGATTTAATAATAGAAATTTATCCTTTCCCAAAAGTCCCTGATCCAACTAACATACAACAATTAGAGTCAATTTCTGATGCTCTTACTTTCAACAGTGAGAGCAAGGCTTCATGTTGGTGTATAACCTTTCGAATCCCGATCCCAGAAATATCCCGTCTTAAATCCCACATTCCCTAAATATGTATATTTAAGAGATATGACTATCATTTCAATGGTGATAACGGAGAATCGAACTTGTGCTTATCAGCGCAAGTGAGTGCGCTTTTCAGCACATCTCCCGATTTTGAAGAAAATTATGAAACTGGGATGTGTTCACGTAAGTATAATACTAGTATGAACGAGTACGAGGGTTGTCTGAAAAGTTTTCGACTGCGACGTAAAGATAGCGGCACTCGTCAATAAAAGCTAGTGAATGCTAGTTGTGCATCTTTTGACAGTTACTTACCGAAGTTTCAGTCATTTTGGACGCGCAGTTTTTACTTGACAGTCATTTGAGTGAGTCGATGTGAGTGTTTTTTGTGAAATTGGGAAAAATTGAGTATCGGGCTTATTAAGTTCTTGTTTTTGAAAGGCAATACCCCTACGCAAGTCAAAAATGAGTTGGACTCTGTGTATGGGGACTCTGCACCATCATTTACCACAGTGAAATTTTGGACAGCTGAATTTAAACGTGGCCGTAAGAGCTTGGGAGATGATGGACGTTCGGGACGTCCGCTAAAGTTCACCAAATGGTGTTAGGCGACCGCCGAATTAAAGTGAGAACGATTGCTGCGTTTGCTTACCTTAGACCAAAAACGTGTTCGAATGAACATTTCTAACGCTCTGTTGGCGCAGTTTAGGCACAATAAATCTGAGTTATGGAGCCGATTAATTACTGTAGATGAAACTTAGATATACCATTCAGTCAAAACAGTGGACTGCAAGGGGCAGCCGGCTCCAAAAAAAGCAAAAACTGTTTTTTCGGCTGAGAAAGCGATGGCGACCGTTTTTTGGGATAGTAAAGGAGTTATCTTAATCGATTATCTTCAAAAAGGAAAATCCATGAATTACGCTTTAAACTGCTTGACCATCCGCCTTATTCACCAGATCTAGCCTCAAGCGACTTCTTTTTGTTCCCTCATCTAAAAACTGCGCTTGGAGGACAAAAATTTTCGTCAAATGAGGAGGCAATCACCTTCGTGAACAATTATTTTGCAGAGAAAAACGCCAAGTACTATTTGGACGGGTTAGAGAGATGGGAGCATCGCTGGGAGAAGTATGTAGAATTACAAGGAGACTACATATGTAGAAAAATAAAAAAAATTTTTGAGAAAAAATGTCTTGTATCATTGTTCGGAAACTTTTCAGGCAACCCTCGTACACCCGCCCAACGGTCAAACATAGTGGAGGAAGTATTTTTATTTGGGGTGCAATGTCGTGGGCGGTATCGGTCCAATTAAAAAAAATAGAAGGGCTTATGGACAGATTCCAATATTGTGAAATATTACAGAATACAATGCTGCCATACGCTGATGGTCACCTTCCCATCACTTGGAGATTTCAGCAGGACAATGATTCAAAGCATACAGCGAGATATACAAAAAATTGGATGGAAGACCAAATAGTGACGATCTTGGACTGGCCGTCATGTACTCCTGATCGCAATCCAATTGAGAATTTATGGCAACACTTAAAAAGACAACTATTCTTCAAAAAAATTAGAAAATTGGAGAAACTAAGGCTACCTGGGAAAACATTCCACAAAGCGTTTGCCAAAATTTGGTGGAGTCTATGCCCCACAGATTACAAGCTGTAGTCGAAAATCATGACTATGCAACTAAATATTGAAATACTACCTTGATTTCTCGGAATGTATTCAGAAAATTGGAAATACAAGTTTATTCATTTAAATCTATATTGTCCCCTTCAGAGAAATCCCAATCGACTGCAACACACTTATGCCAGCGCTTGATCCAATCCTCGAAACATTTTTTATATTCGGTTTTCGGTATGTCCATCAGTGCTTCCTGCGATTTTTCCATTACTTCCTCTCGACTGCTGAAACGCGTTCCCCGTAGTGGTTTTTTAACTCGATTGAACAGAAAGAAGTCACAGGGAGCCAAATCAGGTGAATTCGGTGGCTGTTGGGTGGTATTTGTTGCATTTTTCGTCAAAAGATTACGAATAATGATGGCACTGTGCGACGGTGCGGTATCATGTTGCAAAATCCACGAATTTTCTGCCCACCATTCTGGTCTCTTTCGGCGAATTGCTTCACGCAAACGTCTCATAACGCCCAAATAATACTCTGGCCTTCTGGCAAAAATTGCGTTGTAATCCATGAAAACCGTGAGCACTGATTGCCTTCCTTTTTGGACTGAAAACGACGTGGTTTTTTGGTCTCGGCTCATTTGGTGAATGCCATTTACTTGCCTGATGTCTGGATTGCGTGCCGCACTCATAAACCCACGTCTCGTCTCCAGTAATGATCCTTTTGATGAATGTGGGATTGGATTCAGCCTCGCAAATCATCTCTTTTGCGACGTCAACATGGTCTCTTTTTTGCATGAAATTTGCTGCTACACGACGGAAACCCAACTCATTAACCGAAATGTCTTGGACGGATCCATAGGCAATGTTCAAGTCCTCCGCTATCTCCTGATGGTTAATTAACAATTGACCAACATTTCTTTTACTTCATCAATGTTTTCGTCGGTTTTCGGTGTCGATGGTCTGCCACTGCGTTCATCATCTTCGATTGGCTCACGACCACTTTTGAACCGCTTGTGCCACTGGTTAACGACCGTTTTCTTTAGAGAATCGTTGCTGAAACACTTTTCCAATATTTCCAACGTTCGCACCATTAAATCCGTTTTTTGTTGCAAATTTAAATCCATTTCTAAAATTGTAAAAAATCGTCAACACACACAGAGCTAGATGCTCTTGGCTACGTAACTTTTGCAAATGTCAAACTACGAGTATGACGCTAAGATTTAGAGGGAATGTCAGCAACAGGTTCACCAACTTAACAAAAAAAAAAACAGAACTCAAATCGGAACAATGGGAGCGCCACACGATGGTGTGGTGCCGGAACTTTTTGATCAATGTGGTAAACAGCGAGTGACGACAAAGTGATGATAAAACGACGTACCGACAAGGTGCACTGGTCCAAAGACAAGTCATTCAACAACTCGATTTGTACAGCGCGGAAAGTGAAGCAGGTAAAGATCGTACCATCTTTTGTATTTCACCAGCATAGGTCCAAAATAGTCTACTACCACATGGGTGAAAGGTCTTGACTGGAAGGCTAAACGAGCTTCAAGGCGTTGTCCCATTATCGGGATCTCCGTTTCCATCGGTTTACGACATTTGCACAAGTAGCAATTGGACCTGACTCCTCTCTTCAGTGAAACTCGGATCGGCAGAATCACCGAGTTACGTGCGGCGTAGGAAATCATTGTCTTTTGCCCCCTTGAACTCATTCGGATGGTCTCTTCATCATCGAGGAAAGGAGAAAAGCAGGAAAAGGGACTCGAAGCTTTGACTCCCTCCTTTCCCTCAAGTGCAAGGACGTCTGCTGGAAAGGCGTCCATTTGAACTTTCCGAAACATCCAATTTTCGGCTCTCGAGTATTCGTTTGGTGTAACGAAGGGCATTATAACCGTGGGGCGTTTTCGTAAAATGTCCTTTAAACATAGCAAAAAGGCAATAACTCTCACGGACAAAGTCCATCTTTCACGAAAACTCGCCTTCATGAATCTTGTAAGATGCTGGATCCTATCTGCGGTGAAAAAACATATGCTTTGCACCTGTATTTTCAGAACTCACTGAATCAAACACATTCTTCAACGGCGAAACTGGCCATCAGCAACGTTGTCGGTAGTCCTGATATGGAACCACTGGCGATGTGAAGATGAATTCAGCATCTCTCCCACTCTACAAGCTACGAAAGACGGGAACTTGTATTTTGTCGAGTTTATCCATGAAAGAGCAGTTTTTGACAAGAAGATTGATCCATCAATAGATAACGTGTGCGTGCTTTTGACCGTATGTGCTAACCGGGATCCAAGGACAGCCGCCTGCACTCTAACCTTGGTACTGATAACCTTTTGACTGGGGCCACCTTGGCCTTGGCTATAACTGGGGTAATCTCCACCTTATTTTCTCTTTCGAATCGTAGGTAGGCCACTGCTGCAAACGCCAATTCCGAAGCATCCACGAAAATTACTAAAGTGGTGATAGTGATGATGATGGTGATGGTGAGATTCCATCCATCAATCAGATAATCTTCGGCCGCTTTAAAGAGCTCAGAAGGGAGTCCTTCCGCGACCGCATCTTTGTTACACTTTCGCTTCGATAATTGCTACTTTAATTTAGTTTCGGTCTGGGGATGGAACTCTGTCGTCTTCATCCAGTGTGAATGGTTACTCTGCCTTAAAGCGGTATTTAGACCATCATCACAGCCTGCAGCAGTACGTTGTCTTTCCATATTCTCAGTACTGCCTGCAACTCCGCTACTAGTTATCCATGTTCATTCCCTTAGGCTTTCATTCAGATTTTGTAACCCCAGAATGCTAATTTTGTTCTCGAACGTCATTCCTTCTCAAGGCGCGCTTCTCGTGCTGTTCTCTTTTCTTTCCAGGAAGCCTGTGTTCTTCTCTTTTTTTTGTTCGAAGAGCTGAAGATGTTTGTTTGTCAAAGCAGAGGTTTCTTTGTGGCGGTGTTTTAAAATCAATCACATCGGAAACAGCTTCTCTGATGGCTTGTTGGTTTTCTATAGTACGGTTTTTGTAGCAGCAGTTCCACTGGCGATTTGATGGCATGTCTCACCGATAAGTGGAATTAAAGCGTACGTTACTCTGGCGAAAGCAAGATGGTTGCACTAGCTATTTCTTAGGTATTTGAGAGGGTTTGGCATCTGGCTCTTTTGCGTGTATTTGGGATCAGTGGTTCTCTTCTTCGATGGAACAGAAATTACCTTCAATTCGAGTTGTCTTGGATATTTTCAAATCTGTGCCCCAGGGTTCCGTTCTGTCTCCCACACTCTTTAATTTTCATCAATCATCTCTTGTCTGCTACTTCTAATCCAATATATTCCTTTGCTTACGACAGTACTCTGTGCTTTTCGTTATTCGTTACCGGACTCACGGACTCATTGAATTTCGATAATAAAAGTATAACCAATTGGGGAACTATCAACAGAGTGAAATTTAATGCTTCCAAAACACAATGCTGTCTGCTGCCGTTAAAGCGAAATCTAAACACACAGCCGTTATCCGTGAATGGTACTTACATCGTCGAAACCGAAAAACTTTCCATTCTCGGAATGTGTACTCGTATCAATGACAACCTACGTTCAAATGACCACATATTTGATGTCGCTAAAAATGTTGCGTAATGTCTAGGTTTCCTCAAGCTATGCAAGAAATATATCACCCCTCTGATTGGAGTACAGTGGCCACACCTGGTCAGGTGCTTCTGAAACATCTTACACCTCTTAGACAAGATTCAAAACAGTGCGTTAAAAATTATAGGTTACGTCAATATTGCACAGTCAATTGACACGCTGGAACACCGACGCAACGTCTCTTGCCTCACCTTGTTCTATCGCTATTTTCATCGCCAATGGTCCATCGAAAATGCCAGTAGCATTCCGCCACACCGGCCTCGATATAAATGCTTATTAGTACACCCTCTAGCCCACTTTCGGACGTACTCTAAAATATCGTGATTTGTTCCTAAGCCGTATACCTCGCTTATGGAATACCTTGCCGAGCTCTCTATTTCCTAGTCGTAATAACTTGTAAACATTTGAGGCCAATGTATAGGGTCTTCCAATGGGAACTTCCGCAATTTGACAGTCGATAGCGGCCATATTGTTGAAGCTACATCTGTAAAATTGGCTGTCATTTATTGAGTCTGTTTTGTCAAATAACCATGGACGGACATAACGTTCAACAACTCGTGCAAATGACAAAATTGTTTTATCAAAATGGATTTTCTGTTCGGGCAACATTCCGCGCGCTTCGCTCATTTTGCGGTCGCCATAATCGTCCCACCAAAAGGACTATTCGCAGTGTGGTGGATAATACATTGGTTCAGTAAACGATAAACCAACACGCGTACGTCGACGAAACGCAAGATCTGCCGAAAACATCGCCGCAGTCCGTGATTTCGCGTCGCTCACAAGAACTCGGCCTTTCGCAGATCACAACTTAGCGAATTTTGCGTCGTGACTTGGGCCTGCACCCGTACATAATTCAACTGACCCAGGAGCTGAAGGTAAACGACCATAGACAACGACGTGTGTTCGCTGAATGAGACTGACCCTACTTTTCATCGAAAAATAATCTTCAGCGATGAGGCTTATTTCTGGATGAATGGGTACGTCAACAAACAAAATTGTCGAATTTGGTACGATACCAATCCACATGTGATCCAAGAGGGTCCAGCGCATCCCGAAGAAGTCACTTTTTGGTGAGGATTTTGGGCTGGCAGCGTCATCGATCCATATTTCTTTGAGAACGACGTTGGCCAGGCCTTCACCGTCAACGGTAAGTGCTATAGGTCTATGATTACCAACTTTTTTTGGCCTGAATTTGATGATATGGACACCAACGACATGTGGCTTCAACAGGATGGCGCTACGTGCCACACAGATCATGCTACATTGGAAATTCTGCACTAGCGATTCGATGGCATGGTCATCTCACGTGGAGGTGATGTGGACTGGCCACTGAGATCGTGCGATTTGACCCCGTTAGACTTTTTCTTGTGGGGTTTTTTGAAGTCGCAGGTCTATGCGAATAAGCCACAAGCCACAGCGGCCCTCAAAGCCAACATAACCCATGCCATCGGTTAAATTCAGCGTGATTTATGCGCTAGAGTCATGGAAAATTGGACATTCCGGATGCGCGAAACCCAGAGAAGCCGCGGAGGACATTTGGACGATGTTATATTCCATACATAATGGCATCGATAGGCCTATCAAACGAATGGTGATACCTCACACACACTTTGTTTTATTTAAATTTAAAGATAGGGAGCCCTTAATGAAAGATCCATTACCTCTCTTTTCTTATTCCCTAAGCGTCTTTCTTCCACGCTGTGTTCAAATATTTTAAGGGTATTAAAACCTAAAGTATAAAAAAACGCTATCGGCAACAAATCTTGTGGTCTCTTGTGATTGCAGCTTTTCGACATCAAGCCGTCATAATCTTCCCAATAAGTGAACAATTGAGCGCGTAGTGAAAAAATGCGAATCGATTTATTCAGTCAGCGGAAAACCGAAACGCCAGAGGTGAATGGAATACTCCGGCTGTACGCGAGTCGGTAGGACAAGACTGCATTCAATCGATAGCGCCTTATTCTTAAGAGCTGCACAACCCCGCTGCTTAATTTACGAAAAGACTTGGCTATAAGTCCGTATAAGATCGTATTGACCCAAGAGCTGAACCCAAATGGCCATCGTGCACGTCAAACTTTCTCTAAGTGGGTTCTATTGAAGATTGAGGAAGATCCGGATATTCAAAAAAAGCTCAGCGACAAGACAAATTTTTGGTCAAATGGTTAACAAGCCGAATTGCCATAGTTGGTCAAGCGAACAGTTGGAGGTGTTCCAACAGGAGCCATTGTATAAGAAGAGATTTAGTATTTGGTGTCGTTAGCAAGCCGCACTACGAGGTGTCATTTTGCCCTGCCGCTTCCAAGATGATGCCGGCGAGCCGCGCCATGTTACCCAATTTTGTTTTTAGGATAAATTGGAACCAGAAGTCTTGTAGAGCACAGCGCGTGCCACAACTTATTGAAGGCGAAGTTCCCCAGAAATGGACCTGTCAATTGACCACCCAGCTCGCGCTTTTCTTTAATCCGGCATCAAGTCTTAGCTATGCCTACAAGCCATGTGTGAAATTGCTGGAATATCGGCCGAATTATGCGAAAATGTCATGGAAAACTGGGTGCAACTCATCCACTCAAGCAATCTGTTCCGTTGAGGATAATTAAACGATGTCGTATTTCATTATCTATTCAGGTCCTTAGGAGACCTGAGGCTCATCGGCGATCTCATTTGCCATGGTGCTATTGTGACCCAGACAAAACTCAGTGAGTTCCGCCCTCCGTGAGGATTCGTCGCTACGGAAGTATCTGCGCCTGTCATTTCACTTTGAAGTTCACTGCCATTAGGGACCGAATTCCGTTAGCATGAATGTGAGTTTTTCTTGACAGATATTGTGTACACAGTTGAATAAATTTGTTCACTCTGTTTTTGAGCGAGAATTAAAAAATGATGTAAGAATAAGAAAATAAATAAAATATCAACGATGAGCAGAAGGAATTCTTGATGAGCTACGAGAATATGGACGAAAATTTCGAATTCGCTTGAGATTGATAGGATGTGAGCAAGGGAGGATTGACGCCACAACAGCTATTTCAAATCATTGAATTTTTTTTCCAAAATTGAAGCTGTTTCCGAAAGAACGTGAACAGTATGTTCGGAAAAAAATATCGTGGCTGTGGAAGGTAGACTTGAGACCCCAATTTATCGATTCGTCGATTGGCCTTTAACCATCCCTTATCTGAAAAATTCTGCGTAAAGATCTTGGTCTCAGTGCTTATAAGATCCCGTTGGTGCGAGAGCTAATGCCGCGTGACGATTTATTGCGTCCGGTGTTCAGTGACTGGGTAGTTGTCTCAGTTTTTTTACAGTACAATTTTGTTCAGTGCTGAGGTTAAACAAGCAGAATTGGCGTATTTGGAGCAATCCTCTAAAAGTTCACTAGTTGCCACCGCATCCAGAAAATGTACAGCGTACAAGCCATATGGCTTGTCGAAAGCTCCTGTGGTTAGTCCAAGAAAGTTTGTTATTCAGGATGAGAATCAAATGCTTAGCTTGTGCACGAGTCAAACTTGTAAGCATCCTCCTTTTCAGAACGAGAACAACCTCAGTTTGGAAGGATTGACTGAGAGATCATTTCTAGTGGTCCAACCTTCGCTCCCGTCTAGGGCGGCTGTGTCTTAGAGTACATAGATGATATGCATGATCCAACAGACAGTACAGATTCATAACCTGTATATGCTTAAGCATAGAAATTAGAACTACGAGTATTGAAAGTATTAAGCAATGAGTCGGCAAATGTGCACAATATCAGAGGACACAAGACGCTGCTCTGCAGGCAAGTCTGTGTTAATCCACAAAACGCCGTATCATCTGGTCGCGTTGCACTTGCTGTCAAAAGAACCATCAATGTCGATGAAAATATTTTGTGTACTTTCAATTGTGGCAATAGATTTTGCAGCGCAGGTTCACAAGAGTTTACGCGCACATGAAGCTCAACCATCCTCTCTATGGCCCTCAGCAGGAAGACTGTCAAGTCTAAGGGTCTGAACGAGTCAGTAGTCATCTTTAGTGTCAGGCTAGCAGCGAAGATTCTTTTTATAGTTGGCAAGAAGTGTCTAATCGTACCTATCTGCAGCACAACTTGGAATATGCCATCAGTGCTAGGCGATTTGAAGCCATTTAAGGACGTAGCATCATATTTAAAAGCCTCATGCCAGATACGAGTACCAGCTACATCAGGTTGTACTACTTCGCTCAATTGCAGTTTCGGTAGTAAGAGTTGGTTGTGAGCCGGGTCTGATCTGGTAACCTGGTAAGATTGGAGGATAAGACTGCCAAGCAGACTCTCGTAGTGTTTTCGGTGTGACTAGTTTTCCTCTTTTGACCAGCATGCTGGCAGTCTTCCTAGAAATGATGATAGTTTTGTACCTAAGTTTTGATTTTTTCAAGTTAGATTAGGTCAGGGTGGCGGGTATATGAGGTATCAGTCCATACCTCGTCACATTTAGGTCTATGTAGGCCCATTGCTATGCCCGGGTGGGGGAATTCGGTTCCTATTGTAGTTTTGGTTTCCGTGTCTAGCGTTTGTTGTTGTTGCATCTTGTTGCATCTGTGAATCTGAAAAGACATGTAAGTGAAGCAGCAGACAGCTCTCAGAGTTCGTGGAAATAATAACTTCCTAAAGTTCTTTGCCTCAAATTACTGAGGCTGTCACAGTGGCACAAAAAGTGGAGGGTATTCTCGCGTGAACTTGTATCCCCACAGTCTCTGCAGGGGTCGCTGTCGGTAAGGCGTAGCTTTATTGCGTGCGCCCAAGATGATTATAGCCTGTGAGCAATCCAACAAGTGCAGATATTCAGCTCTGCTTTTCAAGAGAATCTTACGTGTTTTTGATTTGCTGAGTTCCGGCCATAGTTGTCTTGAGGTTTGGTTTCACTTGAGTGGAGGTTTGACACTTTGATCAGCCAGTTCCCTTTCTAGTGAGGATCGTTTTCGAGGTAGCTCGTCTGCATGTTTATTGCCTGCCACTCCTTTGTGGCCAGGCAATCTTATGCTGAACGTAAAGATGCTTAAATTCATGCGATAGCGCTTCACAAGCCTTTATTTGATTTCAACTGCTGCGATTGCTCCAATGGCAGGCTGATTGTGAGTAAATATATCCTCTTGGGATATTGCCTTTATTACCACAAGTTTGACTACTTCTACTATAGCCAATATCTCAGCCTGGAGGGCACTGCTGTGGTCTGACAGACGTCGTCGTGAGCATCGTAACTTCAGTTGATCGGAGAAGATCCTGGCGCTGTCGGTTCCTATCTGCAGTTTTGATCCATCCGTGAAAATAGATATCGAGTCTGATACCATTTGGTTCCCGTGCTATTCCTCTCTGCTTGGGAAAATCCAACAAATGGTGTTTTGATGTCGTGATGGGGTATTATGTAGCCCGTATTGGAGCATAAACCCAGTTCACTTGTAAGGATCGAAGCGTGGCCTTTCGGGTTTGGTTTCCATCCATCAAGCTGAGTCAAACTTAAAGTGCTTTGAAGATTCTTGCATGTAAAGATCTTGGGGCAGCAAGCCAACTATATTTTCCAATCTTGCCTATACTCGTACATGCAATCCTCTGTACTATTGTCATTAGCCTAAGATTGCTAGTTTTATTTACTTGTGGATAAATACTAAGCTACCGTAGGTGAAGATGGGTCTGATGATAACCGTGTACAATCATGGGATAGTCTTAGGGATAGGTCCCCATTTCTTTACACGTTCTTCAACATTGAGCTTCCAACTCTGCTTATTATCTAGTACGATACCTAGGTACGAGTATTTAGCACTGTTTCATAGTCGGAGGATTGCCCCATCTATGGAATGCATGCTAAATTGTGCGAATAGAACAAGCTCTGTTTTGTGCAGGTTGATTTCCAGCCCACAGAGCTTGGCGCAGTCTCAAAGGATTCTAAAGGCATAGTTTAGGATTTCACTGCCGGTAGCCATAATAATCACGTCATCCGTATGTCCAGTGGGTTTTATTCCTTCCCTTTGTAGACTCAGAAGTGTTTCAATAACCACTGTTCCTTGAGGGATGCGCCTTGATGCATTAACGTTCCAGTTGCGGACTATATATGTTATCAGGTTCGCATTTCCTAAGTTTCTACTTACAACGGAAATGTTGACATTGTTTAAAGCTCCTTTGCTGGCAAGGAAGACGTCCACTCTATGCTCGTTGCCTTTGAATAGGCATGCTGGGTGCAGGTTACTTCGAATGTGAGTATCAAGCAGTTTTTCTAAAGTTTTTGAAATGTATGATATTAGACTTATAGGCCTGAGGGTCTTTTGGAACGGTGTGGCTGGGGCTACCCGCCTTGGGTTTGGGAATGAAAATTACCTTTACTTCCCTCTTGCATTTTGGCATATATCCATACTTGATGCAACAATAGAAATAGTCTTTTTAGGTACGGTATCACAGCCTGCTTTGTTTTTTGAAGCTAGATTGGCATGACTTTGTCCAGTCCACGGGATTTGTAAGCGGAGAATGAGTCTATAACCCAGTTTACTTTCTTTTTTTCTAAGTAGTATCCTCTCTGGGATTTCATATTGGCTAGAGAAGAATGTGTCTGTATTTCTTTAGGTAGTCTTACAGGTCTGCATTCAACCATGAAAAATATAAGTTTTTCCCTGTATGGCACGTTAGTCCAAAACTTTAGGACACTGTTCCTCTTCAACTTCTGTCTCGTTTTGAAGTGAAGTTTTCTATTCAAAACGAAAAGCTTCCTAACGCCCTAGTAGGCTTAGAATGTTGTAGGTTAATCTGAGGTGAGCCGCCTCTTATTTACACAGGACGTGAGCTATGTCTTGTTTACCCGATTCTTGTTCTCCCTGTGGCGATTCCAGAGCTCTGAGTAGGTCAGCCAATCCTCTAATTTTCAGGACAGAATGGCTTAACCATTTAAGAGTTTGCTGCATAGAGTACGAGTAATCCATACCGCATCCCTATTCTTGAATGAAAACATTCGCGGCGTTATCCACCTCCCACAGCTTATTTCCACAGTTTTTGGGTTCTGCGTTGTCCTGACTGTTGTTATTGTAAAGCTTCCTAACTCGAAACGTCAGAGAGAAGTTGGAGGCACTCATATACTCAGCCGGCTTTTCCACTTTGGCGTTTCGCTGTGTAAGTATTGTAGATTATCCTGTCACATTCAATTTCTGACCACTTTAACTGCAGCTTGGTTTCAATGGGAACTTGCACAGGGTAGACTAGCACCAAAGTTGTTTCTCTAGGTAGATTTGATAGCATAAAGCGACTTCCGGCTACCAGAACTACGATATTTGTTGATTGTATTGCTGATTTCTTCCATAAATCAGCACTGGTGCTGTTTTTGTCGATGCGTTGGACCATTTACTCGTAGATCCCCCTGGAACTGCGGTCTTTTCTGGCTGCAGCAAATATATATGTATTGGCTTCCAAATCGAACGGTTCGGGGTTCAATACCAGCCGCGCCCGAAGGACATTTTTTTCAGGTAACTACAATAAATTATACTAAAAAAAGGAAAGGAAACAACTTCATCTCCGAAAGGTTGGTCGGTTTCCATTGAGGTCACTTCCCCCGATCTTTTGTCCGTTGTTGCTGTAAGAGTGTTACCTTCCGCTATCAAGTTTCTGATTGCAGTGTCCTTGCACTGTGCATTTGCCTCCCGTTTTTATGTATAATATCTTTCAGATAGTTGCCCTCCTACACGCTTGTTTAACACACTGATAACTATCTTCTCCATTTGATGATCAGCTCTGGCACTCTCTCCATTGCCTAGTCGACCAATGAGCGCCGTAGAAGGTTAGGTTAGGTTAGGTTAGGTTAGGTTAAAGTGACTGTTGGAAAAACCAACCCACTTAGGCATATTGGCCCATTGTGCCGCCACGTGGATCTACGGTCCTCCTACTCTGGGAACCAATTTGAGCTTAAGATGAAGCGTAGGAGACTGCTAAGGTCCATATTCTTAAAATTGCTTAAGTCGTTGTAGAAGAAAGCTCCTAAATGAAGTTTTCTTCTTTGGGAGAAACCTGGGCATGTACAGATTAGGTGGGGGATTGTTTCTTTCTCCTCCTCGTCCATGCAGCTTTGTAAAGGCGTCAAGCCTTCTTGCATGCTTGCCTATAAGGCAGTGTCCAGTGATGACACCTATAATGGCGGTGAGATGTTTCCTATTTAGAAGGATCAAACTCTTAGAGCGATTCAGACCCAGCTTTGGCCATATCTATTTGGTCGCTAGACGTGTTGGTCCAACAGTCCACCCAAGGTCTGTTCTTTTGTTAGCATCCAGCTTTAATATTGATTTGCAAGTAGGAATTGGTATCCCCTAGAAAAGATAGAATAGTTCCACTTTTGACGAGTTCGACAGCCCTGCAATTCCCTGGAATGTCTGTGTGGCCCGGAACCCGACAAAGGTGAAGTTTTAATTGCCCGGCTATCTCCATAAGAGATGATCGGCATTCAAGGGCGGCGGTTCTAGAATTTAATGACACTGAGTCCAAGGCCTTGCAGATATCAAGTTTTTCTTCAGCCAGGGGAGAGCTTCTTTAATCGCCAAAATTTTCGCCTGGAATACACTACAGTGCTTTGGAGGTGGGAAGAAGAGGCTTAGATTTAGCTTATCTGAGAAAACACTTCCACCAACTCCGCTATTAGTTTTAGATCCATCTGTGTAGAGATGGATTGACTTGTCCTCCTTGGAAGCAGCTTCGTTTCAGAAGGATCTAGAGGGGAAGCTGACATGCAAATCTTTGTCAAACCAAATTTCGGGTATAATGTAATCGATGTTCTCTGAGAAGAATGCCTTGCGCAGTACCTCTGCTGACATAAGACCCACCCAGCATAAGACCCACCCAGTTTTCAGTTGATTATTCTGCTATTTAGCATAAGACTGGTCAAATCACCAAGTCATCTACCTTCAGAGTTGACAACGCCGTCGTGATTACGGATGTCTTGACATTGTTAAAGGCGCCTTCTGTGTCCAGGAAAGCGACCATTGTGTTCTCTCTTTATTGTAGGGATCGTTCGATGTGGACAGTCAGTGAATGTAGAGCCGTTTCCACAGACTTTCCTTTACAGTAGCAACAAGTCGTAGATCGATTTCATATCGTATATGGATAGCAATCAGTCGTTCTAGAGTTTTCAGAAGGAAAGTTGATAGATTCATAGGTCTGAGGTCCTTTCGAACAACATGAGAGGATTTTCCGACTTTCGAAATGAAAACTACATTGACTTCTCCCCATGACAGTTCTACATAGCTCCTTCGTGCCGTAGAAAGAGTAGCAGGAAATTTCTGAATCAGCACCTAGATCGTGGAAGGTCTTTGTCAGTCAAGACGTTTCATGTTTCACCTGAGTTCTTTTGCGAACCTTAGGATCCATAATTCTTAAGCATTGCTTGCATTAGGTCAATAGTGGATTCTCCATATATGCCGTACAGCCTCAATTACAGTCTGGACGATTAGTTTGTTTAGAAGACTTTTGGTCATAGGGCCCAATGATTGACAATAACATAGCGTGACTTAAGCCGTTACATCATTAACGATTCGCCTGCTAAATTTTTTTTTCAAACCCCAACCGCTATATCAAATCTATAATATCTGTGTTAGACTTCCTACCTGACAGAAGATGTAGCCGCCACTATGAAATTCCTCTGCACCCATTTGGAATAGGAAAACGTGTCTAGGTGAGAGAAACCTCATTCACCCCTTCTCTGAAGATTTTCAGACCAAAATTCAATGAATTCCTGCTTGCTAACACAAGTTGCTATGTTAGATATGCTGTTGCAATGACAGATACACTACCTGGATAGCATATAATTCTGTAAACCATCTGCCGGAGTAGGTCTTCATGCAAACCAACAACTTTTTCTCCTGATTCCGAACAAGTTTTTCACGTTCGTTAATAAATTCTCGCAGCGTTTTCCCTCGATTAATTCCGATTTCCAATTGCATTGCAATTGTACAAAACGTTCTTGTTCGCACTTAAGCGTTCGCGTGATTACTATTTAACTCTTTTAATTGATTTCATAGACTCTGACCATTAAATTCTCTTCCTTGACTCTCCACCAACAATCTTATGAATCAAAGACACGAATAGAAGGACAGCGTATGAATGTGTGGTCATTAAGAAACATCGGACAGCACCAACACCGTTCTCGGAATGCTCACGTAGGTAGAAATAAATACCTTACACCAGTTGTTTTTTTTTTAAATTAATTCATTGTCCTTTTTTTGGAACGAAATCTGATATCAGACAAAAGAAACAGTCAGCTTGTTTGCGAAATAAAAAAATAATTTGAAAACAAAAACTGGCAAGCCCAACTATATAATGTTGCGAATAAATATGCAAATCTCTCCGCATAATGTCTTAAGTCACCCGTACGAGTTTGTATGTACTCCCCATTGTAAGAGATACTTTTGTATCTACTCGTAATTCGTACGAACTATGGTACATTTTATCCTCTTCACGCATACTACACACAACAACAGTCACACTCTGGTAATATTTAAATGAAAATGGATATTTCAACAATTTAATAATTTAACACAATACACGACAGAAGAAGAGGCAGAGACTGTAAAAAAAAAAGAAGCACACCAACCCAAACCGAACATTAAAATAACAATGGAATATTATATTACACATCCAAAGAGTGAACCCCCTACGCCGCAGAGGCCTGAGATCAAAATTCAAATCCACTGACAATGGCTAGATATAGTATCTAGCCGTAGATACAGCCATGGAGAGAATTATTAGGCGCAAATGAATTTTCACTTATCATTGAAAACCATTTAAAAAAATTGCAATCTTCTTTTTTATTGTTATTACAGTGTGTTTAAAAAAAGCGTGTGCAAAAAAAAGCGATGAAAAATGCCAGAATTTTATTAAATCATATGTTTTTATATTGAAGTATAATATAGCGAGTGGCCACATAGCAATGTTTCAGCACCTGTCAAAGTTACCAATGACATCCAGCTGTCAAAATATTCAGTAATGTTTGCCATTTCATCTTGTATCCTATTACACTTGCCGAACGTGCGGAAACTATTAAAAAATATTGCGACAGTTGTACCTAGTCCTGTCATAAGTTCTGTTACAAACATAAAACGCTATTAAAAAAAAAAACCAGTAAGCATACTATATTGTATTCAAAATTGTTTCTTTTATTAGACCACAATATTGATTATTAAAAAAAAATTTCATCCGCTCGAAATGACTGCCTTTTGCTTTAACACAAGCTTCCAGACGGTGTGGCCATTGGGTTATAGCGGCACGTATGGTTTCCATGGAGATAGTGGACGCTGCTCTGGTTAATGCTGTTTTAAGGCTTTCCAAATTTCTGTGGGGGATCTTGTAGACTATGTTCTCCAATTCTGACGACAAACCATAATCCAGTGGATTCAGATCTGGACTTCTCGATGGCGTCGGCCAGTCTTCTGCTGCTTGAGATATTGACTCTGAGCAGAGTCCTGCTGGAATTTCCATCTGTATCCATTGAAAAGGGTATTGGTCAAACCCTTCACAACACCCTCTAACGCATCTTCTTGGTAAACCTTTGCACAAGTTTTTACGGATGTGACACCATGGTAAGAGACCCCCCACCAAACCATTACGGAAGGTGGATGATGTCCACGTTGAACCCTTGGAACAACTTTTTTCGCTTCCTTAGATGAAGTGGCATCAATTTTGTCATTTTGTTTGTTGAAAACTTCTTCCACAGTAAAAATTTTCTCTTCCGTAAAATAAATGTTTTCATGGCCATTGTCCGCGTGCCACAGCAAAAGTCGCTTGCATCTTTCCAGCCTAATTTATTTTAGTTGAGGAGTTAGAAGATGACCCATGGACCGACGATAGGCTTTCATATCCAGATTATCCCGAATCAGCCCAGACATTGTGGCTTGGGCGTGCGTTCAAAAGGAAGACAAACAAATCACAGAGTCGTTCTCTTCACGACAGTTTATTACGAAAAAGCCCCGTAACATAGGTCGAGGGCCATATTTATTTCATTATAGAGCACGGTACATATGGTATGTACTATTTTAGCGGGAGGATCATCCAATCCTAAGACAGCTATTCACAACAAGTTTGTATACGTAATCACAGTGTGTTGCGCAAAAACGATGACACTGTCATTTGAATAAGAAATAATAGCCTACAACATGGACCTGGTTGATATATCCAATTCCTTGGACTTGATCTTCTGCTTCCTAAGAGGATTTCTCCGAATTCGTTGACGCACTACCTTTACTATCGCATTCGTATATACGACGCGCGGACGTATTGGCCTGTCCTTTATTCCAGACAATTCGCCGAAGCGAGCGATAGCCCGATGAACGAATATTCTCGATATTCCGAATTGTTTTAGTAACTCGACAATTTGGCCAGCACTCTTTCCGCACTTATGCAACGCTATTACTGGGACTTGATTCTCTTTAACGCCCACTCCATTGAATAGCGTTCTTCACTGATCAGTGCATGTGTTCAGAAAAAAAGTTAACCGTTTTATTCCAGCAAGAAGTTTTAAACTATAAGTGCTGGAAATTGTGTAACAGAACTTATGGCAGGATTAGGTAAATATGCAACGTGAATTTCGTCGTGAAGTCTGTCATCATCATGCCTTCAGTGTTGAGGCAATTCGTCGCATCCTCGTGGAAAAGTTTGAGCGTGAGTACACTCTTTTGGATCTTAAGCCACCAATCAGACAGAGATTGGTGTGAAATGAAGAAAACATAGCCGCCGTAGCGGCCAGTATCGAAGAAGACGCAGAAATGTCGATTCGGTGCCGATCAGCTGAATTGGGCATTGCCAAAGAGTCAACCTGGCTTATTTTGTGGTTGGATTTTGGCTTCAAAAAGAGCTCCTAATTCCATTGCCTGAAATTCATGTGCCAACAACTTCTAGACAAGGAAGACCGGAAAAGAAATGTCAGGAATGTGGAAACAGAGCTAAACAACAAAAAATTCGACACACCTTGTTGAAAGATCGGCCGAAGAATTATCATTTGCTGGTGAGTCTTAGAAGGCGTTTTAAAGCCGAAGTCGTAAAAAGAGTTATCGAGTGTTCTCTTAAAATACTTAAAAAAGCTTAACCCGAAACTCCGAATGGTCAAAGTAGTGTTGCTTGCACTTGGTCACTGCCGTTACTGTATTTATTATACGGTACGGCCAGTGACTAACTGTATGTAATAACTGATGGATAGTTGGTTGTGAGTGAAAATTTTGTTGGTGCACTGTTTCATACTGTTGTAAGGGCATAACACCTACAGCAATTTGATTCGGTAAACCAATGTCAGAATTTTCACTCCGCAGCCTCGCTTAGTATCGTCAGTCTTTGTGTTTAGCCAATATACGGGGGCTAAAATGAAATCACTTTCTGGGTACGTCCACGTCTGTTAACTCAGGCCAGCTGTTTTGGCACTTACTGCAAGACAGGTAGGTCTCCGCACACATCTCTCAGATCACTCTGATCTGAAGCTACCTGGCCACGAACTAGTGTCATAATTCTTCTCTCATCGTGGTCTCGCCATTTTCGTCAGTAGTGACACAGCTGACCAAACTCCACCACAATGTGATTCATGTTCCAATCCGGAATTCAATTTTATGTGTTTAAAATTCCATCTCCGTAAGCAAATTATCCACCATTGGTTCATTTACAGAAGCCCCAAACTGGACAGCAATTTCAATATACACAATCCTGAGTGGCTTCAACATTCTGGACAGACAACATCCGAAGGACGGTGTGTTGAGATCTTCGCTGCGGAAAATAATTTGATCCAACTTGTAAATGAGCCAATATCCTGGACTTATTTTTAACTTCTCACCCTGATAAGTCCTCCGTTGATGTGCTCTCCCTTCTAGGCTCGTCGGACCATTGTGTTATATCAGCTAATTTCTCGTATACCCACCACGCAGTTAGAGAGAAGATTCCCAAAAGAACCATATGGCAATAACAGAAAGCCAATTGGAGCGAACGTAACAGCTTCTTTAGGAATTTTAACTGGTCGTTATGTTTCCTCGATAACGACGTGGATGCCGCTGCTGACATGATCACAGAAACTATTCTCTTTGGAATGAGATGCGTTATCGCTCATTGGATGAAGAGTATCAAACCAAAATAAAACGCATGGTAGGACTCGAGCTGTAAAGAGGCTGTCAGGGTTAGAGAAAGGTTTTTTCGGTCCTACAAGACCAAACCGACATAAGAAAACCGAAAAAAGTTCAAACGAGCCAGGAATGACTGAAACGTCTTTCTCAAGTGCGTGAAATTCCAATGCGACCAAAAACTGAGGCAAAAAATACTGCAATGTCCCAAAGGAAGTAAAAATGTTTGGTCGTTCGTCGAAAACGTTAGAAATTCTGCCTCATCCCAGATTGTGCTTTGTCCCCGCCTGCACTTGAGTGCGTCGAATCGTCTATGGAACGAATCTACTTTCGCATTCGTGTAGTAGCAAGAGTACTTAAAGATTTTAGCATCCACAAATCCGCAGGTCCAGATGGCATATCTCGCCTTCTTCTGAAGAGGTGTTCTTCCTCGCTGGGAAAATCACTGCATAAGCTTTTCCATCAATCCTACTCCTTAGGACTCTTTCCGAGCAGATGGAAAACAGCATTTGTCCAGCCCGTCCTTAAAAAAGGCGAATCTACTATCCTCTCTTCCTACAGAACCATTGCACTTACGTCCTTTCTTTCCAAGATTATGGAAACGCTGAAAAACCGTCAGCTAATGAAATATCTCGAAACACGAAAAGTCCACTGGTGACTGGTGAGACATGCCATCTCACCGAAAAGTGGAACCAAAGCGTACATCAATCTGGCGAAAGCAAGATAGTTGCACTTGATATTTCAAAGGCATTTGACAGGGTTTGGCATGATGCTCTTTTGTCAAAAATGTGTGCTTTTGGGACATCGATGACTCTCTTCTTCAATGGATTAGAAATTATCTTTCGGAACGTTCAACTCAAACTATCTTGGATAGTTTCAAGTCTGATATTCACAGAATAAATGCTGCTGTGCCCCAGGTCTCCGTTCTGTCTCCGACACTCTTTTTAATTTTCATCAACGATCTCTTGTCTGCTACTTCTAATCCAATAAATTCCTTTGCTGATGACAGTACTCTCTGTTTTTCATATTGGTTCACGTCCCTGCTCTTCGGCTTTAAAACGGGAACGGCAGCGTATGTTAAGCTCATTTAATTCCGATATCAACAGCATAATCAATTGGGGAATTATCAACCGAATGGAATTTAATGCTTCAAAAACTCAATGGTGTCTGCTGTCATTAAAGCGAAATTTAAACACCCAGCCATTGTCCATGAATGGCACTTGCATCGTCGAAACCGAAAAACTTTCCATCTGGTGTCAAAAATGCTGCGAAATGTCTTGGTTTACTCAAGCGAATGTCTTAAATCACCTTCTCTGATCTGGCCTCTATATATAAGGCATTCATCCGCCCAAAACTGGAGTACAATGCCCACATCTCGTCAGGTGCTCCTAAAACATCTCTGCACCTGCTAGATAGGATTCAAAACCGTGCGATAAAACTCATTGGTGATACTAATGTCAGTCAATCAATTGACACCCTCGAACACCGACGTAATGTCTCCAGTCTCACTCTGTTTTATCGCTCTGGTGGTGGCAGTGCTCCATTTAAATCGCCAGTAGCATTCCGCCCTTTCAAACTTTTAACTGTAACACCCGTCTCGCTATGAATGCTCATCAGTATACCCCCAAGCCCACTTTCGAACGTACTCCAAAATATCGTGATTCATTCCTTAGCCGTACAACTCGCTTATGGAATGCCCTGCCGATCTCTGTGTTTCCTGGTCGTTATCGCTTACAAACATTTAAAACCCATATACACCTGAAGAAGCCGCAGCCCTTATTACTGATTTGAAACTGACAAAACACCAATATAAGCAACTTCAAAAAAGCGCAAAAGAAAGAAATGCTAATATTTACCCAGCCTACGGTGATGCTTTAGTATGTTCGTGGAAATGGGGCTCTGATGGTAGTGGAGGCCACGCGCGTAATAGGCAGAACTTTTTGGTAAATCCTTTGTCAAGTGATACTGATATTGTGCTAACATGCATTGTACCTTTAGAAATATGTAAAGTTGATTCTGGGAGTGAAAATATCTGGATAAGCTCAAGAACATCTTCTCCAAGATACTGCTGTCCAGTACGTTTCGAATTCACAAAGGAAAATATTGAGACAATAACAAGAATGTTCAACCGTATGGAAGCCGAAATAAATTGTCTAAAAGCCACAAGAGTTACCTTTAGGGACAAAACTTTGTTCAAAACATTAGTAGATGTCAAAACGTGTAATGCTGTTATGGTGAACAGGGCTATCTCAGTTTCTTATATATGCAAGGCATCTCCGAAGGACATGAAAAATATTGAACTTTGCTTACAAAAACCTTCTGACACCACTGCCTATTCATACGGCTTACAAAGATTTATGGAAGCACTGCTATACGTATCTTACAAAATTGAAAATGAAAACTGGCCGGCAAGAGGAGCTGAAGAGAAATTAGCAGTTAAAAATAGAAAAGAATTATTACAAAATGAACTTAGATTTGAAGTTGGGAACCTTAGTAGATTTTCCAAAACAAAGTGGAGGAAATACCAATGACGGCAGCATGGCCCGAAAATTTTTTAAGGATCCAGAAAAAACTGCTGAAATAATAGGCTTAGACGCGAAACTGGTCAAACGTTTTTCAATTGTTTTAAAGACATTAACTGCAGGTTTGAAAATTGATACCAATAAATTCCGTACTTAGGTACTGTTTGGACACAGCAAAATTGTTTGTTTTCAAGAAAGATGTCCCGAATCGCAACAAATACTGACGTGCTCCATACCATATTGATATCTTCTAATCCAAAGATGAGCGAATTGCGACATCTATCAACCCGACAACACAAGATACCACCCCCTGAAGTCATGGAAATGATTTTAAATTAATTTGTTGTACATAGGTAGAATTACAGTGTGTTTAAAAAAAATGTGCGGCTAAAAAACCGATGAAAAATGCCGGATTTTCATTAAATCATATATTTTTAAATTAAAGTAAATATGCTTATATGTTATATTAAAACGAGATGCGCAATTATATTAGTAGGGTGTCCAGTCACCATTATTATTTATAATTGCTTAGCATCGTATAGTGCAACTTTCACTAAAACTTAGGCCTCTCTAAATTTGCTTTAAGACCCGCACAAGTTGTTTTTATTTTTTCCTCTTAAGCCTCTACTTCATTAACCCTTAAGTACTTAGCACCTGTTATTGTCACACTACCACCTAACCTAAACTTATAGTTTTTCATGACACTGAAAACGCAGTTTGTGTGAGCATTCCAGGCAAATAGGAGCTTTGTATTCGAAAGACATGTATTGTGTCTTTCGAATGCATGTGGCTCCCTTATTACTGTGGAGGATGCGTCGAATAGCCATTCTGATATCACGTTGCAATTTCAAGGTATTTTCACGACGCTCCATTTGCGGTCTAGTCAGCTGTTCAGCTAGATGCTTCATAAATGAAAATCTGCTTTCAATTTTATGACCTTGAGACTAGGTAGACAACCTCACGACATAGCAATCAAAATCCATGATCTCGTATTTGTGCACAGCCGCCGAGTGAAAACTCGCGAGTTGACTGAGATAGCATTCATCTCAACTAAATGCGTTAGTCATATCCACATGAGATTTGGGGCATGAGAAAGCTGTCCACGCGATGGGTGCCGCGTTTGCTCATACCGGAGAATAAGCGCAATCGTGAGACCATTTCAAAGAAAGCCGGAGGACTTTCTGCGTCGTTTCGTGACCGTCGATGAGACATGGATTCATTGATACACACTAGATACCAAAGAACAATCGAAACAATGGGTTTTACCTGGTGAACGTGCTCCAAAGAAGGCGAAGACCGTGCCTTTGGCCGGAAAGGTGTCAAAACAAAACTAAGCGTCCGTTGGTCACCAAATTTTGACAGGCGGGCTAAAAGAGGTTATACTAAATGATGGTATACTCAATTTGGTTCAGTAGCACCACATATCTTCCAATCCGGGTACTCATCAAACAGCCCTTGTACTTGATCTCTCCAAGGGAGACATGGTAGCTTCCTTTCTCAATGTTCACCACTGGGTAGTATCTCGAATACTTCCCGTTCCGGAGTGTTTTATTTCATCCGTGTGCAATGTCTAAGTCAGCCGTTTAATTTTAATATTCTGCTCCATTAATATGTATGTCAACGTCGCTGCATAGTCCACGCAGATCATTCCTCTCCTTGTTTTATTGATATGAGGTTGATATTTTTGGATTTGATTGGATCATCTTTCTTGATGTCCCTTCAGGCCTTAACTTGAATTTGAACCTTCATTGCTTGATAGCAAACAATTTATCACAAAATAGTCAACGCTAGCTCTACAACTCTTTCCAAATAGATCTTAGGAGGCAGATTTCCGTTCTTAAGGCGACTGATTCATAATCTGTTATCTTTTGGTGGTTTTATCTAATATTTTGTTGCTGTCACATCAGAGAAATCATCCCAGACTCGAACGAAAATCTAGTACAACTCTAAAAAGCAAAGACTATGTACACTGCCTTGTACACATTTCGTTTCAACGTCATCGTACATATCGTGCAACAGTTTTGTATACGTCTCGGGTACTTTTTGAACTCTTTTTTTTTAAATCGATGAGGACGATATGTAATAGATCTTTTGCAGAGTCGTGACATTTCTATATCATGATGTATAGACTCGGAATCATGTTGTATGTGGTCCTGCCTCCCATAAACCCGCATTGACTGCCACGGAGTTTAATTACATTGCGTTGTCCAGTGTCGAGAAATCTCTCGTATATTTCCTAAGCATGCGACATCACTGTGAGATCTGTGAAATGTTGCAAATTTTCGTGATGCATTTGCCTCTATGCAGTGGAACGAAAAGGCTCTCTCACTCTTCAGTTATTAGGTATCCAAAGGCCTCGTTATGGCATAGTTATTGATTTCTTCGTTGCTTTTCTGCGTCGCTCTTAGTCCAACTCAAAACGCACTAGCGCTATGTTTTTCATCAATCTGGAGAGTCTTGCCACCCGAGTTATGTTAATATAAAATCTAACTGCCGATTGAAACCCTAACCAAGGACGCAAGCAGTCGCAGTGCCTGTTAGGGTCGTGAGAGGGTTCAGTAATGCTTTAAACGCAGCTTGGATGTTGCTACGGATGCAAATACTTCGCGTCCTCATGGATTCTTGAAACACACAGTTCATTGCTATCGCAAGTCTCTCTAACGAATAGTGAAATCAAATGTTGTTGTAACACCAATGCCGCATCATAGATCGTTGTTGAAGCCATTTGAAGATTTGCTGAAGATCTGACCACATTCCTATCTTAGCTAGAATGACCGAAGCCATTCCTGGACACAGTGAAATTCGATTTCGTACTCTCGCAGCAACAATGACCTTGCGTTTCACCAAAACTTCATAGCGTGTTGTACCAAGGACTATTTTTTTTAACCGACTTTAATATTGCAGTCCATGCTATGAGTATAAAGGAGTGGGAGATTCGCCAGTGCGTCTATGGAAAGCAGCCGAGACGGATTCTTTTTTGGAGTCTGAAAAAGGCAGCAGTGAAGTGTTTTGCACTGACAACTGCCAGAGGAACTTTCTCGGTGACAAGCCCGATATGTTGCTAAACACGTGGTACATTAAGTTCAAAGAAATTTTTTATCCAGAATGGCACCCAAATACTTAGCTTTGTTTGAGAAACGGATGGTGACGCCTTCAATTAGATACTCGTAAGTCGAAACCGTCAGCTTCACTCTTTTCGTAAGTTTTGAGAGGATTAATTGGAACCCTATTTCTAATGCACCCAACGTCAATCACCTCTAGCGCGTACTTGCGCTTTAGAGCTGACAGTAGCTAGGCCTGATCTATTGCTTTTCCACCTTTCTCGTTACCAGAGCTTCTGCAGAGGTCGTTAAAGGAACACCCATCTGGCTAGTACTGTCTTTTGCTGGTTCTGCGGCCTTCAGTTGCCTAAGATATCACTGTAATCTGACTGACAGAAAACATCGTTTAGAGATTCTCTGCATTACATGACCAACTCCAATAGTAGTTTACAGCTAGCCAAGTCACGGGTCTTAGGAACGCTTCATTGCCAGTGTACATCGCATTGATCTCAGGAATAATACTCTGTTTTTTAAGAATTCGTAAGAAGAAGTGAAGCATATTACCGTGCCTACATTTCCCTCAGATTGTGGGGCGGCAGTAGTTTTGCTCACCGACTACTATACCAAGAGGTCTGGGTTCGAATCACAGGCTAATCAGATATCGCCGCCATCCACAAAGGGCAATAGAATGGGCCGGACATGAGCACGATGATAAACTGTGATATATTAGTATTGTAGTGATTGTTACAAGGAATAGAAAGAGCAGAAAATCGGATGCGAATTTGCCAAATGCGGAATACTTAGACTAGCCAAAATCGCGGGGAGAGTAGACTGTATTCCTCGAGTCCACCCCTTTGATGGCTATGGAACTGATTGGTAAAATTTAGCTTTCACGGTAGGTACCTACATATGTACGTAAAATACAGGTGACATCTGTTACACTTCTGAATCGTAGTCATGTTTGTTTTACAGCACTCTAGGGTGTTGTCGTTTTCTTATTATTTCCGAACTATACAAACTGGCGCAAAAATTGTTACCCGAGGTTATTTGGATGTAATTTTTTTTATGAATGAAAAACTTTGGTTCTGCTGTTCAAGTGTTTATTTGATGTCTTAAATTTTTGTTCACTAAGTCAAGAAAATTATATCGGCGCCGGTTGCAAGAATTGATGACCATTCGGGCCCGATTTGTGGCATTTTCCATCACTCTTGCCATAACTTCTGGCGATAGGTCTTCACATTCTTGATGGATATTCTGTTTGAGGGATTCAAGAGTCTGAGACTTCAAAAAACTCTACAAAAAGAAGTCTGGAACGATGAATTCAGGCGATCTTGCCGGCGGCGAGTGCAAATCGTCAAAATAAGATATTACGCGAGCCGGAAATACGGGCCTCAGAACTTCGGTTGTGGCTCATGCAGTATGCGCCGTTGCTCCATCCTGTTGGAACCACATATTCTCCAGTTCCAATTCGTCCAATTGAGGAATTAGAAAGTCGTTGAGCGTTACTCTGTACCGCTCGCTGTAGTAGTCGTTTAGCCCGCGTTGTTTTCATCTTCAACCACAGCTGCGATATTCTTAGCAGAACGGCTGCTCTGGTGCCGACCAGATTTGGCAGCATCTCGTGTTGTCCCATATTCTACTAGGCGAGCGGCTAAACGTCGTAGTCTTTGCACAATTGGTGTCGGACGGCCGGGAAATCTGGGCCGAAATTCACGCTGCGCCAACACCACCGACGAATTATGCTGCAAAAAAATCGTAGCAATTATTCCGCGTTCTTTAGCAGTATAGCGATTCATGTCTTATGGACGTGTATTTTGTATCTGTTTACTTTACAAATATCAAAGTAGAATTGATATTTGCCGCCATTTGCAAAATTATATCACCTTCCGATAGCGTGATGACTTTTGCGCCACCTTGTATATGAATGGATGCTTGGTTAACCATACACCCAGGAGTCCAAGGGCCTAGTCTTTCGTTCGGGCTCTCAGACGAAACAGTTTGGTAAGGCTTCATCTTTTTAAGAAAGTCTAAACGGAGGCAGTTATTAGCTAACCTTATTATAAGACGTTCATTGGCCAGTCCTGTGATTCGTAGAAGTCTTACCGTCATCGCGATCAGACGCCATATTCTGGCACAATGGGATTCAGCTGTCCCTGGAACTTCGGTGGCTTAAACATAAATCACAGGGAGGTTCTTCCAACTTTCATCGGATTACTCGCAAATCTAGCAAATAGAGGGCTCCATGACCGCTAGAGGTCAAAAGTCCTACACATGATTTCGGTTTAGTCCTGATCTGAATGAAAGAGGATAATCTAAAGATCGATCAATTGTCGTCTTTTCAGTGCGCTAAGTAATGCATTTCCTTTCCACGTATAATGCCATACCATGGGATTAAGCTTACGTGGCAAGTAAGCAGGTAACATAATCTTGCCTCTGGAATTATTGTCTCATTTTCTGCTGAGAGATGGCAAAAATACCCCTGAGTTTTTCTAGACACGTTGATATCCGTTCATCTTATCGTTCTGCTGATATAGTGCCTCTTCAGTAATTAAGCTGCCAAGTTTATAATGTATCTTCCAGCAACCAACGCCTTACAATATGGCTTACACTGATCAGCATTCATTCGCGTAAAGGGCTTTGAACCAAATGGGCTTGACAACAACTAGTTTTGCCATTTCATAACTCAGGATAGAGAATAAAACGAAAAGAACCCCACGGCAGCTCTGCATTTTATATGGACAACTACACTGTATACACAAATAGAAAGGTGACAACCTGAAATGATAAAGAGAATCCAACTGGAGTTTGGAAAGGACTTTAGGTCCTCTATAAGTCTTCTCTCCGGCTTATGATGGCAGTCATGGTCTGCCTTTTATAATCGTCAGACTGCTCCTTTATCACGACTGTCTACTACTGTACGTACATTATAGTATCTAATACCTTTAAGGATACATACCATATAGATTGCCTATGGATCCTATGTGCAACCTATTTATTATTTCAGAAATTTCATCCGAAAACGAGTACATTGCGCGAAACAACAGGCAAAACATACGAGTACACGAGTGTAATCATTTTCAAAATCACGAAAAAAAAAAAACAACTTTCGACAGCATTAACCAGCGTAACATCAATTTATTACGAATTTGACGACACAACGACTATGCCGCTGGTGGGGCACCGTCTTTCATACGAGTTTGTTGGAAGTTAGGTTTGCAAATTTGTGGATGGATGGATAGCCTAGAGTTCTGCGCTACCCCATTACCAGCATTATGGGGTAGCGCAGGGTTTTCACGTTAAGCGTAAACAAGATACGAATACGCACGTTCTACGACGACGATCCACATCCCAATCGAAATGTTACGCTAGACTAGTTTGCTCATGGCTATATGGTTAGGTAGATAAGTGGATGCGGCTTTTGCGGTATCGAATTGTTATAGACGGTAAATGCATAGTACTGCAATTAAAATTCATCCAGAATGTGCCTTCGGAATAGAAATAGACAGAGAAATGGAAGATGCAGTAATAAAGGGCCATAAAGATTGATGTTGTTATGAACGCATGGTGGAGTAAACCACAAGCAGTGCTAATTGGAATTGTGGCTAAAGTGTATTGAAGCATTGTTGGCGAAAAATATGAGTTCGAATTTCAAATGATTCCATAGGGATTTATTAAGGCGCCGATTACATGTTGCCTTTATTTCTGATTGTAAAAATGCGCCCCCTTAGGGTGCTGGAAAATGAAGAACAACAACAGGAAAATCAAAACCACAAGATGACATTTTGTGTAAATCTGTTAACGACGTGGGTGCTGCTTTGGACAGTCTGTGGAGCTTCTATGATGAGAGAAAGATAAATATGTGCCACCAACAGTCAGGGTGGCAGATACCAAACATGAGCTACTTCAACATATGAGTATTTTGAGCTGAGGTAAAAAAGAAAAATACTTTTCAGGACTAGTCAGGAGGCTGAAATACATAGAGAGGAATAGAGGAATACCCGGCCTCTTTCGTCCAGGAGGTCGTATGGAACGTCGATGGAATGTATAGTTTGTACGGCGCAAACTTCAGTAATGGATTCAAGCTAATAGACTAGGCGAAACTTTGTCGTTACTACCTATAGTAAGCGTTTCCCGCATCTCAATATCCACAAAGCGATTTAAAAGACTTCTGATTAATTCACCATCAACTACACTATGACCGACGTAATGCACTTTTGCTGTATGCTAGATGCTTTAAAGTTTCAAAGAGCCAATAGAGTAGTAAGGCCCTATCCAGAAAAATTAAAAAGGGACCCTTCATAAGACATCCATAAGTTAGATTAGGTTAGTGCTCTGGGCTAGATGAGCCGAGAATTAATTTTTAATAGTTGGAGAAGAAGTCTCCGAACGCTTAAACAACAATAAAACACACAATTTCTTGATCTTTATTTAATGAAGGGGTGAATTCAACTCTACGCACTAACCTCGTAATCTCTGTACCTTGTAAAACAGCTGGTTTTTCTTTACATTGGTACGTATATGGTCATTGACCCTGCCTTGCATTTTATGTGCCATACTGTTCATTTATAATGCACTAATATTGTTACATTTGTTGACAATGCCCCCTACTTTACATTGTGGGAACGGAATGGCTCTATCGCTGATTGCTCTCTCACTTCATGTGTTGACAGCACTCCCATTTGATTGAAGGTGGTTGGAGTGACCCTTTTCCACTCCCTTGTGGATTTAGCGTGGGTGTGAGTGAGTCGGCATGTTCCTTGACCTGCTGCCTGTCATTCTTGTGACAGTTCGGCAGATCATTGTGATATTTTGTTTGCGTTGCAGGATATTTAGTGGCGGCGCGTATATTTCGTTCGCGCTGCAGCAACCAAATGCCATGCCCAAGAAGTGGAAATGCGTATTCACAAATAAGGATGACGTTTGAGTTTGGGTGCACCACAGCGATGGAAATATTGTTGGGAACCAACAGTTAGGTTAAACGATATTGCCTCGCATTCACACAATATGTGTGTTATGTCCTCATCAGCTTGCAGATTACCGCAGAATCTGCAAATATCAGTTACTGACAATTTGAGTCTCTTTGCATGTTGCCGCAGGAGACAGTGTCCTGTCAGGATTCCTATTACTGTCCTAAGCTTATCCCTGTTTAATTTTATTAACTTGGATATCCTGTATTCTTCGAGACTTGACCACCTTATGGCGCTGGAGCATAGAACCTATCTCCAGCAGATGAAGATATCCTCAATTGTTTTGAGACAAAAATCTTTGGAAAAATATGCGGCCCCGTTTGCGTTGACTGGCTTTAGAGGAGAAGATTCAACGACGAACTATACTATCTGTACAGCAACATCGACCAAGTCATAAAATTACGCATCATTCGCCTGAGATGGCAAGGACATGTAGAATGGACACCAATGCTCCCGACCGCAGAGTGTTCGAATCCAACCCGGAGGGACATCGCAGTAGAGGAGGGCCTCAACCGACTTGGAGTGTGCAACTGGAGGCAGTTAGTTAAAGCACGGACTCACTGAAGAGGCTTGTTAGTTGACGCCCAGGTTCACCTCGAACCGTAGCGCCAACAATACATATATGTAAGTAAGCCTGACTACATATAATCTACAAGGTAGCGCAAAATTAATCACCCTATCAGAAGATGGTATAATTTTTGGCAATGGCGTCGTATGTCAATCAAATTTGACATTTGTGAACTAGACACTTCAGTATACAAACAGATAAGCAATGAAGTGCTATACTCAGGAAGAGTGTGGAATAATTGTGTCGATATTTTTGACTAATAATCGGTCGGCGGTGCTAGCGCAGCGTAAAATTCGACGTCGATTTCCTAATCGTGTCGCGCCAACTGGGCAAACATTCCGGCGCTTAGCTACTCAAATCAAATAGAGTGGAACCACAGGAGACCATGCAGGGCGGACCATGCTCGGCCGAGAATATCGCGGTTGTGGCTGCCGTTGTCCACGCAATGAAGCATCACCAGACGGACCCTACGGCGAATTTTAGTGAAAGACTTACACATGTTTCCGTGCAAAGTGCAAAGAGCCTATCAGTTAATGCCTTCTGACCGTCAGTCGTGCGTGAATTACTGTAAATCCATCTTCAATCTCAACAACGAAGAGAACGATTTTATGTCGAAAATCATCACGAGCGACGAGGCGCATTTCCACTTAAGCGGTTAAGCCACTGTTTGGTGCGGCCTTTATGCGGGAGGAGTGATTGGGCCGTATTTTTTTGAGGACGCCATCGGCAATACGGTCATTGTTACTGGCGAACGCTACAGGGCCATGATAAACGCCAACTGCCGGAATTGGATGAGCGGGGCTTGGTGAACATGTGGTTTCAACAAGACGGTGCAACCGCACACACAGCACGATCCAGAATGGATATTGTGAACGAAGCGTTTCCTGGTAGCGTAATCTCCCGTTTCGGCGATTTGCCATGGCCAGCAAGATCGCCCGATCTAAGCATCCCAGACTTCTTTCTTTGGGGCTACTTGAAGTCGGGGGTTTATGCCAACAAGCTTCAGACAATCGCAGCCCTTAAGGAGAATATTCGACAGGAATGCGAACAGTTATCATCGGAAATCTTGCGGAAAGGCATGGAAAATGCGATAAAACGCGCACAAATGTGTATCAACACTGGCGGCAGCCACTTGGCGGAAATCATCTTTTCCACTTAAGAGAATCAATTGTAACCAAATAAATATTTCCACCATAAAAAAGTAATTCAAAAACAAGATTGGATGATTAATTTTGCTCCACCTTGTAGTCGCCCTGATGAATCTCGGTCCCACGGTTGCGCTATTTTGCGCTGCGTCCATTTTACGGTCAACATAATCGTCCATCTGAGCAAGTTATTCGGAACACGATGAATCGTTTTCGCAGCACGTGCATTCTGGTGGATAATATGCATCCCCAAAGATGACAAACAGTGCGAAACAAGAAGTTATTGCCGTTGTGGAGCGCAGTTTTGAGGAGAATCCGAATGAGTCGATTCGCCATCGTACACAGCAATTGGAGTTATGTCCATCCACTTTGTGGAAGATTTTACGGAAAGATCTTGGCCTAAACGCTTATAAGATCCAGCTTGTGAAAGATTTGAAACCGCGTGACCATTATACGCGTCGTAGGTTCGGTGAATGGGCCGAAAACATTATTCAGCTTGATCCTCATTTTGAACGCAAAATTTTGTTCTCCGATGAGGCCCATTTTTGGTTAAATGAAATGGTTAATTGGCAAGCAAAATTGCCGAATTTGGAGTGGAGAAAACCCAGAAGCCTTTGTGGAGACGCCCTTATAAAACTCACTGTTTGGTGTGCTTTATGAGCTGGTGGAATCATCGGCCCATATTTCTTTAAGGACGATGCCGGCCAGAATGTTACCGTCAATGGAGAGCGCTATAGAAACATGATTTCTGACTTCTTCGTTTCTCGGTTGACGTGACGGAGCTTTGGTTTCACGACGCGCGACTAAATCAATTTACTACGGGAAACATTTGCTGAGCGCATAATTTCGCTGTGAACTGGCCTCCACGATCCTGTGATCTCACACCTTTAGATTACTTTCTTTGGGAATAAGTGAAGACACTAGTCTATGCCGATAAACCAGAGACGTTGAACGATTTGGAAGTCAACATTCGCCGTGTTATTGCCAATATACGGCCCCAGTTCCTCGATAAAGTTGTCGAAAATTTGACTTTACGACTTCGCTACATTCGAGTCAGCCGTGGCGCGTATATGCCCGATTTCATATTCAAGCACTAATGGCACGAATTTATCTATTAAAAAAAGTTAATATCATAGATATTAACAATATCTTTAAGTGTCTTATTTCATGTTGAATTTGTACAGCTCTAAAAAAAGCATCCAATGCCATCAAGCATCGGTCACTTCTCAGAGGCGCCGCCTCATATTAACGAATGCGGCAGTTCCATGAGATCCCCCTAACTATCCATAATCTAATTTACAACTAGGAGGAGTATGACCTAGGAGAACGAGCCAACGCTCTCCCCTTCTAGAAGCCACCAGAACTCGGTGTACTATGTCTCGGCATCGATTCGATCCCTGTTTGCAATCGTGGGACTAAAGCGGAGGAGCTCCAGAGCTTTGGCAAAATACCTGTCGTCGATGAGCCGCTTGTCCCTCGCACCGCGGTGCCGGTATGGAGAAATACCTCTGGCGGGATAAAGCCCGATAGAAGTGAGCTATCGTGGTACATTTCATTGAGCTAATAAGCCCCAAAAATCAGGCCATTATCATTGGTCATTCCCCTTGCAATGTGTCCTCGCATCATCTTAATCAGGAACTTGTCAATCCTATTCAGATTAGCCCCATAAAGGACTTTGTTGGGATAATATTTTTTGTACTCTCATTCTGGTGTTCTGTACAAGCCAAGACAGGTCCTAAGGCACTGGCTTTCAAACACCCGAAACCTTTCCATCTGATACGGTCGTGTAGAGTGTAGTGATACCACTTCCAGCGGTGTTAACTGTGCTGAGTGATGACGACATCTTACTAAAATACTAAGCGTTGATATAACGGTTACTGATACTGTTAATGCTTTATCATTAAAGTGATTACTCACTTTTTTCCACAAGGAGAATAATAGATTAGTACTCTGTACCGCGAGAAACAGAGAAAGGTGAGGAAATCTCTTGATCTACCTCTACTACGTTCCACTTATTTCCAGTGTAATTCTAAGGGTCACTTGTATCTGATAATATTATTAGTCACTGTGTCCACTTTGAATATATTGTAAATTGCTGACAAATAGACTACGTGACATAGTTAAACTTGGTAAAATCCCGATTAGGAACTTGCCAGTGACTTGACTCTAATCATCTGGATTGCCCAATAATTATCTCCCCAATTACTGTTTACAATTCAGAGATAATAAGCCTGGAACACGAGAATCTCTAGACCTCACTACCTACACAATTTATGCACCATATCACACTGCAACAATACACACAATAAACATGCCTATTATGAGTGCAATAAATTGTTGTCATTTTGCAATTGCAATGGCCCTTTGGAGGAAATTCAAATGAAATCACAGTTGCAACATGGTGAAACCGAAATCAAAAAAAAAGAAAATAAAAAAAAAACCCTTTGAATTGATTTGAATATAAATTTATCGATAACTTTAATTGATTCGATAGCAATATCATCAGCATTATCGGTCGGTATTTACAATATACTCGTAGAGTTAGCTTCAAAGTCCACACTACGATTAATCGACGATGTTTGCCACGAATGAGGTGTATCGTGTAGTTGTTGTTTGAATCTATAGATCCGTAACTGGTCTGAACTTTCTAAAATATTCACAAAGAGTACTTAGCATTTGAAAAACGAAAAGAAAAAATTAAAATAAAAAAATCGACAACATTTTCCCACATCAAATGAGCGAGCAGTATGGCGTGGCGCTCCCCATAATCATCTCAGTTACAAGTCTTGTCTACCTCTACACATTAGTCATGTTCGAATACCCGGAATCATTATTTTAAATTCAAATTAAATATTCACCACTACCAGTAATCGTCATATGGTATACCAATTCATGTGTGGATTGTGGACACCTATCTTAGCAGATACCTTTATTTCTATTGAGGTGAACTAGGGGTTAGACAACTATTTCGACTCAAAGTCTGGGCTTTTCTAGATTAATTTGTTGCTCATGTGTTAATTCGTGGGAAGATAGAGATACTTATACATATATGGCTTAGATTTAATACTTTTCTGTCCCTGCAAATGTATCTATACAATCGATTTGAGTGGCTTTGTACGTAATTAGTGCGAAAATCGATATCTTAACACATTGTCAGCTTGAAGCCCGTAATTAAATTCAACCCATTGACATTGATGGCAATTTTGTGGTCGTTTTGTGTAGAAAAAAAAACGGAATAGTAGTAGAGAGAAAAAATAAATAAATAAATAAAAAGACCTGACTGGTCGAATCATTTTCACTCGATCAGCTCTTCTTTATGATTTTGCCCTCGTTTCTCTTTTAACGTTATCGGGTTTCGCGGGCACAGTAGTGTTGGAAAATCACAATTAACTTGTTTTCTTATTTTCTGTTGACAGTGGGCTAGTTAGTCGTCATTTAAATGACTGGAAAGTAGATGAATGAGATTGCCTTAAAGTAAGATCTAGCCACGGATAAGCAGACTGGCGGAGGCATTTCTTTTCATTTTATTTTATTGAAATTACTTCCCTCAATCTTCAGAAACAAAAGCCCTACCTACGAGTATGTAGTATGAGTGATTTGACATACTTGATGTCTTTATGACTCTAGGATCTATTACGCTGCATTTCGTTCTCCTAGAAGTGAAGGTAGAAATATAAAATGCAGGCACCCTTACACCTGATTGGCAATAATATTTTCTTTTCCTGTCGGAACAGAGCACTCAGGCATAGAACTACTGCATTGTACACCTTGTGTGCTCCTTTCCTGAAATTTCTCAGTCTTTCTAAGATAAAGTCCCTTCTGTCCCAGCCCGATCATCATCGGCCTGATGCGAGCGTAGGCTTTACAATCAGAAAAAACAGAGAGAGTGCCGAACCGAACAATGATACAATTTTTTCAAAATTTGTTTTTTATTTTTCTAGAATGTAGTCTCCTTGTAACTCTACACACTGCTCCCAGCGATGCTCCCATCTCTCTAACTCGTCCAAATAGTACTTGGCGTTTTTCTCTGCAAAATAATTGTTCACGAAGGTGATTGCCTCCTCATTTGACGAAAATCTCTGTAATCCGAGCGCTGCTTTTAGATGAGGGAACAAAAAGAAGTCGCTTGGGATTTATTGCGCCTAAACTACGCCAACAGAGCGTTGGAAATGTTCAGTCGAACACGTTTTTGGTCTAACATAAGCAAACGTGACACCCAACGCGCGGACAGCTTTCTCATGCCTAAATCTTGATTTAATATGTAACAAACACGTTCTTTGGATATTTTCATAACCTCTACTATCGTTCTCACTTTAATTCGGCGGTCGTCCAATACCATTTGGTGGACTTTAGCAATGTTATCGTCAGTGTTTGCAGTTTTTGGACGTCCTGAACGTTCATCATCTCCCAAGCTCTTACGACCACGTTTAAATTCAGCTGTCCAAAATTTCACTGTGGTAAATGATGGCGCAGAGTCCCCATGCACAGAGTCCAACTTATTTTTGATTTGCGTAGACGTATTGCCTTTCAAAAACAAGAACTTACGAGTAATAACAGGTCGATACTCAATATTTTCTATTTTCACAAAAAACACACACATTGACTCACTCAAACGACTTTCAACTAGAAACTGCACGTCCAAAATGACTGAAACTTCGGTAAGTAACTGTCAAGAGATGCACAACTAGCATTCACTAGCGGTCGGAAACTTGTCTGAAAACCCTCGTACAATGTCGTCGTTATTCTCACAACAAGCGTCACAGAATGTTGTTGTACTTATGCCTAGCACACTTGGTGAAATAAAAAAAAGACGTTTTTTTTTAAAAATTGGCGTGCCCTCAATCATTGTTTGCACACAGCGCGTGTGAAAGAAAATCAGGGAGGATGGAAAGAGAGGTACCGATGAACGTTGGTTTTAAATGTTTGAAGGTTATAATGACTAGGAAATAAAGAGCTAGGCAGGGCATTCCATAAGGCATTCCATGATATTTTAGAGTACGTTCTGTGTTACGGTTGAAGGTTTGAAAGTGCGGAATGCTACTGGCGATTTCTATGGAACTCTGGTGGTGGAAATAGCGATAAAACAGCGTCGGTGTTCGAGGCTGTCAATTGTCTGAGTGATATTAGTATCACCTATCTAGAAGGTGCAGAGATGTTTTGGGCGCACCCGACCAGATGTGGTTATTGTACTCCTATTTCGGGCGGATAAATGCCTTATACAGTGAGGCCGGATCAGAGGGGTGAAGTATTTCTTACATCGCTTGAGGAAACCTAGACATTTCGCAGCATTTTTGACAACACCGAATATGTGGTCATTCCAACGTATGTTGACATTGACACACATGCCGGAAATGGAAAGTTTATCGGTTTCGACGATGCAAGTGCCATTCATGGATAATGGCTGGATGTTTAAATTTCGCTTTAAAGACATCAAACAGCATTGTGTTTTGGAAGCATTAAATTCTACTCTGTTAGTGGTTCCCCAATTAGTTATGCTGTTAATATCAGAATTTAATGAGCTTGACATACGCTACCGTTCCCGTTCTACAGCCGAAGTGAAAAGCAGAGAGTACTGTCATTAACAAAGGAATATATTGGATTAGAAGTAGCAGACAAGAGGTCATTAATGAAAATTAAAAACAGTGTCGGAGACAGAACGGAGCCCTGGGGCACACCAGTATTTATTTTGTGAATATCAGACTTGATATCTAAGACAACTTGAATTGGACGACTCGAAAGGTAGTTTCTAATCCATTGAAGAAGAGAGTCATCGATCCCAAATGCATGCATTTTTGACAAAAGGGCCTAATGCGAAACTCTGTCAAATGCCTTAGAAATATCAAGTGCAACTATCTTGCTTTCGTTAGATTGATGTAGACTTTGGTTCCTCAGTTTTTTTTTTCAGTTTATATGCATTTTTATTGTATCACTTAATTTACCTTTACTTGCTAGACAAAAAAAATGCTTAAAAATCTGCTTAATTAGCTTAAAATTATCTTATTCTAACGTACTGGCCCCATGCGGGAACTCTAAGTTAAACCTAACACTTAAATTATGTCTTTCGACGTATCTTACTACTATACTATACTATTTATATTCATTATAATTAAAACTAAGAAAACATTTGTTATAAAAAAAAAATTAGTAACATGACCTTTTTTTTATTTTTATTATAAAACTTAAAACTAAAATCTTAATCTACTTAACCTACTTACATCTAATACATACATACATACATATATATGTATATACGTTTTTTTTTAAATTTTTTTTTTTTATATTTTTTTTTCTTAAATTTAACTTACTCCTACTTAAAACTATGTAAGCCGGCCATGGCTAAAAAAAGTAGGCGTCCCACTTGGCTTCACATGAAGCTACCAAGTATTGGAGGCTCTCACTCAAAAAGCCACCAAAATTGTTGGTGCTGCTGAGAAACATCCCTCCTGTCGCGACTTCCTACCGCCCTACTGAACTTCTCTGTCGTAGTTGAGTCGCCTGTCTACAGCTGTTCGAGCAACATGGAAGATTAGGGGCACCGCCAATCGGTCCTGGATCAGACCTTTGCTATCTAGATAGAGGAACGCTTCTGGAAGAACATAGCCGTCAAAGCGAAATCTCTCATGATACGAGGGCGGGTCAATAAGTCCGTGACTTAAAACAGATTTTTTGATAAAAAAATAATTTTATTTTTCAACGTAGTCTCCCTTGAGCTCTATACACTTTGTCCAACGCTTTTCCAATTTTTTTATCCCTTCCAAAAAAAATGATTTGTCGAGGTCCTCAAAATAGGCCTTTGTTTGCGAGATGACTTCATCATTGGAGTCAAATCTTTTTCCACCAAGCCATTTCTTCAGGTTTGGGAACAAGAAGTAGTCGCTCGGAGCCAAATCTGGAGAATAGGGTGGATGAGGGAGCAATTCATAGCCCAATTCATGGATTTTTGCCATGGCAACTGCACATGTGTGCACCCTTGCATTGTCTTGATGGAAAAGAACTTTTTTCTTGGCCAAATGAGGTCGTTTTTTTTTTCAAATCGTCATTGAATCGGTCCAATAAGTTGGCATAATATTCCCCATTGATTGTTCTTCCCTTTTGAAGGTAGTCAATGTGGATTATCCCGCGTGCATCCCAAAAAACAGTCGCCATAACTTTATTGGCTGACAAACCCACCTTGGCCTTCTTTGGCGCCGATTCACCCTTAGAAACCCACTGTTTTGACTGTTGTTTGTTCTCCGGTGTGTTGTGATGGATCCATGTTTCGTCCACGGTTACAAAACGGCGCAAAAACTCCTCCATATTGCGATTAAACAACGCCAAACCTTCCTGTGAAGTTGTTACACGATTGCGTTTGTGGTCGACTGTGAGCAAACGCGGCACCCATCTTGCGGAAAGCTTTCTCATGCCCAAGTGATCATTCAAAATTGAAACCACTGAGCCATGCGAGATCCCTACGGCTTCCACAATCTCTCGCACTTTCAATCTTCGGTCGGCCAACACCATATCGTGAATTTTTTCGATTGTTTCGGGTGTAGAGACCTCAACTGGGCGTCCAGGACGTTCGGCATCTTCAGTGCTTGTACGGCCACAACGAAATTCAGTAAACCACTTTTTTACCATTGAAATCGATGGTGCAGAGTCCCCATAGTATTTATCAAGCTTAGCCTTGGTCTCGGTAATGATTTTTTTTCGCAAGAAATAATGCTTAATAAGCACACGAAATTCACTTTTTTCCATTTTCTCCTCAAATTAGTGAGTAGTCTGATAAAAATAGCTGTCAAACACAAACTAACTGACGCAGCAAGTTTAAATTTTGACAGGAGTCAAATGATAGATGCCTGTTGACAGGAGCAGTGTTGCTGTTTCAGTAAAGAGGTCAGAAATTCAAAAATTTATTGACTTATTGATCCGCCCTCGTACATATAATTAGGGTAGTAAGCCCCAGAGATCAGGTTGTTCGACGATGTCATTGCTCTGGCAATGTGCCTTCGAGTCAACTTAATGATGAAATTGTCCACTCTTATTAGGTTCGCCCTATTGTACAAGACCTCATTACGATAGAATTTTATGTACTCAGATTCTGGTGTTCTGTATAACCGAAGACAAGCCCTAATGCAAGCCCTCTCAAACACCCGAATCTTTTCCAATAAACTTGCTCTCACGTTGAACCACACGGGACATCCAAATATAAGCATAGGCCGAATAAGGGCCATGTAGCAGATCACCTTCAGCTTCGCATCGAGTTGGCTATTATAAAACAGTCTCCTTGTAAGGGCAAAAGCACCTCTAGTTCTGGCCAGAGCAACATCTATATGTTTGTTAAAACACAGATATTGATCTAGCCAGATCCCAAGGTATCTGACTACATTTCGACAAGCAAAACCTCCTTCATAACTCCGATCCACAAAAAAGGATCAAAGAACGAAATAACAAACTGTAGTCCAATCGCTAAACTCTCCCATATACCCAAACACCTCGAAAGTATTTTGTATGAAGATCTAAGCTTCCAATACAAATCACTTATTTCCCCTAGACAACATGGCTTCCTAAAGGGTAGGTCAACCACTACAAATCTCGTTGAATTCGTATCCTTTGCCCTCTCTGTCCTAGAGAATGGTAACGAAGTCGATGTACATAGTTGCAACCGATTTTAGCAAGGCCTTCGATTCACCAAACCATACGTGACCAGGTCCCTCTATATTACCTTTGTTCGTCCCCTCCTAGAGTACGCCAGTCAAGTATGGTCCCCATATCATCGCGTTCATATCTCGAGAATCGAAAGCATCCAGCTCCGTTTTCTTCGATTTGCTCTTCGAGGTTTGCCCTTATTAACCTAAACACCCTTGAGGAACGCAGAGATGCAACTGACTTTCTCTTCATTCATCGACTGCTTTCAGGTCACGTTGAATGCGCTTTCCTTCACAACTCTATTTTCCTCAACACTAACCTTCGTAATCTACGTACACCTCGTCTCTTCTATCTCCTCCTATGGCGCAAACGAACCAATCTCCCGTATGCTACGAAAAATTAATTCAAACCCTAGCGTCTTTGACTTCCACCGCACCACTTCCTACCTCAAATCCTTTCTCCTTCACCACTCTAACCAACCTTAGTTTTAAGTTTTAGTTTAAGTTTAATTTTAAGTTATAGCTTGTATTAAGCCGAATAAATGGGGGCTTTCGCCGCCACCAAAATTAAGCAGATTGGCTTTTTCCAAAGAGCTGATAGTTGGAAAGCCATAGGAAATGAGCGTTTTGATGGAGGATGAGGCAGAATTTCTAATATTTTTGATGAACGGCCGAAAACTTTTACTACCTTTGGGACATTGTAGTATTTTTTGCCTCAATTTTTAGTCGTATAGAAATTTCACGCGCTTGAGAAAGGCGTTGCAGTCATTCCTGGCTCGTTTGAACTTTTTTCGGTTTTCCTCTGTCGGGTTGGTCTTGAAGGAAACATTTCTCTAACCCTGACAGCCTTTTTACAGCTCGAGTCATACCATGCTTTTTCTTTTGGTCTGATACTCTTAATCCAATAGAGGATCTTATTCCAAGGAGAATAGTGTCAGTGATCATATCAGCAGCGGCATCCACGTCGTTATCGAGGAAATATAACGACCAATTAAAGTTCCTAAAGAAGGTGTTAAGTAGATTAAGATTTATTTTTAGGTAGTCTGTAGGCTTTTAGTTTTATAATATTGTAAAATTAAAAAAAGAATTCCATTCACTTTTTAAATTAAAATTTATTTTCTTAGTTTTAATTTTAATAAATGGAAATATAAAAAAAAAGTAGACTATAAGATACGTCGAAAGATATAATTTAAGTGTTAGGTTTAACTTAGAGTGCCCGCATGGGGCCAGTAAGTTATAATAAGATTATTTTTGAGTTATTTAAGCTAATTTTTAAGCGTTCTTTTTGTCTAGCATGTGTAGTGTGAGATTCTTACTCACTAAAAAACACCTCCCTTCTTCAAACTACGACTGAGTTCACACTCAACAAGCAGTTCTTCTATCGCATTTTATTTTGTTTTTACAAGATATCCTGCAGGCGATTTTCCATTGAAAATTCCTATGTACTTTAGAAAAATTTCGCGCTGCTAATCACCGCGCTAGATCGAGAGGCTTAGTTCTTTTCAGACGGCGCAATAAATTTGTCTCGTCGAGGATCTGTTGAACAGAAATATTTGCATGTCCTTGTAGTCGATTTTTGTGTTTTCGCGCAAACATTTTAATTTCGTTCGGAACGTTTTCGACTCCTAAGTCTCTGTGGATATCATCGTTTCTAATGTACCACGGCGCATTAACAATACCTCGAAGAACTTTGTTTTGGAATGTCTGTATTACATTAATGCTACTACGAGTATTTTTAGTACAACCCCAAAGTTGTACACCATATGTCTAGATCGGTTTTAGCACTTGCTTGTATAACAGCAGTTTGTTCCCTAAGCTAAGCTTGGAATACTTTCCAATAAGCCAGTAAATATCTCTATATTTGATTTCAAGCTCTTCACGTTTTTTCTTGACGTGTGCTCTCCATTTTAGTTTAGCGTCCAGTGTCATACCGAGATATTTGGCCTCGTTCGCGTAAGGAATTCGTACTGCGTTGATAAACACCGGTGGATTCTCAATTTTCTTGAGAGTGAAGTTCACGTGGACAGACTTGTTTTCATTAAGCGCGATTCGCCAAGTCTTTGTCCAATTGTTAATCAGTGTAAGGGCACGTTGCAGCTTGGCAGTTGCTTCTTCGACTGTTTTAGCCGTTGCCAAAATGGCAGTGTCATTAGCAAATGTGGCTAGGACAGTGTCGTCCGTTTGGCGGTATATCGTGGGTAAAAAGTAAATATAGCAGAGGGCCAAGTACACTTCCTTGCGGCACCCCCGCCTTTATTGTCTTAAAAGTGGAATATTCGTTTCCGTGTTTCACGCGGAAGAGTTGGTCTTCCAGGTATGAACCTAAAATACAAGACAATTGCTGGGGTAGGGCTTGTCGAAGTTTATATTTTAGGCCTTCGTGCCATACCTTATCAAAGGCTTGCGAAACGTCAAGGAATGCGCTTGAACAGACTAACTTCCACTCGATTGCTCGTTCAATTACATCGGTTATTCGATGCACTTGGTCAACTGTAGAGTGTTGACTTCTAAAGCCAAATTGATGATCAGGCAAGGGGAATTTGTGTCGGTAATTGGTTTTAGGCGATTAAGAAGGATTCGCTCGAAGACCTTCGATATAATCTGGAGGAGCGATATTGGTCTATATGACTTGACTTCAGTCAGCAGTTTACCGGGTTTCGGAACCATAATAACTTCGGTTACTTTCCACTAGTGCGGTACATGCTCTAATCGAATGCTGGCATTTATAAGATAGAGCAGCTTTAGCAAACCTTTTTTCGGCAACGCTTTGAGTATTTCTACCGATATTAAGTCATATCCCGGGGCTTTATTGGGCTTAAGCCTGTCTATAACTTGTCCAAGTTCCCTAAGTGTAGCCTTTTCTACTGGAAAGTTTGTCGTCACGTCTAGCGTATTGACATTCTTTGGAAGCACTTCCCCGTCGAATGGTTTAAACGTTTCTGCAAGATGTTCGGCGAAAGCATTAGCTTTTTCCTTATCTTCTTTCGCCCAGCCATCCTGGTTTCTTCTTATTGGCGCCACGTGTATTTGGGGCTTTTGAACACTTTTAACGGCTCTCCATATGGAGTAGTTGGTATCCTTTGTCGCTGTGAGTCTTTCAAGATAGTTATTAATACCTTGATTATTGAAGTCCTTGATCGATTTTTTCAACAAGTTGCAGAGCCTATTGAAGGACGTTTTATCTTGTGGTGCCCGGGTTTCATGCCACTTTTTCCGCGCTCTTCGTTTCTTCCTTATCATTTCTCTGATTTCTGGTGGGTATCTTATGCCGACTTTGGGAACTTTGTTCGACTCGCGGGGAGTGTTCTTCCAGGCCGCTTGCTGTATGACTTCAACAAAACGTTCAACTTCTTTTTCAAGTTGATACGGCGTTCTTAGTGCTACTTTCAACTTAGTATTGTCTAAAACGTCTATTCGGAAATCTTCCCAGTGAGTTTTGCTGTTAGTTAATCTGGGTGGTCTTTGTTTCTCAACCAAGGATTCACACAATGAGAGGATAACTGGAGAATGATCGGAGGAAAGATCGAAGCTTTCTTCAACTTTGACTTTACCAGCGTTTACTCCTTTTCCGATAAAGAAGTCTATTAGATCGATTGTTTTGGCGACATCCGAGGGCCAGTATGTCGGCTTGCTTGTTGAGTAAAAATAGCAACCACATTCCATACCAGCCCTGTAAAGAGTTTTGCCTTTTTGAGAGATACATCTTGAGCCCCAAAAGGTATGCTTCGCGTTAAAGTCGCCACCAATAATGAAGATTGGTCCAAGAGAGTTGAATAGGTCACTAAATTCGTATTTTTCTATTTTGCTGCGCGATTTGCAGTAGATTGAAGATATATTACTCGTAAAAGAGTAATTTTTATTTTTAGCGCGCACCACGGTCATTTGAAATTTGTCAAGTTCAATTATTGCTTCCAGAGTATGTTGAATGCAGTCTTTTATGAATAGGGATGACCCACCTCTTGCGCTTCCCGATGGATGATGAGCGTGGTAGTCGCGGTAACCTTTTAATTCCACGCGCGATTCTGTCGCCAGGTGAGTTTCAGAAATTAAACATATGTCAATTACTTTTTCCTGCATGAAAATATTTAGTTCATCAAGCCTTTTCTGTAGCCCGTTGGCATTCCACGCTAGTATATTGAGCTTCTTTGCCATAATTAGTTGTAGAAATTGACTTCGAACTTAAGAAGCCGTTCGACTATTATCTTAATTATTTTAGTTTGTTCTTCTAGTCTCTCGAGAATTATTGAGAACACATTTGAGGCAGGATCCGGTGATGTACAGTTAGTCATATTTACTCGCGCCGCTATTTGCGCGTAAGTTTTTCCACTTTTAGCGTTTGTCACCATTACCTTCTTTAAAGGCTTTGGAGTAGGACCGCTGTTGTTATTTGTTATTCTAGTTGCGTTTTTCAAAGGCTTCGTTTTTAATTGATCTCGTAGCTTTTGCAACTCCTTCGCGACTTCGCAGCCTCGATAATTAGCTGGATGTTTTCCCTTGCACTTGATGCATATCGCTGGGGACTCTTTCGCGGCATTGCACTCTCGAGTCAGATGTTTGCCAGCGCATTTTACATAGCGAGGTTCCTTCTGGCAGTAGGCCTGAGTATGGCTGAATACCTGGCAACGTGTACATTGGGGAATCAGCCTGGAGTTTTTCCGCGGAGGTTCAATTTTGACAACAAGTTCCAAAATTGAATTTATGGCATAAATTCTTTCTAGGCTTTCGGTTTTGTCGAAAGTTAGCCTAAAGAGGGGAAGACCACGTCTTAGGGTCGCCCTCTCGCTTTCAACATTGCGCTGTTTTGGCGCAAGTATATTAACTGCGTCGATTATCTTAAAGTCTTTATTTTTAAGGTCATTTACGATGTTTTCTTTAAGGCAAGAGGGATGCAATCCTCTAGCTACGACGCGTATGGGTCTTTCCATTTTATTTTCGTACGTATGCCATTGAATCTTCTCGGCATTTACAATAATTTTTGCGAAAGCGAACGGTAGTTGTCTGGATTAAGGACATTAATAGTCCATGTATCATTATTATGAGATCTTACTTTATAATCGGTTGAGCACAGTGATTTCAGGATTATGTGCAACTTGTTGTAGTCCGAGATTCCAAAAACGTTTATTGGCGGCGGCGGTCTTTGTTTGGCTTGCTTTGTTGCCTTATCGACCTCAGCAGTGTTAAAGCTGGCTTGATTCTTTGTTTGTTCGATATCAGGCGGGGAAGTAGCTTTGCGCTTCTTACCTGGCTTTTTTTTAAGTATCCAGTCCGTTTCGCGTACTAGCTCTTCTTCGTCCATGTGAAAACTCGAGTAAAGTAGCGAAACAGACTCAGACTCAAATTTAGATTGCGGCTTAATGGCATCTAGTTGCTTTTTTAGTTCGGCACAGAGCAATTCCATATTTTGGAGTCTGGCGCTCGAGATTTTGTAGCTTATTCGGTGTAATGCTATTGCCCTGAGCTACCGACTGTGCTTGATCTTTGCTTTCGCATGATTTTCCTAGCGATCCGCGTGCTGGAGATCTCGTGACCCTTGAGCATTTTTTAAAGGGGTCCTGGTTTATATTTGTATTGTTTTGAATATTATTTGAATTCATTTTAGTTCCCACGAGTAGCGGAGAAAGGGTATGCCGTCTGTCCAGAGATCCGCATTAGACAGATAAGGCTGGCTGATCCGGAAGTCGCCAAGTATCCGGATGCTCCGTTAGAGATTGAGCTATTTTTATACTGGGCCCCCAACCTGGTCGATTCTGGCACGGGTCGCTTAACACCTTAATCCGGCCCAGTGGATTTTAGTCGCCTCTTACGACAGGCATGCCTTACCTCGGGTATATTCTAAACCCAAACTTAAGTAAATTAAGTGATATTAATAAAAAGCGACAGAATTTTGACATTTTAGAAAGAGGCCTAACCAACCTGTGTTCGCAGAAACTTATTGGTATAGGCTCAGAGTCACTTACGTAAGAAAGCGCGTATATACGTGTGTACGTAGGTAATTGTTTATTCCTTGTTGAATGATTACATTAGCAGATAAGTGAGACTTTCTATCGGTGTCACAATATCCGAGGCCATCCATCAAAAACGTGTAATAAATTAGTTCTTACTCGTACATGGCTATTGATTTTCTACCACCCACAGATCAACCCCAACAAAAGATACTCACTTACCCGAATGACTCGAGTTCACTTTCGTGGTACCGAACCGTTTTTGGTGATTTTTCATGAATTCACATTCAATTCGAAATCTTAGTCAAATATCCAAAAAAAAATAAATAAATAATCAGTGAATCATTTTACATAAATTTTTGCAATCGAAAAGAAAATAGAAAACATAGCGACTCGTTTGGTGGTGGTGGTGGTGTTGTTTTCAAAGATACGAATACTATTCCCAAGTCCTACGCAATTTTGATTAAAGTCAAAGATACAACTACAAGTGTGTAGCCTGCTGTTTCTGTTTCTGTTTCAGTTTCAGTATACTCGTATTATAGTAGAGATTGTAGTAAACTTGACACGAGTTGAGGTCAGATAAGCAAGCAACAATAACAACGACAAAGAAAAATCAATGACAGATACTTGTAGAATGGGAAAATTAATTAAAATAGCCATTAACACAGTTTGCCTTTGAGGGGTGTGAGCGCTTTGACTTCTATGGAACATGTTGGTAAACATTTTTAGAATGTTGCGTGAGACATGTGATCTACGAGTACTTCATAGACCAGACACTGATCGTAATATTCAGTTTTTGACCCAGCCGTGGTGTAATTTTTTTGAAAAAAACAATTTCTTCCCTAGACAAAGTCTCTGAAGGCTTGAATATGAATGTGAGTACATACTCATGGGTGAGTGTTTATTTTTGGGTGCCTACCTTCAAAGCCACGTGGGGAAGACCCTGCCTACTACCAGAGAACACGTTTTATTGTTTCTTTGTTTCGTTTGCCATACTACGAGTATGTAGTAAGACTCTACGATGACTATGGATGGCGTTTGTTGTTGCTATGCGGGCGACTGTTGTTGAGGTCATTTTAATTTTGAATTTCGAAATTTGACGAGTTATGTGAAAAGCTAGCAGAGGTGGCAGATGCATGCACAGTCGTATACTCTTTTCAAATTTAAGATTTCATGACTTGTCCAATGTCAGAGGGGCGTAGAATCTTTGGCCCTTGGTGAGACGCCCGCCAAAGAATTGAAAAATGGAAACAATGAGGAGCAGCCAGAAAACTTTTTGAGAATTTGCGAGTACTTGCGAAATCGAAAAGACAAGTGTCATGCCTATGACGTAGTTGAGAATGAAATTACTTCTTATCACAAGGTCAGGCTAGTAACCGGATGTTGGGGTTTGCTTTTCGGTTATTGGTTTTAAATTCACTTAACAATTCGATTGCTTTATCCGATGAAATGCTTGTGTTTTCGAATTAATTGGTCTGGATCCAAACTCATGTGGTGGATGTTGTTTTCCAATGAAGCTGACGTCAGCTTTAGGCCTTGTTTTGTTGTTGTACTCAGTGAATGTTGGAAACAATTTTAATTTGTCTTCTCTTTTCATGTATGAGACATCTTCCATGAACAGGGCTGCCAGCATCAATCAAAAGCGAACTACATACTGAGAAAGACTTATGCCAAAGATGAGGAAAACAATTTACGAACTTTGTTTTCCAAGACAAACGCCTAAACTTTTTCCCAATGAACCGGATGTTTTATATAACACAGTGTGCGCGCGTACCCTAATCCACATTAAAAGCATTAAAGACAATAGTTAGTGTGTTTTTCTTTTTTTTATAACAAGCGCGCGCTCAAGGGGTTTGTGTTCCCTTAAAATCGTACGTAGCGCTGGCGAAGGAAATTTAGGGAGGAAGAAAAGACCGGTACCGATGTACATTGGTCTTAAATGTATGCAATTTAGAACGATTAGGAAATACAGAGATCGGCAGGGCATACCATAAGCGAGCTCTACGGCTAAGGAACAAATCACGATATTTTAAAGTGCGTCCGAAAAAGGGCTTGAGGGTAGACTGATGAGCATTCATAGCGAGACGGGTGTTACGGTTGAACGTTTGAATGGGCAGAATGCTATTGGCGATTTCAATGGAACACTGGTGGTAGGTAAGTAGATAGGTAAGAGTGGCTGTTTGAAGTTTGAAACACCAACTCAAATAGGCCTACTGCACCAATATTCGCCCACCAATGACGTTGTCTAATAAAAAGCGGGGGCAAAGTACTGGTCTTATCGTAAACATCTTCAGATGACGCCACAGAAGGTTGCTACGATTTGACCAGTTACAAGTTGTCGGTCATAGGTCTTGTTGGCGGCAGAACCACCGATAGTTTCTACCAGGACTTAAATCACGGTACCATGGGAGTCAGAGCCTCCCGGATTTCGGTCCGGGCCTGGCTTGTTGAGATAGGCCCCGTTTTGGGAACGTCATGTTGGCTGTGGTTTAAACCCAAAGTCCCGGGAAGGGTCTTCCTGTTGGTTTGACGCATTGTAGAGTAGCAAATAAGTAATGGGTGCTGTGACCCTAGCAAGAGGTTTTAGATCGGCCTCGACCCATACCAAGGGTGGAACTTGTGCCTCCAACACAAGTTCTGCTTCGGTATTATACGATTAATGTAGGTAAGCGATGGCAAGGCGTATCCTTGCTCCCATGGATTTATGGGCATCCCGTAAACTTAAGTCTACACGACAGGTGTTTACGTTAAAAACCTAGAGACTATGCCGCATTGTGATACCAATTGGATCTGTGATTCACCCACTCATGGAACCAATTTGAGCTTATGATGAAGCGTAGGAAACTGTTTACGTCTATATTTTTTAGATCGTTTAGGTCATTGTGGAAGAAAGCTTCTAAGTGAAATTTTCTTCTTTCGGAGAGAGCTGGACATGTAGGTGGAGCATAAACAATGTGTTTGAGGAAGGTGTTGCGGCGTTTCTGTTCACTACTTAGACTTGATGTTGGTTGCATATTGGATATATAACTTAATTCGTGCGTTTTTTTTTCAAAATTTGAACGTTTATTTAAGAAAAACATGTACAATAGTATTATTCAAAGTATTGCCCATCTGAAGCTATGACTTTTTCCCATCTTTCTGGCAATTTGTGGATCCCATCCCAAAAGAACTGTGCCGGCTTGGCAGCCAAGAATGAATCAAGCCAATTTTTGATATTCTGCTCTGATGTGAACCGTATTTCAGTGAGGGCGTTCTGCATCGACCGGAACAAATGGTAGTCAGAAGGGGCAAGGTCTGGGCTATAAGGCGGGTGGGGTAAGACTTCCCATCCACTGTTTTCCAAATAGTTCTTAACCGGAATAGCAACGTGGCGCCGAGCGTTGTCATGATGGAGAATTATTGCCTCGTGTCTGGTCGCATATTCCGGGCGTTTTTCGGCCATTGCTCTCTTCAAACGGATTAATTGTGTTCAGTAGCGTTGTCCATTGATGGTTTCACCCGGTTTTAGCAGCTCATAATAAAGCACACCCATCTGATCCCACCATATACAGAGCATTATCTTCGTGCCATGGATATTCGGCTGTGCCGTTGATTTGGCTGGTTGGCCGGGTATCACATATGATTTTTTGCGCTTGGGGTTGTCGTAATGGATCCATTTTTCATCACCAGTAACAATCCGATGCAAAAATGACTTCGTTTTGTGGAGTTCCAGCAGCATTTCGGACGTGCAAACCGCCTTTCGACGTCACTCGGCTTGAGTTCATGTGGAACCCAATTTCCTTGCTTTTGAATATATCCAGCTGCTTTTAAACATTTTGAAATGGCTGCTTGAGTGACACCCAAAGATTCTGCGAGCTCTTCTTGTGTTTGGCAATAATCTTCATAGAGTAATGCTTCCAGTTCTTCATCTTCAAACTTTTTTGACTGCCCAGGACGTTCATCGTCTTCCAAGCCAAAATCACCACTTTTAAATCGTGCAAACCACTTTTAGCACGTTCGCTCAGCTAGCGCATGTTCACCATAAACTTCCACCAAAATACGATGACTTTCGGCAGCAGTTTTCTTCATATTAAAGTAATAAAGAAGAACTCAACGCAAAAACACTTTTTCAGGCACAAAGTTCGACATATTTGAGTGAAAAAATATTATTGTTGTTTACGCTTCAAATGAATGACATATATTGAAATGACGTACAATGACAGTAGCTTTCCAACGCATGTTCCAATGGAATAATAACAATGGAAAAATACAAGTTACGCCATCTCTTAGCAAACCGCACGAATTAAGTTTTAGACCCAATAGGATTATCGAAAGCTTAAGGGATACGCTATCGTCAAGGGCTCTGGCGGTTTGTAGCGGTTGCAGCCATTCAACATTTTATCTCCAGTATTTGTTCGTTGTTGTGGTGTTTAAGATATCCGTAGACGTACTTTGCCTGCAAAGAGGTAGTGGTCCAAGTTTATGAACATTCGGACATCTACAGGAGTGTCCTGCCTCGATATCAACATGATCAATTTGGTTGACAATTTGATGACCAGGTCTCTTTGCGGATATTAAGGTGGGGGAACCGTGTGGTAACTATACATAGTAATGTGGAATCGTGTAAACTATTCTTCCCCACTGCATTGCCAGAAATGCCCTCCCTTTCTATTTTGGCATTTAAATCACCTAAGACTATTACGCTAATGTGTCCCTACGCGCTATCCCTAACTCGGAGGGACAGCCCCTTTTATGACCCCTTGAGCGAAAGGGCGCGGATATTCCGGAGTCAGTAAGCCACTTCGGAGTCATGAGAGCTACCGTTTATCCATTTAGAGTTCATCCGCCACCATCTCTATTTCAACACCCTGCCCACTTCTGAAAAACCTTACAGACCTGATCTCCAAATATCATAAAGAAGCCCATGTGAGATACATATCTTTCATACTTTTGAAGCCCCTCTTCGACTCCATGATGTGCATTCATCCGGCTTACGTACTCTTTCTGGGATTTAGTTTTTATTTTCTACTTGTCAACACTCGCGCTTATAAGTTTACCCAAGGGCTGACACGAAGAGGTAAAATAAGCATAATTGATGTGTAGTCATATTTGCAGCATTGGGCATCGTCAGGTTGATGGCGCTCAGTGTTTATCTTAATCATACATACCCAGCCGCCGTTCTACTGCTACTGCTTTAGTATCCTCCTCCTAGTCATTATAACCTGCAAACATTCAAAACCAACGTAAATCGGTATTTCTCTTTCTTTGAAGTTGATATGAAAATGAAAGTTTTTCTGTTGGTGGTAGGAAGGAAAACAAGTTTCTTTGGATTATGTCTTCACTGACATAACAAACACTCAAAACTCTTTGTCAAAATATTAGTGTTATGACGGATGGATGTCGATATAAGTAGGGAGATCTCTCTGTCTTTTCATCAAACCCTCTCCTTGACGTCACCAAAGAAATGCCACAAGCTAGGGTACTTATCTGGTAAAGCACCAACCAAAAAAATACATTTAATAACAATAATGTGTACAATCAATTACCACTTTGAAAATGGTTATTACCAAATCCATTCCTACTCGTAAAGTCTTCGGCTAAGGGGGAAACAAACCCCAAAGTCGTACGTATTTCTCTATATAAGCACGTACGTACGAGTACATCTACCAAGTACTCGTATCTATGCACATATGGTGAGCATTATTTATCTAATCTTTTTGAAGTTTATACGAGGACTCGAACGTGAACTATTCGTTCACAAATTACGCAGTTCGCATATAAACAGTAAACAAAAGGAAAGGCAGAGGAGAAAAAAAAAATCGAAATCAACTTTTTTTTGGGTAAAAATCATTCTAGATACGAGCACTCGTATCTCAACCATAAAATAGATAATTGTATAAACTATCAGAAAAAAATATGTTGAAATTCGGAAAAGTGTTTTTAGAGACTTACGAGTACCTAAATGGATTTTTTTTTCCGTTTCAATTTTGTTTTCTTTGCTCAATGTTAACAGAGAGGTTATTTGCTCGGAGGTGAGTTTCCTAATGACGTGAACTGTTTAAATTTTTAACCAAGGAAGCTATTTTTATCGCTATTTTTTTTTAAGTAAAGAAATTTGTAAACATTTGATGTGTAACCGGCCTTAGATTTACATAAAAGGCGAAGAGAAACAGATTGCAGACTGTTGAAGATTCCCATCGTGGTTTCAAAACCGTTGTTTTCTTTATGTCGAAATGTAATAGATTTTCGAAATACGTGCTCCGTTTTTCTAATTCTATTCCTACAAGCTCTGGCTGAGGTCGTAGGCAAGAACAACCGTCTAAAATCGGGTCGCACTTTTTATTCAAGAGTTAGTTTCAGAAATCTAAGTCTTGAGATTTTCAGGTTGGATTGAGTTGGAAGGGTTTCTGATCCAGGAAGGACTATCTTAGTTGAAATTAAATGACAATTGAAAGCATTGCAGTGCAAAGTTGGGGCAGAAATAGAAGAAGGAAGAGGAAGTAGAGCCCGGTTCTAGGTCGACAAAGAATGGATCTTGCATTCTTCCGCTCCGAAGATAACAAAGAATACAGCAACGAAAAGGTCGTCCAGACATATTATCTTGTGCTTATTTTACTTCCAAGCGTACTGGTCCATATCCATCCGGGCTCGATTTGCTAAACTTTTAAGTGCGAGTGCTGACCAGTGGAAAAAAATAGCAGCACTATAAACGAGATCCCGGAATACAGAAAATAAGACCTCATGCAGGGTACTCCGACATATTTAGAGCTCAGGCCGGTAAGAATTTCCGAGACTAAGCCAGGGTCTTGGAAAAAAATACGGCAGCGGATGAGCCCTTAATGAACCAACTTCAGCGCTTCGATCTAACCGACTCCTCATCCTAGGGGAGCCTATAATGGGGTGCACCGGGGTAACTGCCCGGCCAAAGAACAAAAAAATAGCTACGCAGCAACAACAAGTTTTGGATCCGGACGGATCTACTGTTAACAAACCCTGCAAACAAAACATGACAACGAACTTCGGATTTGCACGTAGAATGTTAGGACTCTTAACTGGCCACGTATAGCAGATCAACAAGCGGAGGCCCTGGACTGCTACAAAGCAGCTGTTAATGCCATCCAAGAGATGCAATGGAATGTGACATCTACCACGCCGATTATTATCAACGGCAAAAGCAGCGCCTACTTGGATGTGGATTAGTTGTTAAAGCGAAACATAAGCAAGAAGTCTTGCGTTTCCGGCATGTAAACGAGCGTCTCGTAACAATCCATATTAAGGCTAAATTTGCCAACATTAGTCTTATATGCGCACACGCCCCCACAGAGGAGAAAGATGACGACACCAAAGATAGCTTTTACGAGCTCTTGGACAATACTTATGAGCAGGACCTTAACTATGACATCAAAATTATCCTCTGCAAATTTAATGCAAAGCTAGGAAGGAGGGCATCTTTGGTAATACTGTCGGAGGTTATAGCCTGCACGACGACACTTCCGATAACGGATTCAAGGTAATTGACTTTGCGGAGGGGCGAAACATTGTCGTAAATACCACGCGGCTCTCGCATCTTGGTATTCACAAGGGGACCTGGAGAACTCCAGATCAATCCACCGTTAACCAAATTGACTAGCACAAGACTCTCCTCCAGTATTACGGATGTCCGAACGTTCCGAGAGGCCGACATAAACACTGACCATTACCTTGTTGTAGACAAGGTGCGGTTGCGGATATCCCGAACATCGCAAAGGGAAGCTAATAGATCTAGAGATAGCCAAATTCAATCGAAGACCAGTGGCAACACTGCCAAAAAGCGATCAGGGATGCCTCCTCTGATGTACTGAGTTTCACTCGGCCACCACAACGAAACTCCTGGTTTGACGACGAGTGCCGGCAAGCACATGCAGCTAAGCAAGATGCGTAGAAGGACTAGAGTTGTTCACGAGCTCTACGAGCAGAAGAGGAGAGACGAACGCCGCCTTCTTAGGAGGCAAAGAAGGAGTATGAGAACCGCGCGGTCGAGTAAATTGAGAGGTTTAGCTCCAGGAATGAGATTTCGGAAGTTATACCAAAAGGTAAAAAAAACTTGCCACGGACAAGGGACGATAAGAGTAGAGTTGCAGTCAATGCTGAGGGTTTAGAAAGAGCATTTCTGTAGACTGCATAACGGAGACGAAGAACCAAATACCGCTGTCAGACAGAATGAGCCCTCCAACCAAGACGATGTAGATCAACAATTCCATTCACCCTACCTGAATTAAGTAAGTACAATAAAGATTGCCATATTAAACTTAGGTCCAACAAAGCTTCTGCAGTGAACGGCCTGACTGTCGAGCTCTTAAAGTGGCAGGTGCTGGCTTGGTAAGAAGCATACTACAACTCATCTGTAAAATATGGTCGGAGGAAAGTAGGCCCAATGAATGGAGCCTTAGCATTGTTTGTCCGATCTTGAAGAATGGAGACCATCCAAAGTCCGCCAACTACATAGACATCAGTCTACTTAACATCGCCTACAAGGTCCTATGTGCCATATTGCGTGAATGCCTGAAGTTGTTTGTCAACAACCTGATTGTTCCATAGCAGTCTAGTTTCAGACCAGGAAAGTCCACAATCGACCAAATATTCACCCTTGGGCAGCCATAAGTTCCAAATCGATACACATCACCTATTCATCGATTTTAAGGCCGCTTATGGCAGCATCTATAGAGACGAGCTATACAGAGCAATGTCTAGTGCAAGATGACAATAAAAAATGCACTCTGCTCCATCAAGGTCAGTAAAGCATTCGCCGAGACCCGTCAAAAAAGGATTTAGACAATGCGTTGACTGTCATGCGACTTCTGTAACATCTTCTTGAAGGAATAGTGCAAAATTCACTCGCCAACACAAGAGCCACAATCTTTCAAAAGTCCATCCAATTACTCACATACGGCGATGATATTGACATAATCGGAAGAAAGCAGAGTCATGTCAATGGCGCTTTTGTGAGGGATGCGGCGAAGATATGTTTAACGGCCAATGAGGGCAAGACCAGGCTTATGCTGCAAACAAGTAAGGACACTCAACATCGACGTCTCAGAGAGAACGTCATCCTCGGCAGATATAACTTTGTGGTAGTTAAGGACTTTGTCTACTTAGGCGCAGCTATCAATTCAGACAACGACACCAGCGCTAAGATCAAACGAAGAATAACTCATTCCAATCGCTGCTTACTTGGGCTAAGAAGGTAATTGATTAGCAAAGCCCTCTCTCGAAAACCAAAAGCCCGTTATATGTAAGACTTTAACAATCCCAGTCCCACTCTGTGGCGCAGAGGCATGGACTTTATCTAAAATCGATGACGGTGCTCTTGGCTGTTTTGAGAGGAAAATTCTTCGGATGATTTTCGGTCCCGTCTACATAGACGGTGAGTGGAGGAGGAGATACAATGACAAACTGCACGGTCTATACAGCGACATCGACCTAGTCAGAAGAGTTAAGGCCTAACGACTGAGATAGCTGGGTCATGTAGAGCGGATGAAGACCAACGCCCCAGTCCGAAAAGTGTTCGAATCCGCCCGCGAGGGATAGCGCAGTAGAAGGAAACCATGACTCAGATGGCGCACGTAGGTGGAAGGGAACCTCAATCAACTTAGCGTGCGAAACTAAAGTCAGCGAGCTAAAGATCGAGCTGGCTGGAGACACTTGTTGGTTGAAGCCCACGTCCACCCCGGACTGTAGCGCAATCTTTAGTAAGAACCTGTAATCGCTCTCTTGCGTAAAAATGTTGTTTTCATCCCAATAAGCGAAAAATTGATCGTTTAATAAAAAAATTCAAATCGATTTATTCACTGATGTTGCCGTGTCAGTAAAACGGCAAAAGGCCAGGAGTAAGTGGATATTGCGGCGGGACCCTTGTCACACTTTTACTCGGCATAATCGTCATATTAAAGACGAAGTTCGGTAATCATCTTACTGCCAAAAATTGCTCTGTCGGCTAACGCGGCCAATTGAGGCTAGTTCGATTTTACGCCTTTAGACCCTTTTCTTTGAAGCTACATTAAGTCTCTTGTCCATGTCAACCAGTCAGAAACTTTAGACGCCTTGTTAGGCCCGGGTCAACTCCGGACAACTTTATTGTGCTTAATACAAGCATTGAATTTACTATACATTATAAAACAAATAAAAATTTAATTGCTAGAGCTGTGGAGTGTGGGTAGAAAACGCGGGGAATAAAGGACAATCTTAAGGGAGTGTTTGTTCAGGTGACAGTCAAAGATTGACTGGAATTTGTTCGCTTCGCGAAGCATTCGAGATGACGGTTCATGGTATTCGTAATTAGTTCGGTGGAAATTAACTCGGAAGAGAGGTAGAGTTCTTAGATTACGGAAGATTTTGATGTCATCAGCATAGATAGAGATAAAAGAATTGTTAATGATGGTATCAACATCATTAATTGTTAATATAAATAGCAAGGGACCGAGATGACTTCCTTGGGGAGCACCTGAGGTGGCTTTGAAAGGTTTAGATAATGTAGACCTAAACAGGACACTGTAGTGTCTATCATTTAAGTTTGAGGAAATCCACGTAACGAAATCTGATCGAAAGCCAAGGGCGCAAAGTTTTAAAAGAATTACTTTATGCGAGATTTTATCGAAAGCTTTGCTGAAGTCGGTGGTTATTACATCTACTTCTTTGCCATCTTCTAACACATATAGAGTACTTGATACAGATTCAATGAGATTAGTGGTAGTTGACCTGCCCTTAAGAAATCCTTGTTGGCTTACAATAAAAAAACATAGCATCATAAATAATGGCCGCAAAGAGCTTGGGTATTATGGAGACCTTCGCAATAGGTCTGTAATTTGAGATTTCATCTTTGTGGCCTTTTTTATGCAGAGGGATTATATATGAGTTTTTCCAGGAATGGAGAAAGGCGCATTGAGCTGAGGAAAGTCTGAGTAAGGCAGTGAGAGGTTTTACCAAGTAGACGGCGCACTTTTTTAAAACTATGGGGGGTACACCATCAGGTCAAGCGGAACATTCACTTTTTAGATTAACTATCTTTTCATCTACTAATGCCATTGCGATATCCACCGAAGTAAAGGATGTTTGTGGACTGCTGTTCAAGTATGAGAAATAGGATAGATCCGGGTTTTGGCTGTGGTAAGCAAACGATTGGCTAAAGAATTCGGCAAATAAGTTTGCTACTCTTTTGCGGATCATCAGACGATGAATTGTTAAACTTCAGGGTGGAGGCATAACTGTCCGACTTTCGTTTAGAATTAATAAACTGGGAAAAGCGTTTGGGATCAGAAATAAGACTATTACGGTAGAAAAGGAACAGACAGGGAAAAGCATTCGAAGATGATATTGTTTAGAAAACAGGTTGTTTTATTTAAAGAAGTTGGCTCTTCGAAAATTAAAGCTGTAGATATGTTCAAAGCAAAAAGGTTTTGAAACGATGTACGAAAATGTTATAAAAGAGGTGGATTGTGAGGATCTAGAGTGGTAAGGAGGTGCTTGCTGGCTGAGACTATGCTGTTATCTACGTCAGTGAAGAAGATAAGATCGAGTTGTCTACCGAGATAGTTGGTTAACTGAAAAAGTCCACAAGACAGTCAGTAAAAAGGATTTCTTTCTCCGAATTTGCATTGTTGGCGGTATAGTGTAAATTATCAATGCGTATCCATTTGAGTCGTGGTAAGTTAAAGCCACTCATAACAACGACAGTGTCTCTTGCGTCAGCTTTGGCAAACGTCAATAGCTAGTTGGTAGCTGCAGGTTGGTTGCGATGGGCGAATGTAGCAACAGCAAATAAAGAGATTGCGCTTAGAAATAGGAATTCCTTCGCAGACAAATTCAAAGCAAACTGTAGATAGTTGCTTAAATAATTTAGAATTAAGGCGAATAGGTGCAGAACGTATCTGGATTTTTAGCGTAAACCACCTGTCATAAGACCTTATGTTTACGAGGTGCCCATACACCCATAGGGAGCAAGGATACGCCTTGCCATCGCTAATAAACTCGCTTTATATTTATTAATACTTCGCTTATACGAGGGGTGTTCAAGATATTCTCGGTATCGGGGTGAAGCTGTGGTTGCATATATAAATTGACTTATTTATCAAGTAATACTATTATTTTAGTGCATTCATGTAAAATTTCATATAAATGTGATTATTAATTCGCGTTTTATCTCTAGTTAAACAGAATCATAATGGCAACTGAGGCGATGATGGTGAAAATTGAGCATCGCGCTGTAATTAAATTTCTCACTAGGCAAGGAAAAAGTCAAAAAACTATTCATGAAGAGATGGTGGCTGTTTACCAGGGTTCCGCACCTTCATTATCAACTGTGCAAAAGTGGTCAAGTGAGTTCAAGAGAGGCAGAGAGAGCATTGAAGACGACCCCTGCTCCGGCGCCCCGGCTACTGCTTGTACGGGAGAAAGCATCAAAGAAGTCGAAAAACTTGTTCTTGAGGATGCCCGAATAAAGGTGAAAATGATGGCAGAGATCACCAAGCTTTCAATTGGTACCATTCACACCATTCTTCATGACCATCTTAACCTGTCAAGGGCCAGTGCAAGGGGGGTGCCACGAATGCTCACAGCGCCTCAGATAAAAAGTGAGAATCGCATGCTGTAGAGAGCTTTTGGAGATGTGTAGTGAGAACGAGGACGGTGTTATGGATCGAATTGTTACTGGGGACGAAACATGGGTCCACCACTATGACCCTGAAAGCAAACAAGAGTCCATGCAGTGGCATAAAAAAGGAACAGACCCCCCGAAGAAGTTCAAAGTCACTCCGTCTGCCCGAAAGCTCATGGCCACAGTTTTTTGCGACTCAAAGGGAATCTTGCTCATTGAGTACAAAAAAAAAAGGTGAAACCATCAACGCCACATCCTACGCTTCCACTTTGCATAATTTGCGGGAGGAAATTAAAAAGAAAAGACGGGGTAAACTCGCAGCGGGTGTGTTGCTTCTTCATGACAACGCTCCTGTTCACACGGCGCGAGTTTCCAAGGCTGCTGCGCGAGATTGTGGTTTCGAAGAAATCCAACACCCACCTTATAGTCCAGACCTTGCCCCTAGTGATTATTTCCTGTTTCCGGATTTGAAAAAATGTCTTCGTGGAAAAAGATTTTCGGATGATGAAGAACTCAAGTCTGTATTTTGCAGAGAAAGAGGAAATTTATTATTTTGAGGGTTTAAAAAAGCTTATCTCAAGATGTAACAAATGCATTGATGTTAGGGGAGATCATATTGAAAAATAAAAACAATTTAAATTGAATTCGCATTTTCCTTCATATCGATACCGAGAATATATTGAACGCCCCTCGTATATTATACCAAAGCAGAACTTGTGTTGGAGGCACAAGTTCCACCCTTGGTATGAGTCGAGGCCGACCTAAAACCTCTTGCTGCTCTTAGGGTTGCAGCACCCAGTACTTTATTTGCAACTCTACAATGGGCTAAACCAAAAAGGAAACCCGTACCCGCGATTTGGGTTTAAACAACAGCCACCATGACGCTCCCACAAGGGGGCCTACCTCTAACAATTCAGGCCCGGACCGAAATCCGGGGGGCTCCTGACTCCCATGGTACCGTGATTTAAGTCCTGGTATGGACTACCGGTGGTCAAACCGCCAACAAGACCTATGACCGGCAACTTGTAACTGGTCAAATCGTAGCATCCATTCATGCAAAATATCTGGATGTTTTCGATAAGACCAGTTATAGAATAATCTACCCCCGCTTTTTATTAAACAACGTCATTGATGGGCGAAGCCTTGATAATTGGGCGGGGGCCAGGCGAATAGGTACAGCCGAAGTACTCCGCGGCCAGATGATTCGTCGTTATTCATAAGACCATCGTTTCGGTGGACATCATAATCATGTGTAAATAACTCGCTATTCTCAAAATTAGGGGAAAGGTTGGTCTCAGGAAGAGCGAAGATATCGTAAGGCAGACTTCAGATGTTTTTCTTCGAAGTCCTCTAACATTTTGATAGTAAATACTGAGGAAATCAGGGAGTGCAAATAGAGATAGAGGTGGGTTAGGAGCGAAAATAGTTCTTAAAATCAGAACGCGTTCTTTAAAGGTGCGGATATTCGACTTGAATATCGGAACATGCAAGCGTCATTTCATTTAAGAATAAAATTGGCCTCCATCTAATGAAAAACATATTATCGAATCTGGGTATACAACTCGTAGTATAGTGAGAAATGCCGCCAGATGGTTAGTGGTACATTTGCTCCATTAAATACACAAGATAAGGCTGTGAACCATGAAAAAGCCATAAAACTCCGCCCAACCCAACCCAGATACAAAAATAAGCTATCGTACATTGTTTTTTGATGTCTGTTTGGTTTGATGAGGAAATAAAATCTCAGCCCAACCCTTTTACTCTATAAAACCTTCTACTAAAGCCGTGTTTACTCATCCCTAAGGTCACACCGCAGAGTCGGAATAGAAAAAAAAAAAACCCTAATTCATTCTTATCAAAATTTATCTACAACACTACACAAAAAAAGAAGAAGAAACAAGGCGTCTTATCACACAATAAATAGAGGAATCAACTTTTTTCTGTAATAATAACACCATGAAACATCAAACAGCAACAAAAGAAACATAAATCAATCTATGCCATCTGATAACCCTGACCTTTATTGCGTCGCGTTATGTTGCGTTTATGTGCTCTCTTATGATACAAAATTAAACTCACACTTGCACAAATTCGAATGTAACGGAAATGGCTTTACATCGTTCTTAGGCAACAAAGTTGAATGGAAAATTTCCAACAAAAAAAAAATTCAAAAATCCAAAAAACTAATAACCATTTCCCCCAGACCCTAAAGATTTGATGTTGTAATATTTGAACACCTCTTCAGAGGGTCTGACGGTTGATGTTTTGTTTCTGGTTTACGTGACGACGGCAATGTCAGAGCGACGTTTAAGTATATACAGCTCACCTTCGAATTTCAAAAAAAAAAAAAAAACAAAAACAACTTCAACTGTCAGTTGATTACAGTGCGGTCGGAAGGCAACGTTACATATGAGATTTTAATTGTCAAAACGAAGTGATGGGTAGGTAATTTGGACACATCTTTAGGCGAAAAGGCAAAGCTGATCGGAATTTCATAAGCCAAATTGGCGGGCCTTTCACATTTTTTTTTTTTTAAATTTTTTTTGATTGGAAACTGACCTTCTGTAAAAAAAAAATATGGAAATGAGGCTTCGGATGCCTTTTAAGTGATCAATTTTACTAGTAACAACAAGAAATTTGAGATACGTGCTACGCACGGAAACAACCGTCGATTATGTGGTGCACAAGCAATAATAGCTGCCGTGTGGTTTTACAGTCTACTCTTTGACAGGTGGTTGTCAAGACAGACCGTAGTCGCCACTATGTATGCTCGTACCTATACGCCAGTGTAATGAGGCTTAAGTAGGTTTCAAGCTCGACGATGGTATGAATGTTACTCGGATTTTGGATCCGCTTTTGGGGTCGGTTTTCGATTTTTGTTTTCGATTTTTGGATTTGTTTTGGATGTTTTCGCCATATGGATGCCATACAAATCTTCAGTAATGGAATTAAGCCCAGCAATACGAGTTCATTTGTTTTCGTTGTTGCTTTTGTACAGAGTGTAGAGCTTTAAGTATTCGTGCTATCTTATATACTCGTATATACTATACAATACAACGAAGTACGGGTACTATATTTACTCCTGTTAAATACAAAATTACAATGCAACACCTTGAAAAATGGTATTTCAAATGACAAGTACGTAAATACTCGTATTAAATATGGGGTAATTTCGACAAGCAGTTTTGGGTGCGATTGTAGAATTTTAAACAATCACCCGATGTGGGTCATAAAATTCAGAGTGGCATAGTTGTCATTCCAACAGATGGTGCAAATGTGTTGAACTGAATTGCTATCATTCATCATGGGACCGTATATTTTGGGAAAATTATAATAATTTCATAGATCCGAGGACAGTTTAAATTATGGTTGTCATGACCAGATAACCAGATAACCAGATCGCATCATCGCCTTCCTGCAGTGCCTATTCTGGGTTGCTTTATGAGTGTTTTAGTAAAGACTAACGATGAACCCATAGTCGGAATTGGACTTGATCGTTTGGGGGAACATTTCATTCATTGGTGTAACAAACTGGGTGAGGTATTAGTATCAACTGACTACGTTAGTGCATTTTACGATACTAAGAAGGGTAACTTGGGCCATATATGGCAGTATTGCCACAAGGCATACATCCTCTTAATTCTCCAAGTGGCTGTTGGAGAGACCAACCCACTTATGTCTATTGGCCCATTGTGTTTGCTTCTTTGGGAGAGAGCTGGACATGTACAGAGTACAGAGTACATCTTCCTCCTCGTCAATGCAACTTCTACAGAAATCGTTTGTAAAGGCGCCAAGCCTTCTTGCGTGCTTGCCTATAAGGCAGTGACCAGTGATAACACCTATGATGGCGCTGAGATGTTTCCTATTCAAAAGGATCAAGCTCTTAGAGCGATTCAGATCCAGCTTTGACAAGACTTGTTTGGTCGCTAGAACCGTTGATCCAACAGCCCACCTAAGGTCTGTTCTTTTGTTAGGATCCAGCTTTAATATTGATTTGCACGAAGCGATTGGTATACCTATGCTAGCTTTTCCAGTAGAATAGGCAGAGTGGTTCCAATTTTGGCAAGTTCATCGGCCCTACAGTTCCCTAGAATGTCTCTGTGGCCTGGCACCGAGGTAAGGTGAAGGTTGAACTGCTATGCCATCTCCACAAGAGATGATCGACATTCAAGGGCGGTTTTAGAATTTAATGAGACCGAGTCCAGCGATTTGATAGCGATTTGATATCCTTTGCAGATATCACGTTTTTCTTCAGACAGGACAGAGCTTCTTAAACCGCCAAAACTTCCACCTGGAACACGCTACAGCAATTTGGTAGAGGGGAGAAGGGGCGCAGATTTAGCCTATCTGAGTACACACCGCCACCAACTTCGCTTCAGTTTTAAATCCATTTGGGTGAAAGTAGATTGTGTTGTCCTCCATGAAAGCATCTGCCTCTCAGAAGGATCTAGAGGTGAAGCTTATATGGAAGCTCTGTTGTACGAAAGACCACTTCTTTTTAAACGGAAGATGGCCTTAAGAGTGTAGCCTATGATATGAATATAAAGGGGAGAAAGATTCATCAATGCGTCTAGAGTGGAACCAGGTGAGTTCGGGAAAGCCCCCATGCATCCGAGACAAACCGTTCTGTGGCGTCTGGTAAAAGCAGCAATCACGTATTTTCGTGAGAACTTATTTCACCAGACAACCGACAGATAGGATATACATAATTGACCTTATAACAGCCGTGTAGATGTCAGAAGGCCGACAGCACTAGATGAGTCAGACCAGACAGCTTCCGCCTTCTCGTAAAGAGAACAACCTCAGTTTTGAGAAGATTGACTTAAAGCCACGATCCAACAAACAGTACAGCTACATCATCCGTGTATGCTTGCGCATAGACCCGAGAACTATTGAGCACGTAGACTAGTGAGTCCACCAAGATCCGTCATAGCAGTGGAAACAGAACGTCGTCATATTGGCCACAGTCAGCATCCGTAATCAATGCCCTATGCACCACCATTGCTTTATCCACAAAACAAGCAATTCGCCTGCACCATGTTGAATGGCTGAGCTACACATGCCGCCAAAAGTTGGGTTGTCGAAAGCACCCTCAACATCGATGAAAATGTCCAGCTTGTATTCATGTTTGGAACCTCAGGATCTTCCGCGTTGATAGGCGTGTTACAACGCAGGCAGGGTATGCATGTTCAAGGCAGTTTTGCGCACATGGATCTCGACCATTGTCTCCATGCTCTTCAGCATGAAGGAGGTCAGATTTACAGGTCTGAAGCTCTTGGGGAGCATATACATAGTCCTAATTTCCGATTTTCGCTATAATGGCTACTCTCGCTGTTCGCCAGGATTCCGGTATATATACTGAGTACTTGTATGTTGATGTTGGCAATTTTATGCCTGTGTCAGGGTTGATCCTGACATTATATGGCAAATAACTCGGTCTATAGACCAATAAGGTCCAACAAGAGATCAAAAAGGATTTGCTAGGACCAGTCAAGATCTTGAAATTGAAATGGTGGCAGATAAGCCCTTATTTGGTCAATGGCAGGTATCATATCCGCGAAGCGAGTTACTTGCTCCTGAATATCTAGTCAATCAGACTCAATAAGGACTCAAAGGACACAATGTTCGGATTTGTACATGGAATATCCAGGAAGTGCGGTGGCGTGGGTTGGACTAAAAAAGGATGCTAAACTGTAACTGTGGCAGACTTATATAATTGCTAAAGAGAACAGAAGCAGCATGTATTTAGTTGCGTATTTGTTGTATGCCGCACACTAAGAAGTAGAATTATCGGAAAACTGATTGGCTAAAATACAGTGGAATGCTGTCAGAAACACTATCCTCTGAACTCTGAAGTCCCCCGCGTGACACCAATGAACTTAACATGAAAGTGAAGGAATTTTTGGCTCTCAATGAGGCTATGGCTGCTTCCTGCCCTCTTATTCAACCTAGAGGCAAGAAAAAGCCGCATTGGTGGGCATCAGCACTGGGTCCACTTAGAAACGTTTGCAGAAAACTTTCCAACCTTGGCCGTGGGTCAAGTGCTAATGGACTGGCTTCCAAATTGGAAGGTTCAGTGTTCGAATCCCAGCCCCGCCCGAAAGTTTTCAGTTAACGAAAATCAAGTAAGACGAGTAGTTGACTAGAAATCAAAATCAAGCTAACGTCCACTAAGAATTTAGTCTCCTCATTAAATGTTGGATGCCACCCATGGAGCGAAATAACCACTGAGCCCAAACATCCTTCTTTCTCTCTCTATCCTATTTTCCAAACAACTTAACACATGCTGAGGCATTATATTGTAAGTGTATTCGTACCCACTTGGGTGTTAGGTCCTTTTTTAAAAAAAAAAAAAAAAAAAAAAAAATCACAAGAAAACTGATTGGCTGGGACTCATACAAAGAATTCCTCAAATTATACAAAAACGAACTGGGGAAGACGACAATCCTGGAGGTCATTCTGTGACAAAATCGCGGAAACCTCTGAGGCATCGTGGCTAAGAAAAATCCTCTCTACGAATCCGGCTAGGCATCATAGGATCTACGAACCCTACGAATCCTATATTGCCTAGCCGGATTCGTAGAGAGGATTTTTCTTAGCCGCGATGCCTCAGAGGTGGCTCATGGACAATCTCAAGAAATGAATCACTCAACCTGCTACTGGACACCCACTTTCCAGGTAGCTTCCAATTCGCGGCCAGTACCTAGCAACCCAAACAGGTCTACTGCAACCGGGACCAAAATTCATGGTCTGATTACAAGAGACCAACTGTTATCGGTGCTGCATAGCTTCAAACCATACAAGTCTGCTGGTCAGAGCTACAAAAGTCGTCAGATATTATCCTATCTACGCCAGAGAATATCATGAGGAGCCGTGTAGAATTGATCCACATTCCACTGTCATGAAAAATGCTCTCATGTTGTCGCAAAGGACCTCACGCCTATAAGTCTATCATCTTTCCTTCTGAAAACTCTAGAACGACTGATTGATATCGACATACGAGCTAAAATTGATTCAAGACTTCTGTCAACGGCTCAACATGCCTACTGTGAAGGAAAGTCCATGGAAACGGCTCTGCATTCAGTGACTAGCCACATTGAACGATCCCTACAATATAAAGAGTACACAATGGTTGCTTTCCTGGATATGGAGGGTGCCTTCAACAACGTCAACACATTCGAATCACGACTGCGCTGTCAACTCTACAGGTAGACGACTCACTTGGGGAGTTTATCAGTCAGGATAATCAACTCCAAACTGGATGAGGCTTCTGCTAAAAGATGTGTCAGCAGAGTTACGCCACAAGGCGGTGTCCTCTCTGCCCTTCTATGGAACTTAGTGGTTAATGAACTGCTGATATACCTGGAAGCTGGTGATTGCCTATGCTTATGACATTGCTATAGCCGTCTCAGGTAAGCATCTTAATACCATTAAAGAACTCCTTCAACTAAATCTCAACAGATTAACTCGTTGGGGAGATCTCTGTGGACTGGGAGTAAACCGCCATAAAACTGATCTTGTCCTCTTTTCCAGGAAATACAAAATTAGAATTATAGACCCTACTTCAATAAACGGAACCAGTTTAGTCTTTTCCGATACAGCAAGATATCTGCGTCTCATTGTTTACAGGAAACTAAACACGAAACCTAACATTCAAGAAAGAGTCAAGAAAGCTACAGCAGCCTTATTCTCTTCCAAAAAAGCGCTTGGGGACAAATCAACCTCTCATAACACACGGGATATACATCTCGTTCATAAGACCGATACTCACCCACGGGGTTGCTGTCTTGTGGACGGCCGTAGACAATGCAGTCAACTGCAGCAAACTAAGCAGAGTATAAAGAACAGCATGTCTATGCATAAGCGGTTTCGCTTGACACCGCCCGATTTCTTCAGCAGGCAAGTAGCTGCGACTGCATATACACTATACCCGAACTTTGGTTTGCCAAAGACTTTTATGTAAGCTTCCCCTCTAGATCTTTCTGGAAGGAAGATGCTTTCACGGAGGACAAGTCAATCTTCTTTCAAACAGATGGATCTAAAACTGATAGCTGGGTTGGTGGCGGTGTTTTCTCAGATAAGCTAAATCTAAGCCTCTCCTTCCATATTCCAAATCACTGTAGCGTGTTCCAGGTGGAAGTTTTGGCGATTTAAGAAGCTCTGTCCTGTCTGAAGAAAAACGTGATATTTGCAAAGGATATACGCGTCTTTTCGGATAATCAAGCCGCTATAAAGTCCCTGGACTCAGTCTCATTAAATTCCAAAACTGTCCTTGAATGCGGATCATCTCTTATGGAGATTGCAGAGCAGCTCAATCTTCTCCTACGTTGGGTGCTGGGCCACAGACACGTTCCAGGGAATTGTAGGCAAGATGAACTCGCCAAAATTGGAACCACTCTACCTATTCTACCGGAAAAAGGTTGCATAGGTATACCAATCGCGCTACGTCCAAATCGATATTAAAGCTAGATGCTAATAAAAGAACAGGCCTTAGATGGACTGTTGGACCAATATGTCTAGCGACCAAACGGATTTGGCAAAAGCTGGATCTGAATCGCTCTAAGAGCCCGATCCTTTTAAATAGGAAACATCTCAGCGCCATCATAGGTGTCATCATTGGACACTGCCTTATAGGCAAGAATGCAAGAGGGCTTGGCGCCTTTAAAAACGACTTCTGTAAAAGCTGCATAGACGAGGAGGAGAAAGAAACAATCCTCCATCTAATCTGTACATGCCCAGCTCTTTCCCAAAGAAGAAAACTTCACTTAGGACTTAAGCTATTCAAAGAATATAGACGTTAACGGTTTCCTACGCTTCATCACAAGCTCAAAGTGGTTCCATGAGTAAGAGGATCACAGATCCACCTAGCATCACAACGGGCCTTTCCAACAGCCACTTTTACCTATCTGCCTACCTACCTTGGTACAACACGCACTAGAGCTTTGATGACCTTGCGTGCCGACTGTCTTATGACTCTGGTCTTATGGACATGAGTCTGATGCAATGACGCCAGAACTATTGCTGCGGAAAAAATACGAAATCGACTTTCCCTGTGCCCAGGACTGGTTTCGGTGAGAATCTGAACCAGGAAAGGAATGTAGTCGGGGCTTCACGGACGGCTCCAAAACCGATATAGGATGAGGACGACAACGTTAGATTTCACTTGTCGTTAAGAAAACTTGCAGAGAAGACTCCCAGCGGAGATATACGCAATCCTGATGGCAACGAACTGTTTTCTGAAGAACCGGTGAAGGTTGCGAAGCAATTGCGTCTATACCGACAGCCAAGCTTGTTGAACCTTCTTACGACTTGCAACCTAGTTCAAAAATGCAAGACATCACTAAACGTATTGTCAGTCTTGTCAAGGTCCCAAGTCACAATGGGATCACGGGAAATGAAACTGTGAGAGACACAGTTCAGAGGAGAGTTTTTCAGGACACGTTGGGTCTGCCTGCGTCCTCGGTTAAGGCTTCCATTGACAGTTGGGTTTTATATGAGCACAACTGCAGACGGCATGACTCTAGAGGCTGCAAGTAAATCAAACGAATCCTTACTCTAGGAAGTCAGCGACTTTCCTGCTATCCCTCAGGAGGATAGACTGCAGGTTGCATACCAACTAAAACCATCGCTTACGAGTTCAAAATCTCAAAATCGATAGAAGACAAAGACAATAGAGATTGCGCCTGATGGATACCATCCCTACCACCACGAAACGGATGTTGAATCAGCAAACAAGTGTTCCATTGATGTATATAGGAGCCTGCACATACTCGTATATATCGAACCCTTCTGCGGTAACTGCAACTCTTCTAAGCTTATCAGCCTATAACTGAAAAGGTGGGAAAAGGAGCAGCACCTAACATACTAGACTAATGCCCATGTAGTAGGTTTAGAGAAATATCCATTTTTTAGAGCAAGACTTCAAATTCTAAATAGGAATGATACCATCAACGTACTCACCTGATACTGCGGCCTGGGATTGAATGCCGGCTCTGCTTAAAATATGATGAGACCATAGAACAAATATTGTGTCGCTGTGCTGCTCTATACCACTTAAGTTGGCGGTTCTTCCTTAAGAGTACTGTGACTACTGAGGGCATTAGCAAAGCTTTAAATAGTGACCTCATCAAATTCATAAAGAAAGTTTATGAGCTCCTGTTGTAGACATATTCAGGCAAAAAAAGATCCAAGAGGTCACAATACAGGCATCCATTTCAGCGATCGGTATTTTCCCAATTGAGGTCCCAGATATGGGATCTTAATCAGAACGTGAAAAGGACTTTGTTTCAACACACGATGCTGCAGTGGCATATATGAACTCAAAGATTCCATAATCCTGGACCACATATTGACGCCTTGAATCGGTTGTTCAAGCTCGAGCAAGAGAACCATTTCAACGATTTGAAATCCACTTCAGAATAACCAAACGCCGAGCGGCTACCCAAAAAAAGACATAAATTTGCACAGCCAAATTCGGAAACAACAGGTGGTGCATAAATCACCTCAAACAAATAAACCTGCCCCCATATTTTTGTCACCAAGTGTGTGCTTAAAATATCGCAAAAAAAAGTTGTTTCCATTTCTTTCTTTTGCAAATAACGTTGCGAATATTACCTCATCAAGTAGAAATTCGAAAATTCCTTCAAACCGACAAATACTTGTTGAATTTGAATTTGTAAGACGCCATTTCAGAGTCGTCAATGAAACCAGACAGACAATGACACGCGCAGCACATTAAAACAAAAAAAAAACTTAAAATTCCTAAAATCACTTTTACAAACTGAATCGGAATCGCTATAATTGGTCTTCAAAAGGCTATTTCGCCAAAAATTGAACATTTTTTGCAACCTCGTTGCTATTTTTGATTTTTTGCCGGATTTGTCGCCGCCTGTTGATATTTGTTGACTAAATCCGCGTAATCAAAAAATTAAGAATTAATTTTTTTGGATGACCCAACCCTAGATTACAAGTGGTGCACGATCGAAAATTTACAAAAAAAGATCCTCTCACCCAGCGCTACGAGTATTTCTGAGAAAAGATTTGGGTCAATCCGACCGGCTTAAGGAGTACTCTCACGTAAATCCCATCCCATCCCTCTGTAAGGATCACGTTTCAGCATTGTCAACGAATTTTTGTATCTATCGAGAGATACCTGAGAAGATCGGTTAGCCATTGGTGTCTTAGGTTTCAACGCCGACAAAAAGACAACAAATAGAAGAGAATAAATTTATGAGTCAATTAGCCTCTCGGTTGGTACCGGATTTTACCAGGTGGTCTGTTTAGGGAGATTATAAACTAAGGAACCGAAGAAAACCAGTTTGACAGCTCAGAAACTCTGGAACGGTTACGTACCGACATATGTTGCCAATAAATGTTAATTTCAAAACAATGAAATGTAGCAATAAAACCTATTTTATACTTTTTTTTCCAGAGCAAACAAATTTAAATGATTTGTGGGCGTTAATGCGGTACACACGGGAGTTCCTTAAGTGTCTTTGTTCATCATCGATGCAATTCTTGGAAGTGACTAAAGTTAGATGCGATCAGAGTGGTGAGTTTGTATCTAATTTTGAGATCTTTGCTGCGGAAAACAACTTAACAATGCTTTTAAATGAGCCCATGCCAATACCTGACGTTGATAGTCATATCGCCAACACTCTGGACATGTTTGTCGATGTGCTATCTGTTCTTGGCCCGCCGGACCACTATGTCATGTCAGCATACGAGAAAGCCATTTGAAATGGACTTAACAGCTTGTTTATCAATTTTAACTGGCCGTTATATTTCCTCAATAACGACCGGGATGCCGCTGCTGATACGAGTATGATCACAGAAACCATTCTCTGTGGAATGATATCCTTATCCCTCAACGGATGAAGGGCATCAAACCAAGAGAAAGGGCGTAGTACGCCTCTCGCTGTAAAGATGCTGCCAAGGTTAGCGAAATGTTTTTTCGGTTCTACAAGACCAATCCGACGCCTTTCTTAAGCGTGTTAAATTCCAAAACTGAGGCAAAAAGTACTACAATGTCCCAAAAGCAGTAACAATTTTTGGTCATTCGTCAAAAACATTAGAAATTCTGCCTCATCCTCCATCCCAATGCTCATTTAAAATGATATTCCAGCTGTCAGCACGTTGGACAAGGCCAATCTGCTTGCTGCACACTTTGCGGCCAGCTCAACACTTCCTTGTCGCTGGTATGCCCCAGGGGTCTATTCTGTCTCCGACACTCTTTTTTATCTTCATCAATGATCTCTTGTCTGCTATTTCTAATCCAATATATATATATCTACTGACGACAGTACCCTGTGTTTTTCATATTCGTTCCCGGACTCACGTCCCTGATCGTCGACCGTAGAACGAGAACTGCAGCGTATATTAAGCTCATTCCGATATGAACAGCATAACCAATTGGGGATCTACCAACAAAGTGGAATTTAATGTTTCCAAAACACAATGCAGTCTGTTGTCGTTAAAGCGAAATTTAAACACCCAGCCATTATCCTTGAATGGCACTTGCATCGTCCAATCCATTTCCATTCTCGGTATGTGTGTCAGTGATAATTTACGTTGGAATGACCATGTATTCGATGTCGTCAAGAATGCTGCTAAATGTCTAGGTTTCCTCAAGAGATGTAAGAAATACTTGACCCTCTCTGATCAGTCCTCAATATATAAGCCGTTTAACCGCCCAAAAGTGGAGTACAACGTGCCTAAATCATCATTGCACCTGCTAGATAGGACTCAAAATCGTGCGATAAAACTCCTAGCTGATGCTTATATCACTCAGACAGTGGACACCATCGAACACCGACGTAATGTCTGGTGTCTCACTTTGCTTTATCGCTATTTTAACCACCAGTTCTTCATTGAAATTACCAGTAGCATTCCGCCCATTCAAAACTTTAAATGTAACGACCGTCTCGCCATGAATGTCCATCGGTTTACTCCCAAGCCCACTTTCGACGTACTTTGGAATATCCTGATTCTTCCCTAATCCGTACAACTCGCTTATAGAATGCCCTGCCGAGCTCTCTATTTCCTAGTTATTGTAACTTGCAAACATTTAAGACCAATGTTCATTGGTACCTCTCTTTTCTTCCTCCTTAAGTTTTCCTCGCCAGCGCTGTGTACAAACATTTCAAGGGTGCCTATATTTTAACCCCTTGAGCGCGCGCTGATTATAAAAAAAACTCAGCCAAATGGGCGAGGGGATTAAAAGATGAATTGCTCTTTTGATCAAAATGGATCTCCCAACTAGTCTCGTCTAAAGCGGTTTTCTTGTTAGCGTAGACTAAGGACACGACATAGTCCCAGAGAAAATAATCGAGTGGTGTCAGTTGCCAAATTTCTCCTATACAACTTCAAGCGCTGCGTCGCTTGTATGGCATCTAGAGCCATCTTGTTGGAACCAGAGCCCGGATATATCGATATTGTTGAGCTCTGACCACAGAAAGTCGGTTATCATCGCTCTAAACCTGAGACCATTGACTGTAACCGTGTCTCCTTTCTCGTTTCTAAAGACAAAAGGTCCGCTGATGCCGCCATCCCATAAACCGCACCAAACAGTCAATCTTTGTGGGTGTATTGATGCTTGGCCGCACACTTGTGGATGGTGTTCGCCCCGATAACGGCAAACTTGCTTGTTGATACAGCCGCTGAATCAAAAATGGGCTTCGTCCGAGAAGATGATTTTTTGGCCAAATTCCGGATCTCCGACCAACATTTCCAGCGTCCAATTAGCGAACGCTTTATATGGTCGTCCGGCTTCAATTCTTACGTTGGCACCATCTTATACGGATGTAGGCCCAAATCCAACCTCAAAATAAGCCGGGTTGACCCTCTGGCGATGCCCAATTCAGCTTATCGGCGCCAAATCGACATTTCTGGGTCTTCTTCGATACTAGCCGCTACTTGGCTTAAGATCCAAAAGAGTGTGCTCAGGCTCAAACTCTTGCACGGTGCGACGAATTGCCTGCACACTGTAGTCATGATTACGACCGACCTCACGACGAAATTCAAGTTGCCCATTTACATCTGAACCGGAATGGCGATAATATTTTTCAATAATTTCCGCACGTCTGGCAAGCCGAAAACAATGCATGATCAAACGGCAAACCTTACTGAATATTTTGACAGCTGGATGTCATTGTAACTTTGACACTTGCTGAAACATAACAATTGGAAAAACGATCATTTGTATCTGGTCACCCGTTAACTTCACCTGAGAACAAATTGTAAAGGTGCTTCAAAAGTGCTCATCCCTTGTGGTTTTTTGTAACTCAAAATCGCCATCCGAAATTGGTACAGCAAGTACTCGGTTAACGCTATCCAACAACTATGCTAAGTAAGATCTCCACCTGGAAATTTCTATCGGAAGTATTCCTCTCAGACTAGTGAACTCCGAATCGGATGCAAATCTTGACTGCTGACTTCCTCTAAGTTTAAAACAAGGCAGAAGCTAGGGGATGAATGGTGCTTTGAATTGAAGTTCCAAGCTAGTACCTTCCATTCTTTGTGGTGTTTTTCGTGGAAAGCTTAAGATTCAAAAATCCAAAGGAACTTAGTGTCGAAAACGTCGACTGGACATTAAATTGTCAAGCAGTATGGAGGTGAACAATAGGTTTTTCCAGAAGACCTTTTTTTATCGCCAGACTAGAGCGCTAAGTCGCAGAACTAATCCATTGTATTTTTTCTATGTTCCTTGTATAAGAAGTTCTCAGTCTTTTGGGGAAAGATAAGTAAGCGCTTAAAAGGCGAACTGTCTACAGAGCCAGCACCCACTAAATCAGCGCTACTCAGCCCGATGCCAGCGTAGACCAGACATTTAGAAAGAATGCACACCCTCAAAGAATGCGCAGCAACATGTTTGTGCCACTTATGCCTAGCACGCTACGACTCTCCTACTGAGGAACATCAGGAAAGTCGATGGTCTCTTAGAGACATCGGGAAGTATTCGGTTAGTCTGCAGACCAAATTAACAGTCCGTTAAGGGTAAGTCTGGCATTTTATTTCCCGTAATCCGATTGTGATCTGGGACCCAAACAAGACCCAGTAAATTCACCTTTTTGAACACTTGCATTCTAGAACTAGCTTGAGTTTCTGTCGAAGAGGTTCAGTAATGTCTTAAGAGCCTCTTGGCTGCCGTTATAGCCGCAAATACTTCGGCCCTTCTTCCGATTCTTCTCAATATATGTAGTTCATTGTCATTTAGATTCCATATGGTCCCGTATATCATTTTGGAGCCATTCGTGAGGTGCCGACAATATTCCAATTCCGGGGCACAGGAAAAGTTTATTTCGTACTTTCACAGCAACTGTAGTTCTGGTGTCATATATGATTGGAAGGGGCGTAGTTCGTTCTTAGCGGCGATGACATTTTTTGTCATATTTTTTTATTGGGACTGGATGATACCTGAGTTCTGGAATCGCCAGTTCTTCATATTATTTCAATGGCCGGGAAGGAAAAGGACCCAACGTTCCAGATTGTCGTACAGGCCTTTCGCTCCCCTGGCCTCTACCTCTACTGGAATCTCAGCGTCGTTTGTCCGATCCCAAAGAAGTGACATCCCTTGAACTGAGACAACTCCAGGAAATAGGTCTCCTCAACATCGCCCTATCTGCGTATTAACGCCAAAAACTCTTTTTGTGTTTGATCGGCCCCTATCACTATGGTTTTAGGCCAGGAAAATCCACCATAGATCAAATTTTCACATTACGATAGATCTTGGATAAAACCCAGGAATTATATACATAGTATAGCACTCTCTCGAGCAACCGAAAAGACATTATACAAGACGCCAATCATCCTAGTCCTGCTTTAAGGCGCAGAAGCTTGAACACTGACGAAAGTGGATAAAAATCCTCTCCGGCGCCTCAGAAGAAAAGTTCTTTGGTAGTTTTCGGTCCCTCCATGGAGAATGGAGGAGACATCTCTACAACGAACTCCCTGCATGCCCATCTCGTCAGAAGAGCTCAGATAACCAGGCAGCGCTCCAGCACGTAAAGTTCCCGACCCCAATTCAAAGAGACAACGCAGTAGATGACTACCTCATGATGGTGCACACAAATGGAAGGGACCGCAGCCAACTTCGTGTATGCAACTGCACACCGTTGGAAAAAGATCGCGCTAGCTGGATAGGCATTTTAGCTGAGGCCGCATTGTAGGGCTTTCTAGGTAAGTAAGGTCTCTAAATTCTCTTCCAGATCTTCGACTGCATTGAGACCATCTCTTGGATCTATACTTGCCGTTAACAGTAATAGTTCGTGGTTCATGGTTCGAGTGACCTTTTGACATTGAAGGTCGTTTTGATCTTCTCAAGACAAGCCTACTGAAGCCCTACCATTGAATCCTCTCTTCTAAAACCCGTCAACGCAAACGGGACCGAATGTTTTTCGACGGATTTCTCTCTCGAAATGACTGAGGATATCTTCATCCGCTTTCGGTAGAGTGATGCTCCAGCGCCATAAAGTAGGACTGGGATGATCAAGGTCTTATATAGAGTCTCCTTAATTTTTCAGGATAGGACCTTACTACTCAATAGACAAAGTCCTTTACTACCTCGAAATTATAGCTGTCGCTTCCGGCATTCTGTCCAATTCGTCGATATGGTGTGTCACTTGTTTTTGACAGCATATATGCGAATGTACTTGGTTTTGCCCTCATTTTCTGCTAAACCCATTTTGGCGGCTTCCATTTTAATACCAACGAACGTACTGGTGACAGACGGCTGAGTATCATCAATGTACGGAAGTACAAGCTCATCCAATGGCGACTTCCTAAATTTGACAATCGATAGCGTCCATATTGTTGAAGCTACATCTGTCAAATTGGCTTTCATTTATTGAGTCTGTTTGTCAAATCACCATGGAAGGACATAGCGTTCAACGTGCAAATGTCAAAATTGTTTTATCAAAATGGGTGTTCTGTCCGCGCGCTTCTCCCATTTTACGATTGCCATAATCGTCCTACCGAGAGGACTATTCGTAGTGTGGTGGTCCAGTAAACGATAAACCAACACCCGTACGTCGATGAAATGCAAGATCTGTCGAAAACATCGCCGCTTTACGTGAGAGTGTGCACGAGAATCCGAGGCAGTTGATTTCGCGTCGTTCACTCAGCTTTTCGCAGACCACAACTCTCGTGGAGATGATGTGAACTGGCCACCGAGATCGTGCGATTTGTCCCCGTTAGACTTTTTCTTGTGGGATTTTCTGAAGTCGCAGGTCTATGCAAATAACCTATGCCATCGGTCAAATTCAACCTGATTTATGCGCCAGAGTCATGGAAAATTGGACATTTCGGATGCGCGCCACCCAGAGAAGCCGCGGCGAACATTTAAACGAATAAACAATTTCGATGATATCCCACACACTCTTTGTTTTATTTAAATTTATTTAAATTAAAAGTCTTTTCCAGCAGCTTTAAATACCTCGGCCGAAAGTCGTCACGTTCAGCTGATTTATTGGATTTTAGCTCAGATATTGCTATCCTTACTTCGTTCTGGTTAGGCGGACGGAACTTTTAGCTATCATCATCAAAGTTCAATGGTCTATTCTGTCAGACGGCGGGATGTTGGGCTTCTTCGTCGCTATACAGTCTGCTGAAAAAGGTGTTCTATGTCTTAGGCTCCACTTCAAGGTTTCTTTCTTCATCTCTACAGGCTTCTGTGCAGGTCTTCTTGCCTCGACACGTTCTATTTCCTTTTTATAGTAAAACTTCTGTACGTTTAATCCTAGAATACAACATCTCAATATTTTCGATATCGCCTTCTCGTGCTCTTTTTTCTTCTTATGGAGAAGGCAATGTTCTTTCCATTTATTTGGCTCATAGAGCTCACGAGCAGATCTCGTCCCTCGTTGCAAAGCCGCTTTGGATACGTCGTGTTTACCTGCATGTGCTTGTCGACATTCTTCATCAAACGGAATACGCGTTCGGGGAAACTTCTGGCGGTCTGTTGCGATTGCAGCTTTTCCACGTTATATCTTCTCACAGTAGTTCTTCTTTGTTGTGGCGTTTGGGAAATCCCCATTCGCTCCTTAGCTGCGACAAAGTGGTGATCCGAGTCAATGTTGACTGACCAGAACGTTCTGACATCCAGAATACTGCAGGCATGCCTTACGTCTATCACAAAATGATCAATTTAATTTCGCGTTTTATGATCCGGAGACCGCCATGTCCGTTTGTGCATATTGAGATGAGGAAATCGTGTGCTTGCTGCAGTGGTATTTCATCCCGCCAGAAAGCTAACAGGCCTAAGTCCGTTGCCAGAAGTATGCTAAGCAATTGCCCTACCAAAGATGTGCTCCATTCTTATCCTGGCGTCAAAATCGCCTAGAACACTATACTTCGGACATTGCTCATATTTACTTACGCATGTATGTCTTGGCAAGGAGCTCACAGAAACATTCTTTGGTGGCATCGTCCTTGTTTTCCATAGGGACATGGGCGCATATTATGCTTTTATTAGCGAACTTAGCCTTGATGCGGATTGTCATAAGACTTCGAAGGCTCGAGACTTCTTACCTAATTCTGCGCATATGGCAAATTCGCATCCGATTAAGCACTGTTTCTTTTCCCTATAGCAATCACCATAGCATACCATATATCACAGTTTTTCACCCTGTTTATGTTCGGCCCATTCCATCGCACCTCCTGCGTGGCGGTGATATCTGCGTGACAGAAGTTATGGGCCTCTGCTAATTGATCCTCTGCACGTGGCCTGTTAAGCAGATCCCAGGGTCGTTGTAAGTTAAACGTTCGCTAGGGTCGTCAACAGTGAGTCCATTTTTATCCGAGGCCATTAGTTGGTTCTTCACATATTTTAATCTCTTCCGTATATGGTTGTAAGCCCTATGACAGCGTAGGGCAGTAAAATGTTGGGCATGGCCTTGTCATTTTAGTTTACTCCTGCAGTTGCCGGGGACCACCAATGAGGAGTAAGACAAGCATTTCTCTACGAACTTGACTGTTGCGCTGCAAGTAGGACACTCAGCAACCAATCGCCATGCAGCGAAGGAACATGAATATCGCCTAATCCAGCACCAGAGGATTCGGATTGCCTGATTTTTTTAATTTATTTGCGAAAAGTACATCACAGTGTACTAGTTTTTCTTTTTACCCGGTAAACTGGCGTCAGTCCTATATTTTTGCAAAATTTGTACAAGCTCCTTATAAGGACAAATTTTTTTTTATTTATTTTGAAAACAGTCCTTGTCTGATGTATGCTAAAGACCGCTATGACCTCTGTAGCAACTTACAAATTCCTCTATTAATTCATTTGGTTCTGTCAGCGCCTATTTTTCAAATCTGCTGCAATGCGACCTTCAATCCATTCTTGCAAACTGCCAAATGAAGAAAATTCCATACACGCTTTCATCCCCGATGCATTAGTCTCTGTGATTCCAGCAATATCCATGCACAATTTTAATTTCCGCCATTCCCGGCGTAACTCCAATCCTTATTTTTCATTCCAAGCTACACTCTACATTCCAAGAGTACCCTATTTTGGACCGAGTATGCTGACTTATTTCCTCAATCTCTATGTTCGACATGACTTAAAATCTCCGCCGTATTTGAGAACGTACTATTAGCAGCGGCATTGACGCCATTATCAAGGAAATACATAAGAGTATGTATAGGAACCGTCTGGTGATCCACTCTCGGAATCTGGATCGGGTAGAGATCTCAACTCAGCAATGGTCAATGTCTGAGTACTTTCGGGATGGTAAGCTTGACGAAAACGAAAGCATCGAGACCCAGTCATTTGAAAAAGTACTGCTCGTGTTCATTAAAGCACCATCAGAGGTGTCACGATTGTGCTTGGTGTCATGGTTTCATTATCATTGCTTCAATATTTTCGTGGCGCCATCTGCTATGCAAAATTAAACATAAAACCATAATTGACTCCCTAATGCTACTCTAAGCTCTTCAGTCAATTTAGCAATTTATTAAGGATTAAGTAACTTAAGGACCACCTAGGGAAAAAACAAACAGAACCAACATATAGTACAAACGGTTACCGCGTAAGGGATTAGGCCCCTCCAGAGGCCGTAAAAATTGGCTTTTTGTGATTTTTTTTTAAGGAAAAATATAAAAAAATCGAGTTTACAAAAGTGGAAGTTTATTGTACATACGATTGACTGTAGAACATAACTTTTAAAGAATAATTTATTTAAAAATGTCGGCTGTGCAGCGTTGCAAGGGTTTACGGCCGCAGCAGCTCCTGTAAATTTTGAATTATGATGAGTTGCTAAATTTTTTTTTCATTATACACAACAAGAGGAAGGAGAAGTACGTAGGATTTTTTTTGATGTATTGATTTTTGGCCGAATGGCGCAATTCCAAAGTCAAACTTGCAAAATTGGCAGAAAAATCGCCAGAAAATTGTTAATAACAAATAAATGCCACATAAAAAAAATCGCACGTACTTATTTAGACAATATATTTTCAAAGATCTGATTAAAATTTGAAGCGAATTGGTTGAAAATTGTTCAAGTTATGGGTGCGGCTAACTTGCAAAATGCAGTTTTGAGATAAACCCTTTTAAGATTCATAAGAGACTCGCTGCCTACCTGGCGGCCGTAATCTTTTGGGGTATAATTTTTGCGGTCCTAACAAACCATTGAAAGCAATAAAGAAGAAACCTTTTTTCCTTGAAAATCCTAGAGTGGAACCTCTTAAAAAGTATACCTGGAGTAAAAACTAATTTGCCTGGAAGGGCAAGCTATTGAGTTTATAAAAGTAGAGGAAGCTTTGTGCAGGAACTACAAATGGACATCAAAACCTACCAGCAGCGCTATTTTGATAAAACAAGGGATTTACAGATCACATTAAGATCAACAGTTTTCATATTATTACCCCACCTTAGTGCAAGAATCGGGATATCCAAACAATTTTGACTCATCATATTTTCAAGTAAACCGCATCTCTAAATGACTGGCAGTACGGTTTTCGTAGCAACAGATCCATTGGTGATTTGATGGCATGTCTTTCGGAAAAGTGAAACCAAAGCGTACATCAATCTGGCGAAAGCAAGATAGTTGCACTTGATATTTCTAAGACATTTGACAAGAGGGTCTTTAGTCGAAAATGCGTGCTTTTGGGATCGATGATTCTCTTCTTCAATGGATTAGAAATTACCTTTCGGAACGTTCAATTCAAGTTGTCTTAGATGGTATCAAGTCTGATATTCACAAAATAAATACTGGTGTGCCCCAGGGCTCCGTTCTGTCTCCGACACTGTTTTCAATTTTCATTCATGATCTCTTGTCTGCTACTTCTAATCCAATATATTCCTTTGCTGACGACAGTACTTTCTGCTTCTCATATTCGTTCTCGGACTCACGTTCCTGCTCTTCGGCTGTAGAACGGGAACGCCAGCGTATGTTAAGCTCATTAAATTCCGATATTAACAGCATAACTAATTGGGGAACCACTAACAGAGTAGAATCGAATGCTTCCAAAACATAATGCTGTCGTTAAAGCGAAATTTAAACACCCAGCCATTGTCGAAACCGAAAAACTTAAACTTTCCATTCTCGGTATGTGTATCAATGACAACTTACGTTGGAATGACCATATATTCGGTTTCTTCAAGCGATGTAAGAAATACTTCAACCCATCTGACCGGGCCCCAATATATAAATCATTTATCCGCCGAAATTGGAGTACTGCGCCCACATCTGTGTAATAAGACTCATAAGTGATGCTAATATTACGCAGTCAATGGACCCCGTCGAACCCCAACGAAATGTCTCGTGTATCACTTTGATATATCGCTATTTCCACCGTCCAAATCGCCAGTAACACTCCGCCCCTTCAAACCTTCAACCGTAACACCCGTCTCGCTATAAATGCTCATCAATATACCCTTAAGATCACTTTCGGACGTACTCTAACATATCGTGATTCGTTCCCAAGCCGAGCAACTCGCTTGTGCCGTGCCGAGTTCTCTATTTCCTAGTCATTGTAACATTCAGACATATAAAACCAACGTACATCGGTACCTATGTTTCTTTCCTCCCTAAATTTCCTTCGCCCGCGCTATGTGCAAACATTTTAAGGATACCTTAACCCCTTGGGCGCTGCTTCTTTGAAAATATTTTGCGTAACCTTGAAACTTCGTCAGTTACCGCGATAGATTTGCAGTAATTCTGCCATAAAGCTCAGGTGTATATTTACCACTTCTGTACACGGGGTTGTCTGAAAAGTTGCCACAACATAAAAATATCGGCACTCGTCAATGAAAGCTAGTGAATGCTAGTTGTGCATCTTTTGACAGTTACTTACTGAAGTTTCAGTCATTTTGGACAAGCAGTTTTTAGTTGACAGCCGTTTGAGTGAGTCGATGTGAGTGTTTTTTGTGAAAATCGAAAAAAATTGAGTATCTAGCTGTTGTTACTCGTAAATTCTTGTTTTTGAAAGGCAATACGCCTACGCAATTCAAAAATGTGTTGGACTCTGTGTATGGGGACTCTGCACCATGATTTACCACAGTGAAATTTTGGACAGCTGAATTTAAACGTGGCCGTAAGAGCTTGGGAGATGATAAACGTTCGGGATGTCCAAAAACTGCAACCACTGACGATAACACTGCTAAAGTTCACAAAATGGTGTTAGACGGCCACCGAATTAAAGTGAGAACGATAATAGAGGTTATGAAAATGTCCAAAGAACGTGTCTGTTACAAATTAAATCAAAATTTAGGCATGAGAAAGCTGTCCGCACGTTGGGTGCCGCGTTTGCTTACGTTAGACCAAAAACGTGTTCGAATGAACATTTCCAACGCTCTATTGGCGCAGTTTAGGCGCAATAAATCCGAGTTTTGGCACCGATTAGTTACTGTAGATGAAACTTGGATACACCATACGCCCGAAACAAAAATTCAGTCAAAACAGTGGACTGCAAAGGGCGAGCCGGCTAAAAAAAAAGCAAAAACTGTTTTTTCGGCTAGGAAAGTGATGGCGACTGTTTTTTGGGGAGTTATCTTAATCGATTATCTTCAAAAAGGAAAAACCATTACAGGAGAAACAACGCATCATTACTTGCTTAGCTGAAGGCAGAAATTGCGGAAAAACGGCCACATTTGCAGAAAAAGAAAATCCTGTTTCACCAAGACAACGCGCTGTCTCACACCTCAGCGGTTGCCATGGCGAAAATCCATGAATTACGGTTTGAACTGCTTGACCATCTGCCTTATTCATCAGATCTAGCTCCAAGCGACTTCTTTTTGTTCCCTCATCTAAAAATTACGCTCGGAGGACAGAGATGTTCGTCAAATGAGGAGGCAATCGCCTTCGTGAACAATTATTTTGCAGAGAAAAACGCCAAGTACTATTTGGACGGGTTAGAGAGATGGGAGAATCGTTGGGAGAAGTGTGTAGAATTACAAGTAGACTATCTAGGAAAAAATTTTGAGAGAAAATGTCTTGTATCATTTTCATTTTCAGACAAACCACGTACTTGACCCAATCAGTCTTCATAGGATTTTTTTGAAAACTACATCCCGTGTTCTGAAACGTATCCATCCGTGATCCGACATTGACTCTTCGTCGACTACTCTCTGTTTCCTTATTTCTAACTCTTCTGGATTTGTAGCAAGAATATCACATCTATCACCTCCTGCCTATTTTTCACTGCGTCGATGGTGCCTCTATCTCGTGTCGGTTCAGCGGTCTTCTGCCAGATATTGTCGGTCTCTTGCACCTTTTTGACCACAATACACCCTGTCCCTCAAAAAATAAAAAAAAAGAAGTTATAGGATATTTATAGATAGAAAACAAACGTTCCTCAAATAGCGTTCCTCTCGAATGTTTCACTGTACGAAACGGCCTGAAACCGACGTTTCTAAAAACGAAACAAGCAATAGTCTGAACACGTGGCAAATAACTTCAAAAACATCTGCCGTATATGTATCTATTCTAGTCCCCTAAAATAAGGTCCCTCGTTTTGGTCATTAGAGGCTCGTTTCCTACTTGGGGCCTTGTACTGTACTTTGAAAAACAAGTAGGTACTCGAGATATTTCCCTGCCATAGTCTTTTGGGATATAATTTTTGAGGTCCTGAAGGACCATTGAAAGCAATAAAAAATTCGATTTTTTGAAAATCCTAGAGTGTTCTAACCCCTTAAAGCAAATTTGTATACAGACACATGCATGTATTGTACGTAGATTTTAACCTCGTAGATACATACTCGTATTTACTCGTAAATAGTACTCGTATTCATGAATTTAAGAGTTTACTGCCAGCAAATGCATAAACAAGCTCAAAGATACGAATCCGACCATACACCATACGACGTATTCGAGTCTAAATCTACGACCACAACTCGTACGAGTATCTAAATACAAAAAAAAAAACGCTTTTTTGCTATAGTAATCAGTAATCACCAATTTAGCTGAATGGTTCTTTTTTTACTGATTTTATCTTGTGTTGCTTTTTTTTTCTTCTGTTGATTATTCTTTGCATTCCTTTTTGCTTTCGGCTGTTCGTAAACAAACAGGGTAAAGAAAGAATCTACGCAGTTAGGAAATTCGCGTATGTTTAAATTTTTATGCATACGAGTATCTGCTTGCTGCTAGAGTCACACAGCCCACAATCTCTCCACATATTTTTGTGTTATTATTATTTTTTATTTTTATTTTTGTTATTGAGATATCGTGCTCTTCCATCCGCTCGCCGATTTCCAGGAACGTTTCGGAGGGTGTAGTCTTTCGTTCTTTATTTGGCGCAGAATTTGCAGAAGAATCAGAAAAATACTCGTAAAGCGCTTCAAATTGAGTTAATGCTTGTCATCATGTACTCAGCGACTATGCTGGGGATGTGCACAGAAATGCGTAAACAGATTTTTTTTCTGCTCCCGGAAGATGCCGATCCCAAGGGTAAATCAAGTTTGATGGGTAATTTGGAACGTAGAGGACAAATATTCACTTATACTTTTTGTGGTAGGTAACCGAGTCTTTACTTTATTTTTGATAGTACCTTACATACCGGGGAGTTCTGGAACTCAACCAACATGCCTCCACCAAGTTGATAGAGGTCCCCTTCCAACTAGGTGCGCCACTTTAGATAAGGTCTTCCTATACTCCACTGGGGTGGCAACGAAAATCCTTCGGACTGGAGCCCGATACGGCCCAACGATCTTCAGCGAGGCCTTCTGACAAGATCCACGTCGTTGCATAGCCGATATAGTTCTTCGTATCCTTTCTCCTAAACGCTCTTGAGCTTGCCCATGTCTCTGGGCCATACAACAGGACAGGGATAATGAGGGTCTTTAATAGTGTCCTCTTCGTTGCTCGAGATAGGGCTCTGGCGCTGAATTACTTTCTTATCCCATAGAAACAGCTTATGTCACTACTGAAGTTCACTTCAGGGCCTCGGTAGATAAACTCCATCACATATCGCCTGAGTCTGAGACCCATTTTAACATCAACCGATTCGGTGATGTTTCTTCCTACTTTGACAGTGCAGCGGCTGTTGTTCCCCATCGACATCCTGCATAGTCATACGAGTTTCGCACGGATGTGCATAGCTCGACTCTATTGACGCTATAATAAGCATGATATGTAGCTTAAAACCGATGAAAAGGGGGTGGGTATCTTCTCCAAGACCTGCCGCCGTATGAAGATATGGTTGCTGGTGGATTTACCAGGTCTAAAATCGCACTGATATGGATCTATCAGGCTGCTGATGATCGGCTGAAGACGTTTATATAATACGACAGCAAGAATCATGCATGCGACGTTTAGTAGACTTATGCTCCAGTAGTCGTCGCAGTTCAGAGGATTTCCTTTCTTCAGACCCAGACATACGATGTTCAGATTCCCTTCAGCGGGCATGCGTTCCTCTGACCAAATTGTATAAATTTAAAAATTTTAAAGATCTCATTGGCTAAACTGTCGGATCTAGAAGATTTGTTAAATTTAAGTTTGGATATAGGTAGCTTTACTTAGTTTTGGTTGCACGATACGTCTCCTCTTTGGATGAAAGTGCACGTTGGTACTCACTGCCAAATCATAAGGTTCTTGCTTGTGTATGGCTTGTGAAACCCAGCAAATCAGAGGCAGCATTTGTGATAGCATCCTTGCAGCATTGCTATTGGAACTGCGCACTTGATATTTTTCAAGTTTTATTATGAGAAAGGTTGTGGCGACGCGATCGGCAAAGTTTTTGATGATCTGTTGATGACGTTATAGCTCCTCACAGTATATTCCTGGCACTGTACTGCCTTTGATATTCGCATTCATATTTTGGCTTCTACTTGATAGTGGTGCACGTCAATGTTGCCACCAACATTTTTTTATAAAAGATTTGTCATGTCTTTAGAACCTTATTTACTTACTTGCTTTACTTACTTAAGGTGGCGCTACAGTCCGGGGTGAACCTTGGCCTCAGCCAACAAACGTCTCCAGCCAGCTCGATCTTTAGGCAGCTGCCTCCAGTTTCGCATGCTAAGTTGGTTGACGTAGCCTTCCACTTGCGTGCGCCATCTGAATCGTCGTCTTCCTCTACTGCGCTGTCCCTCAGCGGTCGATTGGAAGACTTTTCGGACTGAGTCGTTGGACCGTCACTCTTCTGTCTAAGTCGATGTTCACCATCTATGCAAACGAGACCGAAAACAACCAGAAGAATTTTCCTCTCAAAGCAGGCAAGAGCACCCTTATCCACTTTTGTTAAAGTCCATGCTCCTGCGCCAAAGAGTATTACTGGGACTGTTAAAGTCTTATAAAGGGCACTTTTGTTGTTCGAGAGGGGACTTTGCTAATCAATTGCCTTCTTAGTCCAAAGAAACAGCGATTAGCAAGAGTTATTCTTCGTTTGATCTTAGCGCTGGTATCCTTGTCTGAATTGATAGCTGAGCATAAGTAGACAAAGTCCTTAACTACCTCAAAGTTATATCTGGCGAGGATAACGTTCTCTCTGAGACGTCGATGTTGAGTGTTCCTACTTGTTGGCAGCATATACCTGGTCTTGCCTTCGTTGGCCGTTAAACCCATCTTCGCCACATTCCCCTCAATATTCCCAAAAGCGCCATTGACATGACTCTGCTTTCTTCCGATTATGTCGATATCATCGGCGTATGTGAGTAATTGGATCGACTTTTGAAAGATTGTGTTGCCGCGTGAGTTTTGCACTATTATTTCAAGAATGATGTTACAGAAGCCGCATGAAAGTCATCGCCTTGCCTAAACCCGTTTTTAACATCAAAGGTCTAGGTGAATTCTTTACCAACCTAGATGGAGCAGCGTGCATTCCCCATTTTCATCCTTCATAAACGGACCAGATATTGGTTTGTATAGCTCGTCTCTATAGACGCTGTCATACGCGGTCTTTTCCTAAATTTGCCATAGTGGGAATACTTGGTCGATGGTGTTCTTTTCCTGGCCTAATAGGTTCCTGTAGGCAATAATATGAAGAACACTGATGCTTCTGTAGTTGCCGCAGTTCAGAGCGCCTCCTTTCTTGAGGATCGTGCAAACAATGCTGAGGTTCCATTCATCGGGCATACTTTCGTCCGACCATATTTTACAGATGAGTTGGTGTATGCTTCTTACCATGTCATTGCCTGCCGATTTAAAACTCTGTTGGACTTAAGCTTCGATATGGCTACCTTCGCTTCATCCATCGGGCGGACGGAATTGTTGGTCTACATCGTCCACGTTGAAAGGTTCATTCTGTCTGACATCGGTATTTGTTTCGTCATCGCCGTTATACAGTCTCCAGAAATGCTCTTTCCAAATCCTCAGCATCAACTGCACCTCTTCCCTTATGATCCCTTGTTCATTTCTACAGGCTTCGGTTCGGGGTTTCTGTGTCCGTGGCATGTTTTTTTTTTACCTTTTGGTATAACTTTCGAAATCTCATTCCTGGAGTTACACCTCTCAATTTACTTCACCGCGCGCTTCTCATTATCCCTCTTTTTCCGCCAGTAAAACCGGCGTTCGCCTCTCCTCTTCTGCTCATAGAGCTGGTGAACAGGTCTAGTCCTTCTATGTATCTAGCTCAGCTGCATGTGCTTGCCGGCACTCGGCGTCAAGCCAGGGATTACGTTGTGGTGGCCGAGTGAAACTCAGTACATCAGAGACGGAATCCCTGATCTGGATATGGCGATCTCTGGGGGTTCTAGCCGTCCGACGTCAAACTTCCTCACAAGTATTAGCTTGTCTTTGCGATATCCGGATATCCGCAACAGCTTCTTGGCAACAACAAAATAATGATCCGTGTCTATGTCGGCCCCTCGAAACATTCGGTCATCCGTAATCTGGAGAAGAGCCTTGCGTCGATCACAATGTGGTCAATCTGGTTGACAGTTGATTGATTTGGAGTTCTCCCAGTCCCTTTATGAATGTTGAGATGCGGAAACCGCGTGCTAGCTACGACAATGTTTCGCCCCGCCGCAATGTCGATTAGCCTGAATCCATTACCAGGGGTGGTGTCGTGCAGGCTATATCTTCCGAGATTTTTTCAGAAAATTTGTATGTTATAGCTAGGGCATTGCTCCTATGTCTTGTTCAAGAGCTCGTAGAAGCTACGACACCAAAGACGTCAGCTTTCTCCTCTGTGCGTGCGCGTATATAAGACTAATGTTGGAAAATTTGGAATTGTTACATAATTCTGTATCCAGTTCTGTATCGGCTGCTTTTGCGGCCGATAACAATCGCCGTAGTACATGTCACAGTTTTTCTTCCTCTTTTTGTCCAGGACATCCCATCGCATTTCTTGGATGGAGGTAACATCTGTTTTGCAGCGGTCCATGGACTCTGGATATGTAGAAACAATTACAACACTTGGCATTGCCAAGTTGACACCTCCTCTTTAAGCTTATGGTTCGCTATGGCTAGGAAGCAGCACTTCCAGTACAAATCAACTTTTGTTGCTGCCGCTCTTCTGGACGAAAATCCACCCAATCATCTCCGAAGTAGATTCTATTATATCATTCGAAAATTGTTGTGCTTGGAATCGATTGTTAAGAGTAACAGCTTTCCAACAACGTTTCGTTCGATATACCAGGGAAAGAAAAAATGTTTTAGAAACCCGACATGAAAACCGTATACGGATTCCATTGACAGCTAAAGACATACAGTCTGCAGAAAATTATTGATTCAGGTTCGTATAAACACAGAATTTTTATAATGAAATCTTGCTATTGCAGACGGAATACAGGAACTAGCCCCGTTCCTGGACACAGATGTTATTCTTAGATTCCCATCAACATGCGCTGGATACAAAGCAGTCTGCCCGAATATGAAGCCCAATTGTGGCAGACAGCAAGAACGGACTGGATGAAACCCCAAAGGTGACTCGCGTCATACGATACTCTACTTCGGATGAAAAGTCTGTACATAAATCCTTGTCTTGTGAAAACCAGACAAAATGATGACTGTCTCTATTTTTCTCGATTAAAACGATTTGCAGAAACGCTTTTTCAATATCTGTGACTAAACCTAACTGCTCGATACGGAAGTTCAACAAGACTTGCAAAATGTCTGGAAGTAAGTTTGAACCTGTCCATAAACATTCATTTAAAGACAATTTACCTGGTAAATGAAACGAGGCATCGAATACAATCCGGATCTTGGTGGTTGTCTTTTCTTGGCGATAATCGGCACAGTGTGGCATATAGTACAGGTTTTCCACGTTGTCGTTGTTCGAAACAACTCTCTCAGCGTACCCTGATGCTATGAATTGCTGTATTGCAGTGTCGTATTCGCTAAGTTTGAATGGGTCCTTTCGAAGCCTTCTGAGAAGGGAACGCAATCTTGAAATAGCCATTGATTTGTTGTTCCCCAGGTGTCCATTTTTGGTTTTCCAAAGTAGGAGTGCTTCATATCTTGTCTCCGTCTTTGGAATACACTTTTCTTGAAGTTCTCTGGTGAGTTTTCTCATCTCTATGTCATCGCTCCGTATTCCCAAGCTCTCTAAGCTCCACATATCTTCAAGGGAGGAGCTGAAAAGGGTAGAAACATTATCATTAGGGATCAATTTATCCGTGTTGCAAGGGCCTTGAAGCTTCCAGCCAAAAATCGCGTCTACCGCTGTCAAAAGGTTAGTTATTCGTTTATATTTTCCAGTTACCACTTTCCAATAATAATCCGCTCCAACTAGAACACTCAAACCTTCTTCTTGCTCTCGTCCACACAAATTTGAGTCCGCCAAGCAGAAACCGTCCAATCGAGTGCTTTTACTCGCAGGAGCCGCCAAGACGTCCAAGCAGATTTCGGGAACTACCACCGCCGCCACTTCCACAGACTTTTCGCTAAACTGAGATCTAAAATTAATGTTCACAATTTTCATCTTCTTACCGCCAGAAATCTTGTCTTGACCGAAAGGAATAATGGATAGATCCACTAATTTCCAGATTCAGCTTGTTTACAACTGCTTCTCCTACGTACGTGCGTTGACTTCCGCCATCAAGAATAAGCCGCACAAATTAACTGTATGTTGCAAAAAGGGAATGACTGGCTGCAAGAAGAGAACGCGCAGTTTACAAAAATATATTATTCTTTCTTGAATTATTTGGGGCAGACATATTTAAAGTTGGATTCAGCATGGCAAAAGACGTTGGATTTTCTTTAGATTTTGACACTTCACTGGTAGACAACGATTTATTTGTACGAGTAAATCTGCACAAGGAGTACTAGATGGAGTGAAAAGTGACCTCCTTGGGAATTAAAAAAAAAATTTTTTTAAATATTTTTTTATATCATTCAATATAGTCCTCTTTTAGTTTGATACACTTATTCCAGCGATTTTCCAATTGAGCTGAGCTGAGAGCTGAATTTTTTTATTGACGAGCCATCTTTTGTGGTTTGGGAAGAGCTAATAGTCCGAGGGATCCAAATCCAGTTACCAATCGATGGAAAAAGACCGCCCGATTCCGTATCAGCAAGTCCAAACACTCTTTCGAAGTGCTCTCGCCTTCGTGGTTTTGGTCATTCGCGGCACCCAGCGGCAGGATAACTTTTTTATATGCAGAATATTGCCCAACATATGGCGCGTGCGCTCAGTACTAATTTTTGTGGTATCTGCTAGCTGGCGCACCTTCACTTGACTGCCGCTGCGGCCTGCGATCGATAGTGGAGTTGCGGCCACCACGAAACTCTCGAAACCAATATTTGACGGTGTAATCTGACGGAGCATTGCCCCATAATATTTATCCCACATTTCTTTTGTTTCCTTCGCCGTTTTGCCTCTCAAAAAATAATGTTTTATGAGAGAACGAAAATCGTTTTTGTGCATACTCAACATGAGGCCAAACACGTCAGCAACAATCAGCTGTCAAAACAAAACTAAAGACAGTATCGCACTGAAATTTGGCATGTCTGCCTAAATATGAACGGACTTCAAGACACCATAACTTTATTTGCAGTAGCACTGCATTCTGGCGGTCAAGGAGGTCACTTTTCTCTCCATCTAGTAGGATGTTTATTTTTGCACTTTTTGCAACATAGACTTTTCACTTTACAAATACTTGCGGTGTGTCTCTTCAAAATGCATCGGAAACAAATGCAAGAAAACTGATGCTCCCACATTGCCAAATTGGAACTCACCGCGGCGTTGGTTGCTGCCAGACTGTGTTCTTACTGGAACGAACGGATCTCCTTGGATTCAAGGAGATGCCCGAAAGTAGACTCGAGAGGATATTGCAAGAGCAATGACCGCGTCCAACAACTAGATATCTGAGGCCTACTGCCCCAACTACTTATATCATGAGAGTGTGCGCTTGAAAGGCTTCGTCCCCCCTGACATAAAAAGCTGTTCCAGTATAGGTTTGCAGCGCCACTAATCTCCCACGTAGCTCGTGCAGTTGACGAGGGGCTAATCAACTGCAACAGAGACGTCGCACACGGCAGTATTGAACGTCTCAGGTTTAGTAGGGGAGTTTCAAAACGCGATAAAAAAGATGTTGTTTTGCAGCACCAAAATATTTGGCGGTTGAGTGGAAAAGACCCGATTCCTTCGTCGTTTTCCTCAAGTCCGGGTTAACCTAGTCGGAAGGCAAAGTGAGCCATATTTTTCTTGCTATGTTTAGCAAATGGCCGACTTACATAGGGTAGGATAGTTTTAAGGTATTTAAGGTATTTAAGGTTAGCAACCTTGGGTCAGCTAGGTTAGCAACTTGAAGCTTGCTAACAATTAGGTTAGATTAGATTGCATTACTACTTAGCCTAGTATAAGGTTTGGTGGTGTTGATGAATTAATGGCAGTTGCAAGCGGGTGATATGGTATTGCTGTCGGGTCCATCGACTTGAAGAATTCGTTGGAAAATGACTGTTGTGGGACGTTGGCACGGGTCAAATGGTCAGGTCTTGCTTGAAACGTTTTGTAGGTCTCGAGGGTAATTCTGGTTCTTGAACTGCCTTTGAACCTTTTCAAATGGTCCCTCCTTTTTCGAGTATTATGAGAATAGAGTATCGCACAGTATGCCCCACCAGACTGTAGCCTTTCCATACGTTCTTCTATTTCACCGAAAATTGCGCGCATAATTAACCGAAAATAAAAAAAAATATCGTTGCTTCCATAAATAAGGAAAAAAACACACGAAAATAAACATAATACAGTCGGTTCCTTTCTTTAAGAGAATTGAGCAATAAAACAACACTGGCGGACAACGTGTGGAACGTCTTTGGACTTCGGGGACAAGGTCATGTTTACAAAAATTTGTTCCCAATATTTGTTTACCAAAATTGGCGTAATAAGTTAAGTTAATATTGGAGCAGATCCTCTATAATCTAAGTGTGTTTGGAGTGCCTACATAGGCAGAGATATAGGGAACGTAGAGGGTAACATTTGTTATCATCATTTCTGATTATTACGAAACGGAGTTTGCGGGGATCCCTGTTGAATTTAGGAATGATGTGTATTTTTCATTACACGTAAACATGATACAATGAAAAAACATCACTTGCTGTGAGCAGCGTAGAAGTTGAAAGCGAAGACCGATTAAATTGTATGGCACATCAATAATTTCAGTCCTAGCTAGAGTTGGTCAAATGGAAGATGTAAGAAGTAAGATGTCGGTGCTTCGGAAGCTCGAAATATGACATTGCCACTTAGTTATGCCAGCCAAGCCGTTCTGCCAGCTGAACTAAACTTCCTCCGAAAATCTCTGCTCTGCGTCTTTTCAAGTGGTCGAGTTCTTTATGTAGTCGTCGCATGGGTAGTTCATCATAGTTTAGGAGCAGCGTTGTTACAAGGCAACCAGCCAGTTGGATATGCTTCGAAGGCCTTAACCTCTGCACAACAGAATTATCTTCAAATGGAAAAGGCTGCACTAGCAATAGGATTTGCGTGTAAACGTTTCCACGAATATGTATTCGGAGGTCGCCATACGATTGAAACAGACCACCAACCTCTAGAGTCAATTTTTAAGAAACCCTTGCACCGCGCTCCTTGTAGGTTACAAAGTATGAAGTGATGCCGACAATTAGTTATAGAACAGGCAAAGAGCAAAGATTGTAGGCGAATCTCGAAGCGCCAGGTTAAAGACGAAACTTAAGACGAACTGGAAATTAATTCTCTCTTGCAGGTGTCCGGAGAACCTCGTAATACGATAGTTGAAAGCATCAATAAAAACGCTCAGCTCCAATAAGTTACAAGGCATGTTCGAGAATTTCTGAAAGAGCCAAGATATACCGGAATTTCCGAAATGAACTTTGATGAAAGGGGAGAAAATTGTGATGCCAACTTCCCCAAAGAAAACAATGTTTGGAAAAATTCACGAAGGACACCCTGGTATCCAGCGGCTATTTGTTTTGGCTTGGATTGATCAAGGATATTACAAACTTTGTAAAACCATCAAAAGCAAAGGAACCACTGATTATGAAAACGTTCCCTTCACTACCCTGGAAAATAGTCGCTGCGGATATATTCACATTTACGTACAAAGATTACCTTTTGGTCGTTGATAGCTCTTCCAATTTCAATTGTTGCATATAGGAAGGATCTACTACAGAGCGAGCTATAAACCAACTCAAAGAGTTGTTTAGAACCGTCGGTATTCCTATGATTGTTGAAAGTTAGAATGGGCCGCAGTTCGCATCAAAGAAATTCAAGGACTTCAAGCACCAAACCTGCATTCCCAACTTTGCTCAAACGGATTGGCTGAGAGGTACGTACAAGAAGCTAAGAAAATCCTGGTTCTGTAAGGATAACTCAGAAGTTGACCTGGCCCTGTTGAATTAGAGAAATACCGAACTAGAGACACATGTCCTTTTAACGCGATCAACTCTTCCACTAACAAAGGAGCAGTTAAAACCTAAAATCATTGAAAAAGTTTACGAAAATATGCTAAAGTCATGGACGTTTCGGAAAACAGTTTGCTTATTATAGAACCAGGTCCGCACAAGAATATAAACCCGGTGACCGTGTTTGTCTGCAAAAATGTCACCGCGATTGGGTCTCTGGAAACGTTGCAAGAAAGACAGACGCACCACGTTCTAATATAGTCCGAACAGATGATGGAAAACTATTCCGTCGAAGCTCTATTCACATAAACAAAACTAATGCTCTTAGGTTGAGCCAGTTGAATTTGTCTTCAAATGGCAAAAACCTGAACCTGTGTGTTATGTCATCAACAGCTGCAAATATCCATATCTGACAGTTTGAGTCACCTTGCGTGCTGCCGCAGGAGACAGTGTCCTGTCAAGATTCCTATTACTGTCCTAAGCTTATCCCTGTTTAATTTTATTAACTTCCTAGATCTTTTGCCGTCAAAAAGCGACAAAAGAGCCTTGGATACCCTGTGTCCTTCAAGGCTGGCAGTCTTTGTGATTTTTCCTCGATAGTGCCCTTCACTATGTAAAGGGGTGGTTTGATGTTGGCAACCTCACTATTGTTGTGTAGTAGCCCTGCTTTTTTTGCAAGCTCGTCCACTTATTACCCGGTTCTGACTGCATAGTGCCTTAAGCACTGTGCGAAAGCCCCTGACTATATCAGAGTTGATGTTGGTTGATTCCATTGACTTGAATGCGGCCTGGCTATCGATGTAAATATCTCTTCCGGATACCGATCTCATCTGCATTAGCCTAGCCGCCCTGAGGACAGCCAGAACCTCTGATCGGAAGACACTTCTTGCGTCCCGTAATCTAATAGACACTCTTAGTTCTGGGTCTTTTGAAAAGATACCAGAACCTGTTCCTTCCTCTGCTGTCAAGCCATCTGTGAAAATTGCAATTTCATTTGACCTAATTATTGCAGTGTTTTCCCTGTCATCCCTCTCCGGATATATTATATCATACGGGATGTCGAAGTCGACGAAGGAAGGAATCTCATGCGTTAGAATTGGATTGCCTGGCAGTAGCTCCGCTAGAATCGTGCCATGTCCAAAACTACTGCTCTTAAAGTGACCCAAATTAGTGAGTCGTATGGCCCTGCTGCCAGCAAGTTTTTGATCTGTAAATCAAGCGGTGTTAGGTGCAATGCTGCCGTAGGAATGGTACGGAGCGCACATGTAATGGCTATGGAAGTCGTTCCTTTAACTGCCGCTAATTTTCCGTTGCTTGTTTGTTGCTTTCCACCATACCAGTGCGCCGTATGTAATTATGGGTCTTACCACCACCGTATACAGCCAGAACACCATAGGAGGCTTCAAGCTCCAAGATAAAAAGAGCATTATATGCCGTTTTGATCCTTTCCGCTACATTAAGATTCCAATTCAGTTTTTTGTCTAGAATCACACCCAGGTACTTCACGCTATCCGAAACGGGCAATTCCACTTCGTTTAGTTTTTCGAGTTTGAATTGCTGTATCTTGTACTTTCTAGTAGAAAGAACCAGATCCGTTTTGGAAGGGTTGGCATTGAGACCACAGGTTTTTGCCCAAGTGCTGATCGTCTTGAGGGCAACCTGCATAATGTCGCTTAAGATATTTAAGGACTTTCCCTGCACTATTATGACCACGTCATCTGCGTATGCCGTGGCATTTATACAAATTGTACTAAGCTTTTTGAGGATTCTATTGATAACCAGCACCCACAGGACTGGAGATATGACTCCTCCTGAGGGGTTCACCTGTTTACGGACATTCTAACCGATCTTTGCCCAATGGAACAGTTTATTTTCCTGCTTGCAAGCGTGTTGCAAATCCAGTTCGTAATGCTCTATTCAATTTTAGCGTCTACTAGAGCATTTTGCTTGAGCAAATCTATTGCTGTCAGTCCCCAACAACCACAAACCCATTTCTAAAAACCCTCAAAGTGAAATATCAACATCACCGCAAAATGGTGAAAAGACTTCAAGCTGTGAGACTGACATTAACTACACCAAGGCTAAGATTCCACCCGAAGCAGTTTCAACATACACAACTAGAAGTGGTGGCCCTGTCAAACCAGTTGCTAGATTCATACCACTTAAACCTGATAGAACTATCAATATAAAACAGTTAATAATTGAAATTTAACCTTTATCTTCAAGTCTCCGTATGCGAGAGTTACTCTGAAAGATGTTGCGTCTGGAGTTGGCTTGCGATTCTGTCAAGAACGATGTTGACAAAATGACATTGAAGATCTCGGTTTTGTCATTACAAAGCGCATTCTCCATCATCGTCCTGAACAATCGAATTGGCTTGCCAAGGGTGCCAAAATTAGACATGGCTCTATATGGTTCGTCTCTATAGATACTGCCATATGCGGCTTTGGAGTCAGTGAAGAGGTAGTGTGTATCGATTTGGAACTCGTGGACTTTTTCCAAGATCTGGTGTAATGAGAAAACTTGATCTATGGTGGACTTCCTGGCCTAAAACCACACTGATTGGGGCGGCTCAGACTATTTACGAAGGGTCTTAGGCGTTCACATAATAAGGCAGACAGGATTTTGTACAGGATATTGAGGAGACTTATTCCCCTGAAGTTGGCACAATTAAGGGGATCTTGCTTCTTGAGTATCCGAAAAGCAATGCTGAGGTTCCATTCTTCGGGCATACTTTCGGCGATCCAGATTTTAGGGATGAGTTGGTATAAGATCCGTATCCAACCACCACCTTCTGCTTAATACAGCTCGGCAGGTAAGCTTGGGAATGGCTGTCCTGACTTCATCTTGATCGGGTGGACGAAAATGTTGTCTGACTTCGTCCAGGTTGAATGGTTCATTCTGCCTGACTTTGAGATGTTGTTTATCATCTCCGTTTAACAGTCTGCAGAAATAATCTTTCCAGATTCTCAGCTCAATTGTAGTTCCACTATAACACATTCTTTTCAATTCTTGCAGATTTCTATTCGAGATTTACAGCTTTGGCATGGTAGTTTTATTTTGCGTAAACCTTCCGGACCTCATTCTTCTCTGCTCTTTCTTTTTTCTTCTGAGGTGTCTCTCAATTCTCTTCTGCCCGTAGAGCTTATGAGCCCTTTCGCTCGTTTCTGCAGGGCCGCTCTGCACATCCGTTGTTTTTCCAGGTTTGCCTGTCTGCCTTCGTCATCGAACCAGGGGTTTCTTTATTGAGGGGGTTTGAAACTCATTACAGCAGAGGCGGCCTCTCTGATGTCACTGGTCTTCATCGTTCCATGCTGGCGGCATCAGAATCCTCGGAAGAAGAAAATTCTACCGGAAAAGCACTAGTGGTCTCTTGCGATTGTAGCTGTTCGACGTTGAACTTCCTCACGATGATTCGTTGGCTTTGGTCTGCAACAAGGTAATAGGTTCGAGGCAACGTTAGCTGCTCGGAACGTTTGACCATCAAAATACTGGAGCAGTGCGTTTCGTCGATCGTAATATGATCAATTTAGTTGTCGGTTTGTTAATCACAAGTCAGCCAGTTCCTCCATAGCGTTGAAACCGTGTGCTGGCTTAGGTTACGTCCCGCCGCAAAATAAATAAGCCTGTGCCCGTTCCGGAGGTAAAACAGGGGTGTGACGGATATGTCATCATACAAACACTAGAAACCAAAAAGAGCTCATCGTGATCTCAAAGCTTTGCATTAAAATCTTCAAGGAATTTCTTGGCGTCATACTTAGGGCATTGCTCGTAGGCTTTGTTGAGGCGCTCGTAGAAACAGTCTTTGGTAATGTCGTTCTTCTCCTCTGTCGGGTTATGGGCGCTTATGTTAGCGAATTTACACTTTATGCGAGTCGTTGTCAGGCATTCGCTTATATGCCTGAAGCCAAAGACTTTTTACCAAAATTTTCCTGTGACGTTAAATCCGCATCCAAAAAAAAACTGCGACTGTTGTTCTTGTCGCACCGCTTGTCTGTAACATTCAGATATCAGAGTTTTCATCCTCTTCTTGTCCGATCCATTCCATCATACTTCTTGCAAGGCGGATATGTCTGCTTCGTAGCAGTAGTCGGTCTCGTAAGGGTTCCAACATTCCACGCGGAGATCCGGAGATCGTTGTCCTTTAACGGCTTGCCAGGATCGTCAATAATGAATCTATCATTATACACCTCGAGAGCCGCTGGTAGCGGAAGAATGTAACGGAGACTCCAAACGAAAAGAGTTGTTGCTGGATGTCCTCGACTTCGGAAAGCTTGAGGAGTGTGCCATCGAGCTGACGACAACACCATCTGTCTGCGTCCAACCGTACAAGATCCCATTCGCAAAGTAGAAGATCCAAGATGTTGAGATAGGGAGTGATCCGAAAATATACCTCGGATTACTGTACTCCGGTTACCCTCACCAAGAAGACGGACGGCAGCGATTGATTTTATATCGACTATAGGGCACTGAACAATGTTCCCTATGCCTATAGTCGAGGAGGTGATGGAGTCCCTATCCAAGAATGAATTCTTCACAACCCTGGACCTAGCCTCTGGATATCTCCAGATCTGCGTGCAGGAACGCAGTAAGAAGTTCACGGCATTTGCAACTGATGACGGGATGTTCGAGTTCAATCACGCCTTAGAAGGAGAGATATTGCGGTATATCTAGACCTCATTTGCAGCAAATCGGTTAATGAGGGTTTGCAGAAGCTGAATGTACTAAGGGAATCTGATCTGACCATGAACGTCGGTAAGAGTACATTCTTGGAGACTAATATTGACTTCTTAGGCTATCGAGTGAGCAGAGAAAGGTTTCAACCTAGTATGCAGAAGACAGCTACTATTGCGGCTTTTCCGACGCCGAAGGACATTCATGGAGTCCGGCAGTTCCTACGTCTGACGGGGTTGTTGGATCTGGAGTGCGTGGTAAGGAAAAAGACTCGTTGCGGCCTGTGGTATTTTATAGCTTCAAATTGTCTGAAGACGAAAAGAAATATGTACCACTCGTACGAGCTCGAAGTCCTAGCGATAGTCGAGAGCTTAAACCGATTCAGGGTGTTTTTTGCGGGGCAGACGTTTCAAGGTTGTCACAGACTGTGAGGCCATAGTTGCGACCATCAATAAGGCAAAATGAATTCCCCGAGTGGTCGATGGTGGTTCAAACTACAAGCATTTGACTACGAAATGGTTCACCAGCCTGGTAAGAGGGCGATGCACGTCCATGCCCAGAGTCGGCAACAAGTGGAAGGTGAGCCACAGGTGGAAGAAGCATCTGTGTTAATACTGAACGTCCATATATCAGACGAGGATTGGGTGGCGACTATGCGTTGGCAGGACGGAAGGCTGCGGGACATAATCTCCACACTGTAGGCAGTAGAGATGAAGTTGGGGAAGAAACAGCTACAAAAGCACTATGTCGTCAGTGGGTACCGTATTTTTCGTAAGGTAGATGACGCGAAGGAGTCGATGGTCCCCAAAGCGATCCGGTGGAGGATCCTTAAACTGTGTCACGATGATGAGGGACTTCCCACTGACGAGAAGATGCTCGAAAGGCTTAGAAAAACCTTTTGGTTCCCGAAGATGAGAGGATCCAGCAGGAACTACATCAAGTCGTGAGTATACTTACGCAAAGAAGAAAGGCGGAAAACCCAAGGGGGAATTGCACAGTATGGATCGCATTCCCCTCCCATTCGACACCGCGCACCTAGATCAAGTACGTTCTCGCTTTATTTGACAATTTCACTAAATATATTATTTTCCGAGCCGTAAAGACCACGAATACCAAGGGAGTCCTCAGCATCCTGAGTGAAGTGGCCAACTACTTTGGGTTGCCGAGAAGGATTATCACCGACAGAGGAACTGCATTCACTTCACGAACGTTCAGCCAGTTTTGCAACGAGAACGAAATCTAGCAGATTAAGACCGCTGTCAGAACAACCAGAGGAAATGGCCAGGTTGAGGGATGCAATGGGAGTATTCTGACGTCATTCAGGTGTATGGAAACTTCAGAAAGAGGGGGGGAATAGGCATGTCCACACTGAGGAGTATTACGGGCGACAAGCTGGTACTGAAGCTAGTGAAGCGGTGAGGCGAAGCATTAGTCAACATTGAGCACAGCCAGGCCCGTCAAAAGGCAAGATTCGACGTGGACCACTGGTTGCCAACACGGTATCAGCCGGGAGAATTTGTATTGGTGGAGAACGAGTCAACAGCCACAGGTGAGTCTTGGAAGCTGGAACAACGGTATAAAAGCTTACAGCGGAGACTGTAAGATTGATTCTAGTTCCAATCTTCTACAGAGGCAAACCTCTAAATATCGTTCAAATAAAGCGCACAGAAATAACAGTCGATCTCGTCCCGGTATGGCTTGAGGACTTTCACTTGCTCCGGCCTTCGGTCCTTCTCTGTTGCATCCTCCAAAACGTAAGCCCACTATGAGACCCTTCTCCGGGTGGTGGAAAGTCCGACGTATTTTGAGACTAATTTCGCAGCGTAGTAGTTCGCCGCGTCGGAGATCATAAAGTTCCTCCGCTATACAACCTCGTTTGGATAGTATTGAACGTCGCGTCAATTGAGGTTGTATGACTTAGGAACCTTCAAAGCCACCGTCACCAGATTCCCACTTATGTCTTCCCTTAGCTTTTTGAATCGTAACCCTAGCTCAGTCATGTCAAGCGCCCTATTTGATGAATCTAATTCCCTCTCTATCTCCTAAGCCTATTTTTCCATCTCCTAAACTTACACCTTCGTCTGGCCGAGCCAGTTCCCAATTCTTGATCTCTGTGATCATGACACATCCGAAGTTTTCACAGTAAGAGGAGGTACCTAACACGTCGTGTTGGGACGTGCGGATACAACAGCCAAACAGGCAAACTTCGCCAACTGGTACTCCGTTACATAGGTTCGCTAGATTTATTAAACTCTTCTGTATAAGGCTATGAGCTCTATGACCGCGTGTGCCAGTATTGGGGTACTGATCAAGCAGGCCATTTTAGCCTGCATGAGTAAGGATTTACTCATGCTGTTACCGAGGACCCCCCTCTGTGAAGTAAGGAAACCACTACGCTACGAACCTGATTATCGCTGTAATAGGACAGTCAACGGTTTCTCGATCAATCGCCGCGCATTTAAGGTATCAATGACAATTTTTTTTACTCGTATATTATTGGTTATGAAATATGGTATCATTCAAATATCCTCCACGGAATCGCTTAAATGAGGACATGTGCTGAACACATGAATTTACCATGACGTTTCCGCATAATTCGGCCGATATCCCAGCAATTTCACGTCGAATGTAGGTACACCGTACAGGTACCTTCTTGATGTTAGCCTCAAAGAAAAGAGCCTGAAGGTGTTAAATCGTGTCCAATTGATGCGGTCAGTTCTGGTGATAAAACCATCCCAGAACTTCGTCTTCAATAAGTCGATTGACTCCCACGCGCTGTGGGACGGTCCTGTTGAAACCACATATCCTCCAACTTTCAGTTTCAATCCATCTAAAAAAAAGTAGCTTTACGTGAAGTTACAGCGGCCTTTATTGGCTGTAACCGACTTGGCGGCATTATTTCGGGAGAAATGCGGCCCAATGACTTCCCCGACTCACACAAGACAATAAATTTCGTCGTATACAATCAGCGAATGGCCATTTACGTAGAACATGTCTTGGATGCTTCAGCCGCTCTCATAGACATTGAAGTGCGTCAATCACCATACTGATCTACAATAGGGGCTAACCTCCATTCTCGATCATTAGATCATCATGGGAGGTCCATCTAAAACCTCTACCACCTGCAAACTTTAGAAAACCCTGCCTGCGATTTTAGGTTTAAACCACAGCCACCATGACGTTCCCACATAGGGGGCCTACCTCTCCCTGATTCCCGTGGTACAGAATTAAGCCTCTATCGGGCTACAAGTAAGACCCCTACAGATCTCATATGTACACATATGAATTGGCCTTTCACACAGCCCTCAAATATGTCGCTGGCCAAATGCATGGAACCAGTTTTGCTCTGCTGCCGTTTTTTATCAGACTACGCTATTGGAAAGACGTAGAGTGAGTAATTGGGCGGTGGCCACGCTCTTGAATCGGTACGATTTTATACTGACGTAGCTAAGTCTTTTCCCGCAGGGACGTTCTTGAGAAAGTCGCGCAATACCTATGTCGGTTGCGGTCTTGACTAACCATCTCGCGTACAGTCGAAATATTCTCCTTACTTCTGGCCACTGGCTGTCTCCCTGGCATGGCAACAGCACTCTGCTCAGCATTGTCGAGCATAACAAGAAAAGTCCTGGAATAGCATTGACAAAAAGTCAGCGGGTTGTACCAGATTAATTAAAAAATTTAAAAGATCTGGGATTATCATGGCATTAAGGGTCCAATAGCAGTTAATTCGCTATACGAGCACAAAAGATGTAATTTTTCAGTGTTTTGTACACCTTTTCTGTGAACGGTCTTTGACATAATATACTCCGTAGAGGCTTAACCTTTTACGACGTGTGATCTCATCAAAGATAGTGTTTAAAAAACAGCCTTTAATGTTGGACGTACATACGAGTACGAGTATTCGTAGATTATCTGTTGCCTTGTCCACCAAGTGAAGTGACATTCGCATTTAATGACAAACTGACAGGCCAGTCGACTACCATCTATAAAACACGTATCCCCGTCATGAAATCAGAAAAATCCCGTATTCCCTTAGTTGTTTGCTTCAGAAGCAAAAAAAAAAAACAAGACCGTACGGGAGAAACCATAAATCCGATATAAAAGCCATTCATGTATCCATCCATACAATTGCCCAGCAGATACTCGTACTCTGAACAGGCGAGTACCCTGCAAGCCGGAGGTGCATAACGCATAAATTTACGTACGAGTACGAGTATACTCGTATGCTGCACAAAACATCTGCCGCTTCAACATTTTCTGTTTGTGTGTTTTGTTTTTTTTTTTTTTTTTTGTTGATAGAGATCAGGACCCGATCGTTTTTGCTGATGTGCACGGGTTCCGTTCTTTGTTAAGGTTCTTGTGAATTCTGCAGAAATGAACCCTTTTTGTGCTACAGTCAGCTCCTGGTTCGTCATCGACATGATAACGAAGCGATTGTGTCAATTTGCCATTACCATTACTATTGCCATTGGCAACATGATGCGGAATGTACAAACGATGACGGCCAACGGATTTGGAGTTACACAAGGTACTGCGTAGCCGGTAGACCGATCGATCACGAGTTGTTTCCTTTTTTTTTGTTTTGACGATTTCGTTTCTTCATTTGTACGATTTTTTGTTGTCAATTTCCTTTTGTTCTTTTTGCCTTTGAGGCAAGAATAACAAGCATTTAAAACCAATGAAGACGGAACTGGTTTCGTTATGCCTGGAGTTCTCAACATTCGTTGATGCCTTGCGTGTGCGTGATCATTTTTTTATCTTTTCCGAACCTGAATTTATGTACATACAAGCATACATATGAAGCCATGAAACTATAATGATTAGGGAGTCCAAGCGGTATGTAGAAGATGCTTTTCAGACACCAAAATTGCGGCATCATCCGGATTACCCACTTTGAGATCGGCTATTTCCTGATCCAGCAGCAGATATAACCTCAAATGGTCCACAAAGGACTGAGAGGCTTGTCTTTGCGGAATGCCACAACTTAGAGACAAGCAAGTTCCACTACAAACTTAAACCCTACCGGAAGCTAAATACTGCTCTGTTTACCTGTATTCGCTGACGATTTCACTCATTAGAGCCTTTTCAAAGCTCCGTGATGGATCATGGGTGGTCAAAAGGGTGGATTATATGAGAACACAAGAGTGTCTGTATGAGCTGCTTCAACGAATACCAGATCTATAGGGATCTTTAACACTACCCAGGGTGTTGAAAAAGAGTTGGTGGCGGATGAGCCCTTAATAAGGGGAAAAGGCAGTGCTCACATCCTCGGGTTACTGGCTTCAGAATTTTGTCCGGCTCCTTTTGTCCTAGGAGTCCTAAAAATAGCCTGGCCCTCCAGGTTGGTGGTTGTGCGTGGGGTTAACTGCCCAACCACGGAAAAAGTAATTGTTACGACCCAGTAGAACGAAAGAAGGACAATGACTTTCGTGCCTGCACGTGGATTGTTCCGACCTTGGACAGGCCGCGTGCAGCCGAACAATTAGCGGAGGCCTTAGGCTATAAAGCAGGTAAAACAAAGACGAAAACCTATGATGTTTACTACGGTTATTGCTATAGAGAACGTTAGCTGCGTCTATTTGGATGCGGATTTGTTATAAGCGGCAGACTTAGGCAAGAAGTCTTGAGCTTTGGCCACGTTGGTGAACGCCTTATAACAATCCGTATCAAAGGCAAATTCCCTAACATCAGCCTTATATGAGCTCACGCCCCAAGGAAAAGGAGGACGCTACCAAAGAAAGTTTCTACGAGGTCCTCGACAAAACCTACGAGCAAGGTACGATGTATGACGTTAAAATCGTCCTAGGGGACTTTAATGTCAAAATTGGAAAGGGGGATATCTTTGGCGGCACAAACGTAAGACATAGCCCACACGACACGACGTCTGGAAATGGACTTAGGGAAATCGATTTCGCTGTGGGACGTAACGTTACTACAATAAGCATACGGTTTGCTCACCTCAATATTCGCAAGGGAACTTGGCAGACACCAGATCAGCAAACAATCAACCAAATTGATCATGTTGCGATCGACATAAGGCACTCCTCAAGTATTTTAGATGCCCGAAAATTCCGAGCGGCCAACATAGACTTGGACCACTACCTAGTTGAAGGCAAGCTACGTATACGGATATCTCAGACGCCACCATAACGGGGAAATCCTATGAGGAGATTTAGCGTTGAACGCTTGCAGTCACAACAAGCCGGCAGAACCTTTGCCGATCGCGTACCTCTCAACCTCTCGATAAGTCCTTTGCAGGCAACATCAAGTGCTGAGATGCCGAGATCCATCAGAAAGGCCGCAACTGACGTGCTTGGTTTCACCCGCCTACCACTACGAAACCCCTGGTTTTATGAAGAGTGCCGGCAATCACATGCAGCAAAACAACATGCCTAAAAAACGGCGCTGCACAAAAGAACGAGAGCGGCTCGTGAGCTCTACAAGCAAAAGAGGAGGGAAAAATATCAGCTTCTCCGGAGAAAAAAGAAAGAGCATGAGAAGAACGCGTTCGAGGAAATAGAGAGGTGCTACCCGTACTCCAGGAATAATGTTCGGAAGTTTCACCAAAAGGTAAAAAAAACGCGTCAGGGTAATAAGACCCAAACGGACACCTGTAGAAATGAACAGGGAAACCTTGTAGTAGAGTCACAGTCAGTGCTGAGGATATGGAAAAACCATTTCTGCAGACTGTTAGACGACACAAATTCCGTTGCCAATTCATGTTTTGTGGCGTAGTAGATTCGCCATTTGTCTTCTCAGATGGCGCCACGAGGAGACGTGTTGTAGGGCTTACTAACAGAGCTGCTAGGCGTTCGGCTGCAGAGGTTCTTTCTTGTTTTTTTGACGAACCATTATTGTGCCTGACAGCGGGATTTTGACCATCACCGCCGTTGTACAGTCTGCAGAAGTAGGCTTTCCATTTTCTCGACTACTTGTTGTCGGTGTTCATTTCGCCAGTTACACCATTCTCCGATCGCGCGCTTCTCGTGTCCTTTGTTTTCTAAAAGCCAGCGCTCTTGTCTTTCGATGAAACGTATCCTTTATATGCTTATTTGTTGGACAGCATGTATCGTACCTGCCTATAGTCGTGACCAAATCAGAGAATTCGTTGTGGTGACGCTGTGAAACCAATCACACAAGAAGCAGCTTCTCTCGTGGCTCATAGACAATACATATATCCGTTGGTGTTCTACGGTTTGTGTATGAGGGCTGGGACTTTGAGAGAGCTTGAGGGAAACGGCAGCAAAGGTTCTAGCGCCTCTTGAAAGCACTCGACTCCGTTGTGCTTGTGATATCAAGACTCTTGGCCAGGCTGCAACAGGGTAATGATGCAAGACGAGGTTACCTCCTCGGACAATTCTTGCAATCAGGATGCTGGAGGATATGATTTATTTTGTTGACGGTAGATTAATCAGGGGATAGCCAAGTCTCTATATGATTGTGGAGTTGTGGGAACCACATGATGGTTACAAACGCTAAAAACATGACGGCATACAGGCTGTGTTTTACGATGAATCGCTCAATTACGCCTTTCCTATCCAGCTTTGCGTTAAGATCTGCAAACACGATTTTGGTGTCTTAGTTGCGACACCGAGGTGATGTTCGGTCTATGATGTCATAGAATTTGTCTTTGATGCTGTGATCCTCATCCTCTGCAAGGGCGCGAACGCAAATCATGGTTATATTGCCGAATTTGACCTTGCTGTGGATTGTTATGAGGCGTGCGCTTACAATGATGCAACATTTAAACATCCAATGTTTCGCCTTAAAATATTTCAATTCGGTCAGCAAGCAGAGACTCTTATAAGCAGCGGGAGGAATTTCGAAAAAGTCTGACCGGTATGACCTCAGTGACCACAATGTTGAATATCTGTCCTACGGCACTGAAAGGATTAAACTTTCTGTGTTGCGGCAAATTTCTCAGTTAACTCGACGCTTTTGATGCTGCAACAGACTCGTTTTACGATTTCGTAGAACAATGCATTCAATGTATAATACAACGGCGTTATTGAAGGAATAAGTGGAAAATGATTTCGAAACTATGTATCAGGTACACAAGCATTTTTCGGAGATTAGGATTCTAAATTGCATGCACTCACCTGATGGGAATTATCCTGCCTGTACTCGTATGTATAAGTAGGGCATCCGGTTCTAGGTGGTTTCTTCTCAGGCAATTCATTTCTATTCTACGATTACTCCCTCTATTTCTCAATGGTGACAGAGAGTGAATATCCTATTGTCCGAAACAGGTTAACTACCTTTCTCTGAAAGAAAGTTGCATACTTCTGTAAAGTGAGTCTACCCTAACCTGCGTCCTTTTGTTGCAGAGAAGGGAAAACGTTTCCAGGTAGTTGGATTCTATTGTATATTTAAAATACACTTGGATTACACAACAACATTTTAGAAAACATGTCATGAGCTCAAAGCAAGATTGTAGTCTTCCAGATTGGCCTTTGGGTAGGTCTGCCTGTTAGACTGTGTGACATTCTATCAGTTATAGCAAAGCCATGCTCTGGCTATTATATACCCGCAATGTCTTGGAATGTTTCACTCCTTAAGTTGATTTCTAGGAAAACTGTCACGTTATCGCATCAGGGGCGAGCAATGATTTCTACACGAAATTGTCCTTCACTTTCCAACACGACCGAGTGTCAGTTATGAGTGTATTTGATGGAAAATATAATCAGACAAAAGGGCAAGAGAGGACTCCACTTTGGTTGAAACCGTATCCGTTATTAAAAAGGCACCTGTATCCCGAGAGCTGAAAATCAAAGACTCTTGGCTGCAGTAATAGTCCATTCGCTCGAATGTCCGAGTAAGTATAGTCGCCGAGTTTTTGATTTGCACACCTCATCTATGTCTTAGTATCGTTGGTGAATTTCGTGGTTGGATCTTCTACTTCATTCACAGACAGAACCAAGTAGCCAAGTGTCCGGAGCAGTCTTTGATCGCTTTACAGTCCAAGCTGGACCATGTCCACAACCAACTAGTTCCATCCCTAGCCAGATGCCGCTAGTCCCGCATGCTTTTTTTTTTTTTTTATAATTTACGTGCGCCTAAGGAGGAGAAAGGAAACCATTGTTGTGATGTAGTGGTTTGAAACTCAGTTGTATTTGGTTTCGATATTGCTGAGTTGGTAAAGATCCCTTTTTAACTACGTAAGATATTTTACTCGCACCCTCTAATCCTTCGTCTCTCTGGGCTGCAGTGAAGACCTTTTCGACAATAACTTCTCTTATGATGCTTTCACTGACAACTATGTCAAAGTTTTTAACGGGACCACCTGTCTCTGAGAGACTTAATTTCAAGGGATATGGAAATACATGCATGGGAGCAAGAATACGCCTTGCCATCGCCTGCCGCTTTCCTGAGTACCAATTCGGGACTGAGTTGGAGGCAGAGTTCCACCCTTGGTATGAGTCGAGGCCGACCTAAAACCTCTTACTGTTCATAGGGTACACCCAGTACTTGTTGCAACTCTGTATTGGGTCACACCAACAGGAAGCCCCTTCCCGCAATTTGGGTTTAAACCACAGCCACCATGACGCTCTCATAAGGGGGTCTACCTCAACAAATCAGGCCCGGACAGAGATCCAGCGGACTCCTGACTCCCATGGTATCGCAATTTAAGTCCTGGTAGGGACTACCGGTGGTTCTGCCGCCAACAAGACCTATGACCGGCAACTTGTAACTGGTCAAATCATAGCAACCTTCGGTGGCGTCATATGAAAACCGTTACGATAAGACCAGTAATTTACTCTGCCCCCGCTTTTATTCGACAAACGCATTAATGGGCGAAGCCGTGATAATAGGGCGGGTCCCCTGTTCCACTGCCAGTCCGCTCTGCGCCCTTTATTATGACAACGTTATAAGCACATGCAAACTTGCTTGAGAATGAGGTGAAAAATGTTGCAATTTTGCACCGAACGACGGGTTTTCCACTAACGTTAATGCTGTCACAAGCGACCTCATAGTCGATAGAAAGGTGGAGTGTGATTCAGAAGGATATCTGACTGAGTTTTTTCTAAGATCTGCCCCAAAGGGAAGACATGGTCGGTTTCAGACTGTACAAGCTTGGGTGAAGCTTAGGTTTTTTCCATCAATGTATGTTCCTCCAACAAAGCCAAGTATCTGAGTATCATCATTGACAGCGAACTATTTTGAGTTAAATACGTCATCTCGGTTTTCTGGTAGTGCGCTTTCTGCGGGTCACTTTCACCAGAAAAGGTACTCCGGTTCTAGACCAAATCTCGCAGACTGCTTTAATCAGAATCCAAAGAAATTTGCTACGGCTGCTTGAAAGACTTTTCTAGCAATCCAGTCCTGCCCTAAGTGAACTGATAAATCTCCTTTTCATTGATATTTATGTAATGCGATGTACCCTCACGGCCATCTTCCTCTGTAGGGCTTGCCTTTACAAAGTCTTGTTCAGGTCCTAGGTTACAATTGGAACACAGGAAATGAAATCGCCGATGAACTTGCTATGCTAGGCTCAGAGGAGAGTTTTTCAGGGCCCGAACCTCTGTTATGGCTGTTTGCCTGCTTGCGTTCTCGGTTAGGACATCCACTGACACTTGAATATCACATGAGCATAACTACAGACGACATGACTCTGGCATCTCTAAGAGGTCAGCACCTTTCCGGCTGTTCCTCAGTATCAAAGTCTTTAGACTACTTACTTGCATCATGACGGGGTACAACGCTATTGCTAAATGTTTTAGTATTTTAGATCAACATTCTCCAAGTAATCGGGCTACGCTCGCTTCAGACTGCAGGTATTCGGCTTTTTTTTTCTGCCGGAACAGAGCTGACAAAGAACTAGTCCATCGTAATCTTTGTAAAGTTTCTTTTTATGAAATCGTTCAGTCTTACGAAGAAAGACTGCCCAGAATATTTAAGTGTTTTGCAAAAGTGTAATGCCCTGTCACGACGCCAGTCTTTCCTGCTGAGGGATAGCAGAAAGACCGCTGACCTACTAGAGACATCGGGAAGCATTCGCTTGGTCTGTCTGCATCAGCAATTGTATTCATATTGACCGTTCAATGGGAGGTTCGGGTCCTGAAAAACTCTCCTCTGTCTGACAAGTTCATTGGCGATTTCATTTCCCCTTAATCCCATTGTGACTTGGGACCCAGGCAAGGGTCACTGAATTTAGCCTTCCGACTGCTTTCAGTTATCTCTTGCATTCTTGGACTAGGTTGGAAGTCGTAAGAGGGTTCAGCAAGGTCCTAAGCGCAGCTTGGCTGCCACCGGTTCTCCGCAATATAGTTCGCTGCCATCAGGATTGCGTAAATCTCCGCTTGGTAGACAGATACAAGCTTTCCTACCGTGAAGTGAAATCTAACGTTGTCGTCTTACAGAAACACACCAGCCCCATATCCTAAATTGGTTTTGAAGCCATCCGTGAAGACCCGACTGCATTCCTTTCCTGGCTCAGATTCTGGCTGATACCAGTCCTGGGCACAAAAAAATCGATTTCGTATTTTTTCCGAAACAGGAATCCTGGTGTCATTGCATCGTGCAAGACCAGAGTCATAAGACAGCCGGCGCGCAAGGTCATCAAAGCTCCATTGTGTGTAGTACCAAAGACGACTTCTTTTTAGATGGAAGATGGCTTTGCGAGAGCATTCCATGGTATGAATAACAAGGGGAGGGAGACTCATCAATGCGTCTAGAGTAGAGCCTGGAGTGCTAGAGAAAGCTTCCATGCATCCGAGACATACCGTCCTTTAGAGTCTGGTAAAAGCAGCAATCACGTATTTTTGCGAGATCTTATTGCACCAGACAACCGAGCATAGGATATAATTGGCCTTATCATAGCCGTGTAGATCTAAAGACCCTTCTCGGTGATAGGCTCCATATCTTGCCGATCGCTGCTCTTCACTGCCAGAAGACCGACAGCGGCTTAGATGTTTTCGACGTAACATGTTTAGTGCAGAGAAGTTTGTTATCCAGGATGACACCGAAATATTTAGCTTCTTTGGAGAATTGGTTGGTGATGCCTTTAAGCACTAGAAGAGTCAGACCAGGCAGCTTCCTCCTCGTAAAGGGAACAACTTCAGTTTTGAGAGGATTGACTGAAAGCCCATTACTAGTACACCAGACGTCTAAGGCTACCTGCGCTTTAGACCAGACAGTCAAAAGTACAGCTACATCATCCGCGTATGCTTGTGCATAGACGTTAGAACTATTGAGCGCGTTGAGCAATGAGTGCACCAACATGCTCCACAACAGTGGAGACAGAACGCCGCCTTGTGGGTAACCCCTGTTTACACATTCGACGCAGCCAGCAGCCAGCATCCGCAATCCATTTTCTATTCACCAGCATTTCTATTATCCACAAAACTACTGATTCGTCTACGCCGTGTTATCTGGCCGAATTACACATGCCTTCAAAAGTTGCGCTGTCCAAAGCACCCTAAACGTCGTTGAAAATGTACAAAGCGAATTCCTTCTTGTCGAGTGCGCCTTCAATTCTGCCTACCAGATTCTGAAGCGCACTCCCGCAGCATCTTTTGCGTTGGTAGGCATGTTGCATCGCCGACAGAGGATGCATTCGCAAGGCGGTTTTGCGCACATGGATCTCAACCATTCTCTCGGTGCTGTTCAGCAATCAGAAGTCAAATTTATAGGTATGATGCTCTTGGCGAGCGTGTAGTCCTCCTTTCCGATTTTCGGCATAAAGGCCACTCTCACTGTTCGCCAAGGATTCGGTATGTATGCCAGTGCCAGGCTAGCAGAGAAAATTTTCTTCAGAGTTGCTGGGGTATAACTTTTTGTAACATAACTGTTTAAATACCATCGGTGCCAGGCGACTTGAAGCCATAAAAATAAGCTACAGCATGTTTAATGGCCTCATCCGTCATCACAACCGATGAGATATACAAACTACAGCGTGTTGCGTTATTCAGCTCACTTGCAGCTTTGTTAATAGGAGCTGATTGTGAGCTGATTATGGTTAGGTCACCTGGGAAGTGAGCCTCAAGCATGAGACGGAGAGTTTCAATCTTTTCGCAAAAAACTTTGTAAGAGGCGTTCTCCAAAGGCCAAATGAGCCTCTTACATTCTTATCGCTTTGATCTATAAAGATTCCAGCCTTCCTCCAGATTAGTCTTAGGTGGCCTGTTTAGAAGTTTTCTGAATTCATTACGAAGACGCTGCAGGTCTGCGTTCTACCAAGGAACGCCGTTCATGTTCTGAACAGCTTCCTCAGGCTTTTGTTTTACCCTTAGCTTAAGGGGAGCAATATTGTACTTGTCGAGCTTCTCCTTAAATCGTGTCTAGTTGATTTTATACGGATTCGTCCTCTCCAACAAGGCCGAGACCTCGCATCCGATTCCGAATTCGATGAATCTATGGTCTGACATGGAGATCTCCGATAGTACTTTCTAACCTATAGTCTCTTAGCATACCTGTTGGGTAAAGTTAAGTCGATTACTTGCTGTCTTACTCTCGTAACAAAAGTTGGCTAAGAGCCAACACTGTTGTCAGCCAGGTCAGATGATAGTATGAAGTCCAGGAGATGATTACCTCTGATGTTGCATTTGGTACTGCCCCCAAAAGTGTCCTGAGCATTAGCGTCGCAGCATAGATATGATAAGTCCCATCTTCCTGGAGTCACAATGGTCACCACCGGAGGCGGCAGTGGCAGTAACGAGTCATAGGGAAAATAAGCAGACCCAACGACGAATTTGTGCAATTCTCCTTTCATTTCGAAGCTTATGTCTCTAGCAACTAAATCTTGGTCAGAGAATTGCACAAGGTTAGATGGTGAGAGTGACTTCGGCATATAAAGTCAAGCTCTCGGCCTTTCCGATCGCTCGTTATAAAGTGGTGTGAAACCCTTAAACATCAGACACCACGGATACGTTTATTCCACACCGATGGTTTCTGTATGTGGGCTGGTACTATGGACACTTTATCACTGAAGCGCTGACTCGTCTTCTTTCGAAAGACCGAGGGTTCCGTTGACCTTGCTGTCATTTTACTCCTAACTCACGGACATACCATCTAACGCAATGATATCGCAATTAAGGTTACTTCGGGAATTGACTTTCCCTGTATTCAGAACTGGCTTCGGACAAAACCTGAACTAGGAAGTGTAAGTAGCAGATGATTTCAAAACCGATAACCTTAGACTTTGCCATTCGTCTGCAATTCTGATGGAAAATGGAACCAAGAGGAGTGGCGAAGTATCTCCGTCCGTAACGACTTTCGGCCTTACTAAACTCCTTAAGCACCTCCAAGGCTTCCTTGAACGCAGTTGGAAAGCTGAATTAACTGAATCGATCCCCGATGAATTTGCTAGACAAGGGTTTGAGAATGACTTAACTTGACGTTGGTGACGTGACTCTGCAGGTTATGAGCAGATCAAAAGGGTGCTCTCTGATGTTTCTAAGACGCCAGTGGTCTTTTTCTGTCGTCGCTCGGCAGAAGAGACTGCAGGTTTTTTTTTACTGGCGTAAAGTTTGCCATGTTGGTACCTAAATATTTTAGACACAAATATGACACCATCTCCTGAGAGGCTTACTTCTACAATGATGACGACACCGCGGGGCACTTTCTTTGTGAATGTCGGGCTTATACTGGTATCTTAGTTGAGATGGAAAATCTCGGCGAACTATTCAATATCATGTTCCACAGGCTACGGTTATTAAATTTGCAACAAAACTCTTCATGACTTTTATGTTTGCACTGCATTAAAGAAGAAGACCCGCCGTTGGTTAAGGCAGACAGCCTGGTTTAATGAATTGAAAGCAAACACAAATCTGGAATTCCTGTTGGTTATTAGCATTCCATCCATCTCCATCGATCGATCCTTCAGAACATACGGCATCGTTCCGAGTATCTCATCTCGATTTTCTTAACTTGGCATGCGTTCCTACACGGCCTCAAGGCAGCAATTATCATGAAATACGAATAAAGAATACTTGCTTCTTCCTTAACTGGTTCCTAGCCAACCTAAACCAAATGTCTATTCTATAAATTATGATGATCATCGATTTAATTTTCTATCGTCTCCCAAGGCAACCAAAATACCAAGCTGATCACCATCGAAGGAGCCCTGCATCTGCAATCTTCTCCATCATTTTGTTCAATCCAAATCCAAGACTTCTGCTACTGCCCCAAAGAAGAAAAACATTCACAGAGTCAATTACGTTGTATCCCGTCCCGTCACTGTGTGGATGCACAGATTTAATACTTCCGATAAAGAACAACTTAAGCCAACACTCAAGCGGACCAAAGACAAAGAAAACCTGCTTCACCAGCTCTCCGATCCCTGTGAATGTGACTGTCTACCGTTGTCGCTGTCATCTTTGTTATTCCACTTGAATTCCTTTTTAGCTTACTCAAGTATCGACTTCCTTTCGAGCCCTTATATCATACAGCGATCTACAAGTTCCTCATGCGTGTCTCTATCCATAAAGGCCTAAACAAAAACAATCCACGATCAGCTGCTCTATGGTTTTCAAAAACTGGTTCCATCCAACTAGTAGGTAGGGATACTTGGGATATCCACCGTATGCACGTATCCATACTGTGGCCGTACCTCTATGCGGTATGCACACTCGTATGCCTTTAACGACGATCACTAGTTTGACAAAAGGATTGTTGTTGCCGCTCTCATTGTGATTCTTCCTGATGCAGCATTATGTGTGTATGTTCACAAGTACTCATATATTGACGGTTAACTAAGTGCACTTAGCGCGAAATGGCATTCTTCTCCGCGGTTTTCCTCACACGAGTTTTTTTTTTTGCTGGAAGGACTACACAGAAGTCTATCTAAGGATTCCCACTGTCTTTTCCTAATAATCGGTTCGCATCACTCATACGTTTACGAGTATGCTAGTCTCTGTATATAAACATCTGCCTTAAGTACGAGCGGCTAAAATGTTTCTATTATCCGGGGGATTCCCCTCGCCAGAGAAGCAAATCGTTTTTTAATCAGAAAACGCAACGTTCCTGTCGAATTTGGTTGGAAAACTAACAAAATACATAGTAGGGGACTGAAATATGCAACATAGGGGGTAATAGGGGCGCCTGCGTCTTTTAATGAAAGGGAACGCGTTACGTTTAATTAATCAGAGAAGGGAGAGTTATATTACATTGTCATGAGTCCCCTCGCCACTCAGCAAACATTTAAGGGTCATGAGAAATGAATGAATGAAATGAAGGGTTCTTCAGAGTTTTCGATTTCATCCCGTGAACTGTGAAAGGCTTTTATCGCTGTTTGACTACCGAAATGAATGCACGTAGATACATATTTTTGCAGTTGACAGCCAGGGAATTGTCTGCATTTTTGTAACGGAAAATAACAGAAATTTCTCGAGAAACACATGCTGCGAGGACTGAATACCCATTCAGTTTTCGTATATTCGTATTTTTCGCTTTTCAATATTTTAACTGACAAAATCTATTCGAAACAAAGGTTGTACCAGACCACCATATACACATATATGTATGTATGTATGTAATCCAATACTTGACAGCTTATTCTAATTATGTAGGTAGGTATATACATATTTATAGTCCAGTCACTTTAGATATAAAAATGGTTTCTGGTCAAAAAAAGGATATCATATGCAACATCGGTTTATTTTGGTGCTTTACAAAAAAAATTATTAAAAATGGAGAACGAGATCACTGCCGCATAAAAAATTATTCAAGGTCAAGGTCAAGCCCATTCATAAAAAACGGTTCTTGCAAATATCGCCAATTTCGGTCATTATGAAAATGACAGATAATGAAATTCCAAGAAGCTTCCGCGCAAGGCGTATGTTACTCTTCGCATAGCCTATGCATAGAATACCCCTTGATCAAAAAGTTTATTCAGAAAATTAAAAATACAAGTTTATTCATCTAAATCCATATTGTCACCTTCAAAGTAAGCCACATCGACTGCAACACACTTATGCCAGCGCTTGATCCAATCCTCGAAACATTTTTTTTATTCTGTTTTCGGTTGTTCATCAGTGTTTCCTGCGATTTTTCCATTACTACCTCTCGCCTGCTGAAACGCGTTCGCCGTAGTGATTTCTTAGCTCGATTGAACAGAAAGAAGTCACAGGGAGCCAAATCAGATGAATTCGGTGGCTGTTGGATGGTATTTGTTGCATTTTTCGTCAAAAAATTACGAATAATTATGGCACTGTGCGACGGTGCGTTATCATGGTGCAAAATCCACGAGTTTTCTGTCCACAATTCTGGTCTCTTTCAGCGAATTGCTTCACGCAAACGTGTCATAACGCCCAAACGTGTCTGGCCTTCTGGCAAAAATTCATGTAGCATTACACCGTTGTAGTCCATGGAAACCGTGAGCATTGCCTTCTTTTTTGACTGAAAACGACGTGGTTTTTTTGGTCTCGGCTCATTTGGTGAACGCCATTCACTTGCCTGATTGGATTGGATTGTGGATTGTGTTTCGTACTCATAAACCCACGTCTCGTCTCCAGTAATAATCCTTTTGATGAATGTGGGGTCGGATTCAGCCTCGCAAATCATCTCTTTTGCAACGTCAACACGGTCTCTTTTTTGCATGAAATTGAGGTCTTTTGGCACCAACTTTGCTGCTACACGACGGAAACCCATATCAGTAACCAAAAAGTCTTGGACGGATCCATAGGCAATGTTCAAGTCCTCCGCTATCTCTCTGATGGTTAATTTGCTGTTATTGACTAACATTTCTTTTACTTCATCAATGTTTTCGTCGGTTTTCGATGTCGAAGGTTTGCCACTGCGTTCATCATGTTCGATTGACTCACGACCACTTTTGAACCGCTCGTGTCACTGGTAAACGACCGTTTTTTACGCAAAATTTATTACAAGTTCGTCGTTGCAAATTAAAAAATCGCCAACACACACATGGATAAATGTACTCTTGGCTACGTAACTACGCAAACGTCAAGCTATGACGCTAAGATTTAGAGGAAATGTCAACAACAGGTTCACCAACTTAACAAAAAAAAAAAACAGAACTCAAATCGGAACATTGGGAGCGCCACACGATGGGTGTGGTGCCGGAACTTTTTGATCAAGGTGGTATGTGCTTGTTACATGTACAGGTACGAGTAGTACCTTATTACCTGATCGATATACCTATACATGTGTAAAATAAAATAAATATATATTTTAGCTATTATACAGGGTTTCCCAATTTCGGTTTTCGTCCTGATAGCTGAATATTGCTGAAGTTATGGCAAACAAAACATTGTATTGCAAGAGAGGCGTCTATTTTAACCCCTCTCCAAGTTATAGGCCGTTAAAGTGAGTAACCCCTGATTTCAAGGTAAAACTTCTTAAAACGCCGTAGCTTTCTAACAGATTCAGTTTTTGAATGAAAATTTCAGTGTGCATAAAATACTAAAATTTCGTCGAGTTCGATGAACGCCAGCCAAAATTATGCCATTTTAAAGCGAACATTTTGAAAAATCGCATCCGCAACCACAACACCAACAGCAAGTCTTTCCAGAATAGATGCACAAACCTACAAGACGGACTATCCAGACCACAACACCATGCCACAATTACCTCAACAACCATTCAATGGCCCACATATGCAAAATGCATGACCTCAAGCACAACCGATGCCGATAAAAACATCCACTATTCGTACCAATAACACCAATAGACCCCAATGAAATAATCGGCCGCCTGCACCAAAAAAGGAGTTGGTCCACCAACACATCAGGTACATCCATCCAAAATGTAGAGAAATCATGATGACCAAGCTCCAGAATTCAACGTAATCCATCCTCACTTCCATATTTTGAATATAAGACGAAGAGTGGATTTTTTCTTTTTTCATATTGAGCGCGCTCAAGGGATTTGAGTACTCTTAAAATGTTTGTGCAGAGCGCGGCCGAAGGAGATTTAGGGAGGAAGAAAAGAGAGGTACCCATACACGTTGGTTTTAAATGTTTGTAAGTTATAATGACTTGGAAATAGAGAGCTCGACAGGCCATAAGCGAGTTGTACGGCTTAGGAACGAATCACGATATTTTAGAGTACGTCGAAAGTGGGCTTGAGGGTGTACTGATGAGCATTCATAGCGGGACGGGTGTTGCGCCTGAAGATTTGAAGGGGCCGGTAGCATTACTGGCGATTTCTATGGCGCACTGGTGGTGGAAATATCGATAAAACAAACTGAGATAGGAGACATTACGTCGGTGTTCGAGGGTGTCAATTGATTGACTGATATTAGTATCGCACGGTTTTGAACCCTATCTAGCAGGTGCAGAGATGCTTTAGGAGCCCCTGACCAGATGCGGACATTGTACTCCACTTTTGGGGGGATGAATGCTTTGTATATTGAAACCAGATCAAAGAGGGTGAAGTATTTCTTACATTTCGCAGAATTTTTGACGACACCGAGTATTTGGTCATTCCACCGTAAGTTGTCATTGATACACAAACCGAGAATGGAAAGTTTTTCGGCTTCGATGAGGCAAGTGCCATTCATAGACAATGGCTGGGTGTTTAAATTTCGCTTTAACGACGGCATTGTGTTTTGGGGGCACTAAATTCTACTCTGTTAGTGGTTCCCCAATTAGTTATGCTGTTAATATCAGAATTTAATGAGCTTAACACACGCTGGCGTTCCCGTCCTGCAGCCGAAGAGTAGGCACGTGAGTCTGTGAACGAATATGAAAAGCAAAGAGTACAGTCATCAGCAAAAGAATGTATTGGATTAGAAGTGGCTGACAGAAGATCATTAATAAAAATTAAAAAGAGTGTCGTAGACAGAACAGCGCCCTGGAGCACACCAGACATAAAGCCGTTCAAGACAACTTGCATTTAAAAGTGATGTCTAATCCATTGAAGAAGAGAATCATCGATCCCAAAAGCATGCATTATCGACTAAGGAGCCTGATGCCAAACTCTGTCAAACGCCTTAGAAATATCAAGTGCAACTATCTTGCTTTCGGCAGATTGATGTAAACTTTGGTTCCACTTTTCGGTGAGACTTGCCATCAAATCGCCAGTGGACCTGTTGCTACGAAAAACGTACTGCCGGTCATTAAGAAATTTTCGTGTTTCGAGATATTTCATGAGCTGACGGTTTATCAGCGTTTCCATGACCTTGGAAAGAAGGGACGTAAGTGCAATGGGTCTGTAGGAGAAGAGAGAGAGGAGATTTGCATTTTTTAGGGACGGTTGGACAAATGCTGTTTTACATCTTCTCGGAAAGAGACCTAAAGAGTAAGATTGATGACCAGGCTGACGTAGTGCTTTTGAAAGCGTGGAAGAACACCTCTTCAAAAGAAAGGGAGAAATACCATCTGGACCAGCGGATTTGTGAATGGTAAGATCTTTAAGAAGTCTTGCTACTACACGAGTGCGAAAGTGGATTCGCCCCATTGAAGATTCGACGTACTCAAGTGTAGGTGGGGACAAAGCGCAATCTGGGAATGTTGAGCTAGCCGCAAAGTGTGCAGCAAGCAGGCCGGCCTTGTCTAAAGAGCTGACTGCTGGAATGTCATTGTATATGAGCGTTGGGATGGAGGATGAGGTAGAATTTCTAATATTTTTGAAGTAAGTCCATCAAATTTTACTACCTTTGGGACATTGTAGTATTTTTTGCCTCTGTTTTTGGTCGTATTGGAATTTTACACGCTTGAGAAAGGCGTTGCAGCCATTTCTGGCTCGTTTGAATCTTTTTCGGTTTTCCTCTGTTGGGCTGGTCTTGAAGGACCGAAAAAACATTTCCCTAATCCTGACAGCCTCTCTACAGCTCGAGCCGTACCACGCCTTTGATACTCTTCATCCGATGAGTGATAAAGCATCTCATTCCAAAGAGAATAATTTCTGTGATCATGTCAGCAGCTGCATCCACGTCGTTATCGAAGAAACATAACGACCAGTTAAAATTTCTAAAGAAGCTGTTAAGACCCCTTCAGTTGGCTTTCTCGTATTTCCATACAGAAAGGAATTTTTTGAGGAATTTTTTCTCTAACTGTGTGGTCGGTGTACGAGAAATTAGCTGATATGACACAATAGTCCGACGAGCCAAGAGGGGAGAGCACATCAACGGAGTACTTGTCAGGGTGAGAAGTTAAAAACAAGTCCAGGGTGTGGGACTTGTCTTGGGCTCATTTACAAGCTGCGTTAAGTTGTTTTCCGCAGCGAAGATCTTGTCTGTCCAGAATGTCGAAGCCGCCCAGAATTGTGTATATTGAAATCGCCCGTAATCACGATTTCAATATGGGGCTACAGTGATACAATTCTTTGAATCGAGTCAGACAGCGCATCAAACTCGTGAAAGGTCGAGTTGCTGTCCAGTTTGGGGCTTCTGTACTATAAATAAAGCAGTAGTGGATAATTTGCTTACGGAGATGGAATTGAATTCCGGATTGGAACAGGGACTACATTGTGGTGGAATTTGGTAAGCTACGTCACTACGCACAAAGATGGCGAGACCGCGATGAGGAAAGAATAGTGGCACTAGTTCGTAGCCAGGTAGCTTCAGATCAATGTGATCTGAGAGGTGTGGGCGGGGATCTACCTGTGCTTCACTAAGTGCAAAAACAGCTAGTCTATACTTACAGACGTGGACGTACGCAGAAAAGTGATTACTTTTTACCTCGCGTATATTGGCTACGTCCACAGCAAACACAAACACCGACGATATTAAGCAAGACTGCGAAGTGAAAATTCTGACGTTGGTTTACCGAATCAAATTGCTGTAGGTGCTATGCCCTTACAACAATATGGCACGATGCACCAACAAAATTCACGTTCACAACCAGCTATCCATCAGTTGTTACATACACTCAGTCACTGCCCGTAACATATCATAAATACAGTAACGGCAGTGACCAAGTGCAAATAACAGTACTTATGACTCTCATGCCCACTTTCGGACGTACTCTAAAATATCGCTATTCGTTCCCAAGCCGTACAACTCGCTCATGGAATGCCCTGCCTAGCTTTTTATTTCCTAGTTATTATAACTTTCAAACATTTAAAACCAACGCACATCGGTATCTCTCTTTTTTCCCATCCTAACTTACCCTCTCCCGGAGGGAGACCATTTTTAGGGTACACAAAATCTCTTGTAAGTTTACTAAGCACGCTTATCCTTATCTTCTTGTGATCTTGGTACTGTTTTTAGGAATCTGCGTGTTGATTGATCGGGAAACTGCTGACTGTCCTATAACTTGGACTGGTCCAGCAGCGCAACAATCAAGTTAGTAGCGAAGTGCTTGCTTTAACACCCAGTGGTGGCACCCGGTAACTACATGAGTGAACCCGTACTCTTGCAGGAATGAATGGCAAGGGCATACCCCGCCAGTAGCATTATACTAACCTCCGCTGTCATAGGGCCAACAACCCTATATGGAAAAGATTCAAATATGTGATATCTTACGACAAGCCCAATCAGGGCTGACTCTATCCTGATCATCCAATCTATCCAATTAGACAAGGACGACGCCACAAAATAATATTTCTACGAGCGCAATCGTGGTGTACTGACCGTGCAGAATAATGTCATTATTTTAGTTATCACGAGTAGATGGTGATTGATCTTTTATTTGTCGAAGGTTTGTTTGGCTTGAAACCTTCGTTAGCTCAGCACCAACTCCAGAACTGTTGTCAGGGAATACAATTTGTATCTCCTTTTTATTTTTCACCGAATACCTTGGTATGATTCATTAGATGTCCCACAAACACTGTACCATTTCCTTATGTGAATGCATTTTTCCAAGCACGTACATCATACGAGTATCTAAGCATTCCAAAGCCCTATGAATATGTATCTGTCCATCAATTTGAATAAAACTCCCATGACTTTAGTCTACGGTTTCTTTGCAACAACGCAACGTTTCAAATGTCGGCGCTGCATGACTTAGTCTCAGTTTTGGATAGCCTTTCTAATGTTACTTGTTGCATATTATGCAGCTTAGCGTGATAAGCTCACATTTGTAGTATCGCGCAATGCGGAATAATCAAGTAGAAGCTAAGCTCGGGTATGGACGGATTCGTGACTAAACCAAGGTCATGCTAACACTCATTAATCTATGCTTCAACTTAAGTCCTATGCTATGTTGTCTACTACAGTTTTAACCACAACCTCATCAACTCGTTACAATGTATCCCTACTGTTCATACTCGTATTCGTATCTGCCCCATTATAACAGTGCTAATAAATAATTTATAAAACTAATCTCGTGACAGCTAATTTATTGGATTATTTTCTATTTTTGTCTTTCGCGTAAAAGATCCGTTTTTGAATTTGGATTGCGTCAATCGGGGACGTTAAGAATAAATGGCGCCACGTTGTATGAGATGGATGGTTTCATTTTTGTTTTTCGTTAGATAAGATACGTTAGCGAGATGCTAAAAGTGGGCATTCTTTCGGTAGACTCAAGAGAAAGAAAAGAATTCGGGGAAGTCTACATGACTTGTATGACGCTGCAAAACAACAGCGGAAAGGCCCATGAATTATGATACTTTTTTCAGATTCGACCCTGATAACTGAGCTTGTGTTTTGCTAAATTGGAGTCAGTCCAAACCTAAATAGCCTAGGCTAGTTGATTCCGATGGTGAGTTAGTACAACGACCATGAAGGTTACCAATGTACTGGTTATTTCCAGCAACTTTAAGGGCCAGACAAAGGGTCTTATGACCAAAGTTGTCTTGGGATAGCAGCTACTTTAAGAAAGAAAACAGAAGTTGAGGACCTTATATGTAGATCTATTCCTCGATTGAGTTGGCAACCCAGTCAGCTACGTTTACGTTTAGTTTGGCGAATGTAAAGCTTAGCGAATGTAAAGCTTAGTTATTCATGATAAATTAGAGAGGTACCGATGTACGTTGGTTTTGAATGTTTGCAGATTACAATGACTAGTAAATAAAGAGCTCGGTAAGGTATTTCATTAGCAAGTTGTACAACTTAGGAAAGAATCACGATATGAGCAATCATAACGAAACTGGTGTGAAGGTTTGGAGGAGCTGAATGCTTTTAGTAATTTAATAGAGCACTGTTGGTAAAAATATCGATAGAACAAGGTAAAGCAGAATACATTTCGTCAGAGTGTCAGTTGACTGTGTGATGTTAGAATTACCTATGGGGCAGTCAACGATGCCGGTTAAGAGTTCGTGGATGAAGAAAATATCGACGGAATCCCTACGTTTTTCCAAAGACAGGAGACCGAGTAGTTTGAGTCGATTAACATGGGGGGGGGGGGGGGGGTAGAATAATGTGGTCAACCCGTGGTAGCCCGCGTAATGCGAATCGTAGAAATCTCCGCTGGACATCTTCAATGCGGAGAATGTGTAAATCGTAGTAAGGGGACCATATCACGCTGGCACGCTCGACAAATGGACGAACAAAGGTTATGTACAGGGATTTAGTGACATACGGGCCGGAGAATTCTTTAGACCATCGTTTGACAAATCCGAGAGCGGTGTTAGCTTTGCTAATTGCGGAGTCAATATGGGTGCGAAAATTTAGCTGTGTATCACAAATCGCACCCAAGTTCCGCATTGAAGTAACTGTAGCCATTCTTTGGAAGTGTTGGAAGTGTCAAACGCCTCCGGGAATAAGAAATGCCTTGGCATTTTTCTGTGTTGAGCTCGAGAAGCTATTAAGATCGTCTGGTAAAGTTTGAGGGTCAGAGAGGCTTGAAAGCTGTCTATAGATTTTCATATCAACCGCATAGATAGATATATGGGAGTGCTTTATGACCTTAACAACATAGTTAATAGTCAAGATAAAAATTAATGGACCAAGATAACTGCCTTGTGGAACACCCGAAGTCGCGAGAATTGAATCAGAAAAAATGAAACGAAAATAGACAAGAAAGTAGGGATTCTTATTGTAGGAATTAATCCAAGAGGTCAGTCAAGGTTCGAAACCAATAGCTTTGAGTTTGAATAGAATAAACTAGTGCGATATTTTATCAAAGGCCTTACTGAAGCCCGTGGCGATTACACATCAATTTCTTTCCTTTGCTCTAGGGCACACAGTGTAGTAGACACAAACTCATTGAGGTTGGTGATCGTTGATCTGGCTTTGAGAAAACCATGTTGGTTGGTTGCAAATAGAGATTTACATTGAAGATAAAAGGCTTGTAAAGGCACGCATTTTCGACAAAAGACCCTGGCACTTAAGTACTTTCCTTCGCCAAGTTGATGGGGAATATGATTCCACTTTTCGGTGAGGCTCGCCGCTAAGTCGCCAGTGGAACTGTTGCTACAAAAATCGTATTCCCGGTCATTGCGAGGTTTTTGTGTTTGGAGATATTTCATGAGCTGACGTTTCTATAACCTGGGTTTAGAAGGCACAAAAGTGGGTCTGTAGTAGAAAAAAAACAGGAGATTCGCCTTTTTTAGGAGCGGGCCGGATAAATGCTGTTTCCCATCAATTCCCAAGAAGGATAGATAAGAACTCTTACATAGCCACTGTGTAAAACACCACTTCAGAAGAAGAGGACATTTACCATCTACACCAGTGGATTTAACCACTCTTTCTACTAAACGAGCGTGGAAGCGAATTCGTCCTACTGAAGTGTAGGCGGAAATATGACATAATCTGAAAGTGTTGAGCTAGCTGCAAAGTGTGCAGGAAGTAGACTTGCCTTGTCAAAAGAGCTGACAACTAGAGTTTTACTATAAATGAAGGTTGGGAATTTGAATGGAGAATGGAGCACAATTTCTTGTGTTTTGGATAATCTAGGTGATGTAGGACACTGATTCGAAGAGCTTAGAGAAGATACATGCTCGTATCAACGGTGTATTTTTCAGGGTATAGGGTTAGAAGCGAGTCTAATGCGTTAAAAGCATGAATGTCTCGTCTTCATGTGGGTTCATTAGGTTTTTTTGGAAGAGAAGATACGCCACGAACATATGGGAGCCACTTTGATCTATGTATTCTGAAGTCCCAACATTTATCGGTTTATACGGTTAAGACTTGCTGAGCCATGTTACCGATTGGAATGCTTTGGAATGAAATACAGGAAGGACAACAAAGGAAGACCTCGTGTGCCCAAGTGAAAATGGACCACAGCCAACTCAGTACGTAGAGGGGTCTTGATTGAGGCCCAAGTCCACCCCAGACTATAAAGCGATTTAAACTAAGTAAGTAAGGACAATGATGGAATTTTAACCACACGAAGTTACACTCCGGATGAAAGAGTTTGGTAAGCTTCATAACTACGCATGTAAATTACAAGACGGGGATCAGAGGAGAATAATGGGACTAGATATTGAGCTGGTTGCCTCCCGTAAGAAAACCTACAAGTTTCCTGATTTTATCCATTTTCAAGTTTCAAGCGATGCTAATTTGCAATGAATTACTCTTTTAGCTTATCGAAGTCCATGGATACTCTAGTGCTATGATGTGGACTCCTTATTCTCACTACGGGTGAATTTGAAGCTACAGAAGGGCTCTGGATCACTAAATGAATAATCCAGGACTTTAAGTCAAATTGGTATGAAGTTGAAACTGTCAATCAGTTTTGACTGTCCGTGATTTTAACACATGAATGGCAAAGCCTTCCATTTTAATTGCAAGAATGGCAATGGGATACTTTTAGATGAAACTGACTGCAAAGACACTCAATAAACACCTTTTTTCTTAAGGTCCATCGGTATTTGCAACAATTCCCACATCCATTTAGACCAATCCGTAGACTACGTGTTACCATGTTGAATTTTTGAAAATTACATGCTTTTAGACTTGTAATAACAATAATAGATCTACTGTCAAATCAAAAAGTTTGTATGATGTCATTCGACACACTTTCTATATAGAGTTTGGAAAAAAAGCGAGATTCATGTCTTCAAGATGCTAACACAGTAACTAATGCTTTTTCGGGAGCAGTGGGTACTCTACGGCTGTCCTATTTACTTTAAACTCAGAGAGTCTGAGAGACAAACATTATATCCTGTTAATGTGGTGGCATTGGATGTCACTGTAATGTTGCCACTGGAAGTTTCGCCAAACAAATTCTAACGCTTCTGTTAAGTATCGATACAAGAGTTTTGCGTGGAGAAGTCCGGAGGTCTACACAAGCTTAGACATCTATTTATCGAAATATCAGATTATACGTAATCCATACTTCCTTGACTATCATCACACCAATCAGATCGTATTGTCAACTACAGTAATATTCTTAAGCCGTCCTCTTACTATCACTGGAACGTTGTTAGGTCGCCACCAAGAAGATTACAGTCTTTCTCTCCGAGAGACAGCAGAGCGGCCATTGACTTCTTAGAGCCGCCGAGAAGCATTCGTTTGGACAGCTTACAATCTGAATAGTCATATCAAGTAATAAAAGAGGTCATCGGCTTTCCAACTGCATTCAAAGATTGTGGACAAAGCCAGTTCTGAGAAAAGGGAAAGGTGATTTCGTACATCCGTAGCAGCAGGTACTTCCTTGGCATTGTGTCAGCCATGAAATAGAGTAAAATGACACCAAGGTCAACGAAACACCAGCATCGATTATACCAAAAAGTATTTACAGCCCGATCATGGGAAAAAAACCCACAGTTACGAAGTAAGAAAAAGGCTCGGATATATTGTACCTAAACGGGTCTACCATAGATAACCCCTGCTAATGAAATAAGGATAACGAACTTCGGATCTGCACGTGGAGTGTTAGGTTCCTTAATATGCCCGTACAGTCGAATAACAAGTGAAGGCCCTAGACTTCTGCAAAAAACAATGTTACTGCCATCCAAAAAATGCGATGGGACGGGCCGGCCAAAAAGAGGATGAGAAACTGCAAAAGCAGCCCCTATTTGTATCCGGATTTGTTGTTAGAGGCAAACTTAGGCAAGAAGTTTTAAGTTTCCGGCATATTAACGAGCGTCTCGTAACAATTCGTACTAAGGCTAAATTTGCAAACATTAGCCTTATAATAGGTACGCGTATGCCCCCACAGGGGAGAAACATGACCACACCAAAAATATCTCTTCGAGCTCTGGATGAAACTTATGCAGAGTGCCCTAGCTATGATATTAAAATTGTCTTCAACACAAAGCTAGGAAGAGATGGCATCTTTGGTAGTACCGTCGGAAAGTATAGCCTACACGACGCCACCTCCGATAACGGATTCAAGCTAATCGACTTTGCGGCGATGCGAAACATTGTCGTAGGTAGCACGCAGTTCCCTCATTTCCCTTAAGGGGACTTGGAGAACTCCTGATCAATCAACCGTCAACCAGACTGAGCATATTGCGATCGACCTAAGGCACTGCTCCAGTATTACGAATGTCCAAACTTTCTAACATCGACCTTCGGATACCCTGAACATCGCAAAGGCAAATTAATACTGTGAGAAAGTTTGACGTCAGATGGCTACAATCGCAAGAGATCGCCAAATGCTTTTCCTATCAAGTCTCCCTTAATCTCTTAAGAGGTCCTACGCTGCCAGTATCAAGTATCGCAGACCTGTGGCAACACTGGCAAAAAGCCATCAGTGACGCCGCCTCTGATGTGCTGGCTTTCGCTGGGCCACTGCAACGAAACTTTTGGTTTGACGACAAGTGCAGGCTAGCAGATGCAGCTATACAAGGTACATACAAAGCAGCGCTGCGCAGAAGTTCTAGAACTGCTCACGAACTCTACGAGCAGAAGAGGAGAAACGAATATCGGCTTCTCAGGAGGAAAAAGAATGATCGTGAGACACGCGAGGTCATGGAAATTGAGAGATGCAACTCCAGGAATGAAATTCGAAAGTTTTACGAAAGGTAAAAAAACATGCAACGGACACAAACCCCGAACCGAAGTCTGTAGAGACGAACAAGGGAACATAGTAGTAGAGTCAAAGTCAATGCTGAGGATTTGGAAAGAGCATTTCTTTAAACTGTATAACAGCAATGACGAACCTTATATCGCTGTCAGACAGAATGAACCTTTCAATCTGGACGATGTAGACCAATAATTCCGTCCACCCGACCTGGATGAAGTGAAGATTGAGGTACGGAGGGCTGAGCTTTTCAAAGCTGTAGGCGATGACATGGTAAAGAGCTCATCTATAAAATTTGGTTGAACGAAAGTAAGCCCTATGAATGGAACTACGGCATTGTTTGTGCGATCCTCCTGAAAGGAGTCCCTCTGAACTGCGCCAACTACATATAGAGGCGCCTGCAAGATCTTATCTTCCGTAGTACATGAACGCCTGTAGCCGTTCGTCAACAACCTGATTGGTCTATATCAGTGTGGCTTTAGGCCAGGAAAGTGCACCATCCACCAAATATTCACACCGCGGCAGATCTTGGAAAAAATCCATGAGCTCCAAATCGATACTCACCGCCTAATCATGGATTTTAAGGCCACGTATGACAACATCTCTGGAAATGAGTTAGAGAGCAATGCATAGTTTTGGCACCCTTTCCAAACTCGTTCGTTTGTGCAGGATGATGATGGAGAATGCACGCTGCTCTATTAAGTTTGGTAACGAACTCACCGTGACGTTTGATGTCAAAAAATGATTTAGACGAAGCGATGCGCTGTCATGCGAATTCTGTAAAACCATTCTTGAAAGAATAGTGCAAAACCCACGCGCCAACACAACAGGCACAATCTTTTAAAATTACTCGCAGACGGCGATGATATTGACGTAATCGGTAGATTGCGAGTATTGAGGCGGAAGCGGCGAAGATGAGTTTAACGGTCAATGAGGGCAAGATTAAGTATATGCTGCCAACAAGAAAGGACACCCAACACCTACGTTTTAGACAGAACGTCAACTTGCGGTAATTGAGGCTTTCTCTATCTGGGCTCCGATATCAATTCCGACAACGACACCGGCGCTGACATCAGACGAAGAATAACTCTTGCTCCTTTGCGTTAAGAAGCCAAAGTTCTCTCTCGAATAACAAAAGTGAGCCGATATAGGTAGGCTAGGTAAGAGTTGCTGTTGGAAATACCAACCCACTTAGGCCTATTGGCCCATTGCGATGCCACGTGGATCTATGATCCACATACTAATGGAACCAATTTGAGCTTACGATGAAACCTAGAAGACTGTTTACGTCTATATTTTTTAGATCGTTTAGGTCATTGTAAAAGAAAGCTCCTAAGTGAAGTTTTCTTCTCTAGGAGAGAGCTGGATATGTACCGAGTAGGTGGAGGATTATCTCCTCCTCTTCCTTCTGCAGCTTTTGCAGAAATCGTTTATAAAGGCGCCAAGGCTTCTTGCGTGCTTGCCTATGAGGCAGTGTTCAGTGATGACACTTATGATGGCGCTGAGATGTTTCTTTTTTAGAAGTATCAGACACTTTGAGCGATTCAGATCCAGTTTTGGCTAGATCTGTTTGGTCGCTAGACATGTTGGTCCAACAGTCCACCTACGACCTGTTCTTTGGCATCCAGCTTTAATGTTAGACTGTACGTAGCGATTGGTATACGTATGCTACCCTTTCCCGGTAGAATAGGTAGAGCGGTTCCAAATTGGGCAAGTTTTTCGACCCTACAATTCCCTGGAATGTCTCTGTGGCCCGGCACCCAACAGAGGTGAAGCTTGAACCGCTCTGCCATCTCCGTAAGATCGGCATTCAAAGGCGGTTTTAGAACTTAATGAGACTGAGTCCAGGGATTTGATAGCGGCTTGACTATCCAAAAAGATGTGGATATCCTTTACAGATATCACGTTTTTCTACGGCCAGGACAGAGCTCCTTTAATCGCCAAAATTCCCGCCTGGAACACGCTACAGTGATTTGGAAGAGGGAAAGAGAGGCTTAGATTTAGCTTATCAAAGAAAATACCGCCACCAACTCCGCTATCGGTTTTAGATCCATCTGTGTAGAGATGGATTGATGGATTGTCCTCCATGAAATCATCTTCCACCCAGAATAATCTAGAGGGGAAGCTTACATGGAAGTTTTTGTCAAACCAAAGTTCAGGTGGTGTAATCGATGTTCTCTGTGAGTATTCCTAATATGTTAAGAATGTTGGCGTGGCCAATGGAATTGCTGTCCACTGTGTAGTCGCTTTAAGGCGGATAGCTGCAGTCGAAGCTACTGGCCTGCTGAAGATATTGAGGGGTGTTAAGTGAAACAGAATATATAATGCCGCGGAGGGAGTAGAACGTAGGCTCCGCTTATGCATAAACGTGCTGTACTTTGAACTCTGTTTAGTTTGCTGCAGTTGACTGCATTGCCTAAGGCCGTCCACTAGACAACAGCCCCGTAGGTGAGTATCGGTTTACTCCCAATCCACAGCGATCTGTCCTACGGGTTAATATGTTAAAATTTAGTTGAAGGGGTTCTTTAATGGTATCTTGATGCTTACCTGGAACGGCTCAAATTCCTACCACCCGCTTGGTATACCAGCAGTTCATTTAGTACTAAGTTTCATAGAAGGGGAGAGAGGACACCGACTTGCGGCTTACCTCTGCTGAAACATCTTTTAGCAGAAGGATCACCTAGTTTGAGTTTGATTATCCTGACTGATAAACTCCCCAAGTGAGTCGCCTACCTGTAGAGTTGACAGCGCAGTCGTGATTCGAATGTGTTGACGTTGTTGAAGGAAAGCGACCGTTGTGTACACTTTATGTTGTACTGTTAACGCAGAGCCGTTTCCACGGACTTTCCTTCACAGTAGGCATGTTGAGCCGTTGACAGAAGTCTTGGATCAATTTTAGCTCGTATGTGAATATCAATCAGTCGTTCTAGAGTTTTCAGAAGGAAAGAAGATAAACTTATAGGTCTGAGGTCCTTTGGGATAACATGAGAACATTTTCCGGCTTTGGGAATGAAAACTACATTGACTTCTCTCCATGACAGGGGAATGTGTATCAACTATACACGGCTCCTCATGATATTCTCTAGCGTAGATAGGATAATATCTGACGACTTTTGTAGCTCTGATCAGCAGACTTCTATGGTTTGAAGCTATACAGCACCCAGAGCAGTTTGTCTCTTGTGATCAGACCAGGAATTTTGGTTCCGGTTGCAGTAGTCCTGTTTGGGTTGCTACTGGCCGTGAATTGGGTGTTACCTGGAAAGTGGGTGTCCAATAGCAGGTAAGACCTTAATAAAATTTGATGAGTGTGCTCTTGGCTACGCTGAGCTGAGGTAGAGATGCAACGACGAAGTGTACGGGATTGCACAGCGACATGGACTTAGGCGTCGACTTAAGTGTCTGAGTCATGTAGAGCGAATGGAGGGGAACCTCAGCCTACTTAGCGTGCGAAACTGGAGGCAGCTAGCTAAAGATCGAGCTGGCTAGACATGCTTGTTGGTTGAGGCCAATGTCCACCCCGAAATGTAGCGCCACCTTAAGTAAGAAATGATCAAATGATAATTTTTGCTAATCAAGATCTCTCGAATTATATCTTATAGGAGGCACCATTGGGTAGTAGTCAATTTTATGGTCACTACTATAACACCGGCATCTAGCTCTTCTCGTACAACTTAGAGCACGCAGCGCAGCGCGACTTCCGTAGATCTCATGTTCTATATGCGTGTCGTCTATATTTCTAAAGATATGATGCCGAGTCATAAGGTTGTACTCGTACGTATATTTATGGGTCAAATCGCTCCATCCAATGGCGTTCGCGGAGCCTAGCCTACGGAACAAAATTCTAACTTATCCAGAACAGTTTTACTTGTTTTACTTGACCACCACTCGACATGCTGTTGGCAGGTCGTCTCCAAGGTACTTCTCTATTAACATCGTAAGGCAGGAGACAGTGATTGAAAATGGAATATTGCAGTCGTCTTGATGTCACGGCGGGAAACAAGATTCAAGAGTCACATTGTGAAGAAAGGATCTTCAATTTCTTATTAAAATGACAGAAACTTCCTGGAAATCTGTTGAGAAAAATGACAATCTGCGGTACTCAGGCATATGTTTTTCTTAAAGCTGTGGTTGGAATAAGCCTCTACTAGATACCATCTTATGTCAGCCATATCACTGCTTTGATCAGCATGTGTTGATCTTTGAATGCAGTCCCACGAATTGCTGCTCATTTCAACTAAAGTCATTTGTATTATGCCATTCCAGACAACATCTTTCATTGCGACACTCGAATATAACCACCGTTTTCGGTGGGTAAACGTGATTTATTTCATTTGTTTGTTTATCAACAATCAACAACAAGTGCGTCACCATAATCGTAGACCTGTTCAGCATAATTGTCATCTCGATCTGAATCTCTGATTGCAACTACACGATTCACACCATTCGCACAATTTAAACCATTAACACCTTATCATGAAATCAAGTCGCACGACTACTGCCCAGTTCTGGAAGATTTCACAAGGTCTGACTTCCACAAGAGACAAAGACAATTAGTGTCATTAGTTGTTTTGGCTGCCCTTTAACAGTCACACATAGGGCTGATGAAATACTCGTATCTGACGAATGCGACACTACAAGCCGTAGTCAGATGGAGGCAATCAAAAAGAAAAAAAACTTTCCATCCACCACATCTACGACTTCTACTCGAAACTTGAAGAGCAGTGATTCAGTGTGTCTTCAGAGTATCTCATCACATTGGACAGTATTACGGTTCCAGTCAAGACCAATGGAGCGATACTTATGTAACTGACAACCAAGGTGATTTCCATATCAAACTCAGACTTAGAACGAGATTAGTTGGGCGAGCGTTAAAATGCGTTTGATCGACATGACCCATGATATGGTATACGTGACGGAATACAGATGCGAGGCATTCGAACGAGCAAAGGTCTTTACCGATCACAGAACCAAAACAAAGACACCACTACAGAAATAGAATGGACTAGATAAATAATTGTGGCACTACCACTCATCCATGAGTCATATGTACTCGTATGTATATGTGCCAGCGGTGTTGGCCTCTCTCTATTAAGGGAAAACGCGATACAGCAATACGACGATCTTTACGAACATGAAAAAGGTCGATCTAGCTGAAAATTATACGACGCGTGACGTAGCCGTTTTCAAAAACCTTACGTACTGAGAGAATGAAAAGTACGAGTAGATCTTGCAAGGGACACACCATAACGCAGTCCTTCTCCAGAATTCCAGGAACCTTGTTCCATTAATTGATGAAGGACATCAAACTCATACTTGAAAGCAGCTGTTAAGGCGTCGGTTTGTTTGGTTGCTTCAAGGGCAGGTAAGGTAACTCATTTACAGCCGGAAGTAAACAAGAGAGCGGAAGTAATCGAAAACTCCGGGTAGTGCTCATATACCGATTTAAACTGTATGACGTATCCATATGTATGTACAGATACATAGGTGTAGGGTTACGATCAGTAGGTTCGTTGGTAGAATATGAGATGAGAGGACAGCAGACAATGCGTAGGGGAATTCCAACAGAAAAGACGGAAGTCACAACTCACACGTTAACATTAAACAAGTGGATAGTTGAAGATTTAGAAACAAATTTGAAGGCAATTCACAAGGAAGTACCTACCCGTACTCGTGTAGATCAAGAAATTCTCGTTGAATTTTAATGTTTTCACGTTGATTCCGGGATCAGAATGGTCTGAGTGGTAATTATGGCAATCAATTGCACATTAACAGTTCATTGCGCTCACTACATCAACAACAGTTGTACGAGGACATTAGTTAGGATTTGGATGATGGTTTGATATCTGTTGGGTTGTCCTATCTACCTGGATTATATTCGTTGAGTTCTTTAAGCCTTACTTGGGGTGCATTGATTTAAAGTTATGTTAATAATACTGGCGTTGATTTTTTCCAGAGGCTCGCTCAGGCTTATTTATTTTACCAAACGTGAAATAGTCTGTCTTCCTTGTCCTGAGTGCGGTTCCTCCCTTTTTTTGTGAAGCAGGTGGCTCGGATTAAAAGGCTGTCTTAACAGGATCAATCACTGGATTTATCAGAACCATCGATCGACTAAATTTTCTACATTAACGTCTTAATACACTCTGTAGGGTACACACTTGTATCCTCTGCTCTATTCGATATAGAGTTGATTTTTGCAAGGATTCCTGGATCAGCTTCGCTGTTCTACTTATTGTCCAACATTCAGCTCCATAAAGCAAGACTGGCAATATCCAAATGTCATAGAGCCAGATTTTAGAAGTTGAATTCTTAGTTGTCTGGACAAACTGGAGAAGGGACGGTAGCCTAAGATTAGCCTAAGTTAAATGCTCAAGACTATGGTTGTCGATTACCATAATTATAGGTGTCTTCCTCGTACTCGTCATAAGACCAACTCGATATCTTCAGCCTACCCTGCACTATTTGCTCCAGCACAAGTGTTGTATAAAGAAAATCGCATGACAGTGCAGGTCCTTGCTGAAATCCGAAGGTTTTGTTTAAAAGTTGCACGGAGCATTGTGGATTTTCGAAATTGGCGTAACATATCCTTATACGAGTAGTTTTCGCGGAATCTTAAATTCGGTCTTCGCGTCGTATAGCTTGTTGCGATGAATTCTATCGTATGTGGCTTTGAAGTCGATGAAGATATGGTTTGTGCCGGTCGGAAGCCATACTTTTCAGTTCCATTCAAAGAAGGCAAAATCACTTTAGCGAACGTACTAGGGATTGGTGACAAAAGCGCTTTCATTGTTTCAAAGAGCCTGGATTATGGATCCGAAATGGACCGACTTCTTGCTGGGAGTTTGCCAGGGCTGTTTTCTTTCGGGCGTTGTGACTTTTCTCTTGAATATTTACTCATCTCACGTTGCCCGGTACACACATTTTCTGGCATCCGCATTCGCTTCATCCTTGTAAGCACTATGCTATTTCTTTATGTCCCGATCCAATTGATTTTGGTATAGCCCGTATACTTGCAGTCGCGCCTCCTTCTCCATCCGCCCGACTAGAACACAAGACCATGTATGCAAAGTAGCATCTTCTTTCGAAAGGGCTCAATATCACCTCTGCCTAACACTGGATCCCATAGAGTACAATTGCCAGAATCAGGGTTTCATAGACCGCCATCTTAGTCTTTCGAGTTCGAAATTTCGATAGAATTGTGATTGTCACGGTGGAGGTTTCCCTGGATCTACAGGGCTATGATAAGACCAATTATATCAAATTATCTATGCAATGGCACTAGAACTACTGCGAAAGTATTGCATCGATTTTCCCTGTGCGTAAGAATGATTTTGCCCAGAAGAAATGTTGCCGAGTCTTCATAGATGGCTCTAATATCGATGTGGAATAAAGCAATGATGTCCTTTTGGAGGAAAACCAGTTACGATTTAACTCCTTTCTTTCATGAGTAGATAAGGAATCCGGATGCCAATGAACTATATTGTGAAGAACCGTTGGAGGGGCCGAACCCTTCTTTGCCCTCTTGCAAAGGCTTCTGTGAACGCATTCTGAAGGCTGAATTCACAGAATCTTATTTGGAACCTCAGTAGAAAAGGCTGTAGACTGTTTATTGGCGTCGTGAGGCGGATCTACGCCATCGCGTATATATAAATGCCACAACATCCTCCGTCCTGTGAGAGTGAAAACAACACCGCGGAGCACTATCTCTATGAGTGTCCGACCTGCACTCGTATCAGGCTGCAGGAACTCGACACTAGTGCCCAAATTTAGTAGTTTTATCTAGTTGTACTCATGTGAAACCCAACTGTTAATGCAAGCCCTAACCGAAGACGCAGGGTAACTTCACGTAGGTTCGGGTCCAGAAAAACTCTTCTCTGAGCCCTACCTAAGAAGTTCATTGGCCATACCATTTCCCGTGAACCCATTGTGAACTTGAACATATGCAAGACTCAATGAATTTAGCTTATGGGCTACGTTTAGTGAAGTTGAACTAGCTTCGAAGTCATAAGAGGGTTCAGTAAGGCTCTAAGCACAGTTGGGCGGTCGCTATAGTTACAAATGCTTCGCCTTCTCCATCCACTCTTCACATTATAGTTCGTTCGTTGCCATCGGGAGATATATGCATCTCTGCTTGGAAGGCAGATACAAGTTTTCCTAAACGAGGGGTGAAATTTAATGTTGTCGTCCTTTGGAAAAACACCCGACACCGGAGCCATCAGTGAAGATCCGATTTCATTGCCTTCCTGGCTCAGATTTTGGCCGAAACCAGTGTTGGGCATAGGGAAAGTCGATTTCGTATTTTTTCCGCAGCAAAGGCTCTGGTATCATTGCATCAGACGCCATGTTCATAAGACCAGAGTCATAAGGTCATCAAGGCTACAGTGCGTGTTGTACCAAAAACCACCCTTTTTAAATGAAAGATGGCTTTGAGAGTGCAGCCTATGATACGAATATCAAGAGCAGGAAGATTCATCAATGGGTCTAGAGGGAGCCAGGCGTGCTAAGGAAAGCTTCCATGCAGCGGAGGGAGACCGGTTTTTGGAGTCTGGTAAAAGCTTATTCCACCATACAACTGACGCATAGGATATAGAGAGGATTTCTAGGTGACAGGCCCGTTATCTTGCCGACAGCTCCTTTGTATTTATAAGGCAGACAGCGCCTTAGAGGCTTTCGATGTAACAATTTTATTCCATAGAAGTTTGTCATCCAGGTTGACACCCAAATATTTAGTTCTTTGGAGAAGTGGGTGGTGATGCCTTTAAGCACTAGATGAGTCAGACAAGACAACTTGTCTAGTGTTGCCTTTAGAACAGACAGTCGCTAGGCACGATCCAGCAGACAGTACAGCTACGTCGTCCGCTTATGCTTATGCATTGACGTCAAAACTAGCGATCGCGATAAGCAGTGAGTCGACCAACACGCACTGTAACAGTGGATATAAAACGTCGTCTTACGTAATCAGTGTCCTATTCACCAGCATTGCCTTTATCCCGAAAAACTAATGGTCCGTCTACGCGGTATTAGTTGGCCAAGCCGTACATGCCGTCAAAAGTTGCGTTGTCGGAAGCACTCTCAACTTTGATGAAAATGCACAGCGCGTATTCCTTCTCGTCGGGTGTACCTTCAATTCTGCGTACTAGATTTTCAGGCAAGTTCTTCGGTGTTGGTAAGAGTGTTGCATCTCACACATAGGATCTGGGCCATTCGCTCCATGCTCTCCAACATGAATGAAGTCAGACTTATAGGTCTGAAGCTCTTGGCAAGCGTGTACTCTCACTGTTCGCCAAGGTCCCGGTATGTATGCCAGTGTCAGGCTAGCAGTGAAGATTCTCTTCAAAGTTACCAGCGCGTGGTCTATACCTTCTTGTGGCATACCTGGGTACATGCCATCGGTGCCAGGCGACTGGAAGCCATCAAACGAAGCAACAGCATGTTTAATGGTTTCATCCGTCAACGCAACCAATGAGATATACCAGCTACAACGTGTTGTGTTATTCAGCTCACTAGCAGCTCTGTTAATAGATTGTGAGCTGCTTCTGATTAGGTTAACTAGGAAGTGAGCCTCAAGCATGAGACGGAGAGTTTCTCCTTTTGACTCAGAGTAAGTGCCAGCAGATGTTCTAAGTGATTCCATCCTGCTTGATCTTGCCCTTTTGAGCACTTTGACCAGCCTATTTTATAAGAGGGACTCTTCGAAATCCGAATAGGCCTCTTATATTCTTTTGCTTCCATTTGTAAAGATTCCAGCTTTCCTCCAAATTAGTCTTTTAAGTGACCTGCTTAGAAGTTTTCTGGATTCTTTAAGAAGACGCTACAGGTCTGCGTTCCACCAAGGAACGGACGGTCAGTACGATTGATTACTACTTACATTTCGAAGCATTTGGTGCGGGTGACGTTCGTGTTCAGAATAGCTTCCTCAAGCTTTTCTTTTGTCCTAGTCTGAGGGGGGGAACTATTGTACTCGTCGAGCTCCTCTTTAAACATTGTGGAGTTGGTGTTATATAGATTTCTCCTCTCCAATAAGGTTGGGACCTCGCATCCGGTTCTGAATTCGATGTACCTATGGTCTAACATGGAGATCTCCGATAGTACTTTCCAGCCAGTAATCTATTTAGCATACCTGTTAGGTAAGGTTAAGTCAATTAGTTGTTGTCTTACTCTCGGAACAAAAGTTGGCTGAGAACCAACATTGTTGACAGCCAGGTCGGACGATAGTATGAAGTCCAGGAGATTACCTCTTACGTTGCATTTGCTACTACCCCAAAAAGTATTCTGAGCATCACAGCATATGAGTCCTATCTTCCTGGAATCAAAGTATTAAATGAGTTCGGCTGCTGCCTTTGACGCAATAACGAAGCTCTGCCATTCTCTGTTGGTTTCGTAGCATATGTCTAGAGCGACTAAATCTTGTTTGGAAAATTGTCCAAGTTCTGCACATTAAGACAAGTTCTCTATCTTGTCGATCGCTCGTAATAAAGTGGTGTGAAACCCTTTAAACATCCGCAGACGCGTCTATTCCAGACCCATGGTTCCTGTATGGATACACCGAAAGGCTCCTACATAGGGATGCAGCAGCAGACTTGGAATGTTGAAATTGATTTGAGTACACAAAATAGATCTCGACATCTCGTCCGAATCCATGTCATCCCTATTTTGTAAGAAATTTTTGTTGAGGAGGGCCTGATTGATCGTAACGCGAGCTCTGACCTTAAATTTGTAAAATAGGGACGGACAACGCCACTAGTTTGTAAGCCGGGTATATTTTCCTTGGAGTGTACAGTACGTGGTCCAACTAAATCGGTATTTTCTAGTAACGTATAAGAGGATAGACAAGAATACCCAGATTGACGAATATATGACATATGGACGAAGCATTTGGCAAAAAGAACAGGACTAAAGTGTTCTTTCGTCATAAGTTTTCCATGATGAATCGACAGTCTCTTAGGAGTCTGTCATAAATTTACATCTGCGAAATTTGAAAGCTGGTAGGACAGCTATCCCTATGGAAAGTTCTAGTACTTTTTACAATTTGGTTCTAGTACTTGTCTAATTTGGAGTTCTAGAAATCTAATCGAGAATTACTGTACAACGCTAGACTCTGTAAAGTGTGGAAATAACTAGGAATGTCAACACCGAATGTACTATCTGTTGCAAGTTTATCCCCGAAATCATATATTCTTCTCTCACTCACTTGCATTTGACATTTGACAATTCTAGTACAAAAACACGCGCGTTTGCAATGAACCATTTTTACCATACTTGAATTCCCCAAAGTGGAAATATGTACAATAGCTGCCTGTTTAATTTGTCACGATAAATAGTATAAACTGCGCAAAACATACCAGTTAGCAACTCTTATTGACGTCATTTAAGAACTCAAATCAATTTAATACTGACCGACCGCGACGGTTTGTCATGTATGTAGGTGGAAACTCTTAACCTTGATTTGTAATGAGACCGTCGTACGACTGACATGTCACTTGCATATTATGGTACAATCATCCAACAACAATCTGTCTGACGAAACATTCACCAATTTTTCCTGTCATACTCGTAATCTCACTGATTACTGTCGCTTGTTTTGACATATTAATTTGACAGTTCCGCCATTAGGTCTTAACATGCAATTGAAAGATGTGAAAGGGGGAAATTTGGTACAATTGTGAATGTGTGACCAGCATAAGAGATGAACGATTTCCATGTATCTTACGGTGATTGAGGTAAATTTCGTACGAGCACGTTCAACAAACTACAACCAAATTAATGTTCGATAATTTGACGTCTTATCTTGGAGTTTACGACTGATAAAAGCGAATCTAGGCGGAAGTTCGCTCTTATATTAAATAGATGACAATCAATGGTGATTATTCCAAAGTGGTTTTCTGTCTCCGAGTAGTGGTGAATGTGCAACTTATCACGATGTTCCTGCGAATACGCGATGTACGGTGCTTGTTTTGAGTCTGAACTCGTACGTGACTGGTATTCGAATGCAAATGATTTGTTAATGACGTTGAGTTCTGATGAAATTTAGTCCGATATCGTTAGAATTGTAAATGACGTACGGCAGACAGGAGGGTTGTATATTTAAACATTTTATTTTCTGTAGGTAATTACAGAAGATAACCAAAGTGGATGATGAACATTTATGATATCTTGGGATCAGCAACATTAAGGAGGTTTTACATGTTTTTAAATTTCTTTAGATACTTATGAAAACCGTTGGTCATGTGAATGCAACACAAATGTTTCCCTTCGGCTCTTGAACGCCATACGGAACTCCACTTGAAGTCAATGAAACGAAAGCAGAAGTCATATTGGAGAAGGAATTCTTGTAGGTCAGTGCGCATATAGATTGTCCCTCTCAGTGACTAAGACATATTTTATTCTTGGGGTACTTAGAATTGTGTTATCGTACTGTATATTCAAAGACTTGAGCTCTTAAGGCATGCCACTTGAATACATGATGAAAACAGTGAAGTTCTCCATGTAAATTTAGCAGGTATGACTAGCAAGGTCTGTCTGCTTAAGGTGCTTTCCCTTTCAAATTTTGATACGCTGCAGCCTATCGACATTGACTTGGAATACAGATCAGCATCATAGCACTACAGTAAACAATGATGTCCATCTTCGCCGTATCTTTTTGAACAATCCCTGAGCTCCCTAAATTGCGGATTAACTATCTTAGCAGATGAAAATGGCATTTTTTTTAGAATTATTGTATCCTAATACTTGATAACATAAGCTTCTGTGTAAAAGATAGTAATGAAGTGATGAAATAGGATGGCTTTAAATTTATGACGGTTAGGTAGTATTGTATCACCATGTGTTTGATAAAGAACTCGTACATTGCACCACTTGTATGTTCTTTTTGCTGGAATTTCTCAGTCAATCTAGAGAAAAGAGGAATGGCTTCAGTGATAAGCGCCTACCGACCCTATCAGTCTCAGGAACCTTTATGACAGGTACCACGAGATTTTTATCATGTTTTTTTTTTTTTTATAATTTGCGCGCGCTCAAGGGATTAACAACTCTTAAAATGTTTGCACACAGCGCGGGTGATGGAAAATCAGGGAGGATGGGAAGAGAGGTACCGGTTAACGTTGGTTTTCAATGCTTGAAGGTTATAATGACTAGGAAATAAAGAGCTAGGCTGTGCATTCCATAAGCGAGTTGTACGGCAAAGGAACGAATCACGATATTTTGGAGTACGCCCGAAAGTGGGCTTGAGGGTATACTGATGAGCATTCATAGCGAGACGGGTGTTACGGTTAAAAGCTTGAAGGGGCGGAATGCTACTTTCGATTTCTGTGGAGCACTGGTGGTGGAAATAGCGATAAAACAGAGTGGGACACGAGACATTACGTCGGTGTTCGAGAGTGTCCATTGTTTGAGTGATATTAGTATCACTTATGAGTTTTATCGCACGGTTTTGGATCCTATCTAATAGGTGCAGGGAGAGAGGTGCAGAAAACCCAGACATTTCGCAGCATTTTTGACGACATAAAATATGTGGTCATTTCAACGTAAGTTGTCATTGACACGCATACCGAGAATGGTTTCGGTTTCGGCGATGCAAGTGCCATCCATGGATAATGGCTGGGTGTTTAAATTTCGCTTTAACGACAGCAGACAGCATTGTGTTTTGGAAGCATTAAATTCTACTCTGTTAGTGGTTCAGCAATTGGTTATGCTGTTAATATCAGAATTTAATGAGCTTAACATACGCTGCCGTTCCCGTTCTACAGCCGAAGAGCAGGGACGTGAGTGCGGGAACGAATATGAAAAGCAGAGAGACTGTCGTCAGCAAAGGAGTATATTGGATTAGAGGTAGCAGGCAAGAGATCGTTGATGAAAATTAAAAAGAGTGTCGGAGACAGAACGGAGCTCTGGGGCACACCAGCATTTATTTTGTGAATATCAGACATGAAACCGTCCAAGACAACTTGAATTGAACGTTCCGAAAGGTAATTTCTAATCCATTGAAGAAGAGAGTCGTCGATCCCAAAAGCACGCATTTTCGACAAAAGCGCCGGATGCCAAACTCTACCAAATGCCCTAGAAATATCAAGTGCAACTATCTTGCTTTCGCCAGATTTATATACGCTTTGGTTCCACTTTTCGGTGAGACATGCCATTAGATCACCAGTGGACCTGTTGCTATGAAAACCCTACTGCCGGTCATTGAGAAGTTTTCATGTTTCGAGAAATTTCATGAGATGACGGTTTATCAGCGTTTCCATGATCTTAAAACAAGTCCGGGGTGTTGGCGATATGACTATCAACGTCTGGAATTCCTGTGGGCTCATTTATAAGCTGGGTTAAGTTATTTTCCGCAGCGAAGATCTCAACACACCGTCCTTCGGATGTTGTCTGTCCAGAATGTCGAAGCCACCCAGATATAATGATTTCAGTATTATTATACAGGGATACAATTCTTTGAATGGAGTCAGACAGCACATCAAACTCATTAAAAGTCGAATTGCTGTCCAGTTTGGGGCTTCTGTAAATAAAGCAGTAGTGAATAATTTGCCTACGGAGATGGAATTTTAACCATAGAAAATTGAGTTCCACATTGGAACAGGGACTACATTGTGGTGGAGTTTGGTAAGCTACATCACTACGCACGTAAATGACGAGACCGCGGTGAGAGAAGAATAATGGCACTAGTTCGTAGCCTGGTAGTTTTAGATCAGAGTGATCTGAGAGGTGTGGGTGGGGATCTACCTGTGTTTCACTAAGTGCCAAAACAGCTGGCCTGAATTTGCAGACGTGGACTTACAGAAAAGTGATTACTTTTTAGCCTGCGTATATTGGCAATATCCACTCTGAATTCTCGAGTCATTATAAAGAAAGGCAAACACAAAAAACACAAACACCGACGTTACTAAGCCCAGTTGTGAAGTACAAATTCAGAGTTGGTTTACTGAATCGAATTGTTGTAGGTGTTATGCCCCTACAAGAATACGAAACAGCACACCAACAAAATTCATACCCACAGCCCGCTATCCATCGGTTGTTACATACACTTAGTAACTGCACGCGCTGTATGACAATCTAATACAGGAACGGCAGTGACCGAGTGCAAGCAACAGTTTGACCAGGGGCAGGAAGGCTGTGATGCCCGCACTGTGGATTTCGGTTCCACTGCACTCGCGCACTGTTGTTGTTTTGTTTTTTTTTTTCTTACCCGCACAATGAACTTTTTTTTTTTTTTCCACACGATGAACGAATTTCACAGTGCAATTGTCGATAGTCAGCTCGGCACTGTCCCCTCAAAAAGTGGCAGACGATCGCTGCATTCGGCCACAGCATCGAAGCCGAGCCGCCCATTACTAATTTTTTGGTCATTAGCTTTCCCCCCTTGCCAGCACCTAAACCATCCCGGCTCACACCACTGACCCACAACATCCCTCTAATTTTTACTACTAGAATGTAAGAGGTCTTTGCTCTAAAACCAATGCTGTTCTACGCCAATCTCATGCTCTTCCCTTTGATATTTACGACCTGATTGAAACCAATTTGATTCCCGACATAAAGAGCCAGGGATTGTTCCCCCTACTTTTAATGTTTTTCGCGACGACGATCCTACTGGCCTACAATGATGATTCTCCCTGTCGAGGCGTCCTACCGCCGATCTACAACAGCCTTAACTTTTCTCCCATTACCATTTTTTCATCCTTTGAAGTCGAGTTTGTCGCAATACAAATATCACTCCCTTTCAAGTCCCTTTACGTTATATGCTGCTACATCCTAGCAGCTCAACCTATTGAATCCTACCAACATGCTATCGATGCGATCGACCAGTTAATTGACCTGTCTGTCTCTATTGACGATATTCTTCTTTTCGGCGACTTTAAATGAGTGACCATGCTTCGCACAAGGAAAACACTGGTTACCTTTCCGCAATAGATCTCTCTTTGACATGTTGGAGTTACATTCTTTCGTACTGCGTTCGTCTGTCGAACAAAATATACAAGCAGTATTGTCAAAGAAAGAAGTTAAACTTGTCGCAGTCGATGGATAGGCATAGGCATAGAATGATTTCGCAATTGGCGTGAAGGATACGGCTTTACTTTTCTCCAACGACTCTGCTTATCGCTTGAGAAAGCGCATTATGTCTTGCACTTGCTTGTCACCGATGAGAGAAAGAGTTGAAGTACTTCCAGATGCAAAGTTGCTGGTGTCACCAAAATCGTTGTCTCCTTCTTCCATGCGGTAGTAGTCAACTCGAAGTTCAACAGGCAGACATCGCGGTAAAATAGATCTAAACATAACGTAGTATTGGTGAGAAGGTATTTGCAACGCAGTAAGAGAATGACTGCAAGCTGTTACTATATTATACAAATTGCGTAAACCCACAACGTCTGATCTTGAATGTGTAGGGCGCAGAGAAATGAGCTGTTGCATATGCTTGTCTACTAATCGCTCTGTATATCCGTATTGCTCTTGTAAGAGTGAAACAGCTGCATCGTAACAGGCCTCTGATGCTGTAAATCCTGCAATTACCTCAGCTACAGTGAAATCCATCAGATGATCAATCGTTTTTCGTCGCTTCAAATGCCAAGTCAATTAGGCCTTATTTTCACAACAGATTCAAATAACTCCTCAGTATCACTTTGTCCTCTATCTCTCTCAACAATCGATAACTACCACCCTCCCCTTCTTCTCGCGTTTTTTCATAACTCTCTCTCAACCTACGATATTCGTTAAGCAAACTTTTATAAAAGCAGTGACTATCTCAGCAGATCCCCTTTAACTTTCACAACTTAAGTATAAATGACGCCTTATCCATTTTTTATAGAGAAATATTTAATTCTTTTTCTCTTTACGTTTCGTTTTCCCGCCTTAAAACATCATCTACTGGTCCTCACTGGTGTAATCGCAAGCTTCGTTCCTTACGAAATAAGAGAAACAAGTTATGGGCTCTTTTTCTGCGTATCAGATCCTTTTCAAACTATTCCAACTATCTTGGTGCTTATCTTCATTTCACCGAAATTTACGATTCCCCTTACAGCGTTACCTTAATAATGCGCAAGTCAACCTTATAAATGACCCTAAGTCCTTTTACCAATTTGTTAACTACAAAAGAAAGTCCGATGGTTACCCTCCTTCCCTCTCTTTCAACAACAAGTCATCAACCGATCCACTCACCATTGCCAACCTATTTACCAGCTTTTTTAAACAATCCTTCACCAACGCTTGGCTCCATTTTTGGCGACCTTTGGAGTTCCTCAAGGCAGCCATCTCGGTCTCTTTCTTTTTATGTTAATCATAAATGATCTCGATAGGATCATCAAATACTCGTCTGTCTCCCTTTACGTCGACTATGCCAAATTTTTCAAAACCATTTCCTCTCCCCATGACACCTTCCTCCTTCGATAAGACCTTGATAGTTTTTCGATCTGGTGCCTCAAAAATTATTTGAAACTTAATATCGTCAAACACCAATCCATCACCTTTTTAGATAAGCGGCACCAACCTTCTCCCCGACTCTACCTTCTCCACATCCAACCTATTTCTTCCCTTCAATCTCTTCGCGACCTCGACAGTTTCTGTGATAGGGAGCTCAGCTTCCGTTTACATATGGATGGGGTAATTCTGAAAGCCAACTCTGTACTAGGTTTTGTAAAACCTGCTCTATATTTGTTCGCCCCCTCCCAGAGTACGCCAGTTAAGTGTGATCCCTATGTCATCGTGTTCATATCGCGAAAATCGAAAGCGCCGTTTTCTTCGATTTGCTCTTCGTGGTATATCCTAGAACGATTCTTTTATTCTGCCCCCCGATCAAAACCGTCCGAACCTTATTAACTTAAACACCCTTGAGGAACGCAGAGATACAGCCGACTTTCTCTTCATTCATCGACACCGTTGAATGCCCATCCCTTCACAACTCTATTTTACTCAACACTAACTCTCGAAATCTACGTATAGCTCGTCACTTTTATCTGTCAACCCACCACGCCTCCTATGGTCTGAAAGAACCAATCTCAATTCAATTCAATTCAAACCCTACCATCTTTGACTTCCATATCATCGGGCACTAGTAGATATAACGCTCCGCGGTTTCGCATCATTTTCTTTTTTTTTTGGTGGCGTCCAAAGATGTGACAATCTTCGGAAGATACTAATAGCCCGGGCTATCAGCATGCACGATTCGCAAACCCCAAGTACTCGATTTCGGGGGTGCAGCCTGTTTCACCGCATCCCATATTATACCTGATGTTAGCATATGGTTTACGATGTTTTCAGGAGTTGGTATCTCTCCAATTTTCTCCTCTAGTTCTCTGCGCTCTGTTCTGAAGTGTGGGCACTGGAAAAATACGCGTTGTGCATTTCCCCTGGCCGCTCCGCAGTTTAAGCAGAAAGAAGATTCCTTCAGACCAAACATGTATAGATATGATCGAAAACAGCCATGTCCAGTTAGGAGCTGACTTAAGTAAAAATCTACTTCTCCGTAATTACGTTCTACCCATTTATGAATATCGGGTATACTATAAGTCGGTAGGTCCATCTCCCCTTTGTAGATTGGTTCCATCCCTCTTGCCACGCACTTGTGCTGCGCTGCTTTTCTTCCAGCTTGATATCTTTGACTGAAACTCCGGGTTCCCGAACTTTGGCATCGTAGGTCCTTTGTAGCTCGGTAGCCAGTATATCTGCTGGTAGCATTCCCGCAATGACATAGAATATATATAGCATCATCTGACACTGTCCGATATGCACAGCAAACTCTCAGAGCACATAGTCTGTTGACAGAGTTAGTCTTTCTTGCTTATGACTTAATTTTCAGTGCTCTCGCCCATATTGGTGCCGCGTACATTGTGATTGACTGCACCACCCTTGACAGAACTAGTCTTAGTTGTTGTCTGGGTCCTCCTATGTTTGTCATTATTCTGGATAAGGCAGCGCTCACCTTTGCGGCTTTGTCGCACATTCTTTCAAGGTGTTCCTTGTACTCGTAAGTGAGCCTAGCATCGATCATCATACCTAGGTATCTGATAGCCGGTTTTGATGTTATATCGTGATCGCCCAGCCTGATGGTGATTGTTTCTCTTTCCTTGCGACTGATTACCAGAACTGCTTCCGTTTTATGTTCTGCCAGCTCTAACCCAACTGTTGCCATCCACCGTCTAACTTTTTGAATACATTCATTGCGGAAGGGTCGTAGTTACCTTCCGGATAGCATCTACTGTAGAGCGAGCCTTTCTAAATCCATACTACTAGTTTGAGAGTCCCCCGGCTTCATCAATTGACACCTCCAGTCGGTTGCATATTATTCGCTCCAGTATTTCACCCATCGTGTCTAGTAAGCATATTGGACGGTAAGACGAGGGCTCCTCTGGTGGTTTATTCCCTTTGGGCAACAGCACAAGACATTGCTCTTTCCATTGGTCTGGAAAAACCCCTTCTGTTAAATACTTGTTATACATTTCCACGAATGCTTCTGTGTTTATTTCGACGGCTAGCTTAAGGACCTTATTTGGTATGCCGTTCAGTCCAGGTGATTTATTATTGCTAAATCGTTTGCATACATCCAGAAGTTCGGCTTGCGTAACTGGGTGGTCCTATAAGCTCTATTTTTTGCATCAGCCAACGGCATGAGGGTGGGTGTGACCTAGAGCCCTTTAGTTTTGCCAAGGCCGTCCTGTAGGCAGTACCCCAGGAATTAATATCTGCTTCCTCGTAGAGTTCTTTAAAGCTGTTGTTTTTGCTTCTCCGAATGGCTAATTTAAGGTTCCTACGCCTATCTTTGTATTGCACCTGTAAATCCTGGTGGGAGGGCTGACCTCTCGATCGCTGGCATAGTCTTCTAGCTCTATGGCACTTCCCGCGTAGCTCTGCTGTCTCTTGGTTTCATCAGTATACTGGTGGTCGGCGATTTGTTGACGTTTTCCGTTCCATAGATGCGTCGCAAGCCCTAGATACTGTTTTAGTAACCTCCGCAGCCATCGTGTTTGCTGCTACTGGGTTTATTGTGGATTCTCCAAAAAATCAGGAAAAAAGTGTTTTTTTTGTCCAGTGTGCTTGTTTTCCACCCCGTTCGTTGTGCCTTCTTTAGAGGGCGCTTCTGGATTGCTCTCCTTGCTTGCATTTCAAATAGGATGTCCTGGTGGTCAATGTGGGTGTAATCCTTACTGACTTTCCATCTTGATCCCTCACTAGGGAACTTGTTACAAAAGTTACATCAACTCTGGAGCCTACGCCGTTTCTGGGGAATGTGTGCTCGTTGCCCGTATTAAGCAGTACTGCGTCAAGTGACGACACTGCTTCTAGCAGAGCCTCGCCTCTATTGGTCCGTATGCTCCTCCAATCAGTGGCCCATGCGTTGCAGCTCGTTGTGTTACTTATGCCTACACAGTTGCATAGTCATTATCATTATCATCCTCACCACAGCCAGTCAATCACGGACATTCATCCAAAGCGGACAATAAACATTCGGTCGGCATACACACTAATCATCAACAGAAGAATTTATCTACATACCTACTAGTATATTAGAAGCCATCAACCCAGAATCTACCTTCTAATTATCTACCAGGAAAAAGGACATCAGGCAACAATAAACCACCGGCTACCCGAGCACACCCATTCCGAATGGGTCTAAAGGAGAAGAAGAAGACTGCGGCACTGGCAGTTTATATCAAATTTGTGGCTTCCTGCCGCAAACAAGTGAGCGTAGCTGCTCAAATTCATCAAAAACTTACTGGAATCAAGGAAATATATGAAGTAACGTCTGCGGTCGAAGATCATCCAGCAGAGGAGGAGGAAAATATGGAGCTTATTTTGAAGAAAAAAATGGAGATGAGCCTTTCAGATGACATGCATTCCTCCGAGGAATAGTTTCCTGTGATTCAGACAAAGAAGCCAAAGAAATCGGGCACTAAATCACCAATACTGACACCATCAACAGTAGTAACAAATGCAGCACCACCACTTGCACCAGCACCAAAACCTGCCAGAGTGACAGTACATTCAGCAATAACAACACCTTCATCAGCAACAACACCTCCAGCGGCAATGACACAACCATCAATATCGAATGCAGCATTGCTAAGAGAAAATTCCCCACAGACGACACAGAAACCCAAAAGCGGTGATATTATGCCTCCAGCTATATGTTTCCGGCTGAATGTCTCTGGGGCTTGCATACAAAGTCCACAACATCTGGAGTACAAAATCAGTGATGACGACAACAACCAAGGACGTGCACAACAAGATGAAAGACTATCTACGCAACAGGAAAGCAGAATTCAATACATATACCGCGAAGGAAGACAAAAAATCATAGCTGGCTCTGAAGGATATAGGTTCATCACCCCGAGGAAATAAAGGACAAACTAATCAAGGAGGAAATCCCAGTCAGAAGAGTGACCCCCTACAAAACGAGCAGACGAGAGAGAAAGTTGTTACGAGCAGTGACCTACCTGTCATTTACTCAAAGAACCCTTTGCTGAACCAAAAGGTATCTTGGGAAAGTCAAATGGGATTACGCAATGCCGTAACTGCCACAAATTTGGACATATTGCCAGCAACTGTGGGATGAAATACATATGCGTCAAGTGCAAAAAGGACCATCACCTTGGATGCTGTGAAGGGACGGCAAGAAACATCCATGACGAATCCGTTTACTGACTTAACTGCAAGGAAGTTGGACATCCAGCAAACGACAAAGGGTGTCCAAAATACAAGGAGAAGCGTATGGAGAAGAATTAAAATGCAGCAAAGAAGAAGCAACAACACCAGTTTGTTGTGTCTTCTGCAGCAAGAAAAATATCTGCTGGACTCAATTGTGTCGAAGCAGTTCTAGCTACTGCTCCGAAAAAACCAGCACAAAAGCCACAACCAGTTAAACATGCACAACAATCAGCCCAACAACCAGCTTCCGGACACTCGAAACAAATGAAAAGAAACAGCTGCGAACAGTTTTAACATCTTTGAGGATACTAAGAGCTTATTCGGTACCGACCTTCTGAATCTTCTTCAAACAGCAGTGAAGATTGTACCATCTAATTACGGTACACTACCACTACAAGCCAGACGGATATGAGGTCTTCCATGAGCCTAAATGCCCTGGAAAAAGGAGTTGCTCTAAGGACTTTCTTCAAGTGAGCCCCCCCTGCAAATGTCTGGATTTCTGACAATGTAAACCTCAGCCGTGGTCATAAAGGTGACAAATCATTGTATAGCCACTTTGGTAGTACGAAAAGGAGCATCTACCGTGATTTGGCAATCATAAAGGATCTACGAGTATGTATGTATGTAGTCTCCACACATACTGCATCATTGGTGGAGACTTTAACGCCAGTCACCTGCTTTGGCAGGACACCACCATAACACCGGAAGAAGAGTTTATAGAGAGCTGGATAAGCTAAGATACGCGCGTGAACTTCATAGAGTGGTCTAGCAACACTGTTAAAGACGGATTACCACTACCCCCAAAACGCCGAAAGACCCCTCCTGGCGCCAGAGATCGTTGAAGGAAACCGCGTCGGTTTCCTAAACAAAAAATACCAAAACGCCGCCTGGGCTTTCCAACATCACATCTTTGAGGTGATGCAACAACGATTGTGGTAATCGACAAAAACGACAAGCTAAAGCTTTTGGGTAACTTTTTGGCTATCATGCGGAAAAACTCCGGACAACCTCCCATCGCAAGCTACGCTGGCTGGCACCAAGCCCACGTCAAAATTATAGTTTGTGCTTAAAGATCTAGCCATAGGTGGCTAGCCCTAACCCTAGCAAACCTAGATCCCAGCCGAATCTTCCTAACCAGGCTCAGCAACTCGACCCTTCCGACTCATGACTGGATAGTTGCGAAACTGGGAGAACTAAGGGGCCCTTATAAATGCGCGTTAATTGTGAATTGTGATCAATAAGGAATCCCTTAACCCTCCAGCGCTGGCATGATTCGATTTAGATTTGAGTCAATACACCTAAGGGTTTATGAAAAGGATGAGCTGGTTGCTAATAAGCAACCTCCTCTTCCCTCAACTGAATTGGTGAATTCAGCCTCAGATCTTGTAGCGTCGATATCCTTTCCTGAAATGGATAGCGACGACTCTTATCTACCCGAGGCGACAACTAAGCCGTCCTCTAACACTCTCTCGGGAATGGAAACCGACGACGGATTAAAAAGAGTTGCGCTGTTGGGCATATGTTCAGAATCGAAGGACTCGAACAGCACCGTGGTAGATTGGAGCAATGATGCTACGGTTTCTTCAGATTAATCTCCACCACTCCAAAAAGGCATCGGCCGTACTTCTTCTGCGTCTTTCCAAAAACGCAGAAGACATCCTCCTAATCAAGGAAGTAGAAAGCGTGTTTCGTGGACTTGGGACACCTGTATAAGCTCGGATCTCTACAAGAGACAAAAGTAAGACTATAACTTGTACGAGTATATTAGTGACGTGTAGGCTTAATACATTCTCAACCTCAGCGACCCCGACATAACCGTTGCCAGACTGGAGACTGGCTGGCATCGGCATATCTTGGCCACGATTATGTCCGAGCCCTATCTCTGGTGACAACCTAGAAGGGGTGGTACTGAAAGCTGGAAGGCTAAAAACCGGCCTCGCGACGCTAGCGCTCATCACACGGTATGGGACAGCACCGACATCAACGAAAGAGGTTAGCTACTTTTTGATTATCGCTTTCATTGCCAAGCTTGAATCCTGGAATGGTTTTCCCTTTGACTCTGCTACTAAATTTTCTTGCTCACTCTAGGGGTTTCTGTTCGGATCTTGTTGATTTGAGAGAATACTTTTACCTTTTGGTTAATTCTCCGAATGTTATTCCTGGATTGGCAGCTCTCCATTTTCTCGGTCGCTTGTTTCTTTTTTCCCCAGAGAGTCCGGGGTTCATTTGTATGCAGCTCCATTTTGTTTGCTAGAACAGTAGAGTGAAATCCAATTAACCAGCTGCATTGGACAAGGACGTTTCTCGTGGAGCTCGTAGAGTTCTTTGATAGCATCTACTCCTTCTATGGGAGCATAAGCACCCTTTAGGTCGCCAATTGGGTTATTGGAGTTGATGTGAATCGCTACAATGTGTAGAAAACGCTCAAGACTTCTTGCCTTTGACCGCAGTTTACAATAAATCCGCAACCAAACGCATGTTACTTATGTTCTCTGCCGCAGTCATTGTAGTACGAGTACATGCCACAATTAACTTATCCATTTCACGGATTTTCTTTAATAGCAGTGATATAGCAGTCGGGGCATTCACAAATTATTCGACTGCGCAAGACTTGCTTAGAGCCAAAATATTCCTCGGCATTTTTCTCTATTTTAGAATCTTGGAGAGCCCTTATTGAATTGAAGTTCTAGTTGCACTGAAGTCATTCGCAAAAGGAATTATTGATGTATTTTACACTCACCCGCTATCTGGCCTCCTTCTGACGTTCACAAAGTTGGATGAGACCATAACGCGGTGGCTACCTCACTTATCTACTTAGGCGGCGCTTCAGTCCGGAGTGAACCTGGCCCTGAAAAAACAACGTTTTTCAGGTATAACGAACTTACGCTAGTCGCCTTCCACTTAACCGCACGGTCGCCCTCTTCTACGTCATACCAGCAAGTTTCCCTCAAGGACTTTTTGGTCTAGATCTGTAACGTCCATTCCTTCGATATGATCTAGCCATCTGTAAACGCACGCCCGGACGGATGTCGCTTTACAGCGCCCACAGTTAATTGTTGGAACTCCTCATTCATTTCCAGGAACGCTGTGATGCCGTTCATAGAGGATGCTTTATTCTGACAACATGATGAGCTACTATTCTGGGTTTGTAATCCGGGAATGTTCGTTTTGTTTTCTGATCCATTTGGCCAATTTCCACAATAGCGCGCTTTTCTTGCTCTTTCTTTTAAAGCTTGCAAAGAGTCTAGAGGCTTCCGATTGCAGGCTTTCTACGTCGAACTTTGATGGTCTCAGTTGACTCCTTTGTGCCTATGAAGACCCTATTTATATCCTGATTGCAACAAGGATATGATCTACATCGATGTTGTCTCCTCGGAAGGTTCGTACTTTTGGAATGTTGAATCAGTGCCTGACGTAGATTGTCATGTAATCAATCTGGTTGAAGACAGATTGATCAGGGGATAGCCAAGTGCGTTTATGATGTTTATATGCAGCTGGGCGCTGCATAGCTTCAAATCATACCAGTCTGCTGGTCCGGACGGTATAATACCTGCCGAGCTACAGAGGTCCTCAGATATTATCCTGCCTATGCTAGAGAATATCATGAGGAGCTGTGTAGTATTATCACTGGATACTGCCCAATGCCAGCATGCAAGAAGGCTTGGCGCTTATACAAAGGATTTCTGTAGAAGCTGCATGGTCGAGGAGGAAGAGGAGACAATCCTCCATCTATTCTGCACATGTCCAGATCGCTCCCAGAGAAGAAAACTTCACTTAGGATCTTCCCTAAAAAATATAGACGTAAACAGTCTCCTACGCTTCATCCTAAGCTCAAACTGGTTCCATCAGGAAGAGGATCATAGATCCACGTGGCATCACAATGGGCCAATAGGCCTAAGTGTGTTGGCATTTCCAACAGCCACTCTTACCTACCCACCTATATGTGGGAACCGCATACTACCAAGGATGGCTACTAAGGAGGTACGCCCTGTCGCAGTTTCTAAAAACCTGACTCCATAGTCGGACGTGGTGTTATGTAGAGTGTGCTTCCGATGACCAGCTCAAAGACAGCTTTACCCAGCATTAAGATCTCCTAACACAACTTTGATGGATACTAGAACACTGAGCAGATGTTTGGTCTAGGAGTCAATAGGATTCGTCTTTAATGCTGTTGTCCTTATCCTCTGTAGGTGTATGCACGTAAATCGCGCTTATATTTCCGATTTTGGTCTTGATCCTTGGCTGTACATGCCAAAATTAAAGACTTTTTGCCTAATAGTTCATGAAATAGCAAATCCAGACCCAAGTAAGAGCCATAACTCTTCTTCATAGCAGTTGCCGTAGAAGATAGTTTGTCATCGGCTTTTTACCTGGCCCCATCCAGTCACACTTCATAAATTGCAGCAACATCTGCATTATAGCAGTCTACCTCCTCCGCGAGTACTAAAGTTCCATGTGCAAAGCTGAAATTAGTCCGTATCCCAGGCTGTTGTATTTTTCGTTTTTCCTGCAACATGGAAGATTAGGTCCTTAATACTTAAAATCTCTGGACAAAGGGTCCAGTTAAAGGGTCTGGTAGCTACCAGGAGGAGATAAAATAAGCACAAGTAATTTGCAGTAATATGATATCTGAAAGTTGTCGATACCTACGCCATCTTTTGGCAACGCATGACAAATATATTTTAAAGACCTGAGTTGGTGGTTGTAAGACCTGCATGTGAGTCTCCCCTTCGATTCCGTAACTTAAAAAAAAAAAAGCATTTAAGTGCCAGCCATAACTCTTTTGTAACCAGTGACATGGCGTAAACTTTCCCCTGAATACGCTGTCCCATTGTTGGATGCAAAATTTACGCTTGATCAGACAAATTAACCGACAAACTTTCGAAAAAACACACACACCAATGAACAATCAACGAAAATGAGTGAAATAAATTTCTCACGTTACGTCCGTCCAGTATGGGTGCAGCAGCATACAGGGTGGAACGTAATTCCATTGACAGGACGCGTTCATTTGCGGGGGGAACCAGCAACAAAAAAAAAAAAACAATAAAATAGACTTTCAATGTAATTGATTGATTTTTACGGCATTTCCTCTTCATTTCGATCACCATAGTCATGTGTGTACGTATGTGAGTCTCCGATAGATGCAAGATGCGACCTACCATGACTAAATTGCAACAGCAGGCAATTGCAACAGTGACTCCGTTGTTCAGTTGCTCGTTTGCATCAAATTTAATCACGCGGCGCCGCCGCCGCCGGCGTCGCGCACATGATACCACGAATAAAAATCACCAACTACGGAAAGTATGACAAGGAACAAGAAGTCGAGCCATGTTGGCAGACATTTTCTATTGCACGCGGGAGCCCATATTTCTTCATCCCGATCATTGGGTGAAAGTACAAGCAGCAGTTGCAGCCAGCGTAACATCATGACAATGTTGCAGAAATGAGCACAGAATGAAGGTGCCTCCGCATGGATCGTACTGATCGCTGATCGTACTGATCGCATTCGATGTATCTGAGTGTGATAATTAAATGTTGCTGCTCGTTAAGATGCCTAAAACGCGTACGACGAGTAGTTTGGCTTGCATGGTACGAGTATGTAGAAGAAACCCGTATTTGTATCATTTACGATCAGAAGATACAATGTTGTAGGACCCATGGATACATGTTCTACTCTCAGATCCGTATTGAGCACATTTATTCGGTTGGATATACAGGTATCAATAACTCCGAGTCCGGACGGAATTTATGTAGGAGGATACATGCCGCCAACGTGTTTAGGAGACCGTTGCTCATTTATTATTCACCCGAGAACGTCGGTGAGTAGAATTTATTTCTCTGTGGCTGTAACGAGTTAAGCGATTTTGTTGAGAGAACAGACCGGCTTAAGGATTTGAATACATAGAGTCATTGCCCATTTGAATAAAAACTTGAATAGGAATTGGAGCCAACGTCAGTAAAACCAACAGACTTCTTTTAATCGTAAAATAATATATTGTTGGGGTGGCTGTCAGCGGTAAGGTTGTAGACTTATTTTGATTCATGAATCGAGGATTTATAGACAGACCTACAAGCTGAGAACAACAGCTTCTTATTGGTACTGTTGTTCTTAGGGTATGATATGGATTACTATTTTACCGTGGTTGATACTGGGCGAATTACAACTCGCCTATGTCTTTTGATGGCAGCAACAACCGTCAGTTGGAACTTTAACAGACTTTAACAGTATCTGCATCCAGTTTCTTAGACATAAGGCTGGTTAAGAGTTCTTTCTTGCCGTGTATGTCACTTATGTAAGGCGGGGTCATCTTCTGCTGTGTTTCCTCTGGTGAATACTTCACTCTAAGACCATCACTCGCAGACCACAACTTGGCGAATTTTACCCTTACAAAATTCAATTGACCCAGGAGCTGAAGGTAAACGACCATAGGCAACGACGTGTGTTCGCTGAATGGGCTCTGGAGCAGTTGGAAACTGACCCTAAATTTCATCGAAAAATCATCTTCAGCGATGAGGCTCATTTCTCGATGAATGGGTACACCAGCAAACAAAATTGTCGAATTTGGAACGACACCAATCCACATGAGATCCAAGAGCGTCCAATGCAACCCGAAAGAGTCACTGTTTGATGTGGATTTTGAGCTGGGGGCGTCATCGGTCCATATTTCTTTGAGAACGAGGTTGGCCAGGCCATCATCGTCAGCGGCGAGCGCTATAGGTCAATGATAACCAACTTCCTTTGGCCTAAATTGGATGACTTGGACACCAATGACATGTGGTTTCATCAAAACGGCGCTACGTACCACACAGCTCACGCCACATTGGAAATTCTTCACGAGCGATTGGAGGGCCGGGTCATATCACGTGGAGGCAATGTGAACTGGCCACCGAGATCGGGCGTTTTGACCCCGTTAGAATTTTTCTTATGGAGTTTTCTGATGTCGCAGGTCTATTCGAATAAGCCACAAACCACAGCGGCCCTCAAAGCCAACATAACCCATGCCATCGGTCAAATTCAGCCTGATTTATGCGCCAGGGTCATGGAAAATTTGACATTTCGGATGCCCACCACCCAGAGAAGCCACGGCGGACATTTGAACGATGTTATATTCCGTACATATTGGCATCGATAGGCCTTTGTTTTATTTAAATTTAAAGATAGGAAGAGCTTAATGAAAGACCCTTTACAAGGGCTGTGAAGACAAGGGTGCTAACCTAGATAGCTTTTTATGTTGATTCTGAAAGCGAATTATTCCTTAATTGCCTTCTTAACAGTTATACGGTAGAACAACCACCACTTCCATAGTTAGGTTAAACAGGGGTACCAGGCACCAAAACGGGCCCGTCGTGATCACTGTGGAGCCAGTTGAATTTGTCTTGAAATGGCAAAAACCTGAACAATCACTCTAGTGAAACACCCAATTTCCCCACAAATCCAAAAAAGCCTTTGAAGTTCTCTAGGTTTTCGAAATAGGATATCCCTAAAAATTTTCTTCGAAGACGCGATATTGCCTCGCATTTGAACAATATGTGTGTTATGTCGTCAACAGTTTCAAATATCCTTATCTGACAATTTGAGTCTCTTTGCGTGTTTCCGCAGGAGACAGTGTCCTGTCAGGATTCCTATTACTATTCCAAGTTTATCCCTGTTTAATTTTATTAACTTCCTAGATCTTTTGGCGTTAAAAAGTGGCCAGAGAGCCTTGGATACCCTGTGTCCTTCAAAACTTGACTACCTTAGGTCGGCAGTCTTTGTAATTTTTTCCTCAATAGCACCCCTTACTATGCAAAGGGGTGGTTTGATGTTGGCAACCTCACTATTGTCGAGGAGCCCTCCTTTTCTTGCAAGCTCGTCCGCTTGTTCATTTCCTTTAATACCGCAGTGTCCTGGTATCCAGTACAGTCTTATCTGGTTCTGACTGCATAGTGCCTTGAGCACTGTGCGACAACCCCTGAAGGTATTTGAGTTGACGTTTTCTGATTCCATTGCCTTGCATGCGGCTTGGCTATCGATCTAGATTGTGATATCTCTTTCGGATACCGACCTCATCTGCATTAGCTCAGCCGCTCTGAGGACAGCTAAAACCTCTGATTGGAAGACACCGCTTGCGCCCGGTAGTCTTATAGGCATTCTTCTGAGAAGATACCAGAACTTGTTCCTGTTTTTGAGGACTTTTGCATTTTTTTCCAAGTCATCTCTCTCCGGAATATTATATCATAAGGGATGACGAAGTCGACCAAGGGAGGAATTGCGTTAGAATTAGATCGCCTGGCAGTAGCTCCGCTAGGACCTTTTTGTTTCTTTCCGCCACATTAAGATTCCAATTCAGTTTTTTGCCCAGAATCACACCCAGATACTTCGCGCTGTTCGAAAAGGAAAGTTCCACTCCGTTGAATTTCGTTATCTTGTACTTTCTGGTAAAAAGAAGTAGTTCCATTTTGGAATTCAGTGTTCAACCTCGATTATGTCGGTTAAAATATTTAGGTGTTTTCCCTGCACTTTTATGACCACGTTATCTGCGTATGCCATACCCATTGCTCTAAGCTTTTTGAGGATGTCATTGATAACCAGTACCCACAGGAGTGGTGATATGCCTCCCGCCTGAGGGGTTCCCCTGGTTACGGACATTCTAACCGAGCTTTGGTCAATGGAACAATATATTTTCCTTCTTGCAAGCATGTTTCAAACCCAGTTAGTAATGCCCTGTTCAATGTTAACGTCTACCAGAGCATTTTTAATGGCAGTACACTCCGTTATTGAATTCTCCTCCAATATCGAGAAAGGCCGCCATCGCAACTAACCGAAGATTCTTTTCTATATACCCCACCACCCCGTGCAGGACGGTTTCTACAGATTCCGACACGCAATCCAGACATCAGGCAAGTGAATGGCGTTCACCAAATGAGCCAAGACCAAAAAAACCACGTCGTTTTCAGTCAAAAAAGAAGGCAATGCTCACGGCTTACATGGATTACAACGGTGTAGTGCATCACGAATTTTTGCCAGAAGGCCAGAAGGTAAACAGAGAGTATTATTTCTGCGTTATGAGACGTTTGCGTTAAGCAATTCGCCGAAAGAGACCAGAATTGTGAGCAGAAAGCTCGTGGATTTTGCACCATAATAACGCACCGTCGCACAGTGCCATCATTATTCGTAATTGACGAAAAATGCAACAAATACCACCCAACAGCCACCGAATTCACCTGATTTGGCTCCCTGTGACTTATTTCTGTTCAATCGAGTTAAAAAACCACTACGGGGAACGCGTTGCAGCAGCCGAGAGGAAGTAATGGAAAAATCGCAGGAAGCACTGATGAACAACCGAAAACAGAATAAAAAAAATGTTTCGAGGATTGAATCAAGCGCTGGCATAAGTGTGTTGGTTGAGATACTCTGTCTCTAGAGTCGATGCGTATTTGGCGGTACATTATACTAGTATATTGGGTCTATAACTTATTCGTGCGGTTTGCTAAGAGATGGCGTAACTTGTATTATTCCATTGGAACATGCGTTGGAAAGCTACTGTCATTGTATATTATTTCAGTATATGTCATTCATTTGAAGGGTAAACAACAATAATTTTTTTCACTCAAATATGTCCAATTTTGTGCCTGAAAAAGTGTTTTTGCGGGGAGTTCTTCTTCATTACTTTAATATGCAGAAAACTGCTGCCGAAAGTCATCGTATTTTGGTGGAAGTTTATGGTGAACATGCGCTAGCTGAGCGAACGTGCCAAAAGTGGTTTGCACGATTTAAAAGTGGTGATTTTGGCTTGGAAGACGATGAACGTCCTGGGCAGCCAGTTTGAAAGTTTGAAGATGAAGAACTGGAAGCATTACTCTATGAAGATTGTTGCCAAACACAAGAAGAGCTCGCAGAATCTTTGGGTGTCACTCAAGCAGCCATTTCAAAACGTTTAAAAGCAGCTGGTTATATTCAAAAGCAAGGAAATTGGGTTCCACATGAACTCAAGCCGAGAGACGTCGAAAGGCGGTTTGCACGTCCGAAATGCTGCTGGAACTCCACAAAAGGAAGTCATTTTTGCATCGGATTGTTACTGGTGATGAAAAATGGATCCATTACGACAACCCCAAGCGCAAAAAATCATATGTGATACCCGGCCAACCAGCCAAATCAACGGCACAGCCGAATATCCATGGCACGAAGATAATGCTCTGTATATGGTGGGATCAGATGGGTGTGCTTTATTATGAGCTGCTAAAACCGGGTGAAACCATCAATGGACAACGCTACCGAACACAATTAATCCGTTTGAAGAGAGCAGTGGCCGAAAAACGCCCGGAATATGCGACCAGACACGAGGCAATAATTCTCCATCATGACAACGCTCGGCGCCACGTTGCTATTCCGGTTAAGAACTATTTGGAAAACAGTGGATGGGAAGTCTTACCCCACCCGCCTTATAGCCCAGACCTTGCCCCTTCTGACTACCATTTGTTCCGGTCGATGCAGAACGCCCTCACTGAAATACGGTTCACATCAGAGCAGAATATTAAAAATTGGCTTGATTCATTCTTGGCTGCCAAGCCGGCGCAGTTCTTTTGGGATGGGATCCACAAATTTCCAGAATTTCCCAATAATATAACATATTTATAACCTCGAAATCGCATGATAATTGAAAATACATAGATCTGCTTGCACCGTTGGACCTGTTAATAGAACATCGTTAAGCGATTTTCCCGTTGAAGTTTTCGCTGCACCGTCAAATACAACCCGCAGTTTGGTCGTGGAACTTTTAGGTTTGAGAACGAAGTGATGATGCATGCCATCGATGGAAGGTGGTATATCGCCCGAAGATCACGGCACCATGGATTACTAAATTGAGTGGATGTAGTCAGCGGTAAAGTAAGGAAAATTCTCCATTCGTCTAAAAGTTCTGCACTGACTTCAAATATTCCCAACAAACTCTTAGCAACACCGCAGAAGAACAACAGAATTCCGCCTCTAAATTGGCCGCCTTACTCACCGCTCCCAAAACGGTTTCTTTTTTATTTTTTGGCAAAATTCCTTCTAAATGTTCTCACGAAGCTCTTGCTGAAATTGATGGGCGACGAGTGATTGTGTCGAAATCAACAGTAGCGAACAACCTGCGAGAATTCTTCAATTTGGATTTGGATGGCTTCCACAAATCACTAGGTTGCTCCAATTTCGAAATCCCCCCCCAAAAAAAAAACTCTCTCTGAAAAGCAAAAACAAGGAACTCAACCCCCAAAAATAAAACGAAAATTCCTCTTGAGACTTTGTGAATGAATTTATTTCCTTCCGAATGGTACATTTCGATTTTCTGGTGTTTGTTTTTGAGTTTTTTTTTTAGTTTCTTATACAAAAGCTAATAAAGAAAACAGTTACTTCAAATACTCGCACAAACGATAATAAACATTAAAAGTGGAAAGTGAGAAAAAATAGAGAAAAAATTAAAGAAAATGCGTTTCAGCAAGAAAATCCACACACAACAGTGTCGGTTGGCGGCAGCTTGCGATGAAAGATGGAATTTTCATTTAAATTTGCTGCTGACTTGGTGTTGGTTGTACTGTTGCTGTCGCTGTTGCTGTTGCTGACGTGCTGACAGTCAGCATTTCGAAATGATCTCGAGTGGGTGTATGCGTGTGTATGTAAGTGTTGAGTTAATAATAATTAATGGTAGATTAATTAATAAAAAAAAATTAAAGTAATAAAAATTGTTGCATCGTCTTGTTGTTCATCTCTGTTTCTTCTTTTTTTTTCGGATTCTGTTTCTGTATGGAGCATACTTTATATAGACGATGATGACGGATGATGGAAGTGTTTGTTCCAATGTTTACATGGGCCTACCCATGCCACGGCCGGGTGGGGGTCCATCAGCCGACTTGGGACTCTTGATTGTCTCGTCAACGGATAGAATCATGCAAGCGGCTTCGCAGGCAGCCGTTAGAGCGTTAATTTTAATTACGGATGGTTCCCAGACGCATGCCTCAAAGTTATCGGCGATGTGCTCCTTCATGATGTCGACACCATACCAGCAGCTGCCTGCAACAGATAAAAATAAAGACAAACTCATGTTATTAAGTATTTCAAAAATTTGATATTCGAAAATTCGTTCTTGTAAAAATGTGCTTTGCGTAATTTAAATTTGAATTTGAAGGAGGAATTACGAGTGAGTATACGGATATGTAACTAGTACGAGTACGTCCTAAGTGGCAAGTGAAGAGGTCGATGTAAAAATTAAATGAAATTGAGGGAAGTGGTACCTAAATCATTGAATGGAAGACAAGTACTCTCCGTCAGATTGAGGAGATTGCTTTGATGCTATTTCTGATCTGTCTGATGGCATAGACGTAAGGTTATACTCGCATCTCACAAAATTCCGAACTTGTTTACCACAATATTCGTTAAAAGAAACGTTTGCTCAAAGTTCGGTAGGCTATAGGCCTCATATTGACTATTTCCGTCGACTAAAATGTCAAACGACAAAATCTAAACAATTGCTAAGAAAGCGGGTAAGAGACCCTTTCTCCTGAACATCTTCACAGCTACGACAGGTGATGTTATAGAGTACACCTAGCGTGGCTGTCAGGATTGGATGGCCAGCATGATGAAGTGTTGGTATATAGTAAGTATGCTGCCATTGACTACTCCTACTGGAATGTTGGCTGTTTCTGTTCGTGAGTCGCCAAGGATTGACCCCCGCTTGACTAGTTCATCTGATCTTTTCGTTACCTTAAATGGCACTGTATCCTGGAGCCCAGACGATGGTAACCATTTATTGGGAGCCAAGGAGATTGAATACAGTTTAGCATTGTCTAAATAGTTTTGAGCATGTACTAGCTGAATTAATAGCTTTCATTGCAGCTTGGCTATCGGTGCAGGTAGCCTTTTCGCAAACATCTTCAATTGCGAAAAGCTCCGCCTGGACGGCGCTGGCATAGTCTGGTAGATGAAAAGACATCGACACTTGCAATTTCTCCGAGAAAATTCCCGTACGGCAGGTCAATACATCTGCGTCTAGTGCCTTGGACTCGAAATGATAAATTGGATGGTTTGAAGGCTCCATTCTGTCTCCTACACTGTTTTAATTTTCGATGGTAATTTCCAATCTCCTGTTTTTCTTTTTATAATTTGCGCGCGCTCAAGGGATTTAAGTATCATTAAAATGTTTGAACACAGCGCGGGCGAAGGAAAGTCAGGGAGGATAGAAAGAGAGGTACCGGTGAACGTTGGTTTTAAATGCTTGAAGGTTGTAATGACTAGGAAATAAGGAGCTAGGCAGGGCATTCCATAAGCGAGTTTTACGGCTTAGGAACGAATCACGATATTTTAGAGTACGTCGAACGTGGGCTTGAGGGTATACTGATGAGCATTCATAGCGAGACGGGTGTTAGGGTTGAAGGTGTGAAAGTTTGAAGGGATGGAATGCAACTGGCGATTTTTATCTAGCACTGGTGGTGGAAATAGCGATAAAACAGAGTGAGACACGAGACTTTACGTCTGTGTTCGAGGGTGTCCATTGTTTGAGTGATATTAGTACGAGGGCGGGTCAATAAGTCCGTGAATTTCTGACCTCTTTACTGAAACAGCAACACTGCTCCTGTCAACAGGCATCTGTCAGTTGACCCCTGTCAAAATTTAAACTTTCTGCGTCAGTTAGTTTGTGTTTGACAGCTATTTTTATCAGACTACTCACTAATTTGAGGAGAAAATGGAAAAAAGTGAATTTCGTGTGCTTATTAAGCATTATTTCTTGCGAAAAAAAACCATTACCGAGACCAAGGCTAAGCTTGATAAATACTATGGGGACTCTGCACCATCGATTTCAATGGTAAAAAAGTGGTTTACTGAATTTCGTTGTGGCCGTACAAGCACTGAAGATGCCGAACGTCCTGGACGCCCCGTTGAGGTCTCTACACCCGAAACAATCGAAAAAATTCACGATATGGTGTTGGCCGACCGAAGATTGAAAGTGCGAGAGATTGTGGAAGCCGTAGGGATCTCGCATGGCTCAGTGGTTTCAATTTTGAATGATCACTTGGGCATGAGAAAGCTTTCCGCAAGATGGGTGCCGCGTTTGCTCACAGTCGACCACAAACGCAATCGTGTAACAACTTCACAGGAAGGTTTGGCGTTGTTTAATCGCAATATGGAGGAGTTTTTGCGCCGTTTTGTAACCGTGGACGAAACATGGATCCATCACAACACACCAGAGAACAAACAACAGTCAAAACAGTGGGTTTCTAAGGGTGAATCGGCGCCAAAGAAGACCAAGGTGGGTTTGTCAGTCAATAAAGTTATGGCGACTGTTTTTTGGGATGCACGCGGGATAATCCACATTGACTACCTTCAAAAGGGAAGAACAATCAATGGGGAATATTATGCCAACTTATTGGACCGATTCAATGACGATTTGAAAAAAAAACGACCTCATTTGGCCAAGAAAAAAGTTCTTTTCCACCAAGACAATGCAAGGGTGCACACATGTGCAGTTGCCATGGCAAAAATCCATGAATTGGGCTATGAATTGCTCCCTCATCCACCCTATTCTCCAGATTTGGCTCCGAGCGACTACTTCTTGTTCCCAAACCTGAAGAAATGGCTTGGTGGAAAAAGATTTGACTCCAATGATGAAGTCATCTCGTAAACAAAGGCCTATTTTGAGGACCTCGACAAATCATTTTTTTTGGAAGGGATAAAAAAATTGGGAGAAGCGTTGGACAAAGTGTATAGAGCTCAAGGGAGACTACGTTGAAAAATAAAATTATTTTTTTATCAAAAAATCTGTGTTTTAATCCAAAAGTTTTATTGACCCGCCCTCGTATCACCAATGAGATGTATCGCACGGTTTTGGATCCTATCTAGCAGGTGCAGAGATCTTTTAGGAGTACCTAACCAGATGTGGGCATTGTACTCCAATTTTGGGCGGATGAATGCCTTATATATTGAGGCCAGATCAGAGGGTGAAATATTTCTTACATCACTTGAGGAAACCTGGATATTTCGCAGCATTTTTGACGACACCGAATATGTGGTCATTCCAACGTAAGTTTTCATTGACACAAATCCCGAGAATGGGCAGTTTATCGGTTTCGACGATACAGACAACATTGTGTTTTGGAATCATTAAATTCTACTCTGATAGTATTTCCCCAATTAGTTATGCTGTTAATATCAGAATTTAATGAGCTTAACATACGCTGCCGTTCTCGTTCTACAGCCGAAGAGCAGGGACGTGAGTCCGGGAACGAATATGAAAAGTAGAGAGTACTGTCGTCAGCAAAGGAATATATTGGATTAGAAGTAGCAGACAAGAGATCGTTGATGAAAATTGAAAAAAAGTGTCGGAGGCAGAACGGAGCCCTGGGGCACATCAGCATTTATATTGTGAATATCAGACTTGAAACCATCCAAGACAACTTGAATTGAACGTTCCGAAAGGTAATTTCTAATCCATTGAAGAAGAGAGTCGTCGATCCCAAAAGCACGTATTTTCGACAAAGCCTGATGCCAAACTCTGTCAAATGCCTGTCTGATACAAGGGTGTTACACATGACAGTATTGCCATGTCCACTACTCAATAATTTCACAGCATTTCAAAGCAACTGGTAAAAGCATAAAAGCTGAACAACTGTGGGTAAAGCCAATGTGGCTTTAATCGAGAGAACAGTACAAGATCCGCTTGTTAAAAGTTTGCTTTTTCCTACTTAGTCGAAACGAAAGTGACACATTCGTGCATAGAATTGCTACGTCTGATGCAGAGTGGTTCTCTTAATGGTCTTTGATGATCTGCGCAGTGGTTTGACACCGAAAATGCACCAAAACACATGCCAAAGACAAGTCTTTACCAAAAACGATTATGGTGACCAAGTGAGCTGCAGCAGGAGTTATTCGCTATACCATCCTAAGAACTGGTGGAACAATAAATCCAGAGAAGTACTGCTTGATACTGCAACACTGGCATTAGAAATTGATGGTTAAGCAGCCAGCGTCGTTATTTTGCATTAGGAAAAGGAAGGGCAACATGTATCACATACTCGTATAACCGTGCATCTACTGAAGTACGCAAATCTATCTCAGCTACGACCATACAATAAAACTAATAGTAGCACTAATCTAGGTCAGTCGTTGACACTCTACAACACCCAAGCCACCTTTTTCTATCGCTATTTCACCAAAGGCACACCAATCCAATTGACAGTAAAAATTGGATTCCTTTCATCCCAAAATCGTACGAGTTGCATCCTCAGATTGCTCATCAGTTTTGTCCAAGTCCATACGGCGACGTACTTTTTCCTGAATCGTACAACTCGTTTATGGAATGCATTGAGATTTCCAGTCAATAAAGTGGTTAGCCAAATTGAAGTATCCCGAGAATTGGTCCGCAGAGTTTCTGATTGAGAGAACACCGCAGAACACGAACTAATACTTCGGGAAGCATTTGTTTGATCTGTTAGCAAGATATGTAGCCTCCGACAGATTGAGGGGTTACTTTCGTACAAAGTTAAAACTCGATGTGCTCAAGTCTCTACTCTAGAAAGCTTGGACAGTAAATTAGCGAATATAGCTCTGGGCTTCCCAAAGCGAGTTTGATGCCAATGTCAGACAAGACGATGCTTTCTAGATACCGAAACCTCTCTCAACGCCCTGTCTAGCATCGTCGAATTCCGTAAAAGATAGCCATGTTAACGAAATACCTCTGAAACACAAGAGCGGGAAATGGAGCTGCCGCGTAAACGGATGATGTGGTGGTTCATATGGTTACCTATGGATTGCTCGCTGTAATTAGTGAAATCCTGAGCTACGTTCTTTTGCGAACGCCTGGCGAATGGACTTTGTCCAGTGAGCTGCGAGTTAGGCGCAAAAAACAGAGCTTGTCCTCCACCCACAGAAATGGAACATTCCATTCCTCCAACTATGCAAAGTGCAAGATACCTAGGTGTGGCACTAGAAAGATTGACTTCCAATTCTACAGCAACAATTCAAGAGAAGGTGGGGGAGCAACCCTTAAAATGACCCTATGGATTTAAACGGCTATTGTTAGACCCATCTTAACTGACGCTAGCTAAATAAGATGGTAATCTATGATACAAGCAAAACTGGCAAGCTTGGCAAGCTTTGGCAAACGACAAAATTGTACAGGATTGCATGCATTGGCACGTCTAGTCAAATGAGAACGTGCAACCTGCAGCTAAAATGCTTTCAGACTGAGTCAGGTCAATGAATAACAACCAAGCCCGAAATAGTATCAATGGTATCGAATAAGCTGGGTATACCATATGTTCCAATATACACTACGTACAGAGGGTACCATCCCCGCGTTGTAGTAGACGTTTTGATACCTGTCTGCACGGACGAATCAAGATCGAGATAATAATCGGCGCTGGGATCTTTTCCGATCAACTGATTCGCCTTCCAGATGGCAAAAGTGTCTTCTTCCAAGTCGAAATATTGGCTTTGGAAGAGACTGTCAAGCTGGCGAGAGTGAAAGCAATATCAAATGGCGACATTACCACATTTATTGATAGCCAGGATGCCATGAAGGCCAAAGCTGGCGTCGAAATCAAATCAAAGCTTGTGGAGAAGAACTTAAGGCTTAGCATAATGCCAAGATGTGCTAAGTTCTTGGCCACAAAAAAATGGTAGGTAGTGGGCACGCAGACGAGTTAGTTTGTAAAGGATCTGCTACTGACCTAGAATTGGCGGAGCTACAATAGTTACAAAATAAAACAAATTCAAATCTAGCAAGATCTAGACCGCCATCAGGATACATTCTCTCGGTTTTAGTAATCCGAGGCGGAAAACCTGCTGCTGCTTCATTTACTACTTCACTTTCAGATTCGTATATGCAGCGTATAGTTGAGTACGAGTATGTCAATCAAAACAAGACGGCAAGCGGAATCACTACTTTAAGGCTTAAAGATATCGCAAATAAATTATCGAATACATCCCCTTCCAATCGCACATTCCACTACCTGGCTGCCACAATGGTCTACAAACACTTAAGTCCGGTAGGTTGTAACGAAGCCTGATGGGGACGAGTAAGCAATCACCCCACAAACTTAGCCTAAGTAGAGCTTACTATTAAGGCAATACCAAGTGATATCGATCACTCATCTACGAAAAAACGATTTTGTTATTCGTCGCTTTAAAAGCTATCATTTTGGCCAAATTTCTGGCTGTTCGTCCGTTCAAGTCATTCACTTACACTGCACTGAAACTCTCCACAAATATTATCAGACCAACGTTTGTCTTAGACTCCATCAAAGGAGGACTCCTTCGTTTATCAAAAAATCGAATGGAACCTGGACAAAATCGGCCAAAGAATTATTACGGCATTTGCTTTGCCAGTATCGTCTGCGTTTTAAATTGTATTGTAAAATTATTGACAATTTTGGTGCGGGCTGAGACCACATACCCTTGATTTGGGAAACATGAGCTCGTTGATAGGGGGACCAAGTTTGACTGGAATACTCAAGCAGGGAGCGAACAAAGGTAGCATAGAGAGATCTGGTTGCATACGGGAACCAATCAAAATTCCTTGGACCACCGTTTAATAAAGCCAAGTGGCTTTGTGGATCATCTTATCGATATGCGAACGGAAATTAAGCTCACAGTCGAAGAGCAGTTTTTGGGGCATCAGATAGAAAACAGATCAAGGTCTTCTTGAAAAAGGGCAGTGTCATGAGGAGAAGAAATACAATAATTTTAAAGAAATTTGTGTTGTCTGCGTAAAGGTAGAGGAAAGAGTGTTTAATCACTCTCTTAACATTGTTAATAGTAAGAATGAAGAGAAGAGGACCAAGATGACTGCCTTGTGGAACTCCATATGAAGCCAGGAATGGAACAGAAAAGGCGGATCTAAGCCGAATACTATGTATAATAACGGTTTATCAGATAAGAAGAAATCGATTTTAGTAAAAGAGGCTCAACGCCGAGAGCAGAACAATTTGAAGAGGATCAATCGATGAGATATCTTATCAAACGGTTTAATGAAATCAGATACGATAACATCGATTTCTTTGCCATTTTCTAAGGCTGCAAGAGCAAAAAACACGAATTCAACTAAGTTTGTGGTAGTTGATCTGCCTTCGTACAAAAATGCTTTCAAGGAGTTTGGGTATATGAGAGAGTTTAGCAACGATAATTGGTAACTTCATGCTTAGATCTCTTTTTGTGTATCGGGATTATAAAAGAGGTCTTCCAAATCTGGGGAAATTCTCCCTGTGTAAGGGTTAGACGAGAAAGGTAGGAAAGTGGTAAAGACAAGTTGGAATAGCATTTTTTAAGAAAAACGGCGGGGACTCTATCTTAGCCAGGTACAAATTAATATCTAAGATTTAGTAACTTTTCTTCAATAACTGCAGGATCGAAATTTTGAGTGACATACAGCCCGGTATGGACCGTAATCTAGTCTCTCCACACAGTGCTGACATCGTACGTTTTGGTACTTCGACTACTGTGAAGAGAGAATAACAAACTTTTAGACAGAGGTTTGAGATTTTGAGTATTTTAGTTTGACTGCCAAAGGGTAGTAGCATAAGAAATATTTTTTTCTGTTTTTTGGTAGATTGTCTTGAAATTGAACTAAAATCTCTGGCGCAGTTACCGGGACTCCGACCATACACAACTACTCATATGTTCTAGTACTAGCAAGTGTCTTGGAATACGCAATTAACACATTCATTCTCAAGACACAATGAATGCATCAATTCCAACTTGACGGCCGTTTGACAAGTGACATTTATGCAAAGTTCCCGCGTAAAAAGCTTACGACTTCAATTGTCGTCGTAATTAGCCTACAAAAATGTGTCTCCGAAAAAGGCGAAATCTTTCGGATGTTGCGGCTACTGAAAATCATACGAAACTTTGTTTATCGCACCGTGAAGTTATTTGAGGATACTGGTGAAATACATAGTCGACCGTGCAAAATGGGGCCGTCCGCGCACTGTGCGAACGCCACAAGCCATCAAAGCGGTGGAGAACCGAATTCGTCGAAATCCACTGCGTATGCATAAAATCATGTTCTCGGGAGATGGATATCAGCAAGGACGGCATGTCGCGGATCTTAAAACGTGATTTCGGACTCAGCGCATAAAAGAAATACCCGGCCTCTTACTCACAGAAGCGTTGAAATAGAAACGTAAGTCTAAATCGAAAGACTTGCTTCGACAGTACGCAAAAAACGGCCACGGACGAATTCTTTTTACTGACGAGAAAATTTTCACCCTTGAAGAATCGTTCAACAAACAGAACGAAGAGTGCATGCTGCTCTGGCATCACGACATGCGCCTGAACCAGTTCAGAGAGTTCAACATGGCCACCACCCAGCTTCTGTGATGGTTTGGTGGAGAGTCGCCTACGATGTGGTTACCGAGTGCCATTTCTGCGAGAAAGGTGTCAAAATCAGGGCGAAAGTGTATCAAACGGATGTTGTAGAGCCCTTCAACGAAACACTATTCGCAAATAAATCGTGGACCTATCAATAAGACTCCGTTCAAGCTCATAAGGCAAAAGCGATTCAAACCTGGTCATCAGGTAGCCCCGATCTTATTCCATTGGATTATTCTGGAGACTATGGCTTGCACTACTCGGCATCCGATTATTGAGTCGTTGAAGCCCGCCTATATGAACATTTTGGAAAGCATGAGGTGCGTACTGCAAGCGATGAGTGGCCAGACGTGAAGTCCCGTTGCTGGAAAGCGAATGGGGGCCACTTCGAATAAATTGTTTTACATTTGCTAGTACTTACCGGGTATGTACATACATTGGATATGAATCTGAGGCACCAAGGGCTTTTGCGTACGTAGGATAGCCGACACCAACAGCATCTTACCAGTCGTACTGTTTAAAGACAGCTTTTATTAGATGAATCATCTAAGGATTCTAGAGCCGCTCATTTGATCTGTCCTTCCGTTTGCAATATACTAAATATCATTTGGAGGTATGAAGTTTGAAAAACAATCCCCAATTTACGTCAATTTTCAACTGTCAAAGTGACAATTATTGCGATACGATGACAATTTCAAAACAGTCATCTTTTAAACAAACTTTTAAGGCAAAAGCCAAATCCAATTTAGACATTTCCTTATGAATGTCTTTCCTTGGCACGCTCTTCAAATCTAATCACTGTCTAAATGTCACACATTTTTTTTTTTAAAAAAAGAAGAAAACATCTCTTTGACACTTTCACTTGAAAAATGAACAAAGTGGCGACACTGCTCGTTGGCTGATTAGGTGTGTTCGTAGTTCAATCCTACGAAACAAGAAAATGAATTTCTCAAAATTTAACAGTGACAGCTTGAAGATGCGAAATAATTTCACAACATAATAACGGCATTTGGGTTTTCGCATGTTATATTTGCTCTTCATTAATCAAAAGATGAAAAAAAAAACAAATGTGAACTTCCAACGGACTAAGACCTGCCAAGATTCCGTCAATCGCCGGCGGCGTTGAAAAGGGAGCTCCCTCGCACCGTGTTTTAGTTGCGTGTTCATAGTTATAGAGGTGTGTTCGACTGTAAAATACGATAAGGCCAATGAGACACAGAAAGAAAAGTACACAATACGACAGCAATTCGCGAACAGAGGATTGGCAAATGAAGGGAGTAGTCGGGCTGGTAGTGACAAATATTTCATAATCTATTTCAAAAAAAATGCATATGAGGCGGTGACGGCCTTTTTCTGTTCGACAGGGACAAACAAAAGGATTCTATTTCGGGACCAAAACGGGAATATTTGTCCGTCATCACATACAGAGAAACCTACTGACAGACGCGAATCATACGAGCATTTCTTCCGTAGGCGGTTGTAAATATTTTTATGAAGTTGTTAATTGCACGGCGGCGCTATGGAGGACGTTCTGGCTATAGCATATCTCGCGGCACATACGAGTACAAACATTGCCTTTACGAGACGTGGTTAATTTTATTTTATTCGTAATGGCGTAATAATTTTTATTTCTCACAAAACGTAAGACACAGACAGCATTGTCACGAAGACCAGACGGCATTAATGGCGATTTGTTTTTTTTTTTTTTTTTTTTTTAATGTACTTTCGCGCGATTAATCTTTTTTAAAGGCTTGCGGTCTTGGGCTATCTTGGGCTCTTTGTTGTGGATTTTGAGTGGATGATCTATAAACCATTTTAATAGGTTTCTTGATGAAACAATTGTACAAAAATAGAGTCCATATATGCACTCGTAAACGTCATGTAGAGTTGCGAATTTAATGGTTCTGTTGTGGAATGCGGTGTGAGTGGTTTATTATTGTAAACAAGGACAGTGTGTTCCATAAATGGCAAGGTCTAGAGAATTAGCTCAGCCTCGATGATTCAAAAATAACGGACAGAAAGAACACTAACCAGAATTGATAGAACTCCTTCCGCCATTTGGAGTTGCACACATTGAGGTGACAGCTATGATTTCTTTAAGTTGACATACTATTGTAGTCTTCATAGGCAGCTACTTCAGCTACCAAGTGAATGGTAAAGTAAGTAGGAAGGCTATCATATCATCCATAGACCGGGGGCTGATAACAATTTTAAAATATCTTTTTCCGGAATTCAACATGGTACAGGAATAGTATGGGATTGTCTACAAACCTTGGGAGTAAGACTTCTGAAAAACGATGTACACCTGGTACTTGTATCTGAAGACTTTTAAATTTAGCGCTTATGCACTTAAACAGTTCTTAGTGTCAGATTTCCATGGCTTTGGCTGCTGCTAATAGCATAAACGCCAGATCTTTTCATTTAGAAAGAGCTACTTGGAAAAACATTGTCTTGATATCTTGTCGCGATTCTTGTATAGGGCTCATATGTCAGAAAACGGCTAGATCTTAGAATGGGCAAGAAGAATCACCACCTTCCAGTGTAATGTTCCATCAGTAACCGCGATTGAAGATTGAAGGAGCAGTTTTTGTAGCCAATTCAATGATACCTACAAATGCTATGATACAAATCAATGGACTATCGGGGACATTCCGGCAGATAACAGAGTGGGAAAACGTCTTCGAACACAGGGCGACACTTATTTAAGTAAAAAAAACTGTTTTTCATCCGAAACGCTTATGTTGTTCAACCAGATCGAACAGTTTTATTTCAATCCAAGTCTTTGAAAATGACATGTTCTAATCATGCATCGATATGACGAGTGGTCAGCAATTTACACTCAATATTTCGCCATCAAATAGTAGTCCCCTTCAAAAAGCAAGGCACATCACATGATTTTCAGAGAATATAATTGAAAAGCGGATTGAATAGCGTATCGCGCAGCCATCTTAGCAGTAGAGAGGCTTGAACTAGAGCCCAGATGAAGCGTGCAAAAAAGAAGTGCAGCATAATGCCAAACATGAGAAATGGAGATGGCTGTCTCTAAGATAGGAAAATAAACAAGAAGATGCATAGGAGAACCAGCTATGAAATACATGGGGAACCGGAGCCCCAAAAAGTAGGTTTTGCCAATTGTTATGTTTCGGCAGGTGTCAAAGTTACTAATGACATCCAGTTGTCAAAATATTCAGTAAGGTTTGCCATTTCATCGTGCATCGTTTTACGCTTGCCGAACGTGCGGAAATTATTAAAAAATATCGAAATTCCGGCTCAGTTGTAAATACAGAACGTGAATATCGCCTTGAGGTCTTCATCATAGATTCAGTATGCAGGCAATTCGTCGCGCCGTGGATAAGTTTGAGCGTGAGTACACTCTTTTCAATCCTAAGCACCCAACCAGACAGAGATTGGTGCGAAATGAAGAAAACATAGCCGCCGTAGCGGCCAGTATCGAAAAAGACCCAGAAACGTCGATCAGGTGAATTGAGCATCGCAAGATACTCAACCCGGTTTATTTTGAGGTTGGACTTGGGCCTACATTCGTATAAGACTCTGCTGACGCAAGTATTGAAGCCCGAGACAATGTCGTGAGTTCACTAATTGGACGTTGAAAATGTTGGCCAGAGATCCGGATTTTGGCCAAAAAATCATCTCATCATCAGGCTCATTTTTAGCTCAGCGGCTATGTCAATAAGCAAAATCGTCGTTATTGGAGCGAATACAACCCACAAGTGTGCGGCCAAGCATCAACGTTTCCACAAAGATTGATCGTATGGTGCGGTTTATGGCATGGCGGCATCATCGGACCTTATTTCTTTCGAAATGAGCAAGGACACACGGCTACCGTCAATGATCTCAGGTATAGACTGATGTTAACCGACTTTCTGTGGTTCCAACCAGACGGCGATACATGTCATATAAGCGACGCAACGTTCGAAATTGTGAAGGAGAAATTTGGCGGCTGGGTCATCTCACGGCGAGCAGCGTTCATCAATTGGCCGCCGCGATCATCCGATTTCTCACCACTCGATTATTTTCTCTGGGTCTACGTAAGTCCTTAGTCTACCTTAACAAACCAACCACTTTGGACGAGTTCGAGGCCAACATTCGACACGTTATTGCCGGAATAACGCCGCATGTATTGGATCGAGCCATCAGAAATTGAACCGACAGCTTGAAGCACTACCAGCGAAGTCAAGGCGGCTCCCGGAAATTACGCCGGAAGAAATTACGAAAGATTTTTTTTTGGGAAAAATAGCAGAATTTTGTTTGGAAAATATGCTAGAAATTACGGAAATTTGGGCAGACAGATGTTTTCGGGTGTTTTTCCATTATCAGGAAAGAAAAATATGTCAGAAATATCGTTTCTGGTATTTCTTCCAAATATGTTCTCTCTGGCGTTTTTTGGAAAAAAGACCTGAAATTTCGGAAAGATAGCCAGAAAATTCTGGCTTTTCTTCATCGGAAAAAAGGCCAGACTTGTATAGAAAATTTTCTGGCGTTTTTTCCATAAAAAAAATCTGGCGTTACTTCCCCTGGCGTAATTTCTGGGAGCCGAGGCAGCCATTTGAATGATGTGCTATTCCACACATAATGGCATGAACGTAGCTTCAAAATAAAGCCAGAATCAATTTTATATCTCACACCGTTGTTGGTTTATTCCAATTTTTTTTCCTATCGTTGTTAGTCTTCTGACTTCGGATGAGAACAAAGAAATGGAGGGAGCACTACGAAAAAATGTTTAGCTACTTGGTCGACAAGGAAATGGAGGCAGCTAGTGGATCGGATTACAAGGGATGCATTTGCTCATTAGGCAGTAGATAGAAATCAACCTTTGTCAGTACATCGAGTACCGCATGCGAGATCCGCCACGGTTTGCTTGCGAGATTCTGAGAAAAATAGTAAAAACCACTTCAAAAGTAGCTTCAGTTAGAAGTATGAAGGTCGATTTAAACGACGCGAGCAGTCTGTATCAAGTCTGTAACAAAATTACTCGTAATTAGTGAAACTTAAAGAAAACGTACTCGATTCTCTTTTTTGACAGCTTCTATTTCCGTAGATCCCGTGCATCGGGTTACATAAAAGCTTTCTACAGCATGAAGGAAAAGAGTAAAGGAACCGCGCAATATAAGGATGTAAGAAGTGACTTGGGCTAGTTCTTCGAATAAGATGGGTAGAGGTTCCAAAATTACGCTTGGCATTAATAAAACAAAAACATTGTGGCATCACAATGGGCCAATAGGCCTAAGTGGGTTGGTCTCTCTAACAGCCACTCTTACCCAACCTACCTAACATTTTCATCATTCACTTCTTCCCGAACATCTCTTATGAATTATGGTGCAATCAAACGAAGGAATTAAAAGAAAGGTTAGTCAGCAGTGGCGTAGTGGCAAAGTTCGTCATTTCTACGCCATAGGATCTGGGTTCGACACACAATTCATACACCGAAAAACAGAAAAAACAAATCTGATGTCACCAACAACGTGAAGACAAATCTCCGGAATTAAAAATTTTGTTTCTTCGCATTCTCTCCGTTCATAGTCAGAATAAAATCAGTAGGCCGCCCTGTTTGTGCACAGAGTGACAAGGCGAACAATGTGATTTAAAAACTGGGTCTAGGTTAGTTTAGAGTTGTTCTCGTTGAGGTATAACTGCACCAGGTATAAGTACATTGTGATACCACCGAGAGAGTATGAGAGGGCGATGCCCAGCTAGTCCTGGATTTTAAAAAGATCGGTGACCTACGTAGATCATTTGGATCTCGAAAGTGGTAATTGCCCAACGATTGCATTCTGATGCATGCCACAGCAAGGCAGTTGCAAATAAAGTGCGCCACAGATTCCTCATCCTTTTCATCTTTGTCCCTGCAACTCTTGTATATATCGTTGTGAAGAAAACTCAATGGCTGCGCGTGTCTTCAAATGACATAGTGTCCCGTTATTATATTCTAAGTTTTGAGATGTCTTTTCACGGAAGCTTCAACAAATTTCTTGATCGCTCAGGATCGAGTCTGAACCACATAAGTCTAGAAGCCTGAAGTTGGCCCGATGAGTCCATCATTGACTGGCAGTGGAGAGCGCTTGAAAATATTTCAATTGTTTGGCGTAGGGCATTGGTGGGCTGACGCTGTCAAGCTCCTTATTATTTGTTCCTAAGAATTCGAGTCTGGCCAGTCTATCTGCAGTGCATTCCCTCGAAGCGGAACACTGCTTGACTGTCTCTAAGAATATAACAATATCCGACGGTGACATTGAATTCAGGCTGAGCCAAGCGGCAGTAGTATGTGGGTAGCCTAAGAAACTTGTGTATGCAACATCGTCGGAAACGGCCCTTTCGCCTTCTACTGTTTTAGAGCCGCCTAAGAAGAAATTGACTTACTGAGAACGACTTCGCGTTGTCTCTATTCGTTCCTTTTTGCAATGAGAGAGTGAAGTCAACGTCGAAGTCGCTTTAGATAATTGAAAGTCAGTCGATTGAGGGAGGCCCCGATCCAGCTTAAGTAGCTCGGCATGTCATACCTCTAGATCTTTTCATTACCAATTGTCTCCAAGCCTGCGAGTAGAGTTAATTACAATTTGTATGCAAGTTTGGAGCATGCTCGTTGTTTTTTTTTCCATCAGGTTTATGCTGGTTCATATTTCCCGTCCAGGTCATGCCATCCATAAATGAGAATTTGTCCTACGACAGTTGTGCAGGACTTTGGGTTGTAGACCGAATTTAGAGCTTTTTAATTTGACTCTTAAATATTTGTTGAGAATGAGGCGGACCAAGCTCTCTAATTGAAGAAAGTTCATGATCAAGGTGGTGTCAGCATTGTTGAAAGATGCCTCGATATTAAGGAACGACTGCATTTGATGTGGAGCTCGAAAATTCTCTCGAGGGCCTTTAGCAGATCGGATGACAGTGATGGGTATGAGATCCTTCGGAAACAAATGCGGTGTTTTGCCTGTTTTGGGTATAAAAACTACGGTTACCTCAGTCAAAGAACTGGATATAGCACTGAGAATGCAGTAGGCACTGAGACATCCTAAAAAGCTTAGGGAAGATGTCATCGGATCGGATCATAGAAGAGGTTTATGATTTTTCATGATCGTATCCAGGTTGATCAGTTAATGAGCGAATTTTCTCAAACTATGTTCGAGGTGAGTTGCTGAAGTGCAACCAGGAAAGTAAGTATTTACAAGCTGACCCATGGATTCTTCCCTGGAGTCAACCCATGTACCATTTCTGTGTTTAGTACGCTTGAAATTCGAGTTGTTTTGTACAGAAATCGCCGTTGACTCGAGGATTCACTTGTGCTGGTGGTCGTTTTGGTTTGGTTTTCTGATCTAGACTGTTTGGCATGGTTGAGAGTCTTCTTAATCTTGCAGTCCATGGTCCACCACTGCGACTGAGTCTAAGTCCATAATGGACTGCAGTAAGATTTCATAGACTGCTGCATTCATACATAGGCAATCACCCGTCTGATCAGATACGTTGTGTAAAATGTCTCGCTTTTCTTCGGATGCAGCCTCTACGCGTACAAAGGCAAAAGGCGACTCATACATTTGTCACTCTTTCAATTAAACGATTAGAGAAAGCCCATCAGAAAATCGTGCCAGCTATTCGTATCTTCAATAACAAAGGTTAGTTGACCACAGTTTCAAATGACGAACTCCGGCTAAAAGCCCCTGGCAAAAGCGATGACAATAAATTAAGATTAATTTGAGCAAGAAATTACCATTCGACAAACCCAGTTAAAAAAAAAATTCCCAAACCCACGTAGGATGTATCTAATATTTGATTTTTTTTTCATTTTTTTTTTTTGGCAAACAATCCCCTATAACGCGATCAATCTTGTCCACGATTGTCTTAATGCCCCCAACCGCTGATTGATTGCTACAAAAGATCATTCACGATTAGCAATGCAAACTAACATTCCCCATCACGAGTGATATTTATTGAACCTTCGTAACGCAACCTAACCACGATTGGCAAAAGGAATAGAAAATCTGGCCGAAAGGGAGGAGAAACCGTTTGACTGATTGAATAATTATGGTTGAAGTTGTTTTGCATAATAAAGTCAAATTTATTCCTCGTCATCCCATGGTTGTGTTCTAAGAATTGTCAAGCGGATATTGGCTGACAGTGCTGGGGAATCTAAGTTCCATCAATAAAAGTGCTTCACATTTGCCAAAGGAAATGATACGGCGCAATATGGAAGCAAAAGATCATCTAGATACAAAATCATGGTCGTAATCATAATGGAAAGATAAATTCAGCTGTGTTGCTTATAATTATCTAATCTATCAGACTCTGCCGATTCAGCCCTGTGGCATAGGGGGATGTACCGGAACCTAGAAAAACGGTCACAAAATCCACCTTGTCACTAAAAGCTATTTCTATCCTAGATACCCGGGGATAGCCGGGTGTAAAAATGATTCTAAGTCTAAATTTGGAATCTCGGACGTGACATAAATTTGGTATTAAGATCGTGAAAAAATGCAAGGTAAGGGATCTTAGACAACCGATAAAGATGTATGAAAGACATGAGCAGTTATTTTCATTTAAATCATGTCAACTCGGCGCGCAATAGTTCTTGATCTTTTGCAACATGGTTCAGTCTTTTCCAGGTTATCCTTAATGCTTAGGAGTCCTGCTTTACTGTTTTATACTCATATGCCAAATTGGGTTGGCGTCTTAGATAAGTTATTGCTCCTGGTATGGGAACGTATATTGCTGCTTGACTGTGAGCAGGTCGATTACCATCCAGTTCGGCCAAAATCTTTTGGGTTTATTACGCAGAAACTTGTTCATAAAGGGTTACTGCTTTCGTAGGATAATCTGGATCACCTCCAGCCAAGTATTCCACCCGTATAACGATACTGGTTCGACTTTGGAACCAAACAGTTTTAACTTATTTCTCATGCTGAAAACACTGCTTTTCGAGCTATTGATTATGTACAACGTGTATATCATCTCTTTATTGATACCCTTCATATCCAGTTCGGTGATACCATCAGCTGAAACCATCCACCCAAGATATACAACTTTCGATGTGACCTTTGTCAATGTGTGCTCAAAAAATGGGAATGCTCAAAACCTCTGTTTTTCGCATTTTTTCTTTACCCCTTTTGTACAGTGTGTTCCAGAAAAACGTGCGCAAAATTACTTCTTTCACTTTACTGACACAAACATGTTTGTAGCCAAATACCGTTTTCATTTCCACAGTATATTTCCATACTTCGGCTTCCATAGTATAGCTTTTAAAAAGTGTTTGGAAATTGTTTTCTTAGTAGCTCAGCCAAAAGGGCCGCAAATGAGTATTAATTCGGCAGCAAAATATTTAAAAACATCAGCGACATTTGCGAGGAAGTGGATAAAGATGATTGGAATCAGATAGAAGGACCCAAAGCAAGCACAAGTAGTTTGTGAATTGTTTCCCAAATTATTCTGAGGAAGGCAAAAGAAAAATTTTCCAGAAAAGGAATTAAAGTGTCCAATACGAATCTGACATCAAAAACAGGAGTACCAAACCTAAACCGCTACTGACCCAGAAACATAAGAGGCTAAGTTGGGCAATGCAGAATTTAGACCGGGATTGGAGCAACATCAGTTTTACAGATGAGCCATATGTTTTTTTTTTCATTATTATTGGAAGAAAGCCTGGACAAAAACAGATGAAAAGTTTCTGCAACGCACCGTAAAACGTCCAGCAAAAGTTCATCTTTATGGATGCTTTCTGGCCAAAGTATTAGGAAAGTTTATAGGATGCACACAAAACTTCGATGTACAATTCATGGTCAAATTACACCAGAATGGTTTGTTAAAGTCTGTCGAATTTTTGTATGGACCAAACAATTATGACTGGATTTTGAAAGTAGGATAATAATGCAAAGCACGTTGGAAGGAGGAAAATGGTATAAAGACTAGATACGTTAGATTGGCTGTCCTGATACGAGTTTAATAGAAAATGTGGTCTTTAAGGAAGCAGAGGCTTAAGCGGGAATAATAAAATTCTGGCATTTTCCATTGATTCTTTAGACGCACGTTTTTTTTGAACACACTGTATGTAAAGGGTGTTTTTTTTTAGAGGTATATAAATTCAATATGAAATGAAACACTTGAAGCTAATGTTAATGTCTATGATATTAGCTTTGTTTAATAGATAATTTTATGACATTAGTGCTGGATATGATATATGCGCCACGGCTAGCTCTAATGAAGCGCAATCGTGATGTCCAATTTTCGACAACTTTATCGAGCAACTGGGGCCATATACTCGTATCAGCAATAACATGGCGAATATTGACTTCCAAATCGTCCAAAGCCTCTGGTTTATCGGCATAGTGAAGTCACTATCACAAATCCCTAAAGAAAGTAATCTAAAGGTGTGAGATCACAGGATCGTGCAGGCCAGTTCACAGGTCCATTACGCGAAATTATGCGCTCAGCAAATTTTTCCCGCAATAAATTGATAGTGTCGCGCGCCGTGTGGCATGTTGCGCCATCTTGTTGAAACCAAAACTCTGTCACGTCAATGCCATTCAACTGCGGAAAGAAGAAGTCAGAAATCATGTTTCTATAGCGCTCTCCGTTGACGGTAACATTCTGGCCGACATCGTCGATGATTCCACAAGCCCATAAAGCACACCAAACAGTGAGTTTTAGTGGTTGTAAGGGCGTCTCGACAAAGGCTTCTGGGTTTTCTCCACTCCAAATTCGGCAATTTTGTTTGTTTACATATCCATTTAACCAAAAATGGGCCTCATCGGTGAACAAAATTTTGCGTTGAAAATGAGGATCAAGCTGAATCATGTTTTCGGCCCATTCACCGAACCTACGACGCGTATAATCGTCACGCCGTTTCAACTCTCGCACAAGCTGGATCTTATAAGTGTTTAAGCCAAGATCTTTCCGTAAAATCTTTCACAAAGTGGATGGGCATAGCTCAAATTGCTGTGCACGATGACGAATCGGCTCATTCCGATAACTTCTCCTGTTCGCACTGTTTGTCGCCTTTGGGGATGCGTATTATCCACTAGAGTGTTCTTGGTGCAAAAACGATTCATCGCGTTCCGAATAACTTGCTGAGATGAACGAATACGTCGACCGTAAAATGGACGTAGGGCATGGTAAGTTTAGCGCCCAACCATGGTTTTCAAAATAAGTTTGCACAATTTGCACTCGTTAATCTATTCGTCGTAAAATGGCAAAACATACTAACCACAAATCAACTTCCAACTGTCAAATTGACAATCTGTAGAAACAGTGTTGCCAGTTTAAAAACCAAACCTCTTAAGAAAAACACCCTTTATATGTCCCAGCACCAACATTTTTTTTGTGATAAAGCAGCTAGACGTCATCACCGTGGTCAAGCCGTTTTAGGAATTATGTCATTGCTGCGTGAACTATGACCACCAGAGTTCAACTTAACAAATGGTTGGTTCCGGACAACGTAAAGGGCAGTTTACCTAAGACGATAAAAAGGAATGGAATAGTGCCTGCCGTATCGTTGTCGGTAAAATGCTTTAGCATTGCTTCGAACTGTCACCAAATTGTCACTTGAAACATCTAAAAGCACTAAAATGTTTAGTAACAACCTATTCGTTTCTGCCTTTGGATTTTTTGCAACTTCTTCGCCTTCAAGACACTGCAATGTGAATCTTTTTTCTGTCTCTGAAGTTTCACATTTCTAATCGTGACCCAACCTTGACATGTTCTGTGACTCCTTTTCCGTTTACTTAAACTCAAATCGGAACAATGGGAGCGCGCCACACAGTGGTGTGGTGCGGGAACTTTTTGATCAAGGTGTTATGTTGGCGAAAAGACAGTTGACAGAACGTCATTTTAGACAAATTAAACGCAATGGTATTTAGGGTCTTTGTCGACCAAACTCTTCTTTGTTTGAGCTTAAATTTAGTGCCACGATTTTTGTTTCTTGGAGATAATAAGGCAAATACACAGCAAGTGAAAACGAATATGAAGAGCCTAATCTGTCAAAGGATGAAAGGTAAAAATTCATGGGGTGATCTTCGGTCCCTTCGACTTAATCGGAAGAATCCGAGTACAATGGCTAGGGCTAGGATATGAAAAGCGGAGAAACTAGTGTTTAGCTGAAGTGAAATTTCGTGTCCATCCAAGAGGAATGGTGCAGCAAAGAAAGACCTAGACTCAGATGGCGCGCGAAAGTAGGTAGGAGAGTCGTAATCTTCCGATCAACCAAATAGCTGGTGATGCAGTAACACGTCCCTATTCCATTTCCTCCAAAGTCCTTTCAAGGCACAACCTTCCAGATAAGAAATATTCTAATATCCTGCAAATAACCGCCTGCACAAACGGATGTGCTGGACCCTATTTTCCATGACTTTTTAGCATAATTCGGCCGATTTCCCAGATTTCGCTTAACAGAGTCGGAAGCCCGAATTCACAAAGTCTTGTTTGGGTGACAAGTCACAATTGGATCAGGGGAAATCAAATCGCCGATGAAGTCGATAAGCACGGCACAGGGAAGACTTTTTCAGGACACGAACCTACGGTAGAGCTGCCTTCGTGCTCGGTGAGAGCATTCATTGATCATGACATATAAGCATAGTTCCAAATGCCATGACTTTCCAGAATGCTTTCAGACATGCAAGTGATACAAACACCCTGCGACACTTGATATGAGTTGTGAGTGTTTACTTGGCATTGATATGGTGGGTGCTGATACTATAGGCGCCTTATCACTGCGGCGCTTACAATTCAACGAAAGACTGACAAATTTCATGTAAAGAACTACAATACATGCTTGCCTGAGAGCTCTTTTCTGAACACAGATATGACATTTGTTAAAAGAGGGCATGGCTGAGCCCAGGGAATTGGATTTGGAAAGATTGGACGCATCCACTGAAAAACCCTTTGGTTTAGAATCAAGCAGAAGGGTAAGGTTTATTTGATAACATAGAGTTCCACAAGGTGTACGCCATCACTATACTGCTTTTCAATTTTCCAATGGGACACCTCAAGCCAGCAATGTTAGACCCAAACTCTTACTCATCTTTCTATTTCGGTTTTATTTTTGCCGAGGTGTGGAATTTTAATTTGTTTTCGAAACAAAATGTTATAAATAAATTTTTCCAAAAATTATTCACCCAATTTCAGTCTGTCATATGAATCACCGGAATAAAAACAATCTCAGAGGTGTATCTTTTTTTTGGTTTTTTTAATATTTCATCCTCTGCTGTCTTGTTAAAACATAAATAGAGCACTTGTATTTCCGTAACTTTACCACAAAGATACGCGTAAACATCGAGTTGCAAAAAAAACCTTCTCAAAATATAATGACAAGTGCGTTTGGGAAATACAATGTGTGCTCTGCCGATGGTTGTAGGAATCCACTTATGTAGAAAGGGGGGTCGGTCGGTGGGTGAATCGACCCCCCACATTGGGGCAGATTCACGCATGGGAAATTCGAAATTCGAAATTACGCACTAGGATATAATTCAGACAGCTGGGGAGCAGCAAAAGCAAAAGCAAAAGCGAAACAATAATGACTACGTGATTCTTTTGCTGACGCTTTTTTTTTTTTCATTTCTTGTCTTCGGGGTTGCTTTGTTTTTTTTTTTGTGGGTTTCGTTCGTTTTGGAAATACTTTTGTGGCGCTATTTTTATTTTTAGACAGCCGTTTTATGGATTGTTATTGTTTTGTTTTGGGCGAAGTTTGCCTGATTTCTGGTTTTTATAGCGGTCTTATGTAAAAATAAAGATAAAAGTTGAATATGTTAATTTTCTTTTCTTTGGTTCGGCATAAGTAGTTTGCATAATTTGGACGAATTGTATCTTGTGTTCAATTTAATTTATTTCAATGATTTGCCTGGGCGATTAAGTTACACATGGTATAGAGAGAGTTTAGCAAAAAAAAAAATGGCACGAGCAAAAATTAAACTCTAGTCTCTGTTAAGAAAGTAAGGAGTTTTTAGCACTCGTCCATGTCTACTTAGTGGATTGTCATCAACGAAACTAGTGTTGGGGAAGAACTGAGACATCGGTCTGAGGATCTACAAAGCTTTAGGTTTCGGACTTTTCTAATCTTCTGAGGTCATACGATCATTCTGTCAATCGCTACATTTAAGATATGAGGACCATGCATCACAGCCAAACTCCTGCGCGATATGCTAGTCTGTCTAGGTTAAAAATACAAAGACAGTCAGGATCTGTATAACAAAGCGAAATTGAAAGTTTCTGTTGAAAACCTTCAGCTCTTGACTCTTATCAGGCGCCACAGCTGCCCAGGGACAAAAGAAAGTCACTCCAGAATTCACCACCTGATAAGACAGATCTCTACTACAACTTTTATGTTGGATTGAAGACCATAATTCTCAGGAAAATTCTCTGAGTAACACCCGACCTCTTTGAAACTATTAAAAAAAAATACGAGGGCTGTTTGATGAGTACCCGGATTAGAAAACAGGTGGCGCCACTGAGCCAAAATAAGTGTACCATCATTTAGTATAACCTTTTTTAGACCGCCTCTCAAAATTTGGTGACAAATTTTTGTTTAGTTTTGTTTTGACACACTTTTCAAAACATCGACCATGGAAAAAGCAATATCGCTCCGTCATCCGATTCTTGTTTTTGAGTGGCAAAACCTGAGAGAAAATCAAGCCCATTCTCGATGGTGTGCATGGGACCCATTCACATTTCCGTACAACCGTTTACCATTGGTTCGCAGAGTTTCGCCGTGGCCGCACGTCGTCCGTTTTTGATGAACCGGGCACAGGTGGCCCAAAAACGGTTACCACAGAGGAAACCGTGGACAAAACCCATGATCTCGTATTGGCGGACCACCGAGTGAAAATTCGCGAGTTAGCTGAGATAGCAGGTATCTCAACTGAATGCGTTAGCCATATTCCGCACGAGATTTTTGGCATGAGAAAGCTGTTCGCGCGATGGATACTGCGTTTGCTCACACCTGAGAACAAGCGCAATCACGAGATCATTTCAAAGACGTGTTTGGCACTGTTTAATCGAAATTCGAAGGAGTTTCTGTGTCGTTTAGTGACCTTCGAAACAATGGGTTTTACCCGCTGAACGTGCTCCAAAGAAGGCGAAGACAGTGCCTTTGGCTGGAAAGGTGTCAAAAGAAAACTAAGCGTCGGATTGTCACCAAATTTTGACAAGCGGGCTAAAAGTGGTTACACTAAATGATGGTACACTCATTTTGGCTCAGTAGTGCCACCTATCTTCCAATCCGAGTACTCATCAAACAACCCTCGTAGATCACTTGAGCTAAAAAACGGAGGAATGACTATCGGCGGTGGGAACATTAACCAGCGGCGGTGAGGCACAACATTCTCCAGAAATACCTCCCACGATTGACTGGTCGAAGTGCAATTCTCAAAAGGAATCCCCGAAAATGTAATGATGCCATAAAGATACATACGTTCAGTGTATTTAGATGGTTTGGAAAGAAGGTCCTTCACCTTTTCCGCAAGAAGTGCAATGAAGCACCTGGTTCTCCAAGTTGGAGGTTATGCCAGAGTTTATCTTGTTAACACTGGAAATCAAGACAATCAGGGTGTCAGAAGCAACCACAAGTTTCGGGATATGAAAGTCTGTAAGGAACGAAATAAAAACACCAAATTTGCATTTATGCGTGATATGAAAGGACATTTCTGAAATGAATTTGACATCGAATGAAGGCGCTAGGCTTTTGTAGAAACCTATAAGCATAGTTCGGATAAAGGTTCAGTTTACCAACATATTATTGTCAGAACAAGACATTCAATCTAGGCAGTCATATCCAGAAAGGCACCAAGAAGTTTAAAGTCTTCCTAGTTGCGCCCGGGAGAAAACTATTTTTCAACGCAGATTCAGTTCATGAGAATTTGTTCAGCGGCCATTTCATTTCTCCCAATCCCGTTCTGATCTGGGGCGCAGACAAGACTCAGAGAGCCTTTCATCGGCGTTCAGAGGAACTTTTGATTTCCTAGTTCAGAAGCAATATCTTAAATACAGCCTGACTGACGCTTTACAACCAATAACCAGTCCATGCCTCATAGCCCATTGCGAAAGACACTGTACCGAGGAGGTAAACTGTGATGATTTGAATATATTTTTGTATGGCTCAGCTACTGACCAAAGCCAGCCTTAAGTACAGGAAAAGTCGATTTCATATTTTTGTTGCTGGCAAAGTCCGAGTGTCACTGCAATCGACCATACTTTCACGCAACCATAGTTAAGAGATAGTTCTTATAGATAGTTTCCGTGTAGGGTAATCGAGTTTTCAGTCCATCATCTATCAAGTGGAAAGAGTTTAATCAGTGGGTTTGCCAAATAACTGACGAAAAGCCCAGACAACATTATCCTTCTCGGCAACAAAAATCGTCGGTGATCATGATTTCACGCAGATTCTAGCATTGCTGTAAAAATGAATGGTAAACCTTTAATCACGATTTAAGTCAGGTCAGTCACTTCTTCCTTTTCATAAGCAGATCAACCAGAGTCCACCAAAATGCACCGTGCTCCGTACATTTTTAGCAGGAAAGATAATCTTTTCCGACTTTCGGCATAGAGGCTTGTTTTGCTGGAGGTGCCCCTTATTGTAGATAAAATATGGGTGATCTGAAGAGAACGACTGTTACCGCAGTTGTGTGTCTATGGGACGAACATTTCAAACGCAGCTCCTTGTCGTTGGCTTGCAGGGTTCTGACCCTTACATCTTCTGTTCCCTAGCTTCTACTTGGAATAAAATTGCATTTACGTCCGCTCAGCAGAACAATTCACAAATTGAAAAGGAGGCCCATACACTTTGCATGCAAAATATTCCACCACCGTGTTTTTGGAAACTGACTTTCGATGAAAACGAACAAGGCTTTGGGACAGGCTTAAAAAAAAAAAAGCCTTTGCACTGCGCCCTAAGCAGACTACACAGAATTTTATTCGACGTAAAGCCCTATAAAGCGGAATAAACTCTACAGAAAGGGCAAACAATTTTAATGGCCGCTGCCCTCAGCCGGGACTGCAACTAATGACTAAACGCTCAGAACCCCGGGAAGGGGAATTCTAACCAAATTCTGTAATGCAAGTTTTTGTGGAAGCATGTAATCTTAGACAGGAAGTAATCAAAAGGGACACAGAACTGCGAGACATCATAAAATACGAGTATGTATGTATGTACGAAACAGAGTCACAGGACGCTCAAGTCGCGGTCAGAGGCAACTCAGAGAGCCGAGCTTGGTATTGATGGCTATATATTAACAAAATCCGAAACAATTTTAGTACGAACTACTAAAAGAATGGTGAAAATAATCGAAGAACTTTCACGTCAGATTGTAGCCACCGACACATTCCACGTTTTGGGGTGATACCTATTTGCTTATTGACGTTTCAAGTTTCTTTGAAAGCGTCAATAGGCCCCAATTTGCATCTACAGATTTCAAGGACTTTTCAAGAACATGGGACTTATTTCATTAGACATTAAGTCCCTATTTATTAATGGTGTGGCCGATAGATTTGTTCAGGAAGCTAAAAATCTCATGATGTGCTCTCAGTGCCGATATTGATTTTGCATTAATCAACATAGGGAATATACCGCGAAACAATGGAATCTAACAAGATTCAACTTCTGAATTCTTCTATTTCACATTTTGTAGGAGGCAGAATGCGACGTTGACACAACCGTGGTTAGTACAATACGATAGCGCAGATTTAGTGTGCATTGGCACTCTTCAAGATTTTATACGCATGAATATAGTAAGTGCAGTATATGTATAGTGAGAGAGAAGTACACAGCATATTGAGAATACCAAAACCCAAAGCCTCAATGCAACTCAAAATGCCTACTCATTGGACTCCTTAAAAACCCACCCCCAATTGCCACTGCGGATAAGGAAACTATCGGTACAATCGAAGAAACTGTTGAAAGGTCAAAAACAAGGCTGGTAGCCGCAATGAACTCTGGTGGAGAAATGAATTCGAAATCTTAAGAGTTGGAAACTGTTCAACGAAGCCTAACGTTTTACGGGTAACTCGTGGAAGGAGGATAAGATAGATCTTCTAGCTATAACTCTGTTATTAGGAAATCAAAAAGAGTTCTCTGGAGAGAGTTTTACGCAAATATTGTAAAGCTTCCATTAGCCATCGCAGCTCAAAACTCACTCTATAACAAGTAGGAAACCACAAAAATGTGACAGCATCCTTGCACTAAATTACAGAGATACGGTAAGGATCACTCCTGCAAATGCTTTGATTATTGATCTAAACAGTTCCACACAACAGCATCCTTAAAAGTAAACTACTCATAGGAATACATGTTCTTCACCGACTACTTCAGATGTGCCATTTCGATGATACGAGTATAAACAACACGCGGGACGGTGCACAATTTCCAATTTCCATCTCAGCATTTATAGCGCCAAACGCTGCTTAATTTCGGTGATAAAGTAAAAACCGATGCTTTCGACGTCTATGCTTATCGTAGAAATCGTTTTCTTATCAAGGTATCTTGGGGTAACTCGAGACCATAAACTGAACTAGAGGTCCATCTGAACTTGGCTACGTATGTACTACCGGTAATATACCCACCTGTTCGATGGCTGAGCTGGAAGTACTCCTTCATCTCCCGCTCCGCATTTAAATGTTACGAAGACTGTAGCTATGAGTGCATTACAGCTTCGCCTTCTATGCATCAGCAATAAAATCAAACTAGAAGAGCACATGGAATTTTCGATATGACAAGCAGAGAATGTCAGAGCATTCAAATAAAACCTCCACAGATCACAAATTAACAGATAGCCAAGCAGCCCTTCAAAGACCTAAATCCATAGACTTTGAATCTAAGCTGGTTCGGAATTGAGACAGATGCTTTTACAGCTTGATGAACACTTTATAGGCCCCAAGACACAAACCTACGAGTAGTGCACCATCTATGACATGAAAATTGTCTTCGGCGATTTTAATGCAAAGCTAGGAAGGGAGGTCGTCTTTTGTAGTACTGACGGAAAGTATAGCCTGCACAGCGCCACTTCCGATAACGGATTCAGGCTAATCGACTTTGCGGCGGGACGAAACACTGTCGTAGCTAACACCCGGTTCCTACATCTTGATATTCACACTTGTAGGACTCCTGATCAATCAAACTTCAACCAGATTGAGCACATTGCGATCGACGCAAGGCACTCCTCCAGTATTATAGATATCCGAACTTTCCGAGGAGCCAACATCGACTCGGACCACTACCTTGTTGTAGCCAAGGTACGGTGCTAATATTCCGAACATCGCAAAGCTAAGCTAATATTATGAGGAAGTTTGACGTCGGACGGCTACAATCGCAAAAGATCGCCAAATCCTTTTCTGATTGAGTCTCCTCAAAGTCCTATGCCGCCAGCATCGAAGTATCGAAGACTAGTGACAACAATGCCAAAAAGCAATCAGTGATGCCGCCTCGAATGTCCTGCTTTCCACGCGCTCACCACACAGACACCCCTGGTTTGACGATGAGTGCCGTCATAGCTCATGAAGCTGCATAGGACCGAAGACGAACACCGACTTCTCGAGCGGGCGATGAAATAGAGAGATGCTGCTCCAGGAATAAGATTCGGAAGTTTTACCAAAAGGTAAAAATAACACGCCACGGACACAATCCCTGAACCGAAGTCTGCAGAGACGGACAAGAGAACATATGTAGTAGTAGATTCGCAGCCGATCCTGAGGATTTGTAAGAAGCATTTGTGTAGACTACTATGACGGTGACGACGAACTAAATACAGGATGAACCGTCCACCCGACCTGGATGAAGTGAAACTTAAGTCCAACAAAGCTGCTGAAGCGGACTGCCGAGCTCTTCAAAGCGGCAGGCGATGACTTGGTAAGGAGCATAGACCAACTTATCTCTAAAATATGGTCGGAGGAAAGTATGCCCGATGAATGGAACCTCAACACTGTTTGTCTGATCCTCAAGAAAAGGAGACAATAGAGGCATTAGTCTTCTTAACATCGCCTACAAGATCCTATCTGCCGTATTGTGTTAACGCCTGAAGCCGTTCCTCAACAACCTCATCAGTGTGGTCTTAGGCCAGGAAAGTCAACCATCGACCAAATATTCCCACTACGGCAGACCTTGGAAAAAACTCGATACACACAACCTATTCTCCATTTTAAGGCCACGTATGACAGCATCTATAGAGACGAGCTATACAGAGCAATGTCTAGTCCGTTTATGCAGGATGACAGTGGAGAATGCACGCTGCTCCATCAAGGCCGGTAAAAAACTCAACTAGACCTTTGATGTCAAAAAAGCATTTAGACAAGGCGATGCCCTGTCATTCTTGAAAGAATAGTGCAAAACCCACGCGCTAACACAAGAGGCACAATCTTTCAAAAGCCTGTCCAATTATTCGCATACGCCCATGATATTGATATAATCGGAAGAAAGCAGCGTGATGTCAGTGGCGTTTTTGCGAGTACTGAGGCAAAAGCGGCGAAGATGGGTTTAACAGTCAATGAGGGCAAGACCAAGTACATTCTGTCAACAAGAAAGGAATCCCAACATCGAGAGAACCTCAGCCTCACCCTCGACAGATATAACATTGGGGTTAAGTTAGGTTAAGGACTTAGTCTATGTAGGCTCCGCTAACAATTCAGACAACGACAACAGCGATGAAATCAAACGAAGTACTCCTTCGAACAACAACCCTATGTAAGACCCTAATACTCCTAGTCCTGCTCTATGGAGCAGAGGCATGGACTTTATCAAAAATGGATGAGGGTGCTCTTGTCTGCTTGAAAGAGGAAAATTCTTCAGTTGATTTTCGGTCCCTTTTTAATAGACGGTGAGTGGTGGAGAAGACACAATGACGAACTGTACGGGCTGCTCAGCGACATCGACTTGGCTAGAAGAATGAAGGTCCAACGACTGAAGTGGTTGGGGCATGAAGAGCGGATTCGAAAAGTCTTCAAGAAGAAGACTGCGACTTAGCTGATGCACGCCAGTGGAAGTGGACCTCAGCCAACTGAGTGTGCGAAACTGGAGGTAGCTAACAAAAGATCGGGCTGGCTGGAGACGCTTGTTGGTTGAGTCCCAGCTCTGTGGTGCCACCTTAAGTAAGTAAGTAAATCCATTACTGGACGGAAACTGAAGGTAACAGGCAAGCCAACAACCAACCGCCAGCTTTCTAGGGGTCAGATACACACGGTAACTGCATTCATAATGGGTCACTGCAGAGTCAAGACACTTTATGGCAATGGGAATAGCACAAGACAAAAACCGTCGCATGTGCAACGAGGACGAAGAAACAGCAGAGCATATCGTTTGTCACAATAGCCGCTTAAGCAGAACTCGTCTACTTCTTCTAGGTAGACCACACCTCGAGGCTGAAGATATCACTGCCAGCTCGAAGATATAGCCGAATTCATTAAAATTTCAGGTATCATGGATGCGGTCTAACTTGAGGAAATGACAATAAGCCTAACCTGGCCGCAGTGAAGAGTGATAGTGGAGTTGAATCCTAAAGAGTTCTAGACCCCCTTCCTAGTCAGGGGTTGGTCCAACAATTTTCCAAAGTAACTTTACTATTCATATGTCTGAGGAATAGCGTCACTGTGGTAGGTTCTTCAGACATTTTCCAAGGAAAGATAGTAAAAGAAAGGGAAACATTTGATGGTTTTGATTGATGTACTCGTATAACTCACGTGTTTGACCTCGCCGTAACTACTTTTATATGACACTCATTTTACATAAAAAAAAAAAAAAATCAATGATGACACCTTGAAATACGGCCCAAACAATCGGAAGGTTACATAAAAGTTGGCCCAGAGCCATGAATCATGGCCATCCAGAAATATCGACGATCAAATTTCAAATTTTCCATTCTAAGGAACCATCGCTGTCAATTAAGCTCTCGAAACATGTTATGTCAAAGGAGAACGTCTCTATGCACGAAGCTCTCGATTACTTTCGCAATAACTCATTCAATCCATGGCATCCGATGGCAGCATGAGAACAACATTTTGTTATGCGACCGACCGACCGACCGACAGACCAGTGAAGTTAATTAATTCCTAAAATGACAAATTGCTTATGAAATACACGACGATGATGTTCCCAATCGCCGATTTGGATAGAAGCAACATTTTGCTGCTGGCAATGAGTATTGGTTAGTTGATGCTGCCTCTGCTGCTTCTGCTGCTAGATGTCAATTGTTGGATGTTGGATGCCTTTCACGTGGCATCAACTGACGTACAATCTCTTTTTCTGCTCGGATTCAGTGGAGGCGCTTAATTAAATATAGAAAATTCTACTATTCCACGACGATCACGATGGTGGTTATTTCTTTTTTGAATTGTTTCATCCGATTTTTTCTAGTCCAACACAACATATTTGCAACGCAGATACTTGGGTATATCTGCCGCACCAAAGATACCAAGCTCCACATTTCGTAGTAGAACAAGAGAAACAAGAGCTATCCATCTAACTGTCTGTCTTTTTGTTTATTTGTCTATCCATCCATGTGTCTGTCAGTCTATCTCACTATCTGGCTGACTGAATGTTAGTTGTAGGTTGGATGTGTGTACCATGTTTACAACAACCTCCAACAACTCGGAACAGTTGAACGGCAAATGGCAAACAACTAGCAGCAGGCATCAGCTCTAAACCAAGCTAACAGCTTACGAGTACCAGCCAATTGCCAGATACTCTGATGGAATTGCGCAAAACTTGGTTACTCGAGTGCACTGAACTTTATGCAAGTCAAGCGAATGGTGTTCCGCAGGGCGAATGGAGAAGGAAAACAAGGAGGAGAATGAGGAGAGTGGATTCTCTGTTTCTGGTATTGGAACTGACTACGGCTATGGTTATAGTAGTGGCACTGGTACTGGTACTGCTACTGCCACCAATACCCCAAGTGGGACGACGATAACAACGGCGCGCCACCACTTTACCAGAAAACAATGAGTCGAGTGAGCTCCAAATTGATGGCTAGAGGAGGACGGCGGAGGGCAGCCTGAAACATTGCAAACAGCATCAGGGAACCGTACCAAAGTTGGTTCGTCTCGATTTTTTTTTTTTTTTTTTTTTTTCAATTTTTTCTGTTCGTAGTTTCGAGTTCGTTTTGTTATCTGGGCCGCAGTAAATGTAGATCTACACCAACGACTATATCGATAGTGGTTAGGTTATGTTGCCTCTGTTGTTTTGCGGGATTCTCTTCAGTTTTGTCTCTGTTTTGGGTTTTTTTTTTTTTTTTTTTTTTTGGGGGGGTTCTTCTGGGAGAAAAGGAAGAAATGGAAGCGACAACGGGGCTTTTTGAATTAATTGAGGGGAAATGTTTGCGGCAATTACCTACCCGGCAATCACTTAGAGGGGGGTGTCGCCGTTGCTGGAGAAAAGCGACAAAAACCATCAACCATCTACCACCTTGGAGAACCCAAACTCGAAGTCGAACTCCTACGTGGATAGAGGTTTCTCTAATTGCAATTGGCGGTAGGTATGGCACCTACTGGGACTGGTACTGGTACTAGAATCAGCGACGGTGAACCACCTATGCAATTTGGAAAGGAAGCTGGCGAACCAAATTAGGGAGAATCAATTAGTTCCGTTTCAATTAGGGATGCCAGTTGACTGACATGGCTGTGAGGTGTTTATTTTGTTTTCCTCTTTTTCGAAATACAACGGAGGACAGATGTCCAGATGGTGTCGCTTTGGGATTTCAAGGAATAATTTACTAGGCAGCGGTTTCGGAATTAAGCTGGATGTCAGAGGTGTCTGGATCGAGTTTAACTTTGTTAACTTTTGCGTAGGTTAGAGAAGTTGAAAATATCCAAACTTGCACAGTCACCGGATGTGGTAGTCGGGGTACAGCTACATAAATATATTATACGACAGCTGGACATGTTCCACGGCATGGAAAACATGGTTTTTGCCAAATAGGAGGTAAGAGAAAGTATGATTCTCGAATGTTGTAGATCAAAAATTGATTGAAAACATAGTTGATTATGATATTTCAAAATGTGTTAACAAAAAGAGAAGAAGCTGCCATATCCATATCCTCAAGGAACCAACAAGACTTAATCATAAAATTTGTAGCCAATTCCAAGCCGTGGTGGCATAAGTGACTTCTAGAGACATAGAGTTGGATGGCCACAAGGGCTATCTACAAATCGGGAACCCGTGAAATATGGAGCAACTGTATGAGTATAGCGTGAACCTTAAACTCAACTAGCAGGCCGCTTTAACCAGCAAAATCCTTGATCATTTGGATGCGACAAACTGGAGAAAGTTCCGCTTTTACTTTGGCTCGTCATTGAAGATTATACCAGGTATAGGAGCGGATTCGGAGCTCATCCTGTCTAAATTCTATCTGATGTAAGGACTTGAGAATTTATCATAGCACACCAGCTGTGGGACTAACTACAAATTCATGGGAATGCTGGTAATGGCTCCTCACATTGTCTATCACTGTTGATGTATCTTTGGATGTTTCGAAGCAGTTATGAACGGAATATAGAGAAACTTCGCTTATGCACTTGTAAGTTTGACAATGAATCCAGATGGGAGTTCATGGTAGAATACATCAAATATATCGGCGACATTGTGTCCGATCTTTACGAGGCAAGAAGAGTTCTTCATTGTCTTCTGCCCAATGTGACAGGAATGCCTAAACCAGACATGGCTACCTATATATAGTATGTCTCTATAGATTTCTTAATCGACGTGAACTGCTTAATCTTTGCTCAGAATATGTTGTAGTGAGAATATTAAGTCAATTTTGCGCTTGCATGGCCTAACCCTAACATATTGATAAAGACCAATGAGACCGTTGCCAAATGGTTTCAGACGACCATACGACAGACAAGAGGTCTTTATATTCCGAACCATTGTGAACTTCCTCACAACGTCGGACCGCTAGAATCACAATCAGATTTTCCAATCGAGTTTCCCTCAACCGATGCCGGGAACATGGAGCGTTGAAGACTAGTGGCATCACTGCCAAACAGTCAGAGCAGCCGCCTCTCAAGTACTTGGTTGCAATCTGCCCCAAACAAAGAAACCCCTGGTTCGATGATGAATCACAGAGGCAAATTTAGAAACGTACGTTTAGGACGTAGAGAACGGTTCTGCAGAAAAGAACAAGGGCCTCGCGAGGTCTACGAGCAGGAAAGAAGGGAAGAATATAGGCTTCATAGAAGAAAAAAGAAAGCGCACGATAAGTGCTCGATGGAGGAAGTTTCACCAACAAAATAAGACGAGCATGCCAAAGCTGTAAAGCCCAAACAAAAATCTTCAAGGATGGAAAGGAATCCTCCTAGTAGAAGCACAGACACTGCTGAAAATTTGGACGGCTTATTTCTGTAGAGTGTCAAATGTTAATGACGAGCAACATCCCACCATCAAGCGGAATGAACCAGTCAATCTGGAAGATGACAGACATCATTTCCGTCTACCCGACCATGATAAAGTCAAGACAAAGCTAACTACAGGGGACTACATAAGTCTCTTACATCTCAAGTAATATCTTCTCTCTCGTTTCTTGTGAAGGCCTAAAGCCCTTCGTCAACAGTCTGACGAGCCCCTGTCGGCATGGTTTTAGGCCAGGAAAGTCCACCATAGATCAATTACTTATATTACGGCAGATCGTGGAAAGAAAACCCAGGAGTTTCAAACCGAAACTCACCACCAAAAGCACCTGCCACATATAAATAGAGACGAAGCGTACAGAGCGGTGTTTGGTTTCGACATCCCCGCCAAGTTTATTCGAGTATGCAGGATGACGATAGAGGATACACGCTGCTTCGTCAAGGCCGGTAATGAGAAAACGGAGACCTTCAGTGAGAGAAAATGACTCGATCGTTGTTGAAAGAATTGTGGGAAACTTGCAATCCGACTCCACAGGCACCATCTCTCAAAAGTTTCGTTATTCTTATACGCGCAGACGATATTGAGATAATGGGAAAAATACGGCGAGTTGTCAATGCGACTATTGAACTACCTCGTCTCCGCTATCAACTCCGACAACCACGCCAGCGCGGAATTCAAGCGAAGAATCACTCTTGGTAATCGATGCGTTTTTCGGCTTAAACGGCAACTGAGCCGTAAAGCCCAATCAGATGGATTGTACGGAACCCTGATAATCCCAGTCTTGTATTGCCGCGCAGAGTCTTGCACACTGTGGCAATCGGATGAAAATGCTTTGAGAGAAAAGTTTAATAGCTAGGTGACTAGACCTAGCTTGGGTCCAGCACACATGTGAAAGGGGATCTTAGGCAGTTTATGCGTAAAACTGGAGACTGCGCTACCTGAAGAGAAGCTGAGGTCCGAGTCCACCCCGGACTGTGTCTTGTAGTCTTTAGCGTGGACACCAGCCGTGTAGCTCGTATCCAACAGAGCGCGTACGCTCATATTGGGATTAATACAATGCGTCAATCAGCACCATACGGATGGTATTAATACTCTCTCCAGTAACTACAAGAAGTCGTGTATAAGACACGATCTTCCCCCTTGAAAAAAAGGTTGCGTACTATTTAAGACCTATGCCATTGTATGGGCACTCGGTTGCAGTGCAACTCCACACCCAGCCTTCCGAGAATTTGCAGCGATCATTGCACGATTGGCCATAAGTTGTGTTTATAATTCATAGAGGACCGCGAACACGCAGCGGTAGTCGGCTTGGTTCTCCCCGCGATTTAAGTATAACCTATAACCGCCACGATATTCCCACAAGATGGCAAACTCCTAGGTCAGGCTGGAACAGAAGTTCCAGGGGCTTCTGACCACCCGCGATACCAGAGTACGAGTATAACATCCAGTCGGGCTCCACAACCTTTTGACTACTACCAGTGGGGCACCTTATTGCACAGGACTGAGCCTAGAACTGATGGCCTTTTAAGCAACTGCTCATTGCGCATCTTCATATTGCGAGTAAAACTGCCGATTTTGGCGACTAGCGAAAACTATGTTTGCATAGCCTCGACTCTGGGCTACGAGAACGTTGCCAACGTCGCAAACACCATCTTCGATACGCAGCTTCAACAATTGTAATACCCTCATACAGCGGACAAGCCACATAGGCTTTCCACGTGGATAAGGACCCTTTTATACAAAAAATCCATTGAAGGAGTCATATCCAGTAAGTAGAAAGCCCAACCTAAGGTTAAGGCTCAGCTTAAGCCGCTCTCACATGAACGAGTCATCCTTCGAAAAGCAGTAAGTTAGCCTACCATTATTGCTATCACCCAACGAGATGTGACGTATGTATCAAGCAGGGAAGGAGATTTGTAAAATCTTAGCGTCGGACATTCAGTCATTCCACACTAGGGGCATACGAGTATCTCTCCTAACTTTGAAAGCGATTCCACGTCGGATCACCTCTAAGTCGAGAGGGGGTACTCCCATCAATACCTGCAGTGCCTCCGTAGAGACAGTGCAGCAAACAGGCAAACAGTCAATTAAGGCCAAGATGCCCAAATGTTGCACAGGTCACCATATACTATATGCTAAGCATAGGACGTCTGCTGAGTCCCCATTCAGATCGCAAAATGCGCCCTACCTGTTCCACAACAGTAGTCAATCACTTTTTGACTCTTACCAACCAAATGCGGTAAGAATTTCAGCCTATCAGCCATTGCTATCCGCAGATACTTGACCTGGTCACATATCTGAAGCTAACACTATTCAATCGGACCGTGGAAGGTCGACTTGATGACAATTTGGCCAGCAACATTGTGACAGTCTTCTCCCGCGATACATTGACACCAATGCTGCCACTCCAATTTGCAACAATTGGGAGTACTTTGCTTCCCGATTTTTCCAGATCGGCCCTAGACTGTCCTTCTAAAATGAGCAGTAGGTCATTCGCATATGCGCAGCACTTGCACACTTTACGTATCCGTGAATCGATCCATTATTAGGTTCTAAATAAATGACCACATATGGAACCCTGATGCGCCATCTAAGACAGTAAGAATAGGTATTTCTCGATTGTTATTGCGTCTGCGAACCTGGAGGCAGCTAGCTAAAAATCGAGCTGGCTGGAGACGTTTGTTGGTTGAGGCACAGGTCCACCCCGGATTGTAGCCCAGAGATGTCCAAAAATCGCCTATCTACGAATATAAGGGTAGTTTTAGGAAATTACAATTGGATCCAACAGGGATAAGCTCTGAGGGTTCTACTGATCTAAGAAATTAATCAGTCACAAGAAGATGGAATTAGAGCTGCTTTTATCTGAACATGGGTTTACGCAAAGACTTCCTTTTAGGCATACTCGGAACGATCTGAGGAATACTTTATACGGTCTAAGATAAGCGGCATTGACATATGTTAAACAGCTGTTATATAACAACTAGCGCTTCTATCGAAAGCCTCGAAATGATTTCGGATAGACTTTTTACTGAGGTCTTTCCATAATCGCGGTCGGTTTTAATGCATAGGCCTCAAAATAGGGCAGTTCATATTTAAATGGCAGAGAGTCAGCTCTACTTGAACCATTTTCTTGTCCGATCATAGGTGTCACTTTTGCAAGAAGCGGTATACTGAGAGATAATAACTGGTGATGGATATCAATACCTTGGATGAAGACCTTCCGTGTTTTATTGCAGGTATTGGGGTTAATAAACAATGGATGTAATGCGTCAATGACTAGGCTGATAATGAGACAACATGGTGATGCCAACGAAGAACAAGAACTTACCAGCTTTCCTGGACTCGGGATGAAGATGACCAGTAAATGCAATGCAGACGCAATGTGCGAAAGCAAGAACCTGGCTAAATAAAGCAATTGAGTCTCATTTGGTATCTTGCTTTGCGGACATAGCCTCTGGTTTTTAACGTAAACCACCTGTCGTGTAGACTTATGTTTACGGGATGCTCATACATCCATGAGAGCAAGGATACGCCTTGCCATCGCTCTCCGTCAATTGTTTGATACCAACTCGGAACTGTGTTGGAGGCACAAGTTCCACCCTTGGTATGGGTCGAGGCCGATCTAAAACCTCTTGTTGCTCTTAGGGTCACAACACACAACCCGCGATTTGGGTTTAAACCACAGCCACCATAACGGTCCCACAAGGGGGCCTACCTCAACCAGTCAGGCCCGGACCGAAATCCGGGGGGCTCCTGACTCCCATGGTACCGTGACTTCAGCCCTGGTAGGGACTACCGGTGGTCTTGCCACCAACAAGACCTATGACCGGCAACTTGTAACTGGTCAAATCGTAACAACCTTCGGTGGCGTCATCGGAAAATGTTTACGATAACACCAATAATATAACAACGTCATTGATGGGCGAAGCCTTGGTGGTAATTAGGCCGAGGCCCTGCTTTGCGGACAACGTAATCACAATGAATGAGGAAGTCTCATCTCAAATCAATAAATGTCCGGTAATATTGCGACAAACAATTCGACCCTATTCCCTCGCCAAGAAAGAAGGTAAGTCAAATTCATCACGAGAGTACCCCCATACCTACACGCGACGAATTGTTCGGATGGTGTTTCTGCTGAGTCAGCCATTGCCAATGGCTATTGGGAAAAGGAACACAAGCGACCATTCACCTTTTTGCGGATCATTTACATAGAATAAACGCTTGCCTGCAATTGAAAAAGCAGGAGACCTATCGGAACATCAATACGGTTTTCGTAAATCAAGGTCGACATTGGACGCAATTAACTCGGTTATACGTCTCGCTATGCAGGCACGGACAAGGAAGCAGCAACAAATATTACGCCATTATAATTCTGGACAAGTGAAGAGCGCGTTTAATTGGAAATGTATTATGAGCCGTCTTTATCGGATTGAAGTCCCTGAATATCTCCGAAAAGTGAAAACAAGCTATTTTCCCACATAGAACAAAAGTTATTGGAGGTGTGCCACAAGGTTCGGTCTTAGACCCCCTATTGTACAATAATATGTATGTTCTACAGATTTCATGGGAAGTATAGGTTATCCGATTTGCTTGGAAGAAGTTGTGAATGTCCCTGGTTAATTAGCAGCGGCTCGCAACTTGTCAATATTCAAACTGGAGCTGTATTACGAAGAGGAAAATTCACGGAATGATAACGAGTAGAGTTGGAGGGCATGCAATTATTTCTCTTAAATATCTCGGAGTTCTTTTTGACAGTCGTTTCAGTTTTAATCCTAGAGCAGATATGTGATAAATCATCGAAAACTGTAAGTGCACTTATAAGGCTAATGAGTAATATAGCGACCAAAACAGAATAAAAGAATCTTTCTTGCTGGAGCTGCGAGTTCTATACTCATGTACGGAGCGGAAATAAGGGCTGCAAAAGTAAAGTCGTGCGTGGTAGGAGTCAAATCCCTCCACCGACTTAGCGTACTAAGAGTCGTCAGTACGTTTAGAACTGATTCACATGATGCTATACTCGTCGTATCTTCAATGCTACCTGACGACACACTTGCTGTGTGGACCGGGTAGACGACGAAAAAAGAAAATACGAAAGGAACCGTACTATCGCATTCTGGTTTAACAATAGAATTTATCTTGAAAGTTAGATGGACAGATTACCTCATGGAATGTTTCCGAGATTGCAAAGCCTAAAGTGGATTGCGAATAAGGTCAGCTCGTTCCCTATATTAAACCCAATAGCTGTGGACTACTGTGAACTGCAGGCCCTTTAAATTGAAACAAAGATTTCCGACAAATATGTACGCCGATAAACACGATAGTATGATTTCTAGCAATAGCAGATTGGAGTACTGTAGACTCGCCCTATATAAATATATCAAGGTCTTCCAGCGTATCTATTGCTATTAGTTCAGGTGACTTAATTTCAAAGTTTATGGCAACAAGCTTATAGGTGTTAAGATAAGCCAGCGATGGTATCTGACTTGTATATATGTTACCATTATCTCGTCATCCATTATTGTCATTTTTGTAGCCAAAGATTTAAACCACAACCATAACTTGGTCATAATGCGAGAACCGTATAATTTCCTATCCTCAAAGGAATTGTCCTACTAGGTCTGGTAAATAAAAGTTTATTTCTAAAACTTCCCCCCAACTACATTTACTTATTTTTAATCGCTGCCACTTAAACTATCACTCAATTGCTTCATAAATTTTCCATTGCACCCAAGGCAATGCCGTGTTTGTTTAAACTTCTGAGTTCTAACGACCAAACTGGGTTAATCAAATATAGAATGCAAAATGCTTATTGTTTTACCTGTCTGTTTACTCTTCCAACACTAAACAAATGGGGAATCGGAAATTCCTATACAGATACTCGTAGTTCCGATACTCTACATCTAAAGATTTCATAAACTGTATCGCAGAGTCCATGGATGGTGAGGTAACTTCTATTTGAGGAACACATCAACGATTCTAATCAGTAATCAGTCATTCACATTCGCATTCGCATAGTTCCCTACTAGTCATGCTCTCAAATTAATTAGTTGGAATAAGATTAAGCGAATAAACTTTATTGTCTCAACACCGGATACTCGTATGTGTGATAAAGGGGTTTTGGGAATAGACTTTCAACACTTTATTCAATGCCGTGGTGACAGTGAAATAAAATAGTATGTGATGATGAATGTTAAAATTTCAGGCGACTGTTTGGCTTGTCTCGATTAAAAAAGCAATCGTTGTGCTTTTGTGTAGGTTTTTACCACTTCATTTATCAAATTAGCACATTTTCCTACGAATATTGGCCTAAAAATATTTGTCTGACGTGTAAAGCCCTGGAACGTCAAGAAATAATGAAATTTGAAAAACCCAGTTTAACTTGAAGATAATATTTTTGTTTGAACAAGTAATATGAACCAGAGAATTCTCTCTTAGATTCATCATCTGTGCCTTACGGCTCTTCCTAAAACTTCCGAAGACAGGGTGGAAAAAATCTTGCTATTTAAGAACAGGATTCTTTGCAAAGAGCATATCGCAGCTCAGAGCTCCTTCATATCTTGTCTGGCTTGACTCGTGTTTCAAAATCACCGACATTTTCAGTAAGACAAGAAAACTACGGCTGATACTCGTAGCTCTAGGCCTCTGAATTTGAAGAGCAAGGTCAACAACAGTTTTCTCAATTTCAAATTTCTTATGTAAACTGGCTTCCCTTTTGACCCTAGCTCATTACCATGTATACAAGAGGGCCTTCGGCTATCTCTCTTGTGTTTCATATTTTCGTGACGCTTTTTAGTATTTGATATGATACTTGTGTGTACAGATAATTTGACAATCGAGAAAGATAATCGTGTATATTTCTTATTATGCTTCTACACGTTATAGTCAGAAAATAAATTTCTGTACTAACTTTAAAGGTCGAAGAGCTTATGTAAAAAAATTTAAGCCAGTTGTAGATATAACACATTATATTTTCATAAGACCTTAGCTCAGGATTCAGAAAAATAAATTTAGACAGATAGTTATGTACGAATTGACTTATTTGAATCAAAATAAATGCAAATTTCGTTTGTTTCATATTTTCGTGACGTATCTAAGATCTGAGCAATTTATTTCCGCAAGGTAAATACAAGCTGAAACGCTGTAAGATATTATACATAACACCAGACCGACCGAAATAATTTAAAACTACGATATCTACGATATCTACTAGAGCAATTGTAGTCGTATGCAGCTCATATTTGGATGGGGGTTTATTATTGAAACCAGACCTCTGTAGACTCATAAGCGAGCAACTGGCGACAGCCCACATTAGAGTTTAATTTACAAATACCAGGCATATATGCGCTCATGCCACAACAGAGGAAAAAATAACGAAATCACATGTGGAAACGGACTTGGGCTGATAGACTGCCATAGGACGAAACATTGTCGTAGAGAGTACACATCTCCCTCATTACAGGATCCACAAGGTCACATTGCGGGATCTTGATCAAAAAACGAATACATTGCGGTAGACGGAAGACGTTTTAGAGGCCGGCACATTCCGAGGTGCCAACCTATAAAGTACGAATGTGGATATCAAAGCAGTACAGAAGTAAGACAATACTGTGATGAACTTTAACATCGGCAACAATGCGCGTAAAGACGAAAACCGAACTGAGAGCTACTGAAACGGATACACATTTCTCCGAGGAAGGAGTTCGAAAAACGCGAAGTTGAAGAGATCGAGAGATACTGCTGTAGGCTCAGAAATTTTACCACAAAATAAAAAGGGCAAAAGCCTGCAAAAATAACCAAAGGAACATCGTAGTTGAGAGGCTGAGAGCTTCTGAGGACTGTTAGACGACGAAGACGACGAAAATATTGCTGTCAGGCAGGGAAGACCATCCAATCCGGACGACGACCGCAGAAATGTCAGTTCACCTGACTAAAACGAACTGAACATAGCTGACTTTATTCCTCTAGATCAGACGATTTAGCCGTTGGACTCTTAAAGTTGAAGGAAATGGTCAGATGATACGCATTCCCGTTGAATAGGATTTCAGCATCATTGTCGTATGTCCGGCTCTGAAGAAAGGAGACCCCCTGAATTGTAGCAACTACAGGAGCACAAGTTTGTTAAACGTCGCATACAAGATCCTTGTTGCTGTATTATGTGAACGTCTTTAACCGATCGTGGACAACCTGCTAGATACACCACCGACCAAATGTTCACTTAGCGGCAAATCCATCCTCTTTCGATAGCGTCTATAGAGGCGAGTTATACAGGGCCGTGTCTGATCTTGGCATTCTCGCCAAGTTTGTCGACTCTACAGGATGTAGATGGGGAACCCCAATTAAAAAAAGAGTCTCAGACAGAGCGACGGGTTATCATGTGACTTCCTTAACTTCGTACTTGAAAATATTGTCCGCAACTCACAAGCCAACAACAAAGACACAGTGTTTCGAAAATCTGTTTAACATATAAAGCCCATGGACATCAGTGCTTCAGCCCGGAAGATGTTGCACAGCAGTGCAACGCAGTATAGGAAAATCTTATCTAGGATAGCGCACGCAGTTGGAAGGGGACCTCAACCTACTTAGTATAGGTTTTTTTTTTTTTTTATATAATCGGAGCGCCCTAAAGGGGTTTTGTACCCTTAAAATGTTCGTACACAGCGCAGGCGAAGGAAATTTAGGGAGGAAGAAAAGACAGGTACCTATGTATATTGTTTTTAAATGTTTGTAAGTTATAACGACCAGGAAACACAGTTGTACGGCTTAGGAAAGAGTCACGATATTTTAGAGTACGTCCGAAAGTGGGCTTGAGGGTATACTGATGAGCATTCATAGCGAGATGTGTGTTACGGTTAAAGGTTTGAAGGGGCAGAATGCTACTGGTGATTTCTATGGAGCACTAGTGGTGGAAATAGCGATAAAACAGAGTGAAATACGAGACATTTCGTCTGTGTTCGAGGGGGTCCATTGCCTAAGTGATATTGGTGTCAACTATGAGTTTTATCGCACGGTTTTGAATCCCATCTAGCAGGTGCAGAGATGTTTTAGGAGCACCTGACCAGATGTGGCATTGTACTCCAATTTTGGGCGGATGAATGCCTTATATATTGTGGCCAGATCAGAGGGGGTAAAATATTTCTTACATCGCTTGAGGAAACCTAGACATTTCGCAGCATTTTTAATGACACTGAATATGAGGTCATTCCAACGTAAGTTTTCATTGACACACATATCGAGAATGGAAAGCTTTTCGGTTTCGACGATGTAAGTGCCATTCATGGATAATGGCTGGGTATTTGAATTTCGCTTTAATAACAGCAGAGAGCATTGAGTTTTGGAAGCATTAAATTCCACCCTGTTGATAGTTCTCCAATTGGTTATGCTGTTGATATCGGAATTCAATGAGCTTAACATACGCTGCCGTTCCAACCGTTCTACAGCCGAAGAGCAGGGATTTGAGTCCGGAAATGAATATAAAAAGCAGAGAGTACTGTCGTCAGCAAAGGAATATATTGGATTAGAAGTGACAGACAAGAGATCGTTGATGAAAATTAAAAACGGTGTCGGAGACAGAACGGAGCCCTGGGGCACACCATCATTTATTTTGTGAATATCAGATTTGAAACCATCCAAGACAACTTGAATTGAACGTTCGGAATGGTAGTTTCTATACCATTGAAGAAGAGAGTAGTCGATCCCAAATGCACGCATTTTCGACAAAAGAGCCTGACACCAAACACTGTCAAATGCCAGATTGATGTACGCTTTGGTTCTACTTTGCGCTGAGACATGCCATCAAATCACCAGTGGACCTGTTGCTACGAAAACCATATTGCTGGTCATTGAGAAGTTTTCGTGTTTCGAGATATTCCATGAGCTGACGGTTTATCAGGGTTTCCACGACGTAAGTGCAATGGGTCTGTAGGAGGAGAGAGACGAAGATTCGTCTTTTTTAGGGACGGGCTGGACAAATGCTGTTTTCCATCTGCTCGGAAAGTGTCCTAAAGAGTAGGATTGATGAAAAAGTTTACGCAGTGGTTTCCCTTTTCAGAAGAAGGGAAGATATCTGGACCAGCGGATTTATGTATGTTGAGATCTACACGAGTGCGAAAGTGGATTCGTCCCATTGAAGATTCGACGTACTCAAGTGTAGGTTAGGTTTAATGAGCTAATAACTCTGCCCACAGAGTAGCTAGACAGACACTTTTTAGCTCAGTGTTCAGACTTGAACGTATAGTTTTAGGTGATAAACCACTTACTACTGAGAGTCTTCCTCTAAACGAATCCGGTTAAGTTTCGTGATATCGAAAAACAATGACCGGACCAGCATGGTAATGATAGAAACATTCTCTGGCGCAATATCTCATAAGTGGCGGCTTAGATTCAAATCGCTCTGTGGTGGGAGATATGGAAGATGAGGTGCAGACCAGGTGAAGATAGCTTAACACATACTCGTCTGTATATATGTAGACCCACTTTGTTGAAACCAAAGTGAGATTAAAATACCGATTTCCGTCATCTACTATAATTTAATAGTATGTAAGCTGATTATCGCCCTAATAAGCTCAACTTGTTTTATCAAAAACTTCTCCAGATGCAGCTATTATTGGATTGAAACTTTCACTTAAGACTAGACCCTATACACACCTACACAACGAGACTATTGGATGGATGGAAAATTCCTCTCCACATTGAACAAGATCATCTCCATTCGACACTCGTTTTATTGATCATCAATTTTAATAGCCCCGAAAACAGGGGCATCCACAACGGCATGGTTCAATGGGTCAATTCTGATGAAATTTTATATAGCAGTTCCGAGAAACAACAGCAGGTGCTCCGGTTTCTAACAAAAATTCTCAATTACCGATCAGATATATTCGTATCCAGAGAAACACCATTCGCTTGTGCCATGGAGTGGAGGGATTGATTTATTACAAAAAAGAAAAAAAGAGGGCGATGCGCATGAATAAAGGATGTCTACCTACATACATACGAGTATGTATGATGAACTACCCTCAAGGCAGCATCATTTGATCCTCGAAATCACCATCTAGCGGGGATTTTGAAAATGAGGACTTGCACTCATTTTACGAGTATACGAGTACATGGGTAGAACTCCGGTATACAACCAGAAACAAAACGTTGTGCTGCTCCTTGAAATAGAAGTACCCTCATGGCTAAAAGGGATTTGCTTTGATACAGGGTGTATTGCGCACATGAATAGAATCCAGTATGGTGGACTTAACTGATTTTATTTCTTTTGTTTCGCCTCCATTTTTAGCGGAAAACCAAACAAAACAGGAATGGAAAAAAGAAAAGAAAAACACCATCAACCTGACAGATGTGTTGATACTGGAGTTCAGCTCTTGTTTGTCGTCTCCCACGTTCTATGTTCCGTCAAGCGTTATTCCCTTGTCGGTTTTAGTCGGCTTTAATGTACATGTACTCAGACTCGTCCTCAACTCGTATCTCAGGAGGACACCCTTTCTTCTGCTCTATTGGAACGGATAAGTGACAGGCTTTCTTGGTTTTCAGTTTTTTTTTTTTCCTCCCCCCCCGTTTTTTGAGATGAAAACCACATTGAACAGAACAACAAGTGAGTGAAATCGAAGACACCTTTAGCAATGTCTTTTCTTTTGGCAGACATCATTCGATACCGTCTCGTCTGGACAAAGGATCATCTCTTGTTGTATGCACTTAACAGAGTGACATGACATGACGCACTTTACTTGGGCTTCTCAGGTACGGATTAAGTGATAAGTTAGTAATTGGTGGTCTCTGGAAGACCATGTCAGCAACTTTTTTTTGCCAATATACCATAGACCTCTGTATGTGGTGTGAGTTGGTGGAAGTATTACGTTTCCATGGTAAGACTATGACTGAGTTACACTTTTGAAAGGGAAATTTCAGCAGTTGCACACAATGAAAACCCCCACACATTGTCTATCGCTAAGCATATGAGTACAGGCGAATCAATCAAAATGTCACCAGTCAAGGGGAAACGACAAACAAATCAACAAACCAACAAACCAACAGACAAATGTAATATTTGTCAAGGGATTTTTGGGAACTGAGTCGATTCCGGACCCAAGTCAAAGCCATGACATAAACTCTTATCAATGCGCCCACATAAAAGTTGTCACGTTAAATTAAAAATCAACATGCCAGCCTATCGAATATAAATGTTAAGATACGGATACGAGTAGACGAATGCGTTTGTGTATTTTGAGCGGCATACGAGTATGGCCGAGGGCAGCGGTACGGATAATAGCCCCCCATAATAGGACGGAATTATTCAAATTTTGGCCCCCAACGCTATAACAAACTGTTTTATATTATTGCCGAGTGATTACATTAATGGATTTTCGACATTTTCTTACAAACAAACAGATATACAGACACACATACCTACATACATACTCGTATGCACATAGATAAAAGGGCTTAAAAAAATATGGAAATGAAAGGAACCCCAACTATGGATAGAGATACTCGTACATACCCGGAATGGATGGAGCTTTTATATTTCCATTTTCCCTTTTCAAAAAAAAAAAAAAAAACCTACGCAGTTTGACTTTCGAATTTCGGTAAGAAAGATACAGATACAGACTTGGGTAGAAGATTAGGGGGAATTTTTCCAGGGAACTACAGAAAATTGACGGCAGCTGGTAGGAGAATAAATTTGAAAAGTCAAAGCTCGTACTTGAGGTAAGAGTAGGCATCCATCATCTGAGGAGCAGGTTTCTTCAAATTATAAAGAAGTAATGGAGCACTTTGAGGCGGAGAATCTATTTTTAGAACATTTTGCAAATGCTGCCTGGAAAAGTGACGTAAATACTCCAAATGACCACCTACGTATGATGTATATCTAAAGAGACCGCATCTGTGTATAAGCCGGATACGTGCTGTTTGCAGTTTACTACATGAAACTTCTGGCTCTGCCATGACTGGAAGGTTTAGTGCCGCTTACCTATTACGTATTGGGCCTGAGATTCAAAGTTTTGACATGTTTCCTTCTCCTGCCTCTGTCCCATTCCTTGGCTTTGGAATAGAGTTAAAGTATTGTTCCTTCGGCTTCTTTTCATGTAATGGTTAAGAATCACAGTGAATCCTCGCGATCTGAGATCAGCCTACCTTTTTGAGTAGGGCTTTCCAAGCGTACCGTCTTCAGTAGGGCTTTCTAGGCCTACCTTCTAAGTCTTCTTGACGTAGAGAACGGAGCCAAGAAATATTTACCTGATTCCAGTGTTGAAATGGTGTTGATGTATAGAAAATCTTGTGTAAGGACGCAAGCCTGAGGGTTAAATCCGACGCTAATGAGTTCATCCAACTTTAGCCACGATTGCTTTAGTGTCGTCGCAGTAAAACCAGATATGCTGTTGATGTAAGGTAAAATAAAAGCAAATTAAACCGACCTGCCCATACCTGACAGCACGTTGACGAAGTTAAACAATCTAAGCCTCGATGAAGAGTTTCTTTTGACTGACAGCTCCATCAACCTAAACAACCTAGCAGAGGCAAACGACAATTCGATAGGTACCGCGTCAACGAACTCGAATCTGTTGTGGAATCCGCTCCTTAATGTAATATAGCGGCAGGCGCTGGAGTTCACATCAAATATGTATTGTGGTATGAATCTTGCGTCAATCCTTTGAGTCGATTCTTGTGGGAAAGGATAATTTGCGTCATCTTGAGTCGTGTGGATTCTCTACCGGCAGCAAGCACAATTCTATAGTGGCATGAAGCCAGCAGACGATGAGGGAAGACGTCTCATTCTTTACAGAATGCCAGAAATGACAGCGTTCCTAGCTTAGTATTGCAACATCCAAATTATTTATAAAGGCAGTAAAGGAACACTACCTTCAGCACTTGGGATTTCGATCAGGAAATTAATAACGCCAGGATAAGTGTACAATGTGAGAGCATCTTAGTTTACTGAGTGGCCAACTCTCTACCACATCAGTCGGAAGTCAATCTAATTTCTTCCTGCGATAAGCATTCGGCAGCTATACGAGGTGTATACCCGAACCCGACTGTTCGACTACCAAAAGTAAAGACAAGGAGTCACCTGCTTTTTCAGTATCTGTTCTAAGTAATACAGCCAGCTAAAGCTAGTATCTGCCATCTATTGTAGTGACGGATTAACCACACTTTTACGTAATGATATCAACTTGTTCTACGAAAAGGTATACACCAACTACTGGCAACTCTGAAGAGAAGCTTTCCAGACTTGCAGAACCAGCGTGCCTACCGGACACCTGGCAACTTAGAGTGGCCTTAATATCGAAAATCAGAAGATCAATCTCCATTCCTTCATATTAAAGGTCATGCAAAAAATAGTTGAGCTCCATCTACGCAAAACTGCTTTGTCAATGCATGTTCTGTCCAACAGGAAAGATCCTGCAATACAGCTCTTCAAAATCTAGAGGCCAAAATCGATGGCGCATTCCAAAAGAATGAGTTCACGTTGACCATTTCCATCGGCATTGACGATGATTTTGAGAATGCAATTGTTGACAGAATGCACTAACATCCGTGGGCCCCCCGCAAAATTATCAAATCACGGTACCATGGGTGTCAGAAGCCCTTGACTTCTTCAGGTTGGCCCCCTTGTGGGAGCGTCATGGTGGCTGTGGTTTAAACCCAAATCGCGGGAAGGCCTTTCCTGTTGATTTGACCCATAAGTACTAGGTGCTGTGACCCTAAGATCAGCAAGAGGTTTTAGATCAGCGTCGACTCATACCAAGGGTGGAACGTGTGCCTCCAACAAGGCGTATCCTTGCTCTCATGGATGTATGGGATACGGTGAAACTAAGCCTTCCCGACAGGTGTTCACGTTAAATCCTTCACTCGTTGACATCAGACATGACAGCACGGATCTCTAGTTTTGTGGAATAAAGCAATACTATTGCTCAGAATCATTATTACAGTTGCAGGCTGCGGCCAGTATGTTATGACGGGATCAGGGGTCATCCACTTTTGCATATGAGTATGATGTAGCTGTACCTTGCGTAGAATCACGCCTTACGACCCTAACCAGGACGCAGCTGAACTTGTTCTTTCGCGAAAAGCAAGAAGTTCACTAATCTAGTGGTATAGGCCAACACCATCTGTTCCTTCAACGAAGCTAAGTCTTTGATGGCATCCTGAATAACAAACTTCTTTGAACTAAATAGGTCACGTCGAAAACCTCCAAGGTTTGCTGACAGTGTAAAGGAGGTTTCGGCTAGACATAGAGCTTGTCGTTGAGGAGGGTTTGGTGGATCTACACGGATATGACGAAATCGATTCTATCTTATGCGTCAGTTACAGTCTTAAACCCGACGACAGCCAAGGGGCTTTCCCATCAACTCCAAGTTATTCTAGGAATGCAATTAGAAGGCTGAAGTCACCGAGTCTTGTTTGGGCCCCAGCTCACAATGGAATCGAGGGAAATGAGATCGCCGATGAGGTTAAGAGGAAATGCCTGCGGCTTCTGTTTGGGGTTCGTTGTAAATACTTATATAACTGCAGATGGCCCTACTCTTCAAACCAAACGGACGATACCGGAATCCCCTAAGATGTCAATAATGTTCCTGGTGTCACTCAGTAGAAAACACTGTAAACTGCTTACTAACATCGTCACGGAGCTCAACGCTTGTGCTAAACACCTAAATGTGCTAGGTATAAGCGACGCTACCTCTTGCAACACTGTGGTGAGATTGATTACGACACTGTGAAGCACTTTCTCTTTGAGTGTCCGGTCTAAGTACGCCTAAGGCTGTCTAAGACTGCTGGTACTAGCTTCTGGTACTGTAGGAACTTTTTCTCATCTTTCACCGAAATACTGAGAAAATCTAGAAAAAGGAACAAACAACGAGTACAATGGACATCTGAGTGCTCCGATGCTATTCTTGAAAAATTTCTAACTATTTTCCATTTGCGTGTAATTGATAAACCTGCTTCGGTATAGAAGCAGATGAATCGTGGATCCAATAACAACACGTAAAATGTTAAGGACACAGAATCTGAATTTCAAATGACAGATGACCTTCGCGTTCATTGTTGAGTTCTAGCAGAATAGTGACAACCAGTTTCGATACACAACGAGGGATAGGACATCAGAATATGCCAGAATATTGGCCCTTATGGGGATAGATAAAATATTTAACAGACCTAAGGATGCAACATTATCACCTACCCAAAATGAGAAAAAAAATTTGCTTTAGACTGGTTCTCAGTCTGGCCCTCACAATTCCGAAGGTTTTCGTATGAAAAGACCAATGATCTTGATTTCACCCAGACAGAACGTAAAGTCGTAACTTGTGCAGTTAGGATGAAATATACTGATATTGACTTTCTCTTCATTTAAAAAATGGAATGAAGTTCCGGTTGTTGAGGGAACCGGTCTGCTTCCCAGGATTTGTCTCAAGAATCACATTAATGGCCTCTATCTGGTTATGGTGTAACTATGACACTACACCGTGCAATATTGTCAACATCAAGCACAGAGAACAGTGACAACACTGCTAGCAAGCCATTATTAATTCCGTCTTCTTAATTGACATGTACTCATGCGGCTAGACACAAGCTGCCCAGGTACATTTAGAGATGAAAGTCTAGAAGCTAGATTCGGAAGTTTTAACACAGGGTGTAAGCAACATACCAAGACTTCATCAAAATTCGCAGAGATGATCTAGAAAACATAGTGATAGAGTCGACGGTAGTCAAAACCGCGCTTTCAAAGAAACGAACAATTTGATGCAGAAGATGCCAGTCAACACTTCTATGAATGAAATCAGGAGCGCTAGATCCGTAAGGATGTATCCAGTAATGCTCCTGCTTTTAAAGCATAAGCTGGCCAATTTATGAAAATCGCAGAACGATTGTAGTAATTCGAAGAGAATCCAGAAAAATGAAGAACCCTAAAAAAATACACAAAAATCTCTTCCAAAGTGTGCACTACGTGTATTGCCCTATCGATATCTTTAAGAAATTCGACCATTCAAACAATGTACCATACGTGCGTCATCAACGAGTAGCTTTCAATTAGTCTCTAATTCCAATGGGGGGATTCATTTGTTGAGATTTTCATCCGAACCATTTTGGGAAAACCCCCTATCAACTACCAGATACTGGATACCGGACTTCAGATACCAGCTACAACTCGTTACTACTGCTTAAAAACTCGAAACGTCCCATAGTAAGTAAATCAAATGGCAATTGACTTGCGTTCGCAACTGCTAATTACTTTTAATAACAGAGAACTGGATAAGCGTTGCCAAGTGATTGGATGCGTGCATGTCACTCAATGTCAACAGCTTGTTCCAAATAATTATAGCACACCACCAGTGAGTGAGAGGAGAGTCTTTTTGCCATAACGTGAAAAACCAGTCGTGTCTTCGAGGTGCCAGAGTTAAACACGTTCTCGAAGACTTTGAATTTTCCTCTCTCGAAGAAAATGTGATTTTCACCAAAAAGGCGACGAAAAAAAATACAAACCTCAATACGATGTGACAACTGACAAAACGTGTTAAAGCAGACTTGAGGGTTTCGTTGCATGTTTTTATGATGAGATTGCACACTCCTAACAGGATAAATGGCGGGCGCGCGATGGTAATTGCAAAATTGCACGAAGAAAACTGCATACGAGGAGAAAAATTAACATATTTTGCAGTTATCGTTATCGCTTGGATATTCAAGAAAAAGAAAAAAGAGCACAGCGAAAGCGTGTGAAAACTAATCGATTTATTTGATCCTTAAAGTCAACGAAATGAGGACGAACTCGATAGAGTGCATTGCCCCCTAAGACAGGTGTGAAAACGCGAATGTACCAATAAGATATGCCCAGTCTCGTGGGTGTACTCATATAAGCAGATACGTTCGAAGGCCAATCGAACTTAAATTTTAATGATTGCGTGGTTTGTATATCCGATAAGCAGAGATTTCTACCTGACGAGGTACCTGAGAACGTTGGTTTTGAATGTCTGAAATTCAGAAAGAGTAAATTTAGTTTCGGAAACCAAGTTCTTATCTACTTGTTCTACCACATTGCAAAAGCAAACTACTTTTGTGGCGAAATTAAGACATTAAGGCAAATTGCGACTGATTTTGAGATATGGGAAAGTGTAATTTAGGGAAAATTTGACTAATGACGCAGTAGTCTGAAACGATGTATATGGTATATAGGATTTAGAACTTGAACGTGCTTATTAGTCGTTCGGGTTTTAATGCAGGTATGGCAACTGTACAGTCAATATGTCTAGGCACACAATAGCACGTACGAAACTCGTACCATGACCTTCGAAAAATGAATTGTTTTGTGCTGATATTTTGCAACTAAGCATATAATTGACCTCTCTGTCCAGGACAAAATGCATTTAGTCACGCGCGGAGTATTTATTTCTCACTACTAAATGTTTGCATAGCTTTAATTTCGTGTTTCGGAATTAAAGTAAATACTTACGCCCTTACTCCTTGGTTTCGCATAGAAAAAAATTCTTCAAGCATACATACACCCAAAATAATAGGGTTCGCATCTTTTTTCGCTGACTAATATATGTAATTCAGATACAATGTAGGAAACTAAATTCTTTAAAGAAATGGGGCCCCACAGGGTTGCATGTTTGAGTTGCGAGATCTCAGATAACCCAAAGAATCCTAAAAGAACGTGTTGCAGCGCTGCCAATAAAGGTTCCTACGTAGAGAGACATACGCATACACTGCTGCCTTAATTAAAAATGTGTTGGAGACACTAACGAGAGTAGCTACGAGATCTCCTGTCTGTCGATTTTCTCAGAGTTTATACCATATTTTAGTGACCATCCAGATAGTTAGTTAGAGTTTAAATGCATACGAGTACATTATTAAAGGACCAGGATAGCCAAATGAAAGCGAATGTTGCAGAATGATGGGTTACTGATTAATGCACCATCAACTAAATAAATGATTTAAGCGTTTGATGAAGGAGGCGTATTATGGATATCCAAATATTGCGGAAGATAGGCATCAACTCGTATTACTGTCTTCTTACAGACGAACAAACGGAATCAACAGAAGATGTCAGAGCCCTTCTATTTATTTTAAATCATCTGCCGTCCCGAATGTAAAGCACTCATGCCAGCACCGTCATCAAAGTGAAGAGTCATATCTGACGTGCCGGACTTAAGTCTACGACAATAGAGAAGTCTCAAATTGACTTAGATTGCAGCGAATTTATTAGGCGGCATTTACTTAATATCATCAATTGTAGTAAATGAACTTTGAGCGGAATTAGTAATGAGGGTTTCTGAGTTAATCCATAAGTCTTTGACATTGCGCTATCTTAATCAGATATAAATTTGGAAAAACAATTCTAGATCGTTTCCAGGACATTGTGCTAGTAGCATTTACCAAAAGAAGAAAACTGGACAAGCTACCGACATACAATTTTAGCTTTGCAGTTTTCAAGGAAAGTAAAGTTTCTATTTGTTGTCCGTAGAATAGCCATCTTTCATTAAGCGGTTCCTAACTTTAAATTTAAATAAAACAAAGGCCTATCGATGTCATTATGTGTGGAATATAACATCGTTCAAATGTCCGGCGCGGCTTCTCTGGGTGGCGCGCATCCGAAATGTGTAATTTTCCATGACTCTGGCGTATAAATCAAGCTGAACTTGACCGAAGGCATGGGTTATGTTGGCTTTGAGGGCCGCTGTGGTTTGTGGCTTATTCGCATAGATTTGCGACTTCAGAACACCCTACAAGAAAAAGTTTAACTGGGTCAAATCGCACGATCTCGGTGCCCAGTTCACATCACCTCCACACGTGAGATGACCATGCCCTCGAATCGCTCGTGCAGAATTTCCACTGTGGAGTGACCTGTGTGGTACGTAGCACCGTCCTGTTGGAACCACATGTCGTTGGTGTAAATATCATCCAAAAGAACGTCGTTCCCAAAGAAATATGGACCGATGACGCCCTCAGCTCAAAATCCACATCAAACAGTGACTCTTTCGGGTTGCATTGGACGCTATTGGATCTCATGTGGATTGGTGTCGTCCCAAATTCGTCAATTTTGTTTGCTGGTGTACCCAATCATCGAGAAATGAGCCTCATCGCTGAAGATGATTTTTCGATGAAATTTAGGGTCAGTTTCTAACTGCTCCAAAGCCCATTCAGCGAACACACGTCATTGTCTATCGTCGTTTACCTTCAGCTAGTGGGTCAATTGAATTTTGTAGGGGTAAAATTCGCCAAGTTGTGGTCTGCGAAAAGCCGAGTTCTTGTGAGCGACGCGAAATCGATTGCCTCGGATTCTCCTGCACACTCTTACGGACAGCGACGATGATTTCGGCAGATCTTGCGTTTCGTCGACGTAGGGGTGGTGGTTTATCGTTTACTGAACCAGTGGACTCAAATTTATCCACCACATTGCGAATAGTCCTCTTGGTAGGACGATTATGGCGACCGTAAAATGGGCGAAGCGCGCGGAATCTTGCCCGAACAGAACATCCATTGTGGTAAAAAAATTTTATCATTTGCACGTGTTATTGAACGCTATGTCCGTCCATGGTGATTCGGCAAAACAGACTGAATAAATGACAGCCAATTTGACAGATGTAGCTTCAACACTATGGCCGCTATCAACTGTCAAAATTCGGAAACCTGGAAGGCCCTGTATATCTCAATGATGCTGAAAAGACCAAATCTTTTTTGGTCCACTGTCGAGTCTTTCTTCCTAAATCCAGCTTGGAATTCATTTAGAACTTTCTTATCCACCACTCATTGTTAGATTCTATTAAATAGGAACGCACCGAGCAACTTAGCCGATGTACTATATTCAAGAAAGAGGTTCCTCTGTAATTGGAAGCAACTTCATAACTTCCCTTTTTATGTAGCGGAAAAATGATTGACTTCTTGACCTCGGTTGTTTCAAGTACACTGTTAAATTGTAAGTGCAACCAGGAATTCTGTCGAACAATTTTTATATACCTCAAAAGGAATACCGTCGTCTCCAGGGGCTTTCTTGGCATTCGAATTTTTGATGACCTGCTGCAGTTCATACAAGGAGAATGCTGCAACTAAGAACTCGTCAAAAGACATGGTCGCCGTATATTGAAAACTTGGTGAGGTTTGGTCGGTATTAAGTAGCTTATTAAAGTGGTGTTTTAATTCGTGTGCCTGCAAAGGTCGGGCTATGGTAATTGACTGACCATTTAAAAGCTTTACGGCTTTCCCAGAATCGACGGCTGATCTCGACATATTTAATTCAACCATTTTTTGTTGCTCAAATGTTACAACGGAGGCGTTTAAATTTTTTGCTTGCTTCTCCATAAAGAGACCTTAAAGTCCTAGCGTTGAAAGACCTCAAGAGCCTCAAAAACGCGAACGTTTTTTCTCTAGCCAGAGAACATTCTCTATCAAACCATTTTTTCTAAGCAGTTACTTTTTTCCTTTTGTGGGATAGCTATTCTGATTATTTCTGTTAGTTCCTCGCTAGTTAGATGTGTCTTTGAGGCATAAAACTTGTTGAGTTCTATGTTCAAATTGTTCCGAAATGAATCGCGGAGTCTGTGGAAGTCTTATTTTCGTCATATTTTCCTCTCATGTGGTATAGCACTTCATACATGTAACTTCCAGTGAATAGGATTTCATTACTACCCGGAAATCGTCCAGAAAAAGATGCCAGTTACCTGAGATACGGTAGTAGTCAGTAACTGAACATACCGTTCCTCGAATAAATGTAAACTCTCCTCTAGGATCCCCTTCACAGCTTCTATTTATAATTTGACAGTCCAATGCATCTGTAATTTCGAGAATTTTTGTTGCAAACTTCACTTTTGATATTACGGGTTGAAATTATGCTGGTTGCTCTATTAGCTCCACTTATAGGACTATTCCGTGTTACTCCAATCCTTCCGTTAAAGTCTATAAGCATTAAGTGTGTTGAACTTGACTTATTTGATAAGTCTATCAGTTTAGAGTAGTCGCATTGCCAGCGATTACAGTTGCGATAAATGGGTATTAAACATTCTTTAAATTTGACCACCGCTCCTACGATCTGCTATACAGTTTCCTGGAACGTCACAGGTACCTGTCGCTCAGCAGAGGTTAACCACTCTGCCACCTTGTTAACAGATGAACGGCAATTGAAGGTGGTTCGTGATTTAAAAGTGACTGATTCCATGTACATAATAGCTGTCTGGCCGTTAATGTACATCCAGATATCTTTGGCCGATATCACATTCGATTTTAGCCAGAAGAGAGCTTTCTTGATCCGCCTGATAGGAACAGCAGTGGTTTGGGACGCGGAGGGAGAGACCTTCTCAGAGAAGATACCAGCTCCCATGCTTTATTCGGTTTTTAAGAAGCCCGTATAGATGTGGATTAATTCTTTATCAGAAAATGTGCCATCCGTTTAGTATTTGAGGATTCGAAATAGTGTTGTAGCTTTACCATACCTTCTTCTAGGACCTATCCGTGTGGATATAGGGTCACTATGAAAAGACTTTTAGCCTTAGGGCTGCGTTGGCAGCTATGCCAACTTGCTGAGGATGTCTAAGGGAATTAGATAGAAAATGGTGTCCAGTGCAGCGGAGGGAATGGTTCTAAAAACGCCACTGATGCGCATGCATGCCAAACACAGCACATTCTCTAGATTGGGAAGATGGGTTGCCTTGTTCAAGACGTTTCAACAGACAATAACACTATACATACGAGGGTTGTCCGAAAAGTTTCCGACGTAAAGATAGCCGCACTCGTCAATAAAAACTAGTGACTGCTAGTTGTGCATCTTTTGACAGTTACTTACCGAAGTTTCAGTCATTTTGGACGCGCAATGTTTAGTTGACAGTCGTTTGAGTGAGTCGATGTGAGTGTTTTTGGTGAAAATGGAAAAATTGAGTATCGAGCTGTTATTACTCGTAAATTCTTGTTTTTGAAAGGCAATACGCCTACGTAAATCAAAAATGAGTTGGACTCTGTGTATGAGGACTCTGCACCATCATTTACCACAGTGAAATTTTGGGCAGCTGAATTTAAACGTGGTCGTAAGAGCTTGGGAGATGATGAACGTTCGGGACGTCCAAAAACTGCAACCACTGGCGATAACATTGCTAAAGTTCACCAAATAGTGTTAGACGACCGCCGAATTAAAGTAAGAGAGATAGTAGAGATCATGAAAATTTCCAAAGAACGTGTTTGTTACATATTAAATCAAGATTTAGGCATGGGAAAGCTTCCAACGCCTTGGGTGCCGCATTTGCTTACGTTAGACCAAAAACGTGTTCGAATGAACATTTCCAACGCTCTGTTGGCGTAGTTTAGGCGCAATAAATCCGAGTTTTGGCGCCGATTAATTACTGTAGATCAAATTTGGATATACCATTATACGCCCGAAACAAAAATTCAGTCAAGACAGTGGACTGCAAAGGGCGAGCCGGCTTCAAAAAAAGCAAAAACTGTTTTTTCGGCTGGGAAGGTGATGGCTACTGTTTTTTTGGGATAGTAAAGGAGTTATCTTAATCGATTACCTTCAAAAAGGAAAAACCATTACAGGAGCATACTACGCATCATTACTTGCCAAGCTGAAGGCAGAAATTGCGGAGAAACGGAGACATTTGCAGAAAAAGAAAATCCTGTTTCACCAAGACAAAGCGCAGTCTCACACCTCGGCGGTTGCCATGGCGAAAATCCATGAATTACGTTTTGAATTGCTTGACCATCCACCTTATTCACCAGATCTAGCCCCAAGCGACTTCTTTTTGTTTCCTCATCTAAAAACTACGATCGGAGGACAGAGATTTTCGTCAAATGAGGAGGCAATCACCTTCGTGAACAATTATTTTGCAGAGAAAAACGCCAAGTACTATTTGGACGGGTTAGAGAGATGGGAGCATCGCTGTGAGAAGTGTGTAGAGGCACAAGGAAACTATGTAGAAAAATAAAAATAAAAAATTGAGAAAAAGTGTCTCGTATCATCATTCGGTGTCAGTCAATTGACACACTGTCTCACTTTGTTTTATCGCTATTTCCACCATCAGTGCTCCATTGAAATCGCCAGTAGCATTCCGCCCATTCAAACTCTCAACCGTAACACCCGTCTCGCTATGAATGCTGATCAGTATACCCTCAAGCCCATTTTCAGACGTGCTCTAAAATATCATGATTCGTTCTTAAGCCGTACAACTCGCTTATGGAATGCCCTGCCGATCTCTGTGTTTCCTGGTCGTTATAACTTACAAAAATTTAAAAACAATGTACATCGGTACCTATCTTTTCTTCCTCCCTAAAGTTCCTTCGCAAGCGCTGTGTACGAACATTTTAAGGGTACAAAAACCCCTTGAGCGCGCGCTGATTAAAAAACAAAAAAAAAGGCGCAAGCTCTTAGAATGTATCGATTCTGCCAGTACTATCGTTTGGCTCCGATTGTTCGACTGGATAGATACAATTACGAGCCCTTGAAGCCAGTAGTCAAGGACGACAGAACTTTCGGAGATATCGTCGATGAGAACAGTCAAACCCTTAAATAAACATCAAAATTTAATACAATGTAATTTTAAATTTTGCAACACTGCAACCGGCTTATTTAATCGACTTAAATTATCACACAGATCGAAACAGTATCCTCTCCTCACTGTTTAATAAAAAATGAAAAAATCAATATCCACTTACTCGTAACCGCATTTTTAAATCAAAACACATGTTCACTCACCTGAAAACAGAAAACAGAGAAAAAAATATTTAAATAAGTAGAAAATGAGATAAATTACGTTGATATATGTACGAGTATGTAGTAATTTATTATATTGTTGTATGTAACATTGGTTTGTTGCAATTAAAATCAAATTATGTACGTAGTCGTATAAAGGCTTCAAAGGCTTCGCTTGGCCCGACCCTCCACTCGGCTACTAATCAAGTTTTTTTTGTGTAATTACACGGGGGTACAGTTGGTGGAATAATTTTTCCACTGAAAGGAAAAAAAAAAGTCCATTTCGCTTCCCTTTAAACCAGAACGACCGACCGATAATTACATTTTCATTTATTTCCAAATCAATAGATACAGATTCACCCCAGGCTTTCATTCTGTTTGGTTAGGTTTGGTTCGCTGGGGCGTTCCAACCCCTCGTCTTCAACCACCCACAGAGGTTGAAGCCTGTTCAAATTCGAAGCGTATGCATTTATACGAATACTCGTACGTACGTACGTAAGGATGTACATTGTACAATTATTATATGTACTCGTATGTATAAATAAAAGTGAACATAAATCTTTACGTGTGCACATAAATAACAATTTCATAATCGTCCAACGAATGAAGCCAATAACAACAACATCATCACCGACGAAGACGACGACGACGACAACGACGACGATAATAAAAATAAAATCAGGCGGGCTTTGCAGGCAGTCGCTGCGGGATGGGGATGTACGGCGCATTTGGCTGGAACTGGAATTGAAGTATTACTTCAGCGTAGCGACCCTTCGCGGGCAATTTTTTACGTCGCAATTTGAAAATTACCCTCGCAACGCATACCACGGTGATATCATTACCACCCACCATCAGATTCAGTCCGTCCGGTCCGTCCGTCCGTTCGTTCGTTCGTTCGTTCGTTCGTTCGTTTATTTGTCCGCCTTGCTATCCGTATATCTACGATTCTATAACTTGTAGGTACGAATATAGTGTCCTATACGATGAGAAGGAGATGGAACAAAATTAAAGTAGAAATCATGGTGAAGTGAATGCAAGCGTACAAAATCCCGGCTAGTAAAATTCGAGCCCCGGGAAATTCCAAACACAACCATCCATTGCCGGGTTTTCAAAATAGACCCAGCCAGCCAGCCACCACTACCATGGTGAAGAGCAGAACAAGGAACAATACGAATATGGTATATCCAGACCAGGCGAGGACTCGATGTGCTTGTATCTACACAGCGCAGAAGCAGAAAGTTTCCCATGTTTTACGTGCTGCTTGCTGTCCTGTTTATGGTGGTGAAACGTTTTGTACCCAGGATACGGATACGAATACGAGTCCTCTACCACATCCATCTCTACATCCATACATTCCCACCCTCCTGAGCTATATGTTCAATCAATGGTTGGTCCTATGTACGAGGATATGTAGATACAAGTGCTATATGACTGCGATATGAATGGAAAAGAAGAATGTCATACTAACTCCCTTCTTCGTGTTTTGGTTTTGTTAAACCGAACGGCAGCGGGATGGTGATGTTGATGGTGATGGTGATGGTGGTGGTGTGGTGATGGTTCCTTAACAGGGTGGGTATATTGCGTTTCGACTTTTATTTTTGTCGTTTGCTTTTTCCTCCTTTTTTTTTCAAGGGCATGACCTTGATCGTCATTTAGTACACTAACACAGCATTTTTTGGAGAGTCGATAGAAGAGATTACTTTCATTTCGAAGTCGAACACATAGTTGTATCTACTACACATAGGGGGCTGGAATAGATGGCAGAAGGAGGAGGTGGAGATGGTGGCAAAGACGGGTGGTAATGGTTAAGTACAGCACAGGAGAAAATGTGTATTTTTACGAGTACCTATCATCGTACATATCGTCCATGCGTTAGCACACATTTTCAAAAAAGCCTGATGCTCTCGCTTTTATGTTGGAAGCGTAAGCGTAGAAACGCATTTTTGTGAATCGTTTGTGAGCTGAAAGTAGTGCGTAGGATGGGAGGGTTGCTAATACACACATCGGAAAAGAGAATTGTGTTTACATGTTTTTTTTTTATTGTGAATCTCTGCAGGGGATTTTGGCTTACAATCGTATGCACATATATTAAATGCGTAGTTGGATTCTGGTTTAGAGAAATCGAGAAAAAACAAAAAAGGATTTTTGTTTACCATTCATGACTCATTCAGTATAGACTTTAACCTTGAAAAATGTTTTTATGTATACAGATAGCATATCGAGGGTTGTTGACGCTGGATGGCCACATACATATTTATGTACTCGTATGTAGTCTAAATTAAAGAGTTTGAGGTGTTAGCTGACAGAGAAGTAATGGAAATAAGTCTCATGAGGCGACTTAGACACAATGGATTTACGTTTCTGATCACAAAAGGTTTTTATTTTTTTTGGGTCGTAAAATATTCCATTCAGACTTTTACGCAGTTGAAATATGTATGAGGGCTTTCTGGCAGCGACAAACGACGATCGATGGAATGATGCGTCAATTGTCTACGGGAGTTCCCCTCTCGAATATGTTAAAAGAATAAGAAAAGGTTCGATTGAGCCATGTAAATCTTCTGCTTAGAAAGTTCAGCAACTTGCCATTGACGTTCTCATAGACATAGACCCGCTACGGTTTGCGCTTGTGTAAGTCTTAGGGCTTAGTGCCGAAGTATGCAAACATCAACAGCGTAATTCAGATATTCAAGGTAAGTCTGATGCGGGGGATTCCTAGTTCACTACAACCTGAAGTCCCTACATCAACTATGACCAGGTAGGGGCAATGTTGCTAGGCTACGTGGCAGCTTTAGAAGGCTTTAGACATTATCTTATCAAACGGGCAGACTTGAACTCTCTCTCTACGACAGCGACGAAAAGTCCTCAATATTTTGATCTAAAAATGAGTGTTGTGAATGCAAGTCAATAAGAGTATACAATTTTCTCGTACACGGCTTCAGACTATTAGAAGCTTTAAAACCCCAGGCACTTACGTCGAAAACTGGACAGCAGAGAAGGAAACAAATTGCTGCATTGGAAAGCTGTAAAAGGGACTAAGAGACCTTATAGCCCCTGCGTCGGCAGCAAAAAAAATAATAACGAAGAGGCCAAGGGAGATAAGTACAAAGCGGATATTTTCGCGACTCATCTGGAAGAGACCTAAGCCTATTCGATGGCTAAGCGGTCATTCGTTGTAGTATCAATGCATCGGAAACAGCAGTTGACAGTTGCAGTTTAATAAATGCGAAGTTGTTAACAGACAGACAACAGATGTTACCATTAACTAATCTTCTCTATGAGTATAGACCAATAAGTATCATACCCATTCGAGCTGAATTTTTTGCCTGCAGAACACGCTTTCATATTGCGGTACAAAAACAAGTCGCGGGGAGCCATGTCAGGCGGCAGCAATTTGTATCATAATTCTTGAAATTTGTTGGCGACTCCGTATGAGTCGGCTTGTTTTAGCGCGCTTTTTTCTTTGCCAAATGGTACCGTGACTCTGTCAATTTCTTATCAAATCGGTCCAATAATAAACTGTAGAACTGCCCTGTGACAGTGCTTTTTTCCTTCAAAAAGTCCATAAGGATTATTCCTTTGGAATCCCAGGAACTTGTAGGCACGATCTTTCCTTCCGATGCGACACTTCTTTGGAGCAGTTTCGTCGGATCGCTTGGCCTCTGGCGTGTAGTAATGGATTCGGACACGAAGCGTTGCAAAATTTCCCGCGAATTTCGCTTAAAGAGCTCTAAACATAGCTACGAAGATGGCATCCATATCTGCGACACCCATCGTGCCGACAGCTTTCTCTTGCTTACATAACTTATCCTGTAAAATATTGATTGCCTTTCTACACAATAAGACTACGCCCTCTGCTACTTCGTGTACTTTCGTTTGGTCATCAGCCAGAATGAGGTGTTAAATAGAAGAGAAAACCGACGAGTTCGGCCATCCTAAACTCATCATGTCCCCTCGATCATATTCTAAGTATCCATACCATCATCCGCTTTGTCATCGGTCCGAGTTGGCTTCACCAACTACAACTGAACAATTTTCATCCTCTTCAACGAGCAATATCACTAGGGCTTTAGTTCTCTGCATTCCAAGGATCTTCTCAACAACGTAGCGATAATTGGCCAGAAGCTTACTTACCATTTATGGTCTCCGGTAAAGCGATTCTAGCTTACGAGATTCATCCATAGCAGCTGCTTCGTGCTCGACCAGGACCAAATCGTCTACCTCGTACCGCAAGTCATAGCATTGCTTCTGGCACACCTGATCCTCTCGATATTCTGTAGCGATCTCTCTTTCCTCCGGCTCGACCTATTCAGCCTTTCGCAGACCCAGTAACAATTTGTTTCCCATGATGGGTCACGGCGTATAGTAGTTTCATTCCTAGCTGTATTGGATCGTCCTCAAGTAGTCCGTCCAATCCTTTTCCGCCAAGCTGACACATTTCAACGCTGCTGGAACGGTCTGGTTGCAAGGTTTCACCTGATCGTTCGCTCTCGGTGTCCTCGCAGTGGTTTTAATATGTTGCACTCGGTGGTCGTCGCAGTACTCTTCGAGCGCCTTTGCAGTGAACGCTGAGCCCCGATCGGTTACCATCCGTCTTGGTACGCCAAAATACACATAACTGGGTATCAACATATTAAACAACCCTTTCGTGTTTGTAGTCTTCACTGCTCGTAAAACAAACGTACCTGATCCCTCCTTTCTAGGAAATCCAGGTGAATGGTATCAAACGGCAGTGGTACCCCGACTGCATTATGCAACTAGCTTTCTGGCTTTCCATACTGCCTTAATTTATTCTTGCGTGAAGTCGCGCCTTTTCGGAAACTAATATGTTTGTCGCACCCTGGTCAACGTCTTCTAATCCGCTAAGTGGCCTACATCATTGTGACAAAGTTTTAGTGTCCTCCACCGGCACCACCCACTAACCGGAACAGCCGCATCCCTTTCTATTGTAATGTTTGTATTCCTTCTGCAACTGCCTTTTCACACTCGTGGGTTCGGTCGACTTCAGATCTCCGACGATTAAAGGTAACTTGTTATCCTACCACTGGATAGTCGCCAGCCAATCCTCGTCCGTAATACGTATGCAGGTTAAGGACATGCAAGAATTCTTCTTTCATCACTTTAGGCTCTTCTGCCGGTTGTCGGCTGAGTGCATCCCCATAGCCCGTCTTCCTACCAGGTTGATGTACCGTTTCAAAAGAGAACTCTTACAGCTTGAGCCATCACCTGCCCACCCGAACACGTTCAGATATCGGCAAAATCACGTGACATTGGCCCATTGGAGACCATGCGGCCACACTACTCGTAGGTATTCCATACAGCCCCCCCTGACGCAGTTACGGGAACAAAAATGAGAAGTCGGTATACTGCCGATTTTACGGAAAACATCGTATCCCTGTTTACCTGATTGGGTTCAGAGCAAACATCCAACTATTGATCAACTTTAAAGCATCATCGACGTAAACGAGAAAGCTCTTGAAGAAGAAAAGATTTGTTCAAGCGTATTCCTTGACGTTGCGCAAGTCTGTGACAAGGTGTGGCATGAAGACTTACAATTCAAACGAACTTGTCGTTAAGCCTAAATATTATACTGACAACGTATCTCGAGAAAATATTGCACTTTTCCTTGTCAGACAAGGAAATGAGTTCTCGCCGTTCTAAGGAATTTTAGCCGGCATACCTCAAGGTTGGGTTTTTGGTCCGCTTTTATATCACCTTTATATCCGTGATATACCTCAAGAAGAGAGGATAGTTTTCACTACGTTTGCTGATGACACTTCTATGCTAGCGATTGTCAAAACGATCAAAGAAACAACAGTTAAACTACAAAGCGCTCATGATAATGTGAATTAATGGACAAAGACCTGTCCTATGACACCAAATCTATTCTAGTAAGTTTGGCTTGCAAAAAATCGAGCAGAATGGAGGCTTAATAACTCGAGACACTATTAAAATGAAAGATGAAGGAACAAGGAAGGATACAAGCAATGTATGAAGGCGGTGTGGACCTATGGTATATAACTCGACCAACCTCCCAACCCTTTAGCTTTTAAGTGTTTTGTTCTCGTAATAAGCTTGGTCAAATCCGTCCGAATTTACCTGGGCCTCAAACCTGGAATTGAACACAAAAAAATGCTCCATGCACCATGATACAGAACAAAGAGGAAGCAACAAAAGTGCAAAATTCGATTTAATGAACATCTTAATAATGGAGGTCTTTGAACAAAAGAAATTTGTTGCGCCGGCTTCAAAAGACCAAACCTTTTGAACTACCACCATAAAGTTTAACCGCATTCACATACCGGAAGATGCAGGAACTTTTATTGAAAAGACAGCTACCGTTATTTCATGAAGCTCTAAGATCTATTGTAAGCCGATAAATATATGTAGACAAAGCAACGTCTGGCACTCGACGCATTGTTCTATGTATCTTGACCTTGACGTCGTGGGGAAAGAAAGACAATGCAGTGCTGAAGCCTTCCATTTCGACATCGAATTTAAATCTAAATAGTGTATTGTCATTGGCTACGCATATACTAGCTCCTTTAGCCTGTCGAAGACCCGGTATATTCTCCCGATAGTATAGACGCACTTTTTTGTTCCAACTTTTAATCGTTGAATCTATTTCTGAATACGGGATGCCGCGGAAAGGATCTGGAGCCTTGAATGGATCAGATGAACCTTTTCTAGCCAGTTCATCAGCTTTTTATTTCCTTCAATACCCTTGGGATCTGGCACTCACCAGAGTTTGACTTTGTTTCTTTTAGATAAGTCTTGAAAAGTATTGAAGGACCTATTTGGAGTCAGACAGGTTTGAGCTTAATGCCTTCGGCGTTGCTTGACTCTCCGTGAGTAAAATGGTTCTGGTAGTTGGTACATTTTCCCATCGGCTTTGTAATGTTTATATTATATTTGGGCCATAGATGCACCTACTCAGGTTTGACTAGAAGTGCCAGGCTTGTCGATTTGGGATCACTATACTGAACTGACTGAACTGAACCTCCTGTCGATGCATAAAGTTTTTGGTCTACCTCGCAGATCACATCGAAGGATCTCTGAGATGAAGCTTACGAAGTCCAACCGTACTCACTGTACGGCCAATTGCCAATATGGGGCAGGTTGGCCAAGCACCAGAGATACCTATGCATGCGAGTCTCTCAAGACGTTGCACATTTGACATGGCGGTTTTTTCTTTTGAGTTACTCCACAATATTACAGTCGAGTAGCAGATGATCACTGTGTACATAGATGCAATGGCCAGCCTTTGAAGGTATCCCCAAGGCCTTCTAGCCCATATGGCTTTGGTAATTTTGATATTTACATATATCTGAGTTAGAATTTAGTACTACTACTTTTCAATACTCTATAAATGGTTTCGTCCAGAGAGATCTGTTCAAAACTTATCTTTCTTCTTCAACTGAAGAGGACTGTTAGAGGCTTTTCTATAACGCACAAGCCAAACACCGCTTTTATGAAATTTTGTACTTTGTTGCAAATTTCCTTTCACGAATATGACCAGGTTGTCGGTATAGCCAATCGCTTTGAAGCCTAAATTTTCCAGCTTGCCTAATAAGTCGTCGCTGACAATTGACCACAGAACGGATCAAACAACACCTACTTGTGTAGGTGCCTTTGGCTGTAGAGACAATAATCATTCGTAATATCTCACCGGAATTAGTGGTTATTCACGGATGTCGGACATTGCTCTCACTCATCTGCGTGTAGGGTGATCAATACCTCTGAGTTCCATGGCATTGGAAATGGAATGGTATCCGGTATCTTCAATATCTAGGAACGCTGTCTTTTTTTCGTCGGCAAGCGTCTTATATGTGTGAAGGTAGATTTAAAACAGCGCCTTCCATAGATCGTTCTTTCCTATAGGCGTATTGATTTAAGTTCAAAGGTTTTAAGTATTCTCTGATGTCAACATCTTTTAGTCTTTCATTGTTTTAAGACAAAACGATGTCAAGCTCATAGGACGGTGAAATTTAGGCAGCTCACTAGGTTTGTTACAAGGTTTGCAGATAAAAACTACGTTTACCCCCGTCCTATTTGTGATATATCACAGATTGACGCTGGATCAAAATAAAGCACCCACAGTTGGTAGAATGGGAACCTGACCAGGGGAGATTCCGACGGCGGCGTTAATTTTGAGAAGCCCTTTGCAACACATCACTGATGAAACTTCACGAAATCGTAGGTGCGTAAATCTAATCTCAAAATCAATACATTTAGCTACGTATCTTTCAGCCCATTCATTGATACAGTGTTATCCAGGCTAAATGTCGACTATTAATCTGGGCGTGCTGGTGGTCCCTGTGACATCCCAAGAAATAGTATGGCCAATCCCGAAGTTCTTCAATCGATGTCTTATATCAAAAAGTCAGTGGACTGGACCACTGCAACACTAGTTTGTGCTCCATTTCAAATGAGGCTTATCAAACTGAAGAGGCTCTGTATCCCTAAAGTCATAAATATCAGCATAGAGCATTGCATTTTAGGTATGCAGGCTCTTAGACTAGGCTCACAAATGTTATGACTTCTGTCGAATCTCTCGAGATATGGGATTTAAGCAATCCTAGCAAAGCTTGCCCGCGCAGTATCTAGAACTGATAGAGGGTGATTGCTTCTGTAGGTTAGGGGGAGTTATTAGCCTCCTATATAGTGGGAATGCAGTGCAGCGGTCATCGGACTACAGGTGAAGCAGATTTGTCGGAGGTGTCTAGTGCCTTGTTCGACTTTTGGCTGATCACATCATTAGCGATGCGGGAGATATCATCTATACTGTCTCAGTAGCACAATGTATTTGTTCAGTTCAGTGTACCGTCAATTACATTGTCTACTTCTGGTGCAGGTTCGAAACAGTTCAAACAACAAAGTTCCGAGTACCAAACTGAACACAATATCGCATGTTGTTTTTCGAATCATATAACTGGCTTTCGATTTGGTATTGGTATTGGTCTTCTGAAGAATTTGTCTTGCATGAACATTTGATTTGCTCTGTAGTTTTCACTGATTAGTGCGATGCAAAAGGTCTACCGACGCTCGAACAATAAGTTGACAATGACCATGTTTAGGAAAGATAAGCTCCTATTTATAGCGCATAAGGCTAAGCAAAACATCATCACCGTCACCTGTTGTCATTTGTTATGTTCTCTTCTTAGCCTGTCACCACTTGTATCTAATGACGATTATAACGAAGATAGACCTCTCTGGAGAACTCAGATAAGGACGCCATTAATCTGCATTATTTCGGTGACGCAAAACACAGATTTACACAGTCACCACGATGGTCAAAATACGGTCCATTTTGGGTTTATGATAACTCATTTCCGGTCAGTGTTTCCCCATTAAATCCTCTCTATCTACCGTCGAATTCTTGTAGCAAAGTCATAAGCATGGCGTGATTATGTAAGAACCATGCTGTCGGACAATCCATATTTAGACAAGTCTGGAATACTTTCTTATCAACCCCCTCTACTACCAATGGGCCTAAGTAAACAACACTATCCATTTACAGCGCTTGTAAGTCATTAGTCGCTGCGTTTGAAGCAAAGCTGACATTGATTGATGGTCGTCACCTATCTCCCCCTCGATCAAGTTGAAAACTTATTTGGAAATACTAACTGGCGCTACAAAATCACTTCAGGTCCGACCGATTATTTATCTATAAACCATCCGCAGTTACCGCAGTCATTACACCTACACGCTAGCCCCCCACTAATCAATAATTCACTCCACGTCACCCTGCACATACCCTATGCACACAATAAACCTCCGTTCGAATAAAATACTCTACACTTATCTCTCCCCTAATTATCAAGCATTAATAATTCATTCTCCAAAAAAAAAAAACAAATCCAAGAGATACATAAACGGCTATATCGTCGTTCCGAGATCCCCTTCCACCATCCCACATTTCGGACACAATCGAAAAAAACAAATTCCCGAAAAATATAAATAAATTTTGGGACTAATTAAAGCGACAAATAAACAGAGAACAGCCAGAGACAAAAAAAAAAGGAAAAACAAAACGAAACGCAGCACGTGTAGACAGTCGATATGAAAAGCAGGACAATAGAAGTCAGACCGCGAATCAGAGTCAGAGTGACAGTACAGGGGCAGATTCTGACAAAGTACAAGCTCGTCAAGGTTGCCCTGGGAACTCGTACCCACTGCGACTGTTTAATTTCGTTTTATCTTCCCTAAAACATCAGGAGAGCCCCAAGCATCTACCGCAGCAATTGTCGCCACCACAGCCGACAACGCCATTACTGTGCATTCATTTGGAAAGAATTCGGAACGATATGAGAGGAGGTTCCTTTGACAACAATGAGTCGTTGAAGATGACGAGTTCGAAGCTGGTGTTGCATTATGAAATGTTCACCCAAAGCCAGCCATGTGCTGAAATTGCTAATTTTAGACAGGCTCCCCGTTGGGGATTTTTTTTTACGAGTTTTTTTCCCATCCTAATACTCGTAGCATGACGTTAAAGTGATTATTGCCAGAAATGGGGAACTTTTGGATGTCGCAGACCTCTATTTTGTTCAGATTGACTCAACGAATGCTGGAAGGCATCGCAGTTCAACTTTTTATTAACTCAAATTAGATGTTAAATCACTTTTCATTTAAATTCATTGCTGTCGAAGAAGGTTGCCTGTCTCTAAAGATTGGATGGCGGGACTAATGCCAGATATTGCCCTACATGCCTTCGATATTCTAGTAATACACCTTTGAATATTTGCATCATTAATAGATCAATCAGAGCGAATCCGAGGCTACCCGTAATTTAAAAAGGCTGCTGCTGGAAGATAAAATTGTGGAACTGTCGATTTTGACAGTGAAGTAGGAGCCGAACTACGGATTAACATATATCCTACAATACATGGTAAAGAATAGGTGAAAGGAACTCTTTGTAATGCAAGTGCTATTCATCCCGTTCGGCAACGGATGTGAAAAGCAGGAGTTTCCTCCTGTCAAGTAAAAATCATGTATTATCATTAAAAACATAGTACTTCCTGTATTTCTATTGTAATAGGAGACAGAACGGAGCCTTGTGGTACACCAACATTTGATTTGTAAATTGTCCACCTGCGAGTAAAGCCGGAGGGTTCTAAAAGGTACATATCGTAGATGGGGTCCAGTCCGTATTGGATCTGAACTCTCCATGTCCTAACCATCTCAGGTGACTGTTGCACACTCTTCTAACAAGATCTATGTGTGCCGCTATGCCGTAGAATCTTGCCTTTAAAACGCCAAGAATGATGTACATTGCAAATAGTCGTTCTGTTGGGTTAACTCAACGTGTAGATTGTCGAAAATATCGTGGCCAACAAGCACCGACTGACAATACTATTCGCCGTTTGGTGTTGAATTTTGTTGAGCACGGGACAGTGGGAGCTCGTCGATATGCCGTTCATAAACGCCAAAGACGTTCAAATGAACTGGTTGACGAAAACCCACATGTGTTGTATCGTCACCGCGCTCGACATTTTGGCGTCAATGGAACCACATTGCGGCGCAGTTTGAAGGATGATTTGCATTTGTTTCCGTATAAAGTGCAATTGACTCAAAGAATATTGCCGACAGACGGTTCACGTCGCTTGGAATGCGGCTTGAACGGTTGACACTGAACCTGATTTTTGGAAGCAAATTTTGGTGACCGGGAACGGAAAATCCATACGGGATCCATGAAACTCCATTGCATGACCAAAAATGACTGTTTAAGCCGGCGTTTGCGTCAAAACCATTATTGGGCAATTTTTCTTCAGAGAAGGCGAAACAGTTGATAGAAATCGACTGCAAATCAAAAAATGCAATTTTTGCAACGAAAATTCTCTAGACGCGTGCTGTCAAAAAATGGCGACATTGACTGGCCATCCAGATCTCCAGATTGGACCCCTCCGGACTTCTATTGGTGGAGTTATTTGAAAAGCAAAGTGTACGCCAGAAAACCTCAGACTATCGACGAGCTCAAGGCAAACATTCGTGCTGAAATCATCGCTATACCGTCCGAGATACTCGAAAAGGTGATGGAAAATGCAGTAAAAAGGTCACATTTTGCTTCGGTCAATAACGGCGGCAACGACAGACAAGATCATGAAGGCGATATTAAGGAGAATGACGTCTCTATAGTTGGCCAAGTTAAAAGCGTCTCCTTTTTTGTAAATCGGGCATACTTCCTCCAATCAAATCTTGCAAATGAGTTGGTAAATTGTCTCCATTAAGTCATCTATTGGTGCCTTAAATAGATCAGCAAGAAGGTATTCCGGTCCAACAGCCTTGTACAGATCTATATTATGGTAGGTTGGACGGAAATTTTCGCTTTCATAAGCCAAGCTGAGTGGTCTGGCAGTTAAATTCTTCCTGGAATAGCATGGAAGAACATCTCTTTGGAAAAAGAGACAACGGCGACGGAGGCTGCGATTACTTAAATTACTTTAATTCAGAAGCAATCAGCCTCTCAATTCTTGAAGATGTAACCCTTTTTTCCTGACTTTTACACCGTGTTTAGAAGTTATAGTGGTTGAAGTGCTTGGGACGCTCATATTGCATATCTTGACACAAAGATGCAACGATAATGCGATCGATGAAGATAAGATACGTTCATTCCTTTTTGTTTTTTTTTTTTTTTTTTTTTTTTTAAAAGAACTTAACACTCCAGTGGGTATGACTACACTTATGAACTTATGATGCCAAAGCATGTGTTAAGTTTTTTGGAAAATGGGATAAAGAGGGAAAGAAAGATGTTTGGGCTCAGTGGTTATTTCGCTCCATGGGTGCCATCCAACATTTAATGAGGAGACTAAATTTTTAGTGTAAATTGACTTGATGATGTATTTAGGCAACCATTCATATCACGAGATTTTAGTTGCCTGAAAAAACGACTTGAACCCTGAACCATCCGATTGGGAAGCCAATACACTACCACTTGAGCCACGGCCACCGTAGAAAAGAAAACATGTAGAATTACCACCTTGATCAAAATGTTCCCATGGGACACCACCGTGTTCCGATTTGAGTTCTGTTTTTTTTTTTTTGTTAAGTTGGTAAATCTGTTGCTGACATTCCCTCTAAATCTTAGCGTCATGGCTTGACATTTGCAAAAGTTACGTAGCCAAGAGTACATCTATCTCTGTGTGTGTTGGCGATTTTTTACAATTTTACAAATGGATTTAAATTTGCAACAACGAACTTGTACGAGTATTAAAGTTTGCGTAAAAAACGGATTTAATGGTGTGCGAACGTTGGAAATGTTGGAAAAGTGTTTCGGCAACGATTCTCTAAAGAAAACGGTCGTTAACCAGTGGCACGAGCGGTTCAAAAGTGGTCGTGAGCAAATCGAAGATGATAAACGCAGTGGCAGACCATCGACACCGAAAACCGACGAAAACATTGATGAAGTACGAGTAAAAGAAATGTTGGTCAATAACCGCAACTAGCGGAGGACTTGAACATTGCCTATGGATCCGTCCAAGACATTTTGGTTAATGAGTTGGGATTCCGTCGTGTAGCAGCAAAGTTGGTGCCAAAAGACCTAAAATTCCCGCAAAAAAGAGACCGTGTTGACGTCGCAAAAGAGATGATTTGCGAGGCTGAATCCAATCCCACTGGAGACGAGACGTGGGTTTATGAGTACGACACGCAATCCAGATATCAGGCAAGTGAATGGCGTTCACCAAATGAGTCGAGACCAAAAAAACCACGTCGTTCTCAGTCAAAAAAGAAGGCAATGCTTACGGTTTTCATGGATTACAATGGTGTAGTGCATCATGAATTTCTGCCAGAAGGCCAGACAGTAAACGAAGAGTATTAATTGGGTGTTATGAGACGTGTGCGTGAAGCAATTCGCCGAAAGAGACCAGAATTGTGCGCAGAAAACTCATGGATTTTGCACCATGATAACGCACCGTCGCACAGTGCCATCATTATTCGTAATTTTTTGACGAAAAATGCACAAATACCATCCAACAGCCACCGAATTCACCTGATTTGGCTTCCTGTGACTTCTTTCTGTTCAACCGCGTTAAAAAACCCGTAGTGGTTTCAGCAGCCGAGAGGAAGTATTGCAAAAATCGCAGGAAGCACTGATGGACATACCGAAAACCGAATATAAAAAATGTTTCGAGGTCGATGGGGATTACTTCAAAGGGGACAACATAGGTTTAGATGAATAAACTTGTATTTTTTTCTGAATACATTTTGATCAAGGTAGTATGCGTTGTGTTGAGGAGGTTGCTAAAATGGTCATTGAGCCTAATTACTTGTAAGCCTCGAGTAACAAAATCCCAATTTCTGAGAACGGCGACGAATGGACAAATCACGGTCTTCATTAACACAGGCGGATACTGCAGCAATATTTTCCTCTCTCCGCACTCTATGCATACGGGTAGGTGGGTTGATGTCCAATAGCGTGGAATTGATGCAAAATTAGGTCAGTATGGCTTGAATTGCTTAATCAGTAGTTCGATTATGACGACCGTAAAATGGTCGAAGTGCGCGAAAAACATTTTTTGCAGGGCGCGAATTTTGATATTAATATTCAAAGTCTTTCCACGATGAAATGGCAATGCTAACTGAGCATGTTTGACTTTGACACATGCCACGAATCACACGGGAGCTGCCAAAAACAGAACACTGAAAAACCAAACAGGAAAAAAATCACCTTCACAGCTCCCATTAAGGATTCGGAAATCCAGGGCATCTGGTAGTTCGAGGATTCTAGTACCTTTGCTATCGCTGATCTTATTCTTTGAGTTTATTTTTTTTTTTATATAATTTGCGCGCGCTCAAGGGATTTAAGAAGGGAGGTTAGAAAGAGAGGTACCGGTGAACATTGGTTTTGAATGTTTAAAGGTTATAATGACTATTAAATAAAGAGCTAGGCAGGGCATTAAATAACCGAGTTGTACGGCTTCGGAACGAATTACGATATTTTAGAGTACGTCTAAAAGTGGGTGTACTGATGACCATTCATAGCGAGACGGGTGTTAGGGTTGGAGGTTTGTAGAAGCGGAATGCTACTGGCTTTATACAATATATTATGGCCCGGTCGGAGGGGGTGAAGTATTTCTTACATCGCTTGAGGAAACCTGGACATTTCGCAGCATTTTTGACGACACCGAATATGTGGTAATTCCAACGTAAGTTGTCATTGATACACATACCGAGAATGGAAAGTTTCAATTTTTCGGTTTCGACAATGGCTGGGTGTTTAAATTTCGCTTTAACGACAGCATTGTGTTTTGGAAGCATTAAATTCTACTCTGTTAGTGGTTCCCCAATTAGTTATGCTGTTAATATTTAAATTTAATGAGCTTAGCATACGCTGGCGTTCCCGTTCTACAGCCGAAGAGCAGGGGCCTGAGTCCGGGAACGAGTATGAAAAGCATAGAGTACTGTCATTAGCAAAGGAATATATTGAATTAGAAGTAGCAGACAAGAGATCATTGATGAAGATTAAGAAAAGTGTCGGAGAGAAAACGGAGCCTTGTGGTACACCACCATTTATTTTGTGAATATCAGATTTGAACCTATCCAAGACAACGTGAATTGAACGTTCCGAAAGGTAATTTCTAATCCATTGAAGACGAGAGTCATCGATCCGACAAAAGAGCCTGATGCCAAACTCTGTCAAATGACTTAGAAATATCAAGTGCAACTTCCTTGCTTTCGCCAGATTGATGTCCGCTTTGGTTCCACTTTTCTAAGAGACATGCAATCAAACCACCAGTGGACCTGTTGCTACGAAAACCGTATTAAGAGTTGCGGTTTACTTGTAAATATGATGAGTCAAAATATGAAATCTGTTGATCCTAATGTGCTAAAATAGACGGGTGCTATTCAATTACAATAATCGTCGGTTAGTATTTACTGGGTGAGACAAAAAGCCCAGGTACCTAAAGAGCTATTACATCTATTCCTCGCACAAGTTAAACAATAACACTCTGACTACTGGTCATAAAGTAGAGCAAAATTTGCTCTATAATCCGTTGATGGCTTGCGAGCTGACTCATAAATACGCAACTACACGTGCAAGACATAAAATCTGCTAAGCAGTAGCCAGATTCAAGTCCACTAAATTAAATTGCCAAGTGAAAATAAATCAAAAAAAAAATAAAAATTAAAAAAAAAATTTAATAACGACCACACAATCCAAATATAGTCACACACCGACCATATACATAACAGATGAGTGGATTGGATGTACTTACGTAGAGAGTGGATGGGCTTGTGGGGATATGCTTATACAAGACGAGCAATTTCTGGTTTTCAGCTTGTATCTGGTATCTTGTAGTCGTATCTTTCTCCTCCAATTCAAGGGAAGCAAAAGACCAAAATAAAAACGCAACAGTCGACAACATTTTGCTTTTGCTTTTGCTCGTCCATAAAGTTTTTGCGAGTGCTCGTATCTATCTGCAGGTCTCTACATAGTATCTTCTATATAATATATGGCCCCCTAAGTCGTATTCACATGTTTCTTTTTAGCCTCTTTTGGCTGATTTTTTTCGGGCTTATATAGCAAGCTTGTTTGCAATTTCCAACACAGTCAAGAGTAGATACGTCACATACAGATACACGTACTGTCCGAAGCAGCTGTCGATGTTTATTCGGTTGTTAAAGACAATTAAAGCTTTTTTTAAATTTTCTTCTTTTTTTTTGTTGGCAATCACCTGCCATTAAGGCAGAAAAAAATTAGCAACAAAAAAATAAATAAATGAAATTCAGCAAAATTATGTGAGCGAAAATGACTTATGACACCGCTACGAGGAGGAAAGGAAGACGCAGGCGAAGCGGAGGAGGACATGTGTAAGCCAAAATGATAATAAAAAAAAAAAGATATGTGAGCTGGCTGCACCTTTTAGACAATTTGGCGAGGTAAACTAAAACGTTTTGTTGTTTGGCTGGCGTTTGTTTGGTTTCTTTTCCACCTCTTCCTCTTCCGCTTCTCTTGGTATGCTTGTTCTAACAAAAGAAAAAACGAATTAGATGCCAGATACTCGTACCTGTGCCCGTACTCGTAAACATAAACGGAAAAAACCAAGAGAAAGAGACATGGTTCTTAGAAAATTACGTGCCATTTCGAGGTAATGGGCAAATAAGGAAACACTCAGACTCACAAACGCATACTTTTCGGTTTAAACGACTGACTTGGGTCGTAAAATTGAGGTAAACGTCAGGTTGTCCTCCCCTATTGACACGTTTGGTATTTGTTTCTGATGTAGAGGGCTGGGACGGGACGGAATGGGACTCATAGTTTTAGCTCTGTAACTAGACCGAGTCCGAAATTTTATTGCGCAATTTACACGAATAGTACCAACCTGCATACCTTCCTACCATACAGTAGATGTGGGACAAGTGTTTTTTTATTGGAGGGGGATTTAATCGTTTCCAAGAGTTGGGGGTTTTGGCGGAGCAGTGCTGTTCTGGTATGTTTTTGGTCGAGATTTCGTTACAAGGAGCCGCATGCTAGGATATCTATTAATAGTAATGATAAGGCCATAAAAGTGGATTACCTACTTTCTGCTTCAAGAACGGCAACTGGAAGTAGGAATGTTTGGATTGGACCCATTTATCATTATAAAGGTTTTTGTTGTTTTAAGAGGTTCAGATTTTTTTGTTTAAATAAAGCACAAAGAAATTAACTTGATGACGATTTATTACACTCATTCGAAAGACAATTTCACGCCATTTATTAATTGGAAATAGTTTGGGGCATATATCCGTATATTGTACGGCTGACTCGTACGAAGCGCATTCTGGTGATCCAATTTTCGACCACTTCTTCGAGGAATTGGTGGCGTACATCGCGTATTACTCGCAGAATGTTTTGCTCCAAAGCATCAATCGTTGCTGGTTTATCGGCATAATCATACGATCTTGGTGGTCAATTGACGGTCCATTCCTTGAAAAGACTCTATTGAGCAATTGTGTTTTCGTTGGTGGTATGCGGTGCAGCACCATCCTGTTGGAACCACAGTTTTTCCCCATTAATGCCAGATGAATTTAGGAACAAATGATCTTTGACCATCGCATTGTACCGGTGTCTGTTGATAATAACTTCGTTCGGGGCTCATTTTTGAAGAATAAGAACCGTTGACGCCACCTGCGTACAATACGCACCAAATTTTTGGTCAACTTCTTGAGGCATGACCTCGCTCCAAATATGGCATATGGCTACTTGATAACGTAGTCGTTTAACCAGAAAATGAACTGGGTCAACTTCCAGTTGATTTAAAGCCCAATCAATGAAAACACGACGGAATAAATGGTCGCGCAGCAATTGGATCGCAAAATTTTCAAAAATAATGAATGGACAAGTTCCTTCGATAAATTTGGGTCCTCTTAAGACAAGTTTCCACGGCCGCGATACTTTCATCCGAACCCACTGTTCTGGTGCTGATTGGTGTAGGAGTATCCAATAATTTAATAAATATCACGTTCAGATGGCCGACGAAGCCTACAGTAACTTTCACGAAGTGCTCGAACAGTTTCGCGAACAGAGCTTCGATTTTGGCAATAAATTTCGCTGCTGTGGCATCAATTTTTCCATGACAAAATGATGAAGCTTGACAACGCTTTTAAAGATTATCTTACAAGAGTCTAGGGACCTTGTCTCCAGGAGCAGGAGTTGACCGGAATACTGGTGAAAGAAGATACAAGAACTGAATTGTTCGCAAATATCGTTGAATTACAATAATTTGATATAGCTCTGCAGTCGTGCGGTATTCAGAAATACGTCCCGATACGGTATACAGAAGACTCAATGTGTGCATAGATATGCCTTATCCAACTGAATTGAGAGTTGAGCCCAACTTATGTGTATCTGGCTGAGGACTTTGTAAGGAAAGTGCAGAACAAGATACCGACACCACGTTTAGATCGCTGAGGATTTCAAAGACCGCTATAGCCTCACATAAGCTGTATTCTGCGGAAACCCATTTTAAACTCGGGCAAGGACTTATGTTATTCAGAATCCGAAGTGTAGCGAAGACCTATAATCTAAACATCCGCTGATCCGTTGTGCAGTGGACCAAGCAAACTATGTAATCAATCATACTATTAAAAACCTCTGACAGGAAAATCGATTTGTAATGTCGACTCTTGTAAACGTATAACGGACAAAGATATAAGGATATGCACCTGGATTGTGCGGACCTTAAATAAAAAAGGTTATTCTCTCTACCTGGCATCGAAGGACGACACAGAACTGTTCTAAAAAGATGTTCTGCGACATCTACTAAACCTGGTTTGTTAAAAAAGACAAAAGACGCATCAAAAATTTCCAATAAATGAAGGTGCTACATTGGCAGGCTGAGTACACAATGGACAGCCTTAGCCTTCGCTACTAGACTCTAACTCTTGATTGCACAAAGCCTTTCTTAAATAAATGATATATTGGCACAGTGCGCACATATACTCCGGCCTATGCGGATTCCTATCGCTATGCCTATGCTTGGCTTCCAACGACACTAGAGAAATCAAAGGTACTTCATGACCCTTCTACAGTGGGAGATGAAGTTTACGAGCCGACCTGTGCTGCAGAGTAAAGCGAAAAGCAGGAACGCACGAATATTGCCATGCCTGGTGTCCGGAAAGAAAACTGGAAATGCTTACGTTGATGTTTCGCTGTCCACTTTCAACGAAATACAAAAACTCTTGTTTAGTTGGAGGACGAAAAAGACGCAGTCGCGAATAGCCTTCCGAGAAAGGCTTTCTAAACTGGATCGATTTTTCAAGACGCCGCTGACTAGCACTGCTAGCGCAGTGAGAATTGGTAAGGATCTTTCCAAGCCATTTGAACAAAAGCAAAATAAGTTGATCGACGGTCCAATCGGCGTAAATGACGCACATCATATTGGATGCGGTTGCATTAGGTAGGTGATTTTGAGCAAAAGGACAAAAACGACACAGCCAAGATCGTCGGTTGTAGTAGTAGCAGTCATTAAGTGACATTCAGCTGTCAGCTCTTTGGACAAGGCCAATCTGCTTGCTGCACACTTTGCGGCCAGCTCAACCCTCCCAGATTGTAGTTTGTCACCGCCTACACTAGAGTGCGTCGAATCTTCAATGGGATGGATCTACTTTCGCACCAACATACATAAATCCGGTAGTCTAGGTGGTATATCTCCCCTTCTTTTGAAGAGGTGTTCTTCCACGCTGGCAAAACCACTGCGTAAGCTTTTCCATCAATCCTACACTTTAGGACTCTTTCCGAGCAGATGGAAGACAGCATTTGTCCAGCCCGTCCCTAAAAACGGCGAATCTTCTTCCCTCTCCTCCTGCAGACCCATTGCACTTACGTCCCTTCTTACCAAGGTCTTGGAAACACTGATAAATCATCAGCTCATGGAATATCTCGAAACACGAAAACTTTTCAACCACCGGCAATATGGTTTTCGTAGGAAAAGGTCCACTGGCGATTTGATGGCACGTCTCTCCGAAAAGTGGAACCAAACCTTACATCAATCTGGCGAAAGCAAGATAGTTGCACTTGATATTTCTAAGGCAATTGACAGAGTTTGGCATTAGGCACTTTTGCCGAAAATGCGTGCTTTTGGGATCGATGACTCTCTTCTTCAATGGATTAGAAATTACCTTTCAGAACGGTCAATCCAAGTTGACTTGCATGGTTTCAAGTCTGATATTTACAAAATAAATGCTGGTGTGCCTCAGGGCCCCGTTCTGTCTCCGACACTCTTTTCAATTTTCACCAACGATCTCTTGTCTGAAGCTTCTAATCCAATATATTCCTTTGCTGATGACGGTACTCTCTGTTTTTCATATTCGTTCCCGGACTCACGCCCCTGCTCTTCGGCTGTAGAACGGGAACGGCAGCGTATGTTAAGCTCATTAAATTCGATATTAACAGCATGATCAATTGGGGAACTATCAACCGAGTGGAATTTAATGCTTCCAAAACTCAATGATGTCTGCTGTCATTAAAGCGAAATTCAAATACCCAGCCTTTACCCATGAATGGCACTTGCATCGTTGAAACCGATAAACTTTCCATTCTCGGTATGTGTGTCAATGACAACTTACGTTGGAATGACCACATATTCGGTGCCGTCAAAAATGCTGCGAAATGTCTAGGTTTCCTCAAGCGATGTAAGAAATACTTTACCCCCTCTAATCTGGCCACAATATATAAGGCATTTATCCACTCGAAATTGGAGTACAATGCCCACATCTGCTCGAGTGCGCCCAAAATATCTCTGCATCTGCTATATAGGATCCAAAACCGTGCGATGAAACTCATAGATGATACTAATATCACCTTGTGTCTCACTCTGTTTTATGGCTATTTCCACAACCAGTACTCCAGAGAAATCGCCAGTAGCATTCCGCTCCTTACTGTTAACCGTAACACCCGTCTCGCTATGACTGCTCGTATGTAGGTATCTGACAGTCTCAACGGATGTATCTATGACAAAAGCTCACCTTCATTGGTCGAACTTGTCCTCCTCCAAATATTCAAAAAATAACTCTGAAGCAAACTAGGATGAACGGTGCCAGTTACATGGCTTGTCCATTCTCTTTCAGATTTAATCTTTGATCTTTCATGATAATTAAAACTAATTAAATTACAAAATTAATTGCCTTAAATGATTGATATATACACGTTTAGTTGTAGTTGCAATTAAAACTCATATAACTTAGTTGTGATCGTTGGTTTTTAGTGGAAACTAATTTTGGCATAGCACTGAACAAGTCTGTCCTTCACAGAAGTATTTCTAGCTAAAAGTAACCGCGAAGTTTGAAAGCCTTCACAGTCGGGATTAAGAGTTAAAGAGTATACTCAAAACGGTGTACTAAATCGTACAAATCTAATGCAACATAATACCTTGTTCGAAAAGTTAAAGGAACTTACTTTTAAAATGATAGATTCAAGTTCACTCATTTTAATTGACACCGTCGCATTAAGTACAATAATACTCAAAACAGCCTTCGAAACTTCTCGATTTTTGGTATAGCCTTCAGTGCTCTCAGTGTTTTTTCCATTCACTTTTTTTGGGTGTTAAAACGCCTTCCCCGAAGAAGTGTTTTGGGTCGGTCGAACAATGAGCATTCCTTTCTTTTCTGGATGAAAACGATGTAATTTCTTCGGTCCTGGCTCATTTGGAGCATGCCGTTTGCTTAAGGTCTGATTTAAGGTATCGTACTCATAAACCCATCTCATCAGCAGTTAAGATACGTTTGATGAATGTTTGGTCGGAATCAGCCTTGCAAGGTATGTCTGTCGCAATATCCTCACGCTGCTCTTATCGTAGTTTCAAATCCTTCAGCACTAGCTTTGTCTCAAACCCGATTGATTGGTTAAAATACCGTGAACGGATCCAATCGAAATGTTAGATACATCTGCTAACTCTCTGACGGTTCCTCAATTGTTGCTGCCGATGACAATCATAAACTAAGGTTTTCTTTAGAGCATCATTGTCAGAACACGTTTTCAACACTTCCAGTTTTTGTATCCATTTCAAAAATCGCCGAAAAGAAAAACAGTAACTTTTACAAATATGTCATACTAAGACTCTAAGATTTGATGAACATGTCAAAGGCAGGTGTACCAACATAACAACAAATAATTCGAGTTCAAATCGATCAAACGAGAGCCCCAAAAACTGGCTATTCCGGGAATTTTTGAACCCGTTATCTCTACTCAACAAAAGATTCATAATACGAGTAATAACCTTGAACAAGGTTAGCTTGAAGTGACGGCCTCCATCGAGCACTCATTTGAACCAGTGAAGGTGCATTGTGATATTTATATCAAACTCGCCGAGCCGATTGATTCTTATTCCAGACGATTCTCCGAGACGTTTTGAACAGTCCCAAGATGAGTGCAGAGCACAGAGCATTCCCCATCTCTTTATTATGACATGGGCTAGTACACCAATCATACTGTGTGACTTTTTTCAAATCCAGCTGGGAGCAGATACATACATGTCCCACGCTGCTGGTTTTTTTTTGATCTCATTTAGTTCGATGAATTTGTGAGATGAGAGCGGCGCACCTTTATCCATGAGATTGAATGGATGTCTGCCGTTGCGCCACTTTTGGTAAGTTCAACAGCTTTGTAGTCTTCCCGAATATGTTGAAACGAGCAGAAAATGTGAATGTGGACACTATAAAGCTACCCTCGACCTTAGCAAAACTAAGTTCACATATTTTATAGCTGCATGGATATGTAGATACATATCCGTAGAAAGATAAACCTTCAAAACTGCCTGGATGTTGGAACAGTCTCAGTCAAACTATTGCGCCGATACTACGATCAAAATTCGTTTTGCTGACAAAGTTCAGCTGTTAAGTGTACGAGTAAATTTGTTGGCGAGATTCTTTTACTTTTCCATTTTGACGATATTCGCATTTGTTTGCAAACAAAAAATTCTTCTAGATACACGATACATATTTACTCGGTATCATATCTGCGATTTTAGTCGTGTTTCTATATCAACATAACCGGGAACTTATGTACAACAGACGACTATCCCGTCCCGGCCTGATTTGCTGCTGTTTCTCATTTGGCCTGTCTCCAAGCCATGCCATCATATATGAACTGAACATACTCGTACAAGGTATCTGTAGCACTATATACATAGATACAAGTAGACATAACTAATAAACAAAACAAGCCATACAGTGTTCCCTGTACTCATACATACAGACACTCTTACGTATGTACGTGGAAGCTCAAGAGCTATTATGAGATATTCTCTGTTGGTGTGAGTGCTTTTTGCGCATCAGGAAAATAATATTCTCGTCGTTGTTGCGTGTATAGGGGGTTTGGTGTTGTCGGGTCTTTTAGCGGGACGGTGGGTGGTGATGGTGGTGGAAGGTTATACTTTGTTGCAAAAACCTGCCATCGAATCAGAGGGAAAGAGATGGAACGATCAAAGATTGTCGCAGTCGGTGAATGTGGTATACGAACTGAGAATTCAGAATTCAGAACTGCGAACCCAGGTATGTTGGGCTATGATACGAGTACGAGTACGAGTACGAGTACGAGTATGTACATATGTGCAGTAAGTGGTCGGGTTCACTTAGTTCAAGGGATATTCCATGCACGCCAAACGAAACAGATCTGGGCACATCGTATTCTGGCAATATGCTCAGCGACATCTACCGAATGGGTGGTAAAGCTCTGTCCCAGAACTGTTGCCTGTCCTGAGTTCCATGGTCTGTATGCTACTGCAACTTAAAGGGCGATAAACCAAGGCGAAAACACCCCAAAAAGTTGTATACTCGTATGTATGTGCTCTGACGAGCACTGGCTTCATCGATTTTCCGGTGTCTGGCAAACGGTGGGCAGCAGTTGGGGTGGCTCCAAAAAAGCTTCGCTCTTCTCTTGTTGTTTACTTTTGGCCCATTCAGAAGCAACCACCATCGACCCCCTCACTTGTACATAAGCATGGTAATGCCGACAATTTACCAGGGATTATGGACGATAAAATGCAGTGTAGAGCAAGGAGCAGCAACAGCAGCAGTAGAAGGGTTGAAAGGGTTGGTTGGCAGGGTTGGCCCGCATAGCTCCGGTTCGGTTTTATTTATGCATATTATTACAAAGAGCTTTTGCTGCTGATGATGGGGTGCCGTTCTGATGCTGGTGACCAGCATTGTAAATGGGGTGGGAGCTGAGGGTGGAGGGTGGTATTGTTATGTTTCATTAATTGCGAAAATCACCTTGGTGCAGCAAAGTTTAACTCGCTTTGGCTCTGGGTTCAACGATCCAAGGTGCACTTTTGTCTACAACCCACACTCGCAGCGTGAGTCCTTACCTTACTCCACACTCCCATCTCTGGTTTGTAATGAGGATTTACATCATAAAAACCCTTGTTTGAAGGGATCTTCTGTTTATGAGATTAAGGGGTTGGTGTTGGTTGGGTTGCAATGATTCCAATCGACAGAAATACAAAGTGAAGGTGAAAACTGTGTGCAGCAGGTTAACAAGTACGGGTCAGCTGTGCCAAATGAGATGTGCAAACATTTTATTGGACGAACCTAGATAGCCTGATTGAAAAGGAATAGCTAACCCCAACCGAGCAACCGAGTACCTAAACATAAATGTGCAAAATGTGGAAATGGGAGTTTCTAATAAAATTTTATCTGCCTTCGAAAATCGATCGATAGCTTATTTGTTTTTGCTCGAGTAAAAGAGATAAGCAGTGATGGAAATCCGCACAGAAATTCCAGTGCCAGTGGCAGTATCGGTATGAGCTTTACCCATATTCAAGGGGTGTACTAAATAATGGCAATCGACCAATCGTAATTGGTAACTAAAACCGAACTAAGCCAACAAGTGATAATTGGAAATGCAGACACTGGCCGTGACCATTTTATGGTTGGTGCTTTATTGCGCGTAGAAGTGCTGCTCGTTGGATTACCTTAGCAGAACCGAGAGCCTGGTGAAGGTAGAAATAAGGGAGCATGCCTTCGTAGATAAACGGAGCACAGGAGAACTTTAAGTTCCGAGCCCACTTCTATGAGATGAAAACCATAGGTCTTCGATGTAAGAGGTTTTTTAGTCTTGGCTATTTGTGACTTGAGTTGCTGGAACATAACATTTTTGGTATCGAACGACCCCCACAAACGATTTACATGACAATATTAATCCACAATAAGCCATCCTGTTCAGAAATAATGATCTGTGGGGCAGAAAATCAGTATCGTAGCGCCAAAAACCAAAGATGAACCTCCAAATCTCTGTCAAAGCTTCGACTAGAAACTGGAAGAACTTCTGTCAGTTCCTTTGATCAATGATGTTTTCCATGTTTTCACATTGGCGATAAGTTCCCACTTTAGCTCGATATAACGTACCCAGAGCCATCATTTTTCTTTGAGATAGGGCAGGATAGTTACACCGCAGAGGATGAACCGGTTCAATCGCCACTTCTTCTCTGTAGTTTCTTTGAAAGTTGTTGAGTGACATAAGTTCAGCATGGGTGATAATACCAAAGACAACTCGCAAGTGTTAGTGGCTAAGTTTGATTCAAAATTGTCATTTCTTCTTGGTGTATTTCGGCCAAAAGATTCTAGCTATCGGGCACGTGTCATGGTTTGAGTTTAATGGAACTCTAAAAACACCAGATTGGATTGTTATCCCTATGCCCTCGGATCTCTATAATTGACACTCGATATCCCATTCGGTTGATCCCTGCCATATCCTTTTATCCGAGCAGATAGAGATTGTCTCGTAGACTCGTAGGGGATATCATTCTCAAAAGTTGTTTCAGCTTGGATAATGGTAGTTACTTGGGCTTAACGTCCATCCTGTAGCCTTAATGAGCAGTTGGCTCCTAAGACTCCTGAAAATATCGCACCATGGATCCAGCGGAATGGGACGGAGTATGGTCTCTAGTGCCGGTGCGGTTGAGCCATATGTAAGAATGGGTCTCACGCAGCCAATGTAGTGTTGACCTTGATAGTCTAAACATTGTTTCTCCAATTACAGGAGGCTTGAAGGTAGAAATTGTTCTCTACCAGCTAGTGCGAGTAGTAGTGAATTAGTTGAACCTTTCGATTAAAATTGAAAAGAGTTTGGACGATATAAATGCTGCTCACACCCATAACTTGTTCTTTACTTGTCACTCTAATAAGTACACTCCTGATGTGCTTTCTTCTCGTCTGACTACAGCGTCATATCAGCTAATTATTTAGAGGTTATCTTTCTACTATTTACCAAAATATATTGCACTTTGGTCATGACTAATAAACCGCTAGGTCATAAAATATTTGGAAATACAAAAATGTCTCAATCACCGGCAGTACGGCCCTTTGTTTTTGTAGCAATATTCAACTGATATCCATGGTGTGCCTCAGGGCTTCATACTGACCCCGACATTCTTTTAAATTTGCAATAGGGATCTCTTGTTTCCCACTTCTAGTTCATTACATTCATTTGTTAACGAAAGTCATCTGCTCCATATACAGGGTGAATGACTCGAACTCCAACTCCAACTTTTTTTTAGAATGCTACAATTTTTTTTATTTTTTGATAAATTTTGTGATGCCAAAACAAAAAATGCTGGAAAATACATCAATTTTCGAATTGTATCAGTAGTTTTCAATATGTCCACCTTTGGCGCAAATAATGGCCTTGAGACGGCCGAAGAAAGCATCGCACGCTGCACGAAAGTGGCTCTGCGGTATTTTGGCCCATTCCCGGCGAAGTGCTTTTTTGAGGTGGTCCAAACTTTGGTATTTTTTAGTGCCAACCTTCGCCTTCAAAATACCCCAGACAGAGAAATCCAACGGATTTGCATCCGGAGAAATTGCAATCCATTGTGTCGAAGAAATGAAGTGTGGAACATTGTTTTTTAACCAATCTTGGTTGACGCGCGTTTTGTGAGACGGTGCCGAGTCTTGTTGAAATGTCCACGGTCTCCGACCGAAATGATTGTTTCCCCAAGGCTTCAATACTGCCTCCAAGACAGTTTCACGGTATACGATCGCATTCATTTTGACGTCACGGACCAAAAATACGAGCGGAGAGTGACCATCGACGGTTATGGCGGCCCAAACCATCATCATCGGTGCTGCCTGCTTTCTGGTGGCCGTCCGAAGGTGTAAATTTTCGAAGGACCTCTCTGGCGAGTAAACTCGGTCATTTTATTTGTTGACACATTGCTCGATAACAAATGGCGACTCATCGGAAAAAACGAAATTCGGCAACTCCACCCAAATATAAAGCAATCACACTATCACGTTTGAATTCCATCGCGAATAAGGTTTACAAGGCTTGTAAATAATAAAATTATCTGTCATGTGTCAAAATTTGAACTCACTGTTATGAACGGTTTGGAAATTATAGCAGTCTGAAGTCGGTTGCAGTTCGAGTCATTCAGGGTGTATGTACGCTCTCTTGTCTCCCCGGAACTGGTTAAGTGCTCTTCTCAACTCTTGCTAGATACGATTCAAAAACAAAAATGCAATAAAATTCGTAGATGACGTCAACATTGCCCAGTCAAGTGACACCAAACGTCTCTGGACTTAACTATTGCACCACTATGCCCGGGAAAGACGCATCTAGGGTTGGTTCTCCGGGTGGATTTGATTGCATTAATAGATTCCCGTCCGCCAGAACTTCAATCTTTACTGGTCATATTGTTGGATTCAGCCGGACATCTTCTATAATATATTATCAGCCGGTGCTGATTTAGTTTTTGTCCATCCTTAGCTGAAACTAGGAGAATCCAGCGACAGATGAAGTGCCAGACAAGCTTTTTTCTTCTTGGTCCTGTCGAGATGGAAGAAAAGGATGTAGTTTCAGTTCCAAAAGCTTGATCTGTTTCAATGGGTGGCACTTACGTCGATTTGTTTCTCGTTTCTGTCGACGCTGGAGAAGTGAGATTTTTATGACTTTGACTGAACTTGCCCTCTTTTTGCGGCGTACGCAGAAAAGTGATTACTTTTTAGCCCACGTATATTGGCTACGTCCACCCTTTAACACATTGGCTGCCAAGGCATTTTAGCGATTTGAGTCACAGGAGGCCAAGGCATTTTGTTTTAATTTTCGTGTCTCTCAGTATCCAAAAAGTAGTTCTGCATCACTCCCAATATTTTATTTGTCCTAACTCTAAGGTTATAACGGTATTTGTGTATCATACGCTTTCTTATGACGTGGCCTCAGTCGGTGTTTTATTTTCCGCTAGGCCACGTCGTCCGAAACGTGCGATGGTTTTTTCTTGTTTGCTGACTTATTTTTGTACAGTTTTTGTAAATATGGAACAAAGAAACCTAACAAACGAAGAGGTGGCACGAGCGTTGCAAACGGCGGACAGTGAGGATAGTGATGCAGATTTTACAAGCGACTACTACGGCTTTGACCGCAATTGGCAACCTACGAGCGACCAGAATTCGAATAGCGACTCTGACGTTAGTGATGTTAATGTTTTCGAAATGAAGACACATCAGTCGCCAATAATGATCTACCAAATTGGACCGAGTTTTCATCAAGGCAAAAAACCTTGACTTTTACCGGCAGATGTGATTTCCTCATAGATGTTGCAAACAATATAAGTTGCCTTGATGTGTTCAACCCTTTCGTCGACGAAGAACTTTTTGAGCACATCGTTTGTGAAATTAATAAATATGCGGAACAGCAATTTGAAAGAGTCACCCTTACCCGAGCATCGCGTGAAGACCTACAACCAGTCAAGAAATGAAGAAGTTCCTCGGACTTTTATTATGGATGGGTCTGATGAGGGTTTGGAATCTGGGAGACTATTGGTCTAAAGACCTTAGGTATAATTTTGGAGTTCCCGCAAAAGCAATGTCCCGCAATCGTTTCCAGCTTTTGCTGGATTTTCTCCATTTTGCGGACAACGATTTGATTATCTCAGGTGATAGAATTGGCAAACTTAAGCCTCTTTTGGATACGCTGCATACAAATTTTTAAGGAGTCTTCATGCCTGGAGAGGATATAGTAATTGACGAAACCATAATTCCTTGGAGAGGTAGACTAGTTTTCAGCAAATATATCCCCAACAAAGCCCATCCTTATGGGGTTAAATTATTCAACTTATGCTCGACGGTAAGATTGACATGGTCCATGAAAATCTACATGGGTAAAAGCGTTTGCGAGGAACTGAGTTGCCTTTTGAAAGGACCCTTTTCGTAGATAATTTTTACATGAGCTACGAACTTGCCCGTTCCATGTTTGATCAACAAACCAGGTGCTGGTTGGAACCTTACGGTAATGAATGCCACGTTGAAAAGAGGCCAAATGGTGGCTCGAGAGGCGGAACATGGGGTGGTTGTGCTCAAATGGAAGGACATCCGGGATGTCAGGATTATTTCGACGAAGCATGGTCCAGTTATGGTTGCCGCAAATGAACAACTACCTACAGACTCTAACGAACCATCCACCAGTAGAGGCAGGAAATCAACCCGACGGCAAGGAGTTCGAGATAACACCTCTTGCTGTTGTTAAGTACAATAAGGACAAATCGGGCATCTATATTTCTGATCAAATGGCTTCCTCTGCTACCACACTCAGACGAGGTACCAAGTGGTACAGAAATGTTGCGATCGAACTTTTACTTGGGACAGCAATTGTAAATGCCTTTTTAGTTTATTAAAAAGCTACAAATGTTAACATACAAATAAGAAAGTTTCGGGAAGTGGTATCTGATGGGTTATTAGATGTCTCCACATCCTAAAACTTCAAGAAATCACAACATAAAAAAACGAAAAGATGAGAATGGCAGAACAATAAGGCGTGCTTGTGTATTGTGCTACGCGACGGCAAAAAAATCGTCTGACAGAAATACTGCAAGAAATAAAATAAAGAAGACAACAACCTGCTGTCCAGAGTGCCCCAACAAACCCCAGCTATACGTGGATTATTTCTCAAAATACGCTCACTCAAGAAAGTAATTTGAACTTACAAATATCTTTTGACAAAGTATTGGGTCTACAAGTAAGTTTCCAGCGTTTGTCAGAGATGGCGCCACCAGTGGATCCCGGGCAGAAATGTCAGACCCCATGTGTTTTATTTGTAGGTTTTGTATCTGTCAACAACTTTGCAGCGTTATATTTGAGCAGTTCTATCGGTGTCGTACATTTTATCGAGCAAAATCATGGCAAGTTTCCAGCCAAATAAACGTCATTTGCGGGAAGCGCTGCTTTTATTCTTTAATATGAAGAAGAGTGCGGCTGAGGCCTATCGTTTGCTTTCGGAAACTTATGGGGCGGAATGTATTGGTGAATCGACGTGCCGCGAGTGGTCCAAACGGTTCAAAAGCGGTGATTTTGGAGTTGAAGACAAAGATCGCCCCGGAAAGCCGAAAAGTTTTGAAGACGAGGAATTGGACGCTTTACTGGATGAGGATCCGTGTCAGATTCAAGAAAAACTTGCTGCATCATTGGGCGTCACGCAACAAGCCGTTTCCCTGCGCCTAAAAGCACTGCGATTCATTCAAAAGGTTGGAAACTGGGTGCCGTACGAATTGAAGCCTAGAGACGTCGAACAGCGATTTTGCATGTCCGAAATGTTACTGCAGCGGTCTAAAAATAAATCATTTTTGCATCGTATTGTCATTGGTGATGAGAAATGGATTTATTATGATAATCCTAAACGCAAAAAATTGTATACAAAGCCCGGCGAGCCCGCCCAATCGACGCCGAAACGAAATATTCACGTGAATAAGGTCATGCTCTGCATATGGTGGGATCAAAAGGGTGTCGTATACTACGAACTGCTTCCGAGTGGTGAAACCATCAAAGGACCATTATATCGAACCCAACTAATTCGTTTGAAGTGGGCATTAAAGGAAAAACGGCCAGAATATGAGACCAGGCATGAGTCCGTCATTTTTCATCACGACAACGCTCGGCCACATGTTGCGGTTTCGGTGAAAAACTATTTGGGAAATAGTGGATGGGAAATTCTGCCTCACACGCCTTACAGTCCAGACTTGGCACCATCTGACTGCCACTTGTTTTGTTCGATGCAGAACGCTCTTACGGGAATACGCTTCAGCTCAGTAGAGGAAATCAAAAATTGGCTCGATACGTTCTTGGGCTCGAAAGACGAGAAATTTTTTTGGTCCGGAATTCATAAATTGCCAGAAAGATGGGGGAAAGTTGTAACTTAAGATGGACGATACTTTGAATAAAGCATTGTAACTATGTTTTCATAATAAAACTTCAAATTTTGGAAAAAAAACGCTGGAAATTTGTTTCATTTTTCAGGCAGTAAATATAGTGTTCAAAATCTGAAATTTTGAAAATATAAAATATATTATCTTTACGTTTCTTTATTATCTATAAGTAAGTTTCTAAGTTATGAATTTTTGAAATAAAGGAAAACAAAAGTGTCTGGGTTATTTCTAACTTCAAAATCATCCTAGGGCCACGTAAGTTACACTGAAATGTTCACCAAAGGCCACAGAAGCTGAAACGGCTATAAAATTTCATATACCGTCGGACAAAAAAATACGACCGCGACGTGGCCCCAGGGGAAGTATTAGGTGTCGTACGAAAATGTACGACGTGACCCCAGGGTAAATACTAGGTGTCGTGCGAAAACGTACGACGTGGCAGCCAATGTGTTAATGTTATTAAGATGTTTACCTGAGACGGTTTTAGAAACGTCATCCGCATAGGCAATCACCCTGCTACGACCTACTTCCAGGTATATCAGCAGCTACCCAAGCAACTAAGTGAGCAATTGGAACCCGAATGCTCGGAGGATTTGTGGCTTCAAAAGGACGGCGCCACCTGCCTAGTGTTAAAATCGTCTTGACACTTAAAGACGAAGTTCGTTGGTCGCCACCAAGGCGACATCAAGTCTCTGGTTTATACCAACAAGCTAAAAACAGCTTTAGGCAAACTCATAGAAAACTGCATCCATCGCATCCACTTGTGCCATGCAAGCGTCATATTGGGGCGCATCTAATGAAAACCCACTATGCACCTCATCAATTTTCATTCCCGCTTTTATAGGGTTAATTCGAGTTAAACTTTCCACCACTCCACAAGAAAACTCCCCGAAAAAATTAAGCCTCCTAGCCGAAGGTGTTAGCGCCGCTGCCACGCCACAACGGCCAAAAAAAAAAAAAGCCCCTCGGAATTAATAAATACTCTTATAAATAATAAACAAAAATAAATGTACTCCCAAAAAAAATATTCAATTTTGTTGTTTCCTTTTTGCTCGCTGCTTTGTATGCTTCCCACTATCCCCGTGCCATTACCCCACAGCCATCGTCATTTAATATTTTTGTTTGTTCATCGTCTTGACAGTCACGTAGGCCCCCCTTTAGTTGTTGTCATCATTTCCGATTAAAAAAAAAAAAAATAAAAGAAAACGAAAATAATAACACGCTCGGAAATAAACAAACAAAAGTAAATTAAGATGGAGCGACCAACAAAAAGAAGAAACAAAAAAAGAAAGAACTACTCGAAAGAGACCAGAAAATTGTAATTTTTTTGTTTACGCTTTCTTATCAAATTCAATTCAAAAGGAATTTGAAAAAAAATTCAAAAAAAAAAAAAAATCCATTAGAGCGCGGGATTGTTTACGAATGCAACATTCGCCAAACTGCTTATGCAGTTTTTTTTTACTCCCTCCTTTCACTCCCCATCTTCTACTGGTCGCACTGGGACTTGTTAATAAATAATTTATACAATTTTCTAGATTTTTTTATTTTGCTTTCTATTGGGGTCTTGTGGAGCTAAAGGGCGGGGGGAGTTCGGTCATGTTTTCTAGTTCCATCTGGGTGGAGAGATAGCGAATGAAAAATAGAAAAAAAGGCCAAAAAACAATCCAAACAAAGAACCATTTGATTAAATCGACTGTTTTTTGCAATTTTTTATTTTTTTTTTGAAAATAGTTCGCGCGAATGATATGGCAATTTGTAAGCGTATAAGCGTATGCGTATGCATACGTACGAGTATCTGTCGTTTATAGTGCAATTACTTCGATAGTTGGTTGGGTTCGATAGTCGGGGCAACGGTGATAAGAGAAAGTGACGCTAATGCAGGTCAGAACTAACATTTTTGTGTTTGACTTTCGTTCGGTCGTTTGGTTGTGGGGAGCGATAAGAACGTGTGACTGTGGGCGAGAGTGATAAGACTGTGGGGGCAAATCTCTGTTTGTTTTGACTGAACGTGTCAGTCACTATGAGCAAGGGAACAACCTCTATAGAGGGCAAATATTTACATTGTTGCAGAGAATAGCGACCCTCTGGCAGTCTATATTGACAAGAAGACAAGAATTTGTGCCCGTCTCTCTTGGATCGTCTAGGAGACAAACAAATGACGAAGGCACACTATCAGAGATAGGGAAGAATACAGAGTAGAACACCGTACCCATGCTTGGCTTAAAGAAAAAGTAATTTCGTCTTGTGTCGAATATGATGGACACTTCTAGAGTTGGCTGCAAAGATTCCGAATACGGATTTGCACCTGATGCGAAGGAGACGAACTGGAAGAAAAACGGACTCTAGCATAATATTTGACTTCCTTCCCTTGGTTTGCTTGTAGAGGAAGGAAGGCTTAACCCTAATCACTCCAAGAATATTACAAGGTGATTATTAACCAACTCCAAACAAACTTTGCGTTTGCGTTTGAATCCGAATACTGGCTTACGGTTGTTAGCATTCCGGCCAGTTGGAGTGATAAGGGTTAAGATTCAGAGATCTTAAGGTTGCATAGGTGTGGAAAAAGTCATCTGTGGCATTGGATGTTAAAGGCGTCACACACCACTATATGACGAGCGATCGGGTAGACTGAGAAGTACTCCGTTTGTGCCGAATTCACTGTCACCATTCAAACTTGGACCATACCACCTCGATTAAAAACTTCCCGGAATTTATTCAGAAAATCAAAAATACAAGTTTATTCATCTAAATCTATATTGTCCCCTTCAAAGCAATCCCCATCGACTGCAACACACTTATGCAAGCGCTTGATCCAATCCTCGAAACATTTTTTATATTCGGTTTTCGGTATATCCATCAGTGCTTGATTCGATTTGTCCATTACTTCCTCTCAGCTGCTGAAACGCGTTCCCCGTACTGGTTTTTTAACTCAATTGAACAGAAAGAAGTCACAGGGAGCCAAATCAGCTGAATTCGGTGGCTGTTGAATGGTGTTTCTTGCATTTTTCGTCAAAAAATTACGAATAATGATGGCATTGTGCGACGGTGCGTTATCATGGTGCAAAATCTACGAGTTTTCTGCCCACAATTTTGGTCTCTTGCGGCGAATTGCTTCACGTAAACGTCTCATAACGCCCAAATAATACTCTTTCTTTACTGTCTGGCCTTCGGGAAAAAATTCATGATGCACTATACCGTTGTAATCCATGAAAACCGTGAGCATTGCCTTCTTTTTTGACTGAAAACGACGTGATTTTTTTGATCTCGGCTCATTTGGTGAACGCTATTCACTTGCCTGATGTCTAGATTGCATGTCGTACTCATAAACCCACGTCTCGTCTCCAGTAATGATCCTTTTGATGAATGTGGGATCGGATTCAGCCTCGCAAATCATCTCTTTTGCGACGTCAACACGGTCTCTTTTTTGCATGAAATTGAGGTCTTTTGTCACAAACTTTGCTGCTACACGACGGAAACCCAAATCATTAACCAAAATGTCTTGGGCGGATCCATAGGCAATGTTCAAGTCCTCCGCTATCTCTCTGATGGTTAATTTGCGGTGATTGACTAACATTTCTTTTACGAGTACTTCATCAATGTTTTCGTCGGTTTTCGATGTCGATGGTCTGCCACTGCGTTCATCATCTTCGATTGAGTTACGACCACTTTTGAACGACTCGCGCTCGTGCCACTGGTAAATGACCGTTTTTTTTTTAGAGAATCGTTGCCGAAACACTTTTCCAACGTTCGCACACCATTAAATCCGTTTTTTACGCAAAATGTAATACAAGTTCGTTGCTGCAAATTTAAATCCATTTCTAAAATTGTAAAAAATCGCCAACACACACAGGACTCTTGGCTTCGTAACTTTTGCAAATGTCAAGCTATGACGCTAAGATTCAGAGGGAATATCAACAACAGATTTACCAACTTAACAAAAAAAAAACAAACAGAACTCAAATCGGAACAATGGGAATGCCAATGAAAGCTAGTGAATGCTAGTTGTGCATCTTTTGACAGTTACTTACAGAAGAGTCAGGCATTTTGGATGCGCAGTTTTTAGTTGACAGTCGTTTGAGTGAGTCGATATGTGAGTGTTTTTTGAAAATGGAAAAAAATTGAGTAGCGAGCTGTAATTAAATTCTTGTTTGGGCTCTGTGTATGGGGACTCTGCACCATTATTTACCATAGTGAAATTTTGGGCAGCTGAATTTAATGGTGGCCGTAAGAGCTTGGGAGATAATGAACGTCCGGGACGTCCAAAAACTGCAACCACTGACGATAGCATTGCTAAAGTTCACCAAATGGTTAGAGGACCGCCGAATTAAAGTGAGAAAGATAGTAGATGTTATGAAAATGTCCAAAGAACGTGTTTGTTACATATTAAATCAAGATTCAGGCCAACGCTCTGTTGGCGCAATTTAGGCGCAATAAATCCGAGTTTTGGCGCCGGTTAATCACTGTAGATGAAACTTGGAAACACCATTATACGCCCGAAGCAAAAATTCAGTGAAAACAGTGGACTGCAAAGGGCGAGCCGGATCCAAAAAAAGCAAAAACTGTTTTTTCGGCTGGGAAAATGATGGCGACTGTTTTTTAGGATAGTAAAGGAGTTATCTTAATCGATTAACTTCAAAAAGGAAAAACCATTACTGGAGCATACTACGCATCATTACTTACCAAGCGGAAGGCAGAAATTGCGGAGAAACGGCCAAATTTGCAGAAAAAGAAAATCCTGTTTCACCAAGACAACGCGCCGTTTCATACCGCAGCGGTTGCCATGGCGAAAAACCATGAATTACGCTTTGAACTGCTTGACCATCTGCCTTATTCACCAGATCTAGCCCCAAGCGACTTCTTTTTGTTCAATCATCTAAAAACTGCGCTCGGAGGACAGAGATTTTCGTCAAATGAGGATGGGAGCATCGCTGGGAGAATTACAAGGAGGGAGACTATGTAGAAAAATAAAAAAAAATTTGAGGAAAAATGTCTTGTATCATTGTTCGGTTGGAAACTTTTCAGACAACCCTCGTATTATCGTCTGAAGTATTTGTCAACAATTTTGGCTTCCAGCTAAGATTTTTCATGGAAGTGGGACAGCAAGTAATCGTCTTAATGTTATAGAACAAGTATGGTTTTTTTTTTTTTTAAAAAAAACAGAACTTAACACTCAAGAGGGTATTACTACTCTTAAAATGCCGGAGCACGTGATAGAGAGAGAGAGAGAAAGACTTTGGGCTCAGTGGTTATTTCGCTCCATGGGTGGCATCCAACATTTAATCGGGAGACTAAATTATTAGTGTAAATCGGACTTGATGTTGTATTAAGGCAGATATTCATCTTACAAGATTTTAGTTGCCTGAAAAAAGTCTTTCGGTCACGGTTGGTATTGAACCCCGAACCGTCCTATTGAGAAGCCAATACACTACCACTTGAGCCACGGCCACCCACCCACACCCACTGGTGGCAAAATACAAGTATCATCGGATTCTTCCAAATCGGATACCAGATCTCGGCCTTGTCGAAGAGAAAAAATGCTTCAAAAACCAACTCGAGACGCTCTAATGAGGAGCTCAACAATTTACGCCTAAATTCAGAAGGAAACAGAAAGTAGAGATAGCTGTTCAGAATTTGAACCTCACCAAGTGTTTTGATTCACGTCGATCTTTACAGATTGAAGTAAACCAATATAAAGAGCTTATTTGACTTTAGTGGAAAGTTTAAAACACTCCGTGAAACCAGCACACTGGCATAAACACCGAAACCCAAGCAAACAGTAAGAGTCGCCCTTATACCGAAAATCGGAAAAGATTGCCAAGAGCATCAGACCAACCGCCCAGACTTCCTTACTGTTGAAGAGCTTACAACAAATAATTGAGCGTCATTTGCGTAAAATTGCTTTGCGAATGCATCCTATGTCCTAGATGCTACATGGCCACTAACATGCAAGATCCTACGACGCTGGACTTCAAAAGGTCGTGGGCAGAATTGAAAGCACACTCGACAAGAAGAGGTACGCGTTGGGCATTCTAATCAGCGTTGAGGATGCCTTCATCAACGGAATTTTGAACGGGATGTGAACCTCGGCCAGACAATAAAATGTGGGCGAATAACTACTTTTGCGGATAAGATCAATGCTGGTGAGTAGGATCCTAATTGTAGCCAGAAGGATGGTATGTGTGGTGCCTTGTCTCCCCTGCTCTGGTGCATGTTGGTTCTCTCATTAGGTACCTAACATCCTCAATATTTCTTACGTCTACACTCAGGCATATGCAGATACATCTGTACTCCCTCATTTTATATTCATATGGTAGACTGCACTCTCAAAGTCATCATCCCTGAAGAAAGCTTAGGTATTGGTACAACACCCACGAGAGCTTTGATGACCTTGCACGGCGGATGTCTTTTGACTTTGGTCTTATTGACTGACACCAGGACTCCTGCCGCAGAAGAATTTTCTGGTGCCAAAGACGGACAGAATCTGAGCGAGGAAAGGAATATAGTCGGGTCTTCACGGACGGCCCCCAAACCGATATACGACGCTGCGCTGGTGTCTTTTTGGACGGTTTCTTATTAGGAAAACTTGCGTCTGCCTTCCAAGCGGAGGTATATGCAATCCTAATGACAACGAACTATATTGTGAAGAACCGGTGGACGGTGCGAAGCATTCGCATTTGTAGCGACAATCAAGCTGCGCTTAGAGCCTTCCTCAGCCCTCTTACGACTTCCAAGTTAGTTCCAGAATGCAACACATCACTGAACGCAGTCGGAAGGTTGAATTCACCGAGTCTTGTCTCAAAGCCAGATCACAATGGGATTACAAGAAATGAAATCGCCGATGAAATTGCCAGGCAAGGTTCAGAAGAGAGTTTTTCAGGACCGAAACCTACGTTGTGTCTACCTGCGTCCTCGGTTAAGGCTTCCATTGACAGTTCAGTTTCATATAAGCACAACTGTAGATGCTATGACTCCCCAGGTTGAAGGCAGACCAAATGAATGTTTCCCAAGGTCTCTAAGATTTCAGGGGCCTTTCTGCTGTCCCTCAGCAGAAAACTTTTAGGTCGTGAAGGGGCACTATGTGCACTTTTGCTAAACACTTACAATTTGCTGTGTATAAGCGATACAACATCCTGCAACGCTTGCTGTGAAAGTGATGACGACACCTCTCTAAGAAAGACTGAAAGATCCCATTAAAAGGAACTTACAAAGAGTAAAACGAACTAGATCTTTGTCTGGGTGCTCTGTTCCGACAGCCCAAGGAATTGGTGACCGTCTCACCACTTATAAGTTATTTCGAGAATGCAATGCTTCTCTGAAAACTGAATTCACTGAGTCTTTTTTAGGTCTCAGATCACAATGGGCCACCGGGAAATGATATCGCGGTTGAACTTGCTAGACTAGGCTAAGCGGAGAATTAATCAGGACCCCAACGTGCATTTGGATTAACTCCGTCCTGCAATCGGACTTCGACTGGTGATGGCATAGCTCTCCATGATGCCAGTAGACTAAATGAATGATTCCTCATGTTAGCGAGTTTCCTGCTGTCGTACGCTTTTGCTAAGCATTGAGACGATTACTGTGAGCGTTGTATCTGTACAAGGGCACCTTTTCTGTGAGTTTCTGGCTTACGCTCGCTTCAGGGTGTAAACGTAGAGACTGAGGAGCATATCTACAAGGAATGCAATAGATTTGTTATTGCTTTGCTAAGCAAGAAGGATCAGTCAAACGATTGGTTTTGTAGATGAGAGCAAAACAAAGGAAAACAAACGTGTTATGATGAACATCGCATGATAGAGGTAAACTTTTCATCAGCTTACACGTAGGGCCTTCCTGCGAGTAATTCAGGGCATAAAGAGTTCTGGACGGAATTGATATCTTGTATGTGAAGCTCCGAGATTTCAGAAGACGGATGACTTGACTGGTTCACCGAAACGGTTTTACGTTTCCATTTATTTTTGAAGCCAGACGACCCCTTGTCTGGAAAATGAAAGCTCTATCAGCTTCGACGCAGTGGAAAGTGCTTTTGTTCTTTAAAAAAAAAAAGGACCACGACCAGATCAGAGACTTAAAAAGGTCATCTTTCGACTACCTCTGCTGGTATTTTTAGGTATGATTCGTGTCCGAGGTTGAGTCCAACGCACACTACCCTTATGAAATCAAGACTTGAGGTGCGATAAGACCTCAATGTCGACTTTTCTAAGGCTTAGGGAAGCTCCACCACGACTGAAACGTTCGATTGCCATTTCTTTTACTGTTATCGTGAGCGTGCCAGTTCAGATTCGCACGTTCTACGTTCCCTATGATATATTGAATGATTCGGCTACCGTGACAATGGTCTCAAATACTTTTTCTTACCAGCTCGAAGACCTGATACTCGTTGTGCCAAAATGTAAATCAGAGTCGACGTTAGCCTCTTGAATGTGAGACGTAGGTTGCGTTTACACTACCGATCATGACATTTAGATAGCCAGGTTGCTCTGTGAGTCGTAGTATACGCAATCCGTCAAAGAAGTTCATCTTACCAGTTCGGAGAATGAAACTCTCAAGCATACTTTTGACATTTAAGAGGAGATTTGAATTTTCAAACGATGGGGTTGCTTCTGACCGCTCTTAGACCAGTTGTCTTGCAAACAATGTATTTGCGATGAATTTAATACTTTACCTTCCGACGACGATTCATGGAATCCACGTGAATATTCTTCCGCACAAGAACAGAATGGCAACTGTAAACTCTACAGGAATCTCTAGTCTGCGTTTCGTGGGTAGCCTAACCAAAATCCCTAACCATGTCTCGGAAAAGTATAAAATCAAGGGTATGGGAAGCGTGAGATGAGAAAATGGGGTGCCAACAAATTGGCGTCGCAAAGTATTAACGCTGCCCTGCTTTACTCTGGGATACCCCTCGAATGCAACCATGAATACGGACAAACATGTGAACCCCAAAATCGAATGATTTTTTCGATGCAGAAATGACTTGCCTTCTCTCTGTATATTTTCTAAGACTGAGATACAGGTGCATTCATACTGATACCCGTAGCGATTTTGTAGAATACCTCTTCAAGTCTTACTCTTGTTGAAATCATAATTCTGGATAATCTCCGGTGAACATGAGGGCGTTCTGAAAACCGCACAATAGAGCTTGTTAGAACACTCTTTTGTTAGTCTTCTGTTTACAAACTCCGAGTATGGTTCCATTATATTCTTGTTTTGGAACTTACCCCCTCGAATGACTCACAAAAGCACAAATGTATGAATATTGACGTTCGCTCTGGATATGGCCGAACTTATGAATTTATATAATTTTCAGAGGCACATAATGTTAGGTAATGCCTTCCAAAATCACATGAATACGAGTACGATAGCAACACAACAACTCTATAGAGCTGTTGGAAAGTTCCATTTTGAAATCGACAAAATTCGGTAAATTGACGAGCATCTGCAATGCCCAACCACGCCCCAATCCAAAGCATATAATCACATAAAATCAATCGAACGAACTGTAAGCACTCAGCGAAACCATCTAATCGCTAATTCAACATTTTGGCCAATTGGTCCCATCTGCTGGTTTGACAGGCAGCCAGCTAAGGGTATGCCAGTACCAGTACTCCAGGCAGACCACCACTCGACAAATGAGAAATTTAAATTCATACACCGTTTGCCACTTAAGGGGTATGGGGTATGGGGTAAGGGATGAGTAGGCAAACTACTAACTAAGCCCAACAAGTTCATAAGCTCTATGTTCAATAATGCACACCTTAATATGCATGGTCAGTTCCCCTAAAATTGGTTACGTGTTACTGTTACTGTTCACCTACTCGTACACACAGCACCCCCCCACCATTTAGCACCATCAAGCCCCTTTCAATAGCCATATGTAGAGATACTCATATAATTCACCACCCACTCAAAGTAAACCCTATACGAGGAGGTATTCGTATGTGTCCTCCCGGTAACCAGAGTGCCGAGTGTTATATAACAAAATCATGGAAGACCGCCCTCATCAACCTTCTCAGGCTCTGATGGAAAAGTTTGTTGAACAGGTAAGGGGGTGTAAACATGTGGAGAGAAGGGCTCTGTAAAGCAGCACGAGTACTTCCCTTACATAATGGGGCAACAAAGTAAATAATCCAAGCACTCAGTACGGCTATGGAATACGGATACTTCTACTTTGTGTACACCTAAAATGTTCATTCTTCTGTTCTGCTTCTTCCACTCGCATTCACCATCATCTCTTCTGCCTTTGTGTACCAAAACACCGAATGCTCATGTATAGATACGACTAGATAGATAGATAGATAGATACGGATACATTACACAGTAACAGCAACATCAACTGAATTGCTTTTCTTTGCATTTTCCGTGTCAGCATTTGTTGTAGCTGCTACCGTTGGCTTTCTATTTTCTATTTTTTTTTTTTTTTTCGGTGGAGGTGTGATTGCGTAAAAGCCTTTAGCCACGCAAACTACAAATAAAAACCTGAACCCTTGGCATCGCTACTGTCCCATCCCATCATTCCATTCGTAGCCGTAGCTAAAGCTAAAAACAACTTGGCATCGATCGGGTGGTGGTGCGGTCATTCACACCGTGAAAAGCTTGCTTCAGCTCTCTTTTGGAAAAACAACATTTCCTCCTACCATGCCACTCCACTGGAGTAGATACTACGAATCCAACGATGACGATGACGACGACGACACCAAAAAAACAACAAGAAAAAAAAAGATACTCTTCGTGGTTGAGATGGTTAAAAAAAATAAGGTTTCAGCGCACTTTGGCTGTTCTCCGGATCGAGTTGACACTTTTTTTTTTCAATCAAACTGCGGAAAATAGCATTTGGCCCCCGGGGCATCCTTTTTGCTTTGCCACTCTGTGCCATTGTGGGCTTGGGCGATACAAATTTCGGCTGTCTCTCAGCCTCGGGCACTGAGACAAAAAAAAAAACAAAAAAAAACTAAAAACAGAGTACCGTGTATCTGAAGTTATTTTTCCGCTGAACGTTTACCACTAGAGGACCCGTTTTTATATGCATTTTTGTATCTCTCGGATTCGATTCAATTCGATCCGACACTTTTTTCTTTTAATTTTGCGCCATTGTGGAGGTGAGTGTGCCCAATAGGTACGAGATACGTCTGCAGGCCATGCTGCAGAACATTTCATCAGAATTTAAAAAAAGAAGAAAGGAATGCTCTGAAAATAAAAACAGAAAAAATTCTTCGTTTGCAAATATTTTTACGCGACCCTTGAAGAAAGGGGTAAGGGTGAGTGGGAAGGAAATAAAGGGTACGGCTTGGTCGCCCGCGTTGATTTGCACGACACACGTTGAAAACATCGAAATATTTAAAAAAAACTTTGTAGCACACATTATGACATGTTTTTAGTACACAATTATTCGTTATTAGTACTAAAATACTAATTTTTAGTTTACAAATACTAAAAACACTTTTGAACTACTGTAACTTGGATTGTTTGGGTTGGGTCAAGCTTACTGGATTAGAGTAAACTTCTGACGTACCTTTAAATCCTCCCAGGTCCCCATTTTTGGGTCACATATTTCCGAAGGTTTAGTCAACGAGTAAGGCGAGTGAGCTATTACTGAGTCATCGGTTGCAGAAATATGAGGTATATTCAAAGTGGACTGTAGAATACGGCTCGCCCCTTTTCCGGAAATTGCATGTCCTTACTCTTGATCTTCCTATGAAATTATTCTTCGAATTTCCTAGCTGGCTATCCGCATGCCAGGCCAGGCCAAGGTCCAAAGACACCTCCACAGATTCAAAGAAAGCAGCTAGTCAAAAGGCCAACCACTTCTCTGGAAACGAGGTAGAAATTCCCTGAGCTTAATGGATCTACAATGCCTTGCAGATTCAAAATTTTGGAACTAAAAGAACGACTAAGACTTAAATCATCGAAGTCTAGCTTCTTAATAAGTGTTGCTCAATCTCATAGTGGGCATTTCGATTAGAAGGCCGTACTCATGGAAAGATCACATGACATATCTTTTTTTATAGTGAAACTTCTTATACCTCCTTGGGCAGTAATGCCGAATTCCGATGAAACGAAAAAAAGCGACATGAAGTGATTTCGAACTCCGATGAAACGAAAAAGCGACATGAAGTGAAGCTTCTTATGGCTCGTTGGGCACTAATTTTCCGAACTACGATGAAACGAAAAAGCGACAAGGAACGGAAGCGGTAGCGCCCGTTGAGAGGCAGCTCGGGCACAAAGAGACATGGAAAAGGAACGAAGAGGTGACATAGTCTGAGTAGGGAACTAAAAGAGAGGGAGTAAAGCGCGCGGTGGGGCATTAACTCGGACAGGATGATTCATAAGCGGTACAGGGGGCATCGCGGGTACATAACAACACTACCAGTATCGTGAACGTTATTGTTACCATCGTCAAAGATACCTACCTAAACATTACTTAGTAATAACACCAAAAACATCACCAACACGTGACGGTAAACTTCAGCTTAACAACAAAATTTTGCTTGGCTTGGCTTTTGTTTTGCACACTTAAGAAGACAAGTAACATATGTAGAATAGCCCAGCAATATAATTGCTCCAGCGACATCGGTTGACCTAGTTTGGGAATAGCAAGTGCATTGTACTTTTAACATTGCATGTTAACAATCACCCCTTCATTGTATTACGCTAGGAATTATGCTAAATTAGTTTAAGATAACAACTCAGTCGTGTGAAAGAACTAAAAAAAGACATTATTCAAATAAGTTGTGTTTTATTTGTAAGGGGTGGACAAAATACATAACTCGCGGGCGGGATACTAACGCTCCATCTCGTGTCCGTACTACAGACCCTACATAGAGTCATGGCTCGCTTCGTATGTGTATGGCGAGTTCTCACGAGAATTTACATGTTGTAGTCTGTAGGGTAACCCTAGCACGTGTCATCAGTCGTGCAGCATTTGTTATTTATCGTGTCCAAGTTATTGAGGTTATAAAGAAGTGAGAAATATGATACTCTCCCAAAAATTCCTAAAATACTCGATGTTCATTGGTTTTGAATGTTTGTCGGTTATAATGGCTCAGAAATAAAGAGCTTGGCAGGGCATTCCATAAGTGAGTTGCACGGCATAGAAAAAAAAACCCGATGTTTCAGAGTAAGTCCAAAAGTGGGCTGGACGGTGAACAGATGAACATTTGTACCGCGACGGGTGTTAGGCTTAAAGCTTAAAGAATGGACGGAAAGTTACTGGTAACTTCATTGGAACGCTGCTGGTAAAAATAGTCATAGCAGGGGGCATTACGTCGGTGTTCAAGGGTATCAATCACCTGTGCAATATTAGCATCACCTGTGATTTGATTGAATTGATTTTAGCACCCGACTAAATATGAGCAATGTACCCAAATATTGGACAGATAAATGACTTATACAGGCTCTTACAGGCCGATAACTTTCTCATGCTAACTTATGTATCACGTAAAATGTATATACAGGGACTTCCCAAATTAAACAGTTGATAGCGGTCGTATTGTTGAAGCTACGTCTGTCAAATTGGCTGTCATTTATTCAGTCTGTGCTGCCTAATCACCATGGACGGACATAGCGTTCAACAACACGAGCAAATGATAAAATTGTTTTATCAAAATGGGTGTTCTCCTCAGACAACGTTCCGCGTGATTCGCCCATTCGTCCTACCGAGAGGACTACTCACAATGTGGTGGATAAATTTGAGTCCATTGGTTCAGTAAACGATAAACCAACACCCGTACGTCGACAAAACGCAAGAGCTGCAGAAAACATCGCCGCTGTCCGTAAGAGTGTGCAGGAGAATCCGAGGCAGTCGGTTTCGCGTCGCTCACAAGAACTCGGTCTTTAGCAGACCACAACTTGGCGAATTTTGCATGGTAACTTGGGCCTGCACCCGTACAAAATTCAACTGACCCAGGAGCTGAAGGTAAACGATCATAAACAACGACGTGTGTTCGTTGAATTTGCTCTGGAGCAGTTGGAAACTGACCCTAATTTTCATCGAAAAATCATCTTCAGCGAAGAGGCCCATTACTGGATGGGTACTTCAACAAACAAAATTGTCCAATTTGGGACGATACCAATCCATATGAGATCCAAGAGCGTCCAATGCAACCCGAAAAGTTACTATTTGGGGTAGATTTTGTGCTGACGGCGTCATCGGTTTATATTTCTTCGAGAACGACGTAGGCCAGGCCATCACCGTCAACGGCGAGCGCTATAGGTCGATGATTACCGACTTCTTTTGGCCTGAATTGGATGATATGGACACCAACGGCAACAAGACGGTGCTACGTGCCACACAATTTTGGAATGACTCCACAAGAACCTTTGCGTTATCGCAAACTGCAGATAAAAGATGTTAATCGTGTTCCCAGAACCGCTGCTTGAAGTTCTAAACGAGGAACTGATGTTGGAAGTTGAGGAGCAACTTTGGCTTTCGCACATACGATCACCATATCGATGTTGTCGTGGCAATCTATCCGGAAGTAAGATACAGCTGCGTATGAATTTTCGCTTGCGTTCACGAAGGTGTGCAATTGCGCGCACACATTTGCTTGGTTCAGTAGTTTAGAATAGCACCTTGGAACTCATGCCTCCGTCACGCTACGCAGTAGCGTTCTTCATTGAAGCCATCTTTCCACCATGTTTGCAGGCAACTCCTCGTCCTAACCAATTGCTTCTCTTCATATCTCCTGCAGTAATATTTTGATGCAAATGAGGAAGTGCTATATAAATCCCATGGGACGAAAAACCGACATGAGAATTTGAAGAATCTCCCGCTTAGTCTGCACTGTTCCTTCGGAGAGAACATCGCGTTTGAGCCGGTTAAACTTTAGAATTAAAGTGAAAGCATCCATCGATGTACACCAATAAAGCCCCAAGACCTTTTCCGTTGAAGTTGTTTCGTCAACACCAAATGCTTTGTTATGTGGTCCATCGCTGTCTCCCTTAAGTGCTGCACGTACAGATACCGAATTCAACATCCAGTTTCTAATGTGAAACCCAGCATTTTGATGGCTATATTTGAGGTCTTACACAAGTTGAATTGCCTCCGCTTCAGTGTTGACACTATCTATGAGATCATCAACATAGAGGTGTTCCAGTACGAGGTGCTGGCTACGAAGCTTATAGCGTTCCGGTTCTTCACGTAGTGGGCTATACATGGTGAACAAGCCGCCTCGAAGGTTATAACGTGCATTTCAAAAACACTACGATTCTGCAAGTCATTCGCTGCACTCCATAGAAACTGTTGTACGAGTACATGTCTGTGAGCCTCTCGCACTCGCGCCTGATGGAACATTTCGGCAATGTCGCCACAAACACCAATCACGCCACATTGGAAATTCCGCACGAGCGATTCGAGGGCATGGTCATCTGGATGGGCATGGTGGAGGTGATGTGAACTGGCCACCGAGATCGTGCGATTTGACCCCGTTAGACTTTTTCTTATGGTTTTCTGAAGTCGCAGGTCTATGCGAATAAGCCACAAACCACAGCGGCCCTCAAAGCCAACATAACCCATGCCATCGGTCAAATTCAGCCTGATTTATGCGCCAGAGCCATGGAGAATTGAACATTTCGAATGCGCGCCACCCAGAGAAGCTGCGGCGGGTATTTAAACGATCTTATATTCAATCAATTGAAAATCAATCAATTAGACCTCAAGAGTCACGGGGTATAAACTAGCATAGGCAAAGTTGAGTAAAAATGCTTTTCTGGTCGTTTACCACAAATACGTCCAATGGGCTACCAAAGTCTGTACCATTATTCCATTACTGTACTGTGCTTCAACAGCCACAATAGCAAGTCGTTTAAACCAAGATGAACTGTATCTTACTCGGATTTCGGAAACAAAACGAGAGAACATGTCCCGAAAAGTATCTGCGGTCCCTCTACGCCTACATAAGAGTTCGACTTCCTCAATTCCGAAGCACCAGCGGACATCAATAGATCCACATTTGTTTCTTTTCTTTTCCTAGAGTCCTTCTCATGGCATTCAAAACTTGTGTAGATCTTGTAGGAAACGTTTGCCATTTATTCTTGAGAAAATAAGTCTACTCGGACCACATACAACAAGCCATCCAAACGAGACTTTCTGGCATCGTCTACTCTGCATTCTGTACATGGCTGATGAGATCTTAGAACATATTTTCTGTATCAAAATAAATTAAAAGACTATCTGAGATATTATCACCTCTATTTCTCTCTCTATAAGACTTCTAAGATATGAAACCAACGTATAACAATCAACACAATACGTGCCCTATACTCAGGCCAAGCGAATAAAAAAAGATGCCCGGCAAGGTATTCACAACATTTTGGTGGGCACTACGAGTACGAGTATCTCTTGAGTCGATAGAATTTGAATGAGATTCAGCCATTCAGAGATTCGGGGGGAGTGGAATGACATTCCATTTGTATCCATCAATTAAAAGACTCAAGGAAATATTTCATACGAGTACGAATAAACGCAATGGGAACGCTCGTTTCTAAAAACAGAAAACAGTACGTCAGACAGAGGGCTTTCAGTCTTTCGAGGCTTCGGATGCATGTATCTAATAGGTGCTAGTTTGTTTTTTTTCTTTTTTTATGTAAACATCAGATACAAGTACGAGTTTGTATATGTAGTGCCAATTGAATGTAAATCGTTCTGGTGATGTTTTCATTTTTATTTTTTTTTGAATCGATTTAAAATCAAAAAAAAAAAAGAAGCAAATCCGCGTCACGTAGGCCTGTTTTTCTGCTTTTTTTGTTGGCGTGCTTTACGTAGACACCCCTTCTGGAGATTTAATTAATTCTCAATTTTTTGTTTTTGGTTTTTAAATGATTTGTTGATTTCTTTTTGCAAACACACATTACAGGTTGTTATGGGCATGATGAGTTGTTGAGTTGTATTATACATATATCCACACCTCTTACTCAATGTCAGACAAGGTGAGTTGAATTGTTTATTCAACACGAGGTGATTTTTTTTTTGAATTTTTTTTGTGGTTTCAATTTGGGAATTCGGCTATTTCGGTACATTCGGATTCATGGAGAATTGCCTTTGACATTTTTGAAGTTCTTTTCGAGTATGTAAATTAGAAAAATGGTTGTGAGGCGAAGGAATTAGCATTTAAGTCAAGGCGTATCATTTGCCAATCCCCAAAGCCATATGACCACAGAATCATGGGTTAAACGTATTTCATAATTTCAAAGTGTACCACACCATGATACTAGTAATGCCCACGAATTTTTATAAAAAGAAGAACATGTCGTCCATGTTGACTGTAAAGAGCAACGAAAATATGAAACAAGCCAATAAGCAGGGATAAAAGTGGTCAAAAGTCGTTATGAGGTCTGCAGGAAACACCTTATCTCAATAAGATAAACTTTTTGTAATTTAATTTCTCGTTACATTTGAATTTTACACCAATGGACAGCGTAACGAAAATGTGAAACAACCGACGATCAGCAATACAAGTAGCTATAAAATTTCTTAGACTACCACCTTATCTCCACAACAGAAACTCTGGATCATTTCATTTTTGCTACAAATAGTTTTTATTCCAACAGACAGTGTAACGAAAATGTGAAACAATGAAACCTATAAAGGTTTCTGACTGGTGGGTGTAATAAAAATTTAAAACGAGTAACGAATCCAACTTCTTTTGCTCGTATTTTAATTGGAAGGGCTTGGAATTGCGTTTCATTTTTCGTTGCATTAGGATTTCATTAACATAAAAGCACTTGGTGGAAATGTTCATTATAAAAATGTTCATTCTATTATTACTGAAGCAAAACAAAAATGATTGGCATTTAAGGTCTTGACAGAAAAACTTTTTTTTTTAGCATTAAATTTCCGTTTAATTTTTTGTTGCAATATGGTCTTGGTAAAGGAACAAACTTGGACGGGATTGGTATTTTTCAGGGATAGGGCCTTAAGAAAAATAACATAGAAATGAGAGCCACGATTTCAAAGCATGAGGCCAAAATATTGACAGTTATAGAGGTGTAGCAGACAGGACAGAGCAATTTCTTGGGAAAAGCTGATCCTCTTGTTAGATATGGGGGCGGAAAGTATAAGAATGTTCCAATACATCGATCAGCTACTAATCTTAGAGTGACGTAGGAGTATTCAGATGGTTCCTTGCTGAGTTTTAGGCTTAAACATAAGCATTTATATATATCGTATATATTTTTAAGAAATGTGCATTTCCTCACTTATGCTATTCTCAAGACACGAGTATGTAAATTGGATGTTCCAAAGCAGCTGGAGTAGAGAATGCTTTCAATTGGAAGGCAAGCCCTAACCACTCCGAATCGAACTTCTTATGGGCACTCAGAACGATTGTAATCGGGATGAAAGTAAATCTCAGCATATAGGCGTTATGGTATTTTTTATAATCCCTAGTCAGTGCGCTATCATTCATTCGTTCCTGTATCCCCTTGTGAATCCTAGGGCCTCTACTGTGCCTACGCACCATCGAGTGCGGTTTCTGGAAATGTGCCTCAACTCTCCCCAACTTTTTCCCAGTTGCCGTGCTTCCTTCTCAACTGTTCTGCGCCACGTACTCCTAGGACCACCGCGCATCCTGCCGTCCTGAGTATGCGGGTACCATTGCATCGCTTGGTTAGCTATGGACCTGCCACCGTTTTGGAGAGTGTGACCAATCCACTGCCACTTTCGTCGTCGTATGGTTGTGCCTATAGGTTCATGGTCCGTTCTCTGATAAAACTGTTCGTTTGAGATACGGTCTGGCCAGAATATCCTTGCAGCTTCCTCGTGATAGTGGTGGTCACCCTCTAGGTACCATATCCATACGGTAGCACGTATTCGACGTTGGAACGGAACAGTCGTAGTTTGGTGTTTAAGCTATGTAATTGCATTACTTCGCCAAACTGTGGATAGCATCCCAAACGCAGATTTTGGTTTGCCTATGCGGTTGGCTATATCCAGTTCGGTTCCGCCATCGGTTGAGACAACACTGCCAAGGTATTGGAAACTCCCTACTCTCTCAACCGTATGTCCAGCAATACATACTATATATGAGTTGTTGAATTTGGTCTTAGGCTGATCATTTTTGTTTTTGCCGAGTTAATTTTCAGCCCAACGACGTCTGCTTCCCTCTCCACATCTGTTGTCATTTGGTGAAGGTCCAAATTAGCACATCGCTAATCACCAATAGAAAAAGTATTGGTGAAAGTATGCAGCCTTGCCTAACCCCGCTTTGGACTTCGAATTCCTCAGAAAGCCTTCCTCTGTGTAAGACGTGACATATGGACCCATCATATGTATCCTTGATAATTGCTATTAATTTAACAGGAATGCCTCTCCTGCGCAAGGCCCATCAGATAAATTTCCGATTGACACTATCAAACGCCTTTTCAAAATCGATGAACAGCAAGTGAAGTGGTGATCGGTACTCAATAAACTGCTCGGTGATGATCCGCAAGGTGTTGATGTGGTCGACACAGATCCAGAGCGGAAACCTGCTTGTTCGGCGTCGAGTAGGTCTTCGATGTGTTCTTTGATTCGCTCAAGGATGATTTTAGCCACAGCAGGCAGCACGCAGATACATCTCCAGTTTTCGCATTGCATTAGATTGCCTTTTTTAGGGAGCTTGACGATCATTCCCGTTGGAGCAGCTAGAAACAGCTCCGCAGGTATGCCGTCAAGTCCTACCGCCTTATTGGTTTTCAGTGCTTTGCTCGCGGCAATAATCTCTGGGGGATTGTGGTGCGAATTCGGGAATTTCTTTCTACGGACACTTCAGTGTGACTTGGGTGCAAATTGCTGGCGAATACTCGGTTTAGAACCGATGAAAAATGCTCCTTCCATCTCTTCAGTTGATCCTCATCCGATATTAGCAACGAACCGTCTAAGCCTTTCACTGGGTGTTGAGTAGAGCTTCGGCCACCTATAAGCTCTTTGGTGATTCTGTAAACGATTCTTCTGTCGCACCTCGCTGCTGCTTCTTCTGCTTGCGTGGCTAGCGAATTGATGTAATTGCGCTTGTCACTTCTCACGCTACGCTGCACTTCTCTCATCTTCATGCGGTATAGGGACTCTAGCTCGATCCTCCCTGCTGCTGGAGCTGCTGCAATTCGAGCTCTTAGTTGTTTTCGTTCGTTGATCTTTCTCCACGTATCGTCGGAAAGCCACGCCCTATGGCTTTCCTGCGATCGGGCGACAATCCTTTCAGCACCTGATGTGAAAACAGTTTTCACGGACACCAATGGTCTTGGTTGGTGGCGGGCAGCGAGCTGCTGATGGTCCCTTAGTTCTTCGCGCACTGTGAGAACTCTCAGTCGGTCTACGTTGAACCTAGGCATTCTTTTGTCGTTAGATCTTCCAACGGCAGCAGTGCGTAATTGGACAGTAGCTATCATAAGATGGTGATCTAGTACCGACCCCATGCCCGATCCTCGTCTGTTTCGGACATCTAGAAGACTACTTCTAAAACGGCGATTGATGGCGAAATGGTCGATTTGGTTGGAGGTTGCTTGCCTGTCAGTTGACACCCAACTGATTTTATGGTAGGCCTTGTGCTCGAACATGGTGCCACCTATGACAAGACGATTTGCGTTGCAAAAGTCAACACATCTTTCGCCGTTATCATTGCGGTTGCCTAATCCGTGCCGTCCCATAAGACGTTTGAGCCCTTCGTTGTCGCTGCCTACCTTGGCATTAAGGTCCCCCATCACAACGACAATGTCGTTGTTGGGTGTTGCATTACAAACAGCTCCCAACTGGTTGTAGAAGTTCTCCTTTTCTTTCTCAGACGAACCATCCGTGGGGAGGTAAAACTGTATAATGGTGACGCGACATACTCTCGTCCGGAATCTGGCCGTTAAAATCATATCACCATGCGGCTGCCAGGAGATTAGGCCTCTGCGTGCTGTAGGTGTTAACAGCAGTCCAACTCCATATCCACGGGGGCTTTCGGTTGGTCTTCCGGAGCAGAGTGATACAGTGTTATGCTTTGGGGATTGGTACTCACCCGCATCTATCTAACCATCTTATCTCGCTTACTCGAGCATGAGCATAAACTCATGCTCTTGGACTCTGGCGTTGTGAGGTCATTCACTCTGAGAGTCAAGAAGCGTCTTCACATTCTAGAAACCAATTTCGAGTTTTCTACGACGAGTGGGAGACCAATCGATCTGTGGTGCTGAAGTTAAGGGTGCGCCATCTTTCATGTCGGTATGTAAACGTTCAAAAACTTTGACATTTCTCAGCCGATTGACTTGAGTATACATGTTTTTGAAACGTCAATTCCGTACAATTTTAACCATGAATGGCTTCACACCGAAACAGCGCTGAAATAGTGACGCTGTACATTGAAAATAGCCGTTGTGTTGTGTTAACTCAACGTGCATATCGTGTCGTATCTTCACCGCGCTCAGCATTTTGGCGTCAATGGAACCACCTTGCGGCGCATTTTGAAGAATGATTTGCATTTGTTTCCATATAAAGTGCAATTGACTGAAAGAGTATTGCGGAACTGACCGTCCACGTCACTTGGAATACGGCCAAACAGTCGCTCGAATGGTTGACACAGAACCTAATTTTTGGAAGCAAATTTTGATGACCGACGAGGCCCATTTCACACCCTCTGGCGCCGTTAACAAGCAAAATTGACGCATTTGGGCAACGGGGAATCCACACGAGATTCATGAAACACCATTGAATGAACTGTTTAAGCCAATGATTGCGCTAAAGCCATCATTGGGCCATTTTTCTTCAGAGAAGGCGAAACAGTCGATGGGAATCGATATTGGTGGACGTTGGTTCATTATATCTGCCCACGAATGTGTGATGAAAAATTCTGGACGGTTACTGGTTTCAACAAGACTGTGCGCCATGCCACACAGCAAATCAAACAATGGAGTTTCTGCGACGAAAATTCCCTGGACGTGTGCTGTCAAAAAATGACGACATTGATTGGCCTCCAGATTTGACCCCTCCGGACTTCTTTTTGTGTAGTTATTTGAAAAGCAAACTGTACGCCAACAAGTCTCAGACCACTGACGAGCTCAAGGCAAATATTCGAGCCAAAAACATCGCTATAATGCCGAAATGCTCGAAAAAGTGCTGGAAAACGGTGTATAGAGGGCGCATTTTGCTTGGTCAATAACGGCGGCCACTTGATTGATGTTGTATTCAGAAACTAGTCCAAATATATTGTAAAGGACCAAATTAAATAAAAATGGCTCAGATATGAAAATCGGTTTTGTTTTTTTTAAAGTTATTCAAAGTTATTCAACATAATTGATGGCCCACCTGGTAGGTCGGTAATAGACCGCTGAAATCTGGTTATTTGCGTTGATTTGATGGAAGAAGCATTAGTGGCTATAGCATTTCTGTCGTGTAGCTACTTCTTTGAACGAACCAGTGTGTTCTTTGATAGCATTGGCATATTATGAACGTAATACCCCACAATGACTTGGAAGGAGACAAACAACAAATGTGCCATCAGTTCGCCGAAAAGATTTTCTACTGATAAATAAGAGCCAGCTGCAAGGAATCCAGACGTATGGAGGATTTGGTCGCATACTTGATTTGAATAAGGATAACCGAATCACTGTTGCGGCTGAGATTTCCTACAACATTTCGTATGCAAAGTTATACTCGCAACTCTTTCCATAGCTAAATATTGCTTATAGCTCAATTGAGCAGCTAGGATCAAATTAGAAATCGAGGATCAGCTAGGACAGGCACATTTTCTAGTTGCTCCAAGCCAAAATGACTTGCGCATTGAAGACACTTCTTCCTAAGCTAATCGGCTCTGCAGCCGATCGTTAAAGCATCGTATGTGGCACCCGTCTCCTTCACTTTAACATCTTTATTTGAGGAACGGTGAACCACATGATACACATTTTGCTGACTCAAAACAGTTCATTTATTCTGGATGTCCGATCTCCAACTATTACTTAGATCCAACTGAGATACATAGAACGCCAAAACACCAGACAAACACACAGTAAGGTGCTAGAAGTTTCACAGAGCTTCCTCCGATTAAAGAACACCTATCCTACCAGCCTAGAAGACAGGTAGGTACATCTTTGCATTGGATTCCACCTGACTTACAAATCGAAACCGTTGACACCACACATTATTATCGATGTTGTTTCATTCCTGATAAGTAGTTCATCAGCCACAATTTTTGTAGAAGGGATTGGAGGAGAAGATACAACAAAGTTCACGGTTCACACAGATCATAAGTGTCCGAGATAAAGATGGATAGCAAATATAACAACGCTCCATCCCGGCAAATCTTTGAATGCGCATATTTCGGGAAGACATCTCGGTAAGGAACGACATCGCCCTAAACGACGCGGCCAAGTAAAAAGGAACCGCAACCAACTCCGTATATCCAAATGGAGGCGTTGCACAAGATCGTTAGAGAACGAAGTGTTGGACTAGGTATCGGCAAAGAAAGACTACGATGGTGCGCCCAAGTAAAAAGAGAACTCAACCAACTAGAGGTATTGTGTTCAGTTAAAAATCGCCGAGGCCTAGGTATACGAGTATCTTAAGCTGTGGAACCTTCAGGACTAAAATTAGTACCATCATTTGCACATTCTACTGTCTATTTTGATCGTCATATTCCATTTGGGCAGTCCAAGAAGACATTGGTTGTAGAACGGGAAAGACAGTCGATTCTTTGACATCATATGTGTATTTCCACGGCTATTTTTTGTAACGAGTAAAACCATTCAACTTGCAACTTCCTCCCGTCAGAGCAAGACCTATTAATCCATTAAGTGCAAGATGATGTTTCATCTCTACACAAGATTGCATAGAAAAGAGTCGTCTTCTCCATACGTCGAGTATCATCTCACAACCTCTTAACTGCTAGTTTAAAACAATTCGACGCATTAAGGTTGCATTATATCCAATCAAACACTTTATCGCCCCCATCATTGGATTTTATTAGCTTTTCTCTCGCCTGTTACGAAGTGGCGAAACTAGAGCTAGAGAAACCCCCAAACAGAAACCAATTTCAAGTAAATTGAATGATTGTTGTGATGGCAACCGATTAGGAAAAAGGGGGTTCAATCATGACCCCCACACATTCTAACCCCTAACCATTAAAAAGCTAAATAACTGTCAGCCTTACGAATACATCCTCGCATACGGGATACTTCATCCAAAAAAAAAAAACAATTTTTACCCTGATCAATTCCAGCCATCATCTCAGTATCCCAGTGTGCACTCGTAGCAACGTGATTCGAATCTATGATGAGATGGAACCATGAAAGATGGAAATGCTCCTGAAATTTATTCCACAGATGCACTCATCCCTCCCCCCACCACATACATACCTACATTCTGTTTGCACAATTCTTTTTCTATCGAAAAGTGCATGAACCAGATAAAACGAGAATAAAAATACGAAGCGGACGAGAGATGAATGTCTTGAAATTTCCAGGACATTAAGCATCCTCCATTTGGTTTTTTTTGTTTTGTATACCCCTCCTCTCCTCTGACCAATTTTGGATACAACTTTTGTTATGAGCGCCAAGCAATTAGGCAAATTGGAAGATCAATTTTCTGGAAGACTACCACTAACCTCCCCACACTCCTCCAACCGACCATCACCAATCAGGTTTAACTCACGACGACGACGATTGGGTATACCGTAATTTATGACCAACATCAGACTAACTTTTAAGGAGACATCGCACTACCAAGTCACCAAAAGAGCAACCAACAGATCTCGATTAGGACTTTTCCACATGGCGGAGGAGGAGGAGGAGACGGGCGTCTTGGTTTGGCTTGGTTTCGAATAAATTCAAAAAGAGAGAGAGAGAGAGAGAGAGATTACCGGATTGATTAATGGCGGAGGAGTGAAGTTTCCCAGGGAAAATTTGCATTTTCCTATTTCGGACGAGCGAGATTCGGTTCGACGATGGGGTAGTTAATTTTACGCCAAGGTTTTTGTGTAATGTAAAGATGAAGATTAGCTCAAGACCATGTTGTACGAATAGTCGTTGTAACGATCGTTGCTAACGATAAGAAATAGTCATTTAGGGCAGGAGAATGATTGTCTTGTTTACTACATTGCCCGTCTTACGAGTAGTGGCATTGTCTTTGCAATAGAGTTCGAATACACGAATACACGAATACAAGCTGTGCTATCTTATCGGGGGCAATTATTTTTTTATTAGACTTTTCCTAAGCCTCGACCAATGACAGCGGGATTATGCAGTGAATAACAAGGCTTAGGCAATAAACTTGCAAAACTGTCAGTTACTCGGAGTTAGACTGATTACAAATGATGTCAGCCGATGCGAAATTGCTTGTGGTTAACTGACGACTCTTGGGTCGCACATAAGGCAACATTGACAGGGTATTTTCTTTTTGACACATCTTCAACTTCAAAAAAAAAAAAAAACATCAGCCGTGTTATGACATAGCCACAGTACAATAATTAGACATGGACCTAGATTAGCATCCATTATCATACTTTCGAGGCCAACGATTTAAGGCGACATTATGTCCTTCTTCGTGGATGGTGAAGAGGGTTGTGTTGGCATTTCTTCTTAAAGAAACTAGCAATACCCAAGCAAAGCAAACTTTTGTAGCTCGGAATGGCAGGTATTCGATTTCAACGATTGATTCTGGGAAAAGCTCCCATGACTTAAATCTACTACTCGTATGGGTCGCGAAATGGAAGAGGCAGATGGATTGTTTAAGCATACACGTGACGTTTAACTCTCAGAAACACGGTCCACTTAGACTAAGCTGTCATGCACTACGGTCAGTCCCATATGGTAGTATCATTACTTGGTAAGTTATTCCGGAAATTCATTTAGAGAACTTTCGTTGAATATGGTACATACAGATGATTTCAAGGGACGGTCTACTAGGGACCTGCGTGACGATTGATCGGGAAACTTCTGAGTATCCTCTAAGTTGGATTGGGACAGCAGCCCAACAATCACGTTCGTAGTGGAGTGATTGCCTTACCATCTTTCAATATCAGCATTATACTGACCCCACGTCACATTGAGTTCACAACCCAACAACGAACCAATGGCCTCGGATAAAAATGGACTCACTGTTGACGACACTTGCAAACGTTTAAAGGACAACGACCTTCGGATTCGCACGTGGAATGTACCATTAACAGGTCACGTGCAGGCGAACAATTAACAAAAGCTCTTAACTGTTATTATGCAGATATCACAGTCATCCGTCAGGAAGTGCGATGGAATGGGCCGGATATAAGGAGGATGGAAAACTGTGATATTCCATATACTATGGTGATTACTGTAGAGAAGAGAAACAGCGCTTATTCCAATGCGGCAGACTTATGCAAGAAGTCTTGAGTTTCCGACACGTGAGCAAGCGTCTTATGACAATCCGTATCAAGGCTAAATTCGCTAACATAAGCCTAATATACGCCCATGCCCCTACGGGCGACGCCAACAAAAAATGTTTCTACGAGCTCCCTACGACAAGACATAAGAGCAATGATCGAAGTATGACGTTAAAATCGTACTAGGCGATTTCAATGCCAAAATAGGAAAGGAGGACATCTTTGGCAGGACACTTCTATCAACAGACATAGGCTAATTGGCTTTGCCGACGGCAGGATGAAATATTACTATAACAAGCATGCGGTTTCCTCATCTCAATATACACAAGGTGCCATGGCGGTCTCCAGATCATCAAACACTAAATCATTGATCATTTGCGACAGAAGTGAGGCATACCTATAGTATTCTGAACGTCCGAGGGTTCCGGGTAGCCAACATTGACTCGGATCACTACCTTGTTACAGCCAAGGGGCGACTGGAGATTTCTTAAGCGCCACAACAGAGACGACGTATTGCGAGAAGCTGCAATCGCAAAAGACCGCCAGAATATTCGCCGAACGCGTATCCCGAAATCTTGCGACAACCCCTATGTCGCCAACTTTAAGTACCGATGACCAGTGGCAACGCTGCCAACGTGCCATTATAGACACCGCAACTGATTTCCTGGATTTCATCCGACCACCACTAAGAAATCCTTGGTTTGATGAAGAATTCCGGCGAGCACATGCAGCGCCACTAGAAGGCTACAAAGCGGCGCTAAAAGGAATGACGAAAGTGTCTCGTAAACTCTGCGAGCAGAAGAGACGAGAAGTACGTCGGCTACTCCAGAAATAACGTACGGAAGTTTTACCAACAGTTAAAAAGAGCGTGTTAAGGCAAAAAGACTCGTATAGAAGCCTGTAGAGAAGAAGAAGGAAGCTTTGTAGCAGTCACAGTCGGTCCTGAGAATATCGAAAATATTTTTCTGCATACTGTATGACATCCCGCCGTCAGACGGAATAGACCATTCAATTTAGACGATGATAGCTAAAACTTCCGTCTACCTGGCCAATACGAAGTATGGATAGCGATACCTAAGCTGAAATCCAACAAAAAACCTGGACCTGATGGTTTCTCGGTTAAGATATTCAAAGCTGCTGGAAATGGCTTTGTGGAGAGGATGCAGCAACTCATTTCTCAGATCTGGTCAGGAGAGGGTATGCCTGATGAATGGAAACTCAGCACCGTTTGTCCGACCCACAAAAAGGAGACCTCTCAACTACGTCTACCAAAGGTCTCTTGAACATCGGATACAAGATTTTATCTGCCATATTGTTTGAACCCCTGAAACCCTTCACCAACAACCTGATTGATCCCTATCAATGCGGCTACAGACAAGGAAAGTCCATAATCGACCAAATCTTCATACTCCCGCAGATCCTGCAAAGAAACCAAAAAGTCCAAATCGATATCCACCAGTCAAGCTCATTCGTTTGTGCAGAATAAGGATGGAGAACGCTCATTGCTCCGTCAAGGTCGGTAACGACTTAGCCGGAGACCTTTGATGTCAAAAAAAGGTTTTAGACATGACATCTTTAACATCATACTTGAAAGAATCGTGCGGAACTCACAAGCGAACACTCAATATCACGCATCTTTCAATATCACAGATGTTATTGGCATAATTGGGAGAACACAGCGGGCGGGCACCGATGACTGGCTAGTATTGCAATGGAAGCTGCCAAAATGTATCATATAAGCTCTCAACAAGAAGCGCCACACTTCATAGAACTTCACAACCAGCAGCTATAATTTCGAAGTAGTAAAGGACTTTGTCTACTTTGGCTCTGCTATGAATTCTGCCAATAACACCTCAGCAGAAAACGAAGAATCATTCTTCCCAATCGCTGTTTCTTTGGGCTAAGAAGGCAATTGAGTAGTAAGGCCGTATCCCAGACAACTAAGAAGGCTCTATGTAAGACCTTGATCATCCCAGTCCTGCTTTATAGGGCTAAAGCATGGACTCTATCGAAGGCAGATGAAGATCCGTCATTTCGAGAGAAAAAAACCTTCGAAAAATATACGGTCCCGTTTACGCTGATGAGTTTTGGAGGAGAACGATGAACTGTACATCGACATCGACCATGTAGAGCAAATGAATACTCGTACCAATGCTCCGGCCCGCAGAGTCTTCGAATCTAACCCGAAAGGACAAAGCAGTAAAAGAACACCTCACCTTAGATGGCGCGCACAAGTAGAAGGGGACTTCAACAGCCCGGACTAACTGGAGAGGCTTGTTGGTTGAGGCCGAGGTTCACCTCGCCATCTAACTACGTAAGTAAGTAGGTACATACTATTATGTCTCCTATATCCGCCCTTCTCTGACGAAAGTCAATAATTTTGTGACCCTTCGACCGAAAAAACGTCAAGCCTCAGTTTTTTTATTGAAGGCTAGGACTAACTGCTTGTTCTGAGACTTGAGACTATCCACCGAAAGAAACTGATCATGTGGAAATATTGCGCACAGGTTCTTGCAAAACATTAATCAATTCTTTACAACTATCTGTAGAGACCAAAGCTTTTTCTGTTTCAAGGCGTCAGACGAAGGCAAGCGGAGTTCAATCTAAAATTTCTTCACACCAATCAAAAAGCAAATCCTTGATCGCCATTACGTGTATTTCAGCATTGATACGAGTAAGTCCATCAAAAAGGTTTTGTAGTATTTGCCCGTATTTGCCTGTGGCCGGATCATTAACACTTCCCGTGTGAGAGAAGTAAATAAATGCTGTGACAATCATGTGCCATCAAGTATAGTGTAACAGGCAGTGCAAGACTCATGACCGACAGGAGGAGGAACGCAGAGGACAGAGGGTCCCAGGATGCAATAGTTTAAGGAAACCTTCCGTAAGGTATGAAGACTGCAAGACCTGCACTCGTACAATAACTTTTAAGAAATACTTACTTGCACATCAAGGACGTCATCATTAAAGGATTACCAGCCAAAGCCTATGCCACATGGGTGTTAAATAAGTGCCATCAAGGCAATCAACACTAAAGTGCTTACACGGCGCCACTCCCAGCTGATGCTAGTCGGAATCTTCTAGCTTCTACTTCTTCATAATCCTGGATCTACGAGGGGCGTTCAAACTATTCTCGGTATTGGGGTGAAGCTGTGGTTGTATATATAAATTGACTTATTTGTCAAGTAATACTATTATTACTATTTCATATAAATGTGATTATCAATTCGCGTTTTATCTCTAGTTAAACAGAATCATAATGGCAACTGAGACGATGATGGTGAAAATTGAGCATCGCGCTGTAATTAAATTTCTCACTAAGCAAGGAAAAAGTCAAAAAACTATTCATGAAGAGATGGTGGCTGTTTACCAGGGTTCCGCACCTTCATTATCAACTGTGCAAAAGTGGTCAAGTGAGTTCAAGAGAGGCAGAGAGAGCATTGAAGACGACTCCCGCTCCGGCGCCCCGGCTACTGCTTGTACGGGAGAAAGCATCAAAGAAGTCGAAAAACTTGTTCTTGAGGATGCCCGAATAAAGGTGAAAATGATGGCAGAGATCACCAAGCTTTCAATTGGTACCATTCACACCATTCTTCATGACCATCATAACCTTTCAAAGGTCAGTGCAAGGTGGGTGCCACGAATGCTCACAGCGCCTCAGAAAAAAGTGAGAATCGCATGCTGTAGAGAGCTTTTGGAGATGTGTAGTGAGAACGCGGACGGTGTTATGGATCGAATTGTTACTGGGGACGAAACATGGGTCCACCACTATGACCCTGAAAGCAAACAAGAGTCCATGCAGTGGCATAAAAAAGGAACAGACCCCCCAAAGTCACTCCGTCTGCCGGGAAGCTCATGGCCACAGTTTTTTGGGACTCAAAAGAAATCTTGCTCATTGAGTACAAAAAAAAAGGTGAAGCCATCAACGCCACATCCTACGCTTCCACTTTGCATAATTTGCGGGATTAAATTAAAAAGAAAAGACGGGGTAAACTCGCAGCGGGTGTGTTGCTTCTTCATGACAACGCTCCTGTTCACACGGCGCGAGTTTCCAAGGCTGCTGCGCGAGATTGTGGTTTCGAATCCAACACCCACCCTATAGTCCAGACCTTGCCCCTAGTGATTATTTCCTGTTTCCGGATTTGAAAAAATGTCTTCGTGGAAAAAGATTTTCGGATGATGAAGAACTCAAGTCGGCAATAAATGGAGGAGGAGGAAATTAATTTTTTTGAGGGTTTAAAAAAGCTTATCTCAAGATGTAACAAATGCATCGATGTTAGGGGAGATTATATTGAAAAATAAAAATAATTTAAATTGAATTCTCATTTTCCTTCATATCGATACCGAGAATATATTGAACGCCCCTCGTATGTGCCTTAACAGCCTCACTAAATCTGTAGAATAGTTCTCCAAAATTTTAAAGGAATTTGGTCTTCAACCATGTAAAGGGTGTCCCATTAAGACTGCCTATTTTGAATTTTGAACGCTGGTCGTACAGCGTTGGGCCATGAAGAATTACACGAACGCATAACGCATAGAAATTGTGAAAATCAACTAACGGAATGATGAGATTTTTGCGGAAACGTAATGTACCTTCTCGTCGTACAATGGTTGATTAATCGAGCAATTTCAGGCGGTTGGGTCAGTTCAAACCCAGAAGAGACCTCCTGAGAAGCCCGTGTTCGTGCAGCTCGGTCTAATGAAAACATCACAGCAATTAAAGAGAGTATTGACAAAAATCCTTCCACCTTGATCCGCCATAGTCCTCTGCAATTGAGACTTTCACGAAGCAGTTTACAGCATTTGGATGTTTACAAGATTCAGTTGCCACAACATTTGAAGCCTGTATACCAGGCGCAACGCCGAACGTTCGCAGAATGGGTCTTACAGCAACAACAAGTGAATGGTGATTTTTGGGTGATGAGGCGCATTTCGAACTTGATGGCTATGTCAAGAAGTGATCCATCAACGTCTCATGCATCCTCTCTTAGGTGTGCATTTTGGGCTGGCGGAATGGTTGGGCCGTTCTTCTTCGAGAATGCGGCTAGCAATGCACCGTCAACAGCGTTCGTTTCTGGCCTCAAATTGCTGAAATGGATGTCGATGTGGTTTCACCAGGACTACGCAACCTGCCACACAGCGATAGTAACAATGGAGTTATTGAAAACGAAATTTGAAGGGAGAGTTACCTCGTGCCCCGATGTGATGTGAATTGACCACTAAGAAAGGTTTGTGCCAATAACCCAAGACTAAAAGATGAGATTGAACGCGCCATTGATGAAATTGACCCGACAGTATGCCAAAATGACATCCAACATTTCGTCAAAAGGACCAACGCATACCATCTGTTATGTTACGAGGCGGCCATTTATCGGATATTGTGTTCCGCACATAGCCTCCATATCTACACTCTTTATTAAAATAAAAACGTCAGAATTTTTCAAATTTCAAAATAGGCGGTCTTAATGCCACACCCTTTAGATAGGTACATTTATGGAAAATTGTGAGCTGCCCTCTAACAGATGTTTCGACGGAAACTTACAATTCAAGCGGTCAAAATTTAAAAGGATTGATCGAGGGCCCTGACTGGCTATCGTCCGAATTGTACACATAAGGTGGGCCCTATTAAACAATTCGAGGGTCAGATTTACAGACACCGATATTCAACGGATTTGACGGCTAGTCTTGAGACTTGTGAGAGTCTTACTGATGGAAGCTATATTCTAGAATGAGCTCCAGAAATTTCGATTACAGCCTGATTGGCAGGGGTTGACGCCTAAAGGGAGTGTCTTGGTAGCCTAAAGGGAGTCTTTCGATTTGTCGATTGGTTCGGTGCGGCGTTGTAAGCACACAACCTAGTGACATGAATGGAGGGGTTTAAGGTAGACAACACCTTAACCAAAGCTGACTTTATTTGGTACTAATCAAAAAATGGGTATCATGTGGAAAGACTCCCATTTATGGATTCCAATCCTACACATTTGCGAGGCCACATCGTAGGTTTAATCCACCAAGTCAGGTTCCCACACAAGACACACGTGATTCTTTAGTGCCTCTCCTACCACAACGAGAATGGCAAGTTGTGGCCTTCTATAATATCTGAAAATTGTCCACAGATAAGGTGAAATAGCACTCAAACGAGCTAAAAGGTCCTGGGATAAGTTGAAAGTACTTGGTAAGCAGACGTATTAAAATTATGATAGTCGTTATCCAGAACCAGGATGTAAGCCGTTTAAGTGGGTGGCTGGCTCTAACATGAATTTCATAAGAAATGGCTCTTCAGAGTTTTCGTTTGGTATTTAGTCGAAAAACTGTGAAAGATGAACACCAGGCTTACTATGATCCTAAGTGACAAAATCTAGGATGAGGATTCCTTTGGAGCACGCATGGAATCAGGGGGCACGACGTCTCGGAGCTACATACTGACAATATCGTCAAGAGTAACCGAATCTTGCTATAAGTTTAGACGGGCCCAAGATATTAGTTCTTCAAAATCCAGAAGATTCTTCAGCAGTGTATGGCATGAAGTTGTCGAACATATTGCCGAAGAGAAAATATTGCAAAGGTTTGAGGATACATTTTGATTCGCAAATATAGAGAACCATACCCGAAGTCCTTCTTGGAGTGGCGCATATTCAGACAAAAATTTCTACTCCTATTCGGGATTGTTTGGCTAAATCATTTGGCTTATTTACACAGGCAAGAGCCAGAACCAGATACGCGATTGTCTTAGTCAATAATGTTACGAAGGGCACATGCTATGAGCAGTGTAGTTCATGGACAGTAGCAGGCTCATTGATGAGATGGACTGATAATTTGGCACTTTTATAACATATGTATGTCCAAAGCCAGATGTATTGATGAAATCGAACAATCATGCATACACGCCAGAAGCAGAACGGGAAAGGGAGCCGGACTGAATACCATCCGAAAATGCATGACGAACAGCATTGCTGATGGAACTGCGAGAACTTGTTTTCGCGAGCAAAATGAAGTAAAGACAAGGTGGGTCGTTGAGAAACGCCAAGAGCCAGGTCGACATATATAGAGGATAAACCCCTGCGACAAGCCAGAGACGAGACATCTACTGATGGAAAACGTGCCCACAGCCATGAGAGACTACCTAGTCAAGTCATAAATACTGGTACACAACTGAACTCACTCATTACGAATGCAACACTGGGCGCATCCATTTCGTAATGATTGCGATTTGATATTTATGCTTCATTGTGACGTAAAAAGTTTTTGACATTAATTGCTTACAATCATGGAATGGCGCGACATCGAAAATCGTATTGTTGTAGTTGGCCTACTTAAATGCAACATGGAAAAAGGCGATATCTTTAGGACGTTGCGACCGCTTGGAATCACTCGCAATTTGTGTATCGTGCTGTGAAGTTGTTTGAGGATACTGGTGGAGTACGAGATCGGCAAAGATCCAGCCGTCCGCGCACTATGAGAACTCCGAAAGCGATCAAAGCCGTGAAGGAACGAATCGACCGAAAACCGCTGCGAAAACAGAAAATCTTGTCGCGGGAAATGCAAATTTCGCAAAAATCCATGTCTTGCATTATCAAAGAAGATTTAGGATTCAGCGCGTACAAGCGACACACTGGACACCTGCTCCCGGCCGCATTGAAGGAAAAACGCAAGCGAAGATCGAAAGCGTTACTCAGCCGGTACGCGAAGAACACTCAGAGATAAATTCTGTTTACTGACAAGGAAATCTTCACAGTAGAAGAATCGTTAAATTAGCAGAACGATCGTGTGTATGCTCGGTCATCCAGAGAAGCATCCCAGCTCATCCCGACGGTTCAAAGAGGCCACCACCCCACGTCCGTAATGGTATGGTGGGGAGTGTGCTACGATGGCGTTACCAAGCTCCATTTTTGCGAGAAAAGAGTGAAAACATCGGCCAAAGTATATCAATCGACCGTCTTGGAACCCATTGTGAAGTCTCTTAACCAATCAATATTCAACAACAAGCCATGGACTTTCCAGCAAGACTCTGCTCCAGCTCACAAAGCAAAAACGACTCAACTGTGGCTCAAAAACAACGTTCCGGACTTCATATCAACGGATGATTGGCCAGGTGGTAGTACAGACCTCAACCCGTTGGATTACAAGTTTTGGTCCGTATTAGAGGGCATGGCTTGCTATACTCGACACTAAAATATTGAGTCGTTGAAGCGAGCCCTTGTCCGTGCAGTGGACAATTTCCCCAGTCTTAAGTCGTGCTGGAAGGCAAATGGAAGTCATTTCGAATAAGTTGTTCTAAGATTTGTAGCCATTGAATAACCCAATAAAAACCAAAAAAAAAAATAATTGTTTAAATATTAATTCGTTTTCATTTGGCCCTGATTTTTCTGTGTAACAGTATTTATGTCCCTACTGGGCAATAAACTGTCACCATGACGTTACCGAGGGGCTTAATTTGACCTAATACTTGTAACTGAATTAGTTCCGCTTGAATCGCAATTAAATAATTAGTTATCAATCGCTTAAGCACAACTTGTATGATTTAATTAAAATGTATAATTAATCGTTGAAATTTATTTACAAGGTAGTTAACAGGAGAAGCATAAAACTAATTTAATCGTACTTTATGATTGACAACTAACAATTAATTATTTTCTCAAAAATGATGTGAAAGATGGTATTGGGTGAATGATTATCTAATCCAAGAAATTTGGAGAGCGACAATTTAATTTTGTTAAAAGGGTCTAGGAATGATGGGATTACAGGACGTTTAGTTGACTGTAAAATGATTGAATAATTGAGAAGTAGATGAATTATAAACATTGTTCTTACATTCAGACTTTTTATTTAGTACTGTTTGGCAAATCATCATGCACTTAAGCCGAATCAATAAAATGTTTCCAGAGCGCTACGACAATTTTATGGTCAACATAATCGACAAAGTGGGTCGACTATTCGCAACAAAATTTAAAAATTTCGCTCTAAATTTACGCAAAGGGCGCGCAGGTGAAAATATTGGCACCTTCAGGTCAGTGCTGAGGAAAATCCTAATTCATCGTGAGCAAAACTTGGTCTGTGTCCATCGACTTTGGTTAACAAGCTGACAAGATTTAATTGCAGCAAAAATTTAAGTCAGGCGGTCATACTATGATCGGGCGCTTGTTTCAATAATTGGAAGTCGATTCAATTTTTAGCTATCAAATTTTATTCATTGAAGAGTCTCACTTTTGCCTCAGATCCTCTGCTAATAAACAAAATTGTCGAATTTGGAGGGCGAAAAATCTAAAGGCGATCCATTAGCTACCGATGCATCTCGAAAAATGCACTGTCAGGTGCTGTTTATGGCCTGACGGCATCATCGCCGTTAATGGCGCCCCGTACAGGGTCATGGCCAACGATTTTTGGTTTCCAAAAGTGTGAGAACATGGTCTGCGGCATGACATACTGGCGACGAAACCATCGGATTATTAAAGGACCTGTTCGATGACAACATTATCTTGAGAAATGGATCTATGGCCTGGCCTCCAAGATGGATTGATTTGACACCGCTGGACCACTTTCTGTAGGGATATTGGATTTTGTTATTATATGCGTACAAGCCAACAATGATTTCAACATCAAGCGGATAATTCGGGAAACACGGCCTTAAATGCTCGAAAAATTGGAATTGTAGGATGCAGTTCCAGAGACGCTCTTCGTGGTGGCCATATGCTCGAAATCATTTTTCATCATTTATGCCATAAGATTATCTATCGAATAAGAAAACCTTGACTCGCAAGGGCTCGTATCTGTGATTTAACTGTTCTCAAATTTGAAAAAAAGTTTCAGTGATAAAAAATTAAAAAAGTACTGACTTACCTTGGGCATGTTTCTGACGCAATTTATTCAAAATGTTTGTTGCATCGAATCCAGCATTATCGCATAGTTGACGTGGAATAATTTCCAATGCCTTGGCAATGGCTGCAATCAGTAATTGTTCCTTGCCAGCAATTGTACGGGAGTAATCACGCAAAATTTTCGACAATTCCATTTCGATGGCGCCTCCACCTAAAGACGAAAAGAAAAGACGAAAAAGGGAATAAGTTAGGTACATCCAAAAAAAAGTTGATGGGAAAAATATTTTACGAGTATATCCCATCTCTCTGTATCTGCATCTGTATATGTGCATACATACTCGTATAAGAACAGAAAATAAATAAATAATGCGAAATGTATTGTATAATATAAGAGAGAGGAAGGTATGACGAAGGATGCCGTCTTTTGCCATTTTGCCATTTTGCCATTTCCCAGGAGAGATTTATCTTTGCTCTCGTATCCTGAATACTTCTTGGCATAAATCAAAAGTTCTTTTCCAGAGAGGAAGAGAGAATAAATTCAAGAAAAGAACCCTGAACGTGAGAGCCTTTTTTGTTTCCTTAAATCCTCATCAAAGTAAAACAAAAAACACTCACACACAAAAAGTTTCCTCGAGTTATTAACTTTTTTTCTTTTTTTTTGTCACAATTTTGCGTTGCAAAGTAATTTCTCAATTTATCCAAGGATTTGGGATGAGCCAAGGGTCGCTGGAATTTACTTCTCAAAGGAACAACGAGCAAAGTTAGATCGATACTTCTGCGGCAAAAAAAGACTCTCAACAATTCAACTGCGGTACGAGTAAATCCTGTCCAAGTAAGACAGTAACAGTAAGGGCAATTTAATTTTGGCACATCAAAGGTGTTTTCAGCCGCTCGTGTAAGCTTGTTTTTTTTTTTCATTTTTGCTGAAGTGAAAATTACCATCAGGGTGTGACGAAATTGTTCAATGTCAATTCCAACAACACCAACAAAGGCCAGTGATTTTCGACGGGGAAAGATAAACATTCGCTACAAGGTCAGATAAATCGCCCGGAAAATGAAAATGCAAATCAGCCAACGGTACGGGACGCACCGACCAACGACAAACGGCAAACGACAACGACGACGACTATGACGACGGCCAAGATATCGTATTCTGAAAGATGTCAAGGCCTTTTATCGAATTAATCTCACGGTCTCATTGTTTGGAAATTAATGAGGGTGCCGATGGATTCTCGGATAAAATTGTCGTAATTGTGTCTTCATTTCGGTAATTTGCTGTTTTGACTTCACAAATGGAACGCAAATGAGATGTATGATACTTACGTTCCAGACCAGAGGTGACGGGCAAAAGTGTATTTGGGAAGGAACGGAATTGCGACAATTGAAATTAAGAACTAATTCGAATAAGGGAAATTGTGGAGAAAACTAATAGAAAATTACAGACGTAGGGGAGCCGGCTACTTCACCACCTTCACAACATCCCCAATTAAGAACACAAATTAAGCGATTCAGCCGCCTAAAAAGTTTAAGTGTTATTTAATTTTGATTGATGCCTCAAGTGGTTGTTTAAAATGTTCAATAGAGCAGCTAATATAAAGTAGAAGTACCACCAAGTTCCATTATTGGACCTTGATTTCTTGAATGATTTGAAGAAGCTGCCTTCAAATTATTCAACGCCTCTTTTACTCGTTGTATCCTTTGTATTGGGTCTATAACTTAATTCGTGCGGTTTGCTGAGAGATGGCGTAACTTGTATTATTCTATTGTTATTATTCCAATGGAACATGCGTTGGAAAGCTACTGTCATTGTACGTCATTTCAGTATATGTCATTCATTTGACGCGTAAACAACACTAATTTTTTTTCACTCAAATATGTCGAACTTTGTGCCTGAAAAGGTGTTTTTGCGGGGAGTTCTTCTTCATTACTTTAATATGAAGAAAACTGCTGCCGAAAGTCATCGTATTTTGGTGGAAGTTTATGGTGAACATGCGCTAGCTGAGCGAATGTGCCAAAAGTGGTTTGCACGATTTAAAAGTGGTGATTTTGGCTTGGAAGACGATGACGATGACGATGGCAGAAAAAAAAGTTTGAAGATGAAGAACTGGAAGCATTACTCTATGAAGATTGTTGCCAAACACAAGAAGAGCTTGCAGAATCGTTGGGTGTCACTCAAGCAGCCATTTCAAAACGTTTAAAAGCAGCTGGATATATTCAAAAGCAAGGAAATTGGGTTCCACATGAACTCAAGCCGAGAGACGTCGAAAGGCGGTTTTGCATGTCCGAAATGCTGCTGGAACGCCACAAAAGGAAGTCATTTTTGCATCGGATTGTTACTGGTGATGAAAAATGGATCCATTACGACAATCCCAAGCGCAAAAAACCATATGTGAAATCCGGCCAACCAGCCAAATCAACTACAAAGCCGAATATCCATGGCAAGAAGGTAATGGTCTGTATTTGGTGGGATCAGATGGGTGTGCTGTATTATGAGCTGCTAAAACCGGGTGAAACCATCAATGGACAACGCTACCGAACACAATTAATCCGTTTGAAGAGAGCAGTGGCCGAAAAACGCCCGGAATATGCGACCAGACACGAGGCAATAATTTTCCATCATGAGCTCAGCCCCACGTTGCTATTCCGGTTAAGAACTATTTGGAAAACAGTGGATGGGAAGTCTTACTCCACCCGCCTTATAGCCCAGACCTTGCCCCTTCTGACTACCATTTGTTCCGGTCGATGCAGAACGCCCTCACTGAAATACGGTTCACATCAGAGCAGAATATCAAAAATTGGCTTGATTCATTCTTGGCTGCCAAGTCGGCGCAGTTCTTTTGGGATGGGATCCACAAATTGGCAGAAAGATGGGAAAAAGTCATAGCTTCAGATGGGCAATACTTTGAATAATACTATTTTACAAGTTTTTCTTAAATAAACGTTCAAATTTTGAAAAAAAAACCGCACGAAATGAGTTATATACCCAATATTTGGGAGTAAATGGCACTGTTCAAGAGTTCTGATTTTGCATATCCCGCGTGGGCATATGGAGTGGGGTTGACACCGACAAACAGCAACGGAAAACTGCTCAGTGCTCAGGATCAAATGAAGATATCTCCATCACAATGGGAGATCTGAATGTCCAAATAAGTACCGACAATCAAGAGTTAAGACACGTGATGGGCAACTCCACTAGGATAAACAGATATAACACCGACTGAATAAGGAATACCTATTACAAGAAGTAGAAGCAATCATTAGAGTAAATCCTACCCTAAACTACTCGTATCTATGGAGAACATTAGGATGCTTTGAAACATGTTTCGACCATCAAAGTAGAGGATATTGTCGGAACAGGCAAGGAAGACAGAGTCCACGGATCTATAATGACTCCTGGAGAAGAAGCAAAATGTGCTAAGAGGTCACACAGAAATAACAATAGTCAAAGTACAGAACCCGAAGAAGCCGCAAATAGCTGCAATAAGTCAATCACGCACCGAACCAACACATCTTGACCGCTGGTCGAAATTTTCGAAAAAATCCGCTGAAATCTGTAGACGAATTTCCACGCGGAAAGAGATCAGGATTACATAGGCATTAACAGGTGGCTGTTTGTCATGAAAATTAAATCGGTTTACTAGGGCCGGAGAAGAGCAGTTCGGTCCGGTCCCAAACGGCACAAAATAGTTTATTGACGCTAGTCAATATATAGGTGAATTAATATATTCGTCTCTCGGTTTGCCAGGATCTACAACAGTCTTTAAGGTATGAGACTTTGCCAGTGCTTTTGAAGAAAAACGCACTTTCAAACTACGGCATAATTAAGGCAAACTTCTTGTGACGGACGTTGATTCTCCATATAGTCAAACACCTCTCAGTTCTAAGTAAGTAAGTAAGCTTTTCAGTGCTATTGAGCCATATTCTTGAAGTTTCTGAAGTACATAATAGGAGAAATGGACCACCGCCGAAGTGGCAGTTGAGCCACCAGTTTAACAATTCTGGCTATGCTGGCCAGCGAATATCATGCGACGGGTTGAAGATCAAATTGCTGCAGCCTCAAGAATAGAATAAAGGAACTTGAGCGCAGTATAAAATGCGGCATAAGTAAAAATATAAACAGTTCAGCTCCACAGGATGAAAACACAACAAACAGTTGAGACAATGAGAGCGTTTATGCCACTACTAAAGGAACGACATCGTGTAAAAAGTCGATTCAAATGATTTTAAGACACTAGCGCGGTGTCTTCGGATCGGTCGTAATACGATTAAGGCCCTCATGAAGAACAAGACGGATCAGAAGCCCATCATAGTAAAAGAAGTTAAAAATAATCGTATAGAGTAGAATTAAGGAAAGGAAGATGAATATGTTCAGTTGCTAAAGACTCCCGAACTTGGCGGGTAGATGCATAAGTCTTTCGCGTGTGTCCAGAATAGCTGCGGAGATAATCCTGAAAATAACGCCTGCGTGTAACTCACAATATCAAGAAAGCAGGCTTCCGTTGAGTATCTTCCTACAGCACCAATATAAACATCTTAAGAGTCAGTTTAGATCAGTAATCAGTGTAAACGTCATCCAGCATTTTGAGTGTCCGAATGTTTGCGCTGCTAACATCGATTCGGACCATTATCTTGTTGTAGTCAAGCTGCGGATGCAGATATTTGTAGTAGCCCAAAGCCAGTGATCCATTGTGAGGGAATCCAGTTTCCCTTGACCTATCAATGAGTCCAATACCACCAGCATAAAATGTAGAAGACCAGTGGCAACACTATCAAACATCAATCAGAGAGTCTACCTCTGATATGAAGAGTTTCAACCCGCTCCCACAGAGAAACCCCTGGTTCGATGACGAATGCAGACAGACAAATGCAGAAAAACAGCAGATGTACAGAGCTGGCCTGCATCAAAGACCGAGAAGGGCTTCTGACTTCCACGAGCAGAAAAGAAGGAGCACGAGAAGAGCGCTTGAGCGCTTGAGGCCTTAAAGAGATACTATCAGGATTATGAAGTACACGTCAAAGCCGTTAAGATTAATAGAATTATGCTGAGAATCTAGAAATATTGTTTCTGTAGACTGTTAAACGGTGATGACGAACAACATTCCACTTTCCGGCAGAATGAACCATTCAACTTGGACGATGATAGACAATATTTCCGTCCACCTGACCAAGATTACGTTAGGACAGCATGTTCCAAGCTTAAGTCTAACAAGCTGTTCAAAGCCGTATGTGGTGATTGTATTGCGAGCATACATCAACTCATCTCTAAAGTCTGGGTCGCCGAAATTTCGAGTAAACCCGACGGATGGAACCTCAGCATTGTTTGTCCGATCCGAAATCCCCTGAGATCCGCCAACTACAGGCGAATAAGTATGCCCGACAGACGAATAACTTTCCTCCACATATAAAATCCTGTCTGCCGTATTATGTGAGAGCTTAACACTCCCTGTAAACAGTCTGACTGGCCCCTATCAGTGTGGTTTTAGGCGAGGAAAGTCAACTATATATCAAATTTCCATATTACGAAAGATCTTGGAAGAACTCCAAAAAGGCTAAATCGACACACACCACCTATTCATCGATTTAAAAGTCGCATATCACAGCATCTATAGAAACGAACTATGAGTATACAGAGCCATATTTAGTATTGACATTCCTGCCAAGTTCGAATGACTATGCAGGATGACGATGCCCCATGTACGCACGAGACCTACAATATCAGAAAAGGCTGTCATGTGATTTTTTCAACACCGTTCCTAAAAGAATTGTGCGAAACTCATAAGCCAACTCTTTCAGAGAAGTCCGTGCAGTGTCTCGCATACGCCGACGGCTTTGGCATAATGGAGAAAACACAGTGAGTTGTCAATGAAACAGAAGCGACAAAGATGGATTTAGCGGTTAACAAAGATATGCTGTCAACGAAGAGGGAAAGAATGCCAACTTGTCTCCAAGTTAAAAACGACTGAACCGCAGAAATCATGCGAAAAATCACTTTTGCTAATCGCCGCTTCTTTCCATTAAGAAGACAATTGAATGACAAAGCCCTCTCTCTAACAACCAAAATGACTTCACAATGCTTTACGGCGCAGAAGCTTGGAGAGTGACGAAAGCGGATGTACATAAATGCTCCCGGGAGTTCTCCGTTCGGCCTCGTTTGCATCAATGGAGAATAGATGAGACGTTTCAACAGCGAATTGTACGGGTTGTACAGCGATGCCGGATAACCTGCCTTACATAGATGGCTAGATCACATTGATGGCATGAACACCGCCGTCCCGGTTCGGAAAGATGGACAACGCAGGCGAGAAAGCACTAGCTGAAGATGCGTGTTATCTTAGGCCCCGTTCCACCCCATATAAGTTTCGAATCCAGGTAATTATTTCTTGGCAAAAACAACTTATCATAACCTGCTGTTGTTTTCATATAAAATGGGCTACCTTTGGAGTGTCTGTATGGGCCCCAACTCTTAAACGTCATTGCATGCTTGAAAGGCTTGAAACTTTTGAAAATATAGGGCATCGCTTCTATACAATGTTCCATAAAAACAACTCATTACCCCGTGAATTATTATGATATATTCAATGAGCATCCAATACCCAACCCACTCCTCGCAAATAAATCAACAAAAAACTCCACTACCGCCAAAGCAATTGTCTTTGTGCAACTATTCCAGAGCACGAACTCTTATGTCGTTTGTTGGATTTACGTGTTTTTTTTTTTTTGTTTTTGTCATGTTGCCATCAGAATTTCTTCGTTTCTTTGACAAGCCAGAGCAAATAGAAAATTTGTATTTGTCTCGATGACAAAAGGATTTTTCACATAACGAAATTTCTGAAACAATTCTTTCCATAGTGAAAGCTTTCGTATAGAATCAGATACATCCGTAAAAACATTCTGAAATGTGTGTCTATTGTTAGCGAAGCCAAAGTGCATTCATTGCTTTTTATTCGTACTCGTATGTGTGTCGTTTTCTGTTGACCCAAATGCAGTGAACCGATATCAGCAGTACAAAAACGAAACAAAGACATCAACACTTAACTACCGCGCGGACCTTTTTTTATACAATTTCTACGGATATATGGATACTGAGTTGGAAAATAAAATCAGAAAAACAAAAAAAAAAAAAAAACTCGCATGGTAAACTGTATTTACCTTGCCGCTGACGTTGTGGTTGAGGTTCGAAACTATTCTGTTTCTCTTTTGTTTTTCAAATTTGCCTTGCTGTTGGGAATTTTTTGAATTTCAAAAATATTTCATTCGTTGAATTGGTTGATACCATAAATTTGCATTGTGAATTTCATAGTGAGTTGGAGGTCCTTTTCGGAAGATAAATTGGAATTTTATTTTTTGTCTATACCCCCCCATTTCAATAGAGGGAATTTCGTAATGGAATTTCAAATTACATATTCCAAGCGAAAGAGCAGTTTGAGATTTAGGTCGAACGGAAAACTAATTTCGGTGATTTTCTTATTTTGGAGAATAGAAATCTGAATATCGACCCCTGGGCTTGATTACAGAGGAAGTTTAAATTGGTTTGAAAATACTCGGAATCGATTTCATACTTACCAATCCTTGGAGTCACTCCCGCTAATAACCAAAGTCGGCAACATTCTATCTAATCAAAAGTATCTAAGACCGACTGTCCTATTTTATTGTATCTATATAGACAAAACATTTGTTGAGAGAGAGAGAGATGCAGATGCACGTTGGTTTTGGATGTTTGCAGGTTATAATGGCTCGAAAAGGACATGCCATTACTTCGGTTTTAAAATAATTTAGGGTGCGTCCAAAGATGGGCGTGCATTCTTAACGAGACGATTCAAAGGCAGGCCATAGGCGTGTGCCAATTGAGCAATATTAGCGTCATCTACAGTTTTTATCGCATGCTTCTGAATACTAGCCAGTAAGTGCAGAGATTGTACAATCACCTGACCAGATGTGGGTAATGTACTCCAATTGAATAACAGCCAACATTGAGTCCGTATCAGACTGGGTAAAGTATTTCTTACATGGGAAACCTAAACATTTCGCAGCATTGTTGCCGACTGTGAATACATTGTCAATCCAACGTAGGTAGTAGGGCGTTTAAGTGTCAATCTATCGACTGAAAACGGCATTGTGTTTAAGCAGCATTTTATTTCATGTGATTAGTGATAGTTTCTCGATTAGTTAAACTGTTAATATCGCAAGCAGAGAGCATTGCCTTCGACAAGAGGTCATTAATATTGTAGAAAGAATGTCGGACAGAGAAGGGAGCCCTGAGGCACACCAATATTTATTTATCTTTCTTTTACCAGATTTACGAATATGTATTTTGTCTATTCTACTCTTTGGAGAAACATGTCATCAGACAAACTGTCAGTGACTGAATTTTTGTGTCTCGAGATATTTCATGAGCTTGCGGTTTATCAGCGTTTTAAAAAAAAAAGAACGGAACGTGACGGGTCTGTATGAGATGACAGATGAAAATTTCTTTTTTTTTATAATTGTTTTCCATCTACTCGGAGAGAATCCTAAATACTAGCATAAGCAGAAAAGTTTAGGAAGTGGTTATGCCAGCGAGAACCTCTTCAGAACAATGAGTACAATTGGTACCAGCGGATCTGGTGTATCTGTGGATATTAAGATCTTTAAGTACTCTTGCTGGTATATTAGTACGAATGTAGTTTCGTCTAATTGAAGATTCCACGCGTTCTAGTATACTCAGAGGCATGACACAATCTGAAAGTTGACTACAAAGTGAGCAGTAAGTGTATTCATCTTCTTAAAAGACCCCACAGCTGGATTGTCATTATAAATGAACGTTAGGGCAGAACTTTTAATCTATTTAGTGGCTGGTTAAATATCTCTACTTCTTCTGACACACTACCTTTGACACAAAAGTCGACCGGTCTTCAATAGGGCTTAAGCCGCCGAAGAAGCTTCTGGCCGAGGCATAGAAAAGGCTATTTAAAAAAATTAAAACTGACTTTAGGAATGCTCGAAGAAGTTCGTGGAGGGTCTCGAGGCTTTGCATGGTTTTCGCATTCAATCCAGATTTCCACTTCAATCGAATAGGTTCTGGACGATTTTCAATGCAGGTGTTCCATCTCAGCGCAATCTGATCATTAAAACAAAAGTCTACGGGACTGTAAATATCTCCAATCCACTCAAGTTTTCTGGACCGTACACTATCTTTCCTGTCAAGATCCGAACAAATCTGACATAGCTTTACTATTGCTCAAAGACATTCTAAATAGCTCTCTGGACTTGGCGCATATTCCCATGTTATGGAAGTAGTTCAATGAGGTTTTCTTATCTAAGGCAGGAAGAAGCTCCTATCACTATGACTTAAAATCTATAATCCTGCCATTATTCCTTCTGGTAATTTAAAAAAGATTGATGGATAGACATCTTCGTTGGAGGAACTCCTGAACAATTTCATTCTCAAGCAATTAGATACAATGCCCTTCCTCAAAATCGAGGGCGCTCTTAGCATTACCAGGGATGGGAGTTTTGGTTTCTTCAAATGTGTTGAAGGAGACCTGACAGTGAAGGCATACCCCAAGGGGATGTTCTCTCTCCTGTTCTACTCGTATAGAATAAAATAGACAATGGCTTCTGGAAGAATAGATAATATTATTTTTGCTCACTGAAAAAATACTGCGGGACAGAAAGGGAAAGTAAGTGCACTAAGGACATCTCATCATTGGATTGGAGACTAGGTACGAGTAATTGGCTGAGTCATGAGCTTCACAAGGTTAATGAGTACTTCTTATCGGCGTCTGTTTTGAAGCCATTTGCAGCTTGGGTAGTGTAATGATCAATTACGAGCACCTTGTGTATGTAGTAGTACGCTGTTCATTACTGGCGTTTACTGAACCAGTGTGACCTCCATTACCAAAAATCAAATTTGTTTTTGTATAGCAGTCTCAAAGCTTGAGGTTATTACTGGACAAAACTTAATCATTAGAATAACAAGCAGTTTCTAGTCAGGAAATACGCTATCATGGTCGTCTCAGCAACTCAAAATCTAAACAACAGCAAGGTCGCTGACGGGCTGTCAAATAATATTTTTAAACGGAAAGCGTATGCCTGATATCTGTGAGTATAAGCTTTTAGTCAGATATGCCCACATTCAACGAAGGTAACTAAACTTGCGATAACTTGTAAGAGATCTTATCCGGCGTACTCTGCGAACGAGTCTTGACTATTTGCAACTAATCCGCGAACACCAATGCTAAAACATAAGGAAACGAAACACCGTTTGTTGTCATGAAGTGCATCGGCTACTCTAATAGAAAACACACGAATTGAAAAATGATTATGGAGTGCCTCAGGATTATCACATCAGACCTACGTTTTTCACTATTTTAAAATAATAAAATTCAGACACTAGCATAAGAGTTTCCATCCCGAACGCTATTCTGACCGTATACATATAATTGAAATAGCGCAAACGCAAACAAGGCGTGTTTTTTCTAAATGGAAGGTAGGTAGGTAAAAGCGGCTGTTGGAACGACCATCCCACTTAGGCCTATTGGCCCATTGTGATGCCACGTGGATCTATGATCCTCTTACTCATGGAACCAGTTTGAGCTTACGATAAAGCGTAGGAGACTGTTTTCGTCTATATTCTTTAGATCGCACTCCAGTGGGAGCGAGCTGGATATTTACGGAATAAGTGGAGGATTGTCTAATCCTCATTCTCGTCCATGCAGCTTCTGCAGAAATCATTTGTAAAAGCGCCAAACCTTCTTGCATGCTTGCCTATGAGGCAGTGCCCAGTGATAACACTTATGATGTCGCTGAGATGTTCCTTATTTAGAAGGGTCAGACACTTAGAGCGATTCAGATCCAGTTTTGGCCAGATTTGTTTGGTCGCTAGTCTTATTGGTCCAACGGCCCACCTAAGGTCTGTTCTTTTATTGGCATCCAGCTTTAATGTTAGTTTGCACGCAGCAAACTATACCTATGCTACCATTTTCCGGTAGAATAGGTACAGTAGTTTCAATTTTGGCGAGTTCATCGGCCCTACAGCTCCCTGGAATGTCTCTGTGGCCCGACACCCAGCAAATGTGAGGGTTGACCTGATCTGCCATCTCCATAAGAGATGATCGGCATTCAAGGGCGGTTTTAGAATTTAATGAGACTGAGTCGAGGGACTTGATAGCGACCTGACTATCCGAAAAGATGCGGATATCCTTTGCAGATATCACTTTTCTCTTCAACCAGGACAGAGCTTCCTTAATCGCCAAAATTTCCGCCTGTAACACGCTACGGTGATTTGGAAGACGGAAAGAGAGGCTTAGATTTAGCTGATCTGAGAAAACATCACCACCAACCCCAATCGTAAAATCTTTTGAGTAATTTTGATGTATTTAGCTCAAGTTATTGAGTGAAATGAAGACGGTGCTGAAGGAGTTCTCAACAAACTGACGGCAACTTTTCTCCCGTAACTTGATAGTGGAGCTATCCTGGTCCCTTAGGTCGGGGTTGTGGTTAAAGAACTACACATTGTGGAGCAGTAAGTAGCCTCGGATATAGATGATATAAAAAGAAGAATGACTTGCGACTAAAGAAGTGGATTGTTCAGACCCCTAACAGACTATGCGTAGTTGAGCAACTAATGTAGGAAGTAGGTAGCCCTCACATAAAGCAGATATCAATGCTAAGGGGCCAAACGATTAAAAACTGTAGCATCTATGCACATTTACGAATGGGTAGTCATGTGTCCACAAATTGCTTCTATTAGCGCTCTCGCTTTGGTGCCTATAAAGGGTATTTTTTTTTAGAGGTATACAAATTCAATATAAAATAAAACACTTGAAGCTAATGTTAATGTCTATGATATTAGCTTTATTTAATCGATAATTTTATGCCATTAGTGCTGGATATGATATGTGCACCACGGCTATCTCTAATGAAGCGCAATCGTGATGTCCAATTTTCGACAACTTTATCGAGCAACTGGGGCCATATACTCGTATCAGCAATAACATGGCGAATATTGACTTCCAAATCGTCCAAAGTCTCTGGTTTATCGGCATAGGCTAGTGACTTCATATACCCTCAAAAAAGTAATCTAAAGGTGTGAGATCACAGGATCGTGGAGGCCAGTTCACAGGTCCATTACGCGAAATTATGCGCTCAGCAATTGTTTCCCGCAATAATTAATGCCGTGTGGCATGTTGCACCACCTTGTTGACACCAAAGCTCTGTCACGTCAATGCCATTAAACTGAGGAACGAAGAAATCAGAAATCATGTTTCTATAGTGTTCTCCATCGACGGTAACATTCTGGCTGGCACAGTTCTTAAAGAAATATGGGTCGATGATGCCATGAGCCCGTAAAGCACACCAATGGTTGTAAGGGCGTCTCGACAAAGACTTCTGGGTTTTCTCCACTACAAATTCGACAATTTTGCTTGTTCACATATCCATTTAACCGAAAATGGGCCTCATCGGAGAACAAAATTTTACGTTGAAAATGAGGATCAAGCTGAATCAGGTTTTCGGCCCATCCACCGAGCCTACGACGCGTATAATGATCAACTCTTGCACAAGCTGGATCTTATAAGCTTTTAAGCCAAGATCTTTCCGTAAAATCTTACACAAAGTGGATGGGCATAGCTCTAAACGCTGTGCACGATGGCGAATCGACTCATTCGGATTCTCCTCAACACTGCGCTCAACAATGGCAATAACTTCTTCTGTTCGCACTGTTTGTCGTTTTTGAGGATGCGTATTATCCACTAGAGTGTACGTGGTGCGAAAACGATTCATCGTGTTCTGAATAACTTGCTCAGATGGACGACTATGTCGACCGTAAAATGATAAGTTTGGCGATCCGAACCATGGTTTTCAAAATAAGTTTGCACAATTTGCACGCGTTGTTTTGGCGTTAATCTATTCATCGAAAAATCGCAAAACGAACTAACCACAAATCAACTTTCAACTGTCAAATTGACAATCTGTAGGAACAGTGTTCCCAGTTTAAAACCAAACCTCTAAAAAAAAAACACCCTTTACAAAGCGACTTAACATTCTCCGATTACAAATAGACATTATAACTCAAGGAATAGCTTTCTGGAAAGTAAGTTTTTAGTTCCGGAAAGTCAGCAATAACTCGGGGTACTACGGATTACCCGCAATGTGGATTTTCCGCACCCCCAGAAGTATTATGAATAAGCTAGGTCTACGCCAAACGGTTGCAATCGCAAGATACGACTTCGAGAAGACCGAAGGCGTCATTGTCAGTTCGTCATCAGACGTGCCAAGTTCCACACAAAAAAAGCTTTTTCGTGTTTAGGAGGCCTTTGGTGTTAAGAAATTGGCCTGACAGATGACGCTGCCACTGTTCACTAGGGCAGAGCTGTACGGACTATAAAACGACAATGACATGGTTGAAGTGTTTCAATTTATTAACATGGATGAGTGTGTTGAGTGAATAAGATAGTTTTTGATTTCATCCCGAAGAAACAAGGCGGTAAAGGAAGACTTAACATCGACGGACTCACCCTCAACTAATTTTGTCTCTACCAGTGTAGGATATGCGCTACATAAAGAGTTTTTTTGACACACCGGTCATCTCTGAACTTAATAAATATCTAAAAGTATTGCTCGTGAGTATGTACTGTGATCTGAAAGAATAAGCGAATAAATTGGCTTCATCAAACAAATCAAAGACATCGTGTGACTACTATAAACCTTCTTCCGAAAAAAAAAAACAAAAAAAAAAATGAACAAATGGAAGAAACTTCGTTGTCAAGCAGATTGGTCAGTTCTGACACTCATAATTCAGAGCAAGTACATACTTTCCTTCCAAGTGAAATCCTTTTTCATTTTTTCCTTTTCTTTGACTACCATCTGTTATTCATGTGAAGATAAATTCGAGCCCAAAGTGCTGCCTCTCGCTTTGGTATAAGTAGCGCACAGCACCGTCACACATTTCATTTTGAACTCAATTTTTACGATCTGAACACATGAAGTCACCATATGTTGGGACGCCAGAGCCACCAAACCAAACGAAGACCAACTGCAGCGAGCAAAGTACAAGATGTATCTTTGATGTCATATGAACAAAAGCCATCTTTCCACCAAGCAGCAACCTCAAAAGATTGACTTCCAAAAGAAATCAGATACAAAGTGTGTTCATTAAAAAAAAAAAAATCTCGTTCTTTTTTTTCAATCTACTTGCGTGTTGGGCATCTCACCTTTCCATACCAAAAAAAGATGTAAATTTTCAATAATTATAAACCATGAGCCAGCCAAGAGAACGAAGTAGAGGAGAAAAAAACAGACAAAACATAAAAATCTCTGGTAAAAGTATCTGCTGAGCGACAGATACTCGGTAGTGTAATATAACCGCAACATCACTAATCGACATAGTCATTAACAAAACGCACCGTTGCCGTTGCTGTTGCTGTTGCTGTTGCTGTTCCCTGTGTCCGTTGCTGTTACTGCGGTCGGGCCTATCTTACTTACTTATATTTACCATCGTACCTAACCATAGCGAGTAGGAGTCTTATAGACAGACCAACATACGAAGATGCAAAGATAGTATTTCAAGATGCCACAAGAAAAGAAGGAAACTGTGCCGTGCGCTAAAAGATACATACCAATCTGAAATGCCATACTATGCAGAGATAAAACAAGACAAACATGTTTTTCAACGCATCTATCACATAAGTAGTTGCAGATGAATTATAGATACGCGTGATGTAGCATTGGCTTGGATGGGGGGGGGATTAGTACCACAGATACTCACTCCATCAGTGCGGCTTTAAAGAATTGCGTTGATAAATCGTGTGGAGTGAGTTGAATTAATAGAGAAACGAGATGACTAGATGAGGAACAACATACTCGAACCTAAGCCAAATGCGGTTTGGTTTGGTTTGGTTTATCGCATGTCTCAAGGAAGACATATATCCATACATATACTGCCGCAGATACATATTTGTTAATCGACAAAGGAGAAGAAATTAATTAATGGATAAGAGTGGGCAAATATGTTACGCAGAAAATGGTAATTTGGAAAGTTGTTCCATCTTAACCTCTCCCTCAAACTGTGGTGTGTGCTTCGGAATTAGTTTCGAACAGAGAGTTGATAATTTTGGGACTAAACAAATATCGTCGTCATTACTTAAAAGATATAACAATATCACCTTATATACCACTTGGAATGTATGCCATATTTGAGCAAGGAAAGTGAGTCTTAACACACATTTTTTTGAAAAACCGTCTACCATATTTCTTGTAGTCGGTCATGTTACAAAATAACAGGAAGCTGTGCGTACTCGTAAAATCCGCATGAACGTTTTTAACCAGAAATAAAAGAAATCAAGCAGAAACTGCCTGAGATATAATACGAGTACAACAGAAATTACTATTTTCCAAATGAATCTCAATACATTTGAGATTCAATCGCCGGCCGCCAATAGATAGATTCCAGTCAAGAATAATTTTTTTTAAAAAGCTAAGGTCCAACAATGGATTCCTGTGGGAATCCATCAAAATATGAAGTGCTTACTTTTTTTCATAGACACTTTGCTCTATCATCAAAGAACCCTCAAATTGGAGGTGACAGAGAACTAAACACGAGAAAACTATGGCCAGTATCATAGGCCTTTTTTGATTCACATTGCATAGCAGCGCCCCCCACAAGCCAATGCTGGATGATGAGAAGCATGGGTATGAGCATAGGCTGTTAGGGAAAAGAAGAAGGGTCCATCATACACCTTTGATGCAGGTGTCCGACAGAGTCCAACTTTAATAAGGAAATCTCTAGATGGCTAGTTCTTAAAAGATTTCTGGGTATTCAATATTCAGCATAAGAAGATTGACTTAGATATTAAACTGATTTGACATTAAACCATCTACCGCCAATATGAACCAGAAAAAATGGTGACCAGGAGCAAAATAGATTCCATAGCTGCCGCTGTAACCAGTGCCCAACATACCCAATCTCTGGTTTAAGTGTTCGTTAGTGCCAATGTTCCAAACTTACATAGCCCGGTGCAACTATTGAAATATTCACTAGAGTTCCATATGGAATTGTGGATACAAGACCTAGTCCATTTGTCTTACTCGTATCGCTATCGATTTTTAGCGAGGAAGCGAATCTTTTGCATCCAAGTTTATGCAATCGAATGCAGCTCAAAAATGACAAAAGAAATGATGGACATATTTGAATGAAGTATAGATACGAGTAATTGACATCATCTTGAAACAAATGAATTGGACCTGCGGTCTTTTAGATTTAGCACGCCAAAAGCGAGACACTGATTTTGATTTTTGAAAAAATTATGGTGACATCAAAAATAAATATTGTTGTTTTCTAGTGTATCGTCTTGATTTGAACCCATGCCTAATTTAAAAAATCAGACCCAGCAGGTTGACTCTAAACTTAGGAGCTGCTTGCGTTGACTTATGTGGGGTAAATCCTAAGAGAGGCAATAGTTGAACTATCAAAATCACTAGGAAAATTTGTGTTTAGTTTGAGTGAGAAGACTATGCCACGTATCTTTAAAGTAATCGGCACTAACATGAGTCTTTTAGTGCACAAATTAGGACTAGACAACGTCGACATAAACGGATTCAGCACTCCCCTATGTCCTACAGCTGACGATAGCACTCTGCAGGTCGGTTATTAATGCCAGGGTTTTCCCGTGCTCTATCCATGATTATCTTTGGTAAAAGTAAATTTAAACGCGGTAAATGTCAGCAGATATATCAAAACAGACGAACCTTGATTATCAAAGCGAAATAAGATAAACGAATGTCTGTTATCATAGCAGTACACTGAAGTATCATATCTTAAGTGCATTTCAGTAACTAGATACTGACGCCGAAATAGTACGGCAAAGGAAAAAGGATGTATGAATAAACAGAAGTCGCTCCTATATCCAGCAGGGTAACTTAACGACACATGAAGGCTTCTTAGCCATGAAGGATGATCCTCATATCTGATGTCGTAGGTAGTGAAAACAGAATGTAGTAATGGGTGCTGCAGTCCTACAATAGTACTCGTAAGTCGATTGATTGCCCTTATTATTCGAAAATGGTTTACTTGAAGTCTGAAAAAAGGCCACAGCAAATGTTGTACGCGACCGACTTCCTATGTCGTCCTTGAAATGCGGTAGCACTGCCACTATCAAGTACAATCATTCTAATTTGACCTGGAAACCCAAATTTGAGCATCAACTGGTTCTATAGAAACTTGGGCACTGAAATAGAACAATCACCGAACCTCTGTAGAGATGTTCCGGTTTTAAAAGATCTTAAAATCTGGTGAAAACTTAAAGACCAATGATGTGCATATCATTCTTAACACCCGGAGAGCTGAATTCCAGTGAAAAGCATTCTTTACCTCTTTCCAGTCGATATCATCGTTAACCAACCGGCTAGAATACCATAGTCTCACCAGATGGTATTCAGGGACATCATTCGAAGTTCAAAGACCGTCTGGCAAAAAAAATTTATTTCAAATTCGGCTCAAAGAACTTAATTCCGGACGGATAGGAGTAGACTAAAACTTCCAAAAGGAAGGAGCCGGCGCTACCTTAGTCAGGCAATCAAATGCTTCAGAACCAGCACTATGAAATCGAAGACAGTAAAAGACTGCCAAGGAGAACAAAAATCTTAAATCTTAGAAAGCAAACCTAAAGATAAAAAATCACTTCTACGCTGGTCTGTATTACCAAATGGCCACTTCCTACGACAACTTCTGCAATGAGGAAGTTGCCCATTGCACTCGTTTACAATTACATCAGAAGGATTGAGACAATAAACGATTCCTATGATGAAATTGACAATCTCATCTAGAGCATATCTAGAGCACCTCTCGGAGAGGTGACCATGCATTCTTACCCATGGCAGCATAATGGACCTGGTACAATCGGCTAAGGCAGAGTAGTTGCGGATATAATGAGCAACCTCTAATCCAAGCAAGGCTATTCATTTCTTAAGAACCCAGATCTATGTTTCGAACGCCATCCATTTATGGTAATCAACTGAGAATCGGGTATCCTGAGCAACGTGCTGTATGATAATAGAGTGACATATTTGTAAGAATTTGCAGTCAAAAAAAGGGAGTGCCGCAGGGTTGTATTTTATAGTCGCTACTTTTTAATTTGATAACCAAAATTTGAAATAGAAATCTTTCCTAAACTACCTAAATTACACATGATGTTCGCTTAAATTTACGGCGACTTAACTGATGAAGGACTCCCATCTAATCTAAAAGGCTCAGGTCGCAGGAATTTAGAGTGGAAATCGCTGCAATAAAAGGCATCTAAATAGGTCGTCACGCATGATGTTTTCGTTCACTGACACGTTCCGTCCTATCAAACCACGTGTTTCGGTACAGTGGCCGCTTTTTTGCTCGTAGTAACTAAATATGTGAAAACGATTATTAAATTGATTGAAAGTTGGTTGATTATTTAAGATTTCGCGGACAGTTTATCGACTTTGGGCTGCATGGAACGGTTTTTTTACACAACATTTGATTAGACGTGAGTATGATTACTTAGACTTAACTACAATCGGTTTACTAAATCGTTAGCTCGATTGCAATTCAGTCTGCCGATAGCAGCCATGTTTTAAATCTGCCATCTATTACTTCTCCAAGTTCACGGTGTGTTTACGATTTTGGTTCCTGAGCAGATCAACGGTGGCTGTCCGGTCTTTAGACGAGTAGCTAAGAGACCTAATGAGGTAAGTGGAAGCCTGTAACGGATCCGAAACCGAGGAGTTGAAGCGTATTGGGGTATAACCTGGACACTTATGCTAGCCTGGGATTCGGTTTATCCAGCCAGATCCATAGTGTGGAGAGTTGATAAGCCTAGTGGTTCAGCACTCGTTATGATGCTGCAATACTAGTCCCCACTTTACGTGATTCGACAGGACACAATGAACTCGACTTTCACCGACTGCAATACCCACTTGAGAGTGACTGGAAAATCGGTTAAAAAAAAAAATTGTAACGAGTTTAGTCGGTAATAGAGGGGTCAATGATGCAGGAGTAGACAACTGTGGCACCCGGACTAGCTTAGAATGAGACTCTTAATCTCAGTGGTTTCTGGCCTCACGTTGGGCGCCATTACAAGAAGTTTAGTCGGCCACGAAGGCATCCATAATGCAGGTGTAAACAAAAGTGACGCACTCACGGTTGTCCTACTAGTTTAGTTGTTAAAGCATGAGAATATTAGTCCCAGGGTAGTGGGTTCGGACGACATTACAAGGAGTTTGGTTGTCCGTGGTTGCATCCGTGATGTAGGAGTAGATTGCTGTGGCACGCTCGCGGTTGCTCGAATAAGTAGTTATTTGGCACTACCCCATACATCCGCACAACGTTTCTTGCATCCATTCGTAATATCTTTCACATAAGGTATTCTCCGATTTTTCTTGCAAGTTTAATGGACTTTCAAAAGAGCAAATCCAATTGTTATGGCCCTGCTTTATCGATTGCCATAAAAAGCAAACTAACGACTACGTCAAGGTTTTTCCTCTAAATGAGCCCAGAATGAGAGTAAACTATCGTTCGTCCCTTCTCATTCCTATTCCGTTTGTACTTTAAGCTAAAATACTGCGAATCCACTAGCGCTCATTACATGATAATAGCAGGGAATCCTTTGAAAGCTCACAACTTCCGTTTGTCATTTGCTTCCATTTTGTGAGTATCCGTAAATCCCATTACAAATTCAAGATTGTGATCCAAAGCTTCTTTATCCCTCCTTCTTTATCAAGAGAAAAAAAAAAAAAAATAGCAGACCCTTATACTCATTAATCAAAGGATTACAAAGGAGACTTTTTACCTAGTCTGTTTTTTTCCGTTATACTTGTAAAACGCTTGACATTTGTTTTTTTTTTTTATTCTAACGCTCGACCCTTATAATGCCTTTCGTTATGCAATCTTCCTTTGAACAACGTTATTTTGGTTCCTTTTTTTGTGACAGGGGTTCATCCACTCGTCGCTAATTGTTTCCTTTTCTTGGTTTTTTGGATAATGGGCGAAAAAAATGTCCTTTGAGGAGTAGTCACACGATTATGATTACTGACGGCTGTTTCTTTTTTTCAAAAATAAAAAAATAAATAACTGCCATTTGCGTATGGGAAATTTCTCCTTCCTTTGCCTTTCGTATCCGAAACTGCTATAGTGCTAAGTATCTAACCTGGTTAAGGATACGAGAAAAAAAGAAAAAACCTACCCAGGTCCAGTTGGGTGTGGTTGGTTACGAGCATTTGCAACGCAACGCTTTAAGAATTTTTCCTTAGTCACTATACGAATGCGGATGGAAAGGTCTGACGGGGTTTTCCTTTGTGTTGAGGTTCACTCAGCAATGGTTTTTGCTCCCTTTAAAACTCGAGGACATGGTTTTCATTGTTTCTGGGTATGAAAAAGTTAACTTGGATTGTGTAAGAAACTACATATGTGTATACATGTATGTGTACGTCCTCAAGGGTTGGTTGCTTTGATTACGTTTGGTATGTTACAAATCATTAGTGTTACACTCTTTCATTCGCCAGGAGTTGTTTCTCACTCAGCTGCTTGAATATTTTGTAGTGTATTTTTGAGGAAAACCGTGAGAACGCTAAGTTACTTAAGGAACGAGATGTGCGTTTGAAGGGAACTGTTTTCAAAACAAGAGTCAAACAAAATAAAAGCTCATATTTAGCTATTTGGCCTTCGACAAAAAAAACAAGTGATAGCACGTAACCTTGTGGTATACCACGTTGTGAGGGTATGACTAGAGCTGTGTGCCTTTGAAATATGTTGTAATACCTCGATATAGAGTTTTATATATGTAGCACCAGTGTGCATGATGGTCGGGCGCTAAAATTCTCAGTCAATAAAAGGACCATTCCAGCCACCGAAGAAGATTTCAATAATTAAAGAATACCAAAGAGTATTTGCTTAGATATCACGTTTTAGTACGGGAAGCCAAAATTGTGTGGTGTTCCTCAAGATTCCATATTAGAGGCTCTACTATTAAACATGAAGTACGAGTAATACGACATCTACCTTCTGAAAGATTCAATCTCCTGTTTCCTTAATAGTGGAAACAGCCGTGTTATTTGTTCGGCTGAGTGATTTACGTTTAGAGTCGGCACCGACTTGCGTCAATCTGGAGATATTCAGAGCTGTTAATAGTACTAAATATCAATCGCGCGCATTTTACATACATGATGTAGCTATCAAGTTTGGTCCTACCCAACCAAAGTTGACTTGACAAATCTGTACATGGAGTTAACTACAATACTTGGCCCCGCAAAAATTCTACTAGTGCGGAGCAACAAAAAGACTTGACTTGAGACAGATACCGCCGCCATCCTAGTGAGATAGACCGGATAAAAGGAGGATGGAAAATTGTGACACGGGGACTATTACAGAGAACAGAAGCAGCGCTTATTTGGGTTTTGCAAACGGGAGACTAAAGTAAGAAGTCTTGAGACTTCGGCAAAACCTACGAGCACTGCCACGCTTAATATGCGGTTTTAGGTGCTGAAATAGGAAAAGAAGATACATTTTATAGTACAGTCGGAAAATACAGTGTAAGCGATACCATATGAAAACAGAGCACTCAGAGATAAAGAACAAGTTCAATATGCCAGTGTCATGCTGCTTCCGCTGGAATTTTCATATTCTCGTGCAAAGATGAATATGTGCTTTGGTGATACCAGCACCTACCACATTACTGCCGAGTACCCGCAACCTGATGTTAGCGTAGGTCGGATATTCGCAGGGATAGTGCTCAGCGGCGCTGTCATCACCCTCACAGCAAGCGTCGCAGGATGTTGTGTCACTTATGCCCAGCATACTTAGGTGCTCAGCAAAAGTATACTGTCCCGTTACGACGCCAGAACGTCTATAGGGTTTAAAGTGGACAATTGCCGTATGACCCTATTTCACGAAGCGGCTAGGCTCATAGTGGGATTATGTGCGTTAATCACCGTCCTGATCCATAATGAGGAATAATCCCCATTCTATGGGGAAGCTCCATTTAGACCAGTACCAATTCGAAGTCATCGGGTAGGCCCAATTCCCTTTTGGTCGAGGTCGAGCTCTACCTAAAACCGCCGCCAATCTTAGGGTCATGGCACCCTATAGTATTAGCTACATTTTGGGGTATCCAACAATAGTCAGAAAACTCTCTCTGCGAATTTACGTTTAAATCACAGCCACCAGTTGGGGTCTAATTTTTAAAGTCCGGCTGGAACTCCTGACTCTCATTATAGAAAATTAACCCTCTGTCGGGCCACCAGTGAGACCCCTATAGATCCCATGTATCGACTGGCCCCTGAAATGCGTTCAAATATGTCGGTGGCCAAACGCTACGAGGATACATCAGTCGCCAATCTGATGTTATTTTGCATAAGATCAGATTTGCTCTACCCGTGTTTACTGTCAGACTACGCCATTGAAAAGACGTTGCTCGTGCAATTGGGCGGGGACCCCGTAATGGCTGTAAGAAGTCTTTCCTATTGAGGGAAGAAAGTCGCTGATCTCTTAGAGAAATTGGGAAGCATTCCTTTGGTCTGCCGGCTATTTGGAGTGTCAATGGAAGCCCTGACCGTAAAGGCAGGCAGTCCTAACACAGGTAGGAGCCAGAAAACTCTGTTCTGAGCCGTGGGTAGCAAGTTCCTCGGCGATTACATTTCCCATGATTCCGCTGAGACCTGGGGCCCAAACAAGATTAAGTGAATTCAGCCTTCCGACTGCGTTCAGAAAACCGCCGAATTCTCCAAATAGCTTGGAAGTCGTGAGAAGATTCAGCAAGACTTTTAGCCCAAATTGTCTTTGTCTACAGATGCAGATACTTCACTTCACTAACTCGTTACAACAACAGGTGTTTCGAAAATTTCTGAGACTCACACATAGATGGCGACTCTAATGTATGACATTTTCAAAACCATGGAAAAAAAAAACGAGTTTCGTACGTTGATAAAACACTGTTACTTGACGGGAAAAATACCGTTAAAACTTAAGAACGGCTTGAAAAGTGTTATAAGGAATCTGCTCCATCGAAATTAACTAGTTTGTCGCTAGTTTGCTGAATTGAAACGCGGTTATACAGACACAAATGATGATGAACGCTTTGGGCTCCCAAATGAGGCTGTTACGCCGGAAAACATTAAAAAAAAAAATCCACAAAACGAAATTGCCTGAGATGGCTTACGCTCAATAGAGCGTGTACATCCTATTTTGCACGAATATTTGGGAGCCTTCGAACCTAACCCCAAGGGACAAGGCAATAGAGAAAAATTTCACCATAGGTGGCGGCATAAGTAGAAGGGGACCTCAACTGACTTGTATAACTGGAAGCAGCTAGCTAAAGCCCAGACTAACTAAAGACGCTTCTTAGTTGAGGCCAGGTTCACTCCGAACTTAGTGCGACCTAAGTAAGTAAGTTCGAAGTGCGTTCTCATAGTTGACCAAAAACAACATGCTGATGAACTCAGAGCGCTGTTTGGAGCTGTGTAAACGAATTTTTTCTTGCGGCCTGCGACAATGGATGAAACATGGATCCACTACTACACTTCGGAGTCAAATCTGTAGTGAGCGGAGTGGACAGCGAATAATGAAAACCAACCAAAGCGACCAATAAAGTCGTCTGGCCAGGTTATGGCGAAGGTATTTTGGAAGTCGCAGAGTATAATATTCATCGCCTATCTTGAAACTGGGAAAACCATCAATACCGAATATTATATGGCGTTATTCGTGAAGAAAAAAGTGCTCTTTCACCAAGGCAATAGCACAATGTCAAACGTCGGTCGCACTGACTCCAGATTTGACCCCCAGCAACAATTTCCTGTTTGCAAGCCTTAAAAAAATTCCAGAACGAGATAAGGCTGCAATGGAAAGGCGATCGCTGAAACTTAATGTATTTCAAAGGGCTGGACAGATCGTTCTATAAGAAAGGCATAGAAATAGCGCTGGAACGATTGTATCGCACTAGAAGGAGACTATGTTGATGAATAAAGCCGGATTCCAGCAAAAAAAAAATTGCGTTTTTATATGATACACTCGAGAGGAGCCACTTGTTACGTTGATGGGTTTTGGAACAGAGACCTGGTCACAAAAGTGTGCATCAGTTGCATGGGATGGCCAGGATCGGTTGCATTTAGTATTTCGGAAAATTTTACTTCATCAAGCCGTCGGGACAAGGTTCAAAGGTTCTGAATTCTTAAGATGCAGATGGAACAAACACAGCGTAATCGTACGTCATTGCTAGATATGTGAAAGATGTCAAATCCAATCAGGATATCGCATTGCGCACCATGCTGCTATAATAAGACGTAATCCAAACCCTAATCAGGCATGTGTGTCAGATCAGACTCTTCCTCTTGGATAATCTAATCCTGAAGGTTATCCATGATTACATCTTATTTTTCTTTCAAAACACGTGCCTCATACCCAGGCGACATCTTAACGACACGTGAGGAGCTGCCTGCTACAGACAACAAATCAATCAGGGTCTCCCACAATTTCGGTTGAATAAGCAGAAATTGTTTTCTTTTTTTTTTCGCCATAATTGGCATAGCCTTTACGTTGAGCTCTCCCGCATGGTGCTCACATAACGGGAGTGTGTTATATCATTTCCTTATACTTATACTGATTTCCGTTGCCACAAAATCGTGCCACATCCTGTTGCGCATATTTTTTTTTTTTTTGGATTCGAACAGCAGCAGCAGCTGATTATTTATTTTGTGACCTAAAACCTCGAAGAAATCTATAAATCCCCGGATATAACACAAAAGCCAACTAATTGAATTGAATCCATAATCATTCACATTCACCCACACAAATACGAGTACATGCGACCGGAGGGAGAAAACGGAAACACATCCTTCCAATGGGGGTTGCTGTTATTCATATAACAACCACCCTAGTGACCCCCAGAGCCAATTTATGGATTGTAGCTTGCACCCACTTACCGAAAACGATGATGTGATGGTGATGCTGCTGATTCTTCTGATATTGATGATGAAAGAACAGATCCTGTCGTTACCCATCCGCTCCCGGAGCCAATTTTAAAGGATTTAAGGACGCTCATACACGTACAAGTGAATTTGATGCAAAAATAATATTCAAACGTGACTTGAGTAGACATGCAACGTGCCGCTTGAGAATTTCCGCCACCGCCTCTGCCTCTGCCTCTGCCTCTGCCTCTGCTGCCATCATCACCAGGCTCAAGGATAAAGAAATTGAAAAACTTGAAAGACCAACTGAATGATGGTTTTATGTACGAGTATATTCGCAGTAATGACGACGATGATGATATATGCACATAACTTGAGTTAGCTTGCGCAAATGTACGAGTATGTGTGGATTGGAAGTACGAGTATAGCTACTTGGAGCACAAGTTGTTTCTAAGAAAATGTCACTCCAGGATGCAAATCTCTTATTGCTACTGCCTGGGGCGGCAACCTCATCCTGATGCTAATGCTGATGCTGCTGCTGCCTTGGCTGCTGTGGAAGACTTTGAAGTGCCAATGGCAGAAGCAGGAAATTTATTCTGAAACTCGCATTCACTTAGGTTCGCCGCACACTATTTGGTTATTCAAAAAGTTGAATGCAAAAATAATAGCAACTACCAGGAGCTTGAGGAGGGGGCAAACAGACATGGTAATCGTTATGTGTGCGTGTGAATCTTGTTTGAAAGAAGTTAGGATGATTTCAAGTCGGATTTCTTGAGGAATGTCGAAATTTGAGGATGTGGATCGGTTGAGTTTCAAGTTTAAGGGGGATCGCAGCGCAATTGGTGTGGTAATGGTGCTGGGCTTCTAATTGAGTTTCTAAGTTGCGAGTGTGGGGAATATTGGATGCCGATTTACAGCCGATATTTCTGTGTGGGGTGCTTCTATTAAATGAACAGAAGTTTGTGAAGTAAAGTCTGATTTAAGGGAAAACTTTTGATGACCAAGAGCGCTCGTACTTTACTAATTTGAAGTGAACAAAGTTCGTTTCTAGGTTATCATCATTATTATCTGAATGGCTTATCCATTAGATGGAAATGATAGTCTCCCGACTTCACTTAAACTCGAAATGTATTCGCCTCTCATGATGAACATGTTTGCACGTGGAGTAGGAAGAATTATGCTATTTAAGGGAACAACTATTGCAATTTGGTTTGAGAATTAAACCTGATTCCACTAAACAATCCATGTTTTGTTAATTACAAAATGGTCTGCCATAGCCTAAATGCCGACTCTATACAAAAAAAAAAGAACTTACATAGTCCTAAGGGTGCTCGGAAGATCATTATCATATCCAAGATGACTACAACTTCATTAACGGCTAATTGTGAAAATTTATTGTCGACGAGTCAGGCCGACCAGCTGCCTCCTTCTCGTAATAGGGACCTAGTTCAGTCCACGGCTTTGGGCTGCTTAGATTTGACAGACGTTAGACACAATTCTCATGATGGCCAATGGGTTCATCTATAACATGTTGTCTACCTTAGATGCAAATCGAAGCTCGCATTCTCAAATGTAACGACAACATCAATATACATACAGGGTGAATGACTCTAACTCCAACTTTTTAAAATGCTATAATTTTTTTATTTTTTGATAAATTTTATTGTGCCAAAGCAAAGAATGTTGGAAAATACATCAATTTTCAAATTGTATCAGTAGTTTTCAATATGTCCACCTTTGGCGCGAATAATGGCCTTGAGACGGTCGAAGAAATCATCGCACGCTGCACGCAAGTGGCTCTGCGGTATTTTGGCCCATTCTCGGCGAAGTGCTTGTTTGAGGTGGTCCAAACTTTGGTATTTTTTAGTGCCAACCTTCGCCTTCAAAATACCCCAGATAAAGAAATCCAACGCATTTGCATCCGGAGAACTTGCAATCCATTGTGTCGAAGAATTGATGTGTGGAACATTGTTTTTTAACCAATCTTGTTTGACGCGCGCTTTGTGAGACGGTGCCGAGTCTTGTTCAAATGTCCACGGTCTCCGACCGAAATGATTGTTTGCCCAAGGCTTCAATACTGCCTCTAAGACAGTTTGACGGCATATGATCGCATTAATTTTGACGCCACGGTCCAAAAATACGAGCGGAGAGCGACCATCGGCAGTTATGGCGGCCCAAACCATCACCATCGGTACTGGCTGTTTCTGGTGGCCGTTCGAAGGTGTAAATTTTCGAAGGACCTCTCTGGCAAGTAAACTCGGCCATTTTGTTTGTTGACATATTGCTCGATAACAAATGGCGACTCATCGGAAAAAACCAAATTCGGCAACTCACCACTTTTGTGCAAGCGTAGCAACTCCTTCGCTCTTTCGACTCTAACTTTTTTCTGTTGCGGTGTGCTTTTTGGAACTTCAATGGCTTGAGCCCAAGCTCATTTTTCAGTATGTGTTGCATCCGTTCCAACGATATGTTGAGCTCACGAGCCATTTTTCTTCCACTTCGACGCGAATTTCGCTCAATTCGAGCCTTCACTTTCCGAACCATTTCTGCCGATGTTGTTGTTTTTTTATGATCACCTCCATGGCGTTTTGCAACGCTGCCAGTATCACGGTAACGAGCTATGGTTCGAGACACAAATGATTTATTCACGCTGAGGTGCTGGAGGGCTCTAACGATAGCTACTTGTGGTTTTCCAGCCAAATATAAAGCAATCACGCTATCACGTTTGAATTCCATCGCGGATAAAAATTTTTCTACACAATTGAGACGCTTGTAAATAATAAAATTATCTGTCATGTGTCAAAAATTTGAGCTCACTGTCAAGAACGGTTTAGAAATTATAGCAGTCTGAAGTTGGTTGCAGTTCGAGTCATTCAGGGTGTAGATACGAGTACGAGTCGTGTATGATCTTCGGATCTGAGAGGGTGGACATAGTCACAAAGTAAAATTGCGCAACATTTAATTAACAGAGCTCTTCATGCTTTTCAGTCGAAAGGGACTAATTGGTTGGAAATTCCAAGCTGCTCTACTAGGCCAGTATTGCTCTGATTTAATGTAGAGTTAGCTGCAGCTGTATGTAAGTTTTGAAAGGCAAGCCCTGGTGATTTCTGGTAACTGGTGTTTACTGTGAGTTAATTGTGATGTAGTCACCTGGAAAATGGGGCACTCCAGCAGAAAACTGAATATCCTATAGCATTCTTCATAAACACTCCACACAGTCTTATCGCTTTCGTTCAACACCTTTCAAGTTCTGAGCTCCATCACAACGAACTTTTCAAATTCCTATCAGCATCATACACGTTGTTTCACAGCTGAAAATCGGACCACTTATTGTATGGTACGACTCGAGCTGTAAAACGCCTGTCAGGGTTAGAGAAATGCTTTTTCAGTCCTACAAAACCAATCCGACAGAGGAAAACCGAAAAAACTTCTAACGAGCCAGAAATGACTGCAACTTCTTTCTGAAGCGTGTGAAATTTCAATACGACCAAAAACTGAGGCAAAAAATATTGCAATGTCCCAAAGGCAGTAAAAATGTTGGGTCGTTCGTTAAAAATATTAAAAATTCTGCCTCATCCTCCATCCCAAGACTCATTTACAATGACATTCCAGCTGTCAGCTCTTTGGACAAGGCCAATCTGCTTGCTGCACACTTTGCGGACAACTCAACACTCCCAGATTGTGCTTTGTCTCCACCTACACTTGAGTGCGTCGAATCTTAAATGGGACAAATCCACTATCGCACTCGTGTAGTAGCAAGAGTTCTTAAAGATCTTAACATCCACAAATCCGCTGTTCCAGATGGAATATCTCCCCTTCTTCTGAAGAGGTGTTCTTCCTCTGCGTAAGCTTTTTCAACAATCGTACTCTTTAGGACTCTTTCCGAGCAGATGGAAAACAGCATTTGTCCAGCCCGTCCCTAAAAAAAGCGAATCTTCCTCCCTCTCCTCCCACAGACCCATTGCACCTACGTCCCTTCTCACCAAAGTCATGGAAACGCTGAAACTTGTCAATAACCGGTAATATGGTTTTCGTAGCAACAGGTCCACTGGTGATTAGATGGCATGATGGCATACCGAAAAGTGGAACCAAGGCGTACATCAATATTTCTAAGGCACTCGATAGAGTTTGGCATCAGGCTCTTTTGTCGAAAATGTGTGCTTTTGGGATCGATGGCTCTCCCCTTCAATGGATTAGAAATTACCTTTCGTTAAATTCAAGTTGTCTTGGACGGTTTCAAGTTTGATATTCACAAAATAAATGCTGGTGTGCCCCAGGGCTCCGTTCTGTCTCCGACACTCTTTTTAACTTTCATTAATGATCTCTTGTCTGCTACTTCTAATCCAATATATTCCTTTGCTGCTGACGGTACTCTCTGCTTTTCATATTCGTTCCCAGACTCACGCCCCTGATCTTCGGCTGTTGAACGGGAACGGCAGCGTATGTTAAGCTCATTAAATTCCAATATCAACAGCATAACCAATTGGGGAACTATCAACCAAGTGGAATTTAATGCTTCCAAAACTCAATGCTATATACTTTCCATTCTCGGTATGTGTGTCAGTGACAACTTACGTTGGAATGACCACATTTCCGACGTCGCCAAAAATGCTGCGAAATGTCTAGGCTTTCTCAAACGATGTAAGAAATGTTTTACCCCCTCTGATCTGGCCTTAATATATAAGGCATTCATCCGCCCAAAATTGAAGTACAATGCCCACATCTGGTCAGGTGCTCCTAAAGCATTTTTGCACCTGCTAGATAGGTCACTCAGTCAATGGACACCCGCGAACACCGACGAAATGTCTCCTATCTCACTTTGTTTTATCTATATTTCCACCACTAGTGCTCCATAGAAATCGCCAGTAGCATTAGGCCCCTTCAAATCTTCAAGCGTAACACCCGTCCCGCTATGAATGCCCATCAGTACACACTCAAGCCCACTTTCGACGTACTCTAAAATATCGTGATTCGTTCCCCTAAGCCGTACAACTCGCTTATGCCCTGCCGAGCTCTCTATTTCGAAGTCATTATAACTTGCAAACATTTAAAACCAACGTGAATGGGTATCCCTCTTTTCTTCCTCCCTAAATCTCCTTCGCCAGCGCTGTGTACGAACATTTTAGGGGACCTTACCCCTTGAGCGCCCGCCGTCTGGAAATTGATTTTGCATTTATCTTCTGGAGTGGGAAATTCCCGGGCTGCTTGTCGAATTGTTATATGGCGTAACGAGCCGTAATCGTAGGAAAAGCACTGCTTCGAAACGAGACCAATGTCTCGGATATGTAAACATGTTACGTCTGCGACGTGTGACTATAAAGATTCTCCTCGTCGTCCCCAAAACCCCCGCTTTATATTGTTCAGTGTTGGTCATAATGGCTGAAACCAGAGAGACACATTTTGCCCACTAAAAATTCCTCTTTCCTAAACTCTTGAAGCATGTCGAAGACTGTCAATAGCTGGTACTAGCGCCAACAGCGAGTATTGGTGTGATATCCTGAAAGAGCTTTAACAACACCTTTATGGACAAGAATAACCACGCGATAAGTTGGGTTTCATTTGAGAGCTAACTTATATACAATCAACTAAATCGACCATTTCGCGATAAGCCGATCCTTTAGAAACATCGTCCTAAACGTGGAAAACAAATGCGGAATGATATCGAAGGTTCACAGCGTCCATTTCGAGCTACAATAAAATTTCTTAATGATACCGTTAGACTTCTGGAATGCCAACATTTCAGGGATCACTGTGGCACGTATTCAGAGGTAGCCAACATGGCCTACTTTACCATGCTAGAGATAATGCCTAATGTTGCCAAAGAAAGCAAGAATCACCTTCAGTATTCTGAATGCCCGAAACGTTTAAGCCAGCATCTTCTCTCACCTCTACATTGTTATAACCGAGGTATAGTGGATGACAGTACATCAAACATGTCGTTGGATCCTACTAAACGCCGTCCTGGATTTCAGCCAAACACCACAACGAAACTTCTGGTTCGATAAACAACGCCGATTTTCCAACGCAGTAAAACAAGATGCCAATAAAGAAGTGCTACAAAAATGATGTATTTAATCGAATTCCAAGAACTGATAGACCTTGTACTACTTGGCCTTTCTAACGAAGGTGTTAATGTACATCTTCTCAAAAACTCGCCGTGCCGGAGCGTCTTCTTTCATTCAAGCGATATGTCCAGGCAACATAGCAATTGAATTTAAATGCGTATAACAATGTCGGTATCGTCGTGCAGCTCACTGTTTTATCGAATTTATGCCAAAAGGGCCATAAACCTTAGACATCAAACAACAAGATAGGCAAAGTAGGGCACAATTTGAACAACAACAAAATTATACTTGACAACAATGACGTGTTGGCTAAGACCCAAATACTTTTGCCTGATGTTTGAGGTACTCCTTATGCTCTGGTTCATTGCAAAATCCAAGCGTCTACTTTTCCAGCCTAGAAAATACCGTGTACGAGTGTAACTGCCAACAATATCAACCATCGGCATATGTCAGCAACGCTTTTAGGAAAGATACAGCCAGCGTGTTGTAGTACAGCAGCACGAACTATTTCATCCAAGACCAGTCGAAGAAGTTTCAGGATAGGATGTCACCTCGAAGGGGTGATTTTCGCAGAGTTGGTAGTGGCGCTCAATGTTTGTATAGTCGTACGAATCAAATTCAGCGGCATAGAGACAATTTTCCCTTCATTGCTGTGCTACAACGTTTGGCATACTGTAAATGTCCGTTGGTAGATTCCCGATGCCTAAAGCCGTACTGCTAAAAGCGAATCAACTCGTTGACAATGAGGTTAAGTTTTTTATAACGTACACCCCAGATCCTAATATGCTATATACTCGTATGTACGAGTACATATGTTATGCCGTTCAAGCAGTAGCTGGGCCAGATCACAGGATTGCCGTTTTTATGGGTTCTGCAAACCTCAATTTGATTACAGCTTCTGGACAAACTTTCTTCAGACAAAATTTTTCATCGCTATTCGTACCACGTTGTAGTATGTATCAACATCAGCAACTGCCATTTCGGTAGCATCTGAGTCTTCACAGGACTGCCCTCACTGTTCAGCAGTTGTGAGAAATGGTTGCTCCATACCCTGAACATATGTTCCTAGAATTCCATTTTCATACTTGCAATACCTGCAGGATGTTTTTTTATTTTTTTTTTTTGCCTGTCGGAACAGAGCACTCACAGGAAAAAGTAGTACGCTGTAGTCTTTGTGTGTCCCTTTTACTGAAATGAGCAGTAGAAAGATGAGTAAGCGCTTCAGTGATGATGATGTAAGTGTAGACCGGAGACTCACACACTCCATTTCCCAGCAACCATCGCAGAATGTTGTCACTTATCGTCACATTAGATTTAGATGGTGGGCAAAGCGTTGTGTCCCAAAGCGACAACAGAACGACTCTGGTGTTTTGCGTGGACGCCTGACTATAGATGACTTAAGGTTTGGGTGCCTATACATCCATGGGAGCCAGGATATGCTTACCCACATTAGTAATAAAATACCAGATCGGAACCTGTATTGAGGGCACAAGCTCCACCCTTGGTATGAGTTGAACCTCTTGCCGATCTTAGGGTCACGGCAGCCAGTACTTATTGCAACTCTACATCAGGTCAAAACAAACTGGAAGACCCTTCCTGCGACTTAGGTTTAAATCACAGCCAACGTGGCGCTCTCACTAGGGGCCTACCTCTAGCATGTCAGTTTCCGGTGGGCCCCGACTCCCACGGTACCTTACTTTTAACAGGATCTTCGGTGGCAGCAATCGGAAGATATTTACGGTAAGACCAGTTTTTGCTCTGCCCTCTTCATTATCCAGACTACGTCATTAATTGGCGAAGACTGGATAATTGGTCAGGGACCCCGTCATGACGACAGTAAGCACTCTCTAATCTTTCCTATTGAGGGACAACAAGAAAATCGTGGACTTTTAGAGACGTCATGAAGCATTAGCTTGGTCTGATGACAAACTGGAGAATCATGCCATCTGCAGTTTGTTGTCCTCTAAGCCGAACTAGCAAGCTTATCGGCAATTTCATTTCCCATGATGCCACTGTGATCTGGGGTCCAAACAAGACGCCTTCAATTCTTGAACTAACTTGAAGTCGTAAGAAGGTTCAGCAAGTCTTTAACCGCAATTCACCCACCTCACTGGTTCATCACAATATCGCTTATTGCGATCAGGGTTGCTTATACTTATGCATCTCCGCTTGGAAGACGAAAGCAAGCTTCCTAGCGAGGAGTGAAATCTAACGTTGTTGCCTTCAGGAAGACACCAGTGTTGATCCGTGAAAAGCCGCCTACATTCCTTTCTTGGCTTAGACACTGGTTGAGACCAAAAGGAAAGTCGATTTCCTGCTTTCACAGACAACAGGGGTTCAGGAGCCTTTGCATCAAACGGCATGCCCATAAGTATGGAGTCAAAAGGCAGTCCACATAACCTTAGTGCGTGTTGTACCCAAAGCCCCTTCTTTTTCAACTAAAGGTTGCTGTACTCTCAGCCCATGAAATGAATATCAAGTGGAGGGAGATTTATCACTGATTCTAAAGCAGAACTTGGTGTGCAATGGGAAGCCCCACGTAGCTGAAACAAGACCACTCTTGGAGTCTGGTAAAAGCTTGTAAGCTTCTTCAATCATACAACTGACACATATGATATAATTGATAGATCTTGAGGATCCTGCTCGCTAACAAGTGGCAAGCCCCATGACGTGCCGAAACTTCCTTTACACTGGCAGAAGACCGACAGCGTTTTGTACATAGGTTGGCGACCGCGACGTAACATGTTTAGTCAAAAGAAGTCTGCCATCCAGGATAACATCTAAACACTTAGCTTCGTCGATGTTACTGTTGGTGACGATTTAGCCTTAACCGAGTTAAAGTACTCAGTTTTCTCCTTCTCGTAAAGGGAACAACCTCAGCTTTGAGGGATTGAACGAAAGCCAATTTCTAATGCAGCAATCGCACGTCACGTCTAGGGCTGCCTGCGTTTTGGAGCAGATAACCGCTAGGCATAACAGTACAGCTACATCAGTAAACAAAGAGTATTACGAGTATTTGGGCGTTATGAGACGTTTGCGTGAAGCAATTCGCCGAAAGAAACCAGAATTGTGGGCAGAAAACTCGTGGATTTTGCACCATGACAACGCACCGTCGCGGTTGCACAGTGCCATCATTATTAGTAATTTTTTGATGAAAAATGCAACAAACACCCTCCAACAGCCACCGAATTCACCTGATTTGGCGGCTTCCTGTGACTTCTTTCTGTTCAATCGAGTTAAAAAACCACTACGGAGAACGCGTTTCAGCAGCCGAGAGGAAGTAATGGAAAAATCGAAGGAAGCACTGATGGACATACCGAAAACCGAACATAAAAAATGCTTCGAGGATTGGATCAAGCGCTGCCATAAGTGTGTTGCAGTCGATGGCGATTCCTTTAAAGGGGGCAATATATGTAGATTTAGATGAATAAACTTGTATTTCTAATTTTCTGAATAAATTCCGGGATCAAGGTGGTATATGCCGGAGCATATAGGAGACAGGACGTCGACTTGTGAGCAACCCCTGTCTATTATCCTATTCCACAAAACTAATGATTCGTCTATGCCGTGTCGTTTGGCGCAGTTGCAGATGATGTCAAAAGTTGCGTTGTCGAAAGCATCCTTAATGCATAGCGCGTACTTCTTTTTGTCGAGTGCAGAAATTGTTTTCGGTCTTGAAACCATTATTGAGTCGGCTGACTTTTCGCAAAAAAAAAAAGAAGAAAATGAAAGCTACTCGTATTTCATAATAGACAAAGTGACAAAGATCAACATTTCCTTGCAGGCGAAGCGATTTAAGTAGCTGCAAAGGATACACAAATCCGTTCCTGATGTTTGACCAGACGAATGATTGTCTGATTAAGAAATGTCAAATCCATTTGAAGACTTCTAATTTATGAGCTCCCATACGATATCCTTTCTTTATATCCATCATCAAAATTTCCATTTCTTGACAAATTCTCGGCCTCTTAATAGGTGTTGGCCTATGAAGGTATCTAGACCGACGCTCCACAGAGAACCATACCACACATGGTTCAAATATCCCTCCTGAATTAGTCTGACTGCACGCTGGTTCACACCGAGATAGACAACAACCTTTGATATCAAAAACCGAATTCAGACAAGGAGATGCGACGTCTTCTGACTTGACTTATGACTTACGCCGGACTTGGATGCCTAGGACATGCAAAGCGGCTCGGACAATCTTCGAGTTTCAATCTAAACAAGAGAACAGTTGAAAAATCATCCTAGATTACAGCGCCTCAACATTAGGTCATTTTTCGTCAGGGGGCTGCTTATCCTCCCTCTGATGTTCTAGGATTTCAAAAACAATGGCTCAAATTACTCGTGACAGATTAGACATTAATCCGCCATGAAGAATTATATTGAAATAGATTTTCTGTCATCGTTTCATCGAAACAAATCAAAGCGCACCGTTCATATTCACAAAAACAAAACAAAAAAAAGAACTCATTCCCAAAACATTTTAATGAAACGTGATTTCGCTCGTTAGACAGTTTGGATGGAGCCCCGGCCCCACACACGGTTCGCTTCGTTCTTCATCAAAATCCTTTCAAATCCGACAGTCAAAGAGAAATGAATTTATTAAGCTCTGTCTACGAATCGCGTGCCCTACTTACATTTAAAAGTGCCAGCTACTTGTCTTGTTCTAGATTTCACCTTTTCACCTGCCAACTGTCAGCTGTTTTTCAAAAACAGAAATAAATTCAAATTTCCTACAATCGGAATTATGCATGCATGTGAGACTACTATACTTCTCGGCCTCCCCCCTGCTAATACTATTGGGTCTTCGCCTAGTCGCTTTAAGGTGGCATCGTTCCTAGTTCTGTAAAATACGAGTAAACGAAAATCGATAACAAATAGCTAATGGCTATGAACAGAGTACGATGCACGGACTAAACATGGCATTTTGGACGTCGTCGTCTTTTTTTTTTTTTTCGCGTACAAGTTCGCGCAATCCACCGACGAACGAAAAGTTCATAAGTTGCATGAGCGGCTGAGGGGCTGTAGAGCTGTGGGGCTGCAGCGCTATCACCAACAGGCATAAGCATAGGCATAACCACCAACACCCTAAAACAAGTTGTTTCCCCGCCGATTTTATCGTGCAACCAAGGCAAGTCAGAGCTAACCTAATGCCTCCTGGCATTCATGCTGGCCGTTGCACTTTGCCTCTAAGCAAAAATGTTCAAAAGGAAAAAAAAAATTAAAAAAATAAATAAATAACCGCGCATATCACGCGCAACTAAAGCGACGTTGTTGTCTTGCTGTCGCCGCGTTCGCCAAGTAATTATGCAAAATTATTGCATCTAAACATTTGTTGTTTTGTTGCATTCGTTTGCCTATATATAGATTGCACTGCAACAGCCTTCTAGTGGGGAAAGTCAGGGGGGTTTGGTGGTGTACAAACAAAAAAAAAAAAAAACAAACCTGAAACCAACTCAAGGCGAGCAAATGTTGGAGCCTGCTCTAGCACCACAACACGGCTCTAATACACTATACTCGTTCACAGTCGTGTGATGATGGGTCAATAAACTTGTCATGGATACACAAACAAAATACAAACAAAATGTTGCATGCACATTTCTACCAAATGTTGTGAAAATTGCATAAAACGACAAAACGCAAATAAATAGTAAATGAGATTGATATTTGTTACTCACAGATACTACGAGTACAAGTGCTACGAGTAGATAGTCGCACTTATGTATACCATAAACGAATACGAATACTCGTACCTGTATCTATAGACACTACATTCTGGCTATGGTCTTTCGTATGCACTTGGCGTAACCGTACGAGTTGCATGAAATGAGATTTCTGACTTGCAGTAGCAGCGCAGGCTGAAAACAACCGCGCGGCCGTTTACACTCGGTATATCGTAGTGTCGCCAGTGTCGCGTCAGCCGCCGCCTCCTTCGAAATGCCAAACGTGCATCTAATGCTGAAATAGACGAGAGTGCAATGCACTGCCTATGATGTCAGCCGATTGTACAAGGTAAAAATAATAATAACGATAAAATTCTATCTGAATGCAAGTACAAGTACTCGGTTCGTATTCGTATTCGTATCTAGGATTGCATTGCTCTGTGGGGAGGAGACGTCATTATTGAGGGTTGGGCTTTTGTATTGATTTAGGCTGAACAAACAATGCTCACAATCAGTGTGATTATTGCGATGTGTTCAGATTCAGATATACTCGTACTTATCTGCCGCAATTGATTAGCGCTACACCAAAGGCTACATCGTTGGGTTGGCTGGTGTCACAAGTGGGACACAGTTGTCATTATGAGTTGATTACTTTTAAGTGGATTTTTTAATGCTCCAAGTGAAGAAAAGATCAATCATACAGATACTCGGTCGGCATAGCTTTGATTTCCATCGAATGTTAGTTGAAACAAATTGCGCACGTTTTCTTGGCGCTGGTTAGACTTTGTTACACCCTACAGGTTATCTTTGTTAACGGTCCGCTGTATCGTGGACAGGAGGATGTCTAATACGTCCACGGATTTAACAGAGAATACGAGTAGATGTTCGATCCATCATTGTCTAACCACAAAACAATTCTATTCAATTTGAGTCGAGAAAAGATGTTATGAGCCAGTCGCAGCTTCTGGCCTTACAAATCTTTCCCACAAAGTTATTTCCCGTCCGACAGTGATATTAGGAAGATGCCTTCTGCCCAACTGCGACCAGAAATCCCACAACAAGCTACGAGTTGTATTCATATTCAAAAGTGGGAATGTATCTGAAAAAGAACTTAAAATCATCTGATAATCGAGACATCAAATCTTCGAGATTTTTTTCAGAAGATGTTCACTGTCTAAGTCTTAAATCGCATACGCTGGTCAAACGTTTTATGAATACACAAACGTGGGCACTTTAGCCTCGACCCATCAATTTCTACTCTCACCTCCACGTGGTGCTGCTTGGAATGAAGGTAAGGTACCCAAACAATAACGGCTGCAGACAAGAGGCCGAAGAATCCCAGACGCATTCACTGCACTTAGCCATTTTGAGCTACCTCCCTTTAGAGCTACGTCGACGTATTCGGAGTTCAGGTTTAAAGTTCACTGGTTGCGTCAGGGTCCTGCGGTAGAAATCGCGTCGCAAGAACTCTGAATAGGGCAACTACCACATCTACTACGGCGAATGCTACAAAGAATAAGGATGACAGTAACGAAGACGAATTCTACAACCCCTTAGACCGAACATACCATATGCTCAGTGTCCCAGCTATGATATCAACTTCGTGCTAGCAGATTTTAAGACATGGCTGGGCAAAACAAGCGTCTTTGAGCGGATCATCGAAAAACACAGCCTGTATAGCCACACTTTCGACAGTGGGTTCAAGTTTGTAATACTTAGTTACGGGCCGTAACCTCCTAGTGGCCAGCACGTGGTTCCCCTAACTCAACTTCCATAAAGGGACTTGACTGGGCACTCCTCTAGCATTCTTAATTTCCGAATCTACGGAGGAGCCAACATCAATCGGTTTATTACCTTTTTGCAGCCAGGGTACGAATGCAGGCACAACGGAGCCAAATAAGACGACCAAAGGTCGACGTTGAAAACTTGGAGTCGCAAGAGATTCCCGATCGCGTTCGCCTCAAGCTCGTTCAAAATCCTGGTCTCCATAAATAAACCGTATGGCACCAATGTTGTTGGGAAGCTGCTTCAAATGTGTTTCGTTTCAAAGCCCCGCTGTAAAGAATCCCATGACATAGGGGCTGGATTCAAGGACGAGAGCTGCTAGTGAGCACTATGATAAGCAAGAAGCTAAGAATATGAAAATATTACTCCCGCAAACTGTATTACGGCGATGGTGGTCAAAATCCCGCTGTCAGGCAAAATAAACCATTCAACCTGGACGAAGACGACAAGGATAGATAAAACATCTTGAGATGACCTGGTTGCGAACATGCAGCAGCTCATCTGTAAGATATGGGCAGAGGAAAGAAAGACAGACCGCTGGACTACAAAAAAGAGACCACTTTGACTGCGCCAACTAAAAATCGCCTGTAAGATCTTTCCTGCCAAATTAGTGAACATCTGGGCCATGGTTGGCCCATATCAGTTTTTTCAGGCCAGGAAAGTCCACCATCGATCAAATATTCACACTACGGTAGATCGTCATGTCTTTTCACGCCACTACCTGCAAACCTCTTACGAGGTTCTAAAGTGAATGGCTCCTATAACAAAGTCTACACGCAGATATCGAAATGGCAACGACGCGCTATAACTGGTTCTCATCTGACGAACAGGGATAATATACTCGTACATCGCGATAAGTTGCATTTCTGAAACCAAATACAGACGAGGAGTTGACATCGGAAAGGTGTTCTAGCTGACGTACTAGTAAACCTTCGCACCATAGCCGGTAGTAGCATGCATACTATGTCCGACAACAATCTGCAATACCGGGAATCTTCGAGGTTCCTCAACAATTCAGGGACCACATCAGCTTAAGACGACCACTGGAAGTACGTTAGTAAGGGACAGAGAAACTACATCACATAGTTATCAGTAGACATATAAACAAGGAGCGTCCAGAGTAGCAGTGTTAACTTTGAGTATTCTGACCACGTTGAGCGAGCTGGACTGCCTGGACTGAACTGGTTGGTTTATGGGAAAGCTAAGTACATTCTCTGGGAGACACGCTTTTATGGAATCTCCTTATGTCAGGGTTAGTTAAGATGTAGAGCGGGGTTGTCATCAATTGTCCATTTACATGGAACCTCATGATGGATGCACTCCTGAGGCAACTGTCAGACCAGTGCAGATGTTGCGCGAGGAGGAAGAGTTTTGCCAATTGTCACCGGATGGGGCGAATACATTGGTGACAAAGTTACTTCATGGCACATTGAAACATGGTGGGCCGGGCTCCCACAGTACGCCTGAATGGTGTTAACCTTAGGTACGTGACTGTGTTCAAGTATATTGGCGTAACGACAGATAAGGCGCATTTTACATGCCGTTCGTACTATGTACGGTGGACTTTCTGTTGCCTGTGCAAAATCTGCGACATCGGCTGGCTACGAGAGAACAATGTTAAAGTGTGGTTGTCAGCGGATCTTGGCTTGCCAGAAAGTGGCCTTGCTTGGCTACTTACCAGTTTGTAGGACCGTATCTACCGATGCATTATGTCGAGGTATCGCCCACAAGATTAGGAAGGAACTCCTGCTGACAAATGTTGATTGGGTCTCCTCGACGGAGGTGAAAGATGTGTCCCGTAGGGAGTGTAGGCTCCTGCTTTCCGAATGTGTCCGGTCTAGATTGAAATCCAGATAGGACATGAGCGATAAAGGCATAACTTCCTTCTAAATGTGTCGACCATTAGCAGGCTACCAGAGCTAAGTTTCAACCTCTGTTTGGGCTTTCTGCTAACCGGGCATGACTCCTTAAATGCGTTTCTGCATAAGATATGCTATGCCTTAGCGAGGTAGCAGGTTGTTCATGCGGAGCGTGTATCGGGCCTAATCGGGATTTGGAACCTATTATCATCAGCTGCTGTCCTGCGATGTCAGCGGTGTTCTCGTTGACAGAGCGGAATTTGAAAGGATTCGTAGTAGCTAGCTGATGGCAATTATAGACTAGTTAAGGTCTGTCTTAGGCAGTGCCTAAACGGAAGTGACTGTAAGGTTGAGAAACTCGACCGGAACTGATACTACGGGAGATCAGGGACCCCTGGAACTTTGCTCCAGCTTGGGCTATTAGTTGAATAGACGAACTGGAGCTTGGAAACTCATGATTCAACATATGCTGCAGCATGATATGGCTTGTGTTCAACCATTTGATGGCTGTGGAACTGATCGGCGCCGTGATAAGCATCGACCCTTCATCAAAGGCGAAGTTCGTGGTCCCTTACACACGACTTCGAATCTAGTAATGGTGGTAGTACTTGTACTACCCGAAGGGCGCTGATCAACGCATTGTTTTGATATCTCGTACAACGAAGTATCGTAGGATTGAGCCTTCACAGCAGGTACCTTCTTAAAACACTGGTGACATATGTGGCCAAAAACATTCGGTATCGAATGAGCAAACTTTCGTTCGAGGTCGCCTTGCACCGACCACAGAGGTTTGGCATTTCATCATGCATCGTTTTAGGCTTGCCGAACGTGCGGAAATTATTATTACGCAACGTGGATTTCGTCGTGAGGTCGGTCGTCATCATGGCTTCAGTGTGCAGGCAGTTCATCGCACCGTGGAAGTGTTTGAGCGTGAGTACACTCTTTTGGATCTTAAGCCACCAACCAGACAGAGATTTGTTAGAAATGAAGAAAAAATAGCCGCAGTAGCGGCCAATATCGAAGAAGACCCAGAAATGTTGATTCGGAACCGATCAGCTGAATTGGGCGTCGCCCGAGAGTCAACCCGGCTTATTTTGCTGTTGGATTTGGGCCCACATCCGTATAAGAATGTGCTGACGTCGTAGACAACGTCGCGTCCTGAGGTCGTTAGTTGACCGCTCGAAATGTTGGCCGGAGATCCGGATTTTGGCCAAAAAATTATCTTCTCGGACCAGGCCTACTGTTGGCTCAGTGGCTATGTCATCAAGCAAAATTGCCGTTATTGAAGCGAGCACAATCCACGAGTATTCGGTAAAGCACCAATGCATTCACAAAGATTGAGTCTTTGGTGCGGTTTATGGATGTTATGGAGCGATGTTTCTGTGGTCAGAGCTCGATAACATCGATATATCCGAGCAGTGGTTTAAACAAACGGCGCTACATGCCATACAAGAGACGCAACGCTCCAAGTTGTGAAGGAGCAATTTTTCGACTGGGTCATCTCACGGCGAGATGGGTCATAAATTGGCCGCCGCGATCATGCGATTTGACAAATCCTTAGTCTACGGTAACCAACCACTTTAGACGAGCTCGAGACCAGCATTCGACACGGTATTACCGGAATAACGCCGCACATATTGGCCATGTGTGGAATAATGGCATGAACTTGGCTTCAAAATAAAGCCAGAATCAATTTTATATCTCACACCGTTGTTGTTTTATTTAAATTTTTTTCCTATAGTTCTTATCTGGTCACCCTTTAGATACTAACACCACACGTGGAAAACCTACCCTACGCTGATTTAGACCTTCATCAGATTCAGAACTTAGACTCCAGTGCAAGTAAGGCTTAAGGTAAATGCGTCTAAAACCAAAGCTACTAGCCTTTCTCGCTCTTTTATTCAAAATAACTAGGAAGCATTGTCTTAGCTGCCGGTGACACTGAATTTGATGTGGGCAGCGCAAAGCAAAAACGCACAACAACACGCTATCTACAGTCGAGAAAAGCAATGTTTCCAGTCTTGGATCAACCTACAACTAAGTCTTTTCAATGTTGTGTCACTTTTTCGTCGCTGTAGCTCACGGAGAGTAACCGCCCACATCTCATGAAAATTGGGGGCCTTCGTAAATACTCGTAGATACTCATATCTACACACCATCTGGAGAATATTTGGTGAAACCACATCACTATCGAGCAGGTCAGGAGTTCCTGACAAGCAATTAAGGACATTTGACACCTAGACGTTGTTCATTCCCTAAGTTCAACGAGGGCTTACAGAAATTAAGTAAGCGAGTAACTGAGTATCTTTGGTAATCGATTATAAGGTTGTATTTCTTAATGTTTGTGTCGAAAATTCAAACCTAATACTGAGAATTGTTGGTAAGGTTTTACAATGTACAGCGTTTACTACACAGCGACTTTGTTTAATGTTGCCGCCGCCTATTTGCCATTAAGAAACCAGCATGACCTCCTACCAACAATATCTTCGAACGAAACCACTTAAAATTTAGACCTCCACTGTTGATAAATCATGGGCTTAAGTGGCACAGCCTTCATAAGATTTCTTTCTTTATGTCCATCAAGTAGTCATAACTCATAAACCATTTATGTATGTATGTATATATATTGCTACTTGCAACATGTACTGCACGCTGGGTGAACTTCTTCTCGGTTTTATCCATAGAATTTCCCTCCTCGAAAATCTATAGATGGAGTAAGCCTTCGCTTCAGTTCATGACACTTGAAATTGTTTACTTTTCTAAGTAACAAGCAGAATAGAAGAGGAAAGCAAAATCTAAATACTGAGTACCGAGGTCTACGAGCATGGATACAGATAAAAGACCGACCATAGCATTGCCTCTGTGCCGCTGTAACAAAGTATCGAATTCACGGCATCTAAGCAAAGCCTTCGTTCCCTTTGCAACTGAACTCATTGGAGTGTGTGCAAGAAGTACCAGTACTTCGAACACCGTACATATTATAGAACAAGTACACGGTGCAACTATGAAGTACACAATCCACAACCTACAAGATACAAGATACAAGATACGAGATAGGAGATACGAGTACAACAAAACAAGCACAAGAGAGGTATTATTGCTTGCAACCGATATATCGATATCTCGATTGTTATCGCCTGAACAATGATTGGATGCAGAGTGGATAGTTTATTGTTAGATGGAGCAATTCATCGCTAGCAAGATACTATCCATACTTTGACTGCGAGTCTGGGAAAGGGTACTACGGAACAAATCCGAGTACAAGTACGAGTACTTGAGTGCATCCAATGCCTTGGGTTGAAGGTTTTCTTTTGCCACCCGAAACGCCACCCTCTTCTATTTGTATTCAGAATATTGGAAGTTATCTGCACTGTGAAGGAATGAGATTAAAACTTCATAAATGCTCTTAGTGAAAATAGGGAACCTATTTAGGTTTTCGGTAGGACTTCGGAGAGAGTGAGATAATTTCTTTTGCATGAGAATTCGTAGTCAGTTGGCCTTGTTTTTTGAGGCATGATAGTGGCTTGTTGCTTTCGATAACACTGGGCATTTTGTGTTTTATTTTTGCTTGATTTTATTGTAGCGAATCTATTTCTGGAAATAACTGATAGGGTGGTAGTGTGGCGTGAGCTTTGAGAAACCCGTCGGTGGTCGGAATTGGTCGGGTGATTAAGTTTCTGCAAATTGCGCAGAAATTGCGACTATTTCTGGTGAAAACAGAATGCGAGTAGAGTTCTTATCTGAGGTTATCGAATTAGAACATCGTAGTAGCAGTTTTATTCAGAGATTCTACAGTTGGACGGGTTGGTTGTTTGTTTGTTTGTTCTTTTTGGAATAACTTAAGCGCCCCTGAAACTATTTTTAGATAATTCTGACGTAAATGAGGGAATCTACTCTACTACAATACAACTACACTGCGACATCTTTAAGACAATCTCTAGACGATTAAATTGCTGGCCAAACTTAGCATTTCGAAAGATCGTTCAAAATTTTCACATCTATAACCAAGGTCAAACTTTCTAAGCTGCTAATCATATGAAGCGCAATAAAAGTGTCCCGTTTCGAGAGTATATGATTCACCAAATTTTGTTGCGTAAAATCTTCCTCTGGTTTAGAGTGGTCTCAGCAGGTGTCACTGATTCATGCAAGTAGTGACTTTCGGTCTCAATCTCGAGTTGAATGCCTGTTACAGCTCTTGTCAAAGCCCTTTTCTTTGAGTTCAGACTTTTGACTCGAAACGTCGAGAATAGCCGGCTTTTAATGCGCCGAATCTGGACAAATTTTCGACGCACTGCACTTTTGTGGAACTTGACCATAGTTTTGCACCATACGGTTGTATTAAGCTTCCGATTCACAGAAGTCTTTGCATTTGTCTGTGTCTCGCGTATTTCTAAGAAATCGCAACACTGAACCAATGACTAAATTCGATGACTTTACGAGGATCTGAAGTCGAAATGTACTATCAATTGCTATGCATGATCTTGTCTGTTTTATGATCCCAAGTAGTCAGCCTATTGACACTTCTTTCAAGATTGAGAGAGGTAAAATACATCAAATCCTAAAGCATGGGTCTTAAAACCGAACCTTATGGCATACCACTGGTTGTGTGACAATTTCAGGATTTCGGATGTTAGTTCGTATCCAACGTTGTCTCGCATACATACGGGTACTACATATATTGTTGAGCGGAACTTACAAAAAAGTTCTTATTTTCTAACAAGACCAGACGTTGCTTTAAGCTCAGAGCTAAGTCTACTGCATAATGTTCGGATTTGTCCTGCTTTGTAAAGCTAAAGCTAAAGCATGTAGAGCGGACAATAAGACCAGGACTTGTCTTCTGATGTTTCCAATAATCTGGAAAAGTGTATTCTTAAAAACTAGCATTGCATCTGTTATGTTGGCACTGCGGTTTTCAACCCTAGGATGGGTATAGCAACATATCCTGGGCCCTACAATATTGTATTATTTTTAAACTTACAAAAGCTCTTCTTGTACAGCCGCCCTCATCATCAGTGTTCCACTTTTTTTTTCGCTCAGAACAAAGTCGTACCAAGTAAACGGGACTTTTAAAAAAAAATAGGTATTTACATTCTGAATGAATCGAACTGCAACCAACTTCAGACTACTATAATTTCCAAACCGTTCATGACACTGGGCTCAAATTTTGACACATGACAGATAATTTTATTATTTACAAGACTTTTAAACGATTTGCGTCTCAGCTGTGTTGAAAAATTTTTATCCGCGATGGAATTCAAACGTGATAGTGTGGTTAAGTAGCTATCGTTAGAGCCCTCCAGCACCTCAACCTGAACCATAGCTCGTTACCGTGATACTGGCAGCGTTGCAAAACGCCATGGAGGTGATCATAAACAAAAAAAAACAGCAACATCGGCAGAAATGGTTCGGAAAGTGAACGGCCGAATTGAGCGAAATCCGCGTTGAAGTGGAAGAAAAATGGCTCGTGAGCTCAACATATCGTTGGAACGGATGTAACACATACTGAAAAATGAGCTTGGGCTCAAGCCATTGAAGTTCCAAAAACACCGCAACAGAAAAAAGTTGGAGTCGAAAGAGCGAAGGAGTTGCTACGCTTGCACGAAAGTGGTGAGTTGCCGAATTTGGTTTTTTCCTATGAGTCGTCATTTGTTATCGAGCAATATGTCAACAAACAAAATGACCGAGTTTACTTGGCAGAGAGGTCCTTCGAAAATTTACTCCTTCGGACGGCCACCAGAAAGCAGGCAGCACCGATAATGATGGTTTGGGCCGCCATAACCGTCGCTCTCCGCTCGTATTTTTGGACCGTGGCGTCAAAATTAATACGACAGTATACCGTGAAACTGTCTTAGAGGCAGTATTGAAGCCTTGGGCAAACAATCATTTTGGTCGGAGACCGTGGACATTTAACAAGACTCAACACCGTCTCACAAAGCGCGCGTCAACCAAGATTGGTTAAAAAACAATGTTCCACACTTCATTTCTTCGACACAATGGATTGCAATTTCTCCGGATGCAAATCCGTTGGATTTCTCTGTCTGGGGTATTTTGAAGGCGAAGGTTGGCACTAAAAAATACCAAAGTTTGGACCACCTCAAACAAGCACTTCGCCGGGAATGGGCCAAAATACCGCAGAGCCACTTTCGTGCAGCGTGCGATGCTTTCTTCGGCCGTCTCAAGGCCATTATTCGCTCCAAAGGTGGACATATTGGAAACTACTGATACAATTTGAAAATTGATGTCTTCTCCAACATTTTTTGCCTTGGCACAATAAAATTTATCAAAAAATAAAAAAATTGTAGCATTCTAAAAAAAAAGTTGGAGTTCGAGTCATTCATTCTGTATAGTGAAGCCATCTATTGGCAATTACATGCGATCTACGTCGGAAAAGTAGACCCTTCACTGATGTACTGAAGTGACAGTATATTTGTGTCATTGGTACAAAAATGAGCACCGACGAAAAATTGTTCAGAATTCAATATTCGAAGGACATCATCAAGGAGGTCAAAAAGAGCAAAAACTTGCTTTACAACATTGTGACTGGTGCTGAAACGTAGTGTTTTCAATATAACGTAGTGTTTTCAGAAACCAAGCGTCAAAGTGCCGAGTGGAGGGCGCCAGATGAGCCAAAACCCAAAAAATCTCGTTTGGAGAAGTCAAAAGTGAAACAATGTTTAATTGCTTTAACAATTCCAAGGGCATTGGCCACAAAGAGTTCGCTCCATACGCCAAGCACAATTCCATCTTGATGTTTGGAATCGTTTTCTGCATCATATTCGTTGTATTCGGCCAGAATATTGCGCAGGAGGAAGCTGGCGTTTGTTGCACGATAATGCGCCATCTCTGCGATCGGCACTTGTGAACGATTTTTTGGATAAATATCACATTTTAACTGTCAAGCACTCCCCATGTTCGCTTGATTTGGGCTTTTACCTTTTCGCAAAAATGCATTTGTCGATGAAAGGAAAGCGTTTTGTGGACGCAGAAGCCATCCAAAAGGCTGGAGGACATCCCGGCAGATGATCCAAAACACCTAGCCGACATGCTTTTAGACCGTCTAAATCCCTGTATTGAGTCGGAAGGAGACTATTTGGAATAGAATAAATTGGTCTTAAAATAGGCTTCGTTTTCTTAACACCTTGTCAGACAAAATAAGCCGATGACGTTTGCATTTTCACCAGTCTTGGGAGCCAATTTAAACTTGTTTACGACCTCCATATTCCAAGACATGTCTGTTTGTGATCTTTTCAAGACTAGCGATTATATAGCGATTGTAGGTATAGAAAGCTACATCTTAGCTCGTAGGAATCGTACGGTTGGATATTCTGCGATATACTCGTACGTCCTGGTTCAAATACTGGCTGGCTTTGTACATCGCGCATGAGAATTGTGCCAATTCTGTTCGGGACTGTTCGCTTTAAAACGATTGACACTGGGTTGTAAGATACGGTTTCGGTTTCTTGAAGTACTTCTAATCGAAAACATGAGACACCCGACACACCAAATGCTGATATTTGAGTTGAGACCCATTCTTGAGATCTACACCCGCTCATCGGAAGGCGCTGGATAATGAAATTATCACCAACCAACGCTAAGGTAGAACCACAGTAGAACTACCTGAGAGAAGTGAACTCTCATTTGAATGCTTGGAACAAACAGAGGGATCAGCAGTTTTTAGCCGGTTCCGAGAAAGAGCAATCTTTCAATAGGCTTAAGCTTTCGGATGTTTGCCAATGTCTGCCGAAAAGGTGATGATGTCAGAAATTATTTTTTGGTGATTTTTGGCGTTTGGCATTATTGGGTCACTCAATAGCTACAACTTTACAACTTGTAGAACAACTTATGCGAAATGGACCCCATTTGCCATCCAGCAACAGCGAATTCGGTCTGGCCACTCATCAAGTGCAGTGTCCGCCTCATGCATTGGCAAACATGGGCTCGCTTCACAGACTCAATACTTTGATGTAGTCTAATGGATTGAAGTCTCGGCTACCAGATGGCCAATCATCCGTGGAAATGAACTTCGGAACGTAGTTCTTGAGCCCATGTTTGAGCCGTTTTACCTTATGAGCTAAAGCGGAGCCTTGCTGAAAGGCCCACGGTTTATTTGCGAATAGTGTTTTGCTGAGGGGTCCACAATGTTCTCTACCACGTCCGTTTGATACACTTTCACCGAGGTTTTGACACCTTTCCTGCAGAAATGTGGCTCGGTGAGCACATCGTAAGTGACTCCCCACCAAAGCATCACAGAAGCTGGGTGGTGGCCAAGTTAGACTCTCGGAACGAGTTCAGACGCATGTCCTGATGATAGAGCTCTATGCGTTCTGTTTGTTGAACGAGTCTTCAATAGTGAACATTTTCTGTCAGTAAAAAGAATTCGCCCGTGACCATTTTTTGCGTATGGGCGAAGCAAGTATTTCGATTTAGACTTACGTTTCAGTTTCAATGCTTCTGTACGTAAATGGCCGGTGTGTTTCTTTTGCGCATGAGTCACAAATCACGTTTTAAGATACGCGACATGCTGTCCTTGCTGATATCTATCTTTCGAGACATGATTTTCTGCATACGCAGGTTCGATTCTCCACGGCTTTGGTGACTTATGGCGTTCGGAAAGTGCGCAAACGGCCGGACTTTGCACGGTACGATACACAAAGTTTCGTGTGATTTTCAGTGGCCGCCACATCCGAAAGAGTTCGCCTTTTTCGTAGCCGCATTTTTGCAGGCAAATTACGACAACACGATTTTCTGGAGCTCTCTCCATGATTGCAAACAACTGACATCCAAAACCTTTTACGCGGGAACTTTGCATAAATGATGTCACTTGTCAAATAGTCGTCAAGTAGGAGTGGGCGCGTTTATTGGTTTTTGTTCATTGCGGATACCAAGACATTTACTATTACTAGGTATAATAGCAACACAATCAGTATTTTTGTGTATTCATACCACTTAAATTTTAGCTGGTGGAGGAAGTTTTTTTTTTTTTTTTTAACTGTCAAACAATGTTCTTATGACAAAGGTGGGCGATGTGGACGCTTTTAGAATTTGACCGGAATTATTGTTATCGAATGCCCGACTGGACTGTGGAACCCTTCCATCTAAGCAGATTATCAAAACTTAGATTAACCATATCTCTATATACAGGATGAGTTTTTTAACTTGAGACATCCAAATTACTCGAAAAATACGCGATATCGCGAAAAATGTTTCAGACAAAAGTCACAAGGTTCTGAAGGCGACATAAGATGGTGACCACAAGTTTGACCTTGAGACCCATTTTCAAGGTCAAACGAAGGTCACTTTTGATTTTTCAAATGATAATTCCTGATTTTAATTGCTCAGTCGTATTGCTCGATCTGCACAGTTTTTACAAATCCGCAGATACTTAGCCGGTCTGGTAGATTTTCTCTCCATTACGCGAAGCGTCCACAAAGGAAAATTACGTGCTTAATGTCCTCCTCCTGATTTGGACACTCGGGACAAAAGGGGGAGTTGTCATGGCCAAATCTGTATAGATACTTTCGGTATCCGCCATGACCAGAGATGAACTGCGTACGATGAAAGTTGCAGTTTTTGGAATCAAGGTATGAGTCCAACTGCCCTTTGTGGCATTATCCGATGGAGATTGCCATAGGGCTATAGAACGTACCCTTTCTTCCTCTTTCATTCTCCTTATTGCCTTGGCATCAGTTGGCATTGAGGTTTTCCTGCGGTAAATTATCCTCATCTCGTCCGCGAGTATGTCGATGGGAATCATTTCAGCGATGACAAATACGGCTTCGTCCGAGATCGTCCTATAGCCGCTTATTGTCCTTAGTGCAACGAGTTGGTATACTGCTGACAGTTTCCAGCCTGTTTCTTTAATTCTAAGCATATGTGCCCAGACTGCTGCCGCGTATAGAATAACCTAGCTGACCACTATAGCTAGGAGGATACTTTTTGCGTATCCAGGTCCACCAACATTCGGCAGTATTCTGGAGGGTGCCGCTTGTAGCACTGACGCTTTTCTTCTCACGTAGTCCACATGTTGTTTGAACCGTAGCCGGTTGTCTAACATAGGCACTTACCGCTTCCTTCGATCGGATGTTCTGGTTACCGACTTGAATATTGATATATTCCACGGTTTTCCTGCTCGTAATAAGAACGGCTTCTGTTTTTTGTTCCGCCAGTTCGACACCCGCAGATTCGAGCCACTGCTTTATTGGAACAATGGATGGCTTTGTGGTTGAGTCGACTTCATAGGTGTGTTTTGCAACGACCACGATAGCTATATCGTCTGCGAATCCGATGATACTGACTCCTTCGGTCAGCCTTAGTCGTAACACTCCGTCCTACATTAGGTTCCACAGGAGTGGACCTAACACTGATCCTTGCGGTACCCCAGCGGAGATGGTGTAGTATTTAACCCCTTCATCCGTGTCATACCGTAACTTCCTGTTCGTGAAATAGTTGGCGATTATCTTTAGCAGGAAGTAGGGTGTTTCGATCCTAGCAAGTGATCGCTTAATTTGGGACCAGTCGCGTTTTTGACGTCTAGTGTCACCAGTACTTTTTTTAGCCCCACCTCGAAGAATGCCCTTCTATGGCTGCAGACGCGATGTCGACTACTGTTTAGATAGCATCGACCGTGGAGCGTGACTTTCGAAATCCAAACTGGTGGTTTGAGAGGGCTCCCTTCTCCACTGCTGCAGTCAGCAGTTTGTTGTATATTATGCGCTCAAGCATATTTCCCATTGTGTCTAGAAGACATATTGGGCGATATGACGATGGTTCTCCTTGTGGTTTATTTCCTTTGGGTAGTAGCACTAAGTGTTGCAACTTCCACGGTTCTGGGAACACTCTCTCCTCGAGACACTTTTGCAATGTTGCGATGAAATGATCTGGTTTTATTCCAGCAGCAGCCTTTAATGCTGTGTTCGGAATACCATCGGGTCTAGGCGCCTTTTCGTCTCCTATTCGATTTAGAGCTCTCTGCAGTTCTTCCAGTGTAACGGCTGCGATATGTCCCATTTCTGTTTCCCGGACCATGTTTTGTAACCTTTTGGGGAACAAGTGCTCCACTATGGTTATCAGCATTTTTGGGCACGTTATTTGTGGAAACCTGCAGGATTTCAGTTTGGTCATAACCATTCATCTCTCCCTCTAGACCTTTGGACTTTACGCCTAGCTTTTAAACACTTTGCCCTGAGTGTTTTTATTTCTTCGTTCCACCAGTAGCATGCGGCACCTCTTCGATTTGCTGTTTTCCTGGGCATTGCCGCATCACAATCCGCTACGATATTTTTCGTAAATTGATGCGACAAGCTTTCGGCTGATCCGCTTGTATCTGTGGAAGAGCTATTCAGCATCTCCTCGAATGTATCCTTGTCGAAAAGGTTGTCCTTCCATTGTGGGCCCCTAATTTTTTGTCACTGCGAGGTTCTTTTGGTTTTTTCGATCTTGAATATAAATCGCCTGGTGGTCGCTATGACTATACTCCTCGCTGACGCGCCAGCTCATGTTGCGTAAGATAGAGTGACTTGCAAAGGTTAGATCGATGATTGATCCCGTTCCTGCTTTGCGAAATATGTTGGTCCTTTCTCTATTTGCTAAGCCTGTGTTTATAGATGCAAATGCTTCAAGGAGTGTACGCCCCCTTTCGTTGGTGAGCCTACTGCCCCATTCCGTAGCCCAAGCATTGATGTCTCCTCCAATGATTACATCAGTTTTGTGTTGCGCATTGTTCATCAACATGTCCAGCATTGCTTGGTATTGGTTGAGTGTGGTCGCGCGTAGCAGCTGTAGAAGTTGATGCCATTTACTTTTGCGCGTACAAATCCTTCCGCATCATCATCGATGTCTTGAAAGGCGTGGTTCCCGTATATCCATATTGCGACATGCTTTGTCTTGTCGCATACCCAGATACTGCTGTCGAGAGTTTTATATGGTTCGCTTGTCAGGACCACATCCGCTTTCTCATCTCTTGCTGTTTGTTTCAGGATATCCTGAGCTATCTCCCAGTGATTAAGATTTATTTGTATGACCTTCATCGTTGTATGCTTGTCATGGCTTTCTTGAAGACTGAGCACTTTCCACTGCCCGCTACGTGTTTTGCGTTCTTCGGATCATTTTCCCAGCAGAACATGCATGACGGCTCCTCGCTGCAATTTTTTACTATGTGGCCTTCTGTGCCGCATCTCCTGCATAGTTTGGAGCGGCGTGTCCAAATTCTAAGCATTTGAAACACTTACTTAGCATCTTTTTTTGGCGGACTCGGCAGTTTACCCAGCCTACCTTTAGTCTTCCTGCTTCGAGCAACTTTTTTCCGATTCCTACAGGGAGGCTAATTAGTGCACTCTGTGTGCTATCGTGTATTGGAAGCTGTGAAGGGATGCATGTGCGAACGTTATAAATAAAAGTTATGTTTGCTTCAGAGGTTTTTAAGAAAGTTTGCATTTGGATGTTCAAACTGTCAATTTGATGCCACGTATCTTACTGCAGTTATGAGGAGTACAAGGCTAGATGACTAAGATAAAAATTTGCTGAAGTCACGAAGTCCGACTATGAGAAAAGGGCACTCTAAACAAACCCATCCAACTGTTTTCAGGAACCAATTAGTTCACAAAAAATTGTAAGATCAAACCAGACGCTAGCATCCCGTCGTGCAAATCTCTACCCGAAACAACGGTTCAAATGATTGATAATCAACGTAACCAATCATAGAAAATCAATCCAAGCGGCGAGTATCTATCTGTATCCACAAAAAAGAAAAGAAAAGAAAAAAACTTTTCCAATTTAAACAAAATAGAGAATATTTCACTGACTCTGATTGGCCTTAAGTAAGAATCCATAATAAAAATCTACTTAACGATACCTTTCCCTTCTCGAGACAACGTAGGCAGGGGCAGGGGCAGGGGCAGATACTTCTCCGTGTCCAGAACGTTTAGAACGTTGCTGCATGGAATAGATATTGTTGGAGATTGTAATTTATACTTCATTGTTGATGGGGCACAGAAAATCGTTTTTATTGTTTATACACTTCTTAAGGAATAAAATCGAAACAATAGTGGCCCTGCTCTTCTCTCCTCTGGTAACCCCGTTTTTGTCCACTTGTAAACAAACCTCTGCATCCGGGGCTATCTTTGCCGTCGGTCTTTCACATCAAAGCAAAGCAAAACCAAAGCATAGTGCACTGAACTAATGACGAACAACGAAGGCTAAAACAACAAGATATACGTAGTACGGGTAGAACAAGTGCATAAGAAGGACGGGCGGATATAAGGGCAGGTATAATTTTTTTTTAGAAAAAGAAAAATAAAAAACAACGAAAGCAAAAGTACGAGTAGAAAGAAAACAAAAAAAAAAAAAAAAAAAAGACAAGAATTTAAAAATAAATAATGCACTGCACTTCATTTAAAATTATGCAGATACATACTCGTCGTAGTCGTAAGTCGTATTCATAGATGCAGATACTAGTGGAGGCACCCCCTTTGGGTATACTTCCATGTGAATGTAGAGAATGCATTTTTCTTGGGATGAGGACTGCAGGGGGTTTTTAGACTCACACACTGACAGATTGCAAGGGGAAAGGTATATGCCCCCAAATAGTACCTCCGGGTATAAAACCAACCCAAGCCTCGTACATCATCATTGCAGAGCATAAACATCATCATAGAGTTCGCTGCAATGCCTACCAGATGGTGCTGACTATGGTGCTGTTGCAAGTACCATACATACTGAAGCTATTGCTGGTGCAATGGTCCTTGGATTTGTATCTTGTGCCAGAGTACGAGTATACTATATAGTATATCTCGTATCTCGTATCTCGTTTATGAGCAAATAACACAAGAAAATTAAATTGGAAATCGTTAATTGCAGAGTTAGTGGCTGTTCATTGGTAATGGTTACCCCCATTGCCACTGGGCAAGAGAACAGCATTTGCGTACTACGATACAACTTTGCCATGTTTACGGAGGTATAATACTTAACATGGCAGTTGTTGTTTGGAAATCCAACTCAACGGGGGCTTTGGGTACTGATATGGGAGGATTGGGCTTGAGTATGGCTACTCCTCACAAGTACCAGTTCGAAGAGTCTTCTTCGCGATGACTGCTTATACTCGTATTCGTACTTCCAGCACCATATACCAATTTCATGACACGAAGAAAAAAAAAATTCAAGAAAATTTGTGTTTCGCATGACTAGCGACTACCAACGAGTGACTACTAGCGACTAGAGACACTGCCGCTTGGCTTATGTTTGCCAATCTAATGGACGCTAGAGTCATGTTTGGGTAGAGTGTTTGCACACAAGCGATTCATGTTGTCATGTGACATTTGCTATCGTAATTAGGGACACCGAATTTATTGGCATAGGTTGGGCTCTCACTCCTCTCTCTTTAGTCGATACCTGGTAGTAGCTAGTCAAGCAAATCAATATCTAGAAACATTCACAATCAATTTGCGTCATACTTGTATACGTTAAGCAAGAATAGATACTCCGTACAGGTACAGCAGGTGAAGTAAGCTACATGTTATACCATAATACTTGGGCAGAGTCGATATTATGGCCAATTAAATTGGACTGGCTAATGACCTCCTCAAAGTCACTGTGTTCTGAGCTGCTTTTGCCAACAAAAAAAAATACCCAATCGGATAAAAGTCCGTCGTTTTGAGGTAAAAAAAAAAATAACCGGTAAAGCTTAATTGGCGCACCAATCTCGGTATCCGATTTGTAACGATGAACTCATTTAAATACGTACAGGAGCATTGAACCACCATTTGACAGATCCGACGCAATTTTAGGCGACGTTGTTGCTGCATTTATTGCCTGATACTCAGGTTCAGATAATCAAAATGATATCCTTCGGAGTAAATTATTATTGTCACCGAGGTATTAATATTTAAAATTTATTTGACTGTATAACACTGGTCTGACTGCATTCCATACAGGATGTGGACAGTGAAGCAATGTTCAGACAGCACACAGTAGCTGAGTGAAGTCCCATATTTCACCGTACGGAGATCCAGAAATGAAAAGGGCTCTCTTAATTAACGCGTCAAACAAAGCAGTATATCTGGTGCTGAGAAGTGGGATCTAGGATGAATGATGACTGATATCTTGCTTTTAGTCCTACTCTCGCCACTTACTATATTAACCGTCTTGTTAAGTTGTACACAGAGAGCGGGACCTATGGCTTTTTGTTGACACAAATGGTGACATAGACAATTTTGGCTTTCAGAAGTTTTCCAATAGCCCAACTGCCAAAAATATCGGATTTTCCAATAACGACTTGACAACTTTTTTTTTAAATAAAAGGCAAACCATTTGAGATATTTCAAAAAATTTGTTATTAGTTTGAAGTACAATCAAAACATTTATGGATGGAACTCGACTTCGTTCATATGGCCACCGCGGGCACGTTTGCAGCGGTCGATTCGTTGGACCCAATTTTCAACGACTCGACCGCTATTTCGCGTTCAATGTTGGCTCTGAGTTCTTCCAACGTCGTCGGCATGTTGGCATAAACCAATGACTTAACGTAGCCCCACAGAAAACAGTCAAGCGGCGTTAAATCGCACGAACGAGGCGGCCAATCGACTCACCATACTTACTCTATTCAATAAATCGATTGTAGCGTGCGCTGTGTGGCTTGTGGCACCATCCTGTTGAAACCACATGTCGTCCAAGTCCATATCTTCCAATTTGGGCCAAAAATAATCGGTGATCATGGCGCGATAACGCTGACTATTCACAGTAACATGACGATCGTTATCGTCGACGAAAAAATATGGCCCAATAACGCCGCCGGCATGCAAACCGCACCAAACAGTTATTTTTTGTGGATGAAGTGGTGATTCATGAAGCACATGTAGGTTTTCACCCGACCAATAATGCATATTTTGCGTATTGACGAACCCATTGAGCCAAAAATCAGCTTCGTCACTGAAGATGATTTTGCGATGAAATTCATCATCTGGGCGCATCTTCTCCAGAACCCAATCGGAGCCAATGGTCCATCGGCTTTTATTCTTGAGTCAGCTTGATCTTGTATGGGTGTAAACCAAGATCCTTACGCAAAATACGCCATAATGTGGTCTGAGCGATGCCCAATTCTTGAGAACGCCGTGGAATTGACTGATTTGGATCGTTTGCTACGGATGTCTGAACGGCAGCGATATTTTCGACACTTCCACCAACCCGTTGTCTCACTGACACGGCAACATCACACAACGAATATGTAGACTCAAATTTTTGCACTAAACTTGTTATTGCCTGTCTACTAGGGCGAGAATTACGACCGAAAATTGGAGTTAACGCTATTAAAGTTGCAGTCACCGACTCCGAATATCTGTAGAAAATTTTTATAATTTGCAGACGTTGCTCGTTAGTGTGCTTTACCATGATGAAAATGTTGAGTTTACTGAATAAATTGACAGTGACAGTTTGATGATTAGTGAAAGAGTGCGTTCACAAATTAAATTAAAAGTTGTCAAGTCTCTATTGGAAAGCCCTTTATGATGACGTCATAAACTATATTTTCTGCTTTTCGATGCATGGCTTGAAATCGAACCCAGATTTCTTCCGTAGTAATCGACGAAATCAACCAACCACTGCCAAAGTTGGTCAGAAAGCCCCAGGATCCGAAACCAAACTTCATTTGTTGGAGTTGACGAAGTTAAGCATTGTACCAGAGCCCAAGGAACCGAATCCAGAAGTCTAGCATAGCAGTCGACGTACTTAACCACTGCGGCATGTTCATACTTAGACTAGTAAGAGATTCCTTAGAATTAGGCTTAGGTGACTTGCACCTTCTATATCTTCTCATAGGCATTATGAGTTCCCTTTTCTTGGTTTTTTTAAAACATAACCTTTGCGGACTCTCCTCTTGTAAGCACTTTCAATTCTATTTGGTTGTGAATGCCATCCTCGTTAGCTTTGTATACCAGTCGCTTTGTTAACCAAAATTTCACTTAAACATGTATCACACAACTCTGAACATTGTAAAGATCGTAAGATCTTTTCGGCCTTAATGCCCTCCATATGTAACAAGGTAATCTTACTTAGTGGCACACAATTGGTACCAAGACAGCAAAGGGCCAACTCTGATGGAAATCCGATAACACATTGTTTGGTTTTGTAAGAGCTTGTAAGACGCTGAGATGATAGACTGATTGACCTTATGTAAGTCTTTTGGATCAATTTTCGAGTGTAACAAAGCTTTTGGCAAAGAAACAAACAACTGTCACTTTCCATCGTAAAGATGGAAGCAGTTAAATTACTACCGATTAAGTCCTGTTGAATTATGTTGTTGGCTATGATACCTCGATTTACATCATTTAATGTCGTGTTCTGTTACGACCTTGTGCTTCCTTTCCAGACTCTGAAAGACCCCTTGGCTCTAACAATCCCGTATTAATTCAGCACATGCGGCAGACTTAGGCAAGAAGTCTTGAGCTTCCGACACGTGAGCAACCGTCTTATGACAATCCGTATCAAGGCTAAATTCGCTGACAAAAGCCTAATATGCGCACATGCCCCTACGGAAGACAAGGACAACGACACCAAACAGTATTTCAAGGAACTCCTCGACATAGGTAGGACAGTTGATGACAGTAGACTACACGACACCACATCTGGCACTAAACTTAGGCTTATTGACTTAACGGCTGGACGAAATATCACTATTGCAAATACACCGTTTCGTCATCTCAATATACACAAGGGCAGATGGCAGTCTCCGGATCATCAAACGCTAAACCAAGTTGATCATTTTGAGATAGATGTAAGGCATACCTCCAGTATTCTGAACTTCCGAGGATTCCGGGCAGTCAACATTGACTCCGATCACCACTTTGTTGCAGCCAAGGTGCAAATGCGGATCTCCTAAGCACCACAATAAATAAGAACTACTACGAGAAGATATAACGTAGAAAAGCTGCAATCGCAAGGGACCACAATAATCTTCGCTGAACGCGTACCTCGAAATCTCTCAACAACTCCTATGCCGCCACCATCAAGTTCCGAAGACTAGTAGCAACGCTGCCAACGTGGCACCAAGGACACTGCAACTGATGTGCTGGGTTTCACCCGACCACCAGTAAGAAATCCTTGAATTGATGAAGAATACCGGCAAACACACGCAGCTAAGCAAGAAGCGTAGAAAGCGGCGATGCAACGAAGAACGAGAGACGCTCGTAAGCCCTACGAGCAGAGGAGACGTGAACAACGTCGGCTTTTCTTAAAGAGGAAAAATAGAGCGCGAGAAGCGCGCGACCGAAGATATTGAGAGGTTGTACTGTAGGAATAACAGGGCCCCCGCCCAATTACCAAGGCTTCGCCAATCAATGACGTTGTCTAATAAAAAGCTGGGGCAGAGCATATTACTGGTCTTATCGTAAACATCTTTAGATGACGCCACCGAAGGTTGCTACGATTTGACCAGTTACAAGTTGCCGGTCATAGGTCTTGTTGGCGGCAAGACCACCGGTAGTCCCTACCAGGACTTAAATCACGGTACCATGGGAGTCAGGAGCCCCCCGGATTTCGGTCCGGGCCGTCATGGTGGCTGTGGTTTAAACCCAAATCGCGGGAAGCGTCTTCCTGTTGGTTTGACCCATTGTAGAGTTGCAAATAAGTACTGGGTGCTGTGACCCTAAGTGCAGTAAGAGGTTTTAGATCGGCCTCGACTCATACTAAGGGTGGAACTTGTGCCTCCAACACAGTTCCGAATTGGTACCAAAGGATTAACGGAGAGCGATGGCAAGGCGTACCCTCTACATGACAGGTGGTTTATGTTAAAAACCAGAGACTATGTAGGAATAACACACGGAAGTTTTACCAGCAGGTAAAAAGAACGTGTCAAGGTAAGAAGACTCGTACAGAAGCCTGTAGAGATGAAGAAACATTGTAGAAGAGTCACAGTCGGTGCTGAGACACGTTTTTTCTGCAGACTGTATAACGGCGAGGAAGAGCAACATCCCGCCGTCAGGCAGAATAGACCATTCGACTTAGACTTCCATCCACCTAACAAAACCATATTGTTTGAACGTCTGAAGCCCTTCGTCAACAACCTGATTGGCCACTATCAGTGCTGTTTCAGAACGTGAAAGTCCATAATCGACCAAATCTTCGCACTGCGGTAGTGCTGAAAAAAACTCAAGAAGTCCAAATCGATACCCATCATCTTTTCATCAGCTTTAATGCCGCATATGACAGCATTTATAGAGGCGAGCTATATAGAGTCATTTCTAGTTCTGGCATTCCTGTCAAGCTCGTTCGTCTGTGCAGAATGACGATTGAGAGCGTTCGCTGCTCCATCAAGGTCAGTGCCGACTTACTCGTAACCGAGACGCGTTGTCATGTGACTTCTTTAACATCATGCTAAAATTGTTCAGAACTCAACACTGCAATCACAAACTTTCAAAAGTCTACCAGCGTACCGTACGCCGATGATATCGACATAATCGGGAGAACAATAACTGAAACGGAAGCTGCCACAATGGGTTTAGCGGTAAATAAGGGCGAAACCAAGTGTATACTATCAGCAAGATGGGGCACACAATATAGACAACCGACAGCTATAATTTCGAGGTAGTACAGGCCTTTGCCTACCTTGGCCCTGCTGTGAGTTCTGCCAATAACACCTCAGCAAATATAGAGCGAAGAATCACTCTTTCCAATCGCTGTTTCTTTGGACTAAGAAGGCAATTGAGTAGTAAGGCAACTATGTAAGACCTTGATCATCCCAGTCCTACTTTATGGCGTTCAAGCATGGACTCTATCGAAAGCGGATGAAGAAATTTTCAGTCGTTTCGAGAGAAAAACCTTGTGAAAAATATTCGATCCCATTTGCGTTGACGTAGAAGATTCACCAACGAACTATACGAGCTATACAGCGATCTAGTCAGTCAGAAAACTGCGCATCAGTGACCTGAGATGGTTAGGACATGCAAAGGGAATGGACACCCGCAGAGTCATCGAATCTAAGCCTGAGGGACAACACAGTAGAGGAAGGCCGCACCTTAGGTGGTGCGCACAAGTAAAAGGGGAGCTCAACCGACATAGGGTGCGCAACTGGAGGCAGTAAGCGAAAGACCGGGCTAACTGCAGAGACTTGTTAGTTGAGGCCCTGGTTCACCCGGACTTGTAGCGCCGCCTAGAAATTTCACGTAGTCCCGCTACCTACTGGGCCGCTTAAAATGATTCACTTGCCCACAGATTGATGTCATCCTCATAGTCCTGACCCGAAACTCATCCTTAGTTGGATCTAAATTGTTAGATGACTCTCGAATAGTCAGATACTGTCTTCCTTCTGCGGTTATACTTGATGTCATCACATACATTTTGAGATTTAATTCGCTAATGTGAATGATTAATTCCCAGTTACATCATAGTGACGAATACTCTCAGGAAGTTGAACGTCGAACGACTACATTGCTAGAGATCGCGAGGGGCTGTTCAAAGGTTGTATCACGATGTCTCATTTTGCCTGCATCAAATACGCAGGAACAGTGACATACTCGTCAATGCCAGTAAATATCAAGAATGATGCTACTAAGTTCTACACGACGTTGTAGTGTAGTATTGCAAAAGGAAAAAAAGACTGAGTCAATGTGCAACAGATGTGGCATTTACACTGTCTCCTCCGAAAAAGAGGCACAGGTTCCCGTTTTAGATTTATTCCAGAACTGTTAACAGCAATGAAGGAGTAAATCACAAATTCACCTCATATCACTTACCAGACTTTGTTTCAGAAAAAGAAACAGATTTGAATAAAGTACAGGTCAATTACGGTAACCCTGTGGTACTCCAATTAATTTAGTCCCTCTGACAGTTTTGCGAAATAAAAATTATCAATTATTCTCAACACGAAATTCCTACAGACAAAACCAACACCATTCACTGTGAAAGGTTAAAGACTTACGATAAAATTAATGACCATACCAAATCGCAACAATAAATTCGATTTAATCGACTCTAGCCACTTAAGATCTGTCACACTCCAAATGAATTACATCCCCGAGGCGATTCCAACTGAACTCCCATTACTTTGGCCCGTATCTATTCACCCACATTTTTATCGAGCATTTCACAACCCCGTAACAATGCATTTTAATTAAAAATTAATTCGATTGCATTTCAAATTGAGATAAAAAAACAAACTCGTATACGTACGGACGGATATATGGACGTTTACTATGCAACAAGTTACAAAGAAACAAGAGGCACTCGTTTGACTCGTTTCCTTTTTTTAAGTTGTCGCTAGATACGAGTATTTACGGCTTGTTAGCTAGCTAGCGCCATCGTTATCGTTGTTGTTTTAGCGGTCCAAAATAAATTAATCGTGTGGGTTTCTCGATTGTTGCAAGTCGAAATAATTGTAAAAACGTTTAGCGTACCACTTGGTACCCTGGGTATGTCAGCGCGCGACTTATACTCGTACGAGCAAATGAGCACAGCAAACCAATGCAACCCCAAACAAAAAACAAAAAAACCAAAAACCAAAAACCAAAAACCAAATAAGAAAATAAGGTATGCTTGCCATCTGGTAAAAGTAATTACGGGAAAATTTGCAATCAGTGTCGTGCCGCATTTATGGCATTTTTACTTTTCCTCAAGAAATATGGGCAAACAAGATTCCTATTTTAGTGTGATACCATCTACTCGCACCATAGCATTTGTTTGGTGCACGCTAAGTTCGTCGAAATAAAATAAACCAAATTGGCAATGTGAGAAAGTTGAATCAAAAGTGGACTGAGCAGACAGGAGATAATAATCCTCCGGAAAACAGTTGCGTGATAGTGACCGTAATTTCACATTAATGACATGAATTTCTATTTCCCTTTTAATTTTGAAATAAAACTAAGAGTTTGGGTCCAACAGTGGAGCCCTAAGGTATCCCATTGACCAAAAGGGTTTCCACTACCTGAATCGATTGATTCTTTTATATGAGTACGTGTATAAACAAAGGACTGTAAATAAATTAATAGTCCTGGAAACGATCTTTCAATTTTGGCAGTCCAGAGTACGGACATACGTGTAAAGTGACACTGATCAAGACGACCATAGCTTTTTCGTGACTTTTCTGAAATACCTACTTCAGAATCTATTAGTTCAGCAAACACCCCTCTGTGACATTATGCGTCTGGCTTGGAACCCACTACATAAAGCAAACATTCGAGTGCCTAAAATAGGGACAAACATTTAGAGATCTGAACATAAAATGCCTCGACCTTCAATTAAGAAAGTTCCGCTTTCAACCTGGATAACTTTTTCGTCAAATATAAGGCTGACTAGAGTGAATTCCAGGAAATTTTATGGGCGGGACATGGCTGATACAGAGGGAAGACGGCCTGTGACAGCATTTGCTCATGCTGCCTGGATCGGAACGGATTTGGCCTTGGATTTGAAGTCGGCAAGAGACTAACCATTCGCATTTATGTGAACATTGTTAGCATTACTTTTGTCTACTTTTTCAAAGAATGAAAAGGAGGACGTAACTAAAGGTCCTTTAAACGGGTTTCTAGAATGAACGTAGGACCGAGGGAATTTCTATCCTCCTCCCTAACTATCCTTCGCCCGCGATGTTTCCAAACATTTTAAGGGTAAACAAGTTTTCTTAAAACGAAAGCATAGGAGCCACCTAGCTATTTCCCGGTCAAAAATATAACCAACTAGAAACCTGTGGTACGACCAAGAACGTCGTGACGATACTATAATATTGGGCTAAGGAGTCATAGGTGCAGAAAAGTAGGAGTATGACTCGAAAATTTTTTTGAATGGAGAAGTCCTCACAAATCTTTTGTAAACCGGAGACTTTGGCTGCCTGATGAACCAGAAAATTTTGTGAAGTATGTCCAAAGACAATTTTACCTTTAAAAAAGATGTTTCCAATAATTCAGTGGCTACTACTACTACTACTACTACAACGAACCATGAGACTTATAGCCCGTCACTGCAGTTTAGACAGAAGCCAAGAAGCTTATTAAAGAACCAGCATATGCTGCAAGGCCGTATAAAGACGGATGGAAGTAGCCTCCTGGGCATGATTTGAACAATCCAAAGAGTAAGATCTTGGAGAACACGTTTCTGCAGCCAATTACACTTTCAATATGTTCAGAGATTTTGTTAAACTTCGATCATATACTCCTACTAACATCACCAAGATCACGGGGCAATGCAAACGAAGGGTCCCGTCCTGACGATAAATTATGAGCAATGACTAACAATCGTGAGAAAAAGCTGGAAATATTCGAAAGGAAAATTCCCAGCAAATAGGTCCAACCTACAGTAACTACGAGCGGATGGCCTGATCTTGAAGCGAATGAGAAAGCTAGATCGTCCGAAGTTCCGGCCAAAAAAATGCTCTATTAGTCAGAAAAACGGCGAAAAGGAACGTTTCAATTTGCATTGTGACGACCAAGTTGGTGACTTCCCGATCCTCCTAAGACGGCTGAGAGGCAAGCGGCCAATAACGGCACTGAAGAAAAACAAATCTAAGGGCTCTTGTTTCAACTAACCATGATACTAGACAAAACAGTTCATGAAATTGGAATGGCAGACAGGCGAGTTCAAGTTGGTATGATTGTGTTGATTACAGGAATATCAGCTGGACGATTTCGCAAAGTTTCTGCCAAAAATACACTTGACAGCGCAGTTCTCAACTATGTTGAACCACAATCCGGAGTACTACTCGATACAGAGCGTAACTTAAATCTGCCACTACATATCCGAGTTAGTACAGTAGGCAAGTTGGTGGTGAAAAATTCGTATTCTCGAAACTTAATAGAGATTCTTTTACAATAAAGGCGTCAGTGTCAGATGAATATGTACCAGGCTTTGAAAAAAGCTACTTTTCTACTTTACTAGGAAGAGATTTTTGCGTCAAATTTTACACAAGAGGCAGTGTTGGGCATTAGATAACTCATTTTCTAGTTGATTTTAGTAGTTTAACCATAATTAATTTACAAATTAATCATTCAGCTGCAACTAATTTAACGTTAATCGTCAATCCACCATTGCAACTACAACCAATTTAACTACAGAAATTATTTGCCAGTGAACGATTAATTTAGTTGTAGTACTGATTAAGGCTCAATTAATTTAGTTGTAGTGCTGATTTAAGCTGAATTAATTTAGTTGTAGTGCTGATTTAAGCTGAATTAATTTAGTTGTAAGTGTAGCTCTTAGTTGAAACAAATTCTTGAACACCACCATTCTCCGGAAGATACAAATTCCATTTTAGAGACAAATTATACATTCGCATTGGCCAGGGTTAAAGAACTAGAGCGTGTAGAGCGATTGAGTACAGCCACTTTGATGTGAAAATACTTCTTCAAACCTCGCCTTAGTTGATGTATACGAGTATACAGAGATAAGTTTAATGTTGCTCGCCTGGAACCAGATTCAGTTGTGAATTATTTTGCGCATTCCGAAATAAGTAAGTAAGAGCTGGAAGAGTGCCAGGTACGAAAGTCCCATTCTAGACAGCATACTGGAATGTTGTATAATGAAACAAACTGTAGCTCCCCTCTACTTGTACAATAAAGTTGTAGGCTCAAAGTGGGTTTTCCAAGCAAAAGTTATGTTTAGATCACTGTCTTTGGACTACCTTTAGTATAGCTGTCAGGTGGCTTGCACTTGAAAAGAGAACTAGGATCTGCCAGATATAAAAAAAATGTAACGGCGCAATGAGAACATCTACAAGGGAAGACCGCGGAGCTCTGTTTCATTTGCTATCCATTAACAATTTGGGCGAATAATTTTGCCCACAGACTGGGAGATAAACAGCAATTGAAAGAACTAAATGTGTGCCATTTGCCTCATGCATCATGCCTCTCAGATCAACCAATTAACATCAGAGTTGACTTCAGTCACCTGATTCTGGAACAACGAGATTTTATTCTCAGATGGTTCTAAAACATCCGAAAGGCGTTGACGTGGGGTTTACTCTGAGAACCTCTGCATACATGAATCTATCAGTCTACCTACACACTTAGGTTCTTCCAAGCCAAAACGTTATTTATTCACCAACCCTCTGCTAGACCTTAATCCAACAAGCGGTGATTAAATCGGGAGCTTCGAACAATATAATATGGAGGACAGAATCACACTCTGTTGAGTAGGGAACACTCGGATTTATTCGCCAGATTTGGATATTCAGGAATAACTGGCAGACAGCTTGTCAACTTCAAGCCGACAATGTCATACGCCAAATAGATGATACACTCTTCATCCTCACTATGAACTACATAGATGGACTCATTGGGACAACCGTGAGACGCCTATCCTTATATGGCCTTTACTGGATCACAAAGGATTAAGACAGATGATATCTCTTAACTTGAACTGTGCCATTGAAAACTACGCGCAACGATTGCATACTCGTATCTGTCTCAATGATGTCTCCAGGAGCTTTAGGAATGAAGGAGAAAAGGAATCTGTTCGCACTGCCATTGCAAATGGCCTACTTTAACACCTAATCTACAATCATTACTACTTCCGATACCTAAAGGACTCTGCTGCATTGAGATCACGAACCTGGGCAAATTTGTATTGTTGCAGATGTAGCCAGGGCATGTCATGCAAATCACAAACCTCAAACGACGACAATTATGGCTTAACATTACTTTAGCAAGGTTCTTAGTACCTAAGCAAACATGGTCTTAGGAAAACCTTGATGAACAAGTCAATTACCTCCTAGACCTCGAGTTATATCTGCTTCCTCACACTCTAAAACTTTACAAACACAATGAGGTACCACAAGAGTATCTACTTTGACCGATTATTTTTTCTTATTTTTAAAGTGGAAGCCAAACAAACTGCAATTGTTACAAATATCACGAGGACTGGAGATTGGGGGGTAATGTGTATGAGAAGTAACCCATATTTGAGCCGACAAAAGTGATTTATTAAGAAATCGATGTTTTCCAAACGTGAAAACATATGTTAACAAGGATTAGTGACAAAACTAGTAATCCAATTGAGTTTAGGACGTAAACCTGGCCCAAGGTTCAATCCTATGATTTTTCCATCCGACTACAACTTGTAGAAATTGATTCCGACACCCGGTTGACCTCATAAGAAGGTTCCAAAAATAGCTGCGTCCGCTATAGCAAATTTATAATTTCCTCATCAAATTTTTTTTTTTTTTTCTTGAAGAATCACTCGAATTCGAATGCACGAAAGCACACTGTGTGGTGGTTCTCATCAGAATAATTCTTTCGTTCCACTTAAGCAATCAATACCTTTCTCCTTGGGCACTTAATGAAATTCCCCACGGTGTTATTAAACATACTCGTACATATAACTCATGTATCTCGATGATATATCACTTTTCTACTCAGGAAATCAATGGAAAATCCGTTCCTGAATTATTCACACTACTGCATTGGCTTGCTGACTTTCAAGTACCCCCGTCATTATACTGCAATTACGTACTCTCGTACCTCTTGTTCGTATTCGCATACGTATTCTCTCCATCTCATTGGGTATACTTGTATCTAGAACGTGCAGTCACCATCATGTGGTGTCTTATAGCTCATTTCCCATGGTAATCGATTCGTATGGCTTCTTTATGATAGAGATGAACGTTCCCTCCAGCCAGGAAAGAGGAAGCAAATTCGCCAAAATTAATTGTTTCCATTGCGCGAATGCATCCGCAACAGATTCAGCACCAGATTCGCATTCAAAATGGATTTCGATTTCGATTTCGAGTTTTTCTTTCTATTTTTCGTATGCGTAAATTGACAGATATTGCGGAAGCTAAGCTCGAGAGGAACAACACACCTCTTAACAATGGAGAGCGCGTTCATGGATTATTTTAAGTCTTCCGGTTTCGAAATTATTGGCTTCCTCATGTTTGGACTTTGGAAATTTGGTACGCACTCTCTATCTCACTCTCTGTGACTCGTTCTATTGTATATAGTTTAGTCATACTGATCCGCCAACGCTATTTTCCATTTTCGAATTGAAAATGTTTATGGTGACATGGAAAATGCGGTGCAGCCATCTATTTCATCCAACAGATACAGATACAAGTACATATACCTATAGATCAACTCGTACTCGTACTGGTACTTGTATCTCAACCTAAATAGTGGAAATCTGTTTGTACTCCATTGAAGCTACAGCCAGTGTGACGGGCACACTAGAAAATACGAAACACGAACTGGAACTCTCTAACTCTCTATAGTTGGGCATTGGACACAATTGCATGGCACAACTCGTAGGTAGTATCTACTCGTACAATACAATTCTACGTAGATAGGTTTACTTGAATTGGATGATTGGAGCTGAAGCTGGAACTAAAGCTAAGGCTGAGACTGAGACTGAAGCTAGGCTGACTTGACTGGTTGTTGGAAATGGACAAAGAAGTCAATCGATGTGGAAAGGTGACGGTGTAACCGGTCGAGCAACCTTTTTGGGTTGATCTCTATCGATGACTGCACAATTATTTTTCATTATTTATAGATACCGCTTTCAGATACAAAACAAAGGGAAATCGGTTTCGGTTTAGAGATTCATTGGTTTAGCTCTGAGCTTAGTATCAAGGTAGGTTAGGTTGGTTAGGTACGTGCAACGACGACGACAAGCACGGGTAATTTTCTTCCAGATTTTCTAAGTTCAATTGGCCCGTGGGCCTACACTCTACAGTCTACAATATTGTCTGAGACTGTTGGTTGGTTGGATGGTTGGATGGTTGGTTGGCGGTGAAGAGGTTAATCAAGTGAACAACACAGTAAGACACGATTTGAAAAGACGACAAAGACAAAGTGAACACCAAGTCATTGTTGGTTAGATTTGTTAGCATTTGAGTTTGAGTTAGCATTAGCGGTTTTGGTGTCGGGGTTAAGATGTATACAAATCATAAGTCACACAATGAACGGAAGGTGGAAATGAGATTTCTTTATGTCGAGTGACTACGAAGTAGGGCAAGTGAGGTTACTTCCGCAACTAACAATGATATTTGTATCGAGTGGAGGCTGGAGCTGCATGGTACTTGCATATATTTGTCTGAGTCTTTAGAAGATGCCCTCTTAGATCACCCAAATCTGAAGTTTGGTATACCAAATGAGTAAACCCTTACCTTGCAGTCTATTCTTTTGAATTGGATTTGAAGACCATTTTACCAAAACTGCTCAGTTTACACAGTCTGGTCATAAATATTAGTTAACGACTAAACACATTCCTTGGAGTATTGAGCACATCCACTTCATCTGGACATGTGACACATATGCATCATTGCCACATAAACAATTGTCGGTTTACAATCATTCACACACGGAATAACTCGAGATCTTTCGAACGGTTGGAATCACTCGTAGTTTTGTGTAGTTCGATGTCGCCAAAGATTCGGCTGCAACCGCACTGTAAAAATTTCGAGAGCCGAAAACCGCTGCAAAACCGGACATTTGTCGCTCGGTTCAGATAAAACTCACCAACTCAGAGTCGCATTGAACCAAAAACAAGGAAGGGAAAGGAAATAATTTTTTTTTGTACGAGATGATTCGAAGATTTACTAACGAATTCGATTCACTAACAAGAAAATCTTCACCATTGAAGAATCCTTCAAACAACAGAAAGATCGACTAGTGGGCTATCAAGAAAAGGCTCAAAATTCATTCAGGGAGCCGAAACTGGCAAACGTATTAGTAATAGAATGATCCACAATTTGGAGAGAAGGCTAAAATCTTACAGAACTGTTTTGAAAGACATAGTGAGTCCGCACAACTAAACAATGCTCGCCAACAAGCCATGGGACACTCCAACAAGATTCTGCTCCAGCTCACAATAAGAAAATAATTCAGCAGTAACTCAAAAACAACGTCATCCCTGACTGATTGATAGACCTCCTCAATCCGTTAGAATACAAGCTAATACGCTATAGAGAGCATAGCTTGCTCCAACATCGAAATGCTGAGTATTTAAGCGATCCTTGCCCAAACGTGAAAAATTTTCTATGAGGTGCCTACAGGGATCGATGCTTAGCCAAAGCGTTTCAGGTCGTGTTGGAAACCCATTGATGGTATGTTCAACGATCTGTAGCTATTGAGTAACCCAATATATAAAATAAAAATGATTAAAAAAAAGTAACCGGTTCTCTTTTCATCAATTCTTCTCGCTACCAGTATCTATGACCAGACGAGGTAGATCAATCGTTTGGGGGTCTATGCACTTCCTCAAGATCCGTCACGAATTCAAGACACAAAAAAGATGCAACTGTAAACAGCAAGACGCTCCTGGAGGGAAGTTCAGTGCGACATCGTCACGTATAGTTCAAACCATTTTTGGTGTAAAGAAAGTTGAAGTTAGATCTCAAGACCAGCTTAGAAAGATCGAAGGGCCTAGATTCATAAGCAATGGTATTAAAGGAAAAATAGTACATTCAAAAATGTTAAGGCCTATGCGATCGCGAAACTAGTCCCTGCTAAAGAGCCTTTCAAAATTTTTGATTATGGGCAACTTGGACGAGCGCTGTTAAAAATTTGACATATGAGCGAAGGTCTTATGATAAACTGAATTAAAGTTCAATTCGAAATCATTAGCCTTAAATGCGTCCATGTTCTATAGACAAAAGGCACAATGCTACTAGAGGAAGTGGCTTCCAAACAAAAGCAATGGCATACCTACAAAAGGGAGGTACATCTTTGCCGAGACAATCGACAAGCAACAGCTTCCCGACGCAGATATGTAAACGAGCTGCGAGTTTGACTAATTACTTTTGTTGGCGGCATGAAATCAAACGAAGGCACCCCTCCAGTACTTTAGATGTGCGAACCTTTCGAGCGGCCAACAATGGAACCCCGAAAACTTGCAGTCGAAAAACAGAGGAACGGACTGCCGGTTACACCTCTCTAATCTGTCCTCGACCGACCACTACCACGGAACCCCTGAAGGAAAGGATGACATTATGCTAACGCAGCAAAATAAGATGCGCGACCGACCACCACCACGGAACCCCTGAAGGAAAGGATGACTAGGGCTTAGCAAATGCTTACACATGCTACGCCAGAAACATTCATGCTCCTACACCGAAAAAAAGAAAATCATTTAGCAGAACGTTGGCCCTTATCGGTACATTTTTAACTCGAGAAGGTTCACAGCAGATCAAAGTATCGTACACTGAAACAAAAAATACTACAATGTTCCAAAGATAGTAAAAATTGTTGGTCATTCGTCAAAAATATTAGGAATTCCGTCTCATCCTCAATCCCAACGTTCATTTATAGTGACATTCCAGCTGTCAGCTCTTTAAACAAGGTCAATCTGTTTGCTGCACACTTTGCGGCCAGCTCAATACTTCCAGATTGTGCTTTTCCCCGCCTACATTTGAATGCGTTGAATCTTCAATGGGAAGAATCCACTTTCGCACTCGTCTACAATAGTAGCAACCATCTGGCGAAAGCAATATAGTTGCACTTGATGTTTCTAAGGCCTTTAACAGAGTTTGGCATCAGGCTCTTTTGTCGTAAATGCGTGCTTTTGGGATCGATGACTCTCTTCTTCAATGGATTAGAAATTACCTTTCGGAACGCTCAATTCAAGTTGTCTTGAACAGTTTCAAGTCTGATATTTACAAAGTAAATGCTGGTGTGCCCCAAGGCTCCGTTCTGTCTCCGACACTCTTTTTAATTTTCATCAACGATCTCTTGTGTGCTACTTATAATCATATTCAGTATCGTCAAAAATGCTGCTAAATGTCTAGGTTTCCTCAAGCGATGTAAGAAATACTTCACCCCCTCTGATCTGACTCAATATATAACGCGTTTATCCGCCCGAAATTGGAGCACAATGTCCACATCTGGTCAGGCGCGCCCAAAACATCTCTGCACCTGCTAAATAGGATTCAATACCGCGCGATAAAATTCATAGGTGCTACTAATATCACTCAAACAATGGACGCCCTCGAACACCGACGTAATGTCTTCTGTCTCACTCTGTTTTATCGCTATTTCCCCCACCAGTGCTGCATAGAAATCGCCAGTAGCATTCTGTCCCTTCAAACTTTTAACCATAACACCCGTCTTGTCTTGCTATTAATGCTAATCAGTACACCCTCATGCACACTTTCGTGCGTACTCTAAAATATTGTTATCCGTGCCTAAGCCGTACAACTCGCTTATGGAATGCCCTACTTAGCGCTTTATTTCCTAGTCATTATAACCTTCAAATATTTAAAACCAACGTTGATGGGTACCTCTCTTTCTTTCCTCCCTGATTTTCCTTCGCCCGAGATGTGTACAAGCATTTCAAGGGTACTCAAATCCCTTGAGCGCGCGCAACGCCGCAGAGTGTAGAAAAAACATTTAAGACGTCCAAATCGATATTACATCAATTTTATGGCCGCCTATAACATTATACGATATATAGGAAGAAGATATACAGAGCCTTATCTAGTTTTGGCATCCCGTCAAGACCGCTTGTCTGTGAATTCTCACTCCTTAATCAGATAATATCTCAGCTTAGAGACAGAACAAAGACCTTAAACTTTGATTAAAAAATGTAGTTCTACAAGAGCAATAAACGGTATTGCTATTAAATACAAAGATCAGACCCAACTCCGTACCTTGCTCACATGTTTCTTCGACTGTACCGACTACCGGATTGTTGCATTAGTCAATTTTGTAGTTTGAAGATAGTCCAAAGGAAATTGCTCACTTTCGTCCAGTTGAACCTGAGAATTTTCTTCCTCGTTAGCGAGACACTAGCACAATATAAAGGGTGTTTCAATACGAGGTGAAGTATTTGAGAGGCCTATTATTTTACAGCTGATGCACGCAGGGTTGGCATGTGGTGACAGATGTGACAGTGAAAGACAAATTCACAGTAACGAGCGAAAGATCCGTGCCAATTTTGCACGCAATCATGCACCTCCCGAAACGTGTTCTCGCAAAATAGTCAAAAATTGCTAGAGATGCACTCAGTATAAGATGTGGAGACGCTAAAATGTATTCGCCCCGGACGTTCAATGGAAAATATCAGCGCAGTAAAGAAAGGCGCCAAAAACGACCCAAACACCACCATTCGACACCGTTCTCAGGAACTTGACTTCTCCACAACCACAACCCACCGAACTTTGACGAAAGATTTGGCTCTGCATTCGTACAGGGTTCAATTAACACAAGAACTGAAGCCGGTCGACCACCAGCAGCGCCGTACGTTCACAGATTGGGCCTTGGAGAACATCCATGCTGACATTGATTTTTGTAAGAAAATTATGTCTTCGGAGAAGACATTGGCGCCTACGTTAATAAGGAAAATTGCTGCATCTGGGGCATCGAAAATCCACGAGTGATTCCGGAAATGTCACTGCACCCGGAACGACTGTCCGGAGGTGTCATAGGGCTGTACTTTAATACGATGATTCCACCAGCCCATAAAGCACACCAAACAGTGAGTTTTAATGGTTGTAAGGACGTCTCGACAAAGCCTTCTGGGTTTTCTTCACTCTAAATTCGGCACTTTGTGTGTTTACATATCCATTTAACCGAAAATGGGCCTCATCGAAGAACAAAATTTTGCGTTGAAAATAAGGTTCAAACTGAATCATGTTTTCGGCCCATTCACCGAACCTATGACACGTATAATGGTCACGTGGTTTCAACTCTTGCACAAGCTGGATCTTATAAGCTTTTAAGCCAAGATCTTTCCGTAAAATCCTCCACAAAGTGGATGGGCAAAGCTCCAATTGCTGTGTACGATGGCGAATCGAATCATTCGGATTCTCCTCAACTCTGCGCTCTACAACGGCAATAACTTCTTGTGTTCGCGCTGTTTATCGTCTTTGGGGATGCGTATTATCCACTAAAGTGCGAAAACGATTTATCGTGTTCCGAATAACTTGCTCAGATGGACGATTATGTCGATCGTAAAATGGACGTAGCGCACGGTAAGTTTAGTGCCGAACCATGGGTTTCAAAATAAGTTTGCACAATTTGCACGCGTTGTTCTGGCGTTTATCTATTTATTGTAAAATGGCAAAACGTACTTACCACAAATCAACTTTCAAATTGACAATCTGTAGAAACAACGTTGCCAGCTTAAGAACCAAGCCTATAAAAAAATTTACGCTGCAGGAACCGCACCCGAATTTACATTCAGATGCATGAAAGAAAACGCTGGACTCAAAATTGTTAATAAGTAATTGACAAATGCAAAAATATTGTTCAAGTTCAAGTAAAGTTCAACCTGAACAATGAGTTGATGTATTTCAGAAAGAATATTGGTACTAGTACAGACTCTTGCGGCATCCCTAGGTGAAGAAATTCAATTTTACTTCTGACACCGTCAATTTTCTCTTTCTGGAATCTAGAAGATTGAAATCATTGCAAAATAAAACCACAAAATCCAGCTCTTTCAATTTCGTCAAGCAATAAAGAATGATTGACCATATGAAAGGCTTTGGTTATATCAATAAATAAGCCAGCTGTACACTTTATATCATCAAGCTTAATATGTTCGAACAAAAATATAAGAGAGCGTCGTCTGTTGGTCTGCCTCTCTGAAAACCAAACTGGATATCAGTGCTATTTTATTTAAACAAAACTACAATCCTAATTTGTACGGCCTTGTCAAAAATTCTACTAAATGATGACAAAATGTGAAGAATTTGGCATCTGATTAGCAGACGAAGCTAAAAAGTGTTTACTAAACGAGTTAGCAATATCGATTTTATTAGAAACCGTATTGTTATCTATGCCAATATCGGTGGTAGTTGGATTGTTTACTGTTGATGATTTATTAAGAATTTCATTGACTATTTGTCCGACCTCTAATTTCAACAGGATGGTGCTACGTGACATACAAATCACGAAACAAACAAGTTATTGCGCACAAAGTTTGCTGGCAGCGTAATTTCGCATTTCGGAGAAATCACTTCTTTCTTTGGGGCTACATATGTAAGATCTACGCAAACAATTCCAAGATAGGGCCCCAATTATGTGAAAGAGTGATTGAAAGTTTCGAGAATAGGATGAGGGTCTGCAAGCAGAACCGAGGCGGTCATTTGGAAGATATTGTGTTCCATAAGTAATCCTCACGCGTCTACTTTATACAACAATAAAGGTTTCAGATATATCTCATCAAAATCCTACACTTCTTGTTGAAATACCCTTTATATACAGCAATAGCCTCCTTGTTCGTCAACACCGTTCGCCGGTATCAATTTCTTGGACACCAATCTTTTTCAAGTGATACCAGTGAGTTCGATGAACTGTAGATCCTCGCTACGTTCCTACCCATTCAAACAAAAAGAGGAATACTTTTACCATGTATCGCCGAGTAATGATGAGCCATGAACAAATAAGAAGCAATTTCTCAACATGGAAGACATTAGGAGATATTAAGTCTTTCAGAACCGTCAACATGGCATTCGAATACAGATCCATGTACTTCAGCGCTCAGAACTATAAAATAGCGTCAGCTTAGCACATACATTTACTCGTAGATATGCCAAACTCTAATACCAAATCCTCTGAGAAGATTTGAATTTTTGTCGTAGCTCCACTGTCAACTACGGAAATGCTTATCACATCCATCCTACCATGAAGAAATGTACGATTCGCTATGCCAGTGTTGTGGAAACTTTTAGCAAACATCACCTGCGTGATTCATTGGCATAATAATAAATTCACTGTCGCCGCTTATTTCTATAGTTAATAATGCGGCAGTACCAAGTGCTGATTTATTTGCTAAATCATAAGTACTAACCATTATCACTTTTGAGCACACTGACTGAAATCAGTAGTCCAAATGCACGCCAAACGTTGGACCTCACCCAGGCGCCACTTTGCATTTGGCTGTCTACCAAACAACGATGACAAAAGGAATATTTATCGATCAATCATGACCTCGGCAAGATTGCCTTCAAAGGTATCTATTGTACCTCAGACGTCAAATAACTTTGTCCTCGAAGGTTGAATGAAGACACTCGTAAACTGCAAAGTAAATTCCCAAACGTGTAACAGATCATCGCAGTGGTTAGAGACAAACAATATCATCGATCAATGTTAATACACCAAAAAGAATTACGAGTATGCCATATGTGAAGTTATTGCAGCTCTTGAAAGATGAAATCAAGAAAAAACGCCCGCATTTGGCGAAGAAAAAAAGTTTCGTTTCATCAAGACAATGCACCAGTTCACACATCCGTCTTCGTGATGGCCAAAATCAATGAGTTAAAGCTACTCGCTAGATTTGGCCCCCTTAGATTATTCTCAACTTCCGAACTTGAAGAAAAGCATCGGAGCATCGGTGGTAAAAGATTTGCCAAAAGTAAAGTGGTGGAGTCAGCGGTTGATGTGGTTATTTTAAGGATTCTCACTACAAAGAGGGCATCGAAGCTATTAAACATCGCTGGGAGAAGTGTATTGAACTAAGAGGAGACTACCTAGAGAATTAAAGATATTTTTCCGCAATTTTTTCGTGTTTACTTTGCTTGGTCGGGTACTTCGGGGACTGCCCTCGTACCTCGGAGTAGACATCAACTCGGGGAAGACTTACCCTACGAAACCGCTGCTAGTGAGTTCAAACAAATGAGTTCAAAATTCTAAACTCAGACGACGAAACGCATGCTCGACAACATCGATCCTGCCAGCTCTACTCTATGGAACCGAGTGCTGAACGATAAGCAGGAAAGCAGAGCTGATATCGAATATTTGCGCCCGTATGCGAGAAGGACGAATAGAGAAGAAGATACTACCGCGAACTCTATGAGCTTTATCAAGATGTGGATGCAGTCCAAAAAGCTAAAACACGTCAACTAAGCTGAACAATGGACAATAATTCTCCAGCAAAGAAGGTCTTCGAATCACGACCCCAGGTTCGAGGTGAAAAGGAACACCGAATCTCCGGATGCCAGAGCGCTTGATCTAGACAACTGGAAGCACGTGCCCGGGATCGGAGATTGTGGAAAACTGCTGTGCCTCAGGCAGAGACTCTCTATGGGCTGGGAGTCCGTTAAGTAAGCAAATAAAGTATGAATGGAAACCCTGCATCGTTTACAAGATCCACACTAAAGGAGTCACTCTAATATCGCGTACAAGTACTTTAGACGCGACCACGACCTTGTCTGTTGCGCTGTGTGAAAGTCTGTATAGCAATCTGATTGGAGCATGTAAAGAGTCTTTCATTCGGCGCTTCCTATCTTTAAATTTAAATAAAACAAAGTGTGTGTGGGATATGATCGAAATTTTCTATTCGTTTGGAAGGCCTATTGATGCCATTATGTATGGAATATAACATCGTTCAAATGCCCGCGCAGCTTCTCTGGGTGGCGCGCATCCGAAATGTCCAATTTTCCATGACTCTGGCGCATAAGGCTGAATTTGACTGATGGCATGGGTTAAGTTGACTGTGAGGGCCGCTGTGGTTTGTGGCTTATTCGCATAGACCTGCGACTTCAGAAAACCCCACCAGAAAAATTCTAACGGGGTCAAATCGCACGATCTCGGTGGCCAGTTCACATCAGCTTCACGTGAGATGACTATGCCCTCGAATCGGCCGTGCAGAATTTTCAATTTGGCGTGAGCTGTGTGCCACGTGGCGCCGTCTTGTTGAAACCACGTGTCGTTGGTGTCCATATCATCCAATTCAGGCCAAAAGAAGTCGGTAATCATCGACATATAGCGCTCGCCGTTGGCGGTGATGGCCTGGCCAACGTCGTTATCAAAGAAATATGGACCGATGACCCCACCAGCCCAAAACCCACACCAAACAGTGACTTTTTCGGGATGCATTGGACGCTCTCGGATCTCATGTGGATTGGTATCGTCCCAAATTCGACAATATTGTTTGTTGACATCCTGAAATGGGCCTCATCGCTGAAGATGATTTTTCGATGCAATTTAGGGGTCAGTTTCCAACTGTTCCAGAGCGCATTCAGCGAACACACGTCTTTTCTATGGTCGTTTACCTTCAGCTGACCCAGGAGGTCAGTTGAATTTTGTACGGGTGCAGACCCAAGTCACGACGCAAAATTCGCCAAGATGTGGTCTGCGAAAGGCCGAGGTCTTGTGAGCGACGAGAAATCGACTAACGGACAGCGGCGATGATTTCGGCAGATCTTGCGGGTGTTGGTTTATCGCTTACTGAACCAGTGGACTCAAATTTATCCACCACCACACTGCGAATAGTCCTCCCTCTCCACCGGGCGAAGCGCGCAGAACGTTGCCAGAACAGAACACCAATTTTGATGAAACAATTTTATCACCTGCACGTGTTGTTGAACGCTATGTCCGTCCATGGTGATTTGACAAAACAGTCGGAATAAATGACAGCCAATTTGACAGATGTAGCTTCAACAATATGGCCGCTATCAATCGTCAAAGTTCGGAAGTCTCTAGTGGACCAATAATCAGGGTATGTCAGATCCTTAAGAAAACCGAAGATCAGGTCACTACTCACCGCCTCTCTATCGATTATCAGGCCACATGCGACAACATCTAAGAGACGAGCTATACAGAGCCTCGTCTTTAGATTGTGCAGAACGACGATATAGAATGCTTGCTCCTTCATTAAGATCGAAAGCAATCTCACTGAGATTTGGACATGCTAATGACTTGTTTAACATCATTAACATTGTGCGAAACTTGCAATCCAACATAATTTTTCAAAAGTCTGTGAGTTGGATATTGGTAGAACGCAGCGAGCTGTCATTATTGTGCTTGCGGGTGCTTGAATTTAAGTGTTCTGAATGTGGGTATGTATATGCTGCCAAGAGGAAGAATCGTAGAGAAAGTCACAATAACAACGGTTATTTTGATTCAAGAAGGAAATTGAATGAAAAGGTCTTGCAAAGGAACATCAATTTCAGTCCTGCTTTGTGAAGCAGAAGCATGGACGTTAGCGAAGGCAGATGAAAATATTCATGGTCTTTTAGAACGCAAGACTCTTCCAGAATTTTTGCTCCCGTGCGCGGTGACGAGCTTTGGAGAAGGAGGTCAAACAGCAAATTCTACTAGTTGTATCGATCGTCGCCTGAGGTTGACTAGTTCAAAGGGAAAAAGCTCAACCATCTCAAAGCCAGTTGGCCAAAAACTGAAATAACTGGGGAGTTCTATTGGTAGATGCCCAGATGCCATTCTGAACTGTAGCGTCATCTAAGTAAGTGAGTGTAGAGAGCCATGCCTTATGTTGTACATTTTACGTTAATGAAGGCGAATAATTGGTGAAAATGTGGACAGCTTAAATGGTTGACAATGTGACGTGACGCAAGTTCTTCTCAGTTTCCTATGAGGCCTTGCAAATTAGTAACGAAAATTCAGACAAACTCAATTCAGCAAACGATAAAGCAAAGGAAGGTCAATATATAAGCAGCTAACAAACACACTAGAACTAGACTAGCTTCTTACAGAGCATCTGTTACCAGATTTCCTTAGACACTTGTGTTGCAAGTGCTTTATATCTATAAAAAGAGAAGGCGAAGGGATAGTTTTGTTGAAAGAAAAATTAAAATTCCCACATGAACTGCATTCCACAGCAACGAAAGAAGCCTTGCCCCAACTTGTTGCTTTAGAAACAAAATCACAAAAAAGACAACCTCACCCGTAATAGATATGTAGCTGAATTCCCACAACAAAGTATCTTCGCGCTGCTGTGCACTGTGTATTATGCTTTAAACTAGAACGCAGAAAGCCTCCTTATCACTAGGGTAATTTTCATTAGGCTGCCCCATAATAACCCCTCTGCGATACCAATCGTCTCATTTACACCATTACATCGTCAGATAAAACATAAAAGGCTATAATTTTAATTTTCGTTTAAGTACAACGTACAACGTACAACGTACGACGACCACAATCGCAGTGCGACTATGACGATGGAGCGTTCCATAATACGAGTACATGAAACGCGATCCATAGAAGATAAAAGTTTTCATATAAGCAAAGGCAGTAGCTTAGAGAATTCTGAGAATAGGTCTGGTCGGAGGAGCTGGAATGGGCATTGCCATACAGTCGAGGTAAGGGAACATACTCGTACATACTTGTAAAACCCTCGTATGTGGTAACTTGTTGGGGGGTTGTATCTGCTTCGATTAGCATATGGAACAATGGATAGTGTGCAGTTAAACAATTGCGACCGCTCTTGCTATTTGCGTATTCAAAGTCATCAGAGTGCAAATAGTTTGTTGATTTTTTTTTTCCTCAATCTCTCTCCCCCTATGCATTCACCGCAGCGCATTCATTTGCTTTTATCTACACTACATTATTCCGGTTAAATACGTTTAACAAACTGACATTGCTTTTGATCTTCAGTGGATACAACTCGACACTACAACTCGTGTGTACTCGCATGGTTCCAGTCGAATGCCTTTTAAAGATATATTCTCGAGAATTGAATTTTATTTATCAGCAACCAACTTAAACCATGCGATCAGATCAAATGAGTACGAATACGTATGCGAGTACTTGTATTGTATTGCATTTTATTGGATTGCATTCCGTTTGTTCGGTTGATCGTAGAAAAGCAGCCACCAACCTTCCAGCGTTGTCCCTATTCGCAAGCACTTCGCGTATACGAGTACGAGTATGTATAGTACGTAGCCTCTGGGAACGTAGAATTGAATTCATTTGCAGCAATTTTGTAGTCTACAATTATCTTCCCACTGCCGGTTACTGTTGCCCCTTTAGATGATAGTGGCTTGGATCTTTTTTCCTTCCACTACGTTGCCACCAGAGCAATTTATTAATTTTATGTTGCACACATGTTTGGATACGAAATAATTTGTTGGAACTTTCTGAAGTGGCAAAGAGGAGGTACTGCCTCACCGGGCAGGCGGAGTTCAGCTGAAATTACCTTTGTCCATTTGCCTTTCTACTGCATCATTTCAACATGACACTTCAATTACATTCGTTAGCTCTATTATTATTATTATTATTATTATTAGAAATAGCACCTTTCAATGGGTGTTGATGGGCTAAGTGACGTCAAGAAGGTCCGTATCTGAGCACGCCTCGAGGCTTTCGTAAATTATGGAAGATTACAGCGAATCATAGAACTTGATAATATTAGCCCCAAATATGTTGAGGTATACAGGACCTCTTAAATGTAAACGACGGAGGCGAGCGGTATGTCAATATCTGCAATGCCAACCGCTTTTCAGCCGAGGTACAGTGCTTAAGCACCGAACCTGACACAAAATCAACTGAGTCTCAGGCAGCGAATATTGAAGCAAACAATATCGATCGCCAACAAACCAGGTACGAGTATCATATCAACATAGAGGCAGAAATAATTATGGGCGACAACTGGACATCTGTGAAAATTGTTACCGTAACCCGAGGCAGAGAAATCAGTGCTCAAAATTGAAACTGCACCAGAGTCAGCAATAGAAATATGTAAACAAGAGCACTACCATCCCACTATGAATGAGTTTATCCTCAAGCCCACTTTCGGACGCACATTGAAATATCGTGATTCTTTCCTAGGTCGTACAACTCGCCTGCCGAGCTCTTTGTTTCCTAGCCATTATAACCTGCAAACATTCAAAACCAACGTACATCGGTATCTCTCTTTCTTTCCTCCCTAACCTTCCTTCGCCCGCGCTGTGTGCAAACATTTTAAGGACACTAAAAACCCCTTGAGCGCGCGCTAGTTATAAAAATTAAGTGCGAAAATGCAAACAGCCGTTGTGATGGTAGGACTGTTTAGTCTACTTCCAAGTATGTAGCTTACCAAAGGATGAAATCTCGTAGAAAGTCAGCCGAAATGGACATGGGGTGCTGAGATCGCGATGATTTCTTTATATGTAATTCTCGATGTCGAACAAGCAGCCATTCGCTCTGGATGTCCCTATATCGACCGAAGGACTATGTTACCTTGCAGATAGAGTGATTGACTTCAAACGACAGCGGGAATCATAAAAACAAATGGACAGCCTTCTGCAGATGAGTTATTCGTGATAAGGTACTCGTACTACTACTACTTTCACGATACAAATGACAGCACTCAAAAATTTGTCAGTAGGTACTTCATTTCATTATTGACAAGCATGTCAATAATGAATTGGACCCGCAACGATGCAAAAAGTGCAGAAGAGATTTGAACGGAATGCGCGACAGAGCGCAAGGAAGATGACAAACGAGCTGCATGAACCGAATCGACCGAAATGAGCTTCAGGTCAAACCATGCAAGATACTAAAAACGATAAGCGAAAGTAGCAGGGTTTGGAAAACTACGAGGGGATTGAAGTGCCCTGTCGTGTGCGATGCGTTCCCAAACATCGTCTTCTCTGACGAGAAATTTCGATTCAGTAAGTCGCAAACAAACAAAACGGTCAGATTTGGTTGAGGGAGAGATCATACGAGAATTTGGGAGTTCGGATGGCGACCTGATTGCATAGTGTCGGCCACAGAGTCCACTGAAAGTTGCACTCCACTGACATTCTATGCGACTAAGATTAACGCAGCTCAGTATCGCAAAAGAGTGTTGGTAAGACTCTGTGCCGTCCTCACAAAACCAAGCTGAACGAAGAATGGCTAAAAATATCGTTCCGCATTTTTTTCTGACTGAACAATGGCTCGAGAATTCGCCAGACGCAAACCCGGTGGATTTTTGTGTTTGGATTAGGTTGAACGTATGAACACGCTGAAAGCAACTTTTCGCCGAGATTGAATCAAAATACCACACGCTCATCTCAACGTGCAACTCGTTCATGGGCCGACGCAATGTCACCATCAAGACAAAAGTTGGCCATATCGAGAAATGAATTTAGATTCTTGAAATATGGGCACAACTTAATTTTATGTGCGAAATTCAAATAAAAATATTCAAACGATATTTTCAATTTATGTCGCAGGTTGTACTATCTAAAGAACAAGTTGAGCATACTTGTAACGATTTTCAAAAGAAGCTTCAAGCTTCTGTATGTTCTGGTGCGGAAAAAGCTACTCCCTCGTCAAGAGCTCCAGACATAAGAATCCGACTTCATTCTTTCTGAACATTTTGAAGAGACGTATTGACCTGCATGTGCGTAAAGTTGTTCTTGGAAAAAATGTTAAAAGACTGATCTTCATAACGTCGCTGGTAGAATTGAGTGCAGATTCAAAAAGGGCCCAAGCGCATTGTGCATTTTCGATATTGAGCGTGCTTCGACAACTGAAACTGTAAAGCTAATCGTACAGCTGTGACAAGTTTTTGAATGAGCGCTGTTGTTGATCGTTAACACGAACGGGGTAAGGCGATGAAAATGGTCAAATTTCGTTTTTTTCTCTTGTTAACGCCTTGGATCTTGTAGATCCAGTCTGAACGACGATTACTGTAGATGAAACTTGGATACACCATTATACGCTCGAAACAAAAATTCAGTCAAAACAGTAGACCGCAAAGGGCGAGCCGGCTCCAAAAAAGCAAAAACTGTTTTTTCGGCTGGGAAAATGATGGCGACTGTTTTTTGGGATAGTAAAGGAGTTATCTTAATCGATTATCTTCAAAAAGGAAAAACCATTACAGAAGCATACTACGCATCATTACTTGCCAAGCTGAAGGCAGAAATTGCGGAAAAACGGCCAACGTGCCGTCTTACACCTCAGCGGTTGCCATGGCGGAAATCCATGAATTACGGTTTGAACTGCTTGACCATCTACCTTATTCACCAGATCTAGCCCCAAGTGACTTCTTTTTGTTCCCCCATTTAAAAACTGCGCTCGGAGGACAGAGATTTTCATCAAATGAGGAGGCAATCACCTTCGTGAACAATTATTTTGCAGAGAAAAATGCCAAGTACTATTTGGACGGGTTAAGGAGATGGGAGCATCGCCGGGAGAAGTGTTTAGAGTTACAATAAAAAAAAATTTGAGAAAAAGTGTCTTGTATCATTATTCGGTCGGAAACTTTTCAGACAACTTTCGTATCTCACGAGAATGGGCAAGGCAATACCAAAGAAAAGTTTTCTGAAGATGAGAAACAGATATCAGATTCACTTAAGCTTCGCAAAAGCATTGTGGCAGTAGCGCCTCGTATTAAGTCAGTCCTAAGAAACATTAGAAAAGTTTTAGTTTTAAGCCTTCCTTCGATTGTTCGACTTCAGCTGTGTCTAATTGTGGAGTCCTAATCACAGTAACCGGCAGCATGAAAACTTTACCGAGCAATTTTCTTTCCTTTAAAATTGCATAGATCTCGTATTCACCTAGTGAGAGAGTAGTCTAAATCCCTGACTTCTTCTAGAGCCATCCGTAACGATTTGACATTTCTTCCCAAACTGAGTGTGGTCAGAAGGACGCTGAAAGTTCAATGCAAGTCGACAGAGGTGGGGCTTTAACTGTACAATAGAAAGGTTTTACAGAACATCGAGGGCAGATGAAGACGTTCCGGGGAGACCCTTTATGGCAAGCCGCTCTTCATGGACGTATTAACGCAAATACGTTTGCAGTGATGCACATGCGGACGGCTTCATCATTGTCGTAAATATCTAAAAGATTCTATTTGGTTATTGCATCATTAGGACGGCTATCAGTTAGAAAGACAACAACCTCTGTAGTGAGTCAGTTAACTAAAGCCGCTTTGCAACAAACAGAAAAATGTTAGGTAAGAGCTGACTAAACCCGCGGCAATACCGTCTGTATAGGACTGGACGTATGTCGGTATTGGAAATGTTAAGATTGTGCGAAGGTTGGAGCACCATGCATCAATCAGTGGAAATAAAACAAGCATAAGCAGCCAATGTTTACTTCTTTGTTCGCTTCCACTCTCACGGTTCTGTAAACGAGGATCACTAAACCAAATTGACAAATATGAGCCGCTTCACAAGCTTATTCATGAAGTGAAAACTCTGGCAACATAGAGCCTAGTAGTATGACAAATGCTACAGGTCCTTCATTCAAATCTACTGAGCTCTAAATTTAGCTTGTGATCTCAGTGTTCCATGAAAATCGAGTGAGTACTTCCTCCAGCTCAAACTATATAGTACATCTCCACACTCGACAAGCACATCCTCCATTCAATGGGTGATTATGCCAACTCACATCTGTGTTCAGAATTAGTAATTGCATGACCTAAACCCAAATTCGACACTCGAACAAAAATACGTATAATCGACAACTCCAACTGACGTTAATTGCTCTCTTGATTGCAAACACACATCAGTCATTAGCCATCAGCAACATTTGAATCTCTCATTGTTCTTCACCCAAGTTCACCAAGCAGCAACCCAACACATTTTGGCTAAAAAAGAAAATTGAAAATGAAAAAAAAAATAAAATAATAAATCATTCAAGTCCGTAGAGTTACCCAACAATTGAATCGCCAAAATCTCATTTTATTCCCGGTAGTGCTGGCCCAGGTGCTAGTGCTGCTTGTCGTTAGTAATGGCTTGTGCCAGTGTAGCGTGCAGAAAATTGCAAAAATAAAAAAGAACTAGAAAAAAAAAATTAGAGAGAGAGAGAGAGAAAAAAAACAACAATTAATTGTACTGGCATTTAGAAACCTCAAACTCTCATGCAGGCCTTATCCTCCTCATCCTCCTCGATGAGAAGAGGTAACACAACCATTGAGTTCATGGTAGTTTGCGTTCATTAGCACGCACGCAGTTGTTGCTTTTGCTGCTGGGGTATAGCAGAAAGCCAACACTACACAATAGTACTCGTATAAGCGTCGGAATAGAGTTGCGGACCTTCGACACGTTATTTGCAAATCGTAATTCTGTATTGAAACTAGAGACGAAAGCAGCTAGCTACAAACGTAATCGGAGTGAAGACGCGTGTGCCTTGGGTTTTCCATTTGGCTGATCAAACGTTCGAATGAGATCGCGTAAAGCAAGTAATTCAAAATGACTCATCATCATCACCGTCATCATCACTGAAAAGACACAAAGCATACGGTTGCTGTTGCTAGTGAGATTGAGATTGATGTTGGTGTTACTGTTGCCACTGCTGCAGCAAACTTTAACGTTTTTTCCAACTGGCTGACGGTTTCCGCATCGTAGATCTGCGTCATTGATATATTCGAGAAAATGTTGAAATCTCATTTGGAAAATGAGCTCTTCAGTGCAAATTATATGTAGACGACAGAAAATACTCTAGAGACACAACAAACAGGCTTTGAGGTGATGGTCATAATCGAGGTGACAAAGTTGTTATCGTTGCGGTCGCGTCGTCATAATCACACCATGTTGCTGCTCGCCTTGACTTTGGTCTAGAATTATAATTAACAATTCTAGAATGGGAACGAAAACTGAACATAAGTAGTAGATGTTGCAAAATGAATAATTTCATCAGCTTAATCTGCCTCCCACACGAAGCAAGGCGAGGTGGCTGCTCATATTCATGTGCAAGCTCTGATCATCGTCTAGCGACCATTAGCGCCATAAAGTATCTTTAAACCCAAAGTCGATGGGCAAAGAAATTTCTAGAAACTTTTCCAAATCGTACTCGTATGACTTGGCTACCAGTTCTTTGCGGTTAACCAGATTAATGCGAAAACCAAACAACATTGAGTTAAGTGAATTAATTAGCATAAAATGAGTAAAACGTGGACCGGAATATTAAATATTCTTCTCCTGCCGATGGGAATATTAATTTTTTTTATTATCATTACGAGTGTTACCCTTTTTGGTAGGCGTTGGTGTTATTTGTTAAGACAGCGACACATTTATGGACTTGTCAGAGTGGGGGACCCTACAAATCACACAGCGTGAACTTTGTCTAAGAAGTAACCGTATAGGGTTTAGTCGAAATCCATTTGGAGAACCCGATAGCACTTGACATTTTACATTTCAGTTAGTCGCGGTGTATGGTTTGTTGGAATTTCAAACGCATCCCTGGAGAAATGTTAGGCGTGCTTTCTTTTGAGAAGTTTGGTAGACGTTTTTGACCATCCGTTTAAAGAACAGTAAATTTTAGTTAGAACGAATTCGAATCAGTTTTTCCACTTAGAATTTGCAGGGATATCAATCTCAATCCACACTGTGGATTTCGGCCTCAGTTAGAAACTTTTCTGAGTAATTTTCATACACCTTGAGCAGCGCAGGGCTAAGGTTTGACGATTTGTAGTCTCTAGTCGGGAAATTTGGTCTTAATTAGAATAAAAAGCAACGATTTGACGGTATTCTCTCGGAATGTGCGTACACTATAAAACGCAGTACATGGCTGACAGAAAATAAGCTGGAAAGAGCAGCATGTGGATTAGTAGAAAATCGGCTTAAGTGCACATAATACGCTTTAACTAAATGGACACTGCGTGGATACCAAACCCAGATAGATTACCATCTTTGCTGACATAATGCCAAACACTGAGTAAAATATTCTAAAGTGATCTTGGGTGGACCACTTGAAAGTTTACACAGTTTTTCGTTGATAAAAATATCCGTGAAGAAACCAAAGGAAAATCAACGGTAATTGGCACCAGCAAAGAAAACCAACTGGCACAACTTAGAGCAGGAAACGGACCAGCTCTGGTTGGTAAGTCTATGAGAGAACGACTGCCAAGTAAAAGAAGAAAGTGCGCAAGATAGTCGACAACAACTTCGATGAAAAATGCAAGAGTAACTCAAAAATTCCGGCCGATGAGGCGAAAATGCCGACAAGGAATAAAAGGTAAGCCTTTCAAGCGTATACCAAGTACAGTGGAAAAAGCAAGAGCGATAAAGTTCGTCTTGAGTTACTCGTAGGCTAGGAACGTTGCAAAATGAGTCGAGGTCAGTGGTATTCAGAGCACATGTGGTAGTTTTTCTTTCTATCGGAACAGATCACTCAGCCAAAGAACTCGTCCAATGGACTCCTTCGTAGAAAGACGAGTAAACGCTTCTGTGATAAAGTGCCTACTGTGTCAGTACCCTGAACACACGCCCAGCTATCAGAGCTGAGCCCATCAATGTCTAGTCTAATAACAAACGGGGGTAAAGCAATCACTGGTCTTATCGTAAACGTTTTCCGATCGCCATCACTGAAGGATGCTACGATTTGACAAGTGACATTACATGCTGCTGGTCATTAGGGTCCTGTAAGGTAAATCGCAGGAAGGGTCTTCGTTCCGATGTAGAGTTACAATAAGTACTCGGTACCGTAACCCTAAGATCGGGAAGAATTTTTAGGTCGGCCTCGGCTCATGCCAATTGTCGAACCTGTGCCCTCAACACAGGGTTCGAATTGGTATCCAAGGAATGGCAGAGAGCGATGGCAAGGGATATTCCTGTTCCCATGGATATGAATTTAAGTCTACACGACAGGTGTTCACGTCTAACCACAAGAGATGTTCTGTAACAGTACGCACCACATCATGCCGGGTGCCTGTAGACTGATGGGGCATTGGCCGAACATTCACAGAGGTAATGCTCCGCTAAAGTCGGAAGATGTTGTATCACTGATGGCCAGCACACTTAAGTTCTTACCAGAAGCGTAGTAGTAATGTGCAGTCTCTTCTATTGGGTAATAAAGGGAAAGTTGCTAACGTGAACCATTCAATTGGGCCGCGGCCGACCTGGACAGTCATGCCATCTGCAATTATGCTCATATGAAACCCAAACCGAGGATGCAGACAGTTCTAACGCAGGTTCCGTTCCTGAAAAATTCTCCTCTGAGCTTTGCCAAGCAAGTTCATCGACGATTTCATTTCCCGTAATCCGATTGTGACCCGGGACCCATATAAGACTGAGTGAACTAATGAACGCGAACTAACGTGGAAGTCGTGAGAGGGTACAGAAAGGCTGTCGCTACATACGCGGAAATTTCGCCTCTACACCGATTCTTCAGAATACAAAATCGTTCATATTTCAGCTTGAAAGACAGAAGCAAGTTTTCTTAACGAGGAGTGAAATCTAACGGTGTCGTCCTCCAGAAAAACACCAGCGTCGTACTCATTATATTGTAGGTGTGAAGTCATCCTCAGATTTTGGCCGGAACTACTACTGGGCACAGGAAAAGTAGATTTCGTATTTTTTTCAGGAAGCAGGAGTTCTTGGCGTCATTGTGTCATACGGTATGTATATAAGACCACAGTCAAAGGACAGCACGTCTTTTGTGTTTTGCGTGAACGTCTGACAATAGATGACTTAAGTTTACGGGATGCCATACATCTATGGAAGCAAGGATATGCCTTCCCATCGCTCACTGTCATTTCGGAACTCGTGTTGGAGGCTATGGCCTAAAACCTCTTGCCGATGTTAGGATCACGGCACCCAGTACTTATTGCAACTGTACATCGGGCCAACCACAAGTGGATAGCCCTTCTAGGTTTACACCACAGCCATTATGACATTTCCACTAAGGGGCCCACCTCTTCAATGTCAAGCCCGGACCGAAGTCCCGGGGGCCCTGACTCACATGGTACCGAGTTTTAAGCCCTACCGGGACTACAACCGGCCGCTTGTAACTGGTCAAATCGTTGTAAGTTTCAGTGGCTATAAAATCTGAAGCGTAGTAGTCTACGTAAGCCTTGATAATTTGACGAGGGCCCAGAGTCAAGGGACGCGCCGACTGTTGATAAAAACTCCAATGCGTTTTGTACCAAAGACCACTTCTTTTTAATGGGAAAATGGCTTTGAGAATGCAGCTCCTGATATGAATATTAGGGTGAGAGAGATTCATCAGTGTATCTAGAGCAGTGCTAAGGAAAGCGCCAATGCAGCCGAGACAGACTATTCTAAAAGCTGCAGTGACGTATTTTCATGTGCTTGTGCCACTAGGCAAATGACCCATAGGTTATAATTGACCTTATCAAAGCCGTGTAGTCTGAAAGACCATTTTCGGTGACAAGCCCTTTTAGACTGCCAGATGACCGATTACATCTTTATTCCAAAGAAGTTTGTTATACTCAGTTTAATGGGCGAAACGGATTGTAATGCCTTTAAACACCAGTCAGGGGAACAACATCCAGTTTTAAGGGGATTGACCGAAAGCCAAAATCTACTGCACCATTCCACGTTCACATTTAGGGCTGCCTGCGCTTTAGAGCAGATATTTGCTAGGCATCCAACGTACAGTGCAGCTATATCATCTGTATATGGCGGAGCATAAATGTAAGAACTCTTAACAGCGTTAAGCAGTGAGTCGACCAATATGTACCACAGCAGTGGAGACAGGACGCCTACTTGCGGGCAAACCTTGTTTACCCCTACATATTGGCCACAGTCAGCATCCGCAATCAGTCCAATTCGCCAGCAATGCTTTTATCCACAAAGCTAGTGCTTCGTTTAAGCCGTGTTGCCTGGCCGAGTTACACAAGAGTTGCGTTCCCAAAAGCAGTTTCAATGTCGGTGAAAATGCACACCATGAACTACTTTTTGTCGAGTGCGCCTTCAATTCTGCCACTAAATTTGGGATCACATGTTGGTTGGTAGATATGTTGCATCTTAGACAGAGGGTCCAAATTTCGGAATAACGGCTTCTCTCCCTGTTCGGCGGGTTTTCAATATGTATGCCAGTGCCAGGCTGCCCGTGTAGATTACCTTCAGGGTTATCTTTTTGTATCACAACAGAGTATATGCTATCGGTACAAGGCGACTTGAAGCCATAAAAGGAACCAAGAGCATGTGTAATGACCTCATCCGTCACCAAAACTGATAAGAGATACCAGCTTCGGCGTGTTATGTTACTCAGCTCGCTTGCAGCTTTGTTAATAGTAGCTGATTGTGAGCTGGATCTGATTACAATACTTGTGAAGTGAGTCTAAAGCATGTGATTGCTTTCAACTCAGTGTAGGTGGCATCACATTTTCTTAGTGATTCCAGTCGGGATGATTCCCCCTTTCAAGGACTTTGATTACAAGGATTACAATGTGATTGATTTGGAAGTTTCCTAGTTTCTTTACGTAGTCGCTGCAAACCTCATTCTACCATGGAACGGGCGAGCTGGATATGACAATTGAAAACACCTGGTGAGGGCACCGTTTCAGTTTGTGAACAACTTCCCTTAGCTTTTGTTTTGTTCTGAGTGTAGAGGAAGCACTGTCAGACTTGCCGAGCTCCTGATTAAAGCGTGTCCTGTTGGTTTTTCTCGCATCCAGTCGGTAATGCTGCCCTTTCCCCTTCAAATCCATGTTGGGCGGGTCCAATAAATGGGCATAATATTCGCAGTTGATTGTTTTTGCCTTTTGAAAGTAATCGATGCGTATTATGTCGCGTGCATCCCAGTTAACCGGCCTGTTTCGACCGCGGTGTGGTCACCGGTGTGATGCAGTGGGATCCATGTTTCGTCCACAGGTATGAAGCGGCGCAGAAGCCCATCCGGATTGCGAAAGTGGTCACACGATATTCTTTGTTTTTTCCATATTCGGATAAATTCACGAAGTTGTCTGCTTTCAATGGCTTTGACACGCAAGCTAAATGACGCAGCTGTGACAGTAGTCTATTGGCAGATGGTAGTTGACTCCAAATTTTCAAGTTACAACGTGCGAAATTCAAAAAGTCACGGACTTGTTGATCCATACGCGTAAATAAGTAAGTAATCCATTTTTTGAAGCGACTCTCAGCAGGACTTAACTGCAGATGTTGTCGACGATTCGCTCAGATTGCGCCCAATCTACTTTTATTTATTTACCTCTTGATCTTTAGCAAAGCTGTACGAGTGCATTCGCACAATCGTTAACTTGATTGTGAACGACACCTCTGTCCCAGAGCCCCATATTATACAACTGAGTTGCTCCTTATTCGGCATCTTATTCGGCATAAGGGCTATGTCATTATGGTTAAGCTGAAAAGAGAACATATTGTTCCCCTATCGCCAGTCTAAATGAGTCAAAGAATGTGATGGGCCCAATCACACACCTTAATGCTAAGCAAAATCTCCACTCCTGGGATGAAACATCACAGGAAACCTTTAAATTTTCTGTTACTAACGATTTAACGACGCGCCATCATTCAAAAACAAAAGTTGTGGCATACGTGCTGCTGTTGTGTTTGGTTTGCCTTTCAGCAGTCGAGCCGCGTGGGGCTTTATTGTTCTTTAGCATGATACCGCATGGACTGTGTTCGTTCGTTGCTTTGGGCATTATTATGCTGCGTGGGCATTCCCACGTACGCTTTGATCAGAATGCGAGTATTCAACAAACATTATTTATTGACGTCTTCAAGATGGACTGTGGTCTGTTGGCATATTTTGTCGTCCATTGAACTTATCTCCTCGCCTCTAATCGGATTTCTAGTAACAATTGAAAAAAATTCTTAAAATTATCAAAGCAAATAGCGGACACTAATTATGACTGCTACTCTGTTGCATTTCAGATTTATTTAAGTTGTACAGACAACGTGCCGCGTTGTCACGTTGTATACGTCTTCTTGTTCACGATTGATAAGATACAATTTTAGAAAAGGAAAACCTTTTCGTAAGCATTGGGAGTGCATTGAATCGAATTAGAATTTCGCATTTGGTGTAGCAACGATTTAATAAAGAAAATGATGCTGGAGTGAGTTAGGACTTTGTCCCTCAATTAATTCACAGAGAGAAGTGAAAGAATGGAATTTCTGGTAACCACGAGTGGGATAGATAAGAATTACAAATTTGGAAACATTTAGGCTGAGACATAAAAATGTGACGCATGAGCATAGTAAACAAAAAACGTTTACAAAGCCAATCATATTTTTTGAAATGAATAATTAACCACCGGCCTTGTGTTTCATCTTAATAAAATAATTTGACGGACGAGTCAATATATCCTTCGCATTCTAAAGCCACATAAAACAATTACAAGTCAGGTTTCATTTGTTGTACTCGTAAGTTCAGGGAAGTTCGGGTTTGAGTGATAGTTTATATTGACAAACAAGACGTGTGTAATTTATTTAACTCTCTGATAAAAAGCGAATTATCTACACATGAATCTATTGTACAATTAGCAAAACTTGGTATTGAACTACATAAGCAACTGCAATCTGGTTTTCCTTAGCGTTGCAGATTCTAATCAAAGGAGCAACGCAGAACAATTTTACCGCGTTCACAGAAAGGCCAACATGACAGTAAATCGGAATCAGAAAGTGTATGCCTTTACAAATGCAAGGTACATGAATATCACATCATGCAATCCCGATAACAATTCAGTTCTATTACGCCTTACATCAGCTCCTCGTTCTGCTCTTTGAGTAGCCACTTTATACATCACTGCGGAGTCAATAGTCTGCGTGAGAAAACCATAATTTTAAACTGATGGGCTCAAACGTACCTACTTGCTTCTTAATTTTTAACCTTTTTAACATGAGAAATACAGGTGCCCTTCAAAGTAATCCCCACTGACTGCATCACCCTTGAGCCAACGCTTGATCGAGCCATGGAAACATACGAGCATCTGATGCTGGATTTCTCCATTATCTCCTCTCGATTGTTAAAACGCCCTCCCCGAAGCGGTGTTTTGAGCCTCCCGAACATGAAAAACTCACACGGCGTCACATTAGGTGAATTTGGTGGCTCTTGGATGGCATTTAGCTGCTTTTTTTTTGACAAGAAAAGGAAGCGTAATCAATGGATTTTGAGATGGATTGCTTCACACAAATGTTTCGTTACGTCCAAACTGGACATCAATTCGACTTTTAACGAGTTTGATGCGCTGTCTGACTCCATTCAAAGAATTGTATCCCTGTATCCTCATACTGAAATCGTTATTACGAGCGATACACAATTTTGGGTGGCTTCGACATTCTGGACAGACAACACCCAAAGGACGGTGTGTTGAGATCTTCGCTGCAGAAAACAACTTAACGCAGCTTGCAAATGGGCCCACGCGAATACCAGACGTTGGTAGTCATACCGCCAACACCCTGGACTTGTTTTTAACTTCTCACCCTCCGTTGTTATGCTCTCCCCTCTAGACTCGTCAGACCACTCTGTTATATTCAGCTAGTTTCTAGTACACCGACCACACAGTTAGAGAAATGATTCCTAAAAGAACCGTATGGCAATACGAGAAAGCCAACTGGAGCGGCCTTAACAGCTTCTTTAGGATTTTAAGTGGTCGTTATGTGTCCTCGATAACGACGTGGACGCCGCTGCTGATATGACCACAGACATCATTCTCTTCGGAATGAGAAACTTTATCCCTCATCGGATGAAAAGTATCCGACCAAAAGAAAAGGCATGGTATGACTCGAGCTGTAAAGAGGATGCCAGGGTTAGAGAAATGTTCTTTCGGTCCTTCAAGACCAACCCGACAGAGGAAAACCGAAAAAAGTTTAAACGAACCAGGATTGCAACATCTTTCTCAAGCATGTAAGATTCCAATACGACCAGAAACTGAGGCAGTAAATACTACAATGTCCCAAAGGTAGTAACAATTTTTGGTCGTTCGTCAAAAATATTAGAAATTCTGCCTCATGCTTCATACCAACGCTCATTTATAATGACATTCCAGAGCTGTCAGCTCTTTGGACAAGGCCAATCTGCTTGCTGCACACTTTGCGGCTAGTTCAACACTTCCAGATTGTTCAATGAGACAACGCAGTCGTATTGTAACAAGAGTTCTTAAAGATCTTAACATTCACAAATCCGCTGGTAAGAGGTGTTCTTCCTTGCTGGCAAAATCACTGCGTCAGCTTTTTCATCACTCCTACTCTTTAGGACTATTTCCGAGCAGATGAAAAACAGAATTTGTCAAGCCCGTCCCTAAAAAAGGCGAATCTCCTTCCCTCTCCGCCTACAAACCCATTGCACTTATTTCCATTCTTTCCAAGGTCATAGCAGCTTCATGAGCTCGAAACACGAAAACTTCTCAATGACCGGAAATATGGTTTTCGTAGCAACAAGTCCACTGGTGATTTGATGGCACGTCTCACCAAAAAGTGGAACCAAAGCTTACATCAATCTGGCGAAAGCAAGATAGTTGCACTTGATATTTCTAAGGCGTTTGACAGAGTTTGGCATTAGGCACTTTTGCCGAAAATGCGTGCATTTGGGATCGATGACTCTCTTCTTCAATGGATTAGAAATTACCTTTCGGAACGCTCAATTCAAGTTGTCTTGGACGGTTTCAAGTCTGATATTCACAGAATAAATGCTGATGTGCCCTAGGGCTCCGTTCTGCCTCCAGCACTGTTTTTGATTTTCATCTACTGCTACTTCTAATCCAATCCCTTTTTTGACGACAGTACTCTCTGCTTATCATATTCGTTTCCGGACTCAAGTCCCTGCTCTTCTGCTGTAGAACGGGAACAGCAGCGTATGTTAAGCTCATTAAATTCCGATATTCGCAGCATAACTAATTGGGGAACCACTAACAGAGTAGAATTTAATGCTTCCAAAACACAATGCTGTCTGCTGTCGTTAAAGCGAAATTTAAACTCTTGGTATGTGTGTCAATGACAACTTACGCTGGAATGACCACATATTCGGTGTCGTCAAAAATGCTGCGAAATATCTACGTTCCCTCAAGCGATGTAAGAAATACTTCTTCCCTTCTGAGCTGGCGGCCTCAATATATAAAGCATTCATCCACCCAAAATTGGAGTACAATGCCCACATCTGGTCAGGTGCTCCTCAAACATCTCTGCACCTGCTAGATAAGATTCAAAACCGTGCGATAAAACCCATAGGTGATACTATGTAATATCAGTCAATCAATTGACTCCCTCGAACATCGATGTAATGTCTCTTGTCTCACTTTGTTTTATCGTTATTTCCACCACCACTGCTCCATAGAAATTGCCAGTAGCATTCCGCCACTTCAAACTTTTAACCGTAACACCCGTCTCGCTATGAATGCTCATCAGTATACCCGCACTTTCGGACGTACTCCTAAATATCGTGATTCGTTCCTAAGCCGTACAACTCGCTCTGCCTAGCTCTTTATTTCCTAGTCATTATAACCTTCAAACATTCAAAACCAACGTTCACCGGTACCTCTCTTTCTATCCTCCCTAATTTTCTTTCGCCCGTGCTGTGTGCATTTTACGGGTACTTAAATCCCTTGAGCGCCCGCAAATTATAAAAAAAAAATAATACTCCTTATTGACAGTCTGACCTGCAGGAGGAAGCTCATGATGCGCAACACCATTGTAATCCATGAAAACAGTACCTATCAACCTGGACTAGGCAAGACTTTTAAGATCTGCTTCATGTTATTTCGGATTTGGCAAAAAGCCAGTTGTTTCTCATCTCAGGATCTTCGCGTGTAAGTCGTTTAAGCTCGATAAGCGCCCTGGAAGATCTAAATTTGGAGCGAAGTCCACAGAATGTGTAATGGTGGGATATTCGTCGGAATCCCATGCATATCGTCTGTACGAGTCAAAGTCGAGGAAAGTTTTCAAAAGCCAAGACGTCCAGTTTCTAAAGGATGCTGGTAAGAATAGTTCAAATAAAAATGTTACTGGCTTCACCCTTTTAGATGTCGAGGCAAGCCGATTATTTGCTTGTGGCATCCATAAATCTCTAGCAGTCGAACCAGATTACAGCTTTGATTTAAACCCCGGACAAATTTATTAAGGCTTACTGCAATGATGAAAACTAAAGGGTGGGGGCGTTTAAAGGAAGTTAGGACGTGAGGCATAAGTGGAAATAAGAATGTTCTTGAGGGAGAGTTTGCTGAGGTGGTAGTCGCAGAGAGGCTCCAGGTGTCCGTAATTCGTTCTGTCAAAATTGAACCGGAAAAGTGGCACAGATCTTGGACAACACGGGTTAGTGTTTAAAGAAATAAGTTGATGTAAGGAAGGACAATCGATATTACCAACTAAGATCAATTTATCAGCGAATATCGGCAACTTTTCGGCGTATCGAACGGGGTTGTAAGTTTATAGCTTTCAGGCGACCAATATACGGTGGTAAGTTTTGGATGTCATCCCTGCGTTTAATAGCTTCTATCCAGGGGATGTGAGTTCTGCAGTAGGGTGGCTTGGCTTGTATATTCAAGAAGAGCCCTAGCAAAGCATTAGAAAACTCCTTAGCCCTGCGCTTGATGAAGCCAAGGGCAGAGTTGGCTATTTTTTTGTCATATTATCAATGTGAGAACAGAAATTGAATTCCTTATCACAGATAACACCTAAATCACGCAACTCACTCGCTAAGGGAACACGCAGATTAAAGATTAGATAGCAGCGAGTTGAAGTAGAAGGGCGCTTACGGGTATAAGTTATCGACTGACACTTGTTGACGTTAGGCTCAAGGAAACTCTTCTGACACTAAGTACAAAATCTGTCTAGATCTTCCTGCAGTGGTAGGCTGTCTGAGGAAGATGATTTCCCAACATCATTAATAGTCAGAATAAATAATAAGGGACCTAGGTAGCTGCCTTGAGGGACACCAGAGGAGGCCTTAATTGGGTCAGAAACCATGGACCTAAACAAAACATAGTAATGTCGTTCAACCGCAGATTCCTGATGCAGAATCGGACAGTACTGAACTCAGTGATGAAAAGACGTTTACTGATGCTGAAGTCCTGTTTCTAACACTGAATATGAAATGCCAGGGTTAGTCCCAACGATTGCGCCCATGGTATGGGAACAAAATTTTTGCTTCATTAATTCTACCGAGGCACTAGTAAACCCAGTTTCGGTAGAAGAAGCCTTAAAAAGACATGACGCCGGTAAGTGGTTACAATCTATGAAATGGTACCTGGGAGCTTATTACTCTACCGAGTAACCGTAAAACGATTAATTGCAAATGAGTTTTTAACATAAAACGCAATATTAATGGAAAGGAGGAGCAGTATAAAGCCAGATTAGGAGCGAAAGGTTGCAGTCAAAAATTCGGCGTGGACTAGAGAGACATTTTCCTTAGTTGTCGGTTACTCTTAACTTGTTTGTACATCAGTTGGACATTACTTGGGCCTACCTCGACGGCATACTCCAAGAAGAAGTCTAAATACAACAGCCAAAGTACTTAGTCGATAAAAATAAACCTGGCCTGGTCTGCAAACTAAAAAAGACTATCTATGGTTTAAAACAGTCTGGACGAGGAGTGGAACCAAGAGAGTTGTCTATCTCAATTAACGAAAATTGACTTCTCGAGGTGTAGTGGAGATTCATGGGTTTATACCATGAAAATTAGAAGTGAAACATACAATTCAATGTCGTGGATCAAAGTCCTGCGGAACATTTGCTGGTAGAACAAAGTTCTGTGAGTCTTTCACCAAAAATCTCTTCATGATCTAGAAATGTAGCAAAACAGATCCTGTTCCACACTCTGGGACAGTGTAAGTAAATTTAAAAACTGAGTTTGATGTTCCAGTTGTCAGAAGGTTGACGCGAGGCAGTATTAATCAATAGTGAGCTCATTGATGTACTTGGGTGTTTCTACTTACACTCAGTGTGAAAGCTGGCACAATTTAACGTGAACCCTCCCGCAGAGCACTTGAATGCACGTTCGTATTTGAAAAGCACTTTAGATTTAAAGTAAAGGTATCTTCGGACTAGTGAGCGATTGAAAGCATACGCAGATGCCGCCTGGGCCGGTAGTTGCGATGACCGAAAACCCTTTACTGGATAAGCGTTCTCTCTGTCTGGTGTAGCAATTAAATACGAAAATCGAAAGCAAAGACCGGTCGCATTAAGTAGCACTGGAGCAGAATATGTTGTCCTTTCATGTCCAGTGAAAGAAGTCGTTCATTTTGAAAACCTGTTAATCGAAATCGGTTTTCCGCTCTTGGTACAGGGCCCACAGGGTTTTTTGGTGATAATTTGAGTGCACAACGGATTGTCAAGAATCCCGTGCACCACAGTAGAACGTAGCACATCGATATCAAGTTTCATAAACTTCGTGACCTTTCAAAGAAAGATTGCAATTAGACACGTTCCCACGGGTAAGACGATTGCCGATATTATTATCAAGAATCTTACGAAAACCAAACATTACAATTTTGTCAAGGGCCTGTATGTTTTGAGGCCAAGTGTTGCTACAAACTAAACTTTGTATATCAGGTTCAAATAAAGGTTTTCAGAGCTTAGTCAAAGTTTTAAGTTACGGCTAAGTGGAACAATCTGCAGGAAAGAAATGCAACAGAATGGATGAAAATGGTTTCAATCTTGATGATACCAATAAAGGAATCTGTCGGCACAGAACACATGTGAAAAACTAACGCATTGTGTTCCTTGTACATTTTAGCATTTCGTCAAAAGATGAACAATCACTCATGACCTCAGCGAATTGTACCTGCACCCTGATGCGACAGGAGATGATGTCAGCAAGACGGTAATTCCAGTTAATATGCCAGCTAGCAGTTTAAAGTCACTTATATTGACAGAAATGCCGCTTCGAAGTCGGGAGAAATTCGGTTGATCTGCCTGACACCTGGTCCAACTGACAATGGAAGCTCTAACTGAAAAGGTATGGAATTGCAATGCATCGTCAGGTTCTGAAAAGTCGTTCTCTAAGCCCTGTCTACCAAGTTCATCATCAATCTCATATTCTACGATTATATTGAGACAAGGTCCCATAAACAAGTCTCAACTAATTCAACCTTCCAAATGTTTTCAAATAAATTTTGGACATAGAGGTGGTAAGAGAGGCCAGTATAGGCTTAGGTACAGATACTTCCGCTTCTCCACCAGCTTGTAATGTTTCTATTTTTCCCTATTCTAGGCACGGCTGATTGCCATACAGTCTGCCAGAGTCTGCTAACTTGTAGCAGGGCTAAAAATCCATAAGAGAAAACACTCGTCTTGAAAGTCAAGGTGATTCTATTTTTATTGGTGATAACATGCAACTTTTATACTAATCGCCTTTTGAGTATTTTCCATTTACATCGAACAGGTTTTCGTGTCACAAAGTGTCAAAGAATGCATGAACCAGAATTGGGCCAACGATCTTGATGCATGATCCAACCTACAAAGTGCACACTGTGGCGCGTCACCGAAAGCAAAGAATGCAGTGTGTATGCATAACATTGATGACATAATGCCCATTGACTCGGGCAGCGTACAATGTATTCGTGTTTAACATTCTGCTTTGTCGGTATTCTTGCGGTGTCACCAGTTTGTATTGGCTGTCGCATTGAATTGTATTGTACCATTTGAAATGTTTGGATGGTGCGGTATAGGTCCACTACAAGTTCTTCACAATTAATTCATTGCTATGTTGCGGTTGCATATGTCTCCGTTTGGAATACAGGCGCTAGGTTTCTTAATGGGCAGTTAAGTATAAGGTTGTCGTCAACGAAAGTACCACCTCCTCATAGAGATCCGATTCACACTTTTCCTCGTTGACAGTAAAAGGTACTCGCTTCGTATGCTCGCAGCAACTGTAGTCACAATGTCATTACCTTAGACTGCTTGCCCAATGAAGTCCTGTCTTTGGATAGGTCATCAATACGCCAATGAATATTGTTCCAAAGACCACTTCCTTTTAAACGCGAGGTGGCTTTGAGAGTGAAATCCATGATATGAATATCAAGGGAAGGAAGGTACTCAGTTAGTCTAGAGTAGAGCCAGATGAAGCCGAGACAGACCGTTGTTTTCCAATTGTTATGTTACAACAGCTGCCAAGGCTATCAATGACATCCAGCTGTCAAAATATTCAGTAAGGTGTGCCATTTCATCATGCATCGTTGTACGCTTGCCAAACTTGCCGAAATTTTTAAAAAATATCGAAATTCCGGATCAGTTGTAAATACGCAAAGTGAATTTCGTCGTGAGGTCGGTCGTCATCATGGCTTCAGTGTGCGGGCAATTCGTCGAACCGTGCAAAAGTTTGAGCGTGAGTACACTCTTTTGGGTCTTCAGCCACCAATCAGACGGAGATTGTTGCGAAATCAAGAAAACAAAGCCGCCGTAGCGGCCAGTATCGAAGAAGACCCAGAAACGTTGATTCGGCGCCGATCAGCTGAATTGGGCACCGTCAGAAAGTCAACCCGGCTAATTTTGAGGTTGCACTTGGGCCTACATCCGTATAAGATTCTGCTGAAGCAAGAATTGAAGCCCGACGACCATAGACAATGCCGTGAGTTCGCTAATTGGGCGATGGAAATATTGGCCGGAGATCTGGATTTTGGCCCAAAAATCATCTCTCGCACGAGACCCATTTTTGGCTCAGCGGCTATATCAGCAAGCATCATTAATGCATCCACAAAGATTGACTGTTTGGTGCAGTTTACGGCATGGCGGCAACATCGGACCTTATTTCTTTCGAAATGAGGAAGGAGACACCGTTACCGTCAATGGTCTCAGGTATAGAGCGATGTGAACCAACTTTCTGTGGTCAGAGCTCAACAACATCGATATATCCGAGCTGTCGTTCTAACAAGACGGAATTACATGACATACAAGCGACACAACGCTCGAAGTTGTGAAGGAGAAATTTGCCGACTGGATCATCTCACGGCGAGCGTTCATCAATTGGCCGACACGATCATGCTATTTGGCACCACTAGATTATTTTCTCTGGGACTACGTTAAGTCCTTAGTCTATGCTAACAAGAAAACCAATTTTGATAAGCTCGAGGCCAACATTCGACACACTATTGAGGGAATAACGTCGCACATATTGGACCGACTCATCAAAAATCGTATCGACGGCTTGAAACATTACTAACGAAGCCGAGACGACCGCTTGAATGATGTGCTACAAAATTAACAAAACAAAAAGAAGTACTCAAACAGGTTGTGCGAAACAAATAAAAGTAAGAAAAAGCTAACGCTACTCTAGTTCCGTACACTTTTTGCTTAAACAAAGCAAAGCGTATTGTATGGTCAATCAATTGAGGTGATAGCTAAACGGTGAGAAGATTGTTTTAGTGGAAAACTATGTTCGGGAAATTGATACGGAGAAGAGTTTCATATCATGTGAACGCCTGAAACTCTTCGTCAACAACCTGATTAGTCCCTATCAGTGCAGTTTCAGACCAGGACAGTCCGTAACAGACTGAATTTTCATAGTCCGGTAGATCCTGAAAAAAAAACTCAAGTCCAAATCGATACCCACCTACATAGAGCCATATCTGGTTTTAGTATCACTGGCAAACTCGCCGGTCTGTGCAGAATGACGATTGAGAGCGCTCGCTGCCCTGATAAGGCCGGTAACTATTTAACGAGACTTTTGATGTCAAAAAAGGTTTAGACAAGGTGACGCGCTGTCTGATTTCTGGTTTCGTTAGCATCCTACTTGAAAGAATTGTACGGAACTCACAACTGAACACTGGAGGTACAGTCTTTCAAAAGTCTGTGTAACTACTAGCGTACGCCGATTATATCGGCATAATTGCGAGAACTCAGCGGACTATAGCTAGTATTGAAACGTAAGCTGCCAAAATGAGTTTACCGGTAAATGAAGAGTTTTGCCCCGTCAACAAGAAGGAACACAAAACATCGACGAATTGGACAGAACGTCACAATCGACAGCTATAATTTCGAGGTACCTTGGCTCTTCTATAAACTCTGCAAACATCACCCCAGCAGAAATAAGATGAAGAATTACCCTTGCCAATTCCTGTTTCTTGGGGCTAAGAATTGAGTAGAAAGACCATATCCCGAACAATTAAGGAGACTCTACACCCTGAATGACTCGAACTGCAACCGACTTCAGACTGCTATAATTTCCAAACCGTTCATGACAGTGAGCTCAAATTTTGACACATGACAGATAATTTTATTATTTACAAGCCTTTTAAACGATTTGCGTCTCAGTTGTGTTGAAAAATTTTTATCCGCCATGGAATTCAAACGTGATAGTGTGATTGCTTTATATTTGGCTGGAAAACCATAAGTGGCTATCGTTAAATCATTTGTGCCACGAACCATAACTCGTTACCCTGATACTGGCAGCGTTGCAAAACGCCATGGAGGTGGTCATAAAAAAACAGCAACATCGGCAGAAATGGTTCGGAAAGTGAAGGCTCGAAGTGAGCGAAATACGCGTCGAAGTGGGAGAAAAATGCCTTGTGAGCTCAACATATCGTTGGAACGGATGCAACACATACTGAAAAATGAGCTTGAGCTCAAGCCATTGAAGTTCCAACAAGCACACGATCTTACACCGCAACAGAAAAAAGTTCGAATCGAAAGAGCGAAGGAGTTGCTACGCTTGCACGAAAGTGGTGAGTTGCCAAATTTGGTTTTTTTCTTTGAGTCGCCATTTGTTATCGAGCAATATGTCAACAAACAAAATGACCGAGTTTACTTGCCAGAGAGGTCCTTCGAAAATTTACACCTTCGGACGGCCACCAGAAAGCAGGCAGCACCGATAATGATGGCTTGGGCCGCCATAACCGTCGCTCTCCGCTCGTATTTTTGGACCGTGGCGTCAAAATTAATGCGATCGTATACCCTGAAACTATCTTAGAGGCAGTATTGAAGCCTTGGGCAAACAATCATTTCGATCGGAGACCGTGGACATTTCAACTCAACAAGACTCGGCACCGTCTCACAAAGCGCGCGTCAACCAAGATTAGTTAAAAAACAATGTTCCACATTTCATTTCTTCGACACAATGGATTGCAAATTCTGCGGATGCAAATCCGTTGGATTTCTCTATCTGGGGTATTTTGAAGGCGAAGGTTGGCACTAAAAAATACTAAAGTTTAGACCACCTCAAACAAGCACTTCGCCGGGAATGGGCCAAAATACCGCAGAGCCACTTGCGTGCAGCGTGCGATGATTTCTTCGACCGTCTCAAGGCCATTATTCGCGCCAAAGGTGGACATATTGCAAACTACTGATATAATTTGAAAATTGATGTCTTTTCCAACATTTTTTGCTTTGGCGCAATAAAATTTATCAAAAAATAAAATATTTATAGCATTTTAAAAAGTTGGAGTTCGAGTCATATAAAACCTTGACCGTCCCAGTTCTATTTTATAGCGCTGAAGCATTGACTCTATCAAAAGCGGATGAGGATATCTTCAGTCACCTCGAGAGAAATATTTTTCGCAAAATATTCGGTCCCGTTTGCGTTAACTGACTAGGAGAAGATTCAACGACGAAGTATACGAGCTGTACAGGGACATCGACTTAGCATGAAAACTGCGTATCAGTCGCCTGAGACGGCTTCGGTTTATACAGCGGCCGCAGGGTCTTCGACAATAACCCGGAGGGACAACGCAGTAGAAAAACGCCTCATTTTGGTTGGCGCGCCCAAGTTGATGGGGTCCTCAACAGACATGGAGTGAGCAACTGGAGGTACAGACCGGACTAATTTGAAAGGCTTGTTAGTCGAGGTCCAGGTTTACCGCGAACTGTAACGCCAGGTAAGAAGGTATTTCTAAGTAATTGGCAAGCAGTCGAGGACTGGAAATAAACCCATAAAAACAAGGTAGAATTTATGTATTAAACTCAGTAAGAAAATGCGCGAAAATGTATTTCCTCTTGTGGTTCAGAACTCCACCTCAAACTGATCCTAGATTCAAAGGAAAAGATTGAAGGTCACATTGATGGTGGGTAAATAATTACATAAAAGTCCGTAGTAACACGTGATAAATTAAACATAAGGATAGTCTGGTAGACGGCACGTTTCAAGAAATACTATCTCGTCAGCCTTATCAAAGTGCAAATAACAGTCGCATTCAGATCTTAGTATCACTAAAAACAACATTATCAGCCGCGAAAATGGAGGCCAATCCTTTGCAACAATGTGATAACTAAAACCGAACATAGATGGAGGGAAGCTGTATTGTGGCCACCGGTGCCTTATGAGTATGCCTCCAACCTATATGGATGGTATGCAGATAAAATAACGACGAAAATGGATGATCTACGTCCCATCAAGAACTTTGACAAGGGTTTCAGAGTCCCTGATAAAGTTGATTGAAAGAATAAGGTCACAAATGAGGAAGAACTATTGTAGTTTTCCATACCGATAGATCAGGGACCTAGAGTTCACCGTGAAACGCTCCAAGCGAATCGTTTTTCTTAGTGCACGTAACCACAGTAGTATTTTCTAAACTGGGATCTAAGACTGTAACGACCAACAATATTGTCGGCAAGGTCAAGGCCTATAAGCAAATATTGAAGACAACTTAATGAGGTATCCAAATACAATACGGTGAACCTGAGAGTATGTAAGGTCTCAAGTTATATTGAAGTCCCAGGCAGTGAAGAAGCGGACAAACTCATACAAAACGGGGCATCATCAGCGATCCATCTCTCAAGATATATCCCTTTGTATTATTCTGTAAGGCTCCATTTAAAAATGCTGGTCTCATTATTCAAGGGCGTTTCGTATCTGGCATTTTCACTAGACCCTGTGCCATCGGCATGCATGAGGAACGCGTCAAGACCCTGCATAACGAAGTCTGCAGGTAATACAGACTAGAAAGAAATGGAATCTGCTCATCACCTGCTGAGCAGGTATTTGCTAATAGAAGACTGAGAATCCTAGGTAGTTACTATTTCAGTGCGACCCAAGGACAATTGCGCTAGAGAACCTTCTGAGTTTCATATGATTATCTGCATGGTTCTACTATCAATGGGCTTTTAATAGAACGATTAGCAACAAAAAAAATTGGCACAATGGTCTTAAACATAGGCATTGGGTTATTAGTCGCAGTCTACCTACTTTACCTACCTAGTTTGAACCTACCTCTTATACGAGGACTGTTTGATGAATACCCGGATTGGAAGATAGGTGGCGCTACTGAGCCAAAATTAATGTACCATTATTTAGTATACCCTCTTTTAGCCCGCCTGTTAAACTTTGGTGACAATCTGCCTCGTAGTTTTGTGTTGACACCTTTCCGGCCGAAGGCACGGTCTTCGTCTTCGAACACGTTCACCGGGTAAAACCCATTGTTTCGATAGTTCTTTAGTCTCTGGTGTATACCAATGAATCCATGTCTCATCGACGGTCACAAAATGACGCAGAAACTCCTCCGGATTTCGATTAAACAGGACTGAATTGGTCTCACGATTGTGCTGGTTCTTCGATGTGAGCAAACGCGGTACCCATCGCGCGGACAGTTTTCTCATGCCCAAAATCTCGTGCAGGATATGACTAATGCGTTCAGTTGAGATGCCTGCTATCTCAGCCAACTTCCGAATTTTCACTCGGCGTTCCGTCAATATGAGATCATGGATTTTGTCCACGGTTTCCCCTGTGGTAACCGTTTTTGGGCCATCTGGGCGCGATTCACCAAAAACCTACGTGCGGCCACGGCGAAACCTTGCGAACCAATGGTAAACGGTTGTACGGGAAGGTGAATGAGTCCCATACACACCATCGAGAATGATTTCCTCGCAAAAAACAAGAATCGCGAAGGACGAACTGGAAGCAGTTTCAGAAGCAGTGGGGCTAAGCATAAACTTTCAGAAGACAAAATTTATGACTAACTCAGTAAAACTAGGAAACGTTACGACAGCAGATGAAAAGGAGATCGAACAGGCATTCAAATACAACCGACCCCATGAAATCCAACGACGTACTGGACTAGGCTGGGCCGCCTTTGGCCAGCTGAGAAATTTCCTGAAAAACGAAATTCCTATGCGCCTAAAGGGAAAAGTATTCGACTAAGGTATTCTGCCCGTTATAACCTACGAAACTGAGACCTTAACCTTTACAAGATGGTCTATTAGCAAATTTGAAATAGCCCAAAGAACAATCCAAGGAGCAATGCTGGGTATAACACTAAGGGACCGCATTCTAAATGAAGAAATTCGAAGAAATCGCTCTTTCTTTGGGCTAAGAATATAATTGAGCATTAAGGTCATATCCCAAAAAACTAAGGAGACTCTATAAAGACTTTGATCTTCGCAATCCTTATGATGCAAAACCATGGATTCTATCTGAAACGAATGGAGATATCCTCAGCCGTTTCGAGAGCAAAATCCTACGAAAAATTTTTGGTCCCGTTTGCGTTGACGGGCTTTGGAGGAGAAGATTCAACGACGAAATAAACGATTGCGCATCAGTCGCCTGAGATGGCTAGGACATGTAGAGCGAATGGACACCAATGCTCAGACCCGCGTTCTTCGAATCTAACCCAGAAGGACAACGCTGTAGAGGTACGAGGGTAGTCACAGAAGTACCCGACCTGATGTATAGATGGAATTACAATTGTAGAAAGTACCAACCTTATAAAGCTCAAATTTGAACTTTGATGACGCTCTTTGTCATTTGGAAGGCCTCAATTCAACCAACATCAAAACAGAACTGAATTCTACTCCAGGAGTCTACTACTTCGTCTACAACAATACAATTTTGGGTGGCACAGTTTAAGCGAAGCCGTACAAGTTTCCAAGGCGAACATCGCAGTGGCCGGAAAAATGAGGTGAGTTCAATAGAAATGTTGAAAAAAATCCGCAGAATGGTATAGGATGACCGTCGATTGAAAGTGCATGAACTAGCAGCTATGGTAGGCATTTCAAAAACGCGCTGTACATCGCATGTTGACTCAAAAATGGGACATCAGAAGTCTGTGCGCAAGATGGGTGCCGCGATTACTCACAATGGAACAAAAATAGCGTCGTGAGGATGTTTCAATCGAGTGTTTGGCGAAGTTTCATAGAAATAAAGCCGAGTTTTTGCTTCGATTCATAGCCATGGATGAAACACGGGTCCATCACTTCACACCCGAGATGAAGCAACAGTCAAAACAATGGGCTAAAGGGGAGAATTGGCTCCAAAGAAGGCAAGACAGATCCATCTGAAGGCAAGGTTATGGTAGTCTGTCTTTTAAGATGCAAGGAAAAACAATTAACGGCGTGTATTATGCGAACTTATTGTAGCGATTGAAAGATGAAATCGAGAAAAAACCACGGCCCTGGCGAAGAAAAAAATTTTGTTTCATCAAGACAATGCACCAGTTCACTCATCCGCCATCTCGATGGCCAAAAGCAATGAGTTAAAGCTCGAATTGCTTCCTCATGCACCCTATTAGCAGATTTAGCGCCCTCAGATTGTTTTCTATTTCCGAACTTGAAAAAATGGTTCGGTGGTAAAAGATTTGCCAACAGTGAAGAGGTGGAGTCTGCGGTTGATGGCTTTTTAAGGAGCTCAACGATTCTCATTACAAACAGGATATCGAAGCTATCGAACATCGCTGGGAAAAGTGTTTTGAACTAAAAGGAGATTACGTAGAGATAAAAACATATTTTTCCCCAATTTTTTTGTGTTTCCTTTATTAGGTAGGTAGGTAGGGTACTTTTGGGACTACCCCCGTAGATCTCACCTTAGGTGGCGCTCACAAGTAGAACAAGTAGTAGAACCGTCTTGGAGTCTGTAGCAACTGCAGGCAATTGGCTGAAGGCCGGGCTAACTGGCTGGTTAGTTGAAACCCAATTTCATACCGAACTGTAGCGCCACCTAAGTATTAAACCACAGCGAAGTTGGCATATGGGAACGAATGGTGCAGTTAGCCAACAGTTGTGGAATACCTTCTCGCCGAGGTAACAGATGGGCTGAAAAGTCAGTGCCGTTTCTAAGAGAGGGCACCACTTGAATTAAATCCATACCATTTCAGTTAGTACCAACCTTCAAAAGATGCGTGTATAAATTTGACAGCTGTTGGACGATTAGTTCTCGAGATATAGCGTTGTGAGTGAAGCAACTTTTGTTATTGTGAAAAAAAATGGATTCAAAGCAATTTCGTGTGTGGATTTATCATTGCTTTTTGATGGGAAAAAATGCAGCCGATGCAAAGAAATGGCTTGATAAGTGTTACCCGGACTCTGCACCAGCCGAACGAACCATTCGCAAGTGGATTGAAAAATTTAAAAGTGGTCATACAATCACCGAAGATGATGCACGTAGTGGACGTCCAAAAGAGGCTATTTCAGATGAAAACATCAAAAAAGTCCACAAAATGATTACGAATGACAGTAAAGTGAAGTTGATTGAGATAGCTGAGGCTCTGAAGATATCAAAAGAGCGTGTTGGATATATCATACACGAATATTTGGACATGCGAAAGCTGTGTTCAAAGTGGGTGCCGCGTTTGCTCACAGTCGACCAAAAACAACAACGCGTTGATGATTCAGAGGAGTGTTTAAAGCTGTTCAACCGCAATAAAGCCGAATTTTTGCGTCGGTATGGGACAATGGATGAAACTTAGCTTCATCACTTCACACCAGAGTCAAGTCGGCAGTCAGCCGAGTGGCGAGCAGGCGACGAACCTCGTCCTCGGCTGGCAAGGTTATGGCATCCGTATTTTGGGATGCACATGGAATAATTTTCATCGACTATCTCCAAAAGGGGCAGACTATCAACAGCGACTATTACATTGCGTTGTTGGAGCGTTTGATGGACGAAATCGTAGAAACACGGCCGCATTCGAAGAAAAAGAAAGTGCTGTTTCATCAAGACAATGCACCATGTCACAAGTCGATGAAAACGATGGCAAAATTGAATGAATTTGGCTACGAATTGCTTCCCCACCCACCGTATTCTCCGGATTTGGCCCCCAGCGACTATTTCCTGTTCGCAGACCTCAAAAGAATACTCCCCGGAAAGAGCTAAACCGAAATCGTTCTACAAAACTGTAAATAAAGTTGAATTTGGCAAAAATTTTGTGTTTTACTATAAAACGGTACGGACTTTTCAGCCAATGTGTTACATACTTGAGAATTTGTCAATCTTAATTGAGTGCAAAGACTCCGCCACTAAGGTCAGGCTACTTACTTTTAGTGTGAGATACTGCCCAGCCCAGGAGTCAGTCAATGGCAGCGGGTGAAAGACGATTACCCAGCTAAGGAAGGATAAATGAACACTGCGATGGTCAAAACTCTAACTGGAGCACAGTGGCGGCAACACCGACAAGTTAAAACACCTACCTTTATTTAGGACGCGTTTTCTTGCCCGGAAGCGGCATCGACCCCGATGTGAGGAGAAAAGTTGGGTAAGCAAAAGCTGCGTACGTTACCCAAAATCTGTAGGACCAATGTTATCAGCTTGAAAACAAAACTGCGACTGGTCTAATGCACAGATGAAGGCACCAGGAACCTATCGACACGACAATAACACAAAGGAACTGGCAGCCGTACATAACGCCACTAACAATGCTTTGCTGCTGACCCGGAAGACATGTCACAAAATTATTATAAAAGAAAATAAAAAATAGAAACACTCGACTCACCAGCAACAACGGAATCGTTCTTGATAGTCCGGCGAACAATCATGATTGCATCATGAAGAGAACGTTCGGTCTCCTCTAGGAACTGTTCAGCGCCGCCGCGCAAGATCAATGTGCATGTCTTGGCATTGGGGCATCCTAAGAAAAAAAAAAACAAAATCAATTACCACCCACCGACACTTGGAACCATTTAAATGTCCTAACTTACCTTGCAAAATGTTGAATCTATCTCCGCCGACTTGTTTTTCATCGAAAAACTCACACTGACCCAACACCTTGGCGTTGATGTCATTAGCAGTGGTCATCACTGCACCACCACAAGCCTTGAGGGTACGTTTCAAATCCTCCTCCGCAACACGACCCGCACAAAACATATCCCGATCAGCGAACCACTGAGTGGCAACATCACCAATTGGTAATTTCGACAACACCACATTGGCACCCGAATCGTGAATCTTTTGCAATTTATTGTAGAGAATCTGCCACTCAGCATCGACCACCTTCTGGTATTCCTTCACATTGTCTACACGAATTTCCGCATTGTCGCGTTCGGCCTTCAGTTCCAATTCGATGTTGAGCAAGGCAATCTTGCAGTTGTTGTAGGTTTTGGGTGCCATTTCGAAGCCAGCATAGGAGAAGGTCTTCTTGAAAGCCACACCCGAGACGATTGTGCTTTCTTCCAGGGAACCACCGGCGACTTTCTTAATACCGATCATGTTCAATGGGAGCAGTGTGTCCAACGAGAGGACCGCATCGACGACCATTTTGGAGAAGAAATCCTTCTGCTGATGGATCAATTTCGAACTCATGGCAGTGGCTGCGCATTTCTCCAACAGACTGCGGAGGTCTTTGTTGGTACCCTTCTCAATTGAGACGCCCATTTGGTTGATTTTCTCAATGCACAGCGCCAAAGCCTTGCGAATGGCTTTGATGATGATGCGTGGATGCACACCCTCCTCGACGAAGGGCTTGATTTGTTTTAGGAACTCGCCGGCGAGTAATACCACACTGGTGGTACCGTCACCAACCTAAGAACGAACCAAATCACAACTGTTAAGCAGAGTTTTGTGCGATGGTTTTTTTTGGGGAAGTAACTCACCTCAGCATCCTGTGACTTGGCGATGTCGACTAAAGTCTTTGCTGCTGGATGCACAATGTCCAACAATTTCATGATTGTAGCTCCGTCATTTGAAATCGTTGCCTTGCCACCATTTACAATCAATTTATCCATACCACGAGGTCCGAGTGTGGTACGAACAGCATCAACAATCGACTGGCAGGCATTGATGTTGGATATCAGCTGAGGTTTGCCCTGAGAGGTGTCAGTGCCTTCCTTCAAGAGAACAATTTGTGGTTGCTGGAAGGTAAAACAGACTCAATTAATTCAGGAATTTGTTTTTTTTTCGTCATTTTCCAAGTCTAGACGGCATGAGTAATCCTTCTGATAGGCGGCACTCAAACGCTACGAGAAGGTTCCACACGCACCTCGATACATTTCGAGGTTAGGTCGAACACTTTTGTTTGGAAAAATTGTTTTGTTTAGCGACTTCTACCCGCAGTTATTCCAATTTCAATTCAAATTCAGGATATCCGAATGATTAAGCCAAGATTTTGGACATTTTCTTAGCAAAAGGAGAACCTTCCCACACATCACTGAGTCACCCGGGACATGATGTCGTGTTTTCAGGAAGTTTTCGTTCGTTTTTTTGAGAATTTCCACTGTACACTATCAATTTATCATATTGCTTACCATTTTGTTTAATTTTTGACGGAAACTCAATTAAATTATCACGAAAATTGATGAAAATTTGAAACAGCGGTTCACGACTTCACGAGGAAATTCAATCGAAAAGGTTGCGCCGCAGAGTGACTTTTCGCGAATGAAAGAGACAAGCGGTTGTGTATGGCCATGTGACAGTACGGCATGTGTTTAATTTGACGAAGTTCGGGTGCGTTCGTTGCGGGAATGCTGATAAGTTATGTGTAGTTTCTGGAAGATGGCGCCTTTTTCGTTCAAATTGGAAAGAAAAGAGAGCTTTTCAATCAGAAAACATTCGTGTTTAGTGAATTTTTGGTGTAAATTTGACTGTATGGGCTATTTTAAATAAACAGAAAACTGTGACTGTTATAGTTTGTTATAGTTTTCGAAAATTTGTGAGACCCGAAAGAGCGAGATGGACGTTTGTTTATTGTTCGCCGGACACCCAATAAGTACTTTAACTGCTAGCGTTCTTTTTCAGAAGTAAAATTCACCGAATCATTGGGTTTCATGAGGTAAGTTAGGTTCTGAATATTCTTAATCGCCCTGTTTATCTAAAACACTCGTACTCGTACACACAGGTACTCGTACCCCACCTTAGGTCACGCGCTCTTCCAACTAGAGTCTATAGGAATTGGTAACGTTAAGTCGAAAATGGCTTGTAGGATGCGAATACACCACAGCAGGCTTTAGCGCTGCAAAAAGCATAGTTTGTAAAATATTCGTTACCACCCTACATCGACTGAGTTGTTCGAGTAATTGAAAATATCGGTAAAATTTAAGTCCTCGACCCATAGAGTCCCTCGATTCGTTGCTCCGTCCTTCCGTCCTTCCGTCGTTCCCTCGTTCCGTTGACGGCGTTGATGTATTGCCGAAAAGATCCGTCTCATACATCTTGTCGCGTACCTATGTTGACAGAAGACAGTCGATGACATTTTGTTATTGTTGAGAGCGTTTTCACTTCAAGCGATGGCAGTTTCTCAGTGGGTTCCCCCAATACTTCCACCAATGAATGTGCTTACTCTCAATTTGCGAACTGCCAAGGTATCGACGGATTGAAAAAGTTGAAAAAAAAAAACCTACTTTATCCGTCGAAATTCATACAGTCCCGTTGGTTATTGGCCGCTTTTCATTAGAATCCGCGTATTCTATTTATTTGTCAGTTAAAAACGGCGAAGCAACGGATCGACAAATTCTATAATTCGGGACCCTTACACTTTTGAATATTTTTATTTTAATTTCCCACAGATGATTATATTTCCAGAATCCGAACGGCGGAAATGCTTAGTCATTCTTTGTTCACCTAGTCTTTGTGAGAGTTTTGAACGAACGTTAGCGCAAAGGCGGCCAAGTATATCAGTGGAGTGCGACTTTCGGCAGACACTGATCGTTTTGTTTGTTAACGGCTTGCAACTTCCTGAGTCACAAATAATTTCACTTCAGAGAAGATGATCTTGCTTCTTATGCTAATCGTTCAGCTTATGTATCTTGTATCGGTCAAGACAACTATCTGAAAAAGTACAGCTTCCCTGTTCGACAGAACTGGAAACAGAATAAACCCCTGTGGTACATAAATGGAGTTGGAGCAGGCATACACGGAGAAGCTACCAATACGTTACTGTACGCAAGTATGGACAGTACCATCTCTGTATTTCAAGCTGAGATACACGCAATAGAGCTCTGCATTAGAGAGAACCTAGACAGAAGAGATCTGTCACCAACAAGAGCATTTACATTCTCTCTGACAGCAAAGCCGCCCTAGTTGCTATCAACGCTTTTGAGAGAACTTCGAAAATTGTCGGGGACTGCACTATATTTCTCAAAACACCAGGCAGAACAAATAGAGTCCATTTAATCTGGGCCACAGTGGTTATGATGGTAACGAAAGAGCATATGAATTGCCAGAAAAGGTTCGCCGTCAACATTCATATTGCCACGACCATTCTCTGAGTTACCAATTAGATTCACAAAAAGCTGGCAAGACATTCTATTGTATTAGCGGGCGGAAACTGAGGGTAACAGGCAAGGCAAAAATCTTTTACCAACCCCTTCCCTCAATGGATCAAAAGAACTCCTACAGCTTTCTAGGGGTCAGATGCACGCGGTAACCGGATTCCTGGAGGGCCACTACAGAGTCAAAAAACACCTTCTGGCTATGGGAATAGCACAAGACAAAAACTGTCGCATGTGCAACGAGGACGTAGAAACAGCAGAGCATATCCTTTGCTACTGTGTCACTGTAACGCTTAAGCAGAACACGTCTACGTCTTCTAGATAAGCCATACCTAGAGGCAGAAGATATCACTGAAAGCTCAAAGATATTTCCGAGCTTTAACTTGAGGGAATCACAATAGGTCTAACCTGGCCGCAGTGATGAGGGCACACAGGCCCACCTCTCCCCGTTAACGTAATATAATCTATCGTAATTAGATCTAAATTATAATCTGTTCTATGAAGATCATCGACTTCAACAGGTTTAAATATGTTGAGTCCACATGCCAAGTAACTTTGAAAGGCTTTTCGAACAGACGTTGTAGAACCCAATCAGAAGCTTAGGAAAACCTCTGTAAGAATATGATACATATACAAACGGGTGACCAGATAGCAATGATAGTTTTTCCAAATGTTTCAACAGCTGTCAAGGCTATCAATGACATCCAGCTGTCAAAATACTCAGTAAGGTGTGCCATTTCATCATGCATCGTTTTACGCTTGCCGAACGTGCCGAAATTTTTAAAAAATATCGAAATTCCGGTTCAGTTGAAAATACGCAATGTGAATTTCGTCGTGAAGTCGGCCGTCATCATGGCTTCAGTGTGCAGAAAATTCGTCGCACCGGGGAAAATTTTGAGCGTGAGCACAATCTTTTAGATCTTAGGCCACCAACCAGATAGAGATTTGTGCGAAATGAAGAAAATGTAGCCGCCGTAGTGGCCAGTATCGAAGAAGACTTAGAAATGTCGATTCGGCGCTGATCGGCTGAATTGAGCATAGCCAGAGAGTCAACCCGGTTTATTTTGCAATTGGATTTGGGCCTACATCTATATAAGATTGTGCTGACGCAAGAATTGAAGCCGTAAAACCACAGACAACGCCGTGAGTTCGCTTATTGGGCGCTGGAAATGTTGGCCGGAGATCCGGATTTTGCTTGGCGTCTATATCAACAAGCAAAATTGCCGTTATTGGAGCGAACACAATCCACAAGCGTTCGGCCAAGCATCAATGCATCCACAAAGATTGACTGTTAATGACAGGTATAGAGCGACGATAATCGACTTTCTGTGATCAGAGCTCGACAATATCGGTATACCTGAGTTGTGGTTCCAACAAGACGGCGCTACATGCAATTCAAGCGACGCAACGCTCGAAGTTGTGAAGAAGAAATTTGGCGACTGTGTCATCTCACGGCGAGCGTTCACCAATTGGCCGCCGCGATCATACCAACACCACTCGAGCCAACCACTTTGGACGAGCTCGAGGCCAACATTCGACACGCTATTGCCGAAATAACGCCCACTCCGTTACGTCACCCTATAGTAGCTGCAGGAGAGGCCTTAAATTAATAGATTCTTATTTAAAGATTTGTTTAATCGTAGAGTGATATCGATCACTCATCTACGAAAGAACGATTATGTTACTCGTCTGTCAGATTTTAGGGAACAAGCTGGCAACACTCTCTAATACTTTATACAAATCAACCAGAAGCTTTGACAATGATTAATGGTGAATGCTTCGCCCCTCAATCGATCCTTCACAATATTCTCGTGGTTCGTTGTCCTCACGATTGCGTATGTATATATCCGCTTGAAGACAAATACAAGTTTTCCTAACGAGGAGTGGAATCTAACGTTGTAGTCCTCAAGAAAGCCTCCAGCACCGTATCCTAAAACGGTTTTGGACCCATCCGTGAAGACCCGACTATATTCCTTTCCTGGTTCAGATTCTGGCCGAAATCAGTCTTAAAGCAGGAGTTCTGGTGTCATTGTATCAGACTGCATGTCCATAAGACAAAGGCATAACCCAGTTGCCGCGGCAAAAATGAAGATGGCAATGAGAATGCAGCCCATGATGTGAATATAAATGGGAGGGAGATTCATCAATGCATCTAGAGCTGAGCCAGGCATGCAAGGCAAGCCGAGGCAGAACGTTTTTTGAAGTCTGGTAGAAGTAGCAATTACTTATTTTCGTGAGAGCGTGTTCCACCATCTTTTGTTTTGTCCTGAGCTAAAGAGGAGCACTGCTGGACTTGTCGAGCTGCCTCTTAAATCTTGTCCAGTTGATTTTCCGCGGATTCCTCTTCTTCAACAAGTTTGAGACCACGCTTTCGATTCTGAATTCGATGTAGCTATGGTCTGACAAGGAGCATTAACATTAAGCCGATTACTTGCTGCCTTACTCTCGCGTGGCAGGCGCCTTGACGCGAGTGACAGCTGCAATGACGGCGGAGTGGAGGCTTAAGTCGCAAGGATTCAACTGAATACGGTCGGCTGAGGAGTGGCGAACTAAGAACTTCCAAACCTGATTCCAATGGTGGTGTGAGCATATAACAAACCGTGCCGAAGGATACAAGGTTGGGGGTCAAACCAACAACGAGCTCTCTCAGGTGCCTTGGCGCGGGCCCGTTATACTTAGCCTTACCCTGGATTGACCTTTTATTTCCGGCCATACTCGTGGGAACCAGGATAAATTTTAAAAATGGAAAAACAAAAAACAAACAAAACACAAGACAGACCATCCCCATCCAGGAAGTGTTAGAGGTGAATGAAGACGAAATTTCGACTTCATCCATCTCCGTCCTGGTAGGGGAAATGGAAGAAGTGGAGCTAATTGCCAGCGATAGTGAGGTGTTCGAGAGAACACTCACTAATAAGAGCGACTTCACCGGTGAGCAGGCTGGTAATCACACCGGTGATTCACAGGGCAGGAACTTGGTCGAAGGGGTAGCCAAGGCAGCTGGCTGGCTGTGATCCCAGCAGCTTAAGCGAATGCGAAAAAGCCGCCTTTGAGAGAGCGAAGGCCATCTTGGCCAACTAGTCGCTTACTCAACAGGCAGCAAGCAAGGGCGATGCAGTTGCAAAGGCGGGAGGGGAAGCCAATCAGGCGCCCTCTACCTCCTACGCGGTAAAATTGAAAGAGGGGGCTAGCGTCTCTGCAAAGAAGGCAAGTTTCAGCAGCAAGAGAAGCAGATTCGACGACGTCCTGGAGCCGAGCGATGCAAAAAAGGTGAAGGCGGGTACTTCATCTGCATTCCGTCGTAAGCAAAGCGACCCGAAAGACGAGCTTCTCGTTGCCGTGATTAACGAGCTCGAGCCTTGCAGTCGTCTAACAATCGGCCAGTGGAAAAACGTCGAGGAGAAGTTCCAAGACGTCCTGTGGAAGGAATTATCCACCACAGGAAACGGGGAACTTTAATTCGATGGCGCTAGTTGGGAGGGCGGATGCAAGGTTGTAGCCTGTGGGAATAAGACTTTTGTGGACCTCCTCAGACGCTTCATTTTGGAAGTATGCGATGCTTGGGAAAGCATCAAGCTAAAATGCATGACGGTGGCACAGTTGGCGAAATACACTCTGACGACAGCATGGGTATGGGTTTCGTGTCACTACACGGAACTGAAGGAGCCTTCAATATCGTGAAGTGTATCGCCATTAAAAATTCTCTAGTAGACGTTAACATTGAACAGGGCATTACAAACTGGGTTTGCAATATGCTTGCAAAAAGGAAAATAAATTGTTCCATTGGGCAAAGCTCGATTAGAATGACCGTAACCAGGGAAACTCCTCAATGGATAGTTATATCGCCACTCCTGTGCCCAAAACTCACCGGAGTGGGATTGTCCCTTTCGGACAGCGTGAAGTTTCTGGGTGTGATTCTAGACGAAAAACTGGAATCTTAATGTACCGGAAAGAACCAAAATGCCATATAATGCTCTTTTCATCTTTAAAGGAACAGTAGGAAAAATTTTAGGCTCAAAACCTGCTACGGTGTACTGGCTGTATACGGTGGTGGTAAGACCTATATTTACATATGGCGCACTAGCAACAAACTAGAAAACAGTTTACGGAAAATTTGCTGCGATTCAAAAAACGGCTTCCATAGCCATTACAGGTGCGGTCCGTACCACCCCTACAGCAGCATTGGACGCCTTTTTTGCACCTCACAACGCTTGATTCACAGATCAAAAAACTTGCGGGCAACAGTGAAATAAGATTCACTAATCTGGGTTACTTCAAGAGCAGTAGTTTCGGACACGGCATGGCCCTAGCGGAGCTACTGCCAGGCAATTCAGTTCTAACGGATGAAATTCCTTCCCTGGTCGACTTCGACATTCTGGAGAGGAAGGACTGGCAATTTTCACAGATGACTCGAAAACAGAGGAAGGAAAAGGTTCTCGTATCTTCTCAGAAGACCCAGAACTAAGAGTGTCTATAAGACTACTGGACCCATGCAGTGTCCTTCAATCAGAGGTTCTGGCTGTCCTCAGGGCGGCTGATCTAATGCAGATAAGATCGGTATCCGAAAGAGTTATCGCTATCTACTTCAATAGCCCGGCCGCACTTGGTTGATTCCATTCAGCCAACGTCAACTCTGTTACAGTCAGGCGCTGTCGCACAGTGCCCAAGGCACTATGCAGTCAGAACCGGGTAAGACTGTGTAAGCTTGCAAAAAAAGGAGGGCTACTCGACAATAGTGACTTTGCCAACATCAAACTACCCCTTTGCATAGTGAGGGGCACTATCGAGGAAAAGATCACGAAAACTGAAAAGCAAAGGTGGTCAAGTCTCGAAGGGCACAGGGTATCTAAGACTCTTTGGCCGCTTTTTGACGGCAAAAGATCTAGGAAGTTAATAAAATTAAACAGAGATAAGCTTAGGACAGTAGTAGGAATCCTGACAGGACACTGTCTCCAGCGGTAACGCGCAAAGAGACTCAAATTGTCAAATACGGATATCTGCAGATTCTGCGGTGATCTGCAAGTTGTTGAGGATATAACACAAATACTGCGTGTATGCGAGGCAATAACGCGTAGGGAAATAGTTTTTCAAAAACCTAAAGGCAATAGACGACCCGAACTTCAAAGGCTTTCTTGGCTTTGGCAAGAAAATTGGGTGTTTCACCAGGGCGATTGTTAAGGTTTTTGAAATTTGCTCGATAAAGTTGTCGAAAATTGAACTCCCCTATTGCGTGGCGTACATATGCCCGATATCATATTTGAACATTAATGGCATAAAATTATCTATTAAATAAAGATAATATCATAGACATTAACATTAGCTTTAAGTATTTTATTTCATATTGAATTTATATAGCTCTAAAAAAACACCGCTTAATTTATATCAACACCTTGAGAAGGAGAGAGAGGTTCAGGATTAGCTTAAAAGTACTGGCATTTGTCGTATGTTATAGGCACAGGCATAGGAACCTTGTCAGCTATCGCTAATAGGTGAGAGGAAGTATAATATAACCTTATCACTCCAGTTAACTAAGGAAGTAGTTACCTCAATGATTCAACTGCCACCGACCTAAAGTGTTTCATTCGCTGAAATTGTGCTTGATTATCTAGGCCGATTCGAATCATCAACCCTCTCAGCCTATTTTCTAAGAAAACAGCAACAGGACATGGATCCGTTTATCTTTTCTGACGTAGTTTCGATGCTTTGGATACTTCATGTCCTTTTACCACTTTTGATAACTAATGACTTCGTAAAGTTCCTTTCAGTTCCGTTAAAGTGACAAATTAACTCATTGCTTCAGGTTCCTAGATCTCTTTATTACTCCACTGCAAGTAAGTAAAAATAATGTCGAGTGTCCCACTGAATTGTGCGTCTGTCTTCCGCTATTCTGGCCTGGTTGACCTAATTAATCTTAAAAATAACCCGCACCGTTCTTAATCCATTCAAAGTAGCTTCCTGGTTTTCCCAAAAATTATTGCAACGATCTGCAGCACCGACGGATGGCCATTTAAAAAAACATCACCGCTAGTTATGATGCAATTCGTTTGCCAATTTGTCATCGCCGCATGGCGTCACAACCCATTAATTAGCCAGAACACCTTTGCTGGCGCATATTTCTCTCATATTTCTCCCGTCCTCTAATCTTTGAGATATTTTTATCTAAAATTCAACCCCCTAAAGCGTCTGCAATCTCGAACTCACATCCATAACAGACCAACATCTGTTTACACCCGTTAAGCTCACGCTTAATAGCAAATCCCATCGAGAACCATTAAGCCCAATGCCCCAAACAATGACAATAATTTCTTTGAATTTTTCTATTTTTCTATTTTTGAATTTCTTCAAAAACAAAATCGAAAGCACGAACTGCATGATGTTTTCGAAAATTATGCTCTGCTCGCATTTTTCGTCGGCTAAAACCAGAGCATGCTGCGAACGATGCTTTTGTTGAACAACCTGACACAGTGCATTTCTACGGGTATCTGGGACGACATCGCCTCTTCATTGGCCATTGGGCCATTAGCATTTAAAGTTTTCATTTTTTTTATTTTTTTTTTTTTAGTTTGGAGATACGAATAGTCGAAAATTTATTTTAGAATACCTACGTCGTCTAATTTAGCCACATTAATGCTTCTCGACGGCCGTTGCCGAGAACCAACCGCCTAGCGACTTCAATTCCAAAACAACAAATTCTTGTGCATCACAATCCGTCGAGAACCGCTGACTACATGCAGGACCGCGCTATTTTTAAAAAAATTTTAACGCGCAAAGTCCGACAGCCGACCCTTTTTGTCAACAGCCATACAAACGGGAATACTCAGGGATGGCTAACATCGGCCTGAACCGATAAGAATTTAGTAGATCGGCACAACTTCGACAATGCAGAGTAAATAGCAAAACCCCAAAAAAACCAACAAAAAAAAAAAAAGAAGGAAGCTACAAAATTCAAAGAAGTGAAAAGTGAAGAGCAAAAGGAATTTCTTGCAGTTTTATGTAAAAAATTTGCCTATTTTGCTTTTGAAAAAAAAAAAAAAAAAAAAAAAATAAATTCGCCAAACGGACGGACGCGTGAAGTGCCAAATGGACGCGTTGAGGTAGAAATCGCTTTCTGGTTTTATGCAATTTAGTAACGATAAAACCAACGAAGAGATAACAGAATAAACGCGCGACTAATCCACATCGGGAATTTGGGGGAATAAATTCTTTTTTATTTTAATTAAAAAAAAAAGTAAGTTTATAAGAAAATTAACAAGAAAAAAAAAAAATAATAATTAAGCAGTGCAAAGTGTTGAGAGTGAGAAAGTGCAATTGAGAAGTGAAGTGCCAATGATCTGAAGTGAAAGTGCATTTAAAGACTGAACAGTGAAAATTCTAAGAGGGTGTGGAGTTTTGCAATTTTTTTTATACAAAGTGAGGAAAGGAACGGGATCTGGGGGAAGATTTTAGAGTGACTTATGCATGAGATACCTCTTTTTAAGCAACGGTAAGTCATTTTTTGATTAGTCCTTTAAACAAGATTTTGACTTCAGAAACCACATTGTGATTGACACATAATAAAAAAAAAAATTAATTCAAGTTTAGTATTAAGGAATACAAGGGTTCCGTAGATTTTCTGTGCAGATGTCTTTTATTAGCTCAAGGAATCTTTAGGCACTATAAGGACTTCGCCCCTAGAGCTTGGCTGATGATTTTCTGGTCATCTTCTAATGTATGATACTTACAGCAATACTTGTGTAGGCGACACATAAAATAACCTTGCGTTCCCCACGCGAGGTGCAGCTCAATGTTTATTCAGTTCATCCCAGACCATAGATAAATTAGCTTACTTACAGTACAAACCTCTTTAACATTCTTAAATATAAGTTTATCATCAATAGTTGAAAAAATAAACCTCCTCAAGGACGACTATTCCTCCGGTTCAGACGGTTTCCCTGCCATTGCTCTAGATGCTCTTCTCCAGCTTTCAATTCTTCAAGGTATTTTCCCTAAAGAACTCATTTATCATTCCCATATGAAAAGGGTTGTAAGGGCGGTGTCTCTAATAACAGAACCGTTGCTAAACTCTCTGGCTTACCAAAGCTCTCTGACAGCATCATTTACGATACAATGTTCTTCAATTGTAACCCAATTCTCTCCTCTCAGCGACATGGTTTCTTAAAGTGTAGATCTACAGACCTTACGGAGTTTGTCTCTAACACATTATGTGCCTTGGAAAATAGTAAGGAAGTGAATACTGTTGCTACTGATTTAAACAAAGCCTTTGACAAAATCTCTCCTAAAGCCATACTCCTCACGTTGAAAAGCATTATTATAAAATCTAGTTCTCACTGTTGTCCCATATCTGGCAATACCATCGCTAGTTAACATATTCATCGCAATGTCAAACTCCTGTCAGAATTTTTTGTAATAAAACGTGTTTCAAGCAAGAGGTTACGTTTCTTTCTTTTCGCTTCTTCTCAAGGTCTCAAGAAAGAAAGAACCTTCCTCATCTTAGGTAGGTAGGTAGGTAAGAGTGGCTGTTGGAGACACCAACCCAATTAGGTCTATTGGCCCATTGTCATGCCACGTGGATCTATGATCCTCTTACTAATGGAACCAGTTTGAGGTTATGATGAAGCGTAGGAGACTGTTAACGTCTACATATATTTTTTAGATCGCTTAAGTCGTTGTAGAAGAAAGCTCCTAAGTGAAGTTTTCTTCTTTGGGAGGGAGGTGGACATGTACAGAGTAGGTGGAAGATTGTTTCTTCCTCCTCCTCGTCCATGCAGCTTCTATAGAAATTGTCTGTAAAGGCACCAAGCCTTTTTGCGTGCTTGCCTATGAGGCAATGTCCAGTGATGACACCTATGATGGCGCTGAGATGCTTCCTATTTAGAAGGATCAGACTTTTGCAGTGATTCGGATCTCGCTTTGGCCAGATCTGTTTCGTCGCTAGACATGTTGGTCCAACAGTCCACCTAAGGTCTGTTCTTTTGTTGGCATCCAGCTTTAATAGTAATTTGCATGTAGCGATTGATAGACCCATGCTAACCTTTTCCGATAGAATAGGTAGAGTGGTTCCAATTTTGGCGAGTTCATCAGCCCTACACCCAGCAAAGGTGAAGGCTGAACTGCTCTGCCATCTCCATAAGAGATGATCGGCATTCAAGGGCAGTTTTCGAATTTAGTGAGACTGAGTTCAGGGACTTGATAGCTACCTGACTATCCGAAAATATGCGGATATTCTTTGCAGATATCACGTTTTTCTTCTTCAATCGCCAAAATTTCCACCTGGAACACGCTATAGTGATTTAGAAGACGGAAAGAGAGGCTTATATTTATCTTATCTGAGAAAACACCGCTACCAACCCCGCTGTCGGTTTTAGATCCATCTGTGTAGAAATGGATTGACCTGTCCTCCATGAAAACATCTTCCTAATAGAAGGATGTATAGGGGAAGCTTATAGTATATGGAAGTCTTTGTCAAACCAAAGTTCAGGTATGGTGTGATCGATGTTCTCCGTGAGGATTCCAAATGCATTAAGTATATTAGCTCGGCCAAATAGTTTATTTGTCCACTGTGTAGTCGCTTTAAGGCGGATAGCTGCAGTCTGAAAAAGCGATGGGTGTCAAATGAAACAGAATACCTAATGCCGCAGGGGGAGTAGACCGTAAAGCTCCGCTTATTCATAGACATGCTGTTCTTTGGACTCTGCTTAGTTTACTGCAGTTAACTGCAGGACTCGTCTGAAGAATCACTCATTGACCCTACTCAGCCTCTACAACTCGACAAGTTCGATTCTCACGGTAGAGGACTTCTCAAACTAAAAGCGATCGGTTTTCCACCACGATTTACCACATGGATTAATTCTTATTTAGAAGCCCGGAAGTATAGTGTACTTTTTAGATTTTCCCTCTGGTATGCCACAGGGCAGCCACTTAGTACCTTTGATCTTCAATTGAACTATAAACGATGTTGTGCTCATCATTTTATGACATGAAATTCTCTAAGCAAATACCTCTCATTATAAGCTGATCTAAACCACTTCTACACTTGGTGTCAACATAATCTCTTAGAGCTTAACGTGAAAAACTGTCAAGCTAGTACTTTCTCTCGGAAACGTCATACCCTGCCTCAAAAATGTTATTACATTAACAACGAGCTTGTCTCCACTGCCTCTTTAATTCGTGATCTGGGAATTATCTGCGGCGCTCAACTTCCGTGCTCACATCGACAACACTATTAGCAAAGTTAACTCAGCACGCGGCTTTGTTAAACGCTGGTCGAAGGAGTTTTCTAACCCCTACGTCACTAAATCCCTTTATATGACGTTTGTGAGACCACTTCTCGAATATGTCAGCCAGGTGTGGCCAGCTCGTTGTGCAAAACAAACATGTTTCCCAATATACGAGTATTTGACATAAACTACACTAAATCAACCCTGAAACATGTCCTTCATAAGTTACCTTAACCCTGACTACCCCACTCTTTTGCTAACCATAGAATTGTTAATTGTTTTTAAGTTATAATTATGAAAAGTCAGAGCAGTCTTCCACACTCTTCAATGCCGAGCCAGCTGTTTCAAGTTGCCTAGACCAATTGCTCTGGTATCCGCTATGGATCAGTCCTTAAAACGGAGGCTCGGTCTTCCTTGTCGGATCGAATCCGGGGTCTGTGATTCGAAGACCCTTTACAGCTCATCCGCCTTCCATCTCTTTTCCAAAAATCTGACTAATTCTTGGAAATCCATGTCGTCCTGAACTTCAAAATGTCGAAGTAGCCTAGAGAAAGTTTATTTGTTGCTTCCATTTGAAGCTATGGCGCCACCGTTGATTCCATCTAGGGAATTCGTCCGCTATTGGGTTTATAGTGCTGCTATTTTGTCTCTTGTTCAATACTCGCTCTTATAAGTTTAGCAAGTCAAGTCCGGATGGACCACAACCAGTGCCCATTGGTAAAATAAGCACAATTGATGTGTAGTAACAGTTACAACATTGGGCATCACCAAGTTGATGGCAGTCAGTGTCTACCCTATTCCTGCAGCATCCAACAATCTGCTCGTATATCGATGAATTAAGATTGCGCTTTATCCCGGGCCCCTCTCAGATAGGCTTCTTCTCTTCAATGTCGCAATCTGACGATAAACGGCGGCGGATTATTAGCCGGGCGAATGGGCATTAGATTCAGGATTTACAGCCTTGAGACATGTGGAAGTCTTACTGATAGCCTGTGGCTATATTTTGGCACTATGAGAGTCAGGAGCCTACAGGAGCGGGACACCTACCCTCTACTGTGGGCCAGAAGAAAAGTCGCTGTTATGTTATGCTTTGAATCCTATTGTCAACTAACGCAGGTTTGGGTCCTAACTAGCTGTCCTCTGGCCCTTACCTAACAAGTTTATGAACGATTTCTTTTCCGGTGATCTTATTGTGACCTGAGACCCAGACAAACCTTCCGGCTGCATCCATGAAATTTATGCAGTGTCAAACCAGCTTGGAAGTCGAAGTAAAAGGGTTCAGCAAGGCTTTCAGTGCAGCTTGGCGGTCGCTACAGAAGCCAATGCTTCGCCCTTTCCACCGATTCTTGACAATATAGGTCGGTGCCGTCAGGATTGCGCATATTTTCGCTTGGAAAATTTTCCTAAAGAGGAATGAAATCTAATGTTGTCGTCTTCCAAAAAGACAACAGCGCGCATCCCAAATTAGTTTTGGACCCATCCGTGTAGACTCGACTACTTTCCCTTCCTGGCTCAGATACTGTCCGAAACCAGTCCTGGATACAGGGAAAGTCAACTTCCATAAAACGCTCCAGTGCTTGTTGTACCAAAGACAACTTATATTTAAATGGAAGATGGCTTTGAGAGTGCCGCTCATGAGGAGGGAGATTTATCATTTGGAGTCTGGTAAAAGCAGCAATGACATATTTGCATGATAGCTTGTTCCACCACATAACTGACGCATAGGATAAAATTGGCCTTATCAAAGCCGTGTTAGATTTAAAGGACCCTTCTCGGTAACAAGACCCATGCCTAGATGAATGCTACGTTGTAAGAAGCTCGACAGAGCCTTGAAGGGCTTTGACATGACTTAGTCCAAATAAGTTTGTAGATCAGCCAGACTAGTCAACCTCCTCCTTCTTTTAAAGGCAACAACCTCAGTTTTGAGAGGATTGACTGAAAATTCATTTCTAGTGCACCAAACGTCAATCACGTCTAGAGTGGCCTTCGCTACGTATGATCGAGCAGACAGTACAGCTACATCACGTGTATATGCCAGAGCAGAGATGTCAGAACTATTGAGAGCGTTAAGCAGGATATCGCCTTGCTGGTGACCACAGTTTACTTCATCATCCCATACTGGCCGCAGTCAGCATACCCAACTTGTGATTCGTCTACTCCGTGTTCTCTGGCCGGCGTCCGTCAAAAGTTGCGCTGAAGGATGTACCCCCAATGTCGATGAAAATGCCTAACGCCTATTCGTTCTGGAGTGGTCACCAGATTTAGAAGCGCACTGTCGCAGGATCTTCAACGTTACATCTAAGAGAGAAGATGCTTTCACAAAGCAGTTTTGCGCACATGCAGCTCGACCATTCTATCCATGCTCTTTAACATGAAGGAAGTCAGACCTATAGGTCTCAAGCTCTTGGCGAGCGTGTAGTCCTCCTTTCCGATTTTCGGTATATTGGCTATCCTCCCTGTTCGCCGGGTTTTCGATATGTATGCCAATGTCAGGCATACGGAATTCAGGAGAAGATTGCTTCTCATTGCTTTGCATTAGCAAATGCAACCCAAGGCATACCTAGACTTAATAGTCTCAGTAAAAGCTTTGTCTAAGCCCACAACAAGAGAAGAGCCGCCCTTGTGAGAGTAGATTTTTTAGTTTTCAGTGTCGAGACCAGAGTCCTGGTTATGAAAACGCATCAGCACATCCTCTTGAGTTACTTCAGAGCCCAGAAGATGACATTCGCCAGTTTGGGCTGTCTGAAAATCTCAAAAAGGGCATTTTTGGCACAGACCAGCTCAGCGATTAAAGAGTTTGCTGCGTGGGTTTCTTCACTCTGGTGTTTTCATTTTCCGTACCGCTCCTCAATGCAACAATCAAACATTTTCTGCTTTAGTTAGCTTCCACAGTTCATCATCACACTCTTCGTCGTATATCCTTATACGTATACTGGTCCCATTCCGTGATAGCAGCAGTGGTTCCAGCACATCGCGTGTGGGTAAAACCACCGCCAGTTTTAGTTTTGTCGATAAGTTTGGCCACATCATTTCATTTCCGTTCACTGGAACTGCAGTTCTGTTGGCTGCAGCATCGTTCTCAACCAGGCATCGTGCGCGGAAAGATCCATCGAAAGAGGGAGTGCCAGGAATTTTCTTCCTCTTGGGCCTGTTCGGGACAGAAGAAGAGGGTGCAGATTCAGTCGCGAGAGGTTGATCGGCTTCGGTGGCTGTCATTTCTGCCAACCTGTTTTTCTTCTCTGTCGGTTCTGGAGCAGTGAGACTTTTAGCACTAATGCCTTCGACAGTACTTTCCGTCTCTTTGAGCCGAGTGTTCGCCCAACGCCTTGTTTTCGCCTTCAACTGCCCCTTAGACGGTACGATTTCAGAGTGTACTTCTTCTGGAGCCTGTTCGATCTTTCGGTTTCCCGTCAAAAATAGCATTCTGACTAACCACTTACCTGATGGACTTCTCCGATTCTCTCTCTATCATTCCAGCCTAATCCAAAGAAGAGCCGCAGGAGTCATCGGATTCATGTGATCTAGCAACTCTTGGGTCAGGGCCTAAATCGGCGGGTTTTGTTTTTATTGATTATGTGGGTTGAGGCGTCCAGAATCGATCCTCTGGCCGCAGTTGGGAAGGTCACGAGTGATTTGAGTTTTTGAGAGTTTACCTTAGTTACCGCTTAGTTCGATGTCTCACCTGGGTTATTTTCAGACACTTAGGATCTTTGACTCTTAAGCCTTCCTGCCACGACAAGGCGGCCAAAGAAAGGAAGGAAGGTGCCACAAGTTTATCAAGCATCTACGAGTATTGTTACTTCAACAGTAATGAACAGAATCTGAGCATAATTGACGGTGTAATAACTGAACTATTCATAGTATGCGGGAAGTGACTATCTAAGGATCATAGACAATCGACTATTTGACAGATGTTCCTGTAAACACTTGCGGGTAAGTGATAGCCGAATTGGTTGGAAGGGCTTTCTGGGTGAAGCTGTGGCTTATCGCAGGAACAACAGTACTCAAGCCATTGAAAGCATTACTGTGGCTCAGTCTCTGTTCAGATGGCAAAGAGCCACGTTTGCTGGAAACCAGGAGTCTACCCTTAGACAGGGCCGAAGAACCGACTAAACTGGTCTTACAGACGTAGAAACTTACTGCAAACTCCAAGTTTACAATATATATGTGAGATGAGAGAGCAATACGAGTAATCGAATGGACGAGGACGCGGGCACTTCTGAGGAAACATAATCAAAGAGCAGAAAAATCCAGCTTTAGCCTTACTAAAGACAGATTCTGGTGGCACTAGTCCTAATCAAGATTCCCCCCATCTAAAATAAAAGATTTTAAGTTGAATGCTACGGTGAACTTTATTTTCAATCTCCAATCAAACTATTCATTTTCATATCCCGATTTAGTTTGTGTCCTTTCGCGTCTAGGCCTTTGATTCTGCTGGAGCTGGTTGACCATCTGAATTTCCATTACCTCCCTCAGGTTTTCCAAAACGACCACGGAACGACTGACTTGGTGCATGGAAACCTTTATATGGCATAGACTTTTGCGGTTTTAGCATTTCATCATCTCCAGCAGCCAAGTCCTGTAGATCAACTTCAGAGTGATATCTAACTGTTATTTTGAAAGTGAGGTCTTAACTTACGCTTATAAGGACAACGCCAACGATGAGGGCTACCAAAAACACCAACTTGTTCATTATGTTGTACGGAAAGTCAGAAGCTCTTCACAGTGATGGCAGACTATGTCCAATGGCATGGTTTATATACTATCTGTCTTGAATGTATCTATTGTTCTAATACGTTTGAATTTTCATTATTCGTGCGAACGTTTTGATTGCGAAGCAATTGAAGGGTGATATCGATCGATGTTTTGTTTAGAAAACAATGCAGATGCGGATCGCAATCTCGATGGATGTAGCTGAGCTTTTGTGTGGTTTAGCTAATAGTGTCTCAGTGAAATTAAAACAAAAGGCAATGACAAAAGCCTTTTCGGATTCCTACCAATTAGTCTGACAATACGTAGGTATACTCGTCATTTAAATTGTCAGCATAGCAGAAGTCTTGCTGCCTTAATACGTCTAGTGTGAGAATCGGCTCAATTTCCATGCCATTTTTCCGTATCTCTTCTTTGTTCGAAGAGAAGAGAGAGGGGGTTCTTAAGAGGGGGACATTCAAAACACAAAGTGCATTACTTACACTTCTCCACACTTTCATAAAAACACGCCATGTATGCAGTTCCTCCAAATGTACTTTACTTAACCCCTGCTAGGCTTCCTCTAATCGGCCCGAATTATTTGAACTATTATGCTCGAAGTACGTCTTAGTTGACACTCCCTACTTTTGCCGTGTGTAAACGGATTCCATTGGATTGCATGACGAGTCCTTTAAACTAAAGTTTTCGAAATGTTGGGAAGCAAGCCAAAACACTACAACAACGAACTGAAGAAGAAGGCTCCAGACGATTCTGGGAGCCGATTTTATGCGCATCACAAAAAAAAGAGTGTCGGTGACAGGACGGAGCCCTGTGGCACATCAGAATTTATTTTCTAGATATCAGACCTAAAATCGCTAAAACAACTTCAATTGAACGCATCATCGGATCGCCAATGGACCTAGAGAACAGAATCTGGAATAAAAACTCCCGAGTATATTTCGTTGATCTGTTGGATTGAGTGGCCATTATAGATTAAGGGACAAAAGGGTTTGCTAGAAGGTAGGATCCATATTGAACAGATTTCGATGGTTTGGTCACTTGACATGCATACTACGCACCGACTTACAAGTGGAAGAAACGCTTTTCCTCTGTTCAATAGTGGCCTTGATCAGTTTTCAGGTAACCTAACAGAAGAGCACGTTACCTCTTGGACACAGACACATTTAGGGCCATTGTTGTAGCACTATATTTGTTTTTGTTTTTTTTGAGGGGTTAAGGCACCATTAAAATACACACAGCGCGGGCGAAGGAAAACCAAGGAGGACAGAAAGAGAGGTACCGGTGAACGTTGGTTTTAAATGTTTGAAGGTTATAATGACTAGGAAATAAACAGCTCGGCAGGGCATTCATAAGCGAGTTGTACGGCTTAGGAACGAATCACGATATTTTAGAGTACGTCCAATGGTGGGTTTGAGGGTATACCGATGAGCATTCATAGCGAGGCGGTGTTAGGGTTAAAAGTTTGAATGGGCGGAATGCTACTGGTGATTTCTATGGAGGAAATAGCGATAAAACAAAGTGAGACACGAGACATTTCGCCTGTGTTCGAGGGTGTCCATTAACTGAGTGATATTAGTTTTATCGCGCGGTTTTGAGTCCGGTCTAGCAGCTGAAGAGATGTTTTTCGCGCCCCTCTCAGATGCGAGCATTGTACTCCAATTACGGACGGATAAACGCCTTATATATTAAGGCCAGATCAGAGAGGGTAAGTATTTCTTACGTCGGTTGAGGAAACCTAGACATTTCGCAGCATTTTTGGCGACGTCGAATCTGTGGTCATTCCAATGTAAGTTGTCATTGACACACATTCCGAGAATGAAAGTTTTTCGGCTTCGACGATGTAAGTGCCGTTCGTGGATAATGGTTGCGTGTTTAAATTTCGCTTTAACGACAGCAGACAGCATTGTGTTTTGGAAGAATTAAATTCTACTCTGTTAGCCGTTCCCCAATTAGTTATGCTGTTAATGTCAGAATTTAATGAGCTTAACATACGCTGCCGTTCCCGTTCTACAGCCGAAGAGCAGGGACGTGAGTCCGGGAACGAATATGAATAGCAGAGAGTACTGTCATCAGCAAACGAATATGTTGGATTAGAAGTATCAGACAAGAGATCGTTGATGAAAATTAAAAAGAGTGTCGGAGACAGAACGGAGCCCTGGGGTACACCAGCATTTATTTTGTGAATATTAGACTTGAAACCAACTAACACAATTTGGGTTGAATGTTCCGAAAGATAATTTCTAATCCATTAAAAGAAGAGAATCATCGATCCTAAAAGCACGCATTTTCGACAAAAGAGCCTGATGCTAAACTCTGTCAAATGCCTTAGAAATATCAAGTGCAACTATCTTGCTTTCGCCAGATTGATGTACGCTTTGATTCCACTTTTCGGTGAGACATACCATCAGATCACCAGTGGACTTGTTGCTACGAAAACCATATTTCCGGTCATTGAGAAGTTTTCATGTTTCGAGCTCATGAAGGTGATGGTTTATCAGCGTATCCAAGACCTTGGAAAGAAGGGAAGTAAGTGCAATGGGTCTGTAGGCGGAGAGGGAAGAAGATTCGCCTTTTTTAGAGACGGGCTGGAAAAATGCTGTTTTCCATCTGCTCGGAAAGAGTCCTAAAGAGTAGGATTGATGAAAAAGCTTACGCAGTGGTTTTGCCAGAGTGAAAGAACACCTCTTCAGAAGAAGGGGAGATACGAGTATACCACCTGGACCAGCGGATTTGTAAATGTTAAGACCTTTACGAAGATCTACTACACAAGTGCGAAAGTGGATTTGTCCCATTGAAGATTCGACGCACTCAAGTGTAGGCGGAGACAAAGCACAATCTGGGAGTGTTGAGCTAGCCGCAAAGTGTGCAGCAAGCAGATTGGCCTTATCCAAAGAGCTGATAGCTGGAATGTCATTGTAAATGAGCGTTGGAATGGAGGATGAGGCAGAATTTCTAATGCTTTTGACGAACGATTACTGCCTTTTTTGCCTCAGTTTTTGGTAGTATTGGAATTTCACACGCTTGAGAAAGACGTTGCAGTCATTCCTGGCCTGGTTAAACTTTTTTCGGTTTTCCTTTGTCGGGTTGGTCTTGTAGAAGCGAAAAAACAATTCCCTAACCTTGACAGCCTCTTTACAGCTCGAGTCGTACCATGCCTTTTCTTTTGGTCTGATACTCTTCATCCGATGAGGGATAAAGCATCTCATTCCAAAGAGAATAGTTTCTGTGATCACGTCAGTAGCGGCATCCACATCGTAATCGAGGAAACACAACGACCAGTTAAAATTCCTAAAGAAGTTCTTAAGTCCGCTCCAATTGGCTTTCTCGTATTGCCATATGGTTCCTTTAGGAATCTTTTCTCTAACTGTGTGGTGGGTGTACGAGAAATTAACTGATATGACACAATGAAATGCATATGAAAGCCTATCGTCGGTCCATGGGTCATCTTCTAACTCCTCAACTAAAAAATATTAAGCTGCAAAGATGCAAGCGACTTTTGCAATGGCACGCAGACAATGGCCATGAAAACATTCTGTTTACGAATGAGAACATTTTTACTGTGGAAGAAGTTTTCAGCAAACAAAATGTCAAAATTTATGCCACTTCATCTAAGAAATCGAAAAAAGTTGTTCCAAGGATTCAACGTGGACATCATCCCGCTTCCGTAATGGTTTGGTGGTGGGTCTTTCACCATGGTGTCACATTCCTCCATTTCTTTAAGAAAGTCGTAAAAACTGGTGCAAAGGTTTATCAAGAAGATGTGCTGGAGGGTGTTGTGAAGGGTTTGACCAATACCCTTTTCAATAGATACAGATGGATTCACCAACAGGACTCTGCTCCAACGCACAAAGCCAAAACCAGCAGGAGTGGGTCAGAATCAATATTCCTGGCTTTATAGCAGCAGAAGTTTGGCTGTCGGGGAGTCCAGATCTGAATCCACTGGATTATGGTTTGTGTTCAGAATTTGTGAACATGGCCCACAAGAATTTGGAAAGCCTTAAAACAGCATTAACCAGAGCAGCGCCTACGATCTCCATATACGTGCCTTATTTATCCCTTGATATTTCTTGGCCTGGTCCGCCAACACAGAATCCATTGCTTTTTTTCAAAATATCAAGTCAAGACGACAGAGTGTAATATACAGGTCTGAAAGCTATGAAAGAAATATAGGATGAAGAGGAAAACGATGTAGGACCACAAGGTATCGTACACAGAATCTGCCAGGAAGCAAACACTTTCGAGATGAATGTGATTGGGACATGCAACTTGATTGATATAATTTTCTAAAACAAAATAATACGTTGCAAAGGGGTGTTGCTATTAGAACAAAAGTTTAGCAATGTTAACTATGATTGCAATGGCCCAGTACAATCAGTTGTATCTATGGCAATTTGTTAAACAAAACGCAAGATACTTATCGTTTGAGCAATTAATTTCTCTGAATAGATGCAAGGCATCGTCTGCCAAATAGTATATAAAGCGCATTGCCTATTACTTAACGTCAACCAAGTTTAACAACAGCAAGATGAAGAGCATTTTTGTCGTTGTGGCCATTGTACTTGGCATTGTCCTTCTTACCGTAAGTAGCCATCTCAAATAAAACAAATTCATTTTCAGTTCAAAAATTCTTTGATAGGATTTAACCCTTGGAGAGGGAGATAAAAAACATCCACATGGTGAACCTCCGTCAAGTATAGGCTTAGGACCAGGTTTTCTTGGTTCAGGTAGACCGTTAAAACGTCAAGTTAGACAAGCTACGAATGATGGAAATAAGACTTCTAACGAGATTTCCGTGTTGAATAATTCGAATGCGACCAACATGCCGGCACCTTCTGGAGTGAATGAAAACATTAAGAAAGTGCAACAAGCTGGTGAAAAGTTAAAACAAGGCTTAGCGGCCGGTCGCAGTTCCTAGGAACTTTTTTAGAAATACTGATTCTTTGTTGAGCACTTGATTGAGGACATAATAAAGTGAATATGAGTTTCGTTCATTTTATCTACATTTTAAAGAGTTCTATCATGGTCCTCCATTAATTGAAATTTAGTTATTCTTTAAGGATGGAACCCTTTTGCAATTTCCTCGACTTATACTCCACCACTTAACTGTAGAAGATCGTTTGTGGCACAACCAAATGCTAGGTCTTGCTGCACCAACTGAGAAGGGCGCTCATATACTCGTAAGACGGTTTTTATCATGCTTCCGCTCAATTTCTTTCTTCTTTCTGGTGTATTGGGAATCCAGCTCCTTTCTCTTAGCGTCGAAATTGAAACATTAACGATTCTCAGTTCCGCTATCAACCCAGATAGCCATGTATTATAACTTTTGTGCATGTTGCCAACAATACTGTCTGCTCAGCTTTAAGAAAACTTACTGATCAGCCTGGCAACTCGTAGAGGGTCAAAGCCTGAACAACTGTAGCCTTACATCCATTACGATCCCGGGCGTGCTGCTTCCAGTTGACAAAACCAAGCTGCCTTATATTCGCGATCGCCTGGTCCTTAAACCGGAGGTTTTCTTCTCGAACCTGGTGGCTCGGATTCGAAGACCCTCTTAGCTGGAACATTATTGTCCATCCGTTCAATGTGGTCGAGCCAATGAAGTCGACGAATTTTTGCCTTCCGTAGTATGTCCATATTTTTATATAGTTCATAGAGTTCGCGGTTGTGTCTTCTCTTCTATACGCCCTCCTCAGAGACAGGACCAAATATTCGACGGAGGATTTTTCTTTCAAAAGAGCAGAAAACTTGTTTCATTGTCTTACTTATCGTCCAACTTTCGGCTCCGTAAAACAGGACTGGGAAAACTAACGCTTTGTAGAGCATAATTTTGACTCTTTGCGTTAGGAGTGTTGACCCAAGTTGTAGCGGTTGCCCTGGGTCATTCTTCGTCGAATCTCCACCATGATGTCGTTTGTGGAGTTTTAACTTTTACCCCAAGTTGTAGCTGTCGGATAGTGATATTTTGCCCTAGGTGATGTGCGACGGAACGATTTTTATTTCATTTTTTCCTCATTCACTTTAAGACCAACTCGTTTAGCCTCTTCTTCATTTGCCGTAAAGGCTTCAATTACGGCACGCTAGGAATATGCGATTATATCAATATCATCCGCGTATCCCAGAAGCTGGAAGGACTGGGAGAAAATGGTACGTTCCGTGTTGACTTTTGCCCGTCGTACTATCTGCTGAAGTAATAACGTCTCCTTGTCGAAATAAGGTGCAGGTTTGAAATAATTCGGAGGTTCAACTTCCACACTGCACAGCGCATAGGGAGTTTTCCAGCGTTGTGGGACACATCCGGATCAGTTTTCCCGGGATTCCCAATTGGATGGATGCGAAGGGCGGGCGGGCCATCTGGGCCAGCGGCTTTATTGTTCTTCAGCTTTTGTATAGTGAACTTCTTCTAAGCTAGGCGGGAAAACTAATTCTTCAACTGGAGATGTGTTCTTTTGCTGCCCTATCACTCTCCCTAGGTCATGCATGTCCATTAAGCAACTGCTGGAAGTGTTGCTTAATATATCCACAATTCCCTGTTGGTCAGTGGTGAGATTACCTTCGCAATGAGACCCATTTTAAAGCCATTGGCTAAGTTTTTGGCCTTTTTAAAAAAGCTCCTGTGGACTTTCCTTCTCCAGCAATCTTCAATATCCGTGAGCTGGAAGATTGCAAAGGCTCTTTTCTTTTTCCGCAGTAGTCTTTTCTCCTCTCTTCTTTTCACCTATACTCATCCCACACTGCTCTGCTCTATGACACATCTGTTGCCTTCTTTTGTTGCACACATTCATCGTCATACCACTGATTTCTTTTCTGGAGTGGTTGGTAGCTTAAGATGTTTTCGGTCACTTTCTTGATGGAAGTGCAGCAATATGTTTTTGACGTCTGTGGTAGACAATGGCATAATGGAGAGCTTTTCGTCCAGGCGGTCTCTGTAGTCTCTGGCTATTTCCGGTGTACGTAGGCGTCCAATGTTGAACCTCCTTTTTTGATGTTGTTGCAGCTTCCTTTCATTTGACAGTCGAGCTTTGAATCGGGGTGCTACTAGGTAATGTACATCCAGTACATTTGACGAGTGACTTCCATCAATAAACATGTTATCAATTTGGTTGGCGGTTCGACCACCCGGAGCTATCCAGGTTGCTTTGATCTGAATCAAACCGCTCGGTACCAAGGTAAAAGTCATTAAAGAGTTTAAGAAACCAAAAAAGGCGAAGGAACTGAAAAGATTCCTTGCCACGTTCAAATTTTGCCAATCCTTCTTCCCACAGTTGTGAGACAACCAGATGATCCTATAAAACTTCATCAGTGGTAGCAAAAAGACAAGACACAACTCTAATCGCGTGGACACCAAAGGCGGAGTCAGCTTTTGACCGGTGCAAGAACGACCTAGCACAAGCGGCAATTTTAGCCCATCCTGAATGAGCTTACCAGCGATATTGATCTTGTCATACGCGGCTTTGAAATCAATTAAGCGGTGGCACGAGTTTTCTTATTTAAATTTTCAATAAGCCCCTGAAAGTTTAAATAAGGAAGGCTCGTTTCGGCAAAGAAACGTTTTATTTTTCAACGTAATCTCCGTTTAGCTCAATACACGATATCGCCATGACCTTGTTGCCCCACAGACACATCTTGGCCTTCTTTGGCTTCGATTCATCAGAAGAAGCCCACTGTCTCGACTGTTTCTTGGTCTCTGGTGTATTGTGATGAATCCATGTTGCGTTCACGGTTACGAACGGCGTAAAAACTCATTCGGATTGTGATTGACCATCGCCAAATACTTCTTTGAAGATGTCAAACGATTGCGTCACTCATCTGGCGGATTGCTTTTCATATCCAAATATTTTTGCAAATCTGAAATCACTGATCCATGTGCTAAGCCTGTAGCATCTGCAAGTTCGCGTAGCTTCATTCGCCGATCACCCAATATCATATCGTGGACTTTATTGACCATTTCTGGTGTGGTGAACGTTCGGCGTCACTTATGCCGCAGCGAAATTGAGCAAACCAGCGGTGGATGGCTCCAATCGATGGTAAAGAGTCCCAGTAATAATTTTAAAGCTTTTGCTTGGTTTGTGTGATGGTTTTTTTTTCAGAAAATAGTGTTTAATGAGCACACGAAATTCACTTTTTTCCATTTTTACGAAAATTCTCGTAGTCGTCTGTTCCAAATGGCTGTCACAACAAAACTATTTGACAGATCTGTCTGAAAATGTGGGTGCGTTCATATAAAAGATGCTTCTTGACAAGTAAAATGTTGAATTTGAGGTGGCAATGCCATCTGTTTTAATTTTCAAGGTCTTTCTGACCCACCCATGTATCTATTTCGAACTCGAATTTTCGAATGCGAAAATTTGATCTATGGTGGATTTTTCTAGTCTAAAACTACACTGATATGGGCCGGTTACACTATAGACAAAGGATTTTATGTGTTCGATAACACGGGAGACCCAGTCCCTTGTAATCGGCTCAGCTCAGGGGATTCCCCTTCTTAAAGACTGGACAAACAATTCTGAGGTTTCATTCGACCGACAGAATTGTTAGACTTAAGCTAGGAAATTGCTGTCCTGACTTCATCTTGGTCGGGGGGACGGAAATGTTGTACGTGAGATGTTGTCCGCAATTACCGTCGAATCTTTCCAGATTCTCACAACCTACTTTCGCTCTACAATGAGATTTCCTTCTCCATCCTTACAGATTTCTGTGCGTTGCTTATAGCTTTGGCATATTTGTTTTTTTTTTTTTTGGTACGATTTGCGGACTTAACTTTTCTGATAGCAGTGGCTTCAATCGAGTGCTTCCTGTGCTCCTTCGTTTTTCTTCCGAAGGGGCTATGTTCTTCCACATGTGTAAAGTAAGCTCCTTAAATTCTGATAACAAAACAGTTATTGGGGAACCAATAGAATTTAATGCTTTCGAAAGACAGTGCTATCTGCTGTCGTTAGAGCGAAATCTAAGCAACCAGCTATTATTCATGAACTACACTTGCATCTTTCAAACCGAAAAACTTTCCACTCTCGGTATATGTTTCATTGAAAACCTGCGTTAGAATGTTGGAGTCAAGCGCCCCCTCTGCTTTGCTAGATAGGACTCAAAACCATGCGATAAAGCTCATACTTGATTCTTATATTGTACAGTCAATTGACACCTTCGAGCCCCGACATAATGTTTTTTGGCTCACCTTGTTTTATTGCTATTTTCAGTTCCAGTACTCCATCGAAATTGCCAGTGAAATTCCGCCCTCTAAAACCGTAATACCCGTCTTGCTAAGAACGATCGTCAGTATATCCTCAATCCCACTTTCAGATGTATTCTGAAATAAAGTGATTTTTTGCTAAGCCGTACAACTCGTCTATGGAATGACCCACCGAGCCCTTTATATCCTTCAAATATTTAAGACCAACGAGCATCGGTATCTCTTTCTTTTATCCCATAGATGCGCATAGAGCGCACGCTAATTGTGAAAAAATGTACCATCCATCTTACGGACGCCTTTAGTACATGTTGCTATAGAGTTTGTAAAGTTTTTTTTTTACTCGAAACGTCCAAGTGCGTTCTCATTCTTTTTTGATGAATTCCATGACTCTACCCAAGGAGGGCTGTGTTTTACAAAGTGCTATTTCGGATTGTCCGGAGAAGGCTACTCCATTTCCAAGGTGGTTTCGTTTTTTATTTTAACTGCAGAACCTAAATAGACAAAACCTTTGACTAACTCCAAGTTAAACGTGTCGGATTGTCGATGACAGCAGGTACATCTTCAATACTTGGAAGTACGTCACAAACAGCTCACTTTTATCGATCGACATAGTCACATAGGCATGTACAGACTGTTGAAAGGTTGCGCCTCTGGCATTATGAGCTTCATATGACCGCCTTCTCGGAATTATTCTTTGACATCAAAGGTCTTACTAAAATCATTTTCGACCCTCACGGAGCAGCAGCGAGCTTTGACAATGGTCACCCTGCAGAGCCGGACAAATTCATCAGGGATGCCGAAATCGAAATTTTTTGCGATCTAGGTCGAGGGCCTTTTTTAAGTTCTACTGCATTGTAAAAAGAATGTCAATGATGGACCTTCCAGGCCTGAAATCATACTGTACCCTCAGAAAAGATCTTATAGGCAATGTTGAGGGGATTGATGTCTCTATAGTGTTGAGGTTCCATTTGACTAAAGTGCCTTCGGTCGACCATATTTTAGAGATGTTTTGGTGCATGATCTTCACAATGTCATCTCTCGCCTCCTTGAACAGCTCGGCAGCTAGGTTATCAGTACCGGCAGGCTTGTTCGACTTAAGTTTGGATAATAAAATCCAACTTCAACTTCATTGAAGTCTGGTGGTCGGAATTGTTGCCAATGATGCCCGTGCTTCTCTCAACTGTATACAAATGCCTAAAAGTATGCTATTTTAATGCTCGTAGTCTTCGTACATCTTTGTGGGCTCCGGGGTAGACTTAATTCATATTACGGAGACTTGGTTTGGACGAGATATGGATGACCAAAACAAGGAGAATCTATTCGAAGTACCCGGGTATACAGTAATATCTAACAATAGGATTACTACCGCTACAGGTGGAAGAGCTGTAGCATACTGCAGTAGGCCTAAGGTATTAATAAAAGGTAAAGATAGTGTCGTTGAATATTTATTGGTAGAAGTGAGCGGTAGCAATACTACAAAATGTCTCATTTGCGTTGCGTATAATCTTACCCGATGCTACTCCCCAGAGCCCTTATTTTCGGCAATACAAGATTGTATGGCACTCTATGAGCACATTATTGTCTGTGGCGATCTTAATGTTGACATTCTAAAAAACGGCAGTCAAGCTGCCAGCTCATGTACTTTACGTCTGGTTCAGGTTTATCAGTTATCAACCGTTTGCTACATATTGTTTCCAACCCTTCATATGTTTTGCTTCAAGACCAGCTGTGTTTGGGCGGATCATGACCTTACATCCTGTACATGTAATGTTAATGTTAATGTAAATCAAACGGGTTGCAATTTGGAGAAATATTGTCATAATAACTCCACCAGAAGTGCAAAACGATGATATTTCTTATCAAAACTGATCTCTGAACATACCTCGAGAAAAGTATGGAGTAATCTACGCTCAATCGGTGTTGGAAAACAAACAACAATTGGTAACATCCCCAATTTAAATGACCTCAATAATGCACTAACATATTTCTAGTGCCGTCAATATGATAAACCAAGTGCCACCCCCAATAATATCCTCACTTTCGACACTGTTTTCGACTTTGATGTTGTTTCCGAAACTGATGTACTCAATAAAGTGCGGAATTTCAAATCGAATGCTATAGAAGAAGATGGTGTATCTATTAGAATTATAGAGATGATTCTACCTTCTTAAGTGGCCTCAAACACATCATAAATTTCTGCATCACTTCTTTAGCTTTTCCTGATAGTTGAAAACTGGCCCAGGTCATTCCTGTCCCGAAAAAAGCCTCAACCATCCTCCCCTAGCGACTTTTAACCGATAAGCATCTTACCACACCTATCAAAGTTCTTGGAGAAGATCTTGGTAAACAAAATGACTTACCTAAAATATGTTCGAATGTCCAAACCCACCTGTATGCTAATGATGTCCAGATTTATCTCTCCTGACCCATCGGGCTTATTGAGGACTTAATTGTCAGGCTTAAGGATGACCTGCCAGAAACATATAATCTGAATATATACCCTATCAAACCTTAAAAAGTAAAAAAGACATGTTGACAAAGACGGAATATCACCAGTGGACAAGTTGATTTTATAGATACGCATACGGTCACTAATCTTGGGTACAAATTAAATAGCTCACACTCAGCTGCTGATAATATGAACTACGTCGTTGGTCGTATCTATGCTGGACTACGTAAGCTTTGGCCTCATTCAGTTTCACCCCAATAGGTACAAAGCTTAGGCTTGTTAAGGCTTTATTTTTGCCTATCTATTATATATAATCGATTACGCCGCCATTGTTTACTATAAGCCCGACTCATAAATTGCTTGTTGCCTTCAACGATATGATCAGGTATATACATGGGTTACGTCGATACAACAACGTTACAGAATACCACACATCGGCTTTTGGTTGCTCTTTCAAACAGTTTTTTGATTTAAGAAGCCGTGTATTCGTGCGTATGGTCGCAGATAGCCGAAACATCGCAAAGGCAACCTAAAACTGTGAAGAAGTTTGACTTCGGACGGATAAAATCGCAAGACATTGCCAAATCTTTTTCCGATAGAGTCTCCCTTAAACCTTTACGAGATCCGATGCCGCCAGGATCAAGTACCGAATACCAGCGGCAACATTGCCAGTTAACCATTCGAGATGCCGAATCTGATATACTAAATTTCACCCGACCACCACAATGAAATACCCGGACTGACGACGAGAGCCGCCGAGCACATGCAGCTGAGCAAGATGCATACAAAGCGATGCCGAACAGAAGGACTACAGCTGCTCATGAACCCTACGATCTGAAGAGGAGAGACAAGTTGTCTTGGACGGTTTCAAGTCAGATATTCACAAAATAAATGCTGGTGTGCCCTAGGGCTCCGTTTTGTCGCTGACACTCTTTTTAATTTTCATCGACGATCTCTTGTCTGCTACTTCTAATCCAATATGATCCTTTTCTGAAGACAGTACTCTCTGCTTTTCATATCTGTTCCCAGACTCACGTCCCTGCTCTTTGGCTGTAGAACGGGAACGCCAGCGTATGTTAAGATCATTAAATTTAGAAATTAACAGCATTACTAATTGGGGAACCGCTAACAGAGTAGAATTTAATGCTTCCAGAACATAATGCTGTCTGCTGTTGTTAAAGCGAAATTTAAACACCCAGCCGTTATCCTTGAATGGCACTTGCATCTTGAAACCGATAAACTTTCCATTTTCGGTACGTGTGTCAATGACAACTTACGTTGGAATGAATACATATTCGGTATCGTCAAAAACGCTGCGAAATGTCTAGGTTTCCTCAAGCAATGTAACAAATACTTCACACCCTCTGATCTGGGGAGTACAATGCCCACATCTGGTCGGATGCGCCCAGATAAGATTATCTGCACCTGCTAGATAAGATTCGAAACCGTGCGATAAAACTCATAGCTGATACCAATATCACTCAGTCAATGGACATCCGCGAACACCGACGAAATGTCTCATGTCTCACTTTGTTTTATAGCTATTCCCACCACCAGTGCTCCGTAGAAATCGTCAGTAGCATTCCGCCCTACAATCCTTCAACCGTAACACCCGTCTCGCTATGAATGCTCATCAGTACTCATCAGTACTCACTTTCGGACGTACTCTAAAATATCGTGATTCGTTCCTAAGCCGTACAACTCGCTTATGGAATGCCCTGCCTAGCTCTTCATTTCCTAGTCATTACAACCTTCAAACATTTAAAACCAACATTCACCGGTACCTCTCTTTCTATCCTGATTGATTTTCCTTTGCCAGCGCTGGGAAGGTACTTAAATCCCTTGAGCGGGCACAAATTATAAAAAAAGCAACGGAAAAGGAAGGAGCATGAGAAGCTCGTGGTCGAAAAAATTGAGAGATGCTACTCCTGGAATGAGATTCGGAAGTTATACCAAAAGGTAAAAAAACTTGCCACAGACAGAAACCCCGAACCGAAGCCTGTCGTAGAATCCTAGTCGATACTGGAGATTTGGAAAATACATTTCTGTATAATGGTATCATCACCACATACCGCTATCGGGCAGAATGAATCTCTTAACCTGGACAATGTAGACTACCAATTCCGTCCACCCGACCTGGATAAAGTGAAGATAGCCATATCTAAACTAAAGCCCGACAAAGCTGTTGGATCGAACGGCCTGACTGCAGCGCTCTTCAAAGCGGCAGGCGATGACTTGGTAAGGAGCATACACAAACTCACCTGTAAAATATGGTAGGGCGAAAGTATGCCCGATAAATGGAACCTCAGTATTGTTTGTCAGAACCTCAAAAAAGTAGACACTATGAGTTGCGCCAACTACAGGGGCATCAGTCTTCTTAACATTGCCTACAAGATCCTATCTGCCGTATTGTGTGAACGCTTGAAGCCGTTCGTCAACAACTTGATTGGTCCATATCAGTTTGGTTTCAGGCTAGGAAAGTCTTCCATTGAGCAAATGTTCACACTATGGGAGATCTTGGGAAAAACCCATAAGCTCCAAATCGATGCATACCACCATTGATTTTAAGGCCGCGTATAACAGGATTTATAGAAAAGAACTGCCAAACCCATCCGTTTGTGCAGGATGGCCATGGAGAATGCACGCTGCTCCATTAAGGTTGGTAAGGAAGTCACCGGCACCTTTGATGTCAAAAAAAGATTTAGAGAAGGCGGTGTGCTGTTATGCTATTTCTTTTACAGCATTCTCGACACAGCGCCGACACAAGAGGCACAATGCTTAAAAACTCCGTCCAATTACTCGCATGCGCAGATGATATTGATATCATCGGAAGAAAGCAGCGTGATGTCTGTGGCGCTTTCGCGAGTATTGAGACGTAATCGGCGACGATGAGTTTAACGGTCAACGAGGGCTAGTATATGCTGTCAACCAGAAAGGACATCCAACACAGACGTCTAGGACAGAACGTCACCCTCGACAGATATAACTTTTAGGTAGTCTTTGTCTACCCAGACTCCGCTATCAATTTAAACAACGACATGGGAGCTGAGATCAAACGACGTATAATTCTTGCCCATCGCTGCTGCTTTGCGGTAAGAAGGCAATTGACCAGCAAAGCGTTCTCTGACCTTGTATCAGACTTTAATAATCCCAGTCCAACTCTATGACTTAAAGGCATGGACTTTATCAAAAATGGATGAGGGTCCTCTTGACTACTTTGAGAGAAAAATTCTTCATCTGATTTTCGGTCCCGTCCCATATACTTAGTCCTGATTGCAAGTCCTCCACTTGGTTTCCTAGTTCGTACTTGCAGACTTCTGTTCGTAATTCTTTGACCTGGTTCTTGTCAATCCTGTTTTGCTCATAGAGCTGAGAAGCAAATTTAGCCCTGCTCTGTACGCTGTCTGTATGTTTGTATGCGCCAGCTGTCACAGGCAGCGTTTTTGATGGTTTGTTGGCGGCTTTGCCATAACTTTTCGGGATACGATGCCAACGGTATAGGTCGGACAGCGTGCTTAAGATACACCATGAATGACTCGAACTGCAACCAACTTCAGACTGCTATAATTTCCAAACCGATCATGACAGTGAGCTCAAATTTTGACACATGACAGATAATTTTATTATTTATAAGCCTTTTAAACGATTTGCGTCTCAGCTGTGTTGACAAATTTTTATCCGCTATGGAATTCAAACGTGATTGCTTTATATTTGGCTGGAAAACCACAAGTAGCTATCGTTACAGCAACATCGGCAGAAATGGTTCGGAAAGTGAAGGCTCGAGTTGAGCGAAATCCGCCTCGAAGTGGAAGAAAAATGGCTCGTGAGCTCAACATATCGTTGGAATGGATGTAACACATACTGAAAAATGAGCTTGGGCTCAAGCCATTGAAGTTCCAAAAACACCGCAACAGAAAAAAGTTGGAGTCGAAAGAGCGAAGGAGTTGCTACGCTTGCACGAAAGTGGTGAGTTGCCGAATTTGGTTTTTTCCGATGAGTCGCCATTTGTTATCGAGCAATGCGTCAACAAACAAAATGACCGAGTTTACTTGCCAGAGGGGTCCTTCGAAAATTTACACCTTCGGACGGCCAACAGAAAGCAGGCAGCACCGATGGTGATGGTTTGGGCCGCCATAACTGCCGATGGTCGCTCTCCGCTCGTATTTTTTAACCGTGGCCGTGGCGTCAAAATTAATGCGATCGTATACCGTGAAACTGTCTTAGAGGTATTATTGAAGCCTTGGGCAAACAATTATTTCGGTCGGAGACCGTGGACATTTCAACAGGACTCGGCACCGTCTCACAAAGCGCGCGTCAACCAAGATTGGTTAAAAAACAATGTTCCACACTTCATTTCTTCGACACAAAGGATTGCAAATTCCACGGATGCAAGTCCTTTGGATTTCTCTGTCTGGGGTATTTCGGAGGCGAAGGTTGGTACTAAAAAATACCAAAGTTTGGACCACCTCAAACAAGCACTTCGCCAGGAATAGGCCAAAATACCGCAGAGCCACTTGCGTGCAGCGTGCGATGCTTTTTTCGGCCGTCTCAAGGCCATTATTCGCATCAAAGGTGGGCATATTGAAAATTACTGATACAATTCGAAAATTGATGTATTTTCCGAAATTTTTTGCTTTGGCACAATAAAATTTATCAAAAAATAAAAAAATTATTGCATTTTAAAAAGTTGGAGTTCGAGTACGTCACCCTGTATATTTGATCGGCAGCATTAGGGATATCCACATTCGTACCATGGCTACAAAAATGTAGTGGCCCGGGTCAGTGATCGTCCCTCGGAACGTCCGGCGATTCAAAAACATTGAGGCGTGCCTTGCGTCGACTGCAGTGTTCAGTCTGGCTGGTGGTTGATCAGGAGGTCACCAGGTCGGCTTATGAATTCCGAGATGCTGGAACTGTGTGCTTGTTATGACGATATTACTCCCCGAATTGGAGTCGATAAAGCCGAATCGGTTGTAGTTACGGTCTGAGTATGTGGCAATTTTTCATTCTACCAATTCATCGCACTTCCTGGCGATTACATCTGGTTTACATCTGGTTTATGGCATTCAAGAGCAACATAGAGTTCGGTGTCACTACTTCAGGAATCCTGATATGTGCCTTTTCATATTTGCATTAGTAAACATCCAGAACTACTTTTAATATACCAATAATGGCTTCATGCTAAGATGTCGTCAGGACGTCTGACAAGGAGAAGTTGCCTGATACCCTTCAGCTATTGATTCTTCTTCTTCCAACAAGTCACTATCAGTTATATCACTCTTATGATAATTGCAATAGAAAATTCTAGTAATTTCTAATAAAATACGCTCATGCATTAATCATTTTCCTAAAACTTACTCTTTGGTGTACACTGAATTGTAAATAGTTTTCCACGAAGCTGCACTATACAAACAAAAATCCAATCAATCGATATTATCTCTCTGGTAATAACCGCTTTTTCGTTTATGTTAAATTCTAAGAAATTACCGTAATTGCTATACTGAACAATAAATTAATAAAATTATAAAGATTGATGATTAGTAGACTGGCCATCCATTAGAGCCAATCACTAATCTGAGAGCTGCTCAATTTCATTTAAAGTTTAACTTTTGTAGTGAAAAGATGAACAAGCTCGTAGTCTTCGCGGTTATCACTTTTTACGCTATGCTAATGGCTGTGAGTTTTTTTTTTTAATTTCAACTAACAACTAGGACAACATTTATATTTACTGTTAATCTTTCTAGGCAATGACGACCAATAGATCGAATACTCCTAGACCAACACCTGATCCAAGACTTCCTGTAACCTTTCCATTGACTCAGTGATCTTAAGAAATAGCTTTTAAGGTGATATCCTGTCCATGAATTTCGGGTTACAGTATAAAAAAAAGGACACAGAAGAAACAGAATATAATATCTACGAAAATATGTACAACAGTAAATAAAAACTTAATTTTTTTTTAAATTCACATTGGCGATCCAAAATACGATAAAATTTTAAATTGAATTTTTTTGTTTTTGAATAAAAAGTGTTTTTCTGATGACTGATATGTCTGCTAATAGGGATAACATTTAAGCCGTACTGCCATTTTTGACAGTTCTGTGATATTTTTGTTCAAGTATTATTTAGCGAATCATCATGAATAGACAGACTTACACCAGAGGGATGCTTTCATACTACTTGTGGGCCTATACAATCTACATGATGCATACGGCATACCCAAGAACGTGTGGCAAAAGATGCTGCTTTGCCAATTCGACGTCGATCTCTACATTTTGGCCTTTGTCCGCCTTGCTTAAGTTTTCCAAAAGATCTCGAAATATAAGATCTAACTGGTGCAGAGACGAAAGCTATAAGACCATGACTTGGAGTCGAGGTCCTAATTTTTCTAAAAAAATCGTGTAGTGACCAATCAAAATATGTAGGTGTTTCTGGAGTTTAGCAAATCCAGAAGAAGCTCAATTATGTCCGCAAGAGTTTGGTGTGGTCATTACACTGCGGGCATGATCGGTCCTAATTTTTATAAGAAAATGAGGCCAAAATCGAGATTAGTCAATGACCAACATTATTGGATTATGTAGCACTAATTTCGCTTAGTTACCTTGCGCAAAAAATGCCTTCGACATAGACTGTGTTGTTAGGGCGCAGTCGCTTCCATTAGCTTGTGTGTTAGAAACATTCTTCTCCTTGGTGTTTCAAAAGAAAGTACCAAGAGGACATGGCGGTCTCCGGACCATGCAACGTTAAATCAAATTGATCATATTGCGATGGACGTAGGGCATGCCTCTAGTATTCTGGACGTCCGAACGTTCCGGACAGCCAACATTGACTTGGATCATTATTTTGTTGCGGCCAAGGGACAAATGCGCATTTTCTAAGCGCCACAACAAACAACACTTACTGTGAGGAGTTATAACGTAGAAAAGCTGCAATGGCAAGAGACGGTCAGAATCTTTCCAGAATGCGTATTCTGATATCTCTTGACAACTCCTATGCCAGCAGCATCAAGTACCGAAGACCAGTGGTAATGCTGCCAACGTGCCATTCGAGACGCCTCAATTGATGTGCTGGGTTTCACCCGACCACCACCAAGAAGCTCCTAGTTTAAGGAAGAATACCGGCAAGCACACGCGGCTAAATAAGAAGCGTACAAAGCGGCGCTGCAACGAAGGACGAGAGCCGTTACTGAAATCTACTACGAGCAGAAGAGAGGTTAAGAACATCGGGTTCTCGAGAAGAAGAAAAAAGAGCATGAGAAGCGCGATCCTAGGAGAACAGAATATAGAATACGATACATCTCAGACTTGCCACTGACTCGTCATCACATTTGGGCAGAATGTGACTTTTTCAATGCTCTGCAGGTTTCCATAGTATAGGTTATTATTATTATTTTAGTTAGAAATTTTTAAGTGATAAGTAAACATAAATCTCGCGCGATCGAAGATATTGAGAGGTTGTACTCCAGGAATAAAGGACGGAGGTTTTGTCAATATGTAAAAAGAACGTATCAAGGCAAGAAGATCCGTACAGAAGCTTGTAGAGGTGAAGTAGTAGAATCACAGGCGGTGGTTTAAAAAAAACTTTTCCTGAAGACGTATAGGGGCGGAGAAGCACAACATCTTGTCGTCATGCAAAATAGCTAAATCGACTTGGACGCTGATAGTGAAAGCTTCCGTCCACCTGACCAAAACGAAGTAAGGATATTTAAGCTGAGATTCAACACACCAGCTGAACCTGACTGCTTACCGGCTGAGGTATGCAAAGCTGCTTGAAATGGACAACTCATTTCTCAGATCTCAGAAGAGTGTACCTATGTCTGTTGAATGGAATCTGACCACCATTTGGCCGATCCACAAAAGACGAGACCCCCCCAACTGCACACTATATAGGTATAAGTCTCCTCAACAGCGCATACAAACTCTTATCTTTCATATTGTGTGATCGTCTGAAACCCTTCGACAACAACCTTATTGGCTCCTGTCCGACCATCTAATTCGTGAATCTACCAAATCTTCACACTGCGGCAGATCGTGGAAAAAAAAATCAAGGATTTCAAATGGATACCCCACGATCTTGTCATCGATTTTGAGACCGCATATGACAGCATATATAGAGACGAGGTGGTCCGGTTTGGGATGCAGATATTTTAGGATCTTGTGCATTGACTCACGATATCAAAAAAATTGATCTTCAACATCCACTGAGTAACAGGGTGTTTAAAAATGTTCCTTCAGAGAAGAAGGTACCAAGAACTATTTTGTTAGAATTTCTAGTGTATTAAGAGCAACCAATCTGGTCTCGTTTGATAGCCAATTAATTAGAGGTTATTTCATATTTAAACGCTTATATAATTTGTGCATTGTCATTGAATTGCCATTCTAGCGACGAATAGCAAAATTCGCCGAGGCAGATCTGCTGGTAATAAGTCCTGAACTGGTGTTTTCTCTATGCAAAACTTGCAAATTTGCGAGTGAGATTTAGGCATAAAGACATCGAACAAGTACCAATTAATGGCTCTGTTGTTACCATATTCAGGATTCGTTCCTCTAATTTTGCACCTCTCACAGCTGTTCCAGTTTCTCGCAATTGAATATTGGAGATTAATTTATTTAACCTTATTAAGGGCGAGAACAGATGGTATGGATATTGGCTGTCAATTACTGTCATTTACTGAATTCAATGTGGTTGATATTTTTGACAGATTTCATAGTTTTAGTCATGGACTCGTTTACCACGCAATAACTCATTTTTGTTATTCAATCTTATTACGAAAATGGGCGATAACTTAAAGTAACATTTCGTTAAACTCTTGAATTTTCTGGTCAACATAATCGCCCTAATGAGTCCGGAATTCGTCCCATGGCAAAGCGTTTTGAAGAAACTATTTCGGTATCGGGTTAAACTCCATATCAGCATACTCAGCCAGTACGTACACGCCAAAACATCACCACTGTGAGCGGAAGTGTTCAAAACCAGTCAGGCACTTCAATTCGTTGCCGAAGTCAACAATTGGGCCTCATTTATGGCACTTTACGGAGAATTTTAAAAGTTGGCCTTTGGGCCATCTACGATGCAATTGATTTGTTAACTGGTTCCTGCATTGCCAGGACAATTTGTCATCGAATTTGATCTTCTCCGATGAAGCCCATTTTTGGATGGATGGGCACGTAAATAAACAAAATTGTCATTTGTGCAGAACGGAAAACGCATACGAGAATCACGAAAAATTCGAGCATCCCAAAAACGTTACTGGGTGGGTTTGCGGAACATTGGAGCGTATTTTTTCGAAGATGAGGCATGAGAAACAGTTACAGTGAATGAGGAACGTTATAGAAACATATTGCCCAGCTATTTTTTTTCCAAAATTTAATTAATTGGGTCTGGGCGATCTCTGGTTTCAAGAGGATAGTGCTACCGCTCACACAAGCCGTTAATCATTTTTATTGAGTATGAAATTTGAAGATCGCATTATTTCGGTTAGAGGAGAAGTTGATTGGTCTCCAAGGTCTTGCGATTTGACACCTTTAGATTTCCTCCTGTGGGGTTATTTGAAGAATGAGCATAACATCCAAACTGAAATTGCGACCATTTATCCATTTATTATTTAAAAAATCATCGATAATTTTGACCTTCGATGTAGTATTCCTTTCATATTTTCCGAACTTTATTAATGAATAAAATTCTAAAATTCTACATTAATTTCATAATAATTAATGAAAACTTCCACATTAGCTGTTGGCTCACCCTTTACCTAGGAAACTGTAAATCCCGGCTTAAAACTTTGTGTGGTGAATTTGTAAGTAATATTATGATGCACCAAAATAATAAAAAAGAAAAAAAAAATTATCAGTACATTTTTCCGAGTTAAATGCCGTTTTCCCAAAAATGTATTAAAAAAAAGTAACAAAATGTATGTTTCAAGACCAATATCTCGAAAATGAAACCATGGATAGTGTTTAACAACGAATTAACTACCAATCAATTGGCTTTCAAATGAGCCCAGATTAGTTGCTCTAGGTTTAATACACTAGAAGTTATAACTAAATAATTGTTGGAATGTACTTCTCTGAAGGAACGTTTTTAAACACCCTGTAACACAGTAGGTGTTGCAAATAGACCCCTCGCTCCCATACGATTTTTTTTATAACATTGAGTAATGAATTAGATTGCAGAATATCTGTATCCCAAACCGGACCACCCTGTATTTCGCAAAAAAAAAAAAAAATGTAGGTCCAACTAAAGCAGTTATCGAGCGAAGAAGTAGGTATCTACTTGGATTCAGTCGAAAGCGCTCGTCATATGGTATCTTGAGCTACCTTGGGGCAACGGCCGTACGTCCGGCTACAGCAACGGAAATGAAAACGTAACACTTGCAGGATGTGTGACAAAACGTACTCGTAACCACGGAAGTCTCTGCATTGAGAAACCCACAGTGGAAAAACTTCAGACTGAGCAAATTATCGGTTTCCTCCATGTTAAAAAAGCAATAGAGGCCTAAGTTCCAAATGGGAATTGAAAGACAGGCTAAAAAAAAAAATAGTTGAATTCCTCAAATGCAAAAACATTACCAAACCGTTGGCCTTATTAAGGAGGTTATCCAACATAGAGCTGCCTGTAGAATGAGCTCCAATACCTTATGTAGCAGTAGATACACAGGGCTCTCCACTAAAAGGTTTCATTTTGCCACCTGTTAAGTTCCTGCCAAGAAAAATGTACGCTCTTGATAAAACAACCGCTAAATTAGAATTATTAACATCCACTGCAGGGGATTATGAAATCCATGATTGACTGTCGAGAAGCCTCTCTATTCAGAACGTGCTACTGTTCGATAATGTTTTTTTTTGGGCAGGATATATTATTGGACCTAATTTCTTCGAAAATGAAGCGGATGTGACTGTTACTAAAGAATTGCGAACGTCGCACAAATCAAGGTCAGATTTTTGGTTTAAAAATCAAAACCACAGAGATAATTTTGACCGAGGGCAGCCTTTGTTATTGCGAAAGATATAAAATTCTCTCTCATTTCAGATTTCGTAACTAGGGACCTGGTCACAGTACAAATTGAGCGTCACAACGGCCGGGAACTGCATAGCTTCCTATGCGCATCGGCGAGCTTTGTTGGAGACACTGAGGAAGTGCTTCCCACACCAGCACACGAACTTGTCCGGTACTGTGAAGACAAGAAAGTACACCTTATCATGGGTTGTTTGCCAACGTACACAATACGGACAGACGTGATACAAAACTATGTATACTACAATAAATAAGGGAAACAAACCCACTTTTAGAAACTCTATAAGAGAGGAAGTAGTAGACTTTGCTCTCTCGTCTCCATTTTTACAAAATATGGTGGAAGGCTGGAACGCGTGCGAGGAGGCGTCTTTATCAGGTCAGATGCTCATTGTGTTCAAGCAGCAACGAACACGCGTCGGTCGGATATAACAACAAACTTGCAAACTGGAGGACATATAGCGCAAATTTAGCGCTCTAAACTAACAATAGTGGACGCAGACGAGACCCAACTCCAGCTAAACGACATCATTCTATCATTTTTTAATAACAGCTATAAGGTGTGGTAAAACGGTGCGTACCATGGTGGAATGAAAACATAGAAGCTATTCGGAAAAGAGTGAGGAAGCTTGCTGAAAGAGCTTCCTGCGGTACCACGACTCCATAAAGCCCTCTCCCAAGATCATTAAAATTACAGGGGATTGCTAATCAAACCAGATGGCACAATCACACGCGAGGAAACCCTGAATACCTTGATTCAGGTTCACTTCCTAGGGTCTTCTAATATTGCCATGTCTTATGGACAGTCAATGGAGGTTTCACTTCCAAGAAACCTCAGCAGAATCAACAGTTTATCCGGAAAACTCTTCAGTCCAGGATGATATATTTCATCAGGACCGATTTCAGTATCAGTATCAGCCGTAAGGGGCTACCCGCAGGGAGGCATATTATCGCCCCTTCTGTGGTCTTTGGTCAGCACAATTGGTTATGCCGATGACCTAGTCATCATCATTAGGGGCAGAGAGACAAAAAAAGTCACTGCACGTATGCAAAATGCCCTTAAGACAGTCCTAGACTGGTGCACCTGAGAGAATCTCTCCATAAACCCAAATAAGGCTGTCATAGTTCCTTTCACTAAAAGAAGAAACATAAACTTAGGCATAGTTTCACCTAACGTTGAGTACTCCGACCAGGTCAAATATCTGGGAGTAATCCTACAAAACAGTCTCAACTGGAATCCTTACTTGAACAACAAAATAACTAAAGCATGTAAGCATATGAGAAATCTCTCCAAAGATCGCTCACTGGATCTAACATATACAATGATGGTCAGGCCCATCATAACATATGCTTCTATACTATGGTGGACTAAAGTCTCGCAAAAGAACGCCATTTTACAACTCAACAGAGTATGGTATTTCCATAGCCATCCGGACTTGTCCCACAGCTGCGATACAAGCAATAATAGGACTAAGTCCTTCTACACTTATACATAAGCAAAGTGGCATTACGCAGTACAGCAAGTCTGGTACAAATTAAAGAGTTAAGTCTTAGCGAACACCCTGACCTAAGGACTCTACTTTCAAAAAACGTTATGCTTCAATAAAGTCTACTCCACGGAGATCCCCAGTAAAGAAGCATGGGTTAGCAATAACCCACCAAACCCCCATAATGGCATAAAGTGGTATACGGGTGATTCTTAAATGGAATCAGGAGTGGAAGTTCGAATACACGGACCAAACCTAATTATAACTATAGCTATGGGCAAAAGTCCCAGTGTATTCCAGGTTGAACCCCGCGCCATTCAGGTATATGCCAACCATATTTACAACTCCGGTATCAAAGGCGCAAACATCCATATATTGTATAAAGGGTGTATTTTTTAGAGGTATACAAATTCAATATGAAATAAAATACTTAAAGCTAATATTAATGTCTATTATGTTAGCTTTATTTAATAGACAATTTTATGCCATTAATGCTTACATATGACATCGGGCATATGCCACGGCTAGCTCGAATGAAGCGCAATCCTGAAGTCCAATTTTCGACAACTTCACCGAGCAACTGCGCATATCAACAATAACGCGGCGAACGTTGACTTCCAAATCGTCCACCGTCTCTGGTTTATCGGCATAGACTAGTGACTTCACATGCTTCTACAGAAAGTAATCTAAAGGTATGAGATCACAGGATCGTGGGGGCCAGTTCACAGGTTTATAACGCGCTCAGCAAATATTCCCCGCAATAAATTGATGGTGTCGCGCGCTGTGTAGCATGTTGCGCCATCTTGTTGAAACCAAAGCTCTGTTAATGCCATTCAACTGGGGAACGAAGAAGTCAGAAATCATGTTTCAATAGCGCTCTCCATTGACGGTAACATTCTGGCCGGCATCGTCCATGGACAGATGATTCCATCAGCCCATAAACAGAGGCTTCTGGGTTTTCTCTTCTCCAAATTCGGCAATTTTGCTTGTTTACATATCCATTTAACCAAAAATGGGCCTCATCGGAGAACGTGTTTTTGGTCCATTTACCGAACCTACTACACGAATAATGGTCACGTGGTTTTAACTCTTGCATAAGCTGGATTGCTGTGCACGAAGGCGAATCGACTCATTCGGATTCTCCTCCAGACAGCGCTCCACAACGGCAATAACTTCTTCTGTTCACACTGTTTGTTGTCTTTTGGGATGCGTATTATCCACTGGAGTGTACGTGGTGCAAAACGATTCATCGGGTTCCGAATAACTTGCTCAGATGGACGATTATGTCGAGGTAAAATGGACGTAGCGCACGATAAATTTGACGAAAATCAACTTTCAACTGTCAAATTGACAATCTGTAGAAAGAGTGTTGCCATTTTAAACTGGCAAACCTCTAAAAGAAACACCTATAAGGGCAGCTATAAGTGCCCTTAGTTCGCACACCACTGACTCAGTCATGTACTGCTTCAAAACGCTCCAAAAATTAAGCTCCAGGAACAAAACCAAACTGTGGTGGTTCCTGGTCATAAAGGCATTGATGGAAATGAGAAGGTCGACTAACTAACCAGAAAGGGCTCATAAACTCCCTTAAATGGGCCTGAAGACTTCTGCTGTACTCCTAAAATAGCAGTCAATTGAAATGAATCTCATATTGGGAGAATAGCTCAGGTCTAACGAACCATCCTGCCCTACACCAAAAATGCCAATAGACGTCTAAATCTAAGTCGGCACTATATGAACAGCATAGTAGGTTGCCTCACAGGACATCACGGTTTAAGATAATAGCTCAACAAAATGGATCTAGTCGACCCTCTGGAATGTCGACTTTGTCTTGAAAAAGACGAAACTGCTGAGTGTCCAGCCCTTAACGCAATTAGTCGAAAGATTTTCTTCAGGGAAATCCTCTACTAGTAGTGTTATTAAGGAAGGTAGAAGATCTACTAGCCTAACTACAGTTCTGACTAAATGGTACAAAAGATCTTTTAGGCCAAAGTGCCGTTCTTCGCCATGGGCGAGTCAGAAAATTGAAATGAAAATTCCGCTCTCGAACCATGATGAAAAAATTGTTATGGTTAAAGCTTGAAGATATTATTGTGAGCGAAGACGGAGCTATCATACCTATCACCCAAGTGGCGGAATATCGCTCTCTTGCGAGAAAGGTTTCCGTTCGAGACCTCTCTCCAAGTCGTGATCAAAATTAGTGCCATGTGAAAGATGTCAGTCAATTGAAGCATCCCAAGCTAATAGCACGTATCGTTGTCTTTGAAATAGAGCCCCAAGTGTGCGAAAATGTGATGAAGAACTTTATTAAAAATGCCTGGATGTGTGACAGAGGTCAGTTGGCTGGTGTTGTGATAAATCAAAATAAAACCTGTTACTTGAAAAGCCATTTTTTGGACGCGATATATGAGTACGAGTATATGTATCCCAACTATTAACAAAAGAAGAATTAGCATAATCCATTCATGATCGCGGTATTGACTTAAATCACGCACCTACAATAATTTTCCATATATTCCCATCACGACATTAAATATCTGAAAGTGAATCAGATACAAATATTACACAAACCTCTGTGCTATTTTGGTAGTATGTTTGAATTTATTGCTAGTGAGTGTAAAGACTTTATTAACTCGTTGAACTCGTTTCTACTACTGCAAGCAGAAATTGTATATACGCCCGCGAATTAATCAGATGTGCCGCGAATTTTATTAACTGGTTTCAGGTTATGTTGCTTTTTTGTTGTCCATCCCACATTGACATCTGTTACTTGATTACAGAACACGAACATAACTACCCGTTGCCATTGCCTTAAGAAATCACTCATACGCCTTAGGTTCATCCTCACAATTCACCAGCAGTCCATCCCCTAGAAAATCGAATTTTCAAAATATCCACCAACGGAAATGCTAAACAACCCCAAAGACCCGGCATTTTTCTTCCATATTCCCCATACAAAACTCACCATACAACACATAAAGCTTCAATTCACCCCACACAATCGAAAGCTGCACCAAACGAATACAAGATACTTCGCCACCAAAACAACCTCAACCATTCAATTAGACAGCGAAAGCTTTAGATACGAAATTAGTCAATCGGTGTCCGGCCGAAACGAAAGATCTCATAGAAGAAAACTAAATTTCATCACCTCGTTCTTGTCCTTTAGTTTTTCGTTTTTTCCACTTTTCTTTTGTTACTCTTATTTCGTTACTTTTAAATGCACGCTTAGTTTTTAATTTTATTTCAAATTTAATTTTTTTGAATTGAAATAAATCCGAATCCAAGGCGCGCGTCTACTAAAAGAACCTCTCAAAGATACAAAAGACGAAAACGAAAAGCAACAATAAAGACACAAGAACAACTGCTACGAAAGAATATTTAAATTTTTAAAATTAAAATTAATCTTAACTAAATACATATACAAGAAAATATATACGTAAACCGCAAAATAAACGGAAAAAGATACATAAGCCATAAAAAAAAAAATCTAAAAAATATTTCTAAAGAGAAGAAAAATCGACGAAAGTGCCTTTTGAAAATTCCCCACCACCAAAACAAAATACGAGTGAACGACAACGAACAAAAAGATAGAAAATAGAATAAACCAAAATCCATGAACTACCAAAATAAAATAACAGTTAAAATTTATAACTAAAATTAAGCCACCGATCCATCGAATATATACAATCTTCTACGAGTATTTGCAACAATTTTTACGGATGCATTAGACAATAGTCGAACAACAAACTGCAACGCTCGTAACCAGTGCTTGTGAATTATTTTTACGGACCTTCAAAATTTTACGGGAATTGTGACAGAAGAAAATTAATCTTATATGACAAATTGTGGACTTGGAAAGAAAAAACGTAAAAATTAATAAATAAATTGTGACGTCATACGGATGAGTGCGCGAGTTTAAAATTGAACTGTGAGCGCGCCAAATGTGCCTTAACTTTGAAAAAAAGGAACAAAATTTTGTTGTGAAACGATTTTTTCTTGCGAGAAAGATATTTTTGTGAAAAGAAAAATTGAAAAGGAACGAGAGAACGATTTTTTTTTTTGTAAAGTTCTTAATGCGGAAATTGTTTATGAGTAAATTGCAAGTTGTATATGTTAATAGACACGTACATAAATATCGATACAAGCAGAGGAATATAAAATAGCAACAGCGAATGGTTGAATGTGAGGCAACAGTCTTGAATTGTTTGCACCGGAATTAAGGATATGGTTATGAGACTAAGGATTTAAGCAATTTAGGTAGGTGGACTTATTTTGAATCTCTTTCTTTTCATTCTTTAGACACTTAAGACTTGACGTTATCGTAGGCAGTATAGAAAGTTGCCTTCCAAACCGTAGCTTTTATAACTGAATGACGAGGTAACCACATTGTTTGTATTGTACAAATATGATACCCTGCCCTTTGTGTCAATATTAGTATACATGAATTGTAAGCAACGGTATTGATTTTGTGACACTGTTTTCTGTTTACACGAATTTTTGAATAATTACGTATTCATCGTAGTGGGCCAAGTTGTTGACCTTAGGAGATGTAATGGGGGCTACTGAGTAAAGAGACGTCACAGCAATTTCAATCAATAAAATGTGTAAACGAATAAAAGTTTCTCAATTCCATTTCATCTCGTTCCAGATACCCCACTATGATACTACTTGTTATGGTTGATTCAGAAGAAAAACAACGGCCTTCTATGTCTGCAATAGAAGCCTTAGGCAGCCCCAATGATTGGCCTCCCATTTATGCAATTTGTTTGGTATCTCGCTCCGACCTCCCAGAACTGCCACATTGCGTTCCTCCCCTAAGTATCGAATCCATCATATCAGCCTACAATATGGTCAGGTATAGCGATACTGGTTTTCCAATATTTTGAACTCGCACAGTGTAAGGAACTTTCTAGCTTACTTAGGTGACGTTGCAGTTCAGGGTGAATATGGGCCTCAACCAAAAATTTCCTCCAGGTAGCATGATCTCTCTGCAGCTGCATCTACTACCGCACTCGAAGTTGGTTGAGGTCCCTTTTCACGTACGTGTGCCACCTTAGATGCGGTCGCCTTTTGCTGCGCCGTCCCTCGGGGCTAGACCCGATACGCTTTGGTCCGGAATTGTGATGCCTATTTGCTCAACATGGCCTGACTAGGCCGATGTCGCTGTGGGGTTCGTGGTTGAATCTGTTCCTCCATTCCCTGGCAATGTAAACAGGACCGAAAACCACGAGTAGTTACGGCCAAATGGTTCCTCATCTTTCATCTTTCCAATCAGAATTGGGATTATAAGGGTCCCTCATAAAGCCAGTTTGGTCTTACGGGATAAGGGCTATACTACTCAATTGTCTCCTATTGCCAAAGAAACAGCGATTGGCAAGCGTGATTCTGCATCTGCTTTCGGCCTTTATAGCGCTGTTGCTTGTAATGGCGGAGCCATAACTTTCCTGAAGTTAATTCCGCCAAGGATGAGGTTCTGGCCAAACCATCGCGTCGGTGGTATGCGTCTTTTTCTGATGATCTGCTTTGCTTTTCGTTCACCGCCAGATGCGTTTTGGCCGGTTCGGCCTCAATTCTCACGAAAGCTTCATTGACGGTTTCTTGAGTTTGTTTAATCACATCAATGTCATCAGTGTACACAAGTGATTGTGCGGACATATACAGACTTAGATTATATAGGACCGCGTTCCTTTTGTTGGCCAGTAAGCTTTATAAGATGTTAAAAAAGTTACATGACGGTGAGTCGCCTTGTCTAAAATCTTTCTTGACATTGATAGTCTCAGTTAATTCATTATCGAGCAGGGAGAATTTTCATAATCATCCTGTACATGGTGCCGCAAAAGTCATCACCCTACCGGAAGATGCTATAATTTTTGCAAATGGCGGCAAATGTCAATTCTACTTTGACATTTGTGAAGTAAAAAGATACAAAATACACGTCAACAAGACATGAATCGCTATACTGCTAAAGAACGCGGGATAATAATTGTTACGATTTTTTTGCGGAATAATTCGTCGGTGGTGTTGGCGCCGACGTTTAGACGCTCCTCTAGAAGAGTGTGGGACAACACGATCAGGTCTGGCCGGCTCCGGAGTAGCCCTTCTACTGAGAATATCGCACCTGCGATTGAAGATGTCACAGAGGAACGGAGTATCGAATAGAGGACGTGTCACGCAATTGGGCATCAATCGGCAGTTTTTACAGAGAATTTTGATGAAAGACTGTAAGATGTTCCCTTAAAAAGTGCAGACAGTGCATCAGCTATTAGCTGTTGACCGCCAAGTGCTGTAACCTACGTTGAAGTCATCCTGAATCTCGACCACAAGTGACACAAATTTTCTTCGAAAATTCATCATGAGCGATGAGGCCCATTTTCATCTCTGTGAATAAGCAAAATTATCGCTTCTGGGGCTCTGAAAATCCGCGTTTAGTCCACGAAAAGCCATTACACCCGCTCGAAGCTACTGCTTGGTGTGCTGTTTATGCTGGAGGTGTAATCGAGCCTTAATTTTTCGAAAACGCCGCAGGCCAAACGACTATTGTGGACGGCGAGCGTTACAGAGAAATGCTCAATGACTTTGTCCTCCCTTAATTGGATGAATTGGGACTGGAGAAGATGTGGTTCCAACAGAATGGAGCAACGGCGCATGCAGTACAAGTGGCCTAATATCTTGTTTTGGTGATTTGCACTAGACGGCAAAATCTTCTGATTTAAATATTCCAGACTTCGTTTTGTGGAGTTGTCAACAAGCCTCAAACTCTTGAAGCCCACAAATGGAATATCCGTCAAAAATGCGAGGACCTATCGCCGGAAATCTTGGCAAGAGTGATGGAAAATGCCACAAATCAAGCCCGAATGGTCTACAGTTCTGGCGGCGGCCACTTAGCGCCGAAAGGTAGGACATCAAATAATCTAATCCAAAAGTAGAACTAAAGTTTTTCATTCATAAAAAAACTTTCGGCTAAAGAACATCGGGTGATAACTTTTGCGCCACCTTGTACAACCAGATAAATCAAAACTAGACATGACATTGTTGGGATAGGTCGCCCCTATGCACGATGTCATAGCGGCTTTGCAGTCGACAAATATATGGTGAGTGTCGTGCGAAATTTCCAGGGTCTTTTAAAAGATCGGCCGTAGTGTGAATATTTGATCGATGATGGTGTTTCCTGGCCAGAAACCGCACTGGTATGGACCAACCAGATTGTTCATCAGCGGACTCAGACGGTCACATACGAGTAATACGGCATAAAAAGAAAATGTTTAGGAGACTTATTCCTCTATAGTTGACGCAGTCAAAAGGGTCTCCTTCCTCATAAATCAAACAAATGATGTTGAGATTCGATTTATTGGGCATGCTTTTCCCTGACCACATTTTACAGATGAGCTGGTCCGTAGTCCCGACCAGGTTATTTCCGTGTTTGAAATAGCCTAGCAAGCAGTTCGCCTATGCCAGCAGCTTTTTTTTAGATCAGTGGGACATAATTCCTTATCGTCTACGTCTAGGATGAATGACTTATTCTGCCTGACTTCAGAATTTTGACCATCATCGTCGTTATACAGTCTACAGAATTGGTATTTCACTTTCATCAGCACCGAGTGCGACTTTACGGCAGCCATCCTGTCTCTGTAATCCTCAAACGTTTGTTTTATTATTGATAAAACTTTTGACCGTCATTCCTGCAACATCTTTCAATTACTCGCTTGTGCTCTTTCCTTTTTTTTCCGAAAAGCCGGTGGTCTTCTCTTCTTTTCAGTTCGTAGAGCTCACGCAGCTTTACATGTTATACCTATTGTTTGGCTACATACCTGCCTACGTTCATCGTCCAACCAGAGGTTTCTTTCGCGGCGGCACTCAGAAATCAATTACACCGGAAACAGATCCTCTGATGGCAGGCTGACAATATTCCTGCTCGTGTTCTACGGTTTGTGTATGCGGGCTAGGATCTTGACAGAGCTTGTGTCTTACGGTTGCAGCTTTTCGACGTCGAACTTTGGTTGTCTTACTTGGATCCTTCTTGCCTGCGATATTTACATTCGCCCCTTAGTTGCAGGAAGGGTCGATGTTGGCTCTCCGACATCCAGAATGCTGGAGGATTATTTAGCGCCGTTGATTGAAGATGGGATACCCATGTCCATCTATGTGCGAGCCGTATTCTGGCCACTTAGAGTTAACACACCGTTACAAATTATGCCTTGTGTTAGGGTCTCCTAGCACAATTCTGGTGTCGTGATGAGGCACTGAACATGTGTTCATAGAATCCCTCTCTGAACTCAAATTAGGGTTATATTTTCGATCCAGTCCTTGATGCGGTTTGTTATAAGGCTTTCGCTTGAAAGCTTAAGAGTTCTTGCCTAAGTCTGCCTCGAATAGCACACCCACATACAAATAAGCGTCGTCCTCCTTCTTTATGCTAGTCGCCATAGTAGACGTCGTAGTTTTTCACTCCCTTCTGTCCGGTCCAGTAGTCTAACTGAATCATTCAAAGTCTAAAGCGGTCTTTTAAGAGTCATAGCCCTTCGAGCTTGATTCAAAAAACCGTATTCATTATGAAGAATTGCTTGCGACTTTGTGTTTCGAACACAATATCTTGCGTATGGCTTCGTCGGTATGTTTAGACGAATCGTGTCTCTCCGATCCAATTTGGACCACTAATATTTGGGCCTCTATCGCACCAATAACGCGCTAAATTTTTCATTCTAAGGCTTGAATAGTATACGGCTTATGAGCATACGCCAAGGACTTTACATAGCCCCAACGAGTGGTGTTATATTGTGGTCAATTGTGCATCTTGGTGGTCAATTAAGTGGTCCATGTAGCGATATTATGTAACATATATTGTCGTTGGAACCATTGTCAGTAAGTCAATGGTTTCATAGGTAGTAGCGCCATGCTGTTGGGACTACTCTCATTTGGATCACTGTTGTCCATATTTTCGAAGATAATTACTGACCGCTGTCCAGTAGCGGTGGCTATTAATATTACGCGAGCTGTGGTGTCATTGAAAAAAAAGGATCGATGGTGCAGCCATCAAACATAGCAATAGGAGTGTGTAGTTTAGTCTCTTTTGGATTTTATGTCACTCCATGGAAATGGAAAATTTTGCTTACACACAAATAAGGGTCGCAAACAAGCTGCTCAAGAGCCCAATCCGCTTGCGACATGTAGACAAAGTTGCTTAATGAACAGGAAGGAGCTTCAATAATCATCAATTACCATTTCAGTAAGAGAATAAGGAAAAACTATTCAGTTGCGGCATTGTCCTCTTGAAAAAAGAAGCAGATATTTTGTATCGATTACCCTCAGCACATTAAGATGCTTCCTAGAACCGTAGTGACCTGAAAAGGAACCTGTGACAATTCTGTTGCCTTATTTACTTACTACTTACCACAAGGTTTCATTCAGCAACATCAACGTCGAATACTTGCAGCTTGATCGAAGTCCAGATCAGACGCTCTCAGAGTAAGTACTTTGCTATATCGCCATCATTCTCATAATATGCTTCGCAGGACTTAGAAACTTAGCTAAAGCGTATTTTTCTCCTTACGACTCTAATAGGCATAAGGGCGTTCTTAGTAGGAATAGAGACATCGTTTGGCCATGTGGAATAATGGACAGTGATGATTTCACCTCTAAGTTTTACCTAGAAAGTTCATCGGCAATCCCATTTTGCGCTGTTCCAATGTGACCGGGACCCAGACAAGATGAATAGATTTATGTTTGGCAAGTTCCTTAGCCCTACAACTGTCTGACAAACAAAGCAGGACCTCTTTCAACGGCTCTATTTGCACCTGCAATATAATCCAGACCTACATACGAAAGGAGAGATTTTCTGAGAAAACAGCTTCACTTATACCGCCATTAGTCTTTGATCTTCCGGTGTAAAATTGGAACGATCTGTGCTTCACAAATCTTCCACTCAGTAATAATCTGGAGTCAATAGTGATTTGGATCGTTTTGGCGACCTCTATCCCAGTTTTACCCTTTGGCCCTTGTTTCGTAAAAAGTTCCTCCAGTTTCTTAACCTTCACCTTAACATTATGACCAAGACGTCTAGCTTTCTTGCCCGAGAAAAGTGCTATTACTTTTTTAACTCTATCCTGCTTGGCTTTCTGCCTAAAATAAGGAACCATTCCTAGGCCAGAAGATTGTAAGCTTGTGCCAGTAAAACGGGTTCATCAAAAACATAGTCTCCTTCTACAATAGCTTGACACAATCATTCTAGCGCAACTCTAACATTTCCATGTTCTTCTAGTAGAAGGACTTGTCCACCTCTTTAAAATACGCTTCAGTTACGGCGATCATCTCTTCATTGGAGTCATATGTCTTTCGGGCGAGCATTTTTTGAAGAAATAGGATTCATGCTTCATCCAATGTCATATATTCTATGAAAAGATCCTTTTTATTTCGCTAAAACAGCTCCAAATCGCGCTCTGAATCCTCAACTTCTTAGTTATCTATGAGCGAACTCGGTACCCACTTCGAATGGAGCTTTCGCATGGCCAAATTCTCACGCACTTTCACTTTTCGGTTGTTTAAACCAATCTTGTGGATTTTTGTTATGTTTTCTGGCGCAACGGACTCATTTGGGCACCCAGAGCATTCAGTATCATTTGTGCCTGCGCGACCGCGTTAGAATTCCGCAAACCACAGACAGATAACAGACGACCGAGCAGATTCCATGTAACACTTTTCAAGATATTCTTGAGTTTTAACGGTATTTTCTTCCATGGTTTTGAAAATATCAAAAGTGTGTTACTAAGATGTCAATATCTTGATGACTAATGGTCGAAATATCATCAAATTTTGACACGTATCGTTGGTACTAACTTAAAATCGTATGGACATGTTATTAGAGTCGCCATCTTCGTATCAATCTCGAGACTTTTCGAATCAAATGTTATAATGAACATCAATTTGCTTACCAAGAAGACTCAGCCGTCCAATAAACAGGAAGTTCCTAGGACTTGAGGTTTGGACGCCGCCTTGTAGTGTACCTTTTTGGCAATTGTCTCACCTATTTAGTGAGCTATCTACTTTAAGAGTTGGTAAGCAATACCATATATGCTATATCATTGACCGTTTGACCTTTGCAGCAGTTCTATGTCTGAAATCGTCCATGCTTTAATGAAAACATTTACCTACTTTGAGTACGAAAACTGGAAAACTAAGGCATGTGGGCCACTCTTCAAGGTTGTCCGTATAATTTGTAATTCGGTAGCTAATATGCCATCTGGCCCAGCAAATCTGTACGGGGTAAGACTATGTTGTGCCCAAAGTAGTTTGTCTTCAGTAATCACAATTTAGGAGTTGATGTTATCCGCATCTATTAGCTTTTCCCTCCCTATTTTAGAGGGATGCTTTAAAAATCATATAGTTGAATCTTAACAGAGTTATGTCCATCACCATGAGCACAATTGGTCAATCTAATGGATTCCATCATCTCTCATTCCTTTGCACTTTCTCATAGTAACATCACCGGTTTCGACATTGTGAACTCTTGACACTTAGGTTGCGCTACAGTTCTGCGTAAACCTGGGCCCCAACTAACAAATCTCTCCAGTTAGACCGGTCTTTAGATAACTGCCTCCAATTGCTCACTCCAAGTCGGTTGAGGTCCCCTTCCATTTACTTGTGTGCGGCACCTAAGGTGAGGGCGATTCCGTTGTCCCTCCGGGTTAGATTCGGTGAACCTGCGGGCCGGAGGATTGATGTCCATTCGCTCTATATGTCCTGGCCATCTCAAGCGACTGATGCGCATTTTTCAGACTAGGTCGATGTCGCTGTACAGCTCATCGTTGAATCTTCTCTTCAAAGCCCGTTAAGGCCAACGGGACCGAATATTTTTCGAAGGATTTTTTTCCCAAAAGGGACTGAGTATATCTTCATCCGCTTTCTATAGAGTCCATGCTCGGGCGCCATATAGTAGGACTGTGATGATCGATTTCTTATATAGAGTCTCCTTAGTTTTTCAATTGACTAAGGAAATAGCGATTGGCAACAGTGATTCTTCGTTTTATTTCTACTGATGTGTTGTTGCCAGAATTTACAGCAGAGCCAAGGTAAGCAAAGTCCTTTACCACCTCGAAATTATAGCTGCCGCCTCAGACGTTTTGTCCTACCCGTCGATGTTGTGTGTCTTCTTGTTGACAGCGTATATTCGTATGTACTAGGTTTTGCCGCTTAGATTTGTTATTTTTACTTCGTTTTGGTCAGGTGGACGTTTTGAGCTACCATCGTCTAAGTTGAATGGTCTACTCTGATTGACATTCTGCAGAAAAAGTGATTCTATTACAAGGTTTCCTTCTTCATCTCTACAGGTTTCAGTATGGATCTTTTTGCCTTGACACTTCCGTATGTTATTCTTGCTGTACAATCACTTAATGCCTTAGGTCGCGCCCTTCTCGTGCTCTTTTTACTTTTTATGGAGAAGCCGATATTTTTCCTGGCTTGTAGAGCTCACAAAAGGCTCTCGTCCTCCGTTTTGTACGCTTCTTGTTTAGCTTCATGTGCTTGGCTTTATTCTTCACCAAACCAGAGATTTTTGGTGGTGGTCGGGTGAAACCCAGCATATCAGTTGAGGCGTCTCTGATGGTACGTTGACAGCATTGCCACCGGCCTTCGGTACTTGATGTTGGTGGCATAAGAGTTGCCGATGTGTTTAGCGATACGCGTTTGGAGAAGGTTATCTCGGTCTCTTGCGATTGCATCTGTTATATCTTCTCACCTTGGTCCCTCTTTGTTGTGGCACTTGGAAAATCCGGTTACGTACCTTGGCTACAAAGAGGTGGTGACTGCGCGGAAACTTCGGCCTTCCATAATACTGGAGGCTAGTACGATTTTAACGTCTTACGTAGGATATTGCCCATAAATCTTATCGAGGAGCTCGTTAAAACAATCTTCGGTGGCAACCGTGCCTTAGTCCGGTCAGATCTTCATAACCTGCGATGAAAAGAACTTTGGCTTACATCGTAGAAGTGGAGCCAGGTATTCGAATATCTGAATTTTTAAACCAGATTCCGAAAAGAGTGCTTTTTATGACGAAATGCGTGCGATGTATTCCTCATGCAAATATTGATTTTAGAAATTTCGAAAGTTGTGACACAATATGGTTAGCCCACATACCACATGAACATCTTGCCCGCTTTTGCTCTCATTCATGGAATACAGTTCAAAGAACTAAAACACCATCACGGCTATTTAAACATTTAACCAAAAATACGTTCAAATAACTGTTCTTTACATTCGTAAATATTTACCCAATGTACGCGTCTTAATTAATTTTTATCACTTTAAAAACTTGGTGCCTGCTACCGCAGTAGTTTTCTCCCAATCCCGACTATCAATAAGCAAATAATTCGAACTTTGTAATTATTTACACGGTACACACTAACATACGTATGTACAATAGCTACATACATTTTTAATTTGCAGATAAACTAGCCCCACAAAATGAAAAGAAAACAAATTAAGAAAGAAGAAATTTCTATCTTTTCATCGCTTCCGCTGATGGATTTGTTAAAAGGCAAAACCAAAGTCATCAAGTCATTCAAATTGTAGAAACATAGATGTATAACACATACAATACATACTCGAATGCCTGTAGATACTTGTAAACATGCCAATTGCAAAGCAAACATTAAAAAAAATCGAGCCTGAGTAGGTGTAGATACGGATGAGATGCGGGAAGATACAAATTGAGAAAAAAAAGTGATTTTCATGATTACATCGATGTGCCGCCATTGTCACAGCCACCTACGAAGAAAGATGACTTTTGTATCTTTAGCACAAGTTTATGGCATCTGTTGAATTCAATAATAAACCGCATGTTGTGGATTGCCTTGTCACACAATTATTGTAGCGCAAACAATAAAATATTGCGTTAAAAGACACTGCTGATTCATTTGAAATGGAATAGGATTTTGATACAGAATTAGATACGCATGCGGACGGTTTAGCTGGGGGAGCTTTGGACTAAGATTAGATATGCAGTTGGTCGTATAGTGAGTTTATTGCCAGAATAGATAGTGCGACACACTAACATGAATAGCTTGCTATCGCGACAATAAGTTGACAGTTTTTTTTTGAAAACCACTAAACCATACTTTGAAAGCACAGTACTCATACGCACGTCCTAGTCATAACACCACCGCGCTTTTCTAGTTGAAAAGTCTGATTGGAAAGTTTTTTTTTAAGGAAATGCTTATTTATCTGCACTTTTATATGATGCATCAGAGTCATATTGTAGATCACACCATAGTCACCAACGCATCTTGATGTTCGCCGTTTAATCTCGGCCTCCAATCCTCATGCTTGCAAACAATACCGATCACATGTTTCGTTGCGGTTTCGTGCTCCCGCGTTATACACCTAATGGTCTTAAGACAATTTCCACAAGTTCATCACTGAATGTCTGCTTAACTCGCTTTATACCGTCGACATATGACATTTTCTGCCTCATCGTCCATCCCAACGCTCAATTAAAATGACATTCCAGCTGTCAGCTCTTTGGACAAGGCCAACTTGCATGCTTCACACTTTGCGGCCAGCTTAACACTTCCAGATTATAGTTTGTCGCCGCCCACATCTGAGTGCGTCGAATCTTCAATTCACTTTCGCACTCGGGTAGTAGCAAGAGTATCTAAGAAAGGTCATGGAACCGCTGATAAATCGTCAGCTCATGAAATATCTCGAAACACGAAAACTTCTCAATGACCGGCAGTATGGTTTTCGTAGCAACAGGTCCATTGCTGATTTGATGGCATGCCTCATCGACAAGTAGAACCAAAGCGTACATCAATCTGGCGAAAGGAAGATAGTTGCACTTGAAATTTGACAGAGTTTGGCATCAGGCTCTTTTGTCGAAAATGCATGCTTTCTGGATCGATGGCTCTCTTTTTCAATGGATTAGAAATTACCTTTCAGAGCGTGCAATCCAAGTTGTCTTGGATGGTTTCAAGTCTGATATCCACAAAATAAATGCTGGTGTACCCCAGGGTTCCCTTCTGTCTACGACACTCCTCTTAATTTTCATCAATGATCTCTTGTCTGCCACCTTTGTCGACGACAGTACTCACGGTTTTGCATGTTATTTCTCGGACTCACGCCCCTGCTCTGCGGGCATAGAATAGGAACGGCAGCGTATATTAAGCTCATTAAATTCGCGTACGCTGATGACATCGACATAATTGGGAGATCTCAGCGGACTATCATCGGTGCGTTCTCTAGTATGGAAACGGAAGCAGCCAAAATGGGTTTAGCGGCTACGAAGGCAATTGAGTACTAAGGCCCTATCCCGAACAACTAAGGAGGCTCTATATATTGTAAGACCTTGATCATCTCAGTCCCGCTTAATGGCACAGAAGCATGGACCCTATCGAAAACGGATGAAGTTATCCTCAGTCGTTTCGAGACAAATACGAGAAAGATAAGATCTTATATGGGACTGATAGCTCTATAATTGGCGGAGTTAAGTTGGTCTGTTAAATTTGAACGCCTCGCACAGGTTAATGATGTGAATACTCCAGCTCTAGTTCGTCCGGCTGAAAATATCGACGCCGTAGCTGAGAGTGTGACTGAAAACCCAGGTGTCTCCAGTTCGAGATGATCACAGGATTTGGGCCTACATAATGATCTTGGCCGACATGCTTATAAGGCCCAGTTCTGACAAGAATTGAAGCCAGCAGACCAAGCACAACGCTGTACTTTCGTTGATTAGGCCCTGAATGAATGAATGAACAAGATCATGATTACGCAAAATTATTCTGAGTGATGAAGCTCATTTCCATTTGTCGGCGTACGGAAACATACAAATTTGTGGCATCTGGGGCTCCGAAAACCCAAGAGAAATAGTAGAACAACCTCTCCACCCTCAACGAGTGATAGTTTGGTGCGGTGCTTGGGTCACGCATTCAATGCGATCTGAGAAGAAAATCGACTGCATCAAGGGTGCTTAAGTTAATAAGTTTCAGACGGTTTTGATCTGGGGGCAGAATAAATGGATCGCCCCAGAGCATACATCGAAGAGCAAATCGAAGAAACCGGCGCTGGATGCTTTCGATTCTCGAGATATGAACACGAATATATGGGGACCACGCTTGACTGGCGTACTCTAGGAAAGGGCGAACAAAGGTAATACAAAGGCATCTGCTTACGTATGGGTTGGTAAATTCTTTGGACCACCGTTTCACAAAAAAAAGTAGTGAAGTAGCAACTAAGCCCAAAGTGCAGAGTTGGCTTAAGGACTATCTCATCTATACATAAAACGAAATTGAGCTCCCTATCACACAAAATGCCGAGGTCGCGAAGAGATTGAACGGAGGAGATAGGCTGGTTGTGGAGAAGGTAGAGTAGAGGAGGAGATTGGTGCCGCTTATGTGCAGAGGTGATGGATTGGCATTTTGGTGATATTAAGTTCCAAACAATTTTTGGTCGAAAAACTATTAAGACCGGTTTGGTGGAGGAGGGAGTCATGGGGTCGGGAAATGGCTTTGAAAAATTTGGTATCGTCGGCGTAAAGGGAGACAGATGAGTGTTGGATGATCCTATCGAGATCAGCTATGGTTAATATAAAAAGAGGAGGACCGAGATGGCTGCCTTGTGGAACTCCAGAGGTGGCTAAAAATGGAGCCTAATCGGCTGACCTAAAACGAATACTATAAAAACGGTTTTCCAGGTAAGAGAGATATCCTCTAATGTGTGTTCAAAGCCAAGGGCAGACAATTTGAAGAGTGTTAATCGATAAGAGATTTTATTGAAGGCTTTGGTAAAATTGGTTGTAACTACATCGACTTCGTTACCATTCTCTAGGCAGAGAGAACGAATTCAACGACATTTGTGGTGGGCGATTGGGCGATAGTTTTTTATTTGGTTCTTTGATCCTTTCTTGTGGATCGGGGTTATGAAGGAGGTTTTTCAAGCCAAGATTAGAATGGGCAAGAGAAAGAACATTTTTTAAGAAATACGGCAGGGAGGCCATTCGGGCCGGGTGTGAATTCGTCACTAAGTTGGTGTAACTTATATTCTATATAAGACGGACCCAAGGTCTCTCTCACATGTTGGGACCGTCTTATATAGTAGTGGACCATTGGAGAAATTCAGTAGGCAATTAAGTAAAATAGGATGGATCTGTGTGCAAAGAAGTCGACGGTGAAGGATTGTTTGAAAGAGGTGGCAAATAGGTTGGCAATGGTTGATGACTTGTTGTTGAAAGAGGGGGAAGGAGGGTAACCATCGGAGTTTCTTTTGTAGTTAACAAATTGGAAAAAGACTTAGGGTCGTTTATAAGGTTGTACATATTCCACAATATACAAATATTTAATAATGACAATTCAAATTTCGATCTATCATCACACAAATTTATTTCAGCACGAACGGAGTTGAAAACTCTTATACATTTATTCAACCTTAGGACATATTATATGATATGAAAGCACATCTTGAATGAACAATACACAATAGACACTTCGCTCTTTTTCTAAGGTATTTAGTCCGATCGATCAAGACACACCTAGTTGAATAAGAGGGCATTACTTCGAGGTTATATTGCATTTGTCTTATAACAAATTTTGTAAAGGACTTTTTACTCCTACCGAATTGACAAGAAAAAGTCGAACTAGTCATATAGAAAGAGACTTAAAAGGATATGGTTTCAAAAAGTCAGCACACGATAGCTTAAAATAACCAAGCATTGAGCTTTCTTTAGCAACAACATAGTCTATGTGAAACGAAAATGCAAGTTTCGAATCAAAAATTACATTTAGATCCTTAATTTCGGGTTTTCGTGAAAGACTGGAACCCGAAATTATATAGTCATTAATAACAGGCCATAATGTATGGTACACAGATAGAGAATGACACTCACTTATGGTCAAGTTAAGACGATTAACCCCACAGCAATATACATTATGTTTAAATCATTTTGGAGAATTTTACAATCATAAATATTTTTGACACGCAGAAAGATTTTAAGGTCATCGGCATATATCAAGCACTTAGTTCGGTTTAGGAGTGAAGGGATCTCGTTAATAAAAATATAAAATAGTAAAGGTCCTAAGTGACTACCTTGTGGATCACCATATAAGATCTAACTGAGCCTAGATTGAGAATAACCAATTTTGATATCCTGCTTTCTATTTTGGAGGTAACTCGAGATCCACTGAAGAAGTGTCGTATGAATGCCAAATGATTTTAATGTTTTTGTGAGAATACATAGGTTAAGTTATGTTAAACAGGGGTATGATGGATATGTCATCACACAGACACCAGGAACCAAAACGGGCCCATCCCGGTATCTGTAGATCCAGCTGAATTTGTCTTCAAATGCAAAAACCTAAATAATCTCCCTGGTGAAATACCCAACTTCTCTGTAAAAGCAAAGAAGGCCATTGAAGTTCGCGCCGTCTATTTCCTCTAGGTTTTCGAAAACTGTTTCCCTAAAAATTTTTTTCGACTACGCGATATTGCCTTGCATTCACGCAGTATATGTGTTACGTCCTCAACAGCTTGCAGATCACCGCAAAATCTGTAGATATCCGTCTTTGCATGTTTCCGTAGGAGACTGTGTCCTGTCAGAATTCTGATTACTGTTCTAAGCTTATCCCTGCTTAGTTTTATGGATTTCCTGGATCTTTTACCGTCAAAAAGTGGCCAGAGAGCCTTGGATACCCTATGTCCTTCAAAACTTGACCACCTTAGGTCTTTGTAATTTTTTCCTCGATAGTGCCCCTCACTATGAAAAGGGGTGGTTTGATGCTGCCAACCTCATTATTGTAGAATAGTCCTCCTTTTCTTGCAAGCTCATCCATTGGTTTATTTCCTTTAATACCGCAGTGTCGTGGCACCCACATAGTCTCACCCGGCCCTGACTGCATCAGACTTAATGGTGGTCGATTCCATTGCGTTAAGTGCGGCCTGGCTATTGATGTAGATATCTTTTCCGATACCGATCTCATCTGCATTAGCTCAGCCGCCCTGAGGACAGTCAGAAGCTCTGATTGGAAGACAATCTTATAGTCACTCTTAGCTCTGGGTCTTCTAAAAAGATACGAGAACCTGTTCCTTCCTCTGTTTTCGAGCCATCTGTGAAAATTTCGATTAAGGAAGGAATTTCAGACGTGAGAATTGGATTGCCTGGCAGTAGCTCCCGCTTGGACCGTGCCATGTCCGAAACTACTGCTCTTGAAGTAACCCAAATTAGTGAGTCATATCGCCGCTAATTTACCGTAAACAGTTTTCTTGTTTGTTGCTTTCCACCATAATAGTGGGCCGTATGTGGGTATGGGTCTTACCACCACCGTGTACAGCCAGTACACCATAGCAGGTTTTAGGCCCCAAATTTTTCCTACTGTTCTTTTGCAGATAAAAAGAGAATTATATGCCTTTTTGATTCTTTTCGCTACATTAAGGTTCGAATTCAGTTGTTTGTCCAGAATCATATTCAGATGCTTCGTGCTGTCCGTTGAGTTTTGGAAGTTTGAATCTGGTAAAAAGAACCAGTTCCGTTTTGGAAGGGTTGGCATTGAGACCACAGCTTTTTGCCCAAGTGCTGATCGTCTTCAGGGTAATCTCAATCATGTCAATCATACCCATTGTACTTAGCTTTTTGAGAATGCTATTGATAACCAGTGCCCACAGGAGTGGCGATATGACTCGTCCTTGAAGGATTCCGCTGGTTACGGACATTCTCACCGAGCTTTGCCCAATGGAATAGTTTATTTTCCTACTTCAAGCATGTTGCAAACCCAGTTTGTAATGCCCTGTTCAATACTAGCTTCTGCTAGTTAGTATGAGAATATATCCGATGATATACTGTGTCAAAAGCTTGATATACTGATACAGCAGATTCAAAAAGAAATTTTGTAAACAGCGTCAAAGTAGTTAATATAGATCTACCCAATACAAATCCGTGTTACTGCAATGCTATATGTCCTTGGATTCCAAAATTTCGTTAGAATTCATTCAAACCATTTCGGAATAGCTGAAAGTTTAGATATTCCACGATAATTTTCAACTTTTTGTCGGGATTCAGCCTTAAATATGGGAGTTTGCCAGAAGTTAAGGATAAATTGAAAATTAGTTTTAAAGGAAAGGACAAGGATAAATTGCACTATTTGAGAACATGAAATGGAATGTGGTCAGGGGCCGCACTTTTGCAGCAGTTCAAATTTTCTATACCTTGGAAAACATCGTTAATCGAAAGGTAGAGTGATCCAACAAATTTGTTGCAATCATGTATATCATGATTAGAAAAAAGAGAAAAATGGGAGTGAACAACATAAACTGATTCAAGAGCTCATAAGTTGACGAAGAGACGGTACCTTTAAACTCCATATTTTGCAGAATGCTATTTCAGAACTTATGCCTTTTCTGTGTCACGGGCATTCAGTGAAATTCACCCAGTCTTGGTGCAAGTGCAAAATTTTTCACTTGAAAATTGCAAATATAGGGACACCCAACGAGAGGTGTTATTTTAGATGGATTGAAAAACGCGACATTTTTGTGAGAAATGGTGATATTTTCACTTGAATCTAAAGCAAGAACTCTTAGTTTAATAAGAAATACAATTTCTGCCAAATATTCCCCTCGACTTCCCCACACATATTTTCATTTTTTTAATGAATTTTTTCATTACGTTTTCGCATAATTGCATCTGTATTTCGCGAAAACCAGCTCTGATATTTTCCTTTAGTGTATGAATCGTTGATAGATTATTGGTGTAGACTTGATCTTCAACATAGCCCCACGATCTCTGAAGCCAATTGAAGTCTCCATTTCGAGAAATCACACGTCCATGAAATTTGTCACCTAATAGAACCATTGTTTCACCAGTTGTGTGGTATGTGGTGCCGTCCTGTTGAAAATAAACGTCATCCACGTCCATGGCATTAATTTCAGGCAAAACAAAATCAGTTAACATCGTTCGGTAACGCAATTCATTCACTGTAACGGTTACACCAGCATCATTTCCGAAAAACTACGGTCCAATGACATTGTTAGCCCAAAAACGCCACTAAACTGTTATTCGTTGTGGGTGACGAGGTTGGTCCACGATTTCTATTGGATTTTCGGAGCTCCGGATGTGACAGTTTTATTTATTTTCGTACAAAGATAAATGGAAATCAGCCTCTTCACTCAGAATAATTTTGTGAAGAAAATCATATTCATTCATTTCCAGCATCCAATCAGCATCCAAAAGTACAACGTTGGTCTGCTGGCTTCAATTTTCATCACAACTGGACCTTATAGCATGCAGGCCAAGATCTTTATGCAAATGCGGCGCAAAGTGGTTGCGGATAGGAGCAATTCCTCTGATCGGCTCGAAATGGAGACACGTGAGTTTCCAGTCACGCTCTCAATTACGGCAGCGATATTTTCAGCTACCCTTGCAGGAGTGTTAAGTTATGATTAAAACCACAAATACCTAATGTGTAATCCTTTATTTGCGATAACGAACTCAACTGTGTTGATCGGTTGCTTTTATATGTAGTGACAAATCTTGTGTAAAGAACTACATACCGTATGTGTTTGCGAGAGTAAGTTATATGTTACAATTATGTGTGTATACTATCGCAATATATAGCACATCAATAAATACTTGTACATGTTATTACTAAAACATTTTAACACTCCCCCTATCGACGTGATGTAATTATAAGAAATCTTAAAATTAACAAATAAAAGCATACGAAATTTCAAACTATTTATAAGCACTTCATGTGGAAAAGATTTCAAGTTCTTGCAACATATGCTAAATAAATTTAAAAATCATGATAGTATTAGCAAACTAAATTAAATTGACTTCAACAACAAAACAAAAATAAAAATAATAGATTTCAAAATAATTCTAGAATGCAATAAATGCTTTTAAGTTTCAACATTTGGATACAGCATTCATGTTTAATTTTCGGCTAACTTTTTGTTAGGATGTCTGCAACCATTTCATGTGTGGATACATACGGACTTTCAATCATTCCTTCTTTTTGTATGTTTCGGGAGAAGTGATACCTAATATCCACATGTTTTCATGGCTCGTGGTGAACAGTGTCCTTCGACAGCCTAATGGCATCTCGGTTGTCGCAATTTACAATTGTAGCACTGTTTAAAAGAAGTTCAACTTGCAGTATCGAACGTCAGTGAATTATTTCTTTATCTATTTCCGAAAGCGCCATATACGAGGGTTGTCTGAAAAGTTTCTGACCGAACAATGATACAAGACATTTTTTCTACATAGTCTCCTTGTAACTTTACACACTTCTCCCAGCGATGCTCCCATCTCTCTAACCCGTCCAAATAGTACTTGGCGTTTTTCTCTGCAAAATAATTGTTCACGAAGGTGATTGCCTCCTCATTTGACGAAAATCTCTGTCCTCCGAGTGCTGTTTTTAGATGAGGGAACAAAAAGAAGTCGCTTGGAGCTAGATCTGGTGAATAAGGCAGATGATCAAGCAGTTCAAACCGTAATTCATGGATTTTCGCCATGGCAACCGCTGAAGTGAGACGGCGCGTTGTCTTGGTGAAACAGGATTTTCTTTTTCTGCAAATGTGGCCGTTTTTCCGCAATTTCTGCCTTCAGCTTGGGAAGTAATGATGCGTAGTATGCTCCTTTAATGGTTTTTCTTTTTTGAAGATAATCGATTAAGATAACTTCTTTGCTATCCCAGTCGCCATCACTTTCCTGGCCGAAAAAAACAGTTTTTGCCTTTTTTGGAGCCGGCTCGCCCTTTGCAGTCCACTGCTTTGACTGAATTTTTGTTACGGGCGTATAATGGTGTATCCAAGTTCCATCTACGGTAATTAATCGGCGCCAAAACTGGGCCAACAGAGCGTTGGAAATGTTCATTCGAACACGTTTTTGGTCTAACGTAAGCAAACGCGGCACCCAACGCGCGGACAGCTTTCTCATGCCTAAATCTTATTTTAATATGTAACAAACACGTTCTTTGGTCATTTTCATAACCTCTACTATCTCTCTCACTTTAACCAGCTTCGGTTCGTCTAACACCATTTGGCGAACTTTAGCAATGTTATCGTCAGTGGTTGCAGTTTTTGGACGTCGCGAACGTTCATCATCTCCCAAGCTCTTACGGCCACGTTTAAATTCAGCTGCCTAAAATTTCACTGTGGTAAATGATGGTGCAGAGTCCCCATACACAGAGTCCAACTCATTTCTGATTTGCGTGGGCGTATTGCCTTTCAAAAACAAGAATTTACGAGTAATAACAGCTCGATACTCAATTTTTTCCATTTTCACAAAAACACTCACATCGACTCACTCAAACGACTGTCAACTAAAAACTGCGCATCCAAAATGACTGAAACTTCGGTAAGTAACTGTCAAAAGGTGCACAACTAGCATTCACTAGCTTTTATTGACGAGTGCCGCTATCTAAACGTTGCGGAAACTTTTCACACAACCCTCGTATTCCGCTTCCATTTTAGAAAGCGCCACCGATTTTTGCTTTCCGGCTAATAGGTCGCCCTCTCGATCACTTCCCCAATCAGAGTTGACGTATCCATAAAGCGGTAGTCCGGACTTTTCATAAACTATGTTGAAATTAGAAGTTTTCTTCAGATATCGCACAACTCGCTTTGCCGCAACCCAATGGTCTCGACTTGGGTTTGCGCAAAATTTGCTAAGGGTGCTCGCTGCGAAAGCAATGTCCGGTCTAGTCGCATTTGCTAAGTATATGAGACTGCCAATGATTCTTTCGATAGAAAACCGCTTGACTCGATTGGCGTAAATGATGGATTGGCCTCTTCCATACAGAACTTCTGTGTAAGCTTCTGAATGTGATTTTCCTGATGGATTCGTATGTTTCCTGTTGGTTCATTTCTAACTATTTGTATACCCAATATACTAGTATTGTTGATTGCCCCTAGGTCGTTCATTTCAAATTTCTTCTTAAGGATGTCTTTAGTTGTCCGTAGTGACAGAGTTCTGATGATTTCGTACCCAGCGACGGGCGCAAATATTTCCCCGTAATCGACCCCTGCAGTCTATTCGCAGCCCCTTGACACAACCTTTGCCTTAAAGCTTTTCGATGTTCCCTTTTTTATACGGAAGACCAATTTATTTGGGAGGACCTTTTTACCAGTCGATCGCTCTACAATGTCCCATGTCTTGTTCCTTTTTAGTGCTGCAAATTCAAACCATTTGTTTTTGTCTGAGTTTGTGACTGCTTCTCTTTATAAGATTGTGCCTTTTTGCAAATTCTTGGTAGTTTTGGTCGAATAAGTTTTGGACTCGTCTTTTCAACGCGGTTGTCAGGATCACTTTGTTCATATATTTCATCTTTGTCCTTTGATGTGCATCGTCTTCTTCAGTTTTTGCTTTGCTAAAGTCAGTCTGGTACTCGTTCTGTTTTTGTTCGTTTTCAATGAGATCATGTACCATACCACCTTGATCAAAAAGTTCCCGGGGGACACCACCGTGTAGCGCTCCCATTGTTCCGATTTGAGTTCTGTTTTTTTTGTTAAGTTGGTAAATCTGTTGTTGACGTTTCCTCTAAATCTTAGCGTCATAGCTTGACATTTGTAAAAGTTACGTGGGCAAGAGTACATCTATCTCTGTGTGTGTTGGCGATTTCTTACAATTTTAGAAATGGATTTCAATTTGCAACAACGAACTCCGTAAAAAACGGATTTAATGGTGCGCGAACATTAGAAATATTGGAAAAGTGTTTCGGAAACGATTCTCTAAACGGTCGTTTACCAGTGGCACAAGCGGTTCAAAAGTGGACGTCCAAGACATTTTGGTTAATGATTTGGGTTTCCGTCGTGTAGCAGCAAAGACCTCAATTTCATACGAAAAAGAGACCGTGTTGACGTCGCAAAAGAGATGATTAGCGAGGCTGAATCCGATCCCACATTCATCAAAAGGATCATTGCTGGAGACGAGACGTGGGTTTATGAGTACGACACGCAATCCAGACATCAGGCAAGTGAATGGCGTTCACCAAATGAGCCGAGACGAAAAAAACCACGCCGTTTTCAGTCAAAAAAGAAGGCAGTGCTTACGGTTTTCATGGATTACAACGATGTAGTGCATCATGAATTTTTGCCAGAAGGCCATACAGTAAACAAAGAGTATTACGAGTATTTGGGCGTTATGAGACGTTTGTGTGAAGCAATTCGCCGAAAGAGACCAGAATTGTGGGCAGAAAACTGTGGATTTTGCACCATAATAACGCACCGTCGCACAGTGCCACCATTATTCGTAATTTTTTGACGAAAAATGCAACAAATACCATCCAACAGCCACCGAATGCACCTGATTTGACTCCCTGTGATTTCTTTCTGTTTAATCGAATTAAACTACGGGTAACGCATTTCAGCAGCCGAGAGGAAGTAATGGAAAAATCGCAGGAAGCACTGATGGACATACCGAAAACCGAATATAAAAAATGTTTCGAGGATTGGATCAAGAGCTGGCATAAGTGTGTTGCAGTCGATGGGGTTTACTTTAAAGGGGACAATATAAATTTAGATACATTCCGGGAACGTTTGGATCAATGTAGTATGGTTAGGGTTCAATGTTTCGTTTTCCTTGAAGTTTTGCCCAGGATTGCTCAGGATTGCCCATTCCAATTATTCTTTTATGAGATCGAATAATCATTAGAACAGCACAGTCTCTAGTTTAGACTCCCATATCTGCAATTTAAAGTACTGCTCTATTTATTGATGTCAGTAACCCATGTTAAAGGGTGCTGGGGCTCCTGCTGTTTACAGATTATTAAAACGATTTAAGAAATTGTGCCTTATGGATTATTTACGCTCCATCACACCATGTAATTGTTCATTAACTCCAAACGTTCTCCATGTAACAAGCCATTCAGTCGTAAATGATTGCTTTACCTAATGAACTTCTTTTCAGTTGAACATCGGGTCATTCGACTACACTCGCTAATTGAATTAAATTGTGTTGAGTAATTCATATTTCACACGTTAATTCTAAATACCACTACAGTACTGTGTACTCGTATCTCAATGGATAAAGCGAAAATATGACATCCATCTGCGATGAAAGAAAAAATATAAAATTAAATTGAAAACTACAATACACTCCACAGCCCATTCGTCTGTGGCTTGCGAATTGACCAAAGAGGTCATCATCATGAATTCCGTCGAGATAAGATTATAAGCTCTCGACGAGTAGCTCCCCAACTGAGCAACTGGAAAAATATTAATTCTGAAGAATTCCCCGGCAGAAGCTTTTTTCTTTTTTTCTTTACAAAAAAAAAAAAAAACAATCCCTCCTCAACCACAAGACAATTTATGTGCCATTACCAACCGCCCACGTATCTATAGCCCTACAACTCGTAGTCGTAACTAGGTGTTTCCTAATTTGCGTACAATTCCAAGGACTCTCCAGCACAATTAATGGTAAAAGATACCCTGCCACCGAGGACGCTCCCGGCCAGTACATTTAAACATTTAATTAGCCTAAAAGCAATTGCATGATGGGCCATAACCATACACACATACTCGTATGTGTGTTGAAATTAGAATTCAAAAAACTTACATCATCTCCATACGAATATGTGAGTATGTATGAAAGTTCAAAAAGAAATTGAGAAACATCCGACAGACACGCGCTTCCCTTATGAGAAAGAGAGTATCTTCTTTCCTTCAAACAACCATCCCAATCAACACTCCCCAAATCGATAAACAAAACAATTTCCCATAAACATCGAAACACTAAGGGGGCCGTAAACAAAATTGCCTAATAGGTCCATGAATTCCGAGATGGAATGCTTTTTCCAAAATCTGATTGTGGGAATTTTGAATTTTTTTTCTAAGTAATCCTAACCCAAGAGATCGGCGATACATTTCATGGAGATGCGGGAACATTTTGTGTAGCATCTGTGTTTGACTGGATCTGTCATCAATTGGGAAAGTGCCCTTCACATTTGGACATCAGGACAAACAATTTACACTTATAGTGAAAAATTTAGATACAGATACGAGTACAAAACTACCGGCAGATACGACGACGTATTCGAGTTATTTCCGGAAAAGACTGACCCAAATCAAAGAAATTCTTTTATATTAGAGCGCGTGTACGAGTAAGATACAAAAATGTCTTCTTTTCTTGTTGTTACTGAACCAATGAACCGCGAATTGATGAAAAGATACAAAATTTCATAAATTTATTAGCGACGCCGCCGACGCCGAGGACAACGACAACCGGCATCGTTGTTGCCGATTTTTATTTAAGTGTGGGAGAGTGGTTTTTGCCATATGAAACATTTGCAGATACATTTTGAAATGAGCTTGTGGTTGGAAATGTGTGAATGAGTTGACGACGATGAGTCAGTCGGTGGCTGTTTTATTTTTGTGATTTTTTAATTGTCAAATGAGGAATTGACGTTTTTGTGACTTCTGACGGGATATTGTACGAATTTGGAGAGCAGTAGGCCTACAGCAGCTACAACATTTCTGGCCTGGTCGGCAGTTTTCCAGCAGACTACGTGTTTATTGGAACAACACGGGTTGCAAAATGTATCGAGAACACCTCCTGTCATCATTGCAAATTGACGTTGCAATGTAGTGAAACAGAACCCGTTGTCATTGTCCGAGCGGTGCCAGATTTGGTGCGCTGATTAGTAGTCAGAATTATTATTTTTGGAACCAGCTTCTGGTAAATATTAGATCACAGCTAGATTTGGTGTGTATCATCCTATGTAGATCTTCTCTGTTGTTGCTGATGTGCAATGGCTAACTTTTGGAATGCTCTAGTAGATGTTTTGAGCATTATGCATGTTCGTTGTTGGATTGGGAATATCTTTTGTCTTAATTTTAAGTTTTTGTAGTATTAGAAATTTCTACAGTTAAATCAAAGGATACAGATTAATATCTGAGACCTAGTGTAGGCTTAAAATATAATTTTGTGGTACAGGAGATTCTAGGCTTAGCCATCAGAACATATTCGGAGCTCAAGCCAAAGAGTTTTCCCAAGATTTTACCAGGGCCTTCAAGAATTGATTATGGCGGATGAGCCCTTACTAGGCGGCTCACATGTTTTTTTAAGTTCGGGAGTTGTGCGGTCAGAATGATTTCCTTTCCAGGTAGAAAGGGCTAATGAATCTCCTCTTAAACGTGCACGGACTATCGGACTATGTGTTACGAGCATGCAACTTGAATATACTCATGTTGTATGTATTATGCTAGTCAAAAAATTAAATATGTTCTCGTGTAATATAAGGCGGATACGCAGAAAAAGAAAAATTCTGGGATCTATTGCCACAGAATGCTACACATATTAGAATACGGAATAGCCGTGGCAAATCGACTTAGTTTGTAAAGAAAAGAATATAACCGCATTGCCTTTATCTTATCAGTCATTCTTCCACCTCTTTTTTTGCCTCTAAGTATTAATCTTTGCAAGGACATAATAAATCCGGAACCCTTTCCTGGTAAAAGGGCTTAAGTGTTTAAGTGTTGATCCGTAGTGATAGCAATCTTCCAAATGCATTTGGCTCATCAGATTTGATAAGCTTTCAGTATCCACTTGGAAGATCCAGATTGTGCTCCACGACGAGGATCAGAATTTCCTTAATGTCGGATCGGTGGGCGAAGGTGATGCAATATCGGTATCTCATCTTTGGACGCAATTAACAGCTTTGGGCCGTTTAATGGCTACTGGCTGCAAACTATCAGTCTGTCTTCTGAAGAAGGACTTTCGTTATCTGCGAAAGTGACGAGCAGTGGACTTCCCTAGGATACTCTCAAACACTTTGACTTACTCGTACCGAACCTTCAGTTTTCCGTATTATCATTGTCGTTGTTGATTCTCTGGTCGAAGGTACCGCACTTCTATGATATTCTTCTTCAGTATTTTGGTGCTTCTCATATCACGAAACTTAGGGTAGTCCAAATAATAGAATGTTGCAGGTATTTGCATTCCTCGAAATGAAATCAATCGAATGACTGATTAATGATTATCTCCATTTGTAAGTCTCGAGTTGTGGTACCCAAATTTGTCGTATTAGCTTTTATTCATTAGCAGAGAGCCAATGTTTTCCTACCTCTTCCTTACGTCACCAAGGACAAAAAATCAGACATATGCTAGAGATCCTGTTGTTCATATGATTTAAACGGAATATTTCTTACCTTGGCCCTTCATTGATGGTGGAATCTGTATCCACATACTACATAGCCAGCTTAATACTCGTATAGCAGTCGGTGTACTTAATCTCACAGATTTGAGAATTCCTTTTTTGGGTCCATTTCAAATATGGGAATAAGTTCGCTTTCTATGGATCCACACGTTCGGTCGTATGGAATCTGCAAAGGGTTCGAATATTCGTATAACTTCGTCTAACTAAACTTTGGTGGTATGGCGCAGTGCGTAAGTTCGCCGATCATTACGCAAGACAGTCAGGGTTCAAAACTCCGATAAAGTGGCAAAAGGGAAACTTTTCTGACTACTTGGCTACCTGGACAATGGTATACCTCGGAAATACAAAAAAATTTTCTGCCTATGAAACTCTTTGCAATTCCGAGTTAGCAAAGTCTCTGCTCATTGTTCACAAAATGGCAGGGCGAACTGAGAGAGACCAGATCGAACAACTTATATTTTCTATAACTAAGTGTTGTTGGGGGTATCTATGCAGCGATTTATCGGGAAACTGCTGGCTGTCCTAAAATATGGATTCGATTTGAAGAACAACGAACAAGTTCGTAGCATGGTGCTTGCCCTACCTCTCGGTGGTGGTCAACAGTAACAGCATAAGCAAATCTTTACTCATGCATGCCTAAATAATGCGTCCTCCAACAGTAGTATAACACCGGCCTACGCCATCACGGGATCGGATAAAATCAGATTCACTGTCCACGATCCTTGCAACCCTTGCAGAAAAATCGTGATATGATTATCTACTACGGGGAATACTAATGATAACCGGCGCGAAAAGGGCAGTGGTCGTAGAGTTTATTCGGATGCGTATTCGCCCTCTAAGGAAGACTTAGACAACAAGTCTTGAGCTTAAGACGGTTCGCATAAGAACTAAATGTGCCAACATAAGTCTCATAAATATCCACACCCACGACTTTAACAAAGACTGCTTCTACAAGCTCCTACAAAAAACATAAGAGCTATACTTTAAATATGATATTAACATCGTCCTTGGCCATTTTAGAACCACACAAGGAGGGCATATTTTTTAATACGGTCAAAGATCATCCACAGCACACACGGTTTCTACATATTGATATCACCTGGCTGGCTCCTGATCAACAAACAGCTAACCAAATTGATTATATTCTGATCGGCGAAAGCCACACCTCCAGTGTTTTGGATGTAAGCACATTCCGCATATTCCGAACAGCTAACATCGTCTCGGACCATCACCTTGCCAAGATACGGATTCGGATATCCGTCTCTTAGCCGTCAAACGGCTAAAATCACCAGAGATCCTACCAGGGTCTTTTCCTATTGAATTTCCCTTAACCACTCGAGGAGTCCGATCCCGTGAACATCGCCCCCACTACCCCCACGTGGGTGGCCTTGGCTCAAGTTGTAGTGTATTGGCTTCCCAATCGGACGGTTCGGGGTTCAATACCAGCCGTGAGCGAAAGACTTTTTTTCAGGCAACTAAAATCTCGTGAGATGAGTGGTTGCCTAAATACAACTTCAAGTCAATTTACACTAATAATTTAGTCTCCCCATTAAATGTTGGAAGCGAAATAACCACTAAGCCCAAACATCTTTCTCTCTCTCTCTTTCTCCATCCAATGCTCCGGCATTTTAAGAGTAGTCATACCCTCTTGAGTGTTAAGTTCTTTGTACAAAAAAAAAAAAAAAGAGCAATCAGGGAGGTCATCTCTGGTGTGTTGGGTTTTAACCCGCCCCAACAAAGAAAACCCTGGTTCGAGGCGGATGTACACAGGCATCAGCGGACGTACAGAGTGGCTCTGGAGGAAAAAATGAGAAGGGCTCAAACTTTACAAACATATGCTCAACAGAAGAAAAACCAACGAGCACGAGAAGCGCTCGATGGAAGCCTTAGACAGGTGCTACCGGATGAATGAAATTCGGAAATTTTAGCAAAAAATAAAACGAACAAGTTGTAAATCCCGAACAGAAGCTAGTACTCACAGTACTAGTACCACAGCTGGTGGTGAGAATCTGGAAAGATTATTGCTGCAGCTTTTAATCGGTGACGACGAGCAACACCTACCGTCAGGCAGAATGAACCACTCCACCTAGACGAAGAAGACAACATTTCTGTCCAATCGTTCAAGATAAAATCAGGACAGCAATTCTCAAGCTGGAGTCCAAAAGCTGATCCTCTGAACTGCGCCAACTACATGAAAATAAGTCTTCTCAACATTACAATTACAAGGTGGGGCAAAATAAGTGTCATAATGTGAATGTGCTATAATTCTTGCAAATGGCGTCAAGTGTTATTGTGCTTTGACATTTATGTTGTAGATAGATAGAGTATTAGTTGACGATAAGTAGCGATACACACCTAAAGAACGCCGAATTATTGTTAATGCTTATGTGATCACTTTCCGGTCTGTTGTTTTAATGCAGCGTGCATTTCGTCGTTCTGCACCATGTGTGTGAACAATTAAGCGTTTGGCTGAGAGTCTCGTACGAACTGGACCCCCTAGAGATGTCGCAAGAAGTGGGTGGCCCCGTATTACTCGTTCGACCGAGAATATCACTGCTGTGGTCGAGGATGTCCGAGAGAGTCCACAAACATCGAGGATACAACACACAATTTGGCATCAGTAGACGTTCGTTGCGTCGAATTTTGGTGAAAGACCGGAAGATGTTCCCTTATAAAGTGCAAACTATTTAGCAGTTGTTGCCTGCTGGTCATCAAATGAGGTTAACTGACTCCCATTCTCTGTTAAACCTGCTGCAAGAAGAAGATGATTTCGTATCCAAAATCATAATGAGCGACGTGGTTATGTGATTAAACAAATTTGCATTTCTGTGTCACGGGGAACTCACATGACATGCACGAAAAGCCATTGCATCTCCTCCAAGTGAGTGTTTGGTGCGGCATTTGCAGTGAACAAGTAGTGATTGGCCCTTATTGTTTTAAGGACGCCGCAACAGTAACTGATGAGCGTTATAGACAGATGGTAAACGATTTTTTTTTTTGCCGAAATTTGCTGAATTGGGTCTGGAGTATTGTTGGTTCCAGCAGGACGGAGCAACCGATCACACAGCGCGGGTAACGATGAAGATTTTGAATCACCAATTTCCTTTGCTTGTGATCTCCGGTTTTGGCGATTTGAACTGGTCGGCCAGATCGCTAGATCTGACGGCGACAGATTTCTTTTGGATTTTTGAAACCTTGCAAACCACAACAAACCACAAACATTGCAAGTCTTAAAAGCCAATATTGAAAAAGAAATCCCCAATTTGGAGCCAGATGTTTTGCGAGCAACAATTCAAAATGCCGTAAAACGAGCATAAATATGCATGAACCCAGGAGGTGGTCATTTGACCGATATCAGTTTTTCAACTTAATGTCATCAATTTTATCGAAAATACAGCTCAAGTTTTTTCATTACTATCAAAATGACAGCCAATTCACATTATGACATTACTTTTGCCCCACCTTGTATAATCAGTCCCTTACAGTGTACTTTCTACCTTTATTTTGAATCTAAGCTCATGCCATTCTGTGTGGAATAGCACATCATTCAAATGGCCGCATTGGGCTCTCTGGCAGTGCTTCAAGCAGTCGGATTAATTTTAATGGCTTGGTCCAGCATGAGCGGCGTATTTCCGGTAATAGCGTGTGGAATGTTGGCCTCGAGCTGGTCAAAAGTGGTTGGCTTGATAGCGTCGACCAAGGACTTGACGTATGTAGTCTTAGAGAAAATAATAACGTTAACCATGAGATAGCCCGGTTGTCAAATTTCTCCTTTACAACTTCGTTGCGTTGCGTCGTTTGAATGGCATGTAGCCGCATTTTGTTGGAACCACAGCTCGGATATATCGATGTTGTGGAGCTCTGACCACAGAAAGGCAGTCGACATTGCTCTATACCTGAGACCATTGACGGTAATAGTGTCTTCTTCCTCATTTCGAAAGAAATAAGGTCTGATGATGCCACCATGCCATAAACCGCACCAAGAAGTCAATCTTTGTGGATGCATTGATGCTTGACCGAACACTTGAGGATTATGTTCGCTTCCATAACGGCAATTTTGCTTGCTGCAAAGCTGCTGCAAAATGGGTTTCGTCTGAGAAGATGATTTTTTGGCCAAATTCCGGATCTCCGGCCAACATTTTCAGCACCCATTTAGCGAACTCACGGAATTGTTCATAGTCGTTCGGCTTCAATTCTTTCATCAAGACAACCTTATATAGATGTAGGCTCAAATAAGCCGGCCAGAGAGCCTGGGGTGCCCAATTCAGCTGATCGGCATCAAATCGACATTTCTGGGTCTTCTTCGATACTGGCAGCTGCGTTTTCTTCATTTCGCACAAATCTCTATCTGGTTGGTGGCTTAAGATCCAAAAGAGTGTACTCATGCTCAAACTTGTTCACGGTGCGACAAATTGCCTCCGCACTGAAGTCATGATGACGACCGACCTCACGACGAAATTCACGTTGCGTATTTACAACTGAGCCGGATTTTAATAATTTCCGCACGTTCGGCAAGCGTAAAACGATGCATGATAAAATGGCAAACCTTACTGAATATATTGACAGCTGGATGTCATTAGACAGATGCCATTGAAGCATAACAATTGGAAAAACTATCATTGCTATCTGGCCACCCGTTAGAACCTCAGCTCTGCTATCAACTCTGACAATGACACCCGTGCGGAAATCATGCGAAGAATCACTCTTGCTAATCGCTGATTTTTTGGGCTTAGAGGGCAGTTGAGTAGTAAAGCGCTCTCCTGGGCAACCAAAAAGACATTAAGCAAGGCATTCTAGTTTTGCTGTACGGCGCAGGAACTTAGACACTGGCGAAAGCGGATGAAATGCTCTCGGGCGTTTCGAGAGAAAAATTCGTCGGTTAATTTTCGGGCCCGCTTGCGTCGCCTCAATGGAGAATGAAGGAGAGGTTTCAACAGCGAACTGTACGAGCTATACAGCTATGCCGACCTCGTCAAAAAAGTTCGAATAACCTGGCTTCGATGGCTAGGTCACCTTGAATGCATGGATACATGGACACTAGCGCCCCGTTTGGGAATGCTTTCGACTCCAACCCAAAGGGGCAATGCATTGGAGGACAACCTCATCTAAGGTGGCACAAACAAGTGGATGAGGACCTCAGGTAACTTTGGGTGCACAATTGGAGGCAGCTGGGAAAAAATTGTGGTAGCTGGGGAGGCATATTAGCTGAGGCCCTGGTTCACCCCGGACCGTAGTTTCATCTAAGCAAGAGTTGTTGGCCTTTTTCTGATTGGTGTCATTCGGTGCAACATGGAGAACCATATTGCCAAACAGATAGTAGTACACTAAGGTGTGGGCGCTTAAGCTGATTCATTCTGAACTCATTTATCATTCTGTCCAAATCATTCAATTAGCTGAATTTCGAATATTCCGAAGACCTCTAAATGAGGTTTTCTCTGATTTAGTCTACGAACATATTCTTAAGTTCACCAATCTGTGAAGCGGCAGTTCGAGACCCACGTATGAACAATACTAGTGTTGTCAGGAATAAGGGAAACTTACATACAAATTTCGAAAACGCCCATTATCGGTACAAGCCCTTCTACTGACATTCTTAATTTATCTAGAAATTTTAGCCCAGATATTACAACATTTATGTGGAAGATCTCGTCATTTCTCTATTCAAAAATAATTCGGGAACATAACGCATCTCCTGATTTAAATTCCAAACATCTCTTTTGACAAATTCTTGTGTAAATCTTGCTGAATAATCATTCAATCATAAATGAAATTTCTGTTGCATAAATCTTGAAATTTTGATTTCGAAATCAACTCAAAATTTTGGACTTCTCAAACAAAATTCGAAAATGCTCGGCTTTTACTTATTTTATTGGATGTATTCCAAAATATTTTCTCTCGATTGAAATCGAAATGAAAAGTCCAACGTTTGAGAGAGATTTTTTAAATTTTTCAAAATTATAATTTTTCAACAACAAAACAAGCAGATGACACATGAATCAGATTCGAAATGAGCCAGATACTTAAGCAATTTTTGCTTACATCAACATACACTCACATGTAGCTTTGGTTTTGTCATCACTCAAAATATGCAAACCGAACCAAAATTGTATCTCTTGCTCATATGAACAAAACAAAAGCCAACATCTACAATACTTGTGATTTCTTCACTTATGATGCAAAGGAATATGGTTCATGGTTAGCTGGACGAACTTTTGGATAAACGATACATCTGCTTGCTCTGACCCGTAATTTTGTAGATTTTTGAATTTAACAGGCAGTAGTTTTTCAATTGCTTGTTAATGTACTCAAGTATCTAATGGTCGTAGCATGTGTTTTGTTTTTTTTTTATTAAACGTGGCAGCTATTAATTCTTAAATTAATCGAAACTATTTTTGTTTATTTTGGTCACAGATATGACCTAATATGATACAAGTTCAATTGATTGGAATATTAATATTAATTCCAATAAATGTCTGAAGACAATGATTTATAGAGCGATCAATAAATTGAGTTTAAATGGGTGGAATACATGTGTATCTACATATTTGAAGATGGACATTGTTAAAACTAATGAAAAACATAAAAAAAAGACTATAAATCAAAATGGGACCCAGTTTAATACAATCGTATAGATGCAGTATAATCCCAGAGCAGATGATAGGTTTCCTCGAAAAGATACTCCGGCTCAGACGCCGATTCAGCTTTTAAATTAGGGAAAGGGCACCTTGTTGTATATAGAGGGCTATTGTGATCCCATGAACCTTTCGAATTTTGTCTTTAAAAAAAGCCATTGTTACCTACCCCTGAGGTCGACGGACTGGAACTCATATAAGGAATCCTTCAAAATACATAAAAAAAAGAACTGCGGAAGGCAAAGCGACAACCCTGCAGGTCATTCTGTGATAAAATAATAGAAAAACCTCCTAAGTATCGCGCGCTGACAAAAATCGCCTCTACAAAATTGGTTTGAAAAAACCCAATGCCAACCTCAAGTGACTAACCACTCATCCTGGTACTGGACGCACGATCCATAATAACCATAGTAGAACTACTGTTGCCGCAACTAAAATTCACGGTCTGATTACGATAGACAAGCTGCTCTGGGCGCTGCCTATCTCCAAACCGGGCGGCACAATACCTGCCGTACTACAAAGGTCCTCAGATATTATCCTGTCTGCGCCAGAAAATATTATGAGGAGCAGCTGCGTAGCAATGATCCACATTCCCTTGTCATGAAGATAAGTTAATGGAGATTTCATTCCCAAAGCCGGAAAGTGTTCTCATGTTGTCCCCAATGACCTTAGACCTATAAGTCTATCATCTTTCCTTCCGAAAACTCCAGAATGACTGATTGATGCCCATATACGGTCTAGAATTGTTCCACGACTTTTTTCTACGGCTGAACATGTCTGCTGTAAAGAAAGGTCGGTGGAAACGGCTCTACGTTCAATAACTTGCCACACCGACCTATCCCTACAATATAAAGAGTACGCAATGGTCGCGTTCCTGGATATAGAATGTACTTTTAAAAACTTGAAGTTTTTAGGTAACCAATCTTGTGCTAAATATCAGGATAATCAGCTCCAAACTGGGTTGGGCTTCTGCTAAAAGATACCACCTTGATCAAAAAGTTCCCGGGGGACACCACCGTGTGGCGCTCCCATTGTTCCGATTTGAGTTCTGTTTTTTTTGTTAAGTTGGTAAGTCTGTTTTTGATATTCCCTCTAAATCTTAGCGTCATAGCTTGGACATCTACAACAGTTACGTAGCCAAGGGTACATCTATCTCTATGTGTGTTGGCGATTTTTTACAGTTTTAGAAATGGATTTGTATTCAATTTTACGTAAAAAACGGATTTAATGGTGCGCGAACGTTGTGAATGTTGGAAAAGTGTTTCGGCAACGATTCTCTAAAGAAAACGGTCGTTTACCAGTGGCACGAGTGGTTCAAAAGTGGTCGTGAGTCAATCGAAGATGATGAACGTAGTGGCAGAACCTCGACATCGAAAACCGACGAAAACATTGATGAAGTAAAAGAAATGTTGGTCAATAACCCCAAATTAACCATCAGAGAGATAGCGGAGGACTTGAACATTGCCTATGGATCCGTCCAAGACATTTTGGTTAATGATTTGGGTTTCCGTCGTGTAGCAGCAAAGTTGGTGCCAAAAGACCTCAATTTCATGCAAAAAAGAGACCGCGTTGACGTCGCAAAAGAGATAATTTGCGAGGCTGAATCCGATCCCACATTCATCAATAGGCAAAAGGATCATTACTGGAGACGAGACGTGGGTTTATGAGTACGATACGCAGTCCAGACATCAGGCAAGTGAATGGCGTTCACCAAATGAGCGGAGGCCAAAAAAACCCGCATATCTTGTCTCGTCTTCTTTCCAGGAAATATAAAAGCCAAATCATAGACCCTCCCTCAATCAACTGTACCAGCTTAGTCTTTTTAGACACAGCGAAATGTTTGGGTCTTATTTTTGACAGGAAACTAAACCGGAAACCTAATATTCAAGAAAGAGTAAAGAAAGCTACATCAGCCTTCGTTTCTTCCAAAAAAGCCCTTGAGAACAAATGGGGTCTTCAACTTCGGATTTCGAACTGGCTATACGTCTCGGGTATCAGAACGATACTCCCTTGTCGGGTGGTTGTCTGGTGTACGGCCTTAGACAATGTTGTCAACTGCATCAAACTAGGCAAAGTCCGTACTCTACGTACGGATATTCTCAGCATTCATATCGATATTCGCCTTAAAGCGACTTCAGGATAGACAAGTAAATTATTTTTTGGCCATTCTAATACTCTTAAAACACTAGGAATCCGTTCAGATAACATCGACTACACCATGCCCCAACATTGGTTTGACAAAAACTATTATGCAAACATCCCCTCTAGATCTTCCTGTGAAGATGCTTTCGTGGACGATAATTAAATCCATTTCTATACGGACGGATTCATCGACACACAGGCTTCTAGGATTGAAGAAGCAGCAAGCAGGTGCGACAGTAGCGCTGTATACAAAATCACCAAGGAGCTCACTCATGGTCTGAACTCCAAACAACATCCAGTGAAAAGTGTAGATGGTAATCTACTGATTTCGGATGAGGAACAACTCACTAGGTGGAGAGAACATTTTGCTATGGTCTTAAATCACTTAGACAATTGAGCTATGATCTCGAATTCGAATGAGCTATCCGAGTAAAACCGAAATAATGGCAGCAATCAGGCGGCGGGTGTTGATGGCATCACTGCCGAACTATACCAAACGGCGCCAAATACATCAGCTGATTTGCTACATCCGCTCATATGCAGAGCGTGCGATAGTGAAGACTTTGCGCAGGAGTGGAAAATAGGGATGATTATCAAGGTAACAAAAAAGGGAAATCTGTTGGAGTGTGGAAACTGGAGAGGTTCATGCGTTCTTCCAGCCGTAGCCAAAATAATGGCCAGAATAAGTCTGGAGTGAATCAGAGAACATTTAGATTTAACTCTCGATGTCGAACAGGCAGACTTTTGCGCTGCATCCTCCCGTATCCACAACATACACACCTTATGGATCATTAAAGAGCAATGCGTTGAGTACAGGGCTTCGCTACATTTACTGTTTATCGACTACGAGAAGGCTTTCGACAGTATGAATCGAAATGGTATATGGTTGGCCTTACGCAGGAGAGGCATCCCAGAAAACCTCAAAGCTACATACGAGGGTGGTAAGTATCTTGTTTTGCAAAATAGTAAGATGTCTGAGGATTCTGAAGTCCAAAGTGGAGTAGGTCAGGTGTGTATACTGTCACCACTATTGTTTTTAGTGGTTATCAGCGATGTACTCCGTGTTGCCGAAGGTAACTGTGTAATTCAATGGACAATGACAATGACCTTAAACATCTAGATTACACTGACGATGTTTGCCTACTTGCATATCGGATAATGAACCTTCATTTGATGGCCTACAATTCTGAAGCTGAGGCGAACAAAGTGGAGCTCAAAATAAACGCAGCCAAAACGAAAGCCCTTAGCACTTCCAACAGTCACGCTCAACTTAACGGGAGGTCGAGAAACTTGGCAAATTTCTATACTTAGGAAGTATGGTCTCGGCTAACCGAGGTGACACGGAATTGGGAAGGCTAAAGCTGCGTTCGAAATGCTATCCAAAATCTGGAAAAGCAATGCTTTCAGCTTAAGAACGAACTGCCATTTGGAAGGTGGGCACCCGTACCACACGCAAGCTGCAAACCTTCGTACATAGATGTCTAAGAATCATCTTGAGGTTTTTTTTTGGCCCTATCGGGTTAAGAACCTATAGACATTACTATAGGGAGGAGAAAGTTGCAATAGATTGAATACACCCTACGACGCGAAGACTGTTTTGTTTCGAAGCACGCCATACATTGGAATCCGCTTACCTATGCAGGCAGAACAGCGGGGCGCCTGAGACATACCTACATGAAGCAGAACAGCCGAGGAGGAATCGAGTTCTTTAGGAATGAGTTGGAGAGAACTCTAATGCGTTGCAGAACTCTGAAAAAGATGGCGCGTAGGCGGTGTTGACGTCCTGTGCCCCCGGATGTGTTTTTTTTATAGGTATACAAATTCAATATAAAATAAAGTACTTGAAGCTAATGTTAATGCCTATGATATTAGCTCTATTGAATACATAATTTCATGCCATTAAAGCCTAAATATGACATCTGACATATGCGCGCCATGCACAAGCTGGATCTTATAAGCTTTTACGCCAAGATCTTTCGGTAAAATCTTCCACAAAGTGGATGGGCATAGCTCCAATTGCTGTGCACGATGGCGAATTGACTCATTCGAATTCTCCTCAACACTGCGCTCCACAACGGCAATAACTTCTTCTGTTCGCACTGTTTGTCGTTTTTGAGGATGCGTATTCTCCACTGGAGTGTACGTGGTACGAAAACGATTCATCATGTTCCGAATAACTTGCTCAGATGGACGATTATATCGACCGTAACATGCATGTAGCTCACGATAAGTGTGGCGAACCGAACCAAGGTTTTCAAAATAAGTTCGCACAATTTGCTTGCGTTGTTCTGGCGTTGCCAGTTTAAAAACCAAACCTCTAAAATAACATCCTTTATATATACTCGTACATATGTACGAGTAGAACCCGATGGCTTTCATGTACATAGTTGTTGCTTCTTTACTGGGCTCGGTCTTTACTTCCCATTTTTGGTTGTCCATTGGAGGAATTCATCTCGCCTCTTTTGCAGCTCCTTGGTTTTTTCGCAGCCTCGGTAAGTGTTGTGATTGCTGAGTGTTTTCCTTTCCAATTAATACACGTTGCAAAGATTTGCTTACTTACTCCATAGTCTGGGTAGAGAAGGTATTTCTGGGGCATTTTACGCACCGAGGCGCTTTTTGGCAATAACTTTGCGTGCGATTGAATCTTTATTAACATTTGCACTGAGGGATTAATCGTATGTTCTTTCGCAGGGACTCAATTTTGATAACCGTACAGAGAATCCTTTTTTTCAAGATTCCCGGTCTTATCGAAGGTAAGCATGAAAGGGGGAAGGCCGCGTTTGACTGCACAAATTTCCATCCCTTTCGATTGTTACTTCCCTCGTTTTGCGATGTACACCTTATCAACAGTTTTAAAATTTTTGATTTTTAGGTTTTACGGTCTTTTGAGCACGACGCATGCAATCCTCTAGCTATGACACGTATCGACTTTGTTTCCGGTTTCGTCTCATAAATATGCTATTGACACTGAGTTTCCAAGTGTTTTTGCTGCGTAATGTGATCGCAACAAGGTCTTTAGCGTTTTGAAGTTTGCTTGATCCGCCAGTCGCAGTTGTTTGGTATGACGGTTTTTTCCGGACCGAAAATTTGTTACGACGCTTTTTCTTTTCTTTTCCGCCCTATTTACCCCACTTCATGTCGAGTAACGATTTGGAGTAAGGAGCCGGATTTCCATTTCTTGCTTGGACTTTTCTGCAAAATTTAGGACTGCAGTCTTCTTCGTCCGTTTCATAGGTTTCCAACGCTGACACGTATCTTTCATAGTGTCGTCGTTGTTCTTAGGTTTTTCTACAATAGCTCGTCAAAGTCTGTTGAGAGAGACTTGGAATTGACGTTCTTAATGACGTTGACAACATATAGAACGTTGTTGATAATTTCGAAGTACCTATCTACGGTTCTAAATTTGATGCGATAATAAACTCTCCAATTGGCAGTACCTCTCCAATGATAGTACGTTCATGCAAATGGTTATCAGTAAACGGATTAGATTGCTGGTTACAGAATCTTTAAGTTTGAAAAACAAAAGTTGTCACAAAATCGCTGCTACTGTCAAAAACAAATATCTTCTTCAATTACGTTCAAAATATTAAAAAAAGCTTGCCAAACGTTAGAATGCATTCATATTTGATTCTGAAATTAAATTTGAAAAAATATCTACAAAATGCTAAACTAATAGAGCAGTTGCAACGTTCTCCGTCACTTTGTTTCAGGGAGGCAAATGTATTATAATCCACATTGCCAATTTAGATAAGAGTTAATCTCAGTTGGCCTCCAGTCAGTCACTATCTCTCCATGAAGTCATTCGTAAAGTTTATATTTTCGCAAAAAAAAAAAAATAGAGAACAAGAAGAATCTGACTGATTGAGTAAGCAATGTTGAATTTATCCCAAGAATTGTGTGTATGACTGTCTATTAGTTTACCTTTTCGTGTAAACACGAGTCCAAGAAGGAGGAAGTCACACATTACCCTGAGTCAAATGGTGAATCAATGATAATTTGTTCATTGAATGATGCACGTGCGAGTGTTGTGATTGTTATGGAACACCCCCCGGAGAGATGCAGTATAGATACGAGTATATTGCCTTACACAGTAGTAATTCGAAAAATTGTTCTAGATTGCACCGAAGCGGCTGACGATGACCATATGGGGTGATATAAATAATGGCCGTCCTGTCAACGGAAGTTTAGTTTAAATTATCAATAATGACTGGAATGGGGATACACATACTGAAGGCTGCTCGAAACTATCTGCATTTGTTGGTCGCTAATAAATAGATACATACGAGTGTGTAGATATCACTTACACATTATGTAGAACAAGTTCAAAAGCGAGATCTGTTTAGATACAAGAGATAGATAACACATGGGAATACTAAGACTGTATCCATGAAACGGAGATACAAAAGCATCTCAGTGTTAAGTTTAAGGATTCGAATCTCATTGAGTAGAGAGATTTGAAGTGACTAGACCATCAGTGAAAATCCACATGCTTCTGTCATCGGTTATGTAGTCCATCTGGTTGCAATTTGTTTATTCTGCAGAACACTGGAATAAACTCCGAAGGGATGTGAGCTTGAGACGTTTATTTCGGATTAGAAGATACCTTCTTTTTGTCACTTTTGGCAGAAATTTCAAAGACCTCTAAGGGTTATCGTTAATTCGCTCTGTGGCCTCAGACGTGGCGCTTGTGTCTAATCGAATTTATCCACTTCTCATAAAAGCCACCACCGTATGTCCTCTTGGTAGAAATGAATGACCTACTATCATATACACAGGATGGATCAATTTTCCAATAAAATATCACCCTTGTCATTCGGAGTATTGACACCGATAGCTCTGGGAAACCAAAGTTTTGCTAGTTTCGCCTATTTACCAGATCTCTACAAGACCTTATTTATGAAAAAAATACTCACCAGGGGATAGGTCATATACGAAAATAAACCTCTTTCTATTTATAGCTAACGGTTTTGCCTCCAAACTGGGCATTCTAACAATCTTCGTTTTTACTTCATTTGTCGTAAACGTTTCCAGCATGCTGCAGAAGTTGTCAGCATTTCTCAACATCTGGACTAGCTAATTGAAGACTTACATACTTTTGTGGCGCTACAAATCAGATATCTAGCCCTCAACCAACAAGCCTCTCCAGCTAGCACGATCTCTCGCCAGATGCCTTCAGTTTCGCACTCAAAGTTGTGCGCCAGCTTATATGTGGTTATCCTCTGCTGCACCGTCAGCTAGACTCGAACACTCTGGGTTGGAGCCTTGGCGTCCACTTGCTCAACATGGCTGAGGCATCTCAGACGTTGGATCCGCTGACATCTCACTAGACCCATGTCGCCTTACAGCTCGTACAGTTCGTGGTTGAATCTTGTCTTCCATTGCCGGTCGATACAAACGGGAGCGAAGATCACATAGAATGTCTGATGGCCACTTCGTCATAGAGTAAGATCGGGATGATAAGGGTCTTATAGAAGCCCGGTTTGATCTTACGAGATAGCGCTCTGTTACTGTTACTCAATTGCCTCTTGAGCTCAAAGAAACAGCGATTGGCAAGAGTAATTCCGTGTCTCATTTTGTTGCTGTTTGTATCTGCGGAGCTAAGGTAGACAAAGTCCTTAACTACTTCGAAGTTAATAATATAAAATTCGTCCCGATGCACGCTTCCATATTCGGCTATGAGGCGGACAAGTAGATGGTGAGTACCGATCTGAAGTTCCTAGTTCTTTAGCATGCTTTGCCGCAATGTAAATATTTGATCGATGGTGGATTTTCCTGGTTTGAAGCCGCATTGTTCAAATGGTTTCAGACGCTCACAAAATACGCAGAAAAGATTTTATAGGAGATGTTCAGGAGACGTATTCCTCTAGAGTTGGCGCAGTCAAAAGGATCGCTTTTCTTGTGGATACAATAAAGGATGCTGAGATTTCATCCTTTAGGCATGCTACCTCTGACCATATCTTAGAGAATAGCGGGTGCATGTTCCCAACTAAGTCCTCTCCAGCTGTTCTAAACAGCCCGTCTAATAGCTTCAATATTGCTACCACTTCGTCTGGGTAAAGGTGACGGAATGGTTTGTCGTCTTCGTCCAGGGTGAATGGTTTATTCTGCAGACTGTGGTACTTTGACCATTACCGCCGTTAAACGGTCTGCATAATTAGTCTTTCCGTATTCTGACTACCGACTGCATCCTTACTACTAATTGTTCATGTTCATCTTTGAAGGGTTCCATTCTGTCTTTGTAATCCGGACATGTGTTTTTCATTCCCTGATGAAGCTCTTGAATGTAGGTTAGGTTAGGTTAGGTTAAACGGGGGTATGATGGATATGCCATCACACAGACACCAGGTACGGGCTCATCGCGATCCCTGTGGAACCAGTTGAATTTGTTTTCAAGTGGCAAAAACCTAAACAATCTCCCTAGTGAAATACCCCGAACCAAGAAGGCCTTTGAAGTTCGTGCCGTCTATTTCCTCTAGGTTTTCGAAAAAGTATTTCCCTAAAAATTTTCTTCGTCTACGTGATATTGCCCCGCATTCACACAGCATATTTATTATGTCCTCAACAGCTTGCAGATCACCGCAGAATCTGCAAATATCCGTATCTGACAATTTGAGTCTCTTTCCGTGTTTCCGCAGGAGACAGTGTCCCTTCAGGATTCCTCTTACTGTCCTAAGCTTATCCCTGTTTAATTTTATTAATTTCCTAGATATTTTGCCGCCAAAAAGCGGCCAGAGAGCTTTGGATACCATGTGTACTTCAAGACTTGACCACCCTAGGTTTGCAGTCTTAGTGATTTTTCGTTGATAGTGCCCGTTACTATGCAAAGGGGTGATTTGATATTGGCAACCTCACTATTGTCGATTAGGCCTGCTTTTTTTACAAGCTCGTCCACTTGTTCATTTCCTTTAATACCGCAGTGTCCTGGCATCCAGCACAGTCTTACATGGTTCTGACTGCATAGTGCCTTGAGCACTGTGCGACAGCCCCTGACTGTATCAAAGTTGACGTTTGTTTCTTCCATTGCCTTGAGTGCCGCCTGACTATCGGATACCGATCTCATCTGCATTAGCTCAGCCGCCCTGAGTACAGTCAGAACTTCTAAATGTAACTTCGCTCTATTTCCGTGATCTTGAGCTCCATTTGCTCCTTCTTTTTCTTTCGGAGAAGCCTATACTTGGGTCTTTCTTTCCGCTCTAAGAGCTCAAAATTGTTCTTCGATGCAGCGCAACCTTATATGCTTTTTGTTCAGCTGCATTCATCATTAATCCGGAAGTTTCTTTATGGCGAGGCATTGAAACGAATCTCATCAGGTGCAGCTTCACTGGTGAGTCGTTAAAAACATTCCCAATGCTGTTCAACAGTTTCTGTATGATTCCTAAGATTTTGAGAGAGCTAGCTTTGAGAGATTTTATCGGTCTTTTGCGATTGCAGCCTTTCGACGCCAAACTTTGGTGATCTTACTTGACTCCGCTGGGCCCGTGTTATCTGTATTCGTAATCCGGCTGCAACAAGGTACAGATCCGAGTCGATGTTGGTAGCTCGGACATCCAGAATGCTGTGGGAATGTCTAGCGTGGATCACTATAGTTGATGGTTGATTGGTATAGGCAAGTCACTTTATGAATTTTGAGATGTGGAAACACCTTCCTGGCTATTGAAGGTAGTGACATCAGAAACTATCTATTTTGTTCTTCGGTTTATGCCTGAATTTAAGCTCGACGAGCACACTTCCGTGCCATGCTTGATCCCATTGATGACAATGCACTTGTGCTAAAAACTGTTCCACGTACACCTGGTCCTGATCCTAAAATTAAGGTACTTTCTCTCTTTCTCTATTTTTTTTAAGATACTACTATAAATGAATAACCCGACGTAAGTAAAATCGATATTGCCTGCCGAAACGTTGAATTCGTGTTGTTTAGGATAGTTTTGTGGCAGAAATTCAGAAAATAAATGCAGGGGTCCCTGAAACTGAGTTCTGTTCCGTCCCTCACATTCTACCTTATTTTTACTAAATATCTCTCGCCTGCAACTTCATAGCCAATACTTCACTCAAATGAGATCTTAATTACTCGTATATTGAAAACTTGCAGCAGAACTTGCTGGTGACAGCAATATTTTACAGTCAATTGATTCTTTTTATCAACGACGTAATGTCCTTTACCGCATCTTTTTCTACATCTACTTCTACTCGTAACATACGTTCTGAGGCAAAATTGTCAGTGCTATTCTGGGTTTTCAAATTTTCAACAGTAACAGTGTGAAGGACATGAAAAGATGCTTGTAGAATTCCATTCTAAATTGTTTATTACTCACCTATACTAATCTTCGAACATTTAAGACCAATACACCAATATATGTGTATATTGTTTTGATTTTCCTCACTTGCAACTTCACATACGATAGTTATGCTGAAGTTTATTTCCTTCATTTCCTATGGCTTTGGTCTTCCCTTGATGCTTACATTTTTAGATGCAGAACCTTTCTGTATGCTTCTCAGTCTTTCATAGAAAGATGAGTATTCGCTTTAATAATATGGTGCCTACACTACCAGCATCCATCACATCAGCGTTGAGTACCTGCAGATCGACACTCATAGGGATACTGCTTCCCGATATCGCCATCATTCTAACAGCAAGCATCGCAGGATATAGTGTCACTTACGTCTAGCATTCTTAGGTGCTCGCAAAAGCGTAGTGCCCCGCTAAGACGTCATAAAAATGTAATAGTCTTTTTTGCCGAGAGATAACAGAAATCTCCATGTCTTTTTGGACATTTTTGGAAGCTGTTGTGTGCTCCACTTGCAACAATTCCTGCCATGAGAACTAGGATTGTGTCTCTAGGAGACCCAACTGTCAATGTTGGACGAATGAAGGCACTCCCAATTGAGGTTAAAATACTGGAAGTTTAGCAACTCCATCGACAACTTTATTTCTCGCCATATTAGTGTAACCTTGAACATAGACAAAGCTCAGTGGAAGTCATGTATTCTCGAATTAATTTGGGTGATGAGGTCGAAGGTGGATCTTTCTCGTAGTTGTCGCTACAGACTTAGTCTATAGCCATCAAAATTGCTCATGTTTCCGGTTCGAAGACAGATCAAGTTTACTTAGACTGCATTCTTTTACTGGCTCAGATTCTGGTGGAAGCCTTGCACCCTATACGGATCGCTCTTCTACTCGTAAGTCTGGTAAAAAGAGCAACGACGTATTTCGTTGAAAGCTTATTCCAACAAACAACGAACACGTTGAATAAACGAGTATCTAATTACTCAGAGCCGTGTATATCCGAAGGATTCTGCTATAAAGCCGGTAGCGCCTTGGAGGTTTCCGACGTAATATGTTTAGTCGATAGAAGTTTGTTATCCAGAATAGTACCCAAATACTGAGCTTTGTTGAAGAAACGGGGGTGATGCCTTCAAGTCAACTTTAAGAGGATTGACTGAAAATCTATATTTAATGCAGCAATCACCGATCACGTCTAGAGCAGATAGCCAGTAGGCATGATCCAACAGACAGTCCAGCTACATCAACTTTATGTGCCTGAGCAATAGGTATCAGAAATATTAGGAGCGTTATGCCCCAGATGCATCATTGCACAGGAGACAGGATGCTGTCTTACGGGCAACCCAAATTTACCTCCACTATCACATATTACCCACAGACGTTATTCGCAATCAAGGTCCTATTCACCATCATTGCTCTTATTTACAAAACTTGTGGTTGTCCTACGCCGTGTTGTCAGGGCGAGTTGTTTAAAGCACCCTCATTGTGCCCATACCCAGCGTGTACTCCTTTCTGTTGAGTGCGCCTTCAATGCCGCCCACCAGATTTCAAAGGACAGTCTTGCAGGTTGTTCAGCGTTGGTAGGCATATTGCATCTTAAACAAAGGATGCCTTCCCAAAGTAGTTTTGCGCACATGAATCTCGACCATTTTCTCCATGCTCTTCAACATAAAGGAAATCGGACTGATGGGTCTGAAGCCTGGCGAATGTCTAGCCATCATTTCGATTCTCGGTGTGAACGCAATATTTATTGTTAGTCAGGCTAGTAGAGAAGACTCCCTTTGGACTTGTCATCAGTAATACCTTTTTGTAGGATAAACGTAATCGGTGTCAGGCGACTTGAAACTTTCGAAGGTAGCAACAGCAGATTTTAAGCGGATTCCTCCTATTGAGCAAGGTCGAAACCTCGCACCCGATTCTGAATTCGATGTACCTTTGGTCTGAAATGAAATCTTTGATAATACTTTTCCGACGGTAAATTCCTTGGCGCACCTGTTGGATAGCGCAAACTCCATTACTTGCCGTCTTACCTTCATAACAAATGTTATTGACAGCCAGGTCAGATGTTAGCATGAAGTCCAGGAGATGGTTGTCTCCCCGAAAACTTTGATTCTGCATCAAAAATTCGTCTGAAGATCTATGCGATTCTTCTTGCCTTATGACTTCTAAAGGCTAGACGGCAAAGCTCGCTGAGGTATCAACTTTGTTCAAGTGATAGCACTGATTTTAATGATGCTCCTAAAAAGGATTTTACTTGAATGAACGAATTTTTGTCTGTCGAAATCCTTAACCGCCAAGAAGTATGCATGCAATATTTGGAAGTATCTCAAATGCAGTGAGGCGTCAAATATTTACGCATTTGATTGGGTGAATTTTCTGTGCGTGAGTAGCAGCGGTTATTTGAGAAATATTGGTTCATAGGTGCGACTACATTAAGTACATCTGAAACAAGAAATCTGCGAATTTCTTACGGCGGGTGGCCTCCACCTCTTCATATTTCCCGCCTACCCAAACGATTAAATTGCCGTTTAGATTGATTAAAGACAATAACCTCCAATACATCCGTTCCATATTGACACACATACAATAGTAAAGCCATGGAGAGCTTTCTTCCATGAAATTCAAATTAACTGGGCAATTAAAATCAACCACAAGATACGGCTACATTCGCCCATACATGCAAACACTCGTGCTCGTATCTTTTGTATCTCAACTGCAAAATCCATTTATTTATTCGTATCTTTTTGGTTGGGAATAAGTTCACGCCTACATCCAATGCACACATGCACACCATCTCGAACTGAAGATCGCCAGACTTTTAATTTTTTAATTTTTAAATTGCGCGTTTCAAGAGTTTTCCAACATCAACAAAACTTGTTCGCGGAATTTTGCAAAAAAAAAAAACTTACTTTTGGGGTATTTCGTTCGTTCAATTGTTTTAAATATTCGTACTCAAAGATATTTTCAAAAAAAAAAAGAAGAAAAAAATTGTTTATTCTTCCTCACTACTGACCTTGAGTTTGATACTCGAAATTCGTACGCGGCCGTGCCGAATCTTTAGTTTCGTGAGGGATTCTCAAGTGCACGTCGATCTGTTCGGTTAAATATTTTTCTAACACGAGTATCTTAGAGATTTTTCTCTATGAGAAAAATTCTTAAAAATGAATTTAATATAATGAAATGAGTGTTTTTTTTGTTTTAAAAAAAAAAAAAATATGAAGTGATAGTGATGTGATTTGAAGTGCAACTATCCATTCCGCAATAGACAATTTTCCTTGCATTCTCAGACGTAATGTGATTGTTAAGTTGTAAGACTTAGTTTGCACCCCATATCGATGCACTTAAAGGGCTTTACTGCAATTTTAACTTCAAAGGTATGTTAACCCACGTCTTCCATCATCACAATGTGTCAGCGAAATGTCAGGGATTTTAGCTTTTATTTATTTTTATACATAAGAGTATACGGCTATGTGGCCGGAACGAAAACTTGGAAATGCCAAAGAGTGTGCGAATAAAATGATTTGCGACCGTAATTTGGTATGACCAAGTTTTAGGTAATCCACCGTACTATTCAGAGGTCTTTTATGGCTTTTATGGCGAAACACATGACAACGGACTTATGGGCGGTCATGCAAAAAAACATAACATTTGCCAACGGGTGCCTGAATACATTTACACTTTCTAGATATTTTGATTTATACAGGGGGAATGACTCGAACTGCAACTTTTTTGATGTTGGAAAATACATCAATTTTAAAATTGAATCAGTAGTTTTCAATATGTCCACCTTTGGCGCGAATAATGGCCTTGAGACGGCCGAAGAAGGCATCGCGCGCTGCACGCAAGTGGCTCTGCGGTATTTTGGCCCATTCCCGGCGAAGTGCTTGTGCCAACCTTCGCCTTCAAAATACCGCAGACAGAGAAATCCAACGGATTTGCATCCGGAGAATTTGCAATCCATTGTGTCGAAGAAATGAAGTGTGGAACATTGTTTTTTAAGCAATCTTGGTTGACGCGCGCTTTGTCAGACGGTGCCGAGTCTTGTTGAAATGCCCACGGTCTCCGACCGAAATAATAGTTTGTCCAAGGCTTCAATACTGTCTCTAAGATAGTTTCACGGTATAAGATCGCATTAATTTTGACGCCGCGGTCCAAAAATGCGAGCGGAGAGCGACCATCGGCGGTTATGGCGGCCCAAACCATCACCATCGGTACTGCCTGCTTTCTGATGGCCATCCGAAGGTGTAAATTTTCGAAAGACCTCTCTGGCAAGTAAACTCGCTCATTTTGTTTGTTGACGTATTGCTCGATAGCAAATGGCGACTCATCGGAAAAAACCAAATTCGGCAACTCACCACTTTCGTGCAAGCGTAGCAACTCCTTCGCTCTTTCGACTCTAACTTTTTTCTGTTGCGGTGTAAGATCGTGTGCTTTTTTGAACTTCAATGGCTTGAGCCCAAGCTCATTTTTCGGTATGTGTTGCATCCGTTCTAACGATATGTTGAGCTCACGTGCCATTTTTCTTCCACTTCGACGACGATTTCGCTCAATTCGAGCCTTCATTTTGCAAACCATTTCTGCCGATGTTGCTGTTTTTTTTATTACCACCTCCATGGCGTTTTGCAACGCTGCCAGTATCACGGTAACGAGCTATGTTTCGAGACACAAATGAATTATTCACGTTGAGGTGCTGGAGGACTCTAACGATAGCTACTTGTGGTTTTCCAGCCAAATATAAAGCAATCACACTACCACGTTTGAATTCCATCGCGGATAAAAATTTTTCAACACAACTGAGACGCAAATCGTTGATTAGTCTTGTAAATAATAAAATTATCTGTCATGTGTCAAAATTTGAGGTCACTGTCATGAATGGTTTGGAAATTATAGCAGTCTGAAGTCGGTTGCAGTTCGAGTCATTCAGGGTCTATAGAGATGCCTTTGCCCCTTTGTTGCTAATGAACGCGGTATGAATCGCGGTATCTTTTAGCTTACCAAGAAGATATCCTGACAATTACAATAGATCCAGGGATAGTACTCGTGTTTCATTACCTTCTACAGAGTTCACCCTGAGGCAGCTGTCGTTCCACTTACTCTCGTCAGATAGCTGTTAGGTTGTTACGAATATGTACTGGGAATGCCAAATTACTGATCAATGTTAAAGTGATTCCTGTGACAGGTATGGGTCGCCTTGAAACCGAATTGATTATTCGGAATTGTATTTTGTTGTCAACATAGTCAGGACTCTATTGATCACCTCTTCGAATACCTTGCTGATACTTAGAAGGAGATTTATCTAAATATCCGTTTCACCGGATTGGATGGGATATTCTAGTGGAAGATGTCGAAGCGCAATGTTCAGTGAAGGTGAAGGTTGTCGATTGTTAGAGGCAGTATTTTTTCTTTATAACTGGTCTCGCTCAAGGCATTTAATATTCCCAAACAGTGGGGTGAATTAATGCCAAGAAAGAAATAAGAAAAGACGCACGATGGTTTTGAATGTTCGTAGGTTATAATGAGTAGCAAATAGTGAGATCAGCAGGGTATTCCATAAGGGATTTGAATGACTTAGGGCAGAAACACAATTATTTATAATACGTCCAAAAGTTAGCTTTAGGGTTAACTGATGAGCATTCACAGCGAAACGGGTATTAAAGTTGAAGGTTTGAAGGAGCAGAAGGCTACTGGTAAAGTAACTGTTGGTGAAGACAGCAATTTTCAAGTGTGCGGTATGTAGCCCAAGTTGAAGCTGAATCTAAGCAAGGCTATTCGGGTAGGTACAAGGAAGTCCAGACCTTTTTGTAGTAGAGCTGGAAAAATTCCTTCTATGCCTGGTGCCTTGTATTGTTGATATGAGTTGATAGCCCACTTAACCTTATCCGAACTGAAGAGATTTCCGGATAAACAATTGATTCTACTGAGGTTTCTTGGAAGTGAAACCTCCGGTGACTGTCCATAAGACATGCCAATATTGGAAGACCCTGGGAGGTGAACCTGAATCAAGGTATTCAGGGTTTCCTCACGGTCGCATGTGATTGTGTCATCTGATTTGGTTAACAATCCCATACAATTAGAATGATCTTGGGAGAGGGCTTTATGGAGTCGTGCTACCGCAGTAAGTGCTTCCAGTTTCTCGTAGTAAGCACGCCAGATGGCTTACTTTGATCTTCGCAACTCTTGGTTGTAGTAGGTTAAAAGGTTATTGTTCCCAAGTCCCGATGCGTTTGGCTTCTTGAAAAGCTTCTTCACTCTTTTCCGAATAGCTTCTAGGTTCTCATTCCACCATGGTACGCACCATTTTACCACAGTTCGCTCAAGCTTACAGCTGTTTTTAAAAGATGCTAGAATGATGTTGCACGGATGGCAGCAATACAGCTTTGATCGGTAAATTTTCGCGATATGTCCTCCAGTTCGTAAGTTTATTGTCATATCGGACCGGCGAGTCATTGTTGCTGATTCTTATCTTGAACACAATTTAGATACGATCTGATAAAGGTGCCTGCTCGGACACGTGCCAGCCTTCTACCATATTTTTTAGAAATGGAGACGAGAGAGTGAGGTCTAGGACTTCCTCTCATATAGAGCTTTTATTGGTAAATGCTGGTTTGTTTCCCTTATTTAGTGTAGCTAGGTTTTTGCTATATAGCAATTCTAAAAGTGACTCACCTCTTTTGTTTGTACCATGGTTACCCCAAATCCTATTGTGTGCGTTGGCGTCGCAATCATTGATAATGTGCTCTTCGTCTTCGCAATACCGGACAAGTTCCTGTACTGGTGTGGGAAGCACATCCTCAGTGTCTCTAGCAAAGTACGAACCTATACAGTTCTCGGCCGTTGTGGCGTTCAATTAGTGCTGCAACCAGGTCCCTAGTTGGGAAACATAGAATGAGAGAGAATTTTATATCTTTCGCAATAAAAAGGGCTGCTTTCGGTCTAAAAAGACCCTTAGTAAAAAATATCTCTCTGGCTTTGCTTTTTAAATCAAAAATCTTACCATGATTTGACCCTGGCAAACGATTAAAGGGCGACGTTCTTCGGATCTGCAAGTGGAATTCTAGGATCCTTACAGACCGCGTGCAGCCGGACATTGAGAAGAGCTATTCGACTGTTACAAAGCAGACATAACATCCAAGAAATGCGATGGGATGGATAGGAAAAAAGAGGACGAAAAATTGGCATATCTACCTGAACTATGGAGAATGGTGTAGATAATCGGGTCGCAGTCGCAGCTTTTATTCGAACGAGGATTAGCTGTCAGATGAAGACTATTGAAACAAGTTATGATATTCAAGCATGTAAGCGAACACCTGACGACGATTAGCATAACGCGCCCATGTCCAGACAGAGGAGAAGGACGACTTTACCTAAGACTATCTCTACGAGCTGCTCGACAAGACATACGGTTTCAACACTGTGACATCCATAATCATATTGTGATCGATTCAAAGCACTGCTCCAGTGTTTTGAATATCCGAACGTTCTGAGCAGCTAACTTCGACTAGGACCATTATCTTGTTGCAGACAAGATACGGATGCCATTATCCGTAATAGTCCAAAGCCAGCGAACCATTGTGAGGAAGTTCTACGTTGAACGGCTACAATCGCTACGGCCTTTTCCAATCGAGTTTTCCTTAACCTTCCGAAGAGTCCGATGCCGCCAGCATCGAAAATAAGAGAACTTGCATTCGATGTACTGAGTTTCAATGACGGATGCAGGCAGGCAACTGTAGAAAAACATCGGATGCACGCCGGCTATGCAGGAAAGTACGAGAGAGGCTCGCAAGTTTTACGAGCAGAAAAATAGAGAAGAACATAGGTCCTCATAAGAAAAAGGCGAAGGCATACAACATTTTCGTCCACTAACCCAAGCTGACGGTCTAACAAAGCAGCTGGACCCGATGGCTGAACTGCTATTTAAAGCAGCAGATGACGACTGAATACGGAGGATACATTATCTCATCCCGAAAATCTGACTCGACAGTTTCCTGTCTTACGCCGCAGAAGTTTGGAGTTTGATGAAAGCGGAGGCTTCGAAAATTAAGTTCTTTGGGTAACTTCGGTCCCTTTGCATCAACGGAGAATGAAAAAGACGTTTCACCAGCGAACTTTACTTGAATCCGACCTCGTCAGAAAGTTCGGATAAACTGGTTTAGATGGCTAGGTCACCTTGAGCGCATATCAGAGCCCTAGCCCGGAAAGTTTCCGACTCCAAATCAGAAGGCCAATGCAGTAGAGGACAACCCCACCTTAAGTGGGGCATACAATTTAGAGGAGACCTCAGCCAACTTCGTGTGCGCAAGTGGAAGCAGGTGGAAAAAGGCCGCTCTAGCTGGAGAGGCATGTGGCCCTGGTTCACCGCAGGCTATAGCGTCATCTAAATAAGTAAATTAGCACCCAGCCATTATCCACTGGTGGCAGTTTTAGTCAAAATTGAGAAACTTTCTGCAGCCGATATCTTTGTTAATTATAACATACGCTGGAAGCAGTTTCTCCTAAAGCCCACTTTCAGATGTACTCTTAAAAATCATGATTATTTCCTTGTCTCGCCGAGCTCTTTATTTCTCACGGATTATAACTTGCAAACATTCAAAACCAACGTCGGTATCTTTCCCTTTCATTCTTTCCTTCCTGATTTATGTATCGTGAAAATAAACGACTTGGCAACTTTCAAGGAAACCGGTTTGTTTTAATAATTTCTGTGGGTGGTTAGCCATAGTTAGTTTGTTTCAACGCTAGATCTACAAGATAATAAGCGGAGTCTATCTTTTCACAACTCTATTGTCATTATAAGGGCTTTTCTCAGGCGAAGATGGCAAAGCCGATGTCGGAAGGCGTCATTAATAGCCTGGATAGGCTACCTACCTTCCTTTCGACGATAGAAATCTGATATCTGATGTGGAAGAAGAGTTAAGCTTGAGCTAAATTTCATATTCTTTGTAGGTCTTGAAGAACAAATTGGAGTGTATCAATGGATACCGGCCCAAAAACTTATTACGGATTATTTGTAGATTTCAATTAGCATCTTCTTGTCAAAGTAGAACCAAATAGGTGGATGAGAAATCACAAACGGTTCTTCCCATTTTTCTTATTTTTCGTTCCACTAGATGCAAATCTTTTCATCTATTCTTGCTCTTTTGCAAACCAACATTTTCTTTTTAACTGACTTTGCAACCAATAGCAAACAATAGCAATACACTGTTGCTTAATTGCAGACTCGTAATTGGAATGGCTTCCGCATTGAGCATGGAATGATGTTTGGACATGTGCAAATCATCATTCTGTTTACGGCTGCAGAAGAACTCCTGATTCAACACAACAGTGTTTCAGCATTAGACGGGGGGCAAAAACACAGAATGAAATTGAGACATTTTCCACGTTGGAGCACTCCCTTCCTGAACATAAACAAAACAAAGCAAACGACACGGCAACCCATAGAAAATGTGAATCCAATTGTAAAAGCAGGAAAATCTATTCGTACCTGTGAACGAGTTTATGTATATCTTTTACGGTAGCAGTACACTGTCCCCCCATACATTCAATGTCGTTGACAACGGGGTGGTCATTCAATCCTCTGTACACTTTACAAAAGTTACGACTCGAATTAAACCACGCCACGGTAGGTTCAACATCACGTTGATAAACTGTGTTGAAAGTGAAATGTTAACGCTGCACCCCCTACCCCAATGTGAAATGATATAATGTCGGTAATTTGAATTGGGGGTGCCTTTGTGGCACCCTTGTTGCGTCGTCGTCAATCGTTCTATGTTTCCACCAACACGCAAATGAGTTTTTGAAAATGGCTTACTACCCACAAACAGTGCCTGCCAACAGTACTGAAATATGATCTCCTTGCTCCGCATAACCTAGTAAGTGGCGAAGCGACTACGGGAACGTGTCTGACGTTTAACTTCTGGTTGTCCACTTGGTGGTCGGATACAATAGTTGGGAACGCTGGATTAGTCTTTTGAAAGATTGGAATGCCAAACATCGCGGTTTATGTCAATCAGGATATTGATTTTCTCCTTTGAAAATTTGTTTAGGGGAAAGGGAGGGGCTGTTGTGGGGTTAAATATGCGCCTTAGTAACTAGCTAATTGAAGCGAAATATGATAATGCGATGTGTTCTGTGGTTAATAGCGTGGTTATGACTATGACTATGAGTTCTATTTTTAAAGGATTACCTGAACGCTTGAGTAAGGGGTTGGTAGAAGCATTACAAGGCGTGCCTTATAAGTGAGAAAGTCTAACTGGTCGTAATTGATAGTGAGCGTGCTACTCAAATTTTTAATAGTCAGACCACGAGTACTAATTTGCTTCAAGTAGAATTGAGAATCCCCAAGAATTCCAGGTCCTAGGACTGTTATTCACTGTTCACTGACACCAAGATTTGGTTTTAAATTTAAGGTTTGATTCTGGAGCATATTCATAGCGATACTGCTGATTTAGAACCAAATGAGGATATAAATCTGAGAAAGTATGCACCTTAGTTCAATTTGGATGAATTGTTCCACCTTGTCGGAAAAGTAACGACCAATGGTTCTCATGCTTTGTGAAGATCCTTTGAGAGTGCTCTTTAAAGGCATTTTTATCGACATGCCACCCTCGGCTGGAAAACATGGCGTAGACGAATTTGCGGATGATTGCGGATGCTGATTGCATCCAATCTACACTGCTGTGAAGTCTACATATGGTCAGCCATAGGCTGATAGAGTCTGTACTGTTCGTTGGAACGTTGTTGTTTGCATTAAAGCGTAGACAGTTCTAGATGTGATTGATGATTCATGCACTAGAAACAGACTTTCGGCCAGTCCGCTCAAAACAGAATTTGTTATCTTTACCAGAAGGAGGAAACTAACTGGTCCGGGTCACCTAGTGCTTAAGGCATCACAGTCCGTTTTTCCAACACACCTACGTATTTGAGTGTCATTCTGAATATCAAATTTCGAAAACCTCCAAGGCGCTGTGGGCCTTCTGCCAGTGTCAAGGAGCTATCTGCGAGACATGGGGCTTGTCACAGGGAAGGGTTTCTGGATCAACGTAGCTATGATCCGGTCAATCGTATCGTATGCGTCGGTTAGCTGGTGAAGTAAGCTTTCGTGAAAATAGGTCACTGCTGCTTTAACCAGACTGTCTCCTCTGTTTACTTTCTCTAGCATGCCTTGCTCTACTCTTGACGCACAAACAGGAAATCTGATCTGAAACTGATTTAGGATGCGGGGCTGTTGGATTTCTGGAGGACGACAACGTTAAATTGCAGCTGTTTTTAGGAAAGCTTAAGTCTGTCTTTCAAGCAGAGATATACGTAATCCTTATGGCAATGAAAAATATTGTGAAGATCGGTGGTGGGAGCGAAGTATTGGCACCTGTAGGAACAGTAGATCTGCGCTTAAGGCATTACTGAATCCTCTTATGACCTTAAAGCTACTACGAAGATAGGAGCTTTTCTGAAGGCAGTCAGAAGTCTGAATTTCGGTCAGAATGGGATCACAGAAAATTAAATGAGTATAGTGTTTTAGAACTGGAACCTGCGTTGGAACTACCTGCGCCCCCGATTAAGAGGTTTTATTGATAATTGGCTTCATATGAGCATATGGGTGACACGACTTCCTGTGACGATGACACCGCAGAGCTCTATCTCTGTGAGTGTTCGGCCACAAGCGCATCAGGCTACAGGAATTCGGCACTGATATTGTAGGTACTGGTACTGTAGAGACTTCATCTATAAATCGCCATCAAAAGGAACGCACTACGTGTACAATGGGCTGTACATGAGTGAGTACATGAGTACTAAGTGTTATATTCCGGCAGAAAAAAGGATTCTCAGATATTGCTGGCAGACTTTTCTACAAATTCCGCCAATTTAGAAAGATGGCTTTATTTGGTTGAGCTGATTTCGAAGAGCTGCGGATAACAAGGATGACCTTTCGAGTGAACTGCAGCCCATTTCTACCAACAGCGATACTGTGTCATCCCTTTGCCGAGAAGAAGCATCGTCTTCAATCAATATGTGAAGAAGGATCTTACATGGACGACTTGGTGATCAGCGTTGACATAGAAAGTCACGGGCAACGGGCAGCGAATTTGCAAAGAGGGTACGGAGCAAATGGAACTCTAATAATTTTCTGATTCGTGAATTTTGATTCCACCGACATCGACCACCCAAAAGCGAATATGGTTTGGGACTCTCCTAGTTTGTCTTCAGCGATAAGATAGCAGCACCTTATGCATCCATCCAGGATTTGCTTTCTTGGAACCAAACGCATAGTCCTCCAGATAACAGCAAGAATTTACGATTCTTTAGGAATGCTTGCACTCGCTGTTATTAAGGCAAAGATTCTGTTTCAAACGATATAGGGGAATAAAGTGTGCTGGGATGGAGCTTTACTTTCCGAGCTGTTGGTTAAGTGGGATGAGTGCTTCATGAGTGTGTTGCAGTTAAAGGATGTGACTATCTCAAGGGCCAGTTATAGAGTTGTCCGCTCCACGAAAAATCCACATTCATATTATTGCCGATGCTAGCAGTATATGTAGTGCGCTCCCAAGATGAATGCAGGTTTGGAATTTTTTGCGCGAAGAGCAGAGTGGTTCCGCTTCTAAACTGCAGCTTATCGCGGCCTTGATAGCAGTTCGATTGTATTCCTACTTAAAGCGCTCTCTAAAGTTACCTGTTGAACGTATTTATATGTGGACGGATACCAAAATTGCACTCAATTGGATGCAAGGTGAACGTGACCGATGAAAAAATCCTTCGTGCAAAACCATGTTTCGGAGATTCGTCGACACACATTAACTACAGGCTGGAACCACTGTTCTGGAAAAGAAAATCCTGCTGATCTCCTGACAAGGGGGATAACTGCCGAATGCTTGGGGTCACCTCAGCTGTAAGCCCAAGGACCAGTTTGGCTCAAAGATTTCAGTGACTTGTCTGATGACACCTGTATTCTACCAACGATTGTGGTCCCATTGGTTTTGTTTACGAAAGCAGTTTCTGTAAATATTGAGGTTCAACCAGTCTTGTGCTTCGAAGACTTCAGTTCCTGGGATCACTTGCTACGGGTTACTTGCTTTATGTACTGTCTTGTGCGTTCATGAAAGAAAGAAATGGGAAAGGAGTCTACAGATGAACTCAACGCCGCGGAATCAGTGTAATCAATTTTCTAATGAAATTGGTTTATTACAGAAAGTGTAATCTGTACATTTTTCCATTTTTAGACGATGACAGTATTATACGGTTAAGTGGGCCCCTTCAGTCCTCACCAGAGTCGATGGACTTCCCTCACTCCATTGCAAACTAAGCCACATATAACTGATCTCATGAAGATCTCTGCATGGAGGGGTCAATACTGTTCTTTCGTAACTACGAACCCGGTTTTGCGTTACTAGCTTATTAATAGTTGCGTAGTTGCAAAAAGTTATGGGGCAAACCACTTCCACAACCGTTTGGTCCTCTGCCCATCGAAAGGCTATTCAATGCTGTTGGGATAGACTTTGCGGGATGTCTTACATATATACTTTTCAGTGCGCTTCGGAGGGATGACCAAAACGCACCTCATGGTCTTTACATGCGCCGCTATTCGTGCCGTCCACCAAGAGATGACAGTCAACCGAAAGGTCCTTGATGGGTCGTTCGAACTTTCCGCTGTACTGCCCTGGAACTTGACGACAACAGTTTCGTTTCCGAAGATGAGGCAATCCATGATTTTGCATGAAATAGACAAATCAATTGGAAATTTATAGTGGAACGTGCGCCAGACCAAACTGAACGTTCTCAAAGTTGTCATCGGTAAAGCAAAATTCAATTTCGAACAACTAAGGACCATAACCGTCGAAGCGTTAGGAATGGTAAACGCTCGTCCCCTCACCTATATAACCGATAAACCATTCGATTTTGCTCCATTGACTGCAGGGGATTTCTCAACCTAAGTGAGTCTGTTCTTGGTTCAAATGATATTCAACTTTTTTGGAAGTAAGGGATGCCATATATAAATGTATATGGAAGCAGTTGCGTTCGGTGTATAGGCAACTTTTCCATTAATTACACTATGGAAAGTATACTTCGTCAAATTAACTCACGAAGGATGACGTCGTCCTAGTTTACGATTCTGGAAATACAGAGAGAGATGAGAGTTTTGAAGATACGAGACTCATACGTTATTTCACCACTAGATTCTTCAGTAGTTATTAGGCAGGATCTCGAGTCGTTGAGTATAAATACGAAAGACATAGTGTGCGGTATTAATGTCTAACATGAAAGGTGGTTCTTCAAGGCTAAATTTTTCCAATGAGATCGGTTTTCTAGTGGATAATGGCTGTGATCTAAGTCTGAATAACAATAAAGGAAACCCTGAATTCTTTGTCAAAATCAATGATTGGAAGCGTCTAGATAGGTTGGGGCTATGTTCTTATGACGCTGATGGCCCCAATCCTGCTCTTTCCGTTATAAACCATTACAATCGGTAAAGTCAATATAATCTAGATCTCATCCAATACAAGAAGAAAGCAAGTAGCACAGTCCTTGACGTGTACCTCAACTGGCAGGTTTTCTTCAATCCACATAGTTGATGAGGTGTTAATTATACACTTTTATGAAGACAGCGAGTATATTTGGTTTAAAGTTCATTAGTCTTCAAGGAGTGCCTTCAAGATACAATTTACCCTAGGAAGAGCTCCGTCCAACTTATTTATGAGCAGAATACGAGTAGATCACTTGTGGCTTTTTTTCTGGACTCCTATTCATCAACTACTTCTCGGCTCTATATAGTATGTTGCTGAATTCTGAGCTCGCAAAAGTATTGAGGTTTTATTCACCCCAGATTTCCCTCTAGCAATTCCTCAAATGCATCCCCCTCATAAGACTTTATATTGAGTGGAGGCCTGTATAAGCCATGGCATGGTCTTTCGACTCCCGCACAGCCATCTACCTTGTGGAGGCAATGGATGCAGAATTTCCTCGGATACGATCAATGACTGCTGAAGCCAGAGACCAGTGAATCATTTAGCTACATTTAAAGGTATACTTACCCCTCAGCCTTCCGAAACTTGCTATAACTATCTTTAGCAGATTCTGGATTGCCCCGCCTAACTCCTAATCTCTGAATTATGAAGTACAAAAATCGTTAGACCGACTAATTTTCCGAAAAAGTGGGCTTCACCATGATAGCGATTGCCTTTACAGAAGCTTCCTTTGCTTCCTTTCACCCTATTTGTTTGATTTTTCTTATCATTCTGCACTGCCTTGGCGGCAGTTGAAGTATGACCCTTGCTACCTGTGTTTTTTCCTGTGCAGGCCTCGAAAGAGCATTCTACACATGCTAAGATTAATTGAGGACAAACATCTGTTTTTCAAAAAGACCAGCATGCTGTTGCTGTGCAGAGTAACCGCTTTCACTACCCTGCCCTGCAAAGATCTTCTTGTTAATCTGTTTTTGTCTGGAAGAGTCTCAGAAGACGAAAACAATTCCTTTGAACTCCCCTCATTAGAGATCTTACATAGCAGTGCCGCCTACATCTCTTCGTTTTTACGTGTTGTTATTACATTTTTGTCCACTGTTTCGGTTCCACAAGTGAAGTCAGAAATACGGTACACCCCAACAAAGCCACCAAATCGGGGTAAAGCTTCTAAATTGGTGCTTGGATCACAATATGGACGACGCGGACAGAACTTTGAGGTAGATTGGGGTTCTTTGTATCTCGGCTCCGCTATTTACTCTGATAGTGATACCTCAATACGAGTACGTTTCCTGTTGTTCTATTGCTGACCTTTTTTTTATAATTTGTGCGTGCTCAAGGGATTTAAGAACTTTTAAAATGCTTACACACAACGCGGGCGAAGTTCGTGAACGGATTCAGAACAGCAGTCCGACTTTGTCAGAGTTTTTCCAATTTAATCTATCTGAATAGATTTGTAAAGGGTGTTTTTTTTTTATAGAGGTTTAGTTTTTAAACTGGCAACATTGTTTATACAGATTGTCAATTTGACATTTGAAAGTTGACTTGTGGTTAGTACGTTTTATCATTTTACGATGAATAGAATAACGTCAGAACAACTCGGTCAAATTGTGCAAACTTATTTTGAAAACCATGGTTCGGTTCGCCAAACTTATTGTGCGCTACGTCCATTTTACCTCGACATAATCGTCCATCTGAGCAAGTTATCCGGAATACGATGAATCGTTTTCGCACCACGTACACTCTAGTGGATAATACGCATCCCCAAAGGCGAAAAAACAGTGCAAACAGAAGAAGATAAAGCCGTTGTGGAGCGCAGTATTGATGAGAATCCGAATGAGTCGATTCGCCATAGTTTACAGGAATTGGAGCTATGCCCATCTACTTTGTGGCAGATTTTACGGCTTAAAAGCTTATAAGATCCAGCTTGTATAAGAGTTGAAACCGCGTGACCATTATACGCGTCGTAGGTTCGGTGAATGGGCCGAAAACATGATTCAGCTTGATCCTCATTTTCAACATTTTGTTCTCCGATGAGGCCCATTTTTGGTTAAATGGATATGTAGACAAGCAAAATTGCCGAATTTGGAGTGGAGAAAACCCAGAAGCCTTTGTCGAAACGCCCTTATAACCATTAAAACTCATTGTTTGGTGTGCTTTGTGGGCTGGTGGAATCATCGGCCCATATTTCATTAAGGACGATGCCGGCCAGAATGTTACCGTCAATGGAGAGCGCTATAGAAACATGATTTTTGACTTCTTTGTTCCCCAGTTGAATGGCATTGACAGAGCTTTGGTTTCAACAAGATGGCGCAATATGCCACACGGCGCGCGAAACCATCAATTTATTGCGGGAAATAGTTGCTGAGCGCATTATGAACCTATGAACTGGCCACCACGATCCTGTCATCTCACACCTTTAGATTACTTCCTTTGGGGGTATGTGAAGTCATTTGTCTATGCCGATAAACCAGAGACGTTGAACGATTTGGAAGCCAACATTCGCCGTGTTCTTACTGATATACGGCCCCTGTTGCTCGATAAAGTTGTCGAAAATTGGACTTCACAATTGCTCTTTATTCGAGCTAGCCGTGGTGCACACATGACTCACATTATATTCAAACACTAATGGCATACAATTTTTTTTTAAACACAGCTAATACCATAAACATTAACATTAGCTTCAAGTGTTTTATTTCATATTGAATTTGTATATATCTGGAAAAAAACACCCTTTATATGCGCCTGTGTGAACACAAAACCCCAAAAAACAAACAACGCAAAATATTGTAAAAAACTGTCTTAGTGTTCGACCTTATTGCATAGTACTAGGCGGATTAGAAAATTTTTCCACAGTGGACTACAACTTGAGCTTGGTGTTAAAGAGATGAAAATAAAAATACGCATTCTGCAATCTGTACATCGTCTTGCGTTGTTTCGTTCCGACACACGCGCATTTATAAGTACTTAGGACGAAGTTGATCAAGGTACGCTGGGGAGGCGTTCATGGATAGCATTTTGTAGCTGATGCCAAACATTCTCATCATCTGCAGAACTATCATTTTCAAGTGATGGACCTCCAAAAGATAGTCTACTAGCCTCTAAACAAAACCAACTTCATTCAGTCAGATGCCATGCCTCCAAAAATGGATCATGTTGATCAAGCACCAGCGGCCTTAATTCAAGACAAACAATTCAATTTGAATGTTGACATTGAGACTATGATCGAGCTATGAGTTCACGCACAATGACCTCATGAGATATCGAGATTGCGATGGTGACGCGAAATGAGGCCCAACGAAATAAAGCCAAAAGTGAAAAATTTGGCCTTATTTCGCTTTGCAAAAAGAAGTAACGCCGACAAAATAATGAAAATAACACCAAATATGGTGTTATGTTTGGACTATGTTTGGTATTAGACGCCAGCCAAAAGGCAGTAGGTGCCGCGCTTCTCGCGATTCATTTGTTTAATCTCCACTTTCCGGGGATAAAATCGCCCGTAATAGCAATGTCAGTATGAGGATACAGTGATACAATTCTTTGTATGGAGTCAGACAGCGCATCATTGTCAAATTGCTATCCCGCTTGGGACTTCTCTAAATAAAGCAATGGTGAATAATTTGCTTACGGAGATGGAATTTTAACCACTTGAAATTGGATTCCGGATTGGAACAAGGGTTGCATTGTGCTAGAATTTTGTAAACTATATCACGTAAATGGCGTGAGCGCGGTGAGAGAAGAATAATGGCACTAGTTCGTAGCTTCAGATCGGAGTGATCTGAGAGGTGCGGGGATCAACCTGTGTTTCACTAAGTGCCAAAACTGCTGGCCTGTATTTACAGGCATGGACGTACGCAGAAAAGTGACTACTTTTTGGTCCGCGTATCTCGGCTACCCTGAATTTCTTAGTCAAGAAAACATTTGCAAAACAAGTGAAAATCACCAGTTAAGGCGTAAGGTAACCGATATCATGTTATTACGAGATTCTTCGAGAGAAAATCTCGTTGTCTTGCCAGATTTCAGTTCAGAGAATTCCTACCGAACCTTAAAATCCAGGAAGAGTTTGAGGGTATCGAAGAATCTACAGTATCAGGTCTAAAACCACAATGATATGGACCTCTCAGGTTGTCAATGATTGGCTTTAGGTGTTCATTTAATACGGTATCAAGGATATGGTATTCGATGTCAAGCAGCGTTGTGCTCCTGCAGTTGGCGCAGTTTAGTATATCTTTCTTCTTCAGGAACAGACATACAATTCTGCGATTCCTCTCAGTTGTTCTCTGGAACAAATTTCAAAGGTGAGCTCTTTACAAAGCTTTCAACATGCCGGTTCTCGGCCATCGAGTTCTGCGATTTGTTAAATTTAAATTTGGATATTACTATGCTCTCTTCAGTTTGCTCGAATGGATGGCATTGCAGTTTTCGTGGGGTTTTTCGTTGCCTTCCCTCCCTTTTTTTATCTCTTTCACCATTGTCAACTATGACTTACCAGTCAAACTAGAATATTTAGGATGCAAAGAAATTCCCTACGCCGATGACTTGGTCTCATCGTGAAAGGTAAACGTCCAAAGGTAATTTGCAATAAAATGAAAACTGTCCTACAAATAGTGTCTAACTGGTGCCTTACTTACTTGAATGCCGCTACAGTCCAGGGTAGACCAGGTCCTCAGCTAACATGGTCTTTCAGCTACAGCGGTCTTTTGGTCTTTTGGTCTTTTGGCCTTCATTTGAGCGCTCGAAGTTGGCTGAAGTCTCTTTCCGGTAGTCGGGGCTAAGATGAGATTGTCTTCTACTCCTAGCAATCTAGGCCGGGTTATCCGAGTTTATTTAGGGTCGGCATCGCTGCACAACCTGTTGAAATGTTTCCTACGTTCTCCATTGATGCAAACGGGAGCGAATATTACCCGAAGAACTTACTCTCGAAGCATCCGAGAGTATTTTCATCTGCCCTCGTCAGTGTCCAAGCTGAAAGCACGACTGGGATGATCAAGTACCCTTTCCGATTGTTCGAAAGAGGGCTTGACTACTCAATTGTCTTCTAAGCCAAAAGAAGTAGCGATTAGAAAGAGTGATTCTCCGCTTGATTTTCGTCGTCAGAGCAGAGCTATATAAAGTCCGTTACGACCCCAAAGTTTTAGCGTTTTGTTCTAGGTGTCGCTGTTGTGTGCCATCTTTGTTGACAACATATTCCGATTCTGCTTCAATAGTTGCAAACTTTTTGAATGATCGTTGTGTTTTTTTGAGAGATAGTGCCTCCGGAGTTGACTTGCGGTTTTTGCAGAATTCTCTCAAGACCCATATTGAAAAAGGTGGCGCAAATGTTGCCACCTAATATTCTTTATTTGTGATTTTTTTTGTGAATGAAAAACTTTGGCTCTGATTTTGGATTATGTTTACTCGATGTCTTAAATTTTTTCCTATTAAGTCAAAAAATGATACCGTCTAAGTGGCCGCCACCAGAATTGATGATCATTCGAGGACTTCCGGCGATAGGTCCTCTCATTCTTGACGGATATTCTCTTTGAGGGCTTCAAGAGCCTGAGGCTTATTGACATAGACTGGTGGCTTCAAAAAAACCCACAAATAGAAGTCTGAAAAGGTTAAATCAGGCGATCTTGCCGGCTAGTGTTAATCGCCAAAACGAGAGATTAGGCGACCCGGAAGTGCAGCCCTCAGTATTTAAGTTGTGGCTGGCGCAGTATACGCCTTGCTCCATCCTATTGGAACCACATGTTCTCCAGTCCTAATTTGTCCAATTGAGAAAGGTAAAAATCGTTGAGCATGGCTCTATAATGCTCGCCGTCCACAGTAGTCGTTTGGTCCGCGGCGTTTTCAAAAAAATAGAGCCCATTGTCACCTCCAGCGTAAACATCACACCATGCAGTAACTTTGAGCGGGTGTAATGGCTCTTCGTGGGTTATACACGGATTTTCGGTGCCCCGGCGATAATTTTGCTTATTCACATGTTCACAGAGATGGAAAAGATTTTCGATGAAAAGTTGTCTCACTATTCTCAGTAAAGACTTCCGATTGATGCCCAATTGCGTGGCACGTCGTCTGGTCGATACTCCGGGGTCCTTTGCGACATCTTCAACCACAGCTGCGGTATTCTCAGCTGAACGACTGTCCGGGACAGACCAAACCTGGCAGCATCTCGTGTTATCCCATACTCTTCTAGGCGAGCGGCTAAACGTCATAGTGTTTCCCAAGTTGGTGTCGGACGACCGGGAAATCTGCGCCGAAATTCACGCTGTGCCAACACCACCGGCGAATTATTCCGCGTTCTTTAGGAGTATAACGATTCATGTCTTGTTGACGTATCTTACTTCACAAATGTCAAAGTGGAATGGACATTTGCCGCCATTTGCAAAATTATAGCATCTTCCGATAGGGTGATGATTTTTGCGCCACCTAGTATGTATGTTAGATTTTCGTGGCCTACAACCACTCTGATAGGAGCCGGTCAGACTGTTGACGAAAAGCCTTAGATATTCACAAAATTCGGCAGACGGGATTTTAGATGTGATGTTGAGGAGACTTATTCCCCTGCAGTTGGCACAGTTTAGAGGATCACCCTGTTTTAGGGTCGGACAAAGGATGCTGTAGTTCTATTCGTTGGGCATATTTTTGTCGACCCAAATTTTGGGGATGAGCGGATGTATGCTTCGTAATCAATCACCATCTGGTGCTTTAAACAGTTCAGCAGTTACGAAATCGGGTCCAGCAGCTTTGTTAGACTTAAGCTTGGAAGTGGCAGTTCTAATTTCAGGACTACAAGCTTCTATTCGGGCTTCCCAGATTTGGATGTTCGCGTTATTTTTTGGCAACATTTCTGAATTTCATTTTTCGCTTGCACCTGTCTAAGAGCTCGATAGCGCGCTTATCGTGGTCTTTCTGTTTTTTTCTGAGGAGCCTATGTTCTTTCCTTCTTTTTCGCTGGTAGAGCTCGAGCGCTTGTCGTTCTTTTCTGCAGAGCCGCTTTGTACTACCGCTGATCCCTGTCTGCATTAGCCAGTGGCAAGTTGAAACCCTGTACATCAGAGACGGCCTCTCTGGTTGTGCTTTGGCAGAAATGACAGCGGCCTTCTAAATTTAAGCTAAACCCGATCCAGAAAGGGCATTGGCGATCTCTTGCGATTGTAGCTGTTTGACGTTAAGCTTCCTCATAATGGTTCGCTGCTCTTGGTTTGTTAGGAATATGCGAATCCGTGTCTTGACTATAACAAGATGATGGTCCGAGTCGATGTAAGCTGCTCGGAATGTGCAGAAATCCAAAATACTGGAGGAGGGCCTCTCCTTGAGCGCAATACTCGTATAATCAATTTTTTTGACGGTTTGTGGATCAGGAGTCAGCCAGATCCATTTATGGATATCAAGATGTGGAGGCCGTGTGCTGTCTATGTATTTACTTGTACATTAAGTCCTGCTGGTAAATCTACAAGCATTTGTCAGTTTCCATTGTATTACCAAGGATGCTCACCCAGCTTTGTTTGGCATTAAAATCGCCCAGGACGACTATCACGTCATACTTAGGGCATTGCTGTTAGGTTTTTTCGAGGAGCTGATAGGAGTAGTTTAATGTTGCCCTTCTTCTCTGTCTAGGCGTGGGCGTATAAGACTTATGTTGGTGAATTTGGGCCCTGTGCGAGCTGTTGTCAACGTTCGTTTACATGTGTCAAGCTCAAGACTTGCTCGCTAAATGTGTCTCTCATGGTGAATTCTCATCCGAATAAACGCTGCGTCTGCTATCCTTGTCGCGACGGTTGATTAGCATTCTACATAGCATGATAGATCTCAAACTTGTTTTCCGCTATCCCATTGCAGTTCTTGGATGGCAGTTATGTCTGCTTTCTATCAATCGCGGATCTCGACTAGTTCGGTTGCACGCAGTCTGTTAAGGGTTCGACCATTCCATGTGTCGATCCGAAGATCGCTGTCCTTTAATCGTTTGCCATAGTCGTCACATGACGTTTTTTCTTTCAAAATATCAATTTTATTTATATTTAAAGTAATTTACAAAGAAATTGTTTGCTTATTTCATTTACAGATTTTATAGGAAACGCCAAAGATAAATCCATCGAAGTGCTAATTTTATACAATACGACATAGAGTAGCAAGAACGACTTGCTATATTTTTTAATCCACAAAATACTATACTATAAGCAGACACACAATAAAAGTAAAAACTATACCACTGCACCATATTTTAACCAAAGAAAAGAAGCCGAAACAAATCATACCTAAACATAAGTGAAGAAAAGAACAGAAAAGTAGCAGAAAAAGAGCCCAAAGGAGCACTATCTAGAGTCTCGAATAAGGTCGGACGAATCAAACCGATAAATATAATTTTATTTAAAATACAAATATAAATCTAAGACAATGGCAGATAGTACCATTACGACCTCCAGACAATCGTCAAAGCCCGATAGCAATCAAGTTAATATTATTGATGAGACAATAATGAATAAATACTCAGAAATTGATGAATCTCCATCAACGGACACAGAGGAACCAGTACAGAGTGTACAGAGAGTACAGTCAACAGCATCGAACACATCTAAACTATCAGCAAACATTACCAAAATGATTCAGAACAAATTGAAGCGAAAGAAAAAGCTTTCCACTAGCCAGACATCTGTTGGCGATATTGTCAATCCGGAGAAACGTACACGTATCGAAGGGATTCAGTTAAATTGCCGCGGCAAGTTGAATGAAGAATTGATTGTTGCTGCAACATCATCATCATCATCTCCAGCATCGTCGACGACACAGCAAACAAAGTTGGAACGTGTCCATGCTAGGGGTACCCTTCCGTCACCCAGAGTGGCGGAGAAGATTATTTTACTGCAACAACAGAGTCATCAACATACACCAGTCCATCAGACGCAGGCACAGCAAATGGCTGGCAAAGTACCGCCACCAAGGCTAAAACGGAAGCTGGAAGAGAACGTTTCAACGATACAAAAGTTGAACGCCTTGACCGAGCAGATGAGACTTGAGATTGCCGAACTAAAGTCGCATCTAACCGCGGAGAGGAGTGCCGTAAGGGTCTTAAGGTAAGTTTGAGTAGGAGTCTTTACAGAGAGATCCTCTTCATTATTTTATCCTCCCCTTCCATTTCAGGGCACAAAATGAATCTGAATCCCGCAAGTGGAAGAGCGAAGTGAAGAAACTCCAAACCGCCATGGAACTCATGCGGAAGGTGAAGAAATCAAAAGAGGAAGCCTGCGCCAATTGGGCTGGACACAGCAGTTTCAGTTCATCAGCGAACGGCTCCAAAGATGCGAACATTACAAATCATGAACTACAAAGACTGACAAATGAGATTACAACTCTAAAGGAATTAAATAGGAACCTAGAAGAGAAACTACAGGTAAGGCGTGTGCTAGTAAGTGACTTTATTTTCCAACCGCATGACATGTGTTTTTAAAAGCGTGTGCCCAAAATATTACATTTGTATTCATTGCATGATCTATCTTGTGAGTAAAGCACTCCGAATTGCCCTTATATGTTCCGCCTTCCATCGCTGCCTATTGTAGATAAATGTTCTAATCCCGTAGATCTGACAGATTTCCCATAGCAGAGCTCCAATTCCAGCTGCAAGGCCCAAACCCAGCAAGCAAAATGCTGCCTGTAAGTGTGCAAATGTCAAAACAACCGGATCATCGTCTGGACCATTCCGAATGACACTCTTTCCGGAATTCTTAAATTTGGTATCCATAACCTTATTCCAGAATTCAACGAATCCATGTTCGTGGGCCCATCGCACGAGCGTATTCAGAAAGCCCAAGTACGGCGAACCATAGGGCACGATGTAGACCGATTGAAATGGAACCGGACATGATCGCATCAAATGAAACAAGGGTCGTCCATTGCGAGTGTGTCTCTTGGCGTTCACCCGAAACTGTGCCACATGGAATTTCTCCAAATACGCATAGGATAGGTCGTTCTCGTCGATTTTTCCCAACAGAAATTCATCACCTACCGGGATAGCTTTCCGTTTGATGTCCCTAATGTGCGATACAGACGTGTTCAGATACCTCTCCAGATACTTCTGATGACGGGTGTAGGACAAAATGCCGTAGTTAGATTCTGCCAGTTGTTTGAGACTGTCGATTTGAGGCAGCGATATGTGGAACACCAAATTGCTCGTGAGGTTACACTTGTAAGCCCCCGAAATCAGGAGACAATACGTGAACCAAACGATGAGAAAAAACCGTGCAGACATCCTTTTCGAATGCTCATTCATAGACTCGTTCAAAGGCTGAGTAAGCATGGATGAATATAAATTCAGAAGTAAATGATCCACTCGTGGCAAAAGTATCCGACAGATGCTGTACGTGACAAGAAACATCATGATTATGGCTACCCAAACGGGTATCTCAAATGATCGGAATATGTTCCAAAAGAGCGAAGCCGCGGCAGCCTTTGGCACTAGAATACACAAATCATCTCTCCCAAAGACCACACTATATTCGATTAAATCTTGGAAACTCTCCGGCACCAGGAATTTCGTATTCAGCCCCATGTCAGCCTCTTCAATTTGGACTTCATTTACACAATAATCCGCTGAGGTGATGTTCGAAAGGAGAAACAAGTTCCGTCGACTATACTCGCTGTTGTCGGGATTTTTCATGATTCTAGTGGCATTCAAGCGTTCCGTAACAAAATATGTCATGAAGCCGTCAATTCCAGCAATGGATCCGTTGGGATGAAAAATAGCTCGAACTTCGTCAGGATATAGGCAAATGCTTAAGTTTTGGCCGTTCATGTCTGGCATGTCAGGTGGGAAGATATCATCCCGTTGGGTTACATTCGAGTTGAGCTGTCGCAGGAATTCCGTTGAAAACGGGGAGTAGGTGAAGATTTGTAGATCATCGTTTCGCCAGAACAAAATCACTGCATTTAGGATCCACATTTCCCAGAATTTTTCAAAAGCAGAACGAAGCCAGGATTCGTCAATGTTGGTGGAGTTTTCCACAATCACCAGGAAGTAGGAGAGATGCTTGGAGGCGGATTTTCTCCTCACAATGCTTAGGTCGATTCGTTGGGAAGCATCTTTGATTATGAGGACTAAATACATGAGAACTCCATCGTCCTGGACTTTGAAAGGAGCCGTTTTGAAGCGGTTTCTATGAAAAACAAAAAAACACAACCGAAGAGGTTAGTGTTTGGTTTTTTTTTTTGGGGGGGGGGGGAAACAAAACTCACCTCAAGGACACGTAGGATGTTCCGCACTGGTTCAGTTTCTTCAGAATATAGCCCGGATAGCTCATCGAGGTACTATTTTCAAAGTATACATAGACCATGGTTGCATTGAAAGAACACAGGATTTTCACCGAACGATTTATGAGCAAGGTGGCATTTTCGAAATGCGTGGAGGTGCCCGTGTTGAAAAGAGTCGTATTGAGTGCTGTACAAGCTAGCACGAGGCACAGTATACTCGTAGTCAGGTAAGGATAAATGTTAGTCATTCTATCTGTTTTGGTTTCAAAGGTGGACTGCAATAAGCTCTTCGATTTGATGGATCTTTTATAGACACGGCCGATGAGGAGAGTGTGTTCAATTTGGTTAATGGGTTCGATAGAGTCCACTGGACAGACAGCAGTTAATCGAGTAATGTATTTGGATTCCGATTCAGTAATCAATTTCTTTTGTACGGATGGTACGATGTCAAGGAGGGCGACCATTGCAAGTTTCTGAATTAATTACTTTTGAGAAGTACTCCTGTGATGGAGGAAGTAGGTTACGATAATATTGACATGAAGATGGTTGGTTTTGATTCAAGCAGAACTGTGTACATAGAGGAACAATGATTTAGTAGTTTAGGAAACTCTCTATTAAGCTAAGTGAAGTAGTTGTTTGAAGAGGAGTCGACTAGTTCCAATTCTCTCAGTGGCATGCTTATCATTATCCATCAGGTTCTACAGCCATCTGTATTACTTACTTAATAACTTAGGTGGCACTACAATTCGGGATGAACCTGGGCCTCAACTAATGAGCTTCTCCATTTAGTCCGGTCTTTGCCTTACTGCCTCCAGTTAAGCACTTCATGTCGGTTGAGGTCCTTCTTCCTTTTGCAATACTTCTTCTACTTATGCACGCCACTAAGTTCTTTCTATATTGCGTTGTCCCCCGGGTTAGATTCGAGGACTCTGCAGGCCGGAGCATAACTTAATTCGCTCTACATCTTAAGCAACTGATGCGCAGTTTTCTGATGTCGCTGTTCAGCTCGTATATTTCGTGGTTGAATCTACTCCTCCAATGCCCATCAACGGGGCCAAATATTTTTCGAAGGATTTCATTCATCGGCTTCGATAGAGTCTTCAGGACTGTGATGATCAGGGTCGTTTATATAGTCTCGTTAGTTTTTGAGATAAGACCTTGCTAGTCAATTGTCTTCTTAGCCCAAGAAAACACCGATTCGCAAGATAGAAAAAGTCTTTTACTACCTCAAAATTGTAGCTGTCGATTGTGACAGTGTCCAAATCGTTGATGTTGTGTATCCCTTATTTACCGCCAAACCCATTTTGGCATCTTCCATTTCAAAATACACTGGTGACAGCCCTCTGAGTTCTGCCAGTTATGCGGATATCTTCGGCGCGCATTAGTAGTTGTACAGACTTTTGAAAGATTGTGCCTCCAGTGTTCGCTTGTCAGTTCCATACAATTCTTTCAAGTGCGATGTTGAAGAAGTCACATGACAGCCGTCACATTGTCTAACACCTTTTTTGACATCAAAGGTCTCGGGGAAGTTATTGCCGTGTGTATTACGTATTCTGCACACACGGATGAGTTTGGCAAGGATGCGAAACTAAGCATGGCTCTATATAGCTCGACTCAATAAATGCTATCATATAAGGCATTAGAATATGTGAAAAGATGGTGGGTATTGATTTGGACTTCTTGAGTTCTTTCCAGGATCTGCCACAGTATCAAAATTCGGTCTGTTGTGGTCCGATCCGACCCGATGTTGAGGAGATTTATGTCTCGATAGTTGGCACAGTTGAGGAGGTCTCCTTTTTTGTGAATCGGGCAAACGGTGCTGAGATTCTATTCATCGGGCAAACGCTCTTCTGATCAAATCTGAGAAATGAGTTGGTGTATGCTCTCCATAAAGCCATTGGCAACAGCTTTGAACACCTCGACCGGTAAGCCGTCAGGTCCAGCTGCTTTGTTGGATTTTAGCTTAGGTATTGCTATCCTTACATCATCCTGGTCAGATGTACTGAAGTTTTGGCTATCATCGTCTAAGCTGAATGGTTTATTCTACCTGATGGCGGGATATTAGCTTTCGTCGTCGTTATACTGTCGGCAGAAAAAGATTTTCCTTATTCTCAGCACAGACTGTGGCTCTACTATAAGGTTTCCTTCTTCATCTCTACAGGCTTCTATTGGGGTCTTATTGTCCTTGACACGTCCTTTTTACCAGGTGATTAAATTTCCGTACGTTCTTCCTGCAGTACAACCTCTGAATGTCGTCGATCCCTCGCTTCGCGTGCTTTTTGTTTCTTTTGGAGAAGACGATGTTCTTCGCGTCGATTTTGCTCGTAGAACTCATGCGCGGCCCTCGTCATTCGTTGTAGGGCCGCTTTGTACGTGGCAGGATGTGCTTGCATGCATTCTTCATCAGACCAGGAATTTCTTGGTGGTGGTTGGGTGAAACCCAGCACATCAGTTGCTGTGTCTCTGATAGCACATTTTGCAGAGTTACCACTGATCTTCGGTACTTAATGCTGGCGGCATAGCAGTTGTTGAGGGATTTCGGGATACGCGTTGGGCGTTATATCTTTGCACAGTAGTTTGTTTTGGCACTTGGGAAATCCAAGTGGTGCAAATGCCTTGGCTGGAGCAAGGTGGTGTATGAATCAAGGTTGGGTGCTCGGAACGTTCGGACGTCCAGAAGACTGGAGGCATGCCTTATATCTATCGCAAAATGATCAATTTGATTTAGGCATTTGGCTTTTGATGATCTGAAGACCGCCATGTCCCGTTGTGTATATTGAGATGAGGAAACCGTATGCTAGCTATAGCCAAACATGGTGTCGTGTAGGCTCTGCTTGCCAACTGTTCCACCAGAGATGTCCTCTTTTCTTATCCTGGGCAAGTACGATTCAAGCGTCATACTTGTGCCTAATATCTTGTCGAGGAGCTCGTAGAAACATGCCATGGTGGCGTCGCCTTCAGTAGGGTCATGGGGGCAAAACTTCTTGCCTAATCCGCATCCGAAGAAATGCTGTTTCTCTTCCCTATAGCAATCACTACAGTATAAATCACAGTTTTTCTTATGTCCTGCCCTTCCCATCGCACTTCCTGGACAGCGGTGATATCTGCCGGATAGCAGTCAAAAGCCCCGCTAATTGTTCGGCTGCACGTGGCCTGTTAAGGGTCCGAATATTCCATGTGCGGATCCGAATTTCGTTGTCCGTTAAACTTTTGCAAGGTCGTGAACAGTGAGTCCATTTTTATCCGAGGCCATTAATTGGTTCGTCACATTTTTTATTATCAGCCGTATGGCGTTGTGAGCCTTATGATGACGTAGGCCAGTATAATGCTACTGGCCGGGCATGAACTTGCATGCAGTTACTGAGGACCACCACTGGGAGCTAAGGTAAGCACTTCGCTATGAACTTGATTGTTGCGCTGCTGTCCCAATCAAAGTAATAGGACACTCAGTAATTTCCCGATCAATAACCACCCAGGCCCTTCATGCTCAAATGAGTTACATATTTTAAGCTCCCACTTGAGCAATTGCCAAATTATGACTTAGTGTAGGCCTAAGTTTCCTCCAGATATGCCCTTCAAAGCAAAGATATGCTTCCTCAACTTGGACGCGCAATCTAAGTGGAGGACTTTCCTAACTCTGGTAATGAGGTAAAAATTCTGTAAACTGGAACATAGGAATCCATATACAGCACTTCTGGTCACATAAAATGTCCAAGTTGCAATGCTTATTGTTCAATTGTCTTCTTAGCTCGAAGAAACATTGATTTCAAAGAGCTGTGCTTCATTATGCTTAAGTGTTGAGAGGAACAGCGCTCCTAACCAGCTGTAAAGTGTGAAATCTTGTCCGCTTCTTTAAGGTTGGGTGTCGTTTGTTTATTAACATCAAGCGCTTAGATTAGGTTGGATTATTCCTCATCGTGGAGACCAGTTCTAGGCCCATTGTGATTCAACTAGGAGATCGTGTGAGGCTAGTCATTTGGCTATATTTGGAATCTTAGAGATTTCTTGACAAATCTTCCACGGTCGACGATCTCTATACAGCAGGGATGCATTAAGATCTCGAAGGAATTTCACTCTGATTCATAAGGTAGTTGCATAGGAAGTGCTCAACTGATCCCTCTTCCTTTTCATACTGCAGCTCCTGCAGAAAACATTATGAGGAATACTCAGTCGTTGCACATGCCTTCCAATATCACACTATCTGGCGACTATATTTGTAAGTTTGGAGATATCGTCGATCGTTTGGGACTCAGTATAGGATATACTTAGAACTCTAGATGTCCCACAGTTGTCCTGATTTTTCCATCTGTGGCTTAGAAAGCGTTTGAGTATGTGTCAGTTATTGTATAGTTCTGGGAGAGGAGTGATGATCGGGAAAGTGCCAATGTTGCTGAAAGTTGCTCCGAGGGCAAGGAAGGTCAATTTTATATGCCCATTTGAGCGAAAGTGATAGGCAGCTTCGTGCGGAGTTAAACGACTTTCCTTTCGGCAGGAGCCCACCATTTCCCTTAGAGATGATTGCTTAGAGCTTCTTCACAGTTTAGTTTATAGAGACCGATTCCAATAATTTTACTGCAGCTGCAGTCCAAAAAGATTCGAATATCCTTAATGGATAATACACTTTTCTATAGCCAAGATGAGGCAGACCTTATCACAATTATTTCCCCCTAAAAGACACTACGATGAAAGAGGAGGCAAAGAACTAACCGCGTCATTAGCCTTATTTTTTGTTCAAATTGAGACAAAAAAGTAGTCTTAGTAGGTCGAACATCATCACTCTCACAATAGGTGCCGCAGGATGTTGGGTGCCTTATGCCTCTCACACTTAGTTGCTTTGCAAAAGCAAAGTGAACCAAATAAGACGTCAATAAATAATCTACGGAGCGACAAAAACAAGGTGGATGACCATTTAGAGACGTCGAGAAGTATTCGCTTGATCTGTCGGCATTTGGAAGAGTCGTGCCATCTGCATTTACGCTCATAATTGATTACTTATTACTCACAATTAAATCTCTAATTAAGGAATGCAGGTTTGGGACATGAGAATCTCTCCCCTGAGCCTTGCCTGCCAAGTTAACCAGCTAACTCGTTGCGACCTGGAACCGAGACAAGACTTAGAGAATTCAATCTTCCGATGATACAGCGTCCCCTCCATTGGTTTTTCACAACATAATTCATTGGTGTCAGGATTGTTTATATCTTCGCTTGGAAGACAGGATTTTAACGTTGTCGTCCTCTAGAAAGACACTAGTGACGGATCATTAATTGATTTTAGAGACTCGACATTACTTTCCTGCCTTTGATGCTGGCCGAATACATTCTTCGGCACAGATAAAGGCGATTCCACAATTTTGCAGCAACAAGAGTTCCGGTGTCACCACATTAGATGGCATAGCCATATGACCAAAATCAAAGTGCGACATAGTCTAGTCCCAAAGTCGTGGGAACTGCAGTACGTATTGTGCCAAAGAAGAATTTCTTTTCAAAAGAAAGATGACCTTAACAGTGCAGCAGTGGATGGGAGATTCATCAGTGTGTCTAAAATAGAGCCGGTCGTGTTAGGGAAAGCTCCCATGCAGCCGACATATTCCATTATCTGGAGTCTGGTAAAAGCAGCAGTGGCGTGAACAGATTATCTCAGTTTTGAGAAGATTAATTCGTGTTCATTTCTAGTGCAGCAATAGTCGATCACGTCTAGGAATACCCGCGCTTCAGAGCAAAATATCGCAAGGCGTTATACCACGGAAACTGCAGCTACGAGTGTATCATCTATGTATGTTAGAGCGTAGACGTTAAAGCTGTTGAGGGCATTAGGCAGAGAGTCGATCAGAATGCACCACGCGTTTTGACGCCCACCATCACGTACTGGCCGCAATCACCATCCACAGTCAGGCTACTCTTCACTAGCATTGCTGCTATCCACAAAACTAGTGATTCTTATACGGCGTCTTGTCAGGGCGAGTTAGACATGCCGTCAAAAGTTGCGTTATCGAAAGCACCCTTAATGACGGTGAAAATATCCTCACCGTACTACCGTTTGTCGAAAGCGCCTTAAATTCTGCCTACAGATTTGAAAGCGCACTCTCGCAAAATGCTCCTCGTTGATAGTACTCGTAATGTTGCAACTTAGATAGAGGATGTATTCTCCCCATGCTCTTCAATTTAAGGGGGTCAGGCTGATAAGCCCGAAGTTCTTCGCTAGCGAATAGTCATTTTCGGTACAAAGGTCAGTATGTGTGCCAGTACCGGACTAGCAGTGAAGGCTCTCTTCAGAGATACCTCCCAGTATCATAACTGGATATATGCCATAGGTGGATACAGCACATTCCGTTATTATAACCGATTGCACTCAGATGCACCTGCAGTGATAACAACTGGTTAGGAGCTGGTTGTGATCCTGGTGTGATCTGGTTCTGCGAAGAGGGTCCCAGTCTGCTGGTTGACCGAGTGATTTGAACTTTTCAGAAAAATGGATAATACCAATACCAATGGATACAATTTTCGGTTGCTGATTTTTGCAAGGACAATCAGCTGCAGCGGTTGCATCTTTTCTCCATTGCTCTGTTGTCTATGGGTTAATTATTAGTTTACTGCCCTCATCAGTTCAAATACTCTTGCTCTATCACATCCAGCTTGGATGTGATGTGGTGGCAGGAAGTACCTCAGTAAGCTAAGCAATGCCTTGCTCAAACCGTGAACTTGTTTTCAAGACCTGCATCGTATATGGACCTATAGACCTGCTTTCTCGGTCAGGATTTCGATTATCAGTTCCATTTATCGTTAAAATACCTCCAATCTGTTGGATTATGAAATTTCGATGAGAAAAATTCATTCGTTTTACGATTAAGACCTACTCGTATTTTGTGTAGGTGATATCGAAGGTGGCAGCGCCCGGTTAGAAGTCCAACCAGTCTTCTGATATCTTCCCTTTTGAATTGTAGAGATCTTAGAGTTTGATGGCTCTTTTAGCCTGGTGAAGCCAAATGGATATGCATGGATATAAGGATAGAGATTTTGTTCTCCCAACTCTTTATTATGCGTTAATTGCTGAATTCGGAATATTATAGAATGGCTCAGGGACGGTGAAGGAATCAGCCGAATCGACTATTCACCCACCAATGTTTTACTTTGTTCATATGGGAGAGATCCTCTGTGCTGAAGCACAGATCATTTCAAGCTCGGGGATTTTGAAGAGAAGATTCGGATTCATACTAGATTGAGGGAAAAGTGACCTCCTTGACCGGCAGAATGTGCTGCTACTGCAAAAAAGGTTATGATGCCTTGAAGTCCGTTCATATTTAGGCAGACATGCCAAATTTCAGTGCGATACTGTCTTTAGTTTTGTTTTGACAGCTGATTGTTGCTGACGTGTTTTGCATCATGTTGAGTATGGACAAAAACGATTTTCGATCTCTCATAAAACATTATTTTTTGAGAGGCAAAACGGCGAAGGAAACAAAAGAAATGTTGGATAAATATTATGGGGCTAAAGCTCCGTCAGATTGGTTTCGAGAGTTTCGTGGTGGCCGCAACTCCACTACCGATCAAGTCCGCAGCGGCAGGCCCTCTTATGCGGTTACAGAGGAGAATGTCAAAAAAATACATGAAATGTGCACGAGCAAGCAGATACCACGAAGATTAGTACTGAGCGCACACGCCATATTTTGGGCAATATTCTGCATATGAAAAAGTTATCCTGCCGCTGGGTGCCGCGCAAACAATAAAAACACGAACGCGAGTGCACTTCGAAAGAGTGTTTGGACTTGCTGATGCGGAATCGGGCGGACTTTTGGGGTCGATTGGTAACTTGGATCCACTATTACACACTAGAGAACAGAATGAGTGCCCGGCAATGGACTGAAGCCGGCAAGAGTACTCCGAAGCGGCCAAGGGAGGCTCGATGGGTCGGAAAGGTTATGGCGTCGGTTTTCTGGGATTGTCATGGCATACTCTTCGTGGACTACCTCGAAAAAGGAAAAACCATCAACAGCGAGTATTACTGTGCATTATTGGAGCGATTGAAGGCCGAAATCGCTGCAAAACGGCCTCACATCAAGCGAAAAAAAAATTTAGTTTTTGCAAGACAATGCGCTGGCGCACAAGAGCATCGCAACCACGTCTAACGTGACTTACGGCTCCAATTGCTGTTGCATCCACCGTATTCGCCCGATTTGGCTCCCTCGGACTATTATCTCTTCCCAAACCTCAAAAGATGGCTCATCAATAAAAAAATTCAGCTCACGCGAGGTTATCATCGACGCCACGGAGGAGTATTTTGCAGACCTTCCGGAAAATTACTTTTCGGACGGGATCAAGAAGTTGGAAAATCGCTGGAATAAGTGTATCAAACTAAAAGGGGATTATATTGAATAAAATAAAAAAAAAACTTATAAAAAAAAGAAATTTTTAATTTCTAGATGGAGGTCACTTTTCACTCCATCTAGTATCAAAGCCACTTTTTGTCAACAGGCCACTTTAATCTGTATTACCAGATTCAGTAGAGCACCTTCCGTGGATTTTGCTTTCCTGTATGCATATTAGTGAAGCTTCAGAGGTGAATTTCTATTGACAAGGACTCTGATGTGTAAATCGCTAAATCTTTCCAAGGTTTTCAGAAAAAATGATATAAGACTTATGGGTCGATAAGATTTCGGTAGTTCACTTGGTTTATCTAGTTTTGGGGATAAAACTAGGCTTACCTCCCTCCAGGCTTGTGGTATGTATATCCAGTTGAAGTTATACCTAAATAAGCCAGTTAAAATGGAAGGAATATGGACCAAACCTTTTTGAATCAGTGCTGGAAAGATTCCGTCTGATCCAGGTGCTTTATATGGTTTAAATGAGCATATTGTCCATTTAGCTCTGTCTATGCTGAACATATTTGCAGATATAATTCTGTTGTTGTAGGAAAAGCTTGTGGCTTCCAAATTGACATACTCTGTTGTAGCATTCTTAGAGTTTCCCTGTCGACTAGCTATAAAAGTACCATCTTCGTTTTGTAACAGGCTTAAGCTATTTAAAGCGTCTTTTGAGATAACATTTTGGAGATGCGCGACTTCTGGTAGTTCTTTCAGATTTTCGCAATTCTTTTTCCAAGAAGATCTCTTGGGCTTTCTCAATTCTTTATCGAAATTGGTTAAAGCGGACTTGTTTCGGCTTCAATTTCCGGTGTGTTTGGCCTTATTAAAAATATTTTTCACCATTTTGATCAATTGTTTAAGTTGAGGATTCCACCATGGTACACACCTTTTAACCATATTACGTTTCAATTTGCAACTGCCTCATTCTCGTTCCCAATGGACTGTAGAGATGAAGGCAATAAATCAGCTCTGAGAGCGAGATTTTCTTGAAAAGAAAAGTACACTCCAGTTCGTGAATTTCTTCATGTATCTAGTTTGACCTTGTCTGGTATTGCATCCTACATACGTATATTGAACCTTATGTGTACATGGTCCGGTAAGGACAGATGCCAGTCTTTGATTGGATTTCCGTTGTTGTCGTTGCTACCTCAGACGTTCTTGTAGGAGTTGGCATCGTATCCCAAAACGAGATGCCAATCGCGACGTTGACACTGTTCGATCAATTCCTGTGCAAGAACAGGAGGAATTGCATCTTTTATATATTGTAACTCCGGCGAAATAAGCGGAAGCGCACACGAATTCTCGCAAATTCCCCTGAGGTGGTTTGATTATTGCTGCCACTAGATGCCTGGTGTCAAGTAAAGCAGCCCTCGGTTCAAAATCTCCTCGGGAAAATTCTAATATTCACTCACTATTATTGAGGCCAAATATCGTATCTTACCCTCGATAGTCCAAAATATAAGAATTAGTCATTGGGCTGTGTTCTCTCTTGCAAATCTTTGGTTAAAAGCGTACGAGGAGCCTTTCGCGCTTTGTAGGTTTGCTTGCCCTTTGGCTTTACTATCGCAGGATGAGCAGCGTTTCTGCTGTTTGACTCCTCGGTAAACATATGTATATGTAGAAACTCTCCTTTTGGATCTATTCGCAGCAGCTGGTTTTCGTGTTAATCGGCTAGTTGAGGGAAGCTCACGTACTCTATTACCCTCAGCTTAAGCTGTATTAAGGGTGTTGCTTTGTAGTCTCTTTTTAGAGACTACTGGTGTTAGTTGTGGTGGAGGTAGCTGAAGTTTTGTCGGAGCTCTTTATAATGAGCGTTAACGTACCGAAACGGTACGCGACATGACCATTTAGGTCATTTAGTCGTTTCATCGCAATGTCATATGTGAAAGAGATCTTTCTCTTCCATTGCTTGCTAAAGTTTCCAGGTTTTAGTGTTAAGACCTGAGTTCTGTGCACCTAAAAACGACAGGAATTTCTCGCCAGGTCGATACTTTGTGGAAGGAACCCCCTTATGATGTGTGCTTTCGGGAATGAATACTCCTCCATTAACATCACGTTCAAACCGCGTTTCTCCTTAATTTTTGAGATATTAGTCCCCAGCCAATTCGCAGTGGCTTCATTGGAGTAAAAAAATATGACCCAGCCAGCCCTGATTGCAGAGCTGTCAAAAGACGGCTTCACCTCTTCGTCTCGCAGCTCAAATGAAACATCGATAACTCCCTCCTCTCCATTTGTTCAACACTAAAGGGGTTGAGATTAATGTCTCACGCATATTGTTATAGGGAACCGTGACGACTGCAGCATTCCCTGTTCGGACTCTTTTAGTCTCCGACATCGGTGGGTGGAGTCGTCGGATCGGGTTCGCTTAGCCTCTGTGCCGTTGTTGCCGGTTTTGGAAATCGCAAACTTTAGAGGACGTTGTCTAAAGTTATGTAGAGTTTCAAGGCTTATTGGAATCGTCTCCTCTCCGGGGGTCCTAATCTAATGTAGCCGGTAGATTTTTATGACTTGTTTTCAGAATCTACAGCTACTTTCGTGCTAATGGATGGTTCGCAAACCGTATCCGATAGCATACTGATTGTGTCATTGCACAAAGTGTCTGAGTCGGTCAGAAGATACACATTCCCTTCCTCGCTTTTGATATTAGCGTCAGAGTTAGCGTCAGAGTTATAAGCCTCTATGATTACTTCTTTTACCGGGTCAATTGTGATTGCCACAAGTAATCGGGATAAGAAAGTTACCTAACAGCAGAGCCAATTTTGCTGAAAAGAAGGCTGGGGACTTAAATGGGAGGTAGCTCGGTATCCGGAGTTCGCAAACTAAGCACCCTCTTAGTCGTGCATCAGTTGGCGCTTGCTGTTCCACCTTGGAGTTAGGGTTTTTTAAAAGTGGTTAGTTCCTCTGCATCGCCTCATTTTCGTTCGTGTTAGAACACGTGCACAAAGGAAAACCCTTCAATACTACAGGCTAGCGAGTGCACGGGACATGCAATATCAAAGGGAATAATCACCATTGCCCAGGGGTCGCCTAGTGGCGGTTACTTTTAGGGATCGTTCTATGTTACATTTATCGAGGATCTCTTCTGTTCTTAAGGTAGAAAACCTTCTAAGCGCTAGTTTTAGTCGATTCCTTTTTGGTTCATAGTTGGTCCAGATGGAATGGTTAGCTTTCTTAGTGTGAGTTCTGCCTCCACGCAGCCCTCATGAAAAGTAAGTGACGAATTGAATTTAATTATTGTATTTCCTAGAAGGTCTCTTAATTGTCCTAACATTTGAATTACCTGTGACAGAAAAACCAAATTTAAAAAAAAATTTGTAATCTCTGTACATTTGCTCCAATATTTCAAAATTGTTTGCATGTTAACGCTATGCTGCTTGCCATTCCTACCCATAAATTGCCTATAAAGCCATTTTAGCATCCTCGACGTACTATATATCAGCCCAACTAATTACTAATCCTACCCTGCCCGGCCTGCTCTTCATACACAGCTCCAAAGTGTGTTTTCGTGTTTTAAAGTCCCTCGTCCTAATCCGTGTTCCGTGTGTTTCAAAAAAAAAAAGAACAAATGCTAAAAAAAAAAATCAAACTCACCCTCTATATCGATTCCAGATAAGCAATGATGCTGAGCGACGTAAAGTAGCCGATTTACGTGAACTCAAAGATTCATATGAAATCCGATTGACTCAGTTATCTAAATCTGCCAAAACTGAAATATCACGATTGGTAAGTACCCCCTTTGTCATCTCCAACTAAGGTCAAGATCAAAAGAAATTTATTGTCCCATACGCAGGCGGGAACTGCGCCTGAAGACTCTTATCGGTCTTGTTTGCCATTAATCCTCGAGTTCCCATTTTAATCCTCTTTATCGCATTATTTCAACCAAGTGCTGGGACCTTTTGTCAACCACAACGAACACAACAACAACCAGAACCTGAAACTGAGATGTGGAAATGGGCAGCTGACCCAGCATTTTGATTTATGACCTCCGGCAGTCGCCATAGGGACACGCTAGAAGTCAGGAAGAAGAAAACGAAGAAAACGACAAGAAGAAGAGACGCACTTAATGGACATTCATTAGTCATCAGGAGGAAGAACCTCATCCCGTGCGGTCAGTGACCCCTTTCAGTTTCAATTTTGCTCCATCGTTTTGTGGTTAGATTTTTCGTTTTCATCTGTTGTCTCCAGAATCCGCCCTGAGGTTCAGAACGTTCAACGTCTTTCAGTGTTACAGTCGTTGCAGTCGTTGAGTCTGCCTGTTTGTTGTTTTGGGGTTTCACTCTCTGTAGTCGGAACGTTAAATGCACCAGTGTCGACCGCAGCAGATACAACAAGCCGTCCAGCCCTCTTGGAGTCAAGTGATTGGCAATCAATTTAATTTATACGCAAGCCTTCAATTAGGTTCAGATACTTTGGATGATGTTTTTGTTGTTGTTGTTGTTGTTGGATGCTGGATGTTCGGTGGTGGCATGGTGGGTTTTATTTTATTGCCCTCAAGGTGCATTTGGTTGTAAACGAAAGGAACTCCATGTTTATCCAGCGACCGAAACAATTTGTGCTCCAGAGTACGCGTGGTTTAGATGGAGCTTGAAGCCATGTGAGTGAGTGAATTTGGCGGTGTTTTTTTTTTTTTTGATTTTTTTTCGACTGCTAGTTCCATTCATTATGGTGGTACGCACTCAGGTAAGAATGCAGAAGTTTATCGGGCTCTGCGTTTTGCTTCCCACGATTGTGGTTCATTGAGTAAAAATACGGTTTGGTGTTTTAGCCTGAGGAACTGTTGGTAGTGGGACTACCATTTGGATAAATTATGACCTGTTGCCAAGTGCTGGAGGGAGATTTTTGTTTAAAATTTTTGCCATGACGTGACATGGAATGAGCCACTTAAATTTGAATAAGATATGGGATATAGCTAACTGAGAACTGGCCTCAAGGAAGTTAGGTACTTACAAATTACCGGATTGTGATCTCGTTTTCTGGTTAGACAGTAAAGCATTCAAAAAAAGAAGAATGCTTAAAAAGGAAGGCAAAATCGTGGTCCGAAAATTCTTAGAAACCGAGTATTTTGCTTACTTTTCCATGCGACCATCCGACTGCATCGGTAATGACACGGCTGGAATGGTCTTCCTAAAGCTATCAGCGGTTTATAGGGTGCTATGAATCACCTTACATAGCATACGTATGTAGATGCTCCAGACTTAGAAGACCGAAGCAAAATTTGTCTTCTGCGTCATATTCTCTGACACGTTATTCCAGCAAGGGCAGTACGAAGCAGTCGTACGCTTACAGTGTTAGAGACAGTATTCTCCGAAGCAACTGAATCGCGTCAGACACTGTTTTACGGGATTGGAAGAATCGTTGTACATCACATTGCAAAGTAGGAGACCTAGTTCGGATCCTTGTGGCACACCGCCAATTATTTGGATCTTTTTGATCCCACTGTGAGAATGATTTGCATAAGGTGTGCTGTGTATACTATGTGGCAATATCCCACAATAAGCCAGTGTGGTATCACACCAAATTTTCACACAACCTACTGTCACATTCTGTCGTCCAGTTGAATTTTATCTGGTGTGCGTGGTGGTCGAAACAGTGTTAAAAACACTCTGGCTATCCCACTTTCCAGAAGAGACAAGAGCTTGCATTGCAATCCAAAAATCCGCTACTCTCGCAGAAAAAGCCGAGCAAGCAGACATCCTCCATGAGCTTTGTTCACCACACTATTTGGCAGCAGTAACTAGAAATGACGTCAGTCAACAGATAGCCGATTTGACGAAACAAGTGGCAGCACTTATGTCGACACTATCCATCACACAAACATCACACTCCCGACTGGCAGGTGGCAAACATCAAGATACTCGTACATCCAGGTCACAAAGTAAACACGAGAATCGTGCACAGCCAAATTCTTATTTTATCTGCTGGTAACACAAGAAGTTCAACAAGGACGCTAAAAAGTGCTTCTCTGGGTGTAAATTCCAGGAGAACTCAAACGAGAGTCGCTAGCGGCAGTAAACGACTCTCGCTCCAGATTTCAGAACCAAAGACAAATTCTTGATTGACACAGGATCGGACGCGTCAGTCTACCCTTCGGAGAAGATGCGCAGCTCTGTGATAGCTCTCAACTACAACTTGATTGCTGACAGCGGGGCACCGATAAACACCTTCGGCGCAGTTAACATCACCCTCAATATCTGGCTGCGCAGAGCTCTCACTTGGAGATTCATCGTAGCTGGTATTTGTGTTCCCATCATTGAAGCCGACCTGCTGAGTCATTTCGGCTTACTCGTCGACCTCAAGAAACAGCGGATCATAGATGGAACTACGGGATGCTCGCTCAAGCTTGTTCCAGCCGAGTTCCTCCACTAGTCACCGAAGTGCCGTATGCAACACTTCTTAGGTAGTTTCGAAGTATTACCCAACCGGGAGAGGCAGCAAAATCTCATCAATTTTCAACGCCCCATCACATTAAGACAAAAGCCGGACTATCAATTTCCAGCAAGGCTAGGCGATTCGCTCCGTATCGTCTCAAAATAGCCAAAGTTGAGTTCGAAAAAATGGTTTCTCTCAGCATCGCTCGTCAATCCAGAAGTCTATGCTCGTCTCCTTTTCATCTCGCACCCAAAAAATCTGGTGAGTGGCGTCCCTGCTGAGACGGCGATCATCACTCCATTCGGACTTTACGAGTTCCCATTCATGACGTTTGGTTTGCGGAATGCCGCGCAAACGTTTCAATGTTTCATGGATGAGGTGACTCGGGATCAGCAGTGGCATCTAGAACATGTGAGAATGCTGTTTTGATGACTTTAAGAAGCCAGACTCATCATCAACGCTTCGAAGTCTCTTTTCGGGAAGGAAGAAGTGGTCTTCTTGGGCCATCTAGTCTCCTCGCATGGAATTTCCCCACCGCCAGAGAGAGAGTCAGCAATTTTGAATTTTCCTGTACCCAAGACGGTCAAGCAGCTTCGTGCTTTTCTGGGTACTGTAAATTTTTAGAGAAAATTCATAAGGAATGCGGCCCAGCTTCTCGAACCGCTCAATAACCAACTGACAGGTTCTTGTGTGAAAGGCTCTCAGAAATCACCTGGACATCAGCATTAGAGGAATCATTTGTGAGCTGCAAGCAGGAGCTTGAAAATTCTACGCTGCTTGCACACCCAACACCAACGCTGAATAGGCTGCCTTTACCGATGCATCGGAGCAAGTCATTGGAGCAGTACTTTAGCAGCGCTGTGGAACCATTGGCTTTCTTCAGTCGTAAGCTATCACCATCCGTGAAGAAGCAATCAACGTACGATAGAGAGTTGCATGCAATCTACGAAGCTCATCGACACTTTCAGCGTATCTTCGAGGGCCGGCATATTACCATTTACTCGTATACCGATCATAAGCCAATTGTGCATGCATTCAAACAACGCCCCGAACGCGCTTCGCCTTGACAATTTCGTAGATTGGAACCTATTGGGTAACTTACAACAGATATCCGACACGTCGCTAGTGTCGACAACATTGTCGCAGACACACAGTCTCTCGTCGAAGCGATTTCAACCGCAATTCCATCTGAAGAGTAAGCCCAAGCTCAATCAACAGGCAAAGAGCTCAGCGAGTACCTGCGAAATCCCAGTTCAACGCCTTTCGTTCCGGAGTGCCTCAGACGTCAGGTTTTCAACTCCCTGCATTCATTGGGTCATCCTGGACAACGTGCTTCTCGAAAACTGGTTGCGGAACGCTATGTTTGGCCTTCGACGAACCAGGACTGTGCAGAATGATCGAAATGCTGCATTCCCTGTCAAGCCAACAAGGTCACCCGCCATACAGTGTCGCCCATCGCAAACTTTGTGCTTCCATCGCAGCGATTTGAGCATATTTACATTGACTCATTAATGCTTAAATAATCCCAAGGTCATAATCAGTGCTTGAGCATCATCGATAGATTCCCCAGGTATACTGAAGCCGAAGCCGTTGCCCGAGCGCTCGTGTCAATCATGGATTTCGCACTTTTGAGTTCCTCTTCAAATAACGTCAGATTCAGGCCGACAATTCAAATCGGATCTGTTCAAAAATCTCATGGAGATGCTCGGTTGTAAGCACCTGCGAACTACACCTTACCATCCGCAGTCGAATGGGTTTGTTGAACGCTTCCACAGGCAACTGAAGTCAGCTCTACTATGCCATAAGGATTCATGGTACTTCGCACTACCAGCCGTCCTCCTTGGTCTGCGCGCAGCTTGGAAAGAAGTCCTTGGGGCAACCCGAGCAGGACTCGTATATGGTGAGCCGATTCGTCTTCCAGGTGAGTTCCTTCATCCATCTTTCAGAACCAACTCAGCACCGGAATTAGCACGCGCGCTTCGTGATCACTTCACACAGCTAGCACCACAAATCGTTGAAACTTTGATGCACATTCGGGCTCGTTCTACGTCCTACCTTTTGAAAAATATTAAGGCCGCCAAGCCAATGATTGGTAGAGACCTACGACCAGGTTTTTCGAGTTAGTGCAAGTCGCTTACCCGGGAGATTCAGCAGCCGGGAAACGACTGCTGGAGAGTGTCGTTTCTGTTATGTGTGCTGTCGCACCATTGCGGTTACAAGAAATCCTTGGTTTTGGTTCTGTAGCGATCAGAAGTGCCGATGCTATCTTCGAACCGATCGCGCTAGACATTGATTTTGGGAGTATGTATGGATAACTTTTTCATATGCAGAATATTGCCCAAAATATGGCGGGTGCGCTCAATATTAATCTTTGTGGTATCTGCTAGCTGGCGCACCTTCACTTTCCGATCAGCTAACACCATTTCATGTATTTTTTTGACATTGTCCTCTGTAACCGCACAGGAGGGCCTGCCGCTGCGGACTTGATCGGTAGTGGAGTTGGGGCCATCACGAAACTCTCGAAACCAATATATGACATTGTAATCTGACGGAGCATTAGCCCCATAACATTTATCCAACTTTTCTTTTGTTTCCTTCGCCATTTTGCCTCCCAAAAAATAATGTTTTATGAGAGAATGAAAATCGTTTTTGTCCATACTCAACATGATACCAAACACGTCAACAACAATCAGCTGTCAAAACAAAACTAAATACCGTATCGCACTGAAATTTGGCATGTCTGCCTAAATATGTACGGACTTCAAGGCACCATAACCTTTCTTGCAGTAGCAGCGCATTCTGGTGGTCAAGGAGGTTATTTTTCACTCCACCTAGTACAGTAGCACCATTGATGTAAATCTGGCGAGCCAGGATTCCACTTAATATTTCAAAGGCTCTTTTGTCGAAAATGCGTGCATTTGGGATAGACGAATCTCTTCTCCATTGAATTTGAAATTACCTCCCGGAAGGTTCAATTCAGGTTGTATTCGACGGTTTCTAGTTCATTAACGATCTCTTTTCTGCTACTTCTAATCCAGTATATTCCTTTCCTGACGACAATATTCCCGGATTCACTTCCTTTGTCATTAGCTATGGAACGGGAATGGCAGCGTACCTTAAGCTTATCGAATTTTGATATTATTTACGTAAGTGGCGCTATAGTGCAAGGTGAACCGAGTCCTTAACCAACAAGCCTTTCTAGGTAGCAATATCTCTTTCTAGCTGCATCCAAGTTGATTGAGTTCCCCTTCAAATTTCATGCACCACTCGAGATAGGATCGTCCACTGCTGCAATATCCCTCGGGGCTATATGGGAAGACTCTTTGGGCCGGAGTTCTGGGGCCCATTCGCTCGCCAGTTTTTCAGACGTTTGATCCGTAGACGCCTGAATAGACCGATGTCACTGTATAGGCTGTACAATTAGTGGCGGAACCTCCTCCTTTGTACCTTGTCAATACAAATGGGATCTAAAATCACGTGCAGTCTGGCCAGGTGCTTCTTCATCCACTCTAAGTTTAGAGTCGGAAAGATAAGGGTCTTGTATGAAGCCAGATTAGTCATACGAAATTGCGATTAGCAAAAGTAATTCTACGCCTAATTCTCGCCCTGATGTCGTTGCTACTTGTAACTATACAGCCAAGATACAAGAGACCCTAGAACTCCTGGTGAACACAAACTCTCTCGGATGGAGTAATATTAATACGGAACCCAGGAATACAAGTACAACAAGTACAACCTGCACTCCATAGCAATATCAATTCAATCACTTCCGAGAAAAAGATTTCCTGGGCTATTAACAGCTTCTACCCGTTCAAGTTTCCGGGCCCACGTTTCCGGGCCATGCCACAGAGAACGCAAGACCTAATAATACCTTGGCTACCGTCAATCTTCAGAAGCTGTTTAATACTGAACGACGTACCCTACTCTTGGAGACGCGCTCAAGTGATGTTTATACCGAAGATAGGTAAACGTTGGCATGAGTCCTCGAAGAGTTTTAGGTCAATTAGGTTAACATCCTTTCTACTTAAAATCCTAGCACGTGTCTTAATGATCCACATGTGAAGCATTTTAGAAGAATCATTGCTATCCAAATCAGTGCATGCCTACCTTAAGGCAAGATAGACGCAAACGGCTTTCCACGAGCTGGTGCGAACAATCGACAAATCCATACACAGCAAACAATATACCCTAGCTTCCTTCCTAGACACAGAAGAAGCTTTTAATGACGTACACATTGAAGCTGTTCACAAATCTCTGATTGAGCTGGACATAGAGAAATTTTTTTAGTCTCTATGCTCAGAACAAGAATTATTCAGGCAACACTAGGTAACAGTCACTTAACCAAATTCGTCCATAGAGGAACGCCACAGAGCGGCGTTATTTCTCCTCTACTCTGGCTAATGGTTACGAACAAAATGTTTGTATGACTAAACAGAGGAGGGGTCAAAGTGGTCCCGTATGCGGATGACGTGCTGATATGAGTGTCAAGAAAGTTTCCCTTCGTGATAAGTGAAATCATGGAGCCTGCTCTAGACAAGGTAAACACCGTGCCGCAAATTGTGGCCTTGGTGTCAACCCGGTAAAAACTGAACTGAAGCTATTTGCTACCAAAACCAAAATACGTGATTTTATCCTTCCCTGTCTTATGGTCAACCGCTCACACTATCGTTCAGTACTAGGTGTCTGGGTATTGTGTTTGATCCATAAATTAACTGGAAACAAATCATCGAACACAGAGTAAGTAAGGCTTCTATGCCTGTAGCAAAACCTTTGGAAAGACACTAAAAAAGCATAAAGAATAGCTAGTATAGGCACCTCGGGCGCACTCCGCTTCTCGGCCTATACACAAAATATACCGCACTGTGCAGCACAGTCGTACTCAGAAAATCTGGGTGCTGGACTGCACGGCCTTACGGCCACACCAACATCCTGGACTCGTTACGGAATGGTCAAGTTCCAACCGATTACATCACTTCCACGTAGAATTTCCCACCAGAGCTCAGTGGAAGAAGGACGAAGTAGCAAAGGACTTCGGCATGTGGTCATCTACACCGGCGGATCAAAGACGGGATGTAACGTAGGGGCCGGTGTCTACTCATCATGACATCCTCCACAGCCCGGGATCTAGGCACTGACTGTCACACATCCTCAACAAGAAATATCATCGACCAGGTCACACGGGTCATGGTAACAAAATGGCATATTCTAGTCAAGTGCTACTTGGGTTCATGCTGCACCACCACCGCTACCTACCTACCTACCTCGAAGTTTTAACTGTTTACCCGTTGTGATGTTTAGATCAAGACGATACGTCGGCAGCGTGCGTGCTTTCTTAATGTGTATGCGTTCTCCCAATCACATCAATGCCACCAGCGTACACAAGCAATTTTGCAGGCCTCGAAAGTTCGTGCCTCTTTTGTCGACCAGTGAGTTTTGCACGTTTCTTTTTTTGACAGGCAGCGCGCTGTCACGTCGCGTTGTTTAAAATCTTTCTTGACATTGAAAATCTCGGTTGATTCATTACCGGTCTTGATAAACCAACCAACCAATGTTCTTCTTAGCCGGCTTCCATTCTGGGTTTGAAGTTTCGACAAAACGAAAACTAATTTCAATATAAGAAGTACTAAAAATTGGAAGAGTGGAATTTAAAGCTACCAAGATACAATGTTGTCTGCTGCCCTCAAGACGAAATTAGAGCATCCAACAATCATCCTTGAATGGCACTTGCATCGTCGAAACTTTCTGTTCTCGGTATAACAACCTATGTACGTTGGAATGACCACATGCTTGCACACAGCATGGGCCAAGGAAAATCAGGAAGGATGGAAAGACAAGCACCGATGAACGTTGGTTTTAAATGTTCAAAGATTATAATGACTAGGATGTAAAGAGCTATTGCCAAAAATGCTTTGAAATATCCAGGTTCCCGCAAGCGATGCAAAAATTTCTACATCCCTGCTGATCTAGTCTCAGTATATAGAAGTTAGTCCGCTCAAAATTGGAGTACAATTCCCCCATCCGCTTAGTTACCCCAAGATCTCTTTACACTTGCTAGATAGCAATCAAACCATTCAATAAAGCTAGTAAGTGATGCTAGTATTGCACAATTGATTGACACCCTCGAAGACCTACGTAATGTCCCCTGTCGACATTAGCAATAGCATTCAGCTCCTTCAAACTTTAGGCTCACTTTCGGATATATCCTCATATATTGTAATTCTTCCTTGAGCCATACTACAACGCTTATATGATAGAATGTCCTGCAGATTTCTTTATTTCTTAATCATTGTAACCTGCAAACATTCAAAACCAATGAACATCGGTGCCTCTCTTTTTTCCCTTCCTTAATCCCTTGAGTGCGCACCAATTGTAAAAGAAATAATCAGAAGTTATGTAATGGAAGTTGGTTAAGGCCACATTTATTTCTGCGCCATCTGGGAGGTGTCTTTGCTTTACTTCTACATCCATCTGGCTCGAGCACGAACATTTTTTAGACCGGATTATTGCACTTGATCCACTTTTTTGTTTCTCAAGAAGTCTAAGTCTTTAAGAAGGCCCTGGCTTTCAAATACGAGTACATCCATAGACCAAGGAACCAGCTGTTGAGAAAAAGGGCGTTTCCTGCAGAACTAATTGCTTTGTTCCGCTGGATTTAACTCTAAACCAAGAGCTTTCTCTATACATTTCGAGCTCAGAGTTAGAGAAGGGCCTCCACCCACAAGGGTTGGTCTTTAAGGTTCAGTGTTAAGTTGTTGGAACTTCTGCTGTACTATGTCGAAGAGGTTTAAAATTATAAGTTTCCTCATCATAACTTGAACTTGATTTCGCTTCTTGATACCTGTCGGCATGGTTTCTTACAACGCCAACACTACGGCTTCTAGGAGACACTAGAAACAGGGTGTTTTCGTTCTTGAAGCTTTAAAGTGCATCTATCTTCTTTGGCGACTATTGAATGCAGTTTCTGTTTTTGAAATCGATTAACTCATTCATGCTTGCAAAAATATATAAGCTACTAGTACCTTAAATAGCTAACCGTCATTGTACTATTTCTGCAAGCATCAGAACAATGATTGATGGACTATCACAGATATGTATGTTATCCTTGACGCCTTTCACCTTCATCTTGCTTTTCTTCCCTCAAGGTCTGCACCTCATACTCAAACAGTAGTCAGGGTTAACTTGCTGGCAGCTTCACCTACAATTGTGCTAAAAACCGCGCGTTTTAGAAGAAAATTGAAATCCAGACCTTGAATGACACTTCTCTCAAAGACTGGCTAGTGATTCGTCGATCCCATGGAAAGTGGATTCATTTCAGCCCTCTCCACTTGACTGTCTTGCCACTTTTATAGCCTCGAACATCAGTCAATCAATCCTATTGACTGTCTATTTGAAACTCGTTAATTACCTCCTTGAGATACTCCATTCACTTCATAGTTCCTTTCGTTTGTAAATTTAATATAATTTCACCAATTCCGCCAATTTAATTAATTTTATTTTATTTCATTTGTAGCTGGAGGAAATAAAAACCAAAGAACGTAACATCGGGCAACTTAAAAAGGAGACACAAACGTTACAAAAACTTAAAACGAACCAAACGACGAACCACATTAATAACAAAAAGGATACAAACACAAAAAATGCAGCTCAACATCCGTTCGAGGTAAGTTCATAGACAGCTTAAGCCTTGATTCAGTCGTAAATCCGCCAAAAAGATCATAAAATCTGGATTCCATGGAGATGGAATGGAATAAATTAAGTGTAAGCACTAGTTGTTGGTCTAGACTCTAGACGATCGTTAGGGTAGGGAGTGTCCTTTTGCAGTACTGATGTCTCTATTAAGTTCATCCATAAAAATAGACTTTTACCCCTCTGTGTCTGTGTCTGTGTAATCCATTTGATGTTGGATTGTGTATAGGAAATCGGGCAATCGAGCAATCGGGGAAATCATCTCATCCGAGATGGTAATTGCTTCGGCAACACCTTGTTTTGCCATTAAACTGGGATTATGCCTCAATAGATGCGCGCCCAAGTATTATAGATAGAAGAGCACGAGTATTGGTTGGAAGTTTGAGCGGTTATCGATCGTAGTATGGAGATAGGAACCCGAAGCTATCTGGCAGCAGCCATCTGCTGGTAGGATTAGCTCCGGTTTTGGCATTTGTCTGTGGCATTTGTCTAAGCTCTGTGACTATGACTATGGCGATGGTACTCGAATCTTGGGCATGAAGTTCAGTTCATGGAGCCTCCACACGGTCATTGGACTTGTAATCTGTTGCCGAGGCTAAAGTGTAGTGAGCTGCTGCAGATGCTGGTGCTGGTGCAAGTTGCCGGCTGCTGGATTCGATGTTATCTGACGTATCTGTGAGTAAGTGGGCAATGGAGGTGGCAATCAAGGTGATAGGTAGCTACGACTAAGAAGATCAAAATGATGGCTGTACAAATTGTTAGTCAGTTGGATAGAAGATTTGCACTATGGTAGTCATTTGGAATCATTTGCTTGCGGCTTTAAGTGGAAATTGATTTTAGTCTGAAACGAATTAGGCGATGATATGGATATTAGCTTGAGGTTCGAATGGATTATTCTGCGTGCTTGGGGTTATTCGGTAGATGGGAGGTATAAGAAGATGAATAGTTAATTTTTTATTTATACAGGTCTTTGTTGAATGAAGCAACTCATAAATGTGTTGCAATATTAGGTACCTGTTGACCGCTTCAGAAGTCTGCAGGCTGCCTATACGTTTCAACATTCCCTTCTTGATCAAAGCTGGGGGTCTTCTAAGCTTCTTTAAGTACTAGTTGCCATCCAATATTTCAATAACTTGGTAAAGATGGCCTCTTTTCGCCCAGCTTTATTAGTAATTGCAGAGATTGAGTGCTCTTTGATAAAAATGATGTGAAGACTCCAGAAGCAAATGCACTATAGCCTAATTTTCTATAAGACAAAACTATCAAAGCACTTGGACCCATGAAGACCCCTTAAAGAGTTCCTCAATCTAACTGGTACACTGATGGATCTTGCAGCTTGCTTGCACAGAAAAAAATACAATCACGCACAGATGAAGAATTTACAGACGAACTTGTCAGAATAGTCTGGATTTATTGGCCCTGAATCTTTTATGGCCTACTTGCGAATCAGATGAAGATTGGGTTAAGGCATTGAGAATGAGAGAAAATGATCTCTAACTGGGTCAAACTGGCCTAGGCTATGTCAAGAAATATTACAGATTTCTTAAAATATAAGACAGCCACCTGAAGGATATGGGCCTTGTTCAACCGGACGTATGCTGACGCTAAAGGCACTTAAATAACCCAACATGTGCTATGCAAATGCTATGCTACTGCCTGGCTATAGCTAAAGCACTTCCATAAATGCTCCACATCAACATCGGATGTCAGCTAGTCCTCAGCTCAGACATTCCTAATACCTAGGTGGTCACAAAAGCTCCTATGAGACCTCCATTCTTTTAGGGCATCTCTCATGGCCTTCTGCTCTAGAATATTAACAAGAAAAAGTTACCATGAAGTGTTTCTCTGATACTTAAAGAGGTGTCCAACCGCTTCAAACAATGTAAACAAGAATAAGTAGTTTGCATTCCCCCGATAAACCCATTTCCCCCGAGATTCAATCAGTAGTTCTCATCTGATGGCATTCCCGGCTGCTAGATATAAATAGTTTCAGTTGCTCCAAGGTCATGTTAACAAATGGAAACGATACATTTTGTATGCACAGCTGCTCTTCAGATATCATCCGTCCATGTAGGGCCAGGAGTTTGAACATTTTTTATAGCATAAAGCATTAGCATGTGAAACTAAAATATAATCCTGGTGAATCTTGCTGGTCTCTTAGAGGACTTTAGAGCAATTATTAACCCTGCAACACAGGAATGTTTTCATCGGTCGAAATTACGAGTATTCTCGAAAGTGTTTTCGAGACAGTCTGTCTTAGAATGTTTATACGTGGCCATCCTGGTAATGCAAAAGAATGGACCGGGTGAAAGCAGAAAAAAAAATTGTGACATACAACTGCAGGTACCAAAATTAGGAGGTCTCACGTGTCATTTGAGGCAGACTTAGACAAGAAGTGCTTAGTTAAGTTCTTCGTTTACCTTGGTTTTGGAGTTACAAGAAGCAGTGATATCAGACGTAGAATTATTCTTGCCAATCACTGTTCCTAACGCTCAGGAGATAATCGACTAAAAGGGCCTTCTCTGGAAAGACCAAACTAGCTTCATACAAGACCCTTATCATATCGAAGAGAACTTGGCCGTTTTGAAAGAAAGCTGATTTACGGTCCAATTTTCTAAAAAAAAAACTTAACACGTTCTTCAGTATTTTAAGAATAGGCACACCCTCTTGAGTGTTAAGATATTTACAAATAAAAATAAGCAGGAAATGAAGAAAGAGACCCAATCATGAACTGTACTGTACTGCGATGTCGGTCTAGTCAGGCGTCTATATATCCAACGCCTGAGATGTTTGAGCCATGCTGAGCAAATGTACGCCACAGCTCCTGACCAAATAGTCTATAAGTTTAACCACGAAGGACGCCGCAGAAAAGGGCTACCGTATTTAAGGCTGAGACGAAAGGCATTATAGTGCCTCATCTCATTTAGGTCTCTGTAGAGCCATTACGATGCCTGGGAAAGGGAATCAGGAGGAAATGAGAATTGGATTGGGGCTGTTGGTATCTGATACCTGAGTGGATCTCAGCCATCCTGGTGCATCAGCAAACCCATGAAGAGAGTAAAGGAGACCTCCATAGAAATCGCTAGTAGCATTCCGCCCAAACTTTTAACCGTAATACCCGCCTCGCTACGAATACTCATCAGTATACCCTCAAGCCCACTTTGGACGTACTCTAAAATATCGTGATCCGTTGCTAAGCCGTACAACTCGCTTATGGAATGCCCTACCTATCCCTTTATTTCCTCGTCATTATAACCTTCAAACATTTAAAACCAACGTTCACCGGCACCTCTCTTTCTACCCTCCCTGATTTTCCTTCGCCCGCACTGTATGCAAGCATTTTAAGGGTACTTAAATCCCTTAAGCGGGCGCAAATTATAAAAAAAAAAAACAGATAGACCGAAGAGGTCGTGGAATTAGTAAGTTCCTAAAGTGGCTTGTCTCAAATTACTGGGGCTGGGACAATGAGAGAGAAAGTGGATATCCTCCCGTGAATCTACGTCTTTATTGCATGCACCTTCAGAAGATTATGTCTTATAAGTCACCCAACATGCGTAGATAGTTCAGGTCTGCTTTTCAAGTGAATCTTGTACTGGATTTGCTGGGTTCCGGCTATAATTGTCTGAAAGTTTCACAGGTTGTACAGTTTTACCACCTTTCATTGGGTTTCCATTTGTAGCGTTTGCTCCACTTGCATTCTTACAGTGTAGATTGGAGATTTGATACAGTGATCCGCCAATTATTTGTCAAAGGAGGATCCCTTTCGAGATAACTCGTCTGAACCTTCGTTGCCTTACACTCCTTTGTGAGCAGGGACCCAGCAGAGTTTAACCTTATGCTGAACTCAAGATGCCGTATGTTCCTCTCGACAGCGTTTCACAGGCTTTGATTTGCTCTCGACTGCCTTAATACAACCTGGCTGTCAGTAAATATGGTAATATCCTCGTGCGATATTGCCTTTATTGTGGCAAGTCTAGACGCTTCTGCTAAAGTCAATATCTCAGTCCAGAAGACACTTGCTGTAGTCTGATAGGTGACGTGAGCATCTTAAGTTCAATTGATCGGAAAGGATTCAAGTACCGATTCTTATCTCCTTCTTTGATCAATCCGTGAAAATGGATATCGGGTCTTCTACCATTAGGTTCTCATCCCATGACTCCCTGCTTGGGAAAATACAGGCGAATGGTATTTCAAAGTCATGATGGGGTATCATTTAGTCTGTATTGGAGCATAATCCAAGCTTATTTGAAAGGATTGAGGCGTAACCTTTCAGGTTTGGTTTCCACGCATTAAGCTGAATCAATCTTGATCTAGGGGCAGCAAACCATATACAGCTTCCTGTTCCACTGTTTCCGCCGTTCTTATGCCATGAGTTGTGGCAATACATGCAATTCTCTGTGCGTTTGCATTAACTTAAGCTTGCTGGTTTTATTTGTGGATTACCACTATACTAAGCTACCGTCCCACATCCCTATGATAGTCTTGGGGTTAGGTCCCTACGTTTTCCCAAATATGCGACTACAGGTATTGAAGCGATCATTGCTTTCTTTGCAAATCCTTCAACATTGGGCTTCCATTTGAGGTTCAGAGGTATTACGTTGACCACGTGGGTTCACAGAAGAGGTTATATCACTCCTAATTGAGGGGTGACCCACAATAAGCATAATCTTTATAGTACTTGTCAACGTAATGGAGATCTGATAGACTTGTGCAGGCTTCTTGAATTAGAATTTGCCCATAAAGATGATCAGTGAAGATTGTCAGTTCCGTCATGTTCATCAAAATAAGGAGCTGGGCCTTTTACCAAATTAAGGTGACACAAAGTACTGTACAGTTTGATTGTTTACGATGTCTACAAAAGCAGGATGATGTCAGACGAAATTAGGCCGTTTAGGTCCTGACAACTTATTCACTTGCTGGCTTTCAGCCTTGCTTCATCGCTGATGTTATTTTTTCAAAGCTAAGACCTTTAACTGTGAAATGGGATTGCGATTATTTTAAAGTAAATCTCAAATATTGAATCTCTTTTGCCTGTTGTCTAATATAAAGTTAACGTCGTGTCTGATAAGTATCCTTTGACTCTCACCAAAGACGATACTGAACACAGAAAAACTCGATTTGTTTTCTATAAGACGAAAGTCAGAATATAATCTACGCTGAACCTTATTACAACTTCTCGGGGAATGGCTTTTTGAATTCGGCTAATTTTGTGGATTTTCAAAAGAAGGAAGATCCTTTCATGGGTCGGGTAAACACAAGATAACATCCAAATATTTAGCTCAGTCAAAAAAACCAATGGACGGGTTTCATCGCTAATTGAATCAGACCCACCACCTTTTTCCATCTAGAAATTAACCGCAGATTGAAGAGCAGACAGGTATAATCTAAAAAGCAGTAAAGCGACGATAGAGTGAAGATTGATCTCAGCAATTAATGACTGTTACTACAACTGACTATCAGTCTTGACTTCCAGCGAAGTGCTGACATTACTTAGAAACGCCAACCGCATTCAGGTCAGCATTGACTTGGTATTTCCTATGGAGGCTACGGATTCCATCAAATCATTCCAACAGGACACCTTCTTGGCTGAGTCGTTGTAGTCCATTTGCTCGGAATTACCTAGCTAATGCAACCGCATCTAATATGGTGTTCAAAAATCGTACATCACGTTTTGGGACGCCTGTATCTTAGAGCAGACAGTCGGAAAATATAATCTAAAAAGCAGTACAACAGCGAAAGAGTGGGGATTTCATCATTTAATGACTGCTACTGCAAACGACGGTAAAATCCTGGGTCACGACGTTAGTTAAAAGCATCAATCGCATTCGGGTCAACATCGACTTGGTATTTCCAACGGAGAAATTCGCTTTCTATGAACTGCATCCAATTATTTCGAGCCATCTTGGTTGAGGCGTTGTTGTCCTTTCCCTCAAAGTGATGTAATTAACGCAACTATACCTAATGTGATGTGCGTCGTCTGCGCAGATTAAACCGTGGATCTTCCAAAGGATTTCGATATTCGTCATAAAGAAATTACATGATATGCAAACACCCTGTCTTGTTTTTATCTAAATAGCTCGGAAAGATCCTCAGCAATTCTCACTGCGCTAGCGGTGTTAGTTAGTGTCGTCTTGCAAAATCGGATGAGCTTTGCAGGACACTGAATTGCGGATTAGCAGTATACTAGAAAATATTCCGCTATAGTTGGTGGGTGTTGACCTGATCGACTTGACTCCAATCGCTTGCGTTGTGTAAGCTCCTTAAGTCCGGGTTAGAACACCCTTGGATAGCGAAACATCAACGTAATCTCTAGCTACGGCATTGAGTCAGATAAGTCACTAGTGAGGCGTCTAATGACTTCAAAGCATTTTCAGTTTTCTTTCCTAACACCAAACATCTTAATAACCTCGCATTGCGATTTTCGCTTTACTCTGCAGCTTGGGTTACAATTGACTGCAGATCGACTTGTAAGCTTCGTCTTTCCCTGTAGAAGGGTCCTGAAATACGAGTTCTTTTGATTTGTCTACTCTACGCGAATTTCTCATTTAGGTAAGAAAGGCTTTGTGCGATCAGGAGTTTGAGCCGAGTGACGATGGCTTGGGCTGTCCGTTTTGATTGCAGTGCATTGACTTATACGGTTTTTTTGTTGTGCTCAAACGTGCAGGGACCTTGGCCACAAGATTGTGGAACTTGACCCTCATCAATCACAACACTGCAAATTAGTTGGTCTGGATAGGATCAAGTCTTCTAATGCATATTTAGATATTGGAGCCTGTTACTACTAACTAGCAGGTTTAGTAGATGTCACAGGAGGTCATTTTGGGACAGCTCTGTTCCGTTCTTCGACTCTCTTGTGGTGTATTTGTTTCACGACGGCGTTATTCACCTGAGGAGAATAACCTTTCTTGTTTAAGGTCTCCACAATCCAAGTGTATTTACAAGAGTCGCCACTAGAAATCGATTTTCCACTCAGAGGTGTTTCAATGGTATGCGCACAAAAGTTTAGCAAATACGACGCTCAACCTCAGCTGATTGATTCCATATTTTCATTCCGACCTCAGTCCACTGTCTAACGGAGATTGAAGTAGCTATCTAGAAGTGCCACGAGTAGGCTGCGTTTTAGTTATATTTTAATATTGACAAAAAAGGTCCTGATCAGCTTCAGTGGGTGTCAAATAAGGAAAGTCAGAAGAGCGCCTCGTTGTTCACATCGGTTTCGTTTTGTTTTGAGTCGTTCCTTCCTTTTCAGCCGATTTAAAACAAGTGGGCGACCCAAGTGACATATTATCACAAGCATCTCTCTGACCAAATTGTATATCAATACTGGAACTGGCCGTCTTTTCTCAATGCTCACATATCGTAGATGCAGCCAAAGCACTCAATTAATGGAGTCCAAAACTTTCTGAGTCAGCAAGTCAAAAGGCAGGAATTTCAGCCCCTACTGAGCAAGAGAGACAGAAACCCTTTTTCGACCAATCTCATCTCCTACTAAATATGTAATACCACCTTCCTGGGATATGGCATACTATCAAATATTTTCCTTTGCACCAATATCCCCCTTATCCATACAATTCCAACAGTTAATTCGTCAGAAAATGCATCACAGATACCACAGCTAGGTTGGCCATTGTAAGTGAGTGACACTCTTCTGCTCATGTTGTATTTAAAACTATTTCCATAAGAAATAGCAATTGACAAAAAGTGTGGGCGATAGTACGCAACCTTGTGGAACATTACCTTTAGTCGGGACAGCAACCAAATATATGAACATTATCACTTCACATAAAAACCAAAACCTCATGTCTCATACATCAAAACTAGGCGTCGCATCCATAAAAATTAGAACCGTTTTATCTTTGTTTCACAATAAAACATTCTTAGTGACATTTTTGCTTTGATCAACGAATTAATCGTACAATCAAGATCATTTGAATCATTAAATCTATTCACACGCGGCCAACTTGAGTCATAAAACATAATTAGAAAGTCAGACATCCAAGTAACAAACTGTCATTGGATGTATCTGAAAAGGAACTTTTCACACAACTAATATGCAAACACAGACTTTTATTGCCCTACAACTACATATAAATACTCATACCTCATAAATTCATCCGACTAATCCCCGTTCTAAAAGAAAAAAAACCCAGCAACTGGTACCAGCCCACTTAAACGCATCCCATTCGAAACCGAAAGGCCTCTCTCCAGCGATCTAAATTCTCTCGCCGATTGATGCGATCGATTCAATAAAAAACAATGAAATCGAAAACAGAACAAAACCGAAAGCTACCTCAAAGATGTTTCCCTTTCAGAAGTCTTAGATACAACTACAAGGTACCAACGTCCATTCAGAAGTTCGTGATCACCGACAATCATTACCATTTCCAAGAGAACCGCTTGCACTCAAAATACGATACCGCTCTAAAAATTGAGGACAAGCGCTAAAAAGCACATCTTCTCTAAGTCTATCTATCTTTCTGTCTACCTGTCTGTTAATCTGAACTAAATTGGTGACAATTCAAATAAAACCAACAAACGATTAATCAATGGAAACAAAAATTAAATAATGCGATCAGCAAAGCGATGTGTGGCCAATAAAACGGCTCAGACAATGCTGCCAGTGTGGCACACTTTATACCGCCAAAAGGCTACCTACCGCGCCATCAATTTGGGTGAATGAAAGTTATGCGCTTACGCAGATACAAATACTCATTATTGAGAATTTCTAATATTTAGATTTTTTTTTTTTTTAATTTAATTTTTGCTTTGCTCTTTTGGTTGCGATTAACTGTTTTGCTGGGGCTATTTGCCTTTCGGCCGGATCGCTTGAGATTTAAACGAACAAATTCACTTTTAGTTTTGACATAATGCCGCACTTACTCGTACAAGCACTGCGGTAGAGGAATTCGCAATCGAAAGCGGGCCAAAGCTGGAGTCGGTGCTTGATTATTTTTTTTTTCAAGTTTTCCAGTCTGCTAGAAGGTCAAATTATTGCGCTAGGCGGCGTCATTTAGTCGTTTAGCGAACGCTAAACTTTTTAATATTTTTTTTTGTTGCAAATTTAGCCGCAAGGTAGTATCCGTACTTCAATGCGTGGTGATTTTAATTAATGACATTTGATGAAGTAAATTGCCGCAGAGTTTCTCTTTCATTTGAAGTTGAAGATGTGAGGTTCGGATGTGGGGTTCGGATGTGCTGTGACTAGAGAGATGGGCATACGGATACATGCGAATGTTGTTGGGTCTGGCCATTTGCAGATGGGCAGTTTAGTGTTGCCAATCGTTTGTCAAATTATGATGTTTTTGTTACATGACAGACGGGAAAGCAAGATTTCTAGATGGGTCCGGAAACGGCTTGTAATTATTCTAAGTGTTATCGGACCCACAGCATCTCGTTGTGGCACTCACTTCAATAAAAATAAGAGCAATGACCACAGTGCATGTATCACAAAGAAATCAGAACACGAGAGAAAGAAGAGGAGGCTATTCAGAACCTGAGTGGTTCCCTCAACAAACTCTTTGAACTGACATGTCCTATTAGAGAAAACCCCTACAGATCGACCCTTTCAAGATGTAACGCAGATTTGTAGCGGCATCGTAATGAAACTTCTAAGCAGATCACTTAAATCTAATTCAGGGGAAGACGGCAATTTTCACAGATCGAAGCTAAGTGAAGCTTAGTAAGAAGCTTATAGGGATTTCAACGACGGCCTTCTATAAAACAAATTTGAAAAAAGATTGAAACACTCGGTGAAAGACTAGCAGACTTACAAAATTTGACGGCACCTTCTCTGACTCACAGTCTCACACTTAAAACCCTCTTGCCAGGCAACCTGATCAGAATCGGTTCATAACCAGCTCCCATCGCTGAAGCTGCAAGTGAACTGTGCAACATAATTAGATGTAGCTGGTATCTATCATAAATTGTGGCGACGGATGAGGCTGTCAAACATCGTCTGGCAGTGATAGCATTTATCATGATACTGCTGGCAACTCTGAAGGGAATCAGTGTAGCTTTTCACTGAGGGCTTAAGCAATGTTTATGGACAGAACCCGGAGTGCGGATGCTGATTACGTCCAGTCATTGCTATGATGCATGCTTGTCAATAACTCCAATATCTACTCGTATGCTCAGGCATATGCAGATATTGTAGCACTACTTTCTGTTGGTTCATGCCTTGCAATAGTTTGTGCTGAAGCCCAGGCAGCACTGCTCGTTATGGACGATCGGTGTACTACAAATAATTATCAGTCAGTGCCAAAAGGCATCTCCAGCCCTTTCTCCATCGAAGCTAAATATTTGGATGACATCCTGGAAAGGAATTTTCTTTGGACTAAAATTGTCGCGTTGAAAATATTCAAGGCGCTATCGGGGTCGACCTTTCGACAAGGCATGGGGCTTGTGAAGGAAGGAAGGTCCTTCCGATTTACACGGCTACGATAGTACCATCTATCGCCTATGAATTTTAACGTCAACCATGGGGCTTTCCCAAGCACGCCGGGCTCTACTCCAGACGCACTGATGAATTCTTGTTCCCGTTGACATTCATACCATGGGCTACACTTCAAAGCTTTCGATTGAAAACAAACGATCTTTGAGACAATGCGCACTAAAGTGACCTTGCGCGTTAGCTCTGGCTTTGTGGACATTCCGTCCGATGCAGTGAAATCGACTTTTCCTGTGCTCAGAAACGGTTTCAGTTAGAGTCTGAGCCAGAAATGGAATTAAGTCTTCATGGATGGCTTCAAAACCGCTCTAGAAGTCGGCTCATGTGCTTATTTAGAAGACGGCAATGTTAGATTATACTCCTCGTTACAAAAACTTGTCGGTCTTCCAAACCGAGATATTGTTCATTTGCGTATCTGATTGACCCAATGTAAGCTTAAGGTTAGATATTCAAGTGTGATACTTTCGAAAGTTGGTACAGATCATAGAGTTTCGAAAAATAATTTTTTTTCGAATTTCCGATCGCCATTTACATTGACGTTTGCTCCGAAACAGATGAATTTAGTGTTATGCTGCACCAAACCATGCGGATGACTAGGTTAAGAGTGATTTCTAGAGCTAACTAGGCGTCAATTTCAATGTGAAGGGTATGAAATGACAACATGCAGCTAAAACTCGTGACGGGAGCACATGTCCTCTAAAACATCAGAAATGAGAACGGCGACAGGTTTGTTGATTCTTTGCAATGTTAACCGCCTTGCCATTGGAGTAACACTGATAAACAGCGAACAGCGAACAGCGAACAGCGAACAGCGAACAGCGAACAGCGAACAGCGAACAGCGAACAGCGAACAGCGAACAGCGAACAGCGAACAGCGAACAGCGAACAGCGAACAGCGAACAGCGAACAGCGAACAGTGAACAGCGAACAGCGAACAGCGAACAGCGAACAGCGAAACGCGAACATCGAACTAAATCGATCCTCGAAGACATCCAAAGTAAACGTGCCACAGAGCAGAAGAAGCAGCCAGTAAGTGTGACAGTTGGGCCGCCTATGGAACTTACAGATGGTCAAAGTTCCAAATCTCATCTTGTAAAGGACTTAGGCGGCAAGCAATTGACAGTTAATCAGATAGAGGGACCACTTTTCTGGTGTAGCCGTACCTATGAGTAACCATTTAGCAAGTAACGAAACAGTCCAAACCCTGATGAGCGTTTTGCGAAACAATTTCCCGAACACCCACCTCTGCTCTCAGTAATACAGAAAATATATCTGCTATCAGGATCTTAAAGAAAAAAAGACATTTGACATACTAAAAGGTTCCCGGAATGTATTCAGAAAATTACAAATACAAGTTTATTCATCTAAATCTATATCTTCCCCTTCAGAGTAATCCCCATCGACTGCAACACACTTATGCCAGCGCTTGATCCAATCCTCAAAACGTTTTTTATATTCGGTTTTCGATATGACCATCAGTGTTTTCTGCGATTTTTCCAATAATTCCTCTCGGCTGCTGAAACGCGTTCCCCGTAGTTTAATTCGATTGACCAGAAAGAAGTCACATGGAGCCAAATCAGGCGAATTCAATGGCTGTTGGATGGTATTTGTTGCATTTCTCGTCAAAAAATTACGAATAATGATGGCACGGTGCGACGGTGCGTTATCACAATTCTGGTCTCTTTCGGCGAATTGCTTCACGCAAACGCCTCATAACGCCCAAATAATACTCTTTGTTTACTGTCTGGCCTTCATGATGCACTACATCGTTGTAATCCATGAAAACCGTGAGCATTGCCTTCTTTTTTGACTGAAAACGACGTGGTTTTTTGGTCTCGGCTCATTTGGTGAACGCCATTCACTGGCCTGATGTCTGGATTGCGTGTCGTACTCGGATTCAGCCTCGCAAATCATCTTTTTTGCGACGTCAACACGGTCTCTTTTTTGCATGAAATTGAGGTCTTTTGGCACCAACTTTGCTGCTACACGACGGAAACCCAAATCATTAACCAAAATGTCTTGGACGGATCCATAGGCAATGTTCAAGTCCTCCGCTATCTCTCTGATGGTTAATTTGCGGTTATTGACCAACATTTCTTTTACTTCATCAATGTTCGATTGACTCACGACCACTTTTGAATCGCTCGCGCTCGTGCCACTGGTAAACGACCGATTTCTTTAGAGAATCGTTGCCGAAACACTTTTCCAACATTTCCAACGTTCGCGCACCATTCAATCCGTTTTTAACGTAAAATTGAATACAAGTTCGTCGTTTGCAAATTTAAATCCATTTCTAAAATTGTAAAAAATCACCAACACACACAGAGATAGATGTACCCTTGGCTACGTAACTGTTGTAGATGCCCAAGCTATGATGCTAAGATTTAGAGGGAATGTCAAAAACAGACTTACCAACTTAACAAAAAAAACAAAACTCAAATCGGAACAATGGGAGCGCCACACGGTGGTGTCCCCCGGGAACTTTTTGATCAAGGTGGTATTAGCAGTTCATTGATCTCTAAGTTCGATAGAAGGAGCAAAAGAACACCGCCTTGCGCTGTACCGCTTCTACCAACTCCCCAAGTGAGTCATCTACCTTCAGATCCAAGTAAAAATGGCCAAAATTCAAATGTCAACTACCTTATATCCACTGCGTAGTCCATTAAATATCCGCTGCCAACAGAATTTTTAATAACTAGGGATCAGTGATAGTACTTCTCCAAAACCAGCACCAAGAATCACCTTTTCAAAATGAATGAGGATAAATGGGTGCTCTCTGACTTAATCAGTCACTGCTCTCTTAGACCACTGATAGGACCCATTATGCCTATTTCGGGGCTTTTCCATTAATCCATGGGAGGGTCACTGATTTCAATGTCACGCGGGATATTTCACGATTCCATGAAGCGACCCAATTTTTACTTGGTTCTGTCCTTATTCGTATTAGAGACTACTAGATTCGGAGGTCCTAATGGGAAGCTCTTAGATAACAAAGACAACATCTGGGTGGATCTGTTGAAGATTAGTTCTTCGTGTTTCGATAATCTGTCTTTAGGGTTGAACATTGGCTAACTTAGGTTTCCTTTGAAAGATCTTGTTCTATCTTCTTTCATAGGACCACATAGGCTTTTCTTTCATATTTTTGAACCCATTACTTTTCCTAACAAATGTGAAACTCCCTAGACATGATTTTGTTATGAAAACAAGGCTCTGTCTAATTAGCTCTGCCATGAAACTTTTTATTGTTCGGATTACCTGCCTTTTTTCAACGCGCGGCCTTATTCACGACATCTTCTTAAGCTAATTAAGACCCCAAGTGGTGGGGTTAAGTTCGTCGACGGCTATGCCGAAAGTCAAGGGTTCGATTCCTAAGATATATACTGAAAAATATGAAAACAGGTGTGGCAAACCTTTGAGAGCGAAAACATCTGCCTATGAAGAGGTCTCTTATTCTGTCGCTGTTAGGAGTCGTCAAAATGCCGTTGGTCCCTCTCCCTGGGGACAAAATGAACATCCGAAATCAATGAAGAGATCTCCACTGGACTGATTTATTTATTTGTTCGGCTGCACACTTTTATTTTTTAATCTGCATCTCCATTCCGAGTCACAATTTAGTGCAAAGTGACTCCACACTCGAAGTTGGCAGCTTCATATATTTTTTGCAAGTGGTACATAACCAATTTACGAAAACGGTATAACTTAAAACGAGTGGTAATGATTACCAAAAACAAAATCCAACTACGAGTACGACAAGATGTTGGTTAAACCAGTGCCAATAATCCACTTCTGCAAGGCTAAGTCCAAAAACGGCTTAACTACTTCTCTTTTGCAAGTTTTTAAAGTGATTTTAGGTTCTACCTGTATTCGATTAACACAACTTGGAAACAATACTCGTATGACTCACCAGGTCACCAGGTCACGCTGACTTTGATTAGAGTTTGACAAATCCTCTCTCTCTTATCCTTCTGATCCGCATTTTTCTTTCAAACATCCAAAAGTCTCCACCTCATTTTGGGGGCAAACAAATAAACAACAACGAACAGCACGTGTATCTAAATATGTTTTCCATAATCTCTTAGGAATTTGTGATCCTCTTCACTGACTTGCTAATGCGAAATTCCAATTGCCCAAGTTATCGGATTTTTGTGACTGCGATAAAAATTCCTTTGACTTGTTTTCATGATGAATTATTATGTTAACACGGGCCTTGAGAAAAAGGTTCTCTCAGACATAAAACACGATGGATTTAACTGCTAACATTTTTAGCCTTAAGCAGATCCATTTATCACAAGAATCCTCATACATTCTAACATACATCGTTGGAGATACCTCCCCATGAGTATGTTTAAAAAGCTCAACGTCTAGACGAGATTTGTCATTAAAAATGCACTCAAGGAATCTTTGAGAGCGAATTAAGTGACTCACCCATACAAAACGTATCTGCTGGTGTTAAGTCTTCCATTTTCCGTTAGAACGATAATGAAAAAGTATCTGCAATCGAATTCCAATGCATTGACTATGGATTGATTCAGGTTTGATTCGTTTCTTTATTTTTACGGATACTTTCATGGACTTTGTGGCACAAAGTTGAGTTGGGACTTTTTGCTTTTAAACATGGGAGTTTCTACTGGTACCTAACGATGTAACGATTGAATGAGTCATAAGAATGTTTTTAAAAGGGTTGTTATCAGCATTTGAGGACACATCCAAGTGACAGAAATTGCATCGTTAAAATCATGATATGGCTTTGTCGGTAGAAACTTCGACTACAATTTCTATAACACGTTTCTAAGCCGAGAATAAAAAGATATGCAAAGTGTTTTAGCATACCCTCGATTCTAGGCAGAGATCAATGTTTTAATATAGGTTATGTACGATTAGATACTGAACTTGTTCACCTATCTTACTGTCCGTTCTTCTTTTAAAAGAACATCTCAAAACATTTCTATTTAACTCGGCTTTTAGCCAGCTGCCTTCAGTGTTGTATACCGAGATGATTAAGAAGTACTCGTAATATAAATATATTTTCAAGGAGCAACCTTTAACTTTTCGAGGTGACCCCTCAGATGGAGTTTAGTCCCAGAACGACAGGGATTCCTACAAGAAATCACTGCAGAATCGTGATGGGTTCGTAGACAAGGCAATTGACATGATACACCAAGGATGTTGCATATCCAAAGAGAAAGTAAAAGTGCAAAACGACAAAACAATTATTATCCTGCAAAATGACACTACATTGCCTAATAATATTACAAAGCGATGTTGCTGCCGATCCAGTTCAATAGAACTGAACATTGGTGGAGTGTTAAGCTCAAATCTGCGCAGGATATGAGAATCCTGCACATACAAGACGGTGTGCTATGAACTTCATTGTGAAAGTTACAGATCGGTTCCTTCCTAATTGCTTTACTTGAGGCAACATCCTGAGTTGGCATTTGTATGTACATACGAGCGAAGTTAGGAACTTGGAGGCAAGCATATCGACCGAGTTGATGTTGTTTACTGCAACGTTGCTTTAGAAAAGTGTTCTTTCTTTGACCATTTCCATTTGACACCGTCGAATAAGATAAAATAATATGAAGAGAGTTACCAAGTTGAAGGGTTTGACTTCTCCTGGAAGATGTCAATGCAGAAGTCAGCACCGAAGCCAAGGAAGTGCGTTCTTACTGCATAAGCTATATAATTTCCCGAAAGGCATGGTTCCGTTGGGTTGAACACAATTACTCGACCTTGTGAATTGTACGAGGAAGGAAACTTACTTACCTGCTTACTTATGTATTTAAGTGGTGCTACAGTTTGGGGTTAATCTGGGCTTCTTCAGTTAGCCCAGTATAATTGACTGATTGCCACCAGTTGCGTACACCAAGTCAGGTGTCCTTGTACTTGTGCGGGCCCATAAGGTAAGGTCTTCTTCTACTCTGTTGTCCCTACGGGTTAGATTCGAAGGCTCTGGTGACTACTCGCTCTACGTCCTAGTCATCTCAGGCGACTGAAGTGGAGTTCTCTGACTAGGTAGATGTCGCTGTACAGGTCGTATAGCTCGACGCTGAATCTTCTCCTCCAAAGCCGTCAACGCAAAGGGGACCGAATATTTTTCGAAGAATTTTTCTCTCGAAACGACTGAAGATATCTTCATCCGCTTTCGGTAGAGTTCATGCTTCAGCGTCATAAAGGAGAACTGTGATGGTTAAGGTCTTTTGTCACTTGGCTTCTTAGACCAAAGAAACAACGATTAGAAAGAGTGATCCTTCGTTTTATTGCTGATGAGTTGCTGTTTGCAGAACTTATAGCAGAGCCGATATAGACAAAGTCGCCGACTACTTGTAGCTGTGGACTGTGACGTTCTGTCCAATTCGTCGATGTTGGGTGTCCCTTCTATTTGGTTTTGCGCTCATAATTACCATTTTGGCAGATTTCGTTTCAATACTAGCGATATCCCACTGATTTCTCGCATTCATGCCGATATCATCGGCGTACACTAGTAGTTACACAGACTTTTGAAAGATTGTGCCTCCAGTCTTCGCTGGTGAGTTCCGTACAATTCTTTCAGGTGTGATGTTAATGATAGCACGTCACCTTGTCTAAAGCTTTTTTGCCATCAAAGGGGTCTCGGTTAGGTCGTTGCCGACCTTCACGGAGCTGCGAGTTTTCTCAATCGCCATTCTGCACAGACGGACGAGCTTGGCAGGGATGCCAAAACTAGACGTGGCTCTATATAGCTCGTCTCCATAAATGCTGTCATATGCGGCTTAAAATCGATGAAAAGATGGTGGGTATCGATTTGGACTTCTTGAATTTTTCCCGACGAAGAGAGAAGATTTGCTCGATTGTGGACTTTCCTGATCTGAAACTGCACTGATATGGGTTAATGAGGTTATTGGCGAAGGGATTCAGACGTTTACATGATATGGTAGACTTATACCCCCGTAGTTGGCGAACTTGATGAGTTCTCCTTTTTGATTGAACGCGCAAACGATGTCAGGATTCCATTCATCAGGCATACACTGTTCTGACCAGATCTAAGAAATGAGTTATTGCATGCTCTCCACAAAGTCATTTCCATCACCTTTGAATATCTCGGCTGGTAAGCCGTCAGATCCAGCTGATTTGTTGGATTTCAGCTTAGATATTGCTATGCTTACTGTTTAATGAGGTGGATCGTCTAAGTTAAATGGTCTATTCTCGCTGAAATCGAGATATTGCACTTTGTCGCCTTTAAACCGTTTACAGAAGAAGTTTTTCCATATTCTTAGAACTGATTGTGATTCTACTACAAGGTTTACTTTTCCATATCTACAGACTTCTGTACGGATCTTGTTGCCTTGAAATGTTCTCTTTAATTGTTGGTAAAACTTACGTACGTTGTCCCTGGAGTGCAACTTGTAAATATCTTCGATCGCGCGCTTTTCGGGCTCTTTTTTCTACTTCTTGGAAAGTCGATGTTATTCCCGTCTCTTCTGCTCGTAGAGCTCACCAGCGGCTCTCGTGCATTGTTTATCATACCAGGGATTTCGTCGTGGTGGTCCGCCTCTAATGGCGCGTTGGTAGCGTTGCCACTGGTCTTCGGTACTTGATGCTGGCGGCATAGTGAGAAATTTCGGAATACGCATTCGGCGAAGATTCTAGCAGCCTGTTGCAATTGCAACTTTTCTACGTTATACCTGTAGTATTTCTTTGTTGTTGTGGTGATTGGTAAACAAGTTGGTGATCCGAGTCAATGTTGGCTCCCCGGAAAGTTCGGACGTCCAGAATTCTGAAGGCATGCCTTTTGTCTATCGCTGTGCGATCAATTTGATTAAGCGTTTGATGACCCGAAGAGCACCATATCCCCTTGTGTATGTAATATTGAGACGAAAAAACTGTGTGCTATAGCAATAATATTTCATCCCGCCGCAAAGCCAATAAGCCTAAGTCCGTTGCCAGACGTCGTGTTGTGTAGGCTACGCTTACCAACTGTCGTACCAAACACGTACTCCTTTCCTATCCAGGTACGATTTTAATGTCATATTTCGAACATTGGCTACTTGTGTTGTCGTGGGCCTCGTAGAATCTTTCTTTAGTGGCGACGTCCTTGTCATGGGCGCATATTATGTTTATGTTACCGAATTTAGCATTGATGCGGATTGTCATAAGACGCTCGCTCAGGTGTTGAAACTCAAGACTTCTTGCCTAAATCTGCCGTATATGGTAGATTCGCATCCAGTTTTCGCATATCACAGTTTTTCATCCTCCTTATGTCCGATCCATCCCATCGCACCCCCGGGATGGCAGTGGTATCTGCGTGATAGCAGTCAAGGGCATCTGCTAATAGTTCGGCTGGTCGTGCTTTGTTAAGAGTCCGAACATTCCATGTGCAGATCCGAAAGACTTTGTTCTTTAAACGTTTGCTAGGGTCGTCAACAGTGAGTCCATTCCTTGGCTATTAGCTGATCCGTCACATCGTTTCAATCGCCTAGGTATTGGGTTGTGAGCCCTATGTATAATGCAACTGCCAAGACCACCACTGGATGGTAAGGCAAGCACTTCTCTACGAATTGACCCAATCCCAGTTATAGGACGCTCAACAGTTTCCTGATCAATCACCACGCAGTCCCCCTGCTTTGGCATGCACTTTATAGCTAATCTATCGGCTCTATTTGGACTGATTTGGACATTTTATGGCCCAAAACCATCGTCCGTTGTTGTTACATTGCAACACATAGTATTTTAAGTGGTCTGGAAGTTTGTCTGACGGTATAACTACCAAATTGCAAAACCAGATCTTCCAAGATATGAGTTGGGTTGTTGAAAAGTCTTCCGTCATCATCTCTATTTCGATATCCTGGCCAGAAGATAAAGAATCCTCGCACCGTATGCTGAAACAACTTAAATTAAGTTATCGCTGGATCTGGCTCTTACATAACCCTTGACACCGTCTTGGGAACGCTTTTGCTGAAGATTCTGTTTTGAATCATGCAGTTTAGTGGTTATTCTCAGCAGCTCTTCACTTTTCTTTCAATCTTGGCTTGAAAGAAGCCACTTATCGACGAAAGACTAATACTTCGAATCCAGTCTTTGCTTCGCCGACTCTGGTGACTTTTTTCAACCCGGAGCCACCTGCAGCTATCGACTTTTTTGATCTTTTGGCTAGATGCGTGGTCTGGAAACAGTCGAGTCCTCTTCGAATATAGAGATGTAAAAACATAGTTAGTCAGTGAACATTTTAATGAAATCTGCGATGTTTTATCTATTTCTTGTTCAATTTGATCAGCCATGAATGTGTCGAAATCGGAGACGATTGGACTAGTACGCATTAAAATATTCCCCTTTCTAACTTCACGTGGTTATCCTCGGACCACCGCGATCCGTATTTGCAGCGACCATTACTTTTCCAAAGACTTGCTGACTGAGAGTCCATAAGTTCCGCTGGATTAACAGAAGTATCTGGTCTTAGATTCAATTCTTCGTATCTCCTCTTAAATATATGTATACTGCCAATATATTTTCAATAAATGAACTCTATATACCTTTTGCTGATTTCATTTTAACGGCTTTCTAGAGCAAGAGTGACTAACACACCTTACCAAGGCTACTATTACCTTCCTTACCACTTATCTTGCTCTTAGTGAAATTCTTGAAAAGAAAATTAGCAATGCATAAATTGCGTTTATTGCCACACACTTAACTAAAACCGTGTCATGACACACCTTAACGGTAACCGTAGATTTTAGTTCCACCAGCAACAAAAAAAAAAAAAACATTAAATTCATAATTTAATTCTCATTTGCATCTCGTCACAAAAAAAAATGCTAACCTGCCAAGAAATCGAAACTGTCATCTAAACAAAATCCAAAGCGACACAAAAAAAACCGAACCCCCGATCATTGGTCGCGTCAAATCAACACACCAGCCGTCTAAGACCGATCTTTTGCGATATACATTTCGACTACACCCACATACAACAAAATTCAAACAAACAAAAGTATCTACAGATCTATCCCTTGGTCTAAAGAAACAAAAACAAAAAGTAAACTAAGTAAACAAAGCCCCAAACACTGACCCATCGCATAGATAAACAAAAAATAAGAAATACTAGTATCTACGGGTAGAAAAAATGTATCTAAAGCCAGACTCACGCAACAAAAAATAAAAAAAACCATCAGTAAACAATATTCGAAATCAATTAACACCATGTCGATTGGTCGATCCAACATGTTGGCCGTTATGCGCCAGTGCAGGGATGGTTGTAACAACCTCTACGAGTAGATACTATTTCACCTGTTATCATGAGTTAAAGAGAATTCATTCAGTTACCGGTTGGATGACGTGCAATTGAAGAATTTTAAGAGTGAGTCAAGCCAAGCTGATTTCTCTTTTTTTGCGATAAGCCAATGGCCGGAGATGAAGGCAGTGTGACCTTCCTACAGATGTTGATATTACCAGCAGAGCAACAATCAAGTTCATAGCGTAGTTGTTCCCCTACCTCCCGATAATAGCATGCAAAGCAAGCAAGGTCGAGGACGCGACCAGAAGCATATTACTGGCCTACGCTGGCAAAGGACTAACAATCCTACATGGAAGAGGCAAAAAATTTGACGAACCAGACGACCCTGGCAAACGATTAAAGTACAATGATCTTCGGATGCGCCTTAAACATGGCATGCGTTGCGATTTTAATTCCAAACTAGGCAAGGAGGGCATCTATGGTAATAGGGTCGGAAAGTACAGGAGTGATGTCGTGGATCACCTCCGGAAAAGGAAACAGGCTTATTGATTTCGCGGCTGTATATAATGTTACTATAAGCAGCACACGGTCTTCACATATAACATAGACTCTAGCCATTACCTTGTTAACGTCGAACGGTTGCAACCGCAAGACACCGTCAGGAACTTTTCCGATCGGGCCTCCCTTAACCTCTCGAGAAGTCCGATGCCAATATCATCAAACGTAAAAGACCAGTGGTATCTACTCTTTGGCAATAACATCAAATAGGTGGTGGGTTTCAATCCGCTTCTACAAAAAAGGTTCGATGAAAAATACAAACGGGCAAATACATACATCTATAGCGCCCCTACAAAAAAGAACGTGAGGGGCTCACGTGATCTGCCAGCAGAAAAGAAACGAAGAACGTAGGCTCCTTAGAAGAAAAAATAAAGGGCAAAAGAAATGCTTGATCGAGGTCCTAGAGAGGTTCTATCAGAGTAGTTCCGAAGTTTTACCAAAAATTAAAAAAGAACCTGTAACGGGGCACACAAATTTGGAGGCAACGCCAAAAAATGTCTAAGTAAAACCACAATACCACCTTGATCAAAAAGTTATCGACCACACCCACCGTATGGCGCTCCCATTCTTCCGATTTGACTTCGGTTTCCTTTGTTGAGTTGGTAAATCTGTTGTTGACATTCCCTATAAATCTTAGCATCATAGCTTGGCATTTGCAATAGTTACGTAGCCAAGAGTACTCCTATCTCTGTGTGTGTTAGCGATTTTTTACAGTTTTAGAAATGGATTTAAATTTGCAACAATGAACTTGAATTAAAAAATGGATTTAATGGTGCGCGAACGTTGAAAATGTTGGAAAAGTGTTTCAGCAACGATTCTCTAAACAAAACAGTCGTTTACCAGTGGTACGAGCGGTTCAAAAGTGGTCGTGAGTCAATCGAAGATGCTGAACGCAGTGGCAGACCATCGACATCGAGAACCGACGAAAACATTGATGAAGTAAAAGAAATGTTGGTCAATAACCCCAAATTAACCATCAGAGAGATAGCAGACGACTTGAACATTGCCTATGGATCCGTCCAAGACATTTTGGTTAATGATTTGGGTTTCCGTCGTGTAGCAGCAAAGTTGGTGCCAAAAGACCTCAATTTCGTGCAAAAAAGAGACCGCGTTGACGTCGCAAAAGAGACGATTAGCGAGGCTGAATCCGATCCCACATTCATCAAAAGGATCATTACTGGAGGCGAAACGTGGGTTTATGAGTACGACACGCAATCCAGACATCAGGCAAGTGAATGGCGTTCACCAAATGAGTCGAGACCAAAAAAACCACGTGGTTTTCAGTCAAAAAAGAAGGCAATGCTCTCAGGTTTTATGGATTACAACGGTGTAGTGCATCATGAATTTTTGCCAGAAGGCCAGACAGTATTGCGAGTATTTGGGCGTTATGAGACGTTTGCGTGAAGCAATTCGCCGAAAGAGACCAGAATTGTGGGCAGAAAACTCGGGGTTTTTACACCATTCGTAATTTTTTGACAAAAAATGCAACAAATACCACCCAACAGGCACCGAATTCACCTGATTTGGTTCCCTGTGACTTCTTTCTGTGCAATCGAGTTAAAAAAACTACTACGAGGAACACGTTTCAGCAGCCGAGAGGAAGTAATAGAAAAATCGCAGGAAGCACTGATGTACATACCTAAAACCGAATATAAAAAATGTTTCGAGGATTGGATCAAGCGCTGGCATAAGTGCGTTGCAGTCGCTGGGGATTACTCTGAAGGGGACAGTATAGATTTAAGTGAATAAACTTGTATTTTTAATATTCTGAATATTTTGATCAAGGTAGTAGGTATTGAGAATCCGGAAATATTATTCCCGCGAACTGTTAAAGGATATTGACGAAAAAGATCCCGTCATACAGAATGAATCATTCAAACTGAGCGATCAAAGCTACTGGAGCAGATGTCGTAACTGCTGAGGTGATAATTGAATAGGGAGCATACAACAAATCATCTCTAAAATCTGGATCGCCGAAAGTATGCCCGACAAATGGAGCCTCGGCGTTGTTTGTCCGAACTTAAAAAATGGAGATCCTCTGAACTGTCTCAACTACAGAGGACTAAATCTTTTCGACATCGCATATTAAATCCCGTCTGCCGTATTATGTGAATGCTTAGGACCCTTTGTCAACAGTCTGACCGACCCCTATCAGTGTGGTTATGGGTCAGGAAAGTTAGCATAAATCGAATTCTCACATTATGGCAGATCTTGGAAAGAACTCAAGAGTTTTAAATCTACACACTACCAAGCTCATTCGACGCTGCTCCGTTAATGCCGATAATGACAAAATTGAGACTTTCAATGTCAGAGACGGATTTAAACAAAGCCATGGGTTGTCACGTAACTTTGCTCCCAAGTCAGACAAAGACATCAGCGAGGAACTCATCCATTACTCCTGCAAATCGCTGTTTCTTTAGGCTTTGAGGTTAATCTCTCGAGCTACCAGTCAAGACTTCATACAGGTCCCTGAGTATCACTGTCCTACTCTACGATTCAAAAGCTGGGATGCTGACAAAAGTGGATAAAAATTCTTTCACGTGTTTCGAGAGAAAAATTTTTCGGGTATGGATGAGACATTTCAATAGCGGACTATACGGGGTGTACAACGATACCGGCTTTGTCTGAAAACCTCGGATAACATTGGTTTGATGGGGAGTTCGCATGGAGACTATTGTCCTGGTCCGGACAATATAAGACTTACTCTCCTCTGAAGACGATTCGAATATGAGCATGATCAGGTTCTGTCACAATTCATTGTGGACCACAATAATGGGGAAAGAAGTTCGTCTTGTGGGGGCACCTTAGGTGCTGCTTAGCCCTACTCTCGCCAGTGCAGTGTGTATTTCCCTTCTTCTTGAATGCATTTAGTTCAGGTACATGACGATTTATCGATATATCTGGATAGAATCTATTTTGGTTAAGATGGTCTTGAGAGTCCTGGTGGTCAGTGCAGCAGTCAACCTATACTCTTCGTTTTCAGTCGATAGGTCTATAGTACCTTTGAATCAAGGCTTTGATTTCTTCAAAACCCAGTGACTGGAAGTCGGATGAACAGATTGTTCTAAAGATCATGATTAGAATGCGGATTAAATGCGGGATGCTCTTTCGCATCAAGTGCTGGAAAAACATCGTCTTCTTCAGAAGCTTTGCTTGAACAGAGTTGAAAGAAGTCAATAAGTAAAAGTTCTTACATTAATTGAAATCCCTTCCAGTTTTGTATACTGGGTCTGGTAATACTCCCTTCATAAGGAAACTCAGCTGATTGAGGAGTAACTGCGTAGTCTTAGCTCTATTTGTCCTATATTTCCCGAAGGTTCCGTAGTATCTTGGTTATTCTAAATGGCATTCGCTGATGTTATTGCTTGATATTTTTTTTTAAGCATGGCGTTGTATATCTTCTGATCCCTCTGATTCTCTACACTTATTCTATTTTCCATTAGCTTTGGTCGTGTTGAAGAGCTTTGTAGTTTGTTTTGCCGCCATGGTGGGAGTAGGTTTCGTGATTTCAGCTCTCTTTGACATGCCCGAAATCTACGTGCAGTCACGGGTCAAGCACAGAAATATCAGCCATGCGATGTTATGCAATTAATTAAACTGCTCCGTTGAGTAGGAAGAGATTAACTTCTGTTTCTTACATTAAAGACTGAGAAACAACTAACGAATGACGCTTCCATTGCTTCATTTAATCAACATTTTCCACCACTCTATTCACACTGGTCACACTGGCCGCAAACCATTCAAATCCAAAGAGAGTAAGCATAGCTCTGAATGAAGTTGTCTCACCATTTCATTCAGTTTGACTTAAGATATGCTCAGGTGCGCATGCGATATTGAAACAGTCTCGCGGTTTAAATTAATTAAAATCAAAACGCGCGCGTTATAGATGCATCTATCGGTTAAATAATTTTCCAAACAATTTTCTAAAAGAATTCAAAAAAAAGATACAAGATTTATGTATCCACAAAAAAAAAAGTAAAAATTTGTAAAACATTATTAAAGTACAGCTTGTGTATCGATACGGGGGTATCGGTGTTTCTAAAAATAAAAACACGTTTTGAGTGAAATTCGATATATGTGAGGTACTCGTATCTCAAAACCCAAAACAATAAGAACGAGCCAATGGAAAAGAATTGAGGAGGAGATAAAAAAAAAGGAAAAACCAAAAATTGTCACACATTTATCGAAGACAGGATAGGAGGACTTCTGATATACTCGCATTCGTATGCTTGTACGTAGGTCCCGCCGCCATCGAATTGTGAATCCCATCGTCCCGGTCCTGGTATTCGGTTTGTTTTTGAGTTTTGTGTTATTTTTTTGTTGTTCTGTCTTTTGGATTCACTTCACATTCGCTTCACATTCGATTCCGCTTAATTGTGCATTGCGTGAGGGAATCATTGTCATTGTCGTCGTTTTTGAGTGTTTCATGGTACGGATTTGATTACCATTACCTTAAACCTGCATTGAGAATTCATTCTCATGCCAACGTGATTAACATTCAATCGGTGTTCAGAAATTTCCTCCAACAATTCTGAGAAAGGATTCAATATATCCGATGTGTGGTGAATTTTTATCCTTCCACACAAAAACAAAGAAAAACTTTATTAGATACTTGCAAACAGGGTAGAGATACAATTTCGAATGCAAGTGTTGGAATGCGAAAATCACGTGGACGAGTGCAATTTGTCATAATTCGTGTGTAGTTGCGAAGAAAACAATCGGAAGATGAGTAAAGTGATGAGCTAACAGCTTTAGATGCTTTCATAGATACGGATACTCTGAGGTAAACCTCAAACTAAAGGTGTGTCTTTAGCTTTCATTGGTCGTATTGTGGGAAATAAGTCGAGCGGAATTTATAACTACTCGTACATCGCTGTATCTAGAGGCTAAAGTTGACATCATTATTCAAAAAGTTTTTTTTTTTTATCATTGAGAAGTCTGATTTGATTTGTTTTTGTATCTATTGATATGTAAACTATGTACAACGGTTACTAGTGCGTGAAATCATATTCTTGAAGTGGGAAATAATAATTCTCAACCAACTGTCTACTGTGAAAAGTACAAGTGAAGACATAAGATACGAGTCCGGGAGTACGAGTACCGACTGCAAAGTTGTACTTAGTCGGGCTAAGATGCAAAAAGGCCTCTTTGGGAAAGGTTTTCTGTTTTTTGTGTGTTTTTTGTTTTTTGTTAATGAAAAAGTGAATCTAAAAAGCATAATTTATCACCTCTATGATTGGGGTCAGTGAAAATAGTTGGGTGTAGTTATACGGATACTCTAAACGCTACACTGTACTTGTACACTTATTCGCATATTCTACAAGTACCAGGTATATAAATCTCGTCCATAGTACTCTTGTTGTTGATGTATCTGTTTTTTTTTTGGTGGTTCATTTAAAGATACTGGAAAGCATAAAAAGTGATCAAAGAAATAAAGAGTATCAAAAGAAGTTATTTCGAAAAAAAAGATAAAATCGCTTTCTTCCAGATGAAGTGATGCTGAATGATGTATCTGGCTCAGTGTTGGTTGGTGTTGTGAACAACTTGCAGTTTTTGTTGAATCAATTTTTGCAAAGAAACAAGTGTTTGAGAATTGGAGAGTTTTCGTTTTTGTTGGATAACGTGTTGTAGATAGATTACAACAAGGGAGAAGAAAATAAGTTTTTTGTTGCAGTACTACTGGATGGACAGGTGGAAAGCCTATTTGGTGTGGTTTTTGTGTTATAACGTGGATTATTGTAGCTATGACTTGGAAGTCGAAACGGATTAAAGGAGATTTGTACATTTAAAGAGGAATTGCAGTCAGGCGATTGTCGTATTTTGGAATTTTGAAAAGATAATATTCTATTAACAAGGTGAGTTTTACTAACAGATTTGTCCTTTATTCCATTAGTTGTGGGGTATATCTACTTCGTTCATTTTTGTGACCTCTCACCGGTCATCGGTCGTCGGAAATCAACTACATCTCCGTCAGTGTTTAAGCTATGTTTCTATCGGTTCCTTGTACGAGTAGTTCGCCCTGCTTGTCGTCTTTTCGAGCACACTGCTCTACTGTCTATCCATGAGCGTAACACTTCTATTTGAGGTTCTGCTTACAGTCATCAACACGTGTATACACCGTGAATGACTCGAACTGCAACCAACTTCAGACTGCTATAATTTCCAAATCGTTCATGACAGTGAGCTCAAATTTTGACACATGACAGATAATTTTATTATTTGCAAGCCTTTTAAACGATTTGCGTCTCAGTTGTGTTGAAAATTTTTTATACGCCATGGAATCCAAACGTGATAGTGTGATTGCTTTATATTTGGCTGGAAAACCACAAGTAGCTATCGTTAGAGCCCTCCAGCACCTCAACGTGAATAAATCATTTGTGTCTCGAACCCTAGCTCGTTACCGTGATACTGGCAGCATTGCAAAACGCCATGGAGGTGGTCATAAAAAAACAGCAACATCGGCAGAAACGGTTTGGAAAGTGAAGGCTCGAATTGAGCGAAATCCGCGTCGAAGTGGAAGAAAAATGGATGCAGCACATACTGAAAATTGAGCTTGGGCTCAAGCCATTGAAGTTCAAAAAAGCACACGATCTTACACCGCAACAGAAAAAAGTTAGAGTCGAAAAAGCGAAGGAGTTGCTACGCTTGCACAAAAGTGGTAAGTTGCCGAATTTGGTTTTTCCTGATGAATCGCCATTTGTTATCGAGCAATACGTCAACAAACAAAATGACCGAGTTTACTTGCCAGAGAGGTCCTTCGAAAATTTTCACCTTCGGATGGCCATCAGAAAGCTGGCAGTACCGATGGTGATGGTTTGGGCCGCCATAACCGTCGATGGTAGCTCTCCGCTCGTATTTTTGCACCGTGGCCCGCTCGTATTTATGGACCGTGGCGTCAAAATTAATGCGATCGTATACCGTGAAACTGTCTTAGAGGCAGTATTGAAGCCTTGGGCAAACAATCATTTCGGTCGGAGACCGTGGACACCGTCTCACAAAGCGCGCGTCAACCAAGATTGGTTAAAAAACAATGTTCCACACTTCATTTCTTCGACACAATGGATTGCAAATTGTCCGAATGCAAATCCGTTGGATTTCTCTGTCTGAGGTATTTTGAAGGCGAAGGTTGGCACTAAAAAACACCAAAATTTGGACCACCTCAAACAAGCACTTCGCCGGGAATGGGCCAAAATACCGCAGAGGCACTTGCATGCAGCGTGGGATGCTATCTTCGGCCGTCTTAAGGCCATTATTCGCGCCAAAGGTGGACATATTGAAAACTACTGATACCATTTGAAAATTGATGTATTTTCCAACATTTTTTGCTTTGGCACAATAAAATTTATCAAAAAATAAGAAAATTATAGCATTTTAAAAAGTTGGAGTTCGAGCCATTCACCCGTTATATCACAGAATTTACTTAGATGGGGCTACAGTCCGGGGTGGATAAGGGCGCCAGCTAACATGCCTCTCCAGCCAACGCGGTCTTTTGCCAGCAGCCTCCAGTTGCATGCATGACGTTGGCTGAGATCGCCTTGTCACGCACTAATGTCCAGCGTTCAAGCTCAGCTGAATTTGCGAAGCTTTGCTGACAAGGTGGTCATCGCTGTGTAGTCCGTTCAGTTCTCTGTTTAAACATTCGCTATTGACGCAACCGGGACCGAATATTTCACGAATAACTTTTCTCTCGAAGCGCTAGAGAGCATTTTCATCCGTTTTTGTTAATGTCCCAGCTTCTGCGCCGTAAGTCAGGACTGGGATGATCAGAGTTTTCTGTATAAACCCTTTCCAGTTGTTCGACAGACGGCTTTCCGACTCAACTGCCTGTGATTAGCAAGATTAGGAAGAGTAATCCTTCGTATCATTTCCACGCTGGTGTCGTTATAGTCAAAGTTGTAGCTGCCTATCGTGATGTTTTGTCCTAGACGTCGATGTTGGTTGCATCTCTTCCTATACACTTTCTATTTCCTTCATTGAAAGCTAAACCCACTTCAACAGCTTCTATTTGCCGCAAACTTTCAATTGACAGCTCACTGTGTTCTTCCCACTACGTGAACGTGATCTGCGTAAGCTAGTAACTGAACAGACTTTTGATAGATAGTGGCTCTGGAATTGAGTTGCGATATATACAAAATGAAAACGCATCGCCTTATTGGAGTCCTTTTCTGACATTGAAAGTCTCTATCATGTCGTTATAAGGCTTGACGGAGGAATGTGCATCATTCATCGTCATCTTGCATAGTCGAACGAGTTCGTCAGAGATGATAAAACTATACATGGCTCGTAGTCGTCTCTATGAATGTTGCCATGAGCTCAATGAAGAGGTGGTGCGTATCGATTTGGAACTCCTGGATTTTTCTCAATATATGGCATAATGTAAAGATTTGATCTATGGTGGACTTTTGTGGCCTTATGTCACACTGATTAAGACCGGTTAGACTGCTGACCAAGGGCCTCAGGCGTTTATATAATATGGCAGACAGGATATAAAATGCAAGCCTGGCCCAATTCAGGGGATCTCTCTACTTTTGGATCGAATAAATAATGCTGAGCTTCCATTCGTCTACTCAGATTTTAGAAATGAGTTGATGTAGATGTGCTCCATATTCAATCGGCATCGGGTCCAGCAGCTTTATTTGACTTAAGCTTGGAAATCACTATCCGGACGTTATCCTGGTCGGGAGGAAGAGAATCTTGTCTGTTTTCGTCCAAGTTGAACGGTTCATTCTGCCGGATGGTGGGATGATGTTCGTCATCACCGTTGAATAGTCTGTAGAAACAATCTTTCCAGATTCTAAGCACCGACGATGGTTCTACTATGGGGTTTTCTTCTCCATCCTTGCAGATTTTTGTTAGGGCCTTAGACACGGCTTTGTTGTGTTTGTTTTATTTGCAATAGAACTTCCGAAATTCATTCTTCTGATAGGACTTCTCTAAACCCTCTGGAATTGCTCTTTGGCAGCAATAGCAGTGGCCTTCTAAGTTTAAGCGAAACTTGATCGGAAAGGCCTACCTTGCGATTGCAGCTCTTCGGCGTTAAACTTATTCGCAATAATTATCTAGCCTTGGACTGTTACGGACAGCCTATATCGGGATAGGGATCCGAGTGGATGTTAGCTTTGGTGTTGAAATGGTGCAAGCATCTCAGCAGCTCATCAACAGAGCTGTGGTTAGATGAACAGGCATCATGTAGTTCTGAAGTGCCTGCCCTCTGGGCTTTAAATCAGGTGCCATTTGTTGAACTGTTCTTAAGAATATCTGGATTCTGTCCTGGACTCTTTGATATTCTTAAGATTGTCTATGATCTTCTTCTTCCTACTCTAAGTTTGATGCTGTTCTATTGCTGTACTGACCTTACACTGCAGCAGTTCTAGGACATGTGAGCACTACTATGTCACCAGTTCCCAACGTTCATATGCACATAGTGTCATGCTACAAGGCCTTTGACTGGAGTGGCAACTATCCTGTTGTTGTCTACTCCTAACTATCCCTTGATGTTGTTGAAATATCGTATCCACATATCGCGGACGTTGTTAGGTAGCGAATGTCGCAAACGAAGAAACCTTTCTCAAACCGTTTCTTCATGAAAAGTTCTTTGAGATAGGATGAGTTTGTTTATTTTTACTTTCAATTACGCTTTATTCACAGGCTGAAGAGGCAGCGCACTAACTAACCTATCTCTCGAATATCTTCGACCATTCGGTAGTGTCCTGCAGTTTCGCGCAGCAAGTTAGTTGAAGTCTCATTCGTGCGTTCTAAAGTAAACAGGACTTTTTAAAAATAAAAACAACAAAAGGTGTTTTTTTGGCAAAACCGATTTATTTTATTCAACATACGAGTAGTCACCTTCCGACCCAATACAGCGATTTGCACGGTCAAAAAGCATGTCGAATGAATGTTTTAGATCGTAGGCCGGGAAGTCCTTCAGGATACCGGTATAAGCCTCTTAGATCGCTTCTATGTCCACAAAACCCTTTTCTTTCATGGTCAAATGCATTTTTCCAAAAAGGCAAAATTCGCACGGATCAAATCAGGTGAATAGGGGGATAGGTTTGCAACTTTTGCTTCCACTCGGCACTTTGGCTCTTGGTTTCTAGATCATGTTGAATACGCCATGTTTCGTAACCAGTCGCATTGTTGTAAAGGAAGTTTTTGTCATTTTTGACCTACTTGATGATGTATTTTTAGTTCGACGCTCATTTTTGTACTGATGGCATAAGACATATCTTCCCTACGGCTGCCTAGACGCATATTTCTCATCAGTTTTCATGTACTCATATGTAGGAGGTCACCATTGTCCAACGCTTCGCTTTTCTTTAGGAACTGAAAGTGATGTAGTAAATATTTGAACATTCCTTATTACGAAATGCCCGCTAGAGTCACAAAACTTGCCTTAAGGTCAGTCCTCATCCTCATCAGTCAAATGATGTAGAATCACCATCTCAGCTACCGCAGACTCTTTTTTTCGCTGTCGCTGTATACATAGTTCCTCGCTCTCTATATAGTATAACCGCCGAGATTGCCTTCATCCGCATGGGTATTATTCATTATAAAGCAGGCCTAAGATGATAAGAGCCTTCACAGTCGCCTTGTTCGGTTTACCAGGACTGCTATTAAAGCTAAACACACACACTCGTGTTTTGTACAAGACGTTGATATTGCATATCCTTTTCGGTAGACAGTTCTATCAAGTTTTGCCCCAGTTCACTGCAAACCCATTTAATCCAGACGCCTTGCTTGGAGAAGGTTCAACGGTAGCTCGCAGCATTCAACAAATATAATCAGTGTGAATTTTTCGCAGTATATTCGAGAATGAAACGCCTTGCCCCAATCCCTTTATGGCATCAGAACAAAAAGTCCATGTAGCTATTGCAGACGGATGAGTTTTGCCATATTCCACAGGTGTATGGTTCTTGCTCTCCATCTCATTCCTTTTAAAATAGCATAACGACTTTATTAAAAAGAAGGATGTTGGCATCGACCTGGAGCCCTAGGGATTTGGGGATTTTTCTAAAGTCTTTCGGTCACAGTTGCCTTTACAGTTGATTCAGTTTAAAGGGTCTTGTTTTCTGTGATCCAGTTAGCTAAAGTGAGATTCCACTCATCAGCCATCAAGCTTTTTACATGAGTTGGTTCAGACTGCATATGTCCATTTGCTATTTTAAAATACTCGGCATAGTATAGTCCGTTAGGTTCAGCAGCCTTGTTATTCGCATCTTGAATATGCCCACTTCATGATTGTCGACTATATGGAATACTGGGTGAGGACCTTCGGTTTAAGATGTGCGAGTATGACGAAGACACTCTGTAAAATTATTCCTACCAAATCCTCAACATCGAGTGTAAGTAACTATATTTCTAGGTTTCATTGCCTACTTGAGCGGTCTTCGCTTTTGAGTTCATAGCCACTTTCCTATCGTGCAATAGTGTTTCGTGAATTATGTGAGGATTATCGGTCATCCAGGAGGGTGAAATGAGAATACTCTTCCAAATATCTGGCGCAGTTTCAATCATTCGAATGACGCCTTCCACGTACGAGAAGCGGCTGAAATTGTACTGAATTGAAGTTTCCAAATCGTGCTTATTGAAGCTGGTCGGTTGAGAATTGTCAAAGTTATAAAACATTTCTATAGCGAAGCCTCCAGATGGCGCACCCTGTACTATTGCGTGTCTTCCGTTGACACCGACATGGTCTATCTGACTGACAGTGAACGATCTGAAGTTTCGTTCGTTTGTGGACATTGAGGTGTTGAAATTTGAAAAGATTTCTCATGCGTCATAGTAAACCACTGTAAGAGATGGTTAATGAGAGCTTTGTATTCCAACTATGGTACCATATATGCCCTCTTTACTTGACGTTTAGATCGCCTAGAAAGATCTTAACGTCGTACTGAAGATATTGCGTATGGATCTTATCGGTTAACTCGTAGAAGGCTGTAGGAGCGCCCGCGGATTTAAGGCTTATGTCTCCGAATCTAGTCTCAATGCGAATTGCCAATGTTGGTTGACTGTAAAATTATCCTTTCATCTGAGGGTACACTCAGAACGCATAGCTTCTATAATTTTTCATTTCTCTTCTAAGTCCCATATAGCTACTAGTGTTTTCAGTCATCTTTTCCGCAGTAGCAATCAGTGAAATTGCTTAATCAGCACAACACTTTATGTCTGGTCCTTTAGAAAACGGATACAACGTTGATGAACAACCTTCCTTTAGGTATGTATTTTACTATTGCTGTATTGTGAATTTATTTTCTGGTTAACTCAAGGAATCCGTTGGGAATATTTTTTCCAATATACTCAGACTAAACTCCATAGGGGTCTTAGGCGCCGAAGGTTTCATCCAGGGGATAATAAGCCTCCTTTTGATGATAAGTCTCTATCGCCATCGGTATGTTCGTGACAGCAATGACTCTCGATTGCAGCTTATTTCCTCCGATAAACTCGCATCCTAATATATGGAATTGTATCTTAACGTTTCTTGCATCTGAAGAGACATCGTTCCCTATCTCTTCGATCAGGGATCGCTAGGGGCAGAATCTTGTTTTCAAGTAGCTTTCATAATAAAGGGTTTTTCAAAAAGAGGTGTAGGATTTGTTTTTTGAATAAAATGAACAATTGTTGAGATATCTCTGAAACCTTTATGGTTTTATAAAGTAGACATATGGGGAATAATTATAGAATACAATATCTCCAAATAACCTCATTCTTTTCTCGAAATTTTCAATCACTCTTTCACATAATTGGAGCTCTATCTCGGACACAGCGCCTTTAATTTTCGCTGAAATTGAGTTGAAATTGTCTGCGGATGGTTGGCGTAGACCTTGCGTACAATATAGTTACAAGGAATGAAATCTAACGGTGTTAAGTCGCACGGCCTTTGCGGCCAATAGGTGTCTCTGATACGCGAAATTGCGCTGCCAGGAAACTTCATGCGTAATAACTCTATTCTTTCGTAATTTATATGGCACGTAGCATCATCCTGTTGAAAGTATAGCTCGTCCGTATCTACAATATATCCTTGAGCTCCGTCCACAAAAAAATGATTATCATGTCCCGGTAGTGCACTCCATTGACAGTAATGGCTTTTCCGGCCTCATTTTCGAAAAAGGACGGCCCTATGACACCTCCGGTCCATAAATCGCACCAGACAGGTACCCGTTCTGGGTGCATTGGCATCTCCTGAATCACTCGTATATTTTCTGTGCCTTAAATGCATCAATTTTGCTTATGGAGCCGCCAATACGGAGATTGGGCTCACCTGAAAACAGGATTTTCTTGCAAAAATCAGCGTCAGGAAGCACTGTTCCTACGCATGGAGAGCCAAATATTTCATCACTTTAGAGAGCTCAAGCTCCTGAGAACGGCGACGAATGGATGTGTTTGGATCGTATTCGACACCTTTACTGTGGTGATATTTTCCAATGAACGCCCGAGGTGAACAGTTTTCGACGTCTTCACATCTTGTGGGCTCAGTACAGTCTTTTGGAATTTTTTGATTAAGAACACGTCCCGGAGGGCCCATGATTACGTGCAAAATTGGCACGAATTTTTTGCGTCGTTAGCGCAATTGAACGTGAATTTTCGTAATAAAATTCGAAAATTTGAATTTTTTTCTTTCCCTCTCCAGCGTTCCATGGTAACTTTCTCAAATTTATAGACGATATCTGTCACTATATGCCAACCATGAGTGAATCTTACGCCACTTGTTGAAACATCCTATATATAACGTTCGAACATTCCAGCTCACCAAGTTATATAGACAACATCTTCGTCTTATCCGAAGCTTCTTATGCTCTTCTTAAATGTGTGGTTTTTCCTTATGGATCAGCTGTCGCCATCCAAGGGTATTGGGTCTTATTAGTTATTTCAAGGAGATGAGACTGACTTGTAGATCTTTTTCAAGAAAGGAAATGTTGCCATTGTTAAGAAAATTCTTTCGCTGTTTCTGGACTTAGGAAGAGCTCAACTGCAAGCCTCTTTAAAAAGGCCTTTCCACTGCTGGAGTACGTAGGACAAAGTTAAGATTCTGCTCTTTTATCGCCTGTTGAAAAAGGCATTCATTGACAGCTACAACTTCAGGGAATCTATCTTTCTCGAAGACAATATCAATTCCGCAAATGACAACTAAAGAAAGGTCGTGTTTGACCCTAGCTAATCGCTTTTACGTCAGCTGTGTTCTTTGCCTTAGATCTTTCCGAGTCTGTTATTCTTATTTCATGGCGCTGAGTGGTGGACGAAAACCAACAACTGCAATGGGGTCAATTGAGATCCAATTGCAAGTAAGTAAATAGTCGTCAGTCATTTTAAACAATTTGTGCTGTAGTCAAATGGGTTTTAGTCAAAATGGAAGAATAACAATTAAAGTAATTGTTAATCATTACTACGAATTATATCGCAGTTAATTGATAGTTGCTATCCATTCCAACTTCTACTAGTGCAGTTACAAAAATCAGTTCTAAACAATTGATAATTGAACTGCAGAAATACACTGCAACTAAATCAATCGTGATTGATTTATTTAATTAAATTGACCACTGAATCAGAACCTCCTGAACTTCTTGAAGAAAGACTATGATATCGCTGTTCTTGCTGATGGGAAGATGAGTTTTAGGTACTGTCAGCAGCGATCTCCCCTAATTTCTCTGGTTTTTTTTCGGGTTAAAAGTGGTTAGAATTGGTCTTCAGATTGCTTTATGTGTACTCCAACACTTCATTCGGAAGTCATAGTACATGTTCTGAATATGGTTTGACTAACGATCTCTTGGAATCCTCTGAAAATTTTCAAAAGCAAAGTTTAGACAGGGAATATGTATGCCATAATTCACTATACAATTTTTAAATTATACAAAACAGAGATAAACTATCCGCCGTCATTAGATTCTATTCAGATGTACAATATTTTTTCCAGATCACTATGTAGTCTACCTTTCATAGGGTCAATGTCGCCGTCTCGTCTGAATAATTTGTCGCTAGAAATTCATCTCTTAAATCACCCCATAAGACTCGAAGCAAGTTCCCACAGTTTCCCAAGTTCCATATACGCTACTTCACAGAATATGCTGACAGGGTCACCATACTCGTTAACCTACGCATTCAACTGGAAAATTTAAATATCTCACCGACCGGCTAGCCAGCCTATATCCAATGCATATTTTGACTCCACACAGGGCAATGGCTAAGGTAATCCTCTTTGCAGCCCACAACTCTAGTGCTAGCGATGATTTTCTAATTGAAGCTAAAGACACCCAAAGGTTACTGTTTTCAAAGCAGCCTAAGCCGTGTTATGTTTATTTTGTCTAATGAGCTGCAAGCCAGTCTAAAAATTTGTAGTCTTTTCGAAGATTTGCATAAATTAAGTCAGCAAGTATCTATTTAAGTTAGAAACGTCCTCGAGTCGGTTTGAAGAAACTGCACGACATAGACACAGTCCACTCATACCGTGCGGTACTGATTTGTCACTTTTACTACCACCTCACTGTCTCTACAAATTACAACTTAAGCCCCGACAGCCTGAGGCTAACCATGACAAACTACAGACATACGGCACAACTCCTACTAAAAGTTAGCAAATGTTTAGCTCATTTATATTAATTTGTCCAACAAAACACCCAAGACCTGAAGGCACGCAACAAAAAGTGGTCACTTTGTGTATTCTTGTCTTACAAACACTTACAGATACATCATATCTGAACATTGTCCGATCAAGAAAACATCATAACACTCGTATCGCAATCTGTTATTTGCAAAAAGAAACAATTTAACTTAACTAATTGCTTCGATTGAGTGTCATGTAGTGCACGGTATTCATATTCGTATTCGTATCTGTCGGAATCTTAATTGCTAAGCGCTCAAAATTGTTGCCCCGAGAGTGTACTCGAAAACGTTACGAGTCGCTAGTAACGACCAAAAGAGGTAAGAGCAACACATTAAGATGTAACCACGCCACCCGATGTTTAAATCAGCATAAGCCCGCGAGGATAATTAATCAAAAAAAAATCGTTTTAAGAGTTATTCGCCGCCGGCTATGGATACGTAGGTTTCTTTTTTTTCACCCCCCCCGTCTTAATTTTAATTTTTGAGAAAATATTTTCGTACACGGAATCTAATTGCTATTCACTTTCATTTTCGTAAAGACGGCTCTTCCTTCTTTTCCGTAGCTCAAACCAATTTTTGTTTCTTTTTGCCAACAAAGTTCATAACTTGACTGCCAGACTGTGGATTAGGTATGTTCGACGTGAGATTTTTGGTGCACTTGAGATTCTGTTTTTTTTGTGGTTTGAGGGTGAGCGGATTAATTTGAATTACGAGACGTTTTCTGTGGATTACTCGTATTTGCGATTTGACTGTCTTCTTCCGTGAGATACGAGTACAAGCTGAACCAGGTTGTGATTGGATAGTCGAAGATGTGAGGTACGTGGTTCCGGAATGGTGACGAATGAATGATTATTGTCATTTAGTTGGGTTCGCAACAAAGGTGTGACAGGTGAAGAGAAGCGAACTGACGGCGGTTTGGTTTTTTGACAGAGTCACGTAGTGGCGGTGTACGAGTATGAGACAGGCACGCGGGGATGTTGATGTCCGCTACAATGTGATTAGTGATTATTTATTACTTTCCGATTCACTGCCGCATTGTTAATCATCCGGTGAAGTGTCATTATTAAGAAGGATTTTACTATCTTCTTTTCCGGATCTAGCTTATGATTGGATTCAGAGTTTTGGAAGGAATCTACAACAAGGTCGGTCTGGCCAAAATTTTAAAAATTCTGTCAACTCACACGAGATGATGTGGAGTTTGAAATTCAACCTAAATAACGAATCACGACTTTGGCTTTCTAATGCTAAACGTCCCTACATAAAGATACTTGTCTGCTCGTATTCCTAAGGGTCTATTTATTTATTTCAGATCGGATTGGACTTATTTGATTCGCTATCAGGATATACTGGCATCATTTCTGCAGATCCACGTTAGATATGGTGTAAGGCTTCCAAATATACAGGATGGACCTCAGCTGTGCTGCCAATGGACACCTGAAGTTCCTTACGGACTTTTAGCTACAGATGTCTCTTGTGTTTTACGTAGGTGCCTGCCGTGAAGGGTTAAGCCTACGGTGCGTCTTCGCACAAGATATGAAATCAATGCGTTGATAAGCGCCCTTCGGGTAGGACAAGTACTACCACCAGTACCAGATTCGAAGTCATGTGTAAAGCACGAACTTCCCCTTTGGTGAAGGGCCGAGGCCTATCTAATACCTCAGCCATTCTGTGGATCATGGCACCCGGTTGCAATGCAACTCCACATCGAGCAGACCAATTGGTTCCATAGCAATCCCATGGTTTAGCACAGGTCGTAGTACACTACACATATCCCAAGTCATGAGATGTCCAAGTACCATTAGGTCTATTCTCGCCGCGATTTTGGGTACAAACCTACAGCCACCCCACTCCAACCAGGGGGCTAACTCCTAGATCAGGCCGGAACCTTAGATCAGGCCGGAACCTTAGTTCCGGGGGCTCCTGACCTCTCGTGGTACGAGAATATAGCTTCCGCTCGAGCTTTGCAACCTTGCGGTCACTGCCCAGGACTGGCGGCCTTTCAACACATTTAAAATTTCCTATGTTCCACCCGCTAGCTGCCTACTGCGCCTTCTATTAAATACCTCTTTTGCAAAACTACGTTTTCTTACGAACCCGTAGACCTCACCATTAAAGATGATGCGCATAGCCTGCAAGTCCCTAATGTCAGCGTAATTGGGACACTCACATAGGACATGAAGCCAGTCCTCCTACGTGGCTCCACATGAGCAGCTCACAACCCCACTTTTAGCTACACTATCCGATGTTGCTTGGTTGTGGCCCTATTTACCACTAAACCCATTTTTGAAGCCTCCGCTGCAATACTAGCTGGAGACAGACCGCTGAGTTTCCCCAATTATGTCGATATCATCGGCGTACGCTAGCAGTTGCACAGACTTTTGGAAAATTGCGCCTCCACAGTCTGTTTGTAAGTTCCGACCAATTCTTTCAAGATGATGTTAAAAAAATCGCATGACAGTGCGTCGCCTTGCCTAAATTATTTTCTGATATGAAAGGTCTCGGTGAGTTCTTTACCGACCTTGCTGGAGCAGCGTACATTCTGTATCGTCATCTCGCACAGTAGGGATGCCAAAACTAGACATTGCTCAGTATATCTTGCCTCCATAGATGCTGTCATACGCGACCTTAAAATCTGTGTATAGGTGGTGTGTATCGATTTGGAATTCATGTGTAAATTTGGTCGATGGTGGATTTTCCTGGCCTAAAGCCACACTGATATGGGTTAACCAGGTTGTCCAACAACGATGTCATGCGTTCACACAATACAGCAGATAGGATTTTGTAGGCGATGTTAAGAAGACTGATGCCGTTCTAGTTGGCGCAGTTCAGAAGATCTCCTTTCTTGGAGACGAGAAAAACAATGCTTAGGTGCCATTCATCAGGCATACTTTCGTCCAACTATATTTTGCAGATGAGTTGGTGTACGCTCCCTACCAAGTCATCGCCTGCCGCTTTGAAGAGCTCGGCGGTAAGGCCGTCCACTCCAGCAGCATTGATGGACTTGAGCTTAGGTATGGCTATCTTCAATTTATCCTCTCGGTTGAACGGAGTTGATGGTCTACACCGTCTCGGTTGAATGGTTCATTCTGTCTGACAGCGGTATTTAGTTCGTCATCGCCGTTTTCAAGTCCCCAGCATCGGTTGCGACTCAATACTATGTTCCCTTGTCCGTCTCCACAGACTTCGATTCGAGCTTTGTGCCCGTGGCATATTTTTGCTTAGCTTTTGGTAATCCTTTTAGATCTTATTTATGGGGTAGCATCTCTCAATTTCCTCAACCGCGCGCTTCCCATGTTCCTTCTTTCACCTCCTGACAAGCCAGTGCTCGTCTCTCCTCTCCTGCTCGTAGAGCTAGTGAGCAGCTCTAGTACCTCCATGCAGCGTCGCTTTGTATTCATCTTGCTTAGCTGCATGTGCTTGCCCGCACTCGTCGTCAAATCAGAAGTTTCATCAGAGGCGGTATCTCTGATCGCTTTTTAGCAATGTTGCCACTGGTCTTTGATACTTGATGCTGGGTGCATAGGACTTCTCAAGAGATGAAGAGAGACTCAATCGGAAAGGGATTAGGCGATATCTTGCGATTCTAACCGTTTGACATCAAACTTCCTCACAGTATTAGCTTGCCTTTGCGATGTTCAGGATATCCGCAACCGTACGTTGGCTAGAACAAGGTAATCGTCCGAGTCGATGTTGGCCCCTGTGAAGGTTCGGAGATCCATAATACTGGAGGAGTGCCTTGTGTCGATCGCAATGTGGGTAATCTGGTTGACGGTTGATTGAGTTGACGGAGTTCTCCAAGTCCCCTTATGAATGTGCAGATGCGGGAACCGCGTGATAGCTACAACAATGTTTCACCCCGTCACAAAGTCGATTAGCATGAATCTGTTATCGGAGGTGGTGTCGTGCAGGCTATACTTTCCGACAGTATGACCAAAGATGCCTTCTCTTCCTAGGCATTAAAGTCGTCGAGGACAATTAATGTCATAGCTAGGGTACAGCTCGTAAGTCTTACGCAAGGGCTATCTTTGGTGTCGTCATCTTCCTCCTCTATGGCGGAGTGTGCCATGTTGGCAAATTTAGCCTTAATAATGAACGTTACGAGGGGTCCGTTAATATGCCATAAAGTCGAGAGAGTTGCGTAATTTTGCCTCCAACCACATCGAATAGGCGCTGATTTTGCCATCGATAGCAATCGCCGTAGTAGATGTAGCAGCTGTTCCTCGATGGCAGTAATATCTGCTTCGCAGCAGTCCAGTACCTCTGCTCGTTGTTCGGCTGCACGTGGCCTATTAAGGGATATAACATTCTACGTGCCAATCCAAAATTCATTGTCCTTGTTTCGTTTGCAGAGGTTGTCCATAGTACGAGCACATCCGTCCGTATCTGAGGCATGTTTTGGCTTCGTAACTTAAGTTTTTTTTCCATGGCCGGATTGTCACCTCCAACCTGGAGAGCCAGTTCCAATATAGATACCCCTAGGACGAGGAGTCAGTTAGATAGAAGCCAGTAACCCGTGAGCGCTGCCGTTGGTCCATTATGGGCTCATCCACCACCATCTGACTTAGTCACGGGAGTTTTTACCACCTTGAGCTGCAAATGTGTCGAAGTAGCCCAGTCTTAAGGTCTTAAATCTGCGGAATTTATCCGCTGCTCCGTTTATAGTGCTCTTATTTTGCTGGGTAGTACTCGCGCTTGTATGTTTGACAAATCAAGTCCGGATTGACAGCGACACTGCGTATCGCCAAGTGGACATCTTTGTCCTATTCTACAGCACCCAACTACTCAAGCTGATAAGCGCGCATGGAAATATTCCGCTCTAAAAGTTGACCATACGGACAAGCTGACACTCTTCCATTTTATGAAGAAAATGGTATAAGCAGTCCTTTACAGGGTAACATCTACAGGTCCTTTTAGTTTGGTTTACCGTCCACGTCACTCTGAGATATCACTTGTGAAACCAGTGCACCTAAACGATGATAACCTTTTCAGGGGTTACTGTAATGAGGGAGTGCATAAAGGCTCACTAAAGTGGATCTTTTCACTCACCTACCAAAGCTAGGTCAGTCTTTCAGAAGAATAGACAACCGAGCTGATCCAGTTTCGTAAAGTGGTGGTATGGTTTGGCACAGCTTGAACCTTGCTGTGCTGGCTGCACTCTCTAGCCAACCAAATCTTTCGAAATCTGTCATTTAGACGATGTGCATGTCATGACTTAAACATTGACGCAAGTAAAGCCGTCTTCTCGGCCGGAATCATACTTTTTTATATAGAAATTGATGTGATTAACTAATTGTGTAACTAAACTACTTTATTATTTCTTTATGCTTTCCAAAGGAATTGGCTAGACCTTATTGTTGGATTGTATAATACGCTCTTCAGGCCTAAAAAGTTAATTGGGAATGAATGTACATACGAGCACGTTACAACGAATTCAAAGATACCTCCTCATAGCAAGATACCTCGTAAAACAAAACCTAAATTATAGATTCCCATACGTAGAGGCATTCATTGTCCATTTACGTGTAAGGAAAACAAAGTGGCAAGGGAGGCGCCTCTTACGATAATCAAAATTAATAAAACAAAAAAAAAACGTCTGCCAAGCCCACCTTGTGGTTAGGTAACTCTCCCTTTTTCGAAAACGTTTATATCCACAACCCAATCTTAACGATCCGAAGTATCCACCATCATTGGAAAGCCAATGTGTATACCTTCAATCCACAAAATGACTCCACAGATACGAGTACAATTGCATCGTCATGTCATAAACTAAACAATGATTAATAGCCGCTTCCAACTGATCCACCACAGAGTGACATCATTTCCCAAATCTCAAGGGTTAAAGACGCCATGAGACCTCTTCCAAAACAAAAAAACAACATGAAGTTGGTAAAAAAAAAAAAAAACAAACAAATCCAATTTAACAGATGCGTGTTGCTTAAATATTTAAAGTCACATCCGATCTCCGATGTCAGCAAGAGTTCACTCAATTATCACGATTGTGGACAATTATTATCTGAGTACATCCGAAGGTCTTTCGTATTTACTTATCCAAAGTATCTATGTACACACACACTTACAGACATTCCATTAAGATGACAAAATTCGATGACTTGCATGCAGTCATGCAGAAAATTTGCCGACTTTTTAAGCGGCCCCCAAAGGCACATTTATTCGTATTCATGCGAGTACTTGCGTACGTAACTACAATCAAACGATCTTCATCGTCAATCGTGACATCTGTTTGATTTGAATTTTTGAGCTCGTTAAACTCACTACCGTTCCGTGTTAAAGATCACTTAAGGATTTTCCACAAGACTCACTCTCGAAACCCGCCACCGTAACGAATTTAGTTGAATTGGCATTTTGACTGACTTAATCGGCTTAACTGTTCTACCTGATACTCCTTTATTGGCCATATACGCATAGCCATTGATTTGGCAGTGTTTCAGTTTCGGCAACACTAAATCAACATAATAAGATACTTATTAACATTCTACAGATACATACGAGTATACCTGGTTTAGAGAAGACACCAAGTGGTATCGTAGTGGTTTTCTAGTTATAACGGAGGTTCGGTGGTATTTCGACTGAATTGCGAGGAAGTCGTCTAGTGTGATTCGAATTAAACTGGATTTTGGCGAAAATTCGTTGAAGATACACTACACTGAGATACAAAGAGACCGATCACTATGAATAGCGTTTCTACAAAAGTGGGACAAAACTTTATCGTCATCATCATCATAAAATTTAAAAAAAAAAACAAAAAAAAAAAGAGAAGTCATCTTCGATTAGATACTAGTGGATGACAGGTTTTTAGTCATAGCCTAGGCCGGGTATAGTCGCATTTGTGAGAAACATTGACCCGATCGATGAGAGGAGATCGGTACTCGTAGTTGGTGTGTGTGAATTTATTTGCAAAAATTTGATGGACTTCACGAGCTTGTTTACTCATTAACTAATGTTTATAATTATTTTCTTATTTTCTTTTTTGGTTTTTTATTTCCGTTCCTTCTTGTTGTTGTTGTTGTTGTTTAAGTTGGCTTATGCGATGGAAATTTATGTTCGGATGTTGTACTTAGGCATACACGCAATTGTTGACTCTGCATGTGTTGGCCAATTTATGGTGACCATTAGTTAAAATTGTTTTCCTTTGAAATTTGATGAGTCATAACCGATTGATGAATTAGTAGACGTTTCGGAAGTTATTTACCGTTCCAATTGTGGAGATGGTGAGGAGGTGTGTAGTTGCAATCAGTCATGATCGCCAGAATTTCATCCTAGAAAAACGGGCCACATCCTACTAATTTTCATGTGAACGAAGTAGCGCTCGGTCTCGGAACGGATTGTGCATCTCCAACACTTAAGTTACGCATGATCACCCTCTCTGGCCTCGGTTTGAATTTGACATTAAGACAAGGACTTCTTTGTCAATGACTTGGACTTTGAAGCCTGCATGAATTTTAAAAATTGTCTTTCTCAGGTTCACGGATGAATTGTGCTGTGAAATTGAGAATGGTACGATAACGCATCAAGGAGCTCCTGCTTGGAGAACAGGAACAGCGTTCTCATGAGATGTATTATCAGCAGCTTTCAGGACGATAGAGATATCCGTCAAGGGGAGTAGAAGAATGGAAATCGTTGTCCAATTTGCAATATTCAGTCAGTTGACACAATCTTGAACAGTGCTGGTAGGCAATGTGCAATCCATGACATTGACTCTTTTCTATTGAACATGCCAGTAAAAACAGCGATCCAGGGTTCTGGGAAGTCCATCTTCCCATCATATTCGTGGTATCCTATATAAAATGACGTTCTCAATGCAAGTAGGTAGGTAGGTAAGAGTGACTGTTGGAAACACCAACCCAGTTAGGCCTATTGGCCCATTGCGATGCCACGTGTATCTATGATCCTCTTACTAATGGAACCAGTTTGAGCTTACGATGAAGCGTAGGAGACTGTTTACGTCTACATTCTTTCGATCGCTTAAGTCGTTGTACAAGAAAGGTCCTAAGTGAAGTTTTCTTCTCTGTGAGAGAGTTGGCCATGTACAGAGTAGGTGGAGGATTGTCTCCTCTTCCTCCTCGCCAATGCAGCTTCTACAGAAATTGTTTTTAAAAGCGCCAAGCCTTCTTGTGTGCTTGTCTATGAGGCAGTGTCCAGTGATGGCGTTGAGATGCTTCCTATTTAGAAAGATCAGACTATTAGAATGATTCGGATCTAGATTTGGCCAGATCTGTTTAGTCGCTAGACATGTTGGTTCAACAGTCCACCTAAGGTCTGTTCTTTTATTGGCATCCACCTTTGATATTAATTTGCACGTAGCGATTGGTAGCCCTATGCTAACCTTTTCCATTAGAATAGGTAGAGTGGTTCCAATTTTGGCGAGTTCATCGGCCCTACAGTTCCCTGGAATGTCCCTGTGGCCCAGCACCCAGCAAAGGTGAAGATTTAATTGCTCTGCCATCTCCATAAGAGATGATCGGTATTCGAATTTAATGAGACTGAGTCCGGGGACTTAATAGCTGCCTGACTATCCAAAAAGATGCGGATATCCTTTGTAGATATCAAGTTTTTCTTTAGCCAGGACAGGGCTCCTTTAATCACGAAAATTTCCGCCTAGAATACGCTGTAGTGATTTGGAAGACGGAAGGAGAGGCTTAGATTTAGCTTATCTGAAAAAACATCACCACCATCCGCGCTATCGGTTTTAGATGCACCTGTGCAGAAATGGATTGACTTGAATTATTTGTCCACTGTGTAGTCGCTTCCAGGCTTGGCTGCTGGAAACATCGAGGGGTGTCCATCGAAACAGAATATCCAGTGCCCCGGATGGAGTAGACCGTAAGGCTCCGCTTATGCATAGACACGCTGTTCTTTGAACTCTGCTTAGTTTACTGCAGTTGACTGCAATGTCTAAGGCCGTCCACCAGACGACAACCCCGTAAGTGATTATCGGTCTCATGACTGAGATGTATAGCCAGTGCTTAATGCAGGGTTGAAGGGCTCATTCATTTCCAATGGCTTTTTTTGCAAGAGAATAAAGCTGCTGTAGCCTTATTGACTCTTTCTTGAATGTTAGGTTTCCAGTTTAGTTTCCTGTCAAAAATGTGACCCAGATATCAGAAAAGACTAAGCTGGTACAGTTGATTGAGAGAGGGTCTATAATTGAAATTTTGTATTTCATGCAAAAGAAGACAAAATCGGTTTTATGGGGGTTTACTCCCAGTCCGCAGCGATACCCCCAACGGGTTAATCTGTTCTTCAGTTGAAGCAGTTCTTTAATGGTATTAAGATGCTTGCCTGAAACGGCTATAGCAACGACATCCGCATAGGCAATCACCCTGCTATCAACCGGTTCCTGGAGAGAGGACACCCTCTTGTGGCGTACCTCTGCTAATTCATCTTTTAGTAGAAGCCTCACCCAGTTTGGAGTTGATAATCCTGCTGGAGTTGATAATCAGCATAAGACTGATCAACTCCCCAAGTGTCTACCTGCAGAGTTGACAGCGCAGTTGTGATTGACGTTGTTAAAGTACCCTCTATGTCCAGGAAAGCATCCACTGTGTACTCTCTATATTGTAGGGCTCGTTCGATGTGGCTAGTTAATGAATGCAGAGCCGTTTCCACCGATTCTCCTTTACAGTAGGCAGGTTGAGCCGTTGACAAAAGTCTGACATGCTGTGCTTGTATGTAAATATAATTGGATCGCTAGTATCAGTGGTTTCTTTGGTCAGGTTGCTCACCTGTCTATAGATGTAAACGTTATGCCATGAGTGTGCATCAACTTCATCGATAAGCATACAACGACTTCACGAATAGCTGGCACATTCCTCTCAACAACACAAATGTAACTGCAAAGTACTAGTAGTGTTTTTAGCGACCATGGAAAGGGAGCAGTATCGCTCCATGATCCGATTCTTGTTTTTGAGTGGCGAAACCTGCGAGGAAATCAAGCCCACTGTCGATGGTGTGTATGGGACCCATTCACATTCCCGTACAATTGTTTACCATTGGTTCAAAGGGTTTCGCCGTGGCCGCACGTCGGTTTTTGATGAACTGTGCCCAAACGGTTACCACAGGGGAAATCGTGGTCAAAATCCATGATCTCGTATTGGCGGACTGCCGAGTGAAAATTTGTGAGTTGGCTCAGATAGCAGACATCTCAACTGAACGCATTAGCTATATCCTGCACGAGATTTTGGGCATGAGAAAACTGTCCGCGCGATGGGTGCCGCGTTTGCTCACACCGGAGAACAAGCATATTCCTGAGATCACTTCACTTGGCCTTGTTTAATCGAAATCCGGAGGAGTTTCTTCGTCGTTTCGTGACTGTCGATGAGAAATGGATTCATTGGTACACACTAGAGACCAAAGAACAATGGGTTTTACCCGGTGAACGTGTTCCAAAGAAGGCGAAAACTGTGCCTGGATCATCACCAAATTTTGACAGACGGGCTAAAAGTGGTTATACTAAATGATGGTACATTCATTTTGGCTCAGTAGCGCCACCTATCTACTAATCCGGGTGTTCATCAAACAGCCCTCGTATAAGAGGCAGGTTCAAACGAGGTAGGTAAAGGTAGGTAGATGTATGTCCTGCGACTAATAACCCAATGGCTATGTTTAGGACCATTGTGCCTTTCAGTGTAGGTTGCCTATCAGTACTAGGTCCTGCCTTAACATGAGGCGTTTCGGCTCTTATGGTACTAACTTGTGTTGCCACGAATAAGGTCGAAAGTAAAAGTTAAGTATCGACAGAAGGGCCATCTTGGACGAAGCTCTTTATATATTGTACCTAATTCTCACCTGGTCTCTTCGGAAGGTTTTTAATGGTTGGTTTCCCGCCCAAACTTTCATCCTTCTGTAGCTATTGAATATGTCTCCGTGTCTAAGTGGGTAGTCACACTGAGATAGTTGTGACTTAATATAAAGTCAGCGTAAGTTGAGGTCTGTACTAGGGTTACCTACGTAGTTAATAGTAGTAACCCGCCAGGGTGAGATAAGATGAAAGAGTACTCACTTGAAAGCAGCGGTTGGCATGCTTGCGGATGCACGGCAATTAGCTCGTCGGAGGGGGGGTACTTGCTGCTTGTTGGCCTACAAAAAAAATCATGCCAAGATGGGTAAACATTGTCACCTATGGGTGAAGGTGAAGGGAAGATAGAAAGAGGACTTTGTTCCTTGCATACCAAAGGATATCGCACGTTTTGGATGTGCGTAATAAGGCTATTGTCAAATATGGTTTAAAACTTGGATGGAGTGAAAGTGCTAAAGAGGTAATGTAAACTGCTGGTATCTTGTCTTAATTATGTCGTCGGTGTATTGACATGCGGAGAAAGCTGGCCTACAGACTAGGCCTGTAAGAACGAGCTGTCATTTTCACCTTGGGATCTCGCAGGATAAATCCAAGAGATTCTCCTTCTTCTTGAGCACAAATCATATTGCACGTTTCAACAAAAAAAAGAAAGGTTAATGCATGATTACACGGCAACTATAAGCATTGTATTTCAAATAATGTAATTCATATGAGATTTCAGATCAACTTGGTAAAAATACATACGATACGCTTAATTTGATAGGTATGTGCATGTACGTTTGTACATGTGTCGAGTTTAAATAAGATTGAGTAATACGGAAGTTAGAATATATAGTACAAATGAATGTAGGTAATAATTTAGATATAAGTAGAATATATAAATAAGTAAGTTACAAGTTACAATATACATTTTTTTAAAAGCCAAAGAATAAATTTTTGTAAACCAAATTGGTACTCACGGTTTTTGATCTCGATGGTAATTGCAGCGTCGAAATTTGTGCACAAATCCCTGCTTTCTGCTTTCATTGGTTGATTGTGTAATTAGTTACTCAATATTTAAATCTATTCTTAGGCCTTAAGATTAAATACAATAAGGTAATCTTTACGTTAAACAATTTTATAGGTTTTTCTTAAGTTTTTGTTTTTCTAACATTTCAAATCAAAGTATATTAAGTAGAAGTAGATAATTTTAATAATGAATTTAGGATAGTACGTTCTTAAGACAAGTTTGGTTAGGTTAATCTAGGTTAAGTTTTAAACAGGTCACGTGAATAGATAGGTGATACAAAAAGGTTATACAACTTGGAAGATTAAATTGACGTAGCTAGCATTTTATAAGTCGATTGAATCGTAATTATTGGTAATAAGAAACAATATAGGAGGTACTTAGCACTATGGATACACTGAATTGGTTTTTGATTTGATCACTTGATCCAGATGAATTTTACATTAGAACATGCTAGGTGCACATACTCGTACATATGTATGTATGACTTAATTCGAGTGGTTTTACAGCTGGACTTGGGTCTTTTATATTTTGATACGCCGTTTGAATATTAAATAACACTATTTTTCTGTATCGATGTATGTAACTCCGTATATATGTATGTCTGATGGTTTCGATGTGCTATAGTAGGTTAGGTACGTTCCTTTCTGTTTTTTTTTTTGTATGTAGGTTATAAAAAATCCAGTAGGTCACTAAAAGTCTGCGGATGCCTTGGTAAAGCTTGGTCTATATGTTCCGTTATTTACGGCCGCTAGGTAACTGTATCCTGATGTGACACAAATGTACCGCATGAATTGCTTTACCAATAGCCATCCGCAGTTTTCTAAAGAAATAACGAAATCTTATTAATTTTGTGATTAAGGGGATTCACATTTTTACCTGATTGAGTTCTTCACCACAGATTTTGATTTATTTTATTTTCTGAGCACTTTCTATATGTGATACGAAACGATACGAAGTATGGTATATACTTCTAAAAAAGAATATGTTTAGGGAAAAAAAATCGAGAAGCACTCTCAATCCAACACTTACGATCTTATGTTCGATCCGTGGTGATAAGACTAGCACTGAATTAGAAAAGAGCGCAAGCACACAGGGCTTAGCTTAAATACTCCATTTTCTGTACTAAAATCTAAGTTCAATGGAGACTGCGTTTACATGTCAACGCTTTTGCATATTCTAAGCAACATGTTGCTGGAAAAGTGACGTACTAAGTTCTTTGTTGTCAAGAGGCTTTAAAACACATTTAAATGGATGCACGCCACAGGTCTTACATATGGTGGCACTTGGATCATAGAGAGATGTCATTTTAGAAAGGAAGAAAGGAGGGAATGTTTCATTATGCTAAGTAGTTGTACTGGTATCTCACTGCTAATGATGGTGCACATACTATACCCACTTGCTTCACTAACAAGAGGAAAGACTTTTGTGAAGAAGGCTTCGTATTATAGAAACGTAAAGAAGCTATTTATAGCCCACTGTAACCTCTCTTTCACTTCAAGAAGGTGGGTTTCCTACAGTCGTCGGTCCTCTCTCATATGCACGCTTCTCTGTGTTGCCGTGTGAATAATCCGATCACCAACTGAAGCCTAAAAGGAGTATAAGTTGTGGGATCACTGACCCTCACAAAAAAAAGTTTACGCACATTATATACGAGTATGCATGATACACAAAGACTGCTGCTAGCCTTTTAGAGACGTCAGGAAGCATTCCTTTGGTCTATCTACCTAGTTGGGCTCACGAGGAATTTTAATTTCACTAGAAGATCTGCCTGAGGTCGAACGTACCCAGTCCAATACGTCTAACACTCGTTTTATTTTCAGTTCACTTTGCCCGAAGCGTATTTGTTCAATTTCGAATGGAGTGCTGTCCTAATTTGCTGGACATATGTCAACATTGTACGTAAACGCCCATTCTAAAGTTGCATAGTTCTCTTATCAACTGCTGTGACTTGATGCGTTTTTTTACGAAAGTCCCTTTAGAAACTCAGTTCCGATAAAGCCGGACAACGCAGATAGTTCGAGCAGAAGAAAGATTTATTTGCCCCTGGCTACTATGTACTAACGACTCGAATGCCTTCTTGGCCCCGTGGTTAAGCAGAATCTTTAGTTAGCACTTTCGTGTACTCTGTCCACATTTGGTCTTCCAAAAGTAACCATTTATAATAAATACGACCATCAGATACATCGAAAAATGAAACCACTTGGATTGAGACGAGTACCCTCAGAGAAGGTGTTCCTCAGTATGAACTCGTATCTCACGCGATTTCATAACAAAAACCCAAGCCCCGAAGGCTGATAGATTTCAACTTTGTTTTGGAAAGTGAAAATGCTGGACCACCTTCTGTCATGGTTCTTAGAATAATTTTAATCCAAAAAGATCGACGGACCTACCTGATAAACTTTCATTTTCTAATAGAGGCACCAACTTCTGATTGACTTCGATTGTCTTCGAATTTCAAAGACGCAGTACTTGCCGTCAGCCGATTGAACTGTCACGAGTGTCAAACTGATCCATGATTATAATTACTGACCTGCAGTCGTCTTCATCTCAAAAAAAAAAACCAACCCTCGAGGTATCCAACAAATATGATACAAATGACGTTCTCATGAGCATAATCCGCTTAGTCTCATCGAAAGTGTTGTCTGACTGACTGACTGTCTTTTTTAGAAAAAAATGCTGTTTGTCTGACGGATCACAAGGCACGCATTAGAGGCCCCATTGTAATGACTAACATCGGGCACATGTGAGGTGCATAGAAAAAAGATTTTTATTAATTTTTTTTTTTTTAAATTGGGGAGTGAATAGTGAAATCAACAGAGCCATTGTGATGGGCCCACGACATGCATACAAATGGAGCCTCTAAAGAAGAAAGACTTAATTGTACAGTGGTGGGGCTGAGAAAATAAACAGAAACATTTGTCATTTGTCAATTGCCACCACTGTCGATCAGTCACCGACGACAGGACGGGTGCTAATTATTGACGGTGTGTATCTACAATTAGTCGACATGGTCAAAGAGGTTTAGGAAGTGCACGTCGTCGTCTATTTGGAAATCGAATATCAATTTCAATTTCGAATTTGGCCGTGCTGATGAGGCCAGAGTATGTGGTGTTCCATATCGGGTTGGCAGATGGCTGATGGAATGGCTGAGGTGTTTTCAGGTGTAGCCTTCGCGGGTTATTTGCGGCTTTATGATTGGGAAACGCATAAATGTGTCTAAGTGGTTATGATGGAAACAGGGTAGAGAGTACATTCTTAAACTCGTTTTTTGGCTTAAAAAACCGTGAAGTTTTGGAGGAATGTGGAGTCAGATGATTAGGGGAATTATTATAGATTAAGCCTTGGAATGTCATCAGACTTAGCGAATTATGAAAGATTACTGGGAGCCGAACGTTGACATGTGGAACTGCAATAAGGCATCCTATACTACTTCATATGGGGTGATTCTCAATTTCAACCAAGTTACACAAGGAATGTGCTATATGGACATAAGCTAAGTATGCGTCATATAAATGAGAATGGCAATTCCAGCCCGATGTTGAAATCGCTTTTAAGAACTCCTTTGATAGAAGTCAGGCTTGTCTAGTAAGCCACAGGTTGAAGTGCCAGCGTAGTCAGGCTTCAGGTTAAGAAAGGCTCTTTGAGATCTCCTCGTAAGGCCACGAATGCATTGCGAGTCAAGCGATGCAATGGAATCCTCTCACGCAGAGAGGCAGACGAGTGAGGCGACCTAGAAGTACTTGACGAAGAACGGTTGGAGAGGAATCAGCCCAACTGAGGAGGAGTTGGAGAGAGCTTAGATACATCTTCAGAAAATGTACACGATGGCGCGTAGGAGTAGCAGAGACCGAGGCATAGGGACCCCACGGATTAATAGGTCCGAGGATCTAAGTAAGTGAGTTGGAGATCTCCGGATTAAATTACTGTCAACTGGGTTAATCAAGTCGAGACTACCGCAAGGAACTGTTCTAACATGCTGGATGTTTGAACTTTTTGGGATTTGGCTTCTGGCGACCAAATTGATTTTCTCATGCAATTGCCATCTATCCTAGTAGTACTTACGGCGCTACAGTCCGGAGTGGACCTGTGCACCAACCAATAAGCCCCTCCAATCAGCGAGGTCTTTGGCTAACTGCCTCCACTTGCGCACTCGAAGTTGTTTGAGGTCCCCTAAAATTGCGCGCGCCACCTAAGGCAATTGCTCTGCTGTGCTGTCCTTCTAGATCAGAGTCGAAGATTCTGCGGACTGGAGCGTTGGTGTTCATTCGCACTACATGTCCCAGTCATCTCAAAGGCCCAATGCACAGTTTTTTCACCTGGTCGATTTTGCTGTATAGCTCGTAGAGTTCATCGTTGAATCGTCTCCTCCAGAACCCGTCAACGCATCCGGGGCCAAATATCTTACGAAGAATTTTTCTCTCAAAACGACCAAGAATAACTTCATCCGCTTTAGAAAGGGTCCATGCTTCGGAACCATAGAGCAGAACTGGGATTACAAGGTTCTGGCACAGAGTTACTTTGCTGGGAGAGGGCCTTACTACATAGTCGTCTTCTCGGCCCAAAGAAACAGCTATTGGCAAGCGTTATTCTTCGTTTGATTTCTGAAGAGATGTCGTTTTCAAATGTGATAGCAGAGCCGAGGTAGACAAAGTCCCTTACTACCTCAAAGTTATAGCTGTCGATTATGATATTCTGGCCGCGGTTCATCGAGGTTGGGGGTCCCTTCTTGTAGACAGCATATACTTTGTTTTGCCCTTGTTTATCGCTAGACCCATCCTTGCCGATTCTGTTCCTATATTGGCAAACGTACCAGTGACAGCTCGCTGTCTTCTACCAATAATATCAGTGTCGTCGGCATATGCAAGCAATTGAACAGACTTTTGAGAGATCGTACCTCGTGTGATGGTTTGTGAGTTTTGCACAATTCTTTCAAGGATGATGTTGAAGAAGTCACATGACAGCGCGTCGCTTTGCCTAAATCTTTTTTTGACATCAAAGGTCTCGGTTAGGTCGTTACCGACCTTGATGCAGCAGCGAGCGTTCTCCGACGTCATCCCGCACCAGCGGACGAGTTTGGAAGGGATGCCAAAACTAGACATGGCTCTGTATAGCACGTCTCTGTAGATGCTGTCACATGCGGCTTTAAAATCGATAAGAAGGTGATGAGTATCGATCTGAACTTCTTGGGTTTTCTCCAGGATCTGCCGTAGTTTGAATGATAGGGTCCAACCAGATCGTTGACAAATGGTTTCAACCGCTCGCACAATATGGCAGACGAGATCTTACTCGTATATACGATGTTTAGAAGACTGATACCTCTATAGTTGGCGCAGTTTAGAGGTTCCATCCATCAGGCATACATTCATCCGACCAAATCTTGTCGTCATCTCCTGTTGCCTTAAAAAGTTCGGCGGGTAGGCCGTTCGGCCCGGCAGCCTTGTTTGTTATCATTCGTAGGTCCATAGGAAAAAGATAAGGACATGAACTTTGGCTCCTTGGAAGCGAGAAGAACGACCATGAGTAGGGCTCGATCGGGGAAATAAAAATTGGAGGCATCCTCAAATTGAAAACTCTCGACAGTAGACTGAACATATATGCGATACTTTTAAGGCACTTTTTGGGGGATAGGCAGTGAAATTCGCTGGTAGAATTGCAGTCGTTGTTCCAAATAAAAAGAACCATTTCTGCGAACTGTTTTGGAGGGACAAAATGCAATATTTACACTTAAGCAGCTAATCTTTTCGGAGCTGACTTATCCAGCTACATAAGCTGATTTGTTCCAAGCGATTATATCATTTGCTCGACCCTGAAGAAGAAAGACTTCCCAGAATGAACCACTAACAAACGCATACATTTCCTAAGCATAAGCGTAAAATATCTTTTCTGCTGAACTAAGTATGTGATCGAACGTAAGCCGGAGAGATCAACACATGGTCAACAGCTTTATTTGCATCCAACATTAGACCTTGGAGTATACTAATGAGTTGCGGACCAATACCTTACATCTCGTTATCAAGCAAAACCTTCGAAAAGATTGTCGAACTACTGTCACGAGCAGCTGACACTGACATTATCACGAAAGCAAAGCAAGCTCCCAACGTTCTTGTAAACATATAATGGGAAGTGGCAACGATGACTTGGACGTTAAAGTTAATGTATACAAGGCCGAGGTAGCTTATAGTATCTCGAATATGCTGAGAGTCTAAGCCAGCGGCTAAGGAAGCAATCGATTATATGGGACTGATTCAAACCGCTGTCAATTATGCTAAGAATCCGAATTCTATAATGGTGATGCGAACCCTTTGTCGAAGCGCACAGGTTGCGCTGTTTCGATATTTTCAACACAGAGTCGATTGGTTCATATTCATTTTCTTGAGCTGGTATTTGAGTGAGTATTGCCTTCCAAGGAGGACTATCAAAATCGCTAGGATGTCCTGTGATCTAGTTTTTGGAAAATTATTGTAATAAATTTCTTTGCAAAAGCCACACAGTTTGTACGATCCAGTAGGACAGGATTGCCTGAAGTTCCCTTTGTTTTAGTTCGATCTTTATCTGATGGTCACAAAGGTCATCAGCAGTTTCATTGCCAGACATCCCTCTACTCCCAAGGAGGCATATACGAGTAACTTTGGCTTTATTGTGCACATCAAGCTACAGAAGGATTTGTAGATAGTTTCAAACCATCCTGGATTCTATGTTGTAAAAGCCTTGAGATCTATCCGACAGTATACTGATGTGCGATCATCGAAGGATTCTTCATAAGCATTCTCTGGTAAAGAGTTCGTTCACACAATGTTTTACCTGGAAGGCAGAAAGTTTATAGTTGAGACTGGAAATTCTGGCTCCTACCTCGTACGAGTTAGATGAAGGGTACTCTCTGAGGGATTTGAGAATGATCCGAATAACTGCGATGAAGACAGTCTTAAAGGAGTGATTGTGGAGATGGATTTCTCTTGTCATGAACATTGCTGGTAAGGATAGGATCGGAATATTTTTAAGGATGTTCATGTGTCCAACCACATTATTGCTCTTGTTTTTATAAAAAGCATTTTTTTTTGTTTCTTAATTTTCTGACTCGCCAATTACGAAGTAAGGCATTTTGGCCTAAAAGACCTTTTGTATCTTCTTCTTCTACTTTTCGAATGAAGTTGATAACACTACTAGCAGAAGAATTCGTTGGAGCTAAATCGTGTCCTGAAGGAAATCTTTCGTCTAATTCCGTTGCTGGCTGGACATTCACATAAGATGTGTTCAGCAGACAAAGTCGGCACTCCGGTGAGTCGATTAGATTCACTTTGTTGATGTCATATCTTAAAACCTTGTGGCCTGTGAGTTAACCTACTAAGATTTAGACATCTATTGGCATTTTGTTAAAGGGCAAGACCTGAGCTATTCTCCCAATATGAGATGCATCTCGAATGCTCCCAGCTATTAATAGCTAAATTAACTGCTGATTTAGGAGTGCAGGAGTAAGGTTCAGGTCCATAAAATGGAGTTTCTGACGCGTTTTAGCCTCAGCCTCCAAGATTAAAATGGACCACAAGTAGTAGAGCCGGACTACTGGAAGGACTGCTCTGCAGTCTGTGTAACATGGTCAGAATACCGCTGTCAAGTATATAGCATTGTCTCTGCCTTAAAAATAAGGAAGGCTTCAATTTATATCGACTGCAGCCTCAGGTTTGAGACCACTGTTTACATATCATCCCCACTTCGGAAGACCTGGGTCCATACGATGTTAAATTCCAGCTTAATCGTTAAAGGAGCTTGTGAGTCTCTGAACTCATATCGATGTAATCAGCCGGTAAGGGATTAGATTGGTAACCTATTCATGGACTCACTCTGACCCCAAAAGATACATTGTTTTCACTTGGGAGAAGATGACTGAAACCATTTTAATGGCTTTTTCAAAACGAATCTTCTCCTCAAGCGTTTAACATTTTTTCCAAAAAATCGAAAGCACTCACGGTAGCATAGCGGTTTCTTAAATTCTTTCCTAGAAATCACCTCACGTTTCATGAATTGAAATTGAAATGTTCTCATACTGATATGGTGTCTTTAAGAACAAAACAAATTATTATTGGAAGATTCATCATAGTACGTGTCCATTTGTCCATAGAACTTTCTTGTCTACGTATCTACGAGTATGACTTTTCAAATTTTCTTTGATTTCTTATTCCGAAGGAGTCCACAATAGATAGACGGAGATCTATCTCACCGCGTTCTATTCTCAAACAAACGTATCTCCATTACTAAGCCTAACACTGATATAAAAAAATAATCTCAAATCTTCAGTTCAAAAGAGTTGTACCGCATCACGGGGCATCTATCAGATACCAGATCCAAGGCACAAGATCAAATTTTACATGGATGTATTGTAAAATTGTGTTTTTTAAATTATACACTTAGCAATTATTGTTCGACAACATTGAAAATGGTTCGTAATTTGTTTAATGACTGTGGATGGTTGTAGTGGTTGTGGTGGTTGTAGAAATTGACTGAAATTTTGAAAGATGATTATGGACTTGAGTACAGATACTCTTACACTACATCTAATGGGTTTGAGATTTTTTCTCGTAACACGGCTAAATTGTAGTCCGAAGATTATGAATGAGTTGTAACTGTTGCAGAAAGATGAGTGAGCAAAAGTTGTTTTCTGTCGAGTGCTAGTAATTAAATGCAACATGTGAGCTTGTGTGTGATTGAAAGCGAACGGTTTCGGGTGATTTTGTTTTATTTTTTGAGAAATCAACTGGTGACGGCAATTACGCTCTCTAGGGTCAATGGCTTGAGGACATTAACTGGTTTGCACGGGAAAGATTTTTTGTGCTCTCTTATATTTTATGAATGAACTAAAAAGTTTTGGCAGTATTTGTATCTGCCATGGATAAACCATTTTATAGACTCTTTCAATCAATTTTTATCAGGCTGGACACACCGCAGTGTATCAATTTAATTCTAGTACATCACTAGACAGAAGTAGTTGAGAACCTTACACTTGGGATGATCTTTGAAGATCTTTATGCTGATGGGAATGGCTTAGTCCAAGGGTTTGTCTAAAAGAAGTATCTCTTGACCTCCTGGGTGGCAATTGATATCGAAGCTGCTGGATTGAGATGGTGATACAATAATCAAGTTCATAACCAAGCGCCTCTTTATCAATTCCCTATTGATCTCTAGTAACTACCTTGATAGACCATAGTGCCAGTTCGAGACAGCCTAGCATTCAACATTATTGAATCCTTCTCAATGGTGAAAGCCAAATTACGTTTCGAATAATGAAACCATGGTGACATGAAAACTCACAGGGTGCCAAATTCATTCAAATCGACCAGAGAATGATAGGAAAAAAATTTAAATAAAACAACAGCGGTGTGAGATATAAAATTGATTCTGGCTTTATTGTGAAGGTACGTTCATGCCATTTGCTCCAATATGCACTGCGTTATTCCTCAAGCTCAAGCTCGTCCAAAGTGGTTGAAAAGTTTCCGCAACGTAACATAGCGGCATTCGTCAATAAAAGCTACTGAATGCCAGTTGTGCATCTCTTGACAGTTACTTACCGAAGTTTCAGTCATTCAGCTGAATTTAAACGTGGCCGTAAGAGCTTGGGACATAATGAACGTCCGGGACGTTCAAAAACTGCAACCTTTGACGATAACATTGCTAAAGCTCACCAAATGGTGTTAGACGACCGCCGAATTAAAGTGAGAGAGATAGTAGAGGTTATGAAAATGTCCAAAAAACGTGTTTGTTACATATTAAATCAAGATTTAGACATGAGAAAGCTGTCCGCGCGTTGGGTGCCGCATTTGCTTACGTTAGACCAAAAACGTGTTCGAATGAACATTTGCAACGCTCTGTTGGCGCAGTTTAGGCGTAATAAATCCGAGTTTTGGCGCCGATTAATTACTGTAGATGAAACTTGGATACGCCCGAAACAAAAATTCAGTCAAGACAGTGGACTGCAAAGGGCGAGCCGGCTCCAAAAAAAGCAAAAACTGTTTTTTCGGCTGGGAAAGTGATGGCGACTGTTTTTTGGGATAGTAAAGAAGTTATCTTAATCGATTATCTTCAAAAAGGAAAAACCATTACAGGAGCATACTACGCATCATTACCTTATTTCACCAAGACAACGCGCCATCTCACACCTCAGCGGTTGCCATGGTGAAAATCCATAAATTCATACGGTTTGAACTGCTTGACCATCCGCCTTATTCACCAGATCTAGCCCCAAACGACTTCTTTTTGTTCCCTCATCTAAAAACTGCGCTCGGAGGACAGAGATTTTCGTCAAATGAGGAGGCAATCACCTTCGTGAACAATTATTTTGCAGAGAAAAATGCCAAGTACTATTTGGACGGGTTAGAGAGATGGGAGCATCGCTGGGAGAAGTGTGTAGAGTTACAAGAAGGTTATGTAAAAAAATAAAAAAAAAATTTGAGAAAGAACGTCTTGTATCATTGTTTCTGACAACCCTTGTTTACCTGAGGCTATTGGCGGTAACGGTGTCTCCTTCCTCATTTCGAGAGAAAAATTTCCGATAATGCCGCCATGCCATAAACCGCACTAAACAGTCAATCCGGGTGGATTGTGTTCGCTCCAATAATGGCAATTTTGCGGCAAGGCCGCTGAGCTAAAAATGGGCCTCGTCCGAGAAGATGATTTTTGGCCAAAATCCGGATCTCCGGCCAACATATTCAGCGCCCATTTAGCGAACTCACGGCGTTATCTATGGTCGTCCGGCTTCAATTCCTGCGTCAACACAATCTTATACGGATGTAGGGCCAAATCCAACTACAAAATAAGCCGGGTGATCGGCGCGGAATAGACATTTGTGGGTCTTCTTCGATACTGGCCGCCACGGCGGCTATGTGTTCTTCATTTCTGGTTGGCGGCTCAAGATCCAAAAGAGTGAATTCACGCTTAAACTTTTCTACGCTGTGACGAATTGCCTGCACTCTGAAGTCATGATGACGACTGACCGCACAACAAAATTCACGTTGCGTATTTACAACAGAGCCAGAAGTTCGATATATTTTTTTATAATTTCCGCACGTTCGGCAACCCATTTGGACAGCTGGATGTCATTGGTGACTTTGACAGCTGGTCACCCGTTACATCACAGATCCGTAAAAATTCCGTTTCCAGGGCACCAGTTGCCATCTCCTTATTTTTTTTGACGGGCTCAATCGTGATAGTCACGACGATGGCAACGACGAATTTGAATTTTCGACCAATGTGGTGTTTTCCGAATGGCTTCTTACCATCGCCAGTTGCTCCGTGCATTTTTTGAGTTAGTCCTCATTAGATATTATCAAAAAACTCTCTACGCTGTTTATTTTATTTGGGTTTGAAACGATAATGGTACCGCATAACAATAGTCATGGCATAGTATACCAGTCCTTGTATCCTAAAGCTTGCTGCATTCTCAGTGTGTACGTGGAGCTAGATGGTTGATGTACGAGTATTTATCTTTCCTGCATCTTAGAGTACATGTTACTGAGCTTCAATGTTGAATCTTCTTTATCCAGCTAAGTCTGATCCAATTTGAATGAAATACGCTCTTCGGCCCATCTCCAAACAACTGATGGTCGTGTGACGTGTTTTGTGGGTCTCTTACTGACAAATCTCCGACCTCTAGTTGCGAAAATACCTTTCTACAGAATAGCGAATTGCACCTTCAGTTGCGTTTTAGAGTATGGGTTGTAATTGTTTCCTGTTGAATCCGTTCATCACAAACAAGGTAGTGAACCCGGAAAAACTTAGAATGTTGACACGAATGCTATGCAGTTCAGAGTAGACTGATATATCATATGGTTCTGGCAACATTTCATCCAGATCTTGGCTTCCCGCCTAATTTGGATGCTGAAATGACAAGTTGACGATCGCCGGCTAATCGTAATGTAGTAGACTTTGCAACCTGTCAGATGACATGCAACTGATGATTCTACTGATATGTCTGGTGATCAAGAAGTGTGTCTCTATTGACCAGGTGGTTGGCATGATTAAATTTGACAACCCGCTTATTTCGGTAGTCGAAATAATGTAATCTTTTCATTGGTTTTTGACGACCCTCTAATGTACATAGTCTCTGGTTTTCAACGTAAACCACCTGTCGTATAGACTTATGTTTACAGGATGCCCACACATCCATGGGAGCAAGAATTCTCTTTGGCATCGCTTATCTACATTAATAGTGTTGAAGACACAACTTCCAACCTTGGTATGGGTCGAAGGCGATCTAAAACCTCTTTCTGCTCATAGGGTCACAGCACCCAGTACTTATTTGCTACTCTACAATGGGTCAAACCAACAAGAAAATCCTACCCGCGATTTGGGTGTTAACCACAGCCACCATGACGCTCCCACAAGGGGGCGTACCTCAACAAGTCAGGCCCGAACCGAAATCCGGGGTACTCCTGACTCCCACGGTACCGTGATTTAAGTCCTGGTAGGGACTACCGGTGGTCTTGCCTCCAACAAGACCTATAACCGACAACTTGTAACTGGTCAAATCGTAGCAACCTTCGGTGGCGTCATCTGAAGATGTTTACGATAAGACCAGTACTATCCTCTGCCCCCGCTTTATTATTAGACAACGTCATTGTTGGGCGAAACCGTTGGAATTGGGCGGGTTCACCTCTAATCTACAGTCGAAATTTCTTACTTTATTTTAGAATCCCTTCATGATGGTCTTCTCTGCCGCTTCCTTTTTAATATCCTAATATCCACAAGCACTCAGTCTGATGATTACCATCTTGCACCACATGCACTCCTAAGTTGAAGGAGTCCGTCGTTTTGAGGATCTTCTTTTCGTGATTCGATACAAAAATCACTGTTCTCAATCGCTAAGATAATCATGATTAATTTATTGTAGTTACGACTAATATTAATCATAAATTTAATTACGACTAAAATTAATCATAAGGTGCAATTAATTTTAGTTAAATTCAATGGCTAACAATTAGAGATATAATTTAAAGCAACTGAAATGAGAAACATGCCTCGGACTGATGCGATATTCATAGCAAGTTAATCTGCTCAAAGTCACGTGAACTTGTAGTAATCTGCGAGTTTACAGAGGGAAGCGTCTTTCATTTTTCAATTGATTGAGGAGGCTCCTTGAACTTGGTCGTGGTTTTTAGACTTTTCCACATGCAGCTTTGTATCTACCTAGTCGGTGGTGAGGTCTCGATCTACTTACGAATTCTCTACCGGAGCAGACTGGTATTTTTGTTCAAGACTGTAGGTATGAGTTACTATTACTATTGCGATGGATGATGGATGACTGTTGGGAAAAAACATGTAAATAACTCGCCCAGCTTGGTAGATTAAGTCAAAACGGTTTCAGAAGCCACAAAAATTGTGGCTTCGCTCAAATCCAACCAGGGCTTAGTTTTTAACTGTTTTGTGTATCCAAAATAAGCAAGGTCAACCAAAAAAGAGTCTTAAAGATTATCGAAAGAAAAACATGTCACTATAAGTTTAAGACAGTGCCTTAGATACCGCAGTAACTACAACGTACTTTCAAGTTCGTCCAACGTCACGAGGCATTCTTTTTTCTTCGGTGAATCTTGCTCATTATAACATCTAATTTATAATGCCTGCCCCGTTTCAAATTCGGATCAACAAACTCTGTTAAGATGTTGAAAAGTAATCGTCCAAGTCATTCCCATGATTGAAGAAGAACAACCAAGTACGAGTATCTACAAGCCTAAAACTGATCTGAAATTCTAATCTCGTTTCTTTTGAGACTTGCTCGCAATGTCCACCCATTATGTCATTTTATGTGACGTCTGTCAATCGAATTTATAATAAGTATCTACCGCGGCCGGACTGTTGTATCCAAGGTGTGGTCATATGACAATTGTTTTCTTATAAATATCCGTACTGAGTAATTTTCTTTTCTTCAATTTCTACTTCTGATTATCGGCGGTGATTTATATCTTTTCTTTCGGTTGTGAGCATTCTATTCTAAGAGAGCCTTTCCCTAAATCACGTCACGGAGATATAAATGATTCCATAGGAATGCCAAGAATCGATTCTGTCTAAGAAAGGTGCCATCTGCGAGTAGATCTGTCGACGAGGAAAAGCCTTAAGGGGGTTGAATGTACATGTGCTCAGTACATATGCCCATGGTACCTACTTTGGAAAAGTGCTAATGTGACGCATTCTGATGAGGTGCTCTGATAGTTTCAAACTGAACTATTAGATGGTCGTTGGAAGACCAACCCTTTCCAGAGCATACAATAGAGAAATTCCACTTTCGAGCTGATATCCGGGTTAATAAACTTAGAAACCTCGTTGGCTAAAGGCTTGTAGTTTTAAATTTAGGCAGCCACTGGCGATTGTAAAGCCTCTTATCGTTAGAAATTTTTATCACCGCAATTCGAAAAATGTTTTCGTAATAATTCCGGAAGTACGAAACCATGTTCGTGGTCTTGTTGCAATTTTTTTTTTTTAGAGCCGAGTGTGATTTGTAGTGGAATTTAGCGGAGGGTTTATGTTAGAAAGACTCGTAGTAGCACTTCCGGTTTGTGCTTTGACGTCATGTGTGTTCAAAGAGAAATGGTATAAGACTATCTCGAATGATTGCGACAAACCTCAGTACGGGTTTGACTTTTAATTGCGAACAATAATGGCAACTTGATAAGAGAAGTGTAACGTTCGAAGTTTGAATTGTTCGGCGGTTTGAGATAGATAAATTTCAAGCGGTGAAATGGGGTTTGTGGTGTTGAAAATGGTTTTTCGGTTATCGATCAGAATTACTATTACAATTTTCTGAGGACCAGAAAGGTTGTTAGAATGTTTGTGAGTTACAAGGTAAAGAATTAGTGTTTGTCGCAACAAGTTACATCCTTCTAAGCCGGTTTTTGGTGTTTTTTAATACGTTTTGGCATCAGAATTTGAGAGGTTGAATGCCACTCAACGCGGAAAGAAATCTGATAGGCGTGGGGTTGATAGTTCGAGAGATAATGCGCATAGATGTGTTAAGTGACAGTCTACTTTATTTTGTGAACGGCATAACTATGCTTGCAGCGGTGAAGCCTGTCTTCAAACGAGTCGTTAATGCTGGGACTTATTCTTCGCAGCTTCGACCTGCTCTGAAGACGGCCTTTTCGATAGGTTGAAATGACGGACCAGCGAACGTACTCAGTCGTCATTCTGCACAGAGGGACGAGCTTGGCAAGGATGCCAAGTCCATATAACTCGGTCTTTATAGCTCGTCTTTATAAATGCTGTCATATGCGGCCTTAAAATCGATGAAAAGATGGTGGATGTCGATTTGGACTTCTTGAGTCTTTTCCAGGATCTGCTGGAGTGTGAAGATTTGGTCGACTGTGGACTTTCCCGGTCTGAAATTAGACTATTAGGAACCAATCAGGTTCTTCGTGAAGCGTTTCAGACAGTCATTCAATAAGATAAAATCTTGTATACGATGTTGAGGCGTCTTATGCCTCTATTGCTGGTGCAGTTAAGGGTGTCTTCTTTTTTGTTGAACGGGCAAGCGATATTGATATTCCATTCATTAGGCATACACTCTTCTGACCAGATCTGCGAGTTGAGTTGGTGTATGCTTTGAATACTTCGACCGGTTAGCCGTCAGGTCCAGCTGATTTGGTGGTTTTCAGCTTAGATACTTTATTTTGGTCCGATGGACGGAAGATTTTGCTATACCTTAGTTGAATGGTCTACCCTGCTGTTGTATGCAGGAAAAGTCTTTCCATATTCTCAGCACTGACTGTGACTACTACAAAGTTTGTTTCTTCATCTCTACAAGTTTTTCTACGGGTCTTCTTGCCCCTGACTTGTTCTCTTTACCTCTTGGTAAAACTTCCATACGTTATTCCTGGAGTGCAAACCCTCAATATCTTCGAACGCGCACTTCTGGTCCTATTTTTTCTTCGTTGCAGCCCCGCTTTGTACGCTTCTTGTTTAGCTGCATGTGCTTGACGGTATTCTTCGTTAAACCAGCAATTTCTGGGTGGTGGTCGGGTGAACTCCAGCGCGTCAGTTGCGGCGTCTTTGATGGCACGTTGGCCACGTTACCACTGGTCTTCAGTAGTTGATAGCACAGCAATTGTTCGGGGAGTTCATGACAGGCGTTCGGCGAATATTCTGGTGGTCTCTTGCGATTGCAGCTTTTCTGCGTTATAAGGGGTGTTTTTTTTTAGAAGTATACAAATTCAATACGAAACAAAACACTTGCAGCTTATGTGAGTGTCTATATGCGCGCTCCGGCTAGCTCAATTGAAGCGCAATCGTGAAGCCCAATTAATTTTCGATAACTTTACGGCGAATGTTGACTTCCAAATCCTCCAACGTCTCTGGTTTATCGGCATAGACTAGTGACTTTACATACCCCCAAAAAAGTAATCTAAAGGTGCGAGATCACAGGATCGTGGAGGCCAGTTCACCGGTCCATTACGCAAAAGTATGCGCTTAGCAAATGTTTCCCGCAATAAATTGATGGTGTCCCGCGCCGTGTGGTATTTCGCGCCATCTTGTTGAAACCAAGGCTCTCTCACGTCAATGCCATTCAACTAAGGAACGAAAAAGTCAGAAACCATGTTTCTATAGCGCTCTCCATTGACGGTAACATTCTGGCCGGCATCGTCCTTAAAGAATATGGGCCGAAAATTGTGCCTTCGGATGAGGCCCATTTCCACATTGGCGCCTACGTTAATAAGAAAAATTGCCGCATTTGGGGCACCAGAAATCCACGAGTGATGCAGGACATGTCACTGAACCCAGAACGTCCTAGGGCCGTACTTTAGTACGATGATTCCACCAGCCCATAAAGCACACCAAACAACGAGTTTCAATGGTTGTAAGGGCGTCTCGACAAAGGCTTCTGCGTTTCTAAACTCCAAATTCGGCAATTTTGCTTGTTTACATATCCATTTAACCAAAAGTAGGCCTCACCGGAGAACAAAATTACGACGTGTATAATGGTCACGTGGTTTCCACTCTTGCACAAGCTGGATCTTAAAAGCTTTTAAGGCAAGATCTTTCCGTAAAATCTTCCACAAAGTGGAATATCTCCAATGGCGAATCGACTCATTCGAATTCTCCTCAACATTGCACTCCACAACGGCAATAACTTCTTCTGTTCACACTGTTTGTCATCTTTGGGGACCCGTATTATCCACTAGAGTATACGTGGTGCAACAACGATTCATCCTGTTCCGAATAACTTGCTCAGATGAACGATTATGTCGACCGTAAAATGGATGTAGCGCACGGTAAGTTTGGCGAACCGAACCATGGTTTTCAAAATAAGTTTGCACAATTTGCACGCGTTGTTGTAGCGGTAATCTATTCATCGTAAAATGGCAAAACGTACTAACCCCAAATCAACTTTCAATTGTCAAATTGACGATCTGCAGAAATAGTGCTGCCAGTTTCAAAAGCAATTCCCTAAAAAAACACCCTTTATTTTCTTAAGCGGCGCTTGGGGAATCCGCATTCGTACATAGAATGCAACAAAGTGGTGATCCGAGTCAATGTCTGCCCCGAACGGTCGGATGTCCAGAACACTGGAGGAATGCCTTACGTCTATCGCAATATAATCAATTTGATTTAGCGTTTGATAATCCGTATACCGCCGTGTCCCTTGGTGTATATTGATATGAAAAAACTTTGTGCTTGCAAAGACAGTAAGCCTAGGTCCGTTGCTAGACATGGTGTCGTGTAGGCTATGCTTACCAACTGTCCTACCAAAGATCCTTTCCTATCCTGTCGTTAAAATCGTGCTAGGTGATTTCGGACATTGCTCGTATGTCTTATCGAGGAGTTTGTATAAATAGTCCTACATAGGTGGCGTCTACCTTGCCTTCCATAGGTACATGGGCGCATTAGGCTTATGCAAGCGAATTTAGGCTTGTTGCGGATTTTCATAAGACGCTCACTCACGTGTCGGGAGCTCAAGACTTCTTGTTTAAGTCTCCTGCATTTGAAGAAGCACTGTTTCTTTTCCTATCGCAATCACCATAGTTTCCTCGTATATCACAGTTTTTCGTCCTCCTTATGTCCGGCCCGTCCCATCTAACTTCCTGGATGGCAGTGATATCTGCGTGATAGCAGTACGTATTGGGATGGGATGGAACCTCCACGCCAGGGTAAAATTTTTTTGGTAGTGCGAACTATGAACAAGTGACCGTGAATAAACTTATCCAGCAGCAGGATTGGTAAAATAGAACTCGTACATAACTTCTTATAATTTCACATACAACAATTCCCGTTTAAAGAGCAAGACTTTGAGGTCTATTCAGCTATTTCGAACCCCTTAACTTGTAGGTAATTTTAGACAATCTTCCTCATCCATGTTCCGCCCTCCATCATCTTGGAATTTGAATTTGACAACGATACCAAGGCTAGACATGGCTTCGTGTATTGTATGCGCCTTTCCTGTATTTTAGAATTCGGCAGGTATTGGTCTTCAGTTAAGAAAGTCCAGACTTTCTCGTTTCTGGCGCTAAACGGTTTTCTGAATGGATTCAGATTGTCAGCACCATCTGCGACAATTCTGTTACCTTTCTACCCTTATCTCTGCATGCTTTTGTATGCTTTTGTTCGACCTGTGTTTCCTTGGGAAGTTATTTTCAATTTTTGGTTGACTTCGAACTGCAGACCCACCTCTCCTTGATCTTGATGCGCTTGGGGCTGATAGAATAGGATTTTTCGAGAGGTTTTGGGCGACTCGATCAGAAAGACTCTATCAGTCTCTTGGTTACAACAAGGTAGTGGGCCAGGTTTATATTGGCTCCTCGAAACATATGGACATCTACAATACTAGGGCTGTCTCTTGCGGTCACTGCAATGTGTCTTTTAGTGGATGATCATACTTGCTAGCTATGACTGCATATCGCCCCTCTGAAGAATCGATTAGTCCAAGCTCTCAGAGCTGGTGCAGTGTACGCTATGTTTTTAAACTGCGTCGTCAAAGATGCTCTCGTTTGATTGCTTGGCATTGAAATCACAAATTATGATCTTTTGGACATTCCTCATATGTTGTTCAAGGACTATCTTACGCAAATTAGGAATATGTTGACAAATTAAAAGTTCGCGCGTTCTACATGCTCGTCAACAGTAAGTTTGGCCATACCCGAGTACTAAAGGCGGTTAGGTCCTTTAGTGTTTCAGTAGTCGGGCAGTTAACCCGACGGCACAACTCCCAACCTGGGGGACCAAACATTCCAGAGGAGACTGTCAGTAACCTACAACGGTGGTAAAGCACTGCCATTAGTTAGCTAGAATTGCTCCATCATCGTTCTTTCAAAAACCTGCCTAGATACCGCAAAATCCTAACATGATCTCTGAGTTCCGAGAGAATTGAGTTCATCGACAGACTTGCGTCCATATTGTGTTTCCTCTGACCCATGGGTATGCACTGAAGTTCAGCCTGTTGTGCTTTGCAGGTCCGAGGGCTTAGTAGTTATATTGCCAAATTTTGTTGAGACCCCTCAGCGATTCCACCCTAGTTTCTCAACCTGTGCCGATTGTGACAGCTCGCTTTCTATTGTCGATATGAGATATTCCGAAGTGACCTAAAGATCGAACCTCATCGAGAGTAATTTTTTTTGTAGTCCTGCTTGGTCTTGTCTTGTTGCGCTTAGAATTCTGACTCTACGAGTATTTGAGTTTTCGCCTGAATTTTACTGAGCTCTTGAAGAATTCTGGTGATATCCTCCATCAGTCTGATTCCATCCAGAAAAATTGTCTTTGGTGCACTTTTTTCTATGAATGCGGACTGGCATTCTGCAGTTCAATGCGTCGTGCGTCCAGCTCTTTGTGCATGGTTCTGGTCTAGACTTTAAGAGAAGAGCTTAACTTGGCTTAATTGTCCCCAGATTTGGTATTTCAGTCTGGCTGTCTGGTGAGTATTTTTTTTTTGGTTTTTTCAATGTCTGTCAAGGTGTCGAACATTTGCCAATACTCCCATTAGACCACTTTAGCAACCAACCACATCATTGTGGTTGCAGAACATTTATGGTTCTATGGTTAACTAATGGAAACTCAGTCATCAGCCAGTGACTTATTCTAACCTTGTGGTCTGCAGTATTCATCCTTCCGTTAGACCAACTAAAGTGAACCGAACCATACCATGAGGTTCTATTGAAACAGAAACGGTGTTTCTGTTGCCTTTGAATTCCATAACACGTCTGGTGGAATAAACGACACCACGATTGTGGTTTCAAGTCGACCTTCTGTGAATGAAAATCCCATGACATTCTTATTCAAATGCAGATACAGGATGGGCTAAAAGTTTGTATACTAATGAAAGATTTTTGTAGGTTTAAGTGCTTTTCATATAGGGATGAATGATACTTAGTTTTGGCATAAACTATTTTTTAAACACAGGCAGAAACACTTTTGCGGACTTGAGCATACTCATTAGTTCATAGTTGGCATCACGAACTGCTAATGCTTGTAAATGTAAACACCTTCCCCGATTCAAGGCAGGAGGGTCCTGAAAACTCCAACTAGGGAACTGGACGTCTTGGAACTAAGCAAAATACTCATAAAATGCATTAATTCCCGTGATGTTCAATCTCTAAACACTAGCTCACACAGCATTCATAAAACGTAGACGGAACTATGCGCGAGTCTAGCGTGGCCTTGCTTCTGATACTAAATACACAAGATTGCCATTTTTTTTGTGAAAGCATGCTGAAGATCATTCAGATTTAGGATGAAACTAGGAAGGAGTACCATAACAATACAAATGAGGTAGCTGAGGAAGAAATGGTCAATTTCTGCAGTCAGCTAACAAATATCTAATGAATAGAGCACTCATGTGCCGGGCGCTGTAATATTAAGTAATGACTCGCACCTAATTGTTATCGGCATAGACAAAGTGTTGGCGATCGTACCAACAACGGTTGTAGTTTCATTGATTTTTGAACTTGAGTTGTCTTGTTTCCGGCGACGACCAGCTACCGCGCTGTTTCAGAAGTTCTGTATTGGATATCCGAAACACATGCAGAGCTGACATCGGAAGGAGATCGATCACCACCATATGATTGTTTATGTCCATATTGTACAGCGGAACTATACCCAGAATTAGATACAAAACTGACAGATCTTTTAGTGAAACAATTGTTTACGATCACAAGCAATCAGTAACACTATGTCTTGGCCACAAAAGGCCACCGGAATGCTGTGAAACATGTTATTGTCGCCGGAATAGAGAGTTTTGTTGATATGCTCTAAAGAGGACTCATGGCATCGTAACTGAGACTTTAGATACTTGGCAAAGCATCGAAAAGCTAAAGCCTATAAAAGTTCGCATTGCAGTCGTCCATGCGGGGGGTAGAAATTAATTCGAGTCCCACTATCGTATGTGAAAAATTCGGATGCGACGGTGGAACTGGTTATAGGATCACAGTTGATAGCTGGCCACGGCTTACGAAAAAACGCAGTTGAGATCATAATAGAGGTTAGCTTCGTGTTAGGATCAGCTTATATGATGAAGCGATTTTTCTACCGTCTCTAACCATCCTGTGGTGTGTGCGGTTCTAACATAATAGTGAGTTGTCCGAAATTCACAAATTCGCATTAAGTCCTTAGTGAAGAAGAATTCATAGTTGCGATAAAGGCAGTCAAACAGCGGGAATTGATCGCATCTCTGCCCGAGTCTTAAAAGCTGCGCAGGCATTCGATGCCTTTTCATTAAGAGGATATAGGAGGTTGAGGACTTACCTGATAACTGGCAAATGTGCATAGTTTTCCAACTTGGATGGACCATTAACAGATTGCGAAAACAGGAGGAGTATTTATGTTTTTCTCGAAATTGTTAAGATGATAGCCAAAATCACCTTCGAATGCTTCAGGAGATATCTGGAGAATGCTATACTTATCCTTATCAATCTGCTGAGTGTTGGTCCTAGCTAATCTTGAATAAGAAGACTTTCGAAAGTTTAAATAGACAAAAGGCGTAATGATGTGGCCTGAGCAGCAGAAAAGGTGTTTTCCAAAATCAAAGCCAGCTATAAAGGCACGAATTGCTACGTACTACAAAGCGGTGGCAGCGAAGGGTGTATACTCCATTTGATTGGATTTTGACTTGATTTGAGCGGCGGTAGACCTTAGACTTTTTAACCACGCTCATAATATTTGCTTCATTTCGCATCGTACTATGGACATGGATTAAATGACCATCAATTAGTAAGTTACTCGTAGCAAAGTAGGAGGTTTTTAATACTTAGTATTGGTTCGAAAATCTTTGAATCTTTGAATATCTGAATTTAATGTACTCATACTTGCCGCTTTCAGGATAGCACAGAGCACTTTTGCTCCTAAAATCTAGAAATGCAAATTTTATGGCTTGAATATAAAGATGCGACTGTTCCACTGATATTTTGCAGCAGTTCTTGGCATGTGTATGTCGTTTTCACATGACATCCGCAACAAACTTTTTTTGATCACGGATCATAAACATGCCACTACATCATACTCGTATCCCTAACAGCTCTATTAGGTAATGGGTTAGGAGCATATATGTAGATTTGATTCCATAAAAGCCGAAGTGGCAATGAAATCCACACACGCTCTGCAACGGCTAGGTCTGGATACCAAATCAGGCTATTTTGTCCGATGAGTTTACAGATGGCGCTGCTGACGATTGTTCATGTACAACTTGAGTTCAAAAGAAAGTCGCGCATAAAATGTTGCATCATGCTAAGATAACCAAGTTCAAATTCATTCAAGTGGACATGCTTAGTTCAATTCATAAGAGTTCATTTGTGGATCGTGAAATACTACTCCTGGATAGTCCATAGGATTATTCTAATACTTTCTAGAAATAGTTGGTCAAAAATGGATCAGACTAAAAGAATAGATCAGATCAAAACACGTAAGACACCGCGATACAAGACTCCTTCTTTGGAAGGATGTTAGGCCTATATCGTTTTGGATCGGCCATTGGACAGTGTAGACAGACCAAAGGAAGAAGGAAATAGCAATAAACTGGTAAAACTTTTTCTATAGAATCCCAGCTTCTGACAAACTCAAACATAGCTCATTAGGAAAACCCTTCCCTAAGGAGAACATACTGGCTTGCTTAGTTCCGCAAACCTGACAAGAAGTCCAAAACACTGAGCTCACATATACCCTTATGGGATAGGCATTCACGAATGATAGTGACACAAACGCTCATATAGGATGGGTTTTCATGAACTACAGTGATAAGACAAAATACCAGCATGCTCTTATCGGCCCCCCAAGCACGCAGTTATCTCTTTAAATTTTGTGGCAGACTTCAGTTTTTACTTTTATCTTTTCCCGCTATCAGTGGGGGTGCTAACAGCATACTCTCAGCTGTTAACTTTTTTGGTAATTATAGACTTTGGCCGAGTGATCAAAACTAAGTAAAGTCTGGCACTCTTTCTGGCTAGAAAATATCGGCTTATGGATGCACGAAATTTGTTATTCTCACCGCGCACTAAGTGTAGATGGAAATTGCTTTGAGTTTACTATTCTGGAAAGAGATTTTTAAGAATATCCTAGAGGACAGAATGTTTGTATCTAGGGCAAACCGCAGAAGAAAAGGCTTTACTTACTTAGATAAGGGCGCTACAGTACGGGGTGGACTTGGGCCTCAACCAATAAGCGTCTCCAGCGCGGTAACGGTGTCTCCTTCCTCATTTCTCAAGAAATAATATCTGATGATACCGCCATGCCATAACCTACTCGAAACAACTTGGCCGGCAGTGGCAATTTTGCTTGTTGACATACCCACAGAGCCGAACATGGGCGTCATCCGAGAAGATGATTTTTTGACGACGGATCCAGCCAGATTGATCTTTAGCTAGTTGCCTCAAATCACCAGAAGAACTTTCTTCGCAAAGCAGCGGAGATTTTCCTAATCCATTTTTGATAAAGTGCATGCCTCTGCCCCATCGAGCAGGACTGGGATTATAACGGTCTTGTATAGGGCAACTTTTGTTGTTCGAGAGAGGGCTATGCTAATCAATTGTCTTCTTAGCTAAAAAAAAGCAGCGATTGGCAAGAGCTATTCTTCGTCTGATCTCAGCGCTGGTGTCATTGTCTAGCGGAGCATAGGTAGACTAAGTTCTTAACAACCTAAACGTTATATCTATTGAAAGTGACGTTCTGTCCAAAACGTTGGTGTTGGGTGTCATTTCTGGTTGACAACATATACTTGGTCTTGCCTCTTGTGTTGACTCGTGACTTTCGCATTATTCTTTCAAGAATGATGTTAGGGAAATCGCATGACAGCTTATGCTGTTATCAAAGGGTTCGGTGAGTTCTTTATCGACCTTAATGGAGAAGCGTACATTCTCCATCGTAATCCAGCACAAATTGACGAGTATGGCAGGGATGCTAAAACTAGACGTTGCTCGATATAGCTTGCCTCTATAGATACTGTCATACGCGGCCTTAAAATCGATGAATAGGTGATGTGTATCGATTTGGAGCTCATGAAGGCACACTGAGATGAACACATGCATCAATCAGGCTGCTGGCGTTCACACAATTGGCAGATAGGATCATGTAGGCGATGTTAAGAAGAAGACGGATGCTTCTGAAGTTGGTGAAGTTTATAGGGTTTCCTTTCTTGAAGATCGGTCAAACAATACTGAGGTTCCATTTATGAGGCATATTTTCGCCCGACCATTTTCTACAGACGAGTTGGTGTATGCTCCTTGTCAAGTCGTTGACTGCAGCTTTGAAGAATTCGGTAATCAGGGCTCCCACTCCAACAGCTTTGTTGAACTTAAACTTAGATATGGCTATCTTCACCTCAACCGAATAAAACCCAGCACATCAGAGGCGGTGTCTCTGATTGCTTTTTAACAATGTTGATGCTGGCAGCATAGGACCTTTTACGAGATTAAAAGATACTGGATCGGAAAAGGATTTGGCAATCTCTTCCGATTGCAGCCGTCCGAAGTCGAACTGCCTCCCAGTGTTAGCTTGCCTTTATGATGTCCGGGATATCCGCAATCATATCTTGCCTGCAACAAGATGCAAGTCGATGTTGGCTCCTCGAGAAATTTGTAGATCCATAATACTGGAGGAGTGCCTTCCGTCGATTGCAATGTGGTCAATCTGGTTGATGGTTGATTGATCAGGAGTTCTACAAGCCCCCTTATGAATATCGGAATTTGGGAACCGCGTACTAGCCACGACAATGTTTCGGTCCGCCGCAAAATCTATTAGAATGAATCTGTTATCAGAGGTGGTGTCGTTCAGGTTATACCTTCTGAGAGTACTACAAAGGATACCCACTCTTCCTAGCTTTACGTGACATAGCTGGGGTACTGCTCGTATGTCTTGTCCAGGAGGTCGTAGAACCTATCTTTGGTGTTGTCATCCTTCTCCACTGTGGGGGCGTGCAAGAATATAAGGCTAATATTGGCAAATTTGGCCTTAATTCGGAGTGTTACGAGGCGTTCGTTCACATGCCGCAAATTTAAGACTTCTTGCCTAAGTCTGCCTTTAACAACAAATCCGCATCCAAATAAGCGATTCTTTTGCGTAGTAGATGTCGAAGTTTTCCCTACTCCTTTACTCCGGTCCATTCCATCGCATTTCTTGTATGAACCTGGCCGGTTGTTCAACTGCACGCGACCTATTAAGGGAGCTAATATTTCACATGCAGGCGTTGTCAACAGTAGATCCATCCATTTCTGATGCTTATTGTTGCTTCGTAACTTAACAGTTTTCCTCATGGTTGGGGAGATACCCCGCCAGCACAACCCACAACCTGGAGGGTTAGTTCCATTATAGATATCCCTGGGACAAGGGGTCGATTAGAATGAAGCCAGTAACGCGTTTTGCTCCATAGAGCAGGGCCGAACCAGTTTTGTCTTACGAGTTTGGCAGGGAAATCAAAACTAGACATGGCGTTGTATAACTCGTCCCTGGACAAACTGCCATATATATCCTTGAGGTCGACAATTAGATGGTGAATGTCGATCTGAAATTCCCGGTTTTTTTCCAACATCCGCCGTAATGTGAATATTTGGTGGATGGTGGACTTTAATGGCCTGAAACTCAACTGCAATGGACCAACCAGGTTGTTTATGAATGGTTTCCGACATCCGCATGTGTCGCAGAAAAGATCTTTTAGGCGATGTTCAGGAGATTTATTGCTCCACATTTAGCGCGGTCAAAAGCCTCTCCAAGTAATGCCGAGATGGGAATGATATGGACGTTGTCTCTCCTGCCCATATCGGATTAGCTGCTGGACGTTTCCAACCAGGTCGTCTACAGCTGTTTTAAATAGACCAATATGGTGTCCTTCTGCGCAAGCAGCGTTATTTGACTTTAGCTTCGATATTGCTACTTTAACTTTTCCTAGGTTGGAGGGACGGAATTTTTTGTCGTCTTCGTCCAGGGTGAATGGCTCATTCTGTACATCATCGCCGTTATGCAGTCTGCAGAAGTAGTCTTTCCAAAGAGCCGACTGCGACTCTAATACTAGTTGTCCATGTCATTTTTGCAGGCTTCCATTCTGGATTTGTAACTTTTGCATCCTCATTTTATTCTCTAATGAAACTTTTGATCGTCATTCCTCGATTGCGTGCTTCTCGGGTTCTTTCTTTTTCTTTCCGAGAAGCCAGTGGGAAGAGCACTTCTTTTCTGCTCTTCTGGCTTAAATTTGGGAAACCTTTGTCTCGTGAAGTTTCTTAGCTCAAAGAATTTTTATATTTCGAAGACAAACTCTTCGCACACACTGTAATTAAGTCAGACCGCAGAAGTTTTTTATTTTAATTTTTTCCTGCAAATCTATCCGTTTGTAATTGTATATGCGATTCTATTTACAATTCTTTCCCCCATTCTTCAGGAGGATATTTTTGTCTTTTCCAAGGACAAAAGGTAGTTGGCACTTCAATCAGAATTGCCCTGTTGGCAGAGTTGGCACTATTGCACTTTTGCAGTTGCAGTTGCAGTTTCGCACGCATAATATGCGAGGCATTCACATGAAATTGAAGTTGAAATTCTGTATCTACGTACGGCATCTCACGATCTAAACTCTCTCCCCTCTTTTGTGTTTTGTTCATCCCCATACAATTGTACAATCTGAATGGAAGAAGTCTATCTCTGTGAAGAGCTAAGTACCGACCGGCTGTGCGTGTATCTTTACTACTCGTAAATGCAATTGTAATTGCAGTTGCTATACGGGTACGAGTGCGAGTATGTCGCCCTTTTTCGTAGAAGACTATTGAATTATGATTTATCCGCCGATGGTCTGATGGAGATACTACTCTTTTCAATTGTCCTCTCGTACGCAGCCACATTTGAATAAGAATGCACGTAGTCGTACTACTCGTAGATACGCGCAAGTCTTCCTTTTGGATAAGCGATCTTGCGATCTGCGGCTATGGAAACATGCAGGACGTGATTTGACTTGCCAATTGGAAGAGGTTATTTTTATTTTTATTTTTTTTTATCTCCAGAAGATTTGTGAAAATAGGAAAAACAGAAGGCAGCCGATTCGATTTATATTATTGCAGGTAACAAGTATACGTAACGCGCAGTCATACACGTACACGTAAAAGCACCCGTACTTGTATCTTTTCCATTAGCGCCACATGACGTGCAAATGATCTTCGCTTTGATCTTTGCAGCCTGAGGTAGCTGACTATCTGAGTATCTGAGCATCTCTAAATCATGAGTGGTGCGTGATTTTTGTTTTGATTTCAATTGCCATTTTGTTTTTTTGTTTTTTTTTTTTAAATTTGAAATTGAAAACGAGATGAGTTTTATGAGTTAAACGAAACCCACCTGTGCCGTGCACACGCCTCAGAGTAGTAATTTATCTCGAGTGTTGTGATTATGGTTACATAGTAAGACCTCAGGACAGTACCATGTCTTGAAGGGGGGCATTTCGTTGCTTGGTTGCACGTGCTCATTATTTTGCTTTATTGCAGACTTCTAACCACAATCCACGTTACTATGTTAACTTTTCGTTTGTTGATTTTATGGTGAATTTTACTTACCCGCAGCGGTATTGTGGATCTCAAAACGGGAAATCATATGCAAATCAGCCTCAAATTGGAGGGGAATGTATCTTTTTAGCGAGCTTTGGGTAATTTTAAATTGTAATAAAGTTCCTCGAAAATATTCTCATGAATTTCTAAAATTATTGTAATAACACGATTTTTTCTCTTTTTTTTCTAGGTGAGTTGAAATCGTAAATAGATCGTGAGTACTTTTATTTGCAGTAAATATTGAATGTTTTTTCTTGGAGGTCTGCTGAGGGTGACCATAGTAGTTGAGAAGTTTTATAAGTTCGTACTTTGGCCAGAAATGTTCTGAAAACTCAGCAGAACTCTTTTTAATGCGAATCTCCAAAGCCAATTCAGGAATATGCTTGTGTTTAACAAAATAACGCAGAAGATATGATACTTCGAATTAAGCCTTCTCAATGTCCAATAAAAGTTGTATGTACCTATACCAGCAATGTGTTCCAAGCTATTAACTAGACGGAATACCTTGCCTTCCGACCATAGTTACCATAGTCCCTTGCTGCAGCTGAAAATCTGCGTGTTCGGTGTTTCTAGCTCATGAGGACTCATTTCCTGACGATTCCATCTTCTTCCTTAGTATTCATGACATAAACTGCCATCGGAATTGGAACCTCCATTAATAGAGAAAGCGATCCGCGATGTCATAACCACTCTCAGGGTAAGTGCTGCATGATATTGTGTCGCTTACGCCTAGCACAAGTAGGTGTTGAGCAAAGGTGCATTGCCCTGTTACTTCTTGGATACGTAGGGACATGCCACCCGCAGTTATTCTCATAAGAAGTCCAAATGTTACTGGAACCCCTTACTCAAGTTCGGGTCCTGAGAAACTTCCTACGACTTGTGAACCAATCGAATGCTTTCAGTCTTGCATTCCCGCACTAGTTTAGAATTGGTGTGAGTTTTTAGTCATCAGAAACGCCGCAACTGATGTGCTGGGTTTTACGTGACCACCTCCACGTAATCCATGGTTTTATGAAGAATGCAGGCAAGCACATATAGGGAAACGGCTCACCAACAAATCGTCACTGAGTAGAAGCATGACAAGCGCGACAGGGGAAATAGAAAGGTGTTCTAGCCCAGGAGCAATGTTCGGAAGTTTTACCAAAAAGTAAAATGAACGTATCAAGGCAACATGACGCGAATAGATGCCTTTAGAGATGAACAAGGAAACATTGTAGTAGAGCCGGTACCGAGGATATGGATAAACCACTTCTGCAGACCATTAAATGGAGAGGTATCAGGTAGAATGAATCATTCGACGGTGAAAATCAAAAGATCCATCCACCCGACCAACATAACGTGAGGATAGCAATATCCTGCATAACGAGCTACTTAAAGCAGCGGGAGGTGACTTCCTAGAGCCCATGCATCATTTCATTTCCGAGGTTTGGCCGAAATAAAGTATGCCTGACGAATGGAACCTTGGCACTGTTAGCTCGAACCACAAGAAAGGAGACCTTTTCATCTGCGCCAATTGTTGAGACATCAGTCTCCTTAATATCGCACATATATATGTAAGATCGTATCTGCCATATTCTGGGAGCGCCTGAAGCCACTTTATCACGATCTAATTGATCCTTATCTGTGCGGTAAGTCCACAATTGACCAAATGCTTACAGGCAGATCCTAAAAAGAACACTAGAAGTCCACACCACTTCTTTACCGACTTTAAGTCCACACAGTACTCCAAGAAATCGCCAGTAGCATTCCGTCCCTTCAAACTTACAACCGTAACACCCGTCACGCTATGAATGCTCATCAGTATACCCTCAAGCCCACTTTCGGACGTACTCTAAAATATCGTGATCCCTACCTAAGCCGTACAAGTCGCCCTGTTTAGCTCTTTATTTTCTAGTCATTATAACCTTCAAACATTTAAAACCAACGTTCACCGGTACCTCTCTTTCCATCCTCCCTGATTTTCCTTCACCCGCGCTGTCTGCAAACAGTTTAAGGGTACTCAAACCCCTTGAGCGCGCGCAAATTATAAAAGAAAAAATAAAAATATGATAGCATCTGTAGACGCGAGCTATACAGAGCCATGTCTAGCGATAGTATTCCTGCCCAAGTTGTCAGATTGTGCAAAATTCTTCGAATAATGTGGTTTGGAGAAGCTGTACAGTGTCATTGACTAGGTCAGAAAAGTGCACATTAGTTGCCTAAGATGTATAAAGGACACGTAGAGCATATGAACAGCAGCTTAAAGAGTCTTTAATTCTAACTGGGATGCGCAAATTAGTAAAGGAAGACCTCGTCCTATGTGGCGAGCACAAATGGGAGAGGGCCTCAAACGACTTGGAGTGCGCATCCGGACGTATGTAGTTAGCCAGAGACCTTGTTAACTGAAGAGGGCTATTGGTTTAGACCGAGGTCCACCCCGTACTTTATCGCTATCTAAGAAAATGAGCATATTTACAAGACCTTAAGCCTAGTTTGACTGTCCCTGTCGAAGACAGACATAAGTTCTCCTAACGAGGTGTGAAATTTGTCTCTATCTTCCCGCAAAAGACATCAGAGCTTCTTCTTAGATAGGTAGATAGTCATCTGTGAAAATGCGACTACGTTCTATTCTTGACTTAAATTCTGTTCAAAACCATTGCTGAGGACAAGGAAAGACTATTTCGGACTTTCGTGGAAACAGAAGTCTTGGTGGCACTATCATCGTCCATCGAGCTAAGAGTCAGTCAGTGAAATCCCGCTGCGGGTTGTAACAACAAATCTTTCTTTTTAAGCGAAAGATAATCTTGAGAGTGTAGCTCATGATATGAATATCAAGGGGAGAGAGATTGATCAGTGTATCTAGAGCATAGTCGTGTGTACTAGGAGCCTCCTTGGCGAGATAGCCTATTCTATGGAACTGAGTTCACATGTTTTCGGGGAAGTTTGTTTCACCAGACAACCGGCGCATAGGGTATAAATGGTCATCTCAAAGTCATACAGTTCTAGAGGACTCTTTTCAATCCTATGTGTTGCTGAGAGCTCCCTTGTACAGCCAAAAGGTCGACAGTACCTTATACGTTTTCGGTGCGACATATTTAGTCCAAGGAATTTTGTTTCCCAGAATGGAACCGAAGTATTAAGCGTCGTTGGAGGATATGTTTAAAAACTATGAGTCAAACCGGTCAGCTTTCTCACTTTCTTGAAAAGAGCAACTGAAAGTCCATTTCTAGTGCACCAATCGTCGATCATATCTAGAGCTGCATGGGCCTTAGAACGGCAGTGCAGTGGAGCTGCATACATCGCATACTTAAGCGTAGCTGTAACTGTGGAGGGCGGTAAAAGTAGGTTCGACCAGCATGTAACATATTAAATCAGTGAAGAAAGTACGCGGCAATCACAGTTTACTCTGACATCATGCCTTGGACACAGTCAGCATACGAAGATCACAAAACTAGTGATGCGTCCAAAGTTTTGTTGTCAAAAGCACCCTCAGTATTGATGATAATACTTAGTGCTTAGTTCTTTTCAAGTTGGCCTTCAATTCCGCTCTCATATTTGGACGACCTTCCGTGTTTGTAGGCATATTGCATCTTGGACAGAGGTTGCATCGGAAAGCAATTCTGCGCATAAGATGCCCAACCATTCTCCTACGCTCGATGATTTGAGCAAAAAAGACTGATTCGTGTGAGGCGATTGAGCACAATTTACTGTTTAAGGGCTACTCTTACTGTTCGTGAAGGATTGGTGTTATGCCAGTACCAGGTGCGGACTCCCTTTAGAGTCTATTCCTATCTGTTACTTTGCAGTACAACTGAATACATGCATCAGTGTCTGGCGACTTGTAGCCAACAACGGGGTAATTGATGGGCTTATTCGTCGTCAGAACCGATGAACTATACCAGCTACGGCTAGTTACTCAGGTTTTTTTTTTATAATTAGTGCTCCCTCAAGGGGTTTGAGTACCCTTAAAAAGCTTACACACAACGCGGGCGAAGGAAAATCAGGTAGGATAGAAAGAGAGGTACGTTGGTTTTAAATGTTTGAAAGTTATAACGACCTGGAGGTAGAGAGCTCGGCATTGCATTCCATTAACGAGTTGTACGGCTTAGGAATTAATCATGTCCGAAAGTGGGCTTCAGGGTATACTAAAGAGCATTCATAGCCAGACGGGTATTACCGTGAAGGTTTGAAGGCACTGACTTTTTGACCGGAGCGGGAAATAGTGGGTGGGGGAAATAGCGATTGATAAAACAAAGTTAGACAGGAAACATTACGTCAGTGTTGGAGGAGGTATATTTATAGCGATAAGAGCTGAATTTTAGATGGACATAGGAAGTGAGTCTTGAGCAAGAGCCTCTGCTGTCGACTCCGCGCAGGTGTCATTTCCCAGCTAAATCATGGCATACCAACAAGGCTGAGACTTGGCATCTCTTTCTGCATTCGATATACCATTTGTCTGACATGGAAGCCTTCTGCAGTACTTTCCTTTGATATTTGATATTTGAAATCGGCTGGAACTAGCTAATGGGCCTACTTTGGCCGCTGGAGATATTCAGACATCTGCTATACTGAAGAAATGGCGATCGATGGCAACAAGGTTAGGAATCAATGAGACGCTGCATTGGTATTTCCTTTTGAAGCTAAATGAACTAGTTTAAGTCCATTTCCAGATGTGGCTAGGTTAGGTTAAAACAGGGGTGTGATGGACATGACATCGCACAAAACGAGCCCATTGCGATCCTTGTGTAACCCAATCTACCTGGTGAAACATCCAATTTCATTGCAAAAGCCAAGAAGCCTTTGAAGTTCGTACCGTCTCTTTCCTATAGGTTTTCGAAAAGGTATTTCCATAAAAATTTTCTTCGACTACACGATATTGCCTCGCATTCACACAGTATGCGTGTTATGTCCTCAACAGCTTGCAGATCACCGCAGAATCTGCAAATATCCGTCTCTGACAATTTGTGTCTCTTTGCGTGTTTCCGCATGAGACAGTGTCCTGTCAGGATTCCTATTACTGTCCTAATCCTATCCCTGTTTAATTTTATTAACTCCCTAGACCTTTTGCCGTCAAAAAGTAGCCAGAGAGCCTTGGATACTCTGTGTCCTTCGAGACTTGACCACCTTGGATTAGCAGTCTTTCAGATTTTTCCCTCGATAGTGTAGTTTGATGTTGCCAACATTGCTATTGTCGAGTAGCTCTCCTTTTCTTGAAAGCTCGTCCGTTTGTTCATTTCCTTTAATACCGCAGTGTCCCATCTGCATAGTGCCTTGAGCACGATGCGACAGCTCCTGACTGTATCAGAGTTGACGTTGGTTGATTTCATTGCCTTGAGTGCGGGCTGGCTCGATCTCATCTGGATTAGTTCAGTCGCCCTGAGCACGACCAGAACCTCTGATTGAAAGACACTGCTTGCGTCCGCTAGTCTTATAGACACTCTTAGTTCTGGGTCTTCTGAGAAGATACCAGAACCTGTTCCTTCTTTTGTTTTCGATCGGTCTGTGAAAATTGCAATTTAATTTGACCTGATTATTGCATTGTTTTGCCAGTCCTCCCTCTAGGGATATATTATGTCATACGCAATGTCGAAGTCAACCAAGGAAACAATTTCATCCATTAGAGTTGGATTGCCTGTCCGCAACTACTGCTCTTGAAGTAACCCAAATTAGTGAGCCATATCGCACTGTTGCCAGCAAGTTTTTTGATATGTAAATCAAGCGGTGTTAGGTGCAGAAAGGTGTAGAATGTTGCCGTAAGGGTGATACGGAACGCACGTGTAATGGCGATGGAAGCCGTTCCTTTCCACCATACTATTGCGTCGTATGTAAGTATAGGTCTTACTACCACCGTATACGGCCAGTACACCATAACAGGTATTAAGCCCAAACTTTTTTTTTACTGTTTTTTTCGCAGATAAGAAGAGCATTACATATCTTTTTGATTCTTTCCGTAACTTTAAGATTCCAATCCAATTTTTGTCCAGAATTACACTCAGATACTTCCCGTTGTCCAAGAGGGGCAATTCCACTCCGTAGAGTTTTGGGAGTCTGAATTGCGAAACCACAGCTTTGTTGCTGTCCGATTTCTCTTCCAAAGAAGTTCTGTTTGGCAATTTTGTCGTCAAAAGCACCTACTCGTACATTGGTTTTAACCTCGAGGAGTTCGTGGAAAGGTCTATTTCTTCTGCAGAGGTGTAATTGCTTATCAGGCTGACTTAATATTCATGCGGTTTTTTAAACTGCGATCGCCCTCGTGTCAAAGGCTCAAGACTTTATGCCTATACTGATGGTTGTAACAAATCCACACTCAAATCTGTAAATACTACCTCTGTTTTCTGTAGCAGCTTTCGCAATTTTCCATCATGTCCAGCCTTGTTTGTCTAGCCTGGAGGGGAAAGCCATTCTTGGGACCCTTTGTGTAAAATTTTCCGGATATTACGGAGCCAGTAAGAGACCTGATAGCTGCCGATAAGGGTCCATTTGCCACCACCATTCTTTCAGCATCTAGTGTAGCCCTAAACAAAATTCTTATTGACTTTGGTTACAAATACGTTGATGCCGCCTATATCAGGTATTTGTCATGCTGACTGTTGATTCTACCGATAATTCAGTCACGCGGATCCATTCATCATGTGTCTTTATTTTTCGGATTAGCGGCTTATGTAAAACTTAAAATATTGCCCACTAAATGTCCTAATATCTTGAAATAAGAAGAACGAATACTGGTCATCACAACGTTCTCATCTGTAAACGAATATACAAATCTATGTTTGTTGAGGCCAACTTATATTAATCGCTTTATCACGGAAATAAACAAAGATCATCAGCGCGTTATTCACTATCGCTCACTGTCTCCAAATGATTCTCAAAAACATGTCGGAATCATCAAAAGATACACTTTTTCGCCTCTGGTTCGAGTTCCGCTTAACTTAATCAAAATCAAATGGCCCTTTCGCTAGCAAGAAAAGGTGCCAAATATGACAAACGTATCTGATTTCTATTTAACTCGTAATAAACTCATAAAATCAACCGAAACCGCATAGAAAAACATTCCCCTTCATTCACATGTAAATTTATATCTGAAAATCAATCTAAAAAATCTCCTTCTCGCCCAGGTCCAATCTGATCGCAAACATTTCACTTTTCCCAAACAATTGCGTTTACATTCACACGATCACCTGTGATAGATACTCCCGACATTTATGCATGTCCGTATCTATAAATTCAAGCAAAAGAAAAAAAAATTTAAATCTACCTTTCAGATGGAAAACTTGAATATTCGTAATCCAAACCAGAGACACCAAACAAAGTAGTAAAAATATTTTCAAAAATATTACGCAACTCTCTAGAATTGACAAAAAACAAAAAATTTGGATGTCATGCAGGTTGTATCTGTTTTTAATTTGTTGTATCTCTGTTGACATTCGTCATAAAAAACAAATTCTTTATGGGGCAAATTATGCAAAATTTGTTTGCTGTGAATGGCCCATTCGACATGACATGAACAAAACTTAGTGACAGTGACTCGAACTCGATTAAGTACTTAAATGGGAAGACTCATTAAATGCGACAATAAACCTGCATTCAGACAGATAGAAGTATTTTTTGATCTCTGACCGTTTTTGAGTCGGCGCGTCGCGTCAATCCTGAGTATGCAAGTCCAACAGTTTACACTTAGCCATGCGGAACTTTTTAAAAAGGCCTACTCTTGAGGGTCTTCTGTTTGTTTTTTTATTTGATTTTCTTAGAAGTGAACACTACACGCATACCATATGCATTTTGTATCTTTTCCTCGTATACGAGTAGCAGAGATACCGCCTTTGAGTCGTCCAGACAAGACAAGACAAGACGAGACGAAGCTGTTTGTCTTTCCAACAAAAGCCGGTTAATGTCATTAAAGTGCCATAACCCTCCATATAAATGGTGTTGAGATACACGTTAAAAGTGCTCAGATACAAGCATATGGATACGTCTATTGATTATTAGAAGTATCTTTTCTTTGGTATCTAAATACTTAACGCCATACGTATGTAGACTTTATCACATACATTTTCTTCTATTTAATAGATACAATTTGATTAACATCTTTATGATTTTATGGTGTGCAGCGTGCGTATCTATACGAAGGTAAACATTCAACTCGACCGTTTAAGATATGAAATGCAAATAGAAAGTGCATAGCCATGCACTTCAGACCATTAGAAGTATCTAAAGGGACTTTGAAGTGTGGTCATTCAGCTGTGATGGGTGATTTTTCGACGAAACAATCATAAAGACTAATAGTTCGTGTTTTCGTGAACAACTTCTCATATAAACGAACTAGAATAGGTCCACGGTGGCAAGCTTGTGGCACCCCATTTAAAAAAAAAAATAAATAAATTCATACACTTCTAACTCTGATTGATTTGGAGAATTCATCAATTTAAAAATAAACGAATGTGCAATCATTTGTCAACTTTGGATCAACTATTTTTAAACTGAGCTACCGGTTATATTTTGATAGTATCCACAGGTATTTACGGGTATCTACCGTAACGCCTTTCACTTTTTTTTTTTGAATTTTAACATTTCTTGTAAGCTCGCGCAGTCAGTAACTCTTAATTGCTTTGACATATTATTTTGAGATAAAACAAATAAAAGTAAGAAATATTACTTAATAGTAGCACACGCAAAAGTCGCACAAGTCAGCGGGGGCATTTATGACAACATGTTTGCACACTCGTATTTGTTAGCGTTAATTTGCATGCACTTGACAGAAATACATTTTAAGTAGACGATAGACTTTTCAGTTGTACGTAAGATATTTGCAAAGCCGTCATCAAGCAGACGGACTATTAAATAATTTGGTAGACAGTGGGTACGTCGAGTTTGTGGACACTTAGTTGAGTATATGAATAAAACAACACGACAATTGTTGAAGTTGCAGTACGTTCCTTAGAAAATCAATATTTCATATCGGCATCTCTATTTTATATTCGTAAGCTAGATCTTGATACATGTCCTATACTGGGCACCGGTATATCTGTCCGTTCTCGCCTAAGAAAGTCGCTGTGAAACAAAGCTTATACGAACGACTCGGTAAGTCCTACGTCCTGAATATGATGTTAGAATTGTCAAGAAATCATGAGATTGTTTGAGATGTGTCTGTGGATTTGTATTGATGATGAAATACCTTAGTGAAGACCTATCTTGAGACTTGAACCACGCTTAGATGACGCAAACGTTGGTGATATTTTTACCATTTCCAACATACTTCTACTAATGGGTCCAAATCGGTTCAACTCTCACTTTTCCCGAAGAAACAGAAATTATTATTATCAAATCCCAAGAGGATTGAAAAGGTGCGCTATGTTTGTTCTACTGCATACAGCGCGGGCGAAGGAAAATCAGCGAGAATAGAAAGAGCGGTACCGGTGGACGTTGGTTTTAAATGTTTGAAGGTTATAATGACTAGGAAATAAAGAGCTAAACTGGGCATTCCATAAGCTATATGTACAGCTTAGGAACGAATATTTTAGAGTACGTCCGAAAGTGAGCTTGAGGGTATACGGATGAGCATTCATAGCGAGGCGGGTGTTACGGTTAAAAGTTTGAAGGGGCGGAATGTTACTGGCTACACTGGTGGTGGAAATAGCCATAAAACATAGTGAGACACGAGACATTACGTCGGTGTTTCAGGGTGTCCATTGTTCGAGTGATATTTGTATCACTTATGAGTTTTATCGCACGGTTTTGAATCCTATCTAGCAGGTGCAGAGATGGTTTGGGCGCACCCGCCTAGATGTGGGTATTGCACTCCAATTCCGAGCGGGTGAATGCTTTATATATTGATGCACGATCAGAGGCGGTGAAGTACACATGGGTTGAAAAGTCCGTTTCTAAGAGAGGGCACCACTTGAATTAAATCCATACCATTTTCAGTTAGTACCAACCTTCAAAAGATACGTGTATAAATTTGACAGCTTCTCGAGATAGCGCGTTGTGAGTGAAGCAACTTTTGTTATTGTGGAAAAAAATGGGAAAAAATGCAGCCGATGCAAAGAAATGGCTTGATAAGTATTACCCGGACTCTGCACCAGCCGAACGAACCATTCGCAAGTGGATTGAAAAATTTCAAAGTGGTCATACAAGCACCGAAGATGATGCACGCAGTGGACGTCCAAAAGAGGCTGTTTCAGATGAAAACATCAAAAAAGTCCACAAAATGATTACGAATGACCGTAAAGTGATGCTGATCGAGATAGCTGAGGCTCTGAAGATATCAAAAGAGCTCGAAGGCAACGATATTGATAAATAAAGTTGAATTTTGCAAAAATTGACTTTTCAGCCCATGTGTTATGTTGGGATCTTTAAGTGCTCCTGCTACTACACGAGTGCGAAAGTGGATTTGTCCAATTGAAGACTCGACGCACTCAAATGTAGGCGGAGACAAAGGACAATCTTGGAGTGGTGAGCTGGCCGCGAAGTGAGCATCAAGCAGATTGGCCTTGTCCAAAGAGCTGACAGCTGGAATGTCATTGTAAATGAGCGTTGGAATTGAAGATGAGGCAGAACTTCTAATGTTTTTGACGAACGACCAACAATTTTTACTACCTTTGGGCCATTGTAGTATTTTCTGCCTCATTTTTTGGTCGCATTGGAATTTTACACGCTTCAGAAAGACGTTGCAGTCGTTCTTGGCCCGTTTAAACCTTTTTCGGTTTTCCTCTGTTGGGTTGGTCTTGAAGGGCCGAAAAACATTTCTTTTCGGAAGATAATATCAGCAGCGGCATCCATGCCATTATCGAGGAAACATTACGACCAGTTAAAATTCCTAAAGAAGTTATTGAGTCCGCTCCAATTGGCTTTCTCGTATTGCCATACGGTTCTTTTAGGAATCTTTTCTCTAACTGTGTGGTCGGTTTACGAGAATTTAGCTGATATGACACAATGGTCCGACGAGCCCAGAAGAGAGATCACATCAACGATGTACAATACTTATCAGGGTGACTATCAACGTCTGGTATTCGCGTGGGCTCATTTACAAGCTGTGCTAAGTTGTTTTCCGCAGCGAAGATCTCAACACAATATCATCCGTGTGTTGCCTGTTCAGAATGTCGGAGCCACCCGAAATTGTGTATATTGAAATCGCCCGTAATGACGATACAGGGATACAATTCTTTGTATAGAGTCAGACAGCGCATCAAACTCGTTAGAGGTCGAATTGCTGTCCAGTTTGGTCTTGATCACAGATGTTGTCATTCGATGTTTGAATTGTAAATGATTTTCCCCGTTTCTTGATGTGAACTCTGTGAATTCACTCCCTAAGTTTCCACTAAATGAGTAACCATACCAAAAATTTCGATTTTCTTGTCGACTCGGTAGCCGACTCGACTGTGTTTCACGAAGTACTCATGAAATTTCCCAGTCGTCAAGTTAGTAAATATAAACAGCTACTCGAAAGGAACATCACAATTGAAAGGTTCCAGAATCTTGCCGACTCGTTGGGCGACTCGATTTTTTTTTTTCACGAAATGTCTATGAGATTTGCAAAGAGAAAAAGAATTGAAGGTAACGCATGGCATGATATGCGGATGCAGGGACAAGACGGAATAGTGCGCTGATTCGACTCTCAAGCGGGGCGGTATTCTGATGCGAGCAATCCAAACAGCCTACTAAATTAATACGAAGTCATGTGGTAAGTCATTGGGGATAGTACGACACTTTAGATTATGTCCGTTGTTGATTCGGATTCATAACGTTGAAACCAAATGCCCATAGATATAAAATTGTTATCAAAATTCTTTATTCACCCAATGAATAGATCTTCACATTTGCTAGTTTGGAAATACTCGGAGCACGGTGAGTTTTCGGTTTCTCACGAGTTCTCAGTCGATTTCACACGGAATTCACATTCCTTGTATTCGTAGATACCACAGTGCCTAAAAATACAATATGTACCCCCTTGGGTAGCGTTGCTAAAGCCGCTAGATATGGACTGTCTTGAAGAGTATCACTATCTCAGTTATGTCGAGAAAAGATCTTTAAAACGAGCATTTTGATCAGACAGTGCAATGCGGAATAGAGAGGAGCACTAAAAACATAAACATTGAGTCTTGCATTTGTGTGGAATTCGAGGCAAAGTCTCCTATCCTGAGGATATGCTACTTATCTATGATATCTATGCTGTTTAATTGAAGGCTTCTTTTATTTTTAGATGATTCAACTGGCCTGAGGTAGCAGTGGCATGAAATTATTGAATGAAATGCAGCTGATGAACACTCTTACACAGTGAGCCGTTAGAGCTTCCTGCGGTGATGTTGCTGCTCTCCTGAATTTATAACTTTTATGAGCCATATGCCTTAAGAAGTTGGAGCATCCACTTGTTGTTACATTTATAAAGGATGGTTCACATAATACGTATGTCAACACGTCAAGCTTCTTCAATACGAAATGGGACACATGTGGGTATCTTTAACAGTTAAAGCCGTTCCGTTCTTGGTTGGTGTCATGCAATAATTTAATTGTGGTAGTAGACTGCTTGAACGGTTGCTAAATAGGATGGTTGCGGTAGTAACATTGAAGCTAATTAATGCAGATATCAAGAGTCTTAATATGTTGTAGCAGTCTTATAAGAATAACGTCTTTTCACGGTTGGATATTCGGTTGATTTTTCAACATTCGTAAAAGTAGGTCGTAAGACTGTTTACAATTTAGATAGTAGTTACCAAATTTTGGTAAGATGATCTCTCCCAGTCCTCTTTTGGAAGCATTTGTAATGCAAAAATACTGTGACGTCTTACTTCTGAAGCTTCTATCAACCTAGACCTGCTGCGAAAACTACAGACGGAAGGGCTTTACACAAAGCTATTATCTAGAATTTGATCTAGTCGCATCTTTGAGTCAGGTTGTGCACAGAAAGCAAGGAGACAGTAGTCAGCAATGCACGTCAGTTACCTATTCCTTATGTATTGCGGTAATGAGTTCTAATTTGACTGCATCCATTTGATTTGAAAAGCGAGTGTAGTTGTCATTTTTCATGGTATGCTTATTGCCAGGACCAAAGGCTCAGCTCGTCTTTAGCACCTGAGCTCATGGACGAGGCTGCCTTGACTAACAACGTCAATAGCGCCAGGATATAGTGTCTAAAATAATAAACACCTTAAATACCCTAAACTGGTGCAGCTCCTGGTGTTTAGTGGCTACACCAATCTTTGAGTAGAGTTTAGAGTACTGCGTACCTTGTGTGTTTTCCAGGATTCAGGGTTCTTTTCTTATTTTCATGAGAGTTGCTTTGCTCTATGCAAAAGTATCTACAATGCTTCAACATTAACGCATCATGGATATCAATGTTCCTAAAGTACAATATCTCGGTGGCTTGGCAGAATTTTTGACAGCGCCAAACATTTCTATGATGGAATTATTAGTACTTCTCTTTTAGCCATTGATATTGCGACAACCTTTCGATGTACAGGGTCTTCCTATTGGGACATCCGAACTTTGACAGTTGATAGCGGCCATATTGTTGAAGCTACATCTGTCAAATTGGTCAAATTGTCATTTACTCAGTCTGTTTTGCCAAATAACCATGGGTGGACATAGTGTTCAACAACACGTGCAAATGATAAAATTCTTCGGGCAGCGTTCCGCGCGCTTTGCCCATTTTACGGTCGCCATAATCGTCCTACCGAGAGGACTATTCGTAGTGTGGTGGATAAATTTGAGTCCGCTGGTTCAGTAAATGATAAAACAACACTGGTACTTCGATGAAACGCAAGATTCTGCCGAAAACTTTGCCGCTGTCCGTGAGAGTGCGCAGGAAAATCCGAGGCAGTCGATTTCGCGTCGCTCACAAGAACTCGGCCTTTGCAGACCACAACTTGTCGAATTTTGCGTCGTGACTTGGGCCTGCACCCGTACAAAATTCAACTGACCCAGAAGCTGAAGGTAAAGTACCATAGACATCGACGTGTTTTCGCTGCATGGACTCTGGAGCAGTTGGAGACTGACCCTAATTTTCATCGAAAAACCATCTTTAGCGATGAGACTCATTTCTCGAATTGAGGATGATATCAATCCACATGAGATCCAAGAGCGTCCAATGCATCTCGAGAAAGTCACTGTTTGGTGTGGATTTTGGGCTAGCGGCGTCATCGGTCCATATTTCTTTGAGAACAAGGTTGGCCAGGCCATCACCGTCAACGGTGAGCGCTATAGGTCGATGATTACAAACTTCTTTTGGCCTGAATTGGATGATATGCACACCAGCGACATGTGGTTTCAACAGGACGGCTCTACTTGCCACACAGCTCACGCCATATTGGAAATTCTGCCTGAGCGATTCGAGGGCATGGTCATCTCACGTGGAGGTGATGTGAACTGGTCACCGAGATCGTGCGATTTGACCCCGTTAGACTTTTTTTGCGGGTTTTCTCAAGGCCCAGGTCTATGCGAAAAAGCCGCAAACCACAGCGGCCCTCAAAGCCAACATAACCCATGTCATCGGTCAAATTCAGTCTGATTTATAGGTCCGAACCATGGAAAATATTACATTTCGATTGTGCGCCACCCAGGGAAGCCGCGGCGGACATTTGAACGATGTTATATTCCATTCGACAGGCCTTTCAAATGAATAAAAAATTTCGATGACATCTCACAGGCACTTGGTTGTATTTAAACTTAAAGATAGGAAGCGCTTACTGAAAGACCCTTTACGTGGCTCTGAGACTAAGGATCCTGGGACATTCGTCTACGCAATCTATCTTCTACATTTGAAATCGATAGAAAGATTTTATGTGAGGTGTACAATAAGTATCCAAACTTTTCCTCCCCACTGTATACTCGTTTCAGCGAAATTAGATCAAATTTCAAGCTTAAACCGGGCGCCCAAACCACACATATACGGATACATGTAACATATCTACCATCACCTACACATATCTGCAATTGCATAATGTCAAATCCGAAATTGTTGGTAGATACTCGTATACCCGTTCCTCTACTCGCACTTGAGTTTAAGTGAACTTCCATTCAATAAACTCTTTTCGTGGCACAATCCATCCATACGAAGGCAAACCTCCAACTCCGCTATCGCATTACTGGAAGAAATGCAAATTTTTCATGAATTTTCCACTGCAACTGTCCAATTTAGACGCGACACTTATGGCGAAATACTCGTCGCATATGCGACAGGCCAGACTAGAATGCTTCGAATAAATATGACACCAAAGTTCGTTGGAAAATTTGGACTTTGTTCGCACGGTTTTGTCATGCCGTTTGCGTCGTCTTATCGTCCATCCGTCCGTCTGTCCGATGGAGTGCCACAAAGTGGCATAGGTTAAGTTGACTTGGAAATTTTTGCTGAAGTACGAGTAGAGGTACTTGTTCCGTACCTAGTACTGGATTGGAGTATCTACGAGTACATATAGATACTTCTTTGGGCTCTGTTTTGGCTCCTGTTCTTGGTGGCAGTGTAAGTGGTAAGTGGTAAATGGTATAAGTGCGTGGTTGGATACTTGGTCGCGACTTTAGTTGCATGACTTTTCAGATTTCGAAGGTTTGTGATGTATGAGTTACTCGATTCGATGGCTGAAATGACAATGTGTGTTTGTTGTTTGACTATTCAGTTAGAGATACATTACGTCTGGGGATACTCTAGTCGTATACGAGTACGAATACGAGTACGAGTACGGGTACTCGTTTATTTTCAGGTTTTAGGGTTGAGTGGGAGTGAGAATTATTTGCTGAAGTGGAGTTGAATGAGGGTTCTTGTGCTTCCGTGGCGTGTTTGACTGTATACGAAGTGTGCATTATTGCTTTGTGTTTGTGTTTACCAAAGTGAGACTGAATTTATAGTGAATTTTATGCTCAAATACGTGCATCACGTGTGCTGGGTGAAACTGCAGATAGGTACATATGGGGAAATATATGAGAGTGTCGTCGAAAATGAAGATAGATCTGTGAGATCTATTCATGGTTTGCCGTGGAAATCGACCTTAAAAAACGAAAGAATTCATTTTCTGAATACCAAAAATACTTTCCCTTTTACGTGGTTTCTAATGTCACGTACTGAAATTCGTGGCATCTAGAAGCCTTGCAGTTGTAGTTTCTATTGTCGATGTTTAACTTCGCTCAAGGAACCTATAATTTACCTTTGAGTATACTTATCTATTGTGGCAAGACAAAGACCTGTCACCAAATCCAATGTAGAGCTTATAGCTAGAGGAATGCCATGATATCAGGGCACCTTACAGTAAAGCAGTATCATTGCCTTGTTATTGTAGATACTGCTCGACTAAATGCCAGTTGTGAGGGAGTTCTCGGCAAGCGAAAGCTAGCACTAGTCAAATATCCAAGAGTCCAGAGCGAGTCTGTCTTAGAAACCGAGTAGCTCATTTCAATGACGCATCAGCTCCAGGAATCGTGAACATAGAAGGCCAAGCTTATATGGCAGAACTTACTTGTAGTTTCCACATATCGTTTGGTGTTATAAGAATGATGTAACTGGCAATTTCAATTAGTTCACATTTTGTTACACACCAGACGATTCCGCTTATTTACAGAACTTGTTGCTGGATAAAACATAGTGGCGAGTGGCAGAAGATTCCTCGCAAAAGAATCTACTTAACGACCTGGCCAACATTGGATGGTCAGACCACCAACCAAATCAGCCACGCTACGACCAAGATATGGTTCCGATGTATCATATTTAGGCAACTTGGGACGGCTGACAATATCCGAGATGAATACTAGGATCAAGCGCATAGGAAATATGTTGCTCATTGACAGAAACATAGTAGGTACCATACCCGCTGTTCCAAATAGATCGATTTACGCTTGAAATATTGAGAAGTTGTCAATTGATAACACAAACTATGCTCACGTCGAGAATTGGCTTCTGTTGCGTCTAAATACAAGAACCTGAACTCGGCACAGATCTCACCGACTGAACCGAACACTGAGGAAAATTCTGCTAAAGGACCTCGGATTATTCATTAACAACGTACAGTTAAGTCAGGAATTGAAGCAAATTCTAGATTCTCCGTTTGGCGTATAGAGCAGCTCGGAACTTGCAAAAATACATTTCCATCTCGGCAGCTATGTTAACAAGCAAAACTACCATACTTTGTGCCCGTTCTTTTGTGAAGATGGTCGTTGCAAAAATGTTACAGTTAGTATGTTTAACAATCGTATAATCAGTAATTTTGGTGATGTTGGCTCCTTGGGATCTGTGGAGCTGCGGTCTGCCACAGATGAGCATTTTGTATGAGTCATCGTTAAGAATCGGTGTTATGTTGACATTAGGTAATGCTCCTTGGTGTCATCATGAATTCCACAGGAAGCATCGCAGGATACTGTATCACTTATGTCCAACAGATCTTAGCTCCTTGCAATATTTGCCACTAAGGGACAGCAAGAAGACCGCTCACCCCTTAGAGACATCAAGTCGCATTCGTTTGGTCTGCTGGCAACCTGGAGAATTGTGTCATCTGCAGTTATGCTGATATGAAACCACCAACCCATCGAAGCTTTAACCGAAGACAAAGGCAGACCTAACGTAAGTTCGGGTTCTGAGAAACTCTCCTCTGAACCCTGCCTAGGAAGTTCATTGGCCATTTCATTTCCCGTGATCCCTTTTGAGACCTGGTGAAGAATTGGTGAATTATACCTTTCGAAAGCATTCGGAGATGGAAGTAGTAAGACGGTTCAGGATGGCTCTAACCACAGCTTGGCTATCTGTGAGATTTGTATTCACCAGAGAAAGCCTCCTATATAGGGATGCAATTGCAGACTTGGAATGTTACAGGTTTATCTGAGTTCACAAAATAGATGAGTGCCGGGGTGGTCGTCTCTTATCTGAACTCATTTGGAAACAAAACGGAAATTCCAAGGTGTAGATATGGACATGAGTAATACCATTTCGATAGAAGCTTTATCTGAGCCCACAACAATGGAAGACCCGTTTGTGTTTTCCTGATTCTTTCTCAGTGGGAGTGGGTTTTCCACTTGCCAGTGTCTAGTCCAGGGTTCTGGGTAGGAAGACGTATCAGCACATCCCACGTTTATTTGAGTTGTCTCGGAGCCCAGGTGATAGCTCACTTCAATTTCGGTATCCAGAAAACCTCGAAAGCCTTAGTTTTCAGGGATAGGATTTTAGGCACAGATTTGTTCAACCATTCGAGAGTTTGCTGCATGGAGCAGATCCGTTTTCCATATCGTATGCCTCTGGAGAAAAACATTCTGTGCTTTAGCTAGCTCCCATAGTTGATCGATATAGTGATTGCACTCAGAGTCGTTCAGACTATTCTGACTGTCAGCCTTCCCAATTCGGAGCGCCAGAGAGCAGAGTACTGATAACGTCATTCATATGGCTGTGCCGGTCTCATCCTCTTTGGTGTCTCTAGAGTTCCTTTTTTGCTGGTGGAGCACCGGTTTCAGTCGGTGGCAGAATTCTTTCTTAGCGGGGTTTTCACCGCATTACGACGCACATAGGAGTATTTGCATCAAAAACCTGGCAAATCTTTGTCATTATTTTTGTTTAAAATTAATATTTATTCAATTAAATGCAATTTTTAATCGCTTTCTCTTTATTTAGGAAAAATAGGCCGACAGACTAGATATTGATACCTTGGCTATTTGAAAAGTTTTTTTTTAATCGTTTTAAAATTAATCGCAGATTCTTCCCATGCAATTTTAATTTGATGTGTTTGAATCGCCTGGAAGAAGCATTTCTAAAGTCACTTTCGAAAATGGCATTCTTGTTTTCGATTGTGACTTTCTAAGAGAAGTGATGAGAGGATCAGAGCTCAGCAACAATCTATTGAGAACATCTTGGTTACAATATCTTCTTGAGAACTTTCTTGCGCAATTAAGACGATATGATCTGAAAGTTTAAATTATCATTACTTATTTTTGTTTAACTCATTTTCATTTTCTTCAATTGAAAACTAACCTCCTGGCTTCGATTGCTTCTTCCCACAACTGGCCCATTGGAAGAAGAGCATTTTCTATGATTATAGATTCGTGTATTAAGATCTTATGCAATGTTGGAGTCGTACGATGCCATGGGTATAACTTTACATATAGTCTTGCTGTGTCCATTGCATATGATCCAAATTTACCAGAATCAATTTTGTAACCACTAGAAATTGCCTTCAAAATGATTTTAAATCGGAAAACCAAATTGAAATCAATTCCTGTAATTCCGGCAGCAATTTTAGGGTTATTAAAGAATCTTCGACTGGTGTTTCCGTCATTTGTATTGCCGAAATCAGCTCGAGGTAGATCCACAATGAGGCCAAGCTTGTTTCTAAATTCTCGTTGAATTTAAATTTTCTAGCTTTGCACATTTCTTTGTCTTCTTCGGATCTAAGTTGCCATTTTTTTTATTTGAAGCTTATAAGCAATATGCAGAAGACTGTCAAAAAGTCTAATCCGCGCATGCAGGATTGACAAACCAAACTGAATGGAGCTTTCATTAATTTGGTTATTTGCTGTATTTAATTTGTTAAAGTCTTTTGAAGTGGATCCGCAAACATAGCATTTCTGTGTTGATGTAGTTTCAGTAACTGCGTCACATATTTTCTCATCAACTATAGTAAAAAGCAATGTATGTCTCACTTCTATGTTGGAACTTATTACAGTCTTACAGAGTGAATTGATTTTTGCCTGAATATGACTGATTTCGCCTTTTGTTATATCTGTGCTTTCTTTAATAAAGTTTATTCTTATAGGTCGGCAAAATCGGGGAGAAGATAAGATGGAATTGGGTTTTGCCAGATGATTTTTGACTGTTTTCAAATCTTTGTTTATATTATGTTTGCTGGGATCCGTCACAACCCCACTTTGTAATGAGCTCTAGGGACTTACATTCACTTCTATATACGCTGCTTGAATTGGGTCTATAAATTCGTGCGGTTTGCTAAGAGATGGCGTAACTTGAATTATTCCTTTTTAACATGCGTTGGAAAGCTACAGTCATTGTACGTCATTTCAGTATATGTCATTCATTTGAAGAGTAAACAACAATAACTTTTTTTCACTCAAATATGTCGAACTTTGTACCTGAAAAAGTGCTTTTGCGGGGAGTTCTTCTTCATGAAGAAAACTGCTGCCGAAGGTCATCGTATTTTGGTGGAAGTTTATGGTGAACATGCGCTAGCTGAGAGAATGTGCCAAAAGTGGTTTGCACGATTTGAAAGTGGTGATTTTGGCTTGGAAGACGATGAACGTCCTGGGCAGCCAAAAAAGTTTGAAGATGAAGAACTGGAAGCATTACTCTATGAAGATTGTTGCCAAACACAAGAAGAGCTCGCAGAATCTTTGGGTGTCACTCAAGCAGCCATTTCAAAACGTTCAAAAGCAGCTGGATATATTCAAAAGCAAGGAAATCGTGTTCCACATGAACTCAAGCCGAGAGACTTCGAAAGGCGGTTTTGCATGTCCGAATTGCTGCTGGAACGCCACAAAAGGAAGTCATTTTTGCATCGGATTGCTACTGGTGATGTAAAATGGATCCATTACGACAACCCCAAGCGCAAAAAATCATATGTGAAACCCGGCCAGCCAGCCAAATCAACGGCAAAGCCGAATATCCATGGCGCGAAGGTAATGCTCTGTATTTGGTGGGATCAGATGGGTGTGCTGTATTATGAGCTGCTAAAACCGGGTGAAACCATCAATGGACAACGCTACAGAACACAATTAATCCGTTTAAAGAGAGCAGTGGCCGAAAAACGCCCGGAATATGCGATCATGACAACGCTTGGCCCCACGTTGCTATTCCGATTAAGAACTATTTGAAAAACAGTGGATGGGAAGTCTTACCCCACCCGCCTTATAGCCCAGACCTTGCCCCTTCTAACTACCATTTGTTCTGGTCGATGCAGAACGCCCTAACTGAAATACGGTTCACATCAGAGCAGAATATCAAAAATTGGCTTGATTCATTCTTGGCTGCCAAGCCGGCGCAGTTCTTTTGGGATGGGATCCACAAATTGCCAGAAAGATGGGAAAAAGTCATAGCTTCAGATGGGCAATACTTTGAATAATACTATTGTACATGGTTTCCTTAAATAAATATTCAAATTTTGAAAAAAAGCCGCACGTAATAAATTATATACCCAATAACTTCCTCCATATGCATAAGTAGTCGAGTTACAGTGTGATCCAAGAAATCCTGAAGATTTATTTCAGCCAATGTTTCCGTTACAGTATATGATTCTTCGATTGGATAACAATCTTTTTTAGCTTTCTGAAGTTTATTGTAACAAGGAAAAAAACCCTTATTCGTTGCTGCTACATTCTCATACTAAGCCCAGCTTAGACAAACATGGAAAGAGCCCTTAGTGTGGACAATTTTTCTTTGTTATTTTTTAGGCTATCAGAGTATGCTTCTTTGTATTTCTGAGCTTTTCCAGTTTCTCTTAATTTCATCTTGGTTGCATAAGCTAATTCCTCAGCTTGAAGGTTTTCTCGGATACTTTCGGTTTTTCTTCTTTTACTCCTTTCACTTGATTCTTCAAATGGCTTATCAGGTCGCCCTGCTGATCTTACAGTCTTAATTAAATATATTCTAGTCACAACTCTCGAACCAGATGATTCTAAAAAATGCTATATATCAAAATATGAATTAAATGCGTAAATTGACTTTTTGGCTTGCTTTCCACCTCCAAATACCTGATCTGCTTACATTTTTGCTGCAAAAATACATATCCCAGTGTACCTTTTCTCCTCGAAATTCAAATGAAGAAGAAAAGTGTATAGCATTACGAAAACTATTTATTAAAACCGTTTTATAGCGTATGAGTGTTTTTTTTAACACTTAATGTGTTATTGAAATTGAAAAATTAATTCGTTCGTAAAATTTCGGGTAGCAGGTAGTAGCAGCCAATTATTTTTGCATTGGGTTGACGAACAATTGAATTAACTTAAAAAGTTCAAACCATTACGGAATAACACGGAATATTATATTAAAATCATTAAAACTCAAAAAAAATTTTCAAAAACACTATAACTTTTTGCTATATAGCTTTTGAACCCGAATCGAAACAAAAAGAACTGCACAATATTTCCAAAAATCTATTTTAAATGCCAATACATACCTGCAGTAGAACTCTCCATTAAAAAAATATTTATATTTATATTTATATTACAACTACTAGAAATCACTAACCGAAGAACGCTGACGAAATCCCATGCATTCAAAGGAAAAATGCAGTAAATCCAAACTGTTAACTTGGAACTAATTTTATCACAACACACGATGTAAGAAAAAGAAAAAAATCGCAACACATTGACCCATGCATATTTAGGATCCGCTATGCCAAGCTTTTACTTTTTGATTTTACATTTTGGAAAATCAAATTTTGGCCAGGTTGACCACCCCGGATTTTGTTTGTTTTTGTTCAATGGGCTGAACCGCATCATGGAATTTTCGTCCACTGGAATTGCAGCTTTTGATGGTTGCAGCACCGGTTTAGGTCATCGTGCATGAAAAGATCCATCGAGGGAGGGAGTGTCAGGAATTTTCTTTCCCTTGACCCTGTTCGGGACAGAAGAGGGCGCAGTTTCAAAGGTTAGTCGGTTTCATTCGGTGCCACCTCTGCTGACCTGTTTCTGTTCTCCGTCACCCCTGGAGGAGTGAGACTTTTGGGCTTCGACAGCACTTGCCGTTTTTTTGCGTCATGTATTTGCCCTACGTCTCCGTTTCCTCTTCAACCACCCCCTAAGCGGTGGTCCTTCAGAGTGTGCCTCTTCTGAAGCCCGTTCCACCTTTTCGATCTCCCGAGATAAACAGTCAAAAATAGCACTCTGACCAAGCACCGGCCTATTCTGACGAAGTTTAATCGCAACAGGTAGGGCCTCTGTGGGACACTATTCAGCGTTCCAGTTGAATCTACAGAACGAGTGGTAGAAAGAGCCGCAGGAGCCATCGAAATCAAGGGATCTCGCGCTCCTGGGTCAGCGCCTAAATTGGCGGAGGGTTTGGTGGTCTGTTAGTTGGGGCTTCCAAATTCGTGCAGTGGATGCAGTCGAGAAGACTACGGTTGGATTGTCGCTATTTCGAGTACCACCAGAAGTATAATTCCTTAGGGTAACCTCCATGCTTTAATAGTTTAAAGTCTAGTTTGGATGCCTTTGGCGCTTAGTTCGACATCTCATCTAGCATTTTTGACTCTAAAGCCTTCCTGCCATGACGAGGCAAGCAAAAAGAAGGACGGAGCAACGTATGCTAGTCATAAGTGAAACCGTATCCTGTTACTCTTGCGTTTAAAGTGACGACGACAGGCGGCACTCACGAGGCAGTGATATGTCGGGTGCTAGACATAAGTTGGCAGAGGTCCGTGACCAATTTTTTTTTTTTTTTTTTTATAATCGGCGCGCGCTCAAGGGGTTTTTGTACCCTTAAAATGTTCGTGCACAGCGCGGGCGAAGGAAATTTAGGGAGGAAGAAAAGACAGGTACCGATGTACATTGTTTTTAAATGTTTGCAAGTTATAACGACCAGGAAACACAGAGGTCGGCAGGCCATTCCATAAGCGAGTTGTACAGCTTAGGAAAGAATCACGATATTTTAGAGTACGTCCGAAAATGGGCTTGAGGGTAAACTGATGAGCATTCATAGCGAGATGGGTGTTCCGGTTGAAAGTTTGAATGGGCGGAATGCTACTGGCGATTTCAATGGAGCACTGGTGGTGGAAATAGCGATAAAAAAAAGTGAGACAGGAGACATTACGTCGGTGTTCGAGGGTGTCAATTGCTTGACTGATATTATTATCACCAATGAGTTTTATCGCACGGTTTTGAATCCGTGCAGAGATGTTTTAGGAGCACCTGACCAGATGTTTGCATTGTACTCCAGTTTTGGGCGGATAAATGCCGTATATATTGTGGCCAGATCAGAGGGGGTAAAATATTTCTTACATCGCTTGAGGAAACCTAGACATTTCGCAGCATTTTTGGTGACATCGAATATGTGGTCATTCCAACGTAAGTTGTTACTGATACACATACCGAGAATGGAAAGTTTATCGGTTTCGACGATGCAAGTGCTATTCATGGATAATGGCTGGGTATGTAGATTTCGCTTTAATGACAGCCGACAGCATTGAGTTTTGGAAGCATTAAATTCCACTCGGTTGATAGTTCCCCAGTTGGTTATGCTGTTAATATCGGAATTTAATGAGCTTAGCATACGTAGCCGTTCCCGTTCTACAGCCGAAAAGCAGGGGCGTGAGTCCGGGAATGAATATGCGAAGCAGAGAGTGCTGTCATCAGTAAAGGAATAAATTGGATTAGAAGTAGCAGACAAGAGATCATTAATGAAAATTAAAAAGAGTGTCGGAGACAGAACGGAACCCTGGGGCACATCAGTATTTATTTTGTGAATATCAAACTTGAAACCGTTAAAGAAAACTTGAATTGAATGTTTCGAAAGGTAATTTCTAATCCATTGAAGAAGAGTGTCATCGATCCCAAGAGTACGCATTTTCGACAAGAGAGCCTGATGCCAAACTCTGTCAAATGCCTTAGAAATATCCAGTGCAACTATCTTGCTTTCGCCAGATTGATGTAAGCTTTGGTTCCACTTTTCGGTGAGACATGCCATCAAATCACCAGTGAACCTGTTGCTACGAAAACCATATTGCCGGTCATTGAGAAGTTTTCGTGTTTCGAGATATTTCATGAGCTGACGGTTTATCAGCGTTTCCATGACCTTGGAAAGAAGGGACGTAAGTACAATGGGTCTGTAGGAGGAGAGAGAAGAAGATTCGCCTTTTTTAGGGACGGGCTGGACAAATGCTGTGTTCCATCTGCTGGGAAAGAGTCCTAAAGAGTAGGATTAATGGAAAAGCTTACGCAAGCTGGTTTTGCCAGCGTGGCAGAACACCTCTTCGAGTGCGAAAGTGGATTCGTCCCATTGTAGATTCGACGCGCTCAAGTGTAGGCGGGGAAAAAGCATAATCTGGGAGTGTTGAGCTAGCCGCAAAGTGTCTTGTCCAAAGAGCTGACAGCTGGAATGTCATTGTAAATGAGCGTTGGGATGGAGGATGAGGCAGAATTTCTAATGTTTTTCACGAACGACCAAAAATTTTTACTGCCTTTGGGACATTGCAGTATTTTTTGCCTCAGGTTTAGGAATTTCACAGGCTTGAGAAGGACGTTGCAGTCATTTCTGACTTGTTTAAACTTTTTTGGTTTTCCTCTGTCGGGTTGGTTTTGTAGGACCGAAAAAACAATTCTTTAACCCTGACAGCCTCTTTACAGCTCGAGTCGTACCATGCCTTTTCTTTTGGCTTGATACTCTTCATCCGATGGGGGATAAAGCATCTCATTCCAAAGAGAATAGTTTCTGTGATCATGTCAGCAGCGGCATCCACGTCGTTATCGAGAAAAACATAACGACCAGTTAAAATTCCTAAAGAAGTTGTTAAGTCCGCTCCAATTGGCTTTCTCGTAGTGCCATACGGTTCTTTTAGGAATCTTTTCTCTAACTGTGTGGTGGGTGTACGAGAATTTAGCTGATATGACACAATGGTCCGACGAGCCTAGAGGGGAGAGCACGTCAATGCAGTACTTGTCAGGGTGAGAAGTTAAAAACAAGTCCAGGGTGTTGGCGGTATGACTATCAACGTCTGGTATGCGTGTGGGCTCATTTACAAGCTGGGCTAAGTTATTTTCCGCAGCGAAGATCTCAACACACCGTCCTTCGGGTGTTGTTTGTCCAGAATTGGTCTCGGAGTTTGCTAACACGTTGACAGAGTCCATGTTGCTGGGTTTTCTCGAGATTCTCAGTCGTGGTTTCTTGTAGATAAAAGGCGAAAAGCGTTTAGGAATTCTAACCTCGAAAGTATGTGCTTCGGTAAGACTAGTATTTCGACTGATAACTAGAAGAAAGGGGTCTTATATGAGATGAGGGAAGAATGAATCTAAATTCTTGGGAAATAGCAAATATTAAATCAAGCCTCTGTTCAAAATAAAGCCTAGCAGTAAGGTTTTCATAACATTGTATATCCTCAATCACCTGATCTTGTGTCATTTGCATTGGCTTAGATACAACTTGTAGGCAGTGGTGGCTGGTGGTTATTGGCTGTCAAATAGTGGAAACATTCAAATAGCGATATCCTAATCGCAGAGAGACCTGCATCTTTCACACGGAACTAGACTTACAGACAGTCTCTTCACTTTAATTGTTGTCAAGCTAAAATACAGCTTCTACACATTGAGGTGACAGCAAAATAAGAAAATCTAGCCCTAGATTCATGATTTCTCCTCCATAGCTCTGAATTATGATCACACCACTCACCACCACTTTCATTTTGGAAAGGTCCACATCTCCACACGTCCAAGTGATGTCCGTTTTCTATTCATTTTAAGTACTTCACCTAGAGTAAGTTTATGTTGGCTTTAATTCCCAAAACTATGAAATACCATTAAATACCCCCCGAGTTGCTCCAAAAACCGGGTTACATCTTTCCAACTCACATTCATCACTGAAAGATATCGCACATCTTTACAGATACTTTGTTAGTCAAATACAAATCATCCTCCAAGCCTTGTGGAAGAAAATGTGCAAATAGAAAACAATAAAAAGAGACTAATTAGCCAAAGTAGCTTATAAGTCTCTCGGGTGTTTATGTATCTCATAAAGACTTGTGCCGACACCTTTCGCTTTTCTTTTCCGTTTTTGCAAAGATTATACCTCGGATGCTGGAGAGAGCACCTGGCTCTCTAGATGACTTTAAGAAATTTCGAATCTCTTGGAAAGTTAGAGATAGAGATACACGTATGTGATTGAGAAGAACAGTTTCAGTTCGGAATATTTGCACAAAACGTTGTGGATATACATACAAACTCGTAGCCATGGATATTTATGAGTTTCGGATTAAAAAAACACCGAACAATAGATGTAAAAATCGTTGACCATGTATCTAATCATCCGAAAAACGGTTATTTAATCGCGTGGATACTTACTCAATAAAGTTTCTTATGTAATTTTTGCAGCTGAAATTTCTCTGAAGGTTAGGATTTATGTAGAGATACTTCTGACTTCACTTTGAATTCTCATTAAAGGCTAGTGGCTTCAAGTTGCTGTGCAATGGATGTGAGTTTGATTCGAATTTAGCTGGTAGGAACCCAGGTAATAGTCGTATCATTGAAATTTGTAAACACGTCTGTCTATGTGGAGTCGTTTTAATGTTGCAAAACAAAGTTCGCTAATGGAATCGATTGATGCCCAAATTTAGTTAAGTGAATTATGAGATTGCAACCTAATGACTGGACTTTACTCTGAATGGCTGTCGGCACATTTATGGAAAACGTTTTTCGCAACCAAATAAGTCACATGTTCCGTATAACAGTGGGCATGCGAACTTATATTCGTGGGATATGACATTTTCAAATTTGTTTTTGACGATACTCATTTTCACGGATAGGTCAAAGTGTGACTGATGTATGCGCAAACTCATTCTCAAATCGATCTGAGAGCTTAAAAAAGGTTCAGTCGAAAATCTGGGGACAAATGCACTAAGCAGAAGGTTCAAACTGATGGTATTCATCGGAGTTGTTACTTACTTACTTGGGCGGCGCTACGGTCCAGGTGGACCTGGGCCTCAACCAATAAGCTTCTCCAATTAGCGCGGTCTGTGGCTAACTGCCGCCAGTTGTGCACTCCAAGTTGGCTGAGGTACTCTTGCACTTGCGCACGCCACATAAGGCGAGTCCTTCTGCTACTGCCTTGTCCCTCCGGATTAAAGTTGAAGATTCCCCGGGCTGGAGCATTGGTATTCATTCGCTCTACATGTCCCACCCATCTCAAACGCCCAAACGCGCAGTTTTTTGACCAAGTCGAAGTCGCTGTATAGCACATAGAGTTCATCGTTGAATCGTCTCCTCCAGAACCCGTGAACGCATACCGGGCCAAATAGCTTACGACCTCAAAACGACCAAGGATATCTTTATCCGCTTTAGGAAGGGTCCATGCTTCGGAACCATAGCGCAGGACTTGGTCTACAAGGGTCTTATTTAGAGTTACCTTGGTTGTTCGGGAGAGCGCCTTACTACAGAGTTGCCTTCTCAGCCTAAAGAAACCGCGTTAGCAAGCGTTATTCTTCGTTTGATTTCTGAAGAGATGTCGTTTTCAGATTCGATAGCAGAGCCGAAGTAGATAAAGTCCCTTACTACCTCAAAGTTATAGCTGTCGATTGTGACATTCTGGCCAATTCATCGAGGTTGGGTGTCCCTTCTTGTTGATCTCATTTATTACTAGACCTATCTTTGCCGATTCTGTTCCTATATTGGCAAGCGTACTAGTGACAGCTCGCTGTCTTCTACCAATAATATCAGTATCGTCGGCATATGCGAGCAATTGAACAGACTTTTGAGAGATCGTACCTCTGTGTTGGCTTATGAGTTTTGCACAATTGTTTCAAGTATGATGTTGAAGAAGTCACGTGACAGCGTGTCGCTATGCCTAAATCCGTTTTTGACATCAAAGGTCTCAGTTAGGTCGTTGTCGACCTTGATGCAGTAGCGAGCTTTCTCCATTGTCATCTTGAACAAGCGGACGAGTTTTACAGAAATGCCAAAACTAGACATGGCTCTGTATAGCTCATCTCTCTAGATGCTGTCATATGCAGCTAGATTGATGAAAAGGTGGTGAGTATCGATCTGAACTTCTTGGGCTTTCTCCAGGACCTGCTGTAGTGTGAATATTTGGTCAATTGTGGACGTACTGAGCCTAAAACCGCACTAATAGGGTCCAATAAGATCGTCGACATCCAACATCTGGGGCTTCAGATAATAAGCTTGTATAGCCAGCTCGATGCTAACCTAAATGCTGTTCTTTGAACCGCCGTTAATTTTCCGTAAACCGTTCTCTTGTTTGTTGCTTTCCACCATAGTAAGGCGTCGTGCAGCCAGTACAACATAGCAGGTTTTAAGCCCCTACTGTTTTTTGTCCAGAATCAGTCCCAGAAATTCGGGAAATAAGTGCGGTCGTGTTTTAATAGCGATCTTCAAGACCATTTAGTCCCGATGATTTTTCGTTGCACATCTCCTTACATGCTTCGAATGATTCTTCACATTTAATGAGGTATGGCGGAAGTTTTGTGATGAATTTGACCAGCCGGGAACCTACGTTCTTGACGGGAAACAGGGTCGCAATTATTTGTCGCAACTGTACTGAGCATGTTGATACAATTTGATAAGCTTCACCTCGTACATAGTGCTTCAGTTGTTCGCAAATATCTCTCAAGCAAAGGCCCATCTTAGGCTTCATCGCTTCTTTTCCTTTTGTCGGGTTCTGGCTTGTCGATTTGCATTGGGTGTGCATTACACATAAGCTGGTCACCGGCATCCAGAGCCCGGAAATGCCCGCACGTTATTCTTGTTCGATGGCATATCGATCCTAGTTCAGTGATTTCGGGGTCCAGGAATATTTTTATCGGAGATCGGGGATTTCCCTTGACGCATTGACATTGACGCATCACGTGTTTTCATTATTAACCGCGATAGACTGAGAGTATGTGCTTTCGATTAAGCGCAGCTATCATCAGATTCAGTCTTAATTGGTCGACTTGTATGTTATCTGCGGAACACGAGTAAGTTGGTGTCTATGGGCTTAACGCCAGAAATTTACTTCAAATTAATTCAACTGAGAACTTGATCATCACCGTACTGTAGATGGCGATATGGTGGATTTTATGCAACCGTAACCTAAGTTCTGTCTTTAGATACTATAGTGACTGGCGACTATATCCTTTGCTATACCTACATACAAGGAATGCAGTATCGACAGTGTCAAGAAAGATGCGCCAAATCTAGACCAACACACGAAAATTGTTGGGTCTTCCGGAATGGATGACCGAACTCTTCGAGCCTATGGAATGACATAACATAACACGGTATCTTAAAGTAGTTATTTATCACAGCAGTAAACTCACATAACTTCCGGGTATACAATCCCACAAATTATTCCCCGTGAAAGGGAAATTTATATCTCACATTTACTGTTCATAATTCATATCTTTAACAATCCCAAAATGTGAAAAATTTTATGTCGACAGCTTTTAACGATTTCTTATCTAATTGCTCCCACACATTATGTAGTTCGTGAGAGTTGTAGATCCTTCAAATTAATTGCAGTCGCATGCAAGCAACATTTGTAACAAAGCCCAGACTCATAAAAAAAGATCACTCATACGACCTGTTTGCAATTCGCAACGATCTCGCAATTATTCTCCCATGAAATCCAAAACTTTAACCCGACAAAAACCGGCTTCGACAGAAGCCTTAACATTCAATTCGAAGCTTCGAGAGAGCCTTGATCTTTTTATACCATTGCGAGTTTGATTTATTTTGTTTTTGTTGTTGTTGCAAATCTATTGCTTCTGTCTAAAGCTGACGTCGTCTTTAATGATGATCATTATTTACCGCTGGCGCTTGTATCTGTATAGATACTCTTTTGGAACGAGCTCCGATCGCAGACACAATTCGCGCATTTAGTCGCATTTATCTTCATCACATTGTTTGGCGGAGAATACAATCAGACAGACACAACCTCGAACACGATTATCGGAATTTTAGCATGCAGAATCCGCGATTGCAAGTGAAATTATCGAAAGGCTGCCAGCGGATTAGATACGACTACATCTATGGCTATGACTATGACTGTGAATGCGACTTGGAGTATCTGATCAATGCAGATGCATACCCCGTACTCTATGTATGGAGATGTAGATGCATTGTACGAGCACCAATCTCACAGTATCTCATGGAAAAACTTCATGACGAATTCTAACGTATGGACGAAGACAGATCGAAGAAAAAGAAAATTCCCAATACGAGTAATTTCAGTGTTCGATGAAGAAAGTGATTTCTTTTACGCGAAAGAAAACAAAACGGCGGACAATTGCCGCTCCGGCACCATGCGCACCTTTCACATATCCGTACGCGTCATTACAGGTGAGAAGGCAGCCATTTGAGATATTCAGATACAGAGAGAAACAGCATCCGATGTGGGGATGTAGGGATTAGGGGAAGAAGGTGCCATTCGTATCGTGGTGCTAGAATCAGAAAGTACTTGTTAAGTGCGCACCTGCTAGGCGTTTACTTGTTCGCAGATCGAAGTTACGGAAATTCGTAATTTGGGGTTATATTAGAGGTCGACCAGGGGTTTGAGAAACAATTTTGCAGGTTGAGATGGGTGTAAGAGCAACGAAGTTCTTACGGTGGATGTGGATGGCTGAGTTTAGATGTATACTCGTTGATTATTGGAACAACATTGTCCAATTGTGACGATTTTTCCGTAAGAACATGATGATGATTCTGACATGTCATTCGGTTGTCCGCTCTAAGACTTCTATATAAGGTCCACTGTTTGATTAAGGAATGCATGCGAAACTAGATGCGCTGCTTCAAAAGGGATAAAGGCTGCGAAAATGGTAGAGGGGGAACCATGAATAAACAGCCTCACTAGAAGGTTGTAGAAGTGGATGCGCTGAACCCATTCTTTCAAACCATTGATGGTTTTTTCTTCGATGCTACGCTTCAAATTGAGCCTGCTATCTACGATGATTCCTAGCACTCTGCAAAAGAACTAGTCTACTGTACTCCTTGTAAGACCCGATAAATGGAATCGTTCAGCCTTTAAAAGAAAGATAAGTAAGCACTTCAGTGGTAAAGTGCCTACAGTATTGGCACCCACCACGTCAACACCGCAGTGGACATTCACAGAGGTAGTGTCCTGTAGTGTCTTCATCACTTTCACAGCAAGCGTTGCAGGATGTTGTATCACTTATGCCCATCACATTTACGTGCTTAGCAAAAGTCAAGTTGAGGAACAACAGGAAGGCCGCTGACTTCTTAGAGACGCCGGGTAGCATTCGTCTGGTCTGGTGAAAACCTGGAAAGTCATGCCATATGCAGTAGTGCTCATATGAAGCCCAACTGTTAATGGAAGCCCTAACCGAGGGTGGACATGCACCTAACGTAGGTTCGGGTCCTGAAAAACTCTCCTCTGAGCCTTGCCTGGCCGGTGATTTCATTTCTCGTGATCCCATCGAGACCTGGGACCCCGACAAGTGTCAGTAAATTTAGCCTTCCGACTGCGTTCACTGATGTGTTGCTCGAACTAGCTAGGAAGTCATAACAGGGTTCAGGAAGGCTGTAAGCACTGCTCCACTGTCGCTACAGATGCAAATGCTTCGCCCCCTCCTCTGGTTCTTCACAATATAGTTCGTTGCCATCAGGATTGCAGACGCAAGTTTTCCTAACGAGGAATGAAATCTCAGTTTGTCGTCCTCCTGAAAAACATCAGCGCCTTATCCTATACCGGTTTTTGAGCCATCCGTGAAGGCCGCACTGTATTACTTTTCTGGCCCGAAACTTGTCATTGTAGCAGGAGTTCTGGTGTCATTGCCTCCATAAGGCCAGATTCAAAAGACAGCCTGCGCGCAGTGTCATCAAAACTGCAGTGCGTGTTCTACCAAAGAACACTTCTTTTTAAACGGAAGATATTTTTGACTTTGACATAAATATCAAGGGGAGTAAGATTCATCAATGCGTCTAGATCAGAGCCATGCGTGCTAGGGGAAGCTCCCAAGCAGTCGAGACAGACCGTTCTTTGGAGATTGGTAAAGGCAGCAATGACGTATTCTCATTGGAACTTATTCCACCAATAATTGACCTTATCATCGCTATGTAGATCCAGATTACCCTTCTCGGTACTTCCTTTGTACTGCCTGAAGGCCGACACCGTCTTAGAGGCTTTCGACGTAACTTGTTTAGTCCAGAGAAGTTTTTTTATCCAGGATGGCACCCAAATACTTAGCTTCTGTGGTGAATTGGATGGTGATGCCTTTAAGTACTAGAGGAGTAAGACATGGCAGCTTCTTCTTTCTCGTAAAGACAATAGCCACACTTTTGAGAGGATTGACTAAAAGCCTATTTCTAGTTTACGAATCGCGGGTCACGTCTAGGGCTGACTTGGAGCATACAGCCGCTAGACACGATCCAGCAGACATCTGATCTATGGTTGTGCATAGGTCAGAACTATTAAGCGCGTTTAGCAGTGGGTCGACCAACGTGCACCATAGGAGTGGAAACGCAACGCAGCATTACGGGCAACTGCTTTTTACCACCGCCATCTCACATATGCCAAAGTCAGCATTCGCAGTCACTGTTCTACTCACCAACATTGCTCTTAACCACAAAACCAGTGATTCGTCTACGGCATGTTATAGGTCTGCAGCTCTTGGCGAGCGTGTAGTCCTCTTTTCCGATTTTTGGTTTAAGGACTACTCTCACTGTTCACCAGGGTTCTGTATGCCAGTGCCAGACTTGTAGTGAAGACTCCATTCAGGGTTCCAACAGCTGATCTATAACTTTTTGTAACATAATTGGTGCCAGACGACTTGAAGCCATCAATAGTGTCCACAGCATGTGTAATGGCTTCATCCATCCGATGCGTTATACTAGCTACGAAGTGTTGTGTTATTCAGCTGACCAGCAGCTTTATTAATAGGAACTTGTTGTGAGCTGGTTCAGACTAGGTTACCTGGGAAGTGAGACTCAAGCATGTGACGGAGAGACTCTGTTCCGACTCAGCGTAGGCACGATCTAATTTTATGAGTGGTTCCTACTACTGGTTTCACTGACAGTTTCGCTCTTCTCACAAAAGCCTTTATAAGAGGCACTCTTCGAAATCAGAATAAGCTTGCTACATATTTTTGTTTCAATCTGTGAAGAGTTCTCCAGTCTTCCTCCAAATTAGTAACCTTTAGTGACCTGTTTAGAAATTTTCTGGTTTCTACCATGGAACAGGCGATCTGCGGAATTGCTTTCTAGCTGGACATGACATTTCAAAACATTTCATGAAGTTACCGGTTAGATTGTGAAAAGATTTCTTTGGCTTTTGTTTCGTCCTGAGTTTAGGGGGATCAGTGTTGGTCTTCCCGAGCTCCTCCATAAATCGTGTCCAGGTGGAATTCTGTGGATTCCTGCTCTTGCCTATGTGCCTATGGTCTGATATATTTGCTGGAAAATGTCGAGTCGATCGTAACAAAAGTTGGTTCAGAGCCAAAATTGTTGACGATCAGACGATAGTATGAAATCCAGGAGATGACGATCGACGATCAGAGATGGGGCATTGGCTACTGCCCCAAAAGAATTCTGAGCATTACCATTGCAGCATATGATAAGTCCCTTCTTCCTGGAATCTCACTTATTATGCGTAGCTACAGTCCGAGGTGGACCTAGGCTTCAACCAATGAGCCGCTCCAATTAGCGCGGTCTTTGTTGGGGTACCTTCCACTTGCGCGCGCCATCTAAGGCGAGGGCTCCCTCTATTGCGTTGTCCATCCGGATTGGAGTCAAAGATTTTGCGGGCTGGAGCGTTGGTATTCATCCGCTCTACATGTCCCACCCATCTCAAACGCCCAATGCGCAGTTTTTTGACCAGGTTGATGTCTCTGTACAGCTCGAAAAGTTCATTGTTAAATCGTCTCCTCCAGAACCCGTCGACGCATACGCATATCTTACGAAGAAACGACCAAGGATATCTTCATCCGCTTTAGAAAGTGTCCATGCTACATATAGAGCAGGACTGGGACTACTAAGGTCTTATACAGAGTTTCCTTGGTTATTCGAGAGAGGGCCTTACTACATAGTTGCCTTCTCCGCTCAAAGAAACAGCGACCCGCATTCTTCGTTTGATTTCTGAAGAGAAGTCGTTTTCAGATTTGATTGCAGAGCCGAAGTAGACAAAGTTCCTTTCCTACTACCTCTAGGTTATAGCTGTTGGGTGTCCTTTCTTGTTGACAGCATATACTTTGTTTTGTCCCCGTTTACCGCTAGACCCATTTTTTCCTCTTCTGGTGACAGCACGCTGTGTTCTCCCAATAATATCAATATCGTCGGCGTATACAAGCAATTGAACAGGCTTTTGAAAGATCGTACCTCGTGTGATGGCTTGTGAGTTTTGCACAATTCTTTTAAGTATCATGTGGAAGAAGTCACATGACAGCGCGTCGCCTTGCCTAAATCCTTCTTTGACATCAAAGGTTTCTGTTAGGTCGTTACCGAGCTTGATGCTGCAGCGAGCTTTCTCTATCGTCATTCTATACAAGTAGACGAGTTTGACAGGGATGCCAAAACTAGACATGGCTCTGTATAGCTCGTCTTTGTAGATACTGGCATATGCGGTTTTAAAATCGATAAAAAGGTGGTGAGTATCGATCTGAACTTCTTGGGCTTAGAACATTTGGTAAATTGTGGACTTACCGGGCCTAAAACCGGACTGATAGGGTCCAATCAGATCGTTGACAAATGGTTTCGGGCGTTTGCACAATACGGCAGACAAGATCTTATATGAGATGTTTAGGAGACTAATACCTCTATAGTTGGCGCAGTTTAGAGGGCCTCCTTTCTTGTGAACCGGGCAAAATGTGCTGAGGTTCCATTCATCAGGCCTACATTCATCCGATCAAATCTTGGAAATAAATTGGTGTATGCTCTCTACCAAATCATCTCCTGCTGGCTTAAATAGTTCGGCGGGTAGGCCGTCCGGCCCGGCAGTCTTATTCGACTTCACTTTACGTATTGCTATCCTCACTTGATTTTGGTCGGGTGGGCGGAATTCTTGACTTACATCGTCGATATTGAATGGTTCGCTCTGCCTGACAATAGTTTTTCCATATCCTGTGCTTGCCGGCTCTCTTCATCAAACCAGGGGTTCCCTGGTGGTGGGCGGGTGAAACCCAGCACCTCAGTTGCGGCATTTCTGATGGCTTCTCGGCATCTCAGCCGACTTCTTGAGGTTGAGGGATACGTGATCGGCAAAGGTTTTGGCGGCTTGTTGCGATTGCAATCGTTCAACGTTAAATCTCCTCATAGTATTTCCCCGTTGTTATGGCGTCTGAGATAACCGTAGACATGCTCATACCTTGGCTGCAACTAGGTAGTATCCCGAGTCTATGTTGGCCGCTCGGACATTGATCAGTGAATTACGTCGATCACAACATGATCAATCTGGTTGACAGTTTGCTGATCTGGTGTCTGCCATGTTACCTTGTGAATACTCGTATTGAGGTTAGGAAACCGTGTGCTTGATTTTAGTAACGTTACGTCCTGCAACGAAATCGATTAGCCTAAGTCCGTTTCCAGACGTGTTGTCATGTAGGCTATGTCTTTCGATTGTGCTTCCAAAGATGTCCTTCTTTCCAATTTTGGCATCAAAGTCGCCTAGGACGATTTTAATGTCACACATCGGACATTGCCCGTAGATCTTGTCGTGGAGCTTGTGGAAGCTTTCTTTTGTAGCACCGTCCATTTCCTCTGTTGTGGCGTGAGCGCATATAAGGCTGATGTTAGCGAAATTACCTTTGATACGGATTGTTACAAGGCGTTCACTCACATGTCGAAAGCTCAAGACTTCTTGCCTGAGTCTGCCGCTTATAACAAATCCGCTGCTTACGTTCACCACAGCAATCACCGTAGCAAGCATCACAGTTTTCCATCTTCCTTTTGCCGGGTTCATCCCATCGCACTTCCTGGATGGCGGTGATATCTGCTTTACAACAGTTTAGGGCCTCCGCTAATTGTTCGGCTGCACGCGGCTTGTTCAAGGTCTAAATATTCCACGTGTAGAACCGAAAGACGTTGTCCTTTGTTCGTTTTCCAGGGTCGCCAACGAGGCTATTGGTCGTTTCGTAACAATTATTTTTTTTACGTGGTTGGGCAGTTACCCCACGTACAACCCCCAACCTAGGATCACAGTATGCAATAACGAATCATAGGGAAAATAAGCAGACGCAACTAAGTCTTGGTTATAAAATTGCACCAGTTTAGATGGTGAGAGTGAGTTCCGCACTTCTATCCGTCGCCGTATAGTGTTGTGGGAGCTCTTAAACATCCGAAACCACAGATGCGTTTATTCCACACCGATGGTTCCTGAATGGATATTATTTATGTGAGGTTTTACATTCAACACGGAAAGACTCGTACATAGCCAGTAGCAGACTTGGAATGCAGCATATGGTACAATAAGGTCCTGTGGATTACGAAGACTGGAGAGGAGGCAAGACCTATAAACCCACAAAAAGGTACAGCACATTAGTAGAAACAAGGTTTGTGTGCTGCTATGTCAGTGAGATATTGCGGTCCAGCGTCCAAATTCATGTATCTCCACTTCGCTGTTAGAAATACATTTTATATGCGAATACAAATATGTGGACGCGAAGGCATTTCATTATTTGAAAGTGACCTAAGAGACCCCTTAGACATCATAGAAAATCATGAAAATCGAATAAATTGTGTGTCTATAGCTTCGAATGTCTTGTTAGAGTGACGATTCCATCCGGAAGTGGATGAGACCGTTTCATTATCGGATGTGGTCTCTTCAGTATCGATCTGCATATTACTTATGTCATTGCTTAGAGATTTTGATTTCAAATTGTAGTAGATTTCTTCGGCAAGACGGCCTTGAGAACACTCAAGTTTACTGGACTTAGACAGCGTAGAATGGCGAATCAACGTCGGAATAGCTGCTATTACTGTGTGGGTACATCCATCCTAAAGGGTCATTTCTCTCAGAAACTTATAAGGCCTGCGCCGAATAAACTAATAACTTCCGTCTCATGGGAATCTCATTTATCACCGATCGAGTTAATAAGACAGGAAGTTGCTGCGTTACTATCGCCCTGCGGCAAATAAATGATCTTCAGCGGCATTTAACTCTATTAAGCATTCTTCGTCAATACTAACCGAGAAGCTAGGTTTTCCATTATGCAAATGAGATCGTTAAATGAAGGTACAAGGGCTATAACAACTCCATACACTTGCATACCACCTTTCACTTTTCCTCCTCAGGCACGTGCCTTAATAACATGCCAGTCGGAGCTAATTCCTCAACTACATGTTACGAGTACGAGTAAATATCAGAAGATTACTGACTCGAACCGTTAAATGCTAATCACTCTGTGAACCTGGCATTCGAATACCTTCAACTTGTCCAGATTCCAATTTACACCTGGATACTCGTAGAGCTCCACACCCTCTCACATTACACCGATCTTGTTGCAAATCGAATTCGCCGCAGGGTACCACCAGTAATTTCCATAACCGGAAAGGTGAATACAACAACAACAATAACAACAACAACAAGAGTAGACAAATGGAAAATGGATTCGTTTCCTCATTTCTGGTTTTCTACTTCTGCATTTCTCACCTCAATTTTCTGGGATTGCTATTACATACATACTGGTACTCGTACTATCTATCATTCCACAATCTACATTTCCATTTGAATTGCTCGTACCAGTCGTACTTTCTTCCATTCGTCGCGATACGATAATTCGTATACGATAATTTTATCGCCTGGGTAAAAGGTTCAAGTTGGCTCTAAAGTCTGGAAACTTAATTGTATAACCAAGGTCTCTCTGGCATCGGCTATTAGGCAGGGGGAGAGCCCAGAGTTAGCCTAGCACACACGATTACTTGCCCGAGTAAACGTTTCAATTAATTAATTCGTATCTATGTATCTATCGGGTGTTTGGGAAGGGAAACACGGCTGGAGGGGACGGCAGTATCTCGTCACTTGGGATGCATTTTTGATTAATTAATTTTGTAGTGGACAGATGTAACGAATGCGTCTAGTTTGGGTCTTGACTCTGGTTTCGGAGGAGGCTGTTGCGGATGTGCCAACTCTGGTAGTCGAAGTTGGCCATTTAGTGGTGCTTACAAAATCGATTGACATTAATGTCGAAGGGCTTGGAGATGCAGATGGGAAAATATGTTGCATAAGGTGATAGTGGCTTTAGATTGTTTATAGCTTTTGGACGATGGCGATGCAACGTTTGGGTATCTCAGACAAATTTGAATCTACTCGGTAGTGTCTTTTAGACGTGAGTAGATGATTTGTAAACGGACTTGGTTGGGAGTCTTGGATTTGATTAATATTCCTGATTTTTGAGCATTTAGGGAGTAGCGTGGGGTCTTGTTTTGATTCGGTTGTCTTGTAACAGGGTATAAGATAGTGTAACGAAACTGAAGCCAACGTAACCAGGTCCGTTAAAGCACAGCAGGTGTCATTTGTACTATAATGTTTGGAAACAAGGCCTATTACTCAGAAATCTTTATAATCTCTCCAGTGATCATGTAATCGACTAGCTATCAAGTGGCAACCAACGTTATTGAGGATTACAACAAACTTCAAAACGTGATATCATATCGCGTAACAACGTCAAAGACTCTGACTCGCTTACGGTCTCGAAAGTTAAGCACAGATAAAAATGCAATAGTTCACTTACGAAAACAAATCGGAGCTAAAGGGCTTCATCCGTAGTGCAAAAAGGAAGACTCCGTCAGTGACCTGGAAAATAGGTTTCAAAATTTTTGGTGCCGTAAACATACTCGTATAAAGGCGAGAGAAGCAAAAATCGAAAGGAAATAAATGAACAGCAAAACGCAGCGTTCCTCTTTTCATGCTTACTTTCGATAAGGCCGAGAATCTTCAAAAAATTTATCAAAATCGAACCTCTGAGTAAGAACACGCAAACGTGTTGTCAGACAGAGCAACGTTGTGTGAAATGCGCATGAAATCATTTCTCCAAAGACTGTGGAATAAGCAGGTAAACCTCTGTAATGCGAATTAATTGCAAAGTAACTAGAAAGTTGCAAAAACGGGGAGATAAGTTTCTAATGCCGCAAAATGAGCACTGAAAGACGGCAAGTAGGGAAAGGCCTAAGCCTGGTAAATGAAAAATAGCTAAAGAAACGCCATCGGGTTCCGGTCACAAAAATAGAAAAGAAAACGTGGTGGAAGAAAAACCACTAAGCCTTAGGCAGTGGTTACCCAAGCCGCAAAATTACATAACGAAACGTTCGAAAACTCAACGTTAGTCCGTCGGGAACATGAGTATAGAACCCGTGCTCAAAATACTTATTTCTAATGCTAACGGACTGTTGAATTATAAATATTCATACGAGAAAAGAATATTGACGTTTGCTCGATCTCGAAATAAGCAGCTTTAGGGACTCTCACCGATCTGAAAGGACGAAAGACTGATCGTCCTTGTTCATTAACGAGTCTATCGAATATACTGCAGACCTTAAAATAGATCTGGGATCTATACATGTAATAAGCTTTAGGAAATGGACATACGAGTGATTAGCTTACCATTTTACTGCCCACTGAGATCCGCGTTCGAAAAGAGTGTCTTCAAAAATATAAAGGGTGACCAGATAAGAACGATAGGAAAATAAATTTAAATAAAAAAACAACGGTGTGAGATATAAAATTGATTCTGGCTTTATTTTGAAGCTACGTTCATGCCATTACGTTTGGAATAGCACATCATTCAAATGTCAGATGATTAGGTCCAATATGTGCGGCATTTTTTCGCAATAGGGTGCCGAATGTTGGCCTCGACCTCGTCCAAAGTAGTTGGCTTCTTAGCCAACTTGACTTGATGTTGCCCCAGAGAAAAGAATCGAATGGTGTCAAATCGCATGATCGCGAGGACCAATTGATAAACGTGAAATGACCCAGTCGCCAAAATTCAACTTTAAGCGTTGCGTCGTTTGTATGGTATGTCGCGCTGTTTTATTGGAACCACAGCTCGGATATATCGATGTTGTCGAGCTCTGACCACAGAGAGTCGGTTAACATCGACCTATACCTGAGACCATTGACAGTAACGGTGTCTTTTTGCTCATTTCGAAAGAAATAAGGTCCGGTGATGCCACCATGCCGTAGACCGCACGAAACAGTCAATCTTTGTGGATACGTACATTGATACTTGACCGGACACTTGTGGATTTTGTTCGCTCTAATAATGGCAAGTTTTCTTGTTGACATAGCCTTTGAGCTGAAAATGGGCCTCGTCCGAGAAGATGACTTTTTGGCCAAAATCCGGATCTCCGGCCAACATTTCCAGCCTCCAATTAGCGAACTCACGACCTTGTCTATGGCCGTCCGTCTTCAATTCCTGCGTCAGCACATTCTTATACGGATGTAGGCCCAAATCCAAGCACAAAATAAGCCGGGTTGACTCTCTGGCGATGTCCAATTCAGCTAATCGGCGCCGATTCGACATTTATGGGTCTTTTTCGATGCTGGCCGCTGCGGCAGCTATGTTTTCTTCATTACGCACAAATTTATGTCTGTTGGTGGCTTAAGATTCAAAAGAATGTACACTCTTTTCTCGCTGAAACTTCTCCCCGGTTTGACGTATTGCCTGCACACTGAAGCCATGATGACGATCGACCTCACGACGAAATTCAAGTTGCGTATTTCCCATTGAGCCGGAGTTTCGATATTTTTTAATAATTTCCTCACGTTCGGCAAGCATAAAACTATGCATGATGAAATGACACACCTTAATGAATATTTTGACAGCTGGATTTCATTGATAACTTTGACAGTTACTGAAACATAACAATTGGAAGAACTATCATTGCTATCTGGTCACCCTTTACATGATACGAGTAAGTACCTCGAGAAAAGGGTATTCCGTGTCAGACTCGCAGGCGAAGTATCACAATTCAAAGAGATTTTGGCCGGCGTACCGCAGGGAAGTGTTCTCGGCCCTCTTCGTGTCTCCTATATATGTACATATATTAGACATTCCCCAAGAAGAGAGGATCGTTCTAGCTACGTTTGCAAATGACACTGAAATAGGTAAAACGATTGAAGAGGCAACGGTGAAACTGCAAGTGCTCTCGATAGAGTAACATATATGAATGGACAAAGGCCTGGCGAATAGCCCTAAATGAGACTAAATCTGTTCATGTAAGTTCTACAGATGGAAAAACGAGTCGGTTGCCTATCCTCATAAACTCGGTCTGTATTCCATTTGCAAATGAAGGCTTAAAATAACACTCGACGCAAAGTTAAAAGAACTCGGAAAGGAATACAGAGAAATGTATTAGTTACTCGTTCTTGGTAAATATTCCAAGCTTAGCACCGAAAACAAGCTGCTCTTCTACAAACAAGTGCTAAAGCCAGTGTGGACCTATGGTATACAAGTTTGGGGTTGTACCAAGAAAACGAATGCCAATATTTTGCAAACTTTTGACAATAAAGTGCTAAACGAAATTGTCCATGCACCATGGTACATTAGAAATATCGACTTACACCAAAACCTTGGAATCCCTACTGTCGAAGACGAAAGAAATAAACTTCGCGAGAAAACACAGAAATTTGTTCAGTCGTACAAATTTTGAATGAGAGAAACATATTGCGCTGCCTACAAAGGACAAAACCTTTTACCTAGGAGCATGCAGGAACTTTCATCTGCCAAAGAAGTCTATTTTATGACAAAAAAAAAACTATGTTACTTGCGATAACATAAACATAAACATCGTAAGGAATAAGGATCTCACACTACTATGAGCACGCGCTTGGCAGATCCTCATAGTGTCTAATGTCTAATGGAAGATCTTCACCTGTCCTCGTCGGAAAAAAGAAAAACCAAGTGCCCTTTTCTCCCATTGGTAGTCACAGTCGTAACGGGTGAACAAACAGATGGTGTGGATGTTAGCTGGCAATTACTGTCATTTTCTGCATCCAATGTGGTTGGTATTTTTGACAGATGTCATACAAACTTTGGCAATTTTAGTCATCGCGTAGTTTACCACTCAACAACGCATTTTTGTTATTCAATCTCATTACGAAAATGGACGAACGGTAAAAGCAACATTTCGTAAAATTTGTGATTTTTTCAGTCAACATAATGGCCCTAGTGAGTCTAGAATTCGTCTAATGGCGGAGCGTTTTGAAGAAACTATTTCGGTATCGGGTCAAACTCCATACCAGCATGGGCGGAACGTACATGCCAAAACATCACCACTGCGAGCGAAAGTGTTCAAAACCAGCCAGTGAATGAAGACCGGCTATTTTTTTCCCAAAATTGAATTGGGTCTGGACGATATCTGGTTTCACCAGGACGATACTACTGCCCACACAAGCCAACAATCTATCAATTTATTGCATACGCATTATTTCGGTTAGAGGACAAGTTGATTGGCCGCCAGGTTCATGCGATTTTACACCTTTAGACTTCTTTCTGTGGGGCTATTTGTAGAATAAGGTCTATGTCAATAGCCCAGCGACAATTCAGGGTCTCAAACATAACATCCAAACTGAAATTGCGGCCATTGACCTACTTATTTTTCAAAAAGTCATCAATAATATTGACCTTCAGATGGTCGGTTGCAACAGAAACCGTGGTGGTCATATGAACAATGTGGTATTCCATTTATAATTGCCATAGACTAAACTTTATTAATCAATAAAATTCTATATTGATTTCATAACAAATATGTGTTTAATTTGATGAAAACTTCCACACTAGCTGTTGGCTCACCCTTTAGTTCCCAAAAGCCACAAAAACTCACACGTAGTAGCTCTGAAATTGGCTGACCAGAAAACGGAATTTTATACAAAGGCCATGTTGCTCCGAGGTCACAATCTGATACTTAAAATGCTCCTCCTATGACTCTTAATGGCCAACACACTTATGTTATCTCTTCCACTACTGGCTGAAATGAAAAGTTAGTTGAAGTCGCCTTCGACTGAAAAGGGCCTCCTAAGAAGTTTAGGAAGAGAACTTCAGCTACTCTGTATTTTTCCAAAAAACAAAACATTTCAGGACGATCAAAAGCTACTCTGAAATGTCCCGCTCGGACCGAAACATTCAAGTAAAGTTCAATTGATATCTTGTCGCAGAAGGCTTGGGTGAATGGCCAATGTAGTATGAGATAGGAAAACCCCTCAAGTACAAAATTGAGAAAGCCGACTCCAATCGCCATGTGAAGCAGCTTGTCTTAGTTTACCTGACAAGATAGCACCGCAATCATTCGCAAATTTTAAAAAGCGAAAGTAAATGGACAAATTCCCAAGAGAACGCTCAAGAAAGGCCACCAAAGCCGTATTCCGGATGGAATTGAACACTATTGTTCAGATGACCCAGTGACAACCAACGAAATGGGAACCGAAGTATTGCCAAGATGATTGATGAACATATTCTTTCATGAGCCACTTTCTTCGCTTTATAGACTAAACCGGGCATTTCGGACGTAGTTTATGTGAACCGTTTAATTTTATTTCCGATGATGGAAATACGTTCCCAAACCTTGTGTGACGTAGAGAAAATGGGTCACAATGTTGCCAAGGACTTTATGTCTAAAAGTTCATCTGTCCGTATTTTGAAGGCCTAGATTTACTGGAGATTGTTGCATATCCATCGTACAGAATGCTAATACTCGTGTAAGACCAATATCAATGAACTGGACAGTATCTTATATTAAGCGGTCTTTATACTGAGACTTCTTTCGGAGCATATTTGTTGACTTACTTACAGTCGGAGTTCTACAGTCCGAGTTGGATCTGGGCCTCAACCAACAAACGTTTCCAGCCAGCTCGACCTTTACACAGCTGCCTCCAGTTTCGCATGTTAAGTTGGTAGAGGTCCGCTTCCACTTACGTGCTCCATCAGATCGCGGTCTTCCTCTACTGCGCTGTAACACGAGGCAAATTCGAAGATTTTTCGGACCGGAGAATTGATGTTCATCCCCTCTACAGAACCAAGTTGTACAGGCTGTACAGTTTATCGTTGTATCTCCTCCTCCACTCACCGTCTATGTAGACTTGACCGAGAATCACCCGAAGAATTTTCCTCTCAAAGAAGCCAAGAGCACCCTCGTCCATTTTTGATAAAGTCCATGCTTCTGCGGCAAAGAGCAGGACTGGGATTATAATGGTCTTGTATACGGTCACTTTTGTTGTTCGAAAGACGGTTCTGCTAGTCAATTGTCTTCTTAACCCAAAGAAGCAGAAGTAAGGTTCTGCCCGACACGTCGGTATTTTTTTTGTTGACAACCCATCTCGCAATCCGGCTCAATACTTGCGAAAGGGCCACTGACAGCACGCTGTTTCTTCTGACTATGTCAATGTCGTGTGCGAGTAATTGGACGGACTTTTGGAAGATTGTACCTTTTGTTTTAGCGCGTGAGTTTTGCACTGTTCTTTCAAGACTGATATTAAAGAAATGGCATGACAGCGCATCGCCTTCTCTCAATCATATTTTGACATCAAAGGCCTCGGTGAGTTCTTTGCCGACCTTGATGGAACAGCGCGCATTCTCCATCGTCATCCTGCGAAGGGATGCCAAAACTATGCATTTCTCTGTATAGCTCGTTTCTCTAGATGCTGTCATACGCGGCCTTAAAATCGATGAGTAGGTGGTGTGTATCGATTTGGAGCTCATGACGTTTTTCCGAGATTTGTCGTAGTGGGAATATTTGGTCGATTGTGGACTTTCCTGACCAAAAGCCACACTGATATGGACCAACAGTGTTGCTGACGAACGGCTTCAGGCATTCACACAATAGGGCAGATAAGATCTTGTAGGCGAAGAAGAAGAAGACTGATGTCTCTGTAATTGGCACAGTTCAGAGGGTCTCCTTTCTCGAGGATCGGACAAACAGTGCTGAGGTGCAATTCATCGAGCATGCTTTCGTTCGATGAGTTGGTGTATGCTCCTTACCAAGTCATTGCCTGTCGCCTTGAAGAGCGTCCGCTTCAGCAGCTTTGTTTAAATTAATCTTAAATATGACTATCTTCACTTCATCCGGGCCTATATCGCCCAGGTCGGAAAGTTCATTCTGCCTGAAAGGGGTATTTAGTTCGTCATCGCCGTTATACAGAAATGCTCTACTACTATCTTCCTTTATTCGTCTCTACAGGTTTCGGTTAGGAGTTTGTAGCCGTGGTATGAGTTTTCTACCTTTCGGTAAAACTTCCGAATTTCATTCCTGGTGTAGCATCGCTCAATTTTCTCGACTGCGCGCTTCTCATGCTCCTTCTTCTTCCTCCTGAGAAGCCGGAGTTCGTTTCTCCTCGAAGAACTCCAAGAACTCGTAGGAGTCATCTTCGGTGTCGTTATCTTTCTACTCTGTGGGTGCAAGAGCGCATATAAGGTTGATATTGGCATATTTAGCTTTAATACGGATTGTTACGAAGCGCTCGTTCACGTGCCGGAAACCCAAGACTTTTTGCCTATGTCGGCCTCTAACAACAAATCCGAATTCAAATTGACGCTGCTTTTGCCATCAATAAAAATCGCCGTATTAGATATCGCAATTTTTCGTCAACTTTTTTCGGCCCCTCTCATGGCATTTCATCGCAGGGCCTCTGCTAGTTGTTGGGCTGCTTGTCGCTTGTTAAGGAGCCTAAGTTCCCACGTGCGGATACGACGTTGTCCTTGTTCCGTTTGCAGAGGTTATCAACAGTAGATTCATCCGTATCCGACTCTTGTTGTTGCTCCGTAACTAGATTTCTTTTTTTATACGTCTGGGCAGTTACCCTGGCGACATAACCTCTAACCTGAATGGCCAGTTCCATTGTAGATACCCCTACGACGAGGGATCGGTAATCCGTTCGGGGATGTGAGCGTTGCCGTTGGTCCATTAAGGGCTCATCCGCCATCATCTCTTTTCCAAGACCCTGACTTAGTCTCGGAAATTCTTACCGGCCTGAGTTCCCGGAGTAGCCCGGATAAGGTCACAACGTTTGCGGACATGAACGGCAAAAGACTACAACAGCACCGAAAGTGGGGCTAACATATATATATATGTAGGTCGTACATAGTCACGTTTTCACCAATTGGAATGACTACTGGCTTAGTAGATCATTTTGATTATAAAATGGCATAGGGCCGCTTATCTGTACTTCACACATCTTCGGCGAATGTTGAGGTATTTATCGCACTTTTAGGGCTAAATACAGTCAAGCAGTTGTCAGCATCGAGCAGGAAACCATGGGATCTCAATATTTCCACTTCTAAAAACTGGAGGCCAGAAGACTACGAGAATCTGCAACTATCAATATTTCTACTAGATTGAGTGTATCATTGTTCCTCTTCTCAGACGTCCATGGAGCTTCTACAAAAGTCGTTCAAAGAGAGGCCAAGTCTATTGACGTGACTGCAAATTTAGCCGTGGCCTGTAATGATGTCCACTAGGATGCTGTGATATAACCATTTTACAGAAAAGAGACTCTAGCTCATCCTAAAACCGTACAGCCAGGGTGCAGATTGTGCCTTCCGATCATCCGTAATTGGCCTCATCTATGGCATGAATTTAGAGGTATTTCTACATTACTAGCGCTTGGATAGTGTCGGCAAAATATTACAGGTCTTCCCTCCTTGAGATGGTCGATGTCTTGGCCGACAGTCTTTTCTGATGTAATGATGAACGAGTGGCTTGCTTAGAGAGCGTCATCTGCTTGGCATAGATGTCCAGAGGAATTAGGTCAAAAAGTATGCCTGGTGCAGCAATGGGTGTAATTTTTAGAACGCTGTTGATACACAGATACGCTGATCTTTGGATATTTCCTTTCCTAGTGTTCTGTTAATCCAGGGGCGATCATACCTTTCAGTCTGTCAAACTTTTGTGCCTGGAAACTTTTGTGATGGAAAAAAATTCCAACAACATTGGTCTTCAGGTAAACGAGAACGAAATGAAATACATTTTGCTACCCATCCACAACCTATGGCAATATATCACTTTCGATGAAAGTTGAGGTTGAGGCAAAAAGTTTATCTACCACGAACAATCAACTCCAAAAAGTTCCTCTTAGACTGGCTCCTTCAAAAAATGACTCAGCCAGTTACAGCTCTCGATTCACACAGTACTTGGATCTGAAAGTCCTTACTCGAACAATGAAAAAAATTCTATTCGATGTAGTGCGTTGAAGATAAGCAAGAAAGGAAATCAGGTACTGAGCAGCTTCCTTCATGTCCTTATTGTTAAGAAGGCAAATGGATAGTATCCATGAGATGTGGAGGTAATGCAAAAAGTCCAGTCAAGGCACCTACGAGTACATTATCTCTGATGCATTGAACGGATTTCTCATAATGATCCAGCTAAGAAAATTCTAGCCATAGAGATGATCATGAAGGCCGTTTAAAAACATGTACGGGATCAAAGAAGATGGAAGGTTACAGTGTTTCATACAGAAATTTTTCACGTGTCAGGAGCTCCCGAAGTCATTAGATTGAATTGTCAGAAAGGCCTGCGACTGCAAGGGGTCTTAGAAATGCTCATCAGATACTACCAACTGGGTGAAGACTCAGAATGATTCAAGACCTTCTATAGCTCATACGAACCAGAGGAATCATTCACTTAATGTCTGAGTGTTCTACATATGAAATAGTACTCTAGAAGCAAAGGATACTTCTAAGATATCAATGATATCAGAAATCTTAACTAAAGTACACGCTTTGTATCGCTGTACGGAAAATAAGTGAGTTTGTTTGGGGGAAGTTCTATGAGATCTATGTGTCTAGTATCTACATCCCTGATATTTGTCGCAAATACCCTAAAAGTTCACATCTCTTCTGTCTCCAACCAGATCCGTTTTTTTTTGATTGATAGCTTTTCAAATGACTTCCATATACTCGTGAGCTTAGATACTCTTATTAACTTTGATTTTCATTTCTTTCATTTCAGGTAAGTTCGATCTTTTCCGCATTGACCATGAAAAGAAATAGTAAGTATTGTAACTTCAAAACCTTCGCGCCTATCAGAAAAGATGCACTGTGATCAGCACCAAGTAGACCAAGCGTCGACCCAAACTCCAACTTCAGGTCGAACTTCAAGCCCAATCAACAACATAATAACAATGTAACACAACAACGGACAAAAAAAAAACAACAAAAAAATAATGATCGGAACGCCTAACCAACCAAATCGAATCCGTAATTTTGTCCGTCTCGGCCATAACTGTGTGTGTGTCGATTTTGTGGACACGAATACGAATACGAATACGAATATCTCTTACGAGTACGTTGTTATGCTCATCAATTACCCGTAAATTAAGTCTCGATTCTCCCTCAAGCGTTCGATAAATAAATTTCTTTTGCTGCCACGCCACAAGAAACATAATTACTACGAGTAGTACATACTTCTTTCCCCTCTCTACCGCTGCCCGTGGTTTGCACACTATTTCAGACTGTTAAGGCCGGTCGTCTGGTGAATACCGCGACGACTACAGATGACGATTACCGCGACAGTGACTATTCCGTCGAAAAAAAAGTCCAAGTTTCTGCAGCGCTTCAACTTTCTCCCAAATGCAGACGGTGTACGATTATCTCAACACCGTCTACCCGATGAATTCAATTCAACCGTAACCAGTTGGAAGGCTCTACGAGTATATGTCCGCCCGGATGGCTAGCCCTTGGGTCGGCTATAATATCTACACCACCCTGTCCTACGACCTTCGGTTTCATGTCCACGGGCACTTGGTCAAATTGAATTGGCTCTTGGCCGTTTCACTCTCCTTCAAGTCACAACAGCTCATCTGTCAAATCGATCCCTTTGGGGTTAAGCCATCTTCGATGAGGAGATCGTCCAGTTGTGTTGTCCTCACCAATTACTAGTGAAAGTTACCATCACCATCCCCATCGGTCGGCGTTATGTAAAGATACAAAGATACTCGTACTGCAACAGCGGAAAACCGCTAATTGAACGAAATGAAAATGTTGACTTGTTTATGATAAATTGACAGAAGATCTTATGCGCGCTTACATGCTGTGCTGTGATAGATGACAGCTGGTGTCAATGTTTGACGTTGTCTGTCACTCTCGCTAGAAAGGACAATTGCTCAATTTTTTTTTAAATTTCTGAAACACAATCGGGGACGATTGATTAATTTCCATTTAGAGGCACTTCTCTGGCCCATTGGTATGGAACAGCTTTTCGCGCGCATCACATTTCACTTGGAATTATGATGTTACCGCTGCATGATTACAAATGGCGTTGCATGTGCAATATGAATATGGCTGCACATATTGCTTTTCATATGCAAATTTCACTTTTTTAATTGCGTAATGAGAGCGTGCGATACATTTTAGTTTTATTTTTTGTTTTTTTTTTTCTGTTTTATAGAGGCCGCTCATGGGGTAGGTGTCATTTACATGACAGGTGCAGCAAGAGCCAGAAAGACATTTCATATTCGTAAATGGCGGCTTAAGTTGTTTGATGTGACGTGAATCCCATGCAGTATATTCGATGACACGGTTAATTGTTTTGATTAATGGCTGGTTGCACGCTTGTGACAGTGGAATTTCGTTTTTATATAATTTTTCGTTTTTGTTGGAGCAGAGAGAGAGAAAGAGAGAATTTTGACAGAGACAATGATGAATGACAGTTCAGTGGGTTGTGACATAGGATCTCTGTGGAATGCTGTCACTTTCGTTTTTTCATTTCTCTCGGATGAGGACCGAATTGGCTGAATGGCCGACCGAATGGTGTCAAGATCGTTCTGGATGCTTTCATTTTTAGTTTGAAATTTTTCAGATTTTTTATTGATGGAGAATAGCTGACATGGCCAAGTGGATCAGTACAACAAACTTGATGGTTGTGAATGACCAGAGCGGCAGATTAATATAAAATTCAACCTATTACTTGGTTGAAAGTGCTATTGACGGTGAATGAGGGACATAAATGCACTGGCCAATATACAATAGTTAAACACATTTCACTTACTCCACTTTGGATACTATGGTTCATGGAGCTTACTTAGCTTTACCTAGAGATACTTGCAAATGTTCCTTATACCGATACAAGGAGTAGGCTTTAGTTATCTGCAACAAAACGGTAGGAAAAATTTGGGGCTGAAAACCTGTCATGGTGTACTACCTGTACTACATACGGCGCACTAGTATGGTAGCCCTTACAGATGCACTCCGTACTACCCCTACGTCAGCATTTGACACCTTTCTGCACCTAACACCGCTTGATTTACGGATCAAAAAACTTGTTGGCAACAGTGCGATACGACTCACTACTTTGCGTTGCTTCAAGAGCAGTAGGTTCGGGCAAGGCACGGTTCTACCGGAGCTACTGTCAGATAGTCCAATTCTAACAGATGAAATTCCTTCCTTGGTCGACTTCTACACTCCGTATGACACAATATATCCGGAGAGCGATTTTCACAGACGGCTCGAAAATACATGAAAGGACAGGTTCTGGTATCTTCTCAGATGACCTAGAGCTAAGAGCGTCTTTAGAACTACCGGACGCAAGCAGCCCCCTACCCCATACTTTTAATGTTTTTCGTGACGACGATCCTGCCTGTCGAGGTGTCCTACTGGCGATCCACAACAGTCGTAATTCTTCTCCCATTACCATTTCTTCATCCTCTAAAGTCGACTTTGTCGCAATAAAAATATCACTCCCCTTCAAGTCCCTGTACGTTATGTGTGGCTACATCCTACCAGCTCAGCCTTGAATCCTACCAACTTGCTATCGATGCGATCGCCCAGTTAATTGACCTGTTTGACTCTATTGCCGATATCTTTATTTTCGGCGATTTTAATCTTAGTCAGCTAGAGTGGACTCCATCAGATGTTTAATCGTTTTTCATCGCTTCAGATGCCTCAGCTAAGGCATGCCTCTTCTTAGATCGATTAACAGCAATTCTCTCATCCTACGATTTTCATAAAGCAAACTTTCACAAAATCAGGGACTATCTCAGCAGAACCTCCTTTAACTTTCACAACCTAAGCATAAAAGATGCCTTATCCATTTTTTATAGAGAAATATTTCATTCTTTCTCCGTTACGTTCCATTTTCCCGCCTTAAAACGTCATCTACTAGTCCTCCCTGGTATAATCATAAGCTTCGTTCCTTACGGAATGAGAGAAACAAGTTATGGGCTGTTTTCCTTCGCAGCAGATCCTTTTCGGACTATTTCAACTGTCTTGGCGCTTATCTTCATTTCACCAAACTTTACCTCCCTTTACTAGTGCTACTTTAACAATGCGCAACGACCTCAAGTCCTTTTTTCAATCTGTTAACTACAAAAGACAGTCCGATGGTTATCCGCCTTCCCTCTCATTCAACAACAAGTCATCAACCGACCCACTTACCATCGCAATCTACTTGCCATCTTTTTCTTTGTACTAGATCCAACCTATTTCGATTATTGAATTTCTCCAACGGCCCGCTACTCCCGCACACTTTGCACCCGTCTTATATCGAATATAAGTTACACCAACTTAATGCCGAATTCACACCCGGGCCAGATGGCCTCCCTGCCATATTTCTTACAAAATGTTCGTCCTCTATTTCGCTTGCCTCTCTTTCGTCTATCCTTTTCACAAGGAGATCTTCCGCAGGCTTGGAAAACCTCCTTCATAACCCGATCCACAAACAAGGATCAAAGAACGAAATAACAAACTATCGCCCAATCGCTAAACTCTCCTATATACCCAAACTCTTCGAAAGCATTTTGTATGTAGCTCTATGCTTGCAATGCAAATCACTTATTTCCCCTAGACAATATGGCTTCCTGAAAGGTAGGTCAACCACCACAAATCTCGTTGAATTCGTATCCTTTGCCCTCTCTGCCCTAGAGAATGGCAACGAAGTCCATGTAGTTGCACCCGATTTTAGGAAGGCCTTCGATAAAATCTCTCATCGATTAATACTCCTCAAATTGTCCGCCCTCGTCTTTGAACCCATACTGTTAAAATGGATATTCTCTTACTTGGAAGACCATTTTTACAGTGTTGGTTTTAGGTTAGTCGATTCGGCTCCATTTTTAGCCACCTCTTGAATTCCACAAGGCAGCGATTTAGGCCCCCTTCTATTTGTATAAACTGTAAATGATCTCGATAGGATCATCAAAAAATCGAAAGCATCCAGCGCCGTTTTCTTCGATTTGCTCTTGGATGTATGCCCTGGGACGATCCGTTTATTCTGCCACCCCTAACAAAACCGTCTCAACCTTATTAACTTAAACACCCTTAAGGAACGCGGAGATGTAGCCGACTTTCTTTTCATTCATCGAATCATTTTAAGTCACGATAAATGCGCGTCCCTACACAACTCTATTTTCCTCAACACTAATCATCGAAATCTACGTACCCCTCGTCTCTTCTATCGGCCAACCCAATACACCTCCTATGGCGCGAGCGTTGCTACGAAAAGTCAATTCAAACCCTACCGTCTTTGACTTCCACCGCACCACGCGCTTGAGGTAGGGTCCTTCTTTACCACTCCAACCAATCTAAGCATTAAGTTTAAGTTTAAGTTTAATTTTAAGTTATGCGAGTAGCTTGTATTAAGCTCGGTGCCGTCGGTGTTTGTGTTTACTGTGTTTGTTTTTTAATTATGGGACTAGGGAATTCAGGGTGGACGTAGCCAATATACCCGGGCTAAAAAGTAATCACTTTTCTGCGTACGTCCACGTCTGTAAGTACCGACCAGCTGTTTTGGCACTTAGTGAAACATAGGTAGATCCCCGCCCACACCTCTCAGATCACTCTGATCTGAAGCTACCTGGCTACGAACTAGTGCCACTATTCTTTCTCCATCGCGGTCTCGCCATTTACGTGCATAGTACTCGTAATTTAGCTTACCAAATTCCACCACAATGTAGTCCCTGTTCCAATCCGGAAATCAATTTCATTTGGTTAAAATTCAATCTCCGTAAGCAAATTATCCACTACTGCTTTATTTAAAAAAGCCCCAAACTGGACAGCAACCCAACCTTCCACGAGTTTGATGCGCTGTCTGACTCCATTCAAAGAATTGTATCCCTGTATCCTCATACTGAAATCGTGATTACGAGCGATTTCAATGGACACAATTCTGGTTGGCTTCGGCATTCTGGACAGACTACACCCGAAGGATGATGTGTTGAGACCTTCGTTGCAGAAAATAATTTAACCCAGCTTGTAAATGAGCCCACACGAATACCAGACGTTGATAGTCATACCGCCAATACCCTGGACTTGTTTTTAACTTCTCACTCTGGTAAGTACTCCGTTGATGTGCTCACCCCTCTAGGCTCGTCGGACCATTGTGTCATATCAGCTAATTTCTCGTACACCAACCACACACTTAGAGAAAAGATTCCTAAAAGAACCGTATGGCAATACGAAAAAGCCAATTGAAGCAGTCTTAACAGGTTCTTTAGGAATTTTAACTGATCGTTATGATTCCTCGATAACGACGTGGATGCCGCTGCTGACATGATCACAAACACTATCCTCCTTATCCCTCATCGATGAAGAGTATCAAGCCAAAAGAAAAGGCATGGTACGACTCGAGCTATAAAGAGGCTGTCAGGGTTAGAGAAATGCTTTTTCGGTCCTTCAAGACCAACCCGACAGAGGAAAACCCAAAAAAGTTTAAACGATCCAGGAATGTCTGCAACATCTTTCTTCAGCGTGTGAAATCCCAATGCGACCAGAAGTTGAGGGAAAAAATACTGCAATGTCCCAAAGGCAGTAAAAATTTTTGGTCGTTCGTGAAAAACATTAGAAATTCTGCCTCATCCTCCATCTCAACGCTCATTTACAATGACATTCCAGCTGTCAGCCCTTTGAACAAGGCCAATCTGCTCGCCGCACACTTTGCGGCTAGCTCAACACTCCCAGATTATGCTTTTTCCCCGCCTACACTTGAGCGCGTCGAATCTACAATGGGACGAATGCACTTTCGCACTCGTGTAGTAGCAAGAGTACTCAAAGATCTTAACGTCCATAAATCCGCTGGTCCAGATAGTATATCTCCCCTTCTTCTGAAGAGGTGTTCTGCCACGCTGGCAAAACCAGCTTGCGTAAGCTTTTCCATCAATCCTACTCTTTAGGACTCTTTCCGAGCAGATGGAAAACAGCATTTGTCCAGCCCGTCCCTAAAAAAGGCGAATCTTCTTCTCTCTCCTCCTACAGACCCATTGCACTTACGTCCCTTCCTCCCGAGGTCATGGAAACGCTGATAAACCGTCAGCTTATGAAATATCTCGAAACACGAAAACTTCTCAATGACCGGCAATATGGTTTTCGTAGCAACAGGTTCACTGCTGATTTGATGGCATGTCTCACCGAAAAGTGGAACCAAAGCTTACATCAATCTTTCGAAAGCAAGATAGTTGCACTGGATATTTCTAAGGCATTTGACAGAGTTTGGCATCAGGCTCTCTTGTCGAAAATGCGTGCTCTTGGGATCGATGACCCTCTTCTTCAATGGATTAGAAATTACCTTTCGGAACGTTCAATTCAAGTTGTCTTGGACGGTTTCAAGTCTGATATTCACAAAATAAATGCTGGTGTGCGCCAGGGCTCCGTTCTGTCTCCGACACTCTTTTTAATTTTCATTAATGATCTCTTGTCTGCTACTTCTAATCCAATTTATTCCTTTACTGATGATAGCACTCTCTGCTTCGCATATTCATTCCCGGACTCACGCCCCTGCTCTTCGGCTGTAGAACGGGAACGGCAACGTATGCTAAGCTCATTAAATTCCGATATTAACAGCATAACCAACTGGGGAACTATCAACCGAGTGGAATTTAATGCTTCCAAAACACAATGCTGTCAGCTGTCGTTAAAGCGAAATTCAAATACCCAGCCCCTATCCATGAATGGCACTTGCATCGTCGAAACCGATAAACTTTCCAATCTCGAAAGTGTCGATGACAACTTACGTTGGAATGACCACATATTCGATGTCATCAAAAATGCTGCGAAATGTCTAGGTTTCCTCAAGCGATGTAAGAAATATTTTGCCTCCTCTGATCTGGCCTCAATATATAAGGCATTCATCCACCCAAAACTGGAGTACAATGCCCACATCTGGTCAGGTGCTCCTAAAACATCCCTGCATCTGCTAGATAGGATTCAAAATCGTGCAATAAAACTAATTGGTGATACTAATATCAGTCAATCAATTGACACCCTCGAACACCGACGTAATGTCTCTTGTCTCACTTTGTTTTATCGCTAGTAGCATTCCGCCCATTCAAACTTTCAACCGTAACACCCGTCTTGCTATGAATGCTCATCAGTATACCCTCAAGCCCATTTTCGGACGTACTCTAAAATATCGTGATTCTTTCCTAAGCCGTACAACTAGCTTATGGAATGCCCTGCCGACCTCTGTGTTACCTGGTCGTTATAACTTGCAAACATTTAAAAACAATGTACATCGGTACATGTCTTTTCTTCCTCCCTAAATTTCCTTCGCCCGCGCTGTGTACAAACATTTTATGGGTACAAAAATCCCTTGAGCGCGCGCCGATTATAAAAAAAAAGCCCAATAAATGAGGGCTTTCGCCCCCACCCAAATCGGTGTCTTCCAATCTGAGGTTCTGCCTGTCCTCTGAGATCGGTATCCGAAAGAGATATCGCTATCTACATATATTGAGAGCCAGGCCGCACTCAAGGCTATCGAATCAAACAACATCAAGTCTGATACAGTCCGGGGCTGTCGCAGGCACTATGCAGTCAGAACCGAGCAAGACTGTGGTGGGTGCCAGGACACTGCGTTATTAAAGGAAATGAACAAGCGGATGAGCTTGCAAGAAAAGGAGGGCTACTCCACAATAGCGAGGTTGCCAACGTCTAACCACCCCTTTTCATAGTTTGAGGCACTGTCGAGGAAAAAATAACAAAAACTGCCAACCTAAGGTGGTCAAGCCTTGAAGGAAACAAGGTATCCAAGGCTCTTTGGCCGCTTTTTGACGGCAAAAGATCGAGGAAGTCACTAAAATTAAACAGGGATAAGCCTAGGACAGTAATAGAAATCCTAACAGTACACTGTCTTTCATTTTCTGTCTTCCCGATTCGGAATGAAAGGAATAAGAGAGGCAGCTTTTATCACCTTCAGCTCACTCGTTATAAGATCCTTTTCTGCAGAAATTGCTGCGGTCGAAACCGCGGTCGAGTACCAGCTTTGTGGATTATTTGAAATTCCACGGGTCATGCCTTCTTCTGTCCGTAAGGACTATATTACCATTTTGTTCGGTTCTATGTAGGTGGACAAATTTACAAAGCAAAGTCCATTGTTTGGACTAACATTGTTTCCCATTAAGACAGAGTGCCTCGTGTTTGTCCGAACCAATTTATATAGCTAGCCGATTCCATGGTGATGAATGTGGATTCCTACATCTTTCAACTTGTGATTTGGTTGACCTTAGTTCAGATTGTACTTCAGATTTTCATGTTCTACACTGAATAGGAACATACATACGAGCCCTGTGGTCACTGTAAGGATTGGCGCTACTTTAATTGATCTCATTGGGTTTGAAATATGGCGAAAATTCCACTGGCGTATATTATTTATTCAATAAAAAGTCAGAATACCAAGAGACAACCTTCACTCATCATTACAACTTGCTACTCGTACGACAATACCTCAAACAAATTGCCTTTTTATTCACCGAAATGTCCTCTGTTTTCTTTACCCAAGGGTCCAAACGACACGTATCTTTTACAACTAAAGTAAATTGCCTACGCTACATATTTTTAGTACGTCAAATATGTTCATTTTACGTCCATATTTCGAACATGGTTCTTCCCTTAAGCCAAAGCCCAGCCTGTCTGGAGGCTTCTAATGGCTGCCAAATTAGCCCATGGTATGAATACGTTCGATTATCTCTTAAAACTCCTCACAGTGTGCATGTAAGTGTTCCTCCATTAGCATCGCCATCTATGTTATGTTAGTTAATCCAACTCAAACCCACCCAAATCAACTAAAAGCCTATTACCCCTGTTCCAACCAGATCTACTCGTACCTCATGGATATCAGCTCGCTTATATAAATAAGAAATCTCAATTAATTCGCGATTACATAAAATTCGCTGTAAATGTAAGTGAAATAGGCGAACACATTTGAATTGAGAGGCCTCGAGACTGGAAAAAAAAAATTCAAGACCCCCGAGGCAGGACAAGTTTTCATTTATGCTTCAGAAATTGGAATTTTCTTCGAATACCAAGCCAACCTGTACCTCAGCCCAAGGCAAACGATCACTTAATTTCGAGCGCACTCTTAAATTTTATGAGCTACACGCAGCGCAGTAATCCTGCAGCCACAAAAACTAGTTGGATCCAATTTTATACGCTCCCATAACCCTTGTGGTTCTCCATGAAAAGTCCAACTTAAGCAGGGTAAAACTTAAGAGGCGGCTCCGCATGCGCACAGCACTTACTCGTTGTCGCACTCGTACTTGTGATTCCACGCATTTTATGATGCATTCCGCGAATGAGTAGCGTGCGCACTTTTTAATCTCCACGCAACCAACACGACAAACTCTCAGATCTATCTATTTCATTATGCAGCTGGGAGATGTAATTACTAGATACGAGAGTACGGGACCGAATACATTTGCGCGATGGTAAACAGCTGCGCACGCGCAAAAAAACTCTTTTTGCTCAAAAGTTGTCTTTGACGTTTGTGGTGGCTTGTGGCTGGTTGGTGTGGACTGTTAAGTGATACAACAATGTGCGAGTGTATCGTGGAATTGTCACAGGCTTGTGCATTAAGACTTAAGTGAGTGGAGTTAATAGGATGCCAGACTCTGTGTGGCATTTGGAAGACTTAATTGTATCGCAGATGCCAGTACCTGACAGAGATACTCAACTTAAGACAATTGAAGCATCTAATGAAAGTGAATCGACGACGAAAGTCGAAGATGACGTTGGAAAGGAGGCTAATTGAATTAAAAGGCTTACGGGATGATGAGAAGATCTTTTGTTCGCACTTTTGACTGGGTAATTTAATTTGGAGAGGTAAAGGTCCCAGTCGTTAAGTCAAATGAGACAGATACACCTAATCGGTCGGGATCACGCAAAAGTGTCTTTAATGCGAGATCAGTTGTAGAGAGCAATGGTCCCAAAAGTTGTTCTAAGAGGGCTCCTGTGAGAGGTTAAATCTTTAAACTTTCTTGAAGACATAGCCTACCCAGGAACAATATTTTGATCCTGGATACCTATCTATTTAGGTGGCACTGCAGTTCGGGGTGATACTGGACCTTAACCAACAAGCCTCTCCAGCTAGCGTGATTCCTCGCCAGCTACTTCCAGTGCCGCAAACAAATTTGGTTGAGGTAATTTTCCAGTTGAGTACACGACCTTAGATGGGATTGTCCTCTGCTGAGCCACCCCTCAGAATCAGATTTGAAGAATCTTTGTTTCGAAGCTTGTAGCGAACAATCACAAAACATGGTTGGATCTGTTGGTGCCTGACTAGACCAATGTTGCTGAAGTTTGTGATTCAACTTCATCCTCCATTTTCCATGGAACCGAAAATTACGCGGAACTGGGCAAGTGCTTCTTTACCTGCATCCGACAAGGTCCAGGCCTGTGCACCATAGAGTAGAACCGGTTCTAGTATATGCCTCTTGGGACCAAGGAAATAGTGATTGGCAAGAGAATCTTGGGTCTGATTTCTGCGCTGATGTTATAGCTGCTTATAATTGGCCAAGGTAGACGGAGTCCTTAACTACTTCGGAGTTATTACTGCCTTGCGTCCCTTTCTGATGACAACATGTACTTTGTTTTGTTTTCTTTTACAATCAGACCCATTTTGGATGCTTCCACCTCAATATTCACGAAAGTTTCATTGCCGGCTCGCTGTAACCGTCCAATCACATCAATGTCATTCGCATACGTATGGAAACATGACAGCGCGTCGCCTTGTCTGAAACCTTTCTTGATCTCAGATATCGGTTAATTCAGCACCTACCTTCATGGAGCAGCGAGAATACTCCATAATTATCCCGAACAACCTGGCCGGTTCGGTAAAGATGATACGAGTATATGGCGTTGCATAGGTCCTTCCTATGCCAGCTTCCATGAGCGGCTTTGAAGTCGACAAATAGACGGTGAGCGTCGGTCTGAAATTTGCAGGTCTCTTCCAAGATATGCCATTGTGTGAACATTTGATCGGCGGTGGACTTTTCTGTTTTGAAACAGCGCTGCTGTAGACCAACAACCAGATTGTTTGTGAATGATTTCAGAAGCTCACATCGAATCGAAGACCGTACAGTCGATTTTTAGGAGACTTGTTCCTCTGAAGTTGGCGCAGTCATAGGGGTCTCCTTTTGTGTGTATCGGACAAATAATGCTGAGATTGCATACTTGCATTTGACCATGTCGTACAGGCGAGCTGGTATATGTTACCAAGCAGGTCATTTCCAGCTGCTTTAAGTAGTTCTGCAGGCAGTGCGTCCTCACAGTTTATTACACTTGGTCTGCGATATCGCTCCCTTATCTTCAATCGGGGTGGAAGGTTCATTTACGTGGCGGCTGTATTTTAACCACCTTCGTAATTAAACAGTCTGGAGAAATAGTCTTTTCATATTCTACGACTGCGGCTCTACTACTTGCTGTTCGTCTTCCATTCTGGCTTCGGAGGCGTGGCAGTTCATTTGATTCTCTTCTAAATTTTCACCCGTCATTTCTACAGTAACATCGCAACATTTTCTCGATTCTCCTTCTCGTGCTACTTATATTTTTTGAGTAAGCATGTTCTGTTCGCTTCTTTTCTGCTCATAGAGCTCAGGAGTAGCTTTTGTCTTTTGAAACAGTGCAGCTTCTTGTTGGGCTGCGTGAGCTTGTCTAAATTCATGGTCAAACAGCATGGTCAAGAAGCAGCTTCTCTGAAAACTCGATGACAACATTCCTATTGGTGTTCTATGGTTTGTGAATGAGGGCTAGAATTTTGTGAGAGCTGAAGGGAAACACGACCGCCCGAGATTCTAGCGGTCTCTTGCCATTAGAGCTTTTCAACGTCGTACTTTGGTGGTCTCACTTGACACAGTGTGCCTGTGATGTTCGCTTTCATAATATTCCGAGTCGATGTTCACTCCTAGCGAAGATCGAGCATCCAGAATGCTGCTAGAATATCTGGTGTCAACGCAATGTGATCAGCCTGGCTGACGGTTGATTGATCAGGGTATAGCCAAGTCTCCCTCTTTCTATAAGGGTGCTGAGATTTGGGAACTGCTTGCTGGTTACTAAAAAGTTAAGTTTCTTTACTTACTTACTTAGGCAACGCTATATATGTAGAGTCTTGGATTTAAAGTGAGACACCTGTCGAGTAGACTTGAGTCCACGAGATACCCATACATCCATGGGTAGCAATCGCTCTCCGTCAATTCACTTTGATACCAAAGCAGAACTTGTGTTGGAGGCACAAGTTCCACCCTTGATATGAGTCGAGGCCGACATAAAACCTCTTGCTGGTCTTAGGGTCACAGCGCCCAGTACTTTTTGCAACTCTGCATAGGGTCGAAGACCCTTCTCGCGATTTGGGTTTAAACCACAGCCACCCACAAGGAGGCCTACCTCAACAAGTCGGGCCCGGACCGAGATCCAGGGGGCTCCTGACTCTCGTCGTACCGTGGTTTAAGTCCTGGCTGGACCTGCCACCCAACAGGACCTATGACCGGCCGCTTGTAACTGGTCAAATCGCAGTAAACTTCGGTGGCGTCATCTGAAAACCGTTACGATAAGACCACTACTTTGCCCTGCCTTCCCTTTTTATTAGACAACGCCATTGATGCGCGAAGCCTTGATAATTAGGTGGTTGCCCAGGCGGGGCGCTACAATTCGAAGTGAACCTTGGCATCAACTAACAACTCCATCCAGTTTTCTTGGTCTATAGGTAACTGCCTTCAGTTGCGCATTCCAAGCCGGTTGAGGTGCCTTCTACAATATTTGTGCGCGATGCCTAAGGTGAAGTCTGCTGTGCTGCGTTGTCCCTCCAGATTAGATTCGAAGACTCTGCGGGTTGGAGCATTGGTTTCCATTCGCTATACATGTCCTAGCCGTCTCTGACTAGATCGATGCCACTGTACAGCTCTTATAGTTCGTCGTTGAATCTTCTCCTCCAGAGCCTGTCAACGCAAACGGGATTGAATCTTTTTCTAAGGATTTTTTTTTCGAAACGACTGAGGATATCTTCATCCGCTTTCGATAGAGTCCTTGCTTCAGCGCAGCAAAGTAGGACTGGGATTGTCAAGGTTTTGTATAGAGTCTCCTTAGTATTTACGAATAGAGCTTCACTGAGTTCGTTGAAACCATAAGATGTGCGATGGGTTAGAATAAGACGAGACGAGGACATCGTAAATTACGAGGCTTAGTGTTGAAGGAAACTGAATTGTATAAGGAGGCGCAATCCACAGAACCAGAGAGCAGTCGATGAATGAAGAGAATGGTACGTCTTTGAATTTTTCAACCTGAACCTGAATACGTTACGAAGTTTAAGGTGGGCACGATAATGGGGTAAGATAAAAGGATCATCCAAGGGTAATTCTCGAAGGGCAAATCAAAAAAAACGTCTATTGGGATATATGAGCTCGAAGAAAGGGGGAAAATACTGGGCTGGAATATCCGGCTACAAATTTTTTTTTGATAAAACCAAGCAATGACTTGGCTTTAAGGATTATCTCATCAATATGCGAACGGAAGTTTAACTCTCTATCGCAGAATACCCCAAGGTAGCGAAGGGATTGGACATGGGGCATAGGTTGGCCATGAATAACTAAGGTCGAGGAGGAGATTGATTGGACCTACGTGCCAAAGTCATAGATTGACATTTGTAGACTTCTCGACATCTTCTTGAAGGAGAATAGGGTCTTGGGGTGAAGAAATAGTTATGGAGAGCTTAGTGTCTTCGGCGTAAATGGATAGGGGGCAGTGTTTAATAACCCTCTTAAGATCGTTAATAGTAGAAATGAAAAGTATGGGACCTAAATGGCTACCTTGTGGGACACCAGAAGTGGGTAGAGTTCCGCACAATTCTTTCAAGTATGGTGTTAAAAAAGTCCCAAGAAACCTCGTCAACTTTTCTAAAACCTTATTTGGCATCAAAGGTCTGGGTTAAGTCGTTAGCGAACATTCTCAATCATCACTCTATACAAACGGACAAGCTGGACAGAGATGCCAAAGCTAGACATGGGTTCATATAGCTTATCTCTATAAATACGCTGTCTTAAATTGATGACAAGATGGGTAACAATTTGGACTACTTTGGTTCTTTACAGGATCTGCTGGAGTATAAGGATTTTGCTAATCTGAAACCGCACTAATAGAGGTCAACCATTTGACAGACAGGACCTTGTATGCACTGTTGAGGAGACTATGCCTCTATAGATGAAGCATTGAGGGGCCTCCTTTTCATTCATAAGTCATACACTCTTCTGACCATATCTGAGTAATTATTTGTTGTATGCTCTCCACAAAGTCATTTCCATCAGTAAGTCTTTCTTCGTTTTTCTAAGATGGATGGAAGTTTTGCCTATCATCGTCAATGTTGAATGGCCTATTCTGCCTAACAGAGGGATGCTGTGCTTCGTTGCCGTCGCACAGTTTGCGAAACAAGTTGTTCCATATCCTCAGCACCGACTTGTGACTCTACTATAAAGTTTCCTTCTTTATCTCTATGTTTATTTCTGTGTGTGTCTTCTTTCCTTGACACGTTCTATTCCTGGAGTACAACCTCTGAATATCTGCGATCACGCGCTTCTCGTGCTTTTTTTTGTTCTTCTGGAGAAGTCGATGTTTTTCCCGTCTCTTCTGCTCGTAGAGCTCACGAGCGGCTCTCGTCTTTCTGTGCAGCGCTGTTCTCTACTCTTCTTGTTTAGGTGCATGTGCTTGCCGGCATTTTTCATCAAAACCGGAATTTCTTGATGGTGGTCGGTTGAGATCCAACACATCAATTGCGGCGGCTCTAATGGCACTTTGGGGGTGTTGCCACTTTGAGAGATTTCGGGACTGCAGCTACGTTATATCTTCTCACAGTAGTTCTTCTCTGTTGTGGCGCTTGGGAAATCCCCATTCACACTTTGGCTGAAACAAGGTAGTGATCCGAGTCAATGTTGGCTGCCCAAGAAGTTTGGAGCTCCAGGTGGCATGTAGGCTATGCTAACCAACTTTCCTACCAAAAATGTCCTCTTTTCTTATCCTGGCGTTAAATCGCCTAGTGTACCAGGCTAAGTCTGGCGCATATAGCAAATCCGCAGCAGAATAAGCTCTGAATGACCATAGTATAGCCACAGCTTCTCATCCTCCTTATGTTCCGCCCATCCCATCGCACTTTCTGGATGGCGTTTATATCTGCATTATAGCAGTCACCGGCCTCTGCTAATTGTTCAGCTCGATGTAGCTTGTTAAGGGACCGAACATTCCACATTCGAAGGCTGTTGTCCTTTAAACGCTTGCAAGGCTCCTCAACGGTGAATCCATTTATATCCCAGGCCATTAGTTGATTCGTCACATATTTTTAATCTCATCCGTATAGGGTTGTTTGCTCTATGACGTCGTAGACTAGTATTATCCTGCTGGCCAGGCATTCCCTTACCATTTTAGCTTGGATAAGTAGGATTTACTCATGTAGTTACGTGAGTCCACCACTGAGAGATAAGGCAAACACTTCGCTACGAACTCGATTGTTGCGGTGCTGGCCCAATCCAAATTATCGAACAATCAGCAGTTTCCCTATCAATCGTCACGCAGGTCACTAGCGCTTCTTTACATGCTCTAAAAACCTGAATTCGTTAGCGGATGTGGTGTCATGCGAACTGTCATTTCCGATGACCCGCTCAAAGACGACTTTCTTACATAGGCATAACTAGTGTACTGAGCAAATGTTTGAGTTCTTGTAGATCTGTTAGGTTCCTATCCCTTCATGTGCAAACGTAAAATTCATTGCCCGTAAAGTTTTTTCTGGGGTCGTCGACATTAAATCCTTTCGCCTGGATTCTTGGAAAGGATATGAAATCGGAATACCACGGAAGATGAAAGTGCAAAATTATGTTACTCTCTTGTTTGATCGTTCCTACCTATCTCATAGTTTTCGATTTGGACATTGAATAGCGTAGCCAAGATTCCTTTCTTATGCTTTGTCCAAAGGTAAATAGGACGGAAAATCTACTGCTCATTTCAAAAACCATATATCAACAATGAAGCGCTATCTGACTTCAGTGTATAGACTATCCTTACTAGAAATCTGGAACAAGCCATAGCTCGCAGTGGCATTCCCTTTCAGAAACCAACCATGTACCATCCGGGTTCATTTGGAAGCAAAGTGCGGGAGGTGTTTTTTTTTTTAGAAAACATTGCGCAATCTAGCGGATCGACGTGTAAAAAGACTCGAAAAAATGTACTCACTTACTTCACCAGGGAATATGATTCTCAATAAACTGATTTTTCATTTGACTAAATTCGTTTTCTTGATTGCCGAAATTGATCCCTTGGCAATCTCAGCAGACCTAAACATCTACTAGTTGGAGGTCGGACTTACATTTCGACAGACCTCTAACAAGTCCGAGACATTAACGCTATAATCTGCCAAAGTGCCCACAATTCACTTGTGTATCACAAGGTTAAGCAATATTCCAGTCGATTTCTTGTCCTGAAATAGAATAACACGTTGACAGCCAACGTTGAGAACGATTACTCAGGCGAGAAAAGTCACTTTACAGTAGCACAGAATCTCAATGAACTCAAACCTGAAGTGAAGACCTGAAGTCTACGAGGGTCTGCTTTGGTACAAGTTTAGTGATATGATATCTTTGACAAATGGGGTTCAAAATATCGTCCAACTGAACTAGATAAAACGATCCTGACTAAGAAAAACGTACCTGCTTCCCTTATTTACATAAGCATGGCCTCTCAGTCAATATGACAGTACAGTACAATAGCGAAGAAACTATCCAAATTAATCAAAAATATCTGTAAATTTAGCATTATCACAGAGTTTTATGTTTTCCTTGATGTTATCTCTGCCAATGTTGAATCAGTGACTCTGTTAAAAACTAACGAAAGAGGTACCTAGCCAGCGTCATCGCTCTGTCCAAGTATCATTCATCATGTCTTGTTTGAAGTAATGACAAACAGTAGTGGTGGGATAATCCAGCCCTGCGGAACTCCAATATTTTCTCTAAACTAATCAATGATTGCCTTAAGCATGGCATATCTTTGTTCTGCTATCTCTTACAGCATTTCAAAGCTGTTGTCAATTAATTAGATTTTTTTTTTGTGTGAAGCTGATTGGTGCTCGTTCATCAATCAATTGCTCGATGAAGATCTGAAATAGTTTCGGGTACCAGAGGTGATTATTGTTCAGACTCAAGCGTATCATTTACAGACCCGTGGCTCCGGCCCATTCATATTTGCATGTGATCACAGGGGAGTTGGGTAAATTTAATCACATTTTCGAAAATGTATCTGTGGGACATCATTATATCTGATGTTGATGACCGATTACACTCAGTATGTCGTGGAAAGTACTCCCGACTTTGGCACGGATTCTGTGGCATGTATTTCGCCCTTATTATATCTACATCATCAGCACTGAGGTCATAGTTATCGTACCTCACTCAGATATTTATTTTGATTGTCAAAAATGAAACCCCGTCATCTTTGTAGATCCAATCTAACCTCGCAACATTTTATCCTTGTTAAAGCAATCACAGTGATTTGATAGAAACCAAATAAAAGCATTTATATCTGACAGCTGTCATGTGCGACTTAATTGATCGCTTATTTCTGCATTAGATCAGTCAAACCATCTGTCAGCTGTCACACGAAAATACTGCAACGTCAAACTGCGAGCATTATGCAACGCATCATACTATATTTCCCCCTCATATTTAGGTGAGCCCAGTTTGTGGGTGAGATTATGTCTCGGTAGGCATTAACTGTACACACGTGCTTCACTCAATTAAATCCGCAGCCGATACTTGACGTTCCATGTGTGCAGTTTCAATTTCACAACAACGAAAAGCATAACAAATGCCACCTACGAGGCCGGTTAACTGGCATCTACCGCCCCTCAGCACCATGAGACCGTGAGATACTCGTACTTCGTCTCCATTCGATTTTTCTCAATCCATAACAATCTCAATCACTTTCAATTTTAACCAGACACTCAGACGTAAAGATGCAGACTCCGAAACTGCAATCCGACCGGAGATCAGGTTAACTACAGCGACACCGGTAAGCTAGAGTACACCATATGTAGATACTCTGTGAATGTGTGCTCTGTAGATCCTCTTACGTGCAAAGTGGACCATAAATCTATTGTGTAAAATAAACGATAATAATAGTTCCAGATTGGCAAGCTGATTGGCTTGGAATCAATGGACCGTAGATACAGATACGAACACCAAACAGATACTCGTATACTTACAGCTTATGGTGGTTTTTAATTTATGCCTTTTGGTTTGGCACCTTACGGAGTCTGGAGTTTTTAAACAGAAGCTACATGTGGCTGCCTGCAGATAGTTACTCTACCATCGTACGTGAGTGATGGTCAATGTGCGTCTTGAGTCTTGAGTCTTGACCAATGGATAGCTACAAATAATGTTCGAATGGACATAACGGTGATTTAAGGTATCCGCAACATGATTTTATGGATGATAATCAACTTGGGACTTTTCTTCTTTGATCTCTAATGCTGCCAGATCATATGTACTCGTATGAGTGGAGTACTTGTATGTGGCAGTGAAGGATTGCCCGATCGTAGTTGATTGTCTAAATTTGATCTGTAGAGAGCGAAAGTTGATGGTGTCTATGGGTACGGATATGTGCGATAGTGATCAGATATGGTGATAGGAAGGACTTTCACTCGTGCAGATTGCCATTGAAGACAGGCCAACGGATTTGAGAGGAACTAGCTTTGGGAAAAAGCCGGTTTTGGCGAGGCTAGAGTGCACGTCATGTTGGCCCTGTGTAATTATGTGATTTTGTGATTTTGTCAATGGAGCAGATTTTGGCAGGCATACCAGCATATGTTGATAGATACCAATTTTGCATTTGAAGAAAGCCAACATTCTCCTGCTTTCGGGCACTAATTGATCTGAAATTTAATTGTCTAATCCAATCGTGATTAATTTAATTGCAATTTAATTGCAAAAAAAATTTGTTCAGGTGCCACGAAATTAGTCGAAATAACCTTTGAGTGGAGAGCGCGTTCGATCTCAAGATCGTTAAAGCAAGTAAGTTCGATGCACTTTAAAGATCGAAAGTTAATTATCTACGATAGTTGAGCTAAAACTAAAAATCAACTTATTTAGTTGCAGTAATTAGTCGAAAATAATTGTTATATGAAGCATTTCGCTAGGCTAAAAAGTTTGGGGATAGCAGTAGTAGCTACCCATCATAGAACTTGTAAAGAGAATTTTTCTTCGCCGTGGTGCCTCAGAGGTCTCTGTAATTTTGCCACAGAACGATGTTCAGGATAGTCGCTTTGACTTCCTCAGGTCTACCTAGTATATTTTGAGGAATTCTTTGTAGGAGTCCCAGTCAGTTGAAAAGTTTTCTGCAAATGCTTCTAAGCGATCCTAGTGCTGATGTCCACCAGTACGGCTTTTTCTTGCCGCTAGGTTGAATAAGAGGGCAGGAAGCGGCCATAGCCTGATTGAGAGTCAGCGTGAATTCCTTGACTTTCATTTCAAGCTCGTTGGTGTCTCGCGGGGGACATCAGAGTTCAGAGGATAGCGTTTCTGACAGTATTCCTCCGTATTTTGGTCAATCAGTTTTCCGATAATTTCGGTACTGCCCCATACCGTGTGATGAGCGTTAGCATCGCATCCGATAATGAGGACAGTTTTTTGCCTTTCAACTTCCAGTACCGCCCTTTCTAGGTGGTACCACGTGATCGTGGCCGGGATATGCCGATGCCAGCTAGTAGGAGCTTTGGCAGTCTCTAGTCTGGCAACGGTTAAGTCGGGATCGCTGAGATTAGGAAGTAAAAATGCATTAAGGCTACGTTTCACTAATATACAAGTTCTGAACTTACCTTTGCCTCTTGTATAGAGCGCAGCGTATATAATTTTCCCAAATTCACGAACCACGCCTTCGACAACCCATGGTTCCTGGATTAGTCCGGGAGGCGACCGTCGGATTACCTACGTCATAGGGAGATAGGGTAAAATTATAATTAGTCGATAGTGTTCGTAAAAACATTTGTAAAACCACTGGTCGGGCAAACTTTTTCAGGGAATTTTGGGCTGTAAACGATCACTTCCGGTACCGTTTTTTGAAGAGTAACGGTTTTTTTTTATGAAAACCTACCTCATCGGGAAATGAATGATATTGGTACCAAAAGAAAGGTGAGACAGTCTTCTTTTCAAATCCAGTGGTCGGGCAAACTTTTTTAGGGAATAACCCTCCCCCCGACCAATTATAGAAAAAGTTAACCAAAACGATTTTCTCTTATTTTTTTAATTTAAAAGTCTAACAAATTATTGGAACGCATAATATTGGTAAAGAGCAATAGTCCCCCCTACCACCGCTCCTCGTCGACCTAAATGAATTATAGGAAAAATCTCCTTTTTTTATATTCCACTTTAAAAGTAAAAAAAAAAATTCTTGATCAAATAGATATTATTTTACAATACAAAGATAACAAAGAAATACTAACTACTTACAAGCGTTTCTCTTCAAAACTATTTGCGTTACTTTTATTTTGATTATTCCCAAAAAAAATTAACAACTTCCAACAGTTAAGCATTCATAGTATTTATTTTTCATTTTTGTAGTGTTTTGAACTGTTTTATTACACATAATTAAAAGACTTCTAAATTCTTAACAATCAACCAAAGAGATCCACTCTATTCTCCAGCCTTAGTTAGAACTTTTCAATTATTCAAATCAGAGCAAAATAAATTACAAAAAATTATCATTTATATCTATATAAAGTTTCAGTTCTTTTCTAACAATATAGCATTATATTAAAAAATATTTCTTATTCAAAATAAATAGATGTATATAACTATAACAATAAACAAACAAAATTTAAATTTCATTATTTCACAAATTATTTATATATTCATATATTCATTATTATCTTTTTTAAATAGTGTCGTCATCGGAGTCTTGTTCAAAAACGGAATCTGACTCTTCATCGATTTCATTCAAGACAATGTCTTCAACATTTAGTGGTATTGTTTCTCCTTCAAATCAAAGAGATAAAAACCTTTCGTGATTTAAAATCCAGCCAAAATCGTCGGCTTTAGTTCTTACACAATTTGATTGCGTTGCGTTTGCCCACATCGAACTTACAAAAATTGTTCTTTTGAGTTTTTGTTCAAGAGATTTGAAGCAAGGCGGAATTAAACTAGAGTCGAGGTTTCCTGCAGTGTTATATTTCATTTTAACCCTCGCTAAATTTACGTTGCTACAATTCTTAACACCATACATTTCCAGCGTAAAATTTTGAATCGTTTTAGTGTCAACATCATCTAGATTTTCTTTTTGGCTTCTCAAGGGTTTTGCTTTCCCTTTCCTAAAAAAACATGCCGTAAATGCGTCAAACTCTGGCGCATTAACTAATATTTTTGAGTGAGCTTTTGCCTTGCTTATAGGGTAAATTACTCGCGTGTCCGCTTCTTCATGGCTAAAATGAAATCCAATTTCTTCAAATTTAAAAACTGATTCATTTTGAACTGTATATGAGAAGCATTTCTCATGTAAGGTCAGTAAAACTTTCTTATTTCCAAGATAAATAAAAGACTTCTAAATTCTTAACAATCAACCAAAGAGACCCACTTTATTCTCCAGACTTAGTTAGAACTTTTCAATTATTCAAATAAGAACAAAAAATCATAGCCGTTAACTTAGCTCTCATTAAACAAAACGTGAGAAATCACTCTTGCTATTTAACTGTTGATTAGTAATTTGTTTTTGATCGATCTCACGTTAGTTATAGTGCCTACTTAATGCAAGTGTAGAAAAGTGCGCGAAACAAAAATATCGGAAAAAGCTTTATAGAAGTACCCTTTTTTATATTTGTTAGAAAAATATTTTGAATTATTTTAGTTTTTCACACTTGTTGTTATTTAAATCTGTGTTTAATATTTAAATTTTCAAAATGAAAAAGTTCAAATTTCAAATTTGAATTGTCTAATCTAGTTTTTGTATTTAACCAACCCAATTATGCAAGATGGATGTTGAAACAGTAACTTAGTAGAATTAAAAATTCGTAATTCTGGGTTGATAACTGAGTTTAAACGAAATGCTTTTGGGTTTAAACTCACGGCAAAGGGTCTAGCAAGAGCTCCTGTTGACTTAACACTCGAACAGACAATAAATGCTTATGCAGCGAACTCTTTAACAGGTGTTACTCATTTCACAAATTCGATTTCGGCGAGGCAGTGTTGGGCCCTCAGCCATAACATACGTACAAAAATACTTACCAAAATGCTCACTGAAACCAATCTTGATCAAAAGGATCACATAACCCATGAACTTGCATCAAATCGCATCGAAAAAGACAAAAAGGCGTTATTTGAAATAATTAATTCTTTTAAACAAAATATTAATCCATTGGAACTAAGTGTGAAAAAAGATAATTTATTTGATATAACAACAGGATGAGCAGCATCCCAAGAAACTGCAGATTTTCTTTTAAGTGCTTTTCAAACCGGAAACAGTCAGGAAATTGCCTTTATTGAGGAGTGTTCCGAAAATTGTGATCGTTTCGTTAAACCCTTAAGTCGAAACAAAATTCGGAATTTCTCATATTAGTGTTTGAAAAGGTTTCAAAAGAGTAAATATGCTGAAAACCAAGCACTGGTTAAAATGGAGAGAGATGTGTTTGGGCGACTTTTAGCTATAGCTTTGGAAAAGAAAATTGATATGGAAGTGTGCTTACCATATCCACTTGCACCTGCACCAACCACCTTCCCTTTATCATTACAGAGGAGAAATGCATAAAACTGACAAATCTGTTTTGGCCGAAAAATTTAAAAACCGAATTCCTTTATCTGAATCAATTTGTCCAAATATTGAAATTATAGATGGTTTTTACTTTTTTCACCTTTTGGGACTTTCAGTTCCTCAAACATTTGAAAAAATTTCCGAGATGATTTTGAGGAGACTATACTCCATAAACGCTTCAGATGTGCATTTAGTTTTTGATAGGTCTTTGTATCCGTCTATTAAAGATGTTGAGCATATTTTTTAAATGAACAAGATACAGTTAATTATACAATTCTTGGACCATCACAAAAACGAAATAATGACTTCCTTAAGTGTCTGAAAAATCCCAAATTCAAAGAAACTCTGGTAAAATTTTTAGCACAAGATAGAAAAAATAAGAAAGTTTTTCTGACCTTACACGAGAAATGCTTCTCATATACAGTTCAAAATGAATCAGTTTTTAAATTTGAAGAAATTGGATGTCATTTTAGCCATGAAGAGGCGGACACGCGAACAATTTACCCTATAAGCAAGGCAAAAGCTCACTCAAAAATATTAGTTAAGGCGTCTGATACTGATGTGTTAATAATCTTACTGGACAATATGCATAAGTTAAAAACTTTAAAGATTTGGTTAGCTGGGGGAAACACTAAATCTCGAGACATTAATTGTATCAATTGCACTAAGCTAGCTAGCGCATTAGGCAGTAGTTTATGCGTTTCTTTGCCAGAGTTTGACGCATTTACGGCATGTTTTTTTAGGAAAGGGAAAGCAATACCATTGAGAAGCTAAAAAGAGAATCTAGATGATGTTGACACTAAAACGATTCAAAATTTTACGCTGGAAATGTATGGTGTTAAGAATTGTAGCAACGTAAATTTAGCGAGGGTTAAAATGAAATATAACACTGCAGGAAACCTCGACTCTAGTTTAATTCCGCCTTGCTTCAAATCTCTTGAACAAAAAATCAAAAGAACAATTTTTGTAAGTTCGATGTGGGCAAATGCAACGCAATCAAATTGTGTAAGAACTAAAGCCGACGATTTTGGCTGGATTTTAAAACACGAAAGGTTTTTATCTCTTTGATTTGAAGGAGAAACAATACCACTAAATGTTGAAGACATTGTCTTGAATGAAATCGATGAAGAGTCAGATTCCGTTTTTGAACAAGACTCCGATGACGACACTATTTAAAAAAGATAATAATGAATATATGAATATATAAATAATTTGTGAAATAATGAAATTTTAATTTTGTTTGTTTATTGTTATAGTTATATACATCTATTTATTTTGAATAAGAAATATTTTTTAATATAATGCTATATTGTTAGAAAAGAACTGAAACTTTATATAGATATAAATGATAATTTTTTGTAATTTATTTTGCTCTGATTTGAATAATTGAAAAGTTCTAACTAAGGCTGGAGAATAGAGTGGATCTCTTTGGTTGATTGTTAAGAATTTAGAAGTCTTTTAATTATGTGTAATAAAACAGTTCAAAACACTACAAAAATGAAAAATAAATACTATGAATGCTTAACTGTTGGAAGTTGTTAATTTTTTTTGGGAATAATCAAAATAAAAGTAACGCAAATAGTTTTGAAGAGAAACGCTTGTAAGTAGTTAGTATTTCTTTGTTATCTTTGTATTGTAAAATAATATCTATTTGATCAAGAATTTTTTTTTTTACTTTTAAAGTGGAATATAAAAAAAGGAGATTTTTCCTATAATTCATTTAGGTCGACGAGGAGCGGTGGTAGGGGGGACTATTGCTCTTTACCAATATTATGCGTTCCAATAATTTGTTAGACTTTTAAATTAAAAAAATAAGAGAAAATCGTTTTGGTTAACTTTTTCTATAATTGGTCGGGGGGAGGGTTATTCCCTAAAAAAGTTTGCCCGACCACTGGATTTGAAAAGAAGACTGTCTCACCTTTCTTTTGGTACCAATATCATTCATTTCCCGATGAGGTAGGTTTTCATAAAAAAAAACCGTTTTTTGAGTTGGTCGGGGAAGCATTTATTCCCTGATTTTTTTTGCCCGACCAAAAGTTTTCATAACTAGAGATAATACCCTTTCTACCCTGTATAAAGATTTTCGTTCTCCCGATGAGGTAGTTACTCTTCAAAAAACGGAACCGGAAGTGATCGTTTACAGGCCAAAATTCCCTGAAAAAGTTTGCCCGACCAGTGGTTTTACAAATGTTTTTACGAACACTATCGACTAATTATAATCTTATCCTATCTCCTGATGACGTAAGTAATCCGACGGTTGCCTCCCTTATTAGATTAGGATAATGTCTTCTGTTTTTTTGGAGAGACGCAGAATAAGTGCGGCTGAATCCTTTTTTGAGGGATGGAGATTAATTAGAGTAGACTCCGCCGCGGTGCTGTTCAAGTCCTCCTATTCGGAAGAGCTCATCTTCTTCCTCTAATCGTATAGGATCTCTTTTTGCTTCGTCATCGGTTTCCATTTCCGACATTGTGTCAGAAGAGGAGACCGACGGCTTAATTGTCGCCTCGGACAGATTGGAGTCGTCGCTATCCATTTCTGGAAAGGATATCGGCGCTACAAGACATAAGGTTGTATTTGAAGTTTCAGTTAAAGGAAGAGGAGGTTGCTTAATAGCATCCAGGTCATCCTGTTTATATGTAGACCCTTAGGTGAATTGACCCGAAACCAAACCGAATCATGTATTTAGTCTGCGCTAGAGGGTTAAGGGATTCCTTATTGATCACAGCCAACGCGCATCAATAAGAGCCTCTTAGTTCTTCCAATTTTGCGACTTGGAAGTCGGAAGTCAGTCGGAAGGGTCGAGTTGCTGAGCCTGATTATCTCCAGTATGCTTTCCGGGGAGGAGGGTTAGGCTGGGTTACGAGTTCTAGAACTGCTCAGTATATCCTCCTTAGACACGTCCTCGAGTTTTGCACCTGGCCAAATCTCTCCTAATCCACCTATGGCTTTGGTGAAAAGATCAAGAGATCTTTGATTGGAATGTGCGATAAGCTTGACGTGGCCTTGGTGCCAGCCGGTGTTGCTTGTGATGGCAGGTGATCCGGGGTTTTCCCACATGATGGCCAAGAAGTTGCTCGAAAGCTTTAACTTAACCAACCGCCACCGTTCAGGTGTTATTGATCCGTCGGTGTCGTTCCTGTCGAGTACCGCGATCATTATGCTGTAGGAGTAGCTTTGAGGTGTTTTCTTTCTACGATCCTAGCCCAAGTTTCTTCTGAAAGCCAAGCACTGTTTGTTCCTTATGACTATACTATATATTTTCAGCACCGGATATGAAAACATTTTTCACAGCACTCCAATGGTTTTCAATGGAGGTGGAATCCGTGCTACCGATTGCTCTCAATCCTTGTGAAAGGTGGTCCCCTAGTTGTTGGGGGACTGCGGGATCTTTTAGTCTATCGGTGTTAAACTTAGGCATTCGCAAATGCGGACTGGCCGCATTTAACTATCCTTACTAAGCATCGGGGTAAAGCTGCCTATATCGCGGTTTAGAAAAGAACTGTGTTCGCATAGTCGTGAATCCTTGATATTTGTGCATTGTCTACTAGAGCGCTGCCAACGTCGCAAATACCGTCTTAAAAACCCACGACCATAGCTCGAAGATCCCTGACATCGACATACAATTGACATTCACACAGAATGTGCGCCCAGTTTTCAAAAGAAGCTCCACACGAGTAGCCCTCCACCTGGTTAAAGCCTCTTTTATGCAGGAATCCATTAAGGGAACCATGTCCAGTAAGAAGAACGTAGTCTTACAGTAACAACCATCAGATGGTGATCCCGGGCCATTCTCATGTCTGCACCCCTTCTGTTACGAATGTCTGGGAGATTGCTTCTTAATCGCCGGGTGATCGCGAAGTGATCAATTTGGTTGGAAGTTACTTGACTGTCCGTCGACACCCAACTGATTTTGTGGCACGTCTTGTGCTTAAACATGGTTCCTTTAAAAAACGACAAACCGTTCGTTATTGCCGTTGTGGTCGCCTACACCATGCTTTCCCATAACATGCCTGAGTCCATCATTGTCCTTGTCAACCTTGGCATTTAAGTGTCTTATTATCATTATTATGTCTCCACATGCTGTACTATGATAAGCAGCACTCAGCCGGTTAAAAAAGGCCTCCTTCTCCTCGAGAGAAGAGAACTCCGTTGGGGCGTAACACTGTTTGATGGTGACGCGACGTACTCTAGTCTGGAACTCGGCTTTTAATATCCTGTCGCCTAAAGGCTCCCCGGAAATTAAGTTTTTGAGAGCTGTTTTGGAAAGCAACAATCCAACGCCAGATTCCCGATAGCTTCCAGGTGTCATCCCGGAGTAGAGTAGTACAGTGTTACGAGTTGGAGACTTAAACTTCCCCGAGCCCAACCATCTAGCCTCACTAACCCCTAAGATGTCGATCTTATACCGCATGAATTCCTTCTCCAATTGAAAGAATCTGGCTTCTTGAGGACCCTCACTTCAATGGCCGGGGTGGCCGTGGTGTAGTGGTACTAGCAATCGCTTCTCACTCGGAGGGTCAAGGTTCGAATCCTAGCCACGACAAGCTTTCATTTGTGTAATTGGAACTCAGTAAGAAAAATCTGCGTGTGAAGGCATAACACTGACATGTAGATTTGGCTGTTGTAGGGTTTTCAAACACAAAAAAAACAACCGTTAAAATTCACAACCTCACCATTCCGAGTGAAGAAAATCTCTCCGTCCTATTCGGACTCCTACCCCTGGAGAGTCAATATCGAAACCAAACACACCTGAGTTTCAAACCACTACATCACAAACTTTCCTTTCTCCTCCTTCTACCTTTCCGCCCGCGCCCAGCAACAGTGTAAGGGTATTCATAACCGCTTAGGCGCGCGTAAATTCTAAAAAAAAAAAAAAAAATAGTCAAATGTCTTCAACGTGTTTGTTTCGGGCACGGCTGCTATTGAACCCCGAACCGTCCGATTGGGAAGCTAATTTATGTCATCCTATACTCGTATGGGCGGAGGTCAGCATCCGCAATCGTAGTTCTGTTCAGCAATATTGCTCTCTACCTCGATTTGTCCTCCGGAGCTTCGTTGTCAAAGCACACACTACAAATCGACTAAAATGCCTACCGCGTACAGCTTCTTATTGAGTGCGCCTCCAATTCGGGATTCAGATCAGACACTATGTATGCTGTTGGAGTCCGCGACGATTGCAGACGCAACACCTTATAGTTACAGCATTAAAGTCCCACCTATAGCATCGTCCTTCTACAGAACAAGTCCTCTGTCAACTACCTTTCAAGAAATACCGATAGAACTGTTAGATTTCGGACGGTGTAAGCGCTGTTCCATTACGGGAATAACCCGTCTTGCTTTACTGTGTGTGGCCTAACCTTCGCGAAGTTTATTCTTCACCTCACTTAAGGAAAGAGTCTTGATATTTTTGACATGCAGCCATTTGTACATTGAATCTATCACTACCAGAAAAAAATAATCTTGAACAGGACGCGGAAAATCGACGTGCAGCGTACTCCACGGCTATTCGGATAGTTGAATATAGTGAACTTGGCCTTATTGCCTGACATGGCTGAATTTTATTTTCGACCTATTCATCCGTTTTCGGCCACCTTACATAGCTTCGCGCGTATGCCTTCATGACGCCAATTTTAGTGTGATGGGCGTGTAGTAATTCCACAACAAATGACTGAGAGCCTGGTGGTACAATAACTCTACTGCCTCACAATAAACAGCTCTGATGCGTAGGGAGTTCACTTTCAGTATGGTACCAGCGTTTCTATGTTTTCAACTTGCCAACGCCATTTTTAGCACTCGTGACAGAATCGAGTCCTGAGACGGCTCACCTGCTATTTGCATAGCCATTATCGGTTGGTCTTTTAGGCCCTAATATCAGTATCTCAGGCGGTCCGTTTATTTTGTTTTCACTCGAACTGATCAGAAGCATTCGGTTTAAACAGTCAGCATTGAGATGTTTGACTCTAGGTCGGCAGTACATAGTTATATGCTGACAGAAGCACACACCAACGACGCATGGAAGGTAACAACAAGTCAGGAAGTGAAATTTAGTAAAAGTAAAACCTTTTAAGAGCCAAAGAAGAGTCAAAAGTCACAAACGTCATTTAAGTCGAGCCTTCCTTTTGAGGCACATCAGCAGATTTTCTTCTGCTTTCGCATTAGATTCGTCTGTGACACAGTGCTTCGGGTGATCCAATATCTGTTGGAGCTACACAATATAGATACTCCGTCAATGCACAAACTATCAAATCACTATGACCATTGGCCAAGCATCGGAGACCCATCTTCTGATATGCGAAAATTACTCGTCTATCAGAAGAAACGCTTTGATCTCTTGCGATCTTGCAATTTGTAACCATAAGGAGTTTGAGATTTATCCACCGTTAAGCATTCTACATAAACTGAGTCCCAAGTTCCCGATCCTTTAGCAAGTACTACGACAAACTATTCAATGCACTGTCTCCTGTCAAATAATTACCAAAGTAAAAGATAATTTGATTGGCAATCGTCACCATTCAATCCGTCAATCAATCAATCATAAGAACGTGTCAACAACACAATTTCCTCGTTTCCGTAATCCCCAGCCAACAGCAATTCGCACGATGAAATCGCTTCAAATCCGATACTCCATCTCGACGAGGAAAGTAATTGAATTTATCTTACTGACCATCGATATCAACTGCCGATCAGCCGTGCATAACGTCAACCTCTAATTAAATTAGGACAATTGAAAGTCCAGGAAAAGCAGATACAGTGGTGAAATCGCAGAATCCACTTCCTGTCCACCATGGATCAGTGATCAATTATGTTAAGATACAGGCATTTGTAGGAGTATCTCCTACTGCCACCTCTATCACAATGAGTTCAATGAAATTGGAGATCCGAACGAAACCATCATCACAGGCAGTATCTTCCGTCGCTTGATTGTCTCATGGCACGATCGACAGATCAAATTTGTACATCACCATGCTCTATCCAAGTTCACAACCACCCCACAACGATCTTCCGGCTGTAATTAGCCAGCGCACGCAGGGGGAACGCGTCGTACTCGTAGTAGGAATATGATAGTATCGCAGTTGCAGTTGCAGACATTTTTTAATTGAATATTGCCGTCGTCGTCATCGTTGTCGGTCATGATGATGGAGTTTATCCTGTATCAAGAGTACGAGGTAGTAGCTCGTGCGGGTTATTTCCGTTTTACGAGCACAAAAACCATCAACTTCTGTGGAAAGATGCGAAATTGTATCTTTACGTCAGATCGATCAGTGTTTGTAGTTAATGAGACAGAATGCGTTATGTTGTGTGACATAGGAGTGTAATAATGCCACAGAGTTACAAACGGAAGGATGTGCCAACGATACACTTTAAATGTTTCAGTAGAAAAGGGGAAGACTTAATTAGAATGTCTCAGGGGATTAGGGATTAAGTGATGCTTAACCCAGGCAGAAATGAAGCGCCAAGTGAGACATGGATGTTATTTTAGCTGTGGCCCATTAATAGTGAAAACATTTTGAATAAGGAAAGTGGAAAATGGAATGCACTAAGTGCTTTGAAAGAACAGCTAAGCTGACGTAACTTTTCTTTAGAATATTGCGTTGATTACTCCTATTCGTGTTTCTTCTGTGCCACATGACAGTGAACCTCCAGATGGACGTTGCTTTACCTCGGCAGATGCTTGTTTTAGCGTTTGTGTATGTCCTTTCGATTGTGCAATAACTTACCAATGTCCGCCCCGGCGATGTAACAGATCACCGATCCCATTTTTCTTTGACGATCACATTTTAGGCTTTTATAAGCTGCTTCCGAACTTGAAGACAACCCGATACTCTTTGATCACTAAGCACAAGTGTCAACATCATCATTGGTATCAATGAGCTCATTTTTGGATGTTACGCTACGCCTTGATCTTGTCTGAACTCATCATTTCCCTGACTTTGCGCTGGCTCCTTTGCACTCCCGCTTCGACTTCAACAACAGTAGACTGGATGCAGTTGCAAAACCATCCTGTACACCATATCGCGATGACTTATCTTGTCACTGACCATAATGCGGTTTCTGAGACTTACTTACGAGCTCACTCTCGTTGTTAAGTTGAACAATTGGATCTTCCTCAAGTAACTAGAGAGTATGCTGGGAGGATGCCAAAATCGATCGGTTCACTGTATCATGAGCCACACATATTTACTCCTCTGCAGTGAAAGCTGCAATAATTCGACTTGATATGTCGAGCTATCGAGTTACTAACTTACTTACTGAGATGGTGCTACTGCCCGGGCTCATAATGAGCAAACCTATTCTGTAAGACCGATCTTAAGTCGATTGCCTCAAATTATGTACTTCAAAATTGCTGGAAGTTCCATTCCACATATGCGGGCGATCTAAGGCGAAGGCTTTCTCTACAACGTCGTCCCTGCGGGATTAAAGACTATTTAGACCGGCGTGGCGTCTTGATATTCATTCGTTCTACATGTTCTAGATGTATGAGGCAACTTGTACCCGTTTTTCTATTTAGACTAACGTCATTGTAAAGGTATGATGCTAAAACTAAAGCATGACAGCGCATCAAAGGTCAAAGTCGGAGCAGTCGCAGTTCTCCATTGTTATTCTGCACAAGCCGATGAATTTGGCTGAGATACCAAAACTAGACATAGGTAGGTGTGATAAATTTTTTTACTTATTCGGCATCTGAAGAATGGTTTCAATCATTCTCGTAGACAGCCAAGGTTTTGTACGTGATAGTATGGAGACTGATGCCCCTACATTTGGCATAGCTCAGGAAATCTTCTTCATCGTGGAGCGAACAAACGATGCTGAGGTTCCATTCATATCTGAGTAAGATAGTACTTCGTGAACACTGCTCTTACTGCTCGCAAAAAAGTCCTCTACGTAAACATTTGATTGATTCTAGGTGGTCCAGAAGCATCTTATCAAGTGACAGACACCAGTTTGGCTTTACCGATTTCTAATTTACACCTCGGGTATACGAACTCGTCTGAAGTCAAAATGTCTTGTACTCCAATAAGTGGCCTAGATCATCATTTAAGGCTCTCCATTTTACTGAGCGCAGTACCATACACTCCTCAGCTTGTGCCGATAGTCGAAGCAAACCCCATTCTTTAAGGTTAAATTCCTGTTTCAATCGGCTTTCCAAATTCTTCATTCTGGATATTCTAACTCTTCCATGCGGCCCTAAAGGCTGAGGGTTGTGCCGCCAGGGTAACTGCCCGGCCATGGACACGAAAGTTAAGTTACGAGGCAACAACAAGCCTCTGAAATGGACGGATCTGTAGCGGAGGCCGTAGATTGCTGCAAAGCAAAAATTACCGCCATACAATAAATTCGATGGTCGGGCCGGACAAAAAGAGGAGGAACAACTGCAACATCTACTACAGCGGTTGTTATCGATTGCAAAATCTGGGCCTATTTACGTGCGGATTTGCTGTTAGAGGCAGAGTTAGGCAACAATTCTTGAGTTTACAGCATGTTAAAGAGTGCCTTATAAGCATGCGTATGAAGACTAAATCTGCCAACATTAGGCTTATATGCTCGCACGAGAAAGATGACGACACCAAAATAGCTTTTATGACCTCCTGGACAAGACCTACGAGCAGTACCCCAGCTATGACATGCAAAGCTAGGAAGAGAGGGTATCTTGGGTACTACTGTCGGAAGGTGTAGCCTGCACAACACCACCTCCGATACCGGATTAAGGCTAACCGGCTTTGCGATGGGGCGAAATATTGTCGTAGCTAGCACGCGGTTCGCTCATCTCGATATACACAAGGGAATGTGGAGAATTCCTAGTAAATCAATCGTCAACCAGATCGACCTCATGTGATCGACGCAAGGCACTCCTCCAGTATTATGGATGTTTGAATATTCCAAGGGGCCAACATCGACTCGGGACATTACTTTGTTGTAATGTTGTAGCCAAAATACGGTTGCGGATATCCCGAACATCGCAAAAGCAAACTCATACTGTGAGGAAGTTTGAAGTCGGACGCCTACAATCTCAAGAGGTCGCCAAGTACGTTTCCTATTGAGTCTCCCTAAATCACTTAAGAGGTTCTATGCTGCCATCATCAAGTATTGAAGACCAGAGGCAACATTACCAAAAAGTCATCAGAGATGCCGCCTCTGAACGGAACTGCTGGTTTGTCGATGAGTACCGGCAAGCACATGCACCTAAGCAAGAGGCATATAAAGCGGTACTCCATACAAGAACTAAAACTGCTCACGAGCTCTACGAGCAGAAGAGGAGAGACGAACTCTTGCTTCTCAGGAGCCTGTAGAGATGAACCAGTGAACATCGTAGTAGAGTTGGTGTAGATGCTGAGAATTTGGAAGAGGATTTATGTAGACTGTATAACGGCGATAACGAACCAAATATCGCTGTCAGGCAGAATGAACCTTTCAACCTTCACGATGTAGACCACTAATTTCATCCACTCGTCCTAGATCAAATGAAGACAGCCATATCTAAATTTAGGTTCAACAAAGCTGGTGGAGCGGATGGCCTGACTGCCAGGCTCTACAATGCGGCTGGCTATGAATTGGTTAGTAGCATACACCAACTCATGTGTAAAATATGATTGGACGAAAGTATGTCCAATTAATGGAACTTCAGCATTGGTTGTCCGATCGTTAAGAAAAGAGACCCTCTAGACTGCACCTGCTACAGAGGAATCAGTCTTCTGAAGATCGCCTAAAAGATTCTATCACCCGTATTGCCAGTATTTGAGGTAGTTAAGGACTTTGTATACCTTCACGCCCCTATCAATTCAGACTACCACACCAACTCTGAGATGAAACGAAGTATTCTTTGCCAATCGCTACGTCTTTGGCCTAAGAAGGCAATTGACTACGAAAGCCCTCTTTCGGATAACAAAGGCAAAGTCTTTATCAAAAACGGATGAGGGTGCTCTTGGCTGCTTTGAGAGAAAAATTCTTTGGGTGATTTTGGTCCCGTCTTCATAGGCGGTGAGTGGAGTAGTAGATACATCGACGAACTGTACGGGCTGTACACCGACGCCCACTTAGCTAGAAGGGTAAAGATTCAGCGACTGGAATGACTGTGTTATATAGAGCGGATAGATACCAATGCTCCGGACTGAACAATTTTCGAATCCCCGACCGAGGGCCAGCGCAGTAAAGGAAGACCGCGTCGGGGCGCACGCAGGAGACCTCAACCAACTTATCGTGCGAAACTGGAGGCAGCTAGTTAGAGATCGAGCTGGTTGGAGACAGTTGTTGGTTGAGCCCCAGTTGCATCCTGGACTGTAGAGCTACCTTAATAAGTGGAAGATTGTATGCAGCTTTTCATCCAGTTACTGCTATCCTATCGTCGCTAGCCAATCTTCATCTGTGAAAATAAGCTTCCAGTCTATCAAGGTTTTTAAATCTTAATCTGTCTTCTTTTCTTGTTGCCCAGTAAGTGCATCTACATTTCCCTTACCTGTCAAGCAACGTCCCCAGTCCTGCTCTTGTTGCTATTATCACTGCCTTCCCGATCGTCGTGTTGCTTTTGAGTTTCTTCATTGGTGTCACAACTTCCTCGACGTTGTTGGCAGTCTGGAACTGTCTACGTAGCAAGTATATTCAGAGTGTTTTCAAAGTATCCATCCTCTCATGCTTCAACAATTTAAAGCATTCCTAATGGAGCAATCATGTGCATTTCTCTTCTGAATAGAACGATGGTTTCATTATTCTCTAGACCACTTCTTCCTGTCTTTGGTATTTATTCGAGCTGCCCTAGTCCATAATCGTCAGCTACATTAGTGGGAAGACGTGCTAAGGAACTCGGTAAGCCTCAACAATTCTTGTGTGTTCATGGGTATTCCTTGCCTTTGGGAACTTAAAGATAACAGCCGCCGTTCATAAACTAGGCTGGAAATCATCCTTGTTAACCTGGTAACCAACAACCTCGATTTTAGATAAAAAGATACACATCTACCTGCTTTAGTCTGATTTTCTACAATACCTTAAAAAAACGTAAAAGCTTTCATAGGTCTTCCTCTAATTCCTTGCAAATAATTATCACGGGTACTTGCCCTTTATATTTGAGCTAGTGTAGTCTACGGTTACCTACGCGCATCCATTCCGTATCTTACGGGGCATTTCAAAGTCCTGTAGTACATTACCATTGTAGAAAACATCGCGCTCACCTCTGTCATATGTAGACTCAATTCATGTAGCGGCCCCTGAAGTCAAAGACATTCTAAATATCAGTGAAAATGCACTCGGCGAATTCCTCTGTAACGATCCCCAAACCAACAAAAAATGGGTGTGACGTCGCTCTTTGCTCTAAAGCGATCCCAAGTTCAAGGCCTTCTTGAGGTCGATAGAAAGTGAGTGTTAGAGCGGATTGTCCAATAGTCTAAAGTCAACGGAAAATGGATGTAGAGGTGTGATATGTTCAAAGTGTTTTTCTACATTGATCCGAAAGTCGTGCACCTTGCACTTTTCATAACTAGATACAACATTTCAGGGGACTTATTCGGCCGGCCCTGCTATTTTTTTTCAAATCTCGAATCGCAAGTAAAATCTCTGGTTTAGAAGCACAGAAAGATACTCTCACCATCTTCTGCGATCATCATCAGGATGGTACCTGAATTGTTTAATTGTTGATAGCTTGATGGGCAGGATCCCATAAGTCTATTGGGATCGTTACGTATACCAGATGCAGTGCGAAGATATCATGTTCCGGTAAAATGCTTGTTCTCAGCTCTCTATCTCAAAACGAATTGAAATCCAAAAACCTGTGAGGAATGCAATTTCTGTACAATTCCGTCACCTTTAAACAGTTTCTTCCCATTGAGTTACACCATAATTCCATGGCGAAGAATTCAGATACTCGTACCACACCAAGATATCCAACGATCTTCGATCTAAATCTGTCAATCCGTCAACTCATAATCGAATGTAATGTCCATCTATGTCACTAAACTAAGCCATAATTTCATTCTTGGGCACTTCTAAACGGTCACTGATGCACAGCTACGGAAGTGGTCAGTGCGGTTGTCATATTTTTCTCAGCACTCTTTTTTCTTGCCCAAATAAGACGAGTTGGTGAGGAATGAGGAAAGAAAATAAAAACAGAAAGAGAATACCTTCAATCGACACTGGTTACCCAACTGTTGTGGTGAACGAACCACTGACCAACTTTTTTGTCGCGCAAAAAATAGTGTCATCGTCGTTACATTCCATCGAGCAATATCACCATTTCGGAACGCCAAAGAAGTACGAGTATCTTCTGGATGGTCTGACTGCAAGTACCTACTCGTGTTCGGATAACCTATTTCCTGTTCCATCATCTATGGATGTTTCCAGTTTTTAGTTTTGTCCACTTTTCTGTTTCTCGTTGGATCCTTTTTTGTTAAGGTTGCCGCTGGTTTGCTGCAACATGGTGCAATGTCTTCGTTTTTGTTGTTGTTGTTGTTGTTCTTCGTCTTTCCTCATATGTCATCGACCATTTTGACATCACTGGTATGACCAGTGTATCTAAACGGTTATTACACGATGGTTTCTCAATGAAATTCTACAAAGTTGTCTGTGATTGTATGTACGTAAGCGTATGCCTTCTGTACCCAACCCAGTCCGTACGAGCTTGACTATGATGGTGCCGGTCTGACATGGTCTAGTGCGTTCATAATATCTTGTTGTCTAGTCAAGTTAGTTGGTGACTGGTGAAATGTATCCGTTACATAGATGGAGTCCGTTTGTTTCATTCATTTACTCTAAAGCTGTCAAAAAGGTGTTCAGTCAATCAAAGGTTTCATCAGGCACTGGTTTAGTGGGTTCCAGGCTTAGTTTTGGATTTAATGTTGTATCTTATAGCAATATCTGTCTCCTCATCTGTAACCAGTGAAAAATTGTTTGAAAATAGACAAGCCGTTTGCGAGTTTACAAAGGACAATCAAACAAAAAGATCTTCAGAATCTCGAAAACACTGTCAAAATGATAGCCATCATGTTGACACGGCCAAAATCTAACCGGAAATCGGGTTAAAAGGGTCAAAAGGGCTGAAAAGAGTAGCAAGTTTTACTGACTATTCCATAGGGGCCCCACCTTCAAACAAAGGCGAAAAGGCGAACATCCTCTCTTGCCACTTCTTGTGTGGCTTCCGCAACTGACCTACGAATTCGACATGGACTGAATGGAAGAAGAAAGTTTTTCTTCTTTTCGTTTTGTTTTCATTGCTCTTTCCATCCATTCCACTTGCTGTATTAAATGACGGAATTCTTTTGAGTTCGATTTGCGTCGCTTGGCCATTCGGGCGTTCAGCCGTCCGGGCGGGTGGCGGTAACTTGGTCAGTCGATTGAAGTTTCATTGATTTTCTGTCACCTACTTTCGTCGCCGGACGACGGTACATAGAAAATTGAGTTCTCAACGTGGATTTTCTCACAACGAAACGAAACGTCATTGGAAGCGGTGGGCTACATTGGGTTGGAAATAATTTATGGTATATCAAGTGGTTAACATGAAACAGTGACATGATACTGGGCGTAGTTTTGGAAGTAGTAAAACATTTTTGAATGGAATAGGGAGGGGGGGGGGGGCAAGATAATTAATTATTTAAATTAACTATTGATTTTTGATGGAAACAGTTGCGTAGGATATGCCAACAAAATCCGGTGAGTTTGGAGGAAATTGGTAAAATTTTACTGAAACGTGGGCGGCAGTAGCAATTTATGGGTAATAATCGGACGTTGTCATGGGCATTGGATTCGAAGCTGGACTATAAATTTAATTAGTCGAATCATTAAAACTGTGATTCGGGCGCCTTCTACAAAAGTAGCACCCGTTTTTGGAGGTACGGTAACCGAAATGTTCTAACTGAGTCATTTAGAACGTATGTGTGGGCTACAGATGAAATGAAAAACAACTAACACTGCAGGAAAAGGGAAGTACAACAATTCCCTATTTCGTTAATTTGAACACGGTGTTCGATATTTATAAGCTTGCCATGATTTTAAAAGGCGTTACAGGAAATAGTGACGCATTTAAAACATCATTCAGGCTTGCCTTGTTTCCACTTAACCCAGAATGGTCATGATGTGTAATGAACTAAGAAATTGGATCTCACAAGTTTGATCCAATATTGGTTCACAAATAATAACATGGAGGATGATTTCTCTAGCTTGTGAAGGCTCGTAATGAAAGTCCATCCAGATCGACCGCCTGGTGACCGAAAAAACTTACCGGAATTATCTTTTAGACGTCGCAAACAAACGTGAAACTGACATTGGATTTGTACTGGCAAACCCTTGTTTTATGCTGGATCTGCATTTTACAAGTACTCGTACAGTACTCGTACATAACGCGAAACTGAGAGTCAAAGAACACAAGTTCTTTGGGATTAAATTGAGGATTCTTGTTTCATGATCTTTAGTTGAGCTTCTCAGATTTCCGTGATACGGCGGACCATATTACTTGCAATCCGATACCCTTACAAGTTTGATGAGAGGTGATACCAATTTACAATCATACGCATTCTTCAATCTTCTGCTCTAAAATGTGAGCTATCGCTGATACTTTAAAGACATCGGGAAGAAACCATTTAATTTACCTATATTCTTTATCTGCATCTCAAGACCTTTGGCTCTTCTTGAAATAGCTTGGAAGTGGTTGGAGCGGAAGCCCTAAAGATCTAACTAAAATCTTGGTTACGGCTGTATGCTTATGGTCGTTAGAATTAATTAGGTTACGGCATGAAGGATTACACAATCAGACCAGTATAACATCTATTATGATACCACTCGAATCTACTAGAAATGTTGCCTCTATAAGCTCAACCAATTGGAGCTTCGGATGAAGCATAATAGTTTTCTCCTACTCGTTTTTGTATTGGTTAAATCAAGATGGTTCGGTAAATCCCAGTTAGAGCTTTCTATTTCTAAAAAGAGTAGAACATATTAAAAAAAGTTAAAGAATGGTCACATGGTCTCCTTGTCCATGCAGCTACTACTTCAGAAATCATTCAATAGTAGGCCAAACCTTGCTGCATTCTTATTATTGCCTATAAGACAGTGACGGATTTTGTAGCCCTAATATGCGGTTTGTGCAGAGAGATCAAAATTCTAATAACATAGCAATTTGAGGTTCCCCTTTGACCACTTTCAGTGATAAAGTGCCATTAGTTATAGCACCCACCAAGCCAGCACCGGGTGACTGCAGCTTGATACGAGAGTATGCACGACACTCCTCGATGCTGCCATCACTTTCGCAGTAAGTGCCGCAGGATATTGTATCACTTATCCCCATCACATTTAAGTTAGTTTAGTGCCCCGTCATGACACCAGATACATGAACACCTGTCGTGAAGACTTAAGTTCACGGGATGAACTTGCATCCATAGGGGCCAGGATATAGACGCCTGGCCAGCGCTTCCGGTGTTTCAGTAATAACAAGTTGGAACTTGTGTTGAGGATAAGCTCCACTTTTGAGTCGATGCCGACCTAATACCTTTTGCCGATCTTAGGCTCACAGCACTCATCACTTATTTGCAAATCCACAACGGGTTAACCAATTTTAGGGAAGACCCTTTCTGCATCTTTAGGTTTAAACCACACCAACCATGACGCGCCCACTGGAACCCTTACCACTTTCAAGTCCTTGTGGGGATACCAGTAGTCCTGCCATCAGTTATGACGCTTGTAACTGGTTAAATCGTAGCAACCTTCACTTGCGTTAAAATATGAAAACCATTGCAATGAGACTAGTATTGCTATAAACCCGTCATTAATGGGTGTAGCCTTGATAATTGGACGTGGCCCCGTCACGACGCCAGTAAGCAGCATGAAGCCTTTCCTACTGAGGGAATGCAGGACACGTCTGTCTACCAGTCATGCCATCTGCAGTTACGCTCATATGAAACCCAATTATCAACGGAAACCTGAAACGGGAACGCAACCAGATCTAGCATAAGTTCGGGTCCTGAAAAACTCTCCTTTGAACCTTGGCTAGCAAGTTCATCGTCGATTTCATTTCCCGTGATCTTACTTGTAACCTTTGACCCAGACAAGACTCAGTGAATTCTTTCATTTTCGAGCTTGAGATTGGTAAGAGGGTTTTAACAAGGCCTTAAGGAGGGCTTGGCTGTCACAGCAGATGTCCACAGATTCTTCACAATATACATAGTTCATTGCCATCATTATTGCGTGTGTCTCCACTTGAACGGGAGCTGCAAGTTTTCCAACGAGAAGGGAAATCTAACATTGTCGTCCTTCAGAAGACCCGACTATACTCCTTTTCGGGCTCAGATTCTGGACGAAACCATTCCCAGGTACAAAGTTAGTGGAACACAATAGAATTTCGGGTGTCATTGCATCAGAGGGCATGCCCATAAGACCAGTGTCAAATGACAGTCCGCGTCCAAGGCCATCAAATGTTGAATGCGTGTTGTACCAAAGACCACTTCTTTTAAAATCAAGGATGAATTTGAAAGCTTAGATGTCACTAGTGTTTTACGTAGGTACCTGCCGCGAAGGCTCATTCCTACGGTACGTCTTCGTACGAGGTATCAAACTAGTGTATTGATCAGTGCCTTCGCATAGTACAAGTACCACCACCAGTACCAGATTCAAAGTCGTGTGTAAGGCACAAACTTCTGCTTTGATGAAGGGTTGATGCCTATCGAATATTTCAGCCCGTCTATGGGTCATGGCATCCGGTTGCAGTGCAACTCCGATCAGACCGATCAGTTTCAAGGCCATGGTTGAACACAAGCCCTAGGACGCCACAACATATCTTGAACCATGAGGTGTCCAAGCTCCAGCCGATTTTGGGTATAGCCTAAAGCCACCACGATACTCCCATAAGTTGGCCAACTCTTAGGTTAGACTGGAACTAAATTTCCTGGGGCTCCTGACCTGCCGTGATACCAGAATATAAATTCCAGTCGAGCTACGGTCACTTCTAGTTGGAACTGACACCAAAAAATTGTCAACAAAATATTTTCAACCTATTTCCAGTTCCCATCCACTAGCTACATGTTTCGTCGCTTCCTTGCGAGGACACAGCTGACATCGCAGACAACACCATCAGAGGATATACGCATAGCTTCCAAGTCTCTGAAATCCACACACACAGAACCTGCATCCAATCCTCAAGGTGAGCTCCCCATGAACAAACTGCCAGTTCGCTTAAACCTCTGATATTCAAGAATGCATTTAGAGAGTCATGTCCGGCTAGGAAGAAGCCCAAACTGAGACTAAAACTCACATCCCGCTGCTCTAACATGCACTATACAAGCCTTAGAAAGCCGTAACTAAGCCTGCCATTTTCGCTCGCATACTAAATAGATTGTCATCTAGATGTGACGCATTTGGCTAACAAGGCCAGCCACTCGCACTTAGCGGAAGACCTTTCCTGTACTTGCATTGCTTCCGTTGAAACGGTGCGACATACCGGCAAACAGTCGAGTAAACTCACTCTTTGGCAGGGTTAAATCCGTCGGTAACCAGTCTCAAAGTTAACTGCGCTATACCATACTGATGTTCCAAACATTGCAAGGAACACACGGTATATGCTACGCTTAGCACGTCCGCAACAGTAGCTGCCTCAAATCCGATCTCCTTCACCACTCCAACGAACCTAAGTTTTAAGTTTAATTTAGGTTAGTCTACGATTGTATTGCTTTAAGCCGAATAAATGGCGGCCTTCGTCCCCACCAAAACTTCTGCCAAGTTCCCAGTCGGACCACAGAATGCGTTTAACCTGTGCAGCAGCCCTCAGCAACCTGTCCTTTAAATGGACCAGGTGAGGGGTGAAATTTAAGCGCTCGCTTATGGTGTTGCCCAAATACTTGACCTCGGTCACAATCTCAGGCCAACACCATTCAACAGCTCGACTTATTGACAATTTGCCTTTGAGCAACATTGTAACAGTCTTGTCCCGAGACACGATTACATCAACTCGGTTACGCCATTCCGCCACAATTGGCAGAAGGAGTAGCAGATTGTCTGAATATGCACATCTGTAGTGTTCCCTTCAATTGCCGCAAAAGTGGATTCCATATGGATGGACCACAGATTGAACCTTGAGGACTCCCTCGCTCGATATCCCTGTCTTTCTCTTGTGTCAACAACAAATGCCTTTCTGCTACAGAAGTAGCTGTTCCCGAGCTCAGTGTCAGCTCACGCAATCTGGTTATAATTGACTGCCAGCTCAAATTGTCGAAGACATCTCTAAAATCAATGAAAATGCCTAGGACATAGGTGGCCTTTCTGTTCGGAGAATGGTGTTTAACCAAAGACCATGCATCCTTAACATATTTGCCGAATCATACAGAAGGCTCACTCATATCTTCCAAAAGCCTCACCAGTATCCTCTGGCTTTGTGAATGCAGTCCATAATGTGAATATCAATAGAAGGGAGATCAATCAATGAGTCTAGAGCAGAGCCACACGTGCTAGGAAACATCCGAGACAGACAGTTCTTTGGAGTCTGGTAAAAGCAGAAATGATGTATTTTCATGGAAGCTTGTTCCACCAGACAATCGACGCATAAATATAATTGGCCTTATCATAGCCCTCCAAGGGAACCTCCTTGATGACAAGTTAAGAGGCTTTCGATGTAACAAGTTTAGTCCAAGGAAGCTTTTTTCCAGATTCCTTGCAGAGGTGAATGGTGATGCCTTTAAACACTGTCTGCGCTTTAAGTAGTGACCAATAAGCACCATAGTGATGGAGACCGGACCAGGCCTGGCGGGCAACGCCTTTTTACCGCCGTTATCAGATATTGCCCGCAGTCAGCATGCGGAAACAAGGTCTTATTCCGCAGCATTGCGTTTATCTACAAAAGGAAACTTTTTCTGTTAGGAAAATTAGTGTTGTTACATGTTTCCTGAGTTTAATTGTCTAACGATTCCTTGGAATGTTTCATTGCTCTACATCTAAAAATTTTTATGGTATCCTAGAGCTACTTCAGCGTTTTTAAGGGCTGAGCGGAAGGTCTCGATTGCAGCTTTGCTATTGGAAATTACGAGTACATATGTAGATACGAATATCAGGCTTAACCAAGACAATACTTCTTCAAATGTCATTTTTTCCGTCGGGAGTATGCAACAGTAGCCAGAAAGTAGAAAGGATAGACTTAGGTCCTATCTGGGGAAACACCTCCATCACAGTAAAAGCGGATCGATTTTTCCTTCAAGAATGCGTTTCCCTCTGAGAATGACCTAGAAGAATTAGTGACTTAGGGGTTTTATTGAACTGTAACATGGGTTTTAATGTGGTTTATGTTTCCTAGAAGGAAGCCTACAATTTTAAAGAAAAGTATTACAGTTTGGCCAGTACCTCACTGGTCCTTGTTATGATTTGTCTTAAGACTAGCCACCGTTTGGCTGTTAAAAATGTCGCCTGGCGAAGGATCAGCTTGAAGTGTGGATTTGATACGATTTATCTCTTTATCCGCGAGGTGTGAAGTCTAAAAATGTCTCCCTCCAAGGAAACGCCAACACCAGATCCTTCTGTAGTTTTGTAGCATTCGAAGGAGTGTCGAGCAAATCGTTTTTCCAGCTCTAAGTCTGCCTAAAGCTAGACCGAAGGGGTTAGACGACCTGTCCATAAGACAAAAGTTATAAAGTTGATGGCTTTATAGACTCTCCATAGATTAATTCTTTCTCATTAGAGCTGAGCTTTAAGGCTGCAGCTCAGTTTATGCAGTGCAGAGTCAGGTTTGTGAAGGAAAGCGTCATATCCAAGGAAGGACAACCCACAGATACATGAGGTAGGTACAAAGTGGCGCAAAAGTTGTACCCCGATGCTCTTTGGCTGTAATTTTTTTATGAATGAAAAATGTTGGCCCTGCTCTTGGATTATGTTTACTTGATGTCTTACATTTTTTTCCATTGCATTGAGTGGTGGAAATGATATCGGCTAAGTGGCCGCCGCCAGAATTGATAATCATACGGGCCCGATTTGCCAGAAGTTCCGGCGATAGGTCCTCGCATTCTTGACGGATATGCTGTTTGAGGCCTTCAAGAGTCTGAGGTTTGTTGACATAGACTCGTGACCCCACAAAAAGAAGTCTGGAATGGTTAAATCCGACGATCTTGTCGTTCAGTGAAAATCGCCAAACGAGAGATTAGGCGACCCGGAAATGCAGCCATCAGAATTTCGGTTATGGCTCTTACAGTATGCGCCGTTGCTCCACAAGTTGGAATCACATGTCCCCAGTCCCAATTCATCCAATTGAGGAAGGAGAAAGTCGTTGAGCATGGCTCTGTAGCGCTCGCCGTCGACAGCAGTCGTTTGGCCCGAGCACACCTCCAGCGTAAACAGGACACCATGCAGTAACTTTGAGCGGGTGTAGTAGCTCCTTGTGGATTATACGCGATTTCTCTTGCTTATTGACTCTGCACAGAGATGGAAATGGGCCTCGCCGGTTATGACGACTTTCGATGAAAAGTTGTCTCCCTCGTGGTCGAGATTCAGGATGGCTTGTGGGTAGGTTACACGCGCTTGGCGGTCAACAACTAACAGCTGATGCACTGTCTGAACTTTGAAAGGGAAGATCTTATACTGTTTTATTAAAATTCTCTGTAAAGACCGTCGATTGATGTCCTATTGCGTGGCACCCAGACGACTTATTCCGGGGTCCTCTGCGACATCTTCAACCACAGCTGCGATATCCTCAGCAGAATGGCTGCTCCGGGGCTGGCCAGACCTGACCATACTCATTAAGGCGAGCAGCTAACCGTCGTATGGCCGGGAAATCTGCGCCGAAATTTACGCTGCGCCACCACCGCCGACGAATTATTCCGCAAAAAAAAATCGTAACATTTATTCCGCGTTCTTTAGGAGTATAGCGATTCATGTCTTGTTGATGTGTATTTTGTATCTGTTTACTTCACAAATCTCAAAGTAGAATTGACATTTGCCGCCGTTTGCAAAAATTGTAGCATCTTCCGATAGGGTGATGGCTCTTGCGCCACCTTGTGCATCGCATCTTCGTTGTTTTGATGACTTGCAGTTTTCCATTGATCAGGCCATTCAGGTAGCTGACGTTAACAAATCGTCGATTAATTCTGAGTTTGTTTGAGCCTTAAAACGTGAGAAAGCCAGTCAAAATTTAGACCAGGAATAAGGAGTGCACTTGTAGTTTACAACATTTGCAATGGCCAGAGAAGTACCTAAAGAATGGACTGGACATGAAGGCGAGCTGTCCAAAACTTCTCATTCTCAGCCTTTTGCCATGAAAATAAGGCTGATTCACTGGAATATTATAATTTCAGAAAAACTAAAAAGATGAAGAAGCACTCTTGGCAACGAAGCCTTCCAACAAGGTCTCGAGCTCTACCGTACATTCGTTTGTGACAATGAATTCAATTGACTTCTCTTAGGTAGAAAAGCGTTTATCTGCTTAAGGGAATCCCAGAAATCAGGAAAGTGATCATATAGATCTTCACTATATCTAAGTGATTACCTGTCCGTTCCACCAATATTGCATATCTGTGCAAGTGAGGTAGAAAAGTAAGACTTATCGGCGGTAAAATGTTCAACGTTGCACTTTTTGAGAATACTAGAGAACGATTCCAAACTCTGGTGGACTGATTTTTCATATATAGAATGTCCTTGTCTAACATGACAGATTATTAAATTCCTGTTCTCCTAGACCTCTTTCTTCAAAGTAACACATTTTGCAACTTTGTGACATTCCACTTCTTCAATTTCGTATCTTCTAAAAGCAATCAAGATGATTTTGTGTTCTTTTTTTTCTAATCCTCGTTGGGTGTCCTACAAAAGTCAGTCACTCCAGCCAAAGTCTATCTATTCTAGAGCCACCTGAGCACTCTCCATCACTAAGATGGTAAGCCGTGCTTCAACAGAGTCCTACAACATCGATTCGGGGTACACTTGTATGCCAAATTCACTTCCAGCTACCGACACCAATGTCCCACATAGTCCATTGGGCAAAGTATTGATTCCTTGATTCTTGTCAGCGAGTCCACGCCAAAAACTGGTCTCTGCACTAACCACCGACCACTGACCACCGACTGATCACTGACCATCGCCGGTCAGCACTATCATCATTCAATCTGCTGGTCAAGTGAAAGAGGAAACCTTTCTTTTCGATTCTGCCCGATTCCGAAGCGAAGCCAACGTTTTTGCTTTCCGTGGAGCACTAATGATGATGGAAAGGTTTTTTTCGGATTTTCTTTTCACTACAATCTGAAACAGAAATTGAATCTTTCTTTCGTTTGGTGCACATTTTGGAATGCGATCTTGAGCCTACGTAGCCACAATATAATATGTATTCTGCCAGCTCAAGTGAAAAGAACTTGGCGGAGGGACAACCTGTTTTGGTTCAACAATGAGGGCGGCATTCAGTGCTTCGTAATTCATACTACCTAGAGGGCAACCTAATTGCCATCAGATTAACAAAACGTAAAAATCGAAGTGGAATACGTTTCAACGAATCTTTCTAGCTGAGGCAAGCGCAATGAGGTCGAAAAGTCAATTAGGCGGAAAGTAGCTAACAAGATCATCAATCGTCTCTCGGAGTAAGAGAGTAAAAAAATCTAGGTCAGTTCCGAGTTCCGACGATATGGTGGGATTTGTGTATTTAGATTTCGTTTAAGCCCTTATGAACTTTTGATATCTCTCTCTTTAGATACACATGGATCGTCCATGGGTCCTACCAAAAGGTTATTAACCTCTCAAACAAGTTACAAACACTACATCTCTCAGATACAATCTCCAAGTGCCTGTGGCATGCATAAGAGTTCATAAATCAATTGCCAAAGTGCAGCAGCAGCAGCATACGAGTACGAGTAGGTGCTCGTGTGGTGTGGATCCTTTGCTGGAATCCTCCTCCAAAGACCGGTTGGGAAATTGTTCAAATTGACATTGTGTTGTTGTTTTTATTTATTTTCTTTTTTTTTTTTAATTTTGTGGCCATGGCCAGTTATCACTTTTACTTTTCACCATCATCAAGGAACGTAACGAGCTTGAATGCAAAGATCGCCATCCATGATTAGGCAGCGCAAAAAAGAATCGTGTTTCATGACACGAAATACCGGAAAGCAAATCAAAGCATTAGGCCATGCACATTGAACTCCTAGAGTACCTGGAGAACTGAGTACAGATAGATACAGAGATCCAGCTACAGCACGCGATTTCGTGGGGATTTTTCTTATTTTGGTCGATGCCGCCGAAACGATCATGACATCCAATCCTTTGGAGAATGCAAATGGGAGTCATACTTGTTCATGTGTGTGGTGACTGGAGAACCATGCATTGCTGGGAACACTTGTTTTGCTGGAGATCTGTGGTGCACTTGTGCCGCCATTCATGTGGGTTGCTGATTGCACTTTCACTATGAAAACCACAATGAACCAGGATAATGGTCCCGTTTTATGTAATCCAAGTAAGTAGATACTCTTAGATACATTTCGATACATTTATGCAATCCTAATTCGGAATGGAAATGGCTCCAGTTTGTTAGGTAGGTCCATTGAAATGACCGTTGCTTTTGAGTTTTGAATTTCCTACAGACCGTTAGCGGTAATGGGAAGGAAAACCAGAGTACCTCGTTAAGGCCAACTGTTTAATGGTTTATGTCGTCAGATTTTATTACCCGAGGGGTATAACTTTTATAGAGCAGGTGGCCCAGGAGACTCAATAGGAAAGATGCTCGGGGTTCGTCGATTCTTTCTGAGGAATATAAACGGGTTTCCTTGATATTGTGGTAAGTAATAAGGTTTCAGATTAAAGCAGAGATTCCTAGGTAGATTCGAACATCTTCTTGCTGTACAACGTGTAGGAAGCGCTGCTATATTCAGTGCTTATTGAGGCTTTAGTCTTCGATAATATCAAGGGATTCCTTCTGTACATTTACATAACTGAGAATGTAAGGCAAAATTTCATCTATTTCATCAAGACTGTGCCTCTCCTCACCATTATGGGAAAGATCCGGAACTGGGGAGAATAGTAAAAATAACACGAAATTTCTAAGACGCAAGAAAGATTGATGCTGCATCTAAGGGACATGATAGCAGGTGGCAACGAACTAAACAATATTCAGTGCCTTCCAGGGATGGGCGGAATGCCAAGACTCGTGATAGAGGAAGCAATACTTACCAATTTAGAAGCGTTTGAAAACCTCCATACAAGATGTCTTGGCAATGGAAAGACAGAAGCTTATATTCATCTCAAAAGATAGCAAATTCTCGAAGAAACAATCGTCGTATAGGCCCATATGGATCCATGACCGCTGCTGATAATATTCAAACACAATTCCCTTTCGAATGAGTTCGTTTATTTCTAAGGAGGAGTATTCAACCAAAAGAACAGGCGTGGTACCTACCACCCGAGCTGCAAAAAGCTTGTTAGGGTTAGAGAACTATTTTGCCGGTCTTACATGGCCAACCCAATAGAGGAAAACTGAAGTGAGTACAAACGAGACAGGAATAACTACAACTCATTTCTTAAGTGTATTCAATTCTGATTAGACCAAAAATGGGGCCTAAAGTCCTACAGTGTTCCAAAGATGGAAAAGTTTTTGGTCGTTCGTTAAAAGCACTGAATATATTGCCTCATCGTACATTTCAACGGGCGCCTCGCTTCCAGATCGTGTGATTCTTTCACCGCGTTTAATCCACTTAGCAATCGTGTTCGGTTGGTATAACTAGCCTTCTTCTGAAGATCTCCATCTATTGACTTGGAGCTCTTTCCGAGTAGGTACAATAGAAAAAAGCAGAAAAGGCGAAACTTCTGCTCTCTGCTCTCATAGATCCATTGCACTTACGTCTTTTTTTTCCAAGTTCATGGAGATGATAAACCGAGCTGTCGGTTATATATCTCGAGATAGCAATATTTTTCAATAACTCGCAGTACGGGTCTTGCAGCAACAGGTCCACTGGTGATTTGATGGCACTTCCATATCATCTGGCGAAAAGAAGATACCTCCACTATAAGACGTCGAAAATTTGGAATCGACTAATCTCTTCTTCAATGGATTAGAAATTACCTTCCGAACATCCAATTCAAGTTGTCTTGGACGGTTTCTGGTCTAATTTCCAAAAAAATAAATGCTGATGTGCCCCAGGGTTCCATTCTGTCTCCTAGACTCTTTAAAACGTTCATTAACGATCTTTTGGCTGTCTATTCTAATCTAGTACATTCTTTCGGTACCCTTTGCTTTTCAAAATTTATTTCCGGAGTAATATACCTGGTCTTCGATTGTTGAAACGCTTTCAACTCGGTCGGTTAAGCGGGAAGGCCAGTAGCTAAGCTAGTTCCAAACGTTGGAGAATCCATGCAGCCGATAGAAAATTTACTGACCAATTATTACTAATGAAAGGAGCATGGGAAGTCATAGAGTCTATTGACATAAGAATATGTCTTAGAATATGCAGTTCAAATAGAATGATCTCGAAGGATGAAATAAACGTGAAAGCTATTGGAATGCCTACCAGCCTGGGTGTCAAAAGCAGCATCAATATTCGGTGAAGTATTCGCAGAAAGGATAAACGGCGATGGGAGACCTTATTTGATGGACGAGGACATACATTGAGAGGTAAACCTTTACTTCACTCTTTGAGCCTCTAACCTATCATGTAAGCTTTCGAAAATAGTATCGCATATAATTAACAACACCGTCACCGTAAAAAAAAACTCTGAGCTCGTATTGCTGAAATGCATTGCAACCATGAACCCCCAAAAACTCATGCAGTTGATAAAACAAAGATGAAAGGCAGTGTCAGTAGGGTCAATATATACTCGTGCCTTGTATGGACCGATGCGATGGCGAAGCCAAAGCTCAAGGAATAGACTAGGTCGCCATCATAAGGACCGTTTTCTTCTTCTTGTGGCTCCTTTCAGCTCCTATTCAAGGAACATGGTTGTTTTAAGAACGGTTTCGGTTAAGTATATCTTGGACGACCTACTTCCTTGACAGTCTGGATGAGTTGATTTCACACTATTCCTTGTGGTTAGATATTATTTTTGCCAATCCTCATGTAAAGCCCTTTCTTTGAGATAGAGTTCAGTTAAGAACTCATATGACATGGTCGAAGCAGTTGGTTCCATTTCGAGAGTCTGGCAGTTTCTGGTTCAGTGTTGAGAAAACCTAGACTCCCCTCATTCGAATACCAGGGTTCCAAAGGATTGCCTTTAATCAGAGTCATCCCTGTCTTCCGGTTTGTTGGAAAGCAGTGCGTGACATCGAAAAGTTCTCTCCATCTTCCTGATGTATCTTCGTGACCAGCAAATTATTGTCTAGAGTTTTCATTGCTGGATCTCTACTGGAGTTTTATCCGAGCCAAGGTCTGGCCACCGTTTAACCCATTTGTTATACTGCACATCGGCAGTAGGTAGACTCTTCGGCAGAGCTGGCTGCGATCTGTGAACAGCATGTATTCCTCGATTCGCAATCAGGCTTCCACAGTTGTTTTGTTTCGAGAATAGGCTTCGAAAATGCACTTGAAATAGTCCAGTGTTCCAACACCTCGACTTCACCAATGTAACAGCATCCTTAGTATCCAGGTGTAGAAAAAGTCTTGGATGCCTGCTTAGTTTCACACCGGTATATAGTGAGCGGTTCGAAAGTCTGAAACCCCTTCGTAGTGTGCTGGAATCGGTATCACCACGTAATCTTGGACAATTTTGTTTCGAAGTTACTGCAGTAATAAGCTACGAAGGCAAAGGCAGAATGGAAGAAGATTTGATTGATGCGACAAGAAGACAGTAGCCGAATTATTTTGATGGAAAATCTGACAACGGCGAGAAGTAATCCCGCTCTGCTGCACGTACAGTGCGACTCTCACCCACTAAAAACCATCTTAACTCCTTCCATCTTGACACCACACATTCCGGAATGATTGTCCCATTACTACAGAGTGGTGACGTTTTCTTTCCCTTTTGGGGCCAACTTTTGCATATTTATCTCGTATCCTACAATATCTTGCCGGTGAGGCTTTCATCAGTCTGTTAAAGGTATGGTTGCGTCTTGTTCTCTCTGTTTTGTCCTGAGTGTGACTTCTAGAAAGAAACAAATTTGGCTCCAGGTCTGATCGCTCGTCAAAATCTTTTCGACCATTTTTTCTGAGCTGATTACGCCGATGCTGCCGATGCCGATGCGGTTTACGTCGCCTATTGAAGAGTCCCCGTACTGTCAGGCTGGAGTGTTTGCTTTACAGATCTTGTGAAGAAAGGCGTTGAAATATCCGTAGGATGGCCATTCCATTAGGCCATGTTCTTCAACAGATTCGAAGTTTATCATCCAACGCTGTTATCGCTGCCGTTTCGTGAACTTCTTTGTCTTCCCGTTTATCGCTTTTTGTCGTAGACGTACTTCTTTTCTGCCACTGGGAGATCGATGGGGGTCACTCCAGCAACTATAAGGACGGCTGGTTCCGACACCGTTCAGTACGAGCTTGCCACTCGCAGAACTCCGCTTTTCGGCAACGGGGTCATCTACTTCATGTGCTTTTCTTGTCGGAGTGCGTCTGCCCAGATCTCATAGCCTTTTAGAAGAATGGCGTGGGACCCCTTATGTTTCCCATCAGTCTGCTTAGTGACATTCTGACCTTCGACGCTCGTTTCGATACGGACTGTATCTTATTGCCAGAAGATAAGTTTCGCATTGGTAGTCAGTCTCAAGTACAATATTGCTCTCCTTGCTTCTAATAACTTGAAAGTTAACAATGGTCGGGATCCTCTTCTTGGTCAGAAAGACCGTGTTCATCCATCCATGAATTAACCCGTCTCATAATCTGGTTCAGCTTCATTTCGGCATTCTCCACGTCTTTTCTCGTAATCACCGCGGCAATATTATCAGCGTACCCTACCAGGAAGTCATCTCAGATTCAGGTATTTTATGTCAGTGGCGCTCAAACAATGTGCTTCAATGCATTCGTATCCATACGCGATTCATTGTTCCTCATCATACTGAAAGCCCTTAAAAAATGAAGTGAGTCTAAGTTTGACCAACGTCCAAGAAACGTCACAAGAATATCACCACGGCGATTTCATTTGCGTACCCTACCAGGGATAGCTTCTTCAGGCATCTCCTTGCGAAAGTTTGCCATCATACGAGATGTTCCAGAGGTAAGGTCACAGAATCGATCCCTGGTATCGAAGGCCTCCCGTGGTATCATTGACCAGCTCCAGGTATTTAATATAGTTCTCCAGCACTTGAAAGAGATAAACTGGAAAGTTGAGAATATGTTCAAGCGCATTCAGTACATCAATCCACCTGGTTGAATTGAAGGCATTCCGTATGTCCAGAGTTTCCAACAGTACGATTTGCTTTGAGCAATGGCGATTTGGGCAGCAGTTGCTACTTCTCCAAAAGCTCCGATCGCAGAGTGGCTCTTTCTGAATCCATACTGTCTGCCATAGTTTCAGCATATTTTCTAGGGGTTTCCCTGCAATGTCCAGCATGCAAAGTGGCCTGTACGCATATGGGCAATACGGTTCTCCTTGACTAGCACCAAGTGTTGCGTCTTCCAACTTCTGAGAAAAACCGCTTCCTCATGGCAGCTGTTGTATGTACATGTTCAGCAGTAGCTGTGTTTAAGCAATCGCTTTCAGCACTTCTCTTGATATTCCGTCCGATTCGGGGACATTTCAGTTTTGTAGGGCTTTCACCGTTAGACTCAACTCTTCTTTGCTGAAAGGTAGAATTTCCTGTCGTTGGGCCAGAGTCGAGTCCCCGACTCTGTCGGGAAGAGCGTGTCTACTTTGTGTTCAATCTTTTCCTGGCTTAGGCCAGGGTTGATCGCCCGAGCTTCTAGTTTCTGCATGACGACCTTACTATATAGCCCAATCCGAAGGGGCCACTGTCGATGTCTCGGCAAAGATCCTCCAACTTCTGTTTTTTGGTCGTATTGACGGCCCTCCTGAGTTCGGATCTTTTGGTTCTGAGTTCCGATAGAATGTCTTGCATAGGTTCAGCGTATCTGCTCCTTCACCTGCTGACTGTGGATCCCAGTTGCAGGAATCTTCTTCGAAGCGCGAGTATCTCCTCGTCCACCACTGGGCCTATTACTGTTGGAGCTACATTCTGCGAGCACGGTGATTGCAATAGATGGCGCATACAGCTATCATTCGAAACTGAACAGATCAGATGCTTTTAAATCTGGAGAGGACTTTCATTATCTTCCTGGAACTGACCTATATATAAAACATCTGGCAGTTTGTGGTTACTCAGACGTCTAGAGCTTCAGATATGCTAGTGTTACTTCCTTTTGAATTAAAAAAGACCGAAAACGGTGATGATAAACCCATCCTACCCTTCGCATCAGTCGTTTGACGAAATTAACGTATGCGTGGATGGGTTACTCCTTCTGTTACCAGACTTTGATGGCCAAATTCGGTTGGCTGACTTCCTCTTTGTGGCAACTATTCGTAAGGTAAGGATCGAAGGCTAATTTTACACCAGTTTTCGAAAAGCTGTAGTACGATGCTACAACGGGATCATTACAAATTTCAAGACTTTCCAAAATGAACTCTTGGGTCAAGTGCAGGTCCTACTAATATGCATCTGTGATTATGTCGTTATCCTTTAAACCCTATGCTTCATCCTCGCCGAGAGAGTTACACCTGACTACAAGACGCGGTGATACAGAATAAACCAGCCTGCCACTCATTGGCCCCTTTTGCTGTCACAGGTGCAGAGGACACAGATCCTTTCTCACTGCATTTGAAGCATTAAATCTGTAAGGGAATATGTGTCCTTCCAGCTCATGTCCAGCAAAACATCCATCATACTGAAAACCTAGAAAAAAATCTAATTCTTCTGAGATTGATCAACGTCCAGGAAATCGCAAAAGAATGGACCTTGCCATCAACACACTCTGGCTGTCTGTCTTTATGACTACCTCCATATGCTTGCTATAGGCGTACAGTGTACGTCGATATCCAAAAAAGCTGAGATGAGGACAACTTGAAATTTTACTACCACACGACGGCCTGCATCATGCTCATCAGCCAGACCATTAAACCCCAAACGGTCAATCGTCCTGCACTGTTTTCCACTATTCTTCCTGCTTTTCCAGCAACTGATCAAAAACTCTGGGTTAATAGCATCACTAGACCCTGACCATGCTAAGCCAAATCAAACAACCAAACTGTTATTGTTAAACGGCTCTGCGCACTCCTTTACCCATATGATCCATCCCATGGGATGCATGGGGCCAACTACAATATTCTGCACCAACTGTCATCTGAAAACTTGCCACGACCAGGCAGCTCCTTAACTGATCGCTCATTTACGGTCATAACCATGATCATGATCTTGGCCAAGAACAAGACCAAGAACCAGACTACGATTGCCATGTCGCACTGGAGACAAAACGTGGCGGTGAATGACGACGGATGCCACTGTGTATGTGCCACAGGTGCGGTGACTAGTATCTAATATCATGTTTCACCTAAACCGGGGCTGATCCATAGAACGGTTACCATCTCTTCATCTCCATTTCCATTTCCATCTCCACCTAACAGCTACAAAATGCAAACTACGGCCACAGTAACAGCTACAGCTACAGATCAAGCTCCAGCGATTGTCATATTGATCCGAATGCCTTCGACCGTACATGGCTAAAAGCGATTATGCTCTCCGAATGAGTGAAGCCATCGGATTGTTGGCAGATTTTTATGAATGAGATTCGATCGGGGTCGTTTTGTGGATGCCGATTACCAATTTTGGCACAGCGGATGGGGTCAGCTGTTCGGGACTTGTATGGTCCTATAGGCGGTGTCGAGATTAGACGATGCGTTTATGGACATAACTGGTCATCTGCTTTGGATGGGCTATGAGTTGATGTGGATCAAGTTCAGAGTCGCAGAGTCGCTGAGATGGATATGGAATAAAAGATTGATATGGACACTTTGAGGAAGTTCGGTTTGATTTGAAATTGTCAAGATTTTCTCTGCGAGATTCACTGTGCCATTCTGTGTTGTGCAAACTCTGTGACTAAAGAGAAACTACAGGTACCCGCCTCCTGACAATTATCTCGACCCCAAGGCCCAGATAGGCGACTAATAAATTCCATCTGACCCTCGACTCTAAGCTGACAAGCATTCTCGTACACTGTAGCATCGTCATGGTGGTATTTCTTGGTCATGTCATGACCGTCAAAACTAAACGATCATTAAGACAGGCGTTCCTTAATGTTGGCGTTGCTGTTGTACGGATAGCAAGTGCGCCAGCCGTTCCAAGCACTAAGTCGTCTTCACCGCACCTAGTATTCGTCGTCGTATTCGGCGTCATCATCATAGCCTTCATCGTCGTCATTTAGGTGAAGTTGTTGTGGAAAAATTTCCCACCGACACGATGACTTTTGCCAATTTTCGTGGCGTCTTGCCTCTCACCTATGCACATCACCACAACACTCTACTGCTTAACTGTATGTTTAACAATTTTCGTACGTGATAAGTTCAAAAGCTACACTTGGACGTAACGTATTCGACGTATCTACAGATAGCTTGTGGCGTCTGCTAATAGTGACAGACTGTACGAAGAGTCTTCTCAAGACAGCAAATGACAATACCCTTCAAATGAATGGCTAGCGTCAACGATGAAAGGTTGCATAACAATTAATCTGGCGGGATTAATGGAATCTTCTGCTCGGTGGAATGTGATGGGAATTAGTGGGATAGGCCTGAAGATGGATGAATGACATCAATGGATTGTTAAGTGGACAAATTGTTGTCCATGGGAGGGGAGGACGTGGATACCTTAAATGGTGTTAACGTGTGAATTATGCCATAGAGGGAGGCTTTGTAGGTTTTGGAGGCTTCTTTGAATGTGGTCTGTGAATTTTGCGGTTTGGCCGTTTGGAATGAATAGAGTTGTATTGTGCAATTTATGGAGTATTTACCGGACTGGACAAAAGAAAGCATTTAGTTAGGTTTCCGTGGGAACTGTAATGAGTTGAATGAGCGACAAAGTTTACGCAACCACATATGGGGACGATGAGGTGTTATATTGGCAACAAAAGCCGTCAATTGACCTTAATTGTTGCCATTTTTTGGTAAAGGTTTATGCATGGGATCGATTTCTTGCGAACTGTCGGTTCACTTATGGCATGGCATTGTCTCTTAGAGTGTGTTCTTATAATAGCTTGGAAGTGATAAAGTTGGTCTCAGGCAAGTCATAACGGATGTATACACTTCGGCCCTTCCGCCTGTGTTTTACAAGACAACAGCGAAACATCTAGATTTCGGTCAAAGTCACTCATAATTACAGGGAAAGTACTTAGACATCGAAGTTCTGGTATCGTGGCTTATTCAGAGTCAAAAGTCAGTCTATAACCACTTCCAGTATATCTGTAGCTAGTATCAGTGGCTGTAAAAAAACACGCTGCTGTAGATTCCAGCGTTCAATACTTGTGCTGCCCCAAAAAAATGCAGGTTAACTGCCTTAAACACTTTGAGCGAGAGCTGCAATGATAGGAAATGTTTGAAAAGGTTCAAGATGAACTCCTCGCCGCCTATTAGAAAGCCAATTTTTTATGGCCGATTGAACTAAGGAACCATGGAGGACATATGTGATGGAATATTCCAACCTTGGGTCTCTATCTTAGGATTGTTGTTTCTCTTATCTTTGGTCGGCTGACTACTTTGAAACTGTAGTTCCACAACTCTGCTGTAGTTAACTATCACCTGCATCTCCTTTGTAATCCTTTGATTGATTCGGGTGATTCTATTGACATTTGCCATCGCTGTGGCTAGTGAAGTTACGTTACGGCTTTACGGCTTTACTCTGTTTACAGGCGATGATATGAACAAATTTGACAGCGCTACTACCATCTCTTGATCTGTTCCAGCGTTTAGTTCCATGATGACTGTCCAGTACATGTTACTTCTTACTCCAGCTATCCAGAGCGTAAGTCCAATAATAAATGTAAGTAACCCGAGGAAGCGAATGCTTGGTGTTGAAAAGATGCAACTGCGAGACTGTCCGTTTTGCCACTCGGCTATTCCTACTGCTTACTCAGACTTACCTTCAACTAAACGATATGTGGACAGTGGACACATATCTCCCTGTTCGAGCTGCTGTCCAAGAGCTGATTGTCTTTCAACCTAACCGGAGATGTCAGTGATAACAACAACAATGTGGCAACACAGTAAGTTATAGTGGGGCTGCTGTAGATTGATATTGGGAGAACCTTAGGGACGAAAAAATGCTTTTTAGATTAAATAATCACGAGTCCAAAGAGGTAGAGATAAAGATAACGGATGAAGCGCTTTTTTAAAGGTATCTTCCTGCAGACACGAAAACAGTTATCCGTTGGCAGATGTCCCGACTGTGTTGACTGTCCAACCAACCCCATAGTCGCAATAAGATCGTTCACATCATACGACAGACAGGAATCCTCTGAGGCATTGCGGCTACAAATCCTATGATGCCTAGCTGTTTGAATAAAAACCGATGGCTCTTGGACAACCTCAAGTGATGAATCACTCAACCTGCTTCTGGACACCAACTTTCCAGGTAGCTCCCTATTCGCGGCCAGTAGCAGTTCAAACAGGACTACTGCAACCGGGACCAAAATTCATGGTCTGATTACAAGAGACAACTGCTCTGGGCGGTGCATAGCTTCAAACCACAGAAGTCTGCTGGTCCGGACGGTATAATACCTGCCGAGCTACGGATGTCCTCAGATAATATTCTGCCTACACTAGAAAATATTATGAGGAGCTGTGTAGAACACAGTCACATTCCGCTGTCATGGAGAGAAGTCAATGTAGTTTTCATTCTCAAAGCCAGAAAAAGTTCTGATGGTGTCCTAAAGGACCTCAGACCTATAAGTCTATCATCATTCCTTCTGAAAACTCTAGAACGACTGATTGATATCCATATCCTATCGAGCTAAAATTGATGCAAGACTTCTGTCAACGACTCAACATGCCTACTGAAAAGGAAAGTCGGTGGCATCGGCTCTGCATTCACAAACTAACCACGTCGAACAGTCCCTACAATATAGAGAGTACACAAAGGTTGCTTTCCTGGCCATAGAGGGTGCCTTTAACAACGTCAATCACGACTGCGCTGTCAACTCTACAGGTAGACAACTCGCTTGGGGAGTTGATCAGTCTTATGCTTAACAGCAGGATAATCAACTCCAAATGGGGTGAGGCTTCTGCTAAAAGATGTGTCAGCAGAGGTACGCCACAAGGCTGTGTCCTCTCTCTCCTTCTCTGGAACTTAGTGGTCAATAAAATACCTGGAAGCGGGTGGTAGCAGGGTGATTGCCTATGCGAATGACGTTGCTACAGCAGTCTCAGGTAAACATCTTAATGCCATTAAAGAACTCCTTCAATTAAATCTCAACAGATTAACCCTGTTTTACTTGATACCTCTCTACGTTTTCAGTAGGCAAGTACCTGCAACTGCAGCTATTCGCCTTAAAGCGACTACACAGTGGAAAAATAAACTATTTTGCCGCGCTAATATTCTTAGTACATTAGGAATCCTCATAGAGAACGTCGGTTTCACCATACCTGAACTTTGGTTTGACAAAGACTTCCATGTAAGCTCCACCTCTAGATTCTTCTGGGAGGAAGATACTTTCATGGAGGAAGTCAATCCATTTCTACACAGATGGACCTAAAACCGATGGTGGGGTTGGTGACGGTGTTGTCTCAGATAATCTAAATCAAAGCCTCTCTTTCTTAGAAAGCACTATAGCGTGTTCCAGGCGAAAATTTTGGCGATTAAGGAAGTTCTGTCCAGGCTGAAGAAAAATGTGATATCTCCAAAGGATATCCGCATCTTTTCGGATAGTCAGTCCAGTCAGCTATCAAGCCTCTAGAGTCAGTCTCATTAAATTCGAACACCGCTCTTGAATGCAGATCATCTCTTATGGAGATGGCAGAGCAATTCTATCTTGACCTTTGTTGGGTGCTGGGCAGCAGAGACATTTCATTAAACTGTAGGGTCGATGAACTTGCCAAAATCGTAACCACTCTACATATTCTACCGGAAAAGGGTACCAATCGCTACGTGCAAAATAATATTGAAGCTGGATGCCAATAAAAGAACATACTTTAGGTGGACTGTTGGACCAACATCTCTAGCGCTCTAAGAGTCCGATCCTTCTAAATAGGAAGCATCTCAGCGCCATCATAGGTGTCATCACTGGACACTGCCTCATAGGCAAGCACGCAAAACGGCTTAGCGCCTTTATTTCTGTAGAAGCTGCATGGACGAGGATGATGAGGAGACAATCCTCCACCTACTCTGTGTATGTCCAGCCCTCTCCCAGAGAAGAAACCTTCACTTAGGAGCTTTCTTCTACAAAGACCTAAACGACCTAGAGAATACAGACTCCTTCATCATAAGCTCAAACTACTTCCATTAGTAAGAGGATCACAGATCCACGTGGCATTACAATGGGCCAATAGGCCTAAGTGGGAAAAGCCACTCTTATCTACCTACCTACCTACCTACCTACGACAGACAGGATTATGCGATGTTGAGGAGACCTATTCTCCTGTAATTTGCGCAGTTCAGGAAATCTCCCTTCCAGTATCGGACAAACAGTCCTGCGGGTCAATCCGTGGGGCATACTTTCGTCCACTCAGTTTGCAGAGATGAGTTGATGTAAGCTTCGCATACACTGGTTCCAGCAGCTTTATTGGATTTGAACTTGGAAATTGTATTCCTGACGTCATCTTGGTCGTGTGGATGGGAATCTTATCTGTCTTCATCCAGGTTGAATAGATTATTCTGCCAGACGGTGGGGTTTTGTCATATCAGAGGCGGCCTCCCTGATTGCTCTTGGGCAGTGATGGCTTTGATCTACTGCATTTGATACTGGCGTCATCGGATTTTTCGAAACGTTAAGGGAAACTGGATTCGTAATTGCCCCGGTGATCCCTTTCGATATGGAACTCTATCGCAATGGTTCGCTATCTTTGGGCTGTTATGGATACCCTCATCCGCATTTTGACAACAACAAGGTAATGGTCCGAGCCCATGTTGACTGCTCGGAACGTTCGGACATCCAAACTACTGTCCAAGTGATTTGCGTCAACCAAAATATGGCAAGTGATGCAATCTTCGCTAAGATACAATCACCAAAGACGATTTCCACGTCATATCATATTTAGGAATGTTCTCGTAGGTTCTATCGTAGAACTTGTCCAAGTAATCTTTGGTAAGAAAGCCCTTCTCCTCGGTCGTGGGTGAATTCCATCTTTACGCAATAGTTATCAGGCGCCTGAAGATCAGGCCTTGCTCCCTCATTGCAAATCCGTATCCGAATAAACTTGTTGGTGAAACAGTCTCCATAGTTGATTTCACAGTTTCTCGGTCCAATAACATAAGTGCGGCGATATTTGTGCAATAGCGTATGTTGGCCTCGAGCTCGTCTAAAGTGGTTGACTTGTTAGCGTAGAATAAGGACTTGACGCAGCCCCAAAAAAAATAATCAAGTGGTGTCAAATCGCGTGATCGCGGCGGCAAATTGATGAACGCTCGCCGTGAGATGACCCAGTCGCCAAATTTCTCCTTCGCAACTACGAGCACTGCGTAGCTTGTATGGCATGTGGCGCCATCTTGTCGAAACCACAGCTCGAGCACAAACGAGCTCTGACTACAGAAAGTCGGTTAACATCGCTCTATACCTGAGATCGTTGACGGTAAAGGTGTTTCCTTGCTCATTTCAAAAAAAATTAGATCCGGTGATGCAGCCATTCCAAACAGTCAATCTTTGTGGATACATTGATGCTTGGCCGAACACTTGTGGATTGTGTTCGCTCAAATAATAGCAATTTTTCTTGTTGACATAGTCGCTGAGCTAAAAATGGACTTCGTCGGAGAATAAGTTATTTTTTGGCCAAAATCTGGATCCCCGGCCAACATTTTCAGCATCCAATTAGCGAACTCACGGGATTATCTATTATCGTCTGAGTTCAATTCTTGTGTCAGCACATACTAATACGGATGTAGGCCCAAATCGGGCCGCAAAATAAGCTAGGCTGATTCTCTGGCGATGCCCAATTCAGCTGATCGGCGCCGAATCGAAATTTCTGGGACTTCTTCGGTACTGGCCGCTACGGCGACTATGTTTCCTTCATTTCGCACCAATCTCTGTCTGGTTAGTGGCTTAAGATCCAAAGAGTATACTCATGCGATGAGTTGCCTGCACACTGAAGCCATGGCGACGACCGGCCTCACGACGAAATTCACATTGGGGATTTACTCGTATAACTGAGCCGGGATTTCAACAATATTTTTCAATAATTTCCGCACGTTTGGCAAGCGTAAAACGATACACGGTGAAATGGCAGACCTTACAGAATATTTTGACAGCTGGATGTCATTGGTAATTTTGGCAGCTGCTGGAACATAACAATTGGAAAAACCATCATTGCTCTCTGGTCACCCGTTAGTTTGGGAACTTCTCTAGTTATTCGGTTGCACGCGGGCTGTTAGGGGTCCGAATATTCCACGTGCGTATACGTGTAGTCAACATTGAACCCGTCATTATCCGAGGATAGTAGCTACCAGCGCCAGAAATCTGGTGCCCGTAATAATCATGAGGTAGTTCAACGAACTTTTTATTCTTAAAACGAGGAAAGACCTCACGTGGTTAGTCATCACGAGTAACTTCAAATTTTGTCATTTTATTTTTGACGACATCTGAATATGAAGCTGTAGCTACGGGTTTGTAACAAATGTGGGTTGCTTAAGCAGTCGCTTAGGCTATCGTTTGCGAGTGGCCGCAAATGTCCACGATCTCCGTGCATTCTTGGTGGTCTATTGTATTTTGGATTCTGGTAAAATATTACCAACTCATCTGAGTCCTCCCTTCCCTGCGGTGTTAATGCGGGCTATGGCTGGTAAGCTGAATTTCTTGACATGCTACCATTGCCAATTGTTTCTCTGTAGAGATTGTAGATGAATTCGTTGTATCTCCGGCGCTTTCATCTCTAGTACTAGTAGTGTGCGTAGAGATTCCTCATTTGACTCCTAACAATCTGCAAGTGGACTGAACTGAATCCACGTAACTCCCACGAGAAAGGCGGCAGAGTAAGTTCTGTATCTTCAGAGCCCCATACACATGTACTACTTCAATAGCTCTTGAGTCAAATCTGCAACTGATGCCACCCGATGAGGAGATTGCACAGGCATCGCAATTAAGTCATGTGTTGCCACTTTTACGGATCAACTCATTCCTTTTTCAAATATCCTGTTGCTCGTTCAAGAGTACTTTCATGACTTTCAACTCAAGAATTCGATTGATATCTTAGTCACTAGCATGACTTCACTTCCGTCACATAAAAGAGTGATGAATCGTCTTTCTTTGGTTGGAATTCCTTTCCTTGTCCATCACTTTCAGTTGTTTACACTCGATTACGTACTTTTGTTTATACCACCTCAATAAACAAAAACAACATTGTCAACATCCCCATAACAATAAAATTGATTACCTCTAAAGGTTTTCATCAAAATTCCACTCATAACCCCGAAAATCCTTTTCTGTTCTACCTCCAAGTCGAAATCCACATCCCCTTAGGTTGATCACCTTCCGAGTTTAACATTCCTTCCACTCCATCGTCAATTTGTCATCCCAGTTGGCCCTCCCTCGTCAGGTGGGCAATAAATTAAAATTTTTTTTTTATCACCTGTTACAGCAGAGAGTTACAAATACGTGGACAGTGGACAGGTACACGAAGTCATAGTGGCAGGATACTTGGATCAGTCATTTACCCATTCGTATGCTGGTCACTTGGTGATGTAAATCTCTTCTCAGTTACCTGCTCGTATCCGTATCTCACTGATCTGATTGTAATGCGTGTTCGCCCCTGGGGTTAGTGTACGCGTGCGCCCGCTTCTCTGAGTTACAATAATTGCCACTGGAATGCTCTGTAATTGTGACTCCCGTTGTTTAGCAATGGATCGGCCAGGTTGGCCGTCGCCAGAATTCCTAAAGGCCTCGTTAGATATTCCGATGGTGTGCCGATGAATCGGCCGTTGACCAAAAGAAGCCCACTACCATGTTGGTATGGTGGCTCCATTGGCTGTCAATTGATAAAATTCCATTCAATAGAAATTCAAGTGCATTTGGGGGGGTTTTGTGGGAAGTTACATGGATTGTTCGAGACGACGGTGGAGCTGCAAGGTGAGTGTAAGGTCTTTGTGAGTCCAAATTTGGATACCGTGTGTCATTATCGTTACCTCCAAAGGGAATGACTGGTAATTGGCGGCACTCTGTAAAAGGAATTCAGTGGTGGTGTTGTTAATAGGTCGCAGACGATGTGTGCTAATTGACTTGCTATAATCGACCTCTTTTCCAATCACAATCGAATGTCGCAAACTCTGTTATTGTGATGTGATTTACAAACCAAAGCCATGTGATTGCACCATGATTTTTAGGGTGGTCCTTCACAATCAACCTGTCACAAACCAAGGAAATACTGCACCCTGTTTCTACAGACATGTGTCTACAGCTTCACCTCTCATTAACCTAGTACGCCACTCTCCAATAGTTTGAAAAGTCCCAAACAGCGTGAGACCAGTAATTTATGCCCAACAAGGGGGCATAATTCTCATGTATCGCGGGAAATACCCGTACTACCAAACCATATGATCAAAATCTCCATCACTGGCATGGGCCATTAAAAGCAAATGAACCGCCCATTAGACCCCATAATTGCATAGCTGCAACTAAATCTACACAGTGACACAATGATATCCAAACAAAATATCGCTCCAAATCGACTTTATCTCCAGCTCCACCTTTGTCACTGCACTGAATTCAATTAGGTCTCTCAGTATCACTTCAAGCTGGGCCAGGGCTCCATGCTGGCCAGTATTAGCACTCTAAACAGAGCCCCAGCACACCAAGTGGCCTACCACTCTAATCACACTATAAGCTGAAACCAAGCCAGTGAATGGAGCGATATTCTTAAGAAACAAGGTATCCACCGATTAGACTTCCAACCGAGATTACATTCATTTGGCGGTAGACGACAACCAACTGAAACAACCTAACCACCTGCAGTTTTTTTTAGGTTACAGACAAGACGCGTGCTTTTGATTGAGAACGTGCAGTTGTGTGATTGAGAACGTGCGTGATATACACGAGTAGTTGTGACTCCATTATCATGGCTCACAATACCCTCTGGGCAATTGAAAAGAATCTGGTGATATGCGATTTCCGTTCAAAGCTGGGCTAATGCCTGTAGTTACACTTACTCCAAACTACAAACTGTCACCTGTCAGTTGCTTTCGGCCAAATGCCAACCTAAAAATCAGCTGCCAACTCGGTCCAAAAGAAATAGGCGGAAAATTTGAAAATCTTTAGACCCCAAGGGGCATCCCAATCATCATCATCATCATCGCCGTCGTCGTCGTCGTAGTCGTTGTCCAGCAAATCAGCATGATGAACGCGTGTTGAAGTTTCTCCATCATCTCCAGCGTGTCTTTGGAATGACAACGCGAGATACGAATACAAAGACGAATACATGGCCTCCGGATGGACTGTTGATGGTAAAATGTCTGATTTCTGTTGCAGTTGCTGTTGGCATCTATCCATTTGCTCCAGATAATACAGATACAGTCCATCTCCGACAGAGTGTTGTGCGTCTGGCAGAGCTTATGTGGGTTATGCAAATCTTTTCAGTGCGTTGCAACAGAGCAGAAGTTGGCAGCAAAGTAAACAACAAACAGATGCGACGAACCGTGAGAAAGCGATCACCAATCAAATTACTAATTCCTCGTGACTAATTAAAGCCCTTCTAAACCGACTTGAGATAAAAGATACATGTGTTAGATACTCGTTGTCGGATTTGCATGCGAAATCGTCGAATGAATGGAAAAACAATTAAAGATTGCACCGCAATAGATTGGCGAGCTTGAGATGCTCCTTGTAAAGTGAAAACGGAATTACACAAGAGCCTTCTTTACCTCGTTCTTCTTCTTCCCCCTCCTCTTTTGGGGAACCTTATCGTTGTTTGATTTATTTCTCTTACCAGCCGGCGGCGTTGTGGGTTTTTATTCTCGTGAATGAGGTGAGACGGGACCAGCTAAAGCCACTCGAAGATGGTCTCTATGTTGCACCTCTCCCAGTTGGCAGAGATAAACTTACATGTAAAGGTTATGTGAGGAGGTTCATGCCAGAAAGAAGAACGTGACAACAGCAAAGATGATCATTCCTCAAGGAAGCAATATCTTCCGCCATTCAATTATTTAAAAAAACAAAAAAGTAGAAAAAATAATTCATCATAAGATCCATGATGATGGTGCCACTTAAGGAATACAGAAGTGATGTTGACCCGGAAATATTGTGGAGGGCGCCAGAAGGCAGAATCATTTTTCACTAATATCCTAGTAAAGGCTTCAATTAGACTGGAGAGGATGATGATAATAAGAGATATGACGTTCGAAGATGCAGCAGGAAATATACAAAAACCGTTTAGAATCGCTGGTATCAGATTGGAGAGTTCTTGGCGTCAGTATGTTCTATACTTGCCTTGGGATGTATGTAAGTGGTTATTTAGTTGCTTAAACCAATAAATCTATCATTCAATCTTGCCACAGAAGAAGTCAAATTTGAAAGAATTTCCTTTAAAAACTGGAATACCACAAGGCTGTATACTATCTCCGCTACTTTTTGTGTATTTATTCGTAGGTCTGATCTGAACATTTCTCGTAATCGGCAATTTAGACACTTTGATTCGAAGTTTGCTGTAAACCAGACAGTGGGAAATACGGTTTGCATCCTCATTACTTTGTAGAAATTGAGAAACATTTTGCTATTGTCATTTCCGCGTCCAACGATCCCCATCATCTGTGTGAGCGCCATACTGTCATATCCTACCTTGGCAATGGAATCCCACATCACAAGTTCGATGTCACCAAATGCACCCAGTTGATTACAAAAATTACCCCTGTTGCGTCAAGCCTTTTTTTTTATGATAAATTGTTTAGTCTCCACATTATGAGGCTCCTCTGGATTCCACCATCTTGTCCCTCGCGTAGCGCATGGAATCTGGCCTCCTCATGACTTCCGTGGATCAATGATGTCATTTTGGGCCATAAACTTCGATCATTATCCACACTTGATTGGCAAAACTCGTCAATAAAGAAGCAATATGTATCCAAAGGGTTATTCTAAGTTTCAGATTAAATATGATCCTAGAAGGCAGATCGCTGGGCCCCAATTTAGACTTATCCCGTTTTTGAAACGGGAGGCTTGCCAATCTTTCACCTCACAATCTTTGAAGAAATTCCCAAATGGTGATATGAAAATATGAAGTATGGCTCGTAGTCGTTTTTTAACGATCCAATCTTCTTCTAGGACATCTTATGCCGAAATCCGCTTTCCAAATTTGACATTACCTCGACAGACGTTACCTTCTCGACTGTGTTGTCTTTAGTAGTCGAATTTATCCACAGAAAAGTAGCGGACACATCATGGAATCTGGCGGAACATCATCTGATATATTGTGATGTCAGACAAGTCCCTGTCTATGTTCCTGAAGGTCGCTTCACTTTCAAAAGATCTTTTTTTTTTTATAATTGGCGCGCACACAAGGGATTTTGTGTACCCTTAAGATGTTTGCCCATAGCATGGGCGAGGGGAAGCTAGTGATGGAAAAAAGAGTGAGTTAGTTTTAAATGTTTGAAGGTTATAATGAAATAAAGAGCTAGGCAGGGCATTCCATAAGCGTGTTGTACGGCTTATGAACGAATCACGATATTTTAGAGTACGTCCGAAAGTGGGCTTGAGGGTATACTGATGAGCATTCATAGCAAGACGGGTGTTACGGTTAAAAGTTTGAAGGGACGGGATGTTACGATTTATATGCAGCACTGGTGGTGGAGTAGCGATGAAACAGGGCGAGACACGGGACACCTATGAGTTTTATCGCATGGTTTTGAATCCTATCTAGCAGGTGCAGAGATGTTTTGGGCGCACCCATTTCCGGGCATTGTACTCCAATTTCGGGCGGATAAATGCTTTATATATTGAGGCCAGATCGGAGGGGGTAAAGTATTTCTTACATCGCTTGAAGAAACCTAGACATTTCGCAGCATTTTTGACGACACCGAATATGTGGTCATTCCAACGTAAGTTTTCATTGGCACTCATACCAAGAATGGAAAGTTTATCGGTTTCGACGATGCAAGTGCCATTCATGGATAATGGCTGGGTATTTAGATTTCGCTTTAATGACAGCCGACAGCATTAAGTTTTGGAAGCATTAAATTCCACTCGACTGATAGTTCCCCAGTTGGTTATGCTGTTAATATCGGAATTTAATGAGCTTAGCATACGCTGCCGTTCCCATTCTACAGCCGAAGAGCAGGGGCGTGAGTCCGGAAACGAATATGAAAAGCAGAGAATACTGTCGTCAGCAGAGGAATATATTGGATTAGAAGTAGCAGACAAGAGATCGTTGAAGAAAATTAAAAAGAGTGTCGGAGACAGAACGGAGCCCTAGGGCACACTAGCATTTATTTTGTGAATATCAGACTTGAAACCGTCCAAGTCAACTTCGGAACGTTCACCGAAAGGTATTTTCTAATCCATTGAAGAAGAGGACTCTCAATCCCAAAAGCACACATTTTCGACAAAAGAGCCTGACGCCAAACTCTGTCAAATGCCTTAGAAATATCAAGTGCAACTATCTTGCTTTCGCCAGATTGATGTAAGCTTTGGTTCCACTTTTCGGTGAGACATGCCATCAGATCACCAGTGGACCTGTTGCTACCGTACTGCCGGTCATTGAGAAGTTTTCGTGTTTCGAAATATTTCATGAGCTGACGGTTTACCAGCGTTTCCATGATCTTGATGAGAAGGGACGGAAGTGCAATGGGTCTGTAGGAGGAGAAAGAGGAAGATTCACCTTTTTTAGGGACGGGCTGGACAAATGCTGTTTTCCATCTGCTGGGAAAGAGTCCTAAAGAGTAGGATTAATGGAAAAGCTTACGCAAGCTGGTTTTTCCAGCGTGAAAGAACGCCTCTTCAGAAGAAGGGGAGATATGCCATCTGGACCAACGGATTTGTGAATGTTAAGGTCTATAAGAACTCTTGCTGCTACATGAGTGCGAAAGTAGAGTTGTCCCATTGAAGATTCGACGCACTCAAGTGTAGGCGGAGATCTTCCATCGTAAAAATTTCTTAATTCGAATTGCTGATCTTTGTGATGGGATTCGTATGGTTCCACGTAGCCACTTGGTGGCGATCTGGACTCTGGCTTTTTGGAAGTCTGCTTTAGCAGGTGGGTATACCATTTTTTGAAGTCTCATCTGATCTTATTGACCTTGGAGCATCCGTTGACTTACTTATAAAGTCCTGCTACTACCTCTAATCGATGGTGAATGAGCTTATTTTCGCTTCAGGACTTTGAAGGGCCCATCATAGGACTGTTGGAACGTTGGTCGAACGGTATCATTGTCATTACAAATCAAAGGCTTTTGGGCGGCGTGACTCGATGCAGGAACGGGGCGTATTTCCGCAAAGTGCCGCCGTAAATGCATCATAAATCTAGACTGGGATTCCACTTTGCCTGCGTGATAGTATTCATGTGGAAATCTCAGAGTTCGAAGCGGCCGTTCAAAAACCTAATAAGAACCACGGCAAGGTTTTCGACCTTTGCTGGTTTTGATAGCACAAAATTGCGGATATAAGAGTCCTATGCCATCTTTCGATCATCCCATTGGACTCTGGATGATAAGTTGCCGTCCGGTTTCTTTTAAATAGAAAAGCATTGCTGCACTCCGCAAATGATTTTGATTCAAATTGCCTTCCCTGATCCGTAATGGTAGTGAGACGACCTCCACAACGAGGCATCCATTCTTGGCCGCTTACGCTCCCGAAATGGCTTCGGGCCAACGGATGTAGCGATCACTTAGAGCTGAATTCCAATTCTTTCAAGTTGGTAGGAGGCCTACAATATCTAGGTGAATGGTGTCAAAGCGGGTTCTTTGAATGCACCTACAGGGTTGACCACGTGTCTGCCTACCTTCGAGTGTTGGAATAGAATGCAACTGCCTCATAGATTTCCAAATGGATCTGTGCCGCATCTCGGTTACCAGGCTCGTTTTTTTAGAGAGCCTTGGAATGATTGGACGCACTTTCTCTGTTTATACATCTCTTTGATCCCCTTAGGAGGAAAGTTTTTATCGTGATTGAAGCGTTTGACTCCCACATGCATTTGTGTTCATAGTCAACCTCGTGCTTCTTTGGAATTTCATCGTGATTTAGGTTTCCTGGGTGTCTCGTCGTTGCATCGGCAACGACGTCTTTCTTCCCCGATAAGTATTGGATATTGGTAGTGCATTGAGCTATTAAGCCTAGATGCCTTCGTTTTCTAGGAGTCCTTAAGTGTTTTTGGAGGTTCGTCCTTGATTATGGTTTCTAATTTGATTTTCGTCGGCCGGATGCAATTAGCATCGATGGGGTGCCCCAGACGGTTTTAAATTAATGCTTTTACCGAGATTTACGACAAGCCCAACTTATTTCAGTTTGCGCGGGATTAATACCACGTAGATTATACGAGTCTGCTCTCTTCCGTTTGACGATGCTTCCAAAATATCATCGATGCATCCAAAACAAAATTCAAATTCGCGTGTGATTGAATGAATGAGTCGTTGAAATGACTGCGACGTATTCCTCACTCCGAACGTCATTCGAGTAAAGTCAAATAGCCCGAAAAGCCTGCAAATCGTGGTTTTGGGAATATTTTTCGGCTCAACTGGAATTTGGTGGGAACCGCGCACGCAGTCTAAAGTGGAAAATCTTGTACAACCCCTGAAGTCATGGCTGAAATCTTGTGTGTGAAGAATAGGATATCGATCAGCTTCCATGACGGCATTGAGATGGTGATAATCACCACATGGTCTGACCTCACCGTTTTTCTTAGGGACCATATAGAGAAGAGAGGCCCAAGAACTTTTTCAAGGTCTGCATACACCGCAATCTAGGAAGAATTGCAACTCCTTTCTAGCTATAGCCAACTTATTCGGCGGGCAACCTACGAAGCTTGTTCACTACTGGTGGTCCGTTCGTCACAATATGGTGCGTAACGTGCGCGATTACCTGTTTAGGAACATTCTCAGCTCCGGTATTGAGGTTTCAATCTCCGGCTTGGTCTCCGGATCGGAGACAACAGGGAGAGACGACTCCCCAGTGACTGTACAAGCGGTAAAGTAAAGTGAGGTGAAAGGATTATAAAACGTCTTCTCTCAAGGTCAACCAAAAACCATACACTCGGAGAAAGTCCGTGCCTAGGTTAGGCTTGACAACCTCGGGCACCACATATACCCATGGAAGTGAACGACTACGACTAAGGTCTAGTTCTACAAAAATTTGTTCGTATCTTGAGTTCCACTGGCAGTAAAGAGTGAAAAGATCGGTTCAGGCAGTTTGGTTGTAGAAAGGTGGGGAACGGGAACTACCGAGATGTTGGCACCCATGCCGACTAAATAGTGCGATCAAATATGAATAGGCGACTGCTTTTTGATTGTCAAGTTTCGACCGTCGCTATGTCTGACCTGCTATCTATCATAGTTTTCCGATCTGCCTGCTGTTCGGTTGTACCTGCACGGTGATACCAACAAATTCTCAAGCCAGACCGACCTCTGCCACTAATTGTGCTCCCCCGGGAAAGATCGTTGATTGTATTGTAATTCTTTTAAATGTGCAGTTAAGTGCTGTTCTAAACTGGCTATTGCAGCGAATGAAGGGGAGATCGCAGAGGATCGGGGGTCTGTGAGTTCGAGATACTCGAATTAGTTTCCGATAGGCTTGTCAGCTTGCGTGGCTTCAATTATTTTGTCGGCAGTAAGTCCCTTCGCCTCAGTTTCTTCCGTTCTTCCTCCTAGAATAACTGTTGCCATCTCGGGTAAACGTTGCAGCCACAGTTTTTTTTACCATGGCTGGAGAAAATTCAGACCCTGCCAGTGTCTTTATATCATGCAACAATTAACCAGGTTTTAATCTAAGCCTTCTAAGAACTTTTGTAATCTGGCACATGCAGAGTTGATTAGTCGGGAGAGTATCGCAGTTTTCAGCACTTCAAATTTCCAGTAAGGAGGCTGCATAAAACGTTCTACCGTCAGGCATATTTCTTGCCAGAACTGACCTTCCACGGCTGTAAGCGATAGGTCGGGTCATTATGGCCAAAACTTGATGACCTTAAAAGCAGTAGTCTCTCATTGGGTTGATGACTCTTGAGTTATTATTATTAATATGATGTTACTTGTTCAGAGACCCACGGCTCAGGAACTAAGCCTTTGAGCAAATACGAAATTTTGATAGCAGCTATCGCTAACACTAAGTTTGGAGGCCTAAATTTCACTGTTCGATGTCCAAACCTTATCAGCGTTCTGTTACCACGAAGTAGCAGTATTTCATTTAAAATAAAGAGACCCTGCTGCACTTCACAAATCGTAGATACCGCTGGTGATCAAAAGAGTCATCGCCCGTTACCAGCCTTCTAGTCACCGACCATGATTTATAACTTCCAACTGTACCACCACAGCGATTGAAAAACTCTTTAAACTTTTCCACGGATGAATGAAGAATTTGACAAAGTTGACTTAGTGACACTCATGAGCTCGTCTATCTTCTGTAGAAAAACTAGCTCTTATCCACTAAAGTGACAAACCTTAACGACGATATCTCTGTCAAATTACTTCCCCTCACTAATGATAACGATGACAGTCAATTGGTCAGCAAAACGTAGATACAATCTTAAGATACGAGTATGACACTCCGTGCGAAAACTCCGAGATTAACCAAGGCTGTCAGGTGATTAGCACAAGCAGCAGCAAAAAACAGATCTCCATTAAGCCATCTGTGCTGCAAGTGAAAGTGACAACTCCGCCAGCTGTGCCTTCCAACTTCGATCAATCCAAACACTAGACGGACTAGACGGGTTAGACGGTCTCCTTGGATAGATGGTAGACCTCAAATGGCAAATGCGCAATCAAATTGATTGACCAATAATAATTTTAATGGTTGTTCATGCGTTGTGGCTACCCATATTGGGTTCGGTTATGGCTACATGAGGTACGGATAAATGCATCTAATTGATGTTGGTCTAAGCGAATAGATTTTTTTGCACATTTCATCATCTGTGGCCATTAATTTGAACCGATGTCGTTAGTTAATGGTCGATGGTGAGGTTGGTTTCGATTTTTTTTTTCTCTCTCTCTGATTCTGCTACAACCAGCATAACAGCGTTACCATCAGCACCACCATAACCTGTAAGTCACCTCCTGACAACTACTTCTTGTCTTGTTATCGACTTCAAAAGTAATAACGAGAAGATAAATTTCCACAAAACGTTCGTCAAAAAGTCTCTGTTAAGACGACAAAGCTGCGAAACTACAACATCCAGTTGGTGGTACGGATGTACTCGTATCTCTCTTTGGAAGTATGTTGCTCTAACCGACTCTGATGCGTTTATGGCGCAAATGACCGCACAAATATTTTTTTGTGGTGTGTTTAGACGTAGGCTTTGAGGTTTGGTTTGGTTGAGGAATGGCATTCAAAAAACGATGGAGTGTGATGCAATAGATTTCGTAAGACTCTGCAGGACCACAATATCGGAGTGTCATTGCTGCCCGGTAAGAGTGGTTACTGATTAATCGAGCCTAGGTAAAAATTGAAAAGGAAATTACCTCTTAGTTGAGAAAGTCTTCCTGTGTAAATTTGTGGACTTTTTTTTATCGTGTTTTTGCCGGAAACAACTTTTTCTTTCAACCTGAGGTAGTGGTATCGGATGGTTGGATGAAATAGGAAGGTAGTTCCTATTGAAGTACGAGTAGTTCACCATCTCTTTTATAAAAATTTGCAGACAAAAAGTTCTAAAGATCTTAATTTATCAGGCTTCAATACATTAACGAAGTGTCTTGATTCTATTACAACACTTTAGATAGAGAAGATGGCTATGTCTGAGCATTTCTTTGAAGTACTGGAGGGCATGACTAACTGACTTACCATCCGGCCTGATTTGTTTTGTATAAAGTTCATCGGATTCAGGCTAACAACTATTCACCAAAGGATATTAAAGACACATGTTAAAGACTCAGATCTAGCCTTCCTGCCGAAATAACTTGCACAGATATCCCTTGACACACAAGGCCATATTTGGGCATCAATTTTAGAGCTTATTACTGAAAATATTTTGTCTCAGATGTCCAGCTCTAGACAAGAATTGACAGGATACTCTTCCGATCAGAACGTTCCATGATTTTTAACGTAAACCACCTGTCACGTGGACCTTATGTTTACGAGATGCCCATACATCCATAGGGAGCAAGGATACGCCTTGCCATACGAACGCATGCAACCACCATGGGTCAGCCCCGTGGGATTACGCAGCCTGCACGACATCAAACCCAGGAACGGACTTAGGTTGATAGACTCTGCAAGTGGACGAAACTTCGACGTAGAAAGAACACGTTTTCCATATCCAAGGATCCATAAGGGCCCAAGGCGGTCTACTGATCAAGGTGCGATAGTAGCTCTTGCTTTAGTTCCTGTTGCATAATAGGGTCATAGAAGATGTTGTTTCTGATATCTGGTGTCACATATTGGAAACTGGGTTCAATAACCAATGTCCCAACAGAGTATCTAGGCTGAGACCTCTGCTGATTACATGCCTTTCTCCGTTAAATTTCTTGACTATTTTCAAGAATTCCGATGAGTTATTGCATCGCCCCAATCTGCGTGCCTCATTTTCTAAGAAATTTCTACTGCTTTGTCTACATGCCGGCTTATATTCCCGATTGGCCTTTAGGTACGACTTTCTAAGGGCTCCTGTATTTAAGGCACGAAATAATTTCAGCCACGCAAACGAAACCAATCTTACTCTTCGGCAGCTTTTATTGAACCACGGCATCTTATATTTTCTACGGAAACCTCTACCCTGACTTGGGGGAGGATACGACTCTTTTCTAATTTGCCCGATCTCAGTAACGCCCGCAACATGTTGTCCTTCATCCTATATAGAACCGCATTGTTATCGTTCCACACCAGCTTGGGGAGCACCGTCGTGTGTCTAATTTGTTCATTGTCAGGTGTTGACTGTTGAGCAAGCGTGACAATGATAGGTAAGTGGTCGGAGTGTGTCTTCAAAACATGTTCATACAAGTTTGTGCATATTAGATTGTAGCTAGTAGTGTGAGTAAGGACGACCTAAATTTATTCGTGCTTGCCATTCCCAGGTCAGTAGGTAGAGAGTTCCAAAGCCAGACAACTTGAACAAAGAATTGGCGCTGACAAGTGAGACAAAAGTATCTTGGCTGAACCAGTGAAAATGATCTGTGCGATTGCAAAAATTGAAGCTGATTAAAGAGGTAGGGTAGGTAGGTAATAGTGGCTGTTGGAAACAGCAACCCACTTAGGCTTATTGGCCCATTGCAATGCCGCGTGGATCTATGATCCTCTTACTAATGGAACCAGTTTGAGCTTACGATGAAAGAGTCTGTATTCTTTAGATCGTTTAGGTCGTTGTGGAAGACAGCTCCTAATTGAAGGTTTCTTCTCTGGGAGAGAGCTGGACATGTACTGAGTAGGTGGAGGATTGTTTCATCTTCCTCCTCGTCGATGCAGCTTATACAGAAATCATTTGTAAAAGCGCCAAGCCGTTTTACGTGCTTGCCTATGAGGCAGTGCCCAGTGCCTAAGGGTCAGACCCTTAGAGCGATTCAGATCTAGCTTTGGCCAGATCTGTTTAGTCGCTGGACATGTTGGTCCAACAGTCCACTCGGTCCTACAGTTTACTGGAATGTCTCTGTGGCCCGGCACTCAGCAAAGGTCAAGGTTGAACAGCTCTGCCATCTCCATAATAGATGATCGGCATTTAAGAGCGGTATTTGAATTTAGTGAGACTGACTCCAGGGAGCTGATAGCTGCCTGGCTATCCGAAAATATGCGGATATGCTTTGCAGATAACACGTTTTTCTTCAGCCAGGACAGAGCTTCTTTAATCGCCCAAATTTTCACCTGGAACACGCTACAGTGGTTTGGAAGACGGAAAAAGAGGCTTAAATTTAGCTTATCTGAGAAAATACCGCCACCAACCCAGCTATAAGTCTGGTGTTTATCCGTATAGAAATAGATTGGCTTGTCGTCTTACTCGCAGAAGGATCTAGAGGGGAAGCTAACATGGAAGTCTTTGTCAAACCAAAGTTCAGGTATGGTGTAATCGATGTTCTCTGTGAGGATTCCTAATGTACTAAGAATGTTAGCGTGGCCAAATGAATTATTTGTCCACTGTGTAGTCGCTTTAAGGCGAATAGCTGCAGTCGCAGATACTTGCCTGCTGAAAACATCGTGGGGTGTCAAGTGAAACAGAACATCCAGGCTAGGCATGCTCATCTTTGGACTCTACTTAGATTGCTGCAGTTGACTGTCCACCAGACAATAACCCCGTAAGTGAGTATCTGTCTTATGACCGAGATGTATAGCCAGTTGGTTATTGGTTATGCGGGGTTGAAGGCCCCATTTATTCCCAATGGCTTTATTGCAAGAGAATAAAGCTGCTGTAGCTTTATTGACTCTTTCATGAATGTTAGGCTTCCAGTTTAGTTTCCTGTCGAGAGACCCAAATAGTTTGCTGTATCGGAAAAGACTAGACTGGTACCGTTTATTGAGTACTCCTTGCGGCGTACCTCTGCTGACATAAGCATAAGACTGATCTACTCGCCAAGTGAGTCGTCTACCTGTAGATTTGACAGCGCAGTCGTGATTGCTGATGTGTTGACGTTGTTAAAGGCACCCCCTGTGTCTAAGAAAGCAACCATTGTGTACTCTCCATATTGTAGAGGTCGCTCGATGTGGCGACCTGACTAGAATGCAGAGCTGTTTCCACTGACTCTCCTTTACAGTAGGCATGTTGAGCCGTTGACGGAAGTCTTGGATCAATTTTAGCTCGTACATGGATATCAATCAGTCGTTCTAGAGTTTTCAGAAGGAAAGGTGATAGACAACATGAGAGCATTTTTCGGCTTTGGTAATGAAAATTACATTGACTTCTCTCCATGACAGTGGAATGTGACTCTGTTCTACACAGCTCCTCATAATATTTTCTAGCGAATACAGGTCCGTCCGGACCAGCAGACTTGTATGGTTTGAAGCTATGCACCGCCCAGAGCAGTTTGACTCTTGTAATCAGACCATGAATTTTGGTTCCGGTTGCAGTAGTCCGTTGAAAAGTTTTCTGCAAGTATTTCTAAGCCGTCCCAGGGCTGATGTCCACCAGTGCGGTTTTTTCTTGCCTCTAGGTTGAATAAGAGGGCAGGAAGCTGGGCATGTCCTGATTGAGAGCCAGGGTGAATTCCCTGACTTTCATGTCAAGCTCATTGGTGTCACGCGGAGGACTTGAGAGTTCAGAGGATAGCGTTTCTGACAGTATTCCTCCATATTTTGTCCAATTATTGTAATTTTCCGATGATTCCGGAATGCTGGTTAGCTGGGAGGAGTATCAGTCAGGCTGAATTGGATCTATCTGTGGTCTAAAAAGAGGTAATCTAGCTCTCGAGTTTCAAGAATGTTATGCGGAAGACATAGCGATCTGTATTTTAGGAGCCTGGGAAGAGAGCATTCAGTTACTTGCTTATAAAAGTGAGAGATATGACCACGCTGCCGGATACTAAGAATGTATCTCGCGATATTGTTGAAGACAGTGTTAAGTTGTCTAAGACTATTGTGGTCAGGCTTGCAAAAGATCTCGCATCCGTGTAATAAAATTGGTAAAAGAAGAGTTTGTGGTAAGATTAATTTGGTTTTTGTTGGTAGAAGATGCTGAGTGACCCAGAGAGTACGATGTCCACTGTAAACTTTGTCGATGGTAGAATTGATATGAGTGTCCAAAGAAAGACATGACGCTAAGAGATGACGCTAAGGTTTTTAGCGGAGACAGCCCACTCTATGGGTTGGCTAAATGCCTGAGAGATCAGAAGCTTTTCGGTGTATTAAGAGTACTTTCGACTTGTCAACATTAAGTCGGAGATCATGTTTAATTGGTCCTGTCATGAATTCTAACAAGATCTTCGTTTAGGAGGTCTATTGCAGAGTTAGTTTAATTTGTTGGGCAGCTTATCATGAGTTCCACATCATTAGCGTGCATATGGACTTTGCAATGTTTAACAATGTTTGCTAGGTTGTTCACGTATAAGCGAAAAGATCAGGTCCAAGGATTGATTCCTGTGGCACTCCACTCTGTACGCTTAAAAAATTCGAGCTGTTCTCATCAATTTAAACACACACAAAACTACGGACAGAGAGGAAAGGCAAAACAGGCCTCAATCTCACTGCAGATGACCGCATGGTTGACTGTGTCAAATGCCTTTGAAAAGTCGAGCAAGGATAAGTCCATCGGATGATTCCTATCCATTGCATTACGAGTCTCGTTTACTATTAATATCAGCGCAGTGTTGCAGCTCCTGTTGGGCCGAAAACCAGACTGGAGTTTAAATAGGAGATCTTTGTTATTTAAGCTTTCAAATGACTTTGGCAAGTAAGCCAGAATAGCGATTGGCCTGTATTCAAACGTATTCCTCATTCCTTTCTTAGGGATCGGGACTATTTTTACTCTTCCATTCGGAGGAAAAGTACAATAGAAGTAGTGAATATACCTGCTATTAAAGATGAGAGTACTGTGAGGAAGTATAAAAGTCGGGCCCAGTAGCATTGGATTTTGCCGAGAGGAGCGCTTCAACAACATCTACTTCGATGACTCTATTGAAGCAGAAAGCCCCTTCAGTGTTATTTGTAGTGTCTGACTCTAGAGGATCAGGGCTGCAAGAAGGATTGCCGTATGAGGAAATGAAATGCAAATTCAACTGGTCACAGCTACATCAGTGGGGACTACGATATTTTTCTTACCGATACCTAGATCGCGAAGCTTCTTCCACATATTCGTAGAATGTCCCGAAATGGGTGGGTTAAACTTTTTTACTGAGACGAGAAACCTCTCAAACCACTGCCACGATTATTGGGACGTGGTCGACCAGTTGCATTTAGCAGATCTGATTTTCGAGACAACTTTGTTGCGCTATGAACGATATTCATTTCGAAATTCATCGATACGAAATCTCCTCCACTTCCGATAGACACTGTCGCGTTCGACTGTGGGTTTTTTGATGTTAGGGGTAGACCATTGAGGGAGCTTAGAAATGCGTACTATTGCTTTTAGAGGGATGTTGTTCTCATATAGCTGAAGGAAAATTATTTGGTCGTCTACAGAGGGCATGTAGTAGGTGCTGTCTTAATATATTCGATTAACGTCGGAGAGCCTGTATTTTGAAGGTCACGGTAAAATTGTACCGGAATGCTGCTAAATAGCTCTATATGAAGTCGCACTTAGAAAACCCTGGGGCAGAAATTTGGTTATAAAAAAGCAGGTTACACAATGAGTCTTTAAACCTCCTTCTGTGCCAGCTTTGATATTTTCCCTCCCACAGGTCTCACTTACTCGCACATTCAGATCACATTTGTAGACCAAATCATTGCCTCTTGCAGTTTCTGAGCTGCAGTAAAATGAGGTATGCAGTGGAACTTCGCTGGGCGAGGTTGTGCCACCGCTCATGTGATTCCTTCTGGACGAGATATTGGCAATACTGAAAAAGAGGACAATATAAAGTATACACCGTGCTATCGGGAAAATTCCTCAGCTCTAAGCAAATGGCACTACTACCGGTGCAAAATTAAACTCGTTTGATAGGGTTAGGCGTCAATCATACGAAGAGGTCATTAACAAGAGATCAATTTCGACCTGCAAGCTTGGAGGTCATTCAAATTTTTAAGTGTGGTCTTTCATTTCAAAAACACCATCGAGAAATGTTCCAAAAAAGCAAGTATGTAGAGCTTTCCAATCTTTTAAATAGGCGTCCAGCATTACCTGGAGCTTCGAATTGGCTATATACGCCAATTTCCAGGTCCATCCTGACATAGAGTTAGAGAAGCAGTACCGGCTCTCCACTAAAAGCTACAGGTCAGCCTGCATTGGGATTCTAAGATCAATTAGCACGACGCCTGCAGCAACTTCATTTAGTTGGATCTACGAGCATATGGTTTAGCTTTAGTCCATATCCCCAGACTTCCGTTGAGAGACTACGGCAAAGTGTTGAAAAACTGATCATAAGGCCTCGCTCTAAAAGAAGATCCACTATGAAATATTCTGACAGGAATGAGTAAAATAGACTAATCACCGACATCGATGGTTAGTAAAGGAATATTGGTACGAATTTGGGGGCCACTGGGAAACCCTAGAATTAGGCTGCTCCTGCAGAATTTAGCATGGTTGCAGTGGTACCGAAATGAATAGATATTATCAAGTCGATATCAGCAGTGATATGTGTCAACTTCTGTCTATTATTCGGACAGCCAGGAAGCTGTTCTCGACTCCATCATGTGAATATCCCAAGCAATAAGTGACCGCACGAGTTGGTGACTTTCCTCAAAATTCCGATGAGCATTATCATCGAGTATGAGGCCATCGGTCAAGTAAATGCGCCTTGAATACAACTTGATACTTGCGCAAGAGCTAGCAAGAGATTACATTTACGAGTCGCTTCTCGTATTATCATAGCCCACTACTTATACCATAATTATCAACACTGAACACCACAATAACTTTTGCAGAATCATCGTGTGAATGAGAACTCGGGGTAGCAGCTTCTTCACAGAGCTAGAAGATCCACTACTGGTCTAAGTGAGCAGTGCAGTGACTCCCTGTCATAAGTGCGAACTCCTTGATACAGCGCCATACTTATAGCACTAAAGGATTTTCTGTTTTTAAACAACATCCCAACCACGCTCCTCCTGTCAGTAGTAAGCATTTGCGATGCACAGGACAGTATTTCGAGCCCTTAAAATGCGTCCGTTCTTACTAATTATATGCCCTACAAAAGCCATGATCACTGACTTCGCAACAGTATCTTTCCGCGAATCTCACCTCAAATACATTGGTCCTAGCTAACAAGCCTCACACAGTACATGCATCTTTCAGTGCGATACATCTGCTCCTTCCGCCCACATCTTAGGATACAACTTACCAACTTATATCCTATTCAATTCTTAATTGTACCCTCAACGGCTAAATCTTCCAAATGAATGCAAGCCAAACCAACGTTCAATTTAATTGCCTGGCAATTAAGCCTCCTAATCGGTGTCTCACGTTTGAACCCGGAGTCCAGATACATTGTTGCATATCTCCTCCTTAAGACGCCTATTCAGCACGTTTCCCCAAACAGCTATGCACCACAATTTTAATGGTCAATTGGTTTGTCATTTGGTTTAAACCGAAATCCAATTCAGCCTTCGCCTGTCGATTTACGAATATCCGTAGCCGTGGCTTCCTTAGAAACAGACGATTGGGGCAACAAAAGTCTTTCCTCTGACATGGGCGCCACGAAGATAGCCCTCCCAACTCGGTCATTCCATGCATCTCTGGTGTGCGGTTTGTTTGTTTGTTTGCTTCCGCAAATTGGCATGCGCATTGCTGGAAAGAGAGAAGCCAAAGCCACCACAACCATTAATTCGCCAACATTTTGCACGACGACTAGTATTTTGTTTGCATTTTGTCTATGTTCGGTTGTTTCCATTGTCGGTTGTGCTGTTAAAACAAAGTCAGCCAAGAGAAAGCCGCCGTTGAGAGAGACGACTCTGGGTGATGGTGTGTTTACCACCGCTTGTGCCGAGTTAATTGAGTTTAAGAAGTCGACGACCATAAAAGGGAAGGTGCTCCGTGGACCTCAATCCACAGGTCTTGAATGTGTCTTCGTGTTTGCATTGAAGTTAGTTGTAGTTTAGGTGCAGATGGAGAAGGCGCAGCAGGTTTTTTTTTTTTTTTTTGTGGAGAATTTGAATACTTGTTAACGCACCTTTGTATCGCGTGAATAACGACAAGTGTCGGATGATTTGACGGTCGGTCGGTTGGTATGCAATGCGGGTCAGCAGGACGTGGAAGATGATGAAGGCGCTGTTTTAGGTGGAGGAAGGTTTATTTATTTTTTTTTTTTGAAGTGAAATTCAACGTTACTAACGTGCAACACCTACTGATAATTTATTTACTAATGGCCACCCACGTGGGTGTCGAATTTCAGGTATTGCATAATCGTTGTAAGGTTTTGAGTAGGAAAATGGAGTACCCCAAGGTTGTATGTTGTCGCCGTTGCTTTTTATGGAATTTATGGGTGTGCTATTCATGAGTGACAAATGAACTGTAATCACCTTAAAGGCTTTAAGAGTTTTAAGTCAGGACAACCTGAAATTGAGTTTAAAAATATATACGAGTATTTGCAGGTAGAAGTAACAACTCAAAGGATTGCGTTGTTAAAGTTTGCAAAAGATGAACAGATATTGGTTGGAGAAGAATGACTACGACCACTTTTGTGGAAGGAACTATGTAGGTTACAGCTCAACAGCGTGATACATTTCCTTAGCTAGGGCTCGTCAGCTTGAGAATGTATTTTGAAAACTGATGCATATCCGGGGCTAAGAGATTGCCATCTCAGCCTGTTAATACAGGTTAGATGAAGTGAGATCCTCAGCTGGTGTTTCAGGTGTTCCTAGTCAAAATGAGGTTGTGGCCTTTACATTTGCATCACGTTTCTTTATCGGGTGTCATTGAGCCTGTAGCTCGAGTGTCTCTACGCTGAGGTCACTGAAATCGAAGCTTTGGGAATATGCGAAATGACCCGCTTCCAGCTCATCGCTAAACCATAAATATTCCATTTTTACTGGTGAAACTGTCCTTTTCACCGCGTGCTTTCCAGATAATAAGATCGCCAACATAGAGGGTCTAAGCAGTATAGAAAAACTTCACTATAGGTGGCATAAAGAAAGACCCCTTTACTAAGTTCGCGTGCGGAACTGGGGCCAGTTAAGATCTGGTTATCTGGAGCGGCTTCTTGGTACATTTATCATTTCTGCTTCTAAACGGCATTATCCTTGATTTTTGGCGACTTAATGGACACAGAAGCCTGTTCGTATTGTACCAATTTAGTGCGAAAGTATACAGTGGTGGACTAAAGGCTCGCCCTGCTCCAGGAAGGCTCTGCTAGGAAGCAGATTCAGGACAGTCTTTTATTAGATAAGTCTCAAATGATTTTATAGCAAACATTGACTTTTCACCAAATGACCAAGGTACTGGCTTTAGTAAATTAAGCAAAGACATTCAACATATGCATGGTGGAACGGAATCCAGAGAGGCTTAATAATAAAAAAGTGGAAGACTGTACCGGACGTCATAATCGTCTGTTGGGAGGACCTTAAGAAGACTCTAATCAACTACTCTGGTAGCCTATTTTTCAGCGGGATTACTCCATGACGCATCATTGCAGTGTTTGAATAGGGCTGAAAATCAATGATAGCGAATTCGACGGTATGTGAGTCTTTCAAGTAGCATGCTAATCTGAATCGCTGCTCATACATGTGTACAAGGCAGTGAAAGAGCTCCCACTTTTAAGAACAAAGGTTCTTTCGATGGGCCAAAAGGTAACAGAGTAGGGAACCCTAATCAGTTTGAACTGGCTAAGTCTTTGGGGGCGGTATTTCGATGCAATTTTCGATCACAACAGTTTGGAATTTGTCTGTCCTCTATATGGAAAATGTTGCGGAGCGTTCTGGGCCTACAGCGACATGAGGTTTGATTTCGGTTCAATCGATTTGTGAGACAAATCCAGAAGAGACTCATGAGAGTCAATTACACGCTCAAAAGTGGAAATAAATGACATTGGTCCGGCCAATGTAGTGCCAACAGGATAATGCTACGTGCCATACTGTCCATACAACAATTAACTAACTGAGGATTCAATTCAACATCAGCATTATATGGTGAAATTAACCAGTGATTTGGCCACCGAGTTCGTGCGATTTGGCGCCACTCGATACTGTAGTCTTAAGGTCATAGGTAGAGGTCTCCCAAGTTCGCTTCAACGTAGCAAGAACAAGTTGACAAGGTCTAACGTTATTAGGATGAGCAATATAGCGACTATGGAATATGGAGAACCATAAGCCTACTGGGTGGCTGTGGCTCAAGTGGTAGTGTATTGGTTTCCAAATCGGACGGTTCGGGGTTCAATACCAGCCGCGCCCAAAGACACTCTTTTTCCAGCAAACTAAAATCACTTAAGATGAGTAGTTGCCTAGAATACAACAGCACGTCCAATTATACTAATAATTTAGTCTCCCCATTAAAATGTTGGACGCCACCCATGGAGCGTAATAACCACTGAGCGTAAAAATCGTTCTTTCCCTCTCTGTCCCATATTTCGAAAAACTTAACATTGGATGGACTTTGCATCGCCTGTCTAAATCCTTTTTGAACACCAAAGGTCGCTGGGAATTCTTTACCGACCTGGATTAAGCAGCGTGCATTCTCCGTCGTCATACTGCACAAACCGACGAATTTGGCAGAGATGCCAAAACCGGACATTGCTCTGTATAGCTCGCCGTGTATCGATTTGGATCGGCCGTAGTGGGAATTTGGTCGATGGCGGACTTTCGTGGCCTAAAGTCACACTAATATGGAGCAATCTGCTTGTTGACGAACTGACAAACACAGTACCGAACATAGTATCTTTTAGATGATGTTAACAAGACTGATGTATCTGTAGTTTACGCAGTTCAAAGGGTCTCCTTTCTTGAGGATCAGACAAACAATACTGAGGTTCCATTCATCGGGTACACTTTCGTTCGACCATATTTTACAGATGAGTTGGTGTATGCTCCTTGCCAAGTCATCGCCTGCCGCTTTGAAGAACTCTGCAATCAGGCCTTTCGCTCCAGCAGCTTTGTTGAGCTTAAATTTGGATATGACTATCTTCGCTTCATTCAGGTCGCTTAGACGGAATTGTTGGTCTACAGCAAGCAGCTTGAAAGGTTCATTCTGCCTGACAGCGATATTTGGTTCGTCATCGTTGTACAGTCTACAGAAATGCTCTTTCCAAATCCTTACCATCGACTACGACTCTACTATGATGTTTTCTTGGTCCGTTACTACAAGCTTCGGTTTGGAGTTTGTATCCTTTACCCTTTTCTAAAACTTTCGGATCTCATTCCTAGAGTAGCATCTCTCAATTTGCTGTACCGAGCAATTCTTAAGCTTTTTCTTCTTCCTTCTGAGAAGCCGGTGTTCGTATCTCTTTTTCTGCTCGTAAAGCTCGTGAGCAGCTCTAGTCTTTCTATGCAGCGCCGTTTTGTAGCTGCATGTGCTTGATGGAACTCGATGTCAAACCAGGGATTTCGTTGTGTTGGCGGAGTAAAACCTAGAACGTTTGATGCCCTTTAGACAAGGTTACCACTAGTCTTCGATACTGGGAGGCTCGGTCGGAAAAGGATTTGGCGAGCTCTTGCAATTGTAGCCATGCGACGTCGAACTTCCTCACAATATTAGCTTGCCATTGCGATGTTTGGGATATCCGCAACCCTACCTAGGCTACAACAAAGTAATGATCCGAGTCGATGTTGGCCCCTCGGAAGGTTCGGACATCCATAGTACCATGCGTCGAGCGCAATGTAGTCAATCTGGTTGACGGTTGATTGATCAGGAGTTCGCTAAGTGCCCTTGTGAATATTGAGATGTGCGAAAAAATGTTTCGCCTCGCCAAAAAGTCGATTAGATGGAATCCGTTATCGGAGCTGGTACTACCAAAGATACCCCCTCTTTCGGGGACAAATTTTAATCTCATAGCTAGTGCAGTGCTCGGAGGTCTTATCCACGAGCTCGTAGAGGCCATTAGTGTCATCGCCTTTCTCCTCTATAGGGGCGTGCGCGCATATAAGCCTTATGTTGGAAAATTTTGTGAAAATACGGATTGTTACGACGCTGGAAACTCAAGATTTCTTGCCTAAGTCTGTTGCCGTCGATAACAATTCCCGTAGTAGATGTCGCAATCGTTCCTCCTGTTTTTATCCGGCCCATCCCATCGCATTTCCTGGATGGCAACAATATCTGTTTTGTAGTAGTCTAGGGCCTCCACTAGTTGTTCGGCTGCATGTGGCCTATTAAGTGACCTAACGTACAGATTCGTAGTTCGTTGTACTTACTTCTTCGGCAATAGTTGTGAACAGTTGATTCGCCCGTATCTGAAGCATGTTGTGGCTTCGTAACTTAAGTTTTTTTTTTCATGGCCGGATAGTTACCCTTGTTTTGTTTGTCTCGTCAACAAAAATCACCAAGAACGGTCCTAACATCGTGTGTTAAATCCAGGAGCTCTTAGTAACAATCATTGCTTTTTGGAAAAGTTCTCCTTCAACCCAATGAAGGCATATCCACTTGGGCTAAGATTTTGAGCATTCTAATCGGCCGCTGACTCATATATAAATATGGGGCTCAAGACTTTTTGCTTAAGTCTGCCGTTGATGGTAAATTCTCACTCGAATAGGCTCTGTTTCCTCTCTTTAGACGTCACTAGAGTAGAAATCACAGTTTTTCATCTATTTCTCTCTTAACTTACACTGGCTTTGTACTGGCATTCGGGATATCCGCTAATTGCTCGGCAGCTTAAGATCTATTAAGATCTACGAGTATTTATGTTTCACAGTCATAGCTAGGGTCCTCAGCAAGAAAATCAATCAAATACTCGTACATGCTTAAAGAGTTTAATTTGGTCGAGCAATTTTTCTTTCCACCTGGCATTCAATGGATCCAGATCAACGATTTCTGTTAAAACTGAGTTCGAAGGCAGAAATCAGCAAAATCGCAGCTTTATTGTTGAAATGGTGCTTAGAGGGATCTAAAACTCACAGAACTAAGCTCTTAAAGGGCTCCTGATCCGCAAGAATTCCATTGTCTCATCGGTTGAAATCCTCATTGATTTCTGCTTTTATGATCTGTCTGTATAGATTGTTTAGCTGTGTCATGAAGAAAGCGTCACCTAGGAGGATCCAAAAGGGAGACACGATTACTTAACTGAAGACAAACCCTTCTATGGGACCACTCTGGACTAGGAGTTTGCGTTCATTGATTTAAAATTGATGACGATTCGGAAAGATCCCATAATGGATTAGTCAATTTTTTTGCTAGCGAAGATGGTGATAATCGTGAATTGCTAAGTTATATCTGTCGAAATGTTGTTGCCCATCCGCTTCATGTGCCATATTCAAGTCAGCATGTATATATTACGTTTTAAGGCAAAATCGAATTCAGTTGTGTATTTTCTCTTTGATAGTCATCTCTGTTTAAGAAGTAGAACAGGATTCTTCTTTCGCTGTAAAATTGCCCAGAGCTCCCTTTCGACGGCTTGATGGAAACATGCGATGGTACATCCTAGTCGCGAAATGGATGATTCTGATATTCAATCTGGACGATCTTGCACATCCATCAGTACAATTTCACGTAGAAAAAAGATTGTCATGATGGTTTTAAATAATATATAGATACTTTCATTCTAAGAAATAGCTAATCGATTAAATTTTCAAATATGATCTCAATATGAGTCTTGACTTAATAATTTCTTTCTTCTTCCTTTCAGGTATGTCGCTACCACAAAACTAATCAGCAGGCTAAAGTAAGTTCATCAATTCGTACTAACTCACTGTAATCACTAGATATAGTCACACGCATAAGAATATTTTCGTTGTCCTTCCACCATACGAGTAGCAAAGTGACATTTTATTTCTGGAATGCATGCTGTTTACAATTTAGTTAAACAAAAATTAAAAAGGACGGCACTGCCGTCTTCCAGAGTAACAACTACCATAAAAGGATTTCATTGGTTATTAATTTAGATTATGAAAATTTTTGTGTGAATATTTATTTATTAATTAATATTATAAATTAAAGAAATTTAGAAATAGAAATATTAGTTAATTGTGTATACGTATTTATTAGTTTCAAGTTTAAGAGCTTAGAGCTTCTCGGTAAGCTACAGCTATGTTGTAGTACTGGAATGAACGCTGTATTCCCAGTGCATTTAGTTTTGCTATGGATCATCTTATCTCCTTGATAGCTAGGCACTTGCCTAAAAACTGCATAATATCCTTTTTCCGCCAAGTTTCATAGCCCATAAAGGATAGGTAATTCAATCCGATGAGGAATATAGTTTAGAGGAAGAAGTTCCACGCGTAAATTAAGCATTGTGGATATTTCGTTTATAGTCTGCTCGTCACGAAAGTAGTTTTTATGCTATAGGTCATGATATAGTCTACTATGGATTATCCTGTAGATTCATTGATGCCTGCTGTAGAGAACGATCTCTACATTGTGTACCCAGAGTTCTTATAAGCTTGTAAAAAATAACTTATCAGTTACTGAAATTCCCGATATCTGAGTTCAGTTCATTGCCAAAACCGCGCGCTACTTCCACCCACTCAGCACACCAGCTAGTCACACCAAAGGGTCTTTCATTAAGCGCTTGCTATCCTTAAATTTAAATAAAACAAAGCGTGTGTAAAGGCCTATCGATGCCATTACGTATGGAATATAACATCGTTCAAAGGTCCGCCGCGGCTTCTCTGGGTCGCGCGCATCCATAATGTCCAATTTTCCATGACTCTGCTGCATAAATCAGGCTGAATTTGACCGATGGCAAGGGTTATGTTGGCTTTGAGGTTCACTGTTTCTTGTGGCTTATTCGCATAGTCTTGCGACTTTTCTTGTGGGGTTCCACAAGAAAAAGTCTAACGGAGTCACGCGATCTCGGTTTCCAGTTCACATCACCTCCACGTTAGATGACCATGCCCTCGAATCGCTCGTGCAGAATTTCCAATGCGGCGTGAGCTGTGTGGCACGTAGCGCCATCCTGTTGAAACCACATGTCGTTGGTGTCCATATGAACCAATTCAGGCTAAAAAAAGTTTGTAATCATCGACCTATAGCGCTCGCCGTTGATGGTGATGGCCTGGACAACGTCGTTCTCAAAGAAATATGGACCGATGACGCCGCCAGCCCAAAATCCACACCAAAAAGTGACTTTTTCGGGATGCATTGGAGACTCTTGGGTATCATGTGGATTGGTATCGTCCCAAATTCGACAATTTCGTTTGTTGACGTACCCATTCATCCAGAAGTGGGCCTCATCGATGATTTTTCGATGAAAATTGGGATCAGTTTCCAACTACCCAAGATCCTATTCAGCGAACACAGCGCCGTTGTTTATGGTCGTTTACCTTCAGCTCCTGGGTCAGTTGAATTTTGTACGGGTGCAGGCCCAGTTGTGGTCTAGGAAGGGCCCAGTTTTTGTTTTTTTTTTTTTATAGACTAGCGCGCGCTCAAGGGGTTAAGGTACCCTTAAAATGTTTTCACACAGCGCGGGTGACGGAAATTTCGAGAGGAAAGAAGGATAGGTACCGATGTACGTTGGTTTTATATGTCTGAATGTTATAATGACTAGGAAATAGAAAGCTCGGCAGGACATTCCATAAGCGAGTTGTTGGGCTTAGGAACGAATCACGATATTTGGGAATACGTCCGAAAGTGGGCTTGAAGGTATACTGATGAGCATTCGGGTGTTAAGTTTAAAGGTTTGAAGGGGCGGAATACCACTGGCGATTGTTATGGAGCACTGGTGTTGGAAATAGCGATAAAACAAAGTGAGACACGAGACATTTCGCCTGTGTTCGAGAACGTCCATTGTCTGAGTGAAATTGGTATCAGATACGAGTTTTATCGCATGGTTTTGAATCCGGTCTAGCAGATGCAGAGATGTTTTAGACGCAACTGTCCAGATGGGAGCATTTTACTCCAATTTTGGGCGGATGAATGCTTTATATATTGAGACCAGATCAGAAGAGGAAAAGTATTTCTTACATTTTGAGAAAGTCTAGACATTTCGCTGCATTTTAGGCGACAGCGAATATGTGGTCATTCCAACGTAAGTTGTCGTTGACACTCATACCTTGAATGGAAAGTTTTTCGGTTTCGACGATACAAGTACCATTCATGGATGATGGCTGGTTGTTTAAATTTCGCTTTAACAACAGCATACAGCATTGTGTTTTGGAAGCATTAAACTCCACTTTGTTGATAGTTCCCCAATTTGTTATGCTGCTAAGCTTAATATACGCTGTAGTTCCCGTTCTACAGCGGAAGAGCAGGGACATGAGTCCGGAAACGAATATGAAAAGTAGAGAGCACTGTCGTCAGCACAGGAATATATTGGATTAGAAGTGGCAGACAAGAGATTATTAATGAAAATTAAAAAGAGTGTCGGAGACAGAACGGAGCCCTGCAGCACACCAGCGTTTATTTTGTAAATATCAGACTTGAAACCATCCAAGACAACTTGAATTGAACGTTCCGAAAAATAATTTCTAATCCATTGAAGCAGGCATTTTCGACAAAAGAGCCTGATGCCACTCTGTAAAATGCCTTAGAAATATCAAGTGCAATTATCTTGCTTTCGCCAGATTGATGGAAGCTTTGATTCCACTTTTCGGTGAGACATGGCATCAGATCGGCAGTAGACCTGTAGCTACGAAGACCATATTGCCGGTCATTAAGAAGTTTTCGTGTTTCGAGATATTTCATGAGCTGACGATTTATCAGCGTTTACATGACCTTAGGAAGAAGGGACGCAAGTGCAATGGGTCTGTAGAAGGAGAGGGAAGAAGATTTACCTTTTTTAGGGACGGGCTGGACAAATGCTGTTTTACCTCTGCTCGGAAGGAGTCCTAAAGGGTAGGATTGATGAAAAAGCTTACGCAGTGGTTTTGCCAGCGTGGACGAACACCTCTTCAGAAGAAGGCGAGATATACCATCTGGACAAGCGGATTTATGTATGTTGAGATCTTTAAGTACTCTTGCTACTACACGAGTGCGAGGTTGGATTCGTCCCATTGAAGATTCGACGCGGTCAAGTGTAGGCGGGGAAAAAGCATAATCTGGGAGTGTTGAGCTAGCCGCAAAGTGTGCAGCAAGCAGATTGTCCTTGTCCAAAGAACTGACAGCTGGAATGTCATTGTAAATGAGCGTTGGGATGGAGGATGAGGCAGAACTAATGTTTTTGACAATCACCAAAAGCTTTTACTACCTTTGGAACATTGTAGTATTTTTTGCTTCAACTTTTGGTCGTATTGAAGTTTCACATGCTTGAGAAAGATGTTGCAGTCATTTCTGGCTCGTTTAAACTTTTTTCGGTTTCTCTGTCGGACTGGTCTTGAAGGACCGAAGAAACACTTCTCTAACCCTGACAGCGTCTTTACAGCTCGAGTCGTACCATGCCTTGTCTTTTGGTCTGATACTGTTAATCCGATGAGGGGCAAAGGATCTTATTCCGGAGAGAATAGTGTCAGTGATTATATCAGCAGCGGCATCCACGTCGTTATCGAGGAAACATAACGACCAGTTAAATTTCCTTCACGCTCTCTCGGACAGTGGCGATGTTTTCGGCAGATCTTGCGTTTCGTCGACGTACGGGTTTTGTTTTTATCGTTTACTGAACCAGTGGACTCAAATTTATCCGCCAAACTACGAATAGTCCTCTCGGTAGAACAACTATGGTGACCGTAAAATGGGCGGAACGTTGCCCGAACAGAACACCAATTTTGATAAAACAATTTTAACATTTGCACGTATTGGTGAACGCTATGTCCGTCCATGGTGATTTAGCAAAACAGACTGAATAAATGACAAACAATTTTACAGATGTAGCTTCAACAATATGGCCGCTATCAATTGTCAAAGTTCGGAAGCTCCTATTGGAAGACCCTGTATATTCAGCTTTAAGAACTCACGGCGTCGTCTATGGTCATCCGGCTTCAATTCTTACTTCAACACAATCTTATTCGGATGTAGGCCCAAATCTAACCGCAAAATTAGCCGGGTTGACTCTCTGGCGATGCCCGATACCGCTGTTCAGCGCCGAATCGACATTTCTGGGTCTTCTTCGATACTGGCCGCTACGGCGGCTATGTTTTCTTCATTTCGCGCCAATTTCTGTCTGGTTGGTGGCTTAGGGTCCAAAAGAGTGTGCTCACGCGAGTGTGCTCTTGTACAAGTACTTTGATATATTTCCCGGCCATAATCTTTTGGAATATCATTTTCGAGATCCTAAGGGATCATTGAAAGCAATAAGAAAGAAATCTTAAACCTTAAATCCAATCCCTCCACTGGCTCTACCCATAGCATTAAATCATGTATCAGGTATCCACACATGAACTCTTATTTTGTAACCCTGACACATTATATGGTCGAATTTTAAATATTTTTTCTTATAATCTTGGCAGACGGCATTACAATTAAAGCAATTCCTGCTGAGCTCCCTGATCCGATGATTACCGACTGCTCTGGGTTGCATCAAACTGGGTCCATACCAGTATAACTACAAAGATACAAATTCGAAGCGAATAATCAGTCGTGAAGATCATCAGAGTTAGAGGTGATCTTCGGATAGACCACTTAAGATCATTAGAACTTATCAATCGACTATAAATCACTCTCTAAAATGCAAATGATTTATTTGAGTATTCGAAACCACTCAAAATCCTTGACACTCTGAAACTGCAATCTCAACTCCATTAACCACAATCTGAACACCGCTGCCACTTGTATCTTCATGATGATCCGTCCATAACTTCACTTCATACTTATGTCAGATGCAAATCCACTGATCATGCAATTGTTGCATAGATCACTTACAAGCCGACAAAATAGCAAAGATACGAACTCACAATCACACTAACTCATGAAACACTAGACTAATGAGTTAGTTTGAGCGAAACTTAAGCGCGAAAAAAAAATGTCAAGGTGGTTATGATCGCGGGTCTGTTTTTTTTTTTTTTTTCATATTTTCATGCCACAAGAGTCATGTAATCAAGTTAAGTACGAGTACCTTGTGTAGGTAGGTAGGTAAGTTAGTGGTATTAGACTGGCTTTTGTCACGTGACCAAGTGACATTTTTTTAAAGAATTAATTACGAGCGGTGTAAGTGGATTACTTAAATGTGCGAAGTGTCATTATTTTGCGGTGAAGGTATTAGTTCGGTAACATTGTATTGTATCTTTGTTGGTTGTGGGAGGCAAATATGAATGTGGGGTAATCTGTGATTTTGAACCAGATAGGTTGTTAGATGATCGCGTAGTAATTAGGGTGGTAGAAGCATTTTGTGGGATAATGCTGAACTCTTGACAATGGACAGATTGATGAGGGTGATTGACCTTGTCATAATCATTATTTTTCTAATCAACTGAGCTAGGATTTAAAATTGGATGTTCCATTTGAAGGGTTCGTCTGGGTTTAAGATGTTGATCCTCGTAGATCCTTCAAAATCGACGTGGCGGTCATTCAAGTTTTCAAAAACGACGAATCATTTTTGGTGTACGCAGAAGTCAGCTCTTTATACTTGGAAGATCCATCCGCTTTGACTTGGTTCCAATTTCATTAGTATTTTCTCGGTCATTACTTTGGTCGATTAAACCAATCTGTCTCTACTAGTTTAGAGCTGAACCTGGGTCTTAGACAACAGCTCTCTTCATTTAGCGCGAATTAATGCTAATTTTGCGCAGACTAGTTGGGATAACCAACTAAGATGAGGTCTTTATTTCCCACGTTGCGTTGTACCTTCAGGATGGATTAGAAGACATTCCGGGTGGAACCATGGTGTCCTGTTTTGACATAAATTGGCCTCATAATAGATTTTCATAGCGCAACGAGCATTCTCCATTTCCACCGCGCCCAAGCGGCCTAGTTTAGCTACGATGGCAAAACTAGACATGGACGTACATATATGTATAGCTCACCCCCTTAAATGCTGTTATGTTCAGCTTTGAAACGAATAAACAGGTGCGGAATATCGATGGTGAGCTCCTGAGCTCCTAGGTTTTTTCCAAGAACCGCCATAGTTTGAATGCCTAGTCAGCGGGGAACTTTTGAGGCTAAAACCATCAGATTTCCGACATAAGGCTGTAGACGTTCACATACTATTGTAGTAGATAGGACCTTTTACCCTGAGAGACTGATTTCTATGTAGAAAGAGCTGTTTAGAAGGTTTTTCTTCTTGAGAAACTTGAGAACCGTGCACTTTTATCCAACTAAATATCGGAAATGAGTTGAACTTGGTAAAGAGTTCATCTGCTCCAGCAGTCTACTTCTTGGTTAACCGGATGCAGAGATTACCCTCAGCATTGAATGTTGATTGACTGTGCCCCGTCGTACAGCCTCCGGTGGTATTCCTTCCAAATTTTCAGTACGAAATGAGAGTCTAGTACTCGCCTCCCATGGGTTCTTCTGTTCGGTACTTGTTTACTTTGCATTTTCTTTTCACTTTCTGGCAGAACTTACGATCATCAATTCTGAAGTAGCACCTCTTTTGGCCTCTCTACTTTTTTCTTCTTTTTTTCTTGAGAAGACGACGTTTCCCGAAAATATTTTTCTGACAGAGTTCGCAAACATCTCGGCCGCGCCGCTTTGATTGTTCGGTTTAATGTACTTGGTGACTTTCCTGCTTCTGATACTGATGGCATACGACTTCTCTAGAGGTTCCCGAAGATTAGATCACTGGAAGCTCTATTTCACTTTGCGATTGTAGTGCTTTGACGTCCACGATGTCCACATTCGGATCATGGCTACAAGGTTTGTTGGAATAAGTGATACAACATCCTGCGACTCTTGCTGTAATAGTGACGATGACACCGTAGAACACTGCAGGCTGAAGGTACCCGGCGCTGATATAGAGTGCTGTTACTGTAGGCACTCTATCAAGCTCTTACTCATCTTTCTTCGAAAGAGTGGGACATTTCTGTGAAAGTAGCATACAATGAATACAATGGACTAGTTCTATGTCTGAGTCCTCTGTTCCGCAGAAGAAACAAAAATATCTGGTCAAGTTATGGTCAAGCATTTCCGCCAATTGTTCTATTGTGGTCTATTGAAAATCCAAAATGAAAACACTCCATTTGTCGCTTCACAGCATATGGTATTTTATGTTGTCGCGCAGTATACTTGACAATACAACCCTCAAAAATGAGGTCCACATTCCTCAGAGGATGGAGTCACTAGCCCATTATAGAAGAGCAGCGCTGCCATTGAATTAATGGAATCATCTCCGTCACAATCTCTTTATCCTAAATAGATGCCGGAAAAGTTTCACATGATCGGAGCTCCGAGTAGTAGCTTAAATGAGCTTATCGCTGGATCAACTTTGATGGGCATTGGCTATCATAGAGAATTTGTGACTATTTTTGTTCCATCGGGGTATGAGGCACTACATTGCATTTAACCTTAACTCTTCCATTAATTTAGCTAGAATTCAGCCCCTAGTGCCAATGCCCAATTAGCAGATATAGGTATTGCTCCCATTAGTCACTTAAAACATAGCAGGGATAGTACTTACAAGGCATTGGATCGCCTTTCTTGAAAGTGCGTCATATAGAACTCATAGTTGAGCCATCGGGCACGGCTTCATCCACACATACTTGGTTGATCATTTAGCGCATGCATCCTACTAATACATCACCTCTGGTGGTAGACCATCAGGGTCGGCGGCCTTGTTCTTCATCTTCTTCTATACTGGTGTTGAAGGGGGTTCTTCATTGACTGGATGTGGATTCTCTTCTTACACTATCACTCTCTCTACTTGATGCCCATTAAGTAGCTGCTGGAAGTGCTGATTAAGCAAATTTACTATTCCTTGCGCTTCGGTTTCCTTCACTGTTTCGAAGAGCCTTCGTTCCGTGCCAGCTGCCAGTCGTTTGGCTTTCCTGAAAAACGCTATTCTAAATCCTTGCGTTGGGAGACTGTGTAGACATCATGCTCTGTCCAGGAGGTCATAGAACTCCTCCTTGGTAGAATCTTCAGCTTCATGGGTAGGAGCGTGTGCACATATTAGGCTGATGTTTTGGAATGATGCCTTGATACGGATCGCGGCCAGGTGATCGTTTGTCTATTTAAAATCCATTATCAATGACCATAGCCGCATCCTAACTTGTGCAGTCTTTTGTGACAGTTCACCTAATCCATACCTATCTCCTGCATCGCTGTAATATCTGCCTTGTACCGCGTGGGGACAGATTCAAGTGAGCCTTCCGACCTTAACTGCGGGAGTCCGTTGGTATTCGAGGTTGGTGTCACTCTCATAACTAACTGCTTTTTACATAATAAGGAAGTTATCCCAACAGAATAACTCCCAACCTGGAGGGCCAGTTCCATTGTGAAAACCCCTAGTGCGAGTGGCCGGTTAAACCAATAACAGTAACCCACTTAGGGGATGTGAGGGCTGCCGTTGGCCCATTAAGGGCTCATCCGCGACCATCTCTTTTCCAAGAACCTGACTAATTCTTGGAAATCCTTGTCGGCCTGAACTCCAAAATGCTGAAGTAGCCCAGATAAAGTTTAGTTTTTGCTTCCATTTGGAGCTGTGGCGCCACCGTTGATTCCGTCTAGGGAATTCGTTTGTTGTTTGATTAATAGAGCTGCTGCTCATATTTTGTCTCTTCTTCAACACTCGCGCTTATAAATTTAGCAAGTTGAGTCCGGATGGACAACAGGCAGTGCCTGATGGTTACCACTTGGAAGTAAAATAAGCACAATTGGTGTAGAGTAACAGTTGCAACCTTGGGCATCGCCAGGTTGTTGCTGATCAGTATCCACCCTATTCCTACTGCATCCAGTCATCCGTACATCCAGAAAACGTACAAGGATTTTAGGTTTCATACTGACGATTTAGCAGTGAACTCTTGGAGGTTCACAATTTGGTCTAAAGCCGTCTTCATAATTCCGATTTGCCTGCTTCCAGCTTGCCAGACGTGCTGTCTTGTATCCAGAGAGAAGCGATTTAAAAAATAAGTCTGATACCTGCCTGCCTCAGTTTTTTTTCCGAGACAAGTTGAAGGACTCTCACCACTTTGTACGAATCTGGTGCACATCTGGAAGAGTGTGGGGTTTCAATTTCAGCATTCCGCAGTGCATCGCGTATTTCTGAACCTTATAAGTTGGTGAAAACACTGTGAATATCTGCTTTAAATTCCTTCGTCTTTTGCAGGATTCAGTGAAGAGTTAAAATTAAGACGAATTGTCTCGTTTTAAAGTCGACCTAGTTGTCGTAAGAGGAGGTAAAGCTGAAATCTCTGCCGACGTGGATTCTTTCACCTCCTTGATAGTCTACTGTATATTTCCAACCAACTACTCTTCGCTCTGTGTATTCCCAATGTGTTCAGGCGTCTAGTGTGAAACCTCTTTATCAGGCTGCAGCTAAATCATTGTTAGAGGCGCTCCTCTAAATGTTCACCAACACTGGTTATTCAACATTTGTCTTGCAAATGGATTAATTCGGTTACCGGTTCAACCAGCCAATGATAAATTGGTTGCCGTAAATCAGTACGTCGGAAACCTTGCTTGCTTGCTCCCAATAGGCGTAAGCTGCATTTTTCGAGCACTCAGCCAGGATATTTCCTGTCCAATTTTGTTGTTGAAATCCCTATTTCTATTCGCCTCCAAGCCATGGAACTTTGTTTTCTAGCTCTCCCTCTGGTCTCCATTTGAGGCCTTTTTTCAAGGTCATCAGAATATCTTGCCCTGTTTCATTAAAGTTAAAAATACTAGCCAGCCACAAAACAGCAGGCTGATGTAGCAAATATGAGAATTATTAAAGATGGGCACAGTTGCTCCCTTATAAAGTATAAGATACTAGAAACCCAGTTAAGCATATATCACGATAGACTATCTGGTTTTTCAATTCTGTTAATACCCCATATAGTTGTCTCTAACGACCAACACCGGGTTAACTTATTTTCTTTCAGTTTAAATTCATTTCGGCCACTACTTCAGGGAGGCTTAACGAAGACGATAGCACTGTTTCATCCATTGTGTCCTAATAAATAAATCAACATTCCTTACATTTTTTTGACCAAAGAACGAGTTTGACTTACGGCCTACTTGACGGATAAATCTTTCCACATACTAACCAATCAATACATCGAAAACCTGTTACATAGGCCGAGAAAAAAAAGATAAACATCGCTGCAACTTAACTTAATCATTCAAAAAGTATTCACAGTCGCTTAAGGTAATTCAGCACGCATTCAGCGCATCTATTTCGATTGAAAATGATATGTCGACCTTGAAAAAGTAATCAGTTATCAGTAAGTACCATAGTTTTGAATTCAATTCAGAACTGGAGCAAATAATTCTGTCAGAATTTGTCTGATTTGATCCTTACACAAAAACGAGTCAATATACAGTCCATTGAGAGTAATCTTTAAAGTAATGTGCTCCCACTTTCTGTGTTGAGATGGTTCATTAAAGAATTTTATAAATACTCGACGAAGTGGTTAGAATGCTAGAAAACTTGAAGTTGTGGTGTAATTTAGTCTGTATTCTGCTCAATTATTTCAGATTTCTTCAGGAAGTTACGGGTATCTTGTGATAGTCAATTATGTTAAAATGATCAAAGTTTTGTTTTTTGTTCGAACATCAAAATAAGAGATTTGGAACAATTCAGCACATATTCAGCTGAATGAAATTGATTTACGATTGAATGTCAAGCCAAGGCAAAACGTTAAATAATCAGAACTGCATATCTTAACCAGCTGAATAGAGGTAATAGTGATGCTTTCAGGTTTGAAAGCGATCGTTTATAATTTAAAATGATGCTAAATGTGTTTCAAGGCAAAATTTCTATGTTTTGGCTGACCTCTCCCTAATAAGATTAGAAAATCTCCATCGTGTCAACACTCAGCCCCTTGTTGCACCCAATCACCTGTACGAGTATACAACACATCTTAACTTTCTTTCAACGCACTTCGTGACCATGAAATTCTCATGCCAAACCACTTGTAGGCTAAAAACAATTTCCATTTCTCTGACTTTGTCTTTGACTTTAACTCCAACTGTCTGTGTCTGGTTAATTGATTTAACGTGTTACGCCTTAACACATGCAACTACATTCGACTACTCAAAGACAATTTACTTCATTTTACAAACGAAACAAGCAACAGGCAAATCGTCGTGATGTGCAATTCGAGAAACTACTTGTACAATTGTAGCTCCCATGTCCAAGTTGAGGTGAAAGTGTTTTTATCGTCGCAAATGCAGTCCTTTCCCTCGAAATACAGTGACACACAGTCAATGGCACGCATTTTCTTGCCTCGACTCTATGTCATCTTAGGCAAATGGGGAGAAAACCAAAGAAGAGGTATTCAACCGAATACCATTCAGTTGGTTGTCTACGGTGTGGGAACACCTGTTTGGTACAAAACAAATGAACAAAACATTTCCACAATTCCAAGTAAGTATCATGCCATTCGTTTTAATTGGCCCCATCATGGTTTAAAGCAGCATTCAGCATATTCAGCACATTCAACACATTTGCCAACAATGTCTGTCTATCTGTTAAAAATCACCAAAATCTTTTCTGCACTATTTCATGTGTCAAAGAACCGTTCAGAAAAAAAAAAACAACCTATCACAAATGTTCGCCTATAATCAGTTAGATACAATTGTATTCATAGATACGAGTACATTACTTGTACAAACCTCCCACACAATACGATAAGGTACGAGCACCTCATCTGGGGCTAAATTGCTACAATTCTTCAGCGCTACCGTTAATTGGATTACAAATTATAGGCAACGGGTAATGAACATTAAATCTATAGATACTCTAGATACTTACGGAAGACACACTTAAGCCGGTTGCAATTTTAAGAATCTGATCTGCCAGGAAGAATCCACAAGTACGACTATGAATAGGAATACGTGTATCTGACCTAAATCGGGGTCAGGTACTCGTAACATTGTTAAGATACACTATTGTCGGATTGGTTGGTGTTTGTTGGCGTATTAGGAACTCGCAATTTGGGTCTTTGCAGATGGCTTCAATTAGATTTGAACCGATTATTTGTTGCAGAGTGGAATATTAGAGGAGCTACTACCGCTATTGAGCTAACTCTGGTTAAATATTGTTTAGATCCGGTTTGGCATTTATTGAGCGTAGATTGACCCCGTACACATGAATGTGTTGAATGGATTTTTATCTTTTTTAGTTTTTTTGTATTTTTGACGGTGTGACGATTTATCTTTTGCGTCGCTTCTTTACGCCGTTTGTTTGTCTCTTTGTACTCGTATCTCCGGCATTGTGCATAAATAATCCGATGAATTTTGCAATTCAAATTCCATGGGGAAGAGAAGTGGATACGCTTGTATTGTATCTTTTTTATGACAAATGCCAAAGTTCGAGGATAATTCGCGCGATATTTAAGTAAATAGCCAGCAGCTGTGAGAGTTAGTGGCATTGGGTTACATACATACATTGTAGTCAGCGGGTCACTTGTGTAACTGCTCTAAATTTTTGTAAAAATTTCGGGTGGTATTTTGAGAGACAGCTATTCACTTTCGAAATTTAAATTGAGTTGCTAGCCCGAGGGGATAGATTGCGCAACGCAATGATACGAGTAGTACGCAGAATAGCAGGTGTGAATTGATCGGTTTACTCCTAAAATTGAATGAAAGGAGTACAATGTTTTGAACCCTATAGTCTTGGTTGACTTCAAAGTAGAGATTAAAAAAATGATCTTTGGAATTCCTTTCACTTTTGAACTTCAAATCTTTCCTCTGTTGATAGTTCGAGTTTCGAGATTGTGTAACCAACAACTCTCGTCACTTTGTGATCTGTGAATATTCATTAACTTCAGAATTTCACGATCCTTGCGATCTTCTCGATCTTCGTCATGATCATATTGATCGATCATTCATTAAGTTGTCTTTATCCTATGATCAAATCGCTTCTTTGGTTTTGGATTTTTGGAGCACAGTCTATACTCACACGAAACCTGCATGTCTATACCAAGGATTATACTCTCCTTTATGAGTTGCCTAAATTATTCGTCAGCGATCACATTTCTCCGAACAAATTATTACCTGGTACACGCACAAAACCTATCTTGAAGGCGATCATGTGCCTCGTAAGAACTGTCGAGGCATATCGCTGCTTAATCGCATTATGAATATTTGAATGCCTTCTGCAACACACTAATCCGCACGTGATTTCCGTTCAAATTTTCACACTAAAGCAAATCCTCGACAAGATCAACGAATTTCCAGTCGATATTCACCATTTCTTAAATGACTTCAAAGTGGCATATGACAGCATTCATCATCGTGAGCTCGGGATCCTGCAAAGTTGATAGAGCTACGCCGTGCAACACTGGATTTTGGCAAGTTGCTGCACTGTCGTGTGAATTCCTTAATCTAGTGCTGCAACAGATAGTGCGCACGGCAGGGGTCAACACAGAAGACACCCTCTTCAACAAATCTGCCCATCTGCGGGGTAGCTTTGATAAAGATATTTTGCAAAGTATTTTTCAAAATAACCATGAATTCTCAGATAGCTTTCTTATAGTTCACCAAGAAGACTATTCGTAGTCTTCGCGCTAATTTTGATTTATTAGTACTGCATATTGAGTCGTGTTCAAATAATCCTGACTTTATTTTTGTTTCCGAAAATTGGATTTTCGATAGTGAAAAAGATGACAATAAAATCCCGGGTTATGCCTTTTTTGCTGCATGCAACCATTCTTATTCGTCTGGTTGTGTCGGTGTTTTTATCAATAATTCAGAAGTTTCTAACTTTAATCTGCAGATATTATTGGGTCTACAAGTAAGTTTCCAGCGTTTTTTTTCCAAAATTTGAAGTTTTATTATGAAAACATAGTTACAATGCTTTATTCAAAGTATCGTCCATCGGAAGCTACAACTTTCCCCCATCTTTCTGGCAATTTATGAATTTCGGACCAAAAAAAAATTCTCGTCTTTCGAGCCCAAGAACGTATCGAGCCAATTTTTGATTTCCTCTACTGAGCTGAAGCGTATTCCCGTAAGAGGGTTCTGCATCGAACGAAACAAGTGGTAGTCAGATGGTGCCAAGTCTGGACTGTAAGGCGGGTGAGGCAGAATTTCCCATCCACTATTTTCCAAATAGTTTTTCACCGAAACCGCAACATGTGGCCGAGCGTTGTCGTGATGAAAAATGACGGACTCATGCCTGGTCTCATATTCTGGCCGTTTTTCTTTTAATGCCCGCTTCAAACGAACTAGTTGGGTTCGATATAATGGTCCTTTGATGGTTTCACCACTCCGATGCAGTTCGTAGTATACGACACCCTTTTGATCCCACCATATGCAGAGCATGACTTTATTCACGTGAATATTTCGTTTCGGCGTCGATTGGGCGGGCTCGCCGGGCTTTGTATACGATTTTATATTATGGATTATCATAATAAATCCATTTCTCATCACCAGTGACAATACGATGCAAAAATGATTTATTTTTATACCGCCGCAGTAACATTTCGGACATGCAAAATCGCCGTTCTACGTCTCTTGGCTTCAATTCGTACGGCACCCAGTTTCCAACCTTTTGAATGAATCCCAGTGCTTTTAGGCGCAGAGAAACGGCTTGTTGCGTGACGCCCAATGATGCAGCAAGTTCTTCTTGAATCTGACACGGATCCTCATCCAGTAAAGCGTCCAATTCTTCGTCTTCAAAACTTTTCGGCTTTCCGGGGCGATCTTTGTCTTCAACTGCAAAATCACCACTTTTGAACCGTTTGAACCACTCGCGGCACGTCGATTCACCAATACATTCCGCCCCATAAGTTTCCGAAAGCAAACGATAGGCCTCAGCCGCACTTTTCTTCATATTAAAGAATAAAAGCAGCGCTTCCCGCAAATGACGTTTATTTGGCTGGAAACTTGCCATGATTTTGCTCGATAAAATGTACGACACCGATAGAACTGCTCAAATATAACGCTGCAAAGTTATTGACAGATACAAAACCTACAAATAAAACACATGGGGTCTCATTTCTGCCCGGGATCCACTGGTGGTGTCATCTCTGACAAATGCTGCAAACTTACTTGTAGACCCAATATAAAAATTAACTTTTATTTAAAAGACGAAAAAACTGTGTTTTGGTGCCTATAGGCTGCATGATAGTAATAGAGATGTTTTCCTTGATGAACTTAATGAATTACTCGTGAATGAAAAATCGAAAAACTTAATTTTCCTTGATGATATTAACATTGATCTCCTCTCTAAGACTAATTTTGTGAATAGTTACCTAATTTTACTGGCTGCTGATGGTTTGGATTGTTGTATTGATAAGCCAACGCAGATATGTGGTACCTCTAGTCCATGCATTGACCATATCTTTTCTAGAAGTGGTAGATCTCGTAGTTGTGGTGTTGTGAGCTCTTTAGCTGATTTCGGTATCACCGATCATTGCATGGCAAGTCTTCACTACTTAGACATTATTAATGAAAGCAATAAATCAAAAATTGATTTTGATAGGATTAACTTCCTTCTTCGCTTTGAATTTTGGCCTGATGTCTATAATGAAAATTGTCCTTCTATAGCTTTTGATAGCTTTTTACACAAATTAGGGATTTTGCTTGACTGTTTTACTCTTAATTTAAATACTTCTGATCACAAATCTAGACGTTTAAAAGAGTGGATGTCTGGACCTTTGCTAAGAAAAATAAATTGGGACTTAAATGTAAGAAATACTCTTTCAGTAGTGCATTCAAAACTTCTTTCAAAAGGTTATGTAAAGAGATCTCAATTGAGATAAAGCCATCTAAGGAAAATTATTATTTATCTGAACTCGAAAAAACCCAAGGAAATTTAAAAGGGCAATGGAGCATAGTCAAACAAATTTTAAATCGCAAGGTCCGTGAAGGCAAACCATTAATTGTGACAGTGGATGATTTGACAGTTTCGGATCCAACTGAAGTTGCTAATCACTTCAATGAGTTTTTTGTTTCCACAACTAATAGTTTAGTTACTGAAGTATTTGATAAAAATAATCCTACTATTGCTGATGAGGGACTAGTAAGTAATACTTTTTTTAGTAAAAGCTGTTGTTTTAATCCCATTTCTTCAAGTGAATTATATAAAATTATTAATTCATTAAAAGACTCCAATACTGTTATAGCAGATGGTTGCTTTAATGTTATTCTAAAAAGGATAGCATTTAATATTGTGGACGTGATAGCTCACATTTTTAACAAAAGCGTTTTCGGAGGAGTTTTTCCTGATGCACTGAAAATTGCTGAAGTTATTTCGCTCCATCAAAAATCCAACCCTTGTTGTGTTAATAATTACAGATCGATATCTCTTTTGCCCGTTTGCTTCAAGATATTTAAAAAAAAAGCCATGAAAAGAAGAATTCTAGATTTTTTAAACAAACAACGATTTTTTAGTGATTTTCAGTTTGGATTTCGAGCTGGCAGATCTACTGAAGACGCACTTTTAAAGTTATGTAGTGAGGTCTATGATGGTATCAAACAAAGTTTCATCAATGCTGCCCCTTTTTGTTGATCTAACTAAAGCGTTTGATCTGGTAGATCCTCACATTCTATTGGGTAAGCTTTATAGAGCAGGATTTCGTGGTTTTTTGGTTTGGTCTAATAGAAAACAGTATATTAAAATTAAACGAAAATACAGTGTGCTACGTAACTTAAAGGTAGGTGTACCACAAGGGTCTGTCCTTGGACCATTACTTTTTTTAATTTTTGTTAACTCCATCTTTTTCTAGAAAGCTTTTGCTGATGACATAGCATTTCCTACGCAAATAAATCTCCACTTAACTTAACAGTTGACATTAACTTTGAGTTGGATCTTTTGAGACGCTGGTTTGCTCAGGATCGTATGATTTTGAGTAATAAGGCTAAAGTGATGTATTTCAATTTATCAGGGTCTTCTACTCTGGTTGACTGTAATCTTTTTTTTATCACGCTTCTGACTGTCTTAAGTTTAAACTCGAAACTAACTCTGTATCGAGCACTAGTACATTTAATTCTAGTGAAACTTGCTCCAGTCATTGTTTTAAAATAGATTTTGTTCAATCCTTTAAGTATCTTGGAGTGATCTTGTATAGCAAATTAAACTGATTCGATCATACTAACGCTCTGAAAAAATACTTGCTATGTTGCTCCAGGCAATTTTACAATCTCGGTTCATATTGTTCAAAAAAATTTACTGGTTATGATCTGTTATGGTATTGTGCATTCTAAGATTCAGTATAGTATCACTTGTTGGGGTGGAACTCATGCTAACAAAATTAACCCTCTGCTCTTGTCTCTTAAACATATTATACGTAATATATGTATGTATGAAAAATCGATTCCATAACAGCTTTATTTTATTTCAAGAACTGAAAATTTTCCCTTAAGACATCTCTACTACTATAAAGTGCTGAAACTTTTTTTTATTAGAAGTGGCTTCCTTTCAGTTAGAAGAAATTCTATTTATAACTTGCAAATCCATTCAAATAACTCTGTTGTTGTACCATCGCGCAATAAAATGCATTTTAAAAAGTTTTGGTTGATAGTAGCTCCGACAATCTTTAACTAGCTACCCGACTTCATCCGACGTATATGTAATTTGTTACCTTTCCCAACTAAAGTAAAAACATGGCTCTTTGAATTTAACCATCAACAGATTGAACGACTCTTATACATCTATATTTAAAATAAAAACAATCCTTTTTTCTTTTTCCCCCACGCTCATTTTAGAATTATAGATACATATAAAATATTTGATTTTGAATCTTTGATGGGACACTCGCTACTAGCTGTAGTTCTAAACTTGGCAATAGACTGTTCCTTTTATTTATATTTCTGGGTATTCTTTTGAATTAATTTTTTTTTTAAATTTACTATTTTTTGAATTTATGTAATCCATACTTCTACATATTGTACCTAGAATAATAAATAAATAAATACAACACAATACGCCGATGACATCGACATTATAGGATGTCCCTAGCTCGTTGTCATTGAGGCCTACGCCTCTCGTACATGCTAAACGACTTGGTCTTGAAATAAACAAGGATGAATTCAAGTACATGTTGTCAAAAAATAGAGAAGCATTTATCCATCGCCTAGAAAAAAAAAAATGTCACTTCGAAATGATAAGAGAGTAAATCTACTTCGGAGTAAACATCTCCACCAACGATACGCTAGTCGAGTTTCTTATAAAACATTTATCCTGCTAGTTTTGCTATATGAAGCCGAATACTGGACAAGAAGCAGGAAAGCAGAGCAAATAATGAATACTTCTGAGAGACAAATTCTTCATCAAAGGAGGGCGATCGTGCTGTGAAAGTTGTATCAGGATGTTGATGTAGTCCAGGAAGCCAAAACACCTCGAATACACTAGCTCAGCCACACCGAGCAATTAATGGACAATAATCCATCCTACAGTAAAGAGGATCTTCGAAATCTAGCCCCCATGTTGGAAATGGCAAGTAATGCAGTACTTCCATTTTAAGGATCGAGCTATCGCAGATCCCAAAACGCTTGGCCTGTAGAATTGGAAACAGATTCCCTGGGATCGAACAAACCGGAACGCGGTCGTGGCTATCGTTCTTCAGTTTGGAAGAGTATTATACAACATTTGGGATACGCTCTGCAATTTTGCCTACTGTTTCGAAGTAGTCCCTCTTGAGCAGGGATGTCCCACTGGTCAGAGAAGCCTCCACAGATTACATTATCCGTTTCATCGAACTGGGAGCCAGTTAAAAAAGTAGTGAGTAAATGCGAAGACAATACAAATTGTAACAATCCTGCCGACTCCACTCAGAAAAGCCTTGCATTAATATTGTCGGCAAAGCATATCAAGATTCAATGCCGCAATGCTCCCAACTTTACCTGCTAGAGTTATGTAGAGGATTCACTTCTTTTTTTTAATATGAGTTGACTGCAACTTACATTTTTGATGACCACGCAAGACAATAGTATGAAGTCCAGGACATGGTTGTCACTTGCGTTGCATTTGCTTATTCCCTAGAAAGTATTCTGAACTTCAGTTCATCGACACATGACGAATCCCAACTTCCGGAAATCGAGTTCGAATACTGCCTTTGGTGGTGGAGGTAATAGCGAATTGAAGGGCAAATAAGTTGATGCAATGACGAACGTTTGGTTTTTGAAATTTCTTTTGAACTGAAACAACGAGATCTTGGTAGCAAAACAGTTCAGACCTAGATACTGAGAGTGGTTTCGGCTCACTAAGCAACCCTGTCAATCGTCGGTCATAGAAAGGATCTAAGACCATGAATACTGGTTTTTTGTATAACAAAATGACTGTTGTTTGCAAGAGAAGCGAATTTGGAATGCTAAAGATCGCATACTTACTTAGATGGTGCTAAAGTCCCAAATGGACTTGGAACTAACCAATAAACCTCTCATATTGGCGCGGTCTTTGGGCAACTGCCTTCTGTAGCGTACTTCAAACTTATCGAAGTCCCATTGCGCTTGTGCGGACCACCTAAGGCCAAGTCTTTCTCTATTCTGTTGTCCTGCATACTCGTATCAAGACTCCTCGGGCAGGAATGTTAATATCCACTCGACTAAGTTTAACGTATAAGCTTCGGTGCATGCGACAGAACTAGGATGAAAAAGGTCTTGTATACAGCTTCCTTGACTTGATTGCTTTCTCTGGCCAACAAACGGCGGTTGGCTGTTCACTAAATTTAATCTCTTGCGAGGTATCATTATTAAAGCTAATAGCGGAGCCAATGTTCGATTCGTTGATGTTGAACATTCTTTATTGCTCTGCCCTCTCTCACAGCAAAATCCATTTACTCGTATGTCACTTCTAATTTAATACCAGTGACAGTTTCTTGCATTCTGGCGGCGATATCATCAGGATATGAACAGGCTTTCCGAAATGTCACATTTGCCATTGGGTTTCGGGTTTCGAGGATCACTTTGTGAATCCTTTTTTTGATATACAAATCCCCTTCCCATTGTTTTTGACCTTCGCAGGCAGAAGCAGGCGTTCTCTGTCGTTACTCCGCACATTTGATAGATATACGAAACTTTGACATGGTTCCGCATTGTAGGGACGTCTCTACTTACTTGCTTGCGCTACAGTCCGCGGTGGACTTGTTCCGAACATCCAGCTCGATCTTTAGCTAGCTGCCCCCAGTTTCGCATACTAACTTGATTGAGGTTTCCTTCCACTTGTGTGCGCCATCTGAGTCGCGGTCTATCTATACTGCGCTGTTCCTCGGGGGCGGATTCGTCGGCTTTTAGGACAGGAGCATTGGTGTCCATCTGCTCTGCATGACCCAGACACCTTAGCCGTTGGACCTTCACTTTTCTGGCTAAGTTGATGTAGCTGTACAGTTGGCCGTTGTATCTCCTTCATTCACCGTCTATGCAGACGGGATTGGGAATCACCCGAAGAATTGTCCTCTCAAAGCAGCCAAGAGCACACTCTTCCATTTTTGATAAAGTCCATGCCTTTGCGCCATAGAGCAGAACTGGGCTTATTACGGTCTTATAAGGATTCACTTTGGTTGTTCGAGAGAGAGCTTTGCTTGTCAATTGTCTTCTTAACCCAAAGAAGCAGCGATTGGCAAGAGTTATTCTTCATTTGATCTCAGCGCTGCTGTCGTTGTCTAGCGGAGCCTTGTTATGGTCCTTAGCTATCTCGAAGTTACATCCATCGAGGGTGAGATTCTGGCAGAGATGTCGGTGTTGGGTATCCTTTCTGGTTGACAGTATATACTTGGTCTTGCCTTCATTGAACGTTAAACCCATCTTCGCCGCTTCCGCCTAAATACTCACGAAAGCGCCACTGATATCCGATTATGCCAATATCATGCGTCAATGGACGGACTTTTGAAACGGATGTTGCCTCGTGAGTTTTGCGCCATTCATTCAAGAATAATGTTAAGGCAATCGCATGACAGCGCATCGCCTTGTCTAAATCCTTTTTTGACATCAGACCTTGACGGAACAGCATGCATGCTGCATTGTCATCCTGTACTAGATGGAGTGAAAAGTGGCCTCCTTGGGAATTTAAAAAAAATTGTTTTTAAATGTTTTTTTTTTTATATTATTCAATATAGTCCTCTTTTAGTTTGATACACTTATTCCAGCGATTTTCCAACTTCTTGATCCCGTCCGAAAAGTAATTTTCTGGAAGGTCTGCAAAATACTCCTCCGTGGCGTCGATGATTTCCTCGCGTGAGCTGAATGTTTTATTGATGAGCCATCTTTTGAGGTTCGGGAAAAGATAATAGTCCGAGGGATCTAAATCCATTTACCAGAATCAGCAAGTCCAAACACTCTTTCGAAGTGCTCTCGCGTTCGTGTTTTAGGTCAGGAGTGAGCATTCGCGGCACCCAGCGGCACGATAATATTCATATGCAGAATATTGCCCAAAATATGGCGTGTGCGCTCAGTATTAATCCTTGTGGTATCTGCTAGCTCACGCACCTTCATTTTCCGGTCAGCCAGCACCATTTCATGTATTTTTTTGATATTGTCCTCTGTAACCACATCGGAGGGCCTGCCGCTGCCTACTTAATCGGTAGTGGAGTTGCGGCCACCACGAAACTCTCGAAACCAATATTTGACGGTGTAATCTGACGGAGCATTAGCCCAATAATGTTTATCCAACTTTTCTTCTGTTTCCTTCGCCGTTTTGCCTCTCAAAAAATAATGTTTTATGAGAGAACGAAAATCGTTTTTGTCCATACTCAACATGATGCCAAACACGTCAACAACAATCACCTGTCAAAACAAAACTAAAGACAGTATCGCACCGAAATTTGGCATGTCTGCCTAAATACGAACGGACTTCAAGACACCATAACCTTTTTGCAGTAGCAGCACATTCTGCCGGTCAAGGAGGTCACTTTTCACTCCATCTAGTATACTATAGGTAACGCGAAATTTGTAAAACTTTGCTAGCGGATCAATTTCACCGGAAAACGGCTTGGGGACCTTTAGAAATAATGAAGGGAAAAGTCTCAATGGTTAGAGCGCCATGCAGCGACTCACATAATAACCCGGAGAAGTAGGACATCCTTAGCAAATTTATCGTGACATTCTGCCCGCATTATAGTGACAAGAAATAGAAGTAGGCCGGAGCAAACACCTTTTAGCCACTAAAACTTCACCTAAACTTTATTTTTTCATACCCACCAAAGCACAGCACATCCTTCGCATGCGTGGCAATCTGCATAACTGAAAAATACTGATGCACAAATAAGCAAAAGTCGTGAGGTGACAGACAGAAAGCTGATTGACACCAGAGTCTTTCTCGACTTTCAGGATGTCCGCCCAACTGGACTGGTCTCCACAGACGTTGTGCTGAATATAGCTATTGCGTAATTTAAAATCATGAGACGCCTTATTGACGGCTGAAGATCGACTTTAGTCTCCTTATTGGTATACCTAGACACAGTACTATTAAGCCACCATTAATCTGACAGCTGACAGATAAAGCATACTATATCACAGAAAACGGCGCCAAATTCAAATCTGCCACCATCCTTAGAGGATTTCTACGTGCTTATCGTGATTTCCCTGTCAAAATCACGACACAACATTTGCAACAATCATTGTTATTCATATTTAAACCAAACTTGCATCTAGATAACCCTCTCTGCCTCAATAATTTCTAAGAACAAACTCCGCAAAAGTTGAGTAACACGAATGGCGCTACCACACTAAAAACTTCACTCCATTCAATCAAGCAAACTGACATTTGTTCTGTCGCATCATACGAGTACACCATTTCCATTGCAACAACGAAATAACTTCAATCATCCATCCATCCGCCCACAAATCCTCAGATATTCATACGTATCTCTCGAGACTCTTTTGCAAATCTCTGTTTTCCTTCTGAAATCACAAAATTTATTCAGATACACGTACTCGTAGTCGTATGGCAACCAACCGACCGACCGACGACCATACCTCAAAGACTAACTTTTTGTGCAATAATTACGAATTCAATTTTGTAATCGCGCATAAATATTCTGCACCCAGCAACATTACTCGTACAACCAACAACAACGGTAACAACAGCAATAACCGTGATTTCTTATTGTTTCGAATTTTGTTACCATCAATTCTAGATTTCCAATTTACGAATAAGCCAGAGAGCTGTTGTAGGCTCTGTGATAGATAGCTGAAGGCATCTACCCATCAAATGTACGCAGACGAATGGACAGACATAACTACACTATCGGACAGAGACTTGCTGAATAGCTGACATTGCAAATAGTACTCAGAGAAGAGGATTATCCAATGGTGTACAATGTTTTCTAGTTGGTTTTTGGTATACCATGCTGAGATCAATGCAGATCAATGGATCTATGGATCGATCTACGGGTCGATGGATGTCTTGCGCAAGGGAGTTCCATTTGTTCAGGGAGGATGTGTTGAAGTGGACTTATGAGCGATAAAAATTTATGATTCGCATCGATGAGGTGGTTGGTTTCGGTTTTCGATTTTCGATTTTTGTCGGCAATATGGTCTGGTTGTTAGGTGACGTTTGACATAACCGATAAATTGACGATAAATTATTTAGTTGAATGGAGCTTGGGAGGCGATGAGGACAATTTATGACAGAGTTGGGGACAATTTATCGAGCTACAGAGATTCTTTTTCATGTTTTTCTCTTCCGGCGTTTCTCGGGATTGGATTTTGAATAATGAAGTTGGGTCCTCTCACCCAGGTAGAGGTACTATGATATTGGTAGAGTTCGGCAAGGGCAATTGAAAAGATCAAATTTGTATAGCAGTTGCGGAAATTGGTGGTCGGTATTCGCACGATTAGGATATGTCAACATGGCGGTACCCAGTGATGTAACTATGGATACACTTCAATTGGTTTTCCTCCTAGTAGCCATCAGATTGCTGGTCTCGTCTATCGGGTCTTGGCCTGATAAACTGAGTATAGAGCAAGAAGAAAATACCATTTACTTAGTGGTATGGAGACTGATTATGCGGATGGCATTTCCATAGCTATTTATGGAAAAATCCCCAGCACTCTTTTAAATTGGGCTAGTCGGTGTGGTCTGCCCATCAATACACACAAAACCGAGCTAGTTGCTTGCTTGCTTGCGACCTAAAATACACGGTACATTCCCATTTAGGAATGTGCAAAATACCTTATGATTCCATAGGAAACCTGCTTTCAGTTAACACTACAAAGACTTCACAGAAAGACCATTTAGACTTTAGAAAATCAATTATTAAGAGCGGATGATTGAGATGTTAGGTTCCGAACTTAAGAAAAACTTTTTGATGCCGGACTGATCAACTTTATATCACAAATGTGACTTGGAGGCCCGTAAGTCGAAACTTCATATCACTTGCTCAAGATACAGACTCGACGAAGATGTTTCTTAGACCACTGATTGGTGCTTTTAACAGTTGCAGCATCTCGATCCATATAGAAGCATAATTTACTGGGTTAGAAACCCCTGTGTGTATAGCTTTTCGTATTTGTTGTCTGGCTTGAAGCTGGAGCACTTTTGCTCCGATTCTAAAAAATGCTACGCTTCAGACTTTTACTAAACCACTCATATCCATATAGAAGAGCCTGATATGTTCTATATGACCTCTAATACTACCGATGGTAAAATTCTTGTTATCTTAAAGGATGTGCCGGTATCTGATCTCGTTTATAAGTTTGCGACATATTTGTTTACTTAAGTGGCAGGGTTGACAGAGAGATAGCAGAGATACACATCAAGTGCCATAAAGCGAGGCGACTATTCCAGCGATCCAAAGGTTTGCCTTCCCATCTACCGGTACAATACAAAGATAGGCGTACGAACCTGAAAATAGCCATCCGGAGAAGCAAAAGCAACAGCTTAACGAACTCTGCGAGCAAGCAGATGTACATAAGTCCTTGGTATACGGGCAACAAGGCAGACATGGCAAAACTCAAGGGCACTAGGGCACTCTCACCCTCATGGCTTCTCCTAATGCAAACAATTGTATCGGGATTGTTTCCACCCCAAACACCAGCAGAGGGTAAGGAAGCAGCTTAGGCAATACAGGAGATCACTGCCGGAGTTCCAGAAATGGAACTCCTGGACGTAGATGGCATGCGGAATAAGGCCCTTAAGCTAGCCATCAAAACTATCACAGAACCATTTGTGGAATTGTATAGCAAGTGTCTAATAGAAGGGGTTTTTCCAGGCCTATGGAAAAAGCACGTCGGGAGCTGCTGCCTAAACAACACCAGATGAGCCGTCGTCATACCGTCCCATTTGCCTGTTAGACGCAATGGAGCGAATCTTATGTAACCGACTGGAGGTAGTAATCAATGAAGCCGGGGTACTCTCAAACTAACAATATGGTTTTAGAAGAGCTCGTTCTACAACATACGGAGGGTGATGCAAAGAAACATGGTGCTCCAATAACACTGGACGTCAGATGTACATTCCACTATGTAAACTGTTGATGTGTAGTGCGCTCCCTTAGACCAATGATGGTGCCAGGGTTCCTAACTAAAATAATGCCAAGTTATTTTGAGAATACTCTTCGATACTGACGATGAAATAAGGCAGTATCACATATCTGGCAGAGTACCACAAGGATGGTACTAGGTCCATCCTGTGAAACATTGTATGACGAGGCAAAAATCCAAGGCTTTGCTGATAATATTGCAATCGTTGTGGCTATGAAACACTTGGGGGAAATAGATGACATTGGGAACGAATGTATTCGAAAAGTGAGACGTTAAATGGCAGCACTCGGGTTAAAGCTCGCCGAACATAAAACGGAAGCAGTACTAGTAAGCAGTCGCAAGAAAAGAGAGACAATCACCATCAGGGTAGGCGATCGAAATCTAACGTCAAAACCAGTGATCAGATACCCTGGTGTGATGATGAAAATGCAGTATTATGCAAAGCTTAAGGCCTATGTTGCTATAGTTCTAGTCTAGCTTGTAATTTTATTTATAAGTCAGTCTTTTAAATAAATAAATAAAATAAGTCTGATGCAAGAAGGATTACCTCCGTCAACCGTCTATATGCTCTGAGAGCTTGCTGTGCTTATTGAAACTTGTCAGACTATATCCGCTACCAACGGATATCTTGGCTATCGAACTACAAGAGACTTATGATGCCAAGGTCTAGCAACCTTTAGATTTCTACAAAGATATCAAGTTGGAAGAAAAACAGCGAAGCATGAGAACATGACAGGAGATGGAATCAGTCTTTAAAAGGAAAATGAATCCATTGACTTATACCGGATATCCAAAAATTGATGGACCAGTGCCATGGAGAAGTGGATTTCTATCTCAGCCAGCTCCTAACCGGATATGACTGTTTCTGAGCTTATCTGAACAGATTTAGGCTTGACGAATCTCCTATCTGTTTAAATTGCGGAGAGACCAGAGAGGATACACAACACGTATTTTTTCAATATCCACGCTTTCGTATATAGCGGAGAGATCTGGAGGAAAGAATTGGAGAAGTAGCGACTCCCGAGAACATTGTGAACCATATGTTAATATTGAGCGCAATATGGGACGCAAAAGAAAGACGAAAGAGTCAGGCATAGCAACCGGCATCTCAAGAACATAAATTGGTAACTAGCCCCACGAAGTTACGCCGGTTCTGTGGGGTGAGACAAGGACGATGATTCTCTGTGGAGGCTAGGTTTAGTAGGTCAGAATCTCACATTAGCACCTGCACAGTGTGCAGCCATCATGCTTCCCCATCCAAACAAAAAAAAGGCGGTAGAGTTGCAGCCAAGCCATTCCAATTGATTGGATTACAAGCCATCTGTTTCGAACTGCAAGTTGGCTTTAACGCTGCACTTTAGGATATAGCCTTTTCCGCTGCATCCTTCGCCTGGTGTATACTCAAGGCTTCAGACTGAAGCAGTGCCGACATTTGCTCTTGATGTCCTACTGTTTGGCACTGTTGATCCCAGCCCATTTAGTTCTTCATAGTATCTTTCATCCCATTTACCATCAATCCGGACGAATCTCTCTAGACAGAGATATTTTTGATACGTCGATTTAATGCCTCTACCAAACATTGTCACAAAAAGAGCTCATTTATTTTTGACCGAATGTATCTTGGGGATGCTAGTGTTCCTTTGCTATCTTCTGTTTATGGGCCGCTCGAACAGTTTAGCAACCATCCGGTAGACATTTCGTAGCAGAATTGTTTTAGAGTTTTTGAAACGACTGCCACTGTTGCAAGTGGATTAGAACTGGGTGAGAGGTTAAGAAAACTCGATAGGCAATTGCCATCGCAATTTCTTGTGATCGTAATCATTCCAGGGCACAGTATTTTGTAGATTTCACTTTATTTGGTATCTGCATTTGTGCGCTGGCTCCAAAATGATAAGAATTTGATTCCGGTTTAAGACACTTTCAAGTGTAAAAATAGGCACTCGTATATTGGGTCCTGAACTATGTGCTACGAAAGATACTCTATTTCTATAGCTTGAAGGGAGGACGATCTCAACGTCATGGATGGTACATTGCTCGTACAGGGACACTGTGGAATCTCTTGACCATTTATATCTTCGACGCGAACTATATGGTTTATCAGTTACCACAATGGCGCCATCCTCCAGTATCGTCTACCAAGTACTACCAAATCAGCGATTCAAATTGTTTAACTCTCACACTTTAGTTCATCTCAAGCGTGTCAGACAGGTCAACAATATTTCATTCTTGAGCCATTTAAACCGCTCAGCTTCCCACGCGAAACTCAACGCCTATTCATAAATCATGACGCCTAATTGCTAAGTCCAAATGGAAAAAGAACTTCGCCAATGTTCGCAAAAAATTAAACAGCCTGACATACAAAGTATTGTAACAACTAAATAACCCGCCAGCTAGCAGCTAACAGCTAACCTCACATTAAAAAAAGATCTCATCTCATCTTTCTCCCATGGCATTAGCATACTCGTACTCGTACATCAAGTGCCAGCAATTGTTCTCAACGAACAATAAGACGTAAGAGTATCTGCCGTATCCGAGCGATACGAATACGACATGAATTAAATGTCTTCACTAATAACCGGTCCGGTTAAGCCGATACCAAGCTAAAGTCCAACCAAAGTCAAGCTAAAGCTACAGCTAAACAGCAGACACAACAATTAACCCTCTGACGGAATTGCCTGCGTTTGCGTATGCCTTAGCGTCTGAGCTCTCAAAGAGTTAACCGCGCGCATTCACCATAAATTACTTGTGAATCGCATTCCCTCTGACGTATGAATGATGTTAGGTCTTAGCTTGGTCTGGGAGTTGCAATAACCCCCGGTCTCAGTTGTCGGGTCCAGTGTAGCACACTGTCGGCACATTACAGTTACACATTTAACTATAAGAATACCACTCATACCACGAACTGACTGACAATGATGTGTTGCGAAGTGGTAATTATGGAGAGCAGCAGTTAGAGGAACTTCTCTGTCTCTTCCACCTCTGGCACCTGCGGGCTATTGCCGGAACCTAGAACCCAGTCCAGAACATAATCCAGAACTCGGAACCAAGTTGTACGGTTCGGTATCTGATGTCGATTAACTTCATGACCGGTGCTACAATTACGAGTATGCGTAATGAAACGGTGAAGTGGGGCATAATTAAGCCCGTGCTGTCGATTCAAAGTAATTTGCCGCCCACACAGAACGGTCAGTGACCTGGACAAGTTATGCTAACATCATGAGAGACTCTACACTCTACAGCAGACTAGACAGGCCACCTTGCGGAAGTGGAGTTGTATCTTCTCTTCTTGGTTTTTTTTTTTTTGAATTGGTTTCATGGCGTTTGTAGTTTCAAATTCTGACAATGATTGATGGGCGGTGGTGCAGCGAAATTAATTTTACTTACCGTCCGACAGAAACAAATGTGCCTGGGTTCATCGTGTTATAGATGTATGACAGATAGCGTGTTTGGGTTATGATCTATGGATGCGATTCATAGGGTAATTTGGAGGCTGTCATTCGGGTAGTTTCTTGAAAGCGAATTTTCACTAGACTCACACCATGGCTCTGCATTTTTCAAGGGATACCCAGCTAGCAGCTTGCACAGGATCCCTGCCACAACACAAGCCACCATATGCTATCCGAAGAGAGTCTGAGCAATCAATACTGTAGACGGATCGTTTTGGATGGACGTTAGAGATACAAGAGCGGATAATTTTCAAGAATTATTGCAAGCAGCCATTTACAAACGGTTGAAGCATCCTTGTTACAAAAGAGATTATATTCCGTCTTCTTTCCTTTGCATAAGTCTAGAGTTCAGAGTAAGAGCTCAGGGCTTAGCAAGCTCTTTCAAGTTTTTTTCAGGAGACTAAGTATCAGGTAGATTTTTAATTGCTGCATTGTTTCCTGATCCAAAACCGCGGCATTCTCACTATCCAGGCGTCCCAACTATCTGATACGCTGGATCTATGTCGAGGAGCAACCAGGGAAGTTGTCATCTTTTTCGACGAAATCCATGCTTCTGCACCATACACTATTGAGAGACGGCAGAAATAACCAGGCTGCATGATGTGCCATCCTCCAATTTAATGCTACTTAAGACACCGATGAGCAGAAAGTTTTTTCATTGTAACCCTGCACATTCGGATAAGTTTGGCGAGGATAGTAGAGCTGGACATGAGTTTGAACTGCTTGTTTCCATACACGCTATTTTAGATGGCATTGGGGAAACCCATTTGTCGATGTAGGATAGGATGGACATTAATAGGGGCCAGATTGTAATCGTCTGAGACCCTAAGGTACTAACATTTCCCCTAGTACATCCCTCAGTGGTACAACTAATTGACATCAAACCATTGAATCGAAGTCAAGTTACTACAGTTCGAAGTGAACCTGGGCCTCAACTCACAAGCCTCTCCAGTTACTCCTATCTTTAGCTAATAGCTCCGTAATTCAAGTCGCTTCAGGTCCTCTTCTACTTATGCGCGCTACCTAAGGAGAGCTGTTCCTCAATTAACTTATTCGAAATCGCCCCCATATGCGTTCCAACAACGGCTAAGTCGGTCTGGGCACTTATCGATTGCAGTACGCACTTCCTTTGCTCGGACAGGGGCGCGCTTCAAACACTCAATACTTAGATGTCAAGTAGTGCAAGTCCTAGTCTCTAGAAGGGAGCATAATTTGTAGTCTAATGGACTGAGGTCTGGACTACCAGATGACCAATTATCCATGGAAATGAAGTTCGGAAAGTGGTTTTTGAGCCATGTTTGAGCTGTTTTTGCCTTATAAGCTGGAGCGGAGTCTTATTGAAAGGTCCGCGGTTTATTTGCGAATAATTTTTTGTTGAAGGGCTCCACAACGTTCTCGAAAACGTTCGTTTAGTATATTTTCGCCGAGGCTTTCACACCTTTCTCGCTGAAATGGAGCTCAGTGGCTCCCATCCATCACCATCACAGAAGCTGGATGGTGGTCACATTGAAATCTCGTAACGAGTTCAGATACATGTCGTGATGCCAGAGTATACACACTTTGTTCTGTTTCTTGAAATATGCTTCAACGGTGAGAATTTTCTCGTCAGTAAAAGTAAATCGTCTATGATTTTAATTTACGTTTCTGTTTCAATGCCTCTGTCGTATAGCTGTTCATTGTGACGTTCTGCCCAATTCGTCGATCTTATGTTTCCCTTCTTGTTGAGAGCATATGCTTGGTTTTTGCCCTGATTTAACGCTAAACCCATTTTGGCAGCTTCAGTTTCAATACTAGACACCAGTGACAGCCCGCTGAGTTCTCATAATTATGTCAATTTATCGGCGCGACGTACGCCAGTAATTGTACGGACTTTTGAAAGTTTGTGCCTCTAGTGTTTGCTCGTCAGTTCCGGACAATTATTTCAAGTAGGATGTTAAAGAAGTCACATGATAGTGCGTCATCTTGTCTAAAATTCTTTTTGACATCAAAAGTCTCGGTTAAGACGTTACCAACCTTGACGGATCAGCGAGCGTTTTCCATGGTCATTCTGCACAGCTGGAAGAGCTTGGCGGAAATACCAATAGCTCGTCTCTATAAAAGTTGTCATATATGCCTCGACGAAAAGATGGTGGGCATCGACTTAGACTTCCTAAAATATTTCCAGGATCAGTCGGAGTGTGAAGGTCTGGTCAATTGTGGACTTTCCTGGTCTAGACCCGCACTGATAGGAGCTAATCAGGTTGCTGACGAAGGGTTTTAGATGTTCACACAATATAGGATATAAGATCTTGTTGCGATGTTGAGGAGACTTATGTCTCTATACCTAGCTCAGTTGAGGGGGATCTGGCAAACAATGCTGAGATTCCATTCATCAGGCATATACTCTTCTAAACAGATCTGAGAAACGAGTTGGTGTGTGCTCTTCACAAAGTAATTTCCAGCAGTTTTGAATATCTCGGCTAGTAAGCCATCAGGTCCAGCTGATTTGTTAGATTTCCTCTTAGATATTGCTATCCTTACTTCGTTTTGGTCAGGCGGACGGAAGTTTTGGCTATCATCGTCAAGGCTCGATGTTCTGTTCTGCCTGACGTAGAATGTTGAGCTTCTTCTGCAAAAAGAGTTTTTCCACATTCTCAGCACCGACAATGTCTCCTACAAGGTTTCCATATTCATCTCTACAGGCCTCTTGCCTTGACACGTTCTTTTTGCCTGTTAGTAGAACTTCCGTATGTCATTACTGGAGTACAACCTCTCAATATCTTCAATCGCGCGTTTCTCATGCTTCCTGTCTCTGCTGCTCGTAGAGCTCACGAGCGACTCTCGTCCATCATTGCAGCGCCGCATTGTTCGCTTCTTGTTTAGCTGCATGTGCTTGCAGGAATTCTTCATCAAACCAGGGATTTCTTGGTGGTGGTCTGCAGAACAGTTGTGGCGTCTCTGATGGCACGTCGTTGGCAGCGTCTTCACTGGTCTTCGCCATTTATTGCTGGCGGCATAGGAATTGTTGAGAGATTTTGAGATAGACGTTCTGGCGGTATCTTGCGATTGCAGCGTTTCAACGTTATATCTTCTCACAATAGTTCTTCTTTGTTGTGGTACTTGCGAAATCCGCATTCGTACCTTGGCTGCAACAAGGTGATGGTCCGAGTCAATATTGGTTGCCCGGAACGTTCGGACGTCCAGAATACTGGAGGCACGCCTTACATCTGTCGCAAAATTACCAATTTGATTTAGTGTTTGATAATCTGGAGACCGCTACGTCCCCTTGAGTATATTGAGGTATTGCGACTATCTCTGGTTGGATCTGGCTTGTCTTGAAAGACACACAGTCGACTGCTGTTTAGTTTCGAGCTCATATGCATAGATCCATGATTCGTCGCCTGTCACGATATTATACATATACGCCGCTATCGAATTTTCTCAACAGTTCTTTGGACAAATAGACTCGATCCTTTTTTTGTGCGATTGTCAAATTATGCGGTATCCAGCGCGAAGAAATTTTTTGGATGGCCAAATGTTCACACATTTTTTATTTTTTTTTTATGATTGGCGCGATCGCAAGGAATTTTGCGTCCCTTATAATGTTTGCTTACAGCACGGGGTATAAACAAAGTTAGGGTGGAAAGAAAGAGAGATACCGATGTACGTTGGTTTTAAATGTTTGCAGATTATAATGACTAGAAAAAAAGTGCTCGGCATGGTATCCCATAAGCGAGTGGAACTAATAGCCAAGCATGCCTCAATTTCAACTTCACGAAATTCGTTCTGGAGCGAACGACTACCACATTTGATTTCGGAAAACCAGCGAAACATGGTGGCCCGGGATGGTGCTTCATGACCAAAAGTCGAAGCGCGATCGGCACATATCGAAAATCATAAAAAAATCGTCTCACGAAAAGGTACACGATTTAATTTCATTTTTGGGCTGAGATGAATTTTTCAAGTCTCTGTAAAAAACGCATATAGCACTCGTATGTCAAAACGTTCTGAGCGCATGTGCTATTCAAAACGTCAAACTTTACGAAGCTGATGCCTGTTTTACCAAAATTTAAGTAGCAACCTACTCTGTGCTTCCTTGTCTGTGTTAAATACCAATGCCCTACCGATCTTCGCATTCTAGTCCTCGAGCAGAATTTTGGCAACGTAGCTTAGGCAATAAATCTCTTCAATATCGTGCTTCCTCAATTGTGGACTCACGCGGCTTACCACAGCATTTATCAGATTGCTAGGAAATGGTTTCAGACGTTCCCGCAATAAATGATGTTACGGTGACTGATGCCTTTATAATTCGTCCAGTTCAAAAGGTCTCCGGTCTTGCTGATGGGGCAAACAGCGCTGAAGTTTCTTTCTTTTCGCATACCTTATTCCGTTCAAGCTCAATGTCTTAAAGAGCTCAGTTACACCAACTGGTCTGGCAGCCTTATTTTCCTGAGGCTTAGATATTACTACAATATCTGAACTTCAATTTTCTCATCTGACAGCGGAGTTTGTGTAGTCTCCATCACTTAGTTATCTGAAGAAAGGACCTTTTAATATCCCCAGTATCGGGTCTAACTCTTCTACTAGAACCCTGAGCCGCTTTCGCCTTTCTATGCATTGACGTTCTTTGTCAAACCAGCGGCATCGTAGGAGTAGTTGGGTAAAACCCAGCTTTTTGGCGTGAAGCAGAAAGATTGAGCGTTTTTTTTTTTTTCAATTTGGAGCAGGCACTAAGGCAAAAACCAGTCGATTGTACTCCTTGTATAATCCTTGTACTGAAATTCATCCGTGCTTCGTAAAAAAATGAGTTGACGCTTCAGTGATAAAGTCCCTACAGTAGGAGCACCCACCAAATCGGCGGCAAGAACCTGCAGCCTGGTTCTAGCGCTGGCCAGACACTCACAAAGATAGTTGTGCTTAGTAAAAGGGAAGTAGCCCGTCACGACGCCATCAACCAGGCTTCAGGCTTTTCTATTGACTGAATACTCATACCATCTGCAGTTGTGCTGACATGACCCCTAACTATCAATGGAAGCCCTAACCGAACACAGCAGTATTATCGCACGCCCGAGTCTTGAAAAACCCTATTCTGAGTCTGACCCAATAAGTTCGTAGTTGTTCTCATTTCCCGTGATCCCATTGTGATCTGGGTACAAATCAGTGAGTTCAGCCTTCCAACTGCGTTCATAGAACCTTTGCATTAAATTTAACTTGGAAGTGGTGAGGGAGTTTGGAAAAGCTCAGTTAGGCTGTCCCTACAAATGCACATACGTTTACCGATCTGAGAATTTTTCGAAATATAGTTTGTTGCCATCCGGATTCCGTATATCTCCCCTTCGAAGACTTCTGCAACGCCTTAGACGTTTTCGAAGCGACATATTTATTCAAACGAATTTTGTTACCCAGATGACACCCAAGTACATAGTTAGCTTCATTGTCGGATGCCTACAAGAAATAAATGGGTCAGAGCAGCGAGTTTTATGTGAAGAGAGCAACATCAGTTTTCAGAGGATTCACTGAAAATCCATTTCTAGTGCCAATCGTCGATCATGTCTTTAAAGCAGGTTGAGGTTGCCCGATCGGCAAAGTTTCTGTAGTCTGAGCCTTTATTGGCCGCTCGAAATGTTCCGACGTCAATAATACAGCAGGAGTGGCTTGCACCCATTGCAACATGATCAATTCGGTTGCCGGCTTTGTAATTAGATAACCGCCATGTTGCTGAGTAAATACTGAGTCAGCAAAGTCAATTAGCCTGATTCTGTTTCCGATTGTACTGCCAAAGTTGGCTTCTTTCCTTTCCTTAGCGCAATGCTCATCGGTTTCGTCAAGGAGCTCGGGGAAACATTCTTTGGTAGCATCGTATTTTTCTTCAATGCGCCCTTAGTGCATAATGTTGGAGATCATTGTCCTATTTTTCATTTTCAATAGTAAATACGTCCCTATCTGAGGCTTTTGGTTGTTTGGCAACAATGTGATACCGGCGTGCGGAACGAGGCAGGGCCGTTTTTTACCCTAACCTGTGATTCGCATCTAAAATATGAGCTCTGCCGTTCACGAATTAAAGGTTCCCTCGCCACCATTTCCCTATCTTACCCTGTATAGTCCTGAAAATTATTATTGACTCTAGCTCCAAATACCTTAAAAGAACTCAGCTCATCGTTGATTCTATGGCGTGAATTCATTCGTCGTACGTCGTCCCTCTGAAGGTTTGTCCTTTCCGATAGAGTGCTGTAGTGTTGCTGTTTTCTTCCAGCTCAACATTGAAGTCTATATGGACGAGACCAGTGCTCGATGGCTACCACGAAGGGTTTAAAGAAGTAAATTTAAAATAACTTGAATCCTTAATGCTAATATATGTATCTAAGCCTTATAGTTTCTAGTCATATAACTTTTTTTTATTTTAGAAAACAGTGTTTTTTTAAAGTGTTTTTCTCTTTATTTTTAGATGAAAAAACTCAAGGATATTGAGCGCAATAAAAACAATAATTGCAACGTAACTAACAAAAATAATACGAACAATGAAAAATGTTTCATAAATACGACGTGTGGCGAAAAGGAATTCCATTCCATGGTAAGTTGACTCGAAATTATTTGAACTCATTAATGAAATATGTAGAATATTTGTTCCCCCCCTCTCTCGTCCTGTCCAACTTGTCATGAGTCCAAGAAATATTCGAAATTTTAGAACGGCTTTATTAGAAATGTTAATTTTAGTAGTAAATTCAAAGCCATGTCCACAAAGTCAAGTATCTACTGTCACTTTCCATGTCCCTAGACAGTAGAAAATGCTAATTTTATTCTGCGGATGATTGTGGAATGTAGTATGAGCTATGATGGTTTCATTTTTATTTAATTAACTGTCAGTGATTAACTAAAAAAATCAAAAAAAAATATTTTTTACGCTTTTACTCGTGAAATTCATCAAATATTCAAATCAAGGAGGTAATAAATAATTCGGAAAGAAATTTGCATTTTACATTCGGAAATCGTCATCTGCCGAAGTCAATAACCGGGTATCCCATTTACAAATCCGTTGACATTCTTATGACTTTAGGAGAAGGTGTACCTGGCTATCTAACCATTGGTCAGCTACGAGTAGTTTTATGACACCAGATTTGTTTGAGACTTATTTCATCTAAATAGGCAGCAGTCAGCTGGATTTCTCAAAAAATAAGGACCGATGACTCTACTGGTATCCTTTATTCATAGCAACGGATTCATCTGATTTAATCGAATCCGCTTGTAGCTGTTTTTTATAAAGTACACTTTGCTGCTTATGAAACAAAAGAATCAAGTTATGGGCGGTTTTTCTTCACACCAACTGTCTTGGTTATCTTCTTGATTTCACACAGTTTTATACTTCTTTCTACCAGCGCCCTATACAGTTTTGTAATCCGGCGGTTACTCTGCCTATGAAAACAAATCATCAATGGATTCACATACTCGTACTATGACTAACCCTTTTGCTACCTTTTTCAAACAATCATATGCCGACAGCACCGTCGTATCGGTTCCTTCATACTGCAAATACCTCTTTAGCTCCTCATTTGGCTCTTTGCTCTATCAAACCCTTTATCCTCGTCATATGGAGGAAAATTTACACACACTTCGTATTCCTTGAAAACTATTTATCCAACATTGCTATCTACTAGTGTTTCGTCTATCCCTCACGCACAGAGAATTTTCTCCACCCGAGAAGACTGCTTTTATAATCTGGATACACAAAAAAGGGTCAACCAATTATCGTCTCTTTACTTTACCTAAACTCTCGGGGGTCGTGAAGTTTTCAGTGCGAATTTCTTATTTCGCCCAGCCATCATGGCTTTCTGAAGTGTAGATCAACGGCAAACCCTTGAATTTGAGTCTTTTGCACACTAAGCCCTACAAAATGACAACGATATTTATGTTCCTACCAATGACTCCACTTTTCGATAATATACTCGCACCTCATCATTGATCCTTTTCAAATTGTCTGTCCTCGGATTAGACCCCATATTTTCAAAATATGTCTTCTTTTCTGGGCAACCATTATTAATAGTGATTTTTTTAAGTGTTCCTTCTCCTTTTGGACATCTCTGATGTTCCACAAGGCAGCAAGCTTAGGCCTCTTCTTTAACATTAACAATTTGATAGGGTTATTAAATATTTTTCCCTCTTCTTCTATGCTCATATTTGATGATATCAAATTTTCAAAGATATTTTCTCACTCCTAGATACTTACAGTAGTATAAGACTCGTCCAATTATTGGATCGAACCACCCTGGTACTCACTAAAACCACTGCTTGCTGTGTGGCTTTAATTCACCCTGGAATCGTATTACTACAGGGTAAGCCATCGTTCGTGTTCTTAAAACTCCGCTACAACAACGAGCAAGCTGGTCTCTCAGTCTAAATGACAGCCGCCGCAAGTACCCCGAGCGGTACCGTAGTCTCTTACTCCTATCTGTGGGCTTCTATTCAGACCTACCATAGCGACTATTCGTTCTGGTGTTTCACCCTGCTGGAAACCCGGAGGAATCAGAGATGTGGATATATGATCCAACGCAGCTTAGCTCCGTATCAAAAGTATCTACGCGTGAGGAGAGGCAATTCCGTCCACCGCCTGCTCCCCCATTTTCTTTTCCGCTATTACCGACTGAGCTCGCACACTCGACCGGAGTGAAGTCGTAGCAGCTATAGGTGAAGAAGGTCTGTCGTTACATGTGGAGCCGCTTTAAAAGCTGGGCGGTAATACCAACCACGTTCCTTGCCTTGACTGCATTTATGTATCTCTGTTGGGCTAGAAGGAATTATGTGTAACCGTGAGCTGCAACGGAAAACATTCAGATACATGCCACCATTGGCTGAACAGTTAAGTGTCGTGGAAATTGCTACCCAGATCTGATGAGTTAATAACAATCTGACGGTGGCAAGGTTCCACCTATAGTCATCAATGGATGTTGAGTGAAACTTTGGGTACCCACTAGCTCCTTTCTGATTCTGTAGGCTCATTCCTCTGCCTGTCCGGCAAATGCAATGATGAGGTTCCATTCTTTACATTAAATGCGATATTGAGCTTTGAGCTCTGGTCCGTTTACCTACGAAGATGCAGCAATTCAGGCTTTCAAGGTATGTTCATATAGCCATGTGCTGCGGCTCCTTTGCCTTATGCCAGTAGTTCCTTCTGCACCAGTCACCAAAATATTTTCCACAGTTTTCCGATGCACTTCTAGGTACACTCATGTTACGAGTAGCTTATAATCGTTTTAGCCCGAAGCCTATCACTTGAGCGCCCTGTTATCATTGCCTGCCATGCCATTCAAGTCCTGCATTACGATGATGATCTGCTGTTGTAGTGTACGTGATGCCTAGCTGGCATCGGCGGAGGACGCGCGATGTTTCTGTCTGTGACTAACACTGTAAGATAGTGTCAAGCGATGCAATGGAACCCGCTTACTCAGGACGGCAGGATGCGCGGCGGTCCTAGGAGTACGTGGCGTAGAACAGTTGAGAAGGAAGCACGGCAACTTGGAAAAAGTTGGGGAGAGCGAATGATGAAAGATAGTGGCCTTTACTATTCTATTATTGTTTGTAATCTGGTCCTCAATATTCGGTCGCTAAAGCATTTCCAAGATGTGAGTCCTTGACGTGTGGGAAAAGTGCTTGGATCAGAACCAACTTTCTACTCAGAGCAAAGTAGTCTTCTTCATTAGAGAATCTGTAATCGATAGCAACAGTCGGCATCAAAGAAGGAATACCTGCGCCGCCGGACTGCTAGACTTCTTGATTTTACATCTTAACGGTAGACGGCGTTCGAATTTAATTTGCCCGCATAGTACGAGTACTCTAGCCCATAGTTATATACCTCCAATGACAAACTGCACCTCAGAATTCTAAGGAAAATCATCGCCGGTATAGGCTGTTTATTAAAGACGCCCAAAAGGGAGTTGGTAGTCCTTTATAATTAGAATTGATCGACTGGCTATATTTTGATGGAAATGCTTGATTCCGAACACGATTGCTAATACCTCCTTACCGATCTGCACATAATTATCGCTATTCCCCACGGTTCTTGGCGCGAACGCAATCGACCGTTCCCTTCCTTCTGAACCTCGGTACGATTTGACTGCACCTACACCATACCATGAAGCGTCGTAGGAGAGTACTAGTGCGGCAGTATCCCTTCTGACCTAAGTAAGGCCTTTACTTCATTAAAAACTCCAATATGCTCCTTTGCCCAATGCCATCGGCATGGCAGTCGATATAATTAGTCTGCTTTTGGAGACTGAAGCAATTCCTTATTTTCCGGAATGGGACCACCCTGGATAGCCGATACATTCGGTGAAATACTCCCCTCCGAAATTCGAAGACGAATAAAACCGATTTCGCGCATTCCAAAAATGCATTTACACTCACGTGCAGTTAGATTTGCCTATCCTAACCTCTCTAGCACAAAGTTTGCGAGATGTAAAACTTCATCTGGGCCAGAAACATTAATATCGTCGAAAAATGCCTCAAACTTTGTATTCCACCAAACTTATTATCCATGAATGTGTGAAATATTCCTCCCGCTGCGGAGTCTCTTGACTTTATAGAGGCCTATATGGGGCCCTTAATAACTCGACAGAAGCGTCAAGTATCCTCACTTGATGGTAAGCCTGTTGACGGTCTAACTTGGTGAACATTTTATCCGATGTGATTGCTGCTACTATCAGCCATACACAGGTAACGGGTATGAATTAGTCGTAAACGTGGTATTAATGCTACTTCTCATGGTTCCATCTTTCTTAAGGACCGGAACTATTAGCGTTTCCCGGCGCGAAAACTGTACCGGCTCGAGAATCTGTTGGCGTACCAATTTTTCTATTTCGTAAAGTAGCTACTTGACGAAATATCGGTGTAATCCCGGGTAACACTTCGGTGTTAATTGCGGGACTCTGCTTGGACGCCGATATGCCTATTGGACCAAACCAGTTCCGACCCAACAAACTCCGACTTTCATCTGCACCGACAACTACGAGTACAACTTAAATCAAACAAAAACGGTGTGAGATATGAAATTGATTCTGACTTTACTTTGAAGCTACGTTCATGCCATTATTTGTGGAATAGCACATCATTCAAATGGCCGCCTCGGCTTCGCTGTCCGCTTTCCAAGCGGTCGGTCCAATTTTTCATGACTCGGTTCAATATGTGCGGTGTTATTCCGGCAATAGCATGTCAAATGTTGGCAATACCGAGCTAGCCCAAAGTGGTTTGTTTGTTAATGTAAACTAGGGACTTGACATAGCCCCAGAGAAAATTAGCGAGTGGCGTCAAATCGCATGATCGCGGCGGCCAATTAATAAACGCTCGCCGTGAGATAACCCATTCGCCACATTTGTCCTTCCCAACTTCGAGCGTTGCGCCGCTTGTATGGCATATAGCGCCGTCCTGATGGAACCACAGCTCGGATATATCGATGTTGTCAAGTTCTGACCAGAGAAAGTCTGTTAACATTGCACTATACCTGAGACGATTGACGGTGACGGTGGAAGGAAAAAAGGTCCGATGGTGCCGCCATGCGATTAACCGCACTAAACAGTCAATCTTTGTGGATACATTGATGCTTGACCGAACACTTGTGGATTTTGTTCCCTCCAATAATTTGCTTGTTGACGTAGCCGCTGAGCTAAAAATGGGCCTCGTCCGAGAAGATGTTTTTTGGCCAAAGTTCGGATCGCCGGCCAACATTTCCAGCTCCCAATTAGCGAACTCACGGCGTTGTCTATGGTCGTCAGTTCAATTCTTGCATCAGCACAATATAGTACGGATATAGGCTTAAATCCAACCACAAAATAAGCCGGGTTGGCTCTCTGGCAATGCCTAATTCAGCAGATCGTCGCCGAATCGACATTGCTGGGTCTTCTTCGATACTGGCCACTACGGCGGCTAAGTCCTCTTCATTTCGTACAAATCTCTGTGTGGTTAGTGGCTTAAGATCACAAAGAGTGTACTCACACTCAAATTTTTCCACGGTGCGACATATTGATGCATGATGAAACGGTAAACTTTACTGAATATTTCGACAGCAGGATGTCATTTAAGTCGGGTGGACGGAATTCTTGACTTGCATCGTCACTATTGGATGGTTTGCTCTGCCTGACAATAGTTTTTCCATATCCTCATCAGCGACTGTGATTCTACTACAAGGTTTCCTTGTTCGTCTCTACAGGTTTCCGTTCGGGTCTTATTACTCTGACACGTTCTTTGTACCTTTTGGTAAAACCTCCGAATATTATTCCTAGAGTAGCACCTCTCTATTTCCTCGATCGTGTGCTTCTTATGATCTTTCTTTTTTCTCTCTCCAGAAGCAGATGTTCTTCTCTGCTCTTTTGCTCGTAAGACTCACGAGCCGCTCTCGTCCTTTTGTGCAGCGCCGCTTTGTGGGTATGCTGTTTTTCTGCATGTGCTTGCCGGCACTCTTTATCAAACCAGGGGTTCCCTAGTGGTGGGCGGGTGAAACAGAGCACCTTAGTAGCGGCATTTCTGATGGCTTCTCGGCATTTAAGCCACTGGTCTTCCGCACTTGATGCTGATTGCAAAGGGCTTCGAGGTTGAGGGAGATACGTGATCTGCAAAGGTTCTGGCGGCTTGTTTCGATTGCAATCGTTCAACGTTAAGTCTCCTCATAGTATTTCCCAGTTGTTGTGGCGTCTGAGATATTCGTAGACGTACCTTGGCTGCAAATAAGGAGTTGTCCGAGTCTATGCTGGCTGCTCGGAATACTCGGACATCTAAAATACTTGAGGACTGCCGATCGCAACATGATCAATCTGGTTGACAGTTTGCTGATTTGGTGTCTGTCATGTGCCCTTGTGAGTACTGAGGTGAGGAAACCGTGTCCTTACTGTAGTAACTTTACGTCCCGCAGCGAAGTCTATTAGTCTAAATTCGTGTCCAGACGTAGTGTCATGTAAGTTATGTGTTCCGATTGTGCTAATAAAGATGTCTTCTTTTCCAATTTTGTAACTAAAGTCGCCTAGGACGATTTTAACGTCATACATCGGACATTGCCCGTAGGTTTCGTCGAGTAGCTCTTAGAAACTTTCTTTGGTAACGTCATCCTTTTCCTCTGTTGGCTCGTGAGCGCATATGAGGCTGATGTTAGCGAATTTACCTTTGATAGGGATTTTTATAAGGTGTTCACTTACGTATCGGAAGCTTGAGACTTGCCTTACCGCTTACAACCAATCTGGTTTTATTGGAACCACAGCTCGGATATATCGATGTTGTCAAGCTCTGTCCGAAGAAAGTCGGTTAACATCGCCCTATACCTGAGACGATTGACGGTGGCGGTGTCTCCTTCCTCATTTCGAAAGAAATAAGGTCCGATGATGCTAACATGCCATGAACCGCACCAAACAGTCAATCTTTGTGAATGCTTTGATGCTTTGCCGAATACTTGTGGATGTTGCGTCAGCACAATCTTATACGGATGTAGGCCCAAATTCAACCGCAAAATAAGCCGGGTTGACTCTCTGGCGATGCCTGATACAGCTGATCGGCGCCGAATTGACATTTCTCGGTCTTCTTCGATACTGGCCGCTACAGGGGCTATGTTTTCTTCATTTCGCACCAATCTCTGTCTGGTTGGTGGCTTAAAATCCAAAAGAGTGTACTCAGGCTCAAAGTTTTCCACGGTGCGAAGTATTGCCTGCACACTGAAACCATGATGGCGATCGACCTCACGACGAAATTGACGTTTTTTCGGTAAGCGTAAAAGGATACATGATGAAATGGCAAACTTTGCTGAATATTTTGACAGCTGGATGTCATTGGCCACTTTGACAGCTGCTGAGACATAACAATTGGAAAAACTATCATTGCTATCTGGCCACCCTATACATAACCTTCACCCAAACAGATCCTAAAACTTTGAGTTTTTCCCTTGAATGTTGATGTTTCCAGCTTCCGATCGGAGCCTCTAATTCAATGCTATGTAGGCTTTCTTTCTTTCTTTCTTCCATTTCTCCACTGATGTTTAGATTTGTCAAGATGCTTGCATACGCCGTCTCCGTTGATATGCTGTTGATTTCATTGAAATACTCGTATTAGTAATTATCTATTGTTGCTTCATCCTGCAAGCCAGATGATCCTTGCATCACATTTTGCCCGTCTTGTTTTGGTAAGCAAGCTTTGCTGCAGTGACCTATCAACTGGCAGAAGTCACATATTTTGTTTTAAAAAAAAAACATCTTTCTTGGGGGTGGTTTCCCTCGCAACGAAAACGTTTGGATAGAACTTTCGCCCTGTAATTTGGCTTTCATTTTTGACTGGAGAAAGCCAAGATCTCATTATTACCAGATACATCGAGTACATTTATGTGCAGCCTGATGAGCCAGTGCCAGTTCATATGGCCGTTGAAAACCCAAATTCGACTCACCAAATAACCTTCTTCAGAGCCACCACATACGATTCGATGGCGTAGCATGTTGTTCAGTCGAACAAAATTGCAATGCTCCGAAAGATTTCCCAAGTCGGCTATGGACTCTCCAATCTTTTGAGTCCTTTTGTGAAACATGTACCTTTGCACGATCTCGTTTTGTTTTGGGTGGAAATGGTCATCCAACTTCTCCAGAATTACGTGAAATGTAATATCTTTGGGCTCCAATTGTGTGAATAACGAGCGAATAATTCCATATGTGGCTTCTCCCACGCATGATAAAAAAGTTGCTTTTTGCTGCATTGCACTGTTTATGCCATTGGCTTCGAAGTAAAATGCCATCCTCTCCTTGTAATTGTTCCACGAATTGGAATTGCCATTTCAGTGTCATTGATCTTCCTTTGTTATCCTCGTCGCTGGTGTTCTATATTAATACGCCTGATACCACTTTTGATATTACTTCGTTATTAAATGCGAATTCAATTTGATTATTTGCTTCGAGCACATGTGTATGGCAGACCGATTATTGGCTGTCAACTTGAGGGTCATGATAATAATATGACGCTTCCTACCAGTCCTGTGTTTCCACAAATGAAAGTTGTCATCTGCGAAACGTCTCTACCAAACGCAGAGTCATAAGAAATGTCGTCGTCATCGTGTTTGGCATCATAAAGTCAGCCACGTCGAATAGTGATGACTCCCTGAGGGTTAAGTTCACTGTCAAAGATACACCTCATTGCCTTGACTAAATTCTTTTACGCATCAAAGCAAAAACAAACAGAAAAAGCGGCCTTGTTGACTTAAAAAAAAAGTGCTTAGCCTAATTTTACTAAATTAGCAACTGCTATGCAGACTGTATATAAATGTGGATACGAAAATCTTTGCATGCCGATCTCCATATTTTCTCTTCTTCAGTCCGAATTGCCCCCATTGTCCGGTCTGATTCGTTGAGCGGTTCATTTACCCGCTGCCAGTAGTGCTCACTCAGCAGTTCATCATCAAAATCACTCACTGTTTGTGTTAATATTTTGACATCTGTTTGTGAACTTGGAACGTGCTTTCTTCATGTCAACACAAGTTAAACTGTTGACAGCTCATATTTGCTGACTTCTACAATACACCCGACACCCGAACGTACAATGCCTTACGTTGAAGTGTACTCGTAGTTGGTTGACTTTTGTTCACACAAAAGTCACACACTCTATACTCAGTTTGGTTGTATCTTTGCAGCTTCAACAATCCGATCAGTCACTATAGTCAACAATTGATGAGTCTGCTAATCGAAGTCCACTTAATCGCAACCGCGATGCACGCTCTAAACTCTGTCGTCGACATATTTGTCGAACCCCATGGGGAACCTTGAACCGTCTTTTGACAAAAGCACACACCCAATCCCAGCGACAGAGTTTAATCACGTCGATCATTAGCATCGATGGGTTTTCGGGTGTGCACTTCTCATACCTCTGCCTAGACCTTGCTTTCCCTTCACCCAATTCACTGTCAAGTTCAACCGTAAAACCACGAAACTTATTGTGCCATAAATAAACGAGCATTTTGGTTCATTCTCTCATTCAATTTGTATCTCATTCCAGCCACACGAAATCACAGAACGAATTTTGGAAGCTCACAACGATGTTCATGCCTACAGGTCCAAGGTACGTTCTACAACATAAGTCCAAATTAATGTTTCAATCGTTTGCTTGACTATTCTTTTTGTCTTTTTTCCTTTGCACAGCAGGATCATCAGCATTCCGATTCAGATTCGGCGCTTTCATCAGCGCCACCATCCATAAGTCCACAACCACCACCGAACGGTATGGAACCCGCAGATATATGGCAAACGGTGAGTACAAGTATACATAGCTAAGGAGACTCCTTTTTGTTGTTTTGTTGTATAAATCCCCAAAGGAATCACCCAAGTCGTTTTGGTCTCGAAAATCCGACGAAAAATCACCTTCGTCTGGCGCATTGATCCCGGTATCTACGTGTGCAGCCATGAAACTCCCGGACAGGGACGAGGACAAAAAGTTAAACCTCAACACATGCGGAGGTGGTGCTTCCAAGCGGGACATGTCCCATACGAATACGAATACGAGTACGAGTACTCTGGAAAAAAATGAAACGAATAAATGGCTGTAAGAGGTCTCATGTGTGGGGATTATGTAAATTTATGAGTTCTCAAGGTGGAAGACAGAAATCCAGGCAGACGGTCTGTGGGTGCAGGGAGTAATCCGTTTCCTTTGAGAATATCCCACAAACAAACAAAGTTAGTTACGGGCTGTGCAACAAACAGCCGCCCTTTGTCGGCAAAGGTCTACGAAATAGAGTTTTCAATAGAGATCTTCATTTATGGTATCCGTGAGCACCGTATCCATGTATCTATGGAACAGTAGATCAACGAGATGTCGAATCGTGCTTTGGACGTTTTTTTTTTTACATTTTTTTTTGTATCTAAATGACATTCGCATATGGTGCTGATCCTGCATACGGGCTCTGTTCGGGAATTCCTTTGTTTGTGTCAATGAAACCTCTAACGACTTGCAGATTTCTATAGATTCCTACACCGAACTAGGGATCAGCTTGAAGGAGGAAGAATCTCTGTGGACTCCTTGTATGGAAGAGAGTTTGTAATGAGAAGCATTGTTCTAAATATTTATTGGGCTATAAAAATTCAATTTCCATAAACAGCCAGCCAATGGTCTCCAATGGCCTTCAATGTAAGTTGATCTAAGTTGACCGTGTTCTTGAAAAGACCACGATGTGCTATTGTGCCACAGAGACGTTCTTGGATGCTATACATATCTTTTGGGGGTAAAGATACTTGTAGGTGGGTAACTTGCGAGTTTCATTGCCAAAAGTAACTCTGCACTTTAGACTTGTGTAGAGAAAGCCAAAAAATTGTATTATTCAGTCTTTGTAGCAGTTCATAGATCTTTATAACTACTTCGCCTCACAGTTGGTCACTTTACATTTCCTTTAATGGTATCTTATTGACCGGGATCTGGACCTCAACCAGCATGACTTTTCAGCCGGCTCAATCCTTAGTTTCCTGCAACCAGTTACGCACACCAAGTTGGCTGAGGTCCACTGCCAACGGCGTGTGCCACCTTAGTTATAGCCTTGCCTGGGGGTGGAATAGAATCTCTAGGATCTGGTTCCGATTTGATCGAAGGTAAATTTAGGGTCTAAAACCGCACTGATATGGACCTATCACGGTAGTGACGATCGACTTATGATGTTCATATATAATAAAACGGTAAGGAGCTTGTATGCTACGTTAATAGACTTTTGTCTCTGCATTTGGCGCAGGACCGGACAGATGATTCCATTTAACGGCCATGCGTTCCTCAGACGAAATTTTAAATATAAGCTGGCGCAGGATTAATGTATCCTGCCTGGCAATGCACTTTGAGCCAACGACTCAAGTACGATGTCCCTGTGCTCGTTTTTGTAGGCTTCGCTTCCGGTTGTATTGCCCTGACATGTTCTTTCTACAATCTAGTAAAATTACTGAATCTCATTCGTACAGTAGCAGCTTTTGATCTCTTCAAATTCAAAGTTTGTGTTCGATTTTTTTCCGCTGCTCGTAGGTGTCACAGCAGCTCTCTGTTCGACTCTTGTCCTGGCGTGCATTGGTTCAGGGTACATCTGTTTGGCTGAAAGAAAACTTCGGCATTCATCATCGAACCACGGATTTCTTTTATTGTATTCGCCTCCTGAAACCGAATGCGTCAGAGTCGGCATTTTTGATAGTCTCCTTGCAGCATCCCCACACTTGATGTTGTTGAAGTGTTAGGGAAGGAAGTGGAGGGAGTCGCGATGGACAAAAACTCAGGTGATCTCTTGCGATTGTTGCCACTCAACGCTTAAGCTTTTTGCAGTATTTTCCTAGCACTATAGTCTTTTTAATATCCGCATTCGTACTTTGGTTACTATTAAACTGACCAGAATCAGTGTTGGGAATTCAGAATGAGCGAACGTGTAGAATACTGAATGCCTGTCCTCTGTCTGCCGTACTGTGATCAATCCAACTTATCGCATTTTGATCAGAAGACCGCCATATGCTCTTGTGGATTCAAGGATGTGGGAAATATGTGCTTGCAACGATGATATTTTTTCCAATTGCAAAGTCTATATCTAAGTTCGTTTCGGGATGTGATGTGCATGCATGCCCACGTCCCTACAAAATGTTCACATCTTTCTCATTATGGCAATGTATGTCACCGAGTACACTTTTAACGTCGTACTCGGTACATTGCTCATAGGTCTCTCTGGGGTTCGTAAAAGCCATCCTTGGGAGCGTCATGATAGATTCCTCTTCAATTTTTTTCACAGAACAGAGAACGTAAGATGTCCTTGATGGGTGGTTTCAGAATGAACTCAATACGAGTATTAGTTCTTTCGATGACACCCACACGATTTTGGGTGGCTTCGACATTCTTGACAGACAACACCCAAACGATGGTGTGTTGAGATATTCGCTGCGAAAATTAACTTGGCTTGCAAATAAGGCAATACCAACGCCCTGGACTTGTTCTTAACTCCTCACCCTGATAAGTACATACACCGTGAATGTGTTCTCCCCTCTATCCTCGTTGGATATATCAGGTAATGACCATATGGCAATACGAGAAAATCAATTGCAGCGGACTTAAAATCTTTTTTAGGAATTTTAAGACGTGAATTCCGCAGTTGATACAATCACAAACACAAACACAATTCTCTTTGGAATGAGATACTTCGTCACGCATCAAATCAAAAGAAAATACTTAGTATGACACGAGCTATAAAGAGGCTATCAGGGACAGAGGACTGCTTTTCTCTGTTTACAAGATCAACCCGACAGAGGAAAATCGCAATGGGTTCAAACCAGAACCACACGCCTTTCTCAGGCGTGCGAAATTCCAATGCAACTAAAAACTGAGACATAAAATACCACAGTGTCCCAAAGATAGTAGAAGCTCCTACCTCATCCTGGATACCAAAGCTCATTTATAGTGACATTCCAGCTGTCAGTTCTTTGAAGAAAGTCAGTTGCTTTGCTGCGCACTTTGCTGCCCCCTCAATGACCACACTTACTTACACCGCGTCGAATTTTCTATGGGTCGAGTCTGCATTCGCGCTCGTATATAGGCTACGAGTACTCAAAGACTTTAATATATGTATACCAGTCCGCTGATTCTCTTTTCATTTGAAGAGGTGTTCTTCCACGTTGGCAAAACTACAATATTATGCAGGTTTTCTCATCAATCTTCCTCTTCAAGATTCTTCGCGAGTAGATGGATGACAGAATTTCTCCAGCCCGCCCCAGAAAAAGGCGAATCTTGGTATTCCACCCTATACAGATCCATTGCAGTTACGTTCCTTTTTTCCGATGTTACGAAAACGCTGATGGTAAAAGTCTAACTATAGTCTACACCAATCTGGCAGAGGCAAAATAGCTGCACTTGTTATCTCAAAGGCATTTGATAGAGCTCGGCATCAGACACTTTTGTTGAAAATGCGTCCATTTGGGATCTCCAATGGACCAGATGTTTTCTTTCTCAGTCTTCAATTTAAGTGGTCTTGAATGGATTCAAATTTAGAATCCACAGGATTAATATAAGTGTGCCTCAGGGCTCCATTCTATCTCCTAGGCTCTTTCCATTTCTCGTTAATGGTATTTTGTCTTCAACTTCAAATCTCCTTTTTGTTTCTTGTTATGTCGGAACAGAGCCGACCGAAATTTCTCTCTCTTTCGTATAATAAAAAGCCAGCAGTACTAGCACCTACCAGGTTGGCTCCAAGTACCTGCAGCGTGATGCTAGTGTAGGACGACACTTAATTGCTTAGCAAAACCCCGTCAAGATACTAGTAAACAGCCTGCAGGCTGTTGGGAAGTATTCGTTTGGCCTGCCGGCAACCTGAAGAATCATACCATCTGCAGTTATGCGCATATGAGACCCAATGTAGGTTCGGGTTCTAAAAAACTCTCCTCTGAGCCTTGCCTAACAAGTTCATCGGTAGTCTCATTTCCCGTGATCCCATTGTGATTTGGGGCCCAGACAAGACTCAGTGAATTCAACCTTCCGACTGCATTCAGTGAAGTCTTGCATTCTCGAACTGGCTTGGAATTCGTAAGAGGAAAGACTTAAAGCGCAGCTTCTCTATTTCTGTAGATGAAAATGCCGGGCCCACTTCACCGATTCTTCATAATGTACATAATTCGTAATCATCGGGGTTTCGTATATCTCCACTTGGAAGACAGGCGCAGGTATTCCTACATTCTACAACCTACATTCCTTTTCTGGCTTAGATTCCCGCCGATACCATTCGTGGACACAGGAAAAATCGGTTTCGTGTTTTTTCCGCAACAGAAAATGCTAGAGCTCCCTTCCACTGCCAGGAGGCCGTGGCTTAGAGGCTTTCAACGTAATGTGTTCAGACCAAAAAAGTGTGTTATCCAAGATGACACCTTTAAGCACAAGACTAGTCAGACCTGTCAGTTTTCTCCTTCTCGTAAAGAGAACAACTTCAGTTTTGAGAGGATGGACTGAAATCACTGTCCTAGTGCACCAGTCGTCGATTACATCTAGGGCTGTCTGCGCTTTAAAGCAGACAGTCATGAGACATGGCGGATATGCTACATAACCTGCATATGATTGAGCATACTCGTCAGAACTGGGGTTAAGCAGTGAGTTGACCAACATGCACCATAGCAATGGAGACAGGACCCTGCGCTGAGGTCAACCATCACATATTGGGTCACAATCAACATACGCAATCAATGTTCTATTCATCAGCATTACTTTTATCCACAAAAGCAATGATTCGTCTACGCCGTGCTGTCTTATGCACACATGCCGCCAACAGTTGCATTGTCGAAAGCACCTTCAGTGTCGATGAAAATTCCCACCGACAGTGCGAGTATTCACAGATTTTCGTCTCCTCTCCCGGATTCAGGTCCTTGATTTTCGTCTGTAGACTAAGCAATGTACGAGAACAATAGCTCCATATTTTCCCCGCAGACCCACAACTCCTTCAATTGTCACTACGGTACCGCACCCCAGTAACTCGAATGTTGAACTGCTCTGCCATTTCTTTAAGAGACGAATGCCAGTTTTGGAATACTTTAGAGTTTACAAAGGCTTATTCTATGCATCTGATTACAGCTAGACTGTCCAAAACGATACGGATATAGTTCCCGGCTTTTACTGCTGTTATTTTCGCCTTTCACGCGCTACATTGATCACGGAGACGGAATACTTAGCCAGTCTAAGATAGCACCATTTTATCTAGCCGTCGTTGTATAAGGTCGTTTAATAAGGACGCTCGATTTTTAAATGCAAATAAAACAAGTTATGTGTGAACTATCCATCAATTTTATGGCATTAAGTATGAAATATAACGTCTTTTAAATGCCACCATGTTTGGTGGTACGTACTCGACAGGTCCAATTTTCGCATAAATCGCATAAAATAGCCCCAAAGGAAAAAGTCTAAAGGCGTTAAATCCCATAATCTCGGTGGCCAGTTCACGTCGCCGCCGCACGAGATAGTCATGCCCTCAAATCACTCGTGTAGAATGTCCATCGTGGCAAACGCTTGACATGTAGCACCGTTTTGTTGGAACCACATGTTGTCGGCATCCATATCCGGTATCCATCCGGTTTCGGCCAAAAGAAGTTGCTGATCATCGATCTGTAGCGTTGGAAAAAGTAAATTCGGCCAGAACAATATCCGCACCAAACTGTGACTTTTTCGAAATTCATTTTGTGCTGGTGAATCTCATGTGGATTGGGATCGTCCCAAATCCGATGATTTTGCTTGCTCACACATCCATTCATCCAAAAATGGGACGCGTCGGTAAGGATGATTTTATTGGCGAAATTTTGGTCAACTTCAAACTGTTCAGAGCCCCATTAGCGAATCCAAGTCCCGACGCAAATTTCGCCAAGTTAAAGTCGCAAAACCGCCAAATTCTTGTGAATGACAATGACAACGCCAGCGATGTTTTCAGCAGACCTTGCTTTTGATTACGTGCGAGTGTTGGTTGATCATTTATTGAACCGGTTGACTCGAATTTGGCCACCAAACATCGAATAGTCGGCTCGGCAAGACGGTTGTGCGTAGAATAAAAATCACATAATGCGCGGAGCGTTTCTCGGACTGAGGGAGTACTGATTTTGACAAAAAAATTTGATAATTTGCAGACGCTGTTCAACTCTATAATTTGCCATATTACTTACTTAGGCGGCGCTACAGTCCGGGGTGGACCTGGGTCCCAACCAATAAGCCTCTCCAATTAGCGCGGTCTTTGACTTGTTGTCTTCAGTTGTGCACTCCAAGTTGGTTGTAGTCCCCTTCCACTTGCGTGCGACACCTAAGGCGAGGCCTTCCTCTACTGCGTCCTGATTAGAGTCGAAGATTCTGCGTTGGTGTTCGTTTGCTTTACATGTTCCAGCCATCTCAAATGCCCAATGCACAGTTTTTGGACCAGGTCGATATAGCTTTATAGCTCGTAGAGTTGATCGTTGAATCGTCTCCTCCGGAATCTGTCAATGCATACGGGACCAAATATCTTACGAAGAATTTGTCTCTAAAAACGACCAAGGATATCTTCATGCGCTTTAGAAAGGGTCCTTGCTTCGGAAACATAGAGCAGGACTGGGATTACTAAGTTCTTATACAGAGTTTCTTTAGTTGTTCGGGAGAAGGCCTTACTACAAAGAAACTGCGATTGGGAAGCTTTATTCTTCGTTTGACATCTGAAGACATGTCGTTTTTAGTTGTGATAGCAGAGCCGAGGTAGACAAAGTCCCTTACTACCTCAAAGTTATAGCTGTCGATTGTGACATTCTGGCCGATTGGTCGATGTTGGGTGTCCCTTCTTGTTGAAAGCGTGTACTTTGTTTTGCCCTCGTTTACTGCTAAACCCTTCTACCAATATCGTCGGCGTATGCAAGCAATTGAACAGACTTTTGAAAGATCGTACCTCGTGTGTTGGCTTATGAGTTTTGCCCAATTCTTTCAAGTATGATGTTGAAGAAGTCACATGACAGAGCGTCGCCTTGCCTAAATTCTTTTTTGACATCAAAGGTCTCGGTTAGGTCGCTACCGACCTTGATGCAGAAGCGAGTTTTCTCCATCGTCATCCTGCACAAGTTGACGAGTTTGAGAGGGATGCCAAAACTAGACATGACTCTGTATAGCTCGTCTCTGTAAATGCTGTCTAAATGCGGCTTCAAAATCGATAAAAAGGTGGTGAGTATCGATCTGAACTTCTTGGGTTCAGACTATTTCGTCAATTGTGTGCTTACCGGGCCTAAAACCTCAATGATAAGGTCCAGTCAGATCGTTGACAAATGGTTTCAGGCGCTTGAACAATACGGCAGACAAGATCATATATACGATGCTTAGGAGACTGATCCCTGTATAGTTGGCGCAATTTAGAGGGTCTCCTTTCTTGTTCACCGCGCAAAAGATGCTGAGGTGCCATTCATCAGGTATACATTCATCCGACCAAATCTTGGAAGTAAGTTGGTGTATGCTCTCTACCAAGTCATCTCCTGCTGGTTGAAATAGTTCGGCCGGTAGGCCGTCCGGCAGCCTTGTTCGACTTGAATTTAGATATTGCTATCCTCACTTCATTTTGGTCGGGTGAACGGAATTCCTGACTTGTATCACTCTACCTGACAGCGAAATTTGTATCGTCTTCGCCGTTTAGCAGTCTGTAGAAATGGTTTTTCCATATCCTCAGCACTATAGGTTTCCGTTCGGGTTTTATTACCCTGACACCTTCTTTTTACCTTTTTCCTCTATCGCGCGCTTCTCATGCCCTTTCTTTTTCCCCCGGAGAGGACAATGTTCTTCCCTTCTCATTTGCTCGTAGAGCTCACGAGCCGCTCTCGTCTTTTTGTGCAGCGAAGCTTTGTAGGCATGTTGTTTTGCTGCATGTGCTTGCCGGCATTTCTGATGGCTCTCGGCATCTAAGCCACTGCTCTTCAGCACTTGATGCTTACTGCAAATGACTTCTCGAGGGATTGAGGGATACGCCGTCGCATAAGATTCTGGCGGCTTGTTGTGATTGCAACCGTTCAACGTTAAATCTCCTCATACTCATTCCCCTTTGTTGTGGGGTCTGAGATATCCGTTGACGTGCCTTGGCTGCAACTAGGTAGTGGTCCGAGTCAATATTGGCTATGAAGTGCCTTACGTCGGTCATGATGACTGGTTGACAATTTGCTGATCTGGTGTCTGCCAGGTTCCCTTGTGAATATTGAGGTGAGGAAACCGTTTGCTTGCTATAGTAACGTTACGTCCCGCAGCGAAATCGATTAGCCCAAGTCCGTTTCTAGACGTGGTGTCGTGTAGGCTGTGTATTTCGATTGTGCTACCAAAGATGTCCTCCTTTCCAATTTTGGCATTAAAGACGCCTAGGACGATTTTTACGTCATATAGTACAACGGAAATTGCTAGTAGGTTTTGTCGAGGAGCTCGTTGAAACTTTCTTTGGTAGCATCGTCCTTTTGCTCTGTTGGGGCGTGAGTGCTGATGTTAGAGAAATTATCTTTGATACGGATTGTTATAAGGCCTTCACTCACGTGTCGAAAGCTCAAGACTTCTTGCCTAAGTCTGTCGCTAACAACAAATCCGCATCACCTTAGTAAACATCACATTTGTTCGTCTTTCTTTTGCCCGGCCTATCCCACCGCACTTCCTGGATGGCGATGATATCTGCTGCTGCCAGTCTAGGGCGTCTGCTAATTGGTCGGCTGCATGTGACCTGTTAAGGTCCGAATATTCCACATGCAGATCCGAAAGTTGTTGTCCTGTGTTCGTTTTGCACGGTCGTCAACAGTGAATCAGTCCTAATCCGGGGCTTCGTAACAATTACTCTTTTACGTGGTTGGACAGTTAACCCCACTCACAATCCCCAATCTGGAGTGCCAGGCGCTTTTTGGGGCCACTACGATAGAAGGAGCTGGACCAAATCCCGGAGCCAGTAACCCGCTTCTGGGATGTGAGCGCTGCCGTTGGCTCATCCGACTTTTCCAACACCCTGACTTAGTGTTGGCGATCTTTATAGACTTCGTATTGAAGCAGTTTATGTAGAGATAACCCTAGCTCGACCAAACTGGAACCGTGGAGGCCACCGTTGATCCCATCCTTAGAATTCCTCCACTGCCGCCCGGAAACGGGAGAAAGTGCCTTAGTGACACTCCTCTCCCCCGAAGTACTAAGCATACAGCAGTAGGAGTTGATGGTGTGAGGCTAAAGTGAGAACGCTTGTGTTCTCATATAATCGCATTAACCACCCTTTCGCCATAGTATACTACTGAACAATTCACAGCAAATTTGACAGATGTTGCCTTAACAACATGGCCGCTATAACCCAACAAATTTCGAACGTCCCTATTGAAAGATCCTGTATGTACTGCTACATTGATTTGTACTGCAAGACTGCATGACTGATGACTTTCCTATCTAAGATCTAAGCTTACACTTCCTCCTCAAACACAAACTAATCCCATCACTTTCTATCTTTCGCTTTTCCAGATAAGAAACTACACAAAAGATATTGAAAAAGTACAAAATGATTTGGATAGTATCCAGAAAGAAAATGAAACACTGCAAAAGGAGCTTAATTTAGCTAAGCAACAGATTTTGGAATCTGAAAAGACTGCAATTGAGGTAAGTTTCAGTTCACAAATCACCAAATGCCCAATTTGATTTCAATCTCTTCCTGTAGGCCACAAATAATGTCAAGAATCAACAACAACTACTTGACCGAATAAAGTATCTGGAACAGAGGGAGAATGACTTACAAGATGAGACGCATGAACTACATGAACAAAACGAACTTTTAGAATTTAGGATCTTAGAATTAGAGGAGAGCAATGACAAGGTGAGTGCCCACTTGTATAGGCAACGTTTTATGGAGTATATATTCTCCTAATAGTAGGCAATGAAAAATATTTTAGTAAAATCACCATAACCCATGGAAATATGCAAGATTTTCTGTTTGAAGATTGTTTCACGAATTCTGTTAAGTCTCTGTTAACACACTGTTCACGGTTTCTTGGTGTATCTTTTGGTCGAACAAAGCGGCCGACATTTGAAAATCATTCACACAGCACAGACACAGGCCTGTGTGGGACTCTTCGACACATTTCTCTTCGATTTCTTGAATGAATCACACCTCATATGCCATTTAGACTTGTGCTTTAACCCATTTATCGATTTCCACCCAGTTTTCCCGATGTGATTACATCACATTTCGTTTAATTCAATTTGATGGGGAGGATTTTCTTTTTCTAGATTTGTTTTGTCAAGAATATTCTACGTGGCATTGAGATAGAAAGATAATCGAGTGTCATTTGTTTCGCTTGTTTTATTAGATATATGGAAGACCGTCACGCACTTTGTGACCTGCTTCAACGAACATAAATGCGCGCTGATTTTTGCAAATTCTGTTTCTCCTCTCTCTCACTTTCTTTTGTATCTCTTTCAATAGGCCAACCATTTGACAAAAGATACAACACAATAACACAACGCAAAATCCATGGCAATGAACTCCAACTTATCGTGACCAAGCCTAAGACTATGCGCGGTGTACCATGCTAATAAAATGCTGCCGACCAAACACGCAAATTAGAAACAAAAAACCAAAAAAAGTGCTTCGCACACGTTCTCCCCGACGGGGAATTGAACCCCGGTCTCCCGCGTGACAGGCGGGGATACTGACCACTATACTATCGAGGACGTTGAAAATCCGCTTTCAGTATGTCGTATTCATTCAGAGTATTCGTATCTAAGTCTAGGTTACCGTTGCGTTGCAGTATCTGAATTTGTCTATTTCCTCCTCGTCGATATGAACAAAATTTTCGTAAAGTGAATCACAGTGCCTTACTTGAGTAGAGATTGCTGACAAGTTCCAGATCCCACATTTGTGTTGTGGTTAAGCTGGGAATGTCGGATAATTTAAAGAAAGACGCGTCGTCGTGGTGGTTCTGGATAAGGTTGTGTCATGTGAATCTTGAAATTTAAATTTCGTAATTAATGTCGCAACATCCGTCGAAACCACAGAAGTGCTTCGGGTTTCAATTAAAAGCTCCAACTGATGGGGGTTACAGTTTAGTGTTTGCTTACAGTGAAGGGTATATTCGTAGAAAGGGTGTGTGACTGAAATTATAAGGCTTGGCTTGGATTCGTAATGGGCATTTCAAGGTTACAAGAATGACGTGATGGTAGCCCACATGTCAGTTTGTAGATTTATTGCATTCGAAAGTTTGTGTTAATTATTTGTAAGTGGTTTTTCTTCACCATGGACTGAGATTATAGCCCCGTTAAAGACAGATTAATAAGTGGATCTGATGGAATTAACCACCGTTAAGTCGTCAGTAAGTACTATCTAGGTGTAAGGCTATTTATTCGATCTGAAATGTGCTTTTGTTGGCTTATAAGCTAAGGTAGTTTGAGTTGATTTTTCCTCTACACCCTCCAAGAAGTATTTATCCTTTTAGTTAGCACTGTTACTAGTGGTCCCTTATTGTTATCTAGATCCTTGCCACATGTTTCTTACTTGTCCAGGGCACTGAACATTGCTACGCCTTCTTATCGGGCTTGTGCCAAAATCATCCGAGGTAGAGTGCCCCATTTGATGCAACACACTTATGTCAGTATTTTTTCCAGTCTTCGCAACACTTTTTATAGACGCTTTCGGGTATCGCCTTCAGCTCTTTCGACGAATTTTGCTTTATGGTTTTGATCGAGTCAAAATGGGTTCCTTGGAGCGACAATTTCTGTTTTGCGAACAGTTACATGGACCCAGATCTGGTGAATGCGGTGAATGTACACAGAATGTGCACCAAACTTCTAAGACTCGTAGAATTTGACCCGGAACTCATGTTGATGATATAGCACCGCACGAGCGTCTTCGTTGGAAATGAGCGGTCCACCATCTAAACAACAAAAGACCATCTTCCCAGCTTACTTCATTCCTGAGTTGGCTCACGTAGTTGCGATGTGCTCCGGGAACATTCCGTTTCTTAATTTGGGACAAGAGTTTGCCAAGCACAATATACTCCACAGTGGTCTGCTGCAAGTAGAATCGAATGCCACTTCGTTGGTTCTTTAACTGTTGACTCTTCCAATGCCGACTTCTACGGCGGATCAAAATCAGAAGTCTACAAGAGCATTACCAACAATCAAGTAGCACGTCTGGAATAATCTGCTGAAGAGGTTGCTTTCTATGTCGATTCGCTCCCAGATGAACAAAAACAATCAGAGCCGTGCGTGGGTGATGGAATTTGTCTTCTACAGCACTCCACTGCAAAGCACGCACGGTGTATTTGACTTACCTGACTACCTGCTGAAGGATTGCTCCAAAATTGTTTACCTCTACACGTTGGCATACAGTTTCTCTGAGTATGCCAAGCCAGAGAATTACAACCTCCATACCATGGTGAGTGTCAAATCTTGTAGTCATCTGAAGCTGTTGCTCGGTTATGGCCCGAATAGGGAGGCTACCTACAAGGTGTACTGGTCAACGCAAATGAAGAGCTTCCGTACAGTTTTCGTTGAACTCTTCTCTGCAATCAACGCCCACTCTGTAATGCGGAATCGTCATCAGGATTTGACTCATATTGTCTACATTCTTCATGAGGCTTACCAGCCACTCAGTTATATTTCGAAGCTCCCAACCATCCCATAGATGGTCATCCCTCGTGCTCTAGTGCCAGTCCTGTCGTTCTGCATACTCCCACAATCGCCAAAGCTACTCCGCCTCGCATATCAAGCGATGTACTGTTTGGAGATTCAGTTCAGAGCGGGTAGTGTAGTGTCCATTCGAGATGGTGCATATTGTCGCTTCGACCGTAGTAATGTTATCGATGAGTTTACATCCACATAATGCTTGAATGACTTCCTTTCGAAATATGTCGACGAAAATGCCGTCTTCCGTCGTCATTCTCAAAAACAACGCACCATCGCCAATTGCAATGGAAGATACTCATACCGCTGGAGAAAGTGGTTCTTCACCGTTCTTAATCAATGGAATGCGTGGCCCACAAAGTCTCCTCGATGGTGGACTCCGATTTGCACCACCAATAACACCACCGAAGAGCTCAAATCACCAGGTCCCAACATGTGCATGCAGAGTCATACAGACAGCAATTCCTTCACAGGCATGTCGCCAGCCACATCCAACTGGCCAGGATCCCCAGGGTCCGGCTAAATCCCCGAACACAAATCACAGCCCACCTGCCCAGAGTACTACCGAAGCTCTTAAAACTTTATGCCGGTTATGTCCACATTAAAACAAAAAATATTGTAGGTGGACCAGAAGTTTGTCCTCTGGAACGATTCTTGGGCTGGGTTTACACGCGAAGGCAGCTGCAACGCAACATTCAAGCAGAGGAGTCACTGACCGCCTTAGATTCGAATGAACCGCGGATGGTGTTATTCAAAGTGGCCGGCCTCCAGTGTTAAGTTATTTTCAATCAAATTTATATGCAGTAGCTGCATCTGAAAGTGTCACAAGTTGCAGTACCATCAGACGGAAAACTTACCTTGCAATGGAGTCCAGATGATCTGCAAGTAATCGAGCATTGCTTCACGCATTGTTGTGCTGTACCACCGTACAGATCGAATGCTCTACATGGCTTCTGCCTTACATTGAATTGCCCTATTCAAGTGCAGAAAGATCGTCTCATGCCCAAAATATCCACCAAAATCGAACGAACAGACGCGTGAGAGATGTTAAGTTCATGTGCTTTATCTCTTGACTTAATGTTAGATTTCACTGCTCATTATGCAAATTTGCGTCTGTCTTCCTAGCAGTGATACATGCAATCCTGATACAAATAAGATCTTAGGATTTCCGAGTGTAAGTCAGGGTCTTGGAAAAGAGATGGTAGCATATGACCCCTTAATCGACCAACGGCAGCGCTCACATCCCCGAACGGGTTACCGGCTTCGGTCTAACCAATCCCTCGTGGGGTATTTATAATGGAACTGACGCTCCAGGTTGGGAATTGTGCCGTCGGAGTAACTGTCAGGCTATAAAAAAAAAATCCAGAAATCTGGAGTTTCCTGCATGTTAACGAGCGCCTCATAGCAATCCGCATTAAGGCTAAATTTTGCCAACATTAGCATTATATGCGCGCACGCTCCCACAGAAGAGAAAGATGACGACACCAAAGAGCTCTTGGACAAAACTTACGATTGTCCTCGGCGACTTTAATGCAAAGCTAGGAACAGAGGACATATTTGGTAGTACTGTCGGAAAGTCTACGTTAAGGGGACTTGGGGAACACATGATTAATCAAACGTCAGCCAGATTGACCAAATTGCGATTGACGCAAGGCACTCCTCCAGTATTATGGATGTCCGAACCTTTTGAGGGGCCAACATCGACTCGGACCACAACCTTATTGTAGCCAAGGTACAGTTGCGGATATCACGAATATTGCAAAGGCAAGATAATACTGTGAATAAGATCGCCAAATCTTTTTCCGATCAAGTCGCGCTTAATCTCTTAAGAGTTCCCATGCCCTCAGCATCAAGTAGTGAAGACCATGGGCAACATTGTCAAAAACCCATCATTGATGCCGCCTCTGAATGAAACCCCTGATTTGACGACGAGTGCCATTAAGCACATGTAGCTAAGCATACAAAGCGGCGCTGTATAGAACGATTATAGCTGTTCACGAGCTCTAGGAGCAGAAGAAGAGAGAAGAAAGAAGGAGCATGAGAATCGCACAAAATGAGAATCGAAAGTTTTACCAAAAGCTAAAAAAAACATGCCACGGACACTAACTCCGAACCGAAGCCTGTAGAGACAAACAAGGGAGCATAGTAGTGGCGCCGCGGTCGATTCTGAGGATTTGGAGAGAGCATTTCTGTATATTTTATTTCCAGTTTTCCAATTGTATTCCCAAATACCGCTGTCAGGCAGAATGAACCTTACAACCTGGACGATCCAACATTTCCGTCCACCCAACCTGGATGACATGAAGATAGCCATATCTAAGCTTAGGTCCAGCAAATCTGGTGGAGCGGACGGCTTGACTGCTGAGCTCTTCAAAGCGACAGGCGATGATCTGGTAAGGAGCATCTGTAAAATATGGTCGGCCAAAGTATTGTTTGTCTGATCTTGAAGAAAGGAGACTTTCTGAACTGCGCCAACAGTAGAGGCATCTTCTTAACATCACCTACAAGGTCCTCTCTGCCATATTGTGTGGACGCCTGACACCGTTGCTGAACAACCTGATTAGCCTATGTCTGTGCGGCTTTAGGCCAGGAAAGTCGACTATCGACTAAATATTCACACTACGGTAGATTTTGGAAAAAACCCATTAGCTCAAAATCGATCCACATCACCTATTCATCGATTTTAAGGCCGCGTATGATAGCATCTACATAGACGAGCTATGCAGAGCGATGTCTAATTTTGGCATCCCTGCGCAGGATGACGATGGAGAATGTACATTGCTCCATCAAGGTCGGTAAATAACTCACCGAGACCTTTGATGTCAAAAAAGGATTTAGACAAGGCGATGCGCTGTCATGCGATTTCTTTAACATTATTCCTTTAGCAAGCCTTGATCAATTCTCTAACAACTTCTAAGCAACTTCGACAATGCAAGACTTGTTACATGAGACTTGAAATCGCTGATGAACTTGCTATGCAAGGCCAAATCTCCGATAGAATTGCCTGCGTCCTCAATTAGAGCTTCCGTAGGCAGTTGAATTTCATATGAGCCTTAGTCCTAGTCATCCAAATCATTTTTCGGGGTCTAAGTCGTGATTGTAATGGTAGAAATTTTGTGCATATCTATCGTATTGCACCTGAAAATAGCGCACCGAAAGACCCCTCAAACCACGACTCAGTTTATAGTCAGCCGTCTCACTTGAAATTTCTCCTCCAAAGCCCTATTTTATCGACTTTCGTTGTGTCGTCTTTGGGCTGCTCTATATGACACCACTTTGTTTACGTTCACAAATCCACCTGGCCACTTTAGAACTCGTAAAATCGCACACGAGTATTAAAACGTGAGCATTATCATAGTCACCTCGTGTGAGATTTAATTTGTTAATAATTTCTCTAAACCTTTCCCACGCTTCTCCACTACGGCTCACAACCAGCATCCAATAAATACCAGTATTCGTATTGTACTCGTATTTGTATCTACCAACACTAAAACTAGTTTCCGAACAAACGTGTGGCATCTCGCTGTCTCAGTTCTATCGCAAGCCCCCTTCCGATTAACAATATTTCGAGCGCATAAATTGCTGGATGAGTCAATGGTCATTACGGCTAGATTAGTGTCACGAGGTGAAACAAATTATTAGCTCGTAACTTAAGGTCACCAATAGTTGTATCTGGAATTTGATTAGCTTTATTCGAGATGAATTGAGGGTGAGTATCCGAGTACTACTCTCACATTATGGTGACAAAAAAAAAAAAATTCAAAAATTTTGTAACCGAAATTTTGATTATGTGAACAAATTTGTATTCGCAATCCATTTGGCCCATGCAAATTGGTATCTATAGATACACACAATGTGGGTGGGTATAATTATGCAAATGATTCAACGGTGGAATTTTTTTGATTTTCATTGTCAAAGATACACTAAAACGTGTTGAAGATACTGAAATCAGATACAAAGTCTCATCAAGTGGAGTTTCTGCCGCAGAAGTGTCATAGAAATTGACTGCTGTAATCGCGAACCATGCGTGAGTTGAAGATTTGAATTTACTCTCAGGTACCTTCTGGAGTACCATGTAGGCTTGAATTTTTTGTGAAGTGTTGTCATGTATCTACGATGGATCAACAACTGATCAACCTTCATTTATGAAGAATAAAATGCTTATTCTCTTCGGTGGTTATTCTTTTCATCTGGTTTCAGTCTTATGTAAGAGATAAATTTCAACAGATAAATGGCTATCTGGAGCTATTACAGAAAGTTAATCGCTATTTGGCATTTATTACATTCTTTATCTTCTTAGGGCAATCAAGTAGCAATTACTACGAATCTGTGAGATACAGCTCAGGGAAAGGAGTCCTAATCTTGGTTGGAAGAGATTACAATAAACTGAGCTATTAAGTGACCTACTTCAACACCAGTAGGAGCATTTAAGCCGCCAATTGGACGACATTCCGAATTGAAAGAATCGGATTCATTTCGAAAGGCAAATTGTGAATAGATAGATACTATTCCTATTTGAACGAGTATGGCATTCGTTAACGATTCTTTCTAATGATTTAAATGTTGAAAGGAATGTAGCACTCGTAGATACATACGGGTATTCTTCGTAACTCATAGGATTTGTAGATGCAATTAACTTGTAAGCAGATCTTCTTGATTGGATATGAGTTACATAATATTTTTGAAAGGCTGGAAGCAACTACAAGATGAAGGGATGGAAATTGTCTATGTGGTGGCTATTTACAAAATATATCTACGTGAGTTTAAGGGTCCAATTTGGGGTTGTCCCAAAATTGCTAAATTTGGTTGTAAATACCACTGCAAATGAAACGGAAAGTAATTTCAAAAACTATCTTCTTAATGATTGCTTTATTCTTGTGGCAGCCAACTTCAGTCACGAATGGTGGTAACAACATTAAAGTGAACTTAGAGTAAATAATCTGGTAATCACGTTTTGATTACACGAAATTGCCTTGACTGACGAAATCTTTCTTTGGATAATCCATCTAGTCAAAGGTTTTCATAAAATTTAAAGACTTTATAGGCAGATCTGGGAGTTCTCCCTTTGAAAAGATTAGGGTGCTCAAAGCTTATGATTCAGTTCAGAGGATCATCAAGGAAACTTACTTACAATTGGCATCCAATGAACATTTAGACCTGAGAAAATGTTTAATAGAATAGAACATGATTTCCAAACTTTTGTAACACCTAAAAAGCTATAAGTAATTCTATGATATCGAACATCACGAAAAGTGAAACACATACTAAAAGTTCGAAATTAGGGAAGCTCATGTTGTAATGTTTTTACACTCAAGAAACTCACCGTATCTAGTGCATTTAAAGTAAATACGATCCTTAATCGTTTGAACCTTGTCGCACCTAGCAAGGTTAGGACGTTTCATATTTCTGTAGCGCTGATTGGATGGGCCTTAAAATATCTTAAATTGAGTAAGAAGTATATGCTTTGTAATTTTTTACGGTGTAATTGTTAAATCTTCACTAACATCACGAAAAGTGGAACACCTTCCGAACGATCCAAGATGTATTGACTTACGCTTGCAAAATTGTAAAGCAGGGGCTTTTACAAAATGCGAAACGCTCCATAGATGGATGGAATAAGGATAAATAGTTTCATATTTATTTATATTATCGTATAACATGGATAGCTCAGAGATCATATTGTTTGTCACGAAATTCGAAACGTCATACAAATGCCAAGATAGGTCTTGCAAGTCGAGGCATGAACATGTGGACCATGTGCCAAATAAATCAAAGTATGGATAAGTCTATTCAGGGAATTGAGTTCCTCGTCAACTTTGTTTTACGCCATTCTATCCTGGCAAGCCATGACATATGAACTAGGAAAGTCTTATTTCGGCAGCTTTTATTCGTGATTTTATGATCGTTAGATACCCGCCTTAAAACAGAACATTTTTAGAAATGATTTTGTCTATCTTTTGATCCTTGCACTTCCGTAGCTATGTTTGGGCTGCTTGAGTAGGTCAAATAATGAGGCGTTCTTAAACTCCCCAATCAAGGCAGAAGGAATTGCGTACAGCTTACAAAACTGCTTTTAAGACCGCAGATTTTGGGAAACGGAACCCACTGCAAAGCAAAAAAAAATCAGTAATTTGGAGAAATAGTGTTAAAAATTGGTTTCGATTTTGGCAAGATAGAAAGAATGTAAGGGACCCCGGAGCTTACGATAGTGCTCCAAATAGTTGAGAGTGGCGAGCCTGGTATTCATGCTTACCTACCCATCGACATCACTAAGAACAGATTCGTATTCCATGCCTTAACAAAGCGTTTACTGTTGGGTTTGATACCAATCTCTTGCTATGTGTTTCCTTCTGCGTCAGAACTGTTAGGATATATCAGTGGCTTATGAACTACCCTTAGCTGATGTCAGGTTTTTGTAGAAGCTTCCTCTTCTCCGAAAATAGAATCCTTAAAATGTTTGAAAGTTAAGGTGGAAGAAAAGAGAGGTACCGATGTACGTTGGTCTTAAATGTTTGCAAGTTACAATGATTAGCAAATACAGACCTCGGCAGGGCATTCCATATGCGAGTTGTATGGGTTAGGTTTCGGTGCTTTTGGATCAGATCAATCTGTTCAGTACTGAATGGATCAAGAACTTCAAGTAGATCAACTGGTACAAAGGTACGTATAGGATGACTCCTATGATATTTGGAGTGATTGCCGTAGCTCCTTTCTGGTTGACGTGCCTCATCTTCAACTGTTATATTTCGGTTGACTCGCTCTCCTTCAATATTGAGTTAGCAGATATTATTGCACGGCATAAATAGCAACGAAAGCATCGTGTTTTCTAAAAAATCATGTCCAATCCACTGTCACTCTTGTCTATTCATTGTAGTTTCTGAAGTACTCGTACTCTCTACGCTCATGGGGCTGCTGGATATGTGATTTGACCAGCGTATTTCCGGCGCAACATAGTATTCCCATACTTTGGACAACATTTCGAACGCAGGGTTTGCGGCTAGCTGTTTCTATTGTCTGTATCCTTATCAGAGACAATATTTCCAGGGCATTGAAAGCACTTTACCCTATCTGTTAGTTGTCTTCCGATGCTAATTTGCAAAGTTTTGGTGAGAAGGCTGATAGTTTAAGTTTTGGTGGAGTTTATGTTCAACCTAACGATGCTTGTTTCCCTCTCCATGTCAATGTTATATGGTGCAGGTCCATAATTCTATGGGACAGCTAGCAGGAGTCATCTACTTAGTTAAGGTGTTAAAGGTTTGTTATCAAATACTTCGAGCTCCTCTATTTCTTCTATACAGAGCAGCATGTTACCAGTTAAGACAATATTGGGAAAGGATACAGCCTTCACGCATGTGACTCTGGATTTAAACATCTACCCTTAGTGTACACGAACATTTGGTAAACTCCCTGTTAATGCTATCGAACGACTTTACAAAATCCATAACAGAGCAGAGCAGAACTCCATATTGCACGCCCTGTTCGAAGATGATTAGAGGGATGTTGATGTGTCGACACAGGGGTTTTCCAATCAAAAACTTGTGATGCGGTACTTAGACAGAACACAAATTCTTCTTCTGTTCTTGCACTCCATAAGATCTTTGCAGTTTTGGAAGCCTGACAATAATTACTCTGCGCCACTTCTCTGTGAAAAACTAGACTGCCCAGGTTTTCTATACCAGTGGTTGCAAGAGCTTTGAATATCCTGTGGGTGCTGCTTTTTGTTGTTAATAAATTTGTTCAGTGATCGAGAGCCGAGGTGCTAATTCGGATAATCCTTACTTCGAGCACCTCATCTTGACTTGTTACTTTTGCGGCCCAAGCCATCTTGTTGCATCCGCGAATCTGAAAAAATATGTAGGTGAAGTAGCAGATAGCTCTGGAAGTAGTAACTTCCTAAAGTTCCTTGTCTCAAATTACTGAGACTGGGACAGTGGCACAAAAAGTGGAGGGTATCCTTCCCTGAGCCAGTCTCTGCAGAGGTCATCGCCGATTCCCCAGAAGATCATGGCTTGTGAGTAATCCAACAAGCATAGATAGTTCAGCTCGGTTTTTCAAGAGATTCTGGATTTGCTGACCTCCGGCCATAATTGTCTTGAGGTCTCGCAGGTTGGAAGGTATTGGTTTGGTATTATTTGTATCGTTCGCGATACTTGTATTCTCAGAGTGCAGAGTGAAGGTTGGATACTTTGATTCGCCAATTCCCTTTCTAGAGAAGACCCTTTTCGAGCTAGATCGTCTGCGTGCTCATTACCTGCCACTCGTTTGTGGGCAGGGACCCAGCATAGTGTGGCCTTGTGCTGAACGCAAAGAGCCTTACAAGCTCTTTACGACAACACTTCACAAGGATCGATTTGATCTTGACTGCCGCGTTGACCTTAATGGCAGCCTGGCCATTAATATCCTCGTGGGATATGCTGACAATATCCCAGCCTGGAAGACACTGCTGTAGGCCTGCAGGCAACGTCAACATTGTAAGTTCAATTGAGCGGAGAAGATCCCGGGGCGGGTTTCTATCTCCATTTTTGATCCATCTGTGAAAATGGATTCGAGTCATGCTTCATTTGGTTCCTGTCTCATCCTTCTCTGCTTGGGAAAATGCATGGTGTTTCAATTATGTAGTCCATGTCAGTTCGCTTGCAAGGATTGAGGCGTTTCCTTTCGGGTTTGGTTGGCACCATTTAAGCTGACTGAATCTTACAGAGCCTTTTGCTGCTAGATCTAGGAGCAAGAGGGCAATTATATTTTCTAGTCCCGACGCCATTGGTGGCATGAGTCGTGTCTATACATGCAATCCTCTGATCTTCTGTCATCAACCTAAGGTTCCTAGTTTTATTTGTGGATAACCTAAGCTACCGATGAGTCTGACGATAGCCGTGTACATCCATAGGACAGTTGACTATCTAGCACGATACTTAGGTAACTAGTACTGTTGGATAGTCGGAGGTTTGTCCCTTCTATTGAAGGAAGCCCAAATTGTGGCATTTTCCCTTTATGTGTGAATAAAACACGCGCTATTGTTTGCGGGTTGATTCCCAGTCAACAGAGCTTGGTCTAGTTTCCAAGCATTCTAAAGATATTGTGTGAAATTTTACTGAATTTACGGATGAACTTGCCGGTGGCCACAGGAATCACATCATACGCGTGGCCAGTAGCTTTTATTTCTTCCATTTTTAGATTCAGAAGTATTTCGTTGACGATTAGGGCTCGCGGAAGAGGTGAGGGGTGTCTCTTGACGAGGTGACGCTTACCTAATGTTGCATTGATGTTCCTGTTACGGAGCATATAGGTTATCAGGTACGTTAACTTGGGATGAACTCTGGCATTTGCAAAAGCTTCTTCGATGTCAAGGAAGACTGCTAATGTGTGCTCTTTGTCTTGACTTTTTTCAATCATGCTGACAACTTCATGTAAAGCCGTTTCCGAGCCTTTACCTTTTTGTATAGGCTTGCTGGTTTGAGACTAAGTCTTCTGGAGGCAGATTACTTCAAATATGAGTGTCTATATGTTTTTCCAAAGGCTTATGGGCCTGAGGTCTTTTGAATGGGTATGGTTGGGCTTACCTGTCTTGGGAATGAATACTACCCTTACTGCCCTCCAGCATTTTGACACATATCCATACCTGATGCTACTGCTGAATAGTGTTTTTAGGAACGATATCACAGCCTGCTTTGCTTTTCGAAGCAAGATTGGTATGATTCCGTCCAGTCTAGGGGATTTGTAAGGGCCAGCTTATTTTGTTTCCTTCTATGTAGCATCCCCTATGTGGCTTCATATTGGCTAGGAACGATGTGGCTATATTTAATACGAGTCCAGGGAAGTGGTTTTTTAGCAAAGGTCCCAAAGCTTCAATGTTGGACTTCGTGTAGCTACCATCTGGTAGTTTTAGATCTCCAGCTACTGTAGGTTCCTTATATATGAGTTTCCTCAGTCTGGAACGAGCTGCAGACTGCGCTGTTATATTTCCTCATACTGGCCTTATATTTGTCTCAGTCGGAGTACAAATTTTAGGTTTTAACTGCATTGAAAAGTGTTCTTATTTTGTAGCTCTTTAGTCCAATAATGTGGGGAGTTCTCGAATTTCTTGATCTTCGTAGGGCATGCTTGGTTAAAAGCCTGAGTAAAGATCATCCTCAGTTTTTCCGCTGCACAATCTGTGATATTTCGGCGGGGGTTTCCATTTTGAGTCCGTTAAGGGCATAAAGTTTTTTAGTAACTGTTGTAAAGTTTTCCCGCTTAGTATTTTTGGGAGTAGAAATAGTAGACATACCCCCGTCTTTGACATTGAACTTAATCATTTTATGATCAGAGAACGATATGTCCGAAGATACCTCCTAGTTTCTTACGGCAAGGGCATCAGAGTTACTTAGCGGGGTAAAACCGAACACCTGGATTCAATACCGGAGTTAGCAAATACAAAATTATGGTTAATTGCTTATTGGAAGAGGGCCTCACCTCGATAGTTCGATGGGAGTTAGCGTCCCATCCACTAATCACATCTGACCTTTCCTGTTCTGCCTTGTTAATAAGTGAGTTAAGTATTGGTGGAGGGGGTCCGTCAGTCGATTCACGTCGTATGTATGTCGAGGCAAGTGTGAGCAGTGGTTTATCCGGCCAGTCATAGCTGACTACTGCCTAGTCGTCATTTCTTAGAAATCTGGCGACAGATTTTGTAACTATACCGGCCCTAACTCTACTTTCATTACTGCACTCGGCTCTGTAGATGACCAATTCCGTCGATGTCAGCCTTCTTATTTTGCCTAGAGTTATCCAAGGTTCCAGATTGAGGGTGATGTCGATGTCTTCCTAACTCATAAGATAGACAAGGTTGGCGCTGGCCGCCTTACTGTGGTGAATATTTATTTGTACTGTCCTCAGCGTGGCGATTCGCATTCCCCTACGGTTTCCTGCGCAACTGTGAAAGATCTGATCTTGCATCAGGTTGTTCCGTCCTGGACCTTATAGCTGGCTTTGCTTAGTGCTGGCAATAGACTTGTGGCTACAAATCTTCTGTGCCATCTGTCAGTCCTTAAGTGATTTTAATAGATGTGACGTCTATTTGCAGCTGCTCCTATTTGCGATGCCATCGTATCGATGTAGGTGCGTTTGTTACGTCCCATGCTACACTCTACTTCTCTCATCTTTAAACAATTTAATGACAAGACGAGCCCTTCGAACTTAGATATCTACATGTCCTCCTTGCTGCCGGTCGACAACGCTTTCTGCTATGAAAGTGCAAAGTTTGTTACACAGCAGTTCAATGTATTCCAATATTTTTGAATGGTTGCGAAATGTGGTCCTTTGCTTGTTGACGGGAAGATTTTAAGTCTGTCGATGTTGTACCATTTTACATCGTAGTTCGAGAATGGCCACCATAAGACTAACATCTTGTGTCCCCTTTATGTCTTTTGGATATCCATGAGACAACATTTAAAACGACGGCTTATCACCAAATGATTGATCCGATTTTCAATGAAATCGTCAGGGGATATACAACTTAATTTGTGGCATGTATTGTGCTTAAACATGGTCCCTCCGGCCGCAAGGCATGCAATATTATATCACTGCAAAAATTCACAAGTCGATTAACACTGGCACATCGCTCCCTGAGGTCTTGTGTGCTCATAACACCTCTGAGCCCTGGATTGCCGGTGGCTATGTGGGCAATAAGATCCTTATCACAATGAGAATACCCTTGATACTGATCTGTTAACTGCGCTCAGCTAGATATAGAAGCTGTTCCCGTCATCAACTGCCAGATTTTTTGGGGCGTAGCAATGCATGACAGTGGCATTTCATACTCTACTCGAGAACCAGGTTCTTACGATCGTTTTACCGTGTTAAAACAGTAAATGACTGTTGAGCTATTGTATCAGCATCAGTCCCCTCTATGTTGTGATTACTGCCATGAAAATTTCCTGAATAGATGGCAAGAATGCCACTCTCTGTTGACCCGATTTCATTGACGGCATTCCAGGAAACTATCTTTGTCCAAGTACCATAGACAAAGTCGTGATTACTTTATTAGTTCTTATACGATGCGTGGTGTTGATTTCGATAGCTGGTGTCGGATGTGATGCAGGTCCTCAAGTCTCCTATTCATTCATCTTCCTTTAAAATTATGTTGATTGAGCAGAATTAAGTTTGACCTTAGTCTCGTGTTGAGAATTTTGTTGTGACATCTGGCTTAGGTGCATAACTCTTGCAAGGCCTTTAATTAAGCGCCAGCTCCAATGTAACATCTTTAAGGTTGTTACAAATTTTCAGAATATTTCATATACAAAAAAAGTGTCATCCAACCAAAGCGTCGCGTTCGAATACGATTCTTTTGAAAGTTGTCATCTGTCTAAGATGTTAACCTCCAAACGGCTCGGATGGCTGCTTTAATGGCTTCTTTGCTATTCAAACGTATCCAATTACCTTCCGCAGAACAGTGAAAACCTTTCACTTTTGAACTTTACCAACCAGGAGATGACATCGCACAGTCACAGATAAAAGCCGTAACTAACATGTGAAGGCAAAATAAACTTTAATTGGACAAAACATGAACCTCTGTGGTCTACCATTATTTGCTATTTATTTTCACTCACTTTCCCACTCATATCCAGTAGCTGTAGTAGAAGATACTCGTATTCTAAGCAAAATCTCTCTCTCTCTCTCTGCCCCATTCAAAATCGCACAATCGAGAAATTAATCAACCAAAAGCGCGACCTACTTCAAGCTATGTCCAAAAAAATAAAACGAAATCTAGGTGAAGGCTTCAGGGCATTTAAAAATTAAAGAAAAAGTTACACAAAAATGAAAAAGGCGCCACAAAACATTCTTTAGTTCTTCTATCAACGAAAACTCTCAATTCATAGCATGCCACCGTCTTCGTGGTGATAGATACAAGTACTCGTACAAACGTCCAGATAGATACGAGTAGTTTAAGCGGATACCCAGGTGCTGTTCACTAGTACACCTCACTATCTGTATACCTCCATCGCACTTTACTAGGTGAACCTCGTGATCGGAAGGTGGCAAAAAGTCGTGACACAACAATGAGGTACGACGAGGAAAAAAAAAAAATACCCAAACTCCGAGCATGTACGACTACGAATTCGAGTTCGCGTACACCACAGAAGTTCAATTTAGCTCTTTGGTGATTTTCCAGTTTCTGGGATAAAATATCACTTTGAGGCACTTGGAGTGCGCGCATCAAATCGAAAAGGGGAAACGGCCACTCACAAGGAGACCAACAACTAGAAACACTAACTCGCATGGGAAGAAGTTCTACTACTAGTACTACGATATACGAGTATGTACGAGTATATGCACTTTAGGATGTTTTAGGTCAAAAGTAGAATATCGCATGCGAACGAACGACCAATCATTACGTCGTCGCTAACAACACAAAAGCCTTATTCCCTTTTTGTATCTTTGTATCTGTACGTAGATATTCTTGGAGTGTTGAGAGCGGCCAGTGGTATAACGATTACCATTTCCAAGCAACTTGAGAATGAAACGTGACTTTTATTCTATTTGATTCGTGTCGCCATTGTTCCTTCACAAAACAGCTAAAGTCCACTTTTCTATGCATAACAGATACTTTTTTTTTGTAGCTCGTACTACTCTGTATGAATACCTGTGTATCTAATGCCACAATAGACCCCCTATTGCCAACAGATAGATTCGATTTTCATGAATGAATGAGGGCACGTAGGTGGTTGTTTGTACGAGTATATCGGACCACCACTTTGGTCCACAAAACATATCGACTTAATTAGACTGAGAGTTTGTTTAGCTGCTGAATCTGGTAGATACCGAGGTACAGCTACGAGTACACTTTGTCGTCCACCTTTGTGGTAAATCCTAATTTGCTAAATGAGGCTTGAAGGCGTTTTATTTATTACCCCTGGACAGTTTGCCATGAATTTGGTCATTTGTAATGCTACTAATCGTTGGGAAAAGAACAACACTGAACTTTGGAACAAGCGTATCCGTATACCTATAGACGGCACGCAACACCTTTTGACACATTTCTTACGAATAGTCACTAGCGCTGGTATCTATGGCTTCAATCTTGAAACAAAAGCCAGAGGGTATCTTATGGTCGTTGCAGTTGCATTTCATTTTAACCAAGCAAGTGACTGTCAAGTGAGTCATTTAGAAAAAGTGCCAAGTGAGTCAGTTCAGACTGTGGCATGGTTTTGAGTGATAGAAATATGCAAAGTGATCGTACCAGTGGATCTGTGGGTGTAGGCTGATCTTTAAAAATATCAAACACTAAACAACGACACTACTTCTGACACCTGCTTCTGGGATGCACTTGGTTTTCTCGAAAATTACTTTATATAGACACGAGTGTCTCAAGTCTCAAGTCATAAGAGTTGGCTCAAGTTTGCTCTTATAGAATGTAAATGTATCCACCCACTGGGGTAGCTCCTAGATTTGGTTATTAACTAAGGCAGCGATTAATGGCATTGACTTTGCGACAAGTTTTCATTAGCAATGCTTGGCAATTAATTGAGTCGTTGTTTGGAGCTTATGACTATTCTGACGCATGTGGGTGATGCTTGGTGTGGCTAATAGTAAACAAATTGAAGGCTTTGGTGTTGCTTTGATTAGCAATTTTTACCTCAGCATGTGAATGCATGGAAGCTATGAGGTGGTCATTTTTTAGACGAACACGGGACGATAACCTCGATTAAGTCAATATCACAACGTATATTGGCCTCTCGGCCACAAAATGTAGATTGCTTAGCAACAGCAACAGACACAGGGTTGAAAGCGTTTCGAAGTCTTGCAATAATCTCGTTTAACCGATGGAACTTGAATTTCAATTGCATGCTAGTTCCCATCCACCTAATCTCGATATCAAGAAGTTCTTATACAACCTAGCACCTCACAACTCTAGGATATCTGGGTCTACAACATACCCCCAGCACTGGCATGGACAGTCTCCAGACAGGCATCTATGAACCCTTTTGCTGGAACTCACTTAAAGTAATTGAAGGCGTTGTACGAGTATGTACTCTCGGTAGAGCCCGTTTTTTTAATTGAAATCTTATTCAGCAAGGTTCCTTCTCACATATGGAACTTTTCCAGAATGCAATAAAAGAGGAGGAATACTATGTTCTAAGCACTCGATTCTTCGAATGGCAATCAGTTCTCTCTCGTTGTTTGTGGGCCTCAGATTCATAAGTGAGCTGACCATTCAACAGCATGTTGACTTGCGTTTCTTGTCCTTCAAAGTACTTCTGATATCGTTGATTTTTGTTTTGTAGGGCAATCCTGTCGGAGTATATGTCGTACTTTGGCATAATCCTACTTCCATCAGCCTTGATAAGTAGGAGGCGGTTTACCTCGCAGCCAAGAGTTCCACGAGGATGTTCACGTTTCTATCAGCAAAAGTGAAGCTCCCAAATCCTATTGTGAGCATTGCATGGAACTCAAGCGTTGCTGTAGACTGACCAAGGACTGACTCTGCGAATGTTTCAAACAGTTCTAAACAAGTCTTTGCTAGTTTTAACGCCGAGTAAAGAAACGTGAAAATGAAGCCTGAACGACACTAACCCCAAAAATAAACCCATCCTTAGTAACTCTGCGACTGGAGGAAATATCACAATAGCTAGAATGGGCTGTAACGTCTTCAAAATCCCACACATCCGGAAGGAAACCTGGCAGTCCTTTGGTCTAGATAGCGCCAATCAGTGTTGTAATCGACTCCGGTGTTCCTAACGTCCGAATATTCCGAGGAGTTGAAATTGGCTCGGAACACTGACTTATTGTAGCCAAGGTTGTTGCAGATATCCCGGGCACCAAAGCACTAAAAAGTAGTATGGAGAGTTCCACTTTGAATAGCACACTTACTTATATGGCGCCCGGGTGGATTGGATGGCCAAGAGATGTTGGAAGAACGAACACTCGTACCGAACACAACAGCCTGAACAATGCTGAGTGCAAACGCTCTACCGATCGACTTCAAAAGCGGGCCAAGTCAAAGAATGTTTGTATCCAAGAAGGGGGCTACGATATGGAAAACGGAACTCTTAGAGTCAGGGGTTTTTGAATGGTTAAGCACGTCTATGACGAAAATCCCACTTCTGGAAACTAAGACTTTCCAGGTCTTGTCTGAAAACTAACAACCAAAGTCTGCTACTGCATCCTTATGTGCACAGGAGACTTTCCGTGTTGAATACAAAACCTCACATAATATTCATAAAGGAACCATGGGTGAGGAATAAACGCATCTGTGGTTTCGGCTGTTTAGTTAGTTTCATACCACTCTATGATGAACAATCGGAAACACCAAGAATTTGCCTTGCCGAACTAACTCTCATCATGTAAACTTGGGCAATTTCGCAACCAAGATTTAATTGCTGCAGAAGAGCAGACATAAGCTACGAGAGGAACAGAGAGTGGCACATATTCGTCGTTGAGTCTGCTTATTACCACTGTGATTCGTTGTTGCCAGCACCACCGATGGCGGTAGCCTAAGTCATTGAATACTGTGATTCCACGAAGATGGAATTTATCATAAGTTGCGATGCCAATGCTCAGAGTACTTTTTAGATCAGTAGCAAATACAACATAAGCTTTTGTTACGAGAGTAAGACAGCAAGTAATCGACTCAACGTTATCCAAGTGGTAAACTAAGGAGCCGCGATGCAACACGATTACCAACGCGGAAGATCTTGCGAGTGCGGCTCAAAATCAGAACTGAAGGCGCTCTCGACAAGAAGGAATGAGCATTTGACAACACAGAATTCTCCCAGATGTATAGATGCATTCAAAACATGGGAGTTGACGACACCACATGTAAATGGATAAAATGTATGCTAGAGGATAAAACAATGAAAACCTCATTAGGCCGCAATAAACTCAGTGTGATAGCTACGAAAGGATGCCCTCAGGGAGGAGTACTCTCACCCCTACTATGATCCGTCGTAGTTAATGAACTACTGATTATTCTCAGCAACGATGACTTCTATGTCAAAGGACATGCAGACGACAATGCTATTCTAAACAAAGAAAAACTCGAAGACACAATCTTGGATCGCCTCCAGAGGGTTTTGAACCTAATTTCTGAATAGTGCACCAAGCTTTGCCTCAAAGTCAATTCCATGGAAAGCACCATTGTTAGGTTCACTAAGAGAAGAAGGCGAGGAAGGCTCAAAAATGTCACACTCTTCGTTGAAACAATAGAGTTCTCAACGGAAGTCAAATATCTAGGAATTACACAGGATGAAAAAATTATGTAGAGCACTCATCTTTCTAAGACTATTGACAACGCCAGGCCCACACTATGGAGTATGGACCAGCAAAAGTCTAGCTGGAAAAAAATGCGGGCTTAATCTCAGAATGACACTATGGATGTACAGGGAAATGACGAGACCTATCATCACGTATGTAGCCGCCGTCTGGTGGCATAAATCAGCGCAGAGGTCAATACAGTCCAAGGCAGACTAGCCTATGTCTCTGCAACTGGCGCAATAAAAATCGCACCAAGTATCCTAAACATCCCACCACTTCATCTAGAACTCATGAAAGAAGCAATGGTAAATGCCTAATTCCAAACCAATTCATGCTCAAATTCTTCATGAATTCAAAAAAGAAAGCGGACTACTTGGAATACACTTAATAGATAAATGTCTACCGCGATATAACTTTCGGCACAACTTTAAGGTTACATTTCCAGACCGTCAACTGGGAACAGGAAAACCCAACATTTGCCAAGGACTCACTTCTATGGTACACAGACGGATCCAAAACAAATGAAGGAGTAGGAGCCAGAATATACAGTCCTCGCACTAACGCATCCATACATGTCAGTATGGATACAAGCAGCTCCGTATTTCAGGCTGAAATCCATGCAATAGAGCTTTGCATTTGAGAGGATCTAAACAGATATGTAACAAACAAAAACATTTACCTCTTCTCCGACAGCACAGCAGCCCTACTGGGATTGCCTTCAACTCCTAAAATAACGGGCCACCATAAATAAAAATCTTCTGATTGGGATGCCAGGACACAGCGGAAATGAAGGCAATCAAAAAGCAGACGAAATAGCCAGCAAAGAATCCGCATCTCAATTCATGATGCCAAGACCATTCTGTCGGCTGTCAATAAACACAATAAAAGGGAGTATTAACACCTGGCTAGAGGAAAAGAAGCTTCATTTCTAGAAAAAAAACGGAAGGTAACAGACTAGCCAAAAACTTTATGCCAAGCTGCTGCCACAAAAAAACAAAACAAGCACTACAACTAAGTAGAAATCAGATTCGAGTGATGACAGGTTTTCTTACAGGACTCTGCCGTGTGAGGAAACACCTAATGACCATGGACATAGCATAAGGCAATACATGCAGATTGTGTAACGAGGACGTGGAAACAGCAGATCACATAATATGCGACTGCAATGGTTTAACCAATATACGTCAACGTTACGGCGGACATAGCTGTCAGCTCACTTAAAGACGTAGCCGCCTTCTTCACAAATTGCGGAGAGATGAGCTCTAAATGGAGGACATCACAATAAGCACATCTGTGGCCACAGGGATCCTTTATACCACCTCCCACAGCAATCTAATCAATCTACTCCGCACCTTTACTGAAGAAAACAAATAAACATCCTTGCCTTACTCCTGACCACAATTGGAATCATTTGGATGAAACATAGCCATTCCATGGAGCAGTTTTGGTATAAGCATATAAGTGACTTATGTGACATACCATGCAGCAAATCTTATAAAGTAAGGCTTTCTGGGCTATAGAGTCGAAGGCGGTCTAGAAATCCAGAAAGAGTGCGTATAGTTTCTTTTTGCTTAGTAGAAATGACTCTAAAACACCACTTAGGACAAACACATGGTCAACAGTGGAATAACCCGACCTGACTCCAGCTTGGTATTCCTTCCGCAGCTTATTTACGTCTATCCATGCTATAAGTCGGCTTTTTCCCATTCAGGAATTACCGTGGCACTTTCCTGGGTCCATCTTACAACACTTTTTGTGGGCTGGAAAGAAAAGCGCTTCTTTAAACCGTTGCGGCACTATTCCACTATCCACAATTTCACTGAGTAGGTAGATGAGTTTTTGAGCTCATTGGCGCCATTCTTGAAGAATTCAGAGGGGATCCTATCCGATTCTGCTGCTTTGCCGTTTTTCAGTCCAGTAAGAGTCTCAAAAACCTCCTGAAAGGTTACTGATATGTCCACAATATCGTTCTGGGAGCAGATGCAGCGTATTGGAAGCTAAACCTAATGGGCGATGGATTCCACAACATATAATAAAAATGTCCTTGGAGAATATTAGGGAGCAACCCCCCATGGATTACGTATCTTCCGCTGAAGAGTTACTACAGGATGCGCCGTCTTTTATGTCGGTATGGAAACATTGAACAACTTTGACATTTATCAACCGATTGGCTTGACTTGACCATGAACCGCTTCACACCGAAACAATGCGCCGAAATAGTAACGCTGTACATTGAAAATAGTCGTTCAGTTGTGTTAACTCAACGTGCATATCGTCGAAAATATCGTGGAAAACAAGCACCATCTGACAGAACAATTCGTCGTTTGGTGTCGAATTTTGTTTAGCACGGGGCAGTGGGAGATGGTCGACATGCTGTTCATCAACATCCAAGACGTTCCAATGAACTGCTTGAAGCGGTAAGAGAGAGTGTTGCCGAGAATCTACATGTGTCATATCGTCATCGCGCTCAGCATTTTGGCGTAAGTGTTTGCATTTGTTTCCGTATAAAGTGCAATTGACTCAAAGAATATTGCCGACAGACTATCCACGTCGCTTGGAATACCGCCAAACAGTCGATATGGTTGGCACTGAACCTGATTTTTGGAAGCGAACGAGGGCCATTTCACACTCTCTGGCGCCATTAACAAGCAAAATTGCCGCATTTGGGGAACGGAGAATCCACGCGAGATCCATGAAACACAATTGTATGACCAAAAAGTGACTGTTTGGGCCGGCGTTTGCCCCAAATCCATCATTGGGCCATTTTTCTTCAGAGAAGACGAAACAGTCGATGGGAATCGATATCGGTGGGTGTTGGGTCATTATAGTTGCCCACAAATGTGTTTTAACCAGCAAATCAAGCATTGCAGTTTCTGCAACGAAAATTCCCTGGACGTGTGCTGTTAAAAAATTGCGACATTGACTGGCCACCCAGATCACCAGATTTGACGCCTCCGGACTTCTTTTTGTGGGATTATTTAAAAAGCAAAGTGTAAGCCTCCAACCATTGACGAGCTCAAGGCAAACATTCGTGCCGAAATCATCGCTATACCGCCGGAGATGGTCGAAAAAGTGATGGAAAACGCAGCAAAGGGGGTACATTCTGCTTTGGTCAATAAAGGCTGCCATTTGAATTGATATTGTAATCAAAAAGTAGTCCAAATAAATTGTAAGGAACCAAATTAAATAAAAATATATCGAAATCGGTTGCTTTCTTTTAAGTTATTCAATATTCACATACCGACATAAAATATGGCCCACCTTGCACTCCACATTGACCCAATCCTCAAGCCTCTAGTTCAAGTTTGGTTTTCCTTTTTTCCCAGCAAGCAGCAGGCCTTCTAGTACTCTCTATTAGCTTGGAGATAAATATTTTTCACAACACCATTGTTGCTAAGGATAACCAATGCACATATGTACTCGTATTTCCACTTGAAATGCCTCACTAAATCGTTTCTTTGGGTGATATTACTCGTACTTAACAAGCTCTCTTGAGTGGAATATTTTCGAATTCCTATTCTGTTTACTGATCGGTTTTATGTTTTAGCTAACACTCTAACAAACTGTTTACCCAATTTATCTCAGCTTCCACGTGACGCCGGAACAAACAAACGGAAATCTCTTTCAAGTAGCCCGTTCCCCCATCGAATGTGTACTCGTATTGACAAAAGTAAATTAATCTAAATCCGGTCATCCATAAAACTTCTCTCTGTCAACAGAAGAACTTAGCTGATAGTAGCCATCCAAACTTTCCTTCTCTAAAGGTTCGTAAACGATTAGAACCGTCAACAAGCGCCCGTCACCACAATCATCTTCCACACGCCATATAAAACTTTTATGTCACAACACAATGTTATCTTTTTTAGGAGTATCTACACCAATTTTTTGAATAAATTTCCAAATCTTATCGATTTCATGCGTATAAATCGATCGAGTACAACTGTCAGCATTGTCCAAAGTACGCGCTCGTCAAGCAGAAGTAGCGTCTTTCGGTGGCTATATGCCACTTTTATCTAAGAACTGTCCATGGTTCTCAATTTCTATTCTATTCCCATCCAATTTATCTGTTGTTGATTTAAAATTCAACGAGTCTCGATCAACACAACGAACACCAGAAGCCCAACACACCTGGGCCGATCGCTGATCGTGTTTTATTTACTCCCAGGCAAAAAACCACTCAAATTGAGTGAGATTGAGTGAGTTTGGTTCCAATGCACGAACACGATCATTGCGCGGTTATTCTGCTTGCTGTCTGCACTACCTCTCGGTTACGTGATCAGTTCTCGTGTGAACGTTGTCAAATGTGAATGAGACGGTGCGCCAACCACATAAATTTCTGTGAGTCGCGATTTCGTGTGTTTAGATACTTTTTTCCTGGCTGAAAAACGTTCACTTTGAGTTCTTTTCTATCGTGACGGTTATGAAAAAGAGAATTTTGTGGTCCTAAACGTATTCCGAATATTTGCATTCTAAAGTTATAACGCAATTATTATTGGGGTGATTTATGACGATGGGATATTGTGATGAATCGACCGTTTTAAGGTGCGATCATGATAGTTGTGGAAGTGCTGGTGATACAACGACGAAAACAATGCCGATGACGGCGGCCCCCAACAATGATCTTGATGATGTGATCGCTTAAAGATATTTCGCATTCTCTAATTAAGTTAACAATTCATCTAAAAAGTGTTTTACGCTTTGTTAAATTCGTTACTCCTCTATTGTGTATCCGAAAAATTTGTAACGTACGAGGGGAAACAAATAATTTTCCAGATAAGAAAAAAAAAAAAAAAAAACAAATCGACAAATCATGTTTCTTTAATCGTGTTTTTGATTTTCGATTTTCAACTTCAACCGAAACGTAGAAGTAGAAGAGCCGATAGAAAACGTGATTACAAGAAAAAGCTCTTGTGGTATTCATTAAGTAACTTAGTTGAGTACCCGCATCTAGAAGAAATCCAAAAGATACTTCAACTTTTTTCCAAGTCAGACAAGGAGACGCGGTTCGAAAAAAGATGCTGTGCAATGAGGATTTTATTACCACAGTAAGTTAACTAACACTCTCTAGATACTCGTAAATCGTTTTCGATTTTCCTTCGGACGGGGTTAATTGTTCGATAACCCACATTCGGTGCAGGCCATACAGATGAACAGCAGTTTGGCATTTTCGGGGTGGGTACGAGTAATTGAGTTGTTCCGTGGGGGTGTTTGGGGTGGGCAGGGGAAAGCTGATGTAATAAAATTTGAATATGCGGGTTACCAGTTGATGGGGATGATGGGTTAAGTGGGAATGAGGAATAATTACAGTGACATTTGGAAGATTTCGAATAGGATGAGGAGGTTGTACTCGTATTTGGCTTCTTTCTATATTTGACTTCGGTTTTTTTTTTTTGTAGTATAACGGTCGAGATGTTGTTGTGCCACTTCTGTGGGGTATCTACCTGTGACTTAACTGGTTGGTGTGAATCAACGAATTCAGAAAATTAAATCATCGGCTAGAGCCCATTAAAAGACTCCAAGTTTGGTGTGGTGACATCGATTTTGTTCGCCAAAAACTAAGAGGGTTTTTCCATTGATTTTTTAGAACACAGTTACTTTGTTTATTGTATAGAATTGTTTGGGATGGACAACATAAGAATTCTTGTACCCTAAATCGTGGTTCTTCTAAATCTACTTCAAAGTACTGCCCTCCCGATATAATACACTTACGCCAACGGTTTTTCCAATCCTCGAAATAATTGTTAAGCTCGATTTCCGGAATGGCCTTCAAAGCGCGCAGCGATTCGGTGTTTATTTTCTCAATCGTGTCGAAACGGTGTGGGGAATAACCAGAACTCACATTCACACGGAGTAGAATTTGTGGCGAAATAGACCAAAAGAACCAACGCTCTTTTTCCAAAAGAAGAGTGTTTTTTAAACTAAACGAAATGTGACTTTTTTCAGGCATAAAGCATCCTTCCAAACGGTCTGCACTGATCCAAATGAAGTGTTAACAGTATCAGAGATGTCTCTAATTATCAATCAACGATTTTTGAGGACCAAATCTTTGATTTCCTTGACGTGTTGTTCTTCAGTTGATGTTGATGGCCGTCCAGGATGATTTTTGTCTTTTACGCTTTCTTTGCCTTTTTTGAATTGTTTATGACATAGCCTATCCACCGAAGACCTTCTGCAACATTCTCAACGTTTCTGCAGCAGAAATTTCATTCCGCAAACAAAATTTAAGGCAACTTCTTTGCTCAACAAAATCAGACATTGTAAAGATCTCTCAATTCATCTTTTGTTGTTCATAAAACATGCGCGCAACTATTGAACAAATTCAGATTTTGACATGAAATTTGACATAGATGTTAATGACAGTACTACCAACTTAAAAAGATATATTTGCCGGAATCGAAGAGCCCACTTATTTTACAGGTATGTGCCTAGGCAAGTATTCCTTTGATCTGCCAACATCCTGAAGTGAAATTTGTGGGAAATATGGGGGTAAATGTTGAGATTTACTGAAAAAAGGCTCTTGTTCATCTACTATACTTGCGCAAGATCTTTCTACGTTGACACTTAGAGCGTGCTTCTTTCGAATCCCGTTTAGTTTTCATCGACCCGCCTTATATTGTCAGTAACAGAGTAATCTGAAACTATACTCTTTTTTTTCCTTTTGGGAAGAGGAGAAATGCTTTACGCACCATAAGGAGGTCTGTTGGCGTTGACCATCCCCGTGTGTCCGGCTCTCTCCGCATGCTTTCGGATCATACGGACCAAAACTCCTCCCAACCCTGTGGCTTCTGACACAACCCTTGGGACCGCTCTTCGCGTTACTTCAAGGGGCTGTGATCCTACACCCTTTCGGGTTTACGTGCTTTCCCGGTATTGTTCTTCTTCTCTTTTCTTTCTTCTGAGAATATCTTCCATAAACTGGCAAATTCTTCCCTAGATCAGGTCACTCGTCAGCATTTTATCCATTATGTTTTCTGGGTTGAAGGCACCAATGCTGTTTTCCAGTGCTGTGCGTTGGGCTTCTCATCTTCTGCAGGCAATGTCCGGTGAGGAACTGGGTGACAAAGTAGTTGACCTCCTCGTGTTTCCGGTCTCTCCACTTAGCCACATTTCTTATCAGCCTCGCTGTCCAGCTTCCTCTGCTTTCCGAGATCCAGCGCTCTTGCCACTTCCGTATCGTTTGCTGCTCTGCTTGGTCGATTGCCGCTTCCAATCCGATTTCCGCATTGTTTTCGTGGACGTACTTCCTTTGTGTCGCTAGAAGATCGATGGGAGTCACTCCTACGACTACAAGGACGGCTGGTTCCGACACCGTTCGGTAAGATCTAGCCACGCGTAGAACTCCACGTCTTTGCACTGCCGCCATCTGCTTCCGGTACTTTTCTTGTCGAAGCGCGTCTGCCCTAATCTCACTTCCATATAGGAGATTGGCATGCGTTGTTGACATTAATAGCCTGCGTTTACTTGGCGTTGGACCACCTATGTATGTTCGCCATTAATCTACTGAGTGATGTTGTAACTCTAGCGTCTCTTTTCGCTGCGTACTTTATCTGTTGCCAGAAAGTTAGTTTTGTGTCAAGCCTCAATCCCAAATACCTCACCGCGTCTTTGCTCTTAATGACTTCAGAGCCAATTTGGAAGTCTATTTGTGTCGGGATTTTCTTCTTCGTCAGAAGGACTATCTCAATTTTCTCTGTTGCCAAACTAAGCCCGTGCTCATCCATCCAGAAGTTTGTTCGTCGCATGACTTGGTTCAACTTTCTTTGAGCGTTTTCAGTGTCTCCTGCCGTTATCACTGCCGCGATGTAGTCTGCGTACCCAACGAGAAAGGTGTCTTCGGGCATCTCCATCCGCAGTATATCATCATAGGAGATGTTCCAGAGGTCTGGTCCAAAGATTGATCCTTGTGCTGCTCCAGATGTTACTTCCTTCCTTCGTAGGCCTTCTGTAGTCTCGTAGATTCGCTCCCGATCCCTGAGATAGTCCTTCATCATATGAAATAGGCTGGGATGTTGAATCTATTTTCTAGCGCATTTAGTATATCACTCCACCTGGCTGAGTTGAATGCATTTCTTACGTCCAGGGTTGCCAGCAAAACGATCTTCTTAGAGCGGCAACTTCCTTGTTGAGCGGTTTGAACAGACGTCACCACTTCTTCAATAGCTCCGACCGTGGAGCGTCCTTTCCTGAACCCGTACTGCCTTAATGCCAAGTCTCCCGCTCTTTGTACTGCATCTGTGAGCCGTGATTTGAGCAGCTTTTCCATCAGTTTTCCCGCAGTGTCCAGCATACATAAGGGCCTGTACGCTGATGGGGAGTCTGGGTCTCCTTTTCCTTTACTGATCAGGACCAATCGTTGTGTTTTCCAGCTCTTTGGGAAGACTCTTTCTTCGAGGCAACTGTTGTACATGTTGAGCAGCAGCCGGGTGCTCTTCTGTTTTTCATTATCTGCGCGGCTAATCCCAACTCTTCTTCGTTAAAACCTGGAGTTTCCTGTCGTCGGGCTGGTGTGTTGTCGGGAGGCCTGACCGGATGAGTTGGGAAAAGGGTGTTTACAATGCAACCCCATCTTGTCTTCGTTTAGAATAGGCGGTGCCGATTGGGCTCCCAGTTTTCGCATTACGACCTTGTAGCCTAGCCCCCAGGGGTCCCTGTTTATGTCTCGGCGGAGATCCTCCCACTTCCGTTTTTTGCTCGAATGGATGGGCCTCTTGCGCTCGAATCTTTTGGTTCTAGAGTTTCCTCTATGTTTGCGGCGTGTCTTCTCCATCCCCTGGTGACTATGCGCCTAAGTTGTAGGCATCTCCTGCGGAGCTCAGCTATCTCGTCTGTCTACTAGTACACTGGATTTCTCCTTCTGTTGTTGCAGCTTTTCCTGGGCATTGAAGCATCACATGCGAGCCGTATCAGTTACATCGTGGCTTCAGCTTTTATTTCCGCTGATCCTTGTACTTTGAGCACGCCACTTTCTCTTTCTTCAATGGCGGATTTGAAAAGCTCTTCGTCTAACCTGTTGATGTTCCATCTCGGTGCTGGTGAACGGCTCCAGATAGGAGTTCGCTGGTTTGCTTCTAAATCAAAACCAATTGATGACCGCTGCCCGTATAATCCTCGATTACTCGCCAGTTCTTTGTTCTTGCAGATGTAGATTCCGAATCTGAAACTATACTGGAAAGATCAGGAACGGGTGGGCTTGTAGCCGCATAAATGGATAAGAATACTGCTGTCACGTTGGCATTAAGTCCTACGAGGGTATTAGCCTCAGAAATCTGATCGAGGTCAAATAACATATTTGGGTGAACAGATCAGAGTTTTATGCCTCGTCTGGTGTTATTGGTCAGGTGAGATGGATCTGCGTTCAGACAGTGATCTTGGCAGATATGCTATACTGTGGCCTATTTGTTGCCTGTGCAACGTTTGGCACGCCTGCGTGGTATAACTTAGTTTGTTGCTGCCAGGGGGTGTTTTTACTTAGATGTTTGGCGGTGTATCGCACTATCTCTGCACTTGAACCGGTCGGATATCTTTAAAATCGGGAGAGGATTACCCATGAGTGTGAGTTGTTATATTTCTACTAGGCAGCTAGTTCTTGAATACGTTACATCTTGGTTGTCACCAAAAGATGGAAGAAGAACGAAAACATGTATTAAAGAATGTGCTGTCCAGTGTCCATATCCGTGCTGTTGCATCTAAATTTCAATCTCAGCTTGGGTTTTTTTTCGTCACCGGGTATGGCTTCTTAATGCCTTCAGCCATAAAAGCAGCCTAACTAAGGAAGCAGGCTCCCCATACAGGGCTCTATTAAAGGATTGGTTAAATGTTCTATATGCAAGCACCCACGACTTGAAGATGGTATTAGCGCTGATGCTTCAATGAAGGGCACTGGTTAACATATTTAATTGATCTCTCTAGTGAGGCTCAATTGGCTTGGGATTTCACAAAGATATCCACGCTAAACACCACGTATGACATCGGTCAGGAATAGCCCTGTGCTCTTTTTGGTTAAGGTTATCAGAAGTTGTATTCATGAAGTCACAGGAATTATGGAAGTCAAAAGTTAAGCGGCTAGGAAGGTAGACTGACATTGTTGCGTACTTGTGTATACCGAGAGAAGATTGGTTAATTTTTGTTAATTCCTTGCCATTAAGTTAGTTTGTCGCCTTTGGTGTTTAATTTTATGTCTCACGTGGGATTCTCTAGCAACATTCGATCCTTGGTTTTAACGATTTTTTTAGAACGACAATACGGTAGAAGAAATAGAATTCAATGAAGGTTGTGTACGTAAGAGTGTACAGAACAGACACTTGCTATTTTTTCATTAATCGATCTTGTCATTAAAAGGAGTTAATGTTGTCTATTCCGCAAAAGTTATTTGGAATCAAGATAAGAGATTCAGCCTTCTGACTTTGTTCGGAGCAAAGTCAAAAGTATTTAGTAAGGCCTAATGTGGGGCCTGGTTATCATTGAAAAGCGACAGACGTATGTCTTAACTAGGGAGCTATGGTATGAAGACTTAGATTCTAGCTTTCTAAGAAAGCTCTAGTACCACATAGTTAATCAGCTTAAGTACTATGTGTGAAGATTCTATTACATAAGCCGTTTTCCTGCTCAGGCTCTGCCCAAATATGTACATAATAGCGGTCTATTGTAATTGTAGCAAATGGATAAATAACTACACTAGTTTGTATAACTTTTTGTTGGGATTTGGGAAGGCTGATCTTATGGCCATTGGAGACTTTAATGAGAAACCGCAACTATTGCCACGATCAATAAGTGAAGTGAGAGACGCAACAGATAAATAAACTCACAGAAAGAAACTAATTGAAGTGTGTGAAACGGTGGGCCTACATAATTAAACGGCCGAAGCAGTAGTGATGAAAAAGGACACCAAACATTTATAAGAGGCACCGCATGCTCAAAAATTGATTATTTGGGAAACTGAGTAAAGCATGCAATAGCTTTCGTCGTCCACTCAGACAATCTTCCAATATCCGTCAGAATAGAGCTGAATCTAGAACAAACCTTCCCACCACTTGCAGAAAGATATAACGCGAATCTAGACCTCGAAATAATGGAATAAATAGTAGTGAGCTCTAATCCGTCAGAGGCATAGAAAGGCTTACGACATACATACACTTATCTCAAACTCACCTAAAGCTTTGCAGGTCAAACAAATAAATAAAGGAAAGCAACCTTAGTATCGCTGGGAATGCGAAGCAATGAGGAAAATATCGTTTGCATTTCTAAGGCTCCTGAGAAGACTGTACATTCAGAACCTTTCATTAGCGCTTGCGAACATAAAAGACAGTAGGTCCTTTTGGAGAGTTGTAGCACGCATTTTAGCCGAACACTTCGAAAAGCTGCGAAGTACACCGCAAAGTCAAAACCATATGCAATGTACGGTATTTTACATCGAAGTAAACTATTTAGGTCGACCTATAACCTTCCAGGATGTCATCAGAGTTATACATAGATGCTGCTCAAATAAGGCTCCAGAAGAAGATCGTATTCCTTAAGAATTCTTTAAAAAATGCGACTGATGCCTTCCTGGAGATATAATGTGCCATCATCTTTTAGGAAAAAAAATAGAAAGGAGACCGAAATGAACCAGATAACTACAGAGGCATATCTTTATGAAATGCGGCCACCCATATTTTTACAGGAATTATCTTAAAACACCTTACAAATTGGATACGTGAAAATGACCTACCTATTGAGTTTCAAGCTGGTTTCCGCAAGGATCACTGTTTGCCTTCTTCGTGGATTTTAAGGCAGCTTTTCATTGTATCGACAGAAGAGCTCTGTTCTTTAAACTGAGAACTCTCGGACTTTCGACAAAAGTACTTAGAGTGCTACGAAAAATGTACCAAGCGGACTTGAATGGAAACATTTCGTCTAACTGATTTCAGTTTAAATTTGGAGTGAAGCAAGGAAGTCTGCTGAGCCCTCTACTATTCTCAATATAATGATTTCGTTGCATATCTTCCAGGGGGAATATTTCTTGATATAAACTACGCTGACAATATCGTATTACTCGTGGAAACACCAAACATGCTACAAATTATAACAAGTAAGCTGCACAATACTGTCAAATATGTAACATGCAACTTACCACCGGTAAATCAAAAGTTATGATTGTTCGGGACGGATGGGGGTGCTACGAAATGGATGAAACATGGACCCGGTAAAATGAAGAACTGGAGAAAGTCGAGGAGTACAAATACCTTGGAGTGTTGACCACCCCATAGTTATCTTTTAGAAAGCACCTTTAAGGGGGCAATCCATTGTAACTGAGAAGGGATCTTAAGAAAAAAGAAAATTGCGCCTAGTTTAAAGAATAAAATGTTTGAAGCAGTCATAAGATCAGTCATGTGCTATGAGGGACATGTGCGGGGGAACTGGCGGTTTGAGGAGGTTGAAAAACTTTTGGGATACTTCCTAAAGACAATGTTCCAACTGCCAGAAAATACCCCAACCTACCTGGGAACTGGGTTGCCACCGCTCCATATGTTTAAGCTTAGACTACACTTCTTGAAAATTTTATCCCAACCTGTATTTCTTTGCCGAATAGACTAAGCTAGGCAGTGTGCATAATATACCCCTTCCTACACGAAGTACACTTAAACAAAACAAGCTTAGGAAATGCACTGCAGGAACTTTTAATCAAGATCCAAGGATCATTGCGCGAGTTATTTCAAAGGCAAAGCAAAACCAAATAATGCCAAGCAAGTATTGCTATGTATTCAAAGCCAGGGGGCCGAACCACTGCAATTAAATTACATGTCATATAGAGCTGACAGAAGTGATGAATGTACTCAGTGCTACCATAGAACAAGAAAAGACAGCATTCATTTCATTGGAGCCTGCCCAATTAGAACATCCTTTTATGGAAAAAATATTCTCTATCCAGGTGAAGTCTGTCGTGTTCTAAATGGAGAAAACTGGACTATGCTGCTTGAACTTATAAAATCTGCTCTAAAATACCGGCTGCAAATTATAAGCCAACATTTTTTAGAAAAATATTGATCTTGACTTCGTATTATCGCATCATATAGCATGTCCATAAAATAGAAGCGAGCTACACCATCGAAAGATGACTAAGAAGGTGTGATATTAGGAAGATGACGATCCGTCTATCCACCAATTAGTATAACTATGTAATATATAGGGAGGCGTCCTACTGTCTTAGGGAATGTAGATTCAAAGTTTTGTCACATGTCGAAAAATAACAGCAGGGACATATTTGTATGGCAAAGTTATGCCACCAGTACGTAAGGACACACTGTCGTTCCTAACAGCTTTTCAGTTTCACACATTAAAATGAAATTGTCTTAGTTTCCCTGATTCTTCGTGGGGAGCAGGGTATCAACCACACGCGTTTACCATCGTTTTCGGAGCGCTCTGAAGTGCTAATTCTCAGAGTTTGAGATTTTTTCTGAAGTGCTCTTCTGCACGTTTGGTAAAGACGACCTACTGGCTTGACTGATGGCGGTGAGTAGATTCTATTCTATTGAATTTGAATTACGAGTATGTACCCTCCGTGAGGTATGGTCACTACCACTTTATCATTTGTAAATTTATAGAAGATTTACAGAAGATTCTTATGTTGCTGCGAAGATATAATCTATAAATAAAGGCTTCTAACTCCCTTGCGACAACATTTATCACATTCAAGGTACTATCCTCATAAAGTAGTACCAATTCCACATTTAATTTGAACAATTCCAGCTTTGGTTGGGCACTAGTCCGGAGTGCACCAAAGCCTAGATGAAGAAAATTGTTTACTTCCTCGACTTTCTGTCTGGTAGTGTTGAGTTCGGCGTTGGTGCTAAGTTGAGAAATGTTTAGGACATCACTTTACCTAGTGTTTACACATTTTGAGTTTTGCAATACATTGTTCTCCTCTGCTTCCATGTTATGGGTCCTAGATCAAACACCTTAGCCCTTAAAAAACGGATGGTGATGGCTCTCAGCCAGGGCAGTCAGCCACGTACCTAAGTTCAGTTTTAAGAGGATTGTCCGAAGCATTTTGCTTTTAGACCAATCGTTGTCGTGGCTTAAAACAGATATTTTTGAAGAGTCATCCAACAGACAGCACGACATTCTTCTTGTTCGAACTGTTGAAAACATCAGGAAAGGAATCGACCATATCAGAGCGTTGAGCAGATACTGAACTGTTCCACGAAGTCAGCATCCACAAACAAAGTTGCTTATATAAACCAGTGCCAAGCTATTGTAATTATTGAGCTCTTCTTTATACCCTGCAGCAGCTGTTTTATACCGTTTTGCATACAGACCGACTGTAGCCCATCACAGAACCCAACAACGTGCATACGTATTCATATCCTCATCCGTCACCAATGCCAAAAAAAAAGGTTCCACCTATGGCGGCTACCTATAGAACTTCTCCGAAATACAGAATAATTCGTCGATTGACATCATTGAGACAAGAAAACTATGCGCTTCCATCTAGCTACTTCACAGATGTTTATAGGTTTGTTTTCAATAAGAGGTGTAGGATTTGCAAGGAATATTCTTTTACAGATGATGCACACTGGGTAGGCATATGGTGACAGATGTCATCTATAAATTTGGGAAATTTACCATGGAACGCTACACAGTAAAAAAAAATCCAGATCGTTGAATTACAATACGAAAATTCACGTTCAATCGCGGCAAGGATGCGAACGATTCGTGCCAATTTTGCACGTATTCATGTGCAACATAATCAAAGAATTCCAAGAGACGCGCTCAGTACAAGATGTGAAGATGCCGAAATGTTCAATGGGAAATATTGCCGCAGCAAAGGAAATTGTCGAAAACTATCCAAATACCTCCAGTCATCATCATTCTCAGGAGCTTGAGCTCTCCACAACCGAATTTGAATGAAAGATTTGTCTCTCCATGCGTACAAGGCCTACCGACCACCAGCAGCGTCGTACGTTCTCGGATTGGGTCTTGGAAAACATGCATCCTGACATTGATTTTTGGAAGAGAATCGTCTTTTCGGATGAGGTACAGTTGAGCTACGTTATTAAGCAAAATTGCCGCATCTGGCCCACTGAAAATCCACGAGTAATTCAAGAGATGTGAACTCAGCCAGAACGAGTAACTCTTCGGTGCGGTATATGGACCGGAGGTTTCATCGGGCCGTACTTTGTCGAAAATGAGGCCGGAAAAGCCATTACGGTCAATGGAGTGCAGTACCGAGACACGAGTCAATTTTTTGTGACCGGAGCTCGAAGATATGGACACGAGGACCTCCATTTTCAACAAGATGGTGCTATGTGCATATAGACGACCTCTACTTTCAATCACGATCTCTACTTTCAACGACTATGTGCCATAAATTGCACCATCTTGTTGAAAGTAGAGGTCGTCTACGCGCACATAGCACCATCTTGTTGAAAATACGAGTAGAGTTTGTCCGTGCCCACATCTTCGAGTCACGAAACAATTGAGTTATTTATTGGGGACGAAATTTCGGGGCCGCCAGATGAGGTCGTACAACTTAACACCTTTAGACTTGTTTCTATGCGGCTGTGCTAAAAGCAAGGTCTACGCTTACCAGCCGCAAATATTTCCAACTCTGAATGCGAACATTGAAGCCGCCATCGCCGAGATAGAGTTCTAATTGTGGAAAAGAGTGATTGAAAATTTCGACAAAAAGATGAGAGTCATTTGGAAGATATTGTGTTCCATAAATAATCCCCATGTGTCTACTTTATAAAGCAATAAATGCCTCAGAGACATCGCAACAATTATTCGTTTTATTAATAAAACAAATCCTACACCTCTTATGGAAACAGCCTTTATCCTATTTCCTGCTAAATTGCATCTTTTTTAAAAGCTGTGACCAATTCCATGGGTGCAGCAACCACTTGTTTTGGTTGTCTTGGGCTTGTATCGAGTGCGTACGTAGCTGCTCTTATTTTGGTGCTGTCATTCCACATGAACAGTAGATTCATTCATTTCTGAGGATTATATCTCTCCTCCGGCTTGAACAATCGCATCCATTGATGGCCGTATCTTAGGTCGGTCCATTCACATAAGTATGCAGTTTTTGATTGGCGCTATGGCTGTGGATGCTCTCGATAACACTGTGTTGTGAACCGTTTACTGCGGTCTGAATCCGGAACCTTGCGGCCTGTCATCTATAGAAAACCTCTTTGCACTAGCTGTGGCAAAGTTAACCTTGAGATATAGCATGTGATACGCGCCAAATGCGCAAGAGATTGATATAGCTGGCACTATAGATCGGGTAGACCTGGTCCTAAAAAGTTGTCTAAACAAAACGGGTAATCGATTATTTGGCTTGTACGGGCTTTGGATGGCGAAAACTTGAGTCAAGAACCAACTTACTACCAGGCAATGACGCTTGGTACGTGGCGTAATAGGTTCTTGAGTGTTCTACCCGCAGCAATCTTGTTATTCTTTCCATTGGCTTTACAGGCGTGGTTTCCAGTTTTTCAAATTCCCAAATTATTACAAAGCCCTGGGTTTGCCAGGTACTTCAATTTGTCAGTAGACCACTTTTCGAAGGAACATTCGCTAAATTTTGTAGGTTCATCTTCGTTTCGCTTTATTTTCTCCAAAGAGTCTACGTATCTGAAAATATTTGAAGGAGGGTCTGAGGCTCCTAAACTCCATCCTGCTGTTGGTTCTAAAATAGTTCATCAACATTGCATTGGTCTTGCTAAAGATACGAAAGATCTTCTCCAGTTCCACTATGAAAAGACTAATGACCGTCTAAAGTGTGTTACAAGAATTTATCGTTGGTTCGATGGGGGTCAGTTACCTTAATACCATCATTCCCAAATTCCAACATCGGCTCTCGCCACACGCGTCACTGTCAATTTCACAGTCTCTAACTCAGCATGTCGATCCTAAATTGGGAATTTTTCACACGTCTGCGACATTAAAGCAAAGCAATTAGTATTCGTATGCCAGTGGCCAGCGTTCATCCGAATATGTACCTCTACACTTGATCTTTCCTTACGGGCATACACCGATCATGATCTGATCTGATTCAAAGTCAAACCGCGCCATCTATAATTCAGATCACATTGCCATAATTTGCTCGATTATTGGTAGTCGTTGTAGAGAGTCGTACACCAATCAAGTGCAAATCGCGCACAAGGTCGCTGTGATTTTGACTCATGAGATAATTACTTTTTGTTGCCTCCCCGGACTCGAGATACTTTTAAGTTTTCGCCAAAATTACTGCTGAAATTAACGTGGAATGTGGTACTTTTGGTTGATTAGAGCGATGGTTAATTACCACCTTTACACCTCGTATTCCGTTTTTGCCTTTTGGATTGGACGTCTCGACTTGCATGTGGAACGCAGGTAGGCACTCTACCTCTAATCGAATTTGGTAAACGATCATTTGAATTCCATTGGTGATTAAGTGATTCGCTTAAGAGAGTATCTATGTATGAGTATGCATGTATTCGTATAAGCACGGGTTTAGGAACACAATAACGCGATATTGCATTTGAATTCAAATTGAAATTTGAATTTGAAAATATTTCCGTGGAGCAGGGTGTGTGTTTTGTGCTTTGCATTTTTGATTAGCACATCTGCCTCACATGCGAATTCTTGTGTTACGAGTACTCCACCTCTTCTTCTGCTGTTCTCCTCCTTCTTCCTCTGCAAGAACTACGTTTTTGTTGGTTGCAAAGTGAAAATATGGTCACCGGGTGTAGTTTCTATCTTTGTACTTGCACCGACTGACTGTGTAACCAAACAATGTATCTGCAATGGCGTCACTTCCTATTGATAAGAAAGGTTTGTTTTTTTTTTGGCCCAGATTATGGACGACAAATAAATTTTAAGACTTTTTGCCAATATTTACTGAAGGAGATAAACTGAAGACGCACAAAGTTGGGTTCGGCATGCCAAAGACAGAAAAAACGTTGTATACCACCCGAAGGTGACGTCCAGACATTGTCATGTGAACTGGCTATGATTTGCATAGAAATATTTGACTTCTAACTTAGAAGACAGTAACAGATAATGAGGCAGCTGAGATCTCATAAATAAAACCTTGATGGCTTCCCAAACATTCACAATTTGTAAAGGTTTCGATGGAAACATTTCGATTTTTTGTCTGATTATTCAAAGAGACAAACCACTTTTTTGCTTTGCCTAATGGCGAACAGAGACAAGAAAAGAACAGAACCATCTTTGGACGCTAGTTGAGTTCGACCGATGATATCGATTTCATCAATAGCTGCCTCATGAACGCAGTATAGATTTCAGCAGTCTTGATATTTTCATTCGACCTCTGGGGAGTAGATTCGGGAAACATGATGAGGAGAATTACATTTTGGGGAAGCAACAAAACGCTAGAAAGCACAGACAGCCCTAGACATCATCAACAATTTGTGCACTATATGTGGCCTTTCAGTGAATCCTTTCAAATTGAAGTCGTTTTCTTTACAAGAAAGGGAGAGACCCTCCAACGAAGCAAAGTCTTTGGGTATCAACCTGGAAAACAAAAGAAGGGATTATGATCAGATTCGGATGACACCAAAATCAATTTAAGATGCGACGCTAGTGTCTTATTGGAGGACAACAGCTTTACATTTAACTCCTCGTTAGGAAAACACACCAGGATCAGTGGATCGCCACTGTAGCCAGAGCTAAACTACGCTTAAAGCCTTATCGTACCCTCTCACGAATTTAAGACTTCACAGAATCCAGTCAGAAGCCTGATTTTACTCGGACAAAGAACTTATCCATTGTACTCTTTGCAAGTTCCTCGGTGATAAGGTGCCTACATTACCAGCACACCCACCACGTCAGCGTCGAGTACCTACAGCCTGATGCGGTCATAAGCCGGGCATTCACAGAGATAGTGTTCCGCCGTGTCGTCATCACTTTCACAGCAAGCATAGCAGGATTTTGTGTCACTTATTCCCAGTGTAATACCCTGTCACGATGCCACTAAGCAACCTGCACTCTATCCTGCTGAGGGACAGAAGAAAGGCCGCTAACTTCCTAGAGAGGTCGGGAAGTATTCGTTTGATCTGCCTGCAACCTTGGGAGTTATACCATCTGCAGTTGTGCTCATATGAGATCCAACTGTCAATGGAAGCCTTAACCGAGGACGCAGACAGACACAACGTAGGTTCGGGTCTTGAAAAACTCTCCTCTGAACCTTGCCTGCCAAGTTCATCAGCGATTTCATTTCCCGTGATCCCATTGTGATTTGCGACCCAGAAGAGGGTCACTGAATTTAGCCTTCCGATTGCGTTCAGTGATCTCTTGCATTCTTGAACTAGCTTGGCAACCGTAAGAGGGTTCAGGAAGGCTCTAAGCGCAGCTTGGCTATCGCTACGTGCGTAAATCTCCGCTTGGAAGGCAGATGCAAGCTTTCCTAGCGCAACATCCTATATTGGTTTTGGAGCCGTCCGTGAAAATCCCACTGCATTCCATTCCTGGCCCAGATTCTGATCGAAACCAGTCCTGATCACACGGAAAGTCGATTTCATATTTTGTTCGGAACAGGAGTTCTGGTGTAATTACATCGGACGGCATGTCCATAAGACTAGAGTCATAAGACAGCCGGCGTGCACGGTCATCAAATCTCCAGTGCGTGTTGTGCCAAAGGCGACTTCTTTTTAAACGGAAGATAGCTCTGAGAGTCAGCCCATGATATGAACATCAAGGGGACGGAAAACCTGAATTTAGTGAGTTTTATTTCGATCTCGAGTCACAATGAAGTTGCTGGGCATGGCTAAGAGCACAACCTTAGATGAAGACCCGAACCTGCATTGGGACTGCCTGCGTCCTGGGATAGGGTTTATGTTGACAGTAGGGTCTCATATGAGCACAACTGCAGATGGCATGGCTCTCCATATTGCCCGCCAAATGAACACTTTTCGATGTCTCTACGAGGCCAACGACTTTCCTACGGTAAGCCTGCATATGGCTTGCTGGAATCCTGATGGAGCATGCAGGGGATATGTTTTGGTTTTGTAGGTACTTTATCACTGAATCGCTTACTCATCTTTCTACTAAAGACGAAGGGATTTCACTTAAAGGAATATACTAGGAGTAGAGTGGACCAGTTCTCTGTCTGAGTGGTCTGTTCCGTCTGAAGAAAAGAAACCCTGCTCCAAAGAATTTCCGATATAGGTTAGTCTACCATTCCTAGAGATCATCGTTGGGCCTGTCTTGATTTGGTTCACATATCGGAATTTCCGACGGAATTCAACGTACCAAAACCAGGATGAAGGTCTAATGTTTATCTCACTGACTTAAGACACATTAACTTGTCATCATTTTTCGCAAAACCTTGGAAAGACCGACTGACACATATCTTGCCCAGAGCACACCTTCAGTACGAAAGATCAGTAAAACATGGTGGGAACTCACTAACGTGCCTTATTTCGTTTAATTTGAAGGAAGACCTCAACAGTGTCAAAGCAGAAGCGATAATAGCAGCACGGTCTGATCTTGAAGTAGAGTGCGCTGTCAGCATGCTAATAGATCAGCTCCTCTCATCTTCAACCGAATGCCAAGATGACCGTCTGCTCGAAAACTTCTTAGTTGAGGAAAATCGTATAGCGATGCTGTCACTCGCCTTCTAAGAGGGGTATTCGCCGAACTACTTCGGTTTATATAAGAGGGGGGCTGTCAACTCTTAACCCATTGAACTGCAATGTATCGCCTTTGTTCATCGTCTGGACATCGTAAGAGACCCAATTCAGAAGCTCCGAAAAGACTCTACAACTGGACCCAAAAGTATGGCGTGTGTGCCAACTCAAGTCCTAGCCAAAACCAATAGAAAAACTGGACATCGTAGTCTCAAAGCGCTAACTAATTTTTAACTTCAGTCGTTAGGCTTGTATAATGAGAGAGGTATACAATGTGTTGTGGCCGGCAGACTAACTGAATATCCATAGGAATGATGCGAAGATACACCTGCTTATTTCCTTCACTGCTGCAGTAGACATGCTTATCCATCTTTTACCCTTTGAACGTATGTGACACGGTTTAATTGGCCTGGTTAATGGAGGACATTCTGAAGCTGGTAAACTTGTAAACTTTCCGCAAAAAGATAGTAGACATCCATTCATGCAGCAAAAGTAAGAAGATGCCAGCCACTACCTGTAAACTCATACTCACTCATAGACGTGACCGTCCAGGCGATCAAATTATAGAACCTGCCGCCAGGTCTTACAAAGGAGGGGAAACCACTCCGGAAATTATGCCATATGCCAGAATGTCTTTTCGGTTAGCGTAAGAGAGAATATCGTCCTCATCTGGAGTTGACCAGGTTGCTGGCCTGATCTCAGAATTCATTCGTTCATACTCATTTTTTGCCTATATACCAGGCATAACTATGTTTCATGCTGGATAAATATCATCAAAACAATGCATAAAGGTCATAAGGACGACTTGAAAGACCCAATGGGCAACAGTTTATCTCGAAGGCTCTGAGAATAGCCTTCTTTCAAACCAAGCAAGTGGACGATCCGTATGCAAGATATGCCCTTCTTAGAAAGCCCCTTTTACACGTACCACGTACCTTTTATAAAACTTCCTATCTTTCTCTGAAAGAAACCTGTCAAAGTGCTGTTTGATGAGGTCTTCAGAAGCAAACGTTTTACCTTTCAAGGAGTTTTGCAAGGAGCCAAATAAGTGGATGTCTGAAAGCGCGAGCTCTGGAAGTTGCAACAGATCCCAACCATGTTGCAAAAATTTACCAAACTTATGTGTGGTCTCGCATTATCGGGGTTAAACACTAGACCAGCTCCGGACGTTTCTGTGCGATGGCATCACTTAATCTCTATAGCTGCTTGCAGTAGACATCGGAATTAGTCGTTTTGTTCTTCAGAAGCAGCTCATAGAAAACTGGTCCCCACCAGATTGATAGCATCACCTTCTTTTGGTGGATGCCTGCCTTTGCTTGAATTTCCGATGCTTCATCTCCCCTTCTCAAACTTTTCTTTCGACTGACATTGTTGTAGGCAATCCATTTTCCGTCGCCCGTGATCATACTCATACGCTTCAAGAATGGATCGTTTGGTGAGTTCATCGCAGACATTTACGCGCTTCGTCAGATCAGTTTCTTTCAACTGATGCGGTAGCCAAATTTCTAACTTCTTTACGAAGCCAAGCGATTTCATATGGCTATTAGCGCTTCTAGTGGATACTTTAAGAGCGGTAGCAAGCGTCTGAGCCATTGAATGTTTCGATTTCATCGTCTTCAATATCGGAAGGCCTATCCCAGCGTTGAGCGAAAAATCACCATCACGGAATCAGCCGAAACAGTTCTGGCACTGGTGTTTTTCGATGACATTTCTGCTGTTACCTGTACGCAACTTTTCTCTAGCCTTAGTTGCTTTCTTCCTTTTTTGAAGTAAGAAATCAAAATATGGCGAATATGCTCTTCAAAATTCCCGATGTTCGAAACCCAATTGCAAGGACAAAGCTTGATCGGATCTTTCCAACTTGTTTTATGTTTTATTGTTGAGTGCCAACTATAAGACGCTCGCAGACTAAAGCCACGTCAATGTTCGCGTCAGACATGAAGGGCATCAGATCTAAGCCAGCTGCTGTACAGTGGTGTAAATCAATTTGCACCACTTGCACCCTCTTCGACGCTTTTGCCGTCATCGGGTAGTATAGATTGCCTTCAGACAATCAATCTCGTATTTTACCATGCCAAGTAGCAGGTCCTTTCCTTCATTGCTGTGGCTCTTTTTAGAGTTGAGTCACTCTTTTACAGTAAGATCTTGGTATCAGTTTCACAATGTTAGCTACTTCGTGAGCTACAGGAGGAGGACGCATTTTTTGATATCATGGCGGAGGAGAAGGTCGGTTTTGGGAATAATCGTTAACGAGGTCCCCTTCCAAAGTTCTCCAGCTGTGAGATAGTTCATTCCCCTAACCAACCACCTTAACTCCATTTTGCCAGCCCGCTCCGTCGAAAAGGACTTCTACGGGCAGCTGGTTTCAAAGTTGTCCATCATGCTCTTCAACATGTTGTCCTCAAATTTGCGCCAGCTCTTCTGTTTAATTCCTCAGGGTTTTGAAGGTAGTCGATGGCTCTCCACGGAAGAGGGTTTTTCTCACTTTGGTATCATTTCCTGACCTCTGCCGTTTCGCTGATGGTCACACGGATGACGGGAAGTTCAGCTTAGCTGACTTGTTCTGTTCTCGGATCTTTTGAGGGGACGACTTAGATGTGTATTTGTTAGCCTGTGGGTGTAGTCTGTTTTTGTTCCATGGGGTTCACTATTATTTTCCCAGGGTCTTTTGCTTCTTACGAGCTTACCAGGCGTTTGTACACCTTTACCGTCTTGATATGTCTTCGAATCTGTGCATGGTCTCGTTCGTTGAAGGTGCTGGAATCCTTTTCCGTCATCTTACTCAGAAAACTCGGAGATGCGTTGCTATTTATTTGCGTCTAGCAAGTGTGCTTAGACTTTTGCTTCCTGCCGGTTTCTGAGTAGATTTCTGCACGTCCGAGTCCGGGTTCAGCAGTTCTTCTTCAGTCTCGTAACCTAGGTTCGTGGATCCGTATTGTATGATCCAAAGGTTGATTTCGATTCCACTGTCAATGCGAGTAATTCCCCAGATATATGGGTGTGGTATAAAGTATAGAGATGTAGAGCATCTTCTTTTTATCAAAGCATCATTGGACAATACATCACTTCTATGCACCTTTCATAAATTTAGAGTCTCAAAACTCTTATTGCTAATACCATGACTGATAAACCAGTAAGTTTTCAGACCCAAAAAAGCTTCAAAATTCCCCATGCACCATTCTGAAAAGACGGTAGTTCCACCCATCTCAAGTTCTTTCGTGAAGGTTCTTTCCCACCAAAGTGTTGGGTTCCACTAACACCGACAATTCTAAAATTTGATTAAAGATGCTTATCGCTCACTACCACAACCCGTCACAAACTAGTACCACTGAACCAAATCTTGTCACAAAATTGACCTCGATCTTGGGAAAGAAAAAAGTTTCACTCAAACTTTTCGTCACCAAACAAGTCATAAACTTTCTAAAATTCTCTTCTTTTTCTTCTTTTTTTTTTGCTGTTGATCCAGATCCAAATCGATTTTTAGGTTTGATTTTCCGTTCTGACACACATGGTAATCATGCACGCCTTTCAACCAGCATACACCCGTTTTCCTTCATCATCTTCTTGGTAGTTTATTGCCATTTTTATCTTGAAGAAAACTTGACTAGCTCCACTCTCATGGTCCTATCACTGTTTTGTTTCCGGCTCTTACATCAGTTAATGGCAGGCCTCTCCACAAGAGCATAATCAATTCCCGATCGCACATGGCGGTTTTAATTTCCCTTTGTTTGTTGTTTGAAAACAGCACCAGTTACCTGGTAACTACGTCGCCTTGGTTAGCTGATTGACACTTCAAGCCAATCCCACGCCATTCACCTATAAAGCCACTCATATCTGCTCATACCCGGCGGTATAACAACGACAACACAACGACAACAAGATGAAATTAAAATAAAAATAAAAATAATAATAAAACCCCAAAACATATTCGTATGCCCGAAACGACGACGGCTTGTCACTTCAAAGGGCTCAAACCGAACTGACCAACTGACTAACCACCCGACTGACCACTTTGCGTTCACTTTCTATTTTCAAACGGACAAAAATTTCAAATTTGAATTTCAAACCACAAAAACACGGTTAAAAAAAAAAGAAGATTGATTGAAAACAAAATGCAAATCTACTCGTCGTATCTATATGTACACTGCACCTCTAGGCTCTTTAGATACTACGGGTCCCAGCTCATTTGCATATTTTCTCTCAGCTCCAGTCTTGAGCACTCATTCAATTAAAGCTGTTGCTCAAGTGCTACCATCTAACGCATAACACCTTTAACTAGCCTACACAATGACTACTCGTACGGATATGGGTCCAAAGTGCCTGCCCATTCTACCGAAAACTCAATATTTAATTATGACCATTAAGGCACCCTGCTGTGGTCGAAGTTACTTTTACTAGCGCCCGTTGAAACGTAATCACTCAAATCTGCTAAGCAAAATCACTCAATCGTTGGATTGGAGTTGTTTTTTCGGTTTTTTGCCTTTGGGCTTTGGTTGATGATTTTTGAATTGTGATCAGTGAAGTGAGTGAAGTGAGTGAACCATATTTTAGGTAATCTAACGATTTGGTGTCGTCTTTAGTCTGGACTCTGGAGTCGCTTCAAAATCCAATCGCATGACCAATTATCATATGAATTGGCGACTGCTCTTCGTGTAGAAGTCTTCGTGCCTTCGTACGTGTGCTTGCTGAATAAATTAACGGTGAGCTACTAGGAGTACGAAACGAATATTATTGCGGAATACCTTGTTAGGTAGCTGTTGAATAGTTGTAGATACTATTTTTTTTTCTCTTTTTGTCTTCTATTCATAAGTTGTTCTTAATATTCATGTGCGTGAGCTGATTTCTAAAAAACGAACAAATCCACTATATTCGTACACATAGAAGTACTCGTACGAGTTTTTTGCGCAGTTGTTGGATCTTTTGGCGCAGAAATAGAGTGCAACGCTCATTAACGACGCTTTTGACTGGAATAATTGCACGAAGATGGTCTTAATGTGAGCGTTTAAAGGAGTTCTTAGCACGAACAGCTGTTCAACTGGTTCATAGATACAATTACAACATGTTTGGATTTGGTGTGCAAGGTGCACTGATGCATGGTTGGTGGATAGTGCCAGTATGAGGACTGGGCAGCAGGGTGAAAAGTGATTGGAAGACGATCACTGGATGTAGGGTAACGAGCTGGTGTGGGCATGAGATATCGCCTTCGCTTCAGGACTCGGTGGAAGCAAGGTCGTTTAACAATTTGATGTGGAGATCAAAATGAGAGCAAACATGCAAAATGAAAGTCCAATTGATATTTGGATTGTTTGGTAAAGTGCAAAGGAAAGGTCGTGTTCCTGTGGTTTTTCGAATAAACAATGCAGAATTGCACTAGTTAGCTAAACAGAGAGGTAGAGCTATAGTCTCTCCACACGAATAAGAAACGAAAGCAACGATGAATCATTGTACTGTGTGTTAAATTGTTTGAACCCATAAACGTTGGCTACATATGACAGAAATGCTTTGACTAAATCCAAAGTAATCAGCTCCTAGAAGTCCAATTTCCTACTTGTCCTACTACTGATACGTAGCACATAAATTCACAGATCTTATTTTGGGGCACTGACCCGTTTTATAATTGTCAGCATTCGGAACTTAGGGTTGGTTGCACCAATTCGACCAGCTACTTGTATGTCCTGTTTGGTTTCTACCCTAGAGACAATATTTCCTAAATTTTGAAAGCCTTGTATTAATTCCCTGACTGTGAGGCAATCTTTACTTGCGCCAATGATCGGCACCTTTGTTGATGATTTGAACTTTTCTCGTATTCATTTTCAGCTTCCTTTTCTTTTCATATTTGATGTCTGTCATTGAGAGAGGATCTATGATCCCATTTGACAGCTAGAATATACGATACGAATGTCGTGGTCAAGCTCTTTAATTTTGTGTTTGCAATGTACTTCACAGCAGATCGTCTAACACTCCAGCTAAACAAACAACAAGTATCGGGGATAGATTGCTACCTTGTGGAACACCACTTTCGATTCAAAATTCCCTTAATAGCGTTCCTCTTTGTACGTGTACCTTCTAGGTATACAAGGATTCATTTCTTATAAACAGTGCGCGTCATTACCTTCTTCCAATCATCAGAGTAGCGTTCCAAAAATTTCAGGTTGTCGGCTTTTTAAGCTGTTTTTTAGTAGTCTTACCAGAGTTTGTGGTGAAACATCTTTGGGTTTTGATATGTTTTCAGTTTCTATCTTCTGAAGTTCCATTTACCTAACTCGCAGATCGCTTCAGAATACAGGGTTTTGGAAAGGGTGAAAACTTATGGACAGTGGCTACCGCTTGGTGATTTCGTAGATGAACTTACTGCCGCATATGCTCGAAGCTTCTACTGCTTCCTAGCTCTTAGCTCACTAACGCTGTTGGATAGAAGCAGAATATGAGCTGTTTCAACTCATTCTTTTGTAGTGATTTTTGGGGCAATGAAGGAGCATTTGGTCCGTGTAATCGTATCTGGGAATTTGGGTGTTATCGCAGCATCTTCGAAGCGTACAAACGATTGCTACGAGTACCAAGAGTTGGTAATACGGCGCTGCTCCAGGCTCTACCTGGGATGTCCAACAGGCTTCTTAGTCATGTCCTTAATGATGTCATGTTCTTAATGATGGCCCAATGCCAAAACTGTGACAAGCCTTGTGGTCAAATCTAAGGCCGTCTATGACCATTCCATTGCCATTGCAGAAATCTAGGTCTTCGTTTGCGGTGCTTACCTTGACATAGAAGTTTCACACCAATCTTTCGCTAATGCCACTAGAGGTTGAGCACGGTTTCATAGAAATCTTGCTCGCCTCTAAGATGTTACAACATTTTGCTCTTTTTTGCATGCAAACGCAAGGCTATTTGAGTACGCTCCAAACGAGTTCAGCTGCTTATAAACTTGCTTCTTGGGACGGAGATTAGGACATCTTTTTAGACAAGCTCAACTTGCACTTTCCGAATAGAGTTCTTATTGACTGAATTGTCACTAAATATCTATTTAGTTGACGTAATCTAACGATAGTGGCGTTTAATTTATACAGCTCATTGCTCCATCCAATATGGCATGCGTCGCTCACGTAAATTGGACTGTGGATTTATAAGGACCGCTCCCAACAGAAACGTCTTGTTCAAGACTGTAGGTCTCTTCATTCGTCGACACAAGATATTTCAGCATGCCCTCGGTTACTTGAAGTGGCATGGAAAGGTCCTATACTTACTGCTGTAGTGGTGTTGCTCAGTTATTTTGCAAACTTGAACGAGCCTCACAGCGATATTGAACATCAAGTATTGCGACGTACAGGTGGTCCCCCATCACATTTTCGAATTTAGATTGCAATCGACGAGGTGGCTATTTCCCCAGATTTCCTGCAAAACTTCGCGGAATGGAAATGTCTACATAAGAGTGGCCTTACCGACCCAAATCCACGCTGACAAAATGCAATCTGTTCGCTGACGATTGCTTTCAATTTAGCATAATGGAGTAGATTACGGGTCACCTTTTTGATGGATTGGACCAAGCGCGATGAGAGTTCCGGGCTTGCTCTCAGCTTGTTAAAAACGCACCTTAAAACCTATGCAACAACTCTGCCCATAGATTATCCGCATCTGCGATTTGGAGACCGGTTTTCAGATGGCGTTTTCTGTAATAAGTTGTTTGTACGGATCACATTTTCCAGAGTCCGAATTGTCACATCTATCGGCATATAATACTTTCAAAGTCATATGTCACGAGTCATCAAGTCAGAGGTGACCAGATTGCAATGATTGTTTTTCCAATTTTTGCGTTTCAGCAGCTGTCAAAATATTCAGTAAGGTTTGCCATTTCATCATGCATTGTTTTACGCTTGCCGAACGTGTGGAACTTATTAAAAAATATCGAAACGTTAGTTTCGTCGTGAGATTGGTCGTCGTCATGGAAACAGTGTGTTGGCATTTCATCCCACCGTTGAAAAGTTTGAGCCTAAGTACACTCTTTTGGATCTTAAGCCACCAACCAGACAAAAATTAGTGTGAAATAAAGAAAACATAGCTGCCGTAGCGGCCATTATCGAAGAAGACCCATAAAATTCGATTCGGCGCGGATCAGCTGAATTGGGCATCGCCAGAGAGTCAACCCGGCTTATTTTGCAGTTGGATTTGGTCCTACACCCGTACAAGTTTGTGCTGATGTAAGAATTAAAGTCGGACGACCATAGACAACGCCCTGAGTTCGCTAATTGAAGGCTGGAAATATTGGCCGGAGATCCGAATTTTGGCCAAAAAGTCATCTTCTCGGACAAGGCCTATTTTTGGGTCAGCGGCTATGTCAATAAGCAAAATTGCCATTATTGCCGTTATTGGGGAATACAATCCACAAGTGCTCGGGCAAGCTTGACCAAGATTGACTGTTTGCTGTGGTTTATGGCATGGCGGCATCATCGGATCGTATTTCTGTCGAAATGAGAAGGAGACACCATCACCGTCAATGGTCTCAGGTATAGAGCGATGTTAACCGACTTTCTGTGGTCAGAGCTCAACAACATCGATATATCCGAGCTGTGGTTCCAACAAGTCGGCGCTACATGCCATACAAGCGACACAACGTTCAAAGTGAAGGAGAAATTTAGCGACTGGGGCATCTCACGACGAGAGTTCATCAATTGACCCCGCGATCACGCGATTTGACACCACTCGATTATTTTCTCTGAAGCTACGTCAAGTCATTAGTCTACGCTAACAAACCAATCACTTTGTACGAGCTCGAAGCCAACATTCGACACGCTATTGCCGGAATAACGCCGCATACATTGGACCGAGACATCAAAAATTGAACCGACCGCTTGAAGCGCTGCCAGCAAACCCGGGGCGACTATTTGAATGATGTGCTATTCCACACATGATGGCATGAACATATCTTCAAAATAGAGCCAGAATCAATTTTATATCTCTCACCGTTGTTGTTTTATTTAAATCTTTTTTCCTATCGTTCTTATCTGGTCACCCAGTATTTACTTCTATCTGTAGAGGTGTTTTCGTACATAAGGTTTGTTCACTGAAAGGATTATAGGACTATAATTTCTGGGTCTAATTCCGGTCCTCACATACAAACTGCGAACTACGTATTGTAGATCCGACAATAGATCGCTAAGGGATAAGGCTATTCATTTGCGTTTGTAGATCTTGGCGAAAAGCAGTTCTATTGAGGTTGTTGAGTGGGGAGTCTCTCTTCTCGTCACTCCTCAAATTGCTACTCAATACGACAGAAGAAGTAGGGAAATCTTCCAGGCGGGGAATTGGATATATTTCAGACCGTGCTGTCACCTGGTCTTTATCAGCCTTCGACAGAACCTTTCCGGTCAGTATGACAGAAAGCATGAATTGATTTACCACAGACCAAGTAGACCGTGGAAAGGAACATAGAGTTGTCCGCCTACAGGAATCCCTCGAGGCAGTTGTGTTGGTCCGTCGTCTTGTCGATTAAGACTCCGTCGACGCCTTCTACTGTCAAGTATTAGCTCTTAGGCTAATCACATGGAGAGACGCTAAACGCTTTTATGAGAATTTATTTTTCTGGTGGCATGCATATCTCTGAAGATAGCCCAACTACTCCCGAGAACAAGGACTTCAAGGAGGCGGGATTTGTGTGTAAGTGATATTATTGACGACAATAATCTGCTTAATCAAAACAAAGATCGGTAGATACGACACTACGAGGTAGTTTCACCGAATCAAAGGTCGCTTCACGTAAAGGAATTCGCTCTGGTGGTCTTACTCGAGTTCGAAGAAGCGTTAATCGACATAAGTGTTACCACGAATCAACTTGTCATTAGGCAAAGCAAGGCGCAGAGGAACTCCACAGGGAAGGGTTTTATCACCGCTCATCGGGCTGAACAACTTCCTATGATGACCATGTGGGTAGGTAGGTAAGAGTGACTGTTGGAAACACCAACCCACTTAGGCCTGTTAGCCTATTGTGATGCCACGTGGATCTATGATTGTCTTACTAATGGAACCAGTTTGAGCTTACGCTGAACCGTAGGAGAGTGTTTATGTCAATGTTCTTTTAGATCGTTTAGGGTATTGTGGAAGAAAGCCCCTAAGTGAAGTTTTCTTCTCTGGGAGAAGCGCCAAGCCTTCTTGCGTGCTTGCCTATGAGGCAGTGTCAAGTGATGACAGCTATGATGGCTCTGAGGTGCTTCCTATTTGGAAGGATCAGACTCTTAGAGCGATTCAGATCCAGCTTTGGCCAGATCTGTTTGGTCGCTAGTCATGTTGGTCCAACAGTCTACCTAAGGTTTGTTCTTCTATTGGCATACAGCTTTAATATCAATTTGCACGTAGCGATTGGTACCCTTTTCCGGTAGAATAGATAGAGTGGTTCCAATTTTGGCGAGTTCATCGGCCCTACAGTTCCCTGGAATGTATCTGTGGCCCGGCACCCAGTAAAGGTGATAAGCGATGATCGACAGTCAAGGCGATTTTAAAATGTAATGAGACTGAATCCAGGAACTTAATAGCGATCGGACTATCCAAAATGATGCGGATATCCTTTGCAGATATCACGTTTTTCTTCAGCCAGAATAGAGCTTCTTTAATCGCCAAAATTTCCGCCTGGAACACGCTACAGTGATTTAGAAGACGGAAAGAAAGGCTTAGATTTAGCTTATTTGAGAAAACACCACCACCAATCCCGCTATCAGTTTTAGATTCATCTGTGTAGAAGTGGACTTGTCCTCCATAAAAGCATCTTCCTTCCAGAAGGATCTAGAGCAAAATGGAAGTCTTTGTCAAAGCAAAGTTCAGAGTTCAGGTATGGTGTAATCGATGTGCTCTGTGAGGATTCCTAATATGCAATTTAAGAATATTAGCGTGGCCAAATGAATTTTGTGTCCACTGTTTAGTCGCTTTAAGGCGAATATCTGCTGTCGCAGATGCTTGCCTGCTGAAAATATCGAGAGTTGTCAAATGAAACAAAATCTCTAATGCCGCAGAGGGAGTAGACCATAAGGCTCCGCTTATGCATAGACATGCTGGTCTTTGGACTCGGCTTAGTTTGCTAAAGTAACCCTGTAAGTGAGTATTCGAATTTTGTATTTCCTGGAAAAGAGGACAAGATCAGTTTTATGGGGGTTTACTCCAAATCCACAGCGATCTGCCCAACGGGTTAATCTGTTAAGATTTAGCTGAAGGACTTCTTTAAGATGCTTACCTGAGACGGCTACAGCAACGTTATCCGCCTAGGCAATCACTCTGCTACCACCCGTTTCCAGGTATATCAGCCGTTCATTAACCACTAAGTTCCAGAGAAGGGGAGAGAGGACACCGCCTTGTGGCATACCTCTGCTGACTCATATTTTAGTAGAAGCCCCATCCAGTTTGGAGTTGATTATCCTGCTAAGAGTGATTCACTCCCCAAGTGAGTTGTCTACCTGCAGAGTTGACAGCGAAGTCGTGATTGACGTTGTTAAAAGCACCCTCTCTGGCCAGGAAAGCAACCATTGTGTACTCTCTATATTGTAGGGACTGTTCGATGTGACTAGTCAGTGAATGCGGAGCCGATTCCACTGACTTTCCTTTACAGTAGGCATGTTGAGCTGTTGGCAGAAGTCTTGGATCAATTTTAGCTCTTATATGGATATCAATCAGTCGTTCTAGAGTTTTCAGAAGGAAAGATGATACACTTATAGGTCTGAGGTCCATTGGGACAACATGAGAACATTTTCCGGCTTTGGGAATCAAAACTACATTGACTTCTCTCCATGACAGTGGAATGTTGATCAGTATCTGAGTCGACTCAGATTGCAAGTTCATCCAGAGTACTGGATGCGTGCCTTCTATCTATCAAAATGGGATCAATTCGTACTCTATGGTTTGGAGATTCCTAGGTGGCGTCATATAGCCCAAGTCGATTGGGCTCCATTCCGTTGTCGCTCGTGTATACTGAAGGTCTCGCTTTTCAGGCTTATAATGGTCTCTTTGCCCACCGTGGCCTTAAAGTCATCTAGCACGCTTTTGATATTGTGGCTGGTCATCGTTCTCAGGTTCGCTCGATAAGCCTGTACAAAGCATAGTATGTCGTCGTTCTCATCCCTCGTAGCATCGGTTTTAAAGAATCTAGCGTAATAGAAAACGTGCCAAAGTGGATTGTGGTTAAGTCTCTTGTTGACCACTTAACTAACCCCGAATTGGTAGTTTGGATTGCATCGCCTGTAACACGGTATTCATAACGCCGTCATCCAGTTGAGCAACACAGTTCCAAATCTGCATATCTATCTATGCCAGGTCTTCTCATAGATTTATTCGCATTTCCTATCTGATAATCTGGATTAGTTCTAGTTCATGCAGTAGACCGTAAGTATTCGTCTTAGCCAACTAACTCGTCGACATTGAAATCACCCGCAGTTGTCTCTTTGAGTGGTTTCCAAGTGACCTGAAAAGGATGAACACAGTTGCGCTTGAACACTATGCTCGACCTCAATTGAACCTTCAGCACTTTTTCTCAATTACTCTCATTGCATAACCGTCATATTAACGCCAACCTACTTCCATGTGTCTTACATGAGTGCCTTTCATGCGCCAGGTGAGCTAATTTCCTTAGCAAAAATAGGAACAAAAAAAAAATAACCGCCAACCTTAATGACTTGACATGACAACATACAGATACAATGCAAATATATCTCCCATAGATACCCCGATTCCCATAGAGCCACCAGCCTGAAATTATAGATTCCGCTCTCTCAGCTGCGTATCTAATGTGAACTATCTTTTCCCTCCGAGCCTGTCAAGTCGCACATATCAAAGTGATTGACTGATTGACCACCATGGCGAACTATTTACCTTGGACACGACTCACAAATGTGATTGTCTTGTACGGAAAAAGTGAAACATTGTTCTCAAGATATAACACCGAGTACACACTGTTAAGTGACGTACGGATATGTGCCACATACGAGCACTGAAACTCATGTGAGGTATAGATAAAGTGAAACCTTCACTTGTCAGTGGTTAGATAGTTTTTTTATTTCTTATTTTTTCTCAGTTAATTTGTTTGTCCCGTTTATGGTTGGTAGCCACCTACTACCACTGTTGGATGTAAATATTTCCAAGAACCATCGTAGGAAGGGGTTTACCTTAAAAGACCTCTCATAGATCCGTAGGATTCAAAAAGATTCTGAAAACAGAAGTGAAGAAGTTTCACTCACAACAGGCGTTACAGCAGAGTATCTTCTCCGATGACGCAAAAGGTCTTAGATCATCTCACGACTCTATAACAATCTCAACAAGTCAACAAATTGTCTTCAATTATCTACCTGATGGTGTTGTTTGCTGGGTCTATGCTCTGACAATTGGGTAAAGCCATTACCAGAGACTCGTTTGGAAGAACAACAAATTTCAAGTGTTCTTATACCACTCAAACAAAAATAACAATAACATCCCAAATGACTTCATCTCCATCTGTAAGACGACAACAACAAGTTGGCGTTCTTTGAGTGTTGAAAGTTCATAGTTCGATTGTTGACGACTTCTGAGATTCCTGAAGCAATCATTTAATGGTTGACAGATTTAATCCTTTCTGAACTTTGACAATTTATTGCGAAGGTGAGACCTAAGTGCCAGAAAGTCAGATTTTGAGTGGAGTCACACACGAGTGTTACTTGCCGTAAAGTGAGTGACAAAAATAAGTCAACGACTTCTTTTGGCCAAAATTAACAGATTAACTGAGACAGAGGGGTCTGGATTTAGTGAAAGCAACTGTGTTGCTAAAGTTAGACACTAATCTGACTATTGACGCTTTAATTGACTAGTGTTTTGCGTTAAATGTCAGTTGAGGCTTAAGACACCGCAACTGATAGGCAAAGTGTGTCAGCTGTCAAATATGTTGCACGGCTGCCAACTCAAATCGTTGCAAAGTAGAAAGTTATTTATTTGACAATTCTGGGGAATGTATGTAGGTTTTGCTGTCATCCTATGTCAAATCAAAGCTGAAGGATTGGAAGGAAAGTACTATGGAATTAAGGATTTGTCATTGTCGTCATATCATTTAGAAGCTAGTCCATCACTGTATCACTATGGCTTATGAAGACTTGTATAGACATCCAAGTTGGAAACGAATTTTACTTCAACGTTTTGGTGCAAAGATGTGGCCTTCAAGGTCGGCTCTCAGCCAACATCAGTTTCGAAAGAAAGACAACGAGCAATCGACTTCATCGACGGCATGTTCAAGGCTTTCATGTCAGATGCGAGGTCTCTTCAAAAAGAAGAATTCGTGTAAAAGCATCAAAGTACTTCACATAGGTCACAGATCACATGGGAAACCAGCAAGCTGATTAAAGTGCTCAAAAGGGCCAAATCACAGCCTGGAAACACTCGAAAGATCTGATAGCACCTATACAAAGTCAAAAACAAAGTCTCTCTGTCTTATAGTTGAGACTCATTGCGTAAGTAGCCTGATCAGAACCCGTTCATAAGCAGCTCCTATCAGAGAAGCTGTAAGTGAGCTGAGTAATACGGCCCATCGTAGCTGGTGGGAACGTATAAGGCCACCAAATATACTTTCTTCGATGGCATTAAGTCGCCTAGCGCCGATGGCGTAGACCCAGCTATCCTATGTATAAAAAGGTATTGACTAACTGCATGCAACTCAGAAGAGAACCTTCACTACCGGCACCGGTATACCCCCGGTGAAGCAAGAGTAGTCCTTATACCGAAAGCGGAAGAGATGACTACACGCTCATCAAGAGCGTTCGGCTTTTGTCACGTTGAATATCATGTACAGTCGTAGAATAGCTTAGCTTCATGTGCGCAAATTGCTTTGCAGATGCACCCTCTGTCCAAGATTCGTCTACCAATGCGAAGATCTTGCGCCACTGGTAGGCAGAATAGGAGGCGCACATGGCAAGAAGGAATACTTTCGTCAACGCAACTAATGATAGCATGTATAGTTCGGGCAGACAACATGGGAAGACGAACCACGAAGACGAGCCAAATCTGTTGAATGGGACCCTTAATTGCAGATGATGACTATGTCAATAAAGCGGCGTCATGTTGTTACATGGTCAACTCACGTATGCGTATACGGTCAGGGATTCAGTTCATGTAGCTGTTCTGTCTTTTCCATAATGCTAAAGACTGTCTTCTACAGAGCACAGACAGCCCTAGAGATGGGCTTCAGTTAATACTTTCAAAACTAAAGTTATACTCTAGACGAAAAGGCGGAAGCTCATTGGTCTGACTCATCTAGTATCAGAAGAGATATCACTATACGCATCTCCAATGAAGCTAATTCCTTAGGTGTCATTTGGGATAAGAGCGTGTCATGTTGAGAACTTCCAAAACGCTGTCGAATTTCTGGCAATGTAAAGGGAAAGTTCCGAACTCCAAAGAACGGTACGCGCTAAATGCGCTGATGAAATTTGCATGTTCTTATCATGAGCTATACTTTCCGTTCAAACAGAAGTGTCCTTTGGTGCAGCAACTTTGCCGAACGTCTCTTGACTCTGAGTGTATGGATGGGCATGAGGTTATATAGAGTAACACTGGAACTCCTCAGACATGGTTGCGGTTAGAATCTGAACCAGTAAAAGAATGGAATCAGGTCTTCGCAGATGGCTCCAAAACAAATCTAGGATGCGCCCCTGGTGTCTTTCTGGAGGGTGATAACGTTAGAGTTCACTCCTCGATGATATACGAAATCTTGATGTCAGTGAAGTATATTTTCTTCATCTGAAACAACCGCCAAGTTGCGCTTAAGTCCTTTCACCACTTATACTATCAGTAAAACCGTGTTGTCTGTTGACCGTTTTTTCGGACAGAAGGAAATAATCATTCAGATGAGTTGGTCTGCTGGTGGAAACAGTAGGGCAGCTACATAGCAGAGTTTCTGCTAAGATCGTTGAAAGGGAGGTTATGTCTATTGTCGTGCTTACCAATTAAGCAGTGGATGCTGAAATGTGACGATTTTACAGATAAGAGAATCTTTGTACGCCTCTGATCCAAGTTAGGCCAAATCTGCCAGATCAGATGGCAAGTTGTGGAAACGTGAGTTTCCGTTCTCCATGTCAAGGACTATGCGCCTTTCGGTAATTTTTACTGATTATCTCGATATCCAAGTATCTAGCAAATATGGATGGTGGACTCGTTGAGAGGAATGTGATAATTTTGGCTGTCTCTTCAGATGTCACACTCCAACTTAGCCAAAAGAGAGCTCTGAACTTAGCAAAATTCCCATCTCAAATACAATGCAGTGATTTGAACGCCGAAGGAAGATACTCAGTGCGAGCCTTTCATTTTTGGAATCGTTACACTGGATTTGCTTTCTAATAAGGGGGAAGAAGTCCTGCAGTGACCAATATCGCCCGCGCTGTGTGCAAACATTTTAAGGGTACTCGAGTGCCTTTTTTTGACACTGGTTCACTAGAAGGCAACTGGCAGAGCAAACCACGATCTGTTTCTCATTAATGTCTAGAGGAAGTACGTGAAGAAGTATGTTGAGAACTGCAATGGGGCTTGATCTTGGAACACCGCTGATACGCAGGGACACGAATTTTCGCATCACAGTAGATCTGCTTGTGGAATGCTAGCCACTATACGTTAGTATACGTCTGACGACCAAAGTGTAAGGCCGATAGATAATATGAGCTTTTAGTCCCCGTTCTTTTCTCAATATGAATAGAGCCATCCAAGCTTTCCTAACGCGTTTCTGGATATTTGGCACTTAGAGTCTCAAAAACATTCAGGAATGCGGACGGCCCGGGGTAATTTTGGGCCGTTGATGGCGACAACTTAAGACTTCACATCAGTTAGGCAAATATATCCCTGTCTCAATGCCCGCGAGACATATTATGAAGAACAGAAAAATGAATAAAGTATCTGCATCTGCTGCACTTAAGGGCTTCCTAAGCCCATATTTTTATATTTATATTTGCGGCCCGGGTCAACCCCGGGCAGATTTATTAATGCTTATTGCAAGCTTATTCTTAGAACTAACAATTTTCACTTAAAACTAAAAGTAAAAACTACTATAACGTAGTTATAGGCATAGGTGGAAATAAGAGTGTTCTTAAGAGAGAGTTTGGTGAGATGGTAGTCGAAGAGAGGCAGAATATCATTAACTTCACGAAGCATTGTAGACATTAGCTCCAAGTATCCGTAATTCGTTCTGTGAAGATTGAGCCGGAAAAGTGGCACAGACCTAAGATTGCGTGGGTTAGTATTAAAAGAAATAAGTCGAAGTAAAGAAGGACAATCGATATTACCAACTAAAATTTGATGAATAAAGAGAATGTCGGCAACCTTTCGACGTATAGAAAGGGGTTGTAAATTTATAAGTTTCAGCCGGTCAGTATAAGGTGGTAAGTTTTGGCTATCATCCCAGGGAAGACCACGTAAAGCGAATCGTAAAAACCTGCGTTGAACAGCTTCTATCCGGAGGATGTGTGTTCTGTAGTAGGGTGACCAAACTTGGCTTGCATATTCAAGAAGAGGCCTAACAAAGGTTATGTAAAGAGATTTGGTAACATAAGGATTGGAAAACTCCTTAGACCAGCGCTTGATGAAGCCAAGGGCAGAATTAGCTTTTTTATTATATTATCAATGTGAGATCAGAAATTGAGTTCCTTATCACAGATAACACCTAAATCACGCAACTCATTCACTAAGGGAACAGGCAGATTAAAGTATACTTACAGGTATACGTTATAGCCTGACACTTGACGTTAAGCTCAAGAAAATTTTTCTGACACCAAGTACAAAATCTGTCAAGATCTTCCTGCACAGTGGTAGGCTGTCTGAGGAAGAAGATATACTCGTATATCTAAAGATTTTCATATCATCTGCGTAAACAGATATGTAGTTTTTAATGATGCAATCAACATCATTAATGGCCAGAATAAACAGTAAGGGGGCAAGGTGGCTGCCTTGAGGGACACCAGAGGAGGCTTTAATTGGGTCAGTAACCATGGACCTAAATAAAACATAGTAATGTCTTTCATTTAAATATGATTGAACCCATGTTATAAAGTTTATTTGGAAACCAAGAGCTTTTAATTTCAGAAGGATTATATCATGTGAAATCCTATCAAAGGCTTTGCTGAAATCAGTGGCAATCACATCAACTTCATTTCCAGATTCCAGTGCACCTAAAGTGCTTGATACGAATTCCGTTAAGTTGGTGGTCGTAGATCTACCTTTGAGAAATCCGTGCTGGTTTTGGGAAACAATAGGTTTACAATGGAAAAGCATTATGTCGTAAATAATGCTCTCGAAAATCTCGAAAAGCTCGAAAAGCTGTCCTGCATCTTAGCAATTGGTCGTCTTATCGGCCTTTTTTATGTAGGGGAATAATAAAAGACCTTTTCTAGGTCGAGGGAAATAATCTCTGGATGATAGAAAGCTGAAAGAGAGCTCTAAGAAGTTTGGCTAGGTGCATTTCACATTTTTTCAAAAATATAGGGAGGAAGATCATCAGGGCCAGGAGAATAATCATCTTTGAATTGCTCTAAAGTTTTAGGCATAGTTGTTTAAGGGTAGCTATTTGAGTAGAAAACGTAAGAGTGGTTAGGCTCTTGGGATGGATGGCGAACGCTTGGCTGAAAAAAGATTGCGAAGGGATTTGCAATAATTTGGGGATCGCTCGAGGACTTTTCAAGACAATTCAGAGATGATGGATAGTTATGAACTGAACTGAACTGAACTGAAAGAATCGTTTGGGGTCGGAAATGAGTGTGTGGTCCATTTGGTTTAAATAGTTGTCATATAGAGTTTGGCAAATACAGGGAGAATTTTATTTGGGCAGACTGGTAGTACAAGAAATCGATGTCGGAACGCGATTTTAAGTATTGTAAGTACGCCAGAGTGGTGATGATGAGGGATTCTTTTGGGTAAAAAAGTAAAAAAGGTACAGATTGGGAGAGACATTTGAAAATTTTGGTATAAAAGGATACGAGAGCATCGTTAACCGTAAAGTTGGGATTATCGTAAACAAAGTCAAAATTGGCCATATTGAGGAGGTTATTCAGTTTGGCGTAGTTAGCCCTATGAAAATTAAAACTGTAAGAATACTCATAGCAAACGCTATTAAGACCATTGTCATACGCCAACGTAAGAAAAAGGGGAGGGTTATAACTATCCGACTTAGAAAGAAGATGTCTGGTTTCTAATACGATCCAGTTATCTGTATCAGTGGCGAAGACTAGGTCGAGTTGTCTGCCAATGTTATTGGTGATTGATACAGACCAGATCAGTAAGGCAGTCGACGAAAAGATTTTCTTTATCACAGGTGGGATTTGTTGCAGTAAAGTAGGACTGGTCAGTCTGAGCCGTTAGAAGCTTAGGTAGATCAAAATTACCTAAAAAAATAACTACGTCGTTGAGATCAGCAGCATTAAAAATGCTGTCGATTGCATCAGCAGCTAGCTGGTGACCTTGAATTGGTTGAGAGGGGCGAATATAGCAGCAGCATATATAAAGGTTGCGCTTGCAAATAGGAATTCTGGCGCAAACAAATTCAAAGAACGCAGCGGACGATTTTTTAAAGGGTTTAAACTCGAGACAAGACTGTATAACTTGAAGTACCCCACGGCCATATAAATTTTCCTCTTTATCTAGACCGTCGTCACGGTGTGAATCAAAGTCATGGGAAAATAATTCATTATTCTTAATATTAGGGGTCAAATTGGTTTCTGTGAGGGCAAAAATGTCGTAGGGCAGAATCTGCGAATTAAGGTATATAGCAGAAATCTTAGTTCGTAATCCTCTTAAGTTTTGATAATACAGGGACAGATATTTGGAAGGCTTCGGCAAAGAATTGAGTGATGGGTTAGGAGCGATGGTAGTTTTTGAAACTAGACCGTGTTCGCTGGAGGTGTAGTATGCCTTTGGAACTTACGTGAGACGCAAAAGAAGAGAGATCATTAGCCACATCATCAGGAGTCATATCTAATTGCTCATGAAAACGTATAAAAAGTTGCCGCAGATCATTATGATTAGTGAGAAGGCCTTCTTGCAGAATGGAAACCATTGCATTGGTTTTCGTTATACTGTCTATACAGACAGAGTCTCGCTTATCATGTAGGTATGCGAGATATAAACGAACATTATCGTATAATCTGCGGTCTCTTAGTCGAGAGAGAACATACCGGCCATCTTCCCCTGAATCGTGCTTGGATAACTTTGCCTTTGGAGGAAGTATTGTAGACTTTCAAATTTTCTCTGGAAAAGGTCTGAAGATAGAACTCGCCTAGCATTCTCTGTTCTCTAAAGATCGCAAAAATGAGATTTGTAGCTTTTCGGAATCAGATGAATCAGTATGCTAACCTGGATCAAAGCTGGCTTTGCCCTTAGTCACAGTTGTCACTGTCTGTAGGGTTTTTCATGAGCACAACATCGGCACATTGCCTGCAAAGTTAGCAGCATTCTTACATTCCCTCAGGAAGCAAATATTACAGACAGTGACTTCTTATCTGAACACTAGACTAAGCATCTTAATACGCTTGCTGAAGGTGATGTTTGTTTTGAGAGTGCTCAGTATTTTTTCCGTGACCATTTGGCTCCAATCTTCAGGTTGTCAGCAGAGATGTAGCCGGTTCTGTCTAACACTGTAGGTATTGAACCACTCCAGCACAATGCCTCCTTCCCCCAAATGTTTCTTCTTCTTTGAAATATCTTGACATCTAGCTAAAGACTGCTCTGCCAAAGCTTGTTAGGCGATGCATCTTTTCTTGTCAACGTAAAACCAGCCTGCTCTTGCTTTCAGTATTGTTTGATTTTCTAATAGGATTGGAATAATATATCACATCGGTCACAGAATGTTACCGGGCTATGGGCTCCTGTGCCATCTTTCAGTCTCGATCCATTCCAAAACAATAATTTCACCGTCTTCTGTTTCCAGCCTCTGTCAGTAAGAATTAGTCCAGAGATGCCATGAGTCTTATTCTACAGAATCTTAGGGCCCTGAAGCCCAAGAAGAGTGTAAAAGGAAGACGTACACTCACTTATTCTTGTCATAGAATTCCGGGCTATAATGGAGATTTTTGGCGACGAATCGTGCACTCCTTCCCACAGGATTGCAATGTTGGTAGGAAGGTAGCACTACAGGATCAAAAAGACTTGAACCCCAAAAAGTGAAAATAACAAAAGAACCCTAAGACGTGAAACTTATGGAGACAGCACAGATTAAAATTTTTTTTTTGCTGAGAAAGCCCACGTACTCGTATCTTCGGCTGAGGTAGTGGCGAAATTGGATGAACGTCGCAGAAAAGTGAGAAAATCTTGTAAAGCAGCACTGTTAACGTACTGGTCATGTAGCAAATTTTAGTTAACCGCCTAAGTAAAATTGAAACAACATGAAATGAGTGAAAAGCAGTTGGGTCCCGTGAGAAGAATTTCATCAAAAGGTTTGCAGGCCGCACTTAAGGCTAACAATTCAATTCTCTTGGGCCGACGTGTTATTTTTATTTCTATTCCACTGTTTCCGACTCGTAAGTACTCTCAGCTCATACCGAGCCATAGGTCGCCCACTCCTCATCCCAAACCGTAAGAAAAGAGTTCAACAAACTGAAGCACCACTTGTTTGCTTATCTACCTATCAGTAAATAAATGCATCTCAATCATATTCCTGAAAACAAAGGGGACATTCATAGATTCCTTTCCAAATATTCACTCCAAACCCACTCTTGTGGCACAAAGTATTCCCAGATTTACTCATACCTCTCGCTAAAGTGGCTCGCGTGGTTCTTACACATTCGATTAACCAAACAGATACAAAGATTGTTTCTTCTCATTCATGTGTATCTTTGATGAAAATTAAACGAAATCGATTCATGCTCCACGGGGTAATTAAGTTAATTGCTTCTGCACTTCAAGTGCACATTGAACCGTGCATGAGTGACTCCCGCACAACATAAACTGCTCTGCTCTACAATGGCTACAATACCAGCCCCCAGATTGGAGTACCCTTTTTTTCTTTTTTTCAATTAGACAACAAAAGCCGCCACAAACTGCTGCGGCGGATATTGGTTTTACGAGGTCTCTTTCAAGATCAATTTAGGTGAACCACTTTTATGGCTAAAAACCTGCCACAAGCTGTGGCATACGTGTATTCATGAGAATTCAAAAAAAAGAAACGTTCCCACTGGCATCCAAGTATTCATTCGTATCTCTGGTTGATAGCTTCGAGGTGTCGAATACCTTAGACAGGTTGTCTTGAGTTGTTGCCTCATGGCTGTCGCATTGTATCTGAATGCGTTGTGTGTTCCGTTTTTTTTTTTTTTTTTACGATCCAGTGAAAGTGGTAATTTTGGATATTTCTCGTTTAATTATAAAAAAAAGTTTCACTTTCAGAAAAAAATGCTTCTCTCTTCAGGTTTTTGTTTTTTATTCGGCAGTTTCCAAGTTTTCGAGATTAGACTCAAGGCTTTGCCAATAACCGACGAGACGATGACAAGTAGTGGGTTAAACGCTAAAGAGATAAACCGAAGTTAGCTAAACTCTAGTGAGCCATAAATTTGTCCTAAGACCGTTTAGACTTAGTCGTACGTGGATTATGGAATTGTAATGGTCTACTGGTTTGTTGTTGGAGGGACTCGAGAAAGGGGGTCCGACTTTAGTTTAATAAGCATGTGACGGGGTAATTGTATCGCAATATGAACAGGAGGTCGTAGTACCCATATACATCGGTCATAGTACTCTACTTTGGCTCTGGTAATGGAGGCAATTATTCGTATCGTTTGAGGGCGTAACAATTTGTTTTGCAATAGACAGTCATTAAATTGTTGTTTGCGTTTGTCTTTTGAAAATTGTCAAACCAGTTGGATTTTATTTGATTTTTTTTTTATTTTTATTTTTTGATTCCAGTGGTCGCTGCAAAGTAACAACACACCGAGCAGCAAAAATGTGTGGAATAATGGAGGGAAGGAGTCAGATGATGCGATCGCCTTTACGGATCGCTCAGATTCTGGAGTAACATCACCACATAGCCATCATCATATTGATGATGGGATAAATGTTATATCACCATGTGATTTGAATGTAAGTAGTCCCTCAGTTAAGTTGTTGTGCACCTTAATTTTCGGGGAAAGTTCGGTTTAGATAGTGTTGGAGACAGAGTATACTAGGAACTCATTTCATGCGAGTTCATTAATTATGTGGCCTTAGGCCTAGGCTGAATCCGTAGATCATTTCATTTGTTTAAGGCTATCCGGAGGCGTTGAAGTTTTCTGATTCGCTCCTCGATTCCATTTGTCCACTCAAACGTTCGGAAATTTGCCATCCATTGATCTTGTGCCTGGAATTCGAATCGAGTATCATCTTGCTGGCAGTGTTGTCGACCATTAGTTGGATGGGGTCAAGCCAAGCCAATTGCATTCACCCATTGCCAAAGCTTGTAGAGTTCGCAGTTTTTCCCAATTTTTGATTTGGCTTACTCGTATAAGGAAGTATCTGTTGCTTGTCCTTAGATACACGGCATCATAGCATGAAAATGGAAGTAAGGACTAAGTTTATTTTTTTGGCGAAAACTAGGTAGCGATGTATAGTTAAAATTCCTGCTAAAGGGTCATTTGTCAATTAAACTTTTACTTTAAGGCAGGTCCGGTATGAACTTGAGCTTCAATCAATAAACCTCTCCAGTTAGCGCGTTTTCTAATCAATTATTCTACTTCCAAGTGGTCATTCTAATACGGTTGGAGTCCAACAAACCTTTTCCCAAATTTCCTTTCTCTCCACTAGTTTGAACGCACTTTTATCTTTTGTTGTTTGTTGTTTCTGTCTCTTTCTTTTATGGGTTTTGTAGATTCTGGAAACTTGTACAGTATGAACGAAAAATCTACGTACACTATGTTAGATATTGTTTCTAAAAGTTACTTGAAATCTGTTATATAAATGCACGTAGTTTGAATGACTATTTAAAGTATCTGTTTCCCGACTCATGTGTTGATGTAGTCTACGTAAGCGAAACTTGCTTTAAGCCCAAAATATCTGATCTAATGTGTATAAGGCCTCACCGACACGACGGGTGATGGGGTAGCGATTTATTATAAATCAAACCTAAAACGTAAAACGATTACCAACAGGATTGAATATATTTTGGTCGAGATATTTGACTGCAACACCAAATGTATGGTTTCATGTGTGTGCAACAAATATTGGAATCCTTTATCCCTTATTCGTTTTTGCTGATATTTCCAATTACTCTGCGTTAAATCAGCGCATAATAATTTGTGTTGATTTTATTACAAATTTACTCATAAGGGACTCACTAAAGTTTCAATTGAAGGATCTAGTACCTTCAATAGGAATGGAGATAACGAACACCACTTATCCAACACGTTTTGCCGGCAATTGAGTACCAAGCCTTCTAGATTTAGCTATTGTCTCCTCTCCGTCTCTAGTTCTTTATGATGTGAACTAAAGATTTAAGTTCCATTGCTTTCAACACCCTCCAAATTACGACTTGCTTAGCCGCATGAGAGCTATGTCATCTTTGTTCGGATCTAAATGAAAAAGTTAAAATATTTCAACTTTTTGACCAATGTGTGGCAATCAAAGCCGTACCATGGTATGCATCTGAAGTGGTTAATTCAATTAAAAATAGAAACAAAAACAAATTATAAAGGCTTTAGAGGTTTCGTTTTTAAACTGGCAACACTGTTTCTACAGATTGTCAATTTGACAGTTGAAAGTTGATTTGTGGTTAGTACGTTCTGCCATTTTACGATGAATAGATTGACGCCAGAAAAACGCGTGCAAAGAGCGCAAACTTATTTTGAAAAGCATGGTTCGGTTCGCCAAACTTATCGTGCGATATGTCCATTTTACAGTCGACATAATCGTCCATCTGAGCAAGTTATTCGGAACACGATGAATCGTTTTAGCACGACATAGACCCTAGTGGATAATACGTATCCCCAAAGACGACAAACAGTGCGAACAGAAGAAGTTATTGCTGTTGTGGAGCGCAGTGTTGAGGAGAATCCGAATAAGTCGATTCGCCATCGTGCACAGCAATTGGAGCTATGCCCATCCACTTGATCTTGGCGTAAAAGCTTATAAGGCCCATCTTGTGCAAGAGTTGAAACCGCGTGACCATCATACGCGTCGTAGGTTCGGTGATTGGGCCGAAAACATGATTCAGCTTGATCCTCATTTTCAACGCAAAATTTTGTCCTCCCATGAGGCCCATTTTTGGTTAAATGGATATGTAAACAAGCAAAATTGCCGATTTTGGAGTGGAGAAAACCCAGAAGCCTTTGTTGAGACGCCCTTACAACCATTAAAACTCACTGTTTGATGTACTTTATGAGCTGTTGGAATCATCGGCCCATATTTCTTTAAGGACGATCCCGGGCAGAATGTTATCGTCAATAAAGAGCGCTATAGAAACACGATCTCTGATTTCTTCGTTCCTTAGTTGAATGGCATTGACGTGACAGATCTTTGGTTTCAACAAGATGGCGCAACATGCCATCATCAATTTACTGCGGGAGACCATCAGTTTATTGCGGGAAACATTTCCTGAGCTCATAATTTCGCATAATGGACCTGTGAACAGGCCTCCGCGATCCTGTGATCTCACACCTTTAGATTACTTCCTTTGGGGGTATGTGAAGTCATTTGTCTATGCCGATAAACCAGAGACGTTGGACGATTTGGAAGTCAACATTCGCCGTATTATTGCTGATATACGGCCCCAGTTGCTCGATAAAGTTGTCAAAAATTTTACTTCACGATTACGCTTCATTCGAGGTAGCCGTGGCGCGCATATGCCTGGTATCATATTTATGCACTAATGGCATAAAATTACCTATTAGACGAAGCTAGTGTCATAGATATTAACATTAGCTTTATGTGATTTATTTTATATTGAATTTGTATACCTATAAAAAAAACACTCTACAACAAATGGAAGCATAAACCATTCATTGCTAACTGGTCGAAATATTGGGTAACTAGATAAGAACGATAGGAAAAAAAATGTAAATAAAACAACAACGGTGAGAGGTATAGAATTGATTCTGGCTTTATTTTGAAGTTACGTTCATGCCATTTGCGTAGACTAGCACATCATTCAAATGGTTGCCCCGGGTTTGCTAGCAGTGCTTCAAGCGGTCTGTCCAATTTTTGATGACTCGGTTCAATATGTGTGTCATTATTCCAGCAATAGCATGTCGAATGTTGCCCTCGAGCTCGTCTGAAATGGTTGGCTTGTTAGCGAAAACTAAAGACTTGATGTAACCCCAGAGAAAATAGTCGAGTGGTGGCCAATTCATGAATGCTCCCCGTGAGATGACCCAGTCGCCAAATTTCTCCTTCACAACTTCGAGCGCTGAGTCGCTTGTATGGCATGTAGTGCGGTCTTGTTGGAACCACAGGTCGGATATACTCGTATTGATGTTTTCGTGCTCTGACCACAGATAGGCGGCTGACATCGCTCTATACCTGAGCCTATTGACGTTAACGGTGTTTCCTCCCTCATTTGGAGAGAAATGCGGTCCGATAATGCCGCCATGCCATAGACCGCACCAAACAGTCAATCCTTGTGGATGCATTGATGCTTGGCCGAAGACTTGTAAATTGTATTCGTTCCAATAACAGCAATTTTGTTGACATAACCACTGAGCCAAAAATGGGCCTCGCTCGAGAAGATGATTTTTTTACCAAAATCGGGATTTCCGGCCAATACTTCCAGCACCCAATTAGCGAACTCACGGCGTTGTCAATGGTCGTCCGACTTCAATTCTTGCGTCAACACAATCTTATACGGATGTAGGACCAAATCCAACCGCAAAATAAGCCGGGTTGACTCTCTGGCTATGCCCAATTCAGCTGATCGGCGCCGAATCGACATTTTTGGGTCTTCTTCGATACTGGCCGCTACGGTGGCTATTTTCTTCATTTCGCTCCAATCTCTGACTGGTTGGTGGCCTCAGAACAATAAGAGTGCACTCATGCTCAAACCTTTCCACGGTGCGACGAATTCCCTGCATACTGAAGCCATGATCACAACCGACCTCACGACGAAATTCACGTTGCATATTTACAACTCAACCGGGATTTCGATATTTCTAAATAATTTCCGCACTATCGTCAAGCATAAAATAATGCATGATGAAATGACAAGCCTTACTTCAGCCTTACTGAATCATTGGTAACTTTGACAGCTGCTGAAACATAACAATTGCAAAAACTATCATTGATATCTAGTCGGTCACCCCTAGGTAAAGCGGCGTTTAATTTGCCAATGCGGGCTGCAAAGAAAAACTTCTATTAATCTCAATTAAGTACTTTCTCTCCCCGCAAAAAACCTCTGAAGCAACCTTCGTACGACTGGTATATCAAAGGGAAACGATGCGAAGTGTCCGCTCGACCCCGATGAGCTCAACATCTGGTGGTAGATGATTGTGCAACTCATGATTTCCATCATAATTTGTCCAAAGAAGTAGACCTCGCACCAAAACTCGATGACTTTCAATTAGCAAGCGAAAGTGAAATATATGAGTGCATAACATCAATTAAATCCAACTCAGAAGGTGAGGATAACATTCCGATTCGTTTCATAAAACTAATCTTGCCGCTAATTATTTCTCACCTCACTCATATAATTAATTGGTCTATAACAACTTCCACTTTCCCCCAAATGTGGAAAAAAAGAGAATCCAACATCACCTTCGGTTTTCAGAGTAAATCACAGCTGCTCTACTGCTGTAAGTCGACCGACTTACGAGTACTTGCGGAGATCAGACAGGATTTTGACAAGGGATATGTTTCGTTACTGCGTGTATTAGATTTTTCCAAAGCGTTTGATAAGGTAAACCATTCGATCCTGCTATAGAAGCTTAAAACTCCGTTCGATTAGATTTCATCCCTCAAAGAGCTCAAGCAGGGGGTACCACAGGGCTGAGTTTTGGGTCCTTTGCTATTCTGCATATTTATAAATGACCTCCCATCTGTGTGCAAATGGACTTCCGTCCACCTATAAACAGATGATGTCGAATTTCATGTAGCTAAGCCCCACTGCAAACTAGGTGAATTAGCTCTTCTTACGAATGAAGAACTTACACTCCTTCAAACCTGGGCTCAATCCGACTAAGTCTCAAGTAATCCCAATATCCCAAACCCAATTAAATTTAAACCTATTGCCTAATATCTACCTTAAAAATAAAAAAAATCCAGCTGTAGATTCTGTCACTAGCCTTTGCTACGTAATAAATTGTAGTTTATCTGGATATAGCCATACCAAAAGCCATACCAAGGGGGCCTACCTCAACAAGTCAGGCCCGGATCAAGACCCGGAGGGCTCCTGACTGCCATGGTACCGTGATTTAAGTCCAGGTAGGGACTACCGGTGGTCCTGCCACCAACAAGACGTATGAACGGCAACCTGTAACTGGTCAAATCGTAGCAACCTTCGGTGGCGTCATCTGAAGATGCTTACGATAAGACCAGTAATATGCTCTGCCTCCGCTTTTTATTAGACAACGTCATTAATGGGCGAAGCCTTGATAATTGACCGCTGGCCAATGTACAGCATAACCTTCTTTCCGTGGATATTTCGTATTGGTTTCGAGGGTGATGGTTGGCCTGGGTCTACTCATGAGACCCTCTTTTCATCGCCAGTAGCAATTCGATACAAAAAACCTTTCCTTTTGTGCCGATCAAGCAAATTGTCTTTCTTTCTCTCAGTTGATATGCGAGTTGTTCTTGTGTTTGAATCTAGTCTTCGTCTATTGTAATAATACCGTCTTCCACGGTAGTTGCAGTTGATGACAAAATCACCACTTTGACAACGAGCAAACCAACGTTCACAAGTTGTTTGAGTTGCAGCATGTTCATCATGAACTTCCATTAACAACTGATTCTTATTTGACACAAAATTCGACATTTTCAAGGCGACAAAAACAGAGGTTTTGGTACAATATGGCGCGAAAGTTTATCACCCGATGCTCTTTGGATGTATTTTATTTTATAATTGAAAAGCTTTGGTTCTGCTTTTGGATTACGTTTACTTGATATCTTAAATAAAGTGGCCGCCGGCAGAATTGATGACCATTCAGCCCTGATTTGTGAAATTTTCCATCACTCTTGCCAGAACTTCCGGCGATAGGTCCTCGCATTCTTGACGGATATTGTCTTTGAGACCCTTAAAGTCCTGAGACTTTTGACATAGACACATGACTTCAAAAAAACTCCACAATAAGAAATCTGGAGCGGTTAAGTCAGGCGATTTTGCCAGTCAGTGCAAATCGCCAAAACGAGAGATCACACGACTCGGAAACGCAACCCTCGGAATTTCGGTTGTGGCTCGTACAGTATGCGCCGTTGCTCGTCTTGAAACCACATGTTCTACAATCCCAATTCATCTAATTGAGGGAGCAGAAAGTCGTTGAGCATGGCTCTGTAGCGCTCGCCCTCCACAGTAGTCGTTAGGTACGCCTAGTTTTCGAAAAAATAAGGACCGACGCCTCCAGAGTAAACATCACACCATGCAGTAATTTTGAGCGGGTGTAATGGCTCTTTGCGTATTATACGCTGATTTTCTGTGCCCCAGAAGCGATAATTTTGCTTATTCACATATCCACAGAGATGGATATGCGCCTCGTCGCTCATGATGATTTTCGATGAAAAGTTGTCTCCCTCGTGTTTGAGATTCAGGATGGCTTGAGCATAAGTTACACGCGTGTGGCGGTCAACAGCTAACAGCTGACGCACTGTCTGCACTTTGCAAGGGAACATCTTGCAGTCTCTATAAAGACCGCCGATTGATGCTCTGGAACCGGCCAGACCTGGCAGCATCTCGTGTTGTCCCATACGCTTTTGCGGCTAAACATCGTAGTGTTTGCCCAGTTGGTGTCGGACGATCGGGAAAACTGTGATGAAATTCACGCTGCGCCAACACCACCGACGAATTATTTCGCGTTCTTTAGGAGTATAGCGATTCATGTCTTGCTGACGTGTATTATGTATCTGTTAACTTCACAAATGTCAAAGTAGAACTGACGTTTGCCGCCATTTGCAAGAATTCCGATGGGTGGTGATGACTTTTGCGCCACCTATTACAATCACAATCTATGACATGCTGCATTTTATTGACAGATGTTTACCCTTCGGAATATAACGTTTGTTATCATTGACACAAACCACATGTTGTAGTTATGCCATCTGTTAGTCAAATCGACATTTCATATTCACACACCATTATGTCTGAACCTCCTGCAAATCTCGGCAACGCCTACGGGACCAAGGAACACTTGGAGCTTTGTGGGTTATACTCAAATACATAGAGTCTCTTCAACAACGATTAGCAAGTCTGTCTCTTCGCGTTATCAGAGTTAATACCGGAGCCGAGGTGGACAAGATCCCTAACTATCTCAAAGTTGTAGCTGCTTGTTACGACGTTCTGTTCGATTCGTCGATGTTGTGCAGCATATGGTTCACTTGGGTCTGTCCTAATGCCCACAGCTGAACTCATATTTGGTGCTTTTTGCAACGTTGCGTTCTTTCAATGATTTCAATGATTTCTTTAAATTTATAAAATTCGGCCAATTGTGGACTAACCACGACTAAAACCGCACTCGCTGATAGGGTCCAATCAGTTATATAGCGGATAAGATTTCGTCCGCCCTGCTAAGGAAACTGACTCTTCTATTGTTAACGCAGTTTACAGGGTCTTCTTTCTTGTGGATCGAATGAACGATGTTGTGGTACCGCCAAATCTTGGGAATGAGTTAGTGGACGCTTTTTACCAAAGCATCTCCCACTGACTTTAATAGCTCGACACGTAGGTTGTCTGTTTTGGCATCCCTGTTAGGCATAAGTTTCAATATTATTCGTTTTAGTTCATTTTGCCGGTTTGATCGACATCTTGGCTCCCATCAACCAGGTTGAATTGTTCGTTCTGTTTAAGAGCGGAATTTCGGTCGTCCCCGGCGTTTGACAGTTTGAAGTAGTGGTTTGCCATGTCCTCAGCACCTAGAGTCACACGGCTACAACATTTCACAGCTTCATTTTTCCGCGAAGAAGCCGATATTCTTTCCTTCCCTTTTGCTCGTAGACGGTACCAATCTCGCTAGTCCTTCTGTAAAGCGTTGCTTCGTGCTTGCTTTCACTTACATCAAACCATCTGATTCTTTCGCGTAAGGTGGCATCCAGCACATCAGTTGCGGCTTTTCTGACGGTTTCTTGGCATTTATGCTACTGATCTTTAGCACTTGATGCCGCTTATAAAGGGGTTAACGAGAGATTCTGTAGGTTTGATACGATTTCAGTAATTTAAAGCTCACAGTATATCTCCGCTGTTGCGGTTGTTGAGATATCCGTAAACGTGTATTAGTTGCAAGTAAGTAGCAGTCTGAATCTTTAGTACCACCTTTACCTCCGAACGAATTAAATTGGTCTAAATCCGGCCAAAATCGCATAAGGCGATTTAAACGCCATACTTAAGGCTTTTCTCCTGCAAAAACTATAGTGTACACGTGGCATTCTTTATTGAAGCAAGGCATGGAATCACTTGAAGACGAGTCACTGCCTGGACGACCCATGGAAGTGAACACTTCACAACCATTTTCAAGATCCTTCACGACCACCTCGACATGACAAAGGTTAGCGCCAGATGGGTTCCAAGAATGTTTACGCCACCACAAAAACAACAGCGCGTTCCCTTGCTGCCGAGCCCCACACGGATGGAGTATTGGGCCGGGTAGTTATCGGGAATGAAATCTGGGTGCACCATTATGATTCAGAGTCCAAGCAAGACTCCATGCAGTCGCGTAAGGAAGGTTCAGCACCGCCAAAGAAGTTCAAGGTGTCCCAGTCGGCCGGAAAAATTATGGCGACAATTTTTTGGGATACCGAGGGAATCTTACTCATCGACTAGAAGGAAAAGGGTGTTTCCATAACGGACGAATACTATGATACAATTGAAGTGCTTTCGGGAATCCATTACGGAAAATTAGCCAAATGTGTCTTGCTCCTGCACGACAACTCACCCGTACACTAGTGTCGAGCTGAACTGCACGAGACGGGCTTCGAAGCTTTAAACCACCCACCCTATCTGGCCCGCACCGATTTTTATCTCTTCCCAAACATGAAAAAAGGACTGCGAGAAAAGAAATTTACTAGAGATGATGAAGTAAAGGATGAGTATTTTGCCGAGAAGCACTCTTCGGAAGCACTGTATATTTCTTCTGTTAGGCCGTGAATACATATTAGGCTGACGTTAAAGAATTTAGATTTGATGCGAATTGTTTCAATCCATCCACAACGTGCCGAAGGCTCAAAACTTTTTGCCGCCTCCAATGTAGTAAGTGCTTCTGTTATCTACGGAAGCTAGAGTAGTATATAGTCTGGGGATCTTACTTGCTCTGGTTGTAACCCCATAACCCTGAATCTGAAGAATCAGGTTCTGCAACCCTTTGGTAAAGCGCTGTGTCCGCTTTGAGCCCAGTTCCTTCGATATGAATCGATTTTCCTCGAATTTAGATATTTTATGGATTGTAGTAACGTTAAGCTTGTTCGGAAAAAGTAATTCCTCGACTGAGGCTCTAAGAGTGTACTTACTTCCTTACTTGATTGGCGCTACAGTTCGGAGCGAACCAGTTCCTCAATTAGAAAGCCTGTCCTCCAGTTGCACACTTCAAGTCGATTAAGGTCACCTTCTACTTGTGTGAGGATTTTTTTAAGGTGAAGTCTCGCTCCACAAAGCAGTCTAACCTTCCTGGATTATATTCGTAGACCTTGCGGTCCGGGGAATTGGTGTCCATTGGCTCTACATATCCTAGCCTCCTTAGGCGACTGATGCGCAGTTTTCTGACTAGGTCGATGTCGTCGTACAGCTCATATAGTTTGTCTTTGAATCTTCTCCTCCAGAGCATGTTCACACAAGCGGGACCGTAGGATTTCTCTCTCGAAGCGACTGACGATATCTTCTTCCGCTGTCTATAGAGTTCATGCAATAGCCCCATAAAAAAGGACTTTGATGATCGAGGTCTTATATAGAGTCTCCTTAGTACGTATGTTCCTTCTTGTTGACAGCGTATACTTGGTTTTGCCTCAAATACCGCTAAACACATTTTGGCAGCTCCCGTTTTAGTACTAACGAATGCACCAGTGACAGTCCGCTGAGTTCTGTTAATTATGTCAATACAATTGGCGTACTCTAGTAGTTGTACAGACTTTTGAAAGATTGAGCCGCCAGTGTTCACTTGTGAGTTCCGCACAATTAGTATGTTAAAGAAGTCACAAGACAGCGCGTCACCTTGTCTGAAACCTTTTATGATATCAAAGGTCTGCGCTAAATCGTTCCCGACATTGGCGGAGCAGCGAGCATTTTCGCTAGACATGGGTCTATATAGCTAGTCTCTATAAAACCTGTCATATGCGGCATCGTTGAAAAGATGGTGGGAATCGATTTGAACTTGAGTTTTTTCCAGGATCTGCCCGACTGAAAATTTGGTCGATTGTGGATTTTCCTAGTCTGAAGCCGCACTGATAGGGACCAATCAGGTTGTTGACGAGGGGTTTCATACGTTAACACAATATGGCAGATAAGATCTTGTATGCTTGGCACTTGGCAGTTGCTCTTAATATTTGCTGCTCTGATCGAAATGTCTGCAACAAGATTAGGGGTATTTTACCTTACTATGAGATTTTGGTTAAGGTTACATTCAAAGATTCACTTTATCGGCCCAATACCTCACCTGAACCTTTGCTGACTTAGCTATTCGCGCGCAGTTCTGAGTAAATACGTTTTAGACCCTTCGAATTTGAAACCTCCTATTAGGGACGATTTTCCCATGTCTCTGCCGCCTACCTTATACTAATTTCCATTCTCTTCCACAGTTACTAGATCACATCACAACCGATGATCTACGCCGGCGTTTGGGTCAAATGATCAAGAAGCCCAACATCGATGAAGATGACAAATTGTGCCTACATCAAGTACTAGCCTTCATCCAAAACATCGATGTCATGTCACATGACTCACTGCCTTCCAGCGAAGAATCATCCAGTCTAGAATACGTAAGTAGCCTGTTCTACAAAACTCACAAAATTCCCCTCTGTCACATCACAAAAACGCTTTCAACTTACTTCCAAAGCGTATTCACTCAAAATTGTTTAAATAATTAATTGTTCTAATTCCTCCATTTCATTTGTTGATAGATCAAATCCCGAGTATCGGACTACAGTTCATCACCTCGTTCATCAGACGTTTCACCCACATTACTTCTACAAAAACCGAAATCAGCACCTTCGACAGGCCGGATTGTAGCTACCGTTCTGCCTTACAACAGCACAGTTTCGACACCCAACGATTCGCCACAAAGGAAAGTCCGAGCTTGGAATACAAGCAGCCTAACCGAAAGCGGTGTCTTTGAGGGTGATCTCAGCGAATGCTCGGTCTACACCCAAACGGAACCGGATGATTTCGTATGCTTGGACAAATCCAACTGTAACTACCTGGAGATTCAAAAGTCCAAGTCTAGATTCGAAGAGTGTGCCACTAAATTTGCTAACGCCAAAGTACCTGCAGCCTTTTTGCCAAATCTCTCGCCTAATCTGTCCGATCAGAAGCGCATTCAATTTTATAAGGAACGCCTGGACGTGGTCGAGGCTAAGCTTCTTATCTATGAGAGTACTGGTGATGTGCAAGCTAAACGGCTAGCCGACCGCCTTCAAAGGGAGGTCATACTGGAGAACTTGGCCAAGGAACTGCAGGATCGAGTTGACTTCTTAGAAGTCGAAAACGCCCAGCTAGAGGAGGAGAAGTGTGAATTCGAGGAGGCTGAGAACGACACAAGACTACGATTACAGAGGCTTGAAGTCGAATTGGAAATCCTGAGCCAGCGCAATATTGAGCTGGAAATGTCCAGAGAGGCATTGCAGAACAAATTGAAAGACTGTCGAAGTGAAAGCTTAATTTTGCAAGACGACCTGGCCGCGTGTCAGACACAGATTTGTCATTTGGAAGAGGACCGATGCAGATTTAAGGAGAATCTTGAATTCCTTCACAGTCTGCTGCCCGCTTTGGGATTGTTCACAGCCCTCTGTGTGCATACGGCTATAATGGGCAATTCGCTCGATCGGGATGAGTCTAAAGCAGATGGCGACACCAGCTCAGTTCACAGTGCGAATTCCAATTGCGAATGTGCAATCTATGAGGAGGGCTTTAGGAGGGAGAGTGGCAGTCTCAGAGAGGAAATCAGAAGCCTGAAGAGACAGATAAAAGACTTAAATTCCAGGCATACCGAGGCTATGGCTTGTGCCGATGGTATTTGGGAGGATCAGGAGAAAAACTACAACGAACAGTTGATTGCATTGAAATCCAAGGAAGAAAGTCTTAAACAGAAAATAAAACAGCTGGAAGGATGTCTTCAAGAAGACTCCAGGGCTGCTAATGAGAAAATTTGCCAGCTGGAAGATGCAGAGCGTGAGTTGAAGATGTGCCTGCAGAAGGTTTCCCGCGATCATCGGGAGATCATCCAAGAGCATGAGTTAGTTCAAGAGGAATACCACCGGTTGAAGGATAAATATGACAGGCTAAGGGAGCAAGTTGAAGGCCCCATTAGGGCAGCCATGGAACGTGAAAAGTCCCAAAATAAAAATCTAAAAGAAGAGCTCGGTTATATGAGACGCACTAGTTGCGAACAGGAAATGTACTACCGCAACGAGTTGGACTGTTTTCAAGTTCAGTTAGACAAATTGCACAAGGAGCTGCTACAAATCCAAGTGACCAACTCTGAATTGAGAGAGGAGGTCTGTACTCTTGAGAAGGAAGTAATAACACTACAGCAGGCCAAGAAAGAAGATGTCGACAAGATTCGGTGCTTAACAGATGAAGTGCGTTCGAAGGAGGACATGTGTGTTGTTTTGGAGAAGCGGGTGGAAGCACTTTTGAGCTCTCCTTACTATTTACAAAAACAGTCACGCTGCAATAATAGGGTAGTCTCAGCAGCTCCAAGTTTAGCCCAGGAACTCAACGGTAGCCCAGTGAAGAGAATTAGAATAGAGGAACCGAGGGACTTGAAGACTGCTACAAAGAATCTCGAAACAGTTTTGAGCAGCATCAAGGTTGGTTGTTTCCTATTTCTTAAAATCTTTTGAGTAAATTTTGTCTTTTTTTAGGAGAATCCCAGGGGAATTCCCTCACACAAGGAATTCCAAAATGTTGCCAATGATGTGAAGAAACTTGCCGAGACACTCTTGGCCACCAAGTCAAGCATCGAGGTAAGTGAAACTATCAAGAAGCCATCAGAAAGTCGAAGACTCTCTACAAATTACAAAGAACCCGCAATTCCTAAATTGGACCATTTGACAATGACAATGGAGCCTCCAAGACCTATAAGTCGAATCGTCTTGTTCGGCATGCCTTCATACCAGTCTCTGGTAGATCCATCTCCTGTCAAACGTGAGAAAGTAGAAAAGAATCTCATATCTGAAGTTCCCTCAGAGCTGAGAAAGATTTCGTCAGACCCCAGGAGACCGCGTAGAAATACATATCCAAGGCAGCCTATGCCGAAATTGTTTTCGAGAAGCTTACGCGCGGAGATCAGAAAAGTTATATCAAGCCTGAAGGCTGAAAGTCAGAAGACAATCTCCCAAGTCACATCAGACAACGATGAAGACTCTCCATCAGAAATATTCCAGCGGCGGCTGTCGATAACCAGTTTCCACTCGATTGACGATGAACCGGATGTTATGTTCCTAGACCCTTTGAATGCCCAAGAATCCTCTACTCAAACAGTAGCTGATTTGGGACTTGCCTCGGACTTGATTCAAAAATCTGACAAGGCAACTCAAACGGAGTATGAGAAGGACCCAATTGATCCATCGAATTCCGGGGACAGAACAACCAATATCAATGAGATTGAAGACCTCCTACGACAGCGTTGGGGTAGTGATGAAGATTTTCAAAAAAATTTCGACCAAACCATGCGAATCGCTTATTCCCAAGTTGGAGTAGAATCCTTGGACGATTCGATTCTGAAATCTCTAACCTACGCTGACATTGTCAAAGCAATACAATTCATCAGTCAAGTGGAAGAAATCTGTCGCCCATACGAAATTCCGGTTTGCTTTGAAGTCCTTATGCTTGCACTTGGTGCAGCCTGAATTCGTTGACAGATTTTCGTAAGACGGAATTCAGTCTGCATCAGCGTGATAACTTTTGAAGTGTCCCTTTCAAAACTTATTCAATCCACAGCTTCTGAAACCTGTAGAGGAGAACTTGACCCTAACACTTTTAAAGTTTCATTGCATGAAGATGGAATCGGAGTTTCGTTGTGCTGTCTATTTTCCTGTCGCTAGATGAAGAGGTTTTGGACTTAAAATTGAAAATTCCAAACAAAATTTTAAATCTCAAACAAGTGGAAAGCTTATATATTTGAAAAAGACTAAAGAACTTCTGTATTGTTAAATAAATACGCGTCCCTAATGTCTAATAACTACAAAGCAGATGTTCTGATAGGTTTATCGCTGCCGCAGTGGGCAGACAGTATTTAGTTTGTCACCCATCGTGCCACTTTCTTCGCCTTATAGTGAATTTGCCTGCTCCTATTCTCATGAAGATCGGGCGGCTTAGCCAGAAAACTCTCAGAAAGGTTATTGTTGGTGTCTTGATGTTGACCGAGATTTAAACCCAGACCCTCTTGCATAGTAGTCGACAGACTTAACCACTGCGCCACGCCGCAACTTTTTTACTTTTTCTAAAAAAACTGATAAAACGCAGTACTACTGAAGGCCGCTTTCCATTCCAAAAGAGTCTGGGAGCTTAACTTAAGATTGCGCATGCACTTATAGGTAGCTTCTACAACAATGATCATTTTGTGGAAGGGGTGTCCATATGGACTCATGATTCACGCTGTCCATAGCCTTCTTGAAATTAGTATAGGGCAGGCGAAGTAGATATGTTTAACGGATTCTTCTAGGAAGGTCCTGGGCAAAAACCTGCTCATTCGACTTCGAGAGTTAGCTCAAGGATTCCTTGAACTTGTGCAACATTAAGGGTATCATCACTATTGTTGTGGGTACTTCCAGGAGACCAATCCATCATTAACGATCATCAGATCATTCTACTTTTTGATATAATGGAGGGTTTCAAAAGTTCTTCGCTTGATTCTGACGAAGAATCTCACCGCCTTGTTCTTCTGGAAGGCTGCCTTTGCAATCTTTGTGGGCCGTGTTCTATGGTTTTATTGCCTCTTACCGGCATAGTGTACATAGGTCTTCAGATTACTTCGCTTCTATAAATGCACTTGAGCCCTCTACCGGAAATCTCCCATTACAACTAAGATATCAATGATAGGGGTTAACTTACAGGTAGTACTCGGTTGACATTCTTGTCTTCAGTCTAGATTTATGTCCTTTCAAAACACTGTGTGATTTTGAACTTAACTAAGCACTGCAATCCTTACGTCAGCTTGCTTCCAGTCCTGTGGCTTATACCAGCAGCTGGCTTGACAGGACAGAGTAAGGCGGTTTTTGAATTAGAGGAACCACTCTTGTTTTCGAGATGCCCACGCTTTTTTGCATTAACTCTTTTTCAAGTTATCAACATCAAAAATGTCAGAGTCCTTTCCCGGATTCTGACTTCCATTTCGATAGCAGTTGCGAATTTATGTTTCTGTATTTCTATCTCCGAAGAGATTTGAAGATTATGCTCCAAGCAGGCGTGAATCAGAGCTGCACTATTAGGAAAATCACAAAACCACAAACATGTACTTGAAGATACTACTTCTAGGACAGCTAATACTACTCATTGTAATTCATAGCCAGTATCGATTGATCACAAATGTGAGGCTTTCAATGAAAATTTCTCATAATGGCTGAGCTGATTCCAGCTTTGCTTCAAAAGGCCCCGCAATCAGTTCTGATTCCAAGCAGATATCATCCAGTTGGATATCCTTGGCTTGGTTTATGCCAAATCTGTCTTTCAGTGCGGGTACCCCCCTCTCCTGCTTCTGGTCGAAGTACTGTTGCTTGCACTCGGTCACTATCTTTACTGTATTTATCATACTGTACGGGCAGTGACTGAGTGAATGTAACAACTGACAGAGTGATGGTTGTGAGTGAAAATATTGTTGGTGCACTGTTTCATATTGTTGCAAAAGGCATAACACCTACAGCAATTTGATTCGGTAAATCAACGTCAAAATTTTCACTTCGCAGCCTTGCTTAGCATCGTGGGTGTTTGTGTTTACTGTGTTTGTTTGTGATTATAACTAGGGAATTCAGGGTGGACGTAGCCAATCTACGCGGGCTAAGAAGTAATCACTTTTATGCGTACGTCCACGTCTGCAAATACAGACCAACTGTTTTGCCACTTAGTGAAACATAGGTAGATCCCCACCACACGTCTCAGATCACTCTGATCTGAAGCTACCTGGCTACGAACTAGTGCCACTATTCGTTCCTCATCGCGGTATCGTCATTTATGTGCGTACTGATGTTGCTTACCAAATTTCACCACAACGTATTCCTAGTTCCAATCCGGAATTCAATTTCATGTGGTTAAAATTCGGAGATGGAAGCAAATTATCCACCCAAACTTTTCAGCAATTCGACCCTTAACGAGTCTGACTCCATACAAAGAATTGTATCCCTGTTTCCTCATACGGAAATCGTGATTACGGGCGATTTCAATATACACAAATTTGGGTGTGTGTGATCTTCGCTGCGAAAAATAACTTAACCCAGCTAGTAAATGAGTCCACACTCATACCAGACGTTGATATTCATACCGCCAACACCCTGGATTTGTTTTTAACTTCTCATCCCGACAAATACACGGTCAACGTGCTATCCCCTCTTGGCTCGTCTTTGTCGGGCCACTGTGTCATATCAGCTAATTTCTTGTACACCGACCACATATTTAGAGAAAAGATTCCTAAAAGAGCCGTATGGCAATACGAGAAAGCCAATTGGAGCGGACTTAACAACTTCTTTAAGAAATTTAACTGGTCGTTTTGTTTCCTCGATAACGACGTGGATGTCGCTGCTGATATGATCACAGACACCATTCGCTTTAGAATAAGAAACTCCATCCCTCATCGGATGAAGAGTGTCCAACCAAAAGCAAAGGCATGGTACGACTCGAGCTGTAAAGAGGCTGTCAGGGTTAGAGAATTGTTTTTTCGGTCCTACAAGACGAACCCGACAGAGGAAAACCGAAAAAAGTTCAAACGAGCCTGGAATGACTGCAGCGTCTTTCTCAAGCCCGTAAAGTTTCTATACAACCAAAAACTGAGGCAAAATATACTACAATGTCCCAAAGATAGTAAAAGTTTTTGGTCGTTCGTCAAAACAATTAGAAATTCTGCCTCGTTCTCAATCCCAACACTTATTTACAATGACATTCCAGCTGTCAGCTCTTTGGACAAGGCCAATCTGCGGCTAGCTCAACACTCCCAGATTGTGCTTTGTCTCCGCCTACACTTGAGTGCAACGAATCTTCAATGGGGCGAAACCACTCTCGCATTCGTGTAGTAGCCAGATTACTTAAAGATCTCAACATACATAAATCCGCTCGTCCAGCGAGCGAGAGGTGTTCTTCCACGCTGGCAAAACCACTGCGTAAGCTTTTTCATCAGTCCTACTCTTTAGGACTCTTTCCGAGCAGGTGGAAACAGCATTTGTCCATCCCGTCCCTAAAAAAGGCGAATCTTCTTATCTCTCCTCCTACATGCCCATTGCACTTACTATACGTTCCTTCTTTCCAAGTTTATGGAAACGCTGACAAACCGTCAGCTCATGAAATATCTCGAAACACGAAAGCTTCTCAATGACCGGCAATATGGTATTCGTAGCAACAGGTCCACTGGTGATTTGATGGCATGTCTCACCGAAAAGTGGAACCAAAGCGTACATCAATCTGGCGAAAGCAAGATAGTTGCACTTGATATTTCTAAGGCATTTGGCAGAGTTTGCATCAGGCTCTTTTGTCGAAAATGCCTGCTTTTAGGATCGACCAGTCTCTTCTTCAATGGATTAGAAATTACCTTTCGGAATGTCCAATTTACGTTGTCTTGGGTCTGATATTCACAAAATAAATGCTGGTGTGCCCCAGGGCTCCGTTCTGTCTCCGACACTCTTTTTAATTTTTATCAATAAACTCTTGTCTGCCACTTCTAATCCAAGATATTCCTTTGCTGGCGACAGTACTCTCTGTTTTTCGTATTCGTTCCCTGACTCACGCCCCTGCTCTTCGGCTGTAGAAAGGGAACGCCAGCGTATGTTAAGCTCATTAAATTCCGATATTAACAGCATAACCAACTGGGGAACTATCAGTCGAGTGGAATTTAATGCTTCCAAAACTCAATGCTGTCTGCTGTCGTTAAAGCGAAATTCAAATACCCAGCCCTTATCCATGAATGGCACTTGCATCGTCGAAACCGATAAACTTTCCAATCTCGAAGGTGTCGATGACAACTTACGTTGGAATGACCACATATTCGATGTCGCCAAAAATGCCGCGAAATGTCTAGGTTTCCTCAAGCGATGTAAGAAATATTTTACCTCCTCTGATTTGGCCACAATATATAAGGCATTCATGAACACAAAATTGGAGTACAATGCCCACATCTGGTCCGGTGCTTCTAAAATATCTCTGCACCTGCTAGATAGGATTCAAAACCATGCGATAAAACTCATTGTTGATACTAATATCAGTCAATCAATTGACACCCTCGAACAACGGCGTAATGTCTCGTGTCTCACTCTGTTTTATCGCTATTTCCACCACCAGTGCTCCATAGAAATCGCCAGTAACATTCCACCCCTTCAAACCTTTAACCGTGACATCCTTCTGGCTATGAATGCTCACCAGTATACCCTCAAGCCCACTTTCGGACGTACTTTAAAATATCGTAGCTCATTCCTAAGCTGTAAAACTCGCTTATGGAAGCCCTGCCTAGGTCTTTATTTCCTAGTTATTATAACCTTCAAACATTTAAAACCAACGTACACCGGTACCTATCCTTCTTTCCTTCTCCCGCTCTGTGTGCAAACATTTTAAGGGTACTTTAGCCCCTTGAGCGCACTACTTTATAAAAAGAAGAAAAGGCAGATATCATCCAGTTGAGCATCATTGATTTGATTTACGCGAAATCTGTCTTTTAGGGAAGTCCTTTCTGGAATTACTAATCAGCGGAGCAGAGTTTTACTTCATTATCCAGTTTTCGTAGTGTATCTGAAAATACTCGTAAGTAGGTTAAGTTTAATTAGAGTGTGGTTGAGGTGAACTTAGGCTCGTCGTAAGTTTAACCCCTGGGAGAGCTTAAGAGCCGCATGACCTGGTTACGCCTGGCTACCTCTGAAGACCTCGAAAATAGTACCTACCTGGGGATGGCACTCCAATGTATGCTAAAGTGACGCAGCGGAAACACACAACAGATACATCTTCGTGTTAATTCCTGCAGCTGCTCCTGCAGAAATCATCACCATATCATTGCGCTTCTCTTCCAATTGCCCCGTTGAGTCCGCCATACGCTGCTATTGGAGAGCGCTTGAAAATGTGTCATTTATTTGGCGTATAATATCGATGAGTTGACGTTTACAAGCTGCATAGATTTTGGTTTTAAAGAATCCAAGTACGGGTAGTTCATCAGTGGCACCGTTTCTTGGCTATCACGTTAATAGGTATGCGGTAAACTTGATTTTATGGTGCTTGAAAGGACATGATCATTGCTAAGCTGCTTATGTATATTCCAATATCCATAAAAGGTCTTATGTAGATTCAGACTGAGCTAAACCAGGGCCCGACGAATAGCTGAGACTTGTAGTTAAAAGTTGTTACAATATGTGCTTAGGTAGATTGAGGATTTCATATATGCTGATGTCCTTAAAAAAAAAACCGCTGCGCAAACGACTGGGCTGGAGAACGGGCTTAGTTAATTAGCGTCATTTTCATTCGTTCTCTCCTGGAATCAGGTGATTTTAGTCTACGTCGGTTGATTGCTGAAGGTCGCAGTGTAGCGTAAATAGACTATCATGCCCCACATTTTGTTCTTTCCATTGCTAAGTGATTCTCAGTCTAACAGCAGAGTTTGTGGCAATCGGTATGCCGAAAAAATTAATGGGTTGCAACTGTAATAGAGTCTCCGTTTTCTCAAACGACGTAATAAATACTTTTCCCATTTGATCTGGCCTCAATATATAAGACAATTTATTCGCCCAAAATTGGAGTACAATACCCACATCTGTCTTCAAGGGTCTCATCAGTATACCCTCAAGCCCACTTTCGGACGTACTCTAAAATATCGTGATTCGTAAGCCATATAACTCGTTTATGTGCCCTCCCGAGTTCTTTATTTCCTAGTCATTATAGCCTCCAAACATTTAAAACCAACGTACATCGGTACCTCTCTTTTCTTCTTCCCTATATTTCCTTCGTCCGTCTGTGTGCGAACATTTTAAGGGTACTAATAATCCCTTGAGCGCGCGCTAATTATAAAACAAAAAGTTCAGGGGGTCGATATTGCAGAAGTTCTCAACACACCGAACACGCCTATGCCGGCACTCCGTTGCATATTCTCTCCCAAGTTGATGTTAGTCCTCTTGTTCCACGGCAAACAGCTACTAGACGATAACAATGAGGCTCGTACTGTAGACGTGGTTCAGCGTGGGTGTGATTTACGCTGCTTGTCCAGGAGGAGAGTATGCATAAGGCATACTTATTTAGTAGAGTTTGCGATTATTTTACCGACACATAGAGGGTTATATCATCTGCGTAGGCTACCATACCTCATCCCAAGTCATCTCATATGGTAAGCAACCCGTTGAGGACTCTGATTCATATTTGAGTAAGTCAGATCTTGTTGGCGACTTCTTCGTCAAAGCAGTTGTTTGTTTACTGAGGCGAGAAAACTCTCAAATATATTGTACTTCCCAGGATTATTGGAGTGGTTTTCTTTTTGTAGAGCAGTTACCAAAGGTTCCACTTATGGCTTGCTGAAGATTACGTGAGACATTTACGCCTAGTTCTTGGAAAGTAATGATGATCGGCGAAGTATCACAGTAACCACCATCCCATACTTTTTGAGGGAGAGAGTAATTTGTCAATGGTCCTTTTTAGAATACGCTTCTGTCTTTGAGGATGCACTTAATGTGATCGGAGGGCTTTAAGCGGAATTAGTTTTCAAATGCGAACTTAAAGTCCATAAACAGATGGGACGATGAATTCTTCCTGATGTAATGTTAATTTGCTTCAGGATGTCCTTGATTCCGAACAGCACGAGAGTGAGAGGATCTTTTTTTAGACAGAAAATTTCACTTTCGGACGTTTGCCATTGCCCATCGTAAGGGTGGCGACGTCGAAAAAATAATTTTTTTCTAATGCTCTGTGTTGGACGGACATTGAACCCAAACAATCTTCCATAGTAGTCGGTTTACTTAACCACTACACCACTGAATCAATCTATCGCTTTGAATTTGTTACTGAAAATACTTTCGCCATTCTCGAGTGGCTAATTCCACAACATTGAACGCACCTGGCAAGAGTGTTCTTCCATTTCAGGCTCCTGTTGCTGGTAAGGAAGCCTGCCACATATAATTTGTTTTACTGGCTCACCATAGCTTGAGAGCAGTTGACCATGCGCAATCGTCCAATCCAAAGATTCAGTAACGTCAATAATGTACAACGTCGAGGTTTTGCCCAAAGTTAAAGATTATTCCGTCAGTTCATCAGACTTGATCTTTGGTTTCGTGGTTGGGCTGTCTTTTGTTTAGAACTACAACACAAGATCCTGGGTGAAAATACGATAGAATTCTTAGACTAGAAAAGGCTAGGCCTCTCAGTCACTGTACAGATTCGAGTTAGTTTTGAAATTGTCTGACAACCTCTGGATTATAATTCATACAATTTTCTTTCGACTCCTTCTACCAAAACTCGAAAATATTTTACAAAATTTATTGTTTTCGTTGAAATATTTTCCAAAAATTTCAAAAATGATCCCCAGGCAACAAACTGCCTACCATTGCACATGTCCTTCAAATCAAACCATCACCAACGACTTAAACCCGTTTGACAAGAAAACTTCTGATCACGATATATTCTGCGATGCTTCTGATGTGCTTGACGTATCAGACTGGTATCCAGGTGCAATTTCGAGTAAGTTGACAATGTCGAGTTCTCTGGATACACTGTTGCAGCAAATTGGAGATCCGAAACAATTTGGAGTATCTCTCCGAAATATAGTTGAAACAGCAGAGAATCTGTTAACGGCATTCGAAGGGGTTCTTGAAAATGGAACTAAAAATAATTCTACTCACAAGCCTATCAGAACTATTATGGCTCCAAGGACTTCATTTGAACGAAGGTGTGAGAATCAACAAGAACGACATGCGAATTGGGCCGAGGAAAGAAAGCCAAAACCAACCTCAGATCTGATTAGTGCAAAACCTTTAAGAATACCAAATGAAGGACACACCATAGGTACAACCTTTGTTCGAACAGCCTTATACCAGTTTGTTTAACCTCACTTCCTTATTTAAGTCTCTTCTAACCAACCATCACTAATTTTTATTTTCTTTTTACTTACTTGCAGGTAGAAACCGAACAACCCAAAATGATTGTCACCGAGATCACACAAATCTAAGCATCCAACCAAACAAAATAAAATGTGCCGGCCAAGGACAACACCCAGCTGGACCCATACAAAATCAAGAAGCCAAAGACAATAACGATTACGATGACGACGACGATTATGATAAAATTGACAATGACAATGACAATTGCGAGTGTGACGAATCATCGGATCAGTACTTTACACCAAGAGGTGCATATCTATTCGAATACGAGGAAGCGAATCTACCTATCTATTGTGAACAACAGTCCAGTGATCGGTTGTCGAATGGTCTACAAATAAATAAACCAGGTTCGATGATAAAAGTAAGTTGCCACATCCCTGAGGGGTCTTTTGAATCCATAAGTAAGTTCTGCTCTGAACAAGGAGTCCAATGTGACCAAGTAAGCTCAAAGGACTTGAATCTCACTTCGCCCACAAGTTCGAAAACCATACAAGATCTGAAGACCAATCCTACACCTTCTTGGTTAGATCAATCGAATCTCTCAACGCAAGTACCTTCAAATGAAAGGGTAGTCTCATTATTGGAGAACATATACGAGGTCTTGAACTGTATGAGGAGTAAACCGTCTTATCTATGTCCTACTGCGACCGATGAATCTGAAGTTTCTCAAATAATCCCACCGGCAGTGTCGACCCTAAATTCGGAACCAAATACCAAAGAATCCTCTAGCGCCATCAAGTGGTTAGATTCGTGTCAATATCTTGATCAGAACCAAGGTGTGGATATTCTCGAACCACCGGAAAGGGACATTGACATAAGTGGAAGGACGAAAAAGAGACTTATCCCAGTTGACATGGATCTTCTTAGAGCAGATGAAGCTTTTGACTGGACTCCAGAGTGTCGGATACCAACTGGAGTTGAAAGTTCTAACGAAGAACAAATACCGTCCTCGTCAAACTTTCATCGTTTTGATGTTTGTCAACTCAGAGCCCAAAGGGATTGCAGTATATCTACTTGTGAAGCGGGAGGACGTCCTGTATCAAATGGTCTTAATGTAACAGAGATTGATTTAAAAGTCCGTTCGTATAGTCAAGAAGCCACTGTCGAAAGAGCGAACAAAAAGCCTGATTCGACTTATGAAATACCATCAACATGTCTCGCTTCAAAAAGGGGCTGTTTCGAGGCAGTTCGAGTACCTCAAGGCACCGAAGATTCTGAAGGTGAAAAATTTGAATCAGAGGAACTTCGAAAGAAATCCATAGCCTTACTTGACTCTTTTGGGTATAAATGGGCTTGCTTGAGTAAACGCGCTGAGACGATTGTTAAACGGTTACATGAGACCACATCGTCTTCTGGGGATCCAAGTGATTGTCATAAGGAACCAGAACATACCTCTCCAGAACAAGTCCAAGTGAACATATCTTTCATCCAATGTCTCTCCTTTCCATCGCATCAAACTCAAGATATGAAAGAGTCTCTACCGAGCCAAGAACATGGCAGATCATCTAGAATCAACACTCCTCAGATTCGAATGATCGAAAACCCCCTCCTTGACAATGTGGATTCTAGCCATGGCAAAGAAAATGTAGTTCCAAGATCTGAAAATGACAAATTAGACAATAGAGAAATAGAACTGCCTTATAATTGTAAACGTGATCCACTCAAAGCTCCTCTAAACCCAGATGAGGTACTGAGCAACTCAACTCTGAAACCTATCCTAAAATTTTCTATTCTAGATTTCATTTATCGATTCAGTCATATCGGACTTGGAGGTCATTAAACAGATACCCGACAACCCTCAACGATTTAAAAACATTATCAGGCTTCCCACTGAACCTTTTGGTGAGCCTTTCCCAAAATTGAGAGAAGGTTTTCCCGTCAGTATAACCAAAGTAGAAGCTCTTGGTACGAGTTCGCTCTTTGTCAAGTGGAAAATCCATAGTTTTCTGAATGTCGGGGGCTATGAGGTAAGTCTTGTAGGACTCTGTTTGAGACTCTGAGAAGCCGCATTTTATAGTGCACATGGAGGACTGAAAGTCTTCAGGTATTCCAATAGTTTCTAACTGGACTGCCTGAATTATTTTAGAGGAGTAAAGTAAAGTCCGAATTGTAGTTCAAAAGAAGACTGCCATTCATTGCCTCAATAAGATGGACTTCAGCAACACTAAAATCTTGCATAACTTGTCTTTTCTATGGAAGCCTTACCTCTTTGATAAGCATGCTCTCTCTATTTCTAGGTCTTCCTGGATGGCCATTTGACAAACCGCTACTTCAGTTGCATTCATCGTGCAGCCGTAATATGTGACGTTAATCTACAATTCTCCCACAGAATCGTCCTTCGTGCTCAACCACTTGTACAGCAACAAAATCACAAACAAATACCCTCCTTGGCTTGCAATCCCGAAGCATCTTCTCGACAGCCAGATGGTTCAACATGGCATCCAAGCGTCTATTACTATGAACCAAATTCATCATCTGCCCCTTAATTCGGTGCCTGATGACCGCTGTCCTGTTTAATACTAGTCAAGAATTTATTTAAAAAAAAAAAAAAAAAAACAAAATAATAAAAAGCATCTAAACAATTATCTGTCTTCATGTTAAATTTAAAATTAAAATTAAAATTAAACATTTTTGTAAATACAATATATCGATTGACAAAAGAAAAAACCAAGTGTAAAGCACTTTCGCCCTCAATCGCATTTGAAAAAAAAAACCATAAAACAATTAATGATTTTGAAAAGAATGTAGTTTAGCTAATACAACAAAATGCAGTGCCTTAATATTAAATTTAAAAAAAACAAACACAATTTAATTTTCTTTTCATTAAAACATTTTTTTGTTGTTTTGTAATTTAGTAAATAATTTTATTTATTGAATTCTTCTTTGCCAGTTCACAGCTGATTTGCTGTAAGTACTGTGCTTAGTTTTGTTTAATTTTTTCTTTATTTTAAGTTTCTTTTGTTGTAGTTTCTTATCGGCTAAATACGTATTTCTTTTCTTTTTTTTATAAATATTTTTGTTTTCCTTAAGTTTATTTTCATTTTTTTTTTGGTTTTGTTAGAGCATTCTTTGGGAGCTTCCATTTGAAATTTATTTTATTCAATGGAACTGAGTTTTTATTTAACAAAATATAAATAAACAAAAAGAGCTACTTTGACAAATTTTGTAAATAATCCATCGTTGAACCGTTTTTTTTTGTAATTGTATAAATGCATTAAACATTGAATAAGTAAGAGACAAATTATTATAAAAACAAAACAAAAGTTTATTCTTAGCTATGGTCATTTACTTGCATGCATTACAAACAAGAGAACAAAAAAGCAAAACACTTTTCTTAAATATTTTAATTACCTAAAATAAAATGATGTTTTCATAATTCAAAAAAAAATATTATTCGTTCTTGTTTTCATGTTTACTGTAAAGGGAAGCTTATTTCTAGAAAACAGGATCAGTGCTGGACTTTTTCCTAGTAACCTTGGATTTTTCTACACCGAATCCCTCCTCTGTTGCACGATTTTGCTTATCCTAGGTAGGTACGTTAGAGTGGCTGTTGGAAACACCAACCCACTTAGGCCTAATGGCCCATTGTGATGCCGCGTGGATCTGTGATCCTCTTACTTATGGAACCAGTTTGAGCTTACGATGAAGGGTAGGAGACTGTTTTCGTCTATATTGTTTAGATTGTTTAGGTCATTGTGGAAGAGCTGGACATGTACAGAGTAGGTGGAGGATTGTGTCTCCTCTCCCTCCTCGCCAATGCAGCTTCAACAGAAATCATTTGGAAAAGCGCCAAGCCTTCTTGCGTGCTGCCTATGAGGCAGTGTTCAGTGATGACACCTACGAGTATTATGGTGCAGAGATACTTCCTATTTAGAAGGATTAGACTCTTAGACCGGTTCAGATCCTGCTTTGGCCAGACCTGTTTGGTCGCTAGACATGTTTTTTTCTTATTATTATTATTATTTATTTATTATTAATTTCATTAAAAACTTTGGTTAGATATGTATTTCTGCGAAGCCTGCGAAGGCTTTTCTGCAGAAGATTGCTTTTCACAGTTTTATGATTAATTTTTGGTAAGCAAGCTTAGATTAAAACGTAATACAATCTTTTTAATAATAATTAGATCATTAAAGAAAAAACAAAAAAACTGATAATTAATAAGATAAGAATATAAGATAAGTGAATTAAGTTTAAAATTTGGCTATTTACAAGTAAGTTCGATTTTTTTATAATTTTTTTTCTACTTTTAATATTTTGTATTGGGTCTACAAGTAAGTTTCCAGCGTTTTTTTTTTTCCAAAATTTGAAGTTTTATTATGAAAACATAGTTACAATGCTTTATTCAAAGTATCGTCCATCGGAAGCTACAACTTTTCCCCATCTTTCTGGCAATTTATGAATTCCGGACCAAAAAAAATTTCTCGTCTTTCGAGCCCAAGAACGTATCGAGCCAATTTTTGATTTCCTCTACTGAGCTGAAGCGTATTCCCGTAAGAGCGTTCTGCATCGAACGAAACAAGTGGTAGTCAGATGGTGCCAAGTCTGGACTGTAAGGCGGGTGAGGCAGAATTTCCCATCCACTATTTGCCAAATAGTTTTTCACCGAAACCGCAACATGTGGCCGAGCGTTGTCGTGATGAAAAATGACGGACTCATGCCTGGTCTCATATTCTGGCTGTTTTTCTTTTAATGCCCGCTTCAAACGAATTAGTTGGGTCTGATATAATGATCCTTTGATGGTTTCACCACTTAGAAGCAGTTCGTAGTATACGACACCCTTTTGATCCCACCATATGCAGAGCATGACCTTATTCACGTGAATATTTCGTTTCTGCGTCGATTGGGCGGGCTCGCCGGGCTTTGTATACGATTTTCTGCGTTTAGGATTATCATAATAAATCCATTTCTCCTCACCAGTGACAATACGATGCAAAAATGATTTATTTTTATAGCGCTGCAGTAACATTTCGGACATGCAAAATCGCCGTTCGACGTCTCTTGGCTTCAATTCGTACCGCACCCAGTTTCCAACCTTTTGAATGAATCCCAGTGCTTTTAGGCGCAGGGAAACGGCTTGTTGCGTGACGCCCAATGGTGCAGCAAGTTCTTCTTGAATCTGACACGGATTCTCATACAGTAAGGCGTCCAATCCTCGTCTTCAAAACTTTTCGGCTTTCCGGGGCGATCTTTGTCTTCAACTCCAAAATCACCACTTTTGAACCGTTTGAACCACTCGTGGCACGTCCGAAAGCAAACGATAGGCCTCAGCCGCACTTTTCTTCATATTAAAGAATAAAAGCAGCGCTTCCGGTAAATGACGTTTATTTGGCTGGAAACTTGCCATGATTTTGCTCGATAAAATGTACGACACCGATAGAACTGCTCAAATATAACGCTGCAAAGTTGTTGACAGATACAAAACCTACAAATAAAACACATGGGGTCTGACATTTCTGCCCGGGATCCACTGGTGGCGCCATCTCTGACAAACGCTGGAAACTTACTTGTAGACCCAATATATTTTTTAGTTCTTGAGGAATTGTGTTTAGAACTTCAGGTACTCTGCATTCCAGCTGTCTTCTCCCGTAGTTATTGTAGAATCGGGGTTCGTGAAGCATACCTTGAGCCCGTATTCGTGTGTTGATTCCATGTTGAATTGGTGTTATGAATCTGTTGTCGTCATAGTACTCCAATATAAGGGTCATCTTGAAGATATCTTCTACTTGAAGAACTTTAAAACGCCTTTCTTCCGGAATATTGAGCTGGTTATGTACGCCTATCTTCTTCAGTGCCGAGTTTTGGAGTTTTTGAATTTTCTGCATATGTGTTACTGATGCATTGCCCCATGCAAGTATACCGTACCTAAGTTTAGATTCCACAAGGGCAAAGTAAGCTTGTCTTAATACGGCCGTTATGGCATGGTATTTTAGATGGCTTAGTGCATATAAAGCTCTTCTGAGGCTCACTCGCAACTCATCTATGTGCTTATCCCACAAAAAGTTGTTGTCGATCGTAACTCCCAGATATTTGTATCTTTCAACTGTGTCGATAGGACAATCAACCGAACTATTGCAGGATTCATTTTTGAAGTGGATTTGCAATTGTGTAGCCCTGAATTGCGGGTTTCGTATATGCATCACTTTTGTTTTAGAAGCATTGATCGTTAAGCCGTGATCGTGACACCACTTTACCGCGTTGTCAAACTCCTCCTGCAAAATTTCTGTTGCCGTATGTAAGGATCTGAGACGCACCACTATCGTGGAATGGCCTTCTTGAAAACTCGTAACAGCTCATTGGTGTACAATATGAACAGAATTGGACCCAGTTTTGATCCTTGTGGGACTCCATATTGAATGTTTTCATTTTGGCTGTATGCATTGTTTATTTTGACGCAAAATTGCCTGTTCGTCAGATATTCACGTAGCCAATCTGCCATCATTCCTCGTAGACCAATATTTTCCAGTACTTCTACTAGTTTATCATGGTTCAGTGTATCGAAAGCTTTACTGAAGTCCACGAATAACACTAAAACATGATGACTTTTATTTAGACTTTGGTTGACGCAATTTGCAAATTCTCCTAACAGCTTACCAGTGCTTTTATTTTTCTGGAAGCCGTACTGGCTTGCGTGTATCAGCGAATTTTTTGCGATAAAGCCTAGCAGTCTGTTTGTTATCACCTCTTCCATGACACTTTTCTATTACTGGCAATATTGATATTGGCCGATAATTTTTAAGGTCGCTTTTTGTACCTCCTTTGTATATCGGTCTGATTACAGCAGTTTTTAAGATTGTAGGGATTTTTGCTTGTGCAATACTTAAGTTAATTAATTTGCACAATAATGGTGTAAATATTTCCGTGTGTCTTTTTATATCAATAGCTCGTATTCCATCAATACCTGGCGACTTGTTTTCACTCAATAGATTAATTATTCTTCGAGTTTCAAAGAAATCTGTTTCCTGAATATACAATAAATTGTGCTTTTTAATCTTGATTTTGTGTGTGTCGATGTAACCGAGTCACAATGATGCACAATATCTTTTATTTGTGTGCTGAAGTTGTTTGCACACGCATTACTTAAGTTATTCAGACACATTTTACCCGTGAAGTTCTTTATTATTGTTTCATCCAAACTAGGCTTCTTCCTTTTCAATATCTCATTTACTAGGCCCCATGTTTTTCTGGGGTCAGATCTCATTTGGTTGAACTTGGATTTATAAAAAATTGATTTTTGGGCCGTGTTTTCCTTGTTCAGTCTGTTTCTGAAGGTCTTATATTCTTGTTCATATATTTTGTTTAGTCTATTGTTTTTCCACTTTCTGTAAAGTTCGTCCCTTTTTTTACGTTTTCCTTTTAATTCAAAAGATATCCATGGGCTAAACTTTCTTCTGGTCCAACAGTCCACCGAAAGTGTGCTCTTTTATTAGCATCCAGCTTTAATATTAATTTGCACGTAGCGATTGGTACCCTTTTCCGGTAGAATAGGGAGAGTGGTTCCAATTTTGGCGAGCTCATCGGCCCTACAGTTCCCTGGAATGTATCTGTGACCCGGCACCCAGGAAAGGTGAAGGTTGAATTGCTCCGTAAGAGATGATCGGCATTCAGTTTCATTCAGTACGGTTTTAGAAATTAATGAGACTGAATCCAGGGACTTGATAGATACCTAGATAGATAGATTTGCGGATATCCTTTGCAAATTTCACGTTTTTATTCAGCTAGGACAGAGCTCCTGGTGATTTGGAAGACGGAAAGAAAGGCTTAGATTTAGCTTATCTGAGAAAACACCGCCACCAACCCAGCTATCGGTTTTAGATCCATCTGTTTAGATATGGATTGACCTATCGTTCATGAAAGCATCTTCCGCCTAGAAGGATTTTTTCTTATAATTGGCGCGCGCACAAAAGATTTATGTACGGGGAAAAGAAGTTAGAGAGGGAAAAAACAGAGATTCCGATGTACGTTGGTTTTATATGTCTGAATGTTATAATGAGTAGAAACCAAGAGCTAGACAGGGCATTCCATAGGCGAGTTGTACGGCTTAGGAATGAATCACGATATTCCAGAGTACGTCCGAAGATGGGCTTGAGGATGAACGTGATGACCATTCATAGCGAGACGGGTGTTACGGTTAAAAATTTGAAGGGGCAGAATGCTACTGGCAATTGCAGTGGAGTACTGGTGGTGAAAATAGCGATACGACAAGGTGAGACAGGAGACAATACGCCGGTGTTCGAGGTTACCGAGTGTGTAATACTGGCACCACCTATGAGTTTTATCCCACGATTTTGGATCCTATCTAACAAGTGCATAGAGGTCTTAGGGGCACCTGACTAGATGTGGGCATTGTGCTCCAAATTTTGGGCTTTATTTATAAACAGGTCAGTGGGGGTAAAATATTTCTTACATCGCTTGAGGAAACCTAGACATTTTGCAACGCACAAATTATCTTTTCCCTGATGGGGAATTTATGGTTGTAACTTTTATTTTTCTTTCCTTTTCTTTTTGGGAGATCACAGGGTATGCCGAAAGTGTTATTAGAAATAAGTTGCTTAAAATTTTACTTTAACGGGTCGGCTAACGAAAGGCCCACAGTTCCGCGTTGTCGTATCGGTACGGCTAGCGGGTCGCGCAATTAAGTAAATCTAACCGTCTTACGAACGGTTTCAAAATAACGAGAAGAAGGTTTACAAGACGCGGTTTTATCGCCAAGATGGTCGATATTAATTGCACAAATATGTAACATGTGTTACTCAAAAAAGGGGGTACTTATCTGGTTTTATGGGGTTTTCCTGCCTATGCGGGGTGGCTCTCTAGCTGGGTATTCTCTTGGTGGAGGAGGGTGAGCCGTCTCCGCCACAATCACCGGCTTTCGTCCGGTCGTATCCGTTAGGTGTCTCTCGACCTCGATTTGTTTTATTTTGTTGTTCTTGTTCTCGTTCGTGTTCTTGTTCCTTTTTTTCCTCTTTTTTTTGTTGGCTCTTGCCCTTAATACGATAAGTTATCGAATGACTTTATCCGCCTTTTTGGCCATCGCCGCCAGTCATACGCACACACACACACACATGGGGTTCCGTCAATTCAGCTGTTAAAGCAAAGGGAATCACATCCAGAGCTCTAACAGCTTCTCACTGAATCTCTAGCCAATCACACCAGTCGATGTTCTATGTTTGTGGGTCATGTTTCTTCGTTCTGTTTGTTTTGTCATCCCAGTGATTGCTTTGGATCGAAGCCAGCCCTCTGACCCGAAACCAAAGCTAAGGTTGAGAGCTTTAATTGAGACCGCCGGATAGGGAGGAAAACTTATTTTACCAGGGGTACAATGCGAGGTCAGTAAACCTTCTTGCAGACATAGGGAACCGAGTATCGACCGCGGGGAATTGTGGACTTTCTTTTACAATTTCGTTTTTAGTTATTTTTGTTGGGGTAGGGGGTTATACAAATTTATAATCCTGGGGCAAACAATATCAGGTACGGTGGGCTCGCAGCCATTGGCAATTGTGTTGACCTCTCGGGGCATCAAGGGGCAGACCGTCCGTCCGCTAGAGTCTCCAGGCTGTCCGCCTGGCTCTATCACGGGTACCTATGTGGTCATCTCTGGAGCGGTAGGCCGGGGGAGGGAACTGAATTCAGAGGATCCAGTGAATACCACCTGTACCGTGGCACCCAGAGCATGACGGGAAGAAAGAAAAGAAGGGAAAACACAAGAAGGTGGAGGAGAAAAGAAGAGGTCAACAAATATCAGATGGAAAAGGGAGTGGAGGATTTTTGGGGCGTGATTTGCATGCAACACGACAACAGACAGCATTGTGTTTTGGAAGCATTAAATTCCACTCTGTTGATAGTTCCCCAATTGGTTATGCTGTTAATATTGGAATTTAATGAGCTTAACATACGCTGCCGTTCCCGTTCTACAGCCGAAGAGCAGGGGCGTGAGTCAGGGAACGAATGCAAAAAGCAGAGAGTACTGCCGTCGGCAAAGGGATATATTGGATTAGAAGTAGCAGACAAGAGATCGTTGATGAAACTTAAAAGGAGTGTCGGAGGCAGAACGGAGCCCTGGGGTACACCAGCATTTATTTTATGAATATCAGACTTGAAACCGTCCAAGACAACTTGGATTGAACGTTCCGAAAGGTAGTTTCTAATCCATTGAAGATGAGAGTCGTCGATCCCAAAAGCACACATTTTCGACAAAAGAGCCTGATGCCAAACTCTGTCAAATGCCTTAGAAATATCAAATGCAACTATCTTGCTTTCGCCAGATTGGTGTACGCTTTGGTTCCACTTTTCGGTGAGACATGCTATCAGATCACCAGTAGACTTGTTGCTACGAAAAACGTACTGCCGGTCATTAAGAAGTTTTCATATTTCGAGATATTTCATTAGCTGACGATTTATCAGCGCTTCCATGACCTTGGTAAGAAGGGACCTAAGTGCAATGGGTCTGTAGGAGGAAAGGGAAGAAGATCCGCCTTTTTTAGGGACGGGGTGGACAAATGCTGTTTTCCGTCTGCTCGGAAAGGATCCTAAAGGGCAGGATTGAAGAAAAAGCTTACGCAGTGGTTTTGCCAGCGTGGAAGAACATCTCAGCGGACCAGCGGATTTATGTATGTTGAGATCTTTATGTACTCTTGCTACTACACGAGTGCGAAAGTGGATTCGTCCCATTGAATATTCGACGCACTCAAGTATAGGCGGATACAAAGCACAATCTGGAAGTGTTGACTTGGCCGCAAAGTGCGCAGCAAATAGATTGGCCTTGTCCAAAGAGCTAATAGCTGGAATGTCATTGTAAATGAGCGTTGGGATGGAGGATGAGGCAGAATTTCTAATGGTTTTGATGAACGATCAAAAATTGTAAATACCTTTGGGACATTGTAGTATTTTTTGCCTCAGTTTTTGGTCGTATTGGAATTTTACACGTTTGAGAAAGACGTTGCAGTCATTCCTGGCTCGTTTGAATTTTTTTCGGTTTTTGTCTGTTGGGTTGGTCTTGAAGGACCGAGAAAACATTTCTCTAGGGCTGACAGCTCAAGTCGTACCATGCTTTATCTTTTGATCTGATACTCTTAATCCGATAATGGATAAGGGATATCATTCCAAGGAGAATAGTGTCGAAGAAAGGAGAATAGTATCGAAGAAACATAACGCCACCAATTAAAGTTCCTAAAGAAGGTGTTAAGACCGCTCCAGTTGGCTTTCTCGTATTGCCATACGGTTCTTTTGGGAATCTTTTCTCTAACTGTGTGGTCGGTATACGAGAAATTAGCCACTGTGGCTTCTATAGAGACGAACCTCACATTTGTGTTTAGTTTCGGAAGGAATCCCACCGAGACCTTTGGTGTCAAAAAGAGTTTGACAAGCCAAAAAGACACAATCAGATGCACAATTTTCTAGAAGACTGTGCAAATATGGGCATACGCTTCTGCCATTGACATCATAGGAAGAATGCAACGCAACGTATTACTGGTGCGTTTGCAACTATTGAAACAGAAGCCGAAAATATGGCTTCAATTGTTGTAATTAGCTCCATATAGCGCAGAACTATGATCTTTTGAGAAGGCGGATGAAGACATTTTTGCTCATTTTAAATGCAGAATTCTTCGAGTGGTTCTACGTTCCAATGGTGTTAGCGAGGCTAGGTAACCTCGCAAACCCTGCGAGCTTTACATCGATCAGGTCAGACGTCAGACGATGGCATGACAAGAAAATTAGAATAAACACTCCGGTTTGAATGGTCTTCGACTCCTATCCGCAGCAACAACGCGATGAAGAAGGACCGTGTCTTGCATACATATGAATGTACAAAGACCGTTCCAAAGTAAAGACGGCTTTGTAAAAATAGGTATTTCTAGGGAGGCAATCTATTGCTAATTACGTGCGTCGGAAAGGCAGATTCTTCAATGATGTCAAAATTGCATGACATCTGGACGAATAGAAGCGGAATTATTGCTTCTGAATTGACAGTATGTTTGTGACATCACTGCAAAAATAAGCATCGACCAAAAATTGCACAGAGTTCAACATTCAAAATACATCATCAAGGAGGCCAAAAAGGACAAAACTTCCTTTACACCGTTGTGACTGGTGATGAAACGTGATGTTGGCGGTGAAACCAAGGTGAGAGACGAGCGAAACCCCAACAAATCTCGTTTGGAGAAGTCAAAAGTGAAGGCAATGTTGATTTGCTTTTGCGATTCCAAGGACATTGTCCACAAAGCCTTCATTCCACCGGGCCAAACTGTTAATGCTCAGCTCTACCTTGGTGTTCTGAAGCGTTTAGTGCATCGTATTCGTCGTATTCGGCCAGAATATCACGCAGAAAGAAGTTGTTGCATCTCGCCGGTTGACAAGTGTCGAGTTGTCGACTAAAAATCGCATTTCAACTGTCAACCGCTCCCTGTATTCGCCTGATTTGGTACCATGCGACTTTTACCTTTTCGGGAAAATGCATTTGTCGATGAAAGGAAAGCGTTTTATGGACGTAGAAGCCATTCAAAAGGCTAGTACCGACATCCTGAAGGGCACCCCAGCCGACGATCTAGAACACACACTCGTCATGCTTTTTAGCCGTGCAAATCACTATAATAAATCGGTTTTGCCAATAAAAAGTCCTGTTTACTTTGAAACGCACTTTGTGTGTAGTATGGGACCTCAACCATACTGGAAAGTGCAACTAGGACCGAGCCAACTAAAAAGGTTTATTGGTGGAGAACTAGATCTAATCGGAACTGTAGCGCTATCTAAGTCCATAAATAGGTTTGCCAACGCTCTTCATCACACCGATGGTATTAGACTTTACCACATAATAAAGTATGCACGCTTTGTCGAGAGGTTAAGGCTCGCTACCGACAAGGCTTTTAGTAATTTGTTGTGACTGAGACATCTGTAAATCTGTAAACGAACTTTAAATTCAATGGGGTGGTGGGTCAAGTCCGCTTCAATGCGTAATCTTATGCAAATCGTTGGAGGTCTCTCTTCCAGGACGTTATCCTCACAGATCGAAAGGCTATACATTCGGTAAATCTATCTAAGAACCTCACTCCTACAAAAAACTTTTCAAATCAAAGTCAGTCAAATTTCCTCTGTCACTTTAGAACAAAAACTCGCATCTATTTGTTGAAAAATTTTCATCTCACATTTTTCTTATTTTCTAAAACCCAAATTCGAAAATGCCCACTCTAGGAGTTTTTGAGTATTTCCAAATTTTCCGAAAAGTAGAAAAACCCGCTCCGGTGAAGAGCATCTTCCAGATTGTGAATGATCTGTTCAAAAGGTAAGCAACCCGTGTTCCAACTTAGTGCAGATCTAAGCGTTCAATTTCAGTGCGCTTGCAAGTGCCACCTGGTTCTTGTATGTCACGGCTGTGCTCATGGTTGCAACGTGCGTGTACTACTGGTACTTTGAAAAACGACGAGTATTCACCACAAGTGTTCAGGAGATTCAAAACGTCATGGATAGGTGAGGGAAACCACCTGAAATGATTTTTTTTTCTGATTTTTCAAACGAAATTGATATTTTTGTTAGCGAACCACCGAAACGACGTCCTGGAGCTGTAGCAAGAGAGCGTGAAGTCTTCCGAAATGTCCTGAGTACGGCTCATTCGTACATATATCCAGAAGAAAATAACAAGGCATTCGTGTTACGTCAGACAAGAAGCGGTACGGTCTACGGTACATTTTCGAATGATCGAATAATGAAACGAAATTCCAAGGAAAAGTCTTGATCACGTGTTTAGAAAGTCTAGTTTGTAAAAGATGTAAATGGTATTTGTAATTTTGTATAAAAATTTATAGAAGTACTGAAGCACTCAATTGTTAATTATGACTTATGATGTAAAAACTCATCTGCCTCTAGGCAGCTAAGGGCGGCTGTACTGGCTCAGCTGCCTTCATGAAAATGAGTGAAATCTCTTAGATCCTCAGTCCTTATGATCTCTTTGGGAAAATAGCCTCTCCTTCTGGCTTCACATAGTGTAATAAAGGGTGACTAGATAAGAATGGTCGGAAAAAATTTTAAATAAAACAACAACGGTGTGAGATATAAAATTTATTCTGGCTCTATTTTGAAGCTATCCTCATGCCGCGCCTTCACTGGCAGTGCTTCAAGAGGTCGGTCCAATTTTTGATGACTCGGTCCAATATGTGCGGCGTTATTGCGGCAATAGTGTGTCGAATGTTGGCCTCGAGCTCGAGCTCGTTCAAAGTGGTTGTTTTGTTAGCGTAGACTAAGAACTAGACGTAACCCCAATTAAAATAATCGAGTGGCGTCAAATCACATAGGCGCCGGGGCCAATCTATGAAGGATCACCGTGTGATGACCCAGTCGGCAAATTTCGCCTTCACAACTTCGGTCTTTGCGTCGGTTGTGTGGCATGTAGCGCCGTTTTGATGGAACCACAGTACGGACATATCGATGTTGTTGAGTTCCGAACACAGAAAGTCGGTTAACATCGCTTTATATCTGAGACCATTGATGGTAATGGTGACTCTTTCCTGATTTCGAAAGAAATAAGGTCCGATGATGCCGCCATGCCACAAACCGCTCCAAACAGTCAATATCTGTAGATGCGTTGATGCTTGGCTGAACACTTGTAGATTGGCATAGCCGCTGAGCCAAAAATAGGTCTCGTTCGAGAAGATGATTTTTTGGCCAAAATCCGGATATCCGGCCAACATTTTCAGCGCCCAATTAGAGAACTCACGGAGTTGTCTATGGTCGTCCGACTTCAATTCTTGCGTCAGCACAATCTTATACGGATGTAGGCCCAAATACAACGGCAAAATAAGCCGGGTTGACTCTACGGCGACGCCCAATTCAGCTGATCGGGACCGAATCGACGTTTCTGGGTCTTCTTCGATATTGGCCGCTACGGCGGCTATATTTTCTTCCTTTCGCACCAATCTGTCTGGTTTGTAGCTTAAGATCCAAAAGAGTGTACTCACGCCCAAACCTTTTCACGGTGCGACGAATTGCCTGCACACTGAAGCCATGATTACGACCGATCTCACGACGAAATTCATGTTGCGTATTTACAGCTGAGCCGGAACTTCGAAAATATTTTTTAATAATTTCCGCACGTTCGGCAAGCGTAAAACGATGCATGATGACATGGCAAACTTTACTGAATATTTTGACAGCTGGTCGTGGTCCTATACGACATTCTGTTCTCCTTAAACATTTTCTGCAGGTTATATCGGCTTTCCTTGCTCTGGCTTCTTCATGACCAAGGCTTAAGAGACAGAGACCCTAAGTTTTTCAAAGGAGTCCGATTAAGACTTCCTTACTGGACGGTAAAGTGTTAAAAAATACGGAAATTACCCTATATACTCCATGCACCTAAGGCACGTATTTTGGAGGTCCTACACAAGAGACTACTAAACCTTCCGCTGATGTATGCACCATAAGTTACCAGATCTTTCATTTGCCCTGACTTCATCAGCTCTTCCTTCGTCGCGATCGGTGAATTAGGCTACAACACTGAAGAAGGAGACTGGAGGCGTAGTCCAAGATGCAATTGTACAATACACTCCTTCAGCGGGAGAAATAAAGATTTGTCAGCAGAGGTCACAGCCGATGGAATCGATAAATTATTCTCCTGGTTAATAGGCTCTGGTAAATCTCCTAAGAGGACGAAGAGCCGAATGCAATGTTCGAAGCCCGAGCTACAATTAGCACGATGATAGCTTCGATGGCGACTTTCATTGGCAGAAATCCCGATTAAAACCTGGACAAATACTCAGGACCACAAGTCCTCTGGACTGAAATTAGACGTCGAAAAAAAAAATCATCAGGCACTAGGTGGCTGTTAAAAAAACCAACACTTAGCCCTATTGGCACATTGTGATGCCCCGTGGACCCACGAACCTCCTACTCTTGTAACCAATTTGAGCTCCTAACGAAGCATGGAAGACTGATAACGTCTATATTGTTTACATTGCTTAAGTCATTGTAGAGAGCGCTGGACATTTGCAGAGTAGGTAGAGGATTGTCTCCTCCTGCCCCTCGTCCATGCAGCTTTTGCTGTAGTTTTTTGTAAAAACGCCAACCCTTTTTGCATCCTTGGCTATAAGGTCCAGGGATGACATCTGTGAAAGCACAGAAATGATTTATAGGTCTGAGGTCCTTCAGGACAACATGAGAACATTTTCTGCCTTTGGGAATGACAAGGTAATGGGGATCATTTCTACCTAACTCCTAATGATATTCACTAGCAGGATCAGGATGATATCTAAGGACATTTGTAGCTCGCTAGGTATTATACCGTCCGGCCCAGCAGAATGGTCCAGTTTGGGATACAGATATTTTGGGATCTGATCCAGTGCAGACCTTAGAGAGCAAATCGGAGGAATCAACGTTGAATACTCTTAATTTGGGAAGCATGAATTCAGTGAAAAGAGGACCAAGCTTGACTGGCATACTGAAATAGGGGGCGAACAAAGGTAACACAGAGAGATCTGGTTACATACATATTGGAAAATTCCTTGGACCACGGTTTAATAATATGTCAAGGTCTTGAAAAGATTGAGCCAGGGGAATGGGTTGACAATAGAGAAAATAAAAAAATCCTTCATCAGCGTACAGCGAGAAGAAGGAGTGTTTAATGTCACTCTCAAGATAGTTAATATTAAGAATGATGAGAAGGAGACCAATATGTCTACCTTGTGGAACCCTAGATGAGAGCAGGATAGAGCGTTCCTGGATTTTTAACGTAAACCACCTGTCATTTAAGACCTTATGTTTACGAGATGCCCATACATCCATAGGGAGCAAGGGTACGCCTTGCCATCGCTTATAATACTCGCTTATTTATAATACCAAAGCAGAACTTGCGTTGGAGGCACAAGTTCCACCCTTGGTATGAGTCGAGGCCGACCTAAAACCTCTTGCTGTTCTTAGGGTCACAGCACCCAGTACTTTATTTGCAACTCTACAATGGGCTAAACCAAAAAGGAAACCCGTACTCTCGATTTGGGATTAATCCACAGCCACCATGACGCTCCCACAAGGGGGCCTACCTCTAACAAGTCAGGCCCGGACCGAAATCCGGGGGGCTCCTGACTCTCACGGTACCGTGATTTAAGTCCTGGTATGGACTACCGGTGGTCAAGCCGCCAACAAGACCTATGACCGGCAACTTGTAACTGGTCAAACCGTAGAAACCATTCAGAGGCTGTAATCTGAAGATGTTTACAATAAGACCAGTAATATGCTCTGCCCCCGCTTTTTATTAGACAACGTCATTGATGGGCGAAGCCTTGATAATTGGGCGGGGGCCCAAGTAAGAATGAAGAGAAGGAGACCAATATGTCTACCTTGTGGAACCCCAGATGAGACCAGGATAGGAACAGACAGGGTGGATCTAAGCCGAACACTATGATATCGGCTTCAAGGTAAGAAGCAATCCATTTTAATAAAAGAGGTTCAAAGCCCAGAGCAGACACCAGAAGATCAATTGATGAAATATCTTATCAAAAGCTTTACTGAAATCGGTTGAAATACGGGTAACATCAATTTCTTTGCCATTTTCTAAGGCTGCGAGAGCAAAAGACAATAATTCAACTAGGTTGCCTTTTAGAAAAACGAATTGCCCTTAAGTTTTATCTTGTAAGTATAAGGTGGCGCAAAAGTTATCCCCCGATGTTCTTTAGCTGTAATTTTTTTTTATGAATGACTTTGGTTCTGCATTTGGATTATGTTTGTCTGGTGTCTTAAATTGTTTTCCATCAAGTCGAGGAAATGATATCGACTAAGTGGCCGCCGCCAGAATTGATGACCATTCGCGCCTGATTTGTGGCATTTTCCATCGCTCTTGCCAGAACTTCCGGCGATAGGTCTTCGCATTCTTGACAGATATTCTCTTTGAGGACTTCAGGAGTCTGAGGCTTATTGACATGACAGATGATCTTGCCGACCAGTGCAAATCGACAAAACGAGAGATTAGGCGACCCGGAAATGCAGCCCTCAGAATTCCGGTTGTGGGTCGTGCAGTATATGTTCTCCAGTCCCAATTCATCCAATTGAGGAAGGAGAAAGTCATTGAGCATGGCTCTGTAGTGCTCGCCTTCCATAGTAGTCATTTGGCCCGAGGCGTTTTCGAAAAAACAAGGCCCAATGACGCCTCCAGAGTTAACAGCGCACTATGCAGTAATATTGAGCGGGTGTAATGGCTCTTCGTGGATTATACGCGGATTTTCGGAACCCCAGAAGCGAAATTTTACTCCACAGAGATGAGCCTCTCCGCTCATGATGATTTTCGATTAAAAGTTGTCTCTTTCGTGGTCGAGATTCCGGATGGCTTAAGCGTAGCTTACACGCGCTTGGTGGTCAACAGCTAACAGCTGATGCACTATCTGCACTTTGTAAGGGAACATCTTCCAGTCTTTCACCAAAATTCTCTGTAAAGACTGCCGATTGATGCTCGATTGCATGGCACATCGTCTGATCGATACTCCGGGGCCCTCTGCGATATCTTTAACCCCAGCTATGATATTCTCACTGCTCCGAAATCGACCAGACCTGGCAGCATCTCGTGTTGTCCCGTACGCTTCTAGGAGAGCAGCTAAGCGTCGTAGTGTTTGCCCAGTTGATATCATTCACGTTGGGACAGAGACATTCGTTAGTAGAAATGGGATTAGATGCGATGGAAAGATCTTCAGATGGAGTCCATTCCACCTGAGGCAGATTAAAATCGCCGTAGATAATGATATCGTAATCCGATAAAGCCGATAAGTCAATCAAACTGTCAATTGCATCAATAGCAAGTTGGTACGATTCGATAGGTTGGGCCGAAAGATTGTCTGCAAATTTTTGGGGAGGCTTATTGAAAATCTCGTTATACTTTATATAAATTTCCTGAGACATAGGTAGGGAGGCCTTCCTGCTGGATGGAAACTATGACGCTTGTTTTTGCTTTGCGCTCGTAGCATAGCGAGTCGGAAATATCGTGCCAATAGGCGACATATAGTCGCATGTATATTCTCATATATCTTTTTATCCCTAAGCATAGGGAGCGCTTGGCGACATTCGGTGGTATCGCTACAGTGGGTCAATAGAAGAGGGAGTGATTAAACAGATAAGATGTCAGAAGTGGGGTTTAAATGTGAGAACTGATGAAGTTAGGATACTTAGTTCCAGTTTTGGAGTCGGTTGAGAGTTGGTAGTTTGAAGTGTAGGGTTGGTTTTCTGTTGGAACAGAGCTCTACGAAAAAGAACTAGTCCATTGTACTCTTTGTAAGTTCCTTTTAATGAAATCTTTCAGTCTTACGAAGACTGAAAGCGCTTCAGTGATAAGGTATCTATAGTCACGTCAGCGCCGAGTGTCTGTAGCCTGATGCGATCGTAAGCCGGGTATCCACAGAAATAAGTAAGTGCTCATTGCTCAAAAGTGCAATGCTCTGTTACGGAGCCAGTAAGCAACCTACAGTCTTTCCCGCTGAAGGACAACAGAAAGGCCTCTGATTTTGTAGAGACATCGGGAAACATTCGTTTGGTCTGTCATCTGCAGAAACCTCAATCCACAGTGCAAGCAGACCCAACGTAGGTTCAGATCCTGAAAAACTCTCCTCTGAGCCTTGCCTGGTAAGTTCATCGGCGATTTCATTTCCCGTGATCCCACTGTGCCCTGCGACCCAAGCAAGCGTCACTGAATTTAGTCTTCCAACTGCGTTCAGTGATCTCCTGCATTCTTGAATTAGATGGGAAATCGTAAGAGGTTTCAGAAAGGCTCTAAGCGAAGCGTGGTTGTCGCCACAGATGCTTAGCCCCTTCCACCGGTTCTCCGCAATATAGTTCGCTGCTATCAGGATTAGACAGATGAAAGCTTTCCCAACATGAAGTCAAATCTAATGTTGTCGTCCTCCAGAAAGTGCCACATACTATATTGTTTTGGAGCCGTCCGCGAAGACCCGATTTCATTCTTTTGCCGGCTCAGATACTGGCCGAAATCAGTCCTAGGCACATGGAAAGTCGATTTCATATTTTTTTCGTAACAGGAGTTCTGGTGTCATTGCATCGGACGACATGTCAAATAAGACCAGAGTCATAAGACAACCGGCGTGCATGGTCATCAAATCTCCAGTGCGTGTTGTACCAACGGCCACTTCTTTTTAAACTGAAGATGGCTTTGAGAGTGCGGCCTATGATTTGAATATCAAGAGGAGGGAGATTGAACAGTGCATCTAGAGCGGAGCTGGGAATGCTGGGGAAAACCCCCAAGCATCCGAGATAGACCGTTCTTTGGAGTTTGGTAAAAGCAGCAATCACGTATTTTCACGAGAGCTTATTCCACCACACAACCGACGCATAGGATATAAATGGCCTTGGTTAGCCGTTTAGATCCTAATGATTCTTTCTCGGTGAGAGGCCCCATGTCTTGCCGATAGCTCTTCTGCACTGCTAGAGACCTTCGACGTAACATGTTTAATCCAGAGATGTTTGCTATTCAGGATGACACCAAATACTTAGCTTCTTCGTAAAGAGAACAACCTTAGTTCTGAGAGGATGGGCTGAAAGCCCAATACTAGTGCACCAGTCGTCGATGACGTTGAATGGTGCCTGCGCTTTAGAGCAGACAGTGGCTAGACAAGATCCAACAGACAGTACAGCTACATCATCCGCGTATATTTGTGAATAGACGTTAGAACTGTTGAGCGCGTTGAACAGTGAGTCGACCAACATACACCATAGCAGTGGAGACAGAATGCCGGCTCGCGGGCAACTGCTGTTTACCCCCGCCACAACATATTGGCCAGAGCCAGCTTCCGCAATCGCAGTCCTATTCATCAGCGTTGCTTTTATCTACAAAATAAGTGATTCGTCTACGCCGTGTTGTCTGGCCCAGTTACACATTTTGTCAAAAGATGCGCTGTCCAAAGCACCCTCAATGTCGATGAAAATGCCAAAGGCAGCTTTGCGCACATGGATCTCTACCATTCTCTCGATGCTTGTCAGCATGAAGTAAGTCAGACTTCCGATTTTCGGCATAAAGTCCACTCTCACTGTTCGCCAGAAATTCGGCATATATGCCAGTACCAGGATAGCACTGAAAATTCTCTTCAGTGTTGCCAGCAGCTGGTCTATATCTTTTTGTAACATAACTGGGTATATGCCATCGGTGCATGTTTAATGACCTCATCCGTCACAACAACTGATGAGATATGCCAGCTACGGCGTGTTGTGTTGTTCAGTTCAGTACCAACTTCGTTGGTTGCAGCTAGTTGTGAGCTGGTTCCGACTAAGTTACCTGGGAAGTGAGAATCAAGCATGAGACGGAGAATTTCTGCTTTCGACTCAGTATAGGTGCGGTCAGATTTTCTGAGTTGTTCCAGCTTGATTGATCTGGTAAGCGTAAATCGAAAGAGGCATTTTGACGTTGGGGCTTGGTTTGGGTTAGAATAAAGGGGTTAGGTGGGAGGCTTAAAATTAGGAATTTTAGGCAGAAGAGGTGGGCCTTGGCAATTTAAATTTACTTACTAACTTATTAGCTGGTTTTGATACGACGGATTGCATAACTTTATCCCGCTTCTTGGTCGTATTTTCCAACAATTTGCAGACACGCATCTTACCAAGATTGAAATCGCTGATAGCTGGATTATGGAATAGCCATTCATATTTATTCGGAAGATTGAGTTTGAAGCTGCGCTTGCTTCTGTGATTAGATGTTGGCAGCAAATTGCAGTGGCTAATAGTGATGCCATATTTTTTTTCGAAGAAATTCGAAATCCAATCAACATCAGCGTTAGCGAGGGCGCCTTTGATAAGAAGCGTAGTGTCCAATTGAATCTTCGAAGTAAGCTTGGCTAGCTTACGTTGTCATTCGGAAGGTGTCCATGTTGAATTAGCTGCTTGAGTCGGCGACATAGATGTGTTCTCGGTTATCAAGTTGGAAGAAGCTTCGCAGGTATTACATGACATGTGGAGGCGAACGTGAATCCACTTCAGGTTAAATTAATTCAGCCATCAGCGATGTATTATGGTACAAGAACCGGAACAAAGAAACGCTTTTGCATCTATTGTAGAAAACTGGATTTTTACCATTTCCACTAGGTTCTGTCCAAATCTACACAGAGTATCCGTATCTATACGGATATGTATCCAAAGTGGAAATAGTAGTCGCGCGATTTGACAAATGGGCCCTAGCCCATAAAGATACGCATATAGTTGCAGATACTCTTCTCATGCACCCAAATTCACCAACCGAACACCATTTAGTCAGCCAATAATAAAAACAAACTCAATCAGTGTTGTCAACTTCAAAAAATGGGAATTTGTTCTGGCAAGTGGAAGGACGTTTTAAGGTTAGGTTTGTTTTCAGCAAAAAGAAAAGAATGTTTCCAGTTTGTAAGTGCAAATTCCTGACGTGAATTGGTATATATGCCATAAGAGGCCAGAAGTAAAAATAGATGTAAGTAGTTTAGGTTCTAATATGTACCCTTGAGGCACATCACCTAAAAGAGATTTTTTTTTTTTTTTTTATAATCGGCGCGCGCTCAAGGAGTTTTTGTACCCTTAAAATGTTCGTACACAGCGCGGGCGAAGGAAATTTAGGGAGGAAGAAAAGACGAAAAGACAGGTACCGATGTACATTGTTTTTAAATGTTTGCAAGTTATAACGACCAGGAAATACAGAGGTCGGCAGGGCATTCCATAAGCGAGATGTACGGCTTAGGAAAGAATCACGATATTTTAGAGTACGTCCGAAAATGGGCTTGAGGGTATACTGATGAGCATTCATAGCGAAACGGGTGTTACGGTTGAAAGTTTGAATGGGCGGAATGCTACTGGCGATTTCTATGGAGCACTGGTGGTGGAAATAGCGATAAAACAAAGTGAGACAGGAGACATTACGTTGGTGTTCGAGGGTGTCAATTGATTGACTGATATTAGTATCACCAACTATTGGGTCTACAAGTAAGTTTCCAGCGTTTTTTTTCCAAAATTTGAAGTTTTATTATGAAAACATAGTTACAATGCTTTATTCAAAATATCGTCCATCAGAAGCTACAACTTTCCCCCATCTTTCTGGCAATTTATGAATTCCGGACCAAAAAAAATTTCTCGTCTTTCGAGCCCAAGAACGTATCGAGCCAATTTTTGATTTCCTCTACTGAGCTGAAGCGTATTCCCGTAAGAGCATTCTGCATCGAACGAAACAAGTGGTAGTCAGATGGTGCCAAGTCTGGACTGTAAGGCGGGTGAGGCAGAATTTCCCATCCACTATTTTCCAAATAGTTTTTCACTGAAACCGCAACATGTGGCCGAGCGTTGTCGTGATGAAAAATGACGGACTCATGCCTGGTTTCATATTCTGGCCGTTTTTCTTTTAATGCCCGCTTCAAACGAATTAGTTGGGTTCGATATAATGGTCCTTTGATGGTTTCACCACTCGGAAGCAGTTCGTAGTATACGACACCCTTTTGATCCCACCATATGCAGAGCATGACCTTATTCACGTGAATATTTCGTTTCGGCGTCGGTTGGGCGGGCTCGCCGGGCTTTGTATACGATTTTCTGGGTTTAGGATAATAATAAATCCATTTCTCATCACCAGTGACAATACGATGCAAAAATTATTTATTTTTATACCGCTGCAGTAACATTTCGGACATGCAAAATCGCCGTTCGACGTCTCTTGGCTTTAATTCGTACGGCACCCAGTTTCCAACCTTTTGAATGAATCCCAGTGTTTTTAGGCGCAGGGAAACGGCTTGTTGCGTGACGCCCAATGATGCAGCAAGTTCTTCTTGAATCTGACACGGATCCTCATCCAGTAAAGCGTCCCATTCCTCGTCTTCAAAACTTTTCGGCTTTCCGGGGCGATCTTTGTCTTCAACTCCAAAATCACCACTTTTGAACCGTTTGAACCACTCGCGGCACGTCGATTCACCAATACATTCTGCCCCATAAGTTTCCGGAAGCAAACGATAGGCCTCAGCCGCACTTTTCTTCATATTAAAGAATAAAAACAGCGCTTCCCGCAAATGACGTTTATTTGGCTGGAAACTTGCCACGATTTTGTTCGATAAAATGTACGACACCGATAGAACTGCTCAAATATAATGCTGCAAAGTTGTTGACAGATACAAAGCCTACAAATAAAACACATGGGGTCTGACATTTCTGCCCGGGATCCACTGGTGGCGCCATCTCTGACAAACGCTGGAAACTTACTTGTAGACCCAATAGTTTTATCGCACGGTTTTGAATAATATCTAGTAGGTGCAGAGATGTTTTAGGAGCACCTGACCAGATGTGGGCATTGTACTCCAGTTTTGGGCCTTATATATTGTGGCCAGATCAGAGGGGGTAAAATATTTCTTACATCGCTTGAGAAAACCTAGACATTTCTCTGCGTTTTTGGCGACATCGAATATGTGGTCATTTCAACGTAAGTTGTTACTGATACACATACCGAGAATGAAAAGTTTATCGGTTTCGACGATGCAAGTGCTATTCATGGATAATTGCTGGGTATTTGAATTTCGTTTTAATGACAGCAGACAGCATTGAGTTTTGGAAGCATTAAATTCCATTCGGTTGATAGTTCCCCAGTTGGTTATGCTGTTAATATCGGAATTTAATGAGCTTAGCATACGCTGCCGTTCCCGTTTAACAGCCGAAGAGCAGGGGCGTGAGTCCGGGAACGATTATGAGAAGCAGAGAGTGCTGTCATCAGCAAAAGAATAAATTGGATTAGAAGTAGCAGACAAGAGATCGTTAATGAAGATTAAAAAGAGTGTCGGAGATAGAACGGAGCCCTGGGGCACACCAGCATTTATTTTGTGAATATCAGACTTGAAACCGTCCAAGACAACTTGAATTGAACGTTCCGAAAGGTAATTTCTAATCCATTGAAGAAGAGAGTCATCGATCCCAAGAGCACGCATTTTCGACAAAAGAGCCTGATGCCAAACTCTGTCAAATGCCTTAGAAATATCAAGTGCAACTATCTTGCTTTCACCAGATTGATGTACGCTTTGGTTCCACTTTTCGGTGAGACATGCCATCAAATCACCAGTGGACCTGTTGCTACGAAAACCATATTGCCGGTCATTGAGAAGCTTTCGTGTTTCGAGATATTTCATGAGCTGACGATTTATCAGCGTTTCCATGACCTTGGAAAGAAGGGACGTAAGTGCAATGGGTCTGTAGGAAGATAGAGAAGAAGATTCGCCTTTTTTAGGGACGGGTTGGACAAATGCTGTTTTCCATCTGCTCGGAAAGAGTCCTAAAGAGTAGGACTGATGAAAAAGCTTACGCAGTGGTTTTGCCAGCGTGGAAGAACACCTCTTCAGAAGAAGGGGAGATATACCATTTGGACCAGCGGATTTATGTATGTTGAGATCTTTGAGTACTCTTGCTACTACACGAGTGCGAAAGTGGATTCGTCCCATTGTAGATTCGACGTACTCAAGTGTAGGCGGGGACAAAGCACAGTCTGGGAGTGTTGAGCTAGCCGCAAAGTGTGCAGCAAGCAGATTGGCCTTGTCCAAAGAGCTGACAGCTGGAATATCATTGTAAATGAACGTTGGGATGGAGGATGAGGCAGAATTTCTAATGTTTTTGACGAATGACCAAAAATTGTTACTGCCTTTGGGGCATTGCAGTATTTTTTGCCTCAGGTTTTGGTCATATTGGAATTTCACACGCTTAAGAAAAGCGTTGCATTCATTTCTGGCTCGTTTAAACTTTTTTCGGTTTTCCTCTGTCGGGTTGGTCTTGAAGGACCGAAAAAACAGTTCTCTAGCCCTGACAGCCTCTTTACAGCTCGAGTCGTACCATGCCTTTGCTTTTGGTTGGACACTCTTCATCCGATGAGGGATGAAGTTTCTTATTCTAAAGCGAATGGTGTCTGTGATCATATCAGCAGCGACATCCACGTCGTTATCGAGGAAACAAAACGACCAGTTAAAATTCCTAAAGAAGTTGTTAAATCCGCTCCAATTGGCTTTCTCGTATTGCCATACGGCTCTTTTAGGAATCTTTACTCTAAATATGTGGTCGGTGTAGAAGAAATTAGCTGATATGACACAGTGGCCTGACGAGCCAAGAGGGGATAGCACGTTGACCTTGTATTTGTCGGGATGAGAAGTTAAAAACAAATCCAGGGTGTTGGCGGTATGAATATCAACGTCTGGTATGAGTGTGGACTCATTTACTAGCTGGGTTAAGTTATTTTTCGCAGCGAAGATCACACACACCCAAATTTGTGTATATTGAAATCGCCCGTAATCACGATTTCCGTATGAGTAAAGAGGGATATAATTCTTTGTATGGAGTCAGATTCGTTAAGGGTCGAATTGCTGTCCAGTTTGGGTCTTCTATAAATACAGCAATAGTGGATAATTTGCTTACGGAGATGGAATTTTAACCACATGAAATTGAATTCCGGATTGGAACGAGGATTACATTGTGGTGGAATTTGGTAAGCAACGTCACTACGCACATAAATGACGATACCGCGATGAGGAACGAATAGTGGCACTAGTTCGTAGCCAGGTAGCTTCAGATCAGAGTGATCTGAGACGTGTGGTGGGGATCTACCTATGTTTCACTAAGTGGCAAAACAGTTGGTCTGTATTTGCAGACGTGGACGTACGCATAAAAATGATTACTTCTTAGCCGGCGTAGATTGGCTACGTCCACCCTGAATTCCCTAGTTATAATCACAAACAAACACAGTAAATACAAACACCGACGATACTAAGCAAGGCTGCGAAGTGAAAATTTCTGACGATGGTTTACTGAATCAAATTGCTGTAGGTTGTATGCCCTTACAACAATATGGAACAGTGCACCAACAAAATCTTCACACACAACCCGCTATCCATCAGTTGTCACATTGAGTGTATGATAGATACCGTAACGGCAGTGACCGAGTGCAAGCAACAGTACTACGACCAGGAGCGGGAGAGGTGTAGGATTCCCACGCTGTGTGATAATTTTTGTTTTTTTTTTTCTGTGGCACTGCACTGATTTTTTTTTTCACACGCGCGCGGTGGTTTTGGGTTTTTTTTTTTGTTTTTTTTGACAGAAATCTCTAGGCTTTAGGCTAGATAGGATCAAGAAAATGTTGATAAAGTTAAACTAGAACTCTACGGGCAACTAAGGATGTTCGAAACGATATTCTGGAGTCTATGTGGAAGAAAGTAAGATTTTGGTGTGACATTTTTTGAAGGCTTATCTGATTCTCTGTTTCCTGATAACGATAAACTTTTTTCGCCAGGATAATTATCAAGTTCTGTCTTAAGACTGACTGCAGTACAGCTCCAACCTTAAAATGGCTTGCACCCATATTTTTAAAATTCTTAATACGCTTCTTCGGAGCGGGGAATATAAAAGTTAATTGTACTCGTACATAAGTAATATACAAGGACATCTACGTAACTCTTTAACACTTTTGATCCTGTTTTCAACAATCGAGATTTTGTCCGTAATCTTTTTGACAAGTGGGTCTTGGTGGGAGTCATTAGAATGGCTTAGGCATTTTATTGTCAAAACCACAAGCAGGAGTAAGATACTCTTGCAGTCATCATAAAAGAAAAGGAGGTTGAAGACAAGGTCCACCCGACAGTAGTGTCTGCGATACTTTGTCGTAACCTCTATGGACACTAACTATACTCATTTGAGGGGAAACCATAGGCACCTCGACCATTTAAACTACGAGTATCTTCTGCCAAATTAAAAGTAAACAACAACAACCTTTATTTAATTTTTACATTTTATTAACAAATAAAAAAAGTAATAATACAGATACACTATGTAAGATGCACTTGTACGTGTACTCGTACAATAGATACAGACTTCATAGCAATGGTACACAATCAGTGAAATGTGGCGCAGTTCCTTTGCAGAGGAGAAAACCCGAACGAAAACTAAAATAACAAAAACAAAAGAAAAGAACAGTTATAACCCAAATTTCCAAATTGAAAAAAAAAAAATCAAAAAATCTCTGGAATTCTCCCCTGCATCTTGGTTGTGCGTTTGTTTTTTTTTTTTGTAAAATCTTCACGGAACTAATGGAGGTATGAGTCTACGTAGATATGCGTTGCACGAGTGAGATACTTTATGAGGATCGCCAATGGACTCGTATTCGTTCATCGTTCGTATGCGTCGTTTATAGTATGGTTAGCACTCTCAGATAAATGTCGTATGTACAAAAACTAAATTCTAGATACTTTGTTTTACTTAAGACTAAAAGTTTTACATAAATTTGTTAAGGTCAGGTTGGGATGTTGCGAGTTTTATCTTCTAAGACAGGGCTCACATGTGCCGGGTTTGACGAAACTCGGATGGCATTCAGGACATTTTGGGTTTTCGCCATACCATCGTTCGGTGGATGCGGATGATGAGGATTTGCTATTGCTTGGCCGATGATGGGGTATTTTAAGTTGGAAGGAGTTGAAGGTGTCTGATAGTTCGTAGCCAGTTCGACCGTCTTCGAGGGGGAATAGGTAGTCTGGAACTAGGAGATCCTTTCGTATCTGTTGGATGTCCTGTTCGGTTGGTATTGTTGGGCTGAGCTTGTTGGATTCTGTTCCAGGCGAAGCAAAGTCTTTGATGGAGCGAGAAGTTGGTGTTCGGGATGTTGATGAATCGATGGATCTTTGAGTCTTGGATGAGAGGAATGGATTGTTCGCGTACTGTTGGGTGTTGGTCGTCTTGATGGTTGTGGTGCTGGCTGCAATGGCTTGATCGGAAGAGGTGTAGGATAGTGGGGCGTCTTGTTCTTCACGGCCATCAACGCCGATTGGGGGGTCGAACTTTGGGGGCTCTAAACCATTGGAGGGTACTTTCCATTCGTAGTAGATTGGTGGACCCTGGGTTGTAGCAGTGTCGTGGAGGATGATATCGGCTATTGGTGGAAGGAGTTCCTTGGATGGCACTTCAATGTCGTTGGAGGTTGTCTTAGAGAATGGCGCTGGGAGTGGGAAGGTTTTGGCGTCCTTCGAGGGAACACTGTAGTCTAAAGCGGAATCGGTGAGAATATTTTCTACGGGTTCTGAGGGAGAGTTGGTTGACGATACTGAAAATGGCCTTCCTGCAACTGTTGTTGGTCTTGTTGGAGGACGTGTCGTTGTGGTTGTGGTTGAAGGAGTTGTTGACTTGATGAAGGACACGGTAAACGGCGCCGCTGTAGAGCTTTGTAATGGTTCTTCAGTCGTAGGTGTTTCGTCCTTATTGTAGATAGGATAGAGGAAGGGTGGTTCATAGATTTTTGAGGGAACTTTGATTTCTGGTGGAGGAGGTAGCTGTTTCTTAGGCTTTGAAGGTTGCTTAGCATGTCGATCTTCGGCTGAATTATCTCCCGTGGTATTGTATCTAGTGCTGTGTGCGGTTCCCAAATCGGAATTTTCATCTGAGTTGTCCATTCGTCGATTGGCAAATGGTGTTGCTGTTGGAGATGGGGTTGGTGTTAGTGTTGGTGTTGGTGGTGGACGTTGAATTTTCCTTGGAAATGGTGTTGTGAGTGGAGGTGATGGTGTGATGGGAGCCAACGTTGGTCTTCGAACTGGCTTTTCTGGAGCCGGTGGAGATGGTGGGAGTATCTCACGACTTGGGTGTGGAATCTTCCAACGAGTGGGAGTTGGTGAAGGGTAGTTCTGCGTCAAAGGCTTCTCTGTGTTTTTTCGGTGGTTGCTGTCGACTATTTGGTTTTGAAAGGCCGGCAATTGCTATGAGAAAAGACTTTTGTTAGTGGACATCCTCTCAGAGGTCTTTAGATAGGACTCACCTTAAATTGATTTCGGAATGATTCGCCAGAGTAGTCCGGAGCATATGGTCGATCGAGTAAATCAGGTCGTGGTGTTCGAAGATGGTTCTCCTCGTCAGGGACAAATGGCTTATCCCGTTGGCCTGTGAACAACCAAAATTATGCAATATTATTAATATGTATTCAGAAACGAGCGAAAAAGTGTTGCATAGTTATAGGCTTACCAATTAGTAAATTCGCCGTATAGTCCATTTCCGCCTTGGAACAGTTCACCATGTACCAGTGATCGCAAATGAGCATACGTTGCTGGAACAGCGTTGTATTCGGGCAGGAGTAGCTAAATTGTCGTCCTAGGCCATCGCACATGTGATAAACCTGGCAACCGGTCTCGATGTCTGCATAGTATCCGGACGGTCGACCATTGCACGAAAACGATGTTTTGGGGAAGGGTCGATGAGCACCAATTGCACTTTCACTCTGGAAATAGGACACAAACAAAGAATAAGTTAATCATGGATACAATTTTGGTACACGTAGTGATGGGAATGCAAAGATGTAAATGTAGATCACTGATCTAGGATACCACGTTCAACTTGTGACCCGCTGGAACTTACTAAATCACCATTTGCTTCCTATAGAGATAAAGCCGCCCGTTCGCAGGGTTTATCAAAAACAAGAACCCTTTTGAGGAGCAGCTTTCATTAGTGTGCTTTATTTTTCCCTACAGCCCCTGAAGAGTCAAAATCGTTGATCACTTACAAGGTGCACCGACAACTTCGCCAATCTCTGGTCGTGTAAACATAACCACCGTGGTAGACCATTTTTGACCCCGCTTGGGTGGCTTCAAAATATAACACGTCAGAGCAATTTCCCACCTTTAACTGGTCTTACTAATAGGGCCTTGACTTAAGTACAAATATGCCCTATGCGCGCAAAAAAACAGCCAGTCCGACCGAGGAAATGCAACTGAATTCTCGGTCCTAGATAGTTGAAAGAACTCGAGTGCACAAGCTGGCTCCAGGCAACATAATACGGACGCTTCGGCAAAGTGATCCCCAATATGAAGTCACTGGAATGCCAAAAGCAGGTCCAGCGTACACCAACTATTTATTATGTACTCCATCGCAGGAGATGATAGCATGAAGCATATCCTTATAATCACGTCGGAGGAACAGTCAAGGCGGCTGCGAAGGTGAGGGCGGATGTTTTTGTAGCAAAGGTGCAAACTAGCCGAATAGAGGCAGCAATTCCCACACAATGGAATCTCCAAAAATTTGTGCAGCTACCAAAAGATAACAATCTCCTTAGAACCGTCTTCGTATCGACCAATATGTCGGTCTGCTATCCCTGGAATGCATCATATGCAGAAAGTTGCTTGAAGTGGCTGGGGAAAATAGAGCCCTATCACGCCATCAGTACGGCTTCAGAAAATGGCGTTCTATCGTCGATCCCATAAAAGCGGTAATGGATATGAAGGAATACAGGGGAAATGGTCGAGATTGGGGAAGAAGAATTATTGTGCAGTAATAACGATATAAAGAATGGCCAAAATGTATACACCATACTATCTACTGAAGATTGCCCCAAACTTTGCAATAAGATAAGCCTTAAACAGCAGCGCCTCCGCGGAAGACCCGCAAGGGTCGGACCTCGGACCTTCTCTGTGGAACATTATGTATGATGGGGTTTTGAAAATAACCCTTCCAGGAGGGTGAGAGAGATCAGATTCGCTGATGGCATCGTTGTGACCACGTAGCCAAGAACATTCACGAGATAGAGTCCGACATGGATGAGATTGTTGCAGGGATCAGGTATGGGTATGAGCCTGCAGGTCTTGAACTAGCTGACCAAAAGACTGATGTTATCCTAATAGCCAGCCGGAAAACCGTCAAGTATGCGGAAATTTCGAGTCGGAAGCCAAACAATCAGGTCAAAGTAGTCCCTAAAATTTCTTGGGGTGATACTTGATAACAGGCTGCGCTTTAAGACCCACGTCGAGTGTTTCAACAAAACGGCATCGCTGAAGCAGGCAACACTTTCCGAACATTGATGACCTTGGATATGCTCACAGGTTACTGCTTTCCAGAGTCGCAAGTTCGGTCCTCTTATACGCAGCTCCATTAAGGGTGGGTGTTGGCACTGATAGAGTTAAAAAGAAAACTGCCATCGGCGTAGGGTTTCTGCGTTTTCAGGATTATCAGCAGCATCAGAGGGTGTATCTTAGGTGAACCTCGAAAGCGGAGAATGCCTGCCTGGGTATGGCGGCTATCGGAAATATTTTTAGAGGTGTAAGCGAGATGATTCACCCATGTGATCGGAGTCCCCAAATGAGTGGGAGAATGTGAAGCACGCGATGTTCTGCAGACACTTCCCAGAAGCCTGAACAAATTATCAAGCCCGTAGATCACATGACGGGATCCGAGGGCGACTCGATGGAGATCTGCTCACATCTCAGTAGAAGTGAGGCAAATGTTACTTCCATGAGCTCCTCAACCAGGCATATGAGCAATGTTATAAGGTCGATGGTGGTTTTGACGCCTGGTCGGAAAAGAAGACTAACTGTTGTAGCACAGCTTGAAAGAATAGCCTGCATGTCAATAACCCTGAAGAGGAACTCAGGCTAACCAACTTGGCAGCTTGACACTATCATGGACGATAAACTTATCACCTCAGACCACTGTTCTATTGGAGATAAGCAGCGAATGCGGAAGGAAGGATACCAAAGCTGTAGTTTAAGGAAATTTGACTTCAGACGGCAAAACACTGCCCAAGATTTTCAAGTTTTAAAATGTTATGGCTGTTGGCAGCGTTGTCAAAAACGTAGCCTCTGAAGTGCTGAGGTTTAACGATGAGTGCCTACAAGTACCTAAGTGTGAATCAAGAAACGTACAGATTGCCATTGTATAGGAACAAAAAAGGTGTATGGGAGCATTAGCTTTATGGGCTTCTTAAACGCGAAAGGGTTAACTCTACGATGAACAAAGGAACGCACTTGTAATAGAAAGATCAGAGTAAAAAATAAGCAAATGAAAGGACCATTTCTACACACTGTGCAATAGCGACAATGGTTTGAACTTGGCTGCCCAGCAGAGTGAACCATTCAATCTGGACAACAGTATCCAACAATTTCTTCCGACCTGCCTGTACGAAGTAAGGATAACTAAAGTTTAGATACTCATCCAACAGAATTTTTGGAACTGATGGCCTACCCGCCGAGTTGCTTAAAATCGCGAGAGATGACTAGGTAAGGAGCATGCACCAACTCCCTTAAATGGACAGAAAGATACAACGAAGAAATGCCATGAGCCTAGTGAGAAATGTAAGAATACAGTCACAATGACTCATAGGGCATGAACACCATTGTCGGATACTCGAAACTACTTCGGAAAGAGGGCTTAGTAGACGAAGACCACGGTTCGTCTAATGTTTACAATCTGAATAGATCCCTTTTATATAAAGGACCACCAAAAGGGACAAGACTACTTCAACCACAAAAATCATATTAAAGATTATAAAAGTCAGGTTTGGTCAGTTAGACTACCGAAAATATCGAACTTGCAACTTTTTCAGGTCAAAGTTACTATCAGAGATTCAAAACTTCAGCTATTCAAGCAATAGTACCTCTGATACTGCTTTTTGATGCTCAGATTTTCGAACTTTGAGTGATGATGAAGATGGACGTCTTGAACTAAGCGGTTTCTCCTTAATATGTGCGCTTTTTCATTATGCACACGGCATAGCAACATATGTCAGGTCCTCAGTCGAAAATGCAGCTGATTGAAACTAAGGATAGCGGGAACGTATTTATCATAGTGACATTAATAGGTGACCTTAAAATTGCTTACAAACCTTTCAGTCCTATACGCATGAGATTTTAACAGCCACCACTCTGGCCGGTAGACTGGACTGACATAAATCATCTGACACTAATCTTCGATGCAAAAGACAGAGGAACCTTCCGCTCTAGATTATAGTGGAATAGTGACTACAACTCAGATCTGTGATTCGCTTCATCCAATTGCACCGAACGTGATCAACAAGTCATTATATGGGTCTTAGCTGGCTTTCCTCGAAGCCAACACCATCCGATTGTTTTAGAAACAGGGATAAAAATCTGGTTGGTAAATTCCACCCAGCAGGCAAGGCGGAAATTTCAGAAGTCGCCATGGAAAGGATATCTGGCTGGAGACTGTATTAACAATTTCAGGAGAGTGGTGACACCGAAATTACAGAGGAACTCTTAAAATCTTTAAGCAATTCATGCAAAGAAAAATGGATAAACACAACACAAGTTCTGGACTTTACCCGATCAAGCAGAAGGGCTTGAAGACATATCCGGAAGTTTGGGGGATCTAAATTCTTCCCGCCTAATTCAGACCTGATTGCAAATCGGATCGGCAATTCTAAAGCAAAGTCGGAAAAAATTCACATTAAGAGGCCGTTCTCGAGCTTTGACAATTACCGAGCTGGAAGTAGCCATCACCTTCTGCAAGAATGGAAAAGCCACCGGAGTTGATGGAATCTATCCCGAATTTATTAAAAATTGCGGGAAAAATACTAAGAATTTTTATCATCCGGAAACCCACCTATTCAGATCAAGAAGTCAAAAATTGAGGTATTTAAACTGGGAAAACCAGCCCAGTATGTTATAAGATCCTAGAACGCTTAATATACAATAGAATTTAAGTATTCATCAATGAAGATATCTCTATAGAACAAGGTGGGTTCCGAAAAGGCCGTAGCTGGCCCAGGTACTCGGCCTTAACAACACTTATTGAAGATGATTTTAAATACAGGCTTAACGCTGGTGCTGTGTTCGTAGACCTTAGTGCTGCTCTCAAAAATCACCAAATTAGCAGATTGTGATAAGTCTCATTGCTCAGACACGTTTCCAGCGATGCAGTCAACTTCAATTCAATTGAGAAAAATTATGTCAACGTTGATTGACCAATCCACTCTGTTACATTTTTAGCATGCTGAAAACACCGAAAACATCGGATTCAACATTCAATATGACTTCAATTTTCTTAGTGAGGAAGCTGCATCCACCAGATCAATCCTAATAATGCTGATATGGAAGGAATTAAATCACAACTCTAGTAAGCCGGATGCACCTCTGTTTGTAATAAGCCCGTGTAACAAATCCTTACACGATGAGCTATATCCATAACTCTCAACCACTTCAGCCTCAACTCATCCAATATCCTCTACTACCGAAACACCGGTTCAACTCTCTGAGATGAGTGCAACTTCAATCGCCAAGACCATTTTCAATAATTAGGGCTTTTGGGACATCCCGGACTCTCCCTGAATGGAACAACAGATTACAAAAGATAAATAAAATGAATTTTGAAGCCACCAAAAACGGGAACTGTCTATTTTCTTCCTCCAAGCTACCCCACGTTACGCAAGCCCGTCCTGGATCAAAGATCTTTTTATGAAAAAATTTAACATACGAAACGTCAAATGTGGACAGCGTTCTGAAATACGTATGCCCGCTAAGTACGATTGGATGTCCAAATCATCGGATGGCATACTCATTTCGGAAAAGATGGTCATCATCCAGCGGAAGGATATGGTAGATAATAAGCTTAGAAGAAAAGATAGCACCCACAGCTCTCCGCTATCCCATCAACATCCCGACCCAAACTGGTCATTTGAGACCCAAATATTCCCAAGATTTCCTTCACACCTTCCCTACTTTGCTTCGTATATAAAGAATGCCAGAGTCCCGATACCAAATTTTCTGCCTCCTATCACCAAACTTTTAAAGTCGTTTCAAAACAGAGTTTTATTTAACCTTGTTCTTGTTCACGTTTGAGAGACTTCCGCATTTAAGAAAATATTCAGCTCTACCAAACCAAATTTATGGTTTTGATTCAACGGTCTTCCTATCAAACTAGAGCAATTGATCCAAAAAGTCTTTCGCTACCATGAGAGCTTCTCGGCATCTCATCCGATGAAGTTCATAAAGCTCTTTCTATGCTGTCTTCGCATGCCAACTCTAAACGTGTTTCCCACTTACAAAGAACTCGCTCAAATTTTAAAAACTATTACAGTTCCTAACAAACTGAATTTTGTATCCTCCAGTCCAAAATGCCTGTCCATTTACTACAAAAAAGTAAGAGGTTTGCGCTCCAAAATCTCCGCCGTATATATCAGTTTCCAAACGTTTTCCTATGACCTAATTGTTTCATCAGCTGTTTCCTCCAAACTTCAACGTCTTTCGAAAAGATGAATTTGAAAGAGCTGCTAATCCCTATGGCCAAGGTGATTTACTAGCAATCGCAAAATATTCCATTCACTTCCAATCCCCGTAATCTAAGATCCGTCTCAGTTCGAAATCATCGCATCAATTACGGTCACTTTGAATCAATATCTAGAATGTTGCGTATAATAAACAACTTCGCCGAAGTCTTTGACCTAAATAGCAGCAAGTACGAAATCAAAAAAACACTGCTCAATATGCCACTCCCTTAACATCTCCACCGATCACCATTTGTCCTCGCCCCATTAGGTTAAAGTTGTCTTTGTTAGCTTTAAGTTTTTACTTGTCAATAATCTTAGTAAGGCTGTCCGGGGTAGACCCGGGCCAATATATGGTCTGGCGTACTGGAATGGTCTACTAATTCTTGAAGAAGGTACGTTGGAAAACGCTCTTTCCAAATATTCCTCAACAAAAGCGCCAGAAAATCTAGTCAATTCAACCATGGCCTTCAACAAGGGTCGGGCTTGACCCCACTTCTCTTCACCTTGTATATTCACCATATGCCAAACGCTACATCTAAACAATTTTCGTATGAGGACAATCTAGCTATAGTCACACCGCACCAGAACATGCACTCAATTGAGGCCACACTCTCGGTGGATCTCGGCTTCCTGGGAGAATATTTTAAGACATAGAGGCAGCTAAAACTGACTCAGCATCCTGATAGATCCCTAACCTTTAAACAGCACTGCCACAATACCGTGGTCAAGCTGAAAACAAGGAACAACCTGATACAAAAACTTGCGTCTGGCTCCTGGGGATCCCAGAAATCTTCAAACTTCTGGTGTAGGACTGGTTTAATCAACTGCTGAATTCGGAGTCCCTGTAATTGCAATACGCCTAGTCTCTGGAACAATAAGATCCACTTTAACTCAATGGCTCCCAGTTTTGAGCAACATTGCCCCTCCATCACCCAGACGAAAGAACGCACGTTAGAGAATTTACCACAACTCAAAACAACCCGAACCTTCCAATCCACATCGGTTGACATCGCGAAATCCACCTCTGAGGACAGCGACTAGCTGCAGGAGTCAAACCTTAACATCGATGAAGAGTGGGAAAAAGACCAGCAGCACAAATGTTTTTTTTTTTTTTATGGTTTGCCCCAATGGATGTGGAATCTTCTTCAAGATACAGATAGCCCGTGTTGCCAACATGAACGATTCACGGGATATTATTCTCCTTTTTCCTAAACCACACCCTGCACACTTCTACCACTCTCCCCGCGGAACTGCCGTTAGGTATTACTTCGCGGGGCTGGCAAGCAATTCATGCTACTCCGGGGTTTCTATTTGTTCGGCTGGATCTGCCGCTCTTCTCCGTACCTCGGTCTGCAAAGTTTTTACAAATCCGCAGATATTTAGCCAGTATTCTTCCGACTCCACCATTCTCTTAATTACCTCTGGGGGGTCTGGTAGATTTTCTCTCCATTCCGCGATGAGTCCGCAAAGGAAAATTGCGTGCTTCACGTCCTCCTCCTGATTTGGACACTCAGGACAAAAGGGGGAGTTGTCATGGCCAAATCTGTATAGATACTTTCGGTATCCGCCATGACCAGAGATGAACTGCGTAAGGTGATAGTTGCAGTTGCCTTGGGCTCTGTTCATCCATACATCGATTTTTGGAATCAAGGTATGAGTCCATCTGCCCTTTGTGGCATTATCCAATCGAGATTGCCATAGGGCTATAGAACGTACCCTTTCTTCCTCTTTCATTATCCTTATTGCCTTGGCAACAGTTGGCATTGAGGTTTTCCTGAGGTAAATTCTCCTCATCTCGTCCGTGAGGATGTCGATGGGAATCATTCCAGCGATGACAAATGCGGCTTCATCCGAGATCGCCCTATAGCCGCTTATTGTCCTCAGTGCAACGAGTCGGTATACCGCTGACAGTTTCCGGCCTGTTTCTTTCCTTCTCAGCGTATCTGCCCAGACTGGTGCCGCGTATATATAGAATAGCCCAGCTGATCACTTTAGCTAGGAGGATCCTTTTAGCGTATCCAGGTACGCCAACGCTTTTTTCCTCACGTAGTCCACATGTTGTTTGAACCGTAGCCGGTTGTCTAAGATAACTCCTAGGTACTTTAGCGCTTCCTTCGATCGGATGTTCTGGTTACCGACTTGAATATTGATTTATTCCACGGTTTTCCTGCCACTGCTTTATTTGAACAATGGTTACGTGTATGGTTGACACGATTTCATGGGTGTTCTAGTTTTATTCCGGCAGCAGCCTTTAATGCTGTGTTCGGAATACCATCGGATCCAGGCGCCTTTTTGTCTCCTATTCGATTAACAGCTCTCTGCAGTTCTTCCAGTGTAACGGCTAGGATATGTCCTACTTCTGTTTCCCGGACGATTGTGACCATGTTGTGTAACCTTTTGGGGAACAAGTGCTCCACTATGGTTATCAGCATTTTTGGGCACGCTATTTGTGGAGATCTGCAGGATTTCAGTTTGGTCATAACCATTCTGTAGACCCATGGGTTGATATCCGCTTCGTCGCATATACGTTTGAAGCATCTTGATTTGCTCTGTTTGATCGCCTTTGTAAACTCCCGTCTTGCCTGTTTAAAGGTGTTATTGGAAGTCATCTCTTCCTCTAGACCTTTGGACTTTACGTCTAGCTTTTAAACACTTTGCCCTGAGTGTTTTTATTTCATTGTTCCACCAGTAGAATGGGGCGCCTCTTCGATTTGCTGTTTTCCTGAGCATTGCCGCATCCCAAGCCGCTACGATATTTTCTGTAAGTTGATGCAACAAGCTTTCGGCTGATCCACTTACATCTGTGGTAGAGCTATTCAGCATCTCCTCCTCCTCGAATGTATCCTTGTCGAAAAGGCTGTCCTTCCATTGTGGGCTCCCCATTTTTTTTTCGCTGCGGGGTTCTTTTAGTTTTTTCGATCTTGAATATAATCGCCTGGTGGTCGTAAGATAGAGTGACTCGCAAAGGTTAGGTCGATGATTGATAATTGAACCCTACAGATGTCTCTAGGATTTTACGTGAACTCCTGTCTGTGCAGGCTTAATTTCAGGGGATGCCCCCATACATGCATGGGAACGAAGATACGCCTTGCCATAGCCTGCTACTTTCCTGAGTACCAATTCGGAAGTTTAAATAAACCGGAGGACCCTTCTCCGATTTTAGGTTTAAGCCACAGCCACCATAACGCTCCCACATAGGGGCCAGGTACCAGGATTCAACGTAGCCCAACAAACGTGAATACAACTAAACAGCATAAGGACTTTGCACAGCCGTTGCGGAGACCTTCTCTTTAAATGCATGCGACACATTGTTTCCAGTTGCCCCCCCTTGGGATTGCAGTTCCTTTTCCACTGAACCATTTACCCATCTCTCATTGAGAGACTGGTAACTCTCATTTCAAGGAACATACCAGGAGGACAATGAAATAGTTCTTCGATTGAGTGCTCTATTTACAAGACAATATGTGTGCGTCATTCTGACATGCGCTTCTTCAACCACAAAAAGCTCCCAGTTTAAATCAAAAGCACGAGCTTTATAATGAGAAATTTCGAATTAACCATCAACTTTCATCGGCCGAAATAGCTCAGTTGGGAGAGCGTTAGACTGAAGATCTAAAGGTCCCCGGTTCAATCCCGGGTTTCGGCATCCGATTTTTTTTTTATTTTTTAACTTGAATACTACCTGCTACGGAATTCGTTTCACTTGCCTCGATGGGAAGACCTACGTCACCCCGTTCATTGTTTGCATTCATGTGTCACCAATAGTTCGTTCGTTTTCAGTTAGCACCGCAGGGAGCCCACTCCAGTAGTAGATACTCGAACGTACACCTCTCATGACTTCTACATTTCCACCTAATCAACTCCGGGATGATCCTTATCAGAATGAGAAAACATTTTGTCAATCCAAACAACAATACCCGGGAGCGGATAACTGGAAATTTATGAACCCCAGCCTACCGGTTACCTGTTGTAGATGGCTGGCGTAAGTATCTGCACTTAGGAATGACAATGTTAGGAGTACGCTGATCTCTTGACTTGACAATGTTATGTCAAATTTATGCCCACAGCCCACGATGAATTCTTTTTAACATTGCTGATGTCAGAGATCAATCAGCAGCTCCAGATGGATGTGAGTACTTGAGGAGTCCAATTGAGGAGCGCCATGCACGGGGGGATTTATGGGTGGTGGTGAGTTCTAATTCAGTTGTACAAAAGTCGCATCTAATTGACGCTAATCTACTCAAAGTCCCTCTATTAATTTCTAGAATTTTTATTAGCCTAATCAGTTTTTGCTTATCTGTCAGTGGCATTTATTCAGTCGGATAGTCAGCCAATTGGTCGATTACTTGGCTGGGGGAAAACCCATTCCGACTATCTGAGCTGGGCTCAACTTGGTAATCAGCAAACACAATAGCAGCTGGTTGATTGATATCTTTTGTGCCTGGTACAATACCGGAATCTATGCGGCGAATACTGTTCAATTACACGTAAACGGTCGAGATCGAGGTTATGTAACAGAGTTGCAATTGGAGGTTTTTGTTTTCCTAGAAGCGTATGCGTTATGCGTGCATTTTCTTGGAGTACTCGTAAATCAAGTGGTGTCAGTGCGATCAATGTGGCTTCCTCATTACATCTTAGACATAATGTGGCAACAACAAGAGATAAAACGGCGGGAGTAACAAAGGAGATACGCAAATTTACTCGTAGACCTGCTTCGTATCTAGGTTTGTGGTTTGGGAATTTGTTATGATTGAGTGCGTAATGCAAATCAGTCAGTCGTAGATGGTTGTGGTTGTGAATCAAGACCGACTTGTGGTTTGAAAAGAGAACTTTAGTCACGATCTTATATAGATAAAATAGATCCATATGGGTGAAGCACCGCCTGGGAATGTTTACCAATCAGTTCAGCAGACAGTCAAAACGATTTAAGAATGATCGACTAGACATTGGAAGCCAGTAGCTAAGATAGTGTAGCGGAAGACCCACCTCGTTAAAGGTGATAGCATTGACAATCTTGTATGACGAAGAGGAACAGCAAGTATGGCAATTTTATCGGTCATAAGAGCTTCTACTGAATCTTGTAGCTAAAATAGATATGACAGGCAATGAGATTGCATTCATATACGAATTGATGTACAAAATGACTCTTTCTTGGAGGGCAATAGCTGTAGTCAAATTGAAGAAGGCTTTCTAGGAATAAAGTCTTCTTCTTAAGAAAATAATTTGCTAAAGGAAAGAGTTGTGTGAAGCTGATATAATCAAATGCAATGCAGTTAATAAGTCATCTAATGGACCATGCCTTCTTTAACGGGCTAGCGCTATGGACTAGCAAGCTAATGGCATATCTGAGCACAAGGCTGACATCACAACAAACGCGATTTACTATAGGCAAATAGGTCAAATTGAAGTATCTACAGGGCAGTTCTCCGATGATGACAAGGGAGATTATTATAAATAAAAATTGTGTGGATACTAACTTACGGTAGAGTGAAGGATGGTGGTGGCGCAGCAAATGAAGGTAGAATTTGACTATCGTAGAAATAAGAGTATTCCCAGAACTACCCGACTTAAAGAAAACACAAAAAATTTTACTTTTCCCAGCGATGTTCAAGAGCTTCAATACCCTGTTTATAGCGAGAATCGTCGAGGTCCTTAAAATAGCCATCAACCGCAGACTGTTGGCAAATATTTTACCATCGAACCATTTTTTTCAAATTCGGAAATCGAAAATAATCCGAGGGGGTTAAATCCGGTGAATACGGTTTTTTTTTTTTTTATAATTTACGCGTGCCTAAAGGGTTATGAATACCCTTATACTATTACCATGGCGCGGGCGGAAAGATAGAAAGAGGAGAAAGGAAAGTTTGTAATGTAGTGATTTGAAACTCAGGTGTGTTTGGTTTCGATATTGACTCTCCAGGGGTGGGAGAGTCCGAATAGGACGGAGAGATTTTTCTTCTCTCGGAATGTGAGGTTGCGAATTTTAACGGTTGTTTTGTGCTTGAAAAACCGTACAACAGCCAAATCTACATGTCAGTGTTAGGCCTTCACACGCAGATTTTTCTGACTGAGTTCCAATTACACAAATGAAAACTTGCTGTGGCTAGGATTCGAACCTTGACCTTCCGAGTGAGAAGCGATAGCTAGTTCAGTTTCAGTTTAAATGCATTTTTATTTTATCACTTAAAGTACTCTTACTTGCTAGACAAAAAAATGCTTAAAAATTAGCTTAATTAACTTAAAATTATCTAATTCTAGCTTACTGGCCCCATGCGGGCACTCTAAGTTAAACCTAACACTTAAATTATGTCTTTCGACTTACGTTACTACTATACTATACTATTTCTATTCATTATAATTAAAACTAAAAAAACATTTTTTACAAAAAAAAAAACTTAGTAACATGACTTTTTTTTTCTATTTTATTATAAAACTTAAAACTAAAATCCTACAAACTACCTAGAAATAAACTTTAATCTACTTAACCTACTTACATACATCTAATACATACTTATATACATATACATATATACATAATGTATGTATACTTAATATATAAATATATGTTCTTTTTTTTCATTATTTTATTTTTATTAATTTTTTTTTCTTAAATCTAACTTACTCCTACTTAAAACTATGTAAGCCGGCCGTGGCCAAAAAAAAATTAGGCGACCCACTTTGCTTCACATGAAGCTACCAAGTATTGGAGGAATTCGACGACGAAGCATCCTCTCCCTCAAAAAGCCACCAAAATTGTTGGTGCTGCTGAGCAACATCCCTCCTGTCGCGACTCCCTACCGCCCTACTGAACCGGAGACGCTCCGCACTGCCGTGTGCGACGTCTCTGTCGTAGTTGAGTCGTCTGTCCGTAGCTGTTCGAGCAACGTGGAAGATTAGCGGCACAGCCAATCTGTCCTGGATCAGACCTTTGCTATCAAGGTAGAGGAACGCTTCTGGAGGAACATAGCCATCAAAGCGAACTCTCTCATGATACATATAATTAGGGTAGTAAGCCCCAGAGATCAGGTTGTTCGACGATGTCATTGCTCTTGCAATGTGCCTTCGAGTCAACTTAATAACAAAATTGTCCGCTCTAATTAGGTTCGCCCTATTGTACAAGACCTCATTGCGATAGAATTTTATGTACTCAGACTCTGTTGTTCTGTATAACCGAAGACAAGCCCTAAGGCAAGCCCTCTCAAACACCCGAATCTTTTCCATTAAGCTTGCTCGCACATTGAACCACACCCGAATACCAGCATGGGCCTGATAAGGACCATGTTGCAGATTACCTTTACCCTCTCATCGAGTTGGCTGCTATAAAACAGTCTCTTTGTAAGGGCAAAAGCGCCTTTGGCTCTGGCCAGAGCAGCATCTACATTTTTGTCAAAATACAGAAACTGATCTAGCCAGACCCCAAGGTATCTGACTACATTTCGACAGGCAAGAGGCTGTCCGTGTTGTCCAATGATCGAGAACTTTCTGAAATTTTTTCTGGTATCCCTAGAGCCTCTAGACAACGGCGTCCTAAAGAGAATGGTTTCCGACTTCTGAAAGTTGATTTTCAACTTCCAGTCATCGCAAAATCGTCTTATCTTATCGAAGTCACGCTGCAAGAGAGTATTAATGACCTCGATTTTAGGACCTGTTCTGTACGCTATCAAATCGTCTGCGTACGCAATAGTATGGGAAAGTGAACCTATCAAGTCGCTTGTATAAATGTTGAATAGGATCGGCGAATTGACCGCGCCTTGCTGAAGACCATTTTTAATTTGAAATATTCCAACAGAAGTCACATCGCCATTTTTCACAATGAACTGTCTGTTGGTTAGCATTGGAACCTCATGATGGATCCGCTTCTGTGGCAATTGAATGAGCTCTGTGGTTGCTGCGCTTATGCATACGACCTGCTCCTTATCCTCGAGGGCCAATCCAAGGCTCGTGTGGAGGAATTAGGAGAAAGAGCTCTTTCAATTGTTTCCGAATGGGGCGAAAGCGTTGGCGTCAAAGTGTCACAGGAGAAGACAGTATCAATGCTGCTTAAGGGCAAATTGAATACGAGAAGTCGGCCTCCTGTGATTCGGATGAATAGTGTTAGCATTAGGTGTGTGACTGAGGTCAGATACTTAGGCATAACATTGGGTGAGCGCATGAAATTCATGCCTCACCTCGTCCAAATGAGGAGACGCATGTTATGTGCTGTAGGCCACGTAAGGCGCATTCTGCGATCTGACTGGGGGCTTAACAGGCGCTCTGTTCGTGTCATATACAACGGTCTTTTTGTTGCCTGCCCAACATATGGAGCGTCGGTATGGTACGACAGGGTTATGACTGAAGATGGCCGCCGTCGGATCTTGGCTTGCCAAAGAGTCGCCTTGCTCGGTTGCCTGCCTGTATGCCGAACTGTCTAAACAGAGGCAATGCAAGTTTTGTTGGGAGTACCACCTCTGGATCTGGAGGCGATACATCGTGGTATCGCTTTCAAGATAAGAAAAGGTCTCCCTCTTAATGAACGAGACTGGGTTTCCCCAGCAGAAGGGGACGGCGTATCCCTGAGGCAGCGTAAAACCTTGCTACACACATGTGTTCTATCTAGATGGCAATCTAGGTGGGATGCTAGCGAAAACGGCAGGGTTACTTACGGCTTCCTGAGGGATGTGCTGATCATGACAGTTTTTCCTGAGCGGAACTTTACCCTCAGCCTGGGCTTTTTATTAACCGGGCATGGCTCCCTTAATGCATTCTTGCTTAAAAAAGGGCTTGGTGGGGCGGCAAGCTGTTAATGTGGAGTCACCCATGAGGATTGGCTTCATGTTCTCTGTGAGTGCCCAAATTATTCTGACGTTAGGGACTTGCATGCTATGGGCATCATCTACAACGGTGATGCCTACGACGTCAGTGGAATTCTCACTGACACCGTACGGTTCAAAAGAACCCGTAGCTTTGCAAGAGAAGTATTCCTTAGAAGACGCAGTAGGCAGTTAGCGGGTGGGTCCTTTTAAAAGTTAGGGAAGCCTTAAGTGGCAAAGGCCGCCAGTCCTGGGCAGTGAGGTGCCCAATGGGAATTAACCTCAAGGTTGCGAAGCTCGACCGCAAGCTATATTCTGGTACCACGGGAGGTCAGGAGCCCCCGGAACTATGATTCCGTCCTGATCTAGGAGTTGGCCCCCTTGTGGGAGTATCGTGGTGGCTGTAGGTTTGTACCCAAAATCGCGGGGAGAGCAGAACTAATGGTGCTTGGACATCTCATGGCTTAGCATATGTGTAGTCTACTACGAAATGTGCTAAACCATGGGATTGCTATGGAACCAACTGGTCTGCTCGATGTGGAGTTGCATTGCAACCGGGTGCCATGACCCACAGAATGGCTGAGGTATTAGATAGGCCTCGACCCTTCACCAAAGGAGAAGTTCGTGCCTTACACACGACTTCGAATCTGGTACTGGTGGTAGTACTTGTACTACCCGAAGGGCGCTTATCAACGCATTGTTTTGATATCTTGTGCGAAGACGCACCGTAGGCTTGAGCCTTCACGGCAGGTACAACACTAGTGACATCTGTTGGTTAGCATATTATAAAGAATGTACAAGAGTGGTTTACTGATCCCCAGCCTAGTCAGCTTATAGAAAAGACCCTCTAACCATACGGCGTCGAAGGCCTTCTCCAAGTCAACAAGGCAGGCACCAGTACATTGGTTTTTGCCTTTATGCCATTGGATATCGGACACCAGTTTAGACGCGTGAGATATCATGTCCCGCCTTAAAACCGAACTGATTATCCGGAACTATATGTTTGTCCTCAACCCACCTAGACAGAGCTCTATTGATTACTTTTTCAAACACCTTACTGGTATTCGGAAGGAGACTTATCAACCGGAGATTCGCTGGATTGGATATATCCTTTCCCTTTTTGGGGATAGGTTGAACCACCGCCGTTTTCCAATGCGCTGGATAATGTGCATTATTCATTGCATTATTAAACAGGGTGGTATAAATATCCACCGCTTCTAGTGGGAGATGTCGAAGCACAATGTTCGGTATTTCATCGGTTCCCACTGATTTCTTACTTCTAAGTGATTCGAAGATCGTTTGGAGCTCTGGAGAAATGAACGGTGGTAATACTCTTTCGTTGGTGATGACATTATTTGCCATATTCTCGTCACTGAACTGGGTGAAACCCGAGCTCTCGAATCGCCAACTCGCAATTTCATTTCGAAGGCAGGAATTGTGCACAAGGACTCGACTCTCCAGGTCGTGGTTCGGGCCAATGATGTCATTCGCCTTGTACACTTCCTGGAAAGTCGCTCCTATAGCCTCTACCTTCTCCTGCGGATCCTCGACCGGATCAATGCCTGCTGCTACAAGTATTTGTTCGCTGTTCGTCGTTCGGGTGATTCTAAGACATGGAAGGTCGTTCTGATTACTCATATTTCTCCGAAATATTTTATTTATTTGCGGGGACATATTCGGGTTGCTGGTGTTTACGGCTCGAATTTTATTGTTCCAATACAAACTTACAAAATTTCTGTAATTTTCCTTTATTAATATTTGGAGGTTTTTAATCGACGACTTCAATGTCATGATCTCCGGGTTATGTTTGTCAGTAAACTGTCTGTACAAGGTTTTTAGTCTTGACAGCAGTCTACTTTTTTGTCGGTGCAGTGCGTCAATAGTTGCGTTGCGGAATAAGTCTTCGTCGTCAGTGTGTTGATACCGAGGTATCGTTTTGTCCATTGTTCGTTTGATTGTCTCGTCCATTAGTCTTAGATATCTGTCAATCTCCTCGTTTGACAGATTTCTGTCGGACGGTGGGTAGAGCGAATTCGAGGAAAGTGCTCTCGTCAGTGTTCTGGTGAAGTGTGTCCAACGCACCCTACTATAATTGTAGGAATGCCTTTGAACAAACTCATCCAATTCCGCAATCTCGTTGGGAACAGTTATTTCGGTGCTGAGACCGCAATGTCATACACAAAAGTGCGTAGTCAGTTTGTAGTTTGTTGGTTAGTGCATGTCAGTTGTATTCGTGAGTCGAACAGCAAAAGATCCAAATAGGACCCGTGTCTGGGAAACGACGGACTATCCGTCGCCTTAAGCCCGAGTCGATACATTATGTTGTGTTGACCCCACCAATTGAATAGTAGGTTCCCTCTAGTATTTGGTATGTTATTTCCCCAATCACTATGTTTGGCGTTTAAATCTCCGCAGATAATAAAATAGTTGTCTTCCAATTCTAGCCTCAGAAATCGAAAAAGTGTCTCGAGCTCTGAGATGAATAAGGTGGATTGAGTAGCCTTAGGTGCATAGACAGACACCATGTACAACCGCTTTCCACTACGGAGGGGAATATACTCGATGCATGCTTCCAGCACTTGAAACCTACGTACTACAAGACTGTATACTCTTTTAAAACGTATACCTTTTCTTACGAAAATCGCAACGCCACCTCCCTGAGTGGAGTTGGGTCGGTTTCTCCGTATTATTTTGTATCTTCTGTGCCTCATTTTGTGTCTTTTGGTTAGCTTAGTTTCGCTAACCAAAAGCACATCAGGGGCTTGGTCTTTAAGCAACTTAAATAGTGCGGCTCGTCGTTCGAACCTAATCAGTGAATTCACATTCACTGCAAGGACCTTCAGGTTCTGCTCCGCCATGTACGTACCCATTACGACTGGAGGTGCGTTAGTCCCGGCAGCAGTGCGTATATTTGATCTACCCGCGTAGCCTGTTCCTGTATTTGACGCTGAAGCTGAGCCATCTGTCCCTGGATAGAGAGCAAGATAGCTAGCATGTCAGGTACTGGTTCCGGTGCTCTAGACGCTGGGGCCTGAGAAGCAACCTTCGCTTGCTGTGCCGTATTTCCCCTACCTGCCGCCATTTGGGCGTAGGTAACATGGGGAGTAACGGCTGGAGTTTGTAAATGCATGGGTGGACGTTTAACTTCCACTTTCTGCTGCCGGGCAAAGCGATAGCTAGTACCACTACACCACGGCCACCCGTTGCATGAGGAAGCAATTTAAACATTGATTTTGGCCATCGCGATAACGGATGTGTGAACTGGTGCATTGTCGTTATGAAACAAAACTTCTTTCTTTGCCAAATGCGGCCGTTTTTTCTTGATTTCATCTTTCAAACGCTGCAATAAGTCCGCGTAATACACGCCGTTGATTGTTGATCTTTTCTGAAGATATTCAATGAAAATTATCCCACGCGCCTCCCAAAAAAGTGACGCCATGAGCTTGCCTGCATATGGAACTGTCATCGCCTTCTTTGGAGCCGATTCTTCCCTTCGATTCCATTGTTTTGACTGTTCCGACTCGGGTGTGCAGTAATGGACCCATGTTTCATCCACAGTTATGAATCGACGCAAAAACATGGCTTTATTGCAGTGAAACTTCCCCAAGTACTGAGTAATCGCTGCGCCCATTATGCGCATAGCTTTCTCATGTCCAATTTTTCAGTCAACATGCAATGTACAGCGCTTTTTGGAATGTCTACCATATCTGCTGGTTCACGCACTTTCAATCGACGGTCATCCAATGCCATTTTGTGGATTTTTTTCAACACTTCTGGTGAACTCACCTCATTTGGTCGACCACTGCGATGTTCGTCTTGGCAACTGGTACGGCCTCGCTTAAACTCTGCCACCCAATATTTTATTGTTGTAAACGAAAGAACAGACTTCCCCAGAATAGAATCCAGTTCCGGTTTGATGTTCGTTGGATTGAGGCCTTTCAAATGAAAGTATTGCATCCCATAACGATGACCAAATTTTTCCATATTTAAAACTTCATTGAGAGCTGCCGAACAAATACTAAAAAACGTAGTGTCGTCAAACTTCAAAATTAAGCTTTATAACGCTGGTACTATCTAAAATTGTCATTCTTTTGTGGCGGACCAGCACTAGCGCCCCTAGGAGCGAGTAAGGAAAACGGAGGACGAACAAAGGTCAAACACTTCCTCATTGCTTGTTTTGTCTGCCACTGACATCATCAGAAGCGGGGTTCGAAAAAGAAAGTAAAAGAAAAAGTTCTTGAAGTTAGAATTTCCATAAAATAAATTTGTAAAGGCGCATTTTCTTTTTTATTTCTTGTTATTTTATTGTGAAGAAATTCCCACAATAAACTTGGTGACCCCGACGTGATAGCTTACGACAGTTATCCACTACAAAATCCGGTAAGTTATCTCAGGCGCACATAGCTGAAAAGGATTCATCTTTTAAGGACACACTTAAGGAGGAAACAACGCCACAGATGACTTCTCCGCTGATGTTTTCGCCTCCAAATCTATAGACCGATGCGGGTTTTATTGGATCTGTCCAAGTCCTCAAGCTACCACAACCTTTCTGGCGTAATATGCCGACTAGGTGGTTTACAATCGCCGAAACAGCATTTGGACTGCATCGAATCGCTTCTGATGAGACTCGTTTCAAACACGGTGATGTCGTTGATTCACCTCCACCAACAGAAAAATACGAAAACATTAAATAAAAGAATTATTGCCAGTTTCGAAGACTCAGCAAGGACTCAACTTCGCCGCCTTCTACGTGGACAGACGCTCGGTGACGAAAAACCATCCCTTTTCCTTCAGAACCTGTACTAAAAACTCGACTTTTGGAGGTATCCTAGCTGCAAACGCCACTACCGACCTTACTGCATGGCTACACAGGCTACACTACCTTCTGGTCGCGAAGACAACACGACGAAATAAACTGCCACAGCAACAATAGGATCAGCTCCTGGTGAGACACACCGAACTGAGATAAACGAACTACGACTAGCTATCAAAGCCCTGTAACACGAGGTCCGCAGAAACCAATTCCGTCCGCGCAACCATCACGACAGCAATATAGAAAGAAACCGATCGACATCCCACAGGCGAATCAAGCAAAACTCAGATTATTGCTATTACCACAGTCAATTTGGTGAAAAAGCCAGAAATTGTCATCCACCGCATCAGCGGCAGGGAAACAAGTTTTGTTGGCGCGAATCGAGGTAGCCGCCGACGTATCTTCAACCTCGAAACGTCTTCTAGTTGAAAAGACAGGAATGCGGTTTCTAATTGACACAGAAACCGACGTATCCGTGGTACCAATGCAGACTCAGCAGAATACGGCGCTTACTGAACACGAACTTTATGCAGCAAACCAATCCAGAATCGATACGAGGGTTGGCTGAAAAGTTTCCGACCGAACAATGATACAAGACATTTTTTCTAAGATTTTTTTTATTTTCCTGCATAGTCTCCTTGTAACTCAACATACTTCTCCCAGCGATGCTCGCATCTCTCTAATCCGTCCAAATAGTACTTGGCGATTTTCTCTGCAAAATAATTGTTCACGAAGGTGATTGCCTCCTCATTTGACGAAAATCTCTGTCCTCCGAGCGCAGTTTTTAGATGAGGGAACAGAACGTCTCTTGATTTTGAACGTAAACCACCTGGCATGTAGACCTTATGTTTACGGGATACCCATACACCATAGGGAGCAAGGATACGCCTTGCCATCGCTCTCCGTCAGTTCTTTGATACCAATTCGGAACTGTGTTGGAGGCACAAATTCCACCCTTGGTATGAGTTGAGGCCGACCTAAAACCTCTTACTGTTCTTAGGGTCACAGCACCCAGTGCAACTCTACAATGTGTTAAACCAAGGAAAATCCTTCCCGCTATTTGGGTTTAAGCCACAGCCACCATGACGCTCCCACAAGGGGGCCTACTTCAACATGTCAGGCCGCAACGAGATCCGGGGGGCTCCTGACTCCCATGGTACCGTGATTTAAGTCCTGGTATGGACTACCGGTGGTCCAGCCGCCAACAAGACCTATGACCGGCAACTCGTAACTGATCAAATCGTAGCAAGCTTCAGAGGCGTTATCTGAAGATGTTTACGATAAGACCAGTAATATGCTCTGCCCCCGCTTTTTATTAGACAATGTCATGGATGGGCGAAGCCTTGATAATTGGGCAGGGGCCAGATGAGGGAACAAAAAGAAGTCGCTCGGGGCTAGATCTGGTGAATAAGGCGGATGGTCAAGCAGTTCAAACGGTAATTTATTGATTTTCGCCATGGCAACCGCTGAGGTGTGAATGTGGCCGTTTTTTCGCAATTTTTGTCTTCAGCTTGTCAAGTAATGATGCGTAGTATGCTCCTGTAATGGTTTTTCCTATTTGAAGATAATCGATTAAGTAAGTCCTTTACTATCCCAAAAAACAGTCACCATCACTTTACCAGCCGAAAAAACAATTTTTGCTTTTTTTGGAGCCGGCTCGCCCTTTGCAGTCCACAGTTTTGACTGAATTTTGTTTCGGGCGTATAATGGTGAATCCAAGTTTCATCTCCAGTAATTAATCGGCGCCAAAACTCGGATTTATTGCGCCTAAACTGCGCCAACAGAGCGTTGGAAATATTCATTCGAATACGTTTTTTGGTAACGTGAGCAAGCGCAGCACCTAACGCTCGGACAGCTTTCTCATGCCTAAATCTTGATTTAATATGTAACAAACACGTTCTTTGGACATTTTCATAACCTCTACTATCTCTCTCACTTTAATTCTTACGGCCACGTCTAAATTCAGCTGCCCAAAATTTCACTGTGGTAAATGATGGTCATATTTGCCTTTCAAAAACAAGAATTTACGAGTAATAACAGTTCGATACTCAATTTCTTCCATTTTCACAAAAAACACTCACATCGACTCACTCAAACGACTGTCAACTAAAAACTGGCGCTTCCAAAATGACTGAAACTTCCGTAAAAAACTGTCAAAAGATGCACAACTAGCATTCACTAGCTTTTATTGACGAGTGCCGCTATCTTTATGTTGCGGAAACCTTTCAGACAACCCTAGTACATACAGCGAAACACGATTAATCCTCGATTTGGATTTGCGACGACCTTTCGTTTGGAACTTCATAGTAGCAAACGTCACGCAACTTATCATCGGAAACGATTTCCTACATGAATTTCATCTCCTACCAAATTTCAGGAATCGACGCTTGATCGACGGCACTACGAACATCAAGACTATTGGAAGGATAATCACAACGGACGCTCCAACAGTAACTACGCTTAGCGAGCACTCTGTCTATTACACGATAGTTCGAGAATTTATAAGTGTCACACGACCCGCAAGACTTCGAGAGCCTCAACACCATCCTACAACTACATAATAGCGAAAGGACCACCATGCTACGATCGGGCTCGACGACTTTCTCCTGAACGGCTACGTTGGACCAAACGAGAAATCAAAACATGGATCGACGGCATCATAAAACCCTCGGATACTCAATCTTCCAGTGCAATGCTTATCAGACGAAAGAAGGATGCAACCTGGCGTATCTGTAGGGACTACAGGCGGCTAAACGCTATGACAGTGCCTGACAAATACTCTGTTCCACACATACGAGACTACGCACATCGTCTGTACGGCTGTCAAATATTTTCCACACTTGATCTCGAACGAGCATATTTCCAGATTCCGATGTCACCCGAAGATCGCTCAAAAACGGCAATAATAACTCCCTTCAGATTGTTTGAGTTTCATGTAATGCCATTTAGTTTGGCCAACGCGTCTCTAACTTTCCAACGCTTCATCGATACAGTTCTTCGAGGGCTGAATTTCGTATTTTGCTATATCAATGATATTTTGATAGCTTCAAGAACACCTGAAGAACACAAAGAACATCTAAGGCAAGTTTTTAAACGTTTGTGTCAGTGTGATTGCTCGACCGGCAGTTGGTAATGAGGCGCAAAATCTCCTATCACTTCGGCACTACAAGCTTTGAGAAACTAGAAGAAATCGCAGTGGGTATTGCTGTTTTGCAATTGACCATTATATGAGTTCCACTGGGTGAAGTCCGTTGTGAATTTTGTTTCCAGCATTCATTATATGCAACAGGCGTGGGCTTCGCATCGGATTTAAATCGGCTGAAATCCCCGCGATTCGGCAATCCCTTAACTGGTTGCCGGCAACCACTATATTCCAAATTGACATCGTCACTATGTACAGAGTGAATGACTCGAACACCAACTTTTTAAAATGCTATAATTTTTTTATTTTTTGATAAATTTTATTGTGCCAAAGCAAAAAATGTTGAAAAATACATCAATTTTCAAATTGTATCAGTAGTTTTCAATATGTCCACCTTTAGCGCAAATAATGGCCTTGAGACGGCCGAAGAAAGCATCGCACGCTGCACGCAAGTGACTCTGCCCACTCCCGGCGAAGTGCTTGTTTGAGGTGGTCCAAACTTTGGTATTTTTTAGTGCCAACCTTCGCCTTCAAAATACCCCAGACAGAGAAATCCAAAGGACTTGCATCCGTAGAATTTGCAATCCTTTGTGTCGAAGAAATGAAGTGTGGAACATTGTTTTTTAAGCAATCTTGGTTGACGCGCGCTTTGTGAGACGGTGCCGAGTCTTGTTGAAATGTCCACGGTCTCCGACCAAAATGATTGTTTGCCTAAGGCTTCAATTCTGCCTCTAAGACAGTTTCACGGTATACGGTCGCATTAATTTTGACGCCACGGTCCAAAAATACGAGCGGAGAGCAACCATCGGCGGTTATGGCGGCCCAAACCATCACCATCGGTGCTGCCTGCTTTCTGGTGGACGTCCGAAGGTGTAAATTTTCGAAGGACTTCTCCGGCAAGTAAGCTCGGTCATTTTGTTTGTTGACATACCATATTGCTCGATAACAAATGGCGACTCATCGGAAAAAACCAAATTCGGCATCTCACCACTTTCGTGCAAGCGTAGCAACTCCTTCGCTCTTTCGACTGTAACTTTTTTCTATTGCGGTGTAAGATCTTGTGCATTTTGGAACTTGAATGGCTTGAGCCCAAGCTCATTTTTCAGTATGTGTTGCATCCGTTCCAACGATATGTTGAGCTCACGAGCCATTTTTCTTCCACTTCGACGCGGATTTCGCTCAATTCGAGCCTTCACTTTCCTAACCATTTCTGCCGACGTTACTGTTTTTTTATGACCACATCCATGGCATTTTGCAACGCTGCCAGTATCACGGTAACGAGCTATGGTTCGAGACACAAATGATTTATTCACGTTGAGGTGCTGGAGGGCTCTAACGATAGCTGCTTGTGGTTTTCCAGCCAAATATAAAGCAATCACACTATCACGTTTGAATTCCATCGCGGATAAAAATTGTTCAACACAACAGAGACGCAAATCGCTTAAAAGGCTTGTAAATAATAAAATTTTCTGTCATGTGTCAAAATTTGAGCTCACTGTGATGAACGGCTTGGAAATTATAGCAGTCTGAAGTTGGTTGCAGTTTGAGTCATTCAGGGTGTATATAGTGAACGCCGCATATCGAACATCATCGTTTGCTAAGTGCATCACAATCCAGAGAACTGTATAGCTGGCAAATTGAATATACGAATCTCTCCCAGTATAAATAATATAATACAATCAAGGACGTTCCTTATTACAGGCTGGCGGGCAGGGCAAAGAAAGCGGACATTAGATGGAATGAGCTTGCTCAGTACATTGTAGCATCACTTAGCTGTTGTGACCGAAGCTGGATCATGGAAGATCTAATGAACTGTAAGACCATGGAGAGTGTTCGATAGGTAGACCTACTCAAAAGTTGAACATCCCTTATATTTCTGCAGGAGCTGCAGAGACAAGAAAAGAAAAGATAGTCTTGGACTTCCATAGATAGTCTGCCACAACAAAAGATCATTGTAAACAATTGGTTCTAAGTACAAGGTGGCGCAAAATTAATCATCCAATTTTGTGATTGAACTACATTTTTACTAAATAAAGCTACGGCCAGTGTAGATACACATTTGTGCCCATTTTATCGCATTTTTAAATGACTTTTCGCAAGATTTCCGATGATAATTGTTCGCATTCCTGTCGAATATTCCCCTTAAGGGCTGCGATTGTCTGAGGCTTGTTGGCATAAATCCGCGACTTCAAGTATCCCCAAAAAAAGAAGTTTGGAGTGGTTAAATCGGGCGATCTTGCTGTCCATGCCAAATCGACAAAACGGGAGATTACGCGACCAGGAAACGCTTCCCTCACAATAGCCATTCTGACTCGTTCTGTGTATGCGGTTGTACCGTCTTGTTGAAACCACAAGCTCATCCAATTTCGGGAGCAAGAAGTCGTTTATCATGGCCCTGCAGGGTTCGCCGATGGCGTCTTCAAAAAAATACTCCTACCGCGTGAACGCCGCACTACACAGTGCCTTTGAGCGGACTCTTCATGCATCACCCGCGAATTTACAGTGCCCCAGTAACGAAGTTTTCCACTTATGTGGAAATGCGCCTCGCCGCTCATGATGATTTTCGACACAAAATCGTCCTCTTCGTTGTTGAGATTGAGGATGGCTTTACAGTAATTCACACGCGACTTACGGTCAGGAGGCATTAACTGATGCAGTGTTTGCACTTTGTACGGAAACATGTTTAAGTCTTTCACTAAAATTCGCGTCCGTCTGGTGATTCCCAATTGCGTGGCCCGTCGTCTGGCTGATATTTCTTCGTTCTCAACGACATCGGCAGCCACAGCCGTGATATTCTCGGCCGAACGACCAGTCCGGTGGCGGCCATGCCCTGCATGGTCTCCTGTGGTTCCACTCTGTTCGAGAAATGAATGAGTCGAGTAGCTAAGCGCTGTAATGTTTGCCCAGTTGGCGCGACACGATTAGGAAATCGACGTCGAAATTCACGTTGCGCTAACACCACCTACCGATTATTGATCAAAAACGTCGACACAATTATTCCACGCTCTTGCAGGTTATAGCGCTCCATTTCTTGTGTGTTTATATACTGCAGCTGTCAAATATGATTGACATTCGCAAAAATTATACCATATTCCGCTAGGGTGATTAATCTTGCGCAGTGTGTGGTCCATATGCCCCTTCTCATTTGATCTATGAATCTTAAATCTAAAGGCACCTAAAACCAACCAAATTCAGAGAGCTCTTCAATATTTCTACTATTTGGAAAGTGGTCACAGCAGTGAAAAAAAAACAAACGCCAGCAGAAGAGCATGGCATGCGCCTTGACGGTGTAGCATATGGCCCTTCTAATGGCTTTAATTTCTATTTGAAAGATGACTTAATGACATTTTTAGTGTGATTTTGTAATTCACTCCAGAAACACCAGCAGAAGGCCACAGCCTGGTCTAGAGCCATCGGTAGTGATCCGGTGAAAATGCTATCCCGGGTTGCAGTCTGCCCGAAACTTTGACTGAAGTCGAAGAAAGTGCTGGTGATATAACATCGGAAGTAGGTCCTTCCATTATCATAGAATATTTTCCGCGAAAAAGAATCCTGGCAGCCACAAATCCAAATTGTCCTTTGAAGTAAGGAAAAGCAGCGATTCAGTCAGTATCCACCTTTCTGTGAAAGGTACAACCAGGGGTTGAACTGCAACTTTGTCTCTTGTGCGTGGATCATCGTTCACTTCTATGGCTCTTCGAGCTAGTTAGTCTTAAAGAGGCTGATATATAAAGAGAATCTCGCTACAATCCTAGATATTTTACTTCATTAGTTGGTTTCAATTGATCACCAAAGAGGAGATTAAGTAGATGTCAATAAATCTTCCACAACTCTCGCCATTTCCCATTAATTTAGTGTTCACCCCAAGGCGAGACTTCTGTCAAGGAAGCTGTGCTAAATAATTGTGAATTTACTGTCCTTTCTGTAGTACAACTAATAACCCAAAACGAGCTCCCTTGCCCCACATTCAATTTTGTGAAATTAATTCATAGATACACAGCCTTTCCCAATATCACCGAAACCGAACTTTCTACTCGTATTTCACCGGAAGTCTCTTCCTCTACAAATTACCGATTACAAAATAGATAATGTTCCAAAGTGCATCAATCGCACCTCGATCTCCAGATACCATCTCAAACTGGCAGTAAACACCACACCAGCACCTTTCACCTTTTATGGAGCTCGTATCCAATTGCTTCAACAAAGTTGTTCTCCACAACAACTCTAACCTACTTGTGGTTAAGAGATGATTACCTCAGATTGACTAGGTAATGTTAAAAGCCAGTGTAATTACCCAAACGAAGGTTAAGATCAAATCAAATCAATTCCAATCGAAACGAATTACTTAGCAAATTGAAATCCACTACCAGCCGGGTCAATTTTAGAGGATTTACTCGTACATCTCCCCCTCTCTGTATCTAACTGAAAGTTGAATCGTTATCTGTAGATTAACAGTGTTCAGCCCATCAAGGATGATGGTGGTTCTACCAAACTAACATGCTATCAAGCCACCGGAGTGCCATGACTTGGATGAAAGAGTTTACGACTCCCAGCGAATCCAAGGCATCATCCATCCCATCTACCGCTTTGGTAATTAATTATTGACTTTCCGAATGATGGGGTAGCCAGTTCCGACTGATTATGATAAATTATGCTAGAGCAAATGAAATGCGTGATAAAAAGTTTCACAAAATTTAAATTACAAATTTAAGCGCCGCTTTTAAGAGTCGATAGATACGGTGCTTGGATACGAATACATTAGAGTGTGATTGTATGAGCATCTATTGTACTACCGTGAGAGGTGGTAGCGTGAGAATCACGGCATGTAGGCGTGCATAAGTCCCCTGTAGGTGACCCGAAAAGCTTGTTTAGTGTTGTCATTCTAGGACTGTTGATTTTCATACTCGTATGTGTATATGCGTTATGAAATCTTGCGAAAGAATTGAGGCGATGAAACACAAACTAAGCTCAGCGTATGGTCTTTGAGTATCTTTCAGTTCTTCTAAATGAATGTCCCGTAAAGAGGTGATTGATTGGAGGCCTATTCTTTGAGACAAGCTCCTTTGAAACTGTAAAACTCTAGTCTTACCCGTAATTCGTTCCCCAAACGACATGACACGTCTTTATCTTTGATATGACTTTGCCTTTCTTCAGTATCAAGACCTTTAGACGCTCGCAAGTTGCCACCTCCTAGCCCTGTCTTACCCTGAGTGGACCGGACGAATATATCGCTAGACACCGCAAGGGCTTTTGCTGGCCTCAGTATATTGATACCAAGCTCATGGGCAAAGCTTCCAACAATCCATGGTTTTAGCCTGACCCCTGCGAAACCTATGCTTCTCCGATAGATGTGTGTTGGCGCATACAGAGAAACGGATAACATATAGCGCGGTGCTGCAAAGGAGGTTCATGAACGCATCGAGCAACACTGGAAGGATGATTACCGGGTTTTGAGAGAGGAGAAAAATGAACACGATATTATAGCAGAGAAAATCGGAAATTTTATCAAAAGCTCAGCAAAATACAATACGTCTACCACGATGAACTAGAAGTGCTCAGGATATGGAAGAACTATTTCTTCAGACTAAGAAGAAACCATTCAACCTTGACGACGGTAGACAACAATTCCATCTACCCGATCTCGAATATCTGAAGACAGCAACGTCGACACATAAGTTTAACAATTATCCCGGTCGAATGATAGCCTAGCTGTCGCGCCGTTCAAGGCAGCAGGAGATGACTCTGCGAAGACCATACACCAAATCATTTCTAAAATTTGCAAGGGCGAAAGAATACTAAGCGAACGGAACCGCAGCTTTGACTGAGTTGGCCTGATCCTGAAGAAAATAAACTCCATAGTGTGCGCCAGCCTATGAGGCATCAACCCCCTCAAAGTCTTCTCTGACGTGCTATACGGCAAAGAAAGATTTTATCGAGACCTTTTATGCCAAAAATGGCTTCCAACATGGTGCGATTACTTTAATATCTTACTTCTTGAGAGTATTGCGACACTGGAAAGCCGTAGTGGCTTAGGCCCAATCTTTTAGAAGTCTGTACAACTACGTACTTGCCTATGCTGACATTATCTTCATACAAAAATGGAACAAACGAACAAAATGAACTGGAGTTCACATTTAGTAGAACTCGTAATAGCCCTGCTATGCTGACTTTAGACACCGTCCTTCACGTGGACATTTTGATGCTTATGGAAACTATAATCTGTGAACAGTGATGGATCAGCAACCATTGTATTGCTGCCTGGCTTCCACTTGGCCGGATAGACTTCACCATGCTCATCGGTGAATTGGAAAGCCTGTACCAAACCTAGAGTTTCGTCGATATTACGACAGACTGGCAAGTCGTTCACGGTGATTTGTCGTAAATTCTGCTTGCCATCGATGATGAAGAGTCCACGGAATGGCACACCAGATTCCTCATCCAAAACGCCATAATCACGGGCGATTTTCATCAATTTATCAGCGGGTAAGGGAATATCCAAGGATTCAAGACCCCCTTGTTTGTGTGGGGTGTGAATCCATGCCAAATTTGTGAAGTGAGAAGCTGTCGAGGAGGCAATCACTTCAGCGCCAATGCTGCGGAATTCCTTTACATGGTCAGAGAAGGCAATAATCTCAGTTGGGCAGACGAAGGTGAAGTCCAACGGGTAAAAGAACAGTACAACGTACTTTGCCTTGTAGTCCTTTAGGGAGATCTCCTTGAATGCACCGTTAACGACAGCGGTTTCGGTGAATTTAGGTGCTGGCTTCTGCAGGTGTGGCATCTTGTCGACTAATGAATTTAACAGGAATTTCAACAGAACAACTTTTCCGACGTCACCAAATGTACGTGCACAACATACAATGACCGTGAAAAGAAACAGGACAATAGCGAGCTGTTTGTAAGGCATTTGCAAATATTTAAGTTGAAGCTGCGAAGATGGATCTGCGAAGAAGATCTGATCTGTGATCAGTAGCCAATATAGCCCTCTCTCGGCATGGGCTTCATCAAAAAAGAAAAAGGTCGTTTCTAGCGATCTACTATCTACATCGACGAAGAGTGAAGGAGCAATACTAACCAAGAACTCTATGAACTTCAATAATCTGCTCATCTTCCGTAAAGGTCATCCTGGCAGGTCATTCTCCATCTAGATCCGCCATCAGGGATCACCAGATGTCAAACCCAATTGTCGTACATGGCATACGCATTGTATCCAGTGGTTTGTTGACTTTATAGCACAGCATGGCATAGTGTAGCAAGACTTTTGTAGAAGCTGAATGAATGAATTTCACGACGGGACCAAGATTGGTAGCTTAAATTGAAAAAAATAGAACAACTATTCCGATGTAATATTGTTTGGCATGTTTCTTACTCTGTGGTCAAATTAATCATCTAATCCTCCAGGTTGATGGCTCGGTTCATCAAGAGAGTGACAGAAAGAAAGTTAGACATCCTACAACATCACCAGAACTTTAAACTTAGCCTTAACCAACTCGCGTGCTTCGAGTACAAAACCCGGTTGTATTGTGATTAGCAATCTTTCTGGAATCCCACTTTCTTAGTTACGCCAGAGACTTTAGATTAAAAACTCAGGCTAACTCCAAACACTAGAAAAATTCAATTTTCTTAAGTCATCACCCTTTGGATAGACATATAGCCTCTGGTTTTTTAACGTAAACCACCTGTCGTGTTGACTTATGTTTGTGGGATGCCCGTACATCCATGGGAGCAAGGATACGCCTTGCCATCGCTCTGCCGCCTTCCTGAGATACCAAAGCAGAACTTGTATTGTAGGCACAAGTTTCACCCTTGGTATAGGTCGAGGCCGATCTAAAACTTTTTACTTTTCTTAGAGTCACAGCACCCAGTAGTCATTGCAACTCTATATTGGGTCAAACCAACAGGAAGACCCTTTCCCTTACCTCAACAAGTCGGGGGGCTCCTGGCTGCCACGGTACCGCAATTTAAGTCCTGATAGGAACTACAGGTGGTCCTGCCGCCAACAAAACCTATGACCGGCAATTTGTAACCGATCAAATCGTAGCTACCTTCGGTGGCGTCATCTGAAGATGTTTGCGATAAGACCAGTAATATGCTTTGCCCCCGCTTTTTATTAAACAATGTCATTGATGGGCGAAGCCCTGATAATTGGATGGCGGCCTCCTTTGGATAGACAATTGGAAAGTGAGATTCTATTCTGGAACGCAGTTCTGCAACCACTCAGTAAGGAAACCAGAAAACCTGGGCTGTAATGATAGAACGTCTCCTCGTGGTATATCCCTGGATAACGCTAACTGATTAACGCTCCTGGCCATACTAGAAATTAACCAATTGCAACTAAAACAATAGTAACGCCAATATTGCCATTCAGCGCCAACGGACAAGACGTATCGGACCTTCTGTTCAAATATGACAAGCAAATCCAAGAGCTAAGTAATCGCTAACCAACTACTGACTAACAACATCGACGTAGCCATCATCCAAGCGACACATACTCGTACTGCATCATACGATGCTCAGTAGGATAGAGGAACTATCGTCAGCCACTATCGGATCCGAGGCACATTCCAGCAATCAATCTGCATAGTGGACGCAAAACTAATTGGCGCAAACTCCAGTAACAGCATCTAAATTGAAGGCATTCACATTGTAAATATATGCAAACCCCTCGCAACACCTTAGCCGTCTAATGTGTTCGAAGCTCCAGATCAACCCACAGCCTTCATTGGCGACTTTAACAGCCACCATAGCATGTGGAGGTATGAAAACAACGACGGTAATGGTGACATGTTAATGGAATGACCAGATTCAAACCACCTGCACCTAATCATCGACGCAAAGGGCAGACCGACCTTTCACTCTCGGAGATGGCGAAGAGGCTACAACTCGGACCTGTGCCTTGTAACCTGAGATGCGGAGCACTACTCCCTGCCTGCTTCCAGAATAGTTCTGCCTGATTTCCCGCATAGACAACACCGTCTAGTCCTAATCGATGTTAGAATCATGATACATATAACTGCTTCCGTACAAACACCGCGTTGGAACTTCACCAAGCCCGATCGGAATAGCTTCTTTCACGACCTCGACTCATAATTAAGATTTATTACGCCGCTGTCCCAGAACTACCATAGATTCGTAGGAATGGTTACGGCAACTGCCAAAAAATTTATTTTTCTAAGTTTTTGCAAAGAGTACATTCCTGGATGGACCGAGAAAAGTGAACGACTATACACACTTTCAAGGTATCTAGAGACCCCGAAACTGACAAAGGTCACTTGACGAGACTCGAAAAATGAAATGGATATCAACAGCCTCAGCGTCACCCATTCTAGCAGAAAAGAATGGAATTTCCTTCGCAAACTTGGAGTAAGTAGTAGCTCTATTCTGACCAAACAGACAGACGAACTCGTAGAATTCCTGGAAACAAGATATCGGTCTCTAGATACAGTTGATCTACGCAATACACAACCAGCTACACCTACTAAAAATCAAATGCTATTTTTGTGATAGAAAACATAAAATTTTCGGCTGTGAGCAGTTCCGAGCTTTAACAGTTCACCGCAGAGCTCTCGCCGCCAAGGAACCATCGCCGTCGCAAAAGACATCTTCATGTAACGTGGTCAATTCAAATCACCAAATTCTTTCAGGCACTGCTATCACCAAGATTCTGGACAACTTCGGTCGATATCAAAAAATAAGAATTCTATTCAACAATGCTTCACACCTTAGCTTCATTACAAAACGATGCGCCGATAAACGCTCGCTTAACTCTATGCCGTCAGTTACTACAATCGAAGGAATAGGTGCTGTAGCAGCTGGTAGCTCCAAAGGAATTGTGCAGCTTGTCTCATCTTGGACTGAATGACAGTTGCCAAAAATAACACATGCTCTTCCGCCCACTTTCATTTGCAGGGGATCAATTTTAGCTGATCCGAATTTTAGCATATCTGCCCAAGTTGACGTTTTACTTGGTTGTGATCAACTAGGTAGGTTCCTGTTAAATGGGTTGATTCGTTGTCCAAGGGACACTCCAATTGAACAGTAAACAACACTCGGTTGGATACTTTTCAGAAAAGCGGTCATGCTAGATACCACCTCCGCATTTTCTACAAATATCCTTGGTCAAGGTTCTGCGCTAACCAAAACAGTGGCCAAGTTTTGGAAGCTGGAGGAATTCGCAGACTCAAGACATTTCAGCGACGAAGAGACACTGTGTGAAGAGCTTTTCTCTGAAACTCATTCTCGTCAAGAATATGGTCGCTATGTGCTTAAACTACCTTTCAAAGCCACTGTTCTGCTTGGAAATTCTCGAGATGCAGCAGTTCGAGCATTAAACCGTATGGGGAAAATATTCACGAAGGATCAACCGCAATACGCAGAGTTCATGCAGAATTTCATCGATTTGGGTCATATGGCAAAGGCCACTGATGACCCGAGAATGGGCTTCTTCGAGTAGGCGGAAGGCTTCGAAATGCTTATTTTCACTTTAACAGAAAGCATCCAAGTGCCTTGGATATCAGAACGTTGTTCACCAACAGCTAATGAGCGATTTGCCAATACATAGAGTGCAGTCTTGTCGACCCTTTCTCAGAAGTGACGTTGATTTTGCAGGACCTGTACCGTTTCGCTTTTCAAAGGAACGTGGTTGCAAGTCCGTGAAGGGTTACATCTCCATATTTATTTGCATGTCAACTGGTGCCATACGCCTAGAATTCGCAAGTGACATTTCAGCGTGTACCTTCATAGCTGTTCCGGAAAGATTCGTATCTCGAAGGGGGCCCTGTAGAGATTTGTACAGCGAAAAGGAGACGAATTTTGTTGGAGCCGAAAAGGACCTTAGATATTTCTTCTTCGAAGCAACGCAACATGAGGCTTGGCTAAATATTTACGAGATGACAACATGGATTGGCACTTTAATCCTCCTGCAGCACTAAATATGGGCGGATATTGGGAAGCCACTGTTAAACGTGTGAAGCTTCATCTGCGACGGACTTTGCATGAACATTTATTGACATTTGAGGAATTTTCGAATCTTCTGACGGAAATCGAAGCCTGTGTTAATTCTAGTCCATTGTGCCCTACATCTACTGAAGTAAACGATCTCCAACCCTTAGGATAGGGTAGTTAGGTAAGTGTGGCTGTGGGAAATACCAACCCACTTAGGCCTATTGGCCCATTGTGATGCCACGTGTATCTATGATCCTCTTACTAATGGAACCAGTTTGAGCTTACGATGAAGCGTAGGAGACTGTTTACGTCTATATTTTTTAGATATTTAGGTCATTGTGAAGTATTCTCCACTGGGAGAGAACTGGGCATGCACAGAGAAGGTGGACGATTGTCTCCTTTTCATCCTCGTCCATGCAGCTTCTACAGAAATCGTTTGTAAAAGCGCCAAGCCTTCTTGCCTGCTTGCCTATGAGGCAGTATCCAATGATGACAGCTATGATGGCACCGAGATTTTTCGTATTTCGAAGGATCAGACTCATAGAGCTATTCGGATCTAGCTTTGGCCAGATCTGTTCATCGGTCCTACAATTCCCTGGAATGTCTCAGTGGCCTGGCACCCACGAAATGTGAAGGTTCAACTGCTCTGCAATCTCCCTAAGAGATGATCGGCATTCACGGGCGGTTTAAGAATTTAATGAGACTGACTTCAGGGACTTGATAGCTGCCTGACTATCCGAAAAGATGCGGGTATCCTTTGCAGATATCACGTTTTCCTTCAGCCAGGACAGAGCTTCTTTAAAGAGAGGCTTAGATTTAGCTTATCTCAGAAAACACCGCCACCAACTTCGCTATCAGTTTTAGATCCATATGTGCAGAGATGGATTGACTTGCCCTCCATGAAAGTTCAGGTATGGTGTAATCGATGTTCTCTGTGAGGATTCCGAATGTATTATCATGCTGGCGTGACCAAATGAATTATTTGTCCACTCTTTAGTCACTTTAAGGCGAATAGCTGCAGTCTCAGCTTCTTGCCTGCTGAAAATATCGAGGGGTGTCAAGTGAAACAAAATGTCTAATGCCGCAGAGGGGAGTGGATCACAATGCTCCGCATATGCATAGACACGCTGTTCTTTGGACTCTGCTTAGTTTAATGCAGTTGACTGCACTTTCTTAGGCCGTCCACCAGACGACTCACTTAGGTGAGTTTCGGTCTTATGATCGAGATGTATAGCCAGTGAGTTATGCGAGGTTGATCTCCAACCCCTAACACCGCCTCATTTTAAAATAGAAGAACCGCTCCATTCCAGAACCATGCAGTGAAGGCGATAAAATGAATCTTCAAAACCGATGGCGTCTCATTTTTCAGTTGCGTCAGCATTTCTGGAAATGATGGTATAGTGAATATTTGCAGCAACTCTAACTACAAGCTAAGTGGACAAAGTCATTTCCAAATATCACCGAAGGAGAACTGTTGATCCTTAGAGAGGACAAGCAAGTTGAGGATGGCAAGAGTTCTTGAGGTTCTTCCTGGCGGTGATGGTAAAGTTCGAATCGTAACGTTAAGAACTGCAGACGGAACATTAACGCGGCCCATTGTCAAGATATCACCGCTCTTGGCCTTCAAAGAGGACGTCGATGTTTGATGATTAAACCTACTCTCCGATATGTTCTGACCAAATTCAAGTTTTAAGAAACAAGCAAGGAGAAGCCACTTGGCAGCACATATGTACCACGTTTTCATCTTAATGTCACTGATTTATTCCCGTTTTTTTTCCCAACTTTGCAATTGCTTCCAATCGGTCAGTCAGATATATCCATTTGCCGAACCAGCAAATGTCTTGATTTTTTATTCTTTTCTTTGATTCGTACGCAACCAGCTCCAACACCACAAACTCCAACATGGACTCAAACAAACTGGCCAACCGCTTAGTGGATGTTTCTCATGCCACCCCTTAACAAGGAGCATACAGTCACCATAAACCGGAATCTGACAAACATCAAGACCAATACCCCACAGTCATCACAGTTCTCGGGCAGTCTTACACGCGCTGAAGAGCTTGTGTGTGATGCTATCGATGAGAGTACTACTTATTCAGCAATTAAGCAGAATGGACAGCATCAGTACAAGCTGTTGATATCAGCATCCTGAACTCATCATGCCAACCCTTCACTTTTGACCTACCGCATCCGCGCATCCGTTTCATAGGATCCGAACTAACCACGGAAGATGCGCAGATTGCGGAACCCAAAGACAGACTATCCATGGGGACGAAATTGCGCTTGATGGCGCCTTCGACAACACAGCTTCATGGTATGTGCAACTCGCTCAGACAACACTACCTAAGTGGATTATAGTTAGACTAGTGTACAGAACCTGGACTACGGGTAATATGGGATGCACGGAAAATAAGAGTGGCTCGCTGGGAGCCGTCCTTTCTCCATTACAATGATGCGTGCATGTGGACTCTCTGCCTAACGTTTTAGACAGTTTTAAGGTTTTCGTCCAGATGATGTTACTCTTTCTCTCCAAGAACTGTTTACACCAAAACTTAGGAAGCCGACGATAGGTATCACGAAAATTGTCTTCTATCTACACCAGAAGGAAGAAACTGAGTACTTTGAAGGCCCATCTTGTGATAAAGGACGTCATCCTCTATTTCTTCAAAGAATCTAAGTATGTTACAATATATGAATGTCATCCTATATAGCAAGATTCGTGGATTTATCATGTCGTGTTAAAATCTTGCAAGGTGTATTCGGTTTTTTTTCAGTACAAAGGAACTTTCGGCAATACATGGGGCTTGGCACAGAGAGGATCTACACAGCTATCCTTTCTGTTTGTTGATTGGTGAAGTAAGCATACGTGATAAATACTCTAAAGAACGCATGATATTCAAATAATATGTTGCACTCTCAAGGCTCGTTCTGTTTGGCTCTTCGTACAATGCGTCGATTGTTATTTAACCGGTCTTACGGGTTTATGGCTGTGGGAATTCAGAGTCGATTTCCCTCTACTTAGGACTGGATTAGGCCAGAAGTTGAGCCAGATATATACTTAGTTGCAACTTTACCGATAGCCCCAAAATTTACCTATGATTAGGTTCTGGTTCAAGCAAAGCTATACCTAATTCCGTTGGAAATGAATTAAATTCTGGAAAACAGTTTGAAGTTTCTAAAAGATCCATTCCAGATCACAATGGCACTGCGGGAAATAAGATAGCCGAAAAAATTGTTAGCCAATGCTCAGACAAAGACTTTTTCGAAATCGCGCTTAGACCATCTGCGTTCGCGGTTAGAGCCTAGACTAACATTTGGGATTCTATTGAGCACCGCAATAGTTAGAATAAATGTAAAAACTCAACGGAATTCCTGCTTTCCCTTAGCGGAAAAAACCAGAAAACTATGCAGTGCTCCATGTTGCTTTAACGTGACCTCTTACGAGGCTTGTTGTGATAGTGATGACAACATCGTTCCAATCTGAACATCCTCCGTAAATGTCTGGCTTGCCTTGGTATTAGGCTTCAGATATTGGGTCTACAAGTAAGTTTCCAGCGTTTGTCAGAGATGGCGCCACCAGTGGATCCCGGGCAGAAATGTCAGACCCCATGTGTTTTATTTCTAGGTTTTGTATCTGTCAACAACTTTGCAGCGTTATATTTGAGCAGTTCTATCGGTGTCGTACATTTTATCGAGCAAAATCATGGCAAGTTTCCAGCCAAATAAACGTCATTTACCGGAAGCGCTGCTTTTATTCTTTAATATGAAGAAAAGTGCGGCTGAGGCCTATCGTTTGCTTTCGGAAACTTATGGGGCGGAATGTATTGGTGAATCCACGTGCCGCGAGTGGTTCAAACGGTTCAAAAGTGGTGATTTTGGAGTTGAAGACAAAGATCGCCCCGGAAAGCCGAAAAGTTTTAAAGACGAGGAATTGGACGCCTTACTGGATGAGAATCCGTGTCAGATTCAAGAAGAACTTGCTGCATCATTGGGCGTCACGCAACAAGCCGTTTCCCTGCGCCTAAAAGCACTGGGATTCATTCAAAAGGTTGGAAACTGGGTGCGGTACGAATTGAAGCCAAGAGACGTCGAACGGCGATTTTGCATGTCCGAAATGTTACTGCAGCGCTATAAAAATAAATCATTTTTGCATCGTATTGTCACTGGTGAGGAGAAATGGATTTATTATGATAATCCTAAACACAGAAAATCGTATACAAAGCCCGGCGAGCCCGCCCAATCGACGCCGAAATGAAATATTCACGTGAATAAGGTCATGCTCTGCATATGGTGGGATCAAAAGGGTGTCGTATACTACGAACTGCTTCTAACTGGTGAAACCATCAAAGGATCATTATATCGAACCCAACTAATTCGTTTGAAGCGGGCATTAAAAGAAAAACGGCCAGAATATGAGACCAGGCATGAGTCCGTCATTTTTCATCACGACAACGCTCAGCCACATGTTGCGGTTTCGGTGAAAAACTATTTGGAAAATAGTGGATGGGAAATTCTGCCTCACCCGCCTTACAGTCCAGACTTGGCACCATCTGACTACCATTTGTTTCGTTCGATGCAGAACGCTCTTACGGGAATGCGCTTCAGCTCAGTAGAGGAAATCAAAAATTGGCTCGATACGTTCTTGGGCTCGAAAGACGAGAAATTTTTTTTGGTCCGGAATTCATAAATTGCCAGAAAGATGGGGATGGACTTGTAGCTTCCGATGGACGATACTTTGAATAAAGCATTGTAACTATGTTTTCATAATAAAACTTCAAATTTTGGAAGAAAAACGCTGGAAACTTACTTGTAGACCCAATACTAGGATGCTGGTACTGCTGGTTCCTCATCTTTTTACGAAATGAATACGATTAGGAAGAATATACGAGCAGTATAGTGGATTAGTACAATAGTTCTACAAGATTGTAAGGTCGACATATGATGAGTCTCGGAAGTGTAACTTCAAAATCGTAATTATGGCCATCAAGTCTGCTACTAATGTCAGGGTTCAGTATAAACAGATTGACGAAAAAACCTAAAAATAAGTTCAGCACGTTCACTGAAGTCGTTTCTGTCAACCATAAAAGCAGTGGCAATTGTATCTGCAGCTCAGAAGTTTTCAAAGCGAAATATCAACCATAGCCAGTGGCAACTACTTGCAGAAAAAAAAATCACATCAACTCTCTGTCACCTTTCCTGGATGCTGAAGGAATATTACGCGTGGGCGGTCGCTTATCAGATGCATGCTAAACATCTCATCGTGTTACCGAAAGATGGACTCTTTACAACAATTCTTATCAATCATCTTCGCATCAAGAATTTGCATACAGGTCCACAAACACTCTTGAGCATAGTACGACAAAGATTTTGGCCAATCCACTTAGAACTTCTTACTCGCAAAATAGTACGTAGTTGTGTTCTTTGCGCTGGAGCTAAGTCTGTGACCAACACTCAACTTATGGGTAACTTATCTAATCTACGTGTACAACAAACGAGGCCAAATAATGTCGTCGGGATAGATTTTTGTGCTCCTTTCCAATTTAACTTACGTCGGCGTGGGACGTCACCTATAAAGTCGTATGTGGCAGTATTTGTATATTTTGTCACTCGAGCCGTTTATTTGGAATTAGTTGAAGATCTAACCACTAAGTGTTTTCTTGCTGCCCTCAAGCGTTTTGTTGGTCGTCGAGGGCTATGCTCGGTTATTCATAGTGACAACGCAACTAACTTCATTGGAGCCCGCAACGAACTTTGCGAATTATATCAGATGCTACTCAAGCGTGAGACTAGAGAAGCAATAATAAGCGCTTGTGCTGCAGACGGGATTGAGTGGAGAATCATTCCTCCAAAATCTCCGCATTTCGGCGGCTTGTGGGAGGCGGCAGTGAAAAGCGCAAAATTTCACATGAAACGAATTTTGAAAAACTCTTCTCTCAATTATCCAGAACTTAATACCCTTGTTGTACAAATTGAATCTATTTTGCATTGCAGGCCAATCACAGAAATGTCGGAGAATCCAAACGATACCCAAGCACTTACACCTGGGCACTTCATCAGCGGGATGGCTCTTAAAGCTGTAGTGGAACCAAATATGCAGCACATCACAAATGTCAATGCCTTCAAAAGATACCACCAGCTTCAATGGTACTTTCAGTAGTTTTGGTCCAGATGGACAAGGTTGGGTGCACCGACATCAGTTGGCGACATCGCTTTAGTTGAAGATGAAAATATGCCACCCCTAAAGTGGAAATTCGGGCGAGTTATTCAGGTACACCCTGGTAAAGATGGTATTGCGCGCATGGTCACACTCAGGACAAACAGCGGTGATATTCAGCGAGCTGTTACAAAACTCCGTCGACTTTTGAAGGATCCGAGTCTGTTTAAGGGCGGGAGAATGTTAATGCCTAACATATTTTTTATTTTTTTTGAAGATCTCCTTCTCGAATAAGGCTCCAACTAGTAAAGACATCGTTGTGCGTTGTTAAAGAAGCCAAAACCAGGAAATCAAAAACGCTTCCATGATGTTAGAAGTGACTTCACCAGAGTACTGGATCCAAATGAGAGATGGTTACTTAGAGGGAAACCACGGGAAAAAAAACAGTCGGGCCCGTCAATCTAAAAGGAACGTTTCAGAAACTACAAGACGGCAGTAAAAGGTATAACTCCACTGCTGGGTAGACTGAGATTCTGAGATGGATATTTAGAGACATCCCCCTGCTCAAGCGCCTGAAGTGGTTAAAATACACAAAACCAATGAGCACCAACACTCTAGCCCTGTGAATCCGTCTGTTTATTCTACAGCGAGAAAAGGACATACCTTAGTTTGCGCACATACGTACAATAAATGGAAGAGAACCCGAGGCAATTGTCTGCCCGAAATCAGAGACAGCTTTTCATGCCCTGTGAGTGAAGTTTGGCAGAATGACGTAATTTCACAAAGACAATGATAGGAACACCCCAGTTTGAGTCGGCAATCATGAATAACGCAAGTGACCTTCATCACAATCCCAATACCAATCTACTTCTAGTCTTATACTCGTATTCGCAGTACATCATTCAATTGCATTATTTTGTATAAAAACAAACCGTTATCGGCAATCGAACAAGAGGTTGTAAAGTTCAGAAACAAATCTAAACGGCCGGGTAATTCCCAATGAACCAGACAAACATAAAGAGACGTAAAGTGCCTGACTCTTATCATCTACCCAGTGTTGCCAAATTGGAAAAAATATCTCAGTGAGTGAATTAGTCTTTTTCCATTAAAGCAAAAGGGATAAAAGTGATTCCAAGACTCTCTAAAACAAAGCTGCTCTATTACATAAGCCTTCCTGATCTAATTTATAAAGGCACGACTATCCAGACAGTTCGAAGCAGGTAAACGGTCATAAAAATTTCAAATTAACCCTCTAAAAGCCTGATCTAACTCTCCGATTGCAATATGAGATTCCTTGTCCTGCTTCAGATGCCTTTTGTACATTAGTCCAAAGTCCTTGTGGAACATTAGCTCCATCAGCGGTAATGCAAAAATCAGCCATCATGTAAATGTAGCCCTTTTCAACACAAATATCTACTTACTTACTTTGGTAACGCTACAATCTAGGGTAATCCCGGGCCTAGACAAGCAAGCACTTTCAGCTAGCACGATCTCTTGCCAGTTTTCTAAAATGTGGCACTCTAAGGTTGTTGAGGTTGCCTGCGTAACTTTAGATGAGGTCGTCAAATAGGGTCTTGTGTTGATAAGGATCTTGTAAAGTGTGTTTTTTTTAGAGTTATACAAATGAAATATGAAATAAAATACTTGAAGCTAATGCTAATGCCTATGATATTACATTTGTTTAATAGATAAATTTATGCCATTAGTGGCTAAATATGATATCGGCCATATGTGCGCCACAACTAGCTCGAATGAAGCCCAATCGTGAAGTCAAATTTTCGATAACTTTATCGAGCAACTGGGGCCGTATATCAGCAATAAAACGGCGAATATTGGCTTCCAAATCGTCAAACGTCTCTGGTTTATCGGCATAGTAACTTCACACACACACACCCAAAGAAAGTAATCTAAAGGTGTGAGATCACAGGATCGTGGAGGCCAGTTCACAGGGCCATAACGCGAAATTATGCGTTTAGAAAATGTTTCCCACAATAAATTGATGTTGTCGTGCGCCGTGTGGCATGTTGCGCCATCTTGTTGAAACCAAAGCTCTGTCACGTCAATGCCATTTAACTGAGGAACGAAGAAGTCAGAAATCATGTTTCTATAGCGCTGTCCATTGACTGTAACACTCTGGCCGGCATCGTCCTTAAAGAAATATGGGCCGATGATTCGACCAGCCCATAAAGCACACCAAACAGTGAATTTTAATGGTTGTAAGGGCCTTGACAAAGGCTTCTAGGTTTTCTACACTCCAAATTTGGCTACTTTGCTGTTTACATATGCATTTAACCAAAACTGGGCCTCATCGGAGAAAAAACTTTAGCGTTGAAAATGAGGATCAAGCTGACTCTGTTTTCGACCCATTCACCGAACCTACAACGCGTAGAATGGTCACGCGGTTTCAACTCTTGCACAAGCTGGGTCTTCTAAGCTTCTAAGCCAAGATCTTTCCGTAAAATCTTCCACAAGGTGGATGGGCATAGCTCCAATTGCTGTGCACGATGGCGATTCGACTTATTCGGATTCTCCTCAACACTGCGCTCCACAACGGCCATAACTTCTTCTGTTCGCACTGTTTGTCATCGCTGGGGATGCGTGTTATCCACTAGAGTGTACGTGGTGCGAAAACGGTTTATAGTGTTCCGAAAAACTTGCTTAGATGGACGATTATGTCGACCGTAAAATGGACGTTGCGCACGATAATTTTGGCGAACTGAACCATGGTTTTCAAAATAAGTTTGCACAAATTGCACACGTTGTTCTGGCGTCAATCTATTCATCGTAAAATTGGAAGACGTACTACAAATCAACTTTCATCTGTCAATTTGACAATCTGTAGAAACAGTGTTGCCAGTTTAAAAACCAAACCTCTAAAAAAAAACACCCTTCATAAAGCCAGTCTCGTTGTCCGTTACTCAATTGCATCCTTAGCCCACGGCAATAGTTCTTGGCATGAGTCAATCTGTGTCTGATATCTGGTGATGGTCTATCCAAGCTGTCGGTGGTGTACGTCCTTTTCTTATGACAGCATGCCATCGTATACCAACATACCCATTATAGCCGCTTCCGCTTCAAAACTCACGTAAGCTTCATTGACGGCTCGCTGTGTTCTCCCAGTTACATCAACGTCATTCCAGTACGCAAATATTTAAAACACTTCTGTTGCACTCCTCCTAGGACTATGATAAAAAAGTTACATGACAGTGCGTTAGCTTACTTGACATTGCCACCCTCGGTTAATTCATTACCGCCCTTGATGGATCAACGAAAATTATCCACAGTCATCCTGCACAACCGGACAAATTTGGGAGGGATGTCAAAACTAGACATAGCGTTGCATAACTTAATCCTACGCACGCTGTTATATGCGGCTTTGAATTCGATAAATAAATTTTGTGAATTCCGGGCTCCTTTCCAAGCTCTGCCGTAGTGTGAATATTCGATCCATGGTGGACTTTCCTGGCCTAACACAAATGTAGTATGGACCAACCAGATAGATGCTCACTTATTTCAGAAGAAACGATTTTCAGAAGACTGTTGCCTCTATAGTTGGCGCAGTTAAAGGGGTCTTCCTGCTTATGATTCAAACAAATGATGCAGGCCTTCCTCGTTGCAGTCCTCCATTCCGGCTTTGTAGCCCTAGCATGTTCATTATATTCTCTGGTAAAACTTTCGAAAGGCATTCCCGCAGTAACGTCTCTTTCTTTTTCTTTGCAAGAAACCTGTGCCCTCCCCTTCTTCTCTGCTCGTAGAGCTCACGAGCAGTTGAAGTCCTTCAATACAGCGCAGTTTTATATGCTTCTTGTTTGGCCGCATTCATCGTCAAATCTGTGTTTTTCTTGTGGTGGGGCTTTAAAGCCAATCACATCAGAGCAGCGTCTCTCCTTATGGCTTCTTAACAACATTCTCATTGGTGTTCTATGAGATTACTTCAGGCAAACGCGATCGGTAAAGATTCCGGCTGTTTCCTTCTATCGCAGCTTCTCGACGTCCATCTTCTTATTTGATTCGGTTGTGCGTGTGATATCCTCATTCTGAATTGATGATAGCTACGTGGAAAGTTGCATCGCCTGACGTCGATCGCAATATCATCAATCTGGCTGAAAATCAAAACTTAAATACACCGTCGAACGTAGTGTTGCTATGTTTTACGATGACCCGCTCAAAGCTGAGTTCCTTACGCAACTTTGCGTTAAGATTTCCTGCAACAACTGTGATATCAAATTCTACATTGATGCTGTCATCTCAATTAACATTTTCATTCCTTTTTCTCGTAAAAATGTCACCCAAAAAGCCAACAGAGAAGTCCGCTAAGCTGGGTGACAAGGAGCCCGAAAGGAAACCAGCAGCAGCTGCTGCACCATCTGGCACTTCTGCCTCTGGTGCTACTAAACCAGCAGCCGCTAAGCCTGCAGCATCAAAGCCAGCCCCAGCTAAGGCAGCCGCAACCAAAAAGCCCGCAGCTGAGAAGAAACCAGCCGCTACTGGTGCTGCCAAGAAGGCTGCGGCTAAGAAACCAGCAACCGCAGCAAAGAAGGCCGCCCCTGCCAAAAAGACTGGCGTTAAGGCCGCCGCTAAGCCAAAGGCTAAGGATGCCAAGAAGAAGCTTGGTAGTAGGCCACAGTCGTTGGTTGCCAAATTGGCTGCCAAGGCTAAGGCTAAGTCCTTGAAATCCAAAAAACCAAAATTGGGCCTGAAAGTCCAGAAGGGAACAGCCAAGGCTAAGCCTGTAGCTTTGTTGAATGCCAATAAGGTTCAGACCAAGGTAATCAAGGGAGCTTTTGGTACCCGCACCAGGAGGATATGCACTAGCGCGCATTTCCGCAGGCCAAAGACCTTAATTTTGCCACGCAATCCAAAATACCCAAGGAAGTCTGTTACAACTAGGGACCGCATGGATGCCTTCAAGTATCCATTGACTACCGAAGCTGCCATGAAGAAGATCGAAGAAAACAACACTCTGGTGTTCTTGACCCACTTGAAGGCGAACAAGAATCACATTCGCGCTGCCGCACGCAAGCTGTACGACATCAAGGTCGCAAAGGTGAATATCCTCATCAGACCCGATGGACAGAAGAAGGCCTATGTGCGATTGGCTAGGGACTACGATGCGTTGGACATTGCTAACAAGATCGGCATCATATAAACAGTTCCGTGCCTGGAGGGCTGTTTTATTATTTTCTTTTAACGTGTTTGGAGTACTGTTATGTGCTCTCAAATGTTTTCGTTAAGAACCAGAAAATAAAATAAAAGAAAACAAGTAAAGTTCAATATCTGCAAGGACATTAAAGCAAATCAGGTTTATGCTTCCGAATTTGCATTTGATGAGGATTTATATGAGGCGTTCGTTTCGTAGGCTTAAGACTATTTGCTTAAGTTTTCCTTGAATAGCAAAGCCCTTTCCAAATAACGGTTGGCTTCTTTCTTTGTAGCTCTCGCCGTAGTAGATGTCGTAGTCTTTCATTCCCTTTTACGCCCGGGCCATGCCATCGGACTTCTGGATTGCAGTAATATCTACTTTACAGCAGTCTAGAGCCTCCACGAGTTGTTCGTCAGTACGTGGTTGGCTAACGGTCCTAATGTTGCATTTGAAAAGCCGAAATTCGTTGTATTTAAAATATTTGTTGTCGGCAACAATATATCCAAGTGTTTGCCAGCTTCCGGTGGGGAAGCTACCTTCCGCAAACTACGACCTAGAAGGGCCTATGGACAAAAGGCCTGGTTTAACAGTCCTGTGCCAGTAGCCTCGCTGAGGTTATGAGAACCGCCATTGTCCTATGCAAGCTTCTTGCACATCGATCTCAACTGCAATGCTCTATCACAACCATGGAGTTCCATTGAGGCCTGGACCCCGACTTCGTTAAAGTAGCTCTAGAGAGAGTTTGGTAGTAGTAGTACTATCAGCTTAAACTGATTAGTGCCGAGGATGCCGCCTTTGAACCGTATATGGTATTTCTCCCTCACCGTCTTGATGAAGGAAAGTGCTCCTACTCTCCTCTCCAGTAGCAACAGGTCCACTGGTGATCTGATGGTAGGTGGAACCAAAGCGTACATCAATCTGGCGAGTTGCACTGGATACTTCTAAGGCATTTAACGGAGTTTGGCAACAGGCTCTTTTGTCGAAAATGCGTGCTTTTGGGATCGGCACTCTCTTCTTCAATGGGTTAGAAATTACCTTTCGGAACGTTCAATTCATATTATCTTGGATGGTTTCAAGTCTGATATTCATAAAATAAATGCTGGTGTGCCCCAGGGCTCCCTTCTGTCTCTGACACTCTTTTTAATTTTCTTCAATGATCTCGTGTCTGCTAATTCTAATCCAATGTATTCCTTTGCTGACGACAGTACTCTCTACTTTTCATATTCGTTTCCGAACCCACGTTCCTGTCCTTCGGCTGTAGAACGAGAACAGCAGCATATGTTAATCTTAGCAGCATAACCAATTGGGGAACTATCAACAGTGTGGAATTTAATGCTTCCAAAACACAATGCTGCCTGCTGTCGTTAAAGCGAAATTTAAACACCCAGCCATTATCCATGGATTCCACTTGCATCGTCGAAACCGATAAACTTTCCATTCTCGGTATGTGTGTCAATGAAAACTTACGTTGGAATGACAACATATTCGGTCAAAAACGCTGCGAAATGTCTAGGTTCCTCATGCGATGTCAGAAAATATTCTACCCCCTCTGATCTGGCCTCAATATGTAAGGCATTCATCCGCCTAAAATTGGAGTACAATGCCCACATCTGGTCAGGTGCTTCTAAAACACCTCTGCATCTACTAGACCGGATTCAAAACCGTGCGATAAAACTCATAGCTGACACTAATATCACTCAGGCAATGGACGCCCTCAAACACCGACGTAATATCTCGTGTCTCACTATTTATCACTATTTCCACTACCAGTGCTCCATAGAAATCGCGAGTTGCATTCCGCCCATTCAAACTTTTAACCGTAACACCAGTCTCGCTATGAATGCTCATCAGTATGCTCTCAATCCCACTTTTGGACGTACTCGAAAATATCGTTATTCGTTCCTAAGCCGTAAAACTCGCTTATGGAATGCCCTGCCTAGCTCATTATAACTTTCAAACATTTAAAACCAACGTTCACCGGTACCTCTCTTTCCATCCTCCCTGATTTTTCTTCGCCCGCACTGTGTGCAAACATTTTAAGGGTACTTAATCCCTTGAGCGCGCGCAATTTATAAACAAAAAAAAGGCGCCAATGATTTTCCGCAGGAGTTTAATATCCTCCCTTGAGTCGAAAGAGTTAGGCTTTCTTTCAGAGCTCTAGTGTTGTCATTTATGGCGTCTCTTTGAGTCATCAATCTAATTGCTCTATCTTGGATGCTTTGCAGCTCGCCGAAATGTATTATTCGCCGCACTCAGCCAAGCTAGAACATCTTGTATAAGATTCGACTCTATGAGGGCATGGTACCGTGTTTATGTGGACATCCCAAAGGACGTAGATATCCAGATATATGTAAGTTTCAACAAGCTCAATACCTTCTAGATCTGATATGTTGGCACATTGAAGAGTCTTCAGTACGATTGGTAACGATGGGTACCTTGGATGGGTACCTTGGATTGGTACCCATTGGCACCGTTTGCCGAATTCGTAAAACTTGTCTTGTATCAAGTTCGTGGCTGCTCCATCGACTGGTGACAAATTACGATGGCTATGGCATCTGCATAGGCGAACTAAGTGCTGTTCTTCAAACACCGAAGTATTTCATTCGTGTACAACATGAAAAGAACAAGACCAAATTGTTAGCCTTGAGGAACTCCAAGCTTCCCTACTTGTTGCCTGCTACAGTAATCATTGAATACGAAAGCTTCTTCCTTTTAGGGAATCAGTTAACCACCTCATTCCGGCTTCTTGGACAGCTTCAATCAGTTTAAGTTGGTGTTGCCGAAGTTCGCAAAGTCCTCGGGAAGCTGGTTAGTGTTTCTATCACTTTGGAAGCCAAATTGTCCTCTGCTTACTTAGTCATGCTTTCGGATGAATTTCCGGATTCGATCTCCAACTAGTCGCTTACGATGGCAGGCCGATTGGCAACGGGACGATAATTCGTTAATTGGTTTTACTACCTCTCTTGTATATTAGTCGAACCACTGATTTCTTAAGGTTTTTGGACACCGTTGCCTTATCGCAGCTCAGTTTTACCAACCTTGGTATAATGGAAGCAGAAATGTTCATATTTGACTTCAAATCTGTCCCTCTGATACCATCCGCACTAGGAGCCTTCTGGAAGTTTGTCCACCCCCTCAACAATAAAAGAAATGAAAGTGATTCAAAGACCCTCAATAAAATGTCTGATTCATTATAAGTCCTAATCCAATGACTGCCCAGGCAGCCAGAAGTCTGTACTTGAAGGCGGTTATCGGTCTCATAATGATTTCAATTTCTAAAAATCCAACCCATCACTCTGATAGCAATCTCAAGATTTGTTGTTCTACTTCAGATTCCTTTGTAGTGCAACAAAATCAGCATACGAGTACCGTCCCTTTCTCTTTTCGATTTTTTTCCTCACCAGACACACCTCTGTATCTCGAGGAACATTATCACCTGATGTGGGCATGTCCCATATTTGCTCATACTCGTTCAATAACTTGTCAACAGAGATAGCAATTGCAACGAATCTGTGACTCATTGGGTTCTCGCTGTTGCTACACTTCCAGAATAATGGCAATTCCCAGAACTACATCCAACGATGTACCGGTGCGAGTGGTATAAAAACCCCGAGCGGGTACTACCCAGCCATCAGTCGCAAATTCAGAAACGTTTCGTCTTGAAGTCGAAAATGATTCAATTAGTTGTGCTTGGTTTGTTGTGTTCCGCAGTTGCTATCAATGCAGCTCCTCCTCAGAAACGAGTTGTTAATGTCGCCGCTGAGGCACGTCGGCTGGTTCATCAGGCCAATTGGGCTGCTGTAGGAACTATTTCCACAGATGAAACGACCCGTGGATTCCCAATGGTGTCGCTTCTATCGACTTCTGATAGCAAGGTAGGAGCCTCATCGACTGGAGATATCTTCTTCTATATGATGGATCAAGATTTGGTTGCAATAGACGTGAAAGAGGATAATAAGATCTCGTTCATGTTCAGTGATGCCCAGGAGGGAGGATGCAATTCTAGGAATGTCGATCCATGGTCACATGCATGTGCTAGGACTATTATCACTGGAAGGGTTACCAAGGTAAGTTTGCGTTGTAGTCTAACCTAAGAATCGCATCTGATAAATTCATTTTAGTTGGACACAAAATCTGATGAGTACGCTCGTGGCTTGGAGGCATTCGTAAGTCGTCATCCATCTGCAGCTAACTGGGCATCTATTCAAGTTCCTGGACGTGAGTTACGAAGCTATTGTAGGTGATGAAGTGCTATCAGGTTCTTTTCTTATTGCAGATAACTTTTATCTCTGCAAGTTGGATATCTCGAATGTCTTAGTGTTCTCCCAAAGAGGATACCAGAGTGCCACACCTGAGGAATATTATGCCGGGACCGATTCGGTTGATGTTAAAGAATCTTAAGATTTGAATGCTGTGAATGTTCTCTTTTTTTACAAGAAATGAATTAATTTGAAAGATTGGTCAAAAAAGTGTTTTTTGGATTATTGGTAACCATTGGAGTTTGGCTTTCTTTTAGGGCTTCGAACTCATTTTTCATACGGCCTGAAGCTGAGTGTGGGAAATCTTTGAGGTCTAGGTATTGGAGTGCGACGCTTGTGGTTCAAGTCTGCATGGATCCCGGAGCTAGGAACTGAAATAATGTAGAAAGGGCCTCTCACACTTCGAACGTCATGAAAGAATCCTGCTAAACTCCTTGACGGGTTGTTCAGCAACGCGGAGTTGAGCATTCTTCAGGATTGTTTGATTGCTTAAGATTGTTCGTAAAGTGCAGATGTAATACCGTTTTGTTGCTAAGCGTCGAATCAGCATGCTCCTTGGATTCTTATGTTATCCTTCTTCAAGATGCATATGGCAATTATTTTCTTTTTCATTCTTTGGCCATTCAAATGTCTAATTAGTCTGCAGAACCTCCTCTGATATCTGAGTTCCGTCAGGATTCAGCACCACGAGTATGTCAACTGCCTTGCTTCGATGCGCTGTTGGGTCCTGGTGGCTACTGCTGTTCTACCATTACAAGGTGGGCAGATAGAAATTCGAGTATTTGTGGCTTCTGCGAGCTCGTCTGACTCTGGGGTCAAAACGATGATATCTAAATGATTTAACACCGCAGGATACTAACACCGCTTCCCATCCGAAGTCAGTGGATCTTCGTCTAGTCGTTTTTTTAGCTTGGCCATCAAGAAGCAACATCATGATGACGTTCACACTCCTACTGTCACACATTTTTGCTTCGTTTTTAGCCCTGGTAACTAGTGACGTCAAAGTACTTCAGTTTGTCATGTTTTACAGAACACCTCACACCTTTTTAGGCGATTCTGGATTTCTAACTCGGGGCGCTCTATTACTGAGGCCGCTTTAATCCGGGCTGTAAATGTTATACGATCATATACTCCATACGCCAGGTATGAATACGTAATCTCATGTGGCTTTCATTCTTCAAGGTGGTCATACGGTGGAGTTCCGTTGGCGTACTTGGGAGTTCCGAAGCTTGTCAGAGCGTTTTATATGGGCGACTGAAGTAAGTTGGATATGTGAATATGTATGTCAGCTATTATGTGGTTCCTTTCCTATCTCGATGACTGATACATTCTTACCCCGGATAAAATTATCGAGTATGATTTAGTTGATCATGTGGCAGACCTTATGCACAAACAGTGTGCCTCCAATGACCAGATGGTTAGGTTGGGTTAGATTAGGTTACAATGGCTATTGGGAGAGTCAACTCACTTGACCATAAATGACATAAGGATCTGAGATCTTCCTACTCTTGGAACCAATTTGAGCTTCTGACGAAGCAAAGAAGACTGGAAACTAGTCAACGCTTAAGTCATTGTAGGAAAAAGCTACTGAATGGAGTTTTCTAAGACGGCTATAGCACCGTCACCCATATAGGCAACCATTCTGCTATCACCCGCTTCAAGGTATGTATATCAACAGTTCAATGACCACTAAGTTCCAGAAAAGAGGAAAAGGACACCGCCTCGCGATATACCTCTGCTGACACATCTTTTAGCAGAAGCCCTACCCTGTTTGAAGTTGATAATCCTGCTATTTAGCATAAGACTGATCAACTCCCCAAGTGAGTCATCTGCCTTCAGAGTTGTGATTGTGAATGTGTTGACGTTGCTAAAGGTACCTTCTATGTCCAGTAATGCGACCATTGTATATTCTCCAAAATGTAGGGATTGTCCAATGTGGATAGCCAGTGAATGTAGAGCCATTTCCACCGGCTTTCATTTACAGTGGGCATGTTGAGCCGTTGACAGAAGTCTTGGATCAATTTTAGCTCGTACGTGGATATCAATGAGTCGTTCTAGAGTTTCAGGAGGAACAATGATAGCCTTATAGGTCTGAGACCCTTTGGGACAACATGAGAACATTTTCCGGCTTTGGGAATGAAAACTACATTGACTTCTCTCCATGACAGTGCAATGTGGATCAATTCTACACAGCTCCTCATGATATTCTCTAGCGTAGGCAGGATAATATCTGAGGACCTCTGTAGCTCGGCAGGTATTAGAGTGTGCGGTTCAGCAAACTTGAATGGTATGAAGCTATGCAGCGCCTAGAGCAGTTTGTCTCTTGTAATTAGCCCGTGTATTTTAGTTACGGTTGCAGTAGGTCTGTTGTGGTTCTACTGGTCTCAGGTTGAGTGGTCCATCACTTGAGGTTGCCCAAGAGGCCTCGGTTTTTTTCAAACAGCCAGATGTTGTAGAATCGGTGGAGAGGATTTTCCTTAGCCGCAATGTGTAAGAGGCTTCTTTTGCCACAGAGTGAGCTCTATATTCCTTACATGAGTCCCATTCTGTCACCTTTCTTGAGCATTATATTAACCAGTCAACTAGTTGGTTGATATTACAAAATTCAACGAACTTTTTGCTTTCGTCATTCAGATGTCGAACGCACGGTTTACATTACATGCTTGAGCTTATTATTATTGCCAGGGCCCGGAAATTGTCTAATAAAGAGCGAGAGTAGAGCAAATACTTGTCTTATCTTAGCGGTTTTCAAAGTTTAACGTCGCTGAAGGTTGTTACGATTTGACTAGTTACAAGCTGAGGGTCATAGTTCTTATAAAGTGGTAGGGCGACCGGTAGTCCATTTCAGGACTTAAAACACGGTTTCGTAGGAGTCAGGGCCCCCTCGCTTCGGTCCGGGCCCAACTTGAAAAGCGAGGCACCCTAGTAGGACCGTTCCGGTGGCAGTGGTTTAAAATCTAAAACGCAGGAAGAGTTTTCTATTTGGTTTCGACCCGATTTAGAGTTTCAATAAATTCTGGGTGCTGAGACTCTAAGAACAGCAAGTGGTTAATTGGTAGACCCTCAAAACGGTTCCGATTTGGTATTCATAATACATGCTGGAGATGGCAAGGGGTATCCTTGCTTCCATGGATGTATGGTCATCCCATAAAATTGGGTTTTTCTAGACAGGTGCTTGCGCTAAACACCAGGGACCTTCTATTGTTATTGGCCCCCTCACTAATTTAAGTAGTGCAGCCCTGCAGATAGCGGTGCTTTAGTGACTGTGGAAATCACCTTTTTCTTCCTGTTCATGTACTTTGGTACACTGTAACGCTAGATAATGGTAGAAATCCGTACTCGACCTTCGAACCGCCGTCATAGGACATCGGGTGCCTTTTGCGCAGTCCTTTAACACTTTCATGGGTGGTATAAAGTAAGCCTCAACACATAATCTCGTTTACCCCTAAAATATCCAACTTGTGTCGTTGGATGTGTCGTTTGAGTTACAGAAATTTGGCGTTATTAGGAACTCAGTTGCCATTTCCAGAATGTGACTTAACAATCCAGAACCCAATCTATGTCAGAGGGAGATTTTTTACAATTGTTGCTTGCTGGGCCACAGTTTAACGAAAACTTATCCTATTTTATCCCACAGAAAAATTGCCATTTGCCTTCGTTAACGATTGACTTTCACGATTTACGGCGAGAGGCGGTGAATTTGGTGAAGTCGGACTTACTAGCGTGCTGCAAGTGGTCGTTTGGTAATGGGTCTGCTGCTTTGCTGTTTCTACGAAGCCGTTGATAGATTTCAGGAATTCCTCTCTCTGATGGCTGTGAATGAATTTAAGTCTACCAGAGTTTACAAACTCACCTTCAGCTCCAATCAGAATGGAGTTTCGTAAATCAAGAGTCGAAATACCACCCGCTGTCTACTTAAGGGGTCAACGACAGCATTTCCACTCGCGTACTGAATCCCTTATACTGTCCTGTACGAAGCTGTACGAAATATTGTTAAAAACTGGGTATTCTCTATAATGACATATCTATGTATCAAAAATAGGCTGACAGAAACCAAATACAGCTAGAAGCTCCAGCAGATCCTCTCTAGCTCAAGTTAGCCGAAGCTCGAACTAAGTTGACATAGCACCCATCCAATTCCAAACACTCTTATACAATGAACCGAGAAAGGAAGATAATAGTAAAAGTACCTTCGAATTAAAACACAAATCCATATTCTAGAAGTCTCCTTGTTCCCGTGTGGAACCAATTTCGTTTTATTACAAGCAATCCAATATTGGTGGCATACCGTCCGCTCTCAAGGTCTCAATAAGGCCATCTACCATTGCAGTTAAGGTCTGTCAAACGGCAGATCCTAGAGATCGATACTCAACACCTTTTTACCAATTTCTAGGCCCCATGTGACAGTACTCGTATCTTTAGATACGAGATATACAGAGCCATGCCAAATTTTGGAGTCCGACCCAAGCTCCTCAGAATATGCAAAATAAATATGTGGAATGTTGCCAATCGCTATCTCAAAGGGAACTGAGTAATAGGATTTTGTCAAGAAAGACTAAGTAGACTTTTTATAGAACCAGTGGTACAGAAGTATGAAGTTTTCAGGTCGTTTGAACGCAAAAACCTTCGAATTATAATAGTCAGTTTCAATCTCATTTGATGGTGTCGAATCTTGGGAGAGCAGGTACACCGACCTGGTCTGGGAAGTTCAATTGCCTGATATGGGAAGGATTTACAGAGTCTGAAGATTTTTCAATTTCTACCCGGAGGGACATCATAGCTTTAAAGGCGCAAATGAAAAACGACTGCAACCAGCTTAGAGTGTCTAATTGGAGGTAGTTAGCCAAAAATCGCACTAACCGGAGAGGTTTATTAAATCCGCTAGATGCTTATACAAATGAACAAATGAAATGAACAGTAGCAGATTCAGCATCTCAACGGTAGCAGTCTCATTTGGCAGCTTAAGTCTCATACATCTGAAAAGGATGAGTAGAAGTTTCTATGTTTGGAAAGCCTCATTCGCTCTATTGTCAAAATCTCAAACATTGTATCCTTTCAATTTTAAAGTCGGTTTTTACAGAACCTGAACACCCTCTTTTATGTCGATGTATGTATGTTGTAGCTGTAGCTGTAATTTGCGCATCAGACAACGCTAAACTAAACAATTTAGTCAGGCCAATCTTAACTCTCTCTGTTACAGTTCTAGCCTTGCTGTAGATAACCCTCTTTTGATGACGAAATTTCATAGTCTGCTCCATTTTTACCATAATGAACTCTCAATCCGTAATTAGAGACTATATTCGTCCTTGTGATGATGTGTTCCTTCTACGATGGCATAACCACAGCATAAGTTTCATTAATCCTTAGGACAGCATTACTCAAGCCAGTCCCTAAAACGAAAGTCGAAAGAGACAAAAGTGCGACCAAAGCGTACATCAATCAATCGAGAGAAAGATAGTCGCACTAGACATTTCCAAGGCATTTGACAAAGTTTGGTATCAGGATCTTTAGTTGAAAATGTGTGTATTATCGATGAATCCACATATTCTTTAATGGATTGGAAATCATCTATTCGATTCTCTTGGACGGTTTCAAGACTGATATCCACAAAATAAATGCTGGTGTGCCCTAGGGACTTGCATCGTCGGAACTAAAAAGCTTGTCCATCTCGGTATGTTTTTCAATGACAAACTACGTTTAAATGACCAAATATTCCATGTAGTCAAAATGGTGCGAGATTTCTTGGGTATCTCAAGCGATGTAGGAAACATCTTTCCCCCTCTACTCTGAACTCAATATATAACGCACTTATTCGCCAAAAATTGAAGTGCAATGCGCAGATCTGGTCAGGTGCAACTTAGACCCCTTTGAACTAGCTATGTGGAATTCAAAACCGTACACCGTGCGAGAAAACTCTAAGGTGATGCTGAAATTGCGCAGTCAATTGACACCCTCAAACGGCGACGCTATGTCTTCTACCTTACCTTGTTCCCTAGCTATTTTCATCACTAATGCTCCATCGAAATTGATAATAGCATTTTGCCTTTTATTCCTGAACGGCAGGAATCATTTCGCTATGAATGTTCATCACTTTACCCTTAGGCCATTTTCAGACGTTCAGTAAAACATCATGATTCTTTCTTTAGACTTACAAGTCGCTTTTGGAATATCCTGCCGAACTCCTTACATATTTCCCAGTCATTATAACCAGCCAACATTCAAAACCAACGTACATCGGTATCTCTTGTTCTTTCCTCTCTAATTCTTTCGCCTGAGCTGTGCACAAATATGTTAAGAGCACACTTCATCCCTTAGAGCACACCAGTTAAAAAAAAGTGATTTCGATTCAGCCTAACTATTTTCAGCTGAAAGAAGATTTAAAGAGGTTTACCGGAAATATTCCCTCTAGCTTAACGTCAGCAACTATAACATACACTCGAAAACGCCTTACAACTTTACCTCAGACTTACTTTATTTTTAGTGAACTGGGTAGGCATTGGCAATGAGCCCACTTTTATAACAAGAAACCGACAGGAAGTGCTACTCGTAGCTATCACTCTTGTCTCCGACAACATCTCATAAATGTTAATGAACTGGATGGTATCAGCTGAACACTCATTTTCAGACCACAGATACATCCAGTTCAGCCTCCCACCCAACCAGCATTGCGGAATTATCGGAAAACTGATTAGCCAAAATACAGAGGAATACTGTGAGAAACACTATCCTCTGAACTCTTAAGTCCCCCATGTGACACCAACGAGCTTGACATGAAAGTCGAGGAAATCAGCCCAACTCTCAATCAGACTATGGCTACTTCCTGCCCTCTTATTTAACTTGCAGGCAAGAAAGCTGGTGGACATCAGCATTGGGACAGCTTAGAAACGTTTGCGGAAAACTTTTTAACTGACTGAGACTCATAAAAAGAATCCCACAAAATATATAAAAAAGAACTGAATAAGGGAAAGCGACAATCCTGGAGGACAAAATTACAGAAACCTCTGAGGCATCCCGGCTTAGGAAAATCCTCTCTACAAATCCTATCAGCTGTTTGAAAAAAAACGATGACTCTTGGACAACCTCAAGTGATGAATCACTCAACCTGCTACTGGACACTCACTCTCCCTATTCGCGGGCTGTAGCAACCCAACAGGACTATTGCCACCGTGACCAAAATTCATAGTCTGATTACAAGGGAGAAACTGCTTTGCGCGCTGCATGGCTTTAAACTACATATACAAGTCTGCTGATCCAGATGGTATATATCTGCCGAGCTACAAAAGTCCTCAGATATTATTCTGCCTACGCTAGAAAATATCATGAGGAGCTGTGTAGAACTGATCCACATTCCATTGTTATAGAGAAAAGTCAATGTAGTTTTCATTCCCAAAGCCGGAAAATACGCTGATGTTGTCCCAAAGAACCTCAGACCTATAAATCTATCATCTCTCCTTCTGCAAACTCTAGAAGGGCTGATTAATATCCATACACGGCTTTTCTCAACAGCTCAACATGCCTACTGTAAAGGAAAGTCTCACTGACTAGCCACATCCCTACAATATAGAGAGTACACAATGGTCGCTTTCCTGGATCGCTAGCTAAGAAAGCTGCAGTAGCTTTATTCTCTTGCAAAAAAGGCGTTCAAGCTCGCATAACACCTACGGGGTTATTGTCTGGTGCTGGCTGAAGAAAAACCTGATATCCGCAACTTTTCGGATAGTCAGGCCGCTGTCATGAACCTAGACTCAGTCTCATTAAATTCTAAAACCGCCCTTGAATGTCGATCATCTCTTATGGAGACGGTAAAGCAGTTCAATCTTCACCTTTTTTGGGTGCCGAACGGTCTGACGAACTCGCCAAAATTGGAACCACTCTACCGGAAAAGGGTAGCATAGATATACTAATCACTACGTGCAACTCAATATTAAAGCTGGACCAATATGTCTAGCGACTAAACAGATCTAGACAAAGCTGGATCTAAGTCGCTCTAAGAGTCTGATCCTTCTAAATAGGAAACATCTCAGCGCCATCATAGGTGTCATCAGTGGACACTGCCTTATAGGTAAGCATGCAAGAAGGCTTGGCGCTTATACAAACGATTTTTGTAGAATCTGCATATACAAGGAGGAGGAAGAGACAATCCTCCACCTACTCTGTACTTATCCAGTTCTCTCCCAAAGAAGAATACTTCACCTAGGAGCTTTCTTTTACAATGACTTAAGCGATCTAAAGAATATAGACGTTAACAGTATCCTACGCTTCATCATACGCTCAAATAGGTTCCATGAGTAGGAGGATCACACATGCACGTGGCATAACAATGGGCCAATAGGACTAAGTAGGTTAGTTTTTCCAAGAGCCACTTTTACCTAGCCTAACCTAACCTATCTGTGAGAAGGAATTGAACATTTTTACCAACATGAATGACGTCACAGCAAAAACCACTTACGATCTCGATTTCGTCAAGCGCTGATCTGAGGAATTTTCCGACGTAAATGTTACTAAATCCCTTGAATACGCCGATCAAATTTCGTCACCATATTACACCACACATCCGCGTATAACTAAACAACCGATCTCGATCACCTGAAACTTATAGACTTACATGAAACCTGCATTGACTATCATCCTGCTTTATTGCAGCTGATCTCGTTGAAATTCAACCCGCGAAATCTTAGAAGTGTTTCACTCTTCCGCGTTAATCCTATCCGAATGAGTTTTGGATATCTCGAACGCACATCTAGAATAATAGTCAACTCAACTTGACCTATCTTTGATTATCGCCCAAGCTAAATTTTTCTCAAGACTGCTCCTTACTATAGGATGAGTATCGCATCCTCTGCTCACTCCCAGGAAAGTTTGCTAGTTTGTAAGTTCTTGCTGGTAAGGGCATCAACTAATTGCAAAAACGTAGCTCGATCCGTTCTAGGCAATTACTATAAATATCTAATTCGAACACCGGTCTGCGATCCCTAGTCGAACCCTTTAGAGATAGTGCTTCTCTATGGTCAAGCTATACGACCCTTTAGGCTTCTTTGCTGGACGTTCCCATAGATTTTAACAAAGTAGCTACGCGGGTTGCCCCAAATGCACCGGCCAAATATTCTCTAAACTTCCTCCTGACATTTCACAACGAAAATCTCCTCTATCAGTCTAGGCATGGTATGCATTAGGCTAAGAATGGCAGGGAATATCTAGATGACTACCCTTTGCTGAAGACCTAATCTCGAGCCTTCGGCTTCTCTACTCAATTAGAAAGCAGTCGTTGGCTTTACAACCAAACCGCCAACACTATGCGAAACGATTTGGTGTTCAGTTTAGTCCTAGATCCTGTTGTCATCTCGTCTACTACAATACAAGAGTCCAAAAGTCTGCGGTGAGCTCATATTGCCGAGAACTGAGGAAATGTTTACTTATAAGAACAATTCTGTAAGAACAGTAGAAGCAATAGTCTAGGCAACAGTGACTTCCCTTGTCAAAACTGTCACAATTGACTTCTCTGCTGTCATCCAATCAACGAACATTTTTTGTGCAAATCTACAAGTAACACAAATATTTGAACACAATCGATTATCGCCATCACCTCTGGACAATGCATTCACAAAGATTCAGCAAAAATTAACACCAATTCGATCTGCACGACCTCATCTTGACAACAATGACAGCACTTACCGCTATGTTTGCCAACCATTACTAGTTGTGAATGCTCCCATTGAACGCGTCCAAAGCGTTTAGAGTTTTGCAAATTTCCGCAGCTCTTGGGGTCACCTCTGGTGAAAAAAAAATTGATCAAAAGATTGTTTGCTTTCAATCTTCCAGCAGTCACGTAATAATAAAAATTTAAATCCTCCATTACGAGTACACGAGGCACTCCAAAGCGCTGAATTACATTTTTTTTCTTCTCTCCACGAAAAAATACAAAAATCGTGCCGAACTAATTAAAAAGAAGTGAGAAAGAGTCGAAGAGAGAGAGAGAGACGGGGAAAAAATGTGTAATGACACTTGTCCAATTGTACCCGAGGCCAGTCCGGCCGATTCAATTAATTCAGATACAACGTCAGGGAAACTACCTGAACCCATATCTATGCTGATGCCACTTCCCATGCTAGCCCCCGTGATACCCGTACTCGAATTCATAGTCTTGTATCTTTGTATCTTTGTGGCACTTTGGGATTATAAAACAATTATAAGTCTGCATAATAAGACGATCACATTAATTTGTAGTAGATGATGAGAATTCATTACGACAAGATACTCGTAAATCTACTACTTTTGAAGCACGATTGCAGCAGACTCTCATCTTTACGGCGCGGCGCAGCCATGACATCATTTCTTGAGTTTGGAATGTTCCACTTGTCCCCGACTTGGATGGGGCCCAAGAAGTGCGTTTGCATCGGAAGCCATCATTTTAATTTGCAGTTTGAAGATGGAGATTTCTGTTTTATGGATAATTGATGACTTTTGAGTGCTGCGCATGCATTCAAGTCACTTTTGACAGCTGAAGTGTTATCGCTGAATGTTAGGCATTTGGCTTGCACCTCGATTATACTTCATGTGACAATGACAATTTGTATCCGACATGATGTACAATTTTTGGAAGAGAACAGTTGCAGTTTGAACTCCCATCAAAAAAAAGTACTGGAGGTCTACATTGACTACTGGAAATTTGACAGCTTTAAGGGTTTAAGGCAATCCAACAGGTCAAGGTCTAGATTTACATTCGAAGTTGGTGCTTAATGGGAAAATTATGCCAGAGCAAAGTGATACCTAGATGCCGACAGTCTTGATTTTACATAATGAGAAGGAATGATTTCGTCACTAGTGTCATTTTGTGTAAAGCCTGAAGGGCCAGATAACACTTGTAGACAAAGTGAATTTTGCTGAAAAGTTTTTTGATGAAAATAGTGGGGTTACCAAGGGCTACTAGACGGAGCAAGCCCTCAGTGACTTATGAAATGGAAAGAGTTAGATTTATAATTTACTTAGAATTGAGACATCACCGTCGCAAGTATCTGAAGCTACAATGGTTTTAGAAAAGTAGCAAAGCGGAGCTTCGAAAAATCGCTTAACTAATCAAGGATTACTTCATGGAAGTGATCAAAGAAAGCATGTGTATGCCCAAAGAGGTAATTTTTGACATCGGTGCAGTGCTATAGAGTAAAATATTTTCGAGAAGATGGTAGTTCTTGATGTAGGAGTAACAGATAAGCGGTCTGCAGAGGAACTGTGAAAAATCACTGCTCCGACAAAGAAAGGTACAAATCTGTCGAAGAACTATAGACCTGTTTGCCTGTTTTAGTCTGAAGTACACAGTCAAGCAAGGCACGATATAATCTAAGGCTATAAGAGATGGTGTAAATATTGGAAAAATAGCAGGATTCGAACAGGATGTCTGTGCTACGAGTCTTAAACTAACAAGTGCAACTAATCTTCTGCTTACAGCTCGTGGCAAAATAATTTATATCAATGGAACTAACGGATGACCAGATAGCAATTTTTATTCAATCAAAATAGCATCCGTTGGCATCTATGACATTCTTCCAACGTGGTAGATCAAATATTCATTTTTCGTAAAAGTGCTGACTTTTTGAGGCAATGAAATCTTCAAAGGCTTTTATGAGCTCTGCTCGGTTCCGGAAGACCTTCTGCCAGCAAAATGAATCGAGATTGCGGAAAAGATGATAACCCGTTGGGAAAATATCAGGAGAGTACGGTGGATGCGGAAGAATTTCAAATCCCAACTGCAACGGCTTTTGCACCGGTACTTGTTAGTTATGGGGTCTAGCATTGCCGTGCAAAAGGATCGGACCATGCCTATTGACCAACGCAGGTTGCTTTCAACCAATTTGGCATGCAATATGTCAATTTCCTCACAATATTTGATAGCGTTTATCGTTTCTCCTGGTTGAAAAAATGAAAAGTGGATTGGTGCTTTCGATGTCCACTAAATTGTCACCATAACCTTTTTTGGGTGAAGATCGGGTGTGTTTTGGTTTTTCATCTGCATCTAACCACTGCCCAGATCTTTTATGATTATCATACAGAATCCAAATTTCATCACAGGTGACTATCCGTTGCAAAAACGGTTCAGTTTGGTTTCTTAATGTCAGCGATGCGCAGATTTCCAGGCCCCGTAGTTTTTGAGATTCGTTCAGTTCAGAAACTTATCGAGTTTCTTTACCTTTCCTATGAGAGAAAGGTGTCGACTTATTGTCGTTGGAGATACTCTCATGCTTTGTGCAATCTCAAGCAACGATTTCGTTGGGTTCGCATACACCGTTGTTTTTAAAACATCGTCATCGTTAACTAGCGTTTCCGGCTTTCCACCTGGTAAAAATCTCCCGAACGGAACTTTCAAAACCAACGTCGTATAGTACGTTCGTTTACTGCTATATCCTCAAATGAGTCATTAATGTTTTTCATTGCCAATGGCGCATTATGTCCCATTTTAAATTCGTAAAGGAAGAGGGTTCGAATTTGAACTGCCGACAGCATGATAAATAATTTCTAGAAAAAAAATAACGGTACTTGTATCGAACCCTAAAATTCTATCACGTCAAGCACACGTGAAAATTTAACGTCCTGGCGCAGATGTTCACTCGAGAACTTCTTATTTCCGACCGAGTGAAAATCATTTCATGTGGTACAACCCAATAGTATTTCCAATTGTTTTGTTTCAGCAGCTGTCAAAGTTACCAATGATGTCCAGCTATCAAAATATTTAGTAAGGTTTGCCATTTCATCATGCATCGTTTTACGCTTGCCGAGAGTGTAGAAATTATTAAAAAATATTGTCGAATTTCCGCCTCAGTTGTAAGTACGCAACGTGAATTTCTTCGTAAGGCCGATCGTGTCTGCAATTCGTCGCACCGTGGAAAAGTTTGGGCTCGAGTACATTCTTTTAGATCTTAAGCCATCAACCAGACAGAGATTCGTGCGAAATGAAGAAAATCTAGCCGCCGAAGCGGCCAGTATCCAAGAAGACCAAGAAATGTCGATTCGGCGCCGATCAGCCGAATTGGGCATCGCCAGAGAGTCAACCCGGCTTATTTTGCAGTTGAATTTGGGCCTACATCCATATAAGATTGTGCTGACGCAAGAATTGAAGCCGGAGGACTATAGACAACGCAGTTAGTTCGCTAATTGGGCGCTGGAAATGTTGGCCGGAGATCTGGATTTTGGCCCAAAATTATCTTCTCGAACGAGGCCCATTTTTGGCTCAGCGGCTTATGTGGTCAGAGCTCGACAACATCGATATATTCGAGCTGTGGTTCCAACAAGACGGCGCAATATGTCATACAAGCGACGCAACGCTCGAAGTTGTGAAGAAGGAATTTAGCGACTGGGTCATCTCACGGAATTTTTGATTTTCTAAGCCGTACATGGACGGAGGAAGTATCCAGCGGTGTCATAACTAGTACCATTGTTTAGAGCAAGCGTCGCAGAAGCTAGTCTCCCTCATTAATTGCATGCCTAGTCTTCTTTTTTCTTTTAGGGACAGCAGAAAGGGTTCTGACTTCTTGAGGATTTTCGGACGAATTAGTTGGGTCTCCCTGCGGCCTGGAGAGTTATGATTTCTAAGGTTGAACTTTGAGGGTAACGTAAGACCTATCAGAGGCAAACGAACTAGGGTTTAATATATATGAGCGAAAAACATTTTAAACTGCTACCCTCAACTCAACATTGCCGGACAACAGGTCGAGAAAGTCAAAAAATTTCTATATTTAGGAAGTATCGTCTCGGCCGACTACGTCACCGAGCTCGATGTACGCGGTAGAATCGGGAAAGTTAAAGCTGCGTTCGGAGAGCTATCAAAAATCTGGAAAAGCAATGTTCTCAGCACAAAAACCAAGCTGAGACTGTTCAGATCCAACGTAGAATGAGTACTACTATACGAATGTAGTACTGCAAACCTTCGTAAATACGTAGATGTCTACGCAACATCTTAAGGATTTTTTGGCCGAATCGCATCTCCAACGAACGCGTCATGAACCTATAGTCGTCATCATACGGGGGAGGAAGTGGCAATGGATTGGTAACACCTTACAGCGTGAAAAATGCCTTCTTGCGAAATATACCATGCAGGGGAAAGCACTCACCCAGTCGCGGAGCGGTTTACACAAACCTGGGGAAGAACACTCGAAGAGGAATCAAAATTACTGAGAAAGAGTTGGAGTGAGTTCAAACGCATTGCAGAAATCCGAACAAGATGACGTGCAGGCGTTGTTGATGACCTACGTCCCTCGAGAGGTGACAGGATTTCAGTAAAAAGTAAGTAAGTAAGCCCTAATAGAGATCGCTCAGGATTTAACCTCTATTCATTCCCACTACCACATATTGTCTGCAGTCGTTAGCATAGCTTTAATCTACAAAACTAGTGATGCCTGGCCGATAGCACATGTGGTCAATAGTTGCGATATCGCAGCTACTCTAAAGGCCGGTGAAAATTCTCGACGTGTACATTCTTTTGCCGAATTTACATTCAATTCTGCATACTAGATTGTAAGGCGCAGTCCCGTAGGAATTTCCGTGCTAGTAAGCATGTTGCACTTAGACAGAGAATGCATTCAGAAAGCAGGTTTGGGCACTTGAAACTCTACCATTCTCTCCATTATCTTCAATAGGAATGAAGTCAAACTGATCGGTTTTCAACTCTTGGCAGGTGAGCAGTCATTTTTAGTGAATTTCGGTACAAATGCTATCGCACTGTTCGTCAAAGGATTGATATGTACGTTTTTGACAGCCGAGGCATAAGAATTGTCATCAGATTTTGTAGCGGCCGGTCCATACAGGCGCGATCAGTGCCTTAAGGACATCATAGAACAGGATTTCATTCGTCACAAAACCCGAAATCAGATACCAGATACTGTCTTTTCCGGTGGTTGTGAACAGATTCTGATCTACTTGGACCATGAGAATTACCTTGAACCAAAGCCTGCAAAGATGACCAAGGGGACATTTTAGTAGAGACGCACTCTGTGCTTCAAATTAAGAAGAACCCCTATGTGGATTGTTAAACATTGAAGAATACGAAAATAGTTCGTCCGCCCACCTCATCAAAACGAGGTGAAGATGGCTATATCCAAATTTGAATGTAACAAATCCTGAGCATACACCAACTTATCTCCCAGATTTGGTACGATGAATGTATGCCTAATGAATGGAACCTCAGCATCGTTTGTCTGGTTCACAAGAAAGGAAACCTTCTAAACTGCGCCAACTATAGAAGTCCTCCTAAACCTAGCATAAGAACTTGTCTGCAGTATTATGCGAGCGCCTGAAACCATTTGTCAACAATCTGATTAGACCCTATCAATGCAGTTTTAGTCCCGGTAAGTCCACAATTGATCAAATATTGTCACTACGGCAGATTCTGGAGAAAACCCAAGAAGTTCAGATCGATACCCACCACCTTTTTATCGATTTTAAACCCGTATATGACAGCATCTACAGAGATGAGCTATAAAGAGCCACATCTAGTTCTGGCATCTCCGCCAAACCCTGTAACGACGAAAGTATGCCCTCGGCGACTACAGAAACATCAGTCTGCATAACATCGCCTACAAGATCTTTTCTGCCGTATTGAGGGAACGCTTGAAGCCGTTCGTCAACAATCTGATTGGGCCATATCAGTGTGGCTTTAGGCCAACATTGTCCGCCATCTATCAAATATGCACACTACGTCAGATCTTAAAAAAGACCCGTGAGTTCCAAATCGATACACACAAACTATTCTTCAATCTTAAGGCCGCAAATGGCAGTATCTATAGCGTTGAACTATACAGAGCAATGCATAGTTGTACTATCCCCGCCAAACTCGTCCGTTTGTGCAGTATAATGATGGAGAACGCGCGTTGCTCGATCAAGGTAGGAAAAGAACTCACCGAGACCTTTGATATCAAAAAAGAATTTTGACAAGGCAATGCGCTATCAAGCGATTTCTTTAACATCACTCTTGAAAGAATAGTGCAAAACTCATGCGCCTACACAAGAGGCGTCCAATTACTCGCATGTGCCGATGATATTGAGGTAATCGGAGGAAATCAGCGTGATGTCACTGGCGCTTTCGTGAGTATTGAGATGAAAGCAGCCAGGACGGGTTTAACGATCAACGAGGGCAAGACCAGGTATACGTTGTCAACCAGAAAGGACATAGAGTACCCAGTACTCTGCTATTAACTCAGGCAACGACACCAGCTCTGAGATCATATGAGGAATAACTCATGCCAATCTCTGCTTCTTTGGGCTAAAAAGTCAATTGATTAGCAAAGCCCACTCTCGAAGAACCAAAGTGACCCTATATAAGATCTTAATAACCCCAGTCCTGCTCTATGGCGCGGAGGCATGAACTTTATCGAAAATGGATGAGGGTGCTCTTGGCAGCTTTGAGAGGAAAATTCTTCGGTGATTTTCGGTCCCATCTGCATAGACGGTGAGTGGAGGAGGAGATACAATGACGAACTGTGCAGTCTGTACAGCGGCATTGACTTAGTCAGAAGAGTGATGGTCCAATGACTAAGCTGGCTGGATTATGTAGAGAGGATGGACACAGATGCACCGCACCGACAAGTCTTCGAATCCGAGGCACAGCACAGTAGAGAAAGTCTGCGGCCCAGGTCGCGCATGCAAGTGGAAGACCTCAGCCAACTTAGCATGCGAAACTGGAGGCAGCTAGCTAAAGATCGAGATGGTTGGAGATGCTTGTTGGTTGAGACCCAACTCCACCTCGGACTGTAGCGGCAGCTTAAGTGAGTAAAAAAGGCAATGGACATAGGCTAAGTTTTTGCGCACGATGACGAATAGATGAATCGATGACCTAACTTGGGCGGGATGACGATGGAGAAACCTCACTGCTGCATCAAGTTCGGTAACGACCTAACCGAGACCTTTGATGTCAAAAACGGATTAAAGCAAGCTACCCGCTGTCATGTGGCTTCTTCAACATCATACTTGAAAGAATTGTGCAAAAATCACAAGCCAGCACATGAGGTACGATCTTTTAAAAGACTGTTCAATTGCTTGCATACGCCGACGATATTGATGTTATTGGGAGAACACAGGGAGCTCTCGTTTGCGAGTATAGGAACCAAAGAGACAAAAATGGGTCTAGGCAAAAGAAAGTACATGCTGTCAACAAGAAGGGACACCCAACATCGACGAATCACCCAGAATGTCACAATCGACAGCTACATATAACTTTGAGATATTAAGGGACTTTGTCTACCTCGGCTCTGCTATCACATCTGAAAACGACATCTCTTCAGAAATCAAACGAAGAATAAAGCTTGCCAATCGCTGTTTCTTTGGGCTGAGAAGGCCACTATGTAGTAAGGCCCTCTTCCGAATAACCAAGAAAACTCTATATAAGAGCCTTGTAATCCCAGTCCTGCTCTATGGTTCCAAAGCATGGACTCCTTCTAAAGCCGATGAAGATATCCTTGGTCGTTTTGAGAGAAGAATTCTTCGTAAGATATTTGGTCCCTTATGCATTGACGGGTTCTGGAGGAGACGATTTCACTTACAGGCGTACAGCGACATCGACCAGGTCAAATTCCTATTACCTTAGACCTATTGTTATCCTTTCTTTCCTGTCCAAAGCCTTTGAATCATTTCTGAGCATCCAAATCAAGGAATATATTGAAAAAGAAAAACCATTAAATGCTCCTCAGTCAGGCTTCCGAACTTGTTAAAGCTGCCTGTCAGCTCTTTTAAAGATTTCTGATGATATAAGATGGGTAACAGATGCCAATAAAATGACGGCTTTAACTTTACTGGACTTTTCTAAAGCCTTTGACTGTGTTAACTGCACTCTTTTCTGTAAATAGATTTCTTTCATATTTGAATAACCGCATTTAAGCTGTTTTTTTAATAATAAATCATCCTCCTTCTGTCTCCCCCAAAGGATCTATTCTCGGTCCAATACTCTTTTCTTTATTTAACAAAGACCTACTCACTGTATTATCATATTGTCGTTATCATATCTACGCCGATGATGTCCAGCTGTAGTTGAGTTTTCTCATTGGCATGGTATATAGTATGGTATGGCATAGTAAACTGATCATCACGCAACGGTCTAACCGTACATATAAACTATATCATCTGCAAGGTCTATGCTTCGCTCTGAGAACTGTCGAGTAACATGCGGCTACGAGTTGTTCGTCGATGGTGACTCTTATTCCTTTCAAAGGCTTAAGGTTGCTCGATTTGTCTTTAACCAGGTTCGATCATATCTCAACGGAAACGCGTCAACTTCTTGGATGTAGCTTAGACAATTTTTTTTTAATATCGGTGCTGTGTTCAACTATTTAAACAAATCCAAATCATGTGAAGTTTATAATCGAATACAGACAGTTTTGACCATCTTGCCGCCAACACTTCTCCAATCATAACTGAACTTGATACTTTTTTTCTTTAATTTTTATTGATATTGAAAGTTTGTTATGGCTTGCTTGCGTTCTCTTCACTTACGAGCAATGTCCGAAGCATGGCGTTAAAATCGTCTTAGGTGACTTTAACGCAAAAAATGGGAGGAAAAAATTGACAGCGCAAGCATACCACGCCTGGAATTAAACTAAGACTAGTTGACTTTGTTGCGGGGCGTACACGTTTTGTCAGCTGTATTTAAAAAATAGTCGCTTAATGAATTTTCATTACGTCTCATAAACATTGACTCACAAAAGCCGCATCCAATGAACGCGAAGCAATTTCTCCATTTTCAATTTCACCAAACTTTTCTTCATTCACACAACATTACCAGAAACGTTTTTCGCAAATAGTCAGCCACACACCTTTTGGTATCCATTCTGAGAGTCCTCATACGAGGAGTTCCTCCGAGATTCAGCATAGTTGGCCAACATTTATTCGTAATAAACTTTTGGACCACAAAATTTTGCAAGAGAATGAAACACAAAGTGACATCATTTCGCCATTAGATACGGATACGGATACATGTATTAAAGTGAGCGCAAGTTTTGTACCGTTGCTAGATGAAACTTTGGTAATTTTCTTGCAACTTTTGGTAGTACGATTGTCGAATTCCGTGTTGTGATATTTTGTTTATAGCTGAGGTGGGTCTTCGATGAATATGCTGGAAAGGGTGCAAGGTGGTGTGGAATTTCATTAAGACGTTGGAGATTGTATAAGAAGCTCCAGCTATTGGCTCTGTTTTTCGGAGTTATCTTGTTCCAAATAACAAATATGATGCTTTGTTGACGGACTCTGTTCATCTATATTTTCATGACCTAGAAATGGGGAGAGACTATCTTGCAAGTCGGTTCATGAGCAGCCACCACAATTAGTTTTCCTGTGATTTTCCTTAGGACTACTTTTTCATCAGCTCATATCGAGCACACGCTTCATCATTTTGCCACATCGACGTTCCTTCTTCGATTAACGTGAAGATTTCATAAACTAAGAGAGAAGGCACCTGGTCTTTCGTAAAGATAGCTGGTTCCTAACGAATTCATATCCCGTAAGCTATGACTATTTGATAGCAGAGCCTCAGAAGTTCGATATTTTATTTACCTCATTTAGGTAGAGAGCTTCATTCACTGCTATACTATGCCTTCATTGCCAGCATCCACCATATCAGAGGCAAGTACGTGCAGCTAATCACTGAACATTCATAGAAGCGGTACTCTGTCGCAGTGTCATCAGGAAGTCCCAGAAAAGGTTGTGTCACTCATATTTTTAAAAAAAAGTTCCATTAGGAAAAGCGAAGTGTCTTGTTAAGTACTCTCCTGCTGAAGGACAGTCCGGAAATATTCGCCTGTTTTCCCTGCAAGCTGAAGGGTCATGTCATTTATTGATATATCCATAAGAGAACCAGCAACCAACAATCAATTGACGTAGACAGTCAGCTAGAAAGAATGCCTAATGATAAGTGACGTTTCAAATTACCATCCTCCAAAAAGTCTCCAGTATCGCACACTGAATTGGCTCTGGAGCTATCTGCGAGCAGCCGTATACAGTTATTTCCTATCTGAGAAGTATATATATTTTTAAACTTCTAAAAAAATTTGTTTAGAAGACCTCAGGCATATGGCTTCAATAGATGTCTCTGACGAGCATCCCTACTTAGATGCCGCTACAGTATGGGGTGAACCTGGACTTCAACCAACAACCTTCTCTAGCTAGCGCGATCCTTAGCCAGCTGCCCCCAGAGACGCACTTCAGGTTATTTAAGGTTCCATTCCACTTGCGTGTGCCTCCTTCCGTCCTATACTGCCCAGTCCCTCGAAGCCAGATTTGATGATTTTTTTGAGTCAGAGATATGATGTTCACTCACTCAAAATAGGTCAGTCATGTCAGGTGATGGATTCATAACGACTAACTGAACCGATGTCGCTGCCTCACTTTCAATCAGTATAAGCGGGCCGAAATTCACGCACAGTATTTTTCCCTCGAAATTGCCGTTTTATTCGCTTTTGTCAAGGTCCAGGCTTCTGCGCAATAGAGCGCAACCGAAATGATTAAGCCAGTTTGTTCTTACGAGAAAGTGCTCGGTTACTCAATTGCCTGCTGACCTCTAAGAGACAACGATTGGCAAGAGTAATACGGCGTCAGATTTCTGCGTCTTTGCTGCTTGTAAGTGCAGAGCTAATGTAGACAAATACCTAAACTAGCGATGTTTTGGCCAAGCCGTCGGTCATGTGTCCTTTCCTGATGACAGTATGTATAATGCTTAATGCTTAGTTAGTTTTGCCTTCGTTCACCCTCAAATCCGTTTTGGTCGATTCCGCCTCATAATCTTAAGACTCTCCAAAGCATTATTTACAGCTCGCTGTGTTTGACCAATCACATCAATGGCGTCTGCGTACGCAAATAATTGTGCGGACTAGGAAACGAAAGAACCTCTTCTGTTGCCTAGTAGTTTCACATGCTTCTTTCTAGAGACTTTAAAAAATTCGCATAAGGCCCGTTGCCTTGTATAAAACATTTCTGGAAATTCAAGGTTTCGGTTAATTCATTACCGACTTTAATAGAGCAGCAAGATTTCTCCAGTCATCCTGCGCATCGTGACTTGTTTGGCATAGATGTCAAGATTGGTTGTGGACTTTCCCGGCCTGAAACCGTGCTGGTAAAAACCAGCCGGATTGCTCATGAATGGTTTAAGACGAACACATAATACAGCGGAAAATATTTTATACCCGATGCTTAGGAGACTTATTCCTCAATAGTTGGCACCGTCCAAATATTTTCATTTCTTATAGACCGGACAAACGATGAGGTTTCATGCATTGAGCATGCTTTCCTCTGACCATATCTTACAGATGAGGCGGTATATTTTACCAGGTTATCTCTGGCCTAAATTCTAACCAAGCATTTGGTCCTTCGAGCCGGATAATATTTCTTAAAATTAGTGATCATCGTATTGTCGTATCTTCTTAGTTTCCTTTCAGAACAAGAACTACGGTAAATGTTGTTTAAGTTGACTAAGGTCTACTTCAAGTTCAACAGGACGAACAGCAAATAACTCTCCGAGGATTTGCAAGATTGATTGTTTTGATAGTCGATGTAAGCGTGAGAACGAATCATCTGAATCCTTCAATACTGTATCAGACCAATGGGTAGCCATATCCGGTGATTAAATCATTTGAACTCGTCAGATACAATATTAAGCCAGCCGGAGACCGCCCACCTTGGTTCATGTATATGAATTAGAAGAAAAAATTATGCGAAGCATTAAATACTATGGATATGGCTATCCTCTGCAAATTTAACTAATGAACATGATCGACGATAAATCTATTGCCCAACATGTGTTGTTCCATTGCCAAAAATGGTAATAGAACCTTGCCAGAGGTTGTAACTGACTCGAATCACATTTTATTTTAGCAAATTAGTAAGATAACCTCGCTGATTCAGATACCAGAACTTAATTATAAAATCTGTCACAACCACAAAATCTGATTCGAATGAGTCCTCCACGTTCTAGACAAGCAAACTCAGCCTACACGACTTCTTGTTTTTTGTTTTTTATTACCAAAAAAAAAACTTCCAACACCTCCAGTCTCCGAGTGTGAGATGCGTGGATTTTCGTGTAAAAAAAAATGTTCGAAAATCCACAAAACAAAAGAAAAGATACTAAACAATATTCGTATCTTTCGCAAGGCACGTTTCGATTCTTCTACTTCTTCTTGAATGAGTGAGTCGCAACGCATCACCGTCATCTCATGATACGCTTCGCTGAGTTTCTGACTGAAGCAACTCGGCTGTGTGTTTTCATTTTCAGTTTCATTCCCATTGCTACAGTTTCACGCTCTAAGCAATTATAACACACAAACGCTTCAGATACAAACCAGTTTTTTTTTTTTAAGTTTTATCATTCCCTGATTCGTTATTAAATATGCAGAACCTGTGTCGGATGCGATTGCAAGACGCTCCTGTTCTGCTACTGTTCGGGGCGCCTGAAATCGACCGCCGACAGAAAGCATTTCCATAATTTTGCAACGCCGAATCGAAGTTTTTTGAATTGGACTTATTTTCTACTGGAAGACCACTAAAAAACTCATCAAAAGCTGGTCTTGAACGGTGGGAATTTTAGGCATAAAGTTCGGCCTTCATTTAATTACCAGGGCCGCAGCGGGGGTGTCTGTAATCGGAAACGTATTTGGCTTGTTCAAAATAGCATATCTGTCACTAATCAAATTATTCATTAAAAGTGATTAGTAGTTCTGCAAAAATAACTCTTTTTGGGTTGGTTCCATGGCCTGTGTTGGGGGGGGATTGGTTGTGTTATGTTGACAAGCAAGTTGCAGAGGTTCTTTAACAAATACTCCCACCAGTTCTTGTGGTATGAAGTGAGTTAATTAATTCGATGCAGAGGTTTCCCATAAAGTGATGTAAATTGATGATTGTACTCGTATCTCTGGTATCTATATGAGTATCTGTGCGGCCGGATGAGATGCCTTGACGATGAGAAATCGCATTCGGCAGGGTAAGAACAATGGTTTGGATGATCGCCTAATGGCAGAAACATGAGACTGTTTTATTGTTAATTAATTTCGAGTGATTTATGGCGGCAATTTTGCTTCATTTTGTTTACAATGTCTATGGGGTGTGAGTGTGAGTGGATTATGAGTGGAGTGTTACTGAGAGATGTGCACTCGTATTATGAGCAGAGTGCAATAAGGTTTTGGAGTATTTGCATTTTGTTTTCTGTCTTCTTGAGGGAACTCGAAAAGAGTTTGGGATTTGAAGCCGAAGGTTGTCGGTAGAGTGGTATTTAACTATTTGACGAGGAATACGTAGTTTTTTTTTTAGCTGAAATTAATTTTAAGTGGCTTTAAATTAGGTGCTCACCGAAAGACTTTATAACAAGTTAATAATTTGACGATGAAGTATGACTTAATGATATAGTGGAGCGCATTTAAATTTGACCGAGGACACATCACGATCCATCTATTCGGAAATATCTACTAGTTCAAGTTAACATTTTCTGTCGTAGGCTTAAATCTTCGCCGTATTTTATTTTTTCGTGTTTTAAAACTCTTTAAGGTCATGCAAAAGCAATCACCCATTTACCCAATTGAAGTGCCGCATCGAGGCAAGAAACTCATTATTCCCACATTCACTTATTGCAAAAGAGAACGCTCATTCCTTGTATCTGCAATTCGCACGGGGATCAATCTTCTTGACAAAACTTTTCCGCGGGAAGAAGAACCAACGTTTGGTGGGCCGAAGATTTTCCGTGGAGACGAGTTCAAGCAGTGACACCAAAGACACAAGTCAAAATTACAAATTACAAATAAAAAAAAGAACCTCTCGGGAATCAGAGATTCTGTGTTGAAATCCTTCGAGTCTGTTGGAGAAGGCTCCTACCGTGACAGAGGAAGGCAACAATACTTTACCGGTCGGGGACACTGCTTTTTCTGTCGGAACAGAGCGCTATTCAGTTGTATTTACTGAAAGTGAGTGGTTGCAAGAAAAAAGCGTAAGCCAAGAGAAACGCTAGGAGGAGCACTACCACAATCGACTTCCCAAAACGAAGAAAATTGAGTAAAATCACGAAATTGGGTTGATTGAAAGTGCCTCCTGTAAAACCAAAAAACATTCGAAGAATTCACCGTGGTAGAAAGGATGTATCAGAGCTAAAAAAAACTCCGAATCGACGTCCTCAAGAATGAATACTTGAACGTTGCACTAGAAAATCAGTTAGGGCTAGATTTAAAGGACCACGTCGGCAGGCAGTTGAACTATGAACACGGCGAACATACCCTCTGTCAGACAGGAAACACCGTGCATACCAAATGAAGATCGTAAAAACTACCGCCAAATGATGTCCGCGGGCTTTAATCCAAAAAATCTCTCGGATCTCCTCAAGATTGAAGAAGATGATCTGAAGCTTAGAAACATTCACCAGAAATGAGATGTACTGAGTTGTGCCTACGTGTGGTAAACATCGCATACTTATCGTCGTAGTATGCTGACGTCTCAAACTGATTATCAGCAAACTTATCAACTCTGCGGCCCGCCTATGACAGCATCTATAGAGACGAGTTATGCGGAGTCGTTGCTGGTTCCCTTGTGAAAGATATTAAGGAAGAACTCCTGCCAGACAAAAAAGGTCTAAGAAAGTGTGACGTTCTATCGCTCTATCAGGCGACTTCTGCACAACCCAAAAGCTAGTACAATATTTCAAAAATTAGTACAACTTGACACTGACTATCGGCTTAGAAGGTAGCTGATAAGTTAGCTGAAAAGTTCTTTCGCAAGCAACAACGAAGACGCAACATACGACACAAAGGTACGGAAACACTCTCCAGACCGGATGAAAAGTTTCTTAAGTAAACGATTCTTTGTGTGATCTTCAGTTTCATCTGTGGGTGAAAGCAGTTGTAATATGCCGGGTTTTCAACGACATAGATTTAACCGGAAGGCTCTCCCTATAGTTAATAAGATGGGTGGGCACATGGTTCAATAGCGCTCCAACCAAACCAACACTCGAATCTACTTAAGTGGAACAATGGAGTGAAAGAAAACCCTACCTAAGTTGGCGTAATCAGTTTAAAGGGGACCTCAGGCAACTCGGCGGGCACAGAAGGAGGCAGCTAGCTAAAGATCGAGGTGGATTAAAAGGTTGTTAGTTGAGGCCTAGGGACAGAATTCCGCAAGAGTGCATTTTGCTGTGTGTTTTTTTTCGACAGAAAATGTGTACTCAGTTAACCAGATTTATTCTCTCTGGTCGAGGGTGAGGCCTACCTAAAACAATCTTTAGGTCACAGCATACTGTATAGTGTCATCCAACAAGAGATGTCATTTTTAGTCAATAGAAAAATGCAACATTTTTACCAAAAGTGACGATTTTTTGTTTTCGCCTAAAGTACAAACTCTGGGGTTGGTAGTGGAATACAATATCTGCCAAATATCTGCCTTAGCTCTGCCTACAAATAGTAATTTTTTTGATGAAATTTTTCGTCACATTTTCGCATAATTTCATGAATTTTGGTAGAACATTGGGGCAGACTTTTTTTTAACACGGCTACAAAAGAAAATGCCTAATGGTGTTAAATCGCACGATCTTGGCGACCAATTGTAATCTCCATTTCGAGACACGTCCAGGAAATTTGTCACGCAATAGGGCCCAATAGCTGTGTAGCACATGGCGCCGTCCTGCTGAAAGTAAATGTCATCCACGTCCAAAGCATTAATTTCAGGCAATCAGTCAACATCGGTCGGTAACACCATCCTTTCACTGAACCCGGTCGCACCGAAAAAATATGGCCCCTTGACACCGCCAATCCAATAATCTCACCAAACTGTTACTCTATCAACTCTTGTAGATGAAGAGGTTGTTCCACTATTTCTGTTGTATTTTCAGAGCCTCAGACGTGACAATTTTGTTTGTTTACGTACCCAGAAAAATGGAAATGTGCTTCATCATTCAGAATTATTTTATTCAAGAAATCATTCATTCGTTTCCAGCACCCAACCAGTGATCTCCTGACTTCAGTTCTTTTGTCAACTGGCCCTTATAGGCATGTAGGTTAAGATATTTTCAGCTGACCTTGCCGGACGAACGCAAGTTGGGATCTTCACATCAATAAACCGTCCAAAACGTTCAAATTTATCGATTCAATTCATTGTACCTGTGCGAGAAGGCTCTTGATGATGGCCACAAGCAGTCCGAACTTTACGAAACGTTTCCATGATATTTTCACTGTTTTTGTAGTGAATTTTCACTTTTTCAACATGTTGTACCGGTATGTAACTATCCATATTTAATAATCTCCTAGTTTTCACTTATCAAAATTCATCACAATGTTAGTTGAGCGTTGATTGCTCAAAAATGGCGCGAATTTTAAAACGACACCTCTTGTTGGATGACCCTCTAATATTTCCTACATTCTTGCGGTTTGTCGACTGTTGTCTTTAGAAATAACTCAGGCCGGAACCGATCTTTCAGGGGCTCCTAATTCCCATGGCACAGAATTAAGTCCCTGTCTGACCACCAGTAAAGATGTCATATATCAACTGGCAGCTGCTAAAATACTAAAAAAGTGCTCATACATCAGTTGCAACTCTGCTTTGTTCTATCCCCGTTTATTATCAGGCTACGCAATTGAGAAGACGTAGCCTCTGTAATTGGGCAGAGCCCCCACCGATCGTGATGTACAGACGTCTGAGACATCTCGGGGCCTAGCACGGTGGCGGATAGTTGAACGGCCTACAGATATGTAGGCTAGCTGCGAATAATCAATAAGCAGTCCCCGACCAAGAGCGGCAAAAATGGAGGATTGACGGAAAAAACACACCAGCCCAGTGAAATTTTTATAACAGAGCGAGTAGATGCCGCCCATAAATTTTGTCCCCTAAGGCAAGGGGTTATGCGACCCATAGCGATGCCTGAATGGTGCTGGGGACATAAAATCCAAACAGCATCGTTAACGGAGCCCTCCAGATCCCTGGCGACCTCTGGTTGTAACTTAGCCTTACCACATTACAGGGGTCTCTGATGGGGTGGACCTCTTTTCCTCCATACTCGTGGGATCCAACTACAACCAAATAAAGCAGGAAGAAAAGAACAAAACACAGGAGTTGAAGGAAAAGAGGAAAGTCCGTTAAAAATAACGGACGGAGCAACGCATGAAGAGAGCATGGGCAAAAGCAGACGCTGTCTACACCACTATTAAGTGAGCAGCAACACAGAAGCGAGCAGCTCGGTGAAACATCAATTAGCGGTTTGACGTCCGAAACCATCGAAGAAAGAGAAAAGCGTGAAGACATAAAATCCCTGGGAAAAAACACATCACGGCGCTGGTGAAATTTATCAAGGGGAAAAATAATGTTCACCATTAAATAATCCCTGTCCGAGCAGTGCCATTAAATCCCTGAGGACAGCTTACGCAGGGACGCAAACAGCAGTCATCAGCCTCCCGATTATCGCTGCCAAAAATATTTTGGAGGTAGGAAGAATAAAAATCGTTGGACGGTATGCCGAATACGGAAAAAAGTAGTACCACTACGATGCTTCAGATGCCTTAACTTTGGACATCTTGCAAAGGTGTGTAAAAGTACTATGGACAGAAGCGAAAATTGCGTCAAGTGCGGGAAGAAAGGTCATGTGTCCAAGAACTGCAACAATGACCCAAGATGCGTTCTTTGTGAAGAAAGAAGAAGTAACAATACCAAACACGCGGTGGGAAGTTCAGTATGTCCTGCATATCAAGAAGCTGCAAAGGCCACCAGAAGTATTAGAAAGTGCAGTAACTTAACCTAAATCACTACGAAGCGGCACAGGACCTTATGACATAAGCTGTTCGAGAGTTAAAGATTGATGTGGCCGTAGTAAACGAGCAGTATATGAACTGCCATAATAAAGTTTGGACAGCGGACGCCTCAAAGAGAGCTGCTCTTTGGACCTGCGAAGACTACGCATTTGAAGAAAGAATGATGACACCCGGAATAGGGTCCGTCCGAGCGAAGGTCAATGGGGTATATACATATATACCGTTGTTACGCATCTCCAAATGGAACGCTGGAAGAATTCCAGAGAATGCTAGATAGGCTCGTGGATGATGCTAGCGGTCGTACTTCATCAATCATAGTTGGCGACTTCAACGCATGAACCACTGATTCGGGCAGCATACGGACCAATAGGAGAGGAGGGGCTCTGCTAGAAGCAGTATCGTCACTTGACGCAGTACTGCTTAATACGGGCAACGAGCACATATTCACCAGAAACGGCGTAGGCTCCAGAGTTGATGTAACTTTTATAACAAGTTCCCTCGTGAGAGGATCAATATGGAAAGTCAGTAAGGACTACATCCACAGTAACCACCAGCCCATCCTATTTGAAGTGCAAGCAAGGAGAGCGATCCAGAAGCGCCACCTAAAGAAGGCATAACGAATGGGATGGAAAACAAGCACACTGGACGAAAACACCTTTTTCCTGATTTTTGGAGAATCCACAATAAACCCAGGAGCAGCAAACACGATGGCTGCGGAGGTTACTAAAACCATATCTAGGGCTTGCGACGCATCTAGGATACGGAAAACGTCAACAAACCGCCGGCCACCAGTATACAGGTGGAACCAAGAGATAGTAGAGCTACGCAGCAAGTGTCATAGAGCTAGAAGACTATGCCAGCGATCCAGAGGTCAGGTGCAATACAAAGATAGGCGTAGGGACCTTAAATTAGCCATTCGGAGAAGCAAAAACAACAGCTTTAAAGAACTCTGCGAGGAAGCAGATATTAATCCATGCCTACAGGACGGTCATGGGCTCTGCTCTAGGGCACCCCCACCCTCATGCCCTTCGCTGATGCAAAAAATAGTGTGGGGATTATTTCCACCGCAAACACCAACATAGTATATAGAACCACCGCAGGAAGTAGGTGAGATCCCTCAAGTTACGCAAGCGGAACTTCTGGATGTATGCAAACGATTTAGCAATAATAAATCGCCTGGATCGGACGGCATACCAAACAAGGTCCTTAAGCTAGCCGTTAAAATAAACACAGAAGCATTCGTGTAACAAGTGTTTAACAGAAGAGGTTTTCCCAGGCTAATGGAAAAAGCAACGTCTTGTGCTGCTGCCCACAGGGAATAAACCACCAGGTGAGCCCTCGTCATACCGTCCCATATGCTTAATAGACACGATGGGTTAAATACTGGAATGAATAATATGCAACCGACTGGAGGTGTCAATTGATGAAGCCGGAGGGATCTCAAGCCAGTGTATAGATTTAGAAAGGCGCGCTCTACAGTAAATGCTATTCGGAAGTAACTACGACCCTCGAAGAAGCCATTCCAGGGCAGAAGATGGAGAGGAGGTACCAAAAAAAACGGCGCCGTATTAACTTTGGACGTCAGAAATGCGTCCAACTCTGCAAACTGGGGGCTTATAGTACACTCTCTTAGGTCAATGACGCTGCCATGGTTTTTAATAAAAATTATGCTAAGTTATTTCTACAAACGGTTCCTACTCTACGATATCGACGATGGAGTAAGGCAGTCCCACAGAACTGGCGGAGTTCCACAAGGATCGGTACTAGGATTTCTCTTATGGAACACTATGTACGACAGGGTTCTAGGAATCCCGATTGAGGCTAAAATCAGTTGGGTTAGAGCTGGCAGAATATAAAACGGAAGCAGTTCTGGTAACCAGACGCAAGGAAAGAAACACTCACCATCAGGCTGGGCGATCACGATATAACATCAAAACCGGCTATCAGATACCTAGGTATGATGATCGATGCTAGGCTCACTTACAAGGAACACCTTAAAAGAACGTGCAACAAAGCCGCAAGGGTGAGCGCTGCCTTATCCAGAATAATGACAAACAAAGGAGGACCCAGACAACAAATGAGACTAGTTCTATCAAGGGTAGTGCAGTCGATCACAATGTACTCGGCACCAATATGGGCGAAAGCACTGAAAATTAAGTCATACGCAAGAAAGACTAACTCTGTCAACAGACTATGTGCTCTGAGAGTTTGCTGTGCGCATTGGAGAGTGTCAGATGATGCTATATATGTCATTTCGGGAATGCTACCAGCAGATATACTGGCTACTGAGCTACAAAGTACCTACGATGCCAAAGTTCGGGAACCCGGAGTTTCAGTCAAAGATATTAAGCTAGGAGCAAAAGCAGCGCAGCACCAGTGCATGGCAAGAGAGATGGAACAAGTGTAACCGACTTACACCCGATATTCGTAAATAAGTAGAACGAAATTACGGAGAAGTAGATTTTTACTTAAGTCAGCTCCTAACTGGACATGGCTGCTTCAATCATATCTAAACAGGTTTGGTCTGAAGGAATCACTCTTCTGCGAAACAACCAGGGAAGATGCACAGCACGTATTTTTCCAGTGCCCACACTTCAGAACAGGGGGCAGAGAACTGGAGGAGAAAATTGGGGAGATACCAACTCCTGAAAACATCGTAAACCATATGCTAACATCAAGTACAATATGGGATGCGGTGAAGCAGGCTGCGGCAAAAATAATGAAGGAACTTCGCCGGTTGGAAAGAGTCAGAGAGAGCACTAATGAAAATCAAACCCAGACGGCATATCTAATACAACAAAGAACAGTAAATACTGTACACAATGTCGAACCAGCAAACGGAGAAAGAAGGGCATAAAGTACTTATCAGCCCCGCGAAGTAGTACTTAGTGCAGGGTGTGGGTTAGTACGTAAGCGCACCCCCGAAATCGCGAAATCGAGTACTTGGGGTTTGCGAATCGTGCATGCTGATAGCCCGGGCTATTAGTATCTTCCTAAGATTGCCACATCCTTGGACGCCACCAAAAAAAAAGACGTCTGAGATTTATGTCTGTTGTTTCATAATCCGTAGCTAGTTCGACTGCTGTCAAAGCTTTCTTGTAATTTGCGAACAGCCAGGAAAGTCTTACCACTGATGATCATGCTGTTAAAAAGAAACCATTCGTCAACATACGAGTATGTCCTAAATAAAGCCGTTTCCTGGCAAGCATTCCATCTTCATTTCCCAGACATAACTCACTATATTACCTCTATGTGAAGGATTTGTACTTCACTGTGTAGTCTTAGCCTTATGTCAGCGTTTTCGGCATTTCGGTCACCTGACTGACTTCTGAAGTATCCCTTCATTCTCCCAGAACCCAGTCAGAGACATATTAGAGGAAGAGGACATTATAGATACGTCCCGAAAGACCATTCATGAAAGACCATTTCTGCTCTTAATCAAGACCACATCCCAGACCTTTTCAAGAACGCCTGACGGTGAGGTTAATGGCTTAAGTCCTAGACCATTTAGATCGAAATCCATGGAGAAAAAAAAACAAGGTCAGTTTAGATGATTACGGCTTAACCATTTGCATGTTGGTTTACATCGAGAACTTTTGGCATTTATATTTAATGAGTCATTTCTGAGCCATCTGCACAAATATGAGTCTTCACTATCACACTGCCGCAGTCTGTTCAAATTCCGTCCGGCCTCAGACCCCATTGAAATTCGACAACGACATTTGTCATTCTACACATAATAGTCGACAGAGTCGCCTTAAGCACTCGCAACTTCAGATTATGCATACGATAGCGAATTCTTGGCAATTTTTCTAGCTCATAAATTCTCATAAATTCTCAATAATAACACCTCGACATGGTCGTTAGAACTGTTTTGCATGTGCTAACATCGCTTGACAAATAAGCTGAAAACAACATTCGCGGATTCTAATTCAAACTCTTTCCCAGGGATCTCTAGAGAAACGCACTACCCAGTCGTACCCTGGGAGTACGACAATATCAACATGTATCCACCATCCACTTGGCAATAAAAAATAAAAAAAAAAAAACTAAAATTGCTCATTCTCGATTATGTACTCGTACTTGCCATTGTGGGGGCGTTTGAGTAATCATATTCAGCCGTGATTTTCCCCCGAATAAAATGACACACAAGGTAGATGCGACAACGTTTCGACTGTCATGTTGTCGTTAGCAATCGTTTTATTGTAGAACTTGTGAAAGAAAGATACTACAAATATGTATGCGAGTATACCCAGCCAGGGACACACCTCGGGGGGTCCGAACTCTTGAATTGGTTCGTAATCACGAATTTGACAATAGATTTGTTGGCGGGATTTGAAAATTCACGAAAAGTTAAGGGCAATCCGTTCATGTACAGAGACATTAACCGATGCCGTTCGGATGATAAAGAGGCTAAGGAGTGGTTTAACATCGAATTTCCATTTTGGAGAACGGATTTCGGATACTTAAATAGAGATACATGCATGAAAATTGTCACAAAGCAAAGGTCACATGAGTCACCTGACAGAGTGGTGATTGTATCTTCTTTTATGGTTTTTGGTGGCTACGGCACAAGTGGTACATTCCATGTAAAAGATTAATGGAACTTTGGTATTCCGTCAAAAATTTCCAATAAACTTGGTCATAAATCACAGGAATGGCGCCATATTAGTGTCATGACTATGCAAAGTACGCATGCGCGTAGTGGTGCTGTACGCAGACGCAAGTATCCAATTTTTTATTTACCTTACTGTCAGCTTAAATTGACAGTCGAATTAATGAATGCCTGGCATATCATTAGTCGTAATGGAAGATGGTCAACGGTTACGCACGGTAGCTTATTTGTTCAGAGTTGCTCAGGTAAGTTGCCCATGCGTTAGCTGTCATTATGCGAAATGTCAAGAAGGAAATTGACCTGCACAAGATTGAGGACTGAAATTGGATTTAATGACTAAATTGGCTTCAACCTTCAAGAAGAATGTACTTAAAGTACAATAGGTAAGTCTGTATCATGGTTTTTATAATCTGTCTTTTTAAATGGCATAACAATCCGAGATGCACACACAAGGCTGATGATAATGTCAGTTATTTGTTCTCTAAGGTTCCCCCTCGGGCATCAACTAGGCACTACAAGCTCTATAGTTTGAAATTTGTCTGCCTCTGCCAGCGGTTTATTTTTATTACGCTTGCATATGCCAGGATACATTTGGAAACTTTTAACGATGTCTTTTAAAAATTCGGGCCAGCAGTATAACCTTTTATCCAGCATCCTAATATGGAAACATTTTTCGTGATTTTGCCCTTAAAATTATCGCTCCCTGTGCGCCGTCATAGAGACTTTTCCCGAAACCGAAGAACAGGCGAAACGAGTTGGGTTTGACAAAATCAACAAACAAAAAGGCATTTGTCCACCCCCTAAAACAAACCGTCACTGTTGACAACAGTAACTTCGAAATGGTTAACTATCTCGGAGTAAACATCAACTCCACGAATGACACCCTAGTGGAAATTCGGCGAAGACCTAACCTAGGAAACCGTTGTACTTCGGTAGAAAACTTCAAGATGAAACGCATGCTCTACAAAACATTGATCCTGCAACTTCCACTTATGGACGTTAAGCAGGAAAGCGGAGTAGACATTGAACAATTTCGAGAGAAAAACTGTCGAATATTTGATCGCGTATGCGAGCAGATGATACAACCGCGAATTCTATGAGCTATACGAGGGCTGTTTGATGAGTACTCGGATTGGAAGATAGGTGGCGCTACTGAGCCAAAATGAGTGTTCCTCTTTTAGCCCCCCTGTCAAAATTTGTTGGCAATCCGACGCTTACTTTTGTGTTGACAACCATTTCAAAACATCGTCTTAGTGTTTTTTTGCGACCATGGAAAAAGAGCAGTATCGCTTTGTGATCCAATTCTTATTTTTGAGTGACAAAACTTGCGGGGAAATCAAGCCCATTCTCCATGGTGTGTATTCGTATGGGACCCATTCACCTTCCCGTACAACCATTTACCATTGGTTCGCAGAGTTTCACCGTGGCAGCAAGGGGGTTTTTGATGAACCGCGCCCAGGTGGCCCAAAAACGGTTATTACAGAGGAAACCGTGGTCAAAATCCGAGTGAAAATTCGCGATTTGGCTGAGGTAGAAGGCATTTCAACTGCACGTTCAACTGCATGAGAAAGCTGTCCGCCCGAAAGGTGCCGCGTTTGCTCATACCGGAGAAAAAGCACAATCGTGAAACTATTTCAAAGACATGCCTGGCCCTGTTTAATCGAAATCCGAAAGAGTTTCAGAGTCGTTTCATGACCGTCGATGAGACATGGATTCAGTGGTACACACCAGAAACCAAAGAACAATCGAAACAATGGGTTTTACCCGGTGAACGTGCTCCAAAAAAGGCGAAGACCGTGCCTTCGGCCGGAAAGGTGTCAAAACAAAACTAAGCGTCGGGTTGTCAACAAATTTTGACAAGCGGACTAAAAGTGGTTATACTAAATGATGGTATACTCATTTAGCTCAGTAGCGCCACCTATCTTCCAGTCCGGGTGCTCATCAAACAGCACTCGTACTGTAGCGACGAAGAATGATGAACAAAAGAAAGCGCTACAAACGCGCACTTCAGTGAACGGACCCAACTTTGTGATAGCTGTCAGCTAATTTTTCAACTTCCAAGCTGAATGACTACACAAAATTTCAGTCCGTCATTATCAATCTCGACCGATGAGATTTAGAACAAATCTCTGACATTCTTCTGACTCTGCCAGCTACCAACAAATACATTAAGGTCAAAGAAAGGCTCATCAAGGTGTATTAAGAAAATGAGGAACAATGAATACAGCTTTTTCGGCGCATCCCCGACCTTTCCGGATCTTTGGGCACCCCAGACATGGTCATTTAAGTCATGTAGTTATCTAGTTTGCACTCGCATGGAGGGCGATACTCTCGTCTGTCACAGGCGACCTTAATACCCTAATTGAGGTGGCCGATAAAATCATGCGCCACTCTTCTTCATCTAAGTCAATCGCTCCGATACCACCACCATCTTCAACAACACAAAATTCTGGTACCGAAAATATAAAAGATATCCTGCAGAGGTTAAGCGTGATAGAAAGCGCAACTCAAGCAACAACCAAAACCTATTCGTCAGTCAACCGCGAGCGGTCGTCAAAAGTCGGAAGGCAGTCAAAGCAACACCACTCCCAGGCAGTGTTGGTTCCACCGACGATACGGTACGAAAGCGAAGAAGTGTACCGCATCATGTACTTACAAATAGGAAAACGCCCACCTGTAACTTTAGGTGAGTCCTCTACAGTTGCTAGTAAGTCAAATCGCCTCTTTATTCACGGCAAAATTTCTGGCCACCGTGTTCTTGTAATGTAGATAGCGGAGCTTCCATATTAAATTTATCCGCCAAAAGAACAGTGAGGTTCCAGCCAGATTCTACCACCTTTCGAGGTATCAATGGGACCAAAATAAGCACTTCTGTCACGACAACGCTTACCTTGGACTTTGGTATCGGACGTACTCTCCCTTAGATCTTTACCCGTGCAGCAATCCCATATTCAATCTTGGGAGCAGATTTTTTGAGTTTTTTCCGACTACTTGTCGATATCCGAGTCCGCGGACTCCAAGATTCCAACTGCCGTACCTCACGTCATCAGAGGAGTTCTCGTTAAATGCCATCAACCACAATGATGTCTACACAAGCCTGCTTCAGCGGTACCCTGCCATCATCCTTCGTCTTACTGCACTCCGAACACCGCGGCATTCAATGCTTCATCACTTGGAAACGTCTGGTGCACCGGTTTACAGTCGTGCAAGACTAATGCCACCAAAGTACTACATGCTGGCTAAAGCAGAGTTCCAACGCATGGTGAATGATTGCATTTGTTGGCCTTCAAGAAGTCCGTGGACCAGCCCCTCCACATCGTTATAAAGAGGACGGCGCAATCCGACCGTAACACTCCCAGACATGTATCCTCTGTCATGTCTCACGGATTTCCAACTGATACTACCAAGTAAGCCAATTTTTACTTGCCTCGGCCTGGCCCGTGCGTATCACCAAGTCCCCATGCCACCAGAAGACGTACCGAAAACTGGTATTATAACCTTTTTTGGGTTATACGCGTTTGAGTGGATGACTCTTAGGCTACTCAACGCCGCCAAAACGCAACAGTGCTTCGTCAACTCTATATTCGGCGATTTGGATTTTGTCTTCACATATATAGACGACATGCTCATGGCGTTAAACTCACAGGAAGAACACCTGAAGCATCTAGAGGAGATTTTCAAACGTCTCCACCAAAACGGCATCACCCTAAACAGAGACGAGTGTGAGTTCGGAAAATTCCTGGGGTATCAAGTGGATGAGGCCGGTATTCGACCACCACAAGACTCTGTCAAATCAATGGCACAATTTCCAAAGCCAAAACTGTCACTGAACTTCGTCGCTTTATCGGTGCACTCAACTTCTTCAGGTTTAGCATGCTATACGCTGCGTCAGACCAAGCTCCTCTCTGCAAAATGCTTCATGGCTTATAGAAAAAGGATAATGTATGGACTGGACACCGTCTTCCAAAGGAGCTGTCCTCCGTTGTCGCCAAGCACTTACGGACGCCACCACGTTGGCACATCCCCTCCCAGACTCCGAGTCTTAAGACCGGCGCTTCAAACACAGCCGTCTAGGCAGTACTTATCCAAATGGTCGAGGGGAAAACTAACCTTCTCGGATTCTTTCCTAAGGTTTTACCTTCGAGGCAACAGAAATATAGCACTTTCGATCGTGAATTGTTAGAAATTAAGCTGGCAATCGAGTACTTTTGACGCTTCTTGAGATGGCTATATTCACTGACCACAAGCCGCTGGCATTCACCATTGGCAACGCCATCAACATCAGAGACGCCACAAAGGCAACGATATTTGGAATTCATCTCTCAATTTTCCACCGATAATGACGAATATCAGCGTATCTGAGAACTCTGCAGCGGATGCACTCTCCCGTATTGCCATAGCAAAGGCACTAAAGACGGAGAGCTGGAAAACATAAATTTCACTTTGCTCTTCCTTGCACCGAGACAGGAGTGGTCTGCGAAACAACTTCCGGAGGAGCATGCTCATACATATCTAAGGCATTCAAGGGAAAAGTTTTCGAAACCGTTCACAACCCCAGCCACCCAGTGGTAAGAGCCTCACGTAAAACCATCGCCCTTCGTTTCTTCTGGCCATCAATGAAAGTGGATATCGGAAAACGGGCACGGAGTTGCCACGACTGTCAGCGATGCGAAATGCACAGACATACTAACCTAGCAGCACCTGGTAGGTTGGAACACGTTCGTATTGACATCGTCGGCCCTTTGCCAACCCCCAATGCGTTCCGCTACCTACTCACATGCATTGATCGATCAACATGCTGACCGGAAACCATTCCAATAGCGGACACCGCGGCTACTTCGGTTGCTGATGTATTGCTCTTAAACTGGGTGGTCCGATTCGGATGTCCTCTGCCCCTGGACACAGATCAGGGCTGCCAATTTGAATCCGTTTTTTCATCGCTTTTCTCAAACTCTCGGCTGCGAACGCATTCACACTACGGCTCACCAGTCTCAGTCTAACAGAGTGATGGAGCGCTGGCATCGCTCACTAAAAGCACCATTTACCGCACACAGCCCTGAGAATTAGGTAACTGCCCTCCTGCTTGAACTTCGCTCAATGGTCAACGAATCCGGCACCACACCTCCACAGTTGATGGCACTGAAATATGCCTTGATATGATTTTTTTGAAGCTGGCACTACTCCAAATGAACGGGTTAGCTGGGTACATACGTCGAAGCATTTTTTTTTATCCCAAAGGAATTAAAAACTTCAACGCATGTTTATGTTCGCAACGATCACGTTCAGCGTCCCTTGCAATCAGCTTATTCTGGACCTTACGCAGTTCTCGAACGCCAGCCACATGATTTTAAGGTTGCCTTACCAAACAAAAAAAGTTTGTTTCTATCCGGCGACTCCAACGAGCCTACAAAAATAGCTGGCTCCGAATGCCTACACAAGCCAAATCCGTTACCAGAACATGTGCCTTGGCCACATCGAGTGAATAGACAACAATGTTTCAATGTTTCGTATCACAGCCCCCAAATTCGAGGAAAAAGACTGTTGTGTCTCAGGCAGAGACTTCACTGGTCGGGAGACCTATAAGTAGTAAGAAAGTTAGTTTTATGGCTCTAATCTCCACAGAACAGTCCCCTTAGCGACGAGGAGGTTTACTCTGTCTTAACTCACCTCAAAGGATCAAGGATCAACTTGTCTGAGGGCCCAACATCTCCAAAAATAGCTCAGTCGCGAACGGGGTATCCGGTTACCTGGCGACTTCCGTATTACCTAACCTCATCTGTATACAGCGGATCTCTGTACAGATGGACCATCCTCTTTCCGCTACTCATGGGATCTATTATCTAAATTATCTGTCCAAAAAAAAAACAAAACCTGAGACCGGTACTCCTTTAAAACCCGGAGGTAGAACGTTGACTGCACAGACTACCGGCAAGGCTCCTGCTTTGTCGAGCGGAAGTAAAACTGTGGCAGTGCAAATAGCCTAAAAAGAAATCTTCAAGGAGTGTTAAGACTGTAGCAAACCATGGTCCTATCACTTCCTACACCCCTAGCAATAGTGGCAGTCCACAGACTTATCGCTGATACTAAAACTCCTCACTCTTAGAAGGAATCAGCGGCTCAACTCCATGTGCAAGCTTCATCTAAGGCACTCTATTTAAGACGCCGAAATGCCTTACGCATTATCAAATCCTTCGGAACCATTCCGGAGGTTGTGAGAAATGCGGATATATAGAGCAAGTGTGAGTGGGCTAAAAACATCCTAAAAGACGGATCACCCACTGCTTCCACTGCTCCCAAAGCGCAAATTACTCCAAGCGTCAGAGATCGTTGGAGAAAACCGTGCCGGCTCACAAGAGGCCCAAAACCCATACACCAAAACCCCAGAGCTATCCAGCAGCACATCTCTGAGGTCTTTTTGCGGAATCCTAAAAGACGCAGTAATGATCGCGGTAATCGATAGGAACAACACCGACGGATCAATAACACCTAAACGGTGGCAGTTCGTCAAGTTAAAGCTTTCGAGCAACTTCTTCGCCATCATGTGATCATGAAATGGATAGCGACGACTCCAATCTATCCGAGGCGACAGTTAAGCCATCGGTATCCTCTTCTGAAATTCTGTCGAAAATGGAAACCGATGACGAAGTAAAAAGAGATCCTATACGATCAGAGGAAGAAGATGAGCATATTTTCAGAATCGGAGGACCTGAACAGCACCGTAGTGGAAACTACTCTGGTAAATTGTAGCAATGATACGGTTTCTCCAGATTAATCTTCATCACTCAAAAAAGGCTTAGGCCGCACTTATTCTACGTCTTTCCAAAAACGCAGAAGAAATTATCCTAATCCAGGAACCATGGATCCTGCAAAGGATGTCCCCATCTTTTCGGATAGTCTGATCGCTAACAAGTCTCTGGATTCAATCTCATTCAATTCTAAAACCGCCCTTCAATGCCGATCATTTCTTACGGAGATGGTAAAGCAGTTAAACTTTCACCTTTGCTGGGTGCCGGACCACAGAAACATTCCAGGGAATTGTAGGGCCGACTAACTCCCCAAAATTAGAACCACTCTAGCTATTCTGGGGGAAAAGGGTAGCATTGATATACTAATCTAATAATAAAAGAACAGACCTTAGGTGGACTGTTGGACCAACATGTCTAGCGACAAACAGATCTGGCCAAAGCTATACCCGAATCGCTCTAAGAGCTTGATCCTTTTAAATATGAAACATCTCAGCGCCATCATAGCTGTCATCACTGAATACTTCCTTAAGCATGCAAGAAGGATTGGCGTCTTTACAAATAATTTTTGTAGAAGCTGCATGGACGAGGAGGAGGAAGAGACTCTGTACATGCCACGCTCTTTCCGAGGGAAGAAAACTTCACTTAGGAGTTATCTTCTACAATGACTTAAACGATCTAAAGAATATAGACGTAAACAATCTCCTACGCTTCATCGTAGTTCCTGGTTCCATGAGTAGGAAAATTTTAGATCCACGTGGCGTCACAATGGGCCAATATGCCTAAGTGGGTTGGTCTCCCCAAGTGCTACTTTTACCTAACTACCTACCGAGTCTTTGGTGGACTTCCTTCCTTAGGTGGCAGTACATTCCGAGACAACCATGTGCCTCAACCAACAAGCCTTTCCATATAGCACGATCTCTCGCCACTTATCTCTGGTATCACATGTCACCAAGCAAGTCCGGGATGATAAGGGTCTTGTATAAAACCAGTTTAGTCTTACGAGGTAGAGCTTTTTTCCTCAATTGCAAGGATAATTCTGCATCTGATTATTGTTCTGTTGCTGCTTGTAACTGCGGAGCCAAGGTAGATGAAGCCGTTTACTACCTCAAATTTATAAATGCTTATGGCGATATTTTGCCCAAACCGTCGGTGGTGTGCGTCCTTTTCTGATAAGAGCGTGTGCTTCGTTTTGCCCTCGTTTTTGGCCGCTTCCGCCTGAATACTCACTATACACGCTGTGTTCGCCCGATCACATTAATGTCATCCGCGTACGCAACTAATAGTGCGAACTTGAAAAATATCATGCCTCGTTGATGGGCCAGTGAGTTTTTCACCATTCTCTCCAGGGCGATGTTAAAAAATTCACACAACGGCCGGTCGTCTTGCCTTAACCCTTTCTTGACATTGATGTTCTGGGTTAATTCTGTACAGAACTTGATGGAGCAGTGAGAATTCCTCACAATCTTGCGCAACCTGCCAAAGTTTGCGAGAATATCAAAACTACACTTGCTGTTGTACAGCTTGTTCCTATGAACGCCGTCAGACCCTTTCCATAACCTGCCGATGTGTGAATATTTCATCGATGGTGGACACTTTCCTGGCGTTAAACCGCACAATACGGCAGTGAAAAACGTATTCCTCTATAGTTAGCGCATACAAACGCATCCCGTTTCCGGCTTACTTAAATAACCCAGTTGGCAGTCTACCTGCACCAGATGCCTTAGTAAGATTTAGCTTCGATAGTGCTACCTCAACTTGGTCAAAGTCAGGGAGACGAAATTCTCAGCGGGGACTGTGACTCTACCACTTGTTGTCCATATACATTTTTGCGAGCTTTCATCCTGGCTTTGTAGCCCTGGCATGTTCGTTTTATTCCTGATAAGCCTTTCTAATGTCACTTCTGCCGTAACATCTCCCCATTTCCTCGATCGCGCACTTCAAGCGCTTCTATTTTTTTCTTTCCGAGATTCTGTGTTCTTCCATTCTTCTGCTCATAGAGCTCACGAACAGCTCTCGTCCTTTGATGGAACACAGCTTTATATGCTCCTTGAATAGCTGCATGGCAATGTCTATATTCAGCAGTTTCTTTGATGGCTTGTTGACAACGTAACAATTGGTGTTCTAGGTATGGTTCCTGTCTGGCGGGTAGGATTGATTTTGAGAGGGCTTAAGGGAGAAGCGATCGGCAAATATTCGAGCGGTCTTCTGCGATTGCTGCATTTAAACGTCGAACTTCAGTGCTCCGACATGGCTCCAATGTGTCTGTGATATCCGTATTTGTAACCTGGCTGAAACTAGGTAATGATGTGAAGCGATGTTGGCCCCTCGGAGATTTCGGACATCCAGCATTTTGGAGCACTGCAATTTAATCAATCTGATTGACGGTTGATTGATCACGGGAAACCAGGTCCCTTTATGAATATTGAGATGCGGTCTCGTTCCAAATTCTAAAAACAAACCTAAATCCATTGTCGGACGTGGTCTTATCCAGGCTGTGCTTTCCGATGACTTGCTCAGCTATCACAACTTTAGTTCTGAGCATAGATTCGGTTTGGGGCTTTGTTGGGGCATGAACACAAACAGGCTTGTATCATGTTTTCGTATCTGGCCTAATCATGCTTAAGGTTTTTGCCGAAGTCTCCCACGAATAGCAAATCAACATCTAAATAAGCGTCATCAGGGGCCGTGTTTTTCGTGGCAGTAGCAGTTTTTCATTCGCTTTCAGCACAGCTTAATCCACTCCATCTCCTTTATAGCAGTCTATAGCAGCCAGCGCAGAGCAGTTGGAAAGGAAATTCTAAAGGAGCAGGAACTTATTAGAACATACCGTTAGGAATGGAACATGATAGCGCATTGGCATGTTTGATGCTCTAAAGGCTAGTATGGGACATTGGATATACCTTAGCAACGATGTGGGTCATGAGTGGTGCCAAACAGCTTTCACTAAATTCTGATAAATAAGTTTTATGTCTGACGTATGAAGTACATTGTGAAGAAGTTTGAAATCAAATTAGTGCATACCTACCAGATTTGGCATCACTTTCATGTATCATCTTTGAGAAAGAAGGTTCCATTTCGACATAACCACTCCACTAAACACTCCACTTTTTAATCTACTCGAAGCACCATATATAACACTGACCAAAGTATCTAACCTCGAATACACAAATCTGACCCTATTCTGTGCGAGGGAGTATCCTCTTCTAGCAAACACATTAATTGACATGACATCCAACTCCACCTAACATTATCCACTCATCAAATGTCTCCATCATTACCACCTCTTCCACTTCTAATTACATACACTCGCCACCAAGTGTTGGAAGAAACACCAAAACGCGCATTAATCACTTCCAAAACAGAACCTAACCTAACATAACCTCAGTGCTGTTCTTCACCCGGTACCGTGTAATTAACGTGGAAGACGCACTTCTGACGCAAAAAGACGCGCCAATTTGCTGCTTGCAAAATTTTTGTAGGAAATACGGATCGCCCTTAACCTTAATTCCACACTCCATTCCAAATGCAACCATAAATTACCTTCAGCTACAATTACGAGTACGGGTATTCGTACTTGTATCTGTAATACAAGATACAAGTATCTAAGGCTGTTTTTCATTCTTTAGATCGTTGCAATATACGTACACGCGTGTAAACAACGCGCAACGCCAAGGTCGTCAGAGGGCCATGGGAGAAAAATTGCCTCAAAGTACGTGTGCGGTCGTTGCGTAGCTAGGCCGGTCGCTGCTGGAGCACACATTTTCCTCATTTTCTCTTTGGATCTCGGATCTTGGGTGTTTGGTCTCAAATGGAAGAGAATACGTCGGTAAATGGTTTGGTCTAATTGGATTCCGTTGTTTTGACGCTGCACTAACCCCCAAGACATTTCGTTTGGAGATATCCGATTACGAAACACGAGAACTGCGTCTTTCAGGCGGGTGGGTGATGGAAAATTTACATACAAATATCTGTAGTTGGTATCCGTGGCCGTTGTGGTAATTACCGCTCCCATTTGCAATGATGCTTTCGGTGGAACGTTATTAATCGGGCAATTCCAGTCTTCTAAGACCGTAAATTTGTCCAAAACGCTCACTCAAGTCACACTTAATCATACGTTCCGTGGGAGAGTTGTTCTATACATCAAGAGAGGAAAGCGAGGGAGATCTGAGGTACGGATACAATCTGTTGCTACTGCTGTTGATGGTAATGTGCATTTTAAAGGTCGGATAGTTGGAGCTAGTTGTTGCAGTGCAGTGGCCAATTGCATTCAGTTGGAGGCCGAGACAGAGGCCTTTTAGAGGTCTTCGGAAGTTGTAGTTGGCTAAGGACAGACGATGTTTGTTGGGTGTGGGTCTACGAACATTATTAAAATACATGTCATGTAGCCTGCTCTGTATAAATTAGTTATGATGGCATAAGTAGAATATGTTGGAAGCCATGGATACAAGTCTCTAAAAAGACTGCCAACCATCAATAAAAATTTAAGAGGCTACTGGTAGTATGTTTGCATATTGCCTGATGTTACGTCTGATCACTTCAGTACCACCGCCCTCAGTAACAGCATACATGACCCTTGCGCCAAGTACTAATAGCATTGCCACTTTTGAAATAAGCCCCGCAACTGTTGGTTTCGCTTCAGGAAGCTATCGTCTCGTCCGCATACATCTTTGATGATACGCGCGAAAGATTCAATTATCTAAGGAAGACCTAACCGAGAACGAATATAGACCTAATGTAAGTTGGACCCTCGTTTAGCTAGTTTATCGGGGTGATCCAATCGTGCCATGGGATTCAAACAAGATTTACTGAATTCAGCCTTTCAACTGCATTTAGAAAAGCCTGCATTCTCGAACTAGCTTGGAAGTGCTGAGAGAGTTTTGTAAGGTTCTGCTCAACTACATCTACAAATGCTAATGCCAGTCCTTCAAAATATAGCTAACTGCCATCAGAATTGCATATATGTCAGTTTGGAAGACAAATGCGTTTGCCTAACAAGGAGTTATCGTCTTCTAGCACTTCACTCTAAGAGTTCCGCTTTCCATATCACTTCCCTCCGCTTAAATTCAGACATTCTCAGCTTAAACTAGATCCAACAGTTGATCTACATGGTGCCAGCATCGTGCAGACTATTGTAAGTGACAGCTTCTCCTTTCGAAGCATCAGAGGATATTAGCTGCACGCTTATAGCCAATCTCGTACTCCTTGTCGTTTCGGGGTAGATTTTCCTGAGACATCCAAGTTCCGTCGAACCGAAAGGCGGACTTTGCTGGCTGCAGCAGAGGTCCGGCTCTTATGGGCGTGGAAATCCACCACCAGAATTGTTTTTCAGGGCGATTTTGACTGCATCAACCGATGACCTTTGCAGGTTTGTAGCGCTGGGTCCATCAGATACATCCACAGTGGCTAGAATTCTGTAAGCGACTTAGAGCTAACATAAGAATGACGGCCTCAGGTTGTTACATCTTTGACGAGTTGCAGGATTTAAGCGGGATTGAAGAATCTTCTCAGGTTCATATCTTTAACTTGATGACTCCAAATTAGCGGTTCCCTTATGAATTTCGGATGAAACCAAAAATTTGAAAAATGGGCTTAAATGAACGTCTTGACTATTTTGCCACGGGACACCCACTTATCTTATTCTAGCCTTTCGTTTTAGTGTGGTGGTAGTTTTTATTTTCACGGTCGCGACTTGATAGAATTGGGTATCTGCGCAGCAATTGATCGAGGAACTCCTGACAGTTGGTCCTAACTCCAGCCACCCAGTGGTGCTCCCTTTAAAAACACGAGTACAGTAAAACTTTACTAATGCAAACTTCCAAATCAGCTGCATGTATCTATGAAATTATGGATATGCCTCAGGGTTTCGTTCAGTCCTCCGTACTTTTTATTTTATTTTTGTATTACTTGAATAGAGGTCTTTATCGTTTATACATTCAACGGACAAACATTCTCAATAGTTTTAATTTGAAAGGTTTAAAAGCCCAAACGCTTGTGAGGAGATTCACGTAATCCTTTCTTGAGTGTCCTATTGTGAGTAAATCCTTACTCATGCAAGCTAAAATGCCAAGTGCGTGCTTAATATTAGCCTACATTGTCATAAGACTCACAGCCACAGAGATTCACCCTGGGAAACGACTAAAAGACAACGATCTTCGGAACTACATTTGGAACGTTCAGATCGTTAATAGACCGCGCAGATATAGAAGTCATCAATGAAGCGTAATGGGATGGACCGCCAAAAAGAGAACGGAAAACCGTGATATCTATTACGGAGTCTGATTCAGACAACCGACGCGACAAGAAAAGCATTCGCAACGCTTATTCCGATCGGATTCGCCGTCTGAGGAAGACTTAGACAACTAGTCTTGAGCTTCAGGCAAGTAGGCGAACGCCTGACGATAATTGAGATAAAGGATAAATTCGCCAGCATAAGCCTCATAAGCGACCACGGCACGGCAGAGGAGCATGACAGGTTAAATATTACTTCTGCGAGCTCCTTGGCAAAACTTAGAAGTAATGTTATAAATGTGACGTGAAAATCGCCCTTAACAAGTTTTTAGTGAAACTAAGCAAAGAAGGCATCTCTGGTAACGAACTGGAAAAATACTGCCTTTACGCTATCACCTTCGAAAACGCACGTATTTTGTGGGGAGGTATGTTAACTACAGCCAGCATACGGTTTACACATCTTGATATCCATAATGGGACCTGTCTGACCACTGATCAATAAACCGTCAACCAAATGGATCACATAGCGATTGACGTTATGCACTCCTACAGTGTTTTGGATGTCCGTATGTACCAAGCAGTGAACATGGACTCGGACCATCATCATCTTGTAGCTAAGGATGCGGGTATTCGTAGCAGATCAATACCAGCGATCCATTGTGATGAAGTTCTACACCGAACGGCTACAATTACAAAACCAGGGCCGGTCGAGTTTCCCGTAATCTCTCGAGGAGTCACAAAGCAATCAAACAGACCACATCGGATGCACTGGGTTTCAACCGACCCCATCTCTCCTTATCAGTAAGGTTTTCTAAAAAGAAGATCAACAGTTACTAATTTAACATAATTCGTTACTACTTCTCTCTGTACATTGGAAAACCAAACCAAATCAATGTAATTGCTCCAACTTTTAGCAGAGCCTTCGATAAAATTTCGAACGTAATAATCCTTCTCAAGCTTAAGGCTGTCAGCTTCCAACCCGAGTTCATCTTGTGGATCAAATCTTATTTGACAAATCGTCAATATAACGTTCTTTTTAGATCATCTGTTTCCGATCCCATTGTAGCTGTATCTGGTGTACCTCAAGGAAGTCACTTCAGTCCTCTCATATTTGTATTGGCAATCAATGATGTAGATTTCCTTACTACCGAATCCCGCATTTCCGTCTATGCATCTTCACTGGAATTCATTAAACGATGGTCCAAGGAATTTTCTAACTCTTACGCCACTAATTCCCTTTACCATACGTTCATTAGGCCCATACTGGAATATGCTAGGAAAGTTTGGTCCCCTTACTACGAAAGCCACTCCAGGCGAATTGAAGCTATCCAGCGCAGATTCATCCGATTTGCATTACGGGGTCTTGGACAGATATCTATAACTTTCCTCCGTACAGTGTTCATTTAAAGCTAATTAATCTTCAGCCCCTCAAAAGACCTCGAGAAGTTGCTGATGTACTGTTTGTACATCAACTACTCACTGGTTGCCCCACCCAGCTTCAAATGACATCCATTAACTCCAGTCCACGCAGCCTTAGGTCTGTATCCCCCTTCCAAATAAACTTTCACCGAACCGATAACGGCTAACCAGAATGCTCCCTGCAATTACACTATGTCACTAAACTTTAAAAAGTTGTGCAGGACAGCACATGCTAAAGGTTGACCAGACAGCAATGATAGCTTTTCCAATTGCTATGCTTCAGCAGGTGTCAAAGTTACCAATGACATCCAGCTGTCAAAATATTCAGTGAGGTTTGCGTCTCATCATGCATCATTTTACGCTTGCCGAACGTGCGGAATTATTAAAAAATATTGTCGAAGTTCCGGCTCAGTTGTAAATACTCAAGGTGAGGTCGGCCATGGCTTCGGTGTGCAGGCAATTCGTCGCACCATGGAAAAGTTTCAGAGTGAGTACACTCATTTGGATCTTAAGCCACCGATAAGATGGAGATTGGTGCGAAATGGAGAAAACATAGCCGCCGGAGCGGCCAGCATCGAAGGAGACCCAGAAATGTCGATTCGGCGCCGATCAGCTGAATTAGGCATCGCCAGAGAATCAACCCGCAGTTGGATTTGGTCCTGCATCCATATAAGATTGTGCTGATGCAAGAATTGAAACCGGACTACAATAGACAAGGCCGTGAGTTCACTAATTTTGCGCTGGAAATGTTGGCCGGAAATCCGGATTTTGGCCAAAAACTCATCTTCTGGGATGAGGTCCATTTTTGGCACCTGCAGCTATATTTACAAGCAAAATTGCCGTTATCGGAGCGAACACAATCCACAAGTGTGTTCGGTCAAGCATCCATGCATACGAAAAGATTGACTGTTTGGTGCGGTTTATGGCATTGCGGCATCATCGGACCTTATTTCTTTCAAAATGAGGAAGGAGACGCCATTACCGTCAATGGACTCAGGTATAGAGCGATGTTAACCAACTTTCTGTGGGCAAAGCTCAACAACATCGATAAGTCTGTGCTGTGGTTCCAACAAGACGGCGCTGCATGCCATACAAGCGACGCAACGCTCGAAGTTGTGAAGGAGAAATTTGGCGACTGGATCATCTCATCAATTGGCCGCCGCGATCATGCAATTTGATACCACTCGGTTATTTTCTCTCGGGCTACGTCAAGACCTTAGTCTGCGCTAAGAAGCCAACCACTTTTGATGAGCTCAATGCCAACATTCGACACGCTATTGAAGGTTTGCGGGATAGCGCCGCACATATTGGACCGGGTCATCAAAAATTGGACGGACCGCTTGATGCCCTGCCAGCGAAGCCGAGGCGGCCATTTGAATCATGTGCTATTCCACATATAATGGCATGAATTAGCTTCAAAATAAAGCCGGAATCAACTTTACATAAAACCGTTGTTGTTTTATATAAATTTTTTTGTACCGTTCTTATCTGGTCACCCTTTAGATCAACTTTATCAGCAATGAGCTGCTAAATTACCGAAAGCATTTTCAACAGCGCAGCGTACTCTCGAAGGTCTATAATTGAAAATCTCTTCTGGCTTATTCCCAGGATACGGTCTTATGAGGTTATTTCGCAAGGGAAAAGCACTATATCCAACAAAGTAATATGCTGTAACCCCTTCTGAATTTCGAAGATTTTCTGCTGGAGGTAGAGGAACGTTGTTTTGGAATATTTGTTGTCCAACCACAGAGCGGGCATCGCTTTGACTACTGTAGGCTCCAACATTGACTGTGGAAAAAGTATAATTGGCATCACAAAAGGTCAGGGCCATAGAGTAAAACGATGCTAAAGGATTCCTTATAATTAATAATATATGCTTTGACCCTGTGTTTGGTGGACATTTGAACTCAATGTACTTGCTGTCAATACGCAATTAGGCAATAGTCTTCCAATCGTTGCTATGTAATTCATACGAGTACATGTAAACTTTTGGCAATACTTCCGAAATGCCATTACGTGTGTGTCCTTTAGGGGCTTAAGCACATCCAGCATTGAAGTCCTATACTCCTCGTCGACCGAACTGCAGACTTTCCGCAGAAATACGGATGATTGTAGTGGGTGAAAGTCTTCGCTTCCAGCTTGAATAGATCACCGAACATACTTGATGTTGCGTAGAGCATGTCTTTACCAAAGAGCATGTGGTTGTCTCCAGCCAGCAGGAGTATCGAGATCTTGCTAGATAGCAACAGTGACTGCATCATTTACCTAAGTGTTACTGATAAATGTTCTGGCGTCACCGGAGCGGCGTTGAAAGTCTACAATTCCGGAAAATCCAGTAATGTGGTCCGAATACACACTACGGACGTGAGGATTATACCACACTTCCACCAACCACGCCGACAATCCCACTGCAATCAGGAGCATGCATTCGAATATTAAATAATATCCTTGCGTGGACATGCCATATTTGGAAATGTCATTTTCGGTACAACCGAAGAGCGTTTAGGAATCCACCAACAACTTTATCCTGCTTTCCAGTTCGTTGGGTGACTGGTATTGTAGATGAACTTCTTGTCCATAACCTTAAGGAGTCTGTCTCTGATTTCAGTGAACAGTGGGGAAAATATGGAGTTGACATCTTTGGGTTGAAATGCAGTAGTTTGTATGCTCTGTTATTTGGAAGCGTCGGCTTGATCCGTGGGAGGTTTAACCGCGGATTTAATCATTAAAGGCTTCTCGGACACCGGGATATTTTTTATTAGGTGCGATGTGCCTTCCAGAGACACATCGATTCTGGCGCCATAGAGTCTACGGTTTCCAAACAATGACCCGAAAATGTTGTTTTTGCCTCCTACACTCACTCATCACTAATAGTGTAAACATTGGGCAATGTGTAGGGTTACCTACTGAGTAGGTACAGTCCCGAACAAATCAACGAAACATCAAACCCGCAACAGGTAACTTCATCAACAGAAATTAGTACAAACGATACCAAGCTATCAGCGAGACTACTCGAATTACTACGAACCATCACAGTCCCAAACTTCGAGAACGAGGATGAGGTCATCACTCCAAGCAACCTCACAACATCGAAAGTAACGACTCCAATCGACACAACAACCGACATGGCGGAAACCGCGCCCCAAACACACAGAACCCGCATATTGATGGCCCGACCAAGAACTAGACGACGAACACTGTGCCTATTGCAAAAGTGCACCCCAACTTCCTGCTACCTTTGGTGAGAGGAAGCTCACTACATTGACGCTCAGGAGATACTACTTTCGGTGTTCCACAAAATCAACCTTCCATACATTGCACCAGCTAAACCCTTCGCTATTGAGAAACCTATCATACTTAGATCCTCTTTCGACCCCGTTAATCACGTCGCCTCATTACAGGCATGGTACGACATGGCATTTGCGGATGCAGCGTGCAACGATTATTCTAAGCATCCAGAAATTGCCGAGTTCTGTGTCATCGACTTTAAAGTTAATAACGTGAAGATCGGCCCAGGTAAAAGCACATATACCATACCAACCTTCGACACTCTACTACCTCGGTTACGTCCTATGTTGTCTAACGGACGACTGCGTTCACAAGTAGAGACCATTCTAGGTTTCATGAAACGCAATGGTAACGTGCCCCAAGTTGTGGTGGTATATTTGCCCGAACTGGATCATCAGTTTCATTGTCTATTACGAGACCTTCGATTCATATAAGGGATCATTATTAGAACCATCGGAGAAACAAAGGCGATACAGGTATATTGACTTTCTTGTCCCGAACCGAAGTCCCTGCATATAACCGAGTCAACAATTTGTTCTCTTACACCGGACCCATAGATTTCCGAATTGATGTCTTTGTTAACGAGGTTTAACTAATCGTACCTGAAGGTCATACTGCAACAAATTCATACGACTAGACTTAGAAAGCACTTCGGGATAATTTTTTTTTTCAAGAACTTTCTCTCATCATGTAGTGATCTAACGTCTACAGGTGACTGTTACTTCCGCCGAACCCTTTTGGGATTATTACTGCATTTAGCAAGTTTCGTGTTACTGTTGTCATTAATATGCAGAAAAGGAACCACCTCAGATATGTAGATCTTTAATTACAAACATTTGAAGTATTCTTGCAAGTAAACCTTTGCAAAGATATCGTGGCCACACTCAAGAGGCTTTCGTAATCACTTCAATGACTTCACTTGCCATTTTGAAAATAGAAACATGTCCATCTAATTTCCACGATTACCATGATTAATCGTTTGATCTTTAAAATTATAATCTCTGCATAAATCAACAAATCGATAGCCAATGGAACAAGGAAAACAAACCTTTTAACCAAGTGGCATTTTAATTAAACGACAAACTTATTCACCCACAAATTGATGTCACCCCAACGGTAGTAATTATTTTTAACGATCTAAACGCCTCAATAAATCACACCATACGCGCATTCATGTGCGCCATTAAAAATGCGGAAATAATCCGTCACAAATAGAATCCAACATACACACGACTTGGCCAGTATCTATTCGAAGATTCCCGACTACGGATACGCTCAGCGACTTTCTCGTAAAGGCAACACAAAAATTCTTACAGATAAATCAAATTAAAAAAAAAAGAAGAAGTGTAAATAAAATAAATAAGCCCGAGGTACAACTACGAGTGTATCTTATCGCTTCAATCGCAGGACATATAAAATACCATCAACCCTCGCAGCTGTAACTGAAATAAATTTATTACTCCCCCGAGTACAAATAAAATTGTGCCCACTCAACTAGGTGTACGAGTTACTAGCGAATGCAAAAATTATTCAAATAAATCCCAGTGTACGATGGCTCTACAGATAGGCTCAGAATCTCTATCTCTCGACTAAGAACAAATGCTAAATTGGATTTTTATGTACCCACTGGCCTTTACAAGCTCTAGATCCACACATCTTAAGACTTACCTGTCCGATTCCGTATCCAATGTTACAAATCCAGATAAGGATTGGCAAAGCTAAACTCATCCAACTGCGCTTACTGGCCATCGTCATTGTTTTCCAATTTATTGCGATCGGTATCTGCGTCTATAAGGAGAAAAATAAATTTAAATTTAATTACAGATACACAGAAATGACTATAGCTAGAGCTAGTATGTGGGTGAGATAGTTTGGAAGGCCCAACATTTCTGAACGATCAGAGGAAAGAGTGTAAACCGGAATTACTTAAGGAATATCGGAAATGCTCTTCATTTTATGGAAATTGGATTCGTATTTCGCTTGTCACATAAAACCATGTCGATAAGGAAACCCCAACTTCATGGTAGCTCGTAGAATTGTCTTAAATATGCGCGAACCTCTAACGTATCAAACGTGACGTGACTACCCAGCGTTCGATGTATTCAAATTTAATTTTTTCGACCGACTTATTTCGCCTGTATCTATAAATCGTAGATTTCAAGTTTAATCGGACTATGAATAAATTTTGCAATCCTATGTAGGTCATCAATCAGGATAGGTTTTCAGTGTCAGATACGGGGGCGGCTTAACACGAGTACCGGCACGCGGAACAGATTTTGCCGATGGCTTTTCGCGTCATAGTTTATGATTAATAAAATTGGAATTGATAATATTTTTTTTAATAAAAGATACTCGTAGATAAGATTTGGCTAAAAATATGTATGAGGGCGAAAGGAAATCGCAAATTTGCAAAAAAGTTGAGGAATGGCAGCATGGGCTGTTTGCTGTCCAAAATTTTCAAAGCCTTTGGATGTGGTCTCTCTGGAATGATAGTTGTTATTGGGGCAGATTATGACTGTCCTTGAACCCCACGAACTGCTACGCCTAATGGTATTTCCTAACCTGATCACTGTTAAAGAACAGACCACTAAATACGTTTGCTATAGATAGGGATCTTTTTTCTGTCAGAATAGAGCGTTCGGACAAAGAACTAGTCCGTTGTACTCCTGGTATGTTCCTTTTACTGAAATTTATCAGTCATTCGAAGAAATATGAGAGGGTCTTCAGTAATAAAGTGGCTACTGTACCATCACCCACCACATCAGCGCCAAGAACCTGCAGCCTGGTATGAGTGAAGGCAGGACTCCCCGGCGTTGTCATCACTATCACAGCGAGCACAAATATGCTGCGCCACTTATGCCCAAAATACTTACGAGTAGATGCTGAGTAAAAGCACAGTGCTCCGTCATGAAGCCAGTAAGCATTCTGTGGTCGTTCTTACTCGTGGAGCAGCAGGGAAGTTGCATGGCCATAAAACAAGGCTAAACGATTGCCTGCGCTCAGGGTCGTCAAAATTCCACTGTGTGTTAATACAACAATCACTTTGGGGTCTTTAAACGGAAATGGCTTTAACAGTACAGCCATGATATGAATATGAAGAGGAGGGCGATTCTTCAGTACATTTGGAGCCAGGCGTGTTCTTATGCAGCAGAGACAGACATTTTTTTGGAGTCTGCTGAAAGTAGTAGCGACGTATAAGTGTTTTTGTAAAAATCTGTTCCACCAGACAATCGTCATACAGGATAAAATTGGCCTTACCGTCTAGATCTAAAGAACCCTCCACTGTGACAAGCTTCATGTCTTACTGAAAGCTTCTTTGATTTGCCAGAACGCCAACAGCGTCTTGGAGACTTCGGATGTGACATGTTGAATTCAAAGACGTTTGTTATCCAAGATGAATCTCAAATACTTAGGTTCTTTGGGAAAACGGATGGTGATGCCTATAAGCACTAGACGAGTCAGGCCAGTCAGCATCTTCCTCCTCATAAAGAGAACAGCCTCAATTTTGAAAGGACTGATTGCAAACCCATCGCCCATCGTCGATCACATCTAGGGCTGCCTGCGCTTTACACCAGATAATCTGTATCCGTAAAGATTCCAGTGTTCCTTAAGCGGTTTATTTAAAAGTTTTCTGGTTTCCTTATGCCGATCGATATTTTCCTAGCGGAACATGTCAGTTCTAGGCACTTGGGGAGAGCACCTTCTGAATTGCTTCCTTCAGCTTTTCGTTTGCTCTGAGTTTAGCGTGAGTACACAGACTTCCAGATAACCTCCTTAAAGCGTAGTTTCCGAGGACTCTTCCTCCTCAACAAGATCGAGATCTGATTTTGGATTCGGTGAACTTATTTTCTGGCACGAAGCCTCCGATAGTACTTTCCAGCCATTAATCTCCTTAGCGTGCCTGTTGAATTGAGATGATTCGCTCTCACATTGCATTTGCTACTGCCGCAAAAAGCTTTCTGGGCAGCTTTGCAACTTTGCATGAATCAAATCTTCATGGAATCACAGTATTCAATGAGTTCCGGCTACTGGCTTTGGCTGTAGCTCTAGTATCGAATCACACGGAAAATTATATAACGCCACAACAAATTTGTGCCAATCTTCGTTCGTTTCGTCGATTGTGTCTGCAGGAACTATTGTCCCCGTAAATCTTGATTGTACAATTTCCCAAGTTTAGATGGGGAGACTGAATTCGGTGAAAGGAGAAAGGTTCTCGGTCTTTCCAATCCCACGTCATTTAGTGATGTGAAACCTTTTAAAAACAGATGCCATACCAGGCTCCTTCGTTGTAATCAACTTAGATAAAGATTGTAGCGGTTTCTTCTGATTGCAGCTTTTCTGCGTTAGTGTAGATCCGAGTCAATATTGGCTCTCCGGAAGATTTGGACGTCCAGAACACTGGGCGCATGCTTACATCAATCGCAAAATGAACAATTTGGTTTAGAGTTTCTTGATCTAAAGACCGCTATGAAACCTTGCGTACAATATATTGGGAAAACCGTGAGCTTGTTATAGTGAAAACTCATCCCGCCGCAAAGTTTTTAAGCCAAAGTACCAACTGTACTACCAAAGATGTCCTCCTTTTCTATTTATGGCATACATGGGAAAAGGTGGGGCAAAAGTGATATTATAATGTGAATGTGCCATAATTCTCGCAAATGGCGTCAAGTGTCATTGTGCTTTGAGGTTTATGTTTCAGACAGGCAGAGAATTTGTTGACAATAAACAATGGAGCAATTGACATCTACAGAACGCGGAATTATTGTTACTACTTGTGTGATCAATTTCCGGTCTGTTGTTTTAACGCAGTGTGAATTTTGTCGTCGTTTTCCTCGTCGTGGTTCACCATGTTCGCGAACAATTAAGCATTTGGCTGAGCGTTTCATGCAATCTGGATCCACTAGGGATGTCGCAAAAAGTGGCCTGCCCAGTATTGCTCATTTGACCGAGAATATCTCTGCTGTGGCCGAGAACATCCGAGAGAGTACAAAAACTTCGACCAGAAAACGATGTGCACTAATCGTAATCAGTTCGTTGTGTAGAATTTTGGCGAAAGATCGGAAGATGTTTGCCGCAAATATTTCGCCAATTGCTGCCTGCTGACCGTCTAGTGAGGTTAACTTACTTCCATGCTCTGTAAAACCTGGTGCAAAAAGAGGATCATAATGAGCGATGAAGCCCATTTTCTCTTCAATGGTCATATCCATAAACAAAGTTTCCATTTCTGAGGCACGGACAAACCCCGTTAAAAAGCATGATTGGCCCTTATTTCTTTGAGGACGCCGATGACACCATCGTAATCGTAACTGGTAAGCGCTGTAGCCAGATGTTAAACGAATTTTCTTGCCACAACGTACTGAATTGGCTCTCGAGCATTGTTGGTTCCAGCAGAACGGAGCAACCGCTCACTCAACTCGGGCAACGATGGAGATTTCGCATCACCAATTTCCAGGCAATGTGATCTCCCGTTTTGGCGATTTAAACTGGCCGGTCAGATTGCCAGATCTTCCTTTGGGGCTTTTGAAATCTCGCGAGTACCACAACAAACCACAAACCTTGCAAGTCTTGAAAGCCTACCTTGAAGCAGAATCCACCAATTTGGAGCCAGATGTAGTGCGAGCAACAATTCAAAATGCCATAAAGCGAGCACAAATGTGCATCAAGTCAGGAGGTGGTCATTTGACCGAAATCTGTCTTTCAACTAAATGTCATCGATGAATGCAAATAAACTTTTCGTGGAAACAGGGCCCAACTTTTGCCATTTCTAACAAAATTGGACCCAATTCACATTATGCTTGTCCAGGAGCTCGTAGAAACGTTCTTTGGTGGCGTTGTCCTTGTCTTCCGTAGGGGAATGGCTTATGCCAGTGATTTTAAGTTTGATGCGGATTTATTATAAGGCGCTTGCTCACTCATTAAATTAACGGGGCCCACGAATCACTCGCTCAAGGCAATTTTTCTTAAAATGTTCGCACACAGTAAGGGCGCAGGAAAGTTATTGAGGAAACGATGAGGGATACCGATGTACGTTGGTTTTGAATGATTGAAAGTTATAATGACTAGGAAATAAAGAGGTAGGCAGGGCAGTCCATAACCGAGTTGTACGGCTAAGGAACGAATCACGATATTTTAGACAACGTCTGAAAGTTGGGTATACTGATTAGCATTATTAGCGGGACGGGTTTACGGTTGGAGGTTTGGAGGGAATTGCTACTGACAATTTCAATGCAATACTGCTGATGAGAGTAGCTATAGAATAAGGTGCGATAGGAGATATTTAGTCGGTGTTTGAAGTTGCCAATTGACTGGGTGATATTTCGTAACATCATCTATAAGTCTTATCGCACGGTTTTAAGTCCTATCTAGCAGGTGCGGAGATGTTATAGGAGCACCTGACCAGATGTGAGCATCTGAGCATTGAGCGGATAAACGCCTTATATATTGAGGCCTGATCAGAGGAGGTGACGTATTTCTTACATCGCTGGAGGAAACCTAGACAAGCTGCAAAATTCTTTGGCGACTTCAAATATATGGTCATTCAAGCCATGGCACACATACCGAGAATGGAAAGTTTTTCGACTTTGACGATACATGTGCCCTCTGGTAATAGTTCCTCAATTGGTTATGCTGTTCATATCGGAATTTAATGAGCTTAGCATGCGCTGCCGTTCCCGTTCTACAGCCGAAGAACATGGACGTGAGTCCGAGAACGAAGATGAAAAGCAGAGAGTACTGTCATCAGCAAAGAAATATATTGGATTAGAAGTAGCTGACAAGAAACCATTGGTAAAAATTAAAAAGAGTGTCGGAGACAGAACGGAGCCCTGCGGCACACCAGTATTTATTTTGCGAATATCAGACGTCCAAGACAACTTGAATTGAACGTTTCGAAAGGTAATTTCTAATCCATTGAAGAGGAGAGTCATCGATCCTAAAAGCACGCATTTTCGACAAACGAGCCCGATGCCAATCTCTGTCAAATGTCTTAGAAATGTCAAGTGTAACTATCCTGCTTTCGCTAGATTGGTATAGACGTTGGTTCCACTTTTCGGTGAGACATGCCATCAAATCACCAGTGAACCTGTTGCTATGGAAACCATACTGCGGTCATTAAGACGTTTTCGTGTTTCGCGATATTTCATGAGCTGACGATTTATCAGCATTTCCATGACCTTGGAAAGAAGGGACGTAAGTGCAATGGGTCTGTAGGAGGAGAGGGAAGAACACTCGCCTTTTTTAGGAACGGACAAGACAAGTGCTAGGATTGGATTGATGAAAAAGCTTACGCAGTGTTTTTTGTCAGCGTGGAAGAACACCTCTTCAGAAGAAGTGGAGATATACCATCTGGACCAGCGGATTTATGCAAGTAGAGATCTTTAAGTACTCTTGCTACTGCACGAGTGCGAAAGTGTATTCGTCCCATCGAAGATTCGGCGCACTCAAGTGTAGGCGGGGACAAAGCACAATCTGGGAGTATTGAGCTAGCCGCAAAGTGTGCAGAAACTAGATTGGCCTTGTCCAAAGATCCGACAGCTGGAATGTCATTGTAAATGAACGTTGAGATGGACGATAAGGCAGAATTCCTGATGTTTTTGACAAATGACCAAAAGCTTTTACTACCTTTGGGACATTGTTCTATTTTTTGACTCAACTTTTTCTCGTATTGATATTTCACACGTTTGAGAAAGACGTTGCAGTCATTTCTGAGTCGTTTAAACTTTTTTCGATTTTCCTCTGTCGGATTGGCCTTGAAAGACTGAAATAACACTTCTCTAACCCTGACAGCCTCTTTACAGCTCAAGTCGTACCATGCCTTTTCTTTTGGTTTGATACTCTTAATCCGATGAGGGATAAAGCATCTCATTCCAAAGAGAATAGTTTCTGTGATCATGTCAGCAGCGGCATCCACTTCGCTATAGAGGAAACATAACGAATAGTTAAAATTCCTAAAGAAGCTGTTAAGACCGCTCCAATTGGCTTTCTCGTATTGCCATACGTTTCTTTTCGGAATATTTTCTATAACTGTGTGGTGGGCGTACGAGAAATTAGCTGATATGACACAATGGTCCGACGAGCCTAGAGGGAATACTTATCAGGGTGAGAAGTTAAAAACAAATCCAGAGTGTTGGCGATATGACTATCAACGTCTGGTATCCGTCTGGCCTCATTTACAACCGCAGCGAAGATCTCAACACACCGTCCTTCGGGTGTTGTCTGTCCAGAATGTCCAAGCCAATATTTTGAGATAAAAATTTTTCGTGTGATCTTCAGTCCCAACTATATCGTCGGTGAATGAAGGGAAGGATATTGTTCAACGACGAACTAAACGTGTCGTATAGTCACATCGACCTAATCAAAAATATGCGAATACAACGGCTATGAAAGCGGGGCATATAGAAGGGATGCGCAAGCGTTCTGGTTTGCACAATTTTCAAATCCACTCCGGTGAGACGTCACAGTAGAGACAGACCTTGAAGCGCAAATTAAAAGGCACCTCAATCAATTGGGCATGCGTAACTGGAGAGATCTAGCTCATAACAAACTTGTTACTTGAGACCCAGGTCCACCAAAGACTATCTGTATTAAACTCAACTTCTATTGCAGAATGGTAGTAATGGTAGGAAATTTCTTCCAGGTCCCCCTTTTCCCACTCGGAAAAAGGACAAATTGATATTTCTGTCTGTTTAGTTGCCAAAGTTCTTAATAATCGCAGTCACATTGGGACCCAAAACCCGCGCAAGGCTCATTGGATTCAGTCTTCGGAAGAAAGTTTTCCATTCCCGACAGACCAGATATCTCTCCCTTAAGATATGTGTTAGATACGAATACACTTTCAGATTGACCTTTCTTTCCAAATTCGCGTCACTATATGATTTATCTTCGAAGTGTAAACAATAATCGCCAGCAACTATTTTTGCTGAAATAATTTTGCGCCAAATATCCATATCCGTATGCCTTAAACGTCGCTGCTTTCCTATGTATTTTGCAAAGTAATCGATGTCGATGTTGCAACTTCTGCAACTTCTTAAGGTCGTTCTTATTGACAGTGATGTCTGCTTAATGACATAGTTGTCATTTGTCTCTCCACACGAGTTCTCTGTCGTAAGAAACTTCAAACAGACAGGAAGGTTACGTGACTGTCAAAAATGTTCGAATCAATTCAGCTGACATTCAACTACTTTAATGTGACAGCATTCGAATGCGTCAGTTGCGATTTATGGTATATCCAAGCATTAAATTTATCCTACTCGTACCAACAAACCAACGAGATTTCGAAAGATCTGCCGTTTTCATATTGTCCAAAAACAATAGTCTCACCATTAATTAGAACCCACACAATGCGAGTTACAACTCTGCCTTCACCAATTCCAACATTTGACGATTGCAATAGCAGGCGTCGTCAATAAACCGGTCGGCAACGACAGGCACCCACCTTTTCATAATTCAACTGCTCAATTAGCACTCTATCTGATGGATACCATCTATAGTATACGTCACATGCCATTCCATTTTGAGTTTCATTCTATTAAGACGAGACTATGACTCTATTCCGTGGCCCAAAATCGAGTTTCCGATCCCTTAAGATTCGTATCGGATGCGTCAAAATGGCGACTGTTTTGCAAGCCATTGTTGCGCAGTCACCCAATTGAGATATTAGTACACACCATGCTAGAGTCACACTGTGCCACATCTGATCTATTACAATAATCGTTGCAGGCCAACCCTCTGGCGTCACACAAAAACAAAAAAAAAAAATTGTTTCTTTGATGGTGGCGGCCGAGCGTCGACGATGACAATGCACGCGATCGAGGTTCGAAGAATTCGGAATCAGTCTTGCGGTCTTGACTCAAATGTTAATTAATTCAGATACTTATACGAGTACGAGTGGATACAAGCAATGTGCGCTGCACTGTGAGTGAGCAGAGTGAACGCGTCTTCCCGTGCATTTCTGACGGTGAGAACACTTTTATCAGCTCACCTTGGTGACATAAACTTTACGGCTTCTTCGAGCAGAGCAGATGCGTGTTAGTCGGTGACAACTTTGTCACCTGTAATATTGTGCCCATTGAGTAATTGTGTCAAATTAATTATGTCAATTTGACATTTAGTGCATGCAGATACCAACGCTGCTGGGGTGGAGAAATTTATGTTCAAATTCCAACCGCTTAACGTTGATGTTTTTCTCTAAATGTCAATTGTAAAGCTGTCAGGGGTAATGAATTGCTGTTGGGTGTCAGTTACCAGCGGATTAGGTCATGAGTGGTTTCTGGATTGGAGCTTCTGGTTGAAAGTGTTTGCAGTACAACTTTCACTGAAAATAGTTTAGCGTTTTTTGGGTGCAAATGATGCAACGGGTTATGAGTATCTTTCAGGACCAGGAGTTAGAAAGAACTTGGCTTCAATTGTTCATGCTAACTTCCTTATTCACATACCTCCACGGATCTTGATTAAAGCTCAGCGGAAGAGTCTCTTATGGCAACTTTTATATAACGTAGACAACTCAGAAATCAAAGAAACAGTCCTCGTGAAGAGATGACATTTACAATGCACTTCATTTAGAGCTGGAGAAAATACCAGAGTAACCCGATTTAGATTGATCCTCAGACACGATCACAATGTTATCAAGCTCATGTAGTTTGGTAGTGAAACGGCTAGCTCAGCAATAACCCCTATGAGGCGTCCAAGCAGCTGAAGCTGCTCCGAAAAATTTTCGGCGTGAAACGCCATGCTACCTGGACTAGTACTTCGGATGATTGTTTCTTCAAACTCCAAAAAAGAAATACGAGTGCAACAGTGACATGATGATTTTTTTACAATGGAAAAGGTGACATGCTCACCTTACGTTGGAATATATTGGCATTTGTTTGAGGTGCAGTTAGACCAGTTTTAGGTTGACTGTAATACCACAAGAAGTGTATAGAATAGCGATACCCTGGTTCCCCCTGAAAGCACAGAGGTTTCTTGACAAATGTCCAGTCCGCTGATATTTATAGAGCAGTGATCATTTAGATCTCGGTAGTACAATAGCAACCAGGTAGGGATTGCGTTCGAATCCTCTCCAAAACAGGTTCCACGGGAAATCTTCATCACACCAGTTACTGTAGAATTCATTGTAAGGGATACTCAATCATTTTGCTTGCCTTTCAATAGCACAGTTTTCCGTGTTAATATTTGTGAGTTTGAAGATCTAGAGAAGTCGAGATGTCTAACAGTTTTCCCGATGAATTCATCTATTGTTGGCCTTAGCCAGCGCTTGAAAGTGTGTCATTTGTTTGGAGTACGACATTGGCGGCATGACGCTGGCAAGCTGGCATTTGTTACTAGGGAGCAGAATCTAGGTAATTGATCAGCGACGCTGAATCCCTTGGAAACTCCGCGTTTACCAGAACTCAACGGAGTGCAAGCTTGTGCTGTTTCCCTATCTCACTGAAGGATGCAGGGAAGGTACAACCCAGCGCATATTACATGGTGATCGAAGTGTGCGATTTGGCCCCAACCTGGCTGTCTGTTTCATTAGGTTGATGGCTGATAGGAAGTTTTCGATGCAGCGAGAATAGACTAACATTTCCGCATTAAACTCTGGGTGTCTTTCAGTTTGAGGGCGGAGTAAGCGGAAATGTGCATGCTGAAAGTATCAATGGGCAGCAAGTTAAGCAGAGTGTGGAGAACCGCTGTTGTAGAACTTATTATACGCCTGGCATGGCTGTATACATCAGTCCATTGCATTTTTTCTAGCAATTTAAAGCTGATTCTCCTTCCTAGAACAAGCCACCAGGTAGCTTCGAGTATACCATAAGTAAGATTTCTTCCAGGGACGGTAGTGTAAGCCTAGATTATGGATAGCCCACACTGAGTCTACAGCTTTATGTATAAGTAGATGTCAATCAGAGTGTTTTTGTTTCGTTCTTCAACATGTTTTTTTCCACCTCACTCGTAGTTTGCTACCCAGGATAAGACCTAACAATTGGCATTCTTTGGGCAACGAAGAGAGATGTAATTTAGATTATTTGGGATGATAGATGATATCTTGAACCTTCTTGCAAACTACAGTCTGGGTGGTCCTGGACCTCAACTAATAATCCTCTTCAATTAGCGCGGTCTTTGACTAACTGCCTCCAGTTGCGCAGTCCTAGTTGGTTGAGATCCCCTTCCACTTGTGCACGCCACTTAAGGCGAGGCCTTCCTCTACTGCGTTATCCCTCCGGATTAGAGTCGAAGATCCTGCTGACTGGAGAGTTGGTATTCGTTCGCTCTACATGTCCCAGCCATCTCAAACGTCCGATGCGCAGTTTTTTCACCAGGTCTATGTCGTTGTACAGCTCGTAGAGTTTATCGTTGAATCGTCTCCTCCAGAACCCGTCAACGCATCCGGGACCAAATATGTTACGAAGAATTTTTCTCTTAAAACGACCAAGAATATGTTAATCCGCTTTAGAAAGTGTCCATGCTTCGGAATCATAGAGCAAGACTGGGTTTACAAGGGTCTTATATAGAGTTTCCTTGGTTGTTCGGGGGAGGGCCTTATTACACAGTTGCCTTCTCAGCCCAAGGAAACAGCGATTGGCAATCATTATTCGTCGTTTGATTTCTTCTCGCAAACAGTACCCCGTTAATCGGTTTGGCGATAAAGCTGCATAGAGGGTGTTTATAGATGTTTGCCTGTCATAGATAGGGTGACCTCGTCTGCGTATACTTCTTCACTAAGCTAAGTAAGTCGTAGTGAAAAGCATCCTGCGGTTGTGCAGGGGAAATACGACTTTGTAGTCTTTGTCCTTTGAAAGGCCTTAAGCTGCAAACTGCCTATTCTAGAAATTCTTCGGATATCGTGTCTCGGTTGATCTTTAGATGAGTAAATGGCGGGCACTCACAGAGGTAATGCAGACTTAACCGCTTACCAAAACACTAGCTCCCCTTCACCACGACACTAGTAAACAGCCTTTCTACTTAGCAGAAAATTCACCGCCCATTTAAAGACATTAGGAAACATTCATTTGATCTGACGGCAACTTGAAGAGTCGTGCCAGCAGCAGTCATGCTCATATGAAACCTAATTCTAACCGAGCACGCAAACAGTCTCGAATACAGGTTCGGGTCCTGCCTAGCCTTGCCTGGCATGTTCATCGGCGATTTCATTACCCGTGATCCAATTGTGACCTGCCACTCCGACAAGAATCAGTGAATTCAGCCTACGTACAGCCTGCGTTTAGTGAAGTCTTGCATTCTCGAACTGAAGGGTCTTCATTAATCTTTATTTTAATTTTAAATAAAACAAAGTGTGTGTGAGATATCATCGTAATTTTTTATTCGTTTGAAACGCCTATGGATGCCATTATGTATGGAATATTACATCGTTTGAATGTCCGCCGTAGCTTCTCTGGGTGGCGCGCATCCGAAATATCCAAATATGACTCTGGTGCATAAATCAGGCTGAATTTGACCGATGGCATGGGTTATGTTGGCTTTGAGGGTAGTTTGTGGCTTATCCGCATAGACCTGCGACTTCAGAAAACCCCACAAGAAAATATTTAACGGGATCAAATCGCATGATCTCGTGGGCCAGTTCACATCACCTCTACGTGAGATAACCGTGCTCTCGAATCCCTCGTGCAGAATCTCCAACGTGGCGTGAGCTGTCCTGTTGAGACTACATGTCATTGGTGTCCATATTGTCCAATTCAGGCCAAAAGGAGTTGGTAATCATCGACCTACAGCGCTTGCCATTGACGGTGATGGCCTGGCCAACGTCGTTCTCAAAGAAATATGGACCAGCCCAAAATCCACACCACACAGTGACTTTTTCGGGATACATTGGATGGTCTTGGATTTGTTGGCGTACCCATTTATCCAGAAATGGGCTTCATCGCCGAAGAAGATTTTTCGATGAAGATTAGGGTCAGTTTCCTACTACTCCAGAGCCCATTCAGCGAACACACGTCGTTGTTTATGGTCGTTCGTTTACCTTCTGCTCCTGGGTCAGTTAAATTTTATACGGGTGCAGGCCTAAGTCACGACGCAAAATTCGCCAAGTTACGGTCTGCGAAAGGCCGAGTTCTTGTGAGCGACGCGAAATCGACTGCCTCGGATTCTCCTGCACACTCTTACGGACAGCGGTAATGTTTTCGACAGATCTTGCATTTCGTCGATGTACGAGTGTTGGTTTATCGTTTACTGAACCAGTGGACTCAAATTTATCCACCACACTGCGAATAGTCCTCTCGGTAGGACGATTATGGCGACCGTAAAATGGGCGAAGTGCTCGGAACGTTGCACGAACAGAAAACCCAATTTGATAAAACAATTTTATCATTTGCAAGAGTTGTTGAACTTTATGTCCATGTATGTTGATTTGTCAAGACAGACTGAATAAATGACAGCCAATTTGACAGATGTAGCTTCAACAATATGGCCGCTATCAACTGTCAAAATTGAAAAGTCCATATTGGAAGATCCTGTAGCTTCGCGAGATAGTTCAGCAGGGCTTTAAGCGCAGCTCAACTGCCGAATATGTGTATGTAAATGCTTCGCCTCATCTAGTGTTCCATCAAAATATAGTCGTTGCCATCAGGATTCTCTATATCTCTGGTTGGAAGGCAGACGCAAGTCTGTGTGCTAGATGAGTGAAACCTAAAGTTGTCGTCCTCCCGAAAGATACTAGCGCTGCATCCTAAATTCTAAATCGGGTTCTTGGAATCATCCATGAAGATCAGACTACATCCTTCCTGGGCCGGATTTCGGCCGAAACCATCCTTGGGCATAGGGAAAGTCGATTTTGTATTTTTTCAGCAACAGCAGTTCTGCCCACGTCCATAAGACAAAATCAAATAGGAGCACAAGGCCATTAAAACTCCAGTGCATTTTGTGTTTAAGACCACTTACCTTTAAACGAAGATGGGTCTCAGCCCGAGATATGAATATCAAGAGCATGGAAATTCATCAGTGTATCTAGATCAGGGCCCGGCGTGTTGGGAAAGCCTTCATATTTGGAATCTAGTGAAAGCAGCAGTGACATACTTTTGTAAAAGCTTCATTCACCAGATAATCGGTGCATACCCCATGGTGACAACCCCATGTCCTGCCGAAAGCTCCTGTACACTGCCAGAAGACAGACATCGCCTAGAGGCTTTCGACGTAATATGTTTAGCCCAAATATCTTTGCTATCTGATAGTGATGGCTTTATGCACTTGATGAGAATAATCCCAGGTTTGAGAGCGGTTGACCGAAGACCGATTTCTAGTGCACAAATTCTAGTGATCCTACAGACATTATAGCTACATCATCTGTGTATGCTAGAGCATACAGGTTCCTATCTTCTTCCTATCTTGCACTCTCGGAGGGTCTTCCGCGTTGGATGGCAAGTTGTGACTTAGACAGCGTATGCATCCGCAAAGAAGTTTTGAACTTATAGAGCTCGATCATTTCACAAGTGTCATTTTACGACGATAAAATTTAGTGGAAATACCAAGGTTAAACGAGGCTACATGTTGGCTATTCCGGTAGCAAAGTGGTATATTGCTCCTCCTAAACTCAACTCTTAATGAAATGCATAAATTGTTCCAGTTTAAATTGATAATTAGATACAATTCCAGCGAATTGTTAACGTTTGTTCACCTCATCGAATTTTCTGACTTTTATTTTAATAGTCATGTTCAACTAAAGTGCATCTGTTGCTTTCTTGACGGCAATTAAATCTCAAAGATACCAACTCCTGATTTCAGCTCAATTCTACAAACTACGGAATTCACTTTGGAATGCAGTACGCCGCTCTTAATTGAACTTTAACGCGATGGCTTCGATTTCAAATTGAGAAACCAACGATTTGTAGTCGTTAAAAAGTAAATCAGACAATCGAATCTTAATTGGTCTCCCCATTCACCCCAAACTCGTTTTCTTCTTACTTTTGCCTTCATTGAAGATTAATGGATCCTCTTAATTTTTAGTGCGGTACTTCATTGGCAAGTTGATATAGTGATGACGAGAACGAATTCCAAAGCAAATTTAAGTCTAAGTAGGAATAGGTGATTTATCTTTTCAATCACTCTTCGGTTTTATTTTGATTAAGTGCCGGATGGACACAGAAATAAAAAGCTCTTCTCAAGAATTTCTTATAATCGCATTTGTGAAAAAAAACTTTTCTTACAGAACTTATAATAAGAATGATTTAATAGGGGACTCCAACACTCCACCACGCCAATAGTAGAACAATGTTTACAAGGTGTGGGTAGAAACCGAGAAATTGGATTTGAATGGATACCTAACGAGTTGGCTGTTGCACTGTATAAAGGCAAAAACGACACGAAAAACTGTAACAATCGAAGAACAAGTAAAAGCAAATAAATATGAGTATAAGTTACCAGCTTACTTCAAATCCTGATTCTTAAAATTGTCACAAGAACAAGAACCAGAAGAGCAAACTCTAACGAAAACTAAAGGCTAAACCGTCTCGCCTAGAGTCATTACGACGATGTTGGAGGTCATCCAGAGTGTGGGTAAAACTAGATGTTTAATGCTCCCGACCACGTATGTATAATCCCCTTTGGAGGCATTAAATTTCACTTTGTTGATGGTTCCCCAATAAGTTACGCTGCCTATCACCAATCACGTTCTACATTCGAAAAGCTAACTCGAAAGCCCGGGAACGAATATGCGATTCAGAGAGTACCGTCATTAGCAAAGGATAATATTGGATTGAAGACAGCGGTGGTCATTAATAAAAATTTACAAAGAATGTCAGAGACATAATAGATCCCTGAGGCATAAAGCATGATAAAGCAATCCCATTCATTGAAGAGGAGATTCAACGATTCCGAGATATATTTTCGGTGAGATATGCCATCATAACACCAGTGGATCGCTTGCTATGAAAATCTTACCGCAGGTCATCACTTCTCTCGGGTCTCGGGATATTTCATGAGCTGTGGGTTTATCAGTGTTGCTACGATTTTTAAAAGATGAGGCACACACATGTGCATAAATACAATGGGACTATAGAAGTATGGCGAAGAATTTTGGCCTTTTGTATTGGCAGGATGGAAAGAGCCCAAAATAGTTGGCTTTATGGAAAGCCTTGAATAACATGCTTTCAAAGTAAAGTGAGATATACTTCCTGGATCAGTGGATGTACGTATGAATCTCATTTCTGGATCAACTCGCTAGTAGGGCGAGAGTTTGCTGATGCTGTACATTTGAGTGATTCAATTCTTTCTCTCTCGACCTCGGGTGGGACATGGTCTTGTATTAGGCATCCGGGGTCTGCAAGTGGAATGTTCGGACTTTGAATGGCCCACTTGGAGCCGAACAAGTAGCGGAGGCACTAGACTGATATCACCGCCATACAGGAAGTGCTCTGGGATGGGCCGGTCAAAAAAAAGATGGAAAACTCTGATGTTTACCACGGTGATTGTTGTAGGGAACGTAAGCAGCGTCTATTTGGATGCAGATGGGGGTGGCCGTGGTGTAGTGGTACTAGCAATCGCTTCTCACTCGGAAGGTCAAGGTTCGAATCCTAGGCACGGCAAGTTTTCATTTGTGTAATTGGAACTCAGTCAGAAAAATCTGCGTGTGAAGGCCTAACACTGACATGTAGATTTGGCTGTTGTACGGTTTTTCAAGCACAAAACAACCGTTAAAATTCACAACCCCACATTCCGAGAGAAGAAAAATCTCTCCGTCCTATTCGGACTCCCACCCCTGGAGAGTCAATATCGAAACCAAACACACCTGAGTTTCAAACCACTACATCACAACAATGCTTTCCTTTCTCCTCCTTCTATCTTTCCGCCCGCGCCCAGGCAACAGTAAAAGGGTATCATAACCCCCTTAGGCGAGCGTAAATTATAAAAAAAAAAAAAAAAACGGCAAACTTAGGCAAGAAGTCTTGAGCTTTCGACACGTGAGTGAACGCCTTATAACAATCCGTATCAAAGTTAAATCCGCTAACATCACCCTTCTATGCTACCAAAGAAAGTTTCTTCGAGCACCTCGACAAAATCTACGAGCAATGTACGATGTATGACGTTAAAATTGTCCTAAGCGACTTTAGTGTCAGCATTGAAAAGGGGGACATCTTTGATAGCACAATCGGAAGACATAGCATACACCACACCACATCTGGAAACAGACTTAGGCTAATCGACTTCGCTGCGGGACGTAACGTTACTATAGCAAGCACACGGTTTCCCCACCTCAAGGGAACACGGCAGACACCAAATCAGCAAAAAGTCAACCAGATTTGTCATGTTGCGATCGAAGTAAGGTACTCCTCAAACATTTTAGATGTCCGAACATTTCGAGCGCACAACATAGACTCGTACCACTACCTAGTTGCAGCCAAGGTACGGCTACGGATAACTCAGACCTCACAACAACAGGGAAATATGTTTTACGTTGCAAGCACATGTAGCAAAACAACATGCCTACAAAGCGGCGCTGCACAAAAGGACAAGAGCGGCTCGTGAGCTCTACGAGTAAAAGAGGAGGGAAGAACATCGGCTTCTCCGGAGAAAAAAGAAGGAGCATGAGAAGCGCGCTATCGAAGAAATAGAGAGGTGCTACTCCAGGAATAATATTCGGTTGTTTTACCAAGAGGTAAAAAGAACGTGTCAGGGTAATAAGTCCGGAACGGAAGCCTGTAGAGATGAACAAGGAAACCTTGTAGTACAGTCACAGTCAGTGGTGAGGATATGAAAAAAACATTTCTGCAGACTGCTAAACGGCGAAAACGTCAGGCAGAGCCAATCATTCAATATTAACGATGCAAGTCAAGAATTTCATCCACCCGACCAGAATGAAGTCAGGATAGCAATATCTAAACTGAACAAGGCTGCGCTTGCCCCTTGCCCCACCGAACTATTTAAGGCAGCACGAGATGACTTGGTAGGGAGCGTACACCAACTTATTTCCAAGATTTGGTCAGATGAATCTATGGCAGATGAATGGAACCACAGCATCGTTTGTGCGGTTCACAAGAAAGGAGACTCTCTAAACTGCGCCAACTATAGAGGTATCAGTCTCTTAAACATCGCATATAAGATCTTGTCTGCGTATTGTTCGAGCGCCTGAAACCATTTGTCAACGATCTGATTAGACCCTATCAATGCGGTTTTAGAAACGGTAAGTTCACAATTGACCGAATATTGTCATTACGGCAGATCCTGGAGAAAACCCAAGAAGTTCAGATCTATATCCACCATTATTTTATCGATTTATAAGTCGCATATGACAGCATCTACAGAGACGAGGTATACAGAACCATGTCTAGTTTTGGCATTCCTGTCAACACGTTCGCTTGCGCAGGATGACGATGGAGAAAGCTCGCTGCGGCATCAACGTCGGTAGCAACCTAACCGAGACCTTTGGTGTCAAAAAAGGATTTAGGCAAGGCGACTCGCTGTCATGAGACTTCTTCAACATCAAACTTGAGCCAGCTCACGAGGTACGATCTTTCAAAAGTCTGTTGCATTGCTTGCATACGCCGACGATATTGATATTATTATACAGCGAGCTGTCACCGGTGCGTTTGCGAGTATAGGAACAGAAGAGGCAGAAATGGGTCTGGCGGTAAACGAGGGCAAAACAAAGTATATGCTGTCAGAAAGAAGGGACTGTCAATACCGACGAATCGGCCAGAATGTCACAATCGACACCTATAACTTTGAGGTAGTAAGGGACTTTGTGTACCTCGGCTCTGCTATCCAGAAATCAACGAAGAATAACGCTTGCATGGACGCTTCCAAAGCGGATGAAGGTATCCTTAGTCATTTTGGGAGAAAAATGCTTCATAAGATATTTGGTCCCGTATGGGTTGACGGGTTCTGGAGCTGGAGGTACAACCCTACGAGCTGTACAGCTCAAAAACTGTACTGGTCAAAAACCTGCGCATCGGGCGTTTGAGATAGCTGGGACATGTATCGACTCTAACCCAGAGGGACAACGCAGTATAGAAAGGCCTCGCTTTAGGTGGCGCGCACAAGTTGAAGGGAACTTCAACCAACTTGGAGTGCGCAAATGGAGGTAGTTAGCCAAATACCGCGCTAATTGGATAGGCTTATTGATTGAGGCCCAAGTCCACCCCGGACCTGACGCCGCCTAAGTGAGTAAGTACACATTTGTCGATAAAGTCTGTTAAAAATCCTGTAGTTAACATACGCATGTAAATGCTTAGGTGAAGCTGCTCACGTAAGCCGGATTATGCATCCATTAGTTGGTACGACAGAATGATGTAACGAAAAGTTAAAAGTTATTGTAGTATCTGCCGTCAAAAGTACGTCATTATCAGTGTGATTTACATTCGGTTTTCCACGGAAATGATTTAAATTTAAATAAATCATTTATTATACGAAATCGTAAAGTTATCAAAGAGCTGCAAACTAACCAATTAAAGCAATGGCAAGCCCAATTTCAACAACTCAACCTTGAGTTTACATAACTCTGCAAGAGGAAGATGATTTCAGTTGAAGATCCTGAGAATAAATCTAAGTTCGTCTCACATAAAAGTCAAGCGCCATGTGTTCCTGGTAGTTACGTTTAAATGCTGCTATAAATCACTGAAACTCAAAATTTCCACACTTTTCAATTAAGTTTTCTGACAGCTCTCAGCAGATGATAGTACGAAAATTTGCATTTTTTTTCGAAACAGGTGTAACTAATTTGTTTAACGATTCAATAACCGCTTACTTGGATAGTCTACAAGTTATTGTAAAATTTGTAGGCCCCTTCTATGTTTTTAGAGCCATTAATTATGTCTTTTACAAGCACGTAACCACAGGTGGCAGCACAAGTGTAATGAAGTTGCAAAGATAATGTATCTCCTGTGGTAGGTAGATAACTATCTGTTCAGGTGGCGCTACTCGTAAGCATCTCAACGGCTGCAAATTGCCTAAATGAGCGGAAGAAAAGGTGCAATACAATGGGGTACCGAACTGAAGTGAGATCATGTTGGAAATATTGCAAAATGTGGAGAGTCTTAGGGCTTAGATAAGAAAAAAATGTGAATCTCCTTTGAACTAGTTCTGGTCTCCGAATCTTAACTTGTTGCAACGTCGACTAAACGGTTTAGCCCATTTTAGTTTATTGACAAGTTATCCAGATACTTTCATTAGAAGGTAAGCCAAGCACCAGCAATTTCTATAGATCCTTTGTGATGCCATTTTACTGAGTATAGCCAATTTTTATTTCTTCTGCCGATGTATCTTTTTTCACTGTTGCTCGTGGCTTAAATCACTAGGGCCTTCAACTATAGCTAGAATGTAGATTGTGACAATATATAGGGCGTCAGTTTCGGAACCTGGTTTATCTGCTATATGCCTATTTGGTTGAAGACACAGTCGGTTCAACTTAACAATTTTCAGCTTACTTTCAATAAAAAGTTAGCAAGAGCCATATACATATGTATTCTAGTGGCTGGCCTTGTTAAAAAATATACCACCTTGATTAAAAACTTCCCGCACCATTGTTCCGATTTGAGACTTGTTTTTTTGTTAGGTTGGTAAATCTCTAAATCTTAGCGTCATAGCTTGACATTTGCAAAAGTTACGTAGTCAAGAGTACATCTATCTCTATGTGTATTGGCGATTTTTTACAATTTTAGAAATGGATTTCAATTTGCAACAACGAACTTGTACGAATATTAAATTTCGCGTAAAAAAACGGTTTTAATGATGCGCGAACATTGGAAATGTTTGAAAAGTGTTTCGGCAACGATTCTCTAAAGAACACGGTCGTTTACCAGTGGCACGAGCGGTTCAAAAGTGGTCGTGAGTCAATCGAAGATGATGAACGCAGTGGCAAACCATCGACATCAAAAGCCGACGAAAACATTGATGAAATACTCGTAAAAGAAATGTTGGTCAATAACCGCAAATTAACCATCAAAGAGATAGTGGAGGACTTAAACATTGCCTATGGATCCGTCCAAGACTTTTTGGTTACTGATATGGGTTTCCGTCGTGTAGCAGCAAAGTTGGTGCCAAAAGACCTCAATTTCATGCAAAAAAGAGACCGTGTTGACGTCGTAAAAGAGATGATTTGCGAGGCTGAATCCGATCCCACATTCATCAAAACGATCATTACTGGAGATGAGACGTGGGTTTATGAGTGCGACACGCAATCCAGACATCAGGCAAGTGAACGGCGTTCACCAAATGAGCCGAGACCAGAAAAACCGTGTCGTTTTCAATCAAAAAAGAAGGCATTGCTCACGGTTTTCATGGATTACAACGGTGTAGTGCATCATGAATTTTTGCCAGAAGGCCAGACAAAGAGTATTATTTGGGCGTTATGAGACGTTTGCGAGAAGCAATTCGCCGAAAGAGACCAGAATTGTGGGCAGCAAACTCGTGGATTTTGCACCATGATAACGCACCGTCGCACAGTGCCATCATTATTCGGAATTTTTTCACGAAAAATCCAACAAATACAATCCAACAGCCACCGAATTTACCTGATTTGGCTCCCTGTGATTCTTTCTGTTTAATCGAGTTAAAAAACCACTACGGGGAGCGCGTTTCAGCAGTCGAGAGGAAGTAATGGAAAAATCGCAGGAAGCGCTGATGGACATACCGAAAACCGAATATAAAAAATGTTTCGAGGATTGGATCAAGCGCTGGCATAAGTGTATTGCAGTAGAAGGGGATTACTTTGAAGGGCACAATGTAGATTTAGACGAATAAACTTGTATTTTTAATTTTCTGAATATATTCCGGGACCTTTTAGATCAAGATAGCAGAGATCATTAAGCCAATTCACGAAGTGCATATTGTCTTCAAAGATTTACAGAGTCCAATGAGCACTTTGTTGGAGGTTAAGTTAGGTAAAAGTGGCTGTGCCCATTGTAATGCCACGTGGATCTCTGATCCTCCTTTTCTTGGAACCAATTTGACCTGATGATGAAGCGTAGGAGACTATTAGACGTTAATAGATCGCTTAAGTCATTGTAGAAGAAAGCTCCTAAGTGGAGTCTCCTTCTTCTTCATTCTCTTCGTCCATGCAGCTTCTACAGAAATGGTTTGTAAAAGCGCCAAGCCCTCTTCCATGCTTTCCTATAAGGCAGTGTCCAGTGATGACGGCTATGATGGCGCTCAGATGTTTCCCATTTAAAAAGATCAAACTCTTAGTGCGAACCAGATCCAGATTTGGCCAGATCTGTTTGGTAGCTAGGCATGTTGATTCAGTAGTCCACCTAAGGTTTGTTCTTTTGTTAGCTTTAATATTATTTTGCACGTAGCGATTGGCATACCGATGCTACTCTTTTCCGGTAGAATATGTAGAGTGGTTGCAATTTTGGCGAGTTCATCGGCCTTGCAATTCCCTGGAATGTCTCTGTTGCCCGGCACAATAGGTGAAGGCAGTTCTAGAATTTAGTGAAACTTGATAGCGGCCTGAATATCCTTTGCAGATATCAATTTTTTCTTCAGCTAGGACTGAGGTTCTTTAATCGCCAAAATTTCCGCCTGGAACACGCTACAATGATTTAGAAGATGGAAGGACAGGCATAGATTAAGCTTATCTGAGAAAACATCGCCACCAACCCCGCTATCGGTTTTTTATCCGTCTGTGGATAAAAAAGTGGATTGACTTGTCCTCCATGAAAGCATCTTGCTTCCAGAAAGTCCTGGAGGGCAAGCTTACATAATAGTCTTTGTCAAACCAAAGTTCGGGTATAGTGTAATCGATGATCTTTTTGAGGATGCCTAATACCATATACAATATTAAGAATATTAACGTGGCTAAATAAATTATTTGTCCCCTATGTAGAAGTTTTAAGGCGAATAGTTGCAGTTACAGCTACTTGCCTGCTGAAAATATCGAGGGGTGTTAATTTTTTTTTTCTATAATTTGGGCGCGCTCAAGGTATTTAAGTATTCTTAAAATGTTAGCTCACAGCGCAGGCGAAGGAAAATCAAGGAGTATGGAAAGAGAGGTACCGGTGAACGTTGGTTTTAAATGTTTGAAGGTTACAATGGCTAGAAAATAAAGAGCTCGGCAGGGAATTCCACAAGCGAGTTAGTCGGCTTAGAAACGAATCACGATATTTCAGAGTACGTCCAAATGTGGGCTTGAGGATACACTGATGAAAATTCATAGCGAGACGGGTGTTACGGTTAAAAGTTTAGGATGGAATGTTACTGGCGATTTCTATGGAGCACTGGTGGTAGAAATAGCGATAAAACAGAGTGAGACACGAGACACTACGTCGGTGTTCAAGAGTGCGCATTGCTTGAGTGATATTATTGTAGTATCACCTATCTAGGAGGTGCAGCGCTGTTTTAGCACCTGACCAGATGTGGGCATTGTACTCCAATTTTGGGCGAATGAATGCCTTGAATGTTATGTTGAGACCAGATCAGAGGGGTAGAGTATTTTCTGACATCGCTTGAGGAAACCTAGACATTTCGCAGCACGACATCGAATAAGTGGTCATTCCAATGTAAATTGTCACTGACACACATACCGAGAAAGGAAAGTTTTTCGGTTTCGACGATGGAAGTGCAATTCATGGATAATGGCTGGGTATTTAGATTTCGCTTTAATGACAGCAGACAGCATTGAGTTTTGGAAGCATAGAATTCCACTCTGTTGATACTTCCCCAATTGGTTAAGCTGAGCAGGATAGCTTAACATATGCTGCCGTTCCCGTTCTACAGCCGAAGGGCAGGGACGTGAGTCCTGGAACGAATATGAAAAGCAGAGAGTACTGTTATCAGCAAAGGAATATATTGGATTAGAAGTAGCAGACAAGAGATCATTAATGAAGATTGACAAGAGTATCGGGGACAGAACGGAGCCCTGGGGCACACCAGCATTTATTTTGTGAATATTGGACTTGAAACCATCCAAGACAACTTGAATTGAGCGTTCCGAAGGGAATTATCGATTCCAAAAGCACGTATTTTCGACAAAAGAGCCTTGTCAAGTGTCTAAGAAATATCAAGTAGAACTACGTTTTGGTTCCACTTTTCGATGAGACGTGCTATCAAATCAGCAGTGGATCTGTTGCTACCAAAACCGTACTGCCGGTCATTAAGAAGTTTCCGTGTTTCGAGAGCTGACAGTTTATCAGCGTTTCCATGACCCTGAAAAGAAAGGACGTAAGTAAAATGTGTCTGTAGGAATAGAGAGAAGAAGATTCGCCTTTTTCAGGGACGGGCTGGACAATTGCTGTTTTCCATCTACTCAGAAAGAGTCCTAAAGAGTAGGATTGATGAAAAAGCTTACGCAGTGGTTTTGCCGGCGAGGAAGAATACCTTTTCAGAAGAAGGGGAGATATACCATCTGGATCAACGGATTTGACGCACTCAAGTGTAGGCGGGGACAAAGCACAATCTGGGAGTGTTGAGCTAGCCGCAGAGTGTACGGCAAGCAAATTGGCCTTGTCCAAAGAGCTGACAGCTGGAATGTTACTGCAAATGAGCTTTGGGATAGAGATATGGTTATGCGAGGTATTTGTTCCCAACGGCTTTTTTGCAAGAGAATAAAGCTACTGTAGCTTTCTTCACTCTTTCTTAAATGTTAGGTTTCCAGTTAAGTTTCCTATCAAAAGTGAGACCCAGATATTTTGCTGTATAGGGGAAGAATAACCTTGTGTCGTTTGTTGAGGGCGTGTCTAAAATTATAAAAGAGGACAAAATCAGTTTTTTGGGGGTTTACTCCCGATCAACAGCGATCCGCCCAACGGGTGCTAAGATTTAGATGGAGGAGTTCTTTAATGTTATTGAGATACTTTCTTGCGACTGATATAGCAACGTTATTCGCATACGCAATCACTCTGTTATCACCCGCATTGCGGTATACCTCTGCTGACACATCTTTTAGCTAGGGGTGGAGGAAGTGATAGGACCATGGCTTGCCTTACCACTCCTTGCGTTGCTCGTTGCGTTTAATTTTAGAATATAGTACACCATGGCGTTCCACAGTTTTACCTTCGCTCGACAATGCAGCAGCCTTGCCGGTAGTCCGTACAGTCACCGTTCTGCCGCCCGGTATTAAAGGTGAACTGGCCTCGGGTTTGGTGTTATTTTTAGGGATTTTGGATCCCACGAGTAGCGGAGAAAAGAAGTGCTGAACCTTCTCGGCACGGGTAGTATGACACCTTGATCAAGCCCAGGGGAAAAAGGAGTAGATGGGAAAGTGGAGAAGGGGAAGGTGGGTGTCCCTTAGTATCGGAACTCATCTGGAGAACTTCTCGAGATTCATTGACTTTATCCAGCCTCTACAACTCGTTCAATGCTTAGGTATTAAGTATATTTAAAGAACGAATGTAATGGCACTTATCCATACTGTATCTGGAACAGTGGGTGTTCAGGTGATATCCGATCTCGCAATTTATCGTTTGAAAAAAGACATTTGGGGAAAAGAATTCATTCGGTCAAGCGCTTCCTCCACAAAACCTCTAATTTGGTGGAAAAAGTTTGTGCTAGTAAAAATTTAAGCAAAGTTGCAGCACGAACTTTCAGTTGGATCTACAGCAAGTAATATAGCCGTCTTACTACCGAAAGAGCTGGAAAATTGACATGAATATCACACAATTGAAGCCTTCAACTACCTGGAAAATCAAAGCCAACAAACAGAGAAGAAAATGAACCGAACTGCAGTCATCAGAATGTCCACCCACCTACTAATTCGTCAAAGTGTAAAGAATCTAAAATGTACTCGTACATCTCCACTGAATCAGATTGAAATTCTTCAATATCACTTGCAAATTGACATTAGAGAATTCTAGTGGCGCCAAATGAGCTATCAACTTCAAAAGGTGGTGGCTGGCTATGTTCGTGAATGCGCAACATTCCCCCCTTCTTCAACTGAAGGCTCACCACTCGAAAGCCACACCGAATGCTAGGCGCCAGAAGATTGACATGCACCATCTTAGATTTGGATTGCGGCGTCTTTTGAATTTTAATGGTAACGTCGGTTAAAATCTGCACGATCCGGTAAGGTCCGCCCCAATCCGGCTGAAGTTTAGGGCAAATTCGTAATCTTCTCTTAGGATTGTGAAACCAAACGTGAGCACCTGGTTTTCATTCGCTGCGCAGATCGGTGCATTTCCTCTCTTAGTTGGTGGCAATGGCCGTAGAACGTCAACAACAATGCGTTGGAATGGTTCACCCGCCAAATAGAGCTGCAAGTCTTCTTGGACTCCACTTTTTGGCACAAATATCGCGTTCCGCTCTGTAACGTCCTTTGTCGCTCCGACCCAATAGAACCGGGATCTTAATTTAGAAAACGTCTTGTTGGATCCAAACTGTCCACCGATTGATGTGTCGTGATACATTTGAATTAACTCATTGGCAAGGGTCTTAAGAATGATGTGTAGTAAACTTTCTGGATGCTGACTTGTTGTTGGTACCCATTTCTTGCACAAAAGGTTATTTTGTAAAATGAGGGAAGCAAATTGAGGCCAATATGCTTTAAGCAGTCAGCTTCACCCGATATGTTATTCCAACCTGGACGAATGCCATCTGTAACCCATTGCGATAACGTCTATATAATTCTATCTGCAGCCTGAGAATGCTTTAACTTATCTACAACGAAATAGCTACCAGCCAGTCTGATGGAATTAACTGCATGTCTCTCCTGGGTACGAAATCATTCCTCCTTGTGGTCACAATGATTGCATTCCCCGTCAGCGCAGGATTGGCGAGATAACGCGTCGGCATTTAGGTGGGTTTTCCCAGTTCGGTTTTGTATGCGATAATTATATTGCTGGAAGTGCTCCAACCATCGCGCCAATTGACCCTCACGATTTTTGAACGATCGCAACTAGTTTAAAGCGGCGTGATCTGTTCGGATAAGAAATTTGCGGCCAAAAAGATAGACGTGAAAATGCTCCATGGCCTTTATCATGGCTAGCAGCTCCTTCCGTATGGTGTAATAATTGCGTTCTGCTTTACTTAAAGCTCTGCTGAAATAGGCGATAACCTATCTGTTCCTCCCTGTAGTTGAGACAAAACCGCTCCCAAACCCTAGTCGCATGCATCAGTGTCTAGCACGAATTCGCCTTCCGATTGTACATGGCACAAAATAGGAAAAGATGTCAAGTATCCCTTTTAGTTCATTGAAGGCTTTTGAACATTCGTCGGTCCACTTAAAAACTGCGTTCTTCTCCGTCAGCTTGTGATTTTCAGCAGATTTTCAAAAATTGAGGTACAAATTGTCGGTAATATGTGCAGAGTTCAACGAAGCTGCTTACATTGGTCAGACAAGTAGGAGTAGGCCAGTTGGGGACAACATTGATTTTACTGGGGTCAGATGATACGCCGTCGCCATTCAGCACTTGTCCAAGAAATCTTACTTCCTTTCGCAATGAGTTACATTTGGGCGGATTCAAGTTTAGACCAGACTGTCTTAGACGACTGAAAATAGAACGTAAATTATCGAGCATTTGTTCAAAGGTCTTTCCAATCGACGAGGATGTCGTCCAAATGAACTAAACAGGTTTCCATGGGTAGTCCCCGTAAAAGGTTTGACATGAGGCGTTCAAATGTCTCGGGAGCGGTCTTCTTCTGGTCGCTAGGATGCACTTTCACTTGCCAATATACAGACTGGCAATCCATGGTGCTAAGCCACACCGAAAGGGCCACAGCATTGAAGGTGTCATCTATCCTGGGCAACTGGAACGAATCTTTAATAGTGACTGAGTTCAAGCGACGATAATCAACACAAAACCGAGTTGATCCGTCCTTCTTTCGGACCATTACGATTGGTGATGTCCAGGGGCTAGGAGGGTGTTTCGGTGTAGCATGTCGACAATGAACTTTTTCGAATCTTCTTGTTTCGCTAAAGGTAATCTCCATGGATTCTGCTTAACTGGCTTCGCTATGCCTACATCTATTGTGTGTTGAACGGCGCTGGTTCTACTTAAGTTATCAGGTCCACTGGAGAATACGTCTGCAAATTCCTGCAACAATTTTTTGGCAGCATATTGTTGAGCTAGCTTAAGGTGTCCTTTCGACCGTAGGAAAAGATCTGCCAAGAACTCGGGCAAAACGGCATTGTCTGAGAGTGCCACATCCTTACACACAACCTCCTCTAAAAGAGTGATGCTACTATTGGCAGGTAGAATCACAGAATGATCCGCTAGATTGGGTGGAAAATCTCATTGTCTACTTTGTTTAAGGGTTTTCCAATCAGGAGACTTTTCGGTAGATTATTTCCTATAGGAGAGACTATTCCTTCTGCTAGTATAGATGAAGAAGAAATGTCTGAAATAATTGTTTCTGTACGGGGACAAGTATTAAGGGCATTAGCATTTCGAAGAAAAACAACTTGCTTCGTTCCATCAATCCTATCACCATTACGCAAATGAGGGAAATAGTGTCCTGACAGTTCAATTGAATGCGATCACCACCAATCTTGATTTGATGGGAAGAGAAGCCCAATACGCTCTTCGCGGCTTGCAGCACATCAATACCCAGGTTACCGTCGCAGCTGGTGGGAAGAGAAAAATCGACCACCAACACTTTTACTCGACGCTAAAATCTACCGAGTTGAATAACTGTAGGCCAAATATGCGCAGTTGCGAATGTGCTGCCACACAAAGTCTGAATGCTTGGATTTTTAGACCCTGTATCCACTAACAGCTGAGATGACTTATTTCTTATAAGCACCGACACAATAAGTCCACTGACAAAACTACGTGAACGTTATAAATTTGGGGTCTACTGCATGATATCAGCGTTGACCCCGGGTCGCTGATTTTTGGTAGTTTTTCGAGACTGCAATTGGCTGCACTTCGTTGACAACAGATGGACTAGCTCGCGGTCGGTGATGTTGACTCCTGTATTGATTCGGTTGATTCTCTCGTGCGGCTTCTACTGTTATCGCCTTAGAAACTGCTTTAGTAAAAGTCTTGGGGTATGCTGGCCTGACACTCTCCTGGACAGAACGGTTATAAATAGCATCCACGAATTGCATTAGTGCTATACGTTCCGGGGCTTCAGGTGGACAATGTTCCAATACAATTCGTGTAAGTTGCCGTATGTCGCTGGCATAAGCACCAAGATCTTCTTTTAGACGTTGCTGTCTGGAACAAAAACAGGCCTGAGAAATGTGTTTTTTTTTTTACCTGTAGAGCTGAAGACAGTTTATCGTAATGAACACGGCCGGTGGGACCCAAGTTGGTAAATACAGCAAAACTTTCTCCCCGAAGCAAAGTTGCTAATATTTTGGCCTTTTCTTTAGAATTCCATCCAAATTCTCGCTAATATCGAACCGAGTTCATCAACCACTAGCAGGTCAAAAGACACCTAACCATCCATTTCTCACACTATGGCTTCTCCATATTCAACTAAAGCTACCTCTGCGGTTAGTCACTTGATTTAACACTTCCGTCATCCAATTCATCTTTTTCCAACAGATCGTTTTGTAACCACAAAATTGCTTCGAGGTTTCGCTCATAAAATCACCCTTTTAATAGTCCACCACTTGTAGTGACGACTGTAGCCCAGTGCATGCTAAGGACAGTCTCTAATCTCCACAGAAATAAATTTCAATCCATCACTCAGACGTCAGCATCTTCCGGAATCTCAAATACATTCCGTCATGTTGTCGGCTTTAAACCAGTCACCTTGTCGATTGAAAAAAGAAATTTGCATTGACACCACTCAAACAGGCCCCGCCACGAAATGGAAAAAATTCAAAATTCCAGAGTTTCCACATAGTGGCACGTGCCATATTACACCAACTAACAGCCTCCAATCCTATCGATCAAGTCAACGTCCAGCTCCAGCATCCAGAGGGCAGTAACTGGTAACCGACACTGGAATCGTTGTGACGAGCCAATGCATCATCTTAGAGTGGTCCCATCTCGAGACATCTTCTAAACAAGGTAAACTTAAATATTGCGCCAAAACAACATGACCACCGGGGGAAGGTGATACTTAGTAATAGCAACAAAGTCTACAAATTATGACGCGTGTTTGGGGAGAGCCACCACTGTGGGCTCTTGAATAATTGGGGACCTGTCTTTCTCTCGATCTCTAGTGGGATTGCGACTTCAATTCACTCTGCCAGGGAACAACAATTGCAACTCAACGGCGTTTTAACCTTTTTGTTTTCTTTAATTGTTCGACGAACAACAAGTATCCGTACTTAAAGCAGCGAGTGAAATTAATTTGTTTACACGACGGACGGACGTTGGAAAATATGATAGAGAGTGGTGCCATCTTATGAAACAAATGAACTTTGTGTTTGCAATTGTTTTGAGATACACCGTCAGATACGAGTACTCAGAGATACGAGTACTCGTAGAGCAATTGTCCATTGTGAATACATAGAGGTGTAACTATGGACAATTAAATTGTCGTTAATTTTTGTGGGAGTTGTACGGGTATGTTGCACGGCGTTATTTCATTCGCACCTTATAATTGCGGGGTATGTACGCGTATTGTATTTATTTAGCCAGGTGAATGGCATTTAATTGCTTTAGGAAAAATTACTTAGAAAGTCGGTATCTCGAAATGGGTTTGTGGAATTATTGTAATTGCTCACAGTAATTGAGGTGGGAAGTGGACTTCTTTGAATTGAGTACGCAAATCATTGTGGCACGATGCCAGTAATTGAGAGATTACAATAAACAAATTGTGAATTACCTAATTATTGTGGTGGAAAAGTTTATGTAAACTTCTACCTCCTTTATGCCTTGGGGAAACCTTTGACATAGTTTGTTTCGTCATTAATATTCGGAATAAATAAAATAGGGCCAAAAGCGCTACCTTATGGTTCGTCAGATGTGGCTTTAATGGGTCTGATACTGTGGGGCTAGGGAAGACTGTGCCTCTCGTGGAAGTAAAAATCAGTCCCCATAATAAAGCTAAGCTTTTTGAAATCGGTGAATATGACCAAAGTTCGTTAGGTTCGTGTTTGTTCGAGGCCAGTTGGTTACATTACGCGTACTTTTGAGTATTTTAGCAAATTTCCCGCTTGAAGAAAATATTCTTCCCATATTTTTTGGCCATTTTTTGACGGACAATGAGCGAATACTGCTAACAGCAGGTATATGGTAGACTCAGAAGAAGCGGTCCTTGATAACAACTTCCTCGTGATGGAGGATTCGAAGGAGATGGTAGAGACTATAGGAGCCCAAACCATGACCTGGAAACCCGGTCCTTTTTAAAGATTTTTACCTTCGAAATGAAATGGAAACCTGGCGTTTCGAGAGCTCAGATTTCCGTTGAGAGAAAACTACCTTCCTTCACCTAAAATGAATGGACGAGGCGTACGACTAATGAAGACCTGTTTCGCAATCCTACTATTGACGCACTGCACCGACATAAAAGTAGACTGCTGTCAAGACTAGTTTACTGACAGACATAACCCGGAGATCGTGACACTGAAGTCGTCGATCAAAAACCTCCAAATATTAATAAAGGAAAATTACAGAAATTCTGTAAGTTTGTATTGGAACAACAAAATTCGGGCTGTAAACACCAGTAACCCGAATATGTTCCCGCAAATAAATAAACTATTTCGGAGAAAAAATCAAAACGACCTTCAGTGTCTTAAAATAGCCCGAACAACAGGCAACAAACGATTACTGACATTAGCAGGTATTGATCCAAGTGAGACCGCTGATGATAACGACTTCTTTGTGATTGAGGATCCGCAGGAGAAAGAAGAAGCTATGGGAGCGATTTTCCAGGAAGTATACAATGCCACTGATACCATTGGCCCTAATTATGACTTGGACAGTCGCGTCTTGGTGCACAACTTCTACATTCGAAATGAAGTAGAGAACTGGCGAGCCGGGCTCTGGTTTTACCCGGTTCAGCGATGAAAATATGGCAAATAATGTCATTGCCAGAGAGGGTGACCTACCCCCATTCATTTTGAAGGAAGAACTCCATGAGATCTTCGATACAATCAGATGTAAGAAATCAGTAGGGACAGATGGTATTCCGAACATCGTGATCCGACATCATCCTCTAGAAGCGGTGGACATTTACACCACCCTGTTTAGTAATGCAATGAATAATGCACATTATCCAGCGTATTGGAAAACAGCGGTGGTTCAACCTATCCCAAAAAGGGAAAGGATATATCCAACCTGGCGAATCTCCGATCGGAAAGTGGTCATTCTTGAGCACCTTATTCAATGTCATTATATAATCGGCACATAACCTCATGGACCCATCTTTCTTCATGATACACCCTACTGGTGTACCTACCCCACTCACTATTATGACATTTTTGTTATAATTCCCTCTCTTTCTAGATGGTCGATCTCCTCGTTACTAAACTTAACTTTTAAATCATATGCAACATGGTTTGGTGAAGTATTCATCAATACACAACACATTTTGTGAGGAGATTCCACACTGTGAATTCTGAAGCGGCGATCCTCACTTCCACTTGAATAGGTACGTAAATAAGCAGTCTCTCCGCTCAAACGTAATCTGCGACTTAATCACCAACGGCCTTTAGATTAGTACCCCGTACGGCCTCTCATCGGGCTCTTTTTTCTAGATTCCATATTGCTACGTATGAATAGGATCATACAAGAAGTATAATAGACTAGTTCTTTGTCTTTTCGAAAAAAAAAAGAATTCACAAAAACTGGAATATCCCAAGGTTGCATTGTTAGTCCCATGCCCTAATCACAAGGTCTACTGTTTGTATTTTAAAGCAAATGTACGAGGGCGGGTCAATAAGTCCGTGACTTTTGGATTAAAACCGATTTTTTGATAAAAAAAATAATTTTATTTTTCAACGTAGTCTCCCTTGAGCTCTATACACTTTGTCCAACGCTTCTCCAATTTTTTTATCCCTTCCAAAAAAAATGATTTGTCGAGGTCCTCAAAATGACGAGATGACTTCATCATTGGAGTCAAATCTTTTTCTACCAAGCCATTTCTTCAGGTTTGGGAACAAGAAGTAGTCGCTTGGAGCCAAATCTGGAGAATAGGGTGGATGAGGGAGCAATTCATAGCCCAATTCATGGATTTTTGCCATGGCAACTGCACATGTGTGCACCCTTGCATTGTCTTGGTGGAAAAGAGCTTTTTTCTTGGCCAAATGAGGTCGTTTTTTTTTCAAATCGTCATTGAATCGGTCCAATAAGTTGGCATAATATTCCCCATTGATTGTTCTTCCCTTTTGAAGGTAGTCAATGTGGATTATCCCGCGTGCATCCCAAAAAACAGTCGCCATAACTTTATTGGCTGACAAACCCACCTTGGCCTTCTTTGGCGCCGATTCACCCTTAGAAACCCACTGTTTTGACTGTTGTTTGTTGTGATGGATCCATATTTCGTCCACGGTTACAAAACGGCGCAAAAACTACTCCATATTGCGATTAAACAACGCCAAACCTTCCTGTGAAGTTGTTACACGATTGCGTTTGTGGTCGACTGTGAGCAAACGCGGCACCCATCTTGCGGAAAGCTTTCTCATGCCCAAGTGATCATTCAAAATTGAAACCACTGAGCCATGCGAGATCCCTACGGCTTCCACAATCTCTCGCACTTTCAATCTTCGGTCGGCCAACACCATATCGTGAATTTTTTCGATTGTTTCGGGTGTAGAGACCTCAACTGGGCGTCCAGGAGGTTCGGCATCTTCAGTGCTTATACGGCCACAACGAAATTCAGTAAACCACTTTTTTACCATTGAAATCGATGGTGCAGAGTCCCCATAGTATTTATCAAGCTTAGCCTTGGTCTCGGTAATGGTTTTTTTTCGCAAGAAATAATGCTTAATAAGCACACGAAATTCACTTTTTTCCATTTTCTCCTCAAATTAGTGAGTAGTCTGATAAAAATAGCTGTCAAACACAAACTAACTGACGTAGCAAGTTTAAATTTTGACAGGAGTCAACTGACAAATGCCTGTTGACAGGAGCAGTGTTGCTGTTTCAGTAAAGAGGTCAGAAATTTAAAAATGCACGGAATTATTGACCCGCCCTCGTATCTTAAATGAGATTTATTCATAAAACATCTGCACGCGAGGTCTTGAGGCTTTCTAATGTGTCGATTGGTATCACAATTATGAAAAAAAAAAAACAAAAACACTATTCTCTGGTCGCTAATATCCGAAGTCTTGAAACGTTGCATGTCACATCTATTCACTGTTCACTGCCAATGATTTCGACCTTTTGATTACAAGTTCATTTCTATGTAATTATTGTGAAGTTCAAAAATACCCGCATCTACAAACAACGTAATATGACAACTGGAGATATCGCCAAAAGAATCTCAGGGAGCCGCAATTGATACTCCTTCAATAGCAACGTGAGATTCAAACACGTGTACGAGTACATAGGACTGTCAATTAGAACCAATTCGACCGGCATAAACAAAATAATGAGCAGTGACTAATGAAACATCTCTCAAAACTATTTAACAATCGTGTTTGCATTGCACGACTATCCAATTTCTAAAAAAACAAATCAACAAAGTAGCGTAGGTGTTAACTAGAAACTTCCCCCTTTATCCTGTCGATGTATTCTACATTTTTTCTAGCTAAAACCAGGAAATTTCAACCCCGCACAACCACTTCCGATGGTTGGAATATCCACATGAGCCAACTGCAATTTGGATTTGTGGTTTTCAAAGGTAGGATTCCCGTATAAGGCTCTAAGATGTTTCCATGTAAATTTGTTGCCATTTCTTGAGAAAAAGGGTAACTACTCGTATTACAATAGAATTGCGTATCTAAAACGCCAATCAATATTCAAAGATACACCATTTCCGCTGCGTAGATACCTCACACCATAATTAACCAATCAGAAATCCGATCACGTATATTACGAGCCATCTTTTTGGTGAAAACAAGTCTTATAAGTGCATGCCTAAACTTTTATTGTTATTACTTTAAATTTGTTTTTATTAATATTGAACTACTAACCCCATTTCAGAATTGAAGGCCAAAAACTTCTCAAACCAACAACAAACAGCTCATTTCAATAAAAACAATAAAAACAACCCAGATGCAGGCACAACTGCCCACCTACTACAAGTCAATGTCCAGATAATTTCTAGACCGATCGAGTTCAAAAGTCAGCTTTTTTTTTATTTTAATTCAAATTCAAATTCAAACTCCGCGTAAGGCGATTTACTAAATTGAAATCTAAATAAATTGTGTGAAAGATACTTGTAGAATGAAGACGGGCGTACCCGTATTGTGCTTGAATCATCATCGCCGGCATGTGGATACGAGTATCTGAATGTAAACAGCCGGTTGATGAATACAGAAATAAACAAAATCCAAAGACGGAATGTCCAGATACTTGTTTTTAGATGGATGACAACACTTGCAAAACTCGCTACTTGGTCAATGCAAATGGAAAGATAATTTTTTTTTTTTAATTTATTTGTGATTGGCTTGTTATTGCTAAGTTTTTATACAATGGATTCTCCTGCACAGTGGTGCTGACAGATTATGGAATGGAAAATCCATCATCAAATAAACAATTTAGAAGGTCTGATTGCTTAAATTGATAGAAAACCGGTTTGCAGTACTACTCGATTATTAAGGAAAAAAAACGTTTGCTTAATGAGTAAACCCGACCGGTCAGAGGGACCGGAAGCAGAGTCTTACTACCATTTGGCAAAGTATTCATTGACCAAAATTAGTTGAAATTTAATATTACTTTCAGCAAATAACTTCAAAAATATTAGTCATTCATTGACAATAGAATCTTTAATGATCGTGCTTCCTTTAAGCTCCCTCAAGATCCTAGCCACCATACACAAACCATAAAACGCCAATGGAAATGTTGTCAAAAGACCATCAGAGAAGGAACATGCAGTCAAATAGGAAGCATATAAAGCCGCGCTGTAACGAAAGACGAAAACCGCCCGAGAACTCTACGAGCAGAATGAAAGGGAGGAGCAAAGACTTCTTCGAAAGCATTCGTGGAAATGGAGAGCTGTTACTGCAAGAATGGCCTTCGAAAATTTCACCAGCGAATAACTTGAACATGTCAGAGCTACGAATCCAATATGGAGGCCTGTAAAAATGAATTTAACAGGCCCGAGTCCCCGACGGGCGACTTTATTCAGTTTAATTTAGGGTGACCAGTTATCAATGATAGTTTTTCCAATTATTGCTGTCAACGTTATCAATGACAACCAGCTGTCAAAATATCCAGTAAGGTTTGCCATTTTATCATCATTTCACGCTTGCGCAACATGTGGTAATTATTAAAAAATATCGAAATTCCGGTTCAGCTTTAAATACGTGAATTTCGTCGTGAGATCGGTCGTCATCATGGCTTGAGTGTGCAGGCAATTCGTCGCACCGTGGAAAAATTTGAGCCGGAGTACACTATTTTGGATCTTAAGCCACCAACCACCACCAACCACCACTAACCAGACACAGATTAATGTGAAATGAAGAATACATAGCCGCCGTAGCGGCCCATCTGAATTGGGCATCGCCAGAGAGTCAACCCAGCTTATTTTGCGGTTGGATTTGAACATACTCATACATCCGTATAAGTATGTGCTGACGCAAGACTTGAACTCAGACGACAACAGGCAACCCCGTGAGTTGGCTAATTGGGCGCAGGAAATGTTGGCCGGAGATCCGGATTTTTGGCCATAAAATCACCTTCCCGGATGAGGCCCATTCTTGGCTCAGCGGATACGTCAACAAGCAAAATTGCTGTTATTGGAGCGAAGACAATCCACAAGTATTCGCCCAAGCATCAGTGCATAAACAAAGATTGACTGTTTGGTGCGGTTTATAGCATGGCGGCAGCATCGGACCGAATTTCTTTCGAAATGAGGAAGGAAGGTTAACCTACTTTCTGTGGTCAAAGCTCAAAAACATCGATATGTCCGTGCTGTAGTTCCAACAAGACGGCTTTACATGTCTTCAGCGACAAAGCTCATTCCTGCATTCTGCCGCATTTGGTCCGATGAGCAACATCGGGCAATACAATAGTGGCCAATGTACCCGGCAAAATGCATTATTTGGTTCGGTTTATGGTCTGGCGGAATCATTGGCCAAAATGCAAGAGCTGAACCTGGTCAACATGTGGATCTAGCAAGACGGCGCCATATACCACATAGCACGCGAATCGATGGATCGATTGAGAAAATTTATCTCTCGTTTCGGACCGATGAATTTGCCGCCTAGATGGTGCGATTTGACGCCTTTACACTATTGTTTTTTGGGTGATACGTCAAATCACTCGCCTATGTCGATAAACCAGCGTCAATTGCAGCCTTGGAAGACAACATTACACGTGTTATTAGCGAGATGGCACCGATACTATTTACCCATTTATGTTATAAAAACGTATAGACCAGCTGCTGGCAACTTTGAAGAGAATTTTCACTGCTCGCCTGGCACTGGCATTCATACCGAATCCCTGGCGAACAGTAAGAACGACCTTTATACCAAAAATCGGAAAGCACTACTCGCTCGCCAAGAGTTTCAGACCTATAAGTCTGACTTCTTTCGTGTGTAATCCTGCAAGACAACACTAGTTTTGTGGATAAAAGCAATGCTGGTGAATAGAATATTAATTGCGGATGCTGCATGTGGCCAATATGTGGTGGCGGGAGTAAATAGGTGTAGTCGGCAAGGCGGCGTTCTCTCTCCACTGCTATGGTGCTAACTTCTAAGCACAAACATATGCGGATGGTGTAGCTGCACTGCCTGTTGGATCGTCTCTTTCTGTCTTCTCTAAAGCGCAGGTAGCCCTAGACGTGATCGACAACTGGTGCACTAGCTTTCAATCAATCCTCTCAAAACTGCGGTTGTTTTCATTACGAGAAGGGGGAAGCCGCCTATTCTGGCTCATCTAGTGCTTAAAGGCATCACAATCCAATTCTCCGAAGAAGATAAGTATTTGGGTGTCTTCCTGGATCAATTAGAACCTATGCGTCGTGGTTGTCTGGTGGAATAAGCTCGCGCGAAAATACACTATCTGAAAATACTGCCTTTACCAGATTCCAAAGAACGGTTTGTCATGGATGCATGGGGGCTTTCGCCAGCACTCCTGGCTCCGCTTTAGACGCATTGATGAATTTCCCTCCCTTTGATATTCATGTCATTTGCTGCACTCTCAAAGCCATCTTCCGTTTAAAAAGAAGTGGTCTTTAGTATAACACGCTCTGGGGCTTTGATGACCTTGCGCGTCGGCTGTCTTATAACTCTGGTCTTTTGGACATGCAGTCCGATGCAATTACATCAGAACTCCTGTTCCGAACAAAATATGAAATCGACTTTCCCCGTGCCCGAAACTGGTTTCGGCCAGAATCTGAGCCAGGAAAGGAATGCAGTCGGGTCTTCACGGACGGCTCCAAAATCAATATAGCATGCGCCGCTAGTGTCTTTCTGGAGGACGACAACGTTAGATTTCACTTCTTTCAAATGGAGATTTACGCAATCCTGATGGCAGCGAACTCTATTTTGTAGAGAACCAGGGGAGGCGCGAAGCATTTGTATCTGTAGCGGTAGCCAAGCTAGGCTTAGAGCACTACTAAAATCTCTTATGACTTCCAAGCTAGTTAAAGAATACAAATGATCACTGAACGTAGTCGGAAGGCTAAATTCATCAACCCTAGTCTGAGTCGCAGGTCACAATAGGATCACGGGAAATGAAATCGCCGACGAATTTGCCAGGCAAAGTTCAGAGGAGTGTTTTTCAGGACCCGAACCTACGTTGGGTTTTCTTGCGTCCTCGGTTAAGACTTCCATTCCATTCCAGATGGCATAGCTCTCCGGGATGCAGATAGACCAAACGATTCTTCCCGACGTCAGCGGCCCTTTTGCAACCTCAAGGTTGAGCACTTAAATGCACTGGACATAAGTGACACAATATCGTACGATGCTTGTGTGAAAGTGATGACAACTCCGTGGAGCACTATCTCTGTGAATTTCCGGCTTACGCTCGCATCAGGCTGCAAGTACTCGGCGGTGACGTTGTGAGTGCTGGTACTGTAGGCACCTGAAGCGTCACTGAAGCGCTTACTCATCTTCCTTCGTAAGACTGAAAGATTTCATTAAAACATATTCAAGAAGAGGCCTAACCAAAATGATAAACAGGGATTTTGTGACTTCACGGTTAGAAAACTCTTTGGAACATCGTTTAATAAAGCCAATCGCGGAGTTAGCTTTGCTAATTATGGAATCAATAAGGCCCAAATGCTGCATTGAAGCGACCGAAGCAAGAGCTAAGTAATAGCGTTCTTCCAAGTAGGATTTGACCCAAAAATTCGGCCCAGGTTGAAAACCAATTGCATTCACAAGAACTTCTGTGCGAATTTATGAAAGGCCTTGCTAAAGTCCGTGATAATCAGATCCACTTCAGATCGCTATCAGCGGAGCTCATCGGAATTAGCTGTGATGAGCTACACTTGCCGAGCGCTATTTCTTTGGCCTAAGAAGGTAATTGGATTACAAGTACTTGTCAAGAAGCACTGAGCACTAACGTCAAGACTGATGGATGTGTGTATCTCTGATCATATCTGGCCGAGGATTTATCGGGTGGTTTTAGATCATCTTTGCGTTGACGGGTACGGGTCGCAAACTCAACAACCTGTACATTTGCATTAGCTTAGTCAGAAAAATGTATCATCTAAGATGGAAAGAAGGTGTATAGGGATTAGATACCAACGTTTCAGCACGATTTTTTGATTCTATCTCGGAGGTGCAACGCAGTAGAGGAGGACCTAGGGCAACTTCAACCAACTTGGAGTGCTTGTCTCCAGAAAGCCCAAGATATACGTGCCGATATATTACGACTTGAAGTAATCAAACGATGCAACTACGATTCGAACGAGTGCAAATGTAACTGAAAGTCGAACCTGCATAAGCACAGCTGGATGAACACCAGAGCATGAACATAACCAAAACAAGGCACAAAACGGACGTTTCGAGCTAGAGATTCCCAAGATGTGGTCAGCAGCAGCATCATCGACATATTCAGAACTCTGGTCCTTTGTGGATTTATCTTCGGCCTTTCCAGAAAATCGACGCTGCCGTCACCCTCTTAGTTGGAAACTTCCAACTTCCAAATTGAGGTTTGTGCTGTTGGGTTAACTGCCCAATCGCGTAAAACACGCAGCATTATAAAGCGACATGAAGCCTCAGATATGGATGATATTGCTATTGACGACCGCAAACAAAATCGAACAACTACGTACTTTGGGCTATGCATGTGAAATGTTCGGATCCTTTACAGAACACATGAAGCCCAATAGTTAGCATAGACTTTCGGCGGATATTACTGCCCCACAAGAAGAGCCAAAGAAGAACTGAACTGAAGAACTGAAACTTGAATTATTCTGAATGTGGAAGACTTAGGCAAATAATTAATCTTGAGCTTCCACCCTATGGGGGAACAACTGATAACAATCCGCATTAAGGCCAAATTCGCGAACATAAGCCTGATATGTGTTCACGCCTACATAGAGGAGGAATACAGCTATGTCAACGACTATTTCTACAAGCTTCTCGACCAAACTTATGAGCAGTGTCCTAACCATGGCACTAAGGCCGACCTTGGTGATTGATGATCTTGTGAAATGCTATCATAGCCAGCATGGGCCTAGATATATTCTGATCAAAAAACTGTCTACCAAATCCATTGCATTGCGATAAACGCAAGACAAAGAAAGTTCCAATATTCTGGATGTCTTAACGTTCCGAGGAGCTAACAACAACTCGGACCACTACGTTTTTGTAGCCCAGACGGCCCAGACGGCCCAGACGGCCCAGACGACTAAACAACGAGGGAGTGCCGTGAGTGGTCCAAATCTTCTCGAGAGATGAGTTTAATGGTAAATGAAGGCAATTAGAATTTTAAAATGATAAACGACTTTGTTTCCCTAGGTTCCGTTGTAAGCTCGTATATTGAACCGCAGTGATTATGCGAAGAATCAGGAAAAAAGAGCTGAAGTTCACTTGGACGTTCTTCCGGGTCCATTCAACTTCACTTACATGGAAGTGATAATTTCTACTGTACTCGCTATCAATTTCTTTCCCAAAAACTTGATGATCGAAGAATCCTAGAAAACTTATACAACCAAGTGCCGTGATGCTGCAAATGACACCCTACTACGCTCTTACACGGACAAGACACTTCAGATTAGGTCCTTCCGAAGTCCATCTAGAAACACAGGAGCGAAATTGGAAAAAACTGTCACTTCATCACATTGTCATGAAGCCTCCAAAATAATTGAGAGGAAGTCGAAACCACAGAAGTGCAAAGTTTAACACAGATTAAATTAAATAAATCCATCTAAAGGGAAATAGTTGGTTTGTTAATTTTACCAAAGCTTATGAGCTAAAATCATTTAACCTTCAAAATAAACTATTGAGCATTCTGATCGATGTGTGATTTTATTAGACAATTTGCTAACGCATTAAATGAGTAACCCTGAGCTTCGAACATTAAAAAGCAATTAATGTCAAAAAATTCACGACATTTGTGGTTACACTTCTCACTTTCAAGCATCTAAAATGGTAGTGCTTGACGAATCAGTTTTAATGAATTAATCAGTGATCTAAGGAACAGTATTAATAACATGAGAATAATATTCTTATACGTCGTATTAATTAAACAATAGATATCGAGGTATCTGTGTATCTAGAGGGGTGGTGATAATTCTCAATTGATGACTTAATCACATATAGGGGTGATTTTCCAACTGAATACACGGTAGAGCATGATCCTTACAAATATTGCAACTAAGGACTTGAATATCTCGCTGAGTAGCCAACTGTTTACAACATCTAATCCTGGACTGCAAGGTCTCAATTTTTGCAAAAGTTCAAAATATTAGTCCAAAATGCCTCATGGGACGAACAAATTAACATCGCTTCTCATCTTACGCAACATAGAAATCGTAACTACGAGTAGCATGGTAAAAATTAGTTGAGCCAGGGGCTACTTTATTTTCGTAACCCCTCGTGGGGCAGAGGGCTCCATTGTGTGCAGGTTACTGCAACATATTTTAGCTCTTATCAACTCATTCTCGAAAACCACCTCAACAGTCCTGTGCCTAGTTTGCTTAAGGCGGGCCAACTTTCTTCTACTTTCGCTCAGCAGATTTCTTCTTAATGATAATCCATTTTTCAACCTCATAAGAGCCATTGCCAACTACTTTGGGTCTCTCGGGATTACTTCTTCTCCCTAGAGCATTCCAGAAGAAATTCTGTTTAACACTATCTATAAGTCGATAACGATCAAGTGAAATCGGGATCTGTGATAATAATAATTTGCAAAGTGTTAATGCATTCGATACTGCAGGATTCGGCGGGATAGTCTCTTTCTTTGGCATGTGCTCCAGAGTAGCTTTAGTAACCACAGATATATATCTGCCCAGCTTCCGAAATCCATTACGTTGCCTTTATTTGACAATTTAATTCTCATTCCCATTTATGAAAAGATTTATGTTTCCCATTCTTGTATAATGACTGTACAAAATGTCCGCCGACGTACCATATTTGGCGCCACTTTAAAAGCTTCGGTACGAAAAAGCTGATGGACCTGACGTCTTACCGGCTGGAAGTGACTTTGTGGAGAGGATGCACTAACACTTCTCACAAATCTGATCAGAAGATTATATGCCAGATAAATCGAATCTCAGCATCGATTAACAAAAAAGGAGAAACCCTCCGTTGCATCAACTACTTACAGGGTGGCCCAAATACAAGTTTCCTTTCAAAGAGCCTCTGCTGGCTTCGCAGTAGCGCATTCTGTCAACCCAATTTTCCAAGACCTTATTGACTGATTCTGGCTCTATTTCACGAATGACTTGGACGATGTTCACTTTAAGTGCTTGTATCGCTTCCAAATTGTCCGCATAATATCGATATTTAAGGGCGTCCAACAAAAAAAGTCTAACGGTTGAGCCAAGGCGGTTGATAACACGATTATCGAACTGAGCGCACCAAAAACGACGACAGCAACTCAAACTGGCAGGATGCAAAACCAAAGGTCGCGCTAGTCCATGTCATCACTTTTAGGCCATAAAAATTCGGTAATCATGGGTCTGCAGAGCTCGCAGTTGTTCGAAATGGCGCTTCCATTTTCGAAATAAAATTGGCCAATGATGCCACCACTCCAAAATGCTCACCAAACTAGTACGCCCTGCGAATGCAATGGATTTTCGATAATCGCGTGCGGGTTTTCTGGTCCCCAAAGACAGTAATTTTGTTTGTTAACATAGCCGCCGAGATGAAAATGCGCCTCGTCAGAAAAAAATTATTTTTCGGCCAAATTCGAGCTGCGGTAAGATCCAAGATGAGAAGTGATAATGAAGCTTGCCTTCAATTGTTGAGTCAGTTGGACTTTGTGAGCGAACAATCCGAGATGTTTGTGCAAAATTGTCATCTACTTAGCCGGCGCGTGAAATTTTAAGTATGTGATATCGATGGCGAGTCAGCCACATTCTCCTTAAGCAAACCAGACTCACAAAATGTTTGCACAAACTTGCGTACAGCACGATCGCTGGGTGCTTCACTTCGGCTAAAACTTATTTTCAATAAACGCACTCTTTGGGCGACACAGCATTGCTTTTTGAAATAAGTTTGCAAAATTTCCCAACGTTGTTCACGTATAAAGCGATTCATTTCGTTCTCCGAAGGACTAATACTGACCGCCAGTCAATACCAAGTATTTGGACGACACGTTATATAGAACAGGAGACCCACAATCCACCAAATTTCAATTTTTGGAATTGGGAAAATCTCAAGAAATCCAAATCGATGCTTACCATCTTTTCAACGATTTTAAAACCGAATATGCCAGCATTTATAGACTCGAGCTGTATAGAGCTAGGTCTAGTTTTGGCATCCCTGCCAGACTAGTCTGCCTGTGCAGAGCAACGATGGAGAATACTCGTTGCTCCTCAAGATTGATAACGTCTTAGCTGAGATACTCGACTTCAAAAAGGGTTTTAGACAAGGTGATGCGCTCTCAAGTGACTGATTTAACATCATACTTGAAAGAACTTTGCGGAACTCGGAAGCGAACACTGGAGGCAGAATCCTTCAAAAGCCTGTGCATCTGCTAGCATACGCCGATGAGAGAGTACTCTGGGAGAACTCAGCGTTAGCTAGATTTGAACCGGAAATTAAAAAAATGGATTTAGCTTTAGATTTAAATGAGGGCAAAACCAAGTAATTGCTGTTAATAAGAAAGGACACACAGCATCGACGAATTGGACAAAACGTTACAATTGACAGCTTCAGCATGCAGTAGTAAGGGACTTTATCTACCTTGGCTCTGCTATAAAACGAAGACCTATTCTTGCCAGTGGCTGTTTCTTTGGGCTAAAAAGCCGATTAAATGGTAAGGCCCCATTCCGAACAATCGAGCACACGATACATAAGACCTTGATCATCTAGGTCCTAAGTTGTGGCGCTGTAATATGGACTCTATCGCGAACTTCGAGAGAAGAATTATTCGTAAAATATTCGACATCGTTATCGTTGACGGGTTTGGGAGGAGAAAATTCAACGAGGGACTATACGAGCTGTACGCGAGATAGACATAGGCAGAAAATTGTAGACCGAGCAGACACCAATAGTTCTTCTCTGAACAGAGTCATCTAACCCAGACGGACAACACGGGGGAGGAGGATCTTGATTAAGGTGGCTTGCACAAGTGAGGACCGAACGAACTTGAGAGGCTTGTTAGTTGAGGCTCAGGTTCACTGCGATCTGCTGCGCTTCGCAGGATCGCCTTCAAACCAACCGTCTTATTTTTCTTAAGTACTCTGGGATCGCAATTTATAAATTTGTTACAAGGAGTACTCATTTGCATCCAAAACCACAGCATTATTGTGCTAACCACGAAGTACTCGTATTGGGCCAATTGGTATCTCCTGTGTTGATCGCCATCCGAGATCAGTAAAGTTTCAACCGTACTTTCCGTGGATGTTGCGTGGTGCTTTGCACACTAGTTCCTTTATAATTGGTTACTAGCCCTGCTATCGCATTAACCAACTGTGCTGTCTCTGACTATCCCGTCAGAATGTTTACCACGTCCCACAATTGGGCCTCAAATTTTCCTCTCTCTACCTCAGAATATGCTGCAATTGGAGCTCGAAGTGCTTGTCACTCTTAGATCCATTTGTAAGTATTTTTAGATTCCCATGTACTGCAACTCTTTTGTCTTATGCCGATAAAACTACCTGCATCAGTCACAAAAACGACTCTCGAAGTTTTGCAATGGGAGCACAAGTGTGCTAGTACTAAGTTGCTGGTATTTTCAGCTCGGTTTGTACCTGGGAATACCCTTGTCACTCGCCATCTTAGACGGTTTAAAGGTAACCTGATCAGATTTAATAGCGATATGGTTCAAAGTAAGGCATCTGGCTTCCTTTTGTGTTGTGTACACCACCTAAAATGGGGTCTTTCTGTGCGGAGTTGTCCTTGCGTGAAACTATTAACATATTCCTTCAATCTGAACAACTGTTTCTTGGAGAGGGCGCTTGGTTGCCTCAGATTTGGGACTGAGATATGTCGCATAGCCTCTAAGGAAGCAATGCATCTATCGTCGATCAGGTTTAGTGCTGACAACTGACCATCCAGACTCTACAGACTGTATATCTTCATCATCTGCATATGCCTGCCCATAGATGTTAGAACTATTGAGAGAGCAAGAGCTTGGTTGCTTCTCACATGTGACTGAAGTATGTCGCATAGTCTTTGCGGAGGTAGTGCAAGTAATGTTGCGAGTGCCTCCTCCGAACTTGGAAGTAATAAGACACGTTACTACATTAAAGTCCAGATGGGACTACCAGCGAAAGAAAATAATTACGTTTCCACTTAGGACGTTTACAAATTGTCCTTAAGTAAGTCCTTGCTAACTGAGAAGTAACAGCCTGCTTTATGGCTTCATCAATTATGCATTATTCATGAGTGAATGTGCGTGCTATCGGTGCCGAGTTTGAATTCCGACTTAGTCTTTTTCACTCCTGAACAAGGCTCTCTATATGTATTGTTCTATTTATTCAGGATTTAGTGATATGGCCTTCACCACTGATGGTGCAATATTGTGCGATAATAGTCCCAGGCGGTAAGATGCTTAACTGCTCCTAACCACAAAGTTGCAACGCTTGACTGGGGCGTATATTTTGGACGCGCTCCCTATCAGAGGTCATGAGCCCTGAAAACTTTGATCTGTCTCCTGATACTCAGATCAAGCAGTGGAAGTTGCATTGAGACCATAATAGAACACAAGTTGCGGAAAGGGTCCACCATAAGTTGTGACTTTCTATGAAGTGTGGAATGCGGAAATATTATTCTGTCGACTTAATGCGAAATTGCACTACAACAAGACGCCATGACCCAAAGAATGACTGGGGCGTTAGATGACCTTCACCAAAAAGAACCTTAGATCCAAGATAAGATTTCAAATTGATACTGTAGGAGCTAATTGTGCTCATGCGAAGGATGTCTATTGACGAATTTCCTGGATTTGACTTTACATTAAGCACCTGCAACATCTTATCCATTCGAACCTTCTAGATGGAAATGCTAATGTCTTGCCGCAAACACTCTTACCTCACTTTTTATAATAACACTCAAGTACTCAGCTTTATATCAGACAAGTCAAGTCTTTCATAAATACGACTATTTGAGTTACAGCCCATTTTTTACCTCTAAGTTTCGATGAAAATACTCACAGCGCAATATTTCTTGGCTAGGTATACGCCATTGGCCTTATCCATGAACATAACGTATGCCAGATACCAGCTACCCGGAATTCTATTACTCGGCGGCTGATTGACAGTGCCAATGCTAATAGCAACTTTTGGGATGATTTCGATCGGATAATGGACGAAATAAGTTTCGAACAAAAGATTGAGAACATCTGCAAAAGTGCGGTGTAGACCAAGACCTAGTCTCTCCATTCACTGTAACGTGCGTCTTATCATTTTAAGAGAAGATCTAGGGTTTTGTACCGACTCCGAACGGCGGGGCGTTGAACCTTGAGACATTTCTATAGCCATTGCCTACCGAAATTATGGTGATGTCAGAGAATTAACTTTTCTGTTTTCCGATGTTAGCCTGTGAGTCGAACCCAGACCCACAGGCGTTACTTTTAATTTTTTTGCCTTTCGAACTAGGGCACTCAGGCAAAGATCTCGTTCCTTTTACTGGAATTTTTCTGTCTTTCGAAGAAGTTTGAGTAAACGCTTCAACAAAAAAGTGCGTAGAGTACCAGCATTCATAACATCAGCGCCGAGTACCTGCAGCTTGATGTTAGCATATGCCTCAAGCAAGACTCAGTGAATAACGCAAGAGCGTTTAGTAAAGTTTTGCATACTCGAACGAGCTTGGAATTTGTGAGAAGATTCAGGAAGGCTTTAAGCACAGCTTGACGCTGTCACTACAGATGCAAATGATTGGCGAATCTAAGCCGAACCCTCGCAATATGGTTCGTTACCATAAGAATCTCCGGTTGGAAGACAGAAGCAAGTTTTCCTTACGTTTCCAGAAAGACTGCTTCGCCGCATCCTTAATGGGACTTGCATTTAATTTCTTTCCTGGCCCAGATTTTGGTCGAAACCATTTCTGGGCAACAGGAGTTCTGCATCAGAGGAGAGGTGCATACGCTCAGAATCAAATGACAGGCATGATAAGGTCGTCAAAACTCCAGTGCCTTAGAGTAGGCACTTTTAAACTGAAGATGGCTTTGGAAGTACAGCCCATGAAATGAATATCAAGGAGATGGAGATTCATCAGTGCGCCTAGAATGGAGCCACCTGTAATATCCGTCCCGCTGTGAATGCTCATCAGTACACCCCAAGTCCACATTCGAACGCACTCTAAAAAATCGTGATTGCTTCGGAATCCCCTACCTAGCTCTTTATTTCCTAGTCATTATAACCTTCAAACATTTAAAACCAACGTTCATCGGTACCTCTCTTTCTTTCCCCCCTGGTTTTTCTTCACCCACGCTATGAGCAAGCATTTTAAGGGTACGCCAATCCCTTAAACGAGCGCAAATTCTATAAAATTTGTCGGTCGAAATACACCGTTCCACCAGGCAACCGACTTATAGACTACAAATGGTCCTACAATAGCTGTGGCTACTGTGTTGCCGAAGGCCCCCTTACACTGTCAAAAGGCGGACAGCGCTTTGGTGGTTTTCCACGTAACATGTTTAGTCCATGGAAGTTTTTTTTACCTAGGATGACACTCAAATACTTCGCTTCGTAGGAGAAATGGATAGTGATGCCGTCTAATAGATCTGAAGCTTTTGACGAGCGTGTAGTTTTCTTTTCCGATTTTCTGTATGAAGACTACTCTCACTGTTCGTCAGGGTTTCGGTATGTATACCAGTAGCCCGGCGTAGGAGCTGATGATCTTAGTCAGAGCGCCACGGCGGCGGTCTAATTTTTTAAGTACAACTACTGGAAACAAACGATTCAATGGATCCGGTTATTGCCTCCAGTGAAAGGTAGAAGTGTTACGGAATCATAGAGGAAACTGTACTTGGTTTGTCACAAATTGTCCAGGTTTAGGCAAAATCAGTCAAGCTCTTGGCCTTTCAGAGTACTCGTCATAGGCAAGCGTCAAAACTTCGTTATCCAACCAAATTCCCTTGATGCTTTGAGTACCTGTTGAGCTCACGAAATGACCACTTCCATTTATAGAAGTGCCACTGATTGCCACCACAGTAATTGCAATTACAATAAAATATCTCAATCCATCAGTTTCAGTCACAAAGGTCATGTTCAACTAGCCCCCAGAGCCCGAGAATGCAGCAAAGTATGAGTATCTTCCATAAGTTTCATCCAAGAAGTACAAGCAAATCCATATCAAGAGAAAGTCAATTGACTGCAGCTACTAACCGACCGGCGGCGGTGGCTTTTCGAATCCAAGAAATAGCTCCGTTGCACGGAATATCTTCGTCTGTGGCTAAAGTTCATGGCTGCGTTACCTCATCCATCCATCCGAGATAATATGGGGAATCTCGCGCACAAGGTGTGTTTCCATACTTTTTGCGAGCACTGATTACAACAAGCCGCCAGAGGCACACATTATCCCCTTAAAAGGAATCAAATTGTCTCTCGCGCAACTCTTTTCAAACCAAACCATCTAACCATTTAAGTAGTTGACTAATGCAGATGTTCCGAGTTGTCAGGTCAGCCTTAAGTCATTAGTCGACTGTCGTAAACCTCTCCGCCCCCACTTTAAACTGGAACTGTTTACAACTTTTTCTAGTTAAAAACAGAGTCGCCTAGGGTGCTGCTCGTGCATATGGTCAATCCAAGTCAAGTTGACGAAGTAGTGGAGTAGTTCGGTGGATGTCGTCTTTGTGAAGATGACCTTTGGCATTTTGTCAATCTGTTTATCTATGCGGAGCTCTTAAGTAATAGCTGCCGATCTACGCTCAGAGTCATGCATGACTAGGTTCAGACAAATTATTATGCGGGGACGTATGTGGTATAGATTAGACAGAGGTGGCATTAGCCATGAGATTAGGATGTCAGTGGGGTAATTCTGACACATAAACCTGGTTTTTAATGGACCTGGGGACAGAGAATATGGAATGCGGTCTGTTTACGTAAGATCAGTTCCATGGGGCACTGATTCATCACACGGGCACTGTACTTGTATTCGTATATCGGAATCTCGTTTAGGAGCAGAAAAATGCCATTCGACGACAGATGAGGTATTCCTATTGTTGACCAGATTGAGTGGGTGGCGTTTTAGAAAAATTAAGCATAACGAGTATTTGAACGGTTATGATGGTTCTTATTGAGTTTTTGAAGTCGATTAATCCATGGAATTCAGCTAGAGATACTTTCAATCTCGTAACATTCTTGACTGAAGAATTTATCGTCTTTTAAGTTGTGTCCAATTTATGCTTAGAACTATATCTGTATGAGTTATTGCTTCCTCATTAAAGCGCACACCCCGTGGATCAATGGTTTGATTGTAGATAATTTATGTGCGAACTTTTTGGAGTTTTAATTAGTGGCTTTGAACAACATAAAACTATTTAAAGTCCCACGATGCTACTATAATTCTACTTGTCGTGGGATAGCGGCGACTTTAACTTGCATTTTTCTTGGCTTAGATCATGGGGGTCCATAGACTTGTTGAGAAATGTGCGCTTTTTCTCATCCATGAGGTGCATTTTTCCGACTGAGTGAATCGAACAGAGAAAGATAATCAGACACGGATTGATGTAACAAATTGGTTTACGAAAAAATGGTTAAACTAAAGTGAAGACGAATTAGATTTCCAGAAGGCTAATCAGTCAAACAGACGCGAGTCTAGAGACCGAACTGTGGCGGACTCTAGTCAGGATATGATTGGTTTCCAATGTACAGTTAAACTCTATTCTGTTAAACTGAATTACTCAGACGAAGGCCTAGTCCTTGGTACTCTTCGTCTATTTCTGTCAATGGAATTTCCCTGTCTTTCGTGGAACTGTTCCTTTCGGACAGCGCGAAGTATCTGGGTGTGATTCTGGGCACTGGAGGCCCTTTTGCACCTAACACCGCTTGATTTACAGATCAAAAAACTTGCTGGCAACAGTGCGATACGACTCACTAATCTTGGTTACTTCAAGAGGAGTAGTTTCGGACATGGCACGGTCCTAACGGAGCTACTGCCAGGCTAAAGTATGAAATTGCTTCCCCGGTCGACTTCGACATTCCATATGATATAATATATCAGGAGAGTAAGGACCGGGACAAAACTTTAAAAATCAGGCCAAATAAAATTGCAATTTTCACAGATGGCTCAAAAACAGAGGAAGGAACATCTTCTCAGAAGACCCAGAACTAAGAGTGTCTATAAGACTACTGGACGCAAGCAGTGTCTTCCAATCAGAGGTTCTGGCTGTCCTCAGGGCAGATGGGATCAGGGCAATGGAATCGACCAACGTCAACTCTAATACAGTCAGGAGCTTTCGCACAGTGCTCAAGACACTGCAGTCCGAACCGTGTAAGACTGTGATAGGTGCCAGGACACTGCGCTATTAAAGGAAATAAACAAGCGGATGAGTTTGCAAGAAAAAGAGGGCTACTCGACAATAGAGAGATGGCCGACCTCAAACCACCCCTTTGCATAGAGAGGGGCATTATCGAGGGAAAAATCACAAAGTCTGCCAACCTAAGGTGGTCAAGTCTTGAAGGACACAGGGTATCCAAGGCTCTCAGGCCGCTTTTTGACGGCAAACCGCAACGTTGGTGGCAGGAACACTTTATGCTTATCCAGAAAACTTCCGTGCATACAAAGCACTGGGGCCAAAGTGAAAGTGGCCAAATATTTTGTTTTTAGCGAGACAAATAAAACTTCGGGATTGCTCAAGAAGTTCCCAACTGGCAAAGTGCCTGCATTCGAAACATCTGATGGCAAGTACCTCAGTGAAAGCAATGCCATCGCTTACTTCCTGGCCAATCATGGTGCCAATGAATACCAACAAGCCTTAGTTCAACAGTGGGTCAACTTTGCTGAGAATTAGATTGTACCGGCCTCATGCTCCTGGGTGTTCCCTCTGTTGGGCATTATGCCATTGGCCAAGAACAGCGCCGCTAAGGATGATGTCGGCGCTGCTTTGGCCATCCTTAACAATAAATTGCTCGAATTCAATTATTTAGTGGGTGAGCGCATCATTCTGGCCGATATCGTTGTATTTACCAGTTTGCTTCATTTGTACCAGTATGTGCTGGAGTCATCTCGACGTGCGCCCATGGCAATCTCAATAGATGGTTCAACGCAATTCTCAATCAGCCACAGGTTCAATTTCTTGGGTTCGATCCCAAGAAATACGCTGAATTCTTGGGAAAAACTGGTGCTGGTGCCAGTGCCGGCTCTGCCAATACCGATAAGAAGAAGGACGAAAAGAAACAGCAAGAAAAGAAACCAATTCCAAAGAAGGAAACTGAGGAAAAAGAAGAATTAGATGCCGCCGGTGGAGCTCTTGTTCTAGAACACAAGTTAGAAGATCCATTCGATTCTATGCCCAAGGGAACCTTCAATTTTGACGACTTCAAACGCTTCTATGCCAAATCGATTCCCTACTGCTGGGAGGAGTTCGATCCAGTGAATTACTCAATCTGGTGCGGCGAATACAAGCACAACGATGAACTGGCCAAGGTGGTTATGAGTTGCAACCTTATCACATGTACTATATGTTCCAACGTCTGGATAGGATGCGTAAAGAGGCATTCGCCTCTGTATGCCTCTTTGGCGAAGACAACAAAAGTACAAATTCCGGTATATGGGTGTGGCGTGGAAAGGATCTTGCTTGCACTCTCTAAGCTTGCACAGGGATAAGCTTAGGACAGTACTAGGAACCCTGAAAGGACACTGTCTCCTGCGGAAACTCCCAAAGAGACTCAAATTGTCAGTTACGGATATGTGCAGATTCTGCGGTGATCTGCAAGCTGTTGAGGACATAACACACATTACTGTGTGATTGTGAGACAATATCGCGTAGTCGAAGAAAATTTTTAGGAAAATACCTTTCCGAAAGCCTTGAGGAAATAGACGTCACGAACTTCAAATGCGTTCTTGGCTTTTGCAGGGAAATTAGGTGTTTCACCGTCCTGGTTTTTTCCATTTGAAGACAAATTCAACTGGTTCCAAAGGTATCACTGGTGTCTGTGTGATGGCATATCCATCATACCCCTGTTTAACCTAACCTAACCTTCGTGGAAAAAACCCACCATACTGGTATCAAAAGTATGTACGACACTCACAGAGGAAATACTCGGCGGTGTGATCATTACTTCCCACCAAACATCGCAGGGTGTTATGTCACTAATGCCTGGCAAATTTCGGAGATTAGATGAGTAAGTACGATATGTATGCCGAAGTCATTCCTGCAGAGACGTCGGGAAGCATTTGTTTGATCCGCGAGCATCACGGGGATTTATGCCACCAGCAATTGTGTTCATAGGGAAACCAATTGGCGATGAAAGCCTTAGCAAAAGACGCAGGCAGTCTCAACGTGGGTTTGGGTTTTGGGAACTCCGTCTCATAGCCTTGCCTAGCAGTTTCAGCTGCAATTACGGTAAATGAACTTGTTGGGAAATACTCAGATTTTCAGGTTTTTCAGGACCTGACATTAGGTTAGGGCTTGCATTGACAGCTGGATTTCACATAAGTATAACTGCGACTGGTATAACTCTCCAGTCTTGGTCTCTCTCGGCAGACCAAAGTTATGGTTTCTGATGTCTCTAAGAAATCTCAAAGTAGGAAAGACTGCGGGCTGCTTACTGGCGTCGTAAATGGGCACTACGCTTTTGCTAAGCACCTAAGTGTGATGGTAATAAGAGACGCAACATCCTACGATACTAGCTGTACTAATGACTTTGACAACAACATGGAGCACTACCTCTGTGAGTGTCCGATCTACGCTAGCATCAGGCTGCAGGTACTCGGTGCTGATGTGGTTGGTGCTAGTACTGTAGGTACTTTATCACGGAAGCATTTACACATCCAGGGAGTACAATGGACTAGTTCTTTGTCTGAAATCATTGCATTTCCAGCGATGCCATTGTGATCTAGGACCCAAAGGGCATTTTCGAACCAATTTCGAATTAATTTGAGTGGAAAGCAAGGACTTAGATGTAGTCTGCCTTTCACTACAGAAGACAGAAGTGGAATACAGTTTACTGCCATTACGATCGGCATCCGCTTGAAAGACTTGAAGACAAATATTGTCATCCAAACATCGGTAGAGAGAAAGTCGATTTCGTTTCTGATGTCACTCACGCGCAAGGTGTACCACTTCTTTTAAAACGGAAAATAGCTTCGAAAGTGTAGCTCATGGTGTGAATATCGAGGGGAGGAGATTCATCAGTGTGTCTAGAATAGAGCCAGATGTACTAGGGAATGCTCCTAAGCAACAGGACCGACTGCCTTTTAAAGCCTGGTAAAAGCAAAAGCAACATATTTTCATGAAAGCTGTTACACCAGACCGCCCGACTTGTAGAATATAAATTGTCTTATCATATCTGTGTACATTCAAATGACCTTTCTCGGAGATCAGCCTCATGTCTTGACGAAAGTTTTTTATCGCTACCAGAAAGCCGACAGCGCCTTGGTGGTTTCCGTCGCAAGTTCTTACGTGTATGTACCTCAAAATTGATGACGAAGTCCTTGAGCACTAGATAAGAAAATACCTGAGTTTTGAGAGGATGGAGTGATAGCCACCTTTTAATGTATCAATCGAGGTCTGGTGGTAAATGCAAGTGCACCTGGACATACTTGACCGTTAACTTTATGGATATTGAAGACATTGAGCAGAGGGTCGTCCAACCTGGACAATAGTAATGAAGAGCACCGTCATCTGATGAAGACCGTAGCTAATATAGCATCTGCAATCAGAGGCTCTTGGCTAGTAGTCCTTTAATCAACAAAACTAGTGATTCATCTACACCATATTATCTGCCCGAGTTACTCGTATACATGCCGTCAAAAGTTTTGTTGTTTAAAGCCTCCGAAATATCGATGAAAATACACCACTCGTACTACTGCTTGTCGAGTGGATCTTCAATATTGCTGTTAAAATTTTGAAGTGGAGACTCGCAGTATCATCCACTTTGGTAGGCATGTGGGTGGCCGCGCTCAAGTGTTTGTGTATTGGCGCCCGAAAAACATTCTTTTTTTCAGGCAACTTAATTCACGTAAGATGAATGGTTACCTGGATACAAAAACAAGTCCAATTGCACTAAAAATTTAGTCTCCCCATTAAATGTTGGATGCCACCCGTTAAGCCCAAAAATCTTTCTTTCTCTCTCTGTCCCATTTACCGAAAAATTTAACACGTTCTCAGGCATTTTAAGTGTAGTAATACCCACTTGAGTGTTAAGTTCTTTTTATTAAACAAAAAAAATGTATCTTAGACGGGGAATACATTTACAAAGACATCTTGAGCACATGCAGCTTGGCCATTATCTCCATGCTCTTTGACATGAAGGAAGTCAGACTGTTAGGCCCGAAGCTGTTGGCGGGCATCATCTTTTCCGATTTCTGGTGCAAAATCTACTCTTGCTATTCGCTAGTGATTTCATATGCATACCAGTGCCAGACTAAATACAAATGTTCTTCTCAGGAATGCCAGCAGCTAGTTTATAAGATTTTGGAGCACTAATGGATTTATACTTGAATAACAAATTTCTTGCATGCTCCAAGCATATGATGTTTTGTAGGAAGCATGTCTCTTCTCAGATGCTTGCCAGTTGGTGCCACCTATGTCAATTTCCATATGCGGTGTCATATCCTACGAAATATGTTTTCTTTTTGTTAAATAATGGCCAAAACAACTTTGGTTTCAAATTTAGGATATCGACCATGTGTACGTTTTGTCGAAAATCTAAATGAAACATTATTTAGCGTAGTTGTCTTTTAGAGACATAACGGGTTGATATTGTCGAATTTGACCAAGATACTCGTAAAAGTATGTTTTCATCAGACGTCCTCCCCTTCATACAATGTATCTCCATTCGAGCATGTTTTTGCTCCCTATTGCAAGTTTTATAAAATGCTATTCAGCCTCTTTCTACCGTGCTCATACCACAGCTATTCCTGGATGGCTGCGATGCCTTCTTGGTCTACTCAGTCATTTTATATGCAGATCTGAAAATGAGAATCCTTCCCTTGATTAACATTGGCTTGAAATTGTCAGTAGCATGTCGCCACCCGTCTCGCTATGACTGCTTAAGCCTACTTTCGGACATACATTGAAATATTGTAATTCTTTTCTAAGCCGAAATTTTTTTTCCTGCTCATTATAAACTGCAAACATTCAAGACCAACGTCCATCGCTATCTCCCTTTCTTTTCGCCCCAACTTTCCTTTGCCTGCGCTATGTGCTAATAACCCCTTGAGCATGCCCATATATTGTACATATGTAGGTTTGTGGTTGCTTCTGAACAATTGGTGAATTTCTTCTAAGCAAAGCCCTCTACCTGTAGAACCACAAAATAAGTATATCGGTCCTCGTATGCTCCTGATCTTTCAGTCGCTGACCGCGGTAATAAACCAACATTGACAGCGAAAAATAGACACCAGGTATTCGATATCACCCTGCTGACTAACTCTGAAGATCACCAACTAACCAGCGAGTTACAATTCATTAGGCAAGAGACGAAAAAACTTTTCAATGCGGCCAATAGCTCCAAAATCTGATCTGACTGGGTCAGAGGAAATACGAGAGCATATTGAAAGCACTGCAGAGTGTGCCCGATTAAGGAAACTCCTATCTAAAGAACATTTAGTAGGTGGAGGTCTAAAATTACCTGCTGGTGGTTATACGCAAGGCTGAAACTCTTGTTTTGCAAGAAGCCAACTTCCCCGGATGCACTCCGACTCCAGCATCAGTTATAGATAGTGACTCACATGTCCCTAGCCAAAACGAAATCGCTAGTGGATTATAGAAGAAAACAGAATCACCTGGCCTATAGATTCACTTTCCTCTTACAAATCCTCTGGATCATACCAATCGTGCTATAAAAACCGAGGGAGATTTTAATACCATTCCTACAAAGATGCTTCTCCTATAGCATGCTAAAATGCTGAATATGATTAGTAGAGCCCGAGAAAGGAAAAGACCGAGACAAAAAGATTGATAAAGTGATAAAGGTCCCATTAGTGATAAAGCTACCGTTAGAACTAGGACTAGAAATACAAGGCACATGCTTTGGTTAGTTCAGTTTTAGAGGTTGTACATCAGACTAAAGGATTCGTTTGTAAATTGCAGAATCATTCGAAACTCACGCGTCGCGCTGAGGTAGTTGCGCCCTTGCCCTTGGAGTCATTATGTTGGCTGGGAATGATGATTCCAGTTCCAACGAAGGCGGCGGAGAACTCTGTGCAACTGTGGCGACTGCATTTGCACTTTGGCCATCCTCGAGTTCGAGGAATCTTATTCGATGCTGTTCTTCGATGTCTTTGAGCACATCCAGCTTGCAAGAGGGCTTTGTAGTCGAATTCAGACTTGTGATGGACTCGCTGTTGCTCTGTGGTGCCTTCTTCGGTGTCACAGGGTTGACACACTTGTATTTCCTTCCGAGCTTTGCTTTAGACGACGGTTTCAACTCGTATGGAGTCCGTTTGACTTTGAAGTTTACCGTGTTCTTAGGGAAGTGGGTTAACGTTGTTGAAAATGGTATCCTGCCTTTGCTTTGGTATCGGCTTCCTGGACACGTTTTGCTTTCGTTTCAACAGTGTCCTGAGTGGCAGTGGATTTCTTCACTTTCTGTTTGTTTATGTGCTCAAGCTGGGAATTGCTGGGCCTGTCGAGAGTGAAGGAATTCGATCGAATGAGATTGGATTCGGAGTCTGGTTTAAGACTTGGACTACTGCATAACCGATTGAGGGGTGTACTCTTACAAATGGGATTGCTCAGAACACAGGGTGTCGGTGGATTCACACAGATAGAAGGAATCGGTATGAATGCAGCATACGAACGTGGTTTTGATGGAGTGTGAGATTGTTCATCTTTTGGCTGGGGATTTGGCTGTCATTTTAGTCCAGATCATGTGGTCTTTCGATTTCTACAGACTGAAATTCAATCTCTTCTTCGAAGCTTTCTAGTGTAAGGATAATCGAGTTGGCTCTGTTGTCGTATATTTGGGAAAAGTTGAAGACCTAACCCTGATGCTGTCCTATAGTTGTACACGGCTGTGGTCAGACCACTCTTAACCTACGGTAGCCTAGTATAGGAGAAATCTGCAAATAAAAGTTAACAACAAAAGTACAGAGACTTGCATGTATTGGCACAACTCATGCCATTGGAAGGACTCCAAGCGCGGGACTGAAAATTATTCTTGGTCTTTTGCCCAACATACAAGAATAAGCAACGCAAAGTGCTTTAAGTTCAGCTTACACGCCCACGTCGAAATTCTTTCAAATGAACTGGACTTATGATCCACTGCGGACTATATGATACCCCATCATAACTTTGAGATCCCTTTCGCCTCTATTTCCCCAAGAGATGCATGGGACAGGAACAAGTTTCGATATCCATTTGTACGGATGGATTAAAGATGAAGATAGGAACTGATGCTGGAATCTTCGCCGATCAATAGAACTTAAGATGTTCAAGTCGCCTGCCATATTACAGCAGTGTATTCCAGGCTGGGATATTGAATGCAACAGAAGCAGCCAAATGGGCGATAGGCAAAGGCAAAGGCAAAGGCAAAGGATGTTACCCCAATCATTGACATCTAGGCTACCATTAAGCTCACAGCTACTATCGATATTAAATCAAAGCCTGTGAAGCGCTGTCGGGAGCAGCTTAAGGCTTTTTGCTTTCAATATAAAGTTAAGCTCTTCTGGGTCATGCTGGAGTGTTAGCTCGAAAGATCACAATATCAAACCTGCACTCTGCACTCTGAGAAGGCTGAGAAACCTTCCAACATGCGAACTTGAAGACAATTGGGGAAAGAACTTAGCAAATCCAGACCAAGTAAGAGTCACTTCAAAGCCAGAGCTGAACCATCTACCTTTGTTGGATTACCCATAGGCCATAATCTTCTACCGACGACGACTTCTGAAGAGGCTGTAGAGACGTGGACTTACGAAGGGATACCCTCCTCTTTCTATGCCACTGTCCCGGCTTCGACCAACTATAAATATTACTTTCTAAAAGATATCAAAAGCACCTCATATGCCACACACTCGTATGTACATATCATAAATCTTTGAATAATTTTAAACAAAATGGCCTAGAACGTATAAACTCGAGGTCTTCTAGAGAACTTCCTGAACAAAAGTATGGGAGATACCATAGAAACCTAAGGTATGCCAATTATGCTGGAAAATCACTCCAGTTCATCGTTATTTTATCGCTTTGGGAAAATTCTTCGACTATTACGCAAACCCTACTGGTCACTGTTTCGGGGGCCAATAGCAAACCTCGAGAGGTAGAATCTTGAAGCCTTAAAAAAGTCTCTCACTATTATCCGATGCAACATTCGGAGTCTCAATGTGATCATTTAGAAAATATTTAAAATTCCGGAAGTAAATTCCAACATGCCTACTACGTTAAGGTCTTTTGAAACACAAAGTGCAAACGAGTGGAAATATCTGAAAACCGATTACCAGAGTGGTCCTAAACGATATTCCAAACTTGTGTTGTCTTTAGAATTATCATAGTTATGGGAAATGACAACACAAACACAAAGAAATTGAATTTTTGACAAACAATAAGAGGTAAATCTCATCCCAGTAGTTCCGGAAGATGCGTGTTTTGAAGCGATTCCATGAAGTCGGCTTACTTAAAGACACGCAGAATGTTGTACACTTTGTGACGGCCTTGCAAATGTCTATTTCACGTTCATAATGTGTAATAAGAATTTTAAGTGTCTCACCTTTTTTTTGTTATTCGTCATTACGGCGTCTTCGAGCGTCTTCGAGCGTAGCTGACATCTACCCAGTCACGCAGGGCTGACGTTAATCCAAGCACGCAACAATTTAGTTAGTGGCTTACTTCATAGCTCGTTATTCGTTCGACAGAAGTACAATCTTTATCTATTTCGTTTCATCTTTTTTGTTGGAAAAAAGAATCTGGTGTAAACGATCCATTAGCGCCATTCAGATGACACTAAATTGCATAAGACTCCGAGTTCTTCGTTGCATGATATGTGAGTGGTAAGCTCTTTATGTTGGAATCGAGTTGGAGTAGATAGATGTTACGTGAAGTGGCTAAGATGGATTGCTAAGAAGCGTGCTACATAACTACTTGTAATCCTAACAACATTTTCTGACTAAGGCGAATGATCTTTTTAAGGTTTTTCTGGAAAATGCTGTCAGAGGCCACTTAAAGACCAAATTCTGGATATTTGGACAGCAATGAATCCTAGAATTATCATCGTCAAATAAACTGATGGAAATACACAGATAGGTCCAATAACAAAATATCAGACTTCCACTATCCCATTTTTGAAGCACATCCCTACTCGCTTGATGACAAGGTGACACGGTAATTATGGGACGATCTAGAAGACTAAATGAACGCTTCTCAACCATGTGATGAAGCTAGCAAGGCAAAGATCTTCCTGGAGTACCCCTGCTCTACTTTCCGAGAAATAGTTCCTCAGTATTTTTCACAATTTCCGACTTGCTTAGGTGGCGTAACAGCAAGGAGCGAAGATGAGCCTCAACTGACAACCCTCTCCAGTTAGCCCCATCCTTAGATAATTGCCTCCACTTGCGCATTCCAAGTCGGTTGAGGTCCCCCTCAACCAGCTAAAGTGAGGTCTTTTTCTACCGCGTTGTGTCTCTAATTGCTGGGCGGAACACTGGAGTCGATTCAATCTATATATCCTAACCATCTCGGGCAACTGATGTCCAGCTTCCTGACATGATCGATGTCGCCATACAGCTCGTATAGATCCTCATTGAATCTTCTCCTCCAAAGCCCGTCAACGCAAACGGGACCGAACATTTTGAGAAGAATTTTCCTCTCGAAACGACCGAGTATACATTTATCAGCTTTCAATCGAGCGAGTCTTTTATAGAGTATCCTTAGTTTTTCGGGATATGGCCTTCTTACTTTAAAGAACAATGATTGGCAAGAGCCAAAGTAGGCAAACTCGCTTATAATCTCGAAGATATAGCTGTCGACTGTGATGTTCTGTCCAATTCATCGATGTTATGTGTCCCTTCTTCTTCACAGTATACACTTTAACGCTAGACCCATTTTGACAGCTTCCGTTTCAATACTAGCGATCGCACCGGTGGCAGCCAGCTGAGTTCTCACAATTATGTCGGCGTATGCTAGTATTTGTACAGAGATTGAAAGATTGTTCCCCCCGTGTTCGCTTGTTAATTCCGCACAATTCTTTCAAGTATGATGTTAAAGCAGTCATTTGACAGCGTGTCGCCATCTCTAAAACCTTTTTTACTTCAATGCTCTCGGTTAAGTCCTTGTTCCGGACCTTGACAGAGCAGAAAACGTTTTCAATCGGACGAGCATGGCAGAAATGTCAAAACTAAATACACGTATGGCTCTACAAAGCTCGTCTCTAAAAATGTTGTCATACGCGGCCTTGAAATCGATGAATAGATGGTGGTTATCGATTTGGACTGGACGTATACCTTAGGTTATGTTAGGTAAGAGTGGCTGTTGAAAAAAGCAACCCACTGAGGCCTATTGGCCCATTGCGATGCCACGTGGATCTGTGATCCTCTTACTCTTCGAACCATTTTGAGCAGTTTCTGATGAAGCGTTGGAGACTGTTAACGTGTACATATATTCCCTAGATAGCTCAAGTCGATGTAGAAGAAAGCATCTAAGTGGAGTTTCCTTCCTTGGGAGAGAGCTGGGCATATACAGAGTAGATAAAGTATTGTCACTTCGTCCTCCTCTTGGATGCAGCTTCTGCAGAAATCAATAGAAAAGACTCTAAGCCTTCTCACATGCTCGCCTATAGTGTCCAGTGATGACACTAGCGCTCAGATGCTTGATATTTTGAAAGATCAAACTCTTAGAGCGTTTCAGATCCAGCTTTGGCTAGATTTGCTTGGTCGTTTGACAGGTTGATCCAACAGTCCATATAAGGTTTGTTCGTCTATTAGCTTCCAGCTTTAGTAATAGTTTGCACGTAGCGATTGGTATACCAGTGCCAGCTCTTTCAGGTAGGATAGGTAGAGTGGTTCCAAATTTGACGAGTTCGTCGGTCCTACAATTCCCTAGAATATTTCTGTGTCCCAGAACCCAATATAGGAGAAAGTTGAACTGCTCCGCCACCTCCCTAAGGGATTTAGAATCTTATGAAACTGAGCCGCCTGACTTTCCGAAAAGATGCGGATATCCTTTGTAGATATCGCGTTTTTCTTCAGCCGGACAAGACTTCTTTAGTCGCCAACATTTCTGCCTGGAACACGATGAAGTGCTTTGGAAGACTGAAGGAGAGGTTTAGATTAAGCTTATCTAAGAAAGCAACTCCACCACTCCGGTATCAGTTTTGAAATCATCCGTATAGAAGAGGATTGACTTGTCATCCATGAAAGCATCTTCCTCCCAGAAGGATCTAGTTGGGAATGCCCCCATTAAAGATTTTATCAAACCAATATTGGGGATAGTGTAATCGATGTTCTCTGGAAGGATTCCTGGTTTGTTAAGTAGATTAGCGTGGCCAAATAATTTATTTGTACATTGTGTAGCCCCTTTAAGGTGAATAACTACGTTAGCAGCCACTTCCTGCTGAAATATGCACAGGCATGCTGTCCTTTGAACTTTTCTTAGTTTGCTGCAGTGACTGCAATGTCTAAGGCCTTCCAGGTCTTAAAACAGATACGCATAGCCAATGGGTAATGCGAGGTTGAAGGCTCCATTTGTTCCCAATGGCTTTTTTTGCAAGAGAATAAAGCTTCCGTATCTTTCTTGATCCTTTCCAGTTTAGTTTCCTGTCAAAAATTAGACCCAGATATTTCGCTGTATCGAAAAGACCTAAGCTGGTACCGTTGGTTGAGGGAGGATATGTACTTACTTGCTTAAATGGCGCTACAGTTCGAGGTGAACCTGGGCCTCAACTAAAAAGCCTCCGCAGTTAGACCAGTCTTTAGCTGCCCCCAGTTGTGCATTCCAAGTAGGTTGAGGTACCCTCCTAATTACGAGTACTTGCGAACCACCTAAGGCGAGGTCTTCTTTTACTGCATTATCTCTCTGGATTAGATTCAAAGGCTCTGAAAGGCCGGAGCTTTGGTGTCCATTCCCACCACATGTCCTGGCCATCTAAGACGACAAGATCCGTTTTATGAGGGTTTACACCCGGCAAATCGGCCCAACGGGTTAATCAGTTAAAATTTTGCCGTAGGTGCTCTTAAATGGTATTTAGACGCTTTCATGCGATTGCTATAGCAACGTCATCCGCATAGGCAATCACCGTGCTAGCACCCGTTTAAGGGTATATCAGCAGTTCATTGACCACCAAAGAAGGGGTAAAAGGACACCGCCTTGCAGCGTACCTTTGCTGACACATCTTTTAGCAGAAGTAGCATTCAGTTTAAAGTATGGAGTTGACAGGGCAGTTGTGATTGGGGATGAGTTGGCGTTGTTAAAGGCACTTTCTGTGTCCAGGAACGCGACCATTATGTACTCTACATAGTGTAGGGATTGTTCGATGTAACTAACCGGTGATAGTAGAGTCGTTTCCACCGAGTTTCCTCTATAGTAGACATGATGAGCCATAGACAAAGGTCGTACTATAAATCAATTCTAGATCGTGCATGGATATCAATCAGTCGATCTAGAGTTTTCAGAACGAAGTTGATAGAATTATAGGCCTGAGGTCCTTGGGACAACATGACAGCATTTTCCGGATTTAGCGTAAGCAGGATAATATCTGAGGACCTTTGTAGCTCGGCAGAAATTATACGGTCCGGACCAGCGGACTTGTATGGTTTGAAGCTATGCAGCCCCCAGAGCAGGTTGTCTATTCTAATCACACCGTGAATTTTGGTTGCGGCTACAATAGTTCTGCTAGGGTTCTTGGCGGCCATGAACAGAGTGCTACTTGGAAAGAGGGTGTCCAGTAGCAGGTTGAGTGATTCATCACTAGAAGTCGTCCAAGAGCTGGCGGTTTTTTTCAAACGGCTAGGCATCATAGAATTTGCAAAGAGGATTTTTTTTATCCACGATGCATCAGAGATTTCTGTTATTTTGTCACAGACTGACCTCCAGGATATGGGATTGATTGAGAACGCATACCTTACGCCCATCGCAAGATGACCAATTTCGTTTAGCTCTTCATGAACCGAAGCTCACCGCAAAGTCAATAAGCCTAAGTCCCTTATCAGACGTGGTTTCGTGTAGACTATGCTTACCTACTCTCCTACCTTTGCTATCCTGGCGTCATACTTAGGAGATTCTTCATTTGCCTTGCCGAGGAGCTCGTAGAAACCTTCTTCGGTGGCGGCATTCTTACCTTCCGGTAGGGCATGAATGCATATTGGACTTATGTTGGTGAATTCAGCCTTCATTCGGACTACCATAAAACGCTCGCTAACTTGTCGGAAGTTAAGACAAACACTACACCATGAACTTGATTGTTGCGCTTGGTACAGTCCAACACTCAAGAGTTTCGCACTGAATCGGGTCCTCCATGAGTGTTGCCTTGTGCAGTAGTGAACCTCAGTATGGAGCATAAAAATGCTGCACGTTGCGGAGCATACAGGTTATCAGATACTTTAATGCTGGAAGAACTCCTACATTTTTCAAGTTTCTACGTATTGCAGCGACTTAACAAGGCTCCTTCAACGTCAAGAAAAGCAGCCAATGTGCATTCTTTATAGGAGAGGCTTTTTCAATCAAACTGATGAATTTCATGCAGGGCCGTAGACATGTTTAGGTCTAGATCATTTGTGTGCAGCTTACTAAGTTTTTAGGATAAACGATATTAGGGCATTGGCCTGAACAATCTGTCACAATCAATTACTGGGGTTGAGTTTCTACTAAGAGGCTCAGAGTCTTGGTGCTGGATTTCACGTAACTAACTTCGGGTAGCTTTAGATCTCCAACTACTGAATCTTTTAGCTCTGCACATCGCGGTCTTGTATTTTCTCTCACTGGTTTTGTACCTACATTATTTGTCCCAGTCAGAGTAAAGTGAGAGACCATTGGTCCACCAATGTGCGGAATTCTTAGTTTTAATGATCTTCGCGTTATAGCTGTTAATAATGACACCAAAAACGCTAAAAGCAACTTGAAGATAGACCTGATGACATTGAAATAGCGCACATGATAATGCTTCTAACCTCATAAGAACTTACGCTACCTAATGAAGTGGTGCATCTATCTGTTATTGAATGTGGGATCCTAAGGTTGTCAGCTGTCAAAATGTTAGCATCGGTTTACCAACACTAGACCCAAGCACTCTCTGTAGCATGAACGCTATGCTAAATTTCACGTCAAACCGTTTCATTTAGCACTTCTACTTCAATTGACATTTTCGACATTTAGTCGGAATCAGTTAGGTTTGCAGTAAAATTTGCAATTTATATGACAGCGAATATGTCAAACTGGGCCATAAAATCTATAGATAGTGTTGTTACCTAACGAATCCGCCTGTCAAACACAAAACAATCTGCATTTGCATCTGCATCTGCATCTGAAATCACTGCATTCGTTTTTTTTTTTCATCTGCATGCATAGACTGCACAAAGCCGGTTATTGTATCTTTAGTTGAAATTACTTTTTTATTTACAGTTAACTTTTCTTCAACTGTCATACTTTTTGTTTAGTTTGCATTTTGAATTTTTCTCCAACAGGTTCCGTTGATTTATGATGGCTGAATGTCTTTGGCCGTAAACAAATTTTCGAGAATCAATATCTAGCAATCAGTGGATGCAACGGTGACTATTCATGTTAACAGTCGTAATCAACAATCTCATCACCGTAAGATGACATTTCTAATCCAAATACAGTCTCTTGCTGTACTGTACAAATGAAATATCATTTACCCCTCTCGCCATTTGTAGTGAATTATTACGTGAACAAATTGTGACAGTTGACGGGATGGCTGAAAAGGGGAAGCGTTTGTTGTTTTAAGCAAACAAAAGCAGCTGTCACTGTTTCGTCACCTGTTGTGAAATGTTGCCAAACGTTTTTCCACTTTTGTTTTCCCCTCTCGAGACTCTTCCAAGTCTCTATCACTACCATTTTCCCACTGACAACGACTAGACGGCCCTAGGTAAAGCGAATTGAAACCGAATGATATGCAAAAAGACAAAGAAAAAAAAATGGAAAACCTCTCTGACATTTTCCCACTTCCATTTCGTTTTGATTTTCTCGTTCCTCAATTATGGTTAACACTACTGTTGTTGGCAGAAAGTGAAACAAAGAAGCAGTGGGAACCCGAGACAGCAGGGAGTTACAGTACAAAAAAAAAAAAGGAAAAGGAAGAGGCAACAGATGATGATCGCAAACGAGACCATGTGCTCGGGTACGGGAACGCGTTGTTAGCAAATGTTTTTGCCATTTTGCCGGAGTGTCGTTGTCGACGACGACGTTGGGGGCAAGACAGTAAGACAACAAGTGGCTTTATGGCGGTGGCGGCTTTAGCCAAAAGACGTTTTACCTCCATTTCGGGACTAACCAGGCATAGTTTAGATTTTTAGATTTTCATATTCGCTTTCGTTTGAATTTTGGACATTTCGGTTGACGTTTCCAGGGAATTCGGATTCTTTGGAGCTTCGTTCGTTTGTTGACCTTTTGGTGGGTTTTTGTTTTGATCCAATTCGTCGTGGTTTGCTTCTTGTTTTGTGTTTTGTTTGAGCCTAGTTAACTGGTTCAGAACGTAGTTAGTGGTGGGTAAAAATTTTGTGAGGCATGTGACTTTTTCCCGCTTTTTTACGGCATGACGGTTTGACATTTCGTGTGGATGCATCACGTGATATTAGGCTTCAATTGAATGTCATTGGAAAGGGAAGATTCGAGAGATTTGATGGTAATGGGTGGAGTACGGTACGATGGATGGGGTTTGATAACCGAATTTGAATTCCAGGTTTTTAAGGTCTTATTTCGAGATTTAGGTAGACTTGCTGAAGGCTTTTTAATATAGAAATAGTAGATCTACACTTTTGTGAGTTGTCGGATGATGTTGGCATCTTGGCTGTGCTTGCCTTGAAGTGGATCCATTGAGTACTGAAAGTGAAGTGTTGAAATAACGTATAGTATACGTGAGGTTCTTTCATCAAAAAACCCCTTAACAGACCCAACTTGAGATTCGATATACGACTTTGGATACATTAGGTTTGCAAAAGTAAACCAATGTCTTGGATACAATTTAATGGCAGATGAGTAGTAATTGACTAATGGTAATGCTGACGCTCTCAACCTGGCCTACAGGCATTAGTAATGGCCACTTTCTGAAACTTGCCCATTACGACTAAGTGGACACATTTAAAATGTAGTTCATCCACGAAAAAGGGTCTGTAGTACTTGTGTTATCCCCAAAAGGGATAGCTGTAGACTGTCTTTATTTTGTGAGTGACAATGTTTCTTACTTTAAGTAACGTCTAACAAGAGATCTATACTACTAGGGACACAAATTCGACGCAAGTTGTTGTTGCGGTTAATAAAGCTTGGATGTCAACAGCGTTCAAATCTTGGTCTGTAAAGGACAAAGGGAAAGAGGAATGAGAAAAGTCAATATTGTTGGTGCAGAAAGTGAGAGCATAGTCGATAAGATAGTTCAGAGAAAGTTGGTCAAAAAGTAATACAGATAATGGATTCGAAACAATAATGAGGTCAAGTACGCTGGGAGTTGGACTATTAGAAAATCGCGTAGAGTTGCAGTTATTAACGATTTGGAGTCCAAACGAAGAAACCAAATCTTTGATTTGAAAGTCACTACAGTTCTTTTTGAATAAGACAGCATTGAAGTCGCCACTTCGGAATTCATTATAGGTACCACACAATTGGCAATGTGGCGCAACTAAGGGTGAGCATCTGGTCGCCGATAGGGGAAAAAATTTAAGCAAAACAATAACAGTGTGAGATATAAAGTTGATTCTGGCTTTATTTTGAAGCTACCTTCATGCCATTATGTGTGGAATAGCACATCATTCAAATGGTCGCCTTGGCTTCGCTAGCATTGCTTCAAGCCGTCGTCGGTCCAATTTTTGATGACTCAGTCCAATATGTGCCGTGTTGGCCTCGAGCTCGTCCAAAGTGGTTGGCTTCTTAGCGTAGACTAAGAACTTGATGTAGCTCTAGAAAAAGTAACCGAGTGGTGTCAAATCGTGTGATCGCGGCGGCCAAATGATGAACGCTCGCCGTGAGATGACCCAGTCGCCAAATTTCTACTTGACAATTTCGAGCGTTGCGTTGCTTGTACGGCATGTAGCGCCGAACCACGGCTCGGATATATCGATGTTGTTGAGCTCTGACCACAGGAAGTCGGTTAACATTGCTCTTACCTTACCTTACCTAACTTACCAGTGTCTCCTTCTTCATTCGAAAGAAATAAGTTCCAATGATGCAGCCATGCCATAAACCGCACCAAGCAGTCAATCTTTCTGGATACATTGATGGCCAACATTTTCATCGCCAAATTAGCGAACTCACGGCGTTCTCTATGGTCGTCCGACTTCAATTCTTGCGTCAGCACAATCTTATAGGGATGCTGGCCCAAATCCAACCGCAAAATAAGCCGGGCGTTGTCCAATTCAGCTGATCGGCGCCGAATCGACATATTTGGGTCTTCTTCGATGTGGGTCGCTACGGAGATGCCACCGATGGTATTTACCCAGTTATGTTACAAAAAGGTATAGACCAGCTGCTGGCAACTCTGAAGAGAATTTTCACTGCTAGCCTGGCACTGGCATACATATCGAATCCCTGTCGAACAGTGAGAGGGGCCTTTATACCGAATATCGGAAAGGAGGACTACTCGCTCGCCAAGAGTTTCAGACCTATAAGTCTGACTTCCTTCATGCAGAAAAGCATCGAGAGAATGGTCGAGATCTATGTGCGCAAAACTGCCTTGCGAATGCATCTTCTGTCGGCGATGTAACACGCATACCAACGTGGAAGATCTTGCGCGAGTGCACTTCAGAATCTAGTAAGCAGAATTGAAGACGCACTCGGTGAAAAGGAATACGCCTTGGGCGTTTTCATCGACGTTGAGGGGGTTTTGGATAGCGTAACTTTGAACGGCGTGTGTAACTCGGCAAGCAACATGGCGTAGGCGAATCACTAGTTTTGTGAATAACAGCAATGTTGGTGAATAAGATATTAATTGCGTATGCTGGCTGTGGCCAATATGTGATGGCGGGGGTAAACAGGTGTAGCCTGCAAGGCGGCGTTCTGTCTCCACTGCTATAGTACATGGTGGTCGACTCATCTAACGTCTATGCACAAACATACCCGGGGGATGTATCTGTACTGTCTGTTGGATCGTAGGCCCTCGCCCAATTATCAAGGCTTCGCCCATCAATGACATTGTCTAATAAAAAGCGGGGGCAGAGCATGTTACTGGTCTTATCGTAAACATCTTCAGATGACGCCATCAAAGGTTGCTACGATTTGATCGGTTACAAATTGCCGGATTTCGGTCCGGGCCTGACTTGTTGAGGTAGGCCCCCTTATGGGAGCGTCATGGTGGCTGTAGTAGCGGGAAGCCTCTTCCTTTTGGTTTGATCAAATGTAGAGTTACAATAAGTACTGGGTGCTGTGACCCTAAGAACAGTAAAAGGTTTTAGATTGGCCTCGACCCAAACTATGGGTGGAATTTGTGCCTCCAGCACAAGTTCTAATTTGGCATCCCAGGAAGGCGGCAGAGCGATGGCAAGGCGTATCGTTGCTCCCATGGATGTATGGGCATCCCGTAAACTTATGTCCGGACGACAGGAATTTACGTTAAAAACCTAGAGGCTATGTCTGTTGGAACGTGTCTAGCGACTGTTAGCTCTAAAGCGCAGGCAGCCCTAGACGTGATCGACGATAGCTGGACTAATAATGGGCTTTCAGTCAATCCTTTCAAAACTGAGATTGTTCTCTTTAAGAGAAGGAGAAAGCTGCCTGGTCTGACTCATCTGGTGCTTAAAGGCATCACCATCCAATTCTCCAAAGAAGCTAAATATTTGAGTGTCATCCTGGATAACAAACTTCTCCGGACTAAACATGTTACATCGAAAGCATCTAAGGCGCTGTCGGCCTTCTGACAATGCAGAGGAGCGACCGGCATGACATGGGGCCAGTCACCGAAAAGGGTCCTTTGCATCTACGAGGATTGTCTGAAGTTTCAGTCATTTTGGATGCGCAGTTTTTAGTTGACAGTCGTTTGAGTGAGTCGATGTGAGTGTGTTTTGTGAAAATGGAAAAAATTGAGTATCGAACTGTTATTACTCGTAAATTCTTGTTTTTGAAAGGCAATACGACTACGGAAATCAAAAATGAGTTGGACTCTGTGTATGGGGACTCTGCACCATCATTTACCACAATGAATTTTTAGGCAGCTGAATTTAAACGTGGCCGTAAGAGCTTGGGAGATGATGAACGTTCGGGACGTCCAAAAACTGCAACCACTGATAATAAAATTGCTAAAGTTCACCAAATGGTGTTAGACGACCGCAGAATTAAAGATAGTAGAGGTTATGAAAATGTCCAAAGAACGTGTTTGTTACATATTAAATCAAGATTTAGGTATGAGAAAGCTGTCAGCGCGTTGGGTGCCGCGTTTGCTTACGTTAGACCAAAAACGTGTTCAAGTGAACATTTCCAACGCTCTGTTGGTGCAGTTTAGGCGCAATAAATCCGAGTTTTGGCGCCGATTAATTACTGTAGATGAAACTTCGATACACCATTATACGCCCGAAACAAAAATTCAGTTAAAACAGTGAACTGCAAAGGGCGAGCCGGCTCCAAAAAAAGCAAAAACTGTTTTTTCGGCTGAGAAAGTGATGGCGAGTGTTTTTTGGGATACTAAAGGAGTTATCTTAATCGATTATCTTCGAAAAGTAAAAACCATTACAGGAGCATACTACGCATCATTACTTGCCAAGCTGAAGGCAGAAATTGCGGAAAAACGGCCACATTTGCAGAAAAAGAAAATCCTGTTTCACCATGGCGAAAATCCATGAATTACGGTTTGAACTGCTTGACCATCCGCCTTATTCACCAGATCTAGCCCCAAGCGACCTCTTTTTGTTGCCTCATCTAAAAACTGCGCTCGGAGGACAGAGATTTTCGTCAAATGAGGAGACAATCACCTTCGTGGACAATTATTTTGCAGAGAAAAACGCCAAGTACTATTTGGACGGGTTAGAGAGATCGGAGCATCGCTGGGAGTAGTGTGTAGAGTAGAGACTATGTAGAAAAATAAAGAAAAATTTTGAGAAAAAAATATCTTGTATCATTGTTCGGCCGGAAACTTTTCAGACAACCCTCGTACACCTATTTCCCACCTTAAAGAACAATCCCCATTAGACGATGTTGTCTTCAAAAATATAAAATCCGCATTGTTAAACGCTAATTTATAAAAATAAAAGATTCAAACCTTCTTTTTTTATTTAAATTTAAGTTTGAACATTTTTCGCTGAATATCCTTTATTTCATTGGAGTCAGTAAATATTGTAGTACAAGATCAACAAACACCTCACGGAGAATATTTGTGAGTACAGTGTTACTTTTTCAAATTGTTTTTTCAAATATTTGGAAGAAAGTTCACACTTTAATCCGCCCGCAGTTGCAAATATCAATTCAACTTAATCTAATTAATGAATGAATCAGCAATCTTTCAATCTAAACAAAATATATTGCGTATCTCTCTTTGATTGGCATTCATTTGAAACACCGGAGTGACTTTATGACTTAGTCTTACATGCGTGGGAAGTTTTTTAGGAAACCTACATCATTAACGGAAATGCTTAACACGTTTCAAACGACATTTTATGTGGAAAGATAAGGTGAATCTTACGCATATGGCCTGCTTGTATGGTACGAGCAATTACAATGTCATTCCGTTGCCATAGTTTAACCAACAGGTCTATGGTCATAAGCCATAAACTTGATTCGATTTGTATTTTTGAATCTGTTTTCATTCAACGTGTTTAGTTTAAAGAAATCAGCAAAACACATTTTTGTCTGAAAACTCACCTACAATTAGCTGCTTTTTCCTTATACACATTTCGATAACGACATGTTAAAGTGAATCTGCCATCCATTTCAATTCTAACCACTGACCTGATCATTCAGGGTAAAACCAACTCAGCCAAGGCGTATCCAACTTGTCGAATACAAGAGCTTAGCCATAGACGGTCTCAAGGGAGAAAAAGGAATCCTGACAGTATTGCAGCTGCTAAGTCTTACTTTCACGGCTTCCGCAAATCTGAGTTCAGTATATGAATTGGATTGGATAGGATGCGATGTTTTGGCCGAGAAATTTGCTGGATACAGCTAACGGCAACGACTGCAATTGAGACAGAAATTACCGCAGAAAATCTTTTTCACATTTTCGGCCATCGGGTTACTTAAAAATAATTCGGCTATAACCTCGACGCAGAGATAGTACTTCCTCACTACAAACGGCAGTACTCATACGACATTAGCGCTTTACTGGCATTATCACTACTTTTGCCAAAAATCACTGTTTTAGCTTAGCCTGCAAAGAAAGCATCTTTGGCAGTAGGGTTGGAAGAGGCAGCCTTCACTTTGTGTCAAATGAAAAAGGTCAGACTCTCGAAAGCAACGAAAATTATATGAAGGCTTAGGATGGACCTGGGTCACGACTGAAAGCCAGTTGCCAAAGTTGATTAAGGTCACCTAAGGCAGGCGAGGGCCTACTTTACCGCATTGGCTTGCCGATTCGAAGACTCTCCAGACCCGAACGTTGATGTTCATTCACTCAGCATTGCTAAGCCGATAGGTTTTGGCCCCGGCGACAAGACCAATATCGTCGTATAGTACGTACTCGTACAGTTCGTCGCTGTGATTATATTCTTCTCTAATTTCTGTTTATGCAAACGGGACCAGAAAACACTCTCAAAGGCAATCATGGGCGTTTCCATCCGCTTTTGACAAAGTCTATTCCGCGGCGCTATACAGTAGGACTGAGGTAAAGAGGGTCTTTATAGTGCTTAGTCTGCAAGTATAAAGATCAAAAATCAGTAGTAAGTTCTGAAAACATTTAATGTGAACGGCGATCGACACCAATCCCGTGCAGGGACTATTCTAAACAGCTCGCAGTTATTTGGAAGGTCCATGAGAGTGGTTTCAGGCCAGGTAAGTCTACCATCGGCCAGATTTTCCTGCTTAGGCAGATTTTGAAAGAAGTTCAGGAGTTCTTAATCGAAGGCCACCCCTTCAATAATTTTAAGAACACGTTTATTCAGACGTACCAATTTGGGACGCGTGCAAAAGAAGAAAACAAAATTCGAGGCTCCTGATTAAAAAAAGGGATTTAGATGGTGACCGACGCATTGTCACAGAGGAGCAAAAGTTGTATTTAATGGTGAACGAATAACATTTTTTTTCTATAACTGTCGAGGGCTCAAGGCTTTTGAGCACCCTTAAAATGTATGCATACATTATGGGACTCAAGGAACGTAAGGGAGAAATAAAAATTAAATGTTTGCAGTTTATAATGACAAGGAAATGAATAGCTCTGCTGGGCATTCCATAAGTTTACCACATTTCACAGTAAGTCAAGTGGACTTGAAGGGGTGAAATGTTTCAAAAAATTTCGTGAGCACTGGACGAGGGTCTCAATTGATTGTGCAAAATTGGCGTCATCTATCTATCAAGTGCATGGAGATCTTGGAGGCATCTGATCAGATGTAAGCATTAATATCCAATTTTGGATTATAGGTTGAGACCAGAATAGGGAAATTCAAGTATTTCTTGCATTATCTGACTAAATCTAGGCAATTCGTAGCATTTTTGGCAACATCGAATAAGTTGTCAATGTCACCCATACCAAAAATGAAAAGTTGTTCAGTTTTGCTAATGGAAATGGCATTCATAGATGGAGGCTAAGTCTTTAAATTGCGTTTTAACAACAGCAAACAGCATTGCGTTTTGGGAGCAATAAATTCCACTCTGTTGGTGGTACCTTCACTATGATAGTTACGCGATTAATTTCAGTAATTACTTAGCTTATCATACGCTGCCGTTCTCGTTTTGCAGACGATGAGCGGGGATGTGAGGATAGGAATGATTATGAAAAGCAGACATTATTGTCGCCGGGAATATATTGGATTAGAAGTAGCAGACAAGAAATCGTTGATGAAAATTAAAAAGAATATCGGAGACACAATGGAACCCTTCGGCACACCAGCATTTATTTTGTGGGTATCACGCTTAAAACTGCGCAAAACAAGTTGAATTGAACTTCATTGAAAGTAATTTTTAAAGATGGTTTCGTCGATCCTAAATGAAGGCATTTTCGACAAAAGGGCCGGATACCAAACTTTTCCGAATGCTTTGCAAGCGGATGCGCGACCAGGAGCATAATACTGGGCTACGCCGTTTCAGGCCTCACAACCCTATACATAAGAGATAAAAATGTGACATTCATTGCTGATGATCCTGATAAACTATTAGAGGACATGGAATGTTCATATCCTTAACAGACTATATGCAGTCGAGACACCCACCAGTAGAAATCCTCGACTGTAATAATGCACAATCGGTACGACAATGAGAACAGTCGCTGGGTTTATTCGTATGCGGACTTGCCGTCAGAGAAAGGCTTAGGGAACAAGTCGTGAGCGTTAATTATGTAAGCGAATGCCTAATCGAATAAAGTCCAAATTTGCCAAAACGCCCCGATAGAGGAGAAGAGGGGAAGGACGAGCAATGCCGTAAATGTAATATGAAAATCGTCCTTGGCGAATTAAATGATGACGGTACATAAAGAACGAGAGGGACTCATAAACTCTACGAGCAGAAAATAAGGTTCTTCAGAAAAAAAAAAGGAAGAGTATGTTAAGCAATCGATCGAGACTTTGGCTAAGTGCTTTTAGATGAACGAAGTTACTGAATTGTGACTGTAAATAGCAGACAGAAATCTTCATTAACGGGGAAGGAAATCTCATAGTAAAACCTCAGACATTCCTGAGAATCTGCCGCACTACCAGGCAGAATGAACCATTCAACCTGGACGATGGCAGACAAGATTTCCGCCGACTTTACCAAGACTAAGTACCGCTCTAGCTAAAGAGGCACGTTAGCTGAGACCCTAGTCCACCCCAGACCCAAATTACCCAAAAATCCAGGTACCTTTGAAAAAAGTAATTCCGAATTCGATGCAAACCGAGATGATTTACTTGCAGCTTGCAAAGGAGTGTTTGTCGTAAACCAGAAACCGAAATTGGAAGCGAAAGCAAAAAGATAGTAAAACATCCAACAAAATAATGGATAAGGTCTATTTACTATGAGAGTAAATCTTCTAACTGGAAATAGCTATCTTGACAAATCTACCATAGCAGAAGCTGCAAATGCTCATATAGTCCACCAAAAGTGGGCAAAGAAAAAACTAAAATTTCTACTCAGTCTGGTTGAACACATTGTTTCCACTGGACGACAGACAGCCAAAGTCACTTCGAAAATCTGTGATCAAAAAGGGCCAAACTATAACTAAATATTGGAGGTCATATTTCAGTCCGGGCTCTACCTCATCAATAGATATTCGTAAATATTGGCCCTAAATATTGGCTTCCAAGGCTTGAGATATTTACACCTTATGAGCCCACACCAAACACTTCACATAGCTCCACGAAATGTCGTCGAGTGACATCAAATCGCTCAATCTCGATTGCCAATTCATTTGTCCGTTTCGCGATAGAATTTTGTCGTTGAACCGAGTTTTTAGTTAGCCAATGGTTTCATAGGCGGCATGACATGTAGCGTCAGTCTGATGGCCACACATAGCGTCCATATTTCCGAAGAAATAATCAATGATCATAGTACAATTACTATAGCGTGAACACCAGCCTCAGGACCTATGATGATACCAACGTGAAGACCACAGCAAAAATTTTTATCTCATGGGTCTCTTCTGGATCTGACTTACTCCGGAGTCAGCAATTTTGCTTGTTCACCAACTCATTGAGCCAAAAGTGAGTTTTACCAATCGATTTTTCGATAAAAAAAAAGGGTTGGCTTCAAGCTGTTAAGAGCCCAATCCGCGAACTCCCGTCGTAAGCCATAATCTCGTGGCTCTGGTTATTGTACCAGCTGCATCTTATATGGGTGCAGGAAAAGTAATTCATAAAATTTTCCACATTGTGGACAGACAACGGCCAAACTGTTGCGATCGACACCGATTTTCTGGATCGTTCTTTTGGTGAAAGGCTATTCATGTTGATTTGTCAGAAAATCAGCGCTAAAGAATTGTCAGAAGTCACGGCTTAAACAAAATACATCCTTTACAATTATGTGAATATCCGGCCCGCCTTACAGTTCGCAAAGTCCGCAGACTCCGCGGAATAGCGCAAATACTCCGCCTGTTAATGGGTAATGAAGCTAGTTGGTGATTAACTGGACAGAGAGCACAATTTTTCGTCCTATGGTCACTGGCAGGAACCCTGCCATCTAATGATGTCATTGTTCGAGATATGTTATCTTCAAAAAAAATGACAATAGTGCCAATTTTTACATTGCTGCATATCGACTTTCATTTTGCTCTTGGCTGCAGTTCCAAGAGATACTCCTTCGACCATTGAAAACGGAAACTCTGCTTAAATTGCGACAGTCGTCACCACCTTTTCAAGCAATGTATTCTCTCGTATTTCAATGAAATGTCTGGAATGGCATTCAGAGAATCTCCGATCAAGAAATGTCTGAGCATTCGCACTTGTTCATCACTGGAGTCACTAGAAATTTTGCAGATTTTTCGAGACCTTAAAATAGCTTAAGCGTTAAGCTGGCTTGTCCTAATATTCGCAACAAATCAGGCTATGCTGACTTCGCCAGAGGCCTCGAAAATGGGCGCCTCGTGACGCAATGTGACGAATTTAAATATATCCTCCAGCCAACCATCTTGCTCGAGCTATTTCAGAAATTGGTTTCTAAATGCGTTGCAGGCGCCAACGAAACTAGGTGCACTGTCACAAAACAGTTCTTAACGTAATCTCTGCCATGCCAATAGCTTCCTCAGAGCAGGTATGAAGCCTGATTGGCTAGGTCTAAGACCAAATCTAAATCTGAGAAACTGTAAGGTATGCCTTACAAATACTTTGGCCAAGAAGTTTTAGTGTGACATGGAAGCCAACCCCAGTCTTTAGGAAAGGCTTTGCTGGGTGTACCCGATCCGGGAAAAGGTTTCCCATAATTTGTGTGGGTAACTTGAACCAATATTTGAAGCAGTGCACTAGTTGACCAGTCTCCTCACGTCAACTATAATGCCAATTATTGCTGTGGCAATATGTAAATAACGGATGACCAGATAGCAATGATAATTTTTCCAATTGTTATGATTCAGCATCTGTCAAATTTCCCAATATTCAGTAAGGTTTGCCCTTTTATCATGCATCGTTTTATGCTTGCCCAACCTGCGGAAATTTTTGAAAAATATTATCGAAGTTCCAGCTTAGTTGCAAAGTCATCATCATGGCTTCAGTGTTCAGCCGCCGTAGCGGCCCATCTGAATTGGGCATCGCCAGAGAGCCAACCCGGCTTATTTTGCGGTTGTATTTTTACCTACATCCATATAAGATTGTGCTGGCGCAAGAATTGAAGCCGGGCGACCATAGACAACGCCGTGAGTTCACTAATCGGGTGCTGCAAATGTTGGCCGGAGACCCGGATTTTGGCCAAAAAATCAACTTCTTGGACGAGGCCCATTTTTGGCTCAGCGGTTATATCAACAAGCAAAATTGCCATTATTGGAGCGAACACAAGCCACAAGTGTTCAGCTACTTAAGTATCAATGCATCCACAAAGATTGACTGTTTGGTGCGGTTTATGGCATGGTGGCATCATTGGACCTTATTTCTTTCGAAATGAGGAAGAAATCACCGTTATCATCAATAGTCTCAGGTATAGAGCGATGTTAACCTACTTATTGTGATGGAGAAATTTGGTGACTCGGTCATCTCACGCGACCGTTCATCAATTGGCCGCCGCGGTCATGCGATTTGACACCACTCGATTACTTTATCCGGGACTACGCCAAGTCCTTAGTCTACACTAACAAGTCAACTACACCGCACATATTGGACTGAGTCATCAAAAATTGGACCATCGATTGAAACACAAGCTTGAAGCGCAGCTGTGGGACCCATTTGAATAATGGCATGAACGTACCTTCTAAATAAAGCCAGAATCAATTTCATATCTTACATCGTTGTTGTTTTATTTAAATTTTTTTCCCTATCGTTCTTATCTGGTCACCCTTAAAAATGAAGGGATGGAATGTGGGAAGTAAGATAGGACATTTAGAGACGTAAGAAATGTCTGGCTACTATCTCTAAGTGGTTTTATAGGCGATTCGTTAAAGAAAGGAGTGATGAATATCAATTTCTGGATTTCTTATTTGAAATTCTCCCACAGAATGTGCCACAATATATGATAGAGCGCAACACCTACATCTCTTACTATTAGTGGGATCACGCATTTTTTAGGTCTATTGGGTCAAGTTGTGAACTCGCTTTTTTTTCCTGGCTTTTTTCAATCCACCTATGAGTATCACTGCGTATCCAGAAATCCTACAAGTCCTTCGGACGTCACCATAACACAGATGCATTTGGAAAATTTCTTGCGATACAATTGTCGTCAAAAGCACTGCATCTGATTTGCGTCTTCCAAATGTGTTCTTATCCAGAGCCGAAAAATCTTTCTGATCTGGTCCCTAATTGAAATCCAGACATACATAGTCCTAATGACAACTGACAGGACGAGTTGGTCCACTGGTTGTTCTCCGAATCAATGACTTATAAATATCTATGAGGCGAAGTAGATGCTCGTTTCTCTGCAGAATTTATTGGAAGGATATACAGAACCGTATTTTTGAACCTTAAATTCGCATTACCATTCGAGTTAATAAGTTCAACATATAAGAAAAAAATTGGATATGCAAACTGAAGTAGATGTATCTATCAGAATTACGTGTGAACAGGGGCAATAAGTCCTTCTGCTTTTCCTAAAATTCTGGGTCCAATGAAATTTTCCAGTTACACTCTGGCCCTCAATAGCTAGCCAAACACATTAGTATTATCTACAATTTATGTCAAAAAATCAACGGCTAAATTACGAGAACCTGCCCGGAATTCCAGGACACGATTCAGATTTTTTCATTTAAAAAAACTGAAGGAAACACAATTGTATACGTAATGTCTCTCTATATAATAAAATAATTTTTTCCTTTATCTGAAATTGTTATTTAATAGGCGCAGCCCTCTAATCTAATCAATAAAATATTTTTTTCAACAACAACTTACCTCGATTCGTAAAATTTGAAGGACTCTTCTGAAAAAGGAACTTTTCCAACAAAAAAAAAATCACTATACACTGCTGCTTAAATTTCTTTAAACTTGTAACACAATTTTCAATTTTCTTGCTTTTTTTTAAGAACGTTGAACGATCATTAATAATTTATTCCCCGTGAATACTTGAATCCTTGTTTTGGTATGACCTGCCACAATAGGAAGTGCCGCAATTAGTCAAGAAAAACAAAAAAAAAAAAAACAGCAATTAAATCCGCGATACCATATGAGCACAGCGTACTCGTACTGAGCAGTCGTTTGTTAATGTCAAACGCGCAAAAAACTTCGATTTAGTTGCAACTGCAACTCTCATCCAAAATAGAACACCGACACACGTAAGGTGCAATGTTTTTGCTCGAAAAATATTTGTAAAACCAATTTCAGCAGCAGCTACAAGCTACTCAAGGTGCGTTTCTTTACTCCCAAAGAAGATGTTACATCCATTTACGTCAGATTCGTACGATAGTGCACTTTAAAGATCGCCAAAGATCACCTCAAGGAGAACTTCTTGCTTAGCGCAAGCGATGCACTTTATTAGAATTTATTTTTTTTTATCTTTTCGAAGATGACTTCGAAAAATGTATTCGAAATTCGACTATGTTAAACTTTGACACAATTTTTTTCGTTGGTTATACGGGCAGATCCAACCAGTAGAATGGGTAATTTCGAGGATGCGAAAACCTTTTTGACAATTTTGAGACTTTTTTTTCGGAAATTAGCAAAATGTTGGATTTTTCTCTTTATAAGGAAAGATGATAGTTTTCCGCGTTTCCGTTGGAGCACATCCGATCTGAACGGTGCTTGTCAAAGAACTAAAATCTCATTCATGATCGAAGATTCCATTTCACACCGTTAGTGAACGAACGAGTGAATCTGTGCGCGCGGTTGGGATACTCGCTACCGATGTTTTGCTGCTGGAGAATTGGTGGGCTGGAGAAGATGTGCTGTACGGTGATGATGACGCTGTGATCATGGCGATGATGATGATGATGATGATGATGAAGCTTGGGGGCGCTTAGGCAGCAGAGCTCATTCATCAGCTGTTTTTTTTTTTTTTTCGGGGGCGATCAAGATGCTGGTTGGGCCTCAAATTGTGCCTGGGAATGCGAAGATGTAAGACAAAACAGAAAAGTGGTGGAAAAATCATAGAAACGATACAAAGATACGAATAGTTGAGTAAATGAATAGAGGGAGAAAAAAACAACCTCAAGATGCTCATACTTTGGAGGCAGAGTATTAGGTACGCTATAAGATTTATGACATAAGGTTATGCCAAGATATACTCGTTTATTATATTTTTTTGAGTGCTTGAGATTTTTTTTAAAAGTGCGAACCTGACTTTTAATTGCTTTTACATTCATTCGACTGTCGGGATTGGGTAAATTTGGTAAGCAATACTTACAGCCGACTATTAGGTACTTTTGAAGTATTGCATTGCTGCGTAACGTTGCGGCAATTGGAAAGATGTAAATCAGTAATTTTTATGATCGCTTTAAGTGGATGCAGCCATCATTAGAAACCTATAGAGGATTAGGATAAATGGAAAATATAATTCTGCATACCGTTAAGGTCGCAGAATGGAATTAATATTCGTTTTACGATAAACAGTGGGTGGCATTCTTAGTAGAAAAGAGGTAGTAACAGAGTTGTTTTAATCTGATTAAACTTAGTGGTTAAATGCAAACGCCTACTTACAGTCCGCATAAAGGTCAAGTCTCAAGACCAATCCTAATGAGCTCCCATCTCCCCATAGAGAAGAAAGATGGGGGAAAAACGTGATTCTAAAAGCTTCTAGAGTGTCTGTATGAGAATATAAATTTATGCCAGATTCATGGAGACTTTCAGTTCAAAGTCAGAAAGAAGATCATCTATGGCGGTGCGACACCACTTCCGGGTAAAAACACAAATTTACTGGCTTACAGAATAAGGAATACCGCAAGCCATTAACCAGACAGAGTACATAGAGATTGGAGCTAAGCATATCTACAGTTGCCAACAATGTATGTGTTCCAAGCAGCCAAAACCGACAGCTAACGAATGCGCCACCAATCCGGAGAAGTTTGTGGAAAGGTAAAGTTTGCATGGGCAATAATATATAATGGGCAAGACTTTCGCTTAACCTTCTCTACCGCTTTTATAAATGCCAATGGCAACTTTTCCTGAAAGCCTTTAGAATTATCATCTCCCGCGTACAAAGTTCATTCGGCAACAACAATATAATTCTCGACATAACGAAAAACGTCGACACTATCATAAAGCAAGCAGGGTACACAAATAGAAGGCAAATTGATAGGTTATACCAGAGACTAAAGGAAGAACACCATTGACCTGATGAGTGGAACCATGTCTTTACATATTTGATACAGTCGCTGTAGAACCAAATCACTTCCTCTACGGCTTTGGGAACGACAACTTTTTCTCTCTAAACAGAGTACTGCACTGGGTCATTATTGTTCTTTTTCCTGTTTCGTAGAAAGATGGGTAAGCTCTTCAGTGGTAAAATACCTATAGTACCTGCAACCATAACATCAGCGCAGCAGCCTAATGATAGTGTTGACCGGACACTTGTGACATAGTGCTCCGTGATGTCGTCGTCACTTTCACAGAAAACGTCTCAGGATATTGTGTCACTTATTTCCGGTACAATTGCCAAATACCACCTTTTCACATAAGCAGCACCAATCTCCTCCCCGACCCTACCTTTCCCACAACCAACCTATCTCCTCCGTTGAATCTCTTCGCGACCTCGGCATTTTGTGTGATAGGGAGCTCAACTTCCGTTTGCATATGGATTTGGTAATCCTTAAAGTCAACTCTGCACTAGGTTTTGTAAAAGGGTGGTCCAAAGAATTCACCAATCCATACGTGACCAGCTCCCTCTATATTACCTTTGTTCGTTCCCTCCTAGAGTACGCCAGTCAGGTGTGCTCCCCATATCATCGTGTTCATATCTCGCGAATTGAAAGCATCCAGCACCATTTTTTTCGTTTTGCTCTTCGAGGTAGCCCTGGGACGATCCTTTTATTCCGCCTCCCTATCAAAACCGTCTCAACCTTATTAACACCCTTGAGGAACACAGAGGTGCATCCGACTTTCTCTTCAGTCATCGACTCTTCATCCAGGTCACGTTGAATGCGCGTCGCTCCAGAACTCTATTTTGCTCAACACTTATTCTCGTATACCACATATCTGCCAACCCCCATACCTCCTATGGCGAGAACAAACCAATCTCTCGTGTGCTACGAAAGATCTATTAAAATCTTACCGTCTTTGACTTTAATCGCACCACTCCCTGCCTCCAATCCGATTCCCTTAACCACTCCAACCAACCTTAGTTTTAAGTTTAAGTTTAAGTTTAAGTTTAATTTAATGTACCATTCTGTAGATCAACAGTCTCAGCAACCCGTCCGTTCCAACTCATGTCTGGAAAGTCGCGAAACTTGAAGAACTAAGGGACTCTTATAAATTCGCATTGATCGTGATCAATAAGGAATCCCTTAACCCTATAGCGCAGACTAACAGCATGATTCGGTTCGGGTTCGGGTTCGGATCAATTCAGCTAAGGGTATATTAAGAGGATGAGCTGGATGCTGGATCCTTTCCAGAAATGGATAGCGACGGCTACAATCTATCCGAGGCTACAATTAAGCCGTCCGTCTTCTGACACTATGTCGGAAATGGAAACAGAAGACGAATTAAAAAGAGGTCCTATATGATCAAAGGAAGAAAATGAGCTCTTGTGCACATCTTCAGAATTGGAGGACTTGGAGGCACTGATACGGTGGCTCCAGATTAATCTCTATCACTCAAAAAAGGCTTTGGCAGCACTCATTCTGTGTCTTTCCAAAAACGTAGAAGACATTCTAATCCATGCACCATCGATTTTAGAAGCCGAGGTTTGTGGGCTTGGGACACCTGGATACGTCCCGTTCTATACAAAAGACAAAGGTAAGATTAGAACTTGTATATTAGTGAAACGTAGCCTTAATGCATTTTTACTTCCTCATCTCAGCGACCCCCGTTGCTCCTACTGGCTGGCACCTAAGCCTCTCTTTCCGTCTTCCAAATCACTGCAGCCTGTTCCAGACGGAAATTTTGACATTTAAAGAAACTCTGTCCTGGCTGAAGAAAAACGTGATATCTGCAAAGGATATCCGCATCTTTTCGGATAGGCAGGCCCCTATCAAGTCCCTGAACTCAGTCTCATTCAATTTTAAAACCGCCCTTGAATGCCAATCATCTCTTACGGCGATGGCAGAGCAGTTCGACCTTCATCTTTGCTGGGTAGGGCTGGAACTACTCTACCTATTCTACCGGAAAGGGTACGTATTAGTATTAAAGCTGGATGAAAGTAAAAGAGCAGACCTTAGGTAGACTGTTGGACCAACACGTCTAGCGACTAAACAGATCTGGCCAAAGCTGGATCTGAATCGCTGTAAGAGTCTGATCCTTTTAAACAGGAAACATCTTAACGCCATCATAGGTGTCATCACTGGACACGGCCATATAGGCAAGCATGCAAGATAGCCGAGGAGGAAGAGGAGACACTCCTCCGCCTACTCTGTACATGTCCAGCTCTCTCAGAAAGAAGAAAACTTCACTTAGGAGCTTTTTTCTACAATAACTTAAACGATCTCATAAATATAGACGTAAACAGTCTCGTACGCTTCATCATAAGCTCAAGCTGATTCCATGAGTATCTTATGTAGAGGAGGATCTTATGTAGATCCACTTGGCATCAGAATGGGCCAATAGGCCTAAGTGGGTTGGTCTTTCCAACAGCCACTTACCTACCTTAATTTACTTTAAGTTAGTTTAAGTTATTTTAAGATTATATAGCTAGTATTATGCCGAATAAATGGGGCCTTCATCCCCACCAAAATTAAATTAAAATTAGCAGAAGTTAAGTAGCCCGTCAGGCACCCTTTAGTCTTTCTTACCGGGGACAGCAGAAAAGCTGCTGACCTCTTAAAGACATCGGGAAGCATTAGTTTGGTCTACCAAGTATGTGGAGAGCCACGCAATTTGCAGTTATGATCAAATTAGACCCCACTGAGCTCTAACTGAGGACGCACGAAGTCCTAGCGTAGATTCGGGCTTCGGAACCATCCCTGAAGCCGCGAATATGTTCCTTTCTGGGCGAAATCATTTATGGGCACCTGGAAAATCGATTTCGTATTATCGCAGAAGAGGGAGTTATAGTATTCTGGCATTAGATGGCATGTCCATATAACCAGAAGCAAAAGGCAGTCGGCGCCAAAGGTCGTCGAAGCTCCAGTGCATGTTGTACCAAGGGCCACTTCTCTCTCAACTGAAGATGGCTTGGAAAGAGTAGCTCATGATATGAACATCAAGAAAAGGAAGATTCATCGGTCCGTTAAGAGCAGCACCAGATGTGCTGGGGGAAAGCCTCCATACAGTAGAGTCAGACCGTTCTTTTGAGTCAGGTAAAAGCAGCAGTGATGTTTATTCATAAAAGCTTAATCCTTCAAACAACCACTATAAAGACAACATTGGTCTTATTATAGCCATGTAGATCCACAGATCATCAGTGACAATCCCCATGCTCGTTTGAACTGTCATTACATCAGACAGCAGGTCTATAAGATCAGAGTCAAAAGGCAGACATGATAAGGAGATAGAGATTCATCATTAGTGCGTCTAGAATAGAGCCAGACGTGCTAGCCAGGCATTTCGGCTGAGGCAGGCCATTCTTTGGAGTCTAGTAAAGGCAGAAGTGACGTATTTTTGTTCCACCAGATAACAGACTTCTAAGCTAGAAATGGTCCTATCGTATCTGTGGGGATCCAGAGGACCCCTCTCCATGACAAGCCCAATATGTTGCCGAAGATCCCTTTACACTGCCAGAAGGCCGATATCACTTTGGTGGTTTGCGACGTGATATGATTATTAATCCAAAAAAGTTTGCTATCCAGGATAACACTCAAATACTTAGCTTCGTAAGTGAAATGGATGGAGATGTCTCTAAGCACTAGATGAGTCAGGCCAGTAAGGTTCCTCCTTCTCATAAAGAGAAAGCGACGACAACTGCTGTAATGTTATCTTCTTAGCCAATGATGTTCAAACCTTCCAATCAGCACATCCACAATACTTCATCGTACATCATATTCTGAAAGGCTGGGTCTAGAACTAGACCTTGTAGGAGTTCGGTTAATATTTTGTATTTCTTCGGCCCTTCGTCTATAGGAGACGATTTTATTTCCCAAATAACACTCTATGTATTATTCGCATTGGGTTGCTTAGTATTTGGATCTTTAATAACGTTCCTATCATGGTGTTCCAACTGGCTAAGTTAAAAACATTTTGATCATCGTACAGGACTGTCTTTTTCGGTTTACCAACAGGTTTCGGGATTGGTTTGCGCGCATTACCACGTACTTCTTGTACAGCATGAATGGTCCTTTCTTTCTTCCTGAAGCTCAACTGTTAGTTGGAAACCCAATGTCCTCTACAGTCTTTTCCAGTCTTTCGCGAATGATCTTTGAGTTTGTAGAGATGTTCCGCGTAGAATTTCTGCTTCTCTTCAGGTTCTTATCTTGGTTACAACAATGTTAGCACCTCAAATCGTTCGGACGCTCAGAATACCGAGGCTGTTTCTTCCGTCAATCAATGTGATCTATCTAAGGCTGCAAGATATGCTAGCTATGACGGCATTTGGCTCCCCCGCCTATTGATTGGAACCGTAACATAACGTTGTGCAGTTCCCCTTTGGCCTTTCGCTTTTCCTCTCATAGGAAAGCAGCCCATGCAGGATTCAAAATAACTCTCGCTCTTTGAAACCCAAAGGCTTGTTTGATTCCCCTCTGACGATCTCGTCTTTTTTCTGGAACAATAAGCAGCCACTACTGACCGCATCTGTTTCAGTGGACGTTGATCTTTTTATATTTGAAAAACTGGTGACCGGCGCAGATCTTATTTGAAAGGCAACTCGACACTTCGAGTACGCGCAAGTTGTATTTTCCTTGCGTTCGCTGCCAGTCTGATGAAATTCCTTCAACCCTGTAGCATAACCTTATAGAAGCAATGCCCATGTGTGTGACGCTTCGGGTTCGACAAGGGTATCCATTCACAGCAGAACCACGACTTCTACTTGCTCCATCCACTCAATGGGCAATAGCCTTCTGTCTTTAATTAATCTGAGGCGATGTCAAGCTGGAGCATCCTTCCAAAGGCTTCCGAAAAAAGGAAGTAAATGCTCTCTAAGAACTCTGTGAAGTGTCTACGGGCATTTGGCCTTATCTTCCATTGCTCATAATATTAAAAACAGATGCCCCCTTCAAAATCCTACGATTCAAAGCCAACTTTTATGGTGAACTTGTAAGATTGGATATCTTACAAACGTCGCCAGTTTGTTCGTACACAATTCGCAATGAAACACTACATCCTCTTTCGGATTCCTCATACCTTACATATGAAATAAGTTTACAAACTCCAAACTCTTTCCAGTTACGGATCGTTTAACTTACTCGGCTGAAGGTTCACTAGTATAACCTAGATGCGTCCCAAGATTCTACGCTTCTCTGTCATATCATGTGTAACCGATACACGGTTGCTAAATGTTACCCACGCTTAATCTACATAGCAGCTCCGATCCCATTAGCACATATCCTAGATTGGATAATTCATTCACAGAAAATCAAGTGAGGAGTTCCTTCCCACTGGACTAGAGCGCGGTTTGCGCTCTGAACATTAGGATCGACGTCCTCATTCTGCTCCTTCTCCGCAGCAAAGAAAATATGCGTATGGGAATGCCTACCATCACCAAGCAATTGTGCACTTGTATACAGGCTGAATGTCCCTCAACCTTCAAGTCTTAGATGTCAAACCCACGGAATTGGGTAGAACTCCGGAATCATTTCTGAGATATGTAACATACATTGTGTGAGTTGTTTCTTTAGCTGAAAATTTGCACGCCCGCAAGACACAACTTTGCCACTAACTCTGGCAAGCCCTTGTATTATTTTCCTTGTCCTCTGCCACTCTCATTCCGTTTTTTGTCATACCTACCATCCGTTGCAGTCTTTATACGATTTAGAGAGCATACGATTAGGACGTTGGCAGAACCTATAAAGCAGAGGTACTACCTGGTAGCGGAGGTTATTGGAAAATCTAGTAGTCCATGGACATCCGCCATAGAGGAGTGGGTCGTATAGGTTTTGCATCGACTATAGGAAGCTCAATCAGGTCACTTACACGGACGCGTATCCAGTTCCTTTCATTTCGGCAACGTTGGATAAACTTCGGGACGGCACAATATCTGTGCTCCTTGGACATAAAGTCAGCTTTCTTGCAGATTCCGATGGAACAAAAATCGAAACCTTTTACCGCCTTAACAGTGCCGAACAGAGGTCTCTTTCAGTTCAAGAGGATGCCATTCGGCCTAAACAATGCACCAGCGATATAACAGAGGTTCATTGACAGCGTATTGGGTACCGGTCTTGAATCCTTTGTCTTTGTGTACTTATCGTCACAAACTCGTTCCAAAAACACCTGGATATACTGAATGAGGTCCTCAAATCGTTAATTGGATCAGGTTTGAAAGTCAGTCGGGAGAAATATTACTTTTGTAAACCGCCTTTAAGGTTCCCAGGGCACATGGGTCCTGTCATGTGGATCCGGTGAGTATGGTAAACATACCAGCACCCAAGAATATGTAGAAAAGAGGTTAGGAGCTTTATAGGAACCTTGTCTCCGTACAGACGCTTTGTACCGAATTTCACTGGCTTGGTTAGGCCCTTACAGATTTACTGAAAAAGAGTAGGAAATGCATTGGGACCAGTGAATGTGAGAATAGTTTTAGGAAAGCTGGGGAACGTTCAGTGACAGCTCCCATTCTGGCATGCACATATTTTAATAGCCCCTTTGCTGTCCAAACCGACGCGTTAGATTATGGAAATGGAGCCGTTCTTTGTTACCTTAGTAGGTTCCATGATAGGTATGAGAGGAACTACTCGGAAAAGGAGCGCTTAGCTATGTTACGGGCGATTTAAAACTTGGGAGCGTATATCGAAGGTAGTCGATTTACGGTCGTAACTGATCATTATTAACTGGAATGGTTGAGCAATCTAAAGGATCCAGCATTTCGACTTTGAGATCATTCACCGGAACAGCACATGCTTTTGCGGCAGTCATGAGATTTCAGATACGGATTTAGAACCTTGGGTTTCGAAGATGATCTCGCTAGTCCAGACAAACCCCTTTGCGTATCCAACAAGGTTAGAAGATGGTCGGTTGTGTAAATGCGAAACCAGAAGGGTGATTATGTACAATAACAACAAGTGGATAGCTATGATAGTCCATTAGCAGGACACGTGGGAGTTAGGGAGACTTTCGTTAGGATAGGGGGCAAATTCTATTGACTCAAAACGAGAGGGAATATAATTATATACGCTAGGAGCAGCAAAGTTTATCAATAGGTGAAATCGATTAACGAAAAGCCGGCTGGTCCGTGGGAAATGGTGTGTGTAGATTTGGTCGGTCCGCTTCCAAGGTTGTCCAGAGGATTCACTTATATTCTTACGGTCGCGGATTATTTCACCATGTTCCCCTCCTTTTCCCTCTGCGGTCTGCAACAGCCAAACCTGTGTGCAGAGAACTAAAGGATAAGAAGTCCGCAATGGCCTACAATCCCCAACGGAGAGAAATTCAGTATCCATCTAACGAACTTGTGTGGCGAAAAAATTTCGTGCTATCGGATGCCGCGAAATATTATGCCGCTACTCTGGCCCCTAAATTTATCGCTCCTTACAGAATTCGGAATCGAGTGTCCACTTGGACCTACGTATTAGAAGAGGATGACGGGAAGAAAGAACGTTGTACATGGCACTATAAGGACCATAAGCCATATAACGACTGAGCCGAATAAGCTGTCTTAAGTCCCGAAACGTAGATCAGTTCAATGTCACCATACAGTTCATATCATATCGGTCAAGGGTATGCCCAAGGTTGTTAACGCTTTTTGTAAATTTGACTGTTTTTCGCTAATTTGATGATGGTTACTTTCGTTTTAAATCTCTTTACGGATACTGTTGTATTCCCGCTGAAGCGTTTATTCCAAAACCTGCTTTAACTCTTTTTCATTTCGACTTAGAAACTTGCATGTTTGTGAGTGACGCCTTCAAAATACCTAAACCGAAAGAATATCAGGACATTGGTTATTTGCGTAGCACACTAAACACATTTCCTCGGAGTCAAGGGTGAGGTTTGTTGCGGTATAATTTACCACAACAAGCTGGACTCTTCCTCTCTCCCCTCTCTTCTTCTTTCTTTTTTAAAATCAGTTGCCCTTCCAGGATTCTGGGAGAGTGCGAGTAGCCATGGGACATCAACCATCGGTGCACCCTAGCAGTACCTTAGTACTTCAAGAAAATAGGTAGCACAGACGACCAATCTTCGGAAAATAGAGAGTAGACGGACGGTCTATGAAATATGCGAAAGGCTTAGACGGGCACTAGTCACGGCAACGAGTTGAACCAAGGAGTCGATGCTTGATCCCGTGTGGTTTTGTCTCCTCTACTGAGTAGTCTCCAGCCTTAGGTAGAACTAAGGCATTCCGTTTCATCCTTGAACGTCCCTGAGCATCCCTGCCTATGTCACTTTTTCCCCACCTCTATCCTCTTCGTCCGTTGTCGCCTTGCAGAAACGTATTGGCGGAAGGGCTTGCGTATTCTTCCAATCCCGTACTTCTGCCTTTACGCTTCTCGAGGATAACAACAAGCAGGTACGCGATATTGACAGAGCCAGGCGGACTGACACAGCGGGGCACTGATTACACGCCTAGAGCCAGATGGACCGCCTGGAACTCTCTGGATGCAAATAGCTCCAACCAAAAACCCCGAACATTGATTGCATAGAGCCAAGTGGACTGGACTGCAATATAAAGAACTACATTCACCGAGTCCTTACACCAACCAGACACCCAAAATAAAATGAAACACGAATAGCATGCCATCGCTCATTATCTTCCCAAAATCTGCCCGAAAGTCTACCGGGTTCTTATCCGCTTCCGATCGACGATCAGCCTGGCCACGCTAGAAAAGATTGACTGGAACGAATGAATGTGTGGCTGAGGTGCGAACGATCAGAGTGAGCCTAGTGGGAATAAGGGTGACCTCTTCTTGGTTGACCGCAACTCACAAGAGGAAGAGATGTCGATGGAAGGAAGGCAAAGCGATGTAAGGAGTATGTTCTTCTAGGAGGAAGTAGAAGGACAATTCTGTTAACAAAAAGCTAAGTAGAGTTTTTTTTATATTTTGTTGCAAGAATATAATTTTTTTGCAATAAGGCGGGGTGAGAGATTAGAACGAGTCGAAAATCCGATGGCCTTTTGCTGCGCGATCAGAAAATTCTCCAGGTGAAGCCCGGCTGCTAAAAGTAAAATAAATTCCATTCGAGGAAAATTTTGCAACATACTCTAAAGCACATTAATCCTTGTTTTGGCTACCTAATAAACCCCGATCTACATGCTATTTTCATGTCGTTACTGTCCCTTCTGCTGGTTTCGTCCATTAGGATGTTAAATTGTCCACCAGTCGTTATTTTTGGTTTTATTTGCCGATTTAGGTGCTGGGTACAGTACGCCTAACATGTGTGCTTTACACCTGACTTCCCGCATGCAGACTAAGCTCTTATTTAGGTTAATACGTTAGTGAAAGATCCTGAATACAACCTATGGACACTGCTATAAGCAGGACTCAAATACTGATGCTGACAGTAGAAGCAGCAACTGGAGGGAAATCATTCTAAGAAGAACAGTCCCTTCCTCTTCTTCATTTATTCCAAAAGCTGCTGTCAGCAGCAAAACTTTCACTCTTCCTAGAACATAGGGCGACAACCATGTTTGCAGCTCGATACCTCAGCTGTGTCCAGGATCGCAAATTTTGGGACTGAGTTTCCATCATAACAGTTGCCCTCCATGTTGTTCTTGGCCTACCAACTTGCCTTACACCTTGAGATCTCCATTGGAAGCACTGCTTCCCTATGTTGTCATCTGGCTTCCTCAGTGTATGGCCAATCCAGCGTCCTTTTCTCTGTTTGATGTCAACATCCACTTTTGTTTGTCCAGTCCTAAGGCACAATTCATTGTTGGAAATTTTTTGTGGCCACCGAATCTTTCGGATGTAACGCAGACAAGGTTTACCAAAGGCTTGTAACATGCTCGAGACGTTGGTGGAGCACTTCCACATGTCACATGCATATAGAAGTACAGATTTTATATTGGATTCAAACAGTTTTAAGTTAGTTCGAAGCGATATTTTGCTTGAGTTCCACACTGGAGAAAGGATTTCGAATGCACTACGAGCTTTATTTAGTGTATTTCTGACCGTTGAGTGACACATAACTACCCAGATAGTTGCACTGCGTGACCTCCCCTATGGTCTCCCGTCTCAAGATAACGTGCTATTGTTCGTCTCGGGTAGTGTGCATAGTTTCTGTCTTTTTGGCGTTTATTCTGTTGCAGTGAATGAGACATTTGATTAAGGACACCAATGTTGTTTGCCATCAAAGAGATATCATCAGCGTAGTCCAAATGACTTATCAAACGGGTTCCATTGGATACCAAGTCTCTCGTTTATACCCAACGTGGCAGTCATTATATCATCGATCGCAAGCAACAACAAAATCGGTGACAGTACACCTCCTTGTCTCACTCCTTGTCGCATTTCAAATGCATCGGAAAGTTGTCCACCTTGCAAACGGAACGCCTTGCGTTGTTGTATGACTCTTTGATAAGAGCAACAATTTTTTTCAGTGAACCCAGAATGCGATCGAAGGCCTTTTCACAGTCGACGAACATGAGGAAGAGCGCTAATTCGCAAGGTGTTAATATGATCCAAGCATGATCGAATGATCCCGTGAGATCCTGCCTGGTGCCTCTTGAGCACCGACTCAATCCTGGACTTTATCCTCTCGAGTATAACAGTTGCCATCAGCCTTGGGAATACGGAGAACCCGGTGATACCACGCCAGTTATTGCAGTTCTTAAGGTCGCCTTTCTTCGGTATCTTGACAATAACTCGGTTTCATTCTCCCAAACCGCCTGAACAAGTAGAAACAAAATACAGGCCGCTGCTTTCAGGAACTCGGCAGGTATGCCATCCAGTTCAGCTGCCTTGTTATGTTTTAGAATTAGGAACGCGGTTCTTATTTCTGTGCTTGTTGGAGGGCCTACGTATGCCCAGTAGTTGATAATTTGCATTTGTACTCTGATCACCCTCAAGGCTTCGCCCATCAATGACGTTGTCTAATAAAAACCGGGGGCAGAGCATATTACTGGTCTTATCGTAAACATCTACAGATGACGCCACCGAAGGTTGCTACGATTTGATCAGTTACAAGTTGCCGGTCATAGGTCTTGTTGGCGGCAGGACCACCGGTAGTCCCTACCAGGACTTAAATCACGGTACCATGGGAGTCAGGAGCCCCCTGGATTTCGGTCCGGGACTAACTTGTTGAGGTAGGCCCCCTTGTTGGAGCGTCATTGCGACTGTGGTTTAAACCGAAAGTCGTGAAAAGGATCCTCCTGTTGGTTTGACCCAATGTAGAGTTGCAATAAGTACTGGGTGCTGTGACTCTAAGAACAGTAAGAGATTGTAGATCGGCCTCGACACATACCAAAGGTGGAACTTGTGCCTCCCACACAAGTTCTGCTTTAATATCTCAGGAAAGCGGCAGAGCGATGGCAAGGCGTATCCTTGCTCCCATGGATGTATGGCCATCCCGTAAACTTAAGTCTTCCCGACGTTAAAAACTAGAAAGTGGGCTTGAGGTAAACTGATGAGCATTCATAGCGAGACGGGTGTTACGATTAAAGGCTTGATGGGCGAAATGCTATTGGCAATTCCAATTGAGCATTGGTGGTGAAAATAGCGATAGAGCAAGGTGAGACAAGAGGCATTTCGTCGGTGTTCGAGGTTGCCAATTGAATGGGTGATATGAGCATCACCTTTCGAATCCTATCTAGCAGGTGCAGAGAGGTTTTAGGAACACCTGACCAGATATGGGCATTGTACTGATTGGGGTAACTGACGGTCTTCAAATCAATACACCATCATCACGCGAGGAATGGTTTCAGTACTCCCAAGAGTATTCAACACCAGCTCTCACTAGCAATGCAAGTATTTTGCGAGATCATTACGAATGCGACAGGAAGAAGCTTCGAAAATCGCTCCCAATCAAGTGTCCTGCAATGTCCCAGGAAGCACTGAAGCTCAGTTCTGATTAATATAGACCTTCTGCAAAAAGATGAGCCAAGACGGGATGAGTGTCGTTTGATGATACACACTACCATCCCGTCTACACAAAAATCGATTTTTTTAAAAAAATTTAGAAAATTCTCTGCGGTGCGCCTCTTCAACTCCGTACCATATACCCTACAACACCACTCCATGGTGGTACTCACAAGTGATTCATTTCCATCACTCGTCTGAGCTCAACGAAATCACAACTCATACCACTACTTGGGGGCAGCACTCTTGATCGGTAGTGTCTAGTGTTGCATTACTTTTGAGATCACTGTTGGCTTCATGCTCGACGACATGCCACTGAGAGCACCACTTACCGCAAACAGTGCGGGCGGCTGCTCGTAGAAGTATAGACTTCCAACCGTGTAATCACCTTTTAGTGGGAGCTGTCGAGGTTAGAGTCATGGCAGGGAGACCGCACAACTCACCCAAAGGCTAGAGGCAGGCTGCAACTTTTACTTCACCTCTTCAGCCGAATGACAGGATTTTTCTCATTTTGAATATTTTTCGGAACGAAGGGGGGGATTAGTGTACATGTACCCACAAAGAACCCCGGAGCAATCAGCTTCAATCTGTTACTCTGGTGTTTACTAACAAAACAACGTAACCAAGGCGCTATGCTGCCAGAAACGTGTGTCGTGATAGAGATCTGACTTAGGCGCGATCTACTCCGCATAGATCAGTGGATCTGGGAATCTCCGGGTCTTCGTCAAGAATGTTTGTTGGCGGGAATCTTGTGATTGTAAAATCGATTGTCAGAGGAGCGTTTGCCTACCGGCACTATGCGACATTGTGGGGCGTCTTAATAAAGGGGCGCCCGGACAGGTTGTCTCGTTCTATGGAATTCCATGTCTTTAGGAATTTTTACAACTCCCTTTAAGTGGTGCTTGTAGTGGTACAAGTTATGACGGCAATTAGTGACGCCTTACGATGTTTGAATTTAGTTCAGAGTACAAGTACTCTTACATCTTACAACGGATAGTCTGGCACTCAGTGGAGTGGCAACACTAGTCATATTCATCTACAAATTGTCCATTGTCTGGCGGATGCAAATACACTTAGCCATCGCCAAATGTTGATCCAAAGTGCTTCCAAGTGCTCTGGAGTGATGAAAAAGAAATGAAATATGAGACAGTGAGAACACCATTAGACTAGTTTGGGTCTTCTTTTATTTTCTCGTTTTTTTTTGTTTGTGGCCAACTCTGAAGCGAGATTATTGCATCTTCGGATTGAAATGTTGCAAAAGTTGTTGAGAGACTTTTTTTCTAATTTTTTGAATTGTCTGGCTTTATCAAAATTTGTAATCTGATGCAAGGGGAATGTTGAAATCACGCATTTGGCTCTATGAAAAGTGATCTATTTTTGAGATTGTTTTTTGAATTTTTTTTTTGTTTGAGTGAAAATGAATCTTCGTTTTTTGTTTGTGGAGTTAATAGAGTGTTAAAGCGAGTCGTGATTTATATAACTTTGGTTGCAAGGGAAATGACACCAAATCAGCCATCTGCGACCTTAGGATGCGGAGTTATGGCAACAAAGTCGTAGAAAGGGCGAACTAAGTATTTTCTCAAGAGTGACTGTTAATAATGGGACTTGCCACTTTAGTCTACCTGCTTGTGGGCTCTTCTACAATATATTTCAGCTTACATGGGCTTCCACTTGTAGTAAATTATTTTATGAAGACACAAGCGTGGAAAATTAAACCCCCGCCCAGCAACTCCTACTCTCATTTCCACGTGATAAAGCCTGGAATGTCATCAGTGGCTCTAGTCAGATACAAGATAATTGATGCACTTCCTCTTTTAAACCTAAAGCGAGCCCTAAGGTTGTCCCGGCTTAAGAAACCCATATACGTCAACGGAAGCTCTCATAACCTCACAGGGGCTTTTGGCATCAGACTGTTTAGCCACAGAGTATAAGAATGACAGAGTTAAAAACAAATTCTTAGACCTCCAAGAGCAAACACCGCTTCGGAAGATTAGACACCTTGCCGATGTGGGGCGGCTTAAGTAGAGAAACAGGAGGCTAGACCAGGGAAGCGACCAAAATTCGTCTGGTAGAACTGAATTTGACTCCAAAACTAAGATCCAATCATGTGCTGGATTACAGTGTTATCCGTACCGTGCCAATACTCAACCTGGCTGTAGGCTCACAAATAGCTCACTAACGGGGGTACATAAGTATATATAAGACCAAGTAAAAATAAAAAAAAAACAAAACAAAAACACAATTACGGAGTCAGATTAATAAGATGGAGACACTATCTCATCTCCAGTGAAGCCACCAAGCAATGCACTGACAATGATGGACGCGCAGAACGCTTAGGTTACCAACATACCAAGCCATGCGAAACTGGAAAGGTGTAAAAAATTAAAAGGAACAAATGAGAAGTTCTTCTATTTTACCGGAGCCCAAAGAAGACGAATTGGAATCCGGATCAAGGACAGCATGACACCGGAGGAAGCCAGAAAAACTATGCGGAAGAAAAGAAAAGCACAAAAGCAAGCTGAAAATAAGATGCCGATCAGTCAACTCCCCGAGGGTGCAACAGTAGAGAAAACACAGATCGCATCCAGTAGGAGATGCACCGAGGCATAGTGGGAAATACTCCTCTCATACAAAACTTCGCTCAGATTCTAATAAAGGACCTAGCTAGGTGGTAAGTAAGAGCAGGAACCCGATCGAACCCTCGGCCAGCTACAAAACAGCAAGACCGTCGACATCAGGGCTGTCCTATAAGGGCGCATTAACCCAATACAAGGTTGTTATAATGCATTAAATGCATCCCAGTCAGTGCAATAAATTCAGCAGGTAAAAAAATGCCTACTGATCGAGGTAGACAAAACCGACAACAATTATCGCCTCGCATTTTTTGCATGAACACCAAGGGATGGTTGGCACAAAAGATTGGCTCATGTCCACTGTAAAGAAGATAAAAACCATGGCCAGAAGCCCAGCTCCGTACAATTCAGGGAAGTGAAATCCCCAAACTGTACACTTGTATAACCTTCCTCCCAGACGATGAGAAAATGCCGAAGGAAGTCATCCTGTCAAAGTTCGCCAAGCAGAATCCTGGCATTTCCACAACCACAGGGTCTCAAAGGAAAAAAGCGAAGGTGATACAGTAGAAGTGACTTTCTCTATCGATGAAAAGTCCAAGGAATACTTTATGGAGCACAAGTACAAACTATTTCTTAACTTCTTTCAGGTACAGATCCGCATCAAAGGACTATCACGAGCAGAAAAACACACTGCCATTCCTAAGCGTGCAACCCCTCAAATTCGGACGAGGGCGTAACCAAAACTGCTTGATGCAAGAACAAGAAATCAAGAGCACGAAAAGCTCAATAAGACTTCCAGCCTACAATAAAAAGTAGCATAGACAGCTCAATGGATGGGGACAAAAGCTCTAATGCCGGGACATCAAAAGACAGTATCTCTATGCCCAGACCATTAGATGCCATCCCAAGACCTAAACTGTCTCCAAATATTGACAACTCTGCCAGTACCACCTAACAATAACTAACATGGAACTAAGGTACATCTTAGTTAATCTACAACGTGCAAGGCCGACTCGTCAGTGCTTAGCTATAGGTTTAACAAAGATCACCTAGACGTCGCCTTTATCCAAGAACCATATTCTGAAAATCCCGCTGCACAGCAGACGCAATCAAAACAGTCATTGATATAGAGCAAGCGCAGCCATCGAGCTACGAGTACGTCGATGGCGATTCGGAACAAAGGAATACTGTGCAGTGGTCTCATTAGACTTTCAATTCAGCAAACTGGACCTTTATAATGAATTCTCTTAATAGAATGAACCTACCAAACTATATTCTCAAAATTATAGCTGCTTCAAGAATAGAAAGCTAAGCAATGGTACTGACCAAACACTACATCGTTACAGCAGGTGTGTCACAATGGAATATTATGTGTGACGGTGAAAATAATAGGTTTTGCGGACGATATCGCGATCGCAACAGTGACCAATCGATTTGAAACTTGACTTGGACAGCCAGCCTGAATTTAACAGAACATAAAACAGAAGCAGTTCTTATCATTTCACTGAAGTTCCAATTGAGGTGAGCGATAGTACCTGCGGTAGCTAGTAATGCCCTTGGCAGCCTGCTGCTGCGGTTTCCCTAGATGGCATTAGGTCGGCTGGCACTGATAGTGATTTTTCAGTTATGCTGCAAAAAGGTAGAGGCCAGTTCTCTGGCAACTCTGAAGAAAATCTTCTCTGCTAGCCTTGCTACCGGCATATATAACGAATCTCTGCGAAAATTTTCTTGTACCACCTTCGAGTGGCTTTCATTATTTGTCCAAAAGATCTTCTATCTTGAAACAGAGATTTTCATCCCAAAGCCATGGCGTAGCGTGTGCTGACACTATCACAAAACTTGCGACAACTTTCCAAAGTTACCAGCCTATCTCAACGTAAGAAAGCCTCGCATGTAACCAGTCTTAAGAAGGCGTTGATCGATATCCCAGCTACCCAGGTGACTCAGTTGGGCAATGATCTTCTTGTAGCTATCGAGGATTCCGGTGCTCAAACTGACACTGTTAGTCTGTGGATCGTAGCTGATTCATGATCCGAAAACGAGGAAAACAATGGTACAGCCAATTTCTTGGAACACATGACATTTAAGGGAACTTCCAAGCGTTCGCAGACGGATTTGGAACATGAAGTCAAGAATATGGGTGCCCACTTGAATGATAAGCCGAAGGCTGTTGAGATTCTCGGCTATATCATCCAGAACTCAAAATTCGGGGAATCCGAAATTGAACGTGAACGCTGGGTAATTCTGCGCGAGATGCAAAAAGTCGAAAGCAATTTGCAGGAAGTCGTGTTCGATCATTTGCACGCAACTGCCTATCAGGGAACTCCATTACGCCAGAGCATTTTGGGACCCACAAAGAACATTAAGTCCATTAGCAAATCTGACTTGTCGGACTACATCACCCCGCACTACAAGGCTGCCCGCATTGTTTTTGTAGCTGGTGTTAACCACAATGAACTCGTTGGCTTGGCCAAGCAAACCTTGGAAAATTTCAAAACACCTACGATGGCAAGCTATCAGTAGTCAGCCCATGACGCTTCACTGGCTCAGAGATCCGCATTCGTGACGATTCATTGCCACTGTTTCATGTTGCAATTGTTGTTGAAAAGTGCGGATGGACCGATAAAAACCATTGATGGTTGCCAGCACCTTGATCGGAGTTTGAGATCGTTCTCAGGGTGGTGGTGTCAATAACGCTTCCAACTTGGTTCGCCATAGCACCGAAGATAACCTCTGCCACAACTTTCAATCATTCAACACCTGCTACAAGGACACCGGTCTAGTCTCTGGGATATTTACTGGGTCTGCGAGTCACTCCAAAGCGAGTTCATGGTCTACAATGTGACACAAGAATGCATGAGTCGCTGTACAATGATCACCGCAGCTGAAGTCGAACGCATCAAGAACTATGGAAACTCCCATTGCGAGGATATCCGCATCGCACTGCGCCAACTTGAGAGTCGTATTGACTCTGTGTCGGTGCAAACATTCGTGATATTGGAATGAAGTACATCTACGACAGGTGTTCAGTTGTTTCTGCCGTCAGACCAACTGAGAATCTTCCCGCATACAACAGAATCCACTCCAACTTGTACTGGCTTAAGGTTTAAATGTTAAAAAAAAATATTAAGGCTTGCCGTAACACTCTTGGGAAGCGAAGCATATTCCTTAACCACACTGCTGATGTTGATGATAATCGAACCCAAAAATAGAAACGCCGAAGATCGAGGGATGTTAAATAAGAAAGAATTAGAGCTGCCCTTTAACCGTAAATTAGAAAACGGGACTTCAAGAGCTTCTAATCTATCACCCTACTTCCTTCATATTCAAGCTCAACTAAAGAACGGCCAAACTCATGCAAAGCGACTTCCTGTCTTTACTACTTTGGTGGCCCTTGGTCGGCTGACTGTTTATTGCTCTCCATTGCTCTAACGTCTACGCTCACGTATATGTAAGCAGATGATGTGGCTGCATTGTCCTGTGCATCGTGCCTGCTAATCGAAAAGAGTTTTTTCTCTTTTCACCGTGGAGGAACCTGATCTGACACATCTAGTGCTTAAAGGCATCCCCAACCAACATTTCTCCAACGAATCTAAGTATTTGGGCGTTATCCTGGATAATAAACTTCTTTGGACTAAACAGGTCACGTCGAAAGCCCCTTAGGCACTGTCGGCACTCTTGTAGTGTAAAGGAGCTTTCGGCAAGACTATTGAGGCTAATCACTGAGGTGGTCCTCTGGATTTACACCACTATGACAAGACCAATTACGTCCTATGGGTCAGTCGGTTATCTCGTGGAAAAAGGCCACAAAAATGCCTCACTACTGCTTTTACCAGACTTCAAAGTACATGGGAAGTTTGCTTAGTACGCCTGACTTTGCTCTAGAGCACTTTCTCCCTCACCTTGAAACGCATATCATAGGCTGCACTCTCAAAAGCATCTTCCGTTTATACAAATGTTATTGTTGGTACAACACGCACTAGAATTCTGATGGGGTCCTGACTGATGCCGACACCAGAACTCCTGTTGCCTAAAAAAGACAAAATCGACTTTCCCTCCCTGTGCCAGGAATGGTTTCGGCCACAATCTGAGCCAGGAAAAGAATATAGCTCTGCTCTAAGACCGATGTAGGATGGAGGCTTTTGGTGTCTTTTTAAAACTTCACTCTTCGTTCGGAAAACTTAAGCCAAGCGGATCCTGGCCATACAAATGCCATTTCTTGCTGTCACTAAGTAGAAATGCTTGCAGACTAAGCACTTAAGTGTGGTAGGTATAAGTGGCACACCGCCGTTGTTGGAAAAGACTTTGACGGATAAGAAAACATAACGTCGTTGCTATGCTGGCAATGTTGATACGAAATGTTCTATATTCCCCGACGCTTAAAGAGAAGCTATTGGAGTGGTGGTCCAGCAATGATGTCTTGACGCATGTCAACCCGTAGCATTTCTTCAGCGGAAATCTGTCACCTTCCGTCCAGAAGAAGCCAACTTTCGGCAGGGAACTAAATTCAATTTACTCATTTACGAGTAACACATTTTCACCATATATTTGAACGTCGCGCCGATATACAGTGACTTCAAGCCACTAGAACATGCATTTAAACGACTACCAGAATGTGGATGACAATTCAGAAGATTGGACATCATCGGAGAATTTAGCACTAACATTAGACATGTTTCCAACTCGATGAACATCATCGCCGACATGTCGATGCCGTCGAGCCGATAGTACCATTAAACGAGAGAGCTCAAGTGCAAGCCAATGACAAAGAGCCTCAAAACATCGTCAGTAACCCCACATCTAACCAACTGAACTCTGCTACGACACAGGTACAACCTGCACATATGTGCCACAGGATCACCGCAAAACTGTTTGGACTCCTTTCACCCTTTGGTGTACCATGGAAAACCACCCCCACGGTCGTCTTTCTATGAATAATGAGCGCTCTAAGGGGGTTAAGTAGAGCATCAACTGGCGAACAAAATTACCAATTTTCAACTACCTACAAAGCGCTTCCATATTGATTTCGTCAGTGTCCTACCATCTAAAGGAATTAATCAGTGTCTTACAATCAACCATCGATTTACACGATGTTTTGAAGCCCTTGCCTCGATGTACCACGGAGGATTACTTCGGACTAAGGGACACAGTTCACATCTGACCGCTTTAGATGTCCACCCAAGCTTCTTGGATGTAAACACCTTCGAGCAATGCCTCAACACCCTAGTCAAATGGATTCATCTTCAGCCCTGCCTGTTATGTTTCTCGGACTCCGAAAGGGATTCAAAGAATACATTCAAGCAACCTCATCTAAGCGTGTGTATGGTGAACCGATTCGATTGCCCGGTGAATTCTTGTGTCCGCCAAACCGAAGCATTTGAACTCTAGTCTACGTGCCAATTCTTTGCATAAACACCAAACGTACCGTCAGAATGGTGATTGCTAGAACCTCACAACATCAAGACCTCCAATCCAAAATGACAAAACCAAGGAACCCCTCTAGAAAGCGCTTCACAACCGACGTGCATATGAACACTCGACAATCAAAACAAACGCTTATGTCACATTTAATTGACGCCTTCATGTACTTCAATCAGACTTGCCAACTTGCTCAATTAGATCACATCCCACCAACATTCAAGATCTTGTCACTGTAGACTCCAAATTACCTCACTAATAAGCAGCCTTCAACACCTCTCATCAACACTACCCGGGGGTAGATCTGGAATTGATCTCCCGCTCAGTAATTAGTGTCACAAAAATTTGGTCATCAAGCAGCCTAATCAGCTTGGATTAGGATACGAATACTTGAGTTAAGTATCTAAACCATCAGGAGATAAATTGTAACCATCGCATCGGTCAGGTTCCGGTTGAGGCTGTCAAACTAATTCACCTTAAACGGTTTTCATCTATTTCTACCGCGACAACAACACTGAAGATGCTTATCCATCAAGTCAAGGTGGCCCCACGTCCCTATCAATTGGCTAAGACCTGGCCACGAAGCTAATGCAATCAGACGACGACTTGAGCATGTTGACTTTTTGACTTTTGTGTCCATTTCATCTTGCCACCCATGGGATGCAGTGGAGGCGATGGTGACGGCACAGGCAGATGATATGAATACGAATACCATGACTACTCTATAAGGTGCGAGAAAATTCATCTCAAGTGTGGCATTTCAGATGCATTTTTGGAATTCCTCCTCGAGTATGCGAGGAGCGATGCTCAAGAGCGGAGGTAGGGCTATTATGGATGAAACTTTGACTATTGATTGCCAACCGTGACAGTGATGATGGAGGTGATGAAGTGATGCGCCACCATGAGTAGATACGACTTTGAGTACGACTACGAGTACCAACCAATAGGTTCCTTAGTTGGCATGGAATTAAGAAAATTGTACTCGTCGCAGCGGTGAGTTGGGTAATTGTGTCAGGTGTTGGAGTACCACTTCAGTGTATCTCCAGTGGGCAGATGATGTAAGAGTGAAATTCGTAAATGAATTTTGCAGGCGAAATCTTTCAGTCAGTCATGGAGCAGATGGATGGATGTCATGAAATGAAATGAGATTGCATGTGGGATGCACAAAAACCCGCCGGCCGTTTGGAAGAAATGTTTCCCTTAACTTTGTGCTTAGTGGACATTTGGAATCAGTGACACGACTTCAGTACAATTCGATGGGGCAAATTGCAACCAGATGACTTGGACTGGTGAACAGAAGGCTACGATCTGGAGAAAGCACAAATCACGAATTAGTGCGGTCGGCTAATTGAAGTCTGATTTACCAGAGTCACTGTTTACATCTAAGGAAAATTGTCGGCATTAAGTGATTCCAGAAGGAGGAAAGAAGCTGATTGAATTTTCCTGGACAAGAGGAATATAAATTCATATTGCTGCAACCGGGTATAAGTCATCAAAATCTACTTCCTTAGTCCCACCCAGGTTACATTCACTCAAAGCTACTCAATGGTCATGAGGCTGGAGTAAGAGCAGATACCTTATTCTCTGTTTAAAGGTATAAAGATCTGAGTGATGAACTGTTTGAGAGTCAAACTAGTCCTAATGACCTCCAGTTCCTACTGGCCTTCTGCGTTATATGGTGAGAGTTTAAAGAGGTCTGATCGGAAAAGTTGTTGGTGGTCCCTTATAATTGTAGTCGTTCGGCATGAAACTTCATCTGAAGTTTCTGAAGTGGTTGAAGAGTTGATGATATTAAGAAGTTTTTTCTACTGAGCAAAAGTACCGCTCAGGTTTTAGAGACGTCGGAAAGTATTGTAACCTGGCACCCAAACAAGACTTCTTGAATTTAGATGTGCTTTGCGTTCTCGAGCTAGCCCGGAGGTTTTTGTTTGAGAGAAATTCCTGTTTACGGGCACCGCAGAGGCTTACAGTAGTGTGAAACTCGTGCAGTGGTTTAAATCGAACTAACCCGAAACCACATTACTTCAGGGTGGAAACACCATTCGGATCATTGAAACCCCGGGACAGTAAGGAGCGAGCTAGTCTCTCAGCCAGTCTAAAAAAACACCCAACGCAAGCACCCCGAAAGGTACCATGTTCTCTTACTGGTGGGCTTTTTTCATTCGAAAAGCTGGTGGTTCACCCGGCTGATTACTCAAAAGAGTCAGTGCAGGCTTTTGGCTATTAATTTTGCCAAGCCCCACTTTTGTGCTCTGTACATTGCCTTTTGGAAAGTTGAAATAAAACAGCGCAACTTGGTTCCGTGCCAATCCATACCTAAGTGTAAGGAGATGAGTAATGCACGCCAGCCCACCGCCTGCTCCTCTGTTTCCATTTTACCTACTACCGATTGGGCATTGGTACCCACGTTCTTGAGGCTACACATAGACCGCGGCGACTATATTTTCGGGAGTGGATTCTGAGTAACCGAAGAACATGTGCTCTGGGTGATGCAGTCATCACCATATCCGTATTCGGAGAGAAACTGTCTAGGCAACTGCATCCTTGACAGCTTTATCGTCAGCCCTTTCAACGTCCTTCCTAAAGGTGATAGGCGTGTCGACCTACATTCCGAAGTAGCGAATTACCGGGCTTATGAGGACCACCTTACCCGCGATATTCACGCGGGATTCACCCCGCTCACTATCGCCATTTGCTGTTTTTTGGATCACCAGCCCAAAACTACGACTCCGCAACCAGTCCGCCAATCTCACGATAGCCCGCTGTATGCTTTACTCGACCTCCTCATGGGATCTCGACATCACGACCAGTGTAACATCTTTTTCCTCATCTGATCGCTGACCCTCGGAGGCATTTCTATTGTGCAAGAGCCCAATAAGATTCCCGGACCCCTTTCGACGTCCCACGCATCTTTCTTTATCTCTCCGTTGGAGTACTCGATCCTAAAGATAACTCTCCAATATCCTTCTAAGGTAGTCCTGTACACTTTGCTGCTTCAAGCCCTCTCGGATGTCGAACTATCTTGGTGAGTTGAACGCATTCTCGACGTCGAGCATAGCTAGGACTCCGGTACTCCTAGTCTTCTGGGGTTCCTACCAGGCCTGCTTTGCGCTCCCTACAACCTCAGTAATCGCCATACACGACGAACTGTCTTCGCATAGTCTATACTAATTACAGGAGAGATTGCAGCATTCCTTTATCCGCACTCGGAGCATCTTATCCCAGGCTTTGCCGACGTTATCCAGGATACGCAGAGGTTAAAATGATGACAGCGTCAAGGTGCGAGTTGGCTATATCCAAAAGAACGAGGCGTTGAACTCTTCAGCACCCACTGCACAGTCCATTACGTAAGCAAGTGCTGAAGGTATTCAGAGGCAGTTCTCTGCATCAACAATTTTGAGGACTTCGGTAGGCACCCCGTCCGGACAGGCCCGATGTTAACCTTCTCATTTATTCGGGTATGTCCCTTATGTTTTTTTTTAAAGAACTTAACACTCAACTGGGTATGACTACACTTATGATGCCACAGCATGTGTTAAGTTTTTCGGAAAATAGGACAGGAAGATCCCAGGGTGATCCGAAAACAGGGTGAAGACCACTTCCTCCATGAACGACGAGCCCTGTGCCACTTATACAGTGCGATTCAATAGCAATGTCTTTAGTGTCCTTTTCCAACAATGCCTTTTGCTGGTTCTGATCGCCCTCGCCAGATTTTACTTGCAACCTCTGTGTTTCTGCGAGACGCGAATAAGTCGCTGACATCCTCTATGGAAGGTCGCAATTCCTCGGTGCACCAGTAGCTCGGCTTATACCGTGCTGTATCTATGTTAATTCATATTCCACCAAGCAATTCATGCGTAGGGTAGAATTGATCTAACCATAACCTTGTGAATCCAGAACCCTCCTTGGTGACAAGTCCTAAGTTTTTCCAAGAGACCCTAACACTGCAAGAAACTCGACAATGTGTCGACTGTGGTTATCCATGTTGACAACCAGATGCTTAGCTTCTTTAGGGAGACGGAGTGTGATGGCTTTAAGTTAGACTTGTTAGGTGTTGCATTCAGTTTTGAGAAGATTAACTGACTTCTAGTACGTCAATCATCGAATGTGTGTGCGACCGCCTGTTCCTTGGAGCAAACAATTATAGAATTCCATCTCTTAAGAGAATCAACCCACATGCACCATAGAAGTGGAAAAAGAACGTCACCTTGTGGGCCATCCCATTATCCTATTTCGTATATGTCTTCATCTTGTAGTCTGGCCGGTAGAAGTTACGTAGTCAAAAACGCCCTCAACAATGATGAAAATTCCCCTTTTTTTTCGAATGCGCATTAAACTCTACGCACTAGGTTTTGAAGCCTGTTTCAACAGACGTAGAAGATATGGTATATCAAGCTCAGCTAAATCTTTACAATTGTACGTTAAAATTGCTCTTGCACGCCTCGAGTATCGCAGAGGTGACAAGCTGGATGAGGTATTAATATCAATCCATCCAAGTTCCCAAATACGAGTACGTGCCGGGCAGTAATCGAAAACTTGCAGCAGCACATATCTTATTGCCCTGATCGGCTGTGATGCGCGTCTGAGAAGTTATAAGAGGACACTTTTCGGGAGAAACAATTCGTCACTTTATGACTCACGATCGACGACAACAGCCTCCCATAAAGTTGACTCTGTTGAAGACTCATCCAAATGGAACTTCTTCCAAACTTCTGGTGCAAGGACTGGAAGCCTATAAGTTTTATACTACCGCCATCCAAATAGATTCGATGGGAGGACTGGACAACAAAACGATCAGAAACTACGGCACCTACTTCGGATATAGTAGTCGCACTACGCGCATATTTTAAAGCGGATTCGTCATTGAAAGCAGGCTAAAGGATAAAGTCATGTGCTTAGGGTTTATAACCAAACGATAGTTAACTATCCGCATACATGTATGCGCACATACTACAACCCATGAGAAAGGCAACCGTACTAATGAGCTTTGGTAGCACGGTAGCACGGTAGCACCGTAGCAGAGTAGCCCATATAGCCTGCATGTCATACCATCCGAAAACGGACATGGGCTAATAGAGTTTGCAAGTGGACGGAGCATCTTTGTGGTAATCAGGGGTTTCCCTCATTTTTATGTCAGCAAGGGTGCATGGTGGCCTCCTAGTCAAGCCAAATTGATCATATGGCTAAAGAACGTTCCATGATTTTTAACGTAAAACACCTGTCATTAGACCTTATGTTTACGAGATGCCCATACATCCATAGGGAGCAAGGATACGCCTTGCCATCGCTCGCACAAATATTTTGATACCAATTCGGAACTGTGTTGGAGGCACAAGTTCCACCCTTGGTATGAGTCGAGGCCGACCTAAAACCTCTTACTGTTCTCAGGGTCACAGCACCCATACTTATTTGCTGCTCTACAATAGCCCCTTTCCCGCGATTTGGGTTTAAACCACAGCCACCATGTCGCTCCCACAAAGGGGCCTACCTCTAACAAGTCAGGCCCGGACCGAAATCCGGGGGGCTCCTGACTCCCATGGTACCGTGATTTAAGTGCTGGTAGGGACTACCGGTGGTCCAGCCGCCAACAAGACTTATGACCGGCAACTTGTAGCTGGTCAAATCGTTGCAACCATTCAGAGGCTGTTATCTGAAGATGTTTACGATAAGACCAGTAATATGCTCTGCCCCCGCTTTTTATTAGACAACGTCATTAATGGGCGAAGCCTTGATAATTGGGCGGGGGCCCCATATGGCGACAAAAGGAAGACAAGCAACCATTATTCTGGACGTCCGTATAAGTATGCCGAGATACTAACATTGATGCGGATCAATGCATACTCATAGTAGTAGCCAATGCACAAATGCAGATATCAAAGGCATTACACGCCAGGGAAATACTACGAGAAGGTAAGGCTTTAGACATTGCCGAGATTTTCCTCAACCTCTGTAATAATCCCTCATCACCAGAATTTAAGGGCAATAGCAATGCTGCAAGGAGACCACCAGAGTGGCACTTTTAGTGTGTTAGGTTTCACAAGGCGACATCATTCATAGTTCTATGAGCACTCTCGTCAAACAAGAGACGTATCGCACAGCACTGAACGCGAGCACAAGGACTGAGACCAGAGTTGCTGTGGACACGTACTCTGCTTAAGCAAAAAAATTGGAGCAGAGGCTCGGAAGGTTGCAATCTCTTGAAAGCTTATTCAGCCCAGTTCAATGGGTTATTTGTAGTTTACTACGTCCTATGCAAAAATATGCGTTCCTGCAATGCGTAAATACCCGGAGCGTATGCTGCCAATCGTCCCAAGATCATTAATCAGCGATGTAACATAGATCTTTGACCGCACTCCGTTTAGAAGCCAGAAGGTTCTAATAAGACAATTGAGAAGGATATCGAGCTCTGAGTGCAAGATCGGTACATCAAAAAGAGGTCCAAAAAGTAGAATACATGGAAAAATAATATACGAATCCATCTGTCTGGTGAGCTTTTTCAACGAGTTGGAGTAGATATCATGGAGCCCCTTCCACCTACAAGACAGGGTAGCAATCTCGTCGCATTGGGCTCCGGCACAATTATCAAGGTTTTACCATCAATGACGGTGTGTAATAAAAAGCGGGAGCAGAGCAAATTACTGATCTCATCGTGACGGTTTTCTGAACTTAATGCCTCCGAAGGTTTGACGAGTTACAAGCTGCCATAGGTCTGGTTGCTGACAGAACATCTGTAGTCCATATCAGGACTTAAATCACGGTACCATGGGGGTCAGAAGGCCCTCGAATCTCGGTTCTGGCCTGTCTTGTTGTGGTAGGCCACCTTATGGAAGTTTTATAGTGGCTGCGGTTTAAACCTAAAATCGTAGGAAGGGTCCTCCAGTTCGTTTAGACCCGATATAGAGATGGAATAAGTACTGGGTGCTGTGATCCTAAGATCAGTAAGACCTTTTAGATCGGCTTCGACTCATACCAAAGAGTGCAATTAAGTCTTCACAGCCAGGACTTCAGGTAGAACCCTTGAGACATCTGTACCACTTCCCGAGCAGATCGCCGGGAATGCGGTCAAAGAGCCGGTAAAAGAAGTTTTCTGTCGATTTGGATCCTCATCGAGCTGCATTTGGACCCGGGTCCAAATTTTGAAGCAACAGCGGTATTTTTGAGCAGATGAACAGAACTGTGTGGCATCACTTTACTATGTTAAGTTCGTGAATCAGAAACAATATGGATTCGAATGATTGTCCGCCTTTATTTGCATACCGAGTGGCGAAACAGGATTCCAATAAACAGTCACATTTCACATTACTCAATACGTTTTAGCCAAAAACGTCGAGTGAGTACACGAAGCACGTGCAGGAGTAAGTTCAGGAGGTGCACGAATGTATCACCAAAATTCGAACCGCATCGAGTTATGGAGGTAACCACCAATATGACTATAAAGATTCAGAAGACACTGAGAGTAAGACCTCGGAGCAAGAGACACCGCCACCGGGGCCTAATCTAAGGGGGCGAAACTAGCCGTATATAAGTTGCGTATTATTGAACATTGAGGGAGAAACAGCGAAAATACGTCTGGCGGTCAATAAAAGCAAAACGAATATAAGTCTGACTTCCTTCATGCTGAAAAACATCGATAGAATGGTCGATATCCATGTGCGCAAAACCGCCTTGCGAATACAGCCTCTGTCGGCGATGCGAGAGTGCGGTTCAGAATCTGGTTGCCAGAATTGAAGACGCACTGGACAAGAAGGAATACTCCTTTGACATTTTCATCGACATTGAGGGTGCTTTCAACAACCTAACTTTTGATGGCAACACGGCGTAGACGAATAACAAGTTTTGTGGATAAAAGCAATGCTGGTGAATAGGACGTTGGTTGCGGATGCTGGCTGTGGTCGATATGTGGTGGCGGAGGTAAAGAGAGGTTGCCCGCAAGGCGACGTTCTGTGTCCATAGCTATGTTGCATGTTGATTGACTCACTGCTCAACGCGCTCAATAGTTCTAACGTCTATGCACAAGCTTATGCGGATGATGTACGAGCAGCTGTACTGTCTGTTGGATCGTGATCGACGTGATCGACGGCTGATGCACTAGTAATGGGATTTCAGTCAATCTTCTCAAAAGTAAGGTTGTTCTCTTTACGAGAAGTAGGAAGCTGCCTGGTCTGACTCATCTAGTGCTTAAAGGCATCATCATCCAATTCTCCAAAGAAGCTAAGTATTTGGATGTCATCCTAGATAACAAACTTCTCTGAACTAAAAATCTTACGTCGAAAGCATCTAAAGCGCTGTCGGCCTTCTGACAGCGCAGAGGAGCGATCGACAAGACATGGTTCCTGTCACCGAGAAGGGTCCTTTAAATCTACATGGCTATGATAAGGCCAACTATATCTTATGCGTCGATTGTCCGGTGGAATAAGCTCTCGTGAAAATACGTGATTGGCGCTTTTATCAGACTCTAAAGAACGGTTCGTCTCGCATGCATGGAGTTTTTCCCCAGTACTCCTGACTCCGCTCTAGACACATCGATGTATCTCCCTCCCCTTGATATTCATATCATGGGCTACGTTCTCAGAATCATTTTCCATTTTAAAAGAAGTCTTACTACAACACGCACTGCAGCTTTGATAACTTGGCGCCTCGGTTGTGTTACGATTCTGGTCTTATGGTCCAATGCAATGACACCAGAACTCCTGTTGCGGAAAAAATACGAAATCGACTTTCCTTGTGCCCGGAATTGGTCTCGGCCAGAATCTGAGCTAGGACAGGAATGCAGTCGGGTCTTCACGGACGGCTCCAAAATTAATATAGGAAGTGGCGCTGGTGTCTTTCTGGAGGACGACAACGTTAGATTTCACTTCACGTTAAGTAAGCTCGCATCTGTCTTCCGAACCGAAATTAACGCAATCCTGATGACAGCGAACTATATTGTGTGGAGAGGGCTAAGCATTTGTATCTGTAGCGGTAGTCAAGCTGGGCTAAACCGTCTTACGACTTCCAAGCTGGTTCAAGAATGCAAGAGATCAGTAAACGCAGTCACAAGGCTAAATTCAGTGACCCTTGTCTGGGTCCCAGGTCATAATGGGATCACGGGAAATTAAATCACCGATGGACTTGCCTTATAAGATTCAGAGGAAAGTTTTTCAGGACCCGAATCTACGTTGGGTCTGCCTGCGTCCTCGATTAAGGCTTCTATTAACAGTTGGGTCTCATGTGAGCACAGCTGCAGATGGCATAGCTCACCGAGATGCAGGCAGGCCAAACGCAGGAAAGACTGCAGGTTGATTACAGGTGTCGTGGCAGTGCACTACACTTTTGCAAAGCACTTAAATGTCCTGGGCATAAGTGACACAACATCCTGCGATGCTTGCTGTGAAAGTGATGGCGACACAGCGAAGCTCTATCTCTGGCATCAGGCTGCAGGTACTCGGTGCTGAGGTGGTGGATGCTGGTATTGTAGGCACCTAATCACTAAAGCGCTTTCTCATCTTTCTTCGTATGACTGAAAGATTTCATCAAAAGGAACATACAAAGAGTACAATGGACTAGTTCTTTGTCTGAATGCTCTGTCCGGATAGCGAAAACAAAAATGGTAAGCAATAAACTTCAGTTATCACAGCCCCTACTAACCATATTTCTACAGTGACCAACAAAAATGACGGTAAACAAGGCTCTCATCATCCCTGTCCTGCTATACTGTGCAGAAATATGAGCACTCTCAAGGGCGAACATCTCCACGTGATCTTCGCGCTTCTCTGGGGGAGTGTCTACCAGAAGGACCCGCCTACAGCAATTAAGGAAAGACTAAATTCGAGGCAGATACATATTTCTAAAGGATCAAAACCTTGATATGTAAACGAATACTAGCTAAAAGCCGGCCTAGATCTTGAGTTAAAATTACAAGTTTATAAATACTACTGCACGTATCCAATCCAATCATGTGCTTTGCCTTTCTCAAGTTAAGTGCGTGACCTTTCTGATTTCAGAAAAAAAAGACTGTGCCTACACACTACTCAGTAACTCCTCAATGCCACCGACTTGAATCAATACCGCCTCAGGCCAGACTTATTTACGTGGAAAACCACAAAAGATCACATCCACTTCTCAAAAGTGTTTTCCTAATAACTTTCCAAACACGAGCAATCAATCAACGGAACAGCTTCCAATATATTTTTTTATATTTTCTTTCCGAATGATTATCCACTTTCATCCAGCTTAAGTATCCGTACCATATCAAGGGGAGATACAATCACCCAGAAACCAAAGAACAACAAATACTCGCAGGTAGGTATTCAAATTAAAATTCACCACAGTAACCGTTTAACACACTTTTCACCTTCACAAGATGATGTATGGGTTCAAAGTTACACAATTCCACCGTCATTACCGTCACTTCGCGCGAATAACACAATTTCGCGCCTCTTATTGGCAGTGGATCGCATCTCGAGGATTATGTATTGCATCTGCCAAATGTTTCAGACGAATTATGCAATTAGATACACACATCTTCGAAGTTCGAATTCGAAACTGTTGTCGTAGTTAGAAACAAATTAGGTTTGGTGGTGCCTCCAGCCCCTTGGAGCCCATAGAACTCCGTCCATTTATAGGCGCAAGATATCGATGCAACAATTATAGACACCAGTGGTACGAGGCATAACTTGTTGAAAAGCTGTTGATGGCGAATTGGTTATGGTGAAACGAATTGGTGTTCAGCGACGAAGGGGAGAGTAACATTCATCACCTGAGTCTGACATTATCGACGTGGAGTGCTTCAGGTTTGGTGTAAGGTTTGGCAGTAAAAAAAATGCCGTCGCTTTGACAGTAGTGGTCGGTACATCATGCTGCTGCTGTCAAACTTGACATTCAATCTGTCAGCTAGGTATGGTGCAGATCTGCTGCATCTTCCACTCTCAATTGGAATTTCGAATACAAAATGCCAGAATCAAGCTCACACTAGGTCGGCTTGCTTTGGGTAGATCGATTTGATGCCCCCTCTCCTCTGATTGTGCCGATCGATGATCGGTGGCACCGATGACGATGGCTATATTGCAATCGATTGGCTTTGATCATGAAAAACCATGAAAGCAGAACAACTTCGAGTTGGGAATTCTCTTCATGTCTCGGTTGAGGTTTCTGTGTCGGCTGCGGTGTCTTTGGTGATGAGGTGTGCCATGATCATCTGAATGGAGGTCAATTGGAGGTACCCTTCCAATGACAGTTCAGACAGATGGATGAGTAGAGCGAACTCGCAAGCGGATCTATGTAACATTTTCTAGGGTGCAGTGTTACAGTTCAGCTGCGAGTGATCGTAAAATGGAAACTTTTGAACCGAAAAAGGTCAGGGTTAGGAGCTGCTATCTAAAAGGGTATATGGTGCATGGAGATTGATTTCGTGGGAAAGAATCTCTTGCAAGTCAGTGGGAGTTATTGCCATCAATCAGAGATTTTGATTCAGTTAAATGCGATTTATACATTTTTTTAGTGGGCGGAAGAAAAACTTGTTTACCAGTATCTTTCAGATTTTTTTCATTTTTTCTTTTAATGAATAATCCCAGCACGCTTGCTGACTTCCGCTTATGGCGACTACTTGTGGATTAAAGACACTCATTAATATTAATAAGTTGGCTGAAACAAGTGGCACTAATTTTAGCACGTCCATTGAAGCAATTTGGCATGCGAAATATACTTAAGTGTCATGACTTGCGCTTCATTTGTGCTATAAAGGTTAGCTTAGCAATTTGTTGTACTAATGGGTGGCTTCCAGCCATGACCTTTCTCGAAGAATTCAGAACGAAACACGGAATTATAAAGATGTGGCTTGGTGAATAGAATTACGAGAACTGCAAGCGTTTGGCTTTTAACGTCTTGAGGTTCAGAACAGCTGAATGATACTCGACCTTGGCATTGACGTCAGATGTCCGAGATCAAGAAAGAATATCTAGATGCTTGAGCATAGAATTATGTGTTTTCTATAGAATGTTACCTTCTAACGAATAGTGGCTCCAGTTGCGGTTATCTCGGAAATTTCTTGACAATTTCTTAAAGCACGCGAAAATGGATTAGACACACCTGTGACAGAAAACAGAAGCAGCAAAGAGGTCGGAATAAAGTTGTTTGTAAAAGAGCCAAGACCCACTTATAACTCACATCAAAGTTGAGGTATCTGGCCTAGTCGAAGCAGCGACACAAGCGGAAGTATGCGAGTCCATGGATGAACAATTTTCCAGAGCAACAGGTATTACGAACCCAAGGGGGAACCTGTAACTTCCAGAGGGGCCGGATGGAGGAATGCCCGCATCGTTAACATTTGTCAAAAAAACACATCTGGAAGCTTCTTCAGAATAGGTGGAATAGAGGTTACAGATGTTGCTACACAATGGACAGGATTGTGTGTTGGAGATGGCGACGGATGAACTACTTGATGTTCAACGGCGGGGCTCAAAGTCCTACAAGCAGGTCACTATCTTGACGTCAACAGCAACCGCAAGCCAAAATAAAAATCTCGAAAAATCGAAAAACGAAAAAGAAATCAAAGCTAGGGCGGCCCCCATAAGCGACGAAAACGTAAGAATGATGAGAAATCCAAATGGGAAAAATGCGAGAAATAATTTTAAAGCGTTCTATCCAAGCGACGTAAAACTTGACAAGGTTAAGCATGCGCTAAAAAAAGATGGCCCGACACAGAAGAGTACGCGTAAAATATGCTTCTCTACTCAGGCAAGCACTTGAATTCAAAGTGGGGCTGCTGCTAACACCAACAGGACTTAGAGGATTAATTTCCTGGCACCCACATGGTGATAGGATCTTATCGGCCAGATTCCGAACTTGAATACGGCGCGTCACGATCATACAGTGTTACGCCCCAATGAATTCCTCGACTGAGGATTAAAACGACGTTCTACAATCAGCAAAGCGCCCTATTCAAAGCAAGGCCGAACGAAAATATCATCATCATAATGGAAGACTTGAATGCAAATTTAGTCAACATGTGATCGGCAAGAACGTCCTTGTCGACCGAAATGACAAGAACGTAAGATTTGCTGATTCCTGCAACTTCAATCGCCTAGTCATTGGAGGCACCATGTATGAGCATAAGACCTGCCACAAAGCTGGATGTCAACTGATATGCAATCATCGCCCAACCAAATCGGCTATGTGGCAATCAATCAAAGTTTCAGGAATAGCCGACAGAGAGTTTGTACGAGATCATCACCTTGTGGCAGCTACTGTCCAGGTACGTACTGCATCTGTTCAAAGATTCCCCAATATCAACAGATTGCCTAGGTACAACATCGGCCGGATAAAGACTCCACATCTGGCTTACCTAGGATACCTGGAGGCGTATCGAAGAACGTAAGCCACATAAAGTTCGTATTCTATAATATATACCCCAGCACTAGGGAGGAACGAACAGCAGCGTAGCGTACGACGGGACAAACGTAACTATGTATATCAACTCCCTGGGCACAGAAGCTGAGGAAGCAGCGGCCGGGTGTGTAGCAGAATCGTTTACAGAATCACCAAAGGGCTGACGGATGGTCATCGCTATAGCTAACATCTGCTGAAAGGCTGAGATTGTTCCGTACTCGTTTTGAATTAGTATCAGCTCACTATGGAATGGAAGGATCATTTTGCTGCAGTCGTTAGCCGTGTATTAGCCAGCGATGTGGAACCAAATCGGACTGATCTGCCCGAAGCAACAATTTCCCGAATTCGCACCCCTAGTACCAGTAAAGGGGAGAGGATTATCTGGTATTACCGCAAAGCTTCTGCGAGCCGCTTCAATAGCAGAGTTCTTACATCCACCAGTTGAGGGGGCTTGAAAGGCAGATAGTTTCCCCGACGACTGGAAGAAGGGAATGATTGTGAAACTCCCGAAAAAAGGTAATCTTATGGAGTGTGAAAAATCGAGTTCTTCCCGCAGTTCCTAAGGTAATAGCCAAAGTATTACTCGAGGCCGAACAAGCAGGTTTCCGCTCTGGATCCTCCTGTGTCTACAACACCTTGTGAATCATTATTCAACAGTGCCTTGAATACCATTCACGACTTCACCTGCTGTTCATTGATTTTGAGAAGGGGTTCAACGCCTGGCTTGCCTCGTGCAGAAGAGGTATGCCCTACAAACAGTTGCTATTATCAAAGCAACGTACGATGGATCGAAATGTCGTACTCTGTATAGAGGAAAGTTGTTAGAGGAATTCGAAATCCAAAGTGAAGTCCGACAAGGTTGCATTCTAGCACCGATACTTTTTTTTTATTGGTGATTAGCGATGTGCTTGCGCAGCCTTGTCAACTGTAAAGGGAGGAATTTGTTACAATCTAACTCAAACATCTGGACTGCGCTCCCTCACATGATTATGGATCTGCACCAAATTGACAGTAAGAGTGGAGAGAGAGGCCGATGTCGTGCGGCCGAAACCAAAATCACTTCGGTACCAACTCATTAACTCAAGTTAGCATTGCTGGACAACCGGAGTATTGTGGGGAGTATTGTCTCTACCGAAGGTGGAACCAAATAGGATATTGCCGACCGAATCGGCAAAAGCAAAGTCTGCGTTTGGAATGATGTCCATGATATGCCGAAGCTACGAGTGTTCCGCTCTAATGTTGAATCCGTGCGGTTGTATGTGTGCAGCATTTGGAAAGTGGCCGTTCTTATGACAAAAAAAAAACTACAAACGTTCATGACTTCGGAACATCTTAAGGGTTTTCTATCCGAACCGTATTTCTAACCAACATCTTTACCAGAGAACGGGTCAGGAACCAATAGGCACAACCATCCAACTGTGGAAGTGGCAGTGGATACGCTTCAAAGATGCGATAGCTCCATAGTAAACTACGCGATGGACTTACCTTAATATGGCAAAAATCAAACCTAGAGCAAGACCACCATTCACCAAGCATATAAAACAGCTAAGGCCCTGGCGAAAAGAATGGTCCCTGCAGAAAAGGACGAGATTCAAAATAATTTCTATGTGGATATAGGATACGCGGAAAATGAAAACGACATCTACAAAATAGCGACTACATCGTGCCAAGCGTGGACATAGATAAGAGTTTCTACACATCATTTCCTAGCAGACATGGCTCGTGAACTAACACGACTCCAAAGTGGAGAAAGGTACTGGAGTTTGAGTTTTCTGTGATCAGTAGTAGTAGAAACCATCACACAGTTGCTAATCTCCAAATACGCCGTGCCAAAAACTTGGGGCACAGACTTTTGGAACTGTTAGAGCTCATTAGATTTAAAGCCCTGGCTGGTTTTCAGCCACCAATAGGTCTTCATATATGCTTGCCCCTTAACGGCTAGCATATCATTTATTATCTACCTTCCTAGGCGACTAATGTTCACTTTTCAGATCAGGTCAGTGTCATTGTATAGCTCGTAGAATTTGCGGTTAAATCTGCTTCTTCCAACCCCGTCAACCCAAACGGGCAGCAAGAATCACTCAAATAATTTTGCTGATCATCCACTGGGAAGATGAAGGTCTAATATAGAGTCTCGTTGGGTTTTTTTGACAAGGCCTTATTATTCATTTATTTTCTTAGTCCTGTTTGTGTTAACGAACTTTAAAGGAAGAGATAGAATAGCGAACTATACGCGCTGTATAGCGACAACATCCTATGCAGAAATATGGGCATCAGCTGCCTTAGATGGATAGAACATGCAAAGCGAATGAATATCAACGATCAGTCCCGAGAAGTTTTCGATACCAATTCGAGATACATGAAGTCCTAGCCTTAGGTAGGGCGCAAAAGTGACGGGAGACCTCAACCAACTTGAAGTGGCTAACCGAAAGCAGCTAGCCAAAGACCGCATTAACAAGAGAGGCTTACTTGTTGAGGTTGAGGTCCAACCTAGCATCTAGCTCTATCTTAGTAAGTAATTTAGTATTTAGTAATTTTTAGATTCTAAATCCTCTTCCTAGTGCTATCCAACACAGGACTACTAATGATTTCTAAGTATCTCCGCTGATGTAGGATCAGTCTTCATACCATCAGTTCTAAAGTTCTAAAGTTAATTGAAAAGATACAAACTCGGTAAAGTAACTAACAGCTTTTCCAACAAGTTCCAGGACTTTTCCTGTAGGGGATGAGTTGTTTGTAAGCAATTTTATTTACTTCTTACTTTTTCTAACCTGTTAACGCGCAACAAATAAGAAAGACACGCAAACAACGGCTGGTTCAGTAGAAATCATCTTCCGGGGCCTTGCTGTTAGATTTTGGTTTGGTCTTGGCTGGAATACATGACGGCGACTTGACTCGGACAGGTGGAACGTTTCGTGATTTGTCATCGCGAGGAACGCATAAGGAGATACCTTTTTTTAGGTCCAAATTCCAATTGCAGCCATGTGAGACACTCGCGCATTTGATTCCCCAGATTTAGACTTGGTCGTACCATTCGAATAGCAAATGTTATTTGACGAACTCGGCATGGGTCCGTAGATCTTCATCATCGTGTTAATTTGGCAGATACTCTGGTATTCCTCTTTGTCGGCGTCATAGCATGCGAGGAGGAAGCCAAAGTAAGCACCCGTTCGCTCTCCTTTGCTAATGTAGCCGCCAATGACTACCACATCCAGTGAATCACCGACACCACCGAGGTGTCTTTTCTCAGTTTCAGCCAATTCCTATAACATTTTACGATTTCATACGTCGCCTCCTTCTCTAGAGTCTTTACCATGAAACCCTTTCTGTTTTCTTTGATGTATTCCTCTAAAAATGCGTGCATTTCGTCGACATCGATAGGGTCGATGCATGTAGCAAATTACCACAATTGCTACGAAATTTCCCGTAACTTGTGGCTTGACATTTAAGAAGACCAGATCGAACATGTACCCGCAGACTTGGGCCTTAATCTCTGACTCGTCAGCAGCTTTACATTTCCTTGTGCACAACACTTGGAATTGAAGAATTTGCTTGCGCAACCACTTCGCTATCGATGATGTACGAATTAACGTCGTCTCCCTTGATGTCGTCAATCTAGGAGATCAGATCTGGGCTTCGACTCCTACACGATACGCTCCTTCTCCATCAAAATTACATTTGCATATGAATTTGATACCATCGAAGCGCTCGAGCTCCTCATGGATTCCCTTTGTCGGACGAGCCAAACTGGGGTTTGAGTGGAGCACCGAGCTGTATGGGGCAATGTCCAGACCGTTTTCCAGAAGGACGCTGATGATCTTGTTGTAGTTCGGGCAATGGTCACAGGTGGTCTTCAGGATCAACACGCATTCTCCCCTAGTTTCTTTGCGGCATTGAGAATTTTAGGAGGCTTGGTGGCATATTTGTGCAGGCGAGAGCGAGAGCTTACAAAAGTGATTGCTCTGCCAGGTTGATTCGCAATTTATCAAGAAGATAATGCATGAAGAAGCGTGCCTCATAGTGGCAGTATGTCACGAGAAACGACTGAATCTTGTTCATATTCTTGTTCATTGCCGCGTGACCGGATATTTCTTTCAGTCTATGGAATACCCCAAACATGAGTGGTTCTTGCTGGAACATCATTCGTTGATTACAGCGTGATTAGTCTGCAACGATTCCCAGATCGCTAGTGGTCTGAACTAGAGTTTTAATGCTCGCCATGGTTTAGCAGTTTACCTTCAACAGAAGAAATGTCTCACGCTAAACTCCATGCCTTCTTACGCTGGAGCCAGCTGGTTGTGACCAAGATACGCACACGACGTTGGGACTTAGAACCATTCACTAATTTCCTCGATCAGAGCTAGATATGGAGGGTTTTCTCCTCTTTTCTAGAAAGCATCATCGATTAGACGGTAGTTCAACTTCAAGGGATCATAGTCAGCTCCCTGTACAGCTATATGGATTTAGGGAGAAGCTTCCCCAGTTTTCCTTCAAAGGTGAACTTTTTTCCTTTGGCGGGCTGTTCTTCTTCCGAGAGATTTCCCTTTTAACTTCCTCCTTCGGCTTGCCTGTCATGTTCACAATGTTACCGTCTTTCTTTGCCTTGGAAGCGGGACTATCTTTGTGTGGATTTTGGAGATTTCTTCGCTAATTTGGGGCTCGTTTTTGTGTCATTGCTGCAACTGAAGATTCTACTTTCGGCTTTTCTGGAGAAGGCGATGGCATTTTCCCCGGAACGTTGTTGTTGCTCTCCTCAACACTTGATCTTCTTAGCTGGCGGGTTGTTTTTACTTTCAATCTCATCTTCGTCGTCGGAGTTTGTTGGTGTTAGGGTTTTCTCCACTTTGGATGGAGTTTTCTTATTATTTGTTGTGACATGTCCTCGGACCCATTATGTTCGCGAGGTTCTCCACTACTCCTACGCTCCATCGTTTACGGTTTCTGGAGATATATATCAGCTCTCTCCAACTCTTCCCTAGCTGTGCTTATTCCTCTTCGACCGTTCTTCGCCAAGTACTTCTAGGTCGGCCCTCACGTCTGCCTCTCTGCGTTATAGGGTTCCATTGCATCACTTGACTCGCAATGCACTCGTGACCTTTACGAAGGGTATGCCCAATTCACTGCCACTTACGTCTTCTTATGATAGAGTCAATAGGTTCCTGACCTGTTCTCACATGAAATTTATCATTAGGAATACAGTTGGGCAAGAAAATCCTCAAGATGTGTCGCAAGCATCTATTCACGAACATTTGCAGCTTTCTTGTGACAGCAGGTGTGACTTTCCAAGTGCTCCACACATAAAGAAGCACAGATTCAACATTGGAGCGGTGCAATCGTATTTTGGATAGCATTCCGAACGTAGCCTTTGATTTCCCGATTCGGCTGATATATCTAGTTCAGTCCCACCATCAGTAGAGACAACACTCCCAAGATATTGAAAATTCTCTAGCAAAAATCTCTACCTGGCCAGATGAGGAAGTTCCAAGGCTGATCCTTTTTGTTTTTTCCGTATTGATGTTTAGCCCAACGATTTCAGCTTCACTCTCCACCGTTATTGTCATTTGATGGAGATCCATGATCCTATGAGAGAGTAAGCATACGCCATCAGAGTAGTCCAGAAGTTTGAAGTGTAATTGCTGAGTCCACTGAATTCCTCCATTTTCAGTAGAAAAACCTGCATGCAGTACATCACTTATCACCAAGAGGAGCTGTATTGATGACAGTACACAGCCCTGCCTAGCCGCACTTTGAGTATCAAAGTCCTCTGACAACCTTCCTTTATGCAGAACTTGACATTTGGATCCATTATATGTAGTTGACAATAGCAATCAACTTATCCTGCGCATAAATTCCCTATTAAGACTGTCGAACGACTTTTCGAAGTCGATGAACAGCAGGTGAAGTGGTGATAGATATTCAACTCACTGTTCGATGATGATTCACAAGGTGTTGATGTGGCCCACACAGGAAGATCCAGTGCGGAATCCTCCTTGTTCGGCGTCGAGTGTGTCTTCAAGGTGGTCTTTTATTCGCTCCAGGACGATTTCTGCTTTTACCGTGGCTACTGCAGGCAGCACGCAAATTCCTCTCCAGTTTTCGCACTGCGTAAGGTCTCCTTCTGAGATTGACAATCATTCCTTTTTCCACTCTTCAGGAAAACTCTTTGTTTTCCAAGCTCTCTTAATGACTGGGTGCAGGAGCTCCCTCAATGTTGTTGGCGCTACTCGTAAGAGCTCTGCGGGAATACCGTCAGGTCCAACCGCTTTGTTGTTCTTCAGTGCTTTGATAGCGGGAAAAATCTCTTCTCTACTAGGGGATACAGTGCGTATTCGAGAATTTGTTACTACGGACGGGTCATTGGGCGTTAAGTTCACTTCACTGACGAAAGCGCGATTTAAAACCACAGAAAAGTACTTCTTCCACCTTTTTAGCTGGTCCTCATCCAAAACTAGCAGAGTCCCGTCTGTGTCTTTTACCAGGTGTTGTTTCGAGCCTTGGGCAGCTATGAGCTCTTTGGTAATTCTATAGACAGTCCCGCTGTCACACCTACTAGCGGCCTCATTTGCTTCTGTTGCGACATGGCATGGGGTTGGAGGCTGAAAGTTCATATAAGCCCCGTCAGTGATGTGCCGGAGTCCCATCATCCCATTAGGACTTAACTATAGTTATGCGACAAAAGTGTGATGCAATGTGACCTAAAATGCCCCTTGTCCTGATTTACTATATTTACTCGTATTTACGTCAGAGAAGTTGGCTCTCACTTTCTTCAAATTCAATTTAATGCTGGGTCAGGTGTTAGGACCATCACTAAACAAATCTCGTCAGCGAAAGTGGCCGAAAATATTTGTTCAATAAATCACCCACTTCAACTGGATGGCTTGCCTTAAGACAGCAAACATTTAACTCATCCGCAAGGTTATTTCCAAAATTAATTTATTTACCCCAAACAGTGATGCATCTCCAGTTAATCCAACAGATACGAATACACAATTCACTCCCACAAAAACAAAACCCCAATCCGAAGTCGGATTTTAAATCCAAACAAACTTAAATTTGGGTTATTTATTAAACAATAAAAAAACAAAAACACTGAAAAATAATTTTAATAACAATATCGGTGTCGGATGTCATTGAAATCTGTGTTTGCTAGCCCGAAACACTGTCGTAGATACGGGTAGGGCTGGATGTTTGCTTTCACAGCACGAGACAAACGCAGATGATCCAAAAAGCTTATTAATGATATTTTTAATTTTTTTCAAATTCGATATAAGCGATTGAGAAATTTTAATCCAAATTTGTTGTTGCTTGCATTGGGGAGACTCGGTGTAGAATAGCGCGTAGTTTGGTTGAAATTTTGTTGATGGTTATTTTCTTTTTTTTTTTTTTTTTGGGAAGGCCATTTGGGAATTAATCGTTTCGGGAAAGTGTTAAATTGAAGTGATAGTCTGATGACTATCATAAGCTGACTTAATCACATTCTAATTTAGAGGCCATCCGAAAAGGCAAATGAGGAATGTGTGACCGGTTGCCGACCTGGACTAGCCGAAGTAACCGTCTGCTTGCCTTTCACACATGAATTGCAGATACTTTTGATTGATGATCGGTTTTTGTGACCGACTTGGGAGGCATATTTGGACTGCACGGTGGGTAGATACTACACATTGAAAGGTGGAATTTTCCACTTTCCGATCCCCCTCGGAAAAATAACTGATCCGTACAAGACTATGCAGACCACTGGATGCGGTTTCGTGAAGTTTCAGCGATAGTAACTTCATAGAAGAGTGGCCCCTATGTCTAGAAGAAATGTAAAAGAGTCTATTGTGTCCACTGGATTAGAGGTACTAGATTGTAGATGATAGTCGTTCACTATAAAATGCTGTAGAAGTTTGATCGTTATTACTATGTACCATGGCCCAGCGTCAGCAATTGACAATGGTAAAAGGTGTTCAGCTCTATATGAGCTACTCCAACACTAAGTTAGGGTGTTGGAAAAGAGTTGGTGGCAGATAAGCCCTTAAAAGGGCCAACGGCAGTACTCACATCCCCGAAGAGGAAATTTGGTGTCCTCGGGTCCCAAAAAGGCTCTGGCCCTCCAGTTTGGGGGTTGTGCTGGGGGTTAACTGTCCTACCACGTAAAAAACAAATTCTTACGAAGTGACCAATAGACTCGGATAAGGACGGATTCACTGTTGACGAGCCTGCAAAACCAAAAACGGACAACGATTTTCGGATCTGCACGTGGAATATTCGGACCTTGAATGGCCCACTTGCAGCCGAACAAGTAGCGGAGGCCCTAGACTGCTATAAAGCGGATATCACCGCCATCCAGGAAGTGCTGTGCGATGGGCCGGGCAAACTAAAGATGAAAAACTGTGATGCTTACTACGGTGATTGCTATAGGGAACGTTAACAGCGTCTATTTGGATGCGGATTTGTTGTAAACGACAGACTTAGGCAAGAAGTCTTGAGCTTTCGACACGTAAGTGAACGCCTTATAACAACGGAAGAAAAGGACGATGCTACCAAAGAAAGTTACTGCGAGCTCCTCGCCAGAACCTACGAGCAATGTCCGATGTATGACGTTAAAATCGTCCTAGGCGACTTTAGTGCCAAAGTTGGAAAGGCGGACATCTTTGGTAGCACAATCGGTAGATATAGCCTACACGAAACCACGTCTGGAAACGGACTTAGGCTAATCGATTTCGCTGAGGGTCGTAACGTTACTATAGCAATCACATGGTTTCCTCACTTCAATATACACAAGGGAACATGCCAGACACCAGATCAGCAAACTGTCAACCAGATTGATCATGTTGCAATCGACGTAAGGTACTCCTCAAGTATTTTAGATGTTCGATCATTCCGACCACTACCAAGTTGCAGCCAAGGTAGGTCTACGGATATCTCGGACGTCACAACAACTCGGAAATACTATGAGGAGATTTAACGTTGAACGATTGCAATCGCAAAAAGCCGCCAGGACCTTTACAGATCGAGTATCCCTTGAGAAGTACATTGCAGCCATCCTCAGGTGCTGAAGACCAGTGGCTTAGGTGCCAAGAAGCCATCAAAAATGCCGCAACTGACGTGCTGGATTTCACCCGCCCACCATCACGAACCGTTTGGTTTGCTGAAGCGAGCCCCCAAGCAAAGGTCTTTAAAGCGGCGCTGCACAAAAGGACGAGAGCGGCTCGTGAGCTCCACAACCAAAAGAGGAAGGAAGAACATCGGCTTCTCCGGAGAAAAAAGATAGAGCATGAGAGCGCGCGATCGAGGAAATAGAGTGGTGCCACCCCAGGAATAATGTTCGGAAGTTTTACCAAGAGGTAAAAAGAACGTGTCAGGGTAATAAGTCTGGAACGGAAACCTGTAGAGATGAACAGGGAAACCTTGCAGTTGAGTCACAGTCGGCGCTGAGGACATGGAAAAACCCTTTTTGCAGACTGCTAAACGTCGAAGACGATACAAATTCCGCTGTCAGGCAGAGCGAATCATTCAATATTGGCGATTCAAAGATTTGGTCCGATGAATGCCTGATGAATGGAACCTCAGCATCGTTTACCCGGTTCACAAGAAAGGAGACCCTCTAAACCGCCAACTATAGAGGCATCAGTCTCCTAAATATAGGTAAGATCTTGTCTGCCGTATTGTTCAAGCGCCTGAAACCATTTGTCAACGATCTGATTGGACCCTATCAATGCGGTATTAGGCTCAGTAAGTCCAAAATTGACCGAATATTCACACCACGGCAGATCCTGGAGAAAACCCAAGAAGTTCAGATCGATACTCACCACCTTTTTATCGACTTTAAAGCCGCAGATGACAGCATCTACAGAGCTATACAGAGCTTGTGCAGGGTGACGATGGAGAAAGCTCGCTGCTGCATCAAAGTCAGTAATAACCTAACCGAGACCTTTGATGTCAAAAAATTATCTAGGCAAGGCGACGCGCTATCATGCGACTTCTTCAACATTATACTTGAAAGAATTAGGCAAAGCTCACGAGGTACGATCTTTCAAAAGTCTGTTGCATTGCTTGCATACGCCGACGATATTGATATAATTGGTACAACACAGCGAGCTGTCACTGGTGCGTTTGCGAGTATAGGAACAGAAGCGGCAAAAGTGGGTCTGGCGGTAAACGAGGGCAAAACAAAGTATATGCTGTCAACAAGAAGGGACACCCAACATCGACGAATCGGCCAGATTATCACAATCGACAGCTATAACTTTGAGGTAGTAAGGGACTTTGTCTACCTCGTCTCTGCTATCCAGAATCAACGAAGAATAACGCTTGCCAATCGCTATTTCTTTGTGCTGAGAAAACAACTGGTGTGTAGTAAGGCCCTCTTTCGAACAACCAAGGAAACTCTATATAAGACCCTTGTAGTCCCAGTCCAGCTCTATGATTGCGAAGCGTGGACCCTTTCTAAAGCGGATAAAGCGGATCCTTGGTCGTTTTGAAAGAAAAATTATTCGTGCGATATTTGGTGGTCCCGGATGCGTTGACGGGCTCTGGAGGAGACGATTCAACGATGAACTCTATGAGCTGTACAACGACATAGACCTGGTCAAAAAAGTGGACATTGGACGTTTGAGATGGCTGGGACATGTAGAGCGAATGATCAGCAACGCTCCAGCCCCCACAGAATCTTCGATTCTAATCCGGAGGGACAACGCAGTAGAGGAAGGCCTTAGGTGGGGCGCGCAAGTGGAAGGGAACCTCAACCAACTGGTAGAAGATAGGCAAAGACCGCACTAATTCGAGAGTTTTATTGGTTGAGGCCCAGGTCAACTGCGGACTGCAGCGCCGCCCAAGTAAGTAAGTAAAAGGTGTTTCAGGAACGGCATTTTGGCTTGAAACATGACTTATACAAGTCGCTATAAAAATGCAAAACCCTCGGAAAATTCAGGTTAGAACGTGGCTGTTAATTGTAATCATTTTAGTATTCAAACCGTCCAAATACATGACTATTCATGACCATCTCCATGACCATGATCTAGATTAAGAAAAAAACCTCTCCAAAGCCAAAGTCCTTTTGAAAGCCTTCTCTGATAAATTTCAAAAATTTTCGGTCTCTTTCTGGAGCACTAAATGACTAGTAAAGAACTCGTAGAAGCATCATCTCTCGAGCAGTGCTGGCTTATATAATGACGTAATAGAAATACTTAAACCTAAATGCTGTTACCAAGCCCTATTTCCCAACTTGCCAACTTCATTGCTTGTCATCAAATAATTTTTTCTTATCCTATCATGAATGACGAACTTTCTCTGAAGGAGAAACGGCCAGGGGTCATTTAGTTAAAGGTCTGCTGACGCATATACATTTGCTTATGCATGCCTGTCTTGCTTGCATTGTTGTGTTTTGGAGGATGACCGGATGTTTTCGCTCTCGCATTTATTGACTTGCAGCTTCGTGGGTTTTCCACGCTTAGCTCTTAGCATATATTTCGCGCGAAGAGACTCACCGTGTTCCACTATCATGTGACGTACTATGCTCACGGCAGTTCGTTCTTCTTTCAGTTTCCCCGAAGAGTTTCTCGTTGTAGCCGGAATTTTGGGCAGTGGAAGAATGCATGTTCCACGTCTTCAGGAGTATCACTACCAGATAGACATAGAGGGGACTCATTGTTTTTAGAACGCTGTAGATATGACCGGAAACAGCCATCTCTCGTTAGCAGTTGTGTTATATAGAAATTAACTTCACCATGCTTGCGATTTATTCAAGTTACGATAGTCGGAACAAGCCGAAAAGTCCGTCGGCCGTTGTCATTACAAATAGAGTGGCACTTACCACGCCGAGCAACGAAGCGACGCAATGCCGCTATGAAAGCTGCCGAAGAAAGATCCGTAACGAGTTCCAGGTGCAGGGCCTTCGCGGCCATGCAAACGAATACCAAAACATAGACCTTATGCTGCTTAGACCCTCGTTCCTTCCATGATCGGGCCAAGAACGGCCCCGCGAAATCGACGCCGGTATTGGTAAATGTTACCCCTAGCTACAATCTCTGTTTCGGCAAGCTTGCCATTTGCTGCTGGTAGGGAACTGTGCACTGATAAATGCACCGTTTATGACGTGATGAATCCCGGTGACAAAGCAATTAAGAGAGAGAAGTTACGTCATCTGTCGCATTCCGGCGTGCAAGTATTTGACGTGGCAATCCTTTACGATAAGATGGATAAGACGATGATCCTTGTGTAAAATGATGGGATACTTCTGCTCGAATGGTATGCTTGCGTTTGTGAGTCAACCCCCCACACGCAGTACACCCTCCTGATCGATGAAGGGGCGCATGGAAGAATACTTCCTTTTTCTTGAAGTGGTTAGTCCTTGCAATAGCGAAGTAGTCTCATCTTGAAAGGTATATTTCTGCGAGATCTTAACTAATGCGAGTTTAGCAATTCGTATGTGTTCAGGAGCAAAGAAGTTCGTTTGGAGACAGCCTGAAGGATTTGATCTGTTTCGAACTAATCGGATGCAGCGAGCAATGAACCGAAACAGTCGATTGAGGTTCGAAAACCTTTCGACGATACGAGTATCCCATTCAACCGGTTCCACTGCAGTAACTGGACAAGCGACCTCTTCTTCGACAGGAGCATCCTTGGCGACGAGCAGTTCCAGGTCGCGAAGAAAGTCTGGACCATTCCACCACAAGTCTAACTTAGCTAAATGTTTTGGCATCAGGCCACGAGTGGTACAGTCAGCAGGATTCTCAGTTGAGCGGACGTGGTGCCGTATAGATACCGGGAAAGGAGCGACGATTTGAGAAATTCTGTTATCGGCGAAGACATTTCGGGAACGGGGATGCCCTTTTATCCAGTGTAACACCGTTGTGGAGTCCGTATAGGTAAAACACCAAAATAGTGAATTGCAAGGGCTTACTTTACCTTGCTTAGCAGCTTGATAAGCAATACAGAGCCACATAATTCCAAGCGGCGAATTGAGAGAGCAGGCTTAAATGGAGCGATTCGAGTTTTGGCGTAGATTAACGATGTTTGTACGACCGTTGCTCCTAATACACTGGAATACACTGCAGCAGCTGAACGTGACATAACAGCGAAGCCGTGCAATTCCATTACATCCCCATTGCTATGTATATTGTAGCCTCCTCTAAATGTTAAAGGTTTGCAGGGAACTCAGATCCGATCGGAAGAACTCCGCTTCACATCTAACAGTCAGCTCGATCTTTAGCTCGCTGTCTGCAGTTTCGCACGCCAAGTTCCATTTGCGTGTGCCACCTAAGCCGCGGTTTTCCTCTAATGCACAGTATATAGGGGGCGTGTTCGATGATTTTTCGGATCCGGCCATTACAGTCGTTGGACCTTCACTCTTCTGCTTAAATCAATGTCACTGTACAACCCGTTGTTCGTCGTTGTACCTCCTCCTTCACTCACCGTCCATGCAAACGGGACCGAAAATCACCCGAAAAGCCGAGTGCATCTTCATCCATTTTTGATCAAATTCATGCCTCTGACGTCATAGAAGAGGACTGGAATTATTAAGATCTTATATAGGGTCGCTTTTGTTGTTCGAGACAGAGCTAGCGATTGGCAAAAGTTATTCTTCGTTTGATCTCAGCGCTAATGTCATTGGGTAGATAAAGTCCTCAACGTCTGCGTTTGGTGTCCGTTCTTGTTGATGGCATAGGCTTGGTCTTGCCCTCATTGAGCGTTCATCTTCGCCGCTTCCACCTTAATAGTGACATCACGCTGCTTTCTTCCGATTATGTCAATATTAACGACGTATTCGAGTAATTGGACGGACTTTTGCAAGATTATACGTCTTGTGTTGCAGCGTGGGTTTTGCACTACTCTTTCGAGAATGACAGCGCATCGCCTTGTCTAAATCCTTTCTTGACATCAAAGGTCTCGGTGAGTTCTTTATCCAATTTGTTGGAGAAGAGTGCATTCTCCATCGTCATCCTGCGAAGGGTTGCCAAATCTAAACATTGTCTTGCATAGCTCGTCGCTGTCATAAGCGGCCTTAAAATCGATGAATAGGTGGTGTGTATCGATTTGGAGCTCATGGCGTTTTTCCCAGATCTGCCGCAGCATGAACATTTGGTCAATGGTGGACTTTTCTGGCCTAAAGTCACACTGATATGGACTAATCTGGTAGTTGACTAACGGCTCCAGACGTCCACACAATACGGTAGATAGCATCTTGTGAAGAAGATGTTAAGAAGACTGATGCCTCTGTAGTTGGCGTAAAATTGGCGGACTTTCGTCCGAGCATATTTTACAGATGAGTTGATGTATGCTCTTTAGCAAGTCATCGCCTGCCGCTTTAAAGAGCTCGTTAGTCAGACCGTCTGCTCCTGCAGCTTTGTTGGACTTAAGTTTAGATATGGCTATCTTTACTTTATCCAGGTCAGGTAGACGGGTCCAGGTTGAAAGATTGATTTTGCCTGACACCGGTGTTTAGTTCGTCATCACCGCGCCGTTATACAGTCTACAGAAATGCAGCATCGATTGCGACTCTATTACGATGTTTCCTTGTTCGTCTCTACAAGCTTCTGTTCATGGTTTGTATCCGTGGCATGTTTTGTTTGACCTTTTGCTAAAACTTCCGAATCTCATTCCTGGAGTAGGATCTCTCAATTTCCTCAACAGAGCGCTCCTCATGCTTCTTCTTTTCTTCCTGAGAAACCGATGTTCGTCTCTCCTCTTCTGCTCGTAGAGTTCATAAGCAGCTCTCGTCCTTCTACGATATATAACACCTCTTTGTATACATGTGTTTGTCAGCACTCGTCGTCAAACCGGTAATTTCATTGTAGTGGTCAAGTGAAGCCCAGCACATCAGAGGCGACATCTCTGATGGCTTTTTTGGCAATGTCGCCACTGGTTCTCGATACTTGATGCTGGCGTGTTAGGACTTCATAAGCGATTAAGAGAGACTCTATCGGAAAAGGATTTGACGTCGAACTTCCTCATAATATTAGTTTTCCTTTACCGATGGTCGGGATATTCGCAGCCGTATCTTATCTACAACAAGGTAATGGTCCGAGTGGATGCTGGCTCCTCGAAACGTTCGGACATCCATTTAACTGAAGGAGTGCCTTGTGTCGGTCACAATGTGGTCAATCTGGTTGAAGGTTGATTCATCAGGAGTTCTTCAAGCCCCCTTGTGAATATCGAGATCTGAGAACCGCGTGCTAGCTACGAAAATATTTCGCCGCGCGGCGATGTTAACCTGAATTCGTTATCGGAGGTGGTGTCGTAGAGGCTATACCTCCCGACAGTGTTACCAAAGATGCTCTCTTTTCTTAGCTTTGTATTTGTGTCAAAGCTACGCCACTGCTCGTAAGTCTTGTTCAAGAGCTTGTAGAAGCCATCTCTGGCGTTGTCATCTTTCTCCTCTGTTGAGGCGCGCGCATATAAGGCTAATGTTGATGAATTTAGCCTCAATGGAGATTGTTTCGAGGCGCGCGTCAACATCCCGGAAACTCAAGACTTTCTGCCTAAGTCTGCCTTTAACAATAAATCTGCATCCAAATAGGCGCTGCTTTTGAGTCGACAACAATCACCGTTGTCGCAGTTTTTCATCTGCTTTTTGTCCGGCACATCCCATTGCATTTCCTAGATGGCGGTAACATCTGCTTCACCTATTAAGAGACTTAACACTCCACAAACAGATCCGATGTTCGCTGTCCTTATTTGGTTTACAGGTCTTGTCAATAGTATATCCATCCGTATCTGAGGCTTATTGTTACTCCGTAAGTATAGATTTTTTCCATGGCCGGACAGTTGCCCCGGCACATGCTACGTTTAAGGATAATAAAGGCAAATCTACGCCAAGGTGTATCGAATTCATTACTACTGTAATGAATGTCCTCAGGATGGAGTACTATCCGCTCTTTCGTGGAGTACTATCCGCTCTCTGTTATCATGTGAATACTATCATGGATATCATGCAAGATGCCCTAGAGGGACTTTCAATTAATCGCAGCAAAACAACAATTTTTCCATTCACAAAGAAATGAGAGATAAACTTCTCCGACCACTAGGGAGTAAAAGAGCTACTGCCGTTGCCCAATTAAAGATTAGTCCGTCACCATCTCTTTTCCAATACACTGACCCGTCTTGATCTTTATTGATGTCAGCTCCAAATATGGGCCATTGAGGTAACTCAAATAAAGGATCTGACGTGCCAACTATTGACACCATCCTTGATTGATTCATCGTAATTACTTCATCTAAACGTCAGCGATTTTTGGCCGCCAAGTCAAGACCGTTCGAATGAGACCAGTACCCAGTGGCTACTACGAGGGCCTAAAAAGAGTAAAGAGTATAACTGATGTGTGGTCCCCGCCTACTCTAATCATACACCATACTCGTACACCCACCTTTCAAAATTAGCCACAACAAAACCATCCTTTGATTGATTGTCAGCCAACTAATCATACTTGGCGACCTTAAAACTCCACAAAATTGATGGTACACCTCTTTGGGGTTTCCACAAAATAAATGTGCGAATTGCTCTATTTCGTTATTCAATCTCGAACTTCAAAAACTTCACAAAACAGACCATAGTCTGCGGATTATTTGCGCTCCATAAATATTCCTCCCTTGACAGAAATAAAATGAAAAGATTATGGTATCACGCCAAGCAATTAGCGGTGTAGCAACAAGTGCGGAACACTTAACCTCCCAAGCTTTGTCCAAATGTCAAATCTTTTTTTAATTTATATCCATCACTGTCGTGTATGTAACACCTTCAGCTCATTAAACGTCTTCCTGTCGTAAATGTCAGACAAACTCAAACCTTCTTCAAACCTACGGCCATATCGTCACTTGCGCTACAGACTCTTCTGCTCATCAGTGGGCAGTGTTTGCAAATTACCGTCAAATAAAAACCTCAAAGTTCGCACAAATAACTCTCTAAATTGTTTGCCGTCGACCTGGGAAAAATTTCACGCATCTCTCTAGGTCAGCTTTTGAGTGTGGCGTTCCCAGGTCACCTCAAAACAATGCCCAGTCGAAGACAATGGCTATCAATTGGAGTATCATCCTGTTACGGATTAATGTCATGAATTGCTTGACCATGCGCAGAATGGAGTGAGTCGAATGTCATGTCGAATGAGTTGCAAGGTCACTTTCACGATTCCACGATTTTATAATTCGTTACGTAGCTGAAGTTGGACCCTGCATCTGATCAACAGATGCGCACAAGCGCGCGTTCGGGTTAAATGTTAAATTCCCCAATCTCAAGACCGATGTGCAATTGATCGCAATGAAATTTAAACGGCATACATCTGAATTGGAAATTTCATGCCCTTTAGTGGAGGCACTCACTATTTGCCTTTCTGTTGCTGGGGCAGGCGAGGTAGGTCGGGCTGGATAAGCTCGTAGTTTAACGGCCCAACGCTGGCCACGTAGTCGTGATGTACGTGCTTGGATGGGAAATAAAATCAATTGTGGGGGCGGTATGAAGCAAGTACGCGTACTTACAAGAAAAAGGTTTTAAGGGCGTGACGAATCTGGACGCAGATAAATGATTTTTAATAAATCAGCGTCAAAGGTCAAAGGCAAATTACTACGTACAGTATAAAACACAAAAATAAATAGCAGAAGGCATACGAGTAGACGCAGCAAAAGACTTTTTAATATTTCAATTGACGATGCACTGAAGATTTCGGAACGAATTTTGACCGAACACGACAAGGGTGGGGCGATTACTCCTAAAATGAGAAGATAAAAGTATCTTGAGTCAGAGATTACGTATGGATCTAAAAATTGAACCTTCGAAGCTACTCGTATCTATGCCTTAGTAGGTCAAGATATAATGCACGGCCGGTCTTGTAATAGGTGGAGATCTTCGTAATTGGATTTGAATTTAGGCAGGGCTATAATATCATCGAGTATGAGAAGACCTAATTGGGGTTAGTCTTCAAGTGTTTGATATTAACCTCGCAGAGCCGTTCAGTTGGGCTGGGAATCGAATAAATTTCCGAATGAGCGCGGAATTTGAGACATTCCAGAACGAATTTATTGCGTTTGGTTCCCAGTAACTCATTATAGTCTACAGTTGTTAAACAGGGGCTGCCCTCATTCAGCGTCTACTTCTTGATACAAACTCTTATAGAATATAAAGGGTGACCAGATGGTGATCATAGCAAAGGGTGTTTTTCTTAGAGGTATACAAATTTAATATGAAATAAAATGCTTGAAGCTAATGCTAATGTCTACAATGTTAGCTTTATTTAATAGATAATTGTATGCCATTAGTGCATAAATATGATGTCGTGCATATGCGCTCGAATGAAGCGCAATCGTGAAGTCCAATTTTCAACAATTTTTATCGAGCAACTGGGGCCGTATATCAGCAATAACACAGCGAATCTCGACTTCCAAATCGTCCAACGTCTCTGGCTTATCGGCATAGACTAGAGACTTCACATGCCTCCAAAGAAAGTAATCTAAGGGTGTGAGATCACAGGATCGTGGAGGCCAGTTCACAGGTCCATTACGCGAAATTATGCGCCCAACAAATTCCCGCAATAAATTAATGGTGTCGCGTTCCGTGTGGCATCTTGTGCCATCTTGTTGAAACCAAAGCTCTGTCACGTCAATGCCATTCAACTGAGAAACGATGAAGAGGTCAGAAATCATGTTTCTATAGCGCTCTCCATTGACGGTAACATTCTGGCCGGCATCGTCCTGAAAGAAAGATGGGCCGAACAGCATCGAATAAGATTACTCGAACTCGTTTGTTAGCAACAAGCCCAACAGAAACGACTCCAAGATCAGTTTGAATCCCAACAGAAACTCTTCGAACAACTGTCAGCAAGGATGGCCAAAGTGCAAATGCAGTCGTCACTGTCGCACAGAATTCGCCGTCGCCTACATTGGAACTGGAATCATCGTTCCCAGGCAACACCCAAATGCGTCGCCTTTTTACTGAGAAAGGCACTGAGGACAAGGGCTCAATTACCTCAGCGCGACGCGCGAGTTTCGAAAGATTCTGCAATTTAGAAACAAATCCTTTAGTCTGATGTTTGTTATGTACAAATCAACTCTCAACTGTCAAATTGACAATCTATGGGAACAGTGTTGCCAGCTTAAAACCAAACCCGAGCTGTCAAAGTTACCAATGACATCCAGCTGTCAGAATATTCAGTAAGGCTTGCCATTTCATCATGCATCGTGTTACACTTGCCGAACGTGCGGAAATTATCAAAAAAATTTTCGAAATTCCGGCTCAGTTGTAAATACGCAACGTGAATTTTGCCGTGAGGTCGGTCGGCATGATGGCTTGAGTACACTCTTTTGGATCTTAAGCCACGAAATGAAGAAAATATAATTTTAGTGGAGGGGCTAACGTCTCAATTTATTTGGCTTAATTCAAGCTTAAGCTAGGACTTAAAAACTAAAAATACAAAATATTTAAGTAGGGTTCCAAAGCTAGGAATGGTGAATGAGATCGAATTTAAGGGAAAGTGTGCTGCGATTAAAATCGAAAACGGACAGGTTGGATATTGGTTCGTTAGACCCATATGTGAGATGTCTGCTGCGTCCCTTCGTTGCTCAAGGGTATTCAGGTTAATGAATTTGAGACTATCATGATAGGGCAGTAAGATTAGAGGATCGCTCCAAGGTAGACCTCGAAGAGCAAATCGAAGAAAAGGACGCTGGATCCTCTTAATTCGGGATGCATGAACTCGTTGAAAGGGACACCACGTTTGGCTAGCGTACTCGAGAAGAGGGCGAACATAAGTGATGTATAGTAATCTGGTCACGTACGGGTGACAGAATTTTTTGGACCATCTTTTAATGAAGCCAAGTGATGAAGTTGCCTTAGTAATTATCTCATCAATATGTGAGCGAAAATTAAGCTCCCTGTCGCATAATATGCCAAGGTCGCACATAGTCTGACCGTGGAGAACGTACATTCGGGGAGTAGACTTGTTGCACTTACGTGAAAAGGTAATCCATTGACTTTTGGTGACATTGAGCTCTAAGCAGTTCCTGCTGCACCAAGTGGAAAAACTATTTAAATCAATTCGAAGGAGGCTGGAGTCGTGTTGTGAGGAGATGCGTTTAAAAAATTTGGTCGTGTCAGCATAGAGAGAAAGTACTGAGTGGTGAATGACCCTTTCAAGATCATTAATGGTTAGGATGAAGAGAAGTGGACCTAGGTGACTACCTTGAGGAACACCTGAAGTGGCCAAGAAAGGGGCCTATAGGACAGACCCGAAACGAACACTATAAAAACGATTATCCAGGTAATAAGGTATCCATTTAAGCAAAATGGGTTCAAAGCCCAGGGCGAACAATTTGAACAGGATTTGTTTATGCGATATCTTGTCAAAAGCCTTACTAAAATCAATTGTTATAACGTCAACTTCTTTACCACTTTCTAAGGCTGGGAGAACAGAGGACACGAATTCGATGAGTTTAGTGATAGTTGATCTACCTTTAATCCTTTTTGTGTAACGGGGTTATGAAAGAAGACTTCCATATCTGAGGAAATGGCCACCAACCCGTCTTATTTTGCGGTTGGATTTGGGCCTACATCCGTGTAAGATTGTACCGACGCAAGAATTGAACTCAGATGACCATAGGCAACCCCGAGAGTTCGCTAATTGGACGCTGGAAATGTTAGCCGGAGATCCGGATTTTGGCCAAAAAATCGTCTTCTCGGACGAGGCCCATTTTTGGGTCAGCGCCTATGTCGAACAACAAAATTGCCATTATTGGAGCGTACAAAATCCACAAGTGTTCGGCCAAGCATCAATGCATCTACAAACATTGACTGTTTGGTCCGGTTTATGGCATGGCGGTATCATCATCGGACCATATTTCTTTCGAAATGAAGAAGGAGACGGTAACGGTGTGGTCTCAGGTATAAAGCGATGTTAACTAACTTTCTGTAGTCAGAGCTCGACAACATCGGTATATCCGAGCTGTGGTTCCAACAAGACGGCGCTACATGCCATACAAGCGACGCAACGCTCGAAGTTGTGAACGGTCATCCTACGGTGAACGTTCATCAATTAGCCGTCACGATCATCCAATTTAACACCACTCGATTATTTTCTCTGGGGCTACGTCAAGTCCTTAGTCCACGCTAACAAGCCAACCACTTTGGACGAGCTTGAGGCCATAATTCGATACGCTATTGCTGGTATAACGCCGCACATATTGGACCGAGTCATCATTTGAGTGATATGCCATTTCATATACTATGACATTAATGTAGCTTTAAAATAAAGACAGAATCAATTTTATACGAGGGTACTCCCAGAAGTACCCGCCCTAACAAAGAAAACACAAAAAATTTGGGAAAAATATGTTTATTTCTCTAGGTAGTCTCCTTTTAGTTGAATACAGTTTTCCCAGCGATGTTCAATAGCTTCGATACCCCATTTATAGTGAGAATCGTCGCGCTCTTTAAAGTAGCCATCAACCGCTGAGTCCACCTCTTTACTGTTGGCAAATCTTTTACCACTGAGCCATTTTTTCAAAGTCGAAAATAGAAAATAATCCGAGGGGGCTAAATCTGGCAAATAGGGTACATGAGGGAGCAATACGAACTTTAACTCATTGATTTTGGCCATCGCTATGACTGATGAGTGAACTAATGCATTGTCCTGATGGAACAAAGCTTTTTTCTTCGTCAAATGCTGCCATATTTGTTTGATTTCATCTTTCATGCGCTGCAATAAGTTCGCTTGATACACGCCGTTGATTGTTTTTCCTTTCTGAAGATAATCAATGAAAACTATCCCACGCGGATGCCAAGAATCTGACGCCATGACCTTGCCTGTAGATGGAACTGCCTTCGCCTTCTTTGGAGTCGATTCTCCTCTTTGAGTTCATTATTTTGACTGTTCCTTCGTCTCGGGTCTGAAGTGATGGACCCGTGTTTCATCCATGGTAATGAATCGACGCAAAAACTCGGCTTTATTGTTGTGAAACTTCGCCAAACACTGAATAATCGCAGCGCCCATCTTGCGCATAACTTTCTCATGTCCAATTTTTCAGTCAACATGCAATGTACAGCGCTTTTTGGAATGTCTACCATATCTGCTAGTTAACGCACTTTCAATCGACGGTCATCCAATGCCATTTTATGGATATTTTTCAACATTTCTGGTGAATTCACGTCCTATGTTCGACCACTGCGATGTTCGTCTTGGCAACTCGTACGGCCTCGCTTAGACTCTGTCACCCAATATTTTATTGTTGTAAACGACGGAACAGTCTCCCCCAGAGTAGAATCCAGTTCCGTTTTGATCTTGGTTGGATTGAGGTCTTTCAAATGAAAGTATTGTATCACATAACGATGATCAATTTTTTCGGTATTCGAAAATCCATTGAGAGCATTCACTATTGATGACTGCCGAACAAATACTGAACAACATAGCGTTGTTGACATATGTATCACTGTAACCTTCATTGTTTTATAAAGTAGACATATGGGGATCATTTATGGAACACAATATCTTCAAAATGACCGCCTAGACCCTGTTTACAGACCCTCATCCTTTTCTCGAAATTTGTAATCACTCTTTTCCATGATTGGGACTCTATCTCAGCGATGGCGGCTACAATTTTCACTTTCAAACTCAGGATTGTTGGCGTAGACTTTGTTTTTAACATAACCCCAAGGAAAGAAGTCTAACCGTGTTAAGTCGCACGATCTTGGCGGCCAATGGGTGTCTCCGAAACGCGAAATTACTTGATTAGGAAATATCGTGCGCAATAACCCGATTATTTCACAACTTGTATGGCACGTAGAACCATCCTGTTGAAAGTATTTGGAGGTAGTCCGCATTCATATCCTCGAGCTCCGGCCACAAAAAATTGTTTATCATGTCTTGGTAGCGCGCTCCATTGACCGTAGTGACTTTTCTAACCTTATTTTCGACAAAGTACGGCCCTATGTCTCCTTTGGTCCATAAACCCAACCAAACAGTTAATCGTTCTGCGTGAAAATGCAGGAATAATTCATTAGATGCCAATGATTTTCATTTTCGATGGTCCAGATGCAGCAATTTTGCATCTGGAAATGGGCCTCATTCGCAAAAACGATTTTCTTGCAAAAATTAATGTCAGCCTGTATGTTTTCCGGGACCCAATCCGAGAACGTACAACGGTACTGGTGGTCGACCGGCTTCAGTTCTTGCGTTAGTTGGACTTTATGTGCATAGAGAGCGAAATCTTTCATCAAAAATCGGTACAGTGTGACTGTGGAGAGGTCAGGGTCCTGAGAGCGGTAATGAATATATGTAGGTATTCGTGTCATTTTCAACTCATTCCTTTACTGCGGCGATGTATTCCTTTGGACGTCCGGAGTGATCACGTTCCGGCGTCTCTTGGAATTTTCTGTTTATGTTGCGCACAGCTAAATTGGCACGAATTTTTCATATCATTGCCGCGATTGAACGTGAATTTTTGTAATACAATTCAACAGTTTGGATTTTCTTTCACTGTGTAGCGTTCCATGGTAAATTTCCCGAATTTACCGATGACATCTATCACCATATGCCAACCCTGCATGCATCAGCTGTAAAATAATAGGCCTTTCAAAGCCTACAAATCTGGATGAAACAGCCTCTATAAACATTACTGAAAAGAATAAAGGTCTAAGGATGCAGCCTTATGGAATGCCGATCATTTGCTAATTTATCAATTTATTCTACCTCGCAGGGCATGCCATATTTATATTGTCAAAGGCTCAAACATACAGGAACTGTATGCATTGTTTAGCCAAGTATGCAGAAGGTTACCGCAGTAGGATCTGGTATTGGGCCTTGTAGAATTGGAGTAACCACTGACTATCGCCAGTGCAACGAAGCTGAGTCCTGGGACTTTGACTCCATGTCAATTGAGCTTATGTTACCCACTTCTGGGTGCTGATCTCAACCCTTTAGACCTGACTTGTTAATCTTATAAGCGCGAGTATTGAACAGGTCGATATAGCAACTTATGCCCTGTCAAAAATGACGGAGCTTCAAAAGGAGGAGCTACGGTGCATGAATCGCTGGATTATCTGTCAGCTTGTCAGATACCTTTTATGAGCCACTTCTACGTATTTATGAGTGGGTATGAGAGCAAAACCAGGAAGGGACCCATAACATCGAAGAATAAGAGAGAACAGAGAGTTTCGTTGTTTCTTTGGTCTTACAAGGCAATTGAATAATAAGGCCTTGTCAAGAAACACTAAGGGGTTCTGGTATAGAACCTAGCTCAGCTCTATGGGGCAGCAAAATGGACTTTAGCGAAGGCGGATCAATACATCCTTGAGCGTTTTGAATTGATTCTTGGGAATATTCGAGCGAATTTTGATGCCATTTTTGACGAAATCCTCAACGATCTGGTCAAAAACGCAAATTCATCGCCTGAGATAGCGAGGAAAAGCAGCCTCACTAACTTAAGTTGCGCTGCAGTGCGTAATGAAATTGGACCGCAGCACCAAGTCTCTCGCCAATTGCCTCCAGTGCCACACTCTAAATTGGTTGGGGCTCTCACACTTGCATGCGGCCATCGTCATAGAAGACTCTGGCGCAGGAGCCGTTCGCTAAAAATGGCCCATCCGTAGATGCCTGACTAGAGCGATGTCGCTGTACAGTTCGTACAGTTGAATCTCCCTCTGTATTCCAAGTGCTTCTTCAACCGCTTTTGACAAGGTCTAAGCCTCAGCGACATAGAGTAGGGCCAGGATGATCAGGGTCTTATATTGGGTCTATAACTTCGTGCGGCTTGCTAAGAAATGGCGTAACTTGTATTACTGCATTGTTATTATTCCATTGGAACATGCGTTGGAAAGCTACTGTCATTGTACGTCATTTCAGTATATGTCATTCATTTGAAGCGTAAACAACAATAATTTTTTTTCACTCAAATACGAGTATGTCGAACTTTGTGCCTGAAAAAGTGTTTTTGCGGGGAGTTCTTCTTCATGAAGAAAACTGCTGCCGAAAGTCATCGTATTTTTGTGGAAGTTTATGGTGAACATGCGCTAGCTGAGCGAACGTGCCAAAAGTGGTTTGAACGGTTTAAAAGTGGTGATTTTGGCTTGGAAGGCGATGAACGTCCTGGGCAGCCAAAAAAGTTTGAAGATGAAGAACTGGAAGCATTATTCTATGAAGATTGTTGCCAAACACTAGAAGAGCTCGCAGAATCTTTGAGTGTCACTCAAGCAGCCATTTCAAAATGTTTAAAAGCAGCTGGATATATTCAAAAGCAAGGAAATTGGGTTCCACATGAACTCAAGCCGAGAGACGTCGAAAGGCGGTTTTGCATGTCCGAAATGCTCCTGGAACGCCACAAAAGGAAGTCATTTTTGCATCGGATTGTTACTGGTGATGAAAAATGGATCCATTACGACAACCCCAAGCGCAAAAAATCGTATGTGAAACCCGGCCAACCAGCCAAATCAACGGCAAAGCCGAATATCCATGGCGCGAAGGTAATGCTCTGTATTTGGTGGGATCAGATGGGTGTGCTGTATTATGAGCTGATAAAACCGGGTGAAACCGTCAATGGACAAGGCCACCGAACACAATTAATCCGTTTGAAGAGAGCAGTGGCCGAAAAACGCCCGGAATATGCGACCAGACACGAGGCAATAATTTTCCATCATGACAACGCTCGGCCCCACGTTGCTATTCCGGTTAAAAAATATTTGGAAAACAGTGGATGGGAAGTCTTACCCCACCCGCCTTATAGCCCAGACCTTGCCCCTTCTGACTACCATTTGTTCCGGTCGATGCAGAACGCCTTCACTGAAATACGGTTCACATCAGAGCAGAATATCAAAAATTGGCTTGATTCATTCTTGGCTGGCAAGCCGGCGCAGTTCTTTTGGGATGGGGTCCACAAATTTCCAGAAAGATGGGAAACAATCGTAGCTTCAGATGGGCAATACTTTGAATAATACTATTGTACATGTTTTTCTTAAATAAATGTTCAAATTTTGAAAAAAAACGCACGAATTAAATTATACGAGGGCGGGTCAATAAGTCCGTGACTTTTGGATTAAAACGCAGATTTTTTGATAAAAAAATAATTTTATTTTTCAACGTAGTCTTCCTGGAGCTCTATACACTTTGTCCAACGCTTCTCCAATTTTTTTATCCCTTCCAAAAAAAATGATTTGTCGAGGTCCTCAAAATAGGCCTTTGTTTGCGAAATGACTTCATCATTGGAGTCAAATCTTTTTCCACCAAGCCATTTCTTCAGGTTTGGGAACAAGAAGTAGTCGCTCGGAGCCAAATCTGGAGAATAGGGTGGATGAGGGAGCAATTCATAGCCCAATTCATGGATTTTTGCCATGGCAACTGCACATGTGTGCACCAAATGAGGTCGTTTTTTTTTCAAATCGTCATTGAATCGGTCCAATAAGTTGGCATAATATTCCCCACTGATTGTTCTTCCCTTTTGAAGGTAGTCAATGTGGATTATCCCGCGTGCATCCCAAAAAACAGTCGCCATAACTTTATTGGCTGACAAACCCACCTTGGCCTTCTTTGGCGCCGATTCACCCTTAGAAACCCACTGTTTTGACTGTTTTTTGTTCTCTGGTGTGTTGTGATGGATCCATGTTTCGTCCACGGTTACAAAACGGCGCAAAAACTCCTCCATATTGCGATTAAACAACGCCAAACCTTCCTGTGAAGTTGTTACACGATTGCGTTTGTGGTCGACTGTGAGCAAACGCGGCACCCATCTTGCGGAAAGCTTTCTCATGCCCAAGTGATCATTCAAAATTGAAACCACTGAGCCATGCGAGATCCCTACGGCTTCCACAATCTCTCGCACTTTCAATCTTCGGTCGGCCAACACCATATCGTGAATTTTTTCGATTGTTTCGGGTGTAGAGACCTCAACTGGGCGTCCAGGACGTTCGGCATCTTCAGTGCTTGTACGGCCGCAACGAAATTCAGTAAACCACTTTTTTACCATTGAAATCGATGGTGCAGAGTCCCCATAGTATTTATCAAGCTTAGCCTTGGTCTCGGTAATGGTTTTTTTTCGCAAGAAATAATGCTTAATAAGCACACGAAATTCACTTTTTTCCATTTTCTCCTCAAATTAGTGAGTAGTCTGATAAAAATAGCTGTCAAACACAAACTAACTGACGCAGCAAGTTTAAATTTTGACAGGAGTCAACTGACAGATGCCTGTTGACAGAAGCAGTGTTGCTGTTTCAGTAAAGAGGTCAGAAATTCAAAAAGACTTATTGACCCGCCCTCGTATACCCAATATAAAACCAGTTTCGTGTTACTGGGTTTGTTACTCAACTGCCTCCTGAGCTCAAAGAAACAGCTATTGGCAGAAATAGCCCTACTTCTGATTTCGTGACGTCGGTGATGTTCGTATGTAATTTTGGGCTCGTCTACAGTCAGACCCATTTGGGCGCTTCTGCCTTAATACCCACGAATGCATCACTGATAAGTCGCTGTGTTCGCCCATTCACAAAAGTCTTAAACTTTTCTTGACGTTGAAAGTCTCAGTTAATTCATTCCAGACCTTGATGAAGCAGCAAGAATTCTACATAGTCATCTTGCACTACGTCATATGCGGCTTTAATGTCGACAAATAGAGTGCCGATCTGAAATTCGATAGTGCGAATACCCGATAGATAGTGGACTTTCCTGGTCTAAATCAAGGCTGATATGGACCAACCAGGTTTATGAATGGTTTCAAACAGAAAAATTGTATATAGGCGATGCATTCTTCGGGCATGCTCCTTTTGACCATATCTTATAGATGGGCTTGTGCATGTTCCAAATTAGGTGACTTTCAGATGCTTTAAATAGCTCAGAAGACAGTCGGTCTGCTAACGTAGCTTTATTAGACTCGAGTTTTGATGTTGCTATCTTAGTCCATCCAAATTAGGTGGACGGATTTGTTTGTTGTCTTCGCCCAGGGTAAATGGGTGATTCCGCCTGACAATGAGATTCTGACCATCATCGTCGTTATACAGTCTGAAGAAGTAGCTCCTTCCAATATTCTCAGCATGTTTCTTTCCATTTTTTTCTACCGGCCATGCTTCTTGTTTGGCAGCATTTACATACCTGCATTCATCCTGCAAACCAGATGTTTCTTTGTCATCAGTCGTTCATTGTTCTCCGTAGAGTATTGACGTGTTTCAGTCGTTCATAGACCTCCACGGAGAGCAGATGTGTTTTGTGTTTCGGCTTTAGAAGTGAAGAAAAATAAGAAGTAGACTTTTACGCAGTGATTTTCTCAAGTGCTCGGCAGACGAGGTGTTAAAGACTCGGACGGCAAATCTCGGGTTTGTGGTTCGCTTCCCAGCATCTGCTAAAGTTTTCATTTCATTTCCCCTTTTATTCCATTGCAGTATAATAAAAAAAAAAAACAATTATTGTGAAAAACAAAGTGTTTGAACAAAGTTCCATGAGTGGAAGTAAGCGGTCCGCTACCCCAATAGCGGGATCAGCAGATGGCATGATGTCGTCTGACGATCAATCCGTTACAGTCCACTACTCAAAATTAAAACCAACAACAACGAAAACAACGGACATAGCCATTAAGAGGAGGAGAAAGCTGAAGCCGACTCCGAATCTCATAAAACGCACTTACTTTTCAGCTTCCTTAGAAATGCTGAATGGTAGAGTGGAGAAGAGGGCTGCGATGATATCGGCAGTAGTAAAGCAAAAGAGGAAAGAATGGGACAATAACAACGGTCCGCATGTACGCGACGAAGGGGAGTCACAGTACATGGGAGCAGACAACAGCTTTGCATCCCTAGCTGCATCCGAGTCAGATGACGAAGACGACGAGGTCGAAGCCCTGAGCAGTACCATTGAGCAGCTGCAACAAAAAATGCTGGCTATAAGAGCTAAGCAAATGGCAAGGAGGGAGATGGAGAAGCAGCAACAACTCCAAAAACTTCAACAACAATCGAACACAAACGTGGAGATTCCACAACAACAACAACAGAAACAACCAGTGGAAAAACAAAACATCCAGAAACCTGCACAAGAGCAGCAGAAAAAGACAGATGCACACAAACAACAAAAATCTGAACCGATTAAGCAGCAACAACAGCAGCAGCAACGGCAGCAGAACAAGCAGCAAAAACAACAGCTGCAACATCAACAACAACAACAACAACAGCAGCAGAGACAACAACAACAGCAAGAGCAGAAATCCACTAAACCGAAAGTGCCACCAATTAACACTTTCAAATTGGAATTAAAGGACACCATAGAACTGTGTAAGTCGGCCATAGGCAACAATTTTTTTATAAAAAGATTATCGTTAGATAGGCATGCGATCCATTGTAACACAGTGGAGCGCTATCATAAAATAAAAAATTTACTGAAGGATTCGACGACGGAGTTCTTCTCCTACACCCCGATGGGTGAAAAGCTGCAAACAATGCTGCTGAGGGGGTTAGAACCGTCGACTGACCCGGAGGAGCTCCTGGCATTGCTGAAAGAGTGCGAAGGGCTCAAATTCGTGGGTGTCAAGCCATTTGTCACGGCTAGAGCTAAAAGGGAGAAACGGAAACTACCGTTCTTCCTGATCCAGCTAAGTCCCAACAGCAAACTGGATGGTCTAAGGAGTATAAAAGTCCTAGACTACCCGGTTGTACACTGGGAAAAATTAAAATTTTACAATGTGTTCGCTGCCAAAGGTTCGGGCACGCCGCGTCGAACTGCGAAATGCAGCCTCGATGCGTGAAGTGTGGAAAGAACCACAAGTCAGAGGAATGCGCTCTAGGTAAGAATGGAGCAACGGAAAAAAGCCAACTCTCTTGTGCTTTATGTAGGAACACGGGACACACCGCAAATTATCGGGGTTGTCCCAAATTCCAATACATAAAAAGTGTAAATCTGGCTCGGCAGAAGAAAGGCACAAACACCAGCCGATACTCCCCAAGTTACCTACGCCCAAATGGCGGCAGGTAGGGGAACTACGGTACAACAAGCAAAGGTGGCTTCTCAGGCCCCAGCGCCTAGAGCACCGGAACCTGTACCTGACATGCTGGCTATCTTGCTCTCTATTCAGGGGCAGATGGCTCAGCTTCAGCGTCAAATACAGGAACAGGCTACGCGGGTAGATCAAATATACGCGCTGCTGCCGGGCCTAACGCACCTCCAGTCGTAATAGGTACGTACATGGCGGAGCAAACCCTGAAGGTCCTTGCAGTGAATGTGAATTCACTGATTAGGTTCGAACGAAGAGCCACACTGTTTAAGTTGCTTAAAGACCAAGCCCCTGATGTGCTTTTGGTTAGCGAAACTAAGCTTACCAAAAGACACAAAATGAGGCACAGAAGATATGAAATATTACGAAGAAACCGACCCAATTCCATTCAAGGAGGAGGTGTTGCGATCTTTGTAAGAAAGGGACTGCGTTTCAAAAGAGTATACAGTCGTGTGATACGTAGGTTTCAGGTGCTGGAAGCATGCGTCTTGTACATTCCTCTCAGTAGTGGAAAGCGGTTGTACATGGTGTCTGTCTATGCACCTAAGGCTACTCAATCCACCTTATTCATCTCAGAGCTCGAGACACTTTTTCGATTTCTGAGGCTAGAATTGGAAGACAACTATTTTATTATCGGCAGAGATTTCAACGCCAAACATAGTGATTGGGGAAATAATATACCAAATAGTAGAGGGAACCTACTATTCAATTGGTGGGGTCAGCACAGTGTGATGTATCGACTCGGCCTCAAAGCGACGGATAGTCCGTCGTATCCCAGACACGGTTCCTATTTTAATCTCCTGCTGTTCGACTCACTAACACAACTGACGTGCACTAACCAACAAACTACAAACTGTCTACGCACTTTCGTGTATGACAGTGACCATTGCGGTCTCAGCACCGAAATAACTATTGCCAACGAAATTGCGGAATTGGAAGAGTTTGTTCAAAGGTATTCCTACAATTATAGTAGAGTGCGTTGGACACACTTCACCAGAACACTGACGAGAGCACTCTCCTCGAATTTGCTCTACCCACCGTCCAATAGAAATCTGTCAAACGAGGAGATTGACAGATATCTAAGACTAATGGACGAGACAATCAAACGAACTATGGACAAAACGATACCACGGTATCAACACACTGACAACGAAGACTTATTCCGCAACGCAACTATTGACGCACTGCACCGACATAAAAGTAGACTGCTGTCAAGACTAAAAACCTTATACAGACAGTTTACTGACACACATAACCCGGAGATCATGACAGTGAAGTCGTCGATTAAAAACCTCCAAACATTAATAAAGGAAAATTACAGAAATTCTGTAAGTTTGTATCGGAACAGCAAAATTCGGGCTGTAAACACCAGCAACCCGAATATGTTCCCGCAAATAAATAAAATATTTCGGAGAAATAATCAAAACGACCTTCCATGTCTTAGAATCGTCCGAACGACGAACAACGAACAAATACTTGTAGCAGCAGACAATGATCCAAATGAGGCTGTTGATGATGACAACTTCTTTGTGATCGAGGATCCGCAGGAGAAGGTAGAGGCTTTAGGAGCCACTTTCCAGGAAGTGTACAAGGCGAATGACATCGTTGGCCCCAACCACGACAATGGTGCACAATTTCTACCTTCGAAATGAAATAGTGAACTGGCGATTCGAGAGCTTGGGTTTCACTCAGTTCAGTGACGAGAATATGGCAAATAATGTCATCACCAACGAAAGAGTATTACCACCGTTCATTCCGAAGGAAGAGCTCCAAACGATCTTCGAATCGCTTAGAAGCAAGAAATCAGTGAGAACCGATGAAATACCGAACATTGTGCTTTGACATCTCTAGTTTAGTTTTAGTTTTAAATGCATTTTATTATCTTAATCATTAACCCTTACATACTAACAAAAAATGCTTAAATGCTAGCTTAAAATTACTTAACAATCTTATACTAACTTACTGGCCCCACACAGGCACTCTAAGCTACTCTAAATTCTTGTATTTATGTCTTTCGACTTTATTTACATTTATTTTTTTACATATATATCTTGTATACTTAAGGCTAAGAAAAAAATTGTTAACAAAAACTTAGCATATGGACTTAATTTTCTATAAAACTTAATATCTAACTTAAAATATACCTTAGTCTACCTAACCTACATACACAATCTACACACGTATATATAATACACAATTATATACATATATTAGTATATACCTTTGTATATACTAATATATGTATATATTTCTTAAATGCTAACCTAAACCTATGTAACCTGGCCATCGCTATTCGCAGAGCAAATAAATCTGTCAGCTCTGCCCCATTAGTGAGGGTGGTCAGTAATTGACGGAAACGACGACGACGAAACATCTTCTCCATCATTCAACCACCAGAAATGCTGGTGCTGCCGAACGACATCCCTCTTATCGCGATTCCCCACCGCCCTACTGAACCTGAGACGATCCACACTGCCGTGTGCGACGTCTCTGCCGTAGTTGAGTCGCCTGTCCCCAGCTTTCCGAGCGACATGGAAGATTAACGGGACCGCTGATCTATCCTGGATCAACCCTATCTGATCTAGGTAGAGGAATGCTTCCGATGGAACGAAGCCGTCAGAGCGCACACTCTCGTGGTAAAGGTAATTGGGGTAGTAAGCCCCAGATATCAGGTTATTCGTCGAGTTCATTGCTCTTGCAATGTGCCTTCGAGTCAGCTTAATTACGAAGTTGTCCACTCGCATTAGGTTCGCCCTGTTGTAAAGGACCTCATTACGATAAAAATTTTTGTACTCCGACTCTGGTGTTCTGTACAAGCGAAGGCAAGCCCTCTCAAACACCCGAATCTTTTCCATTAAGCTTGCTCGTACATTGAACCACACGGGGCACCCGAATACCAGCATGGGCCTGATAAGGGCCATATAGCAGATTACCTTTACCCTCGCATCGAGTTGGCTGCTATAAAACAGTCTCTTTGTAAGAGCAAAAGCGCCTTTAGCTCTGGCCAGAGCAGCATCTACATTTTTGTCAAAATACAGAAACTGATCTAGCCAGATCCCAAGGTATCTGACTACATTTCGACAGGCAAGAGGCTGTCCGTGTTGTCCAATGATCGAGAACTTTCGCCAATTTTTTCTGGTATCCCTAGAGGCTCCAGACAACGGCGTCCTAAAGAGAATGGTTTCCGACTTCTGAAAGTTGATTTTCAACTTCCAGTCATCGCAAAACCGTCTTATCTTATCGAAGTCACGCTGCAAGAGAGTATTAATGACCTCGATTTTTGTACCTGTTCTGTACGCTATCAAATCGTCTGCGTACGCAATAATATGGGGAAGTGAACCTATCAAGTCGCTTGTTGAATAGGATCGGCGAATTGACCGCGCCTTGCTGAAGACCATTTTTAATTTGAAATATTCCAACAGAAGTCACATCGTCATTTTTCACGATGAACTGTCTGTTGGTTAGCATATTAAAAAGAATGTACAAGAGTGGTTTTCTGATCCCCAGCCTAGTCAGCTTATAGAAAAGACCCTCTAACCATACAGTGTCGAAGGCCTTCTCCAAGTCAACAAGGCAGGCACCAGTGCATTGGTTTTTGCCTTTATTCCATTGGATATCGGACACCAGTTTAGACGCGGCATGTGAGATATCATGTCCCGCCTTAAAACCGAATTGATTATCCGGAACTATATGTTTGTCCTCAACCCACCTAGACAGAGCTCTATTGATTACCTTTTCAAACACCTTACTGATATTCGGAAGGAGACTTATCGACCGGAGATTCGCCGGATTGGATATATCCTTTCCCTTTTTGGGAATAGGTTGCACCACCGCCGTTTTCCAATGCGCTGGATAATGTGCGTTATTCATTGCATTATTAAACAGGGTGGCGTAAATGTCCACCGCTTCTAGAGGAAGATGTCGAAGCACGATGTTCGGAATACCATCGGTCCCCACTGATTTCTTAGCCCTGATTGTGTCGAAGATCTCATGGAGCTCTTCCTTCGAAATGAACGGGGGTTGTTCACCCTCTCTGGTGATGACATTATTTGCCATCTTTTCTTCGCTGAACCGGGTGAAACCAGAGCCCTCGGATCGCCAGTTCTCTACTTCATTTCGAATGAAGAAGTCGTGCACCAAGACGCGATTGTCCAGGTCATAATTTGGGCCAATGGTATCAGTGGCCTTGTATATTTCCTGGAAAGTCGCCCCTATGGCTTCAACCTTCTCCTGTGGATCCTCGATCACAAAGAAGTCATCATCATCAGCGGCCTCATTTGGATCAATACCTGCTATTGTCAGTAACCGTTCGTTGTCTGTTGTCCGCGCTATTTTAAGACACTGAAGGTCGCTTTGATTTTTTCTCCGAAATAGTTTGTTTATTTGAGGGAACATATTCGGGTTGCTGGTGTTTACAGCCCGAACCCTGTTGTTCCAATACGAACTTACAGAAATTCTGCAATTCTCTTTTATTAACGTTTGAATATTTTTAATCGACGCCTTCAGTGTCCTAATCTCCGGGTCTTGTCTGTCAGTTAACTGTCTGTACAATTTTTTGAGTCTTGTCAGAAGTCTACTTTTCTGTCTGTGCAGTGCGTCAATAGTAGGATTGCGGAACAGGTCTTCGTTAGTCGTATGTCGATATCGCGGTATTGTAGCGTCCATAGTTTGTTTAATTGTCTCGTCCATTTGTTTTAGGTAATTGTCGATCTCCTCGTTTGACAAATTCCTATTGGACGGTGGGTGGAGCGTATTCGAGGAGAGCGCACGTGTCATGGTTGCGGAGAAGCGTGTCCATCGAGTCTTACTGTAGTTGTAAGAATATCTTTGGACAAACTCCTCCAATGCTTTGACATCTCCCACTAGAAGCGGTGGACATTTATACCACCCTGTTTAATAATGCAATGAATAATGCACATTATCCAGCGCATTGGAAAACTGCGGTGGTACATCCCATCCCCAAAAGGCATAAAGATACTTCCAATCCGGCGAATCTCCGCTCGATCAGTCTTCTTCCAAACATCAGTAAGGTTTTCGAGAAGGTAATCAATAGAGTCCTGACTAAGTGGGTTGAGGACAAACATATCGTTCCGGATAATCAATTCGGTTTCAAGGCGGGGCATGATATCATTCATGCTGCGTCTAAACTGGTTTCTGATATCCAATGGAACAAAGGCAAGAAACAGTGCACTGGTGCCTGCCTGATTGACTTGGAAAAGGCCTTCGATACCGTATGGTTAGAAGGACTCTTTTTCAAGCTGGACAGGTTGGGCATTAGTAAACCACTGCTGTATATTATTTTTGATATGCTCTCCAGTAGACAGTTCATCGTGAAGAATGGCGATGTGACTTCCGCTGGAACATTTAACATTAAAAACGGTCTGCAACAAGGTGCGGTAAATTTGCGATCCTATTTAACATTTACACAAGTGATCTGATAGGTTCACTTCACCATGCCGTAGCGTATGCAGACGACTTAATCGCGTACAGATCGGGTCCAAAGATTGAGGTCATTAATACACTTTTGCAACGTGACTTCGACAAAATTAAGCGATATTGCGATGACTGGAAGTTGAAAATCAACTTTCAGAAGTCGGAAACCATTCTGTTTAGGACGCCGTTGTCTGGGGCCTCTAGGGATACCAGAAAGAATTGGCGAAAGTTCTCTATCGTCGGACAACATGGACAGCCACTTGCTTGTCGAAATGTAGTCAGATACCTTGGGATCTGGCTAGATCAATATCTGTATTTTAACAAACATATAGATGTTGCTCTGGCAAGAGCCAGAGGTGCTTTTGCCCTTACAAGGAGACTGTTTTACAACAGCCAACTCGATGCGAGGGTGAAGTTGATCTGTTACATGGCCCTTATCCGGCCTATGCTTGTGATTGGATGTCCCGTGTGGTTCAACGTGAGAGCAAGTTTATTGGAAAAGATTCGGGTGTTTGAGAGGGCATGCCTTAGGGCTTGCCTTCGCTTGTACAGAACACCAGAGTCGGAGTACAAAAAATTTTATCGTAATGAGGTCTTGTACAATAGGGCGAACCTAATAAGAGTGGACAATTTTGTTATTAAGTTGACTCGAAGGCACATTGCAAGAGCAATGAAATCGTCGAACAACCTGATCTCTGGGGCTTACTACCCTAATTATATGTATCACGAGAGAGTTCGCTTTGACGGCTTTATTCCTCCAGAAGCACAGATTGGCTGTGCGGCTAATCTTCCACGTTGCTCGAACAGCTGCGGACAGGCGACTCAACTACGACAGAGACGTCGCACACTGCAGTGCGGAGCGTCTCCGGTTCAGTAGGGCGGTAGGGAGTCGCGATAGGAGTCATGTTGCTCAGCAGCACCAACAATTTTGGTGGCTTTTTGAGGGAGAGGATGCTTCGCCGTCGAATTCCTCCAATACTTGCTAGCTTCATGTGAAGCAAAGTGGGTCGCCTAATTTTCTTTAGCCACGGCCGGTTTATATAGTTTTAAGTAGGAGTAAGTTAGATTTAAGAAAAAAAATATATATATATTAAGTATATATATACTATGTATATATATATACGTATATATATACATGTATATACGTATGTATTAGATGTAAGTAGTTTAAGTAGATTAAGATTTATTTTTAGGTAGTTTGTAGGATTTTAGTTTTAAGTTTTATAATAAAATAGAAAAAAAAAAGTCATGTTACTAAGTTTTTTTTTTTTTGTAAAAAATGTTTTCTTAGTTTTAATTATAAGGAATAGAAATAGTATAGTATAGTAGTAACGTACGTCGAAAGACATAATTTAAGTGTTAGGTTTATCTTAGAGTGCCCGAATGGGGCCAGTAAGTTAGAATAAGATAATTTGAAGTTAATTAAGCTAATTTTTAAGCATTTTTTTGTCTAGCAAGTAAGAGTACTTTAAGTGATAAAATAAAAATGCATTTAAACTGAAAACTGGCAGATGTTTCTTTGTGTGCCGCTTTGAAACTAGTCAGTTTAAAGCAGCTTCTCTGATAGCTCATCGACAACATTCTTATTGTGTACTACTATGTGAGCTGGGATTTTAAGAGAGTTTGAGTGAAACAATGCAGTTTGCGACATCGAACCTTGGTAGTCTTACTTGAAATGCATTCAAATGAACATTTTAATAAAGAAAGTCGAGCCTTTACAGCTCCCTTAAGCTGATTGGAGGCACAATAGGTCTTATAGGTCACAGTTCCCACCACAATTACAACGTTAATACTACATTAAATTTTTATTAATTTAACAAAGTAGACTTTCAGTATACATGATCAGGACTCTTCTTTAGAGTTTCATTTCGCTAATTGACTATCGGAAAATGTACCATAGACGGCGCCGCTTCTTGTCCGACGTAACACGAGCGCCTTGTCATCTTCTTTCGACGAATGAGCGCTACTCAAGACATTTCGAAAAACTTCCCGCTCTCTGGCTATAGGCCCAGGACGTCGTTTTGATGGTTCACTAGTAATAACATCGATTCTTATTGAAAATGAAAAAAAAAAAAAATAAAAAATCTTTTCAGGTTACCCTCACCTATCCATGACGTTTTGAATTTCATGAATACTTCTGGTGAATACTCGTATTTTTTCAAAGTACCAGTAGTACAAATACAAGCACGTTGCAATCAGAAGCACAGCCGTGATGTAAAGGTGGCACGAGGTGGCACTTGGAAGTGAAATGAAATTGAACTCTTAGATTCCCAATAAAATGGAACAGCGGTCACTTACCTCTTGAATACATCATTCATTATCTGAAAGATACTTTTCACCACAGCGGGCTCTTCCACTTTTCGATAAATTTGGAAAAATTCAAAAATTCCTTGGATGGGCATTTTAGTATTTAATTCTGAGAAAATTAGTGAGTTTTAATTCTAAAGTGACAGGAAAGTTGTTTTTTCGAAATATGACTGGCTTTGATGTGAAAGGTTTTGTGAGGGTGTAAGGTTTTAGATTGATTAACGTACTCACGAGTCTTCCAACGGTAATGTCTTGGAAAAGAGACCTTAAACAATTTGATTATGATTATGACATACTCGAAGTTGGATTGATGGATCACCCAGTTGAATCCAAAGTAAGTTTACAGATATCTCAAGCGCAGGAACAATAGAAAAATACTTCGCAGATACTTAAAGTTCGTCGGTCACGTATTATTTAACATCTCGACCAACCGTGCAACTTGCATCAGTTTTTAAGATCAACAACATCGACATGGCTTGTTTGCGACACCTATGGTGGGGTCTTTCTCCACTGCGTTGTTTCTCTGGGTAGGAATCAAAGTCCTTTGACTGATATTTATTCGCTCTTCGTCTCTTAGCCAGGTTTCCAATAGTGGTCGAGTGTTTTATGAAAACATAAACGTCGCCACGTAAGTCTCTGCCCATCAACTCCTACTTCATCAACTGCTGGCTGCAGACCTTCAGCAGTGGTGGAATCCCAAATACTCATAACCTCGGCGATTCGACTGACATCAGCTCCTTCGTCCAACTGTATTATTAAAGGCCTGGCCACATAGGTTGGGGATTACGTGTGGGTGGAAACCTCGTTACACAGTGGAAAGACAAAGTGCGAGTCCAGAGCCAAACAAATAAGCACGATTTGCGTCCATCCCCTAGCGAGAATAAAGATGACGGCATCAAAGACGGATTCTGTGACCTCCCAAGCAGAACACATGCTTAGTGCCGCAGCTACTATACCAAATTTGTGCCATCTTAACGCAAAGCTCGGTAAGGAAGCCGTCTTTGAGCGGGTCAATACAGCCAGCACAAGTTTGACAAAATGTATCCAGGTTTTTAGAATTAGTAACGGGGTGTCATCCTGGCGATACCCAGTGTTGCAACAGTTTCTACACATCAATTGTGCTCATCTTACTCCAAGTGGTACTGGTCGATGTACATCCGGACTTCACTTGCCAAACTTATAATCGCGAGCGGGCCAGCAGACAAAAATAACACCACCATAAACAGGACAGCGGAGGAATTCCCCAGATGGAATCCGGGAACAAAACAAATGAGACCTTGTCCGGGCTACGCTGACATAATTTGGAGCTCAAGCTGGTAAGGATTTCTGAGACCAAGTCAAGGTCTTGGAAAAGAGATGGTGCCGGATGAGCCCTTAATGGACCAACGAAAGCGCTTATATTCCCGAACAGGTTACTGGCCCCTCGTTCTAGGGCTATTATAATCAGCCTCCAGATTGAGGGTTGTCCCGCCGAGGTACAACCTACTGTTCACAAACCCTGCAAACGAAGCAAGGACAACGAACTTTGGATCTGCACTGCACGTGGAATGGTAGATCCCTTAATAGGCCACGTGCAGCCGAACAACTAGCGGAGTCGTTGGACTGCTGCAAAGCAGATCCAAGAAATTCGATGGGATAGGCCGTACAAAAAGAGGATGAAAACTGGAACATCTACTACGGTGATTGTTATCGACGGCAAAATCAGCGCCTATTTGCATGCGGATTTATTGTTATAGGCAGACGTAGGCAAAAAGTATTGAGTTTCTGACATGCTAACGATCGCCTCGTAACAATCCGTATTAAGGCTAAATTTCCCAGCATTGGCCTTATATGTCCGCACGTCCACACAGAGGAGAACGATTACTACACCAAAAATGATTTCTGTGAGCTCTTGGACAAGTCCTACAAGTAGTGCCCAAGCTAGGAAGAGAGAGTATCTTTAGAGTTTCAGTTTGACTGTCAACCTGTGCGGACGTGTTTTCTCTTGTATACCGAATTCTGTTACTTTTCCGCTTTCCTTCAAAGCCCCGTAAACTGCCGAATCAGTAAATTTCACTATATTTCCCGTCTTTGTTCGTCGACCTAGTTTCACCTGTGCCAGTTTTGTACCCCCCCAAAAAAAAAAAAAAAAAAAAAAAAACAAAACAAAACTAAAAAAAATAATAAATAAATAACCCTAACAAAAATTAATTGCGTCAATAAGTTTTCGTAGCCCAAATAAAAATAAACAATGGAAAAGTGCTGTGCTAGTGTTTTGTGCTCAATTGTTGACCCCAACGCGGAATGGGTAGCCTGCAATGGTCTCTGCGGAAAATCATTCCATGCCATATGCATCGGACTTACCCGGAGATCCATTACCTACCTCAAGGAGTATTGCAGTCTCTTCAATTTTTACTGCGACGAGTGCAAAGAGATCACCTTGGCTCACGTTATGCTGGCAATTAAATGCAATAACGAGTCTATCAATGCGATGCTAACCGAAAACAATCATATTAGCAGAACTATTCTCGACAGAATAGAGAAGATTGAAGACTCAGTAAACTGCATTGACCGTAACGTGGAAGCTTACAAGTCCACAGGAAGAATGATAGAAAAGCAACTGACAGCGATCCACAATCTGTCCAAAAATCAATCTCATCACGACAACGAGAGCGAAGTGATCAAATATCACTTGGATGGATTAAAAGCATTCCTCAAAACAAATTTTGCCAACCTCCTTAAATCCAACGTACTCACACACATAAACGACTCTATCAATCTTCTCCGTACTGATCTCGACTTGCTTTTTCAATCATCCTCCAAAACAATACATCCCACCCCGCATCCATCAGACTCTACGCTCGATGACTTAACCCTAAAAATAATAGACGTCAGCGAGGAACTCATAGCAACTCGTTTGACCGTTGCCGAAATCGGTAAAGAAGTGAGATTGGCTTCCCACAAAATCGATGGAATCCCCGATCAAATTCAACTTCAAGCTAGTTCCCCGTACAATGTCTCAATTCATAATGAATTAGTAGACATGGAGTCATTTTCAAATACTCCTCCCGCCGCCCTAACAACGGAAACCGAAACCGCGCTGCCTATCCCGCCCGCCCCCGCCCCACGAAAACTGCTCAAACAATTCGGAACTTCATGGACCCCCTCCGAATGGAAAAGCCGACTCGAAAAGTTGAAAGAGGGAAACCATACAGCATTCTACGTTGAAGGGGCTCCTCAACACGCTGATGTTAGTTGGGTGCGGAATTTCTTTCACCGAAATTATGCCATCACCATTAGCGAGTGCGAGATGATTTCCCCTGCTGACTCCAATAGTTCCTGCAGCTTCAAAATCAGCATCCCAACCAAATATTCATGGTTATTCCCCACTTCCCCTGGTAAGGCCACTAAACCTGGGAAGATAAGTATCACCAAATGCTCTGAGGATCGAGAAAACCCACGTGTCGACGACAACCAAAATTTTAAAAATAAACGTAACGATAAGCTTAAAAAAAGACCGCTCCCAAACCCCGCTCCAACTAAAAAGCACGCTAATAAAAAACGAAGCTCTAATCCCGATCCCAACTGGAGCTTCAAAACGAATTTGTTCCCCGATTTTAGTCCCCCCTCCTCACTTATCCGACACAAAGCCCTTACACACCAATCCTCTAATCCGCTAATTTCCAATGTTCCACCCAAGCCCTCGCGCCAACGCGTCTCTTTCAACTTAACCCCAACCACCCATATTATCCCTTCTCAATCTTCTACACCACCGATCCCAGCAAACAACTCATTTCCTAACTTCGACCTACAAACTGGGGCTAAGTACCCTAATTTTATTAACTCCCATACCCTAAACCCAACATCTCATCCGGCGCCTAACTCCATATCCAACCACGAATCTCCATCTCCCTCCTCCACTGCCCCTATTCTTGATCCTCTTTTTCCCCCCACAGTTAAACTAACCCAGCAAACCAATGGAACTACAGAAAGTCGCTATGCACTCTCTAGGCTTAGAGAGAGAAAGATATATGAAAACATTCGTCTCTTTCTCGCCTATCTACACGACAAATCGGACTCGGTCTGCTACGAAGGGAAGACCAAAACCAGCGTCATGGTATCCATCCAGCAGGAAGGCCTCCCTACCGACCCTATCAGTCTCAGGAACCTTTATGTCAGGTACCACGAGATTTTTAGCATGTCCCCTCAGAAAGTAGCAGACGACCTTGCTGCTTTCGGCCACTACGTTCACTCTAAACGAGTCTCACACCTACAGCGAAGCCGAGCTGACCACGATAAATTTTTTCGTCCATAACGTGCCTTCCTTGTCAGCACTTAAACCATCCCGCCATACATCTCCACCCCACAACATCCCTCTTACATTTTACTACCAGAATGTAAGAGGTCTTCGCTCTAAAACCAATGCTGTCCTACGTCAATCGCATTCTCTTCCCTTTGATATTTACGCCTTGACCGAAACTAATTTGATTCCCGACATAAAGAACCAGGAATTGTTCCCCCCTACTTTTAATGTTTTTCGCGACGACGATCCTACCCGCCCACATGATGATTCCCCCTGTCGAGGCGTCCTACTGGCGATCCACAACAGCCTTAACTCTTCCCCCATTACCATGTCTTCATCCTCTAAAGTCGACTTTGTCGCTATAAAAATATCACTCCCCTTCAAGTTCCTTTACGTTTTATGTTGCTACATCCTGCCAGCTCAACCTACCGAATCTTACCAACTTGTTGTCGATGCGATCGACTATTTAATGGACCTGTCTGACTCTACTGACGATATCTTAGTTTTCGGCGACTTTAATCTTCCTCAGCTACAGTGGATTCCATCAGACGATCAATCGTTCTTCATCGCTTCAAATGCCAACTCAGCTAAGGAATGTCTCTTCTTAGATCGCTTAACAGACTCAAGTCTATGCCAAGTCAGTGGTGTATCCAACTATATGGGCAGGCAATTGGACCTTATTTTCACAACAGATTCAATCAACTCCTCAGTCTCACTTTGTCCCCTATCTCTCTCCACAATCGACAACTACCACCCCCCCCTTCTACTTTCATTTTTTCATAACTCTTCTCTCCAGTCCACTCCTCCCACAACTCTCTCATCCTATGACTTCCACAAAGCAAACTTTCACAAAATCAGTGACTATCTTAGCAGATCCCCCTTTAACTTTCACAACCTAAGCGTAAATGATGCCTTATCCATTTTTTATAAAGAAATATTTAATTCTTTCAGCCTTTACGTTCCGTTTTCCCGCCTTAAAACATCATCTACTAGTCCTCCCTGGTATAATCGCAAGCTTCGTTCCTTACGAAACAAGAGAAACAAGTTATGGGCTGTTTTCCTGCGTACCAGATCCTTGTCCGACTATTCCAACTATTTTGGTGCTTATCTTCATTTCACCGAACTTTACGATTCCCTTTACCAGCGTTACCTTAACAATGCGCAAGTCAACCTTATAAATGACCCTAAGTCCTTTTACCAATTTGTTAACTACAAAAGAAAGTCCGATGGTTACCCTCCTTCCCTCTCTTTCAACAACAAGTCATCAACCGATCCACTCACCATTGCCAACCTATTTGCCAGCTTCTTTAAACAATCCTTTACCAACGACTCCTTTGTACCAGATCCATCCTATTTTCGTTACCTACTGAACTTCTCCAACGGCCCACTTCTCTCTCACATCTTGGACCGCTCCTATATCGAATATAAATTACACCAACTCAATGATGAATTTACACCCGGTCCAGATGGCCTCCCTGCCATATTTCTTAAAAAATGTTCTTCGTCTCTTTCCCTTGCCCTTTCTGATCTCTTTCGTCTATCCCTTTCACAAGGAGAATTTCCTCAGGTTTGGAAAACCTCCTTTATAACCCCAATCCACAAAAAGGGATCAAAGAACGAAATAACAAACTATCGTCCAATCGCTAAACTCTCCCATATACCCAAACTCCTCGAAAGTATTTTGTATGAAGCTCTAAGCTTCCAATGCAAATCACTTATTTCCCCTAGACAACACGGCTTCCTAAAGGGTAGGTCAACCACCACAAATCTCGTTGAATTCGTATCCTTTGCCATCTCTGCCCTAGAGAACGGCAACGAAGTCGATGTAGTTGCAACCGATTTTAGCAAAGCCTTCGATAAAATCTCTCATCGATTAATAATCTTCAAATTGTCTGCCCTCGGCTTTGAACCCATACTGTTAAAATGGATATCCTCTTACCTCGAAAACCGTTTTTACAGTGTTCGTTTTAGGTCAGCCCACTCCGCTCCATTTTTGGCCACCTCTGGAGTTCCTCAAGGTAGCCATCTCGGTCCCCTTCTCTTTATATTAACCATAAATGATCTCGATAGGATCATCAAATACTCGTCCGTCTCCCTTTACGCCGACGATACCAAATTTTTCAAAACCATTTCCTCTCCCCATGACTCCTTCCTTCTTCAACAAGACCTTGATAGTTTTTCGATCTGGTGCCTCAAAAATTGTTTGGAACTTAATATCACCAAATGCCAATCCATCACCTTTTCACATAAGCGGCTCAAATCTCCTCCCCGACTCTACCTTCTCCACAACCAACCTATCTCCTCCGTTGAATCTCTTCGCGACCTCGGCATTTTGTGTGATAGGGAGCTCAACTTCCGTTTGCATATGGATGGGATAATCCTTAAAGCCAACTCTGCACTAGGTTTTGTAAAACGATGGTCCAAAGAATTCACCAACCCATACGTGACCAGGTCCCTCTATATTACCTTTGTTCGTCCCCTCCTAGAGTACGCCAGTCAAGTATGGTCCCCATATCATCGCGTTCATATCTCGAGAATCGAAAGCATCCAGCGCCGTTTTCTTCGATTTGCTCTTCGAGGTTTGCCCTGGGATGATTCTTTTACTCTGCCCCCCTATCAAAACCGTCTCAACCTTATTAACCTAAACACCCTTGAGGAACGCCGAGATGCAGCCGACTTTCTCTTCATTCATCGACTTCTTTCAGGTCAGGTTGAATGCACGTCCCTTCACAATTCTATTTTCCTCAACTCTAACCCTCGTAATCTACGTACCCCTCGTCTCTTCTATCTCCCAACCCACCACACCACCTATGGCGCGAACGAACCAATCTCCCGCATGCTACGAAAAATTAATTCAAACCCTAGCGTCTTTGACTTCCACCGCACCACTTCCTACCTCAAATCGGTTCTCCTTCACCACAATAACCAACCTTAGTTATAAGTTTTAGTTTAAGTTTAATTTTAAGTTATAGCTTGTATTAAGCCGAATAAATGGGGGCTTTCGCCCCCACCAAATTAAATTAAATTAGTAGCACTGTCGGGAGGTATAGCCAACATCACCTCCAATAACGGATTCAGGCTAATCGACATCGCTGCAGGGCGGAACGTGGTCGTAGCTAGCACACGGTTCTCACATCTCGATATTAACAAGGCGACTTGTAGAACTCCTGATGAATCAACCGTCAACCTGATTGACCGAACGTTCCGAGGGGCCAACATCGTACAATTGTGGATATCCCAAACATCGCAAAGGCAAGCTCATACTGTGAGGAAGTTTCACGTCAGACGGCTACAATCGGAAGAGATCGCCAAATCCCTTTCCAATAGTCTCCCTGAATTTTGGAAACATTGCCACAGACCCATCAGAGATGCCGCCCTTAATGTGCTGGGTTTCACTCGGCCACCACAATGAAACCTCTGGCGGTGGTGCATAGAAGGACTAGAGCTGCTCACGGGCTCTGCGACCACAAGGCGTGAGACGAGCACCGGATTCTCAGGAGGAGAAAGAAGGAGGCAGAGAAGCGCACTGTCGAGGAAATTGAGAGATGCTACTCCTGGAGTGAGATTCGGAAGTTTTACCAAAAGGAAAAGAAAGTGCCACGGATATGAACCACGAACCGAAGCCTGTATAGACGAACAAGGGAACATAGTAGTAGAGTCGCAATCGATCATTTCTGTGGACTGTATAACGGCGCGGCGATGGCGAACCAAATACTGCTGTCAGGCAAAATGAACGTTTCAACCTGGACGACGTGGATCAGCAATTCCGCCCACCTGATCTGGTTAAAGTGAAGATAGCCATATCTAAGCTTAAGTCCAATAAAGCTGCTGGAGGGGATGGTCTAATTGCCGACTCTTCAAAGCGACAGGCGATGACTTGGTAAAGAGCATACACCAGCTCATCTGTAAAATATAGTCGGACGAAAGTATGCCAGTTGAATGGAACCTGAGTATTGTTTGTCCGATCTTCAAGAAAGGAGAACCTCTGAATTGCCCCAACTACAGAGGCATCAGTCTTCTTAACATCGCCTACAACAATCCTATCTGCCATATTGTGTGGTTTCACGGCTTCATCAGTGTCAGGCCAGGAGAAACGCCATGATCCCCAAACCGATACACACCACCTCTTTTACACCATCGATTTTACGGCCGCGTATGACAGCATCTATAGAAATGAGCTATTCCCCAAGAAATGTCAAATTTTGAAATCCCTTCGCAGGATGACGATGGAGAATGGGAGCTGCAAGGATTTAGGCAAGGTGATACGCTGTCATGCTATTTCTTTAACATCAATCCAACCAACACAAGAGGTGCAATCTTCCAAAAGTCCGTCAAATTACTCGCATATGTCGATGATTTTGACATAATCAAAAGAAAGCAGAGTGAAGTCAGTGGCGCTTTCGCGAGTATTAAGGCGGCAGCAGCGAAGGTGGGTTTAACGGTCAATGAGGGCTAGGCCAAGTACATGCTGTCAATAAGAAACGACACCCAAAACTGTCGTCTCGGACACAATGTCACGCTCGGCAGATATAACTTTGAGGTAGTTAAAGACTTTGTCTACCTGGGCTCCGCTATCAAGTCGGACAACGACACTAGTGTTCAGATCAAACGAAGAATATCATTTGTCAATCGCTACTTCATCGGGCTAAGAAGGCAATTGACTAGCAAAGCCCGGTCTCGAACAACAAAAGTGATCCTATATAATTTCCAGTTCTGCTCGATAGCGCAGAGGCATCATATTGGGCTTTATCTTATTGGATGAGACGGGTGATTTTCGGTCCCAATGAGTGGAAAAGGAGATACATCGATGAATTTTATGGGATGTGCAGCGACATAGGCTTAGTCAGAAGAGTGAGGGTCCTACGACTGAGGTGGATGGGTCATATAGAGCGGATGGACACCAATGCTCGGGTCCGAAAAATATTGAAGTCCACCTCCGAGCGACCGGACTAACTGCAGGGGCTTGTTAGTTGAGGCCTTGGTCCACCCCGGACTGTAGAGCCGCTTTAAATATGTAAGTAAGTAAGTAACGAGGTGTTACTTCTTAGTAGCCAGCACGCGGTTCTTACATCTGAACATCCACAGAGGAATTGGCTTATTGCAAGAGTGCTTTAGATTCATATTCGGTGCCGAGAATATGGAAGACTACCACTGCAGACTGTAAAATGAAAGTACTGGTCAAAATATAGTTGCCAGAAAAAACGAGCCATTTACTCTGGACGAAGACGACAGAGAATTCCGTCCTCCTGACCTAGACGAAATAATAAACAATTTACTTGTGGACACGGATGTCATTGTGTGATCAGACGAACACATCGAGTCGACAATGAAACTTTCATGGGTATTGATGCGGAAGCACCCAAAAAGCAAGGTGCACGCTGTCATCACAAAAGAACGCACGGCTTGGCCAGAACGTTACCATCGGCAGTTATAACTTCGGGGTTGTTCATACTACGTCTACCTTGGCTCCGGAATTAAGAACAAATCTTGCCAATCGCTGTTTCTTTGGGCTCATGAGGCAATAGCCCTCTCTCGTAAGATTAAACTGGTTTTATACAAGACGCTAATCATCCCGGTCCTGCTTCATAGAGCAGGGGCTTGGACCTTATGGAAAGCTGATGGAGAAGCCTTTGGCGTTTCGAGAGAAAAACGATGCAAGTGATTTCTGATTTCATTTGTATTGACGGGAAATGGAGGAGGAGATACACATGACATCGACCTAGTCAGGCGCATCCGGCCCAAAGAGTCTTTGCGTCTAACCCCGAGGGATGTTGCAACAGAGGGCAACCGCATCTAAAGTAGTGCACGTAGATGGAAGGGCATCTCAAAAAACTTGAAGAGCGGCACTGGAGGCAGCTGGCGGGAGATCGTGCTAGCTGGAGAGGCTTCTTAATTGAGCTCCAGTTCAACCCAGAGCCCAACTTAGTATGTAAGTAAGATATATTATGGTGACCTGGTGTGGGTTTTCATCCTCAAGGGATATCGCTGGCAAACTACGTATATAAGATCGATCAAAACTTCTTTGCTACCACATCTTTTTGACATCCTAGCTATATGAAGTTAAAACTTTTGAAATTATGTGCCTCTAATACGAGCCGAGGCTATGCATAGAAGTTCATTCAGATGGTTTCTGTTCTCCTTTTGCTACCGGACTTGAGGCCACCCGAGGTGGGTTTACTACAAAAGCTTTGCTTATTCTTATACATAGCGTTGGTCATCAAATAAAATGAAAAAATTTTGTTTATCACTTTCACGTGTAGACCTCCGGCATTAAGCCCCAGAGCCTACACAAAAACCCAATGACGCAACTAACTATTTTTCTTTTTAACATTTCAGTCGAATATAAGACGCTGGCTAAACAAACTTATAAAACCTATAGAACCCTCGTCAGAATCTTCCTCCAAACATTTCCCATTCATCTCGCAAAGAAGTCACTTCAAAGACAGGCATCTATGCCTACCTATCCACACGGCACTGCAAGGTCATCGTTTTCAAGTGACGCATTTCATACTCCAAGAAGCCTAATGTCTTATAGAAAAAAATAATTTATACAAAACTAACAGAATCTTGTCTAAAAATCGGCAGTTTAATCCGACATTCAACATTCGATTGTTTGGTTAATTTCAACTCGAATGAGTAAAGTGTGGCGCTTAACCGATTTGAAACGCTCTCCAACCAATCTTCCCATATATGTCTTCATTTGAGTAGAACCATCTCCAAATAAATAACTCACTAAGCTGGGAAGAGTCCTTTACGATGGCCCACACTCCTCCAGATACGTTCAAGTGTTGGCTACATTCAAGCTTCTTTGGCCTAGCCCCCTCTGGTTGAAACACGAAATGCGCAAGTATCAAGTGATTATCGGAGCTTAATGCCTCCTTGTTTGCTTAACCGTGGTCTGCTATACTCGTACGTACATACATATATTGCATCAACTTAAGTTGGTCAAATAAGAAGTTGCTTTATCTACTCGTATCAGGTGATTTGGCCTTGATGTCGTCTTCAAACAAATCTCAGTCAAAGCGAGAGATACAAATGTATCTCGGTGGCATCAAGCCTTAAGTAAACAATCAAGCATATGCTCGGTGGTGGATGTGGATGTGGATTCGATTCGAATTTGGATTCAAGTGTTCGAAAGTACTCGCACTTGGTATCCCTAAATTGGGGACACAAAAACAATAACCAACACGATTTACTCGTGCCAGAGGAGGTTATGCAAAAGTTTGCCATCTTAAGTGGCCTGGAGAATTGAAGAACAAACACGCTCCACACTTGACATAACGTTCGTACTCTATCCAAATCATGTCCATCATTGGAATACACAGAGTTCGACGGATTGGGCAACTTCACTACTCGTATATCCATCTCCATCATTGACTATGTATCTCGAAAATTGGTTAACGAAGTGCGGCAGATTGTGCAAAAATTGGACGCAAACTACGATTAATCGCGCCAACGCATAGCTCACTTAAAGATTGAAGCGGCTTCTTTGCGGTGAATGCTGGTATGCCACCACAAGAACAGTACTCCGGACTCCCACTCCACTCTAATGGGATAATTATCCCACAAATTGTTTTGACATAACCCATCACGCTGTCTAATTGAGATGTGCAGTCGAGTTGGTGTTTACCAGTTCTATTGTCAGCTTGTCAGCAACCCTCTTGTGCAGTACTATCCGAGGGTTGGGCTGTGAAGGGTAAGGATTTGATATTTCTCAACTATGAATCGATTTTGAATATAATTACCGAGTTGCCAATAGTGTGTAAGTGATAGGACGTGATATACCGACACGAGTCACAGTTATAATAGATACAAAGTCACATCTCTTTGTAGCGTAATTTCTTAGAGTGGGCGCTCCTTTTCTAGGCCGGGGATACACAGATTTTTATAGTGAGATTAAACGGCTCATCTTGGCAGGCCTAGCAATTATGTCAATCTCAGGTAATAGCTGCAAAATGCTTGACATTTTCAAATGGAAATTTCGGACTTTTATGTTGGTGAAAAGACGTGACTCAGAAAGTGGATGTACTCGTACATGGCAGCGATATGAAGAAAGTAACAGGTTGAGTGGCAAAAGTCTGAACGAGAAGACGATGTATATTAGGCGAAAGCAAATCCCACTCTAAAACTGCAACCTACATCATTCAGAATACATCTTTTAACTTTACAAGCACGATACTATGTATATCGTGTGATCACAAACGACTCATGTGTTGTGAAAGCCTAAAGAAGAATTCCAGTCGCATAATTTCGACACACGAATGCTGTCCTTGAATGATTACATCAACTAGCTGTTCATGCTTTATCCAAGGCTTTTCTAGCTGAATAGTTGAATGATTCTATTCATACTGGCGTCACTGATTCTAGCTATTAGAGAAATGATTTCTACGAGTAATCTGAATTTTTAAAATCCTTGAAGGATGACATGCAAACTGCGCTCGAGTACATATGGGCTCCGAGTTGAACGGTACTTTTAAAATTCTGATGAATCTAAAGTTACCTGAAAGCTGCTCATACGCCGAAATTAGGGAAGCGTCGATTAATCAGTTTGGTGCAGAGAAAAACCAATACTCTGAAAGTATACAATTTCGACGGATCACTCAAGGACATGGGGAAGCAATGGCCAATTTCAGTCTGAGTAACTGCATTCTGTGAGTATACGGCGATAATGCCTCTGCACCATAAAGCAAGACTGGGATGACGAGTGTCTTAATTTAATAGATCCAGGTCAATCCCGGACGACTTGGTTCAGTTTAACACAAACTGGTCTTAAACTAAAACTAAATCTAAAGGACAGGGAAGACCAGGATCAGGAGAAATGATAATTGAGGGCATTTTGGAGGATAACAAATCTTAAATTGGGTAGTTTGGTAGTAAAAAACATCTGATATAGTATTGAGGAATAGTCAATGGTGCCGGTTAAGAGCTAGTGCAGTAGTAGATCCAGCAATCGTACAAATCTGCGTTGGACAGCTTCGATATGTAGAATATGGTTTTCAGAGTAAGCTACATGGTTAGTATCGCAGGAGTCAACCATATTGGTCCACCCTGTTGGAACTACATGTTCTCCAGTCCCAAATAATCCGATGACGCCTCCAGCGTAAACAGCACACCATGCAGTAACTTTGAGCCTTTGAGCGGGTGTAATAGCTCTTTCTGGGTTATACGAGGATTTTCGCTACCCCAGAAGAGATAATTTTGTTTGCTCACATATTCACAGAGATGAAAATGGGACTCGTCGCTCATGATGATTTTTGATGAAAAGTTGTCTCCCTCGTAGTCGAGATTCAGGATTTTGTAAGGGAACATCTTACAGTCGCTCACTGAAATTCTCTATAAAGACCGTCGATTGATACACAATTGCATGGCGTGACGTCTAGTCGATATTTCGGGGTCCTCTATGACATCTTCAACCACAGCTGCGACATTCTCTTGGAAAATGGAAGCAAAAAATTTATCTCCGGATCAAAAAGCAAAAAAGAAAAGTGTTTTAAGTGAAATTTAATTGAGGAAACACATTCACCTTATAAATTAAGAGACGCTTTACCTCAGGCAATTGAAATTCGAGTAAGTTCTACCACCTAAGCTATTTTATAGCCAAGTTAAAAATTCCATCATTAAACTAACCTATAAATGGTAAAAAGATTAATATCCCACACCTCTCCGGAACACCCAGGAAACAAAAAACGCCACCAAAGCTTGAGTGAAATTGAACCAAAACTCGCTATGGGATCTACTTCTACTCTGAGTGTTGAGAGAATGCAGGAAATTCTACTCGAAAACAACAAAAAACTTGTGGAACAATTAGCCTCAAAGGCAGATCTGCAATCGCAACATTGAGTATGCGACAAGAAGAACTTGTCGAAGTTGTGTATCTGGAAGAACAAAACAAACGTCTTGAGAACCAGCTTGACCGACTCGTACAGATGAGTACTGAAGCGAATCTTGTTGTTCACCTGCCTATTGAAGATCAAGTAGACATGAGCGAAAAGGCAAAATCCATTTGCGCCGGGTTAGTTGACTCAACTCCGAATCAAATCGTCGAGTCTGCGTATAGGATACACAGCCATAACACGAACAAGTCTACGATAGTTCTAAAGATGAGATCGAAGGAGTCTGCCTGGAACGTGATGAGGAATGCCTTCAAATTGAAGGGTACTAGAATAAGCATCCAAAAGGACTTACCCTTTAACGTTAGACAACGTCGGGCAAAAATGATTCCAATCATGAAGGAGCTTCGTCAAAAAGACGCATCAATAAAAATTTCTCTACGGGATGACAAGCTCCACATTGCCAAGAATGTCTTTACTTGGGACTCCGCGCTTGGATTGAGGTGTGGTGAAAAAAGTGGAATTGAAATAATACAATCTATTTTTGGTGACATTTCGTTAAATAAAAATCTTTTTATTAATGAAATCAGAAATACAAACAAAACAGTTTCGAAAGAGAGCACGTCTCACAAAACTTCAAATTTGACGGCTAATGTCAATCGCAGCAGTGATGCCAAACTTAGCAAAACACCAATATGCGAAAAATCTTTGGGTCCATCCACAAGCTCTAAGGCGGCTGTACATGACGCCTGATGTGCCCATGTCTACCAGAATGATGCTGAAAAAAACATAGTTATCAAGAAAATAAAAATTGTAAGCTACAATGTGTCAGGTTTAAAAAACAACATGAATTTTGTAACATTTTTTAATTATGTAAAAAGTTTTGATATTCTATTAGATAATGAAGAAATTAGATTTAAGAACATTTTCTCAAACTATGAATTAATCTGGTCTCCTGCTATAAAAACTTCACTTTTTGGGAAAGGAAGTGGTGGAACACTATTGGGCTTTCGTGACGACCTCGAAGGACTGTATACGAGTATCTTTGTAAAAGCTGGCGAAATGGATGTAATTAACTTAAAATTTAATACACTGGATGTAGTTTTGGTACCAGTCTACTTAAACTGTAATCATTGGCAGCGTGATTTCGATAAACTCTGCGACTCACTACACTCCTTGGACTGTACGGATATAATGCTTATTGGGGATTTTAATGGTCGTGTTGGACTCACACAAAATAATTTCGCATCGTAATACAACAGTACTCTGCTGGAACCGTGTCGCAGATCTAAAGACCTAATTTGTGATAACAAAGGGGCAAAAATAATTGAACTTGCTGATGAGTATGACATGTGCTTGTTGAATGGTAGTTGCGAAGGAGATCCAGATGGCGAATTGACCTTTATCAGAGGAACATCATGCTCAATAATAGATTACTGTTTTGTTTCGGGAAATTGGCTCAAGCTTCTAGACAGTTTTCAAATAGGAACCGAGATCTTTTCGGACCACATGCCCTTGGAAGTTGTGGCGTGCATCCATTTAAATGTGTTTTAAAGCCTCTTAACAACAAAGAACTCATTACGTCACTTTTAAAGCAACATGTTGCTTAGAATATGCAAAAGCGTTGACATGTAAACGCAGTCTCCATTGAGCTAAAATTTTAGTACAGAAAATGGAGTATTTAAGCCAAGACCTGTGTGCTTGCGCTCTTTTCTAATTCAGTGCAAGTCTTATCACCATGGATCGAACATAAGATCGTAAGTGTTGGATTGAGAGTGCTTCTCGATTTTTTTCCTTAAACATATTTTTTTTTAGAAGTATATACCATACTTCGTATCGTTTCGTATCACATATAGAAAGTGCTCAGAAAATAAAATAAATCAAAATCTGTGGTGAAGAACTCAATCAGGTAAAAATGTGAATTCCCTTAATCACAAAATTAATAAGATTTCGTTATTTCTTTAGAAAACTGCGGATGGCTATTGGTAAAGCAATTCATGCGGTACATTTGTGTCACATCAGGATACAGTTACCTAGCGGCCGTAAATAACGGAACATATAGACCAAGCTTTACCAAGGCATCCGCAGACTTTTAGTGACCTAGTGGATTTTGTTTATAATACATACAAAAAAAAAACAAAGAACGTACCTAACCTAACAGATCGCATCGAAAGTATCAGACATACATATATATGGAGTTACACACATCGGTACTGAGAAATATTGAAGCGGCGTATCACAGAAGAAAAGAACCAAGTCCAGCTGTAAAAACCACTCGAATTAAGTCAATACATACATATGTACGAGTATGTGCACCTAGAATGTTCTAATGTAAAATTCAGCTGGATCAAGTGATCGAATCAAAAACAAATTCAGTGTACCCATAGTGCTAAGTACCTCCTATATTGTGTTTTATTACCAATAATAACGATTTAATCGATTCATAAAATGCTAGCCACGTCAATTTAATCTTTCAAGTTCTATAACATATTTGTATCACCTATCTATTCACGTGACATGTTTCAAACTTAACCTAAATTAACCTTAACCAAATTTGTCTTAAAAACGTATTATCCTACATTCATTATTAAAATTATCTTCTTCAACTAAATTTAAACCAGAAAAGAAATGTTAGAAAAAAAAAAAACTTAAGAAAAACCCATAAAATTGCTTAACGTAAAGATTACCTTATTGCATTTAACCTTAAGGCCTAAGAATAGATTTAAATATTGAGTAATTAATTATACAATTAACCAATGAAAGCAGAAAGCAGGGATTTGTGCACAAATTTCGACGCTGCAATTACCATCGAGATCAAAAACCGTGAGTACCAATTTGGTTTACAAAAATTTATTCTTTGGCTTTGTACGTATATTGTAACTTTTAACTCACGTATATCTACATATATTCTACTTATGCATATATCTATACCTGAATTATTACCTACATTAATTTCTACTATATTCTTCATCTTTCATAATACTCAATCTTATTTATACTCGTAACATGTACAAACATATATGCACATACCTATCAAATTAAGCGAATCGTATGTATTTTTACCAAGTTGATCTGAAATCTCATATGAATTACATTATTTGAAATACAATGCTTATAGTTGCCGTGTAATCATGCATTGACCTTTCTTTTTTTGTTGAAACGTGCAATATGATTTGTGCTCAAGAAGAAGGAGAATCTCTTGGGTTTATCCTGCGAGATCCCAAGGTGAAAATGAAAGCTCGTTCTTACAGGCCTAGTCTGTAGGCCAGCTTTCTCCGCATGTCAATATACCGACGACATAATTAAGACAAGATACCAGTAGTTTACAATACCTCTTTAGCATTTTCACTCCATCCAAGTTTTAAACCATATTTGACAATAGCCTTATTACGCACATCCAAAACGTGCAATATCCTTTGGTATGCAAGGAACAAAGTCCTCTTTCTATCTTCCCTTCACCTTTCATAGGTGACAATATTTACAAATCTTGGCATGATTTTTTTTGTAGGCCAGCAAACAAGCAGCAAGTACCCCCCCTCCGACGAGCTAATTGCCGCGCATCCGCAAGCATGCCAACCGCTGCTTTTAAGTGAGAAGTCTTTCATCTTATCTCACGCTGGCGGGTTACTACTATTAACCACGTAGGTAACCCTAGTATACTACAAAGTAACACTTAATTCTACTGCTAGCGGCAACTATGCTTGCACAAAACCATTAAGCCTTCTGCCGAAATTTGTCTGGAATGACCGAATAATGGAATCGTATCAGCGAAACATGAATGTGAATCTTATGGAACTACGCACACAGCGTTATACAGCCAATCTTGAAGCTTTAACGGAAATAATAAAGAAATCCATTCCGCAACAGAAAGATTTAAGAACTCATAAAATATATAAACAAAAATGGTATGATTCTGATTGCATGAAAGCTAGAACCAAATCTTTTAAATTTCTCAAACTTCTAAGGTCGAATAACTCCAATATCTTTAAAGCACTCTATCAAGATGCCAGCAAGGAATACAAACACATCTGTTACATCAAAAAAGTAGCCTTTGAACAACAAACCATTGCGATTATAAATAATTCAAAATCTTCTGCTCAGTTCTGGAAAGCTGTCAAATACCTAAACGGACACACGTCTAACATCTCTGTAACTCTTAAAGCCCCGCAACTCAGGACTCATTTCGATAAACTTCTTAGTGTCCCATTAACCTCGCCGCTACATCAATATGCAGCCCCTCTGCTCTTAGACGAAAAATTAGATTCTTAGGACCCGAAGAACTACAGAGGAATCACATTTTTAAACACTTCAACCAAATTGTTTGCTTCATTAATTTACAAAAGATTGTATGAATGAATACAAGAACATAACATCCTTAAACAATTCCAAGCTGGATTTAGGAAAGGTTATTCTACAATCGACCACATATTCTGCTTAACAAACATTGCTGAAACATATAAGAGCAAGAAAAAAAAGTTGTACGCCTTCTTTGCAGATTTTCGAGCAGCGTGAAGCACTCTTTTACAAGCTTTCCAAAATCGGTGTATCAAGTAAAATTATTCGAATCCTGAGAGCCTTGTACGAGAATAATATTGCATATGTATGGGATGGAGACTTAATTTCTGAAGAGTTCGAAACTTCAATGGGTGTTAAACAAGGCTGTATTTTAAGTGCTCTGCTTTTTTATATTATACATCAATGATATAACAGATGATGTCAAAGGTGGAATAGGATTCAACGGTGTATCAATTCCTGCTCTGATGTATGCTGATGATATCTTCTTTCTGGGTGACACAACCCAAGGTATGCAGTTATTGATAAACAGGCTTAATGGTTTCTGTAAAAGTTGGAATCTCACTGTAAATCTTGATAAATTAAAAATGATGATATTCAGAAATGCAGGAGGACGCCTCTCACATTTGGAAAAGTGGAAGTTAGACGGGGAAGAGATTGAGGTAGTATCCAGATACAGATACCTAGGTATCCTAATATCGTCCTCCTTAAATTTCAAACCACACTTTGAGGAAAAATTAGCTGTTGCTAAAAGAGCTATCTGTTCGATTTGGGAACGTTGCTTCAAAACTAAATATGTATCGCAAAGTGCAAAACAAACTTTGTTCCACTCAACCGCAGCTCAGGAGCTCAGGTATGGGGTTACAAAGGCTACGATGCTGTGGAATAATTTCTTCCGATTACCAAAAAATACCCCGAACTACGAGTATATGCTACATCTTGAATCGCGAACTCCTCCTTTGCTCTTGTACACGCTCAAAATGCACTTCAACTATATCCCAAAAATACTAGAAATGAATGAATGCAGAATACCAAACGCAGTTTTAAGAAGCATAATTAGAACAAACGGAGGCATTTGCGAGGAATGGAAGAAAACAGCTTCTGTATGCGGATTAAATCTGTCTATTCAAGTGAATGAGCATCCTCATCTTTTAAGAGAAAAATTTAACTTGGTTTTAGAGAATTTTGGCATACATACATATGACCAATATGTCGAAGAAGCTGAATCGCCACTGTTTAGGAACTATTACAGCAAACTAAACCATTTTCTAAATGAAAAAACATACTTCCAAGATAGTCACGCAGTTGACAAAATAATGAGAGGGGAACTCGTTCAACTAAACTTTATACCCCGTAGACCAGATTTACCAATACTTTGTGACCTCTGCAACATGAAGAAGACAGAAGACATCTTACACTTTCTTGGTGTTTGTCCGATTTTAAAAGAATTTCGACTATCAATGTTCTGAAAACATGATTTAGACGAAGATGAACTAATGAGCATTTTAAATGGAGAAAAAGGATGGAAAGTCTTAAATGATTACTCAGTAGCAGCACTTTGTTATAGAAAGCGTATCATAGATAGAGATTTTTAATGTAAAACTTAAGTATGTATTTTGTCAACCTGGTAGACGGCCACAAGCCAAACAATTAAAGACTTAGGTTAATCGTTACATTCTAAAACATTTAACGTAAATAAAAGTCAACTAACTACTACTACTACTATTCTCAGAAGAACGGCTGCTCCGGGCCGGCCAGACCTGGTAGCATCTCGTGTTGACCCATACTCTTCAAGGCGAGCGCCTAAACGTCGTAGTGTTTGCTCAGTTGGTGTCGGACGTTCGGGAAATCTGCGCCAAAATTCACGCTGCGACAACACCACCGACGAATTACTCCCCAAAAAATTCGTAACAATTTTTCCGCGTTCTTTAGGAGAATAGCGATTCATGACCTGTTCGCGTGTGTTTTGTATCTCTTTACTTCACAAATGTGAAAGTAGAATTTACATTTGCAGCCATTTGCAAAAATTATGGCATCTTCCGATGATGACTTTTGCGCCACCTAGTAATGACTTAGCTTCGGCCAACTACATAAGAACCGTAATCGGTTTCAGATAGAAATTTTGTGAAAAATCCAACCATCATCACTCCAAGATGGCATTTACGAGAGGAAATATTGGCCGTCATCTTTCTGACGAATAAATCGGTCCTTCTAAAAGCTTTGGTAAATTGATCAAAAGGTCAAGTTTCAAATACCCATTGCATCCTCTGCAGGTCGTCTTTAAAAAATCTTGATGTAACAGTTGTAGAGAAATCTTTGCCACCCGCAATATAGCTAGCGATATTTTGACAAGATCAAACTATACCCACCTACATATGTCGCCATCCGCATTCATCTTCGCCCACTTAATGACTGACATCTTAATCGAAGAATCTTGCCTAGCACAAGTCAGAGTCACTGAACTTAACCCTTCCGTCTGTAACGTAAAATAAAGGCTTGTCTTCTAGATGGTTTCCGAACAGTGCTAGTAACCTCTTAAAAAAGTGTGCCAACATAGTTGAAATCTACGTAGCTTGATTCCAACGATACCTGGCCTGCTTCAGCCTTAAGTCAAGGAAATATACTTTCCAAAGCAACAAGAAGTAGTATAGAGTGTGTCACTAATGCGGAGAACGACCTATGGGGAGGTTAGTCCATCTTTGAATATTTAGTGGCCTGCAATGATAGATCTCTCTTGTAGCTATTAGATTCTTCATACCAATCTCTAACGGAAGGATGACAAACAGTCCTCCTTTTTCTAATCATCGGTGTGCCGAATTTAGCCTTGTACTTTGCGTTTCCTCTACTCACGATATGTTCCCGGAACCTAGTCGGTGTCAAAGACAATTGAGTTAATCCATTCACCCTGAATACCCCATTTACACTACCCTATCGGTCGACTACCAAACGCCGGAAAGTACGCACTTTGCTGAAGCAAAGAACTCAGCTTCCTTTGACACAATAGAAAAATTGTGCTACAACGCAAAGACTTCTTGGAAACCCACGGACTAGGATGCCTATAAACGCAGACATAAAATATTTAAGAAAGTAGTTAGAGTTTCGCAGATTGGTTGCAGTGGTTCTTCACAGCCAGGAAAGATTTTTATCAGTAAGACCATCGAATGCAGAACTACGAGTAGCTAGAGTTTGCACTTGAATTCAAATCAATTTTATAAGATCTTAGCTAGCGACGGATATAATTTCAGTTTAAGGATTCCACATTTATTTTTTTACGGAATTTTCACATTGTTATCTTCAAACCGATTTTTTTTTTTGTTGAAAAAACCCAAATTTCGTACTTCAACTTCTTTTAATTGCGGACATTTCAAAATAATGGAAATCGATGAGAACTCGAAAAACGCGAAAAAACAAATGTCAAATGGAATAAAAGTCCGGGACATGATTCGACGATACGACACAGCTATGAAGACAGATTCCACAAAAACGTCTTACTCATCAATAGTATCCTCCAAGTCTTCGTATTATGGAGTCAATTCGAGCAGTTCTGTCACAAATAGCATCCCCAACTCAATGTTTGTCGATACGAGTCACCGAGTTTCAGAAACCACCCCTGAAAATCAATCAAACGCCAGCAGTAATGCCTCCGAAAAAACTCTTCATTGTGACAGGTAAGGAATTATCTTTGATAAAGTCCTTGAATAAACTTCAGTATACGAATATGTTAGATCTCCAACAATTGAAATGGAAAATGACGCACAAACGAGTTCTCTTGAAACACAAAAGAGTTTCATGAATCTATTAAAACCAAGAGATCCACCCAGAGCAGCACCAAGGGAAAAGAAACCAAGACCTTCCGCAGTGCCACCGGTTCCACCACCAAGAACCATCGTAACACAAGACGAAACGAATTTGAATATCTCTGAGTCATCTTATCAGAGTAAAACCACGATTTCGAAAACTCCAAGTGGTAATCTACTTCTAACTTTCACCAAGCCTCTCATAAGCCAGTCCTCATTGTCTCTTTTCATTCTTCATAGGAGTCCGCATTATTATCGACATATTCTTTGACCAAAAAAAGGGATTAACCATTGAAGATGTAGTTGGAAGTCGTGTTGAAACCGATATACCACCGAGCAAAATTTTAACAGAGTTTCAAAAGCGAGTAGCAGAATCGTCACGCGATTGACCCCACCATTTCCCAAGCTTCGTTGCTTCCTAAATCCCGTAATTCCTCTTCTTACATAAACAAATATATTTTATATATCCAACTGCTAATAAACATACCAAAACACTGCTAATTCTTAATGTCAAACAAACAAACAAGGAATCCATAGTGTGTGCTCCATGAGGAAAACAAAAGAGTTGACATGCGAACTTCCTCATTGATTTCTGAATAGAAATCCTCGACTTTTATTTGCGCTGGCTTTTGTGGCCGGACTCCCCTGGAGAGCTATCCGACGACATGGAGTTGATATTGCAATTGACATGTTTCAGTGCTGTTTAATGTGCGTGTTTGCCACTTTTGGTGTTATTTGTTGACGGTCCAATGTCTCAATACGTCCATGTGTACTTGAGGAACAAAAGCGACTACATTGAAACTTTTTACTTTTTTCTGTTGCGCTGAGTACATCTATCTGTATGAAGTACCAGTTGCTGTTAAGAGAATGCTTGGAATACCCATGTAAGTAGCTTTTTGATGAGTAATCGATATAGCTTTTGTGGTGCAAATATGAATTCCTAACAAGGTCTTTTGACCTTAACACATTTCGGACTTTTGTGGCTACAATGGTGTACAATGTACATCATCAATTCTATTAGTGGCTTTTGAAAAACTAAGGTAAATTGAATTTGAATACTGAAGACGACCATTGAAGTGACAAAGATGGTAATGGTCGATGGGTGGTTATATTGGATGTTAGAAACGAATATGGTTGTGGTACTTGTGACCAATGTGATTGCTTTGTTCGGCCTTCCTACCATCACAGAAGTCAATCTAATGCTGTCAGGGGTCTTTTTTATTTCTGACAAGTTGCTATGGTGGGTAGTGCACACGTAACGTAACGGAGGGAGCACAATTCCGGACAAAGAAAGACCAAACTAGTGGATTAGAAAGTTTCCTTCTCTCTACTCAAGATTGGCTTCGGGCAAAATCTGACCCAGCAAAGGAATCTTGACCGATTTTCTGAGGATGTGTCACTGCCGCCTTTGTAATAACGACAAAATTACCCTCCACAGGAACCCACTTATCACATCCAAACTATTTCGATAATACAAGGCCAAGTCCTTTCTTTGTTCCAGGTCATAATGGGATCAATTGAAAAGAGATCGCTTGTGACCTTCCTAGGTAAAACTCAGAAGATGACTTGTCAAATCTCGAGCCCACGTCTACAATTAGGCCTTCAATTGACGTCGGGTACCTTTTAAAAACAACTTTTTGGTTGCAGGCAGGTAAATCAAATGCTTTCGCACTCCTCTTACAAGTCAATTGCATAAAATAAAATTTGGTCAGTCTAGAAAGCTAGACGATAGAAGCGAAACTTCATGAAGCTCGATGAATTTTAGTTAAAATGGAGATGATGCAACTATTCCCAAACTAGGTCAACCGATGTCGCTGGAAAAATTCTATTGCTGGGCTGTTCTATGCTGCTTTGACCATGGTAACAATGATGATGGCGATGCCGCCTTTAGAGCTCGTAACTTATTCCAACGGAGTCAGTGTTCAACAACGAGCCTTACTCCCTCTCTTTTACTTCCCTACTACGAGTCTGTCGCTTTCATTCCTCGCCCATGTTTCATTCTGTCCCAGCTGCCTCTCCGCGCGCGCTACCCTCTCCCGTTTCCTGTCGCGTTTTTCGTTCCATCACAATTTTAGCATTCACATCGAGTTGGATATTAAGGAGAGTTTAAAGAGGAAAAACTTTATTGGCTGCCTAGGTGCTACATAGTGGAAATAGCGCAACAACATTGTGAGCCAAGAATCACTTCATCCTTGCTGAATAAATATTAGTGCCATTTACAAGTATTATCGCACAGGCTTGAATGTCATCTAGTGGTTTCATCGGATTTCTGAATCACTTCATGTACCTATTTCGTTTCATCGGAGTTCGGAATCACTTCATGTCGCCATTTCGTTTCATCGGAGTTCGGAATCACTTCCCGTCGCTATTTCGTTTCATTGAAATTCGGAATCACTTCATGCCGCAAAAAGTGGGTGCCCGTGGCTCAAGTGGTAGTGTATTGGCTTCCCAATCGAACGGTTCGGGATTCAATACCAGACGGGAAAGATAAACTTTTTTTCAGGCAACTAAAATCTTAAAGATGAGATTAAATGTTGGATGCAACCCATGGAGCGAAATAGCTACTGAGCCCAAACATCTTTCGTTCTCTTTCTATCCCATTTTCCAAGAAAAAAAACGAATTCTATGACCTCTTACATCAAGAATGTACTCAGCACCCCAGTTATGACATCAAAATTGTGCTATGAGATCTTAATGCAAAGCCGTATTTGAGTGGGTCATTGCTAAATGCAACCTTAATAGCACCACGTCCGATCTATTATAATAGGCACGCAACTAGGTTGTCAATAGATGGCTCCAGCAGTAAGAGCTTGCCGATTTGGATACCGTTTTGACTTTTGGTTGGGTGAAAATGTCTGATTCTTGTGACAAATAATCATCATATGCGGGAAGTTTACGGAGAAGCTGCTCCAAGCGAAACAACGTGCCGTGATTGGTTCCGTCGCTTCAAAGACGATGATTTCGATGTTGAGGACCGTCCGCATGAAGGAAGGCTAAAATCCTTCGAAGATGCTGAATTGGAGGCATTGCTCAATGAGGATCCATGCCAAATGCGAGAAGAGCTTGGTTCACCATGAGGAGTTACCCGCCAAGCCATTAACAAGTGATTACATGCATTGGGAATGGTCCAAAAACAAGGAACTTGGGCTCCTTATGATTTGAAGCCAAGGGACTTTGAGCGTTGTTTTTTCATCTGTGAACAACTGCTCTAGCGGCAAAAAGGGAAGAGTTTGCTTCATCGCATCGCGACGGATGATGAAACATGGATTCATTACAGCAACGCAAAGAGAATAAAGTCATGGGGACGAATATTCACGCTGCAAAGGTTATGCTGTGTATTTGGTGGGATCAGGTCTGTTGAAACCCAACGAAACCATCACTGGGAAACGGTATCGACTTCAATTGATGCGATTGAGGTAAGCACTGCTCGAAAAACACAGCGAAAATACGAGCAGAGGCACGAAAACGTGATTCTACAGCATGACAGCGCTCGGCCTCACGTTGCCAAACCCGTTAAAACGTACCCGGATACGCCCAAATGGGAAATCCTACCCTGTCCGCCACATTCCCCAGATATTGCGTCGTCCGATTATTACTTGTTCCGTTCGATGGCACATGGTCTGGCTGATCAGCAGTTCCGCTCATATCAAGACATCAAAACATGGCTTGATTCGCGGATAGCCTCAAAAGATGAGCACTTTTACCGTAACGAGCTCTGCCACAAAGATGGGAAAAAGTTGTAGTTAGCGATGGGCAATACTTTGAATGATTCATTTGTAACCATTTTTAACCAATAAAAAGTTGCATTTTCATCAAAAGTTAGTTGCGCACCTAACAGGTTTTTAGAATTTGCAATGCAGGGTAACTTTTTAACAGCCAGCACTCGGTTGCAACATCTCAACATCCATAAAGGGACTTGGCCATCCTTTTGACGGTCCTCAGCCATACTGATGATATTGCGATCGACGGCACTCACACCGACATTATTCTAGATGTCTGAACTTTGCGAAGAGCAAACGTCGAATCACATCAATACTTTGTTGCAGCCAGGGTACGTATGGGGTTATAAAAACCTTAACGGAGTCAAATAAAACCACCAAAGTTCAACGATGAAAAGTTGAATTCTGAAGAGACTGCTAGAATCTTTGCCGACCGCGCTTCCTTCAAGTATTCAAATCAAAATCCAAGCCTACATGCACAAACCGTAGAACATCAACAGGAATGTTGTCAACGAGCTATCAGAGAAGCAGCTTTTGACGTAAGTCCTCTGGTTTGACGACAAATGTAGGATAATATATGCAGCAAAATACGAAACATATGAATATGTGCATCGTTAAAGGACAAAAGCTGCTCGTGAGCTCTGCGAACAGAAAAGAAAGGAAGAGAACAGGTTTCTCAGAAAGAAAAGAAACAGGACAAAAAGCGTGCGGTCGAGGAAATGTAGAGATGCCATTGCAGCAATGGCGTTCGAAAGTTTTATCAGGGCTACAAGGCCTGGTCAAGATGTACATGGACAGCACTCGGTGTTGAGAATGTGGAAAAACTACTTCTGCACTACTCTAACTGTTGCGATGATGGTCAATATACGCCGTCGGGCAGAATGAACCATTCAGCCTGGACGAAAACGACAGAAAATCCGCCCTCTACCTAGACGAAGTTAAGATCGAAACCAAACTCTAAAAAAGCTGCTGACACAGACGAACTGCCTCTTCACCTATTTAAAGCAACTGGAGATGACCTGCTTGGGAAAATGCACCAGCTCTTCTCTAAGATATGGTCAAAGGAAAGCATGCCCGAAGCATGATACCTCAGCATCGTTTGTCCTATTAACAAGGAAGAAGACACTTTTGGCTCCGCTAAATATAGGACAATAAGTCGTCGGAACATCGCCTATAAGATCTTTTTCTATGGGGTGAGCGTCCGGAACCGAAACAATCTGGTCGGTCCATGCCAGTGTGGTTTTAGACCAGAAAAACCCACCATCGATCACATATTCACGTCAAGCAGAGCTTGCAAAAGAACAGGGTATGTCAGATCGGCGCTCACCATCCATTTGTCGACTTCAAAGGCGCATTCATGCGCGTGCATAGGGTCGAGCTATGCAACGCCATGTCTATTTACGACGTCCATGTCTAACTCGTCTGACTACGGAGAATTCACGCTACTCCATCAAGGTGAAGAGGCTGTCAGGGTTAGAGAAATGTTTTTTCGGTCCTTCAAGACCAATGGCACTTTCCATTCTCGGTATGTGTGCCAATGACAACCTACGTTGGAATGACCACATATTTGATATCGCCAAAAATGCTGCGAAATGTCTAAGTTTCCTCAAACGATGTAAGAAATACTTTTCCCCCTCTGATCTGGCTTCAGTATATAAGGCCCAAATTTGTAGTACAATACCCATATCTGGTCAGGTGCTCCTAAAATCACTCTGCGCCTGCTATATTGGATTCAAAACCGTGCGATAAGATGGTGATGCTAATATCACCCAGTCAATTGACAACCTGGAACACCGACGAAATGTCTCCTGTTTCACCTTGCTCTATCGCTATTTTCACCAGTGCTCCGTTGGAATTACCAGTAGCATTCTGCAAATTTTTAGCCTTTGGCCGTACATCTCCTGACCATTATAACCTTTAAACATTCAAAACGAACGCACAGCGGTACCTCTCTTCTTTCCTCCTTAGCTTTCCTTCATCCGTGCTGTATGCAAACACTTTAAGGGTAGGTACCATAACCCCTTGAGCGCGCGCTAATTTAGGAAAAAAAGAAAAATCGGTAATGAATTAATGACACCTTCTATGTCAAAGAAGGTTTCAGATAAGGCGACCCTCTGTCGTATGGCTATTTCCAAATCGCAATATCTTTTGTAAGTCTGGATAGTTACTTCCGTATGTGGATGACATTGGTGTGATTAGATGAATACAGCGAGGCGTTAATGAAGTTTCGTGAGTATTGAGGCGGAATTGGCCAAAATGGGGCTGATGATTAATGAGGGCAAAACTAAGTACGTTCATACGAGTACGAGTACATGCTGTGATCAGAATAGGACACCACCGTCGCGTCTACATTTGTCTACGGACCCAACGTCTGGGCCATGTTGAATGAATGGATACTACAACCGCATCTAAAGTGGTGTCCGCTATTGGAATTGGACCTCGACCGACTTTTAGAAATTTTAGAGCAGCACTGTAGCCAGCAGCCGAGAGATCGTGGTAGTTTGAGAGACTTAATTGAGGAATGCGACCTTCCGTGTATATAAAGGTGTCCCAAAATTCACGCAAGATTTGAATTTTGCGCCATTTATGCGGTAAAGCGTTGCCAACGCAAAAAAAAGTCCGCGTTCCAGCTGACAGTTGGACAAATGGAGCACTACATGAAAGAACAACTCGTTTTCATTGTTGAGCAATATTTTAGAAATAATGAAGGTTTGACAGGTACAGTTCTCAATTTTCAGGCAAAATATAGTCGGAGCAGTGATTTAACTTCATCAACTGTGAAGGGATTAACTCAAAAATTCATGAAGACTGAATCTTGATCTTAGACATTCTGCTCGACCTTCAGTAAGTCGTTCAACACAAAAATTTAATCGAAGCATTTCGTGAGAATGTTGCTGATGGACCAGGCACATCAATTCGGCACCGTAGTCAAGAATTGAACATTTCGCGAAGTTGTCTTTCTCACGAAAGACACGCGTACAAAAGGCAATTGGCTCAAGAACTGAAGCCTACTGAGCACGCACAGCGAAGAGAGTTCGTTGATGCCGATTTTTTAAACAAAACCATCTTCAGCGATGAAGCTCATTTTCATCTTGATGGCTTTGTTAGCGGGCAGAATTCTTGAATTTGGGGCTCAAAAAATCAACGCGTGATGGTTGAGAAACAAATGCACCCACAACGTGCCACTGTTTGGTGCGGATTTTGGCCTGCTGGTCAGGCAATAACAGTTAATGATATGAATGTGGGTTCTGAGGAGTGTGCTCTGGGTAGGGACGGAGCATACGATAGGACGCAGCTCTCGTGCGTGTTATGTGGGAACGTGGGACACACCGCAAACTATCGGGGTTGTCCTAAGTTCGCTTACATTAAAAAATCAAAACTGGCTCAGCAGCAGAAGATGGAGGTCAAACGTTCACCTGTTAGGTTTCAAACACCAGCCGTCACGCCCCAAATTTCCAACGCCCAAATGGCGGCAGGTAGGGGTGCTACGGTACAGCAAGTGGCTGTTGCTTCTCCGGCGCCAATGCCGAGAACAATGGAAGCCGCACCTAACATGCTGGCCATCTTGCTCGCAATCCAACGGCAGATGGCTCAGCTGCAAAAGCAGGTACAAGAACAGGCCAAGCGGGTGGACCAGATCTACGCGCTGCTGCCGGGCCTAACGCAACACATGTCTTAATGGGTTCGCACCTGGTACCATGAAGGTCCTTGCGGTGAATGTTAATTCACTGATTAGGATCGAACGAAGAGCCACGATATTTAAATTGCTACAAGACCAATCTCCTGATGTGCTTTTCGCTAGCGAAACCAAGCTAACCGATAAGCACAAACTGGAGTACAATAATTATATTGTTAGAAGAAGAAACCGGCCCCGATCCAAACGTGGAGGCGGTGTCGCGGTCTTCATTAAACAAGGTATAAAATTTCACAGAGTGTACAAGGGAGTGTTGAGTAGGTTCCGGGTGTTGGAAGCAGTCGTCATTTATATCCCGCTCCGCAGTGGAAAGCGGCTGTACTTGGCCTCTGTTTATGCACCTGAGGCTCCACAATCCACTTTATTCATTACAGAGCTCGACACGCTTTTTCGACTTCTGAGGCTGGAATCGGGGGAGAATTATTTTATAATCGGCGGGGATTTCAACGCTAAACACAGAGATTGGGGAAATAATTTGCCAAGTACTAGAGGGAACCTACTACTCGACTGGTGGGATCAGCACGATGTCATGTACAGACTCGGTCTTAAAGCGACGGATAACCCGAGACCCAGAGGCGGGTCTTATTTGGATCTACTGCTGTACGACGAACGTATACGACTGACAGGTACGAATTTACAAACGCTAAACTGTCTGCGCACATTCGTGTATGACAGTGACCATTGCGGTTTTAGCACCGAAATTACAGTTCCCAACGAAATTGCGGAATTGGAGGAGTTTGTCCAAAGATATTCTTACAACTACAGAACGTACCTGGATTTTTAACGTAAACCACCTGTCATAAGACCTTATGTTTACGAGGTGCCCATACACCCATAGGGAGCAAGGATACGCCTTGCCATCGCTAATTACTCGCTTTATATTTATTAATACTTCGCTTATATATTATACCAATTCGGAACTGTGTTGGAGGCACAAGTTCCACCCTTGGTATGAGTCGAGGCCGACCTAAAACCTCTTGCTGCTCTTAGGGTCGCAGCACCCAGTACTTTATTTGCAACTCTACAATGGGCAAAACCAAGGAATACCCGTACCCGCGATTTGGGTTTAAACCACAGCTACCATGACGGTCCCACAAGGGGGCCTGCCTCTAACAAGTCAGGCCCGGACCGAAATCCGGGAGGCTCCTGACTCCCATGGTACCGTGATTTAAGTCCTGGTATGGACTACCGGTGGTCCAGCCGCCAACAAGACCTATGACCGGCAACTTGTAACTGGTCAAATCGTTGCAACCATTCAGAGGCTGTTATCTGAAGATGTTTACGATAAGACCAGTAATATGCTCTGGCCCCGCTTTTTATTAGACAACGTCATTAATGGGCGAAGCCTTGATAATTGGGCGGGGGCCCTCTTACAACTACAGTAAGACTCGATGGACACGCTTCTCCGCAACCTTGACAAGAGCACTTTCCTCGAACACGCCCCACCCACCGTCCAATAGGAATTTGCCAAACGAGGAGATCGACAATTACCTAAAACAAATGGACGAGACAATTAAACAAACTATGGACGCTACAATACCGCTGTATCGACGTACGACTAATGAAGACCTGTTCCGCAATCCTACTATTGACGCACTGCACCGACAGGAAAGTAGACTTCTGACAAGACTCAAAAACTTGTACAAACAGTTAACTGACAGACAAGACCCGGAGATTAGGACACTGAAGTCGTCGATTAAAAACCTTCAAATGTTAATAAAAGAGAATTACAGAATTTCTGTAAGCTCGTATTGGAACAACAGGGTTCGGGCTGTAAACACCAGCAACCCAGCAGCAACGAACGGTTACTGACAATAGCAGGTATTGATCCAAATGAGGCCGCTTATGATGACGACTTCTTTGTGATCGAGGATCCACAGGAGAAGGTTGAGGCCATAGGGGCGACTTTCCAGGAAATATACAAGGCCACTGATACCATTGGCCCAAATTATGCTCTGGACAATCGCGTCTTGGTGCACGACTTCTACATTCGAAATGAAATAGGGAACTGGCGATCCGAAGGCTCTGGTTTCACCCGGTTCAGCGACGAAAATATGGCAAATAATGTCATTGCCAGAGAGGGTGACCTACCCCCGTTCATTTCGAAGGAAGAGCTCCATGTGCTTCACCATCGTGAAAAATGGTGATGTAACTTTTGTTGGAATATTTCAAATTAAAAATGGTCTTCAGCAAGGCGCGGTCAATTCGCCGATCCTATTCAACATTTATACAAGCGACTTGATAAGTTCACTTCCCCATACTATTGCGTACGCAGACGATTTGATAGCGTACAGAACAGGTCCAAAAATCGAGGTCATTAATACTCTCTTGCAGCGTGACTTCGATAAGATAAGACGGTTTTGCGATGACTGGAAGTTGAAAATCAACTTTCAGAAGTCGGAAACCATTCTGTTTAGGACGCCTTTGTCTGGGGCCTCTAGGGATACCAGAAAGAATTGGCGAAAGTTCTCTATCGTCGGACAACATGGACAGCCACTTGCTTGTCAAAATGTAGTCAGATACCTTGGGATCTGGCTAGATCAGTTTCTGTATTTTGACAAAAATGTAGATGCTGCTCTGGCCAGAGCTAAAGGCGCTTTTGCTCTTACAAAGAGACTGTTTTATAGCAGCCAACTCGATGCGAGGGTAAAGGTAATCTGCTACATGGCCCTTATCAGGCCCATGCTGGTATTCGGGTGCCACGTGTGGTTCAATGTACGAGCAAGCTTAATGGAAAAGATTCGGGTGTTTGAGAGGGCTTGGCTTAGGGCTTGCCTTCGCTTGTACAGAACACCAGAGTCGGAGTACAAAAAATTGTATCGTAATGAGGTCCTTTACAACAGGGGGAACCTAATACGAGTGGACAACTTCGTAATTAAGCTGACTCGAAGGCACATTGCAAGAGCAATGAACTCGACGAATAACCTGATATCTGGGGCTTACTACCCCAACTACCTTTACCACGAGAGTGTGCGCTCTGACGGCTTCGTTCCATCGGAAGCATTCCTCTGCCTAGATCAGATAGGGTTGATCCAGGATAGATCAGCGGTCCCGTTAATCTTCCATGTCGCTCGGAAAGCTGGGGACAGGCGACTTAACTACGGCAGAGACGTCGCACACGGCAGTGTGGATCGTCTCAGGTTCAGTAGGGCGGTGGGGAATCGCGATAAAAGGGATGTCGTTCGGCAGCACCAGCATTTCTGGTGGTTGAATGATGGAGAAGATGTTTCGTCGTCGTTTCCGTCAATTACGGACCAGCCTCACTAACGAGGCAGAGCTGACCAATCTATTTGCTCTGTGAATAGCGATGGCCAGCTTGCATAGGCTTAGGTTAGCATTTAAGAAATACATATATGTATTAGTATATATATAGGTATATACTAGTATATGTATGTCATTGTGTATAATGTCTATATGTATGTATGTGTGTATTGTGTATGTAGGTTAGGTAGACTAAGGTTTATTTTAAGTTAGATATTAAGTTTTTGTAAAAAATAAAAAATTATGTCCATATGCTAAGTTTTTTGTTAAATTCTTTTCTTAACCTTAAGCATAGGAAATAAGTATTAATAAATAAAATGTATAGGTACACAGTCGAAAGACATAGATATAAGAATATAGAGTAGCTTAGAGTGCCTGTGCGAGGCCAGTAAGTTAATATAAGTTTGTTAAGTAATTTTAAGCTAGCATTTAAGCATTTTTTGTTAGTATGTAAGAGTTAATGATTTAGAAAATAAAATGCATTTAAAACTAACTAACTAACTATGAATGTGGATTCAACAAAACATGATATACAGCCCAAGAAATAGTTCAATTTCTACATGAGTCACTTCCGTTTTGGCGATCAAATTTACCGCCCAGAACAAGCGATTTAACGCTGTTGGACTTTTTTCTTCGGTTTTTTGGAAGTCGAAGGTCGATGCCAACAAGTCCACGATCATTCAAGCCTTAAAGGGACAAATTGAGCGCTGTCTTAACGAAATTGAGCCACATTTTTGCAAAACTGTCATGAATAATTTTGACAAAAGTGTACATATTCTACATATACAAGTAAAGGGTGAACAAACAGATGGGGTGGATGTTAGTCATCAACAATTTAAAACATGTGGTCGTTTACCACGCAAAAACGCATTTTTGTTATTCGGTCTTATTACGAATCTGGAAAAGTAGGTATCTAGGTAACAGTGGCTGTTGGAAACACCAACCCACTTAGGCCTATTGGCCTATTGTGATTTCACGTGGATCTATGATCCTCTTACTCATGGAACCAGTTTGAGCTTACGATGAAGCTTAGGAGACTGTTTACGTCTATATTGTTTACATCGTTTATGTCATTGTAGAGGAAAACTCCTAAGTGAAGTTTTCTCTCTGGGAGAGAGCTGGCCATGTACAGAATAGGTGGAGGATTGTCTCCTCTTCCTCCCCCTCCATGCAGATTCTACAGAAATCGTTTATAAGTAAGGCAGTGTCCAGTGATGACACCTATGATGGCGCTGAGATGTTTCCTATTTAGAAGGATCAGACTCTTAAAGCGATCCAGATCCAGCTTTGGCCAGATCTGTTAGCTTGCTAGACATGTTGGTCCAACAGTCAACCTAAGGTCTGTCTGTCAACTTTCTTCAGTCAGAATAGAGCTTCGTTAATCGCAAAATTTCCGCCTGGAAGACGCTACAGTGATTTGGAAGACTGAGGCTTAGGTTGACCTTATCTGAGAAAACACCGTCACCAATCCCGCTATCAATTTTAGATCCGTCTGTGTAGAAATGGATTGGCTTGTCCTCCATGAAAGCACCTTCCTTCAAGAAGGATCTAGAGGGGAAGTTTACATGGAAGTCTTTGCCAAACCAAAGTTCAGATATGTTGTAATCGATGTTCTCTGTGAGGATTCCAAATATACAATTTTAAGAATATTAGTGTGGCGAAATAAATTATTTGTCTACAGCGTAGTCGCTTTAAGGCGAATAGCTGGAGTCGCAGCTACTTGCCTATTGTGAGGGGTTTCAAGTAAAACGCAATGTCTAACGCCGCAGAGAATTCTGCTTAATTCCCTGCAGTTTTTGCAAGAGAATAAAGCTACCGTAGCTTCCTTGACTCTTTCTTGAATGTTAGGTTTCAAGTTTAGTTTCCTGCCAAAAATGAGACCCAGATATTTTGCTGCATCGGAAAGGCTAAACTGATACCGTTTATTGGGGGAGAGTCTATGATTGGAATTTCATATCTCCTGGAAAAGAGGACATGATCAGTTTTATGGAGCTTACTCCCAATCTACGGCGATCTGAGCAACGGGTTAATCTGTTAAGTTTAGTTGAAGGAGTTCTTTAATGGTATTAAGATGCTTACCTGAGATGGCTATAGCAACGTCATCCGCATAGGCAATCACCCTGCTGCCACCCGCTTCCAGGTATATCAGCTGTTCATTAGCCACTAAGTTCCAGAGAGAGGACACCGAATTGCGGCGTACTTTTGCTCACACATCTTTTAGCAGAAGCCACACCCAGTTTGGAGTTGATTATCCTGCTATTTAGCATAAGACTGATCAGTTCCCCAAGTGAGTCATCTACCTGCAGAGTTGACAGCGCAGTAATGATTGCGGATCTGTTGATGTTGTTAAAGGCACCCTCAATGTTTAGGAAAGCAACCATTGTGTACTCTCTATATTGTAGGAATCGTTCGATGTGTCTAGTCAGTGAATGCAGAGCCATTTGCACCTTTCCTTTACAGTAGGCATGTTGAGCCGTTGACAAAAGTCTTGGATTAGAAGAAAAGATGATAGACTTATTGGTCTGAGGTCCTTTGGGACAAAATGAGAGCATTTTCTGTCTTTGGGAATGAAAACTACATTGACTTCTCTCCATTACAGTGGAATGTGAATCAATTCTACATAGCTCTTCATGGTATTCTCTAGCGTAGGCAGGATAATATCTGAGGACCTTTGTAGCTCGGCCGGACCAGCAACTATGCAGCGCCCAGAGCAGCTTGTCTCTTCTAAACAGACCATGAATTTTAGTCGCGGCAGCAGCAGTCCTACTAAGGTTCCTATGGCCGTGAATTGGAAGCTACCTGGAAAGTGGGTGTCCAGTAGCAGGTTGAGTGATTCATCGCTTGAGGTTGTCCAAGAGCCATAGGTTTTTTTCAAACAGCTAGGCATTACAGGATTTATAGAGAGGATTTTTCTTAGCCGCGATGCGTCAGAGGTTTCTGTGATTTTGTCATAAAATAATCTCCAGGATTATCGGTTTGCCTTCCTCAGTTCTTTTTTTGTATAATTTGAGGGATTCTTTGTATGAGTCCCCGTCAGTTGAAAAGTTATCTGCAAATGCTTCTAAGCGATCCCAGTGCTGATGTCCATCAGTGCGGATTTTTCTTACCTCATTGTCGACCACATCAACACCTTGCGGATCATCATCGAGCAGTGTGTTGAGTACCGATCACCACTTCACCTGCTGTTCATCGATGTTGAAAAGGCGTTTGATAGCGTCAATCGGGAATTTATCTGGCGTGCCTTGTGCAGGAGAGGCATTCCTGATAAATTAATAGCAATTATCGAGGCTACATATGATGGGTTCACATGTCACGTCTTACACTGAGGAAGACTGTCTGAGGAATTCAAAGTCCAATATACTGTTTCAATTGGTGATTAGCGATGTGCTGAATGCGGCCTTGTTAACACAAAATGGAGGAATTCGATGGACTCTTACATCTGAGCTCAAACACCTTGACTACGCCGACGATGTATGCCTTCTGTTTCACAGAATAATGTACCTTCACCAAATGACAACAAATGTGGAGGGGGAAGCAGACGTCGTTGGGCTGAAAATTAACTCGGCAAAAACTAAAATGATCAGCCTAAGACCAAACTCATCAACTCCAATACCTTGGGAGCATTGTCTCAACCGATGGCGGAACCGAACTGGACATAGCCAACCGCATAGGCAAAGCAAAATCTGCATTTGGGATGCTATCCACAGTTTGGCGAAGTAATGCAATTACATAGCTTAAACACCAAGCTACGACTGTTCCGTTCCAACGTTGAATCCGTGCTACTATATGGATGTGGTACCTGGAGGGTGACCACCACTATCACGAGGAAGCTGCAAACGTTTATCAATAGGTGCCTACGCTACATCTTAAGGATATTCTGGCCAAGCCGTATCAGGGAGCGGACCATGAACCTATAGACACAACCTTACGATGACGAAAGTGGCAGTGGATTGGTTACACTCTCCGAAAGGGTGACAGGTCCATAGCTAACCAAGCGATGCAATGAAACCCACTTACTCACGACGGCAGGATGCGTGGCATTCCTAGGAGTACGTGGCGCAGATTAGTTGAGAACTAAGCACGGCAACTGGGAAAAAGTTGGGGAGAGCTGAGGGACATTTCCAAAAACCGCACTTGATGGGGCGTAGGCATAGTAGAGTCCCTAGGACCCACAAGGGGATACAGAAACGAATAATAGTTTTCTGTATTTTGTCCAATCAGTTTACCGATAATTCCAGAATGCTTATTGGCTGGCTGGAACATCACTCAGGCTGAATTCGAATTATCTGTGGTCTGAAAAAGAGTGTTCAGACGACACCATCCCGTTGAGCGATGTTGTCGTGGATAAGAGTAATATCTAGCACTTCCTGTCGGTTTCTTGTTATAAAAGTGGGTTCATTGCCAATGTTGCAAACAATGAGGTTAGTACTTATAATACAATCAAAAAGTGGCTCACCTCTATCGTTGATGTCGGTCCCTACCAACATTTTGTAAAGTTCTTGAATTTTTCAGTCAACATAATCGCCTTAATGAGTCCGGAATTCGTGCAATAGTGAAACGTTTTGAAGAAACTGGTTCGGCATCGGATCAAATTCCATATCAGCATGCTCGACCAGCATGTACACGCCAAAACATCACCACCACCAGGCACCTCAATTTGTGGCCGAAGTCAACTATTGAGCCCCACTCTTATGGCATTTTACGGTGAATTTTAAAAGTTGATCTGCATTTGCACGCCCATAAAATCCAAACTACACAACAATTGAAGCCTTTGAACCATCTACGACGTCACCGATTTGTTAACTGGATGTTGGATCGCCAGGACAATTTGTCATCGGATTTGATCTCTTCCGATGAAGCCCATTTTTGGATGGATGGGTACGCAAGATTGTCGTTTCTGGGGCCGGAAAGCAAGAGATTCAAGAAAAACCAATGCATCCCAAAAAAGGCACTGTATGGTGCGGATTATGGGTTAGCGGCATCATTGGTCCGTACTTTTTCGAAGATGAAGCTGGAGAAGCAGTTATAGTGAATGGAGAACGTTACCGCAACTTGTTGATCGGCTATTTTTTTCCCAAAATTGAATGAATTGGGTTTGGACGATCTCTGGTTTCAACATGATTGCGCTACCGTCCACACAAGCCATCAATCAATCAATTTATTGCGTTCAAAATTTGAAGATCGCATTATTTCGGTTAGAAGAGACCTTAATTGGCCTCCAGGGTCATGCGATTTGACACCTTTAGGCTTCTTCCTGTGGAGTTGGTTTATGCCAATAATCCTACGACAATTGAGGATCTTAAACATAACATTCAAACTACAATTGCGGCCATTCATCAAAAAGTCAAAAAGTAATCGCTAATTTTGACCTTCGGATGGTCGCTTGCAACAGAAGCCGTAGTGGTCACATGAACGATCTTGATTTCACAATAAATGTGTGCTTGGTTTAATGAAAACTTCCACACTAACTGTTGGCTCACCCTTTATATGTATGCTTGCGAAAATTTTAGGATGCCCTTTATATATTCGTACTTGTCCTAACTCGAGCTTATAAAGAAACCGAAAATTCAAATGTGCCTCTACCTATCTTAGTGCGAAGCTGACCTCGAAATAATGTTCTGTTGAACCTTTACCTCGATAGCTATATCTAGGCCACGAGAAAACGTAAGCCGATTAGATTATGCCAACTGCACATCCCATAAATATTGCTTGGCCTCCCTCCAAGGTGAAGTCAACTACCAAAAGGCAATTACAAAACCTGAAAAAGCAACAGCTCTACCTGCCTTTTACATAACTTAACAAACCTTTTTTTTACAAGTAATGTCAAGAATTCCCTAATCCTCTAAAACAACAACGAATCTCTGATCTTGTGCAACTATTTACCGGATGTTGTTTTAGGCCCACTCTAATCCTAATTGCGACGATACAAATTCTCAATCAATGGTACTCGTATCGATGGGATTCCATTCAAAGTCTGAGCACCATTGTTATTCTAAATATTCGTGGAATGGACGGATTTTACAGATTACAATCCACTAAAAAAGCTAACCTTCTTGGCATTCCAAATAATTTGAAGTAAAGATCACATCGATGTGTTGCCATTCAAGGCGCCAATCTGGAGCTTGTTACCATTGTGATTCCCTGATTGATGTCGAATTAATTTGATTACATTTCTGCAGATGATCAACATTAAGATTAATTGTCCCGATTTACACAACCTACATCCCATTTTGTCGGCCGTTGGTGTCTTCATCCAGTCACGTATCTCGGCGACCTTATTTCGCTGACCCAAAGTGATAATGGTCGGATGCCTTCAATCACTCAATCATTCAAATGGATTGACCTTATTGAACGTGAAATTAAGAGTACACCACCAAGAGAGGCACGCGCTAGTTTAATTAGATCGGTCCATCCAGTTGGTACGTAACCATATCGAATCAATGTATCTATGGGCATCTTACTTACGCAAAGAGGTCATAGGGTGACTGCGATTGATTTATAGTCATATGTATGAGTAAACCACATATCTAGAATTCAACAGAGGTGATCTTCATCATAAACACATCGTTCGGCGTAGATTTAGCTTAGCCATTCGGGCGACATAGCCATACATGTGTTCGTGGATAAGTCATCTTTGGTGCTGTGATGATCATACTCATATGACTTACGTAATCGACCAGATTTGGTTCCCAGCTTCGGGAGACTAGAGTTATCGGTATCGCCATCGCAAAGTGATTATCGCACATCCAACCGCAACTGGATTTGAATGCATCTCCAGCGTTACAGTGTGGCGTTAATGAAGACGTGGGTCGTTTCTGGTGCTACGCTTGATTGAGATTGGTAGTGTGACTTTTATTTCTTTTTCTTGTTGCCTTCTGCTGTGGACGTTCTTTTCCATTTAAGTGAGACCTCCAATTAATGCACATTTGCGGGTGATGTACATGGTAACTGGGCGTTGAGGTTGAGTGGATATATTCACTTTGAATTGCGTATCTTCGCATCTGTTGGAGATAATGTCGTTGTGCGCGTTTTTGATATCCAAATCAAGATTACCATTGCGTCATGACAATGTTTTCTTATATTTTTCATGTATTTAAGTGGAATCACTACTTTGAATGCTTCTGTTGGATTTATTAATTAAAAAGCCGAAAGTTCTTAACAAAAAGCAATTAAGCAGCTGTGTAAGTAGGTGACTAATGGTTTGACGGCCTTCTGATTTCAACAACAGATGAGCTTTGAATTGATACTCCGATAACTTAAGCATAACAAGGATAACAACTGCGGGTTGCTACAACGTCTTGTAACTTTCTCCAACTTATGTCCAGGGACCTTGTTTTTTCGTCAACATTTCTGCGCCAAGTTTCTTAAGGGCGCCCGAGCCGGTTTTTACCAAGGTCAGTGAATTCCACAACAGGGCATACATACGAGTATATCACAATGGATTTGCTCATGCTCATCTTCATTCCCCTCTGCCTTCTACACTTCTGTCTTTCCTTTCCCTCTCTTTTTCTCCTGACCTGGATCAAGGTGTCATACGATCTGTTGAAAAGATCAGCCAAGCTGAAGACTCAGTATTTTAAAAATTGCCCAGTCCTGAGCAGAGTATCCAGATACCTGGCGACCTCGGGATTATCTAGCCTTATCTTTATACAGCGCATCTCTGTATAGATTTACCTCGCTTTCTCCGCCGCTCGAGGGATCTAGCATGGATCCTAACTACTAGTATTTTAAATCAAAACTCGAGACCGGAACTCATTCAATATCACACAGCAATACGGTGACTACACAGAGCAAGGTAGTACTGTCGCAAGCCATGGTGCTATGGTGCAGGAGTGGCAAGACTGTAGCAAGCGCTGGTTCTAACATTTCTTCAATCCCTAGCAGCAGCAAATTTGTGACAGGACATGGACTTCCTGTTCCTACTAAAACTCCACCCTCAATAGAGGAATCAGATGCTCAGATCCGTCGGCAAGCCCCATCCAAGGTAATCTATATCATGAGTCGCACGCATATTCAAAACCCTCGGATCCATTCCGTGGTCGAGAGAACAGGGGACAGAACGCATGTTTAATGTGAACACCTGTTATTTAAGACTTAATTTCACGGGATGCCAAACATCCATGGGAGCAAAGATACGCCTTGCCATCGCCTGCCACCTTCCCGAGTAATACGTCGAAACTGTGTTAGATGCACAAGTTCAACCCTTGGTATGAGTCCAGGCAGATCTAAAACCTCATGCTCTTAGGGTCCCACTAGGGGACCTACCTCATCAAGTCAGGCCCGGGCCAAAATTCGGGGGGCTCCTGAATCCCATTGTACCGTGATTTAAGGCCTGGTAGGGATTACCGGTGGTCCTGCCGCCAAGAACATTTATGACCGTCCACTTGTAACTGGTCAATTCGCAGCAACCTTCGATGGCGTCATCTGCAAACTGTTACGATAAGACCAGTACTTTGCTCTGCCCCCGCATTTTATTAGGCAACGTCATTGATGGGCGAAGCCTAAATAATTGAACGGAGGCCAAGAACAGAGGGCATGAGAAACAAAATGAAGTGGGCCAATAACATCCTAAAAGACAGATTATTCACTGTTTCTAAAATGCTAATAGACTCCACCAAGCGCCAAATATCGTTGGAAGAAACCGTGCCGGTTCCCAAAAGACCAAAAATAAAATCGAAACGCCAGGACCCTCCAACATCGCATCTCTGAGGTCTTTCAGCGAAGCCCTAAAAGGGGCAATAAAAGCGACACCGATAGTTAAATTTCACCAGAACATTGACCAAGTTAAAACTTTCAGCTAGCTTCTTGGCCATCATTTGAGAAGACCCTAGACCACCTCCCATCACAAGCGATACTGTCTAGTACTAAGGCCACGTCGAGCTTATCACTTGTGCCGATCAAAAATCGCTCGATCTTTGCTAAAAAAAACCGTGAATGGATTAGGAGAGGCTTAAGGTGCAAAGCTCGAGGTTGTGGATTAGGAGGACATGCCTAGCAGACCTAGAACCCGCACCCGAACCGAAGCTGAACTCTCCTACCCAGAAGATTTTCTGGAGGTCATTGGACTCAGCAACCCGGTCGTTCCGACTCATGTGTGGAAAGTCGCGAGACTGGAGGAACTAAGGAGCCCTTATAGATGCGAGTTAAAGACTAAAGGCAAGCTTCAATTCGGATTCGAGTCTATAACTCTAAGGGTTTACAAAAATCGCGAGCTGGATGCTGATAACCACCTCCTTCTCCTTTAATTGAAACTGGAAATACAGCCTCAGATCTTGAAGCGTCGTCGATCTCTTTTACTAAAATAGATAGCGGCGACTCCAATCTTCCCGAAGTGACAACCAAGCCGACGTTCTTCACCTCTGACATGCTGTCAGAAACGAAAGCCCGCGATGAATCAAAAAGAGTTGCTTTACGATTAGAGGATGAAGATGAGCTTTTGGGGACATTTTCAGAATCGGAGGGCTCAAATGACACCGTAGTGGAGGCTTCTCTGAGCGATTGTAACAATGATACTGCAGTCTCTCCAGATTAATCTCCATCACTCCAAAAATACGAGTACCGCAGTCATTCTGCGTTTACCCAACGATGGAGAAGACATCATCATCCTAATCCAGGAACCATGAATTGTAGAAGGCGAGGTTCGTGAACTATGTTCCGCTCTATACAAAAATTGAGACGTTGTTTAATATACTCTTACCCCGACATAACCGTTGCTAGACTGGGGGCTGTTAAAGGTATCTACTGATTAGTATCGCCTTATCTTGTCCACAACTATGTGGGCCCTCTTTCTGGTAACAACTTAGAAGGACCTAAGCGATCTGAATAATTTATGTAGACGTTAACAGTTTCCTACTCTTCATCAGAAGCTGAAATTGGTTCCAAGAGTTCAAAGATCGCAGATCCACGTAGCATCAAAATGGACCAACAGCCTAACCTGTAGCCTAACCGAACCTATCTATAGCTACTTCCATCGTTTTATTGAAGTGTCGATTGATTCCTGACCCACTCCCATTATTAGTTGTTTGTATCCCGGAGGCTAAGAGTTTTAGTGTTGAACGTATTAATTCTCAGTCCCACTCAACTTAACGCAGTTTCTAAATTATGGACTGTTTGATGGAAGTCATTAATTAAGTTGCCTTAATTCTTATTGTGTTTTAAGCGGCCGCTTTCTCTCATCTGGGCTACATGAAGCACATCGCTCATTATTTCTAGTTAACGCTTCCTCGAGGTCAATAAAGAACAAATGCAGAGGGGATTTCTATGTACGCATTGTCCGAAGAGTGCCACTGTGACCGATGCAGGAGGATTCAGCGCCTTACTTTTTTACTTAGATCATTTGATTTCTCGTGAAACATAGGCCATCAACAACGCCAATTCCAAAGATCTGGATTCCTCCTCTTATCCACCTAGGACGCCCCACTCATGATTCGGTAACTGGATTCCATTGCATGGCAAAGTTCGCCTCCGAACTGCCCTCGAATCTTTCGTTGATTCGGTATATGGTTTGGTAAGAAGACCCTTAAATGTGTCACACGTATAGCAGTACTATTTCCACGTTTGATCGAAACAGTCTCAACTTGTTTTTAGTTTCCGAATTCTTGTATCCACAACCAGTTCGGAAAAACCACATGCTGAGACCAAACTTCCAAGGTACAGACAGCTGCTTGCTTTCTCGATCTGCTATCCGACATGTTAATTTGAGCGGCGCTGGTCTTATACCGAGAAATTCAAGTCCTTCGGGCCTTTATTTTAGCCGTATTTGTTTTAGAACCCACTTTTTTCGCCTCTGACTCTAAGTTGCGGAACATCTGATGCAGGTCTAATTTCCTCTGTGGGTACAGATAAATGTCACCAGCGTAATCAAGATCTTTAAGATATGATATCATAGTATACCTCAGCCCCATGTTTTCTCTAAACAGAGCTGCCCAGGTCATACACAGGTTACAACAAGCAATAGCGGTGGGCAAAGAATTCAATCTTGTCGTACGAACTTAAAAGTTCTCTGATACCTTACCGTTGTGTAAGGCATGACGTTGACGGCAAAATACCTTTATAATAGCGACTAGTTTTTTGGTATACCTGTTCTACACAGGGCTCTGCCGGAAGCCTTCATGAACTCGATGAACAACAAATGTAGCCGAAAGCTATACTCGACGCATTGTTGAATGGTGGAGGAGGAGGATCCCGATTCATTCCCAGTCCTACTCATGGTTCCGAAACATAGGCCCTTTCTAAAGCGGGTGAAGGTATCCCTGGTCGTTTTGAGAGAAAAATTCTTCGTAAGATATTTGGTCCCGTATGCGTTAACGGGTTCTGAAGGAGACTATTCAACGACGAACTCTACGAGCTGTACAGCGACATTGACCTAGTTAAAAAACTGCGCACTGGGCGTTTGAGATGGCTGGGACATGTAGAGCGAATGAATAGCAACGCTCCAGCCCGCAAAATCTTTAACTCTAATCTGGAGGGACAAGGCAGTAGAGGAAGGCCGCGCAGTTGGTAACAGTTAGCCTATGACCGCGCTAATTCGAGAGGCTTATTGGTTGAGGCCCAGGTCCACCTCAGACTGTAGCGCCGCCTAAGTAAGTAGATGCCTCTCCAGTTTACGGACTTCATTAGTTTACCTACATCTTACACTGTTCATACTTCATGCGATATTAACATAAATATTCCTCTCGCTGATGCTGAAAATATCGAATTCCTCTGTCGTATGTCAAGCTATTTGGATCGGTAACAAGAACGTCTTACACTGTTTTCAATGCTGCTCTAGATTCGCAGCCGATGAAATGATGGCACGCAATAAGATCCCGAAGTCTATCCGTGTCATACGAATATCGATGTTATTACTTTGAACGGATGCAGTTAGAAAGACTACAAGTGATAATCTTATATCAGCGCTACTCTTGTTGCGAATAATTTAATATCAAAGGCCATTGTCAAAGAATCTGTACGTTTCCGTGGCATTGTAGTCAGATTCGTAGCTTTATAGCTTTTGTGGATGCAAATCGCTGGTCCGCAGCCCAACCGACACTCACTCTTTTGTTTTTTTGGTTTTGCCGTAGGAAGGTGGAAACCTCGCATAGGCACAGTTGGCCATATTACATCGGTAGTGCCGGATTCTTACCGGCTAAAAACACCTCTTCCGAACATTCGCGGACCGAATTTTATCCTCGTGGAACCACCGTTCACTAGAGATCATATGGCTAAGTATGTTTTCTGCAGTCGTAGAACGTTCTACGTTCACTGAGATATTATCGCATCGAGGCCAATATGGAATAGTCTCGTACTTTCACTGAATGAGGTACTTCCTATAGCAGCCGTGACCCGTGAAAAACTGCGTCAAGTAGAAGTTTGTGTTTCGTTATGCTTCCCATCAATCCAGATGCTGACCCTTGATATCAACCGATGCGTCCATCTTCCTTTCTGCGATTCGTCCCATTGTTGTTGCCAGATCGCTACGCTGTGGTCTGCCTCGGCTTTTCTTCTGTTGGTGTCTAACCGACCATTTTGTGCTCGCCCGTTGTATAGTCGTTTCAGTTCGTCGGCGAGAATGTCGATGGGCGGCATTAAAGACACGAGGAGTATAGCGTCGTGGGATGCCGTTCGAAATGCGCTTCCGACTCTTAAAGCATACAGGCGGTAAACGGACTTAATGCCGAGTGCGAACGATATTACTATCGCTGCATTTGATCATATCACTGCGCGGTACAACTGTATGGAACTAGCGACCCGTCCTAGTAGGAGTCTTTAATTTTATCTTGGTCCTCCGACATTGTTTATGAGCCTTGATAGTGAACAGACCGCTTTTGATGACATTCCACAAGCGTATTCCAAGTGGTGCTTGTATGTTAAACGAGTGTAAGACTAATCGCCTTGCGTACTTTCCGACTGCTGATAAGTAAAACTTGGATTTCAAGATCCACAAGTACAATCCGGTCCCGAAGAGCCAGGTCTGATTACAGAAGAGTTCTATTTCTTCGAGCAATTTGGCAATGGATTGTAGGATTACGCTCTACTTGTTACTGCGTTGATATTCGCAGCATCTATTGTTGATCGCGACTTACGAAAACCGCACTGATGGTCTGCTAGATCATGCCGAAGCATGTCGGCATACAAAAGTTCACCAGCTTTCTTAATAACAATAACGACAGGACGAGGAGGTTTCTTGGGTTTCGTACCCTCTCTTCGGAAGCTAACCTCAACCCAACCTTCCGCTGGGTTTTTGAGTACCGCGCTTTGATTCGCTTTGAGTTCCGGGCTTAGTTGTTTCTTAGCAGTTCGAGTCGAAGCGCTTTGAGTGACCGAACCCACTATACTTTCCGCTGGTACTAACTTTGGCAGGTGTGTCCGCCCACAGCAACCGCAGGTAGTATTGGTTTCTTCCGAAACCACTTCCGAAAATTCCAGCAAAACTTTGCGATGTACTCGTAAGTAGAAAAAGTAGCAGCAGAACTTAGTATCTTAGTAGCTACAGAATCGAGGAGTTTAAGTCCACGGCATCTTCCTTTGGTGAGTTAATAACATTTGTTGGGCCTTCTTTGAATAAAATTTTTGATTTTATATTTCTTTACTTTCAAACCCTGCATTGGCTGCACACTTTCATCTTCCTGTGATGCTGTCGTGTCAAATACCACAGCCTTCTTCATCTTGACGGCCTTAATGGCGAAATATTAGTAAAGCCGGTACGAATTCTGAAATTTGTTGACTCAAAACGTTCATTCCAATTTAGGAGCAACGTGTTCTTGTATTCTGAAATTAATTTGAAAGTCGTGAGAACGCACCATGGCAGTAATTACAGACGCAAATGCTTCCCCTCCTTCAGCGATTCTTTACAGTATAGTTCATTTGCATCAGGATTCCGTATATCTTCGCTTGGAAGAATGTCTTTGTCCACCACAACGACGTCAGAGTCGTATTTTAGATCGATTTTGTATTACATTGCTTTCCTTCGTCAACTTCGGAACGAAACCATTGTTGGTTGCAGGGAAAGCCGATTTCGTGTTTTCACAGGAACAAAAATTCTAGTGTCATTGCCATAAGACCAGGGTCAAAAAGCAGTCGTCGCGGAATGTCATCAAAACGCCAGTGCGTGCTGTACCGAAGACAACTTGCTTTTAAACGAAAAATGACTCCGAGAGAGTTGCCATTGATATGAATATCACAGGGAGGGAGATTGATTAGCCAGGCATACTAGGGAAGCAACTGAAATAGACAGTTTTTGTAGTCTTGTCAAAGCAGCAGTGAAAGCCCATTTCTAGTGCACAAATCGTCGATCAAGTCTACGGAAACCTACGCTATAAAGCACGGCCTCTTACTCACAAAATAAGTGATTTGCTCATTACGTCTATCCTGGCCGAGTTTTACATGTCGACAAAACTTGCGTTTTCGAAAGCATTCTCAATGACGGTAAAAATCTCCATCGCGTACTTCAATTCTACACCCCCAGGTTTTGAAGCGGAGTCTGCCATGCGTTAATAGGCATGTTGTATCTTGGTCAGAGGATGCATTCACAAAGCAGTTTTGGGCACATGAATTTCAAGCATTCTCTCTGTGCTCTTCAACATGAAGAAAGTCAGTTCCTTCAAATTATGCAACAGCCTATTTATCTGCGTTTCATCATAAAACTTGCGACTTGCGACTTGCGAAGACCCGAGAGTTCAAAATATTTATTGAAAGTACCAAGAAGTTCTGGACAGCTTCCCTTACCTTCTGCTTCGTTCTGGGTATTGATGACCTTCCAAAGCTCCTCTTCTCTTTGAGACATGTCTAGTTGGTTTTCAGAGGATTTATCTCCTTCAACAAAGCCGAGATCTCGCATCCGATTCTGAATTCGATGTATCTATGTAACAACAAGGTCAGACGATAGTATGAAATCCAAGAGATGATTGCCTCTCACATTGCATTAGCATTCCGCCCCTTCAAACTTTTACCCATAAGGCCCACCTTCGGCCTTACTCTGAAATATCCTGATTCTTTCCTAAGCCATACAACTCGATTATGGAATGCTCTGCCGTGCGCTTTATTTCCTACTCACTATAACTTGCAAACATTTAAAACCAACGCACATCGGTATCTCTCCTTTTACCCTCCCTAACTTCCTTCGCCCGCGCTATGCGCAAACATCTTAAGGGTACATAAAATCCCCTTCGGCTAAGGCCTTTATTGATGGCAGTAGAACCGAATAATAGGGAAAACAAGCTGACGCAATGCCGAATTTGTGGCATTCTCTTGTCTTTTTGTGCCGGGAGTAAATTCGGCGCAAAAAAACAAGTTCTTGTGCTTTCCGATCGAGCGTCATATATGTAGTGGTGTGAGGCCACGTATGCCTTTATGTCATACCCCATGGTCCTATATGGATATTATGTGATATATTGTGTTCAACGCGGAAAGTCTCTTACATAGGGATGTAGTTGCAGACTTGGAACACTGAAGGTTAATCAGAGTAAAATGATATTGTAGACAAGTGCGGCGAAAGTCGTCTTAACCCTTCCGCGATGCAGATAATGACGTGAATCATACCAAGATAAGCCCATAACGAGAGAAGATCTGCCCATCTTTTCCGATTCTTGCTCTCCCTAGTCCAGGATTTTGCACGTATGAACTCATACTCCGTTTCCCTAGGATGTCTCAGATCACCAAAACTGACCGGTGATCTGAAAATCTTAAGAATCTTAGTTCTCAGGGGACACATTTTCGGCACAGACTTAGTGCCTAACACATAGTCATTCAAGAGCTCCCCGTGCAGCACTTTACTCTAAGAATTTCGTTATCTATATCGAAACCATCTTCTGGAATGAAAGAATTCTCTGCTTTATCTAAGACACACAGATCATCATCACACTGAGCTTCGCTCAGTCTATCAGTGCTAGCCTCCCAATTCGAAATATCAGAGAGCAGATAGCGGCATCCTTAACCTCGTAGGTTCGCCGTTCTTGTTCCATTTCGTATTTCATGGTTTTCTAGGAGCTGAGTTTTTCCCCAACTTTTGCAGATTTCAGCACCATTTTCAGTGGAACCTTATGCGCGAGAAAAGCCACCATAAGGGTTTTTTCTCAGAGTGGATTTCTGTCCAGCTAAACTACGACCTTATGGCGCCAGAGGTTTCGTATGCAGGTCAAACCAGTTTTGACTATTTTATCTAATTTCCGTCCACTAGAACTGCAGCCTTTGTTGGTTGCAGCGGCAGTTTCATTCAAGCATTGCGCACTGGAAAATCTTCATCGACAGAGGGAGTGTCGAATATCCTGCTTCGCCAAAACTCTTGAAATAGATTTGGAAATGTGTCATTTGCTTAGGTTAGGTTAAACAGGGGTATAATGGATGTGCCATCACGCAGACACCGTGATGGGCACCAAAACGGGCCCATTGCAATCCCAGTTGAATTTGTCTTCAAATGGCAAACACCTAGACAATCGCCCTGGTGAAACACCCAATTCCCCTGCAAAAGCCAAGAAGGCCATTGAAGTTCGTGACATATATGTATTTCCTCTAGGTTTTCGAAAAATTATTTCCCTAAAAATTTTCTTCGGCTACGCGATATTGCCTCGCATTCACACAGTATGTGTCTTATATCCTCAACAGCTTGCAGATCGCCGTACAATCTGCTAATATCCATATCTGACAATTTTAGTCTCTTTGCGTGTTGCCGCAGTAGACAGAGTCCTGTCAGGATTCCTATTACTGCCCTAAGCTTATCCCTATTTAACTTTATTGTATTAACTTCCTAGATCTTTCGCCTTCAAAAACGGCCAAGGAGCATTGTATATCCTGTGTCCTTCAAGACTTCACCACCTTCGGTTGGCAGTCTTGTTGATTTTTTCCTCCATAGTGCCCTTACCTACTATGCAAAGAGGTGCTTTGATATTAGCGACCTCACTATTATCGAGTAGCCTTCTTCATCTTGCAAGCTCATCCGCTTGCTCAGTTCCTTTTATACCGCAGTGTTCTGGCACCGTGTTTCACCCTTGAGCACTATGCGACAGCCCCTGACTATATCAGAATTGATGTTGGGTGCCTTGCGTGCGGTCTGGTTATCGATGCAGATAGCGATATCTCTCTTCAGATACTGATCTCATCTGCATTAGCTCAGCCGCCCTGAAGACAGCCAGAATCCCTCGAATTGGAAGACACTGCTTATTTTCGGTAGCCTTATAGACGCTCTTAGTTCTGGGTTTACTGAGAAGATACCAGAACCTGTTTCTTCCTCTGTTTTTGAGCCCCCTCGGGATGTCGAAGTCGACTAAGGAAGGAATTTCGTCCGTTAGAATTGGATTGCCTGGCAGTAGCTCTGTTAGGACCGTGTGCCATGTCCGAAACTACTGCTCTAGAAGTAACCCAGATTAGTGAGTCGTTTCGCACTGTTGCCAGCAAGTCTTTTGATCTGTAAATCAAGCGGTATTAGTTGCAAAAAGGTGTCCATTGCTGCCGTAGGGATGGTACGGAGCGCACCTGTAATGGCTATAGAATCCATTCTTTGAACCGCTGCTTATATTCCGTAAATCGTTTTCTTTTTTGTTGCTTTCCACGATACTAGTGCGCCGTATGTAAGTATACCATCGTATACAGCCAGTACACCATAGTAGGTTTTAAGCCCCACCGTTCCTACCGTTCTTTTCCAGATAAAAAGAGCATTATACGCCTTTTTTATTCCTTCCGCTACATTAAGATTCCTCTGGTTACAGGCATTCTAACCGAGCTTTGCCCGATGGAATAGGTGTACTCCAGCAGACAGCCCGTTCTTCCATCATCTCGGGGGTGTTCCTCCTCATCTTTTCCCTTGGCCCCGTTTCCTGTGGTGGATAATTCCTTAATTCCTTCCACAGGACAACGTGGAACTTCTCCTCGACGTTTTCCCACTGGTCGATTGTTAGATCACCGCAAGGCTCCAGCTCGTTAATCACGGCATCGAGAAGCTCGTCTTTCGGGTCGCTTTGCTTACGACGCAATGCGGATGAAGCCTTCACCTTCTACATCGTTCGGCTCCACGACGACGCCGGATCTGCTTCTCTTGATCCTGAAACTTGCCTTCTTTCCAGAGACGCTAGCCCCCTCTTTTAATTTTTCCACGTAGGAGGTAGAGGGCGCGATTTGTTGCCCAGGATGGCCTTCGCTCTTTCAAAGGCGACTTTTTCCCATCCGCTTAAGTTGCTGGGATCAAGGCCCTCAAATTTTGCTACCTAACATCTAGCGTTACATAGCAAAGCCCTTGCCCTTTGGTGTGCGTTCTTCACACTTTTAGCAGCGGTGATGGAGGCGGTAGGCACAGCGGCTGAACCAGATGTTTCCACTTTTTCCACACCGGCAGGGGTGCCCTTATTTATTTGCCTCTTGGAGGTACGAGTAGCTTCAATGGTGAGTGTTCGTTCGAACACCTCATTATCGCTAGCCAGTAGCTCCACTTCTTCCAATACCCCTACCAGGAGGGAGATGGATGAAGTCGAAATTTTGTCTTCACTCACCTCTAACTCTTCCTGGACGGGGATGGTCCAGGTTAGCCCAGGCAGAGCCACCATACTTGGGTAAGGCTAAATATAACAGGGCCGCGCCAAGGCGCCTAAGAGAGCTCGTTCGCGGTTGGTCTGACCCCCAATCTTGCATCCTTCGGTACGGTTTGCTATGTCACGGTATGTGGCCTACATTATACTTAAATGTTGTGTTGCATATATGCACTCAACCCTGGTCCACCATTATTCTAGTGGCGCCTCATCAGGGTGCCGGCTGCCACCAACTTAATTTATGAAGATCGCAGTGACAAGAAACATATTCGTACATAGTTACAGCTCGGATGGTCATTTAAATGGTTTTCACCATTTCCCTTCACATTGCGACATCAGCCACCCGATTATTTGTATCTTTGCAATCGACCTTCGTCACACTTCAACAACAAAAGAGAAAAAGAAAGAGATTCACTAATATCTCATCAAAGTGCTTACAGCATTCGTCACACTTATCATTGATCATGCCAAGTGATGATACGTGTAGTGATGGACTTTTAAATTGACAGCACAGCTCTTCTTGAAGCATTCTCTGCAGCAAACTGAAAGTTGACAATGGATGCAGATTACGTTATATGCCTCATCTCCGGAATATGACACCTTTCGGCTGGATTGGGTTTTCTTGTTTTTTTTTTTTTTTTGTTCCTGGAACGTATCCTATGTTGGAGCCCGATTAACATGAGTGACAATTTGAAAGTACCTCACGGTAACATATGCTTGATTTTGTCAACCCAATGCCATGAGGGACTCTGTAGCAGGAAACTCAATTTGTGAGGATCTGTTAGATACGAGTACAACTTGTGTGATACAAGTACGAGTACCTACCATGGTGTGAATTTTTTGTTTATTTTTCAAGAGAATGTTGTGATGGATTTATGACTGCAAATTTGAGAAAGTCTTACCACAATAGGTGTTCGGTTTGATTGACGTTAGCGAAAGTGCCAAGCAAACAACGTACTCGTATCTATAGGTACATAGGTACACACTATCCATGTAGGTGCTCGCTTATTGCTTAATGTGGTCACGAATCTTGGCAGACAGACGTTCACGAAGCTATTCTTAAGGGCCTTTGTTTGATTTCTGTCTGCTCGGTGAGATCCATCGGTTTCGGTAATTTTGATGAATGATGAGGAATTGGTATCACAAATCAAATCAATAGCCAGGCAGTTGGCTCAGCAAAAGCTATTTTATGGGAGCTACGAGTAAGTGGCTTCCTTGGAAGTCAGATTTGCTGATATGATATAAGAGTCTGTTCCGATTTCCGCCCGAGCCGTATGGCAATGGCGCAAATTGTATGGAATGGGTAGAAGTCATATGCCTTCGAGTGTTTTGGTAAAAGACTCTACGAATGGACCTGGTCCGTTGAAATTTATTGTCTGGAAGATAAATAAATTAAATCGTGCACACAATCTTTGAATGAATAAATTGTTGCCTTTCTTTTTTGGTTCCTTTTGTTCCACTGTAGCACGTCGATACACAGCTACTGGTCCATTGTCGACACCTTTCTTTCCCAGTTTTGCATGGAATGGCGAACAGGAACTTGATCGATGAAGAACTGATCGCTGATGCGAGAATAGGAACAACATGGGCAGTTAAGATATTAACCTAAGCCATTCACATCTTGTAAATATTTTTATCGCAGTGGTCAGTCAGAAACTCTGTTAGTCTCCTGAGAGACTAGGAGAAAGAGATGCATTTCTACACATACCAAGGTATATTTATTTGCCTACAGTACACGGAGTATTCGCGCGTAGTACTTTTAGAAAACCAACAGTTAGACAGCTCTAAACAATGGAAAACCATAGCGTACCACCCTTCCTAATCCAAAACACGAAACTTCCAAGCAATCCCGGAGGCGCGACTGCTTCATCATTGAACCAAATATTCGGTCTTCCTAGCTAAGATTTGAAGTCCCTTTTAACTGGATTACTGCCCTCTAATTAATCAATGTGGCCGCACCAATGTAGTGTCTTCGCTCCTCTGACTACGAGTGCAGGTCACCGTCCGCTTTGCTCGAACGCAGGACTAATTAATATACGACCTACAGGCAAGTATGCGAAGAAATATATATTTTAGGAAGAACTCTCTGCCTTTCTGCTTCTCTGTTTGGTTCAGGACTTTATAGGCATCACCTTGGTACTCGTATTTCAAGTTTGAAATTTCGAGCCACGCCAATATAAAATAGTAACGGTTTGCTGGAGTTAATCTTCGTTGGATCCAGGCTTATGTATCTGTCATATGTGGAGTAAAGAAGGCTCTAACTATATTGAATCTGTAGCTCCCAGAAGTGATTTTTTGTTTCAAAATTGGATGGCCTCGAGCTCGTCCAAAGTGGTTGGCTTGTTAGCGTAGACTCAGAATTTGATGTAGCTTTAGAGAAAATAATTGAGTGATGTCAAATCGCATGATCCCATCGGCCAATTAATGAACGCTCGCAGTTCGTTCACCCAGTCGCCAAATTTCTCCTTCACATGTACTCGTACTAAGCTCATTAGTTAAATTCTGCATCACTAAATGCGGAACCATCAACAAAGTGGAATGTAATGTTTCCAAATGCTTCGTTAAAGCGGAATCTAAGCACCCAGCCATTATCCATGAATGGCACTTGCGTCGTCGAAACCGATGAACTTTCCATCTTCGGCCTGTGTGTCAGTGACAACTTACGTTTTAATGACCAAATATTTGATGTTGCCAAAAATGCTGCGAAATGTCCAGGTTTCCTCAAGCGATATAAGATGTATTTCACCCCCTCTGATCCGACCTAATTGAGGCCAGATATCCGCCCTATTTGCACCTGCTAGATAGGATTCAAAACCGTGCGATAAAGCTCATGGGTGATGCTAACAGCACCCAGTCAATTGACAACCTCGAACACTGACGAAAGGTGTCCTGTCTCACTTTGTTTCATTGCTATTTCCACCACCAGTGCACTAGTAAAATTGCAAGCTCCTTTCCGCCCTATCAAACGTTTAACCATAACATCCGTCTCGTTCTCTCTCAAGCCAACTTTTGGAAGTACACGCATTGAAATATCGCGATTTTTTCCAAGCCGTACAACTTGGAATGTCTGCTTATTATAACCTTCAAACATTCAAAACCAATGTAAATCGGCATCTCTCTTTCTTTCCCCCCTAACTTTCTTTCGCCCACGCTGTGTGTAAACATTTTAATGGTACGCAAAATTCTTTGAACGCGCCCCAATTATAAAAAAAAAAGAAAAAATGTTAATGCACTAACTACGTTCTAAAGTTTTATCAGAAAATAAGGCGAACATGGCAAGTTTACAAAGCCAGAATGGAAGCCTCTATAGACGAACATGGGCAACTATTAATAGTAGAGTAAAAGTCGGTTCTGAGAAATTTTGAAAGACTACTTCTGAAGACTGTAACGCCGATAATAGTCAAAATACTAACTTCAGGATGCAATATCGAAGGTAAAATTTAATATTGCTGCTGCCGCCATATGGACTGCTTATTGGGCTAAAGCAGCTGAAGGTCATATGGTCTGTGTTCCCCCATTTATTGGGAATCTTGTCACTTGCATCAACAGAAACCCAAATCTAGTAAAAAGTGAAAAAAAGCGCTTCATATAGGCAGAATATGAGGTTGACAACATTTCTAAAAGGCTATTGGGAGTAGGTTGACGACATCGGCATCATCGGCCGCACCCATCATAAAAAAGTGGGTAACCAGATAGCAATGATATTTTTTCCAATTGTCATGCTTCAGCAGCTGTCAAAGTTACCAATGATATTCAGCTGTCAAAATATTCAGTAAGGTTTGCCATTTCATCATGCATCGTTTTACTCTTGCCGAACATGCTGAAATTATTAAAAAAAAATTATCAAAATTCTGGCTCAATTGTAAATACGCAACGCGAATTTCGTCGTGAGGTCGGTCGTCATTATGGTTTCAATGTGCAGGCAATTCGTCGCACTGTGGAAAAGTTTTTGCGTGAGTATACTCTTTGGGATCTTAAGCCACCAACCAGATAGAGACTGGTGCGAAATGGAGAAAACATAGCTGCCGTAGCGGGCAGTATCGAAGAAAATCCATCGATTCGGCGCCGATCAGCTGAATTTGGCCTCTCCAGAGAGTCAACCCGGCTTATTTTGCGATTATATGTATAAGATTGAAGCCGGATGACCATAGACAACGCCGTGAGTTCGATAATTGCGTGCTGATCCAGATTTTGGCCAAAAAAATTATCTTCCTGGACTATTTTTGGCTCAGCGGCTATGTCAACAAGCACAATTGCCGTTATTGGAGCGAACACACTCCACAAGTGTCCGGCCAAGCATCAATGCATCCACAAAGATTGACTGTTTGGTGCGGTTTATAGCATATCGGCATCATCTGACCTTATTTCTTTCGAAATGAGGAAGGAGAAACCGTTACCGTCTATGGTCTCAGGTATAGAGCGATGTTAACTGACTTTCTGTGGTCGAAGCTGGACAGCATCGATATATCCGAGCTGTGGTTCCAACAAGACGACGCTTCATGCATACGAGGGTATATATATGGCGGTTGTTGTTTAAAAAGAATGAAAATTGTAGAAAGTACCAACCTTATAAAGCTTAACTTTGAAGTTTGACGATGCTATGTTGTTTAGTATTTGGTCGGCAGCCATCAATAGTGAACGCTCTCAATGAGTTTTTAAATATGGAAAAAATTGGTCATCGTTATGTCATACAATACTTTCATTTGAAAGGCCCCAATCCAACCAACATCAAGACGGAATTGGATTCTACTCTGGGGGAGTCTGCTCCTTCGTTAACAGCAATAAAATATTGGATGGCAGAATTTAAGCGAGGCTGAACGAGTTGCTAAGATGAACATCGCAGTGGTCGACCAAATGAGTTCACCAGAAACGTTGAAAAAAATCTACAAAATGGTATTGGATGACCGTCGATTGAAAGTATGTGAACCAGCAGATATGGTGAGCATTTCAAAGAGCGCTGTACATCGCATGTTGACTGACAAATTGGACATGAGGAAGCTATGCGCAAGATGGGTGCCGCGACTACTCAGTCAAAACAATGGACTCAAAGGGAAGAATCGGCTCCAAAGATGGCGAAGACGGTTCCATCTGCAGGCAAGGTCATGGCATCACTTTTTTGGGAGGCGCGTGCAATACTTTTCATTGATTATCTTCAGAAAGGAAAAACAATCAACGGCGTGTATCATGCGAACTTATTGCAGCGTTTGAAAGATGAAATCAAGAAAATATTTATTGCATCAAGACAATGCAACAGTTCACTCATCCGCTATAGCGATGGCCAAAATCAATGAGTTAAAGTTCGAATTTCTTCGTCATACATCCTATTCAACAGATTTAGCCCGCTCGAATTATTCTCTATTTCCGAACTTGAAAATATGGCTCGGTGGCAAAAGATTTGCCAACAGTATAGAGGTGGAGTCTGCGGTTGATGGCTTTTTTAAGAAGCTCGACGATTTTCACTATAAACAGGGTATCGAAGCTATTGAAGATCGCTGGGAAAAGTGTATTGAACTAAAAGGAGACTACGTAGAGAAATAAACATATTTTTCTTAAATTTTTTTGTATTTTCTTTGTTAGGTCGGGTACTTCTGGGACTACCCTCGTATCTTGCTTTCGCCAGATTGAAGTAGACTTTAATTCCACTTTTCGAATAGACCTGATACTACGAATACCATACTACCAGTTATTGAGAAGCTTTCGTATTTCGAAATATTTCATGAGCTGACGGTTCATCAGCGTTTCCAGGTTCTTGGAGAGAAGGGAAATAAATACTCGTAAGTGCAAAGAGTCTAAAGGAGGAGAGAGAAGATGATTCGCTTTTTTAGGGACGCGCTGGACAAATGCTGTTTTCCACCTGTTCGGTAAGAGTCCTAGTGATTTTGCTAGCGTAAAATAACGCCTCTTCATAAGAAGGAGAGATATGCCTCTCTGGACCAGCGGATTTGTGTATTCCAAGATATTTAGGTACTCTTGCTACTACACGAGTGCGAAAGTAGATTTTTCCCATTCAAGATTCGACGAACTCAAGTGTAGGTGGAGACAAAGCACAATCTGGAAGTGTTGAGCTGACTGCACCGAACAGATTGATCTTGTCCAAAGATATTACAGCTGGAATGTCTTTATAAATGAACGTTGGGATGGAATTTGGGGCTGAATTTCTAATATTTATGGCGAAAAACCAACAGTTGTTACTGCCTTTGAGACATTGTAGTATTTTTTGCCCCTTTTTCTGGTTATATTAAAATTTTACAGGCTTAAGAGCTTGGATTTTTTTCGGTGTTCTTCCGTAGGTTTGGCCTTGTGTGACCGAAAAAACATTTTTCTAACTCCGATAGCCTCTTTACAGCTCCAGTCGTACCATGCCTTTTCTTTTGGTTTGATACTCTTCATCCAATGAGGGATAAAGGATTTCTTACCAAATAGAAAAGTGTCTGTGATCATATCAGCTGCGACATCCACGTCATGGCATGGCATGCTCTATTCCTCATCGGATGAAGAGTGTCAATCCAAAAGAATGGGCATGGTACGACTCGGGCTGTAAAGAGGCTGTTAGGGTTACAGAATTGTTTTTCCGGTCCTACAAGACCAACCCGACAGAGGAAAACCGAAAAAAGTTCAAATGAGCCAGAAATGACTGCAACGTCTTTCTCAAGCGTGTGAAATTCCAATACGACAAAAAGCTGTCCCAAAGTAATACAAATTTTTGGTCGTTTGACGAAAATATTAGAATTTATGTCATTCCAACGCTTATTTACAATGACATTCTAGCTGTCAGCTCTTTAGACAAGGTCAATCTGCTTGCTGCGCACTTTGCGGCCAGCTCAACACTTCCAGATTGTGCTTTGTCTCCGCCTACATTTGAGTGCGTCGAATCTTTCGCACTCGCGTAGTAGCAAGAGTATTCAAAGATCTTAACATCCACAAATCCGCAGGTCTAGGTGGCATATCTCCCATTCTTCCGAAGAGGTGTTCTTCCTCGCTGGCAAAACCACTGCGTAAGCTTTTTCATCAAACCTACTCTTTAGGACTCTTTCCGAGCAGATGAATAACAGCATTTGTCCAGCCCGCCCCTAAAAAAGACGAATCTTCTTCTCTGTAGTCATACAGACCTATTGCACTCACGTCCCTTCTCTACAAGGTCATGGAAACGCTGACAGACCGTCAGCTCATGGAATATCTCGAAACACGAAAACTTCTCAATGACCGGCAATATGGTTTTCGTAGCAACAGGTTCACTGGAGATTTGATGGCATGTCTCACCGAAAAGTGGAACTAAAGCGTACATCAATCTAGCGAAAACAAGATATTTGCATTTGATATTTCTAAGGCATTTGGCAGAGTTTGTCGAAAATGCGTACTTTTCGGATCGATGGCTCTCTTCTTCAATGGATTATAACCTATCTTTCGGAACGTTCAATTCAAGTTGTCTTGGACGGTTTCAAGTCTGATATGCGCAAAATAAATACTGGTGTGCCCCAGGGCTCCGTTCTGTCTCCGACACTCTTTTTAATTTTCATTAATGATCTCTTGTCTGCCACTTCTAATCCAATATATTCCTTTGCTGATGACAGCACTCTCTGCTTTTCGTATTCGTTCCCGGACTCACGTCCCTGCTCTTCTGCTGTAGAACAGGAACGGCAGCGTATGTTAAGCTCATTAATTTCCGAAATTAACAGCATAAACAATTGGGGAACTATCAACCGAGTGGAATTTGATGCTTCCAAAACTCAATGCTGTCTGCTGTCATTAAAGCAAAATTCAAATACCAAGCCATTATCCATGAATGGCACTTGCATTGTAGAAACCGATAAATTTTCCATTCTCGGTATGTGTGTCAGTGACAACTTACGTTGGAATAACCATATATTCGATGCTGCGAAATGTCTAGGTTTCCTCAAGCGATGTAAGAAATATTTTACCGCCTTAAATTGGAGTACAATGCCCACATCTGGTCAGGTGCTCCTAAAACATCTCTGCATCTGCTACATAGGTTTCAAAACCGTGCGATAAAACTCATTGGTGATACTAATATTAGTCAGTCAATTGACACCTTCCAACACCGACGAAATGTCTCGTGTCTCACTTTGTTTTATCGCTATTTCCACCACCAGTGCTCCATTGAAATCGCCAGTAGCATTCCGCCCATTCAAACTTTCAACCGTAACATCCGTCTCGCTATGAATGCTCATCAAGCCCATTTTCGGACGTACTCTAAAATATCGTGATTCTTTCCTAAGCCGTACAACTCGCTTATGGAATGCCTTGCCGATCTCTGTGTTTCCTGGTCATCGTACATCGGTACCTGTCTTTTCTTCCTCCCTAAATTTCCTTCGCCCGCGCTGTTTACGTACATTTTAAGGGTACAAAACCCCTTAAGCGCGCGCCGATTATTAAAAAAAAAAACATTGTGATGGAATTTGGTAAGCTACATCACTACGCACGTAAATGGCGAGACCGCGGTGAGGAAGGAATAATGGCAACAGTTCGCTGCCAGATAGCTTCAAATCTGAGTAATCTGAGAGTGAGAGATGTGGGCGGGGATCTACCTGTGTTGCACTAAGTGCCAAGACGCATGGCCTGTATTTGCAAGTAGTGATTACTTCTTACACAGCGTATATTTGCTACATACGAGGGTTGTCTGAAAGGTTTCCGCAACGCCACCGCAACGTAAAGATAGCAGCACTCGTCAATAAAGGCTAGTGAATGCTAGTTGTGCATCTTTTGACAGTTACTTACCGATGTTTCAGTCATTTTGATTGCGCAGTTTTTAGTTGACAGTCGTTTGAGTGAGTCGATGTGAGTGTGTTTTGTGACAATTAAAAAAATTAAGTGTCGGGCTATTATTAAATTCTTGTTTTTGAAAGGCAATACGCCTGCGCTAATCAAAAATGAGTTGGACTCTGTGTATGTGGACTCTACACCATCATTTACCACAGTGAAATTTTGTTCAGCTAAATTTAAACGTGGCCGTAAGAGCTTGGGAGATGATGAATGTTCGGGACGTCCAAAAACTGCAACCACTGACGATAACATTGCTACAGTTCACCAAATGGTGTTAGACGACCGCCGATGAATTAAAGTGAGAGAGATAGTAGAGGTTATGAAAATGTCCAAAGAACGTGACGCGTTTGCTTAAGTTAGACCAAAAACGTGTTCGAATGAACATTTCCAACGCTCTGTTGGCGCAGTTTAGGCGCAATAAATCCGAGTTTTGGCGCCGATTAATTACTGTAGATGAAACTTGGATACACCATTATACGCCCGAAACAAAAATTCTGTCAAAACAGTGGACTGCAGGACTGCAAAGGGCGAGCCGCCTATAAAAGAGCAAAAACTGTTTTTTCGGAGTTATCTTAATCGATTATCTTCAAAAAGGAAAAACCATTGCAGGAGCATACTACGCATCATTACTTGCCAAACTGAAGGCAGAAATTGCGAAAAAACGGCCACATTTGCAGAAAAAGAAAATCCTGTTTCACCAAGACAATGCGCCGTCTCACAACACCTCAGCGGTTGTCATGGCGAAAATCCATGAATTACGCTTGACCATCCACCTTATTCACCAGATCAACCCATAAGCGACTTCTTTTTGTTGCCTCATCTAAAAACTGCGCTCGGAGGACAGAGATTTTCGTCAAATGAAGAGGCAATCCATCTTCTTGGAACAATTATTTTGCAGAGAAAAACGCCAAGTACTATTTGGACGGGTTAGGGAGATGGGAGCATCGCTGTGAGAAGTGTGTAGAGTTACAAAAAAATGTCTTGTATCATTGTTCAGTCGGAAACTTTTCAGATAACCCTCGTACATCCACTCTGAATTCCCAAGTCATTATTACAAACAAACTCCGACGATGCTAAGCATAGCTGTGATGTGATGTGAAAACTCTATGTTGGTTTACCGAATCAAATCGTTGTAAGTGGTATGCCCTTACAACAAACAAAATTGCTATCCATCGGTTGTTACATCCACTCAGTCATTGCCTTGCCATATGACGGTGATACAGTAACAGAAGTGACCGAGTGCAACAAGAGCACTAGGAGCAGGGGCAGGAGATGGATAATGCCCGTATTTTTTTTATTATGGTATTGCGATTACCTAAGCAGTATAAAAGGATGCCAAAAAAAAAACAAGGCCAAACATATACAAAGTTGGAATTTATTTTGTTGTTTTTATTTTTGTTTTCTTTTTAAATTGTATTTATTCTTAATTTATAATTATTTTATAACTGTCTTCCTTTCATTTCTATTAATTGTATAGATTTATTACGATATTTACAAATCTATTTGTTGTTGTTGATGTTTGTTTTTGTATTTTGTATTTTATATTTTGTATTTTATTTTCACTTAAAGCTACTCAAAATGATAACAATTTTCGGACGAGCTTAACTTGTTTCTTGTATAATATATCATACTTTAGTTTATTTTCTTATTTTATGTACTTTTGTGTTTTGTTTTTGAATTTAAGAAAAGCAATTTCAAATGTTTGTCTTTTTGTTATTTGTTTTGTTTTTTTTTTTTTAAATTTGTTGAATATTTGTCGGTGTCTTAGGAAAGAAAAGGAAAAACTTTTAAACACTTTTTTTTTCCAAAAGTCATTACCAGTGTTTTAGTTTTTTTTTGTTTTTAGGAATAAATCGGAAGTTTACTTCTACAAATTTTTAATTAAAATTTTTTTTTATTGTCTAAATGACATTTTTTTTTTCTTCTCTTACTTATCTGTATAAACTATTTTATTATTTATTTATTTTTTTGTGTTTTTTTTTTTGCTTTTAGTTTTGTCTTCTAATTCTCCTCTAAGAGTTAACTTGTTGTTTTTTTTTTTGTTTTTTTATATTTGTTATAAGCATTTTTGTTTCGTTTTTCTGTTTTGCAAGAAAATGAAAATATTGTTTTATTTTTTGGACAATTTGTATTTGTGTTTTTTTGTTTTTTCTTATTTTTTCCTATAAAATACAATCTGTTGTTGTACATAAAAAGCACGCAAAGCTATAAAAAATCTTCTAAAGATTTGTTTAAAAAATATTTTCCTTTATTTATTTGTTTTGTTTTTTTGCTTTTTGTTTTTGGAAAAATAATCTGCGAAAATAGAAAACAACTCGATTATCCTGAGGGATTGTGTCACATGCGTGAGTGTGTTTTCTACATGTAAGTGTTGTTGTATGTGCATTTTTACGGGACGAATTATTTTTGCTTTAAATTTTTTTGTTTTTATTTTTTTTTTGTATTTTTCATTTATGGCAAGCTTTAGTTGGTTTGTTAAATATAATTTCTACTTTCGACTTTCATTTTTGTTTTTTGTTTTTGATTATCCTTACACTACGGTTGGTTTTTGTTTTATTTTTACTTTACTGTTTCACTAACACTTTTTTTGTTTTTGTTTTAAAAAATTCGTTTTGCTTTATTTTTTGGTTTGTAAAAAGGACTGAGACTGAAACTGATATTAAGAGTGAGATTGCGAGTGCGACTGAAATCGAGATTGGGAAAGTAGAGACGGATGGTGCAATAAGGAGAAAAGTTGTAAAAGGATCGTCTACAAGACAAGCTCCTGTTTAGGGAGAGAGGGCGGGGGAAAAAAAGAAAAAATGATTACAACAGCTGTCCACTTTTATTTTATTGAATGTAATTGGTGTTTTCTGTGCTTTTTAAATCACAATTCTTAAGACTATTGTTTTATTTTTTAGCTCTAAATATAATAACTATTTTGCTTTTGTTTATTTTGTTTTTCTTTTAATTTTCCTTTAATATAAATATATATTTATGTATGCATCCTTTTTAAGACTTTACAATATGGGAAATAAAAAATGTTTTAGGAATTGATTTTTTTTTTTTTTTTGTTTTACTTTTTGAAATAGTGCTTTTCAATTATTTTATAAGTTTTTTTCTTCTAATTTATTTGTTACTTATCAAAAATTATAGTTATCAATTCTTATTCGCTTTTGAGTAAGAAAATGGATTTTATTTTTATTATTTAATAAAATTTAAATTTCTGGGATGTATTTTTTACAGGCACAAAGAAATACTTTTTTTTCTTTTTTTTTTAGTTTATCAATGATTTAATAAATAATCGCATTTTGTTCAATTCTATGCGGAAAAATGGTAATTTGGTATTGTAGCCAGGGCAGGCAGATAATTATTCTGTTCTAAATGGTCTTTCAAAAGTCGCGTCTAGATGTCAGTGGCGAATAATTTATGAATGCTATCTTTTTTTTATGCCATCCTTGATATTTGTGAAGTAGACATGTGTACAATTTTTACAATAGTTTTATAGTGAGCGCGCCCTCAAGGGGTTTTTGTACCCGTAAAATGTTCGTACACAGCGCGGGCGAAGGAAATTTAGGGAGGAAGAAAAGACAGGTACCGATGTACATTGTTTTTAATTGCTTGTAACGGCCAGGAAAGACAGAGATCGGCAGTTCATTCCATAAGCGAGTTGTACGGATAAGGAAAGAATCACGATATTTTAGGGTACGTCCGAAAATGGGCTTGATGAGCATTCATAGCGAGACGGGTGTTACGGTTGAAAGTTTGAATGGGTGGAATGCTACTGGCGACTTCAATGGAAACAAAGTGAGACGGGAGACATTACGTCGGCCTTCGAGGGTGCCACTTGATTGACTATTATTAGTATCACCCATGAGTTTTATCGCACTTTTTTGAATCCTATCCAGACGGTGCAGAGATGTTTCAGAGGCACTTGACCAAATGTGTGAATTATACTCCAATTTCGGGAACATGAATGCCTTATATATTGAAGCCAGCTCAGAAGGGAAAAAGTATTTCTTACATCGTTTGAGGAAACCTAGACATTTCGCAGCATTTTTGACGACATCGAATATGTGGTCATTCCAACATAAGTTGTCACTGACACACATACCGAGAATGGAAAGTTTATCGGTTTCGATAAACTTTGAGCATTGAGTTTTGGAAGCATTAAATTCTACTCGATTGATATTTCCCCAATTGGTTATGCTGTTAATTTCGGAAATTAATGAGCTTAACATACGCTGCCGTTCCTGTTCTACAGCAGAAGAGCAGGGGTGTGAGTCCGGGAAAGAATATGAAAAGCAGAGAGTACTGTCATCAGCAAAGGAATATATTGGATTAGAAGTGGCAGACAAGAGATCATTAATGAAAATTAAAAAGAGTGTCGGAGACAGAACGGAGCCCTGGGGCACACCAGTATTTATTTTGCGAATATCAGACTTGAAACCGTCCAAGACAACTTGAATTGAACGTTCCGAAAGATAGTTTATGATCCATTGAAGAAGAGAGCCATCGATCCGAAAAGTACGCATTTTCGACAAACTCTGCCAAATGCCTTAGAAATATCAAATGCAAATATCTTGTTTTCGCCAGATTGATGTACGCTTTAGTTCCACTTTTCGGTAAGACATGCCATCAAATCTCCAGTGAACCTGTTGCTACGAAAACCATATTGCCGGTCATTGAGAAGTTTTCGTGTTTCGAGATATTTCATGAGCTGACGGTCTGTCAGCGTTTCCATGACTTTGGAGAGAAGGGACGTGAGTGCAATGGGTCTGTAGGACTACAGAGAAGAAGATTCGTCTTTTTTAGGGGCGGGCTGATTGAAGGTTTGATGAAAAAGCTTACGCAGTGGTTTTGCCAGCGAGGAAGAACACCTCTTCAGAAGAATGGGAGATATGCCATCTGGACCTGCGGATTTGTGGATGTTAAGATCTTTGAGTACTCTTGCTACTACGCGAGTGCGAAAGATTCGACGCACTCAAATGTAGGCGGAGACAAAGCACAATCTGGAAGTGTTAAGCTGGCCGCAAAGTGCGCAGCAAGCAGATTGACCTTGTCTAAAGAGCTGACAGCTAGAATGTCATTGTAAATAAGCGTTGGAATGACAGAAATTCTAATATTTTTGTCAAACGACCAAAAATTTGTATTACTTTGGGACAGCTTTTTGTCGTATTGGAAAGACGTTGCAGTCATTTCTGGCTCGTTTGAACTTTTTTCGGTTTTCCTCTGTCGGGTTGGTCTTGTAGGACCGGAAAAACAATTCTGTAACCCTAACAGCTTCTTTACAGCCCGAGTCGTACCATGTCCTTTCTTTTGGATTGGCACTCTTCATCCGATGAGGAATAGAGCATGCCATCCCAAAGAGAATAGTTTCTGTGATCATGTCAGCAGCGGCATCCACGTCGTTATTGAGGAAACATAACGACCAGTTAAAATTCCTAAAGAAGTTGTTAAGTCCGCTCTAATTGGCTTTCTCGTATTGCCATACGGTTCTTTTAGGAATCTTTCCTCTAATTGTGTGGTGGGTGTACGAGAATTTAGCTAATATGACACAATGGTCCAACGAGCGTAGAGGGGAGAGCACATCAACGCAGTACTTATCAAGGTGAGAAGTTAAAAACAAGTCCAGGGTGTTGGCGGTATGACTATCAACGTCTGGTATTCGTGTGGGCTCATTTACAAGCTGAGTTAAATTATTTTCTGCAACGAAGGTGTCAACACATCGTCCTTCGGGTGTTGTCTGTCCAGAATGTCGAAGCCAACCAGAATTGTGTATATTGAAATCGCCCGTAATCACGATTCAGTATGAGGATACAGGGATACAATTCTTTGAATGGAGTCAGACAGCGCATCAAACTCGTGAAAAGTCGAGTTGCTATCCAGTTTGGGGCTTCTGTAAATAAAGCAATAGTGGATAATTTGCTTACGTAGATGGAATTTTAAACACATGAATTTAATTCCGATTTTATAATCCGGCGTATCCCGATTAAAATCCTTAATTTATAATTTACCAATCCCAATGGATTTGATGTCTACAACAACACTATGTGGCAGAAGATGCCAAAATACTTATCTTTGTGATCGTTATGGTCGACAATTTATTCAGATGAAGTTATATGGACCAACCACTATACCTGAATCGACATGTTATGCTGCCTTAAACCGCATCGTTGATGCTATTACTTTCTCGTTGACGACCGTTTATTATAGTTTGGATGGAAGCACTTATTTAAAAATCTCTTTACGTGACAGCGCTATTACCCACCATGAACGGACAATACCAACTAGCGGCAAAAGAACTAGGAATTCCAGTTCTAAACATAAATCACAATCGAATAAACTGCGTGACGCCCATAGATCAGCTCAACTCAGAGCAAATAGGAGTAGAGACTGAAAAAGAATGGCTACTCCAGTTGACTACAACATGATAAAAGTATGCCAGAAAAAAGAACCGGCTATAAAACCTTGTTGGCCCAAGTCACGCGCAGTGTATAGTTACCACTTTGAGAAGAATAAGTACATAGACTTTTTACCTGGAGGAACAATGGTCAACAGAAAAGTTTATAGATCCGTAGATTCAATCTGAGGGTAATCTAGACCGAACTGGTAACACCGTACTTGGAAAGATTTTTGAATTACCAATTAAAATTGATAGGGAGATGACTAATTCCTCCTCTCAGACGATTCGTGAACTAGTGGATTCCGCAGTTCAGTGTGAGACATTGGACAAAATTGATATTGGAGTCCAATGTGAAGAACAAATACACCACAAGAAGAGTAATTCCTTGAATAGTGATAACGCTATAGATTCGGACGATTCCAGCACTATAAGGATTCTGATGTTCCCGAGAGAAAAAAAAAATCCGGATTGGAACAGGGACTACATTGCGGTGGAATTTGGTAAGCTACATCACTACGCACATAGATGGCGAGACCGCGATGAGGAAAGAAAAGTGGCACTATTAGTAACTTATTTGACTCTAAATCTTTCGGGACTCGTTTAAAAACAAAGTTGTGCACCAGACCACAAGGATTTTTCATTTTCGATAAATTTGGTTAGAAAGGGTTAAGCTGATCCATTCAATGACCATTCAGCAATAAATTCAAAGATCAAAAGATGGAAGAAAAAGGCGTGTCTGCCTTAGTGGAAGGTTATACTAGATCTTCGAGAGGCTAAAAGAGCTATGGAAACCTTCCAAAACAAACCCAATTTTATTTTTCAATTTCAAAAAGTATATCAGAAGATTGGTCAGCTTTCCTACGAGAAAATTCTGGGGTTGATGTCACTTACACAAACTCAGTATTAGTAAGGAAACTGAATGTCGCCTATGTGAATAGGAATTTCTTAAAGAAATCTCAGTGACTGAGGAGCTGCAAAATATCTCCTCAGAGTGATCCTCAAATTTAATAAAAAATTGATTCTTTCTGGGACTATGCTCGTAGATCTTTCAGGTCGCAGTGCCCACCGAAATTGGAATGTTTGACAATAATTGTAACTAAAACCAAGTGAAACCAGAGCCTAAATATTCCTTACAAATAGACTCTTAGAAACGTGGCACTGAAAAATACTACCAAGAGGATATATTGTTATGCAGTTACCCTTGACACAACGTCGGTAAAACGAATTCTTTCACACGAACCATTCAGCTCAAGTGGCAGAAATTATTCTCATGGAGAGTCCGATTGTCAAAATTTCTTTTTATTATGTTGGTATACATGCCCCTAAAGTATGAACAAATTTTCAGCTGTATTCATTGTTTACCTTGTCTGTGGCAGCCGCTAAGGTTAGACGTGTTTTTATGAGCTCGGCGATTTTCGTTTCCTAAAAGAAATGGATCAAAAAATTTGTAGCAAATTTTGCGTAAACAATGAAATAAAGTGTAACAAAGTATGTGAAATGTTAACAAAGGCCTATGCTGAGTCTGCTACGAGTAAAACAAGAGTTTACGAGTGGTATAGGCGTTTCCAAGATAGCCGTGAAGACGTTACAGATGACGCACACCCCGGACGCCCCAGCACATCAATAACCGATGAAAACGTGGAAAAAGTGAAAGAAATGGTTATGAATGATCGTCAAATCACAATCAGAGATGTCGCTGATGATGTTGGCATATCGATTGGCTCATGCCATGAAATTTTTCCAAATGTTTTGTTGAACTTTGAGCAAAAACAGTGGCGAATGGAAGTTGCTGAGGAGTCACCAAATGAAGTGAACGACGATGCAGAATTACAAAAACGTAACGAAAAAAGGGTGTACAGATATGACGTCGAAACTAAGGCTCAATCGTCCCAGTGGAGGCATTCTGGCTTGCCAAGACCGAGATCGGCTAAAGGCTATCTCAAAGATCGAGTTTGACAAGTGTTTCGAGGATTGGTACAAGTGCATAATATCTAATGGGGACTATTTTGAAGACGACAACATTAATGTAGACCAACAAATAAATATTTTTTTCAAAACACTAAAATTCCCGTACCTTAATTGTGGAAGTTGGGGAAGTTGGCCTTAATGTAGACTAAATCAAGGACTTAAGTGTGTTATTATTTCAATTCCAGTATCTTTGTTTCAAAGTCGGTGTTCGTATCAGAGGAAGTAATTTCGTAACACTATAAAAAGGCTACCTTAGCTAGAGCTGAAGATATTCCTTGAACAATCGTCGACATAATTGTAGTTGCGGAAGGAAATACTTGAACACAAATCCTATGTAAATCCGGCCTGATTTACCTGATAGGGAAGGATAAACACTGCTACAAATCTTATAATATCGCTGATATAAAAGTAAGCCCATAACGCGGAAGTGCTATTTTCCAATCCCAAAGGATGGTCAAGGTCATAGTTATTAATGAGAATTTCATTTAATTTCTGAAATCTGCAGTACGAATTGGCCTGGTGAACGCCTTCAATCCTTCTGGTCTCGCAACCCATATGATGGAATTACAAATGAAACTCCTTCACAAAAATGCTATCGAGAATAGTGTTTAGGTATTCAAACCATTAACATGGTATCTTTTGAATATCCTTTCGAGATCAAAAGATTGGAATTCAATCTGGAGTTTCATTTGCAACAAGTCCTAGGGTTATTCAATAAATTTGGAGTACCCAAAAACAGGACGGCGAATAAGCCGAAGTAAGATGTTAGACAGTACAGCGCCTAACCGATAAAGCCTCGAGCAAATTTGTTATTTCGTATTAAACTTAATTTTAAACGATTTACAAGGAAACGACCCTCCCATGGCAAGGGGCTCAAGCCAACTTCAAAAGTCGAAGTGTGAACATCAAGTTTCTTTGGTGCATTGAATACGTCGAGTTGAGGGAAGCACTAGTATTTTTCTTTCTATTCGAAGATGTTGGAATTGAAGATCTTCGTTTGTTTCTAGAAACCCCTTGGATTCCCATCGATTTCAACTTATGAGTAGAAGAAGAAAAGACGAACAACTGGAGACAACCGAGAAGGCATTTCGAAGAAAAAATACCAATATACGACACAAAACACGACAAAGTGATTGGCTACCATGTGCGGGAACATTTCCATAAGGTGTTCAAGGCTGAAGCTGATAGAAAGCTAGAACCCCAGAACTACTCGGATAAGACGTTCTGTTCCACCAGAAGTACATATCAAAACATGACTAGAGTTATGGATAATCTCAAAAGACGAGACATTATTTCTTTTACCAGAATGATGGGGGAAATAAACTTTCAGCTCTATACAGAAAAATAGAGGGTCATCTGGCCCACCGTAATGGGAAGATCGAATGCTTCCGCATATGCTGTCATTATAACTCTGCGAATTCGATAGGGACTTAAATCTGAGCAGACTGACCAGCACTATATGGTATCTCAAAAAACTCTGGTTCATCGCTATAACAAAAAAAAAAAACTTGGTGTCGACCTAATTTACAATGATTTTTGAAAATCTAACCATAGAAGAACGGGACACAGTCTAAGAAAGTGGAATTTTTCTATCAAGAAAGTCATGCCTGTAACTTGGAACGAGAGTTTCAACACTCGATGTTACAAAAATTGGACAAAAAGTCATTGTTTTAGCAATCTTCAAGCGAACCGAACAGTAGTCTAAGCACGGGTGATTGATTCGTGGAGACTCTTGAAGCTATCACAATTGCATTACATGCTAAATTTGTACCACATGGAGAAAAACAAACGAAAAGGTGTATGCAGCCTGCAGATTTGGAAACTATTTGAAGATGATTCATTTCTCCCGATCATGCCACTGGATGCCAAATAAAAGATCGCAAAGTACTGTACTGTTAGATCAAAATCGAAACAATGCTATAACGATCAGATAGCAAGTAAAATATTAGAGTTGCAAAAGGGCAACAATTTTAAAAACATCATATAGATCCAACAAGAGTTGTAGTCAATGTTATATCCTCGTATGATACCTATATGTCGTACGTTAATAGATTCTGAATCTAAGTTACATTTTGTAGCTACAAAATTCATTCAGAAATTGGAAGAAAAACGCAAAGAGTAGAAAATCCTATAACGGGTATTGACCAAAAGATCACGCCTCCAACCCGCAAAGTTAAATCCCACAGGCACAGGACTTAGAAAATAACGCAATTTGCTTTTCATTTGGGTACATAATTCGAGCAAACAGTTCGAAGCTGGTTTGCAAAGTTCAGCAAAATAAAGTTCAAAGAATATTAATCAAAATGAAAAATCTGTAGCAGCTGTTGTAGAAAACTCATCTAATACTGCTTTGTTTTTCTACTATAAGTCGCCAGCTTTTAGCCATCGGAACGTTAAAAAAAAACTGGGAAGATGTACCTTAACACCAGCAAATACTCAGCAACGCTTGGATACAGCAATGTCTTTAATCAACAGATGCCGAGTTGATCATTTTTCACATTTTTCATTCGCGACTAAAAGTAGATCTTATACGATAATAGGAGAGGTCAAAGCAATCGTTAGTCATACGAAAACACCCCAGGGAATGGTCGCAGTATGGTGCATGCATTATTCGAAACGCGAAGAAACAATCACAACAGAGTCTGTAGACAGCACTGTAGATAAATCGACAGAATGCATAGCAAATTGTACCAGAAACAGGCTTCTTAGGTAAAAAGACATGGTCCCATAGTGCTGATGATGCAAGACCACATGCACCATATGAATTCCAGCTCATTCATCAGACTTGCTTGCTACCGACTACCACCTTTTCCGAAGTTTAGGCAATCATCTTCAACAGACAGTCTATTTTTATAGCCTGGATGCTATAAAATAGAACTTTGAAGACTTTTGGACTCAAAAGGAGAAGAAGTTCTTTAAACGAGGCCTATTTACTTTAGTGGAGCGTTGGAAAAAGACGATAGATATACATAAATGGATTACTTTATAAAATAACTTTGTAAATTTCTAATATGGCGTTGTTTAGTTTTCCGCAATTTCATATATAACGACCCAAAGCTTGTTATTTTGTTTAATAAAATGATGAGAGGAGATTACATGCCTTACCGGAAAGAGATGTCTCTTGTATAAAGGCAAAAGCGACACGAGAAGCTGTAACAACTCGATTAACAAGGCTAATGCCTTATCCAATGAAAATTTACAATCGACAGCGCAGCACAATCAAAGATTATGTCGTTCCATGTAAACTTGCGCAAAACAAGCCGACTTACGAAGCTAGACACTTACGATCCAGAGAAAGATCTCAAAAAGAACAGAAGATGAAGGAAAGTTAAATGTACAAAGCAAGAATAAACGCAGAATTAGAAATTGGATTACATCCAGATAGTATTCAGTTGTCACGCAAGATATTGTGTTGAAAGACTGCATCATCTTCTTTTCAACAGTCCTTCAGGAAACATTTAATGATAGAATAAAGACATGTTTAAAACACGATAGACTTCACCAATGTTCTACGAATCAGTCGAAAAATGACTTAATATCTTCACTGCAGAATACTCGCAGTGAGAATGTGCAATAACATCGTGCTAATGTGAGGTGGTTAAAGTGATGCCGTCTTTTGTGGCACAAAAATACCACTTAGACTCAAGAAGTTAAAGTCGGAGTACAGCAAGGCAGTGTAGAAAGTCCATTGCTTTTAACATCATGTAAAATTTTCTATTGAAGGAGCACAATAAGGAGTCCGACACAACTTCTCTTCTTTTCGAGGATGATTGCACTACACATGACCGTGGTACTAAGGCCGAACATTTGAATTTTCGTACCCGTAAACCCAGCTCTTGGAGAAATATTTAGAGGAAAACGAAATTGCGATGACGAAGTCGCACATAGAATCAGTATCGAGTGGCTTAAATCGACCACAATGTCGAACGATGTACGAGAAATATAAAGGAAAAATGATGACGACAAGCATGATCTAATAAGAAATACGTGCACCTGCGGTAGTCTCCACATTAAGAAACCGACTTCAGCAGATCATCTAATTTCGCCATGTTCACCGAAGGTTGTCGGAAAGTTATGTCCAAAAAGCCAAAATTCAAGCCAATAATTCAAAGGGGTCTGTGTAATATTCGTAGCAATGGGTGCTTCAACAAGGAAAGTGCCGAAAATGACCCAAACACCTCCATTCGCCATCGTTCTCAGGAGCTTAACCTCTCAACACCCACTGCAACGAATTTTAATGTAAGATTTGCCTCTCCATGTGTACAAGGTCCAATTAACGCCAGTACTAAACCCGGCCGACCACCAGCAGCGCCGTACATTCTCAAATTGGGTTCCGGAAAACATGCTGCTGCTGCTGTGGTACCGAAAATCCACGAGTGATTCAAGAGATGCCAATGCACGTAGAAGGAGTAACTGTTTGTTACTGTTTATGGACCGGAGGTTTCATAGGGCAATACTCTTTCGAAAATGAGGTCTGGAAAGTCAGCACGGTCAATGGAGCGCGATACCGAGACATGATAAACAACTCTTTGTGGCCGGAGTTCAAAGATTTAGATATGGACGACCTCTACTTTCAACAGGATGGTGCTACGTGTTATACAAGTCCCGAAACAATCGAACTATTGCTCGCGAAGTTTTCTGGCTGCGTAATTTCGCATTTCGGAGACACCCATTGGTCGCCAAAATCGTGCAACTTAACGTTGTTAGATTTTTTCCTTTGGAACTATATTAGAAGCAAGGTCTACGCCAACTATCCGCTAACAATTCCAACTCTGAAAGCGAACATTAAAGCCACTATCCCCGATATAGAGCCCCAATTACGTGAAAGAGTGATTACAAATTTCGAGAAAAAGATAAGAGTCTGCAAGCAGGGCCGAGGCGGTTGTTTGGAAGATATTGTGTTCCATAATAGACCACTTTGCAAAGTAATAAAGGTTTCAGAGATATCTGAATTGTTTATTTTACTCAAGAAATAAAAGGTACACTTCTTGTTGGAACACCTTTTATCATAATCCGCATATTTAGCCACCGTCGCAAGCGGTGCAGATGCAAGACATGGGAGAAATATTATGTACAGAATATATCAACGGTTAATAAACGAGGTAGAGGAAGCTAGCTATACACCTCAACGGATAGATAACGAAGAAACTGCACCTAGCAATTGCAGGCAAATCGAAATTGAAGGTACTGTCTCATTCTGAGAAAAAGGATTACTCCAAGGGGAAGACTTTGATTCCATATGAACTTGCTGGAGTTACAAATGCCTGGAAGGTTAAGTTTGAAGAACGAACACTGCGCCTTTCACCGCCAAAATGCGACCATGCTCAGTTCATCTGCAATTGTTTTGTGAATAAGTTCCGCTCCTGACTACAAATACATTTTTACAGCGGCAGTTATTATCTTATTTTCATTATTTTATTTCTTCTTCTTTTCATCATTAGGAGAGGGGGAAAAAATGGTGATATAAAAATTCTCTTATCTGTATAAGTCGAAAAGAGAGGCTTGGTATTGATGTTTTACGTTTTGATATAAAAAATTATCATGTTATTGCTTTAATTATTTCGGTCCTTTCATTTATTTGTTTGCATCTGTTTGTAAAAGAAGAAAATGCGAATGTACAATACTAATTTTGTAGACTACCTACTCATGCTAAATCATTATTAACTTTTTTTTCATTTAGAAGAAACGAAAGTAGAAACAAATAAACAAAAAATTCTCTATAAACACTGCAACAAAATATATATACGCATATTTAGATCTTCATATTCATCTCCTCTTTCTTTTTTTTCACTCAAAAAATGCAACAGAAAAATGCATCACAAGCAAACATACTCGTACATTAGAGATAGATACGGTGAACGAGAACGAGAACGAGAACGAAACAAGCAAATAAAATGGAAAGAGTCAATAAACAATTGTAATAATTATAATAATAATAATAATAATAAATCTAAGATACGTAGTTACATGGTAAACAACAACAGGACGCAATTGCTTATCTAAATAAATACAGTAATCGCTACCTTCCTTACGTCTTTTCTTGTTTAAATATAAATATAAATGATATACTTAAAAATAGTAATTTGTGACGTAATAATCATTATAGCCACCACATTTTTAATTTTTACTTTTACTTTACTTAGTTTTTGATTTAACTTTTAAGTTTTATCCGCATTTCTATTAGCTTTTCACTTAAGTTTAGGGGTTTTGTTTTTTTTTGTTTTGTTTTGTTTTGTTTTGTGATAAACGTACTCGTACTTAAATACAAAAATTCTATTTCTTATTGAATATAACAAGGTTTAACTTAATTACTGCTGCCTTTATTTAAATAAAACCGAAAAAGTTATTTAATTTCCGTCCCCGCTGCCAAGACGGTCTTGCGTCAATGGCACCAAAGTCAAATTAGTTTTTGTTTTTTTCTTGTTTTTTCTGTTTTTTGTTTAAATCTTTTTCTGTGTTGTTTTTTTTGTTTGTTTGTTTGTTTGTATCATTGAACACTAAAGAGGGAAACTATACGCCTACAGAGGATTATATTAACTCTCTGCCTGCTGATTTGTTGTAAACTCGGTAATGCCATCGTTTTCCATGGACTCGAGGACATCGGTTACGTAGGCAGCGACATCTGTGTGACTACGTTCACCACGCTGTATAAATGGCATTTGTAGGAGACGGCTGTATTTGGGGCGTTCACTTTCATTCTTAATTAAGCTGAAATGGTAAATTTGTCGTCAATTTAAATTGAATTAAATATTGAATATTTTCTTTTTAAATAACAATAACGTTTCATAAGAAATAAAACTTGGTAAAGATTTGTTACGGTGACATTTGCTACAGAGTGATGGGCAAGCATAGGCTCATCAGCCATTGGTTAAAGTTGTTTGGAAGAACATCAAAAGTTTGTAGGACGGGCGGCCTGCATGGAGGAGTCAGACGATCGTTTTGGAAATTTAATGCATTGGGTTGTACCACATGAAATGTCCGATTTTCGCTCAGTCGGAAATAAGAAGTACTCGAGTGAACATCTGTGTCAGACCGTAAAATTTTCTTTTTTTATAAAATAAAGTGGTAAGTGTGCTTGACGTGTGGGAATTTTAGGGTTCGTTACAAATACCAATGTTTTTTTCTAGGAATTATTTACCATGCTGTCGGCAGTTCAAGTTCGAACCCACTTCCTTTACGAATTTGAAATGGGACATAACGCGTCGTTGGCAATGAAAAACATTGATGACGACGAGGATATAGCGGTAAACGAACGCACTATACGACGTTGGTTTGGAAAGTTCCGTTCGGGAGATTTCAGCCTCGAAAATGAACTATGTGGGAAGCCGGAAACGTTAGTTTACGACGATGTTTTCAGAGCAACGGTGGATGCGGACCCAACGAAATCGATGCGGGAGATTGCACAAAGCATGGGAGTATCCCCAATGATAATAAATCGACACATTTTTCTCATAGGAAAGGTAAAGAAACTCGATAACTGGGTACCCCATGAACTGGAATTCTGCGCATCGCTTACATTAAGAAACCAAACTTAACCGTTTTTGCACCGGATACTCACCTGTGATGAAAAGTCGATACTGTATAATAATCGTAAAAGATCTGGGCAATGGTTGGATCCAGATAAAAAACGAAAACACACCCCCAAGCCCGATCATCACCCAAAAAAGGTTATGGTGACAATTTGTTGGACATCGAAAGGGCCAATCCACTTTTCATTTCTTCAACCAGGAGAAACGATAGACGCCATCAAATATTGTAAGAAAATCGACATATTGCATGCTAAATAGCTGAAAAGCAACCTGCGTTTGGTCAATAGGCACGGTCCGATCCTTTTGCATGACAATGCTAGACCCCACACCTCACCAGTAACGGTGCAAGAGCTGTTGCAGTTTGAATTTGAAATTCTTCCGCATCCACCGTACTCTCCTGATATTTCCCTAACGTATTACCATCTTTTCATTTGCCGGCATAAGGTCTTCCAGCACCGAGCAGAGGTCATAAAAGCCTTAAAAGATTTCATTGCCTCAAAAAGTCAGCACCTCTACGAAAAAGGAATATTTGGCCTTATATCACGTTGGAAGAATGTCATAGATGCCAACGGATCCTATTTTGATTGAATACTGACGTAACAAAATCCTACTTCGGAGTAGTCAGCTCTTTTCCCTTGTGTTGTGGGCGGATTTTCCTCGCACCAATTCTTGTTCTGACTGCTCTGGAACAAACCTCCAATTCGCCCAGCTATATAATTGCCTTTATCAGCCCTTTCTTGATACTGCGCAGACTAACCTTATTAATGATCGTAAGTTTCTTATCAATTCGTCAATTGCAAAAGAAATTATTATCTGGGGTTCCACAAGGCAGCCTTCTCTTCATTCTTACAATTAACCACCTTGAGAGGGTCATTAAAAGCTCAAACTATTTCCTTCTCAGGTAAATGCAACCCGTCTGCTCCCCGACTTTACTTTCTCTATGGTCAACCAATTCCCCTTGTTCAATCTTTGCAAGACCTTGGCATATTATTCGACTGTGAGCTAAATTTCCGTTCGCATATCGATAAGATGATCCTTGAAGCCAATTCATCACTTGGCTTTATTAAACGGTGGTCCAATGAATTTTCCAACATTGTTCGCCCCCTGCTTGAGTAAGCCAGTCAAGATTGGTCCCCCTTTCATCAAATCAAGGGTATTCAACGTCGATTCCTCCGATTTGCTCTCCGTGGTCTGCTCTGGAACACCCCTTAATCTTACCTTCCTATCGGGACCACCTCAAGCCCATCAATATGAATTCGTTAGAAGAACGTAGGAATGTTGCTGACGTTCTTTTTATCCATCGTCTGCTCTGAGGTTCCATCGACTGCGCATCCCTTTTCAACTCTATTTCCTTCAACACCAACCCATGTAATCTACGTTGTCGTCATCTATTCTATCTACTGGGTCACCGCACCTCTTATGACTCCAACGGAGAAATCTTCGGAATGCCAAATCAAATCAAATCTCTCCGTCTCAAACTAGATCTCCTCCACCATTCCCTTGGTCCTCTAACTATTTTCTTGTCTCCAAGGACTCCAAGAAGAGAGAAGCTGTAGTGTGCTTAAAGGTATTACCATCCGCTTCTCTAACGAAACTAATTATTTGGGCGTCATCCTGGTCATTGTGTGCCCATTGTCTTTCGATTCTGTTCCTATGGAAATGCCTGGTGACGCATTGACATGCCCCTGCAAAAATACGAAACCGTCTTTCCCCGTGCCCAGAAATGCTTTCGGCCAGAATCAGAGCCGGGACAAGATGAGACGCAGGTGTCTTTTTGGACGACGACGACGCTAGATTTTGCTCTTCGTTAGGAAAACTTGTGCCTGTCTTCCAAGCGGAAATATACGCAACTCTAATGGCAATGAACTATTGTATATTGTGAAGAATCGGTGGAGGGTGACTAATGCCTGCGTATGTAGTGACAGTCAATTCTAATCTGGTTGGAGAATACAAAGCTTTCTTGAATGCAGTCGGAAAGCTGAATTGAATGAGTATTGTTCAGGTTACGGATCACAATGGGATCACGGTAAGTGAGCCAAATTGCTAGCCAAGGGTACTGTCATAAGAATTGTTTGCGTCTTCGGTTAGGCCTTCCATTGACAGTTGGATTGTATATATGCATAATTACAGATAGCATGACTCCTTAGGCTGGCAGACCAAATCAATGATTCGTGACGTATTTAACAACCCAGAAACTTTCCAGCTCAACTCCGGTAGATAAAACTGAAGATAAATTTGCGAACAGTCGCATTCGCTTACAGCCAGATAGACTACCCTATGTAAATGGCATTTGCATTGAAAACAGAGCCAGAATAAAAATAGAAAAAAAACGGTCGGTGCGCTCTCTACCAAACTCATAGCGAGAAATCGCCTTGGATCGAAAGTAATAGACCTTAACCCGATAAGACTAATCGGCACTTCGTTATTTAAATATGCCAAGAGTTAAAAAAAGCGGACTTCAAAACCAGGACCAGCTAGAGACAATAGCAAGAAACTTTTCAATCTAACTACTCTATAAATCTACTGACTGGAATTCCTAAATCGAAACCTTAAAAGTAAGGCAACCGGCCTTACTGAAAACCTCTTTTTTGGGCAAAATGGAAGAATCGGAGGGATCTAGGCTAAGAAAATTCCTCTTAGCTAACCCCATAATAGCAAGTGGTTAAACAAAAATTTTACACCCAAGCTGAAAAATATGCTCATAATTTAGTGGCTCAGATTTTGTTTATACGCACGGGGCTAGCCACAGAAGTACCCAACCTGACGTATAGATGACGGTTGTTGTTTAAAAGGAATGTCAATTGTAGAAAGTACCAACCTTATAAAGCTTAACTTTGAAGTTTGACAATGCTATGTTGTTTAGTATTTCTTCGGCAGCCATCAATAGTGAACGCTCTCAATGAGTTTTTAAATATGGAAAAAATTGGTCATCGTTATGTGATACAATACTTTCATTTGAAAGGCCCCAATCCAACCAACATCAAGACGGAATTGGATTCTACTCTGGGGGAGTCTGCTCCTTCGTTAACAGCAATAAAATATTGGATGGCAGAGTTCAAGCGAGGCTGAACGAGTTGCCAAGATGAACATCGCAGTGGTCGACCAAATGGTGAAAAAAAATCCACAAAATGGTATTGGATGACCGTCGGTTGAAAGTGCCACCAGCAGATATGGTGGGCATTTCAAAAAGCGCTGTACATCGCATGTTGACTGAAAAGTTGGTCATGAGAAAGCTATGCGCAAGGTGGGTGCCGCGATTACTCACTGTTTTTGCGAAGTTTCACAGCAATAAAGCCGAGTTTTTGCGTCGATTCATAACCATGGACCAAAACAATGGACTCAAAGAGGAGAATCTGTTCCAAAGAAGGCGAAGATAGTTCCATCTGCAGGCAAGGTCATGGCGTCAATTTTTTGGGAGGCGCGTGCGATAGTTTTCATTTTCATTGATTATTATCTTCAGAAAGGAAAAATAATCAACGGCGTGTATCATGTGAACTGAAATCAAGAAAATATGGCCGCATTTGGAGAAGAAAAAGTTTTGTTCCATCAAGACAATGCATCAGTTCACTCATCCGCTATAGCAATGGCCAATATCAATGAGCTAAAGTTCGAATTACTTCGTCATGCATCCTATTCGCCAGATTTTGCCCCCTTGGACTATTTTCTCTTTCCGAACTTGAAAAAATGGCCGGTGGCAAAAGATTTGCCAACAGTAAAGAGGTGAAGCTTGCGGTTGATGGCTTTTTTAAGAAGCTCGACGATTCTCACTATAAACAGGGTATTAAAGCTATTGAAGGTCGCTGGGAAAAGTGTATTCAACTAAAAGGAGACTACGTAGAGAAATAAACATATTTTTCCTCAATTTTTTTTTGTTAGGTCGGGTACTTCTGGGACTACCCTCGTACCATGGAGTGTTCGTTTCACCTTAAGGAGTGTATAATGGCAGCCCTTCTAGGCATGACGGCATTTTTAACGAAGTCCATATACCACTATCACATATTCACTGTCAATTCCGAATGTAGATAACCCCTTCGGTGAGTTAACTAATCTCCAGCTTACTAACCGCATATTGAACTTCCCTATATCGATGTATCGATGGTGCAAGCTTTACTTTTTTTGACAAAACTAAACCTGAGACATATAGAGCGTAGAAATAAGACCAACTCAGGAAATTTCGAATCAATTTGAGAAGGAATTCGAAGCATTGGAAGACCTTTATAGTGTACAACAATGGAAATAGACCATAACAAACTTCCTACATGAAACTGGGAGAGCTGGCAATCGCTCGAGCTGACTTAAGAGGCTGCTCCATTATAGCCCAGTTTCAACAAGCTTTAAACATTTTAAGTACAATACATTACTCATTAAGCAAAAGTGGCGCTCAGTAAAACGCAGATAAATTACCGCCTATGAGACCAGCTTGGGCAAAAATTTTCGACAATGGAAAACAGAATGACAAAGTGTATCGCGCAAGGTAGGTGGAACAATTTCGAGTAAAGAAGTAAGGAATATGTAAGACACTGACTTAGGCTTTGAAAGGCCCATTTCATAAGTGAACGAAGGATTTCAAATTCAACAGAAACAGCGACGATTTGTATGGAATCAATAAACAGGCGATAGGCTTCAGAAGAAGTGCGCTAGCAAAGCACATATAGACAAGCTAATATGTGATAGGATAGTCAGCAGTTACTTGATCAATCGCCGCGCAGATCCCCAACGAAGCTATTCACCGAAGATAGAAATTCAGAAGATATTCAATCAGCGTAAACTAGGTTAGTCTTCCATTTAAATGGCTCATGATTTTAATCAATAAAATGGTGAGCTAAAGCCGAATGCGCGGTGGACGGTGATACTTCCTGTTCCATTGTATAAGGGAAAATGGGCCATAAGAAAATATAACAAATAGCAACCGGTGGCTATTATGAGATACAAAGCAAAAATACACAAACGCGTGGGCAGTATAGCACGTAGCGCCATCCTGCTAAAATCATATGTCGTCCATGTTCTCGAAGAAATAGTTAATGAACGTTTGCAATTGTCTGAAACGCGAGATCATCAAAAAGTCCATTTGTTTGTGAAAGTGAGTCTCATGTCTGGATTTGCCACACTTTAGAAACGCCGATTTTCTTTGTTCGCAAACACATGGGCCCAAAAATAAAACTCCTCACTAAATAGGATTTTTTTATATAAATAAGGGTCGACTTCAAGCTGCTCAAGACCATAATCCATGAATCCCCGTCACAACCCATGTTCTCGTTTCTTCAGTTCCTGCACCGGCTGGATCTTACACGGGTGTAGACCAAGATATTCCACAAAGTGGATGGACAAATCTCAACTCTTTGTTATCACCCACCCTCTTTTCACCCTCTACAACGTCTGTACGGCATTACGTTGACGCATTGTTGGCTTATCGTCATGAATACTGTATGTGGTACTAAATTAACCAACAACATGACGAATAGCGAACTCGATTATGAAGGCGAGCAAAATCACATAATCATCATACGAAAGCGCTCTTACGGTGTAAGTGAAGATAATTTGTGAGAAATACTGAACATTAAGGTCAAAAAACTATCAAAAACATCCGTTACATCGACCTGAAAAAAGTATTAAATAAAGTTCTGAGGTCACACCACCTTATTCCCGCAATAGCCAACGTGTGACACTCTCGTTTAACGGATTTGAATTCGTCTTTTTCTTTTTTATTATGTTGATGCTGTCCTTAACATTTCCACCAAAGTTTAGCCTCACAGCATGACATTTATAACAGATACAGCGTTGTGTTCACATCGATTTGATGTGAAAAGTGAAATTAACGCCACAAAAACATTGGAAATGTTCAAAATGTTTAAGCTCTATAGAAAACAGTGGTTGAAGATTGGCGTGCACATGCATCCTGGCAGACTATCGACATCAACAACTGAGGATTTACTGGTCGTAAGCCGCTAATTCACCATCAGAGAGTTAACAGAAATAACCATCATTTCGATTGAATCCGTTGACGGTCATTAAACCAACTGGTTTTGAACCGTCTCGCTGCTGTGACGAAGGGAAAGAGCACTCTTTCTGAGGCTGATTCCGAACAAACCTTTATATGTATTAAAATTATCATTACTGACGACAAAACGTGAGTTTATGAGCACGACACGCAAACCAAACATTAAACGACTGGATGGCGCGTTTTAAATGAACCACAGCCAAAGAAATGACATTGTTTTCAATCAAAAAATAAGGCGTTTCTCACTGTTTTAATGCATTACAATGGTGCGGTGCATCTTAATATCTCTCTGAAGGCCAGACTGTCAATAAGGAGGACAATTTGGGCATTATGAGAAATTTGCGTGGAGCAACTCTCAAAAGAAGGCCTCAATTGTGGAAAGACAATCACAACGCTTTGACTATGCGCGTATTGATTGCCAAAAACAACACAACTAACATCCAATAGCCATCAAATCCATATGATCTTTCACCTGTGCGTAGTACCAGAGATATTCCGAGAGCTGGATCAAACGCTGGCACAAATACGTTGCAGTCAATAGAGATTACTTTGGATACGACAATATCGATTCCAATAAATTAACTTGTATCTACTAAGCTGGTATACGATGACGTCAAAACGAAATTAAAATCCACAGCGTGAATAAGCGAGGAATACTCTAAATCAAAGTACTCCAAGTCAGTGGGCAAACCCTCCCTATGTCGGAGAATATTTTCTATTTCCTGCGAAAGAAACACACCGGCTAATCTGAAAGAACGATTTCTCTCCTCATAATTGGATAAAAAAAATTTCTCCTTAAAGTCTACGAAGCAATCGGCAAAAAACTGTAGAAAATAGCATCGGAAGCCGTCATATGGATTCCTAATTTATCACTGGGTAGCTCTATCGATTATTCCGAACTAACAATTGATTTGGGGTATGACAGCTGAAATTACAGCACAAGTTTTTGATAAGAACTGGATTTCTTCGGTTGTGATTGACGACGGCTTCTCACAACAATCGTAAACACTGTATTTACAGTAGATTATTGGCTTTCGTCGTAGTCACTGCAGGATAGTGAACACTCACTAAGCAGCTTTAAAAGCTTCAAAAGCGCACTGATGTTAAAAACAGACAGATTCACAATTAAACATATCCCATATGGTGTAGTGGCTGGAAATCTTTACTTCACATACTCGTTTTCTTCTTCTGTTTTCTTTCTTCTCTTTACCAACTTACCATGTATTTACAAAATCGACAAATTCAATAGAGAACTCCATTCCATTATACGATGGCTGTAATCGTGGCGGATCACCTTGAACAACCTGAAAAGAGCAGCAAACCAACAACTCATTAATCAGTTGAAGGAGAAATTTTGTTATTTTAAAAGTTCTTACCTGACAAAGCTGTTCAAAAACAGAGTCCCATTTCTTATAGGGAAAGTTTCCAGTTGCTACCTCCATCAACGTTATACCTAACGACCAAACATCGCTTCGGACATCATAACCCTTCGCTCGCTCTGGATCAATTCTCTCAGGCTGCAAAAGAAACACCACAGACACTTTAAAATGTTTAGAGAGATGATGATAAATTCAAGAATTACCGCCATGTACGGCCGACAACCAGCATCCTTTGTCTTCGCTATTGAATCGACTAATTGCCCAGAAATGCCAAAATCACACAATTTAATATCACCTCGTTTATGCAGAAGAATATTACTGGGCTTAACGTCCCTATGGATGATTTTCAATTTCTCTTTGAGATAATTTAATGCATTCACAGTTGCGACAGTGATTTTCGCCAAAATTGACTCTGGAATCCGTTGGCACTTTCTTTCGTAAATATATTTGTAGAACTTGTCCAATGATGTGTCCATTAGTTCCATACAAATCCAACAGTCACCTTCTTTGAAGAGTGCACCAAAGAACTGTACAATGTAGTTGCATTCATTTGATTTCATCACCACTTCGAGATCCATAAGCAGTTGCTTTTGTTCCTTCTCATCGACTGTGGAACGTATACGCTTCACTGCAATCACATTATCTGTTTTCTTGAAGATCATTTTATTTACAGCTCCGAATGCGCCTCGTCCAATCTCGCCTAGATCATCCATGTCATCCGATGTGAATTGATATACATGCTGACCGAATTGCAGTTTACCAGAGGCTTGAATCTTGATTCGCTCTCGGGTTTTATCTGGCAAAGGTGCTGGCATAACAGTACCATCGGCAAGACTTAACGTACCATCGGCAAGGCTTAATGTAAGCTGTTTCTTCCTTTCGGGCTGTTGTCTCAAGTTAAGACTGTTTAGGCTTAGTTCACCTGGTGGAATGCGGGGTCGTGCACCTGCAAAAATAGTTTCCTTAATTAAAATGGCAAAAACAAGCAAAAGTATTACGAAAAAGGTCCACAGACACAGAGATTGATATACGAAAGAATGGAAATATTAAAGGCGAACAGTGTGGGCAGGACCCTCTAGAAACATGCGAGTTTGAGTAGATCTAAAACAGCCCACACACACAGTCTTTATCACTGGAACTCGGAATGAATTGGTTGCTGTAAAGGTGGAAGCCATTTAATACATTGTTCCGCCCATTCAGGGGGCCAAGAAGCCTGTTAGTGACGCCGTAGTATTAGCTATACCGCGTCAAGTTTCTACCAGCAGTGAAAGTCATTCTCCTCATTAGTTTGGAACTTTGAGTTTTAGACCTGAAATAATCTTCTTCTTCCTCAGAACACGAAAACATGCTCGGAGCTACAGAAGTATTCTTCAGTTGAAACTGAGGGTGCTTTTAGGGACAACAATGACAATGAAGAGGGGGATTGTACATGCATGAATGTATAGAACCTGAGTTGGACCAGAACGTGAGGCTAATATTCAAAATCAAGTGTTTGCCTCGTGGAAATCATTGAGATTGCGATTGCATGCCTAATCAAATTTGCTTATCACAGTTGTAAAGTGCTTCTCTGGGTGTAGCCGCAGAGAAATCCCCGTGGTAAGGACGAAATCACGTTGTCTTTCTTGTGGCTTGATGACGAAATTTGCCCCAGATGTCCATAAACAAGAAGACATCGGCTAGGGGTATCGTAAGCAAAGAAAAAAAAAAGAGCCGACATGACTAACTGTTTTTTCTACTTCGGTCATAGCACCCCCGTAAAGTAATCGGCTGCGAATGTAATTGATTTTATTGTTGACAACCTAGGCAAACGAAAAAGAGATAATGGTTTCCGGATCTGCAAATGTAATGTTAGGTTAACACAAAGGGTTTCACCTCCGTAAAGCAAACTTCACTGCAACATCTACTGCACGAAAATTGCAGTCGGAGGTACAAGAAATTGTGAGCTATCGCCATGAAAGGGAAAGTTTGATGACAAATCGCTTTAAAGCGAGCTTCCTTGAGCTCCTTCGCCAGACCTATGAACATTGTCCCAAATACGAGTTTACCATGATTTATACGATTTCAAAGCATACCATAACGGGTGCGCCGTTTCAGTACCTCAACTGAATGTCGTTTTGAGTGTCCAAGCAGTTCGAGTTGTAAATTTAAACCAGGTAGACACTAGTTGTAACCAAAGTATGGAAGCAGGATGCTGAGGCGGGTTTCTTTGAAACTGTAAACGACGGTAGAAAACTTAGATAACTCAATTAACTTCTTAAGGGGCCCTTTGCATTCGGCGTCAAGTATAGAAAACCAGTCGCACCACTGCAAAGAGAAATGCTGTCTCCTATGTAGTAGGCCAATTCGGGCCGCACAAAATCACCCCTCCCCCCTCAACTTGGACACTTTGGGTGGTGTTTCTGTTCAAATGGACGAAAGCAGATTGTGATCTCCACGAAGAAGACAACATAATATTCAGAGGTGCTATACCAGAAGGTTAAAAAAGCGATTCAAAGCCCGAACAAATGTCTGCTGAGGAAGGCACGTAGATCTAGTAATAGACTTGTTGTACTGTAAGTTTTAAGTATTTGAAGGCAACACCTTTTCAGACTGCTTAATGACAGCGACGAAGAACGTTAGTGAAACATTATGCTGTTAATCAGTAGACGGAGACAACAGTCGCATGTACGGCATAGACATGAGAATGGCCATATCAGACTTCAAAACAAAAAGGCTACTGAAGTTTACGCTTTACTCGTCGAGCTATTCAAAACAGCAGGTGATAACTAGATACGGAGCCTGCAAAATTTTTCGAAAAGGGAGAGCCGTTAGACTGTCGAAGCATTAGTTTCATAAGTATCGCTCGTAAGATTCTGCTCGCAACATTAGGTATACGAACGTATGAATTCTTTCTCTATTAACAAGCCCTATCAGGTCCCTATCAGGTCCCTATCAGTAGAGTTTCAGGCAAGTAGAGTCCCACATCAATCTTCGCTTTGCGACAGTTCTTAGAAAAAATGTAGAACCGTCCAACTTTTCACAAATTTTAAAGTCTAGCTTTGTCATCGAAACTCATTCATGACGATAAGAGACAACGCACGCTTAGGTCGACAGCAACCACAGAGCTCCCTTAGATGTCAGCAAAAGCTTAAAACCAAGCGATAGGCTCTCTTGCCATTTTTTTATCAATTCTCAGAGAGTTTATAAGAAAATCGCGAACCAAAAGCAGTGGCACAGTCTTTTCCAAATTCCACATCTTAGATAGAAGACATTTGAATGTCAGTGATGCGTTTGCAATCATTGTAAGAGAAGCTTCTAAAATGGACTTGGAAATGAACGTAGCCAAACCTAAGCACATGCGCAATTAACATTTAAACAGCTGTAAAGGACTTCATCAATTAAGGTTCCACAATTAATGACGGTAACATCAGCACAAACAACCAACGGAAAATTACGTTACTCTTGCCTTGACAAGCGCTGCTTCTTTAAACAATTGGCAAGGATGGCCCCACAAATAGCGGCCAAATGCACTTATTTGAAAACACTTTAAGTCACGTCCTTCTTTAGAGAACTAAACCATCCACTATTGCATAGGGAGATGAAAGTATCCTCGGCTGTTTCGATAAAAAGCTCTTCCTGTGATTATGCAGATTTAATACGGCACGGGACCTCAACAAAATCGATGACAAAGGGCTCAGCTAGTCCATCGAAGCGCCATTGAAACCTTAATCCAATCTCAATGTTATAAAGCGCAATGTTATAAAGTGAAGATCTGTACATCATCAACGGCCTTCCAACAGAAAAAAAATGTAAAAAGCTAAACTATCCCCTCGACAAAGCCAAACAGAATCCACAAAACTCTGGAGAACGAATTTCGGCGGTACAAGTTGTATATTAGGAGGGTAAACCAAACAAGGTGGTTGAACGCAGATGAATTCCACTTGCCCACGAAGAGACTATCCACCCTTTGAAACCACGTGTGGGTCCAGCTTGGGGTTCACGAGTAACCTTACTTTCTTGTCTCTGAAAACGTTCAGTGAGTGCTAGCTACAAGTTAACTCCCAAAGCTGATGTCGTCATAATGATGGGAAGAGCATATTAACGATAAGATACCAATGGAACATATTATGAGAAAGTATGGTGGTAAAGTTTGAAATGGCAATAGCGAAAGGATCATTAATATTTCTAATGTCAGTCGCCCTGTTATTGGTGACACTGTCCAAGCACAACGTCTGCCACAATATCAGTTGGGTGCAGCTAGATTGTCCACTCGCACTTGACCACGACCTTATAGTCGTTCGCATTCGATTTCGTTCCAGATCATTCGTTCGTTATTATTGAAAGCATCTAGAGTGACAAGCTATACTCGTATAGAGCCATGCCTCGTTCTGCCATCCCTGCCAAAGGACAACACTCACCGCTTCATAAAGATCGAAAGCCATTTTACCGACAATTTTGATGTCAAAGAAGATGATGATGTACAACTACTTCTATACGCTGATAGTAGTGACATCATTGTCTAAAGAGCGAGCCGTTGCTGACGCGTTTGCAAGTAGTGAAGCGTCAAAAATGGGTTTAGCTGGGAATGAGGGCAAAATCAAGTATACGCTGCCAACAGGGACAAACATTATCGACGAATCCCACAGAACGTCATAATAGATAGCTGGCAAGGTTCAGAGGAGAGTTTTTCAGGACCCGACCCTACGTTGTGTCTGCCTGCGTCCTTGGTTCAGGCTTCCATTGACAGTTAGGTTTCATATGACCACAACTGCAGATGGCATAACTCCCCCGGATGCAGGCAGATCAAATGAATGCGTCGTGACAGAGCATTACACTTTTGTTAAGCACTTGAATGTACTGGGCATAAGTGACACAGCATCCTACGATGTTTGCTGCGAAAGTGATGACGACACCGTGTGAATGTCAGGCTTACGCTCGCATCAAGATGCAGGTACTCGGCGCTGACGTGGTGCGCGCTGGCATTGTAGGCTCATCTTTATTCGTAAGACTGCAAGATTTCATGGAAAGGAACCTACAAAGAGTACAATGGACTAGTTCTTTGCCTGAGTGCTCTGTTCCGACAGAAAAAGAAAAAGCGACTAAGTGGGGCAAAAGTAATGTCATAATGTGAATTGGTTGGCATTTTGTTGGAAATGAAACAAATTGGGCTCTGTTTTCACGAAAAGCTTTTTTGAAGGTGTAAAATTGAAAAATGACCAAATCCGGAGTTGATGCACCTTGGTGCTCGTTTTATGGCATTTTGAGTTGTTGGTCGCAAAACATCTGGCTCCAAATTTGTGATTTCTTTTTCAATGTTGGCTGTCAAGACTTGCAAAGTTTGTGTTTTGTGGTTTGCTGCGGTAAACGCGATATCTCAAAAAGCCCTAAATAGGGAAGTTTGGCTCTGTCGGATTTGGTCAGTTCAAAACCCGAGTTGTATGAGCTGTTGCTCAATCATGCTGGAACCAACAACGGTCGGGACCCTATTCAGCAACTTGCGGCAAAAAAAAATTCGTCTAACATCTGTCTGCAGCGCCCACCAGCTACGGTTATGGTGGTGCCATCAGCGTCCTCCAATCACTTTTTCACTGCAAATTCCGCATTAAACAGTCACTTTGAGGGATTCTACGTGCCCCAGAAACGCAAACTTAATTTATTCACATAACCACTGAAGCGGAAATGGGCTGCGTCGCGGTTTAACAGAGCATGGGAGTAAGTTAACCTCACTTGACAGTCAGCAGGAAACAATTGGTGAACGGTTTGTACTTTAATATGGAACATCTTCAGGCCTTTCACCAAAAATTTTACCCCAACGAACGTCTGCTGATGCCAAATTGTGTGCATCGTTGTCTCGTCGATATTTGTGGACTCTTTTGGAAGTTCTGTGGCACAGCAGTGATATTCTAGGTCAAACGAGCAATTCGGGGCCGATCACTTCTTGCGACATCTCTAGTGGACCCAGTTTGCACGGGACGCTCAGGAAAACGCTTAATAGTTCGCGCACATGGTGCAGGACGGCGAGGAAAACGATGACGAAATGCACGCTGTGTTAAAACAACATACCAGAAATTGGTCAAATAAGCAGTAACAATAAGTCCGCGTTCTTCAAGTGAGTATCGTCCCATTGCTTGCGGCAAATTAATTCTCTATCTGTCTACAACATACATGTCAAAGTACAATGACAGTTGTAAAGGGTGACCAGATAAGAACGATAGGGAAAAAATTTAAATAAAACAACAACGGTGTAGGATATAAAATTGATTCTGGATTTATTTTGAAGCTACGTTCGTGACATTATGTGTGGAATAGCACATCATTGGAATGGCGGCATCGGCTCCGCTGGCAGTGCCTCAAGCGGTCGGTTCAATTTTTGGTGACTCGGTCTAATGTGTGCGGCGTTATTCCGGCAATAGCGTTTCGAGTGTTGGCCTCGAGCTCGTCCAGAGTTGTTGGTTTTTTAGCGTAGACTAGGGACTTGACGTAGTTATAGAGAAAATAATTGAGTGGTGTCAATGGTGACCAATTGATGAACGCTCGCCGTGAGATGACCTAGTCGCCAAATTTCTCCTTCAAAACTTCGAACGTCGCGTCGCTTGTATGGCATGGAGCGCCGTCTTGTTGGAACAACAGCTCGGATATACCGATGTTGTCGAGTTCTGACTACAAAAAGTCGATTAACATCGCTCTATACCTAAGACCATTGACGGTAATGATGTCTCCTCCCTCATTTCCAAAGAAATAAGGTCCGATGATGCCGCCATGCCATAAACCGCACCAAACAGTCAATCTTGGCCAAGCTTGGTCGAACACTTGTGGATTGTGTTCACTCCAATAACGGCAATTTTGCTTGTTGACATAGCCGCCGAGCCAAAAATGGGCCTCGTCCGAGATGATTTTTTTGGCCAAAATCCGAATCTTCGGCCAACATTTTCAGCGTCCAATTAGCGAACTCACGGCGTTGTCTATGGTCGTCCGGCTTCTATTCTCGCGTCAGCACAATCTTATACGGATGTAGGCCCAAATCCAACCGCAAACTACGCCGGGTTGACTCTCTGAAAATGCCCAATTCAGCTGATCGGCGCCGAATCGACATTTCTGGGTCTTCTTCGATACTGCTACGGCGGCTATATTTTTCGCACCAATCTCGGTCTAATTAGTGGCTTAAGAGTGTACTCACGCCCAAACTTTACCACTGTGCAACGAATTGCCTGCACACTGAACCCATGATGACGACCGGCTCACGATGGTAAGCGTAAAACGATGCATGATGAAATGGCAAACCTTACTAAATATCTTGACAGCTGGGTGTCATCGGTAACTTTGACAGCTGCTGAAACATAGCATTTGGAAAAACTTTCATTGCTACGAGGGCGGGTCAATAATTCTGTGCATTTTTGAATTTCTGACCTCTTTACTGAAACAGCAACACTGCTCCTGTCGACAGGCATTTGTCAGTTGACTCCTGTCAAAATTTAAACTTGCTGCGTCAGTTAGTTTGTGTTTGACAGCTATTTTTATCAGACTACTCACTAATTTGAGGAGAAAATGGAAAAAAGTGAATTTCGTGTGCTTATTAAGCATTATTTCTTGCGAAAAAAAACCATTACCGATACCAAGGCTAAGCTTGATAAATACTGCACCATCGATTTCAATGGTAAAAAAGTGGTTTACTGAATTTCGTTGTGGCCGTACAAGCACTGAAGATGCCGAACCTCCTGGACGCCCAGTTGAGGTCTCTACACCCGAAACAATCGAAAAAATTCACGATATGGTGTTGGCCGACCGAAGATTGAAAGTGCGAGAGATTGTGGAAGCCGTAGGGATCTCGCATGGCTCAGTGGTTTCAATTTTGAATGATCACTTGGGCATGAGAAAGCTTTCCGCAAGATGGGTGCCGCGTTTGCTCACAGTCGACCACAAACGCAATCGTGTAACAACTTCACAGGAAGGTTTGGCGTTGTTTAATCGCAATATGGAGGAGTTTTTGCGCCGTTTTGTAACCGTGGACGAAATATGGATCCATCACAACAAACAACAGTCAAAACAGTGGGTTTCTAAGGGTGAATCGGCGCCAAAGAAGGCCAAGGTGGGTTTGTCAGCCAATAAAGTTATGGCGACTGTTTTTTGGGATGCACGCGGGATAATCCACATTGACTACCTTCAAAAGGGAAGAACAATCAATGGGGAATATTATGCCAACTTATTGGACCGATTCAATGACGATTTGAAAAAAAAACGACCTCATTTGGCCAAGAAAAAAGTTCTTTTCCACCAAGACAATGCAAGGGTGCACACATGTGCAGTTGCCATGGCAAAAATCCATGAATTGGGCTATGAATTGCTCCCTCATCCACCCTATTCTCCAGATTTGGCTCCGAGCGACTACTTCTTGTTCCCAAACCTGAAGAAATGGCTTGGTGGAAAAAGATTTGACTCCAATGATGAAGTCATCTCGTCATTTTGAGGACCTCGACAAATCATTTTTTTTGGAAGGGATAAAAAAATTGGAGAAGCGTTGGACAAAGTGTATAGAGCTCAAGGAAGACTACGTTGAAAAATAAAATTATTTTTTTATCAAAAAATCAGTTTTAATCCAAAAGTCACGGACTTATTGATCCGCCCTCGTATCTAGTCACCCGTTGTTTGCCTCCACCCTGCAATTAACTCAATAAACGGGAAGTTACACTTGCTAATCACTCTTTCTTTGGCCTAAGAAGGAAATTTTGTAATAAGCAAGGCTAAGGAGACTCTACTTAAGACCAACAATATGCAAACCCTGGCGCAGAAGCATGGATGTTAGCGAAAGCGGATAAAAATATCTTTGGCCGTTTTATACGTACGATTCATCGGCTCTTTTTTGGTCGCGTTTGCGTTTATTGACTTTGGAGGAGGAGATATCACAGCGAATTATTACAATCTGCACAGCGACATCGACCTATTCAGAAAGGTGCGTTCGGTACGTCATATATAACGAATGGATGTTAGCGCTCCGGGCCGAAGAATGTTTAATTCCTACACAACCCATGTGGAGAAAGACCTCGGCTCAGGTGGCGCGACTAAGTGGACCATCTTAGAATGCGGAACTTTAGGCAGTTGGCCAAGGTTTACTGGTTGCGACTTAGGCCCATCCTGTTAGTAAACTGGAGCAAACCGAAATGTTATTAAGAGGCCAAACCAAAACACAGTTTGCTTGCCGCTCAAAGAATGAATGCGGGTTCAAGACCAATCATAATCGACTTGGAAGTGAACTCGAATCTCAGTACAAAAGAAGAACGAAGGAAGTTTAGTATGTAATGTGACAAATTAAACATTTTTAAAGCCCAAACTAAAAAACAAGACGAAGCTGCACGAAGATACGCGAGCACAATCGTTCACAACACCACAGAGAAACTTATAGGCGTTGAAACGTCCACACAATACTCCAGACACGGTTTAGTGTCGTTTAAACGATACTTTGCTGATCACGAATGAGGATCAACTCAAAAAGTGAAGAGGAAACTCTAAAAAGGACCCTGAGGTCGTTGCAATAAATGTCGCATTGGTTGTCTCAAGAAGGACGCGAACGACATCCCTGTGGATTTTTGGCGAAAAAGGCCAGTACCACCGCCAAAGGTATCATAGCAAACGCATGGAATAATAAGCGTTTCCGCGAAAGATGGATAAGGGAATGCTCGTCGAGTTGTTAAAGAAAAGCACCCTGATAGACTTGCGGACCTTGCGAGGAGTGTAGAGGCCAGGAACCAAATGAAAAGTGATGATATATTTATTTTAATCTAAAGTACAAACTCTGGAGTTAGTAATGGAATACAAATGTGCCAAAGGACCTTAACATAGCCTCAACGAAAATAGTCTAATGGTGATGAATCGCACGATCTCGGCGGCCAATTGAAATCTCTATTTCGAGAAATCACACTTTCAGGAAATTTGTCACGTAATGGAGCCCTTGTTTCACCAGGTGTGTAGCATGTGGCACCGTTCTGCTGAAAATAAACGTCACCCACGTCGATAGCACCAATTGCAGGCGGAAAGAAATCAGTCAACATCGTTTGGTAAGTCAACCCATTCACTGAAAGGGTTACCCCAACACCATTTTCGAGAGAATATGACCCAATGACCCAAACCGCACCAAACTGTCACTTGTTGTGGATGGAGAGGTTGTTTCACTGTCACCCCAGATGCGACAGTTTTGCTTGTTTACGTATCCAGACAATTCCATTCGCCTCACTACCCTCATCAAATCATGATCTTGTTCACTTATTTCCAGCACCCAATCAACGAAACTACGGCGTTGTACGTGGTCCAGTCTTGTGTCAACTCGACCTTAGCATGTAGGGCTTTATGCAAAATGCGGTGCAAAGTTGTTGCGGATACGCCCAATTCCCATGATCGTCTCAAAATGGACACACCTGGGTTTTCAGTCACACTCTCAGCTACGGCGGTGATATTTTCAGCTGACCTTGACGCACGTACACGATTTGGAGTCTTCATGCCACTAGCCTCTCCGAGACGTACAAATTTATCGCTTAATGATGACCAAAAGCAGTTACAAAACGTTTCCGCGATATTTTCACCGTTTTTGTAGTGAATTTTCACTATTTCAACACGTTGTGCGAGTGTCCTGCCATCGCAATGATAGTTGAAAGAGACTCTTCTTGTTGGAAGGCCCTCTAGCTGTTTATTCTAAGTTTATCTCCCGATGACGAACAAGGGGGCTTCCATACCGACTAAATGGCCATCCGACTTATTGTTCAATCTACGTCTTTCCCATGGCATGACGATGAATCGGCCAAAAGAAAGAACAGTTGTTAGTACTGCGTCTAGAACTAAATACCAACTGTTACTCATGTACTTGACCAACCACACTTTTTGAATGCAAAAACGAACAGTACACACTGAAGGGCGTAGAATTACGCAAGCTTCACCAGAGGCTATACTCTGAGACCATACGGGAACCCTATCAACTACGACTTGTGGGAGAGTCGAGCTGGCTGTTATTTAAACCTTATGCGCAGCAAAAGCCTTCAAACTTGTAGTGCAGAAAATACAGGACCCTAAGCCACTTAGATATGCGAAGCTGTTACATAGACATCAAGCCTTCACCAAAGGGGAAGATCATGCCTTACATGTGGGATGGTGCCCCGTGGCCTTAAGCTACCTAGGCAGGAACCCAGCTAAAACACACGAGACGGTTGGAGTAATTCATTGAGTATAGGTCGCGACTTACGGGCATCAAAATCTTACGCTGCACAGGGAGGAGAGGATGAATTGTGTGAGGGTAAAAAGCGCTGCACGACACCGCTTTTTATCTAGCAGATAACCAACAACAACTCGGGAGAAGGCTGACGAATCCAACAAACGAAGACGTCTTACCAAAAACTTCTGGTCTGCGCTGATAATATTTGCCTGCTTGCTGCTACGATTCGAAACTTAAAATTTAAAGCAAGCAGAATAGGTCTAATGAAAATGCTTCCATAATCAGAGTCTTATTAGCCTTTCAAGCACTTTCACGGGACTTGCCACGCTATTTCGAGTTTTCATTATCAAAGAACTCATTTGGGACAGAACATCTCATACGTTTTTCGTGAATACCTACGAGTATCATACGAGTAGAATGACTTAATGCCCATGGCGGCCAGGATTCCTTTGATAACGCTTCGGGACCTGGTTTAAATCGAGGTCGACCTAAAACCTCTTGCCGATCTTAGGGTCACGGCACACAGTACTTATCGCAAATCTACATCGAATCGACCAACTTTGTAGAAGACCCATCCTGAGGCTTTATGTCTGAACCACAGCCACCATGCCGCTCCCACTACGGGGCCTACCTCTGACACCCATGGTACCGAGTTTGAAGTCCTGCTGGGCACTACCGGTAGTCCTCCCACCCAACAGGACCTTATGACCGGCTGGTTGTAACTGATCAAATCGTAGCAACCTCAGTGGCGTTAAAATCTGAAAACCATTTGGCCAGTATGCCCCTGCCCCTGTCAATTCCTTGATAATTTTGAGAGATCCCATACCACGCCGGACAGAAGTACAAGAAAGTTCACAGTTTTCCTTATCAAAGAAGCATTGTCACTGTGGAAAGTAGAACCGAAGTCAAAAGCTGCGCCCAAAAGTGATGACAAACACGCATGCCAAACGTGGAAAGTAGCCGCAGAGTGACTCGAAAGAGATCGTAAACCGATCTCTCTTTGACGTTCTAAGAGTTTTTCGGCCAAACCGTTGCTCATGCCAGCAGCCGCACATGAGAACAGGGCAAAAGCCGATAGATCCGATAGTGGCAATGGGTTGACACCATCTTCAGATCGATTCGAAAGAGCTGATAGTTGAGGAGTTGTATAGGACGCAGGCGCCAAGAACTCAAACAAAACGACAGAGATTCGTCAAAACTGCTTTGCAAAGATAGAAAGAGCCCTCCTCCACTAAGTGTAAAGTTCATTGTGATCTGCAAATAGCTAAAGCATTAGACAAAGCAGGAAACAAAGACCAAATGTTTCACCTTCTTATCGCGCGAGGTGCTGAATAATCGTTGGATACAAGTTAGCGGCGAAGCGTACGAGTATCTTAAGAATTCTATCCGCTGCGTATCTTATCAGAGAACTGCAGGCACAAACTATACCTTTCCTGACGCAATCCATCACCGCGTCGGAATGACAATCAGAATGCAGATAACAACTTGGTTTTCGACCAATTTTCACTCTCAGAGGTGACACCTGTTCTGCTTCCGAACAGCCCATCACAACATCCGCTGGCAAGAGATCTACACTATGCCCAAGATCATGGACAAGGTCTCGTCGTTGGAATTCTCCCTCAGAGCCACAACTAAGGACGACCCCACGGAGCCTACAACTCCCAGAAACCACTGCTTGGACAGAAAAATAAATGTTTTCCTATTTACCTGACAAATTATTTTGACGTTCCGCCATTTTTTGACCACGGAAAAGAATCCTTCCGAAAATTTTCCTCGAATTGCACACGCGAAAAGCTCGTGTAAATAAACCCGCACGACGGCACTACAAAAACACACTGTCCGTCTCGTTGGTGTAACCGACGGCGACGATTTTCGAAAAACACAAGAAATAAAACTCAAGAAAATCGGCTTCTCGGCACCCGCAAGAACGAAACCTCAAAGGAAAAACGACGATTCCCAATCGAAGTTGGTTTTTTTTTTTGCTTCTTTTTTTCGACGAGATAGACTTAATGGGTTCGTTCCATGTCGACGGCCGGGGTTGGTTTTCTGGTTGGTGGCGGTGGTGGTCGTGTTTTTGAGTTTTATCACCGATTGGGCCAAGACCAATACCAATTCGGAGGGAATTGACTTGGAAAATGCACAATTGATCGTTCTTTGTGGTGTTGTTGGGTGGATTTTCGCGGAGAAGAAGATTTCCGTGTTGGTTTTTTGGTTTTTGGGTCGCTTTGGGGGAAAATTTCTTTTTTCAAAATACTGCACACACGAAGGAGCACACACTGTTAAAAGACGAAAAGACGAAAGAAGAAGAAGGTGAACGAGGTGTAGCAAGAGAGAGTCGATGAGAGAAATGTCAAATTGATTAATTGTGTGGAGTGTGGTGAGTTTTTTTGGCAAGTTTTCTTCGTTTTTTTCGCCTTTGGAGTGTCATTCTTGTGTAGGGTGTGTTGTACTGTTGTCGGCAATGAGGTGGATTTGTTGAAAATGTGTGGATGAATTATAAAAATTGTAATTGGACAGTGTGATACATTAGCAGAACTCAAAAAAAAAGAATCCACTTAGCTCTTAAGTTGAATCAAACAAAGTGACCGTACTTGGAGTAGAAATTTAAAAATCTTTTCTTTTTTAAAATTTTTATTTAATCAAAATATGAACAATGCTTTGGCATATAACGTTTATAGCAATCGCTGAAGAAGACGACCTAAGATGAGGCTGAGGCGCATTAACATCCAATAAGTCTACCCGATGTTTGCATGCACGTGTGGAGACTACCGGATATACAGTCATACATTTAGCGCCACAAGGTTTAAAGGAGTACGAAAGTACGCGCAAACATTTGCGCAATGGCCGACAGACATGCTTAACACGAAAACGTATTACGACAATGTATTACGATATTCTATGCGTTTAAGCAACCAAGTGCCGGAATGTCGGAAACAGGGCCCGCTACTTGAACTTGCAAATAAAAGCGTACTAAATATATTATTACGGAAGGGAACGAAGTAAAAATGGAGGGCCCATCATCCTTACCACTGACTCAAAGATGAAATCGTAAGGCTGTCAAAAGTTAGCGGTCTACTAAAAGCAATAAAACTGAAAATTGAACATGAAACGCAGAATTTTCTATCGCCTACGCTCCGAAAATGAGCAGCGAAATATATATTTTGTCGCTATTTGAATGAGCTATCGATGAGATGGAATATCGGTGCAGATTTAAGCGGACAGTTATAAAAATTGTTTATTAAGCAAGAACAGCAATTGCTTCCATACTGTAGTGGTGGACACCAAAACCAGATAGTTTACATCGAGTAAAAGGTTCTAAAGACATCTTAAGGGATCCACTAGCAAGTCAGCACAGACATAATTTTTCGCAAAGCAATCAGAACTCAATTAAAGGCTTGCAGATCACGATTGAGATGTAAGCGTTTTAATTGGTATTTATTTGACAGAGTTTTACGACATAAAAAACAGATTACATTAAGATCTCAAAAATTACAACAAACTCCAACAATTTTAGGTTAAAGTTGGGGTACAAAAGGGAATGACTAATTGTCGTGACGAAGTAGCAGACATTCAGGCAACACTCAATAATTGGACAAGGGGGGTTGAGTCGATTGTACAATACCTCGATTGATTGATTGATTGATGCTCCTCCATATCATATCGTCACGTATTGCTCAGTTGAAGATGATCAGCAATCTTATGCGGCAAGGAATTTTCTTAAAAGTTTGCTTTACACTACTTACAGAAACGTGGCGGAAATAAATAGAACCAAGAACTGGCCCTTGATATTATATAGCTGGTTCTGTAGCTCCACAGGCCTCATCAGAAGGCTTCGTGCTCATTGGTTTAGGTAACTGGAGCATATTAAGTCAATAAAAGTGAATTCTACGGCGCCAAAAGTCGTTGTATCCATCATGCAAGAATGATCTCGCCTCAAGAATCTCAAGAAGTGGGTACTCCATGAACTGAATTAGTCCTAAAAAACTACGGCGACTAGAAATCTATGCATCGCTTAGCTTAGGCTTTGCGGACCTTGGAAGCATTCCACAGGCCACTCTATTTTCTATCACCACATTAGTGAGGCGACGAATTTGCTGATGTTTTTGCATTTAGGTCATCCAAATATTTATCTTTCGGCCTCTGCTTTGCATCTCGGTTGGAACTTGTGCCTCTATTGCTTTTTGGAACGGATTTTCCAACGACGTTGCAGACCGGGCCGGTCCTGGACTTTAGCCAACAAGCTGAAGCACTGGTGTCCAAGGGCTCTATATTACCTAGCCAACTTAACTGCAATTGCGCTAGGCCTTTTTATCAGATCCACGTCGTTGTTGCGGGTTGCTTCCGATTACGCCAATGTCTTAATATGAGACAAGTTGGACAGATTTCTGAACTATTTTTTCCCCAGTGCTTGTTTGTGAGTTACACGCAAGTACGATGTTGCAGAAGTCGCACCGTAGTGCGTCGCCCTGTCTGAGACCCTTTTTAAAATGAAAAGAGTTCACCATAGACGCAGGATAGTCGAACAAATTACGCCAGGGTGTCAAGACTCTACATGGCTCAGACGCATTCATATGAAACCTTAAAATCGAAGAATTGGTGGCTGTGGTCGTCTCATCTCCATGATCTGTCCCAGCGGACCTATTAGATTGGTAACAATCGATTCAAGACGTTTACATATTAAGGCAGCAAGGATTTTGTATGCGACGTTTAATAGACTGACGGCCTTGAATGGCGCAGTTCATGGGATGTTATCTCTTCAGAACCGGACGGACGATGTTGAGAGTCCATCCAGCGGGCATCGTTCCTTTCACAAAATTGTACATTTCAGCTGGTGTGTGATTATATTCTGCAACTCTAAGAAGTTCTGCGAGCAAACCGTCTGATCCAGAAGATTTGTTAGATTTACGAGTAAGTTCGGTTATAGCTTCATCTCGTTTCGATCAGCTGGACAGACATTTTCGCGGTCATTGTCGGGATTGAATGGTGTATGTAGGATGTCGCCATTTAACAGTCCGCAGAAGTGGTTCTTCCAAATTTTTAGCACGGGCTTTGTCTCAAGACTATGATCCTTCCTTGCCTTTGCAGGCTTCGGTTAGGGTTCTATTGCCCTGAAGAGTCCTTTATACATCCTGGTAAAATTTCCGAACCTCATTCCTACTTTTTCCTTCGGAGAAGTTGGTGTCCCATTTTTTTCCTTTGCTGATAAGTGTCGACAGCAACTCTCAATTCGGCTCTCGTACTAGCGTGCAGTGTTGCATGTTACGCCTTCTTTTTGGCTGAAAGTGCACTTCGGAATTCATCGTCGAAGCGCGGGTTTCTTGTTTGTGATCGCCTTGTGAAAGATAGCACATCAGAAGCGGTATTTCTGACAGCCTTCTTACATTGTCACTGGTTCAACGCACTTAATGTTGTTGAAGCGTTATTATGAGCGAGATTGAGGGAGCCGCGATAGGCAAAGGCTCTGAGGGTCTCTTGCGATTGTAGCCGCCCGACGAAAAAGACCTTCACAGTATTTCCTGGCCCTGTATTGTCCTTGATACCCCCATACGTGCGAACTTTCTCAATATTGGATGTGTGTCTTACGTCTACCGCCACATGGTCAATCTGACTTATTGTAATTTGTCAGCTGACCATCAAGTGCTCTTGTAGGTGGATGTTCCATCAGCCACTTGCCAAGTTCCTCACCCCAAGTCTGTTTCCGGATGTGATGTCGTGTAGGCTGCGCATGCTCACGACGCCATCAAATGTTGCCTCTTTTCTTATTTTTCCATTGAAATCACCGAGCAAGTTTTTTGTTTCGTTCTTGGGACACTTCTCATAGCTTCTCTCTCGGAGCTCGTGAAAGCCTTCCTTGGTAGAGGCGTTTTCTTCTGCGCTTGGGTAGCGCGCTACTCTGACACGGATTATCACCATTTGTTTCCAATAAAAAAACCAAATCCAAATATGCGCTACGGATGATTACGATCGCAGCAGTAGACACCGCCGTTTCGATTGCCATGTTCGGTCCGTCACACCGCATTTCTTAGATGGCTGTTATATCAACTTTATAGGCCCCCCGTTTCTCCACTACTTTTTCAGGTACAGCACCTGGTCTCTTACAAACCCGAACGTCATTGTCCTTGCAACGTTTGCATGGGTCGTCAACAGTTAAGCCGTACTTTTGGTCTTTTTATCGCAATGTCCCATAGGCTGGTGGGGCCTCGGCCTTCATATTTATATGTATCAATACCGGCGTTTATTGATCACGTTACGCCCCAATATTTTTCCCGAATTGCTTTCGATTCTGATGTATCGGTTTTCAACTAAAGATATATATATTGTAGATACTGACATCGTAAAACATATCTTATATTGTCGAAAGCAAAATATTTCCCTCACTGCCGTACCTGTCTTTAACCACCAAACTTGGTAAACTGTCATTTCCACCCCTGTTTTTTTTTGTTGTTTTCTCTCTCAAAACTCTCTTCGCACCAATGCGATGCACATTAACCATTCGACCCGTCAGCCATCTGTCATTTTGCTCTCTTATCGCGACTCGTTTCTATTTGCCTGCACTCCGAATTCATCTTTTGTTTATTTTCTGCAGCTGCAGACGCTACCACGAATTTAATTTTCACAATCAACAAGAACCACATCCAAGGAATCAATCTACACAGGGTCAATTGCCATTCAAGTCGTGTTTACCAGCCAAGAGCGACACCGACGTCTGCCGCAATGAATGACATTCATTGCCTTTCCAGCTTTATCGATTATTCGCCGTCGATTCATGAGCCTCTGAAGCACAGCAACCGCATCAAGGTGGGTTCCTCCTTGTCCAACATCTGGGCATCATCTCGTAATTGTTTGAATTGTCTACTTTCAGTACACCTGCTTCGACATTTCCGAGAACTACATCATCTTTGGAGCCACCTCTGGATCGTTGTATCTTTTCAATCGGCGTGTCTGTAAGTTTCTGCATCTCATCCCCAACAAACATGGGCCAGTCACACATCTGGAGATCTCGTCGGGCGAGAAATATGTCGCTTTCTCGACAAAGAAGGGAATGGTTTGCGTTTACGTGATCAATTTGTCAGCGAATTCGTCGCCTCAAGTGATTTACGCAGCATTGGGTCCAGAAGTGCAGGTCACATGCATCCATTGGACCTTGGACGAAAAACAGTTCTACTACGGAGATAGCAGAGGTCAAGTTAACCTTGTTGTCCTGAATTCGTTTATCGTGAGTGTGATGGTGTGTTAGAGGAGAGTTATAGGCGCTAACATGGTTTGGTTTTGTCTTTTCAGGGTCGCAGCTTGCTGAATCTTTCGGTGCATCCGATTTTGTTTCTGGAACAACCCATCGTCCAGATAGATGATTTTGAGTCACTTTTACTCGTGTCGAACTGGTCCAAGTGCATCCTCTGCAACACCGAGTTCGAAGAGTATAAACCGGTAAGTTGAATTGAAGAAAGCTTTACGCATGACTCATCTCTGTTCGGTCTTATCTCGCCTTGGGGGCGTAATTTTTCTTATCTCCTTCGTGGGTGATATCACCCTTATCACAGAGATGAGTGTGCGTGCCTTAGAAACTTGTAAACATGTCCATTGGCAATGCTTGTTCTGTTTACAGATCGGTAATCGTTTACGTGATGGACCTTTTGGGGCTTGCTTTGCCATGTCGACAAATGAATCGCTGGTACCGTCGCGTATTTACTGCGCCCGTCCAGGATCCAGATTCTGGGAAGTCGATTTCGAAGGTGAAGTCCTGCAAACGCATCAATTTAAAGCTGCTCTGGCCTGCCCGCCTGGTAAAATACAAAAATCCACCGACTCCGAGACTGAAGCAATGCTCAAGTATTCCGAGGAGAACAGCGAACTGTTGGACTTCCAACCACAGACACTGACGTTCACCAAGCTGCAAATGCTGTCACAGGACTTTTTGCTCACGTACACCGAGCTGGGATTGTACATCTTCGATGTACGCACTTCGACAGTGGTGCTGTGGTGTAATCAGTTCGAAAGGATCGCAGATTGTCGGGTATTTGGGCCCGACGGAGAGATTGTCGTCTTCACACAAACCGGCTCGATGTACAGTGTCAGCTTGCTGACCCTGCAGTCGCACGCTATGTCCTTGGTACGATCCGAGAAGCTGCTCGAGTGTAGTTTCCTCTTGAAGAAGAATCTAAAGTACTTTGCGGACAAGGCACGCGAAGACTACGATTTGATCATCCTCAACCATATCAAGAATTTTCTAATCGACCAACAGCAGTACGAGTTGCTGAACGACTTGTCGGTCATCTTTGACAGCATCGCTCAAAATGAGGGCGACACCAGCTCCGGCAGTTCGGCTGAAAGAAAAAGCGCCAACAGTGCGACGATTTCGCAAAGACCCTTCGAAGCCGTAGACCAGCGCACACAGGGAGTATATGTCTTGGAGAATTCCTTTTGCGACAACTTGAGAGGAAAGGAAAAGGATCGCCATCTCAAAGATGCCCTTCTCACGGTAACCGGCAAATTCGGGAAGAACATCATCAAATACAAGTTCAACATCTTCTCCGACGAGCAGAAGAGTTTAGTGAGTGATTTAATTCCTCGCAACGAGCGAATTCTTCCATTCCAGCACATTAAAGACGAGGGCGAGGAGATTGTTTGCCGAAGAAGACTGCTACCCAGCATACCTCCAAAAGGACGTCTCATCACCGACGAGGAGAAGATCATCTACAATCTCTTCCTGATCTCTAGATCGTCTCAGATTAGCAACACAACCTTCTTGGAGCGCTATCGTCACCTCTTCGATGAGTACACCTCGAGAGAGATCATCGGCATCCTGTCGAAATTGGAAGCAGTCATGCTCGAACACGGTGACACTGAAACCCAAGCCAAACAGAACTGCTACGAGATGTACTTTAACTATCTCAATCCCGAACTCATCTGGGAAGTTGACGACGTGTCGAAGGAATTCATCATTCGAGGATTTGTCCTACTCAATTCCCGTCAAGATGTGGTTCGCTGTGACAATTGCGGATTCCCCATTCGCTTCGACAATTCCTGTCAATTCCACGAACTCGGCGCGGTTCTCATGCGATACTTGTGGTCTCGCAACGAACACGGACGGTGTTTTGAGATCCTGAAGGACGTACCAGCACTGTTCGACGTGTTGGCGAAATTTTACATGGCCGAGGGTCATGTGGACAAGATCATACCGATCGTCATGAATTTCGGACAACCCGACCTACTGGAAGAAGCAGGAAGGGGCTTTTTCCTGCCAGCGTGGGATCGATGTTTCGACAAATTCGTAGCCCTCCAGCAGGGCAGACTGAGCTGCATCAACTGCGAACGCATAACAATGGTCGAGAATGTCAATCGCCACTTTTTCTACACATGGAATTGCTTCCTCAACATATCTCTAGAGTTTCTCGAGGCCAAGGAGATCTTGGCTTTAGTCTACAAGTATTCAAATTACATTCCAAACGATGCTATCGACAGGGAGTTCTACACAAAGTGTTTGCTCAAGTAGGCCGCCTCTGCGCGACTGTCTTAGACTTGCTCCTAATCTTAATCTTAATCTTAAAGTTAATCTTAAAAGTTAATCTCATATGCGTTACTATCATACTTGCTTATCTGCTGCATTTGTGAGTTTGTATGTTCGGCTTGGACGTCGGTGTATTGTGAATGACGTTCGGGCGATTCCTTGCGTTTGTGTATCCTTTTTTTTAAGTTTATTTGGAAGGTATGCGCGATGATTTGTTGTCGTTTAGGCAGGAGAAATGCAAAAAAGTATTCATCTGATGTGATGTCCAAAAGAAAATAAAATTTTGTTCTTTTTTTTGAATGAGAAGTTGGCCGGAGTTTCATTTGTAAAGGGGGTCAGGGAGTCAGAGTTGGACAGAACCATGAGCCGACCATCGACATCGGTCGGTATCATCTAAGCAGAATGAACCTGGTGAGTGTTAAATAGCCTGGACTGGGCCAGCAGCGCAACAATCACCTCACAGTGGTTGGTCTCTGGTGTACAGGCTAAAATTGCAAGTGCGTGCTCGAACAGTAGCGTAGTATCGTACTACCTACGCCGTCAAAAGGCCCGCAGAGGCTAATAGCTTCGCATAATGACTAATTCACGACCCTGCCATACGATTTGGAGACAACGGCCTTTGGATTATCTGCACGTGGAATGTTTGGACCCTTAACAGGCGACGTGCAGCCGCGCAATTAGCAGAGGCCCGTGAATGCTATCACCGCCATCTAGGAAGTTCGATGGGATGGGCTGGACATAAGGAGGATGGAAAACTGTGAAATCTACTATGGAGACCGCTACGGACAACCAGCGCGACAATGACAGCGTTGGCAGCGTGTATTTGCGAAGACTTGGGGAGCAAGTTTTGGGATATAGGCATGTAGGCGAACGCCTGAAGACGGTTCGCATAAAGGAGAAACTCGCCAACATAGGCAAGCGTCATAAGAGCCGCGCGGCGATAGAGAAAGACGACCTTACCAAAGACTGCTCCTGCGAGTTCCTCGCCGAAACACTTGAACAATTCCGCAAATATCATGACATGGAAACTGTCATTGGCGATTTTACTGCCAGGCTGTGCAAGGCGGGCGGAGAGTGCAGCCTGCGCGCCATTATCTCGGGAAATGGACACAGGCCTATTGATTTTACGGCGGGACGTAATGTAATTAGTCGGCACACGGTTTCCATACCTTAATATCCATAAAGGGACCTGCCTCGACGTAAGGTGTTTTGTATGTCTGAACAGTTAACATCGACTTGAACCCTTATCTTGTTGTAACCTAGCTATGTATGCAGATATCCGTAACAGCCCAAAGGCAGCGTGGTTCAACGTTGAACGGCTACAATTCAAGAGACCATCAGGGTCTTTTTGGATCGTGCTTCCTTTGACCTCTTAAGGAGTCCTATGCCGCCAGCATTGGACACAGAAGGCCAGTGATATCACTGGGAAAGAGCAATCAAAGTGGTCAACTCTGATGTACTACATTTCAAACCGCCCCATCAAAAAGAATCCCTGGTTCGATGACGAATGCAGACAGGGAAACCTGTAAAAACAGCGAATGTACAGAGCGGCCCTGCAGAAAAAAAAGGAAAAGGACTCGCGAACTCTATAAGTAGAAGAGAAGGGAGCAACATATGCTCTTCAGAAGAATAAAGAAAGAGCACGAGAAGCACTCGACTAATGCTTTAGAGAGGAGCTACCAGAAGAATGAAGTTCGGAAGTTTGACCAACAAATAAAATGAAAATCTGCATGGATGGAGAAGGAAACCTCAGCGGTATCACAGTCGGTGCTGAGAATCTGCACGGTCATGACGAGCAATATCCCACCGTCAGCCAGAATGAACCATTCAGCTTGGACGAAGAGAGACAACATTTCCTTCCACCTAACCAAGATAAAGCCAAGACAGTAATTTCCAAGTTCAAGTCAATAAAGCTGCTAATGATTGGACACGGAGCACACATCAATTCATTTCCCAAATCTGGGTCAGCGAAAGAGCGCGATGAATGGAACTTCGGCATCGTTCGTCCGATTTTAGAGAAGGCAGACTCCTGAACTGCATCAACTACAGGGGAATAAGTCTCAACAGCGCATATAAAATTCTGTCTGTCTAATTCCGTATTACGTGAACGCCCAAGACTCTTCTTAAACAGTCTGACCGGCACCTATTAGTGTGGTTGTAAATCAGTAAAGTACGCCATAGAACAAATTTTCACATTACTGCGGTTCTTGAAAAACGCCCAAGAGTTCCATATGACCTCCTACAATAGTTTGACATCCCTGTCAAGCTCATTCGACTGTGCAAGACGGCGATGGAGAATGCACGCTGCTCGTCAAGGTCGGTAATGACAAAATTGGGACCTTCAATGGCAGAAAAGGACTCAAAACAAGGCGATAGGTTATTATGCGACGTTTCAACATCCAAACGCACCATCTTTCAAAAGTCTGTTCATTTACACGTACTCGCATATGCAGAGTGTCCTCTGATATAATGGGAAGAACACAGTTAGCTGTCAATGAGGCGACTTTTGAAGCAGAAGCGGCAGAGATGTGTTAAACATTTAACGAAGGAAAAGCAAAGAATGTGCTGCTAAAAAGGAGGGACGCAACATGAACGCCTATCACAAAACGTCACGATAGGCAGCTACAACTTTGAGGTAGTGAGGGAGTTCATCTACCTCGGCTGCCCTATTAACTTCGATAACGGCACAAACGCCGAATCATTCTTGCTAATTGCTGCTCCTTCTGGCTTAGAAGGCAATGCTCTTGAGCAAATAAAAACGCTTAATACAAGACACTAATGATCTCAGGCCGGCTTTACGGGGCATAAGCTTGGACACTGACGAAAGCAGATGAAAATATTCGCAGGCAGACAGAAGTTCTTCGGGTAAATTTCGGTTCCGTTTGCATAAATAGATAATAGAGGACACGTTTCAGCAGTGAACTGTACGGGCTGTACAGCGATGTCGACCTCATCAAAAGAACTCAGATAATCCGACCTCGAACGCATGGACGCAACGCTCCGGTACAGAAAGTTTTCACTATCAACTGAGAGGGACAACGCTGTAGAGGACGGCCTCAGCTAACTTCTTGTATGCAACTCCAGACAACTGGGAAAAGACCGCGGTAGTTAGAGGAGTATGTAATATAAAGCCGTAGTCCACCACGGACTATAGCGCCATCTAGGTAAGTAAGTAAGAACCTTGGCATCAACATATGAAGATGCCTGTCTTTGTTTTTACAGACATGAGTAGATGGAATAACAGTGTGTTCAATCGGCCAGAGTCCAAGTTCAGATCGTGGATAGTGTCCTTGGTGAATTCTTTGAAGTTAGTCCATTCACTTTATCATCGTTGGTACGGTACGGTAAGTCGAGAAATTTTCATTTTGGCCGCCTGATCGTCGACGAAAACGGGCCTAAATCATTTTCAACATCCAAGTTTGGAAAATTGTGCGACTTGTTCAAAATTCTGTCATATTCTTGGTTCGGTGTTACTTCAATTGCCGAATTCAACGAAAATTGTGATATCAGACCGGAGTGTTGTAGCAGAGATAGTGGTGGATAGCTGGCGCCTGTCATTTCCCCATCAACAGCATATATAAAAGCGGGCAACTGGCTCCGTAATATTCGGCGCGATTAATTCTGGGAAGGGCCTGTAGTTAAAGGTTCAGCGTCGCGTGCAAATTAAGTTCACATAAAACCTTACTCTTGTGAGGCAACCAAGGTCCTCACGGCTACCATACAAACGAAAAAGGAATAACGATGTTTGGAACATATGTGTTCAGATCTTGAACAGGTTAGGTTAGCCAAAAACTAGCAGCGACTCTAGATTTTGATAAAGCAGATACCAACATTAAATACTCGGATTCCGGCAAGATGGAACTTTTCATATGTGGCTCATGCTAAGGATACTTTTGAAGGCAGAAGCAAATCCAATCTATGAAACAATCTCTTGGATATCATACCGATAGCTTGACATCCAAGTTGTCAGCAATGTCGGCTCTTAGCCAACATTTGAAGTGAAAGAAAGACAGCAATTAGTCGACTTACGAAGGTAGTCCCAGAAATACCCGATCTGACGTATAGATGGCGGTTGTTGTTTAATAAGAATGCCAATTGTAGAAAGTTGCAACCTTATAAATGTTAAATTTGAAGTTTGACGACGCTATGTTGTTCAGTATTTGTTCCACGCCCATCAATAGTGAACGCACTCAATGAATTTTCAAATATGGCAAAAATTGGTCATCGTTATATGATACAATACTTTCATTTGAAAGGCCCCAATCCAACCAACATCAAGACGGAGCTGGATTCTTCACTGGGTGAGTCTTCTCCTTCGTTTACAACAATATTGGATGGCAGAATTTAAACGAGGCCGTACGAGTTGCCGAGTACCAGAAATGTTGAAAGAAATCCACAAAATGGTATTGGATGACTGTCGATTCAAGGTGCGTGAACTAGCAGATATGGTAGGCGTTTCAAAAAGCGCTATACATCGAATGTTGACTGAAAAATTGGACAAGAGAAAGGTCATGGCGACAGTTTTTTGGGATGCGTGTATTATGCGAACTTATTACAGCGTTTGAAAGATGACATCAAGAAAAAACGGCCGCATTTGCAGATGAAAAAAATTTTGTTTCATCAAGATCACTCATCCGTCATCGCGATGGCCAAAATCATTGAGTTAAAGTTCGAATTGCTCTTCATGCACCCCATTCGTCAGATTTAAGCCCCTCGGATTGTTGTCTATTTCCGAATTTGAAGAAATGGTTCGATGGTAAAATATTTGCCAACAGTAAAAAGGTGGAGTTTGCGGTTGACGGATATTTTAAGGAGCTCGACAATTCTAACTATAAACAGGATAGCGAAGCCTTGTAAGAGCTTCTACGACAAACCTACGAGCAATGTCCCATCTATGACGTTAAAATCACCTTAGGCGACTTGGAAAGGAGGACATATTTGGTAGCGCAATCGGAAGACATAGCCTACACGCCACCACGTCTGGAAACGGACTTAGGCTGATCGATTTCACTGCGGGACGTAACGTTACTATAGCAAGCACACGGTTTTCTCACCTAAATATTTGCGAGGGAACATTTCAGACACCAGATCAGGAAACTGTCAATCAGATTGACAATGTTGCAATCGACGTAAGGCACTCTTCAAGTATTTTAGATGGACCGAACATTCCGAGCGGCCAACATAAGCTCGGACCACTACCTAGTTGCAGCCAAAGTACGTCTATGGATATCTCAGACCCCACTACAACGGGGAAATGCTATAAAGAGATTTAACGTTGAACGGTTGCAATCGCAGCAAGCCGCCAGAACCTTGCCGATCGCGTATCCTCAACCTCTCGAGAAGTTCTTTGCAGCCAGCATCAAGTGATAAGAGCCAGTGGCTTAGATGCCGAGAAGTCATGAAAAATGCAGCACCTTACGTGCTGGGTTTCACCCGCCCACCACCACGAAGCCCCTGGTTTGCTGAAGCGTGCCGGCAAGCACATTCAGCAAAACAACGTGCCTTTAAAGCTGCGCTGCACAAAAGGACGAGAGCTTCTCGTGAGCTCTACGAGCAAAAGAGGAGGGAAGAACATCGGCTTCTTCGGTGAAAAAAGAAAGAGCATGAGAAGTGAGCGGTCGAGGAAATAGAGAGGTGCTACTCCAGGAATAATATTCGGAAGTTTTACCAAAAAGTAAAAAGATCGTGTCAGGGTAATAAGACTTGAACGGAAACCCGGAGAGATGAACAAGGAAACCTTGTAGTAGAGTCACAGTCGGGTCTGAGGATATAGAAAAACCATCTCTGCAGGCTGCTAAACGGGGAAGACGACAAAAATTCCGCTATCAGGTAGAGCGAACCATTCAATATCGACGATGCAAGTCAAGAATTCCGTCCACCCGACCAAAACGAAGTGAGGATAGCAATATCTGAACTGAAGTCGAACAAGGCAAGAGATGACTTGGTAGAGAGCATACACCAACTTATTTCCAAGATTTGGTTGGATGAATGTATGGCTGATGAATGGAACCTCAGCATCGTTTGCCGGGTTCGCTAGAAAGGAGACCCTCTAAACTAACTATAGAGGTACCAGTCTAATAAACATCGCATATAAGATCTTGTCTGTTGTATTGTGCGAGCGTCTGAAACCATTTGTCAACGATCTGATTGGATCCTATCAATGCGGTTTTAGTCCCGGTAAATCCGCAATTGACCAAATATTTACACTACGACAGATCCTGGAGAAAACCCAAAAAGTTCAGATCAATACTCACAACCTCTTTATTGATTTTAAAGTCGCATATGACAGCATCATCAGCTTGTGCAGGGTGACGTTGGAGAAAGCTCGCTGCTGCATCAAGGTCGATAACGACCTAACCGAGTCCGTTGATGTCAAAAAAGGATATAGACAGGGCGACGTGCTATCATGTGACTTCTTCAACAGCATACGTGAAAGAATTGTGCAAAACTCACAGGGCAACACATGAGGTACAATCTTTCAAAAGTCTGCTCAATTGCTTGCGTAGGCCGACGATATTGATATTATTGGGAGAACACAGCGAGCTGTCATTGGAACAGAAGCGGCAAAGATGGGTCCAGCGGTAAACGAGGGCAAAACGAAGTATATTCTGTCAACAAGAAGAGATACCGAACATCAACGAATCCCCCAGAATATCACAATCGACTGCCATAACTTTGAGGTGATAAGGGACTTTGTCTACCTTGGCTCTGCTATCACATCTGAAAACGACATCTCCTTAGAAATCAAACGAAGAATAACGCTTGCCAATCGCTGTTTCTTTGAGCTTTGTGTAAGGCCCTCTCTCGAACAACTAAGGAAATCCCATATAAGACCCTTGTATGGTTCCGAAGCATGGACCTTTTCTAAAGCGGATGATGATATCCTTGGTCCTTTTGAGAGAAAAATTCTTCGTAAGATATTTGGTCCCGTATGCGTTAACGGGTTCTGGAGGAGACGACTCAACGATGAATTCTACGAGCTGTACAGCGGCATCGACCTGGCCAAAAAACTGCGCATTGGGCGTTTGAGATGGCTGGGGCATGTAGAGCGAATGAACACTAACACTCCAGCGGGCAGAATCTTTGACTCTAACCCGGAGGGACAACGCAGTAGACGAAGGCCTAGTGGAAGAGGACCTCAACCAACTTGGATTGCACAACTGGAGGCAGTTAGCCAAAGACTGCGCTAATTGGAGACGCTTATTAGTTGAGGCCCAGGTCCACCCCAGACTGTAACGCTTCCTAAGTAAGTAAGTAAGAAATGTCATCCAACAAGAACCACAAAGAGATTACCATCTGGAAAGCATTATCAAAGACTTACATGTCAGACCATAGGTATGTTGAATTCAGAATGGAATACTAGGGGTCTCGGCACTGTGAGGTGGAATCCACAGAAAACCAACTGGAAAAGCTTTAAATAAGAGCTCAGCAAGTGTATTAACGCTTCTCCTTAATTCAGATCGAAACTAAACCTGCCGTGACCCAGTGCTTTGAACCGCCAGCTAGGAAACGTCTGTGCAGATCGTCCGATCCTTAGTGGAACGCAGATCTGCAGCGACTACGTAAGCCTTCTACTTCTATACAAGTCACTTAAGACCAATTTGGAGGAAGTCTGGAATCTTTACAGACTGAAGCAAAAATAACGTAAGAAGCTAATTTGGATCTCGAAGAGTTCCTGTTATAAAGACTTCTGTCAAAAGATCGAAACGCTTGGAGAAACTAGTCAACGTTATCAAAAGAGGGAAATCACCCAGACTGAGCCACCTCCACTGAGTCAAAACCAAAGACCCGTCTCATGCTTCCCATTTGCGAGGTAACCTAATCAGAACCAGATCACATCCAGCTCCTATTAACGAAGCTAAAAGTGAACTGACTTTACACAACACGCCCGAGTTCGTATCTGTCATTCGTTGTGGTGACGGATGACGCTATTTCTTTCTTTGATGGCTTCAAGTCGCCGGGCATTGTTAGCAGGTGTAGAGCAGCTCCTAGTAACTCTGAAGAGAGTCTTCACTGCCAGCCTGGCACTGAAACCCTGGAAAACAGTGAGAGTGGCCTTTATACCGAAAATCGGAAAGAGAACTACACGCTCGCCAAGGGCTTCAGACTTATAGGTCTCAATACTTTCATGTTAAACGGCATGGAGAGTGGTCGAGCTTCATTGGTGCAAGGCTGCTTTGCAAATGCATCTAGGGAGAGTGTTCTTCAAAGTTTGGTGGGAAGAATAGAAGGTGCACTCGACAAAAAGGATTACGAGCCAGTTATATTCGTAAATACTGAGGGTGTTTTTGACAACGTAGCTTTTGGTGGGATTTGTAACTTGGCCAGCCATCACGGCGTATACGACTCACTAGTAATCTGTGCCAGAAAAGGAATGTGGTCGGATCTCCACTGAGGGCTCCAAGACCGATCTGGAATGCCGCGCTGGCATCTTTCTGAAGCAGCACGACAGCACTTTATTTCACTTCTCCTTAGGAAAACGTACGTACGTCTTTCCAACGCTATTCTATTCGTTTACTGTGGAGATTCTGAAGAGCTGCGCGCTTAGGGCCTTATTTACAAGTTAATTCGACTTCTCTGAACGCAGTCGGAGCGTTGAATTCTACGTTTCTGTTTGGGTCCAGTAGATTTGTTTGGCAGGGGAGTACTTCTCCGAACACGAACCTACCTTTGTATGTCCTCTGTTCAAGTTTCCATGGGGCTTAGGTTTCTTATAAGGACAACTGTAAATTGCATGACTTTCCCGGATACAGGCACACTAAAAGAATGCTTCTGGACGTCTCTTTTGCCTCCTTTGCGCTGTTCCTCTGCAATTCCCGGCATCTTAACGAGTCTTTTGCTAAGCACCTAAAACAGAAATGACACCAGCTTCTGGACGTCTGCTGTGAGAGTAAAGGTGACACCGTGAACCACTTTCTTTGTGAGATATCCGGCTTACGCTTACGTATTAGGCTGTAGGTGCTTGGCGCTGATGTGGTGGGGGCTAATACTGAACGCGCTTTATCACCGAAGAGTTTACGCATCTTTCTATGATAGACTGAAAGATTCTAGTAAAAGGAACATACTAGGAGTACAATGGACGAATAAAATTCCTTTTTTCTTGTCTTGTCTTGTAACTTTGACAGTCGCTTATGCCATGCATGTGTGTATTGTAGAATAAGCAACCCTCGCTTTCGTTTATTGAAATCAAATTTGTTGGAATGGTGGTAGAAGGTAAGAGAGTTTTTGCGGAGGGAGCGAGACAACACGACTACGTACGCGAAAGCCTTCTGCAAAAGTTAACGCTTTCTGCGATCGGATGGGCCAACCTTTCGGTGATGTAAGCATTCCTGTTACGCATAGGCTGTATAAAGTGCTGCTGGAAGTATGAAGCACTAGTAGTACCGGATATATGTATGGTATGTGTGGACGTGTTGCCGGCCCCTGATGTGTTTTCGTTCAAAGATCTTTGTTTAGCTGAGTCTGGCTTGGGTACCTGTGAACTAGAGGACGGTATTAGTGTGCTTATCGGAGCGGACTCGTACTGGAATGTTGTAACTGAGAAGCAGCGATGCATTTCGCAAGCTCTTGCTTCCACCGGTAAGAGTAATGTTTCTGCCGTTAATTTATCCACTTTTTTTTTTTCCAGCAATAATTTGCATTTTCCTGGTATTGATAGAGTTTCAAGTTCATTTTGGTCATTGGATGCCATCGGTATTCGAAGGGAAGACCCTATAAATGATCACTTGGCAGACAATTTTTCGGTTGACGGATAGCCGAGAAGATGCACTAAGAAGGCTGGAGTATCTCACGCGGAGCCTATCGAGAATTCCTGGTAGATTCGATGAATACGATGCAGCTATTAGACAACTTATTTCGGATGTTATCGCTGAACAAGTAACATCAAATATCACTGCGCAACGGGTATTCTATTTGCCACACCGCCCAGTCTACGAAGCGGAGAGCACTACCACCAAGCTCAGAATTGTGTTTGATGCTACCGCCTATTCAGAAATTGCTCCTTCGCTTAACAGTCAACTTCAAGTTGAGTTCATATTCTATTGAGCGAAGAGGATCGAGGTAGCCATCGTTTCATCTGGATCTCGTCGAGTATGCCTGAATTTGATCATCGATTATCGCATGACGAGTGTGACACTTGGCTTCAACTGCAGTCCATTTTGGCTGGTACGCTACGAGTAGAATTCAAACGATTTCCAATTACATGTGAAGTGCTCGAGAAGCTTTCTTCGTCGATGATCTTGTGGCGAGCATCGACAGCGAGGACAAGGCTGTGAAGATTTGTGAGGAAGCAGTTTTGGGTATAACGCGTGCATCCATGAAGCGATACTCCACCTGCTGTTCAAAAGGTACTAGGATTGACACGGTTGGTTCTTAGTGTTGAAGTCGGCGTTCCGTTGTTGTCCGTTGAATCCTTGCTGTCCTCAAATTTAACGAAGGGGACAAAGCGAAATGTTCTTCAAACACTTGCTAGAGTATACGATCCATTGAGGCTACTTGGACCTGTGCTCATCAGGCTGAAAATATTATTTCAACAAGCGAGGAAAAGGACGCTGTTGTGGGATGAGTACCATTTGCTTTGGTGCTTGAATGGAACGATAGTGTGAGAAATGTGCTGTTGTTAAAAGATGTGCTACTTCCACGGTCCGTTTTACTATTTTCTTCGAAGAGCTTGATACAAATCCATATTTTTGCGATTCTAGCTCGAATGCTTAAAGAAGAAGAGCATAAATTCAGAAGAAGATAAAACAAGCAAGTTGACGTTACCAAAGTTGGAGTTAATTGCGGCCTTAATTGCTGCACGGTTGTGTGTTTACTTCTAGCAAGGTCTAAAGGTGTATGTGCAAAAATTTTATTTGTGGACAGACTCAAAGATCGCGCTCAGTTGGATACAGGGAGAGGTGTGTGGATGGAAGCCTTACGTACAGAGTCGTATTGTAGAAATAGGATGTCATACAGCAATCTCCGTTTGGCATCATTGTTCCAGCAAGGAATCAGTGCCGATAATTTGAAAAATTCCTCGTTATGGCTACATGGACAACTTGATTGCAAGAGGGTGACAGGTGTAAATTTGAAAATGAAATCATTCCGAACAACCCGAATTTGGTAGCTTTGCTGCACCAAACTGTGATTGTTTCCTAATACACGTTACAAGAGCCACTTCTGCGCTATACGGACTAAAGCGCCTGTTACAAGTTACTGGCTACATTCTATGGTTTCTGGAATCTTGCAAAAGGCGAGAAAGATCTCATTACGTTCAACTATCAGCGGACGAATTAAATGTTGCTGAAATATATTGGTTTAGGTTTATAAAGGGCCTTTCATTAAGCGCTTCCTATCTTTAAATTTAAATAAAACAAAGTGTGTGTGATATATCATTGAAGTTTTTTATTGATTTGAAAGCCTTTCGATGCCATTATGTATGGAATATAACATCGTTAAAATGTTCGCCGCGGCTTCTCTGGGTGGCAAACATCCAATTTTACATCACTCTGGCGTATAAATCAGGCTGAATTTGATCGATGGCATGGGTTATGTTGGCTTTGAGGGCCGGTGTATTTTATGGCTTATTCGCATAGATCTACAACTTCAGAACACCCCACAAGAAAAAGACTAACGGGTCAAATCGCAGGATCTCGGTGGCCAGTTGATATCACCTCCACGTGAGATGACCATGCCCTCGAATCGCTCGCGCAGAATTTCCAATGTGGCGTGAGCTGTGTGGCACGTAGTTGAAACCACATGTCGTCGGTATCCATATCATCCAATTCAGGCCAAAAGAAGTTGGTGATCATCGACCTATAGCACTCGCCATTGACGGTGATGGCCTAGCCAACGTCGTTCTCAAAGAAATATGGACCGATGATGACGCCAGCCCAAAATCCATACCAAACAGTGACTTTTTCGGGATGCATTGGACGCTCTTGGATTTCATGTGGATTGGTATCGTCCCAAATTCGACGTACCCATTCATCCAAAAATGGGGCTCATCGCTGAAGATGATTTTTCCATGAAAATTAGATTCAGTTTCCAACTCCTCCAGAGCCGATTCAGCGAATACACGTCGTTGTCTATGGTCGTTTACCTTTAGCTCCTGGGTCAGTTGAATTTTGTACAGGTGCAGGCCCAGGTCACGACGCAAAATTCGCCAAGTTGTGGTCTGCGAAAAGCCGAGTTCTTGTGAGCTACGCGAAATCGACTGTCTCGGATTCTCCTGCACACTTTCACGGACAGCGGCGATGTTTTCGGCAGATCTTGCGTTTCGTCGACGTACGGGTGTTGGCTTATCGTTTACTGAATCAGTGTATAAAACCGTAAAATGGGAGCAGCGCGCGGAACATTGCCCGAACAGAACACCCATTGTGATAAAACAATTTTATCATTTGCACATGTTGTTGAACGCTATGCCCGTCCGTGGTGATTTGGCAAAACAGACTGAATAAATGGCAGCCAATTTGACAGACGTAGCGTCAACAATATGGCCGCTATCAACAGTCAAAGTTATGAAGTCCCTATTGGAAGGAAGGAAGACCGTGTACAATATCAATATCCTACTATTGAAGTTTATCTATTGCAGAAAAAATGTCCTTTACCTGAATCATCCAAAATTTCACAGTTAATGCCGTTTCTGGACGAAGATGGTATGATGAGATTAGGCGGTCCAATCATTAGATGAGGCAGTAGAGTCTCAGCCCAGAGTTGTATATAACTGGGCTAATATTCAACGATTATCATCACAGGACATTGCACTGTGGTAGTATTTTTGGATTCCGAGGAGACGACAGTTGGTACGGAAACGGCTTAAAAATTGTGTCGTCTTAAAGTAGCTATGGGGGAAGCCAGCGTCACAACCATTTGGGCCTCTTCCAATAGAGAGGTTAACTCTGACGTGGCCTTTTGATAGCATCGGCATTGACTTTGCGGGTCCGTTGTACTACTTTGATAGTTCGATAGACGCACAGAGTAAATCTTATCTCATGGTTTTTACATGTGCTGCCATTCGTTCCATACATTTAGAGATGGTAAAAAATTTGTCTATTGATAGCTGTCTGATGTGATTACGAGGCTTAATTGCAAGAAGAGGAGTTCCGGCTATCATTTTTTCGGACAACGCGCTGGAGGAAGTGGCCCAGATTGCCGAGAATGAAACTGTTCGTGATTTCCTGGCCAAAAAACGCATCAGATGGAGGTTTGTCGTCGAACGTGCTCCATGGTGGGGCGTCTCATCCGTACTATAAAGAACATCTTGAAGGTGGTGATTGGTAAACCCAAGTTGAATTTCGAACAACTCAGGATAATTGTTGTGGAAGCTGCAGGGATGGTGAATGCTCATCCTATCACTTATGTGAGAATGCGATCCGTTCTTTGTCTGAGTATTCTGTATTGAAAGGGGAAACCTTTGCCTTCTATTACTTAGTAAAGGAGGCGGGAAAAACATCGGCTGCTACTCCAGGAACAAAGTTCGGAAGTTTTACCCTAAGTTAAAAAAGCTGACAAGACCCGAACTGAAACCTGTAGAGATGAGCAAAGATATTTAGTAATATAATCACAGTCTGTGCTGAAGGTGATGTAAAATCACTTACGCTGACTGTAAGACGGCGGGGACGATCCAAACCTGCTCTCCAATAGATTGAACCTCTCAATCGGGGCGATGACAACCAAGATTCTCACCCACCCGGCCTAAATGAAGTAAAGTCAGCAATATTTATAACCTTAACAAGGCCGTCGGATCGGGAAGGGAGACCGATGTTAAGCAGTCCACTTGCCGAGCTATATATGTACGAGGGTTGTCTGAAGAGTTTCCGACCGAACAATGATACAAGACATTTTTTTTAATTTTTCTACATAGTCTCCTTGTAACTCTACACACTTCTCCCAGCGATGCTCCCATCCCTCTAACCCGTCCAAATAGTACTTGGCGTTTTTCTCTCTGTCCTCCGAGCGCAGTTTTTAGATGAGGCAACAAAAAGAAGTCGCTTGGGGCTAGACCTGGTGAATAAGACGGATGGTCAAGCCGTTCAAAGCGTAATTATGGATTTTCGCCATGACAACCGCTGAGGTGTGAGACGGCGCGTTGTCTTGGTGAAACAGGATTTTCTTTTTCTGCAAATGTGGCCATTTTTCCGCAATTTCTGCCTTCAGCTTGGTAAGTAATGATGCGTAGTATGCTCCTGTAATGGTTTTTCCTTTTTGAAGATAATCGATTAAGATAAATCCTTTACTATCCTAAAAAAACAGTCGCCATCACTTTCCCAGCCGAAAAAAACAGTTTTTGCTTTTTTTGGAGCCGGCTCGCCCTTTGCAGTCCACTGTTTTGACTGAATTTGTGTTTCGGGCGTATAATGGTGTATCCAAGTATCATCTACAGTACTTAATCGGAGCCAAAACTCGGATTTATTGCGCCTAAACTGCGCCAACAGAGCGTTGGAAATGTTCATTCGAACACGTTTTTGGTTTAACGTAAGCAAACGCGGTACCCAACGCGCGGACAGCTTTCTCATGCCTAAATCTTGATTTAATATGTAACAAAGAACGTGCCTTTGGACATTTTCATAACCTCTACTATCTCTCTCACTTTAATTCGGCGGTCGTCTAACACCATTTGGTGAACTGTAGCAATGTTATCGTCAGTGGTTGCAGTTTTTGGATTTCCCGAACGTTCATCATCTCCCAAGCTCTTACGGCCACATTTAAATTCAGCTGCCCAAAATGTCACTGTAGTAAATGATGGTGCAGAGTCCCTAACTAAAAACTGCGCGTTCAAAATGACTGAAACTTCGGTAAGTAACTGTCAAAAGATGCATAACTAGCATTCACCAGCTTTTATTGACGAGTGCCGCTATCTTAACTTTTCAGACAACCCTCGTAGAGCAGCAGGATAGGACATAATATATTGGATGCACCAACTTATTTACAAGATTTGGGCGGAAGAAAGTGTGCCTGATGAATAGAGCCTCCTCAACATCGCGTAAAAGTTCTTGTCCGCCGTGAAGATAAAACCTATCCACAACCATGTCCGTCCTTAGCATCACAAACTCGTCAAATTGTGCAGAATGACGATAAAGAACGTTCGCTACTCTGTAAATGTCGGAAGGAATCTCACGGAGACCATAAATATAATATCACCAAAGTTGAGAAAATTGGCCAAGGATGGCGCTAATTGGAAAGGTTTCTTGGTTGAGACTCTCGTCGACTCCTGATTGTAGCCCCATCTCGAAAACTTTATCTGAGGCGTCGAAAGAGCGTCGTATTTTAAGCAAGATTCTGCGCAGATGCGTTATCTATATGTTCCATATGCTCAGTGTTGAAACTAGTGCACTTCAATAAGCAACTCCTCTGCTAAAGGCCCTGTAATGATGGGATGTATGCAAACATGAGCTCTGTCCCTCAATACAAGTGCAACCTCAATCCTCTTGTAAAAATTACATCAACAATGTTGGCATTAGGCCAAGTACTCGTACGCTGACCTATCTGCAACCTTGCTCTGATAGAAATATGAATCCACAAAATAGAATTTTGACAGACACGACTCTAACCAAAAAAAAATACGACGACCCAGTCATGATGCAAGGGCATTTCAATATTTCTTCACCAACAAATTCTTTTTCTTTTTTGAGAAAGGAAACCGCCACCACCATCCAATCTAAAGTCAACGACACCAAAGGATTGCCCAGCATTGAACAGTCACCCAACATGGCATCGGATCCAACACCCAGCTAGTCAGACTGGGAAAACCACTGACATTCAGACAGCTGAGCAGACATCACCGAGCAAAGGAATTACCACGAGTCGCTCCTTGTGCCCAAGTCATCTAGCGTCGAAATTGTTTTGCTTTGCCCGCCCAAGCCAGGGTTAAAACCCGTTCATCTTTCCGATGGGGGGGGGGGGGGGGGGTGGCGAAAAAATACTCTGGGTGGAAACATGACATGACGAATGAAACGGGATCCGTAGCATATTCCGCCGTGGCTGGTGCATTTCCCGCCAATAAATGTATTTTTCTGCTTGGTGTCGCTATGTCTGCCAGTTGTACTCTATGCTGCTGCTGCGGCCTGCCACCACATCCGCCCGTCATCCGTGTCGCAAAGGGATGATGATTTGCATTTGGAGGTCCTGTTTTCTTTTTTTTTTTTTTCTTTCTGATTTTGGTAGACTAAACTTCCATGCAGTCAGAGGCGTAAGGAGGGCGCGAACTGCAAATGTCTGTTCCTGAAACTTAACCACCCACAGGAATTGCAGTTCGCTTCGTCGAGATGGTGGCGCGGTTACGTAAAAGAAAAATAAAATTCAAAATTACTCCGTGTGCTGTGTGGATAGATAACATGCAACCAGCCGTCATCATCCATCTTTTGCCACAACGAAGATAGTTTTGTAGATACGAGTACGAGCACCTACGCGATGGTGTTGTTGTTGGTTGGTGTTTCGTTGTTTTTGCCTATGTAGATGTCCGTTGTCTGTCGGGGTGTCTGCTGAGTCTCTAGCAGGAGTGAGTGACTGCGTGTTATCCCTGGATTTCAATATGTTGTTCGCCTTTGTTGGCATATGTCAGAAATGTTTCAAAAAAAATCTTTTAGCGAATGACTGAGTACTCTTGCTCCTGCTCCTGTGTTTCGGTACCATCAGAGTGCCTTCGGAATGAGGATTGTATCTGATTTGAATGGGGTCAGGATCAGCTAGGTTGGTGGTTACGATAATAATGAACCCTCCCGTGGGAGCTAAGGAAGTCTCATTAAATTTTGAGGTTGAAACAAAGTATTTTAGGGGATGAAGCCTTCATCTGGAATTTTATGGAACCCGCTGAGGAAGGAACTATTTCTTTGGTGGCTTTCTAAAGGCATTGAGCAATTAGAAAGAGAATTTGGGATGAATCGCCATAGTTGCCCATTTCAAAAGCATTCCTTGGGAGGCTGATTAATGATGATAACAGGACAAATAATTGAAAAGCGGTTTCGCCATAGAAACAGGTCAACTTAATTGGACAAATTGCCATTAAAAGGATGAAATATGATTGGGATATTCACACAGGAAGTACAGATACTTTAGGTCTAACAGAATTCTGTATTTTCACATTCTTCTCCCTAGAGTTAAGATTTGGCACGTTTTCTGGTTCATCGACGTCCAAAGCACTCAGATTCACCTGGGTAAATTGTCGTTGAGTGTTAGTACCACATGGTAAAAGAGTGAGACTCTGGGCTGTGACAGCTGTGACAGAGCTTCTCCGCGCTCGCAACGAAACGATTCTAGTCACATGGTCACAGAGCGTTGTTTCACATCAAATCTTTTTTTATTCGTAGACTTTGATCCCGTGAAGCTTTTAAGGAGCAGTTGAGACTTCAACAAATATCCAACTGCTGACATTATACTCGCGACGTTTTCATGTAATTTACTGTCCCTATCCTAATGAGCTCATGACTTTCAGAACTTCTTGAGAATTATCTTATACTGTTAAGTAGAATGTTAAGAAACCCACGCCCGACGTTAGTGGGCTCACGGTGCCATCTGGGAATTTGGTCTATGGCCCAGCGAGCAAACGCCTCGGATACGGACGGATATCTTGTTGCCGTCCTTTGGCTATCGAATAAGGTCAACGATTGGATTCTGGAACGTTAAGAGCCTCTTGACTCACTTCAGGAAGGGCCTCATTACGCCAGATTCCTCCAACTGGAACGCGAGTTCACACGATATAATATCGATATCCTGGGACTGAGTGAGATTAGATGGTTCGTTGCTGGGGAATACTAGCCCACAACAAAAAGCACTGTCATACTCTAACATGGCAAGCCAGCTGGAAGTGCTCGTAAGTATGGAGTAGGAGTGATGCTAACTCCAACTGCGAGAGGAAGCCTCATATCCTGGAAGCCTCACAGTGACCGGATATTGACGGCTAGATCCCAGAGTAGAGTAAGAAAAGTCACCATCATACAGTGTTATGCTCCAACTGAAGATGCGGCTGAGGACGAAAAGGACGATTTTTACAGCCAATTAGACGCCGCCCTCAATCAAACGTCTAATGGGGACATCGTAGTGGTGATAGCAACACTATACTGGGATGACACGTGATGGGAGCTCATGGCCTTGGAGAACGGAATGACAACGGTTAGGATTTTGTGGATTTCTGCAATACCAACCGCCTAGTCATTGGAGGTACTCTGTTTAAGCATAACATCTGGGACAAGATCAACTGAGTCTCAACTGACAAGCCGAACCGGATAGATCACATTGCGATCAGCCGTCGCTGACCTCCGTCTTCTAGATGTCGATAACAGGCACGGAATTGACACTGGACAAGAACGCGATCACCGTCTTACGTTAGCTCATATACGCCCTCGTACTGCATCCGCCAACACCCACCGCTTAAATTTGCTCAAAACAACGAGGTCCAATACCGACAGGTCCTGAGATCCGCAAGTGCGCCAACAGTTCAGGGACCACCTTCCCTTAGAAGCAGAAGCAATCAGCGGCACAACGCAGAACATCGTGGATGACTATTGGAATGCTGTGAAACATGTGTTTTTTTTTCAACTGGGGCAAGCATCTATGTCGGTAAAAAGCAGGATAGTCACCGTACATGGATTTCGGCTGAAACCTGAAGACGGATCGATAAGCGTATAGCAATCAAAGCTCGGATTGCAGTCACCTCAGGAGTAGAGAGGCCCGAGAAAGAAGTTCAATATCGTGTGGAGAAGAAGTAGAGTAAGACGCGACAAGCGTCAGTACATCGATACGCTGGCTTCAAGGGCGAAAGGAATAGCAAGCGGGTGAGACAGTAGCGCTGTCTACAAAATCTACAACTCACTAGATGGAGAGAACATTTCGCTACGGTCTTAAACCACTTAGACGATGGAGCTATGATTTCGAATTCGAATGAGTTCTCTGAGGCAACAAATTCCCGAATTCGCATCGGGCCGCCCAGTAAAACCGCAATAATCGCAGCAATCAGGTCCCTCAAGAAAAACAAGGCGGTGGGTATTGATCTCATCCCTGCCGAACTATACCAAGCGGCGCCTGATCAGCTGATCTGCTACAGTCACTCATATTAAGAGCGTGGGATAGTGAAGAATTTCCGCAGGAGTGGAAAAGAGGCATGATTATCAAGCTACCAAAACAGGGACACCTGATGGAGTGTGGAAACTGGGGAGGTTCTTCCAGGCGTCGATCATACAAACACCTTACGGATTATTATAGACCAATGCGTTGAGTACAGTGCTCCACTACATTCACTGTTTATCGACTTCGAGAAGGCTATATGGTTGCAGGAGAGGCATCCCAGGAAAACTCTTAGCTATGATTAAAGCTACATACGAGGGTGGTAAGGGTCTCATTTTGCACAATGGTAAGATGTCTGAAGATTTTAAAGTGCAAAAAGGAGTACGCCAGGGGTGTATACTGTCACCGCTATTGTTTCCATGCAGGATTGACGGAAGTTAACTTTGGAATTCAATGGACAATGACATTTTACCTTCAACACCTTGAATACGCTGATGATGTTTGACTACTTTCACATCGGATAATGGACCTTCATTTGATGGCCCACAATCTGGAAGCTATGGCGAATGAAGTGGAGCTCAAAATAAACGAAAGCCCTTAATACTTCCAACACCAGCGCTTCACTTAACATTGCCGGACAGGAGGTGGAGAAAGTTGACAACTTTCTATACTTAGGAAGTGTCGTCTCGGCTAACTGGGGTGGTACAGAACTGGATGTGTGCAGCAGAATACGGAAGGCTAAAGCTGCGTTCGGAGTGCTATCCAAAATCTGGAAAAGCAATGTTTTCACCTTAAGAGCAAAGCTGCGCCTGTTCCGCTCCAACGTAGAATCAGTACAGCTTTATGGGTGCAGTACTTGGAAGGTGAAGACCACTACCACTCACAAGCTGCAAACCTTCGTACATAGATGTCTAAGGATCATCCAGATGATTTTTTTGCTCAATTGTATCTCTAATACACGGGCCAAGAACCTATAGACATTACTATACGGAGGAGCAAGTGGCAATGGATTGGACTACGACGCGAAGACAATGGAATCCGCTTACTCAAGCAGGTAGAACAGCGGGGCGCCTGAGACATAAATGGCGCAGAATAATCGATGAGGAATCGAGCTCTTTAGGAATGAGTTCGGGAGAGCTAAAACGCATTGCAGAACCCCGAACAAGATGGCGCGCAGGCACTGTTGACGCCCTATGCCCCCCGAGGGGTCAAATTATTTATATACATATTTTGCCATGCGTTCATGTAATATACTCGTAGAAGTGGATATACGAGTAAATGTTTTTGTCATTGAAGGCTTCTACTGAGAGGTCTGACGCATCCTCAGGATGACCGAACATGGTTACTTGAGGTACATTGTCGTGGTGAGCGCCCTAAGCGTAAAAAGTCATAAGGTACGGACATCAAACTGAATGCAAAGGACGATCGAACTGAATCACCGCGGTCTGGCAATTTACGTGCTTACCAAGCTCCACCCCAATGTAGTCCCTGTTCCACTCCGGAATTCAATTTATTCTCCAAACTCGACAGCAAATCGACCTCTAATGAGTTTGATGCCTGACTCCATTCAAGGGACTATATCTCTGTATCCTCATACCGAAATCGTTATTCCGGGCTATTTCAATATCACAGTTCTGGATGGCTTCGACATTCTGGACAGAGAACACCCGAAAGACGGTGTATTGAGATCTTCGCTGCAGAAAACAACTTGACCCATCTTGTAAATGAGCCCACGCGAATACCTGGCGCTAATAGTCATATCGCCGACACCTTGGACTTGTTCTTAACTTTTCACCCTAATAAGTACAAAGCTGTGTTCTATCCCTCTAGGCTCGTCATACCACTGCGTCATATCAGCTAATTTCTCGTACACTGACCACACAACACAGTTAGAGAAAAGGTCCCTAACAGAACCGTATGGCAATACGAGAAAGCCAAATGGAGCGGACTTAACAACTTCTTTAGGAATTTTAACTGGTCGTTTTGTTTCCTCGATAATGACGTGTATGCCGCTTCTGATATGATCACAGACACCATTCTCTTTGGAATGAGAAACTTTATCCCTCATCGGATGAAGAGTATCAAATCAAAAGAAAAGACGTGGTACGATTCGAGCTGTAGAGAGTCTGTCAGGCTTCGAGAAATGTTTCGTCTGTTCTTCAAGACCAACTCAACAGAGGAAAACCGGAGGAAGCCCAAATGAGCCAGGAATCACTGCAATGCCTTTCTTAAGTGTGTGAAATTTCAATATGACCAAAAACTTGGGCAAAAAATACTGTAATGTCCCAAAGGCAGTAAAAATTGTTCGTCGATCGTCAACACATCAGAAATTCTGCATCATCTTTCATCTTAACGCATATTTACAATGACATTCCAGCTGTCACCTCCTTGAACGTTGTTAATCTGCTTGCTGCATACTTCGAGGCCAGTTCAACACTTACAGATTGTGCTCTGTACCCGCCTACACTTGAGTGCGTCGAGTCTTCAATGGGACGAATCCACTTTCGCATTCGTGTAGTAAAGGGTGACCAGATAGCAATGGTAGTCTTTCCAATTGTTATGTTTCAACAGCTGTCAAAATTATCACTGACATCCAGCTGTCAAAATATTCAGAAAGGTTTGCCATTTTATCAACGTGCGGATATTATTAAAAAATATTTTCGAAATTCCGGCACAGTTATAAATACCCAATGTGAATTTCGTCGTGAGCTCGGTCGTCATTATGGCTTCAGTGTGCAGGCAATTCGTCGCACCGTGGAAAAATTTGAGCGTGACTACACTCTTTTGGATCTTAAACCACCAACCAGAGACACATTAGTGCGAAATGAAGAAAACATAGCCGCCGTAGCGGCCAGTATCGAAGAAGGCCCATAAATGTCGATTCAGCGCCGATCTGCTGAACCCGGCTTATTTTGCTTACATCCGTATAAGATTGTGCTGACGCAAGATTTAAAGCCAGATGACCATAGACAATGCCGGGCGCTTGAAATGTTGGCCAGAGATCCGGATTTTGGCCAAAAAATTATCTTCTCGGACGAGGCCCATTTTTGGTTCAGCGGCTATGTCAACAAGCAAAATTGCCGCTATTGGAGCAATCACAATTCGCCAGTGTTCGGGCAATCATCGATGCATCCACAAGAATTGACTGTTTGGTGCGGCTTATGGCATGGCGGCATCATCAGACCATATTTCTTTCTATATGAGGAAGGAGACACGGTTACCGTCAAAGGTCTCAGGTATAGATCGATGTTAACCGACTTTCTGTAGTCAGATCTCGACAAAATCGATATATCCGAGTTGCGGTTCCAACAAGACGGCGCTATATGCCATACAAGCGATGCAATGCTCGAAGTTGTGAACGAGAAAAGGTGTGGTATTCCACATATAATGGCATGAACGTAGCTTCAGAATAAAGCCAGAATAAATTTTTTATCTCACACCGTTTTTGTTTTATTTAAATTTTTTTTCCTATCATTCTTATCTGGTCACCCTTTAGCAAGACTACTTAAAGATCTTATCACCTTCTTGTAAAGAGGCAATTTTTCACGCTGGCGAACCCACTGCGTAACCTTTTTGATCAATCTTACTCTTAGGGCTCTTTCCGAGTAGATGGAAAAAAGCATTTGTCCATCCTGCCCCTAAAAAAGGCGAATCTTCTTCTCTCTTCTCCTACAGACCTATTGCACTTACGTCTTTTCTTTCCAAGATCATGGAAACGCTGATAAACTGTCAGCTCATGAAAAATCTCGAAACACGAAAACTTCTCAATGACCAGCAATATGGTGTCCGTAGCCATGGATCCATTGGTAATTGGAAGGCTGTCAGAGAAGTTTGAAATCCAAAGTGGAGTTAGGCAGGGCTGTGTACTATCACCAATACTGTTTATGTACTGAGATGTACTGCATGCAGCTTTGTCGACTGGAAATGGAGGATTTCAGTGGACTCCTTAGTCACAGCTCAAACATCTGGACTACGAGGACAACGTCTGCTTACTCTATCACAGGATCATGGATCTCCATCAAACGACAACAACGGTGGAGAGAGAAGCTGAAATCATTGTGCTAAGGATCAATACGACAAAAAATAAGGTTCAACCTTGGAACTTTGTCATCTAACCAAGCAGAGACTTCTGGACAACCTGCAGAGATTGTAGAGAATGTTCAATATATTGGCAGTACTGTCTCTACTGATGGCGGGACCGAGCTGGACATGATTCGCCGAATCGGGGAAGCAAAGGCTGCGTTTGGAATGCTATCCAAAATATGGAGAAACAACTCTATCAGCCTAAAGAGCAAGCTATGACTGTTCCACTCCAATACTGAATTCGTGATTCTTTATGGGAGCAGCACTTGGAAACTCACACCCGTGTTCAGAAGAAAGCTGCAAACGTTCGTGAATAGATGTCTTCGAAACATCTTGGGCCAGAAAGGCCCAACCGTATCTCTAATGATGAACTTGATGCGAGAACAGGTCAGGAACCCATTGGCTCTATCATAAGAAGAAGTAAGCGGCTGTAAACAGGGCATACGCTTCAAGCGATGCAATGCAACCCTTTCACGCAGAGAAGCAGACGAGTGGGCCGACTTGGCGAAGAACGGTCGAAGAGGAATCAGTACAACTAGGAGATACATCTCCAGAAACTATACACGATGGCGCGTAGGAGTAGTGCAGGCCTTATGCCCCGCAAGGAGAACCTCACGGACATAATAGGTTCGAGGACCTAAGTAAGTCAGTAAGTAAAACGTACATAAATCTGGCGATAGTAAAGTTGTTGCACTTTGTTGATATTTCTAAGGCAGTTCACAGAGCTTGGCATCAGGCTCTTTTGTCAAAAATGCGTGCTTTTGGGATCGACGACTCCCTTCGTCAATGGATTAGAAATTACCTTTCGGAACGTTCAATTCAAGTTGTCTTGGATACCAACTTGATCAAAAAGTTCCCGGAATGTATTCAGAAAATTGAAGGTACAAGTTTATTCATCTAAATCATTACTTCCTCTCGGCTGCTGAAACGCGTTCCCCGTAGTGGTTTTTTAACTCGATTGAACAGAAAGAAATCACAGGAAGCCAAATCAGGTGAATTCGGTGGCTGTTGGATTGTATTTGTTGGATTTTTCGTGAAAAAATTCCGAATAATGATGGCACTGTGCTACCGCAACGGTGCGTCATCATGGTGCAAAATCCACGAGTTTTCTGCCCACAATTCTGATCGGTGAATTGCTTAACGCAAACGTCTCATAACGCCCAAATAATACTCTTTGTTTACTGTCTGGCCTGCTGGCAAAAACTCATGATGCACTACACCGTTGTACGAGTAATCCATGAAAACCATGAGCATTGCCTTCTTTTTTGACTGAAAACGACGTGGTTTTTTTGGTCTCGGCTCATTTGGTGAACGGCATTCACTTGCCTGATGTCTGGATTGCGTGTCGTACTCATAAACCCACGTCTCGTCTCCAGTAATGATCCTTTTGATAAATGTGGGATCGGATTCAGCCTCGCAAATCAACTCTTTTTTGCATGAAATTGAGGTCGTTTGGCACCAACTTTGCTGCTACACAGATTTAACAACTTACCAAAAAAAAATAGAACTCAAATCGGAACAATGGGATCGCCACACAGTGGTGTCTCCCGGGAACTTTTTGGTCAAGGTGGTATTTCGATATTCAGGAAATAAATGCTGGCGTGCCCCAGGGCTCCATCTGTCTCCGGCACTTTTTTTTTAAAATTTGGTCAGCGTATGTTAAGCTCATTAAATTCTGATATTAACAGAATAATTAATCGTTGAATCACTAACAGAATAGAATTGTTTCCAGACCACAATGCTGTCTTCTGTCGTTAAAGCGAAAAACTTTCCATTGTCGGTGTGTGTGGCAATGACAACTTACGTTATAATAACTACGTCTTCTATGTCGTCAAAAATGTTCCGAAATGTCTAGGCTTCCTCAAGGGTTTTTAGAAACTCTTCCGCCTCTGATCTAGCCTCAATATACTCGTATAGGGCATTTATCCGCTCGAAATTGGAGTACAATGCCCACATCTGGTTAAGTGCCCCAAGACTTCTTTACACTTGGTAGACAAGATTGAAAACCGTCTCATAAAATTTATAGGTGACGTCAATATTGCACTGTATATTGACACGTTTAAACACCGACGTAACGTCTCTTGCCTCATCATGTTCTATTACTATTTTCACCAGTGTTCCACCGAAGTTGCCAGTAGCATTCCGCCCCTTCAAAGTTTTAACAGTAACACCCGTCTCGCCATGAATGCTCATTAGTATACCCACAAGCCCACTTTCGGGTAGACTCTGAAATGTCGTGATTCGTTTCCAAGCCATAGAAATAGCTTGTGAAATGCCTTGCAGAGCTCTTTATTTCCCAGCCATTATAACCTTCAAACATTCAAAACCAACGTGCACCGGTATCTCTCTTTTCTCCCTCCCTAACTTGCCCTTGCCTGCGATATGTGCAAACATTTTAAGGGTACTAAGGGTATCTCTAATGGCATTAAAATTAAGCAGCAAAATTAAGCAGGACTCGAAAAACCGCAAAAACAGGAAGTAAGAGTGCACTGCGGTAATGTCCGAGTGAATCTCTGAGTGTGCCTCTACAACTGCTACAACTCTTACCACTCGCATGTTCCCATTCATTTGTCTTTGTTTTGTACTTTGCCGTGAGAATCTGATTATTGGGATGTAAACAACCCCCATCAAGTGAAGGCGCAATTGCTCTCAAATTAGATAGACACAGTTTGGCTGTCAATAGCTCCTTGACGCACCTAAATACTGCAGTATCCATTGTGGCAATAAGAGCACTGATGTTATGCCGACGGCACTATCACATTTCTCCTAGTTCCAAATCAATATTTTTTTTACAAATCCTTTCATTCGCAATTATACAGTGAAAAGACTCTTTCACTTACAGACCAAAACCATCACACCCACCTCACATTTGAGGTGATAATGTCACCATCCATGACAATGCCACAAAAAACCACATAGCAGCGCGTGGCAAAACCATAGCCGGAAGCAGACGACCACCATGCGATATCAATTAGTGACAGTGCACCGACAAAACTACCGCACAATTTCCATTTGTCTGCTCACTTTGGTCTGCCAACAGTGGGTAGTCCACCATCCACCATCCTCGTACTATGAGATATTGCCCTGCATCCTGTCCCGAAACTGAGCAATGGACACAGTCTGAAATTAAATACAAAACTCAATGATGATAGCTTTCAGCTTTTCATTAATTTTTTCGGCTTCGGCTTCGGAGGCAGTCCCAAACTGCACAGCGACTTGTCTAAATTTCCTAAAAAGCACCGTCAACCCTCTCTGAAAAAAAAAAAAACATCCTTTTACACGTTTCCAGTTCACATCCGGTGAGGCTAGTTTGTGTAGCTCGAAAATTGTAACTGCCTAAAGGACAAAGTGCCAAAGTGCGAATTGGTCATAGCAATGTTGTCACCGCATTTCATGGGGCCGTAGCCGTACGAGGACTTGCCCATCGCTGCGTTTACGTAACAAATATCGGCACTGGTATTTCCGGTAAACCATTCTAACTACTACCCCTGTCGCCGTTGTAATATTTTGGCAAACTATGCAAACTAAATCGACACAAATGCTAGGAATGCTGGAAGGGGGTGAGGTGGAAAATATAGTGTTGTTGGTTGGAGGGAAATGTTTCTCGTGGCTGGGGAAACAAAGAGGATTTTTTTTTGAGAAGTCTTACACATCTAAAGTTCTTGTGGAACAGCTAATAGCAAAGACTACGCGTTGAATTCTATCTACCAGAAGCAAACTGGACTCCAAATTCGATCATCCTACTCGTAGTTCTTGGCGTATGGTGCATTGTCGCATCTTCACGTTAATTTTATGTCAATCTTGCAGTTTCGGCTCGAGAAATAGCTTTTTTTTCAATAAATCTTTGCCGTGCACGACATATGATGTAGTTAGGTGTTCAAAAGTGGTATTCCAAGGTGGATGAAAGAAACGGCTGTTGGTCAGGGCACTACAGCAATACTCAATTTATCGAGTCTTAGACGTTCGGGGCTCTCTACGGGGTAAAAATATTGCAGACAAAACGTCCGAAAGAATACTGTCTGCGCTCTCGTGCTTATGAGAAACCAAACTCTGTTCACAAAAGCCCTGACACAAGTTCAAATCTTTTCCTGAACCGCATCAGATATGACGAGCTGCTTGCGGTGGTGGAGTAAAGTGGAGCTATTCATACTCACCGTCGATGCCGTTAATGCAGGGGGGGAAGGTGAAGATGTGGGACAAGTAAGTATTGTGCAGTTATAACGCTTGCCATTCAGAAGATGGTCACAGAATTCTTTAGCAATAGAAGGCTTAAATCGCATACCGACGGTCAACATTGCAGCGTTTCCGTTGGAGTCCCATAAGTATCGGTCTTCGGACCTCTTTTTCGGAACATAATGTATGATGGAGTGCGGTGATTGACGCTGCCGGAAGGAGGAGAGTGAACCAATTCGCTGACGGCATCGCCATCGCCATAGGGGGAAAGTGCATCCACATGAGAGAGTCCGCCACGGATGTTGCAAGGATTAGGAATTGGTTGGAATCTTCTGGTCTGGAATTAGCACAAGACTGAGTCGCAGGACCGTGGAGTATGCGCACTTTCGAGTCGGAAACCAAAGAGTCAGGTCGAAGGAGTTCCTAAAATATCTCGGAGTAATACTCGATAATAGGCCGGGATTCAAGGCTCACTTGAATATGCCAGAAAAAAAGCATCACTGATGCAGGCAACACTCCTTTGGATGCTTTCGACACATCGTTGGATACGCCCGGAGGATACTTCTATTCAGAGTAGTCAGTTTGTTCATCCTATTCGCTGCCCCGATGAAAGAGTTAACATGAAAATTGTCGTGAGCGTATAGCCTCTTTGCAATAAGGATTATCAGCCGAAGAAGCATTCAATGTACTAGCCGGAGAAGGCAAAAATAGTGAAATAGCAAGAAAGAGCAAAAGGCCAGCATATTGCAATACGCCAGGTGAGAGAGCTCCACAAAACTCAGGTGGACACAATTCCCATTATCAAACCATGGACAACGAGGGCAAGACAAGACAGTAACTACCACCTTCGTCAGTACTTGTCTGGATACGCCCTTATCGGAAATATTTCTATAAATTTAGGCGCTATGGTTCAGAACGAAGGCGTTTTCAACGATGGTCAAGAAACACGCATCGAAATTTAATCCTCTACCCATCAACTCCAACTCGCACCTCCACGTGATGAAGGTATAGTGTCCCTAACCCCAGTGAGACGTCATTGTGCTAGGAGATCTTAACGCACGGCTGGGTAATAAAGCGCGTCATCGGAATAATACTACATGCGATAATAGATTCAGGTTTTTAGAATTTGTAACGTGGCGTAACCTCTTAGTAGCCAGCACGTGGTTCCCAAATCGCAACATTCATCAAGGGGCTTGCCTATCCCCTGATCATTCAACTGATTGATCACATTGCGATCCACGTCACGTACTCCTCCAGCATTCTGGAAGTTCGAACTTTCCAAACAGCCAACATCAACTCGGATCATTAACTGAGTACAAATGCGGTTATCACAGGCATAATGGAGTCATATAAGAACTTCAAAGTTCGACGCTGAGAAATTGCAATCTCAAGAGACTGCTGAGAATCTTTGCCGATCGCGTTTCTCTGAAGCCGACTCGATATCCTAGTCCCCATACTCAAACAATTAGATATGGAATGGAAGTTATATCAACGAACCACCAGAGAAGCTAATTCTAAAGCTGGTTTAAACCCAAAGTCGCATAATTGTCCTCCATATTTGGTTGAATGTGGAGTTGTAATAACTAGTGGGTGCCGTGGCTCTAAGATCGGCGAGTTAAAACTGCTCGGCCTCGACTCAAATCTAGAGTGTAACCTTTTGCATTCAACATGGGTTCCGATTGGTATCAAAAGAATGACGGAGAGCTCTGGCCAGGCAAATCCTGCCCCCCATGGGAATCCCGTGAACTTAAGTCCACACGACAGGTGTTCACGAAAAACACAAGAGACACATGTTGATCACCCCGGATGAAGACGATATGAGAATACCGTTCCACAGACCTAGACCAAGTTATGATAGGAATATCGAAGCTTAAGTTTAATAAACCGGCTAGAGCTGGCGGACTGCCTCTGGGTTAAAGGAGCTGAAGATGATCTGTAAGATATGATCAGAGAAAAGCATGCCCATAGCATGGAGTCTTAGCAACGTTTGACAGATCCACAGGAAAGGAGATCCATTAAGCTGCGCTGCCTATAGGTCTTTTCTGCCATATTATGTGAGCATCTGATACCCTTCGTAACCAATCTTGTTGGGACAGTGCGGTTTCAGGCTAGAAAAGCCCACCATTGATCAAACGTTCACACTGTGACAGATCTCGGAAAAAACCTGGGAATTTCAGATCGACATGCTCGCGACTCCGAAGCCGCAGATGACATCGTGAATAGGGACGAGCCATACAACGCTATCCCTACTTTTGACATCCCTGCCGAACGTCCTTCAATCTGGATAACAATGAAGAGTTCCCGCTACTCCATCAAAGTCGATATTGAATGTTGGCTTTCAATGTCAAAAAAGGTTAAAGATAAGGCGGCGCGTTATCACGCGAATAACATTTATGTAATTGGACGAACTTTGAAGCGAAAGCGGCCGAAATGGGTCTAACGGTAAACGCGGGGAAAACAAAGTGCATGTGGTCATCTGAAGATGACGCACACCACCAATGGTTTGGCCATAACGTCACCTTTTGGAGCTATAACTTCGAAGTGGTTAAAGACTTTGTCAAAATTGTCTCCGAATTCATAAACAGCTAGGACATCAGCACAGAAATCAGACTTTTGCCAATCTCTGTTTCTTTGAGTTCTGAAGGCAGACGTGCAACAGATCTCTCTCTCCTAAGGCCAGACCCGCCTCATATAAGTCCTTTATCATGGCTGCCCTGTTTTATTACGCATAGTAGTAGATCGTTTTGAAAATTGTACGAGCTTTACAGCGACATGGGCCTAGTTAGGCGTCTACAGATCCAACATCTGATATGGAAGGTCCATGCTTACCGAAAGGACACCACATTTCTTGCCCAAAGAGCCTTCGATTCTAACCCCGTCGATTGGAAACAGATTTCCTCAGTTATAGTGTGTGTTCAGAACTGGCTGGGAAGAGCTGAAACCTTGAGGTACAAGTGGTGGTCGCAGAGAATACAGTATACCACAATTATTAATCAGTCCCGCGAAGAATGCCTAACGGCAGTCAAACGGGAAGAGTGCTTCCCAAGTGCAGTGATAGAGTAAGCACGTAGGCGCGAGATACAGCAGAATCATAACCCACGAAACAAGCATGTCATCATTACGGGGTACTGGAGTAAGTTAGGTTAGGTAAGAATGGCTGCTGGAAAGACCAACCCATTTAGGCCATTGTGATGTCACGTGGATCTCTGATCATTCTACTCTTGGAACCAATTTGAGCTTATGATGAAGCGCAGGACACTGTTAATGTTAATATTGTCGAGATCGTTTAGGTCATTGTAGAAGAAAGCTCCTAAATGGAGTCTCCGTCTTTGGTAGAGAGCTGAGAATGTACAGAGCTTCTGCAGAAGTCGGTTGTAAAAACGAAAAGCCTTCTTGCGCGCTTGCCTAGAAGACAGTATCCAGTGATGACACCTATGATAGCGCTGAGATGAAAGATCAAACTTTTAGAGTGATTCAGATCCAGCTTTGGGCAGATTTGTTTGGTCTCTAGATATACATATTGATGCAACAGTTAACCTTAGGTTTGTTCTTTTATTAGCTTCCAGCTTTAATATCAGTTTGTACGTAGCGATTGGCATACCGACGCTATCCTCTTCCGGTAGAATAGGTAGATTGGTTCCAATTTTGGTGAGTTTAAGTTGGTAGGTGGAAGTTGAATTGCTCTGCCATTTACCTAAGAGATGATCGGCTGTCAAAAGCTATTTTAGAATTTTGTGAAATGGAGTCCTGGTACCTGATTGCAGCCTGACTATCCGAAAAGATGGGGATATCCTTGGAAGATATCAAGTTTTTCTTCAGCCAGGACAGGACTCCTTTAATTGTCAAAATTTCCGCCTGGAATATGCTACAGGGATTTAGCAAACGGAAGGAGTTGCTTCGATTAAGCTTATCTGAGAAAACACCACCACCAACTCAGCTATCAGCCTTGAATCCTCCCAATCCACAGCGATCTGCCCAACGGGTTAATCTGTTAAGATTTAGTTGAAGGAGTTCTTCAATGGTATTGAGATACTTTCCTGAGAAGGCTATAGCAACGTCATCTACTACCACTCGCTTCCAGGCCAGCTCCACCCAGTTTCGCGTTGATAGCGTTGATAAGCATAAGACTGATCAACTCCCTAACTGAGTCATCTGCTTTCATAGTTGACAGCGTAGTTGTGATTGGCAGATGTGTTGGCGTTGTTAAAGGTACCTTCAATGTCAAGGAACGCGACCATCTATGGTGTGGGGATTGATCAATGTGGCTAACCAGTGAATGTACAGCCGTTTCCACCAACTTTCCTTTACAGTAGGCATGTTAAGCGGTAGACAAAAGTTGTGTATGGATACCAAACAGTCGTTCTAGAGTTCATGAGAACATTTTCCGCCTTGGGAATGAAAACTACATTAAGTTCTCTCAATGATAGGGGAATGTGGACCTTTTTTACACAGCTCCCCATGATATTCTCAAGCGTAGGCAGGATAATATCTGAGAACCTTTGTAGCTCGGCACGTATTATACTGTGCGGATTAGCAGACGGTATGGCTTGAAGCTATGCAGACCCCAGAGCAGCTTGTCTCTTGTAAACAGACCGTGAATTCTAGTAACGGTTACAATAATCCAGTTAAAGTTGCTATTGGCCGTGAAATGATGAGCTACCTGAAAAGTGGGTGTCCATAGCAGGTTGATTGATTCATAACTTGAGGTTGTCCAAGAGCCATCGATTCTTTTCAAACAGCTAGGCATTACAGGATTTATAGAGCGGATTTTTCTTAACCGCGATGCCTTAGAGGTTTCTGTTATTACTCGTATGTCACAGAATGACCTCCACGATTATTGCTTTGACTTCCTCAGTTCTGTTTTGTATATTTTGAGAGATTCCTTCTATGAGTCCCAGTCAATCACTTTCTTGTGCTTTTGCTTGGTTGAAAAGTTTCCCACAGACCTTTCTAAGAGGACCCAGTGCTGATGTCCACCAGTGCCACTTTTTCTTGATCGAATAAGAGGATTGCAAACAGCCATTGCCTGCTTGATTGATAGCTAGGGTAAAATCCTTGACTTTCATGTCAGGCTCGTTGCTGTTATGCGGAGATCCCTGAGTGCTAGTTGGTGTGGAGGAGCATCACTTAGGTTGAATTGGATGTATCTGTGATCTGAAAAATATATACCATTCAGTTCGTTATCATTTAAACGATGTTGTCGGAGTCAAAAGTGATATCTAGCACTTCTTGTCGGTTTTTAGTTATAAAAGTGAGTTCACTGCCAAGTTGCAAACATGGAGGTAGGTACGTATTACGTAATCAAACAGTAACTCACCTCTATCGTTGATGTCGGTTCTGCCCTATACCGTGTGATGTGTGTTAGCGTTGCACGCGATGATGAGTTTTTAGCCTTCCAGCTTTCAGGTTGTTACCAAGGAGAGGGCCCAAATCTGCGTGATACGGATATGCCAATGCCATTCAGTAGGTGCTTTGGCAGTCTCCAGTCTGACAACGTCTATGTCGGGGTTGCTGAGATTAGGAAGTAAGAATGCATTAAGGCTACGTTGAGCTAATATACAAGTTTTAATCTTACATTTGCCGCTTGTTTAGAGTGGGACGTATTCAGGTGTCCCAAGTCCACTAACCTCGGCTTTTACAATCTATGATTCCTGGATTAGGATGATGTCTTCTGAGTTTTTGGAAAGATACAAAATGAGTTATGTCGAGGCCTTTTTGCAGTGATGGAGATTAATCTGAAAAAACCGTAGCATTATCATGCCAGAGGAGCCTTCACTACGGTATTGTTCGAGTCCTCCGATTCCGAACATGTGGCCAAGAGCTTATCTTCATCCTCTGATCGTAAAGGACCTCTTTTGAATTCTTCATCGGTTTTCATTTCCGACAGAGTATCAGAGAAGGAGACTGACGGCTTAGTTGTCACCTCGGATAGATTGGAGTCGTCGCTACCCATTTCAGGAAACGATATCGATGCTCCAAGATCTGAGGCTGAATTTGCTTATTCGGTTAAATTTGTTAAACGTAATCAGTAGCTCTGCTGGTGTTATTTCAATAGACATTAGTTGTGTCCGAGTGCAGTTACTCAAGCATCCGATGTATTAGGGATCTGGGTTATCAGCCTGGGTTCAATCAGGATGCACTAAAGAAATTGGCAAAGTAATTGCCGACGATTGAAGAATCAGACGACTTCATATTGGAGAATTTGAGATACGACGGATAGGTATCGGATTTTTTTCATATCAATAAATTAAAGGAACTGCTTGGGGTCAGAATCGAGGGTGGTTTACATTCGGCTGAGGTATCTCTTATAGTGAATACCATATCACAAAGTTGGGCGAAGTGGTAGTGAGTTTTTCAGGTAAATTCGATAGTCAAATTCACAACCAGATTTAATGTACCTAGTCCTGCCATAAGTTCTGTTACACAATTTCCAGCGCTTATCGTTCAAAACTTCTTACGGGAATAGAACCATTAACTTTTGCACTGATCAGTGAAGAATACTAGTCAGTTTGCGACCTATTAACATGGAGTGGGGCGTTAAAGAGAATCGAGTCGCGGTAATAGCGTTGCATAAGTGCGGAAAGAGTGCTGGCCAAATTTTCGAGTTGCTGAAACCATTCGGAATATCGAGAAAATTCGTTTATCGAAGCTACATTCACGTAATTATGTGTGGAATAGCACATTATTCAAATGGCCGCCTCGACTTCACTGACAGTGCTTTAAGCGGTTGGTCCAATTTTGAATGACTCGGTCCAATATATGCGGCGTTATTCCGGCAACAACGGGTCGAATGTTGGCCTCGAGCTCGACGATTTGTTAGCGTAGACTAATTACTTGACGTAGCCCTGGAGAAAATAATTGAGTGGTGTCAAATCGCCAATCGATGTCGAGCTCTGACTACAGAAAGTCGGTTAACATCGCTTTATACCTGAGACGATTGACGGTAATGGCATCTCCTTCCTCAATCCCAAAGAAATAAGGTCCGATGATGCCGCCATGTCATAAACCGCACCAAATAGTCAATCTTTGTAGATGGATTGATGTTGGCCGAACACTTGTGGATTGCGTTCACTGCAATAGCGGCAATTTTGCTTGTTGCATAGCCGCTGAGCCAAAAATGGGCTTTGTGCTAGAAAATGATTTTTTGGCCAAAATTCGGATCTCCGACCAATATTTCCAGTGCCCAGTTAGCGAACTCACGGCTTTGTCTATTGTCGTCCGGCTTCAATTATTATGTCAGCACAATTTAATGCGGATGTCGGCCCAAACCCAACCGCAAAATAAATCGAGTTGCCTCTCTGGCGATGCTCAATTCAGCTGATCGGCGTTGAGTCGACATTTCTAGGTCTTCTTCGATATTGGCTGCTACGGCGGCTATCTTTCCTTCATTTCGACCAAATCTCTGCCAGGTTGGTGGCTTAAGCCATGATAACGACCGACCTCACGACGAAATTCACGTTGCGTATTTACAACTGAGGCAGAATTTGGATAATAATTTCCGCACGTTCAGCAAGCGTAAAACGATTCCTAATGAAATGGCAAGCCTTACTGAATATTTCGACAGCTGGATGTCATTGGTAACTTTGACAGCTGCTGAAACATAACAATTGGAAAGACTATCATTGCTATCTGGTCACCCTTCACAATCTGTTCATGGAGACAGTGACTTTAACTTCGAATTCAGCTGTTGCTGACTTATTAACTAGTTGATGGTCGAAATGATCGTGATTTCCTAGGAGGATTCCTCGACCTATAGAAGAAGCATCATTCTCACAGCCGTCATCACGAAACACTTTGAATTCTGATGCAAACAGTTCTGAATCCCTGATATCAAATATTAGATTCGTTTTGGTCAAAGCAAAAATATATTATGGAAGCTTTTGGGAGTTAAGATAGGCAGAGGTTGTTTTTGTGCGCAGTACCCTTACACTTTGGTAATAAAGTGTTAGGTGTGCAGTTCTCGCTGTTTGTCAATAGAGTTCTTGTCGGTTTTAACATTTTCAAAACGTCATGATCTAAGCTTGGACATATGGTTAACAAACCGTTGACATATACTTTTGGTTGTGTGAAAATGTCTGATTTTGCGCCAAATAATCGTCACTTGGGGGAAGGGTTGATTTTCTTCTTTCATTCGAAGAAAACGGCGGCTGAAGCGCATCGAGAGTTCCAAAATGAGATGCTGATCTAAGTGAAACAACGTGCAGTGGTTGGTTCCGTCGCTTTAAAGACGGTGATTTCGATGTTGACGACCGTCCGCGTCAAGGATTGCCAAAATCCTTCGAAGACGCTGAATAGGAGGCATTGCTGGATGAGGATCCGTGCCAAACGCAAGAAGAGCTTGCTCCAGCATTAGGAGCATTTCCAAGCAATTGCATGCGTTGGGAATGATTCAAAAACAAGGAACTTGGGTTCTTTATGATTTGTGAACAATTGCTCCAGCGGCAAAAAAGGAAAGGTTATCTTCATCCCATCATTACGGGTGATGAAAAATGGATTCATTACAGCAACTCAAAGAGAAGAAAGTCATGGGAACTGGCCGGTCATGCTTCTACGTCCTCGGCTAGGCCGAATATTGACGCTGCGGAGATTATGCTGTGTATTTGGTGGGACCAGATCGGTGCTATTTATTTTGAAACCCAATGAAACTATCACTGGGGAGCGGTATCGACTTCAATTGATGCGATTGAGGCGAGTACTGCGCGAAAAACGGTCACAATACGAGCAGAGGCACCAAAAAGTGATTCTACAGCATGACAATGCTTGGCCTCATGTTGCCAAACCCTGAAAACGCTCAAATGGTAAGTCCTACCCCATGCGCCACATTCCCCAGATATTGCGCCGTCCGATTATTACTTGTTCCGTTCGATGGCATATGGTCTGGCTGATCAGCAGTTCCGCTCATAAGAAGACATCAAAACATGGGTTGATTCGTGGATAACCTCAAAAGGTGAAAAGAGGAAAAAGTTGTAGCCAGCGATGAGCAATACTTTGAATGATTCATTTGTAACCATTTTTTCACTTTGCGGTCGAAGCAATAAGCGGTTGCTTACAAGAAAGTGAAAACAAGTGCCTTCAAGATCGGGATGCTACGATCCTGTGTTGATTGCACGATGATTACTGTTCCATCTGAGCTTCAAAATTCTTGAAAGCCTCCATTTCCCTAGTTAAGGCCCTTTCAATCCATTCGCCAATCCAAGCATTTCTTCCCAAAACTTGTCAAAAAAGTTTCAAAATTCAATGCGTCGAAGCATTTGACATACGACACCCTAGATGGAGCCACGGAACAATATAAAGTAAAATTTACAAACGGAGTTGCAACATAACTGTAAAGCTTCTGGGATATTTCAGCCAGGTATTGTATTGTAGATGTAGGGAGGAATTTTGTTGCAATGGAAGTGGAAAATTTTGAGACACAACATTGACAGCATTAGCCAGACAGTACTCGAAATAGAAAAATTTTTTGCAGACTGTCAGACACGCATAGGGGATGGACATCAACCCCTATCAACGGATGCTGAGTACAGAGTGCGGATGGAAATTAAGCTGGCGGCGGATGAGCCGATATATTTTTGTTTTTCATTTTTTATCAATGTCAGTGCTAGAGTAGATGGCTAGTTCGATTGGTTGCAAGTGATAAAAGCATTTCTAACGGTCAATTGAACATTTCAAAATATTATTTTGAGTGCTCGTGTTTTGCGAACACCGAAGGTCGGACATTGGGTTAGGGGGGATTTATTTCGCATTAATTTTTTATTTTTTATTTTTAAATCGGTTTCTAGTTGGTTATATCGTTTGCCGATTGAATGGGAATTCCACGAGAGCGGTGAATGCGGTGATTATCACATAATGGAGGAGCTGTTGCAATGTCCGAATGGAAATTTAATTTTCCACATTTTCAACTGCGAAATGTGAATTAACTAAATAGAGGACAACTGGCTATGGCTCTGGTGCGGGTGTAATGACGGCTGATGGGGCAGTGGTGAAGCCCATTTATTTTATGCAGCAGATTTAATTAGAAAAATAAATTGAACATTTATTTGAAATGAATTCATAATGGTGGCGGGAATTTTTCGATTTGAATGCGAACAGCGAACAGCGAATGTGAATCTATTTCCATTTGTTTGCACAATTAATTAAATGAGGAGAGTGTAGAGCAGAGGGTAGATTGGGGGGAAAGGATGAAAGCGGATGAGGAAATACCATGATTTGTTTTTTCATAATTGGAATTTGGATTTGCATTTGTTGCTGGTAATGCAAATTTTGCTCTAAAAGGCAAGCTGGGTTCAAGTGGTTATACTGGGGTTTTGTATTAAAAGCGAATGTGGTGGGTTCGGATTTATGCCTTCTTTTTGACTTCTGGTAGGGAGCAAAGTAAATATATTGGGGGCTCCAACTTTTATACTCAAACACCTGCTGATTTAATCTATCCTTCCCCATGAACAACATGCTCTTAAGGTTGATCAAGAGACACTTGGCTGATCAGAGGTACTACAAGCAGTCATAGTTCAACCCTGATATTGAATAGGTTTAATGTGCTTCGGGAGCCACTGTGGTATAAGCTTTTTCAAGATAAAAAAAAGTAAAGCTGGTGCAGTGAAAATTGCTGTATAGTGAGACAACAGGAAAAAGAACACACAGGCAAGGCCCGCTTCAATTGAAACTAAAGGGTCCTTCTAATCTGCAAGCCTAATAGGCGGGAAACATCCCAAAATAAAATTCAAAAAATTAAAATTTCGAGGGCTTGAGTAGCTGGGCTTCTCCACGATGGCAATCTTAATGAAAACCTGGCAATCATGGCATAATGTACGCAGTAAAAATTGCATCCAATGAGATTGAAAGAGACGCGTTGAATAAAACAAAAATAATACAAAAATATGTTTGCTTATAACTGTGCGACAATAATGGTCTGTCGTCAGTGTCGTTTGCCATCAGAAATAACAGTTGGCGAAACTTATCGGGTGCTACGACCTTTTGACGAAGGACATAATCGTGTGCCTGAACAAGTAATTCGAACGGCCATGAGCCGTTTTCGCTGAACTTATACCCTAATTAATAATACGCATCCACAAAGATGTCGTACAATGCACACCGAAGAAGTTATTTCTGTGGAACGTAGCATTGAGGGGTCTCGAGTAAGTCAATTTCGCATTGTGTACCACAAGTGGATTTTTGTTAATCCACCTCATGTAGGATTTTGGGGAAAGATGCTAGTTTACGAGCAAGAATTGGCCATTATACAGGGTGGGGCAGAACCAGTTGAGCAGTTTTGAAGAGTTATAAAAAAAAAAACAGGGTACACCACCTCGATCAAAATGTTCCCGGGGGACACCACCGTGCGTGTAGCGCTCCGATTGCTCCGATTTGAGTTCTATTTCTTTTGTTAAGTTGGTTCCCTTTAAATCTTAGCGTCATAGCTTGACATTTGCAATTGTTAGCGATTTTTTACAATTTTAGAAATGGATTTAAGTTTGCAACAACGAACTTGTACGTGTATTAAATTTTGCGTAAAAAACGGATGTAATGGTGCGCGAACGTTGGAAATGTTGGAAAAGTGTCTCGGCAACGATTCTCTAAAGAAAACGGTCGTTTACCAGTGGGACGAGCGAGCGGTTCAAAAGTGGTCGTGAGTCAATCGAAGATGATCAACGCAGTGGCAGACCTTCGACATCCAAAACCGACGAAATGTTGGTCAATAACCGCAAATTAACCATCAGAGAGATAGCGGAGGACTTGAACATTGCCTATGGATCCGTCCAAGACATTTTGGTTAATGATTTGGGTTTCCGTCGCGCCGTGTAGCAGCAAAGTTGGTGCCAAAAGACCTCAATTTCATGCAAAAAAGAGACCGTGTTGATGTCGCAAAAGAGATGATTTGCGAGGCTGAATCCGATCCCACATTCATCAAAAGGATCATTACTGGAGACGAGACGTAGGTTTATGAGTACGACCGGCAATCCAGACATCAGGCAAGTGAATGGCGTTCACCAAATGAACCGAGACCAAAAAAACCACATCGTTTTCAGTCAAAAAAGAAGGCAATGCTCACGGTTTTCATGGATTACAACGGTGAGTGCATCATGAATTTTTGCGAGAAGGCAAAGAGTATTATTTGGGCGTTACGAGACGTTTGCGTGAAGCAATTCGCCGAAAGAGACCAGAATTGTGGGCAGAAAACTCATGGATTTTGCACCATGATAACGCACCGTCGCGCCGCACAGTGCCATCATTATTCGTAATTCTTTGACGAGAAATGCTGCAAATACCATCCAACAGCCACAATTCACCTGATTTGGCTCCCTGTGACTTCTTTCTGTTCAATCGAGTTAAAAAACCACTACGGGGAACGCGTTTTAGCAGCCGAGAGGAAGTAATGGAAAAACCGCAGGAAGCACTGATGGACATACCGAAAACCGAATATAAAAAATGTTTCGACGATTGGATCAAGCGCTGGCATAAGTGTGTTGCAGTCGATGGGGATTACTCTGAAGGGGACAATATAGATTTAGACGAATAAACTTATATTTCCAATTTTCTGAATACATTCCGGGAACTTTTTGATCAAGGTAGTATATGAAACAAATGTTTTTATTTGGCTCCCTTACCTCTAGCAGGTTTAGCAGGGGCGACGTTTAAACACTTTTCCTTTAAGATATCCCCAAAGAAAGAAGTCGCTTATGCTTAGATACGTCCGGGAAATATTTTTCTTAAAGCATTTAGAGAATTTCGGGCTTTGTGGGCTGTAGCCCCGTCCTGTTGGAACCAAACATCCCCTAGCCCCTCTTCTTCAACAACTACTTCCAGTCGGGGCTGCAGAAAATTTTGTAGCATTGAAACCCCGGAATTCACGGTCACGCCTCCCTCTTCAAAGAAGTACGAGCCAATAACGCCAAATTGTGATACGACACACCACACCGTTAGTTTGGGAGCTGTCTTTCGTGAACAATTTGGGGGTTGTTTTCAGCCCAGTAGCGAAAATTTTGTTTATTCACAATCCCGCTAACGTGGAAATGTGCCTCGTCGCTGCTGAAGAATGCTGCCTCAGGAGGTCTGCTGGGTTCAATTCTTGAACCATCATTATTTTGAAGGGATGGAAATTCAAATCTAAATGCATAATCCTCCTCAAACTGCGGTCTGAAACCCCCAGTGCAACAACGCGCCTTCGAGCAGAACGTTTTGGCGATTGTTCGAGTGCTGCTCTCACTACCCCACATTTTCTGGTGTTCTGATGGATCTTCGTCAGCCATGTGTATCTATTCTTAGTGTGCTAGCAGTTTCCTCCAACTGCCGAATCCAGGACCGAATTGTGTTCGCAGTAGGAACAGCACTATTGCGCGGAATGTTAAAGCGACGCTGAAAAGCTGTTTGGGTCGCGATCACTGGTCGGTTGTTTTCATACAACGCACGTACGGCAAAGCAATGATGTACTCCAGTCCAAACCATGTTTGCTACAAGTGGGGATGCCGACAGAACAAAAGGAGACCTAGTGTAGCTGCCTATCCGCACCACCGCCCCACTAAACTGCTGAATTGGTTCTGCCGCACCCTGTACGGTGAATAGGTTGAATACGAGTTTTTCCACCACAAAATTTTGTTCAGCGATGAGGTTAAATTTTGGTTGAATTGCCAAGTCAATAAGCAATTGACTTATTTACTTACTTTAACTAACTACCTCCAGTTGTGCACTCGAAGTCGGTTGAGGTCTTTCTCTACCTGTCCTTCCTTTGTCCCTCAAAGAGTCTACGATCCGAAGAATTTGTGTCCATTCGCTCTACATGTTTTAGCCATTCCAGGCAAATGATGCGCAGCTTTTTCATTATAGGTCGATGTCACTGTCCATCTCATATAAGTAGTTCGTCGTGGAATCTTCTCCTCCAAAGCCGATCAACGCAAGTGGGACCGAATATTTTTCGAATGATTTTACTCTCGAAACGACTGAGGATATCTTCATCTTCATAGACAAAGTCCATTACTACCCCGAAATTATAGCTTGTCGATTGTGAAGTTCTGTCCGATTCGTCGATATTATGTGTCCGTTCTTGTTGACAGCGTATTCTTGGTTTTGCCCTCATCTACCGCTAAACCCATTTTGCCAGCTTCCGTTTCAATACTAGCATATGCACATCCCGCTGTGTTGCACAGAATTTTGAAAGATTATTCCTCCAGTGTACTCTTGTGAGTTCTGCCGAATTCTTTCAAATACGAAGTTAAAGAAGTCGCATGACGCCGCGTCTGCTTATCTAAAACCTTTTTTGACATTAAAGCTTTCGGCTAAATCTTTACCAACTTTGACGGTGCAGCGATGGAGAGATGGACGAGCTTGGCAGAGATACCAAAACTAGACATGACTCTATATAGCTCGTCTCTATAAATACTGTCATATGCGGCTTTAAAATCGATGAAAAGATGGTGAGTATCGATTTGGACTTCCTGAGTTTTTCCAGTGTCTGGCGGAGTGCGCAGATTTGGTGGACTGTTGACTTTCCTGGTCTGAAACCGCACTAATAGGGGCCAATCAGATTGTTGATAAAGGGTTTTAGATGTTCACACAATATGGCCGACAAGATCTTGTATGCGATTTAGAGGAGACTTATGCCTTTATAGTTGGCGCAGTTGAGGGGGTCTCCTTTTTATGGATCGGGCAAAAAGATTTCATTCATCAGGCATACATTCTTCTGACCACATCTGAGAAATGAGTTGGTGTATGCTCTCTACAAAGTTATTTCCTGCAGCTTTGAACACCTCGGCCTGTAAGTTGGACATGACCAGCTGTTTTGTTGGATTTTAACTTAGATATTGCTATCCGGAAGTTTTGGCTATCATCGTTTAAGTTGAATGGTCGGGATGTGGGGCTTATTTGCTTATTGCCAGTCTGCAGAAAATGCTTTTCCATATTCTCAGCATCAATTGTGGCCCAATACAAGGTTTCTTTCTTCACCTCGACGGGCTTCTATAGGGCTCTTGGTAAAACTTCCGTACGTTATTCCTGGAGTAAGAACCCTCAATATCTTCGATCAAGCGCTTCCCGTGCTCTTTTTCTTTTTCTGGAGAAGCCTATATTCTTCCCGTCTCTTCTACTCGTAGACTTATGTCGCAGCTCCGCTTTGTATGCTTCTTACTTAGGCGCATGTATTTGTCGGTATTTTTCTTAAAACCAGGGATTTCTTCGTGCTGGTGAAACCCAGCACATCAGTTGCGGCGCCTCTGATGGAACGTTGGCAGAGTTCGGTACTGGATACTGGCAGCATAGAAGTTGTTACGAGATTTGAAGATACTCTTTTGGGCGAAGATTCTGGCACTCTCGTGTAATTGCAGCTTTTCTACGTTAAACCTTCTCATACTATTTCTTCCTTTTTGTGGCGTTGGGGAAAATCTCCATCCGCACTTTGGCTGCAACAAGGTGGTGATCTGAGTCAATGTTGGCCAGCCGGAGGTTTCAGACCTCCAGAATACTGGAGGCATCCCTTTTGTCTATCGCACGATTTGGTTTAGCGTTTGATGATCTGGATACTCCCATGTCCCCTTGTGTATAATGAGACGAGGAAACCACGTGCTTGTTATAGCGATATTTCGTCTCACTGTAGAGTCAATAAGCCTAAGTCCGTTGCCAACATGATGTTGCGTAGGATATGCTTACCAACTGCCCTACTAAGATGCCTTCTTTTTCTATCATCGCATAGGTGACTTTAACTTCGGACATTGCTCATATGTTTTGTCGAGGAACTCGTAGAAACATTCTTTGGTGGTGTAGTCCATGTCTTCCGTAGGGGCATGGGCTCATATTTGGCATTTATTAGGGAATGTAGCCATGAAGCAGATTATCATAAAGCGCTCGCTCATGGGTCGAAAGCTCAAGACTTCTTTCCTAAATCTGAGGCATACGACAAATCCGCATCCGCATAAGCGCTGTTTCTTTTCCCTATAGCAATCACCTATGGTACATTCTTTTTTTGTCCAGTTCAACCCATCACACTTCCGGGTGGCGGTGATACTCATATGCATGTGATACCAGTCAAGGGCCTCTGCTAATTGCTCAGTTGTGATTTTCCTGTTAAGGGTCTGAACATTCCACGTGCATATCCGAAGGACGTTGTCTTTGCTAAGGTCGTCAACAGTGAATCCATTTTTATTCATTAGTTGGTTCTTCAATATAATGTGTTGGAAATATCGTCTCTATATTCGTAACAACAGAACACATGCTCTTCAACAGATTGGAACACATGCGCAAGTAGATTTACAGGGGGGCGAGAGTTGGGTCCAGACAGTTTCCGTATGCTTGCGCTGTCCGGTAAGCAAGAGAATTAGGGTAGTAGTGATCAGACCTGAGTAGTGCGCATATTGGTCAGCCAATACTACAGTCACATATTTTAATCTCTTTCGCATACGGTTGTGAGCCCTATGATGGCGTAGCTTCGCGTAATGCTGCTGGCCGGGCATGCCCTTTCTATTTTTGCCTGCGTGAGTAAAAACTTACCGGGGACCACCACTGGGAGCTAAGACAAGCACTCCACTATGAATTTTAGTGCTGTGCGGCTGGTTGGATTGACCAAGTAATAGGATACTCAGCAGTTTCCCGATTAACCGCCACGCAGACGCCGTTACATCTACAAAAATCAGTGTGAGTTGTATTTTATGGGCTGCTGGCTTCAAAAATGTCGAAACGTTGCAGTTAACTAATTGAATGACATTAATGTGCTAGAGCTTTGTTTTCAACAAGACGAAGTAATGTACCACACAGCGTGCCCCGTATTCAATTTATTGAAGGAAACAATCAATGAGCCCCTAGTTTCGGGTAACAGACCTGTGAGTTAGTCTTCAAGATCGTGTGACTTAACACTTCTAGATTATTTTATGTGAGGATATGTTAACTCGTTACTTTTACTCCTCAGTAATAGAGTTCTTACACTACATCATCTACCACATCAGGAACGTTAGCTCGACACTCACATAGATAGCGTTCGGCAGGATCGCCATTACTCTCACAGCAAATATGGCAGCATGTTGTGTCATTAATTCCCAGCAGACTTAGCGATGCTAGTCCGCCATCTTAGCTACTGAGGAACCGTTGACATTTCAGAGCACTGGGAAGCAATCGTTTGTTCTTCTGGCATTCTACACAGCCATGGCATATGCAGATATGTTCACATGAAATCAACTTTCAATGGAAGTTCTAACCAAAAATGCAGGAAGTTTGTACAAGCTCGAGTCCTGAGACAACCTCCTCTGCGTAGTACCTAGATCGTTTATTGACGGTTTTATTTCCCATGATCCCATTGCGATCTGGGGCCCAAACAAGGCTGAATGAAATCAGCCTTCCGCGTTTATTTTGCAAATATTTAATTCTACTCTGTTGGTTGTTAAATGAACATACGCCACCGTTTCCTTTTTACAGCTGAAAAGCATGGACGTGATTTCGGGAGCGAATATGACTGTACTCTCTAGTCGTCAGCAAAGGATCTTGCGAGTATTGGATTAGAATAAGCAGAAAAGAGAAAATTGATGAAAATTTATCAGAGTGCAGGACAAAGAACGGACCCCTGGGGCGTTCAATCAACTTGCGTTGAATATTCCGAAAGATAATTTCTAATCCATTGAAGAAGATATTCGATTGTCTCAAATCCAGGCATTTTCGCAAAATAGCTTGATGCCAAACTCTGTCAAATGCCAACTATCGCAACTATCCTGCTATCGTCAGAATGGTGTAGAGTATGGTCCCACTTTTCGGTGAAACATGCCATCAAATTACCGGTGGACCTACTGCTATGACAATCGGGTTTGCCGGTCATTGAAAAATTTTCGTGTTTCGCGATAATTCCTGAGCTGACATTCTATCAGCGTTTTTATGGCTTTGGAAAGAAGGGACGTAAGTGGAATGAGTCTGTAGGAGGAGAGAGAAGAAAATTCGCCGGTCTGGACAAATGCTGTTTTCCATTGATGTGAAAGATTACGCAGTGGTTTGCCTAGTGTTGAGAAACATTCTTCAGAAGAAGGTGAGCTATTGCTACTGCACGGATACGAAAGTGTATTCGTTTTATTGAGGATTCAACGCGATAGATGTTACACAATCTGGAAGCGTTGCGCAAGCTACAAAGTATTGGCTTGTGACTATCAACGTCTGGTATTCGTGTGGGCTCATTTACAAGCTGGGTTAAGTTGTGTTCCGCAGCGAAGATCTTCGGCTGTTATCTGTCTAGAATGTCGAAGCCACCCAGAATTGTGAATATAGAAATCACCCGTAATAACGATTTCAGTATGAGGATACAGGGATATAATTCTTCATATCGAGTCTGGCAGCTCATCAAACTCGTTAAAAGTCGAATTTATGTCCATCTTGGGGCTTCTGTAAGCAAAGTTGTGAAATGAAAACTCTAACGTTGGTTGACGGAATCCAGTTTTGTAGGTGCTATGACCTTACAACAATAAGTTAGAGTCCACCAACCAAACCACAAATCACTCTCAATCTACTACCCACCGATTGTTATATACACTTTCTTATTATAACGATATCATACCGCAGCGGCAGACACTAAATGCGGGCAAAAGGACAATGAGCAGGGATAGGAGAAATGGGATGCGGATCCTTCACCCTTCTCGATAGTTTTCAGCGAATTTTATATACGCATATATAGTATTGATGAATTCTGATAGTGAAAGGATTCAGCAAAGTTATAAGCGCAGCCTAGCTATCTATCGCTATAATTCATGATCATGAGCAAGATTTCCTCATTCCTTTCCCTTCCTGGTTCAGATTTTGGCCGAAACCTTTCCTGAGAAAGTAAAGCTTGTATAGTAGTTTCGGTGTCCTTGCAGCTCTTTTACCATCCACCTGGCCACTGCCTTTTTTTGGCACTCTCTCTATCGTTCAAGCCCAATCTACCAAATATATTTTAAGTCCTAGTTTAGTGACCATATCTGCAGGATACCGGTTGTACCCCACAGAGTTTGTACTTCGGCATCGACCGAAATCATAATTGGTGGATTGTCGCTTTTACGAGTATCACTTGGAGACATCATCGCCATATTTGTAATAGTCCTTGGCGTTTAGATAGTCGTCTCAGCTAAGCCTTATGGTCCTTGACTCTTAAGCCCTTCTACCAACTCAAGACAATCAAAGAAAAGAAAGAGTTTCCTTCATAAAATGAGATTACCCTTGACCTGACTTTGCATTGAAAAAAACTTCACTATGCATGTTGTTCAGTTTACGGGAACGTAATCAAGAAAACTCGTATCCAGCTCGTAGCTGGCATCGAAATATAATATATATAAAAACCACTGTGCCTGTCTGTCTAGTCTTGAAAGTGGCGATCAGGAGTGTTCGCCGAAGAAACTTATTGTTTGAGTCCATAGTCCATAGTCCGCCCAAAACTATAAGCATACAATTCCAAGCAGACTTTATTTCTCCAAAGTTCTTTGAGGTACTGTATCCTCAGAATTGCTCGGTTTTCGAGGCATGCTAGAGTAAAAGAGTAAAAATGCAGTTTCTCGCTGTGCTTGAGGATATGCTCCTACAAGTACTTCCGTGTTCTTCTGTGGCCGATCGCCGAAGCTCAGTTAGCTGTTTGTCTGTGGTGTAATTAAGGAACACGCCTTTGTGATCTTCAGAAATGTGAGTGACAGTTTTTGACAGCTTCGAAATTTTCTTGGACTGACCTCCAAATGTGGCGGATTAGCTTAGTGTGCCAATGTAATGGCTACGGCTTTCAACTCCAAAAGTCAAGTCATATTCGGAGCATGAGAACGGCAACACTCCAGCGTGGGGCGCCACTTAAAACATTTGCTAATATTAGATTTCCTTGACCCTTCCTCCATAGCCAGTGTGTGATGAAATTCTCATTACGGAAAGTTCGATGTAATAAAAGAAAAAGCTGCCAATTTCGCACACTTAAAAGTAACGATCCACAATAAAAGTTCCTAGAAGTCCAAATCCTTCTTCAACTTGTTAATGCATTCATAAAACACCAACACCAACATCAACAACAACAGCAACAAACAAATAATGCAAAACTCCAAAGTCATAGCCCGACACTCTGCTAAAGCTATTTAAGCAAAAGTCTTACTCATAACTACACCTCCTGCTTTATTGGGGGCGTGTCATAAAATTCGTTCCAGGTCCTTAATACGTTCCATAAATTATTCACACTTGTTGGTATGTGTTTCTAGTGTTACTGATGTTTCTGTTCGTCCATCAATTTTTTATGCATCATAAAGTAGAATGCAAACCCACACTCAGTTATCAGCTGATGGTGGTACCTAGTTCCCGGTCCACTAAAAAATCGGCTAACTAGGACTAAAGGTAAAAATAATAAAACGCAACGTAATCATGGGCACTAAAGTGAATCGTCTTCTTTAAATTTTAACTATCGTGTCCATACAATTGGTATGCTGAAACCAGTTGGTAATAACCACCATACTGAAACTCGAAAAGGAGGTAGGGAAAGGATGGATATTTCGGAATATTTAATTACCAAAGTCGGTGGTACTCTATAGCTGTTCTGGAAACCAAACTTAAATCGCAATTAGCCAAGTTAATTCCTTTTTCTGCTTCAGTTTATGATCCTGCGGCATTTGTCCTTAATGGGTATAACCTACGTGTATTCTACCCCAGTGCTTGTGCTATTGTCCTGCACATCTCCATCTCTCGCATCCAATCTGTGCGGTCACATCATCATCATCATTATTGTCGGTTGCCGTTGTCGTCGTCGTCGTCGTTGTCGTCGTCATACTCGTCACCATGGGAGCATACGAGAAGACTGAAATAAAAGAACAACTTGCATCGAATCCAAAACAAAAGAGAAAGGACAAACATCATCTCATACATCTGCACCTCCATTCGAATGTTGGAGTCTCTGGATTCTGGAATCTGGAAGCTAGACATTGCTTGTGCGTTGTCCTTTCACGGTGCAGTAATTAATAAAAAGGACTATCCAAGGGGTGTCGACATATGGCCACAATAGCCCCAACATCCAACTACCCATGGAGTCATAATTAATATTCCAGGGTCATGGAGAAGATAATAATTTCCCTCCCTCAAACACCGAAAATCCCCAAAGGACTCCTCTTCGATTCGATTCGAGTAGTTGAGTTCCAGCCCCCATAAAGCAGGCGTTGAAGGGTGGGCGTTCATTATAGCGAACAACAATAAAATCCTTGATGGAATTTACTCCTCTCGAAAAATCAAGCAGAGATGGCGGTCGGTTTTTTGGAGGGGGGGGGGGGAACTACAATAGAAGGCCAAAAGGACCTATTGAGAGAGGAGGCACTAAGACTAAATGGTTGGTTAGATCACAATGGTTCGATGGGAAGTTGAAAAGGAATAAGTTATTGCCAGTCCCGATTTTATTATCACTGTTATTCTCTAATTAATTGCAAATGATTTCGCTCCTCTCGCAGGGGGGTTGGCGACTTAAAGGTGGATACGGATGGTCGACTGTTGTTTTAACTGTTAATGGATTTTTTGTTTCTCATTTTTTGTTGTTTTTATCTTTTCTGTTTTCCAGATTTAGGACAGAACAGACTAAGGACGAGGCGGCGATGATGTCGAAAATGTGATGAATTATTCCGAGTGATTAAATTAGAAAATTTTAATTGAGTAATTGATTACCGAGATGATATTGAAATGATGGTGACTAGGAAGGGGGGTTGATTCTAAGCAGCTTTCTTGATTCTATCGATTGGATTCGAAGTTAGGGATTGAGTATGATTCCGGAAAGTTGTTTTTGATTAGTTGGTGGAGGGCGTTGAATATTTGAGGAGATGTCGGTAGAGTTGGGCTTTATACGATAAGGGTAGAACCTGACCGGCGTTAATCTGACGATGCAAAATCCTGAAACAATGACTACACACCAAATCTTCTCCTTTTATTGGCCTCGGCTTTCCGAAGTTGACCTGGGCAACCTGTAAGCGCCAGTTCTGGTAATAAGAAAATAGCAATACTCTAGTACCCTAATGGGTATGACGCCGTCTCAAAAGGGCAGATGAACTCACGCAATTGAATCAGCTGTGATGTGAACAGTCACCGTGTCATATACCTTACATGACCCCTTCAACGTATTTGGAGCTTCTGCCAATACAGACCTTTCTCTGGTCTTGTCTAGCAAGTTTATCCATGATCCTAGTCTGAACTGTGACCTAAACAAGAGAAAGTGAATACAGCCTTCCGATAAAGTCTAACATTCTCCAACTAGCTTGCCTTAAGCCGTCTACACAGAAGCCCTCCCCATCGAAACTTCACAATAAAGTTCAATGCCATCAGAGTTACTTACATCTCCGCTTGGAAGACAGACGTTTTCTGTGTTTTAAGTAGCCCTGCCGTGAAGACTTAAGCCTACTTTTCTCTGTCGTCTTCTCAAGAGAGATCAAAACCATGCGATGATCAGCGCCCTTCGAGTAGTACAAGTACCAGTCGTTCACATATCTCCGTGGAGAGCAGACGTGTTTCGGCTTGCGAGTGTACAGTGATTAGTAAAATCAGTGAAAACGAGACATTTGAGGAAATTGCTACAGGCTCCAATTAGCAGGGTGTCAGTGTGCTCGGCCGACAGTTGACGGTCGTGGGTTCGAATCCCCGTGTACTCATAACAACTTTTTTTTTTTTTTTTTTTCATTTTTATAAAAAACAATAAATTTAAAGTGGTATTAAGTGTTGTCCATCACGTGATGGATTGTGGAGAGCGGTCCGCTATGTCAATAGCGGGATCTGCTGAAATACCAAGTGAGGCGTCAAGTGGTTCGATCCAAACGCCAAAACCAAAGAGAAGGAGGAAGCTTTGTAAAACTTCCAACTTATTAAAACAGCCCACCCTACCAACGGCCAACAACTTCGCTTCATTGGCAGCAAGCGAATCTGACGATGAAGAGGAAGAAATGGAGGCCATATGTAGCAGCATCAAAATGCTACAAGAAAGAGTGCTGGCCATAAAAGAAAAACAAATGGTAAGAAGGAAGAAGGAAGAGCAAGAGCAATCCCAACAACAGCAGCTTGCTCAAAAGCAAGCACAACAACAAAAGCCAAAGAAACACCGGCAACAACAACAAGAGCAGTCACAACATCGGCAACAGCTAAAACAGCAGCAGCAGCAGCAGCAGCAACAACATCAGCAGCAGCAGCAACAACAACAACAACAACAACAACAAAAACAACAACAACAACAACAACTACAACAACAACAACAACAACAACAGCAGCAGCAGCAGCAGCAGAAGAAGAAGGAGAAGGTGCCGCCTATCAACACCTATAAATTGGAGGTAAATGCTACCAAGGACCTGTGTAAGTTGGTCATTGGTAATAATTTTAATATTAAGAGATTGGGGAACGATCGCCATGCCATCCACTGTAATACAGTGGAGGGCTACGCGAAAGTGAAAGAGCTCCTAAAGGAAACGACGACGGAGCACTACTCATTCACACCGAAGTGTGAAAAGCGGCAATCGATGCTGCTGAAGGGGTTGGAACCGTCTTCTGATCCTGAGGAGATCCTGGCACTGCTTAAAGAGAAGGAGTGCGAAGGACTCAAGTTCGTGGGGGTAAAGCCATTTACCACAGCTAGAGCCAGGCGGGAGAAACGGAGTCTGCCGTTCTTCCTGGTGCAGCTCAGTCCCGAAAGCCGTCTGGATAGTCTAAGGAGTATTAATGTCCTAGACTACCAGGTGGTTCACTGGGAAAAATTAAAAAGGAGCGAAGGCGTTATACAATGCGTTCGCTGCCAGAGGTTCGGGCACGCCGCGTCGAACTGCCAAATGCAGCCTCGATGCGTGAAGTGCGCAAAGAACCACAGTTCCGAGGAGTGTCCTCTGGGTAGGGACGGTGCATCCGATAGGACGCAGCTCTCTTGCGTGTTATGTGGGAACGTGGGACACACCGCAAGCTATCGGGGTTGTCCTAAGTTCTCTGACATTAAAAAAGCAAAACTGGCTCGGCAGCAGAAGGTGGAGGTCAAACGTTCACCTGTGAGGCTTCAAACACCAGCCGTCACGTCCCAAATTTCCTACGCCCAAATGGCGGCAGGTAGGGGTGCTACGGTACAGCAAACGACTGTTGCTTCTCCGGCGCCAATGCCGAGAACAACGGAAGCTGCACCTAACATGTTGGCCATCTTGCTCGCAATCCAAGGGCAGATGGCTCAGCTGCAAAAGCAGGTGCAAGAACAGGCCAAGCGGGTGGACCAGATCTACGCGCTGCTGCCGGGCCTAACGCAACACATGTCGTAATGGGTACGCACATGGTGGAGCAAACTTTGAAGGTCCTTGCGGTGAATGTTAATTCACTGATTAGGATCGAACGAAGAGCCGCGATGTTTAAATTGCTACAAGACCAAACTCCTGATGTGCTTTTCGCTAGTGAAACCAAGCTAACAGATAAGCACAAACTGGAGTACAATAATTATATTGTCAGAAGAAGAAACCGGCCCGGATCCAAACGTGGAGGCGGTGTTGCGATCTTCATTAAACAAGGTATAAAATTTCACAGAGTGTACAAGGGAGTGTTGCGTAGGTTCCGGGTGTTGGAGGCAGTCGTCATTTACATCCCGCTCCGCAGTGGAAAGCGGCTGTACTTGGCCTCTGTTTATGCACCTGAGACTTCACAATCCACTTTATTCATTACAGAGCTCGACACGCTTTTTCGACTCCTGAGACTGGAATCGGGGGAGAATTATTTTATAATCGGCGGGGACTTCAACGCTAGACACAGAGATTGGGGAAATAATTTGCCAAATACTAGAGGGAACCTACTACTCGATTGGTGGGGTCAGCACGATGTCATGTACAGACTAGGTCTTAAAGCGACGGATAACCCGTCGTTTCCCAGAGGCGGGTCTTATTTGGATCTACTGCTGTACGACGAACGTATACGACTGACAGGTACGAATTTACAAACGCTAAACTGTCTGCGCACATTCGTGTATGACAGTGACCATTGCGGTTTTAGTACCGAAATTACAGTTCCCAACGAAATTGCGGAATTGGAGGAGTTTGCCCAAAGATATTCTTACAACTACAGTAAGACTCGATGGACACGCTTCTCCGCAACCATGACAAGTGCGCTCTCCTCGAATACGCTCCACCCACCGTCCAATAGGAATTTGACAAACGAGGAGATCGACAATTACCTAAAACAAATGGACGAGACAATTAAACAAACTATGGACTCTACAATACCACGATATCGACATACGACTAACGAAGACCTGTTCCGCAATCCTACTATTGACGCACTGCACCGACAGAAAAGTAGACTTCTGACAACACTCAAAAACTTGTACAGACAGTTTACTGACAGACAAGACCCGGAGATTAGGACACTGAAGGCGTCGATTAAAAATATTCAAACGTTAATAAAAGAGAATTACAGAATTTCTGTAAGTTCATATTGGAACAACAGGGTTCGGGCTGTAAACACCAGCAACCCGAATATGTTCCCTCAAATAAACAAACTATTTCGGAGAAAAAATCAAAACGACCTTCAGTGTCTTAAAATAGCCCGGACAACAGACAACGAACGGTTACTGACAATAGCAGGTATTGATCCAAATGAGGCCGCTGATGATGACGACTTCTTTGTGATCGAGGATCCACAGGAGAAGGTTGAGGCCATAGGGGCGACTTTCCAGGAAATATACAAGGCCACTGATACCATTGGTCCTAATTATGACCTGGACAATCGCGTCTTGGTGCACAACCTCTACATTCGAAATGAAGTAGAGAACTGGCTATCCGAGGGCTCTGGTTTCACTCGCTTCAGCGACGAAAATATGGCAAATACTGTCATTACCAGAGAGGGTGACCTACCTCCGTTCATTTCGAAGGAAGAGCTCCGTGAGATCTTCGACACAATCAGGGCTAAGAAATCAGTGGGGACCGATGGTATTCCAAACATCGTGCTTCGACATCTTCCTCTAGAAGCGGTGGACATTTACACCACCCTGTTTAATAATGCAATGAATAATGCACATTATCCAGCGCATTGGAAAACGGCGGTGGTTCAACCTATCCCCAAAAAGGGAAAGGATATATCCAATCCGGCGAATCTCCGGTCGATAAGTCTCCTTCCGAATATCAGTAAGGTGTTTGAAAAAGTAATCAATAGAGCTCTGTCTAGGTGGGTTGAGGACAAACATATAGTTCCGGATAATCAATTCGGTTTTAAGGCGGGACATGATATCTCACATGCCGCGTCTAAACTGGTGTCCGATATCCAATGGAATAAAGGCAAAAACCAATGCACTGGTGCCTGCCTTGTTGACTTGGAGAAGGCCTTCGACACTGTATGGTTAGAGGGTCTTTTCTATAGGCTGACTAGGCTGGGGATCAGTAAACCACTCTTGTACATTCTTTATAATATGCTAACCAACAGACAGTTCATCGTGAAAAATGGCGATGTGACTTCTGTTGGTATATTTCAAATTAAAAATGGTCTTCAGCAAGGCGCGGTCAATTCGCCGATCCTATTCAACATTTATACAAGCGACTTGATAGGTTCACTTCCCCATACTATTGCGTACGCAGACGATTTGATAGCGTACAGAACAGGTCCAAAAATCGAGGTCATTAATATTCTCTTGCAGCGTGACTTCGATAAGATAAGACGATTTTGCGATGACTGGAAGTTGAAAATCAACTTTCAGAAGTCGGAAACCATTCTCTTTAGGACGCCGTTGTCTAGAGCCTCTAGGGATACCAGAAAAAATTGGCGAAAGTTCTCGATCATTGGACAACACGGACAGCCACTTGCCTGTCGAAATGTAGTCAGATACCTTGGGATCTGGCTAGATCAGTTTCTGTATTTTGACAAAAATGTAGATGCTGCTCTGGCCAGAGCCAAAGGAGCTTTTGCCCTTACAAAGAGACTGTTTTATAGCAGCCAACTCGATGCGAGGGTAAAGGTAATCTGCTACATGGCCCTTATCAGGCCCATGCTGGTATTTGGTTGTCCTGTGTGGTTCAATGTGCGAGCAAGCTTAATGGAAAAGATTCGGGTGTTTGAGAGGGCTTGCCTTAGGGCTTGCCTTCGCTTGTACAGAACACCAGAGTCGGAGTACAAAAAATTTTATCGTAATGAGGTCCTTTACAACAGGGCGAACCTAATACGAGTGGACAACTTCGTAATTAAGCTGACTCGAAGGCACATTGCAAGAGCAATGACCTCGACGAATAACCTGATATCTGGGGCTTACTACCCCAACTACCTTTACCACGAGAGTGTGCGCTCTGACGGCTTCGTTCCACCGGAAGCATTCCTCTACCTAGATCAGATAGGGTTGATCCAGGATAGATCAGCGGTCCCGTTAATCTTCCATGTCGCTCGGAAAGCTGGGGACAGGCGACTCAACTACGACAGAGACGTCGCACACGGCAGTGTGGATCGTCTCAGGTTCAGTAGGGCGGTGGGGAATCGCGATAAGAGGGATGTCGTTCGGCAGCACCAGCATTTCTGGTGGTTGAATGATGGAGAAGATGTTTCGTCGTCGTTTCCGTCAATTACGGACCAGCCTCACTAATGGGGCAGAGCTGACCAATCCATTTACACTGTGAATAGCAATGGCCAGCTTGCATAGGTTTAGGTTAGTATTTAAGAAATACATATTTATATTAGTATATACATAGGTATATACTAGTATATGTATGTCATTGTGAATATTGTCTATGTGTATATATGTGTGTATTGTGTAGGTAGGTTAGGTAGACTAAGATTTATTTTAAGCTAGATGTTAAGTTTTTATAAAAAATATGTCCATATGCTAAGTTTTTTGTTAAATTCTTTTCTTAGCCTTAAGCATAGAAAATAAGTATATATAAGTATAAAATGTAAACAAAGTCGAAAGACATATATATAAGAGTTTAGAGTAGCTTAGAGTGCCTGTGTGGGGCCAGTAAGTTAGTATAACTTTGTTAAGTAATTTTAAGCTAGCATTTAAGCATTTTTTGTTAGTATGTAAGAGTTAATGAATTAGAAAATAAAATGCGTTTAAAACTAAAACTAAAAACTAGTACAAGTACCACCTTCAGTATCAGATTCGAAGCCTTATGTATGGCACGAACTTCCCCTTTGGTGAAGGGTCGAGGCCTATCTAATACATACCCCAGTCATTCTATGGGTTGTAGCACCTGGTTGCAGTGCAACTCCACTTCGAGCAGACCTATCAGTTCGATAGCCATCAAATGGTTGAACACCAGAAGTAGCACGCTACAACCTATGTTAAACCATGGAATGTCCAAGCTCCAATCGGTCTTAGCCTCCTCGCGATTTTGGGTATAAACCTACAGCCACCACGATATGGGTAGCCTGTAATGGTCTCTGCGGAAAATCATTCCATGCCATATGCATCGGACTTACCCGGAGATCCATTACCTACCTCAAGGAGTATTGCAGTCTCTTCACTTTTTACTGCGACGAGTGCAAAGAGATCACCTTGGCTCACGTTATGCTGGCAATTAAATGCAATAACGAGTCTATCAATGCGATGCTAACCGAGAACAATCATATTACCAGAACTATTCTCGACAGAATAGAGAAGATTGAAGACTCAGTAAACTGCATTGACAGTAATGTGGAAGCTTACAAGTCCACAGGAAGAATGATAGAAAAGCAACTGACAGCGATCTACAATCTGTCCAAAAATCAATCCCATCACGACAACGAGAGCGAAGTGATCAAATATCACTTGGATGGATTAAAAGCATTCCTCAAAACAAATTTTGCCAACCTCCTTAAATCCAACGTACTCACACACATAAACGACTCTATCAATCTTCTCCGTACTGATCTCGACTTGCTTTTTCAATCCTCCTCCAAAACAATACATCCCACCCCGCATCCATCAGACTCTACGCTCGATGACTTAACCCTAAAAATAATAGACGTCAGCGAGGAACTCATAGCAACTCGGTTGACCGTTGCCGAAATCGGTAAAGAAGTTAGATTGGCTTCCCACAAAATCGATGGAATCCCCGATCAAATTCAACTCCAAGCTAGTTCCCCGTACAATGTCTCAATTCATAATGAATTAGTAGACACGGAGTCATTTTCAAATACTCCTCCCGCCGCCCTAACAACGGAAACTGAAACCGCGCTGCCTATCCCGCCCGCCTCCGCCCCCGCCCCCGCCCCCCGCAAACTGCTCAAACAATTCGGAACTTCATGGACCCCCTCCGAATGGAAAAGCCGACTAGAAAAGTTGAAAGAGGGAAACCATACAGCATTCTACGTTGAAGGGGCTCCTCAACACGCTGATGTTAGTTGGGTGCGGAATTTCTTTCATCGAAATTATGCCATCACCATTAGCGAGTGCGAGATGATTTCCCCTGCTGACTCCAATAGTTCCTGCAGCTTCAAAATCAGCATCCCAACCAAATATTCATGGTTATTCCCCACTTCCCCTGGTAAGGCCACTAAACCTGGGAAGATAAGTATCACCAAATGCTCTGAGGAACGAGAAAACCCACGTGTCGACGACAACCAAAATTTTAAAAATAAACGTAACGATAAGCTTAAAAAAAGACCGCTCCCAAACCCCCTTCCAACTAAAAAGCACGCTAATAAAAAACGAAGCTCTAATCCCGATCCCAACTGGAGCTTCAAAACGAATTTGTTCCCCGATTTTAGTCCCCCCTCTTCACTTATCCGACACAAAGCCCTTACACACCAATCCTCTAATCCGCTAATTTCCAATGTTCCACCCAAGCCCCCGCGCCAACGCGTCTCTTTCAACTTAACCCCAACCACCCATATTATCCCTTCTCAATCTTCTACGCCACCGATCCCAGCAAACAACTCATTTCCTAACTTCGACCTACAAACTGGAGCTAAGTACCCTAATTTTATTAACTCCCATACCCTAAACCCAACATCTCATCCGGCGCCCAACTCCATATCCAACCACGAATCTCCATCGCCTTCCTCCACTACCCCTATTCTTGATCCTCTTTTTCCCCCCACAGTTAAACTAACCCAGCAAACCAATGGAACTACAGAAAGTCGCTATGCACTCTCTAGGCTTAGAGAGAGAAAGATATATGAAAACATTCGTCTCTTTCTCGCCTATCTACACGATAAATCGGACTCGGTCTGCTACGAAGGGAAGACCAAAACCAGCGTCATGGTATCCATCCAGCAGGAAGGCCTCCCTACCGACCCTATCAGTCTCAGGAACCTTTATGTCAGGTACCACGAGATTTTTAGCATGTCCCCTCAGAAAGTAGCAGACGACCTTGCTGCTTTCGGCCACTACGTTCACTCTAAACGAGTCTCACACCTACAGCGAAGCCGAGCTGACCACGATAAATTTTTTCGTCCATAACGTGCCTTCCTCGTCAGCACTTAAACCATCCCGCCATACATCTCCACCCCACAACATCCCTCTTACATTTTACTACCAGAATGTAAGAGGTCTTCGCTCTAAAACCAATGCTGTCCTACGTCAATCACATTCTCTTCCCTTTGATATTTACGCCTTGACTGAAACCAATTTGATTCCCGACATAAAGAACCAGGAATTGTTCCCCCCTACTTTTAATGTTTTTCGCGACGACGATCCTACCCGCCCACATGATGATTCCCCCTGTCGAGGCGTCCTACTGGCGATCCACAACAGCCTTAACTCTTCTCCCATTACCATCTCTTCATCCTCTAAAGTCGACTTTGTCGCTATAAAAATATCACTCCCCTTCAAGTCCCTTTACGTTTTATGTTGCTACATCCTGCCAGCTCAACCTACTGAATCTTACCAACTTGTTGTCGATGCGATCGACTATTTAATTGACCTGTCTGACTCTACTGACGATATCTTTGTTCTCGGCGACTTTAATCTTCCTCAGCTACAGTGGATTCCATCAGACGATCAATCGTTCTTCATCGCTTCAAATGCCAACTCAGCTAAGGAATGTCTCTTCTTAGATCGCTTAACAGACTCAAGTCTATGCCAAGTCAGTGTGTATCCAACTATATGGGCAGGCAACTGGACCTTATTTTCACAACAGATTCAATTAACTCCTCAGTCTCACTTTGTCCCCTATCTCTCTCTACAATCGACAACTACCACCCCCCCCTTCTACTTTCATTTTTTCATAACTCTTCTCTCCAGTCCACTCCTCCCACAACTCTCTCATCCTACGACTTTCACAAAGCAAACTTTCACAAAATCAGTGACTATCTTAGCAGATCCCCATTTAACTTTCACAACCTAAGCGTAAATGATGCCTTATCCATTTTTTATAAAGAAATATTTAATTCTTTCAGCCTTTACGTTCCGTTTTCCCGCCTTAAAACATCATCTACTAGTCCACCCTGGTATAATCGCAAGCTTCGTTCCTTACGAAACAAGAGAAACAAGTTATGGGCTGTTTTCCTGCGTACCAGATCCTTGTCCGACTATTCCAATTATCTTGGGGCTTATCATCATTTCACCGAACTTTACGATTCCCTTTACCAGCGTTACCTTAACAATGCGCAAGTCAACCTTATAAATGACCCTAAGTCCTTTTACCAATTTGTTAACTACAAAAGAAAGTCCGATGGTTACCCTCCTTCCCTCTCTTTTAACAACAAGTCATCAACCGATCCACTCACGATTGCCAACCTATTTGCCAGCTTCTTTAAACAATCCTTTACCAACGACTCCTTTGTACCAGATCCATCCTATTTTCGTTACCTACTGAACTTCTCCAACGGCCCACTTCTCTCTCACATCTTGGACCCCTCCTATATCGAATATAAATTACACCAACTCAATGACGAATTTACACCCGGTCCAGATGGCATCCCTGCCATATTTCTTAAAAAATGTTCTTCGTCTCTTTCCCTTGCCCTTTCTGATCTCTTTCGTCTATCCCTTTCACAAGGAGAATTTCCTCAGATTTGGAAAACCTCCTTTATAACCCCAATCCACAAAAAGGGATCAAAGAACGAAATAACAAACTATCGTCCAATCGCTAAGCTCTCCCATATACCCAAACTCCTCGAAAGTATTTTGTATGAAGCTCTAAGTTTCCAATGCAAATCACTTATTTCCCCTAGACAACACGGCTTCCTAAAGGGTAGGTCAACCACCACAAATCTCGTTGAATTCGTATCCTTTGCCATCTCTGCCCTAGAGAACGGCAACGAAGTCGATGTAGTTGCAACCGATTTTAGCAAAGCCTTCGATAAAATCTCTCATCGATTAATACTTTTCAAATTGTCTGCCCTCGGCTTTGAACCCATACTGTTAAAATGGATATCCTCTTACCTCGAAAACCGTTTTTACAGTGTTCGTTTTAGGTCAGCCCACTCCGCTCCATTTTTGGCCACCTCTGGAGTTCCTCAAGGTAGCCATCTCGGTCCCCTTCTCTTTATATTAACCATAAATGATCTCGATAGGATCATTAAATACTCGTCCGTCTCCCTTTACGCCGACGATACCAAATTTTTCAAAACCATTTCCTCTCCCCATGACTCCTTCCTTCTTCAACAAGACCTTGATAGTTTTTCGATCTGGTGCCTCAAAAATTGTTTGGAACTTAATATCACCAAATGCCAATCCATCACCTTTTCACATAAGCGGCTCAAATCTCCTCCCCGACTCTACCTTCTCCACAACCAACCTATCTCCTCCGTTGAATCTCTTCGCGACCTCGGCATTTTGTGTGATAGGGAGCTCAACTTCCGTTTGCATATGGATGGGATAATCCTTAAAGCCAATTCTGCACTAGGTTTTGTAAAACGATGGTCCAAAGAATTCACCAACCCATACGTGACCAGGTCCCTCTATATTACCTTTGTTCGTCCCCTCCTAGAGTACGCCAGTCAAGTATGGTCCCCATATCATCGCGTTCATATCTCGAGAATCGAAAGCATCCAGCGCCGTTTTCTTCGATTCGCTCTTCGAGGTTTGCCCTGGGATGATTCTTTTACTCTGCCCCCCTATCAAAACCGTCTCAACCTTATTAACCTAAACACCCTTGAGGAACGCCGAGATGCAGCCGACTTTCTCTTCATTCATCGACTTCTTTCAGGTCAGGTTGAATGCACGTCCCTTCACAATTCCATTTTCCTCAACATTAACCCTCGTAATCTACGTACCCCTCGTCTCTTCTATCTCCCAACCCACCACACCACCTACGGCGCGAACGAACCAATCTCCCGCATGCTACGAAAAATTAATTCAAACCCTAGCGTCTTTGACTTCCACCGCACCACTTCCTACCTCAAATCGGTTCTCCTTCACCAGAATAACCAGCCTTAGTTTTAAGTTTTAGTTTAAGTTTAATTTTAAGTTATAGCTTGTATTAAGCCGAATAAATGGGGGCTTTCGCCCCCACCAAAATTACTCCCACAAGGATACCAATTTCTTTGTCGGTCTGGAACAGAAGTCACAGGGGCTCCTGACCTCTGGTGATACCAGAACACAACTTCCGGTCGAGCTTCGCAACCTTGCGGTCACTTTCAGTGGGCACCTTATAGCCCAGGACTGGCGGTCCAGAGTCCAGCATTATGCTAATCTATGACTATGACCAGCTACCAACTATCTATGACGTCTGCGACGGGAAATCTTATTTGCGAAGCTACAAGTTCTATAGTCAACGAAAACACCACTGACATTACAATTCACACCATCATAAGTGATGCCCATAGCTTGGAAATCTCTAGCCCATGCACAGAACATGCATCCAAACCTCAAGGAGAGCTCCGCATGAGTAACCTGCCACCTCGCTAAGGCCTGTCTTATGCAGAAACGCATTTAAGGAGCTATGCTCGGTTAGTAGCAAGCCTAGACTGAGTTTGAAACTCAGCACTGGCAGCCCGCTCATAGTCGACACGTCCGGAAGAAGTTATAAATAACACGGTCCCATCTAGACCGTACACGTTCGGAAAGCAGGAGCTTACGCTCATCATGGAACAGATCTTCCACCTCCGTGGAGGAGACCCAATCAACATTTGTCAGCGGGAGCCCCTTTGTAACCTTGCGTGCGATAGCTCGTCGTATCACCCTCAAGTCAAGGGGAGAAAAAGCTACTTTCTGGCAAACCAAGATCCGACGAAGACCACACTCAAACATTGCATTCTCGCTCCAAGCTCATGCCCCAAATGTTGTCCGGGCACCAACACAGTACGAATGGTAGGTCTGGTGAGTCCCCAGTCAGTCAGTAGAATGCGCCATATGTAGCCCCTGGTGAGAAAGATGATTCATCTGCTTACCTATCGTTATGCAAAGATACCTGGCCTTAGTCACATACCTTAGGCTAAGACCATTCAGGCGTATTGTGGGAGCCCGACAAACTGCTTGCAATGGGCCATGATGTTCTCCCGAGTATCGCTGATACCTACGCTTTCACATTATTCGGCGACAATTGGCAATCGCTCCTATTCTTTTAAGTTTAGCACGAGACTGACCTTCGAGAAGTAAAAGCAGATAATCTACGTGGTTTGATAATTATCACGGGTGTGGATCCATCATGAGGCTTCGTATAAATGGACCACAAATTGACCCATAATAGATTCTACAAAAGGGAGGACAGATATAAGTTTTTCTAACGAGGAGTGCCACTCAGTGATGTCGTTGTCGTCTTCCAAAAGACACCAATGGTGTATCCTAGATCTGATTAACGGCCATCCGTGAAGTTCCTGGGTACAGGGAAAATTGACTTCGTACTTTCAGAGTAACAGGAGTTTGACCAAGGCCAAACGGCAAACAATGTGCAAGGTCACCAAAGCTCCAGTGCGTATTGTATCAAATACCATTTTCTCCTAAACCAAAGATGGCTTTGCGAGTGCATTCCATGATATCATCATTACGGAAAGGGAGATTCGTCAGTGTGTCTAGAGGGGAGCTGGACATGCTGAAGAACGTTTCCAAACAGTCAAGACCGGCCGTTCTTGGGAGTTGCAGTGACGTTTATATGTAAAATCAGACCCCCTTTAACAAGCGATACATACGATATTCAAAGGATTCTCCAGCGTCTTGGATTTTCAGTATAAAGGTTTTGATTTGTATGCCAGTGCCAGGATACGAGTAGCAGTGAAGATTCTCTTTAGAGTAGCCAACAGCTGGTCTATACCTTTTTGCAGTATAACTGGAAATATGCCCCCGATGCAAGGGATTTGAAGTCATCAAAGGAGGCAGTACCGAATTTATGGCCTCAGTAGCCGCAGCAACCAATTACAGATACCAACTAAGGTAGATTCTGTTACTAGTAACATTCACAGTTTCTGTGATAAGAGCTGGTTGTGAGTGTAACTATAGTGAGCAAACGGTTTCAACGCCTTGATATACATAAAGGCTGCCTGACTCCTGATCAACAAATCGTCAACCAATATGATAATATTGCCATCGACGCAAGGCACAGTTAACATCGACTCAGAGCACTACTTTGTTGTAGCCATAACAGTCCAGAGCCAACTAACAATTGTGAGGAACTTCAACATCGAACAGCTTCAATCGCAAGATACCACAAGGGCCTTTTAAGATCGAGTCTCCCTTAAACTTTCGAGAAGCCTGATGGCGCTATCATCAAACGTAGAAGTTCAGCTGATCATTGGTAAGGAAGAATCAAAGAGGCCGGCTCTGATGTACTGCGCTTCAACCCGGCCCAACAAATAAACCCCTGGTTCGATGATGAATGCAGACAGGCAAGTCTGAAAAAATAGCCTATGTACAGAGCGGCCCTGCAGAAAAGAACGAGAGGGGCTCATGAGCTCTACTAGCTGAAGAAATAGCAGGACCAAAGGTTCATCAGAAGAATAAAGAAAGAGCTCGAGAAGTGCTGTCTGAAGATTGTAGTTCCTATGTTTAACCAAAGAAATAAAAGGAGCATGCCAAAGCTGCAAAGCCCCAATAGAAATCTTCAAGGATGTAGAAGGAAATATCATAGTAGAACCACAGTCAGTGCTGAGAATTTGGAATGATCATTTCTGCAGACTGTTAAACGGCGATGACGAACAACATCCCACCATCATACAGAAGGAATCAACCTGGACGATCACAGAAAACATTTCCGTCCTCCCGACCAAGATGAAGCGAGGACAGGCGAGTCATTTCCAAGCTTAATTTCAACAAACTTCTGATCACTTAACTGCTAAGCTATTCTCCAAAATCCACAAAGGTATGCCAGATGAATGAAATCTCAGCATTGTTTGTGGAATCCTAAAAAAATTAGATTCCCTGAACTGCGACTACTCGCAATAATAATAAGAATAATAATATTAATAATCGCAAAGACCTTTCGTCAACAACCCGACCGGCCTCTATCAGCGCGGTCTAAGCCACGAAAGTCTATTATAGATCAAATTTCACACTACGACAGATTCTGGAAAAAGTTCAAAAGTTCCAAACTCGAAACCATCGATTTCAAAGCCGCATTGGATAGAAATGAACTTAACAGAGTCACGTTTAGATTTAGCATCCCTGTAAAGGTCAAACGACTGTGCAGGATAACGATTGAGAAGACACGCTGCTCCGTCAAGGCCGGTAAAGACAACAACGAATCCTTCAATAACAGATAAGGTCTAAAACAAGACGATGCGTCGTCAGGCGTCATTCAAACATCGTTCTTAAAAGAATTGTGCGAAACTCGTAAACTAACTGCAGGGGCACCATCTTTCAAAAGGGCGTTCATTCTGCTTTCAGATATTGCATTGATATAATGGGAAGAACTCAGGGAGCTGTCGATGAAGCGTTGGTGACTATTTCAGCAGAAGCGGTAAAAATAGGTTTAGCGGTCAACGGACAAAGCAAAAACGAAGTACTCGCAAATGGTTTTAACAAAGAGGGACCCACAACTTCGACGCCTAGGACGTCACTTTGACGTAGAATGGGAATTTATCTACACTACCTCCGCTATCAATCATGCGAAGAATCACTCTTTTAATTGATGCTTCTTTGGGCTCAGAAGGCTTACAAGGCACTGATCATCCCAGTCCTTTTTTATGGCGTAGATGCTTGGGCACTGACAAAAGCGGATAAAAATGCTCTTGCGTTTGCATCAATTGAGAATGGAGGACACGTTTCAACAGCGAGCTTTACGAGATTTACAGCGTCAGAAAAGCTCTGATAACTTGGCTATGGTGGCTAGGTCACTTTGAACGCATGGGCACCAGCGGATAATTTTCGTTTCCAACTCATGGGAATAACGCGGCAGAGGACGACCCATCTTAAATAACGCGCACAAGTGGAAGGGTACTTTAGTCAAAAAAATCTGTTATTGTTGGAGAGGCATAGTAACAAAGGTCTTGGTGCACCCCGGACTGTAACGTCAGCTAAGTAAGTATGTCCGTAAGACAGCTATTTTTGGATTCGCCGGTTTGTTTAGCAAGACTATCGCTACTTATGGAAGTATAAGATCCGCCTTTGTTTTCCGAGGTATTTCAGCGTACGATAAATCTCCGGTCTTCTCTATTATAATCGCATCCGGGCGTACTGGCCTTTTAGTACCCTCAGTCCGCTCTTTCCTTAACCTTCACCTATCCTTGCGCCGACTTTTCTTCTTGACTGGGCTTCGGCTTTGATTGGTTTGATCCGTCGTGTTGTTCCCTTATCTTTTCCTCTCCGAATTTATTCGTGTCTTTTTCGGAACAGGATGATAAGCGGTTGCTCTTCGGTCCGTTTTATGCCATGTCAGCAACTCTATTTTGTTTTTTTGCGGATCTACCAGACGTTGTGATTTTGTCGATCATCTGTGTTGCTTTATTAACCGCGTTGTGTGCCATGCTTACTTCGGTTGGGATTTAATTCGACTGAGAATCATTACATACGAGTATGTGCTTTCAAAGATTTTAATGAGTTGTCGTGGCAGCTGATGGGGGGTAGAGCAGTTAGGGCGAGTGGGCGTTTGATTTAATTGAAGCAATATATGTACGCCTCTATTGGCGCAAAGAAATTTAGCCTCACACCATCAACTCCTACTATTCACCTTCACCACCTCCACCACCTCCACCACCACCACGTGGTGACTGCTGGGTGCTGAGTACAACAACTGGTGGTACGGTAACCAAGCCCTGTGGAAGGTCGATGGTGGCAGCTGACGAGGGAAAAGGTGGGTGGGAGTGCCATCCCAAAAAGGCACTGTCTCCCGTTTCCGTCCGGCAGCGGACGAATTATATGGATTGAATCAACGGTGGCGTCCACAGTTCCAGTTAAGTCGAACTAGTGTTATCTCTAAATGAACTGCTCTAATGTCCTTGAATACCAGGTCTATAGAGATCTCCAACACTAAATCAGGGTGTTGGAAACGAGTTGGTGGCGGATGAGCCCTTGGTCCGGGTCCTTTTATCCTAGGGGTCACAAAAAGGGTCTGGCCCTCCATGTTGGGGGTTGTGCGCGGGGTTAACTGCCCAACCACGTAAAAAAGTAATTGTTACGAAGCGACCAATAGCCTCGGATAAGGAGGGATTCTCTGTTGACGACCCTGCAAAGGGAACAAAGGACAACGACTTTCGGATCTGCACGTGGAATGTTCGGACCTTGAACAGGCCGAGTGCAGCCGAACAATTAGCGGAGGCCCTGTACTGCTATAAAGCAGATATCACCGCCATCCTGGAAGTGCGGTGGGATGAGCCGGGCAAAACACATATGTGATGCTTACTATGGTGATTGCTATAAGAAATGTAAGCAGCGTGGATGCGGGTTTGCTGTAAGCGGCGGACTTAGACAAGAAGTCATGAGCCTCCTACACGTTAGTGAACGCCTTATAACCATCCGTATCAAAAGTAAATTCGCTAACATCAGCCTCATATGCGCTCACGCCCCAACAGAGGAAAACGACGATGCTACCAAAGAAAATTACTACGAGCTCCTCGACAAAACCTACAAGCAATGTTCCATGTATGACGTCAAAATCGTCCTAGGCGACTTTAATGCTAAAATAGGACAGGATTACATCTTTGGTAGCACAATCGGAAGACATAGCCTACTCGAGACCACGTCTGGAAACGGATTTAGGCTAATCGATTTCGCTGTGGGACGTTACGTTACTATAGCAAGCACACGGTTTCCTCACCTCAATATTCACAAGGGAATATGGCAGACACCAAGTCAGGAGACTGTCAACCAGATTGATCATGGTCCGAGCGGCCAACATACACTTGGACCACTATTTAGTTGCAGCCCGGGTACGTCTACGGATATCTTTGCCGATCGCGTATCCCTCATCTCTCGAGAAGTCATTTGCAGCCAGAATCAAGTGCTGCAGACCGATGGCTTAGATGCCGAGAAGTCATCAGAAATGCCGCAACTGACCTGCTGGGTTTCACCCGCCCACGACCACGAAATCCTTGGTTTGATGAAGAGTGCCTCAAGCACATGCAGCAAAATGACATGCCTACAAAGCGGCACTGTACAAACGGACGAGAGCGGCTAATGAGCTCGAGGAAGGAAGTACATCGGCTTCACCGGAGAAAAAAGAAAGAGAAGTGCGCAATCGAGAGGTACTACTCCAGCAATAATGTTCGGAAGTTTTACCAAAAGGTAAAAAGAACGTGTCAGGATAATAAGTCCCGAACGGAAACCTTGTAGTAGAGTCACAGTCAACGCTGAGGATATGGAAAAAACCATTTCTACAGGCAGCTGAATGGGGAAGAAGAAACAAATTCCGCTGTTAGGCAGAGCAAACCATTCAATATTGACGATGCAAGTCAAGAATTCCGTCCACTCGACCAAAATGAAGTGAGGATAGCAATATCTAAATTGAAGTCGAACAGCGCTGCCGGGCCGGACGCTCTACCTGCCGAACTATAGGCAGTAGAGGATGACTTGGCAGAGAGCATACACCAACTTATTTCCAAGTTTTGGTCGGATGAATGTATGGCTGATGAATGGAACCTCAGCATCGTTTGCCAGGTTCACAAGAAAGGAGACCCTCTAAACTGCGCCAACTATAGACGTACTAGTCTCCTAAACATCGCATATAAGGTCTTGTCTGCCATATTGTGTGAGCGTCTGAAACCATTTGTCAACGATCTGATTGGACCCTCTCTATGCGGTATTAGACCCAGTTAGTCCACAATTGACCAAATATTCACACTACGGTAGGTCCTGGAGAAAATCCAAAAAGTTCAGATCGATACTCGCCACCTTCTAATCGAATTTAAAGCCACATATGACAGAATCTACAGAGACGAGCTATACAGAGCTTGTGCAGGATGACGATAGAGAAAGCTCGCTGCTGCATCAAATTCGGTAAGGACCTAACCGACACCTTTAATGTCAAAAAAGGTGACGCGTTGTCATGTGACTTCTTCAACATCATACTTGAAAGAGCTGTGCAAAACTCACAAGCCAACATACGAGGTACGACCTTTCAAAAGTCTGTTCAATTGCTGGCATACGCCGACGAGATTGATATTATTAGGAGAACACAACGAGCTGTCACTGGTGAGTTTGCGAGTACAGGAACAGAAGCGGCAAAAATGGGTTCAGCGGTAAACGAGGGCAAAACAAAGTATATGCTGTCAACAAGAAGGGACACCCAACATCGACGAATCGGCCAGAATGTCACAATCGACAGCTGAAGTAGTAAGGGACTTTGTCTACCTCGGCTGTGCCATCACATGAGGAATCAAACGAAGAATAACGCTTGTCAATCGCTGTTTCTTTGGGCTGAGCAGATAACAACCAAGGAAACTCTATATAAGACTCTTGTAATCCCAGTCCTGCTCTATGGTTCCGAGGCATGGACCTTTTCTAATGCGGATGAAGATATCCTTCGTCGTTTTGAGAGAAAAATTCTTCGTAAGATATTTGATCCCGTATGCGTAGACGGGTTCTGGAAGACACGATTCAATGATGAAATCTACGGGCTGTACAGCAACATCGAACTGGTAAAAAAAAAACAGCGCATTGGGCGTTTGAGATGGCTGGGACATAGAGACGTTAAACACCAACAACGCTCCAACCTGCAGAATCTTCGACTCTAATCCGGAGGGGCAACGCAGTAAGGCTTCACCTTAGGTGGCGCGCGCAAGCGGAAGGGGATCTCAACCAACTTGAAGTGTGCAACTGGAGGCAGTTAGCCAAAGATCGCGCTAATTGTACGGGTTTATTGGTTGAGGCCTAGGTCCAGCCCGGACTGTAGCGCCGCCTAAGTAAATAAGTGATACTGAGCGAGATGGCAATTATATATTGCTTTGTATTTATAGTGCAAGAAGTGTGCCGTGTTTCCCAAAAGGCAATAGAACACTGACCGAATGGGTTGATATAAGACATGTTAGACGACCGCGGATTCCGCCTCCTTAAAAACGGACTTTATGAGCGTAGCGATTTCTTAATTTTCCCATGGACGTTGTGCTTATCCCTGACCGTCGATTTTCTCTCCGAATTGTAGCATTTTTATTATTTGAGGGCAATGATAGCCGGTTTTATCGCATCGGATAATATAGGTGACGTGGATTCCTGGCACGTAAACCAGGCACTATTCCTAAACGAACCGGAAAGCGCATCCATGTTGTTTTACTCTTTTGTTTTGTAACACTACTGACTACAGTACACAAGCTTACCAACGATGTAGCAGGTTCATTAACCCAATTATTCTCGTTTCCCTTACTGGGTTCAGCTCTTGATTTGTCGGTTGATTTTGAGGATGATATCGAAGGCAACCTTTAGACCTCTCTGCAGCATGGTTGCAAAACGTAGACTGTCTGCCATATGTTCCCTCAATTTGTTTTCGCACGATGTAGTAAACCAATGTCTTTTTGTAGCTGTGTGATTCACATAACTATTTTCAAAGGGGTTTAAACAGATCTTATAAGCGGCCTTATTTAAGGACAATTTGCCCACCTAATCCTGCGCCTTGATTCCATTGAAAGTTGATAGAAAAAGATAAGGCTACCCAGTAAAGGTTTTGCTTATTTAGGGGTCTATCCTATTCCCACCTAGCACCTAGGGCAATAAGTTATCAGTTTATGCAGACGCCCTCATAAGGCTTGATAAAATCGGAGGAGGTTTTTTCTCTGGAGCACACCGTCGGTGAATGAGGGAGGATGCACTTTCAGAGTTGCAAATGTCGACTCCTACTGTTGTCTTGCTACAAGGGCCATTTGCTCAACGAAAAGGTACTGCTACATGGACAAAATAAAAATCTTAACGTCACACGTCTTAGCATGCCTGAAGAACTAAGAGGCTACAGTGACATCCTTCCACAAATGGCGACGCAGAATGCACCCATTACTTCACAATCATTAAAGAAGTAGCCGAGAGTACTTTTGGGACCCAACGACCTCACAGGATAAATCGGTGACATTTGTAAAAAAAATATTAGCTTCCGTCTAAGTGCCTCAATTTCGAGGCAGATGAGCACTAAATAATGGCCCAAAGGGCTCAAACTATTCGTAGATGTCATATTTGCTAGTAAAAAGGAACAACAAAATGTTAATTGCCCGTCACCAGCTTGGGAATTCAGTTATTCAGGATCAGATTAAGCACTTTCTTGCGCATGGTCTATACTCGGTTTTACATTCTCCCGTCAGCCAAATTATCCACTAACCCAAAACTCATTTTTAACTTTTCCATAAAAAACAAGTAAAATCTCCAGTTGTACCGCGCGTTCGACTAGTCCACTTATACTATAGAAAACCGTTAAAAAAGAAAACACATTCCAATCACTTGAAAACCATTTCCAATCTCTCCAACACCTATCCTCCTCGCTGCCTTTTTATAGAGCTAAAACTGACTGCAGCAAGGTAAAAGCAATTACCACGTTAGTTTCGCAATCGAAAAATATCCTTTCATTCATTTTGTTTACAATTCCCAACACAGCCCCGCAAGATAAAACATCTAAAGTGTATTAAAAATATTAACAATATAAACCACACAAATTCTCCATACCCCTTCTCCGGATCAGCTCTCGTCCTAATATCCGACTTTAGCCAGAAACTGAAACTGCCATGGCATGACCGCTTTAACCCACCTCTGTCCTCACTTTCGTCCTTCCATCCATTGCTTTCATGAGAAATGCTGAAATGGCAAAAATGAAAATTGCATGGCGCAGCCAGAAGTAGAAAAATAGTGCAAGTGTATCCTGTTCGCAGGGACTTCCCCGGGACCAGGAGAGCACGAGCACCATAGATAGACGGAGCGCCGCAAAGGGTTTGGCAAAATGGAAAACACACATATTTCTCATCTTTTTCCAGGATATAACGAACTCAGATTTCAGGAAAAATTCCATATTTTACCATATCCTCGTAATGTTGCCGTTCGGTATGGAATGGTGTACGAGTGCGCGGTAGATGGTATCATCCTCGTACATTCGTACGTACGTACGTCTTGTCATCGTCGTTACTCATTTCCTGAATGTTGCATGCACCAGGAAGGATTGCAGGTTGCCTCCTGATAGTAGTTAGATGGTACAAAGTTACTAAATCCACCCACTTTCACCCTCTTTGACTTGTGCAGTTGTTCCGTCTGCATCAGCCAGGAAAGAAAACAAAAAAAAAAAGGAGAGACAAACCAAAACTGACAGATAATGTGCTGCTTCCTTAAACCAGACAAAATCAGTCCAAGAGATAGACACACGCTCGCATAAGAAGTGAAGAGGTGAGTTCTGTGGGTTAAATTGAAACGAGGAAATAGTTTGGGGACTCTAATGTGGGTGAAGTGGGTGGCGAACCGATAACAGGAAATCATGCACTAGTGAGAAATAGATTTCCGGCAGAAGAATGGCAGCGCCGGAAACCGGAGTGAAACTGAGGCAGAGAAATTGCTGTAAGGGTGTAGTAGTCTCAAATCGGAGGCATTTCTGATTGCGGGATTATTGAGTGGCGGCTGCACTTTAGTCGAAAATGAGGACGGATTTGGTTGTAGTCAAAAGGAGTAGAACGTCAAGGCAACAAAGGTAGAACTCCAAGGAATCATGACACTTGTAGGATTGGGGTGGGACAAACAGTGAGAAACGAATCGAGGGGCCGGCTGAAGTCGATAATAGGGAGACAGTTGAAAACCCCAACACCTCAAAAACGCGGTCTCAATCAGAGATTGAAATAGCAAGTGTTAAAACGAAAAAAAATCAAGTAAAACAAAGAAAACTGTGTAACCTCCTTTTTACAGAAAACCTTGGCAGTCAAAGAAGAATGACAGCTACCAGACTAGATAATGTAAATGACAGTGCGCTGGCACTTTTAAATCGCTGCTAGTCTTGCCATCTTCTTAACATTTCCGCCCACCTCGTCCAAGTCTTGCAACGAAATATAATTTTGGGCTTGATGACGCCCACCGTATCTGTCTCTCTCGGGGTTATCGACAGGAAGTGCAACTAGTTTGGAGATTGCCCTCCTTACAATCGAAGAATGTGTCTGAACTGTTGCAACCCGAATTAGGTCGCCGTCTGACGAATGAACTTCAATTATTCGACCCAGTATCCATTGAATGGATGGAGCGCGTTCATCTTGTAGGAGTACAAGGTCACCAACTTGAAGATTTTTCTTAGTTTGCTGCCATCTGTAGCTGACTTGAAGTTCATGCAGATACTCCCAGCTCCATCGTTTCCAAAAATCTTGACGCATCCGCTGTAGCTGTTTCCACTTAGCAAGTCGGTTGGTCTTAACATTCAAAAGGTTAGGCTCAGGAACTGTGGTTAGAGAACCGCCCACCAAGAAATGTCCAGGGCTCAGAGCGACTAGGCCCATAGGGTCATCGGATAGTGCCGATAGATGTCTAGAATTCAGGACTGCTTCGACTTGCTTTAGCACTGTATAAAACGCTTCGTCAATGGTCCTCTTCAGATGATGTTTCATGCTCTTGATTCCGGCCTTCCAGATACCTCCAAAATTTGGGGGCTCCGGCGGAATGAAATGCCATGGTACTCCATGATAAGCGACCGCTCGCGCACCCTCGGTTAATTGTTGCCGATAGGCCTCGACATCTTCTTTAAGTAATGTATTTGCTCCGTCGAAAGTCATTGCACAGTCACTATAAATATTGTGGCAATAGCCCCGCTGTGCGAAGAACCGTCATAGCGCTGCAAGGAAGGTTTCCGTGGTCATATCGCTTACAAGTTCGAGGTGTATCGCTTTCGTGCCAAGGCATACAAAAAGAGCAACGTAGCCTTTCTGAGCACGAATTCCTCTTCCTTTAGATATACGGATCTTATATGGGCCACCATATTCTAGTCCGCATGTCGAAACGCAGGTATGGCTGTGCAGCGATGGCTTGGAAGGCTTCCCATTATTCGATTCGTCACGGATCCCTTTTGACGAAAGTATTTTATACAACTATGAATGAACTTCCGAATTGAAGAACGAGGATCGACCACCCAATAGCGTCTTCGAAGATAGTGAAGTGTTGCTTGGGACCCACCATGCAGGGTAGATTAATGCGCTTGGGCGATGAGCAGCACACACAACCGATTCTCTTTTGGTAGAATAATCGCGAATTTTTCGGACGTAGGTATCATGGCATTCCTCGTCAATTATCGGATTCAGCTTCAATATTTTACTCTTCGAACAGATAGGCTTGCGCTGAAGTGGACAAGAGATTTCGTTATTAAAATGCAAATTTTGAACATACCGTATTGTATATGAGGAATATACACGCGAAAGAAAATGAAACAAAATTAGAGCCAAAAGGAAGTAATGCTACCACTAACACGTTTGTTTTCCAACTGCCCTGGAACACATTTATTGTTCGACCAAGAAAATACAACTCCATAGAACATAACATTCAACCGTTGCCAGATTGCCATTTGCGTAGTATGTATTTCTGCCTGCTGCTAGTCTCGTGTCGTTTGCTTATGCGCTGAGGCGTTGCATGTGTTTGTATGTATGTGCGGTTGTCGCCTGATCGTCGTCATAATCGCTGCCTGCCTATTGTTTCCTTATACATGTAAAGATACCCATCGTTTGGTTTTTGTTGTAAATTTTGCCCTTTTTTTGTGTTGTCTGTAACCCATGATAGTGTTATTTGTTCAGCTTGATTGAACCGTTGCCTCTCGTACGATCTGCGACATCCTAGTATGTGAGACATGGTTTCCCACATCCTCGTCTGATGAAAGAATGTGTTGTGTTTGTGTGAGCACCGTTGCTAAGCTTCCAAATTAATGATGCAAATGTTGGTTTTTCTTATACACTTATCCAAAGAAGCAATGCGACACATCTCTCGGTGGCTGTACACTATCGTGATGTCTCATTTGACACCGTGCAGTAACAGCAAATCAGAATTTGATAAGCAAACTCGTTTCCGTTTCATTTACTGGCTTTGAAGACGCGGAGGACGTATGTAGCGGACCTCGGTGACTTCACCCAAAATTAGACCTTGTATTAGCCATTCCTTTTCGTTCTTGAAAAGCTAAATAGGGCCAGACCACCAGATGTTAAGGTCAGCCAGTTGAGATGGATATATTGGTATTTGGTGATGACAAAATCCATCTGGGAACATTTATTTTCTCGTTCAGGGGCAGCTTTTTCCTGGAATTTACCCAAGATACGGCGGGTCATATATATTTGTTACATCCGACAGCTGCTGCAGCTTGGTGATAAGTCCCAATAGTGGTGTCACATCTACTTTATAACCGATACAATCAGAGTCACAAAACCAGTAGATACCAAGCGCTTTAGTTTCACGGTCCAAATTCAGATCACGATAGTTTTCGCATTCACCATCCTTCACATTAAGCCCCAATAGAATTTTTTTTGAGTTCGAATTCCGCTTTCGGAGGACGAACCCTCCACGCTGAAGCAGCTTCTGAAGTTTTTCCTGAAGCTCGAGGGCAGTCTCGACTGTCTCCGCTCCATGAAGACAGTCGTCCATATAACAATGGATTCACAGTGCGGGCATCCCAACTTTCTTGCCCCTGGTCTAACTCGGTAACTGCCGTTGCTGTATTGTCATGTATGTGTATGTAACAACCGATGGATAGCCGGCTGTGGGTATGAATTTTGTTGGTATGCTGTTTCCTATTGTTGTAAGAGCATAACACCTACAACAATTTGATTCGGTAAACCAACTCTGAATTTGTACTTCACATCTGCGCTTAGTAACGTCGGTTTTTGTGTTTTTTGTGTTTGTCTTTCTTTACAATGACTCGGGAATTTAGAGTGGATATTGCGAATATACGCGGGCTAAAAAGTAATCACTTTTCTGCGTACGTCCACGTCTGTAACTACAGATCAGCTATTTTGGCACTTAGTGAAACACAGGTAGATCCTCGCCCACACCTCTCAGATCGCTCTGATCTGAAGCTACCTGGCTACGAACTAGTGCCATTATTCTTCTTCCACAGCGGTCTCGCCATTTACGTGCGTAGTGATGTAGTTTACCAAGCTCTACCACAATGTACTCCCTATTCCAATCTGGAATTCAATTTATTGTCCAAACTCGACAGCAAATCGACCTTTCACGAGTTTGATGCGCTGTCTGACTCCATTCAAAGAATTGTATCCCTGTATCCTCATACTGAAATCGTGATTACGGGCGATTTGAATATACACAATTCTGGTCGGCTTCGACATTCTGGACAGACAACACCTGAAGGACGGTGTGTTGAGATCTTCGCCGCGGAAAACAATTTAACGCAGCTTGTAAATGAGCCCACACGAATACCAAACGTTGATAGTCATACCGCCAACAGTTTGGGCTTGTTTTTAACTTCTTACCGTGACAATGATGTGCTCTCCCCTCTAGGCTCGTCGGACCATTGTGTCATATCAGGTAAATTCTCGTACACCCACCATACAGTTAGGTAAAAGGTCCCTAAAAGAACCGTATGGCAATACGACAAAGCCAATTGGAGCGGACTTAACAACTTCTTTAGGAATTTTAACTGTTCGTTATGTTTCTCAGATAACGACGTGGATGCCGCTGCTGATATGATCACTGCCACTATTCTCTTTGGAATGAAATCCTTTATCCCTCCTCGGATGAAGAGTATTAAACCATAAGAAAAAGCGTGGTACGACTCGAGCTGTAAAGAGGGTGTCAGGGTTATAGAAAGGTTTTTTCGGTCCTTCAAGGCCAACCCAACAGAGGAAAACCGAGAAAAGTTTAAACGAGCAAGGAATGACTGCAACGTCTTTCTTTTATTTACGACCGAAAACAGAAGCAAAAAATACTACAATGTCCCAAAGGTAGTAAAAGTTTTTGGTCGTCCATCAAAAATATTAGAAATTCTGCCTCATCCTCCATCCCAACGCTAATTCACAATGACATTCCAGCTGTCAGCTCTTTTTTACAATGCCAATCTGCTTCCCGCACGCTTTGCGACTAGCTCAACACTCCCGGATTGTGCTTTGTCCCTGCCCACACTTGAGCGCATCGAATCTTCAATGGGACACTCGTGTAGTAGCAAGAGTACTTAACGATCTCAACATACATAAATCCGCTGGTCCAGATGGTATCCCCCCTTCTTCTGAAAACTTGCTAAACCACTGCGTAAGCTTTTTCATCAATCCGACTCTTTAGGACTCTTTCCGAGCAGATGGAAAACAGCATTTGCCCAGCCCCACCCTAAAAAAGACGAATATTCTTCTCTATCCTCTACAGACTCATTCTCACCAAGGTCATGGAAGCGCTGATAAACCCTCAGCTCTTGAAATATCTGGAAACACCAAAACTTCTCAATGACCGGCAGTACGGTTTTCGTAGGAGCAGGTTTACTGGTGATTTGATGGCATGTCTCATCGAAAAGTAGAGCCAACGCTTACACGAATCTGGCGAAAGCAAGATAGTTGCACTTGATATTTCTAAGGCATTCGACAGAGTTTGGCATCAGGCTTTTTTGTCGAAAATGCGTGCTTTTGGGATCGACGACTCTCTTCTTCAATGGATTAGAAATTACCTTTCGGAACGTTCAATTCCAGTTGTCTTGGATGGTTTCTAGTCTGATATTCACAAAATAAATGCTGGTGTGCCCCAGGGCTGCGTTCTGTCTCCGACACTCCTTTTAATTTCCATCAGCGATCTCTTGTCTGCTACTTCTAATCCAATATATTCCTTTGCTGACGACAGTACTCTCTGCTTTTCATATTCGTTCCCGGACTCACGTCCCTGCTCTTCGGCTGCAGAACGGCAACGCCAACGTATATTAAGCTCATTAAATTCTGATGTTAGCTTCATAAATAATTCGGAAACGACTAGAAGAGTAGAATTTAATACTTCCAAAACATAATGCTGCCATTATCCATGAATGGCACTTGCATCGTCGAAACCGATAAACTTTCCATTCTCGGTCTGTATGTTAGTGACAACTTAGGTTGGAATGACCACATATTCGGTGTCGTCAAAAATGTTGCGAAACGTTTAGGTTTCCTCAAGCGATGTAAGAAACACTTCTCCCCCTTTGATCAGGCATCAATACATAAGGCCCTCGAAATTGGATTACAACGCCCACCTCTGGTCGACTGCGTCCAAAACATCTCTGCACCTGCTAGATAGGATCCAAAACCGTACGATAAAACTCATAGGTGATACTAATATCACTCAAACAATGGACACCCTCGAACACCGACGAAATGTCTCGTGTCGTGTCTCACCCTATTTTATCGCTATTTCCACCACCAGTGCTCCATAGAAATCGCCAGTAGTATTCCGCCCCTTCAAACCTTTAACCGTAACACCCGTCTCACTATGAATGCTCATCAGTATACCTTCAAGTCCACTTTCGGGCGTGCTCTAAAATATCGTGATTCGTTCTTAAGCCGTATAACTCGCTTATGGAATGCCCTGCCTAGTTATTTCCTGGTCATTATAACCTTCAAACATTTAACCAACGCTCACCGGTACCTCAATTTCTATCCTTCCTGTCTTTCCTTCGCCCGCGCTGTGTGCAAACATTTTAAGTGTACTTAAATCCCTTGAGTGCGCGCAAATTATAAAAAAAAAGGAATGACTCCCGAAAAGTGTTCGGGGAGGGAATTCGGCCTCTTCGTCCTTCGCCAGAGTGTGGAGAACCTTAATGGTCACGTAAGGAAAACAATTTAAACCATATGTGACGGTCAGTAGTCTATTAGTCTTTGAAGTGCCATCTTTGTCCTTCCGAACAATATGTTGCTTGCCAGCATCCGCTTGAGCTTGTAGCATTTTTCTACGTTGGCCATAAATGCAATCTGATGTAGTCGCCATCTCAAAATAATCGCCGCTAAGTCATTTTGGCCCAATATGAAGACAGCCATTCAGTGAAATTCCTGATTTCCCCTTTCTTGTTGTATTGAAGACAGTTCTCAGTTTTGTTGTTGAGCTTGAGCTCTTATATACCCCATGACGAGGTATGTAACAAACACGTTGCGGCTCCACATCTTCTTAAACTATCTCCATATGGCCGAGTGCTAGATACTCGACCATAAACTTCTCGTAGAGTTCTTTCATCTTCGGATCCCTGTTGAGCCGATTTTGCTGGTAATTAAAAAGTTCGTATGCGCCCGTTTCGAATCTGCCAGCGCGGTTAGGTCGATGGAGCTTTTGAACGGATAACTAATGACGTTACGACTGGAGCAGGTCCGTCGAACGGTGCATTCGAAAAACTCTTCCCAGTACAGTTAGTCCTGTGTCATCGTCGAAAACTCATTAAACTTCCACATGCATTGTTCAGCACATGACAGTGCGCAAACCTTGGTACGCAGTGGTAGAATTGTTGATGCGGGCAAGCTTCCGCAAAATACCTATTCCAGGTGAGTACTTTGAGCTACAGGGGCATTGATGGATGATTTTTTGATTTCACCAAGGACTAGCGAGCCGAACAGGTCAGCTCCCAAGATGACATCAATAGGTCCAGGTTCATTGAGCTTTGGATCCACCAGATCAAGATTCAAAAATTTACTAAACAGAGTAGAATCCACGGGCGTAAGAGGTATAAGAATGCCCAGCCGTGGCAGAATAAGAGCAGTACAGCTGATGTTAAAGTCTGGTTCCTTAAGTGACACCACAGAGATTACGACTATTCCATTGAATTACCTACCATTGATCTCCCGTCTCCAGTCATAGGAACTGAAACTCGAGTTCGATGCAGGTGCAGCTACTGCTGCATATTCACTAATGAATGATGCCTGTGATCCGTTATCAAGCAGAGCGCGTAGAATGAGACATTGGCCCGAAACCGATCGAAATCCAATTTGTGCCGTAGCAAGCAGTACAGGTTTTAGTTTCAACTGTGGTGTGTGGTTACCTTTTGAGAACTGTGCAACCGAACTTTCTGCATGAGTGTGATTTAAGTTGACGGTGTCGGGTTGCATTTGGTCTCCCTCGTGTAGCATCGTGTGATGGACATGCTTGATGAAAATGATCAGCCTTCAAACAGTTCCAACGCACTTTAACTTTTGAGACAAATTGTATTCTCTGCACTGGAGACAGTTTCCTAAAGTCAGGGCAAAACATTAGGGGATATGTTTACCAGATCAATTTGGAGATTGAGCGACGTTAGTCTGATGGCTCGGCATCGGTCATCACGAGTTGGTACATAATTTGGCGTTTCAACTGATATCGTCCAATCTTTCACAGTTACGGAGTCTAATCGCTCTGTGGTGAGGAACACAAACCAATCATCCCAGTTGGATATTGGACATCCCAATTGTTGGACAGATTCAGTGACTCCATTGAGTAGTTTTCTTAATTGCAAAGAAGATTCAGAATTCATAGCTGGTAATTTTACGATGTCACCAAGGTGCGAGAGTGCGATGGGACTTTTATAGCGCTGCTAAAGTTGTCATCTTCTTAACAGCAAGAGAGCAGTTCTGAAGATAGCCACTGCTGACGGTGGTGTCTGATTCCAACCCAACGACACCCTCTTTGAAATAATTCGGCATACTCTGAGCTTGGGTCAACCAAGCCAGGTAGTAACAATTAAAATGGTGATGGAGTAGTAGATGGAGTAGAAAACCAACTGCACCAAACATACCACCGTAGTAGGCTGCTGGCACTATCATATAAAGGATCTGACCAAGAAAACTTTTGCAGAAGTAATGACAGCCGGCCTTTATCTATTCAGTGTTATTGCGCCGTCATCTCTACTCCATGGTCGCGACACGAGCTGAGTTCCAAATAGCTCAAAGCTGCTTTAAAGGGGGTATGCGCCAAGTAGCCCATGATGAGTAAAGCCGTGGATGCCGCCTTTGATCCGTATATGAGATTCCTCCTGATGAAGGGGATAGTGCCTTCGACTTCAGCTGTCAATGACTTCTCGCAGGTTTCGGGCACCCTAGTCGAATGCACTAGGTTCTCAGGTTTCAACTGGACAGATGTACGGAAGCACACGTACATCTTAGCAGAACCGACAAGGATTACACCGTTTTTCAATTTCAACTCTGCAATTTTTAATTAAAATGAAATAAAATAATCCCGCTCGAAGGACTATCTAGTTACATTCAAAGTCATATCTTGTGAGATGAAAACTAAAATCATGGCCCCCACCCACTACACATTAGTGACTTAAAATTCCTAAAAACCTTCATCCGCATGCTAAATTACCTTTCCAAAAACCAAAAGAATTCAAGAACTCACTTTAAAATCACGACACGCAACCAAATCCCGTGGTAGACATCCACACAAGAAGCTGGGAAAAACCAAAAGCAACGCATCACGGCACATCACTTACGAAGCAACCGCGGATGCAAACAAGCCCAAACGCTTCCTAACCACGCCTCCATCAACTCTACATCGCTCTGTTGCTTGTCAAGAAGAAATTTTCACTCCATACGAAATTCCCATGGAGCAAGGATAATAGCTCGCGTTCGCATGCATTTGTATATCGCACACTGGAAAATGATTGACTTGAAAAATGCCACCCAGCCATGGTGCCACTCGGTTTACTCAGGTTTACTCTTGCCATCTTATACGCCTGTCATCCTTCACTACCGTCACTTCTGCCCTCTGGCTGTGTATCCTCGTCGGAATGCGTGTTATACTGTAAATATGCATTCGGAGACTTACGGTGGCACACCCGAAGGCAAACACTGCGGTATTGCATACAAGTAGACGCATCCTCGCCATACCGCAGCACCATCAACATCACTATCAGCCATGTTGTTGAAGTTAAAAAGGATTGTGCAAGCAAGGATATCAAAAAAGGATATACACAAGCAGAGAATCGTGAAAATCTTTCACAATAAGAATTTTTGTTCTGCTCCAGATAAGATTGCAGTAGTTGGTAGGAGCAGCTGAATGATAATGTTAGGGTGGTGATCTGGAGAAGTTGATTCATGGTGACGTTGTGTTTAGTGGCATCAACGCTTGCTCGAGACTACCGACATTCGTTGCGTTGTCTTGATGAATAAAGTTGAAAAGAAACATTGTGGGCGCTAGGATGGTTGAAGGGATTGCACGGAATTCCAGGAAGACGTGAGTGGTATGGGAGTGCAGATGTGCACTCGGTGCATACAATTAAATTCAAGAAAGAAGTCCTTTGTCTGATATCTGTTAGGAGTTTGTAGTAGGTAATTCACAGTAGACCTACGAAGTGCCAAATTGGTCATAGTAACAGTTGATCCATTCATTTTTATCCTCAATTTTACTTAGATCGGTGACCATAAATCTAAATATGAGAGCTGCACCAGTCAGTCATATGCTTCAACCTTAATTCGTATATGAGCTTTCCTTGCAGTCCAGCAACAAATCGACGTAACCTGCCTTAGATACCCCGATTGTGAACCAACCTATTCGGTACCTTCTAGCAGGCGGTGTTCCTCAATCCATGGAGGTAGTCTTTCTTTCTTGCATTGCTCCGGATCCTCGGGGCGCATAGATCGTCAACATTTAGGTCTCCTAGATAATCAGATTCCATTGTTACAACTCTGCGCAAGACTCGAGTAGAGTAAGAGATATTTTCCAGATTGCCAGCATCACATCATCTTGCTTCATTCAGCCCCAAAGTGTCCATTTTCTATAAACTTGCATAAGCTTTCCCTCAAGTTGAAGGAACCTAGCATTCTGAGGACCTACATCTTGCGAGTCGTGGAATACCTTTAGGCTCTAAAATCTGATAATTGTCGGTGTTCGGTTATTATCAGTGGTTTGGATGTCTGATTCTAAGTGATAATGACTCAGCCAACCAATTCCTGTAATCTTTTCATCCCCAAGGTGCTTTCCATTAGGTATCTTCACTTCACAACCTCCGAAGAAATAGGGTAGACACTGAGAGGTGTCAACTTGGCGATGCTCAGTGTTGTAACTGTTCCTACGCATCAACTTCTCCTGGAGCTCAGGTCGGCTAGAACTTCCAAGATTAAGTCCTGAATGGGTTACTGGGTTCGGTCTAACCGACCCCTTATCCTAGAAGTATCTAATTATAATGAACTGGCCCTTCAGGTTAGTGGTTACTGCTCGGCCATGGAAAAAAAATCCACGGTTTCGAAGGAACAACAAGCCTCGGATATGGACGGATCTATTATTGACAAGTTCCGGAGGTTATGTACTGCTGCAAAGCTATTTTCATCACCAGCGCTCCATAGAAGTCGCCTATAGCATTCCGCCCCTTCAAATTTTTAACCGTAACCCCTGTAACGCTATGAATGCTTATCAGCTCACTTTCGGACGTACTCAAAAATATCGTGATGCGTTGCTAAGCCGTACAACTCTCTAATGGAATGCCCTGCAGGGCTCTCTTTTTCCTAGTCGCTATAACTTTCAAACATTTAAGAACATTGTACATCGGTACCTCTATTTCCTTCTTCCCTAAGTTTAATTCGCCTGCGCTGTCTGCAAACACTTTAAGGGTATAAAAGAGCAGATGTTAACACCATCCAAGAAATGCGGTGGTATGGGCCGTACAAAAAGAGAATGAAATAATGCAACGTTTGCTACGGCGATTGTTATTGACGGCAAAAGCAGCGCCTGTTTGAATTCGGATTTGTTTTTAGAAACAGACTTAGGCAAGAAGTCTTGATTTTCCGGCACATATTAACGAGCGCCTCGTAACAATCCGTATTAAGGCTAAATTTTCCAATATTAGCCTCATATGCACACAGACCCCAACAGCAGAGTAAAATGACGACACCAAAGATACTTTCTACGAGCATTTGGACAAGACTTACGAGCAGTGCCCTAACTATGACAACAAACTTGTTATCGGCGACTTTAATGCAAAGCTAGGAAGAGAGGGCATCTTTGGTAGAGCTGTCGGAAAGTATAGAACGACAACGCTTCCGATAACGGATTCAGGCTAATTGACTTTCCGGTGGTGTGAAACATTGTCATAGCTAGCTCGAAGGGGACTTGGAGAACTCCTGATCAATCAGCCGCCAACAAGATTGACCATCGATGCAAGGCACTCCTTCAGTATTATGAAAGTCTAAACGTTCAGAGCAGTCAACATCGACTCGGATCATTACCTAGTTGTAGCTAAGGTACGGTTGCGGATATCCCGAGGAAGTTCGATGTTGGAAGGATAAAATCGCAAGAGATCGCCAATCCTTTTCCAATCGAGTCTTCCTTTATCTCTTAAAAAAGTCATATGCCACCAGCCAATATCGAAGACCACCGGCAACATTGCAAAAAAGCCATCAAAGATGCCGCCTCTAATATGCTGGACTTAACTCGGCTATTATAATGAAACTCCTGGTTTGACGACGAGTGCCAGCAAGCAGATGCATACAAAACCGCGCTACATAGAAGGACCAAAGCTATTCACGAGCTCTACGAGCAGAACACCAGCTTCTTAGGAAGAAAAAGAAGGAGCATGAGGAGCGCGCGCTCGAGGAAATTAGAGATGCTTCTCCAGGAATGAGATTCGGAAGTTTTACCAAAAGGTACAGGGAGCATAGTAGTAGAATCGCAGTCAATACTGAGGATTTGGAAAGAGTATTTCTGTAGACTGAATACCGGCGAAGACAAACTGACTATCGCTGTCAGGCAGAATGAACTTTTCAATTTAGATGACGTAAACCAACAATTCCGTCCACCAGATTTGAATTAAATGAAGGTAGCCATATCTAAGCTTAAGTCCGTCAAAGCTGCTGGAGTGCAGAACTTGAATGCCGGGCTTTTCAAAGCGGCAAGCGATGACTTAGTGAGGAGCGCACACCAACTTATCTGTAAAATATGGTCGGGCGAAAATATGCACGGTGAATGGAACCTCAGCATTGTTTGTTCGATCCTCAGGAAAGGAGACTCCCTGAATTGCGCCAACTACAGAGGCATCAGTCTTCCTAACATCTTCTTCACAAGATTCTATCTGCCCTAATGCGTGGATTGATCCATATCAGTGTAGCTTTAGTCCACCATCGACCAAATATTCATACCACGGCAGATATTGGAAAAACGCATGAGCTCCAAATCGATACACATCACCTATCACAGCATCTATACAGAGAAATGTCTAGTTTGACATTCCTTCGAAGGATGACTGCTGCTCAAACAAATTGGATAAAGACTCACCAAGATTTTGATGTCAAAAAAGGATTTAGACAAAGCGATCTGCTGTCATGTGATTTCTTTAACATCTTTTTGAATAGTCTTTCAAAAGCCCGTCCAATTACTTGCATATGTCGATGATATTACCATAATCAGAAGAAAGCAGCGTGATGTCAGTGGCGCTTTCGCGAGTATTGAGGCGGAAGCGGCGTAGACGAGTTTACCGGTCAATGACGGCAAGACCAAGTCTATGTCATCAACAAGAAAGGACACCCAACACAGACGTCTCGGACGAACATCACCCTTGATAGATATAGCTTTGAGATAGCTAAGGTTTTTATCTGCCCAGGCTCCGCTATCAATTCAGACAACGGCACTAGTTTTGAGATCAAACGAAGAATAACTCTTGCCAATTGCTACTTCGTTGGCTTAAGAAGGTAGGTAACTAGCAAAGACCTGTCTCGAACAACAAAAGACCTTAATAATCCCAGTCCTGCCCTTTGTATATCGCAGAGGCATTCAATTTATCAACAATGGATGAAGATGTTCTTGGCTGCTATGATAGGAATATTCTTCGGATAATTTTCGGTCCCGTCTGCATAGACGGTGATTGGAGAAGGAGATACAACGACGAACTATACGGGATGTACAGCGACTTAGGGTCTTTGCCAGAAGACTGAAGGACCATTAACTTAGATGGCTGTAATGTAAAGCAGATGGATACCAATGCTTCTTTAAATCCGCCCCCGACGGACAGCGCAGTAGAGGACGACCGCGACTCAGGTGACGCACGCAAGTGCAAGGGAATCTCAACCAATTTAGCGTGCGAAACTAGAGGCCGCTAGTTGGACATCGAGCTGGATGAAAACTTTTGATAGTTGAGGCCCAGGTCCATCTCGGACTGTAGCGCCACCTTAACTAACTAACTCATGCACAGTTGCACCGGGAAGCATTAGAAATCATTTTTTCGGTACGTAGGTCTTACAAATATATTTATGGAAAGCTTCTTATTATTCAGTGATTATCTACCACTTCGAGACATTTTCAACCCCAATAAAGGTACCCTACCTGTCGCTGCAGCAATGTTACAAATGTTGGCTGCAATCTTGTGAATGTACGATTACAGAATTGCGGATGCTTTGGCAAAATCACTGATTAACTCCTTTAAAACTTCTGAAATTGATCCTGCTCACATACATCAAAATGCTCACAATTTAAAAGTTAGGAAATATAAGTCCAGCGGTTGGCCGCCAAAGAGTAAAATAGAGAGTGCTGTCGATTTACGATAAGTAAAATTGGCAGTAGAGTATCTGTGCGTTTATTACGGCAAGAAGTTAGTTATCCCGAAAACTTTGTATGAGGAGATGCTGAAGTTGATGCATGAGGATCATAGAGGTGTCCTATGCAAGTAGCGGCAAGCCAGTTTTATTTGAAGAATTTAATGCTAATTACGATGGCAGAGACTACGACGCACATGCTGCTAGAGATGATGCACCAATGAGCTTTGGTTCAGGAGCTGCACCGATAAGTTTACCAGCTTAATATAGAAAATCAGTTGCCACATCAACACTAGGAGCTACTCGTTCTGCTGCTACTCGGCCGATCTCTAAAGTTTAACCACGTCCGGCGGTGGCACCAGTTAGCGCTTGCTCCTCAGTACAGTCAAATATTGGTGGCGCAATGAAAAAAGCTTCCACTATGAAAAGAACCACACTGAAGAAGATCATCACACCAGACGACGTGACATGCGACGCATCTCCTTATGTACCCGGAGTCATCCTCAGCCACAAGTTAGCAGATGGGTCTGAAAAATCCATTGCGTTTTAGTCAAAAACGCTCTCTAAGCCCGGGCGGATCTACGTGCATATCGACAGAGAAGCAGTGGCTCTCGTTGCAGTAGTCAACAAATTTCACAATTATCTATATGGCCGTTCATTCACACTGGTAGCAGATCATCGCCCACTATTGGGGATTTTCACCACAACAAAATCAGTTCCCAACACAATATGGAATCTAATGTTTCGCCGCTCAATCCTGAGTCACTGCCCAATATCGACCGAAGTGGAGTCAGCAATGACCGAAGACGTTCTTAAGATCAAATTAGCAGCTACGCCAGTCGTAAGCGCGCTGCTGGTAGGGTAACAAACCTTGAAGGATCCACAGCTCTCCATATTATTCCCGTCGACAGGAACTCTCGACCAATAGAGGAGTTTCAGTTTGGGGAAACTGGGCAGTCATTCCTCCTCCAGCTCGAGAAGCAATCTTATCAACCCTTCATGTACCACACCCCGGTATCGTCAAAATGAAGGCATTGGCGCGCAGCTATGTATGCTGGCCCAACATCGATTCCGAAATCGAGCTCCTCGTGAAGAGATGCATATCATACCATCAGAACTGGAACGAACAACCACAAACCGCAAATCATCATTGGAAATCGGCTAAACGCCTTTTTGTCTGGTTGCCGACTCCTACTTAAAGTGGCTCAAAGTCGCTGTGGTTACCTCAACGTCTGCAGCTGCCGACATTAAGTTTCTTCGTCAACTCTTTGCCAAATATGGGCTTCCTGACGAATTGGTATCTGACAACGGAACAGCGTTTGTTTCCGATGAATTCAAAGTCTGCATGGAAAATAATTTAATCCGCTGCCTCTTTTCATCCGGCTCCAAACGGCCAAGCGGAGCCGATGGTACAAAGCGCCACACAAATATCTATCTGAGTCTTGCTAGGCATTTGTTCAATCAGCACATTATTCCGAAGACAGCTACGAATCGCTCGCCGGCAGAGTTGCTACTCATTCGCGAGCTCAGGACATATTTCGACAAATACAAAAACAAGAGGTGACCTTTGGTAAGGTCTGAGATCCTATTAGTTCTAAATGTTTCATTAAAGGTGATCCAGTTTGGGTTCGAAATTATGCCGCTGGGCCAAAATGGATTGAGGGTCTGGTGTCTGATCAAATTGGGTCCATTTCCCGCCGCGTCCGTCTAAATGACTATTGAGTAGTTTAACTTTATCAAGATCAGCTACTTAGCAGTGTGCCGTCATCATCACCTTATACTTCCATTGGCGAGGTCCCTTCCGTTGATGACTCAGAAACCAGCGTACCGTCATCTGAAGAAACTGAGCAGTGTACATTTGGACAGTACGCACAATCATTTCTAATGGACCCAACTACTACCATCGTTCCATCGTCACAGATACCAGCTTTGATATCTACGACATCCTGGCCATACAATTCTATTGAGGCACTAATCATGAAACCACCAATCATGATTTCACAATCTGCCGACTAGAGAGCGCTAACCCCAACTTGGTACTAAGTGAATGTCATGCACTTGACGTTGACATCCATCCTTCTTCTTCTTTTGGCTGCCATACTGAAGGGACGTGTCCGATTAACTTCAATAAAGAAATTTTTAAATCTAATGTTCTATTTTTTTTTTATTTCAACCAGCGCCGAAAATAATCGGCGCCCTATTTGGCGCTGGGGACAGGATCACCTCTTACACTCGAAAAATTTCATTTTTGAGAACGGATTACTCGGAAAAAGGTGATTACTTTTGACCAACAGGTAGAGTTATTCGTGGCCGGTAACTGCACGTACTTGTGTCAAAGCATTCGAGGCGGATTGTCTGGAAGATTTTCCAAAATTCTACGCTCCGGCAGGCGATATCAGCAATCAGAAAACAATACCGACGGCCATATGTCAGAATCGAAAGATACATCGGCTGTCAGTAACATCGCTATGAACGCGACCTCGAAGATTAGAAACGGCGATGGAGGCGAGAACACCACAGCTTCAGGGATAACGAATGGCTGCAATGGACGACAACTATTAGCAAAATTGTCTGAACATCAAACTACCATCAGAGCTGATCTTTGGTGTAATCTTTTTGAAGTGCTAACACGTGGCAAATCCGATTTTCGAACTGATGGCTTAACTGAAAGACGATGTACTTAACTGGTTTGCATCAGATGTAACACCACACATGTATACTCTCACTTGGGCAGCAGTACAAAAGTCACTTATTTCACGATTCGGGCCAGCGGTTGCCAGTCCTCTTGTCGAAGCTCAACATAGATTTCTTAAGACTTCAGAAACCGTTACAACCTACTACGAGAACAACATGCGCCTTCTGCGACACGTGCAACTATCAGATAATGATGTCGTCGCTCAGCTAACATAAGGCATACCTTAATTGGAAGCAACAGTCGGACGGCAGCCAACATTCCAGCTGAAGCCACAACCGATATCACAAAAGCAGCGAGAAATTGTGCTAAACACTCAAGGCAAAGTCAGATAAGGATACAAGAAAAAACCTCCAAGTCCATGTCTTCATTGTGCGCAATCAGGAGAAACACAGTGACAGTGGAATCGGGAGTGTCCACGAAGAAGACAACAAACTGATCGACAGTAAATAACGGATAGTGATCAACCTGCAACAACACCTAGCACAGAGCTGTGGAATACCGATAACAACCCGGTCCAGGAAAACTTCCTGGGCGGTCGCCCTTAATAGATATATCAGTGCGGATCAATAACTTACCAACACGTGCAATCGTCGACTCCGGCAGTACCATCGATGTCTTCGGCTCATCACTTGCCGAACATCTGAATTCAAAGCCAGATCCGCACTCAACTAGTGCCATAACGCACGTAAACGGCAACACAAAAACCGACAGCCGCCTCACAATCCGCTCAACAACTCGCAAAGTCACAGCTCATATTTTAGAAAACTCACCTGACGACTTCACTATCGGCCTCAGCACAGGTAAGCTGTTTGGTCTTAAACTTGATTTCTCGCGCAATTTAGTTTATAGCACAGATCCCATCGACAAGCGTCCAAACATATGTCTGAAAGCATCGCCGCTCCAATCCTTCCCCGGATTCAAGAGACAATGCATGATTTCCGGCAACTCTTCGAACGGAGAGCAACGTCCATACCTCCATTTAGATAAAGAAGCTCCTCGCCTTCTCGCTCCTAAGAAAGAAGGGACTCGAAGAATTTGCATTGACTACCGTCGAATGAATGCAGTTACTATCGATGAAAGTGAACTTATTCCCCGCATCCAAGATGTCATCGGCCAATTGTCATATCGGCATATCGCCCTCGATAACGATTCTATCGAAAAGACGTCTTTCATAACAACAGATGGGCAGTTTGAATGGCTGGCACTATCATTTGGCCTCAAGAATGCGCCCCACAGTTTTCAACGAATTGTTCGTCAGATTTTCGAAGACTTGACCAACAACGGCGTCATTTCATATTTAGGCGATATCATCGTCTACAGTAACGATATCAATGAACATGCCAACGTTCTACGGGAAACCTTCAAACGCCTCACTAAGCCAAACGTCAAGCTCAGGCGTGAAAAATGCTGATTCGCTCAAGCAGAGGCAGAATGGGGCATGTAATCTTCAACGGAACTGTTCGTCTTTCAACAACAAAACTTACGGCAGTCAAGGAATACGAAGCTCCTACAGATGTGAAATCATTCCAGCGCTTTCTTGGCCTAGCAAATTATTACCGACGACACATCAAGGAAGTTAGTACAATAGCTGACAAGGAGGAATTTCAATTTCGAATTTGACTTACAGCAGCAGCAGCATCAAAGAAACGCTCACAACAACACCAGTTATCGCCATCTTTACAGGCTATCGACCCGACTTCCTTTACACGGATGCCAGCATCATAGGTATTGGAGCAATCCTCATGCAACCTGGAGATAATGGGCAGAAGCGAGTAGTAGCATACCATTCACTTAATACTCACGAACAGCGATACCATGCAACGGAGTTAGAATGTCTTGAGTTGTTGAGGCGATGGAACGTTGCCATGTGTACATTCATGGCCGACATGTCGACATCTATACGAATCACTCCGCATTACAGTGGCTCTCCCAAATAAAGAATCCATCAAGTCGGCTTTTCCGATGGTCAGTTTGCCTTTCAATCTACACGTACACCATACATCACAGACCTGGAAAATTAAACACAGCTGCGGATGCCTTATCCCGACAACCAATTTCATTGCTCATTCAAACAGCTGAACTCAAGAGTGTTCAGGAGCAAAATCCTTTGAATGACCCTGCTGTCACGAGAAACACTCGTGGCTTTGAAGTTCGTCGATATCGAGGTATAACACAATACGTTCTGCAACACTATCACGATGAATATGGTCATCCGGGAATAGTGAGAACTAAACAACTTGTTTGTGGGCATTACTGGTGGAAATTAGTGACTGTGCAACCTGTCAGCTCGCTTCAACCGATACCAACTTCGCAAGCACCCAACAAGATCTAGGCGACTGACACCATAGTCATGGGTACGTGGTCTTCTGACACCGAAGAAAAGTACATTCAACTCATTATCGACCATCACTCGAGATTCATTTGGGCTACAGCAACTCAACGCAATACGAGTAACACCTTAATCCAAGCCATCAACAATATCTGCGCCAATGTAGCAGCACCAGAAGTTGTCATCAGCGACAGAGGACCAAATTTAACTTCAAAACGATTTGGACAATTTCTTCGTGCAACATCAATTAAACACCAAATTACGTCACCCTATCATCCACAGGCGAATGGTTTGTGTAAGAAAGCTAATGGCACTACGTTTAGCAGTCATCAAATCACCAGCAAAAGGATGAACGGAACTGCTACCACAAGTGGTTTCAAATTACAACCGGACACCACACACCGCAACTGGGTTCTCACTACAATTTCTACAGTTTGGTATATCTTCAGACCCCGCTAAAGAAAACATCTCTCCAGCCGAAGCCCGTTCAGAAGCTGTAAGACGTTCGGATTTAACTAAGGCGTTATGTATGTAAGGAACAACATGATCTAATTCAGTAGTCATCAGACCTGAGTATCGGTGACCTTGTTGTGCGAAATATTGCCGAAACCTACTCGGCACCAACTTATACGGGACCATAAGTCGTACTTCGCTCACTTGGACCCGAAACATTCCGCATTGGATTCATCATGGACAACAAGTCAGCAGTATATCGGCAGCTCATTCATCACAACTACAGCGCTTTTGGCCACGAGCCGAAAACCTCTTAATGTCGGGGGAATGAAACACTAATTATGGCACCACCAATCATAATTTCACAATCTGCCGACTAGGGAGCACTAACTCCAACTTGTTACTAAGTGAATGTCATGTCATGACGTTGACATCCATCCTTCTCCTACTTTTGGCTGCCATAGTGAAGGGACGAGTCCGATAAATTTCAGACATTTTTATGTTTAACGTTATATTTTCTTTTTATTTCAACCAGCTCCGAAAATAATCGGCGATTCACAAAGTTCTACAATCTAAAATGGTTCAAATCGGAGCCAGCATTCAGGAGAATGTCCTCAGGTGTGGTAGGTGCACCAAGGCTTATCCATTTCTTTTGCATGCCGGCATCTTTTCTGGCAGATTGAAGGGCATGTTGAATAGCAAATATCGCCGACACTGCCATACATGTTGCTGGTTCTCCAGTGCCTACAAAGTACATCTTTGAAGTTAATTTATAGCACACACCTCAGATACTTACTCTTGGACCGCATAAAACCGGCAGCATTTGGACTTTTCTGGATAAGTTCGATCCGAAAATCAATTGGAATGTCCTTAACTCCTGGCGGTTTGTAGTCCCATGTGCGGTTTGTCAGCATTTCACCAGTTTGTCGATCATAAACCAATTGCTCTGTCAAGTAATATCCGAGACCCATAACAAAGGCGCCTTCAATTTGTCCAACATCTACAGTGGGATTCAAACTCTCTCCAGTGTCCTCAGTTAGATCCACTCGTTTGATTAGATGATTCCCGGTGAGAACGTCTATCTCTACTTCTGTCAAAGTTACACCAAAGACATCGTAATTTTCCAGATCACCAGTTTTAAAGTGCTCACTGGCGATGAGGTTGATTCCCTGAACATGTGCTTGCTCGACAAGAGACAACCAATCGGGGTTCTTTAAGAGTTCTCTGATTGGACGCAGGCGTTCTAACAATACTTCGCATGCCTTTCGAACAGCCTATAATAGAAAAAGAAACGCCTTCAGAAGTCAAAAATCTAGACTTAAAATAAGAGACTTACAAAACAGACACATTCAGATCCAATCGACCCACCAGTGAAGGCGGCATTGGCACCATTCACAGTATCACTTGACTCAATTCGGACCATTTCCAAGGGGATTTCGAGTACAAAGGCTGCCACTTGAGCTGCTTTTGTGTTTATCCCTTGTCCCATTTCGGTTCCACCATGAGATATAACAACCGTACCATCACCATGATAAATAGACACCGTCGCCGGGAAAGGTCCAAACTGAAAAATATGGAAGTGCATTAAAGCCATTCCCAACCCTCTCTTCCGCCATCGATTTGCTTCGTTGAATGAGTCAGTTTCCTTCCTCCTCTTTCTGTACTCGGTTTTGGTCAAAAATCCTTCCAATAGATTGCGCATCTTAAAATCGGGCGCGATATTTTCCAAACGGACATCCACCGGATCGAGATCTGCCTCGAAAGCTATATGCTCCATGATGCTCTCAATTATTCCGAAAGCTTCAACAGTTCCCGGGGCCCTACACCATGCATGATTTGGCGCATCGGTTAGAACAATTTTAGCATCGATCTTGAAAACCTTCTCGAGATCTAAATCATAACAGTTTCTCAAGGATGTTGGAAAAATACCTGCAATAGCATTTTCACTAGTAGCCCAGCCTGCATCTTCATAGATTCTACTCTGAATACCAAGAATCTTCCCTGTCGAGATGGCTTGGAACTCATACTCACAATAGCATGCCCAGCGTTTGCCAAGCGATCTCATCATGGATTCAATTGTCTGTACGAAACGGACCGGCCGATTGAGTTTGACAGCGGCAATGGAAGCAGCACAAGCGACTGGGTTGCCTCTAGTGATTTTGCCACCAAAACCGCCACCGAGCCGTCGAACTTTGAGCTGAACGTCACTCATTTTCATTTGGACACATCTGGCGATGGCGTGTTGTGTCATATCCATCCACTGTGTGGAGGAGTACACCTCAAGACGACTTTCTGTGGGGATGACAACAGTCGTGTGGGGCTCCATGGTGAAGTGATATTGCAGGCCAAATTCAAGAGTTCCCGTGGCCGATACGTCAGCTGCCGAAGTGGCTGGGAGAGATTTGATCGAAGATTCCAAGACATTAATCAGTCTATTATTTTGGTTGCATTCCAGGACATCTTTGATAGTTGCAAATACTCTATTGTCGACCATACTGTATGTGACTGAGACCTTAGATGCGGCAAAGTTTGCCAGTGCACTGTTCTCTGCAACAACCAATCCCAGAGGTTGCCCATGGTACTTTACTTTACCAGCACAGAAGATCTCTTCGTCGGTGTCCATGAAAAAAAATTTCGGATCTGCGAAAGAGTTGACGCCAGGAATGTCCTTTGCTGAATAAAATGCTACAACACCTGGAAGTCGAAGGGCTTCTGTAGTATCAATGTCGAGAATCTCTGCACCGACTTTAGTGGCATGGACGAAGGCACACCAAACTTGTTTTACCTGAGCTGCCAAGTCATTCATGTATTTCGCTTCTCCAGAGCATTGGACTAATGCTTCCAGTTTCTTCACAGGCTCGGTGATGGGGAAGGTCTTGGCTGTTGTTTCGAATGTCTGCTTTCCGGAAGACAATGGGCGCTTAAGAACATCTCCACCACTGACCAACTTTGCTTGCAGTTTATCTCTTGGTGCAATGGAGAGGATGAATTTGTAGAACAGGCCACAAGCAAGTTTTTTGCGATAGTCCGCTGATGCTGAAAGAGGACTTGACTCGAGCTTTAGCTCCTGGTACAGGGATTCGAATACTATTTGGAGAATTTCATTGGCGAACAAGTACTTTCCGACGACAAGCCTTTCTGTTGCGGAGGCATGCACGAATTCAGGGCTTATACCGCCAAAGCAGAAGCGGGCGGTAACCACATTGCCATTTGTAGGGTTGGTTTGAAGAAGAAACGCTGAGTTGACGTACGCATGGGCGTTCTGGGCTCGGGGCATAATCTAAATGAAAGGCATGTACATAGGTCTGTAGATATTAAATGGAAAAAAGTGCTTACCTTGAATGATTTGAAAGTGAAAATGTCCTTGGGATACGGAGTAAATTTGAATGCCAATATAACTTTTCCCCTCATGTTTTTCTTTCGAAAATCTGCCAAATTGTAAACAGCTGTCTTGCTGTCACTTGCTAGGATAACTGTGACATTCAAGGCTTCGAAGGTTATAAAGATGTCCGAAGGGAATTCCGGATGGTGATACTTTGTCATCAAATTGCCAGCTAGGGTGCCCATCTGTGAAAAGGACAACAAGAACTTAATGAAGCTGGAAAGAGGGATGGATACCTTGTCATTCGGGATAAATATGAGATGGAATATTAATTTTACTGAAATTGTTCAGTCTTTCGATGGGAGATAAGTAGGAGCTTTAGAGGCAAGGCGCCTATAGTACCAGTACCCACCACATCACCGTCGAGCAACTGCAGACTCATTCGGACATAGGGTGGACTGTCATAGATGTAGTGTTCCGGATCGGATCATTACTTACTATTCAGCAAACGCTTCAGGATGTGTCTTACGACTGCGTCTAGTAAATGCTTGTATTCTTCAACTAGTTTCGAAATCATCACATGGTTCAGCAAGGCTTTAAGTGCAGATTGGCTGCATTGACAATATAGCTCGTTGCAATCAGGGTAACGTATATTTCCGCTTACAACCCAGACGTAAGTTTTTCTGACGAGAAGCAGAATCTAACGTTGTCGTCCTCCAAAAGGACACCAGGATAACGACTATATTGGTTTTGGAGCTGTCCATCAAGACCCGATTACATTCATTTCCTGGTTCAGATACTCTATTCAGTAAAAGGAGTTCATCAGATGCAAGGTCATCAAGTCTCTAGTGAGTGTTTGAGAGTGCAGCCTATGACATGAATATAAAGGCTAGTCTATAGTAGAGCCAGGCGTTCTAGGGAAAGCCCACATGCAGCCAAGTCAGACCTTGGAGACAGATAAAAGCAGCAGGGATTTATTTTATTGAAAGTTTGATCCACAATTCAACCGGAGCATTGGATCGAATTGGCCTTACCATAGTCGTGTAGAGCCAAACACCCGTTTTTGGTGACAAAGGCCGTGTCTTGCCGCAAGTTCATTTACAGTGCCAAAAGTGCGACAGAGTCTTAGGGTCTTTCAACGTAACATCTTTAGTCCAGAGAAGTAAGTTTATTACCCAGGATGAGACCCAAATACTTAGCTTTATTGGAGAAACGGATTGCGATCCCTTTAAGCACTAGATGAGTCAGATTGGTCAGCTTCCTCCTTCTGGTAAAGAAAATAAACTTTGTTGAGTTGCCTGAAAGCCAAATTCTCGCGCATGGGTGGCCGTGATATGGTATTGGCTTCCAAATCGGAAGGTTCGTTCCTTAATCGCCTCAAGTGGACGTGCCTGCGATTTAGAGCAGACAGTCGTTACACATAATAGAGCAGATATTACAGCTACATCATCTGCATACGCCTGACCATCTCATTTTGGCCGCAATCAGTATGCCATGTTGGGGTCCTATTCACCGACATTGCTTTTATCCACAAAACAAGTGATTCATCTACGCTGTGTTGGCTGGCCGAATTACCCATGTCACCAAAAGTTGCGCTGTCTGACTCCATTCAAAGGATTGTATCCCTGTATCCTCATACTGAAATTGTTATTACGGGCGATCTCAATATATACAATTCTGGCTTCGAAATTCTGGACAGACAACGTCCGTGTTGAAATCTTCGCTGCGGAAAATAATTTAACCCAGCTTGGAAATGAGCCTGCATGAATACCAGACGTTGACAGTCATACCGCAAGTTTTTAACTTCACCCCCTGACAAATATAAGATCAATGTCCTATCCAGTGAGAGAAAAGATTCCTAAAAGAACCGTATGGCGCTACGAGAAAGCCAATTGGAGCGGACTTAACAACTTCTTTAGGAATTTTAACTGGTCGTTATGTGTCCTCGATAACGACGTGGATGCCGCTGCTGATATGATTACAGACACCATTCTCTTTGGAACGAGAAACTTTATCCTTCATCGGATGAAGGGTATCAAACCAAAAGCAATAGCATAGTACGACTCGAGCTGTAAAGAGGCTGTCAGGGTTAGAGAAATGCTTTTTCGGTCCTTCAAGACCAATCCAGCAGAGGAAAACGGAAAAAAGTTTAAATGAGCTAGAAATAACTGCAACGCCTTTCTCAAGCGTGCGAAATTTCAATACGACCAAAAGTTGAAGCAAAAAAAAACTGCAATGTCCCAAAGGTAGTAAAAGCTTTTGGTCATTTGTCTAAAACATTAGAAATTCCCTTATCCTCCATCAAAATGCTCATTTACAATGATATTCCAGAGGTCAGCTCTTTGGACAAGGCCAATCTGCTTGCTGCACACTTTGCGGCTAGCTCAATACTCCCAGATTGTGCTCTGTCTCCTCCCACACTTGAGTGCGTCGAATCTTCAATGGGACGAATCCACTTTCGCACTTTCGTAGTAGCAAGAGTACCTAAAGATCTCAACATACACAAATCTGCTGGTCCAGACGGCATATCTTCCATTCTTTGGAAGAGGTGTTCTTCCTCGCTGGTAAAACCACTGCGTAAGCTTTTTCATCAATCCTACTCTTTGGGACTCTTTCCGAGCAGGTGGAAAACAGCATTTGTCCAGCCCGTCTCTAAAAAAGGCAACCCATTCCACTTATGTCCCTTCTCTCCAAGGTCATGGAAACGCTGATAAACCGTCAGCTCATGAAATATCTCGAAACACGAAAACTTCTCAATGACCGGCAATATGGTTTTCGTAGCAACAGGTCCACTGGCGATTTGCTGGCATGTCGCACCGAAAAGTGGAAGGAAAGTCTACACCAATCTGGCGAAAGCAAGATAGTTGCACTTGATATTTTAAAGGCGTTTGACAGAGTTTGGAATCAGGCTCTTTTGTCGACGCTCCTGCTCTTCGCCTGTAGAACGGGAACGGCAGAGTATGTTAAGCTCATTAAATTCCGATATCAACAGCATAATCAATTGGGGAACTATCAACAAAGTGGAATTTAATGCTTCCAAAACTCAATTAAAGCGAAATTTAAACACCTGACCATTATCCATGAATGGCACTTGCTTCGTCGAAACCGCTAAACTTTCCATTCTCAGTATGTGTGTCAACGACAACTTACGTTGGAATGTCCATACATTCGGTGTCGTCAAAAATGCTGCTGTCTAGGCTTCTTCAACCGATGTAAGAAATATTTTTCTCCTTCTGATCTGGCCTCAATATATAAGGCATTTAACCGTCCAAAATTGGAGTACAATGCTCACATCTGGTCAGGTGCGCATAAAACATCTCTGCATCTGCTAGACCGGATTCAAAACCGTGTGATAAACCTTATAGCTGATATCAATATCACTCAGTCAATTGACACCCTCGAACACCGACGAAATGTCTTGTGTCTCACTTTGTTTTATCGCTATTTCCACCACCAGTGCTCCATAGAAATTGCCAGTAGCATTCCGCCCCTTCAAACCTTTAACCATAACACACGTCTCGCCATGAATGCTCATCAGTATACCCTCAAGCCCACTGTCGGAGGTACCCTGAAATGTCGTGATTCGAGCTCTCTATTTCCTAGTCATTATAACATTCAGAAATATAAAACCAACGTACATCGGTACCTGTCTTTTGTTCCTCCCTAAATTTCCTTCGCCGGCGCTGTGTGCAAATATTTTAAGGGTACTTTAACCCCTTGAGCGCGCAATAGTTTATAATAAAAAAAAAAGCAACCTCAGCGCATATTCCTTTTTGTCGAGTGCGCCTTCCATTCTGGATTTTAAACGGATTCTCACAGGATGCTTTCGCAAAGTGGTGTACGCATCCGCAGCTCAGCCATTCTCCCCATGCTCTTCAACATGAAGTAAGTCGTCTTTACTGTCTTATGTGGTTGTTAGGTACTCTAGCTCTATCACTAGCCGAATATACTGTCTATATGGAATAAGCTCACGAGGGAGTGCCATGATCTCTTAATTTGATAAAAAAACCACAGGGCTTCACAGTTTGGCGACAGCTATTGAATTTCAACTTGGGCCTCGACCTTAAGAAAAAATATGCATACTCGTATGCACATATAAATAAGTTGTTGAGGATGTCGGCCTGGTCTGGGGACACATTGTGCGTGATGTTACTTTGCACAGACGGCAGAGCCTTAAGTGTTTTCTACCTCAGAACTTGTACGCGTGTGGACCGCCTTATGACAGGCGGAATTATTTGGAGCTGAGATCAATACAGATTTTTGAAGACTAGCCAAGTTGTTGAAATAGAGATGATGACAGACGAGGCCTAGATGGCTCCCAAATTCCCTGAAGCGGGAAGCGTATATTCAAGATCTTCTGTCTCAGGTTGGGAGCTGTGTATGAGCTTAGTTACTCAGTCACGTAAAAGGCTAGTCAGGCAACTGATGCGGAGCTGGTATGGGCGGATTTATAATACTTTTGACCGCTTTCCAAAACAGACAAAGGATAATGGCGTTTGGATCTCCATATGAAATGTTTTAGCCTTGAATAGGTTACGTGCAGCCAAAAAGCGTGCGCTGGGATTGCCGAACAAAAGAAAGATGAATAATTCTGATAGATACTATGGTCATACAGAGAACAGAAGTAAAGTTTAGGTGAATGCAGGTTTGTAGCCAGACAACTTCATCAACAATCCGAGGTAGACCAGAGCCTCAGCTAACATGTGGGGTAGCGTGGTCTTTCGCTTGTTCACGCAACTTCTCACTTGTGTGCAACATCTACTATGAGGTCGCCCTCTACTGTGTTGTTCCTCTGGGTTGAAGTCGAAACTTTCCGAACCACGGCACTGGTGTCCATGAGCTCAAGGTGACTCAGCCGCCTTAGCCAGGTTATCCAAGCTTTTTTTGACGAGGTGAGCATCGCGGTACAGTTCGCTGTTAAAAGGTCACCTCCATTCTCTATTTATGTACTTTCATCCGATTTCGACAGTGTCCAAGCTTCTGCTCTCTAGGGCAAATCTGGGATGATCAGTGTCTTATATGTCTTGATCAAGAGAGAGCTTCACTACCTAAAGCCCAAAGAAGCAGCGATTAGCAAGAGTGATTCTTCGTTTTACTTCTGCTGAGGTGTTTTTGGCAGAATTCATAGCAAAGCCAAGTTAGACATCCTTTACTACTATAGCTGTCGATTGTGATATTTTGTCCAATTCGTCTATGTTGTGTGTCCCTTCTTGTTGTCCTTGTCCAGGGCTTCTGTTTCAATATTAGCAAATACACCGTTGACAGCCCGTTGTGTTCTCTTGACATCATCGGCGTTGCACAGGACTTTGAAAGATTGAGCCTCCAGTCTTCGCTTGTGAGTTCCGCATAATTCTTTCAAGCATGAAGTTAAAGAAGTCCTATGGCAGCACGTTACTTTGTCTGAAACCTTTTTTGACGTCAAGGGTTTCGGTTAAGTTGTTACGCACTTTGATGCAGCTGCGAGCCTTTTGCATGGGCAGCTTGGCAGGGATACCAAAACTAGAAATGACTCTATAAGGCTCGTCTCTATAAATGCTGTCACGTGCGGCCTTAAAATCGATGAAAAGATGGTGGGTATCGATTTGGACTTCTTGAGGATTTTCCAGGGTCTGGCAGTGTGTTAAGATTTAATCGATTGTGGACTTTGCTGGTATAAAACCGCACTGGTAGGGGCCAATCAGGTTGTTGATGAAGAGTTTCAGACGTTCACATACTAGATGGAGTGAAAAGTGACCTCCTTCACCGCCAGAATGCGCTGCAAAAAGGTTATGGTGCCTTGAAGTCCGTTCATATTTAGGCAGACATGCCAAATTTCAGTGCGATACTGTCTTTAGTTTGTTTTGACGCCTGATTGTTGTTGACGTGTTTGGCATCATGTTGAGTACGGACAAAAACGATTTTCGTTCTCTCATAAAACATTATTTTTTGAGAGGCAAAACGGCGAAGGAAACAAAAGAAAAGTTGGATAAATATTATGGGGCTAATGCTCCGTCAGATTACACCGTCAAATATTGGTTTCGAGAGTTTCGTGGTGGCTGCAACTCCAATACCGATCAAGTCCGTAGCGGCATTCCCTCCGATGCGGTTACAGAGGACAATGTCAAAAAAATACATGAAATGGTGTTGGCTGACCGGAAAGTGAAGGTGCGCGAGCTAGGAGATACCACAAAGATTAGTACTGAGCGCACACGCCATATTTTGGGCAATATTCTGCATATGAAAAAGTTATCCTGCCGCTGGGTGCCGCGCAAACACCAAAAACACGAACGCGAGAGCACTTCGAAACAGTGTTTGGACTTGCTGATGCGGAATCGGGCGGACTTTTGGCGTGGATTGGTAACAGGATTTGGATCCCTCGGACTATTATCTCCTCCCAAACCTCAAGAGATGGCTCATCAATAAAAAATTCAGCTCACGCGAGGAAATCATCGACGCCACGGTGGAGTATTTTGCAGACCTTCCGGAAAATTACTTTTCGGATGGGATCAAGAAGTTGGAAAATCGCTGGAATAAGTGTATCAAACTAAAAGAGGACTATATTGAATAATATAAAAAAACATTAAAAAGAAAAATGTTTTTAATTCCCAAGGAGGTCACTTTTCACTCCATCTAATATGTCTGGGGTCTACAATTGGGTGGTAAGCACTTCCTACGAATTTGATTGTTGCGCTGCTGGCCCAATACAAATTATAAGACCCTCAGCAGTTGCCCGATCAATCGCCTCCCACATCCCAGCAGATCTCTTATGAAATAATATTTTGTAAAAGGAATGGAAAATGATTTGTATAAGCGATTTTTAGTTTTTAACCGAGATATTGACGTTTCATAATATCCTCGATGATGGACTTTTCAACATATGAATACGCGGACATGGTGTCTGTATATGGTTTCAGCAACGATAACGGCTAACAAGCGGGATTGGAATATATAAGACGATATACTGAAAGAATCGCCTCAATTGGCAGGACATTTACAGAAACGTTTTCCGGGTAGAGGGAGATAGGAGCAATGCGTAAATCGTCGAAAGACTCGCATCGTGATTTAGCAGAAGGCATAAGCAGCTACAAAGATTTTTAGATTACGTCATAGAACATCCAAATACGAGTCTTGGGCAACTTACATCCGCAGAATTCTACACTCAAAAGGTATGCTTGCATCTCACCATATACCAGAACTGGAGCTACAACCCCCGGGACCGCACAGAAGCGTTGGGAATTCTGCAACTGGATTCTGGAAAGACACTTTGCGGAAGGGAACTTTATTGCCCGGATTCTATAGACGGATGAGTCCCAATTCACCAGGGATGGAATCACTAATTTCCACAATTTATATATCTGGACAGAAAGCAGCCCCCACTCAATGAAAAAGAGAGCTTTTCAGCATAAGTTCAATGTCAATGTGAGGGCAGGCGTTTTGGGTAATACACCCCTTGCTCTAGGCTTTAATTTGAATCTCTACCTGGGATTCTTGGGAAACAAATTATCAGAGCTATTATACCACCACAACAAAGAATATACATTGCGCACCATCAGAATGGCGCCCCCTGCACATGTTGGCTATGCAGTTACAAAGTGGTTAGATCGCGTGTATGAAAATTCGTGGATAGGGCGGGATGGACCCATTATGTGTCCTCCAAAGTTTCCGGACTTGACCCCAATGGACTTTTATTTATGGGGATGGATGAAGGGCATTGTACACTCATCAGAAATAACAATATTGCATGACTTGAACTATAGGATTGACGATGTAGCTGCGAAAGTCCGAAAAGAATTGGAAAGAATGGACATTGTAAGGGCCATTCAAAGACGAGCTTCGAGTGCATACAAAGCAATGGTTTGCACTTTGAATAATTTATTTGGTTTGTCCATAATATTTATATTTTCTTTCCTAAAATTTTTTTTCTAATAAAAGTTATAGATACAGTGGCGAGCAAAAATGGGTACATGATTCAAGAAAATGAAATAAAAGACAATAATTGTATGTTGTTCCATAGCGATCTTAATCAGATTAATTGTAATCGTAAAACTACCATAAAAATTCACTATTCAATAAAAAAATAAATAAAAATACTTAAGAGATAACCGTATACAAATTTAAAAGTAACTTGGCTTACTTTCCACCAATGTTTCAATTTGTTCATGGGAAATATTTGACCACTGCTCTTGTACTCGCTCTCATAAGTCATTCAACATGTATTCATTTTGGCTCGCCACTGTATGTACATTGTACAGTGTTGGCCAAAACTAAAACAACTAAAATTGCAAGTCCGTGTTTTGCGATACATTTCATATAAATTTAATGCAAAGTCCAAGTTTCCAATAGCTTGGAGTATTGTTGATTAATTTAGTCAATGTCAATGAGCAGCAATTAAAGGCATTAAAAAAAATACAGACATCCAATTGAATTCAAAGTAATCCAGCTGGCCAAAGCAAAAGCAACTCAATTTGCTCCGTAATTTTTCCTTAAAGTTCTCCGTTCTAGAAACCCCTTACTTTGACCAAACTACTCATATCTGATTTGTCAATATTCAAAAAAAGGATAATTGAGTCATTCGCATGTATCAGTCTGCTGCAGCAAGATCTTTAGATCTTGTTCCCTAAATTTTATCTAAAATGGAAAGAAATAAGTACTCCAATGAGATTAAAAAAAAAAAAATTATTAGCGAATTTGCAGTGTGTTTGTCAAAAGCGTGTGGTTTAAAAAAAAACAATCGCTTGACTTAGGGAAAGACTTAGGGAAACAAAATTGTTTATTTTAAAGCTTTTAATATTTGTCTTACGGCGCAATGTACTTAATAAGTTGTCCAGTCTGCTCCATTCCCAATTATCGCCTCGCACTTTTATCGACAACTTAGAGCTAATTTTTCTCCGTAGTCCTGTCCTCTTTTTAAAAACAGTTGAAGCTGTTTTATTGTCCTTAAATTGTTTCCTTTATGTTAATCATTTGCTTCATAAGTCTCCAGACATTTTCAATCTGAGACTGAAATGTTCAAACCAACATATTGACGTCATTTCTGTCTTTGAAGCCTTGACAGATACGACTACGATGTACGATCCTATCCCGATTTTTATATCCGAATAGCATTTCAGCGAATGGCAAATGTCTTTTCTTGTACAGTTGGATCATTCTTTGAGCATCGAGATTCCCGGCAGTGGTCACCAATTTTCCGAATACCTCCGCACAGAAACAGCCATAAACATGCACTTTTGCCGGATGTTCCACTGTTCGTTAGACGACGGTTTTACTGTGAGCAGTCCACATACGTCTCAAGGGATTGTTTAAAAAAAATTAAGCTTCGTCGAGCCCACTCAATTTTTTTTTGGGTTAACAAAGGCTTGGTCGCAACGGCTTTGTAATTAAAATCTCGTACCGGGAAGTCAAAATGATCATTAGGACGATAAAGAGTAATCGCTTTATGTCATCAAGGAAATTACAAAACGAGCTTAGTACAAAAGTTAGCTCCAAGACACTTCGTCGGTGATCTGTTGATGGTGGTCTTTCATCATTCAAGATCGCAAAGAAACCATTTATTTCAGCCCAAAACAAAAGAGCAAGACTGAAATTTGCAAATATTTCCACGCCGGCTTCCGCCAATCAGTTGAGACCTCGATATTTAACGAACATTGTGAAGTATGTAAGAGATAACTTGTGCATGTTTCTCTGGACATGAAATTGGTCCCATATTATAAAATAGATGGAATTATTTAAAAAAGTATACTTGAAAACACTATACTGCCCCATGCTGAGGAAGAATTGCCACTGAAATAGATATTCCAGAAAAATAATGATCCGAAGCATGCTTCAAAAATATATCAATAGTGGTCTCGAGATCAGAAATCAGTGATCGGTGAATAGTTCGCGAGATGTGCAGGAATAGCTTTATATTTAAGTCCAGGCTTGTAAAAGACATTCGAAGATCTATAATTTCCAATCTGATCGAATGAAAATTTACTAAAAGTTGCTTTAGTTTTGGCCAACACTGTATATCCACAACAACTGCCCCAAATACAAGTTTTTGAGACTCTCAATGTTCCAAAAGCACAGTTAAACTTCTCTCCAAGTTCCTATAAAATTATCTTGAGGAAGTAATCTGGCTTTCCATTCTTTTTAAAAATCACAAGTGTGGATTTTATTAACCCAACGTTTTAAGAGTGACAATTTGATGAGCGATCTTGGTTGCATGCGACTGTTTTATCTATCATTATTCACGTTTATCTTAATTAGAAGTTATTTTCGTCTAACCGAAAGCTTACACACCTCTTTTCGTACAAAGGCTTGAATTTGTGACAGATAAATGCCAACAAAGTGATTGTTTAAATGAGACAAATGAGCAAGAGCCAAGCCCATATCCGGCGTTTGGATGATGTCGTCACACTAAATTGTCTGTCCGTTGATCTCCGTGAAATGAAATCTCGGTTCATGTTGTTATTTATAAAAATTATACCCTGACTCTGCTTTGACGATACTGTTGGAATCAACATATAGATCAAGATCTAGCATACATATGAACAGATACTACTGCCGTCACAACATCTAGGTTGGGCAACCATCCAACCGTCTAATGAATATATCTATCCTTGAGACTGGCGATGGCGTGCGGTTTGCGACGGGGACAGTCAGACATGAGACTGATCTCGGGAAATAGCTTAAACAATAGTTTATTAGCATTCCATGAAGCTGCGGGTTACCAAACCGATAAATACTCATATCTCCAATTGATTCTATGCCACTACTGCAGGAATAGTACAATATATTCAAGTAAGGACAGGAGTGACGCTTGATTAAATGCAAAGGGAAGTGGTTCCACTGCATCCGGTGCTAATGGAAAAACTGCAAGGAAACGCAGGGTCACTTGTACGGAAGCTGCGGCTCCATCAGCTTATTGAGACCCAGGTGGAAGTCAAATGTACGAGTAGTATACCGAAAACGGTGTTTAGTGACAAATTTAAATGCCGGATAAGGCATAAGAACATCACTAAGAACAATTCTGAGATTAGGCTTGTTTATTTGTGTGTTTGTGTGCATACATAAGTGCATGCAGTATATGGCTGCGACGGTGGTTACATCCTGGCAAGAGCTTCAGGCCTATTAGCCTGACCTCCTTCATGTTAAAAAGTATGGTGTGAATGGTCGAGTTTTATGTGCCCACAACCGCTTTGCAAATGCATCTACTATCTAAGAAGCAATATGTGTACCAAACCAATATGGAGGATCCCACGAGGATTACACGTCGAATATATTCATCTATATTGAGTGTTTTTTCGGCAGCGTGCCTTTGCAACTAGGCCAGCTAACATGGCGTAGACGAATCACAAGTTTTGCTTATTTAAACAAGACAAGTGATCAGAGGTCAATATGTGATGGCCGTGCTTGTAGACTCTGCTCTTAATGCTCTCAATAGCACTTGAATCTACGTTTAGGCATATGCAGATGATATAACTATGCAGCCCTGGATGTGGTCGGCGATTGGTGGACTGAAAATAGGCTCTCTGTCAGCCCTCTTAAACCTGAGGTTGTGCTCCTAATGAGGACTGGTCTAATTCATCGTATGTTTAAATGTATAATTCTCCGCTTTTTTAACAAAGCTAAGTACGAGTATTTGGGTATCATTCTGGATAACAAACTTCTCTGTTACAAGCATATCGCGTCATAAGCCTCTAAAGCGCTGCCGACTTTCTGGCAGTGTAAAGGAGATTTTGCGGAGAGGTGGTTCCTCTGGATCTACACGGCTATGACACGGCCAATAATATCCTATACTTCAGTTGTCTGGTGGAATAAGTTTCAGGAATACGCGTAGCTGCTGCTCTTTGAAGACTTCCAGAATCCAGACCACTCCAGATGCACTGATAAATCTCTCACGCTTTGATACTCATATAATGAGTCTCATTCGTAAGGACATCTCCCTTTTAAATAGAAGTGGTCTTTAGAACTTTAGAACTTCCGCGCCGACTCTCTTTTAACTTTGTTCTGTCTGATGACACCTGAACTCAGAACTGAGCCAAAAAAAGAATGTAGCAGTAGAATGATGGCACCTAAGCCGAAGACGACAGTATTGGATTTCACTCCTCCTTAAGAAAACTTGCGTCCGTCTTCCGAAAGCTATGCTACTCGTATATTGTGCCTAACTGAACCTTCTCACGACTTACACTCTAGTCGAGAATGTAAAATGTCACTGAACGCAGTCAGAAGACTCAATTCATTGAGTCTTGTTTGGGTTGCAGGTCACAGTGGGCTCACGGGAATTGAAATACTCTCAGAGGAGAGTTGTTCAGGATCGGAGCCAAGTTCAGGACTGCCTGCATCCTCGGTTAGAGTTTTCATTGACAGTTGAGTCTCTTTTGAGCATAACTGCAGATGGTATGGCTCTACAGGTTACCGGCAGACAAAACGAATGCTTGCTGATGTCTGAGTGCAACCCATTTAGGCCAATTGGCCCATTATGATTCCACGTGTATCTGTGATCCTCCAATTCTTAGAATCATTTGAAGCTTCTGATGAAGCGTTAGAGGCTGTTAACTTTTATATTGCTTAGATCGAGAGAGAGCTGAGCATATAGAGAGTAGGTGGAGGATTGTCTCCTCCTCCTCCTCGTCCTTGCAGCTACAGCAGAAATCATTAGGAAAGACACCGAGCCTTCTTGCATGCTTTCCTAGACATTTGGTCGTTTGTTCTTCTATTAGCATCCAGCTTTAGTAGTAGTTTCGTATACCGTAGCGGTATACCGATGCTACCATTTTCAGGCAGAATAGGTAGACTATGTAGTTCCAATCATGGCAAGCTCGTCGTCCCTACAATTCCCTAGAATATCTCTGTGCCCCTTTCTCAAGATATTATGATAGGCAGTCAAGGACTGTTTTTGAATTTGAAAAGATGTGGATATCGCTTGATGATGTCACGTTTTTCTTCAGCCAGGAGAGGACTCCTTTAATAGCCGAAATTTCGGCCTGGAACACGCTACAGTGATTTGGAAAGCGGAAGGAGAAGAGAGATTAAGCTTGTCTGAGAAAACGCTGCAAGCAAACCCGGATTTACTTGTCATCCATTTAAGCATCTTCCTCCCAGAACGATCTAGAGGTGATGCTTACTTGAAAATCTTTGTCAAATCAATATCAGGGCATGGTGTAATCGCTGTTCTCTGGAAGGATTCCTGATGCTTTGGAAATATTATCGTCGCCAAATGATTTATTTGTCGGACGCCTGTAAGACGTTGGCGACTTTCACGATGTCCCTTAATAACTTGCGCCCTGACGTGATACTAAGCTTTTGCTAGGTATATAAGTATGCTGGGCTTTAGTGATACATCATGCTACGACGCTGGCTGTAAGAGTGACACTGTGAAGCACAACCTTTGTGAATGTTCCGCCTACGCTCTCATCAAGTTCAGGTATTTGGTGCTGATGTGGTGCATCATACCTCTGCATTTACTGAAATGCTCACTCATTATTCTTCGAAAGACTTAGAAATTTCAATTAAGGGAACGTACAGAAACTGCAATGGACTAGTTCTTTGCCTGAGCGCTCTGTTCCGACGGAAAAATAATCTGTCCGCGATATCAAAAGAAGCTAGAATGACTATTTCATTTTCGAAAAAATCTTTTTGTCCACGTTTGTCTCGGGCAGGGTTTAACCGATTTTCAAATTACTTTTGTTGAAACATTTCGGACGTGATCTACGCTATTTCATACTGCGGAGATATTTTACGTTTCAATGGAGGAAAGTTAAAAAAAAAACTTTTAAAGTCGGTTGCAAGTCATGAGACCCATTCTGGGCTAAATATCTTTTTTTGCTCAAGAAGCAGTGAGGTTGATTCTGAAAACGTCAAGAATTGTTGATGCCCTTCCCCAGAGTGCCTATCCTGCCTATTAGTGGACTTAGGATATCCTGTAAATCGACAGATTTATAACGGCGCATTTCTGAGACAAGTCCGAATCAGAGCTCAGTGTAAGTTCGCCTAATAAGCAAAAATAAAAAGAAGAAAAAGCAAATCAGGAGTCACCGTTTGTATGGCCATATAGCTTCTATTTGAGGGATAAAGTGCCAGGTCTAATGGAAGATAACTATGTATATCGAAAGACATTAACTAACCTCTTGAGCACAAGGTAGGAAACATAGTAAATGCAAGCGGCAAACCTGTATTGTTGCCATTCGCTGCTTACAACAGTAGACTCAGGCAAGACCCAGTTCTAGGTAAACGACATCATTCTATCATCTTTTAACAGCTGTAAGGTTAAGCGAACGTGGTAAAATGGTACATACCATGGTGGAATGAAAACCTAGAAGCTATTCGGAAAAGAGTCAGGAGGTTTTGCAACCAAGCATCGGGACCTTGGCTTTTTAACTAACTACAAGAAAGGGTTGCGAAGATCAAAGAAAGCCTCCTGGCGTGTTTACTGTGAGAAACTCAAAGCACTTTTTGCGGAGGCACGACTCAATAACGCGCTCTTCTAAGACCATTCTGATTGCATGGGATTGGTAATCAAACCCTGAACACCTTGCTTCAGATTCACTTCTCAGGGTATTTTAATATTGACATGTCTTATGGGCAGACAACGAAGGTTTTACTTCCAAGAACCTCGGCAGAATCAATAGTTTATCCGGAAAACTCTTCGGTCCGGATAAGTTTAAGTGGGCTATTAACTCATTTAAACCATACTAGGCAGCAGGAGCAGACGGAATTTTTCCAAAAAGGTCTGGAGTTCCTTATACCTACCCTAATAGCCTTACTTAGGTTCAACTTGGGCTACATACCACGCTTTTGGAGGGAGGTCAACGTGGTTTTTATCCCCAAATCAGGTAACAAGCCCAGGGAACTACCTAAATCATATCGTCCTATGAGCTCGATATCGTTTTATCTGAAAGCAATGAAAAGAATTTTTGACGTTCATATCAGAGAAAGCTTAGGAAATAGCTTGCTTCTGCACCCATGTCCAGAAAGGCAAATCGACGGAAGGCACTCTGAAGAGGCTGACAGCTGAAACCAAAACCTCCTTCCGCTGTAAAGAAATTGCATTTTGCACATTTCTTACCATAGAGGCTGCTCGCGACAATACTGGATATGACTCCATATCAAATACTTTGCTCCATAGAAACATCGATCCACCAACCATCAACTGGGTCAAAGCGATGCTTGAAAGCCGGATGATTACAACTTCAACAGGGCTGACTTCAGTATTAGTCGTAAGGGACTACCCGCAGGGAGGCGTATTATCGCCCCTCCAGTGGCCTTTGGTCATTGATAATCTGATTAACAAATTAAGCAACTTAGGCTATAACATAACTGGTTATGGCGACGAGGTCAAATATCTGGGAGTAATCCTAAACAAAAGACTCAACTGGAACCCTCACTTAAACAACAAAATAACTAAAGCAACTAACACTTTGTGGCCCTGCCGTCGCACATGGGGGATCTCTCCAAAGATGACTCACTGGATTTATACAATGATGGTCAGGCCCATCATAAGATATGCTTCTGGTGGACTAAAGTCACACAAAAGACTGCCATTTTAAAACTCAATAGAGTATAGCGTGTTGCATGTCTGGGCATTTCCGGAGCCTTTCGGACCTGTTCCGCAGCCGCGATAGAAGCAATGATAGGACTAATGCCCCTACACTTATATACAAACAAAGTGGCATTACGCAGCACAGCAAGTCTGGTACAAATTAAAGAGTTAGGTCTTAGCGATCACCCGGATCTAAGGATGCTGCTCTCCGAAATACCGGAACTTGATATGATCTGCGCGGTAACAGACCCCCTTCAAAAAAACATTATACTTCATGGGTTAGCAATTACGCATACCAAACAGCCATAATGACATAACGTCTTATATGGAAGGTTCGAAATCGGGAGTGGGAGCTGGAATACACAGACGTAACCTAAATATAACCATTGCTATGGGCAAAAGTTCCAGTGCATTTCAGGTAAACTCCACGCCATTCAAGTATATGCCCACCATATTTGCAACTCTGGTATCAAAGGCGCAAACATCCATAAATTTACGGACAGTCAAGCAGCTATAAATGCTCTTAGCTCGCACACCATTGACTCCGAATTCGTCATGTACTGCTTCAAAACCAAACTATGGTCGGTTCCTGGTCATAAGGGCATTGATGGGAATGTAAAGGCTGACGAACTGGCTAGAAAGGACTCAGAAAATCCCTGTAAAAGACCTAAACTCTCCTCCTGCACTCCTAAATCAGCAGTCAATTCAACTATTAATAGTTGGGAGCATTCGAGATGCATCTCATATTGAAAGAATAGCTCAGGCCCAAGACAGCCTAAACGAGTCATCCTGCTGTTCCACAACAATGCCAATAGATGTCTAAATCTAAGTCGCCACGATACCAAAAACTTAGTAGGTTACCTCACGGTTTAAGTTCACCTCAACAAAATGAAACTAGTTGACTCTACGAAGTACCGATTTTGTCTTGAAGAAGACGAAATCGTTGAACACATCTTATATGAATCTCCAGCCCTCAACGGAATTAGACGAACGATTTTCTCCAGGGAACAACTCAGCTCCAACGAACTAATAAATTCCTATGCTTGTGGTGTTATCAACTTCATGCGGGAAGTAGAAAACCTACTAGCATAGCTACTGGTGAGTCAGAAAATTTAAAATTTAGCTGTCTTCTATCCTTAGAATATCTAGCACGGTATGTGGCAGGATTCAAAGTAAAGTCAACGCCGAAAGCGAGCATTTACGGATTACGCTGCAAAGAATAAAGCCAAAGATCTGTAGAATGTCGATTTTTCAGCTTCCAGTGTGAAGGCTCAATTTCGGAACCTTCTACCAGGGGATTAGAAAGAGAAAGTACTTCGGGATGTAGGAATAAATTCAACATAAAAGGGCCTCAGAAAACTGCTAAAACGGCATTAATCCTTATAGCTCTGAAGCTTATTTGAGGCATACTAAAACTTCGGTAGATCCAAGAGCACTGGTTCTACAGGGGTACGTTCGAAGATCGTCAAACAATAATTTCAAGAAATAATTAGAAGGCTCCTAATAGTAACTCTCCAGTTAGGCATATTAACAGGGATAAAGATACACCCGCCTTAAATTCGGGGAAAATGGCTATGAATTAAAAGACTGTAAAGCCAGACCAAATTGTTTGCTTTGCACGGCCAAAAACGTCGAATCTGAACATCTAACGAGTAGCAGATGTCCAGAATACAAAAACGCCTTCGGAATTATATCCAAGCAATATAAATATCCTGCTGCTAAATATCAATCATTGCGACTTTCTAGGACCAAAAGTGGAAACATTTGTGGAAACATTCCATCTGTGGAAACATTTCCATTAAGGAATACTCAGAGCAACATTGGAATTGCTTTATACGGGGTGAGATAAGCTGTTGTATACCCCCTCGGGCTGATGTCGGAACCTTCAAGACAGTCTTGAATAGTCTTGTCGTCGACGCTATTGGCAAGAGTCTTATCATAATCGCAAACGATACCAACGGATAGGCCTCATAAAGGGCAATTTATGTACAAACCGCAGAGGCCTGCTATGAGATAACAACTAAGGCTTATCCTCATAGTGATAATAATGCTATACTGCTTACCGCCTGGACCAATTCAGTAAACCGGGTTAACCGAACAACGCACGACTGGCCTAAAGGGAATATATATCCCCTGGCCGCAGATCCTCAAGTCTGGTCATTAGTGAGGCAATAATTGAAGCAGGGGATTTTCCAACCTAACTAATCTATAGATGTTATGTGTGAATGCTTAGGCTGGGAGAAGGAAATCACCGACCTCCTATATGCTGTTTGACCTTCGAAGTGGCGGAACTAAGATCGAACAAAAAGAACTTACCAGCGTTCTCGGACTAGGGATATTGATGATTAGTAAGTGCAATGCATACTCTATGCAGCTATGCATATCGAAAAGCAAGATCCTGACTAAAGAAGCTATTAAGTCTGAAAGCCATACATGCCTGGGGCTGTTAGGTCCCTATTTTCTTGCCAAGAAAGAAGGGTAATATACCATTCAATTATTACACACGAATCAAGTGGATGGGAAGGATGGTACTCCAAATGAAGCCCTGGATACTCGTACCTTTATTAAAACACGACTGGACTTATTTGCGGCAAGATACAAGAAGGCGTTTTTCCTGAGCTTTGGAAGCACCAACGATTATTGCTATTCTCAAAGGGAGAAGAGAAACCAAGCGGTCTTTCGTCTCATCTTCCTCTGTCTTATCCGTTTCACACGGTCGGGAAAATCCTGGGGCAGATCATTTATAATAGTCAGTTACGGTTTATAGTCGTCGCCACTTACTAGACTTCGAGATAATATACAGCGCTAGTGCTGGAAAGGAGGCATTAAAAAATACTGCGCCAGTAACTTGGAGCGCATCCATCTCTATTCCGAATGAAATACCGGCCTATCTGCGTCTAATGACAACGAACTAGATATTTCTCGAATAGAATGACTCTGACGATGCAGTTAAAGCTTACGATGTTACTGACGTTGTGCCACAAGGCTCGATCGTTGGGTCCCTATTGTGGAACATTATGTCCTATCAAATTTCATGCCTGCAGATTCCATACGAAACGTCTGTTTTCGGATTCGCTGATGACATTGTCGTGGTGATTGTAGCAAAAACGGTAGAGGAAGTTCAACTCTAAAGCAACAACTTACTGTACGTCGCTGGAAAATTGGCGAAGCAATAACTGTCGGAGATGGGTTGCATGAAATTGTTTCTCAATCTGACAGTCATCTACGTTTTAAAAATGCATGCCACTAAATTTTATCTGTGGCTTCTAGGCTCCAATGCCCATTTATCACCATGAATACATCGGTGTAGGTAATCAGGCTTGCGCCAACTAGCACTTGTTCACATCTTAATATTCCTATATTTGATGGTTAAATAAAAACTTCTACGTCTACTTACATTTCTCACTGGAACATTGGCGATCAAGTCAAAGTGATTATATAGCTCCTGGCAATACTCAAATCCTGGTATCTCTGCTGCTTTCCGAAAGACCTCCATTGTCTCAGTCAAAGTCAAATTTGCTCCCAAAATTAGAGCTTTCTTGTCCACCCTATGCACATGAAGATCGGGAATTTTGTTCACATCGATGTAATTCTTGATTCCTTCATCACGACGGTAAACCCCATGCGCAGTGTTACCAGCTACCAACATATACTTCTCATCGCCAAAAGACTTAACAACACGTAGCAGACCTTTAAATGTCTTCGGCCAAAACCACTTAACTCCATCTGCATAACTCACTAATGGCTGCTGACATATTCCACTGCACTTTTGGCCTGTTTTCTGACAGACTGCAGTCAGATCTTCTATATCCTGACAAGGCTCTGCTGAATCAGTAGAAAATGTTTTCATTGCGTCCAGGATCGGTCGGTATCCAGTACAACGACAGATATTCCCACCAAAGGAGTTCTCCACGTCATGCATGGTAACCTTGCCGTTTTTGGATTTCAACAAGCCGTACATATTCATTACCATTCCTGGAGAGCAGTATCCACATTGACTTCCGTGAAATTTGGCCAAAGTTGTTTGGATTGGATGATATCCATCGAGCTTATTGCCAATACCCTCGATTGTTGTCACATTCCAGCCGTGGCAAATATTCAACAGTGTAAGGCACTACGAAAAAGCCATTCTAAAGTTCGGTTTGGCGAAATCCAGTCGAATATATTTTGCTTACCGAATTGACTGTCCAGCTTTGTAACTCTCCACTCACTGGATGCTTTCCTTGGACCACACAAACACACACACCACATCCTCCTTCAAGGCACATGAATTTGGTTCCTGATAGCCCGGCATGGTCCCGAATGTATGTATTTAGGGTTATATCTGCCGGTAGCTTGCTGAGATCCACTAAATTGCAAACAAAAGTGTCAAAAGCCGAATACTGACGGAATGATGAGCTCATACCCACAAATGGTGTTCCATTGATCGCAAGTTCCATCGGCATGATGATCTGAGGATTGACTTTGAATTCCACAGATACTGATGGCGCTATTAACTCGACTGAACTGAGAAAGCGTTACTTGCGAAATGAGTCTATAACTGACAATTGCTCAATGCTAGTTGTACTGCACTCCTATTTAAAACTCACTAAGTGTGGACGCATATCTATTTCAGAACTTAGATGAATGGCACGACCGACAAACGGATAATTGCCAATCTCGGGCGACATACGAGTATATAAGTCAAAAACGTAAACCAGACATTAATTATCTAAACAAAGGAAGCGGATCCCACAGATTGTCGTGTTAAGCGAATCAAATTTCGCAATTAAACGCTGCAAACCCACACTTAAGCTAATTGACAATTGATTACATAGACAGAGGTGGATATGTAGACTCTGGGGCTAGTGAAATTCGACGGCGCACAGTGGCTCAAATGAGTCAAAATGACTTTTTTCACTTGCGACCATAACTCTTCGACGAATATCGTGACAGTTTTTTGTTTTTTGCCTGCTTAAAGGAAATTTCCACTTCCATTTCCATAGCTCTGACTCTCTCACCACAGGGGATAAACGTTTTCACTTTAAAAATATTCAAAAGGTCATGGTTGGAGTAATAACAGGGTGTCTAGAAGCTAAGCCGGGCAAAACAGTGGTGAATTAAAGTAAACGAACAATTTAAAAATTTTTTTTGGTAAATCAGAGTACATCATAAAACATTTCAATGATTCATAACTCAAACAGTGGAGAATAAAATAAACGGACTAACAATTTAAATAAAAAAAAAATCAGATTTCTTGGAAACTTTAGTCAACATCCCGATACAAAAGGATTCTCCTCCTTCCCCCCTCCCCCGTCTACCGACACAACCACTCCTTTTTCCCCTGAGCTGGATTAAGCTGTCATACGACCCGTGCCAAAGATTAGCCTGGCTCAGCTGCGAACGGAGTATCTGATACTTAGCGACTTCCGAATTAGCTAGCCTTATCTGTATACAGCGGACCTCTGTACAGATGGACCTACTCACTCCGCTACTCGTGGGATAAAACCTCTAAAAAAAAACAAAACTCCGTGCCGGTACTTCTTTAATAGTCGATGACGGCACCGACTACCGGAAAGGCTCCGGCATTGTCGAGCAGAGGTAAAACTGTGGCAGGCCATGACCTTATCACTTTCTCCACGGACTTGCTGCTGCTACTAAAATTCCTCCACCAAAGGAGGAATCAGGAGCTCAGCCGCTTCGGCAAGCTCCATCTAATTTTGGTGGGGGCGAAAGCCCCCATTTATTCGGCTTAATACAAGCTATAACTTAAAATTAAACTTAAACTTAAACTTAAAACTAAGGTTGGCTAGAGTGGTGAAGAAGAACGGATTTGTGGTAGAAGTGGTGCGGTGGAAGTCAAAGACGCTAGGGTTTGAATTAATTTTTCGTAGCATATGGGAGATTGGTTCGTTCGCGCCATAGGTGGTGTGGTGGGTTGGAAGATAGAAGAGACGAGGGGTACGTAGATTACGAGGGTTAGTGTTGAGGAAAGTAGAGTTGTGAAGTGACGCACATTCAACCTGACCTGAAAGAAATCGATGAATGAAGAGAAAGTCGGCTGCATCTCTGCGTTCCTCAAGGGTGTTTAGGTTAATAAGGTTGAGACGGTTTTGATAGGGGGGCAGGGCAAACCTCGAAGGCGAATCGAAGAAAACGGCGCTGGATGCTTTCAATTCTCGAGATATGAACGCGATGATATGAGGACCCTACTTGACTGGCGTACTCTAGGAGGGGACGAACAAAGGCAATATAGAGGGACCTGGTCACGTATGGGTTGGTGAATTCTTTGGACCATCGTTTTACAAAACCTAGTGCAGAGTTGGCTTTAAGGATTATCCCATCCATATGCAAACGGAAGTTGAGCTCCCTATCACACAAAATGCCGAGGTCGCGAAGAGATTCAACGGAGGAGATAGGTTGGTTGTGGAGAAGGTAGAGTCGGGGAGGAGATTTGTGCCGCTTATGTGAAAAGGTGATGGATTGGCATTTGGTGATATTAAGTTCCAAACAATTTTTGAGGCACCAGATCGAAAAACTATCAAGGTCTTGTTGAAGAAGGAAGGAGTCATGGGGAGAGGAAATGGTTTTGAAAAATTTGGTATCGTCGGCGTAAAGGGAGACGGACGAGTATTTGATGATCCTATCGAGATCATTTATGGTTAATATAAAGAGAAGGGGACCGTGATGGCTACCTTGAGGAACTCCAGAGGTGGCCAAAAATGGAGCGGAGTGGGCTGACCTAAAACGAACACTGTAAAAGCGGTTTTCGAGGTAAGAGGATATCCATTTTAACAGTATGGGTTCAAAGCCGAAGCCAGACAATTGGAAGAGTATTAATCGATGAGAGATTTTATCGAAGGCTTTGCTAAAATCGGTTACAACTACATCGACTTTGTTGCCGTTCTCTAGGGCAGAGGTGCCAAAGGATACGAATTCAACGAGATTTGTTGTGGTTGACCTACCGTTTAGGAAGCCATGTTGTCTAGGGGAAATAAGTGATTTGCATTGGAAACTTAGAGCTTCATACAAAATACTTTCGAGGAGTTTGGGTATATGGGAGAGTTTAGCGATTGGACGATAGTTTGTTATTTCGTTCTTTGATCCCTTTTTGTGGATCGGGGTTATAAAGGAGATTTTTCAAACCTGAAAAAAATTCTCCTTGTGAAAGGGATAGACGAAAGAGATCAGAAAGGACAAGGGAAAGAGACGAAGAACATTTTTTAAGAAATATGGCAGGGAGGCCATCTGGACCGGGTGTAAATTCGTCATTGAGTTGGTGTAATTTATATTCGATATAAGAGGGGCCCAAGATGTGAGAGAGAAGTGGGCCGTTGGAGAAGTTCAGCAGGTAACGAAAATAGGATGGATCTGGTACAGAGGAGTCGTTGGTGAAGGATTGTTTAAAGAAGCTGGCAAATAGGTTGGCAATGGTGAGTGGATCGGTTGATGACTTGTTGTTGAAAGAGAGCGAAGGAGGGTAGCCACCGGACTTGTAGTTAACAAATTAGTAAAAGGACTTAGGGTCATTTACAAGGTTGACTTGCGCATTATTAAGGTAACGCTGGTAAAGGGAATCGTAAAGTTCGGTGAAATGAAGATAAGCACCAAGTTAGTTGGAATAGTCGGACAAGGATCTGGTACGCAGGAAAACAGCCCATAACTTGTTTCTCTTGTTTCGTAAGGAACGAAGCTTGCGATTATACCAGGGAGGACTAGTAGATGATGCTTTAAGGCGGGAAAACGGAACGTAAAGGCTGAAAGAATTAAATATTTCTTTATAAAAAATGGATAAGGCATTATTTACGCTTAGGTTGTGAAAGTTAAAGGGGGATCTGCTAAGATAGTCACTGATTTTGTGAAAGTTTGCTTTATGAAAGTCGTAGGATGAGAGAGTTGTTGGAGGAGTGGACTGGAAAGAAGAGTTATGAAAAAATGAAAGTAGAAGGGGGGGGGGGGGTGTTAGTTGTCGACTGTAGAGAGAGATAGGGGACAAAGTGAGACTGAGGAGTTAATTGAATCTGTTGTAAAAATAAGGTCCAATTGCCTGTCCATATAGTTGGATACACCACTGACTTGGCATAGACTTGAGTCTGTTAAGCGATCTAAGAAGAGACATTCCTTAGCTGAGTAGGCATTTGAAGCGATGAAGAACGATTGATCGTCTGATGGAATCCACTGTAGCTGAGGAAGATTAAAGTCGCCGAAAACAAAGATATCGTCAGTAGAGTCAGACAGGTCAATTAAATAGGCGACCGCATCGACAACAAGTTGGTAAGATTCGGTAGGTTGAGCTGGCAGGACATAAAACGTAAAGGGACTTGAAGGGGAGTGATATTTTTATAGCGACAAAGTCGACTTTAGAGGATGAAGAGATGGTAATGGGAGAAGAGTTAAGGCTGTTGTGGATCGCCCGCAGGACGCCTCGAGAGGGGGAATAATCATGTGGGCGGGTAGGATCGTCGTCGCGAAAAACACTAAAAGTAGGGGGGAACAATTCCTGGTTCTTTATGTCGGGAATCAAATTGGTTTCAGTCAAGGCGTAAATATCAAAGGGAAGAGAATGCGATTGACGTAGGACAGCATTAGTTTTAGAGCGAAGACCTCTTACATTCTGGTAGTAAAATGTAAGAGGGATGTTGTGGGGTGGAGATGTAAGGCGGGATGGTTTAAGTGCTGACAAGGGAGGCACGTTGTGGACGAAAAAATTTATCGTGGTCAGCTCGGCTTCGCTGTAGGTGTGAGACTCGTTTAGAGTGAACGTAGTGGCCGAATGCAGCAAGGTCGTCTGCTACTTTCTGAGGGGACATGTTAAAAATCTCATGGTATCTGACATAAAGGTTCCTGAGACTGATAGGATCGGTAGGGAGGCCTTCCTGCTGGATGGATACCATGACGCTGGTTTTGGTCTTCCCTTCGTAGCAGACCGAGTCCGATTTGTCATGTAGATAGGCGAGAAAGAGACGAATGTTTTCATATATCTTTCCCTCTCTAAGCCTAGAGAGTGCATAGCGACTTTCTGTAGTTCCATTGGTTTGCTGGGTTAGTTTAACTGTGGGGGGAAAAAGAGGATCAAGAATAGGGGCAGTGGAGGAGGGAGATGGAGATTCGTGGTTGGATATGGAGTTGGGGGCCGGATGAGATGTTGGGTTTAGGGTATGGGAGTTAATAAAATTAGGGTACTTAGCTCCAGTTTGTAGGTCGAAGTTAGGAAATAAGTTGTTTGCTGGGATCGGTGGCGGAGAAGATTGAGAAGGGATAATATGGGTGGTTGGGGTTAAGTTGAAAGAGACGCGTTGGCGCGGGGGCTTGGGTGGAACATTGGGAATTAGCGGATTAGAGGATTGGTGTGTAAGGGCTTTGTGTCGGATAAGTGAGGAGGGGGGACTAAAATTGGGGAACAAGTTCATTTTGAAGCTCCAGTTGGGATCGGGATTAGAGCTTCGTTTTTTGTTAGCGTGCTTTTTAGTTGGAAGGAGGTATTGGGAGCGGTCTTTTTTTAAGCTTATCGTTACGTTTATTTTTAAAATTTTGGTTGTCGTCGACACGTGGGTTTTCTCGTTCCTCAGAGCATTTGGTGATACTTATCTTCCCAGGTTGAGTGGCCTTACCAGGGGAAGTGGGGAACAACCATGAATATTTGGTTGGGATGCTGATTTTGAAGCTGTAGGAACTATTGGAGTCAGCAGGGGAAATCATCTCGCATTCGCTAATGGTGATGGCATAATTTCGGTGAAAGAAATTCCGCACCCAACTAACATCAGCGTGTTGAGGAGCCCCTTCAACGTAGAATGCTGTATGGTTTCCCTCTTTCAGCTTAGGCGCTCTACCTAAGACGCCGAAATTCGGACCCATTCTGGAGGTTAAGAGAAGTGCGGACATAAAGAGCAAGATTGACTGGGCTAACAACATCCCAAAAAACGGATTACGCACTGATCCCAAAACACTAAAAGACTCCTCCAAGCGCCAGAGATCGTTGGAGGAAACCGTACCGGTTCCAAAAAACCCCAAAACTAATAACGTCAAACCCCAGGGCCATCCAACAGCACAGTTCTGACGTCTTTTAGCGAAGTTGTAAAAGATGCAATCACAATCACGTCCGAACGGTGGCAACTGGTCAAGTTAAAGCTTTCAGGCAACTTCTCGGCCATAATGTGTGAAAACCCCGGCTGGCACCAAGGCCATGACAAACTTATCGCATCAAAGATTTATCGATCTTTCCACCAACGCCATAGGTGCATTAGGAGAGATTTGGCCGGTGCAAAGCCAGAGATCGTGGCTAAGGTGGATATTCCTAGCAAACTTAGAACCCGCACCTGGATTCTAGCCGAAACTTCCACCCAATCAGTCACAGCAAGCCGACCCTTCCGACTTATGACTGAAAGTCGCGAAATTGGAAGAACTAAGGGGACATTATAGATGCGCGTTAATTGTGATCAATTAGTAATTCCTTAACCCTCTAGCGCAGACTAAGGGCTTGATCTAGTTAGGCTTCGAGTCAATTCACCTGAGGTTTTATAAAAAGGATGAACTGGAAGCTGATAAGCAACCTCCTATTCCTTTAACTAAAACTGCAAATTCTACCTTTGATCTTGGAGCGTCGATATCCTTTCCAGAAGCCGTCTTTCTCCTCTTCCGACACTCTGTGGGAAATTGAAACCGATGACGAACTAAAAAGAGATCCTTTACGATCAGAAGAAGAAGATGAGCTCTTGCGCACATGTTCAGAATCGGAGAATTCGTACAGCACTCTGATACGGTTTCTCCAGATTAACATCACTTAAAAAAGCCCCCGGTGCACTTATTCTACGTCTTTCCAAAACCGCAGAAGACGTCTTTTAATCAAGGAACCATGGATAGTAGAAGGCGATCATGCCGAGATCGTCGTCCTCAGGGCTCATTGGTCTGAAGATCTTCACCTTAGGGAAACGTCCGCCAAAACTAAACCTGAAATCGGTTCTCTCCAGCTGAGGGACTTTTTATTTACTGACAGCAGAGGAGTTTGGCTATTGTTTTGGAGCTGCTCAACCTTGATGACCGACCAATCGTCCATAGGGATGTCAGGGTTCTGGAATTTCAGACATCGGAGAATTTTGGCGCTATCTGTCTGCATCTTGTGCAACCAGATAAGGAAATCCTTGAAAAACTGATCCGCTCACTTGATTACCTGGTAACCTCTGACGACCTCCTCAGAGTCATAGACGGGCATAGGTCCAATCTGGAGGTCCAGTGGTTCGATGCTGGCCCATTTAACCAGCCCTGCTTTGCCGTCAGATGAGAGTCTGTCCATCAGTGCGAACTGAAGCTGGCCTTTCTTGTCTTGGGAACGGTTTCTTCTACCATCTCCCCGCTTAGGTTGCTCGCAGGAATGACGTTCGAAACTTTTGTCAGAGAGTAAAATGAACATATCAGAGCTGCAAAGTTGGAATGGATGCCAGTAAGACCGTGCAATTGCTTGCTTACGCGGATGAAATTAATGAAGGTTTCGTGATTTTTGAGGCGGAAGTGCGAAGTGCGAAATGTGAGTCTGACGGTAAACGAGGACAAAACCAAGTACACGGTGTCGTCACAAAAGGAAGTAAACCACCAGGGGCTTGGCCAGAACGTCACTACCACTTGGCGCCGCAGTTAAAAGCAGCCACCACATAAACGCAGAAATCAGATCCAGGATTACTCCTGCTAATCGTTGGCTTTATAAAAGATCCTTACCATTCCAATCCTGCTCTATGACGCAGAGGATTGGACGTTATCGAAAGCGTATGAAAAAGCACTACTGTGTGTGATTTTCGTAAACGTTTATATTAACTGCGAAATGAAACAAAAGATTCAACCGCAAAATTTACATGGGTCTAATCAGATAGTGGACGGGGCTATTAATTCCAGCCAAGGAATCTTCAAGTCTATTCCGAAGAGACGGCCCAGCAGAGGACGACCACATCTAAGGTGGAGCATGTAAGTAGAAGGAGACCTCAAACAACTTGGAGTATGGCACTGGATTGAACTCGTGGAAGATCATGCTGGCTGCAGAGGTAGCTGGAGATTGGTTGGTTGAGGTCCAGGTTCATACCAGACTGTAGCGCCACTTAAGTAAATAATTAAGTTAATGGAATACTGACAAGTTGGCTTCTCGAACCCGGCCACCCCGCTATATTCCAACTTCCTTGGCATGTGGAGGCATTTTATTTTACCACTTTAACCGGTCAGGCTTTTTCCATTTTCTACGACTCTATTTGAACGTAACTTCAACAAGTCAATCATCTTAGATCCATTGAGGTTAGCAACGCAGATCATGACTGAGAATTCTATCCACAGGGTTTTCGTTGTCATTTGCAGAGCATCTATTCCGCTTTGCCCAGTAGACAATATTTAAAGGCCGCTCCCCTTTTGTTTGAACATTCGTCCCTAATTTAAACGACTTCAAAATGCCGTAAAAAAAATTATTCAAAACCTTTTCCTGCAATCACTGATACGACCGAAAGCATCATCCCTTGCAAAGCCAAATTGAATTCTTTCCCAGCAACCCTTTATCTAACGAAAACCAACCGTCTAACCCAACTCCAGTCCGCCTCCAGGCCTTGCATTCATAAATTTCGTTTGTTCTATTTATTACCTGTCAATTTGGTTATGACCTTACCAACGCAGGAGGGAAAAAAAAATAAACCAAGGAAGAGAAGGAACGAAATCCTTGAAATTATGCTGCATCCGGTACGAAGGGCGACTGCTAGGGTAACAACAAAGGCATCTCTGATTGCTACCAATTGCGTTAGATCGTGTTCCGCTCCATACATCGGCAAAAAAGAAAACAACCCATGCCGACTACAGCCGATTGCCGTTGAAAATAGGAACACCATGCCCAACTGCATTCCCAAGGGATTCCAAGAGCCCCCTCCATTTCGTCTAGCTCTGTCTATCGGTCCTGGATTTTTAAGATGAACTCGGTTGTTAGGTACTACCACGTCGACTGTTGACTAGAACAACCCTACCTGTGGAGTACTTCAAATACGGATACGGATACTCGTACTCGTACATATGCGCGAACTATAAAAACGGGTAATCGAATTAGGAAAACGGAAAACGCATTCATGACTTAGATACTCCAACAACAGCTGGCGGGAGTAGGTTTGGATTTGAAGTATCCCCGTGGGTTCTCAAATATAAAAAAAAAATAAGTAAAACAGGAAGAGTGACATGAAGAAATTTTTGATTTGATTTTTGTTCCTTTTGATTCGCCGAAACGGCGAAACAAGTGAAGCGAATTTAAATGCAAATTTTTACTTTTTCCCATTTTTTGTTTGATTTGTGAGAGGTTTGTGTTTGATGATGCGGATTTTGAGGGCAAGTTGGGCTGGTTTCGTAATCTGATTTCCCACCCAGCCGCACCCAATGTGCCTCTTCATCGTCAGTCAAGTGGAAAGGAAGAAAAATCACAATTTCTGACGAGAGTTGTACTCGTATATCATGGCCAGAGCCTGGGGTTTTTGTTTTTTTTTTTTTTTTTTTTTTTGAAAGATGAGAGTGCTCGAGGTGTAATTCATTTGGCAAGAGTGTGAGGTTTTGAATGGAGAGTTACTCGTATTCGTATCTTTTCATAAGGACTCTACTCTACTGTATTCTACTGCTCTGAACTCCACTGTAGTGGGTTGTCTGAAGATATGGATAAGAGTGACGTGAAGGATAATGATGTGGTTTCGTTTCTTTGGAAGTGCTCTTAATGATATTGTCTTTGGTGGTTGCGCCTTAAAGTTTATATGATTCGGAATCGAGAAAGGCGTACCTAGGGCTTAATCGAGTGTTAAGTATTTTATTCGATTGTTTTTGAGATACGAGTAGATGGGCTAGATGTGGAGTTTGATTTATGTGGCGAAAAACTGAATTCGAATGCATGAGAATGGATTCATTGTTTAAATGGCTTGGAAGGTGCTAAACGATTTGAAAGATTTGGCAGTCTTGCTATTAGCACTGAATTGTATCATCATTCATCATTGACTAATATGGTTGTTGTCTTAGAAGTGATCTCTGTATTGTCTTTTAGAGTCACAGCATGTTCCAAGAGGATATGCCGTGCTTTTGATTAGCGAAACTAAGCTTACCAAAAGACACAAAATGAGGCATAGAAGATATGAAATATTACGAAGAAACCGACCCAATTCCATTCAAGGTGGAGGTGTTGCAATCTTTGTAAGAAAGGGACTACGTTTCAAAAGAATATACAGTCGTGTGGTACGTGGGTTTCGGATGCTGGAAGCATGCGTCATGTACATCCCTCTCCGTAGTGGAAAGCGGTTGTACATGGTGTCTGTCTATGCACCTAAGGCTACTCAATCCACCTTATTCATCTCAGAGCTCGAGACACTTTTTCGATTTCTGAGGCTAGAATTGGAAGACAACTATTTTATTATCGGCGGAGATTTCAACGCCAAACATAGTGATTGGGGAAATAATATACCAAATAGTAGAGGGAACCTACTATTCAATTGGTGGGGTCAGCACAGTATAATGTATCGACTTGGACTTAAGGCGACGGATAGTCCGTCGTTTCCCAGACACGGTTCTTATTTGGACCTCTTGCTGTTCGACACACGAATACACCTGACATGTACTAACCAACATACCATAAACTGTCTACGCACATTTGTGTATGACAGTGACCATTGCGGTCTCAGCACCGAAATAACTGTTCCCAACGAAACTGCGGAATTGGAAGAGTTTGTTCAAAGGTATTCCTACAATTATAGTAGAGTGCGTTGGACACACTTCTCAAGAACACTGACGAGAGCACTCTCCTCGAATTCGCTCTACCCACCGTCCAATAGAAATCTGTCAAACGAGGAGATTGACAGATATCTAAGACTAATGGACGAGACAATCAAACGAACTATGGACAAAACGATACCACGGTATCAACACACTGACAACGAAGACTTATTCCGCAACGCAACTATTGACGCACTGCACCGACATAAAAGTAGACTGCTGTCAAGACTAAAACCCTTATACAGACAGTTTACTGACACACATAACCCGGAGATCATGACATTGAAGTCGTCGATTAAAAACCTCCAAACATTAATAAAGGAAAATTACAGAAATTCTGTAAGTTTGTATTGGAACAACAAAATTCGGGCTGTAAACACCAGCAACCCGAATATTTTCCCGCAAATAAATAAAATATTTCGGAGAAATAATCAAAACTACCTTCCATGTCTTAGAATCGTCCGAACGACGAACAACGAACAAATACTTGTAGCAGCAGGCAATGATCCAAATGAGGCTGTTGATGATGACAACTTCTGTGTGATCGAGGATCCGCAGGAGAAGGTAGAGGCTATAGGAGCGACTTTCCAGGAAGTGTACAAGGCGAATGACATCATTGGCCCAAACCACGACCTGGAGAGTCGAGTCCTTGTGCACAATTCCTGCCTTCGAAATGAAATTGCGAATTGGCGATTCGAGAGCTCGGGTTTCACCCAGTTCAGTGACGAGAATATGGCAAATAATGTCATCACCAACGAAAGGGTATTACCACCGTTCATTTCGAAGGAAGAGCTCCAAACGATCTTCGAATCACTCAGAAGTAAGAAATCAGTGGGAACCGATGAAATGCCGAACATTGTGCTTCGACATCTCCCACTAGAAGCGGTGGACATTTATACCACCCTGTTTAATAATGCAATGAATAATGCACATTATCCAGCGCATTGGAAAACGGCGGTGGTTCAACCTATCCCCAAAAAGGGAAAGGATATATCCAATCCGGCGAATCTCCGTTCGATAAGTCTCCTTCCGAATATCAGTAAGGTGTTTGAAAAAGTAATCAATAGAGCTCTGTCTAGGTGGGTTGAGGACAAACATATAGTTCCGGATAATCAATTCGGTTTTAAGGCGGGACATGATATCTCACATGCCGCGTCTAAACTGGTGTCCGATATCCAATGGAACAAAGGCAAGAAACAGTGCACTGGTGCCTGCCTGATTGACTTGGAAAAAGCCTTCGATACCGTATGGTTAGAGGGACTCTTTTTCAAGCTGGACAGGTTGGGCATTAGTAAACCACTTCTGTATATTCTTTTTGATATGCTCTCCAGTAGACAGTTCATCGTGAAGAATGGCGATGTGACTTCCGCTGGAATATTTAACATTAAAAACGGTCTGCAACAAGGTGCGGTAAATTCGCCGATCCTATTCAACATTTACACAAGTGATCTGATAGGTTCACTTCACCATGCCATAGCGTACGCAGACGACTTAATTGCGTACAGATCAGGTCCAAAGATTGAGGTCATTAATACACTTTTGCAACGTGACTTCGAAAACATTAAGCGATATTGCGACGACTGGAAGCAATTTTCAGAAGTCGGAAACCATTCTGTTTAGGACGCCTTTGTCTGGGGCCTCTAGGGATACCAGAAAGAATTGGCGGAAGTTCTCGATCGTCGGACAACATGGACAGCCACTTGCTTGTCGAAATGTAGTCAGATACCTTGGGATCTGGCTAGATCAATATCTGTATTTTAACAAACATATAGATGTTGCTCTGGCCAGAGCCAGAGGTGCTTTTGCCCTTACAAGGAGACTGTTTTATAACAGCCACCTCGATGCGAGGGTGAAGGTGATCTGCTACATGGCCCTTATCCGGCCTATGCTAGTATTTGGATGTCCCGTGTGGTTCAACGTGAGAGCAAGTTTATTGGAAAAGATTCGGGTGTTTGAGAGGGCTTGCCTTAGGGCTTGTCTTCGCTTATACAGAACACCAGAGTCTGAGTACATAAAATTCTATCGCAATGAGGTCTTGTATAATAGGGCGAACCTAATAAGAGTGGACAATTTTGTTATTAAGTTGACTCGAAGGCACTTTGCAAGAGCAATGACATCGTCGAACAACCTGATCTCTGGGGCTTACTACCCTAATTATATGTGTCATGAGAGAGTTCGCTTTGACGGCTATGTTCCTCCAGAAGCGTTCCTCTACCTCGATAGCAAAGGTCTGATCCAGAACAGATTGGCTGTGCCGCTAATCTTCCACGTTGCTCGAAAGGCTGCGGACAGGCGACTCAACTACGACAGAGACGTCGCACACGGCAGTGCGGAGCGTCTCCGGTTCAGTAGGGCGGTAGGGAGTCGCGACATGAGGGATGTTGCTCATCAGCACCAGCAATTTTGGTGGCTTGTTGAAGAAGAGGATGCGTCGTCGTCGAATTCCTTCAGCAATAGATAGCTTCTTGCGAAGCAAAGTGGGTCAGAATAAATTTTTTTTTTTGTTTTAGCGTTGGCCGGCTTACATAGTTTGAGGTAGAATTAAGTTAGATTTAAGCGAAAAAAAAAAAAAAAAATATATATATATATATGTATATATGTATGTACATGTATTTATATATTACGTATATATATATAATGTATATATATTATATATGTATGTATTATGTATTAGATGTAAGTAGGTTAAGTAAATTAAGATTTATTCTTAGGTAGTTTGTAAGTTATAGTTTTAAGTTTTATAATAAGTTAAAAAAAAATATAAGTCATGATACTAAGTTTTTCTTAAAAAATGTTTTCTTAGTTTTAATTTAATTAATAATAAATAGACATAGTATAAACATGTAATGTAAGATAAGTCGAAAGACATAATTTAAGCATTAGGTTTAACTTAGAGTGCCCGCATGGGGCCAGTAAGTTAGAATAAGATTATTTTAAGTTAATTAATCTAATTTTTAAGCGTTTTTTTTGTATAAAATAAGTGATATAAATAAAAATGCATATAAACTGAAAAAAAAAAAAACTGAACCATTTTCTTTGGAATGAGAAACTTTATCCCTCATCGGATGAAGAGTATCAAACCAAAAGAAAAGGCATGGTACACCTCGAGCTGTAAAGAGGCTGTCAGGGTTAGCGTGCGAAATTTCAATACGACCAAAAGTTGAAGCAAAAAATAGTACAATGTCCCAAAGTTAGTAAAAGCTTTTGGTCATTTGTCTAAAACATTAGAAATTGCCTTATCCTCCATCCCAATGCTCATTTACAATGATATTCCAGAGGTCAGCTCTTTGGACAAGGCTAATCTGCTTGCTGCACACTTTGCGGCCAGCTCAACACTCCCTGATTGTGCTTTGTCTCCGCCTACACTTGAGTGCGTCGAATCATCAATGGGATAAATCCACTTTCGCACTCGTGTAGTAGCAAGAGTACTTAAAGATCTCAACATACACAAATCTGCTGGTCCAGACGGCATATCTTCCATTCTTTGGAAGAGGTGTTCTTCCTCGCTGGTAAAACCACTGCGTGAGCTCTTTCATCAATCCTAGTCTTTAGGACTCTTTCCGAGCAGATGGAGAACAGCATTTATCCAATCCGTCCCTAAAAACGGCGAACTTTCTTTCCTCTTCCCCTACAGGCCCAATGCACTTACGTCCCTTCCCACCAAAGTCATGGAAACACTGATAAACCGTCAGCTCATGAAATTTCTCGAAACACGAAAACTTCTCAATGGCCGGCAATATGGTTTTCGTAGCAACACTGGTGATTTGATGGCATGTCACACCAAGCAAGATAGTTGCACTTGATATTTCTAAGGCATTTGACAGAGTTTGGCATCAGGCTCTTTTGTCGAAAATGCATGCTTTTGGGATCGACGACTCTCTTCTTCAATGGATTAGAAATTACCTTTCGGAACGTTCAATTCAAGTTGTTTTGGGTGGTTTTAAGTCTGATATTCACAAAATAAATGCTGGTGTGCCCTAGGGCTCCGTTCTGTCCCCGATCCTCTTTTTAATCTTCATTAATGATCTCTTGTCTGCTACTTCTAAACCAATATATTCCTTTGCTGATGACAGTACTCTCTGCTTTTCGTATTCGTTCCCGGACTCTCGTCCTTGCTCTTCGGCTGTAGAATGGGAAGGGCAGCGTATGTTAAGCTCATTAAATTCCAATATTAACAGCATAACCAATAGGGGAACTATCACCAGAATGGAATTTAATGCTTCCAAAACACAATGCTGTCAGCTGTCGTTAAAGCGAAATTTAAACACCTGGCCATTATCCATGAATGGCACTTGCATAGTCGAAACCGATAAACTTTCCATTCTCAGTATGTGTGTCAACGACAACGTTGGAATGACCATATATTCGCCGTCGTCAAAAATGTTGCGAAATGTCTAGAGACAAGCGATGTAAGAAACTCTTCACCCCCTTTGATCAGGCCTCAATATATAACGCGTTTATCCGCCCAAAATTTGAGTACAACGCGCACATAGGATCCAAAACCGTACGATAAAACTCATAGGTGATACTAGTATCACTCATAAAAAGGACACCCTTAAACACCGACGACGAGACGAATGTCTCTTGTCTCACTCTGTTTTATCGCTACTTCCACCACCAGTGCTCCATAGAAATCGCCAATAGCATTCCGCCCCTTCAAACTTTCAACCGTAACACCCATCTCGCTATGAATGCTCATCAGTATACCCTCAAGCCACTTTCGGACGTACTCTAAAATATCGTGATCCTTTCCTAAGCCGTGCAACTCGCTTATGGAATGCCCTGCCTAGCTCTTTATTTCCTAGTCATTATAACCTTCAAACATTTAAAGCCAACGTTCACCGGTACCTCTCTTTCTAAATCAGTTGTGCGCGTGCAAATTTGAGAGCATACAACCACTCATTTCTAAGATCTGATCAAAAGAGTGTGTGGCTGATGAATGGAATCTTAGTATCGTTTGCCCAATCCACATAAAAGGACTAGGAAAGTCCAAAATCGACCAAATCTTCACACCCCGGAAGATCCAGAAAAAAAATTTAGAAGTCCAAATCGATGTCCACCATAAGACCGCTATATAAGAGCATATATAGGGATGAGCTATGATATGTTATATAGAGTCATGTCTAGTTTAGGCAATTCTGCCAAGCTCGTCCGTCTGTGCAGATAGAGAAGGCTCGTAGCTCTTTCTGCAACATCATACTTGAAAGAATTGTGCAGAACTTACAAGCGAACACTGGAGGCACAAGCTTTCAAAAGTCTGTGCAACTACTAGCGTACGGTGATGATGTTGACATAATTGGGAGAACTCAGCAGGCTGTCACCTAGTATTGAAACGGAAACTGCCAAAATAGGTTTAGCGGTGAATGAGGGTAAAGCCAAGAATATGCTGTCAACAACAAGGCACCCCAATATCAACGAATTAAACAGAACGTGACAGTCAACATCTACATCCTTCGCTGCTGGTTATTTTCTCATATGACATCAACAATTCTATTAGCCCCTCAGAAACTTCCATCCACTTTAACTGCCATAAAACAAATTACACTAAACTGAACAATCTTTTAAATAGTGTTGACTTTAGTTGTATACTCGATAGGAACACATCTGTTGATCCCGTCGTGTAAATCTTCTACTGTATTACGCTAGCGGTTCCTTATCTACGAAAGGGAAATCCTTCATCATCTCCTTCTTGGTATAACAAAGAACTACGTGCAATTCGCAACAATAGAAGTAAGTTATGGCACGTGTACCTTAAGGCTGGTTCTGAATTTGACTATCAAAATTACCTCAAAACTCCTTACCACTACTTCCAACTTTGTGATATTCGCTATAACAGATATCTCAGCCAAATGCAATCTACCCTCATCTCTGACCCCAAGCTGTTCTTTCGATTTACTAAACATCAAAAAGAAATCCGATAGCTTGATCTCTAATTTTCCAATATGTCAATCGTCGCTTGTTCATTTCCTTTACTACGTATCCTGGCATCCACCACAGTCTTACCCGGTTCTGAGCACCCCTGCGTTGGTTACCTTGAATGCGGCCTAGCTGTCGATGTAGATAGCGATATTTCTTTCGGATGCCGATCCCATCTGCATTAGCTTAGCCGTCCTTAGGACAGTTAGAGCCTCTGATTGGAAAACACTTCTTGCGTCCGGTAGTCTTATAGACACTCTTATTTCTGGGTCCCCTGAGAAGATACCAGATCCTGTTCCTCCCTCTGTTTTTGAGCCATCTATGAAAATTGCAATTTCATTTGACCTGATTATTGCATTTTTATCTCTTCGGATATATTATATTATATGGGACGTCGAAGTCGACCAAGGAAGGAATTTCAGGAATGCCAGGATTGGATTGCCTGGCATTAGACCGTGCCATGTCCAAAACTACTGCTCTTGAAGTAACCCAGATTAGGGAGTCGTATCACACTATTGCCAGCATTTTTTGATGTGTAAATCCAAGTGGTGTTAGGTGCAAAATGCTGCCATAGGGGTGGAACGGAGCGCACCTGTAATGGCTATGGAAGCCGATCTTTGAACCGCCGCAAATCGTTTTATTTTTGTTGCTTTCCACCATATTAGTGCGCCGTATGCAAGTTTTACCAACGTATACAGCCAGTACACCATAGTAGGTTTTAAGCCCCACCGTCCCCACCGTTCTTTCGCTGATAAAAAGAGCATTATATACCTTTTTGATTCTTTCTGCTACATTAAGATTCCAATTCAGTCGTTTGTCCAGAATCACACCCTGATACTTCGCGCTGTCCGAAACGGACAGCCACTTCGTTAAAACTTTGAATTGGGGTATTTTGTACTATCTGGTAAAAAGAACCAGTTCCGTTTTGAAAGGGTTGGCATGGAGACCACAGCTTTTTGCCCAAGTGTTGATCGTTTTCAAGGCAACCTCCATAATGTCGCTTAAAATATTTAAGTATTTTCCTATTATGGCCACGTCATCTGCGTATGCCATGGCACTTATACCCATTGTACTAAGCTTTGTCATCGATAACCAGCACTCACAGGAGTGGCGATATGACTCCACCCTGAGGGGTTCCCCTGGTTACGGACAAGCTGACCGAGCTTTGCCCAATGGAGCAGTTTATTTTCCTGCTTGAAAGCATGTTGCAAACCCAGTTCGTAATGTCCTGTTCGATATTAGCGTCTACTAGCGCAATTTTAATGGCCTTGCACTTCACGTTATTGAAGGCTCCTTCAATATCGAGGAAGGCCGCCATCACAAACTCACCGAAGTGTATACTCTTCCCTATTTTCCCGACCACCTAGTGCAGGACGGTTTCTATAGATTTTCCCTTCATATATGCATGTTGTGACTCAGTCAAAAAGCCATTACTGCATCTATTCCTAATGTGAATCTCCAATAGTCGCTCTAGGGTTTTAAGCATAAATGATGACAGGTTTATTGGTCTGAAATCTTTTGCTGTTATATGTCCCTGTATGCCAGCTTTAGATATAAAGACCACCTAAGCTTCCCTCCAAGCTATTGGCATGTACCTTATTTTTAAACTGTATCTGAGAATTTACATAATTTTTTGGATTGCTACTTCCGGTGCTTTCTGTAGCATAATTGACAGAATACCATCCGGCCCGATAGATTTCTACGGCTTAAAGGACTGAATTGCCTACCGTAATTTTAATAAGAACACCTACTTCCTCTTCCGAGAGAGAGAGAGAGAGAGAGAGATCAATGTTCTCAGGGAACGGGAACGGCTGATTTTCCATCGCCCGTGCTGTGCGCAAGCATTTTAAGGGTACCTAAGTCCCTTGAACGCGCTCAAATTAGAAAAAAAAAAGTGTGCTGTAGCACGCCAGAGTCATCTAATACTGTGGATCCCGAAAAGTGGGTTTCTACCAGTGTTATCAGAAGCTCTAGCCTACTTTCAGCCCAGGTTCCGTATTTTTTTCTGAGGTAGCTAGGAACGCTCGCTTCCTTTGAAAGCATTTTGCGTAACCTCGAAACCTCGTCTGTTACCGCGATAGATTCGCAGTATTTCTGCCATGAAGCCTTTTTGACTTTCTATGTAGTCACTTGAATTGTTTCTGACATTCGTAATACTTATTCCATGTACTGTCGCTTCTGAAAAGCTTCGCCCTATTATGGAGTTTCCTGATCTCTTTCCGTAGCGGCCTGTATCGAAGAAGACCCAGAAATGTCGATTCGGCGCCGAGCAGCTGAATTGGGCATCGTCAGAGAGTCAACCCGGCTTATTTTGCGGTTGGATTTGGGCCTATATTCATATAAGATTGTGTTGACGCAGGAATTGAAACCCGATGACTATACACAACTCAGCGAGTTCGATAATTGAGCGCTGCAAATGTTGGCCGAAAATCCGGATTTCGGGCCAAAAATCGTCTTCTCGGACGAGGTCCATTTTTGCCTCAGCGGCTATGTCAACAAGCAAAATTACAGTTATTGGAACGAACACAATCCACAAGTGTTGGGATAAGCATCAATGCACCCACAAAGTTTGACTGTTTAGTGCGGTTTATGGCATGGCAGCATCATCGGATCTTATTTTTTCGAAATGAGAAGAAAACACCGTCACCGTCAATCGTCTCAAGTATAGACCGATGATAACAGACTTTCTGCGGTCAGAGCTCGACAAGATCGAGATGTGGTTCCAACAAGACGGCATTACATGCCATACAAGCGACGCAACGCTTGAAGTTGTGAACTAGAAACTTGGCGACTGGACCATCTCACGGCGTTCATCAATTCATCAATCTGACACCACTCGATTGGCATTTTGGCAAGTAACTTTAAAAGATGGCGTATTTAGTCTGAATTCCAAAATGGTATGACACTTGCTAGACTAACGCTTAATTGAGGACAAGCAGTGACGCATAGGCACATCATGCAATACTGCAGTACGTTACGCTCCTTCGCTTACAGCGCATTATTCTGTATTCGTGTTAACAGCTTTGGCTTTCTTTATTGGACTTCATTGCGACTGTGATTTGCTATCTGACCGTGTCTGTTGAACCTGGATTTCTTCTGGACTAGTGTTGATTGTTGATCCCGTGATTGTGTAGAGTGAATGCCATCATGCCATCTCGATACACTGCTCAGGAATATGCTAACATGCATCTCATTTATGGGGAATGCCGGTGTAATGCTAGTGCTGCAGCCAGACTTTATCATGAGAGAGACCGAAATGCTCAGCGTCATCCGGACCATCGAGTGTTTGTAAATGTGCACCGATCATTCTCAGAGGGTCAATTTCCAAATCTAATGGTTAGTGAGGGAAGACCCGTCATTCCCTACAAGGACGAAGTCTTACAAGCAGTCGCATAAGACCCTAGTACCTCAGCACATGCAATTGAAGAAAGCATAGGAGTGCTCAAAAGTACAGCACACCAGATTCTAAGGAAAAACCAGCTCCATCCGTACCATGTACAACGAGTCCAAAGTCTGCTACCCCGAGATTAACCAGACAGAGTGCAATTTTGTCAAACGATTTTGCAGAGGTTCAGAGAAGATCTGATATTCTTCGAAAAAATTCTATGGTGGGACGAATCAACTTTTCAAAGGGACGGTTACATGAACCTCCACAATTTGCACGAGCGGCACGTGGAAAATCCACATTTAATGCGGGAAGATAGATCACAGTACCGTTTTAAAGTCAACATGTGGACGGGAATTTTGAATGCCGAGGTTTATTTAGATTTTTTGGAGGACCACTTACCAAATTTATTGGAAAACGTGCTACTAAATAATTATGCATGCATGTGGTATCAACAAGATGACTGCCCAGCGCTTTATGCTCGCACAGTACGAGAGTTCCTCGATCGGGAATACTCCAACAGGTGGATAGGGCGGTCTGGTACAATTTCGATTTTTTTTTACTGGGGAGCAGTAAAAGAAAAAGTTTATTCTAAGCCGATAGAAAATTTAAACGAGCTGCGACAAAAAATTGCAGAAGCCGTTGAAGACATCAACTCCAGAAAATATGCTCCCGTCTTATTACCAGATCATTTGTAAGAAGATGTAGATCTTGCATTGCCGCTGAAGGCGAACAGTTTGAACGTTTGTTGTAAGATACAGGATCGGTAGATGGCGTTTAGTAGCGCAACAAACAACAGTTGTGTAAAGCGATTCTGAGAGTATACACCAAGAGAACGTAGTGTTCTGTGTGCTCTGTGATCGAAAAAAATGAAATGAAATGACAAGGGTGGCATCTCTATCTGTTTCACTCATACTAGCCGAAATGGCGTGTTTATCCGTCTTAATCACTTGCTACTCATCTTAACTTATTAAAAAGAGTTAACTATGAATCAGGTTTCTTTAACGAAATATTTTGTTTGCCCATAATAAAGCGTTAGTCTAGTAAGTGTCATACCATTTTGGAATTCAGAATAAATACGCCATCTGTTAAAGTTACTTGCCAAAATGGCATAGTACATTTTTTTGTCAGCACAATCAGTTCAAGTTGGGTGATTGATGATTTTCTGATATATGGATGGACAAAAAAGCAATATTTTAGTTAAAACAGATATAGTTATGTTTCAACTTTGGACCGTAATTTACAGAACAGTTACTCAGAGTTATTTGACAACAAAAAAAATCGAAGAAAAGTAAAGATTTACGGTCACAGTACTTGAAAGATCGTCACAGGGTGTCAGGTTTCTCGATTTTGTTTTTGAATGCCAATAATTTTAAAAGTGCATGACTTAGATTTTTTTTTATAATTTTTGTGATAACCGACACCACTGGACCTATCAACCGTTTCCGGCTTCACGTTGATTTTTGGGACACCCCGTATAGTCTACTAAACGAAGACCAAAAACTGCCAAATAGGGGAAATAATTCGTGTAACAGCGAATTTTGGCATAGTAAAACATTTTTTTTGCTATGGACCACCATTTACGAGTTATATACGAACAACTAAAAAAAAAAAGGACCTTTACACCCCCCGCCTCTACCAATGGGTACTTTTAGTATGTTGTTCAAGACACCTTCACCTACTATACCAAAATTCGCTGTAATTCCAACAAGACGGCGCTACATGTGATTTGACATCACTCGATTATTTTCTCTGGGGCTACGTCAAGTTCCTACTCTACGCTAACAAGCCAACCACTTTGGACGAGCTCTAGACCAACAGTCAATATGCTTTTGGCGGAATAACGCCGCACATATTGGACCGAGTCATCAAAATTGGACCGACAGCTGGAAGCACTGCCAGCGAGGCTGAGGTGGCCATTTGAATGATGTGCTAAGTATGCCACACATAATGGCATGAACGTACGAGTAGCTTCAAAATAAAGCCAGAATCAATTTTGGATCTTACTCCGTTGTTGCTTTATTCATTTTTTTTTCTTATGTTCTTATCTGGTCGCCCTTTACATCATCAGCTGACCTCTCTAATTCGACTATATCCAATTTAGAGCTGTTTAAACCATCAGCGAAATAAATATCACTAACAAAACTTGTGTAATCTTCAGTTACACCCGAAGTATCACCACCGACATCCACTACAATCCATTCATGAGGGAGTTAAGAATGTAAATGCAACTCTTCAATTGCACTAGAAGCAGCATCCATGTTCTTCTTTGCACCCTTCCATTCCGGATTTCTAAGCCTGGCAAGTTCGTTCTTTTCTCTGATAAAACTTTTGAACGTCATTCCTGCCGAATATCTCTCCATTTCCTCGATCAAGTACTTATTGAGCGATTTCTTTCGGTTCCCGAGAAGCCTGTGCTTTTCCCTTCTTTTCTGCTCCTAGAGCTCACTAGCAGCTTGTCCTTCGACACAACGCAACTTTATATGCTACTTACTTTGGTGTCGAGCCAAAGGTCAAACTATAAAAAGCACCTTCTCTGATGCCTTGTTAACAACATTCCGATTGGGAGTCTATGTTTTGTGTATGAGGGCTATGATTTTTACAGAGCTTGAGGAAACGCGATCGGAAAATATTTTAGCGGTGTCTTGTGATTGCAGCTTTCCTCATGCTTCCTTTCCGTTCCGAAGCAACTGATGTCCTTTCCTCCTCATTTGATCCTAGAAATGCATAAATCGCTCTTTTCCTTCTAACGAAAGGAGCAGCGAGCTGTTTGTTGCATATTCTTGTCTGAAAGGTTGAGTAATACGTGATTTATTCAACTTTGGCTCTCCCCACAATATTTCGCCGTTATTGTCATGATTGAGATTTAGGGAGACGTGCCTTGGTTGCAACTAGATTGTGGTGCGAGTTTACATTAGCCGCGCAATTTTGGGGGAGCTTTAATACTGGAGCATTGATTGATTTCGATTTTCGATTTAACTGTCCTATTTAAGGGTCCCAGTTAGTTACCCTTTCGTGTCGGCTCTTATGATCGTTCGTACGATCATTCGGGGTAATTTGATTCATTTTGTGTACAACTGCTTGCTAGCAAAGTGCAACGATACTTACTGCATGCCCCGCGTTGTTATTGTCGAGCCGGCATTTTGGCTTTGACCCATATAGCACACTTCGGGGTGAATGCATTGAGGTGTTTACAAATGTTTCGCTTGTGGCAGCGTAAAGTGGATTCTCCACTGAGTTATGACGTTGATATGGGAATCACTTGTTCTGGACTTTGTGTCTCGATTATGGGTATGAATTATGATATACTCGTTGTTATTGGAAGATGCAAGTGTTGCTTATGGGGTGGGAATATGATTCTATGACTTAAAGCTTCTGTACACGAGAGTTTGTCGCTTTCAAGAAAGAATAAGTCATTAAAATCTCTGCAGATATTGAACACCGTTTCTTTTTCTTCCCGGTTGCAATGATCCAGGTCTATGACTGACTTGAGTTTGTCTAGTCTGCCTTTGATCTTGTCGTTGGGTTTATCAGTTACCAAGCTAAAACTGTCCAGGGTGTCCCTCTCGATATTGATGTCTTCTGTGTTTAGGACTTGTTCCTTGTCCAAGGTATTCATCATTAGAACTTTGAGCATTGTTGGCTCGGGTCAGGCTCTCGTCGAGATAAATGCCTGGAAGAACTTGCTTTTTAGGAATTAATAAGTCTCTTTCGTTTATATCATCGAAAGGAATTTCTATTACTTGTTGAGATCGGGGTTTCACCCTTATTGTTCGACTGGTGACTATTGTTCAATGTGGGTTTTCTGTTAGTACTATAATCTGCCTCAGTCTTAACTGCTAAGTTCTCTCTGGACTTAGTCTTACTGTTGTGTGCTGGGAGATTATTGTTATTCTCCTCGGCCCTAACTGCTAAGTTCTCCTTAGTCTTACTGTTGGCCGCGAGTTTCTTCTTATTCTCCTCGGTGTTTGTTCCATTACAACCGGTTGATTTATTAGAGGCTAGGTCCAGGCATGAATTCCGTGAATCACCAGGTTCGGTCCGTAGACAGTCGGTAGCGGGTATCGATTCCCATCGAGACTGCATGTGTTCCACACCGATGCCTAGTTGGCAGTCGGGATTAATTGTGGAATCAACAAAGTTCGTATCGCCAATCTCTGCACTGCTACTTCTAGTCTTGATCAAACCGCTGGTATTGGGTATACCTCGAGTTTTTGATGTTACTTCTCTTTTGGGATAATCGATGTGACATTGAAACTTAGTCAGGAAATCGTTTTCAAATATGCCATTGAATGATAGGTTTAGGCGGCTAGGTACCACCTGAAATGAATGTTCTAGCGGGATCGAGTATTTTTCAGTCTTTAGTTCTATAGTTCCAACTATTTCCCCTATAGTTTGAACTGAATTACCCGCTATCGTGGATAAAAAGCATTTGTTTAAATTTAGAATGTTGGTTGGTTGCTCTTGTTGATTTGATTATGCTGATGTCAGCGCCTGTGTCAAGCAAGAACTTTGCCGAATATTTGGACTAAATTTTACTCGTATCACTGGCTCTTCATATTCAGGACAGAATGATACGAGCGTAGTTAATTTAACTAATGGATGTCGGCTTTGGTCTGTACTCGGGATAGATTTTCGACTGCATCTTCCCGAGTCATCCCGTTTCCCTTGTTGGTTCCGTTTAGGAATGGCTGGTTATCATACTGGTTGTTTCTGAGTGTTTCTCCGAAAAAGGTTTTGTTTCGGAAAAACTCCAATGTCTACCAGACGTGTCCTACATACGTCTTCGGGATGGTCAGGTTTTTTGCAGTAGCTACATTTTAAGAGCTGCACCTCTTTCTTGATGTCCTGTGGAGCGAAATTGGGAAAATTCGTGTTTTGGTAACACGTGGCGGAAGTGTGTCCCTCCTTGTTGCAGGTTTGGCAGACAGGTTTTTTGTGAACGATATTGGGGTTCCTAAAATCCATGTTTCTTTGTGTATATTAAGGTAAGCCAATCGTGTGCCAGCTGCCTTCTCCGTCCTGAAGTAAGGGCTATTCATTCTCATTATACTAACAAAGATGAGCTTGGTTTTTATTTTGGCTGTAAAATCACCACTAACTATGTTAACGTCGAACTAGGGGCACTGTTCAAAGGTTTTGTCTAGAAGGTCGTAGAAATATTCTTTGTGAGCATCGTCAATTTCTTTTGTGAGGGCAAGAGTTCATATCAAGTTGATGGTAGAGAATTTGACCTTCATGCGAATTCATGTAACAACCCAGCACTTATTGCCTTCTTCCAATAAACACACACTGGTCCTGTTGCTGCTATTTACACTGGTTACCGCAGTATAGGTATGTCCCAATTTTCAACCTCCTTTTGTCCGGTAGGATAGCCAAATATGTTTCATAGCAGTCTAGAGCCTCCACTAGTTATTTGGCTGTTTAAGATTCGAACACTCAATATTTAGATTCGAATGTCATTGTCTTTTTTATTTCTGCAGTGTGAACTGCAACAGAGAAGTTTTAATGCAACACTACCTTCCACATGGAGGAGAAACCACTTTCAGAATATGAGATCTTCCATATGCTCATACGACACCATCTGTATTCAGCATCCTGACTCTTGCCAAACATCCTACTTGACCTCAAAACACTTTTAAATGTGCAGTTCATGAATATGGACGCCACCATTGATTTAGTAGCGTGAATACATAGCCCCCACAGTACTCCTTCTGAGGGCAGATGACTTTTGACAGGACGTTACTGCGTTGCTTTTTACTCCAGCTCAACGTCGGCGATTACAAGTCTTGCAAGCCAAGCCAAGTGGGACGAGACCAATACCCGGTGTCTACCATGATGAAGTTAAGTGAGCGCAATGGATGTGTAGTCATAGTTACAGCACTGCGCATTGCCAGGTGCCTACTAAATATTAATTGACAATTTAAAAAAACACAATTTCCTCTCCCATCCGGCATTTAAAAAAATACATTTGCATTGTATTTCACTTCCAAAAATAAAAATTCAAAATACAATCTCCAAATAAACGAAAAACCACACGTCATATGCACACACCACCATGGCTATCCGCAATTTATGCTCGGATCCAAATCCATTTTAATCCCAAAGGTGAAACGATTTCTGGGGATACATACCAATACGCTCAAACCGAACGCACATGGGACATGTGACAATGACCTGAAATTGCAATAAATGGTGACAGGAAATGCACATACTCGCAGATACGATTTTCAAAAGGAAAAAAAAAAGAAAAGTGATTTCCACAACCGCAAAAGGTCAAAGAGCAACCACTAAAGTACCCACCTGTAGTACATAAACCCGACAGACATGTCCGAGTCAACCATGCCACGGACAGTTGTGTCCTCGAATTCCCACTGATAGCACACAGATGCTATAGCCTTTTGGCTGTTCCTGTTGAATGCCAAAGAGCTGCCCATTTGAATGGCCGGATGAATGCGTTGCCAATAACTGGCATCGAAACCTTGCCGAGATACTGTCAGGGCCATTGCGTAGCGATTTCGCGTATATCTATTCGAAGAGTTAGTAAAGGGATGCACAAATGTATGTATCTATTCATTCATATGAGACAAAACCTACTTCATAGCGAGGGCAGTATCGCTCTGCATATGTCTTGGTCCATTCCATTCGATTAGCAATTCAGCGCCCAAGGCAAGATGGGATGTAACGCTACGCAGAAATGAAATCGTACCTCGACCCTGCTCCAGCGTTGTGTTGTATAGATTCGCGGTGTATGTGGTGCTTGGACTGGATAATTCAGCTGTGATGATTTTGTGGAACAGAGCATTTGATTTTTGAAGTGCTGCTCTAAGGCGTAAACTCTGCCACGGATACCATACGAGTCTAACATTTGATGACAGTGAACTGGGATTTATGTCCGCGTAGACCATTGGAGTTTCCTGTGTAAATAGAAAGGCACTCCTGTCAATTTCCTCACTGAAAGGATAGAGAGTTTACCAAAATATCATTATGACGACGGGTACAATAGATTCCACCAATTCGAAAGCCTGAGGGTCTTGTGTGGCTTAGAGTCCAGTTCATTTTGATGGTCTTATCAGGGGCCAATGCATTGCGAAAGGTCATTTCGATGCCATCAAAGAATTTTGGCATAATTCCATGTGTTTGTCTATGTAGCTGCTCGATGTTACCCGGATTTGGATACTCGGAACGACCAGGATTCACAAAGAAGCTGGGTGGAAACTTGGGATTGCATTTCGGTGGACACCAGTCACATTTTGAATTATGATTTCTCATGATGTCATTCTTGGCGATGAATTCGGTGATTTCTGAGAGAGAAGATTGAAGTTGTTTCCATGGGATACTTAGATTTTGATGTGGATTTAAGTTTGACAGTAGTGTTTTCCAATTGATTGGTCGTTACGGGAAGGGAAGTAATTTTGCACGCATTTATATTAGAGAATAAATAATTAGAGCATCCGGTAGAGAGTGTTTTTTTGCTTGATTTCTACGGGGTGGTGTCATTGTTTGAACTAGCAGTGGAGCCTTGGAGGGAAAAGTCTATGCCATTATGGAGTGCTGTCTAGGCCATTGGTGTTGGGTGTTCTTTCGTGTTCATTGCATGTATTTTGTTTAAGTGGCAGACCATGTTTGCCAGTTAGGCAGCTTGCAGAAGTATTCCTTGCTTCCTCGGTAGAACTGCCGAACATCATTTCTACAGAAGAACCAACCTCTCCATAGCTTCGATAGAGAATCCTTTTGCTTTCCTAAATTTCTTTCTGAGGAGCTTATGTTCTGTCATCTTATTTGTTCGTAGAGTTCATAAGTAGCTCTCGACTTCCCTTGTAATGGCGCCTTGCAAGCCGCTTGTTTCGATGCAGGCTCTTCACTCTTCGTGAAATCAGGGATTTCGCTGTAGCGTGTGGGTGAAACCACTGCACATCGGATGCCTTGTTGACAGTGTTGTTACTGGCCTTCTGTGTCCTTTTCGAAAGGTTTTGGGCAAGTAGTCTCTCCTTTATAATACTTCTCCGGTGTTTTATCTTCCAGGATATTCGCATTCATACCTTGGCTGCAAAAAAGGTCTGATCTGATTCGATGTAGGTACTTGTGGATGTTGAGGTTAAGAAAACGTCTGCCAGCTATGATAACCGTTTACCCCGCCAGGATTAGGCTGAGTACAATTTCGGAGCTGGTGTTTTGTAGGCTATGTTTCCGTGCTGCGCCGCCGAAGATACTCTGCTTTCCTATATTGGCCTTACAATGGCCAAGAACATTCTTAGTATATTGCTCGCATGTCTTATCATGGAGCTTTCAGAGTTAGTCTTTGGCAATTTGTTGGTAATTTAGTCTGATACGGAGTCTATCTAGGCGTTATGAGTACCTGAAGCTAAATGTTTCTTACCTAAGTATACAGTGCTAAGACCAGAAGTTTGAAACAAGAAACCCAGCAATGTTGCAGTAAACGTAAAGTCACGAAAGGTACTCCATAGGTGAAATAAGGAAGTTGGACAGGAACTTGCCATAAAGTTGTACAATGTGGCGCTAAAGTCATCTCCTTATCAGAAGATGCTATAATTTTTGCAAATGGCAGAAAATGTCAATTCTACTTTGACATTAGTGAAGTAAACAGACACAAAATTCACATCAACATGACTTCCGCTATACATCTAAAGAATGCGGAATAGTTGTTACGATTTTTTTGCGGACTAATTCGTCAGTGGTGTTTGTGCAGCGTGATTTTCGGCGCAGATTTCTCGGTCGTCCGACACCAATTGGGCAAACACTACGCCGTTTAGCCATTCGCCTAGAAGAGCATGGGACAACACGAGATGCTGCCAGGTCTGGCCGGCCCCGGAGCAGCCGTTCTGCTAAGAATATCGCAGCTGTGGTGGAAGATGAAAATGCCGCGGTCCAAACGACCACTGCGGATGGCGAGTACTACAGAGTCATGCTCAACGACACTCCTTCCTTAATTGGATGAATTGCGACTGGATAACATATAGTTCCAACAGGATTGGGCAACGGCGCATACTGCATGAGACACAACCGAAATTCTGAGGTCTGCTTTCCCAGGGCGCCGAATCTCTCGTTTTGGCGATTTGCACTGGCCGGCAAAATCGCCTGATTTAACCGATCCAGACTTCTTTTTGTGAAATTTTTTCAAGTCACGAGCCTCTGTCAAAAAGCCGTTAAGGATGCGAGGACCTATCGCCGGAAGTTCTGGCAAGAGTGATGGAAAATGCCACAAATCGGGTCCGAATGGTCATCAATTATGCCGGTGGCCACTTGGCCTATAGCATTTTCTCGACCTAATGGAAAAAAAATTTAAGACATCAAGTAAACACAATCTAAAAGCAGAACCAAAGTTTTCCATTCCTAAAAAAAAATTACAGCCAAAGAACTCAGATAAGTTTTGCGCCACCTTGTAAAAATGATGCTTGAGCTACCTGTTTGAGACAGTTCTAGTCTATGGATTCAAGAAGTCTGACGGGATTTCTGGGTAAGCAGCTCAGTTTGGGTGAAATTGGATCTCGAAGCGTGTATTCCAAGAGAAGCAAAGAGCTCTACTATCGTTTGTAGCTTGAATCTTTATTGTCAAACTGGTGGTGTAGGGTCCTGAAGAGCGCTCTGAGCAGGCGAGCTAGACAACATGATCACCGCCCTTTTACAGGGCATCACTGGTCTTGAAATGAGGAAAGTTTTAGTTATCTAAAAGTGAGGACAGAGTCGAGGGTATAACAGCTACCCTCACAGTTGTGCTCGAAGCAAGCTGCCTGTAAGTAAGGAAAGTGTACGAAAATATTTGTCGTGATGAACCAACAGCATGCCAAAACCAAAATCCGAAATCCGCAATCTGTTTAACAGCGCAAATCACTACGGAGATTAGTAAAGCTCCCAAGTGTTTCCCACAAACTTTTACAAGGAACGCAGAATAGCTATATTCTTCGGTTCGATCTCAAGCGAGGTTACATAAGCCGTGACAAAATTAAGAAGATGGCCAACGTCTTTGAAGAAACCAGATGGTGGCTTTACGGATGATGAAGATGAAAACGCACTAGAAACTTCCTTTCCCGAAAAGTTACCTGAAGGCCATCGAGATGTCTGAAGGTCCTTCAAGTCACAACGTATATTGCTTGGGGTTATATACCACTGCAGGACTGTCTAATAAACTTTGTGTTTAATCGAAAAAAAAAAAAATCGGCAGAAACAAAGCCGTACAGGGCTTTAAGTATTACGTACGTCGTTTTTTTAGAAGACAGAGGTTTCGAGGGGGCATGGTGTTTAGCTAAAGACTAGTCCCGAATACCAGTGCCAAGCTTGTTTTAGGCGTGTTTATTGATTTTTGTAGCGCCTTTGACAATCTAAATTGGCAAAGTATTCTGACCAAGTTGCACGAGCTGGACTGCCGAGAAAACTTCTTATGGCAGGCTATTTTTTTGACAGGAGCGCTTTCGTAGAATCTCCTCATGACGGGGTTAGTTTAAGTGTAGACCGGGGTTGCCCCGGTATATAACCTTATGATGGGTGCACTCTTGAGGCAATTGTCAAACCACCGAAGATGTTGCTCATACGCGGATGATCTGCTTTCCCTTCTAGAAGGTCAGTTTTGTGCTGAACTTAAAAGAATGGGAGCGAGAGTGCTGACTATTGTCGCCGGATGGGGCGAAAACGTAGGTGTCAGCGTATCTCGAGAGAAGACTGTGACTGTCTTCTGCAAGCAATCGATCGGGCTTCCACAATACATCTGAATGGTCTTAACCTGGGCCCCAGCCCAATTATCAAGGCTTCGCCCATCAATGGCGTTGTCTAATAAAACGCGGGGGCAGAGCATATTACTGGTCTTATCGTAAACATCTTCAGATAACGCCTCTGAAGGTTGTTACGGTTTGACCAGTTACAAGTTGCCGGTCATAGGTCTTGTTCATAAGAACAGTAAGAGGTTTTAGGGCGGCCTCGACTCATACCAAGGGTGGAACTTGTGCCTCCAACACAGTTCCGAATTGGTATCAAAGAACTGACGAAGAGCGATGGCAAGGCGTATCCTTGCTCCCTATGGATGTATGGACATCCCGTCAACATAAGGTCTACATGACAGGTGGTTTACGTCAACAATTAAGAGACGTTCTGGTCTTAACCTAAGGTATGCGACTAAGGTCAAGTAACTTGAGATAAGGGTATGTGAGAAGATGAATTTCCTACCTCACCTCATCCAGCTAAGAGCACGACTGCTGAATGTTGTGGGCTTTGTGAGGCGCATTCACGGACTCACCATACGTGCCGTTCGTACTGTGTGCGGTGGTCCTTTTATATCTGTGTACCATTTGGGGCATCGGCTTGGTACAGATCTTGGCTTCCTTGGATGCTTACCAGTTTGTCAAACGGTCTCTACGGATGTAAAGCAGGTGATGTTGGTGGTGTCTTCCCTTGACTTGGAGGTGATACGTCGATAAATCGCCCACACGATTGGAAAGGGACTCCCGCTCACAAATGTTGGAAGTGGAAGATCTGTCCCCTAGGGAGTGTAAGCTCCTACTTTCCGAATATGTCCGATCTAGACGGCAATCTAAGCGGGTCATGAGCGTTGATAGCAGGATTTCTTAAAACTTCCTTCAGCACGTGGCTACCCTGAACGGGGTACCAGAGGTCAGGTTCAAACTTAGTCTTGGCTTCTGCTAACCTGGCATGACTTCTTAAGAGTGTTTCTACATAAGAGAGGCCTTATCGGGGTGGGAGGTTGCTTATGCAGATTGTATGCATGTTCTGTGCGTGTGTCCAATCTATCCGAATGCTGGGTATTTGGACAGATTGCTAGCAGAGCGATCTTTTAAAGACTTCGTAGCGTCGCGAGAGGTCAGGAGCCCCTGGAACTTCTATTCCAGCCTGAGCAAATAGTCGCCCCCCAGCTGGAAGTATCGTGTTGGCTGTAGGTTTATACCCAAAATGTGAAATGGCATATAAGTCGGTCTGCTCAATGTGGAGTTGCGTTGCAATCAGGTGCCATGACCCACAGAATGGCGGAGGTATTGGATAGTCCTCGACGCTGCACCAAAGGTGACTCACGACTTCGAATCTTGTACTGGAAGATGAACTTACACAACTCGAAGGGTGCTGATCGACGGATCTTTCGGTTTCTTATACGAAGACGCACCGTAAGCGTGAGCCTTCACAGCTTAAGTTAAACACTAGTGATAACTGTCTCCTTTGACGGGCCCCTGCCGAATTACACAGGCTACGTCTTTTCAATGGCATATTTCGATAATGAAGAGGGGTAAAGCAAAGCTGCTATTATGCAGAAGAACATCAGAGTTGCAACTGATACACATAGCATTTGACAAGCGACATATATGAGACCTGTATAAGCTTTACCGGTAGCCCGACAGAGGCTTAATTCTGTATCATGGGAACCAGGTGCCGCCGGAATTTCGGTTCCGGCCTGATTTGAAGAAGTACTCGTAGGCCAAACTTAAGGCAGCGTCATTTAAATTTAAAATCGCAGGGAGGGTTTTCTGTCTGGTGTTGGAAAACGCTGAAAATGTAGGAAAGTCTACAAGGTGCAAGAAGTCTTAGTAAGACTGGCAGAGGTTTTAGATGGGCCTCACCCTCGTTCATAAGGGAAGTCTAGCCTACGCGAAGACTTCGAATTGGTACTGGCTAAATGGGGTTTTCGCAGGATGATCAAGTGATAAAGAATGGGGATTATCTCCCATTGTAGATCAGGGTGGTGATTGACACACTTCAATCCCTATGAGCGTAGGTGCTCCGTGGGTACCATGGGTTTTCTATCCCCTTCAGCAGTATCTAGACCACTGGTGGTTTTTGTAAGCACTTTCCCTATTGTATCCAGTATGCATAAGGATCTATACAACAATGGTTGGCTTCGGATATTTGACACCTATTGGAATGCGTACAAGTCTTTGCCTTTCAAATAATTCTGCAAGTCTTCCTTCTGTGAGGCATTTTGTATAGAAGTTCTCGAACGGTTCTGTTTTGGTCAGTGCAAGGCTATGGGTTCCATATATTTCAGGAGTTATATTGATTTTTATGGCGCCACGACTTCTGTCCTTCATGGGTGGTTTTATTCCGCATTTCCTGTTGTTATACGTGAGCTTGATACAGTTGAGTACTATGTGGACCACGTATTTGTATGTTAGTCCCGCTGCTGTTAACGTATTCAATGTCGTTTTGTATGCACTTTTCCATGGGTTATGTTGCAGGCAAAGATTAGGTCGAGGACGGGCCAGTTTCTGCCTTATTAAAGGTCTCCTCATTTCCCTGGTTAAGTAGGACGCTGCCTAGCTTCTAGCAATGCCCCGTTGCTGTGGATGCCCCTGTACTGAAGCTGTACTAAGCTCGCGTACGGTAGTGCTTATCAGCCGAAAAGCGGCTATCTACGGTCAGACTAGACAGCTGGCACGTGGTCAATGATTTCGTATTTCTCGGCTTTCGTCCTCCCACACCCCCACCAGTCTTAAAATCGCCTATGGCGTAGTAAACTTGATTCAGTCGTAATTAGACAAGATGTCACCTCATGAAACTTCACTCAACTAACAAAAACTCCCTGTGAATCATACAGAACATCCTCCCCCATGCTTAATCTAAGAGCTCCATTAGACACAAAAAGAAAAACCCTCACTTTCCCTAAAGAAATTCCCGAAATTGTTTTCCTCCTCTAGAATTTATTTCTTCCCAAAGTTATGATAGCGATAGCCCTGTCCAAGAAATCCTACTTCACTCCTCCAGCAAATACCATCCCCTTTACGCAAAAATTTATTTCATTAAAATTAACGAAAAACTTGCTACCTCGCCCAACCTCTCAGAAATTCCCCGAATACATCCAAAGACCAAGTACGACTGCGACTCGACATCTCCAGTAAGACGGACAGACACACAGACGGACGGTAGCAAAGAAGATCTCAAGCAAAAGTAACAAACTTTCAACTATTCCCGCAATTAATCCCTCGAATATGCTCTGCACTAGTACATTTGGAGAATTTCACCCCAAACCCTAAACCCCTTCGTCGTCACACCACGGCCCAGACTAACCGAATTTCTCATTCTTGTTGTCAGTCCTTGAGGCTCCATTGTTAAGTAAGAGCCCACTCTTGAGCACAAACAAAACGTTATTTAAAAAATGCCCTTCTGGTTAATTTATGGCCATCGAAGGGTAGCTCTTCCTGTTCACCAACCAACCGCCACTCCTCAACGAGTTACCGAATCCTTCCACAAATACGAATACACGCTTAATTTGCGAGTAACAAATAAATAATTCGACTAATTTCGAGACGCTGCTAGATCTTGGAAACTTTCAAGGAAACTGGAAAAGTTTTCTCCCCCTACCCTCACGAGAAAAAAAGGAAAAAACCAACCCTGCATCCGCTCGTTTCGGAGCTTGAGGCATGCCAAATGTTGCCAATAAGTAAAGTGCGCGCTTTGCCCAGTTCTACGAGGATATCCGTTGTACTACTTCAAAATGTCGCCAACTATGACAGGTTCAGCTCTGGCATAGCACAACACAAGACTGTGTCGCGAAGGGCGGATGAAAGCCTACAAGGGGGGTTGAAATGGAAATAACTTAATTTGGAATTTGGCAGTGATCCCCTAGTGTTCGCAAAATGGCGCAACGCATCCGCGAACTCTCGTTATGGTTATTAGATGCGATGGTGGCGTCAAAGGACTCTTCCTTCACATCGGCGGTATGTTGATGTTGGCTCGGGCGCCATATGCCAGCCAAACGACACTAAGGACAAAGTTGTCTTCGCGCCAGCGTTGAAGTAAATTGTTTTACGGAACATTTTTCGACAGGTGAAACGCACTTTTGTTGTTTCGAAAGTTAAATTTGTTTTTTCTTTGTTGTTGTTGACTTTTTTTTTTTTTTTTTTGAGGGTGTTATGTCGTGTTTGTTGTGAGATGACACACTGTGGCACGGAGGACATTTTGCTTTCCTTTAGGACCGACATCTGTTTATGTTTCTCTTGATTGCTGTGGCAGTTTTCGGGGGGAAAACTTGCCCGGCAAGAGTTGGAAAAGGGTTACGTTTATGTCGTATAAATGTTGGCAGAGTGGTGGCAGAGAGCTGTCTCAAATTATATGCCAAACAATTTGCCAGCGTTTAGAGGGGATGCTTGGGCGGAAGCCCATTTGCATTTACATACGAGTTTTGGCTTTTGGGGAAAGTTGTGTTAGAAATTATGAGTGAAAAAAAGTTTTCGGGTAAATTGAGGAGTTCTGGTCGTTTTTTATTTTCTTACAACATAGGCCTTGGTGGCAAGTGTTGTGAAATGAATCAGTTGAGGTGGGCGCGAATGTTTTTCGGAATTCGAATGTTTAATGAAGTGGAGGTAACTCATAAGCAGATGGTAATGGGATACAAGTTTTCAAACTGAAGGAACATTAACTCAGTCAAGTTGAGAATAAAACAAGAGTCTTCGTCTTCTGTATGGCATCATTGTCAGCTATAATTGGGAATTACTGTGGTGTGCCTGTTGGGTGTTCCAGTCGAAATCATCGTCGCTAGATACTGCAGCACATGCCAGTCGTTACTTACTTAGGTGTCACTTCAGTACGGGGTGAACGTGGTCCTCAACCAACTAGTCTCCGCGATCTCTCGCCAGCTGCCTCCAGTGCCGCACTCCCATGTTGACATTCTGGCCTAGAGATCGGTGGTGCGAGCCCTTTTCTCATGCCAGCATGTACTATTGGGTCTCCAAAGAATCTCCAGTTGCTTTAAATAGCTTAGTATGGAATCCGTCTACTTTGTTAGACCTGAACTTCGATATCGCTACATCAAGGTTGCGATCAAGGTTGTGTAGGTCAGGAGGGTAGAATCGTTTGTGGCCTTCATTAATGGTCAATGTTTCATCCTTTCTAACAGGGGTATTTGGACCATTATCTCTGTTATACAGTCTGAAGAAGTAGTCTTTCCATAATCTCAGAACGGGCACGGACTCTACTGCTGTATATTCTGATCTTATAGCCCTGGCATGTTCGTTTTATTCCTTGAGCATGTGTTTACCGTGCCCTAACTTCGCTTTCTAAGAAGCCTGTGATCTTCCATTCTTTCCTTCTCGTAGAGCCCGCTTATACATGGCCGTGTGTACCTACCCTCATTTATCGTCAAACCAGAGTTTTCTTTGTGGCAGGGTTTGGAAACTAACCACATCAGGAGCAGCTTCTTTGACGACCTATTGGTGTTCTACACTTTGTGTATGGATGCTAGGATTTTGAGGGAGCGTCTTCTTACTTCTTTGTCTGCTACGAGTATTATACGATGATTCTTGAGTCACGATTCTCTTCTCTATTCTATTTTGAACTTTTATTCTCTTTTATTTTTCCTTTCGGCTGGGAAGTGTTCAGAGCTCTCTAAATGAACATTTTAATTTATCCTTTGAACAATAAACAACGGCCAACTGCCGTTCATGGGGAACGAAAGAAATAAAGCGAAATAGAAAAATGACGAACAAGGAGAAGGAGAAACGTCAAAAAAGAGGCATTCAAATTCTACCCACGACCCACAGGGTTGTTGTTTTGCTATCACATTTTTTCTCTCTTTTGCAATTGTGTGATTTCAAAGGAGTCGTGACCCAAGAGTCACCATGTAATAGCAGACATGGTAGTCTCATAAGTAGATGTCCTAATTTTTCTTTTTTGTTGCCCACCCCACCTCATCGCACAGTCTAGAACCTCCGCGAGATGTTTGGAAGCACGTGGTCTATTAAGGGTCCTATTATTCATGTTGAAATTCGTCGCCCTTAAAACGTTTTCTTGGATCTTGAGTATGATATCTAACAACCCTCCAACCTGGAGGGCCAGATCCTTAACAAAACCAGTTGACGTAAAGGTCCGTTCACAACTATATTGTGCCCTGTGACCATGGGCTCTGAATATGTCGAAGTAGATCTAACCACCTTTGTTCCCTATATGGGATTCCTCCACCAATTAAGGAGAAGTGCTCTAGCACTTAGTACCCTAGTACCCAGTCATAGATGTTAGGCTCGAAGGCTTCACCATGTAGAAGTGAGCGTTGGAGATGTTGAGCAGAGGCTTAAGTATCGGGGCTTGTGTTTTCATAAAATTCTTGAGAGCCCCCCGTTGGGTACTACTTTAGAGATAATCTATGAACCTCCATACGGTTTTTTACAACTTGTGAGGTCAAAAAGAATATCCTCTATGCCCTGTCTCGAATTTAAATGTTTGAGAAATTTATTCTTCTTGATTGCTTCAAGCTGCTGCTACTAGGTTTTGTCAGCGTTTGATATTGTTTCCGCGTCTGGCTCCAACAGTAGCATGCCTTCGCAAAGTCTTCTCGGAGAGAGAGTGAAAATAAAATTGTCAAGACAAGTTTTTGATGATGATTTGCTTAGTCCGCTCCTTTTTCTGGATTATGCATGGATTTAAGAATTTCCGGTATAGCGCGATTAAAATCCTCAATAATCCTATTGAACATAGACAGCTTATCCCATTTCTTCTTTCAGTGCCGGCATGGATGCCAGGTTAAGTTTGTTTCATGTCAGGCACCGCGTGTTTCTCATATTGAATGCCAAAATGTTACTTATCAAAACATAGTGAAGAATGCTTTACATCGTGAAAATATTCCTCAGTTATGCACCGCAGAGTATTGAATAGAGCTTCTAATGCCCGTTGACGTTCCCGGGAACTAAATCCTGATCCGCTTAAGCATTTTGAGCGTATTTGTACTGATTTTGGAATAATTGACCGTACAGCTTCTGAAGCATTCTTGGTGTCAATGCTCTTGTGCAGCAACAATATTTTAGCCGTTGATCTTTACTCCCTCCTAATTATTGGACCTCAATCAAGGACTCTCTTCAGTTTGAGTACATCAAATCGGTTAAAGTCCACTTAAGTGCATCATCTAAAGTGTGGTCTCCTTCTACTGCGTCGTCTCTTCGGGGTACATTAAAAAATCCTTTGGCCGCTTGACTGCCCGTTTATTCAAATGCATAATTCATACCTCTTTGCTCGGCTAAAATGGGTAGAGTTTGCCCTACCATTAGCGGGCATAATGAGGATGAAAAACTGTAATGCAGACTGTTGTCGTTGGTATAGAAAAAAGAAACAGCGATTATTCGGATCAAGAATCGACACATGCGGCAGAATTAGGAAATAGGTCTTAAGCTTCTGATACTTGAGCGAGTATCTTATGACAAACAGGCGCAAGTGCTCCTACCGAAGAAAAGAGCAACGCCACCAAGGGATATTAATAACAGCTCCTCGACAAGACATATAAGCGATGTCCGAAGTCCGACTTTAAAATCGGACGACATCTTTGGTAGGATATTTCGTAAGAATACCAGCGATATCAGCTCTGGCAACGGGCTTAGGCTTATTGACTTTGCGGCTGGGGATGAAATATCACTATTGCAAGCACACGGTTTCCTCATTTCAAAATACGCAAGGCGACATGGCGATCTCCGGAGCATGAAACGCTAAATCAAATTGATCACATTACGATATACGTAAGACATGCCTTCAGTATTCTCACTCGGATCAATGCCTTGTTGTAACCAACCTACGAATCCGGATTTTTTAAGAGCCTCGACCATAAGAACTACTGGGAGATGAAATAACGTAGAAAAACTGCTATCGCAAGAGACCGCCGGAGTCTTCGCCGAACACGTATCTCGAAATTTCTTCACTAGTTCTATGCCCCCCAGTATAGACGCTGCAACTGATGTGGTAGGTTTCGCCCGACCACCACCATGAAATACCTGGTTTGATGAACAATGACGTCACGTACATGCAGAAGGTGCAAAACGGTGCTGCATTGAAGGACGAGAACCGCTCGTTAGGTTTACGAGAAGACGAGATGGGAAGAACTGCTGCTTCTCCAAAAGAAGAAAAAATAGCACGAGAAGTGCGCGATTGAATATATTGAGAGTTCGTACTCCAGGAATAACCTTTGGAAGTTCTAGAAGCGGATAAGAAGAACGTGTCAAGGCCAGAAGACCCATATAGAAGACTGTAAAGATGAAGACGGAAACCTTGTAGCAGAGCCACAGTCAGTACTGAGAATATGAAGAAACATTTTCTGCAAGCTGTATAACGACGAAAAAGCTCACCATCCCGCCGTCAAGCATTCTGTTTAAATTTAGATGATGATTTCCAAATCTTCAGTCCACCTGACCAGAATGATGTAAGGATAGCAATATGTCAGCTAAAATCTAACAAATGAGCTCGACCTGACGGCTTCCCAGCCGAGGTATTCAAAGCTGCTGGGAATAATTTTGTGGAGGGCATGCACTAATTCATTTCTCAGATCTGGAAACTCAACACCGCTTGCCCGAGATGCGTTGGACTGGTAGCTAGTAGACGAGGAGAGTCGAGAAAGGTTGGTGTTGAGGGAAATAGAATTGAAAAGGGATGCAGAACCTGAGAACAGACGATGAATGAAAAGTATATCAGCAATACCACCTTGATCAAAAAGTTTCCGCACCTTAAGTTGGTAAATGTCTTGTTGACATTCCCTCTACATCTTAGCGTCATAGCTTGACATTTGCAAAAGTTACGTAGCCAAGAGTACATCTATCCCTGTGTGTATTGGCGATTTTTTACAATTTTAGAAATGGATTTAAATTTGCAACAACGAACTTGTCCGAGTATTAAATTTTGCGTAAAAAACGGATTTAATGGTGCGCGAACGTTGGAAATGTTGGAAAAGTGTTTCGGCAACGATTCTCTGAAGAAAACGATCGTTTACTAGTGGCACGAGCGGTTCAAAAGTGGTCGTGAGTCAATCGAAGATGATGAACGCAGTGGCAGACTATCGACATCGAAAACCGACGAAATGTTGGTCAATAACCGCAAATTGACCATCAGGGAGATAGCGGAGGACTTCAACATTGCCTATGGATACGTCCAAGACATTTTGGTTAATGATTAGGGTTTCCGTAGTGTAGCAGCAAAGTTGGTGCCAAAAGACCTCACTTTCATGCAAAAAAGAGATGATTTGCGAGGCTGAATCCGATCCCATCAAAAGGATCATTACTGGAGATGAGACGTGGGTTTATGAGTGCGACACGCAATCCAGACATCAGGCAAGTGAACGGCGTTCACCAAATGAGCCGAGACCAAAAAAACCGTGTCGTTTTCAGTCAAAAGAGAAGGCAATGCTCACGGTTTTCATGGACTACAACGGTGTAGTGCATCATGAATTTTTGCCAGAAGGCCAGACAGTAAACAAAGAGTATTACTCGTATTTGGGCGCAATGAGACGTTTGCGTGAAGCAATTCACCGAAAGAGACCAGAATTGTGGGCAGAAAACTCGTGAATTTTGCACCATGGTAACGCACCGTCGCACAGTGCCATCATTATTCGTAATTTTTTGACGAAAAGTGCAACAAATACCATCCAACAGTCACCATATTCACTTGATTTGGCTCCCTGTGATTTCTTTGTGTTCAATCGAGTTAAAAGAGCACAACGGGGAATGCCTTTCAGCAGCCGATAGGAAGTAAAGGAAAAATCGTAGGAAGCACTGATCGACATACCGAAAACCAAACATAAAACATGTTTCGAGGATTGGATCAAGCCCTGGCATAAGTGTGTTGCAGTCGATGGGGATTACTTGTATTTTTAATTTTCTGAATTAATTCCGGGAATTTGATCAAGGTGGTATGCCTTTTTGCTTCTTTCCGCTACATTAAGATTCCAATTCAGTCTTTTGTCCAGAATCACACCCAGATACTTCGCGCTGTCCGAAAGGGACAGTTCCACTCCGTTTGGAGTTTGAATTGGGGTATCTTTTACTTTCTGGTAAAAAGAACCAGTTCCGTTTTGGTAGGGTTGGCATTGAGACCACAGTTTTTTCCCCAAGTGCTGATCAATAAGGACAACCTCCATAATGCTGCTTAAAATATTTAAGTATTTTCGCCGTACTACGAGTATTATGACCACATCATCTGCGTATGCCGTGGCGCTTATACCCATTGTTCTAAGCTTTTTGAAGCTATCATCGATAAACAGCCCTCACAGGAGTGGCGATATGACTCCACCCTGAGGGGTTCCCCTGATGGCGGACATCTTAACCGAGCTTTGCCCAGTGGAGCAATTTATTTTCCTGCTGGCAAGCATGTTGGAAACCTAGTTTGTAATGTCCTGTTGAATGTTAGTGTCTACTAGAGCATTTTTAATAGTATCGCACTCCACGTTATTGAAGTCTCCTTCAATATCAAGGAAGGCCGTAATCGCAAACTCACCGAGGTGTAGACTCTTCTCTATTTTCCCCACCATCTTGTTCAGGGCGGTTTCTACAGATTTTGCTTTCATATATGCATGCTGTTACTCAGTCAAAAAACCATTATTGCATCCATTCCTAATGTGAATCTCCAATAGTCGCTCTAGGGTTTTAAGAGTAAATGATGACAGACTTATTGGGCTGAAATCTTTTGCTGTTATAAGCCCCTGTTTGCCAGATTTAGGTTTAAAGGCCACCTTAACTTCCTCCAAGTTATGTACTCTATTTTTAGACTGTATCTGATAATATCCATAATTTTCTGGGTTACTACCTCCGGTGCTTTCTGTAGAATACCATCCGGACCGGGAGATTTGTACGACTTAAAGGACTGAATTGCCCTGAATTTCCCTATTAATAAGAATACCTATTTCCTCTTCGGATAGAGAGAGATCAATATACTCAGTGTGCTGTAGCATGCCAGGTTCGTCTGATACTGTGGATCCCGGAAAGTGAGTTTCCACCATTGTTGCCACAATCTCTTGGCTAATTTCAGCCCAGGTTCCGTAATTTTTCCTGAAGTAGTAGGAAGGCTCGCTTCCTTTGATAACATATAGCGTAACTCGAAACCTCGTCTGTTACCGCGATAGATTCACAGTACTTCTACCATGAAGCCCTTTTCGACTTTCTATCTAGGCACTTGAATTATTTCTTACATTGATAGTACTCATTCCATGTACTGTCGCTTTTGAAAAGCGACCTCATCCTAACCTCTTTCCTTTGTAAGGATATCTCCCTATTCAACCATTTTGGTTGAGCACTTTTCGGTGTTCTGTTAGCAGGGCAAGCTTTTTCGTACGCCATAATATTTTCTAGCGTCCTATCTAAGTTAACAATCTTATCGCAGGTGATTGATTGGGTATCCAGATGTATATTTACCACTTCTGTATACTTGACCCAATCAGTCTTCCTAGGATTTCTTTGAAAACTACATACCCTGTTCTGAAAGTTTAGGTTATGTGTTGCTCTGATCTCTTTCTTCGAATCTTTGAACTTCTGCATCACACTGAATATCCTTTGTCTATTTGTTCGTGTTTTCTGTGCTTATTTTCACTTTGGAGAACTCAGGCCCTTAACCGGCAAACCTTCTTCATCTTAACCGCCACCGAAATGTTCTTTTCTGTCTACGTACTAGCGAGAGTCTTACGCTGACCCTCTCCGTTTCAACAGTATCGTTGGTCGTCACTTGACGATCCTGATTCTTATCATGAAATGGTTTAATCCCTTAAGCCAGAAGGCAATCATGTATCTACTCGTACAATGCAACGAGGATTGTCGTTGTCATTGTAGTTTGCTCCTCCTTTTTGCCCAGGCTATCCCATGTCGACCACATCCCTAAACTTGAAGAACCAGGCTATTTATTAGACCCATTAGACAAAACTAGCTTTATTTCCATTTATTCTTCACAGGTCTGCTCTTGGATCTGTTGATTCATAAAAACCCCCAACTCCGATTATAGGAATGCAATGGCATCCGAGTAATTTGAAATGTGACTCTTCCTAAACCAGTTTATCAATTAAATTACATTCACTACCCCTTTGTGCCACTCGAAACCACGATCCAATTAAGTGAACCTAATTACAAACACTTTCATTTAGTCCCTCTGGGTATCCTTTATCACCCCGAAAGTGAGTACTCACATAAGTCTCCCATTCAAAAGCTCAACAGGACATCAAATGAAACAAAGAAAATCTCTTCATAACTCCTTGAAGCACACATTCCTTCGCACATTCACATCTACAATCCACAAGTTCACTTTTATCCTCTTAAAGAAAGCAAAAAAAAAAAAAAAAAACCCTGAAAAAGTCTCCCCCTCTTTCTGTCCTGATCCTACTTGCTGCTGGCGCTCTCTATAGTTTTACTTGAGTGCCATTAGAAAATGTGAAATTGAATGGAAAATAAAGAATAACTCCTTCGTCGGTGGCCACTTCCTTTTTAGTGTACTGCACTTTCGATAATGGCTACTTGTACACTCACCACCATCATCTAACACTACCAACAGCAACAACAACAACAACAACAACAAGTACAACAGTGACGACGAGTGGACTTGTATACTTGCTTACGTTCGAATTCACTAACCACTGACCATAGACGTTGATGATCCCGGAAGTCATTTCACAACAAAGTGCCCGCAATAGGCTCTAATAGACATGAAAGCTTTACTTATGGCCACTTAGATGATATCCGCACTATGAAATAGGATAAGGGACTTGGCGAGGGGGTGATGAAATCCCTCTAATAGTCAAAAGAAGGTAAAGATGCCCAGTGAGGGATGTATGTACACTTGGGAATTTTACTTGGAAAAAGGGTGGAACTTTTGAGTTTTTCCTTCAGGGGATTTCTTGGAGTTTTTGACAGAAGAAGCTGTGTGGGGGGTAATGGTCACGATTAGATTACGTTCTGATAGGACATTCTCGTTTGAAACCTTTGGGCTGGGATGACGTGCTACAATTGTGGTGATCTTGGAGTCTGCGAGTGTATCTTGACAAGCCCTCATGTCATATGAGGGTGTTTTCCGGCATTGAGCAAGGTTTTCGCCATAAAAAGGGTGATGGAGGCCTTTCAAGCGAACCAACAGTAGTAGTCAAGTAAAGACCAGTTCGTCAGTTTGAGGTACTTGATGCACACCTCCTTTTTGAGGTACTTTGACGTATTCGAAGATCTCAAGAGTAGCTCATGGTTATGTCGAGGCTCTGAAGTAGAGACGGAGATGCTAGAAACCTGAACGGCCTACCGGCACTCTCATAACCCCGACAATATTTAAGGAGGAGCTTGGCAAGTCTGACAGTGTCTCACCTAAACTCAGGACAAAAGAAAGTCTAGAGGATGCTTTTCAGAACGTCAATTCTACCATCAGCAAGAGTTTTGAATTGCCGTGTGCAGCCAAAAAACAATCCTGCTGATCACCCGTTTCTTAGTTCAACGCAGATATTTACCGACTACGTAAAGAGATCAGGAAACTTTTAAACAAGTCATTTCAGACTAATTTGGAGGAAGACCGGAATTCGAAATTCGAAATTCAAGAGTTCTCGAAACTGTCAGTGAAACTAGTAGGCTAGTCAAAGTCTTGAATCCGGAGGCACCTACATTGAGTCGAAAGCAGAGACCATCCGTCTTGAGACTCACTTCCCAGGTAACTTAATCAGAACCAATTCACAGCCAGCTTCTACTAACGAAGCTGCTTGTATACCTCATTATTTGTGGTGACGGATGAGACCGTCAAACTTGCTGTGGCTTCCTTTAATGGCTTAAAGTCGCCTGGCACCGATGGCGTACAGCCAGGTGTGTTACTAAAAGGTATAACCCAGCTACCGGAAATTCTGAAGTGAATCTTTACTTTCGCTACTTTCTGGCGAACAATGGGAGTAGCCTTTAAATCGAAAATCGGAAAAGATGATTACACGCTCATCAAGAGCTTCAGACCTGCAAGTCTGATTTCCTTCATATTAAAGAGCATGGAAAGAATAGTCGAGATCTTTGTGCGCAAAACTGCTTTGTGAATGCATCCTTTGCCTGAGATCCAGCATGCTTACTAACACTGAAGATCTTGCACACTCGCGCCCTTTAAAGTCTGGTGGACAGAATTGAAGGGTGCCTTCGACAGCACATCTCTTAATGGGATGTGTAACATGGCCAAACAACTCGACGTATATGGATCACTAGTTTTGTGGATAAAACCAATGCCGACACTGATGGCGGATGCTAACTGCGGCAAATATGTATGTGATGGCGGAGGCAAACAGGAGTTTCTGTCTCCAATCCTGGGATGCATGTTGGTCAATTCACGGCTTAAAGTTCTCAATAGTACTGACGTCTATGCATAAGCATATCAGGATGATGTAGCTGTACTGTCTATTGGAGCCACGTCTAGTGACTGTCTGCTCCAAAGGGCTGGCAGACATATACGTGATCGACGATTGGTGCACTAGGAATGGGCTACGATCACGTCAATTCAAAGATGAACAAGATGTTACCCTAATCCAAGAACCATGGATAGTGGAAGACGTGGTTCGTGGACTTAGGACACCAGAATACGTTCCTCACTATTCAAAAGACAACGGTAAGATCAGAGCTTGTATATTAGCCTTAGCCAAACGTGGCCTTAATGTACTCTTACTTTCAAGTCTCAGCGAGCCCATCATAACCGTTACTAGACTGGAGGCTGCCAAAGGTATCCACTAGGTGGCATCGACATATTTTGGCCACGACTATGTGGGCCCTCTCTCTGGTGATAACCTAGAAAGGGTTGTCTTAGAAGCTGGAAGGCAGTCTGCTGGGCCAGACAATATAATACCTGCCGAGCTACAAATGTCCTCAGATATCATCCTGCCAACGCTAGAAAATATGATAAGGAGTTGTGTAGAAATGGTCTATATTCCCTTTTCACGGGGAGACCAAAAAATGTTCTCATGTTGTCCCGAAAGAGCTCTGACCTATAGTTCTATCATCTATCCTTCTGCAAACTCTAGAACGAGTGATTGATATCCATATACGATCCATCAATTTCGTCTACCGCTCAACATGCCTACTGTAAAGGCTCGGCTCTACATTCACTGCCTAGCCACATCGAATGATCCCTACATTACAGGCAGTACACAATGGTCGCGTTCCTGCACATAGAAGGTGCCCTTAACAACGCCAACACGTCCGCAATCACGACGACGCTGTCAACTCTGAAGGCAGATGACTCATTCTAAAGTGGGTTGGGACTCTGCTGAAAGGTCACAGGCAGCAAATCGGGCCTTCAATCTCACAATACCCATTGGCTATACGTCTCGATTATAAGGAGTGGTTGTGTTGGACGGCCTTAAACAATGCAGTTAACTGCAGCAAATTAATCAAAGTCCAAAGGATAGCATGTCTATGCACACAACTCCCTCAACGGCATTGATCAGGTTTCACCTGATGCTCCTTGATATTTTCGGCCGGCAAGAAGCCACTAATGCAGCTATTCGACACAATATTAGTTTCGCAAAGACTTTCAAGTAAGCGGGGATCCACTAAATCCTTCTGGGAGGAAGATGCTTTCGCGGACGATCAATCAATCCGTTTTTACACAGATGGATCCAAGACTGATAGCGGGGTCTGTGGCGATCTTTTATCAGATAAGCTTAACCCAAGCTCTCCTTAATACCCGTAAAGAAGTCCTGTCGTGGTTGAAAAAAAACGTGATATCGACAAGCGATATTCGCATATTTTCGGAGAGTCAGGCCGCTATCAAATCCCTGGACTCAGCCTCATAAAATTCTAAAACCGCGCTTGATTCGCGATCATCTTTTAGTGAGATGCCAGAGTAGTTCAAATTTTACCTATGTTGGGTGCAGGACAACAGAGATACTCCAGGGAATATTGGAACCTCTCTACCTATTACACCTGAGAAAGGTAACCTCGGTATACCTATCGCAACATGCAAACTAATACTAGAGCTGGATGCTATTAGAAGATTCAACCTTAGGTGGACTGTTGGTTCGACATGTCTCTCGACAAAACAAATCGTGTTTCGCTCTAAGAGTTTGATCTTTCAAAATACGAAATATCTGAGCACTATCATATTTGTCATCACTGGACACTGTCTTATAGGAAAGCATGCAAGAAGGCTGGGTGTTTTCACAAATGACTTCTGCAGAAGCTGCATGGACAAGGAGGAAGAGGAGACAATCCACCCCAACACTGTACATGCCCAGCCCTCTCCCAAGGAAGGAAGGACCTTTTCTCTATAATGACTTAATCGATCTAAACAATATAGACATCAACAGTCTCCTACGCTTTGTCCATGACTCATCTAGTGGTTATCCAATTCCCCAAAGAATCTAGCTATTTGGGCGTCATCTTGGACAACAAACTTCTTTGGACTAGACATATTGTCGGTTGTCTGCTGGTACTAGCTGTTACAAGACTCCAAAGAACGGTCTGCTTCATCTGCTTGGAGTCTTTTTCCCAGCACGCCTAACTTTAATCTGGAAATATTGACATGAACCTCCCACCCATTAATATTCATATCATGGGCTGCATTCTCAAAGCCATCTTAGATTTAAAGGGTAGTGGACTTTGGTACAACACCAGAGTTCTGATGTCCTTGTGCCGACACTACAACTTCTGTTTCCGACAAAACACGAGATCGACTTTCCCTCTGCCCAGAACTGGTTTCGGAAAGAATCTGAGTCAGGAAGGCAATGTAGTCTTCAGGGATGACTTCAAAACTAATTTAGGATGCGGCGTTAGTGTCTTCTGACGGACGACAGACAATGTTAGATTTCACTCCTCGATAGACAAGGTACTCGTAGGTAGGTAGGTAAGAGTGGCTGTTGGATAAACCAACCCAGTTAGGCCTAATGGCCCATTGTGATGCCACGTGGATCTATGATCCTCTTACTGATGGAACCAGTTTGAGCTTCTGACGAAGCGAAGGAGATTGTTTACGTGTAAATTTTTCAGATTGTTTAGGTCGTTGTAGAAGAAGGCTCCTAAGTGAAGCTTTCTTCTCTGGGACAGAGCTGGACATGTACAGAGTAGGTGGAGGATTGTCTCCTCCTCCTCCTCGTCCATGCAGCTTCTGCAGAAATCATTTGTAAAGGCGCCAAGCCTTCTTGCGTGCTTGCCTATGAGGCAGTGTCCAGTGATGACACCTATGATGGCTCTGAGATATTCCTTATTTAGAAGGATCAGACACTTAGATCCAGTTTTGGCCAGATTTGTTTGGTCGCTAGACATGTTGGTCCAACAGTCCACCTAAGGTCTGTTCTTTTATTGGCATCCAGCTTTAATGTTTGCTTGCACGCAGCGATTGGGATACCTATGCTACTCTTTTCCAGTAGAATAGGTAGAGTGGTTCCAATTTTGGCGAGTTCATCGGCTCTACAGGTCCCTGGAACGTCTCTGTGGCCCGGCACCCAACAGAGGTGAAGGTTGAACTGCTCTGCCATCTCCATATGAGACGATCGGCATTCAAGGGCGATTTTTGAATTTGGTGAGACTGAGTCCAGGTACCTGATTGCAGCCTGACTATCCGAAAAGATGCGGATATTCTTTGCAGATATCACGTTTTTCTTCAGCCAGGACAGAGCTTCTTTAATTGCCAAAATTTCCGCCTGGAACACGGTGCAGTGATTTGGAAGGCGGAAAGAGAGGCTTAGATTTAGCGTGTCTGAGAAAACACCGCCACCAACCCCGCTATTGGTTTTTGATCCATCTGTATAGAAATGGATCGACTTGTCCTCCATGAAAGCATCTTCCTCCCAGAAGGATCTAGAGGGGAAGCTTACATGGAAGTTTTTGTCAAACCAAAGTTCAGGTGTGGTGTAAGTAATCGATGTTCTCTGTGGGGATTCCTAATGTATTAAGAATACTGGCGTAGCCAAATGGATTATTTGTCCACTGTTTAGTCGCTTTAAGGCGAAGCAGCTATTTGCCTGCTCAAAATATCGAGGGGTGTTAAATGAAGCAGAGTGTCTAATGCCGCAGAGGTGGTAGACCGCAATGCTCCGCTTATGCATAGACATGCTGTTCTCTGGACTTTGCTTAGTTTAACGCAGTTAACCGCACTTTGTAAGGCCGTCCATCAGACTACCACCCCGTAAGTAAGTATCGGTCTTATGACCGAGATGTACAGCCAGTGGGATATCCGGGGTTGAAAGCCCCATTTATTCCCAATGGCTTTTTTGCAAGAGAATAAAGCTATTGTAGCTTTATTGACTCTTTCTTGAATGTTAGGTTTCCAATTTTGTTTTCTGTCAAAAATGAGACCCAGATATTTTGCTGTATCGGTACTAAACTAAACACTAAACTGGTACCGTTTATTGAAGGAGGGTCTGTAGTTAGAATTTTGTATTTCCTGGAAAAGAGGACAAGCTCAGTTTTATGGGGTTTATTCCCAATCCACAGCGATCTGCCCAACGGCCTAATCTATTGAGATTTACTTGAAGGAGTTCTTTAATGGTATTAAGATGCTTACCTAAGACGGCTATAGCAACGTCATCCGCATAGGCAATCACCCTGCTACCACCCGCTTCCAGGTATATCAGCAGTTCATTTACTACTAAGTTCCAGAGAAGGGGAATGAGGACATCGCCTTGCGGCGTACCTCTGCTGACACATCTTTTAGCAGAAGTCTTACCCAGTTTGGAGTTGATTATCCTGCTTTTTATCATAAGACTGATCAGTTCCCCAAGTGAGTCGTCTACCTGTAGAGTTGACAGCGCAGTCGTGATTGCGGGTGTGTTGACGTTGTTGAACGCACCCTCTATGTCCAGGAAAGCAACCATTGTGTACTCTCTATATTGTAGGGATCGTTCGATGTGGCTAGTCAGTGAATGCAGAGCCGTTTCCACCGACTTTCCTTTACAGTCGGCATATTGAGCCGTTGACAGAAGTCTAGGATCAATTTTAGCTCGTATATGGATATCAATCAGTCGTTCTAGAGTTTTCAGAAGGAAAGATGATAGACTTATAGGTCTGAGGTCCTTTGGGACGACATGAGAGCTTTTTCCGGCTTTGGCAATGAAAACTACGTTAACTTCTCTCCATGACAGTGGAATGTGGATAAGTTCTACACAGCTTCTCGTAATATTTTCTAGCGCAGGCAGAATAATATCTGAGGACCTCTGTAGCTCGGCAGGTATTATACCGTCCGGACCAGCAGACTTGTAGGGTTTGAAGCTATGCAGCGCCCAGTGCAGTTTGTCTCTTGTGATCAGACCATGAATTGATAGTTCAAAGGATAGCGTTCCTGACAGTATTCCTCTGTATTTTGGCCAATCAGTTTTCCGGTAGTTCCGGAATGATGGTTGACTAGTAGGAGCGTCATTCAGGCTGAATTGGATGTATCTGTGGTTTGAAAAAAAGTGTTCAGACGATACCATCCAGTTCATTAGCATTTGAGTGATGCTTTCGGAGACAAGAGTTATATATAGCATTTCCTGTCGGTTTCTGGTTATAAAAGTGGGCTTATTGCCTATATTGCAAATAAAGAGGTTAGTACTTATAATATAGTTAAAAAGTGACTCACCTCAGCGTCGCATCCGATGATGAGGCCAGTTTTTTGTCTTCCAGTCTCCAGTACCACCCTTTCTAGGTTATCACCAGGGGGAGGGCCCACATGATCGTGGCCAAGGTATGCCGATGCTAGCCAGTAGGAGCTTTTGGCAGTCTCTAGTCTGGCAACGGTTAAGTCGGAGTCGCTGAGATTAGGAAGTAGAAGTGCATTAAGACTACGTCTTACTAATATACAAGTTCTGATCTTACCTTTGTCTCTTGTATAGAGCAGGACGTATGCGGGTGTCCTAAGTCCACGGACCACACCTTCTACAATCCATGGTTTCTAGATTGGATAATGTCTTCTGCGTTTTTTGAAAGACGCAGAATGAGTGCTGCCGAAGCCTTTTTTGAGTGATGGAGATTAATCTGGAGAAACCGCTCCATAGTTTTTCAGAGTAGCCTCCACCACGGTGTTGTTAAGATCTTCCGATTCTGAAGATGTGCCCAAGAGCTCATCTTCTTCCTCTGATCGTACAGGACCTCGTTTTGCTTCGTTATCGGTTTCCATTTCCGACGGGGTGTCAGATAAGGAAATCGATGGCTTGCTTGTCATCTCGGACAGATTGGAGATGTCGCTATCCATTTCTGGAAAGGATATCGACGCTCCAGGGTCTGAGGTTGTGTTTAGTAGTATCTCCGTTAAAGGGGGAGGAGGTTGGTTATCAGCATCCAGTTCATCCTTTTTGTAGACCCTTAGATGAATTGTCTCGAATCCGAACCGAATCATGCCTTTTGTCTGCGCTAGAGGATTAAGAGATTCTTTGTTGATCACGATCAACGCGCATCTATAAGAACCCCTTGGTTCCTCCAGTTTCGCGACTTTCCAGTCATGAGTCGGAAGGGTCGGGTTACTGAGCCTGATGATCTCCAGAATGCTTTCTGGGGAGGAGGGTTCTGCTGGGATCCAGGTGCGAGTTCGAGGTGTACTAGGGATGTCCTCCTTAGATACGACCTCGAGTTTTGCCTCTGGCCAGATCTCTCCTAAACCACCTATGGCTTTGTGAAGAGATCGAGAGATCTCTGATTTGCACATGCGATGAGCTTGATGTGGCCTTGGTGCCAGCCAGCGTCGCTTGTGATAGGAGGTGGTCCGGGGTTTTCCCGCATGATGGCCAAGAAGTTGCGCGAAAGCTTCAGCTTGGCCAGCTGCCACCGTTCAGGTTTTATGGAACCGTCGGTGTCGTTCCCATCGATTACCGCGATTATTATGGCGTCCTTTATGACTTCACTGAAAGACCTCAGAGATGTGTTGTTGGATCGCCCAGGGGTTTTGGTGTTGTGGGTTTTGGGCCTCTTGGGAACCGGCACGGTTTCCTCCAACGATCTCTGGCCCTTGGAGGAGTCTTTAAGTCTTTTGGGAGCAGTGGAAGCAGTGGGCAATCCGTCTTTTAGGATGTTGTTAGCCCACTCAATCTTGCTCCTTATGTCCGCACTTCTCTCAACCTCCGGAATGGATCCGAAGGTTTTGATGATGCGTGAAGAATTTCGGCGTCTTACGTAGAGCGCCTTAGATGGAGCTTGCCGACGCGGCTGAGCTCCAGATTCCTCCTTGGGAAGAGGAGTTTTGGTAGCAACGACAAGTCCGTGGCCTGCCACAAATTTGCTGCTGCTAGGGGTGGAGGAAGTTGTAGGACTATGGCTTGCCACAGTCTTACCACATCCTGAAGGTTTCTTTTTAGGCTCGTTGCGCTTGCCTTTAGAGGATGGTGCACCATGGCCTGCCACAGATTTACCTCCTCTCGACAATGCAGGAGCCTTGCCGGTAGTAGGTGCAGTCACCTTTCTACCGCCCGGTATTAAAGGAGTACCGGCCTCGGGTTTTGTTTTACTTGTTTTGTTTTGTTTGTCCATAATGTGATCCCACGAGTAGCGGAGAAAGGGTTGTCCATCTTTACAGAGATCCGCCGTTTACAGATAAGGCTAGCTAATCCGGAGGTCGCCAGGTATCCGGATACTCCGTTTGCGACTGAGCTATTTTTGGAGAAGCTGGGCCTTCAGCCAGGTTGATCTTCGGCACGGGTCTCAAGCGGAGATGTGCGCATTTCCACCTGCAACGACTCCTAAGCTGAGGAGCATTGCTTAACCGTCTTACGACTTCCATGCTAGTTCGATAATGCAAGACCTCACTGAACGCAATCGGAAGGCTAAATTCATTGAGTTTTCTTTGGGCCACAAGGCGATTACGGAATATTAAGTCGCCAATGAACCTGTTGAGAAAGGCCTATAGGAGAATTTTTTAGGACCCGAACCCACGTTAGACCTGCTTCCGTCCTCAGCCAGGGCTTCCATTGGCAGTTATGCTTCAAATGAGCCGGCAGGTTGCCGGCAGCCCAAACGAATGCCTCGAGACATCTCTAAGAGGTCAGCGGCTTTCCTGCTATCCCTCAGTAGGAAAGTCTGCAGGCTGCTTATTGGCGCTCTGACGGGGCACTACACTTTTGCTAATCATTCATATAATACAAGATCCTGGGACATTTGCTGTGAGAGTTGATGACGATACCGCGGAGCGCTACCTCGCATCTGGCTCCAGTTACTCGCTGCTGATGTGGTATATGCTGTCACTGGAGGCACTTCATCACCTACTTATCTTTCTTGGAAAGACTGAGAAGTTTCATTAAAAGGAACTTACAAGGAGTACATTGGAAAAGTTCTTTGCCTGACTGCTATGTTCCGTCAGAAAAAGAAGTCGTCTACGAATCTAACGTTTGAAATAGCTGAGCTATTGAGCTCCGGCCCAAAGAGCCATCGATTCTATCCCCGACGAACAATGCAAATGGCCACGTTTGCATCTGAGGTGCCGCATGCAAGTGAAAATTGACCTTAACCGAATTGGAGTACGGCACTTAGGACAGCTGACAAAAGATTGTGCTAGCTGTATAGGATTGTTGGCTTAGGCCCAGGTTCACCAAGGACTGTAGCGCCCCTTAAGTAGACAAATGAGTAAGATTATATATGCGGGACAGTTAAGAAACATACTATATGTAGCCAGACCTGGTGCCAGCAACAATGGCAGAAGACCAGTGACGACATTGTCAGCAAGTCATAAGAAATGACGCATCTGATGCACTAGGTTTCACACGATCATCACAACCAAGTCCCTGATTTGACCACAAGCGTCAGCAAACGAAAAAAGCAGACAAGGATTTCTTTCCGCTTCCGCAAATCTGGTTTTCAGAAGTTCTAGCATAAAGTGAAAATAACTTGTCAAGGACACGAATACCAAACAGAAACTTGCAGAAATAATGACGAAAATGTTATGACAGAGTAGCAGTTGGTGCTAAAAATTTGACTCTGGCGAATTTAGCCTTGATTCGGATTTTTACAATAGGTTCGTTTACTTGCGGATACCACAAGATTTTTGGATGAGTCTGCCGCTTCTAGCAAATCCGTACCTAAATAGGTGCTGCGTCTTTTCACTTTGCAGTCCGTTGACTTCATCACACGGATTAAAACCACCACCACCTTATTGACCTGAGTGCCAAATACCTTGAAGTACCTCATGTGAGTTACTTGTCGTGCTGAGATTATTGGCAAAAACTTTGATTCAGTTTCCTGATTTTATCTGGGGTATCTCTTTCTTCTTCTTTTTATACAACACTCGCGCTTATAAGTCTAGAAAGTCATGTATCGTATCCTTACGACCAACACGAAGTGGCTTCAGTAAAAAGGCAAAATAAACAAAATTGATGTGTAGTCAGTAATACCTCTAGCACTGGGCAGAGCTAGATTGACGCAGCCTATTACTTTTGCAACATGGATTTTTTTTAGTCACCTGTGCACTAGGAGCTGGTCACTTGTCCTCTATCAGATTTAAAAGAGGAATATGCCGGTCAATTTTTTTTAATTCTGTGCACTCACAAATTAACCAAAAATTCTACTTTATCCACAAAGTCCAGCTCCCATGTACACTCCCAGTCATCTATACGTTGTCAGTCGTCTTACCACCAACATAGAGTAACCAGCAATTTTTCACCCAACTAAGAAAGCGTGTAGGAGATCCTTCCAGGCAAGGAAGAAAAACCCTTTTCTTAGAAACGGTGAGAAAGAGAAACCCCGCAATTTCACTGCTCCAACAACTTAAAGTGGTAACGAGCGAGAGGTATTCATAAAAAAAAAAAAATACCCAACATCAGAGAAAGGCAATTTTCAATTTCACCATCTGGGATATCCTTTAGACAGTCCTTTCTTCTTCTTGTCGTTATTTTTTTCCCTCGTTTTTTTTTTCCTTTTTTTGTGCCATGTCTACCCGTTTTTCACATTGAATCCTTACAAAGTTGGCAATTTTCCTGATTAGCAATTTTTTGCTCTTCTATCCAAAGGACTCACCTTTTCCGGTCTACAGAACCCGCACATACATCCAGACCAACACCCACCTGTTTAGTGTGAATAAGGATATCCGCATGTTGGATCTTTGTGCAAATCACTAACCCAACTTCAATCGCAGGTGTTCAATCCTTTGACACGATTACGAGGGAACCAGAGGAAGATTAAGCTCAAGAGTCGTTCTTATTTATCCAACTTCCTTGTGACCGGAATAAAAGTGCACTTGTCAGTATTCGTATCTTTCGCCATAAAGGAGTTTCCATTCCTTTTAACACATCCAACGATGTCATTGATATGCCCCGGGGTAAAATATGAACTCTATACTCGGGTCTAAATCCATACGGCACGATACCGTCCGTATCAAAGGATAACAAATTAACAAACGAACTTATTATTCCAAGTGTCAGAATCACTTCTCTTGCCTGAAAGCCTGCAAGCACCTTTAGGGGATGATTTTTCGATTACCATTTCACCGCCGGATGTGGATATGCTTTCGTGTATTTGAAATTCTACATCAGACCGCCCATCATTGTCGATGAGTTTTTGAAATGTTTTCTTCTGCATAGGCCGGAAGGTATCCTCTTCCTAAATCTCAAATCCAAATCCAAACCGAATAACCGAGTCCTTGAGAGTGTGAATTCATTTGTAGAATACGTCGTATTCGTATTTGTACGAGTCGGATGTGATGCGATTTGTGCGGTTTCACGCGTCAAAAGTTCAACGAAAGTAATCATAATTCCTGAAGTTTTATGTGTGTCGGGCCGTCGGAGGGAGTGTAACCAGTTGTAAGGGCACATCCTTGAAAAAGGGAAAAATCCAATTACAGGTAAAAGGATTTTACCTTATCCTTATCTCGGTGCTATACGGATATGCCATCACCGTGATTAGCAATGAAATTTTATTACGGTTCCCTCCGCAAGGAGAAGGACATTTTTGCTAATATTAAATAAATTAAATGGGGAGTGTCTTCTCCTTGGAATAGTCGTCCTGGATAGAACCGGCTCACAAGAGCAGTCTGGAGTATTTGCCTGTTAAGTAGGTTAAGAATTCGACCGTCTATTTGGTTGAGGTTCCAGTCTCGCTCCGGTTTGGTATGGTCAGTGTTTTTTTTTTTTGTTTTTCTTTTCCCAAAGTGGTGTCGGTCTGGTTGTAGTTTAAGTTTTGGTCCTGGTCACTGGGACAGCTGCATAGAATGCAAGATGCATTCATAGTCATCGGTATTTTCTGGTATTTTGTACGTTTCTTGCAAATTCTTTTATCGTTCCTCTAGACTGGTTTGAGGAAGTAGGAAACAACCCTTTCGACTAGAGAAAGAATTGGGTAAAGAGTGATTTAAGGTTTTTTTTTTTCCTTTTTTTCTATGTAGTTGTCCTTGCCACAGCACTCCTGGTGGTGGTTTTAATCGGAAAATCTCTACTCCAGACTCTTTCTCGAAAGCTAAAGCAAAGCATTTGAGTAAAAAGTATTTTGGAATGAAATTGCAGTGCAGCTGGACAGAATGCTTGCATTGCAGAAAACACTTTTTCCGCAGTGGAAGACACAATCTGGCTAAGGATTTGATTGAGAGATTTTGGCTCAAATTGAGGTTAAGTGGTGGTCAAGTAGTCCTTTTTGAACAAATTGCAATCTTGTCTAAATTGACAAACGTTTCTTCGGGAATACTTGCATCAAATTTAGTTAAGAAAAAATAAAACAAAAAAAAAATTTGGAAAGGTTAAAAGAGAATGTCCATCTGGCATGGTGAATCGAATGTGTCTTAATTGGCACGGGACACAGCGGTAATTGGGAAGGAAAATTTAGAAGAAAACTTATTAGGCGATTGAAGTTGAGTTAAGGATTTTGTGTTCCTTCATGTAACTATTGTTAGTGCTAGGCAGCAGATAAAAGCAATTCCATCTGTGAGTATTTCTCAGAAGAAAATTTTAAATTGTAGGGATGATGAGCTTTGGACACATGGGATAAGACTTTGGGGTGTCATTGGATGGCAGTAAAACTAGAAATGGAAAGCACGCTAGTTGGGATAATGCAAACAATATTTGGAATAACAGTTCTTCAGCACACTTACAAGTCTAGAAATGTTGGAGAGGTTCACTGTTGCCAAATGGCAATTGCTTACGAAACAGGGGACGCTGTTGGACAATAGACCAACACCAGTTTTCTAAAAAAAACATGGAAGGCTCACTGCGGTGAAAACTGCAACCGAACATGCGACGGCTTAGGGTCTCAGAGTTTCCCAGCATATTGGGTTAGAAGGTCATGGCAGGTCTGACGCTGAGGAAGTTTATGAATGAACTGACAACAATCTCTTCTGCCTTAAGGCAAGGTTTATCTAAGCGATACACTAGACATGTGCCGCATATAACGCAACAGTGCCAACGAATATGGTATGCTTTGCTGTTTCTTTGGCTTGGTTGCGCATTCGACATTTATTGTATTGAGCTCGCTCAAGGGGTTTTTGTACTCTTAAAATGTTCGTACACAGCGCGGGCGAAGGAAATTTAGGGAGGAAGAAAAGACAGGTACCGATGCACATTGTTTTTAAATGTTTGTAAGTTATAACGACCAGGAAACACAGAGATCGGCAGGGCATTCCATAAGCGAGTTGTACGGCTTAGGAAAGAATCACAATATTTTAGAGTACGTCCGAAAATGGGCTTGAGGGTATACTGATGAGCATTCATAGCGAGACGGGTATTATGGTTGAAAGTTTGAATGGGCGGAATACTGCTGGCGATTTCAATGGAGCACTGGCGATGGAAATAGCGGTAAAACAAAGTGAGACAGGAGACATTACGTCGGTGTTCGAGGGTGTCAATTGATTGACTGATATTAGTATCACCAATTAGTTTTATCGCACGGTTTTGAATCCTACCTAGCAGGTGCAAAGATGTTTTAGGAGCACCTGAACAGATGTGGGCATTGTACTCCAGTTTTGGGCGGATAAATGCCTTATATGTTGTGGCCAGATCAGAGGGGGTAAAATATTTCTTACATCGCTTGAGAAAACCTAAACATTTCGCAGCATTTTTGGCGATCATTCCATCGTAAGTTGTCACTGACACACACACCGAGAGTGAAAAGTTTATCGGTTTCGACGATGCAAGTGCTATTCGTGGATAATGACTGGGTATTTGAATTTCGCTTTAATGACAGTTGACAGCATTGTGTTTTGGAAACATTAAATTTTACTCTGTTAGTGGTTCCCGAGTTAGTTATGCTGTTGATATTAGAATTTAATGATGGCGTTCCCGTTCTACAGCCGAAGAGAAGGGACGTGAGTCCGGGAACGAGTGTGAAAAGCAGAGAGTACTGTCATCATATTGGATTAGAAGTAGCAGACAACAGATCGTTGATTCAAATTAAAAGGAGTGTCGGAGACCGAACGGAGCCCTGGGGCACGCCAGCATTTATTTGGTGAGCATCAGACTTGAAACCAGCCAAGACAACTTGAATTGGACGTTCCGAAAGGTGATTTATAATCCATTGAAGAAGAGAGCCGTCGATCCCAAAAGCACGCATTTTCGACGGAGGGGAGATATACCATCTGGACCTGCAGATTTGTGAATGTTAAGATCTTTAAGAACTCTTGCTACTATACGAGTGCGAAAGTGGATTTGTCCCATTGAAGATTCGACACACTCAAGTGTAGCCGGAGACAAAGCACAATCTGGGAGTGTTGAGCTGGCCGCAAAGTGTGCAGCAAGCAGATTGGCCTTGTCTAAAGAGCTGACAGCTAGAATATCATTGCAAATGAGCGTTGGGATGGAGGATGAGGCAGATTTTCTAATATTTTTTACGGACGACCAACAATTTTTACTACTTTTGACATTGTAGTATTTTTTGCCTCAGTTTTTGGTCGTATCGGAATTTTACACGTTTAAGAAAGCCGTTGCAGTCATTCCTGGCTCGTTTAAACTTTTTTCGGTTTTCCTCTGTCGGGTTGGTATTGTAGGACCGAAAAAAGAATTCTCTAACCCTGACAGCCTTTTTACAGCTCGAGTCGTACCATGCCTTTTCTTTTGGTTTGATACTCTTCATCCGATGAGGGATAAAGCATCTCATTCCATAGAGAATAGTTCCTGTGATCATGTCAGCAGCGGCATCCACGTCGTTATCGAGGAAACGTCCAGTTAAAATTCCTAAAGAAGTTGTTATGTCCGCTCTAATTGGCTTTCTCGTATTGCCATACGGTTGTTTAGCTGATTTGGCACAATGGTCCGGAGAGCCTAGAGGGGAGAGCACATCAACGCAGTACTTGTCAGGGTGAGAAGTTAAAAACTAGTCCAGGGTGTTGGCGGTATGACTATCAACCTCTGGTATTCGTGTGGGCTCATTTACAAGCTGGGTTAAGTTGTTTTCCGCGGCGAAGATCTCAACACACCGTCCTTCAGGTGTTGTCTGTCCAGAATGTCGAAGCCAACCAGAATTGTGTATATTGAAATCGCTCATAATAACGATTTCAGTATGAGGATACAGGGATACAATTCGTTGAATGGAGTCATACAGCGCATCAAACTCGATAAAGGTCGAGTTGATGCCCAGTTTGGGGTTTCTGTAAATAAAGCAGTAGTGGATAATTTGCTTACGGAGATGGAATTTTAACGACATGAAATTGAATTCTGGATTGGAACAGGGACTACATTGTGGTGGAATTTGGTAAGCTACATCACTATGCACATAAATGGCGAGACCGCGATGGGGAAACAATAGTGGCACTAGTTCGTAGCCAGGTAGCTTCAGATCAGAGTGATCTGAGACGTGTGGGCGGGCGTCTACTTGTGTTTCACTAAGTGCCAAAACAGCTGGTCGGTACTTATAGACCTGGACGTACGCAGAAAAGTGATTACTTTTTAGCCCGCGTATATTGGCTACGTTCACCCTGAAATCCCTAGTCATAATTACAACTAAACACAGTAAACACAAACACCGACGATACTCAGCAACGCCGCGAAGTGAAAATTCTGATTCTTGTGCCCGGTAGTCTTATAGACACTCTTAGTTCTGGGTCTTCTGAGAGGATACTAGAGTTTAGTCTTTCTCGCTTCATTAAGTGTAAAATTTGCGAAGAGATTTCGGTCTATTCCCGTATAAGATTCAATCAGCGCATGGACTAATGCCAGGAGACCATGGCTTACGACTAGAGTTTGCGGATTGCGCTCTGAAACAGCCTGAAATTGATCCTTGTTATTATTAAGAAATCGTGTTTAGCGACGAGGCATATTTTTGGCTAATTGTTCAGTCAGAGTTCATGTTACAGTCAATGTCCAACGTTACCGGACAATGGCTATATCTTTGAAGAGGTCGGCGATATGTGCTTCCAGAAGGATAGTGCTACGTGTCATTCTGGCTATGAAACCATAGACCTACTGAGGACTCCATACAACGACAATGTTGGGTCATGAAATGGACCATTGAATTGGCCACTGGGATGGTGTGATTGGATGCCATTCGATTACTTCTTCTTGAGCTTTGTAAAGACTCTATGTCTGGAAGCCAATATTCATTATTGGTAAGATAGGGTCCTAAATACTCGGAAGAGTGGCTTAAAATTGGATCAGTAAGATACACTTTGCCAATCATTTGCCTGAAATTGTGTTGATAAGCCGCAGTCAGGCTAGTATTTAGCGTTTGATTGATGAGATAGAACTTTAAATGCTCCAAAGGGGCAGAACAGTTGGGAGAGGTATATAAATTCACTATGCATGTTTACTATGACTCATCATGAATGCACTGGTAGACGAAGGTTGGATGAAAGGATTTTTACGAGTAGATCTGACAAGTCACAGGAGAAACATTTTACATAAAACAGTGTCAGTTTCTTTTCTTCTTGTGTTTCCAAAACTGACTGCATGCAGTAGAGGAAAGCATAATGCAGCGAAAAATCTTCTCCATCTAAACTCGTATCAAATAAAATAATCATGCGAGCTGGTTGTGGTGGATGCCGCCTACTACCTGAAAACTTAGATGGCATATAGTAGACGTGCCTTCCTTGCGCGTTTTCACCCATAAGTTTCTCCAAAATTCAAAAGGTTAGACACGCAACCAAATTTAATGAGTTATGTGATAAAATTTTCGAAATTTCCACTTGAAAATTTGTACAAAAAAAAATAAAAAATAAAATTTCACTTAACACCACGAAAGTTGTTAATTTTTCATGATTGCATTGCTCAGTGTCGTAGCTATCTGAGACGGTTATTTTGCCCCAGAGCAGATAAAATTAATTTCTTCGCGAAAAGTTTTTAGCGAAATTAAAATCTACTAGGATACACACGCCACACGCCACACAAATACACCATACACACACTTCGAAGTATATGTATCCCCAACATCTCTATAAATTTTCAGTTTTCCACTTAACTCACATGAGACCACATCATGCATATAAAAGGTGCTCTGCATATTTGAATATGCGTAAGGTAAACATACGTACACGTACGTAAACACACAGCCGCCCATAACCCAGATCAGGGAGGAGAAACTTATCCCGAAAATGTGGTTTTAATTACGAAAAGTACACGAAGACTTCTCTGGCATCGTCACCGTCCGACATTGCAGCCAGCCGCAAGGATACAGAAACAAACTTTGAGTGGAGGGCTCCTTAATTATATGAAAATGTACCATGAGCATAAGCATGAGCATGAGCATGTATTCGTAAGTGCGATGCGAATATTCCGGAAATTTTCAATTAGTGCAGGGTCATGACTAAAAAAAAAAACAAAGAACCGGAACATCAGAAGACAGGGATAGATAGTGCCAGGATACATCCAATCAAGCTTTGCAAATAGCGCTTAGAACAACTACTCCAGTATAATGTACTCGTATGTTGCCCTCTATCAATATGTATACGAGTACTCAAGCTAGCTGGTTTGGCAAAGGTTCCGCCGCAAATATCTTCCCAGGCAGATTTCTGAATATTGGCCCTTCTATAAAAGTTTTGAAAAAATGGCCTGGGACCGAACAGACATTGAATGACAGCTGAATCTATCAGCATATAACACAGACACCAGTGCTTCTGAATGTATCTACTCATTTCTAAGCACGAGGAAATCATTTTTGACTTCACCTGTCGAAAAGCACTTAGTGATGGATGTTCATTTCAGCGGATTCAAAAAATTGGTATGCAAGCGAGCCAACTTTGAGCATCTCTACACTATCTCGGTGGTAGTGGTAAACAGATCAAATTTTAGCATTCATGACCCTGAGCTCAGAAATTTTCTTTTTATGAGAAGAGATGGAAACACGTGCTAAGATGATATTTAAATAAATCTCCTTTGATGTTGGACTACAGTTTAGAGAGAACAAGGATTTAAAAAGGATAATGAGCAAAAGGTAATTAAGGTTTGCCTCTATTTTGTAACTCAGACTCTGTCTAGTCGTATTTCACTTCATTGTAACTCCTAAGTGAAGTTTTCTTCTCTGGGAGAGAGCTGAACGTGTACAGAGTAGGTGGAGGATTATATCCTCTTTCTCCCCGTCGCTTCTACAGAAATCGTTTGTAAAAGCGCCAAACCTTCTTGCATACGTGCCTATAAGGTAGTGTCCAGTGATGACATCTATGATGGCGCTGAGATGTTTCCTATATAGAAGGATCAAGCTCTTAGAGCGATTCAGATCCAGCTTTTTCCAGATCTGTTTGGTAGCTAGACATGTTAGTCCAACAGTCCACCTAAGGTTTGTCCATTAACTCGTATTAGCATCCATATTAGCATATTAGCATATTGATTTGCACGTACCCTTTTCCGGTAGAATATGTGGAGTGGTTTTAATTTTGGTGAGTTCGTCGGCCCTACAATGCCTCTGTGGCTCTGCACCCAACAAAGGTGAAGGTTAAACTGCTCAGCCATCTCCATAAGTGATGATCGGCATTCTAGGTCAGTGCTACAATTTAATGAGGCTGAGTCTAGGGACTTCATAGCGGCCTGATTATCCGAAAAGATATCACGTTTTTCTTTAGCCAGGACAGAGCTTCTTTAATAGCCAAAATTTCCAGCTGAAACACGCTGCAGTGGCAGAAAAAGACGCTTAGATTAAGCTTATCTGAGAACGTACCGCCACCAACCCCGCTGTCAGACTTAGATCCATCTGTGTAGAAGTGAATTGACTTGTCATCCATGAAAACACGTTCCTCCCAGAAGGATCTAGAAGGGATGCGTATATGAAAGTCTTTGTCAAACTAATATTGGGGTATAATGTAATCGATGTTCTCTGGGAGGCCTCCTAGTATATTAAGAATATTAGCGTGGCCAAATAAATTATTTGTCCGCTGTGTAGTGGCTTGAAGGCGATTAACTGCGTTAGCAGCTTCTTGCCGGCTGAAAATATCGAGGGGCATCAGTTGAAACAGAATATCTAATGCCGCTGAGTCAGTTGTACAGACATGCTATCCTTTGGACCTTGCTTAGTTTTCTGCAGTTGACTGCATTTTCTAAGGCCGTCCGCTAGGCACCCATCCCGTAGGAGAGTTCTGGTCTTAAAACTGAGACGTATAGCCAGTGGGTAGTGCGATGTTGAAAGCCCCATTTGTTTCTAAAGGGTTGTTTTGCGAGAGGTTTCCAGTTCGGTTTCCTGTCAAAATTAAGACCTAGATATTTCGATAAATCAGAAAAGACCAGTCTGTTAGTGTTATTGCAGGGGCGATCATTACTTTTTCACTTAGGTGGCGCTACAGTTCGAGGAGAACTGGGTTTTTTCATAATTCCTGGAAAAGAAGACAAGATCAGTTTTATAGGAGCTTATTACCAATTCACAGCGATCTGCCCAATGGGTTAATCTGCTAAAATTTAGCCGAAGAAGTTCTTTAATTGTATTAAGATGCTACGGCTATAGCAACGTTATCCACATAGGCAGTCACCCTGCTGCCACCCGCTTCTAGGTGTATAAGCAGTTCATTAACCACTAAGTTCCAGAGAAGGGGAGAAAGGATACCGCTTTGCCGCGTACCTCTGCTGACACATCTTTTACCAGAAGCCCCAATCAGTTCGGAGTTAATTATCCTGCTCTTTAGCATAAGACTGATCAACTCCCCAAGTGAGTCGTCTACCTGTAGAGTAGACAGCGGAGTCGTGATTGCGGATGTGTTGACGTTTTTAAGGGCACCCTCTATGTATATCCCTCTATGCAGCGCCCGTTCGATGTGGCTAGTCAGTGAATGCAGAGCTATTTCCACCGGCTCTCCTTTACAGTAGGCATGTTGAGCCTTTGACAAAAGTCTTGCATCAATCTTAGCTTGTATCAATCAGTCGTTCTAGAGTTTTCAGAAGGAAAGATGATAGACTTATAGGCCTGAGGTCCTTTGGGACAACATGAGCCATATCTTGGTTGAGTGTGAATTTCTGACTTTCATGTAAAGCTCGTTGGTATCAAGCGGTGGACTTGAGAGTTCGGAGTATAGCGTTTCAGACAGTATATTTTGGCCAATCATTTTTCGGATAATTGGTCGGCTGGCAGGAACATCACTCAGGCTGAAAATGAGTGTACAGACGATATCATCCAGTTCGTTAGCATTTGAGTGATGCTCTCGGAGACAAGAGTGATATCTAGCACTTCCTTCCTTCCTTTTTTGTTATAAAAATGAGCTTATTGCCAATGTTACAGAGCAGAAAATGAGGTTAGCACTTATAATATAACCAACAAGTGACTCACCTCTATCGATGATGTCGGTACTGCCCCCTACCGTGTGATGAGCGTTAGCGTCGCACCCGTTAATGAGGCTAGTTCTAAGCCTTCCAGCTTCCAGTACCACCCTTTCTAGGTTATAACCGTGGAGAGGGCCCACATGATCGTGGCCAAAATAAGCCGATGCGAGCCAGTAGGAGCACTTGGCAGTCTATAGTTTGGCAACGGTTAAATCGGGGTCGCTGAGGTTAGGAAATAAAAATGCATTAAGGCTACGTTTCACCAATATACAAGTTCTAATCTTAGCTTTGTCTCTTGTATAGAGCGGAGCTCATATAGGTCGACGAACCACGCCTTCTGCGATCCATGGTTGCTGGACTAGGATGATGTCTTCTGCGTTTTTGGAAGCAGAATTGTGGGTAGCAACCTTTTTGACAGTGACAGAGATTAATCTGGAGAAAAAGTATCATTGCTGCAATTTACCAGAGTAGCCTCCACCACGGTGCTGTTCGAGTCCTCCAATTCTAAACATGTGCCCAAGAGCTCATATTTCCGACAGAGTGTCAGAAGAGGAGAACGACGGCTTAGTTGTGGCCTCAAATAAATTTGAGTCGTCGCAATCAATTTCTGGAAAGGATATCGACGCTTCAAGATCTAAGATTGAATTTGGAGTATCGGTTAAAGGAGGAGACGCTTGCTTCTCAGCATCCAGCCCCTTTTATAAACCCTTAGGTGAATTGACTCGAAACCGAACCGAATCATGCCTTTAGCCCGCGCTGGAAGATTAAGGGATTCATTATTAATCAGGGCCCCTAAGTACTTCATGTTTCGCGACTTTACAGTTATGAGTCTGAAGGGCCGGGTTGCCGATCCTGATGATTTCCAGAATACCAACTGGTGAGGAGTGTTCGACTGTGTTCCAGGTGCGGGTTCTAGGTCTGCTAGGGATATCTTCCTTAGGCATGGCTTCGAATTTTGCACCTGGCCAAATCTCGCCTAATCTACCTATGGCTTTGGTGAAAAGATCAAGAGATCTTTGATCGGCACATGCGATAAGCTGATGTGACCTTGGTGCCTGCCAGCGTCGCTTGTGATGGGAGGTGGTCCGGGATTTTCCCTCATGATGGCCAAGAAGTTCTTCGCTAAAATACCACAGAGATGTGCTGTTGGATGACCCAGGGGTATTGGTGTTATAGGCTTTAGGCCTCTTGGGAACCGGAACGGTTTCCTCCAACGATCTCTGTGCTGGAATGACACATCAATGCTGCTTTAAATGGCCTATGCCATCGCTCGACGGGTCCGCTTGCCTCGGGATGATAGGCAGTTGTTCGGCAACGAATTGTCCCTCTTAAATTGGCGAGTGCTTTGAACAGTGCCGACTCAAATTGTGAACTCTGGTCGGCGGTGATGATCTTCGGGCAACCAAAGCCGGAAATCCATTGTGACCAAAATGCTGTAGCGACTGCACCTGCCGATATCTCCATTAAAGGTGTTGCCTCAGACCAACCTGAAAATCTGTCAACCATCGTAAGTCAGTAGCGATAGCCTCTGACCAGCGGCATGACAATAATACGAGTATCTAGGTGAACGTGGTAGAAATGATTGTCTGGAATGTCGATCTTCAGTGGATTCAACTGGTTGTGTCGGTGTATCTTGGATCGTTGGTAAGGAAGACAAGAACGTGTCCACTGGAGACAATTCTTTTTAATTCCAGCCCACACGTATTTTTTTTCTCACCTACTGAAATGTTCTACCACTGTTCTGGACGTGAAGGGCCGTGAACCGATGCGAAAACTTGGTGTCGAAGTTTTTGTAGGGCGTAGGTGCGGAGATATCCTGCGGAAATATCACAACAAATTTCAACTTCAGGTTCCAAAAAGACTTTCCGTAGTTTTAATGAATTCTTTCCACTAAGTTGGTTTTTCAGCTCGCTGTCATCACTTTGCGCAGCAAGTAGCTCATTCATGTTGAGCGATGTCGGCATGTGGCTATGTGGATTATTTCGGTCGTAAACTACGAGATATAATCTAGGTGTGGCAATCATCTTATCGAAGCATTTTCTGGTTTTTGCGAGAATGTGTGGTCTGTCCGGATGACGTAATGTCTTGCTTCAAGGAGATCTCTAAAAAACTTTATTGCTCGCAATTATCTGTACTGCAGTTGCTGTTGGTCAGTGATAGTTTCCGGGAGAAGAATCCAAGTGGTTTCCGGGTGTCTCTAACTTTCTTCTCTAAGGCGGCACCAACGGCTATATCCGAAGCGTCAATGACAAGAGCTATGTCCCGATACTCGTTTTACAGGCCTCGAAAGCTGCTTCCGTCTCGGTTGTCCACTTCACTTTTCTTCGATTTCCAAAGGAAATCGTTTAACGGCGCCTGAAGATGAGTTGCATGTTTAATGCAACATCGGTAGTAATTGAGAATTTCAATAAACCGACGAAGTTCGCAGATTGTCTCGAGTTTGTTGTACTTAGAATTGCCTCTGCTCGCTTCCCTGGCGGTTTGCTGTCAGATGCGGTGATGGTATATCCAAGGAATTCGACTTCATTTCTCCCAAAAACACATTTGTCCAAATTTACGGTTAGGGCATTTTGTTTGAGTTTTTGAAACACTGTCCGAACGTGTCGTAGATTCTGTTCCATGTTGACGGACATGATGACGATGTCGTCAACATAACATAAGACAAAATCGAGGTCCTGAATATGGAGTCCATGAAGCGTTGAAATGTCTGCGACGCATTCCGTAACCCGAAAAGCCTTCCAGAACCGTAGAGGTATTCTATGAGTCCGAACGGTGTGCAAATGGCTGTCTTTTTTTATATCTTCATCTGCCATCGGAATCTGATGATAAGCTTTTGTGAGATCAATGGTGGTGAATATAGTTTTTCCATACGATCTCTCTGCGAAGTCCTAGATATGTGCCATTGAATACCGATCTGGAGCAGTTTGGGCGTTTAACTTACGGTAGTCGCCATACGCACGCCAGCCGCCTGTCTTTTTTGACCAGTTGCTTTTTGAAGGGCGACAGATTCCAACTTGGAGGAGATAGTGGATCTCAGCTTTCGCACTGGCAAGTCTGCTTCCAGAAAGTTTTCGAGATCGCTCTGCTACAGGTTGACCAGTGGAGTTTAGCTGATTTTGGTAAGCGTTAAGGGCAGAGGAGCCATGGAACTTCGCCTCTTGTCGTGAGTGAGGTTTCGGAAACGATGTGTCGCTTGCCCTTTAAATCGACTAACAAATTGAATGCGCCGATGATTGCGATTTGTACATCTGCGTTTAAAACGGACCACCTATGCGTAAGCCAAAATCTAATTTTACGATATGCTCAGCGAATGTTTCTATAGGCGTTTAGTTAGCCGTTCATATTATGATACAGCTGACACCACAGATCCAGCGCCGCTAGTTTTTTTATTCTCTCTTGGTTGATTGGATGCCGGAACAACCAGGTTGACAGTTTTTCGCCTGAGCCCCAATTTTTTTGTGATAGAAGCACGAAACATCCTTTTTCCTCCCGTGACTTCGGGGACGTTGGTTGCTGCTGCTTCTGGCTCTGCTCTCGTCTCGTCCCCAGTCCATTTTTCAGTCAATCTGTTTTATAAGAAAGCGTGTTGTAAGTGCCCAAGTCAAATTAATGGGTTGAGGGGGGACAGCAGTGGAGAATCCAATAAGATCGTCGATCTTTACATCGCGTCACTAACCTCAAACTTTGTCGGTAGGGTTCAGGCACTTGTACTGAAAGTGAACTTACCTAGAGGGATTGCAGCTGACAAATTCGACATCCAAGATTCTGGGAAGGTTGACATGCTGCTTTGAAGCGACGTCTGCGAAAAATCGTTCACCGCGAAATTTTTAGAAGTAGCGAGTGCCCACTTCCAATTTCATAGCGAACACAGTTAGGATAGATTTTGCTGGATAACATGCCATCAAAAACACCAACGATGAAAAAGTTCTGTTAGATCGAAGAGCGCCTTTTGAAGTCTGTAAAACTGAAGAAGATGAAAAGTGCGAGTAGCATTTCAAATAGCACACAACACGTTCACCTTTTAACGATGGTGAATACCCATGAATGAGCACCACGGGACAAGGTCAGACGTTTTTCTGCAGTTGGAGAAGAGACTGAAGAACGCTGACCGGTCTACCTCATCTAGTGCTTAAAGCCATCACCATCTGATTCTCCAACGAAGCTAGATATTTGGGTGTCATCCTTGATAACAAACTTGTTCGGAATAAATAGGTCGGCTTAGGGTTCTTCCGATCTATACGGCTATGCGTTGGGTGTCTAGAGTAATAAGCTTTCCTGAACCTACAACACTTCTACTTTTAACAGACTCTAAGGAACGGCTCGTCCCGGTTGCATAAGAGCCTTCCTGAATCTTCTCATGATTTTGTAAGTGAAATTGAGAACACAAAACTCCACTGGATGCAGTCGGAAGTCTGAATCCACTGAGTATTTTTTGGGTCCCAGGTCATAATGGGAACATGGGATGACCCTGCTAAGCAAGTCTCTGAGTAAAGTTTTTCAGCGTCTGAATCTACTAAAGGGCTGTCTGCGTCCTCTAATAAGAGTTCCCGGTCAGTAACATTTGGTTCTCATTTGAGCAAAACTGCAGATGGCATGACTTTTCAAGTCGCCGCAATGCCAGCGACCTTCCTGCTCTCCCAAGACTGCAGGCGGCTTACTGGAGTTGCTATTGTTAAGCACATAAGTTTGTTGTGAAACAATATCCAGCGATGCTGGCTGTGAAAATGATAACGACACCGCGGAGTGTTATCTCTGTGAATGTCCAGTATCAGGCTGCAGGTATGCGGCGCTGATGTAATATTGTAGGCACTTTATCATGGAAGCGCTTTCTAGTCATTCTACGAAAAACTGAGAAATTTCAGTGAACGCAACATACAAGGAGTACAAGTTTTGAATGCTCTGTTCCGACGGAAAATAAATATTTTGGAGTGCCAAAGATGGCCAAAGATCGCTCTAACTGGAGTGATTTTTTGGTTAATGCCCACGACAATCATGGACTGCAGCGTCTTCTAAGTTAGTAAGTTAGAAATTGAGGTACTGTAGGACATTTCTTCGTACTTGCATCACTATGGCTTTAAGCTTCAATTTTGGATGACGTGAAATCCATCAAAAGTTGGAAGCTGCAGTTTCATATGGATTTAAGCGAAGTCTTGTCGGGGAAAAACCTGAAATCTTTTGATTTTACCAACAGTTACCCTTTGTCTGTGAGTAGCGCTCGTTAGTCAATATTCAAATGAGTGGTCTTTTAATTTTTAAAATGTCGAATATCCAGTTTAAATTTCCATTTCAATGGCTCCCTGCGCTCATCTGTCAATTTCATTGTTGAACAAATCGCCTCGCAATATTCGCTAAGTACATTTAATTGCAAAACAATTAAACCATTTCCCTCTTGGTCCACCGTGCCCCGCTTACAAGCTCATCCAGCCAAGTCTAACGTGAAGCATTATAATTTTTTGCCCCAACCCTCCCCAAAAACAGCTTCGGATTCGGAACCGATGTTTTTTCTTTTTTGGCTTTCAACTCTACACTTTCAACATAAACATGAAAGTCCTTGTTCGGGGAAAAACAATTTATTTACAATTGCCGGGTACTCGGCACAATTCCCAATCAAACCAACTACCCCCTCGACAATCCCCTTCGGATTGTACGAATAGTCATCGTCATCGCGCCCGTGCGACTAATGATTAATGAGACAGAAGTAAACGTGCATTCAATTTTGTTGCCGAACGAAAGGCAATAATTGTACTGCCACGCCCACCTACAACAACCCATCTGTGTTGAATTGAATGAATTTAAATTGTTCATACCGGTACCGGTACCAGGACCGATGTCGGTGTATTTTTTACTACCATCCCCCGGCACCGGGTCTGTTTTATTTTTTTTTTTTTGGACTCGAACATTTAATAGGAAATAATCAGTGGTGGACAATGATGACAGCGGGACAAAGCCGTCACTGCCGCAGGCTTTTACTGGACTGCTCTCGAATTACCGGCATCCAGTCGTCGAAAGGGGTGGAAGGTAGGAATTCCATGGCGCTTTTCAACGCCCCTGATATTTTGGATGCAAATTTGACGTAGCTACGCACTTTCGATGGAAAAATTCAAAACTTTCGATGCGTTAATAATTTCCTTGTGTGTCCATGTCCGATTCATGGTCAGAACTGTGCAGCCAGACAACATGCATGACTGGGCTACGTTTCTGGATTGAACGGAGGGAGGAGGCGTCACACTAGTACTGGACAGTGGTCATGGCCGTGGTCAATTTGTTGCCGACGGGTGTAGCGGAGAAGAGCGTTGTTTGGGCTTTTTTTTTGTTTTTTTTTTCTGAGTTCTACCCGGGTGCCGGAAGCGGGACATTTTAATTGAAAATAATTTTCGACTAAATACGCTCAATTAATTCGAAAGGATTCAGCGATGGGTGGGGGAGGTTTGGATTTTACCGGGTTTAATGAATCATTGAGTGGAGGCCATGTATTTTTCAACTGCCTTCCTACACATATAGGCATGCACAGCCGGCATTTCATTAGAATCGAATGCAATTGTCCGAGGCTTTTGTTGACAAAGCGAATTCCTCTGCCCGCATGAGGACGGTTTTCACTAAATGAAGGAGGACATGAAGAGACAGCACAGAAAATAGAGGAACAGGAAGTGGAAATGTGTCGTTTTTTTTTTTAGTTGAAATTCATAGAAGCAAGGGTCAACCACGTTTAAACGAATTTACATGTGTCCGTAGTGACCACATATTTGTTGGTTAATCATTGGAAGCTTTTTGGAATCATCGATTAAAACTGATTTTGGGATAAAGGAAGGCCAATTGTTATCCTGGTGGTTTTGTGGTACTACTGGTTGTACTGGCGGTCAGCTGGATATAAGTTCATTCCAATTTAATGAAACAATTTTGCGTTAACTGGGGTGGTAGGAGTTGGAGGGCGTCAGAGATGGTAGACTGGGCTACGGAATGTCGCCACTAGGTTGTAGTGGAGTCTATTGTATGTTATTCTGGTTGTCCTGGTCGAGGATATCATGTTTCTAATGTGGTTTGTGTGGTTTCCTCTAATTGGCTTAGTTCCGTTTTGTATAGGTGAGTGACCGGCAGTGACCTGACTCAAACCTAAGTGAAATGTGAGCCTTTTCGTTAAATATATTTGGGTTCAGGATTATTGTAGATTTTGGAGAATCCGTATGTATATGTAGCTCTGAAGTATGCCTCGGGTTACATATAATCGATTGCGACCACATAGCGACGGCGAAAATTAGGAAAAGAGGGAGAAGTTATTAATTCTTTGTACGGTCCTTAAAGCCAGTCTGGGAAATCGTATTTGATTGTGTTGGAAAGTAGGACGAAAACTGCAGGAAGACATAAGGGCTGGATCTTCAAGCATTGATTCTTTTCAGATTGAGGGGTTCCTTGATCAATACTGTCTACACATTCGGGACAAGAGCGAATACTTTCATAGAAAGTTAGTAATTCCTGTTCCGTGACTCCTCACGATCAGCACGTGGTAGTTTCGTTTAGATTATCGTTTATCCTTATTTTCTCCTTTAACAAAACGATTTATTCACGATGGGTAAAACAAAGAAAAGTAAAATCCGACCAGCCAAAGTTAACCCAATTGGCATAACAAGCCTCAGAGATCTTCGAAACGAAGATGAATTCAGTGCCGAAGACAATAATCCCATTGAAGCTATTCGTGACCAATTACAGTCTTCTAATATAGAAGAGAAGATCAACGGACTGCAAGCTCTAGCCGTGCTGTCGTCGAATAAGAATAAAGTTGTTAGCATCTGTGGCAGTGATGTGATACGTATAGCAGCACCATTACTGGTGGAACCAAATCTAGCTGTTCGAAATGCAGCAGCCGGCGCACTCCGCAATCTTTCAGTTTGTGGTGTTGATGTGTGTGAGAATCTTGTGGAACAGGATGTACTTACGCCTTTGTTAGTATTGTTGAATGAATACGCTCGGGAACAGAATTGAACTCCAGAATTTGATCATAAGCTAGGTGGTCAGCTTGGTCTGAAATCAGACGTTTTTCTTCAGTCAATCAATTTGTTGTGGAATCTATGTGAGAGCACTTCCGCTGCGTTGGAAAACTTCAATCAATCGCACATTCTGGAGAGTTTCATTCGCTGCCTGGACTACAAGGCCTTTGGGTTGGATATTTCCATTTCGGTGGCTCAGTGCTTACTAGTTATTTCCGAGGAGAACCCCAATTCGTGGAATACATTGAAAAACCATGTGCCAGAGTTTGTTTGTTTGCTGAACGTTGAGGGTGACCATGCTCATACGTTGTTGAGGACATTTGCAGCTGGTATTCTATCGAATGTTCCTGCTTTGGCTGCTTCATATGTAAATAAGATCTTCCCAGCCTTATCTGCTACCTTTGATATAAATCATCGAACTGTTCTGGGAGAGATCACAAGCACATTGCCATTATCAGATGAGACAAAACCACCGGAACTTGAAGTTAAAATGGACACTGCTGATGTGCAAGAAACAGAAGAAGCTGCAGCATTAAGACGAAGGAGACAAGATCTTCCTAGTGAAATTGAAGTTTGCGTTAAGAACGTAGGGCATCTCCTCGAAGCCCAGAGGGTAGCTGCTGACAAACCACTGTGCAAACGATGATGAAGAATGGGAAGACGATGATGCAGAGGATGGATCAGACAACGAAAGCGTCCATGATTACGAAACAAGTAAAAGCAATAGCTCAACAAATTTACAAAATACTGACAGACTGCCAGTAGACATTTTAGAAGCCATTAAATCACTTGGACTAGTTGAAAAGATTTGGCAAAAAGCACAGCCCGTTCAAGACAACGTTTACCAAATTTTGGGGGAAAACAGCGTTGTATTAATGAAAAAAGTTAAGGGTCTCCGAATTTCTTCCCTGCTATGCTTGCAAAATCTGTGCAATTCAATGTGCACAGAAGATTTATGTGAACCAACAGCAATGTACGCGTTTTGGCTAGATTTGGGACAACAGGTGTTCCAAGGACCCCAGGATCCTCTTTTATTGGAGCCATCAACCTCGTTGATGCGCGCAGCACTGGAGCATTTAAAAAAGAATAAAGAACTGTTTAGCCAGATGTCGGAAAGTGATCTAGAGTTAATGTTAAATGGTGTCAATAAATGCACTGTATCAGAGATTCGTGCGAATTGGTTACGCATGTTGGGTACTTACTCTCTGAACCGCTGGTTAAGATTATCATTGCTTTTATTCTAGACACATGTTCTAAGGAGAACGATGTTTGGACAATTTCTGAAGCGATTGACGCTTTAATGGATATGTTCTCGGACAATGACTGGAATCAAATTGTGGTTGACTTAAATCTGCATGAGCGTATCAAAGCATTAGAAAGGGTATTCAAAAATAAGATTCGTCAGCAGAAACGTGACCTTAACGAAAGATATCCGGCTGTCCTGACGGTGCGCACGAACCTAAGTCGTTTTGTGAAATACATAGAAAGTGAACTTACCAAATTTTCAACAGCAAATGGAACATAAACATGTAGTAATTGAATTATTTAACAAATTGATTTTTTTTATATATTTATGTGGCAATTCTTTCTGAGATAGAAAGTAAGCCGAGAACCAGTACAAGGTGATAATTTGTTGTACACATCTGCATTGAACAACCTTGATTATTCGAAACGGAAACCAATAGAAAGTGATACCTTGTTGACTGCCTTTGGTTACCGAATACGGATGCTTATACCAGTTAATACCATCATGGAAGAGTCTAGTCTCTTGGAAATCGGATTTTGAAAGTGAAATTACATAAAAGAGAAACACGGTTACCATCGTGTGGTGTTTGGCTCCGACTGGGGCTGAGAACACTATCGTACACTAAAGGCAATATAGTAATTGCGATGAAGGATATCAACGTAACACCACCGCGATCAAATATTTCATCATGTATACGACTTCGGATTCTGAAACGGCAATGGCAATGGGTTTGTGGATTTTGCAATTTTGACTGCCTTATTGCCATAAGAACACTCCGTGAGCATCGGACATGCCACAAAATCAACTAGATTCCATGTGTTCCCTAGACAATATCGTATCAGATAAGAGTTGTTCATTAGTTCATTAGAACAACTTGCTGACTATTTCCAAGTAAAGGATGTTTTTTTTTAGAGGTTTGGTTTTTAAACTGGCAACACTGTGTCAACGGATTGTTAATTTGACAGTTGAAAGTTGATTTGTAGTTAGTACGTTTTGCCATTTTACGTTTAATATATTAACGCCGGAACACCGTGTGCAAATTGTGCAAACTTATTTTGAAAACCATGGCTCGGTTCGTCAAACTTATCACGCGCTGTGTCTTTTACGGTCGAAGTAATCGTCCACCTGAGCAAGTTATTCGGAACACGATGGATAATACGCATTCCCAATGACGTCAAACAGTGAGAACAGAAGAAGTTATTGCTGTTCTGGAGGGCAGTGTTGAGGGAATCCGAAGGAGTCGATTCGCCATCGTGCACAGCAATTGGAGCTATGCCCATAGACTTTGTGGAAGAATTTGAGGAAAGATCTTGGTTTAAAAGCTTATAAGATCCAGCTTGTGCAACAGTTGAAATCGAGTGACTATTATACTCGTTGTAGGTTCGGTGAATGGGACGACAACATGATTCCGCCTGATCCTCATTTTCAATGCAAGATTTTCTTCTCCTATGACGCCCATTTTTGGCTAATTGGATATGTAAACAAGCAAAATTGCCCAATTTGGAGTGGAGAAAACCTAGAAGCCTTTGTCGAGACGCCCTTACAACCACTAAACTCACTGTTTTGATGTGCTTTGTGGGCTGTTGGAATCATCGGCCCATATTTCTTTAAGGACGACCCCGGCCAGAATGTTACCGTCAATGGAGAGCGCTACAGAAACATGATTTTTGACTTCTTCGTTCCTCAGTTACATGGCGTTGACGTGAGAGAGCTTTGGTTTCAACAAGATGGCGTAACATACCACACGGCGCGCAACACCATCAATTTATTGCGGGAAACATTTGCTGAGCACATAATTTCACGTAATGGACCTGTGAACTGGCCTCCACGATCATGTGATCTCATATCTTTAGATTACTTTCTCTGGGGGAATGTGAAGTCAGTAGTCTCTGTCGATAAACCCGAGACGTTGGACGATTTGGATTTCAACGTTCGCCGTGTTGTTGCTGATATACAGTTGCTCGATAAATTTGTCGAAAATTGGACTTCACGATTGCGCTCATTCCAGCTAGCCGTGGCGCCCGATAATATATTTAAACGCTAATGGCATAAAATTACCTATTAAATAAAGCTAACATCATAGACATTAACATTAGCTTCAAGTGTTTTATTTCATATTAAATTTGTATGTCTCTAAAAAACACCCTTTACAAGACCGGAAGACCTCGGGAGCCATAGTAACAGCAGGGAATAATGTCAGCAGACCTGGAGGCAGATTAGAGAGCTTAACTAGAGATATAGGACCTTCTGCCTGTACCTGCCAATTGAATATTGAAAGCATCAGCAAAGGAAAGTGTGACTATTTACGCTGGACATTGGAAGAAAATGACAGAAAATGAATCAGCTCTCTCGTTTCGGAGTAAGCTAAGCGGTTTCTCCTTAATAGGCGTCCCCTATTATCCTGCATATGGTGTGAGGTCCTTATTCGAAAATGTGGGCCTGATTGAAACTAAGGAAAGCGATAACGTGCTTATCATAGTGACATTGATAGGTGATCTTAAAATCACTAACATTTTCAAAACTGCCAGTAGCTTCTGGCCTGTAGAGATGGTTTTAACAGCTACCACGCTCTTTGAAGATACCACGTGGATGGCGGTAATGGCGCAAAACTGGCAGACTGGCCTGCCATATATCATCCGACACTAATCTTTGATACCAGACACAGCGGAAACTTCCACTCTGGATTTTGGAACCGCAACTACCACAAAGATATGTGCTTCGCTTCATCCAACTGCACCGAACATGAACAACAAATGCCTAGACGAGTTTTACCTGATTTGACTCGAAGCCAATACCACCCAATTGTCCTAGGAACCGGGATAAAGGTCTAAAGATCCCGTTGGTAAACACCAAGGCAGAACTTTCAGTAAACTCTTTGGCAAGGTTTCACCGAAGATCTCGATTCCAATATCCGCTGGATCCCACCGACTGTCAAGAACTGTGAGCGCTTTGTTATCATCCTAATAGCCACAGCAAAGGAGCACATCCCACACGGTCATCAGAAAGAATACGTTTCCGGCTGGAGACTGCTAGTGACCGACTGTATCAAGAAATTCAGGAGAGTTGTGATACCGAAATTGCAGAGGAACTTTTACAATCTTTACAGAAGGCACGAATACCTGGACCTCACCCGATCCAGCAGAAAGTCTTGGACCCTCATCCAGAGGCTTAGGTGATCAAACTCCTTTGCAATTGGTCCAGACCTGATTGCAAACCATCATATTAAGAGGTTATTAAAGGCACTTCAACAAGAGGCCTCTATAAGCTCTGCGTACTCTCGAGCTTTCATCATTACCGAGCTGGAAGTAGCCATCGCCTTCTGCAAGCATGAAAAAGGCGCTGAAGTTAATGGAACTTATACCCAATTTGTTAAAAAATGGCGGAAAAACACCGGGAAAACCAGCCGAGACCAGCTGACAAGGCCGACAGCTACCGACGATACTGGGTTCCAAAGGGCCGTAGTTACACTGTCCAGTTGCTTACCTTAACAAATTTTATTGAAGATGGGTTTGAAAATAGGCTTGGTGCTGTGTTCGTGGGCCTTACTGTTGCATAGTGGAATGGTCTACAATCTCTCGAAGATGGTAACATATATTGAAAAACAACAGCAAAGCTGATCAACAACATGCTGAGTAATCGCACTTTCAAGCATTCCAAGCAAGTACTCAACTCAACGACTTCTCTTCAACGTGTATATTCATGATATGCCAAACAATTTTGGTATGCGAAAGATCTGGCTCTACTAGAACACCAGAACATGCACTCAATGGCGGGCCACACTCTCAGCAGATCTCGGCTTCCTGGAAGAATACTTTAAGAAATGGAGTCTGAGCTCCAGCACGGCTAAAACAGAGTCACCCTGCTTTCATCTAAATAGTCAAACTGCGCACAAGTTTCTCGAAATTGATTTCAACCGTACTGCGCTGTCATATAACAAGTCTTCCAAGTACCTCTGAGTAACAGCTCCTGGGGAGCATCACCAAGAACTCTTCGAACAGCCGCTTTAGTGTTAGTTTATTCAACCGCCAAATACGGAACCCCCGTTTGGTTAAATAACGCCCACAGTAACAATTGATAGCCAATTCCACATCGCAATGCGTCTACTCTAACTTGGGGGTGCTGCAGAAATGAAAGTTGAAGCGATGATGCAACTCATATGACCTGTACGTGATGCTTCAATGGCCCGAGTGAGCATCTCTAACAGAAACAGGACCTCAGTATACTGGTGGACGGAGAAGATAGCCGCGATTCGGAGAAGATGCCTGCATCTCAGACGCAGAGTCAACAGGGGAAGAAGAAGATACGCTGAGACTATAGAAAACATTCTATAGGAATTCAAAACCAAAAGATCCGAGCTCAACAGGGCCATAAATACGAGCTAAAAGCAGAAGTTGGAGGATCTTTGCCAAGACGTCAATAGTGACCCCTGAGGAGGTCCTCATGCAAAAGCTAGGAGCTGCCCTAAGTGAAGCAAAGATTGAGCGCATAGCAGGCACGATTTTTCAAACTCATCCTGTCATGCCGCCCGGAACGACTCTGGAAAATCCAGCTTTCAGTGACGGATAGTTGAGTCTAAAGGTGAAAACCCTTCAAAACCGAAAAGCCCCTGGATCGGACGAAATACCGACGGAAGTGTTGAAAGCGCTTGCTCAAACACGGTCACAGCTACTGCTGAATATGTTCAATAGCTGCAGGAGTTGGAAGACGCAACGCTTGGTGATTATCAGCAAAGGGAAAGAAGACGTACTGACCACTTCACTTTGCCAGCTGGACACTGCAGGGAAACTCTTAAAACAGATGCTGAAACTACAGCTCACAGATGCACAGATGCAGCATCCACGAGAGAGTATAACTTCAGAAAGAGCCACTCTACGATCGGAGCTATCGGAGAAATAGTAAAGGCTGCCCAAGCCGGCCACCAGGGCAACCACTACTCCAAGAAAATCGTACTGTTGGCAACTCTGGATATGCGAAATGCCTTCAATTCAACCAGCTGGAGTGATATACCTACTGAATGCGCTTGAGCATACTTTCAAGATTTCAGTTTACCTTTTGCGATAACACGGAGGTCCCTCGAAGAAAGGAAATCACTTCAGGAGTATCACAGGGATTGATCCTGGGACCTGACCTCTGGAACATCTCATTCGATGGAATGCTTCGCATGGAAATGTTTTACGATGCCTCCCTGACAGTCTACACAGATGATATTGCCGCAGTGAGTACCGCAAAAGACGCCGAGAACGCGCAAATGAAGCTGAACCAGGTTATACGGCTGGTGAACTCATGGATGAATGAACACGGTCTTAGCCTAGCTACAGAAAAAAACCGAGATAGTCCTTCTGACCAAGAAAATGATCACGACCATAGTTAATTTCCAAATTGGGCACGAAGAAGGAAGCAGTGACTATCAATACGAAAGTCACCGACTGACAACGGATAAAGTCCCTATCGGCACGAGCGTCTAAGATCGCAATGTCACTAAGCAGACTGATAGTAATGTCATTTAGGAGGTCTACGGCCAGCAAACGAAGGCTACTAATGTCAACCACATACGCCATTCTTCTATATGGCTGTGCGATCGATCTCTTGTGTTTTATGTAGGCGCCTGCCGTGAAGGCTTAAGCCTACGGTGCGTCTTCGTACGAGATATCAAAACAATGCGTTGATAAGCGCCCTTCGAGTAGTACAAGTACTACCACCAGTACCAGATTCGAAGTCGTGTGTAAGGCACGAACTTCTCCTTTGGTGAAGGGTCAGGGCCTATCTAATACATCCGCTATTCTGTGGGTCATGGCACCTGGTTGCAATGCAACTCTACATCGAGCAGACCAGTTGGTTCTATAGTAATCCCATGGTTGAGCACAGGCCGTAGTACACTACAACATATGCTAAGCCATGAGATGTCCAAGCTCCAATCGGTCTACTCACCCCGCGATTTTGGGTACAAACTTACAGCCACCACGATACTCTCACAAGGGGGTCAACTCCTAGGACAGGCCGGAACCATAGTTCCGGGGGCTTCTGACCTCCCGTGGTACCAGAATATTGCTTCCGGTCGAGCTTTGCAACCTTGCGGTCAATTCCAGTAAGGCACCTTACAGCCCAGGACTGGCGGCCTTTAAACAAAATTCAACATTCTTAAGTTCCACCCACTATCTGCCTACAGCGTCTTCTATTAAACACTTCTTTTGCAAAATTACGGGTTCTTTCGAACCGTACGATATCAGTGATAACTCCACTGACATCGCAGGCCTCATCATAAAGATGATGCCCATAGCCTGCAAGTTCCTAATGTCTGAGTAATTGGGGCAATCACATAGGACATGAAGCCAGTCCTCATAGGTGGCTCCACATGAGCAGCTCGGAACCCTGCTAAGCCTTCTCTTATGCAAGAATGCATTAAGAGAGCCATGCCCTGTCAACAAAAAGCCCAGGCTGAGGGTAAAATTCCGTTCACGAAATACTCTCATGGTTAGCACATCCCTTAGGAAGCCTTAAGTAACCCTGCCATTTTCGCTAGCATCCCATTTAGATTGCCATCTAGATAGAACACATGCATGTAGAAAGGTTTTACGCTGCTTCAGGGATAGGCCATCCACTTCTTCCGGGGAAACCCAATCTCGCCCATTTAGAGGTGGCACTCCTAGCAACACCTGCATTGCTTCTGTGGAGACAGTGTGGCACACAGGCAAACACTTAAGTAAGGCGTCTCTTTGGCAGGACAAGATCCGCTTACGACCATCCAGAGTCATAACCCTGTCGTACCATACCGATGCTCCATATGTTGCACAAGCAACAAAAAGGCCATCTTATATGACAAGGACAGAGCGTCTGTTGAGTCTCCAGTCGGATCGCAAAATGCGCCTTACCTGGAGCAGGAGCAGGTCATCTGCGTAGGGGCAGCACCCACAGAGCTCGTTTAATCGCCACAAGAGTGGGTCCATCAACAGGTTCCAAATAAAAGGACCACAGATGGACCCCTGGGGGCAAACTCTCTCAATACTAATTGACACGCTGTCGTGCGTATTTACCACACTCGTGGACTTCAGGAGCACAACCACCCTTGCATCCTTCCAATCCTCGGGGAAGTAGCTGCAGGCAATGCATTTGCTATAAAGACAAAGCAGATATTCTGGGACGGCCTTCCAGATGGCTTTCACCATCTCTCCAGTCATTCTCCTGGAGCGAAGAAGTGAAACACCATACTCGACTTCTTCAGTCCTTAGCTCCGGAGGGACCGGAGGCTCTTCATATGAAGAGTCCTCAAAGCCCTCCTCTCTCGTGAAGAACTGACCAAGCAATGCAGTAAGGCAATCTTTCCATGTGGATAAGTAAAACCGTATTATCCACACGAATGCCTTCAATGTCAGCAGTCTTCTTAGTACTACGGCAAATCTTATAGAGTTTGCCCCTGTTAGAGGCAAAGTTCCTCCAATGACACACTCACTCCGATAAGAAAAGCAAAGAAAATAGATGGCAGCGATGCAGAATCGCGGAGCTCTACGCGTGACAAACTCATACCAAACCATGTCCGTACCAGAGTGACTCTTATCGATCTCCTAGCAGCAGAAAGGAAGTACGCCTACGACAAAAAGTCAGAAAATGAAGTGGAAGCAGTAATCGAGGAGGCAAAGAAGCTCACGAAACAGCAGTGGCAAGAGCGTTGGAATTTAGAAAGTGGAGGACAATGGACTGCGAAGCTGATCAAGGGTGTGGCTAAATGAAATGGGCGGAAAACCAGCGAAGTAAAGGGCTTTCTTCACAAGATCGGTACAGCGAACACTCCAGCCCGCCAGTATGGGGACACTCCAGTAGACGATGCAAATCACACTTTTTTCGTTTTCAGGAGGTGGGAAGCTCAACGACGGGTGCTCGAAAGCAACATCGTCGTAATCAGCCTAGAAAACATGGTCGAAAAGATGTTGACGTGCGATCAGACCTGGGGCTAAATTTACTCCTTCGTAGAAGACCCACTCAGGTCAAAAAGAGAGTGCAAGACGCGAATATAGCTGATGAAAGCCCCACTGGCAAGATAGAATAAACCCGGTCTTCAACGTCACCACTCTGTAGTAATACGAAAGAAGGGTTAAGGCAATTTTTAGTGGGTGAGAGTCGCACTGGACTTGAAGCAGAATGGGACTACTTCTCGTCATTGTTAGAGTTTCCACCATCCCCTAGGCAAAAAAAAAATTGAAGTCAGCAATTTGTAAGTAAGTATGTTGGCAGTTACTATGAAGAGACATACGTATATCCTACAATGTTCATCTGATGAATGTTCAATTGGCTTCAGTCCTAATTTTCGAGTGTTTAGCTTCTAAGGGTTAGATAGTAAAACAGTTCCTAAATTTCACTCTAGTCAGAGGCAACGCTTTACAGCAAATGGTTCCTTAAAATTAAACCCACAATCCCACTTTTAACTTCAGCTTTCCTAGCTAGTACTACAAGTATCTTAAGTAAACTCCCCTAAAGATTTTTCCCACTTAAACCTTTCATCCGAGGTACAGAGGAAAATCAGGAAAAGGAATGAGAAAAACTAAATCATTTTCAATTTACAGCTTATTGTGCTCTCTGTCTTCGTATTCATCGGATGCTGGTTTAAAATTTTATTCCAAAACACTTGGACATTATACCGTCATCCAAAAAGAATGAGATTCGTGAGAAATTTTTAACACATCTACACTACCAAAACCCAGGCAACGAAGCTGCTGAAAGCAAAAAGTACCTATAGACGGTGTATCCAACTCCTTTTTTTGTTTCCCTTTCATTGAAATTCCTTTTGTCTGTAGAAGGTTCACTTCACAAATCTTACCCAACTCCTCATCGACCTACACCTGGACAATGTTCGGAAACTAAACGTCCGCAGAATCAATTGCAGTCGATAATCCGAACTACAACGAGCGCCGGTTCAATTGTATAAAAAAGGGTGAGTCACAGCAAAGGGTAGTAGGTAGTAAATGGAAAATTCCTGAAAAAGGACAATAAAAGTTACTCTCACTTTGATGGATCATTTGATGGACTGTGTTGATAGGTTTCATTTGCCATGAATATTGCATGCCAATGTCGATGGTTTTAACGCCCATTTCGAGAGATCCGACAACGGGTTCAGCACTTCAAGCACGTGGATGCCTCTTCCATATTTAATAAAATTCTATAGTCAGATAAATTCCGTATTCACTTCATTCCATTATTATTCCATTAGCAATTGTAAAGCATGCCATATAAAAGTTCGAAAGCGGTCCTTCGAGCCGGATACAAATAGAATCTCCTACACTGCTTATGTTAAATTATTTCCCATGTAAATTAGTATCTGGAACTTTGATGCTGATCCTGAATTATAGTCATCATGAAATTGTGATGGTGAGCGGGTGGTTAAGTTAGAACACCCCCGCCTCTAACCCTCTTTTTATGGCAATTTGAAAAGTTTAAAATTAGATTCAGACTAAATGTCGGCGCTGAGGCGAGCACATGCCTCGCTTCAAGGACGCGCACTTGATGTCGTTCTACGAGTATGTACTATAGGTAGTACGTACATATGTACAGCAGTGGCGGGTATTAAATTACAATTACTATTCTGAAAGTTTTGTTGCGTAAGTGTTAATTGTGATGTTTAGCGTTCTTAAGCTGCTTCCAAGCCTCATTCCAGTCGCCCGTGAATTCTTACAAGATCTACTTAACAGCTCCGGGGGGCCTCTTGTGTTGTGAAACTTATGTGAAATTTGATAACCTCAAACATTACTCTAGTGCGGTGTGTGTTTATAATCTGGTGACACTTTCGCAGGCGTATGCCTCTCAGGACTCCTACAGTCGATTGGGAAACGAGGGGCGGATGTTGGAGAAGGGGTGCCCGCAGTGTAAGGATATTGCGTTCATAAAAGCTGTCACCCTTTTTAGTATGCTTGGATGGGTGCTTGTTCGTCGTTTTTCTTTTTTTTTACTCATTTTACCAACCCCCAACCCCTGGTTGTGATAGTATGGGTTTTTCATAATTATGCTTAATGGGAAACGAGTGTGGAAAACGGAATAGAGTGAATGGAGTGTGTGTGCAAATACTTAACGATGAACTTTCTGATAGTTGTCACCTATTTTGAGTTCATTATTTAATTAGTGGGGGTGTTGTAGGTGGTTATACGTATTTAGATGGTTACATGGATGATTGTCGAAGAAGGGAATGCTGGCGAGGAAATTAATTACAAAAGTAAGGGGTTCGGTGTATGGATGAAGTATATATTTGTGTACATACGCTTAGGAGGGTACATAGGATACATGTCGTTGAGCTGGAAAGATGGTATCTAGAGTATACATAGCTGTACCTAAGGGTTAGCAGAACGGTTTGTAGACAAATGTGATAACAACACCAAATACAGGGAGAAATAAGGGTGAATCCTTATGAAAGTAATCATCTCCAACTTCGATTCCTCCTCGACTGCTCTGGACTACGCATGTATTGAGTAAACCTCTTTTCAGTTTGGCTAAGTTTCAATGCGCGGCGTTTTCTAAATTTCAAATTTAATCATGGAGGTAGGGCAACAATGAACAAGCCGCTGAACTAGTCGCCCTATTTGCAGAGTTATACGAGGGAGTGGGAGGTGGAACCCTAGCCTTTTTTTTTTTGCATGGGAAGGTGGAGACCTTGCATAGGCATAGGTGACTGGTGGGTGCCTAGTACCTCGACTGGAGATTGGGTAACCAGTAACCAACCCTTTGGAAGGTCGTTGTGGGCAGCGAACGAGAGAGGGGGGAGGAGTGGCCTCTCACTAGGGCACTTTCTCTTGTTCCAGGCGGCAGCGGAGGAATTCCCTAGATGGAAGCAACGGTGGCGTCTACAGTTACAGTCAGGCTGAACTATTAAGTGTAATCCCTATAGGAGCTGCTTCGACGTATTCGGATACCAAGTCTATAGGGATCTCCAATACTGAGTCAGGGTGTTGGAAAAGAGTTGGTTGCGGATGAACCCTTAATGGGTCAACGGCAGCGCTCTTATTCCAAAGTGGATTACTGGCACCGGAATATCTGGTCTGCTGTAATAAGGTCAAATCTAGGGCCTGGCCCTCCAAGTTAGGGGTTGTGCCGTCGGGGTAACTTCCCGACCAAGGAAAAAAAGAATAGTTATGAGAGAGACACAACCAGCCTCGGGTAATGGAACTCCTCAAATCGCAAATAGATCCGGAACGTCAATGGACTACGCTCAGGTCAAAATTCATTGACTTCAAACCGATAAGTGATCGCTTGTCTGTGATCCGCATCAAAGCTACCTTCCAAAACATGAGCCTAGTATGTGCACACGCCCCTACCGACGATTCTAAAGAACCCATCAAGGAGGAGTTCTATGAGCTAGTGGATGGAGCCTACGGAGCCTGTCCGGAGTATAATGTCAAAGTTCTCGGGGACCTCAATGCTAAAGTCGGAAAGGAAAACATCTTTGGCGGGTTAGTTGGTAAGCACAAAATCCACGAAACGACAACAGACAACGGCTACCGACTAATCGATTTTGCAGCAGCTCGTAACACGGTGATAAGTAGCATTAGGTTTCCGAGGTTAAGGATCCACACAGCAACCTGGCTCTCTCCAGGTGGTCGAATCGACCATGTGCTAATTGATGCTAAGGGCAAATGTTGACTTTGACCACTTTCTTGTTGCGGCTAAATTCAGAGCTCGACTGTCCAACGAGAAGAAACTGCGAACCGCCTAGAAAAAGAAATTCAACGTTGGACGCCTTAGCACACCTGGAGTAGCCAGAGACTACAGAGAGCGCCTGAGTGAGAAACTCTCCACTGTGCACTCACCTACCACAGACGCCAACCATCAGTAGTGACAGTATCGCGACATCATAAAGGAGGTAGCCGAAACCATCTTAGGGTACTAGCCACCCCAGAGAAAGGGCCCGTGGTATGATGATGAATGCGTTTACAGGAAAAAGGTTACAGAAGATGCACACAAGAAAATGCTGCAGCGCAAAACAAGGGCAGCAAGGGAAGAATATCGAGCCAGGAGGAGGGAAGAGAAGAAGATCCTGCGTAGAAAAAAGAGGGCCTACGCAGCATCCCCGCTCAGGGAGATCGAAGAGTCTCGTGATCGAAACAACATCCGGAGGTTTTATAAGAAAGCCAAGCAACTGGCTGCTGACTTCAAAACCGGAACACAATCTCTTCGAAATACCGAAGGAAACCTAGTAACCGAAGCACAGGGAATATTAGATGTGTTTAAGCAGCATTTCCAGCAGCTGCTAAACGGGCATCATGTAGAGAGAGCGATAGGGCAAGAAGAGAACCCACGTCCAGTCAATGAAGAACCAGTTCCACCATCCAGTATAGAAGAAGTTGGCTTAGCTATAAAAAAGCTTAAGAACAACAAGGCTGCAGGCTCTGATGGTTTACCAGCCGAGCTCTTCAAATACGGTGGCGATGTTTTGGTAGGGCGCATACACCAAATCATCCTCCAAGTATGGGTGGAAGAAAGCATGCCCGGCGACTGGACTATCAGCTCCATATGACCCATCTACAAAAAAGGCGATCCTATGTCTTGCAAGAACTATCGTTGCATATCCCTGCTTAATGTCGCATATAAGATCCTATCCAACGTACTATGAGAACGTCTCAAACCGTTTGGCAACACACTAATCGGGACGTATCAGTGTGGCTTCCGGCCCGGCAGATCGACTATAGACCAAATTTTCACACTGAGACAAATTCTGGAAAAGACCAACGAATTTCAAGTCGAGACTCACCACCTTTTCATCGACTTCAAGGCCGCATATGATAACATTAATCGGCAGGGATCCCGGGATCCTGGAAAAACTGACCCAGTTGTGTCGCGTGACACTGGAAAACACGCACTGCAACGTGCAGTTTGGAAGTAGATCCTCCGAACTATTTCAAACATACACCGGATTTCGGCAAGGTGATGCGCTATCATGTGATTTCTTCAGTCTCATCTTAGAGCAGATAGTGCGCAGGGCAGGTGTCAACACGAAAGGCACTATTTTCAACAAGTCCGTCCAGCTCCTGGGATATGCGGACGATATTGATACCATCGGGCGCTTGCAGCGTTCCGTGATAGAGGCTTTCACTGCCATTGAAGAACAGGCGAAATTCGTTGGCCTGGGAATAAACGAGGACAAGACCAAGTACATCCTATCAACAAACAAAGAATCATCTGTCCACCGCCTAGGACAAAACGTCACTATTGATAGCAACAATTTCGAGGTAGTTAAGGAGTTCATCTACCTCGGAGTAAACATGAACTCCACGAGATCCGACCGCTGCTACTTCGGTTTGGCAAAGCAATTGGGTTCAAAACTCCTTACTCGAAGGACGAAATGTACGCTTTACAAAACCCTTATCCTGCCAGTTGTACTGTATGGCGCCGAGTGCTGGATTCGACGGATTTTTGATCCTGTGTGCGAGGAGGGCGAATGGAGGAGAAGATACAACTGAACTTTATGAACTATACCAAGATGTGGATGTAGTCCAAAAAGGCAAAATACGTCGACTACATTGGCTCGGCCACATCGAGCGAATGGCCAACAATGCTCCAGCTAAGAGAATCTTCGAATCTCAGCCCCCAGGTTCAAGACGACAAGGAAGACCGAACTTACCTTTCAAAGACCAAGCTATCGCGGATGCCAGAGCGCTTGGTCTGGATAACTGGAAGCAGCGTGGCCGGGATCGTAGAAGATGGAAGGCTGAAGTGTCTCAGGCAGAGACTCACCACGGGTCGGGAGCCGTTAAGTAAGTAAGTAAATCCGACTTAACGTGGATTTGTATACCTCTACTCCCCCATATACTGTCAGCTTTCCTAATCCCTAAGCGACAGGCACTATAGGCGGAGCCCATTTGGAGTATTCTACGGGCTTTAGAATGCCTAGACTGCACATGCGACATTGTTGGATCGACAGGCAAAGTCACTCATGGACCTGTATAACGACCAACCTTATCTAGTATTGACTCTACGCTGATCCCGCTGTTGACGGCGTAAACCGATGCGATGCGTATGACAAGTGCGTCGAACCATTTGCACCCGACCAGGTTTGAGCCGCCGTTAGGGATGATAATAAGAGACAAACTGTCGATTGTAATAAATTGGCACATCGATGACCCCTTTCACTGGGATCGGGTTCGTTGATAGTCGTTTAGATTCAAGCTGCACTTGAGATTTTGAATTCCTTTAGGTCAGATATGGTTGAACGTGGCTTCTTTTCTGACAATCACAGGCGATGTTGAATCCACTTCGAAGGTCCATGTACGACTGTTGATGACGGCGGTGATTGATTTTTTTAGTATGGTAGAAATTGGTTAACAGTAGATTCTCCAGAAGAAGATCTGCGTTTTTGTGCAGACGCTGGGGATTTCAAAGCATTAGCGCAACGACAGACGTGCTGTAGATGACACTTTAGACACTGATTTCGGTAATGTTGACCTCCGCACCCAGAACCCTCACTCTTACGTTACGGGGTGGTAGTAGGTAGTAGTTTGTAGAGTTTCTGGTGATGGAACCACCCAAATAGACCTCAAAACTGATTCTACATGAGTAGGAAATAAGGAGATGTAATCAATCAAACGTATGGGGTGTATGTTACTTCAGAGGGCCCCGGGAATTTTGATACGATAGCCCATTTGTAAATCGCAGTTTCCGAGGCCAAGTTCTGTGAATCATTCCATCCAACTGGTCTTTAATTATAGTCTCTGGATCTCATGCTCAAATCTGTTGACTTTTGCCTATCAAATCGTGTGTTGTTGGAAGGAAAAAGTTTTGCGATGGCACAGTTGTGTGAGCTTATATCCTGAGTACCTTCAAATGATGCAGACAAACTTATTGTCAGCAAGAACTTGCTAAGTGCCGGAAATGCACTTCTTCGATCAGTGCATTTGCATTGTGCATCACGTTCCGATTACTGATGGCGTTGCATTGAAACACGTTTTTCTTGAGTTCAATAGGAGTTCTTGAATGGTTACAAGGTCCATGTTGCCGTCGAATATGTTGTAGAATGCAAGCAAAATAAAACAAGGTCCACGTTAGACTAAGAAGAAACCGTACACCCTGTGATTTGGAACACTTAACTTATCGTCTGACCTAATCGTATAAATACTAAGTGCATTAGTAATTGTCAGAGCTTGACTTTTATCCTAGTGGTTTCCTTAATTAAAAACCAAGTAAAGAGCAAATTTAATAACACTGTGACTTAACAAGCTTTCTCATTACCTCTCACCTAATTCGCAACCAATTAACCCCAAAGTCCTGGCACATCGAATAGAGTTGAGTTCTGTTAATCAAGAAACCTCCTCCTTCTACTCAGTTGCCAATCTCTTAACCCTGACCCCCGTTAACATCACTCTATAGCCCTCCTCATGCAATTAGTCTTGGATTTGGCAAAAAAAAAGGCAACACTCTCACCAATAAACTTCACATGAAGAGCATATCCTTCCGGCACAGTAATCCCAAATCAAAACGATCAATACCATCTAATGGAACAAGTATCCAAAGTGGAGCACTTTTTGACTTCTCCAAAAAACACATACGGACACACCACCACCATCCACCACACATCTGGGAAATCCTAGCAGTCCAAACGGAATTCATCCCTACACCTAGTGGAGCAGCACCCAGGCTTCAATAAAATTTATGACCAGTTCATTAATTTCAAAATGGAGGTGGAATTTGAAAATTTTTCTTTTTCAACTTGAAGTTGAGGGTGTAAAGTACTGCCATGGGCGCAGTTAGGGGGTTAGATTCAATGAGAACGGCAAGGTATCCGTAACTACAAAAAGGGGTGTGCAACTGATGGGATTAGTTCAGAGCGGAAAAGCAATGAAGTGTTCACTCATTTACAAGTGAAATGGAAATTGAACTCGTAAAAGGGAAATCATTTCGTATTAAATCGAAAGAACGAATCATGAGGAAGAATAAAAGGGAACTGCTCACAGACACACAGGGAAAAAGTAAGAAAGACCCAGATACTCGTATATGAGTACGAGTACACCTAACGATGACTTAGTGGTCCCATAGAAGGGTGGCTGGGGATATTTAAAATTAACAGAAATCATTGCCACTTCCCAAGTCGATGGATTGGAAAAGAGGTATTCTTTTGATGTGAACTCATTTGCATACTTGTACGAGTACCTCTATCGACACAAATGAAAGTAGAAGTTGATTTCAAATTGAAACAAGGTCGTCAGAAACGCAGACAAATTCGACACAACTTTGATTTCAGTGGCGGCTTCATTTTCGACGTTTGTGCCTTTTATTTAATAAGATTCCGAATCAATCAGTTGGAAAAGAAAAAAAACACGGGAAGGCTTCTATGAAAAGATGACGGGTCATTGTGTAATTCCAAGAAATTGCCTCATGTTTAGAAATGCCCCCCAGCAATGGTACAAAATAGATAGGAAGTTCAGTCCAAACTTCCACGGTATCCAGTCACATTCTTACTTTGCTGCAGCATTCCTTATTCCTACTTCGCTTCCTTCACTCAATCAACCCATAATCTAATTTCTGGCTCATATAGTTGTTATCACTGACGCGGTTTTTTTATTTTCGACTTATTTTAGCGTGGTACCTAAATAAATGCGCGTCAGCGTTGCGTGAAAGTAGCGCCTGTTTATTTATTCCTCTAAATAATAAAGTCGCTTAGAGGAAAACTTATAAAAATTTATGCTTTATGTAGAATTGTTAGTAACCGAAGCCGAATCATCACCACATCCATTGCCGACAAACTAACCTGCAAATCTTTGCACCAGTCCTTCGATCAATAGCTGCTCCAATGCCAATTTCTGCCATCGCCGCCCCTCGGAAACTTGTCTCACAATTTAACACCACATGGACACCTCAAAGTGGCAAGTCCGGTTATTCAGCCTCCGTACAACGAATAAGATGTTCACCGCTCTTCTCATCAAAGGTGCCCCGAATCAAGGGTCTCGGAGGTATTACATCAATCAAGCGGCCGCCTTTGTTAACCAAAGCAAAATGAACCCTTTTTGATGCATTTTCCATCACTTTTTCGTGCATCTCGGGCGGTATAGTGATGATTTCAGTACGAATGTTTGGCTTGAGTCAATGGTCTGAGGCTTGCTGGCGTACATTTTGCTTTTCAAATAGCCCCAAAAAAAAAATAGTCCGGGAGATCTGGCTGGTCAGTCGATGTCGCCATTTTTTGATAGCACACGTCCAGGGAATTTTGATTGCAGAGACGTCCTGTTGAAACCAGTTACCGTCCAGACCTTTTTCACACATTTGTGGTCAGACACAATGAGCCAACATCTACCGATATCGATTCGCATAGAGGTCAAATGCCTTCTCTGAAGAGGCCCAATGATGGTTTTGGCGCAAACGCCGGCCCACACATTCACCTTTTGGTCATGTAATGGTGTTTCATGGACCTTACGTAGATTCTCTGCTTCCAAAATGCAGTACTTTTGCTTGTTAACAGCGCCAGAGAATGTGAAATGGGCCTTGTCGGTCATCAAAATTTGCTTCCAAAAATCAGGTTTAGTATCAAGCATTCGAGCGACTGTTTGGCCGTATTCTAAGCGACGTGGACGGCTGTCGGTAATATTCTTTGACTCAATTGCACTTTATGCGAAAACAAATGCAAAACATCCTTCAAAATGCCCCGCAACGTGATTCCACTTACGCCAAAATGCTGATGACGATATGATTGGAACGTCTTAGGCGTTGATGAACGATATGTCGACGATCTCCCACTGTCCCGTTCCCAACAAACTTCGACACCAAATGATGGATAGTGTTGTCAGACGGTTGTTGTTGGCCACGATATTTTCGACGATACTCACGTTGAGTTAACACAACTGAACGACTATTTTCATTGTACAGCGTCACTATTTCGAGACGTTGATTCCGTATGAAGCGATTCATGGTTAAAATTGCACTGAATTGACGTTTCAAAAACATGTCTACAATACTCAAGTCAATCGGTTGAGAAATGTCAAAGTTATTCAATGCTTACATACTGACATAAAAGAGTGCGCACTCTGTAGATATCAAGTTAAAAAGATTTACGAAAATATACATCTTCTGCTGGCCTATATTCACGCCAACACAAGTGTCAGAATCTCCATCCAACAGGAAGGCCTCGCTACTGATATACGTAAGTAAGTAGTCTCACGAGATTTTTAACAGACCTCCTCAAAAAGTTGCGGATGAATCTAAACAGTCTCCCACCTTCAGCATAGCGGAGTTGACTATAATACATTTTTTCGTTCTTAACTTGCCTTCTTTCCATGCTACCTACGCAATAACCTTCCTCTTTATTTTACTACCAGAACGTAAGGGGCTTGTGCGCTAAAATCCGCTCTGTTTGCCTAAATCTCGTGCCCTCTTTTTCAACATCTATGCTCTTACAAAAACCAATCTAATCCCCGACATCAAGACCGAGGAGTTATTTCCTCCTTCTTGCAATGTTTTCCGAGATTACGATCGTTCTTTCCCTAAGGCGGAGTAACTATTCATGCCGAGGGTTTCTACTGCCATTCTCAATAGCGTCAACTCTTCTCTCATTGCTATCGCTATCTTTTTATTTTGAAAGATCAAATTCATTTTCCCTTTACGTTGTGTTTTCCCACCTTAAAACATCATCTACAAGTCCTCCCTGGTACAATCGCAAGCTTCGTTACTTATGAAATGAGAGACACAAGTTATGGGCTGTTTTCCTTCGTACCAGATCCTTTTCCGACTATTTCAACTATCTTGGTGCTTATCTTCACAAGGGATAGACTCAGGCTTGGAAAACTTCCTTAATAACGCCGATCCACAAAAAAGGATCAAAAAACGAAATAACAAAATATCTAAACTCTCCTACATACCCAAACTCTTCCAAAGTATTTTGTATGAAGCTCTAAGCTTCCAATGCAAATCACTTGGCTTCCTGAAGGGTAGGTCAACCACCAGAAATCTAGTTGAATTCGTGCCCTTTGCCCCCTCTGCTCTAGAGAATGGCAACGAAGTCGATGTAGTTCCAACCGATTTTACCATGGTCTTCGATAAAATCTCTCATCGATTAATCACTCTTCAAATTGTCTGGCTTCGGCTTTGACCTCATACTCTTAAAATGTTACCTCGAAAACCGTTTTTAAGGTGTTCGTTTTAGGTCAGCCCACTCGGCTCCATTTTTAGCCACTTCTGGAGCCATCCTCGGCAGCCAACTCGGTCCGCTTCTTTTTCCATTAACCATAAATGATCTCTATAGGATCATCAAACACTCGTTTGCCTCCCTTTACGCCGACGATACCAAAAATTTTCAAAACCGTTTCCTGTTTTTCGACCCGGTACCTCAAAAATTGTTTGGAACTCAATATCCCCAAATGCCAATCCATCACCTTTTCACATAAGCGGCACCAAACTGCTCAGTTCAATCTCTTCGCGACCTCGGTATTATGTGTGATAGGGAGTTCAACTTCTGTTTACATATGGATGGGATAATCCTTAAAGCCAACTCTGCACTAGGTTTTGCATATTACCTTTGTTCGCCCCCTTCTTGAGTACGCCAGCCAAGTGTGATCCCCATATCATCGAGTCGAAAGCATCCAGCGCCGTTTTCTTCGATTTGCACTTCGAGGTATGCCCTGGGACGATGCTTTTATTCTGCCCCCTATCAAAATCGTCTTAACCTTTTTAACCGATCTCCCGTATACTACGAAAAATCAATTCAAGCCCTACCTTCTTTGACTTCCACCGCACCACTCCCTACCATAAATCCGTTCTCCTTCACCACAGCAACTAACCTTAGTTTTAAGTTTAATTTTAAGTTATACAGGGTCTTCCAATAGGGACTTCCCAACTTTGACAGTTGATAGCGGTCACATTTTTTAAGCTACATCCGTCAAATTAGCTGTCATTTTATTCAGTCTGTTTTGCCAAATCACCATGGGCGCACTTCGCCCATTTTACGGTCGGCATAATCATCCTACCGAGAGGACTATTCGTAGTGCGGTGGATAAATTTGAGCCCACTGGCCCAGTAAACGATAAACCGATCTGCCGAAAACGTCGCCGCTGTCCTTGAGTGTGTGCAGGAGAATCCGACTCAGTCGATTTCGCGTTGCTCACAAGAACTCGGCCTTTCGCAGACCACAACTTGGCGAATTTTGCGTCGTGACGTGGGCCTGCACCCGTATAAAATTCAACTGATCTAGGAGCTGAAGGTAAACAACCATAGACAACGACGTGTGTTCGATGAATGAGCTCTGGAGCAATTGGAAACTGCCCCTAATTTTCATCGATGAAGCCCATTTATGGATGAATGGGTAGGTTAACAAACAAAATCGTCGAATGAGACCCAAGAGCGTCCAATGCATCCCGAAAAAGTCACTATTTGGTGTGGATTTTGGGCTGGCGTCGCCATTGGTCCATATTCCTTTGAGAACGACATTAGCCAGGCCATCACCGTCAATGGCGAGTGCTATAGGTCGATGATTACCAACTTTTTTTTGGCCTGAATTAGATGATATGGACACCAATGACATGTAGTTTCAACAGGACGCCGCTACGCGCCACACACGCCGATAGACTTTTTCTGGTGGGGTTTTCAAAAGTCGCAGATCAATGCGTATAAGCCACAAACCACAGCGGCCCTCAAAGACAACATAACCCATGCCATCGGTCAAATTCAGCCTGATTTACAATATACGCCAGAGTCACGTAAAATTGGATATTTTGGATTCGCTCCACCCAGAGAAGCCGCTGCGGACATTTGAACGATGTTATACCACCTTGATCAAAAAGTTCCCAGGGGATACCACCGTTTGGCGTTCCCATTGTTCCGATTTGAGTTCTGTTTTTTTGTTGCGCGAACGTTGGAAATGTTGGAAAAGTGTTTTGGCGACGATTCTCTAAAGAAAACGATCCTTCACCAGTGGCACGAGCGGTTCAAAAGTGGTCGTGAATCAATCGAAGATGATGAACGCAGTGGTAGACCATCGACATCGAAAACATTGATGAAATAAAGGAAATGTTGGTCGATAACCGCAAATTAACCGTCAGAGAGATAGCGGAGGACTAGAACATTGCCTATGAACCCGTCCAAGACATTCTGGTTAATGATTTGGGTTTCCGTCGTGTAGCAGCAAAGTTGTTGCCAAAAGACCTCAATTTCATGCAAAGAAGAGACCGTGTTGACGTCGCAAAAGAGATGATTTACGAAGATGAATCCGATTCCACATTCATCAAAAGGATCATTACTGGAGACGAGACATGGCCGTGGGTTTATGAGTACGATACACAATCCAGACATCAGGCAAGTGAACGGCGTTCACCAAATGAGCCGAGACCAAAAAAAACACGTCGTTTTCAGTCAAAAAAGAAGGCAGTGTTCATTCTTTTCATGGATTACTAGATGGAGTGAAAATTAACGTCCTTGGGAATTAAAAACTATTTTTTTTAAATGTTTTCTTATATGATTCAATATAGTCCTCTTCTAGTTTGATACACTTATTTCAGGGATTTTCCAACTTCTTGATCGCGTTTCGGAAGGTCTGCAAAATAGTCCTCCGTGGCGTCGATGATTTCCTCGCGTGAGCTGAATTTTTTATTGATGAGCCATCTTTTGAGGTTTGGGAAGAGATAATAGTCCGAGGGATCTAAATCCAGTTACCAATCGACGCCAAAAGTACGCCTGATTCCGCATCAGCAAGTCCAAACACTGTTTCGAAGTGCTCTCGCGTTCGTGTTTTTGGTGTTTGCGCGGCACCCAGCGGCAGGATAACTTTTTCATATGCAGAATATTGCCCAAAATATGGCGTGTGCGCTCAGTACTAATCTTTGTGGTATCTCCTAGCTCGAGCACCTTCACTTTCCGGTCAGCCAACACCATTTCATGTATTTTTTTGACATTGTCCTCTGTAACCGCATCGGAGGGAATGCCGCTACGGACTTGATCGGTATTGGAGTTGCAGCCACCACGAAACTCTCGAAACCAATATTTGACGGTGTAATCTGACGGAGCATTAGCCCCATAATATTTATCCAACTTTTCTTTTGTTTCCTTCGCCGTTTTGCCTCTCAAAAAATAATGTTTTATGAGAGAACGAAAATCGTTTTTCCATACTCAACATGATGCCAAACACGTCAATAACAATCAGCTGTCAAAACAAAACTAAAGACAGTATCGCACTGAAATTTGGCATGTCTGCCTAAATATGAACGGACTTCAAGGCGCCATAACCTTTTTTGCAGTAGCAGCGCATTCTGGCGGTGAAGGATGTCACTTTTCACTCCATCTAGTACAACGGTGTAGCGCATCATGAATTTTTGCCAGAAGGCCAGACAGTAAACAAAGAGTATTATTTGGGCGTTATGAGAAGTTTGCGTGAAGGAGTTCGCCGAAAGAGACCAGAATTATGGGCAGAAAACTCGTGGATTTTGCACCATGAGAAAGCACCGTCGCGGTAGCACAGTGCCATCATTGTTCGTAATTTTTTGACGAAAAATGCAACAAATACCATCCAACAGCCACCGAATACACCTGATTTGGCTCCCTATGACATCTTTCTGTTCAATCGAGTTAAAAGAGCACCACGGGGATCGCGTTTCAGCAGCCGAGAGGAAGTAATGGAAAGATCGCAGGAAGCACTGATGGACATACCGAAAACCGAACATAAAACATGTTTCGAGGATTGGATGAAGCGCTGGCATAAGTGTGTTGCAGTCGATGGGGATTACTCTGCAGGGGACAATATAGATTTAAATGAATAAACTTGTATTTTTAATTTTCTGAATAAATTCCTGAATTTTTGATCAAGGTGGTATGCCGCGTTGATTCTTTGGCGATGCCCAATTCAGCTGATCAGCGCCGAATCGACATTTCTGGGTCTTCTTCGATTCTGGCTGCTATGGCGCTAAGTTTTCTTCATTTTGCACCAATCTTTATCTAGTTGGTGGCTTAAGATCCAAAAGAATGTACTCATGCTCAAACGAATTGCGCTTAAGCGATGATGACGACCGACCTCACGACGAAATTCACGTTGTGTATTTACAACTGTGCCGGAATTTCGATAATAATTTCCGCACGTTCGGCCAGCGTAAAGCGATGCATGATGAAATGGCGAACCTTACTGAATATTTTGACAGCTGTATGTCTTTGGTTACTTTGACAGCTGCTGAAACATAGCACTCTCGTACCCTAGTGTTGTTTTTTGGTTGTCTGATTAGATTCTCTACTTCAGTTGAGCCCCTTCCGACTGCTTACAGACAATTTAGGCTCTTGTCCTTTGCCCCTAATGCTAATTGCATAGGAGTTATTGATATGTTAAGGGCGTTTCCGTTTAAAATGTTGAAAACGATTCACATTTTTGCGGCGTTCGGCTTGCACTTTAATGTCTTCCCGATCAGAAAACCAGTAGGTTCATTCGAGTGAGTTGCGTTTTACCTTGGATGTTATTTTCGAGCGGACATGGTGCTCAGGACATTGTTTACATGTTTCAGCAAGGACCTTGTTGTTGAAATCCTAACTACACGCATGGGATGTCGGTATACAAATCTCAATATAAAGGACGGAATCTATGGACTAAGTAGTACTGGTACCTCAGTAAGGGGAATATGAAAGTTGATGTTGGTACTTTTGGCTCTGCTCTATTTCTATGCTTCGATGCTGAAGCCTTAAGTAAATACCGACTTCGCTGTTGACTTCATATAAAAAATTCCTCCAGCAAAGTGTTCCGAATAATTTTTTGTTTGGCTTGACTCGAATAAACGCACCAAATTCCATCCTGATACACTTGGCTGAGTGTACGTCAAACTTAGCCAGTTAGAATACGAAAGGTAATGCTTTGGGTTCCCCTTATCATTATTAACTGGACTTTCGTTAGTGCGGTGGATTTTTCTGACCTGAGCTTGGCCATGAATACTGCCGATGAGTCATTGCAAGGTCATAGCTCGAAAACAGGAGGTCCTTTCCTTGAAAACCTTGAGATTTAGATTCAGGTACGGGCACCAACAGACCTGGTTTAACTTATACGTATTCTGCTCAACATATTATGTTACATTCATAATATGTTTGGAATTGATTTCTAAATTCCACTCATATCCTCCTTAAGACGTTCTTAGTCCTGGAATCTCATTAATGAATATCAAAATCTGACACCAACAGCGGCAGCTACACCCGACCACAAAGGGAATTCCTCTCATCTAATTTACAAACTAATTATCCAGCATTCCACAATCGACGGTAGCAATTCCTGATGTCCTGACACATGTGTTCCACTTCAGCAATTCGCCTATTCGCCTTCGCCTTCGTCTTTACCTTCACCATTACCAACGACGCCCTGAAATGCAGAATGTCTCTGCACATTGTCAGCTTATTAATTCGCACAAATTAATTAGTTCGACGTGAGTTGGCCATTACAGCAGATTACTTGGTCATGTTGAGTGTCCTTGTACTCTTGTCCAGAAATACCTCCATTCGCACTTAGGAGACTTGAAATCTTAGCAGAACTCCATACAACTCTCACTAACATTAGCTCTCAATTTGTCAACTCGTAATGAACGAGAATGAATTGTGACGGATATGACGAGTTTGAGTTGCTGGAGTGGGTCTAATTTGGGAACCCTCTCCGGACTACCAATCCAAGTAAGCGCAGTAGAGTGAAAGGCAAACATCATTGTCGCGACGACTGACAAAGCTTCACTTTGAGTTGTGAAAGAAATGCTGCTTTCTATTTGCCCAGCGTTCTGTTTTTGATTTCACTTGAATCACTGCAAATGGAAGAAAGAAGAAAGGATCGGCTCAGAAAACTCACTTGAATGGAAGGAGCAGCAAGGACTCTAACAGAAAAGTTAGAGGTGAAAAATTGTGCAAGGGTTTATTAGACGACGAAGCAATAGTGTGCGAATGAACGATCCGAAGAGCTGCCGAAACGTAGCGTACCGTAGCATTTGAATGGATTGTTGTTCCTGAAGGAGCTCCAGAATAGGAATACTCCTAATGGTAGGTCTTGGGCTCTTCCTTGTTTGTACAGGGATAACAAAGGAACTCAACAGCCTGTGAGTGATGGGGAAATAAACGTCTACTACAAACAAATTGACTGCGAAATTGACAAACAAATAAATGAAGTGCAAAGGCAAACGGTACGGCACTGTACAGCGCGGTACAATACGAATAGCGTCGACAACTGTAAGGACGATAGAGACGTGGTACGAGTACCTATGCCAGGAATCGTGATTTGCTGCACAAGAAAATTGAATGCAAATTGCAGGAAATATTTGTTTTTCTCCGAAAGCATTTTCCATTTTCTTTTCGGAATTGGAATTTCTACAGATAGACTTGGTGGGAGGAGGCGGTGGAATATAAAATAAGGCACGCAAATTGCCATTATCCTTGTCTTGGAACAAGAGTACATCTACTTCTGTTTAGGTGGTGATTTGTTGTTGTATTGTGTGTGAAGCTTAGGTTTAGGAATACATTTCTTCTTGACGAGCATATTCGTATCCTTTCGTGGAGTTAGGTTCGGTAGCAGTGACTGGTGTATGATAAGTTTGAATGATGAAGTCGTCATAAAATTCATCGGTAATAGGCTGTCAAGGGAAGACAAATATTGTTTCAAACAAAAACCGAGAAATAGCAGGGGCGCTGCCTTTATAGAAGACTTCACCGCAGGGACGGGAAAGAGAAGTAGATGAAGCAAGTGGCTTTCAGGATAGATCGATTGGTCATCTAGTGGATAAAGTGCAATTGCGAACATCACCTGTAAAGTCTGTACTCTCATAACAGGTCTCAACAAGTGGCCTGTCACAAAATCTGGAACTTTGGTCTTGTTTGCATAGCGAACTCAAAATTAGGAATTAATTCTAGTCAAACATAAACCATAGACTGTGAGGAAAACTCTATGCGCATGGATTAAGAGAAGACCATAGGGTGATCCAGACAATAAAATACAAAGGTTTTCAATGGAAGACACTATATGACTATGCTCTTACTGTTTAATCTCATTGTAAGTAAACGTAGACGTTTTTGTACCCAGTTAAAGAGTGAATAAAAGGCCTGCAATATCCATCGTGGAGCTAACCCTACGGAGGTCTAAACATGAGAGGATATTGAATACCGGTTGAGAGAGCAGTCTCCTATTCCTGTATAAATGTCAATGCGTCACGAAAAACTGTAACAATTGCAATTTGATTAAGCTAATGTCTTATTTACTTCCTGAAGTGGGGCTTCTCCCGCTGGCACGATATCTTGGTAGTTGTCCTCAGTGCCGCACTCGAAACTGATTGATGTATCCTTCCACTTGCTCAACTTGGCCCTGTCATCACAGATGTTGGACCATTGGCGAGCCCACATAGCTCGTGGTTGAACCTGCTCCTGGTTTTCCGTCAAGAACTTACTAACGGCCAGTGGGTCGGCGCGATGTTAAAAAAGTCACTTGATAGAGCGTCGCCTTGCCTAAAGCCTTTCTTGATATTAAAGGTATCGGCTAATTTATTAGCGACCTTGATGAAGCAGCGAAAATTCTTTATAGTCATCCTCCACAACTAGACGTGTTTGGGGGGGGGGATTTATATCCCATACATGGGGTTGTATAGCTCGTCCCTATGCGGCTTTGAAATCGACAAATTGGGAATATCTTTTCACTGATCAGCCGTAATGTGAATATTTGATCGATGGTTTACTTTCTTTGCCGAAGCCGAAACTGGACAAACGAGATTGTTCATGAATGGTTTCAGACTATGTGAATGTCTTCGGCGGAAACGGTGTTTAGGAGACTTTTCCTTCACAGTTGGTGCAGTTAAAAGCATTTCCTATCTTGAGGATCGGATAAACCTCGCTGAAGTTCATTTATCAGTTATACGAGTACTTTCTTCCTGTCATTCGCTAATATACTCTCTGCTAAGCTATCGTCCTTGCCTTGTGTTGGGGAGCAGACTTGTTTTATATTGCTGTCGTTACTACATTTTGATCGGGTGTATGAAAATCTTGCCATTCGTCGTCCATGTTCGTTCTGCTCTTTTCTGCTCACCGAGGGGGGCAATGTTCTTCCCTACTCCTAGAAGGCCGGAGCCGCCCTTGGGCTTTTATAGAACGTTTCATGGTAACACTCAGCTCATCAGTTCGGGTATTATTGACGGCTTTTGGCATGGAAAGAGCAGTAAATGATGCAGGTTGCGAACCATTTGTCGCAAAGTTGACTAACACACGATCGGCGAAGGTTCCAGCTACATGTTGTCGTTTGATATCAAGCCACCTGAGAGTATATTTCCATTACGTACCGTGAGTGCACCTATCTACTGGTTCGACTTTATATTGACATCTACAACAATACTAGCAGTGGAGCCTTGCGACGAAAACAGTATGAATAATTTGGCTGACTGTTTTATTGTCAGATGGCCAAAATGTTTTTTGGTGAATCTTAAGGTGAGCAAACCATGTGCAAGTTATAGTTATATAACTATTCCCGCAGCAATCACCCTAAGTTCGTTTTCAGAAGTGATGTAGTACCCGATATTTTCGTCTTTGTATTCGTTAGATTTAACTTAAAGCGATGTTAGCGCCATATGTAGACGCATATTCTGCCGAGATGTTAGAGCGATACAGATCCAGTTTTGGCCAGATTTGTTTGATCGCTAGACATGTTGGTCCAACAGTCCACCTAAGGTCTGTTCTTTTATTGGCATCCAGCTTTAATGTTTGTTTGCACGCAGCGATTGGGATACCTATGCTACCCCTTTCCGGTAGAATAGGTAAAGTGGTTCCAATTTTGGCGAGCTCATTGGCTCTACGATTCCCTGGAACGTCTCTGTGGCCCGGCACCCAACAGAGGTGAAGGTTGAACTGCTGTGCCATCTCCATAAGAGGTGATCGGCAATCAAGGGCGGTTTTACGAGTAGAATTCAGTGAGACTGAGTCCAGGGATTTGATAGCGGCCTGACTATCCGAAAAGATGCGGATATCCTTTGCAGATATCACGTTTTTCTTCAGCCAGGACAGAGCTTCTTTAATCGCCAAAACTTCCGCCTGGAACACGCTGCAGTGATTTGGAAGGCGGAAAGAGAGGCTTAGATTTAGCGTGTCTTAGAAAACACCGCCACCAACCCCGCTATTGGTTTTTGATCCATCTGTATAGAAATGGATCGACTTGTCCTCCATGAAAGCATCTTCCTCCCAAAAGGATCTAGAGGGGAAGCGTACATGGAAGTTTTTGTCAAGCCAAAGTTCAGGTATGGTGTAATCGATGTTCTCTGTGGGGATTCCTAATGTATTAAGAATATTGGCGTGGCCAAATGGATTATTAGTCCACTGTTTAGTCGCTTTAAGGCGTATAGCTGCAATCGCAGCTATTTGCCTGCTGAAAATATTGAGGGGTATTAGATGAAGCAGAATGTCTAATGCCGCAGAGGTGGTAGACCGCAATGCTCCGCTTATGCATAGACAAGCTGTTCTCTGGACTTTGCTTAGTTTAACGCAGTTAACCGCACTTTGTAAGGCCGTCCATCAGACTACCACCCCGTAAGTAAGTATCGGTCTTATGACCGAGATGTACTGCCAGTGGGATATCCGGGGTTGAAAGCCCCATTTATTCCCAATGGCTGTTTTGCAAGAGAATAAAGCTATTGTAGCTTTATTGACTCTTTCTTGAATGTTAGGTTTTCAATTTTGTTTTCTGTCAAAAATGAGACCCAGATATTTTGCTGTATCGGAAAACACTAAACTGGTACCGTTTATTGACGGAGGGTCTATAGTTGGAATTTTGTATTTCCTGGAAAAGAGGACCAGATCAGTTTTATGGGGGTTTATTTCCAATCCACAGCGATCTGCCCAACGGCCTAATCTATTGAGATTTACTTGAAGGAGTTTTTTTAATGGTATTAAGATGCTTACCTGAGACGGCTATAGCAACGTCATCCGCATAGGCAATCACCCTGCTACCACCCGCTTCCAGGTATATCAGCAGTTCATTTACTACTAAGTTCCAGAGAAGGGGAGAGAGGACACCGCCTTGCGGCGTACCTCTGCTGACACATCTTATAGCAGAAGTCTCACCCAGTTTGGAGTTGATTCTCCTGCTTTTTAGCATAAGACTGATCAGTTCCCCAAGTGAGTCGTCTACCTGTAGAGTTGACAGCGCAGTCGTGATTGCGGGTGTGTTGGCGTTGTTGAAGGCACCCTCTATGTCCAGGAAAGCAACCATTGTGTACTCTCTATATTGTAGGGATCGTTCCATGTGGCTAGTCAGTGAATGCAGAGCCGTTTATAACGACTTTCTTTTACAGTCGGCATGTTGAGCCGTTGACAGAAGTCTAGGACCAATTTTAACTCGTATATGGATATCAATCAGTCGTTCTAGAGTTTTCAGAAGGAAAGATAGACTTATAGGCCTGAGGTCCTTTGGGACAACATGAGAGCATTTTCCGGCTTTGGGGATGAGAACTACATTGACTTCCCTCCATGACAGTGGAATGTGGATCAGTTCTACACAGCTCCTCATGATATTCTCTAACGTAGGCAGGATAATATCTGACGACCTTTGTTGCTCGGCAGGTATTATACCATCGGACCAGTGAACTTGTATGGTTTGAAGCTATGCAGCGCCCAGAGCAGCTTCTCTTTTGTAATCAGACCATGAATTTTAGTTGCGGCTGCAGCAGTCCTACTAAAGTTGCTATGGCCGCGAATTAGCAGCTACCTGGAAAGAGGGCGTCCAGTAGCAGGTTGAGTGATTCATCACTTGAGGTTGTCCAAGAGCCATCGGTTTTTTTCAAACAGCTAGGCATCATAGGATTTGTAGAAAGGATTTTTCTTAGCCGTGATGCCTAGGAAGTTTCCGTGATTTTGTCGCAGAAGGACCTGCAGGATTATCGCTTTGCCTTCCTCAGTTCTTTTTTGTATAATTTGAGGGATTCTTTGCATGAGTCCCAGTCATTCACTTTTCTTGTGCTCTTTGCTAAGTTGAAAAGTTTTCTGCAAGTGTTTCTGAGCAGTCCCAGTGCTGATGTCCACCAATGTGGCGTTTTCTTGGCTTAAGGTTGAGTAAGAGGGCAGGAGCGGCCATAGCCTGATTGAGAGCCAGAGTGAAATCCCTGACCTTCATGAGGTCCAGGGTGAATTCCTTGACTTGACTTTTATATCAAGCTCGCTGGTGTCACGTGGGGGACTTAATAGTCCAGAGGATAGCGTTCCTGACAGTATTCCTCTGTATTTTGGCCAATCGGTTTTCCGGTAGTTCCGGAATGATGGTTAGCTGGTGGGAGCATCATTCAGACTGGATTGGATGTATCTGTGGTCTGAAAAAGAGTGTTCAGACGATACCATCCAGTTCAATAGCATTTGAGTGATGCTGTCGGAGACAAGAGTTATATATAGCACTTCCTGTCGGTTTCCGGTTATAAAAGTGTGCTCGTTGCCAATATTGCAAATAAAGAGGGTAGTACTTATAATATAGTCAAAAAGTGACCCACCTCTATTATTAATGTCGGTACTGCCCCACACCGTGTGATGCGCGTTAGCGTCGCATCCGCTGATTAGGTCAGTTTTTTGTCTTCCAGCCTCCAGTACCACCCTTTCTAGGTTATCACCAGGGAGAGGGCCCACATGATCGTGGCCAAGGTATGCCGATGCCAGCCAGTAGGAGCCTTTAGCAGTCTCTAGCCTGGCAACGGTTAAATCGGGGTCGCTGAGATTAGGAAGTAGAAGTGCATTAAGGCTACGTTTCACTAATATACAAGTTCTGATCTTACCTTTATCTCTTGTATAGAGCGGGACATATATGGGTGTCCTAAGTCCACGAACCACACCTTCTACAATCCATGGTTCCTGGATTAGGATAATGTCTTCTGCGCTTTTTGAAAGACGCAGAATGAGTGCGGCCGAAGCCTTTTTTGAGTGATGGTGATTAATCTGGAGAAACCATATCATTGTTACAGTTTTCCAGAATAGCTTCCAGCACGGTGTTGTTGAGATCCTCCGATTCTGAAGATGTGCCCAAGAGCTCATCTTCTTCCTCTGATCGTATAGGACCTCGTTTTTCTTTGTCATTGGTGCTGGAAATAAGTGGTACAACATCTGCGACGTTGCTTTGAAAGTGATAAGGACCCCTCGGAGAACTACCTCTGTGAATGTCTAGGTTACGCTCACATCAGGCTGCAAGTACTTGGCATTAACGTGGTAGATGCTGGTTTTGTAGGCACTTTATCAGTGAAGAGCTTACTCATCTTTCTTTTAAAGACAGAGAAATTCCATTAAGAGGAACTTACAAGGGCTAGTACATTATCTGAGTGCTCTGTTCCGAAAACGAAGCTCTATTTGCAGCATTGGATCCCTCAAATACAAAAACATACGAATACTCATGGCTTAGCTGGCAATACGACAGAGCAGAATGTATGATGATGTTGAACCGAAGTAATTTTAAAAGTCTTGAGTTTGTCTAAGGATCGAACGAAGCATAAATATCTCGTCGGTGGTTAATTTTTTGGATTTTGGTAAAGCTTTATACGTTGCATGTTCTTACAATTTCTTATGGATATCCAGGAGCATATCAGTGGTTCCAGAGATGTGAAGGCAGTGCCTCGAATTTCCAAATAATTATTGTGGTCTCGGTATTATTTGGTATGTCGTCGAGATTAAGCTGCTACGGGTCAGGGATCGAGGAAAGTAGGATGTGTCATAAACAAGTATTTCTGGTTGCTTCTTAGCTGGTTCTTAAGCAACATTAACGCCAATATTAGCACAATTTTTACTTGGTATACCTTACGCCTGCCACTGCCTTGTGGCCGTCTACTTATCGTGGAACCACACTTTTTTAGCGAGCTCATCAAGCTGTATTGCGTTGATGTGTTCGTTTAATCTTTATGCTGATGCTAAAGTTGTGTGTGTGTTAAAGAGTCTATAAAATTCATGAACACCCTTCATCAAATCTGAGTTAAACTCTAAGGTAACCAACTTCAACAAAATCTACCTTTGACAATGGGTAAGCGAGAATGCAATCCCTTAATTACTCATTCATTGAAGGGCTTGTATAATCCACATATACTCATACATACATATAGAGTTCAAACACTTCCTCAAAAGCTCGTTCGTTTTATTTTTATTTTCAAATGACACGTATTACACACCGCGTGGATTCACGAATACTACTGGACACTAATGAAGCACATTACCATAATCTCGTTAAGCATTCAACGATCCAGCAGACCAGTCTACGGTCCATAGATACAGACAACAAGCAACTAAAAACACTGGCAGCCATTCAACAACAAAAAAAAAATTAATTTCACTGGTCATCTCGTCAACAGCCTCTCAGCAAGACCGAATTTTTCCCTTCAACACCGTAATGACTCTTAATGCAAACGACTCGACGCATTAATTGCATTCCATCAGCACCCCCAAGCTCATTCAATTCCACTACGGAACTTGGATCCACACCTCTCAGTACCAGTCTCGGTCCCAGATCCAATCCCATTCCCAATCCCAATTGCAATCCCCTTATCCGTTCAGCCGTCGCCATGTATCGCATGAATGCGAAATTACGCTCATTGAATTTGCATACGAAATTGTACGCACGTCCGCGGTATGATAGCTCAGACCGGCTGCTGGCCGGGGTGGTATGGCGATTCCATGTGATGACCGAACACTGTCATCAGTGCGTAGGTATTCCCTCATCTCATTCCGGAACTTCAATAACAGTCGCAGGGCGCGTGTGCAATGGATGAAATCACAAGTCCTTTACCGTTGCCGTTGCCATACTTGGTACTTGCCACTTGCCATCCGCCTGCTTAAGCATTCAAATCGTGTTTGATAAGCAATTAAGATTGCAATTATTGAAATCAATACCTGACATCCTGGTGCCTGTCATCAATCATTCAATTAAATCTCTCCCCAGTGAGTTGAGGCCTTCGCTAATGATCGGGGGTGTCATAAAATTGCGCCTCGTCACGGGGTAATTAGAGACCTATTGAGCGGAGATGCGCTAAAAGTTTGACAGCAATGGGCTGGCTATAGCGATGATGATGTGGACAGACGACGGTCGGTGACGAAAAAGTTCCGATGATTGACTATTGTGGATAAAATTGATAAAGGGTAGTGATGTGAAAGGATTTGTCAGGTTGCTGCGGCTCTGAACTCAATCTGAACAAGGGTTCTCGTGGTTTCGCAATTGGGGGACCTTATGGCGCGTTGTCAGGGCAGTGACCTACAGAGGGTAATGGAATAATTGCAAACGCATTTGGAAACGACTGTTGGTGCTATGAGTATAACCAAACAATGTTCTTGAGATCGATATCGACATTTGGACGACATGGATTAGGGGAGTAGTGCAACATTTCAAACTCGCGTCATATTCTTGCTTTATCTCCGATTGGTGGCCCCCAGAAAATGCATGTGCAAGCCCGTATATGTGTATATGCTGGAGCCAGAACTAAACTTTGGATAAAGGAACAGTGCAATATACCTCATCTGGAATCACCGGTGTTGCATTGATACAGCCTCATGGTCTGGTGATCCTCTTTCAGGACTACTTTTGGATATGCAAAGCCCAGCTCTGAAAGGGGCTTAAGAACCAGCTGTCATTGTTTCAGATATAGAGATGGTGGCGAAGAACCTCGAATTGGATCGTAGGCAGCACTTATACGTCGCACGGGATTACTGACACCAGTGTAGTCGGCCCCTAAAAGGACAGACGATTTTTGGGACTGCTTTTTACAGCGGAACAACTCGCGGAGAGTACAATAAAGCCCATCTAACCGCCATCCAAAAAGCGCAGGTGTTAGAATGATAATAAATTGAGATATATACTATGGTCGTTACTACCGATAAGTCAAGCAGCGGCCATTTCGATGCGGATTTGTAATAAAGGGCAGACATAGGCATGATTTTTCTATGATGTAAATGAGCACATAGTGACAACGAGTCTTGGGTTGAACGTGAACACCTGCTTGTGAAGACTTGATTTCACGGGATGCCCACACATCCATGGCAGCAAGGATACGCCTTGCCATTGCTCACCTACATTAATAGTGTAATACCAACGCAGAACTTTTGTTGGAGGCACAAGTTCCACCCTTGGTATGGGTCGAGGCCGATCTAAAATTTCTTACTGCTCTTAGGGTCACAGCACCCAGTACTTATTTGCTACTCTACAATGGGTCAAACCAACAGGAAGATCCTTCCCGCGACTTTGGGTTTAAACCACAGCCACCGTGACGCTCCCACAAGGAGGCCTACCTCAAAAAGTTAGGCCCAGACCGAAATCCGGGGGGCTCCTGACTCACATGGTATCGTGATTTAAGTCCTGGTAAGGATTACCGGTGGTCCTGTCACCAACAAGACCAATGACGGGCAACTTGTAACTGGTCAAATCGTAGCAACCTTCGGTGGAGTCATCTGAAGATGTTTACGATACGAGTAAGACCAGTAATATGATTTGCCTCCGCTTTTTATTAGACAACGTCAATGATGGACGAAGCCTTGTTAATTGGGCGGGAGCCCGTACCTAGTGACAGTCTATGTCAGAGGCTGCAATCGAAAAAAAACCTCGAGGCCTTTGCTGATCAAGTGTCTCTTAACCTCGCTCGAAATGCTGTGCCGCCAGCTTTTTGTCCTGCTATCAAGTCATCAGGAGTGTTAGGTTCGGCCCGAAACTCGTGGTTCGAAGATGAACGCCGGCTGTCGCGTGTAGAGTAACAAAAATTGGTGCTGCGAAGGAGGACATGAGCAAATTGTGAGCTTTGCGATTCAAAAAGGAGGCACATGCTGCACTGGCTTCTCAGAAGAAAGAAGGGAGAGCGCGAGAAGCGGGAGATAGAGGAAATCGCGTAGCAGGAAAAACGTTACGAACGGAAGCCTGCAAGGCCGAACAATGGAACTTTGTAGTAGATTCGCAGTCAGTGCTGCGGATATAGATGAAACAGTTTTGCAGACTGTTAAAGGGCAATTACGGTCAGAATCCGGTTTCAGGCAGAACGATCCATTCAACTTGGACAATGATGGGAAACTATTTTAAATCAATCCACCCACAAATCGTTTTTGAAATATGGCCGGATGAAAGTATGCTGGACTTACGAATCCTCATCCCGAAAAAAGGAGAACCTCCTTATTTGTATCAACTGTAGAGGCATCGGTTTCCTCAAGATCGCTTATAAGATCTTCTCTGCTGATCTTATCAATCAACTGGGTGATTCTTATCAGTGTGGTTTCAGACTTGGTACGTCCACCATCGACCAGATTTTGACATCCCGTGAGATCTTGGAAAAACATTCGAATCCCAAATTGAGATCCACCAACTATATTTCAAGGCCGCCTATAACAGCGTATATCGATAGAAATTATACTAAGCCATGCTAGATATTCCCATCCCTGCTAAACTTGTCGGGCTCTGCAGGAGCCTTCTCTACGGCCCAGATGCACAAACTCTTTCAAAAAAGGAGTTGGAGGCACTTGAGAGAAAACTTCTTCGACGGACCTACGGTTCCATCTGAGTAAATCCACGGAGATTTGTAGAGGAGGTTTCAACAAGAATTGTACGGTCGACATGAACTTATCTAAAAGAGCAAAAATTCATCTGCCTATATGTCTGGGACGTTTAAAGCCAATGGAAGCTTTCAAGGCCGTCGAATGGATGGACCCAACTAACTTCGAGTGCTGGTTGGAGAGGTTGGAGAGGTTGTAGAGGCCCTGGTACACACCGGACTGTAGCCCTATCTAAGTATGTATGTAAGTAAGACATACAGGAGATTTCCTGCTGAAAAGTTCTATCTGAGGTTACTATGTCAGACCATAGTCAGAGTCGCATGCAAGATCTCAACATTGTAGAAGAGGAGGAATTCACGCAAAACCAACTGAAATTGTTTTAAGGAGGAGATGGATAAGTGAGATTTCATTCCTCGTTACCAATACTTGTGTCTCCCTTCCAAGTAGAGATATGCTCAACCCTAATGGGAACGAAGTGTATTGTGAAGAATGGAAGTGGGAAAGCATCCAAGCTGCACCGGACTACTACAATACTTAGCCCTCTCACGACTTCCAAGATACTTCGAGAATGCAAGATTTCACCGAACTCCACTTCACAGAGTCTTTTTTGTCTACCCCGTCACTATGGGATCGGGGGAAAATGAAATCGCAAATGAACTTATTAGGCAAGGCTCAGAGGAGAGTTTTCAAGGATTCGAACGTATGTTAAGACTGCCTACGTCTCCAGTTAATGCTTCCATTGGTAGTTGGGTTTCATATGAGCATAACTGCAGATAACATTGATCCAGGATACCGACAGACCAAAAGAATGCTTCCTGACGTTTCTCAGAGGTCATCGGTTTTTCCGCTGTAGCAAAGACTGCAAGCTACTTACTACTACAACGGGACACTAAGCTTCGGCTAAGCACTAAGGGTATGCTGGCATAAGTAATAAAATATCCTCCGATGATTGCAGTAAAAGTGATGACGACACTATAGAGTACTATTGCTACGCTCGCTTCAGTATGCAGATCTCCGTCACTGATGTTGTGAGTGCTGGTGCTGTAATCACTTTATCGCAGAAACTCACTTTTACCTTACTTCAGGAGATTGAGAAATTTCGGTATAAAGATTGTACGAGGAGTACAATCTCCCAGTTCTTTGTGTGAGAGCTCTGCTTCAACACGAAAAAAAGACGTCCAGCAAGTTATAGTGCATCCAACCGTACATTTAAAGTTCCATCTATAAATTATGGCTTCGACATACTTCATAACCGGTACCAGTCACATTCATACTTCATAATACACAGACTGTATTCGGAAAATTGGAAAAGGCTAAGCTTTCTGAATAAAGCTGTCTTCTTTGCACTGCAAAAGTTAGGCCTTTAGCAGACTCAGCCTAACATCGCAGTTATCCAATAGATAATGCAACTCCGCACTAAATAGGTTGTAGTTGTAGAAATGGCGTTAAACAAAAGCCGCGGAGAGGTCTGCTCTGGTGCAAAGCTCGAGGTTACGGCTAAGGCGGACACTCCTGACAGACCTAGAACCGGCACCTGGATCGCTAGTGAACACTTCTCAGAAGACATTCTGGAAATCATTAGGCTCTGTAGCCCGAACTTTTCTACTCATGACTTAAACGTCGCGCAACTGAAGGAACGAAGGGGCCTTTGTATGTAGATGCCCGTTCAATAAGGAATCCCTTAATCCTTTGGCGCAGATTAAACGCATGATTCGGTTCCGATTTGAGTCTATAACTCTACGGATTTGAAAAAGTATGACTTGTAAGCTGATATCCAATCTAATGCAACTTCAACTAGAAGAAGAAATAAAGGCTCAGGTCTAGGAACATCTATCTCCTTTCCTGAAACGGATAGCGACAACTCCAATACTTTCGATGTGACAACTAAGTCGACGGTTTTCACCTCTGACATCCAGTAGGAAATGGAAACCGACGACGAATCAAAAAGTGTTCCTTTACGATCAGAGGATGAAGATAAGTTTTTTGGGCACATTTTCAGAATCGGAGAATTCAAATGACGCCGTAGTCGAGGTTGCTCTTGTTGACTGTAGCAACTATGCTCCATCACCCCAAAAAGGTCTCGATTATACTCATTCAGCGTCTATTCAAAGACGCAGAAAACTTCATCCTAATCAAGGAACCATGGAATGTAGAAGATGTGGTTCGTGGACTTGGGACATTTAAATACTTTCCGATCTAATTAAAAGACAAAGGTAAGATCAGAACTTGAATATAGCTAAATAAGTGAAACGCATCCTCAACCGTTGCTAAATTGGAGACTGATAAAAGTTCCTACTGGTTGGCACTCGCATAGCTTAGTGACGACTACGAGTATGTGAGCCCTCCTTGGTGGCAAACTAGATAGGGTGGTACTGGAAGCTGTAGGGCTAAAAACTGGCCTCATCAACGGGTGCGACGCTATCGCTCATCACATGGTATGGTGCAGTACCGACATCAACGATAAATAAGTACTAACCTCATTAATTGCAACATCGCCAAAGACCCCACTTTTATAACAAGAATCCGACAGGAAGATATTACTCTTTTCTCCGACAACATCACTCAAATGCTAACGAACTGGATGGTGTCGTCTGAACGCAATTTTGCAGATCACTGATACATCCAATTCAGTCTGAATGATGCACCTCTCTGCCAACTAACATTCCAGAATCATCGGAAAGTTAACTGGGCAAAATACAGAATAAAATTTTGAAACTACTTTCCTCTGAAATCTTAACTTCCCCAGATAACAGCAGAGAGCTTGCCATAAAATCTAGGTTTTTAGTCTGGCTCTCAATCAAGCAATGGCTGCTTCTTGCCGTCTTATTCAGCCTAGGGGCCAGAAAAATCTGCACTGGTGTACTGGAAAACTCGGAAAATCTTTAACCAAGCAAAAAGTACAAGAAAAGTGACTGGCTGGGACTCATATACATAAAAAACAACTCAGGAGGGCAAAACGACAATCCTAAGGGTCATTTTGTGGCAAATTAAATTAAGCCTCCAAGCCATCGCGGCTAAAAAAACCTCTCTACCAATTCTACACCGCTTAGCTGTTTGAAAAAAAAACCGATTTCTCTTGGACGACCTCAAGTGATCAATCACTCAATCTGCTATTGGACACCTATTTCTAGGTAGCTCCCAATTCGCGGCCACAGCAACTTTAGTAGGACTGCTGCAGCAGCGACTAAAATTCGTGGTCTGATTACAAAAGAGAAGCTGCTCTGGGCGCTGCATAGCTTCAAACCATACAAGTCCGCTGTTCCGGACGGTATAATACCTGCCAAGCAACAAAGGTCCTCAGATATTTTTTTGCCTACGCTAGAGAATATCATGAGGAGCTGTGAAGAACTGATCCACATTCCACTGTCATGAAGAGAAGTAAGTGTAGTTTTCATTCCCAAAGCCGGAAAATATTCTCATGTTGTCCCAAAGGACCTTAGACCTATAGGTCTATCACCTTTCCTTTTGGAAACTCTAGATGAGTGACTGATATCTAGAATTGATCCACGACTTTTACCTACGGCTCAACGTTCTACTGTAAAGGAAAGTCGGTGGAAATGGCTCAACATATAAAAAATGCACGATGGTCGCGTTTCTGGAGCCTGAAGGTAGTTCACTTCGGGAGTTGAACAGTCTTATACTAAATAGCAGGATAATCAATTCCAAACTGGGTGGGGCTTCTGTTAAAAGTTGTGTCAGCTCTGTACGGCGCAAGGCGATGTCCTTTCAACCCTTCTCTTGAACTTAGTGATCAGTGAACTGCTGATATACCTGAAAGCGGGTGGTAGCAGAGCGGTTGTCTATGCGGATGACGTTCTTATAGCCATTTCAGGAAAGCATCATAATGCTCGTAGAACTCTTACACCAAAATCTTAACCGATCTATTCGTTGGGCGGATTGCTGTGGATTGGTAGTAAGCCCCACAATACTGACCTTGTCCTCTTTTGCAGGAAATATAAAATTCCAATCACACACTTCCCTGGGCATCAGTCGCCTGAGGTGGCTAGGATATGCAGGGCGAATAGACTACAGCGCTCCGTGCCGAAAACCAGGCGGGACAACGCAGTAGAAGAAGACCTAACCTCAGGTGGAGCGGATTTAGAAGAGGACCTCAACCGACTTAGAGTGCGCAACTGGAGACAGTTAGCTAAAGGCCGGACTAACTGGAGAGGTTTGTTAGTTGAGGCCCAGGTTCACCTCGAACTGTAGCGCCACCTAAGTAAATAAGTAAAGTCCCTCCCTGAAACGACAGTCTTTTCCGATACAGCGGAATGTTAGGGTCGTATTTTGACAGGAAATTAAACTGGAAACCTAATATTCATGAAAGGGTAAGAAAGGCTACAGTGGCCTTCCCGTTGGGAACAAATGGCGACTTTAACCCCATATTACCCACTATCTATACGTCTCGGATATAAGATTGCCGATCGATCGATCGGCCTTAGACAATGTAGTCAACCGCAGCAAACTGGTTATACGTCTCGGATACTCGCCAACGGGGTGGTTGCCTGGTGGACGGTCTTAGACAATGCAGTCAACCACAGCAAACTAAGCGAAGTCCAGATTACAGCATGTCTATGCATACTACTCCCTCCGCTGCACTGGATAATCCGTTTCACTTGAAATACATCTCTCGATATTGTCAGTTGGCAAGTTGCAGCTAATGCAGCTATTCGCCTTAAAGCGAATGGACAAATAAACTACTTGGCTATGCTAATACTCTTAATAATCGACTACATTATGTCGCAACATTGGTGTGACAATGACTTTCACGCAAGCATCTCCTCTAGATCTTTCAGGGAGGAAGATGCTTTCATGGACGATAAGTCAATCTATGTATTCTATACGGATGGATTCAAGACTGATAGCAGGGTTGTTTGCGATGTTTTCTCAGATAAGCTTAACCTAAGTCTCTCCGTCCGTTACTGTGGCGTGTTCCAGGCGGAAATTTAGGAGATTAAGGAAGTCTTATCCTGGATGAAGTATATCTGCAAGGGATATCCGCATCTTTTCGAATTGTCAGGCCGCAATCAAATTTTTGGATTCAGTCTCAGAAAACTGCCTTTGACTGCAGATCTTCTCTCAGGGAGATGGCAGAGCAGTTCAACATCCACCTAACATACCATATGTTGGATGCTGGGTCACAGAGATATTCCAGGGAATTGTAGAGCCGACGAAATCGCCAAAATTGGAACCAACCTACCTATCCTACTCATAGCTGTAAAGGGCATCATCGGTATACAAAACTTTGGTGGACTGTTGGGGAAAAGTGTCTAACTATCGAACGAATCCAGCCAAAGCCGAATCTGAATCGCTTTAAGAGTTTGATATTTCAAAATAGGAAGCATCTCACTAGATACTGTCTTATAGGCAAGCACGCAAGATGGCTTCTCGTTTTTATAAACAACTTCTGCAGAAGCTGCACGGATAAAGAGGAGGAGGAGGAGACAATCCGCCACCTACTCTGTACTTGCCGAGATCTCTTCCAAAGAAGAAAACTCCACTTACCACTTACAAAGACTTAAGCGATCTGAATAATATAGGCGTTAACAGTGTCCTACGTGCCGTCAGAAGCTTAGATTGGTTCCAAGAGTATGAGGTTCACAAATCCACGTGGCATCAAAATGGGTCAATAGCCTTAAGCGGGTTGATTTTTCCTTCAGTCTCTCTAATTTAACCTAACCTAACTTTTCGTTACAATGTCCTAGTCATCTCATCTCTCTTTTAGCTATCTGGTCGAGCTACATAACAAAACAATTGCCGGTCAACAAACAATGCCAGTTAACTCTCTTGACCATTAAGGTTTACGCCACCACTACTTTGAAGCCTATCACAGCAAGTCAAGCTCGAACCAAAGTTTTAGAAGCACTTCGCTCCCTTAAAAGCTTCTGGTCGGGCTACCAGTAAAAGTCCACAAGGTTCTATACGAATCGTTGATTGGATAAAGCTCGTTAAATGCACCGAAGATCAGTGGCTGCATATTGGAAACCATGACATAAGAGCATCTAATAAATCCGTTCCCGACTATTATGGACGTAAAAGACATGAAAAAGGCGTAGAATTAGGCGAAATGTAACTGGTAAAAGAACTCATTGGTAGCTGATAGATGCCAGCTGCAAAGACTTAGACTCCGGGCTTAATCTTACTGTAAACATTTTTTTTTTCATTAGAGATGCATGCATCTCAACTGGATACAATCCGAAATTAGCCTGGTCCACGTGAGCAAGACGACAAAGCCGTATGACCGAATATTGATGGCCAGCTCCTGGCGTCACCATCATACATATATTGCCATCATACTACACACGGACAGAAATCGCCACTTATAGTCAATCGAGTTGGACCAATGTAAGGCGAGCTTGAAATATTTCGCTCACCCAAACATCCGAGCATTCAGTGCTGTACATTTAGCGTGGACTGTGGTGGGGGTACCACAGAAAGAGTCTTTTAGTCATGGAAGTTCCTATCTTATATTGACCGCAGCTATCCTCGAGGCTCGCGAGCAAATAGAGGACCAGGATGGGGAGCATATCACCCTTTAGGGTCGACAAGTAGCCGTATTCAATTAAATTTCTTAAGGCGACGCCGTTATTGTTAAGAAAAATTGCAACCTCAAAGTAGAAAGCGACAATAACTTTCTCGAACAGCTGACTTTTATACGAGTACATGCTCTGGGAGAATGGGATAAGCCCCTAAAAAGTAGTATCACCTGAGCCAGTAAGTACGGGAACTGTGTTCAAGATGACATACTTTTTCTTCAATGTGATAAATAATAATATCTAGAAATCATAAGGATGAAAACAAAGTGAATTCAGTTAATTCATTTATTGGTAAACAAAACATAATTTAAAAGAATTCAGTAAAACAATAAATAGTATTTTTAAATAATTTTTTAATTAAGCTGAAAAGAGGGTTTAAGATGACACAGTTAGGTATAAGATGACATACCTCTAAAAAATCGTCCTTGCAGAGTTCACTTATGAACTGCTTAACTTTATGCTCAACACCCGCACATAATGTGTGGTACCACTTTGCGGACGCCTGGCAGGCGAGCCAGTGCTCCCCAGGACGTGATCTACTGTAGAGCTCATTGCAGTAGATGCACCCCACATCATCATCATCGTCCGAAAAATCTTGTTGAACATCATCTTCGTCATCCAATAATATGACACGTTTAGTTTGTTTGCGAGCTCTTGGGCTTTTGCTCGTTTTCATTTTTTCCTTGGACTTGCACTCGATTCTCATTAAGAAAAGGACTTTCAGAGAGAACCTGAGAGCCTGTTACTTTCCTTTTAGTGCTTCTTACTTTCCCTGTTCGAGTTGATTTGGGCAATGGAGAAATTGTTTTGAGCATTTACTCAGGGTTGCACTTTATTAAGGAAACGAAGGGATTAGATGACGATGGCGAAGGACCCGGAATGTCAATTTATTGTACTAGACCCGTTGATACTAAAGGACTTTGGTTCTCTAAAATTGGTTGATTTAGAGGAACAACTGCTTCACATGCATCAGCTCTAACATTGTTTTCCGGACTTACAATGATTGAGTTGGTAGTATCAGCTTTAGCGGTTAGCTCGTTCTCCATCACATCACTAGGCAAAAACATATGTTCAGGGAATATGTTCGAATTAAAGGGATAAATTCCAGTTTTTTTTCAAAACCGCTTGTTATGTTCCCGACAGACCCAGAACTTCCATACGCTTTTCCAAACAAAGCACTGATCTGATAAAGGCCAGCCGTTCTGCCAGGGTGGTTTTTAAGCCACGTTGTTAACTCCCGATTATAATAAGTGTCAAGGGGCCCGAAGAATGAAACATCCATAGGCTGAATACGGTGAGTACAGTGAGGAGGCAACCACAACATTATCACGCCATTTGCTTTGGCAAAATCTGATGCGTTCAGATTTTTGTGGCTTCCATGTCCATCGAAAATTAAAAGCACCATGTTTTCCGGGTTGCAACCAGTGAACTGACCAAAATGTTTCATCCACTTGCAAAATAGTTCGCCCACCATATAACCGCTGTCATAGCACAACTCCAAGCATCCAGAGGGTGCACCGTCAAAATACTCACATTTTTTCTTGGAAATATTAGGGCACATACCACAACTGTTACGTGTTGGCCCCTTTCGGCGCTAGTTAAGGCCCCAACCTGTTTCTTTCCTTTGAGCGCAAATATTTTTGGAGGCTTCTGAACAGTACCCATCCCAGATTCATCCATATTATAAATACGATGCGGTGGCATATCAGTCAGTATTTCTTCTAACATCGCGAAGAACTTCATAACTTGAGGCTTATTGAAAGCCATAGCTCTTGCGGCTGACGTTGGTTCAGATGATCTTAATACCAATCTGGGGTTCCGGGCTATAAAACCATGCAACCAATCCCAACCAGCCATTTGAGTCTCTTTGTCGAATTTGTGGTTTATTCCTGCTTTTTCAGCGTATTTAAATGCCAATTTTCTTACGTCCGTGGTTGTGAATCCGAAGAAACGTTTCTCGAACTCTAATATGTGTTGTACCATATTCTTTTCTACTTCTTGGTCAAAAGTTGGCTTGAAGCGGCCTAGGTTTTGCGGAATTTGCTCGAAATAACGACGAAGGGTTGCTTGAGATACTCCATACCTCTTAGATGCCAGTAGCCAACCACATTTATTTTCTCTGACGCACACTGGTAAATTTTAACAAAAACATGGCAAAAATTAGTTTTTGTGTTTTTTCAATTTATTATTGCACGATTATACCAACATAAAACAGTTTTACTAAAATGCACTAGTCTATTTGCATGATAATTCTTTAAAAAAATGGAAAAAGTGTTTTTTTATTTTATTTTAACGCCATAGGTTTTCTTTTGTTTGACATTTAATAATACGATACATATATTTTAAAATATTGAAAAAAAAACAATTGGGTTGTCGTTATTATAAATAAATTAATAAATAAGTAGGTATAGGCAATAATTTACATAAATAAAGAAAGACCAACATGTGTGTCTATGAACATCATTCAATGATTTGTGAAACTGGAACCAAGTCTGCTTCCTCAATTTCTGATTCTATTAGAAACTGAAGTACTTCAGATGGAAACGCATTTTTCGTTTTAGGGTTTAATTTTCTCAAACTACTTATAAATGGGTCAGAAGAAACCAGAAGGTTGTGAAACACGTCTTCCATATTTTGCTGCCTTGAAAATTTTCATGAGAAACTTTTTCGAAAGCGCTTTATGTCTTTGTTCCGTGATTCTTGGGCTTCTTCGCCGAGCTGTCCAATCGGAAGAATAGCTTCAGATATAATTTCAGGGCTGTGTATTAACATTTTATGTACAGTTGTCGGCATATTATACCATGGGTACAATTGCACAAACATATTTGCAGTATCAATACAATACTCGTTAAATCGAGCGATTTGTATTGGATATCCACTGGATATTGTTAACAAAACAACCCTAAATCGACATATTTCATGTTGGCGATATCTGAAGAAGTACCATGTCATGAAAAAATCTGCGGGCAGTGTTGACATCGTTCGTACTACCAAAACCTGGTTTTGGTTTATCGACTAACAGTCCCATTCGGCTCCTAAATGCTTCTTGAATCCTTTTCTTGTTTTCTTCGAATTTTCTTTTATTTTCTTTACCACGAGCTTGCCATTGTCCTATAGGCAGTTTGTAGGCGACATGGATTAAACATTAAAAAAACCTTATCCAAGCATGCAAGGCAGATAACCAAACCTCAGCTTTGACTTGTCGTGAACTTGCTTGTTCAGCATCAAATCTATTTTGTTGAAATCTTTTGATGTTAGACCACAAAGATAACATCTTTGAGTTGACGAGGTTTCAGTTATGGCATTACAGACTTTACCATCTATCATAGTAAGAAGCATTTTATGTTTTACTGAAATACTTTCGTTAATACGATCCATTAAAGTTTCACTTAAAGAAGATATTTGGTTTTCAATGTAATTGAATTCTTTTATAGTAACATCTGTTGTTTCGTGGACGAATTGAACTCGTATTGGTCTACAGAAGCTTGTTGATGATGGACGAGGATTTTGCCACAATATAATTTTGTTTTGTGATTCTGGGTCCCCTAACACTAATTGAATAGGAACAAAAGTTGTTAAGAAAATATTAACATCTGAAATGCTTGGATCTGAAAATCGTTGTTTATATTCACTCACGCCAGAGCTTCCATCACAACCCCATTTGGAAATAAGGTTCATGTTTGACATTTCATTAATATGCAATGTTTCTATAACATCTCGTATTCCTTCAAATAAACGTCGAACTGTGTGATCTAATAAACTTTGTAGAGGTGATTCTGCGAATGATTCAGTTATGACCAAGTTTTCAGGATAACATTTTTTTTTTGTTTCTAAAACATCTGAATAGTTTGGATACATATGGTCATTATGTTTTATTGCGGAATCTCTAATAACATTGTATTGGAACTTTGTTAGTTTACCTTCTACAATTATTGAAAGAGCTTCCTCTGCTGTATATGGAATAATTCCCTGGTCCATTTTTTTCAAAGCTTTTTGGTATTTATTAGCACGTGAAGGGGTTGAAAAGATTATGTTTTTCATCACATTTGAGGAGTTAAGTTTTAATTGTTCTCGTAGTTGCATCTGAGCAGCATAGCTTAATTCCTCGGTAGTGTAATTAGAATGCAAATCTTCTGTTTTACGTCTCTTTGATCGTTCGCTTAGGTCCGAAAAATCCTTTTGAGGCCGCCCAACAAAACCATGAGCTCGGCATGGAAAAGAAATTTCACATTGCAACCAGTTTGTATTTTGTTTTAAGAAGTTGTTGGTATTTCTTGAGGCGCTCAGCCATCTTCTTCTATGTTCGTGACCAAAATCAGTTAATTTTTTCTTTGTTTGTTCTGAAATTTGGATATTGGTCTCGTTTTTAACTTTTTCTACCAAAAAACTATTTTTTTCTGTAATATCACGAGACATACAGCTTCTAAAAAATTCAGAAAGCTGATTTCTTGAAAGAAAAATTAAATTTGATTGCGATTCTGTGCCAAGAAAAAAAAAACATCTAATTAAAAAAAGAAAAAAAATCAGCTTCCTTAACACCTTTTAAAGCCAATATTTTAAAAAGTCGCAAAAAGTCGCAATGTTTTCTGATTGTTTCTAATGAAGAAAATATCTACCTAACTTTTCATTCAAAAGCAATGCCCATCAACTTGATTTTTACATTATTAAAAAAAAAAAATATTTTTTTTTTTTTACTGCTCAAACACATTATCTTTCAAAGCTTGGAAATTAACTTTAGACTTAAAATCTTGCAAAAAAGTGTCATGATCCTCTTTTTACATACCGCTAGCAACACAATCCATGTTAAATTATTTTACAAATCGCAAAAAAAAAAATAAATAAAAAACAAAGCAAAACTACTTATTTGGTTTGTGATCCAAACTTCGTTAATTTAAAGTTTACACTTTAAAAGCATGTACTGATTAAACAGTTGCAATTTGCATCGCATGATCAATCAAGTTTAAAGCTCATTTTATTTGTAAACAACTTGGCATTTAAAAAAAAACAACAAATCGTAATTTTTTTTTGTAGTTTTGGCCATAAATTTGGGGAAATTTACCTGTGTGTGACGTCTTGAATAGCCTTAGCCATATCCTCTGATTGTTTGACGTTCTCTTATAATTATTTGGCATACTGAAATGAAAAGATATATAAATTAAAATAAAATACTACCCTTTAGGTAAGACGACATACCGTGTCATCGTGGACGGCCGGGTATCATGTCATCTTGCCCGATAGGATCGAAAATGTTTAGCAGATTGTTGGCAGCAACATTTTCTGATCAGACAAAAATATCACACAGAAATCACTAAATATACAAATAAGTGCAGGCACAAAACACTTCAGATACAACACAATACTCACTTTATCAGAAATTCTGGAGAAAACACTTAATACAAAAACAATTTTTTCACGCACAAAATCCTTAATTCCGATCTCAATGAAAGCACGTTGTAAACTGGCAGCAGCAGTACTATGGGGGTAAACAACTTCGTAAAACTACATGTCTAGACGTGTCTGGCAGGATTGTGGCGCTTATGGTTAAAGAGTAATTGCAAGTACATACATATGTCATCTGATCGGGTATGTCATCTTAAACACAATTCCCCTAATTTATTCAAATAAACACAATTCTCAACAATCCATATGCTTTCTTAGTAGAGTAAGGTTGTGGAGTAAGGCTGATTCCCATTTTTCACTTTGCCATAACGCCGAGGTCTTCCTATAGAAACACTCGTTATACAGAAAGGCATAAAGTACCACAAGAAAACCCCAATTTCTATTCGCGATAGTGTCCTTTTGGCTTCTGTTTAAATAAGGCAAACAAAATGTCCTTCTTTAACTTAAAAGAACCTTGAGCGGCGGCGGATCTGTTAATCAACTCTAAGCAGTCCAATTTTATAAGGTTTACCTCTGAGATTTTAGAGCATTCTTCTCAACCTCACCATCATCGAATCCTGTAAGTCACTCAATTTTATAAAATCACTGCCCTGATGCGTCTCAATAAATTGCCCTGCCAAGCCACCTACAAACCATGACCTTGACCAGGTTCAAGTTGATCTCTCTCCAAATTAGCGCCTAACTTTGCTTATTACAAGCAAAATCACTGCTGTCTATGCAAATGATAGATTCTCCATCTTTCCTCGCCCAAAAGCGACGTCGATGTTGTAAACTCTAAAAAAAAAAAAGGAAACTTTCAAGTCTTACCAAAATCCACCTCTTATCGCCTTTGACAGGTGATTAACAATTTTCAAAGTTTCAATCGAAAAACAAAAGTAACCGAATTGCGATTTTTTTTTTTTTTCGTCTGAAAAGTTTTCCTCCACCGCTTCTCTGCACGGCAAGGACAGAGAATTCATTTAGGGACACCATTTACCTAATAGGTATCCAACGTATACCTTTTATCTCAAGGATCATCTCGTCCTTCGAAAGGAAAAGATGGAACGACTCTTAATTTTTATTTTTAATTTGTGTGATTATCTTCCACTTAAACGATATCCACCCCAACTACCCTTCGAGAAACTGGGCCCTAAGGAAACTTTGCGCGCACTTTTAAAGAAATAATAAAGAAAATACGAGTAATCGTAGTCCTCATAACCCCCCCAGTTTTGGAAAGAACTTTCTCCTTCAACAACTTAAGGCGGTGTAAACGGAAAATAACTCTAAGAAAATTTCCAAATTCCATTAAGGATAATAAATTTTGTAAGTGATAGCAAGTACTCGTAGAGGAGAAAGTTTTTGCATTCTCCATGCGCACAACATCCTTCAGTAAATGCTCTAAGCCAGCCATAAGTTTCCTTACATTGGGCTCACATGAAGGCTGGATCAGATCCGATGGCTGGTTGTTGTATGAACGTACGTTCCTGTAGTCATTCTCGCCGTTTCTACTTAATTGCCTTACTCACGAAAGGATGCAATGGAACTCGGCTTCGATCATATGATACACCTTTCGAGAGGTAATTCCCTTTTACTTAACAGTTACCCAATTTGGAAGGGAACTACTCCTTCGAGTGGGCTTCATTCCAGAGATGTACGAGTAAGACGACAGCAACTACGACTATGACTACCGACAACAACTAGAAGTCCTGATACCTAAGGTTCTTCGGGTAAGACGACGACGAGTGCTTATTAAAAAGTTTTCCTGCCATGCAAAATGTGTCCTTGCTATGTATACTCGTACACCCATTGGAAATTTTCTGTCCACCCCCCGTACCAATATTGTGAAGCCCTTCCTTATGCTCATGCAGTGGATGTGAAGTTTTCCAACTTCCGCCTTCTAGATTGCATTCTTCGAATAATTGAGTTGTTTTCAAGCTCTTAAAGGAGCTGGCCTGGAATTTTTAGATTCAAATTGCCCACGTCACAAAAAACAAAAAACAAAAAACAGAAAAAAAAATTACAATTTTCTTCAAAAACAAAAGGAGCGCTCCCTTATCGAAAACAGAATTACGAGTATGTCCAATCTGACACCCAAGGAGGCGAGACTCTACGAGACCATTAAACAGCAATTTCAGAAGCAAGGAGTCTTGGAAGAAATGAAATGCCAGTTGCAATCACGTTTAGTGGATATGATGCGTGGCGGTGGTGAGGGGACATCTTTAAAGACTAGGAAGCAGCCTGACAAACAGGATACAAGGATTCAGTTGTTGAATCAGTTGATAATGGAGTACCTTCATTGGCATGGATTTAGTTATTCCGCAGAGATGTTTGCAACGGAGAGTGGAATTCATAGTGAGTGCCCGAATCGTCAGCTCCTCGAAGCAGCTGTGGGAGAATTCCACACGAGGGAGATTCCAATTCTGCTCGAAATCGTTTTCGGATTGTGGCGTAATGAACAAGGATGCGGTGATAAATTGTAATTCAATGGAAATTAAAGAGTTTGTCTTGTGAAATGCAGTATATGGTATATTACTCATGCTACTCAGAACAAATTTGTATCTTTTTTAGAGGTGTTGTGGTGCAAGCCTTCCCTGTCACATGCTGCCAACGATGACTTGCCTCCCTAATACGAAGTTGGAGTCCTTATTGCTGATCTGAATGTTGTTCTAGGTGAAGAAATATGTGGAAGCCATCTTTGGCGAAGTAGTTCTTATGGCCTAGGTTTCAGGCGGTGACACCCGCCTAACATGGCAGATACAGTGAGCCATCGCACTCGTGAAGCCACGGGGGAGGAAAGTGTATATTTACATGGTTTTTTTCTCATTTACCGCTAAACCGGTACACAGCCCGCTATGTTCTCCCAATTATGTCGATATCATCGGGGTACCCTGGTAGTTGCGCAGACTTTTGAAAGATTGTGCCTCTGGCGTTCGTGAATGAAGTCACATAACAGCGCGTCACATTCTTTGACATCAAAGATCTCAGTTAAGTCCCTACCGACTTTGACGGAGCAACGAGCGCTCCCAATCGTCATTCCGGACAGATGGACGAGCTTGACAGAAGTGCCAAAACTAGACATGGCTCTATACAGCTCGTGTTTATAAATGCTGCCATATGCGTCCTTAACACCGATGAAAAGATGGTGGGTATCGATTTGAACTTCTTCAGTTTTTTCCAGGATCTGCCGGGGTGTGAAGATTTGGTCGATTGTGGACTTTCCTGGTTTGAAGCAACACTAATAGGAGCCAATCACGTTGTTGACGAAGGTAGGTAAGATCTTGTGTGCGATGTAGAAGACACTTATACCACTATAGTTGGTGCAATTAAGTGGGTCTTTTTTTTTGGATCGGGCAAACGATGCTCAGACCCCATCCATCACACCTTCACTATACTGAAAAGATATTAGAAATGAATTGGTGAAAAACACTTCTAACAGCCTGTAAGCCACCATGTCTAGAAGCTTTGTTGACTTTAAGCTTGAAAATTGGTATCCTTACTTCTTTCTGGTCAGGTGGACCGAAGTTTTGACTATCGACGTCTAAGTTGAATGGTCTATTCTGCCTGATGGCGGGGTATTGATCGTCGTTTCGGTTATGCAGTCAGCATATTCTCAGCGCAGGCTGTGACCCTACTACAATGTCTCCTTCTTCATCTCTACTGCCTTCTATACGAGTCATCTGGCCGTGACACGTTCTTCTTAGCCGCATGTAAAACTTCCGAACCTGGAGTACGAAATCTCAATATCTTCGAACGCGCGCTTCTTTTGTTTTCTTCTTCTGGAGAAACCGATGTTTTTCCCGTCTTTTCTGCTCGTAGAGCTCATGAGCAGCTGTTGTCTTTCGTTTTAGCGCCGATTTTTTGGGTGAAACCCAGCACATCAGTCGCGACCTCTGTGATGCCACGTTGACAGCATTGACACCGGTTTTCGATAATTCATGCTGACTGCATAGAAGTTGTTGAGAAATTTTGGGATACGCGTTCGGCAAAGATTCGGACGGTCCCTTGCGATTTCAGATTTCATACGTCATATCTTCTCACAGTAGTTCTTCTTCGTTGTGGCGGTAGGGAAATTGTGCAATTATATTTTGGCTACAACAAAGTAGTGTTCCGAATCAATGTGGGCTACCCGAAAGGTTCGGACTCACAGAATAATGAAGGCATGCCTTACGTCAGCCGCTATGCGATCAATTTGATTTAGCATTTCATGATACAGAGACCGCTGTATCCGCTTGTGTATGTTGAATGAAGAAATATCAGCTATAGTGATATTTCGTCACGTCGCAAAGTCAATAAGCCTAAGTTCGTTGCCAGACATTGTGTCGTGTAGGCTATGTTTACCAATTGTCCTACCAAAAATTTTCGAGTGCGAATAATACGATTTTAACATTCTTATTCGGACATTGCTCATAAGTCTTGACGAAGAGTTCGTAGAAATATTTTTTTGTGGCGTTATCCTTCTCTTCCGTAGGTGCATGGGTGCAGATTAGGCTTATGTCAGCGAATTTAGCCTTGATGGGGATTATCATAAGATGCTAGCTCACGTGTCGGAAGCTCAATCCTTCTTGCCTAACTCTGTCCCGTATGACATGGATGGCGGTGGTATTTGCGGTTACGGGTCTCTGAAAATTCTTCCACTGCACATGGCCTGTTAAGGGTTTGAACATTCCAGTTGCTGATTCGAAGGTCATTGTCCTCGGTTGGTTTACAGGGTTCATCAACAATATAGTCGAGGCTCGTTTTTGTTTTTGGAATTGTTTGGTACTGAAGTTACCCTGACTCATGCTCCCAACCTAGATGGCCAGGTTCTTAGTTTTAACCCCTAGAACAAGAGGCTGCATTCCCCGAACCCACTTCGGGCATGCGAGCGCTGCTCTTGGAGCACCAATGTCTACTTCCGCGTGTTATTTTTTCAAGATCCTGCCTCAATCTTGAAAGTTCCTTATGCTCCGAATATGTCGGAGTTGTTCAAATAAAGCCCGTCTGGTCGTACGTCTTTCTTCTTAGGGTCTTGTTGGACATCTGGGGGCATTTGCCCATCAGGTCAGCAAGAGATGCCCAGATTGAGACAGCACTAGCACATACGTGCTTAAGTCCACAAGGCTCAGCCTGCACAGTTCTGAATGTATAGATTCATATAAATCATCACTCAATAAGCCTCTGGACTGACATATAGATGACACCACTGTGATTTCTGCTGTGGGGACACACTAGCGCCCTGGTGGTGAAATTACAAACGATCCTTAAAATTGAAACGCAACTAACTTCAGATAATTACTTAATACGTTTTCAAAAACTGATCCTTTTCTTCCTTGCTAATTCTTCCTGTATTTCTTCCTGTGAACGGTTGTACTAGTTTTTAGAGTTTAAATTAAATAAAGTTGAAGTAAAATATTTTCATGTCTTTTGTTTAACTTTTTGTAGAAAGTATTTGAAGTTTAGTATTAAGTAGCTGCTAGACCGCTACAATTGGTGACCCCGATTTTGAAACACTTACATATTTACGTACTGCGCACTCTCATTAATTTATTTGCGAATATGGAAGATGCTGATACTGATCGTCAAGATTTTTCTTCACCGAATGGTAATTTGGAGAATTATAACGTGCACCTAAACCAAGTGCAGATCGATCGTATCGAACGAGTCGATTTACCACCATTTTGGGATAAGATAGTGCAGCTGTGGTTCACATCTATCGAATCACAGTTCCAGGGCAAAAGGATTTCAGCCGACTCAACCAAATGCTACGCAGTTATCGCCTGTCTTGATCAGGAAATTCTTTCGGTGGTGGAGCTTATTATTACAAAACCATCAGACAAAGACAAGTATTTAAAAATTAAAGAAGCCCTGATAAACCATTTCTCCATTTCACAGGAACGACAATTCAAAACTTTAGCGTCGGGTCTAGTGGTAGCTTATTGGATGCTACGTTCATAAGAACCCTATGGATCGACCGCTTACCACAGAGTGTCCAAGTTGCCCTCACAACTGCTGACAGTTTAAAAATAGCAACCTCGCACAGCCAATAAAATCATAGACATTCAACGTCACTTAAATTTTGCACACATCATGCCTGTTTCTCAGATCTCAGAAACCAGCGAACTTGGGAAGCAAGTACAATAGTTAGCAAGTAGGATGGAAAAGATTTCACAAAAACTTGATCGCTTCATGGGCAACAACAGAAGATGAATTGCATCTTCACGTCGTAATAAAGAAAACAAGGCACTAGCATCCGCAACTGATAAAGGAAACCATGTGCATGGCAAACAAACCAGGGAAACTCCAGCCACTATTAATAGATTCGACATCTGAGACATGCTTTTGCCGACTCTTTGTTTTTGACCGCACAGCAGGAGTCAAATTTCTCGTCGATACCGTACATATGGACAACGAACACTAAACATTGGACTCCATCGCCCCATCCACTGGATTTTCTGCATTGCTGACGTACCATATCCAATCATAGGAGCTAACCTCCTACACAAGCATGGTTTATTTGTTAATCTTAAAAATAGATATCTTTCGGACCCAATCACAAGTTTTAAAACAAAAGTTTCGATAGAACTTGCCCCAGTTACCTCTATGACTTCAATCAACTTAACCACTAAACACTCCTTCATAGTCAAAGAATTTCCGCAATTGCTTGAAAATACATCCAACCGCTCAGGAATGAAACATGCAGACACCATATTCTAACAACTGGACCACCTTGTGCACAACGAGTAAGAAAACTTTGCCCCGAACGTATAAGAATAGCAAAAGCATAATTCCAGTTTATGATGGAATTGGGGCATGTAAGACCCTCTAACAGTCCTTGGGCCAGTCCACTTCATATGTCCAAGAAGAAAAAGGGAGATTGGCGGCCTTGTGGTGATTATCGTAGACTTAACGCACAGACACTGTCGGATCGTTATCCCGTATCTTTATGTATTACAACATTACGTTACAATCACCACAGGTAAAAAAGTTTTCTCTATAATAGATTTGCGAAGGGCATTCCACCACATTCCTATTGCTGAAGATGACATTCCAAAGACAGCAGTGATAACACCCTTCGGTCTTTTTGAATTCATCAGTATTATATTGATGATCTCCTAATTGCCTTCACTTCATCTGAAGTCCACGAGATACACCTTCTCCTAGTCTTTCAGAGACCTAACCGCTTAGGACTATGTATCAACGTAGATAAGTGTGTCTTTGGAGCAACCTAGCGTGAACTTTTTGGGTTACAATATCTCCGCACAAGGTTCATTGCCAATGCCAAATCGCGTTCAAGCTATTATGGATTTTCCAAAACCCAAAACAATCCTGGACTGAGCCGATCTCATTCAACTTTTACAGACGACATATGAAAAACGCTCCTTTAACTCAGGCATCATTAAACGAGTTTCTCCAAAACTCTAAAATGAATGACAAAAGGCCGGTGCCCTGGACCCCTGAAACGGTCGAAGCATTTAAACTAGTCAAGAAGCAGGTTGCTGAGGCTACACTACCGTCGCATCAATTACCAAATGCTAAACTCCGCCTTACAACTGATGCATCTAGTACAGCACTTGGAGCAGTCCTTGAACAGGAATCTACCGGTATATGGGAACCACTAGGTTTTTTTTTTCAAAGAAGTTATCACCTTCACAGAAAAATTACAGCACATACGACAGAGAACTTACTGCAGTCTATGAAGCAATTAAATGCTTCCGATCATGGATCGAATGCAGGGAATTTCACGTCAGGACAGACTACAAGCCATTGTCAATTTACTACAGATCTTCAACCCATAGCCGGCATTGAAAACAAGGTCGCAGATGCATTATTCCGTATTAACGCTATCGAATTACCACAAGTTATCGACTTCCAAGAACTCTCCACAATGCAATCAACAGACCAAGAACTTCACAACCTTTTAAACAGCAACAACACATCATTGAAATTCCAAAAAATGACCTACGGTCCGACTCATCCGGTCATCTACTGCGATGTTTCCAGCAATGATATCAGGCCATTTGTTCCTCAATCCCTCCGTCAAAGGATCTATGAAAACTTTCATAACTTGGCTCACCCTAGCGGACGATCCACAATCAAAATAATATCTCAACGCTGTGTATGGCCATTAATGAATAAAGACATAACCCAGTGGGCTCGCAACTGCTTACCTTGCCAGCGTTCAGAAGTAGGACCACATTTTCACATATCACCAGACCCCGATCAGAGATTTGACCACATACTCGTAGATCTAGATCTAGTGGGACGGATTTAAATACTGCAAGACAATGGTTGATCGCTTTACGAGGTGGCCGGAAGCAATTCCTATAAAAGGCATAAGTGCAGATACGGTGGCTAATTCTTTCTACACTCACTGGATAGCTAGATTTGGATGTCCTAAAATAATACAACTACGGACCAGTTATCACAGTTTGAAGGCGCACTTTTTACATCAATTTCACGTTTAGATGGTGGAAAATGAATTCGCACAGCCGCTTATCATCCTCAAGCAAATGGTATGGTAGAAAGATGGAATCGAACACTAAAAGCAGCAATTATGTGTCACCAAAATCCAATTTGGACGCAAATACTTCCCACGGTGCTTCTTGGTTTAAGGACTTGTTACAAAGAAGATCTTAAGGCATCACCAGCTGACTACCTATATGGAACCACTCTCAGAATTTCAGGTGAGTTTTTCACACATGAAGACCCTCGTATAGATACAGAATTGTTTAAGGACGATTTCCGCACACACGTGAGATGGATTAAGCCAGTTCCAGCTTCACATAATCATCGACAAAAAACATTTTGTTACAAAGATCTGTACTCTTGTACACACGTTTGCTTGAGGCTTGATAAATCCAAACGCTCACTTCAACAACCTTACTCTGGACCACATCTGATAATCAAGCGAATCGATGACCGGCTTTTCACAATTAACGTAAACGCCAAAGAAATTAATGTGAATGTTGAGCGTCTTAAACCAGCTCACTTGGCAGCAGACGACATGGATTTACAGCAGGCCAATACAAGTCCTAAGCTGCTAGACCGCAACTACTTAATAGGATAGTAATACCCCTCAAAAGATACGTGTCAAAATTGCATGCCAATCCAACCGTGGGGTGAGCAAAAATTTAAATAAAACAACAACGGTGTGCCATGTAAAATGATTCTGGCCTTATTTTTAAGCTACGTTCATGCCATTATGTACTGAACAGCACATCATTTAAATGGGCGCCTCGGTTTCTCTGGCAGTGATTCAGGCGGTCGATCCAATTTTTGATGACTCGGTCCAATATGTGCGGCGTTATTCCCGCAATATCCTATCGAATGTTGGCCTTGAGATCGTCCAAAGTATTGGGTCTATAACTTCTTGCGGTTTGCTAAGAGATGGCGTAATTTGTATTATTCCATTGATATTATTCCATTGGAACATGCGTTGAAAAGCTACTGTCATTGTTCGTCATTTCAGTATATGTCATTCATTTGAAGCGCAAATAACAATAATTTTTTTTCACTCAAATATGTCGAACTTTGTGCCTGAAAAAGTGTTTTTGCGGGGAGTTCTTCTTCATTACTTTAATATGAAGAAACATCTGCCGAAAGTCATCGTATTTTGGTGGAAGTTTATGGTGAACATGCGCTAGCTGATCGAACGTGCCAAAAGTGGTTTGCACGATTTAAAAGTGGTGATTTTGGCTTGGAAGACGATGAACGTCCTGGGCAGCCAAAAAAGTTTGAAGATGAAGAACTGGAAGCATTACTCTATGAAGATTGTTGCCAAACACAAGGAGAGCTCGCAGAATCTTTGGGTGTCACTCAAGCAGCCATTTCAAAACGTTTAAAAGCAGCTGGATATATTCAAAAGCAAGGAAATTGGGTTCCACATGAACTCAAGATGAGAGACGTCGAAAGGCGGTTTTGCATGTCCGAAATGCTGCTGGAACGCCACAAAAGTAAGTCATTTTTGCATCGGATCCATTACGACAACCCCAAGCGCAAAAAATGTGAAACCCGGCCAACCAGCCAAATCAACGGCAAAGCCGAATATCCATGGCGAGAAGGTAATGCTCTGAATTTGGTGGGATCAGATGGGTGTGCTGTATTATGAGCTGCTAAAACCGGCTGAAACCATCAATGGACAACGCTACCGAGCACAAGTAATCCGTTTGAAGAGAGCAGTGGCCGAAAAACGTCCGGAATATGCGACCAGACACGAGGCAATAATTTTCCATCATGACAACGCTCGGCCCCACGTTGCTATTCCGGTTAAGAACTATTTGGAAAACAGTGGATGGGAAGTCTTACCCCACCCGCCTTATAGCCCAGACCTTGCCCCTTCTGACTACCGTTTGTTCCGGTCGATGCAGACCGCCCTCACTGAAATACGGTTCACATCAGAGCAGAATATCAAAAATTGGCTTGATTCATTCTTGGTTACCAAGCCGGCGCAGTTCTTTTGGGATGGAAAAAGTCATAGCTTCAGATGGGCAATACTTTGAATAATACTATTGTACATGTCTTACATAAATAAACGTTCAAATTTTGAAAAAAAAAACCGCACGAAATAAATTATATACCCAATAGTTGGCTTGTTAGCGTAGACTAAGAACTTGACGTAGCCCCAGAGAAAATAATCGAGTGGTGTCAAATAGTATGATCGCGGCGGCCAATTGATGGACCCTCGCCGTGAGATGACCCAGTCGCTAAACTTTTCCTTCACAACTTTGAACGTTACGTCGCTTATATGGTATGTAGCGCCATCTTGTTAAACCCACAGCTCGGATATATCGATGTTGTCGAGCTCTGATCACAGACAGTCGGTTAACATCGGTCCATACCTGAGACCATCGAAAGAAATAAGTTCCGATGATGTCGCCATGTCATAAACCGCACCAAATAGTCAATCTTAGAGGATACATTAATGCCTGGCCAAACACTTGTGGATTGTGCTCGCTCCAATAATGCCAATTTTACTTGTTGACATAGCCACTGAGCCGAAAATGGGCTTCTCCCGAGAAGATGATTTTTTAGCCGAAATCCGGTCAATATTTCCAGCTTCCAGTTAGCGAACTCATGGCTTTGTCTATGGTCACCCGGTTTCAATTCTTGCGTTACCACAATCTGGTACGAATGTAGACCCAAATCCAGCCGCAAAATAAGCCGGGTTGACTCTCTGGCGATGTCCAATGCAGCTGATCGGCGCCGAATCGACATTTTTGGGTCTTCTTCGATGCAGGGCGCTACGGTAGCATGCTTTCTGCGGGTTGTACAAACACTGATGATGCTGAACGTTCTGGTCGCCCGCAATCGGCAGTTGTTCAGGAAAACTCAAAAAAATTCCACAAAATTGTTTTGGAAGACCATAAAGTGCTGTTGCGTGAGATAGCTGACACGTTAAAGATATCAGAAGGTAGCGTGCTTTCAATTTTCCACGAAAATTTGAGCCGCGAAGTATGTGCCGCGTTTGCTCACACTGGGCCAAATATAACAACACGTCGACAAATCAGATCGCTATTTGGAGCTGTTTAAGTCAGATAAAAAGGATTTCTTGTGTCGGTGTGTGACAATGGATGAAACAAAGATATATTACTGTACAGTGGACAGCAGCCGGTGGAAGCCTTCCAAAGCGATAAAAAACTTAAAATTCGGCTGGCAAAGTTATGGCACCCGTATTTTGGGACGCTCATGGTATTTGGTACATGGACTATCTTGCGAAAGGTAAAATTATCAATAGTGAATATTACATGGCATTATTGAATCGATTGATTGTTAGACATCAGGAAAAAAACGGCCTCACATGCAAATGAAATGCACCGTGTCACAAGTTGATGAAAACGAATTTCGCTTCGAATTGCATTCTTCATCCACTGTACTCTGGAGCCCTGGCCCTCAGCAACTGCTGGCTTTTTGCAGACCTCAAAAAGATGATCCAGGGAAAGAAATTTGGCCCAAATTAAGAAGTGAATACCGAAACGGAGGCCTATTTTGAGAACAAAGGCAAATCGTTCTACAAAAAACGTATCGAAAAGTTATCACATTTAAAGGACAGCATGTTGCTGTATAAAGTAACTTCACCGAATACCGATGACACCTTCTTTATATCAGTCTAGGAACTCTGCTAGTTGTTTGGTGGCACATAGCCTGAAACCGAGTGCAGACGCTATTATAACATGAACAAATTACGGAGCATACATTGTTTGATTTTGCGTCTGCTTAACACTTAAGGAGGCAAATCTTTCTCAAGATTGCTGTGATCTCTGACATTGAAAACACCTCGCTTAGAGTTTTTTAGCCTAATCGGTTCTCTTTCGATTTCTTAGGTCATTTTCCAATCCTCTGGTTTCACTATACTCGTATGTCAACTTCAGCCAACTTACTAGGTAGTCTCCTGCACACCTTTTGAAGTTCTCTACCACAGCATGAAGCTGGGGGGATTATCTTCATGAAAAAACTAAGCGCTGTGAAAATGTTTGCATAGATTAGAAAATAGTATCCCTACGAAGCATTTTCCAGAACTGCCGTTATCATATCTGACTATCTGGGCCAATTCTAGTTGGAAAAACCAACACAACGGTTTCGTAATAAGCTTTTGTCAAACGTCCATCGTTTATTATCAACAATCAAATAACAACAGAAGCCTACCATTATCCCTGTAATGGATGTCCAAATTGACAATATTGCAAGCCATCCAACTATGAAGGGAAAATTAACTAAACTTCCAATTAAGTCTCTGTTTAGAAACAATAAAACGAGATACTGAGCAATAGATACGACAGTACGTTTACCTTTATGTTCAACGACCCAAGGAAACCTCTCAAGTGATTCATTACAATCAACGTATAGCCCAATTCGCATTGCTTGCTCTCAGATTCGTAAGCTCCCAGCTCCCTTCCATCCTGGTACGAATACACATCTCGTTGTACCTACTTGGAAATGTCCTTTTCTTCTTTGATTGCTTGTCGTTAAACAAGAATCGTTACAATTCCTTTAGAGAGCAAGATAAAGCTTCAGCTCCTGTTGGGCTCCAAAAATAGCCACAAATCCAATTAAATTGTTGAGTTCTCAACATTTGAAAAGGACATCACATCACATATCACAGATCACACCTTGTTCTACATTCAACAAATTGATTCTCTGTCCTTTTCTAACACAAACATCCTACATAGAGAGCAGGTAGGGGTATGGATGTGAGTTGGAATTAAATTTTTGGCAATCATGTCATCTTGAATTTGTAAATCGAAAGAACATTGTTTGGTGTCTCCGAAAAACATCTTTGGAATGCTCCATGAGCATTCAACGAGTAAGGACCTTTAATAAACAAAATATCAATCTCATCGAATGTTTCTCGTGTCTAGTGCTCAGTGCCATGTTCTGTGCCAATGTCCCTGGTTCTTGTCGTATCTTTCTATCTTTCTATCTTTCTATCTTTCTATCTTTCTATCTCAAACTACCACTTTTATTGTCACGTGGCATTCAAAAATTGCTCCTACTACTTACCCGGAGGTAGTGTCTTCCTTTTTGATGGCCGATTCGAACATGAAACATGACATAACATCACACACATCTTATCGTTGAGTGGTCATTTGAAGAATCCTGTCCTAGCCCTACGCAAACCTAAATACTAAATGACAAACACACAAACTTTCAACCAAAAGACTCGAAGGAAGTCCTTCTGTTTTTGGGGTTTTTATGTAGGGCACAAGATACGACAACGAGTATCTGCTTTGACATGCATAAATACGGGCAACATCATCATCATCATCATTGCCATCATGCAAACAAGGATAACAAAAACCAAAGTGATAGGATGCTCGGATGGACGACTACGTGTAGTGTATTTGGTAGATGGGCATTGGGAAGCCTTCCAAAACCAGGAAAGACAACAAAGCCATACAGCCGAGATGACATTCATTTTAATATTGTGATTTCACTTAAAGTGAGTTTGGGCCATGAATCTGATCGGATGGAAGCACCAAACAGAAACAGAAACAGAAACATCAGCAGTAGTAGTAGCAGCAGCAGCAACATCAGTAGACCAATGTTTATGGCAATTTAAGTGGTCATTTTGGATTTTAGGGTAAAAACATGCTCCTTTAGATGTCATCTGGTCATCGTTTGATCAACCCTCCGGTGGGGGTGGGATGGATCCCTTGTGGCATAAACTTATGGGGCAGGATGCATATGCTTGGAAATATTATATTCAGAAGATTACAAGGTGTTTGCTTGTATGGGGTTGCTTTATGCCATTGAGATGTTTTGCAGTACTGAAGTTGAATAGATGATTTTAGGTTCTGTTTTCGATTTAGGGGTTAACTAAGTTGAGGTTTAGACTTTGCTCGGCATATTAACTTTGAGGTGGTTTTCCATTTGAGGGGATATATACTGAAATAACCATTCTAATGGGGCTACGATGTACCTTTCGAGGAATATATCTTGGATATGTTTTTGGATTTATTTTTAACCTTCCAATTCAATTGGATATGTTAGGGGTTACACTTGGTAGACTCTTCGTTAACTTGCATGCGGAGACACTGGTGACTTACCGATGGGATCTTATCAACTGCCTAAAAGGACTGTCCGCAATATTCCGAGGACAAAAAGTGAATGCCGTTGACTTACTGGACCGATTTTGAAGAGTCCTCATCAAGTTTCCATGACTATAAATTGACCAAGTAGAATGGCGTTCTAGAGATGCTCATCTACTAACCAAAATATTAGAGAAGCTGCAAATGAGGTCGGCTCTTACAAATATTTGCAGTAGACTTAATCAGAAAAGAAATGAAGTTTCGAACTGCCCACACAAATAAATTTCACATCCTTGCATGACTACAGTTGTTGAGTAATTCTACTCGATGGCTGGTTCGTTGAAATAAAAAAAACGATGATTTTCTTATGCTGTTACACTTTATTCCATTAGACTTTCTTTGCTCGACCGCACGCCGGTAAAACTCCAAACAGAATAAACGAGAGTTAAAACCGGAAAAGCTTACAATTGGGGAGAAAAAAAATGGCGGAAAGTAATGAAGTGGCAAACGTACTAGATCATTGATTGAGTTGATCAAGTACGATCTCACCTAAACATTACCGGCCGCCTTGGCGCGTAGCGCCTAAATTACATATAAATAATAAAAAAAACATTAGGTACGTAATCTTAAGCTACTGCAGGATGTAATAAATTCAGTGATATGGTGATATATATGATTTCATTATTGTAGATGCACTTAAACGAAATCGGAATGTACATTGAATAATGGACGTTAAGGATTGCCAGGTGAGATGCCCGGTAGCATTTTTCAAGGAATACCATTTAACAATTAAGTTTTAGAATTAAAGAGAGAGAAAAAGTATAGTGGACGTGTGGATGAAAATTTTATAAAAAGGATAAAAAAAAAAAAAAAAAATCGTTTCAATAGGATGGGAGAACGCAGAGTTTAACGATGGGACGTGTGAGTTCACCCATCTGAGTCTTGATTGTTGCCACCCTGACCCTACCATCCGGTCCTGGACAAACGCGAACGACTCTTCCTAGCCGCCACTCGGTAGGCGGCAAGTTTTCATTTCGAATAACCACCAAATCATTTACTTTTACGTTTTCGTTCGGATGTTTCCACTTGTACCTTTTATGAAGCTCGGCTAGATATTCCTGTTTCCACCGACGACAGAATTCTTGGTGCAGATACTTCAACCTTTCCCAACGATTGATTATTGATAAGGGTGGATTTTGAATTTCAGGTTCAGGAGCAGCGAGCAACGGCGCTCCGCGGATAAAGTGCCCTGGTGTCAGGGCGAGCAGATCCGTTGGGTCGTCGGACACCCGTGAAAGGGGCCTGGAATTTAGACAGGCTTCAATACGGCTCAATAAAGTCGCGAACTCTTCGAAAGTAAGTCTGGTATTAGAGGCAGTTTTGCGAAAATGGGTTTTGAAGCTCTTAACGCCGGCCTCCCACAGACCGCCCATGTGGGGAGTTCCCGGTGGGATAAAAACCCAGGTGAAGCCTAGTATTCCATATTTCGAACACGTGAGGGACGGCATTGATGCGTGCAGGCGTTCAAAATCCTTTTGTAGGAGCGCATGGGCGCCTACAAAGTTGGTACCGTGATCCGAGAAGACCTTCTTGGGTAAACCTCGTCTGGCGACAAATCGAGCAAATGCTGCGAGAAATACTTGGGAAGAGAGGTCGCTAGCAGCTTCCAAGTGGATAGCTTTGGTCGCAAAACACACAAATAGGCAGGCATAGCCTTTCGTTATACGACAGTTCCTACCACTGAAGCTCTTTATTTCGAATGGACCTGCGAAATCAACCCCCGTATAAGTGAATGGGGGTGACAAGGAACACCTCTCTATTGGAAGTGCAGCCATAATTTGTTTTCGCATTTGTTGACGATGTACTATACATGGTTTACAGTTCCTAATACACGATTTTATAAGATTTTTCACTTTAGGGATCCAGAAGGTCTGACGTATCAAGCGTAACATCAACGCATTACCTCCATGAATTGAAATGTCATGAATAAAGTGTACAATCAGATGAGATAAGTGTGATGAATAAGGAAGAATGATGGGGTGACGTTCGTTGTAAGGTAAAGTGGAGCGTGCCAAGCGCCCATTGGGTCGAAGAAGTTTATCAGGATCCGGCTCGAAGGACCACCCTTTTGAGAATCTCGGAGGCCAGAGGAAACTCATGAGCCTGGTCCTCCGCTAATTGTATCAAAGTCCGGAGAGCCAAATATGGGGCACAGTTTACACCAAAAGTCACTGTCAGTAATTCGTAATCCTCAATTTCAGTTTGTTCGTCTTTACGGAACAGAATCCGCTGAAAAGCCGCATCGTCGGGATGTATTAAGATTTGTCGGTACATTTTCTCAATATCTGCGTTGAATACGAACCGAAAAAATCTCCAACGAAGTATGAGGGACGTTAAGTCGCGTTGTAGCGTTGGCCCCGGAAATAGAAGATCATTCAAGCTCTTTCCACTGCTGGAGGCATTTGAGGCGTTAAAAACGACTCGCAACTTGGTTGACACACTTTCCGGTTTAATGACGGCATGGTGGGGTAGATAGAAAGAAGAAACCGAGTCATTTCCGACCTTCTCAAGAAGAGCTACCTTGCGCATGTGGTTTAGAGTAAGATACTCGCAAATTACTTTTGTATACTGTGATTGTAAGGTGATATTCCTCGACAAAGACTTTTCGGTACGAAGGAACTGCTTTAATGCAAGGTTTCTAGACATCCCCAGTTTCAACTTCGATGGCACTTCAGGCCGAAAAGGAAGTCGAACGACATATCGTCCGTCGGGTCGCCTTGCAGTGGTTCTTTTGTAGAAGTCTTCGCAGTATTGATCCGATTCCGACATATAAGTGTAAGTGTTAGGAATCTCCTCTAACTCCCAAAACTTTTTGAGTTGCTCATCAAGCGTATGATCAGCAAGGACACCTTGGTCGTGAATGAGGAGACATTAGTAGATAAGGGCCCAGACAGAATCCAACCGAACACTGTCTTCTGGGCGACCACATTGGTTGACAAGTGCTTTAACCCCTGTCGTATGATGGTTGGGTATAAATCGGCTCCTAGGAGAAGGTCGACCTGTGAAGATCGGTGATACGTGGGATCAGCAAGATGAAAGTCTGTCAAGTGTGCTATCTGAATAGGATTGAAGGAAGCAACTGGTAGATTATCAGTAAGTCTCTTTAAAACAATCGCTTGAACGGGAACGGGTGACGATGGCTCTTCATGATTCTCCAAATAAAATGAACAAAGCTTGTTGGCACTAGCAGCGTGTGAAGCGGTTATACCGGAAATTGTTGTGTTTACCGGCGAAACAGGAAGGCGAAGGCGTTTTTGTACAGAGGATGAGATAAACGATACCTCCGACGCAGGATCAATGAGTGCTCGAATGGTATGGGTAGTGCCTTGGGACCTTATCTGCACTAAGGCAGTAGCGAGAAGCACTGGTTTTTGGATGGATGTGACAAAAGAATGGTTGTTAGATTCCATGATGAATGGTTGTGAAGTGGACTGTAGTTGTGATTGATTGGATGATGTCGTTTGGCTATTGATATTTGACGTTGGTGGAGCGATAGAATTATTGGCTAACGGTTGATGTAGATGAGGAGTATGCTGCTTAGCTTCCGGGTGTAGCATTGAATGGTGTTTACCCTTACAAAACGTGCATGTAAATTTGCTGGTACAGTTGCCTGCTAAATGATTGTAGGCTAAGCAATTAAGGCAAAAACGATGTTTTAATACGAACTCCTTTCGAGATATGGCGTTCATTCTTCTGAATTCAGAACAGTTGCGGAGTGAATGGTGTGACCCACAAAGCTTGCAAGAAAAAATGTTGGATTTGATGTGATAGGTGCTCACACCCTTGTTGATCCTAGATGGTGTTTTGTGATTGGGTTGCTGACGGGAAGGAATAGGTATCACTGATGCTGACATATCAGCTATTGATTCCAACACTTGGTATCTACAGCTTAGAAACAGGTCCAATTGACTCCACTTCGGTACCTCTGTTGGGTCTCTAAGGGATTGTTCCCAGAGGGCTAAAGTTAGAGGGGGCAATCTACTAGAGCATGCGTACACAAGAATTGGATCCCAACTAGTTGTGTCGATTTTGTGGGTGTGTAACGCTGTTAAGCAGTCATTGATGCTGCGTTGTAAGGCTTTGATGGCCTTAGCAGACTCTTCACTCCTTAACGGTAGGTTACAAAGAAGTTTGATTTGGTTATTTACCAAGAGACGGGTGTTTTCATATGTTGAACGCAGAGATTCCCAAGCGAGTTCGAAACTCGTGTTGGTAAGTGGAAATTTGGACACAATATTGTGCGCGTCGCCTGATGTCTTAGCCCGGAGGTGAAAGAGCTTTTGTACATCACCTAACTTGGGGTGCTGCCGATAAACCGCATCGAACATATCCCGAAAGGAAGGCCATGAAAGATAGTCGCCATGAAAAGTTTCAGTGTCGCACGGTGGCACTTTGATACAGGGTTGGTAGGCCGTTTCGTTGGTAACCTTTACCGCGGCTTGTGGGTGTGAGGTGGTTAGGATCTGAGATAAGGTGTTGTTCTCTGAACGTGGCTTAAGCCTGTTCTCCTGATCAAGGAAAAGCGTTGAACACGCGACGAAGGTCTCATTCGACAAACGGTACTTTGCATCGATAATACTCATGTCTAAATTCTGGCTCCCTTCCTCTGTATCTGCAGCCCGAGCACAACTTGCATGCGCGGCCTTTACTGAGGTCCACAGTTCCTTTAATTCCTGCATACGTGTCTCTAAAGCAGATAAAGTATGCGAAGAGTCGGATAGTTCCTTGGCCGCAGCATAATACTTGACCAATTGATCCGCCGCGTAAATGAATTCAAGTAACAGGGACATGATGACGTAATCGTGAACGGAACTACAACGCTTTGAAGTGAAAGCCTCCTTGAGCGATTTGTTATGCTGTTCGAAATATGGACGTGGTTTCTCAATATACTGACTTCCTTATTTGTTTTAAGAAAATGTCCGAGGAAAAAGTTAGCTAGGTGAGACGAAAAAAATAGTAGTCCAAAAAAAAGGGAAAAAAAACTCGAAAGTTTTATCTGACGAACTAAAAGTAGTGGAAACAACTGCCCGATAAGCCCGAATAACAGTTCAACCGACAGAACACTTGAGATCATAAGATTATCCCGTTAAGCAATGAAACCGACACACGTTGGAAGCGAACGGTAAAGCAGATGGCATCAATCAAAAAACCCGAATTAAGTAAATCACAATCACGCCTGGTTTACTAGTCTTTAAATATAATTTATTCTTATTGGTGTTTGCTTTTTTACAGGAAAGTGCTGTCGGTATCCCTTTTTAAATAGATTCACGCGTAAATTTTCGATTGGCAACCCTTTTCGTACACAAACAATATAAATTCCGACAAATATTATTAAATACAATTAGAATATATATAGTTTGAATATATATATATATATTTTTCACTGAATTTACCACCTACCTGTAACAATGTGTATGTATGATATTAAAGCTGATAACAATTTTGAAAATGATGATGATGACGACAAAAGGGCTGATGGTTCTTGAGGGATAATGATGGGAATGATGATGAGAATGACGGTGAGATTTAGCTGATGTGCTGCAACTGGTTGTGCTGGATTTGATGGCCAAGATGATGGCGAAGATGATCAGGATGTCGAGCTGATGTGCTGCGACGAATTATACATATGAGTTGATGACGCTGATGTTGAGGTTGTCGAGCTGATCTGCTGAAACGAATAATGAATTGAAGGCCAAGACGATGGCGCTGATGATGAGGATTTCGAGCTGATCTGCTGCGACTAATAACGTGGATTGATGACCACAATGATGGCGCTGATGACGAGAATGTCGAGCTGATATGCTGCGACGAATAATGTGGATTGATGACCACGATGATAGCGCTGATGACGAGAATGTCGAGCTGGGTTAAAATTTCAGAAGCGGGATGATTCGGCTCGCTTGGACCAAAATGTTGAGTAATTCTACTCGATGGCTGGTTCGTTGAAATAAAAAAAACGATGATTTTCTTATGCTGTTACACTTTATTCCATTAGACTTTCTTTGCTCGACCGCACGCCGGTAAAACTCCAAACAGAATGAACGAGAGTTAAAACCGGAAAAGCTTACAATTGGGGAGAAAAAAAATGGCGGAAAGTAATGAAGTGGCAAACGTACTAGATCATTGATTGAGTTGATCAAGTACGATCTCACCTAAACAACAGTATAGAGGAAATTCGTGAAGCTGCAACCGGGTATCAGTTATATTCAAAAGGACAGGGCAGAAGAATCTACCGGAATTTATCAACTCTGCTTAAGGCTAAGTAGAATACATTCAATGAATAATCATATATGTATACATTCAGTTTATATATAAGGAGATCTGCGCGGGAAATTCGTAACTAAGGCGGGAGAGTAATTTGACAGAAGTCGTTGACAGCTGTCGTCTATTGTTAACTGTGGCCCTCGGGGATGTCTGCCAGATTACATCAATTACCTCCACACTTATTTTTGGGCGGGTCTGACCTGCTTATTACGAGGTTGCTCTGATCGCCGTAGCTCTGGCCTAGCCCCCGATGGTCCGGCTTCTTGCAATGGGCTGTCGTCAGTGGGCGAGCTTCGGCACACACATCGGAGTCTTCTACGTGGTAGCGTTCATAAGTCGGTGATGCTTCTCTGGACTCCGATGAAGTCGTCGAACCAAGGGCCTCTGGAATCGTCCTCAGTGAATAGGCCAGATCATTATCTGCGTGGTCCTCTTTTGGTGATCGATATCACATCTGGTTCTGATGACGTCAAAAAATACACAAGCTAGTCTTGACTAGATACATCCGTCCTCCTAAAGTCTTCTTCACTACTGCAGGAATCCACTTTGGTTTCTGTAAGTATTGTCGAACAAAAACGGGTTGGGATACTGCAAACCTGTCTTTGAACTGTGAATCCATTTTCTGCTAATGTGTTCCTGGAATCATCGCCGAGAGGAACGTGCGGTGCTGCCATCCGTATAGCTTCTCTGCTGGATATGTCCCACTCTCGTCTGGTATTGATCGAAATGTAGACAGAAAAACTGCCAGTGGTTCATCACTTTGCGATCCGTTCTCCAAAATTTTGACTAGTGCAGTATTGAATGCCCGCACCATCCTCTCCGCTAAACCGTTTGATCTAGGTTAAATGGAGTGGATGTTATGTGCGTATGGAGCTATTACGACAAAACTGTTGGAAGTCGTTCGACATAAACTGGGTGTCATTATCCGACACCAGAGTCTTGGGCAACCCTTCCAGTTCCAATATATTGCACACCATCCCATCCAAACCATGAATGGGCATTTACTCGTAGACTGAGAATCCATCACTATGAACCACATTTGGAATAACCCAGTGAAGTCTATGTTTTTTTTTTTTTTTTACAATTTGCGCTCGTTCAAGGGATTTAAGTATTATTAAAATCCTTGCACACAGCGCGGGCGAAGAAAAATCATGGAGGATAGAAAGAGATATACCGGTGAACGTTGGTTTTAAATGTTTGAAGGGTACAATGACTAGGAAATAACGAGCTAGGAAGGGCATTCCATAAGCGAGTTTTACGGTTTAGGAACAAATCAAGATATTTTAGAGTACGTCCGAAAGTGGGCTTGAGGGTATACTGATGAAGATTCCTAGCGAGACGGGTGTTACGGTTAAAAGTTTGAATGGGCGGAATGCTACTGGCGATATCTATAGAGCACTGATGGTGGAAATAGCGATAAAACAAAGTGAGACATGAGACATTTCGTCGGTGTTCGAGGGTGTCCATTGACTGGGTGATATTAGCATCATCTATGAGTTTTATCGCACTGTTTTGAGTCCTATCCAGCAGGTGCAGAGATGTTTTAGACGTACCTCATCAGATGTGTACATTATAATCCAGCACAGAAAGGGAAAAGTATTTCTAACATCGTTTGAGGAAACCTAGACATTCCACAGCATTTTTGGTGACATCGAATATGTGGTCGTTCCAACGTAAGTTGTTATTGACACACATACCGAGAATGGAAAGTTTTTCGGCTTCGACGATTCAAGCGCCATTCCTGGATAATGGCAGGGTGTTTAAATTTCGCCTTAACGACGGCAAATAGCACTGTGTTTTGGAAGCATTAAATTCCACTCTGTTGATAGTTCCCCAATTGGTTATGCTGTTGATACCGGAATTTAATGAGCTTAACATACGCTGCCGTTCTCCTTCTACAGCCGAAGAGCAGGGACGAAAAACAGAGAGTACTGTCGTCAGCAAAGGAATATATTAGATTAGAAGTAGCAGAACAGAGATCGTTGAATCAAGATAGTTGCACTTGATATTTCTAAGGCATTTGACAGAGTTTGGCATCAGGCTCTTTTGTCGAAAATTCGTGCTTCTGGGATCGACGACTCTCTTCTTCAATGGATTAGAAATTACCTTTTGCAAAGTTCAATTCAAGTAGTCTTGGACGGTTTCAAGGCTGATATTCACAAAATAAATGCTGGTGTGCCCCAGGGACCCGTTCTGTCTCTGACACTCTTTTTAATTTTTATAAGTGATCTCTTGGCTGCTACTTCTAATCCAATTATTCCTTTTCTGACGACAGTACTCTCTGCTTTTCGTATTCGTTCCCTGCTCTTCGGCTGTAGAACGGGAACGGCAGCGTATGGTAATCTCATTAAATTCTGATATTATCAGCATAACTAATTGGGGAAATTTAAACACCCAGTACTTTCATCTTCGAAAGCGAAAAACTTTCCACTCTTGATATGTGTGCTGATGACAATTTACGTTGGAATGAGCACATTTTCGGTGTTGTCAACAATTTTGCCAAATGCCTAGGTTTCCTCAAACGAAATGCTTTTCCCCTCCTGAGCTGGCCTCAATATATAAGGTTCTTATCCGCCCGAAGTTAGAATACAATGCCCACATCTGGTCGGGTACGCCTAAAACATCTCTGCAACTGCTAGATAGGATCCAAAATCGTGCGATAAAACTCATAGGTGATACCAAAACTAATCAGTCAATGGACCCCTCGAACACCAACGAAATGTGTCGTGTCTCACTTTGTTTTATCGCTATTTCCACCACAATTGCTCCATAGAAATCGCCAGTAGCATTGCGCCCCTTCAAATCTTCTACCGTAACACTCGTCGCGCTATGAGTGCTCATCAATATACTCTCAAGCCCACTTTCGGACGTACTCTAAAATATCGTGATCCGTTCCTAAGCCGTACAACTCGCTTGTGGAAGGTCCTGCCTACCTCTTTATTTTCTAGTCATTATAACCTTCAAACATTTAAAACCAACGTTCGTCGGTACCTCTCTTTCTTTCCTCCCTGATGTTCCTTGACCCGCGCAGTGTGCAAGCATTTTATGGGTACTCGGTGTTGCTCTACATGGATGGCCTAGTAGTAGCGTTAGCAAGAGATGATGGTGAGGCAATCTCGAACCTGGAAGCGGTTTGGATACTGCAAGTAACTACAAATTTAAAATCAATTGGAAAAAGTGTCAATTTTCAGGGTACCTTAACCCCTTGAGCGTGCGTTACTTTAAAAAAAAAAAAATCCAAATTCTATATTGAGTAATCAAGGGTGTTTTCATCACCTATTTTTGTGTTTTTTTGGTGGGGTAACGCCCCCATTTATTTGGCTTAATTCAAGCTTAATAAAACTAGGACTTAAAAACTAAAATATAAAATATTTAATTAGGTTGCTAAGACCCTTACTTCTGTGTAGAGTAGGACCGAAACGACAGCGGTTTTATAGAGTGCTTTCATCATTGTTCGTGAGAAGGACGTCGCAACAACAGTCCGGGTGGTTAACGCTTCACACAACTCCTAACTCCTTTTAAGTCTACTGTCAGGCTAGCAATAAGAAATAAATCAAATGCAAAGTGTTATGGGATTTGCAGTGATGATATTTTGATCCAGAGTTCCAAGAGTGAACATCATTATTTTGATATGCGGGTTCTAGCCCCGGGATTTGCTTTCGATGTTACCATTTACAAGAAAAAGAAACGAAGTTACGAACTAGAAAGCCACTTCAACAAAGTAGAGATATGTAGCTTTTATACTTGCAACTTTACGAAGGACATACTGGCATTTTTTGGTAAGCTGTGTTACATCCAGCAAAAACGTCTAAAAGGCTTTTCAATTCAAAAACAAAACTCAAGTCATGCCCTCAAAAAAAACTCAATTTCGAATAGATCTAATTCCAGCACAAAACTATCCCCAAACTCAAATATCAAATAAGTGAAAACTTTTAAAGAATGCTGTAACCAAACCGGGCATTAGAAACCTCTCCACTCCTACTGAGTGTTGTTTAAACACTGATTGCACCACTAGTTCATAAATGAACGAGTACATAGCTTGGCTAAAGTGAAAATTTCATTGAAAACTCCAAAAAGGTTACAACATGAACCTTCAATTACATCAAAAACCGAAAACAAATTTACCAGCTACCAACAAACCGAGACCGAAAAGCCCTCAATGCCATTCAAATTTCACCACCCTAACAGCACACACCCCTAGGTACTACTACAAACACACAATTTTACCAAGTTAAAAGTTTTGAAGGGTAACTCCAGTGCAACCTACTATCATACAATCTGCCAATCTGCCAATCTGCCAATCTGCCAATCTGGCAATCTGGCAATTTCAAATTTTCTATTTCCAAAATTTTAACGCTCACATCTACGGTATTCGTATCTTTGGATTGAATTTGAATGTGTGAAGGTTGCGCGCACCATGCAGAGCACAAGTATACGAGAGTACGCTCCGGATCAAAGTTCCTAACACAATTATGCACCAGGATATGATTTTTCTATGAAAAAGTTCACCGCACAAGGACTTTCTTTGTGGGATTGGCTGTGTGTGTTTGTGTGCGTGTCGGCAGGAGTGGATTACATTCGCTTGCTTCTATTATTTGCATTTTAAATAATCCATACCGACAGATTTTCGAAAGGAAATTTTTGGAATTAGAATTTCGCAAGGACCGCTTGGAAGCCCATGCTGGAGGATGGAGTATTACTACTCATTCGTTAGACGTGGGATGGAATGTAAATTTTACTTCACATCCTGCACCAATCGATTGGATACCGAGTCCCTGTTAGATGGAGGAGTCAGGAAGTTTTTGCGGCACAGACGTCCCTTTGTTTGGTGGGCCAAAGTTGGAGGACATGAATACGAAAACCGGTAGATAGGTCGATCGTCACTCTAACTCTAACTACTTCGCGCTGTGGCGGAGACAATTTATTAAATCAGGTTCCGGTTTCGAGGATCTGTAAAATGTATTTGTACATGTGGTGGTATGCGATTGGTAATTGTCTTCTATTGTGAATATTTTGAAGGGTATCCTGCTAAAATCTACCTCTTTCGAAACAATGAATCCTTTTCAGAGGTACGACTAACATGTTTATGCAAATTATTGGTACACACTCGTATACGGATATTTTGAAATACCACGCCGACCCTACCCGTCCCGATGAAAATGATTGTTCCTCAGGGCGTATGTGAAACTTTTCCGAATGTCTACACACTCGTATACTCGTGCTATGTGAGAGGTAAGGAGCGGTCCTGACAGTCGTTACAATGCAATTGGGGACAATTTACCCCGAAAGTGTATGCAAAGTTATTTTCATTCAGATTTTGGCAAAAGCGGACGGATTCTCCGGCGGGGCCGACCTCTATTCGAAACCGATTTTGGGGGCAATTTTCAAGTTGGTCGCAAAGGGATTGGCGTAAATTTCACCATCGTCGTCGGAGTAATATTAGTTGTAGTCGTCGTCGTCGTCGAAGGGGGGGACCAGCCAAAAGTGTCCTTTTATTGAATTTTGAGTTTGGCAAAAGGATGAATGGCCAACAGAAGGCGAACAGAGAATCGAGATATTGTTCAATATTCTCGAATGAATTGTAAATTGAGATTTTACGGTTGTTAGGGCAAGAATGGGTAGGGAAATGGATCATCGGTTCTGGTCAATTGGTTGGTTGAATGCGACAAGTTTTCCGACTACGACGACGCTGTTGCCGACAATAGCTTGATGGTTTATGAGTAGTTTTGTGAGCAACTGAATTGGATTTTTGGAAACCATTCATGAGTAACATAGTTCGGAGTGAATGAGTTTTCGAATTTTCGAGTTTCCGGATTTGCATGGCAATTGATTTGAATGTATCGGGATTTGCGAAGCCATTCGATTTTGGCTCATCAGTTTAAGGAACTATTGCAGCGGAAAGAAACAGGACTACGGTCGACTGAAGTATTTTGAAGAGTTTTGTATGCTAATGCCATAGAAATAGATTATTTCACTTCGATTATTGAAAGCTTTTTATTTAGTTGTGCTTCTCTAAGGACACTATGGCTGCTGCGTCTGTGATCTTTTCATCAGAATGAACTTAACTTACTGATTCGAATTTTCTCTTTGGCATCGTTCCTTTGCTGAGGACTCAAGAACCGAAGGGCTCTATCTTCGAATATCGCTGGGATTTCAGTCGCTTAGCCCGTGCTCTTTTGATTAAGCGTCTACGCCGTTATTTGTTATTGTATCTTCACCTCCAGAGAATTTGCATCGATCTGATTGCTCGTTAGACTCAATTTTCCTGATCTGCTTGCCTTAGTAGAAAAGGCATCTCAAAGAGCCATTGTGTTCCCCCCACGAGGATATCGGCAGAAAAGAGAGCGTTCGAATCTCGGGCACGAGAAGAGAACATGCTCCGCATCTTCTATCTGGGCAGTGAATTCAATGCCGAAGTGATGGAGATAGCCTCTAAAGCAGCCATGTCCACTGAAGGCTTGCGTGAGGTAGTAGTTTACCTCTCCAAGCCTCCTCTGCAGCTATTCATCGACGTTGGGGAATGGGACATACGTCCATCTACCCTTTTGGGAACGGCTCCATCTACTTTGCCATGCACGAATTGTATTACGCCGGGCATCCTCTTCTGTCAGGTTGTCCCGTCGGATCTCCTGCAGCTCTTCCGCGATCAGGTCGATTTTCGACATGCCGGCCAGGGTGCATGCAGCGTCATGAGAGATGGTCCTATCTGCGCTCACTGCACTCAGCGCGTTCAGGCAGTGTGTGGAAGTTATTCCGGCCGCGTAAGAGCGCTTAGACATTGCCGATGCCCAGATGGGAGCCGCGTACAAAATCATCGAACTGGTGATCCTTGCTAGCAGTCTTCGCTTACTAGACCCGATGCCCGATGTATTTGCCATTATCCGAGACAGAGCCATCGTGATCCTGTCGGTTATACTTTTTACATGCTTTAGATGCTCCATAAAGCAGATTCTTGCGTCTAGTAGGACTCAGAGGTATCGCAGGAAAGGCTTCGATGTGACCGTAAAATCGCTAGTCTGGAAGGAAAACACTTCTCTCTTTTTCCTTGTGGTCAAGAGGACTGCTTCGGCTTTCTGTGCGGCCAGATCCAATCCGTTTCGTTGCAGCCAGCTGTCACCATGCCGACCACCTCCGTGGTTCTAGCCGAAATTTCTTCAGTAGTCTTGGCCACAACCACTACTCATCCGCATACACCACGATCGTGCACTCCTCGGGGAGTGCAATCTCGAGCACGTTGTTGTACATCGAGTTCCAGAAGGTGGGGCGCAGCACCGAGCCTTGGGGGACTCTGCATGTCACACTGTAATGCTGTACACCGACATCCGTTGTGTATTGCAGCCTTCTATCCCTGAAGTATTATTATTATTATTATTATCAAGGGAACGATACAAATTAATTTGTAGGGTCCGGGATTTAACGCTGGGGTACTATGCTCATGTGGCGCGTTTTTGTCAACAGCACGCGGAGTACTGAGTCCCCATGTGGTCACCCACCTACGTATTTATCCCTGAAGTATCGCTCACGATTCTTTGGAGGTAGTTTGGCACCCCAAGGGACTCCAGTGGGTGTACGATACGGGACCATCTAGCTGAGTTGTAAGCGTTCTTCATGTCCAATGTGACTACAGCACAGTATTTCTTGGAAACGCCTCTCCATCTTTCTCCAGCCGTAGCGTTTCGAGCTATGCTGACGACCATCTCGATGGCATCCAGGGTCGATCTGTGTTTTCTGAAGTCGAACTGCCGCTCTTTCAGACCGCCGGGGCGTTCCAAGTTTTCATTCAGACTATTCACGATGACGCCTTCGAGTGTTTTTCCAAGTTCGTCCAAGAGGCAGATTGGTCGATGTCCCGAGGGATCTTGTGGATTCTTCCCTGGCTTGGGAATCAGAACCAAGTTCTGCCTCTTCCATTACTTCCAATAAGCCGGTTTCCTCGTTGGTCTCCGGGTCACCCGTGGCATTGAAGCGTCGCAGGCTGTCACCAGCTTAGACACAACCGCCTGGGCCATATTGCGGGCAATGTCTGGGAGTACGGTCTCATCACTCCATACCATTTCGACGACTTCAGTAACAAGTAGGCGGTGCCTAAACCCTCTTCTATGGACGTGGCCTGACCTGCTGTTAGCGGTTTGGGCATTTCAAAGAATATGGTCGGATAGTCACTATTCGAGAAAATACCTCCTACAGACCAAGAGGTACGTAGTGAAGTGTATCGTGGACCCAGGTGGGTGAGGCCGATCGGCGAACGGTTCCGTCCCGCTTCGAATGTGTGTTCTCAGTTCTTGGCAGCTACCACGTTCGGTGACGTGAACCATTCCTGCAGCGATCTTTCTCTGGCATTTGTGGGTCTGCTGCCCCACGTGGCCGACCTAGCGTTGAAGTCTCCCGCGATGACCACCGGTGACTTCAAGCTGACTTCCGTGACTATGTGCAGCATAAGCTGCTCAAACTGCTCCTGATACAGGCTAGGAGGAGCGTAGCACGAAAGGAAATAAACCCCCTCCACCTTCGACCACGTGAAGTGGTTGTGTAAATTTGGAGCGGTGGACTGGAAGGCTTCTCGGTTGGCTATCCAGATCGCTGCCTTTCTGTCGCGTCCGACATCCATGATACGTCGGGTCTATTGTGGTGTTGCTCACACAGTATTGCCTAGTTAATACTGTGCTTGTGTACCGTCTGGAGGAGCAGTCTTGCGCCGCTATGCAGTGGTTGAAGTTTAGTTGGAGAACTCTCAATTCCGGAATTTCTCCACCGCTTTGCTGAATTCCGTGCAGCGCGCACTGCCGGCCGCGTAGTGGCGCAAAGGGCGCACTTACACTCATTTTTAAATGCAGCCGTGAAGTGGCCCTCCTCAGCGTATCTCCTGCACGTTTTCCTTCGGCCCACGACGGACTTGCAGGTCGGGAGCCTGTGGTCGTACTGCCAGCAGTTAAAGCACCTGCCGGGCTCTATATACTCTGCGTACAGCCGATACGCACCTTTCCTACTTTCAACAGGGTATCAGCGTCTGCTGCCGGCAGTCTGATGAAGAGGCCTCGCTGTTTCCTCCCTGAGAAGCGAACCGCAGTCTCACCTATCTTGCGAACGCGCCCCTTGGATTGAAGTGCCTCGCAGATTTTTGCAACCGACGTCACCTCGTCCAATTCCTTGATTAGTATAGTCTTGGTGTGTACCTTGGTCCCAACTGTTGCAGTATCACCGAGGACGCTCCCAACCGCTGCCTGCAGCACTGCCGCGTTACTATCAGGGACGCTTTTTAGCTCTAGGAGCAGCCCGTTTTTGGCCGTCCTGCGTATCCTTTTAAAATTGCCTTCGACTGACTGCAGAGATTCATTTGTCCTGAAGGAGTTCAAAATATCCGCGTAGCTTTGGATGATAATTGCATCGGGCCTTGCCCTTGAGCGTATCCACATTTTTCGCCCCTCCACCTTTTTCACGCTGTGGGTTTCTTTGGCTTGTGATCGTGGACACCGGGGGAAGTTGTTTTGAGCGTTCTGCGGGCACGCTGCTCGCCGATTTCTGCTTCTTCTTCTTTTTCTTTTGGGTCTTCTTGGGCCTCGGTCGGTCACTTTTCTGGTGATCCCGCGAGGAACCGCCATCCCTGAGTTTCTTTGTGGTAGCCTGGGTTTTTATCCAGGGGGAAGTTTGTGAGACGCGGAGTTCCAGGTCGAGGTCTGGGGTCTCAGTGACACGTCCACCATCTCGATTGCCACCAGATCATAAAGCAATCTGATACAGTCGATGGTGTCTCCCATCTGCTGAGGAATCGACCGCCTCTTATTTCCATCGGGCTGCACCTCATTAACCATTTCCACGATAAAGCGGATTTTACTCCCCAATCTGTGGAGGGAGCTTCTGGTTTCGTTGGTGGTGTCCTGCTGTGGCTTCTCTTGAGTAGTTGCCGCTGAGGCAGACACTGGCGTTCGTACCGGCGACCTGGCCGTCTTTAAGGACCTGGTGAAGGGGTTATTGGTGACGACGCCCGCTTCTATTCAATTCACGGCTATAGCAACCTTGGTAGGACTGCTGTTGCCGCGACTAAAGTTCACGGCCTAATTGCAAGAGAGAAGCTGGTCTGGACGCTACAAAGCTTCAATCTACATATATGGACAGTATTATACCTGCCGACTTACAAAGACATCATCCAGCCAATGTTAGAGAATTAACTTCCATTGTCATGGAGAGAAGTCAATGTTGTCTTTATTTTCAAAGCCGGAAAATGTTCTCTGCCCAAAGGACCTTAGACCTTCTGAAAACTCTAGAACGACTGATTGACATCCATATGCGGGCAAAAATTGATCCAAGACTTTTATCTACGGCTGAACACGGCTACTGTAAAGGAAAGTCAGGATCTATATTCACTGGATAGCCACATTGAACGATCCTTATGACATAAAAAGTGCTTTTAGCAACGTCAACATATCCGCAATCACAACTACGCTATCAACTCCGAAGGTACATGATTCACTTGGGCATTTGATCAGTCTTTTACTAAATAGCAGAATAACCAATTCCAAACTAGATGGGGCTTCTGGTACAACATGTGTCAGCTATGTATGCCGCAAGGGGATGTCCTTTCACCGCTTTTCTGGAACTTAGTGATCACAGAACTGCTGACATACCTGGAAGCGGGTGGCTGCAAGGTGATTGCCTATGTGGATGACGTTGCTATAGCCGTAGCATCTTGTTACCACTAAAGAACTCCTTCAGCTAAATCCTAACAGATTAACCCGCATTGGGCAGATCGCTGTGGATTGGGAGTAAACTCCCATAAAACTGATCTTGTCCTATTTTCCAGGAATTATGAAAAAGTCCAATCATAAGCCCTTCCTGCGGATCAGTCATCTGAAATGGCTAGGACATGTAGAGCGAATGGGTAGCAATGCTCCGCCCCGTAGAAACTTCGAATCAAATATAACTCGGAGGTACAACGGAATAGAGGAAGTCTTCACTTATGGTGGCGCACATAAGTAGAGGGGTACCTCAAGCGATTTGAAGTTCACAACTTGAAGCAGTAGAGGTTTTTTGGTTGAGGCCAAGTTCCCCTCGAATTGTTGTTGCGGTAAATTTTCCCGCAACAAGTTTGGCTCTCTTTTTCCCTCTAAGTCCCTTCGGTCCCTCTTCTCTTTGAGTGGGAACACCGAGCTCTGGCGGAGGTGGAGGGCAGCCATGGTCCCATCAGCCAGTGGTCCACCGACCCCAGACCTCGGAAAACAACCCACGTAGGTTCACGGGCGGGTTTGCCCGCAGAGGAGTACAAGGAGGTTCGGTCGGCGAAGCCCTACGGACAGTAGGGAGACTCACGACGAACCAGGAAGCCCAGGGTGCGACAGGAGGTCCACCGGGAACACCGTTGTCGGAGCCCATAGACAGACGGGAGACTCGCAACGGGCAGCATCAGACAGGACGTCTGAAAGTCGCCGACGGGTGGGGACAGACGGTCTTTTCAATCCAGACACCCCAACGAAAGCCAACAATAGGAGGCTTAAAGAACACCCCATCCTGCTACCGATGTGGGTGCGGACACAGGCATCACATCCCATAACTGATGTGGATGCAGCTAGCCAGAGCTAGCAACGAGACAAGTGATCGATGGGTGAAGAGACGACGATCTCTTTTATAGCAACGCCCCAACGAGGGAGCAACAAAGGAGCAACAGTGGTGTGCAGGCGGACGGCCAAGACAATCGAGCACACCCCAACGACGCACCAGCTTTAAAAGTTAGGTTCGATGGGTGAAGGGATGACGACCCCTTTTAAGCCAGCACCCCACCGATGGAGCACCGAAGGAGCAGCAGAGGCTTGTAGGCGGACGGCCAAGTACAAGACAGCCTCCACCGAGGGAACAGACAAACAGACAAACACACAAACAAGAAAAAAAAAAACATCGAACAACCAACAACAAACCACAAACAACCAAACAACCAAACAACCCACAACAAATAACGCCAACCAACAATTACTATTGTACAAGAAGAAAAGTACAAACCCCAAAACTGGCAGAGAGGCCAGAGGGCAGAAGGGCCCAATGACAAAAAAATAATAATAATAAAGAATTGTAAGGAGTGACCCGCTATTGGCCAGTCCCACCCCCCCCCCAAATCTGAACGCCGGTCCACCGGAGTAGCTAGGGACCCGCGGAAATAAATACAAAATTTTAAAATTGCACAGGCACTGAACTTAGCTTTTGTTAGGGGCGGTGATCCAACGGATGGTTGGGTCGAGATACAATCCCTTCTGGATTGTATCGACACTTTTTCCCTTTGTCCCAACACTCAAGCTATCGTTCCGTCCAACTCCTTTCCCACTTCGCGATCGTGTCAATCAATTTTGGCAAAGACGTTTACTGTATTCCGATTGGGGGAAAATTACCCGGTAATCAGAAGGAAAAGAAACTCTGCTTTTCGCAATAAATGGTATGTAGAACGTAAGAGTAGGAAAATTGCTAGGCGTAGTTAGGATCCACAGCTTCCATAAACTCGCTCAGTGGAGTTCCCAGTCATAACTGGAAGCGGGAGCGAACTCCGAGACTGAGGAGTTTAGCATGAATGTGGAAAATGGTATGTGTGAGAGGCCTAGTCGGACACGGGTGCACACACTAGCAAAGCTTGCTAGTTGTGGAGCGAGAAATCCCGTCGTTGGGTCCACTAGCGCTGAATGAATGTGCGAGAGAGTGTACGTGTGAATATGTGTGTATGGTTGACGGGAGCTGTGGAACTAGAAAAGATCTGGAGGTCAGATTGGTGACGACCAGCGAATCGTGAGGGTCAGTTAATTTTTTTTTATTTTATTTTGCGATTTTTTTTTTGTTTGTTGCGAAAAGCAAAGTTTTTTTTTGAACGAAAGTGGCGAATTGCGGAAGGCAATTCTGTCGGTTTTTTTTTTCTTGGAAAGATAGAAAAATATAGTAGAGTAGAGTCGCGAGTTGTGCTAACAAAAATAAAAAGAATGAAAAGGGAAACGAAACAAAAGGGAGAAAGGACAGGAAGGAGGACATAGAAGCGGGAGTAGCAGGACTGTCGGGAGCACGATCGTGCCAGAGAGGGGCACAACCCGCCAGGATAAAAGCTAAGTATAGTGCAGTGAAGTGTAGAAAAAAAAAAAAGAAAAAAAAATATAAATAGCAAAGATAGAATCGCGTAATTTTTTTTGTCTTTGGGATAATTACGAGTAAAACTCCGGTAGGCCGCGCGTGCGCTTAAGGTTCCCGAGAACAGACGGGACACGCGACCCGTTAGCTAACGTTTTCTTTTTCTTGCTTCGGGACGGTAAAAATAGCGGGTCACTCTATCGACGAGTGTACCGCTACAAAATTTTTTTTTAAATAAATCGTCGAGCCTCAACGGGGCTTTATAACGTTGAGGAAAAAAAAAGAAGGTTTTTTTTATTTTTTTTTCTCTTCCTTTTTCTTGGTCGTTTCTTTTTCCGGGGAAGATTTTCCGTCCGTTTTTTTTTTTTGTCGAGAGGTTTCGTGATTCCGGGGAAAAATCACGTGGCGCCCATTTCGTTTCCCAGGTCTAGCTGCCGACAAAGCGCTACCTGGTGGGAACCCACCGCGGGGATAGTTAGATCCCTGAAACAGAGAGTGCTATCGTTTGGTTCGGGGCATCGCCGCATCGGTGCCGGGAACGAAACCTAGCATTGTAGTAGCAGCAAGAGCACCATGTTCTGCTACAAACTGCCTGTTAGCGATCGAGAAATTGATTGGACTACAACTTGCCACAGTCTTGCCACTTTTTGAGATTTTTACGCAGTTTGGCTCGTTGCGCTTGCCTTTAGAAGGTGCACCATGCCCTGCTGCAGTTTTGTCGCTAGTCAGTGTAGTCACCGTTTTTCGTCCGGTCTCATCAAATCGGACAACTGATGCTGAGATGTCAGGTTTCGAACATGCCTTCCTCAGATGAATTGATTTAGTAATTGTTTCGTTTGCGCTAGACCTTAGCTTCGAATTTGTTACCTTAACTTCGTCTAGATCAGCGGGAATGAATTCTCTGTCATATTCGTCCAGTCTGTAGCAGGTGTAATGCTTACAGTGGAATTTTGACCATCATAGCCGTTATACAGTCTGCAGAAGTAGTCTTTCTATCTTATCAGCACCGACTGCGACTGCACTCTACTACTTGTTGCCAATGTATATCTTTGCTGCCTTTGTTGCTTTGCCATGTATGGTCTATTCACACTGTGTGGAAACATATTATTGCTACAACAAATAAATATAAAAAAAACATCCGCAACACAAAAGATATCGGATACCAGCTGCAGCCGGTTGTATTATCTAGCTCGCTTCCAGTTCCAGTTAAAGAAGCTTGTTGTACCTACACATGCTTACCTACAATCTGAAATAGAATCCTCAATCAGAGAAGAGCAGTCTTGTTTCTTCTATCCTTGACCGCCGTGAACGTGAAGATTTTCCACTTTTTCCAATTTGCCCCAGGATTTTGCAGATAGCGCGCGAACTGTTGCTTAATCTGAAAACCCAAAAAGTTGTAGTTCGCAGAGATAGATTTTTCGGGACAAAATTGATCACTATTCAGGAGCTTGCTGCATGCAATTGAACACTTCACTCTGAGAATTTTTATTTTCTAGCCACGTGAATGCAAACAGCGCTAGAGCGGTCTAAGAAGTTCAGATCTTTTTTCATGGAATCATTCTACTGCTTATTCCAAAAATAAATTCAGCTCTGTACGTCTTAACTCAAACTCAAAATCTCTAGCTCACGTGATTGATGCAGTGTTGCTTCTTTAAAGCTCAAGCTTTCCATTACACCTATAACATACCAAGAGTCTCGGCGTTTCTGTTCCGATGTCGCAGATACCTCCTTCGTTTTAGACTGCTTATGAGATACCTTGATGAAATTTGACATCTTTCTAACTCTGAAGAATCAAGAAGAGAATGTTTGTTTCACTTAAGTGTTCGCTGCCCTTTTTGAAAGCAAAGATCCTCAAAGAACCTGTTGCTTACCTTCCCAACCATCTACCATCAGTCCTTTGGTCTTTCATGCATTTTGTTGAAATACTCAAACGATTTGGAGTCCAATTTCTTGAAGTGCAAACTTTTTTAACACGAAATGACCATGAGATGGTTATGGGCTAAGGACTGTCTTGATGACAGCTGTCTGACATCACTGAAGCTATACAAACAAACACAAACGCACATTTTCCGGACTATCCGCCTTGAACGTAATTTATTTTCACTTAAAAACGCTGATGTGCTTTCGAATGGTTTTCATCATTATCTCGGCTTGTGGATTTGTTGAGTCTCTCAGCAGAGATATGATATCGCCAATTCCATTTGGCGGTTTGCCCTGATCCGTATCAGCCGCTATAGCATACAACACTCCAGCACATGCTCCACGTTTTCCTTCCCAATGCTCTGGACTTGGGTCCAACCTAAAAGAGAGACTAGTTCCACTCAAGAACAACATATCCTACATAAAGTCCACCTACTTTTCGAGCATATCGAACGCCTTAGCAGCAACCCAGAACTCCGTACACTTGTAACTTTCATTTGCAATCATCTGAAGTAGGAGAAACGCCTCCGAATTCGTTTCTCGTGTGATGAAGAGATTCCAGGCCTACAAGAAAATGTGTATCTGTACATAGTCGTATCCACCTAACTGACCTGACCCACTCATTAGCTTCATCTTAAGCAATTTACCTGTTCCGGATGTCCGGCATGTATATGACACTTGGCCAGCACCATGCAGTACGTGTGCTGATTTCTAATATCCATGTCGGTAATATGCACCAGCAACTCTTCCGCCTCCCGATAATAGCCTGTCGCACACTTTGCCTGGGCATAATTATAGTTGAACGTGTCGTTGCTTACGAAATAGCTCCGAATTGAGTTCATATACACCAGGGCCTCCTCAAATTGTCCATACAAAAAGAAAGCCGATGCCATACTCTGTCGTCCGGGAATCGTATCACACTCTGTAGCCGAACTCCCAACCAAATGGAGATTCTGTTGCGCTGTCTTGATGTGTTCCTTCTACAAAACCAAACAACCACACAAATACGAACACAAGTACACCAAAGGTGTGAATGACGCTATAGAAATCCAATTTTAGCTTACCGAACCCAATTGCTGTCCCAAAGCTGCATGAACCACTCCCTTAAGAATGTACTCATGCGGCACCGTTGGCTGGACTTCCTTCATAAGACTATGCGCCTCCTGTACATCACCATTACGTAAATAGTAGATGGCCAAATTCAATCGTGCCTCCGGCACTATATTCAACAAGGCTGGAAACGTTTGCATAGCACCCTCACCATTCCGGAACACCACCAGGTTGTGTTTGATGAGGTCCGCACCGAATGTCCCATTGTCGGCGATGTTCTTAATCTCCTGCTCCGCGACACGTCCATTGAACAAACGAAAACGATTGCATGCCTTCAAATTGATGGCAATTGTACTGTCCGGATGCTTGGCCAAATAGACGTCCAACACTTCCTGTGACATGTCATAGTAGTCCAACTTGTAGAAGCACAGTGCCAGATAAACGTTCAGTGCCAAGTAGTCTCTAGAACAAAACAATAAACACACATACCATCAGAGAGACGTTCAGATGATTGGACGGTCGGAAGAATGAAATAGGTGATACGGAAGGACAAAACCCAAATTGTACAGAAAGTACCTACTAGTGATGGATATGGCGGCGTCTAGTAGGGACTACCAGTTCGGTGCTTACTTGTTATCGAGGAGAATCCTTTTGTAAATATCGATCGCTTCCTGATAATGCGCCCGGAGGTAGTGCATCGAGGCAAGACTCAGTTGGTCTTCGACGACATCCTGCAGAGTTTCATGTAGTGCCATCAGTTGGTCCTCGTTGTTAAATTTGTGTGCCAAATGGAAGAGTAGACGCACCTTTAGCTGCGTATTTGGAATGTGTTCCATCATCTGGTGGGCTTCCTCATACATACCCAGATAGAACATGCAAACAGCGACATTAAGATTCACATCGCTGGTGTTGAGCAGCTCCAGGGATTTAATGGTTTTGTACTGATCCAACGCCTGCTGATAGTCACCCAGGTGGAAACTGCAAAATGCAATCCATTGGTCGGCGAGATGTTTACGCTCGTCATCGTCTTCTTCATTGCCAAACTGGGAAAAAGGAGAACGGTTTTCACTGCATGTAGTGGTGGCAAAATGTTTGTTTTCGGAATTGTCTTACCTCGAGGAAAGCTCGAGCACCAGTGTAGTCACGTTGCAGTATAAAGTCCTCTAGAGTTGGTAAGGATTTCTTTGCTTGTTGGACGGTTGTTGCACTTGGAATATGCCGGGAGTTGGCCGAGTCTGTTTTCCCACGTGATAGAATCTGTTGAAAAGTGATTTTGTTTTATTGATTGATTTAGTGTTGAAAAGAAGTCCTTGCCATTTCCTTTTGATCTAGGCCGGTGATGAGAATAAATAAAAAAAATGTTTCCTTGGATTGATTGCAGGTTTGTTATGACTTTTTGTTGCTAAGATATGGATGTCTTATAGGTAGATGCGCAGTATACGTTTCGTTTCATTCGTTTTGTTGTGGTTTGCTGGGGCATGTGGTTACCATAGCATCCAAACGGGTCAGCTTTGTTTCCAACAAAAGTGTTAAATTTGAAGAATCCCCGTTGATTTTATTTTGTTCACAGTGAGCGATCTACAATTTAAATTTTGAAAACATCAAAGGGTAGGCAATGAGACAGAGTATGTAGTGTTACGAGTACCTTTGGAAAGGTTTTCAACGGACTGGTGGTGGTTATGCAGGCAGCATTTAGAAGTAAGTAGGACCAGATCCCAATACCTGGTAACCGAAAACTTTTAGGTAATCATTCCACATCCTTTCTTTTCTTTTGTGTCCCTCGACTGAATCAAGGTGTCGTACCGAAAGTCAGCCTGCCAAACGGCCTAATTTGAAAAATAGCTCAATCGTGTACAGCAAATCTAGTTACTAAGGGTGCTTTTGCACTAACTGCACTGGTACGAGACTCCATGATGAATGACAATCCTTTCCCCAGCAATTCGTGGGACACATAATTCTCGACCAAATAAAAAAAAACTCCTGCCTCAACCGAAAATACTAGAACAGCCCGCTGCCGTTGACAGCATTGGTATTGATAAGATCCTAAAGGTTGAAGAGGACCAGCTCGACCTGAGCGATAGTGAGGCTTTCAGTGTCTGCCCGACTCTGTGAGAGGTCTCCAATAGCACTTCGTCACTTGCGCCGTCTGAAAATCATCAGACGCGGCCTTCTTTGTCGACAACCGAACTCTAGACCCAGGGCGACTGAGTGATATCAGTTAAATTTTCTAGATACTTGGTCCTTTTATCTAAACTGGCACAGGTCTATCTGTTTGAATAAAGGTGTAGTCATACATACAACATTGATTGAAGCTAAGAAATCTATAAAAGTGCCACACTATTAACATGTTGATACATATTTTTTGTAGCAAAAATGTACTGACAAGGTCTTCTTTTGAAAGACTTTTGCATAATTAAACAGACGAGTGTGTAATGGGGTAATTGGATGCAGCATGAATAGTTTGCGGCTTTGTAGATGGGAAGTTAACATCTTGAAAACGTCTTTGCGATCCCCGATTGATGTAGAGATTCTAGATTTTGTGTTAAAAATGCTAGGCGATGGACAGCATCTGCTACAAATCCAGCTACGTCTCATCTGAGAGGGAAGGAAAGTCAATCCATCTGTGAAACACTGTATGCTTACCTACTTGCATTGGTGAATATCTATTACCAAAGATTGCTAAATATACATCAAATACAGCAGGGAAAGGATCCAGGATGCCCTAGTGTGCCATCATTTTAGATAAAAACGAGCCAAACAGGCTTGTTTGGTTTGTGCACGTACAAGGAGTTCTTCTTCGTTCCGCAATTGATGAAGGGATACATATTTCTGTCCTTAATTTGACGAAACAATTTTTAGTCTAGAGATACGGCTTATACTCTTACTTATACCAACTTAGGGATCATTGGTACTCTTACTCTATTTCAAGATGGTATGATCTAGTATGGGGACCTGCGTGACGTCCTACAACTTGGATTGGGCCAGCAGTGCAACAATCAAGTTCGTAGCAAAGTGTTCACTTTACGTCCCAGTGGTGGTCTCTGGTAACTGCATGAGTAACCCCTTACTGATGTAGGCCGAAATGGCAAGGGTAATCTCGGTCCTTACGGAAGACAAGGACGACGCAACGAAAGGATATTTCTACGGGCTCCTCAATGATCGAAGTGCGACGTTAAAATAGTACAAGGCCATGTTGGGTCGCTGGAATTTTTAAATTCTCTTGAAACTGCAATCGGTCACAATGCCAGTGAAGTGTTCGGAGGTAGTTGTAGATTGACAGCTCACTTCATTGCCTTGTGTTCCCAGACGCGTTCGGTATAAATTTCTACTTTTTTGTTTTTATTGTCAAGTCCATTTTTAGCCTGCAGGGCATCTCTGTATTCTTTTCACTACAGAGCATTTAGTTCACGCTTCTACATAATCTCCACACTATTTAACAGTATTTATCACTTCTTTACAACCTCAATAATTTCGACACACTACATTCGTACGTAGATTGCTACTTAAGTTTTGAGAAAAATATGGGAAAAAAACTTTCATTTCATGTCGCTTTTTCGTTTCATCGGAGTTCGGAATCACTTCATGTCGCTTTTCCGTTTCATCCGAGTTCGGAATTACTTCTCAACGAGCGATAAGAAGAACAAATTACTGTTCAGCGCTGCGTCGAACAAAAACTCTCTTCTCAGGTAGGTAGGCAAGTAGAGGTGGCGATTCGGCATGAACCTAAGTAGCACTAGAATGTGCCTTTTTGTTACCACGACTCGTGCGACCTGGTTGGTGATGTGTGTCGTTAAGGATGTGAGACAGTCGGTGCCTAGATCCAGCCTGTGGATTGGTTTAGTGTACGAAGTCTGGCTCTCGCTAGTTTCGGATATTTGGAGAGGAAATGTGAGTGAGTTTCCTTCTCGTTTTCGTTCCCGCACCTACGGCAGTGAGGGTTATATGAGATACCTAGTTTGGCGGCATAGCTTTCAATTGTGGGTTCTGTTTAGTAGGGCTTTTGTTCTACTCTTATCGTAGGTCGGCTATATCGTCTTTGATATTGGAGGTTGGCCTTGTTCAGGAATTATGAGTGGATTCGCCCTTTAAGCGCTCCTAGCGTGATGTGAACTATTACCGCGGGCTATTATATTGGGTCTACAAGTAAGTTTCCAGCGTTTTTTTTCCAAAATTTGAAGTTTTATTATGAAAACATAGTTACAATGCTTTATTCAAAGTATCGTCCATCGGAAGCTACAACTTTCCCCCATCTTTCTGGCAATTTATGAATTCCAGACCAAAAAAATTTCTCGTCTTTCGAGCCCAAGAACGTATCGAGCCAATTTTTGATTTCCTCTACTGAGCTGAAGCGTATTCCCGTAAGAGCGTTCTGCATCGAACGAAACAAGTGGTAGTCAGATGGTGCCAAGTCTGGACTGTAAGGCGGGTGAGACAGAATTTCCCATCCACTATTTTCCAAATAGTTTTTCACCGAAACCGCAACATGTGGCCGAGCGTTGTCGTGATGAAAAATGACGGACTCATGCCTGGTCTCATATTCTGGTCGTTTTTCTTTTAATGCCCGCTTCAAACGAATTAGTTGGGTTCGATATAATGGTCCTTTGATGGTTTCACCACTCGGAAGCAGTTCATAGTATAGGACACCCTTTTGATCCCACCATATGCAGAGCATGACCTTATTCACGTGAATATTTCGTTTCGGCGTCGATTGGGCGGGCTCGCCGGGCTTTGTATACGATTTTCTGCATTTAGGATTATCATAATAAATCCATTTCTCATCACCAGTGACACCGTTCGACGTCTCTTGGCTTCAATTCGTACGGCACCCAGTTCCCAAACTTTTGAATGAATCCCAGTGCTTTTAGGCGCAGGGAAACGGCTTGTTGCGTGACGCCCAATGATGCAGCAAGTTCTTCTTGAATCTGACACGGATCCTCATCCAGTAAAGCGTCCAATTCCTCGTCTTCAAAACTTTTCGGCTTTCCGGGGCGATCTTTGTCTTCAACTCCAAAATCACTACTTTTGAACCGTTTGACCGTTTGAACCACTCGCGGCACGTCGATTCACCAATTCATTCCACCCCATAAGTTTCCGAAAGCAAACGATAGGCCTCAGCCACACTTTTCTTCATATTAAAGAATAAAAGCAGCGCTTCCCGCAAATGACTTTTATTTGGCTGGAAACTTGCCATGATTTTGCCCGATAAAATGTACGACACCGACAGAACTGCTCAAATATAACGCTACAAAGTTGTTGACAGATATAAAACCTACAAATAAAACACATGGGGTCTGACATTTCTGCCCGGGATCCACTGGTGGCGCCATCTCTGACAAACGCTGCAAACTTACTTGTAGACCCAATAGCTGAGCCCTGCCTGGCACGTTCGTTTCCTTTTATATTACTGTGTCCTAGAACCCAGAGCAATGTGATCCTGAATCGTTCGGCGGGAAAGCTCGTTCCGGCACACCTTGAAGATATGGCTATCTATGCGGATAGCAATGTTTTCTTTGTGCGTTGTGTAACGCCAGAATTGCGTGCAGTATTTACGCCCGGAATACGCTGGCAAAATCCGACAAGCGGTATGATATTCCGAGTGGACATCGGCGACCACAGTTCATCTTTGATCTGTCGGTGTATATGACCTTGTCGATGTTCTCTGCTACTTCGTCTTTCTACCACTGAGCTCTGGTGGGGAATCTTACGTGGAGGTTTGTGTTGAAGTTTAGTTTGTGTGTGATGTAGTCGGTTAGAAACGTGACCATGCTGTTTGGTAGGTCGAGAGTCAGAATATGTAGGAGCACAGTAAGACACGCGTTGGGCCGAGTTCAACACGCACGCAATCCTGGCTGTTCTTTGGAGCCTTTTTAGTCTCGTGAGGTTGTAGCTGCCTTTGTTCAACACGGGCCACCATACTAGTAGGTGAGAATTGGGCGCACTACGGCTATGTACGTCCACATGGTCATCTTTGGTTAAGATCCCCACTTCTTTCCGAAAGTTTAGCTGCGGACATAGAAGGCAACACATGCCTTCCTTACTCTGTATTCGATGTTTGGCTTCCAGTTAAGATTTGGGTCAGGTATGATACCCAGATTCCTAGCGCTGGAGGAGAGTGTGAGCGGTTCACTATTAAGACAGGGAAGGTTAAAATAAGGTATTTTGGTTTGGTTTTAGTAGTGAAAAGCATCAGACCAGGTGTTTAATTTGTCTAGAGTAGCCTCCTTATCACGGTGGGAAACTTTGCTGACACTAATATCAGCACATCATCTGCATACGCGGCCTCTTTGCCCCTTTTTCTAAGCAATCCTGGAAGAATTTTGTTCATAACCATTAGCTAGAGTAGAGGAGAAATAACGCCGCCCTGCGGCGTTAACCTATGGACTAATTTGATTAAGTGACTGTTTTCTAGTGTTGCTTCAGTATCCATTGACTAATAACTTCTTCTATGCCCATCTCGATCAGAGATTTCTGAATAGCTTCCGTGTGTACGTTATTAAAGGCTTCCCTTATGTCTAGGAAGACGATTAGAGTGTATTCTTTTGCGTGTATGGATTTGTCAATTGTTCGCACTACCTCGTGGGAAGCCTTTGGATAGCGATGATTCTTCTAGAATGCTTCGCATGTGGATATCTAATTGACATGAAAGCCTAAGAGGACTCATGCCCGCGTTTATCTACCTTCGGCATAAACACCACTCGAGCGCGTCTCCAAGAGTAGCGTACGTAGTTCAGTATTAAACAACTTCTGAAGATTGACGCAAGGTCTTGTTAGATCTTGATTTCTTTGTAGCATGACAGATAATATGACATCAGGGCCCGGAGACTTTAACGGCGCCGCCACGCTGAAAGCATCGGTTCACCGAGATCAAGCAGCGTTGAGCGCGGTAAGTACCCATGGGCGACCACATGAGACCTCGGTATCAATTCGGCGTGCTGTTGGGAGTCAGAACACATGGAGTACAATGCATCAGTTTCATGTCTGAGTGGTACAGTTCCGAAAAAGATGTTGCGAATTATAAGCGAGCTGTTAATAGCCCAGGAAATCTTTACCTCGGAGATGACTGAATTGATGTCGCTGTGGGATGCATGTTGTATTTGTCGAGACCACCCGGGTCCCATAGTAGTGTGTGTTCACCAGGAGTTCCCGGCTCTCCGCAGATGATTCTGCCCTCCCTCCATCTGACCTTATTAAAAAGGAAGGGTTGGAGTAGTCAATGGACATAATTTTGCTAAGCCTTGTGGAGCCCATGAGGGTTTCTATTGAATGGTAACAGACAATCCAGGTCTGCTTATTGGATGTCTTTATGGCTTTCTTATACAGACCTAATCAGTCCATATAAGGCTGCCACAAGTTGTAATCATTCTGGTCATCTGCCTGAGATTAGAAAGATCTGCATTACACCATGGGGCTGGGTTTTGAATACGTTTAGCTGGGCACGAGGCTTTGCATATAACGTCCATTGCCTTCTCGAAAGACTTTACCTTTGCCTCCGGTTCTTTGATTGCAGTGGTGTTTATTTCGGGTATGGTTTTGCGTTTTTTCCTAAGGACTTGGCCAAACTTGCTAAAATTAACTCTCTTAGAGTTTCTAAACAGTTCAATGGTCTCAGACTCCAGACTCAAATCTTAGAGGATCCATCTATGGTCTGAGAGTGACTTCAGATTGGAAACTTTCTAATTTTCGACCTTAAAGTTGCCATTGTTTGTCTTGAGTTTTGTGCCAAATATCTCGAACTTGGATTCATGGCTCCATAAAGCTCTCTCTGCTTCCGTCGAGTCTGGTTTTTGCTTGTTTTGTGAACGCAGAATGGGTTTTTGAACAACAACTCACCCAAACACTCCAGCATGTCTTAATCTTCGTTTGACCGTTGTCATGGACAGTGATGTATTTTGTCTTAAATTTATTTCGCTGCGTATTTCGGGTGCTGCTTTTCGTCCACTTCGTTTGCTTGATGTGACTATGTATTAGCTGAGCCTTCTGCTTAATGGTAGTACTAGGCCCCCGCTACCGTGATTTATCTTAAAGACTTCTGGTTTGAGCGCATCGTTCGATGGTATGCTGATTGCAGCAGCTTGATACCTTCAAATGCGAAGCAACTTCCCCCTGCGGTTTACCTTTTTTAAGAAGCGTGAAGATTGCAGATCATTTCATTTCTAACGAGTTGTTTACTCAAGACGTGAAGAATCTTAAATAAGTTCTGTGGCTTGACCCTGCAATCCGGGTCAACAAATATTGGGATTTGACAATCTTTAAGTCATAAACAAGTGCTGAATCAACAACAAAAAGCCGTGAAATTTAACAATTACGTGTATAACTGTAAACCAAATGCTCATTGTTTAAAAGCGTGGGTGAAAAACCCGGCGTTTATTATGTAAATGTGTTGGGTATTGGTCAGGTAGAAAATTTAATTAACACAACCGAATGCACTTCATAAAATTCAATCTCCATGCATGGTAAAATCACATGTCTAGGGTGGCCTCAAACTTATAGCCCCCAGTGTATTTGAGTATCGTTTTAAGGCAGGTTACTCCCCAATTCTATGATGATATGACTTCCACATAATTTCTACAAAACAAAAAAAAAAAAAAATCAAGTGCCCACCAAAAGAAAAAGGTCAAATGGTGATGACCGCTTTATTAAGGGGCCGCTGTCCTACCTTCCGGCTTCCAAGCAACACAAACGCGCATACACTTGTTCCAAGAAATTAAAAAAGGTAATCCTAAGCCGTGCATCCCTTCCGTTATCCTAATTTCAACTACCACTTTACATTCAAGGGAATTTAAATCCTTTTTTCTTGTGTTTTTTTTTTTTTGGTCGGGTGTTTGTTCCTTATTTATTCCTACCCACTTCGATGTTTCACTTCAATTAAATTCCACTTGGAGGCAGCAACCAAAACATTATTTCTTTTTCCTCCATCTTTTGGTTCACCGTCTAGCTGTTCCTTCGTAAAGGCTAACCCGCACGAAAGGATCGTTTAACATCAAAGCAATTGTTATCGAGCCACGTGCCTTCGAACTTAAAATCTCCTTCGTAAAACCAACAGAAAAGACCGGATGAGGGTGTGCTGGAGAGTGTGGTGGATAGGGGCGAACAAAACCACCTTTACACCCTCGAGGTTACAAGGCGTACAATTTGCGTATCAATTGTTGTGTGCTGGTGCTGCTCCTTTGTCAGATTTGCCGCGAACCAAAGGAAGGATAATTAAACAGATCCCCCACCTTCAATGGCTGATTCCTTGCTCACAAAGGCAAATACCAGCAAATACGATACTACCCATCCTGGTTGGTAGTCGTTGTATTTTCCAACTCCAACTCGCACTCGTAATCATTTTTCATTTTTGCCCCATCGAGATACTGGAGCGCATCTGGTTATCGATGCCGTGGCATCAGCATCAACGCGAGAACAACAAGCTGCCACAAATTTAATTAGATCTGGCATCACTTTGGCGGTTTTTGACAGACCACAGCCATTGAGGTTGCCGCTACTGGTAAAGTGGCGGTTCTCCACTCTAGCACCTCGCACGCTACTATTGCCGACGGTGGTCCTGGTGCTTCTTCTTTTGTGGGTAAGCACAGCCGGTCTTGGTTCAGTTTTTTTTTTTTTTTTAATTTTTTTTGACTTTCATCTGCCGCGAGTCCGAAAATGATTTCGCCGATTTGGTTGGGGATATCTCGAGTAGCATTGTCGGAAGAGTACATCTCTGCCTATCCACCTATCCGTAGGCAACGCCACCAAGCGCACCCCTAGGGCAAGTCGACAGTTTACGCGCGCACGCGATGGAAATCCAGATAATTGGAAAGTTTTTGAACGAGGATTGCTCCTAATTGAATCCGTAATGAGATGAAATGGAAATTGATGAATTATTTTTGAATACCGAATCGTTGCGGGTGAGGTTGGGTGTGGCAGTGACGGTTTTGACTTCACCTCCCGCTGGTTTATGGATCTGTCTGTCTAGATTTTGACGGTACAGTATTGTGGCCGACATTTGAATAGGAAGACAACTAAGGCGGTTTTGCTGCGCAATCTGGGCTATAATGGCAAAACTTTAATTGGATCCGGCACTCATCCATACACACACACTGGCACAGACAGTGAGCTAAGGGCGAACAATGAGGATATTCGTACACATTTTCCAAATTAGTGCGATATCGTGTTAATCATAATTTTTGTGAATGGAAATTATAGAAATCGGAAATTGAATTCAAGAATCCATTTCTTGTGGTTCCGCCTTTGTCATTGTTCGGAGTGATGTTGCTGATGGCTGTGCTGGTGGGGGTTGATATAATGGATTGGAAGGGAAATAATTTGGAATTCGATTTGAATCTTTGTGGGTAGGAGAAGTGTGGAGATTGATAGATATCTTCGTAAGCAACGCAATGGTTTCGTTTATTAGAAATTAGAAGGATCTAGCTCATGAGACTGGCATTGGAACAGAGGGTTCGTTTTTGGTTTGATGATGATTGACAGGGTATTGGAGGAACAACAAGTGCATAGTTGAGGGAGCCTGGTTTCGATACTCCATAGGGTTCTCAGGATCATAATCTTCTTGTTACAAGCTAATTATATATGTGTACATGATACTGTGTCAATCAAAATTTTAGAGGCAGTAGGTGACACAGCACCTCATTGAAATCGCCCCTCCATCCTAATTATATTATTTTCGGTAATGTGTTAAGGCGCGTAGCACTTTTTTATAAAATAAACGTGCCATCATGTGCACCTGCTTGACGGTTGATCTTGAAACTCCTGACTGTCTTATGATTTGGATTATGCCATCAGCCCAACAATCAAGTTCGAAACGAAGTGTTTACTTACCCCCCACTGGAGGCCCCCGGTAAACTCATACTTATGCTGTATGCCCGGCCAGTAGCATATATGTATACTGGCCTACGCCGTCATAGGCCTCACAACCCTATACGGAAGAGATTAAAATGAGATTAAAATGAATTCAATGTCGACGACCCTTGCAAGCGTTTAAAGGACAACTACCTTCAGTTCGGACCATTAATAGGCCATGTGCAGCTAAGCTATTAGCAGAGGCCCTTGACTGCTATCACGCAGATATCACCGCTATACAGGAAGTGCGATGGGATGGGCCGGACCTAAGGAGGATGAAAAACTGTGATATGCAAGTGACAGACTTAGGCAATAAGTCTTGAGCTGCCGAATGTGAGAAAGCATTGTATGACAATCCACATCAAGGCTAAATTTACTAAAATACTCGTAAGCCTACGACCTTATGCCTACGGAAGACCTCGACGACGCCACCAAAGAATATTCCTACGGGCTCTTCCACAAGATATATGACAATCGTACCAGGCGATTTTACCAGGATAGGAAATTTGGACATCTTTAATAGGACAGTTGATAAGAATAGCGTACAGGGCACTATGTCTGGCAACGGACTTAGGCTTATTGACTTTGCAGCTGGACGAACTGTCACTATAGCAAGTACACGTTTACCTCATCTCATTGCATACAAAAGGACATGATGGCTGTCAGATCATGAAACGTTAAATCAAATTGATCACATTGGATGACATTTTGGGCGTCCACATCAAAGAAAAGCTGCTGTGAGAAGATGTAATATAGAAAAGCTGCAATCGGCTAGAGATCGCCAGAATTTTCGCCGATCCCGATAGCATCAAATGGTGCAGACCAGTGGCAGCGCTGTCAACGTGCTATCCGAGACGTCGTAAATGATGTGCTGAGTTGCACCCGACTACCACCAAGAAATCCCTGGTTTGATGAAAAATGCCTGCAAGCAAATTCAGCTAAACATGAAGCACGCAAGCGGCGCTCCCTCGAATGACGAAAGCCGCTCGTGAGGTCTACGAGCAGTAGAGACGGGAACAACGTCAGCTTCTCCAGAAGAGGAAAAAAGGACACGAGAAGACCGCAATCAAAGACACTGCGAGGTTGTACACCAGGAATAGCGTATGGAAGTTTTAGCTGAAAAGAACGTGTCAAGGCAAGAAGACTCACACAGAAACCTGTAGAGATGAAGAAGGAAACCAGTCGGTGCCCCCCTGATGAATGGAATCTCAGTATAATTTGCCCAATCCATAAAAAAGGAGACCCCCTTCAATTGCGCCAACTTTACAGGTATAAGTCTCATCAACATCGCATACAAGATCTGAACGTCTGAAGCCCTTTATCAAAAATCTATTAGTGCGGTTCCCGACAAAAAAAGTACACAATGGACCAAATCGGCACACTCCCTCAAATACTCGAAAGAACTCAAGAAGTCCAAGTCGATATCCATCATCTTTTCATCGATGTTAAGGCCGCATATGGGAGCATTTATAGAGATGAGCTAGTTTTGACATTCCTGCCAAACTCGTCCGTCTGTGCAGAATGACGATTGAGAACGCTCGTTGGTCCATCAAAGTCGGTAGCAACTTAACCGAGACCTTTGATGCTATAAATGGTTTTAGACAAGGTGACGCGCTGTCACGTGACTTCTTTAACAACGTACTGGAAAGGATTGTGTCGAATTAACAAGCGAACGCTGTAGGTACAATCTTTCAAAAGTCTGCGCAACTACTAGGGTATCCCAATGATATCGACCTTATTGAGAGAATACAGCGGAAGCTACCGGTTTAGTGACTAATGAGGGCAAAACTAAGTATATGCTGTCAATAAGAAGGGACACACAACGTCGATGAATTTGACAGAACGTCACAGTCGAGAGCTGTAATTTCGAGGTATTAAGGGACTTTGTGTACCTTGGCTCTGCTATAAATTCTGCCAGGAACACCTCAACAGAAATAAAACGAAGAAACACCATTGCCTACCGCTGTTTCTTTGGGCTTTCAGCCATTCGGCCCTATTCCGAAAAATTAAGGAGACTTTATATAAATCCTTTATCATCCCAGTCCTACTTTATACCGCTGAGGTACGGACTCTACCGAAAACGGATGAAGATATCCTCAGTCGTTTCGATAGAAAAATCCTTCAAAAAATATTCGCTTCTGCTTGCGTTGATGGGCTTTATAGAAGAAGATTCAACAGCGAACAATGCGACCTAGTATCAGTCGAATGAGATAGCTTATACATGCGGAGCGAATACAACCCGGAGGGACAATGCAGTAGAGCACATACGTCTTAGGTAACCTCAACCGATTTCCAGTGCGCAACAGGATGCAGTTAGCTAAAGACCCATCTAACTGGAGAGGTTTGTTACTTGAGACCCAGCTTTACCATCAACTGTACCGCCACCTAAACAAGTAAGTAAGTAAACGTGCGATCAAGGGATTAAGGGTGAAGAAAAAAAGGAGAGGTACTGATGTTCGTTGGTTTTGAATGTTTGAAAGTTATAACGGCTAGGGAATAAAGAGTTCACCAGGGCATTCCATAAGTAAGTTGCGCGGATTTGGAAACAATCACGATAGTTCTAATTACGTTCGAAGATAAAATGAAGAGCATTCACGGCAATATGGGTGTTGCCATTGAAGGTTTAAAGTTGATGAATGTTGCTGAAAATGTTCTTGTTGAAAGAGCCATAGAACAGGGTAAGACAAGTGACAATGCATCGGTGTTGAGGGCCTTCAATTGACTGGACACGCTAGGCATCACCTGTGATGTGTCTCATTTTACGGTTTTAGATCCTACTTAACAGGTGCAGAAAAGTTATTGAATACTGACCAGATCTTGGCATTTTTCTCTAATTTTTTGAAACATTTCTTCCATCGCTTGAGAAATCGAAGATATTTCGCAGCATGTAAAGCTGCGCTGCATCGAAAGACGAGAGCTGTTACTGAACTCTACCGAAAAAAAGAAAAGAGCACAAGAAACGCGCGATCGAGGAAATGGAGAGATATTTCTGCCGGAATGACGTTCGAAAGTTTTATCTGCCTAACAAGTCGGAATGGAAGCTTGCAATGTCGAACATGGGCAACTAGTTTTGGAGCCACCGTCGGCCCTGAGAATTTGTAAACACTAGCTCTACAGACTTTATAACGACGATGATGGTCAAAATACCGCTGTTAGGACGAGGACGATGGAGAATTCCATTCGCCTAACCCAGACGCAGTTTAGGTAGCAATATCGTAGTTAAAGTCTAATAAGCTTGGTCGCACAGACGGTCTGCCTCCGGAACTATTTAAGAGCTAGAGACGACCTGGTGGGTAAAATGCTCATCTGCAAGATATCGCCAGAGCAAAGCATGCTCAATGCATGAAACCTCATCGTTTGTCCGATCTATAAAAAATGAAAATCTTTTGACGGCGCCAACTATAGAGGACTAAGTCTCCTAGGTATCGCTTATATGGTTTTTTTGTTTTGGCGGATTTTGTGAGCATTAAACCAGTCATGAACAATTTGGCTGTTTTTTACCAGCGCGGTTTCAGGCTAGGAAAGTCCACAATCGATCAAATATTCACATCGTGATAAATCTTGATATCTCCGCCAAATTAGTCACTTTGTGCAGGATGACTATGGAGATATCGCGCTGTTCCAAGTCGGTAACCGAAACATTCAATTTCAAAAAGCGTTCTATACAAGGCAACGGGTCTTCATGTGAATTTTTTTACATTCCTATAAAGAACCATGCGAAACTCACTGGAAAATAGAAGAGGATCTATCGTTTCTTAATCCGCGTCGCGGATGCCATTGGTATGAGTGGTCGAACATAGTGAAGTTTTCGGGAGTTTCGAGATTTTAAGGCGGAGTCCGCCAAAACCGATTTGACGGTGAACGAAGGCAAAACAAAGTATTGTACATACTGTCATCAGGAAAGGACACACACCACCGATGGCTTGGCAGGAACATCGCTAGTTTAGCTCTTTGCCTACCTTGGCTCTGCACTTACAAGCAGCAAAGACGCAGAAATCAGACGCGAGTTACTCTTGTCAATCTTTGGGGCTAGCAGGCAATCGAATAACCGAGCACTTTCTTGTGAGACCAAACTGACTTAATCATCTCGGTTACTCTCTATTGCACAGAGGCCTGGACCATTCGGTCCCGTTTGTACTGATTGACAGTGAGTTTAATCAGGATCTGCATGAATTGTGCAGAGACATCGGTCCGGTTAGGCGTTATGAATTCATCTCCTGAGATGTCTGACCAATTTTGAGGGAATGGACATCACAGCTCCGGGACAAAAAGTCTTCGAATTTGGCATCAAGGAGCGGGGCAGTATAGGACGACTGCATCGAAGGAGGCACACGCAAGTGGAATGGAACCTTAAATAAGTGCGGCACTGGGGGCATCTGGCTAAGGATCGCGCTAGCTGGTGAAGCTTGTTGGTTCAGGTTCAGGTTCACCCCGGACTGTAGCGACACCTAAGTAAGTAAGTCGGGATGCACTTCATCAGAGACGTCTATTGAAGACATATGCCTGAGGTCTCGTAAATAAATTTTTTTAGATGTTCAAAAGTTTATATACGTCTAACCCTTTAATTAGGACTGCATTCGGTCAGAATCTGAGACAGGACATACATAGATATACGAGTATATGGCTGTTCCTAGATGGCTCCACAGCCGATCCAATATGCGATACTGGAGACTTTTTGGAGGATGGTAATTTGAAACTTCAGGGATGCTTATTAGCTGAATACTTGTTGAAAGTGCCAGCGTCAATTGACAGTTGGTTCCCTTATGGATACGATCATAGATGACATGACCCTTCAGTTTGCAGGGAAAAGAGGCGAATGTTTCCGGACTGTCCATTAGTAGGAGAGACTGTGGACTTCGTACTTCTTAACAAGACACCTCTCTTTTGCTAATAGACTAATTTTTTAAGATATGAGTGGCACAACCTCTTCTGAGACTTCCTGAGGACGCTGCGACAGAATACCACTTCTATGAAGGTTCAGCTTGCGTTTGCTTTTCTTACCCTTTACGAAAAGCCAAGTACCTTCTGTCTTAGTTCATGAAATGTGACAAAATGATGAAGCGTGTGGTCAATATGAGCTCATGAAAAAGGAGTCTTAAGGAAAATCACAGGAAAACTAATTGTGGTGGCTGCTCATGAACCGACTTGCGAGACAGTCCCTCTCCATTTCTAAGTCGTGAACGTATAGTTGAACAGAGTCCGTCATCAAAGCAACATATTGGTAATTTGGAGAAAACAGAGTCCATACCTTCTTCTTGTACAATCTCCAACGTCTTAATAAAATTCCAAACCACCTTACCCCCTTTCCAGCATTATCATCGAAGACCCACCTTCAGCTATAAACAAAATATCACAACAAGGACTTCCGTTGACATTGGAAAATCCAGAACTCGACACTCGTACTACCAAAATGTTCACCAGAAGTTGCAAGAAAATTACCAAAGTTTCACCTGACAACGGTGCAAAACTTGCGCTCACTTTAATATATGTATCCGTATCCCTATCTACTGGCGAAATGATGTCACTTTGTGTTTCATTCTCTTGCAATATTGTGTGGTCTAAAAGTTTTTTTTTTTTTTCCTATTTTTTGGAGGACGAAACTATTATTACGAATAAATGTTGGCCAACTATGCTGAATCTCGGAGGAACTACTCGTATAAGGATCCTCGGAACAGATACCAAAAGGTGTGTGGCTGACTATTTGCGAAAAACGTGTTTTCTCGTTTTTGAAAGGATTTTGTGTCAAGTTCTTCTCTGGTGAAACCAACCACAACAATTGGAAAAGTTTCGATGGCAAGATAAAGAGTTTGCTACATCTTGAATGAGAGAGAATTGTTTCGTGATTTGGGTTAGTGGGGTAGGGGAAAGGATGTTGTTTCTGGTGATGTTGTGTGAATGAAGCAAAGTTTGGTGAAATTGAAAATGGAGAAATTGATTCGGGGCCATTGGATTGTGGCTTTTGTGAGTCAATGTTTATCAGACGTAATGAAAATGCATCAATGAACTATTTCTCAAATACAACTGGCCAAACGTGTACGAAACTTAGTTAATTCCATTTGAATTAGAGTAGTCAACACTATCTATGGTAATTTGATATAGTCTTTTGGAAAATGCACTTTGTTGGTAGTTTTCGAATTCTATAAGGAAGAATGTCATAACCTAAGCAGTTGCTGTGGACTACTTTTAAAACTATCAGCACAAACTACTTTTGAGTTGCTGAGTTGGCTTCTACCATCACACGCTAAGAAATGTACTTAGATTCTGCAGGCTAACAGGATGAATGATGAGTGAAGAAACCTCTTAATTTCCATGCTTGTTTCAATAAGACCTCAGAACCTCTAAAAAGAATTAGTTTGAAGAACAAGCTCATTCGTCTCGTGAACCAAAGGTGACATATTTTATGCTGTCTTAAACAGGGACAAATGAAACTAGACCTGTTCATTTGGTGTCCGCCGGTTTGATGGATACAAACTAAAAACCCTAAAAAGCCAATGTAACGATATATCTTTTTAATGAACTGAAGAACGACAGAGAATGCAACCACTATGGTGGTGCTGTCAAAAATCTTGCCAATATAAACATTTTAAGCATTCAACTTAAATCTCAGCAATTCGTTTAATTTTATAAACAAACAATTCTATCAACTCACCATTGATGTGATCTGTGGTCGCGTCTTTTATTTTATCTTTGGTCAGCAGTTTTTCGTTTGGTATTTCCCGATCGTTCTGGGTAACATTTTTTACCTTTGGTGCTGAAACCCGGGAAACTAGTGAAAGTTCTGACTGAGATCGGAAAGAAAAATAAGCGGAATTAGCTTGGCACTTTCTTTAAGAACTTAATGGATCTAGCAAGTCGATCTTCCTACCGCGGTCAAGTCTAACGAATCCAAAGTAAGAAATAGTTTGGGTAAGTTAGACGACATTGAGGAACAACTTGAAGTTTTACTTGACCGATTAATATCGGCACATGAAAGTTTACTTCAAGCAAACACTGCTATCGTTTCATTAATTAAACAGGAGTATTTAGCTAAAGAATCGGAGGCTGTTGACGAATACAACGACAGAGCGATTGGCGTGATTATACGCTTAAAACATCGATTAGGCAATGTTCAGTAAAAGCAAACTGGTTTAGCTACTGAGAAGACATACTACCTACTACAAAAAGTTCCCGGAATGTATTCAAAAAATTGAAAATACAAGTTTATTCATCTAAATCTATATTGTCCCCTTCAGAGTAATCCCCATCGACTGCAACACACTTATGCCAGCGCTTGATCCAATCCTCGAAACATTTTTTATATTCGATTCTCGGTATGCCAATCAGTGCTCCCAGCGATTTTTCCATTACTTCCTCTCGGCTGCTGAAACGCGTTCCCCGTAGTGTGTGTTAACTCGATTGAACAGAAAGAAGTCATAGGGAGCCAAGTCAGGTGAATTCGGTGCCTGTTGGATGGTATTTGTTGCATTTTTCGTCAAAAAATTACGAATAATGATGGCACTGTGCCACCGCGACGGTGCGTCATCATGGTGCAAAATCCAGGAGTTTTTTGCTACAATTCTGGTCTCTTTCGGCGAATTGCTTCACGCAAACGTCTCATAGCTCCCAAATAATATTCTTTGTTTACTGTCTGGCCTTCTGGCAAAAATTCATGATGCACTACACTGTTGTAATCCATGAAAACCGTGAGCATTGCCTTCTTTTTTGACTGAAAACGACGTGGTTTTTTTGGTCTCGGCTCATTTAGTGAACGCCATTCACTTGCCTGATGTCTAGGTTGCCGGTCGTACTCATAAACCCACGTCTCGTCTCCAGTAATGATCCTTTTGATGAATGTGGGATCGGATTCAGCCTCGCAAATCATCTCTATTGCGACGTTAACACGCAAAAAAGAGCATGAAATTGAGGTCTTTTGGCACCAACTTTGCTGCTACACGACGGAAACATAAATCATTAATCAAAATGTCTTGGACGGATCCATAGGCAATGTTCCAGTCCTCCGACATCTCTCTAATGGTTAAATTGCGGTTATTGACCAACATTTCTTTTACTTCATCAATGTTTTCGTCGGTTTTCGATATCGATGATCTGCCATTGCGTTCATCATCTTCGATTGACTCACGACCACTTTTTAACCGCTCGTGCCACTAGTAAACGAACGTTTCCTTTAGAGAATCGTTGCCGAAACACTTTTCCAACATTTCCAACATTCGCGCACCATTAAAATCGTTTTTTACGCAAAATTTAAAAAGTCGCCAACACACACAGGGATAGATGTACTCTTGGCTACGTAGCTTTTGCAAATGTCAAGCTATGACGCTAAGATTTAGCAACTTAACATAACTCGAATCGGAACAATGGAAGCGCCACACGGTGGTGTGGTGGGGGAACTTTTTGATCAACGTGGTATTTTGGCAATCTGCCATTAGCAGATCCAAACTGCAACAGCCCAACTAAAATCGATGTTTTGTTGGAAACTAATATATTCTTTTATATTCTTCTCGAAGGGAGGTTTGTTCATCCATCGGGTCCACCTGTTGCTCAAGAAACCATCTTCGGATGGGTCCTGGCGGGTAACATTTCACAGCATCTAGAGGCTGGATTGAGCGTTTTTCATACTACCTTCGAAATTGATGCGGACGTGCTATTAAAACGGGGTGCCGAGTGCGAAGTAAGTGACAGTTTACCGTTTACGAAAGGTACCGTTTAATACGGAGATTCACGTGACGCGGCGTTGAAATGACTTTTCGCGATGAAGAAATAATTTTCAAAGGACTCGAGTTTGAAGCATGGATATGTGTCGCTTATGCGCGAATACAAGGAGTTAGGTCACATGTCCTTTGTGAAGCAAAGTGATCGCGACCGTCCTTCATATTATTTACCCTATCACGCGGTTATCAAGCCAACAAGTACAGCAACCAAATTAATGGTACTTTTTGACGCGTCGTGTAAATCCACGAATAGTTTTTCGCTTTACGTGTTGAACCCACCATAGAAAACGACTTAAATACGTGAATCATAAAGTTTCGAAAATTTAAGATTGCCATCAAGTCATCAGCCTGGATATACCGTCAAGTATTAATTAACCCGGACGACTCACAATAAGTTTTCAAAGAATTGTTTCGAGAGAACGGGTTACCGAAGAACAACGCGATTTTAACATAGAAGGTGCGGGAATGAAATTTCGAAAGTGGTCGTCGAACTCGTTCAAATTTCTTAATACCATCGACATCGAGTATCAGGAGGCGTCGGTCGGACGGTCGAGCTGCCTATCGGAGCTCAAGGAGGCCTTTCGTGGAATACAGAGCTTGACTGCTTCCATTTCTGTTCATCGCTATTGGATATAGCTCGTATTTTTGACCATTGGGCTAGCTCTCACCAATCGTCGTCAAAATTAAACTCTTTATGAACAGGCTTTGGCTAAGACCAATTGGATGAGAGACGTATATTCCCACGGACCTTCACGAAGAATGGTCGGACTTCAGATTTGAGTTCCTGAGGTAATCTCAGAAATTCGCAATGGCTGCAGTTAAACCGAAACGAAGTTATGGAGCTGCATGGCTTTGGTGATGCTTCAGAGTTAGCATACCCTGCGGCAGTATATTCCCGCATGACAAATTCTGGGGATGGCCATGGTGTAGTGGTACTAGCAATCGTTTCTCACTCGGAAGGTCAAGGTTCGAATCCTAGCCACAGCAAGTTTTCATTTGTGTAATTGGAACTCAGTCAGAAAAATCTGCGTGTGAAGGCATAACACTGACATGCAGATTTGGCTGTTGTAGGGTTTTCAAGCACAAAACAACCGTTAAAATTCACAACCTCACATTCCGAGAGAAGAAAAATCTCTCCGTCCTATTCGGACTCCCACCCCTGGAGAGTTAATATCGAAAACAAACTCACCTGAGTTTAAAACCACTACATCACAGCAATGCTTTTCTTTCTCCTCCTTCTATCTTTCCGCCCGCGCCCTGGCAACAGTAAAAGGGTATCATAACCCCCTTAGGCGCGCGTAAATTATAAAAAAAAAAAAAATTGCGATCGCCCCAGTGAAGCCTACCTTTCGATTCTACGCCTTGAACTATGCGGTTCGTTGCTGTTAATCAAGCTTCTCAGCAAAGTAAAGGAGGCTCTAGCCTTTCACGAAGTCTCAACAACGGTTTTACGTTGGATTCAAGGATACCCATCGCCGCGTAATGTGTTCGTAGACAATCGAATATCGAAAATCGTCGCTTAGTTTCCAGTGTCCACATCGCATCATGTGCGTTCGGCCGAAAATCCCGCTGACTGTGCCACCCGCGGTATAATGCCACGAAATCTACTTAATTTAGATTTATGATGGAATAGTCCGCAGTTTCTACGAGATCGGGTTGTTACGTTTTCTCTACCAATAGAGGCTTTCTGCCTCATCGCCCGATGTTTTCGCCTATTTCGGAATTATAGACATCCCCCAGCGGATCCATACGCGTGTGCTCTTTCATCTGAGGATATACATTTATCAAGGACAGCGTTGCTTACTTTTACTTTTAAATTAATTTTTATTATTTCTTTCATTATTACTTAAATTCTAGACAAAAATGATTAAATCTAATTTAACAATTTTAGTTACTTATTCTAGCTTACTGGCTCTTACCGAACGCTCTAAACTTAACAATCTCTTTCAAAGTTTGCCTTTCGGCCTTAAAAACTATCTTACGATTAATCTTATCTATCAGTTATAATTAGGTGAAATTTCCAAGAAAAATTTTAAAAAAACTTAGATACCATATCTTTTAAATTTTGTATAAAACTTAAAACTATGGCCCTATTCTACTTAACCTACCTAAGCTACTTAACCTACCTTAACTATAATCGGGGTGGCGAGCACTCGTAGCCTCTCACATCGAGTGGTCACCATACCAATTGCGATTTCGGGAGCCTATCATTCGTCAACATCGTGCACAAGCACCCCCAGGATTTAACCAGTGCCAGAAAGCATCGGTCACTTCTCAGCGGCGCCGCCTTATGTTAACGAACGCAGCCTCTCCACGAGATCCCCCTTAATCTAACTTACAACTAAGAGGAGTGTGTTACCTTAGTAACGTACGGACTTAGGAAAGCGAGCCCACCCTCTCCCCTTCTAGAAGCCACCAGAATTCGGTGTACTGTTTCCCGGCATCGATCCGATCCCTGTCCGCAATCGCGGGGCTAAAACGGAGGAGCTCCTGAGCATTGGCGACATACCCGTCGTAGATGAGCCGCTTGTCCCTCGCACCGCGGTGGCGGTGGTATATTACCGGGATACCATCCCTACTTTGTATTAACCCTTTAGTGTCAATATGAAGAAATGCCTCTGGCGGGATAAAATCTGATACCTCGTGGTACATTTCGTTGGGGTAGTAAGCCCCAAAGATCAGGCTATTATCGTTAGTCATTGCTCGTGCAACGTGTCTTCGCATCACCTTAATCAGGAAATTGTCAATCCTATTCAGATTAGCCCCATCGTAAAGGACTTTGTTGGGATAATATTTTCTGTACTCAGATTCTGGTGTTCTGTACAAGCCGAGACAGGTCCTAAGACACTGCCTTTCAAACACCCGAATCCTTTCCATCTGATACGGCGCTACATTGAACCACACCGGACAACCATACGCGATGACTGGCCTGATTAGGGCCATGTAGCATATGACCTTCACCCTGGAGACAAGTTGACTGCTGTGAAATAGCCTTCTTGTCAGGGCTAAAGCCTTCTTGGCCCCAGCAAGACAAGCATCTATATGTTTGTCAAAATACAGATACTTATCGAGCCAGATACCAAGGTATCTCTTCTCACCGCTAGTGGGAGTCCGTGCTGTCCAATGATGGCCAAATTTCGCCAGTTATATCTGGTATCCCTAGAAGCCCATCTCAATGGAGTTCTAAACAAGATTGTTTCCGACTTTTGAAAATTGATTTTCAGTTTCCAATCGTCGCAATACGCCTTAATATGATCGAAGTCACGTTGCAAAAGGGTATTAATGACTTCGATTTTTGGACCTGATCTGTACGCCACTAAATCGTCTGCATACGCTATGGAATGATTGAGGGAACCTACTAGATCACTTGTGTAAATGTTAAATAGTATCGGAGAAATCACAGCCCCCTGTTGTAAGCCGTTTTTAATGTCAAAGGTCTTGCTCGAAATAACATTGTTACATTTAACAACGAACTTCCTTCCCATAAGCATGTCATAAATCATATACAGCAGGGGTTTCGGCATGCCCATCCTGGTCAACTTATAGAAAAGCCCCTCTAGCCATACGGTGTCGAAGGCCTTCTCAAAGTCAACCAGACAAGCACCCGTACACTGGTTCTTGCATTTATTCCATTGTATGTCGGAGACCAGTTTTGACGCAGCATGAATAGTGTCATGCCTCGCCCTAAAACCAAACTGGTTTTCCGGAATTATATTATTTTCCTCAACCCACTTTAACAGCGCTCTATTTACCACTTTCTCGAATACCTTGCTAATATTCGGAAGCAAACTAATTGACCGAAGATTAGCAGGGTTAGTTCTAACTTTATCCCTTTTCGGGATTGGGTGTACCACAGCTGTTTTCCAATGCGTCGGATAATATGCATTATTCAGCGCATTGTTAAACAGCGTAGTAAATACATCCACTGCTTCCAAGGGCAGGTGTCTTAATACGACGTTTGGAATACCACTCCCGACGACTTTTTGTTTTTCAGAGATTCAAAGATGCACAGGAATTCATCTTTTCGCACGAATAAATGAGAGGAAGCTCGTTCATCAGCGACGATGACGTTGGCCGCGTTTTCTTCATTGAATACGGTGAAACCGTGATTCTCGGATCGCCAATTTTGAAGTTCGTTGCGCAGATAATAGTGACTTACGTAGGCCCTGTTGTCAATGTCGTGATTACAGTGAACAGGATTGTTCACTGTATACACGGCCTCGAAAAAAGCTCCCATCAAATTCACTTTCTCCTGTGGGTCTTCGACCACGAAATGACCGTCGCCTGAGTCGGCACTCTCTGGACTTATGCCGACGGTCAGTAGTATCTGTCTGTTTTCTGCTGTTTGTGGAATTCGGACACACTGAATGTCATTGTGATCTTTCCTCCTGAACAATTTATTTATCTGCGGGAACATATTCGGACTACTGGATTTTATAGCCCGAATCTTATTGCCCCAGTACAGACTTACAGACTTACTGTAATTTTCTTTAATTAATTGTTTTAGGTTTTTGATCAGTGACTTTAGTGCTCTTATTTCCGGGTCGTTTCTGTCAGTGAACTGTCTGTACAGCTGCTTAAGCCTCGAGAGTAGTCTACTTTTGTCTGCGTGCAATGCGTTGATTGTTGGAGTTCTGTACTTTTCGATCAGGCTTTCGTCGGAGTATTCTATCCGAGAGATAGTCTGCTCCATAGTTCGTTTGACAACGTCTTGAATCGTCAGTAAATTGCGATCGATTTCTTCGTTAGTTAAGTTTCTGTTAGTCGGGGGATCAATTCCACTCAAACGTAAATTACGCTGTAAGATTCTGGAGAAGCACAACCACCGTACTCTACGGTAGTCGTATGAGTACACTTGATCATACTGCTCCAGCTGCGTTCGCTCGTTTGGGATCCGTATTGTGGCGGCAAGTCCGTAGTGATCACTATCGCACTCGAACGCTCGCAAACAGTTCCTTGTGTTTCGATCCGTGTTAGTCAGTTCTTGTCTACTGTCTGTTAATGCCAAGTCCAGGAAAGAACTGGCTGACGGGAAGGATGGGATATTCGTCGCGTACAGTTCAAGCCTGTACTCAATCATATTTTGACCCCACCAGTAGTATAACTGGTTGCCGCTGGTGTTTGGTGGATAATTTCCCCATGCCGCATGTCTAGCGTTAAGATCTCCGGCCAAAAAATAATAATTTTCCTCCGATTGAAGCTGAAGGCGACGAAAAAGTATTTCGAGCTCAGTTATAAATTGGATGGGATTAGGTACTTCAGGTGCATAAAGCGACACCACATACACTCGCCTTCGACTATGAAGAGGAATGCATACGATGCAGGCTTCCAACACCCGGAACCTCATTAACTCCCCGCTATATATGACCTTATGGCGTATGCCTTTGCGTAATAAGATACCAACCCCACCCCCTCGTGAGGAATGAGCACGGTCTCTTCTATATATATCGTAGCCACTGTAGCCAATTTTGTGATTCTGGTTGAGCTTAGTTTCGCTAACCAAAAGCACATCTGGGCATTCACTTAACAACATATTTTGTAGGTTGGCCCTTCTCTCGATCCTGATTAGTGAGTTAACGTTTAACGCAAGGATCTTCAGATTAACCTCATTCAACGTAGCAGACATTATATCGGCGTGCCAGACTTGTCAAACAGGGTCGAATAGATGACGTCAATTCGAGCCGCTTGTTCATTTAATTGTTTCTGAAAATGATCAATTTTTCCGTGTAGGGACAGAAGAATCGCTTTCAAATCCAGATCCGCTTCCGGTGCTTTTTCAGCTACCTTTGGCGTATTTTTTGCTGTTATTGTGGCCTTACCCGCTCCAGATACCATTTGGGCGAAGGATACATTGGGTGCCACAAAATTAGAGAAAGCACTACTCTTTTGACGCTTCTCTTCTTCGATGAACTGCTTTCGAGCCTGGACTTTCTTTTTCAGCTCTTGAAACCTAGGACAACCCCTGAAATTGGCAGGATGCCCCGAGTTCCTGCAGAGTACGCAAAAGAGTTGACCCCTATCCACTACTCTATCGTTGCCTAAAGGACATTCTCCATATTTGTGATCCTTGTCGCACTTGACGCATCTAAATTGCATATTGCAATTAGCTGCGGCGTGCCCGAACCTCTGGCAGCGCATACATTGCAGTACACGATCTGCCCTCTTTAATTTTTCCCAACTTACAGCATGATAGTACAGGAATTTGATTTTTCGCAGACTATCGATTTTGCTGTTGGGCGTTAATTGAACTAGGAAGAATGGTAATTTACGGTTACCACCCCTTGCCGCGGCCGTGGTAAACGGCTTGACCCCCACGAACTTTAACCTTTAACTAACCCTTTAAGCTCTGCTTCGAGCTCCTCCGTTTTTATTTCTGGATCGATCCCTTTTAACAACACCGTCTGGAGTTTTTCACCCTTAGGGGTATATGTATAATATTCGGTATCTGCTTTTCCTAGGGCGGTACGTATTTTTCGGTATTCCTCCATATTGTTACACATAATTATGTGCTTATAAGCACTTAATCTCTTAACATGAAAATTCTTAGTTACTAACTTACATAACCTAATGCTATCATTGATTTCTAAATTACTTACATTAATCGGGGGCACTCTTTCTCTCCCCTTGTTTTCAGGCTGTTGTTTTTGTTGTTGATGCTGATGTTGTTGTTGCTGCTGCTGTTGTTGCTGCCGTTGTTGTTGCTGCTGCTGTTGCTGTTGCTGTTGCTGTTGTTGCTGGCGCGATGGTTGCTGTTGAATTTTCTGTGGTATTTGCTGCTGTTGTTGTTTTTGTTTTTTTTTTGAGGTTGCGCTTTCTGTTGCAGTCGTTGTCCTTGTTGTTGTTGCTGCTTTTGGCTTATTAGCTGCTTATCTTTTTGTAGTTTTTGTTGTTGCTTTTGCTGCCGCAACTTCTCTTTCTTCTCCAGGAGCTCTTTTATAAGCTTGTCAAGCTGAGCCTCCTCATCTTCTTCCTCTTCTCCTGAGGTATCAGTATCTGATAACTCTTTAAAGGAGTTCCCTTCTCCAATGTAGCGGCACTCACCCCCTTCAGACTCGTAAGAGTACTCCTTTCCGTCCGCTTTAATGCCTTCATCTTCTTTTATTTTTTTTTTGTGGATGATTTCGACGACGCCTTGGTTTTCCTGCGCCTGTTTTCGACTTTCGTGTCATCTTCTGACTTTTGCATTGCTGCTGCTGCCTTGGTTGTTGTTGCTTGCTGTTGTTGCATCTCACACGCTCTCGTCGTCATTCGATTCGATACCGGTTCCGCCTGACCGGTATCCATCGTTAATCGGCACTATTACTACAACTTCTTATTTTAATATTAAAAATTAAAAAAAGCAATTGATGAATTTTTACTGGACTCGAACCCAGGTCTCCAACGTACCGAGTCAACTACTTAGTTTAAATTAGTTTTTTAGTTTAAATGCATTTTTATTTGATCTCTTAGTTTACTCTTACATGCTAGCCAAAAAAATGCTTAAAAATTAGCTTAAATAACTTACAAATAGTCTTATTCTAACATACTGGCCCCATGCGGGCACTCTAAGTTAAACCTAACTCACCGAGTTAACTACTGCTCCACTGAGCCACACAAATATTATCTAGGTGCTTGCTTATTTCACTATTTCACTAATTGATTGTCTTTTCACTTTTATGTGCACAACGAGAAGGCCGACCGTCCTCTATGAGAGTTGGGAAACGACTGAAGGACAGCGTTGCTTTGGCTTCACAAAGCCAATTTTTCAACGAAGAAATTACATGTTTAAACCGTAAGGAAGCGGTCTCGAGAAAAAGCAAATGTCGTTTAGTGAGTTCGTTTATTGATGAATTTGGTGTACTTCGCGTAGGCGGGCGGCTCCAAAGTGCTGCATTAGCTTTTCATCAAAGGCACCCAATTATTCTTCACAATGAACACCATTTAACAGAATTGATAGTCAGGGCTTGTCATCTTACAAACTTGCACGCTGGAATATGTCAAATGACGTATCTTTTGGCCCTCGAATATTTTATCATCGGAGTTCATAATATGATCAAGTGGTGGGTCTACTAGTGCACAACATGCACACGTCAACGAGCAGTACCCTTTCAGCTACAAATGGCCAGTCTACCGAAACAAAGACTTTAGCCAGACGTGACATTCGGAAACATCGGCGTCGACTATTCGTGCCCATTTATGGCACGATCTTGGAAGAGACGAGGCTCTAAGCGATATAAGGTTTATGCCGCTCTATTTGTTTGCTACGCAACAAAGGAACTGCATTTAGAAACTGTCAGGGAGGTGTCATCAGCAGCATTTCTAGCGGCACTGCGTAGATGCGTTGCTAGACGTGGTAAGCGTCACACTCTTTTTAGTGGCAACGGCACTAATTTTGCCGGTGCCAATCAACTACTTCGCGATTGGGCAAATCTTTTAAGGTCAGCGGAATTCCAAGAATATGTGTCGAACGAGCTTAAAAACATCCGCATTTCGGTGGTCTTTGGAAGGCTGGTGTTAAGACCATTCAATTTCATTTGCGTAGAGTGTTGGGAAATACGTGGTCGGTGACCTACGTGGAATTTTCCACAGTGCTGTGTCGAATTGAAGCCTGCGCTAATTCTAGGCCATTGTGTGAGCGTTTCGAAGGTGATATGGATCCCTTAACTCTAGCGCACTTCCTTATTCCGCGACCTCCATTGACGGAGCCGGATCCCACCGCCTTATATCTCCAGCCATCGTGATCGTACAAGGGTTTTGGAGAAAGTAGCCCCAAGATTACATCAGCCAGCTACGTTAACGACCCAAATGGATGGAAAAAAGTAAAAATATTCAAATTAACGACGTCGTCATCATAAAGGACGAAAATTGGTAGAGTAACTAAGACGTATCAGGGTCGGGATGCAGTCGCATCGGTCACTACTGTTGAGGGAAAACTAAAGCGTCCTGTGTGCAAGTTGTGTCCGTTATTGGTGGATTCAAGTGGGAGGACACCTTCCACGGCAGGAGAAGGTTTGCACCACGTTTTGCATTACCACCTTAAGTGAGCTATTTGCTTTCAATCCAAGGTAAGTCTTTCCGAATACATGAACAGAAGCATTTACCGAAATATTTTTTACGTAGTGGGTTCAAGGCTCGGCAATGACCTTCACCTAAGAAAGCTACGGATAAGCCCCGCTTGAGGCTTCGCTACAACTTATAAACACTTTTAAGCAAGTCTGGAATTGCAGGACATATTCGAAAAGAAATCCACTCAGCCTTGTCCAACTCCGAGCGAAATGAAATTGGCGATAAGTGTGCTATACAAGACTCCTAGGACCAGAGTCAGTACAAGACTCTACTTTGGAAAGGTCCGATTCACAGCCAACTATAGAAGCGTTTTTCATGATCACAATTATTAGAGGAATGGCTGTCCATAGTGTCACCAGATCAAACTCGTGCTCTGCAAACTCTCAAAGCGGTGTTCGTTTTGTTTTCTGCCTCTCAACAGAAAGGACTCCTTACAACATAATGTCGCTCTTAGAAATCTTTTGCGATTGCTAAATACCTTAATACCTGGAGCATAAGTGTTACTACCTCCTGTGATGAGTGGCTATGATACTGTGAGCCTTTTATGATTATCCAGCTAATGTTGGCTCAGGCTTCAAGCGGTTGAAATTAAAGCTCAATTGTGACTTCACTGACTTCTAAAACATAGTTCTTCTAAGAGATCTCAGATAACCATAAAAAGAAAAACGGAGGTGTTCCCCTTTGTGTACCCCATTCATCACCACTTAAGACTTCAATAAATGGAAATAATTCTTGATTTCCCAAACACGAATTTGGAGCGCGCAAAAGCATTCCTCCACTTGCATAAGTACAATCAGCAATTTAATATTTCGCCGCAAATCCCTCGAATCAACATTGGTCACTTTCAATTTGCTTGACCGGACTCCCTGACCAGACCATCACCGCGTTCCATATACATATGTATTAGCTTTCCGCTTAAAACGTTCACCATTCGTGACTCGGCCAAAACTCAGCTACCTATCCCTAATAGCTGACAGGATCAGTGAAATCAAAACACAAAAACGGCACTAGCTACCTCTCCATAAATCACGAGCGCACTTTAAAAATTAATTTCACTATTTGTTCAGATTCGGATTTAGATTCCGATTATGCTAAGCTAAGGACGAACCGGGTGGACCATCCTGCCGACGGAATGGTGCTAAAGAGTGAATATGCGGGCATGCCCACTCACACATAGCCGCGCATCTAATTTATTTGATTTTATGCGCGAACATTTTGCTGGCCAGCAAATTGACAGGACGTTTGTGGAAATTATAGACTCCTGAAAGAGATTCCGAGTGCAGTGGGTTTTGGAGCACCATGGGGACGGCAATTAGAAGGATATGTTCATAAATAACCGAAAGAGGCCACCCACCCACCCAGCACTAGTTTGTCATGCCAAGGACCAGCTGAATTTCGAATCCCAACGAATTCATATCACTTTCTGGATTCTAAATTATCCATAAAAGTACTCGCGTATTCGTAGGACTATACTAGTATGCGGCACTAGAGAGATACCTGGGACTCCGCTGGAATTTCCAGGTGAAATTCACCTTTCGGATGGGTGGTGGTGACTTTGGGGGGTTTGGGAAATACGGATGGAAATCGATTTTGATATTTTTGAAAATCGAAATATGTACGGATACGAGTATCTGCGGCACCACCAAATGTTTATTAAATTGAAATCTAACCCCTCGCCCAGCAGGGGGCAAATAGAAATCAATATTTGCGAAGCAGTCGAATGCCATTCTACAGATAGGTGTTTGCGTTTTTCACAGATTTCACATTGGAGGACTAGAGATGTTTATGCTGAACAGCAGCCGGGCCTGGATAGGTATCGGTGAATGGTGGTTGAGGGGTAACAAGAGGCAGCACAGAGTCGAGATTTGTTTGAAATGAAATTTATGCGTGCAGCAGGTTTAGAATTTTGGCAAAATTTATAAATATTCAGAGCGGGACGCTCTTCAAAGGACGAATGCTCATATCTATAGAATATTTGCATTTTGATGGTGGCCCACAGGAGTGGAGCAACCGAATTTGGATTTGCAGGTAACATGAATGGATGCTACTTAAACGGATTAGTAGTGGAATATGCACATTATGATAATCGTGGTAAGTATTGTATGTAGAGGAGCGATAGAAGCTTACCTTTTAGAATTGATTTGATTAAAATTTTAGAAAATATCTGTTGTATGCCATTTCCCGTAAAATAAATATGCCACAGGGTTGCTATGGCAAAAATTAATGCAGCAGTGGGTTTCATTCCAAAATATCTAGATGAAGTAGTACTTTCGTGCAGTTTGCTGGTAGTTGCATTGGTGTTGGATAGCTGTCGATTGGGGATGGTCTTGAAAATCTTGAAGTGTCCAGTGTTGGATTTTAAGCAATTAATAAATTTAAAAGTAGGTTTTCTTGTTTTCAGTGTCTTCCAATCAGAGGTTCTAACTGTTCTTAGGGCGGCTGAGCTAATGCAGATGAGATCGGTATCCGAAAGAGATGTCGCTATCGATAGCCAGGTCGCACTCAAGGCAATGGAGTCAACCAACGTCAACTCTGATACAATCAGGGGCTGTCGCACAGTGCTGAAGACACTTTCCAGTCAAAACTGGGTAACACTGTGCTAGGTGTCAGGACACTGCGGTATTAAAGGGAATGAACAAGCGGATGAGCTTGCAAGAAAAAGAGGGCTACTCGACAATAGTGATGTTGTCATCATCAAACCATCTCTTTGCATAGTGAGGGGTAGTATCGAAGAAAAAATCACAGAGACTGCCAACTTAAGGTGGTCAAGTCTTGAAGGACACAGGTTATCCAAGGCTCTCTGGCCGCTTTTTGACGGTAAAAGATCTAGGAAGTTAATAAAATTAAACAGGGATAAGCTTAGGACATTAATAGGAATCCTGAGAGGACACTGTCTCCTGCGGAAACATGCAAAAAGACTCAAATTATCAGATACAGATATTTGCAGATTCTGCGGTGGTCTGCAAGCTGTTGAGGACATAACACCCTAACTGTGCGAATGCGAGGCGATATCGCGTAGTCGAGGAAAATTTTTAGGGAAATACTTTTTCGAAAACCTAGAGGAAATAGACGGCATGAACTTCAAGGCCTTCTTGGCTTTTGTAGGAAAATTGGGTATTTCACCAGGGAGATTGTTTAAGTTTGCGCCATTTGAAGACAAATTCAACTGGTTCCACAGGGATCGCTATGGGCCCGTTTTGGTGACTGGTGTCCTTGTGATGGCTTGTCCATTTTACCCCTGTTTAACCTAACCTAAAATAACCGTCTTTACTTCGAGGTCGACTTTGTTCGTTCCTCACTCCAAGTCATGTGAAAGCAGGCAAATGACTCCAACGCAGGCAAGATGTTTAAGATATGATGTTGCCTCAACCCCATGTTTCCTCAAGACAGCGCTCTTCGGATCACGTCACTGATTATTACAAGAAATAGCTGCGGCGAAAGGAAAGAAGCTTGCCACCTTAACAATCATTTCGTCCTTTCAATCCTCAGGCAATTCAGGGAAGTACTCCGCCAGGACGTCATCAATGCCAACAGCCTTGTTTTTCTTCAGAGGCCTTATAGTCGGTCTTATTTCAGCATGACTTAAGGTGGGGTTGAGGTCCAAATGGAATGTTTGTTGCTGCAGGAGGCTCACCTGAACCTGAATCCAAATCGCTGTTGCCTGGTAAAACACTGCTGCAAGATGTACTCCCAATCTTGCAACCCGTTCCTCATCCGAAGTCATAGCTCTCAGTACATGTTGGTTCTTTTCTATTACGATGTCAGCTTCTCGTTTATTGTGGACATCTTGGATGCAATGTCTTAATCGTCTGCTTATGGCAATGCGATTGATCTGGTTTGATGTACGTTGTCGATCAGTTGAGGCTTCCGAAGGTTAAGCTGTGTGCCTTAAATATCCAAGACGTTACTGTAGAAAAGTTCACAAATCTTTCGCCGAAATCATCAAGATTTGATGGAACTAGTCTAAGCAGAGACTTTCTGTCCCATGTTCGAGACTAACTTCCCTTAACAGAACCGGCTCACAACGGGCTATTGTTGAAGCTTAGGAAACTGAGAAACACAAGCTTCTGTAGCTGGTATTTCTTATTGGTTATAGTGACGAATAAGGCCATCAGATACCCTGTTGCTTCCTCTGATGGCTTCAAGTTCTCTGACACCGACAGCGTATATCTAGTTATGCTACAAGCTGCTGGAAACTCTGGAAAGGATATTCAATATCATCGTGGCACTGGCATTCATATACTGGTACATAGCTGGAGAACAATATGAGTAGAATTTTCACTGAAAATTGGAAAAGATGTCTACTCGTACATAATCGTTAAGATCATCAGACCAATTAGTCTGACTTCCTTCGTGTTAAAGTGTTTCATGTTCGTAAAACCTTTTTGTGAATACATCCTCTGCCCAAGATGTAAGATAACTGGCAAAGCAGAAGATCCTCGAAAATGAGCTCCATAATCTTTTGTGTAGAATTGAAGCGCATCTTCATCGACATTGAGGGTGCAACATTTGACGACTTATGTAACATGACCAGGTAACACGGCATAGTTGAATCACATGTCTTTTTTGGATTAAAACTAGACTTAGCACGCCTAGCTCTGCCATGGATGGACTAATGAATCATCGTTCCCTTGATTTCCATATCCTGGGCGGCACTCTCAAAGTTATCTTCCGCTTAAAAAGAGCTGGTCTTTGGTAAAACGCGGGCTGATGTTTCGATGGCTCCGACTCTGGTCATATGGACATGTCGCCTGATGCAACGGCACCTGAACTGCGAAAGTTCGAAATGGACTTACAACTGCCTGTGATCGACCAGCATGGTGAAAACCTAGGCCTTAAAACGTCGGTGACAATACTCAATATGGTGACGGCCTTAGACGTGAACATTCTTTCATCGGAAACATTAGGCAAACCTAAACACCATTGGAGGATCCCCGCGTCAGATTGATTTAGAAGGAGATACGCAGTCAACAGAGCTACATTTCGCCTTCTAAATAAAAATAGTAGCCATCCAAATGAAACATTGCAAGGGTCATTGTGCACATATTTTTAAGTGAATCCACGAAACAAGTAGAACTATACCTAGGCAAGCAAAGAACCACCATAGAATTATGCCAAAACTTGAAAATAATTGATGGATAGAAGTCCAAGCAGCTCGTCCTGTATTCTTAGCAATATTGGTGACCTGGAGCTAACATTGTAAATGCTGTGACCAGCTACAATACTCATTAAGAAATACATGAATATAACTGCAAGGAAGCAGATGATCTCATATGCTTTGTTGGCCGAGGAGAAGGAAACTTGAATTGCGTCCACCCACATAGAAACTGACGATCAGTTTATGCTTACACTAGCTGTCAAAAAGATTACAGATATAGCGAAAGAGGTCAAGCAAATGTCAGCAACAGATTCTGTTCTCAACCGGTAAATGCACAAAAATGTTAAGACATTGTCCTTCCTTATTTAATTGTCACAATATTCCGAGGTGGATCTGGGTTTCCACCAATAAGCCTTCCCAACAAGTACGATCTTTGGCCAACTGCCTGAAGTTGTGTACTCGAAGGAGTTTGAAGTTCCTCTACATTTATTTTCGTGACATTAAGAGAGGTCTTCTTCCACGCCATTGTCCTTCCGGGTAGGAATCGAAGACTCATCGGGCCCGAACGCTTGGATTTATTTACTCTATGTTTCGCAGCCATCCCAGGAGACAAGTGCACACTTTTCTAATCAAGTCGGCGTAGACGTGCCACTACTTACCCTCTTTTTTTGCTGTCAAAAGCGGTCAAAAAGCTTGGTCCTGGCACTCAGCACAGTCTTACCTGGTTCTGACTGACCCAGACGTGAGCGAAACGTGTAAAAACAATTCGAAAGTATCTGCTTCATTTACCAAAGACGCACAAAACAAAGACCCAATCACTTCCATTTCTCAGCGCAATACCAGCGCTGGTCAACGCAACATTGCCGGATAACAAGTAAAGAAAATAAATAGCTTTCCACTTCTAGAAAGCGAGGTTACCGACTATGGTGACTTGCATCGTGCCTGATCGGGAAACTATTGATTGCTCTTGAACTTGGTCTGGGCCCGTAGCGAAACAATCAGTCACGATGAAATGCTTGTTTTACCTCCTCGTGGAGGTCCCCGGGCAACTATTTGCTAGGCGTAAGGCCTAGCTTTCCAGGATAGGTTACGGAGGTTAGTATTCTTCATAGCTGAAATCCAAACCGCTACCGAAACTGACACTACGCCTCGGATAAGGAATGATAACACGTTGACAACATTTGGCTATTCTACCCGGACATAGATTGGTTTTTGGAATGCAAAGACGCGTCTTGACAACGAAAGTGAAGGTCCTCAAGATGCCAGATTCCTCCAATTAGAGAAGGAATTCATGCAGTATTAGATGAACATCTTAGGGTTTAGTGAAGTTAGAGGGTTGAGCTCTGGGAAGTTTAAGTGTCCACCTCGTAACACTGTACTACTCTACACCGGAAAGCCACCTAGAAACTATTGGAAATCTAACGTTGGGTTGCTGCTTTCCAAAACAGCTCCCAAATTTCCTGGGAGCCTTTAGACGACAGGATTCTGAAACCCCAGGTTTAGGACTAGAGTACGTCGCGTTACCATCACACAGTGTTACGCCCTAACGGAGCTCTATTCTCTCGAGGAGAAGGAGGCTTTTCACAACCGGCTGAGTACTACTTATGATAATATACCTCGCGGAGACATCCTAATGGTAATGAGAGACTTGAATACCAAGGTTGGCAATGACAATGATGGATTCAGGCATCTTAGGGGAAGCATAGCGTTGGCGACCGCTACGACAATGGCGAGCAAGCGTTTTGTACATTTTTTTAAAGCCAACTGCCTTTTAATAGGAGGGACTATGTTTGAGCAGAAGACGTGCCACAAAGTCAGTTGGGCGTCGACGGACAGACAAGCAACTTCCAACCAAGTTGATCACTTCACGATCAGCCGGCGATTTGTAAGCAGTCTGCAGGACGTTCGTAACAGAAGTCATGCAGATATGGGAACGGTAAGGGACCACCATCTGATGGTTGCTACCGTAAGACCACGCACAGCTGCAGTTTGAAGATCCCAAGAAAACACCCGAATGCTAGGTTTAATATCAATTGTCTAAAAGATCCCGCAGTCCGCCAACAACTATGGGAGCACCTTTCATAAAAATTGAAAGCAATCAGTAGCATGGAGCCCACCTTCATCGAAAACCATTGGTGTGCTGTGAAAAATGTCTTCATATCTGATGCTGAAAGTATAGTCGGTCGGCAAGGAAGAAACAGTGCTTGGATTTCCAAAGAAGCTTGCCCTAGAATCGAAAAAAGAAAGCACCCCAAACTCGCATCGCAGTTACTCCAGCAACAGGGAGAAACGAGCAAGAGTCGGCGTATCGCATGAACATGACAGAAGTTCACCGTAACGTGAGATGTGATAAGTGTAACTATATCAACGCATTGACTACAGAAGCGGAAAAGGCCGCTTGTAGGTGTGACAGTAGGAGCGTCTGCAGAGTTATCAAAGAGCTCGCAGGTGTCCAAAGCTCTAAATAGCACCTTGTACAAGACACGGACGGATCTCTGCTAGTTTCGGATGGGGAGAGGCTCAAAAGATAGAAGAAGCACTTTTCTGCGGTTTTAAACCGCGTTTTCGCCAGTGGAGTGAACCCAACGCCCAATGACCCGTCCGTAGTAGCAAATTCCCGAATATGCACTGTATCACCCAGTAGAGAAGAAATCTTTACAGCAATCAAAGCACTGAAAGAGCAGCAAAACGGTTGGGCTTGACGGTATTCCCGCAGAGCTCTTACGAGTAGGGCTAACAACATCGAGTGAGCTCCTGCACCCATTTATTGAGAGAGCTTGGGAAACAGCGAGTTTTCCTGAAAAGTGGAAAGAAGGAATAATTGTCCAGCTCCTAAAGAAAGGAGACCTTACACAGTGCGAAAATTGGAGACGAATATTCGTGCTTCCTGCGGTAGCCAAGGTAAAAGACCACCTCGTAGACACACTCAACGCCGACTAAGCAGTATCTCGCACTAGATCTTCCTGTATGGACCACATCAACACCTTGCGGATCATCATCGAACAGTGCGTTATCGATCACTACTTCAGCTGCTGTTTATCGACTTAGAAAAGGCGTTCGACAGTGTTAATAGGGAATTTATGCGCAGGAGGGCCACCTCAGATAAATTGATTGCTATTATCAAGGCTACATGTCACGTCACATTCTGTATAAAGGGAGGTTGTCAGAGGAGTTTGAAATCCAAAGTGGAGTTAGGCAGGGCTGTGTACTGTCACCAATACTGTTCCTGTTGGTGATAAGTGATGTACTGCATGCAGCTTTGTCGACTGGAAATAGAGGAATTCAGTGGACAGTGGAGGTGTAATCACATCTCAAACATCTGGACTACGCGGACGGCGTATGCTTACTATCTCATAGGATCATGGAGCTCCATCAAATCACAACAAGAGTGGCGAGAGAAACTGAAAGAGGGTCAGCCTTGAAACTTTGTCATCTAACCAAGTAGAGATTTCTGGACAACCAGTAGAGATGGTAGAGAATTTTCAATATCTTGAGGGTATTGTCTCTATTGATAGCGGGACCGAACTAGATATGATCCGAAACGGGAAATGCTGCGTTTGGAATGCTGTCCAAAATATGGAGAAGCAACTCTATCAGCCTAAAGACCGAACTAGGACTGTTTCGCCCCAATGTTGAATCCATGCTTCTTTATGGGTGCAGCACTTAGAAACTCACAGTCGCTGTCACAAGAAAGCTGCAAATGTTCGTGAATAGTTGTTTGCGAAACATCTTGAGGATTTTCTGTATCTCTAACGATGCACTTCATACGAGAACAGGTCAGGAACCCATTGGCTCTATCACACGAAGACATAAGTGGTATACGCTTCGGAAAGGTAACGAGTGCATTGCGTATCAAGCGATGGAATGGAACCCTCTCATGCAGAGAGGCAGATGTGTGAGCCGACCTAGAAGTACTTGGCGGTGAACGGTCGAAGAGGGGAAGAGTTGGAGAGAGCTGAGATTAGTCTTCAGAAACAGTACACGATGGCGCATTGGAGCAGTGGAGGCCCTGTGCCCCTTAAGGGGAACCTCACGGACATAATAGGTCCGAGGACCTAAGTTACTTACTTAGCAACCTTTCCAAAAAAGAGCAATGTTTTCAACGTTAAAACCAAGCTGTAAGTCTTCTGATCAAACATAGAAATAGTCCCATTTTGTGGGTGAAACACAGTGATCAATATTGTCACAAATCTTCATAAGTAGACGTCCTTGCAATATCCTAATGATCGTCCGGCCAAACCCTATATCGAACGACCAACTACGAGCGATAACTAGCAAGGAAGTGAAGACGTCGAAATACAGAGGAAAAAGTGGCAGTGGATTGGGCACACCTTACAGCGCGAAAACAAAATGCGCCATGCAATGGAATTTAATAGCCAGCTAGGTACAGGAGATGAGCGCCCCAAGCAGACATGAAGAAGAACATTCAAACAGGAATCCGTGTCTTTAGGGATGACTTGCAGGGAACTCAAACGTGTTGCAAAACTCCGAGCACAATGGGGCACAGACGCTATTGACGAACTATGCCTCACAAGTAGCCAGAGGACCCAAGTAGAAAAAAGAAGTTTTGAATTTGGTTTTGCGCTTATATTTGTATCTCCTCAAGAAGAAGGCAAGTTCAGTTTTGTAGGGACTTACGCCCAATCCACGATGATCTACCTAACTCGTTAGCTTATAGAGAGTCAATTGCAGGAGTTCCTTTAGGGTATTTGGATGTTATCTTGAAACGGTCAGAGTTTTCAGGCACTGATATTGTCCTCTAGGCTCAAAGTTTTTAAAAGGAATCTTGTTCCTCGGAGGTTAGGTGTTGCATAAAACAGACAATGACGTCAACTAGGATTTGTAGTTTGTTGGCCCTGTAGGGATGCTTGGGTAGGGAGCAGGTCGATGGACTTTATTTAGTTCTCAATCCATGAGCCTGCTTGAATCGGATGCACCAGACTTTTATTACTTGGAAATATTGTAGCACTCGTATGTTGTAGACAACTGGAAGTAGCAAAACTCTGCCGTAATATCCACACAGTGGATTATCGCTACAAATCGCTTATCTGCCAGCAACTCTCTTCCCCTGCCACAATTCTTCTTTTACTAGCTACCTCCCGATTTTTTTTTATAAATCCCAAATCCGTTCCCCATCCCTCCTGCGACTAACAAAAACGAATCGAAATGAACTAAAAGTCTCCATTCCATTCAATTCAACAATTCATGTTCGCCACAAAAAGACGAAAGAAGGGACAAAACATAGTCACCATCGCCCATCAACATCATCCGTAAAACCTCAGATCAGATGGGTGAAAGTGGTTCTAAGATGCTTAACTTACCCAGAAATCCCGCTCATACAAACCAGAATCAGTCGGAGTAGGAGGAAAAGGAGCAGGACTAGAAGCAACCGAGCAACCAAAAACCATGCTACCCCCAAAAGTTTGTTTCCAGCTTCTGTTGCCTTATCGCAGACTTTACAAATCATTAGATTTTCAAATCCGATGATTTCTATGGCAACCCAAGCATCGTCTAACCGCTGCCACCGAGACCATACAAGACAACAGTTACAACATTCACCATTGGAGAGAGGACATCCGGCAAAGGACTTTCCCATTGGCGATGCTTTAAATTTATTATTTATTGATTTCGGATGAAGGCAAAATTGTACTATTCTCAGGGCTGAGAGTTTCTCTCGTCCTGCGGCCCACTTCAATCTACCTAATTAGGAGGAGGGAAGTTTTTCAAGATTTGAGACAAGTTTGCAAGATTTGAGTGCAGCTCTGGATGCACTTGAGTGGGAAAAAACTTTTCAATTGGAAATGCTGTGGTTTTGAGACGGTGTGCGGGTGAATGTGGTTTCATGGCAAATCGATTCGGGAATGGTGTCCCTAAGACGTCAACCGGGAACTGCTGATATGGGGGAAAGTGTTAATTGAAAGGGACGAAGCCGGCAGTATAAAACAATGGTTTTGGAAATAAGTCTTAAGTAATTCATTAGATGCGGTCTTTTGTCAAGTTTTTCTGGAGAATAGTTGCCTGGTCATCAATTTGGATTGCGATGTTTTGTCGTTATTGCTGTCGAAAGTTTATGGAGTGGAAAATCGAAATGAATAGTCTGAAGGGCGGCGAGATGAGTATCTTCAGTGGATGTTTGGGGAATTATTCGAATTTAAGGCAACTTGAGTTGGGAGCTGATGTTTATAGTGGTGTTTCCGGCTTAAGGTGGATTCTATAGGGCCTGGCCCACATAAGAAAGAGATTTTGTTTTCTAACGATATATTTTGCTTACAAATTTATAACTTTTTAATGTTTAGATAATTGTGGGGAAGACCTTTGATTTCAGGCCTGTTTGACTTTGAATTACTTGGGAGAAGTAGTAAGTTTCACTGAGCGACATTTAATAACCTTACTTTGGTCTTCATGATGCATCAGCAGCGCTAACGCATCATCATGTTTGCTGGCCTGCAACGCGCTTGGATTTATTTCCGACTGTCCTTCCCCATGTCTGCCTATTGCGGCCCTAGCCACCTACCTGATCTGGTAAGTGGATACCATTCCATTGCGTACTTCGCAATAAAACTGTCTTTGCAGCTTCCTTATGGGGTGATGGTCATTTTCTGTACAACCATTAAGAAGTACTGCTAAAAATATTGCTCTTCGAAATCTAAGACAACATACTGAATGGAGCTATTACGAGTACTTTGCGATTCAAGCCGCCAGTAGCCAAGTCGGTACCGCCACCTTCTGGGACCAAACTCATAAATAAAGAAAGCTGCTTCTTTTCGCCTCTGTCTCTTGGTTGCGTAGCTAACACGTTTCAGACACAATATCAAAATCCACCCCATGTTTCTTCCAAACCAAACTGCCCGGATCATATCAATGATCACTAAGTTCAAGGAATACTATTGGCGACAAAAAAAAACTTTGTCGTACTCCCCTGTGTACTTGAAATTTCTCTGATAGCTTACCGTTCAGTAGGACATACCATATACCACCGTCAAAGGTAGTCCCTATAATAGCGCCTAGTTTCCCTGGTATACCTCTCCTGCGTGAAGCTTGCCATATATGTGGCTTCACGATTCATGCTGTCGAAGGCTTTCTCGAAATCGGTGAATGGCAAATGCATCGGAGTTCTATACATAATGTCTGCCCTTCGCCGTCGACCATTGGATCAAAATGTTATTTCAGTCGATCTAAAATTAGTTAAACTACGACCGGAAGAACGCGTGTACCTCTTCAGTTGGCCTACTCCGTTAGGTATCCTTTCCTGTACAGCTTAACAATCATTTCCGTCTTAAGTCCTCTGACATAAGTATGTATTATGGACTATGATTCTGCTACCGTATTTGCTACTTCTTCATCCTTTTGTTTTGTTTTTTTTTTTTTTTTAAATTAGCGCGCGTTTAAGGGGTTATTTGTATCCTTAAATCGTTTTCAGCACGGGCGAAGGAAGTTAGGAAGGAAAGAAAAAGAGGTACCGGTGAATGTTGGTTTTAAATGTTTGAAAGTTATGATGACCAGGAAATAAAGAGCTAGGCAGGCCATTTCATTACTGAGTTGTACGGCTTATCATAGCGAGACGGGTGTTAGGACTAAAAGTTTGAAGGAGCGGAATGCTACTGGCGATTTCTATGGAGCACTAGTGGTGGAAATAGCGATAAAACAGAGTGAAACACGAGACATTATGTCAGGGCCAGATCGAGGGCCAGATCAGAGGGTGAAAGTTATTGCTTACATTGTCTGAGGAAACCTAGAAATTTCGCAGCATTTCGACATCAAACGTCTAAAGTCTTGTTTACGTAAGTTGTCATTGACACATATACCGAGAATGGACAGTTTTTCGGTTTCGTTGATGTAAGTGCCATTCATGCATAATAGCTGGGTGTTTACATTTCGCTTTAGCGACACCAGACAAAATTGTGTTCTGGAAGCATTAAATTCCACCATATTGATGGTTCCTCACTTAGTGATGCTTAACAGCTCACTTAGCTTAACATGCGCTGCCGTTCACGTTCTACAGCCGAAGAGCAGGGACCTGAGTCCGGAACGAATATGAAAAGCAGAGAGTACTGTCGTCAGCAAAGTAGTACCAGTATTTTGGATTAGAGGTAGCAGACAAGAGATCGTTGATGAAAATTAAAAAGAGTGTCGGAGACAGAACGGAGCCCTGGGGCACACCAGCATCTATTTTGTGAATATCAGACTTGAAACCATCCAAGACAACTTGAATTGAACGTTCCGACAGGTAATTTCTAATCCATTGAAGAACAGAGTCATCGATCCCAAAAGCACGCATTTTCGACATAAGAGCATGATGCCAAGCTCTGTCAAATGCCTTAGAAATATCATGAGAAACTATCTTGCTTTCGACAGATTCGTGTAACCTTTGGTTGCAGTTTTCGGTGAGACATGCCATCAAATCGCCAGTAGATCTGCTCCCACGAAAACCCTGCTGCTGATGATTGAGAAGTCTTCGTGTTTCGAGATATTTCATGAGCTGACGGTTTATCAGCGCTTCCATGACCTTGGTGAGAAGGGTCGGTAGGAGGAGATAGAAAAAGATTCGTTTTTCTAAGGGACGGGTTGGACAAATGCTGTTTCTAATCTGCTCAGACAGAGTTCTTAAATAGCACTCAAGAAGCTTATGCCGCGGTTCTGCCTGCGTGAAAGATCAACTCTTCAGAAGAAGGGATAAATCGTCTGGACTAGCGGACTTGTGTGTATTAAAATCTTTAAGTACTTTTGTTTCTACATGGGTGCGAAAGTAGATTCGTATTAAAGATTCGACGCACTCAAGTGTAGGCGGAGACAAAGCGCAATCTGGAACTGTTGAATTGGCCGCAAAGTACGTAGCAAGCAGATTGGCCTTGTATAAAGAGCTGAGAGCTGTAATATTTTTGACGAATGATTGAAAGTTTTTACTAACTTTGGGACATTGTAGTATTTTTTACCTCAGTTTTTGGTCGTATTGAACTTTCACATGCTTAAGAAAGACGTTGCAGTCATTCCTGGCCCGTTTGGACTTTTTCTGCTCTTCTCTGCCGGGTTAGTCTAATAGGACCGATAAAGTATTTCTCTAGCCCCGAGAGCCTCTTTACAGTTCGAGTCGTGCCAAGCCTTTTCTTTTGATTTGATGTTCTTCGTCCGAATGGATCTCATTCCAAAGCGAATGGTGTCTGTGAGAATATCACTAGCGGCATCTACGTCGTTATCGAGAAAATATAACGACCAGTTAAAATTCTCGTATTATCATGCGGTTCCTTTAGGAATCTTTTCTCTAACTGTGTGGTTGGTGTACTTAAAATTAGGTGATGTGACACAGTGGTCCGATGAGCCTAGAGGGAATAGCACATTGACGTTGTACTTGTCAGGGCGAGAAGTTAAAAACAAAGACTATCAACGTCTTGTATTCATGTGAGGTCATTTACAAGCTGGGTTAAGTTATTTTCCGCAGCGAAGATTTCAACACGGACGTTGTCTGTCCAGAATGTCGAACCCATCCAGAATTGTGTATTCAGTGATTTTGTTAAGCAACATCACTACGGACGTAAATGGCGAGACTGCGGTGAGAAAAGAATAATGGCACTAGTTCCTAGCCAGGTAGTTTCAGATCAGTGGCTACGTCCACTCTGAATTCCCTTTATAACCACAAAGAAACACAAAAAACACAAAGACCGACGCTGCTAAGTGAACAAAGAAAAGACGCGAGATATTCAAATAGTTAAGGAATGTGATGTGGTTCCGGAAGATTGCACGAATTGAAACTTAGCGAACAAGTGCGGAGGGTATTTGGTATGGATGAGTTTATGCAGGAAAATACAATATCTTATATTAAGGAATTGTAGAAACTAACAACCGAGTACACGTTTGCGGTATCTCATATTGAAGTCTTACGTTGTTTAAGAAAACAGGTGCTAGACCGTGAAACCACTACCTTGAGTCCAATTATATATGCTCGAAAGGTTTTTGTTTATTCAGCAGATTAGGTCTTCAGATTTGAGCAACATCTGCAAAAAAGTGAACACTGGTACTGGCGCAAGATATAGGTAAGTCATTGTTGGGGTACACTAGTTAGCAAAGTCTTAGAATTGGAAGCTGTATCACCAAATATTACTCTCTAGTTACGATCATGCAAGTAACTTAATATTGGACATACAGATCTTTCACTAAATCCGAGGTACAATCTGAGTTTTTTATATAGTATTTCATGATTTACTTTGTCAAAAGCTTTGGAGAAGGCGAGCAAAAAAGTTATATTCAATTCTAGTGTCATCAAGTTTTTTAAACTTTGCTGTGGAGCAGTTGTGCTTTTACCGAAAATCGGATTGAGGGGATGACAATAAATTATGACGATCGAGATGACTTGAAATTTGTTTTCCAAGTATTTTCTCCAAAAGTATTGACAAACACCGTAAAATACTAATTGGGCGGAAGTCACTAATCACTTCACTGCACACTGACATAGTCTTTAAGGGACCATGTTGTATAAGAAGTCCAACAGTAAAGATTTCAACTAAATTACCTTTGAAATAACATCCGCAGAAAAATAGCAATTTTGTCAAGGAAGCATGCTCGGATCCAATTGCAGAAAACTATTATTTAGAGCAGCATAATTTCGGAATTAGAAGGTCGTAGATGTAGACGAACAAGGTGAATGAATATTATATGTATGTACAGAACAGCAAATCGCACATAATCATCGCACACAATGATGTGCTCATAGACCGTGGACAAAAAGATAGTGCGCAGTAGTAACGCACGACGTAAAAAACGCGATCAACTCGGCGAGCTGGTCGCTTATCAGGAGATCCTTGGCCAGGATGGATACACCATACTATCTCTTGAGGATAGTATTACCGTCGTTTTTACCCCCTTGCCCCGCGGCGTTGTACGAAAGGTTGCTCGGCCGACTGCGGAGACTGGCCGTGGGTAATGATGTTAAATGAATGGGCGCCACGCGATTACCCTTCCGTACAACTTCACCACAACTGAAATCGCGAATTGGTTGTGACGATCGCGAACAAATCCCGTCCTCTTTTAAGTAGTACAAACGATTTCCTTTAATTCTTACGATTCGTACAAATTTTATTCCATTCCAAAAAAATAAACTTAATTCTATCTTAAATTTAAATCTAGGTGTCTTAACTCTATCTTAATTCTAGTTACAGCATATATCGCAAAAAAAAAGAAACTAACAATAAGTTTTCCCCCACTGACTGAAGGTCAATGAGTAGCAACAAAAAAAAGAAAGAGGAAGAAATTCAAAAAAAGAAAAAAAAAAGCAATAAGAACTCCGAGATTTGAACCTGGAACCTCCGCACGGTACGACCCAGCCAGCGCTTTGGCTATCACGCCCACCGACCGCATATATTTTCGTTCGACTAAAACTGTATAAGTAATCACGCCGTATAACAGTTAGCACCGAACACGTTTTTTTTTCCACTATATATTTTTTTTTTTTTGGTTCTCTTTTTTTAAATGCGCCCTTATTATTGCAACTGACTAAGGGTTGCTTATAAATGTTCTAATAAATTAACAGAAATAACTTTAAGCACTTAGCTGACTCTGGTTCTGCTTCGGTCGTCTCGCTCCGCTTCCAACTTCCCACTCCAATTAGGATTTGACTTGGGGAAGAATATATCGCCAACTGCACCAAGCTTGTCCAGGGTTTCTGCAGCCAAAAACTGAACCTCCAACCACGATTTTCAATTTTTCAATTTAGGGCCTAATCAAATAAAGTTAAAGTCTACGTCAGGGTAACGTTTCAGAAATCAAAAACAAAAAACCCACCTTTGTCTACTCGAACTGGTTTTAATCACTTAGTTTATCGTCTAGACTGTACTTTGTTTCTCCACTGCACTATTACTTAACTCACTTGACCTTACGCACTGCCTGTTTCGAACCAACTGACTCTCTCAAATCTCCCTCAGCTAGCTACAGCCTAATCTCGCCGTGGATTAGAAGATCATATGGCTTGATGGTCTCAGCCCGTTCCATGGATCAGGCCATTTTTCCGCTGCGCTCACCATGCACATCTCTACCCGCTGTATCAGGTGTACATAATGAGAACCGCGGCGAAAATAGCCTATGAAAAAGAATAAAAGAAGACAACAAGGTTCCCTAGTGATTTGAACCCACGACGCCCAAGTGTGAAGCTGCGCGCGCTACCTTTACGCCAAGCCCCATATAGGGGGATGGGGCTCCCCCTGACCAGAACATGATTTCCCACACCACGAAAATCTTTCAAAAATTAACCCATAATAAACACCCCCTTCCTTTGGAAAGATTTTCGTACTTCTGCCCTAACCAGACTGGCTACTGTAGGTCGTTCTTATCTATAAATAGCTTTAAGTCTTTTGAGTGCCAAACGCCTACCTTTTTCCCGCTCTTGTCCCCTAATTCATACGTCCAGGGAGAGACTCTTCGGACAACCTCAAAGGGACCTACATACTTAGGGGCAAGCTTTGCCGTAAAATACTTCGCAGCATCGGATAAGACGAAATTCTTCCTCAAAACTAAGTCCTTCGGAAAGAACTGGGTGTCTCTTCTCCTTAGGTTGTATGATTTTTCCGATTTTCTAGCTGCGACGCGCATTCTACTCCTTACGTCCTCTGCTACCTCACCTAAGGCTTTTGACCAGGCCTGAACATCAAAAGAACGATCGGCGATAAAACCATTTGAAGGAACCTCAGACCCATCACCCCTAACTGGCATCTCCCTCCCAAACAAAACGAAATATGGTGACTCTTTGAGGACTTCGTGTGTTGAGGTTCGAATGGCACACGCTACCTTAGGTAGAAGCTCATCCCATTTCCGGTGATTCTCGGAAACATAGGCACGAAGTTTTGTCTTCAGCGTTTGATTGTACCGCTCCGCCGGATTGGCTTGGGGGTGGTAAAATGCAGTGAAATTCAGAGTGACCTTGTAGGCATCGGCCAAATCGGCCATTTCCTTACTCTTAAACTGCACTCCATTGTCACACACAATCCATTTCGGGACCCCAAACACTAGGAACACTTGCTCCTCGAGAATAGCTCGTACGGATTTGGCGGATGCTGTTCTAACCGGGAAAAACAAAGGAAATTTTGAGAAGAAGTCGACAACCGTCAAAATGTAGCAATACCCCTTAGTAGACCGAGGAAGCGGTCCTACAAAATCCACACATAACAGCTCCCAAGGTCTGCTGACGTTACATCTCGAAGCCATCAGTCCTGCAGGTTTCCGTAAGTCAGGTTTCACCGTCTGACAGACTGTACATGCACGGACGTACTTTGCGACACTTGTTTTTAGCTTCGGCCAATAGTAGCCTCTCGCCACCTTGTCTAGCGTCTTTTGTACCCCACCGTGCCCACTCAAAATGTCGTCGTGGCATTGCTTTAGTACTTCGGACCGGCTTTCCCTCGGAACTACTCGCTTCCACTCACTACCCTGGGTCATCAACTTCGGATATCTAATCCGTACTCGCCTGAACAAGTTACCCTCTTCTAGTCTCCAGTCGGGAAATTTTTCCCCATTCTTTTTCACCACCTCCAACATCTTAAGGTACCACGAATCCGCCGTAGCTAAGGAGATTGAAGACAACTCTTCATTTACCCTTGATAACGCGTCTGGGACCAGATGATCCTTCCCTTTCCGGTGTATGATTTTAAAATCATACTGCTGCAATTTGACAGCCCAGCGAGCCAGCCTACCCTGCGGGTCCTTCAAATTGTTCAGCCACAGTAACGAATGATGGTCAGTCACCACAGTGAAACTACTACCTTCTAAATATGGACGAAGCTTTTCCACGGCCCAAATAACAGCCAGACATTCCCGTTCCGTAGTGGAATAGTTCCTTTCGGTTCTTGTCAGGGATCGGCTAAGATAGCTTATCACCTTTTCGCCTTCACCAGGTTGTTCTTGAGTTAGAACGGCCCCTATCCCACAACCGGAGGCATCTGTATGTACGGTGAAGGGTAAACTGAAATCAGGGCATTTGAGTATTGGCGCTGAAATCAACCTCTCTTTCAGCGTGCAGAATGCTTGTTCGCAACTCTCGTCCCATTCAAAGCGGCGCTTCTTCTTGAGAAGCCCCGTAATTGGGGCAATCAAATCCGAGAAGTTGTGAACAAAACGCCTGTACCACGACACCATACCGACAAATCTTCGCACTCCAGACACCGTCGCTGGCCGTGGGTACTCAACCATACATTTCACCTTCTCCGGATCCACTAAAAGGCCCTTCCCATTCACGACATAGCCAAGGTACCTTAGCTCTGGCTTACAAAGCTCGCACTTATCACGACTCAAGACAAGACCAGCATCCTTAATTCGCTGCAGCACTATGCGCAAGACTTCCAAATGCTTTTCATAAGTTTCAGCCACAATTATGACATCATCTAGGTACACAAAGACGTTCGGTTCAAGGTCGGCTCCGATGACTGTATCAATAAAACGCTGCCAAGTAGCTGGGGCGTTATGTAGCCCAAAAGGCATGCGGCGAAATTGATACAGCCCCTTTCCGGGAATAGTGAACGCTGTGTACTGTTTCGATGATTCGGCCATAGGTATTTGCCAGTAGGCAGACTTGATGTCGAGCGAGGAAAGATATTTAGCATTTCGAAGTTTGTCAAGGGTCGCAGAGACGTATGGTATTGGGTACGCGTCGCGCTCGGTTACTTGATTGAGCTTACGGAAGTCCACACAAAATCGGTATCTCCCATCCTTTTTGTTGATTAACAAAATTGGAGACGACCATGGACTTGAAGATGGCTCAATGACCCCGGCTTCCAGCATATCATCCACTTCTTTATTAATCTGACGCTGCACTATAGGGGAAACGGGATAGTATCGTTGTTTGATAGGTGGGGCACTGGTTTTAATGACGTGCTGAACAAGCGAAGTGCAACCCAGGCCTTCGCCCATGGATTGGAAGATCCCTTCGACGAGTTCATTGAGCCGATTTCTTTGCGTGTCGGTCAGCCGAAAACCCTCTTCCACCCCTAGTACTTCCTCTCCAAAGCTCCAGGCTCGATTTTTGAGATCCGGTATTATTGAGAACAATTCCCAAAAATCGGCACCCAAAATCAGACTATGCGGTAACTTCGGTATCAGAAGCACTTCCATTACCTTCACCGTATTCTCCACCTTAATAGGAACGTTGAGTGCACCAACCACGTCTACCCCATCCCCATTAGCAACAGTCACCGCTTTGACATCTGATTTGGACAGTTGGCAATCAAAACCCCGCAGCGCTTCCCAACCCTTACTTCCAAGAATCGTCCGAGATGCCCCTGAATCTAATAACCCTAAAATGTTTACCCCATAAATCTCTACACCTAAATAAGGACGCCTGTCAGAACCCTTTGTTTCCAATATAAAGTCTAGACCTATGTTACACCCTACCGACTCTCCCACGCCTCTTCTCCTCTTTATTGCGGTCTCTTTCGTTCGACTCAAAGCCCCGCCTGTCCTTGAGCCGAGGGGTTGTTTCCCGAAACCCGAGATTCTGATGCACAATGTGGGCACCGGCGGCGTATGGTACCAACCCTATTGCAGCCATAACAACGAACCGGTTGCTGGCATTGGGCGGCGATGTGTCCTGGTTGCCTGCATCGAAAACAAGTGAGGGGTCGACTTGCGGTATCATTCGGAGAGTGACTTAAGGTTTGCACATCCGCTCTCCCCTCTCTTACGTCCACATACGCTAAATCCGGTTCTAGTAGACAATTATTTCGCCTGGATGGTGGTGGCGCAAAACTCTCGACCAAGTACCTCGTTGCTTCCAGCCGGTGTCCCACTTCCACTAATTGAGCCAGCGAAGAAATCTCGACTAGGGCCATCTGCGTCTGATAGAAAGGGGAAATATTTCTACGGATCCATTTTAGCTTCACCTCCTCCGTACATGTCTCATTTAGCCTTGAAAATAGTCCTAACATTACGCTGACGTAAATTCCTATGGTCTCGGAACTGCCTTGCGTCCTACATCTTATCTCCTCCCAGAGCCTATCATCGTACCCCGGTGGCAGAAACTCTGCTTTTAACTTTTGGACCAGTTGTGGCCAGGAACTGATAAATGGTTTATTGGCCCTGAACCATATTGCCGCTTTCCCCTCGAAAAAGTCGTAAGCCCCGGAAAAAAGCTCAGCTTTAGTGAACTCCCTAGCTTCCCTTAGCTCTTCTACCTTTTCCAGGAAGCAACTAATTGACTGAGTGTTGTCGCCGCTGAACTTAACGCCCCATCTCATAATGGGCACCCTCTTTTCTGACGAAAACAAAGGTGATGAGGTGGCGACAGGTACACCACAGTGAGTGCTATTGGGGAGAGACGTCTCGTTCGGCGGCGAAATACCCAACACCTCTTCACCCTGAACCGCGTTGTCTTTCTGCTTTGGAACATCCACGCCCGCCTTAACGTCTAAGTTCGAAAGGAGCCCTACCACCTGTTGCCTGACATCAAATACGAAGGCTTTCTCTTCGGGAGTGCTAACTTGTGACCTACTCAACCGCCTCAAAACCCACTCAGATTTAGCAGAAATTTTCTTAAACTGTGTTGAGTTTTCGTCACCAACAAACTCATTCGTCAACTTTAGAATTTCTTCTAGTTTGGATTTTATGGCTGCTTGATCCTCTGAAAAACTAAACGGATACTCAGGCAAAATGAAGCTAGAATCCCTCCTTAGAGCCGTGCGCAACACCTTCCTCATCTCATCGACATCACTACCTGTAAGTCCCCTAACATCTAGCTCGTATCGAAGCTCTTCCGAGCTTAACCTATTGATCTCCATCCCAAGAAAAAAATAAAAAAATAACCAGTTGAGCTGTGGTTGGAGGTTCTGTTTTTAGTGCTAAAATAAATAATTCAAGTTCTCCAGACGGGAAAACAAGAGCTTTTATAAAAAAAAACAATAAATAATAATTCAAAAAACAGTAGAACCAAAAAATACAAACAAAAAAATAAAAAATAAAAAGTAAAAAAAATATAATAAAAATAAAAAATAAGCACGCGACTACCGACGGGTTGAATAAATGGCTAATTCTCAATAAATAAGGGCCCCACGTTGGGCGCCAAAATGTTACCGTCGTTTTTACCCCCTTGCCCCGCGGCGTTGTACGAAAGGTTGCTCGGCCGACTGCGGAGACTGGCCGTGGGTAATGATGTTAAATGAATGGGCGCCACGCGATTACCCTTCCGTACAACTTCACCACAACTGAAATCGCGAATTGGTTGTGACGATCGCGAACAAATCCCGTCCTCTTTTAAGTAGTACAAACGATTTCCTTTAATTCTTACGATTCGTACAAATTTTATTCCATTCCAAAAAAATAAACTTAATTCTATCTTAAATTTAAATCTAGGTGTCTTAACTCTATCTTAATTCTAGTTACAGCATATATCGCAAAAAAAAAGAAACTAACAATAAGTTTTCCCCCACTGACTGAAGGTCAATGAGTAGCAACAAAAAAAAGAAAGAGGAAGAAATTCAAAAAAAGAAAAAAAAAGCAATAAGAACTCCGAGATTTGAACCTGGAACCTCCGCACGGTACGACCCAGCCAGCGCTTTGGCTATCACGCCCACCGACCGCATATATTTTCGTTCGACTAAAACTGTATAAGTAATCACGCCGTATAACAGTTAGCACCGAACACGTTTTTTTTTCCACTATATATTTTTTTTTTTTGGTTCTCTTTTTTTAAATGCGCCCTTATTATTGCAACTGACTAAGGGTTGCTTATAAATGTTCTAATAAATTAACAGAAATAACTTTAAGCACTTAGCTGACTCTGGTTCTGCTTCGGTCGTCTCGCTCCGCTTCCAACTTCCCACTCCAATTAGGATTTGACTTGGGGAAGAATATATCGCCAACTGCACCAAGCTTGTCCAGGGTTTCTGCAGCCAAAAACTGAACCTCCAACCACGATTTTCAATTTTTCAATTTAGGGCCTAATCAAATAAAGTTAAAGTCTACGTCAGGGTAACGTTTCAGAAATCAAAAACAAAAAACCCACCTTTGTCTACTCGAACTGGTTTTAATCACTTAGTTTATCGTCTAGACTGTACTTTGTTTCTCCACTGCACTATTACTTAACTCACTTGACCTTACGCACTGCCTGTTTCGAACCAACTGACTCTCTCAAATCTCCCTCAGCTAGCTACAGCCTAATCTCGCCGTGGATTAGAAGATCATATGGCTTGATGGTCTCAGCCCGTTCCATGGATCAGGCCATTTTTCCGCTGCGCTCACCATGCACATCTCTACCCGCTGTATCAGGTGTACATAATGAGAACCGCGGCGAAAATAGCCTATGAAAAAGAATAAAAGAAGACAACAAGGTTCCCTAGTGATTTGAACCCACGACGCCCAAGTGTGAAGCTGCGCGCGCTACCTTTACGCCAAGCCCCATATAGGGGGATGGGGCTCCCCCTGACCAGAACATGATTTCCCACACCACGAAAATCTTTCAAAAATTAACCCATAATAATAGTCACGGACTACTTCAGTATTAAGGTATCATACGGACGATGGTGCTAAGCACTACCGTGTTTCCGCGGGAGTCCCGCAAGGGTCGGTCCTTGGACCTCTCCTATGGAACATTATGTACGACAGAGTTCTGCGACTAAACCTGCCTAAGGGAGTCAAAGTTATTGGTTTCGCTGACGACATAGCAGTGGTTACAGTAGCCAAGCACATTCACGAGGCGGAGTTTGCTACAGACGAGGCAGTTGTAAAGATAAAGGAATAGCTGGAGTGTACGGGTCTGAAACTAGCTACACACAAGACTGAAGCTGTCTTAATAACCAGCCACTAGGCGGTGGAATACTCGAACTTCCACTTCGGAGACCAGGCAATTAGATCCAAAGAATCCTTAAGATACCTTGGAGTCATAATCGACAATAATTGCGCTTTAAAACTCACGTCGAGTACGCTAGCAAGAAAGCATCGCTGATGCAGGCGGCTCCCAAATGCTACCGAACATCGGCAGACCTGGATACGCCCGAAGGATCTTGCTGACCAGAGTGGTCAGTTCGGTATTTCCATACACTGCTCCTATATGGGCGGGTGCACTGGCGACAAACGAGTGTAGCAGAGAGTTATCATCAGCTCACAGGCTCTGTGCAATCAGAGTGATCAGCGGATTACGTACAATCTCCGATGATGCAGCCTGCGGTTTACCTGGGATGATCCAAATAGACATCTTCGCGGATGAGAGAAAGAGGGTGTATCTTAGGCGTGGGCCCCCGTCCAATTATCAAGGCTTCGCCCATCAATGACGTTGTCTAATAAAAAGCGGGGGCAGAGCATATTACTGGTCTTATCGTAAACATCTTCAGACAACAGCCTCTGAATGGTTGCTACGATTTGACCAGTTACAAGTTGCCGGTCATAGGTCTTGTTGGCGGCTTGACCACCGGTAGTCCATACCAGGACTTAAATCACGGTACCATGGGAGTCAAGAGCCCCCCGGATTTCGGTCCGGGCCTGACTTGTTAGAGGTAGGCCCCCTTGTGGGAGCGTCATGGTGGCTGTGGTTTAAACCCAAATCGCGGGTCTAACCCATTGTAGAGTTGCAAAAAAGTACTGGGTGCTGCGACCCTAAGAGCAGCAAGAGATTTTAGGTCGGCCTCGACTCTTACCAAGGGTGGAACTGTGCCTCCAACACAGTTCCGAATTGGTACCAAAGGATTGACGGAGAGCGATGGCAAGGCGTATCCTTGCTCCCTATGGGTGTATGGGCACCTCGTAAACATTAAGTCTTATGACAGGAGGTTTACGATAAAAATCCAGGTACGTTCTGTACCTTAGGCGACCCTCGAACCGGCAAGAGGCAAAGAGGGTTAAAGGTAGCATCCGCAGTGATAGTTCGCCTCAGTGTCCAGAATGTCAAAATGAGGAAGAGGATGTGTTGCATGAGGTGTTCTACTGCAGACGCTTTGCAGAAGAAAGAGTAAATCTGCCAAGTCCAGAAAACATCATAAGTCACAGGACGCAGTCAGAGGGCAAGTGGATGGAAATCTGCTCATTTATAGTGCGAGTGCAGTACGCGCTGTGAAGAGCAGAAGCCCTAAGAAGAGCTCAAGAGGCGGCATCGGAGAATAGAGCATAATAGCTAACCAGCCCCGCGAAGAAATACCCAACGGCAGTCCCGCGGGGGGAGTGGTTGAAGGACGTAGTGGTGTGAATTAGTACGTAGGCGCACTCTTGGCATCGAATATTCGAGTATTGCTAATCGTGAATGTTGGTGGCACGGGCTACCGCATCTTAAGAAGATTACCACATCCATTGGCGCAACCAAAAAAAAAAAGAGTCCGTGGTATCTTCCTGAAAAATGTGTGGCAGGAACACTAACTGTGGTAATTATACGCAATAGCCAGAAGTAACTTTATCTTGCAGTTAACAATTTCAATCAGCATGTATTCGATACAATTGTATCTTTGATCCTAGGATGATGAGTCAGTTTGTGCCCAGGAATATTGTACCTATCATCGTCAGCAGCACCTGAACCCACTTTTTTGAGTCTGAACCAAGTCTCCGGTACACACATAACATCCACACCCGATCTCTTAAAACCATGACCAAGATAATCCTATTTAGATTCGCTTAAACTACGCGCTTTCAAATAACAAAATTTAAATGGAAAGACGCTAAAATTTTTCCTATTCCTAAGAAATCGAATGGAAATACGGTGGAATTCAGACCAATCTCAATTTTGCCATTCCTTTTAAAAGTTTTTGAAAAATGCATTCTAATTCAGATACAAAACTATCTTTTGACTAAAAAACTGCTCTGTGAGAACCAATCTGGTTTCCGTCAAAAACGAAGTTGCAAGACTGCGTTGTTAATGGTCGTCGATGAAATTAGAAAAGCTGTTGATGAAAACCGTGTTACAATCCTTACGTTACTTGACTTTTCGAAAGCATTCGACACGGTAAACCACACTATTCTTTGCTCAAAGTTTAGGGAAGAATTCAATTTTTCATTGCCCTCCACAAAACTTATATTTTCCTATTTAGAAAGGAGACAGCAACGGGTTGTGGCGGGTAACCAATGTTCATGTCGTTTGTCAGTAAAGAGGGGGGTACCGCAAGGCTCTATTCTTGGATCATTGCTTTTCTCGCTCTATGTAAATGAATTGCCTAAGATTGTTGAGCATAGCGCAATCCACATGCTCGCTGATGATGCCCAGATCCACTTAAGCTTTCCAATGAATTTAATTCACGAAGCCACTGCGCAGGTAAATGAAGATCTCCAGCGTATACTTGTTTGGTCGGCTAAGAATGAACTGCGTCTTAATGCGCAAAAGACAAAAGCACTTGTGATCCATAAAAGAAAATTGGATCCTAATCACTTTCCATCAATCCAGCTACCTCAAAGTCTAATAGAGTACGTTGACTCCGCCAACAGCCTTGGTCTGATATTTAACCGGACCCTTACTTGGTCTACTCACATAAACGTCATTATAGGTAAGGTATACGGTGGACTACGTGCTCTCTGGACTACTAATTGCTTTATCCCTACACGGACAAAACTTTTGTTAGTGAAAATCCTACTAATGCCGATTCTGTTCTATTGTTCTGAGATCTTTTGCTGCCCTGACTACGACTCCAGAAGAAAGCTCAATGTCGTATATAATAATATTGCCCGCTTTGTATTTAACCTGAAACGTTATGACCATGTTTCCTTTTACTCAAAACAAATCAGCGGAGCTATGCCTGCTTGACTTCTGAACGAAAATTTTTCGTAAATTCTGTACGGCTGTGGAATTCCTTGCCCATAAATATTAGGAAAATTAGAAGCACTAATAAATTTAAGTCATCTCTCTTAAAATATCTGGCCAATGAAACAATTAGAATTTAAAATGTTTAATTTGTTATAATATCAACCGTCTCTTTCTGTTTTTTTTTCTTTTTTATATATAAATTGTAAATTTACTTCTTCTATCACTACTATTATTTTTATATATACACATGCTTGCACATATTTGTATCTAATACTTTTAAAAAAATTTAAGGCTTTCACACTTTAAAAGATTCCATTATCTTACCGTGTAAGCGATACTTACTTAATAAATACAATACAATACAATACAATACAATCCTTTACGTGCATCTGATAGATTTTTAATCATCGCACGCGTTGATAATCCGCTCATATCACCAGGCGATGACCCATTATCATAAGGCAATACATGCTCGTATTGGACCTTAGTGACATTACCAAGCAAGGAAACGATGTAAAAAAAGAGTAAGGAAAGAGGTAAGGATGGTTTACCAAATCAAATTGTTGTAGTTGTTATGACTTTACAACAATTGGAAATAGTGCGCCAACCAAATTCACATTTACAAGCCGCTCAGTAACTTCCACTGCCGTATGCCAAGTGTGGGCAACCAGCCGTACTACGACAAGGACAATGCGCATCAATTCTCTATTCGCCAACATTAGCCTGTGCACACACGCCTTCACAGAGGAAAAAGACAACGCTGCAAAGGAATGTTTCTATGAGCTTTTCCACAAAACAATGCCCAACGTATGTCGTTGAAGTCGTCTTAGGTGATTTGAGCGCCAAAATAGGAAGGAAGCACATTTTCGACAGAATAGTCGGAAAGCATAGCCTGCACGACATCATGACTGGAAACGGACTTGGCTAGTTGAATTTGCTACGGCGCGGAACATCACCACATTGTCACACGTTCTTCTTACATTAATATGCAAAAAGACATGGCGGTCCAAGGCGCTCCTCTAGTATTAAAGATGTCCGACCGTTCCTAGCGGCGAAAATATACTCGTACCATTAACTTGTTGCAAAAAAGCTACGACAATCGATATCTTAGGCACCACACTAGCGAATAAATACTGAGAGTAGAATTAACGTTGAAAGACTGCAGTTGCATCAAACCGTAAGTCCTTACCGATCGCGAATCTCTCATCATCTCAGTATGCCCAATGCAACCAACATCAGTCTGAAGACCAGTGCTAGCTATGCCAAAAGCCATCAGAAACGTCGCAGGTTATATGCGTCGGTTTCACCCGATCACCACCACGAAACCCAAGGTTTAATGAAGTATGCAACCAAGCTCACGTAGAAGACTATGTACATATTAGACCCTCATCATGCCCGTCCTGCTTTATAGTGCAGAAGGATGCAATATTTAACTGCGAACTCTGCGAGCAGTAAAGTGACATGGAACTGGTCAGAAATGTGCATTTTCCAGGACATGTAGAGTGAATAGTCTTCGGCGCCAGTATGGGAAGATATTGCCTTAGGTGGCGCTCACAAGTTAAAGGGGAGGCAGGTAGTCAAATATCGCGCTAAATCGATAAAGGATTTAAGTGCTTGAACGCATGTATTGAGATGAACTTGTAGCCTGTCTTAACGTTCTCGGTTTCAAACATTGGTCCAACTGAATGCAGCCTGCCTAGCATTAGAATATCGGCCAAACTATCTACATCTTCACTTTTCAGGGAAAATATTCCCACCTGGTGTTTGAATAGAGTCTCCTCACGTCGGCATTTATGTTGAACTGCTGACTCAGCTTTCTGAACCGACTTTTCTTTTACAGAACCGCCTCCTGTAAACTTATTGATTGACTGGCTTTTTATCTACCAAAATGATTGGATTTATAGGCTACCTAAGGTATCATTTCTGTCCTCGACATTAAGTCAAATCTACCAATCTACGCATAAGTAAAATACTTTCATCGATTTCTTGAGCATAAAACTGGCAAAAGAACAAACTCCATAAACTGCCGGATCTACTCGACACAACCATCTCTCACGTGTTACCCATGAAGGCCGGAAAATCTTTTATAACCTCTCCTGAAACGCATTCCTGATTCCCACAAAACATCTCCATTCATTCGTCCTACTTAAGATGCTTAACTTCCTGTACTCCGGCAGTACTTACTTAAGCCGTAAAGTCAATAGCATGCCCCAGAATTCTCGTAATATTGAACCATTCCTACACGACTCACCAATTCAGCGATTCGAGCGTGTATCTCGTATCTTGACAGCTGTGTCACGCGATGTAACCACGAACTTTTCGCCTGCCAATAAATCATCATCTGCAGAAGTAACCGCGATGCGAATTCTACCGCACAAAGCAAACAATCGGTAAAGGGTGTGAGGATTGGGATGTAAGCGGGAGAGATATGAAAACGAAAGCATGTTATGGGACTCGAAAAGGGAAGAAGAAAAAAAAAAAAAAAAACCGAAAAACCACCCCCAGGGGTGAATGATTATTTTAATTCGTAAATTTAACGCTTTAACGCCACCGTGAACGAGCATAAACTCAGTGCGAATGCGAATCGTAAAAAAGCAGTACCCTCCGCAATACACCCTAAATCCCAACCCCGACGACTGCCACCCACTGTTGTTGTTATCCGGTGGATCTTCTTCGTTTAACCGCTCCTCATAATGCGCCCCATGGCCCGTTGTTTGTCGTTCTTCATTATTGAGGGTGCAGCAGCAGTACCGACAGCAGTACCAGTTGTTGCTGTATTGTCTTATTTGAGCATTGCGGGCTGGTTGCTGGAGTTGAGGCAAGTGGAAAGCTAAAAAAAAAATAAAAAAAAAACCTGTCCTGAGAACAAGGCGTCGCGGCATTTTAATTTTCTTTGCATAATGTGCTCACTGGGTCGGTGCCTTGCCCTGCTGTATGTTGTGTTCGCTTTATCCTTGTTATTGCTCGTCCTGCTGCGTGTGAATCTGGATTTACATTTTATTTGCCGTCGCCGATTCCGGGGCGGGAGTCCCACTTTCTTCCCTTTTATGTCGCCTGCAACTTGCGTTCATTATATTCGTACGCGCGCGCTAAATCAAGGATATTAATTTAATATTAATCCTTGTGAGTGCTAGCGGTTAAGGGTGGTCACTGAGGGGCGTGCGAAGGCGGAAAACTTTTTATTTTCATTCTGTATAATTTGAGCGGTAAGTTGCTTTTTCGGGATTTTTACGATATTTCCCGACGTACGCGGAGGGATACTTCTCGTCGAGTGAAAACATATTTTCCTGGTGTAGCCAGTGAACCAGTGTAATCGGAATTTTAATGACCGCAGGATTCGCATTCGCATTGGCATACGCATTTGATGGGGGGCAGGGTTGGAGTGTGTATGTGCTTTGTTATAATGTGGGTCCGGGTGGCGGCAGTTGCCATAAAGTGCATGACAAGAGTCATGAACTCAAATTTGATGGTTTTCATTAGCTGACGTGGAATAAATGTGAGCTTTTCGGAACATTACCATTGATGGTGGTGCCTAAAATAATCATCAGCAAGTGCTGAATGGGTGTTTTGTTATTTGGGAGGGAGGGGTACATATTAATTTCACACATGAGGGAGAAATTGCGTGTGCTGCAACATGTGTCAGAAGTGGGGATTTATTCTAATTGCAAGTGCTTCTGCAGGGTGGTAAACGGGCTTTGTTTGTTAAGTGGCAGGAGTATCTATTGTACTTTTGTATTGACGGAAGTTGGAACAGATTGGCCATAACAATTGAAGTACAGTTTATGGAAGCAATGAATTGGAAAAGGGAAGCACTTTCGGTAATGTAGTGACAGAACCTATGTATGCTTGGAAATTCTCAGCTCGAAGTTGGGCCCAAAACTCGCTACTGTTTTCTAAGCGGCGAGAAGGTTTAACAATCAATGAGATGTCGAATTAAGTGCTAAAGAGGATAAAACTAAACATAAAATGGTTCGAGGTATGGTGGTAACCCAAAAGTGTTTTACTCCAGGCGGTACACGCAATTTTGACAATCCACCCGTGATCTTCTTCCTGTCGCTGATTTAGGTGCTGAAGCGGGAGTTGATCACTCGATTCCAATGAATCCTGCGGGTATTTCTACGAATCAAAATAGGCAAGTAGTTGACCAGAGAGTTGTGTCGAAAAGGTCGAATGGGCTTCAGAAGAGGCACACTCTGAAAGACTACCGCACTGCAAGAGAAGAATAAGAAAGAAGACGTGTAGAAAATACATGACGCAAGGATATGACAACCGTTGTCGAAGGCGTGAGGGTTAAAAGTTCCACTTTTCCAGTGGCCACAGTAACGCCTACTAAAACCGACCCACATCTCGTAAATTAAACTGCACCCTCTTCTTCCGATCTCAACACGGTCAAGAGGAAGAAAGTTTTCTGGAACTCCTTCTGACATTGAACTTTTCCTCGCCCGGATGAAACCAGTGTAGGAATCAATGAAGACTGCAGCAGTTTCAGCGGACGAAGAACGAAACACCCCCCAGAACCAAAGAGTTTTGAGATTTTCAGACAATCAAAACTAGCGCGAGCCACGTTTTTGGTTCCATGGCAAATCAGGAAAACAGAGGATATGCTGCCACGTCTTCATACCCAGGACCCCAGACTCCCCCAGACCCCAGTGGAAAGTCCTTTCTCATGAGGAGCGAAAAAGTATCGACAAAACAAGGACAGGACTTCTCTCGATATGGGCTTTGATAAAGCCTGCTTTGAAGCCGTTGATTCTAGACATGACGCACGTTCCTATCTGTACTTTAGAAAGGCTAATTTCCTCTTCGTTTCCAAATGAGTGCAGACAAGAGACGGCCATTCCAGTACTCGTCTATTTTGTTTACTCAAATCAACCTTCATCATTCTAGACTTGGAATGTCCTCCCTATGTTGGAGGCTTTCCGTGTTGAATACAAAACCTCGCATACTATCCACACAGGAACTATGGGTGTAGAATAAATGCATCTGTGGTTTCAGATAGGAAGGACCGAGGACTTGTCTTTATGTGCCGAACTTACTCTCTCCATCTAAAGGGCGATTTTAAAATCAAGGTTTGGTGTCTGTAGACTTGAGTTATGAAACAATGGCACAAATTCGTCGTTGCGCCATTTTATTTTCCCCATGATTGGGCATTTCCGCCACTACCGAAGGCAGTAGTCCCAGCCAACTTTTCTTACGATATTAAGACAGGAAGTAGTAGAGTTCACGCTATCCGAAAGGTAGGCTATGGCAGACATAGGTACATCGAACTGATGAGAGGTCTCGATCTTATCGATGAGAGGGTATCCACGGAAAACTCTCCATGAGCTCAGAAAAAGTGGAATAAGCTGTTCAGAATGTAAACTGTGCGCTTCCCAAGTACCTTGAACTGACATGCCCCGCAAGGAAACAATCGTGCATATCGGTAGTTTCGTGGTGGAACGCAGATTTGCAGCGGCTAGATAAAGAAACCAGAAAACTTCTAACGAAGTCACTTGGTGCAAGACTGAAACCTTTACAAAATATGAAGAACATAAATAAGCGTATTAGGGCTTCGTAACCAACAGGCTAGTCAAATTCCTCAAAACGAGGAAGTCAGTCAAACTGCCACCACTTCACTGCTGTCAACTTAACTGCAAGTAAGTTCAATAACACAACATCATTCGTTCCTGTATCCCCTTGTGGATCCTAGGGCCTCTACTGCGCTATCAAGTGCGGTTTCTGGAAATGTGCCTCAGCTCTCCCCAACTTTTTCCCAGTTGCCGTGCTTCCTTCTCAACTGTTCTGCGCCACGTACTCCCAGGACCGCCGCGCATCCTGCCGTCCTGAGTAAGCGCGTTCCATTGCATCGCTTGGTTAGCTATAGACCTGTCACCCTTTCGGAGAGTGTGACCAATCCACTGCCACTTTCGTCGTCGAATGGTTGTGCCTATAGGTTCATGGTTCGTTCTCTATTAAAGATGTTCGTTAGAGACACGGCTTGGCCAGAATATCCTTAAGATGTAGCGTAGGCACCTATTGACAAACTTTTGCAGCTTCCTCGTGGTTGTGGTGGTCACCCTCCAGGTACGACATCCATATAGTAGCACGGAGTCAACGTTGGAACGAAACAGTCGTGGCATTACTTCGCCAAACTGTGAATAGCATCCCAAACGCAGATTTTGCTTTGCCTATGCGTTTGGCTATATCCAGTTCGGTTCCGCCATCGGGTGAGACAATACTCCCAAGGTATTGGAAACTCTCTACTCTCTCAACCGTCTGTCCAGCAATACATATATGAGTTGATGAGTTTGGTCTTAGGCTGATCATTTTTGTTTGTGCCGAGTTAATTTTCAGCCCAACGACGTCTGCTTCTCTCTCCACATTTGTTGTCATTTGGTGAAGGTCCATTATTCTGTGAGCCAGAAGGCATACATCGTCGGTGTGAGGCGTAGTCAAGGTGTTTGAGTTCAGATGTAAGAGTCCATCGAATTCCTGCATTTCCTGTTGACAAGGCCGCATTTAGCACATCGCTAATCACCAATAGAAACAGTATTGGTGAAAGTATGCAGCCTTGCCTAACCCCGCTTTGGACTTCAAATTCCTCAGACAATCTTCCTCTGTGTAAGACGTGACATGTGGACCCGTCATATGCAGCTTTGATAATTGCTATTAATTTATCAAACGCCTTTTCAAAATCGATGAAGAACAGGTGAAGTGGTGATCTGTACTCAACACACTGCTCGACATAGGAGGATCCAAAGCGGAAACCTGATTGTTTGGCGTCGAGTGTGTCTTCGAGGTGTTCTTTGATTCCCTCCAGGATGATTTAGCAGATACCTCTCCAGGTTTCGCACTGCATTAGATTGACTCTTTTAGGAAGCTTGACGATCAATCCCTTCGATTTGTGGTGCGAATTCGGGAATTTCTTTCTACGGACACTTCGGTTTAGAACCGAAGCCAAATGCTCCTTCCATCTCTTCAGGTGATCCTCATCCGATATTAGGAACGAACCGTCTAAGCCTTTCACTGGGTGTTGAGTAGAGCTTCGGCCACCTGTAAGCACTTTGGTGATTATTTAAACGGCTCTGCTGTCACTCCTCGCTGCTGCTTCTTCTGCTTGCGTGGCCACCGCATTGATGTAATTGCGCTTGTCACTTCTCACGCTACGCTGCACTTCTCTCATCTTCATGAGATATAGGGACTCTAGCTCGATCCTCCCTACTGCTGGAACTGCTGCAATTGGAGCTCTTAGTTGTTTTCGTTCGTTGATCCATCTCCAGATACCCTCGGAAAGCCGCGCCCTATGGCTTCCCTACGATCGACCGACAATCCTTTCAGCACACTAATTGTCTTGGATGGTGGCGGGCAGCGAGCTGCTGATTGTTTCCTCTCCTCGTGCGAGAAGGTCCCTTAGTTCTTGGCGCACTGTGGGAACTCTCAGTCGGTCTACGTTGAACCTAGGTAGTCTTGTGTCGTTAGATCTTCGAACGCCAGCAGTGCGTAATTGGATAGTAGCTATCATAATTTCGTGATCTCGTACCAACCCCATGTCCGCTCCTCGTCTGTTTCGGACGTCTAGAAGACTACTTCTAAAACGGCGACTGATGGCAAAATGGTCGATTTGGTTGGAGGTTGCTTGCCTGTCAGTTGACACCTAACTGATTTTATGGCAGGCCTTGTGCTCAAATAAGGTGCCACCTATGACAAGACGATTTGCGTTGCAAAAGTCAACAAATCCTTCGTCCCATAACATGTTTGCGCCCTTCATTGTTGCTGCCTACCTTGGCATTATAAACAGCTTCCAACTGGTTGTAGAAGATCTCCTTTTCTTCCTCAAACGAACCATTCGTGCGGGCGTAACACTATGTAATGGTGACGCGACTTAATTTCGTCGGCCGTTAAAATATTATCACCGTGCGGCTGCCAGGAGATTAAGCCTCTGCGTGCTGTCCAACTCCATATCCACGGGGGCTTCCGGTTAGTCTTCCGGACTAGAGTAATACAGTGTTACGCGTTGGGGATTGGTATTCACCTGCATCTAACCAACTTATTTCGCTTACTCCCAATATGTCCAGCTTATATCGCATAAACTCATGCTCTAATTGAAAGAATCTGGCGTTCTGAGGTACCCAGATGTACCATGCCTACGATAAATGCAATTATATGGTTGTCTGGTGGACACAAGTTTCAACGCTAATACGTCACTGTTGTATTTAACAGGCTTCAAAAACCAGTCTGTCGCGTTTGCATGAGACTTTCCCTTGGACGCCGTCATATCATAGGCTGCGCTCTGAAAGTGATTCTCCTCTCAAAAAAAAGGAGCCTTAGGTACAACATGCCTTTAAATTTTTTGTGACCTTGCTAGCCGACTATTTTATTGCTCTGGTCTTGTGAACATGTCGTCAGATTTAGCGACACCAGAAATCCTGTTGGCGAAAAAATACAAAATGGACTTTTCCTATGCCTGGGAATGGTTTCGGACAGAATCTGAGTTAGCAGCAGATCGTAGTGGGTTTCTTACGTCTATGACTAGCTGCAGGCTGATGAATAGCCGGGACTCCTACATTAACACTTAAGGCTTCCTTCTGGAATTGACTGACGTCGAAGTCGAGGTCGGATTCAGTTAATTTTTAGTCGGTTGATTGGTGAAGGCCCCAATACGCCGTGACTTGCTGAACATCTATCTGCTTGCGGGCTCAGTTAAATGCAATCTATATGCCGAATAATTCTGTCGATAGCAATTCCAGCAAAGTTTGGAGAACCGCAGTTAAAGAGATTTTTAACACGGCGGTAACGCCTATACAGGCAGTTTATTGCGTTTTTTAGGCTGTCGTGTAGATCTATTTTATGACTATCAATCAAACGTTGAGCTTCCAACCCTCTAGTACAGGTAGGGGGGTACCTAGAGTTTATTTTATTCCGATCTGGACCATTTTCTTTTCACCTCACTGTGCTGTTTGAAGTAAGGTCTAAGCTCATAAGGAACTTATGCTGGGTATTCTCATTGACTAGAACCAGTTTCATTTTTACCGGATTCACGCTAAGGTTATTGCTACATATTCAAGATCAGAGTACGAGGCATAACAATGCTGTAGAGAGTCTGTGCAATGCAAACATTTCTTGCCGAAGCTATATAATGCTCAACCGAAGTAAAGCTTCTTGAGGTAAAATTTAATCAAAAACTAACCTGGAACCTAGACACAGACAAAGAAAAGATCTCGCTCCAGACCAGCAGAAGTGCCATTGACAAAAAATGGAGCCTAAGCCCAAAAATTACGCTATCCATATGCACGATGGTTGCCAAACTTAGAGTTACTTCTGTCACACAAGGCACGATGCAAACACGCGCTGGACTACAGAAACTGCAAAGGCTGATACAATGTAAGCCGTACCTACTTCAGCACTAGAAATTCTATTTAACCTCTATGTTCTTCGCCTTCACGTTCGGAAAGTAACTATACTCGTAGCTAACGCCAACGCATCCCTCTCAGTACATTAGAACAATTCCAAACAAATTCATTCTTTACTTGTACACGAGTTCATTTACATTCTCTCTGACAAAAAAGCAGCCCTAACAACTGCAACAAACTGCTAACAACTACAAATCTTTCTTCCGGCATCATGAATGCACGTTAACCCGAGAATATCATAACAGGTATAACCAGGTGGATAAGGTTACTCAGTCCCTAAAAGGTATTTTCATGGAGCCGAGTGTTGATTCAAAAGGGTAGCAGAAGTGATGTCAAGCTATGAGATTATACTTGAAAGGCTAATGGCTTTTATCTCCTTCTTGGAAAAGGGCTTTCAGTCAACCAAAAAGTAGGAAGCTGACTGGTCTGAATCAACCAGTGATTAAAAGTATCACCTTTGGACTAAACATTTTACGTTGAAAGCCTCTAAAGCGCTGACGGCCTTTTGCCAGTGTGAAGGAACTGTAGGCAAGACATGGTGTCTTTCAATAAGAAGGATTCTTTCGGTTTACTCGGCTGTGAAAGAACAACTAGATCCTATGCGTCGGTAGAACAAGCTCTTACGAGAATAAGTCATTGCCACTTACAGCCTCCAGAAAACGGTCTATCTCAGTTATCTTTGTTACAAAACCTAGCGCGCCTGCTGTTCTTTGACTGTGGTCTAATTGACATGCAGTCCGATGCAATGACACCAGATTTCATGTCGCTGAAAACATACCAAATCGACTTTCCTTGTGCCCAGGAATGATTTCGGTCAGAGTCTGAGTCGAATGTAGTCAGGTCTTCATGGATGTCTTTAAACCGAAGATACACTGTCTTCCAATCCTGATGGCAACGAACTATATTGCATTATATCGGTGGAAGCGATACTGTACCTAAGGCCTTGCTAGGCCCTCTTACTTCCAAGTTAGTTCGAGAATGAAGGGCTTAACTGAGCGCAGTCGAAATGGGATTACGGAAATGAAGTCACCGATGAGCGTTCTAGGCAAGGGTCATAGGAGAGTTTTTTTAGTACCCGAACCTGCGTGATAAATGCCTGTGTCCTCGGTTAGGATTTCCACTGTCAGATGGCATTACTCTTCAGGTTGCCAGCAGACCGAAGGAATGCTACGAGATGAGCAACTTTCTTACTGGGCCTGAGTTGGCACTGTGAGGGGGAACTATGCTTTTGCTAAGCATGTAGATGTGCTGAGTGTAAGTAATACAACATCCTGCGACTCTTGGTGTGAAATTAGCTGAACACTATCTTAGCGGATGTGCAACCTAAATTCGGGCCTAGCTGCTGGTATTCAGCGCCCTTATGTGGTGGGGGCTCGAAATGGAAACTTTATTACTGAAACGCTTACTCCTTTTTCTTTCAAAGGCTGAGTAAAAGGAATATTCAAGGAGTACAATGCCATTAGTCCTTTGTCTGATTGCTCTATTCAAAAATGGATGATGGGAGATTGTATGGCATATTTGCTCTTATCGGGTCCTTTAGCTGGAATTTTGAACCCTTCGCATCAGTTTAAACTCTGATTTTCGTTTATTTCTTGGGCTTTCACTTTTCAGCTTTGAGGATCTGGTGGCACAGACACACAATTTTATTGAGAATACTCAGGAGCGTGTGGTAGTTAAAATCTTTTTTCTTAGAAGAGGTAATTTGAATTCAGGCATCTTTTCAGTTATGAGCTATATAAGCGACTTCAAAGGCTCCAAAACCATACCACTCTGTACCATACCGAATCCACTACCAACACCTGCCTTCAACTTTTGAACTCTTTGCCGCCATTTCACCGGTGATGTATCTTTGCTAGTGTGCTGAAAAGATATCACTTATATGTATTGTCAGTCGCTTCAGAGCTCAGCGGTCTTGGATTTAATGAGTGGGAATCCCATTAAGAATTGTAGAATGTCTCTTTCCAATTATAACTCCCACCTCGAGGATATCCATGCTCATGGTACAGCAATCATCCTTCCACTTGCACACATTTGTATCTCGTCAGTTCTCTGTACTCCTCATAGATAAATCAATTAAATATATCCAATTAATTTGCATCTAGTCAAATCGATGCAGCGCCTTCAATAATCCAACGTCATCTTCCAGAATACTCTTGCAGTTGCAGCTGATTTCTACTTAAGTTACCAATGTAAGCACTTTAACTGCTATCTTCCTTATCCTGACATTTCAATGCAATTACGCGAATTTGATTTCTGCTCATTAATTTCATCAGAACCCACATCCCAGATCCAGACCCGCAGCCAGGATCCATGTTGGAAATATGCTCTATCAGTTCGATTTAATTTTATTCTACCTCATCGCCGCCCAACTAACGCCCTTGCGATGGGCTACCCTCGAATAGATCATCTCCATCCAGAGTCCTTTTGGTCACCCAATTAAATATGAATAAAACCGAACTTCCGCGAATAAGGGCTGGGGGTAGAGCAAGCAAATTAAATCGAATCCTTCTCGAGGCTAAATTAGCTCACTCAACCAGTACGAAAGTGTTTTGACCTGATTTGTACAAGAGTTGCCATCGAATTAATTTATTTAACCCCTCTCTGACAGCCACAACCATCGACAGAAACTCCCATGGGGCCTTGCAACCGAATCAATGGTCATAATTTCATTTACCGTTTAGAAGAGCAAAACCTTTCGGATTCCTTGAGGTCTTCGGGGTATGATGGAAGCAGTATCCTTATGCATGACGAAGGAATTGGAGAAAATTTAATTGGAAATTTATTGCCAATGAACTTTGAATTATTTTTTTTTTCTCCATTCTACAATCACAAGGATTGAATTGGTCTGGGAAGGAGATTTAGGGTAGCCTCTTTCGGGTTGCAATTTTTCTTCTTTGCTACTTGTGACTATGGTCGTTGGTCGTTGGTCGTTGGGATGTCCTTTTAGTAAAGTGAGCAATTAATGCAGAGTAATTTATTGAGCGCGTCTCCTTGGATTCTACTATAAAAGTGAATGGAACGACTGGTTGATTGGGTGGTTGGTTAGTAGGAGGTCGGGTGTACCGGAAGTGTATTTCTACGAATGCACTGGTCCAATGGCGGGTTTCCTTTGCAAAAGAGTTTTCCTTTTATGAAGGATTTTGCAATATAGCAGGAGGCAGCAAAGAAGGGAAGTAGATCGACAGACCGTGGGAAAGACTTTCTTTTCCTCTTTGGTGACACATTTCACTAGAAACTGCGATTGCTTTTAGGAAGACGATAGGAAGTTGGGAAATAAGTGGGAAATAGGATTCTTGGGATAATAATTATTTTTGTCAAAGGAAAATGGATTTTTTTGGGCCACATCAGAAGAAAGTAGGAACTAAGTTTGCAATGTAGTGGGTGGGTTGTGTGGAATTTAAGTTGTTGATGAGGATTCCATTTCTAGCTGGTGAGGCATTGAGATTTGTCAAAGAAGCTCATTAGTCAAAGATGAAGTGGAATTGCTTCAATAGATAGTATGGGTTTGAAAACCATGGCCTATACTTGAACATGTCTATTCATTTTGGGCCTAGAACTTTCCTACATGAATAGAGGCTAACGATTATTTTGAGTCATGTTCTTTGCTAACTCTATCATAGCTGGTCGCAAGCGTAGGTTGGGAAAGAATTAGGAGAGTTGCGGAGGATAACAACCGTCAACATTCTTAAAGATGCTGAGTCTAACTACCTAAACGTAGTTGAACACCTTGACCTGTTAATGACAATTCAGGACGGGAGTCGGGAACGTAAAATGTAGAAACCATGGAGAACAACAGAAAATCATGGCCCACTAGGTGTTACGACCGAGCCCAGTAAGGTTGTAATTAAGGTATAGTGGAAATAACGATTCGGGAATTTGGATTTGATGGCTTACGTCTGTAGTATTCTGCAGCCTCAGTATACAGGAGTGAAATCCTGTTGGAATAGCTTTCATGCTAGTGTAGCACAATCCCCGGGCCCGATCAAATCCTGGCAGGCCTCAAAGAAAGCTCGATTTGTCGTCGCCATTAGGTTGATAGTGTAGGTCAAGAGGTAACGTGTTCCCGGTTAGAACAGATATGGCTGTGGCACAGCTAGTCAATATAAGGTTGTGTAGACAACCATGAGATCATGGGATTATTACACATCTGGGCGTCGTTAACGACTTTAATTAAGAACCGGACTAACATGTGTAACAATAAATCAACGTTCTGCGAGTTGTGTTTGATGCATCGTATCGTACTCAAAAATCATTGAATGACATATTGATGGTGGGGTCAACCATTCAAGGGGAGCTATTTTAGACATTGCTCCGTCTTCGAGCTCATAAATATGCCATGTGGGGGATATCATGAAAATTCACCGAGAAGTCTTTCTTGTTCAACCACTCTAATATTTTCGATTAAACACCCATAAAGGAGGAGTTCTATGAGCTCCTGGATGTAGCCTGTCTGGAGTATGATGTCAAAGTTGTACTCGGGGACTTCAATGCTAAAGTCGGAAAGGAAAACATCTTTGGCGGGTTAGTTGGTAAGCACAGAATCCACGAAACGACAACAGACAACGGCTACCGACTAATCGATTTTTTAGCAGCTCGTAACACGGTGATAAGTAGCATTAGGTTTCCGAGGTTAAGGATCCACACAGTAACCTGGCTCTCTCCAGGCGGTCAAACCGCCATCCAAATCGACTATGTGCTAATTGATGCGGGGCACGCATTCAACATCTTCGACGTGCGCACATTCCGACTGACTCTGACCACTTTCTTATTGCGGCTAAATTCAGAGCTCGACTGATCAACGAGAAGAAACTGCGAACCGCCTAGAAAAAGAAATTCAAAGTTGGACGCCTTAGAACACCTGGAGTAGCCAGAGACTACAGAGAGCGCCTGAGTGAGAAACTCTCCACTGTGCACTCACCTACCACAGACGCCAACCATCAGTGGTGCCAGTATCACGACATCATCAAGGAGGTAGCCGAAACCATCTTAGGGCACCAGCCTTCCCAGAGAAAGAGCCCGTGGTGTGATGATGAATGCGTTTACAGGAAAAAGGTGGCAGAAGATGCACACAAGAAAATGCTGCAGCGCAAAACAAGGGCAGCAAGGGAAGAGTATTGAGCCAGGAGGAGAGAAGAGAAGAAGATCCTGCGTAGAAAAAAGAGGTCCTACTCAGCATCCCCACTCAGGGAGATCGAAGAGTCTCGTGATCGAAACAACATCCGGAAGTTTTATAAGAAAGCCAAGCAACTGGCTGCTGGCTTCAAAACCGGAACACAATCTCTTCGAAATACCGAAGGAAACTTAGTCACCGAAGCACAGGGAATAGTAGATGTGTTTAAGCAGCATTTCCAATAGCTGCTAAATGGGCATCATGTAGAGAGAGCGATAGGGCAAGAAGAGAACCCACGTCCAGTAAATGAAGAACCAGTTCCACCATCCAGTATAGAAGAAGTTGGCTTAGCTGTAAAAAAGCTTAAGAACAACAAGGCTGCAGGCTCTGATGGTTTACCAGCCGAGCTCTTCAAATACGGTGGCGATGTTTTGGTAGGGCGCATACACCAAATCATCCTCCAAGTATGGGTGGAAGAAAGCATGCCCGGCGACTGGACTCTCAGCTCCATATGACCCATCTACAAAAAAGGCGATCCTATGTCTTGCAAGAACTATCGTGGCATATCCCTGCTTAATGTCGCATATAAGATCCTATCCAACGTACTATGAGAACGTCTCAAACCGTTTTGCAACACACTAATCGGGACGTACCAGTGTGGCTTCCGGCCCGGCAGATCGACTATAGACCAAATTTTCACACTGAGACAAATTCTGGAAAAGACCAACGAATTTCAAGTCGAGACTCACCACCTTTTCATCGACTTCAAGGCCGCATATGATAATATTAATCGGCAGGGATCCCGGGATCCTGGAAAAACTGACCCAGTTCTGTCGCGTGACACTGGAAAACACGCACTGCAACGTGCAGTTTGGAAGTAGATCCTCCGAACTATTTCAAACATACACCGGATTTCGGCAAGGTGATGCGCTATCATGTGATTTCTTCAGTCTCATCCTAGAGCAGATAGTGCGCAGGGCAGGTGTCAACACGAAAGGCACTATTTTCAACAAGTCCGTCCAGCTCCTGGGATATGCGGACGATATTGATACCATCGGGCGCTTGCAGCGTTCCGTGATAGAGGCTTTCACTGCCATTGAAGAACAGGCGAAATTCGTTGGCCTGGGAATAAACGAGGACAAGACCAAGTACATCCTATCAACAAACAAAGAATCATCTGTCCACCGCCTAGGACAAAACGTCACTATTGATAGCAACAATTTCGAGGTAGTTAAGGAGTTCATCTACCTCGGAATAAACATGAGCTCCACGAATGGCACCCTAGTGGAGATCCGACTAAGAATTACCATAGGTAACCGCCGCTACTTCGGTTTGGCAAAGCAATTGGGTTCAAAACTCCTTACTCGAAGGACGAAATGTACGCTTTACAAAACCCTTATCCTGCCAGTTCTACTGTATGATTTTTGGGCCTCTGTGCTAGGAGGGTGAATGGAGGAGAAGATACAACCGCGAACTCTATGAGCTATACCAGGATGTGGATGTAGTCCAAAAAGCCAAAATACGTCGACTACATTGGCTCGGCCACATCGAGCGAATGGACAGCAATGCTCCAGCTAAGAGAATCTTCGAATCTCAGCCCTCAGGTTCAAGACGACAAGGAAGACCGAACCTACGTTTCAAAGACCAAGCTATCGCGGATGCCAGAGCGCTTGGTTTGGATAACTGGAAGCAGCGTGGCCGGGATCGTAGAGGATGGAAGGCTGAAGTGTCTCAGGCAGAGACTCTCCACGGGTCGGGAGCCCGTTAAGAAGAAGAAGAAACACTCTTACATTTTTAGCTATACGATGTTTGAAAATGCTAAGCGATGCACACGAAACGTCTCATCCGATAGGGTCAAGAGTCATCCAAAGAGATTTCTAGATTGATGATCTTTAACTGGTGCCGAAACCCTTAAAGGGAAAGGGAGATTAAATTTATTGGCTCAATCACAAAAAAAACTCTACGAATTCATTGGCTACCTAAGGGAAATGAATTTCACTTCAGCTTAGAAGAAAATTTCAGCGATCTACGAGCTACTATGAGAAACATTTTTCAGTTTCAGCTCGACTATTTGATCCTCTTGGATAATTATGCCCCATAGTTACCAAAGCAAAAATCTTATTACAAGAGCTTTGGCTTGCAAAACTTGATTGGGATGAGTCGATTCCGTTACGCCTTGATACTTGTTGGTAAAATTTCAAGACGAATCTGGCTCAACTTTACGAGTTTGTGCAAACACATTCGATTGCTGAAATTCAGATTCACGGCTCCGCCGACGCATCGAAAGCCTATGGTGTTCTGTATTTCTATACGCAGCCAAACCGAGGAGAATATCAAGCCGACGCTATTAACAACAAAGTCCAAGGTGGTCCCTTTGAAAACGAAATCGCTTCCGCGATTCCAACTTTGCGCAGCTCATATTCTCTCTAAATTATGGATGAGACTATCGGCAATATTGAGTCTAGACCTCGAGCAAATAGTATCTTGGACTGATTCTGAAATAACTTTGTACTGGATAAAAACATATCCGTCACCGCTGACAACCTTCGTTGGAAGTCAAGTGTCAGAAATCAAAGAGTGAACCAAAAATGTATCAAGGCGACATATCCCAACGAAGCAAATCCGGCGGATATTGTCTCAAGGGCTTATAACGTGGATGAATTAAAAGTTCAATTTGGTTGACGGGCCCACAGTTCCTCCGAGAAGACCCAACTGCTTGGCCAATAAACACACGTTTTGAGCTATCTTCTAACGATGCGGCTTTAGAGAAACGGAAAACTCAAGTGGTTCTAGTAGCACTTGGAAACTCTCGAAACTGACTGTGGATTTCATTGAGAAACGTTCTTCATATGCAAAATTAGCAAGGATATTTTTGCACACATTTTTCGATATATCAGAAAATTTAAGAACAAAAATGTAACTTGCGGCTGAAGAGTTGCAATTAGCAGTTTTTTTTAAATAGTCGAGATTGTTCAAAATCGTGAATTTCTCGAAGAGAGGAGTCACACTTTCCTCTAATATACAAAGGCTTAATCGAGTTGGAGGACATATTTTACATGCATTGATCGAATACCACTCTGGCCCCAGAACATTGGTTGCGCTGTTTCGCGAAAGGTTGTGGGTGTTAGGTGCTGACGCAAGTCATGGGTAAATTACTTACCGATCAACTGAGAGCACAACGAGCCTTTCTGGCGTAGACCTCTTCAAAAATTTCTGGTCGACCATCAGACAAAATGTATATCGCTGTTTTTGTTTGTTTTACGTGTACCTCCAAAGCTGTACATTTCGAGTTAGCCACTCATCTTTCTTCCCATTGCTTTATTCTAGCCTTTAAAAGATTCATAGGTCGCCGAGTGATCCCGAAGAAGTTGTACTACGACAACGGGGAAAAAGCCGTTCAGCAGTACGCAGCAAAGGAAGTTTAGTTTCGCCTTCATACCACCCAGGAATCCACATTTCGGCAGAATATGGGAGGCAGCAGTGAATTCCACAAAGAACCAACTGCATCGCACAGTGGGAAACTCGCTGCTGACAACAGAGGAGCATCTGACCGTTCTGATGGGGCCCCGATCAATTATCAAGGCTTCGCCCATCAATGACGTTGTCTAATAAAAAGCGGGGGCAGAGCATATTACTGGTCTTATCGTAAACATCTTCAGATAACAGCCTCTGAATGGTTGCTACGATTTGACCAGTTACCAGTTACGGACCACCGGTAGTCCGTACCAGGACTTAAATCACGGTACCATGGGAGTCAGGAGCCCCACGGATTTCGGTCCGGGCCTAACTTATTAGAGGTAGGCCCCCTTGTGGGAGCGTCCTGGTGGCTGTGGTTTAAACCCAAATCGCGGGAACGGGTCTAACCCATTGTAGAGTTGCAAAAAAGTACTGGGTGCTGTGACCCTAAGAACAGTAAGAGGTTTTAGGTCGGCCTCGACTCATACCAAGGGTGGAACTTGTGCCTCCAACACAGTTCTTTATTGGTATCAAAGGATTGACGTAGAGCGATGGCAAGGCGTATCCTTACGCCCATGGATGGATTGGCATCCTGTAAACATAAGTCTACATGACAGGTGGCTTACGTTAAAAACCAGAGACTAATGACCGTTCTGATCAAGGTCGAAATCATCCTCAATGCACGGCTCAAGCGCAGATCTCAACGATGACGAAGCTCTAATGCCCACGCAACAGCTGATAGACAGTCCGTTGCGAGCACTTCCACCGGAACGGCGCTACTTGAGTAGATGGCAGCTTGTGTGCTTTCTCAAGCAACAATTTTTGCGGAGATCGAAGATAACTCACCTCTACAGCAATGGGCAACACGAAGAGTCGTGGCTATCATCGCAGGGCAGGACTGAAAGACTAGATCCCAAGGCCATCCAACAGTGCACCTCTGCGGTGTTTTAGCGAAGTTCTAAAAGATGCAACAACGATCGCGGTAATCGACAGTCACGACACCGACAGATCGATAACACTTGAACCGTGGCAGTTGGCCAAGTTAAAGCTTTCGGTCAAATTCTTGGCCATCAAGCGGAAAACCGCAGATTGCCTACTTTCAATAGCTACGCTGGTTGGCACCAAGGCCACGTCAACTTAACGCATGTGACGATCAAAGAGCTCTCTATCTTTACACTAAGGTCATAGATGGTTAGCTACGTGCAAAACACGTGGCTAAGGAGGATATTCCTAGCAGACTTGAACCCTCACCTGGATCCCAGTCGAAGAACTAAGGAGCTCTTATAGATGCGAGTTAATTGTGACCAACGACTGCAATTTATCCTAGGCGATAACTAAGCCGTCGGTCTCCTCTGCTGACAATGGAAACCGACCACAAACTGAAAAGAAGGGAGGGAGAAGATGGTCTCTTGGCCATATGTTCAGAATCAGAGGATTCGAACGGCACCGTAGTGGAGGCTACCCTGGTAAATTGTAGCAATGGTTTCTCCAGATTAAATCTCCGTCACTCAAAAAAGGCTTCGGCCGCACTTCCAAAACCGCAGAAGACATCATCCTAATCTAGGAATCATGGACCGTAGAAGACTAGTTCGTGGATTTGGGACACCTGCATAAGCTCCGCTCTATACAAGAGACAACGTTAAGATTAGAACTTGTATATTGGTGAGACGTAGCCTTAATGCATTTTTACTTCCTAACCTCAGTGACCCCGTTTTAACCGTTGCCAGACTATAGACTCCCAAGGACTCCTACTGGCTGGCATCGACATATCTTGGCCACGATCATGTGGGCCCTCTCCCTGGTGAAAAACTAGAAATGGTGGTACTGGAAGCTGTATGGCTAAAAATTGGCCTCATTATCGGGTGCGACGCTATCGCTCATCACATGGTATGGGGCAGCACCGACATCACCGATAGATAAGTACCAACCTTATTATTTGCAACATTGCCAAAGAGCCGACTTTTATAACAAGAAACCGTCAGGAAGTGCTAGATATCACTTTTGTCTCCGACAACATCACTTAACGAACTTGATGTTAGCGTCTGGATATTCATTTCAAGACCACAAATACATCCAATTCAGCTTGAATGATACTCTTACCAGCCAACTAGCATTCCGGAATCAACGGAAAACTGATCGGCCAAAACACAGAATCATAAACTGTTCTCCTTTGAAATTTTAACTCCCCCACGTAACACCAATGAGCTTGCCATAAAAGTCTAGCATTCTACTCAGGCTCTCAATCAAACAATGGCTGCTTCCTGTCTACTTATTCAACCTAGAGGCAAGAAAAAGCTGCAGTGGTGGATATCAGCACTGGGATTGCTAAGAAACAATTGCAAGAAACTTATCAACCAAGCAAAAAGCATAAGAACGTAACAGACTGGGATTTATATAAGGAATACCTCAAACTCTATAAAAAATAACTGAGGAAGGCAAGGCGACAATCCTAAGGGTCATTATGTGGTAAAATAACTTAAACCTCCGAGCGGCTAAACAATCCTCTCTACAAATCCTATGATGCCTAGCTGTTTCATCGGGTGATGAATCACCCAATCACCCAAAATTGACGGTCTGATCACAAGAGACAAGCGGCTCATAGCTTCATTGCTTCAAACCATACAAGTCCCCTTGACCGGGCGGTATAAAACCTGCCGAGCTACAAAGGTCCTCAGATATTATCCTGCCTATGCTAGAGAATGTCATGAAGAGCTGTGTAGGATTGATCCACATTCCACAGTTATGGAGAGAAGTCAACGTAGTTTTTATTCCCAAAGCCGGTAAATGCTCTCATGTTGTCCCAAAGGACCTCGGACCTAAAAGTCTCTCATCTTTCCTTCTGAAAACTCACGACCACACACGACCTAAAATAGATCCACGACCTTTGTCAACCGCTCAATATGCCTACCGTAAAAGAAAGTCAGTGGAAACGGCTCTGCATTCACTGACTAGACACATCGAACGATCCCTACAATATAGAGAGTAAAGAGTGGTCGCTTACCTGGACATAGAGGGTGCCTTTAGAGTCAAGAAAGCTACAGCAGTTTTATTCTATTGCTGTTACAAATGGGGCCTTCAACCTCGCATAACCCACTGACCATCTCGGCATAGGACCGATACTTATCTACAGGGTGGTTGTCTGATGGGCGGCATTAGACAATGCAGTCAACTGCAGCAAATTAATCAGGGTCCACTTGACACTCCTCGAAATCTTCAGCAGGCAAGTAGCTGCGACCACAGCTATTCGCCTTAAAGTAACTACACAGTGGACAAATAATTTATTTGGCCACGCTAATATTCTTAATATACTAGGAATCCTACCAGAGAACATCGAGTACACTATGTATACCCCAACATTGGTTTGAAAAAGATTTACATGTAAGCATCTCCTCCAAGTCCTTCTGGGCGGAAGGTGCTTTCATGGATGATAAGTCAATCCATCTCTACACAGATGGATCTGAGACAGACAGCGGGGTTGGTGGCTGTGTTTTCTCAGATAAGCTCAGTCTAAGCCTCTCCTTCTGCCACTGTTAGGTGTTCCAGATGAAAATTTTGGGGATTAAAGGAGTCCTGATTGAAGAAAAGCGTGATATCTGCAAGTGATATCCGCACCTTTTCGGATAGTCACGCCGCTATAAATTTTAGAACCCCTCTTGCATGCCGATCATCCCTTAGGGAGATGGCACAGTAGTTCAACCTTCACCTATGTTGGGTGTGTGGCCACAGAGAGATTGCAGGGAATTCTAGGACAGACGAACTCGCCAAAATCAGTATCAGTATACAAATCGCTACGTGCAAATCAATATTAAAACTGGATGGTAATACGAGTAAAAGGGCAGACCTTCGGTGGACTGTTGGATCAACATGTCTAGCGACCAAACAGATCTGGCCAAAACTAGATTTGAAACCCTCTGAAAGTCTGATCCTTCTTAATACGAAACATCTCATCATAGGTGTCATTATTGGACACTGACTTATAGACAAGCATGCAAGAAGGCTTGGCGCTTTTACAAACGATTTCTGTGGAAGCTGCATGGACAAGGAGGAGGAAAAGACAATCCTCCACATACTCTGTATGAGCTGTTTTTTACAATGACGTAATCGATCTAGAGAAATAGACGTTAGCACTTTGCTTCATAAACTCAAATTGGGTCCAAGAGTTGGAGAATTGCAGATCCAGGCCTATGTGGTTTGGTCTTCTCTTCCCTAACCTAATCTAACCCATGGTCCGCAAGGGACATTCAATTGAAGACTCCTATCTTTTTTCTTAGTCTTTAGTGACTGCTCTGAATAAAAAAAGGAAGGACAGAACTTCAAATAAAATGTACAAACACCCGAGAAAATAAGAAAACAAATAATTTGAAAAGAATTCTACAGAAGTACACAATTTTGCTACCAATGTTAGCAATTATTGACAGATGTGTATCTGTCTAACTAATAAAGTTCCAATAAATCACTTGAATTGAAGTGTTCTGTATAATTAAAACAACATTGCATTGAACACTGAGTAAATCAAATTAAACGAATATCGAAATTGGATAGGAATTAAATGAACATCGGAAGCACGAGCTTTATCAGATACTCGTACTTCTGTAAGTGACCATATACCCTGAGTGGTGGCGGCAACTTTAAGAACATCTTATCATGTATATCACTGTCAATCTCGAGAGGCTCTTCCTTGACACGCACTTTTTAGCTCCAGATACGAGTACTCGTACCTATAAATTGACAGCACTTTCTACCAATCGACATCAGTTCGTTTCTGTTGCCTATTCGAGAAATAGCAAATAAAATTGTGATCATGAAATCAATCGGTAAAACAAAATTCAAATAAAATTGAGATAGTCACAAGTAATAGATACAATTTTTTTTTTCTTCCACCAGCTTGTGCCCTCCTACTGTTCCTGGCAATCACTACCTATGGAAGGGAACTTGGTAATGGTCAACCAGGTTGTAAGACTGAGGAGGAACTTGAAGTTGTCTACTACAGAAACTTCTGGGATGCATCTGCATTTTGGAAATGTGAGAAACTAGATGAGCCCGCCGTATATGTACGATGTCCCGATGAGCACGGTTTCCAAGGCTCGCTTAGAAAATGTGTTTCCTGGGAGGATTGGACCTGGGAAGATCCACGTGCTCCACCAAGCTTCCCTGAGGAAAATTGAATCTTATAAAGTTTATTCCAACATCTGATATGTCAATATACATACACATACTCGTATATCCAGATAAAATAAAAATCAGCGTACAGATCTAAGTAGGGTTTAGCATTTGTATCTTTCTAATGAAAAATTAAGAGTTGGTTCTGTGGTAAGTTCTATACGAAAGGCCAATTCATTGGGACTTGCAAGATATGAAAAGATAACCTGGCCGAGTTGATAACGGCACATAATCCCACCTCCCCGATTAATCTACTCTATGTTATCGAAGATGGAAAACACAAATTCGTAAGCTTGGTTGCTGACGGAGTCTATCAATATTCTATAAAGGGCTCTCCGAAAGATGGAGATCATGTACTACTCTGCCAAAATAACTCTATGCACATAAATCTGCTGCATCTGCAAAATGCTAGTCGGCCTTGAAATGCCCTAATGTTTATCTAGATGAACAACTCGGGAACATAATATCACAAGTGTTTGGAAGAAGGTTTTTTTCTTTTTTGAGAACTTGAGACGAAGCGAAAAGAAAGAAACGTAACCTCTTGCTTTAAACACGTTTTATTACAAAAACTTCTGACAGAAGCTAGAAATTGCGATGAATATGTTAACTAGCGATGGTATTGGCATACTTTTCAATATTCCGCCCACCTCGCCCAGTTGTTGTGACCAAACACCTGGCCGCCCACCGTGTTCATCCGTAGACTCATTGCCAATTGGAAGCACCACCAACTTTGAGATCGCTCGTTTCAAATTCGATGATTGTGTACGGATCGTAGCTACTCGCGCCAGATCGTCGCCTCCAGAATGTACTTCCAAGACTCGGCCTAGTGGTAATTTTTTTTTTTTGTATACATAATTTGCGCGCGCTCAAGGGATTATTTTTTTTGGTACCCTTAAAATGTTTGCGCACAGAGCGGGCGAAGGAAAATCAGGGAGGATAGAAAGAGAGGTACCGGTGAACGTTGGTTTTAAATGTTTGAATGACTAGGAAATAAAGAGCAAGGCAGGGCATTCCAGAAGCGAGTTGTACGGCTCAGGAACGAATCACGATATTTTAGAGTACGTCCGAAAGTAGGCTTGAGGGTATACTGATGAGCATTCATAGCGAGACGGGTGTTACGGTAGAAGATTTGAAGGGGCAGAATGCTACTGGCGATTTCTATGGAGCACTAGTGGTGGAAATAGCGATAAAACAAAGTGAGACACAAGACATTGCGTTGGTGTTTGAGGGTGTCCATTGACTGAGTGGTTTTGGTATCACTTATGAGTTTCATCGCACGGTTTTGAATTCTATCTAGCAGGTGCAGATATGTTTTGGGCGCACCCTACCAGATGTGGGCATTGTACTCCAATTTCGGGCGGATAAATGCCTTATATATTAAGGCCAGATGAGATGGGGTAAAGTATTTCTTATGTGATCATTCCAACGTAAATTGTCATTGACACACATACCGAGAATGGAAAGTTTTCCGGTTTTGACGACGCAAGTGCCGTTCATGGACAATGGCTGGGTGTTTAAATTTCGCTTTAACGACAGCACACAGCATTGTGTTTTGGAAGCATTAAATTCGACTCTGTTAGTGGTTCCACAATTAAATATGCTGCTTATATCAGAATTTAATGACCTTCTACAGCCGAAGAACAGGAACGTGAGTCCGGTAACGAATATGAAATGCAGAGAGTACTGTCGTCAGCAAAGGAATATATTGGATTAGAAGTAACAGACAAGAGATCGTTAATGAAGATTAAAAAGAGTGTCGGAGACAGAACGGAGCCCTGGGGCACACCAGCATTTATTTTGTGTATATCAGACTTGAAACCGTCCAAGACAACTTGAATTGAACGTTCCGAAAGGTAATTTCTAATCCATTGAAGAAGAGAGTCATCGATCCCAAGTGCACGCATTTTCGACAAAAGAGCCTGATGCCAAACTCTGTCAAATCTGCCTTAGAAATATCAAGTGCAACTATCTTGCTTTCGTCAGATTGATGTACGCTTTGGTTCCACTTTTCGGTGAGACATGCCATCAAATCACCAGTGGACCTGTTGCTATGAAAACCATATTGTCGGTCATTGAGAAGTTTTCGTGTTTCGAGATATTTCATGAGCTGATGATTTATCAGCGTTTCCATGACCTTGGAGAGAAGGGACGTAAGTGCAATGGGTCTGTAGGACGAGAGAGAAGAAGATTCGCCTTTTTAGGGACGGGCTGGACAAATGCTGTTTTTCATCTGCTCGGAAAGAATCTTAAAGAGTAGGATTGATGGAAAAGCTGACGCAGTGTTTTTGCCAGCGAGGAAGAACACCTCTTCAGAAGAAGGGGAGGTACACCATCTTGACCAGCTATCTTGCTACTACACGAGTGCGAAAGTGGAATGGTTCCATTGCAGATTCGGCGCACTCAAGTGTAGGCGGAGACAAAGTACAATCTGGAAGTGTTGACCTGGCCGCAAAGTGTGCAGCAAGTAGATTAGCCTTACCAAAGATCTGATAGCTGGAATGTCGTTATACATGAAAAAGCTTTGGGATGGAGGATGAGGCAGAATTGTGAATATTTTTGATGAAATACCAAAAATACATATTTAATACCATTAGGACATTGAATCGTAGTATTTTTTTCCTTCAGTTTTTGGTCGTATTGAAATTTCACACGCTTTAGAAAGACGTTGCAGTCATTCCTGGCTCGTGAGAACTTTTTTGGGTTTTCCTCTGTCGGGTTGGTCTTGAAGGATCGAAGAAACATTTCTCTAACCCTGATAGCATCTTTACAGCGCGAGTCGTACCAGGTCTTTCTTTTGGTTTGATACTTTTCACCCGATGAGAGACAAAGAACCTCATTCCAAAGAGAATAGTGTCTGTGATTATATCGGCAATGGCTTCAGCGTCGTTATCGAAAAAACATAACGACCAGTTTAAATTCCTAAAGAAGCAGCAGAGCCCATTCCTATTCACTTTCTTGTATTGCCATACGGTTCTTTTAGGTTCTTCAGGATGTGACATTTTTGAGCATAAGAACCGAGAAGCAGCGATCTAATCTTGAAAAGATATAACACAAGCTTTTTGATGTTCGTTTAATTAAAGACAACGAGTTTTGACTTTTGACTAATTTTATGAGTTTACTAGATTGTCTTATTAGACAGTAACAGGAGGAAGAAGTCACAAAAGGTCAAAAAAATGGATTCCAAAAAAAGGTTACAACGTTTTTAGTTAGTTTCAGTTAGTTATGTAACGTTTCTTAATTACATGTAAGGTATTCAGTACGGACATAATTCCATGTATGTCATTCCGCACAGACAAACCTGGCGAACAGCTGGCAATTTAGAAATTAACTTTCTGACATCCGTAACATGCAAAACATTATCAGAATGGAACGGATCACCATCGCACGATGCATACTTCGTTGTAGACCCGATCGGAATAATAACATCAACATGTTTCGGATTGCCAGGTAAAGAATACTATTAGGCTTCGAGGTTCTATAGTGAGCCAACATTTTGGGAACAACCTCGCTGAATGAAACGAGATGATCAGCAGGGAACCAAGAGCAGTACTCAAAGGTAGTAAAAATGATTGTGTGACTGGTGCAGACAGTTTCATCGGAATAAGTCAGTTGATTCACAGGACATGGCCATCTGAAAATGCCTGCACACGGCATTAAATTTTGATTGCGGCATGTTTGACTGAGCGAGAAAAATTCATTAATGTATCTCAATATAAGGCCCCACTCTCAAAGCCACGTTCCAGCTACTAAGAAGTGGCCTCTGGTACACTACACACTATGCGATTCTGGTTTCATGAACATGCGGTCTGATGCGATGATTCCATAACTCCTATTCCTGGTTTTGAGTAGAACCAAAACCACAAATATGTTAGTGCTTCGATACCTAACGGATCGCTTCAAAACCGATCCAGGATGCGGGGTTGGTGTCATTTAAAGGACGACAATGGAAGCCTTCATTATCCGTTACCCAAACTTTTCCTACCTTCCAAGTGGAGACATAAGCAATACTGATTATAAGGAACTTTATTGTGACAATCAGGTGGAAGGTTCGTCCAGTTGAGCTAGCCCTCTCACTACCTTCGCTTCCTCAAACGCAGGAGGAAAGCTAAATTCACTACGTCGTAGGTCATAGTGAAAGTGCTAAGCAAGGCTGAAGCGAGATTTTGACTGGCGTTTTAGCGGAGCACTACCCTTGTGATAGCCAGCTAGACATAAGTGACACCAACTGTGCTGTGATTACGATTACGATACAGGGGAGAACTTTTTTATGAATATCCAGCTTATGAGTACGTCCGCGTTAGGCTGGAATGCTAATGTGCCAATGTAGTGGGTGCTGGTATTATATGCACATTGTCACTGAAGTGACAATTTACTTACGAAGATGACACTACAGTCTGGGGTGGACTAGGGCGTCTAAAATGTCTCTCCAGCTAGCGCCGTCTTTTGGAAGCGGCTCCCAGTTACCTTCTAAGCCCAAAGAAGCAGCAATAAGCAAGAGTGATTCATAGCATGATTTCCGGAGGCGTCATCAGAGATTATGTTATATCGCGGCCGAGGTGAGTAAAGTCCCTTATTACCACCAAGTTGTACCTGCCTATTGTGGCGTTTTTTTCTAGGCTTCGGAGTTGTGTACTCTCTTTGTTGACAGCATATTGATACTTTGTTTTTCCTTCGTTGCCCACTAAACCGGACTTTGCCCCATCTACTCGTATTTCAATAGTCATAAATTCTTCTGCATATGCGAGTAATAACAACAAGAACAGCCTGTCGAAAGATGGTGTCGCTGGGATTGACATGTGAGTTTCGCACAATTCTTTCAAGAAAGATGTAGAAAAAATCACAGGACAACGTATCGCCTTGTTTAAGTCCTTTTCTGACATTGAAGGCCTTGGTTTTGTTATTACCGATCTTGACGGGCAGTGTGCATTCTCCATCGTCATACTGCACAGTCGAATGAGCTTCGCATGAATGCCAAAACTAGACATGGCCCTGTATACTTCGACTCCAAAGATGCTGTAATATTCGGCATTGAAATCGATGAAGAGGTGGTGTGTATCGATTAGGAAGCCCTGGGGTTTTGTCAAGATCCGACGTAATGTGAAAATTTAATCTATGGTGGTCTTCGCTGGTCTAAAATCACACTGTTAGAGACCGGTCTGACTGTTTACAAGGGGTTTTAGGGGTAATACGCAGACAGGCTTATATAGGCGATGTTGAGGAGACTCATTCTCCGCAGTTTTAGGGATCACCTTTCTTTAGCATCGGACAAACAATACTAAGTTTCCATTCGTAGCGCATACTTTCGTCGATCCAGATTTCAGAGATGAGTTGATGTCTGCTCCGTATCCATTCATAAACCTTGAAATTGGCTTTCCTGGATTCATCCTTTTAATAGTCCGCAGAAATAATCTTTCAGATTCTCAGGAGATTTCTGTTCGGACTTACAGCTTTGGCATATTTGTTTCGTGTTTTGTTATAACTTCCCAACTTAATTCTTCTAGTAGCACCACTCTAAGGCCTCGATCGAGCGCCTCTCGTGCTCTTCCCTTTTTCTTCTGAGGATCATGTGTTCTTCCTTTCTTTTATGCTAGTAAAGCCCGCGAGCGCCTCTGCTGGGCCGCTCTGTACATCCCTTGTTTTTCTAGGTTTGCCTACTTTCATTCGTCATTGAACCAGAGGCTTCTTTGACGGGGAAGGTGGAACTGAGTACATCAGACGGGGGCTCTCTGATTGCTCTTTGGCAGCTACTACTGGTCATCTATGTTCAATGCTGGACGCATTGTACTTCTCGAGAGGAAGCAATGATCGGTTTCTACGCTTGCCTAAATCTATCCTATGGATGCACACGGCTATCGTCAGACCCATATTAACTTACGGTAGATTAGTACGGTGGAAATCCATAAATAAAACTAGTAACCCTCAGTTAATGACCAGACCTCAATTCTTACAAGTGTAAAGGGTGTATATGTAGTGCATTGCGGACTACATAATACCCCATCACGACTTTGAAACACAATCCGCCTGCATTTTCCCGACCAGAGAGGAATGGGACAAGAACCAAGTGGCAGAAGACTTTATTTCCATCTACACGGGTGGATCAAAGGTAAGATTGAAACGGGCCCCGAGGTCTTCTCCTATGAATTTAACTTTAAACGCTCACGTCGGCTGCTAGACGACAGCAGTGTCTTCCAAGCTGAGGTATTATATGTAGCAGAAGTAGCCAGTCTTATGGTAATAAAACCGATATCCCACGAGGATGTTACTAAATTTATTGATAGTCAAGCTGTCACTAAGGCCATCACTCCAGTCGAGATTAAACCGAGCAGATCAAAGTATTGAGCCTCCACTTTGCACTCTAAGAATACGAGTGGAACGAACGATACAAATAAAAGTGATAGAAAGTTGGAAACAAATTTCAACTTGTGGAACTTCAAGACAATTATCGCTACAACGCAGCAGATCCAGAACAATTAAGATTCTTTGGAAAAGCAGAGCTGAACTATATACGCTTGTTAGATTGCTCATTGGACATAATCATCTGGGGGCGCACGCAATAGATCTTCGTCTTACCAACGACAACCTTTGCAGAGGGTGCGGGGACACTTTCTGCGCCACTGTCACAACCTCAGCATTTTGAGGCGAAGAACTTTAGGAAGTTAGTACTTCCACGACCTCTCTGAGCTATTTGCTACTTCATTTACGTTTCCTTACAGATTCACGGATGTCTTAGACTCACTCAAGGACCAAAAGACAACCAACGTGAGACGGAAAGTGGAAACCAAAACTAGGAACCGTAATCAAATTTAAATTCCATCCCAATTCCTTGCCGGGCATCTCAACGGGTCTATACAGACCTAAGTGCTATAAGATATAGAGTGCCTTCGGCTCCAGATACCACATATGCTACAACCCGCTAAACTACCTTACTTACTGGCGCTTTATCGGGGCACTAAATGTTTGGTAAACATATGTGATACCGGCTGTGCCCAGCTGTGCTGTGATTATGATAACGTGGGGAACCTAGCTACGAGGGCAGTCCCAGAAGTACCCGATATGACGTATAGATGGCGGTTGTTGTATAAAAAGAATTACAATTGCAGAAAGTACAATACCAACCATATAAAGCTTAAATTTGAAATTTAACGAGGCTTTATTCGGCAGCCATCAATAGTGAATTTTTGCTCGTACCCAGTTCGCATTAGGCCGTCGTTGTTGGGCACCGATGTATGGGTGCCTGGCTTTTGTTCTGTAGGCACTTTGTCACTGTCCTTCGTGGTGAAGATGACAGCATTCCACTTATTCCTGTCGCATAAAAGTACGTTTCTTTATCGACTTAAATATCCCAAGATCACATATGAATGTGAATGGGAAATTGGATCCTGATGGATTGTCAAGTGTTATCATCTCGAAATGCCTTTCCTGTTATTGCGCATCTCTCTTATGTTATGAGCACCATTCTCCAAATCATTGCAAATCAAAGTCTTAAAAAACAAAAAAAAAATTGAATTACCCCCAAACTCCGGCATCGCTGCTACAATAATAGTCATCCCCCAGAGGACCTACTTACTTGCACGCGTCAATCGGCATTACGGCGTTGCCTATTGTATCACGTCATTCAAGTCGTAACTTTAATTCAAAAACTTTTTCTTTCCGAAATGAAAGTGTGCTCCATTCCCACTTTACCTCCGCAATCTACGAGTACACTCAAAAATTTTGGTTGTGTGACTTTGCAGCCAACACCTTGTTGGCGGACTGAAGGCAAACCCTGCTGCCGGTACACTGATCCCAACTGAATGAGAAGTCAAACTCCATTGTGTTCCCAATTTTGTGGTGTATTTTGTAAAATTGCAAATATAAATCACAAATTTGTCATCACAATTTTTTTGGTTATTCTCTTGACTTTCTGTTCACTCACGTCTCCAGGTTCCTTTGGCACTTGGGAGACTATGCGTTGGTTGATCCTTGTTTAGCAGCTATATCTATCGCTCGCTCAAATGGACCCACCAAGGGAGCTCGTAGCTAGGAATACCATCTCCTCACACACAAGGATGACAGTTACTTTGAAAGTTTTTACCATTTTTATGGAGCATAAATTAAGTGTAATAAAATTTCAAAAAATGATAACAGCTTTTCTTGGCGTCGTCGTCAGTGGAATGAGCGGTGGGCAGTGTACGAATACAATGTATTCTGTGCCCTGTACCCTGTTCCCTGTATCCTGTACTCTGTACGGCTGTATCCAATGTCCTTACACAGAGAGATGACGAAACTTTTTTATCAGCGACAAATGAATGGAAAATTGTGATTATGGTAATTTTGGGTTTTCTATTCTCAGGACTGTGTGCGTATGGCGATGATGAAGTGAAAGGAAGGGACCAAAGAAGAAGAATGGAATTTGTAAAGTATTTTTATGTGGACACAATGAGGACAATTCCCGGAGGAGAACGACTCTTGGATGGTTCATCAGGATTACATTCCATCAAATTTGGTAGTTGTATTGTGTGGAATTTATGGACAAGTTAACTCATTGTTGGCTCAGGAAGTTTATTTTGTGATGAAAGTGACACTTTATGTGCGACAAGGCAGTGGCTATTTTCTGCGGTATTCTGGGTGCTTATAGATGGATCTTGTTGACTAGGGGTATGGTGCTTTTTGCGAAAATATTCAAAGAATCTCGGATAAGGATATTGACAACGCTAATGAACTGACACTCTTTTACCTAAAAAAAAAAGTTTCTTTTTGTCAATACGATTTTCCATCTCAGTTTAGTCGAAAGCAGAAGTTTATAATGAACTTGATTCTCCTTTCCACGGTCATACTTTCCAAATCTCTTGCAATACAGTTCGGAGAGCTTAGTTTACGGTTGTAAATGTGAGAAAACACTTATATACATATGCACATACCAAATATTAGACTACATCCGGCTGAAGCAAGCCGTCTCTCAGTAACGACATCCCTTGTACTGGTGCCGGGTCCGAGATCGTGTTGATGCTTTTCAGGAGCTATGTAGTCGCAGGTGGTAACTGACTTCCCTTAGACTCTATCGGCGGCTTCAAAAACTAAGTAGCAACACTTATTACAAGGATCTTGTGAACTATCTTAACCTTAGAACCTTGCCAAAGATTGAAAGTTTGTAGATTAAGCCAATCAGCTTACAAACTCATGTAGGCACCTTGGCGAGGCATATTTTACGTCGATGAGTCTGCTCTATCAAGCCGATCGACCTCACTCGTGATACCAAACATATGCACAAAAACGAACAAGAGATGCGGCTTCTCTGGCGAGGATATTTCGAATGATTTGGTTACTTTCGGACCCTCCTTCTGAATTCTACAAATCATCAGGATTTTTTCAGTTTTGCGGAAAAATTAGCTACTCTGGCACATTAAAGTTATCCTGATTTAAAGACTGCTTCCTTATCTGAAAAGAAAAGGATCCTCTCGCTTGGGAGCTCTGCAGAGATCCACCCAAGAGTAGAGGGTGAATTTAGCAAAGCTCATACTCCAACCGAAAAGTGTAAGGGTGTACGAGTTCAGCTGGCTTCATGGCAGAGTCTAGTAGCGTAAAACCTACAATACTTGTTCGAAAAACGTCCCTAAGGACATGCGTAAGGCCATGAACATAAACTAATATAATTAGACCACGAGTAGGAGTTCTGTACTGCGATTGATCGAGATACTGATGTGATCACGATACATATCAGTGGTAGTCCTCGGTAGCAGCATAAGAAATAGTCATGCGGGCTAAAATGGCAAGTGCACGTTCGATCAGGAGCCTAATACTACGCCCTCATAGAGCTCACAGCAGTATACGGAAGAGATAACGAAAAATATGACGAACCAACTTATAGCCTCGGATAGTGACAAACTCACTGTTGACGACCCAGGGCGAGCGATTAAAGGATAACGATCTTCTGATCTACGTATGGAAATTCTGACCATTAGTAGACTGCGTGTACCCAAAAAATAAGCGAAAATCTTCGACTATTACAAAGAAGACCGGAGGACTTATTCGGATGCGGATTCGCCCTAATAAGAAAACTTAGGAAACAAGTCTTGAGCATCAGGAATCGAAATGAACACCTGATGAGGATTAGCATAATCGCTAACATACGCCTCTTAAAACCTTCGCCCAACGGAAGAGAATGACGACTTAACCAAGCACCTCTTCTAAGAGCTCCTTCACAAAACTTTAGAGCACTGCTCTAAGCCAGGCAGGTAGTGGAAATTTGGTTATACCTGCCGGATATCCCTTTCGGACACGAATCCTTGCTTATTGATTTTCTGGCGGGATGCAATGCCAGTACACGGTTTAGACACATTGATATCCATAAAGGCAATTGGCTGGCTCCTGATCAATGAACAGTCAACCAAATTGATCATACTGCGGTCGGTGCAAGTCAGCCCTTCAGTGTTTTGGATGCCCAAAAGAGGCCGCCTCCCTCAACAAAGAAAACGCTGGTTCAGTGACGAATGCAGGCAGGTATACCTAAAAAGCAGCGGTGTGAAGAGCGATCCCTTTTTTTTTGCTGTCAGAGTACTCAGACAAAGAACTTGTCCTTGTAAGTTTCTTTTAATAGAATTTCTCAGTCCCTCGAAGAAAGATGAGTAAGCTTCAGCGATAAAGTGGCTAAAGTATTGGGTCTATAACTTCGTGCGGTTTGCTAAGAGATGGCGAAACTTGTATTATTCCATTGTTATTATTCCATTGGAACATGCGTTGAAAAGCTACTGTCATTGTTCGTCATTTCAGTATATGTCATTCATTTGAAGCGCAAATAACAATAATTTTTTTTCACTCAAATATGTCGAACTTTGTGCCTGAAAAAGTGTTTTTGCTGGGAGTTCTTCTTCATTACTTTAATATGAAGAAACATCTGCCGAAAGTCATCGTATTTTGGTGGAAGTTTATGGTGAACATGCGCTAGCTGAGCGAATGTGCCAAAAGTGGTTTGCACGATTTAAAAGAGGTGATTTTGGCTTGGAAGACGATGAACGTCCTGGGCAGCCAAAAAAGTTTGAAGATGAAGAACTGGAATCATTGCTCTATGAAGATTGTTGCCAAACACAAGAAGAGCTCGCAGAATCTTTGGGTGTCACTCATGCAGCCATTTGAAAACGTTTAAAAGCAGCTGGATATATTCAAAAGCAAGGAAATTGGGTTCCACATGAACTCAAGCCGAGAGACGTCGAAAGGCGGTTTTGCATGTCCGAAATGCTGCTGGAACGCCACAAAACACAAAAGGAAGTCATTTTTGCATCGGATTGTTACTGGTGATAAAAAATGGATCCATTACGACAACCCCAAGCGCAAAAAATCATATGTGAAACCCGGCCAACCAGCCAAATCAACGGCAAAGCCGAATATCCATGGCGCGACGGTAATGCTCTGTATTTGGTGGGATCAGATGGGTGTGCTGTATTATGAGCTGCTAAAACCGGGTGAAACCATCAATGGACAACGCTACCGAACACAATTAATCCGTTTGAAGAAACGCCCGTAATATGCGACCAGACACGAAGCAATAATTTTCCATCATGACAACGCTCGGCAGCACGTTGCTATTCCGGTTAAGAATTATTTGGAAAACAGTGGATGGGAAGTCTTACCCCACCCGCCTTATAGCCCAGACCTTGCCCCTTCTGACTACCATTTGTTACGGTCGATGCAGAACGCCCTCACTGAAATACGGTTCACATCAGAGTAGAATATCAAAAATTGGCTTGATTCATTCTTGGCTACCAAGCCGGCGCAGTTCTTTTGGGATGGGATCCACAAATTGCCAGAAAGATGGGAAAAAGTCATAGCTTCAGATGGGCAATACTTTGAATAATACTATTGTACATATTTTTCTTAAATAAACGTTCAAATTTTGAAAAAAAAAAACACACACGAATTAAGTTATATACCCAATACGAAGACCCACGTCGATGTCTAATACCTGCAGCTGAACATTTTCAGGAGTAGTGCTCCATGATGTCGGAATCACTTTCATAGCAGGCTTCGCAGGATGTTGTATTACTTAAGTGCTTAGGAAGAATGCAGTGCCCCGTTACGACGCTAATATGTAGTCGGCAGTTTTTCTAATGAAGGACAGCAGGAAAGTCGCTGAACTCCTATAGACGTCGCGAAGCATTCGTTAGGTCTGTTGGCAACCTGGAAAGTCATACCATCTACAGTTATGCTCATTGAAACCCAACTGTCACAGCCCTAACCTAGCAAGTTCATCGACGATTTCAGTGAGCGCACTGTGACCTGGGACATAGACAAAACTTAGTGAATTTAGCCTGCCGACTGCGTGCAGTAAAGTCTGCTATTCTCAAGGTAGCAAGGCTCAAAGCGCAGCTTGGCTGTCGTTACAGATGAAAATGATTCACCCCCTCTACCGATTCTTCACATTGCCTTCAGAGTTGTGAGTATCTTGGCTTGGAAAACAGATGCAAGTTTTTCTTACGAGATGTGAAACCTAATGATATCGTCCTCCAGAAAGGCACCAGCGTCTCGTTCTAAATCGGTTTTCGGCTATCCGTGAAGAACCAATTACATTCCTTTCCTGGCTCAGATTCTGGGGGAAACTAGTTTTGAGCATAGGGAAAGTCGATTTTGTATTTTCTCCGCAGCAGGAGTTCTGGTGTCATTGCATCAGATGGCATGCCCAGAAGACCAGGGTTTTAAGACAGTCGGGGCGCAAGTTCATCAAAGCTCCAGTACGTATTATACTTTTTTTTTAAATGGAAGATGACTTTGAGAACGCAACTCATGTTATGAATATCAAGTAGAGGAACATTCATCAGTGCTTCTTATTCCACCAGATAACCGAAATATCGGATATAGAGAACCTTCTCGGTGAGAGGCCCCATGTTTTGCCAACAGCTCCTTTGCACTGGTAGAAGGCCGACAGTGCTTTAAATACTTTCGACGTAATATGTATAGTCTCTAGAAGTTTGTTATCCAGGATGACACCCAAATACTTAACTTCTTTGGAGAAGTGAATGCAAATGCCTTTAAGCACTTGATGTGACAGACCAGACAAACCAGAGAGACCAGAGAAAATCAATTTTGAGAGGATTGACTGAAAGCCCATTTCTGGGGGACTAATCGTCGATCAGATCAAGGGTTGCCTGCGTTTTAGACCTGATTCAACAGACAGTACAGCTACAGTTACTCACATATGCATAGACGTCAGAACTACTGAGTGCGTTAATCCGTGAGTCGACTAGCATGCACCATTGCAGTGGAGATAGAATTCAACCTTGCAGGTAACCCCTGTTTATCACCGCATCACATATTGGTCGCAGTCAGGATCCGCAATTACCTTATCTACAAAACTAGTGATTCGCCTATGCCGTGTTGTCTAGCCGAGCTGTACATATCGTCAAAAGTTGCGTTGTCGAACTGTCGATGAAAACGCGGAAAGAGCGAGAGCTCTACAAGTAGCAAAGAAGGGAAGAACATAAACTCATCAGAGAAAAACGAAAGGGGCGAGAAGCGCTCGTTCGAGGTCTTAGAGAGGTGCTACCAGAAGAATAAAGTTCGGAAGTCTCACCAGAAATTAAAACGAACATGGTGAGGATGCAATCCGAAATATAAATATGCGAGGATGGGGAAGGGAATCTCATAGACCACCATGACGGAAGTCATGCGAAGAATCTCTGTTATACCTTTGGGCTTAGTAGGCAATTACTTGGTAAAGACCTCTTTTGAGGAACCCAACAAATTTTCGACAGGACCCTAATCATTCCAGTTCTGCTTTACGGTACAGAATCTTGGACATTGACGAAATCGGATGAATATGGTCTCGCGCGCGAGAGTACCTCGACCAGTACGACCTGTACAGCAATATTGACTTCCTCAGAAAGGCTTGTATAGCACGGCTTAGATGATAAGGTGATCTTGTATACGTTGGCACCAGCGCCATGGCCCAGAAAGTTTTAGATTCCAGCTCAGAGGCACAATGCCTCTTTCCACAATGGAAAGGCATATTAGCCCAGGTCTGCTGAAGTCCAACTGCAGATAAAGCAGTGCAGAGCAAAATGAGCAAGATGTGTCTCTGGTATTATCAGTGGACCCTTGGTCATTGCGAATTGAACAATATGACTTCCTAGCAACTTCTGCAGAAGCTGTAGGGATTATAACCAAATTGAATCTGGCCATCATGCCCATCTCGGCACATGAAAATGGGAACTCCCAAGTAGGTACTTTTTAGACGAGTTGGAGGACCCAAGTAAAGTTGATGTGAAGGATACTTATACATGTTATGAAGCCGTAATGGATCTAAGCGGTGGTGAGCAGTGACTAATTAGTCACAGAGCACATAATTATCTACACCTCGGATGTTCAGAGAACTCAATAAGTAATTTCCCAAAAGAAGGAAAAGGCCCCGACCCATAGAATCCGTCGATCCGTTTCCCAGTTGATGCATTGACTGCGTTGACGTATTGCCAGAATGAAACATCTCATCAAATTTGTCACATACCTACGTTGACAGCCGACAGCCGGTGACATTTTGTTATTACTGAGGGTGTTTTCTCTTCAAGCGATGAGTGTTTCTCTACATTCTCTCAATGCTTCCACCAATGAATGTGCTTACTCTCAATTTGTGAATGCGTAAACGTCAATGCGTGTGTGTGTGAATTCCCAACGGATCAACGGATTGAAAAAGTAGAAAGAATCCTATTTTGTCCGTCAAAGCTCATACATCCATTGGTTATGGGCCACCTTCCATAAGAATGCGTGTATTCATCTTGCTGTCAGTTAAAAGCTACGAAGCTACAGATCGATGGATTCTATAGGTCGGGGCCTTAAAATAGTTTGCATCCAAAAGGCCGCAGAGTTATCACACATGACGTCACGCTTAACACGATTGAATTTGGTCTTCTCGATGATGGCGGCTAAGATACTCGTACCCTCAACCTTGGAAGGAGTTGTGGCAGCAGAGAAGTTGTAGCTTTTGAAACCATATTAAAAATCTCTGAAATGGCGGGCAACTCGTGGTGGTAGCGCAGTTGTTGGCAATTCCATAAATGTACACAATTTGGGTGTGGAGTTCGTTGTCCTCTGATTTTAGCTCTTGGTTCAGGCTGTTGGTGGCCTTCAAATTAGTCACACCCGCTGGTGTCTCACCGGACACATCTGCAAAAGTAACTAGAGCGTCATTCACCTGACTCAAGTTCAATGTAGATACGAGGGGCGTTCAATATATTCTCGGTATCGATATGAAGGAAAATGCGAATTCAATTTAAATTGTTTTTATTTTTCAATATGATCTCCCCTAACATCAATGCATTTGTTACATCTTGAGATAAGCTTTTTTAAACCCCCAAAAAATAAATTTCCTCTTTCTCTGCAAAATACCGACTTGAGCTCTTCATCATCCGAAAATCTTTTTCCACGAAGATATTTTTTCAAATCCGGAAACAGGAAATAATCACTAGGGGCAAGGTCTGGACTATAGGGTGGGTGTTGGATTTCTTCGAAACCACAATCTCGCGCAGCAGCCTTGGAAACTCGCGCCGTGTGAACAGGAGCGTTGTCATGAAGAAGCAACACACCCGCTGCGAGTTTACCCCGTCTTTTCTTTTTAATTTCCTCACGCAAATTATGCAAAGTGGAAGCGCAGGATGTGGCGTTGATGGTTTCACCTTTTTTTTGTACTCAATGAGCAAGATTCCCTTTGAGTCCCAAAAAACTGTGGCCATGAGCTTCCCGGCAGACGGAGTGACTTTGAACTTCTTCGGGGGGTCTGTTCCTTTTTTATGCCACTGCATGGACTGTTTGCTTTCAGGGTCACAGTGGTGGACCCATGTTTCGTCCCCAGTAACAATTCGATCCATAACACTGTCCGCGTTCTCACTACACATCTCCAAAAGCTCTCTACAGCATGCGATTCTCAGTTTTTTCTGAGGCGCTGTGAGCATTCGTGGCACCCACCTTGCACTGACCTTTGAAAGGTTAAGATGGTCATGAAGAATGGTGTGAATGGTACCAATTGAAAGCTTGGTGATCTCTGCCATCATTTTCACCTTTATTCGGGCATCCTCAAGAACAAGTTTTTCGACTTCTTTGATGCTTTCTCCCGTACAAGCAGTAGCCGGGGCGCCGGAGCGGGGGTCGTCTTCAATGCTCTCTCTGCCTCTCTTGAACTCACTTGACCACTTTTGCACAGTTGATAATGAAGGTGCGGAACCCTGGTAAACAGCCACCATCTCTTCATGAATAGTTTTTTGACTTTTTCCTTGCTTAGTGAGAAATTTAATTACAGCGCGATGCTCAATTTTCACCATCATCGTCTCAGTTGCCATTATGATTCTGTTTAACTAGAGATAAAACGCGAATTAATAATCACATTTATATGAAATTTTACATGAATGCACTAAAATAATAGTATTACTTGATAAATAAGTCAATTTATATATACAACCACAGCTTCACCCCGATACCGAGAATACGTTGAACGCCCCTCGTACATGTTCATTATGTAATACCACTTCAGAGCTGAAAGGACCTCACTTTGGTATTCAAATTGAAATGATCGACGCCAGCGACCAATATTGCTACGGCAGATTTTGCAGTATGAAATGAATCATTTATACTGTAGAGACCACTTCATTTGGTGCATTTATCCACTCAGTAGCACAAATAAGCGGGCAGTATATTGCCTTAGCTCTCACTATCTAGCTTCTCGTTACCCTTAAAATTCAATGAATATGGTAAGTTCAGCACGGAGTCCACAAAAGCTTCAATTTCTTGATCATGTGACAAACGACGACAATCCATTCTAAGGAGACAATCATCCTTAAGGATTAGTAGCAAGTCGCTAACTTAAAATAAACAGAATTCTGATTCATATTCAGAGGATTATTGTGATAGAGTTGTCTCTAGTAACGATACGAATATGTTCCAAATATCCGAAACCAGATCTCCAGACCTGGACAGAAACTTAGCTATTGTTCCTAACAGGTAATCGAACTGGGAAATTAATACGATTGACGGGGTTATTTTCTCCTAAAAGGGCTCACAGAACCAGGCACTGAAGAACCTGATACCGGGTCTGAAAAACTACCCAACACTTACTGTGACCAGTTGTTCATTAAATTTCGAGATCTAAACTGAGAGCGAATTAGAGCTATTGCGAATGATGACCACCGGCTTTGAAGACAAGAATGGGTGGGAGGATAGAGGCTCTAGATTTAGGCGAGGTTCGAGCAAGATGCCGAAATCAAAATAATTGGATCATTCAACAGAAAACACATCTGCAAACTCTTGGCCTCAATATCGACACGATCAGCCCATAGACTGGTTCGGAAAATTAGTCAACCCCATATGCGTAATAGTAGCTGTGGCGCTACGTAGGAGAAGTATGTAGATGAAATCCAATTTTTGGTAGGTGCCGTACACTAATAAAACTTCTTGAATGTCTTCAATGACTAGGCCAGCGGGTGCAATTACAGAAGTCAAGCAATCGTTCTCAATTGTCATTCCAATATTCGATGTCATGAGCTCCCATCATTTCTTTGAGGGCTCACTTTATAACGATGTCGCGGATTGGTCGATGGTTTGGGCGGAACTAAGGTGGCTGAATAATTTGTTCTTATCATTACCTGACGGATCTTCTGACGATGTGTAACAAACGGTGATGATCGTCTTTCTTACTCTGCTTTGAAATCTGTCCTAAATTCTAGAAGCCCCCTCTGCTCGCTTCGGTGAGCAGTCTTCGAACCGCAGACTTACGACTTCTACCGGCTGGATTCCTAGAGTACCGTTCATTTAAAAAACGTTCTTTTAAACAACTTATCTCGTCCATCCCCATTGTGTCCTACTTGTACCTCGCTTAGTAATAAGTAGCCGATATGGATGCTTACGATTGTGAGCATTTAATTTAATATCGGTTGCTACTGCCTGGCCTACAGGTCTACATAAACTAGTAGTGTTTTGTAGGCGCAGGGGACTCGCCAGTTGCTCCCTTAATGTTTGCTTTTTTTCCAAGAAACCCAAGAAACTCGCAGATGGTGTCAGAGAAAGACATACACTAGAGCTAACGAGATTAACACGATGTTCAGCTGCGGAAGCATTCTATCCCTCTTTTTATTAAGACCAACACAACACGGGAGATGCCAGTTTAATACGGCCTAGCACCTATGGTTAACATCCAACTTTAGTGCTGCAAAGCATCAAAACGTTGGAGTACATTTAGGGAAACCGTCACGATCACCGCTGAAAATCTCTTAAATCACTACACTCCACTGGATGAGGCATCTTTTGAGTTTAACTAATCTATCACACCATTTTTCAGAAGTAGGTGTAAGGTGAAACTTCAGGTTAAAAGGTGCATATCATGGTGGAATGACAAAGTGGATACCACGGAACAAGACGATTGAAAGAGATGAAAATGCCGATGAGCTGCCCAGAAAAGATTCGGCTGATCCACTTAATAGCCCAGAGCCGGTGCGTTGCAATAAATTCAACGATCAAATGTTGGACGAACAAAGCGTGTCTATCCCATTGGCAGAATATACGGGGTCTTCGACATTCTAAAAGAGGTCTGAAACTCTTAAAAAACAGATTCAAAATATCGCTTAACTTTAAAACGATGTTAGAAGACTGGTCGACTTTCTAACTTGACACTGCCGACTTCGAAGCCATTTACGTAAGCTTAGAATTGGTCAGGAAACTGTATGTCGCAGAATACATTCTACGTATGTGAATGCGTGCTCTATATGCCATAAGGAGACATTACTTTCTCTCCATTGGAGTGACCCTCTTGTTTATTAAGAAAGCTGAGGCTCATCTTGCATCCTAAACTGACAGTGTCCACCGCAATTGATGGACCAAGACAACCAAACAGCTTTATCAAAGAGTAGTCGAACTGGTTGGATTGAAAAACGCCACCATTTGATGTTGCAAATGCGCCAATTATCAGATTGTCTTCGGTTGACATGTATTCAAGGAGTTAGAATCAGTACCAGGATCTTTTTCAGGCATCTTCTATCATTTAGTCACAACTGCAACCTAACTGACATATGTGCTAGCCTAAACTAAACACAGTTCCTTAAAACACAAAACAATCTTCAATAATTCTAAAAATTCAAATAGGACTATCTACATGCTACAAATTTGCATTTCAATTGCAGTAATGAATCTATCCACCTCAACCCTAACCTCTTTTCCCTATCAACCGCAACAATATATCCAAGTCCAATGTCAACTGATAAATTGAAAACCTACCTCCAAATGCCGACTATTTTGCCATAAATCCTTCCGAATCTCCAGCTCCAGCAGAATCCCATTTGTCATAATTTGAAAAATGTTGGCAATGTTGGTTGGCAGCTTCTTGTGACAAATTTTCGCAAAATAAACAAAATATCTCTGCATAATCCCCGGCAAACAAAGTCACAGATCCTTGTTACCAAGGAAACCAAAGAAAATGAAAAATTTCACCCACCAAAGTGGAATAGTAATATGCGCCACAAATATCCTTTATTCCCTTGCCAACCGTATGAGATAGGGAAAGGATGTCTTCCTACCGAAATGCAATTACATATTACCATTTGAATTTGTGGCAATAATCTATACAATCGTGTTTCGCAAGTACCGAGTGCCGAGTACCGAGTACTGAGTCCTGAGTCACGAGTCCTTATAGGCATTCCTTAAAATTGTCGCAGAATTGCAAACATGCAAGAGTGCAAATGCAAGCAGCAATAATGTCATAACAAGAGTAAAAGGATTTATCGGGCAACAGTGGATGGAGAAGGATGACGCAAGGGCAAGTGCACAATGCCTCCTTCATTACAGGTGGTACTAAGGATAAAACAAACAGTCTTTCTCCACCCCCCGTAAAATATTCCCTTCAACACTGCAAATGTAATTAGGAATGCGATTTGCTCGTACCAAAGGACTACGAATACTCCGCAAAACAGAACCACACTTCGGAAGATGCATATTTGCATTTCTAGGATTTGGTACCGGTTGAAGCTATTGTTGTTGTTGGTCATCGTAGTAGTTGTCGTCATCATCGTTGTTGTAGCCATCATCATGGTTGTGGTGGCGGTGGTGGTGGTGGTGATGGTGCAGTTTGTCGTTGTCGTTGTCGTCGTTGTCGTCCTTGGCCGGTGCATTATTATTATCGGCGTTGTATTATGATTTTATGGCGGCAATTTATTATTTGCATTCCGCTTGCAGGTGCCTTTTTATTGCATTTTCTAAAAATGAATTACGAGCTTGAAGTAGCTGCTACACAGTGGACAGTGCCACAGTGGGTGTACCCCACATCTAGATAGGTCAAGCGCAGTTCTAGCATTTGATTTGGCTATTGGATGGGTTGGTCGTACATACAATCCGGACGACCGACGACCGACGTACCTATAGTACGTTGGGTGGTGCACAATTATTATCGGCTCAGTCGATTTCATGGATGCACACTTACAAAATGGATAATTTATTATCCTTTAGTTGCACTTATATATGTTTTGTATAGTAATGCAATTGTGAGTGCATAAGGTGGACATGGAGCGATAGAGAGAGGAGGAGAGCACACTGAAGATGTTTTGGATGCCTTTTGTGTCCTTGAGGCCATTTGGCCAACAACTGATTATCGCGTGTGTAGTGAATTATTTTGTGCAACTCTCTGCAGCGATAAGCAATGCAAATGCACATTTTTGTTTTTTTATTGCACAAGGATTGCCATTAAAATTTATCTTTTTGCCTAGATTTAGAGTAACGAAGGACGAAGTGCGAGTAGGTAATGTAAATTGTTTCACATAATGAGATAACAAATAGCTAATGGGACAATAAAATGGATTAAATCGAGCTGGACTTGATAAATTGGCAGTTAGAAATGCTGTGAGATAAGAGCGGTGCATTCTGTGACGTTGCATTTTTGTACCCTCCAGGGTCCCATAAAGCTCTGGAGCTTAATGAATCAAATTAAATTGCGAACTCTAGACCTTGAGATGTCGAGACCAGTGACAGGCTACATGGAATTTTGGAAATTATTCGAAATATGAGGCAAATAGTCAACATCTTGCTATAACCTAGGACTAAATCACTGATCGGGACATTGATTGTTAATTGAAAAATGGTGGCAATATCCTTGACTCTGAACCCTAGCCTGTTCTGCGCTAGTTTTCCATAAGTAACCAGGGACAGCACTTTAAATATTGCAGCTAAAGACAACATCTTTTAGCTCAGGAGAACACAGATGAGCGTTGAAATAGTGTGTCCCTGACAATGACTAGTATAAAGCCTCGTAGGAAAAGAATCCAACGACGGGTGCAAGGTCATATTAAAACGAAAACGAGACCTTGCAGTCCAACACCGTGCTTCTGTGTTAGTAAGTCTTGCGGCGAAATTTGTAAATCTTCGAAGTGAAGAGAATATTGTGGGAGGCTTCGGGCAACAGGATAAATGTTGGTTTGATGTCACCAGGCATACTGGGTGATTGCTCTCAAAGGAAAAACAATGCCGTTGATATCACTTGATACTATGTTGACGACTTTTGTAGGGTAGAGTAGGTAGAGGTGACGATTCAATATGTGCTACCACGACTCGTGTGATCTGACTGATGCGGTATGTTGTTGAGGATGTGAGACAGTCGGTGCCTAGATTCAGCCTGTGGAGTTAGGAAAACGAATTCAATCTCGTATCACTTTAGCCGAGATATCATTAAGGTCGTCGACGAATGGTCTGGGTCTTGCTAGTGCCGAACATTTGTAAAGGAAATGTGGGAGAGTGTCCTTTTCATTTTTTTTCTCGCAACTGCGTCATTGGAGTTTGTATGGGACTCCCAGTTTGGCCACATAGTCTCCAATCGGCCAATGTTTCGTGATTGTAGCGTAATTCTGGCGATATTTAGATGGGTTCTGGTTAGTAGGCCTTTTGTTATAATCTTATCGTAGGTTGGCCATATCATCCTTGATATGCGGCACTTAGTTAACCTTCCCCATTGGAGGATGCCCCCCGCTCCTAGCGGGATGTGGTCTGTTGCCGCGAGCCCTGCCTGGCAAATTCATCTGCACGCTCGATTTCTTTTAGCTCACTTAGCCCTGAAACCCAGAGCTGTGTAATCCTGCAGATTTCACCCAAGCAGACAAGCTCGTTTCGTCACTTCTGCACTAGTTTGGAGGATATAGTAGCGGCTTGGCTATCTATGAGGATAGCAATATTTGGTTTGTGTATTGTGTAATGCCCGAGTTGTGTGCAAGCTTCTCATATTGCTAGTAGTTCCGCCTGGAAGATATTTTTAGTGATTCCGAGTAGATGTTTCACGTCGATCGCAGTGTGATCAATCCGATTTAGCGGTTCATTATCCGGAGACCGCTATGTGTATATTAAGATGAGGAAACCTGATTGCCATTTCGTCTCGCCGCAAGGTCAATAAGTCTAAGACCGTTGCCAGACGTGGTGTCCTGAATGCTATGCATACTAGCTGTCCTGCGAAAGATGTCGCCTGATAGCACTCAGGGGCCTCTGCTAATTTCTTGGCTACACGTGGTCTGTTAAGAATCTGGCATGTGTGGTACCGAAGGTCGTTGTACTTTGAACATTTGCAAGGGTCGTCAACGGTGAATCCATTTTTATCCGAAGCGAATAGTTGGTTGCCATATCTTTTTAATCTCTTCCGTATAGTGTCGCTGGCCCTATGTTGGTCTAGGCCAGTATTATGCTACTGGTCGAACATGCTCTTATCATCTTAGCCTGTACCGGAGACCACCACTGGGAGGTAAGGCAAGCACTTTGCTATGAATTGATTGCTGCTCTCCTGGCCCAATCCAAGTTATAGAACAGTCAGTAGTTTCCCGATCAATCGCAACGCAAGTCTCCGAATCCTACCCTACGATCACTTTTTAGGTCATTTGACGAAGTTCTGGGCTTGCTATGGAAACCAATATGAAGCTGCATGAAGTTTAAAAGGACCTTCCACTCGAGGATCGGAGTTAAGCTTCTTTTAGAATGCGTTTAACCTGCCTATTTTGGAGCATCTGTAAGAGGCTTCTGCTGAAGCCAAGAGCAATAGCTTTGGTTGTTTGCGAGCAAATCCAGTTTTAAAAGCTTTTCTTGCCAGTTGTGCTCATAGAGATTTTGTGCATTCCTATTAAGCACGGGGCTCAGTATACTTATTGACTTCAGCAAATACAACTGCCGAACTAACTTCGAGGATGACCATTTCTGCGTCACTATGAGAAAAGGAGGGAACACAGCATCAACTGCGTTGTGCTAATTAACATTTTCCGGCCGGCTTTACAGGACCGATGAGAGCCCCGAGTTGTCAATTCTAAAGAGATGAGAGATCGTTGTAAATGTCTGATCCTTGGGTTTGTCTGAAGGGTACCGTCATGTCCAGATACACATCTCTATCCTCTTTATGGAACAAATCTTTCTATACATGGCTCCGCGTTTTCCTTGTGACAATTGCTTCAATACCAACGTCCTGTCAATAGCTTGCGTATGTTTCTTGCGCTTGTTAATACCGAGAGAAATATGACTGTCGACTACAGGCTGGTCATGTCGTCATGTTTTTCGATGGTGTTTGGAGTACCCCTCTTCCAAAAACCGTCAAAATCGTGCCGAAACATTTTCAATATATTGGATCGACATTTTGTTTCAATCAAGAAAGTCAAACACTTTGACACGGGTTGATTTACTTCTTAACCAGATGCCACATAGAAACAAGGACAATCCTTTCTTTCATTTAAACCAAGCAAAACTCCTCAGTTACCTTCTCGCGTACAACCAATTAACAACTTTTCTTTTGGATGTGTCGTAATCCCTCAGCTCAGGCTAAAATACCTCAATTAACACAACCCTCTCGCCGGTCGTCGTTTCGCCGTCAATTATATGGACATTTGCCCAGCTAGGCAAAGAACCCACAAACAAAACAAAAATTAACTTCTGCCCTGCGACCAAGCTCTCCTTTGTTTACGTGACACGTTTCAGTTTCAGGTACTCGGGTGTGACTCCATCCCTTTAGCGCATCGGGTCACTACCAGCATCAGCTTCAGACCAAACAAGAGCTCAACTATTCCCTTTCTACCACGTGATCTCGGGAGAAGCCACCAATTCAGTTGTGCGTCAACAGTGGAGTTTGGGAAAAAAAAAATCCTTCCAAACTTTATCAGAGACCTTAGCACCTTCTCCAACTTTAGTCTTGTGGGATATGTCCTCATTCTGGGTAATCTCTTGATTTTCCCTTAGGTCAAAGTCTGCCGAGTAAGGGCATTCACACACCCAGTTCCAAAAGCCTGTACAGTGAAAGGCCATCCCACACCAGAACATCTGCCGGAGAAGAATAAGAAGTACAAGTACGAGTAGAAGAAGAAGAAGAAGACACTAAAATTGGAAGAAAAGTTAAATCGTTTCCCGGCTTCGTGCCACAAAAGAAGCGTGCGAACAAATGGTCACGTTCCAGAGGTTAAGCGCAATGCTACGCTATGGCAGCAATGCCGCATCACTACCACGGTTCCTTTCAGGCTCTAGCCGAAAAGCTGGAGAGAAACTTTTTAATCGGGAATTACTCTGCTGATAAAAATCCGAATCCTGCACGGATGAAGGATATGTACAAAGTGCTGGTGCTGGTGGTGGTGGTGGTGGTGGTGGTGTGTCGTTGCTTGGTTTTTTGTGGATGGAGTGCAGGGTAGAAACTATGCGGAGTAGGTGCGGATGTGTTGCAGTATTTTCGGCTAACTTTTGCCATTTTCAACGTAACCTTAAATGGTGTGAAAAAGTTCAGATTTTTTTTTTTTTTTTTTCTTTCTATCTTCAGACTTTGGGTGGACAAAGGATTCGAGATTGCTCTGGGTGTTGCGGGCAATTGGAGAGTGTAACATGGAATGGGATATTGTACGTGCTTGGCCCACAATGCAGGTGACACCAAAACGTGGTGTCTACCACTGGAACACGATGTTCGCATAGTAAAAGTTGCAAACACCTTCAAGTCTTGTAACCTGGTTGGGGCGGTGTAGGAGAAGTTATTTATCCTTGGTGTTGAAAAATTACATTCGGGCATTTTTGAAAAGTTTGTGAACGCGTTTCCAACGATATGAGGCCAATGGTTATGAACAGAAGAAGTTTTCAACAAATTTATCAGCAATGTCAGTCAAAGAGTTGCCAAATGGAATTAGAAGTTGATGAGGGATTGCTTTAAAACGTGCACAGAGTGACACATTGTTGAAGGTGTTTCAACGAAAATTCATAGAAAAGCTGGGAGGAGGTTGAACCAGGTAGGGTGGTTCGAAACTCAGTGTTTATTTACTTACTAGCATAATTGATGTTTTTGAAGAAGGTCAAGCGTTTTGTGAATTCACAAGTGTCAACAATAAAGCCTCTGCCCATTAACTCATATTCTCACCTCCGAGTAGTGAAGCCTGGGAGCCTAATACCTCTGACTGAGGGTAGGGCATCTAACCCCTGCGGAGCCTTATTGGTGTTTAATATATCGACATATTGCTCCATGATGGTTGTGTCGGGATTCCTGAGTAGAGACGGCGGCGCAAGAAGGCTGCACAGGCCAACGGCGGCCTACTCTGCGCGGCTAATATCATTGGATTGTTGAGCACATGGAATACCAGGACTCTTAACAGAGCTCGTGCTACCGAACAACTCGTAGAGGGCGTATACTGATCTAAAACAGATATTGTCGCAAACCAAGTAGTGCGATGGGATGGGATGCGAAAACTGCGACATACGATACGGCGGCTGCTGCAAAAGAACGAAGATGATGATTATTTTGATATAGATTTTCTGTTCAAGGAAGACTCAATCAAAAATTCTTAAGCTTCGGTCATGTAAGAACGCTTCATGACAACCCGCATCAAAGCCAAATTCGGTTTTGTGAGCGTGATTTGTGTTCATACCCTTACAAGGGATAAGGATGCCAGCGTGATCTCCTGGACAGAACATATGCTCAGGTTCCCCTGCTATTCAGACACAGGAATGAAGTTAAAAAGTTTTATTAGAGAATAAAACGAAAATGCCAGGGCTACCAAGCCAGAATTGAAGCTCACAAAGGTGAACAAGTAGTGAAGAGCAGCAGTCGATGCAGAAGATATGGGAAGACTTCTTCTTCAGAGTCTATAATTGAAAGATCTTCAAAATCCCGTAGAAAGGCAGAATGAACCACTTACCCTGGGCGAATACAACAGAGAATTCCGTTTCAATGTCCTAGGCGAGATCAAGGTAGCAATATAAAGGAGAATGTCTAACAAAGTTGCTGATGCAGACGGGCTACTTAGGGCAGCTGAAGATGAGCTGAGTGGTAAAATACACCGGCATCGAAACATGGAATCTCAGCATTGAAAAATAGGTCACCTAGCACCTACAAGATGTTTTCTCCCAAATTAAGTGAGCGTCTAAATAATCCAGGTTGCTCCATATCGTTGGTTGGCCAGTGAAAGTCCACCATCGTTGAAATATTCACACTACCGCAGATCCGATAGGGAACCTCAGATCGACACTCAGCAATGTCTAATTTTGACATCCTTGCCGAGCTTTTAGGTACGAGTAACTAAGGACTTCGCCTACCTTGGCTCCGCAGTTACAAGCAGCAAAGGAATTAGCACAGTTGCAGAATTATACTTGCCAATAACCCTTCTTTGAGCTCCGGAGCCAATTGAGGTACATATCCCACTGTTATAAGGCCAAATCGGCTTTATACAAGACCGTAATTATCCCGGTCTTGCCCTATGGCGGACAGAGTTGCATCTGATCGAAAGCCAATGAAGAATCACTATGCCGTCTTGAGAGAAAGATACTGCACCTGGTCTTCGTTAATTTTTGTATTGACCGGGAATGGAGGAGGACATTCCAGTGTACGAGTTGTAAGGCGATATTGGTGTAGACAGGCGTCGACAGATCAAATGTCTGAGATGGCTGGATCATGTTGTGCATGTGGGAGGAGGTGACGACCGCAGCTTAGGTGGCGCATAGAAGTGAAAAATAACCTCAACTAAATTGAAGTGGGACACTGGGACAGCTGGCGACATCGTGCTGAGTCTCAGGTTCACCATTGAGTGTAACTCTACCTAAGTAAGTAATTTATGTAAGAGGAAAGAGTAAGTAATTTATGTAAGAGGAAAGCGCTCTTAAACTAGCCAAGTTTAGAGGAAAATTCCTTCGCTGTTGCGTTCTTACGTTATTGGTTCGGTGTTGGCCGCATCTTGTGCACTTCCCTGCTGACAGTTCAAGAATTACGTGCCTACTACGAGTAGACTAATTTCTACTGCCTTCTCAAAATACATGAGCAGAGAAGCCGACGAACAGAGGAATTCCACAGGGCGCAACTAGACAGAAAGATCTGCGTTTTCGCGTATGCGGATGACATTGTGAAATTAGTGTCAGGGAAGTTTCCCTTTGTGAGAAGTAAAGTCATGGAAGCTGCTCTAGACAAGGTAAGCACCTGGGCCGCAAGTTGTGGCCTTTGTGTCAACCCGAGCAAAACTTTACTGATGCTATTCGCTACCAAGGCCAAAATATCTGATTTTACCCTTCCCTGTCTTAAAATTCAACCGATCACACTATCCTCCAGCGTTAGGCATCTGGGTATCATGCTTCACCCAAACCTTGACTGGAAGCAAAGGCATATGTCGCGTTTAATGCCTGCAGAAAAATCTTTCGAAAGAAGTGAGGGCTTTAACCAAAGATGACCTTGTGGATGTGCATAGTCATAGTGCGTCTAATTTTCACCTACGCGTCACTAGTATGGTTGCCCGCGTTGAGTAAAAGCTACAACCTCACGAAACTATAGGTAAAAAGACTTAAAAAAAGGAAAATTAGGCACGACGGGCGCATTATTGTCTGCCGCTTGGGCGAACGCTTCAGAATGACACTGCTCAGGGTTCCAGGGCACGGTGACATAAAAGGAAACGAAAGTGAAGACGAACGGCTTAAACGCGGCAAAAGTTCACATCCCGTTAGGAGCGGTTAAAGGGCAAACCCACTCATTCGTCCTGAAGAAGGCAACCTACGATAGGAGTAGAACAAAAGACCTACTAAATAGAATCAGCCCAGATATCGTCAGAATCACGGCGATAATTCCTGGGCATTGGCCAGCTGGATACCATGCAGCCAAATTAGGAATCCCTCGCATTTCCTCTGCAAATGTCCGGCACTAGGAAAAGCAACTATTCTTTAACGACCGTAGTGACACCTTGGGTAAAGGGATACGGGAGCTAATCCGTTTTCTTAACTCCGCAGGCTGGATCTAGCCACCGACAACACACAACATCAAGAAGATCACACGAGCCGTGGTAACAAAAAGGCACATTCTAGCGCTACTTGGGTTCATGTTCAATCGCCTCCTCTACCTACCTATCAAAACGATTTCTTAGCACATATAATTATGGCACTACGTGAATCTGAGCCTCAACAATTACCGCTATCTTTGTCCAACTCTCTTATGTTGCACCATCCTGATTTTTCCATACTCCATTGCCACTTCAAGAAGGAAGGCTCTACTGACTGGAGCATTAGATTTCATTAGCTAAACATGTCCTAGGCATTTCAGGCGATTGATGTGCATTTTTCTGATCATGTTAGTGTTGCCGTGTACTTTGATAAGCTTCCTGGTCTTCTTCTTCTTCTTTTTCGATGCAAACCGGCCCAAACGCGTTCAAAGAACGTCCTCACATATTTTTATCCGCCTTCGCTAATGTCCACGCATCTGCGTCATAGAGCAGAACTGAGATGAAGAAAACAGCGGGTTTGGCAAGTGTAATTTCTCGTTTGATTTTTGATGAGATGGTAAGGAGGTAGACGAAATCGCTAACTATATCAGGGCTATAGTGTCCATTTTGTGTCATTTCTCCCACTCTCATTGGCGACATACACACGAGTATATTTGGATTTGCCCTCATTCAAAGCAGTGACGACTCGCATCGTTCTACCGATCATACCAATTTGATCAATGTGATAGTGTTGGACAAGCTCTTTGAGAATTGTGCCCCTGATGTAAGATTGCCAGTTCTATCCAACTACTCGTATCTCAGGTATGATGTTATAGTTGACAGAGCATCATTTTGCGTCTCGTTGAGATAGCTCCTGATTCTTACATCGCCATTTTGTACAACACAAATTGCTCTGTAAAACAAGCTATCGCAGATGATGTCATATTAGACCCCGCAATCGAGGTCCACTCAAATCGTGGACGCGTAACTAGATCGCTTTGGGCATTCACAATTTGCGATCGACAAGATGTTGTGCGCAAATTAATCGCAGACTAGAAAGCCTTCTTTCTTCAGGACTGCAATACGTTCGTCTGGCATGTTCTGGGGATGATTTAGAGCATACTCTTCATAAAGTTATATCCCGCTACAGCTCGGGAGCTTGACCGTCTCTACCGACCGCCAGTCTTGCTGAACTTAAGTTAGAATATAGTTCACCTTGTCGAAATTTACGGTTTGTCTAATATTTCATAGCATTGCTGTTTAACAGTTCGAAGAAATGCTTCTTCTATTGTATATCCACAGCACTATTTGCAAATCTACAACTAGGTTTCCTTATTCGTCCTGCAGTCCGTACTTTACCTCCTTGTAAAATTTCCTTCCAGCTATACTACAATAACTAAATTTTTTCTATCTCGGCCTTCTCGTGATCATTCTTCTTCGCTAGTCATCATTTACAGCGCCGTTCTATATTTTTTCTGTTTCTTTCCATACGTAGCCTACATTCATCGTCAAGCCACGGGTTTCACTGTGATGGCCAGGCAGAACCTGGCACATCAGAGGCGGCATCTTTGGTGGTTTGCAGACAGTTATGTAACAAGACCTCGGAATGCTGGCGGCGCATGATGTCGAACGAGGCTTAATTCTTAAAGTATTTATTCTTCTGGCATTAAGGATATTTTGAGTTATACCTTGGCCACAGGAAACTAGTCATCCGGTCTCAATGTGTTAAAGCTGGTTGTAGACTAAACAAGAAACCGTTACGTCCCCTTATAAATGTCGAGATACGGGAAACTCGTTCCAGCTTCGTTGACATTTCGCCCTGAAGTTGATGTCTTCTACAAGTTATTTCGCAAAATATTTGGAAATCTAAAGGACAAGCGTTCCGTACTTCAGTTGCATCTCTAACACATTTCATATTCGATTCCTTCTGTTAACGATAGGCTGCCGCCTATTCTATTACTTACTACTTACCACACCTCGCAAAATTCTCTGAACCTACGACAGTTGGAGTATCCCATAACCCAACCCTTTGTTTCACAACCAACAAATTCAATTAGTAAACCCAAGAGCATTATCCTTCCACAAAACTATGCCAAAGTATCATTTCAATACAAGTCGTCCTTAGACTTTTTGCCTTCAGGCTCTCTTGAAAAATGTGTAACTGCCCTCGAAAAACAAGAAACTTAGATACAACATGAAATTCCACTTTGGCCACAGGATCCACCTACTAAAAGCACAAAAAAAAAAACTTACCAACCCTAAGGAGCAGCTCCCACACTTAAGCTGCATCCACGTTTAACTTTATTCGACAACGATGCCAACTCATTTAATGACACAAACCACAACTACCCACAAGGATACTGGCAACACTATACTTACTAGTAGTCACCAACAACAACAAATATAAATGCAAATATTATGAACATTACCAACACACATAACATCCTTAAGTGGATAACTTTGCGGCTAAAATGGAATGATGAAAAAACCGCTCTCGAAGCCTTCAAAAGATGTTATAAAAAGAAAGACCAACCCAAACCAAAGCAAACCGAACCTAAAGCCGGTCCTCTTTCACAGTTGTGTCTCGTGTCGTAATGAAAACTTTTCTGCATCTGGAAAACTTCGATCGCCTAAGGTCCCCATTGCCCTGCGCTAAATACAACTCACATGCAAACATCGTATCGAGGCCCACATCCAGATACAGAAGCTTTCTCCGAAGAGGCAGCATCACAGATAAAGAAATTGAAACCCTCGTCTGATGTTTATCTTCCACACCACCCAGATGAAATTACTTTTTCATCGCAATCAGTCGAGGGGTCGATGAAGGCGGTTAGTTCAAACTGGGCCGTTGGGGCGGTCTTGGAGTATGTTAAGAGGTTAAGATGACGAAAAAAGAAAAAAATCAAAGATCCTCATATAGTCGTACGTAACCCTTCCGTTGGAATAAGTGTTTACACTATGAGAACAAGTTCAGCAGTTCTTTTGGCAGTCCTCAGTCGAAGGACTTTCAAATTTTTAGAATCTGGGCTTGGCTTAGGGTAGGGTAGGGTAGGGATAAACTCGGTTATTTAACGGGTTTTTAAGTTTGCTACAAAGTGAATTGCGGGTGGAATATATGTGAGGGTGCGTTTCCCTTCCAGCCCGTATCTGTGCCCAAGTTTTGGCATGAGTTTGGGTAGAGAGAAGGCTTACAAGGATGGAAATCCTTGTTCGAGTTGGCAAACTTTTCCGGTTATTTCGTTTAATCATGTGTTCGTGTACTCTCGCAGTTTTGGTTGAGCATAACCAACAAATTGAAATCCACTTTGGTGGTGGTGGAGGTTTCTTGTTTTTTTTTTATAAAAAAACAAAAACAAAATTGAATATGAGTAATCAGTACGAGTAGATGGAGCCACTGGCTTGTGAATTAATGCATTTCCATCATCCTTTAGAGTACTTTTGACTGGAATTTCGATTAAATTTGTATAATTTTCAATTAGTGCAACGGCTTGGGCTACTTACATAAGTTTGATGTGGTACTTATGTCGTCGTCAGATGAAAGTCGATTAAGGACAATGGGAAAAGTTTCAAAATTTTGATGACTAGGGTGCTGAAATACATTGTACGAGTAATCCGTCCTGTCAAATGACTTAATGAAAGCTGAATAGGGATTTTTGTGATAAGCATTTTTTACTGACGAAACAGAGCACTCAGACAAAGAACTGGTCCATTTTATTCCTTGTACGCTCCTTTTGATGGAATTTCTCAGTTTTATTCGAAGAAAGATGAGTAAGCGCTTGAATGATAAAGTGCCTACAGTACCAGCATCCACCACGTCAGCGCCGAGTATCTGCAACCTGACACATACTCTTATAGCAAAGCTCGCAAGATGACGTATCATTTATGCCCAGGAGACTTAAGTGCTTAGCGGCAGCGTAGTGCTCCGTCATGACGCCAGTAAGCAGTTTTCAGCATTTCCCACTGAGGAACAGCAGGAAAGTCCCTAACCTCTTCGAAACGTCGTGAAGCATCCATTTGTTCTGACACCCATTAGGACATCTGCAGATATGCTCATCTGAAATCCAAGTGTAAATGGAACCCCTTACAGAGAACGCACGTTGTCCTAACACAGGTTCGGCTCCTGAAAATTGTAATCTGAGGATACCCTAGCAAGTTGAGTGTGACCGCATTCACTGAAGTCTTGTATACTTGAACTAGCTTTGAAGTTGCGGCAAGCTGCAGCGAGGCTTTAAGAATACCTTGGCTGTCACTATAGATGCGGATGTATCGCCCCTCTACCGGTTGTTCACAATGTAGTGTACTGCCATCAGGATTGCGTACATCTCCGCTTGGAAGGCAGTCTCTAAGATTTCCTAACGAGGAGTGACACCTAATGATGCCGCCCTCCAAAAAGACACCAGCGCGGCATCTCAAGTCAGCTTGGAATCATCCGTAAAGACCGAACTGCATCCTTTTCTTCGATATTTCCACGACCAGTGCTCTGTTGAAATCGCCAGTAGCATTCCGCCCCTTCAAACCTGCAACCGCTACAGTGGCCTCCCACATTCATTCCTAGGCCGTACAACTCGCTTATGGACGCCCTGCCGAGCTCTATAACTTACAAACATTTAAGACCAACGACCCTAAATGGAAGATGGCTTTGTAAATGCAACCCATGGTATGAATATCAAGGCGTGGGAAATTCATAAATTCGTCTAGAGCGGAGCCAGGCATGCTAGGGAAAGCCCCCTTGCAGCTGAGACAGACCGTTCTTTGGAGTCTGGTAAAAGAAGCAATAACGCATTTTCGTGATTCCGCTTATTCCAACAGATAACCAACGCATGTAATTGGTCTGTAGCCGTGTAGATCCATAGGCGCTTGACCCCATGTCTTACCGACAGCTCCTTTGCACTGGCAGAATGCCGATAGCGCCTTAGAGGGCTTCGACGTAACATGTTTAGTCCATTGAAGTTTGCTATCCAGGATAACCCACAAATACTTAGTTTCTTTGGTGGATTGGAAGGTGACGCCTTTAAGCACTAGATGAGACTGACGAGACAGCTTCATCCTTCTCGTAAAGGGGATGACCTTAGTCTTGAGAGGATTAACTAAAAGCGCATTTCTAGTGCATCAATCGTCGATCACTGCCTACAGACAGTCGCTAAAAATGATAAAACAGACAGTACAGCTACATCATTCGCGAATGCCTGTGCATAGATGTCAGAATTATTGAGCGCGTTGAGCAGTAAGGCAACCAATATGCATCATAGAAGTGGAGACAGAACGCCGCCTTGCGGGCAACCCCCACCGCAATGTCCTATGATGATTCAATGGACTGTTCGACAGGGATTCTTTATGTATGGCAGTGTCAGGCTAGCAGAGAAAATTCTGTTCAGAATTACCAGCAGCTGGTATATATCTTTTTTGTAACATAACTGGGTATACCATATGTCATTGAAGCAACAGCAAGTTTAATGGCCTCATCCGTCACTACGACCGATGAGATATACCTACCAGTTCACTAGCAGTTTCGTTAAAAGGAGCTGGTTGTGAGCTAGTTCTGATTAGGTTATCTGGGAACTGAGCCTTTTTTTAATTTTGGTAGGGGCATACGCCCCCATTTATTTGACTTAATCTAACTTAACAAGTAGGACTTACAAACTAACAAAAATTAAGGGATAAGAAGTAAGGGAATGTTGGAGGAGATCAAGTTTCAAACGAGATGTTTGATTGATTGAGTTAGAATATAGAAATAGAATTGTAAGGGGATGCGCAATCCGCAGAACCAGAGAGCAGTCGATGAATGAAGAGAATATCAGCTACGTCTCTGCGTTTTTCGAGGATATTCAGGTTAAGAAGTTTGAGGCGGTCACAATAGGGAGGTAAAATAAAAGAGCCATCCCAGGCTAGTCCTTGAAGGGCAAATCGGAAGAAACGACCTTGAATATTTTCGATTCGGGACATATGAGCTCGCTGAAAGCAGGACCACACTTGGCTGGCATATTCGAGAAGGGGCCGGACAAGGGTAATATGAAGCGACCTCGTCACATAGGATTTGAGTTGAGTGACGAAGGATTATCTCATCAATATGCAAAAGGAATTTTAATTCTATCGCAGAATCTGGGACATAAGTTAGCATATATACGTGACAAAGTCGCAGATTGACATTTGGAGACATTCAATTATAAGCAATTTTTTTAGACGCCAAGTGGAAAAGCAATCAAGGTCTTCTGGAAGTCGAATATAGTCTTGGGGTGAAGAAATATTTTTAGAGAGCTTAGTGTTGTCGGTGTATAGGGATAGGGAGCATATCTCCTCTGCCTCCCAAGTTATAGTTAAAATAAAAAGAAGGGGACCTAGATGGCTGCCTTGTGGGACACCAGAAGTGGCTAAAAACGGGGTTGAGAAAGCTGACCTAAAACGAATGTTATAACAACGGTTCTCCAGACAAGAAGCCATTTTAATAATATGAGGTCAAAACCGAGAAAAGCCAATTTGAAAGGGATAAATTGATGTGATATTTTATCGAAGGCCTTAGGGAAATCTGTAGCAATAACATCGATTTCGTTGCCATTTTCTAGGGCTGAAAGCGCAAAGGATACGAATTCAACTAAGTTTGTAGTAGTTGAGATAGCTTTCAGAAATCCATGCTGACTGATACTTATAAGCGACTTGCACTGAAGGCTTAGAACCTCATATAAAAAACGTTCGAACATTTTAGGTCCCATTGTGAGAAAGCTTAGCAATGGGACGGTAGTTAGTTACTTCATTCTTTGATCCCCTTTTGTGAATCGGAGTTATGAAAGAGGTGTTTCAAATTTGGGTGGATTCCCCTTGTGTGAGGGCAGATGAAATAGGGAGGAAAGTGGGTGCGAAATATTCAATTCACACGTTTTGAGAAATATTGCTGAGAGTCCGTCTGGCCCGGGTAAAAATTCATCATTAAATTTTTGTAAGTTTTCTTCGACAGTTAAGTTGAAAGTCATCGATAGATGATAGCGTTCAGGGACAAAACGTTACTGTGGTGTTAATTGGGTCGCTAGTGAAAATAAGATCTAGTTGCCTACAGATGGAGTTAGGGACACCACTTACTTGGTGTAGGCTTTTTTTTTAAGGATGTGGCAATCTTCGGAAGATACTAATAGCCCGGGCTATCAGCAAGCACTATTCGCAAACCTCAAGTACTCGATTTCGGGGATGCGCCTACGTACTAGCCCACACCCTGCACTCTTCTACCACTCTGTCCCCGGAACTGCCATTAAGTACTACTTCGCGAGTTTGGTAAGCACTTTATGCCCTTCTTTCTCCGTTTGCTGGTTTGGCATTGTGTACAGTATTTACTGTTCTTTGTTGTATTAGAGATGCCGTCTGGGTTTGATTGTCATTAGTTCTCTGACTCCTTCATTATTTTTGCCGCAGCCTGTTTCACCGCATCCCAGATTATACATGATGTTAGCATATGGTTTACGATGTTTTCAGGAGCTGGTATCTCTCCAATTTTCTCCTCTAGTTCTCTTCGGGCTGTTCTGAAATGTGGGCACTGGGAAAATACGTGCTGTGCATCTTCCCTGGCCTAAGCAGGAGGGATATTCCTTCAGACCAAACCTGTATAGATATGATTGAAAGCAGCCATGTCCAGTTAGGAGCTGACTTAAGTAAAAATCTACTTCTCCGTAATTACGTTCTACCCATTTACGAATACCGGTAGGTCCATCTTACCTTTGTAGACTAGTTACATCTCTCTTGCCACGCAATGGTGCTGCGCTGCTTTTCTCCCAGCTTGATATCTTTGACTGAAACTCCAGGTTCCCCAACTTTGGCATCATAGGTCCTTTGTAGCTGTATATCTGCTGGTAGCATTCCCGCAATTTCATATATAGCATCATCTGACACTGTCCGACATGCACAGCAAACCCTCAGACCACATAGTCTGTTGACAGAGTTAGTCTTTCTTGCGTATGACTTAATTTTCAGTTCTTTCGCCCATATTCGTGCCGCGTACAATGTGATTGACTGCACCACCCTTGACGGAACTAGTCTCATTTGTTGTCTGGGTCCTCCTATGTTTGTCATTATTCTGGATAAGGCAGGGCTCACCTTTGCGGCTTCATCGCACGTTCTTTCAAGGTGTTCCTTGTATGTGAGCCAAGCATCGATCATCATACCTAGGTATATGATAGCCGGTTTTGATGTTATATCGTGATCGCCCACCCTGATGGTGATTGTTTCTCTCTCTTTGCGACTGGTTACCAGAACTGCTTCCGTTTTATGTTCTACCAGCTCTAACCCAACTGTTGCCATCCACCGTCTAACTTTTCGAATACATTCATTGCCAATGTCTTCTATTTCTTCCAGGTGTTTCGTCGCCACAACGATTGCAATATCAGCTGCAAAGCCTGTGATTTTAGCCTCAATCGGGATTTCAAGTCTTAGGACCCTGTCGTACATAATGTTCCATCGTAGTACCGATCCTTGCGGAACTCCGCCAGTTACGTGGCACTGCCTTACTCTATCGTCGGTATCGTAGAGTAGGAACCGATTATAGTAACTTAGCATAATTTTTACTAAAAACCATGGCACCATCATTGACCTAAGAGAGTGTACTATAAGCCCCCAGTTTGCAGAGTTGAACGCATTTTTTACGTCCAACGCTAATACCTCCTCTCCATCTTCTGCCCTGAATAGCTTCGTCTAGGGTCGCAGTTACCTTCCGAATATAATCTACTCTAGAGCGAGCCTTTCTAAATCCATACTGCTGGTTTGAGAGTCCTCCGGCTTGATCAATTGACACCTCCAGTCAGTTGCATATTATTCGATATAGTATTTTACCCATCGTGTCTAGTAAGCATATGGAACAGTATGACGAGGCCTCATCTGGTGGTTTATTCCCTTTGGGCAGCGGCACAAGACGTTGCTTTTTCCATTGGTCTGGATAAACCCCTTCTGTTAAACACTTGTTGTATATTTCCACGAATGCTTCTGTGTTTATTTTGACGACTGGCTTAAGGACCTTGTTTGGTATGCCGTCCGATCCAGGTGATTTATTATTGCTAAATCGTTTGCATATATCCAGAAGTTCCGCTCCGTTCCCTCCTAATTGGAGGGATCTCATCTACTTCCTGCGGTGGTTCTATATACTTTGTTGGTGTTTGCGGTGCAAATAATCCCGACACTATATTAAGCATCAGCGAAGAGCATGAGAGTGGGGGTGCCCTAGAGCCCTTTAGTTTTGCCATAACCGTTCTGTAGGCAGTACCCCAGGGATTAAGATCTGCTTCCTTGCAGAGTTCTTTAAAGCTGCTGTTTTTTCTTCTCCGAATGGCTAATTTCAGGTCCCTACGGCTAACTTTGTATTGCACCTGTAAATTCTGGTGGGAGGGCTGACCTCTGGATCGCTGGCATAGTCTTCTAGCTCTATGGCACTTGCTGCGTAGCTCTGCTATCTCTTGGTGTAGGCTGTTATAGGATCAATGAATAGACATTCCTTGGATGAACTAGCTTTCGACGCGGTAAAAAAGAAGTGATCTTCCGATGGAATCCACTTCAGCAGAGGCTGATTAAAGTCACCACTTCGTCAATAAGTTGGTCTATTGCTTTAATAAAGTAAGGAAACCTATGTGGAAGTGTTATTTTAATTGAAACAAAGTTAAGTTCGACAGAAGAAGAGATTGCATTGAGAGAACAGTTGAGACTACTGCGAAAGAAAGTAGGACACCTCGGCATGGAGGGCCGGCTGGAACATTACCCTAGAGAGAGAGAGTGATTGTCATCTCGGAAAACAAGATGCAACTGAGAGCCAATTAGGAACGAAAAAATTTAACGTGGTCAGCAGCGAGGACATCCGCAATCTTTTGGGGGAGAAGTGTTGAAGACTTCGTGATACTGAGACTAGCTACTCGTATGTCAGTAGGAAGGCCTTCCTAATGGATGGAGACCGTGGTTTTGGTTTTTTTTTCCCCTCAAATCGTCGGATTTATCGTGAAGATATGAAAAAGAGGCGTACATATATTATCGCATATATTTTTATCCCTTAGCCTAGAGAACGCATAATGGCATTCTATGATATCTGGCCAAAGGGGGCCAAAAATAGGGGAAGAGGCCGGTGAAACCGAGGAAGAAGGCGAGTTAGAAGCGGGATTTAAGATATGCGAGCTAATACAGTTTGGATATTTGGCACCAGTTGTAAGATCATAATTTGGAAAGCTGCTGATAGTATTCTTCGGAGGGGGTGTTAGCGGTTAAACAGTGTCAGCATTATCGGCAGGGGTTAGATTAAAGGAAATGCGTTGATGTTGGAGGAGAAGAAATTAGTGCATTTGTGGGTAGTCGTAAAGAGGGTTGCTTTGGGATATAGATAGAAGGAGAAAAATTGGGAAATATGTTGGTTTTAAGGCATCAGTTGGGGTCGGGTTTGGGATATAAATGCGGAACGTATCTGGGTGATTTATAATTAGGTTTATTACATTAGACGTTGCTTCATTTTTTTTTTTAATATCTTTAATGGTGGGATGATCCATCCATTTGGAGACCCATATCTTTCCAAGGTTAAGGCTGGTGTTGGATGGGTGAACAAATAACCATTCATATCTAGCCGGTAAGTTTAACTTGAAATTACGTTTATTTTTGTTGTGCGATATTCAGAATATTTTGCATTGGCTGATGGTGATGCCATCCCCCTTTTCGAAGAATTCAGAGATCCAAGCAACATCTACGTAATTTGAGCACCTTGGACAAGTAGCCTGGTTTGCCACTCTGCCCACGTCGTATTAAATTGTTTGACAAGCTTTTGTGGGGCGGCGATACAAGGAGTTGACGTTGGAGCGGTTAATACACCTTTCGATTTTTGGATCGAAAGGCTGGTGAAAGGATTTGGAGGTTGAGTTGTCGGCACTGGAATTAGCAATGATTCGGCTTCGGTCTGTAATAATCCAGCCAAAATTTAAGTATTTTATTTGCTGTGCGGCGGTGGATAGGTTGGAAAAATATCGATTTTGTGACATACTGCTTCAATGAAATGTTCCAAATCAATCACACTGTTCTATTCGTAGTGAGTTCGTCGTACTGCTTTGAGAGTGGATGATTGTATGTTGCAGATTGGAGATAGAGACTGAATGTGGGTGACTGGAGATGAATTCTTATGTCCTCCCGGATGATTTAGAGCAAATACTTGTTTTCTTGTTGAAATCTATTATTGCGGAACCGATAGAAATAATTTCACTTAACACTTTATCGAGGTGGCACTTAAATGTTTCTTCACTTCTAGATCTTGCAGTTTCTAATTCATTTAAACGCACGATTTGCTTTTCGATTCTCCGACCAAAGTCTTCCACACATCTTACACTCTGTTCGAGGATTGATAGTTTGTCCGTTATCAGTCTGACTAATGAGTTATGATTTAATTCATTGGAGTCACTGAGGCACTTGATTACATGGAGCACATGTGAGAGAAAGATATTGATACAATCGTCACAGAAGAATAGCAGATTTTCCGAAAATTCTTTAACGAGGATCTTGTGCCTTTTATTTAGGCCGACACAAATAGCACGGAATATTTGACCGTATATTCTCTTACAGGCAACAAAGTCAGCTTTATTGTCGTTAATGGAGCAGTTGCTTAATCCAAAAGGAGACATGACGAAGTCCAGGAAAATAAAAAGCATCACAAAAATAATTGAGGAGAAAATAAATAAAAAATGCGCTAAACGGACTGTCGCTTTCGACTCAGTGTAGTTGCCATCAGATTTTCTGAGTGATTCCAGGCTGGTTGGTTTTCCCTCTTTGAGGTCTTTGACCAGTCTACGGGTTTCTCTGACAATTTTTATCTTTTCGCAAGAATCCTTGTAAGAGGCAGTCATCGAAATCCGAATTGGTTTCTCATATTCCTTTTGCTACGATCTGTAAAGACTCCAGTTTCCCCCTAAATATGCCCCTGGAACTGGAATTTGGATTAAGAGAAGACATATTACCTAGAACTTCTTCGCAACTTACACTTTGCGTGTGAAAAAGGCAAATCCACAAACTCAGCACAACGCACACCGGTGCGGGTCGACACTCGCCACTCGGGACGTTCGGAAATCTGCAATACTGCGTCGATCGCAACATGATCAATTTAGTTAATTTGATGATCCTTTGGTGACTTACATGTATCTTTGTGGATAAAAAACCGGACAGACCTTCCTCTTTCGGCTCTCAAATCACCTAAGACGATCTCAACGTCATATTTTGGACACTGCCCATAAGTTTTGTCGAGTAGGTCGTAGAAAAAATGCTTAACAATATCAGCCCAATTCTGCTGTTTACAAAAAAATCCGCACCCACACACCCGCAGTCGAGGCCCTACACGAGTTGTTCTGCTGCATGTGGGACGTTCGAACCATAAACGAGCCGTGTGCAGCCTTGAGCCTTGTCCTTTTTTCATTTCGCAAGGACGTCAATAGTAAATCTGTGGTTATCTGAGGAGTTTTGGTGGGTTCGCCCCGGTAAGATTTGTACGTCATTGGATAGTTACCCTGACCCTTTTGCGACCCCTTTGAACGGGTATTCCGGAGTCAGTAACCCACTTCGGGGGTATGAAAGCTGCCGTTTACCCATTTAGAGTTGATCCGCCGACATCGTTACTTTTGCACTCTGCGTAGTCTTCAAAAGGTATCTGCCATACTGTGCGCTGGAATCACACTTGATTAAATGATCTGAATTTATCTGCCGTAAGTCCTCCTACTGGGGTTCAGTCACTTCTGACAGTGGATTATAGTGTTTTCATTTTCTCGAGCACAACACTGCTTATATGTTGGCAGGTCACGTCCGGTTGGACGTATCTGGCTAGAACATTGTTGTGGCTGTTACGCAGGGAATTTTGCTCCTTACTATACACCTTGCATTTAAACTCTTCCTTCTGTCCTTGTCTAGTGTCAAATGAACTTTTGTTTCCAGAATCTCTTGCGGCTTCGGTTGACCTACCGCTTCTAACGCTCGGAATCTCGTTTACAGAAATTCTGAAAATATTTAGAAGGTTTAGATTTCCTTGTCCGAGCTGTGTTGAGTTATAGGTGGAGGCTTCTGTTAGATGATGTTAATTATAATTGTATCCCCATCCGCAGTCTTAGCACCTGCGGATCGAATGTAAGCTTTATGTGTCGGTTGTTTCGATGTGTAAAACCCTTTGGTTGAAAAATACCTTAAGCTGGGCATTTACTAAGATCCGTTTAAGATCGCATCGCGAAGTAAGACTCCTCCACGCCTTGTCATAATTACCTTTACCTATGCTAAGATGTTAGAGCAGACGTTCAGCTTCCGCTGAGAGACTAAACTTCAGTCTAGCCTTTGAATTACAGTTGAGGAGGAGTTTTTATGCACTAGGGATTCAAAGATTTCATGGAAAATCCGACAATCTTCATAACTACCTGAAAACGTTTATTTTCGGCAGATGTAACTCATTTTGAACGGTAGATGGATGAACGGTATGTTATCTAACGCATCAAGAAGAATTCTCTTAGTATGTAAGTATCCCTTATAACACTAAAAACTATTTGCTATAGTCCTCAGCTTATTCTTTTTTTAACTAATTCTTTTCCCAGGGCACCCGCACAATTATCAAGGGTTCGCCCATTAATGACGTTGTCTAATAAAAAGCGGAGGCAGAGCATATTACTGGTCTAATCGTAAACTTCTTCAGATAACGTCACCGAAGGTTGCTACGATTAAACCCAAAGTCGCGGGAAGGGTCTTCCTGTTGGTTTAATCCATTGTAGAGTTGCAATAAGTACTGGGTGCTGTGACCCTAAGAACAGTAAGAGGTTTTAGATCGGCCTCGACCATACCAAGGTGGAACTTGTGCCCCCAACACAAGTTCTGCTTTGGTATCTCAGGAAGGCGGCAGAGCGATGGCAAGGCGTATCGTTGCTGCGATGGATGTATGGGCATCCCGTTAACTTAAATCTACACGACAGTTATTTATGTCAAAAACCAGAGGCTGGATGTTTCCTCCGTCATCCAAAACTCGTAAGTAGGCCAAAGCTCCATAGCCCTTCTCTAAAGCATCACTAAATCCGTGTATTTCCGACGTATCGTCGATTTGCCCTAAAATGAATCCACCGTGGTATCTGGATATTTTCAATGGATGGTAACTCGCGTCGAAAATCTTCTCATTGACTTTTTAGTTCCACCGCAATCGGGTCGTCCCACGCAAGTACGCAACACCATAACTGCTGCATCAGAACTTTTGCCAAAATTTTGCACTCCAAAATCCACTTAAGGAGATCGCAAAGTTTTGTGATAATTGACAATATCGAACTTTTTTTTGGGGCTTCATCTGTATCTGAAAAGAAAACTATGGAACCACCTAATAATTACCTAGCGTCTTTATTTGTGAAGTAGAGGTAAAGAAAATCCTAATTCCCTATGGTCCGAAAGAATATTTTTTTTTTTATAATTTGCGCACGGTCAAGGGATTTGAATATCCTGAATGTTTGCACACAGCGCGGATGGAGGAAAGTTAGGGAGGTAGGAAAGAGAGATACAGATGTACATTGCTGTTAAATGTTTGCAAGTTATAATGAATAGGAAATAGAGAACATCCTTTAAAACCTCATCATTATTGGTCGTCCACTTCCGCAGTTTGAAGCCAGCAGATTGTTGCATCGTAGACCTGCAAGATAAGTGAACTTTCAAGCAGTTGACATCTGTAGTTTCAGAAGTCCAGCAGTAGCCACATTAGGAATGCCAAAATTGGGATCTCACTGTCTTTTTTCTTCCTGCGCACCTGGTGATAGCCGCACGTGTTACAGAGCGATTATTGTATCAAATCTTTTTATAATTAATCTTTGTTAAATTTGACGACGAGGTGTTCAACGAAAACACGTTAAAATGGCGTTGGAACCAGCAATGTTTTGTTACAGCAGCAGCAGTTTTTTGAAGGGTTTATGGCGTCGAACAAGGAATTCACGGACAGAATGTTGAGAAAATCAACTAAAATCCGCAGCTCAATGCCACCGATTCTCAATTTGATCCCGAAAAGGAAAATTGGGAAAGCTATTTGTCCCAGCTCAAGCAACATTTTGCTGCTAATTCCCTTGTTGACGACGACTTACGAAAAGCACATTTCTTAGCTGATTGTGGCCCGGCAGTAAACGATCTGCTCACGAAATTATCTGAAACAGGAGACGTAAGTGTACACATTTAAAGAGCTTACGGAAAGGTTAAGTCGCCATTTTTCTTCAAATTGCATGTGCTGGCGTCTCGATGTAAATTTCTCCGCACAAAAATGCTTCCGAATCTGTCATATGCTGAGTGGATAGCTGAGCTGAAAGCATTAGCAAGGAATCGTGTTTTTATATGCGGCAAAGAGGGATGCAACCAGTCCTATGCAGATATAATAATTGGGGACATGCTGGTTTTCTTGGTCACCACGACATGATGGGCTTTGTAGTATGATTGTGATGGATCGCCTTGTTGATCAAAAATCGCATGCATATGACCAAACCGAATGTACTCTCGCATAAAGGCTACCTACTTCTCCCTAAGGTTCGAATCCAAAGCCAATTTCCGCTCCAGTTGATGAATATTAATTAAAAAAAAAAAAAAATTGGAATTGCACTATGTAACGGCCCTCTGCAGTCCGGGTGGTAGTAGCCTTGAAGAGTTCCTCACATAGATCAGCCTCCGTAGTAGCAGATAGTGTATAACTGCCTTCCGACTCGAATAATTTGCGTAGTAAGTCGTCTGTACGTTGCTCATCCATATACGAGCACACTGCCAATGATCTTACTACGGGTGTGGTGACAGGAAGAATTGTCGCAGGTCCAAATACGACCCAGCCAAGTCGGGTGGATTGGGCGAAGGGCTCTTCTTCCTCACCACGCACAATGATCTTCCCCCAAACATCTGCTCTTAGCAATGCATCAATGCGTCCAGTTGTGCCAAAGGAAGGGTCTGCCAATTGCAGATTTCGTAAGTGTCGCCAGCACTCACTAGCAATGTTCGCCACAGGTATAGGTCATGTGATGGTCTCGATGATGTGAACTTCAATCTCCAAGCCAAAGAATGAATTGATATTCGAGGACAGCTGAACAACTGCTCGGCCACGAGTATATGTCTTTATAGAACTTCCCAAACCCTCTACCAGTAATTCGCTTTTGTTTCTGTAGAGAGACAATTTGTTAAAAAAGCACGAAGTCATAAAACTAACCTGTGATCACGCAGTAATCGGCACTGATGGATGTCGCCAAAGCCATCGGTAATCCTCGCATATGCGGTTGCCAAAAGAACGAGACGATTACTGACAACGGTAAACGTCTTGATATTGCCATAGTATAGCCAAATTTGTTGAGGAACGGCAGAGCAATGTGTGATGTCTTCCGTTGCATTGACGGCAATTTGTTGAGCCACATGCCTTCGTTGCATGGCCTGGTTTCAAACAATTAAAACAAAGATTAGAGCCCTTTAGCTTTTGGAAGCGTTCAGCAGCAGGTAATGCCAATAGTTGTGGACAACGACTGATACGATGAGAGCTCTAGTTGCAGAATTCACAATCTTCAGGTGTAGTTGCAGCTAAATTCGATTTCACCAGATGATGTACGTACTCGTAACTCGGATTAGTTGGTTGCCTTTTTGCAGCCTGCGCATTATTGCTCTCTACTGTGTTCCATTTCAGTACGCCTGTCGCCAAACTGTGAGCGCGCCAATCCACGAACTTCAGGAGGTCTACCAGCTTAGGGATTTCGTTGGTAATACGGCTCATGCCCCATGCCCGTTGTGTCGCTACTGGGAGTTTCGATGTAATAATGGGTATGACCAAGGCGTCCCATTGATCGACTGGTAACTTCATGACTGCTAAAGCACGCAATGACTCCCTCACAGTGTCAACTATGGAAAGGAGTGTCGTAGTCGATTCATTACCTGGTTGTTTTAAGCTAATGAAACGCGAGACGTGGATTTCCACCAATTGTTTTGGGTTATTGTAGCGAGAGATGTTAGAGCCTTCCACACCTCCTCATAGCCACCAGTATATAGTCCACAAATCAAAGACACCGCATCGCCCTGCAGCGATGCACGTAACTTTTCAAGTTTATAGGCCCCTGGGAAGTCTTGAGAATGAACCAGCGTTTCGAACGTTTCCTTGAATGCGGGCCAATTGAGAAGTTTACCATCGAAGATCGGAACGGACAATGGATCTAGTTTTAAGTCCATCGCCAAAGCTGAGTGGGCCGAACGTAACGACGCAGCATCATCCTCGTGGTCTGCCTTCGACTCACAAATCATTTTGCACAAAAATTTTCTTTAGACATAACAAATACTATCCATATATACGAACATAAATCTTACTCGGGTCCATCCAGCAGTGTTCAGCGATCAATGTATATAATGAAGTTAGTACTGAAGAAGTACAGAAAATTCTTAAATTACTTAAAGACAACAAATCAGCAGGTGAAGATGGTATACGACCAAAGGACTTAAGAAATAATGCTGCTCCGGTTTTAGCAAAACTTATAAACTTGTGTCTGGAGCAATCAAAGGTCCCCGAAAGACTTAAAATATCCGTCATTCGACCGATATACAAGGGTGGCCCGAAAAACGATATCGGGAACTACCATCCGATTTCAATTCTATCGGTAAAGGATAAAGTCCTCGAAGAGGTGGTATTCAAAAGACTTATCGAATATTTAGGAAAATATAATACATTGTCAAAAAATCAGTTCGGCTTCAGACAGAAAAAAAGTATAAATCGGTTGATCGGTGATTTTTCAAACCAAATTAACCAAAATCAAGAAAAAAACCATAGCACCATAGTACTTTTTATCGATTTTAAGAAAGCCTTTGATACGCTATGCCATAAAAATATTCTAAAACAGATGGAAAAAACGGGCATAAGAGGACCACTTTTGTCATGGTTTGAGGACTACCTAATAAACCGCAAATATAAAGTCAAAATTAAACAAAGCCTAAGCAAAGAAAAATCTTCAAAGTATGGAGTTCCACAAGGATCCAAATTAGGACCGTTAATCTTTATTATATACATGAACGATATGCTTGCATCTCTTAACAAAAGCACAGTTTACGCATACGCAGACGACACGGCAATTATCGTTAACCACAAGGAGTTTGATATAGTCACAACATGGTGTCACGACAATGGCCTGATCATAAATGCAAAAAAAAACTAAAGTAATGCACATACGTCCTAAAACACAAGATCTTAATAAAAAATGCATGGTTATGATTGCCTACATAAGGTTAACAGTCATCAACTTCTTCGAGCTGATGACAACTGCTCGACGATCTTGGATAATGTATTGGGTCTACAAGTAAGTTTCCAGCGTTTGTCAGAGATGGCGCCACCAGTGGATCCCGGGCAGAAATGTCAGACTCCATGTGTTTTATTTGTAGGTTTTGTATCTGTCAACAACTTTGCAGCGTTATATTTGAGCAGTTCTATCGGTGTCGTTCATTTTATCGAGCAAAATCATGGCAAGTTTCCAGCCAAATAAACGTCATTTGCGGGAAGCGCTGCTTTTATTCTCTAATATGAAGAAAAGTGCGGCTGAGGCCTATCGTTTGCTTTCGGAAACTTATGGGGCGGAATGTATTGGTGAATCGACGTGCCGCGAGTGGTTCAAACGGTTTAAAAGTAGTGATTTTGGAGTTGAAGACAAAGATCGCCCCGGAAAGCCGAAAAGTTTTGAAGACGAGGAATTGGACGCTTTACTGGATGAGGATCCGTGTCAGATTCAAGAAGAACTTGCTGCATCATTGGGCGTCACGCAACAAGCCGTTTCCCTGCACCTAAAAGCACTGGAATTCATTCAAAAGGTTGGGAACTGGGTGCCGTACGAATTGAAGCCAAGAGACGTCGAACGGTGTCACTGGTGATGAGAAATGGATTTATTATGATAATCCTAAATGCAGAAAATCGTATACAAAGCCCGGCGAGCCCGCCCAATCGACGCCGAAACGAAATATTCACGTGAATAAGGTCATGCTCTGCATATGGTGGGATCAAAAGGGTGTCGTATACTACGAACTGCTTCCGAGTGGTGAAACCATCAACGGACCATTATATCGAACCCAATTAATTCGTTTGAAGCGGGCATTAAAAGAAAAACGGCCAGAATATGAGACCAGGCATGAGTCTGTCATTTTTCATCACGACAACGCTCGGCCACAGTTGCGGTTTCGGTGAAAAACTATTTGGATAATAGTGGATGGGAAATTCTGCCTCACCCGCCTTACAGTCCAGACTTGGCACCATCTGACTACCACTTGTTTCGTTCAATGCAGAACGCTCTTACGGGAATACGCTTCAGCTCAGTAGAGGAAATCAAAAATTGGCTCGATACGTTCTTGGGCTTGAAAGACGAGAAATTGTTTTGGTCCGGAATTCGTAAATTGTCAGAAAGATGGGAGAAACTTGTAGCTTCCGATGGACGATACTTTGAATAAAGCATTGTAACTATGTTTTCATAATAAAACTTCAAATTTTGGAAAAAAACGCTATAAACTTACTTGTAGACCCAATATCTGCATACAAATATTTAGGAGTCACCGTCGACTACAATTTTAAGTGGAGCTATCATGTTGAGGCACTAATAAAAAAACTCAGGGGATCCGCTGCCGCTCTTTTCCATCTTAGCTATCGATGTCCAGGAGATGTTCTTCAACAATGCTATTATAGCCTAGTGGAGTCTCACCTGAGGTACGGCATCCTAGCGTGTGGTAACACGCAGCAGCTCCAGAGGCTAAACTCATTGCATGCCAGCATACAAAAAATAGTTAAGAAGTCAGAACGGCATCATGGTAATGACATAAGACAATTCCTCACAATAGAACAATTGTATAAGATGAACATACTATCAACTTTCAAAGATGATAACACCTATAAGCTACCAACCCAACAAGCAGTTAACACACGTAGACGACAACAAAATAAGTTTTTGGTCCCAAGATTCTGGAACGAATATGGATGTAGAAAGTATGCAGTTGCTGTTCCGGCAATATTTAACGAGCTTACAACAAATTTAAACAACCTTCCGAAACCAATTTTTTTAAAAAAATATTAAGAAAATGTTCTTGAATTCAAACTGTTAAACTGTTTTTTTTTTTTTTTTTTTATATACGTGTAATGAATTTGTATTTTGAACTCAACATAATGTAATGTAATTCTTAAGACCAATCTTCTACAGACAAGCCCCCTGGCTTTGCAGATAATACAATATGAATGTCAATCTTTTAGAATAAATAAAAATTCAATTCAATTCAAAAAAAATCTCGCTCGTGTAGTGGAAATCAAGCGCTGTAGCTTCGCCATATCAGGGTTATACAAATCCTCCATCTCGTCTCACAGCATCGTATGAGACTCCATTTCGATAGGCTTCGCTGAATTTATAAGCAAGTCATGAGCAGCCACAAACCGGTCGAAGTGCATCCGCAATGACCTTTCCTTCTGTCAAAGGCCAAATTCTGACAGTTCAAAATACACTGCCGGAAATTCCATTCCAAAAAACACTTCTCTCCTCTCTCTCTAACCAAAAAGCAGTCCAGCAATCAAGTTCAACTTGTCAAGTGAGTTCAACAAAAAATGATGACGTTCAGCCCAAAATGGTTTCATTTAAATCACGAACGGTTAATCTCTTTGTTAAATAAATGGAATTATTTTTATTGAAAATTTAACACAGATAATAACTAATGTCTCGCGTCATCACGTAATTTTTGTGTTTCTTCCAAGCGGTCAGCACCAGCGTTTAATTCGTCGACGTACTCGTATGTACACGTTTTCTGTAGCTTGTCGGATTGCGCGACTGGCAGATCCAAATGTGACTCTCTGCAAGCAATATATCCTCGCGGGTTGACGAGAAGAATTAGTTGGCAATGCGAATCCTCTCTGATTATTTTTATCTGAATAAATATTTTCACGATGTCTGCGGTGATGGTGAATTGATAAGTTCATACTAATACTGTTATTTTGTGTTTCAGGTCCTATCAACATGTGTCGTTCAACGACATACCGTCTAAAGTCTTCGCAGTCATCAAAGACGCCCAGCAGTTCAGTTGTCGTACTGGACTCCTTCAGAAAGCATGAGGAACAAAGTAGTTATAAAGAGTAAGAAGAATATCATTGTTGAAGCCATCTACTTCTGACATATTCCTTAATTCCAAGTGTTCGTTTTTACATTTAGCGTAATCCTTAATTAGTTTCGGGTTTCTTTCGAACGGCCTCTCCAAGTGATGACACCTTCGCAAGGCACATAGCTTCGACGGTTCAATATCTCCCATCCTAAAAGAGAAGCGATACTTCATGCCTTTCACATGTAGACGAGTGGTAGTCTTCCTGGGGTGCTCCTTACCCGCCTTATTATCGTTACCTCCGTTTCTGTGTTTATATAGGGTACTTCTTCTATTTCCCAAAACTTCCTTAATTGGATATCGATTTGGGCTACTAGTGCCATGTCATATTCACTTCTTACGATGTCCAGCAGGATAAATTCGGCAAAAACATCACTTCCTAGGTTTGTAGAATATAGAATCAGCTATCAATCAATCATTTTTGAATGCATTCACTGAAGTCACCAAAATGACTTCGACATTGAATTCAATGTTAACGTCTTCAGAATACGAAATCACCATTCATTTTGAAATCACTGATTTGGCATTCATTTTAGTAAAGTCAAATTCTGCAATTAAATGAATGCAATCTTTTGTGAAGGCAGTGAAACCATATTTTGAATGATGAGTTAAAAAATTTTGAGAAAAATTAAATGATTTAAATTTTAAATAATTGAATTCTCCGTAGGTCCATCTGGTTACTGTGAAGAAGGGCCTTTGCTCTAACCTTGTATTACCGCACCACCAATCCCATTTAACTTTGTGACTCATCAATTTGTTTTTCCATATTCGGCAACTGTTCGTTGTTATTTGGAATCTTGGGTAGTCCTTGCGTACAGATATTAAGTCTGCACTGATGTAGTGCCTTATCGACATGTGCCAATATACCATATTGACATTTTCCTCCATTATCACAAAGGACAAAGGCATGCAAAACAAAACAAGTCTTATTGTACAGAAAAAGGAACCCCAAATCGACAATAATAAGAAGTCAAAGGAAAAATTCGTTCACCTCCAGACGAGCGGCATAAATATTTTACAAAAATTTATCCACTTCAATTGTTCGACAGGAAGAAGGACTAGAAGACCAAGACACGAAACGAATATCCATTGGTTCTGACGCAGTTGAATTTTATTAACCCTTTCCCGGTGAGCAAATATGCCAGATTAGATTACAACTTTGTCATTCGCGTGTAATCCCAGCAAATCCTGGCAATCCTCCTTCAATTCGCCACCTGATGACAAGTGGAAATTTTCTTTTTTTTTTTTTTATTTGCTTGCATTACTCTTTCCACCCTTTTTGACGTTGGTTTCGTGTTGAAAGTTTAATTCCGCAGCGATAAGCAAACACCATGAAAAGGGAAAGGAATTTGGTTTAAAAATTTTTTTTTTCGTGCCGGCACACCCTTTCGTGTTTTACATTTTGAAAAGCGAAATCCTTATCTACTTACCATAAGAGTTGACACTTATTCCTTCTCACCCCGCCTGCATGGGGCTCTCCATTATTAATGGGCCACTTCACGGGGTGGAACCGATGTACGATTGCTGCGTCCTAAATTATTTACCAGAATCAAAAAGTGCCTAAATTCATACTACGGCTGGTGGATATCGAAAAAAAAAAAAGGTTACGGATACCTACTTACTCACCTACCGAAACTGGCGATAAGGATGGGAAAGGATGTTGCCTGTCTCTGGTTTTTTTTTTTTTTGCTTGATACGACCACCATAATTAGAAACGGATATCCGTTGAATAATTAAATTATCAGCGAAATGACAATAAGGGAGGCCGGGAATGAGATGTCCTTTTGGTTTTCGAAAATTTATCACTGGCTACGGCTGGAGAATGTGTTCTGTCATTTTCTATTATAATTTTTGAAAAGGATCCCTGAGAGGAGAACCTGCTGTAGGATACCTGTCCATAAAATAATTGATGATTGATTTAGGGGCTATAAATCATTTTTCAATGCCTACACACAATTGAAAGAGCCTTTCGATATCGCATCGTTGTCTGGCGTCGATGACTTGAATTTGAAGAGGCGTTCCGGAATATTATACAATAGTTGCGTGTGGTTTGAATAAGTGTCCTTGTGGCTGCAGGATATGACTGTGGATATTGGCTCTATTCGGTTTTGGTATTTATCTCTTTCAAATGCGCAGTAAACGACCCATTCACGGATGGACTATTGAACGCTTGATTAATGTTTCAAGGGTTGATGAGGTTAATGGGATGATTTTGTGCAGCTAATGATTGCAATGGAATGCGTCTATGTTAGCTGAGGGATTTGCTGCTGCTTTGTTCACTTCAATGAATTGCCCTTGTAGTTTCTAGATCATTGGGTAGCTTTCGATCTGAATTGTGGTGAAAGGTACTTAGAATAGCTATGTTGTGTTTGGAGTTTGTGGTATTTGAAAGCTTTGTCTAGTCTCAATATATAGAACTGAAAAACAGTTTACAAACTTAACCCGGTGGTTAGATAGCAAGGACTTTTAATGTAGAACCGATCAGGTTTAATTAGACGGTAGGGCTCTTACTTGAAATTTTCGAATTTACCGTTGCTCGTACTCACTGTGGAACCTGGAGTGCTTCCTACAACTCAAAATTTAAGCTGAAAATCACAGCAAACCTTCCAATCATAGATGGGACTGAGGTTCCTTTGAATTGGTCAGCTGTTGATTCGAGTGTTAGTGTTAGTGCGGACTGAAGCGTTTGGATTACCTCCACCGCGTTTGTTGAAAATATGAGCAAATTTTAATCACCGCAATTTAAATTTTATCTATTTGTGACTTACATGAGCAAAAGTTTCAGTAGAGCGGTTTTAGTAAAAAAGATAAAAAAAAAATAAATTTTGGGATTACTATCGATTCTTATGTTCAAACTACAATAATCGGATTAATTGTTTTATTTGAATAAAATATCAAAATATCGTTAAAACCGAGCAAGGTCTGAATCCTGGAAAAGTAATCGTGTAGAGTATCAAATGAAAGCTGGTTGATGCGCAAATTAAATAAGCGCGACCAACAATTATATTGTTTATTCACAACATTGTATTTCCTCTTCTAACTGTGCTGAGCAATTGGTATTAGAAAACAAGTTTCTTAACAAAAAATATTCCTTACGAAGTAAGGCATAAGACACCTCCGGATCCATTCCGGAGGTTGACAGAAGTGCGGATAGAAAGAGCAAGATTGAGTGGGCTAACAGCATCCTAAAAGACGGATTACCAACTGCTTCCACTGCTCCCAAAACACCTAAAGACTCCTCCAAGCACCAGAGATCGTTGGAGGAAACTGTGCCGGTTTCCAAGAGGCCCAAAACCTGGGCCATCTAACAGCACATCTCTGAGCTCATTCAGCGAAGTCCTAAAGGACGCAACAATAATGGCTGTAATTAATAGAAACGATACCGATGGTTCTATAACACCTGAACGGTGGCAGCTGTTGAAGCTGAACTTTCGAGCAGCTTCTTGGCCATCATGCGGGAAAACCCCGGACCACATCCCATCACAAGCGACGCTAGCTGGCAAAGAAGGCCACGTCAAGCTCATCGCATGTGCCAATCAGAGATCTCTCGATCTCTTCACTAAGGTGGCTTAGGAGAGAATTGGCCAGGTGAAAAACTCGAGGTCGTATCTAAGGAGGATATCCCTAGCAGACCTTGAACTCGTACCTTGATCCCAGCTGAACCCTCCTCCCCAGAAAGCTTTCTGGAAATCATCAGGCTCAGTAACCCGACCTTTCCGACTCGTGACTGGATAGTCGCGAAACTTGAAACACTATGCGGTTCTTATAGATGCGCGTTGATCGTGATCAATAAGGAATCTCTTTACCCTCTAGCGAAGATAAAAGGCACGATTCGGTTCGGATTTGAGTTTGTACACCTAATGGTCTACAAAAAGGATGAGCTGGATGCTGATAAGCAACCTCTTCCCCTTTTAACGGAGATCAGAGGAAGAAGGTGAGCTAATGGGAACATATTCAGAATCAGAGGACCTCAACAGCACCGTGGTGGAGGCTACTCTGGAAAACTGTAGCATTGATACGGTTTCTCCAGATTAAGTAATCTCCATCACCCAAAAAAGGCTTCGGCCGCACTCATTCTGCGTCTTTCAAAATCCGCAAAAGACTTTATCCTAATCCAGGAACCATGCATTATAGAAGGCGTGGTTCGTGGACTTAGGACACCCGTATATGCTCCGCTCTATACAAGAGACAAAGGTAAGATCAGAACTTGTATATTGGTGAAACGTAGCCTTAATACATTTTTACTTCCTCCATCGTTAAATCTTGGCCACGATCACGTGGGCCCCACTTAGAAAGGGTGGTACTGGAAGCTGGAGGGCTAAAAACTGACCTCATCATCGAATGCGATGCTAACGCCCATCCCACGGTATGGGGCAGTACCGACATCAACGAAAGAGGTGAATCACTTTTTGATTATATCACGAGTATCTGCAACATTAGCAATGAGCCCATAAAAGAAACCGACAGGAATTGCTAGATATCATTCTGGTCTCTGACAACATCACTCAAATGCTAACGAACTGGATGGTATCGTCTGAACCCTCATTTTCAGACCACAGATACATCCAATCCAGCCTGAGTGATGCTCCTCCCAGCTAACTAACATTCCGGAACCATCGGAAAACTAACTGGCCAAAATACAGAATGCACTTTTGAAACTGCTCCCTTCTGAAATCTTAACTTACCAATGTAACACCAATGAGCTTGCCATGAAAGTTTAGCATTCTACTCAGGCTCTCAATCAAACAATGGCTACTTTCTGCCTACTTATTCAACCTAGAGGCAAGAAAAAGCTGCAGTAGTGGACATCAGCGCTAGGACTGCTAGATAAGATTGCAAGATACTTATCAACCAAGCAAAAGGCATGAGAAGGTGACTGACTGGGACTCATATAAGGAAACCCTCAAAATATATATAAAAAACGACTGAGGAAAGCAAGGCGACAATCCTAAGGGTCATTATGTGGTAAAATAACTTAAACCTCCGAGCGACTAAACAATGATGCCTAGCTGTTTAATAAACCCAACGGTCCTTCGATGACCTGAAGCGATGAATCACCCAATCTGCTATTGGGCACCCTCTTTCCAGGTAGCATTGGATTAGACGTAACAGACAAGAGATCGCTGATGAAAATTAAAAAGAGTGTCGGAGACAGAACGGAACCCTGGGGCAGATCAAGATTTATTTTGTGAATATCAGACTTGAAACCATCCAAGACAGTTTGAGTTGAACGTTCCGAAAGGTAATTACTAATCAATTGAAGTAGAGAGTCATCGACCCCAAAAGCACGCATTTTCGACAAAAGAGCCTGATGCCAAACTCTGTCAAATCTGCCTTAGAAATACCAAGTGCAACTATCTTGCTTTCGTCAGATTGATGTACGCTTTGGTTCCACTTTTCGGTGAGATTTGCCATCAAAGCGCCAGTAGACCTGTTGCTACGAAAACCATATTGCCGGTCATTGAGAAGTTTTCGTGTTTCGAGCTATTTCATGAGCTGACGGTTTATCAGCGTTTCCATGACCTTGGATAAAAGGGACGTAAGTGAGTGCAATGGGTCTGTAAGAGGAGAGGGAAGAAGATTCGCCTTTTTAGGAACGGGCTGGACAAATGCTGTGTTCCATCTACTCCGAAGGAGTCCTAAAAAGTAGAATTGATGTAAAGGCTTACGCAGTGGTTTTGCCAGCGAAGAAGAACACCTCGTCAGAAGGAGGAGAGATATACCATCTGGACCTGCGGAAATGTGAATGTTAAGACCTTTAAGAACTCTTTCTACTACACGAGTGCGCAGTGGATTTGTCCCATTAAAGATTCGACCCACTCAAGTGTAGGCGGAGACAGAGCACAATCTGGGAGTGTTGAGAGGGCCGCAAAGTGTGCAGCAAACGGATGGGCCTGGTCCAAATAGCTGACAGCTGGAATGTCATTGTAAATGAGCGTTGGGATGGAGGATGATGCAGAATTTTTAATGTTTTTGACGAACGACCAACAATTTTTACTGCCTTTTATTTTATGCAGCGGAGATCTTAACACACCGTCCTTCGGGTGTTGTCTGTCCAAAATGTCGAAGCCACCCAGAATTGTGTATATTGGAATCGCCCGTAATCACAATTTCAGTATGAGGATACAAGGATACAATTCATTGCATGGAGTCAGACAGCGAATCAAACTCAGGAAAGGTCGAGTTGCTGTCCAGTTTGGGGCTTCTGTAAATAAAGCAATAGTGGATAATTTGCTTACGGAGATGGAATTTTAACCACATGAAATTGAATTCCGAATTGGAACAGGGATTTCATTGTAGTGGAATTTGGTAAGCTATATCACTACGCACATAAATGGCGACAACACGATGGGGAAAGAATAGTGGCACTAGTTCGTAGCCGGGTAGCTTCAGATCAGAGTGATCTGAGAGGTGTGGGCGGGGATCTAATTGTGTTTCACTTAGTGCCAAAACGGCTGGTCTATATTTACAGACGTGGACGTACGCAGAAAGCGATTACTTTTTAGCCCGCGTATATTCGCAATATCCACTCTAAATTCCCGAGTCATTATAAAGAAAGACAAACACAAAAAACACAAACACCGACGTTACTAAGCGCAGATGTGAAGCACCGTATCAAATTGTTGTAGGTGTTATGCCCTTACAACAATAGGAAACAGTGCACCATCAAAATTCATACCCACAGCCCGCTATTCATCGGTTGTTACAATACCTACACTCAGTCACTGCACGCGCTGCATGACAATGTAATACAGCAACTGCAGTGACCGAGTCCAAGCAACAGTACGACCAGAGTAGGATGGTTGGGATGCCACCGATGTGGATGTTGAATTCGGTTTCACTGCACTCGTGCGTTATTGTTGTTTGCCCGCACAGTGAAGTTTTTTTTTCTCCACGCCAGCAGCGAATTTCATGGTGGACATCGTTCAACACAATCCTCAATCAGCTATAGAAGACTCTCGCCTTCAATCCTAAGAAATACTCCGAATTCTTGAGCAAAACTGGTGCTGGTGCCAGTGCCGGCTCTGCCAAGACCGATGAGAAGAACTACGAGAAGAAACAGCAAGAAAACAAGTCAGTTGCAAGGAAGTTAGCTAAGGAAAAAGAAGAATTAGATGCCGCCGAAGAAGTTCTTTCTCTAGAACCCAAGTTAAAAGAGCCATTCGATTCTATGCCCAAGGAAACCTTAAACTTTGACGACTTCAAACGCTTCCATGCCAATGAAGACGAAGCCAAATCGATTCCCTACTTCTGGGAGAAGTTCGACCCAGTGAATTACTTAATCTGGTTCGGCGAATACAAGCGCAACGATGGTGGTTATGAATTGCAACCTCATCACAGGTATGTTCCAACGTCTGGATAAGATGCACGAACTGGCATTCGCCTCTGTATGCCTCTTTGACCAAGCCAACAACAGCACAGTGTGGCGTGAACAGGATCTTGCCTTCACTCTCTCCCCCGACTGGAAAATCGATTACGACTGCTACGAATGGAAGAAACTCGATGCCAAGTCTGATGAGACCAAGAATTTGGCGGCACAGAATTCCTCCTGAGCTGGCGCCGACAAAGCAGGTCGCAAATTCAACCAAAGTAAGATCTTCAAATAAACATAAAAGTGGCTATACCCAGTCCACAAATCTAACGCCGGCGTTGATGCTAAATGCAACACCAACAACACTACTCGTAACTTATAACCGTTTTTTTAACATTTGCTGTTTTTATTATCGGTTATTACCTTGTAATAAAATCAACATCGAAAAAAAACCAAAAGATCTAGGAAGTGAATAAAATTAAGCAGGGGTCAGCTTATGACAATAATAGGAATCTGTCTCCAGCGGAAACACCCAAAGAAACTCAAATTGCCTGATGCGGATATTTGTAGATTCTGCGGTGATCTGAAAGCTGTTGAGGACATAACACGCATACTGTGTACTTTTTTGGCTTTTGCAAAGAAATTGGGTGTTTCACCAGGGAGATTGTTTAGGTTTTAGGCATTTGAAGACAAATTCAACTGGTTCCACAGGGATCGCGATGAGCCCGTTTTGGTGCCTGGTATCTGTGTGACGGCATATCCATCATACCCCTATTTGATCTAACCAAACCTAGGGATAGCCAAGTTGCTTTGTAGATCCTTTGGATATAATCTGGTGTTGTTTCGTCGAGGCTTAACTTTATGATTTATCCGAACAGGTTTTGTAGTGTAGTGCCCGAGTACATATTAAGGACAGGCTCCATAGACTTTTGCTATAAAATCATGAAGTTCCTCTTTGATATGGTCGTTACCCTGTTCGGTAGGTGAGTGCTTTTATACCATTTCGAGGTATAGTCTGTCAATGTGCAACCATAGCGATGTACATTTTTCTTAAGCAAAAATAGAAATTTCAAAAAAAAAACAAATTACTTTTGAAGTATTCTTAGAGCATATTACCTCAGTACACCCCTTAATCTGGCACGGCCTCCAATTTAATTTAAAGAATCATCAATCAACCTGACCATAAGCCTTATTTCTGTTAAACAAACCCAACCAGTCGCAAACAAGTGTTATCCTTAAAATACTTTGTCACAGAAATACAAAAAAATAAAAACACATATCCATTTAAAAAAGAGGTGTGCTATCCAACTTCGATAAAATAAAATAAAAATGAAAAGAAAACAGGATCAACAGAATACAATCAAACCAAGAGGACAACGACAATGAAAAAAAAAGAAGATATAAACGCACATCAAATGCTCGTACGAGTATCCTTTTGCTTGTAGTTACCTCCTCAGTTACATCATAACAACCAATCCGAACAGAATAAATAATCCTGCCGGGTCATAGCAGACACATAAATTATCCTTGCCAACGGATAAATTACCAGAAAACACTTTAACTTGGCCAACATACTCGTACCATAGCGTGTGAATGTATCGGGGTAGACGATTGAAATACGAGTAAGTGCAATCGGTTTCCCTCCTGACAGATAGCACAAAACCCTTCTTCCAAAAACAATCCAAAAAAAGAATGTGACCTTCTCAATGTACTCGTAGACACAAGTTACAAGAAGAGTACTACTCGTAAGTTACTCGATACATATTGCTGATGCAGAAAGGATCGAAAAAGTCCTTCGTCGAGTATTAAACTGTATCATGTAAAGGATAAGGTTTTTGGCATTTCAACGCTGTGGTATCCGTATACCCGTACCAATAAGTGGATATTGCCAAATGGACAACGCAAATTCGGCTCGTCCTGTTAATTAGTATTTAATCTACGAAAACAACGATAAATCTATGCCACAACCCAAAGTGAGGGAAGAGTGTCCTTTTTATGTCCCTCGTTATTGTGAAATGTTATCCCATTCTGCGTTATACGCGGTCAGCATTGTCAGTTAGAACTGGGTGGGGGTAGGTACGCACAATAAGGACACTTCGTATATGTGCTTTTGTTGGAGAAGTTTTAATCGAAAGATATCAATCTTTTTGTGGACATAGGCTAAGGGTTTTTCCAAAAAAAAACCAAACAACCACCAAGGATCTACTTAGTTGATTGGCTGCAATTAGATTGTCATCAGATTTTTAGAAAATGAAATTGCTTTAGGAGGCTCAATTTATGGCCAAGTAAAATGAACTTATGCCAAATTTTAATTATCAAACTCTGAGGAATTTTGCGTTTTGCAATTAAGGAAAGCTCGTTAATTGTTCACTGTAAATGGTTTCGTATGTTAAAGTTATGCAAGAGGTGAAGATCGGCGGGGTTTAAATGTCGTAAAGAACTTATTTTGTTCAATTTGTATTGACCTTCAGTTTTACAATGTGATAGCCTTCCATAAACAAGGGATCCATGATTCGACAATGAATGCCGGACGGGCACTTGGAGTCAAGTAGGAGACATATCTTGTGACTCTGTGTTAGAGGACTGCTGTTGGCAAGTTACGATAGAGACGAAAATCCAAATATATACTCCTTCGAAGGAAGAAGTGGAAGAATGTGGTTCGGAAATCTCACCAGAAAGTCAAAAGGATGTTCAGGGAAACATCATAGAATTGCTGAGACCCAGTTGGTGCTGAGAATTTGACGAAACCACTTCTGAAGATCGTTGACCCGGAAAATTGACAAACATACCGTTGTGAGGGGCCATTCACACCGGGCGAAGTGCGAAACTGATCCTGGATATGGATATGGGGCCGATCAGGAAAAGACTCGATTAACACCAGCTCGTAATAGTTTTCAAAGTATGATAGCTTCTATCGACACGAGATGGAAACATTAGTTGCCTGGTCTCGGCATCTCTGATAAGCTCGGTAGGATATAGTCCTAGAACTCTCATTGCTCTATCAAAGTCAGAAGAAACATCATTGAATCTATACCTCAAAATATCTTAGACAAGGCTCTGATGTGTCTTCACTTACATCGTGCTTGAGACTCACTTTCTAGGAATCTTAGTCAGAAGCAGCTCACATCCAGCTCCATTCAACTAAGCTGCAAGTGAGCATCGATCGTGGTCACAGATGAGGCTGTTACTTCGGCTGAAGCAAATGGATGGAATCCCACAAAAAAATTGCCCAAATGTTAGCAACTTACGAGTAACATCATGGGGAAAGTTACTTACCAACTTGGACCCCACCGATCGCGTTGATTACGATAAGCTGGCTCAGCTAAGGTTTTTAGCCAACAAAAACACATTTCTCATGCCTCTCAGATAGCAAAGATAGTTTTTCCAGTTGTTATGTTTCAGCAGCTGTCAAAGTTACTAATGACATCCAGCTGTCAAAATACTTAGTAAGGTTTGCCATTCCATCATGAATTGTTTTACGCTTGACGAATGTACGGAAATTATTAGAAAATATTGTCCAAATTCTGGCTCAGTTGTAAATACTCAACGTGCGAAGTCATTCTCATGTCTTCAGTATGCAGGCAATTCGCCGCACCATGGAAAAGTTTGTGCGTGAGTACAGTCTTCTGGATCTTAAGCCACCAACCAGACAGAGATTAGTGTGAAATGATAGCGGCCAGTATCAAAGAGATCCCAGAAATGTCGATTCGTTGAGTTAGGCATCGCCACAGAACCAACCCGGCTTATTTTGTGGTTGGATTTGGGCCCACATCCATATAAGACTCTGCTGACACAAGAATTGAAGCCGGATGACCATAGAGAATGCCGTGAGTTCGCTAATTCGGCGCTGGAAATGTTGGCCGGACATCCGGATTTTGGCCAAAAAATTATCTTCTTGGACGAAGCCCATTTTTGGCTCAGCGGCTATATCAACAAGCAAAATTGCCCTTATTAGAGCGAAGGCAATCCACAAATGTCCGGCCAAGCATCATTGCATCCACAAAAACAGACTGTTTCTTACGGTTTATGGGATGGCCACATCATCGGACTTTATTTCTTTCGAAATGAAGAAGGAGACACAGTTACCGTCAATTGTCTCAGGTATACAGCGATGTTAACTGACTTTCTGTGATTAGGGCTCGGCCTCATCAATATATCCGAACTGTGGTTCCGACAACACGGCGCTCCATGACGTCCGAAGTTTTGAAGGAGAAATTTGCCGACTGGGTTATCTCACAGCAAACATTCATCAATTGGCTGCTCCGACTATGCGATTTTACACCACTCGATTATTTTTTCTAGGCCTAGGTCAAGTCCTTTGTCTACGCTAACAAATCAACCACTTTGGACGGGCTCGAGGTCAACATTCGACACGCTATTGGCGGGATAACGCCGCACATATTGGACCGGATCATCATAAATTGGACCGCCCCCTTGAAGCACTGCCAGCGAAGCCAAGGCGACCATTTGAATGATGTGCTATTCCACACATAATGGCATGAACGTAGCTTCAAAACAAAGCCAGAATCAATTTTATATCTCACACCGTGTTGTGTTATTTAAATTTTTTTCCTATCGTCCATATCTAGCCACCAAGATTGAAGATTGTCAATCCGAAGCCCAGGAGCGTATAGCAATAATGCAATTCATGGGTGGCGTTTATGGCCGTTGTGTCTAGGAGAGCGATAAGCGACAGATTCAAAGACTTTTACTGAAGCAATCTCTAAAGCAGTAACAGTAGAATCCGCCCGTTTCGCCACCAAACAATTCATCAAGCTCGATAAATCGAAAGTGGTAATGAAAATAAACAGTCGAACTAATACAGAAGTCAGCGCCACTGTCCACGCAATAGTCCAACTATTGTCAACGAAGTGTAATCAATCACAGCCTCGCAAAACTAACAGCAATCAGCGATCCAAGATTAACGCTGATATCATACAGTGGTTGGGTTCCACTATGTATAATGTTCACTCTGTTAGCAAACAAGTCGTGCCACTCGTTAGTGGATCCTCGGTGACGCTGATAAGTCGACTTATAGATCCTTCCACCGCCCGCCAACAATCTGAACATTTAAGCGTTCAGACTTTATGTGGCATCACATTCAAAACTTCGGATATTTGGCTTACGGTTATTTAGCTCTGTAGATTATAGCGTCGGGTCAAGGTGTTAGCGTTGATTTTTCCTTCCAGCCAGCCACGACGGCATCCTGGGTATTGATGTGCGGCGAACCATCAAGAGCGTTTTGGACTTTTCTTTCCATCAAATCAAGATTGGTGGTGACCGCATTAAATTGACCTGTAAGGTTACTAACTCCCTCATTTGCGTAATGGTCATCTGGTTGATGGAACTGTGAAAGTTGTGTTTCTTCGAAATGCTGATGGGCTTAGTATTCATCCCCGTACAGAGCAATTATTAATTGTAGTCTCCTGATTGGAAAATCATTAGACAAAGTCAACAATGGGAATATCCTCGTACGAGTAGACAATCTATCGGATCATTCTGTGTCTCTACAAGTTAATAATAGCTTCGCCCTTTTTGAGGAGGTTGAGTGTAAGGACTTGGTACTCTCAGAAAATGCCATTTTTCCCGAGTTCTTGGCAGTTCTCGTCCTAGGTCGAAAAATCACCGCAAAGCCATGCTGTCGAAAAAAAACCAGTTGCATGAATTTTCAGACGTTTTCCAGTGAACCCGACTACTTGTGTAGAACCAGCACTGCTCAACACACAATCGATTTAGGCACAGCAAATCCAGTTAAGCAGCCCCCACGCAGATTGCGGTTAGCGAAATAGAAAAAATCTCGATGGAAAATTCACGACATGCTGCCCTGAAACATCATCGAACCTTGCTCGAGCCTCTGGTCATCAACAATCATGATGGTAATGGTCCAAAAGAAGGACGGATCGACTCGATTTTGGGTTGATTACCGCCAATTAAACTCCGTTACTATCAAAGATTCTTTCCCGTTGCCGAGAATAGATGACACCGTAGATCAGCAACAGTTCGGGGTGGATTTGAATGGATGGCAAGTCTGGATATTGGCAAGTAGAGGTGCATCTTAGTGACTGAAACGAGACCGCTTTTGTGACCAGGTATGGATTTTGGCAATTTAAAGTGACGAGTTTTGAAATTACCAGCGGTTTGATGAGGATTTGAGGACTTGTTTAATTTATTTGGGCGACATTCTCGTCCATGGTAACACCTTTAAAAAATGCTTGATAATTCACGTTCTGTTTTGAGTCGTCTAAGGAAGTCTGGCCTGAAATAGAATCCGCCTCGATATAATTTATTCCGAAAAGAAGTACGATTTCTTGAAAATATGGCGATCGTATATCACCAATAAAATCGATGTTGTACTGTGTGGAATATGATGTTTGTGCCGCAAAACGAGGTCTTCAAAGCAGAACCCAAAGGGACCTGCAACTTTATTTGGTTGGTGAACCCTTCCAAAGCGTTGCTGTTGATGTTCTAGCGCCACTGCCACTGACTAAGGGAGGTAATAAGTACGTGTTCTTATGTCGCCAAATGAGTCGAAGTCTTTGCACTGCCAGATCAAACTGTCGATACGGGTACTAAGATATTAGTCCATGAAGTGGAGCCAACTGGTCTGGCGAGGTTGTCGACGGAAGAGTCTTCAGTATAAGAATGGAGTGTTACGTGACGGACGCTGGCAGCTATCACCGTTTGAAGTTGACAGCTCATTTGGCACAACATCATATTTTATTGATTCACTGCTTAACGCTCCCAATAGTTCTGTCACCTATGAGCAGGCTTATCCCCGTGATATGACTGCACTATCTGTTGGATTATACCTTAGGACTGCTTACTGTAGGTGTGATAGATGATTGGTGATTAAGTCAATTTTAGCAAAACTTAGGTTATTTTCTTTACATGAAGGACAAAGGTCGCTGGTCTCACTAGTCATCTAGTACTTAAAGTTATCACCATCTGATTCCCCAATGCAGCTATGAGTATATAAGTATTTGGGTGTCATCATGCACAACAAACTTCTTTGGACTAAAGACGTCACGTCGAAAATCTCCAGAGCGCTGTCGGCCTCCTGAGAATGTAAAAAATCTTTCGGCAAGACCTGGAATTTGACTCCGACGAGGGTCTTCTGAATCTATGTTACAGGACTATGAAAGGGCTGTTACATAGATATATCCTATGCGTCGGCTGTCTGCTGTATGGGGGCTTTCTCTAGTACACCTGGATCTGCTGTAGATACATCGATGAATCTCCCTCCTCTTTGCATTCATATCATGGGCTGTCCTCTCAAAGCCATTTTTCATTTAAAAAGAAGTGGTCTTTGGTACAACACGCATTGATCCTGACGACGGTCTTGTGACTCTGGTCTTATGAATATGTCGCCAAATGCAATGACACTAGAACTCTTGCTGCGGAAAGAATGCAAAATCGGCTTGCCCTGTGCCCTAGATTGGTTTCGGCTAGAATCTGAGCCAGGAAAGGAATGCAGTCAGGATGGCTGGAAAACTGATCTAGGATGCGACGCTGGTGTCTTTTTAGAGGAAGACAACGTTATACTTCACTCCCCGTTAGGAAAACTTGCGTTTGTGTTCCAAGCGTATATGGACGAAATCCTGATGGCAACGAACTATATTGTGAAGAACCGGTGGAGGAGTCGAAGTATTTGCTGTGATTAAAGTCTTTCTGAACCCTCTTACGAATTTCAAACTAGTTCTAGAATACAGGACTTCACTGAACGCAGTAGCAGGGAAGGTCACAATGGGATAACGAGAAGTGAAATCGACGAACTTGCCAGGCAAGGCCAGAGGAGAGTTTTCAGGACCCAAAGCTACATTAGGTCTGCCTGCGTTCTCGGTTAGGCCTTTGATTGACAATTGGGTTTCATTTAAGCATAACTGCAGATAGCATTACTTTTCATGTTGCCGGCAATCCAAACGAATACATCCCGATGTCTTTAAGAGGTCAGCTGCCTTTCTGCTGTCCCTCAGTACGACAGACTGCAGACTGCTTACTGGCGTCATGATGGGGTCCTCGGCCAATTGCACAGGCTACGTTTTTTTGCGATAATAAACGAGGGTAGAACAAAGCTGGTCTTGCACAAAAGAACATCAGAGTTGCAACTGATGTACTTCGCGGGCCCCCGCCCAATTATCAAGGCTTCGCCCATTAATGACGTTGTCTAATAAAAAGCGGGGGCAGAGCATATTACTGGTCTTTTCGTAAACACCTTCAGATAACGCCTCTGAATGGTTGTTACGATTTGACCAGTAACAAGTTGCCGGTCATAGGTCTTGTTGGCGGCTGCACCACCGGTAGTCTATACCAGGACTTAAATCACGGTACCATGGGAGTCAGGAGCCCCCCGGATTTCGGTCCGGGCCTGACTTGTTGAGGTAGGCCCCCTTGTGGGAGCGTCATGGTGGCTGTGGTTTAAACCCAAACCGCGGGAAGGGTTTTCCTTGGTTTAACCCATTGTAGAGTTGCAAATAAGTACTGGGTGCTGTGACCCTAAGAACAGCAAGAGGTTTTAGGTCGGCCTCGACTCATACCAAGGCTGGAACTTGTGCCTCCAACACAAGTTCTGCTTTGGTATTATACTATTAATGTAGGTAAGCGATGGCAAGCCGTATCCTTCCTATGGATGTATGGGCATCTCGTAAGCATAAGGTCCACGTGACAGGTGGTTTACGTTAAAAAATCATGGAACCTTCTGATGTACTTCGCATTTGGCCAACAACATATTTGAAGCCCAAGCGGCCAGTAGATATAAAGGATCTACAGGTGGTTTCACTTGTACTCCGACAGAGCCTTAATTCTGTACCATGAGAATCAGGAGCCACTGAAATTTCGGTTCCAGCCTGGTTTGGAAAAGGTAGAGCCCCTTGTGGAATCGTCATGCTGGCTGTGGTTTATACCAAATGTCGCCGGGAGAGTTTTCCGGTTATCCTTGGAAGCCCCAAAAATGTTGTACGTTCTACAGGGTCCCAGATTGACGATAGTTTGAGGTAAGCCTCACCCCTGACCAAAGGGGAAGTTTATCGTACACGATGACTTCGAATTGGTACTGACCTGAATAGGGTTTCCCCATAACGATCAAATGATCGAGAATGTGAATTATTCCTGATTGTAGATCAGGGTGATGATTAACCCACTTCAAGCCATCAACGGAGGTCCGCACGTAACACACAAGATACGTTCTGGCGTCGTGACGGAGCACTTAAATGTGCTGGGCATAAGTGATACAATATCATGCGACACATGCTGCGAAAGTGATGACGAAACCTCGGAGCATCACCTCTGTGAATGTCCAGCTTAAGATCACATCAGCCTGCAGGAACTCGGGGTTGACGTGGTGGGTGCCGGTACTGTAGGCAATTTATTCCTGAAGCTCTTACTCATCTTTCTTCGAAAAACTGAAAGATTTCATTAAAAGGAAGGCAAGGGACTAGTTTTTTGTCTGAGTACTCTGTTCCGACAGAAAAGAACAAAAATGGGCATGTTGGGTTTCAGAGATTCTGGGGATTTGTTATCTCCCTCAGGTATGCCGATTACCTAAACTTCTTGCCAAGTCAAAGGAAGCTAGTACATTGTAAGACTGACTATGAAGGTTCGGACTAATGTCGAGGTGGGTCTGCAGGTACCTGCAGGCAGATGTGCTGGGAATATATCATCCGGTGCCGGTGGTTTGTAACGGTTGCATGAGCTTACTGCCCATTCTATCTTTTCAAATATGATAACCTTGGTTACTATGGAGTCCGATAATTTTGCAACACTCCGTCCTGTACTTCTCGGTCCGGAACGTTGGTTCTGCAACCAGCGAAGTGGGTCCGCAGAAAGATGTCTAATGTTTCCCTAAAAGTACTTGTGAGGTCTTCTTCTAGACCTTTCAGTTTGCTTATGGGTTCTAAAGGCAGGACTTTCGGTACAGAATTTCTGACCCACATAAGGCCTGCCTGGTACAGCAGATCTAAGGCTTTCACTATCTTGATAGCAAACCTCATATTGGATGGAAAGAAGGTTCCACTTCGGTGGCTCTATCAGTTGGTAAATTCTTGCACTCTACGTTAAGCACTCAGATTCGGGACCTTTTCGATTTCATAAAGCCTCTAAGGGGAGTTCCTTCATAGTAAAGCCGTAGTTTTCTTAGAGCTGGAAGTTGACTTTTCTATCAAAATTCCAATTGCAGTTAATCAGAGCTGCACTCCTTTCTTGTTTAAACATAAAGTCTTATCCAGACATTGTGCACCCTTTCCGCTGGCACAGTGCGTGGCATCACAACCGAAGCCAAGAGATTGATTGGTTTCAGTTTCTATGCTACTGCTGTCTTATTTTCTATTACCTTCCTCAAGAAAGATGAGTGACTTTCAGCATTGGAGACTGTAACTGCGCAGTCCTGACGCTTTCATTATTTTCTCAAGGTTTTGCTGTGTATGAGTAATTGACTTAATCGCGGTGGAATTTCCCCCGTTCAGGCTTTTCAGTGTCAATCGATTCAATCTAGTAAAAGAGCTCCCTGATCCGCCGTTTTTCAATATTGATTCGGAGAGGTAACCCTCGTTTAAGCTCAATATATTGTAGGAGTACCGGAAAATTATGCAATTCCTCGGACATTGCCACAATATATTGATTGGAATCAGCTGAAGTAGGTACATACGTACATACATACATACATAGACGTCGCTTTAATTTGGTTCAATGTTCCACCTGATGAAGTGAAATGTTCGACCAAAATTGAAAAATGGCCGTTTGTGACATAAAGTCAAATCAGAAGATTTTTGTAGTCATAGTCATATCACAGACAGAGCGATTTGCTGCAAAGGACTTCTCAGAAAGCCTCCCAAACATTCAAGAATAAACAACACACATTCATCGTGTCACGGTTTTCTCCAAAATTCTTAATTCAACACTTCAGAGAAGGACTGTGGTTAGTCTAACTTCCAAACCCTCAAGAACATTTTTTAAATGAGATTATTGGCTTCCAAATTACTCCACGTAGAAACTGTTACTATGAACTTGTAACCCAAATCGGTCTTAACTTAGTTGCTTAGTACACACGTACAATAGTTGCTATGCAACACTCATCCTCTTCCCAAAAATAAGAACCCCACCACAAGTCTAGGAAAAGCTACCACCTCCCTTCGGCGAAATCCAAAAACCTAAATCTCGGAATTAACGTTCCGCATTCAGCACCAGAGGCGCATCCCAAAATGAAAATATTCATTCAGTCATAACGGCCCGCCTTAAAAATGACCAAAAACAACGGAAAAAAAGGAAGCTTTGATGAATATTTGTCACCTCTTCAGTTAAATGCACAAATTAATTGCACAGCAACGGTATATCACAGACAGACACCACAAATGGACGCCAAAAAAGGATATGCGGTGGCACTACCAGCAATGTCGGCTGCACGAAACGGGAAATAAATGACTCTGTCTGTCTAAACCACCACCGCACCGCGTCGCCGTTGGTTTTATCAAAATTGTATGAGTGTATGCAGAGACCGAAATGGAGACCAAACCCAGGGCAGACGACTGCATTAAAAGCTTTTCTGGCGGGTTTTTCCGGCCATCGGGTTTTTTGTTGCAACCAAGAGAACCAAGAGATCCTGCGAAACTAAATAACGCAGGACATCAAACATTCCTAAATGGCCTCGATGAATATTTGTGTGATATTTTAGTCGTCCCTTGTCCTCTCAGAAATGGAAAAAAAATAAAAAAAAATCATCGGGCTACACAGGGACCCTTTCCGTAGTCGTGGTACTCTACTCACAGCGCACTTAATCTGATTTGCTTAGGCTCAATTTAAACGAATTACCCCGGTCCTGGCCTGGTTAGGATGGGGTGGTTCTATTTTCTTTTTTGTTTTCCTAAGGATTCCCTTTGAATGTCCTGCGTCAAATATACCCCAAAACAATTACAATTTTTTTAAATCTTTAAATTGAGGCGTCACAAAAAAAAAAATGTTGCTATCCCAGTTCCCGTATTGTTGGATTGGGGGAGATCCAGGAGCTCTGAACAATTTTGCGAAGGCAGCTCAAAGCAATGAAGTGAATGCGAAGCTGAATAACAGATGGAGCGGTGAAAGGACTTTTCCCATGGTCGGATTATAATTGAAATGAAAATAAATACACTGCGTGAAATCGAAGAGGAGATTTTGAAATTTGGTAAAGCGGTTCCGGGAATTTTTGATGTACCTCCGCGCCGCTGTCTGATATGTGGTATTGGGAATTATTTGTCTGGGGATTTTCACTGGTTCAGTGGCTTTGAAGTGATTCAATGGAAATCGTAGTTGCACCACCCGAAAGACGCAAATTGAAGGTGGAAGTCAAAAGTAAGGTGATAGTAGTGCGAAGGTGTAGAAAGGTTCCTTTGAGATGTCATGCGAGATATTTGGTAGAGCGAAAGTAGTTCTGAGGAATCGCTTCAATTACACCATGGCTCTTTGGAGCGCAATGGAGGAGTGTGTTTCCAAAATAGTTTCGTACCAAAGACATTGATAGCTATGGGCTCGGAACGCAATTGACAACAAAGGTCTTCCCCTAAAAAGTTTACATAAGTTTTGCGGATTCAGTTGAAGCATAGAAGGACGAGGTTTCCCGAATGCTAGCCACCTGGATCCTGTCACGGTTTGCTTACGTATATGCTAAAACAGGAACTTTCCTTGATGAGAAGTGTTTGTATGTGTAAAAATGAAGTGCACGATAGGGACTTAAGCTTTGGCGAAAAAGTGACAGATGACCAATAAAGCAGAACTCGAGCAGAAACCTTAATCGACATGCTTGAGATTAAGATAGCAGACTTGGCAGACTGAATCCGCCCTTTAGAAGTATTAAATAGCTTCATCAAAGACATATGACTTTAACGGCTAACAAACAGGTATTTGACTACCAATTATTGATCCAAGCCAAGACAAGTATCTACAGTACTGGCACCTACCACATCAGTGCTAAAAATCTAATGCGGGCATAAGCTAAACAGTCACAAAGAAGATGTCGTCATCATCCTGACGGCAAGCGTCACAGGGGGTGTTATTATGGTGTTTGGCAAAAACCTAATACCCTAAGATACAGTTAGAAGTCTACAGTTTCTCGTACCGAAGGGCATGAGGAAGGCCTCAAGCTTTTAAGAGACCAAACTGTCAGTGGAAGCTACAAACGAAAATGCAAGTACCTCCAACTGTGCTATGTGCGCTATGATTTGGGTCTCAAGAAAAAGGTAGTGAAGATTTGAGTAAGACCATAGGCACCTGTTGCTACAAACCCAAATACTTCGCCTTCTCGAACTGTTACTCACAATATTGTGCATTGCCATTAGGACTGTGTATGCCTCGGCTTGGAAAACAGATGAAAGTTTGACTTACGTCTAAGGATGTAGACCTCTATAAAGACAGCTACGCCACATCTTCGAATAGTTTCCTGCTCTGGATTAGATTTTGGCCGAAGCCTACCCCGAAAACAGACACAGTCAAATTTGTAATCCCGCAGCACTCGGATCTGCAATCTTTTTACGGGTTTGTCCATAATATTGGAGTCAGATGACAGTCGGTGCGCAAGGCTACTGAAAATTCATTGCCACTTGTCTAAAAGATAACTTTTAGGTAACAGAAGATGTCCTTGAGATTACAGCCCAGGATATGAATACGAAGTGAAGGAAAATCAATCAGCTCATCTAAAGCAGAGCCTGGAATGCCAAAACAAACTCCAAACCAGACGAATTATTTTTTGGAGTCTGAAAAAGGCACAAGGAAGCCCTTTTGCACCGAGCCACGCCATTCAGCTTCTACACTCTCGTGAGAAATAGGATTGACTGAGTCCAAATTCTGCTACACTAATCGTTGATTACGTCTAGGGTTGCTTGGGCTTTAGAGCAGACAGTCACTAAGCGTGATCAGACAGAGACCAAAGCAATATGACCTACATGTATCTGAGCGTAGAGTTTAGAACTATTAAGATCGTATATTAGAGGTGATCAAGGTTCTATTCACTACCATTGGCTTGACCAACAAAACAAGTGATTGGTTTACGCCGCGTTGTGTGACCAGGTTACACATGCCGACAAAGTTGCATTTTCGAAGGCTTCCTAATATCGATGTACAAGGTGGCGCAAAGGTTATCATCCGATGTTCTGTGGCTGTAATTTTTTTTATGAATGAAAGACTTTGGTTCTGCTTATGGAATATGTTTATCTGATGCCTTCAATTGTTTTCCATTAAGTCAAGAAAATGATATCGGCTAAGTGGCCGCCGCCAGAATTGATAACTATTCGGGCCCGATTTGTGGCATTTTCCATCACTCTTGCCAGAATTTTCGGCGACAGGCCTTTACATTCTTGACGGATATTCTCTTTGAGGGCTTCAAGAGCTTAAGGCTTGTTGACATAGACTCGTGACTTCAAAAAACCATAGGCGATTTTTCCGGCCAGTGCAAATCGCCAAAACGAGAGATTAGGCGACCCGGAAGTGGAGCCCTCATAATTTTGGTTGTGGCTCGTTCGGTATGCGCCGTAGCTCCATCCTGTTGGAACTACATGTTCTCTAGTCCTAATTCATTAAATTGAGGAAAGAGGAAGTCGTTAAGCATGGCTCGGTAGTGCTCGCCGTCCGTCCAGAAGTGATTATTTTGCTTATTCACGTATGTACAGATATGGAAATGGGCCTCGTCGCTCATGATAATTTTCGATGAAAAGTTGTCTCCCTCGTGATCGGGATGCAGGTTGGCTTGAGCATAGTTTACAGACAACAGCTAACAGCTGATGCACTGTCTGCACTATGTAAGGGAACATCTTACAGTCTTTCACCAAACTTCTCTGTAAACATCCTTGATTGATGCCCAATTGCGTGGCACGTCATCTGGTTGATACTCCGGGGTCCTCCGCCACATCATCAACCACAGTTGCGATATTCTCAGCAGAACAAGTGCTCCGGGGCCGGCCAGACCTGGCAGGTTCTCGTCTTATCCCATACTCTTCGAGGTGAGCGGCTAATTGTCGTAGTGTTAGTGCAGTTGGCGGCGGACGACTGGAAAATCTGCGCCAAAATTCACGGTGTGCCAACACTACCGACCGAACAATTATTCCGCAAAAAAATCGTAACAATTATTCCGGGTTCTTTAGAAGTATAGCGATTCATGTCTTATTGACGTGTATTTTGTATCTGCTTACTTGGCAAATGTCAAAGTAGAATTGACATTTGCCGACATTGTCAAAAATTATGGCTTTTGGCCACCTAGTATATGCATAAGGGGTACTATTGTCGAGTGAATTAATTTCTGCTTCATCTTGGACATAGGGTGCGTTCATAAAGGAGTTTTGCGCACCTTCGTGTTCATGCTGCTAAATATGAAGTCCGTGATTCGAGTCGAGCGGTCGACTGATTGGACTTTCGCAAAAGTTTTTATAAGAGGCTCTCTTCGAAACCCGAGTTAACTGGACCTGGTTAGAAGTTTTCGGGTTTCCTTACGCAGTCACTTCGAATCTGCATTCTACCAAAGAACAGGCGATCTACAGGAGTTTTTTTTAGCTGGACCCGTCAGATCAAAAGATTTGGTGAGGCCACCGATCAGATTCAGGTCGAGGCTTTTTGAAATCGATGTGTCTATGGCCTGAAATGAAAGCCTTCGACAGTCCTTTTCAGCCAGAAATCTCCAATGCGTTCCTTTTCGTATAGCGTTAAGTTGCTTACTTTTTGAGGGTACCGCTATTGTTTACAACAAAGTCACACATTAGTTTGGTGTCCGGGAAATTATTGCCTCTCATATTGCACTTGCTACTGCCCCAGAAAGTGTTCTGAGTATTCTAGGCACTAGCAGTGCAGCATATACGAAGTCCCATCTTCCTTGAATCCTGGAATCGATTTGGTTACTCCCTTTGGTGAAGGCGATAGTGCCGATAAGAGAAAATAAGGATCGTTATTTTCGTTGATTATGTCTGCAGCAACTAGCTCTTCGTTCAAGTTTAGATGCTAAGTAAGACTGAATTCGGGACAAAAAGACAAGTTTTGGGCCTTTCTGATTACTTGTAATACAGTGATGTGAAATGCCTAAAAGATTCGAGACCTCAGAAGCGATTTAGCACCCCCTTAAGTTCTCTATAGATATTATGTGAGGTTTGGTGTTTCTGGAGGGAAGCAAATCAAACAGACTCTTGATCTTCACGCTGTTGGCAGCACTATTCCTTATTTCTTCTTTAAATGAAGTCAGAGCTCGAGCTACAGTCAACGGCCAAGATTACCGGATAATGATCAGTGATAATTTTTTTGGAGATATGGACGATATACGGTCCCAGCGGGATGCCATACTGGCCACGAAACATGAATTATTGAGGATTCATTCCAACAACAACATGAAATAAACCAGCGAATCTGCCACGGTGATCGTTCGATTTGAGGCCACTCGATTACTTCCGTGGAGGCATTGTAAAGACTTTGGAGTATGCTGATAGTCCGCAAATTATTCAACCCTTGGAAGCTAATATTCAGCATGCTACTGGTGATGTAGAGCCTAAAATGCTCGAAAATGTCAGAAAGAGCCGCGGAAGCCATGTAGAAATCACTAAGACGAAAATTTGATTTATTCGAAATCGTGGATCCACTTTGCTGATGTGGGCGCTGCTGTTGGTCTTATTGTTTACTTTCTTTTCAAGGACTCAATTCTGAATATGTGCCAGTAAACGATAAGGGAATGTGTGACTCTATTGTACATTCGCCTGAGTTTGGAAGAAAATTCCGATGATAACTGGATCACATAAATTGCAAGTGCAGTACTGAGCCTCCCAAAGATAGTTAAACTCCTAAGTGATGCGGTAGCTATGCAGAAGATACTTACTTACTTATTTGCTTACTTAGATGGCGCTACAGTCTGGGGTGGACTATAGGCCTCTAAAGTTAGCGCGGCTTCTGGCTAAATGTGTCCAGTTGCGCATTTCAAGCTGGTTGAGGTCCCTTTCAACTTTCGCGCGAAACTTAAGGCGAGGTGTTCTCGACTTTGGTGTCCTTCCTCGCACTGGGGGTGGCCGTGGTGTAGTGGTACTAGCAATCGCTTCTCACTCGGAGGGTCAAGGTTCGAATCCTAGCCTCGACAAAGTTTTCATTTGTATAATTGGAACTCAGTCAGAAAAATCTGCGTGTGAAGGCATAACACTGACATGTAGATTTGGCTGTTGTAGGGTTTTCAAGCACAAAACAACCGTTAAAATTCACAACCTGAATCATTCCGAGTGAAGAAAACTCTCCGTCCTATTCGGACTCTCATCCCTGGAGAGTCAATATCAAAACCAAACACACCTGAGTTTCAAACCACTACATCACAACTATGCTTTCCTTTCTCCTCCTTCTATCTTTCCGCCCGCGCCATGGCAACAGTAAAAGGGTTATAACCCCTTAGGCGCGCGTAAATTATAAAAAAAAAAAACTGGAGCGTTGGTTTTATTCGCTCAACATGTCTTAGGCATCGTACGCGACTAATGTGCACTTTTATGACCAGGCTAATGTTACTGTACGAATTCTACGAGTTTGTGGTTAGAGCAAAAATCGTTCGAAGAATTTTGCGCTCGAAACGGACAGGGATATCTTCATCTACCTTCGCTAACGATTATGCCACTGCACCATAAAGCAAGACTGGGATGATGAGTGTCTTAATTTAACAGATCTGGGTCAACCCCGGACGACATAGAAGACCACCAAGATCGGCAGGGATGATAATTGAGGGTGTTTTGGAGGATAACAAACCTTTAATTGGATAGGTTGGTATTAAAAAAGATTTCTGCTATATCAGTCGATGGTGCCTGTTAAGAGCTAGTGCAGTAGTAGACACAGCAATTTCAGTCGGTCATCTTAGAGCGGAAGGATTTGTGGTCAGCTCACAGAGCGAATCGTGTGAATCGTAGAATATGGTTTTCGGACATGGTTCACATATTCGAAAAGTGACCTAACAGATATGATGTACAGAGATTTTGTGACGTAAAGGGAACTCGTTGGACCGTCGTTTAGCAAATCCAAGCCCGGAGACAGCTCTGCCAATTATGGAATCAATGTGGAAATTGAGTTTAGTATCACAGATAAGCCCCAAGTCCTGCATTGAAGTGGCCGGAGCAATATCTTGGTTCGATGCAGATGGTCTCATTCGGAGAGATGAAGTGAGCTGGAAAGGTAGACATTAATGAGGATTTCCTTATCTGAAACAGCATTTCTGGTAACGAAATGAGATTCATCATCCGACAGAGTCCACAGGAGATGAGGGAGATTGAGGTCGCCTAGAACTATGGAAGCCACATGTTTGTTGGGACGGACGGATGTAACAACAAAATATTTATAATCTGCACTTGGAGACAGTGTAAGACAAATTAATTCGAATTCAGTTGCTACTGACTTTTTAGCGAGTTGAGGGTTAAAACGATCGTGAGTTGTCACGAGGACAGGACTAATCAGACGCCAGAAGAATCATCATTCTCAAGGCCGTCATCACGAAACACCCTGAATTCTGGTGCAAACAGTTCTAAGTCTTTGATATTAGATATTATATTCATTTCGATCAAAGCAAAAATATTTTACGGAAGTTGTTTTTGTAAGTGGTAACCTCTTGGGTGCGTTACTGATGGAAGGAAGGAAGTTTTCAACGCTAGAACGGATTTTTTGCAGGTGTAAGATAGGTTTAGAAGGAACATGCGAGGTATATGAGGAAAGGTCGTTAGCAGCATCTGTGGGGGAGAAGTTGAAGTCTTTATAAAAATTCACGAAAATTTGTCGAAGTTCTTTAGGGTCGGTGGGTAGTCCTTCTTGTTGGATTGAAACCATCGATGTAGATAGAGTCGAGCTTATCTTTCAAATAAGTGAGATACAGGCGAATATTTTGCTAAGTTCTGCGGTCTCTTAAGCGGGAAAGGACATATCGGCCAATGTCACCGATATCGGCTAGTCGCTTAGTAAGCTTTACAGGCAGTGGGAGAAAGTACAGGGTCTAGGATTGCGATGGACGGGCTTAGGTCGTAAACCGACTAGAACAAGGAAGGATTGAGAATATGGTCCAAATTCAGATAAGAGATGGAATTTGGACATAAGTTGGCAGCCGTTTGGCTTTTAGTAGGGAGTGAGTTGAGGGCGAGTTTGTAAGACACGCGTTTGGGAAGATTAGATTTCGTGGAAATATGAGCTTTTGAACTCTGCATTTCAGTTAGATTGAGGCTGTAGTTGTACGGGTAGATAATCAATTCGGTTCAACGTCGTTGGCAATGTCACCGAGAAGTAAATGAGATGCTGCGACGTCATTCGTACATCATTCACTTTGCAAATAATGTTAGATAAAATTGAGTCAGTGGCAGGAGCACTTATGCACTTGATTTTGCACTAGCGTTAATAATACTTTTCATCTCGTCAGTGTTGGAATTGTCAGCAGACCTTGAAAGTTCTGTGAAATACGCCAGATGCTTATCTAAAATTTAAATGCGTTAGCGAGGTATACAACCTGAAAGTTACAGCTGTCTGTTACGATGTTTGTCCCGATTCATCGGTCTTGTGAGTCCCCCTCGTTAACAGCTTATACTAAGTTTTTCCCTCATTCACGACTAAATCCACGGTTAGCACTTCTATTGCAGTACCTGTCACCTTTGAACTCGTTGAATTCTACTAATGATGTCAATGTTACCAGACCTTTGGAAAATTGTGCTTGCTTCCGAGGTTCGCACAAGTCTCCCAAATATGATGTTGGAAAAGTTACATGACAGCATATCACCGTACGTAAATCCTTTTCTGACATCAAACTGTTCGAAGAGATTGTTTCCAAACTGAACGAAGCAGCGAGCATTCTCCATCGTCATCCTGCACAATCTGATGAGTTTGGCCGAGATAAGAGCGCTAAACATGGATCACTGTAGCTTGTCTCTATAGATGCCGTCATATACGACTTCGATAAAGTGGTGGTGCATATTGAATAGTTCTTCTTGGGCCTTTTCCAGGGTCTGCAGCAGTGTGAATTTTCCTGGTCTGAAACCTAACTGATAGGGTCCAATCAGATCATTGATAAATGGCTTCAGGCATTCCCACAATGTCAAGAGGGTCTGCTTTCTTGTGGATCGGGCAAACGGTGCTAATGTTCCGTTCTACAAGCATGCTCTCTATCAAGTTATCTCTCGCTGCTATCCAGTTTGAGAGGTTCATTCTCTCTGACGAAGTTTGGGTTGTCCTCGTCGTTAACAGTATGCAGAAGTGGTTTTCCATTTCTTCAGTACCGACTGTGACTCTACTACTATGTTTCCTTGTTCATCTCTACAAGCCTCTGTTCCGATCTTGTTCCCATAACATATTCTGTAAATTTTTGGTAAGACTTGTATACATAGTTCCAGTTGTTGCAGCACTTAGAGTGCTTTGATTGAAAGCTTTTTACGTTCTTTTTTGTTTTTCTTGGAGTAGCCAATGTTCTTCCCTCCTCTTTCACTCATAGACCTCACCGGCAGTTTCGAAGGCGAGTTGTGTCCCTACGTATGCTTGCCAGCATTCTTCATCAAAATATGCGTTTCGTATAGGTGGTCGGGTACCTAGTATATCAGTTGCGGAATTTCTGATGGCTTCATGCCACTGGTCTTCATCACTCAATATGGGTTGCGTGGAACATTAGGGATACGTGATGGGCGAAGACCGTGGTGGTTTGTTGCGACTGAGTAGCAACGCTTGATCTCCTCGCAGTGATATCTAATATAATAGCTATCGAGGGTAGTCTCTAGCTGCCTGCATACGGCGTTTTTAGCGTGCGAACACAGCATGTGCAGATTCGAACTTTGTTGTACTTTTTTTCGTTTTGCAGGGTGGTCGGGAATAGATGCGCTCTTGCCTGAGGCTTTTAGTTGCTTCGAAATAGTGAGCTTTGCACGTAGCCCGGTAGTTAACCCAACGCCCAACACCAATCTGGAGGACCACCCACCACCCTATGCGGAAACTGGGCGATTATAATAACGGGGTGTGCTTAGTTTTTACGTACTTAACCTAGAGTCCTTTAATTGCAATTAAAACAAATAAAACGAATGAAAAGGGATACACTACTATGTGCACTCCAAACTATGATCTTAAAAGACCCTGCCTACTACCTCTTCTTCACCCTTATAATCGCCAAGCACAGGCAACTCGGAAGGCCAGTCCGGGCAAAGAATAGAAAGGGGTTAGACCAATTCGCACGGGCAGGCATGCTAGTTTAAGCTCCGTCCTTAGCTCGTCGGAATGGGGGGAATGTAACCGCAGTTACATATTTCTTCATGCCTGGCTCCAGATGTCATTTGAGCGAAATTTAAAAAAAGGAATTAGGAACCCGATTTTGTCGTTCTGTGTCTCCGACTTAAATTGTTTTTATATCTAAATGAAAAACTAAAACACTTCCCATACCCTAGCGCAGAAGAAAAGGAGAAAAGAATCAGCTGAAATGCCCTCTTCCACAGTTAACTCTCCCCTTAGTGTCTAGAATAGAGCTCTAGGGCACTCCTTGGTAGTTGCTTGATCCGTCGGCTTCCGTATGGGGTGTAAAAACACAAATTTAGTGAGCTGGTCTAATGCTACGAATAAGCTAGTATTCCCGGATTTGGACCTAGGATAAGGTCCCAGGAAATTCAAATAGAGGTGCCGGAAGGGACGCTGGACTTCAAAAGCTTTGCCCATGGGTGATCGTAAGCTGGAGTTAGGGGCCTTATTTGCTTTACACTTGTCACATTTACTAATAAACATTTTCATTTGTGAGGCCGTATACGGCCAATAATATTGCTCACGAAGTCTAAACAGCTATACCTCCATGGGAGGATCTAGGAGGTCGATGTGCCAATGATATAAAGCGGTTAGTTAGCTCAGATGGAACCCAAAGCTTTCACATTAAATCATCGTGAAGTGGATGTCCTGTGTTATGTTTGACCTTCTTATATACGAAATTGTTCGAGACAGCAAGATCAGGCAGCTGTTCTTTATTTTTTTCGATGGTTTTAAAGATTTCACGAATATACTCTGGACAGAGTATCTGGCACAACATTTAAAGATCCTTTTCGATGCTCTATATCGAAGGTGAAACTTTGAAGCTTCAGACTCCACCGAGCCAATCCGCCGTCCAAATCTTTTTTTGTCATCAGTCATCATAGACTTGCATGGTCTGTTATTATTCATAATTTATGACCTTCTACGTATGGGCGAAACTTTTGCACCCCCCATGACCGCAGCTAAACATTCTCTCTCGGTAACGCTGTAATTCTTTTGGGCACTGTTCAGTTTGTGTGAGTAGTAAAATATAGGCCTTCCGACTCCAATTCCAGTTGCCGAAGCATCACACGAAATTATGAATTGCCTTGTATAATCGGGATTTATTAAGACCGGGGCGGAGGTCAACAGGTGCTTTATTTTATTTAACGCTGTCATGGCTTCGCCGGACAAGGAGAACTTAACCCCCTTTTACAGTGTGTTAGTAATGGGGGTTGATATCTTTGAAAAATCTTTGATAAATCTACAATCGCCGAACCTGACGAGGTGTCTTGGGAACTGAGAAATCGTTGATTGAGGCGACCTTTTCGGGGTCAATCTTAAGACAGCCACTATGTAACCAAAATATTTCAATTCTTTCATACAGAATTTAGATTTTTTTAGATTTATCGTTAGACCAGCGGCTTTTAGCCGGTCAGCTACAACTGATAGCATTTGCATATGTTCATCAAAGGTCCTAGAAATAACATATCGCCTAGGTAGGTTCATGTTGGAGCCCATCTACATACTCGGAAAAGTCTTCAACTCTCCACGTAATTTCCCCAATTGTTACAAATGTCAAAATGTAAACTAATGTGTTAAGGTCAAGAAAAATAAAATGAACACTCTTTTGTTAACCTTTGAAGAAAGTGTGTGTGCTTTAATTTATTATTAAAATTTATAATTCAGTACTAACATTGGTCCTTCGAGCCGGATTAATACCTGTTAATGATTTAAGAACGAATGCACGAGTGTCTGTTTCAAATGTGGAGTATAGTGAACCGATTGTAATGTTTACATAATTGTGACAAGTTCCATTTTTAATTTTACCTAGCCCTGGCACTTCAAGAAACGTGCGGTGGTATTTCCAATGGAGCAGCTGTGCGGCAGATTCGGTGATAAACGATGCCTCGGAACCAGGATCTATTAATGCTCGGAATTCGCAGGATCGTCCCGATGCTGTCCTAATCTTAACGATTGCTGTAGCTAAAAGAACCTGTGTATTATGGTGAGTTGCATGGAAATTGTTAACTAATGCATTTGGTTTACTTTGGTTTTCCCCCCCGAGTGAGCTGGGATGAAAAACTGGAGCATCAGTAGATATTTGAAAAGAATTTGTTAGGTTACTTGTAGATGGAGATGATTGTCTGATGTTATTGTTAGAGTGTGGGGTGGTTGATTTATATGGAGGGTGAGTGGACTGTATGCTATTGTGTGTGTGTTGATTAGAATAGTGTGGAGTGAAAGGTGTGTGTGTTTAATAGGGGTTCTGATTTGTGTGTGGCAGATTAGTTAGTTGATTTCGAATTGCCCTTAGGATCATCCGAACATATCAAGGCCTTAGGTATGAAATGGTACCCGTTGAAGGATTCGTTTTCATTTCAAAATGTTCAGCTCGACGAGTCGACAATCACAAAAAGAACAGTTTTATCGACAACTGCTAAACTGTTCGATCCCTTAGGTTGGATTGCCCCTTGCATCGTCAAAGCGAAGATTATGATGCAACATTTATGGAAGCTTGGCATCAACTGGGATAGTCCAATACCACTGGAGCACAAGAAGGTCTGGGACATCTTTCGCCATGAGCTTCCCCTCATCGAGCGCATCAAAATTCCACGGTGGATCTGCACACACAACACGCAAATGGATGGCTTTAGCGACGCGTCTCAAAGAGCATACGGAGCGGTTTTATACTTACGGGTGTTAGATGGCCAAGGCAACACTCATATGCACCCATTGATTTCCAAGACCAAAGTGGCCCCTTTGAAAACCATATCTCTGCCACGACTCGAGTTATGTGGAGCAGTCCTTTTAGCTAAACTGATCGACTATACATGCAAGGCACTCAGCTTCAACGACGTCAAACGAGTAGCATGGACCGACTCGACGATCACATTAGCCTGAATTTCTGCACCCCCATCAAAATGGACAACTTTTGTCAGCAACCGTGTTGCCGAGATTCAGAGGTTAACTCATCGTAGTATTTGGAAACACATTCCAACCCAATTCAACCCAGCTGATCTCGCTTCACGGGGCTTGATGCCGTCAGCGCTGGAAGCAAATAAGCTTTGGTGGAATGGACCAGAGTTTCTACAAAGTAGATGGGACTATACCCGCCCACTTCAACCATTACAGCTCACGACGGATGAGGAAGAAAAGTCCATTAGAACACACTGTTCCCAAGCACAAGAGAATCGTTTAAGCACTCTTATTCATTCCATCTCTAAATTAGGGAAAATATTAAAAATCATAGCATTTTGTTTAAGATATGTATCAAATTCGAAAAAATTACCTGTTTACAGAAACATTTCAATACTTTCTCCAGAAGAATTGGATACAGCCATGTCCTTAGCGATAAGGATATCCCAACACGAGACGTTCTCTGAAGAATTCGCAGCAATTAAGACCAGAGCAACGCCAAAAACATTGAAATCCTTAAATTTCAATGAATTTATAGATTCTGAAGGCCTGCTAAGGGTTGGAGGCAGGTTGCAAAATTCCACGCTCACATTCGGACAGCAGCATCCAATTATCCTCCACAGTAACCATCATCTAACCAAACTCTTGATATGTGACGCGCATGTGAAGACGCTACATGGAGGAATCCAGCAAACCATATCTTAATTGCGTAACAAATACTGAATTCTAAAATTCAAAAGTAGTGTTAAGAAGCACATTCATTCCTGCACGATATGTTATAGATTCAGAGCTAAACCATTCCAACAGAAAATGGGTAATCTGCCAGCAGTAAGAGTCCTCATTGCGCCAGCATTTACAAACACAGGAGTCGATTATGCTGGCCCAATCGATGTAAAGGCGTGGAAGGGCCGATGTTCCAAAACATTCAAGGCGTACTTTGCTGTCTTCATATGTTTGGCCACGAAGGCGATACATATCGAGTTGGTAAGTGATATGACTACCCAAGCCTTCATTGCAGCATTAAGGAGGTTTACAGCACGAAGAGGCCTGTGCTCACAAATGTTTAGCGACTGTGGTACCAATTTTGTGGGAGCCAACAAAAAGCTACAGAAACTCTTACGAGAAGCAGCGATAGATTGGAAGGAGATCGTAGAAAAATTAGCGAATGATGCCACAGAATGGAAATTTATTCCACCTGCATCCCCTCACTTCGGTGGATTATGGGAAGCAGGCGTTAAGTCCATCAAGTACCACCTCAAACGCATCATTGGACAAGAGGTCTTCACATTTGAAGAGCTCGCCACGCTTCTCTGTCAGATAGAAGCGTGCCTGAATTCCCGACCTCTCTGCCCCATGACAACAAATCCTGACGACTTCATCGCATTGACACCTGCGCACTTTCTTGTTGGACAACCACAAACAAGCATACCACAGCCGAATATCAGTGACATCAAAACTAATCACTTGGATAGATGGCAACGGATCCAAGGACTATATCAAGTATTCTGGAAGCAGTGGAGTTCCGAATACTTATCGCGCCTACAACACCGACCAAAATTGCATAAAATCGAGCCACAGCCTCAAATAGGAGACTTAGTACTGGTCAAGGATGAACGCCTTCCACCACTTAAGTGGATATTAGCGCGCGTTATCGATAAACATTCAGGACCAGACGAACTCACTCGCGTAGTTACATTGAAAACATCGAGCCTTTTAGACTTTTACAATTTATTAAGCTAATCAGTTAAACAAGAGACAGTGAGTTTTTTTCATATTAAGTGCCAAACGGTTTCCCGCGACGGTTAATATAAATTAAATTATTTCACAAATAAGAAATTGAGTGACAATATCCTAAAAAGTTATTTAATTTTTGAAACTATTTATTTAAAATTCGTTCGACAAAAAAAAATAAAGCAATCATCCACCGTTGAACATCATCGCAGCACCGGTATCAACGGCCCCGTTGGGAGTACGTTGCTGTAAAAACTACGGCTGCTTCATCAACGGTGCACCTGAACACCTGAAGGATACCGCTTTTAACGGCTAACCGCTCCTGTGCCACTTTGCCTACGGTGCATCACCATCATACCGCTTCACCGGAATTTTATGATTTTTTTTTTTCTTTTTTTATCTGACTCCTAATTTTTCTTTGCCTCGCTGGGAGTATCTGTAAGTACAGTCACAATTAATACATTTTTTTTAAATTCTTACGTCTGCGAGTTATTGCACATCATGGGTTCGTTTGAGAAGCTGCAGAAGAACATTCTTGCACAGATCACAAGAGATCACAGCAACTTTTGTAAGCGGTCGGAGCATCAGATGACAAAAAATTATTTGTCAGGACGGATCACAATTCTTGAAAGCAATTACAAGGCAAGTTCCGGATACAACGCTGAAGGAATTATTTCAACAGAGACCGTCAAGATAGAAGAACTGGAAGCCATCTATGAAAAAATAAAAGAGATTTATCTGGAATACAGAGCTGAACTTTTAGATGCAATGGACAAACTAACCGCAACAACGGGAGTACCGGTAAGTTCTGTGCAAAATATATCTCAATCAGGAAAACAAGAACTCAGGTTGCCGAAAATTAATATCCCAGTTTTTTCCGGGGACTACCAAAGCTGGAGGAAATTCCATGACCTTTTCGTCTCCTTGATTCACAAAAACAAATCCTTATCAGAAATTGAGAAGCTTCATTATCTGAAGTTGAGTTTGACAGACGAAGCAGAACGACTACTTCAACATCTCAACATTGATAAGGGAAACTACGAAAAGGCACGGGAAATTCTCACATCCCGGTACGACCATAAGCGAATACTAGTTAACACCCAATTTAAGCTCTTTTTCGGTCAGTCAGCTCTTCAACAAGAAGACTCAACGGGACTTAAGAAACTCCTTGATGTGTCCACTGACAGGCACAACCTGGTCCATCAATCGACACATACGCTGGGGCGCATTACATAAGCCGAATGGCATTACACGAAATTGATACTGCGGCCTTCCCGGGACGGTGAACGCAGTCTTCTTCCTTGACTTTTCTTCCAGCGGTATCTGACAAAAAGCCTTCTTCAGATCTACGCTCGAAATAAAACGTGTACCCGTGAGACGCCCTGGCAGCCTCTCTATATGAGGAAGTGCATATGCACTATTCTTTGTGATTTGATTTACCTTGCGAAAGCCCAGAAATAATCGGTTTTTTCCAGACTTGCGTATAAGTACGACTGGAGAACTCCATGCACGGTTACTTTCCTCAATAATGCCCAAATCAAGCATGCGATCCAATTCCTCGTAAAGAAGAGTTTGTACCGCTGCAGATACAGGATAATGCTGACTGATTCTGCGTCATCCCTTGTGCGATTATTCAACTTCAGAGATATGAGAGCTGCCGTTGACGTATTTCGGGTTCACCCGCCGCCATCTCCTTTTCAGTACCCAGCGGCTATCACGAGAAGGTAAAATCAGGACAATCGATGTGTTCAAGCAAAGAGCATCGCCAGGTTGGCCCAGCTTAGTGCATACACTATTCGTTCACACCCAACCGCCCCAGAAGACACTAGTAAGGCCAGCATAGGCTCTCTTATGACACAAAGTAAAGATTACAGAACGATACCCGTAAGAGAGAGTTGTTGAGGTTCGTAGTATCCCGTAGAAGAAAACGACTATCAACTGGTTGGTTTGTCTGTCTTCAATGATCACCTAATGCAAAGTGGAATGCTGTAATCATCCGTCTAGTTATTTCGGTTTTCCACAAATTGCTCTTGACTTCAATTTCCAACAAATTATTTCAAAAAGCAAACAAAAACACAACAGACAAAGCAAAACACTGTAGCTTTAAAAGCCAGTTGAGATTTTATGAGCATTTTCACCATCAGACTCATTAAGTCAGATCTATGCGCTGCTCATAGCTGTAACATAAATCCTCTTCATTCTGTCGGATTTCGAATCATTGCACTCCACCCGTTTTCAGTTCAATTGCAGATCTGTCGACGAAGTTTTTGACATTTCCCACAGAAACTGATTGAATGGAAATTTTTCAATTTGTTTTGTGGTTTTTATCGAGCATTTTTCACCATTACCGACCGCAATACATATCCATACCCCGGCACAGATTCATATATTCGTACGACCGTTTTACTACTTCTGTTCTGAAAATGATTCAATGAAAATTCTTTTTTTTTTTAATAAAAATCGTACGTGTGGAAAACTGCAATGGATTTTCCAAGCTATTAAATGGTTTTTTCTCGAATCTGATTTGCAACATTGCTCCCTTCTCCCGAACGGCGTCGCTCAAACTTTTCCGACATCCTTTTCGAATTTATTTTATTCATTTTGACTCATTTCAGTTCTTTTCAGTGTTTTTTCATTTATTTTGTTAATTTTCCTGATAAAAATCTCGATAATATGGTCGTAACGTGCATACTTGCATCCGTAACTGGTATGCCAGGGCATATGTGAAACATCACACACGTGTGGCAGACGCGCTATACTCGTACCATGGAGAGGCTGAAAGAATTTTTCATTTAAAGGAAAATTGAAAAATCCCAAACCGAATTGAATGAGATGTACGAGTATGGAAGAGCCGTGCAAAGGAAAATGAAAACAAAAATCTGAATCAAAAACAGCATCAGAAACAGAAAGGAAACAGAAACCGAAACCGAATCAGCAACAGAAGCAACACAGAATCTCTGGGCGCAGAAAACTTTTGCGGTGGACATTTATGATGATGATGTTTTCTATGAAAGGATGTGTGCTATACTCCACATATCGCATGGGAGTACCTACCCCAAGGACATTAGTTGCTTCATGGTGATGCAATTTTCCTATTTGTACAAGGACTACATGATGGTGTTTCTATGCTCGAACTCAATTCGATTGCAGTCCATTGAGTGTTTTCTTATTTCGCTTGTTCATATGCAGCAGTACCTATGTATGAATGTCGTATTCCTGCTGCTCCCGACTAGAGCGGGATAATTATGAAATAAACATTCATTTTCCATTTCGGACGCTGCGGTCTTGTATGGCGGTCGATGCAATGAATTATGAGCTCCCTTTTGAATATCATTTGCGGTTGTGTTGGGAATTTGCGGCACCATGCCAACCGAACTTATTGAATTATTTTTCTTTCCTCACATTATGTGTGGAATTGTCCTCCTTCTTTTTCGTTTATTAACTGCTGAAGTTTGCATTGTAAGTAAGCACATCTGGTCGTTTGGTGTTTTACGTAGGTACTTGCCGCGAAGGCTCAGTCCTGCAGTACATCTTCGTACGCGATATCAAAACAATCAGCGCTCTAGGCGTAGTACAAGTACCACTACCAGTATCAGATTCGGTGAAGGGTCGATGCCTATGTAATACCTCAGACATTCTATATGTAACGACACCTGGTTGCAGTGCAATTCCACATCGAGCAGAAGGGTCAGTCCCAGAGGCATAAAATTGTTGAACATCATAGCACGCTGTAATCAATGGGATTTCCAAATTCTAATCATAAGGGGGCCTCCCTCACACAGGTCAGGCTGGAATATGAATGCGTGGTACCAGAATATAGTGTCTGGTCGAGCTCCGGAACCTTGCGGTCTATCCCAGTGGGGCACCTTACAGCCTCTGGCCCAAGGTTTTGATTTACAAATTTCCAACCGCTAACTATGACATCTATGCCGTCTTCGACCGAAAGTCTCATTTGCAAAGCTATGACTTCTTGCGAATTTAGTTCTATCAGCGAGAACACTGCTAATATCACTGGCCTCACCACTGTAAATGATGTCCATAGCTTGCAAATCTAACATCTGAGTATTTTGGGCACACGCACAGAACATGAATCCAATCCTTAATAAGAGCTCCGCATTAGCAACCTGCCACCGCGCTAAGGCCTCTTTTATGGAGAAATGCATTAAGGAGCCATGCCCAATAAGCAGAAAGCCCAGGCTGAGATTGCAAGTCAGCTTCGGTAGCCTGCTTATGGTAGACACATCCTGAAGGAAGCTGTAAGTAAACTTGCTTTCTACATAGATCGGACGCTTTCGGAAAGCAACGCCTTATACTCCCTAGGAGACAAATCTTCCACCCAATCCATGTCATTTGGCGGGAGTGACTTTCTAACCCTGAATGCAATACTTCAATGTATGCCAACCAAGGCCATTCTCTGACAATCCAAAATCTAACGACGACTCACCTCAGACTCTACCTTACCCTATAAAGTCGATGCCCCAAATGTTGCACAGGCAACAAAAAGGCCACCGTACACAATTCGAACGGCACGTGTGGTGAGTCCACAGTTCGACTGCAGAACGCACTTTACCCTGCCTACAACACTTAGCAGTCGTTCCCTTATCCGGATGAGGTGAGGAATGAAATTCATCCGCTCACACACATCATTATCCCAGGGGTGTTGCTCTTCAACCTGGCGATGTTCCATTCCTTCAATAGGAATTTTGACTATACGTCGACTGTGTTTATTCTATCTTCTCGTGGTAGCTGCCGGGAACTGGCTCCATTCAATCGGGTCTGACTTTCTTAACTTATAACCTCGAGTGTTGCGTAAGAGGAAATAGTAGGACGAACGGTGGGTGAATTCGCTTCACTGAATCAACGGTACTTACATGCCTACATGCATATGACGAGCTTTAAAGTATTCGAAGCTGTATTCAATAAGGATATTCTAGAACTAGTCAATGCATAGAAACAGTTCTGTCGGCTGAACCTTTCAATGGATCAAACACAGCTTTCATATCCCCGGTTACTGACTCCAGAATAGCCAGCTCTTTTTGCCCCAGAGATCCCAAAAAGGGCCTGACCGTTCAGGTAAGGGGTTGTGCATGGTTGTGTAACAGTATTTCGAATAAGAACGCATGACTACACTGTAAGACGAGGTAAGGACAACGAGGTTTGGATCTGTGCATGCAAAGTCATAATCTTGAACATACCGCCGTCAATCGGAGAATGTTTCTACTAGCACCTTCGCAAAACATAAAGGCCAATGTCCGAACTAACTCACCCTAATAGCCGATACCACATCGCGGTATCACGCCAATGTGGGCTCGGGCCACTACTTAGTCGCAGCCAAAACACTGTGGGAACCAATACTGATTGCGTTATCCCTCAAATTCTCAAGCACTTTGCAACCTGCATAAACTGCTCAATGTCATTAGCACCAATGTCAAGAAACCGTCAGCAACGGCGTAATAGTTATGGTGCTGGGCTGCATCCAAATACAAGCATATGTGGGGGAACCACTCGCGTGCAAAGACGACAAGAGCCCCAAAGGGGTTCTATGATCAAAAACAAAAACAAAAAAAACCTCAGCGTCCTTGGAGTTGAAATAAAGCCCACAGACACTGGGGATACAGACTGTTAAATCAAGACCCAAATCCCGTTGTCAGACAAAACGAAGTATTTAACCTGGACGGCGAAATCCATGACTACGGTCCACGCAACTGCAATGATGTTACAATTAGTATCTCACCTAAGTTTTAGTATTATAATGCTGGCAGCTTACCTGCTGAGGTATGTTATATTATTTAAGGCAGATGGTTTGGAAGACAGCCTACGTCCACTCATTTCCAAGATCAGGCAAGTACATATGTCTGATGAATGGAACCTCAAAGAAATTTGCTCGATCCACAAGAAAGGAGGCGATCTAAACTCTATCAAATTAGTGTTAGGTATTCTGCCTAACAAGGCCCTTGTCTGACATATTGTGTGAATGTCTGAACCTAGCACCTGGCCATGTGCATTAGGGGTCTATTCATTCGCTCGGCTACCCCGTTCTGCTCTGGAGTTCGAGGAATTGTCAACTTTCTCCCAATACTTTGGTATAAAAAATAAATGTCGAATTCCATGTTGCAGTGTTCACCACTATTGTCTGACTGTAACCACTTCACTTTCTTGCCAGAGTTTCTCTCTACGGTATTTTGATACAGCTTAAATGCCTCGAAGACACCACTCCTTTTCTTCAAAAAATGCACTGCATACCACCTCGTGCTATGGCCTATGAAGTATTTTACATGGACTATGAGTATTTCATAGGCATTGCTGTTCTGCGACACACTAAGCATCGCGATAAACTTTCAGCATGTTTCACATTACTAGGGGGCAATAGATCAAACGCGACCACTTGTAACAAGTCCTAGCCTTTAATTCCGCCTCAACAGTTCGGAGCACTCATGTTCAACGACCCCCTAGGAGCACGTAGAATTCTCCTGGACAAAATAAAAATTATCTCCGCAATCACTGATTTATTTCCACATTCATCTGGAATGTAAGCATCGGGCTTTCCGAATGTTACTTCATGTCCCTTATTAATGAAATTAAATTCGTTCTTAAATCCGGAACATAAAGAGTGTCCTTGAATTTTAACAACCGAGAGCCACTGTCACTTGTCCCTTTACTTCAGTTGATGACCTACTCATGAGATTTACCCTCCTACTTGAACCATATATCCCTCGAAGTTTCGCATCGACGGCCGTCATTTGTTGAGAGCTTCAGCGGCATCTGGGATTGTGACACTTCCATCCACGTACCCCCACAGTTAATTTTTCATTAGGAGCGCCGCCACTTGGATACACAACGTAAAGCGACACCAATCTGCTCCAAAAAAAATAGCTGTCGATCGTCTGAAATAGGTAGGACGTGTAAAGCGAATGAATATTAACGCCTGCAGAGGCTTCGATTCTCATCCAGAGGGACCACGTAGGAAGAGGAAGAACTTGCCTTAGGTAAGTGCAAGTGGAGCCAGTTGGCCGATCACAGCGTACTTACTTAGTGATTTAAGTGGTGCAACAGTCAGGGCTGAACTAGCCTCAACTAGTAAACCTCTCCAAGTAGCACGATCTCTCGCCAGCTATATCTGGTGCCGCATTCCAAGTTGATGTCCATTACCACTAGTGTGCGTTACCTTAGATGATAGCGTCTCCTACTCAGACGTTGGATCTATAGACTAAATCGATGTTGTTGAATATGAATACAAATCGGACAGAAAATCACACGCCGTATTTTTCTCTAGAAATTACCGAGTGCTTCCTCGTCCTTTGTCGACAGGGTCCAAGCCTCTAGGTCATGGAGTTGGACCGGTATAAAGCCAATCTGATCTTACGAGAGAGAGCACTGTTTTTGAATTGCCTTCTGAGCTCAAGAAAACATCGATTGACGTAATAATTGCAGTAATTCTGCATCTGATTTCTACACTTATGATATGTACGAAGTCCTTAACTACCTTGAAGTTAAAACTGCCAATGAGGACGTTCTGGCCAAGCCGTTGGTGGTATGAGTCCGTTTGTCATGACAGCAAGATCTAAACAATTTAGATGCAGTCTCCTACACTTCGCCAGAAGCTCAAATTAGTTCCAAGAGTAGGAGGATAACTAACCTATCCGTCTGCAATAAGGGCACGACCCCAATTTTTATTTTTCCTAGTACGGACGCTTTCAGGGAGTAGGATGAGGTCGTAGATATTATGTAGGCTCGCATGCCTAGTGTAGTAGAAGTTGATGTTCAGAGGCTTAAGTATCGACCCTTAGTTCATTCTCCATTAAAAGAGATTCTGCTGTCGTGCATGCTTCCAGTTTTTTCAACTTTACCCAGTATCTTTCTGGCTTACTTTGCGTATCTCTCCGGTCCTTTTAAGTTGAGCCTTGATTGAAGACTCAAGGCCAAGTGATATGAATTTTCTTTTTTTTTTTTACCAATAGGGCATCTTTCCTGCTCTGAGGAGCTGGTTACCTCTCTTTCTGAACTGTTGCCGCATAAAGGAATCCTTACGTCTACTTGTCTTGTGGATTGTTGGTTTAAGGTTTGGGCAGCAGATGAGACAAACATGATTTCGACGAAGGTATTATTCTTTCACGGAATGCCTCCAGTGTTTCTGTGAACTGGAATGCATAAATTGACAAATCGTTTTTTGCTTCCATTCAGCGTTGAAGAATGTTTGATGTTCATGTAATTGCTCATTGGTGTTTTCAGCGCCTCGTATGACGTAGAATTTTTCTTACACGTTCACCGTCTTGACTTCTGTTGAAATGTTGTATAACACGAGAAAAGAAGTCTAGGAATCACTTTTCCTCATTGGCAATATGATTTCAGTATCTTAAGATGATATCCATTGTCAATCTTTCATTCACATTTCGTTTCCTCCTTTAGTGAAGCGTAATATAGGGCTTCCAAAACAGAGCTCGAAAATCCTCTTCTTAAAATTGTCAATTCTCGTCATTTTGTGAGTGTGCATTTTTCTTTCGCATCAATCAAAATCCGGTTCAAATTCATTTTTCACACGTTTTGCTCAACGTGATGTGCACATTCTTGAAAAGGCGTAAATCGACATCAAATCCTTTCCTTAAATTTCAAGCTGAAACTCCATTAAAGGGAGAAGAGAAATCAAAGCCTCTGTAATATTTCACACCCCATCGTCACCCGACGAAAGATACATATGCACTCCAACCACTTACCACTACGACGACACTCGTTCAACAACTCCGCCATCAATTCCATTCAAAATGGCACATAAAAGCGCACAAGAAAGGGGACATTCGCCTGCCATTAGCTTCTATTATTTTGAATAATTCATTTTATTTTGTCGAATTTCGCAACCCTCAAACGAAGAACATTACCCTCGATGGCCACCACCCTTAACGTATGCACAACAGGCCAAAAGTGTAATCTTTTGCCAGCAGCAGTTGTGGGGTGAATCCAGTTCAAAAAGAAGTTCACCATGTTGTGCCTTTAAGGCGGCTGTATAGGTACTTATGTACCTCCAACTTCAGTCTCGGCAGCAAAGAGCAAAGCCTTCATAAAACTCTAAGCGGATCATCCGATGCGATGTGAATGGAACCTTTTTTCCTTATCCCTATTGAATATTTCATGGCATGATGAATCCCGCAAGAAGCAGGAGCAGATACATTTCACATTTATTCTAACATCTGAATTTGGCTGCTGTCTGTGGAAAAGTGCAAGCTACAGTTGGAGTTACAACCCCAACTACACAGTTAGGACTATGAACGGCCGCAAATCCGTAAAGAAGGATTTGGATGATTTTAAATAATGTCGCAGAGCTTTTACCCCTCCACAGGAAAAAAAGGACATCCTTCGTCAACGTGTTTTGTTGGGCACACCTGAAAATTGCTTTTCCGTGAATTTCAAGATACGCCAGAAGCACCAACCGCACCGGGATAACATTTTCTAAACACTGTCAGGGTGAATTCTTTAAATTTAATTTTTCTCTAAAATTTTTTTTTTTTATTTTTTTTTTTTTTTGAATAAAACATTAAATTTGGCGGAAGAGAAAAAAAATGGGCGAAATTCGGTGATAAAGTGGCGAGTAGCGCAATTAATTGCCCGTAGCGTGGTTTATGTGAGGCGCGGTCTTTTCAATTTTTTTTTTTTTTTTTGTGATTTCCATTCAGGCTTGTAGTGAATCCTTACCAGCCAGCCGCACCGGCAAATTGACACTCTCTCGGACAATTTCAATAAATAAAATCGCCAGGAACAATCGAAGTGAAAATTGAATGGGCGAACGTGGGAGTTATTTATACATTATAAGAGGAGGCAGTGCTAGACGAGACCGAGAGTATGATGGCGAGGACATCTCGGCAGCAAATCAACCAACAAACTGTAGTCCAGCCAGCGAAAAATTACCCGAAAAGGGACTCCAACTATACACCAACTGTACTCCAACTTCGAACTTCACTTCTGGCAAATTGCACTCTACTGGTATACGAGTACTACAGCTTTATGTTTTGTTTGCTTTTTTTTTGTTTTTTTTTTTTTTAATTTTTAAATTTTATTTTTTATATATTTTAAATTGCCCGAAAAATATGGAAGATGAGCAACAAAAACCGGGACATGTTGGAAATGAATAAAATTTATTTCCTCCTACAGCAGATAATAAATTTTATATGAAAGTGCGGTATGTTTCGGGGTCCGGGCTTCGGGACTTTTGTCTGTTTTTAGGCCCCCAACACATTGGTGTTGGTGGTGTTAAATTTTCTTCCTTTTTTTTTCGAAGTTTTCAAGAATTTATTCGGAGACACAATAGACGTAGTTTGATGAAAAAAAAAAACAAAAAATGGCTGGCAACAAATAGTGGAAATATTAAATTTTTGAAACTTCGAATGGAGGTTTTTTGAATGTGAAAAATTGATGAGTGGACTCATTGTTATGCAAACGAGAAAACGCTGTTCATGAGAGATGTGCGGTGCAGTGGAAGAGAGTTAAATTTTATTTATTCACTTAATAGTTTTGTCAGTTTTATGAATTTATTGGTTAAAAACCTGCGGACCGCTGGTGAAATCTAATGCAGTGGAAAAAAGTTCAGACATTCACGTATAAATTATGGGATTTTCGGAGGAGTATCTTCATAAATATTGTCATGTTTTGGATATGCATATCGGGCTCTAACCATTTATGAATGCTGACTATGTCTGCTATATATTTATCAACAATATCCAACTGGTCCTGTTAAATTGCTAAAAGAAAAATGAAACACTGTTGGTAATCTATTCGAAAATATGAGAATCACGAAGGAGGAACTTTATGCTTTGTTTCGTATATCGTGAGTACCCCTGGTCGTGTTCAAAATTCTTATGCAGGGAAACTGGAGACTTAGTTACGTACTTAGGTCTCGCTAAAGTCTAGATTCTGTTTTTTTTTTGTTTTCGGAACAGAGCACTCAGACAAAGAACGACTCCCTTTGCACCCTTTGTATATTCGCTTCTCATAAAATCTTTCAGTCTTGCAAAGAGAGATGAGTAAGCGCTTCAATGATAAGGTGCCTACAGTACCAGCACACACAACGTCAGCGCCGTGTACCTGCAGCCTGATGCGAGCGTAAGCCGGGCATTCATAGAGATAGTGCTCCCCGGTTTCGTCATCACTTTCACAGCAAGCATCGGAGGATGTTGTGTCGCTTATGCCCAGCACATTTAAATGCTTTGCAAAAGTGTAGTGCCCTGTCAAGACGACAGTAATCAGTCAGTTTTTCAGTCAGCGTGAGTTTGGCCAACTGGCTCCAAATGAACACTCCAAGATGATTCAGTTCCTTTTCCACTTGGACTGCCATTTAACACAGCTGGAGATAACCTGATTCCAAACATGCACCAGCTATCTGTAAAATTATTATTTTTTTTTAAGTAGCGCACGCTCAAGAGATTAAGTTATCCTTAAAAGGTTTGCACACAGCGAGGGCGAAGGAAAATTAGGGAGGAATGAAAGTTAGGTACCGATGTACGTTGGTTTTAAATGTCTGAATGTTATAATGACTAGGAATTAGAGAGCTCGGTAGGCCATTCCACAAGCGAGTTGTTCGGCTTAGGAACGAATCACGATATTTCAGAGTACGTCCGAAAGTGATGAGTATTTAGAGCGAGACAAGTGCTACGGTTGAAGGCTTAAAGGGGCTAAATGCTACTGGCGATTTCTATGGAACACTAATGGTGAATATAGCGATAAAAGAAAGTGGAACACGAGACATTTCGTCGGTGTTCGAGGGTGTCTATTGACTGGGTGATATTAGCATCACCTATGAGTCTTACTGCACGATTTTTAATCCTATCTAGAGGTCCAATTTTGGGCGGATAAATGCTTTATATATTGAGGCCAGATCAGAGGAGGAACATTATTTCTTAATCATTTGAGGAAACCTAGACATTTAGCAGAATTTTTGGCGACATCAAATATGTGGTCATTCCACATATACCGAGAATGGACAGTTTTTCGGTTTCGACGATTCAGGTGCCAACAGACTTCCGTTGTGTTTTGGAAGCGTAAAGTCCGACTCTATTGGAGATTCCCCAAATGTTTATGCTTTGAATATCAGAATTTAATGAGCTTAGCATACGCTGCCGATCCCGGGAACGAATCTGAAGAGCGAAGGGCACTGTCGTCAGCAATCATACATTGGACTAGAAGTAGCAGATAAGAGATTATTGATAAAAATTAAAAAGAGTGTCGGAGACAGAACCACCAAGACAACTTGAATTGAACGTTCCGAAAGGTAGTTTCTGATCCATTGAAGAAGAGAGTCGCCGATCCCAAGTGCACGTATTTTCGACAAAAGAGCCTGATGCCAAACTCTGTCAAATCTTAGAAATATCAAGTGCAACTTTCTTGCTTTCGCCAGATTGATGTACGCTTTGGTTCCACTTTGCGGTGAGAAATGCCATCAGATCACCAGTGGATCTGTTGCTACGAAAACCGTACTACCGGTCATTGAGAAGTCTTCGTGTTTCAAGATATTTCATGAGCTGTTTCCATGGCCTACTAAAGAACGGACGTAAGTACAATGAGTCTGCAGGGGGGACAGAAGAAGATTCGCCTTTTTTAGAGACGGGCTAGATAAATGGTTTTTTTCCATCTGCTCAGAAAGAGTCCTAAAGAGTAGGATTGATGAAAAAGCTTACGCAGTGATTTTGCCAGCATGGAAGAACACCTCTTCAGAAGAAGGGGCGATATGCCATCTGGACCAGCGCATTTATGTATGTTGAGATTTTTAAGTACTCTTGCTACTACAAGAGTGCGAAGGTGGATTCGTCGCGTTGAAGATTCGACGCACTCAAATGTAGGCCTATCTGTAAGATAGGTCAGAAGGATGTATGCCCGAGGCATGGAATCTCAGCATGGTTTCTCCAACCCACAAGAAAGTAGACCATTTTGACTCGCTAATTGCGAGTCAGAACTGTGGCTAGGCCAGTAGGTTTTCTACCTACCGAATGAAGTTGATAGTACTACTAGTAGAGGAATTCATTAGTTCGTTGGAGCCGCATTGTTCCCTGAAGAAAATCTTCCGTCCAGTTCCGTTGAGCGCTGGACATTCTGAAAAGATGTTTTCAGTTGTATTTTCTAGACAAAGTCGGTACTCCGGAGAACTGACTAGATTCATTTTGTGTGAGGTGATTTCTGATCCCGTGTTACCCTGTGAGGAAACCTACTAAGTTTTTGATATCGTGCCGACTTAGATTTTGACATTTATTGGCATTTTAGTTGAAGCGCAATATGGCTCGTTTGGCCTGTCATAGAGCTGAGTTATTCTCCTAATATGAGATGCATCTCGACTGCTCCTAGCTGTTAACAGCTGAATTGACTGTTGATTTAGGATTGCAGCAGAAGGGTTCAGGTGAATTAAAGGGAGTTTCAGAGCCCTTTGTGGTCAAGTCGTCAGCCTTTTCATTCCCATCAATGTCCTTATGACCAGGAATCCACCACGGTTTAGAGCTTAGTTTTTTTAGGGCTTTGAAGCCTGATTCAGAGTCAATGGGGTGCGAGCTAAGGGCATTTATAGCTCCTCGACTGTCCGTGTATATGTGAATATTTGCACCCTTGATACCAGAGTTGTAAATATGAATGGCACATACTTGAATGGCGTGGAGTTTTCACTGAAATAAATTGGAACTTTCGCCCATTGCAATGGTAATATGCACAAGAATACACGGATTCTTGCTCCAATTCGCGATTCCATTTTAGAAGCATCCGTATACCTCGTTATGCTCCTCTGGCTGTTTGGTGGGTTACTGTTAACCCATGTTTCTTTGCTGGGAATCTCCGTGTAGAAGCCTTTATTGAACCATAATGTGATTTGAAGGCGGTCTGTTAACGCGCAGATCATATCAAGTTCCGGAATTTCGGTACGGGTGATCGCTAAGACTTACTTCTTTAATTTGTACCAGACTTGCTGTGCTGCGTAATATATATACATATATATAAGTGTAAGGGCATTAGTACTATTAGTACTTCTACGGCAGCTGTAGGGCAGGCCCGAAAGGATCCAAAAATGCCCAAGCATGCAAGACGCTGAGTTCTAATGAGCTTTCATATGGTGATCTTTTGCGTGACTTTAGTCCGCCATACTATAGAAGCATATTACGATGGCCCTGACCACCATTGTATAAATCCAGTGAGTGATCCTCGGAGAGATGTGTGCTGACATACATTCGATGGCAGGCCAGCAAAGTGTTGGTTGCTTTATTTATTTTTTTGTTTAAGTGAGAGTTCCAGTTGAGTCTTTTGTCTAGGATTACTCTCAGATATTTGAACTCGTCGGAGTACTCAATGATTGTATCTTTAATGTTTCTTCGTTTAGTGAAAGGAACTGTGACGTCCTTATTTGGGTTTATTGAAAGATTCTCTCTGATGCATCAGTCCAGGACTGTCTTAAGGCGTTTTGCGTAAGTGCAGCGACTTCATTAGTTCTTCTGGCTCTAACGATGATGACTAGGTCATCAGCATAACCAATTGTGTTGTAGCTTAAGTTGCTTAATTTGTTGAGCAGATCAACTATGACCAGAGACCACAGGATTTGTGATGATGCGCCTCCTTCCAGCTGATATTGATACCGAAGTCGGCCCTGATGAAGTAGTAATCATCTGGCTTTCAAGCATCGCTTTGACCCAGTTAATGGTTGGTTGCTCGACTTTTCTATGGAACAAAGGATTTGATATGGAGTCAGATTTCTCGACAGCGGAAGGAGCTTTTTAATTCAGCTGTCGGCTTCATTTGTCTTTCTATGTTTTAAGCTTTCTCTGTTATGGACGTCAATAATTCCTTCCATCGTTTCATAAAACGATGTCAAGCTTATAGGACGATATGATTTAGATACTTCCCTGGCCTTGTTGCCTGGTTTGGGGATAAACACCAAGTTGACCTCCCTTCAAGTGCGTGGTATGTAGCCCAAGTTGAAGCTGAACCTAAATATGGCTATTAGGGTGGGTACAAGGAAGTCCAAACCTCTTTGTAGCAGAGCTGGAAAAATTATGTCTATGCCTGCCGCCTAGTATGGTTTACATGAGTTGATAGCCCACTTAAACTTATCCGGACTGAAGAGTTTTCCGGATAAACTATTGATTCTGCTGAGGTTTCTTGGGAGTAAAACCTACGTTGACTGTGCATAAGACACATCAATATTAGAAGTCTCTGGGAAGTGAACTTGAATCATGGTGTTTAGGGTTTTCTCACGGTAGCGTGTGATTGTGCCATCTGGTTTGATTAATAATCCCATGCAATAAGAATGATCAAGGGAGTCACGCTACAGCAGGAAGTTCTTCGAGTTTCTCGCAGTAAGCACGCCAGGAAACTCTCTTTGATCTTCGCAATGCTTAGTTGTAGTATATTTTCGAATAGCCTCTAGGTTTTGATTACCCCATGCCACGCACCGTTTTACCACAGTTTGTATCACGGGTCCCCAAATCTTATTGGGTGCGTTGGCGTCGCAACTAATGCTAAGTCCCGGACAAGTTCCTGCACTGGTGTAGGAGGAGCGAAGTACGAGTACGCCGATGCGCATACGAATCTATGCAGTTGTCGGCCGTTGTACCGTTCAATTTATATTGCCATCATGTCCCTAGTTACGAAATCTGAAATGAGAGAGAATTTTATATATTTCGCAATGATAAGGGTTGCCCTCGGTCTAACTATCTCTCTGGTTTTGCCTTTTAAGCCAAAAATCTTACCATGATTTGCCCATGGCTCTTGGATAAGTTCAATAATGATGTTCTCTTCAGCACATCGTTGGCTAAAGGTGTCCGAGGCACCCATAACTCTGTGCAGAATGGATGTCGTTTATTGAGTGCATAATTGGAGTTCCGTGCTCTGCAGGGTTTGTTGTCACCTCTACATCCTACCGCACCCTATTGAGAGAAACCATCTCTTCTACCTCTCGGCCGTTGATATGGAAACTACAGTGCTTGTGGTGGCGCTGGCGTTAACCCTAGGTTGGATGAAGGATTGGGGAGGGTTGTTGTTTTCGGATCGCATGCGTTTCGCCTCGGGATACTTTTCCGCTACTTTCTCTGCTGCATAAATTCGGGCTTGCTCGTGGTTGCACCAATTCTTTAGCGCACGCTTGAATCTACGCGGTTCGGCTGGCGTGAAAATGACGTACTTGGACTCAGTCTGAGCCACTTTGCCAGAGGTTTTAGGTACGTTGGCCTCATCGGGATGTAATTCGTCCGATAGTACATTGCTGCATAAAGTCCTGGTTTTTGAGACGGAGTCGCTAAGTCGAGACAAGTTCTCTTGTAGGTCTTCCATCTCCGAGACGATGCTTGATGACTCCCCCCGATTGGCAGATGTCATGTCGGCATCGGCAGGGTGTTCTGAAACATCCCTACCCGATGATGCAATTGTAGAGGCATCATTCTCTTTTGTTTTTGGAATGGAAGTATCAATTATGATTCCCACAAGCGATCAGAATAATCTGTCGCCCGTGGTGTACCCATCTAACCACAGAAAGGCTATCTTGAAGTCGGATGTCGCCTGGTATCCGAAGTTCGCAAACTACCGACTAAGAACCCTCTTAGCCATGCATCCATCTGAGCTTGCTGCTCCACCATTTGCGATTTTTTCACCGAGATTTACTCCTCCATATATACCTACGAGTATGTCCTTGTTTTCAATCAATCTATCAATGGTTACTCCGCGATATTTCACTCCTTTTATGTTGCAGGACAGTACAGTTGAATTTAATTTTGAGCGGGTGTGCGCATGTAGATTATTCAGATGGAAGCCGTGCTGGGTGTCAGATCCACTTCTTAAAGGATTCTCGCAGAGAGACGAGATTTACCTCAATTGAGTGCGTGTTCTGGAGTTGTGGGGCTAGAGATAGATCGTCCGCATACGAAAATTCTTTAGATGTAGTGTTTCGCATATTGTGAAAGTGGGGAAGGCTGTCATTGAGGTGTCTGGTTTGCTGTTGTTTTGCAACATACCGTCTTCCAGAGTTCCTGGACCAGTCCAGTATGACAGACCGTATCGTGTGCAGCAGTAAGGTCTATGAATGCAGTGCCAGTCTTAAGCCAATTTTCAAAGCCATCTTCAATAAAAGTTATTGAGGCCAGTACCTGTTCAGTGCAACTACGACCCCTTCAGAATCCACCTTGTTCTAGAGGGATAACTTTGTTTGATAGCTACGTCAATTCTGTTATATACTAAGCGTTCGAGGATCTTATAACATACACTTAAGGGAGCGTCGGTAACTATCGATCCTGTTGGCTGGTTTCCCCGGTTTAAGTACCGCAATGGTTTTTAACTTCTTGAGCTCAATAGGCAGGTTTCCGGATGCTAGAATATTATAAAAAAAATTGCAAAGCCTGATTTTAATATTTTTCCCGCAATTTTTAATAAATTTACGATAGATTCCATCAACTCTGGCGGCTTTTCCATGCTTGCAGAAGCCGATAGCTACTTCCAGCTCGGTAATGATGAAAGCTAAAATAACCTCTTAATATGTAGGGTGTGAGCTTTGCCCGACTTTGCTTTGGAAATCTCTACAACAGGATTTCCAATCAGTTCTGGATCAGTCTTAGGTTGGTGTGATGGGAAGGAGTTTGATCCCCGATGTCATTATTTTTGGTCGGGTGAAGTTCAGGCTTTGTGTTGTTTTTACCCATTCGTGCATTGCCTAAAGACTGTAAGAGTTCCTCTGCAATTTTGGTGTCACCATTCTCCTGAAGTTCTTTATAAAGTCGGTCGTCACTACTAGTATTCCAGCCGGGATCGTATTCTTTCCAGTAACTGCGTGGGATGTGTTTCTTTGCTGTGGCTATTGCGCTATAAACAAAGTCCCCATAGTTCTTAGCAATCGGAGGAATCCATCAGACATTGGAGTCGAGATCTTTGGTGAAACCTTGCCAAACTGATTTCTGAAAGTTCCCACCTTGGCTGCTGGGTGGAGTTTACCATCGGGATCTATATCCTGGTTTCTAGGATCATTGGACGGTGTTGGTTTCGAGCAAAATCAGATAAGACTGGTAAAGAAACTTGTTGTTCACACTCGGTGCAATTGGATGAAGCGGAGCACAGCTCTGGGTTTAAGCCGTGGTTCTAATGTCTAGTGTGGAAGATACCTCTGTCTTTTGCATTTAAGATTAGAGTCAGACGATTTACATATGTCAGCTCAGTCTGCAAGTTTTGACCCCATTTCGTCATCCGCGTGGTATCTCCAGAGAGGGTAGTGGCTGTAAGAATTTCTTGCGTATAGTGCGGAGTGTTCGTACACTAAAATTATTGCTAAAGGCCGGGAGCTACTGGGAGGTTTGCAAATGTTTGCGATTTTAAGATCACCTATCAATATCACTGTGATAAACACATTGTCGCTTTTCTTGGTTCAAACCAGGTTAACATTTTTTACTGGGGACTTGACACATGTTGCTATGCGCCTACTACAATGATCAAAAAGTTCCGAAAATTCAGGAAATTAAAAATACAAGTTTATTCACCTAAATCTATATTGTCCCCTTTAGAATAATCCCAATCGATTGCAACATACTTATGCCAGCGCTTGATCCAATCCTCGAAACATTTTTTATATTCGGTTTTCGGTATGTCCATCAGTGCTTCCTGCGATTTTTATATTACTTCCTCTCGTCTGCTGAAACGCGTTCACCGTAGTGGTTTTTTAACTCGATTGAACAGAAAGAAGTCACAGGGAGCCAAATCAGGTGAATAATGATGGAACTGTGCGACGGCGCGTTATCATGGTGCAAAATCCACGAGTTTTCTGCCCACAATTCTGGCAAAAATTCATGATGCACTACACCATTGTAATCCTGGCTGGGCCAGGAAGTCACAACTCTGAGGTAGTTAAGAACTTGGTCTATATTGTCTCCGCAGTTACAATTGTTGTTTTTTTTTTTAACTCAGGAGGCAATCCGGCTCTGCTCTATGGCGTAGAGGCATTGACCTTTATCAAAAACGGATGAAAAAGCACTTGGCCGTTTTGAGAGAAAGATACTGAAGTTATTCCTCGACCCGATTCACAAGAATGGATTAGGAAATCCTACCATGAACTGTACGCGCTGGACCATATTTTGCAAGTGGATATCCCAGCCTCCATACAAAAATATTCGAGTTTACCCCCGAGGGTGGGCGCAGTAGAGGATGACCTCGTTTAATGTGGTGCGTGTGGAATGCGGTAATGTAGAAGCCGGGACCATCTAGAGGTTGTGGTAGCTTGAGAAGCTTATTGGTTGTCTGAAGCCCAGGTTCACCCCAGACTGTAGAGCCACCTAAGTAAGTAAGTACTTTGAAACGGAAAGTGGATTAGTAGAAAGTAGTAGAGATTTCTGGATTAATGTACGCAGATGAAGGAGTCACATGACAACGAATCGCTTCGTCGGAAGCTTGTCCAACAGCTTGCATAAATGATTATTCCATATTCTTAGCACCGTTAGCAAATCTACCACAAGTTTCCCTTTCCTTGTCCGTCCTTGTATGTTAGGCTGTCGATTATCACTTTGCTGAACCTTCCGATAATATTTCATCTGAGAACCCGAAGCTCGTTTACGAGACTGAGAGGACTTTTACGTCGTCCATATCGGTATGCCAATAAAAACAGTTTTGAGTGACATCGCTTTCCTCCTCCGTTTTAGCGTGCGCTTGTCATGTGCATGAAAATCTAATTTATGACAAAAGCGAATACCGAGACCGAGGAGATAGTCGTACAATTAACCCTCAACCTGGTAAATCAGACCCTTTGTGCCACACCTTGCTCATAAGGGGACATCGGTGTCAGTAGCCCCCTATGGGGTTATGAACTATAGCGAATGGAACGATATACTTAGCCCCAATGATCTCTCGAAGAGCCTGTGTATACCTTTTTCAGGATCATGAGCTAATATCGGACTAATGTTGGCAAACCTGGCCTTGATGAAGATTGTAACGAAAGGTCGCTCACATGCCAAATGTTAAAAATTTCTCGCCACCCTCAATAGACGCTGCTTCGGAATTTGCGAATTTTGAAACTGTAAGTGATGAACAGGATCGAAGATCATCAGTATATCCTGTCACAACCGACTGAACCTCAAAATGAAGTCGCACGGCAGATAAAAGCATGGAAAATTTCTTATATGAGCTGCATCGACGCATTTGGAGTTGAGGTCAATAAAAATTGTTTAGGACTAGTGTATTGAAGTGAAGATTGTGGAGGACGCATCTTCATTGGGTCAATGACACTTCTTATATCCGTGAAACAACTTACTGGCTGCGGAATACTGTTGTGAATGGACTCACAATTGACAAACCCGCTCATATCTGCTCAGATCAGATGAAATGTTCGGACCTCAAACAGTCTTCGTGCGACCGTACAACTAGCGGAGCACTGTTGGATCGGCCAAACAAAAAAAAAAGAGTGGGAAACATATGTACACATGAGATTAGGACTGCTACAATATGCTTGGGTGAAAATTTCTAGTGCTCTTAAGGTATATCCTGTCTTGTTTTAGAAACCTTGTCACACTCAACAGATTATACCAAGAAAAGGTAGGAAGTTGACTCACCGAGATTTCCTTTCTTTTCCTGGTTCAGATTCTAGAGAAAGCCTCAATGCTGCCGAGACAGACCGTTGTTTGGCGTCTACTGGCGTATTTTTGCGAAACTTATTCCAACAGACAACCAACGGATGGGATATAATTTCGCTTATCGTTGCAGTGTAGATCCAGAGAACACTTTACAATGACAAGCTCCATATCTTGCAGAACGCTCTTTTACACTGATAGCCAGCCAACAAGGCTTTTTAAGTTTTTGATCTATGATGGACCCAACTATTTCTGATTAGATAATTTGGAAAGTAAGTCTGAAGGACGAGTCAGAAAGTCTAGTTAACTCTTATTATCTGGGTCCTGATCTACGGCTGCGCGGGAGGATGAAAGTTAGTAAGGACATCTTTTGTCATTCTGACCTTTTGCGTTCAAGGGCTTTGGACGTGAATAAGAAAGTGTTCATCTACCATCTAGAGCAATTGGATATTAACTTTCCGGCCGGAAGAGGTTTCGCTTCGTGGGGAGCCTCACTATAAGAGGTACACACAAGGAATTTTTCTTAAGTCATTAGAGCTCAGGAGACTATGTCAAAGGACTCAAAGCCCTTTGCTTCTCTATGGTTTACCCTGATTTATAGAACTTTTTGGAGGGAAAATAAGACAAAAGATGTTAGTACAAGGTAGGAACGTTCAAAGAAGACTTTTGAGTTATGTATCTACATGCTTCGATACTTTACTATAGGCTGATTAAAGGAAGGGCTCCTGTAATATTTGCATCCCTGTCACCTTTCCACATCGCACTTGGAATGTATGTAGAACACACCTATTTATCATATTCGTAACCTCATAACCGTGCTAAAGACCGATTTGGCTTTCACAAAACCTTACGAACTACAATGAAGTTTAACCGAAGTAATTACGGGCATTATGTTAAACGATTGAAAATCCTTACAAATTTACAAAGTTATTTTATAAAGTAATCCATTTATGTATATCTATCGTCTTTTTCCAACGCTCCACTAAAGTAAATACGCCTCGTTTAAAGAACTTATTATCCCTTTGAGTCAAAAAGTCTTCAAAGTTCTATTTTATAGCATCCAGGCTATAAAAAGAGACTGCCTATTGAAGGTGATTGCCTAAACTTCGGAAAAGTCTGATGAATGAGCTGGAATTCATATGGTGCATGTGGTCTTGCATCATCAGCAGTATGGGACCATGTCTTTTTACCTAAGAAGCATGTTTCTGGTACAATTTGCTATGCATTCTGTCGATTTATCTACAGTGCTGTCTACAGACTCTGTTGTGATTGTTTCTTCGCGTTTCGAATAATGCATGCACCATACTGCGACCATTCCCTGGGGTGTTTTCGTATGACTAACGATTGCTTTGACCTCTCCTATTATCGTATAAGATCTACTTTTCGTCTCGAATGAAAAATGTGAAAAATGATCAACTCGGCATCTGTTGATTAAAGATATTGCAGTATCCAAGCGTTGGTGGGTATTTGCTGGTGTTAAGGTACATCTTCCCAGTTTTTTTTTAACGTTCCGATGGCTAAAAGCTGGCGACTTATAGCAGAAAAACAAAGCAGTATTAGATGAGTTTTCTACAACAGCTGCTACAGATTTTTCATTTTGATTAATATTCTTTGAACTTTATTTTGCTGAACTTTGCAAACCAGCTTCGAATTGTTTGCTCGAATCATGTACCCAAATGAAAAGCAAATTGCGTTATTTTCTAAGTCCTGTGCCTGTGGGATTTAACTTTACGGGTTGGAGGCGTGATCTTTTGATCAATACCCGTTATAGGATTTTCTACTCTTTGCGTTTTGCTTCCAATTTCTGAATGAATTTTGTAGTTACAAAATGTAGCTTAGATTCAGAATCTATTAACGTACGACATATACGAGTAGGTATCATACGAGGATATAACAATGAGTACAACTCTTGTTGGATCTATATGACGTTTTTAAAATTGTTGCCCTTTTGCAACTCTAATATTTTACTTGCTATCTGATCGTTATAGCATTGTTTCGATTTTGATCTAACAATGAGTACTTTGCGATCTTTTATTTGGCATCCAGTGGCATGATCAGGAGAAATGAGTCATCTTCGAATAGCTTCCAAATCTGGAGGCTGCATACAACTTTTCGTTTGTTTTTCTCCAAGTGGTACATATTTAGCATGTAATGCAATTGTGATAGCTTCAAGAGTCTCCACGAATCAATCACCCGTGCTTAGACTACTGTTCGGTTCGCTTGAAGATTGCTAAAACAATGACTTTTTGTCCAATTTTTGTAACATCGAGTGTTGAAACTCTCGTTCCAAGTTACAGGCATGACTTTCTTGATAGAAAAATTCCACTTTCTTAGACTATGTCCCGTTCTTTTGTGGTTAGATTTTCAAAAATCATTGTAAATTAGGTCGACACCAAGTTTTTTTTTGTTGTAGCGATGAACCAGAGTTTTTTGAGATACCATATAGTGCTGGTCAGTCTGCTCAGATTTAAGTCCTTATCGAATTCGCAGAGTTATAGTGACAGCATATGCGAAAGCATTCGATCTTCCCATTACGGTGGGCCAGATGACCCACTATTTTTCTGTATAGAGCTGAAAGTTTATTTCCCCCATCATTCTGGTAAAAGAAATAATGTCTCGTCTTTTGAGATTATCCATAACTCTAGTCATATTTTGATATGTACTTCTGCGCGGACCGAAGCAAATAGATATCAGAAGGAGCAATGTCTGCTGAATGTGTCGGGTGGAACAGAATGTCTTATCCGAGTAGTTCTGGGGTTCTAGCTTTCTAGCAGTTTCAGCCTTGAGCACCTTATGGAAATGTTCCCGCACATGGTAGCCAATCACTTTGTCGTGTTTTGTGTCGTATATTGGTATTTTTTCTTCGAAATACTTTCTCGGTTGTCTCCAGTTGTTCGTCTTTTCTTCTTCTACTCATACTCATAAGTTGAAATCTATGGGAATCCAAGGGGCTTCTAGAAACAAACGAAGCTGTTCATGAAGCCTTCACCACGAAACAAGAACGTTTCTACATCTTTGATCATTTGAGCTAGATGCTTCACCATATTTTTCTCGGAACATATTGCCTTAAGCTATCACGGTTGATTCAATTTAAAAATGATCTTAGATACAAGGTTTCCGCTTTACTTCTGAAGCATATCTTTTAGCATTTTAATGCCACACTTAAAAACTGGAGATGAAAGTACTAGTTGAGTTCAAGAAAACCTCCTCCATTCTTCTAGCTAAAATCTTTAAATATTCTATTTAAGGAGTTCAAGAAGGAGCTCTAACGCTAATCCTGGGTTCTAAGAATCGTTCCTTAAAGACATTTTACTTCAGTCTGGATAAGTGGTATCTTCTTAAAATCCTCTCCCATCCCCAATCGCAAATTTTACAACCTCATCATCGGGTGAGTTCTAAAAGCATGGCTTGCTTGCCCACATTGTGCAGTCTTTAAGGAAAATCGTTCCTCGTCCCAGTAAATATTTTAAGCCCTATTAACAAAGTAGTTCCGTATGGTCAACATTAGCTTACCCCTAACTTCCTTAAAGGAGCTCATAAAAATTCCTAATATCGCCAGCTCCCCTTTTATCTACTCATCTTTTGCTTAATAAAATTCAAAAAAGAAAAAAGCTAAAACTTGTGCTCACCATAGTTACCTCAACGCCTCAAATTGATGGCATATTTCGTGCAACCCTGATTAGTTTGGCCCGGCAAAGTAAAGTTTTAACAAAACTTTTTGGCCAACAAAATGTACACACAAAGTATCCATATTTGTGTCCGCATCCGTATCCGTATCCGATGGTGTAGTTGTAGTCGTATGCATATTTGTTGCAGATGAGAATCCTTACGCTAAACAATGCGCCAAACAACCACGAGGAAGCTGGCGTGGGCTATTGAAGACCTCAGCAAAGACGAGCATAACAAACTGGGTTAGCTGCAATACAAAGTCATCTTTGGGTTTAACTAGCTTTCGTTGGTTTATCAGTGCCAGGATACACACCATGGCTAAGGAGCACTCTCATGGTCTGGTGTTGAAATGTATGTTGTAAATTTTAGGTGAAGTTTTAAGTGAGGCTGTCATAACTTTTAGTGTGGTCCTGGTGTATGAGATGTTCATGTTGTGGGCTAACATAACCCTCCCTCAAAAACCAACAACTTATTGTGTTGTGTTTAGTTTGTCTGCAAGAAAGTGGTGTGGGTATCTAAACAGTGACTTCGATTGGAGCATTTTTGAAGAAACTTGCTGAAATATGAGGAGTTGAAGGGATTCCTGATAGGCTAGTTTGTGAACTCAGCAACATATTAAACACTAGTATCACATCCGGTATTATATTTTATACCGATCCAGGTAGTTTAGAATGACATTGAAAAATTAAAAGGAGGCTGCAAGTAACTAACACAGTAAGTGCTGTAGGACAATAGCACTAAGAACTCTTTCTCCTCGACATGACAAGTGCTCAATGTCTTAGACATGATATTAAAATCATCCTAGGAAATTTTGACGCGAAGGTATGAAAGAAGGAGATACCTCGTGCCACAGATGGCAAATAAAGCCAGCACGACTCCACTTCCGAGGACTGACTCAATCTTTTCGACTTCGCTTCGAGGCGAAATGCCATCATACCAAGCACGTCGACGTTCATAATTGGACCTGGCGATCTTCTGACCAACCTACCATCAACCACATTGATTGCGATTGACCTGAGATGCGCCTGCATTACTCTGTGTGTCCGAACGTTTTGAGGGGTCAATATTGACTACGACTTATTGTGGCAAGGTATTAATGCGGATATGCCTATCCTTTTCAGGAGAAGGAAATACCATGAGAAAGTTTAACGTCGAAAGGCTGCTATTGTAAAGAATCGGCATGTGCTCTGGCTTGATCTCAAACGACGCTCTGCAACGCCAGTACCTTGTCCCGAAACACTGTGGCAAAACTGCCAAGAAGTCATCAGAGATGTTGCCTCCGATGTACTAGTTTTCGCTCCATCACCACTATGAAACAATTGGTTCCGCGATGAATGCCGGTTGGCACATGCAGACGAAAAGAAACCATGAAATCGACTCGTATAAAGAAGGACCACGGCAACTTATGAGCTCTACTAGCTAAAAGGAAGAACGAAAACTGGGTTCTCAGAAAAATCGCGAGATCGAGGATATTGATGATTGTTATAGCAGAAAATATATTTGGAAATTTTATCAAACTAAAAAAATACCAGGTAAGCAACGTACAAGATAAAAACCTTCAAGGATGACCAAGGGAATGCAGTGGAGGATTTGAAATAAGTGATAAAGTTCTGTAGACTGTTGTTGCTGACTGACTATTGCTATTCTTGCAGAATGAAACATTCAACTTGGACGACAATGGGCAAGAATTCCATCCACCGCACTTCGACGAAGTGAAGATGGATATCAACACTTAAGTTTAATAATGCTGCGGGTACTAGCGGTCTGTTTTGTGTTTGCTTAGGTATTCAAGGCAAAGTGAGATGCCGTTATAAAGAGCATGCACCAAACTATCTCTCAAATATGGTCGGACGAAAACATGCCAGACTGACTAAATTTCATCTCTGTACAACTGAGCCTAATAAAATGAAACCCTGTAGTTTCCGCCGGTTATAGGGCCACCGGCGCAGGAAATAAAGTTTTCTCCATCGTACTATTCTATTTGAGGACCTTAGAGCTTTGGTCAACCAACTCATTGGTCCGAATCAGTGTGGTTGCTGGGGTGGATAGTCCAACATCGACGAAGCCAACCTCCAAAATCCAAATCGGACCCGCAACATATTGGTTGACTTTGAGGCCATATGTGATAAAAAATGATATGAAGTCTTGCCCGGTCTTGGCATTCCGCGGAGAAAACTCGGTACTTCCGCAAGGTCGGTAAACATTTTAATGAGACCTTTGATGTTAAAACAGGCGATTCACTGTCATGGGGTTTTTCCAAAATACTAAATACTCCAGAGTATTACTTTAAACTCGCAGACCAACACTAGAGGGGCGTTTTTTCTGTAAAACTACTTGCATATGAGGATGGAATAACAATTATCGGTAGGCCACTGCGAGCTGTTTGAGGGGCATTTGCAGATATTGAAGCAGAAGTAGTGAAGATAGGTCTGGAAGTCAACGAGGGAAAAAGGAATTGCATGCTGTTATCGAAAAAGGACACACAACTCACTTAAATCTGTATAATTGACAGGTATATAGTAACTTCGAAATATTAAGGGACTTTGGCTACCTAGGCTTCACAGTGACCATGAGCAACAGCACCACTTTAGATATAATTCACATGCCCATCAAAATTGCGCTCTAAAGAACACCGTTCATCAAAGATGGTCTCTATGGCGTGGACGCACAGACTTTATCAGAAAAGAATGAGGAGGCGCCTGATTGTTTTGAGAGAAAAGTTGTTCCAGTGATCTATGGGCCTATGTGCATCAATTGCGACTAGAGGGGAGAATTTAACTGAGCATTGTATGGGTTGTGCAGTGACATGGGCTGAAAATTCAGCTCTGAAAACGAGAAATGCAGTAGAGGAAACCCCGACCTTTGGAACGGGTTAGAATGAGCAAGTGGATTCCCTCATCTATAGCAATATACAATAACTCAAACTGCAGCAAGAAAACAACAACAACAAATGAAGTAATAAAAACAACAGTAACAGCAATGACAACAGCATCAACTACAGCAATAACAACAGCAAGAACAGAATTCTGGAAAGGAAAGGCTTCTCTCGCATTACATTTTGGAACACACTATACCAAACAGGTAGGAGCAGGAACTATCGTATTTCCTAGTTCAGGTTAGTGGATAGTCTAAGAGGTCCTGGAATACCCAATTATACACCAACAAAAATTAAAGATGTGCTAAGTGCGGACAGTGGTTCTGCACAGGAAGAGTGCAATCGGAGATATTGTACTCCAGGTATAAAGTACGTTTAATATCAGGTAAAAGGAACGTGTCGAGGCAAGCGAGGCAGAAAAGCCTGTAGAGATGTAAAATGAAACCTTGTAGAAGAGTCACAGGCCGTGTTGAGAATATACCGAATATCCCGCCGTCAGGCAGAACAAACCTTCCGACTTTGACGGTGGTAGCAAAAATTCTGTTAATCTAAGCTGAAATCTAATAGAGCAGCTGAAGATGACGGCTTACCGGCTGCAGAAAATGACTTTGTGGAGAGTATGTAGCAACTTATTTCCAGGACTTGGTCAAAAGCATGCTCCTGATGAATGGAATCCACCTAATCTTCACATTCTGGCAGATCCGGGAAAGAATTCAATTGACAGCATTTATAGAGACGAGCTTTATAGTTTGGAATCCTTTCCAAACTCATTTAAAGGGTGTTTTTTTCATAGGTATATTTTTTTAGATTCGCAACATTGTTTCTACAGATTGTCAATTTTACAGTTGAAAGTTGATTTGTGGTAAGTACGTTTTGCCATTTTGCGGCGAAGAGGCTAACGCCAGAATAACGCATGCAAATTGTACAAACTTATTTTGAAAACCATAGTTTGGTTCACCAAACTTATCGTGCGCTACGTCCATTTTACGGTCGACATAATCGTCCACCTGGGCAAGTTATTCGGAATACGATGAATCGTTTTCGCACCACGTACACTCTAGTAGATAATACGCATTCCCAAAGATGACAATCAGCGCGAACCGAAGAAGTTATTGCCGTTGTGGAGCGCAGTGTTGAGGAGAATCCGAATGAGTCGATTCGCCATCGTGCACAGTAATTGGAACTATGCCCATCCACTTTGTGGCAGATTTTACGGAAAGATCTTGGCTTAAAAGCTTATAAGATCCAGCTTGTGCAAGAGTTGAAACCGCGTCCATTATAAGCCGAAAACATGATTCAGCTGGATCCTCATTTTCAACGCAAAAATTTTGTTCTCCGATGAGGCCCATTTTCGGGTAAATGGAAATGTAAACAGGCAAGGTTGCCGAATTTCGAGTGTAGAAAACCCAGAAGACTTCGTCGAGACGCCCCTACAACCATTAAAAGTCACTATTTAGTGTGCTTTAAGAACGATGCCGTCCAGAATGTTACCGTCAATGGAGAGCGCTATAGAAACATGATTTCTGATTTCTTCGTTGAATGGCATTGACATGACAGAGCTTTGGTTTCAACAAGATAGCTGGCCCAACATACCACACGGCGCGTGATACCATCAATTTATTGCTGTTTATTTGGGCTAAGAAGGCAATTAAGTAGTAAGGCACTATCCCGAAAAACTAAGGAAATTCTATATACGACCTTGATCACACCACTCCTACTTTATGGAGCTGAAGCATGGACTCTACCGAAAGCGGATGAAGAAATACTCAGTCGTTTCGAGAGAAAAATCCTTCGAAAAATTGCGTTGACATGCTTTGGAGGAGAAGATTCAACGACGAAGTATTCTAGCTGTAGAGCGACGTCCACCTAGTCAGAAAGTTATTCATCTGTCGTCTGAGATGGCTACGACGTGCACAGCGAATGGACACCAATGCTCTGGCCCTCTTCGAATCTATCCCAGTAGATGGAAACTTCACCTTAGGTGGCGCGAATAAGTAGAAGGCGACTTCAGCCGACTTCAAGTGCGCAACTGGAGGCAGTTAGCTAAAGACTGGGCTAACTCGGAAAGCTTATTAGTTCAGTCCCAGCTTCACCCCAATCTGGTTTCAGCCAGCTTTTGTTTGCTGGGCTTCTAAAATCCTGCCCCGGCCTCGATCGAAGATACCACGGGTGGATTGTCGCTATTGCGAGCACCAATTTGAGTATAAACCAAACTGTTAACCATTCCACACCTAGTTTGCTCGTTCGACATCTCTCTTCATGGAACAATTTATCGATAATTGTCCCTTAAGCCTTTCCACCACGAAAAGACAGCTAGAGATAGGATGGAAGCACCGCCATACAGAACTGCCTTATTCCACAATCCTGATGATCTCCCCCACTATTAATTGAAGTATGTGGGCATTGTGGCCAGGTTGGATTTTCCATACTTGTCCAGATACGTCTCGCTCATGTCTATCAGCTGCGTTAATTTACGAACTGCGGTTACTAATTCTCTTGATTGTTCTGATTTCTGAAGCAGTCCTCTCTATTAAAATATAAATGAGCAAGTCCATGCATTCCTTGCTAGACATAGTCTTGTAGCAACAAAATTGAGTTCCATTCCAATTTCTGAGTTTGCAAACATTACTCGGAACAAATACTATGAAGGGATATTGACGTACCTCAATGATTCCATCATTTCAATTCAGAGTTTACATCTGAAAGTCATTTTGCATAGAAGGACCAAGAAGTAATGTTGAAAATCCTCTTACTAAAATCGCCCAGCATTACATACGTAAGAAGATAGCAATTAGTACGCACTTGGCTTTTTCACTTGCACTCACAATGTAGTCCTTTGAAGCTTAAGCAAACAGACGAAGAAATAGAAAGGATGTCTCTCAGCTAGGGCCTTTAAACTATGCAACAATCCATTACAACAAGCCTTCGTCTCCTTGCTGTCTATTTAAGTTAACACTTCACTTGTCATTTGGATTTTACTTGGAAATTTACAAAAGACAAGCATCAGCATACTTACAAATGGATGTACGGGTATATGCAAACGGATACCACCTTTGTGTGTGTAACTTTGTATTTGTGCGTCCAACCCTTCACTTGATATCGTCGACAAAATAAAATGCTCAAACAGAAAGGCATAAATATTTGAACACGATTCGGAATGAAGTTTTCGAAAGATCCTAACGCAAAACCCATGATAGTACATCAGGACGTTTCATGGAAATCCTTTCCTTTAACACACATCCATTTGCAGTCAGAAAAAAAGGTTAAACATGAGAATTCTTCTGCAGACAAGAATACATTTTTGAGTGCAAGGACTTGAACTAAAAAATGAAAAAGACAAGAATCCTCGCAGACCCATCTCAGTTCATCCGTCAAAATTGTAAGCGCGTACAAGAAATGGCTACAAAGTGCGATATCTGCCTTTGTCTGATGATAGTCAGGCGTTCTGATGTATCCAGTTGACAGAAAGGATATCCTTTCAATTTCAATTCATTTCTTTCTTTTATTTTCTTTTTAGTCTTGACAGACTTCGAAACACCGAAAAAGCATTTTGAAATTGAGGGTCTGTAGAGGCAAGACCAGACGCTATCGAATAAAAAAAAAATGAAACCCTTGCGACGTGTATTCGCTTATTCGTAGGAGTACCAGTCGCATCCTTGCTTCCGTTGTAGCCAGCCTAATTCACTTTGCGATGCGGTCTCGTGCATTCGTCAAAATATGTCAGAGAAATATGCGATATGTGGTGAAAGATACTGAGTACGAGTATGTATGTACGTAAATGCCTCTCTCCCGGGATACACTGTATCCATTATACTGTAACAAGGAACTGTTTTCCTCCAGATCAACTCGGGCATGTGTCTACTAGTTTGATAGTGAAGAGCTTCTGAACAAAGCTCTTAGTCCCTCCCTTAAAATTCATTTATCTTCATCGAAATGGAACCACATGTAACAAGGGTTCTCCTCTACCCCAGTAGGATTGACACGTTACGTATCGATACCGAGAGGAATACGGGTGCGGATAGGGATCCGTTCGACCCGAAGAATTTCTATTCGCGGTTACAGAATCGCACACACGAAACATCAATTAGTGAAACGTACACCATTCATGGAGTATAAACAGAGCACAGACACATTGTTAGTGCGGAGCAGGAACACCTTTTTCATAACCACGAATTACGACGAGGTAGGGTGTCCTTGTCATTGAGCCTGATGTTTCGCGAAGGTGGATGAATTACTGATTCACTTTTACTAGCAGAGGATGGCGAGAGGACTTGTGGTTATGGATTCACTATAACGCCACAAATGGCAAGCAGAAAAGGTCGACAGATAGATTCTGAATGATAAGTTTAGATATTTAATTTTTTCGATGAATCAACGGGAATTAGGCGGAGACTGGAAAGATTGCTGCTTTCGTGAGTCCTAACTTGCCACTAGGTATGCCTATTCAACTAGTCGTATTTTTCTGTCTTATCCTCGAGCAGTAGTGTAGATTCGTTGAAGGTGCACTTAAGTTTGATTAATTCAAAGTGCTGTAAGAAAGTGATGTCGATGGCAAGGCCAGGGCGTACCTAGCTAAGGTAGCTAAGTCAGTCCTAAGGGCCAGTTGCTATTATCTTCAACCCGTACCGCGAACGCCAACTATTATCTTGTAGCAGCTAAATTTAGATTGTTTTTTGACGAAAAATCTGCAAAGCAGCACTGCGATATGGGGGCATCACATTAAAAGAGGAGGCCGATGCAGCATAGAATACCAACCGCTCTCCATGCATGCACCCATAAGCTCTGCAGCAAAAGACTAAGAATAAGGCCGCGAAGGAAAAGTTCTAGTTTACTAATGAACCTTACTGGCCGCCTCGTGATCAGTTCCTGAGCCATCCCTACATAAACCGAACTCCAGGGCATATTGAGCACTAAGACTTGCTACCCATCCAGAAACCAGTGGGCCAGCCGACTCTGCGTCATAACAAAAATTGATAAAGATATGTGTCCCTGATGCGACTATGCCGCCGCCCATCCCGGACGCTACACGTCTCCATGTCTCACGGATTTGCTGCTAAAGGTGGAAATAAATGTTTACTCGGCTTAACCTTGCTCGAGCATATGAATCAGATTCCAGTGGCATCCAAAAATGTGCCTCAAATCATCGAAAAGGGTGATGGGTTATTTGAGTCGAAACTCACCTAACTGCATGACCTTCGGGCTACGCAACGCGGCCGAATATTTATCGAAAGATTTCTCTCTCGAAACGACTGAGGCTGTCTTCATCAGCTTTCGATAGAGCCCATGCTTCAGCGCCATCCAGTACGACCGGGATGATCATGGTTAAATACAGAGCCGCCTTACTTTTTCGGGATTGGGCCTTACTAGTCTTCTGAGGTGTTGTTGGCTGAAAGTCATGGTAGGCGAAGTCCTTTACCACTTCGAAATAATAGCTACCGACTGCGATATTCTGTCTAATTCGTCGATGTTGTGTGCCCTTTCTTGTTGACAGCAGATACTTGGTTTGCCCTCATTTACCGCTAAACCCATTTTGACAACTTTCGTTTGAATACTATCGAACACATCGGTGGCAGTCCGCTGAGTTCTCGCAATTATGTCCATACCATCGCTCACATGATAGAGCATCACCTTGTCTAAAACCTTTTTTGACAATAAAGGTGTCAGTTAAGTCGTTACCAACCTTGACGAAGCAGCGAGTGTTCTCTATCGCCATTCTTCACAGACGGACGTGTTTGGCTGAGCTGTTATAACTAGACATGGCTCTACCTGTTGCACATATATCTAGTTGTCATATGCAGCCTCAAAATCGATGAAAAGATGGTGGCTATCAATTTGGACTTGTGAATTTTTTCCAGGATCTGCCAGAGTGTGACGATTGACTGGATTGTGGATTTACCTGGTCTGAGACTGCACCGATAGGAGTCATTCAGGTTACGGACGAAAGGTCTTAGACGTTCACACAATTTGGCAGACGAGATCTTATATGCGATGTTGGGGGACTTACACTTCTATGGTTGAAGCAGGCGAGGGTCTCCTCTTTGTTGATCAGGCATACTGTGCTGAGATTCCATTCAACAGTCATTCTAACCAGATCTGAGAAATAAGTTGGTGCATGCTCTTCACCAGTTATTTTCAGCAGCTTTGAATGCCTCGATTGGTAAGCCGTCAGGTACAGCTCAACAATTTAGCTTCGATATTGCTATATTTAGAAGGAAGTTTGGAGCTGTCGTTGCCTAAGTTGAATGGTCTATTCTGGCTGACGGCTGGATATTGGGCTTCATCGCCGTTATATAGTCTGCAAAAGAAATGTTTCCACTTTCTCAGCACCAACTGCGATTCACCTACTTGTTTTCCTTCTTCATCTCTACAAGCTTCTGCACTGGTCTTCTTGCTTCGCGTCTTCTTGCTTCCCGGAACATAACATTTCAATATTTTCGATCGCGCCCTTTTTCCCCTTCTTGAGAAGTCGATGTTGTTCCCGTCTCCTCAACGTGTAGAGCCCATGAGTAGCTCTTGTTGTTCGTTGCAACGCCGCTTTATATGCTTCCTGTTTACCTGCATATGCCTGCCATGAAACGATGGATTTCTTGGTGGTTGTCGGGTGAAACCCAGCACATCAGTTTTGGCGTCTCCGATGGTACATTGGCAGCGTTGCCACCGGTCTGCGCAACTTTATGCTTTTGGCATAGGACTTATTGAGAGATTTCGAGATACGCGTTTAGCGAAGGTTCTGACTGTCGCTTGCAATTGCAGCTGTTCTACTTTATATCCTCTCACAGCAGTTCCTTTTTGGAAAATCTTCGGAATCCACATTCACACCAAGGCTGCAACAAAGTTGCGATCCGAGTAAATTTTGACTGCCCAGAATGTTTGGATGTCCAGAATATTGTCTAGCAAAGCCCGTTGCTAGACGTGGTGTCATGTGGGCTACCCTCACCCGTTATCCTACCAAAGATAGCCTCCTTTACTATTCTATCGTTGATATCGCCAAGTACGATTTTAATGTCATACTTCGGACATTGCTCATAACTCTTGTCGAGTAGCTGTTAGAAACATCCTTTGGTTGCGTCGACCATGTCTTCCATGATCATATTAAGCTTATGTTAAGGAATTTAGCTCAAGACTTCTTGCCAAACTCTGGCGCATATAGGAAATCCGCATCCGAAGAAGCGCAGTTTCTTTAGCCCACCGCAGTCACCATAGCAGATATCACAGCTTTTCCTCCTCCTTATGTCCGGCTCATCCCATCGCGCATTCTGGATGGTCGTGATATATGCATAATATCAGTTAAGAGCCTCTTATATTCTTTCGGTTGTACATGGCCTGTTAAGGGTCCGAACATTCCACGTGCAGATCCGAACGTCGTTGTCCTTTAAACGTTTACTGGGGTCGTCAACAGTGTGTTCATTTTTGGCTGAAGCCATCAGTTGGTTCGTTACATATTTTAATCTCTTCTGTGTAGAGTTCTAAGCCCTATGACGGCCTATGAGCATAAGGCTACTGGCCGGAATATAATTGCCACTTTAGTTTGATGAAACAACAGTGTTGAACTTGCGCGAAAGTATATACCACCAATAGCCCATGAATAAGAAAGAACTGGTCCTACCATAGCCGAGTAAGTCCAACAGAATCTCCTTGATAACCGGGCCCAGATCTTGACAAAGTTCACTTACATCGGTGGAATGAAAGCAGCACCCTGAATGTTTGCGATGCAGCAACTTTAATGCAAGGACGATTGCTATGTAGGATAACACTTTGTTACCTAGTTGGACAAACTGATGGAGACGCCTTTTGCACTAGATTAGTCATACCAGTCACTATTCTTCTTATAGTGAAATGCCATTTCCAGTGCAATTGCTGATTATGGTTATGTATCGCTTTTGTGGCTACAGTCGCTAAGCATTTTTCGAGTGGCAGTAAAGCTACATCAACTGCATATACTTGAGCGTATATGTAAAAATTATGGACAGCTTAAGGCAAAAGAGTCAGGCAATTCGTGATTACACATGTCATCACACATTGGCCGCATTCAGGTCCATTCAGGTACATTACTCTCATCCATAGAACTGGTGATTAATCTACGCTGTGCTATTTGGCCAAGTTACACAAAAAGTTGCGTCTTCGAAGGCACCCTCAATCTCTATCAAAATGCCCAGCAAGAACTCCTTCTTGTCGAAAGCGCCTTTAATTTCGCCTACCAGATTTCGAAGCGCACTCTTACATGATCTTCCGTGTTGGTAGGAATGCTGGAATCCCAGAGAATTTTTGCCACGTAAAGCTTGGCGAGCGTGTGGTCAACTTTCTGATTTTCGGTATAAAGGCCATTTTCACTTTTCGCCAGGGTTTCGGTATGTACACCAGTACTAGGTTAGCAGTGAAGATTTTCCTTGAAGTCCACATCAGCTGGGATGTAATTGTCGACTTGAAGCCATCAAGGGAAGCAACAGCAACATTGATGGCCTTATCCGTCATCACAACTGACGACAGATACCAACTGCAACGTGTTGAGTTACTCAGCTCGCTTGCAGCTTCTTTGATAGGAGCTGGTTGTGATCAGTTTCTAACAAAGCCGCAACTCTTTCCAATTCCAGAATATACCAATAAGGATCTGGTAGCTGCAAAAGCTGAGCTGTATGCTAATGCAGATCACACAGAAGCTGTTATATGCTCAGTTTACCTGCCCGGTAACTCCAGCGACTTGGACTTCTTGCCACTGAAGGGACTGGTGGACTACTGTGTTAAGAAGAACCTGCAACTAATTGTAGGCTGCGGCGCAAACGCCCATCACACGGTCTGGAGCAGCTCAAACATTAACAAACGGGATGAGTCTCTACCAGAATTTATAAATTCAAACAATATACAAATTCTAAACAAGGGAAGTAACTCCATATTTATAAATAGCATTAGGACGAAGGTCCTAGATCTCACTGTATGCACTAATTTTATAAAAAAAATTATAAAGAACTGGAGTGTCTCATCGGAAGCCTCATTGTCGGACTTTCGCCACATTCTATTTGGACTATGATATCTGGAACATACAGACAACCCAAATCCACAGTCTGGGACATATACTGTCAACAACTCACGAACAACTTGGGTAGATGTAACACAAACATCTCAATATGGCAATCATAACTGCCTTGTTGCGGTAAAATTTACCACAACAAGCTGGACTCTTTTTCCTTGAAACCTTCGCTTCACTCCTTCGAACCTTTCCCCTTGTAACGGTTGTTCGCCCAAAATTCTGAGAGAGTGATGGGCAGCCATGGGCGCATCAGCCATCGGTGCACTTTCTCAGCATCTTGGAAGGACAACATAAATAGGTACGACGGACGGTCAAAATAAATAAAACTCGAGGAAGAACCCCGCAGAGCAGGCGGGCGGTCTGCTACAAGAGCGCAAGGAAAGCACTATAGGTTTTAGTTTTTGTGCAAGGGTCGAACACGAAATAGCCGACCCTTGTCCCAAATGTTGTTTTGTCTCCCCCACTGGGTAGTCTCCAGCCTTAAGTAGAGCTAAGGCATCCGCTCCATCCTTCCAGCTCCTAACCCCTTCACCATTTGACCCGCCTTGTCTGTTATGTCCGTTGTCGCTTTGGAGGAACGTATTTGCGAAAGGTACCTGTGGATTCTTCCAATCCCGGACTTCTGCCTTTACGCTCCTCGGAAGTGACAACCAGACAACCACACGGGAAAGACAGAGCCAGGCGGACGGCCTGGAACACTCTGAGCATATGGCGGACGGCCATATTATTTGGACTATACACCTAGAGCCAGATGGGCGGTCTGGAACCCTCTGTGTAAATGAAACATCTACAACCCGCACACGTTGCCTAGAGCCAGGCGGACCGCCTGCAACTCTCTGCAACACACACCACACAACACGCCCATAAAAACAAAGAAAAAAACAAACACAGCAAACGAAACAGAATACAGAAACAAATAAAAAGAAACAACAAATTGTACAATTAAAAATAAAACATAATTAATGTAAAGAGTGGGACGCTATCTGGTATTCCCTTTTCCCCCCCTCCAAAATCTGCACGGAAGCCCACCTTGTCCACCTTTCATTCGGGAATTTAAGTCGAAAAAATGTTTCCTTCTGCCTCCGTCACTTTTCAAAAGTTCAACCTAAGATCCCTAGATCCTGACTTAGTTCCCCATTCGAAATTGCAAACGAATAGAAAAGGAACTTTCTTTGTCACTTCGACTTACTTCAGGGATCAAATTCGGGGAAAGAAGGGGTTATTTGAACCCAAGACAACTCAGGGGAAATGTTCACTCAGGCCAAAGAAAATCCTCAGAATTCGGAAATTTCCCCGAAGATCTGGGTAGTCAAAGTGGCACACTTGAGTGTATGAAAGAGCGGTCTAGCGGTGCCCCAAGCCATGGTTACACGCTCCAGCTAGGTAGCGGAGCTCTGTACACATATACCAGACATTGGGCCCGCTAACCGAGTAGATGTAATGCACGAATGTGTGGGTGAGTGACCAATGGTCTGAGTGAACATAAGTCGAATCAGGGCAGCCACTTCTTGGTTGACCGTAACACGGGATAGAGGTTTTTTTAAGCAAACGAGTAAAGTGATCTAGGTCCAAGTGACCAAGAAAGTAGAGGAAATTTAAATTTAAGCAACAAAACAAGAAAGAAATTTAAGTGCAAAGCGAGAGGAAAAAAGACAGGATCAGGGAACCACAGGGAGAACTGGGAAGACGAGGAAATCAGGATACCCAGCAAGCTAAGTATTGTGTAGTGACAGTGGATAGTGAGATCCCGGTAGGCTTTCGCCAACGTGAGAGAAAAAAAAAGTTGTTAGTACTCCGTAATAAAGGCCCGTTTACCTTTCACGCGACCCGCTAGAAATAAATTAGTTTCAATCGTTCGGGAAGGCGGACGATAGCGGCCCACTCTTAAGCTGTTTCTGCTACGGTAGTTTTAACTGTCTGGTTCTGTAAACCGTGTCTACAGCTTAATTCCTTTGTTCGAAAAAAGAAATCCGATCAATAAAGTACCCCTTTATAACGTGACTTTCGGCTTTTGCTGTGTTTTTCCATCGTTTTGAGGTTTCGCAATTCCTTCCTAAAAAGATTGCGTGGCGCCTACGGACACATTTGTGTATCTTTAATTTTTTTGAGATCTGCGACTTCCATATATTTTTTTATTTCGTTTTTTTTTTAACCATAAACCCACCCCCAGCTGAGCAGCCGAAAGTGGCAGCACTCAACCGGCTGCCTGTTGCAAATTTCCCTTTTTTGGTTTTTTTTGTTGTTGGCGTTGCAGTCCGCCATTACCGAAATAACCACCACCTGTGTGGTTCGCGAGCGTTGTGTTGTTTTTTTTTAAGTTTGATTCCTGCCGGCAGACCGGCTACTAAATATCGAGATAAATAAAATAAATTGCAACAACCGCGGCGAAATAAAATTGCAACAGCCTTACCCAGAAAAAGAAAAAACAGACAATGGACTTACCCCCTGGTGGAACAAAAAACTAGCCAAACTCAGAACAGAGACTAGAAAGCTCTTCAACCGGGCTAAACGTTATGGTGAATGGGAAATGTACTGAAGAATGCTCACCTTGTACAACCAAGAAATTAGAAGGGCCAGGAGAGAATCGTGGAGAAATTTCTGTCATACAATCGATGGCATAAGAAGTTGTGCCCGCATTCATAAAATGCTAAGAGCAGCATACTAATTCTATCGGGTCAATGAAAAAACCTGATGGCACATACGCCAAAAACGGACTACAGATTCTTCAGATTTAGCCGAAACACACTTCCCAAACTTGACACACAGTTCCAGAAGCCCAAGAGAAGGATAAACAGATCGCCCTAAGAGAACTGTAACAGAGCAAAGGAAATTTTCATGAGCGCAAAATAATTATGGGCAATCAACCCTTTTCAACTCTTCAAACCCTTACTACAAAAGAGCATCCACCAACTGTTACCTATACTGATTAACTTATTCAGAGCTAGCTAGTCGTGGGGATAGTTACCGAAAATGTGGAAGGAGGTTACTGTCAAATGTCTAGTCCTGACATAAGTTCTGTTACATATAAAAAACTCTATAAAAAAACATATTGTATTTAAATTTATTAGACCACAATATTACTTATTAAAAAAAAATTGATTCACTCGAAATTACTGCCTTCTACTTTAACACAAGCTTCCAAAAAGTGTGGCCATTAGGCTATAGAGATTGTGCACGCTGCTCTGGTTAATGCTGTTTTAAGGCTTTCAAAATTTCTATGGGGAGTCTCGCAGGCCATGTTCTTCAGTTCTAACCACAAACCATAATCCAGTGGATTCAGATCTGGACTCCCCGATGGTTAATCTTCTGCTGCTATAAAGCCAGGAATATTGACACTGAGCTACTCCTGCGTGGTTTTGACTTTGCGTGCTGGAGAAGAGTCCTGTTGGAAGATTCATCTGTATCCATTGAAAAGGCTATTGATCAAACCCTTCACAATACCCTCTAGCACATCTTCTTGTTAAACCTTTGCACCAGCTTGTATGCCTTTTTCACGGAAATAGAGGGATGTAACACCATAGCGAGAGACCCTTCACCAAACCATTATGGAAACAAGATGATGTTCACGTTGAACACTTAGTCCATATACTAAGTTTTTGCTTAAAATTTATTTTCTTAGTTTTAGTTGTAATGTTAATATAAAATTAAATATAGACTGTAAGATACGTCGAAAGACATAGTTCAAGTGCTAGGTTTAACTTAGAGTGCCCGCATGGGGCCAGTAAGTTAGAATAAGGTAATTTTAAGTTAATTAAGCTAATTTTTAAGCGTTTTTTTGTATAGCATTTAAGTGTAAATTAAGTAATATAAATAAAAATGCATAAAAACTGAAACGTTGAACACTTAACATACTCGTAGAACAACGTTTTTCGCTTCCTTAGATGAAGTGGCATAAATTTTGTCATTTTGTTCGTTGAAAACTTCTTCCACGGTAAAAATTTCCTCATCCGTAAACAGAATGTTTTCATGGCCATTCTCCGCGTGCCACTGCAAAAGTCGTTTGCATTTTTCCAGCCTAATTGATTTTAGTCAAGGGGTTAGAAGATGACCCGTAGACCGACGATAGGCTTTCATATGCCGATCATCCCGAATCAGTCTAGACATGGATCCGATAGATATATGCAATTCCAGTTGGACATGATCTTCTCCTTCCTAAGGGGATTTCTCCGAATTCGTTTACGCACTGCCTTTACTACCGCATTCGTACGGACGACGTGCGGGTGACCACCTCTGCACCCGACAATTCGCCGAAGCGAGCAATAGCCCGATAAAGAGATATTCTCGATATTCCGAGCGGTTTTAGCAACTCGAAAATTTGGCCAGCACTCTGTCCACACTTATGCAATGCTATTACTGCGACTCGATTCTCTTTAACGCCCCATGCTAATAGTTAGCAAACTGGAACCAAACTGACCAGTATTCTTCACTGATGTGTGCATGTGTTCTGAAAAAAAAGTTTGTGGTTCTATTCCCGCAAGAAATTTTGAACCATAAGCGCTGGAAATTGTGTAACAGAACTTATGGCAGGACTAGGTACATACCTAAGGTAGGACGCAGACCGTCTGATCAACCAAAGTCGTACAAACCAATCAGCCTCACTTCCTTTGTCCCCAAAACACATACGCTCTATAATCTTGCCACAAGGATTGGAAAATCTCTCAGAGATAAAGTGGTAGCGGTTGGTTGCTTCCTCGATATAGAAGGAGCATTTGACAACACAGAATTCTCTCAGATGTATAGACGTATTCCAGACATGGGAGTTGACGACACCACATGTAAATGGCTAAAATGTATGTTAGAGGATAAGACAATAAAAACCTCATTGGGCAACAATAAACTCAGTGTGATAGCTACAAAACGGTGACTTCAGGGAGGAGTACTATCACCCCTACTATGGTCCATCGCAGTTAATGACCCACTGATTATACTCAAAAATGATGGCTTCTAAGTCTGATTGTGTGCAGACAACATTGCTATCCTAATCAGAGGTAAATTCGAGGACACAATCTCGGATCACCTGCAGAGGGCTTTGAACCTAGTTGCTGAATAGTACTTCAAAGTTGGCCTCAAAGTCAATCCAAAGAAAGGCACCATAGTTAGATTCACTCAGAGAAGAAGTCGAGGAGACTCAGAAATGCCACACTCTTCGGTGAAACAATAGAGTTCTCAACGGAAGTCAAATATATAGGGAACACACTGGATGAAAAGCTTACGTGGAACACTCATCTTTCTAAAACTATTGGCAAGGCGAAGACCTCAATATGGACATGCAAAAGTCTAATCAGAAAAAAATGGGGACTTAATCTCAAAATGCCACTATGGATGTACACGGCAATAACGAGACCTATCATCACGTAAGCCACCCCAGTTTGACAGCATAAAACAACGCAGAGGTCAACACAGGCTGGACTCAACAAAATACAGAATCTAACCTATGTCTATGCAACTGGCGCAATGAAAACCACACCAACAGCTGGGCTTGTAGGTATCCTAAACATCCCACCACTTCATCTGGAACTCATGAAGGAATCAATGGTAAATGCCTAGTTCATACTGCAATCCTTCATGAATTCAGAAAAAACGAACTATGTACTTGGAATACACTCAATAGACAAGTATCTACCACGATATAACTTTCGCACAATTTGAATGTTACATTTCCAGACCGTCTTAACTGGGAACAGGTAAAACCAACATTTGCCAAAGACTCACATGTGTAGTACACAGATGAATCCAAAACAAATGAAGGAACCGTATACTCCGGTCCTCGTACATGTCAGTATGGATAAAAACAGCTCCGGATTTCAGGCCGAAATCCAGGCAATTGAGCCTTAAATTCCAGAGAATCTAAACGGATATATGTATATTGCAAAAACATTTACATTATCTCCGACAGCAGAGCAGCCCTACTTCCAATTTAGGCCTTTGAAATAAAATCAAAACTGGTCTGGGACTGCCTTCAACTTCTACAACTACTGCCCACCACAAATAAAGTCCATCTGATTTGGGTGCCAGGACATAGCGGATATGAAGGCAATGAAAAAGCTGACGAACTATCCAGAAAAGGATCCGCATCTCTATTCATGATGCTGATACCATTCAATTAACACAATTAAAGGAACTATTAAAACCTGGCCAGGTAAAAAAGAAGCTTCATATCTGGAGAGGAACCGAAGGAAACAGAGAAGCCACAAACCACTACTGGTCACAGGTTGTCTCAGGGGACGTAGAAAGAGCAGAACACACACTATGTGACTGCAATGGTTTAAACAAAACACGTCAACGCTACCTAGGTAAATTGTACCATGAAGCCGCGGACATATGTAGCTGCCAGCTCACCTAAAGACATAGCCGCCTTCCTCACAAATTGCGGCATCATAGAGCATAGGCCGATCTGTGGCCGCAGTGATTTGGGATTCCTTATACCATCTCCCACAACAATCTAATCTAATCTAAGCCGCAAGTATAAGGCTGAGAGTCTCTGCTACCTACTCTGATGTAGGTGCCATCAGATTTCCTGAATGATTCCAATCTGGCTGATTCTCCCCAGTTAGTAAATCCAGAAGACGATTGCAGCTCAAATTGCATTCGCTATCGGCCCAAAAAGTACTCTGAGCATTAGCATCCCCATATGCTGCGATAAATCCCAACTTCCTGGAATCACAGAATTCATTGAGTTGGGCTACTGCCCTCGGTGGTGATGTTAGTACCGAATCATGACGCAACAACGAATTTGTGTCATATTCCGTTCGTTTCCTAACCAATGTCTGCAGGAAGTAAATCTTGGTTGCAAACCTATTCAAGTTTAGATGATGAGGATGAAACATGTTTCGTATGGAAATGGTCCGCCTATCATTGTTGACCTTTTCGGGATCACCAATACAAAGAATGTCTGTCAACTGATTGACGTACATAGGTGCTGACAGGGCTCCGCTCAATCAAATTCTAAACCATTTAGGATTACCAACCTCCATAATAGCACCATTTTCTCTAAATTCTCTCTTCAAACTATGACCAAGTCTTCTGTTGTTTTTGGTCAAACATTTGGAACCTATTTCCACTCAATGACAGTTGTAACATCAAATTGATACTTCCATTAAGGAAATGGTATTTTTATCTTGTCAAGCTGAGTCCTTTGCATTTCCGTCTCCCGGTATCACATTTCACAGCTCCCTAAGCCATATGTCTTCCCTCATTCAACCATCAATTCAAATTGTCAAATTAGTGCCCCAGATCGCCAGTTTGTTGCCACATTAAATCGTTTGTCCCGCCCCTCTTTCCCTTTCCTTAATTTCGTCGAAAAACTGAAGAACAAAACAACTGATTCCATTGGCCCCTTATCAATAGACACACGACCTCTCTCCGGAGTACCATAACGAATCTCTTCCTATCCACTCTCCCAGAAGTACACTTATCGAAGTTTACCAGATTCCGCCAAAACTTTTCGCCACCATATCGATTCAAAGTAAAGTCCAAACCACAGTACAGACATCATAGAGGGTAGGTGCGACTTTAAAGACTTAAAATTCTCCAAAACTTCCTTGAAAAGAGGGTACAAAGAGGAAACCAGGAAGAACAAAAGAAAAAGTAAAACCGGCGAAAATCGATGCTACTCGAACAACAACCTGCCAAATCCATGGTGGAAACCACATCCGAAACCAAATGCTTCCGTTTGTTTTCGAATTTTTTTTTTTGTTTTCTGTTTCCTACCTGGACCTTCGCCTTTGGATCCACAGAAGAAAAACTGAAAAAAAAGGGAAAAAAAACAGGAAAAAGTCGATAAGAACGTGGAGTTTATCGACTTAGGATTCTGTTGGTCCTTTCCGATTTTTGGGGGTCTTCCGATTTTCAGGATTGCAGACCAAGAGGATCCATGTTTATGTTGTCTTGGTACATACTCGTTCAACACCCAGAGGGATAGGCATGAACACAAACAGGGTGTTGAAAAATATGGTATTTATGTGGACATAAAAGAGTGGAAACAGAATTCCTTACCGTTATTCGGTTGTCAGTGGAACTTGCTTCCTGTTTGACTTGGCTGATGGGGTTGCGTGTAAACTTTAACAGTGGTTGAGGTGTGCCCAATATTCACATATTTTTCAAATGAAAACATCAACCTTTTTGTGTTTAAACTGAAAGACACAAGGACAATAAGGATATTCGTGGTTTAGTAAACGGCTCAGAGAATATTGCCACAGTTTTTAATGGGAAGAAATCATATTCAGTCACTTAAACACCTTAAATCTCCGATGAGCGTATGGGTCTCATGGGCCAGAAAAAACCGGTTTTGAAATGTGCTTAAGTTTTTTTCTTGGTATTTCTAAGTAGCAGCAGTAAACAATACGTTTTCGATACATTTATAGTGGAAAAATTCCAAAAAAAGGACTTCGCGAATCATACCCACATGAGTCTGAGTAGTCCCACAGTTGATGCATAGGATTCATAGTGCGAATATCGAAAGTAAATTGGCTGGTGGTTTGAGATATTATTTAGTTTTCTATCGACGAAATTGCAGTATTACTACTGGTTGATTGAATTTTATCTTTAGTTCAGGTGTTTTATGATTATTTTAGGAATATTTTGCTGCCGGTTGTGAATGGTACGAGTATTTAGCTCGTGTGTCAATTTTTTTCGTGTTTTCCGTTTCCAGTAAAATGGAGAGGGAAGGCAGTGAGGTTGATATTATGAAAAATTTGTAAACTTAATGCACCAAATTTAAATCCAGAAGAACGAGAGCGACTTGAGACGCAAATTGGACAAATTATGGGGTCGGACTTCGACCCATTAGAATCAGGTGACGACTTGGACGATGAAGTCTACGCACGTGCCAGAAGAAGGTGAAAATGTGGATGAGGCGTCCGATATTGAATAAGAGATTGACTTAGAGGCCGTTTTGGATGATTACGATGATGATTTTGTGGATGAATTATACACAGAGGCACCAACGGCAATTCCCTTATCCAGTGCTGTTGTGCGAGACTACGTGGCTGCTCCTGTTCAGGATGAGGCTTAGCGTTCGAAAGATGGCAAGATATGGAATGCGAATACACCACCTTCTGGAAAGCCACGTTCGCATAATGTGCCAAAGACTACACATAGAAGGCCATTACGAGTAACATTGCAGCATCACCGAGCCATCGGAAACGTGAACATTATCGTGCGGGAAACTAATCGAAAAGCCTTGGAATCCTTTCGACCATGGAACGAAGCGCATCCCAATAAAAAACAGCGAGGTTGGATGATGACCAACGAGGACGATATGTATGCCTTCTTTGGGACGTTGCTGTTTACTGGTGTATTCCACGCCAATTCGCAGTCAGCATAAGAATTGTGGGCTTGTTACAATATGCCCATCTACAAAGCCACCATGTCCTTCAACCGGTTCAAGCACTTGACCACATACATCCGTAACACTCGTGCGGAGAGGCTTCAACAAAGCAAATCTGCGGCAATAGACGTTGTATGGCTCATGCTAATAAGAAAGAGCATACACTCGGACTGCCAAATGACCCTCGATGAGCAGTTATTTCCGTATCGCGGACGAACTAGGTTTACTCCATATATTCCAAGTAAGCCCGCGAAATACGGAATAAAGATTTGGTGGGTCTGCGATTCCGTGTCAAATTATCCCCTGAAAGGAATAATTTATACGGGAAAACCACCAGGTGGCCAACGAGAGACGAACCAAGCCAAGCGGGTTGTCATGAAATTGATGGAAAAATATATGACCAGCGGCAGAACAGTTTACGCTGACAACTTATTTTCGTCATAAAATTTGGCAGAGATGTTGATGGATCGAAATGTGGCATTTGTGGGCAACGTTAGAAAAAATACGACCTTCATCCCTCCTCAATTGCTGAACCCAAAACGTGCACTGAATAGTACCATCTTTTGCTTTCACAATAATAATGTCGCCAGTAGCCAGTAGTCATGTTGTCCACCGTTCACTACCGTCGTGACACCGATCCATCTAAAGCATCAACGCCAGATCAAATATTGGATTACAATCAATTCAAAGCAGGAGTAGAGAAAATAGATCAGATCCATTCTCAGCGTTCGACGAATCGAGAGCCGTTGGTAATGTTTTATAATATGCTCGATGTCATCAGCGAGTTGAATCCAGCAAAACACAACGACAAACGCCGTTCCTTTGTTATTGAATTGGCTCGGCAGCTAATAATGCCACACATGACGAATCGGGTGACCAACCCGTTGATTCGTAAGTTTGTTCACATGAAGCAAGCAATGAAACTTATCAAAGTCGTTGTAAGAATACTAGAAACGTATATGAAACACAAAAAACCATATGGCTCTACCAAAGCCATATGCTGAGGTAGCCTCCACACGTTCATCATGCTACTCGTATCTTTGCGCTTCTTCCTCAAAACCGCGACGTAAAACTCGATAACATTGCTGCATATCTAATCGTCCTACTTCTATGCCTCAACGAACATTCTACGTAAATGTATAAGTGCAAACCAGAATGCTTTTCATATTGTATTTTTATTTACTAATAAATTAAGGTACCCGCACTTTCTCAAACGCACTAAAACATTCGTTTTATCATATTTTCTCACACCCATACACACATGCATACATACTAGCCACATATGCTAACACATAACATTTTTGGTCATCTCCCGTTCCCTGTCCAAAAATACACGCTTTTAATATGTACGGGTCTGGGCAGACCCTTTACGCTCCATTTATGCCACCGCTCATCGAAGGGTTAAATGACTCCGAAGTGCATTAACATCTAATGAGACTTCCCGAAATCTGTATGCGTGATCAGGTTCCTACATCTGGAGCCCACCGGTGTGACAAAAGAAAAGGCTGATGTAAATTTATATACGAGTACTCGTATTCACCACAACAGAGCCAGACGGAAGAAATGTGCGCAACCTGCCGCGATGAAAACATTGACGAAGAAGCGATCCCGGGAATACATTGGAATCAGAGCTCGACACTTTGCCGGACGAGCAATATGATAATTTCACGAAATAAAGTACGTATCGCAAGTTGGAACATTGAACTGGCACAATGACCGGTAAAAATTTCAAATCAAAAAACCTATTACGACAACATAGAATAGTTATACGATTAATATGCGTTCAAGACACCAAGTAGCGAAATGTCGAAAACAGAGCTAACTATTTGAACATGATAGCTGAACTCCTAGATAAGACCATAAGCGTATCTAAAGTTAACGACCGAATATTGGCAATTTAAGCGGTAACTGCCCATGAAACTTCGGATATTTTTAGTAGACAATGAGCAATCAGAAAAGGAAAAATTTTGGTGCGAATTTGAAGAGCTTTTAAATGGAGCAGATTAAAACAGACGTCAGGCAATCGAACTACTAATACTAACACTGCCTTTCTCGTTTTCGGAACGAGAAACTCAGCGCGAAAAGAGCTGCACTTACTTACGTACTGCTGCGGTGGACACCTAACCCAGATAGATATCTATGCGGGAATGCGATGGGTTAACTTAAGTGGTCTTGCTGGCAAGTCACAGAATTTTTCGTGAACAAACTAGAGAAAAACCATCGAAAGCCGAAACTACAAAAGTGACCGACTTTGGGTTTTTAATTTTCGAGTAAGGCTCCCAAATGAACCACTAAGCGCTTAAGGTATATGGAGCAATTGTTCGTCGGCTCCATCTAGATAAATAAAAATACGTTGTGGTGGAAAGATGAAGCGCAATTGGCATTGAAGAGCGACAGGCAGGCCTTTCAGACGTAAACTTAGTACAGCGGAAATAGTGAAACCGCTGTACATGGTGAAAAGAGGGTCATTCTATCAGGAGTCCGAACATGCTGTCTTCATACGTAGAGATCGCTAGAATTCTTGCCGATTGCGTTTTCCTCAACATTCCTTAAAATCCCAGTCCCTCCTACGAAAGCCATTGATTAACAAAGGGAATGTTGTCAACGAAGCTACTCCGACATGATTGGTTTTAAAGCTAATATATGTATGCAGGTGCATGCATCCGAACAAGAGGCATGTAAAGCTGCGCTTCATCGAAGGACGAGAGCTGCTGCGAGCAGAAAAGAAGAGAAGAGGTGGAAAATTGGCGAAATGTTGCTACATGTCCGGGCCAAAAAGCCATAATGGAAGAGTGCGAAGATGTACTTTGACAACTAGTTGGAGAGCCACACTTGATGCCGGATATATAAAAAGAATATTTCACCAGACTGTACAAGGGCGAAAGTAGTCAAAATACCGCTGTCAGGCCGAATTATCCATTTATCCTGGGCCAAGGTGATGAAGAATTCCATCCCCTAACATAGACGAAGCTATATCGAAACTAAAATCTAACAAAGCGGCTGGGGCAGACAAACTGCCTATTCGACATTTGTAAAATATGGTCAGAGGAACGCATGCCCTAGACATAGGTTCATATTGTTTGTCCAACCTACAAGAAACTATAGAGGAATAAGTCTCCTACGCATTGCCTATAAGGTCTTTTCCGGGGTATTATGAGAGCATGAACCAATGATAGGTCAATGGCCGTGTCAGTTTCAGGCTGCAAAAGTCCAACATCACACCGTCACACTTCGGAAAATTTTGGGAAAGGCCCGGAAGTTTCAGGTCGATGACTATAGAGAATTCTTCCTGTTCCATCAAGGTCTGTAGTGAGATTTTCTATGTCAAAAAAGTTTTCAGACTAGGCGACTGGCTAACAAAAGAAGCACGATTACTTTCACGATACTTGTCAGCACATTTACATACGAGTACGTACGCTGATGACACTGATGTGATTGGACGAACACAGCGAGCCGTCGGAGAAGCTCTCGTGGGTTTTGAGGCGGAAGAGGCCAAAGTGGATCTTCGGAAAAGGATGCATACTACCGACGGCTTAGCCAGAACGTCTCCATTGGCAGTTATAGCTGCGAGGGAATTAAGGACTTGGTCTTACTTGGCCCCGCAGTCACCAGCAGCAACAACATCAGACGCAGAGTTACTCTTGCCGATCGCTGTTTCTATGGGCTCAAGAGGCAAGTGTACAACGGAGCCACCTCTCATTACGGCTTTATACAAGACCCTTATCATCGCAGTTCTGGTCTGTGATTTAAAGTCTTAGATCTTGTCAAAAACGAATGAAGAAGCACTTGGCCCGAAATAGTGGAGGAGATTCAACCACGGCTTAACAGCGACATAGCTCAGTCGGATCCGACGTCTGAGTTGGCTGGGCCATGTTGAGTGAATGGACATCACGAATCCTAACAAAGAGTTTTCGATTCTAACCCCGAGGGACGCCGCACGCAAGTGAGAGGAGATCGCAAATAACTTGAAGTGCGGCACTGGAAACAGCTGGTGAGAGATCGTGCTATCTCGAGAAGATTGCTGGTTAAGGCCTAGGTTTATCCTACGTAAGTTTGTACTCCCCTAAACTTTAGGCACGCAATAAAAGATGTGCAATGTTGAAGCACGGCAAACGAGCTTATGTTTTTACGAATGAAACACAAGCAATAACCTGCAAAATACAATATTTAGTCACCGAAATCCATTGAAGACGTCTAGACACCCCGAAATATACAATAGATTCTGAGGCAAGCCAGAAATGTTGCATCAAACTAGCTAGCGTTTTAGTTCAATAAAATGATGACCATATGATGAGAGGCAATAGCATATCTAACAAGTGTTCAGAGGCCTTTTTTGCAACAACTGCCGATTGGTGAACTTAATATTGCATACTATGAGCGAATACCAAAGAGTTCTAGACAGTCGGAGATACAATTTTATTAAACACGTCGGCCCGTGATATTTAGGGATAAGTCTTCATTGATTTGAATTAAGATCCCAATATGTACTCGAGACGTGTAATAGAATATACGATAACGTAAAAATGAAATTCAAATCCGGTCAAGATTTCCATACGCCGTAGACGATGGTGAAGCGGATTCTTTCACGAACTGAATCTTATAATCCCTTTAAGATCTCTCTGCAAAATATTCAATAAAGTGGACGGACAGACTTCCGGATGCTGTGCACTATGGTAAATTGACTCATTCGGGTCCTCTTCAACACTACGCTCCACACCAGCAACAAGGCCTTCTGTGAACTGAATGACTTTTCTGCTGTATCAATTAAGTTATCCATAATTCAAGAACTATCCACCATTATTCGAATTGCTTACTCAGATGGACGATTATTTTGACTATAAAACGAGCGTACCATACGGTAAGTTTCGCGAACTGAATCATGATTTTCAAAATAAATTTGTGAAATTTTCAAGCGTTGTTTCTACGTAAGTCTATTCTTGGTAAGATAGCACTGAGAACACACCAGCCCTCAGCTGTCAAATTGGCACCTAGAAATCATGTTGCCAATTCGAAAATAGCTTCTACCGGAAAACCGGTTTTAATTAAATCGAACACATCCCTAACAAACGTGGACTTGATATCGGAAAAGAGAGGGATCACCGTCTAGTGAATGGTACCATACGTCTCCGTACTACATCTGTTAACAGCATACGATCCAACTTGCTAAGGATACTCAAGTTTAATACCGGAAATGGTTTGGTAAATGAAGCAAATATGTTCGAATTGGTTTTACATGCTTGGAGCTGGTGTCTTTCTAGAGGACGAAACTATTAGCTTTCACTCCTCATTTGGAAAACTTGCGTTTCTCTTCGAAACAGAGATATACGCAATCCTGATGGCAACGAATTGTATTGTGAAGAAGCTGTAAAGGCAGCGAAGCATTTACATCTGTAGCGATAGCCAAGCTGAGCTAAGAGCCTTGCTGAACCCTCTTGAGACTAACGAGCTGAATCTTGTCTGGATCCCAGGTCACAGTTTGATTACGGCAAATGAAATCGCCCATAAACTTACTAGACAAGGTTCAGAGGATAATTTTTCTGGGCCTGAACCTACTTTAGGTCTGCTTGCGTCCTCGGTTAGGGTTTCAATTGACAGTTGGGTTTCATATAAACACAACTGCAAACGACGTCTCTAAGAGGTCAGCGGCAGGGTGCTTACGATACTGGCTCCGTGACGGGGACCCCGCTCATGAAGGTCTAATAAAAAGGGGTGGGTGGAGAGGAGCAGAGCAAAGTACTGGACTAATCGTAACGGTTATCAGATGACGCCACCGCCAGTTACAAGTGACCGGTTATAAGTTTTGTTGGCGGCAGGATAACCGGTAGTCTCTACAAGGACTGATATGGGAGTCAAGAGCCTTAGGGACCGAGATCCGGACCTGACCTGTTGAGGTAGGCCCCCTTGTGGCAGCGTCATTGTTGCTGTGGTTTAAGTCCAAATCGCAGGAAGGGACCTCCTGTTGGTTTAGACCCAATGTAGAGTTGGAAAATGTACTGGTGCGGTTATCATAAGATCAGCAAGAGGTTTTCGATCGGCCTCGACTCATGCCAAGAGTGGAACTTGTGTTGGAGATACAAGCTTTGATATTATACTACTATTACAAGTAAGCAATGGCGAGGCATATCCTTACTCCCACGGTTATATGGGCATTCCTTGAAACCAAGTTCTCACAGACAGGTGTTCACGTTAAAACCAAGGCACGTTAGCTCCGTCACGGAGCTTAGCAATTTAGTGTAGTGAGCATAAGTGGACACAGCATTATGCGACGCTTGCTGTTATAGCGATCACTCCCTCTGTGAGTATCGGACTTTATCACTTTTCATGACATACAAAATACATGGAGTACAATGGACTATGCTCTGTTGCATCAGAAAAAAAAATAATACCGGCAGGTTCCGGGATCCCCAAGTACGCCAACAGATAAGTGGCAACCTTGCCACCGTTAGCGTCAATGGTCTAAGGTATAGAGCGATGTTAACCGACTTTATTTGGTCACAGATCGACAACATCGATATATCTGAACTGTGGTTCCAACAAGACGGCGCTACATACCATAGAAGCGTCGCAACACTCGAAGTTATGAAGGAGAAATTTGGCGACTGGGTCTTTCACGCCGAGCGTTAATCAATTGGGGTTGCGTCAATTCCTTAGCCAACGCTAGCAAGCCAACCACTTTGGATGAGCTCGAGGCTAACATTCGACACACTATTGTTGGAATAATGTCAGACATGTTGGACCGAGTCAGTAAAACTTGGACCGACCACTTGAAGCACTGCTAGCGAAGTCGAGGAAGCCATTGGAATGATGTGCTATTTCACACACAATGGCACGAACGTAGCTTTAAAATAGAATCAATCTTATATCTCACACCGTTGGTATTTTCTTTAATTATTTTGTTCCTTTCGTTCTTATCCGGTCACCCAGATAGACGGAACTCTGCTCAGTTTGGATGAAGAACAGTTTCCCTGATTACGGGTACATTTTGCAGCAATGTTTCAAATACAGCGTAGGCAACAGCGACTCAGATCCAAGCTAATGTGACCCTTCACCTGAAAAAACGTCGGCCATAAGCGCCCTAAAGAAAAACAAAGCGGTTGTCATAGACGGTATTCCAACGAAACTCATGAAACCGGTTTCCAACTCTTCGGAAATCCTACATCCACTTATTAAGAACGAATCGGAAATGAAGGCCTTTCCTTAAGATTGGAAGACTATTAAGGTACCCACAAACGGAAAGCTAACACAATTTTTTTTTTTTTTTATAATTAGCGCGCGCTCAAGGGTTTTTGTACCCTTAAAATGTTAGTACACAGCGCGGGCGAAGGAAATTTAGGGAGGAAGAAAAGACAGATACCGATGTACATTGTTTTTAAATGTTTGTAAGTTATAACGACCAGGAAACACAGAGATCGGATTTTAGAGTACGACCGATAATGGGCTTGAGGGTATACTGATGAGTATTCATAGCGAGACGGGTGTTACGGTTGAAAGTTTGAATGGGCGGAATGCTACTGGCGATTTCAATGGAGCACTGGTGGTGGAAGTAGCGATAAAACAAGGTGAGACAGGTGACATTTCGTCGGTGTTCGAGGGTGTCAATTGATTGACTGATATTAGTATCACCAATGAGTTTTATTGCACGGTTTTGAATCCTATCTAGCAGGTGCAGAGATGTTTTAGGAGCACCTGACCAGATGTGGGCATTGTACTCCAGTTTTGGGCGGATAAATGCCTTATATATTGAGGCCAGACCAGAGGGGGTAAAATATTTCTTACATCGCTTGAGGAAACCTAGACATTTCGAAGCATTTTTGGCGACATCGAATATGTGGTCATTCCAACGTAAGTTATTACTGATACACATACCGAGAATGGAAAGTTTGTCGGTTCCGACGATGCAAGTGCCATTCATGGATAATGGCTGGGTATTTGAATTTCGCTTTAATGACAGCAGACAGCATTGAGTTTTGGAAGCATTAAATTCTACTCGGTTGATAGTTCCCCAGTTGGTTATGCTGTTAATATCGGAATTTAATGAGCTTAGCATACGCTGCCGTTCCCGTTCTACAGCCGAAGAGCAGGGGCGTGAGTCCGGGAACGAATATGAGAAGCTGAGAGTGCTGTCATCAGCAAAGGAATAAATTGGATTAGAAGTAGCAGACAAGAGATCATTAATGAAAATTAAAAAGAGTGTCGGAGACAGAACGGAGCCCTGGGGCACACCAGCATTTATTTTGTGAATATCAGACTTGAAACCGTCCAAGACAACTTGAATTGAACGTTCCGAAAGGTAATTTCTAACCCATTGAAGAAGAGAGTCATCGATCCCAAGAGCACGCATTTTCGACAAAAGAGCCTGATGCCAAACTCTGTGAAATGCCTTAGAAATATCAAGTGCAACTATCTTGCTTTCGCCAGATTGATGTACGCTTTGGTTCCACTTTTCGGTGAGACATGCCATCAAATCACCAGTGGAGCTGTTGCTATGAAAACCATATTGTCGGTCATTGAGAAGTTTTCGTGTTTCGAGATATTTCATGAGCTGATGATTTATCAGCGTTTCCATGACCTTGGAGAGAAGGGACGTAAGTGTAATGGGTCTGTAGGAGGAGAGAGAAGAAGATTCGCCTTTTTAGGGACGGGCTGGAAAAATGCTGTTTTTCATCTGCTCGGAAAGAATCTTAAAGAGTAGGATTGATGAAAAAGCTGACGCAGTGGTTTTGCCAGCGAGGAAGAACACCTCTTCAGAAGAAGGGGAGGTGCACCATCTTGACCAGCTCTCTTGCTACTACACGAGTGCGAAAGTGGAAGCACACTCAAGTGTAGGCGGGGACAAAGCACAATCTGGGAGTGTTGAGCTAGCCGCAAAGTGTGCAGCAAGCAGATTGGCCTTGTCCAATGTCACCAATGTGAGAACTATAGTAGGATATGCATCCCTATTATTTCATTTGAATCCTCGACATGGAAGCAGCAGGCTTTCGAGCTGGATTGTCCCGCATCGACCACATTTAAACCTTCTGAATCATCATCGAGTATAGATCTCCACTACATTTGTTGTTTATCGACCTCGAGAAGGCCTTTGATAGCTTCAATCGTGATGTATCGCCATCCCAGCGTAGGAGACGTGCACCAGAAAAACAAGTTGATGTTATAAAGGCTACCTGAGATGGTAGTCAAAGGTAAGGTTTCATTCTCCACCACTACTAATCCTTGTTGCAACCAGTGACTTGATCTGGGTAGCTTTGTCTATAGGAAGCATGGTGTTAAGAGGGACTTCGACATCTAATCGTAAACATCTTGACTATGCTGATATGTTAGCCTGCTCGCATAGAGCTAGATAGCTCACAACTTGGAGTCTTTAAGCGAGCAAAGCAGAGTTCAAAATAAATACGGCTAAAACAACAGCCTTGAGTACTTCAATTTCTTAGCATAAGATCTGAACGATCATTTTTACCGGGCAGTAAACTGAGAATGTAACCAGCTCTTCGTATCTTATATATATATGGCTTCAGAGGATAATGGTACCAAACTGGACGTGAAAAGTAGAGTGTGGCGATTAAACGTACCTTGAAGTATCTGGAAAGTGACCAACATCGTCACTAGGAAGCTTCAACGCAGTAACTTGACAACTGCCACCAGCGGAATTTCAGTTAGCTGTACTCGGATTCTCCCCAGTCGACTCAGCAAGATTCCAACGTTCTGTCGACTCTTTTACCAGTAACAAATATTTTATAATTTGAGCACAACGGAAGACTAATTTCATTTAAATCACTTTCCCGCATTCACCACAATTGGCGACCCCGACGTGATTCATCTAATTATTTCGGTGAATGTATAAATTGATTTCCTAGAATCGGATACGCCATATTTTTTTTTGTGAAAAGCAAAAAACTGCACAAATGGTACAGTCGCGTGCTCGTCAAAAATGCCAAAGGACGACGAATCCCGCAAAACTTCGGAGACTAACAGGTTGGCATCTCCATATAACGAGCAACAAATTAGTCGCGACATAGAAACTAATTCGACAGAGATGGTGTTCAGCATTGCCCACAAGATTCCTGCATTTTAGCACGAAAAATCAGAAATTTGGTTCGCCCAAGTGGAGGCACAGTGATTTCGATGCATTCAGTGGTCAGTGCAATAGACTGCAAAGCGCCGCCGAGGAACAACAAATACGGCAATTTGAAACAAGTTCTGATTGACCACTTTGGTCACTCAGAGCAACAGAAAATCAAGAAATTTCTATCAGAAGTTGATTTAGGAGACAAACGGCCATCCCAGCTACTGCAATAAATGAGCTCCGTAGCTTAGGAGGCGCACAAATTAACAACGAGTTTCTTAAATTACTTAAATCACTGTGGCTACGAAGACTCCCAGCGCAGGTACGAGCGTTTTCCAAACGTCGAACGAAGAGCTGACAAACTTGGCAAGGTTGGTGGATAAGGTTATGGAAGTGGGTGACTTCAGGAATATCATGCCAGTCAACTCATCGCAGCAAGTTCACGAACCATCATCACTCACCCCATCTACACAGTCACTGCAAAAACAAATAGACAAACTCAGCTGTCAAATCAGTGAGCTGCATAAGTCATTGAAACGTCGATAGAACCATCATCATCGTAATCGTAGTCATACCCGCAGTCGTTTTACAAGTTCTCGTCGTGGTCACTCGGAGGAATCGGATCCAGTTTGCTGGTACCACAAGCGGTATGGAGCAAACGCAACGAAGTGTCGTGAGCCCTGGCCCTGCTCTTACAAAAAGCCAAAAAAACTAAGCAGTCAAGTGTTTTTTAGTGGGAGCACCTATGAACAACACACTAACCGACACATTTGCAGATTAGTTGTTCATGACAAATCGTCCAACCAGCGATTCCTCATCGATAGTGGAGCCGACGTTTCCGCAATTCCACCAAGGTATAGCGATCGTTCTTCGCCTTCAAATTCTCCATCACTGTTCGCAGCTAATGGCAGTGAAATTCGAATATTCGGCAGGAGACAATTGACAGTTGATCTAGGACTACGACGCGCTTTTTCCTGGAATTTTATAGTGACGGATGTGCAGAGGCCCATTATCGTGCAGATTTCATCAAGAATTACGAACTCTTGATCGACCTGAAGCACAACTAGCTAATCGACGGCCAAACGCACATCAAAACAAAGACGGAGACACTACTTGTCAACTCGGTAAGCGTAACTATGTTCGACTCTAAAAATCGGTTTAGTTGCATTCTAGCTGAATTCAAAGACCTTACGGGATTCAATGCAAGGCCTGTGTTGAACTACGCTACGACCGCGACAACGCATCACATCGAGACGACAGTTCCTCCCGTTTGCGCTCGCCCACGCAGGTTGGACACGGAGAAGCTGAAGGCTGCCCAAGCAGAATTTCGATACCTCATGGAGAAGAAATTTGTTGAGCCTCAAAAGCAACTGGGCAAGGTCTTTGCACATTGTTCGCAAAGCGAACGAAGATTCGCGATGATGCGGCGACTACCGTGCTCTCAATGAAATTACGAAGCCGGATTGCTACCCAATTACGTTGATTCAAGATTGTGCCCACATTCTGCATGGACGAACAGTTTTTCCAATAATCGACGTAGAGCTAGCCTTCCACCAAATACCCATTCAGTCAGCCGATGTTCGGAAAACGGCCATTATCACTCCATTTGGCCAATTCGAATATGACATTCGACTTCCGAAACGCTGCTCAAGCCTTCCAGCGTCATTCCATGAAGTGTTAAGGGGCCTTGAGGACCTTGCATTTTTTTATCTGGATGACATCTGCGTTGCTTCAGTCAACGATAAAGAAAATCAGCATAACCTTCGCCAAGTATTCTAAAGGTTGAGCGACTACGGACTAACAATAAATGCCTCGAAGTGTGTGTTCGGAAAAAACGAGGTGCGATTCCTCGGCCACAAGATCAACAGCGAGGGCATCCAGCCGCTTCGATCTGCCAACAAAAGCGAGGGATTTCAAGAGATTTTTGGCAATTATAAACTTTTATCGACGGTTCCTTCCCAACGCCATCAGTAACCAAGCCATTCTGCAGAGTCTCATAAACGAAAATAGAAAGACTGGTCCTGCGCCAATCGTCTGGACTCCGGAAGCAAAAGCGGCATTTCAACGGTACAAAGCAGATTTGGCGAACGCTGCCTGCACGAGATGCAATGAAATCTAATTATTAGAGATAGAGGGGCCGCAGCAGGACATGGGGGAGGAAAATCGCGGATAAACCCAGATCTGTGGTGATGGCTAGAAGGGAACCTGGCGCGCAAGCGTTGTTGATGTCCCACGCTCTGCGAATAACCGAAGGACCTAGCACGATATGGAAATGACACTACTTCTGCAAATGCTACATTCGAGGCGTAGATCATCACTACTAGGATGAAGCAGCTGGCGTTTGGTTGGCTTCAGAAAGTTTTCAGTGTTAATGGGAGCTGCTTAACTTCCTTTGATATAATTTTTTAAAGTCAATACAGTTAATCTTCTTGATGTCTGTAAAACTTTATATGACGCCAAACACTGACCCCATGTTGGGCGCCAATTAAACTATTTGCAATTAAGTGCTCTTCCGTGCACACGGTACACGTGTATGTACTTTCAATAGAGCCAGTGTCGATCTTTTCATCTACTCGTACTTGTGCTCTACACTTGAATCCTGTAGTGTATCCTGGCCCCTGTCTGGATAGATTTAGAGCTTCAAAAATACGTTGCTTCATTCAAACCGAGAGCCTTCCCTATGAGAGATATTTACGATAGCTGGTGCTGATAGCTATGGTTAGTACGATGCCGGCTGCCGTTCCTAGATAGATCGAGGGCACACATTTTTCTGTCACTACTTTTCAATCGTTCTTTTTCGTTATGGAGTCGAGAGTAACCAGTGCGAGATTTACTCGTAGTTCTAGAGAACGTTAAAATCTTAAATCGTACCTTCTACACGAACTCATATAAGGGTGAGACAAATTAAACAAATGACCTCGCTGCTGCTGAAATTAAATTTAAAAATTTTCATAAAAAAGGCACACCAACAAAAACAGATCAAATTTAATCCGCAACCACGTCATCAGGTCCTAACCCACTTACATTCTGTTTTGTTAATTCAGTCACCATCTGTTGTCCTCTCCTACTGTTCTCATTTCCTTGAACATTCAATTCTCGACATAGAACCTCCAACAATGCCCCGAAATATCCTCTGACTAAAGTCACACCATGATATTTGGAAACGACCCAAACAACTGTCCGTCCAAAGACCTTAGCTCTCCGATTTCCATCTCCATTACGTAATTCTCCTAATTTCTCAGCTTTAAACAGCTTTAACACGTCTCCCGTATCTGGTCGCTGCTTCCGGCATTCGAAAAGTGTAAAGTAAGTTCTCATCCCTTGTCCTTATTCCTGTCCAAGTTTTAGTTCTTCTCTCCTTCTATTCCACTGCATTCATTTTGTAATCGGTAAAATGGGCCGTTATCCGTTTCACAATCCGATATCCTTGTTGTAACACTTCGAGGAAAAGTTAAAGCTCCTCGTATTCGTACTCGTATCTCACTAGTCACTACCTTTCCCATCCTCACTCATACTTAAGCGGAAAAGGGAAACGAAAAATACGAATTAATTTTGTTAGAATTTTTGGGTAGAACCATTCGAGAGGGATACTTTCTGGGCTGCACATCAACCTACGAGTGTCCTCCGACCGAGCGACCGTCTGAATGGTTTACAGGATTTACCGGCCAAAAGTTCGAGACGTCGTCGACACTATATTCGAAGCAGTGCGTACTTACACGAGGACCCATTTGCATATTATCGTTTGTAGTTCGTGAAGACTTACGGATATTGAGGGTTGGGAACGGAGAATTCCGAGGCCATCCGGGATAATGCAGCGCCTATTGCTGTTGCCTTGAAATATCGTGTGCACTGGCGGGTGGGTAATAACTTCCTCTTTCGAAAGTGGGGTAGCTGACGACGACTAGGTAGGTGGGAGGATTTAGCAAACTTCCATATGCCTTTGCTGGTTTGAGTTTGAATTTTTCTTTCCTTAGTAAAACTAACACCGAACACTGGGTTCGGATTGAATTCTCGGGAAAAATAGTTTCTAGGAATGCAAATGTTTGCTTTTGTTGTTTTTCTTGTTGTCACAGGAATACATTGCGATGCGATTGCATTTAAATTAACTGTCAAGTTAAGTCTGTGTGTTTGTTGGGTGGATGATAGGGAGAGAAAGTTAAGATTTACGACAGAACGAACAATTTGCATATCTAAAAGGGCGAGTTCCTTTAAATGGTGATTTGTTTCGAAACTGTGGAGGCGGAAGTGTGTGTGATTTAGAGGAAGAGATTCCCAGGAATTTAAGCCACCCTAACTGAAGGTGATAACGACGGAGTTTTCCTGTTGCTCTTACGTTTCCAAGGATTTCTGTAATTTCGATTATTGTGTTGATGTAGAACACTTATGTAAGCAAGAGAAAAATCTGTCTACAAAGGTTATATAGGGTTTACTAACCGTCGCAGCCGAAGTCCTTTCAAAGGTACATATCAGCATTATAGCTCACATGTGCAGACTAGGCTCCCCGTCGCTTGTGTGGTCTTATTTTCGTTTAAATCTGCGTTGGTAGGACAGCAAACATTCAGAAAAAAAGGGATTTAGCCCAGAACTGCATTGAAGGATCACTTAGGTCAATGCCAGTTTATTTTCAGCTAAAATTATAAGAAACCTCGTCTTAAGTGGCGGCCTGAAGTGGAAAAAACATTAAACAACTTGGAGTGCATAATTTGAGGAAGCAGGCCAAAGATCACGGTAAATAGAGAGGCTTCTTAGTTGAGACCCATATATGAAGCGCCTGTCTTACTATGTAAATAAGTTCTGTAAGTTTTATCAAAGCTTTTCCATCTTTTCAATTAGTGACGACTGGGATGACACAGTGTTTATTCTGATTCTGGAAGACGATATCACAAGGTGATCTATTGTAGATTCAACATAAGCAAGACGCTGCTAACTGTCATCTGGTCATTTATAAGAGCAAAATATCCACCGTCGTTTGGTGACGGTTGGTTGGTTGCGCTGCTGGTTGGTTCAATTTCCGGTCACTCTCTTAAGAATTTTGCGTCTATCTTATCAATAATGGAATGAATATAAACTCCATAGGCACGAGTACATCAAAGGGTGTGGTCAACTCGCAGGTTCTCGGTGGCCAATAAGCTGGGCCAGACTTGGGTTGCAAAACTGTAGGAGGTGAACCTGGACCTCAACCAAACAATCTCTCAAGCTAGCACGTTAGCTGCGTATAGTGCTGAACTCCAAATTGGTTGAGATTCCTTCCAATTGATTGCACGAAGTTCTTAAGGATTAGAATCGAGTAATCTTTGAACCAGAGCTCTAGCGTTTATACGCTTAATGTAGCCCAGTAATCAAAGACCTTGGATGTCTGACTTGACCGATATCGCTGTATTGCCAGTATAGTTCATAATTGAATCCCCCATTTCCCATCAAACAAAAGCGGCTTCTTAATCCGCTTTCGATTCGAGAAGGCCTCTGCCCTCTAGAGCGGGACCGAAATGATAAGGATCTCGTACAAAGCTGGCCAGCCTACAGGAGTGTGCGCCGTTTTCTAATGACGGTATGTAATTTGGTTTTCTCTCGTTTACCGCCAGACCTATTTTGGCCTCGAGGTCCATGAAAGTTTCATTAATAATTCACTGCGTTCGTCCATTTACATCAATCTCATTAGCGTACGTAAGATATTATGACCCTTTTGTTGTCCAGTGCATTTTGAATGATTTTTCCTACGACGATAGGCTTAGGCCGCACTTATTCTGTGACATCATTCTAATGCAGGAATCAGAATCGTAGAAGGCGTGGTTCGTGGACTTGGGACACCTGAATACGCACCGCTCTATACAAGAGACAGAAGTAAGATTAGAACTTGTATATTAGTGAAACGTAGCCTTAATGCATTTTTACATTCTAATCTCAGCGACCCCGACTTAACCGTTGCCAGACTTGAGACTGCCAAAGGCCCATACTGGCTGACTTCGGCATATCTTGGCCACGATTATGTGAGCCCTCTCCCTGGTGATAACCTAGAAAGGGTGGTACTGGAAGCTGGAAACTTGGCACATCATCGGGTTCGACGCTAACGCTTATAACACGCTATCGGGCAGTACCGACATCAACGGTAGAGGTGAGCCACTTTTTGGATATATTATGAGTACTAACCTCATTGAATGCAACATGGGCAATGACCCCACTTTTATAACAAGAAACCGACAGGAAATGCTAGGTATCACTCTTGTCTCCGACAACATCACTCAAATGCTAACGAACTGGATGTTATCATCTGAACACTAATCCTAAGCGATGCTTCTGCCAGCCTAGGGGCATTCCGGAATTATCGGAAAACTGATTGGCCAAAATACAGAAGAAAACTCTCAGAAACGCTATCCTCTGAACTATCAAGTCCCAAGCGTGAAACTAATGAGCTTGACATGAAAATTTAGGGAATTCACTCTGGCTCCCAATCAGGCTGTGGCCGCTTCCTTATTCAACCTAGACGGAAGAAAAAGTCACATTGGTGGACACCAGCACTGGGACTGCTCAGAAACATTTGCAGAAAACTTTTCAACGTAGAAAAGGCACAAGAAAAGTGACTGACTGGGACTCATACAAATACCTCAAAATAAATAAAAAAAGAATTGAGGAAGGCCAAGCGACTACCCTGGAGGTCATTCTGTGACAAAATTACAGAAACCTCTGAGGCATCGCTGTTAAGGAAAACCTATCTCCACAAATCCTGTGATGCCTAGCTGCTTGAGAAAAAACCATGGCTCTTGGACACTTCAAGTGATGCCTCACTCAATCTGCTACTGGACACTCACTGCAAAGCTTAAAACCATACAAGTCTGCTGGTATGGACAGTATAATACCAGCCGAGCTACAAAGGTCCTCAAATATTGTATTACCTACGCTAGAGAATATCATGAGGAGCTATGTAGAACTGATTCACATTCCACTGTCATGGAGAGAAGTCAACGCAGTTTTCATTCCCAAAGTCGGAAAATGTTCCCATGTCGCCCCAAAGGACCTCAGACCTATAAGTCTGTCATCTTTCCTTCTGAAAACCCCACAACGACTGATTGATATCCATATATGAAATAAAATTGATCCAAGGCTTTTGTTACCGGCTCGACATGCCTACTGTAAAAGATAGTCTAGATAGAGAGTACACAATGGTCGCCTTCCTGGACATAGAGGATGCATTTAACAACGTCAACACAGTCGCAATCACGACTGCGCTGTCAAATCTGCAGGTAGACGACTCACTTGAGCAGTTGATCGGTCTTATGCTAAGTAGCAGGATAATCAACTTCAAACTGGGTGAGACTTCTGCTAAAAGATGTGTCAGCAGAGGTACGCCGGAAGGCGGTGTCCCTTCTCCTCTTCTCAGGAACTTAGTGGTTAATGAACTGCTGATATATATTGAAGCGGGTAGTAGCAGGGTGATTGCCTATGCGGATGGCGTTGCTATAGCCGTCTCAGGTAAGCATCTTAATACCATTAAGGAACTCCTACAGCTAAATTTTAACGGATTAACCCGTTGGGCAGATCGCTATGGATTGGGAGTAAGCCCCCACAAAACTGATCTTGTCTTTTCCAGTAAATACAAAATTCTAACTATAGATCCTCCTTCAATAAGCGGTACCAGTATAGTCCGATACAGCAAAATATCTGGGTCTCATTTTTGACAGGAAACTAGACTGGAAACCTAACATTCAAGATAGAGTCAAGAAAGCTACAATACTCGTAGCTTTATTCTGTTGCAAACAGCCATTGGGAACAAATGGGGCCTTCAAGCTCGCGTAACCCACTGGCTATACATTTCGGCCATAAGACCGATACTCACCTACGGAGTTGTTGTCTGGTGGACGGCCTTAGACAATGCAGTCAATGCATAGCATGTCTATGAATAAGTGGAGCCCTACGTTCTACTCCCTCCGCGGCGTTAGACACTCTGTTTCACATGACACCCCCCGATATCTTCAGCAGGCAAGTAGCTGCGACTACGCAGTCGAGAAATAATTCATTTGGCCACGCTAACCTTGTTAATACATTAGGAATCCTCACAGAGAAATAGAACTTTGGTTTGACAAAGACTTCCATGTAAGCTTCCCCTCTAAGCCCTTCTGGAAGGACTTCAACCCACTTTTACACAGATGGTTCTAAAACTTATATCCGGGTTGGTGGCGGTGTTTTCTCAGAAAAGATAAATCTAAGCCTCTCTTTCCTTCTTCTACGACATTGTAACGTATTCCAGGCTGAAATTTTGGCAATTAAAGAAGCTCTGCCCTGGCTGAAGAAAAATGTGATATCTGCAAAGAATATACGCATCTTCCCGGATAGTCAGGCCGCTATCAAATCCCTGGACTCAGTCTCATTAAATTCTACAACCGCCCTTGAACGACGATTATCTCTTATGGAGATGGTAGAGCAGTTCAACCTTCACCTCTGTTGGGTGCCGGGCCACAAAGCCGTTCCAGGGAACTGTAGAGCCGTTGAACTCGCCAAAATTGGAACCACTCTACCTATTCTACCGGAAAGAGGTAGCATAGGTATCCCAATCGCTGCGTGCAAACTAATATTAAAGCTGGATGCCCATAAAAGAACGGGCCTTAGGCGGACTGTTGGATCAACATGGCTAGCGACCAAACAGATCTGGCCAAAGCTGGATCTGAATCGCTCTAAGAGTTTGATCGTTCTAAATAGGACACATCTCAGCATCATCATAGGCGTCATTGCTGGACACTGCAATTTTAGGCAAGCATGCAAGATCGCTTGGCATGGACGAGGAGGAGGGAGAGACAATCCTTCACCTACACTGTACATGCCCAGCTCTCTCCCAAAGAAGAAAACTTCATCTCGGAGCTTCTTGCTCTTCTACAAGGACTTAAACAGTTTAAAAGCTTCATCGTAAACTCAAATTGGTTCCAAGAGTAGGAGGATTGTAGATTCACGTGGCATCACAATGAGCTAACAGCCACTTTAACCTAATCTTCTACGACGATGTTAAAAAAATCACATGACTGCGCATCGTCTTCTCTAAAACCTTTCTTAACATTGAAGGTCTCTGTGAATTTGCTACCGAACTTAATGGAGCAGCGACAATTCTCTATAGTCATCCTGTACAACTGACGGGCTTGGTAGGGAATCCAAAACTAGACATGCGTGTCCCTATCCAATCTGTTATATTCGGTCTTGAAACCAAGAAACAGACGGATGTTTCTTAAATCGACAGTAGTTTAAATACAAGATCGATTGTGGGCTCTCCTGGCCTGAAACGGCACTGATACGGACCAAACAGGCGGTTCATAACTGATTGCTGACGGAACCATAGGGATGCTTAGTGAACTTGTTCGTCTATGATTAGCACAGTCAAATGAGCTTCCGTATTTCTGGATCAGACAGACGGTGCTACGAGCATGCGAGGTCATCTCCAGCTGCGTACAATAGCACAGTAAAGAGTCCGCCTGCGCGAGCAGCCTTTTTACTTTTGTTCCGATGTTGCTATCTTAACTTCGTATAGATCAGGGGTATGGAATCCTCTATCCAGGGTGAATGGATCAGTATGCCTGGGAGCGGTATTCTAACTAGCATCATCGATATTTATTCGGCAGTAGCAGGCTTTTCATATTCTCAGCAACTGAAGCTCTACTGATTGTGCACGTTCATCTTTGCAGGCTTCCATTCTATTCTGCCTTTGTAGCTTTGACATTTTGTTTTTTTTTTCTAATGAACGCGCGCTCTTGAGTTTGTGTACTCTTAAAATGTTTGTTCACAGCGCGGGCGAAGGAAATTTAGGGCGGAAGAAAGGACAGGTACCGAAGTACATTGTTTTTAAATGCTTGTAAGCTATAACGACCAGGAAACACAGAGATCGGCAGGGCATTCCATAAGCGAGTTCTACGGCTTAGGAACGAATCACGATATTTTAGAGTACGTTCGAAATTGGGCTTGCTGGTATACTGATGAGCATTCTCAGCGAGAAGGGTGTTACGGTTGAAAGTTCGAAGGGGCGAAAGGCTATTGGCGATTTCAATGGAGCACTGGTGGCGGAAATAGCGATAAAACAGAGTGAAACACAAGACATTACGTCAGTGTTCGAGGTGTTCAATTGACTGGGTGATATAGGATCACGTATAAGTTTTATCGAATGGTTTTAGGGATCCTATCTATTGTAGTTGGTAGGTTTCAGGAATACCTGCACTCGAATTTCGGGTGGATAATTGCCTTATATGTATATTGAGGCCAAATCAGAAGGAGAAAGCTTTGACACGTATAACGGCAATGGACAGTTTTTGGCTTTGGACTGATAATTGGATCTTTAAATTCTGCTTTAGCGACACCAGACAATATTGTGTATTCGAAGCATTAAATTCCATTATGTTGATAGTTCCCAATTTGGTGATGCAGGATTTAACTAATGAGTTTAGCAAACGCCACTCCCATTCTACAACAGAAGAATAGGGACGTGAGTCCGGGAACGAATATGAAAAGCAGAGAGTACTGTCGTCAGCAAATGCTGGGGCACACCAGCATTTATTTTGGGAACATCAGACTTGAAACCATCCAAGACAGGATAGAATACTCCGACGAAAGTCAGATCGAAAAGTACAGTAGTCCGAATACGTTCCCGCAGATAAATAAATTGTTCAGGAGGAAAGATCACTACGACATTCAGTGTGTCCGAATTCCACAAACAGCAGAAAACAGACAGACACTACTGACCATCGGCATAAGTCCAGAGAGTGCCGACTCACTCGACGGTCATTTCGTGGTCGAAGACCCACAGGAGAAAGTGGATTTGCTGGGAGCTTTTTTCGAGGCCGTATATACGGTGAACAATCCTGTTCACTGTAATCACGACATTGACAACAGGGCCTACGTACTCGTAGATCACTATTATTTGCGCGACGAACTTCAAAATTGGCGATCCGAGAATCACGGTTTCACCGTATTCAATGAAGAAAACGCGGCAAACGTCATCGTCGCCGATGAACGAGCTTCCTCTCATTTATTCGTGCGAAAAGATGAACTCCGGTGCATCTTGGAATCTCTGAAAAACAAAAAGTCGTCGGGAGTGGACGGTATTCCAAACGTCGTATTAAGACACCTGCCCTTGGAAGCAGTGTGTTACCGCCGAATTCTCTGTCCAACGCGTCGTACCACGGAAGAGTGCCCGACCACGACGAGGAGTGGTCGTAGGTTAAGATGGTAAGAATGGGCGCGGCGCGATTGCTCTTCCGTTTAACTACCCACACCAAGAATCGCGACTAAATGTGGGATTCGCGCTCCTTTTATTATGACAAATACGAGGGGCGTTCAATATATTCTCGGTATCGATATGAAGGAAAATGCGAATTCAATTTAAATTATTTTTATTTTTCAATATAATCTCCCCTAACATCAATGCATTTGTTACATCTTGAGATAAGTTTTTTAAACCCTCAAAAAAATAAATTTCCTCTTTCTCTGCAAAATACCGACTTGAGTTCTTCATCATCCGAAAATCTTTTCCACGAAGACATTTTTTCAAATCCGGAAACAGGAAATAATCACTAGGGGCAAGGTCTGGACTATAGGGTGGGTGTTGGATTTCTTCGAAACCACAATCTTGCGCAGCAGCCTTGGAAACTCGCGCCGTGTGAACAGGAGCGTTGTCATGAAGAAGCAACACACCCGCTGCGAGTTTACCCCGTCTTTTCTTTTTAATTTCCCCCCAAAAATTATGAAAAGTGGAAGCGTAGGATGTGGCGTTGATGGTTTCACCTTTCTTTTGTACTCAATGAGCAAGATTACCTTTGAGTCCCAAAAAACTGTGGCCATGAGCTTCCCGGCAGACGGAGTAACTTTGAACTTCTTCGGGGGGTCTGTTCCTTTTTTATGTTTATGCCACTGCATGGACTCTTGTTTGCTTTCAGGGTCATAGAGGTGGACCCATGTTTCGTCCCCAGTAACAATTCGATCCATAACACCGTCCGCGTCCTCATTACACATCTCCAAAAGCTCTCTACAGCATGCGATTCTCACTTTTTTCTGAGGCGCTGTGAGCATTCGTGGCACCCACCTTGCACTGACCTTTGAAAGGTTAAGATGGTCATGAAGAATGGTGTGAATGGTACCAATTGAAAGCTTGGTGATCTCTGCCATCATTTTCACCTTTATTCGGGCATCCTCAAGAACAAGTTTTTCGACTTCTTTGATGCTTTCTCCCGTACAAGCAGTAGCCGGGGCGCCGGAGCGGGGGTCGTCTTCAATCCTCTCTCTGCCTCTCTTGAACTCACTTGACCACTTTTGCACAGTTGGTAATGAAGGTGCGGAACCCTGGTAAACAGCCACCATCTCTTCATGAATAGTTTTTTGACTTTTTCCTTGCTTAGTGAGAAATTTAATTACAGCGCGATGCTCAATTTTCACCATCATCGTCTCAGTTGCCATTATGATTCTGTTTAACTAGAGATAAAACGCGAATTAATAATCACATTTATATGAAATTTTACACGAATGCACTAAAATAATAGTATTACTTGATAAATAAGTCAATTTATATATACAACCACGGCTTCACCCCGATACCGAGAATGTGTTGAACGCCCCTCGTATATATAGACAGAATAAGAGAGTACCCAGAATTGATCCTTGAGGGACCCCTCGAGTTAAACAAACAAAATCAGATAAGACATTATTAACAAAAACGGCTTGTTTTCTGTTGCTTAAATAGAATGAAATCAATTTAATAGCAGAAGGAGAAAACCCAAAGTAGTATTGTAGTTTTTTACAGAGTAGTGCGTGGTTAATAGTGTCGAATGTTGTAGAAAAAGTTACTTCATCTTTATCTAAACTAAATCGAATATTTTCAACAACTTTTACCATAGCAGTAATACTACTGTGTTTTGCTCGGAAGCCTGATTGCATATGGGTTATCATTTTATTGCGAGAAAGATACTCGTCAAGTTGCCTTTGCATTATACGTTCGCATACTTTGAAGAGGAATGGTAGGATGGAAATTGGTCGAAGTTCGTCCCCAATACAGTTTTTGGCAAAGGTATTACTTTAGCTATTTTCCACTGATGTTTATCACATGAGTCACATACGGTAGGATCAACGGTAGAATGGCTTTGATAAAAACTGAATGAATTTCATCGACTCCAATTGCACTGGACCTTATAGATAAAAAGCTTTTGACTACCTCTGTACTGTCTACACATTCAAAGCTAAATGGTGACAATAGGCGCATGCCGATTATCTAAATTAAGGTTGAGGTTTGCTGTCCTAGTTGGTCTTACAGATACAAACTTGTGGTTAAGCACATTGCCGTCAGTGTTATTTGGACAAGAAAGTTTTTCTCTTCCTATACCCAGATGTCGTAGGTTACTCCACAGCTTTCGACTACCCAGGCTAGATTTTAATCTGCCGGAGAAAAATTGTGCTTTTGCCGCCCTTATTTCTCGAACAACCATATTACGGAGGGATTTGTATATATGGTGAAATTCAGCTATACGGTATCGCTTCCACCGATTATACGCTTGATCATGTTGCATGATTATTTGACAAATTTCAATTGAAAACCAAGGCTGTGATGAGCTTTTGATGGTTTTTGTTTTTACCGGAACATATTGGTTGAAGAGAGAGTTAATATTTGATTGGAGAAATTGTACTGGTTATCTGGAGATGGCATTATAAATAAATTTGTTCCCATGGTGTGGCAATTATGCCCTGTTCAAGATTAACTCTGTGTGTATTGGCAAAGTCTCTATATTGATTCTTTCATTATTACTTACATTCTAGACAAAAATGCTTAAATCTAATTTAACAATGATAGTCACTTATTCTAGCTTACTGGCTCTTACCGAGCGCTCTAAACTTTACAATCTCATTGAAATTATACCTTTCGGCCTTAAGAACTATCTTACAATTAATCTTATCTATCAGGATTACAATATGAAATTTCTAAGAAAAGGTTTTCGAAAAACTTAGATACTGTATCTTTTAAATTTTTTATAAAACTTAAAACTATGTCCCTATTCTACTTAAACTACCTAAGCTACTTAACCTAACCTAACTATAACCGGGGTGGTGAGCACTCGTAGCCTCTCGCACCGAGTGGTCAACATACCAATTGCGATTTCGGGCGCCTGGCACTCGTCAACATCGTGCACAAGCATCCCTGAGAACTAACCAATGCCATAAAGCAAGCGGTCACTTCTCAGCGGCACCGCCTTATGTTGATGAACGCGGTCTCTCCACGAAATCCCCCTAACTATCCTTATTCTAACTTACAACTAAGAGGAGTGTGTTACCTTAGTAACGTACCGACCTAGGAAAGCGAGCCCACCCTCTCCCCTTCTAGAAGCCACCAGAATTCGGTGTACTGTTTCTCGGCATCGATCCGATCCCTGTCCGCAATCGCGGGACTAAAACGGAAGAGCTCCTGAGCATTGGCGACATACCCGTCGTAGATGAGCCGCTTGTCCCTCGCACCGCGGTGGCGGTGGTATATTACCGGGATACCATCCCTGCTTTGCATTAACCCTTTAGCATCAATATGGAGAAAAGCCTCTGTCGGGATAAAGCCCGATAGAAGCGTGCTCTCGTGGTACATTTCATTGGGGTAATAAGCCCCAAAGATCAGGCTATTATCGTTGGTCATTGCTCGTGCAACGTGTCTTCGGATCACCTTAATCAGGAAATTGTCAATCCTATTCAGATTAGCCCCATCGTAAAGGACTTTGTTCGGATAATATTTTTTGTACTCTGATTCTGGTGTTCTGTACAAGCCGAGACAAGTCCTAAGACACTGCCTTTCAAACACCCGAACCCTTTCCATATGATACGGCGCTACATTGAACCACACGGGACAACCATACGCGATGACTGGCCTGATTAGGGCCACATAGCATATGACCATCATCCTGGAGACAAGTTGACTGCTGTGAAATAGTCTTCTTGTCAGGGCCAAAGCCTTCTTGGCCGCAGCAAAACAAGCATCTATATGTTTGTCAAAATACAAATATTTATCGAGCCAGATACCAAGGTATCTCACTACGCTTCTCACCGCTAGTGGCTGTCCGTGCTGTCCAATGATGGCCAAATTTCGCTAGTTATATCTGGTATCCCTAGAAGCCCATCTCAATGGAGTTCTAAACAAGATTGTTTCCGACTTTTGAAAATTGATTTTCAGTTTCCAATCGTCGCAATACGCCTTAATATGATCGAAGTCACGTTGCAAAAGGGTATTAATGACTTCGATTTTTGGACCTGATCTGTACGCCACTAAATCGTCTGCGTACGCTATGGAATGATTGAGGGAACCTACTAGATCACTTGTGTAAATGTTAGACAGTATCGGAGAAATCACAGCCCCCTGTTGTAAGCCGTTTTTAATGTCAAAGATCTTGCTCGAAATGACGTTGTTACATTTAACAACGAACTTCTTTCCCATAAGCATGTTATAAATCATATACAGCAGGGGTTTCGGCATGCCCATCCTGGCCAACTTATAGAAAAGCCCCTCTAGCCATTCGGTGTCGAAGGCCTTCTCAAAGTCAACGAGGCAGGCACCCGTACACTGGTTCTTGCTTTTATTCCATTGTATGTCGGAGACCAGCCTTGACGCAGCATGAATAGTGTCATGCCTCGCCCTACAACCAAACTGATTTTCCGGAATTATACTCGTATTATTTTCCTCTACCCACCTTAACAGCGCTCTATTAACCACTTTCTCGAATACCTTGCTAATATTCGGAAGCAAATTAATTGACCGAAGATTAGCAGGGTTAGTTCTAACTTTATCCCTTTTTGGGATTGGGTGTACCATAGCTGTTTTCCAATGCGTCGGATAATATGCATTATTCAGCGCATTGTTAAACAGCGTAGTAAATATATCCACTGCTTCCAAGGGCAGGTGTCTTAATACGACGTTTGGAATACTCCACTCCCGACGACTTTTTGTTTTTCAAATGAGAGGAAGCTCGTTCATCGGCGACGATGACGTTTGCCGCGTTTTCTTCATTGAATACGGTGAAACCGGGATTCTCGGATCGCCAATTTTGAAGTTCGTTGCGCAGATAATAGTGATTTACGTAGGCCCTGTTGTCAATGTCGTAATTACAGTGAACAGGTGAAAAAAGCTCCCAGCAAATCCACTTTCTCTTGTGGATCTTCGACCACGAAATGACCGTCGCCTGAGTCGGCACTCTCTGGACTTATGCCGATGGTCAGTAGTGTCTGTCTGTTTTCTGCTGTTTGTGGAATTCGGACACATGTCATTGTGATCTTTCCTCCTGAACAATTTATTTATCTGCGGGAACATATTCGGACTACTGGATTTTATAGCCCGAATCTTATTGCCCCAGTACAGACTTACAGACTTACTGTAATTTTCTTTAATTAATTGTTTTAGGTTTTTGATCAGTGACTTTAGTGCTCTTATTTCCGGGTCGTTTCTGTCAGTGAACTGTCTGTACAGCTGCTTAAGCCTCGAGAGTAGTCTACTTATGTGTGCGTACAATACGTTGATTGCTAGAGCTCTGTACTTTTCGATCTGGCTTTCATCGGAGTATTCTATCCGAGGGATAGTCTGCTCCATAGTTCGTTTGACAACGTCTTGCATCGTCAGTAAATTACGGTCGATTTCTTCGTTAGTTAAGTTTCTGTTAGTCGGGGGATCAATTCCACTCAAACGTAAATTACGCTGTAAGATTCTGGAGAAACACGACCACCGTACTCTACGGTAGTCGTATGAGTACACTTGATCATACTGCTCCAGCTGCGTTATCAGCAAAATGCCTCTCAACCAAAAGATTACTGTTTAAGTCACCACATATAATTATATTTTTAGAACCTACTGATATGGACTCCATTAAAGCGTAGAAGGGTGTTAAGTCTACATCATTAATCACTTACTATATTAACGAATACATTGTCAATAAGAGAGTCAGAAGAAGAGAAAAGGGTCTTTCTACAACTTAATACATCTCTTACGAGTACATATACTGCTACATCGCCACCACGATCATTTCTATCACCCCTAAAGAGTCTGTATCCATTCAACTTATAGATTCCATTATTAATTGGTTTAAACCAAATTTCTGGTTTATCATTTGCTGTTCCCTTTTGCAGTTTCTTTCACGAAAACAGAACCAGATCGTGTATAAACAGAAAACAGCTGTTTGTGGCGCTTCATTTGAGTTGCTTTATGAATAAGAGAACGATTTTTCACAATTAGGCTCTCGTGCGTAAAAATGTTTTCGTTGGAGTCTATGCCAGCATCATGCAGACACAGCTGTTTTTTGTTTATTTTGCAGTGGTGAGCAATTGATTTAAGCAGCTCGTTTTTTTTTTGGTGGGGGGGGGAGCGAAACTTGAGCGAATCACTTGCATTATTCCTCTGACGAGGACGAAAAATAGCATCTAATTCAGGGGACGCACATTTTATTGTTTGGCAGAGTCGACCAAGGATGGTTTTAAGATCTTCTTGTGGGATACCAAAGAGAAAAGCAACAGCTGCAAGTGTTTTCCTCTCATATGCATCACATCTTCTCTGCAGCTTAGCAACTTCTCCTTTGAGCATATGGGATTCTCCTCTCTCATCAGCATCAAATCTGCTCTGAATATGAGCATAGTTCGTTTCGATAACTGAAACTCTCGACTGCAATTCGTGTATCGACTTGACTCGTATAACACATGGGCTGAAAATTCAGTGCCGTTTCTAAGAGAGGGCACCACTTGAATTACATTTTCAGTTAGTACCAACCTTCAAAAAATACGTGTATAAATTTGACAGCTGTCGGACGATTAGTTCTCGAGATATACCGTTGTGAGTGAAGTAACTTTTGTTATTGTGAAAAAAATGGATTCAAAGCAATTTCGTGTGTTGATTTATCATTGCTTTTTGATGGGAAAAAATGCAGCCGATGCAAAGAAATGGCTTGATAAATGTTACCCGGACTCTGCACCTTGCGAACGCAAGTGGATTGAAAAATTTAAAAGTGGTCATACAAGCACCGAAGATGATGAACGCAGTGGACGTCCAAAAGAGGCTGTTTCGGATGAAAACATCAAAAAAGTTCACAAAATGATTACGAATGACCGTAAAGTGAAGTTGATCGAGATAGCTGAGGCTCTGAAGATATCAAAAGAGCGTGCTGGATATATCATACACGAATATTTGGACATGCGAAAGCTGTGTTCAAAGTGGGTGCCGCGTTTGCTCACAGTCGACCAAAAACAACAACGTGTTGATGATTCAGAGGAGTGTTTAAAGCTGCTCAACCACAATAAAGCCGAATTTTTGCGTCGGTATGTGACAATGGATGAACTTGGCTCCATCACTTCACACCAGAGTCAAGTCGGCAGTCAGCTGAGTGGCGAGCAGGCGACGAATCTCGTCCAAAACGACCAAAAACTCAACAGTCGGCTGGCAAGGTTACGGCATCCGTATTTTGGGATGCACATGGAATAATTTTCATTGACTATCTCCAAAAGGGGCAGACTATCAACAGCGACTATTACATTGCGTTGTTGGAGCGTTTGAAGGACGAAATCGCAGAAAAACTGTATCATCAAGACAATGCACCGTGTCACAAGTCGATGAAAACGAAGGCAAAATTGAATGAATTCGGCTACGAATTGCTTCCCCACCCACCGTGTTCTCCAGATTTGGCCCCCAGCGACTATTTCCTGTTCGCAGACCTCAAAAGAATGCACGCCGGAAAGAGATTTAAGACCGATGAAGAAGTAATCGCCGAAACAGAGGCCTATTTTGAGGCTAAACCGAAATCGTACTACAAAACTGGTATCGAAAGATTGAAAAATCGTTTCAATCAGTGTATCGTCCTCGAAGGCAACTATATTGATAAATAAAGTTGAATTTTGCAAAAATTTTGTGTTTTATATTCAGCGGATGTTGCGGCTTGCGGGTTTCTTTTCACCGGGGCAGAGGTGGTGGGGGATTTCTGTGTCGGTGTTGGCGAGAAATGTGGATCGTGTTTTTCCAGCCATTGCACTCTTGGTTGTATGAGAGAGATGGATAAACGGGAAACGAGTGGAAAATCTTCGAATGGGCGAACACAAAGCCTCGGATATATGTCCTTTTGTTTTAGATTAGATCGCGTTTATATATGTAAATGAAAATAATTTTGTTGGTAGGATATGCGACTAACAAGTACACTTCGAAAGACTTTTGTTACCGTACTCAAAGAATTTTACTATTTACGAATAAACGGAAAACTTAATACTTAAGCCAGAAGAGATTTTCGGCACGTCTATTCGATACGAGACATTTCACTCATGATGTAGTCTCCCCGCCTACAGCACAATGTGGGAGTGTTGAGCTAGCCGCAAAGTTTGCAGCAATTACAAGGCAGATTGGCCTTGTCCAAAGAGCTGACAGTGGGAATGTCATTGTAAATGAGCGTTGGGATGGAGGATGAGGCAGAAGGTCTAATGTTTTTGACGAATAACCAAAATTTTTTACTGCCTTTGGGATATTGTTGTATTTTTTTTTTTCAGTTTTTGGTCGTATTGGAATTTCACACGCTTGAGAAGGACGTTGCTGTCATTTCTGGCTCGTTTAAGCTTTTTTCGGTTTTCCTCTGTTGGGCTGGTCTTGAAGGACCGAAAAAACATTTCTCTTACCCTGACAGCCTCTTTACAGATCGAGTCGTACCACGCTTTTTCTTTTGGTTTGATACTCTTCATCCGATGAGGGATAACGCATCTCATTCCAAAGAGAATGGTTTCTGTGATCATGTCAGCAGCGGCGTCCACATCGTTATCGAGGAAACTTAACGACCAGTTAAAATTCCGTATTGCCATTCGATTCTTTTAGGAATCTTTTCTCTAACTGTGTGGTGGGTGTACGAGAAATTAGCTGATATGACACAATGGTCCAACGAGAATAGAGGGGAGAGGACATCAACGGAGTGCTTATCAGGGTGAGAAGTTAAAAACAAATCCAGGGTGCTGGCGGTATGACAAGCTGGGTTAAATTGTTTTCCGCAGCGAAGATCTCAACACACCGTCCTTCGGGTGTTGTCTGTCCCGAATGTCGAAGCCAACCAGAATTGTATCAGGATTCCCGTGTGAGGATACAATTCTTTGTATGAAGTCAGACAGCGCATCAAACTCATTAAAGGTCGAGTTGCTATCCGGTTTGGGGCTTCTGTAAATAAAGCAGTAGTGGATAATTTGCTTACGGAGATGGAATTTTAACCACATGAAATTGAATTCCGAATTAGAACAGGGACTACATTGTGGTTGAGTTTGGTATGTTACATCCCTACGCACGTAAATGGCGTGACCGCGGTGAGAGAAGAATGATGTCACTAGTTCGTAGCCAGGTAGCTTCAGATCAGAGTGACCAGAGAGGTGTGGGCGGAGATCAACTTGCGTTTCACTAAGTGCCAAAACAGCTGGTCTGTACTTACAGACGTGGACATGTTCGTTTTATGCTCTTGTTGAAGCATCTTTTTTAACTCCTCTCTGATTTAATTCGATATTATTTCCCCGCTGTCCTCTTTAAATGCTACAACGACGCAATCTTGGATGAAAGCCAAACAGGTGTTCGACAATCTGGAGGTAAGAAAGTACCTTTCTAAAAATTTCGTCCCTTTATACACCCTAGCTGGCCAACTAATCCGTCAGAGAGAGGCTTCGTTTGCTCTTATATAATATTCATCCTTGTCATAATCAGGAAGTTGTTTTCCAAAGAGAACAAATGAAGGTAGTTACCGTAAACAAATCATGTCCTTCCGAAATACATATTTATAATCGCTGCTATTGATTTATAAAGGTCTTACATGTCACCATTTCTTTTCAAGAAACCCAGTCTTATTTACGAGTATCTATAAATAGGCCAGAGTTCCAAATGTGTCATTGAACTTTTATTCCTTGGGGATAATTCTTTTTCAAAACGCTCCGACTGACTCTGAGGATTTGCGCTTTACCTGTGAAATCATAGCAGTTAAGGCCAAGCATTCATTTTGTCGGAAGCGTTACCCTTACCACCTGACGTTTTCAACTCCTTATCAGTTTCAGACCCCAATAATACAGCTTCTTAAATAGAGACTGCTGATCAGGTATCTCAGTTGGAGTTCGAAATTCGAATTGCTATGATTGATTTCTGTGGCAAAGGTCTTTGATGTCCACAAGTTGAAAGGCATATCTCGAACTGGAATTATCACAAAAGTCTTAAGCCCCGGAGATGCACAAAAATTTCGACAATTTCTGTGAGAATAGCACTTCCCCACACATCATCAAGTATCCTTCATTCAAATTGAAGAACGTGTATCAAATCCGAAAGATAGAAAAACTATTCCCCCTTCTAACTAAAGTGATGGTAAATTGGTTTCGCCTCACAAATCTGACAAGAGTATTAGAAACTACTTTTCGTCGAAACGATTTCCTAAGACCATTTCTGAAGAACCATATTCGATTATGCCTGTGCATTAGCACTTTCAGTGCAAATCCGTATGCCACATACGGATACATACATACGTGGATAACAATTTTCTACTTTTCATCGAAACGAGTAAACATCATTGCAATCACATCGTTCTTGTATCGCATCGACTAGGAGTGTGGAGAGAACAGAGAGAATGTCCTCACGTCCAGCATTGGAATTGGATACTAGGAATCCTTCCTTATTCATGCCAGACCACACAGAACAACGTTGCAATGGTTGCAATGATTGCAGGATAAACGTTCAAGGAGTTCACTTTACTCTTTTGACTACATCCAAACTACGAACTCTGGAGAAGATTGTCCAAACTGATTTTGGGCATGAGTACTCGTATAGCTTGTTTTGAAGGCTTTTGCAATTTGATTATTTTATAATGAATGGGCTCCGAAGTGTGCATACCAAAAAAGGAATTTTGTTTGTCCTCGTGCAAAGCTCTTTTTTTGAAAATTGAAAGGAATTCAATTATTTTTAAATCAATTAATGTCAATGGGCATCTTAAAGAGGAGCAGATACGTGTACGTATCTACGAGTGGGTATGTGTGTATCTGTATCTAGCGCGTCAGCATTCGTTTCGATTTTATGTTCAAGGCGTAACAAAATGAGTAGAGATTCATTGAAAGGAGCGTGAATGTCCTTTCGTTTTTGTCGGTTGTCGATTTCATTTGTACGAGTAAGAGAGGACACTCTCAGGTCTCAATGCAATGGTTCATTGGCTACTGGTTACTGGTTACTGGTTACTGGTGGGGAAATAAATGATCTGGAAAAATTCCTGTCTAATTGGCATATTGAAAGTGAAGACCAAGGGATTAGTATTAATGGATGGCACAGATATGGGAATTAGCAGAATGTGGACACTAATTGAGATGGATCTTTGTACTGCTGATATTTGCCATTAAGTAGATGGAACACTTGTCCTTTTGATTTTGATTTAAATGGCTTTAAAGTCAAGTTGTATGATATGAGTGTTCGCATTGTGGTAATCCTTCATAAATCTTGGGATAATCCCTTTTAATTACATTTCAATCCTTCTCCATCATCACATCCAGCAGTAAGTCGTACGTAGATTTTCCAAGAACCAGCTAACTTTGAAGAAACTTCTACTTACAGTAACTCCTACGGAGATGTCAAGTTTTTGGATGTGAGAGCTACCACTTCGACACCATAAATGTACAAACACATACGTGTACGACTTTTGTCGTGTCTCGTGGGGTTGAATGCCGTCAAGTGGTGTCCTTGTCAGCGTCGTGTATGTCTTAATACTTGATACTTTGGTTACATATTTTTGAAGTCTCGGTCTGAAAGTTTAGCGCAGTTGTGAGATGCATTTCTGTCTCACTATATGACTCTAGGCAGGTCTAAGGAGTTATATTAATCTGCGGTTGTAAGTCGCGAATTTGTGTCAACTAAGTTGCATTGCTTACAATACATGCTGGCAAGAGGTGATTGCTATTTTAGGGAACTATACCATAGCTCATTTCTAAAATCCTTACAGCTTCAACGGATATTGTATGGGAACTTTTAGATTGAAACTGGAGCTGGGAGGTAGAGCCTGTTGGTATAGGTACTAAGTGTTTTTTTAGGGTATAAATTCGAGTTTGACTGATGGTATGGGCAGACAAGTATCATTGACTCAAATAGGGAAGGACATAAGCTACCCCAAAAAGACCCTAATTTCAATGCAAAACAATCTACGAAAGATAATTTTAATGAAACCCATGATGGGTCAGTAATCGCTACCTGACGGGCTTTGCAGATAATGTGATTTATTCTTACGAGTATGAGGTGTGATAACCATGGTACACTTAATCCTCATCCAAGATATGCTACTCTCCAGACTGTCCACTGACTTAGCCAAAAAGAAACAAAAACCTGGTGCTCCCTTATTTTGGTATGCCCAGAACAGGATAAATAAGGGAACGTTTTGCGAAACCCTTATTTACAGAGATGATGCGATGTTGAGGTGGAAGATATTTACAACGTTCCAAGCCAGAATGCTTACTGGGATAGTAGCAAGTCCAATGAGGACATGCTCTTTGACGCAGTGACATTGAAACTCTGATGGCTGCATTCCTGGAGGACTATATCGCCCGAAAAAGTTGGAAGGGCGATTGACAGGCAAGACGATCTTAAGACTTTACTGAACCCCTTAACCATCTATAAACTAGTTTAAGAAGGAGGCTGAATTCAGAAGACCGCCGACAAGATTGCCGAATAACTTGTTTGATTTTTGCTCAGAGGGGAACCACCGAGGACTGAAACTTACGTTTGGATTGCATGTATCCACGAATGGGGATATGACACAACCGCAGATAACATGTACGGCAGACCAAAAGAATGCTTCCGGATGCTTTTGATTCCACTTGGTGGGAAAACCTGTAAATGGTAAGTCTTAACGCTACACTTTTACTCAGCACCTAAGTGTGCCAGCCATAAATGACATACCATCGTAGGATGCTGGATGTGAGGGTGTAGACGGCACTGCGGAGTACTTCCTCTGTGAATGTCTGGCTTGTGCTCGCCATAAGCTGCACGTATGAAGCTTTGATGTGGTGATAAGGACTCTGTAATTGACGCGATTACTCCCTTTCTTCTGAAGAATTAGAAGTTCCATTAAAAGGAACATCAGGAGACTACTTGTCGAACTCTATGTTTGAAAGTCTCAGTATTCCTAATGTCCCTCTCAGCACATAGATTTTACCCTTCTTAAGCGCAAGCCACCTATGACAGTTTTGATTTGCTTGATGCTTATTGCAAGCTTATTCTTAGAACTAACAATTTTCACTTAAAACTAAAGATAAAAACCAAAGGGTGGGAGCGGTTAAAAAAAGTTAGGATGTGAGGCATAGGTGGAAATAAGAATGTTTTTAAGAGAGAGTTTGGTGGTAGTCGAAGAGATTCTGCCTCTCTCGTTAACTTCACGAAGCATTCTAGACATTGGCTCCAAGTGTCCGTAATTCGTTCGGCGAAGATTGAGCCGGAAAAGTGGCACAGACCTAAGATTGCGTGGTTTGGTATTAAAAGAAATAAGGCGAAGTAAAGAAGGACTATCGATATTACCAACTAAAATTTGATGAATAAAGAGAATGTCGGCAACTTTTCGACGTATAGAAAGGGGTTGTAAATTTATAAGTTTCAGCCGGTCAGTATAAGGTGGTAAGTTTTGGCTATCATCCCAGGGAAGGCCACGTAAAGCGAATCGTAAAAACCTGCTTTGAACAGCTTCTATCCGGAGGATGTGTGTTCTGTAGTAGGGTGACCAGACTTGGCTTGTATATTCAAGAAGAGGCCTAACAAAGGTTATGTAAAGAGATTTGGTAACATAAGGATTGGAAAACTCCTTAGACCAGCGCTTGATGAAGCCAAGGGCAGAGTTGGCTTTCTTTATTATATTATCAATGTGAGAACGGAAATTGAGTTCGTTATCGCAGATAACACCTAAATCACGCAACTCATTCACTAAGGGAACAGGCAGATTAAAGATTAGATAGCAGCGGGGTGAAGTAGGGGGCCGCTTACGGGAATATGTTATAGCCTGACACTTATTGACGTTAAGCTCAAGAAAATTCTTCTGACACCAAGTACAAAATCTGTCAAGATCTTCCTGCAGTGGTAGGCTGTCTGAGGAAGAAAATATATATCTAAAGATTTTCATATCGTCTGCGTAAACAGATATGTATGAATTTTTAATGATGCAATCAACATCATTAATGGCCAGAATAAATAGTAAGGGGCCAAGGTGGCTGCCTTGAGGAACACCAGAGGAGGCTTTAATTGGGTCGGAAATCATAGACCTAAATAAAACACAGTACTGTCTTTCATTTAAATATGATTGAACCCATGTTATAAAGTTTATTTGGAAACCAAGAGCTTTTAATTTCAGAAGGATTATATCATGTGAAATCCTATCAAAGGCTTTGCTGAAATCGGTGGCAATCACATCAACTTCATTTCCAGATTTTAGTGCACATAAAGTGCTTGATACGAATTCCGTTAAGTTGGTGGTCGTAGATCTACCTTTGAGAAATCCGTGCTGGTTTTGGGAAACAATAGGTTTACAATGGAAAAGCTTAGGTATGCAGGACAGCTTAGCAATTGGTCGATACTTGGAAATATCATCTTTTCGGCCTTTTTTATGTAGGGGAATAATAAATGACCTTTTCCAGATCGAGGGAAATAATCCCTGGGTGATAGAAAGCTGAAAGAGAACTGTAAGAGGTTGGGCTAGGTGCATTTCACATTTCTTTAAAAATATAGGGGGAAGATCATCAGTGAGAATAATCATCTTTGAGGTTTATTATTTTATCTTTGACTTGCTCTAAAGTTATAGACACAGATTCCAAAGTTGTTTGTGGGCAGTTATTTAAGTAGGAAAAGTAGGAGTGGTCTGGCTCTTCGGAATGGGTGGCGAACGCTTGGCTAAAAAAAGTTGCGAAGAGATTTGCTATAATTTGGGGATCGCCCGAGGACTTATCTAGAAAATTCTGAGATGATGGATAGTTATAAGATTTACTTTTAGTTTTGATGAACTGAAAGAAAGAATTTCTTATAGTAGAAGAAATCGATGTCGGAACGCGATATTAAGTAAGTACGTCAGAGCTTATTTCTCTTATTACGAAGAGATCGCAGCTCTTTATTATCACCAGGGTGGTGATGATGAGGGATTCTTTTTGGGTAAAAAAGGTACAGATTGGGCGAGACATTTGAAAATTTCGGTATAAAAGGATGCGAGAGCATCGTTAACCGTGAGGTTGGGATTATCATAAAGAAAGTCAAAATTGGCCATACTGAGGAGGTTATTCAGTTTGGCGTAGTTAGCCCTATGAAAATTAAAACTGTAAGAATACTCATAAGAAACGCGATTAAGACCATTGTCATACGCCAACGTAAGAGAAAGGGGAGGGTGGTAACTATCCAACTTAGAAAGAAGATGTCTGCTTTCTAAAACGATGCAGTTATCTGTATCAGTGGCGAAGACTAGGTCGAGTTGTCTGCCAATGTTATTGGTGACACCACTTAATTGATACAGACCAGAGTCAGTAAGGCAGTCGATGAAAAGGTTTTCTTTATCAGAGGTGGAATTTGTTGCAGTAAAGTAGGACTGGTCAGTCTGAGCCCATACAAGGCTTAGGTAGATTGAAATCACCTAAAAATATAACTACGTCGTTGGAATCAGCAGCATTAAAAATGCTGTCGATTGCATCAACAGCTAGCTGGTAACCTTGAATTGGTTGAGAGGGGCGAATATAGCAGCAGCATGTATAAAGGTTGCGCTTGCAAATAGGAATTCTAGCGCAAACAAATTCAAAGAATACAGTGCACGATTTTTTAAAGTGTTTAGACTCGAGTGTATAGCTAGAAGTAAACCACGGCCATATAAATTTTCCTCTTTATGTAGACCGTCGTCACGGTGTAAATCAAAGTCTTGGGAAAATAATTCATTATTCTTAATATTAGGGGTGAGATTGGTTTCTGTGAGAGCGAAAATGTCGTAGGGCAGAATCTGCGAATTAAGATTTATAGCAGAAATCTTAGTTCGTAATCCTCTTACATTTTGATAATACAGGGACAGATATTTGGGAGGCTTCGGCAAAGAATTGAGTGGTGGGTTAGGAGCGATGGTAGTTTTTGAAACTAGACCGTGTTCGCTGGAGGTGTAGTATGCGTTTGGAACTTACGTGAGGCGCAAAAGAAGAGAGATCATTAGCCACATCATCAGGAGTCATATCTAATTGCTCATGAAAACGTATTGTATAAAAAGTTGCCGCAGATCATTGTGATTAGTGGGAAGGCCTTCTTGCAGAATGGAAACCATTGCATTGGTTTTCGTTATACCGTCTATGCAGACAGAGTCTGCCTTATCATGTAGGTATGCGAGATATAAACGTTGAGAGAGAACATACCGGCCATCTTCCCCTGAATCGATAAGGTGCTTGGTTAACTTTGCCTTTGGAGGAAGTATGGGGTCTAAAAAAGAAGGTGGTGTGGTATTAGGGTGGGACTCTAGCTTAGAAGATGGGGAGGGATTTAAAATATGGGAGCGAATAAAGTTAGAGTATGCCGTTTTTGTTTGAGTGGGATGAGGAGGATGTTTGAGGATGTTGCTGGGTTTTTTTAAATGACTGAGAGGAGGATCAAGATTAAAAGATACACTTTTGGGAATTGGGTTGGACGGTGTGGAAGAACGTTTTGTATATACACGATTAGCAGTATGAAGTGAAGAAGGAGTGAAGAAAGGGAATGTCCCAACTTTAAAGCTATAGTTTGGATCAGGAGCTTGTTTGTTAGGCTTTGGATTTTTTTTGTGAGAGTTGGGCTTCGATAAAGGATTAGACTGTTGTTTTCTAGGTTCAGTGGGATTTGAGTTACTGGACTTATAGATATCCTTGCAATGTGTGTTGTTTCCTCTATTTGGTTTTAATCTTTCCATGGTTGTTCCACCCAGATTGATGACGTCGGAAGCAGGGTTGATGAACATTCACTCATGTTTTAATGGGATGCTTACCTTGAGGGTGTTGGTGGAGATCTTACGGCAGTTGATGACATCAATTTTAAATTTAGATTTGAAAAGACTAGTTAGCCTGGCTCGATCGAGATGTGTACCTCTTATTAAAAAGGCAACCGATTTGGCTTTGTTGGAATTGTTCAACTTTTTGATTCTCTTGTTCCACTCCGAAAGTGTCCATAAGGTGCCAAATCGTGAGATTGTGGGTTCAGGAGTTGGTGTATTTGGATCAATTTCCGGAGCGGGATGTGGTGGAGGAGATGATGACCCAGGAGTTATTGGTGGTTCTATTATTGCAGATTCAAGCATCTCAGTCAGAATCGAGGTGTTGTATGATGCAGTCGGTAGAGCCTGGGATTGCACCGGTATATCGTCGATTTTACTGGAAGCTATCCGGATGTGATCAGCAATTTCGTTTAAAAGCGCTCGTGATTCGGTTATCTCGTTGCTTAAATCACTCATTTGGCACATGATATTTATGAGCAACTGATCATTATTTGGCGGAGAGGGAACGCTACTTCGTCCGCAGAGAACTTAAAGAGACTGTTATTGTGGAGATGTACGATTTAATTATAGATTTAACACTATGGGATATACAATTTTTTAAATTGTCACTAATTTCGTGTTCATCGTTTCGTTTAATTAAATCACTATTTTGAGCCCACTGCATAGATAAGTTTCATAATTGACTCTTATTATAGCTTGCAGATTGTTCGAGGGAAATTGATAAGTCTTCAACTGTTTTTAAAATGTCATCATATTTGGTGAATTGATTTTGAATCGATTTCAATGCATGGACGGAGTGATGTCCTTGCACTCATCACAATAGAACAAAAAGTTGTTTTTAAAGTCCCTTAAATACGCGATGGATCTCTTACTCAAGCCGATGCATAGGCCGTGGAACAACTTGCAACAAAGACCACTGCAGATCACCATAACAGCATTTGGATCACTTGTTAAGGAGCAATTTGCACTTCCACATAATTCAGACATGGCGACGATGAAGTTAGGGTAGGTCAGTTGAAAATTTACGCAAAAGGCGATGAATGAGAATTGGGTTAACTTTAATATAATTATGCACTTTTACTCAATAAACAAATCGAGTCAGCAAACTACACAATGGGCGGTGAATGAGAATTGGGTTATTAGGCACTATTGCTCAATAAACAACAAAGGCGATGACCGAGAAATAGCTTGTGCGAATTATTGCAAATTAGGCAGGAACAAATTAAATGAAAATAAATAAGCGGAGCGAAATTTAAGCACATCTGAACTTAATGAATGACAACAATCAACTATGTTTTAAGTATTCTGATACTCTAAGTATGTGGTCGTTACGTTAGCCTCGATGGAAAGTATTTTTCGCCAAAAAAACCCGCGCGTCGCAAATAAGAATGAAGCTGCCCGTTTGTCTGACAGTGTTGGAGGTTTTGGAAAGACATTCAGCTTCTCATCGACTAAGGCTTATTGATTCATTTGGATATATGGGTACCTACTTAGTAAACAGAAGTTAATCACAATATCTCTACCATCTCCAGCTCGCACTGGGGTTTTAATAGGTCAGCACTTGAATTTTTAATTGATTTTTAGACAGGGCATCAGCAGCGGTTTCCTAGGGTAAGTCTTCGCCGAATCTCCACTAGGGTGTCATCAGTGAAATAACGAGGTAAACTCATTAACCACTTCGGAGCTTCTGTTGTTAACAGCGACGATTTGTCCTAGGCGGTGGGCAGATACTTCTTCATTTGCTGACAAGAAGTACTTTGTTTTGTCCTCATTTATTTCAAGGCAAACTTGCTTCGTCTGTAATGTCGTCAAAGCCTCTATGACGGCGCTTGAAGCCACCGAAGATGTCGATGTCGTCTATATATCCCAGCAGCTGGACATATTTGTTGAAGATAGTGCCTTCCGCCCTAATACCTGTCCTGCGCAATATTTGTTCCAGTTGAAGAAATCACATGGCAGAGCATCTCTTTGCCGAAATACGATACAAATTTTGAATAGCTCGAAGGAACCGTTTCCTGGACCACGTCTTTCCCAGCATCTCGCTGAGTTTTACTGGGATCCCGAATTCGGCCATCGCCGTGTAAAGCTTAAGATGAAGAATGTTTACATATGGGACTTTGAAGTCGATGAAAAGATGGTGAGCTTCGACTTTTCGTTGGTCTTTTATCGATCTACATGTCCAGAAGCCGATTTAACGCACTAATCGGGTAGAAAAGCTTGAAACGTTCACACGTACCTTGGATAGCATCTTATATGCTACATTTAGAAGGGATATGCCCCGATAGTTCTTAGAAAACATAGAATTACCCTTCTTGAAGATGGGGCATATATGTAGAGCTGGACTAGTCATCGGGGATGTCTTCATCTACCCATGCGCAATATCTAAACATCACCTCCCTGTTCAAAAAGCTGGTAGACCATCAGAGCCGGCGGCCTTGTTGTTCTTCAGTTTATTGACAGCTGGATTTGTGGTCTCTTCTTGCTCTATCACTCTCCCTATCTGATGCCCATTAAGTAGCTGCTGGAAGTGCCTTGAGCTCCTCCCTTTTGCTCGCTCGATACACTTCCCTCGCTGCCCTTGTTTTGCGCTGTAGCGTTTAAAGGTGTGCATTTTCTGTCAGCTTTTTTCAGCGTAGGCCTACGCACTCACTATCATACCAAGGGCTCCTTTTCGGTTGTAGCTAGTAGACTACGATTGTATCGGCTACTTCTTTGATGATATCGCGATACTGGTTCCAAAGACTGTTTTTGGATGGTGAATGCGCAGCGGAGAGCCTCTTGCTCAGATGCTCTCTGTAGGCCTAAGGCTTGCAATGTTGAGTTTCTTTTTCTGTGTTGTTCGCAGTTTCTTCTCGTTGGGCAGTCGAGCTTTGAATTTGGCTGCAATTTGGTTGGCGTTTTGACCATTTGGAGTCTTTGTGCTACTTCTTACCGTAGTCTGTAGTAGTGTCGTGGAGACTGTGCTTTTCGACTGCTCTGTGGACGATGATTTTCTTACCGATTTTGGCATTGAAATCCCCGAGTGAAAGTTTGACATCATATATACTCCGGACAGGCTTCGTAGGCTCTGTCCAGGAGGTCATAGAACTCCTCCTTCACAGAGTCTTTAGCTTCATCGGTAGGGGCCTGTGCACATGTTAGACTGATGTTTCGGAATGATACCTTGTGATCGCTTATCGGTTTAAAGTCAGTTATCATTGACCATAGCCGATCTCCCACGACGAATCTGCATCGTAGCATCTGCAGTCTTTTATGGCAGCTGTAATAAATGTCGAAATATTTCTGTTTTCGCATACCTGATCCTATCCATTGTATTTACTGGATAGCGGTAATATCTGTCTTGTAAGTCGGGAGGACAAACTCAAGTTTTTGAGCAGTACCAGGGGTGTACAGTGTACAGTGTCAATTCGTAGTCCGTGAGTGTTCCGAGTCGTGATCTCAACTTAGAGGGCACGTTGGAGTACGAAACTGGTGACTTTCTCACAATTAAGTCAGAACCCCCAACCTAGAGGGCTAGTTCCATTGTGAAAACCCATAGGATGAGAGGCCTACTTCGGGGATGTGAGTACTGCCATTGGTCCATTAAGGACTCATTCGCCACCCGACTTGTTCTTGCAGATCTTCATAAGCCTGAACTCCAAAATGTCGAAATAGCCCAGATAGAGTTTCTGTTTTGCTATCTGGGCTACCATCGTTGATTCCGTCTAGTGAATTTTCCCACTGTCTTGTTTATAGTGCTGCTATTTTGTCTCTTGTGCGAAACATTTACCATTTTGCTCTCTGCCAACTCCAGTAAGCCTGTCACTTTTAATTTCATATCAGGATATCTTGGATCCCTTAATGTGTATGGAAAGCCTCTTCCAATCGTGTCCGCTTGAGTGGATTTGTCTTTTCAAATGCAAAGCCCAACATGTGGAAAATAGACACTCACTCTCAGGATAATTGAAACTTTGATTCAACGTTTTAATCATCTTATAAACACTGTCCATTAACTAATATCAATTTGCTCCTCTTCCGCATGGATCTCCTCATACATAAAGAAGTTTCCCACTTTGCATTTCTGCATTTCTGAACCCCCTGACGAAGGCAAAATGTAAATCATGTTGCCACAGATCACACTCCTATTAGCCCGAATAAGTTCTCACCTTAATTATTATTATAACACTTAGCAAACTAAAACAACAACAAACAATTTCATTTTCAGTTTCAATTTCAGTAGGATACGGATGGTGTCCTAAACAGCATCATAAGCTACATCAGCAGCAGCAACATCAACATCAACAATAACAAATAAACAAAGCCATGGAAAATAGCTACCATTGGTGTTAACTAGGACGAGCTAACGCAAAGTGCAATGGTGCACACCCATCTACTCGCCTGCTTGTCTATCCGTGCATCTGCATCCGTACGCATAGCAGAAAGGCGGTTTGCATTTAATTGCATCGCCTGGCTTACTCCTTGGCGTTTTGAATTGCTAATAAAATTTTAATGACGAACGTTGGTTTGGATTCGAGCTGTCTACTCAGCCAGCAATGCAGCATCTACCTTTCCTCTCTGCCCCTGTGAAAGCAATGAATAACTAAAGCAGTTAATTTCCGGTTGCACTTGATGGTTTAGAGAGTGGATCTGGAGATTTCGTTTTCTTCCTCTGTGAACTGCAGGTGGAAAATAGAAGTAGTCTAAGGCTGCTGTCGATGCAGTACTCCCATAACGGATATGCAGGAGTCTATCGAAGCAGATAATACAGGTTTCAGGATGCTTAATTCAGCGTTGGAAGGAGACTATTTAATTTGGAAAGTTTCAGCATATTCCACCAACCAAAGATAACAAAAAACTTTTAAGTGAAAAAGTTCCAATTTATCTGATGGACTCGCATTTTTGTTCTTTAACTGGTTTCTTAATAATAGTAAAAAATAAAATTAATTTCACTTACATTGAATTAACTCCAATGAGGTAATATCTACCCGTAAGCTCTTAAATGTAAATCCCAGATCCCTGATTCCGTAGTGTGATGCAAGTATTCGAATCAAGGACATGCAGTAACTAAGAAGAGTATATGGTATAGGTACTTAAGAGAGTGGCATTATAAATGCACAGTGCATTACTTAAATTAATATCCAAATTCAATTAAATACTAATGTCCAACTACAGTCGTGCTGGGGGATTCAAATATTTTCTGATATACCAACAGAGTCTGAAGCTTCCCATCTTAGGAACAAGTCAGAACTTTCGTCACTGGCCTGTGTTAATTGGGAAAATTAAAGACCCGTGCCGGAATTTTAACTTGAATCAAGTCAGAGCACAAGATTGCTGGACCGCCAGTCACTTAAGAAGCTTCTCAACCCACTTTTCCTGTGGAAGTCCACTATTAACTCTGTGAAAGGCAGCAAAGGCAGAATATTTTTTTGACTTTGGACATGATAATGTGGCTATCGTCGCTAATCAAGATCCGTGAATTGATTGTCCAATTTGTTTGTTCGTCAATTAGGAAGTGAGATCGAAAATTGAAATTAAAACAAGTCCAGATGGCAGACAGCTTGTGAAGTCCCACTTAGACATGATCTGCGAAAAAAAAGACGATCTTGGGCAGTTTACAGCTTCGAATTATATTAGTAGCCCCTACTAGTAACTTCCCTCCATAACTAGAAAACGTTTTTCAGGGCGTCGGAGGCATTCTGACTTGGTTTAGGAACTTACAGTCTGTTTAAATCCAGGTATTGCACCCAGTGTCTTGTATGAGGTATATACCCTATCCGTCTTCCCCCTCTAGGTAGCTAGGAGTTATCCTGGACAGCAGACTAAAGTGAAGAAAAAATGTGTAGCAGGTTAAAAGTTGTACATGGGGTCAATTACATGGCCACGCTAAATGCTCACTATTGCAAAGCAATCAAAAACCTCTGACAAGTACGATTCTACTATTGAGGACCCCCAAAATGTAAAAATGGGGACAACGACATTTGAATCTGCATATTGAGTGTTCGAACCATGAGTAGAACGCGTGCGACCGAACAATAAGCGGGGACCTTCGACTACTACAAACCAATTATCACCGCCTTATTCCGAGGAATGGGCCGAGCGATTACTATATGGAAAACAAATAGCGTCTACCAGAATGGCTAGAACTTTTAAACTGTCGACAAGTAAGCGAATACCTTATAACAATACGCACCGAGGCTTTATTCGCCAACATCACTCTAGTTAGAGCACGGTTTCCCCACCTTTATATGCATGCTGAAATAAGGATCTCCTGAACAATGAAGCCCCAACAAAGTTGAATATGTTGGGTTCGACGTAATACGAGGGTTTTTTTTTTTATTTTTCTACATAGTCTCCTTGTAACTCTACACACTTCTCCCAGTGATGATCCGATCTCTCTAACCCGTTCAAATAGTACTTGGCGTTTTCCGCAGCAAAGTAATTGTTCACGAAAGTGATTGCCTCCTCATTTGACGAAAATCTCTGTCCTCCGAGCGCAGTTTTTAGATGAGGGAACAAAAAGAAGTCGCCTGGGTCTACATCTGGTGAATAAGGCGTCCCATTGACAAAAGGAAACCCGGTTGCGAAAATCCTCACTAGAAAGTTCTTGTTGCATTGAAACATGATAAGGATGTTATTTATGCTGATGTAATATCTTACAGACAGTCGTTTGAGAAATTCCTAATTCACGACTTATTTGGCGAGTGTTAATGTGAGGATCGTGTGCAACGGCAGCTAACAGCCACCCTATCTGACCGATTCCTTTTCTTTGGTTGCATACTTCCTTCACCAGTGAATTGTTAGATGACCCGATAAAAGGAAGCGCTCTCATACACTCTCAGATAAGTTTAGGACAATTTGTCTCTATCTAAAATTTCTTTGAGTTTTAACTTCACTCGAGGCAATAATGACTTCCTCAAAACAAATCTCGACCTTCTAACACCCTAACAACGTTGGAAACCGATTAATGATTTAGGCGTGCCAGTGCAGTGGTATCTAGCACTGAATGAATAAGACCTTTGAGACAAAGTCGTGCGCCCCATTGAGGAATACGACTGAGTAATGAAAATCAGGAATTATCATTTGAAAAATCAAAAGTGACCTTCGTTTGACCTTGAAAATGGGTCTCAAGGTCAAACTAGTGATCACCATCTTATGTCCCCTTCAGAACCTTGTGACTTTTGTCTGAAACATTTTCGCGATATTGCGTATTTTTCGAGTAATTTGGATGTCTCAAGTTAAAAAACTCACCCTGTATACCCGTTCTGTAGAAGCAACTTTCGATCAGCATCAGTTTCATTGTTAATTCTAAATTTGAGTGCTCTGCGGCGTGTAATTTTTTCCCAGGCGTCTTGGGATATGCAGAGATCTCCATCCCTTCGTTGCCTCGGTACCGTTTCAGATCCAGCTTCCATGAAAACCCTCTATACTTTGTCCCACATCGCATCAATTGTAACATTGACATTTACATCCACAGTTGACGCTTTGCCATTTAGGATGTTGGGAAAATTACGGGAAATATTTGGGTCACTAAGAGCGGTCGTATTAAATTTTGGTCTGCTCGCTGTACTCTCTGAACGTCGCTGGACAGCAGCTGTTTGTAGACGGGGCATTGCTAGTAGGGGCTGATGATCACTTCTTGTATACGTACTTCTTTCATTCTTTACATCGCAAAGTGACTTCCTCCATCGTTGTTGTATAATAAAGTTGTCGATTTTGTTTTGTGTTCGACCACCAGGGGAGACCCAGGTTATGGCAGGTCTTGTGTGGAAACAAGCCATGTCAACAAATAACGCGCTCGAGGCCTACGTTGTCCAGGCCAACCCTGACATTGAGGTCCCCCATGACGATAACGATGTCGCCTTTCGGAACATTCCTGTGCACCGAGTTAAGATGAGCATAGAAAGTGGTTTTGTCTTCTTGCTCTGCATTATTAATCGAAGCATGACACTGAATGATGATGACATTACGAATGTTGGAGCTAAATTTTGGTTTCCTTAGTCAGCGTAATATCAACATCAGTCCTATACCACTGCCTGTCTTTTCCTCCCCAGAGTACAAAATCCTGGTCAGTCCTGAGGTTGCACTGTATTCAGCTTTACCTCTCCACTTTGTCTTACTCCGTCCAAGAATACCGATGTTAAGCAGGATCATTTCACGCTCTACCTGTTTATATATTCTATATCCGTACAGAGGACGAGCGTTGCAAGCCAAAGGTAATATCTGCAGTATTAGAAAAATGTCCAGAGATTCTGGTTGTCAATTCATTATTTATAGCGTCTCGATTGCCGTTGTCACATGAAGAATGCCGCAGCCCCAAATCTGATGGGACCGTAGGAGGATTCAGCAAAGTTTGGCTACCACTTTTGGACTCATTACACACTTTTGACCGCCATATACAGTTCCCCTGCCTTTAGGGTGCTTTTGTACAGCTCAAGGACAAGATCATGCAGAGACCAGAAATGCTGGTTTGTTTGCTTATCCCGGCAGCCATTCGGTCCCCTTTATGTACGCTAGCGTTACCCACTACCTAGATAAGGATTTCTTATCATCGAGTTTGGGTCCCACCAGGCATTGACTTCGTCTCTCCAGTAATTTTAGAGTGCTCCTAGCCTTTGCTAAATTCAATGCCTTCCACTAGCGATTAGATTATTCACTTGGACCAGTATAAAATTGGGGGCGGTTAAGGAATAACGCTACTCTCTAAACGAGATAGCCAAACAGCAGAGAAACACCCTCTGGTGGATTACTGAATATTCCGGTGTGGCCGTGGATCTCCTATCTTGGCTTAACTTTTATGTGGTTTCAAACAAACTTCAACCAGACGCGATCAACTTTGGCAACTGGAGGAATCTGGCTCTTCAAAGGTTCTCTTCAAAGCCCTAATAAACTCAGCTACGCATACAAAAATGGGACAAATCTTTTCAATGTCAGCTATACTAATCGTCACTAGTACTGTCTCGCCCTTGTACCATCCAGGTGTCTCCCTGTGGACCAAATGCGTTCCTTCAGCTCTTCTGCATATCCAATTTCCGCTTCGTTTTCTTTTCTGGTATCGTGCTTGCTTGTAGATCATCCTGCATCTTGAATATCTTGTTTTATATACATACGTCTCATCAAGAAGGACGCGCCAGATTTAATCCTCAGTCGATCAAATTTGGGCAGAAACTGCAATAAATCCGTGAAATATATGTAGTGCTGTACTCACCATGGCGCAACGATACCTTTAATATCTATGATGCAGTGTGTCTATTTACTTATCGAGGCACTGACTCGTTAACGGCCCCTACTCGAAAAATCGTAGCCCTGCTTTCAATATTGTAGACCAAGTCTCATGTCATCGGCTCTTGCTAAAAAGCCTTCTAGCTGTATTCTCCAGACGCAGGCCTATGCGACAATAACATTAGGGGGTGAACTCCTCTGAAATCGCGAATGCGCTGAGGGTATATTATACGTTGTAATTGATCTTTAATTGGGCTGTTTGGTCCTATTCCTTTTCTCGGTCCTCCGGGCTGGGATTCGAAGATCCTATTGTCTGGAGAATAGGTAAACAGGTAGGCAAAAGTGGCTGTTAGAAAGACCAACACACTTAGGCCTATTGGCCCATCGTGATGCCAAGCGGATCTTTGATCCTCCTACTCATGGAATCAGTTTGAGCCCATGAAGAAGCGTAGGAGACTGTTTATGTCTATAATCTATAATCGTTTACTCGTAAGTCAATGTAGAAGAAAGCTCCTAAATGAAGTTTTCTTCTTTGGGAACGAGCTGCACATGTACAGACTAGGTGGAGGATTGTTTCCTCTTCCGGGATGTCGTTCGGCAGCACCAGCATTTCTGGTGGTTGAATGATGGAGAAGATGTTACGTCGTCGTTTCCGTCAATTACAGACCAGCCTCACTAATGAGGCAGAGCTGACCAGTCTATTTGTTCTGTAAATAGCGATGGCCAGCTTGCATAGGTTTAGGTTAGCATTTAAGGAATACATATATATATTAGTATATATAAAGGTATATACTAGTATATGTATGTATTGTGTATAATGTCTATATGTGTGTATGTGTGTATTGTGTATATAGGTTAGGTAGACTAAGGTTTATTTTAAGTTAGATATTAAGTTTTTATAAGAAATAAAAAATTATGTCCATATGCTAAGTTTTTTGTTAAATTTTTTCTTAGCCTTAAGCATAGAAAATAAGTATTAATAAATAAAATGTAAACAAAGTCGAAAGACATAGATATAAGAACTTAGAGTAGCTTAGAGTGCCTGTGTGGGGCCAGTAAGTTAGTGTAAGATTGTTAAGTAATTTTAAGCTAGCATTTAAGCATTTTTTGTTAGTATGTAAGAGTTAATGATTTAGAAAATAAAATGCATTTAAAACTAAACTAAAACTATTGTTTCCTCTTCCTTCTTGTCCATGTAGCTTCTACAGAAGTCTTTTGTAAAAGCACCAAGCCTTGTTGCATGCTTTCCTATAAGGCAGTGTCCAGTGATGACACCTATAATGGCGCTGAGATGTTTCCTATTTGCAAGGATCAGACTCTTAGAGCGATTCAGATGCAGTTTTGGCCAGATCTGTTTGGTCGCTAGACATGTTGGTCCATCAGTCAACCTTAATATTAATTTGCACTTAGTGGTTGGTATACCGAAGCTACCCTTTTCCGGTGGAACAGGTAAAGTGGTTCCAATTTTGGCGAGTTCGTCGGATCTACAATTCCCTGGAATATCTCTGCGGCCCGGAAAAGGTGAAGGTTGAACTGTTCTGCCATTTCTGTAAGAGATGATCGGCTTTCATGGGCGGTTTTAGAATTTAATGAGACTGAACCCAGGGATTTGATAACGGCCTGACTATCCGAAAAGATGCGGATATACTTTGCAGATATCACTTTTTTCTTCAGCCAGGACAGATTTTTTTTAATCGCCAAAATTTCCGCTTGGAACACGCTACAGTGACTTGGAAGACGGATGGAGAAGCTTAGATTTAGCTGATCAGAGAAAACACCGTCACCAAACGACGCTAGCGGTTTTAAATCCATCTGTGTAAAAGTGGATTGACTTGTCCGTCCTCCATGATAGCATCTTCCTTCCAGACGGATTTAGAGGGGAAGCTTACATGGCAGTCTTTTTCAAACCAAAGTTCTGGTATGGTGTAATCAATGTTCTCTGTGAGGATTCCTAATGTATTAACAAGGTTAGCGTGACCAAATGAATTATTTATCCACTGTGTAGTCGCTTTAAAGCGAATAGTTGCAGTCGGAGCTCGAGGCGTTCCTTTGCTGACACATCTTTTAGCAGAAGCACGACCCAGTTTGAAGTTGATTATCCTGCTACTTAGCATAAGAATGATCAACTCCCCAAGTGAGTCGTCTACCTGCAGATTTGACAGCGCAGTCGTGATTGCGAATGTGTTGACGTTTTTAAAGGCACCCTCTATGTCCAGGAAAGCGACCATTGTGTACTATCTATCTAGACTATCTTTTACAGTAGGCATGTCGAGCCGGTAACAAAAGCCTTGGATCAATTTTAGTTCGTATATGGATATCAATCAGTCGTTCTAGAGTTTCCAGAAGGAAAGATGATAGACTTATTGGTCAGTAGTTCTTTGGGACAACATGAGAACATTTTCCGGCTTTAGGAATGAAAACTACATTGACTTCTCTCCATTACAGCGGAATGTGAATCAATTCTACGTAGCTCCTCATGATATTCTCTAGCGTAGGTAGGATAATATCTGAGGACCTTTGTAGCTCGGCAGGTATTATACTGTCCATACCAGCAGACAGCTTGTCTCTTGTAATCAGATAATGAATTTTCCTCACGGTTGCAAGAGTCCTGTTCTGATAGCTACTGGCCGCGAAAGTGAGTGTCCAGTAGCAGGTTGAGTGATTCATTAGTTGAAGTGTCCAAGAGCCATCGTTTTTTCTCAAGCAGCTAGGTATCATAGGATTAGTGGAGATAGGTTTTTCTTAACCGCGATGCCTCAGAGGTTTCTGTAATTTTGTCACAAAATGACCTCCAGGATTGGCGCTTTGCCTTCCTCAGTTCTTTTTTGTATATTTTGAGGGATTCTTTGTATGAGTCCCAGTCAGTCACTTTTCTTGTGTTGTTTACTAGGTTGACAAGTTTTCTGCAAATGTTTCTAAGCGGTTCCTGTGCTGATGTCTACCAACGCGAATTTTTCTCCCCTCTAGGTTGAATAATATGGCAAAAGCGGCCATAGCCTGATTGAGAGGGAGGGTAAATTGCTTGACTTTCATTTGAAGCTCGTTCGTGTCACGCGGGGGATTTGAGAGTTCAAAGGATAGCGTTTCTGACAGTATTCCTTTGTATTTTAGCCAATCAGTTTTCCGATAATTCTGGAGAATAGATTCGGCCGAATATGTGCAGCTAAAGAGCTGCCAGTGCCTACATATTTTGATGCAACACATAGCGTTGGCGGCTATAAGACTTAATATTTCGGAAAGAAAATCTCTCCGAAAGGGTTCAAGGTCAGCTTTTTTAACCCTCTTGTCGCACGCAAAACTGACAGAATCATGGTTTTGTAAAGCACCAGACTTATGTGTCTTTCAAGACAAGGAGTCTAGAGCAGCTCGTTTTATAAAATCGAATTTGGCGTTGTTTACGAGCATCAATCTTCGACGAATCTCTACTAAGGTTTTGATGACTACGCCGAGATAGGTCAAAGAGCTTACTTATTTTGAAATTGTAGTAAAAAGTAGTAAGGTTGTCCCGTATATAATTGATCGAGGTTATTTAACCTATTACGCTCATTACAAACCATCTCGTCGCGTCTCTCTTTCAATTTGCATAAGCGCTCCTCCAACGGCCTAGTAGAAAATAATCGATGATGTCAGTGACGCCTGAGTATTCCATTTCTATTACTTACTGGATGGTTAGCAACTTTTTGCCGTTGGACATCTTATACACTCGGAATTCAGCCGATATTTACCACTTTGAACGTTTTCACACTCATGACCACGAATGAGTGTTTCGCATCTATTAGCACGTTGTCAACTTGGTTGGTGAATTAGCCGTCTGGAGATAGCCAGATTGCTATGTTTACGCGTGGACACTTAGTGCTGTTTATCACTCTATTGCGAGTTGGCTCAAAATCTATTCATCGAAAGCCGCTGTATGCCAATACATTAGTACATTCTTTATGTTTCGGCCGAAAATAGTTTCTGTTAGCAATGTTGTCGTTTTGGTCTTCGGATACCTCTTTGACTTCTTGCTCAGTAGCATCATCGGCGTCATCAGTAAGGGCATGTGAACGAGACGATCACTTATCGGGTTCAAGTCCGGTATGAACAGTGTTTAATGGGAGCCGAATAATTGTTGTAACTCGGATATATTAGAATATTAGCTGCCGTCCACTGCTTTTCCTAGAGATAGTAACACGTTTGATTGATGTATCCAGGTAACAGTACTCCGCTTTAGACATGTGAGTGCTGCCGTTGACCAATAAATATTTTGCATGCTATTCATCATGTCTACATCCATCAGAGGTGTTTAAGTAGCTCAGCCCGGGATGTTTCTTTTTGCTGCAGTTGATTACATCTAGGAATGTCGACCAAGGCCAAGAAGACTATCGAAACGGGTACCTTATTGACTCCTCCATCCGAGGTACTCCGTATCGAACTCTCACCAGCGTCAAATGAGAGAACGGAGACAGATACTCGTATGATAGACAGAGATATGTTGACGGGGTTTGTGACCTGTACAGTCTAGTCCGTGCTGCCTGCCTCCAATTGCGCATACGAACTTGGCTGAGGTCTTCTTCCACTTGTGTTTGCCACCTAAGATGAGATCATCTTCTGCTACCTTGTTCTTCTGGATTGGAGTCCAGGCTGGAGTGCTGACGTCCATGCGTTTAAGCGCATGTAGCCATGTACAGCCCATATACCCGTATAGTTCGTTGTTGAAATGTTTCCTTCGTTATTCAGTGATGCAAATGGGACCCAAAATTACGCAAAGAACTTTTTTCTCGGAGCTCTCGAGAGCATTTTCATTCAATTTCGTTAGCGTCCATGCTTCTGCACCAAAAAGCAGGACTGGGGTGATCACTGCCTTGTATAGTGCCTCTTTGATTGCCTTCTATGCCCAAAGAAGCAGGAAGAGTGATTCTTCGAATGATTTCCACGCCGCGCTGGTTTCATTGTAGGTGTTGGTAGAGGACCCGAGATAGATAAAGCGCTTTGCTACTTCAAAGTAGTAGCCGCCTATCGTGATGTTTCGTCTAAGGCGTCGATGCTGTATGTTCCTCTTTATTGACAGCATAAATTTTATTTTACCTTCATTGACCGTTTAACTCATCTTTGTCGCTTCAGCTCCATTAGTCGCAAAAGCTCCATTGATAGCTCGCTGCATTTTTTCTATTACAGGTATGTCAATGTCGTCTACGTATGCGAGCAACTAAACAGACTTCTGAAAAATGGTCCCACTGTTGATTGTTGAAAGTCCTTTTCTGCCCGGTCAGAGTGCTAACGAAGGCGGTCACATAATACGTTGACAGGATTCTATTTGCGATGAGACTTATTTCGATTGAGTTAGTGGTGTTGAGGGAATGACCTATCTTTAGGATATGGTAAACAGTGCTGAGATTCCATTCGTCGGACATACTTTCGTCGACCCAGATTCAAAAGATGGGTTGGTGTATGCTACGTGTCCAATCATTACCTGCTGCTTCAAACGTCTCTGAAGATAAGCCATCGTGTCCAGCAGCTTTGTAAGTCTTAAGCTTGGAAGTTACTGTCCTAACGCAGGAAGTTGTTCATTATCACGTGATCGTAGAAATAACCTTTCCAGATTCTCAGCACCGAGTGTGGTTCAACTACGAGGTTTCCTACTCTATCCTTGCCGATATCTGTTCAGACTTAACAGCTTTCGCATGTACGTTTATTTGATAAATCTTCCCTACATCACTCTTTCGATAGCACCTCTCTTAGACCCCAATCGAGCGCTTCTCGTGCTCTTTACTTTTTTGTCTGATGTGAAGCTTATGTTTTTCACCTTATTTCTGCTCATCGGGCTCGCCAGCCCTTCTCGTTCTTTTCGTCAGTGCCGCTCAGTACATTCACTGTTTTTTCTAGATCTGCCTGTCTGCATTCATTATCGAACCAGGGCTTTCCTTGGGGGGTTGAAGCCCAGTACGTCACAGGAGCCATGACTGATTGCTCTTTGGCAGTGACGTCTTCTCCTCTGACTCCTCGAGAGGTTTAGGGAAACTCGACAGGAAACAACCCAGGCGGTAGCCATTCGACGTACAACTTCCTTACAATGGTTCGCTGGCTTTGGTCTGATGGGGACACCTTCAGCAATATAATATTGGTCCGAATCGATGTTAGCGGCTCGGAATGCTCGGACATCCAAAACACTGGAGGAGTGCCTTGCGTTGAAGCAATATGATCAATATGGTTGAAGGTTTATGGATCAGGTCGCTTTATGGATACCAAGGTGTGGAAATCGGGTGCTGTCCATTTCTGGAGGTGATGGCTTGGGAGCTGTTTTTAACAAAGATGCCCTCATTGCCTAGTTTAGCATTAAAATCGCCAAGGACGATTTTCACGTCATATTTATGGCATTGCTCTTAGATTTTGTCGGGGAGTTTGTAGAATAAGCCTTTGGCAAGGTCATCCTTCTCTGCTGTGGAGTTATGTTGGCAAATTTACTCTTTATGCGTATCGTTGTCAGGTGTTCGCATACATGCCTGAATCCCAAAACTTGTTCTCTTAGTCTTTTTTTGAGGGCGAAACCGCATCCGAATAGAAGATGCGACTGCTGTTCTACCTGAGCTGGTTGTCTGTATACAAAATGAATGTAGGTATCATCCTGATTTTGTCCGGTCCTTCTCATCGCTCATCTTGGAAGGCGTTTATGCCTACTTTGTAGCAGTCGAGGATCACGAGTTGTTCGCCGGCACACGGTCTATTAAGTGCCCGAACATTCCACGTGCAGATCCGAAGATCGTTAATTGATTGTGCGATGCTATTAGCTCGTTGGTTGTACGCCCTGCGTAGACCAGTATATAGTACTGCTTCCTTTTGTTGTGCATTCCCAGATGCTTGAGGTCCCCCTCCATCTGTTCCTATACGGCGTTGTTTCTTCGAGTAAGAAGTGAATATTCCACGAGTCGGGACGTCGATGTCACATTTTTTCAAATATTATTCGATCTACAGCGTCCCAAAGCAGGTTTTGGGCCTCACCTCAACTTTTATCATCACCGTCTGCATTCGCAAGTGGAATGTGTATCTCCTGGAAATCCTTGAATTCTTGTCTCGCTAAGAAGTATGGTACAGCTGGTATGGTATAACTATAGCATTGCTGTTGAGTGATAAATGGCAGCTGTCCTCAATTTTAAAAAGGTTTTGAAAGCATCTTTTATTGCCCAATTGTATCTTTTCACCCGAAAGCAACAAGTGAAGCGTCTCTCTAAATCACTTGACCACTTTGAAAATAAACTCACTACCACCCCACCACCATCCAGCACTTCAAATGCAGCCAACGATTGTTGAACCACGTCAAAGGAATGGCACAAAAACGGAAACAAATCAGAAGGCAGCAAGCAAAAGGGATAAAAATCCGGAACCGCATTAGAGATCCTTCTATGCGGTTTATCACCCTCTCCATCACTGTATGGGTCATTAAACGGAAAGATGACTTAATGAACTTTTTTGCCTCACTACTTTCTAATTCCACTTTCAACGCCACCTTTACCTCTATCTAATGGAGTGCACTGGCTTTCATTCCTGTTTTTTTCTTTCCACTCCCTTTAATGGAATGCAGAAACCTGAAACCAAAGCAGAACTAAGGAATCCTGTTAATGGATTTGCATTGCAATTGTAATCCCGGAAGTGCATTAAAACCACGAATCCATTTCGATCAGACACTTTATTCCATGTCAATCTTATAGCCCAAGTCAATGGACGCTCGGATGTGTGCTTTCAGATTGATGAAACCATTCCTTAGTGATTCTTGTGTTAGAAATTCACGTATCTTATCTTTGTTCTCGCAAAAGACTAGATTCTCAGTTAGATCGATGAGTTTTTGCAGGTTGAGGTTCATGTTGTAGAGGATGAGAAGTGATCCGTTGCCTTCTTGGGAGAGATCTCCGGATAGTTTGGATATCCCTTGAGCGGCGGTGTAATCCAGACCGGTAATCATCTGACAGTTGATCACAACAGGAACTTTGAATTCAGCCTGTATGCAGGCTTTGAGGATTTTTCCTCTGAGGTGATTGACGGCTGGAAAGTAGATTCCATTTCCTGGAGTCACCGAAATGAACTGCATGTCGTCGATCTACACAAATTTAATGATCATGACCAAACATTTTGTATGAGAATGATGTTCTACTTACAGCATCGATTTTGACCGTAATATCCGGACGAGCCCATAGGTAGAGAAGGAATGACACTGTGACGATGATTCCAATTAAAAGTCCAACTTCTACTCCAAACAGAACACAGGTACAAAAGCATATACACCAGATGTAGAAGTCCCTTCGGCTTTCCCTCCAAAGTCGAAGAGGTAGCTTAAAGTCAATGAGTGTCACGATGGCGCACATAAGGATTGCAGCCAATGTTGCCTCGGGGATATAGTTCAGGTACGGACTGAGGAAACCAAGAGCCAGTAGAACAATGCAGCCTGTGAAAGGAAGAATCAAATACGTGTTAAGTGAGAATTAGTGGACTGTTACTGTAACACTTACCCAAGTATAGATTCGCCATTGGAGTTTTGAGTCCGCAAGCTGAACTGATGGCATATCGTGTGAAGGCTCCTGATGTTGGCATTGACTGAGCTGTCGATCCCAGGACATTGCAAAGTCCAAGAGTGAACAACTCCTGGTTTGCATTCGCTCTGCAATTGGGAACTGCAAAGGTGATAGTGAGTAAGTGAGTGGTCAGCCATTGATAGAATATCAAACTTACTCAACTTTCCGATGGAAATATTGGTCAGCACACCGATGATGGGAATCACAACTATTCCCAAGTTTAACTCAGCCAGGATGTCCAAGAAGTAGTATGTCTTTTCTGGAGTTTCGATTTTCATGGACGGAAATGTAAAATTCGGTAGACCGGACATTGTGGTCTTGCTGAGGGCATAGGGTACCACTTCAGCTTCTGGCAGCTTAGTCATCCAAAATGCTGTCACCCCAGCTGTAATGATCACAATAAGTGTATTCCTTGAGAACGACAGATACTGGTAGATTAGTTTCTTTGCTTTAGTTTGACTTGGACGTTCTGCTAGTCTTCCAATAAGCTGTAGGTATTTGGATTTAGTTCATGGGATTCAAAGAAGAGAGGTCAATACTACCTCGAAAATGATCAGGAAGATCACTGCAGCTAGGCCCATGAGGAAATCACCTAAGTTGGCTTCATCTAAGCGGAAAGTGAGGTTTCTCAATGATTCAACAAACCCAGCGGCTAAGTACTTAATTCCAAGCATTACCTTCAGTTGAGACTCGATGACGAGAATGGCTGTGGCAGTTGAGAAGGCCTTTATCACTGGCATCGAGATGAATTCGAAAATAAATCCTGAAAATTAAATTTGAAATTTGTTTTAGTTGTATCTGACCATCAACGGAATGCTGCATTTGTCAGTGCACGGGGACTCCTATTCTTTCACCAAGATCACGTTCTAAAAGTTATAATTGGTTGACCAAATGTATGTACTCGTATATGTGATAGTTTTTTTCTGGTAGATGATAATAACCCGATTAATAAATGATAATTTTCAAGATCTACGTACGAGCTGCTAATTGCTTAAGTAATGTTCTGGTACACATAGAGGCAGGCATGCGAAAGCAGTAACTATTAGAAGATGTCACCTTTCAACCAAAATACTTCTTAACTCGCAAGGTCTTCAAACCGAGATAAATCCTGAGAACCATGGTAAGACATATAAAAAAGTTATGATGCCTGCTAACCTCAAATAACCGAAGGACCATATATGTACCACATTAGCGCCGAGTACCTGCAGATTGATCTGCCGGGAACCCAGATAGTCACGCCATCAACATATGTTCATATAAAACCCGACCTTGGTTAACAAGTTCATCGGCGATCACATTTCCATCAATCCCATCGCGAACTCGGTCCCAAAGGAAACAGAGTGAACGCATCCTCCGTGAAGATCCCATTACACTCCTTTCCTGGATCAGATTGTAGTCGAAACCATTCACGAGCACAGAGGTGGACAATTTTGATTTTAGCAGCAAGAGTAGTTCCGGAGTCATGGCATTTGACGGCATATCCAGTGGGTGTTATACCAAAGACCACTTCTTTTTAAGTGGCAGATGGGTTTGAGAGGGCTGCCCAAAAGCGGCAGTGACGTATTTTTCTCAGAGCTTCTTGAGCCACACAACGGACACATAGGATGCAATTGGTCTTAACATAACCGAGTAGATCTAGAGGACTCGGTGACAAGCCCTTTGTCTTGACGAAAGCTCCTCTACATGCCAGTAGGCGGACAACGCGACGTAGGTATTCAACGTAACATGTTTAGCAAATACTAAACTTCGTTCGATAAATGGGTGGTGATGTCTTTAATCACTAGATGCGTCAGACCAGTCGGTCTCATACTATCTGTAAAGGCAAATGTCCCACCTCTGAGATGATTGACTGAAAGCCCATTTCTAATGCCCCAGTGCTCCCTGATCGGGAAACTATTGATCGCTCAGAACTTGGTCTGGGCCAGTAGTGCAACAATCAGTCACGATGAAGTGTTTGTTTTACCTGCAACTATTTGCCATCTCTATATACGTAAATAGGCTAAAAGTGCGAAAAGCCTAGCTTTCTTTCCGCAACATGTTACGAAGGTTAGCATTCTTCGTAACTGAAGTCAAAACCGCTACCGAAGCCGACACTACGCTTCGGATAAGGAATGATAATACGTTGACGACTTTTGGCTACTCTACCCGGATAAAGATTGGTGAAGACTCTTCTCGACAATGGAATTGAAGGCCCTTAAAATGCCTGGTTTCTACAATTAGAGAAGGTATCCAAGCGGTATAAGATGGACATCTTAGGGATTAGTGAAATTCGATGGTTGGCTCGGGGAAGTTTAAGTCTCCAACTTGTAACACAGTACTACTCTACTCCGGAAAGGCACCTGTAAGCTATCGGAAATCTGGCGTTGGATTGCTGCTTTCCAAAACAGCTTTCAAGTGCCTAATTTCCTGGGAGCCCTTAGACGACAGGACCCGGAAAGCCAAGTTACGGACTAGAGTATGTCACCATCATACAGTGTTATACCCCAAGGGAGCTCTCTTCTGTCGAGGCGAAGAGAGCCTTTTATAATCGGTTGAGTGCTGCTTATGATAGTATATGACGCGGAGACGTGAATGCCAAGGTTGGCATGGGCAATGATGGGCTCAGGTTTGTTATGGGAAAGCGTGGTGTTGCCGACCGCAACGAAAAAGGTGAACGTTTTGTCGATTTTTGCAACGTCAACTTCCTTGTAATAGGAGAGACCATGTTTTAGCACAAAACGTGCCATAAAGCCAGTTGGGTGTCGAGGGACAGACAAGGAGCTTCCAGGACGTTCGTAACCGAAGGGGTGCAGATATGTGAATGGTCCGGGACCACCATCTGATGGTTGCTACCGTAAAACTACGTACAGCTGCAGTTTGGAGATCCCAAGGCAACACCCGATAAATTGATTGCTGTTATCAAGGTTACATGTCACGTCACGTTCTGTATAGAGGGAGGTTGTCAGAGGAGTTTGAAATCCAAAGTGGAGTTAGGCAGGGCTGTGTACTGTCACCAATACTGTTCCAGTTGGTGATAAGTGATGTACTGCATGCAGCTTTGTCGACTGGAAATGGAGGAATTCAGTGGACAGTGGAGGTGCAGTCACACCTCAAACATCTGGACTACGCGGACGACGTATGCTAACTCTCTAATAGGATCATGGATATCCATTAAACGACAACAATGGTGCAGAGAGAAGCTGAAATTGTTAGGTTAAAGAATAATGCGGAATAAACAAAAAGGGTCATCCTTGGAACTTCCTCATCTAACCAAGTAGAGATTACTGGACAAACAGCATGATGGCGGAACCGCGCTAGATATAATCAGCCGAATCTCCAAAATATGTGGTGGACAAACCACATTTACCTCTGCCATCAAGTTTTGGCCGCAGTCAGGTTTCGCATTCTGTGTTCGTTTCATCATGATAGCTTTTACCCACAAAACTAGAGATTCGTCAGAGCCGTGTTTTCTGGCTGCACTCAGCTAGAACATATGCGTCAAAAGTTGTTTTGCCTACGTTCGCGTGACCTTCTGCTTTGATAGGAATGTTGGTAAGTATAGCAGTACTAAACCAGACGCTGGTATATAGTATAGCATTTTGTAGTAGAACTGGAGATATGCCATCGGCGCCAGGCCTTAGGGGTCACTACAACCGGTAACAGATGCCACCTGCGACGTGTTGTGTTACTCAACTCACTTGCAGCTTCATTTACAGGAGCTTGTTGTGAGATGTTAGATGGCCTAGAAAGTGAATGTTAAGGAGTAGAAGGTCTTTGGTTTCGACTTAGTGTAGGTGGATTAGGTAGGTGATACCAATCTGGCTGGTTTCCTCTTTTTGAGGACTTTGGCTATCCGACTGATTTCATCGAGTGTTTTACTCTTATTGGAAAGGTCATACTAAGAGGCAATCTACGAAACTCGAATAAGTTCCATATATTCTTTTCGCTTCGATCTGTAAAGATTCCAATTTTTGTGCAAAATAGTCTAAAATGAGTTGCTTACTAGTAGATCTTTAGTTCGTTGCTCCACCATGGAACGGACGCTCCACATGTCAGTCAAACCGTATGATGAGGGCTTCGTTCAGGTTCTGAACTGCTCTCACTTACTTTTGTTCTGAGTTTAGGGGAGCATTAAAAATCTTGCCGACCAGATGGTTTTCCACAGATTCCTCCCCTTTAACGAGGTCGAGACTTCGTATCCGATTCTAATTCGATGTACTTACGGTCTAACATGAATACCATCAATGGCACTTTCCAGCTTACCATCTCATAGGCTTATCCGTTGGATAGCGTTAGGCTTACGCTCGTTGCCAAGTCAAACGATTGTATGAAATCTAGGAGATTATTGGCTCCCGCTTTGCATTTCCGACTGCATCGGAAAATATTTTGAGCCTAAGCATCGCAGCAGCTGGTAAGGCCCGTCTTCCTAGAAAAACAGTGTTCAATGAGTTCGGCTGCTACCTTTGATAGCAGCGTGGCGGTAGTACCGAATCATAGGGAGAAGAAGCTGATGCAACGAAGAATTTTCTGTTCATTTCGTAGCTTTTGTCTGCAACAAGAAGTCCGGATCTACATTAACCACGCATATAACAGCATCCATAGGGAAGAGCTCTTATTTTGGCATTCCTGTCTAGTTCTTCAAATTTTGTAGATTAACGATGCAATCGGAATTAACTTTTCCGAGACCTTTGACGAAGGTCATAGTAGATAAGTTGACAAACTGTCACGTTCGGAAGGTCCGGAGACTGACACATAGATGGCGACTCTAACAACATATCCATATGAGTTTTAGTTAGTCAGCACCAATACCACTATACGTGTCAAAATTTGATAACATTCGACCATTAGCCAACGAGATATTGAAGTTTAAGAGACGCACCTTTTGATATTTTCAAAACCATGGAAAAAAAATTAAAATTCAAGAGTTATGGTTTGCTGAATTCAAACGTGGTCACAATGAATTCACAAAATCCAAGATACAACATACCGTGTACATCATATTTTGCTCGCGTATTTTTATATGCGAAGACTCTGTTCGTAGTGGGTACCGCGTTTGCTCACCGTTGACCAAAAACAGCAACGTGTATATGGTACAGAGGGCTTCTTGGAGCGAAATAAAAAGAATTGTGTTAAGCGGTATGTAACAGCATCGATCCTGTTACCAGATCGCAAACCTCAAAAAAATTCCCGCCGGGTGCAGATATGGCTCCAATGAAGAGGTGGCCGTTGAAACTGAAGCGTGTTTTGAAGGGTTGGACAAATATCTTATGATTGTCTCACTCCAGAAAGAGAATATTTTGATAAATAAATTCGAATTTTCCAAAAAAATTCAGTTTTTGTACATACGTGAATGTTGGACTTTTCGAAGCACCTGTTATATGCGAAATTCGGACACTAAAAACACAATTTTCTAAAAGCCTATGCAGCTACTCGTATTTTCTAATGACACTGATATCTAGAGCTGCCAGCTGGTGTTGAAACAGAAGCCACAAAATCGAGTATAGCTGTAAATGAGAGCGAAATCAAGTATCTGCTGTCATAAAGAAGAAAAGTAAACTTTGAACTTCAGGCAGAACGTCACAATAGACGGGTATAACTTTTAGGCACTAAAAGATTTTATCTATTCCGACTATAAAATAAACTCTGGTAATAACACCTCATAAGAAATCAAACAAAGAGTTACATTTGACAATCGTTGTCATGTCTTTTAGACATAAGAAGCCGATAGAGTTGTAATTTCTAGACAAGAAACCCTTATCATCATTGTGAATGCTCGTCAGTTTACCCTCAAGCTCATATTCGAACTCACATTGAAATATCGTGACTTTTTCCTAAGCCCTACCGAGCTCTCTATTTCCTAGTCATTATAACCCGCAAACATTCAAAACCAACGTACATCGGTATCTCTCTTTCTTTCATCCCTAGCTTTTCTTCCCCTCGATATGTGCAAACATTTTAAAGGGACGCAAAATCCCCTGAGCGTGCGCCAATTATAAAAAAAAAAATTACAGTCCCGCTCTATGGCGCAATAGCATGGATTTCAGCAAAGGTGGATGAAGATGTCATAGATCGTCGTGCACGCAAGATTCTGACAGTGATCTGTGGACCGTTTGCGTTAGAAAATTGACGCGGTGAACTGTGATGGCTACCACACATATGCTCCAGCCCGAAGGACAACGCATAGGAAGACAGACAAACTATGGCACCAACTTAGTTATTGAATGCAAATATAGTTTTTGATAGCTCTAAGTCTGTTTTACTAGAAGTAATAATCTCTATCTAAATCATCTAGAAAAGACTTTCGATGGAAGAAATCAGCAGCGATATCTGGCTCTGATAAGTTAGGTGGCTCAAGTCTGTTAGGTTTCTCTAGAAGTTTTTCATGGAATAATAACGTATCAAGGCATCTAATTAGGAAAATAGCCACTCAGATCAGGCGGTTTGCTGTCAGAAACGCTCGATCATGTAAGAACCCAAATGTTTCGAAGAAAACAAAAGTTATCGTTGTCCTAGGATGGAAAGACAGACAATACATCCTTTACTTTAGATGACAGCTTACAGACCGGATTAGAGAAGAATATTGCATCTCAAACACCTAGTTGGCTCCAGTTATGGATACAAAGTTCATTAAAATCCTTTTACAACTGACTGATGAGAGTATACCATATTTTTGCTTCCATTTAATGCTCCTATTTTTGTGGGTTCTGCCTCAATATTCACAAATGCTCCATTGGCAGTCTGCTGATTTCTCGAGATTATGTCATCTGCATATGCGAGATGCTGTGTAGATCTTTGAGATATTCTTTCTCAGGTGTTGGCTTTTGATTTATACATAATTTCTTCAACCACGACATTAAAGAAGTCAACCTTTGTTAACATTACAAAGTTGTATATGTTTCTTCCGAATTTGATACGGCAACGGGACCTTTTCGTCGTCCAGTACAACCAACCGAGCTTGCTCCAATAACTCAACTTTATTAGTATCGATTTGACATTACTGGGTCTCCTTCAAGATCTGTCTCAATCTGCCGCATACCATATGTGGTCAATGGTGGATTAACTCAGTTTAAACAATCGACATAAGACTTTCATATAGTATAGCAGCAAGGATCTTGTATGCGATGTCCAAAAGCCTTATACCTGCAATTAGTGCAAATGAGAGGACCAAACAGATAGAGGAACGATTTCTTAAATCGGCCATGCCAACTTTGAAGACTTCGGCTGACCTAGTCACAAATTCCGCCACATTTGTTGGATCTTACATACTTTGGATGTTGTTATCCTCGCCTTTCTTTGGTCCGGTGGATGATAGTTTTCTGCTTTCGTCCAGACTGACAACAGCTTGTTCATCACTTTTCTAGATGAACCGTCTATAGAAGAAGCTACTACAAGCTTCTCTCTAGAACCTTTCTGTGATCGCCTGTGAAGGCTTCTGTTCATGCCTGCCATGACACGCTATTTTAACCTTCCAGTGAATAATCAAACATCATACCAGCAGTAGCATTTTTCGATCGTCCTTCTTTTTCCCTTGGAGGAGTTTGTTTTCGGTTATTTCGCTCTGCTGGTACTTTTCAACAGTAAGCTCTCTTATCAAGCTCTTGCATGCAGTTTTACAGCTGATGGTATTCCACGTCAAGCTATAGGTTTTAGTTTGTGGACGCCTTGCGAAATCTAACGACGTTTCAAATGCCCTTCCGGCAGCATCTCTTCCCTTTCTTCCCTTATACTCCTGCAGATGTTACGAGATTATAGCGTAGGACAGTCGCATAAGACAAAAGATAGATTGAGTTGATTCGTTAAAAACACCATGAAAGTCAATTCATTTGGAAAAAATGTTCCTTCTTTGTGATTCTCACATTTTCATATAGGCAAGAGCAAAGTTTCTGATTTTTTTTCAAAACCAATTTGTTTTAATTAACTGATTTCACTAACAATTTTGAAAAGTGAATGTGAAGAGAACGCGATCCAAATAGCATTTGAGAGCATTCTTCCATACTACGACATCTCAGGTTGCACTAATTTGCATCATTTAGTAAGATTGCGTTTGAATATCTTCTTGATGTTAGGTCTACAATATTCTTTATGATACATATCAATTCCAAGTTAATTACTTTATGAAATATAAATTAAAAGTCCCCCTCGCAGAGTAGGACAAAAGACAACTATCTTAATTCACCCGAATTTCGGACCAATTAGCGCGAAAATTTTCCCTCTCACACAGCAATAAAAGACGTGTTGTTGGAATATTTTCGAACTCACTGACGTCCCACGGTACTCGTGACTTATCAGTAAAAAAAAAAAAAAAACTGCTACCACATGCTCTAATTAAATCATCCACATTGTTGGGAACGCACACGCAGATACTTTATAATGTTTGCTCAAGGGCTTGTTCACCTTAACACCTTTCGGAAGAAGTATGTATCTTTTCGCGCCCGAATTTAGATTGATATGTAGGAGCCAAAACATTTCCACAATAAAACACCATGACAAACTCTTGTTTGTACAGTTCACTTAGACTTCGTTAGCACTCCATTTAAGACCTTTTAACGCCTTCATTTCAGATGACAGCGACATACTCATACGAGATACTAATTAGCAATGACATTGGCACCTGTTTGCCTAAACAATTTACAAATAAGAATCATCACATACCTAGTTGTAGACTGCCCATTATCAGTTGCATTATACCCGCCAGAAACGTCAGCAACACAGCAAATTCGACTGGTTTGCCCATTGTAAATTGCACACTCACGAGGGCGACAAGACTGGTCGGTCCAACGATGACCTTGTCGATTGAGCCGAAAAATAAGTAAACAAAGCAACCTGTGATATATGATAACACAGATGATTCAGATGAGTATCTCGAGACTTGATTCGGAATCAAATTGTACTACTCACCGATAAATGCTGAACAGAGACCATAATGTGGCGGAAGACCGGCCAGCAAAGCGCATGCGATACTTTCGGGGATAATTGTCAAACCCAATGTGACCCCAGCAATAAAGTCATTTACAGCGCACTCGGTATTGTAGTGACAAATCCACGTTAAAATTGGTAAACGGCCGCGAACAAATTTACCCACCCTCGCGCCGTAATTGTTGCTCTTATTGCTGCGTAGAACTATAGTTGGACGGAGGGGCTCTAGGGCCTCGGCTTCCTCTCCCTTATCAGTGGTCACCGTGATGGATGGTGTTCGTCGCGGTTCTGTCATTTTATTTTCCTTTAATTTATTTAATGTCAGAGATACACGACAAAGGCAAGACAAGACGTTCGCGCTTAACTGTCTCGCACGACACTGGACTCGTTCAAGTTTTATTCTAAGAGAGAGCAATATTGCCAGCTACCGTTCTGATATTCAGATTCAAATTGTTTATTAGGACTCTACTTTGATGGATAGACCTGTTGATATACTAATATATCTATAATGAGTGCTAATCATGGGTACGAATGTCAGAGAATGTGTGAGGAAATATCTCTGTCGACGACACTTGTAGGGGTGCCGACTTGTGAAAAAGATAATTGAGATCGCTCGACTAATAATACTAAATGATCGATGTGTGGGGGCTCTCTCAGATACGAGATACGAGCACGGCTATGTGCTATTTGTAAGTAGAGCGTAAATTGTAGAGCAAACATTTGTTGTAAGAAAATAGTGACGAAGCTGTTGACTTGTATAGTGACTGTGATCCCTCTCAGACCGCCCGCTGATGCAGGTGATATGTTGTTTCCACAGATATTGTTCACACAATACCAAGGATAGATAACTGATAAAGTCAATTTTTATTCATTTTTTTCTTTTTCCTTTCAAAATCAATTAGAGCCCGATGTTATCAGTGAGCAGATACATACAATTTGCACACGCGGGTGATGATCTGCAGGCCATCAAAATGAATTGCAAAGTGAGCTAGTTACTCGTGCTTACTCTCGGACTCAATTTGTGATGATGAAGGCATTTTATCTAGTACGGGACGTTGCAATTTTCTCTTGATGGAAGCTCTTGGTTATGTAATGGAATCGCGTTCAAGAAGATTGTTCAAAGTAACATACTCGTAATATCGCCTCAGGGAAAACTCTTTGCAAATAAAGGCACGGTCCGTATAATGCGGGCATAAAAAGGTGATATTTGTCGCTCCTTGACATTATTTTTCTACATATAGCTAAGTTCGTCAACATTTGTATCTTTTTGCAGGCCTCCCTATGTAAAATCTCATAACAACTGAGGAGTGCTGATGTTTTAATATGCGAATTCCATAAACTGGGTTTGATCAGCAGTGGCACATGCCTGAAGGTTGTCGTCATCGCGGCAGTAAAACATCTGTTAATTTCGATACCAAGGCTGTATCAAATTGTATCGAAGAAAAAGAAAAGAAATTTTAACTTCCAACTGCGATGGTGGCTTAATAGAGAATGAATTTTATTGAACATAAGAACATAAGAGTAAAGACTAGGTACTAGAATATTAACAAATAGATTTAATATAGTAATAGAAGGTTTAACATAGTATAGGAAGTTTAAAATGTAGTAATAGAAGAAATATCAAAAATAACAACAATTAACGGCTATAAAAACGATAAACCAATTATGGGCAAGCGACCAGTACTTCGTTTATAGCCATTGTTGATCGCCGCGACATTGAAGACGGCGGGTCATCATAGGCTAAGTTAAATTAAGATTTTTCATAATAAACGAACGGTTCCCGTTGACCGATAGGAAATTTATAAATTGTTTTGTTTTCTTTCGGGTCTCAGCGCGATACATAACTGGCGCAGTCGTTAATCCTCTAATCGGCGAAAAAGAGGAAGATACGTGAAAGGTCAAGATCGCAATACAGTTCGTAAGACGGAACAACGAAGTATATTGAAGTAAAATTTACCAATACACGAAGAAACGGGTTAAAGAACTTAAAAGTGAAATACAGTGATAGTTAGTGCGAAGTGGCTCAACAACAAGCTTCAATGGAACAATGTCTAATTACACTAACAGAATTGTTGGTGAGACAAAACCAGCCACAGAGTTGGAGAGCAGCAGTAGAAAAAGAGATAAAATTCGTTCAACCGTTCAATGGTGAATCGGGGACGTTACCCTCGTTTTTAGAAACAATTGATCAAACTTTATGAGAATTTGGTGAACAAGCCCCACAAGTGTTTCGGGTAATTTATTTTATAATGAAAAAATAATTGGTGCCGCGAAAAATTACTTATCAAGCGATGTTCCAGCAACGTGGGATGAGTGCAAGGAGAAGCTTAAACTGCTCTACCGACCAACGAAGGACCAGCTCAGTATCATAAAGGACATCAATAATATTAAGTTATTTACTATTAACCAATTATTAGATGTAGTCCAAAACATTGTTAATAATATTACTGAATGTGCTGCCTTTAGTGATCAGGGTCTAGAAATAGCTTCTTGTTTAAACAGTACACTTATTTTAAAAATCAAAGAATACAAAAAAAACTGATATTTCGGGAAGGAGACCAGTTGACAAACACGAATACAGTGGTTCATGAAATTAACACTACTACCGATGAGCAAATCAATTCTATACTTTACAGATATCCATCAAAACATAAAGCGGAAGTTCGGAAACAAATAGATGAATGGAGAAATAGTCGATACAGTTAACCAATTATAGTAATTCCGAAAAAAATTGATAATTCTGGAGAACAAAAGTACAGAATCGTTGTAGACTATAGAAAATTAAATCAGGTAACAGTAGATGATAAACACCCTCTTCCAAACATAGAAAGTATTTTGGATAAATTGGGCAAAGTTCAATATTTTAGCACTTTAGATTTAGCTAAGGGCTATCACCAAATTCTGGTAGCAGAACGTGATATCCAAAAAACTGCTTTTGTGACACCATCAGGCCTTTATGAATATGTCAGAATGCCATTCGGGCTTAAGAATGCACCTGCTACGTTTCAAAGGATGATGAATAATATTTTGCGGGAGTATATAAACAAAATTTGTGTTGTATAACTTGATGATATTTTAATATTCTCTACAAGTCTTGAAGAACATCTAAAGTCTTTAGAGAAAATATTGAAAAGATTGCAAGAACACAAACTAAAAATTCAGACTGATAAATGTTGCTTCATGAAACAAAACACTGAATTCTTAGTTTCATTTTAGAATTCATTTTAACTAAAGATGGGTTAAAACCAAATCCAAACAAAATCAGAGAAATCGAAAACTGAGGAACAACTTACGAGGGGCGTTCAAGATATTCTCGGTATCGGGGTGAAGCTGTGGTTGCATATATAAATTGACTTATTTATCAAGTAACACTATTATTTTAGTGCATTCATGTAAAATTTCATATAAATGTGATTATTAATTCGCGTTTTATCTCTAGTTAAACAGAATCATAATGGCAACTGAGACGATGATGGTGAAAATTGAGCATCGCGCTGTAATTAAGTTTCTCACTAAGCAAGGAAAAAGTCAAAAAACTATTCATGAAGAGATGGTGGCTGTTTACCAGGGTTCCGCACCTTCATTATCAACTGTGCAAAAGTGGTCAAGTGAGTTCAAGAGAGGCAGAGAGAGCATTGAACATTGAAGACGACCCCCGCTCCGGCGCCCCGGCTACTGCTTGTACGGGAGAAAGCATCAAAGAAGTCGAAAAACTTGTTCTTGAGGATGGACGAATAAAGGTGAAAATGATGGCAGAGATCACCAAGCTTTCAATTGGTACCATTCACACCATTCTTCATGACCATCTTAACCTTTCAAAGGTCAGTGCAAGGTGGGTGCCACGAATGCTCACAGCGCCTCAGATAAAAAGTGAGAATCGCATGCTGTAGAGAGCTTTTGGAGATGTGTAGTGAGAACGCGGACGGTGTTATGGATCGAATTGTTACTGGGGACGAAACATGGGTCCACCACTATGACCCTGAAAGCAAACAAGAGTCCATGCAGTGGCATAAAAAAGGAACAGACCCCCCGAAGAAGTTCAAAGTCACTCCGTCTGCCCGAAAGCTCATGGCCACAGTTTTTTGGGACTCAAAGGGAATCTTGCTCATTGAGTACAAAAAAAAAGGTGAAACCATCAACGCCACATCCTACGCTTTCACTTTGCATAATTTGCGGGAGGAAATTAAAAAGAAAAGACGGGGTAAACTCGCAGCGGGTGTGTTGCTTCTTCATGACAACGCTCCTGTTCACACGGCGCGAGCTTCCAAGGCTGCTGCGCGAGATTGTGGTTTCGAAGAAATCCAACACCCACCCTATAGTCCAGACCTTGCCCCTAGTGATTATTTCCTGTTTCCGGATTTGAAAAAATGTCTTCGTGGAAAAAGATTTTCGGATGATGAAGAACTCAAGTCGGTATTTTGCAGAGAAAGAGGAAATTTATTATTTTGAGGGTTTAAAAAAGCTTATCTCAAGATGTAACAAATGCATTGATGTTAGGGGAGATCATATTGAAAAATAAAAACAATTTAAATTGAATTCGCATTTTCCTTCATATCGATACCGAGAATATATAGAACGCCCCTCGTAAGGGATTCTTAGGTATGACAGGATACTACCGCAAGTTTATAAAAGATTATTCTAAGGTAGCATATCCTATGATAAAATACCTAAAGAAAGAGGAGAAAATAAATATAAATGACCCACAATATATATCGGCATTTGAAAATCTAAAAGCCTTAATTACGGCACATCCTATTTTATAATTCCCTGAATATGATAAACCATTTGTCTTAACAACGGATGCCAGCAATCATGCTATTGGTGCCGTTCTATCACAAAATGGTCATCCAGTCTGCTCTATTTCAAGAACTCTAAACGATCACGAAAAAAATTATAGTATCACAGATAAAGAATTTTTATCAATCGTTTACTCTGTTCAATATTTCCGTCCATATCTATACGGAAACACACTTAAAATAGTAACTGATCATGCACCTATTAAGTACTTACATAGCAAATACAAAGGTAAAGAATTTTCTCAGAGAAATCAGAGATGGTTATTAGTACAGTTTTACTATAGAATATCTTAAAGGTAAGGACAATCAGGTTGCAGATTTTTTAAGCAGGTTAGAAAATACACCCAAAATCAAGGAAAATAACGATACCGAATCAAACATGGAACTAACAGAAATCATGCACTCAGTTGAGGAACAACAACTAGATCATATAGGTATTAAAGAGGAAATCGTTAACAAGTACAAAACACAACTTACATATATTAACTTATAATGTTAAGAAAGAAATTGAAATTTTACATAATAGAAATATAATATATCTGAACCCACTTGAAGAAGTAAGTAAAATCAAAGATGTTTTAATAAGATTCATAAAAAAAGGAATATATTCAGAAGTTGAGGATCATCAATACAACATAGTCCAACAAGTTATTATACAGCTATTCTCACGAAATGCAAATGTCAAATTCATTAAGTGTTCACAGAGGGCTGCTGAAATCCAAACCGAGGAGGAGGTACATAAACAAATTTCCATCTATCACACAAAGGAATCAATGGACAGTGGCGTTAGCGAGACGTATTACACACTTAAAGACAAAATCTATTTTCCTAAACTTCATGAACAAATTCAGTTACTAATTGGCAATTGTGAAAAATGTCAAGAAATAAAATACGATAGGAAGCCAATTAAACCAAAATTCCATATTACAAAAACTCCAATGCAGAAAAACGAAATTGTTCATCTAGATATATTTCACATCAAAAAGAAATCTTTTGTTACAATTATCGATAAACTTACTAAATTTGCTGTAGCTTATACAATTAACGACAGAAATTGGAGATGCAAAAAGGAAATTTTAATGGATCATTTTTCTAAATTTGGAAAACCCAAAAGGATTATCACAGACAACGAATTCAAATCAGAACAAATTATACAGTTTTTGAGGGAAAATAACGTTGAAACCAAATAGCCATACAGGTAATTCAGATGTACAAAGACTTCACTCTACCATGTTAGAAAAATTTACAGGAGTAGAAGACAAAGATCTTTCAGTGAAAATGAAAATACAATTAGTTTTAAATAACTACAATAATCGGTTTCATTCTACAATTAGGACAACACCTAGAAAAGCTAACTACGAAATTAATGAACAAAAGTTATTGTAAGTAATAGAGTTCAGGAAACAAAAATTAAAAAAAAATAATAAACTTAATGAAAAATGTTCTGTGTAATCACACAGAACAAAGACAGGTAGGTCCGATTAAAATTTATAAACACGTTAGACATAAAGAAGAAACTAGATATAAGATCAAGAATTTAAACAATGTGCACTTAACAAATATTAAAAGACCACATAAATTTACAGGTAATACAATACTATTTTTATTTTTATTTATTTTTTTTATTCTTTATTTTTTTTTCCTTATAGAATATTAGTTCACAATTAAGAAATAACATTATAGATCATAAGAATAAGTAGTGACATTCATATTGATTTTAATTTTAATAGTAGCAATGCCACTTTATAGCGAAAATTTAGAAAGTTACAAAAAGTTATAAAATAGTTACAAAAGAGTTTGGTATAAAGTATTAATAATTTAGTTTTAAGTATTCAAAATTTAATTTGGAATTAACTTACATACGGCAGCAAATTTTTGATTTCTTCGTGATCGAAAGTTAGAAGCCAGTTTTTGATTTTTTTAAAAATTTGGTTCGACGAATTATGAAAACGAATATCTTCTGGAAGCCTGTTAAACAATTTACAGGGCACAACAGTGAAGAAGTTTTTGTATAAAGTTGTTCGAAATAACGGCACTTGAATACAGTTGTTAGATAAGCTTCGTAAATTATGTGAATTTGAGATTGGACTTTGCAAATAACCACTTTTTTTGGACACTTTATAGTAACATAAGAGCTTTAAAGGTAAAATTTTCAACGTTCTAAACAAGATCATAGACCCTACCAAACGATTAGCATTAGCATTACCTTGTGTGGTAGGCACCTCCCCAGCAACTTAAACCATACTGTAGTTTAGAATCAACCAATCCAAAGTATCCTGACTTCAAAGTTTCATTACTACAGTATTTTCTTAGGCGAAATAGGACATGGATTGCAGAGCGTAAATATTTTTTCAATGATGTTCATTTTACAGTCGAAATTTAAACCCAGGTATTTATATTGATTCACTGGTTCGATCTTGAAACAACTCGTATCACATGTCGTTTTTAAAGAATTATTCAAATTACAGTTGCAGACCAATTCATTAGATATGGGACATTTGTTTGAGTGGAACCAGATTTCCAAGTTTAAAGAATCACGAGTATTAGTACTAAAGTTCATGACTTTTGTTTTATTGCTTGCGACTAACTTATGCACCCCAAACCAAATCCTTAAGATGTGGACAACATGATTAATAACATAAGTTAAATCGAGAGGACTTTTTGAACTATAGGCAATACCAAGATCATCCCCAAAAGCAGTAATCTTGCTCAAAAACGGTTGGCTAAAAAGCGAGTTGATATAAATGAGAAACAAAATTGGGCCAGGGACTGAGCCTTGGAGGACACCTCGACTGATAACTTTTGGATTACTTACAAAGTTGTCTACTAAGACCTTTTGAGTTCTATTACTCAAGTAGGAGGTAAACCATTTGAGCATAAAACCGCCGAATCCTGTACAAAATAATTTGTTCAATAAAATATTATGATTCACCATATCAAAGGCCTTGGTGATATTCACAAAAAGCCCGACTCAGTACATTTTAATATCTAAAGATTTGTAGCTAAATAAACAGAACTCTAGAAGAGAATCGTCTGTACAAAGACCTTCTCTAAATCCGAGTGGAACAGGGCTAAAGAATTTTTGTTTTTTGAGAAATTTTAATATACGCCTCTTTACGACTTTTTCAAATACTTTTGATATTGATGGTAACAAGGAAATGGGCTTGTAATTGTTTTTGCTTTTTTATTGCCTCTTTTAAAAAGAGGTATTACATTGGCATATTTTAATTTGTTGGGAAAAGTGCCCGAATGCACACTTAAATTAAAAATAAAGGCTAAAATATCAGCTACGTGTATTGCAACTTTTTTAAGTGAAATATTGGAGATACCATCATCGCCACATGACCTTGAATTGCTCGGTGAGCATATGGCAAATACCTCTGAACCTGTAATTACTTAAAAAAAAAGCTGTTCTTACAAATATTTTCTTCCACTAAGCTGTGTCTAAAGCAACTTCTACAGTTATCCGTGTCTTGATCAGCTAAAAGGCCTACCGATGAAAAAAAAGAATTAAAAATGTTAGAAATTTGCACTGGATCATCGACAATAGTTCCATTGTTATCAAGTGTTATTGATTTAGAGGAATTGGGTGGATTACGACCAATTATTTTATTAATGGAATTTCATTCTTTTTTAGGGTTGCCTAGGGTACCCTGTATCTTTGAATGATAGTATCTATCTCGAGCCACTATTATTTCTTTATTAACGATTTTATAGATATTCTTGGGTCTTAGTTTAAGCCTTCGATTAAAGGGATGCTTGCGCGCTTTAGTCACTAACTTGTTTTTAAGTTTAATTCTCTTAGGTAAATTATTATTAATCCAAGGTTTTAATCTGTATTTAGATTTCTTGAATCTAAAAGTGTTAGAAAAATTCTTTACGTAGTTTTGAAAAATCTTTAAAAATAAATCATAAGCCTTCGATGCATGACTTGCAGAGTAAATTTCACACCAGTTTTCAGATTGTAGTTCAATAATAAGTAAGTAATAATTTGTCTTTGTAACACTAGCTGAACATGTATTCTTAATAGTCTTTGTGCGCATAATATCATTTAACCATATATCAGTCATACAATGATCAGTTATACTTAAATCGAAGTTGACACCAAAACTTTGATTTTTAGATAGGTTTGAAAATCGTTCAAATACATGGTCAATGCATGTCCTGGAAATAGGCCTAGAAATCTCGTTTATGAAGCAATATAGGCCGTTATGAGCCATTATTGTAAGGTAAGAATCAGTAAAAGAGCTTGATTTTAAAATGTCTATAAGGTTAGCTGGCTTTTCACTATTTAGGAACCTTGAAAATTCATCCAAAAAGACTTGCATACCATGAAAGTGAAGCCTGTATAAACAAATAAATTTAAATTTTTTATTACAAAAGTTAAAAGAAGTTTTTATTAAATCGGCGCTCACAAATTCCAGATTTTTTACTTCAAAATTGCATAGTAATAATTCTTCGCGAACAAAAACTCCTACATCTCCAGCAACATACGTTTCATTGGCGTTCGCAAAAAATTCATATCCTGTAATTCAATAATTGCTTATTTCTTTATTAAAAATCCATATTTCACTAACAAATATTAGGTCAGGAAGTATAACGAAAGATTCGAGGTTACACACTAGGAGATCAAAATTTTGCCACAAATTCCGTATGTTTTGATGCACAATAAAAAAATAGTTTTCATTTTTGGAATTTAAAGAAGAAGAAGAAGAACATCATAAATATTTGTGGTAGAGTTGTTGCTATTAGGAACATAATTATTAAAAAAACTTTATAATTTGGTTAATTTATTCGTCTTCCAATAAAGAAAGATCTTCAAAAGAGTTAAAAGCAACAACCCTACCATTTTCAATTTTTCGCATAAAGATCCGCGAATTTTTAAACCACAAATACTTGAAATTTTGATCATCTTATTCACAATAACAATGATACATGCAACACTTCAGATAACACCAATCAATGAGCAGGCAGGGTATTTGAAAATCAAAGCAGAGACAGTTCAAATCACTAACCAAACTAATATTATTCTACACCTTATAAACCGAGAAGAAATATTACGAACAACAATTATTCTAAAAACTAACCTTTGGCATATACAAATTGAAAATAAAGACATAGTTTACAAAAGATTAGAAATTTTAATAGCTAAAATTAAGTCAATAATGCCTAAGAAAGCAGAAAGACAAAAAAAAAGGGGTTCATTGAATATAGTAGGAAATGCAGAAAAATGGCTTTTCGGAACTATGGACAATACAGACAGACAAATTATTTTCAATCATCTTGGAAACATAGAAGAAAACACACACTACGCAATTTACACAATTAATAACCAAGTCAAAATTAATCAACATTTTAATGAAACCCCCTTCGGGTTAGGGGTTAGAATATACCCGAGGTAAGGCATGCCTGTCGTAACAGGCGACTAAAATCCACTGGGCCGGATTAAGGTGATAAGCGACCCGTGCCAGAATCGACCAGTTGGGGGGCCCAGTATAAAAATAGCTCAATCTCTAACGGAGCATCCGGGTACCTGGCGACCTCCGGATCAGCCAGCCTTATCTGTCTAATGCGGATCTCTGGACAGACGGACAACCCTTTCTCCGCTACTCGTGGGAACTAAAATGAGTTCAAATAATATTCAAAATAATACAAATATTGGGTCTACAAGTAAGTTTCCAGCGTTTGTCAGTGATGGCGCCACCGGTGGATCCCGGGCAGAAATGTCAGACCCCATGTGTTTTATTTGTAGGTTTTGTATCTTTCAACAACTTTGCAGCATTATATTTGAGCAATTCTATCGGTGTCGTACATTTTATCGAGCAAAATCATGGCAAGTTTCCAACCAAATAAACGTCATTTGCGGGAAGCGCTGCTTTTATTCTTTAATATGAAGAAAAGTGCGGCTGAGGCCTATCGTTTGCTTTCGGAAACTTATGGGGCGGAATGTATTGGTGAATCGACGTGCCGCGAGTGGTTCAAAAGTGGTGATTTTGGAGTTGAAGATAAAGATCACCCCGGAAAGCCGAAAAGTTTGAAGACGAGGAATTGGACGCTTTACTGGATGAGGATCCGTGTCAGATTCAAGAAGAACTTGCTGCTTTCCCTGCGCCTAAAAGCACTGGGATTCATTCAAAGGTTGGAAACTGGGTGCCGTACGAATTGAAGCCAAGAGACGTCGAACAGCGATTTGGCATGTCCGAAATTTTACTGCAACGGTATAAAAATAAATCATTTTTGCATCGTATTGTCACTGGTGATGAGAAATGGATTTATTATGATAATCCTAAACGCAGAAAATCGTGTACAAAGCCCGGCGAGCCCGCCCAATCGACGCGGAAACGAAATATTCACGTGAATAAGGTCATGATATGCATATGGTGGGATCAAAAGGGTGTCGTATACTACGAACTGCTTCCGAGTGGTAAAACCCTCAAAGGACCATTATATCGAACCCAACTAATTCGTTTGAAGCGGGTATTAAAAGAAAAACGGCCAGAATATGAGATCAGGCATGGGTCCGTCATTTTTCATTACGACAACCCTCGGCCACATGTTGCGGTTTCGGTGAAAAACTATTTGGAAAATAGTGGATGGGAAATTCTGCCTCACCCGCCTTACAGTCCAGACTTGGCACCATCTGACTACCACTTGTTTCGTTCGATGCAGAACGCTCTTACGGGAATACGCTTCAGCTCAGTAGAGGAAATCAAAAATTGGCTCGATACGTTCTTGGGCTCGAAAAACGAGAAATTTTTTTAGTCCGGAATTCATAAATTGCCAGAAAGATAGGAGAAAGTTGTAGCTTCCGATGGACGATACTTTAAATAAAGCATTGTAACTATGTTTTCATAAAAAAACTTCAAATTTTGGAAAAAAAAAAACGCTGGAAACTTACTTGTAGACCCAATATAAACCAGGACCCCTTAAAAAATGCTCAAGGGTCACGAGATCTCCAGCACGTGGATCAGGGCAATAGCATTACACCGAATAGGCTACAAAATCTCGAACGCGAAATTCTGATCTCCGCGCCAGACTCCAAAATATGGAATTGCTCTGTGCCGAACTAAAAAAGCAACTAGATGCCATTAAGCCGCAATCTAAATCTGAGTCTGAGTCTGTTTCGCTACTTGACCGCCCCGAAAACTCGAGTTTTCACACGGACGAAGAAGAGCTAGTTCGCGAAACGGACTGGATACTTAAAAAAAAGCCAGGTAAGAAGCGCAAAGCTACTTCCCCGCCTGATATCGAACAAATAAAGAAGCAAGCCAGGTCGATAAGGCAACAAAGCAACCCAAACAAAGACCGCCGCCGCCAATAAACGTTTTTGGAATCTCGAACTACAAAAAGTTGCATATAATCCTGAAATCACTGTGCTCAACCGATTATAAAGTTAGATCTCGTAATAATGATACATGGACTATTAATGTCCTTAATCCAGACAACTACCGTTCGCTTTCGTAAAAATTAAATGCCGAGAAGATTCAATGGCATACGTACGAAAATAAAATGGAAAGACCCATACTCGTCGTAGCTAGAGAATTGCATTCCTCTAGCCTTAAAGAAAACATCGTAAATGACCTTTAAAATAAAGACTTTAAGATAATCGACGCAGTTAATATACTTGCGCAAAAACAGCGCAATGTTGAAAGCGAGAGAACGACCTCAAGACGCGGTCTTCCCCTCTTTAGGCTAACTTTCGACAAAACCGAAAGCCTAGAAAGAATTTATGCCATAAATTCAATTTTGGAACTTGTTGTCAAAATTTAACCTCCGCGGAAAAACTCTAGGCTGATTCCCCAATGTACACGTTGCCAGGTATTCAGCCATACTCAGGCCTACTGCCAGAAGGAACCCCGCTGTGTAAAATGCGCTGGCAAACATCTGACTCGAGAGTGCAATTTTTTTTTTTTTTTTTTTTTTTTTTATAATCGGCGCGCGCTCAAGGGGTTTTGTACCCTTAAAATGTTCGTACACAGCGCGGGCGAAGGAAATTTAGGGAGGAAGAAAAGACAGGTACCGATGTACATTGTTTTTAAATGTTTGCAAGTTATAACGACCAGGAAACACAGAGGTCGGCAGGGCATTCCATAAGCGAGTTGTACGGCTTAGGAAAGAATCACGATATTTAAGAGTACGTCCGAAAATGGGCTTGAGGGTATACTGATGAGCATTCCTAGCGAGACGGGTGTTACGGTTGAAAGTTTGAATGGGCGGAATGCTACTGGCAATTTCAATGGAGCACTGGTGGTGGAAATAGCGATAAAACAAAGTGAGACAGGAGACTTTACGTCGGTGTTCGAGGGTGTCAATTGATTGACTGATATTAGTATCACCAATTAGTTTTATCGCACGGTTTTGAATCCTATCTAGCAGGTGCAGAGATGTTTTAGGAGCACCTGACCAGATGTGGGCATTGTACTCCAATTTTGGGCGGATGAATGCCTTATATATTGAGGCCAGATCAGAGGGGGTAAAATATTTCTTACATCGCTTGAGAAAACCTAGACATTTCGCAGCATTTTTGGCGACATCGAATATGTGGTCATTCCAACGTAAGTTGTTACTGATACACATACCGAGAATGGAAAGTTTATCGGTTTCGACGATGCAAGTGCCATTCATGGATAATGGCTGGGTATTTGAATTTCGCTTTAATGACAGCAGACAGCATTGAGTTTTGGAAGCATTAAATTCTACTCGGTTGATAGTTCCCCAGTTGGTTATGCTGTTAATATCGGAATTTAATGAGCTTAACATACGCTGCCGTTCCCGTTCTACAGCCGAAGAGCAGGGGCGTGAGTCCGGGAACGAATATGAGAAGCAGAGAGTGCTGTCATCAGCAAAGGAATAAATTGGATTAGAAGTAGCAGACAAGAGATCGTTAATGAAGATTAAAAAGAGTGTCGGAGACAGAACGGAGCCCTGGGGCACACCAGCATTTATTTTGTGAATATCAGACTTGAAACCGTCCAAGACGACTTGAATTGAACGTTCCGAAAGGTAATTTCTAATCCATTGAAGAAGAGAGTCATCGATCCCAAGAGCACGCATTTTCGACAAAAGAGCCTGATGCCAAACTCTGTCAAATGCCTTAGAAATATCAAGTGCAACTAACTTGCTTTCGCCAGATTGATGTACGCTTTGGTTCCACTTTTCGGTGAGACATGCCATCAAATCACCAGTGGACCTGTTGCTACGAAAACCATATTGCCGGTCAATGCCGCGAAAGAGTCCCCAGCGATATGCTATTAACTGCAAGGGAAAACATCCAGCTAATTATCGAGGCTGCGAAGTCGCGACGGAGTTGCAAAAGCTACGAGATCAATCAAAGCCTTTGAAAAACGCAAAAAAGCTCAATATACTTGCGTGGAATGCCAACGGGCTACAGAAAAGGCTTGATGAACTAAATATTTTCATGCAGGAAAAAGTAATTGACATATGTTTAATTTCTGAAACTCACCTGGCGACAGAATCGCGCGTGGAATTAAAAGGTTACCGCAACTACCACGCTCATCATCCATCGGGAAACGCAAGAGGCGGGTCATCCCTATTCATAAAAGACTGCATTGAACATACTCTGGAAGCAATAATTGAACTTGACTAATTTCAAATGACCGTGGTGCGCGCTAAAAATAAAAATTACTCTTTTAATATATCCTCAATCTACTGCCAATCGCGCACCAAAATAGAAAAATACGAATTTAGTGACTTATTCAACTCTCTTGGACCAATCTTCATTATTGGTGGCGACTTTAACGCGAAGCACACCTTTTGGGGCTCAAGATGTATCTCTCAAAAAGGCAAAACTCTTTACATGGCTGGTATGGAATGTGGTTGCTATTTTTACTCAACAGGCAAGCCGACATACTGGCCCTCGGATGTCGCCAAAACACCCGATCTAATAGACTTCTTTATCGGAAAAGGAGTAAACGCTAGTTACGTCAAAGTTAAAGAGGGCTTCGATCTTTCCTCCGATCATTCTCCAGTTATCCCCTCATTGTGCGAATCCTGGGTTGAGAAACAAAAACCACCCAGATTAACTAACAGCAAAACTCACTGGGAAGATTTCCGAATAGACGTTGTAGACAATACTGAGTGAGCACTTAGAACGCCGTATCAACTTGAAAAAGAAGTTGAATGTTTTGTTGAAGTCATACAGCAAGCGGCCTGGAAGAACACTCCCCGCGAGTCGAACAAAGTTCCCAAAGTCGGCATAAGATACCCACCGGAAATCAGAGAAATGATAAGGAAGAAACGAAGAGCGCGGAAAAAGTGCCATGAAACCCGGGCACCACAAGATAAAAAGTCCTTCAATAGGCTCTGCAACTTGTTGAAAAAATCGATCAAGGACTTCAATAATCAAGGTATTAATAACTACCTCGAAAGACTCACAGCGACAAAGGATATAAACTACTCCATACGGAGAGCCGTTAAAAGTGTTCGAAAGCCCCAAATACACGTGGCGCCAATAAGATGAAACCAGGATGACTGGGCGATAGAAGATAAGGAAAAAGCTAATGTTTTCGCCGAACATCTTGCAGAAACGTTTAAACCATTTGACGTGGAAGTGCTTCCAGAGAATGTCAATACGCTACACGTAATGACAAACTTTCCAGTAGAAAAGGCTACACTTAGGCAACTTAGACAAGTTATAGACGCGCTTAAGCCCAATAAAGCCCAGGGATATGACTTAATAACGGGAGAGATACTCAAAGCGTTGCCGAAAAAAGGTTTGCTAAAACTGCTCTATCTTATAAATGCCAGCATTAGATTAGAGCATGTAAGGCACCAGTGGAAAGTAGCCGAAGTTATTATGGTTCCGAAACCCGGTAAACCGCTGACTGAAGTCAAGTCATATAGACCAATATCGCTTCTCCCGATTACATCGAAAGTCTTCGAGCGAATCCTTCTTAATCGTCTTAAACCAATTACCGATACAAATTCCCTCTTGCCTGATCATCAATTTGGCTTTAGAAGCCAACACTCTACAGTTGACCAAGTGCATCGAATAACCGATGTAATTGAACGAGCAATCGAGTGTAAGTTAGTCTGTTCAAGCGCATTTCTTGACGTTTCGCAAGCCTTTGATAAGGTATGGCACGAAGGCCTAAAATATAAACTTCGACAAGTCCTACCCCAGCAATTGTCTTGTATTTTAGGTTCATACCTGGAAGACCGACTCTTCCGTGTAAGACACGGAAACGAATATTCCACTTTTAAGACAATAAAGGGGGGGGGGGGGCGGTGCCGCAAGGAAGTGTACTTGGCTCTCCGCCATATTTGCTTTTTACCCGCTATATACCGCAAATGGACGACACTATCCTAGCCACATTTGCTGATGACACTGCCATTTTGGCAACGGCTAAAACAGTCGAAGAAGCAACTGCCAAGTTGCAACGTGCCTTTACACGGATTAACAATTGGACAAAGACTTGGCGAATCGCGCTTAATGAAAACAAGTCTGTCCATGTGAACTTCACTCTCAGGAAAATTGAGAATCCACCGGTGTTTATCAACGCAGTACGAATTCCTTACGCGAACGAAGCCAAATATCTCGGTATGACACTCGACGTTAAACTAAAATGGAGAGTACACGTCAAGAAAAAACGTGAAGAGCTTGAAATCAAATATAGAGATATTTACTGGCTTATTGGAAAGTATTCCAAGCCTAGCTTAGAGAACAAACTGCTGTTATACAAGCAAGTGCTAAAACCGATCTGGACATATGGTGTACAACTTTGGGGTTGTACTAAAAATAGTAGCATTAATGTATTACGGACATCTCTCCGTCCTATTCGGACTCCCACCCCTGGAGAGTCAATATCGAAACCAAACACACCTGAGTTCCAAACCACTACATCACAAACTTTCCTTTCTCCTCCTTCTACCTTTCCGCCCAGGCCATGGAAACAGTGTAAGGGTATTCATTAATCCCTTAGGCGCGCGTAAATTATAAAAAAAAAAAAAAAAAAGGACATTTCAAAACAAAGTTCTTCGAGGTATTGTTAATGCGCAGTGGTACATTAGAAACGATGATAGCCACAGAGACTTAGGAGTCGAAAACGTTCAGAACGTAATTAAAATGTTTGCGCGAAAACATAATAACCGATTACAAGGTCATACGAATATTTCTGTTCAACACATCCTCGACGAGACAAATTTATTGCGCGATCTGAAAAAGACTAAGCCTCTCGATCTAGCGTGGTGATTAGCAGCGCGTAATTTTTCTAAAGTACACAGGAATTTTCAATGGAAAATCGCCTGCAGGATATCTTATAAAAACAAAATAAAATGCGATAGACTAACTGCGTGTTGAGTGTGAACTCAGTCGTGGTTTGCACAAGGTGTTTTTTAGTGAGTAAGAATCTCACACTACTATAGGCTCCGGGCCTATAGTGTCTATGAAGATTTCTCACCTTCCCACAAAAAAAAAAGAAAAAAAAATTTTAATAGAACCATACATTGCTTACAAACCGTTTTCCTATTGTTATAGCAATAAAAATTGCAAGAAATTATATATTAGTAGAAAAAATGTTAATAACTCCATTACCAAATAAAGAAAATTTTGAAATTGATAATAAAGAAGAATATATTGTAGAAATCGAAAATAAAACTTATAATTATCAGCCCGATGTTACATTAAAAAACTTAAAATTAAGCAAACATTGCATTGTAATGAAAAATTATAAACTTAGATATAATAACGAAACGCAAATTTATCGTATCGATGAAACTACCATCGTAATTAAAAATGCTAATCAAAACTTACTAAAGCAAAATTGTGACGAACGAAAAATTGTACTTAATAAAAACTATCTTTTCAATTTTTACAACTGTCAAATAACATTACTTAATGAATCATTCGAAAATAAACAAGAAACATTCCAAGATAAATATTTTTTATCCCGATAATAACATTAATATTAATTTTGCCAAAACTTTGACTTTTCACGATATTATGTCTAGTAATTTCCAAAATGTTAAAGAAATAAAAGAATTAAGACTACACACAAATATATCTTATAGTTTAAGCTTAAGCATTGTAATAATTTTGATCATTGTAACATTATTTTTACTTATTATTGTACTAAATCATATAAAATAAAAATATCGGAAAATAAAATTCAGGAGAATTTTCACTCAAACCGAGGAGGAGTAACATATGCAATTCCGCAATTCTCGGTCAATCCACCCAAACCAGCAAGAATGGGGTCACACAATGCAAATCCCCCAATATCAGTAAATGACACTAAAAGCAATACTGCAGACTAAAAATTAACGGCTATAAAAACGATAAACCAATTATGGGCAAGCGACCATTGTTGATCGCCGCAAAGCTGAAGACGGCGGGTCATCATAGGCTAAGTGAATTTAAGATTTTTCATAATAAACGAACGGTCCCCGTTGACCGATAGGAAATTTATAAATTGGTTTTTTTTCTTTCGGGTCTCAACGCGATACATAACTCGTGTTATTAATCGATTTTTCTCCTCCGCATGATGAGAAACAGGAAATTCATACCACTGGAGGAGTTGTCGGTCAAGTACGAATAAATAGACCAGGCAGCACACTACCACGCTCTCTTGAATCAGATGTCTGCAACTGGTTCTACTTGTTGAATTTCTGTTTTCGAGCATTGGGTATTGGGAGAAAATTTTACAACGTGTTTTCAAAATTGCCACCCGCTCGTGGCATCACCTATGCTGCACCGGGTCGAGGCAGATACGAATACATTCGAACCGAGTTGACTAATTATTTCACCGATGTTCAGCATAATCTACTTCGCCGTGCCCTTTATTACATGCACCTAGGCACCAAATAACTAAGTCAACTTTACTATGAGATGGTGTAGGCCACAAAAAACGCGCTAAACTAACATGGCGACGTCTCTGTCGTAGTTGAGATGCCTGTTCGCAACTGTTCGAGCGACGTGGAATATTAGCGGCAACGCCAATCTGCCCTGGATCAGATTTTTACTATCTAGATAGAGGAACGCTTTTGGAGGAACCAAGCCGTCAATGTGAACTCTCTTAGATAGTAAGCCACGGAGATCAGGTTGTTCGATGAGGTCATTGCTCTTGCAATGTGCCTTTGAGTCAACTTAATGACGAAATTGTCCACTCTTATTAGGTTCGCCCTAATGTACAAGACCTCGTTAGGATAGAATTTTATGTACTCAGACTCTGGTGTTCTGTATAAGGGAAAACAAGTCCTAAGACAAGCCCTCTCAAACACCCGAATCTTTTCTAATAAACCTGCTCTCACGTTTTTTTTTTTTAATTTCCGCGCGCTCAAGGGATTAAGTACCTTTAAAATGTTTGCACGCAGCGCGGGCGAAGGAAAATCAAGGAGGATGGAAAGAGAGGTACCGGTGACTAGGAAATAAAGAGCTAGGCAGGGCATTCCATAAGCGAGTTGTACGGCTTAGGAACGTATCACGATATTTTCGAGTACGTCCGAAAGTGGGCTTGAGGGCACACTGATGAGCATTCATTCCGAGACGGGCCGGAATGCTACTGGCGATTTCTATGGAACACTGGTGGTGGAAATAACTATAAAACAGAGTGAGACACGAGACATTACGTCGGTGTTCATCAAGGTGTCCATTCTTTGAGTGATATTAGTATCACCTATGAGTTTTATCACACGGTTTTAAATCCTATCTAGCAGGTGCAGAGATGTTTTGGGCGCACCCGACCAGATGTGGGCATTGTACTCCAATTTCGGGCATACAGATCAGGTCCAAAAATCGAAGTCATCAATACTCTTCTGAAGCGTGATTTCGATCATATGAAGGGGTATTGCGACGACTGGAAATTGAAAATTCAGGTGTTTGAAAGGCAGTGTCTTAGGACCTGTCTTTGTCCCAACAAAGCTCTTTACGATTAGGCTAGTGTGAATAGGATTGACAATTTCCTGATTAAGGTGGTTCGAAGACACATTGCAACGATAATAGCCTGATCTTTGGGGCTTATTACATCAATGAAATGTACCAAGAGAGCTTACTTCGATCGGGCTTAATCCCGCTAGAGACATTCCTCCTAATTGATGCTAAAGGGTTAGTGCAAAACAGGGTTGGTCTCGTGGTAATATACCACCGCGATGCGATGGACAAGCTCATCTACGACCGGTATGCTGCCGATGCTCACGAGCTCGTAAGATAATTTCTATGGCTGAAATGCTAACTTTAGATGAAATTGTTACGTTTAGAGCGTTCGGTAGAGTAAGTAATTATCATTGTCAAATTAGATTTAAACATTTTTGCCTAGAATTTAATGCAGAAACAATAAAAATGAATTTAAATACTGCAACGTTAAATGTTCTTACAGCATTCCTCTGTTATTGTGGCACCTGAGATATCTGTTGACGTACCATGGCTGCAACTATAAGTTCAATCATCTTTGGCAAGATTCTTCGAGTGATTTTTTGTCACCTTTGCGTTGACGGGCTTTATAAAACAAGATACGATGGCAACATCTATGAACCATGCAGCGAGATTAAATTGATCGAAAATGGGCATATCTGCTGCATGAGATGGCTAGGCTCAAAGAGCCCCTGATTTCGATAGTGAAAATTGCCAAATTTCTTGGCGGGCATTTCTAAATCCATTTTGAAATTGTGGAAAAATCGTACGGCTTGTCTGGGATGAAGAATGGGCACCGACTTACCATGCAGTTATGAAGAAAGGCTCTACACTTTATAAGTGCCACGACTTTGCATTAATCATTATACCAGCTATACTTTCCCTCCCATGGAGTCTATAAAATTGTTTGCATTTGATGGATTCCAACAGAATGAAGATGAGCAATCAAGGACCAGAAGGAGCTAGAATCACGTCTACCAAATCATTTACCTTATGCCTCTTGTACTTGCTTAGATTACTTGTAATCCTACAGCTGTTAAATATTCACTATCTGACCCAAAATTCCCCCAAAATGGTAATGGAAATATAAGTGCTGCTCACCAATTGGACTAACCAACAACACTTATCTTCGCCTGGCAATTGGCAAATATTTAACAACGCCATAAACCGAAACCTCGCGAGACTCAACTTCTAACCAATTAAAATCTCATTGGTAATTCTTCTGGCTTGGATTACAAGACTCCCTGCTAGCTGGAATATCCGTACTTTTGCTGTTTTATAGTGAAAAACTTTCCAGCATGCAAATCTTTTGGCCAAAAAATAACAACATCCACCGAAAAGCCGGAGAACTTTTGTAAAGGATCTCCCCAGACTTTAACGCTTGTGTCGACTTCTTGTTCCAGTACCAAGGAGCAGTAGCACTTATGAGCAGTCAAGCAATGCTGTAGTTGTACTGATAGTTTGCTCATCGTCTCTGTTTCTGGTGTGTAATCTGCATACAATTCGAAAACACAACACAACACACAAGTCCGATCATCCGCAACGCCTTTCTCAAGCTAAACACAACCGTGTAAATGCACAAAACAAGAAATGAACAAGGATACTCGGATACAGCATCAGAAGTACCAGCAATGAATGAAGAAACTGGAGGAGTGGTTAGTTGGTGCCTGGTGGAAGCAGAAAGATTCACGAGCAGAGCAATCCCTCTGCGGTTGTTTTCGCATTTACAAGTTGAGTTGCTGCTTTTAACGACTTTGCATAAATTAACTCATGAAATTACATTTTAAATGCGTGACGAGGACTACGGATAGGAAGGATTTGCTTCTATTCTTGGGAAAAGACGTCTTGCCAGCCCCCACGACACTGGCACGGTTGTCTTAAACAAGGATAATACGATTTCCCACTTGGCGGTTGCTTCTTTTTGTATTTTCCTATTCAGATTTCCAAAGATGTGAAAATCTTTCACTACAAATCGAATTACCATTTGATGGAACGGATTTTGTGGGCAGCATTAATATGAAGCCGAAAATGGTATGTAGTTGAGTTATTTTCATATTTTGGTACCCGTCAGTCATTCATACTTCCATTATGGGACAAATAACAAGCTGTCAAATTTCATAAATTTTCATGATCACCGAGCATCGACACCATTATGTCAACCGAGATACTAATTTTGTGTGGTTAAGTGCACAAATAAGTGCTATCACCGGGATTTTATTAGTTGCTGAGGCGCATAATCGAACGAAGCGCCGGATGTGTAATTAAATTCTTGTTTGGCGATGGACTCGTCAAGCTTATCGAATATGTCAACTTTCGGAGAGTCCAAGAATAGGCAGTCACAAGCTATTTACTCATGATAAGCTTACTTTGAATCTCACTCCTCACCTCACACACCAATCCAGACGAGACAAAGTCATTTTTGTTAATCCAAACAAAGCACAATACCAGGGCGGACGAGTAAAAATTATTCAGGATGTTGACATTCGGAAGACAATTTCAAATCGATCGAATCAACGATGACGCAAATAGTATGGGTATTGCGCACTCAAGATTTATATAGGTAGTCCATATACTCGGTTGTTCTGTTCCTTAAGAAATTAAAATAATTCGGCAGGAGCTTAGAACACGAAAGAGGCGAATGTTCCACCTTAGCTTTCTTTTGCTGGAACAGAACATTTATACAAAGAACTAATGTTTCTTTTACTGGAAGGATAAAGTCTACCAAGGACCATAACCTGCAGATGTTTCGAGTGTCAGCGCTCTCACCAAAAGCACCGCTGGATGTTGTGTCAATTATGCACAGCTCACTTAGCTGATTAGCAAAAGTTAAATGCCCTCCTACTGAGATAATGCAGCAAAGTCGCTAACCTCTAAGAGAAGTCAAAAGGCTTGCGATTGGACTGCCGGCATCCTGAATAGTCGTGCCATCTGAAGTTATGCATGCTCATACGAAACCTCATATTCAATGAAAGTGCTAACTGAGACAGTCCTAACTCTGGTTCGGGGCGTTAGAAGTCCTCACCCGAGCCATACCTGCATAGCAAGTTCATCGGCGATCTCATTTCTGATGATCACACTGTGTTCTGGGACCTGAGTAAGACTCCCTTTGCATACCAATGGAAAAAGGACCTAAACAAGATTCTGACTTCCGAAGACTTCCGAAGCAGCTTGGAGCTGGTAAGAGGGCTTAGCGCACTTGTTTCGCCTCTCCACTGATTCTTCACAATATAGACCATTGCCGTCAGAATCATATATATCCACACTTGGAAGACAGACGCAAGTTTTTCTAATGACTTTTCGTCCTCCAGAAAGACATCAGCACCTTATCAAATATTGGCTTTGGACCCATCTGTAAAGGCTCGACAACATTCCATTTCTGTGTGAAATCATTTCTGGGCAAAGGGAAGACCGAATGTGTATTTTCGCAGCAACAGCTGTTCTGGCATGTTCATAAGGCTGCGGTCAAAAAATATTCGATACGCAAGGTCATCAAAATTCCAGAGCATGTTGTACCTAGCAGCACGCCTCCTTATACAGAATGACATCCAAATAGAAATAGATAGTAGTTGATATAAGCAGAAGATGAGTCAGACAAGTCAGCTTCCTTCTGGTCTAGACAAGAACTTCAGCTAGGGTTATTTACGATTTAGATCACGCATTATCCAACAGACAGCACAGCTACATCAACTGCATATGCCTGAGCATAAACGTTGGGATCATTTAGAGCATTAAAGTGTACCGTAGCAGTGGAGACTAAATATCGTCGTGCAGGCAACGCCTGTCAGTATCTGCAATCAATGTCTTATTAACCAGGGATTGGTTTTATTCATAAACCTAGTGATTTTAGCCGAGTTACACATGCGTGCAAAGTTGCGTTGGTGAAAGTACTCTCAACGTCGATGAAAATGTTTCTTCTTGACTAGTTCGGTTGAATTCTGTTCACCAAATTTCGAAACGCATCCGAGATGGCAAGTATGCTGCATGGACAGAGGCTGAATTCGCAGTTTAGTACACTTTAAACTCAGGAGAAAATCAGACTGATCGGCCTTATGGTCTTGGGGAGCCTATTCGAATTTTCGGTATAAAGGCTACTCTCACTATTCGCCAGGGTTTCGTATACGAGTATATGCCAGTCCTAGGCTAGCAGTGAAGATTCTCTTCAGAGTTAACAGCAGCTGGCCAACATCTTTTTGTAACATAACTAGGTACGAGTATATGCCATCGGTGGAAGGCGACTTAAAGCCATCAAAGGACGCAACGCCATATTTAGTGACTTCCTGCATCACAGCAACTTATGATTGTTACGACAAGTTTTGCTGCTCACTTCACTGGCAGCTTCAGTTATTGAAGCTGCTTGTGAGCTGATTCGGATGAGACTACCCGGGAGATCCGTCACAAAAATGGGGGGATCGTCTCTTCTTCGACTCTGAGATTGTATTCTTAGTGGTTCCAAGCTGGCTGATTACGCACTTTTCAAAAATTTTATCAGTCTGCTTGTTTCACTAAGTGCTTTTCATCATTTTGCTGAAATATGGATAAAAGGCGTTCTTCAAAAATTGGGCTTTTAAACTCAAGTGGTCGATCCTTTTCCAAATTGTTCTTAAATGAATTAGAAATTAGAAGTTTTCAGGCTTCTTTACGCAGTCGCTGCAAATGGTTTCACAAAGGTACGGCCGATCTGCAGGAGTTCTTTCTGGCTGGACACATTAACTCAAAATATTTCGCAAGCTCATCGTTCATGGTCTAAACAACTTTTTTTTCCTTTTGTTTTGTTCTGAGTTACGGGGGAGCATTAACGTATTTTTCGGTTTCCATCTGTCACTCTGTCCAATTGTTTTTCCTCGATTTCCCCTTTTTAACAAAGCTGAGACCACGGTCTTCGAAGACTCCGGTAATAGTTTCCAGTCGGTGATCAGTTCTAAGCACCTGATGCATAGCGTGGTGTTGATAACTTGCCTGCTTGCTGTCGTAATAAATGAGCCAACATTGTTGAGAACTAGATCAGAAAAGAGTATGAAGTTCAGGAAATATAGTAATTATCTTTTGCGTTGCATTTGCTACTGCCCCAAAAAGTGTTCTGAACATAAGCATGTCAGCATACGATTAGAGTATTCAGTGACGTCACATACAGTTTTTGATGGTGGAAGTAAAGGGTGAGCCAACAGCTAGTGTGGAAGTTTTCATTAAATTAAATACAAATTGGTCTGTGGTAATTATGAAAAGAATACAACTTTGTTCATCTGACCATCACGGCTTCCATTGCAAATGACCATCCAACGGTCAAAATTATCGAAGACTTTTTGAAGAACAAGTGAGATAGTGGCCGCAATTTCAGTTTGGATGTTATGTTTGAGATCCTTAATTGTCGCTAGGTTATTGGCATAGAACCGACTCTTCAAGTAACCCCACAGAAAGAAGATCAATAAACTTCTCTTCTAACCGAAATAATTGATTGTGTGGGCGATAACACCAACCTGTTAAAACCAGAGATCGTCCAGACCATTGACCATTGAATCCATTGAAGAAGAGAGTCATCGATCCCAAAAGCACGCATTTTCGACAAAAGAGCCCGATGAACAACAACTAAATGCCTTAGAATGATCAAGTGCAACTATCTTGCTATCGCCAGATTGGTGTACGTTTTGGTTCCGCTTTTCGGTGCGACATGCCATCAAATCACCAGTGGACCTGTTGGTACGAAAACCATATTGCCGGTCATTGAGAAGTTTTCGTGTTTCGAGATATTTCATGAGCTGACGATTTATCAGCGTTTTCATGACCTTGGAAAGAAGGGACGTAAGTGCAATGGGTCTGCAGGAGGATAGAGAAGAAGATTCGCCTTTTTTAGGGACGGGCTGGACAAATGCTGTTTTCCGTTGGCTCGGAAAGAGTCCTAAAGAGTAGGACTGATGAAAAAGCTTACGCACTGGTTTTGCCAGCGTAGAAGAGCACCTCTTCGACGCACTCAAGTGTAGGCGGGGACAAAGCACAGTCTGGAAGTGTTGAGCTAGCCGCAAAGTGTGCAGCAAGCAGATTGGCCTTGTCCAAAGAGCTGACAGCTGGAATGTCATTGTAAATGAGCGTTGGGATGGAGGATGAGGCAGAATTTCTAATGTTTTTGACGAATGACCAAACATTTTTACTGCCTTTGGGACATTGCAGTATTTTTTGCCTCAGGTTTGGTCATATTGGAATTTCACACGCTTAAGAAAGGCGTTGCAGTCATTTCTGGCTCGTTTAAACTTTTTTCGGTTTTCCTGTGTCGGGTTGGTCTTGTAGGACCGAAAAAACAGTTCTGACAGCCTCTTTACTGCTCGATTTTTACCATGCCTTTTTGTTTGGTTTGATACTCTTCATCCGATGAGGGATAAAGCATCTCATTCCAAAGAGAAGAGTTTCTGTGATCATGTCAGCAGCGGCATCCACGTCGTTATCGAGGAAACATAACGACCAGTTAAAATTCCTAAAGAAGTTGTTAAGTCCGCTCCAATTGGCTTTCTCGTATTGCCATACGGTTCTTTTTTTTTTTAGGAATCTTTTCTCTAACTGTGTGGTGGGTGTACGAGAATTTAGCTGATATGACACAACGGTCCGACGAGCCTAGAGGGGAGAGCACATCAACGCAGTACTTGTCAGGGTGAGAAGTTAAAAACAAGTCCAGGGTGTTGGCGGTATGACTATCAACGTCTGGTATGCGTGTGGGCTCATTTACAAGCTGGGTGAAGTTATTTTCCGCATCGAAGATCTCAACACACCGTCCTTCGGGTGTTCTCTGTCCAGAATGTCGAAGCCAACCAGGGATACAAATCTTTGAATGGAGTCAAACAGCGCATCAAACTCGTGAAAGGTCGAGTTGCTATCCAGTTTGGGGCTTCTGTAAATAAAGCAGTAGTGGATAATTTGCTTACGGAGATGGAATTTTAGCCACGTGAAATTGAATTCCGAATTGGAACAGGGACTACATTGTGGTAGAATTTGGTAAGCTACATCACTACGCACATAAATGGCGAGACCGCGATGGGGAAAGAATAGTGGCACTAGTTCGTAGCCAGGTAGCTTCCGATCAGGGTGGTCTGAGAGGTGTGGGCGGGGATCTACCTGTGTTTCGCTAAGTGCCAAAACAGCTGGTCGGTACTTACAGACGTGGACGTACGCAGAAAAGTGATTACTCTTTAGCCCGCGTATATTGGCTACGTCCACCCTGAATTCCCTAGTCATAATCACAAACAAACACAGGAAACACAAACACCGACGATACTAAGCAAGGCTGCGAAGTGAAAATTCTGACGATGGCTTTCCGAATCAAATTTCTGTAGGTGTTATGCCCTTACAACAATGTGAAACAGTGCACCAACAAATCTTCACACACAACCCGCTATCCATCAGTTGTTACATACACTCAGTCACTGCCCGTACCGTATGACCAGGAGCGGGAGAGGTGTAGGATTCCCACTCTGTGTGATAATTTTTGTTTTTTTTCTATGGCACTGCACTGTTTGTGTTTTTTTTTTCACACGCTCGCGGTGGTTTTTTTTTTTTTTTTTTTTACAGCACGGAGAAATACGAGTGCAAGATGACGTGTGCACTCGTCGGTAGTCGGCACGATACTGATATAGAGCATGACCTGACCCCGAACCAGTTTCTTCAAAACGCTCCACCATTGCACGAATTCCGGACTCACAAAGGCGAATTATGTTGACCGAAAAATTTTGAATAACACAAATGCGTTGTTCCGTGGTAAACGACTGTATGACATCTGTCAAAAAGATCAACTGCATTGAGTTTAGTAAAAGACAGTAATTGACAGCCAACAGTCACACCATCTGTTAGCTCACGCTTTAGAACTGGATCACAGGGCACAGACCTGATACCCCATTCAAGAATTTGCTGCGTGGCATACTTTGTCTGAAGGGATATTATAGCCACCCGCTTGAATGCAAAGATTCTTGCTAACTCCCACAGTTGATCAATAGAATGTTTGCACTCATCGTCATTAAGACTGTTGAAATGGGGCTGCTAAGAAGTTACTGACACCGAATTATACTCGTATAATTATTGTTATCCAGGCATGTATCTCTAAGATTACGTAGATGACGAACCTGACCAAATTACTTCCAGGGAAAATTCAAAATTGTAGCCTACTCTATCTTGTTTCTACAGCTACTGTCGAGTCACTGTTTGTGATACTTAATCTTGAAGCATGTCTTATTACCGTCCAGTCCATCAGGTTTAAAGTCCATCAAACAACCCATTTTCGTCTGAGATACAATTTCTGTAGCATATCGGCCCGGATTTGGTTTATAGCAGTCAAAATTGGCTTTTAAATTTCAGCTAGCCTTATGTTCTGGACTAGCCTCGTCTACCCAATTTTTCAGTTTCAATTTTTTAGGATGTCACAATGTCTTAATATTAAATTCTTATGTTGCCCCGTAAGGAGATTTTCTTAAAAGTGTTAGATTTGCTACAAAACGCACTAGGCACTGGGGCTACTTTCAACTTTTCTCACGAGGATGTCACCCGTCGAAACTTTTTAAATGCCCATATAGCTCATAACATCCTTGAGGAGGATACAGCTTCTCATATCCCAGAGATCTGCAAAATGCTTTCTGTGGTTTCGTCATCGTCTAAGCCTAGTCGGCACTCAGTTTCAGGAGGCAGGTTTATTCGATAAAGTTGACTTCTACTGCACATAACGAAGAGAATTTCTGTGAAGTCCATCGACACATTTTTTCGGCTAAAGCGTTATTGTCCATCTGCTCAACATGACCCAACTACTCGTAGTCCAGTCAGAATTTTCATGTCAAAAAATTTCAACATCCTCCTATCGTTGGTAGTTATCGTCCACGATTCGAGGGACAGGAAGATGTAATTGCTTGTAGAGAGGTGTTGTTGTCCATCGAGTGATGGCTCTACTTTTAAGGTGCATATCAAGACCGATGTAGTACCCGTTTCACAAAAATTTTCCTTTGCTAGTCTCAGGCGTGACGTCATTGTTATTGTCAGATTGACAAGGTTTTTGACCATATCCAAAGCGTAAAACAAAACATTTTCTAAGCCTCTGAAGGTCTTTGTTTACAGAAGTCATTTCGTATTGGCCTGGTTTAACACTTACGAAAGAACCTTTTTGCATAGAAGCATTTGGATGCGTTGTGTTATCCTCTTGGTTTTAGTTTGGGGGATCATGGATGACATCATCGCCATCCATTAGTTTTGTCATGCAAGCATACTGTAGGTAACTGTCGTCCGATTAGCTTTTCATCACTGCAGAAAAGGTTACCGGTTTTTAAGCCATTAGTCTAGTGCGTTTGATTCGTTCAAAGAATTGTCGGGGTTCGTTCTTGAAACTTGAGCTCTCGATCTTTTCGCATTTCCACTTCTTGCGTCTGAAAACACATTTCTCCAACCACTTCTTCTCACCATTTCGTATCTGCGCTGCAGTAGTTCTTGGTCCTACAATTGATTTCTCCGACGGCATTGTAACTCACTCCAATTCTCGGCAGCAGTCCAAAAAGATACCTTATCTATCGAAGGCACGAACATCCTTAAAAAGTTGTTAATCCCACGTTTTTGTAGAAGTACCAAGGAGTATGGTAAGAGCCCATGAATTTTACAGTTATTCGCTGAAAGTTTTTTTAACTAACGCATTTGAAACCTCACGGACAAATTTAGGTGAGGGGTTAGTTTGTTTTTCTCATAAGCTTACATCCCAAAGAATGTTGAGGTATTAGATATCCGGAGATTCCACGAAGAGGTTGCATGTCTGCAAGGTTTGAACAGGGAGAGCGATCGTTAGATGGTATGTTTACATTGATGCCCAATGCCTCCTAGTATAAAGCTGACAAATCGTCTCGAAAAAGAAGTTGCACTACCACAGGGTAAACTTTAGCTTTACAAATGATGCTAGAAAACCATTCTGTCTCGAAGTTCGGCAAACCCGTCAATGCTCCCCGTAAGAGTCACTACGTAAGGAAGCCCGAAAACTTCTAAACAAGCTGCTTAGGTTTAATTTGGAAGAAGACTGAAATCTTTGCAGATCAAAGCAGAAAGAAAACATAAATCTAATTCGTATTCGGAGATCGTTGCTCCCAAAGTCTTCTGCAAAAAAAATTCTTTGAAGCCAGCTAGAATGGAAGAAGACCTGAAGGCACTTGCACTGAGCCGAAGCAGCGAATCTCTGTCTGGTTCTGGAACGACATTTTCCATATAACCAGATCAGGTCCAGCAGCTTACAACCAGTTCCAATAAGCCGAGCTGCAAGTCAGCTATGTAACACAGCATACAGTAGCTCCCGGATAGTAGGAGCGGCCCTTATACCGAGCGATGACTACACGCTAGTCAAGAGCTTCGGACCAATTAGTCAGACTTTCTTCATGTAGAAATCCATACAGAGAATAGATGAGCTTAATGCGCCATTGTTCTACGAATGTATCCTCTTACCAAGACCCAACATGCTTACGAATGCGGAAGATTCTGTGAGACTGCCCTGCAAAATCTTGTGAGCATAACTGAACGAGCACTCGACCAGAAGGAGTACGTCCTGGTCATATTTATCGGCATTCCTAGTTCGTTGGCTAAGATCAGGAAAGAACTCTTTGGCCAACCCTAAGTCCAATATGTGATGGTGGGGGTAAGCAAAGGCTACCACCAATTCCTCTGTCTCCGTTCCTATGATGGCTCTCCACTCTCCATGGCTCTAACGTCTACTATCAGGCATATGAAAATGATGTTACTGTATCATTTGTTGGAGTATGCCTACTGTCTGGTCTAAAGCGCAGGAGTGGCCGACTTTGGTGCACTAGAAATATGCATTCAGTCAACCCTCTCAAAACCAAAGTGGTTCTCTTTATAAAAACGGGGAAGCTGCATGATCTAACTCATCATCCATCTTCACAATCCGTTTCTTCAATGAAGCTTAGTATTTGGATGTCATCCTGGATAACATCCTTCTGTCACGTCACCACTGCTGCTTCTACCAGACTCTAAAGCATGGTCCTTCTGAGGCAAGGAACGTACTCGGATGGGACGATGGTGTTTTTCTGGAGGACGAAAACGTTAGATTTGACTCATTGCTATGAATCTTGCGTGTGCCTTCTAAAGGGAGATGTACGCAGTTCAGATGGCAATATCTATACAGTGAAGAATCGCTTTAGGAGGTGAAGTGTATGAGTCTGTAGCTAAGTTGTGTTTAGAGCCTTATTCTACCTTCTTAAACTTACCTTCAAGCTTATCCAGGAAGGCAAGACCTCCCTCAATGTCTTCGGAAGAGTGAATACACTATTTTATGAGTTCCAAGTTATAATGGATCAGCGACTTCTCTACTGTCCCTCAATAGGAAAGTCTGTAAACTTCTTACTGGCGTCCTTACGGGGCACCAAATTTATGCTAAGCACCTAAATGGTCAGGGTATAAGTGCAATAAGTAATATTCTGCGGGATATTGCGAGACACTGTTTCTGTGAGTGTCTAGACTACTCTCGCATCAAGCTCGGTGTTGATGTGGTGGGTGCTACTAAGGTATTCCAGTAAAGGTGACGGACGCCTTCTGTGGCTGAGACTGACCCAAGAAGTTGTGTCTCTGTTAAAGTACCCGAAGATGTTCCCAGATTGTTCTTAGTAAAGCAATAAAGTGGTACTGACAAAAAGAGTTTTGCTTAAAACCTCCTCAACATGCATCATAATTCTTTTTGCATTGCACAATTTGTAGTTGCGATCAGCTTTTGTGTTTCGAAATGATTTTTACTGTAACCCACTCGCTCATCTGTTATTCAGTTCTGCCAGACCAAGAGGAATTTTCAATTATTTCCTGTCAACATTGTTTCACGCAAAACCATCTAACAAAATATTGTCCATTGTCCAAGCATTTAACCAGTCACCATTCAGGTAAACCTCATTCAATTAGAGTCCATCCAACTAGCATAAAACACAGACACGAACGAACGGCATGAATTTTTGAAAATGACAATTGCGAGCAAAGTGTCATAACATCGATCACAGGAGGCAGAGGTAAAAAACTAAAGTATTCGTGAAATCACAAACACCAATGCAAACGCAAACACAAAAAGTGAATTTTATTGGAAAATTGATGACATCCATGTAGGGCATCTGCCGGCCGACCCTGTGCTGTATCCATACTTCTGACACTGTTGACGTTTCTTAGTTATAACTGACGTGCACTGAATGCAGTAAAAACACTTCGAACACCGCCAGTGGCGACAGTGGGGTTGTATCATCAAACACAACTCGAAATTGCCAATTAGATTCAACTTACCAATCCCATTTGACAGGTGGATGTGGGTTTCCATTCCTGTGCTGACCCCGTTTCAAGTTAACTGCCGGATATGGCCCTATGACCCGGAAAACATAGCAGTAAACGATGAGTTCCGAAAATAAACGCAATCGTTATGATTTCCAATCAAAAACCCAAAACCGAATTCCATTCGTTTGAAATACATTTTGCATCTGTTGGTATGTACTCGTATTTATAGTGTGGGATAAGGGGCGCCATGGTTTCCCGGATGCAGTAGAACTAATGTTTTGTGAGTTCTGGAAATGAGGAAAGGAGATTTATTTGTCAATATAATATGGCCTGGTGTTTTGGTGGGATGAGCTCTGGCAAACATGAGGTTTCTATGGTCAAGCATTCAATACTCACAAACCAAACAGCAACTTTGTAGGCACATGTCTATGGTAAATGATTGATTTTGAGATAGTTTTTCGATGACCTACAACCACCAGGCCGGACTGCTGACATCTGCTTCGAATGCATTTTCAACTGAAAGAGCAGGGATATGCCATTTCATAAAAGGAATTAAGATTTAATGGGTTAACCTGATGAAGGAAACGAGGTCAATCTGGCAAAGACACAAATATCTTGTTTGACTAACCTGGTTCTGATGTTACAATTAAAAATTGAATTTCCTTTGTGTGTGCTTGTAATTTGGGGCAAACTGAATTCGGATATTGATTCACTTTCATTACATCGGATGCAGATGCAGATGCAGATGACGATACTCTTGGTCATCTTTACCGCATTTTGGGATTCTGATTTATCTATGTACTCGTTGGAATGGATGACTTTAAAGTCGATATATCGAATTTGTAAGATGCAAATCATTGGGCTTATACTGGAGATTGAAGTTGAATTATAGCCGATATTTAGGTAGCCTGGGTTGCAAGAACTTGCCAACCATTAAAGTGATTTGATGCTATTACTTTGTGGGTATATTTCCTAAACACCGCATGTGACGGTGTATCACAGAAAATCAGGAAATGAGATTTACATTTTAATCCTTTTATTGTTATAAGTCTCCTTATAAATTCCATAACATCTGACTACCGCTTTGTTTGACAAGTTGCCCATCTATTTTCCCTTAAATATGTGCACCCGTCAGCCTAGATTGCCTACCTTATTGGGGTGATGTGGCCCAACTACTCTCCTAACCGTCGTTAATTAGGTGGAAGGTGGTGAAAACCCAAGTGCTCAGCCTTTAGATTCAGCTTGGCCACTCTTCACCCATTCTCATGGAATCAATATGCATTCGAATTTTATCCCTACATGCGGAAAAATTATACGGAGTGACATACGGTTCTCAAAGCTGTGCTAAACTTGTCCGACTCTGGAAGATGACCATGGAGGAAGCTCGCTACTCCTCGAGAGTCGGCAAGTATTTTTGATGTCAGAAAGTATTCCGACATGGGATTCATTATCATGCGATTCCTTCAACAACTTGCCTATACGGATGACACAGGCATTATCGGCAGAGCACAGCCAGCTGCTTGTGAAGCATCTGAAAATTTGAAGCTGAAGCTGCAAAAATGTGTCTGGTGGCGAATGAATGAACAACGAATTGTATGCTGTCATCAAAAAAGGGCGCAAAACATCGACCACCATATACAGGTATAACTTCGAAGTGGTCAAGGACTTTGTCTCTATAATCTCTGCAGTTGATATAAACAATGACACCATCTAAGATATTATTCGAAGACGCACGCTCTCCAATGACAGTTTTTGGGCTTAGAAGGTCAGTCCTCCTCCATGGAGCATATGCCTGGACTTTATCAAAAAAAGATGAGGAAGCGCTTGGTCGTTTTAAGAGAAAAGTGCTTCTAGTGACCTACGGACCACAGTTCGGAAGGTTTTCGAATGCGTCACCTTTCGAAAATGCAGCAAAGACTGAACGAATCCCTAGTGGAATGGGAAAGTGGAAAGGAAACAGCTGGCAAATAATAGAGCTGGATGAAGAGGCATTTTGTTTCAAGCCCAGTTCCAGTCCGGACTGTAGCTGTAGCTTAGAAATAAGACAGGAGCTTTCGCACTATGCTGAGAAAATTATGCATGCAGAGTTGAGTGAAACTATATTGCGTAGATGGACACTGATTTAAAAGGAGAAGTGGTGAGCTTGCTTCAAGGGTAAGGAACTAGAAATAAGTGAGAAAGTGGATATCAACCTCCTTAAGCATGATTAATAGTAGTTTTGAAGATAAAATTACAAACGAGAATATGATGTTCATATCTAAGTGGGCAGCAACAGGAAGACTGGCGTACTGGCCCTCGGATGTCGCCAAAACACCCGATCTGATAGACTTCTTTATCGGAAAAGGAATAAACGCTAGCCACGTCAAAGTTGAAGAAAACTTCGATCTTTCCTCCGATCGTTCTCCAATTATCCTTTCATGGTCGAATCCTTGGTTAAGAAACAAAGATTACCCAGATTATCTAACAAAAAAAACTCACTGGTAAAATTTCCGAATAGAGGTTGTCGAAAATACTGAGTTAAAAGTACCGCTCAGAACACCGTATCAACATGAAAAAGAAGTTGAACGGTTTGTTGAAGTCATACAGCAATCGACCTGGAATAACACTCCACGCGAATCGAACAAAGTTGCCAGTATCGGGATAAGATACCCACCGGAAATCAGAGAAAAGATAAGGAAGAAACGAACAGCGGGGAAAAAGTGGCATGAAACACGGGTTCAACAAGATAAAACGTCCTTTAATAGGCTCTGGAACTTGTTAAAAAAATCGATCAAGGACTTCAATAGCCGATTATTGACACAAATCGCCTCTTGCCCGATCATCAATTTGGCTTTAGAAGCCAAATCGCGCTTAATGAAAACAGGTCTGTCCATGTGAATTTCACTCTCAAGAAAACTGACAATCTACCTGTGTTTATCAACGCAGTACAAATTCCTTTTGCGAACGAGGCCAAATATCTTGGTATGACACTCGACGCTAACGCACACGTTAAGAAAAAACGTGAAGGGATTGAGATTAAGTATAGAGACATGTACTGGTTTCTTGGAAAGTATTCCAAGCTCAGTTTCGAAAACAAATTGCTGCTATACACGCAAGTGCTAAAACCGGTCTGGACATATGGTATACAGCTTTGGGGTTGTACCAAAACTAGTAAAGCTAACGTCTTACAGACATGCACCGCGGTACATTAAAAACGATGATATCCACAGAGATCTAGGAGTCGCAAGCGTTCAGAACAAAATTAAAATGTTTGCGCGAAATCACAAAAATCGACTACAAGGACATACGAATGTTTCTGCTCGACAGATCCTTGAAAGGTTAAACTTAACATACAAGCCGAAGGGGACATGACGCATGTGCTGTGAAAATGTGGAGGAGTATGGCAAAATCAAAACAGATCCGCAAGAAACTATTTCTTTGAGCATTTATTTTATTTTTCAAGGATAATCTATAACGTTGATGTTTTCTTTATGAACCATCATTGTGGTAGGCTGAAGGACCGCAGTGAATCTTCAAAAAGTTGTCACATATTGAATTTGAATGAAAGGGACAAATACTTATTAATTTTTTTAAGAAAGCCAGGCTCCAACCAAAAATTCAAAAACCACTCCTAATACCGACAGCACAGGTACTGATAAAACCTGTAAGGATGAACTATGCAACCAGTCTTGTTAAAAACATCCTAAACTGTCTTGACAAGAAGGGAGAGAGGAGCTCTTTTTCATCTGCTTCGCCGAGAAACTACGGGCAGCTAAACTAAACTCACAATACGGGCAGCATTTTCTGCAGTTCCTTAAAAGGGACTGCTTACCATACCTCGAAAAATCGAAAGGTGTGGAAAGGTACACCATGGGAATATTAAGGGTTAGGCCATCGTCCAATTGTAACCCCCCAAAGTGATGGAAGTGCTGCTGATAAATCTGGACCACAGTAAGATAGCGACGGTCTATCTGGTGGGGTACATCACCAGACAGGACGTCGCAGCCGTACTCATACAAGAGGCCTGGATCAATAAGGACAACAAGATCCAGGAACTTAGGGTGAAAAATTACGCGTTGTTCTATAAAGCAGAAGGTATGATCAGGACTTGCATCCTCATCAAAAACTAAATAGAGGTATTTCTTTTGAATAATTCTAGCTCAGGAGACCTGATGGCGGCAATCTGCGAGAAGCAGTGTGGCAAACTATTTTGTCTGACTTCGGCCTACTTCCCCTATATCTCCGTGGTAGTAATCCAAAGGACCTTTCCAAAGGACTAGGCAAGACAGAAAGAATGGATGCTGGTACTGGGCTGTGACGCAAAAGCCCATCGTACACAATGGGGAAGCGGTAATATTAACCCAAGAGGTGATGGAGGTTCTGGATATCACCGTTGCTTCAAACACAGAAGGGTAGAAATAAGGGAATACAGAGTAGTCGATGAAATGCCAAGGTCGGAGGTCGGATCACCGATTAATACGCTTGAAGGTGAACTTTCAGAACAGGGTATGTAGTTTTCAAAGAAAACCTAAGAAGACTGATTGGGTCAAATATACAGAAGTGGTAGATATACACCTGGATACCCAATCAAATACCTGCGATAATATTATTAACTTAGACAGGGCGTTACTTAATATTAGTAAGGCACCTAAAACGGCTCAACCAGAATAGTGGAATAGAGTTAAGAGGTTTAAAAAGGAAAGAGTTTAGGAAAGTCTATAACAGTGCGAAACTTTTCATTAGGGACAGTACTAGAAATGAGTACTACGAATGTAAGAAATAATTCGAGAACCTAGTTAGAAAGTCAACAAGGGCTTCATGACAGAAGTACTGCGAATCTATCGCGGTAACAGACGAGGCTTTGAGGTTACACAAAATGCTTTCAAAGGAAGCGAGCGTTAATAGTTACCTCAGGAAAAATTACGGTGGGTAATTCAGTCCTTTGAGCCGTTCAAATCTCCAGGTCCGGATGGTGTTCTATAGAAATCGCCCTGCACGAGGTGGTGGAGAAAATAGAGAAGAGTCTACACTTCGGTGAGTTTGCGATGGCGGACATCCTTAATATAGAAACAGCCTTCAATAATGTGGAGTGCAGCGCCATTCAAAGCGCTCTAGCAGATGCTAATATTGAACATGGTATTTTCAACACGTTTGCAAGTAGGAAAATAAACTGTTCCATTGGACAAAGCTCGGTTAGAATATCTGCCCCAGGGGAACCACTCAAGGGAGAGTCATATTGTCACTCCTGTGGATGCTGGTTATCAATGACATCCTTACAATGGGTATAAGTGTCTTGGCATACGCAGATGACGTGGTCATAGTAGTGCAGGGAAAATACTTAAATATTTTCAGCGAGATTATGGAGGTTGCCCTGAAAATGATCAGCACTTGGGCAAAAAGCTGTGGTCTCAATGCAAACCCTTCCAAACTGGTGCTTTTTACCAGAAAGTACAAGATACCGCAATTCAAACTTCGAAAACGCAACAGGGTGGGATTGTCCCTCTCAGCTAGCGCGTAGTATCTGGGTGTAATTCTGTACAAACAACTGTATTGGAATCTTAATGTAGCGGAAAGAATTAAAAAGCGTATAATACTCTTTTTATCTGCAAAAGAACGGTTGGAAAAATTGGGAGCTTAAAACCTGCTATGGACACATTGGACACCTTTCTGCACCTAGCACCGCTCGATTTCCAGATCAAAAAACTTGCTCGCAACAGTGCGATATAACTCACTAATCTGGGTTACTTCAAGTGTAGTAGTTTCGGACGTAGCACGGTCCTAGTGGAGCTACTGCTTATACACGGAGAGTCAGAACTGGAAAAAAAATGCAATAATCAGGTCAATCGAAATTGCAATTTTCACAGATGGCTCAAAAACGGAGGAAGGAACAGGTTCAGGTATGATCTCAGGAGATCCAGAACTAAGGGTGTCTATAAGATCACCGGACGCAAGCAATGTCTTCCGATCAGAGGTTCTGGCTGTGTTCAGGTCGGCTGAGCTAATGCAGATCAGATCGCACTCAAGGCAATGGAATCAACTAACGTCAACTCTAATACAGTCAGGGACTGTCGCACAGTACTCAAGGCACTATGCAATCAGAACCGGATAAGACTGTTCTGGGTTCCAGGACACTCCGGTATTAAAGCAAATGAACAAGCGGATGAGATTGCAAGAAAATAGGGCCACTCGACAATAGTGAGGTTGCCAAAATCAAACCACTCCTTTGCATAGGGAGGGGCACTATCGAGAAAAAAATCACAAAGACTGCCAACCTAAGGTGGTCAAGTCTTGAAGGACACAGGGTATCCAATGCTCTCTGGCCACTTTCTGATGGCAAAAAATGCAGGAAGATAATAGAAATAAACACGGATAAACTTAAAACAGTCTCCTCTGGAAACACGCAAAGAGACTCAAATTGTCAAATACGGATATTCGCAGATTCTGCAGTGAACTGAGAGCTGTTGCGGACATAACACACATACAGTGTGAATGCGAGGCAATATCGCGTATTCGAAGAAAATTTGTAGGGAAATACTTTTTCGAATACCTACAAGGAAATAGACGGCACGAACTTCAAAGGCCTTCTTTGTTTTGCTAAGAAATTGGGTGTTTCACCAGGGAAATTGTTCAGGTTTTTGCCATTTGAAGACAAATTAAAATGATTCCACAGGGATCGCGATGGGCCCGTTTTAGTGCCTGGTGTTTATGTCATGACTTATTCATCATACCCCTGTTTTCATTTAACCTAAACTCACACTGAGATGCTACCCAACTGCACCATATGAAACCCAGATATGTAAAAGCCGAAACTCTAACTCGCGTCCCTAGGAACAACTGAAAAAGAATGTCTGTGGCTGCACTTTAAAAAAGGGCAGATTTATCGATGAGTGGTCCAAAATTTCAATGAAATGCTGAGAATTGCTACAATCTCCTTCACAACCATTTTTGAAATGGTAACGAGCTTCATATGTCCAGTCCAATCTTGATGGGAAAATCGCTTACGACAAATGGGGGCCTGTAGAGTTTTGCTTACCAAAGTGTCTATACCAACGCACCAGAACATTCTCCCTTCTACCACCCATCTGCAAGGATGATGGCTGGGGTAAGAGGTTTGTAAAGCTAATGGCCGTTCAAGACCAGAACTTGGTGAACTTCATTAAGGCTACCATCGCTGGTCTTGATGAATTTTGGACATGATCTAAGTTGGAGGTCTATATTCAATACAACGAGTTTCGTATTTTGAAACGATCCTGGAGATCTTGAGATATCAAAACACCTAAGTAGCGGTCAACGTCATAACTACAAGATTTTAAGCCCGTCATGAGAAAAATGTGCACCAAGGGTCTGTTAGTTAATCTCCCTTCCTTTCCTCAATACAGGACAGATAGTTTTCCATTAAACTGGTTACCTCCAAGAACGTAAAATGTCAAGGTTTTCAACTGGGTACCTGTGCTATGATGATCATGAACCTACATCATTCAGACACTTCAGCAGCCTGGTTAATGAGTTCGTCTTCATTCAGGACATCCTGCTGAGCTACGACGCGAACGTACTACTACGGGCAGTTTATTTTTTGAATGTCTACTGGGTACTAATCTTGTAGTCTGTAACATAGGTAATAGGCCTACTTCCATTACTTATAAAGGCAAAGACGGACTTCACGTCACTCTTGTTTCAATCAACCTCCTTAATTCGATACACATCCCTGGCGATTGGTACGCGCAATTCACCAAAAAATTTGGAGAACACATAACGATCAGCAATGCCAAATTGGTTGGAACGGGAAATCACATACCGATAACACAGTTACAGTTTGAGAAAATCTACCCACTTGCAGATCAACCTGGACATGATCATCGTGAACAAGCTTTAATAAGCATTTTGCGGCTTAAACGGCACCAGAACCAGATGGTATCGTCATCGCACAAGAACTTTCAAAATGTCAGAATCATCCCATTATTCATACAGTCGGGACAGACAGGAAGCTAGTGCATTGTATTTTCTGTGTGTTCCTCTTCCCCTTCAATGCAGCCGAGACAGGCCGGTCGTTGAGGTCTGGTAAAGGTAGCAGTCACTTATTTTCATAAAAGGTGGAACATAGCAAAGGAAAGCTCGTTTATTTCTTGGTCAACACCCAGTGCCATAGCAGAGGTATCTGGAGTTTTTATAACTAAGTATACCATATGCTTCCGAAGGATTTCGGCTCACAGGTAACATATATGATACTTCTTGCTGAGACCCGTAGAGACCACCATTAGACCGCCAAAGGCGTTAATGTTGGACTTTTCTTTGAGGTCCACTCGGTCTTTCAGCCTTCGAAATTACTGTATCGTCTTCCAAACCGAAGCTATTTATCATGCTGCTCCTTGGCACTGTCTAAATCGAATACTTGTGACGGATATTGCAATATTTATCAACAGTAAAGCAGCGAACAAAATTGTTAGAGGCTGCCGCGCATTTTTCAAGGAGATGCCTACGAGTAAATAGCACATCCCAGGGAGCTTAGTCGCCGATTAGCTGGCCAAACTCAAACCCCTGGGAAAAAAATGTTTTAGAGCGCTCTCGGAAGCTAGCGATTGAGTATTCTTAACAACAATTAGTCCAGGAATATTTGAGCAGCCACTTGGAAATAAGTCTGCGAATCCTTATATTCTAGAGTCTCCTTGGCGGTCCTACTCTTACAATTTGGATTTAATTCACCCTCTTCGGTCTATGATTGTGTTGATCAAAATGGGTCTATTGGATTTGGTTACAAGCTTTTCTAGTTATCTAGTTATTTGTGTCTCCATATCCTATCACGGATAAGTCCGACTTTAAAGTCTAATCTCTGGCACATTCCATCAGAATTTTCTTGACATGTCTCTAAAGTTCCAGCCCTCCGTTTATTTTTTTCAGTCATGTAGATCATAATGTACTTGCACCTCATGTCCTAGTACAGTGCATTACATTAAACCATCCGGTCACGTGAGGCGGCATTGCTTTAGCTTTCTCTTCCCACTACTCTACCAACAATTCGAACGATTTTCCAAATCTTAAAGACTATCCGTTACACATTGCCATTGAAAGCTGTCTACGCTCCTAACCACCTATTTCCAGAGCAAACTTCCGCCAGTTAATCCAATAAGGGGAACCAGAGTCAAACATCCGTCTCCGCTGGCTATAACTGTCTTAGCAAATGTTGCCAAAGACATTTCAAACTCTCACTCCTATTCACTCGACAGATGGTTGATTTGAAATCATCCCCTATCCATATAATCCCCCAAGCCATAACGTCTAGCATCCCTCTCATCATATCATCCCAGTCGGGCCATTAACCAAAGTCAAATGTACCGGTCTGCCAGAAGTTTTCCAAACTCGAAACCCCCACCCGAACCTGGAACTGTTTTACTCTTTGCCCCGTCAACTTATGTACAAGGATTCACCCAAATGGGCACTTAAAGAAGTATCTGTTGTGTAAACACACGCAGGGAAGCGCTTCGTCATTTGTTTGCATCCATATCCGTATCCGGATATGCTCCTCAAAGCTCACGTACGGATATTGGGTATTCGTTGTTTTAGGATTAACTCTTCGTTCGTCTTCCGCGCCTTCCAGAGTGCTCATGAAGTTTGCTTATTAGCGCTGATTAGCGCGCACAGTACCGTTGATTATAATTTTTTTTTTTTGTTCTCTCTTTTGTCAAAACTTTGTGACCCAAAAATATGAACGAGGATACGAGTAAGGATATAATCACATGTCGTCCACATGTAGCAGAGCAATGTTTTCGGGACCATACTCTCACATGACCCATTAAAATGGACGGGCTTAACGTTTCCTTAACAGGAGAAGAACACGAACCGGAACGGGACTAGAGAACTGTTTTCGTATCTTAAATGCACCAGCAGATGTACGAATAGGTAGCAGGAGCTGTAGCTTGGTATGGTTGTTCATGTTTGTGGCCCGCAGTGACTCATTGAGAACTCGGTTCCGGTTCGTGACTTTTGAATTTCAAAAACGATTTTCGACGAAATGGCTGGAAAGGAGCTCGCTACACGCGCTCGTATTGGGGATACGGGCTTACTTGAATCACGTAGGAAATAACTTTTGAACTGGATAAAGGTGGTGGAAATCGTATGCACAAGTGAGGGCAGAAGGTCGAGGGGAATTTTTTTTAAACTGAATTCTGTGTGACACAAACGGCTCGTGGTGCGGATGTCAATTTAGAGCGCGGACGTTGTGCTTATGATTTTGCGAAATGTTTTGAACGATAATCAGATAGTGCAACCACGCGCAGTCTGTGGAAGAAGTGTGAGAGCACTGCCAGTTCGCGGAGAAATGTGTGGAAAATTAGGTACATCAGCGAGGTAGGCATAAGTGAATGGAATAACTAGTGGCAGTGATTTAATACGGAGGTGGATTTTGTGAATTAGGTCGTAGATTTAACAAAATGAAAGAAACAATTCAACATCATTCATAGTCCTTCGAATAAGCTGATTTAATCCGAGGAAGTTTGATGGCGAAAAATTGGTTCATGCAGCAGCAAATCCAATCGAAATAATTTGAAATTTGAAAAAATTCCAAGTAAAAAGTGCATGTAGTTACAAACGAGATGAATTAGATTGGATTAGATTATAGGGAGGAAGAGGGAGGATTCCACCATATCACTGCGGCCTCAGATGGGCATATTGTGATTTCCTCCAGTTAGAGCTCACTCATGATACCCGAATTAGTGATACATACTCGTAAATCCAAGTAAAATTTGGGTCAGCTAGCAGATACGTATAGCCTCTGCCTCAAGGTAGAATCTACCTAAGTGACAATGACGTATTCTGATCCAGATCCAGATACTTTTTCCCGAATGGTATTTGGATCTGTTAAGCCTACAATGATGGCAAAAAATAAGCCAAGGTGGCTGAAAAAGCAGCGGAAGCGAATCTGGACTTGAAAGAGATTCTTCCGCCCCTGCATGGAAAAATTGATCATTTTCAGAAATAGCTAGCGTCATCTATTCGACCCTGTTTGACAAGTCTGGCGCTCCGATATAATTTCTGCTAAGTTGAATGAGCTAAACCCAAAGATCCTTTCGTTGAAAGTTAACTCTCTAATCAGTAGCTTCCAGGTGATGGAAGCTCGCATTATATGCATTCCTCTTCGCAGTGAGGGAAGAGCTTATGTGGTGTCAAGTTACGCACCTAAAGCGCTTCATTTGTTACCGAACTCGAATTACTTTTTCATTCCTTCTGACTGGAGATCTTAATGCTAGGCATGCGGCAAAATAATCCATTGAATACTAGGGCCAACCTACTGCACAATTGGTTGCATCAAAATACGACTGAGTACAAATTTGAGTTGTACGCCATGGATATCCCTTCCTTCTCATCAACTGGTTCCTTTTTTGACTTAGCGCTGATAGATACCAGAATACAACTACGTTGGCCGGCAAACTCAGAACTGTTTTCGAGCGATCGAGTACGATAGTGACCACTACGGACTCGAATCCCACAATACAGTTCCCAAATGAGCAAGCGCAAATGGAGCAGCACGACTATGAGTTCTCATGCAGTTTTCTTAGGGCACGATGATCACGCTTCTCTAGGTCCCTCTCTCATTTCTCTAGAAATGGACAACGTTATCAAACAAATAATGGAGCCAACTATTCCTCGGGCAGAACGTTCAGACGCGAACCTGCCTGATAAGTATAGACCCCGAACAATTGACGCAGTATACACTCAAAAGCATAGAGCTCTCGAGCTATACAGGCAGTTTACTGGCAGGGACAACTTGGAGAGTATAGAAGCAACAGGATTCGGGCTATAAGATCCAGTATTCCGAATATGTTCCCGCACACAATAAATTGTTCAGGAGGAGAGATCGCATTGATATTCAATGTGTCCGAATTCCACAAACGAAACAAATAGACATCGTGGTCGAAGATCCACAGACAAAATTGGATTTGCTAGGAGATTTTTTCAATGGCGAGTTTACGGTGCACGATCCAGGTCACCGTATGCGAACCACATCTATCTGCCCAATGAACTTCCAAATTGTCAATCTGGGAATAAGCGTTTCACCATATTTACTGAAGTAAATGTGGCAGATGGCCGATGGGCGAGCTACTGCTCATTTGTTCGTGCGAAAAGATAAGCTCCTGGGTACCTCCAGGAAAATATCACGAAAAGGGATAGAGTTAGGACTAACTCTGCAAATCTCCTTTCAACTAGTTTACTTCCGAACATTAGCAAGGTATTTGAGAAAGCAGTCAATAGGTCTCTATTGAAGTGAGTGGAGGACAAAAATATACTCCGGACAGTCGATTCGGTTTCAAGGCGAGGCCGGACACTATTAATGCCGCGTTCAAACTAATGTTCTAAAGAGTGATTTTTTTACTTTTTGGTTTTTCAGAGTTCTATTTTTGATAGCTTACGGGGAACTCGTGACATGCATCAAAGCCAAATATGCTCAGTTAGCATTGCCATTTCATCACGGAAAGATTTATGTACACCTGAACAACGCTTACAAATTATTGAATTTTATTATCAAAATTCGTGCTCTGTGAAAAGTCATAATCGACCTACTGAGCAATCAATTCAAACCACAGTGACCAAATTTCGCACCAATTTCACGCTATTGGACATCAAGCCACCTAGGCGTATGCGTAGAGTGCGTACAGAGGAAAGTATTGCTGCTGTATCCGGCAGACGGCACAATCACACGCGACCGTGAGGAAACCCTGTATACCTTGCTTCAGATTCACCTCCCAGGTTTTTTTAACCTTGACATGTCTTATAGATAGACAACGGAGGTTTCACTTCTAAGAAATCTCAGCAGAATCAATAGTTTATCTGGAAAACTCTTCAGTCCGGATAAGGTTAAGTGGGCTATCAACTCATTTAAACCATACAAGGCAGCAGGCATAGACGGAATTTTTCCAGCTCCGCTACAAAAAGATCTAGACTTCCTTTTACCCACCCTTATAACCTTAATTAGTTTCAGCTTCAACTTGGGCTACATACCTCGCACTTGGAGGGAGGCCAAGGTGGTGTTTATCCCCAAACCCAGCGAACTACTTAAATCATACCGCTCTTTAAGCTTGACGTCGTTTTATCTGAAAATGTCCATGACGTCCATATCAGAGAAAGCTTAGAAAATAGCTTGCCTCCGCACCCGTGTCAGTACGCCTATCAGAAAGGCAAACCGACGGAAGGTGGTCTAATGAAGCTGACAGCTCAATTCAAGAGCTCCTCCGCTGTAAAGAAATCGCACTCCATATCAACTGCTTTGCTCCATAGAAACATCGATCAGCCTAGCACTAACTAGGTCAAAGCGATTCTTAAAGGCCGGATGATTACTACTTCATCAGGACCGACTTCGTTATCACCATCAGCCGTAAGGGGCTGCCCGCAGGAAGGTGTATTATCGCCCCTCCTGGTCATTGATGATCTCAACAAATTAAGCAATTTAAGGCTACAACACAATTGGTTATGCTTATGCCGATGACCTAGTCATCATCATTAGAGGCGCAGAGATTAACGAAGCCATGCTTCTATGCTTCTATAGTATGTTGAACTAAAATCACGCGAAAGATTGGCATTTTAAAGCTCAATAGAGTATAGCGTCTTTTATGTCTGGGCATTTCCGGAGCCTTTCGGATCTGCCCTACAGCTGCCATAGAAGCAATGATAGGATTAACGCCCCTACACTTATATATAAACAAAGTAGCATTACGCACCGCAGCAAGTCTGATACAAAGTAAAGAGTTAAGACTTAGCGATCATCCGGACCTAAGGACCCTACTCTCCGAAATACCGGAACTTGATATAATCTGCGCAGTAACAGACCGCCTTCAAAAAACATTATGCATCATTGACGGCTTCTCCACGGAGATTCTCAGCAAAGAAGAATGGCTTACCAATAACCCACCAAGCAACCATAATGGCGTAAAGTGGTATACGGATGGTTCTAAAAGGGAATCGGGAGTGGGAGCTAGAATACACGGACCTAACCTAAATATTACCATAGCGATGGGCAAAAGTCCCAGTGTATTCTAGGCAGAACTCCACGCCATTTAAGTATGTGCCAACCATATTTACAAGTACCAAGGGCGCAAATATTCATATATACACGGACAGTCAAGCAACTATAAATGCCCTTATCTCGTACACCATTGACTCCGAATCAGTCAGGTACTGTTTCAAAACCCACGAAAAACTAACCTCCAGGAACAAAATCAAACTGTGGTGGGTTCCTGGTCAAAAAGGCTGACGAACTGGCCAGAAAGGACTCAGAAACTCCCTTTAATTAACCCTTCTGCTGTACTCCTAAATCAGCAGTAAATTCAGCAGCTGTGAGCATTCGAGATACATCTCATATTTGGAGAATAACTCAGGCCTAAGGCAGTCGAGCCATCCCGCCCTTCAACAAAAATGCCAATAGATGTCGAAATCTAAGTCGGCACGATATCGAAACTTAGTAGGTTACCTCACAGGACATTACGGTTTAAGATATCACCTCAAGAAAATGAATGTCGATTCTGCGGAGTGCCGACTTTGTCCAGAAGAAGACGAAATAGCTGAACACATCCCTCTATGGATTCATCCATTCGTAGCCGTTCGCAGCAAATGAGAATGTGTTACTCGACCACGTGGAAAATTTTAAACAAGGATCTTGCTCTAAAGCCTTACAGGATACTGCGTGTGCAAGAACTGAATCCGAGCAACCTGCCACAGCGTCCAATTTTCAGTGTGTGGGCTTTAGAAAAGCTGGTGAAAGATCCGCTTTTTTATCGAAAATTTGTCTTCAGCGACGAAGCTCATTTTTGCTTGAATGAATATCTTAATAAACAAAACTGCCGTATTCTGTTCGATGAGCAACTTCAGGTAATACAAGAGCTGCCAACGTATCCGGTAAAATGCACTGGCGGAATCATTCGCCCGTATATTTTCAAAGATGAACGTGAGACCCGGAAGCCCCCGTGGATATGGAGTTGGACTGCTGTTAACACCTATAGCACGCAGAGGCCTAATCTCCTGGCAGCCGCACGGTGATAGGATTGTAACGGCTAGATTAAGGACGAGAGTACGTCGCGTCACCATTATACAGTGCTACGCTCCCACGGATGGTTCATCTGAGGTAGAAAAGGAGACCTTCTACAACCAGTTTATAATGCAACACCCAACGGCCACATTGTCATTGTAATGGGGGACCTTAATGCCAAGGTAGGCAGCGAGAACGAAGGGATAAAACATGTTATGGGACGGCACGACGGCAAACCATTTGTTGCCATCAGTCGCCGTTTTAGAAGTAGTCTTCTAGACGAGGAGCAGACATGGGGTTGGTACGAGATCAGCATCTTATGATAGCTACTGTCCTATTACGCACTGCTGACGTTCGAAGATCTAACGACACAAGAATAACTAGGTACAACGTAGACCGACTGAGAGTTCCCACAGTGCGCCAAGAACTAAGGGACCTTTTCGCACGAGGCGAGGAAACAATCCGCAGCTCCCTGCCCGCCACCATCCAAGACCATTGATGTGCCATGAAAACTGTTTTCACATCAGGTGCTGAAAGGTGCTGTCGGTCGATCGTAGGGAAGCCATAGGGCGCGGCTTTCCGAGGATATCTGGAGATGGATCAACGAACGAAAACAACTAAGAGCTCGAATTACAGCAGCTCCAGCAGCAGGAAGGATCGACCTAGAGTCCCTATATCTCATGAAGATGAGAGAAGTGCAGCGTAGCGTGAGAAGTGACAAGCGCAATTACATCAATGCGCTGGCCACGCAAGCAGAAGAAGCAGCAGCGAGGTGCGACAGCAGGATCGTTTACAGAATCACCAAAGAGCTTATAGGCGGCCGAAGCTCTACTCAACACCCACTGAAAGGCTTAGACGGTTCCTTCCTAATATCGGATGAGGATCACCTGAAGAGATGGAAGGAGCATTTTGCTTCGGTTCTAAACCGAGTATTCGCCAGCAATATGCACTCAAGTCAGACTGAAGTGTCCGTAGAAAGAAATTCCCGAATTCGCACCACAAATCGAAGGGAATGATCGTCAAGCTCCCTAAAAAAAGCAATCTAATGCAGTGCGAAACCTGGAGAGGTATCTGCTAAATCATCCTGGAGGGAATCAAAGAACACCTCGAAGACACACTCGACGCCAAACAAGCAGGTTTCCGCTCTGGATCCTTTTATGTTGAGCAGTGTGTTGAGTATCGATCACCACTTCACCTGCTGTTCATAGATTTTGAGAAGGCGTTTGATAGTGCCAATCGGGAATTTACCTGGCGCAGGAGAGGCATTCCTGATAAATTAATAGCACTGATGGGTCCACATGTCACGTCTTAAACAGAGGAATATTGTCTGAGGAATTCGAAGTCCAAAGCGGGGATACTCAAGGCTGCATACTTTCACCAATACTGTATCTATTGGTTATTAGCGATGTGCTGAATGCGGCCTTGTTAACAGGAAATGGAGGAATTCGACGGACTTTTACATCTGAACTCAAACACCTTGACAACGCCGACGATGTATGCCTTCTGTCTCACAGAATAATGGACCTTCACCAAATGACAATAAATGTGGAGAAGAAAGCAGACGTCGTTGGGCTGAAAATTAACTCGGCAAAAACAAAAATGATCAGCCTAAGACCAAACTCATCAACTCAAATATGTAGTGCTGGACAGACGGTTGAGAGAGTAGAGAGTTTCCAATATCTGGGGAGTACTGTCTGAACCTATGGCGGAACCGAACTGGGTATAGCCAACCGCATAGGCAAAGCAAAATCTGCGTTTGGGATGCTATCCACAGTTTCGCGAAGTAGCTTAAACACCAAGCTACGACTGTTCCGTTCCAACGTTGAATCCGTGCTACTATATGGATGTGGTACCTGGAGGGTAAGCACCACTATCACGAGGAAGCTGCAAACGTTTGTCAGTAGGTGCCTACGCTACATCTTAAGGATATTCTGACCAAGGCGTATTTCTAACGAACAGTTTTATCAAAGAACGGACCATGAACCTATAGGCACAACCATACTACGACGGTAGTGGCAGTGGATTGGTAACACTCTCCCAAAGGGTGACAGGTCCATAGCTAATCAAGCGATGCACTGGAACCCGCTTACTCAGGACGGCAGGATGCGCCGCGGTGCTGGAAGTACCTGGCGCAGAACAGTTGAGAAGGAAGCACGGCAACTTTGAAAAAGTTGGAAAGAGCTGAGGCGCATTTCCAGAAGGACCCACAAGGGGATACAGAAACGAATGAATGTGAGAACAACGTTACCGACAATACCACCCGCTATCGTTCAATGATTTTGAGCTTTTTGCACAAAATGCAGAAGCTGAACCTGGTCGACATGTGGTTCTAGCAAGACGGCGCTACAAGCCACACAGCGTGCAAATCGATGGACCAAGTGAGAAGTGAATTCGGTGGGCAATTTATCTCTCGTTTTGACTTTTTTCAGGCACAAGACATCTTTCAAATTGGTCTAGACTGATCCAAATGAAATGTGAATAGCATCAACGAGGTCTCTAACGATTTTTGATTTCCTTGACATGTCGTTCATCAGTTGAGGTTGATGGCTGTCCAGGGCGATCTTTGTCTTTAACGCTTTCTCTGCCTTCTTTCTTGCAAACATTTTTTTGTGACTTAACCTGGTCACCATAGGCCTTCTGCAACATTCTCAGTGATTCTGCTGCATTCTGCAAACAAAATTTAATGCAACTTCTTTGCTCAACGAAATAAGAAATTGTAAAAATCGCTAAATTCGCTTTTTGTTATTCACAAACTATGTGCGTAACTAATTTGACAAAGATATCAGTGACAGTACTGCCAACCTAAAAAAAAATATTTGCTAGAGTCGAAGAGACAGCGTATTTTAAAATTAAAATGTCGCCTTATTTTTTGATCACTGAGTATGTCATGTTTTCTGGTATAGAAACAAGGAGATCGAGGATTATTTAATCAGCTCATACTCGAATTATGGTTACAGGTGTTAGAGAGACTTTGTCCACCAAAAACTGGTGCGAAATATCCGGCGGAAGCACTCCCGCTGCAACTACTGAGAATGGTTCGAAAATGAGCTCTGTAACCTATGGCAGACAGAAACACTAACTGAAATGCTCCATCATTCCTTCCACATTCTAAGGCTTTTCAGAATACTGAAACACAATCCTAAGCCATACAAGGATAAGAAATTGACTCCTTGATTAGGCCGATAGTAAACTGAGGTTTTTTATTCAGCTCTAGATGAGAAGTGTGAACTCTATTACAATACATTACTCTGAGTTGATTACAGTGCAAGGCTATTCATGTATTTACAAGAAAAAGGATAATAAAAGTTACTCATTGAAACTTTATATGACTTTGAGTGTGGATAATCTAACGTTTGCTCCTATATTTTTGAATCGCAGATAATAAAAATTCGTTTTTAGAGCAACATTCCATGTTTCCGTTTAATTAAATAGAAAAACTTTCGCTCATACAACATACAACACATCCCAATTGCTTGTTAAATGGGGAACTTTGCAACATCATTCACTCCTCCAGCTCCACTAAGACAAACATTTAATTTACGGTTACACCTTATACGATCAATTTCATATGAAATTAAGTGGAAATTCAATTTGTGCTCTCGTAGAATGTCCTCCGACAGTTACTTTCACAAAATTACGCAATAAAAACTTTTCACCAAAGTAATCAAAGCTGAAGCGCCATCACCTGACGATACTCTATAAAATTTGCTTATCTGTTTACGCGTCTGGAATGCGCTTGAACTTTCCTCAGACACCCCGGTTCTCGTACCTCAACCTCAAAGATGCCACCTTATTCGCAACTGTTGATAATCATTTCACGAATTGCCATTGCTAACACTTTAGGGATACGTATCCACTAAGCCTTATCCGTAGAGGTGCTTAATTTTTGGAGAGATTTTCCAATTTTACATTTATTATCTTCAATTCGGGGCAAACCCAAGGACGAGCACGGCGACAAGGTAGATGAGCGAAGAAATTGTCCTAACAACTGTCGTAACATCAAGTTGTCTATTTATGTATCCGTACACCGTTATACCACATGCCATTAAATCGAACAATAAAAATGAAAATTCGCACCGCACCTAGATGAAGTGGAAACGGATGTGGAATCCTTTTCCGTTTTTTTTTTTTTGCACAAGCCTACGCAACTTGCATCTTGTGATCGTTAAATATACACGGCACGTAAGTAGAACAAATAACGGAAATCATAAAGATACATACAAACGGACATGTGTGTGTGGGTGGAAAAAAAAGAAAAAAAAAAAAAAACAATAGATAGCAAAAGCAAAGGCAACAGCTAGATGTGCTACAGTGGGAACAGGCGTGAAAAGCAGTTTCTTTGGCATCCGGACACAGGCACTGGCACTAAATTTAGGATTCATCGAAGGCCGTTGCTGCCTTTGGGTGCGCCAGGATGGTGTGTCTATTTTCTTATTTTTTGTTTTTCGGGGGCGAAAACACTTCACTAGCTCGGCAGGTATCCGACACGCATTAAAATCGTTTTCAATAAAGTTCAGCAATAAAGTTAACATTAATTTTTATGCGAACACACATGCCACATGTCTACAGTGGGGATGAAAGTTATTATGCCATCTGTTGAAATATCCCAAAATTATAGTAAGCACAAATTTGATGTATAATCCGAATATTAAACAAATTTTCGATGCTGATAAAACTATTAAGCGACATTGTATGCTGTTGTACATGATGTTTTGTTCTTTTCGTTTTAACTTGATCAGGCGGAGTAATTAGCTTTAAAGACTCTGGATATGGGACAGCAAAGGCACATAGTCACTGAAATATTCTGAATTTTTTATGAAATAGCTTGCCTGCATCGGCCAACAAATGCAAAAAACTCCCACAAAAAGTAGTCCAGGGGCGTCAAATCACACCGTCTTGAAGGGCGGGCCACAGGTCCTTTTCTGGAAATAATGTTGTCATCGAACATTTCCTACCATAACTTGATAGTTTCGCCGAAAGTGTGGCATGTGTGACCATATTTTTGTAACCAAATATCCCGCAGGCCATATCCATCCACGTTTTTGAAGTTGCACCAAACTGTGAAATTTTGGGACGCATCGCTAGCTTATGGATCACGTTTAGATTTGCCTCTGTGCAAATTCGAAAATTTTCACTGAGACAGAAGTGGCCTTAACAGTGAACAAAATCCGACGGGAAGACACTGTTCAAGCGCCCAATCAGTGAAGTCGTGATGACCGCCTGGCTTCGGTTATTGCAGCAATTGCATTTTGTAAGCATGTAAATAAAGATCTTAGCGCAGAATTTCCACAAAGTCGAAGCCGGGCCAAATTGTTGGGCACGATGACGAATCGATGAATTAGGATCTCCCTCATTACAGATCTCGAATGCGCAGAGTGCGTCACTAGCTTGGAGTCCAAAAGAGTAGAAGTAGTGCGAGGTTTCTTAATTGAGTTCCGAATAGCCGACTCCCTTCTTACTTAGGTAGCTCTACAGTTTGGGGTGAACCTGAGTTGTTAGTTGAGGACAAGCCTCTCTAGATAGCCCGGTCTTTAACTAACTGTTTCCAGTTCAGCACCCCAAGTCGGTTGTGGTCTTCCACTATTTGTGCGCGGCACCTAAGGAGAGGTCTTCCTCTAATACGTTGTCCCTCCTGGTTAGACTCGAAGACTTTGCCGGCCGGAGAATTGATATCCATTCGCTCTACATATTCTAGCGATCTCGCGCTACTGACGCGAAGTTTTGTGAATAGGTCGACTTCGCTGTACAGCTCGTATAGTTCGTCGTTGAATTATCTCTTCCAAAGCCCATCAAGGCATATGGGACCCAATAATTTTCGAAGCATTGAGGATATCTTCATCCGCTTTCGATGCAGTCCATGCTTCAATGCCATAAATTAGGACTGGGATGATCAAGGTCTTATATACAGTATGCTTAGCTTTTCTGGATAGGGCCTTGCTACTCAATTGCGCTTTTAGCTCAAAAATCAGCGATTGGCAAAAGTGATTCTTCATTTTTACTTCTGCTGAGGTGTTGCTGGCAGAATCTATAGCAGAGCCAAGGTAGGCAAAGTCCCTTACTACCTCGAAATTATCATGATATAGCTGTCGACTGTGATGGTCTGTCTAATTCGTCGGTATTGTGTGTCCCTTTTTGTTGACAGCATATATTTATTTTTGCCCTCATTTACCGCTAAGGCCATTTTAGCTGCTTCCGCTTCAAGACAAGCGAAAGCACCGGTGACAGCCCACTGTGTTCTCCCAAATATGTCGACATCATCGGCGTACCCTAGTAGTTGTACAGACTTTTGAAAGATTGTGCCTCTAGTGCTCGCTTGAGGGTTCCACACAGCTCTTTCAAATGTGAAATTAAATAAATCAGATGAAAGCGCGTCACCTTGCCTAAAAATCTTTGTGACATAGAAGGTCTTGGTTTACTTGCCACTGACCTTTCGGAACGGCGCTCTCCATTCCCATTCTGCACAGACAGACGACCATAGCAGGGATGCCAATACTAAACTTGGCTTTGTGTAGCTCGTCTCTATAAATGCTGTCATATGCGGCCTAAAAATCGATGAAAAGATGGTGGGCATCGATTTGAACATCTTGAGTTTTTTCCAGGATCTACCGGAATGTGAAGATTTGATCGATTTTAGACCTTCCTGATCTAAAATCACATTCACAGGGACCAATGTGCTTCTATGTGAATCGGGTAAATGATACACAAATTCCATTCATTTAACCAGATCTGAGAATCGGGTTAGTGTATGCTCTCCACAAAGTCATTTCCAGCAGCTTTGAGTACCTAGGCCGGTAAGCCGTCAGGTCCAGGAGCTTTGTTGGATTTCAGCTTAGATATTTCTATCCTTACCTCGTTTTGGTCAACTGGGCGGAAGTTTTGGCTATCATTGTCTAAGTTGAATTGTCCATTCTGCTTAAAAGCGTAATGTTGGGCTTCTTTGCCGTTAAATAGTCGGCAGAAAAAGGTTTTCCGTATTCTCAGCACCGACTGTGACTCGATTACATCTCTGTACAAGCTTATGTACGGGTCTTCTTGCCTTAACACGTTCTTTTTACCCGGTGATAATACTTCGGTTCCTGAGTGCTTCAGCACAACCTCCCAATACATATTTTCGATGGCGCACTTCTTGTGCAATTTTTTACTTCTTCTGGAGAAGCCGGTGTTTTTCCCGTCGCTTTTGCTCATAGAGCTCACGCACAGCTCTCGTCTTTTGTTACAGTGCCGCTTTGTAAGCTTGTTGTCTAGTTGCATATATAGTACTTGCTATCATTCTTCATCAAACCAGTGATTTCTTGGTGGTGGTCGGGTAAAACCCAGCACATCAGATGCGGCGTCTCTGATCGCAAGTTGGCTGTATTGCCACTAGTCTCGGGTATTTAAACCTGGCTGCATAGTATGTAGTTGTTGAGAAATTTCGAGATACGCGTTCGGCGAAGATTCTGGCTGTCTCTTGCAATTGTAGCTTTTTTACTTTATATTTTCTCACAGTAGTTCTTCTCTTTTGTTGCGCTTAGGAAATCCGCATTCTAACCTTGGCTGCAACATGGTGGTAATCCGAGTTAATTTTGCCTGTCCGGAATATTTGGACGTCCAGAGTACTAAAGGTATGCTTTACATCGATCGCAAAATGACCAATTCGATACAGCATTTCATGAGCTGACGACTACAATGTCCTCATTGAGATGAGGAAACTGTGTGATTGGTATAGTATCATTTCGTCAGAAAAATCAGGACTCAGCACTGAACGCACATATTTAAATATGTAACGAGCACCTAAAAAATGTTCAGCTAGTAGGCGCTAATAAAATTATTTCGCAAAAAAAAAAAATACTTTTACACATGTTCGCCATTTCCATAAAAAAAAACGTCTTTCATTTCGATCTGAACTCTTAAAGCTGCAATGCCTCTAGGCATTTCTATACTGACGCACTTGTAAGGTTAGCCTTTCTCGTGCTCCATTTTTTTTATAAATTTGTTTTTCCCAAGGTTGAAAAAAAACGAGCTAATTTTTTTGGAAGTTTTCGTGTGAATAAGCCCCTACTCGAATAAATAAAACCAAGCTGATTCTTGAAACGGGTTTCAGAAAAGAGCGACGACATATTGTACTTGACCAAACATCCACCAAGGTCAGAAACAGACATTTGCAAAAAGAATTGCTTGGACGATAGACCGACAGGAAATAATAAAATAATCGAAAAGAAAAACAAAAGTGTTATTTAAGTGTCCTTGAAATGAATTACCAAAAAGAAAAGGAAAGGAAAGAAAGTTAATAATTGAATTAATAAGTATCTGTTGTGCTGTGGCGGACAGTGATCGTATCTTGTGCTAATAAAAAGTCCCAAAAATGTGTAAATCAGTCAACTGATCCTGACGTCATTATCAGCGGATTTGAAAGGTAAGAGAGTGGGTTTATAATCGCCCATTATACCATACACATTAGCACAAAATATATCTCGGGATAGTAGTTATTTCTTTAATATATTTTGTCTATTTTTAGAATTTATTTATGGATTTCTGTTTTTTTTTTTTAATAAAATAATCATGTGTTAAGTTTATTTGTTCGATTCTACCAACCTACGTGATCATGACCAATATGGGTACGATAATTAATCCGCCCTTCAAATAAAAGTGTAATGACTGCTCATTTCCATCTCGTGTCCACGCAGGTTGAGTTAGAGCCTCTTCAAGAACTGGTGTGGCAAATCAATTTTGCACTTTGCACTGCAATATTGAATACGCTACAGGAGGTGTGGACGCTTGTTAGGCATATGTTAGCCAATTAAGCCTAAATGCGGATTTTCATAAGACGCTCGCTCACGTGTCAAAAGTTCAGGACTACTTGCCTAAGTCTGCAGCATATAACAAATCCACATCCGAATAAGCACTTTTCCCTTCCCTATAGCAATCACCATAGTATATATCACAATTTTTAATCCTCCTTAGCTCCGGCCCATCCTATTGAACATCAGAAAGGCAGAAAATCTTGCCTTACATACTCCAATATTCGTTCAGCTTGACAGTGAAGTTTGGGTCATCTAGGCCGTTTTGTAGTCAGCAGAAGCAGTTTTTCAATGTGACTCTACTACCAAGTTTCCGCACTCATCGCTAGAGGTTGCTATTCGAATCTTGTTGTCCTGACATGTTCTTTTTATTTATCTATTTGTAAAATTTCTGATATATGCTATTAAAGCTTCCATTTCCTCGATCAGCAACGTTTCGTTTTTCTTCAGAAAATCCGATGTCCTTCCCTACATACACTTTGGTTCGCAGAGTGCACAAGCTTCAAGGGCTTCAAAGCCTTCAAAGGTTTTATTTGGATTAATCGGGAACCGACAATAGTTGCTGCACGTTTAATCTCCAAAAAGTGTCTATTTCTCTGTTTTTGTTAAGTGTTGTGAGACACCCATGGACCCAGCCTTGACTTCAACTTGGTAGTGGATCCCGTGTGTATACGAGTAGTCCGCTGTTAAGATTCCGACAGATATAAGACTAATGGAGTGTCAGTCTGGTTGGTGGTCTTAATTGCATGTTCCTTTGTGAATATTAAAGTGAGAACACCAAACAATTGCTGTTCGCATACTCCGCCCGCAGCAAATGCAATTAGCCTTAGACTATTCTACCGATGCTGTCTCCTTTTCCTTACTTTCATTGCATTGCTCGTAGATTTTGTGGAAAAGTTGTATCATTCGTATTTCTTCGGCGTGGGCATGTAAGCATACAAAGTTGATGTTGCCGCTGATGTCTTGTTCTAGCCTACAGCTTAAAACGCTTTTTGGATTCTCTGTAACACGCACCGTAATGTGTGACACCCTTTTTTTGTCCGGCCTATTCTAACGCACTTTCGTAATGGCAGTGATATCTATTTCTCAATGCAACTGTTATCCAGGATCATATTTAAGTTTTATACTTGTAATAAGCCCTTTCTATAATTAGCGTAGTCTGTGACTCTGACTACTAGGTTTTCATTTTCTCGCGAAGTGAAGAACCTTTAGATATTAGAAATTAGATTTAGGGCATATTTCTAGTGCACCAGCTGATTCCTGGTGGAAATGTTCTCCATTAGAACTATTAAGGGTGTAATTGTGCCATGTTGAAAGAGTCAACCCACCTATACCATGGTGATGAGGACAGACAACTGCCATGCAAAGAACTCAGAATATTCACACAAATTCACAAGCTGTTCACAAGCTATTCCAACTTTATTCACAAAGCCCTGCCGTCTAAAGTTGCTTCGTTGAGTTAATAATAAAGATCTCAGTAGCTGATAGACAAGTGCTATGTCCATACAAAAAGCAAGAATATGTCTCTGATTTCAACTTAGTGCTTTTCGTTCTTTCTCTGAATTTACACAAAATTTTGGCAGAATTGTCTTGATCCTTGTAAATAGGTTTTCTCGGTTTTCTTCTCATTAGCAATATCAAGACTTTGATTTAAAAATTCGGCGTACTCGTACTTTTTCTAATAGGACTCTCGCGGTAGAACTTTTCAGCTGTTAATTTCCGAACTGAAACTCTAACACCGCCGCTTATCTCATTTGTGGAATTTGATTCCGCTCACCCTTATCGTGCCTTAAGTTAATTGGGCATGTGTTCAGCATTGTTTGGTGTTACCAGTTCTACTTTGAAGCCTTATAATACTTAGGGAGTGTTGGAAGAGGATGCCCTGTACAGTGATTACTACAGAAATAGCAGTGCCCTTATGTTACTTTCGGGCGCACTTTGGAAACATTTTTATCCGGTCGGAAGTACAGGGTTAGTCTTCATCAGTTCGGTTATCGAACAGAAACCTTTACATCACGATCTCCGACAGATTTTGAGGAATGCTCAGGTGATCTACGCAGTGTAAGAATTTCATTCGAAAAAATATAATTTTACTTTCATTCTCAAAAGTTATGTATTAAAACATTCGGATCACCCTATGCCCTTGCTTTATATAATGCAATTTCTTATTGTACTTTCGATTAACCCGAATCCTTCTGGCGTTGCCACATGGCAACCAACAACATGCATTTTATTTCGCGGTCTTCTAACGGTAACCAATCAACACAAGTGCGTATTTTCGCATTTGTTCACATCATAAGGCATTTGCGTTCCATATCAGAAATTCATTTTCAATAGTGTGCCTTGCTTTTCATAGTAAGACCGTCGCAAATTCAAACGTAAATAAAAAAGGTGAAAAAAATCGTATCATGGCGCACAACAATAAGTAAGTATGTTAATATAATTTACAATGTACAATTTGTGTAAGTGGTAGATTGCAGTATTTTTAGTGTTTTGGATGCACAAAGAGTAAAATAAGTGGCAACGTAAAAAAAGTATTTTTTTTGTGTTTTTTTTTCCCAAATAAGTGTAAGCGTGTTGGTTGTTTTTGCTAGAAAACGTATTCTCATTATATATATTTTCAATTCATATGGTTTTCCAGAAAGCTTACGCTGCAAGAAGTTCTCGATTATTTAGAAGAGATTTGCTCAGATGATGGAAATGGTCTTTCAAGCAATCTGCACGCCTTGTATATTTAACCACCAGAGAATGACGGGGATTTGAGTGGAGAAGACGATGCTGATGATCAAGGAGGCGGTATTCCAGACAATGTTTGTCCAGCACAGTTGAGATCGGGTTGCGAAATAGCGTTTGAAAATGGCCAACGTATTGAGGACTTTGACGCGCCCGTAGAGAATTTGGATGAAGTTCTTGAAGATAGTGTTTTAGCGGATGTTCTGGATAATTCATCTTTGAATTTATCCACTAGTTCACTAGCTGTGATTAAGCCAAAAAAAAGTGTCTGATGAGCCACTTTCATTGCGGTTGCGTCGTGTTCAGAAATCTACCTCCAGCTGTCCCTTGCGAGCATCCAATAAGAATACAACGTTCACTTGGTCAAAAGATGAGTCCTGCACAATGATACCGATTTTCCCACAACCCAATTACGAGGACTGTCATAATTTGAAAGCACACTAGCAACTTGAAAAATTTATAGATTATGACTTGCTTCAGCACATTTGCGATCATTCGGAAGTATATGCCACTTACCAGGAAAAGAAAATTCCTAAGATTACCGTTGAAGGTGCATGGTTATGTTTTTTTCCCTCCTAAGTACACCTAAGAACTGATATTTCTTTCCAGAGCTTCACGTTTTCATTGGGATTTTGCTTGTTAGTGGCTACACAGGGTAAAGTAGTTACAGATCCATGTGGAGTAATGACAACGATTTACGTAATGATGTGGTATATAACAGGATGCGTCGAAATCGCTTTGAGGAAAGTGCAGTGTCTGCACTTTGAGCCAAAAATGCATGCGATACAAAACGTAAATGATAAATTATGGAAATTACGACCCGAAATTTTACGATCACGTAAAATCCAAAATGTTGCATTTATCGTTCGACGAAAGTATGATCGCTTAATTCGGAAAGCACGGATGTAAACAGTTCATAAAGGGAAAACCTATACGCTATAAGGTGTGGTCTTTATGTACTCCCACCGGGTATATGATAAATTTCGAAGTATATCAAGCTAAAAATCCGCGATCAAACTCATTGTACGAGGAACGATTTGTCAAATTTTCCGCTCCGTTAGTGAATATGATAGACGATTTTTCTGAGAACATTCAACAATTGCCGTTTTCATTCTACTTTGACAATTTGTTCGCGAGTTTTCCTTTGTTGGCTTATCCGTGAGAATCGAATACCGAAAAGTTGTCCAATTCCTCGCAGAAAAGCATTGAAAGCAAGGCCACGCGGCTACTACGAGTCCATCAAAATGAATGAGACTGGGATTCGCCTTACAAAATGGATTGATAATTCCGTTGTCTGCATGTTATCCACTGCTTTCGGAATATCTTTACCAAAATCTGTAGCATCTCGCTATTCCAAAGAAGCTCGGAAAAAAGTGGGAGTCCCTCGCCCGTGTATTGTGGCCGAATATAATAAATTCATAAGTGGTGTTGATCAATTCGACCAGAATCTTTCTACGCACCGTATCGCGTGGAAAGAAGTGGTGGAGCTACATTTTTACATGGCTCATCGGCATGCCGATCCAGGTATGTCACAGCTACAGTTCAAGCGTGAAATTGCAATCTATTACTGAAAACATTTCGGTGATCCGCCAAAGTCGCACAGTAGTGTAACAAGCCAAAAACGTCGTTCTGAAGCTGGTACATTAGGAAGTACTCTTCGCTATGACCAAACAAATCACCTGGTCGTTCCTTTGGAAAAAAAAGACGCTTCGATGGAGACCCGTGTAGTTCGATTGTCGGAACTGCTTGCTCAAAGTGTGATAAGGGTCTTTGGTTGAAATGTTTTAAGCCTTATCATACTGCAAACTTATAATTACTTGTGAAACCAATCATTTAATCATTGAAATAAATAAAAATAATATGAATACTTTCCGTTTTACTCAATAAGCTCATAGCTTTTCTAAAAGGTAGGATAACAAAAATTTTATATATTGATATAGACTTGTACCCTATCGCTCCTGGCGCTGCCATATGGCAACAGGACATTTTGAGAATATAAGGACATTTATTAAGATTCTAATGATACAGTTTATCTATCTTTCCTCTAATATAAGTGTACCTAAATTTTTTTTAAAAAATTCGAAAAATTAACGTTCAGGAGGATTCGGGTTAAGTAATATCTCTAAAATCAGAAGATGACCAAATGTTGGCAAACAGTTATTCGCTTGATCAAAATTATTGTTGTACGTACATATATGGATACTCGTATATGTATATTAAACTTTTCCTGTTACCAGGCAACCGAAGTCTGAGCAAGTGCGAATAAAGTGTTCATCGAAGAAGACGCGTTTTATTATATTATGTTTTGAGTTACAACAGATTTGTCGTCGGTCCTGTCGATATGGGAAACGACCTCACATAGGGTTATCCACTCTGTTGAAACTATGTTGAAAGAAACTCTCAAAGATTGTTGTGCAAAATTGGATGCACTAAATGGGGGCGTGAGAAGTTAATTATTAGAAATATACTATAAGTAAAGGAGAAGATATCTCGCCAAGATGTACATAGTATTTTTATAAACCTTAGCGGTAGAATAGAGACAGCCTGATGGGTTTCTACTTGCAGTCGGAACGCGTTTTTTAATTACAGCCTACTGGATGTGGTCAAAACTAGAAAACTAGCTATCGCGTAGGGTCCCTGGAAAGCTAATTTAACATTTGCTTGCAATAAATTTATGTATAAGGTACTCGTAGTTTAATTTGCGCGTGTCAAAAATGCCTCGGATAAGTACTACGAGTCTTGATGAAGACCCCCTCCAAACGATTTAAGAATATGCAACTGGGATGTCCGGCCCTTCAATAGGGAGAATATTTCTATCGAAGTATCCTCATATAATATGTAATAAGACTGACTTTACCACTATGCATCAAACACTTTGGATAGAAAATCGCTGCCTCGATAAAATACCATGTGATAACTACTACAGCTGATATGTGGATAGACACGATCTGCGGATTGATTTGCAGTCGATTAGAGACTGCACCCCTCCCGGTTCGCTCCGGTGAATGAATAATTTAGTGAGCTTTATTTGTAGCTTCGCTCAAACAAATGAGAAAGAACATTTTTTAGCGCTTCTACAGCAAAGCGCAGGAGGGACACCCTCGCCACGATATTATTGGTTGACACGTGACTGACATTCAATCTGTAAGACAGCCACAACAGAAAATCAAAGTACATAATTTCACTTTCATTGGATCGAAGTGTTAATTTAGACTAAGTGCAATAAACAGATTTAACATACACACATATGGCACAGAGTTGCCATTGACATAATAATCAACTCGGTTATTTATTTTAAAATTTGAAATCAATTTACGTTACTATTTCCATTAATGAATAACCCGAGAGCTATATCTTATTGCTAAATAATTTTAACTAATTTATAATGTATAATTTTCATAAATGTTTTGTTTATATTTTATTTCCATACAAATCAAAATTATTTCATAAATTAAAACTAATAAACGCGAAGAGTTCCTAAAAATACACATGCAAACGTGAACCCACTTTGAATATTAAAGAGCTGTTGACTGATGTGGTTTTCTAATAATTTAGTTTAACTTTTATTCAGTTTTTAAATTTTTGAAATATATGGTTTCATGTTGGAGGGGAGCGAAAGCCAGTGGTCAGAATGCGAAAATTTTTTTTTTAGTATATTCTCCACCTCATACCAGAATCATAAAAGTGCAAATTTTCCGATTTTGAGTTAATTGGTCGGTTTGATTAGCCTTTGGGTGTTATACGAATATGTTATCCCAAAACCTAGAGTGCCATGTGTGCTATTTGCATAATATTTTACAATATCAATTAAATGAACGTAGAGTTCAGACCCACCAAGACAAAATAGACGAAAAAAAGTGCTGAGTTTGCCCAAGCTGAATTTTTGTACAGTTCTTGATTAGGGCAACACAAATGCTATATCAAAAGTCCCCATCGACCCCGCTGGTGCGTTGTTTTTTATCCGAGGTCAAAGGCCACTAATTTTCGTTTTTTGCGTATATCTCTGAAACGGTGTGAGATGCCGGAAATATCTATGATAGAAAGTTTGTTGATCGCGAAATTCTCTACAAAAAAGGTAGTCTCTCTAGTTATCGCGATTTCAAACCTAGAAAATACGAATATGCACCATTTATGTGTGGCCATTATGAATCATCGGGTCATATATTTGAAGAAAAAAATATTGGAATATTGGTTTTTGTAACTCATGCACCCAAATACTATAAGTGGAAAATGTGCGATTCTGAGTGAGTCTACGTGCGCCTCTAATTCCATTAGTCGGTTGGCCTTGTCCTAGTCCGTCTGCCAGCAACATTCCATTAATCGGGTAGAAACCGGCGTATACCTACTTTTCGAGGGATATAACTCTAGTAAATCCAGTCAGTTTTGAACGGTTGTGCGTAGTGAATAGGCGTACTTGTAGATTTTCATATTTTGATTCTAAACTGTGAAGTTACAAAATTTTATAAAAATGTCAGAAGTTCGGTTCATTTGCAGTGAACCTTTGACTAAAGGTGAAATTGTGGTTGTTGATCGTGGGGTGAAAACTTTAAAGAAAAATTAAGTAATGAAAATAGTGATTTGTTTGACGAATATTTAAAAGGAAAACAATCTGTAACAATCCATAAGCAGCGTCATAAAGTGCACACCCGGAAGGGTACCATTTTTATTTTTAATTTTTTGTATAAACTAGCGCGCGCTCAAGGTGTTAAGGTACCCTTAAAAAGTTTGCACACAGCGCGCGCGAAGGAAATTTAGGGAGGAAAGAAAGAAGGATAGGTACCGTTGTACGTTGGTTTTATACGTCTGAATGTTATAATGACTAGGAAATAGAGAACTCGGCAGGGCATTCCACAAGCGAGTTGTTCGGCTTAGGAACGAATCACGATATTTCTGAGTATGGCCGAAAGTGGGCTTGAGGGTATACTGATGAGCATTCATAGCGAGAAGTGTGTTACGGATAAAGGTTTGAAGGGCGGAATGCTACTGGCGATTTCTATGGCGCACTGGTGGTGGAAACAGCGATAAAACAAAGTAAGATACGAGACATTTCGTCCGTGTTCGAGGATGCCATTGCCTGAGTGATATCGGTATCAGCTATGAGTTTCTATGAGTTTGATCGCTCGGTTTTGAATCCGGTATAGCAGATGCAGAGATTTTTTAGACGTACTTGACCAGATGTGAGTATTGTACTCCAATTTTTGGCGGATGAATTCCTTATATATTGAGGACAGATCAGAAGGGGAAAAGTAATTCTTACGTCTTTTGAGAAAGCCTAGATATTCGCAGCATTTTTGGGGACAACGAATATATGGTCCTTCCAACCTAAGTTGCCATTGACACACATACCATTCATGGATAATGGCTGGCTGTTTAAATTTCGCTTTGATGACAGCAGACAGCATTGTATTTTGGAAGCATTAAATTCTCCTCTGTTAGTCGTTTCCCAATTAGTTATGCTGTTAATATCGGAATTTAATGAACGAATGTGAAAAGCAGAGACTACCTCCGAGAGCAAAGGAATATATTGGATTAGAAGAAGCAGACAATAGATCATTAATGAAAATTAAGAAGAATGTCGGTGCCAGAACGGAGCCCTGGAGCACACCAGCATTTATTTTGTGAATATCAGACTTGAAACCGTCCAAGACAACTTGAATTGAACGTTCCAAAAGGTTATTTCTAATCCGTTGAAGAACAGAGTCATCGATCCCAAAAGCACGCATTTTTGACAAAAGAGCCTGATGCCAAACTCTGTCAAATGCCTTTGAAATATCAAGTGCAACTATCTATCTTTCGCCAGTTGATGTACGCTTTGGTTCCACTTTCCGGTGAGATATGCCATCAAATCACCAGTGGACTTGTTGCTACGAAAACCATATTGCCGGTCATTAAGAAGTTTTCGTGTTTCGAGATATCTCGTGAGCTGGTGGTTTATCAGCGTTTCCATAACCTTGGTGAGAAGGGACGTAAGTGCAATGCGTCTGTAGGAGGAGAGAGAAGAAGATTCGCCTTTTTTAGGAACGGACTGGACAAATGCTGTTTTCCATCTACTCGGAAGGAGTCCTAAAAAGTAGGATTGATGGAAAAGTTTACGCAGTGGTTTTCCCAGCGAGGAAGAAGTAGGGGAGATATACCATCTGGACCAGCGGATTTATGTATATTGAGATCTTTAAGTATTCTTGCTACTACACGAGTGCCAAAGTGGATTCGTCCCATTGAACATTCGGCGCACTCAAGTGTAGGCGGAGACAGAGCACAAGCTGGGAGTGTAGAGCTGTTCGAAAAGTGTGCACTAAGCAGGTTGGCCTTGTCCAAATAGCTGATAGCTGGAATGTCATTGTAGATGGACGTTGGGATGGAGGATGAGGCAGAATTTCTGATGTTTTTGACAAATGACCAAAAGGTGGGACATTGTAGTATTTTTTTGCCTCAACTTTTGGTCGCATTGAAATTTCACATGCTTGAGAAAGACGTTGCTGTCATTTCTGAATAGTTTAAACTTTTTTCGGTTTTCTCTGTCATATTGGTCTTGAAGGACCGAAAAAACACTTCTCTAACCCTGACAGCCTCTTTACAGCTCGTACCATGCCTTTTCTTTTGGTTTGATACTCTTCATCCGATAAGGAATAAAGTTTCCAAAGAGAATGGTGTCTGTGATCATATCAGCAGCGGCATCCACGTCGTTATCGAGAAAACATTACGACCAATTAAATTTCCTAAAGAAGGTGTTAGGTTCGCTCCAAATGGCTTTCTCGTATTGCCATACGGTTCTTTTAGAAATCTTTTCTCTAACTGTGGTAGGTGTACGAGAAATTAGCTGATATGACACAATGGTAAGACGAGCCAAGAGGGGAGAGCACACCAACGGAGTACCTATCAGGGTGAGAAGTTAAAACCAAGTCCAGGGTGTTGGCGGTATGACTATCAACATCTGGTATTCATGTGGGCTCATTTACAAGCTGGGTCAAACTATTCTCCGCAGCGAAGATCTCAACACACGATCCTTCGCGTACTGTCTGTCCAGAATACCGAAGCCAGCTAGAAGTGTGTACATTGAAATCGCCCGTAATAACGATTTCAGTATGAGGATAGAGGGATCCAATTCTTTGAATTGAGTCAGACAGCGCATCAAACTCGTTAAAAGTCGAATTGCTGTCCAGTTTGGGGTTTCTGTAAATAAAGCAGAAGTGGATTATTTGCTTGCGGATATGAGAGTCTAACCACATTAAATTTAACTCTGGGTTGGAACAGGGACTACATTGTTGTGGAATTTGGTGAGCTACATCACTACGCACGTAAATGGCGAGACCGCGATGAGAAAAGAATAGTGGCACTAGTTCGCAGTCACGTAGCTTCAGATCGGAGTGATCTGAGAGGTGTGGGCGGGGACCTACCTGTGTTTCACTAAGTGCCAAAACAGCTGGTCTAAATTTGCAAACGTTGACGTAAGCAGAAAAGTGCTTACTTTTTAGCCCTCGTATATTTGCTATGTCCAGTCTAAATTCTCGAGTCATTACAAACTAACAAACACAAAAGTCACAAACACCGACAATGCTAAGCAAGACTTCAACGTGAAAGCTCTTATGTAGGTGTTATATCCTTCCTACAATAGAAAACAGTGCACCATCAAAATTCTCACTCACACAACCCACTATCCAGTATCCATCAGTAGTCGGCAGTAGTGGACACGGTACGCGTTTAGCATTGCTACAGCTAAAGACAACAAAAGACCTAAACAGCTAGCACATCTGGGATTAGTTGTCCTCGTACTATAGTAGAGCGCTAGGGAATGATTATTTTTTTTGCTTAAAAAAAAGCACTATTTGTTTCGCGGCGTACAGTGTCCCAAGTTTCAATACTTGCATTTCGGATTCGTTCTGATGAGCTAGCAAGAAGTGTTATTGCACGCTTTCAATATGAATACGATTTAGTTGCTGCTGAGGCTAACTACCGCAGTGATTGTTACAATTCCATTGTGAAACCTACTACAGGAGGTAAAATCGGTCGTCCTAAAACTGACTCTATTACTTTAGCGGTGGAAAATATATTTGCCTGTATGCAAATGCAAATGCATCATGATGATTGTCAATTTAAAATACAAAAATTGAAAGATAGTTGGGGATAACCATCTCTCGATAACAGAACAATCAAGTCAAAACTGAAGTTGAAGTATGGTAATAGAATCATTGAAATTGAGAAGTTCGGCATTTATTTGCTACATCGACAATCAGTTCAACATTCTCAACAAAGCTTGGTATGAGAATAAAAAATAAAATGAAAGGAATGAGCGATTCAGAATACTTGTAGCAGCTGCAGCGATTGTACGAGAGCATATTCAATTTATAGTGCTTGACACTGATATTTATCCTCCTAGTCAAATGTTCGAAGATGAAGATATCAGTAGCGATATTCTGTTCATATTCACCGATCTCAATAACTGCTGCAAGATGAATATAATCAAAAACCTTCCCATGGACAAGGATAAATGGGATGAGAACCCACATGACATTGTAGGTGTTTACATTAATTTTATAATTACCAACATTAGAGTAATTATTTTGTGCGGGCAAAATGTTTTACTTAATGTTTATCAATGTATGTACGTGTAGGGTCTACTTTTAGTAAAACAATACAATATGACGAAGTGGACGACATTTCTATTCATTCAGACGATTTGATGATCCATTTAACGAAATTGAGACATCCACTGGTGACTACGTTCCTCCAGAAAATGCGAAAACAACTACTAGACGAAGAATGTATTGATACCAAGTACAATACATTCTTCGACGAACTTATACCCACTGTGCAGATGAAGAAGAAATGGAGTTCCACGACTCTGGAAAAAAAACGTAAGGACGTCCAAGAAAATAAGGGGTGAGGAGTATGTTGGAGGTGATGGTAAGTTACATGTCAGTTGCCCGATTTTGCCAGCTCCTTGCAGAGAAAAATCTAACTACAACTGTTGTATTGTAAAACCGTAAGTGCAGATCAACGTGTTGATCTACAAATCGTTTAGGGCAATGAATTCGTTTGAACGTCAAAAACATTGCCCATCATGTGGAGAAGAAGGATAACACGAAATTTGCAGGACAGCAAAAGAAGCTTCACGCATCACTACTCCTTCAGTATTTGTAGTGACAATAGTAATAAGGTGAAAGTATGCCGTGAGTTTTTTCCTGCAATGCTTAATGTATCTGATGCGATAATAAGAAACTGTGTAATTAAAACCCAACGTGGTGCTGTTCAGCGAGACAATCGTGGCCACCACATTCCACATAATAAACTCTCTGCCAAATCCCCGAAATTTATACATCAGCACATTTTCAGCTATACCGCTATTGAGTCATATCACTGTCGAGCAAGGTCACAAAAAAAATATCTCGATGCTCAAATTAACATTACATTTATGCATCGGGACTTTAAACTTAAATGTGAAGAAGAAGGATGCGCTCCGGTTTCTCTCAAACCCAATAAAGATCAGTGCAGGAAAAATCTGATTTTGAAGGCACTAACAGTGGTACAAAAAGACAACCAAAAGAAACACGTGGACAGGAGAACGTTAGCTCGTCAATCACACGTTGAAGACAAAACTATTGCCAAAACTGATCCGACAGTTCTGGCTTTCAATTTTGATTTGCAGGCAGAATTAAATACGTCAAAAGGTGCTTATGGACAAATATTTTGCTTACGCAATTTGGCGGTCTATAGCTTGACTGTTTATAACACAGGCAACGCAGAAGGGCACTGCTATCTTGTGTTTACAATTACGTCGTGTCTCCAAATAACATTTCTTCAGTTAGAATGATATCAGACGGATGTGGAGGACAGCAAAAAAATAAAACCTTCGTCGGTATGTGTATGGTTCTCTGTCAATATTTTGAAACCAGGCACAGAAATGGAATGTGATTCCTTACATCCAAAATTCGAAAATAAAAATCAAAAAATGTTCCCGTAGACGTCCCTGAAAGATGGGCGCAGATCATCAGGGGAGCACGTAATTTTCCGAAACTTTTTGAAGTGAACACACAGCTATATGAAGATTTTTTAGATTTTAATTATTTTAGCCAAGGAGCGATTAAGCTGTCCTGGCGAAGTATTTGCTGGTTGAGATACAGAACAGATGAACCGCATACGGTTTTTGTAAAAAAAAACTAATCTGATGAAGACTTTTTAGTAACCGAAGTTGCCGAAAAAAAGGTCGGGACTTTGATTTCGTTTTTGTTATAGTTTTTGTCGCAAATAACTATTCTCGAATATGTTCTAGATCAGCACTATGCTCAAATACCTTATCACAAAATTCAGTCTTTTGAAAGAAGCATGCTTTTTGTAAAACATATTGCCTGTGTTATTCAATCCAAAATCAACTTTAGCCAATTAATCTGACCAATTACCTGCTGTTACGTGCAAATTACGCTCCAAAAATCCTCCATTCCCTTCGATCCTTTTATTGTGTGTGTCACCATTCTTTTCTTCCCATCATGCTCTGGATGCCAGGGTACTGGTGGGATTTACTGGCTTCTTTGGATCCAGTTCCCTCTCTTTGCCTACCGCTCCCGAGATGATCTTATAGGTAACCCGGATAGAGCCAGGCGGACGGCCTGAAGACTTTAACAGACGGATGTCTGCTTCCCTTGATTCCCTAAAATGTCGACACCCCAAGCAATGGCCGAGAGCCCACCCTATATTCTATATTATTTGGTTCAATGTGTAAAGGCTTGTGAAACTCAAAAACCCCTAATAGTAAAAGAAAGATCATGAGTCCCCACGATGGTCACTCTTTATTCTTGACTGCAAGGAGACTTACGGCCCCTTAAAATAATTCTTCGGAAAAGTGTCCTTTCTTGTCTACTTGGCGGTCACTATTCGAACTCCCTTCAGTCGAGAGAAAAATTCAGCCTTACCCCTAAATAAGGGCGTACGTCATCTTTCTGTACCGCGAGTGTAAAACCTAAATGAACGACCTCCTCCTCCTCCGTCGTCCTTACCAGCCGGTTACCAACAGGCAACCTTTCTATACTGTCAGCATACTCGCCCTGCCGATGCAAGAGTCCGATCAACATTTCCCGAACTCGTCCCTACGCTTTACGCCTAGTTTTCCACAACATACACAACGTCTAGGAGCGGAACAAGTATTTGAGAGATGCCCCTCCCGGTTACAGTCGTAGCAACTTATCCGGCTGTTCGGTTGAATGCTACTATTGACCGTCGAAACTCGAGGCCCAACCACCCTTAGATCCTCGACCGCCACGTAAGCTAAGTCTGATTACAGGAGGTTGCGGGTTCGTTGAGTTGGTGATGGGACGAAGGAATCAACATTTTCTCGGACCGTTTCAAGCCTTCTACCCAACGCAACAAGGTCGTTGATGGATTTCGGATCTGTCAGGCCTAGTTGTGTTTGATAGAATGGTGCCAAATTCCTCTGTACCATCCTCAACTTTCGACTCTCTGATAACGGCTCAAAGAGTCTACCAAACATGTTCTCCATGATGGCCACGTATACGTCTATGGACTCTTCCTTCCCTTGGGTACGTCGTCTAACCTCCACCAACAGTAGATTATCGTAATTAGTGGGGAGGAACTCCTACTTCAGCCCTAAAATCAATTCTTCCCAGAAGCATACTAATTTCATATTCGCCCTAAACCTGATAAGTGCCTTCCCCTCGAAGAGTTCCACCGCTGACCAAAAAAGCTGAGTAAAGGATATTCCCCTTGCTTTCCTTAATTCCTCCATTTTAAGCCACACTTCTCGATGCATTCCTAGCATCGTTCCTGAAACGGCTCTTCCCGCTGTCAAAGTTCAATAGGTGTTGTCCATTACATTCGTCTTGTCGGAGGTGTCGTCGGTAACCGGTAACTCTACTTAATCCTGACACACTAGGGTATATATCCTCAACTACATCTTCATTTTCCCTTTTTATTACTTCGGATAGGAGAATAAGCAGTTCCCCTTTCAGCTCATTCCTCTCCGACATCTGTTCCGTGGAGCCCAGTAGTGACCTATCTAACCTCTTCGAGAGAAACTTCAGGCACTCCGCCGATTTCGGATCACCTGGACGGTTCTCGAGAAGATCTTCTATCTCCACTATTTTTTTTTTATTGCGTCAGCGTCCACGTTAAAGGCAAATGGGTAGCTGTCTTTGACACCCATGGAACCCCGTCGTAGACGTGAGACACGAAGTGATTGATAACGTCAAACTAGATGTTTCCCTTTGTTATGCTCTGTGAATTATCTTCTACTTTTCCAGACCTAGGCGAGAGATATATGCCTTTTTGGGGAACTTGGTATGACGAGGTGGCATTAATTCATATTCATGGCGTTTTTGAATAACTTGTTGTTCCATTTCCTAAAGAAGGAAAAATTGAATGCCACTCTCTGATTTTCGCGTGGCTTCACTTGGTCACCACAACGAAACCCTTGATTTGACGACAAGTGCCGGCAAGCACATGCAGCTAAGCAATAGGCACACAAAGTGGCGCTGCATAGAAGGACTAGAGCTGTTCACGACCAACTTAAGAGAGATGAACACTATCTTCTCAGTAGCAAAAAGGAGAAATATGAGAGACGCTACTCTAGGAATGACATTTGGAAGTTTAACCAAAAGATAAAAACAAACAAGACATGGTTATAAACTACGGACATAAGCTTATAGAGACGAACAAGGGAACATGGTAGTAGAGTCTCAGTTGCTGCTGAGGATTTGGAAAGCGTAGTTCTGTAGAGTGTATAACGGCGATAACGAAGCAAATACCGCCATCAGGCAGAATGAACGGTTCACTCTACAAGCATCAATCTTCTCAACATCGTCTACAAGATCCTATCTGCCACATTGTGGGAACCTCTTTAACCCTATCGTCAATAACCTGATTGGCCCGTTTCAGTGTAGGTAGGCCCGGAAAATCCAGATCTTAGAAAAAAAACCCATGAACTCCAATGCGATACATACCACCTATTCATCGATTTTAAGGCCTCGTATGAGCATCTATCGAGACGAAATATTTAATCACGGCTCTGATTTCAGTTTTCTCCATTTTTTTTTTAGATAGAAGCAGATTCGTTCAAATAAAAAATCGTAGAAAAATAGTCATGCGCCTAACTGTAACGAAACTTGACACACAATTAACTTAAATATTAAGTAATTGAACGAATATAAATCTATTTACAAATTATCACCCAATCTAGGTTGGGGTGATAACTTTTCAAACAGCCCTCGTATAAAGCAGGAGGATGCGCGCTGCTCGTAGACCTTTGATGTAATGTAAAAACGATTTGGTCAAGGCGATGAGCTGTAATGCAATTTCTTTAACATCATTCTTGAAAAGATAGTGGAAAACCCACGGGCCAACACAAGAGGCACAGTCTTTCAAAAATCCGTGCAAGTACTCACATACGCCGTTGATATTGACCTAATCCGAAGATAGCAGCGTGATGTCAGTGGCGCTTTCGTGGGCATTGAGACGGTAGCAGAGAAAATGTGTTTAACGGTCTATGAGAGTAAAACCAAGTACATGCTGGCAATAAGAAAAGACACCTAATACCGACGTCCCGGACAGAACGTCACCCTCGACAGATATAACTTTGATATAGTTAAGGACTTTGTCTACATAGGCGTCAATTCAGACAAAGACACCAGCGTTGAGTTCAAACGAAGAAGAACTCCTGCAAATCGCTGTTTAATTGACTAACAAAGCCCTCTCTAGAGCAACAAAAGTGACCCTATGTAAGGCGTTAGTAATCCCAGTCCTGCTCCATGGCGCACAGCCATTTATCAAAAATGGATGGCTGCTTCGAGGGGAAAATTCTTCGGGTGATTTTCGATCCCGTCTGCATGGACGGTATATAGAGAAGGAGATACAACGATGAACTGTACGCGCTGTACAGCTACATCGACTTAGCCAGAAGAGTGAAGGTCCAACAATCCGATCCGAAAAGTCATCGAATCCACGCTTGAGGGACAGCGTAGTAGAGGAAGACTGCGACTCAGGTGCATTTCGACAACAAAGTGGCTGCCCGTGTTGTTTCGTGATCGAAAACTTTCGCCAGTTATTTCTGGTATCCGCAGAGGACCCACACACGAGTAAGGCGACCTAAAAAGAATGGTTTCCGACTCTTGAAAGTTGATCTTAAACTTCCAGTCATCACAATATCGTTTAATTTTATCGAATACCCAGCTGATATTAGGAAGGAGGCTTATCGACCAAAGATTGTCCCGATTGCACTTGTCCTTTGGGAAACTGATGCACCATCGCCGTCTTTCAACATACTGGATAATGGGAATTATTCAAGGCATTATTAAACAGGGAGGTGTATATGCTCACTGCTTCTATTGGGAGCTGACAAACACAATGTTTGGAATTCCATCGGTTCCCACTGATTTCTTACTTCTCAATGATTCGAATATTGCATTGAGCTCACGGAAACCGTTCAATTGAGAAGAAGGCCGAAAGTAAAACCTGCTCCCACTGTCATCGGTAAGTCTTCTTGGTATCACATATGAGGCTCCATCAAGCATATTATGAGAAATATTAAACAGTCATCATTAAATTGGTCGTAACGTACGCCGTGTGACTTCAGGTCCTGTCTTGCCTTGCAGGGGACCTGATAAAAGCAAGTTGGCACCCTTCTTCAATTTGTAGATTATAGGGCTGCATTCGACAGTACTACGAGTATAAGAGATCAGTTGAGGCAATTATGTCGGGCGTCGGGAGCCGGTATCCCCGAAAAAGTCATACGACTTTGCAAGCCTCATAAGAACGAAGGAAAATTTGCTTCAACTCTTTTGGGTTAGTTGGCAGAACTTCTTGGTGATTTGCGACAACGACACTTGTTTTGGTCATATGCTAGATAAAGGCTTAAGGCTTACATTCTCATATATGTATGTTACGATTCCTGAGGCGAGACGTTACATAGCGATCTTCAACAACGTTGTGTGAAAGTTGTTTAGTCAGTTTTAGGTATTGGAGGAAGCAGAGGATCCAAAATACTAGGGGACTCGTTGGTGATGATGGTGAAGGCCAACTAGGGTTAAGAATATGGGAACGTATAAAATTTGAGTATTTAAGAGTAGATATTTGGTGGGGGTTCTGATAGAGGCAGGGTTTTTCACGAAAGTGTTGTCTGTGCGTTTAGAGGTTAGAAAGGTGTCTGAAAGTAAATGAAACTCGCTTGCGCTTTGGCTTAGCCAAGATAGAAGCTGATTTGGTAGTGCTGGATAAAATGGATGGATTTATGCTTTCAATGTTCGTTGGGGTAATGCTTAAATGTTCAACAACATTTAGGAGAAAAATTGGGGAACAATGCAGTTTTGAAACTCCAATTCGAGTCGTGATTGGAAATTAGAGACTAAGACTTTGGTTGGGGTTTAGTTTTAGATTTAATTTTATAATTTCTCAAGACTTCACTGGTGCTTTCATGTTTACATATTTTGTTCAATTTGAACAATTTCGTCCCGTCGAGATTGAAGACAGCCGCTTTAATAAAGAGCCACACAAATTTACAAGGGATATAAACTTTGAAGCGTATGGACTTTATATTCTCGCTATAAGCGGTGAACGCGTATTTTTTTTTTCAAAATATTTGTTTACGCAGTTTCTCGGGGAGTTCTTCAAACAGTAGGGTGATTAGTCCTGTATTTTCATATTCGGATTATTAAGTTGGTGTCCATCAATGCCGAGATACAAAATGGATTTTGTGTAAATGGGGGGAAGTTGTTGGTTGATTAGTGTTTTCGAAGTTGGCTGGCGGGCAAGATGTTGAAGCAGTCACGTTGGTGGTTCCTTCAAGTTTGGCGTAATACTTTCGATAAGAATTTCATCCAGCATTGAGGTATTATGAATTGGAGGTGTGAAGCCGCAAGGTTACTTGAGGTGTATTTTTGCTGTTTGATTATGCCTGCGACAGCAACTTTTGTTGCTGCAGAGTCGTCTTTTAATGACACAATGTCCAATTAAACTATTTTTTCGCGATCATCTAATTCGTTAACACTTTTGGCGACGGATTTAAATAACGCGAATTGGTCACAGAGAATCTGTTGGTTCTTTCTAACGTCTAATAAAACACTGTCTTGCACGGGTTAGGCAGTAATGCACTTGGATAATGATAATATACTTACTTACTTACTTACTTAGATGGCGCTACAGTCCGGGGTGGATCTGGGCCTCAACCAATAGCTCTCTCTAATTAGCGCGGCCTTTGGCTAACTGCCTTAGTAAAGGTCCCCTTCCACTTGCGCACGTCACCTAAGGCGAGGCCATGCTCTACTGCGTTGTCCCTCCGGATTAGAGCGGAAGATTCTGCGGGTGTTTACTCGCTCTACATTTCTTAGCCATCTCAAACGTCCAATCCGCGGTTTTTTGACCAGCTCGCAGTGTTCACCATTGAATCGTCTCCTCCAGGACCCGTCAACGCATACGGGATCAAACATCTTACGAAGAATTTTTCTCTTAAACGACCAAGGACATCTTCATCCGCTTTAGAAAGAGTCCATGCTTCGGAACTATGGAGCAGGACTGGGATTACAAGGATCTTATATAGAGTTTCCTTGGTTGTTCGGGAGAGGGCCTTATTACAAAATTGCCTTCTCAGCCCAAAGAAAAAGCGATTGGCAAGCGTTATTCTTCGTTTGATTTTGGAAGAGATGTCTTTTTCAAATGTGATAGCGGAGCTGAGTTAGACGCAGTCCCTTACTACCTCAAAGTTATAGCTATTAATTGTGACATTCTGGGTGCCCTTCTTGTTGACAGCACATACTTTGTTTTGTCCTAGTTTGCCGCAAGACAAATATTTGCTGCTTCTACTTATATACTCGCAAACGCACCAGTGACAGCTCGCTGTATTCTCGCAAACAATAGATGTTAAAAAGGTCACATGACAATGCGTCGCTTTACCTAAATTCTTTTCTGACATTAAAAGTCTCGCTTTCTCCATTGTCATCTTACATAAACGACCGAGTTTGCCAGGGATGCCAAAACTAGACATGGTTCTCGTCTCTGTGGATGCTGCCATATGCGGCTTTAAAATCGATAAAAAGGTAATGAGTATCGATCTGAACTTCTTGGGTTTTCTCCAGGATCTGCCGTAGTGTAGATATTTGGTTAATTTGGACTTACCGGGCCTAAAACTGATAGGGTCCAATCAGATTGCTGACAAATGGTTTCAGGCGCTCGCACAATACGGCAGACAAGATCTTATATGCGATGTTTAGGCGACTGGTACTTGTTTTGTTGATGCAGTTTATAGGGTTTCCTTTCTTGTGAACCGGGCAAACGATGCTGAGGTTTCATTCATCAGGCATACATTCTTCCGATCAAATCTTGGAAATAAGTTGATGTATGCTCTCTACCAAGTCATCTCCTGCTGCCTTAAATAGTCCGCGGGTAGGCCACTCGGACCCGCGGCCTTGTTCGACTTCAGTTTAGATATAGCTTTCCTCACTTCAGTTTGGTCGGATGCACAGAATTCTTGACTTGCATCGTCAATATTGAATGGTTTGCTCTGATTACAGCGAAATTTGTATCGTTTTCGCCGTTTAGCAGTCTCCAGAAATAGGTTTTCTATATCCCCAGCAGCGACAGTGAATCTACTACAAGTTTCCTTGTTCATCTCTACAGGTTTCCGTTCAGGTTTTATTACCCTGACAGGTTTTTTTCACGTATTGGTAAAACTTCCGAACATTATTCCTGGAGTAGCACCTCTTTATTTCCTCGATCACGCGTTTCTCATGCTTTTTCTTTGTTCTTCCGCGCGAAGCCGATGTTCTTCCCTCCTCTTTTGCTCGTAGAGCTCACGAGCTGCTCTCGTCCTTTTGTGCAGCGCTGCTTTGTAGGCATGTTGTTTTGCTTCATGTGCTTGCCGGTACTTTTCATCAAACCAGGTGTTTCGTGGTGGTGGGAGGGTGAAACCCAGCACGTCAGTTGCGGCATTTCTGATGGCTGCTCGGCATCTAAGCCTCTGATCTTCAGTACTTGATGCTGGCTGCAAAATACTTCTCGAGTGGTTGAGGGATACGTGATCGGCAAAGGTTCTGGCGTCTTGTTGTGATTGAACTGTTCAACGTTAAATCTCCTCATAGTATTTCCCCGTTGTTGTGGTGTCTGAAATATCCGTAGACGTAGGATACCACACCACCACTAGGTAGTGATCTGAGTATACATAGGTTGCCCGCTCGGAATGTTCGGACATCTAAAATGCTTGAGGAATGCCTTACGTCGATCGCAAGCAATATGATCAATCTGGGCGACAGTTTGCTGCTCTGGTGTCTGCCATGTTGCCTTGTGAATGTTGAGGTGAGGAAACCATGTGTTTGCTATAGTAACGTTACATCCCGTAGCGAAATCGATTAGCTTAAGTTCGTTTCCAGGCGTGGTGTCGTATAGGCTATGTCTTCCGATTGTGCTACCAAAGATGTTCTCCTTTCTAACTTTCGAATTAAAGTCGCTTAGGATCATTCTAAAGTCATACATCGGACATTGCTCTTAGGTTTTGTCGGGGAGTTCGTCGAAACTTTCTTTGGTAACATCGTCCTTTTCCTCTGTTGGAGCGTGAGCGCATCAAAGGCCGATGTTAGCGAATTTACCTTTGATACGGATTTTTATAAGGTGTTCACTCACGTGTTGAAAGCTCTAGACTTCTCTTCTTGTATAAGTCTACCACTTACAACAAATCCGCATCCAAATAGACGCCGCTTAGGTTCCCTATTGCGATCACCGTAGTAAACATCAAAGTTTTTCATCTTTTTTGCGAGGCCTATTCCATCGCAATTTCTGGATGGCGGTGATATCTGCTGTATAGCCTGTTCAAGGTCCGAACATTCCACGCGCAGATTCGAAAGTCGTTGCCTTTGTACGTTTTGCAGGGTCTTCCACAGGGGTTGGTTACTCCATCTCCAGTCGAGGTACGAGGCACCCATCAGTTACCACGGGGAAGTGAGTAGTAGGAGTTGATGTTGTGAGGCAAGAGCGAGAATGGTTGTGTTTTCATTCGCATTCACCACCCTTTTGACCACAAAGATGATAATGTTATGTACTCTGGTTTTTATTAATAATTTTAGACACTCAAGACCAAGAGGGATGAGGAGAGAGTTAAGGTTTTCACCGGCAGAATTATTCTCAATCATCAGTTCATGAATTTTTTTATATTGTGAACTTGTACAATGCGCAAATGATTTTAATTCACTACGAACTTTGTCCAATGTGGCATTGGAGTGATTGAAACTGACTTCTTGCAACTCGCCAAAGTTTTTATAATTATGCCGAAATTCGGATCTTAGTTCGCAAATAGAATCAACCAGTACAGTAAAGCGGTTCACACAAATTAAATTAGGTTAAAGTCACTTGTTATTGTAGCGCGAAATTGGGTTTTGAAGATATGTAGTTCGTATTGAAAAGGATCTAATTTTCAGAGAATGGCAAAAAGAGAGTTAACATGAAAAGAACGTGAAAAATTGTCGCGGAGTAGATTCTGCTCTAAAGAGGTCTTGTCCTTTTTCTTTCTGAGGAATAGAAGATGCCCATATTGATAAAGTTAAGGGCTGTGCTTGCTAGTCATCTTGTGTGAATGGACACGTCGGCTAGAAATGTACTCCGTATCGTCGGAGCTCACAAAAAAGTGGAACAGACCGTTTGAAGAACCACGTCGAAAATGAATTGGATGTTGTTATTATTGTGTCATTTTCGGGCGTCATCACGTACAAAATAGGGGAAAATTGCATAAAGTCAGTCCTCAACAAAAGCTGAATGTGTCAAAAAAAAAAACAACACATTAACTGCTATTGCTACTGCTATGAATACGAGTAGTTACTTTAGATTGCTAATCAAAGTGACTTCTCAATTAAAATGTGTCGGCAAATCATAATGGCGCGGTGAACACTGACATGGATCTGTAAATTGATATCTATTGTACTTATACCTGCCTGGTCAGACCCTTACGATCCATGTCCTTGCAAGTTGCCACTTTCGGGTTTCAGATTTGTGTAACTAATGGATTCGACTAAGCAACATAAAATGCTTTCTTCAATGGAGATACGAGTACTTCGCACAGGCTAATTGAATTAAATCAAACATACAGAGCCTGTATATGTAGTGTTGTTACTTTTGAACAATAGTGTAACTCCACCTTTGTACAATACATGTGCAGGAGTATATATAGCAGCAACAGCATCAATGTAGATACTGGTATCAGTACCTATGCCCGTTAAATCGTTTGAAAGACATTGCTGAAGGATTTGCGGTAGTAATGGCCTTATGACAATGGCTTAGGCACGTTTCACCAAACACCATATATTCGTACACAACTCGTTGTGAGGCACCTTTACCACATAGAAAAAGAAATTGAATGAGTGGTGGTGGGGGAAGGCCGGGGGGGAATGCGATACCTTAATACACAACAAGAACCTCGGTAAAGGGAAATAACAAAAATTATAACCACTTTACCACTCAAGGGTGCTGTTTGAATTTGATTGTCTTTGTACTTACACGCAAGGGATCCAGGATATGAATTCGAGCACTTCACCTGTTTTCTACCCAATAACGGTTCTGTTTTTATTTTTCCACAAAAAATTATTTTATTATTTGTTTCTACCCCACGTGGTTGAAAGTCTCTTTTTCTCGTTACTCTAATCTTTTCGCATTATCCTTGCAATTCTAATATTTGTCTTTCAAAATACGAACACGACATGTGGCATATTGTGAAAAGACCTTTTCGAGTATATATGAGCTTTAAAGGGTAAACTTTTCGCATCTGAATGCGAGGATAAAAGGGGTAAACAACCCTGCTTAAACTTGGAACAACTCTAGGAAGAGACTATATTCTATGACCTGGTACGAGTGTTCTTTTGATTTTCATATGAATTTTGAAAGTTTTTTTTTTTTTTTTTTGGAGGACATTTTCTGCAGAATGGGTCGATCGGGATGGTGAAGGAGTTGAAAAGTTTTTCAGAATATGCACCGAGGTGCATGGTTTTTATCGAGTTTTGTGGTTGGCATGACGTTTTTTTTATTTAGATACAAATTTCGAATTCAAATGACTTTTGATGGCTTTATGGAATTTTCCGAGGAGGACGGTTTTGAAAAGTTTTCGTGGGACTACTTATTTTTTTTATTAAGTTTCCTTGCAGTTTAAATGAAAGAGGACGAAGTTGGAAATGCAGCAGATGATGAGATCTAAACTTGTGTGGTTTTGCATTCAGCTAGTGATTCTCATTAAATTAACAGCGGCTTTGAGATATAGAGAAGCGGAAAATAAATTGAAGTCTAATTTGCATTACTTAGTTTCAGTTGACAAATTCAGATATCTGTGAGAAAGGTTGGCTGAATGTCGTACGATTGGGTAGACAGTGAGTGGCAACGACCTGGTGATGCCTAGTTCTGTAACTATGTCCATACATTAGTTGTGGTTATTTTACCCCTTCGTGGCAGTTATCACTGGACTCATTCAACGGAGCTTGATCTTACTTACTTACTTACTTATCCGGCCAGTGACTCCTGGAGGGTCTGAGCCTGAGCTAATGCCGCCTTACATCCTTCATGGTCCCGGGCATGTTCCTTCTGGCGTCTGCGAGTACATGGTCTTTAAACCGGAAGTCCGATTTTCACTTTCTTCGTGAAGCAGGTGGCTGGGACTCGAATATCCTCATAACTGGAGCATTCTCACCCATTCGCTCGATGTGGCCGAGCCAGTGCAGTCGACGCATTTTTGCCTTCCGAACTACATCCACATACAGCTCGTAGAGTTCGCGGTTATATCTTCTCCTCCATTCGCCCTCCTCGCAGGCAGGGCCAAATATTCGACGTAGAATTTTTCTTTCGAAGGATCCCAAGTTCTGCTCCGCTGTCTTTCTTATCTTCCAGCATACAGCTCCATAAAGCAAGACTGGTAACTTCAAGTTAGAAATTTGGACCCCAGTTGTTTGGGTAAACCGAAGTAGCAGCGGTTGCCTAAGGTTATTCTTCGTCAAATCTCCACAGGGTGTCATTTGTGGAGTTTATATTTGGCCCGAGATAGATAAACTCCTTCACTATCTCAAAATTATAGATATCGATTGTTAGGTTTTGTTTTATTTTCATTCATCATGAGACCAACTCGTTTGGCTTGTTTTTCTATAGCAGGAGCTTGGTCTACCAAATTTATAAGCGGGAGCGCTGGTCAGGAGAAATACGTATCACAATAATGTCCTCTCTGAAATGACGGAACCGCAGAAGGGTGTAGGGCTCATGAATCTTGATGATTTTAATGCTAAGCTAGGCAATGAGGACATATATAACAGGTGACCAGGTAGGAATGATAGTTTTTCTAATTGTAAACGACAGCTGGTAAAGTTAATGATATCCAGATGTCAAAATATTTAGTAAGGTTTGTGTGAAAATTATTAAAAAAATATGTATTATCAAAATTCCGGCTCTGTTGTAACTACGGAACGAGAATTGCGTCGTGAAATCGGTCGTCATCATAGCTTCAGTGTGGAGGCAGTCCGTTGCTCCGTAGAAAAGTTTGCACGTGAGTACACTGTTTTGGGTTTTAAGCACCAAACAGACAGAGACTGGTGTGTAATGAAGAAAATATAGCCGCCGTAGCAGCCAGTATGGAAGAAGACCCAGAAATGTCGATTCGGCGCCGATCACCTGAATTGGGCATCGGCAGAGAGTCAACCCGGCTTATTTTGCGATTGAATTTGGGCCTATATCTACATATAAAAGATTGTTTTGACGCAAAATTTGAAGCCGGACGACCATAGACATCGCTCTGAGTTCGCTGATTGGGTGCTGGAAATGTTTGCCTGAGTGCAAAAAATCATCTTCTCGGACGAGGCGCATTTTTCGTTCAGCGGCTATGTCAACAAGCAAAATTGGCGTTATTGGAGCGAACATAATCCACAAGTATTCGGCCAAGCATCAATACAACTACAAAGTTGATTGTTTGATCCGGTTTATGGCACGGCGTCATCTTTGAACCTTATTTCTTTCGAAATGAGGAAGCAGACACCGTTACCGTCAATGGTCTGAGGTATAGAGCGATATTATCTGACTTTCTGTGGACTAAGCTCGATAACATCAATATATCCGAGCTGTGGTTCCAAAAAGATAACGCTACATGCCATACAAGCGACGCAACGCGACTGGGTCATCTCACGGCAAGCATTCACTAATTTGTCACCACTCGATTATTTTCTCTGGGGCTACGCTAAGTCCTTAGTCTACGTTAATAAGCTAACTACTTTGGATGAGGCTCGAGGCCGACATTGGACACACTATTGCCGGAATAACGCCGCACATACTGAACCGAGTCATTAAAAATTGGACCAACAGTTTGAGGCACTGCCAGCGAAGTGAAGGAGGCGATTTGAATGGATGTGCTATTGCACACATAATGGCATGAACGTAGCTTCAAATTAAAGTTAGAATCAATTTTATATCCCATACCGTTGTCATTTAATTTATATTTTACTTCCTATCGTTCTTATCTGGTCACACTTTAGTAGCTAGGAGTCCTTAGTATTGCCTCGCAACTAGGTCATTATCACCATCATCGTTTCAAAACCATCATTTACTGTTCTAGTGTTCACAAATTACCACATCGCTCACCTCGTTAACCTCATGGGTGGGCAATATTATCGGAAAGAAAAGGGAAGATCAATTTTATTAAAGGTAACTTAAAAGTGGACTTGGGCTGAGTTACATGGATTCATATTTGTCTGGCTCGTTTTACAGTAAATGCGATTCGTTGTTCTCATCTTCTTCTCCATCGGAGCTGTCGCTGTCGGACCAGGGAACAAAGGAACGTCAAGATTTCGCATGGTTTGTGGAGGTTGTGGTAGAATTTGGATCCTCATGATTCCCCATTTCCGTCACCGAATACTCGTCGTTAGGAGAAATAACAGTTATTTTATAAGGGCCTAAATATTTGGTAGCAGTTTTGAGATTGTGCCAATTTTATAGCTATTAGTTCCCCGATTCTGTACTTCCGATCTACCTTGCGTTTGCGATTATAAGTTTTCTTATTCTACTCTTGGACCTTTCGAATGTTAGCTCGGAACACCTCACGTGCGCGATCATGTTCCGCATCAAAAGGGCTTTTATTTCGTCGCTAACAAGAGAACCGTGCCTGCGTTAACTCTGATTTTAATTCCGATTAGGAATTCAAATGGTGTTCACTTTATACGAGGGCGGATCAATAAGTCAGTGCATTTTTGAATTTCTGACCTCTTTACTGAAACAGCAACACTGCTCCTGTCAACAGGCATCTGTCAGTTGACTCCTGTCAAAATTTAAACTTGCTGCGTCAGTTAGTTTGTGTTTGACAGCTATTTTTATCAGACTACTCACTAATTTGAGGAGAAAATGGAAAAAAGTGAATTTTGTGTGCTTATTAAGCATTATTTCTTGCGAAAAAAAACCATTACCGAGACCAAGGCTAAGCTTGATAAATACTATGGGGACTCTGCACCATCGATTTCAATGGTAAAAAAGTGGTTTACTGAATTTCGTTGTGGCCGTACAAGCACTGAAGATGCCGAACGTCCTGGACGCTCAGTTGAGGTCTCTACACCCGAAACAATCGAAAAAATTCACGATATGGTGTTGGCCGACCGAAGATTGAAAGTGCGAGAGATTGTGGAAGCCGTAGGGATCTCGCATGGCTCAGTGGTTTCAATTTTGAATGATCACTTGGGCATGAGAAAGCTTTCCGCAAGATGGGTGCCGCGTTTGCTCACAGTCGACCACAAACGCAATCGTGTAACAACTTCACAGGAAGGTTTGGCGTTGTTTAATCGCAATATGGAGGAGTTTTTGCGCCGTTTTGTAACCGTGGACGAAACATGGATCCATCACAACACACCAGAGAACAAACAACAGTCCAAACAGTGGGTTTCTAAGGGTGAATCGGCGCCAAAGAAGGCCAAGGTGGGTTTGTCAGCCAATAAAGTTATGGCGACTGTTTTTTGGGATGCACGCGGGATAATCCACATTGACTACCTTCAAAAGGGAAGAACAATCAATGGGGAATATTATGCCAACTTATTGGACCGATTCAATGACGATTTGAAAAAAAAACGACCTCATTTGGCCAAGAAAAAAGTTCTTTTCCACCAAGACAATGCAAGGGTGCACACATGTGCAGTTGCCATGGCAAAAATCCATGAATTGGGCTATGAATTGCTCCCTCATCCACCCTATTCTCCAGATTTGGCTCCGAGCGACTACTTCTTGTTCCCAAACCTGAAGAAATGGCTTGGTGGAAAAAGATTTGACTCCAATGATGAAGTCATCTCGTCATTTTGAGGACCTCGACAAATCATTTTTTTTGGAAGGGATAAAAAAATTGGAGAAGCGTTGGACAAAGTGTATAGAGCTCAAGGGAGACTACGTTGAAAAATAAAATTATTTTTTTATCAAAAAAATCTGTTTTAATCCAAAAGTCACGGACTTATTGACCCGCCCTCGTATTTCTTTACCAAGTCGAATTCAAAAAATCTGCAGCTTTTTTGTAAAAGCGCGCGCTCAAGGGATTTAAGTACGAGTAGCCTTAAAATGTTTGCACACAGCGAGGAAAGTCGGGGAAGAATAGAAAGAGAGGTACCGTTGCACGTTGGTTTTAAATGTTTGAAGGTTATAATGACTAGGAAATAAGGAGCTAGGCAGAGCATTCCACAATCGAGTTGTTCGTCTTAGGAACGGATCACGATATTTCAGAGTACGTCCGAAAGTGGACTTGAGGGTATACCGATAAACATTCATAGCGAGACGGGTGCTACGGTTAAAAGTTTGAAGGGCGGAATGCTACTTGCAATTTCTATGGAGCGCTGGTGGTGGAAATAGCGATAAAACAAAGTGAGACAGGAGACTTTACGTCGGTGTTCGAGGGTTTCAATTGATTGACTGATATTAGTATCACCAATTAGTTTTATCGCACGGTTTTTTATCTAGCAGAGATGTTTTGGTCGCACCCGACAAGATGTGCGCATTGTACTCCAGTCTTGGGCGGATAAATGCCTTATATATTGTGGCCAGATCAGAGGGGGTAAAATATTTCTTACATCGCTTGAGAAAACCTAGACATTTCGCAGCATTTTTGGCGACACCGAATATGTGGTCATTCCAACGTATGTTGTCATTGACACACATATCGAGAATGGAAAGTTTATCGGTTTCGCCGATGCAAGTGCCATCCATGGATAATAGCTGGGTGTTGAAATTTCGTCTTAACGACAGCAGACAGCATTGTGTTTCGGAAGCATTAAATTCTACTCTGTTAGTGGTCCCCCAATTAAATATGATGCTTATATCAGAAACGTGAGTCCGGGAACAAATATTGAATGCAGAGAGTACTGTCGTCAGCAAAGGAATATATTGGATTGGAAGTAGCAGACAAGAGATCGTTAATGAAGATTAAAAAGAGTGTCGGAGACAGAACGGAGCCCTGGGGTACACCAGCACTTATTTTGTGGTTATCAGACTTGAAACCATCCAAGACAACTTAAATTGAACGTTCCGAAAGGTAATATCTAATGCACTGAATAAGAGAGTCGTCGATCCCAAAAGCACGCATTTTCGACAAAAGAGCCTGATGCCAAAGTTTGGCAAATGCCTTAGAAATATCAAGTGCAACTATCTTGCTTTCGCCAGATTGATGTACGCGTTGGTTCCACATTTCGGTGAGACATGCCATCAAATCACCAGTGGACCTGTTGCAACGAAAACCGTATTGCCGGTCATTAAGAAGTTTTCGTGTTTCGAGATATTTCATGAGCTGACGATTTATCAGCGTTTCCATGGCCTTGGAAAGAAGGCACCAGCAATGGGTCTGTAGGAGGAGAGAGGGAAGATTCCGCCATTTTTAGGGCCGCGCTAGGCAAATGCTGTTTGTCGGATTTGTGAATGTTAAGATCTTTAAGAACTCTTGCTACTACACGAGTGCGAAGTGGATTCGTCCCATTGAAGATTCGACGCACTCAAGTGCAGTCGGAGAAAAAGCACAATCTGGGAGTGTTGAGCTGCCCGCAAAGTGTGCAACAAGCAGATTGCCTTTGTCCAAATAGCTGACATCCGGAATGTCATTGTAAATGAGCGTTGGAATGGAGGATGAGGAAGAATTTCTAATATTTTTGACGAACGACCAAAAATTGTTAATACCTTTGGGACATTGTAGTGTTTTTTGCCTCAGTTTTTGGTCGTATTGCAATTTTACATGTTTAAAAAAGACGTTGCAGTCATTCCTGGCTCGTTTAAACTTTTTTCGGTTTTCCTCTGTTGGGTTGGTCGTGAAGGACCGAAAAAAACGTTTGTTTAACCCTGACAGCCTCTTTACAGCTCGAGTCGTACCACGCCTTTTCTTTTGGTTATGCAAAAGTATACCATTTCAATGGGTTTGCGACTGAAAGTTTAGACAATACAGAAATAAAGACCAGCCCTAGGTACTCCTGTCGTGATGAACAGCTGCTCGATTTGATTCCCCTCGCAATAGTCCCGAAATGCATTAAAAGTTAATATGGAGCCTTTCTCCGAAACAATTTCAGCTGGATTTATGAAATCCGCTTACTACAAATTAAGTTCCTGGAGAACTTCCGCTGTCGATGTAGTTTCAACCGGGTAAATCCAACAGAATCTCCTGCAGCCATCAGCAGTACAAAGAATATGTGCCCACATCTTAGACGTAGCCGTCATTGGTCTCAAAAGATCGGTATGATTGGTCGAGATCGGAGCTTCGTTCTTATCGATAGGGTTCAAGAGCCTTTCCGCATTACCGGCCTTTCTCTGACTCAAAATACAAGGAATACAGTTAGCACGACAAACCTTAAATTTGATATAAAATATTCTTGTAAGATTGTGTCCATCATATTTTCTTCATCAAAGTAGCCATAGTCGTATACCTTCTGAATTAGTTACTCCTGCATCTGCTTAGGAACGTAGAGTATCGAATTCCATTTTCGACGAAATAGTCTTTGCAGTAAGACCTACCTGATCAATCTCAAAATCAAAGTCTTTTATGATTAAGGCCCATTCCGTAATTTTAAATGTTAATGTTTCCGCCCCATAGTTCCTTTAAAAGTAGCGCAGACCCTAATAATTTTAAATGGGGTACCAAGCAAATATCATAGAGCTGGAGTTTTTTCAAAGCTGACACGATTGCTAGGACCTCAAGTTCGTAAATGGTATATCTCTCTTCTGCATGTGATGTTTTTCTGTTGTAATAGTAGACCACTTGGAGGCATCTGTATGCATCTCCATCTCACCGTCCTGCTAAATTAGTTAGATCAAAGATTTAGTCGAAAGTATTTGCTTTAAAACATCAAAGCCCATCTGTTGCTATGCTGATCTCAAGAATGACTGTTCCTTCTTGCGAACTCTCCACTTTTGACAGACACTTTGGCATAGGACAATTTCGATTTGCTACTGTTTTATTCTCTGAAGATTAGACCATATCAGAGCCAACTTCAAAGCTAAGATATTCGATCCTTTGGCAAGGAAATTGATACTTTTTCCAATTGATGTAAAGGTTGTAGTTACTTGCAGTATCCAAACCGCTTCCAGGTTCGAGATTGTCACGCCATCATCTCTTGCTAACGCTACTACGTCATCCATGTAGAGCAACATTGAGTACCCTTAAAATGTTTACACACAGCGCAGCGCGGGTCAAGGAAAATCAGGGAGGAAAGAAAGAGAGGTTCCGATGAACGTTGGTTTTAGATGTTTGAAGGTTATAATGACTAGGAAATAAAGAGCTAGGCAGGGCATTCCACAAGCGAGTTGTTCGGCTTAGGAACGAATCATCCAAATTTAAGTTGTCACTGACATTTACGTATACCGAGAATGGAAAATTTTTCGCTTTCGACGATGCAAGGGCCATTCATGGACAATAACATCATGTTCATTGATATGTTTTTGAAATAAAGTTGGTGATGTAGATAGCCTGAATGGAACTCGTTTAAATTCGAATTGGGCTGAATTTGCAACAAAAAAGTTATACTTCTTGCTGTCTTTGCCAACTCGGACATGGACAAATCCATTCGTCAAGCCCAATGTACAAAATACCTTTGCCACACTCAATTTGGCTAACTGATCTTCAATTAGTGGAAGTGGATACATGTCGGGGTAGTCGGTTCGAACCATTCTTAGCCGCTAGAATGATTGGGCTAGGAAAGAAGACGCGCTGGGACTTATAATTCCCTCTTCAAGCCAAAGTGCGATCTACTCATCTACTAACTATTTTTCCATTGAGGCCAAACATCGTGGTCGTTGATAAATAGAAACATCTGACATGAGTATCAGCTTCATTTGTACTGAAGTTGAGAAGATTTCCTTAGGTTGGTAAGCGTAAAGAAGCGAAAAGTGGATTCCAATGTTCAAGCATACATTTCTGTTTCTACGAATCGTAGTATTTAAGCTCTGTAAAACTTGATGTCCATTTTCTGTGCAGCGCAGTAGTCGCTGAATACAGAAATCTGTGTACCATGAAGAACATCCTTCCCGGAAACCATAGGTTGTTTAAGAACAGTGCCCGAAATTACATCAACATATGCATCGTACCGTTCGCCACAGTCCCTGCACAGGAATCTTACCTGGAATTAACTTAGATCTTCCCAAGGCGAAGTATTTATCTGAGCAAAGCGGAGTAGTGTCGTTTCCGGTATCAATTTCTGCACCTAGCGACTGTCCGTCTATGATAATCATTTCTCCGTTTCACCAGCGATAACCGCTGCACAATTGTATTTCTTGTATTTCTCGTTCTTCTTCGATATTTAAATGGCCTATGCCCGAAACTGAATACAACGCGCTTTGGTTAGTTCTCATTGCAGTAAGTTTCTGTGTGTCTACTCTTCTGGCAATTGAACTATCATTTTGGAATTTTAAAAAAACTTTTTGTTCTTCAGGCTTCGGTCTGCGTAAACCCTGTTTAAATCGTTCGTATTGGGTCAGATTTTCACGAAATATGAGTTGCTTCATCAACCACGCCGTCAATTGGATATGGAATGACGGATTAATTTCCGCACGCGCACATCTCGCGCATTTTGAATTAAGCACCGTTCGACCGCATACACCTGTTGAGTGAATTCTTCTATGAGAAAAGCTTTCTGATCTTTCCACGACTTTACATTTCTCTGGTCCATCTCTTTAATAATATCAGCGTGGCCAAATCCGACCACCTCATTCTCAACGACGTATTTTCGACACCTTGAACCTATGTCGTGACATAATCTCCATCACTAGCTATGAACACTGCCTTATCTCCACTTTTTCAACATTTTCTCCATCATATGCCTGTTTATCAAAACTATTTACTCCAGAGGGGATTTGCGCACCACCTATATCATCAAAAACAAATGAAAGTGACCCCAGTGCTTCGTAAGCGGATTCTCAAATATTCAAAGTAAGTAGTGACCTTTACTTGCCGCCGCCGTACCAAAATATCTGAGCGCCTTGGCTCGTTTTCTGCCCTTCACTTTGTCAGTTTCAACTGCGTACTTGTTTGACCCACCAGGTCGTAGGTGGGTAGTGAGTCTCTATGGTCTTAATTAACTAGGATGGATGTGCCAATTCTTCGCCAGTTCAATCACTTTTACACGATATTTGGCTGATTGAACTCCAAATCGGGATATTGTCCATTCTCACCGCAGACTTTTTGAATTTACCAAATTTCTATAGAATTTCTAAGTTAGATACTTTAATCAGTCTGGTGGATCGATGGATTACTGCTACTTATCTGAATTAATTTCTCCTTGTACCGGCAAATTAGACAGAAAATCAGCGTGAGCCATAAGATACTTAGTAACGGCTGATTGAGCGCTTTTCTTACAATTTCAGTCGAATTTATCGTTTGGTTAGGTAAATCTCTGGTTTTTTCCAAGAATCCCATTGCTTTGCCGAGGTCTGCTACTGGAAGACAACCTCCTTCCTCGTTCTGACGACTTTCCGCGGACTTTTGCCGAAACTCTTTAAGATTAAAGTATCTGCAGTAAGTTTGATGTTTGATATCGGGTAGATATCATAACGATAAGATAACGAACTTTTAAAAATCAATGTCCAAAATCTAATTCGTGAAACCGAATCAGTATTAACTCGTCCGTCCATAGTTTATACTCGACAGAGCAACAATTGCAATCCTCTTAGCTAATTAGGTATTTCGTAATTCCTTTAGCAACAAATTACAAAACAATTTCCCTTTTGATTAATTATTATTACCGTTATTATTGTTGTATCCCTTTTCCCATTGCCATTTCCAGTAGGTTTTTGGCTTTAAACACCGAAGATTCTCAATTTGAAGTAGAAGATCAAAAGAGTAGAAAGAGGTGTAACTTTGTCTGACTGAAGAACACTCCAAGTTACTAAAGCGACATCGCAAATTAAATTTCACTCTTGCCACGATGTTGCAAAGTTTCGAAGCTTTGGATGAAAGTTTCTATCTCAAAAATATTTCCCCAATTCAAGGGTGGCGGACATTGGAATCACTAAACAAGAAGGACATACCTATACCCAATACCATTGTCAGTTCAAGATGTTTACCAGACGGAGGAATGGAAATGGCGGTGGAATTAATTAAGGCCATGTTTATTACACCAACGCCCTCTACCGCGAGGGGAGGGGGTCATCCCCAGAGAAAATCGGCAAACAACAACTGGCAACTGGCAACTGGCAACTGGCAACTGGCATTTGACACCCACGCCCAATACGAATATTTTACAATTCCACTAGATACAAATGTTTGGTTCGTACTTGTACCTACTCGTACCATCATTCTCATTGGCTTCGTCCTTTCTACTTATACGTAAAATGCTTTAATTAACTCGCTGAATTATTTTGGAAAATTTGTCAAAGTGTCCTGGAATTTCACTCACATCCGGTGCCGAAGTGGCTTCGTAGTCATTTGGTTACGTTCCGTTCCATTCTGTCTATTTGTTGCGTACATAAAGTCTATGTACGCCTATGTCCTTCAATGAATTTCAACAATTAATTTGGCGGAATATCATTTCGAAGATTCCCCGTACTCCAAAAAAGATGAACACAACTGAGAGTGCCTACAAAAGTCGAGTGCTGAAGGACGAATTTATAAGATTCCATTACCATACCCTGGGGGGGTTTTTGAAGTTTTGCTTTGTGTTATTCGAAAACGAACCAGCACCGTGACAAAGGCGAAAACGAGAACGAGGACGAGAACGAGTACGAGAACGAGAACGAGGACGAGAATGTGGATGAGGATGGTGCTGAGTACGAATACTGAAATAGGCCACGAGGATCGAGTATCTGCAAAAGGCGCGGCAAGTGTTTTAAACTCAATTAAAGATTTGCGGTATTCAATTCGATAGGAATAGGTTTCTGGAGAATTCAGGACAAAATTGTTCTTAATTTGATCGGAATTGAAGAGAAGTTGGAGTAGATACAAACGAAGAGACCAGTGAACAAGAGAAGGTAAATGAATAAATTAGATTTCTGGAAGACAAAAGGAGGCTCGTTTGATAATTTATCGCTGAAAAGACTGTTGAGAGATATTGAAATAATGAAATCTAGTTGACTTTTGCTATGGTGATTTGGAAAGGGATTTGGAAACTAGGGGTGACCTAAATCTATGGAAACATTCACTGACAATGGAGCGAGCACGACAATTTACTGCCATTGAATTGAGTTTGTAATCGATTTTTAGATGAGGAATTTGAATTGAAAAATCACTGCCTGGGCACAGGGGTGGATGGTGTTGAAAAGGTTCAATATCTGTAGTCAGTTGTATAAGATGGTTGGTATCTGTCACAATGAGATGATTTACTTTCCTAAGCCAAGGATTGTAAGTGTTAAAAGCATGCGCTTAATTCGCTCGGCCTTCGCAGAATTGGAATGCTCTATCCTTTCCGAAGTATCTGAGTAGTGCACTTCAGCTCATACCCATGTGCGACCCAATTCTCAATACCGACCTTCAGGCGAAAGAACTCGCGAGATAGAATCACAGGCAACATCAGAGGTAGATCCAGCGATGACCTCATTTAAGCTTTTTGAGATGTTCGAAGCTAAGATCATATGGAGATTTTTAAGGGACGTCGTTAACGTCAGTTCCATAGTTAGCTTTAGGCCACTGGAGGATATGAACATCTTAATTAATAAATAACTGCCCATCCACGTAAAACGCTATTTATATTATGAAGAAAAAAAGCCTCGGAAACCCTCCGGAAACTGCTGACTATAACTTGGATTGGGCCTGCAGCGAAGTTTTTGACTTAAATCCCAGTAGAGTTCCATGAGTAAGGGTTTACTCACGCAGAGTAAAATGGCAGCGACATGTTCGGCCAGCAGCATAATACTAGCCTACGCCGTCATAGGGCTCAAAACCCTTTTTTTTTCTTTTGGAACAGATCACTCAGAGAAGGAACTGGTCCATTGCACTCTTTGTAAGGTCTTTTTAATGAAATCTTTCAGTCTTACGAAGAAAGATGAGTAAGAGCTTCAGTGATAAGGTGCCTAAAGTACCAGCACCCAACACATCAGCGCCGAGTGCCTGCAGCCTTATGCAACCGTAAGCCTTACATTCACAGAGATATCGCAGGATGTTGTGTCACTTATGCCCAGGACATTTAAGTACCTAAGGAAAAGTGTTGTGCCATGTCACGACGTTAGTAAGCAACCTACAGTTTATTCCTGCTGAGGGACAGTAGGAAGGCCGCTGACTTCCTAGAGACGCCGGGAAGCATTCGTTATGCCATGTTATGCCATTTCCAGTTGTCTTCATATGAGATCCAACTGTCAATGGAAACCTTTACCGGGGACGAAGGCAGGCCCAACTTAGGTTCGGGTCCTGAAAAACCCTCCTCTGAATCTTACCTGGCAAATTCATCGGCGATTCCATTTCACGTGATCCCATTGTGACCTGGGACCGAGACAAGGGTTACTGAATTTGGACTTCCAACTGCGTTCAGTGATCTCTTGCATTATTCAACTAGCGTGGAAGTCTTGGCTGTTGCTACAGACGCTAATGCGTTGTCCCCTCCACCGACTCTCCGCAACATAGTTCTTTCCCATCAAGATTGCGGAAATCTGAGCTTCGAAGACAAATGCAAGCTTTCCTAACGTGAAGTGAAATCTAACGTTGTCGTCCTCCAGAAAGACACCAGCGCCACATCCTACATTGGTTTTGGAGCCGTCCGACTACATACCGTTTCTGGCTCAGATTCTGGGCGAAAAAAGTTTTGGGCACAGGGAAAGTCGGTTCCATATATTTTTCTGCAACAGGAGTTCTAGTGTCATCGCATGGATGGCATGTCCATAAGACCAGAGTTATAAGACAACCGGCGCGCAAGGTCATCAAAGCTCCAGTGCGTGTTGTACCAAAGACCACTAAACGCTAAACTCCACTGAATTTGGGGAGCTTACACCAACTCGATTCTCTCAGATCTGGTCAGAAGAATATATGCCTGAGGGATGGAATATCAGCATCATTTGCCAGATCCACCAAAACGAAGACCCCTCAACTGCGCCAACAAAATCACATACAAGATCTAATCTGCCATATTGTGTGAACGCCTGAAATCCTTCGTCAACGAACCAATTGGCCTCTATCAGTTTGATAGAAGTCCAAAATCGACCAAATCTTCCACTCTGGCAGATCCTGGAAAAAAGTCAAGATGTCTAATTCGATACTTACCATCTTTTCATAGATTTTAAGGCCGAATATGACAAAATTTATAGAGGTGAGCTACATATATAGAGCCATGTAGAGTTTTGGCATCCCTGCCAAGCTCATCGGTCAAAATGACGATTGAGAATGCTCGCTGCTCCGTCAAAGTCGGTAATGGCTTAACCAAGAGCTTTGGAGGTTTTAGACAAAGTGACGCGCTGCTATGTGTTTTCTTTAAAGTCATACTTGAAAAGTGTTGAAAAGTGAATACTGGAGGCACAATCTTTCAAAATTCTGTGCAACTACAAGTGTATGCCGATGATATTGGTATAATGGGCAGATCTCATCGGGCTATCACTGATATATTATGTCAACAAGAAGAGATCCGCAACATCGGCAAATTGGACAGAACGTCACCGTCGATAGATTAATTTCTTCGAGACAATAAAGGACGGTGCCTACCTTGGCTCTGCTATACATTCTATCAATACCTCAGCAGAAAGAAAACGAAAAATCACTCTTACCAATCGCTGTTTCTGTGGGCTTAAAAGGGAATTGAGTAGTAAGACTCTATACTTTGATCATCCCAGTCCTACTTTATGGTGCTGAAGCATGGACTCTATCGAAAGTCGTGGTGAGAGAAAAATCTTTCAACAAATATTCGGTCCCCTTTGCTTGGACGGGCTTTGCACTAGCAGATTCAATGACGAACTATACGAGCTGTGCAGCGACATCAACCTAGTCAGAAAACTGCACAGCAGTCGCCAAGATGGGTAGGACATGTAGGGTAAGTGGACAGAAATGCTCCGCTCCGCAGAGTCTTCCAATCGAACCCGGAGCCACAATGCAGTAAAGGAAGACCGCACCTTAAGTAGCGCACACAAGTAGAAATGGATCTCAACCGACTTTTAGTGCACAACTGGAGGCAGTTAGCTAAAGACTGGGATAACTGGAAAGGCTTGTAGGGCGAGGCCCAGGTTCAGCCCGAAATATAGCGCCGCCTAAGTAAGTGAGTGTCTTTCTCTCGAAAGGGCCAAGTGTTTCTTTTTTTTCTTCATACACTTCCGAAACGGTCCAAGCCTCTTCGCCATGGAACAAGATCAGGTTGATAAGGGTCTTGCGTAAAGCTGTGGAATTACCGGAGGGTGTTCTTTTTTTAAATGGCCTCCTGAGCTCAAGGAAAGCGATTGGCATTCTTGCAAAGCCGTATACTCATATGGTGTATGTCTTTTATGATGACATAATGTACTCTGCTTTTCCCTGGTTTTCCGCCGAAACGCTTTTGTCTGCTTCCTCCTTAATACTCATAAAAGCTCTAGTAATGATCCTCTGTTCTAATAATCACATTAATTTTGTCCGCTAACGCAAGTTAATGTGCGAACTTAATGAAGTTTCTTCCTCTTTTGTTTGCATGATTCTTTCTAGGACGGTATTAAAAAAGTCACATGACAGGCGTTACCTTGTTTAAAACTTTTTATACATTAATGGTCAAGTCTCTGTTCGTTGGACACCTTGACGGAACTGTGAGAATTCCACATAGCCACCCCGCACAACCTGACGAATCTGGCAGGAAGGTCAAAACTAGACATGGCTTTGCATAGCTTGTCCCTATGCAAGCTACGAGTACCATATGCGGCTTTGAGGTCGACAAATATGATGGATGGTGAGTGTCGATCTAAAAACTCTGGTCGTATCCAAGATGTGTCGTAGTGTGAATGTTTGATAGATGGAGTACTTTTCTAAATCGAAAGCGCATTGGTATGGATAAACCGTACTCGTACTTCGTTTTGCGGCGACCCGCTCAGATTTGCAATACGATTTTATGATACAATTTTGGTTCAGTCTAGGAGGTCATATCTCTTCGAGGGGCTGAATGCATTTCAGGTTTATATTTCCGAATTTGGCCTTGATACGGAATGTTATAAGACGTCCTCCTACATGTCGAAATCTGAGCTAATCCAGATCCGAATAAGTATAGTTGTCATATATGTGGGATCGGAGAGATGGTTGCGCTCTAAGTCTAACCGACCATAATCCCATTTTCTTTTGCCTTCTCATTCTCCACATCTCTGGTGGTGGCAATTTTCACCACAGTGATAGATTAATAGAAATCGTACGAGTCATTCGATGATGAACCAGCACACATCGCGGTACCCAGCCTGACTGAACTTGTCTGAACCAGTTGTTCAGCAGCACAAGATCTATTGAGAGTCTTAACTCTCCATGTGCAAAGCCGAAAATCGTTGTCCGTGAAACATTTACTGGGGCGTCAACATGCTGTTGGTTATCTCTGAACTGGGCAAAGGTCTAGCTAAACGGTCTGATCTCAGTAGACTCGTTGGTGTCATGTGAGCCTCCGTTTGCCTATTCAGGTTTTTTACCAACTAAAAACTGCCGACAAAAACGTTGTCAATATTTCTGTTTTCCCTCAGTAGGAAAACATATAGACTGCTGAACACTTTCTTAATAGGGATCAAATTTTTTCTATATATTCAAATATATTTGGTTTAAGTAAAGGCACTTCCTTCGAGCGTGATGGCATCATTGCAGAACTCTTCTGCTGTGATTGCCTTCTTCAAGACTATTTTGCCCATCAAATCTCTAACTTGGCAGATGTTTCCGACCTCCAAATTTCACAAATCAAAAGACTAGAACTTTCCAGTTTTTCTATCCTATTGTGTTAACTGAATCAGTTAACTTAAAGCTGGCCAATAAGGTGGTAATCATCAAACTTGAATTATTTGACACTTAAGGAACCGCACCGATTTTAATTAGCACAAAATTTTGACGATCTGACAGATCGTATGACAAACGATAAAGTCACTCCAATATTTGACTAACAAGAAGTGTTAATTTGTTAATTTGTCACCTCAATCATCCGGTTGAGTCATTAGACAGACTTGGTTAGACTTAGCATTTAGTATATTTTTTAGATGTCAAAGTAGGTAAGTTGCGGAACTTGTTAAGTACATTTGGTTGAGAAGTGTTTGCTTAGAGAATGAACAAATCCGGATATTTAATCTGAAATGTTATGTAATTTTTAATTTTCTATTACTTTTACTATTTATCATTCTTTTTGGTCATTTTAACAGAAATCAAAGCTTAATTTACAATAGATATTAAAGGAAAGTTTTGACACTTAAAAGTTAAATAAAAAAAAAATGAAGTTATATGTCACTATTAGTCTAAAATTTATTAATATTGTGGGATGAGTAAATTACATGAAATCCTAATACAAAAAAATTATACCTCTTAAACGTACTCGTATACGTGTGTGATAGGGTAACAAATTAGAAAATGTATTGCAGCAAAATTTCGATTTCTTGATGGGTAAATTCAAGAAGGCAAGATTTAATTTTTTTCAGAAACAGAAGGTCATTAAATTTCGCGCTATTGTTGAACTGTGAACATTTATCTATCATTGAGATGACTTTTGCTGAGTAAAACTAGGAGGCTATTAAATATGGATGACATGAACTTGGTTCAGAAAACAATCCAGTCATTCTTGAATATTCTAGAAAATATAAGCCTAAATATTTATTGAATATAAAAAATGCTAATTGGGCCCTGACTTGAAAAGAAATAAACTTAAAACTGCGTAGCTTCTCTACAGATCTCGAAAACATCAGTTGTATAGAAGATATGACTCCATAGTGGGGCAATTGATGCTTGAGTTCCAGAAATTGAGAGAAAATACCATAGTACCCGTATGAAATTTCCAAAATACATATTAAATATAAATAAATCTAGAAATGTGGTAAGAAGAAATTGGCGACAATACCGCCAAAAACTTTTAAAAACAAGACGAAGTTTCTTCAGTGCTTATAAATCTGGACCCAAGTAAAAACTGGAATAACAAGCTCCCGAGTTTTGAAAAGAATGCTTAACTTTTTGGAAATATCTTCAAGGTAAACAAGAACAAAAATAGGCAGGTCCCACCTTTTATAATGGGATATCCACTGATCTTGATAATGCGAATGAGCTCGCCTCAAACTATGTCAATAATTACTCAGTGTCGGAACACCTAAGTGACCAAGTCCCAGCGTGGGTAGAAAATGATAAAATAAATGAGTTTAGTATATCCTACGTAGAAACCCCGATAATGTCATGAAGATGACATTAACCTTCACATGAACAGCATCAACCCGGGTAGATATTTGAATTTTCTATTTCCAATATTTCCGCAACTTTTGATTAAATGTTGATGCCGCCCCGAACCAGTGACCAACTTTTTTGTAGCTTTGAGAATAGGTTAAAAGCAAATAATTTAGGGAATGTTCCTCCATGTTTGCTTTTAAATTTTAACTTTTTTTACGTGCACGAACAGTATCTACCCAGGTAGATACAGTATTTTTCAAGCATTTTGTATTGAGATTTTCGTAGTCCGGCACTAAAATATCATGAAACGGCGAATTAGATAAAGAAAATATTTCTTCAAACTGTTGGAAAATATATCAGTTTTCAAATTGTATCAGCAGTTTTCAATATGTCCACTTTTGGCGCGAATAATGGCTTTGAGACGGCCGAAGAAAGCATCGGACGCATCGCCATTCCCTGCGAAGTGCTTGTTTGAGGTGGTCCAAACTTTGGTATTTTTTAGTGCCAACCTTCGCCTTCAAAATACTCCAGACAGAAAAATCCAACGGATTTGCATCCGGAGAATTTTCAATCCATTGTGTCGAAGAAATGAACTGTGGAACATTGTTTTTTAATCAATCTTGGTTGACAGCCGCTTTGTGAGACGGTGCCGAGTCTTGTTGAAATGTCCACGGTCTCCGACCGAAATGATTTTTTGCTCAGGGCTTCAATACTGCCTCTAAGACAATTTAACGGTATACGATCGCATTAATTTTGACGCCACGGTCCAAAAATACGAGCGGAGAGCGACCATCGGCGGTTATGGTGGCCCAAACCATCACCATCGGTGCTGCCTACTTTCTGGTGGCCGTCCGAAGGAGTAAATTTTCGAAGGACCTCTCTGGCAAGTAAACTCGGTCATTTTGTTTGTTGACATATTGCTCGATAACAAATTGCGACTCATCGGAACAAACCAAATTCGGCAACTCACCACTTTCGTGCAAGCGTAGCAACTCCTTCGTTCTTTCGACTCTAACTTTTTTCTGTTGCGGTGTAAGATCGTGTGCTTCTTTTGGGACTTCAATGGCTTGAGCCCAAGTTCATTTTCAGTATGTGTTGCATCCGGTCCAACGATATGTTGAGCTCACGAGCCATTTTTCTTCCACTTCGACGCGGATTTCGCTCAATTCGAGCCTTCACTTTCCGAACCATTTCTGCCGACGTTGATGTCTTTTTATGACCACCTCCATGGCGTTTCGCAACGCTGCCAGTATCACGGTAACGACCTATGGTTCGAGACACAAATGATTTATTCACGTTGAGGTGCTGGAGGGCTCTAACGATAACTACTTGTGGTTTTCCAGTCAAATATAAAGCAATCACACTATCACGTTTGAATTCCATCGCGGATAAATTTTTTTGAACACAACTGAGACGCAAATCGTTTTAAAGACTTGAAAATAATAAAATTATCTGTCATGTGTCAAAATTTGAGCTCACTGTCATGAACGGTTTGGAAATTATAGCAGTCTGAAATTGATTACAGTTCGAGTCAGGCAGAGTGTAGATCTAATCATAACAACACCACGGCCTTGTTGAAAATTACCGATGATGTACGCTCTACCATCGCTGCAGAACTTCGGATGCTTATTTCTCAAAAGCATTTTATAGTAAACCATGACATTCTCCTGAATAAGTTATGAAATCAATGTGCTTTTGATGGTGGCCATGGCTCAAGTGTTAACGTATTAGCTTCCTAATCGGACTGTTCGGGGTTCAATACCAGCCGTGGCCGAAAGTCGTTTTTTCAGGCAACTAAAGTCTCTTGAGATGAATGGTTGCCTAAATACATCATCAAGTCAATTTACACTAAAAATTTTGTCTCCCCATTAAATGTTGGAGGTCACCCATGGAGCGAAATAACCACTGACCTCAAACATCTTGCATTCTCTTTCTTCCCTATTTTCCGAAAAACTTAACACATTCTTTGGCATTATAAGTGTAGTCATACCCACTTGAGTGTGAGTGTTAAAAAAAAAAAAAAAGGTCTTGGGTGTCAACTAATCTTAACAATCGGAACCAAGCTGTTTAACATGTGGTAGCAAAAATCCGTTGAGTCTGCCAGTAACTTCCGGTGTGCCCTAAGGGACTATACTATGCCCTCTTTTATTTAAGTAGTTTATAAATGTTATTTATAAAAAAATAATGTACTGCGATGATGCTCAATTACCAGGTGAAAAGTAACCTTCTTGACCACCAGAATGCGCTGCTACTGCAAAAAAGGTTATGGTGCCTTGAAGTCCGTTCATATTTAGGCAGACATGCCAAATTTCAGTGCAATACTGTCTTTAGTTTTGTTTTGACAGCTGATTGTTGTTGACGTGTTTGGCATCATGTTGAGTATGCACAAAAACGATTTCGTTCTCTCATAAAACATTATTTTTTGAGAGGCAAGACGGCGAAGGAAACAAAAGAAAAGTTGGATAAATGTTATGGGGCTAATGCTCCGTCAGATTACACCGTCAAATATTGGTTTCGAGAGTTTCGTGGTAGCCGCAACTCCACTACCGATCAAGTCCGCAGCGGTAGGCCCTCCGATGCGGTTAAAGAGGACAATGTCAAAAAAATACATGAAATGGTGTTGTTGGCTGACCGGAAAGTGAAGATGCGTGAGCTAGGAGATACCACAAAGATTAGTATTGAGTGCATAGCGCACACGCCATATTTTGGGCAATATTCTGCATACGAAAAAGTAATCCTGCCTCTGGATGCCGCGCATGCTCACTCCTGACCAAACGAAAGCGAGAGCACTTCGAAAGAGTGTTTGGACTTGCTGATGTGGAATCGGGCGGACTTTTGGCTTCGATTTGTAACTGGATTTAGATCCTTCGGACTATTATCTTTTCCCAAACCTCAAAAGATAAATTCAGCTCACGCGAGGAAATCATCGACGCCACGGAGGAGTATTTTGCAGACCTTCCGGAAAATTACTTTTCGGACGGTATGAAGAAGTTGGAAAATCGCTGGAATAAGTGTATCAAACTAACTCCCATTCATTCCCAGGGAGGTTACTTTTCACCCCATCTAGTACATAGAGTGACCGGATAAGAACGATAGGAAAAACCATTTAAATAAAACAACAACGGTTTGAAACTACGTTCACGCCACTATGTGTGTAATAGCATATCATTCAAATGGCCACCTCGGCTTCGCTGACAGTCGATTCAATTTTTGATGACTCGGTCCAATATGTGCGGCGTCATTCCGGGAATAGCGGCATTGTCGAATGTTGTGCTCGAGCTCGTACAAAGTGGTTGGCGTGTTAGCATAGACTAAGGACTTGACGTAGCCTCAGAGAAAATAATCGAGTAGAGTGGTGTCAAATCGCATGATTGAGGCGGCCAATTGGTGAACGCTCGCCGTGAGATGACCCAGTCGCTAAATTTATCATTCACAACTTCGAGCGTTGCGTGGTTTGTATGGCATGTAGCGCCGTCTTGTTGAAACCACAGCTCGGATATATCGATGTTGTCGAGCTTTGGAGATTGAAAGTCGGTTAACATTGCGCTATACCTGAGACCATTGGCGGTAACGGCGTCTCCTTCCTCATTTCGAATGGAATAAGGTCCGATGATGCCGCCATGCCATAAGCCGCATCAAACAGTCAATCTTTGTGGATGCATTTATGGTTGGCCGAACATTTGTGGATTGTGTTTTGCTTATTGGCAATGCCCTTTAACTGATCGGCGCCGAATCGACATTTCTGGGTCTTCTTCGATATTGACCGCTACGACGGCTATGTTTTCTTCATGTCTATCTGGTTGGTAGTTTAAGACCCAAAAGAGTGTATCCACTCTTAAACTTTTGCACGGTGCGCTGAACTGTCTTCACACTGAAGCCATGTTGACGACCGGCCTCATGACGAACTTCACGCTGCGTATTTACAACTGAACCGTGATTTCGATAATACTTTCTAATAATTTTCGAACGTTCGGCAAGCGTAAAATAATGCATGATGAAATGGCAAACCTTACTGAGTATTTTGACAGCTGGATGTCATTGGTAACTTTGACAGCCGCTGAAACATAGCAATTGAGAAAGCTATTATTGCCACCCATTTAATGCTGCCGACACTGCCATATGTACATCTTAAACAATTATTACACAAAATTGAAATCTAAGCCATCTTTTTCACTCACGGACAAATGATACATATTATGATTAAGTGGTAGCCATGTGCCAAGTAGCGCAAAATAAATTGCTAAAAATGATGTATAACCTTCCGCGGCATCACTCTACGCGAGATATGTACTCGTACAAAAGAACAAAGTTGATTTATTGTTAGATATAATAAACTTAATTCCAAATTCGTAGGGAGGTGCAAGAATACTGATAATCCCCTCGTTAATAATTTATTTTCCAAGTCTTATTTGATACAATACACTTGGAGTTCATGAATTCAATATTTAAATGTATTTAATATATTTGTTGTTAATTTATTTATTTATATATTTACTTAATTATCTTTTTATTTCCATATATTTATTAATTTATTTTTAATATTTTTTTTATTTATTTAATATTTATTCATATATTTGTTTAGCTATTTATTAATTAACTACAGTCGAATCCCAATAAATCGAAACCTCAATAATTCATAACAAACTGCTAGTCCCTTGAGAAATCGTCGCTAATTCGTGAAATTTTCATACATTTTACTCCCCTCGTTATTTCGTATTTTATTTGCATGGCAATGAACAAAAAACCTCTTATAAATCGTAATTCGTTTTTTAACCTCTTATAATTCGTAATGCAAAGAAAACTTTTTCAGTTAAACTACCGTTAAGTTTTGTAAACAATTTTGTTGGCTTGATGTCGCCTTACTCACCGTAGTTTTTTGTTCTATGTATTACGAGTTTCTTTATTCTTAGTTCACATATTTCATTCAAAGGATTAAGGTGTAACAATGTCAAACAAACGTACTCATAAAACGTTATCAATTGCTCAAAAACAAGACATAATTGCAGCAATTGATAATGGAGCAATAAAAATTGATGTGGCGAAACAATTCGAAATCGCACCATCAACACTCACTTCAATCCTACAAAAAAAAGATTTCATTATGGGAGAATCTACACAGAGTAAGCTGAAGCGTCAGAAACAATCTGAATATCCAGACATAAAAAATTTTCTTCTCTTGTGGCTAACACAGTGTCGGCAGAGTAATGTTTCAGTTGGCGGCTAATTGTTAATCGAAAAGCACTGTTTTTTGCCAAAGCAATGAACGTCAACAATTTTAAAGCAAGCAGTGGTTGGCTTGATGGGTTCAAAAATCGACACAACATCAAATTTAAAAAAACTTTGCGGTGAAGGTCCTGCTGTTGATGAAGACGTTTGTGCAGATTGGAAAGGAAAGCTGAGTGAATTGATTAAAGATTACGATGTCAGAGACAGACGAAACTGCCTTGTTTTATAAATGCTTACCAGATCGTACATATTGCTTTAAAAATAAAAAAATGTCATGGTGGTAAGCATAGTAAAGAACGAGTCACTTTATTACTCGCTGTAAGCATGGATGGCACAGAAAAACTTGATCCACTACTAATTGAAAAGTATGCGAAACCAAGGTGCTGTTTTTAAAGCAGCTTTCCAATGCATTACCGTCACAATAAGAAGGCGTGGATGACAATGGAGCTTTTTAACAAATGGCTTCAGATGCTGGATGATGCGATGAAAGCTAAAAATCGAAAGATATTGCTATTCATTTACAATTGCGCGGCGCATAATGGGTACCCTAATCTCAGCAATGTAAAAATAAAGTTTTTGCCAGCAAACACCACTTCAAAGTCCTGATGAAAAAAAAAGAGTTTCAATGTATACTATTTACGGCAATGCAAATTTCGTATAAAGCGTGGAATAGAGTCAGCACAGCTTGCATTCAAAACTGCTTCCGTGTTTGCGGTTTCAATAAAGATGTCAATGAAAACTAATGTCAAGACGAGCATTTGGAAATAGATTATTTATGGTTAGAGGGTTAGAGAAATCTTTTTTCGGTCCTTCAAGACCAACCCAACTGAGGGAAATCGAAAAAAGTTTAAACGAGCCAGGAATGACTGCAACGTCTTACTCAAGCGAGTGAAATTCCAATACTACCAAAAACTGAGGCAAAAAATACTGCAATGTCCCAAAGGCAGTAACAATTTTTGGTCATTCGTCAAAAACGTTAGAAATTCTGCCTCATCCTCCATCCCAATGCTCATTTACAATGATATTGCAGTTGTCAGCTCTTTGGACAACGCCAATCGGCTTGCTGCAACTTTGCAGCCAGCTCAACACTCCCAGATTGTGCTTTGTCTCGGCCTACGCTTGAGTGCGTCAAATCTTCAATGGGATAAATCCACTTTCGCACTCGTGTAGTAGTAAGAGTTCTTAAAGATCTTAACATTCACAAATCCGCTGGTCAGATGGTATATCTAATCTCCTTCCGAAAAGCTGTTCATCCTCTCTGGCAAAACCACAACGTAAACTTTTTCATCAATCCTACTCTTTAGGACTTTTTCCGAGGAGATGGAAAACAGCATTTGTCCAGGTCGTCCCTAAAAAAGGCGAATCTTCCTCTCTCTCCTTCTATAGACCCATTGCTCTTCCGTCTCTTCCTGCCAAGGTTATGGAAACGCTGATAAACCGTCAGCTCGTAAAATATCTGGAAACACGAAAACTTCTCAATGACCGGCAATATGGTTTTCGTAGCACCAGGTCCACTGGTGATCTGATGGCATGTCTCACCAAAAAGTGGAACCAAAGTCTACATCAATCTGGCGAAATCACGATAGTTGCACTTGATATTTCTAAGGAATTTGACAGAGTTTGGCATCAGGCTCTTTTGTCGAAAATTCGTGTTTTTTTTGATCGACGACTCTCTTCTTCCATTGATTAGAAATTACCTTTTGGAACATTCAATTCGAGTTGTCTTGGACGGTTTAAAGTCTGATATTCACAAAATAAATGTTGGCGTGCCCCAGCGCTCAGTTCTGTCTCCGACACTCTTTTTAATTTTCATCAAGCATCTTTGTCTGCTACTTTTAATCCAATATATTCCTTTGCTGACGACAGTGCTCTCTACTTTTCAAATTCGTTCGCGGACTCACGCCCCTGCTCTTCGGCTGTAGAACGGGAACGGCAGCGTATGTTAAGCTCATTAAATTCCAATATTAACAGCATAACCAATTGGGGAACTATCAATAGAGTGGAATATAATGCTTCCAAAACTCAATGCTGTCTGCTGTCATTGGATAAAGACCCAGCCATTATCCAAGAATGGCACTTACATGGTCGAAACCGAAAAACTTTCCATTCACGGTATGTGTGTCAGTGACAACTTACGTTAGAATGACCACATATTCGATGTCGCCAAAAATGCTGCGAAATTGCTAGGTTTCCTCAAATGACGTAAGAAATACTTTTCCCCTTCTGATCTGGCCTCAATATAGAAGGCATTCATCCGCCCAAAATTGGAGTACAGGGCTCACATCTGGTTAGGTACGCCTTAAACATCTCTGCATCTGCTAGACCGGATTCAAAACCGTGCGATAAAACTCATAGCTGATGCCATATCTCTCATGCAATGGGCACCCTCGAACACCGACCAAATATCTCTTTTCTCACTTTGTTTTATCGCTTTTTTCACCACCAGTGCTCCATAGAAATCGCTAGTAGCATTCCGCCCCTTCAAACCTTTAACCGTAACACCCGTATCGCTATGAATGCTCATCAGTATACCCTCAAGCCCACTCGCTTATGGAATGCCCTGCCTAGCTCTTTATTTAATAGTCATTATAACCTTCAAATATTTAAAACCAACGTTCACCGGTACCTCTCTTTCTATCCTCCCTGATTTTCCTTTGCCCGCGCTGTGTGCAAGCATTTTAAGGGTATCCATTGAGCGCGTGCAAATTATAAAAAAAAAAAAATTATGTCGCAAAAAATGTTTTTGATTACTTAATAGGCTTGGAGAACGGAGAACACAATTGAAAAGAAAAAGCAAAAAGAACATCAAGCAATCAAAAATAACAAATTTTTTTAAATAACGAGCTTTTTCTTGAGTTTTGTATCTTAATGTAATTTTATGTTTCCTTTTTTATTTATGTACGGTAGTACATATTTAAGATGTAATTACATACAAGTTAATTGAGCACTTAGTTTTCATAAAGTCAAACAATATGTATTGGAAAATCATATGAAATGTAAAGCCGCGTTAATTCGTATTTTTATATTTTTCCACCTCGTTAAATCGAAATCTCGATAATTCGTAACCTGCGGTAAAATTCGTAAAAAAATGCTGTTCTCTTGCCATTTCGAATTATCGGGATTCGACTGTACTTTATTTATTTATTTAATTATTTTGTTTGCGATTGAAATGATTTTTATTATAATCAATATTATTATTAATTCATTTATTTATTTACTTTTTTTTTCATACTGAGTTTTAAATATAAATTTTTCCTCAAAACGTAAAACCTAAATTTAACTTATCTATTTCGTAGAACTATAAATTGCCAATGACAGTAGAAAGATATTCAAAAAGTTATCAAATCCTTGTGTTAAGTAATGTGCTATAATTCAGAACAACTTAATTTTATTTCTTACTGAACAAATAAGAAACTAAACGGTAAGTACGTAGGTGGGTGACCACATGGGAACTCAGTACTCCGCGTGCTGTTGACAAAACGCGCCACATGGGCATAGTACCCCGGCGTTAAATCCCGGACCCTACAAATTCATTTGTATCGTTCCCTTGATAATAATAATAATAATAATAATAATAATAATAATACGAAAATGGTATAAATATACTCGTAGTATAGCGGAAACGTTAGTTAAGTTTCTTACTATTTTTGGTCGTCATTAAGCGCCTTCTCGCACAGGTATAGAGAATTTAATGGATAGATAAATTTTAACGTCTACGACAGATTAGTGATGCGAAGACTCCAACTCGTGTTCGTTCAGCAAGATCGGCTGAAAATATCGCCGCAGTAGCTGAAAGTGTGACTGAAAACCCAGATGTGTCTATTTCGAGACGATCTCCGTAATTGGGACCATCCGCAATCACTTTGCACCACATTTTTCATAAAGATGGTCCAGTTCACAAGATCTGAAGCCAACAGACCACGCATAACGCCGAACTTTCGCTGATTGGGTGATGGAAATGATTGCACAAAACCACGATTTTTTACACAAAATTATTCTGAGAAACAACCTTTCCATACACGAGTTACAGTTTGGTGCGGCTTTTGGGCTGGCGGTGCCATTGGGTAAGGGACTGGATTACCCATGATTTAGGTCTTATATTTGCCTATATAAAGACTGAAACGAATAAAATCTGTAAATTTTAATACGGGCTATACTTCCAATGCGTAAAAATTGCAATCCCATTTTGTACCCAAATTAGCTTGTATATTCTCTAGTTTCAGTTTATTATTGATTTTAGTTCGGTGCGGTTTAAATTATTTATAAAATATGAGTCAAGAGGAACGCCGTAAAAAGAACATCGACAAATGGCTCGAAAATACTTCGCGTCCAAACCATTTCATTGCAAAAAAATTAAACACGGCACGTAGTACAGTGGATTCTGTTATTAAACGATATTTGGAGACGTTGACAGTTAAGGAAAATAGAAAAGTGGATCTAAAAGTGGAGCACATGATACAAATTTGGACAGGAAAATAGTGGGTACCATCGTAAAAGACCGGACTATGTCATTCAGAGGTGTTGCTCGGAAATGTAATACCAACCAAACAATGGTACAAAGATCTAAAAAACGTAACGGTCTAAAAAGAAGAAATACTAAAAGTTACTGAAAAGCAAAAAAAAGTCATAAAAACACGTGCCCGAAAGCTATACGAGTTGATCGGCAACAAGAAAGCGTGCTTGGTTTTGGATGACGAAACTTATGTCAAAGCCGACTTTACTACTCTTCAAGCTGCGCAGTTTTACAACTTGTTTGAAGCTGAGATTCTTCCGCAATCAACAACATCGATTGGGATGCAAAAATTCGGGTCAAAATATCTCGTTTGGCAGGCCATTTGGCAATGTGGACACAGAAGCTCATCGTTTATTACAACGGGAACAATTAACGGAGAAGTGTACATTAACGAGTGCCTAAAAAAACGGCTGATTCCTTTATTAAACAAACACGAGGGTTCAACATTATTTTGGCCAGATTTAGCTTCAGCTCACTATGCTCATGCAACTTTGAGCTTTCTTGTTGCTAAAAATGTCGACTTTGTCCCAAAAGACATGAATCCACCCAATGTTGCACAGTGCCGTCCCATTGAAAGGTATTGGGCTTTGGTCAAAGCTAAATTGTGGAAAAGTGAGCAATGTGCAAGGTACGTAAAAGATTTTAGTGCTAAATGGAAAAGAGCGTCCAAAAAGATCACGGATGTAACTGTCACCAACCTTATGAAGGACATTCGAAAGAAGTTGAGGAAAGAATGGGAACCTAAATAATTTTTTTTTTCTTTTGTAATTGTGAATGAATTTAATAAAAACAGAGTTTTAAAGCAAATAAAAAAAATTTACATGAATTATGAAAATATTTTTTTTTTTACTTTGAAGTTTCCAAATTTTATTCGTTTCAGTCCTTAATCTGCAAAATTTTCAAAAACAAATTATGAGCGCTGGAAAGATTAACTTCTTCATAGACCTCCTCCCAATTTTGGAAACATTGCTCGTACGTACGAGTATAACTCGAAATTAATTTGGTCACCACAGGCGGTAGACTATTTTTTTTTATTTATTATTACTGAGACATTTAACAAGATAGCAGTCGTTGAATTATCTGGAACTTCAAGATCGAACTCGATGCAAGCACGCGAATTTTCCTGTATTTTATCGAAGCGGCCGAAAACATAATCCAGCCATGTACCAAAAATTGGCCTAGTGTTATCTGTATGAAAGATGTTTACTGCAATAAGTGCAACGTATTGGACTGTCACATATCAGATTTCTGCCATTTGAACAACGCAGTAAAGTAAGCCGCCTTTAAATACACCAACGTAATATGTCGCTGTAACTGCCACTAAGCACATGATAGTTTACTTCGAACTTGAAGTTGGGTGATATAGGGTACACCGCACCATCGTAATTCGCGTGAATTTTTCTTTCCCAACTTTTCATCACCCAACAAGACTTAATGTAAGCTGACTCCGCTCCTTCTCACCCTAACCATTTGCGTGTCGGCTTATACGCCATTCACCTGTTAACAACGAAATACTCCAAGCTAAACGGAAAACAGAAAAACAAGATGTCAAAGCAGACGGGTTGGTGGCAAATAAAATGAACCCTCAAAATCCGGTGTTGGCTCTAAATTTTTCACGAAACCGAAGAAGGCATCCATCGGAGAACCCTGCGTTGTACCCAGTTGGTAGTGTTTGTCCTTAACGCGCTCGCTGACAGCACAACACAAGGCAACATTAAATGCCAGAGCATACCATACCGAGACCCAACCACCACATTGATATTACATCTCGAAGGTGGCAGCTACGGATAGCTGGATGTGGATACCAACCAACCGACCGGCAACCGTATGGGTTCTCTTTGAAAATTTTAAGCACGATTCCCATAAATTCTTCATTAATTTGATGTGGAAAGTCGAGTAATCTATTTTAACATCCCCAATCGAGGCATGGAACAGAATACCTAAGGAAACACCGGATCACCTTGTTGTGAGTGCTTTCTATGGTCTGCTGGGTATGGGGTATGTTCAGAGATATGTGCGGATACCACCATCATCATCAACATCGTCGCTGGTGTTGTCTATCTGTCTCTGTCTCTGTCTCTTCATAAACTGCTGGAAAATATGACATTGAGAAGTGTCAATTTAGATTAAATATTCGAGGTTGTTTTCTTGTTTTTTTGGTTCGTTCCCGTTAGATTCACCGTCGTCCTTTCGAATCTGAAGGGTGGATTAAGGGAAGTTTAAGGCAAACGACCAGAAAATGTTGGTGAATTTTTGATTGGCTGTCAATAATCATCATAAAAACGAATACAGTTGGCAATATTTTGATCACGCAATTTAGCCTGACGCTTAACGAAGACGAAGGTACGGATATGTATACTTTGATAGCGCCCATATAAGAGTAGCTGCGCTGAACCTCCTCTTCCTTGTCCTTGTCGATTTGTGGGGGGGCAGAGCGGAAGTTGGAATTTATGTGCCCGGGAAAGTAAATGGATCATTTTGCTTTGGTCAGTGGATTTGAATGACGGGCAATAAAATTTATTGACTTTGTGCCGACGATTGAATTTTATGGGTTCGTCAATATCAATTGGATTAGACGAAGATGACGATGGATAAACGACTCGGTTACAGATTGTATTAACTTGGAAGTGGTAAAGCATTATAGTTGTAGGAGGAATGGAGAGGGTTATGTGAAAACTTCAATTGATATTTTGGTAAGGTTTTCGCTTTCCAATGTCTTCCTCGTTTTAAATTATGAGATATGTATTTTGTGAACGAAAAGATGAGTTGATTGATGGCCGTAGGGATTTTTGTGGACAGACTGTATGCTCATTTTGAACAGGCCATGGTACAGATTCTGAACTAGAAATCTTCGGCATTTCTTTTAACACCCACAAGCATGCAGGAAAGGGAAACATTATTTTGTATGCTGTTTAAGTGTTTGAAGATCTAGCCAGCGGAGGACATCTAACAGTAGGTACACACTATTTAAGCAAGCTCTATAAAATTCTAGTTTAAAATACTTGCTTGCCAACTTCCTTAACTGCGGAGGTCAGCTTAACCAACAGTTTTACAAGGGGTTACCATAATGACATAAGTGAAAACAAAAATCACCAGCTTTTATTCGAATCATTGGACCTGCATAGCACAGCTGGGCGAACTTTAGTGCATACGCATGAATCGGATAAGGCACAATGTGAGAATTTGGAGAAGAAGCTCTTAGAATCAACGACGACGTCAGATGTAGGCTAAATACTTGAAAATCAGGATATCTAAGGTTGAGCTGAAATCTTTTGATCATGGCATCGAAAAGTAATGAATGGCTCCCACAATAGTTGTTAGGCACACGCTCTTTAGTGGTATACACGGTCGATTCTTCCATCTGGAGCGGGATTTAAGACAGGATAATGTTGAGGATGTCGGTTGGTATATTCTGCAAGCAACTCGTTATATAGATTTATCTGTGGAGTGTGTAGTCCAGGTCTACAAGGCCATTGCAGCGTATGGTAGGACTATATTACCTCAAGTCTGGCCAGCCTTGAATTCAGTGGATAGGTTACTTTTATGTTTACTTAACAGCCCCTCGATATATGAAGCATTTCTAATTGAGACTCGGGAGACTTGCACCCACTTTGGTCCAGAGCACCCCGTTTCCAGCTCTGCAAACCGACCAATCAAGCATCTGTATCTGCATACTGCATAGTACATAGAATTGGCAGAATTAGTGTTCACAGTGTCTTCGAAGTTAAAACCTTTGAACTGACCGGTTTTGGCATGTGGTAGCAGCTGTCTTCTGGGTAAGTCTTCGTCGTCAGGGAGTCCCTTAATCAGCTTCTCTTTGTATTTTCTGTCTATTTTAGGCGTACTTGAGCATCAAGTGATTAGTCTGATCTTTTTTTGACCATTGATTCATTTAATCTTTTAGCTCGTGGAGGGGTCAAAGGCAGATATTTAGTTACTTTGACCTATTAGGAGCTGAGGTCATCGGTTGTCGATATTAGAGAGGATGATAGCGAACCAACGGTGGAGCAAAATATTATCATAACTAGAACACGTTTCTTTCATCTCAACATCCACAAAGGGAGCAGGCAGTCACCTGACCCAACATCCGTTACCTACATTGCTCACATTGCGATTGAGACAAGACGCAGCTGTAATATTTTGGAGTGGATGTTTCAAAAAGTTACCACTGTCTTGGTGGAGGCCAGAACCTCAGGAAGTACTGTGAAGAAATATTAGGTTGAATAGTTATAATCTACAGCTGCCAAATACTTTTATAATCGAGTCTCCTAAAGCCTTTCGAAGAGTTTTATGTTTTTTTTTTTAATTGAAGAGGCTCATTAGAGGCGGTGTCTCTGATTCGCAAAATTACGTAATGATACCATTTTGTCAAAAAGGTTTTCGACAAAATGACTCCGTCTGAGAACGGAAGCAGTCCCAACGTAGGTTCCAGTCTGGAAAAACTCTCTTCTGTGCCTTGCCTAGCAAGCTCATTCGCTATTTCATATTCACTGAACCCATTGCGACATGAGTTCCAAACAAAACTCAGTGAATCCACGTTCAGTGAAGTCTTACATTCCTAAACTAGTTTGGAAGTCGTAAGAGGATTTAGTGCAGCTTGGCTGTCGCTACAGATGCAAAGAATTCACACCTCCTCCCCCCACCGATCATTCAAAACACAGTTCATTGCTAGCAGAAGTGGGTATCTCTCCCCTTGAAAGACAGACGCAAGTTTCCTAACGAGCAGTGAAATCTAACGTTGTCATCCGCCAGAAAAGCATGAGCGTTTTGGAGCCATCTGTAAAGACCCGATTACATTCTTTGTTTGACCCAGCTTCTGGCCGAAAATATTCTTGCAACAGACGGTACAGCTGCATCATCTGCTTATGCCTGAGCATTTCCGCCGGAAAGCGTAAACTGTGAGTTGACTTAACCAATATACAATACGTATTCGTATATCATAGCAGTGGAAGCAAGATCCCGCGCTACGGGCAACACATATGTATTTGTCCCCACCGTCATATATTGCCAGCAATCAGTGACTGTAACCAGAGTTGTATTCACCGATATTGCTCTTACTTACAAAATTAGTGTTTCGTCTACACATGCCATCGAAAGTCACTTTGTCGAATTCAGCCCCATTTTCGATGGAATTGCCCAGCGCTTACCCAGTTCTGTACACCTGCCAGTTTTGTACACCTGAAGTGCGACCATTCTCCTTCAACATGAAGAAAGTCAGCCTAAATCTTCTAAAGCTGTTGGCAACCGTGTAGTCACCTCCTCTGATTTTCGGTATAAAGGCTACTCTCTCTGCTTGGTACGAGTACGTATGCCAAAGCCAGGCTAGCAGTGAAAATTCCCTAGATAGTTTCCAGCACCTGGTACATACTGGTATATAGCCAGTAGCATAACTAGACATATGCCATCGGTGACAGGTGGCTTGAAGCTGTTAAAGGAAGCTGCACCGTGCTTGATGGCCTCATCCTCCATCGCAACTAATGTCGGATACCATCTACCGCGTGCTGTGTTACTCAGTTCACTTGTATCTTAGTTAATAGGAGCCGGTAGTGGACTTGTTCTGATTTTGTTACCGCAAAAGTGGGACTCAAACATGAAGCAGAGAGTCTTTGCCTACGACTCAGTGCAGGAGCCATTTGATTTTTTGAGTGGCTCGAGTTTGGTGATTTTCCTCTTTTGAGGACTTTGATTAGCCTGCTGGGCCCTCAGTTTATACGATTTGGTGGAGGGACCGCTCAGGCTCTGGCGGTAGTACCAGAAGCATTAAATCCACATCCAAAGTTCCTATACAGATTTTGTGAGAGGTTTTGTATTCAACTCGGAAAGTCTACTACATAGGAATGCACTAAATGATTTAGAATGTTGAAGATTAATCTCCAGTTAATTTTATAGATTAGAACTACGTACCGGGAAAGTTGCCTCTTGCCTGCGCTGATTTAGAAATAAAAGTAAATTAACTCTTTCCTATCTGCACATGAGTAATACCTCGATGTAGAGACCGTTCTACAGAAACTTTGTCCAAGCCCACTAAGACAGAAGAATTATCCTAGCTCTTCCGATTCCTACTCACTCTTTCCACACATCGTCTGCCCCCCGAGTTGCCACGAAATTCAGGAGATGACGCGCATCAGTTTCGGTACCCCGAGAAAGTCTTTGTTTCCGCGGGGCTTTGCAACTTAATACTTAATTATTTAAGAGTTTATTGTGGAGCACTTCACCCTAAGAGTCTCACTTTCCATATCGATCGCATCACTTCTAAAGCCAGTCACCACAGTTGATCAACACAGTAGTGGCGCTCAGAGTCTTTTCTATTTGAATGGAAATAGTGCCTACTTGAGATAGTTGTCACAGTTAATCAACACAATAGCCTCCCCAATTCAAAGCACCAAGGTTTAGATTGCCAGGCTTACCATAAGACCTCTTATCCCTGTCAATTGCTCTTTAAACAATATTCTATCAGAGCGTGGCTCTTTTGGAGCTCGTTTGATCTATTTGGTTGTCCTCGATAAGCTGTCAAAACGAGCACTTTCAGAAACCATCTGTATATTCTGGAACAGGCCTCTCCGATTCTCAGGGTCAGTGATTAAATCGGCGGAGGTTGTTTTCAGCGTGTTTGTTGGGGCTTCCAATTGCTATTGCAAGTTATATCCTGTGTGGTCACATTACTTACATTAAGTTCGCGGTGAACAAGCCTTTCCATTTATCCGGGTCTTTAGCTAACTGCCTTAGTTGTGCACTCCTAGTCGGTTGGGGTCCTCTTCTGCTTGTGCGCGAAACCTAAGGGAAGGTCTTCCTCTACTACGCTGACCCTTCGCGCTGAATTCGAAGACTCTGGGGGCCAGAGCATTGTTGTCCATTTGCTCTACATGTCCTACCCATCTTAGGCGATTGACGCGCAGTTTTCTAACTAGCTCCATGTCGCTGTACGGCTCGTATTGTTCGTCATTGAATCCGCTCCAGCAAAGGTCGTCAACGCAAACAGAACTGAATATTTTTCGAAGAATTGTTTTCTCGAAACGACTGAGGATATCTTCATCCGCTTTCGATAGAATCCACGATTCATCGCCGTAAAGTAGGACTGGGATGATCAAGGTCTAATATACAATCTCGTTAGTTTTTGGATAGGGCCTTACTACTCAATTACCTTCTTAGCCCAAAGGAACATCTACTGATTAGAGCGATTCTCCGCTTTATTTCTGTTGAGGTGATGTTGGCAGAATTTATAGCAGAGCCAAGGTAGACATCGTCTTTTACTACCTTGAAATTATAGCTGTCGACTGTGTCCAACTTGTTGATATTTTGTGTCCCTTCTTGTGGTAAGCATAAACCTGGTTTTGCCCTAAATTGTCGCTAAGCCCATTTCGGTAGCTTGCGTTTCAATATTAGTGAATGCACAAATGAAAGCCCGCTAAGTTCTCCCAATTATGTCGATATTATCGGCACACGTTTTGTAGTTGCATAGATTTTTGAAGTATTGTGACTCCAGTGTCCGCTTGTGTGTTACGCCCAATTCACTTACATCACCAGGTCTTGTCGAGACGTTAAAGGTCTCAGATAAGTCATTCCCGTCTTTGATGGAGCATCGAGCGTTATCAATCAATATTTTGCACAGAAGGACACGTTTGGCAGGGATTCCAAAACTAGGCATGGCCTTTTATAGCTCGTCTCTATAAGTGCTGTTATATGCGGCTTTAATATTGATGAAAAGATGGTGAGTATCGATGTTGACTTCTGGAGTTTTTTCTCGGATCTGCAGGATTGTGAAGGTTTGGCTGATTGTGGATTTTCCTGGTTTGAAACCGAACTGATAGGGACACAATATAGCAGATAAGATCTTGTATAAGTTGGCGCAGTTGAGGGGCTTCCGTTTTTGTGGATTGGACGTACGGTACTGGGGTTTCGTTCATCAGGCGTACGCTGTCCACAAAGTCATTTCTAGCAGCTTTAAATACCTCGGTCAGTAAGTCCTCAGGTCCAGCTGCTTTGTTAGATGTCAGCTCAGATATTACTATCCTTGCTTCATTCTAGTCAGGTGAACGGAAGATTTGGCTATTATCGTCTAAGGTGAATAGTCTATTCTGCCTGAAAGCTGGATGTTGGGGCTCTTCACTGTTATACAGTCTGCAGAAAAAGTTTTTCCATGTTCTCAGCACCGACCGTGACTCTACTACAGGATTCCCTTCTTCATTTCTACAGACGGGGTTTTTGCCTTGACACGTTATTCGTGATTGTGTGCTTCTCTTGCTCTTTCTCGGCTCTAGAGAAGCCGTTCTGCTTCCTATTTTTTCTGCTCGCAGAGCTCACGAGGAGTTATTATCTTTCGTTGCACCGCCGCTTTATACGCTTCTTGTATAGCTGCATGTGCTTGGCGGCATTGTTCATCAAATACGGGATTTATTGTTGGGGGTCGAGTGGAACCCAGCACTTCAGTTATAGCGCCTCTGGTGACACGTTGGCAGCGTTTCAACTGGTACTCACTTCTTGATGCTGGTGGCATAGGAGTTGTTGAGAGATACGTGTTCGGCAAATATCCTGGCGGGGTCTTGCAATTGCAATCTTTTTAAGTTATATCTTCTCGCAGTAGTTCTTCATTATGTGGTGTTTGGCAAATCCGCATTCGCATCGTGGCAACAACGAGATGGTTATCGAGTTAATGTTGGCTGCCCGGAAAGTTCGGACGTCCAGAATACTGAAGGCATGCATTACGTCTAACGCAATGTGGTCAATTTGTTTTAGCGTTTCGTGATCTGGAGACCGCCATTTCTCCTTGTGTGGATTGATATGAGGAAACCGTGTGCTTGCTATAGTGAAATTTTGTCCTGCCGCAACGTCAATAAGCATAACTCCGCTACCAGACGTGGTGTCGTATAGGCTATACTTCCCAACTGTCCCATCAAATATGTACTCCTTTCCTATTCCAACGATTTTAACGTCATGTTTCGGATATTGCTCATAGGTCTTGTCGAGGAGCTCGTCGACACATTCTTTGGTAGCGTCATCCGTGTCTTCCGTAACGAACATGGGCACATATTGGACTTATGTTTGCGAAGTTAGCTTTGACTACGGATTGCCATAAGTAGCTCACTCACATGTCGGCAGTTCAAGAATACTTGCCTAAATCTGACACATAGGCCACATCCGCAATAAGCACTGCTTCTGTTCCCTGTAGCAAGCACTGTTTTTCATTCTTCTTATGTCCGGCGCATTCCATCGCACTTCCTGGGTGCTGGTGATATCTGCGAGATAGTAGTCAAGGGCCTCTGCTGATCGTTCGGCTGCACGTGGTCTGTTAAGCTTCCGAACATTCCACGTGCAGATCCGAAGATCGTTGTCTTTAAACGTTTGTCAGGGTTATGTATATCCGACGTCACTGGTTATTTCGTCACATCTTGTTAATCTCTTCCGTATAGGGTTGTGAGTCCTATAACGGCGTAGGCCAGGATTATTCTACGTGTTACCAGGAACTACCAGCGGGCGGTAAAATAAACACTTCTCTATGAACTTGATTGTTGGGCTACTGGGCCAATCCAGTTTATAGGACAGTCAGCAATTTGCCGATCAATCGCTGCGCAGGTCCCCCCGTGGGGTCACCACCATATTGTTTAACCTTTTGTCGTCTGGTGTGGACGTATTTGGCCCTTAGTTCAACGGGTCTTTTTCATAAGCCTTTTTGTCACGACAAAGCTGTCAAATGAAAGAAGGGTATTCCGTTTGACTTTGTCTATGATATCCATACACACTCTGATATAACCACAGCGTTTTGTTCTAATACCTTGGATTCTATGTCACTTACAATGTAGAATCTATATTGGAAATTAGCTCCTTAGAAGTCAATAGAAAGGTTAACCCCTTGTTTATGCCTCCTCAAACAACAGCGGGCAGTTGGTTTGCTTGGGTGATTGTCATGATTTGAGAAGTGGCCCAATCAAACCATGCTCCGCTCATACTTCCTAACTCACATGAACGTCATTTTTATCGTTCACCGATGCAAACCTTTTTCTGTCCTCACTTTCACTGACTTAATCATCCATACCAAGAGCTGCCCAAATTTCCAAGGATTCTTAGCACATCATAAAATATATGAACTCACAGCGAGACCTTACCTCGTTCATCAAAAACACTTTCTTTATCGAAATGTTTGCACAAAAATTGCTGCCCCACAAAAAGTGAAGCACTAAAACTAAGGCAAACATTAAAATCTGCTTTCAACTAACCAACCAACCAAGCACGCCGCAATGCATCGCAAGAGTTAACATCTGCAAAAATAGTGGCGAGGGAGGGAATGTTCTCATTATCGGCACCACCGTAAATAACCTTTAAATTACACTACTAGAACATAAAACCGTCCATTAAAATTTATTTCTCTGGGTAAAAATAATTGTGCCACCAGAAGCAGTAACCCACAGCCGGCCGGAATACAGACCAGAGTCAGAAAAAAAAAAAAACAAAAAAATACAAAAAACTCTCCACGCTTTCACAACCGGAAGCAAAAGGATCTACCCAACACGCCATCCAATGGTGAATGTGAGAAGTTGCAACTGGAATGCAATCATAAAACGCGCGCCACTGTTACAGTCTTCAACATGGACGAAGATACAAAAAAAAAAAAAAATTCCCATTCACTTCCACAAAACTCAGTGAAAAGTGAGCAGAAAAAAGAGGAATAGAACGAACTGCTAAAGGGTAACTAACTGCATTTTCTTTATCACCACCCTGTGGAACCCTATGCACATACTAGTGCAGTTGAATCCACTCCATCGTCCCACTCTATGCTCAGAAATTACATCTCGCAACGATGAACTTCTGCAGTAATTTAGGATTTTCGGACCAAAACAAGCAGAAAAAGTGAACCCACCCTGCGTGTGAGGGTGGTACAGTGGATCGTCTCAACCGTCTCCAGCCATTCTACCCACTCCATGGATAGTCGGTATTTTTACCTCAACGAAAGTGCTCAAGGATATTATAACTTCAAATGCTGAAACTTTACTGTTCTGTTTTTTCCTACTCACCCTGTTCGTTCGTCTCTTAGTTGGATTTTGTTCCTTTTTCTCCGATGGGTCCTAGCGATTCTCCGTATTTGCCGACATCCTGGACAAAGTTGCATCCTGCTTATTCGAAGGCAATAAGCAGTAAACAGTAACCGGTAAGCGGTAAGCTCCAGCCAACTTGACTTACATTCCATAGATGATGGATGTCAGTAGATGAAAGGATGAAAACAGGTGAACTTTGTCCTCTGGATCCTGTCCTGTATTCCATGTGTCATAGGCTGGGTTTTCATATTTTTAAGGATTGACTTTTGTATTTACAATTATGATGGGAGAGGCCACCAGGCTAAAGGACCATACATTAAAGGCAATTAAGTGCTCTGTTTTTTTTTTCAACGGGTGTTGTTCTACCTCTTTTTGGTATCCTGGTTTTGGAGGTACTAGCTCCATGGTACATACTCGCACATAGCAGGAACCAGAATCAGTCCACGTGTATGAGTATGTCAAAGGCAAAGTGAAAATGCTGTCCTTTGTGGCTGTTTACTTGTGTTTAACATTATGGAATCGTTTATTTCCTTTTTTCGGTTCTTTATTCTATTTTTTTGTTGAGAAAAGTGGTGAAAATCAGGAAGCGAAGAACACAACAGCACATCAAACCAGTGTAAAGTAGAGCAAACAACAGCCGGTAATGTTGAAAAGCATAGCTTAAGGATGTTTTACTTTACAGACGTGCAGAGTGAAAGGATTCCTGATAAAGTTTGAGGGTTTGAGGTGTTTCTGGTTTGTTGTTTCTTTTCCCTTTTTCCTTTTTTTTTTTTTGTGTGTTTGTTTTGTATTTCTGGAAAAAGAAAGGAAAATTCCGGTTATCCTTTGGTCCCGAAAGCCAAAAACCTATGCAGAATGAGAAAGGCAAAAGGCAAAGAATTTCAGAATTCCACTTGTTTTTGTGTTTCTCTTTGGAGTTAACAAAGTTGAATTGTTTACACTTGGCTATAAAGGGTCCTTTTGGCGCCTTTGACGAGCAGTGATTTGTAGAGATTTTTTCACAAAATTTTTGAATGTGTTAACGATTATCTGAACTTTAAAAATTGCTCAGCTTTTAATTGGATTATTGACAGTGTTACTTTGAGAAACTAAATAGATTGACAGGGCAAAGTTATTCGTATAAGGAACGTCATAGAATATAGATTTCGCCTGATCAGCGTGCAGACTACAAAACTAAGAACTCAGAAGTTGAGAGGATAGACAAGTTGCCTCCTCTGTGCTACTACAAATTCAAACTGTCTATTAAAATAAAAGGTCGTAGGCAGGGGGCAATTGGCCTCATGACCAAAGTGATCTACCAAACATTTGGGAAAATGTCCTAATTCGTTTAAACACAATATTCAATCATCTTTTACTTGATATACAGAAGAAGATATTCTGCTAAAACAATTAAAACTACCTTTTCCATATAAATTAAGTCAAGTCAGTTACGAGCCCAATAGCAGTTTCGGTGACTTTACGCATTGTCTACCCTTTGACAATTGCCTTACTGATATCACACTTGACTCCATAACACCAGAACTTCAGTTGCAGCAAAAATATGAATTCGGCCGTTACTAATCTCAGAACTAACTTTCGACAGATTTTGAAATCCATAAAATGATTCTATGATGTGACCATGGGTTCTTCGCGGAAGACAAAAACCATGGGCATCACTACGGGTCTATTGTGGCTACACTTGCCCACCCTCTGTAGTGGTATACGCACTTCGTTTTTTTAATATGTAGCGAAAGCGCGTTACTACTTTAGAAAATTGGAACATGTAAATATTCACTTATGTTTATTCAATATTGTTGTCTTATAGTTGTACTCTTCTAAAATGTGTCTATAAAAGAAGAGTCCCTTTTCAATTATTGGAAGTCGATTTTGTGTTGCCTTACTGCGAGAAATAAAGTTTTGTTAGTTTTTTTTGAATCGGGTCTTTTTTATTTAACGTTTTTCTTTATGGTGCCGAAACCCGGGACTAACAAAACGGTACTATCGAAAGTTTTAATTTAATAATGGAAAATTCAAACCGGTCCGCCTATAGGGGACAAGTTACGCGCGTGGCAAATAGTGCAAAGGAATTTTTGAGTTCAACAGAATCGCAAATTACATCAGAAAATAAAGACAATTGGGAAAATATCGAAGAGGAGTTGTCAGTGTACCTTTCTCGGTTAAAATGCGCTCATGATGGCTTGTTAAAAGCAAACAGTGAATTTCTGCGAAGTGGGGTAGCGAAAGATCCGTTGAAAGACTGCGAAACATCAGTTGAATACGAGGACAAAGCAATTTCCGTTATTGCATGGTTAAATCAGCGCCTCGAATGATTGAACCGTATGAAACGGCAAGATACGAGTAGTTCAATAATGTCTGTCCCAACGCCATCGCTCGAAAATTATAATGGTGTGAGGCTGCCCAAACTACAACTTAAAACCTTTTCCGGCGACTTTCGGGAATGGCTTCCATATTCCATAAGAGCGGTGTTTAGCTCTGCTACAGGAGGAATTCGGTAGCAACGACAAACTTATTGACAAAAACATGAACGCAGTGATGTCAATTCCACTCCTAAGTTCTAAAACGGATATACGAGGTCTGCGCCATATCTACAACACCATAACGTCTTCTATCAGTCGTTCAGTCGTTCATTGATCTCCGCAGAATATAGACGTGTTTCGGCTTTCGGTTGTGTAGTGATACCAACAGAAAAGAATTAGACAAAATCCATATAGGGCTCCAATTAGCCCGGAGGTAGTGTGCCCGGTTACCAAGTTGAAGGTTGCGGGTTCGACTCCGGGTCGAATAGACTTTTTTTTTTTTTTTTTGTTTTTTTGTTCAGTTAAAAAAAAAAACAAACAAAATAAATTGATAGGGAGTGTTAAGAATCATCACGCGATGGATTGTGAGGAGCGGTCCGTTATGCCAGTAACGGACAAATCAGGCGAGGCGTCAAGCGGTTCAAGCCAAACAGAACCGAAGACGAAGAGAAGGAGGGCGCTAAGACCAACTTCCACCTTAGCACAACGTCCCTCCTTACCAACTTCCACCGTAAAGCTGCTTGGTAGAGTGAGGGAAGGGGCGCACTCAACGTCATCAACTGCAGCAAATAATTGTCCCGAGAAAGTTACTGACGGTAACCCATTTTTCTCAGATCTACACCTGAGAGAGAACAGATTCGCTTCCTTGGTGCCAACCGAATCGGAAGATGAAGAAGAAGAAATGGCGTCTATAAGTAGCAGCATAAAAATGCTGCAACAAAGGGTACTGGCCATAAAAGAAAAACAAATGGTAAGAAGGAAGAGGGAAGAGCAACAGCAATCCCAGCAGCAACAGCAGACGCAGCTAGCTCAAAATCAGAGCCAACAACACCAAGCAAACACGATAGCACAGGTGCTACACAAACAACAACAACAACTTAAAAACCACCAACAAAAACAACAAGAGCAACCACAACAACGGCAACAGCAACAGCAAAAGCAGCAGCAGAAACAACAACAGCAGCAGCAAAAACAACAGCAGCAGCAACAACAACAGCAGCAGAAACAGCAACTTTCAAAACAAAGGGTTCCACCTATAAATACATTTAAGATGGAACTAAAGGAAACAATAGAACTATGTAAGTCGGCCATAGGCAATAATTTTTATATTAAAAGACTTAGCTTAGATAGGCACGCGATCCACTGTAACACAGTGGAGCGCTATCATAAACTTAGAAATTTGTTGAAAGATTCGACGACGGAGTTCTTCTCCTACACCCCGAAGGGGGAGAAGCTGCAAACTATGCTGCTGAGGGGGTTAGAACCGTCTACGGATCCGGAGGAAATCCTTGCACAGCTTAAAGAAAAGGAGTGCGAAGAGCTCAAATTCGTGGGGGTTAAGCCATTCGTCACGGCTAGAGCCAAAAGGGAGAAGCGGAAACTACCGTTAATCCTGGTCCAGCTAAGTCCCAACAGCAACCTAGATGGTCTAAGGAGTATAAAAGTCCTAGACTACCAGGTTGTTCACTGGGAAAAATTAAAGAGGAGCGAAAACATTTTACAATGTGTTCGCTGCCAAAGGTTCGGGCACGCCGCGTCGAACTGCGAAATGCAGCCTCGATGCGTGAAGTGTGGAAAGAACCACAAGTCAGAGGAATGTGCTCTAGGTAAGGACGGAGCGACAGAAAAAAGCCAACTCTCTTGTGCCTTATGTAGGAACACGGGACACACCGCAAATTATCGGGGTTGTCCCAAATTCCAATACATCAAAAGAGTAAATCTGGCTCGGCAGCAGAAAGTGGAAGTTAAACGTCCACTCGTGCAGGCACAAACACCAGCCGTTACTCCCCAAGTTATCTATGCCCAAATGGCAGCAGGTAGGGGAACTACGGTACAACAAGCAAAGGTGGCTTCTCAGGCCCCAGCGCCTAGAGCACCGGAACCTGTACCTGACATGCTGGCTATCTTGCTCTCTATTCAGGGGCAGATGGCTCAGCTTCAGCGTCAAATACAGGAACAGACTACACGGGTAGATCAAATATACGCGCTGCTGCCGGGCCTAACGCACCTCCAGTCGTAATGGGTACGTACATGGCGGAGCAAACCCTGAAGGTCCTTGCAGTGAATGTTAATTCACTGATTAGGTTCGAACGAAGAGCCACACTATTTAAGTTGCTTAAAGACCAAGTCCCTGATGTGCTTTTGGTTAGCGAAACTAAGCTTACCAAAAGACACAAGATGAGGCACAGAAGATATGAAATATTACGAAGAAACCGACCCAATTCCATTCAAGGAGGAGGTGTTGCGATCTTTGTAAGAAAGGGACTGCGTTTCAAAAGAGTATACAGTCGTGTGGTACGTAGGTTTCAGGTGCTGGAAGCATGCGTCATGTACATTCCTCTCCGTAGTGGAAAGCGGTTGTACATGGTGTCTGTCTATGCACCTAAGGCTACTCAATCCACCTTATTCATCTCAGAGCTCGAGACACTTTTTCGATTCCTGAGGCTGGAATTGGAAGACAACTATTTTATTATCGGCGGAGATTTCAACGCCAAACACAGTGATTGGGGAAACAATATACCAAATACTAGAGGGAACCTACTATTCAATTGGTGGGGTCAGCACAGTGTGATGTATCGACTCGGCCTCAAAGCGACGGATAGTCCGTCGTTTCCCAGACACGGGTCCTATTTGGATCTCCTGCTGTTCGACTCACTAATACAACTGACGTGCACTAACCAACAAACTACAAACTGTCTACGCACTTTCGTGTATGACAGTGACCATTGCGGTCTCAGCACCGAAATAACTGTTCCCAAAGAAATTGCGGAATGATGAGTTTGTTTAAAGGCATTCCTACAATTATAGTAGGGTGCGTTGGACACACTTCTCAAGAATACTGACGAGAGCAATCTCCTCGTTTTTAAGCGAAAAAAAATAAAAAATATATATAAATATATGTATATATGTATGCACATGTATTTATATATTACGTATATATATATAATGCATATATATTATATATGTATATATTATGTATTAGATGTAAGTAGGTTAAGTAAATTAAGATTTATTCTTAGGTAGTTTGTAAGTTTTAGTTTTAAGTTTTATAAAGAGTTAAAAAAAAATATAAGTCATGATACTAAGTTTTTCTTAAAAAATGTTTTCTTAGTTTTAATTATAATAAATAGACATAGTATAAACATGTAATGTAAGATACGTCGAAAGACATAATTTAAGTATTAGGTTTAACTTAGAGTGCCCGCATGGGGCCAGTAAGTTAGAATAAGATTATTTTAAGTTAATTAAGCTAATTTTTAAGCGTTTTTTTGTATAGCATTTAAGAGTAAAATAAGTGATATAAATAAAAATGCATATAAACTGAACTGATAACGTCTTCTATGAGATCACTTACAGCTCTGGGAATATCTTCAACCACTTATTCAATAATGCTTAAATCGAAAGTTCTTCGCTGCTTGCCAAATGAACTTCGAGCAAATTATTTTCGAAATAATGACGAACGTACGACATCAGCGTCTGAGAGCGAATGTTCGTTCATCCTAGAAGGTGACAAACATATCTTCTCAAGTTTATTAAAGGAGAGAAGAAAAGGAGAGCAGACGACAACCTAAATCATTTTCGACGGCAGCAGGATTATTATCAATGACACGCACACCAATGTCATGTTTCTTTTGCAAAACATCGTCCCATCTCACCAGAGATTGTGATGGCCCGTTAACGTTAGCACAGAGAAAGAACTTGCTAAAAGAAGATGGAAGATGTTTTCGATGTACTTCTCGCGGTTACTCATACAAAAAATGCGCACTCAAATATCTACGGTGCGTTCATGCAAGGGACAGCATGCAACGGCTATGTGTGACCCGGATTACCGTAGGCAATTAAATCAATCAGTGCGAAAGAATACACAGTCTTTCAATTTGTACACGGCGAATATGAAAACAAACTCTGCATCTGTTTTGTTGCAAACAGCTTCAGTTTTCGCATTTAATACGGAAAAACAAATTAGTGTGTAATTTTAGATGGTGGCAGCCAAATGACTTTTGTCAAAGAATCCATAGCAGAAAAGTTATCGTTACGTAAGTGTTATTCCGTTTGGAAGCGAAGAAAAACAACATCCGGATAGAATTTATAAAATAGTTCGTTTAAGGCTACAAAGTCAATATGAAAAAAAAAATAATATTGAGTTAGACGCCGTAGTGGTACCAACGATTTGTGCTGACGTGTTGACAGTTCCGACAGAATGCTGTACAAGGAATTACAGACTCGCTTTAGCCGACGCGCGTCCCTTTAATTATCAGCCAGAAGAAGATATAAGTTAAAAAATTATTTGTATTTTTTATTTAAAAAAAACAACTTTATTCTATGCCATCAATCTTAAGACTAACTTATGACAATTCTTTCACTTAAAACCTAACCCACGATTCCAACTTGCATCCGATGTAATTTCCCAGGTATTCGACTGCAGGTGCACTATTACTTTTCTGTTTGCAATTTCCCAGATATTCGACTGCAAGTGAAATATTACTCTTCTGTTTTGTTGTTTACCCCAGACGCTGAGTTGGCAGAATGGAAGCGTGTGAACGAAGCGTGTGCAAAGTTTCGTGGGAACGATACTTTAAGGAATTCTTCAACTTATCTGTTGTTAACTCCTCCCTCCTTAAATGAGAATGTCCTCATTCTCAAAAATATGGAATTTTATTAATTCTATTTGTTTCTATTGTGAATATTTTTAAAGCCGATTCTTCTGGCTGTTTTATGGTTGTAATTGGAGTTTCAGCTGTTTTTAATGTTGTTGAAATTTTTACAGGTTCTCTTCTTACAAGTTTTGAAATTATAAATAATGCTATCAGGATGATTACTATTGATCCTAGGCCAATATTTGTGAAATAGCTTTGTCGGGATTCATCTTCAATTAACTTTATATGTTTAGTATTGTTGACATGCAATTCTCTCATTGATTGTAATGTTAAGAATTCTTTGTAGGTTTTGAAGGTTGAGTCTGGTTGTACTACTGGAGGGATCGGTTTGGTTCCGGAAAGTTCATTAGAGTAGAAGACTAGGTCATCGACTTTTATTGTGGCATTATGGTATTGAAGGATAAAAGTGCCTTTAAGTTCCATCTCGTCGCTATTAATAATTATTGTGCCGTTAAACTGGTTTAAAAGGAGTGTTCCAGGAAATACTTCTTCGATTGAAAGAATATGTTGATTGTTGGTCTCTGTACAGTTGTGGGGACGACTGTTAAGCAAGTTTGGAATGCAATAGGTTTGACTTAAATCGACTAACTTATTTTTATTACAAATTGTAAGCTTAGAATTAGTTTTACATTTTGATATTATTCCATATATTGTTTTTTCACATTTTAAGATATTTTCATAAGGTAACTTAATTGCTAAATTTTCTCTCTTTATTGTTTTTAGTAAAATTGTCTTACAAATCTCATTTACAGTGTTTGGGATACTTATTATATATAAAATTTCAGAATTGCTTGATGCTATTTTAATTTCTGCAAATTCGATTGCTTCGTCTATATTAAGATAGGGTACGTTATTTTTATCAAAAAGTTCTTTAACTACGTTTATTTCATTATTAGATAAGATAAAGGAATTAATTATTCCAGCTTTTGCCCAATGCATGGCATATTCGATATTTATGATCTCCTCTTTTATTATGTCAAGCTTATATTTAATATTAATAACTAATCCATTTTTTATTTCTTCATTTGTTTTATACATTTTTAAAATATTGTTTGTGGTATTAGTAATTTGGTTTATTTTCTCAATAATTGATCTATTTATAATTACCTGCTTATTGTTGTTTTCTAGGATGCCATTAATTTTTGATTTTAAGATAATAAAGTCGTCATGGTCTGGACTACCGGATATCCATTTCCATGCGCTGCCAATGAAATTAAGGGCTCTTTTCGCTCTCTTGGGTTCTAATCTGTTAATAAGGGATTCTATTGTGGTGATTTCGTGGGAGAGGAATTGATACATGGGATGAATGGTGTCAACATTTTGGTGGATCATTTGTTTGATTTCATAAAGGGTTTCTTCATAGGCTTTAAGGTTGATTGTGTGAACTAGTTTAAGTGTTCCGACTTGTAACTTGGATGTTCCTGTAGTAAGTGATATAACTTTTGAATTTGAGTAATCCAAAATCTGCACCTCGGCGTAGCAAGAGGTCAGAAAAAACCTGAAAGTGAGATGTTAACTCTTAATGTTGCTCTTATGCACGGTTTTGCCTGTTTGAGTAAGTATGGTTTTTGAATGGTTCTCTTTTACAATTTCTTTTTTAAATCTGGGAGAAAGTTTGGACCCTTTTCTTTTGTTAAGTTTAATGTATACAATATCGCCAGGGGTGTACTCTTTTATGGGTTGTCTTTTCTTGTTGAAATGGGCTAAATAATTTTGTTGCTTTTCTTTAAGTCTAGTTATGTTGTCTTGCCTAGCTTTTTCGTATTCTTCAGGGTTAATACTTACGTTTCTGCCAAAAAATACTTCAAGTGGCCTTTTGCCAGTTGTAGAGTGAACTGAAAAGTTATATTCGTAAACTGCCCTATCTAATAATTCGGGAAATGTTCTTTGTATATTATCGGTTTTCAGACAACGCATTATTTCCGATAGCGTTGAGTGGAATCTTTCCACTTGACCGTTTACTGAGCTGACGTAAGGGGGTGTCCTGAAAATCTGAATCTTAAGTTGGTCTTCGACCATGAAATGAATAGATGAGGAATTTAGAGATTTTTCATTGTCTATAACAATGATTTTGGGGATGCCAAATGAAAAAAGTATTTCACGAAGAGGTTCTTTGATATCTTCTGTTGCTTTCGAACTGAGGATTTTTGTTTGCGCGTATTTTGAAAACTTATCTACAGCCGTTAAGACAAGTCTCTTCTCAGTTGAGTAGATATCTATATGGACGATTTCGCCTGGGAATTGTGGAATTGGAGTTTCCTTTAGATCTGGTTTATTGGGGTGTCTGTCATATTTTTGTTCTCTACAAGTTACGCATTGTTTGACTATGTTTGTTATTTTTGCGTTCATTTTTGGGAAGTAAAATTTTTCGAGAATTTGAATTTTATTTTCACGCGCATTTCGATGCGCTCTTTTGTGTTCTTCAATGACCGTTTCTTCCTGTTTTTGGGGGCATGTAAGGTCTTCAACTTTGGTTTGTGTATAACGAGTTTTATAGTTTTTAAAATGGAGCGGGTAGAAATTTTGTATTCTTCCCATTATGCTTTCAGACGTATATATTCCATTTATAACGCTAGGATTTAGAAATTTCTTTAAGATTTCAGTTAAATTTGCATCGGTATAATCTGGTTGTATAAAGGTATGTCTATGGAAGGTTGGAAAAGGTATTTTGAATTCATAATTTGTTTGTTCACCGGTTAAAAGCATTATCTGGTTCCTAAAAACGTTAATTGGAGATTCTGTTGCGGGTATTAAATCATGTGGCGAGCTTTCATCACTATGTCTTGTCATTGTCATGGAATTCAATTGGGATTCTTTGGGAAGTCTGGATAAGGCGTCAGCTACCACGTTTGTTTTACCTGGTTTATACTTAAGAGTGTAGTTATACTCTTCTAGTATAGCTTTCCACCTTTTCATTTTATTATTATTATTTTTATTGGAAAGAGCGTAGGTCAAAGGCTGGTGATCAGTAAATATTTGCACTTTCGCTGAGCCATATAGGTAATTTCGGAGGGATTTAAGCGACCAAATAATGGCGAGCATTTCTTTCTCGTTGGTTGCAAAATGTTCTTCAGATTTACTGAGCGTTCTTGAGATGAACAGAATCGGTTTATCGTCTTGCGATAAGACTGCACCTATGGCATGATCGGAGGCGTCTGTGGTCAACTGGAAGTCCTTGGTGAAATCTGGGTACTTGAGAAGGATATCGTCTGAAATTAGGGCGTTTTTGAGTTTGCGGAAGGATTCTATTGCTTCATCATTTAGTTCGATTAATTTTTTACTTGACAGGTTTTTAGGTATACGTCCTCCTTCTCCTCTTAGTAAAGAGGTAAGAGGTTTAGCTAATTGGGCGTAATTTTTTATGAATCTACGGTAATAGCCAGAAAGTCCCAAAAAAGAACGAAGGTCTTTAAGAGTTTTTGGTAATGGACAGTTTATTATCGCTTGGACTTTGGAGGGGTTAGTTTTGATGCCGTCGGCAGAAATAATGAAACCGAGAAACTCAACTTGTTTTTGTAAGAAATCACATTTGTCTAATTGTATTTTCAAATTCGCCTTTGCAAGAGTCTCAAACACGGTTCTAATGTCTTTTAGATGAGTGTCGATGTCTTTGCTGAAAATTATTATATCGTCAATGTATACATAACATATTTTCCCAATATGTTCGTGTAACATGTCATCTAAAGCCCGTTGAAATATAGCTGGTGCGTTCTTTAATCCGAATGGGAGGCGCAAGAATTCATATTTGCCGTTATTGACGGAGAACGCTGTCTTTTCCACATCGGATTCCTTAAGTGGGATTTGGTGGAACCCACTTTTAAGGTCTATGACCGAGAAGAATTTACTTTGTCCCAATTGGGATAACACTTCATTGATTTCAGGTATTGGGTACCTGTCCGCGATTGTAACTGAATTAAGCTTGCGGTAATCAATTACCATTCTGAATTTCCTTTCACCGGATGCGTCCAGTTTTTTTGGGACTATCCATATAGGCGAATTATACGGCGACCGTGAAGGTCTTATTATTCCGTCGTTGAGAAGTTGCGCTATCTGTTTGTCAACTTCATCCTTGAGTGACATAGGATAGGGATAGCTTTTGGAGTACACAGGATTTTCTGTGTTAGTCCGAATTTCACCTTTTACTCGTGTTGTAAAAGTCAATTTTTCATCAGGTTCTGAAAATAAGTCAGGGAATGTCCCTGTAAGTTCATTGAGTTTTTGTCCATAGTCCGGTTGAATATGATCCAGTCTGACGTGGATCTTATTGACTGCATGGGAAACATGTTGTTTAATTCTGATTTTAATTTTATCGTTTATGACCAAGATATTGTCTCTGGTGTGAATAACGGCTGAAAGATTTTTTAGGGTGTCGTTACCTAAAATAGCGTCAAATGTCCTGAGAGAGGGTAGGAGGAAAAATGTAAACTGAGAATTTGGTATATCGAAAAGATTTAACAGCTTATGATGTGTTATTTCTATTTTACCACTAACTGTATTAGTGAAGAAAGGGTTTTTGTTTGGTATAGGGTTTGAAATGAGGTCTGATCTTATGTAATTTTTGTTAGAACCTGTGTCAATAAGAATTTTCAATACTTTTCCGCTCTTCGTCTTACTCTCAAAATAGGACAAGGAAGAGCAGTTCAATCTAAAAAATGCACTTCGGCGACATCTATTATGTTTTCAGTTTGTGGAGAATTTGTACATTCATCCGGTATAGAATCGTGTTCGGTAGGTGTTCCTTGATAAGCCATATTTTGGGTTTCGTAGGCCCCGTTGCCAATGGCTTGCTCATTTGCTAAATGTTGGAGGTATTGCTGATATTCATTGTACTGATAGATGTCGTTTTGGTCCGTTACATACGGTAGATTTGGTACGTCCGTATTGATATGGTAGTTCCTCTGATATTTTTGGTGATGGGTTGTTCCTAGCTGTTCTTGTGGGGGTCTTTTTCCAGCAAATTGATTTTGTTTAGGCGGTCCATTTTTATAGTCGATGGCTCGCGTTTGGATGCTAATGTCCATTGGCTCAGGCTTGGGTTGCGGTTTAGGCTGATACGGACGAGGTGGAGGATTATTATAATGTTGGAAATTATTATAGTGTTGATTTGGGTTGAAATGTTGATTTGGATTGAAATGTAGGGTTGGATAATATGGAGGATTCGGGTAACGGGGATTATTTTGAAATTGTTGAGGAATGTGAGCTAGTTGTGGGAAGAATGGAATCTGATTTTGAGGAAGATTTCGATTATTTCTTGGAGGAAGAGGTGGGCGGTTATTAGCTTTGGGTGGATGATGCTGGTAGGAGTTAGCATATTGCGTCCTGAAGTTCTGGTTTTCCAGTTTTAGACATAACTGGAGTGCTTGCGGCAAGTCCGAAGGCTCACGAATGCCTAGCAGCCTTGGCAAGTCTCCTTTTAGTCCTCTCACGAACGTATCGAGAGCTTTATCTCGATACGTTTGCGTAAGGATGGTGAGAGTATCATTTGATACTTCCATACAACCTATCTTATTGAGGATGAGCGATAGGTGCGAATAAACCGCGTGATAAAATTCTTGAATTGTTTGATTTCCCTGCATGAGAGAAGTCATTTGATATTCAAGCGTGGAGAGGTCACGTTTATCGGCATAGTGCATTGCTAAGCAGCGCGAAATGCACTTCCAATCCAATGGAGTATTGTAAGATTCCAATACTACATCGGCTTGGCCTACCACTTTATTTCGTATTACACTTAGTATACCGAAATACTTTGGGGTGCCTTTTAAGTGATCATAAAATTGTAGGATTCTGTCGACGCTTTTTTTCCACGAATTGAAATCTCCTGGTTGCCCAGTAAAATCTTTCAAAGAACGGATAACGTCTGGGATTTTATCTAGCTCATTAATATTTTTCCTAAGCTCTGGGTTAATTACTTGGTCAGTACCAAGAAATAAATTTGAATTGGGATTGACAATAGATTGAATAACCTGTCGGCCTTCATTTTGAATAACCCGATTTACTATTCCTGTAATAAGTCGTTCAAGGGGCTCGTCTGCGGTTACACCATTAATAGTCACGACAGAAGGTTGGGGAGGATTTACAGCAGGAGGAGGGTTTTCATTGGGTACGTTTAGTACGGCGGGTCTGATTAAATTTTGGTTAGGCATATCGAGCGCAAATTACACAAAATTCCACAAAATTTAAATTTATGAATTTCCGATATGTGTAGTTAAAAAATTATTTGTATAAGGATAAAATTTGATAAATTGATAAATATTAATAGGTCACTTATTGAGTATAAATTTCATAAACAAATCTTAATTATTCACTTCACAAAGAGGGAAGAAAAAAATTTTTATATACAAGTACAGCGTGTTTCCTTAGAACTAAATTTAATTTGAGTAAAAAAAAGTAATTGTTTCACTTCTTAAAATTAACTTAGCACTAAACTTACAAAGCTATTAGAGTCCTGATGAGCATTACGCGTGAAGTGGCTGCTAAACTAATTAGCTCCTTTTTATCCGGTCGGGTTACTGGGGGGCCTTATTTCCTTCACAGCGTTGGGTTGGGTTGGAACCAAGCGGTGCACGGTGCTTCTTGAGGACCTTAGTGTTTTATACGGAAAGGTAGTACTCCTTTAGTACTTGAATAATTTCACTTTTACACTTGCACTAAATCACTTGGTCCCTGCTCGGGCGCCAGTTAAAAAATTATTTGTATTTTTTATTTAAAAAAAACAACTTTATTCTATGCCATCAATCTTAAGACTAACTTATGACAATTCTTTCACTTAAAACCTAACCCACGATTCCAACTTGCATCCGATGTAATTTCCCAGGTATTCGACTGCAGGTGCACTATTACTTTTCTGTTTGCAATTTCCCAGATATTCGACTGCAAGTGAAATATTACTCTTCTGTTTTGTTGTTTACCCCAGACGCTGAGTTGGCAGAATGGAAGCGTGTGAACGAAGCGTGTGCAAAGTTTCGTGGGAACGATACTTTAAGGAATTCTTCAACTTATCTGTTGTTAACTTATATCTGTGTTGATCGGAGTTGATAATTATTGGCGAGCTGTCACAGGAAACACAAAGAGGATCGATGAACGGTTGGTGGCCACTGAAACAATATTTGGATGGACTATGCAGGGACCGTATTCTGATTGCATATCATTTAACCGAGCGCCTAGTGCTAATGTTTTGCAAGTCGGAATTACGAATGAAAGAGCTTTTTTGGGATCTGGAAATCATCGGCATAAAACCATCATCAGAGTAAAGTAATACATTTACCGATAAATTTACACGAAACTGCATCAAAAAACGAAACGCCAGGTATGAAGTTCGTTTACCGTGGAATGATGAAATTAGTATCATAGACGACAACAAGGTAGGGGCACTGTCACGATTTCATACACTTATACGCAAACTTTCTAGGTCACCTGCAGATCTACTTAGGTACGACAAGGGAATGTGGGAGCTTATTAACAATGGTGTAGCTAAAAAGGCGGTGGATAAAACAGATAGCTTTCGGAAATATTATATGCCGCATCGAGGTGTTTATCGGGATGATAAGTCGACATCCAAACTTCGTATCGTGTTCGATGCGTCCGCACATAGAGAATTTTGTTTATCGTTAAACGACCACCTACTTTCTGGTTTCAATTTATTGCCCGATGTGTTTAAGATTTAATTCAATTTTCGATTGGGCTTAATCGGTTTAGTTGCAGACATTGAAAAGGCCTTTCTGCAAATTGCATTAAATGAAGAAGATTGCGATGTCCATCGATTTTTTTGGTTTTCAACAGGAATCAATTCCAGTCATTCGCTTCCCGATATCCAGCTCTATAGGATGACACGTGTTAGGGTTACTTCGAGTCCATTTCTATTGGCCGCAACATTAAAACACCATTTGCGTTCCGAACGCCAACAGTTTCCAGAAACGTGTGATCTTTTAAATGACAGTTTTTATGCAGTGTGGATACTGAGGAATCAGCAGTAAAATTTCATGAAAATTCAGTTCAAATACTAAATAGTGCTGCCATGAACTTACGGAAATGGAACACCAATCACCATCTCGTGAGAAACTTGTTTTCGGAAATTCCTCCTAATAAGCAAAAGGTCTTGGATATCATTTGGCAGGTTCAGACAGATGAGATTATTGTTGATTTAGAACCAATTTTGAACAGAGGCATATATTTTAAGCCGAAACCAACAAAACGTAGTGTTTTGCAATTTATATCGCGATTCTTTGATCCACTTGGATTTTTTGGACCCTATCTCATTAATTTAAAAATATTATTTCAAACGATTTGGAAAAGGAATCTGGGGTGGGATGAGGAGTTACCGGACGACTTGGTGAAGTTTTGGACAACCTCCTACAACGGCATTGACGATTTAAAGCAGATGTCCATGCCAAGATGTGTGTTTAATAGTAGTGACGTGAAGTCAAAGGAGCTTCATGTATTTTCGGATGCTAGCCAAAGTGGTTACGGTGCAGTAGCATATGTAAGATCCACATATTGTAATGGTGAAGTCACGGTGCACTTTCCTTGTTGGTGATGGTTGATGCAGCAAATGATCTTACTCTTCCTAGACTCGAGCTTACAGCAGCTCTGATCGCAACGCGACTATGCTCATATTTGGTGGCACATTTAAGGACTTCTTTTGACTGCGTGTATCTGTGGACAGACTCTCAAATTTCATTATGTTGGATAAAGAACGAAACGGAAAAGAAATGGAAGCCGAACGTCGCAAACAGGGTTCATGAAATTCAAAAGTTGTCCCACGGATTCAAGTGGAATCATTGTCCAGGCAAGCAAACCCCTGCAGACATACTGACCAGGGGGGTTCCTGCTAAAGTTTTGGTTTTATCGAAAAGTTGAAAATCTGGTCCTATTTGGCTAAGAAATAGCACCGAACATTGGCCAAACTGTGGAAATAAGGTAGATTTTAATCAAACTGATTTAATATATCCATTTATCTCTTTGCAGGTTGCTGTTGATGAGACAGATTCTGCTTCTATCGAAGATCTTCTATTACAACCTGAAGACTTTAGTTGCTGGAAAAGACTGCTACGTGTATCAGCTTATGTGATGCGTTTTGTAAAACTACTACAAAAGAGATACACTAGAGGTGAACGAGATGTCATAACAGCTGAAGAGCTACATTTAGCGGAGCAGTACTGGTTAAAGAAAGTTCAACGGCTAGCTTTTCCAATTGAAATTCAGGCAATTCAAAGAGGTGATGCGGTTAGTAAGTCTTCAAATTTGTATTCGTTGAATCCGTACCTGGATGAAAGTGGTGTATTGCGACTCAATAGTCAACTTCGCGATTCTGAGAACCAAACTATTGAAGCTTTTCCAATTATTTTGTCGAACAAATGTCCCATCAGTAAGCTTATTGTTTTACATAATCATCATTAAATGTCAAACGGTGGTACGAATGCTACGCTCGCTCAGTTGAGAAATAAGTTCTGGATTATTAGAGGTCGTCAGTTGGTGAAACCTATTATTTCCCGATGTCTGCAAACGTTTGTTAGCCGTTCCCGGATTGCAACCATTTGCCCGCTTACCCCGCGATAGAATGTTGATGTCCAAGTCTTTTGAGATGATGGGAATCGATTTTGCCGGCACTTTATATATTAAAACAAATGAAGATAGCGGGCTTGCGAAAAAGGTTTATATACTATTGTTAACTTGTGGATCTATACGAGCAGTTCATTTAGAGCTCGTAACAAATCTAACAACCGAATGCTGCTTACTTGCTCTAAGAAAGTTTTTTGCTAGAAGCGGAAGACCACGTATAATATATTCTAACAACGCCAAAACATTTAAAAGTGCCTCTAAGGAATTAACTATCTTCAATGAAACCATTTGTGATGAACGTATACGAGAATTTGTAAATAACGAAGGTACACGATGGAAGTTTATCGTTGTGTGAGCCGCTTGGTGGGGGGGCTTTTGGGAACGGCTAGTCAGAAGCATTAAAGTAGTTCTTAAAATGACTATTGGTCGACCTAAACTAAATTTTGAAGAACTACGAACATTTCTGGGCGAAGCCGAAAACGTCATCAATGCCAGACCGTTAACATATATATCGGACGACCCTAACGATCTTAACCCTCTTACTCCATCGCACTTCTCAACTGGTATAGTTGTATCTCCTGACGTGATTCAACTTAGTGAATCTAAGACTGGAAACGAGCTTCGGATGAAATGGAACTCCAGGATGAAGGCCTTGAGGTTATTCTGGAAACGTTGGAGACTTGAGTATTTGCAAGAACTAAGATCTTTGGATTGGAAAGGAGGAGCAGCATCGAATATTCAGCCTAATGAGGTAGTCCTGGTACATGATCCATCGCTCCCGAAAACACTATGGAAGTTAGCCAGAGTAGAAAAAGTATTTCCCGGACGAGACAATCGAGTAAGAGCGTGTCAAATTAGATTGGCAAATGGAACTGAGTTAAGAAGGCCTGTTCAACTGCTATATTCTCTTGAAGTGAATTAAATGTATTAACTGCGGGGCGGAGGATGTAGAAAATTGGAACATGTAAATATTCACTTATGTTTATTCAATATTGTTCTCTTATATTATATAGCTGTACTCTTCTAAAATGTGTCTATAAAAGAAGAGTCCCTTTTCAATTATTGGAAGTCGATTGCCTTACTGCAAGAAATAAAGTTTTGTTAGTTTTTTTGAATCGGGTCTTTTTTATTTAACGTTTTTCTTTAACTATTGCGCAACTTGTAGGGTGGGCTAAATTTGGGGACCTTAGAGTAATTCTACAGGGCACACTCTGATGTTTTCGCACTTGAGTGGATCAATTATTTTTCGTAAGGCTTCATTCTCGAGCCCCGGCCGGAATATGAGCCTCTTTTGCTTTTTTAACCGGATTTTCTGGGCACTTCTGTTGAATATGGCAAGACCACTTGATTTTCTCAGTTCGAAGTTTGTCAACTATCGGTTCCTTAATATAGAGGATTCCGCGAATGAGCACTTTTCTGTCAGAAAATACTGCGGAGTTTTCGCGCCTTGGTCGCTAACGACGGGGCCTAGGTATTATAATTGTTCCTTCTAGCTCCTTACCCAATTATTAAATGCTGCCTGAGGTATTATTACATCGTTGCTTATTATAACGCGACTAAAATAGAAGGGCAGTCATCCCGGATTGCTCCACACAGCTTCAATTGCAAATCTTTATGCACTTCAACTTAATTAGGTAGCCCAGCCCGGAGTGAACCTAAGCCCGTATCGAGTCCTTCCAGTTAACACGATCTCTTGCAAGTTGCCTCCAGTATCGCACTTCAGGCTGTTTATGGTACCTTTATACTTTCATCCGACACTTTAGAAGCAGTCGTCTTCTGCTCCGCCGTTCCTAGGTGTTCAACTTAAAGATTTTTTGGTCCGAAGCTGTGGCGTCCATTCACTCAACATGGTCCAGCCATCTTACGAGTAGACGTTGTATCCATAGGGCCTACAGCAGTCCGTAATCGAATCTTCTCCTCCATTCCCTATCAAAACAGGAGCAATCAAAAATCTCGCACAACATCTTTCTCTCGAAACGACCTAGTGTTTTTTTATCTGCTTTCTACAACGTCGAAGCCTATAAGCCATAGAGCAAAACCGGGATGATAAGGGTCTTGTATAAAGGCAGATTTTTTTTTTTATTTTTAATAATCTGCGCGCGCACAAGGGATTTGAGTACTCTTAAAATGTTTGTACACAGCGCGGTCGAAAGAAAATTAGGGAGGAAACTAAAGGAGATACCGATGTACGTTGGTTTTAAATGTTTGAAGGTTATAATGACTAGAAAATAAAGAACTAGGCAGGGCATTCCATTAGCAAGTTATACGGCTTAGAAATGAATCACGATATTTTAGAGTACATCCGAAAGTCGGTTCGATGTGTCTCTGATCTTACCACAAAGGGGAGAGGACATAGGTACAACCACTATTTCTTCATACAAGTGCGTGTAAGTATGAATTTTGTGTTGTCCTCGCTTATGGTTAGGTCTATCATGTCCGCTTCCTCCTCAATAGTCACAAAAGTTTCATTGAGAACTCGCGGTGAGTGGACTTATTAAAGATTCTTTTCAGGTGATGTTAAGAAGCCACAGTATAGTGCATCGCCTTGTTTAAATCCTTTGTTACATAGAAGGTTTCTCGGAGAGATTCTCTCCGACCTTCATGTAGCAGAGAGTGTTATTCTATGTAATCCGATGCCTTTGGTAGGGATACCAACGCTAAATATAGATCCGCATACAAAGTTGCTGTCATATGCGAACATAAAATCAATAAACTGGTGGTGCGTATCGATTTGGACTTTTTGTAGTATCTCCTGTAGTGTGAAGATTTAGTCGATTGCCGACTTACCGGACCTAAAGCCAAAGCCAAAGTTCAAACGAGCCAAAAATGACTGAATACGACCAAAAACTGAAACACAAAAATATTACAATGTCCCAAAGGTAGATATGATTTTTGGTCGTCGTCAAAAAAATCAGAAATTCTGCCTCTGCCTCCATCCTAACGCTCATCTATATTGACATTCTAGCTGTCAGCTCTTTGGACAAGGCCAATCTGTTGTACTTGCTGCAGACCTTGTGGCCACCTCAACATATTTAGATTGCGCTTTGTGTCCGTATATACTTGAGTGCGTCAAATCTTCAATAGAACGAAACCACTTTCACACCAGTGTGGTAGTAAGAGTACTTAAAGATCTTAACATACACAAATCGGCTGGTCCAGATGGTATATATCCTCTTCTAAGGAACGCGTAAGCTTTTTCCCACAAGTTGGCCTACATCAACAAGTCAGGCCCGGACCGAAATCCGGAGGGCTCCTGACTCTCATGGTACCGTGATTTAACTGACAACCAGGACTTAAGACACGAAATCTTCTCAATGAAGGGCAGCATGGTTTTCATAGCCAAAGGTCCATTGGAGATTTGACGGTATGTCTCACCGAAAAATGGTGTGATGTTTCTAAGGCATCTGACAGGACCATTTGTCAAAAATTCGTCAATTTTGGATTGACGAAACTATTCTTCAAAGGATTAGAAATTACCTTTTGAAATGTTCAATTCCAGTTGTCTTGGCTGGTTTCAAGTCTGATATTCACAAAATAAACGCTGGTATGCCCCAGGGCTCCGTTCTGCCTCCGACACTTCTTTTAATTTTCATTAATGATCTATTGTCTGCTTCTTCTAATCTAGTATATTTCTTTTGCTACCGAAGATAGTATCTGCTTTTCATATTCGTTCCTGGATTCGCGTTCCTGCTCTTCGGCTGTATGTTAAATTCATTAAATTCCGATAGTAACAGCATAACCAATTGGGAGAATTATGGTGTAATTTAATGCTTCCAAAACACAATGCTGTCTGCTGTCGCTAAATCAAAATTTAAGCAACCAGCCGTTGTCCCTGAACGGCATTTGCATCCTCAAAACCGAACAACTTTCCATTACCGGTATGTGTTTCAATAACAACCTATGACGTTGAACTGACCACATATTTAATATCGCCAAAAATGCTGAAAAATATCTAGGGTTCCTCAAGCGATGTAAGAAGAATGATGCCCACATCTGGTCAGGAGCTTCCATAACATCTCTGCACCTGCCAGACAGGATGCAAAACCATGCGATATAACTCATAGATGACGCAAATATCACTCAACCAATTGACACCATCGAGCACCGGCTTAATGCCTACCATCTCACCTTGTTATATCGCTTGTTTTCACCAGCAGTGCTCCATCAAAATTGGCAGTAGCACTCCGCTCCGTAACAACTGTCTCGTCTTCGGACGTACATTGAAATACATATAATGATTCGTTCCTAAGCCGTACAACCCGCTTATGGAATGCCCTGTCTCTCTAATTCCTAGTCGTTACAACCTTCAAACATTTAAGAACAATGTACATCGGTACATTACCTGTGCTGTGTGTAAACATTTCAAGGGTATGCAAAATCCCTTGATCGCGCCGATTATAAAAAAAAAGCAATCAGATCGTTGATTTATGTCCTTCACACAAGACTGCAGATAAGGTCTTCTAAGCGATGTTAAGGTTACTGATGCCTTTGCATTTGTTGAAATTAAAAGAGTCTCCTTCTTCTGGATCAAGCAAAGGGTTACATTTTTCAGTCATTCTTTTTGCCTACCAAAACTTGGAAATGAGTTGGCGCTTGCTCTCTATCAATTCTTCTCACAATGCCTTAAATAGCTCGGCGGATAGTACCCGGAATTTGGGTTGTCCTCGCCGGTTTAGAAACTGCAAAAGTGCTTTTTTCTTATTCTCAGTACCATAGTACCTTAGTCTCTCGATCTCTGGTACTATGTTTACTTGTTCATTCCTACAGGCCTCTGTTGGGATCCTTTTGTCTTAATACGTTCCTATTACTCTTTGGTTAAATTTCCCAATATTTTTAGTAGAGTAGGACTTCCCTATTTCCGCAATTACGGGCTTTTAATCTTCTCTCTTTTTCGTCCAGAGAAGCCGACGTTTTTCCCTTTTCCTTTGCTCGTAGGAATTACGGATCTTTCTCGTTCTTCTATGCAGTGCTCCATCGTAAGCGAGCTGTTGCCCCACGTGTGCCTGCCTGCGTTCTTCATCAAACCATGGTTTCGTGGGGTGGTAGAGTAAAACCCAGGACACCACTTGCGACTTTTCTGATGAATTCTTGGCATCGATGCCACTGTGGCAACCTGATGTTGATTGCATAGGACATGTCAGGATTCGCGATCGGCAAAGTTAGATCAATCCCTTAAGATGAGTACTTCGGACATTGATAGTAAGCTCGCCGAAACACTATTTGGTAGCGTCCTCTTTTGCTCTGTGGAGACATTGGTGCGTATTGCTGTCAGGCATTCGCTTACCTGTCGAAAACTCAAGTCCTCTTTCTTATTCGAGACTTTTGGTTGCTTCGAAAGAGTTGGGCTTTTATGTGGCCGGTTCACGCACAACTCTCAAACAGGAGGTTCAGGCACTTCTATGACCCCTTGAGAGGCCCAATATTCAGGGATCAATAACCCACTTCGGGGATCTGAGAGCTGCCGTTTACCCAACTAGGGTTCATCCGCCACGATCTCTATTTCATCACCCTAACTAGTCCCCAAAAACCTTACGGATTGCAGCTCACCAAGAGATCTGCCGCATTGACCATTGAACTATTCGTACCAAGAGGTAAAATAAGCACAATTGATGTATGGTATAGTCATAGTTCCAGCGCTGGGCATCACTAGATTGACGCCGCTTAATGGCTGCGATACCCAAGTGCCCCAGGAATATAATGCAGAAAAAAAAATAACCTGCCTTAGATGATGCACTCTTCCATTTGAGTAGCTCGTCAATATAGTATCGGTACTTGGGGCAGTTAGTTCGTGACTGCCGTAAATGAGGATAGCTGCTGGTTGAGGCTCAGATCTACCATCGTTTACCATCACCTTGTTTGTACATCTCTACCTACATCCATTATGTCACCTGTGCACTCCCCATCTATTAGACCATGTACGAGTATGTCCCTGACTTTTGGTAGAAGTTTCCATCATCAGCAGAGCCTCAAAAATACACCCTTAGTTCTTCAGTTTAGTTCAGTTTTCCCACTAAAATATCGTTGAAGCATTGTTGTAAGAGTTGCAGCAAATGTGGTTTTTCAATGGGGGCACACTCTATCTAATGAATTTGAAAAGTTTTAGATAAAAAACGAAAACTTACTGCCAATTGATGTTTACATGTAACTTGATTCGTGTTACATTCAACGAACGAACCATTGACTGACACAGTTCATTTTCGGTATTCGTAAACAAAAATCACGTTTCCAATGGTTCGCTCCAAAAACCTCTGGTCAAGTGAATAGCTCGGTGGTTGGACCACCACCACCCATTTGCCCATTTCGAATTCTCACTTCTACTTCGTCCTGATTACACGTGCACCAACAACATCTGGCAAACCAACTAAACTGTAAACTGCTACCACTGCAAATTTCCTAATATACGGTCAAACGATTTACCTCATTGCCACCGTCCAGCAGAATCTTCTTTTCTCTTGTATTATATGTGCTGCCACTGGCTTCCTGTTTCCCAATAAATGGGTCTACAGTCGTCGTAGCATGAACAGAAGAAACAGAAAAAAAAGGAATCATACAAATTACCTTTACTTCCACACGTAGCAAAACAACAACTGTAGCACAATTGCATCCTTCACTGCAACAAAACCATAAGGATCAAGGAGTAAGCTAGGCCAAAGCATCTTTTGCATCAGCTGCAGTACTCGCCATGGTTCTAGTAGTTGCAGCACTGGTACTAGTACCAATACCATGGCCCGTCCTAAGCACCATTTCGCCCCATCATCATCTATTGGATACTTTCTAGGATTTATTGACATTCTGTGATGTTATTAAAGTTGATTGCAGTTAAGTCAACTTCACTGCAGTGCTAACAGCAGGACGGACAGACAGACTTCTCCTGCGGCGGGCAGGGCTAAAACCAGCTTCGAGAAGGCCCTAAAAAGTGCAAAGGAACTGGATGGATGGTAACTAAACAATGGCAAACGGAAAAATCTTCTGATCCTAGATTGGACATGAAGCGCATTGGCGAGACTACGATGACAACAACCACTGCGACGATGACGATGACGATGACGATGACGATGACGATGACGATGACGTTGACAATGATGATTATGATGATGATGATGATGCTGGTGATGGTGGCGATGCTGTCGCTGGATAGTATACGTCTGCTATGAGGAATTATTATTAAATTTTGCTTCGCGTAGAAAAGGATATTTTTGATACACAACGGTATGGCAACGGAAAACAAAAGGAAAACGAGAGAGAAAATAAAAACAGGATAACTCCCAACAAAGCAAAGCTGGTGAAATACGAAATAAAATTGCACACACCACTGATCGGTCGGAACTAGGTGGAGAGCGTTGCTGATGGTGTTGCAGCAGCGTTGCCATCCTAAGGAGGGATTTGACAGTAAATGAGGAAGGACAAACAAGGCACCAAATTGAGGATTTGGAAGTCGAGCCACAATAGTTTCTGTAGGTCATATTTTCTGCATTCCTTATTCACTAGCTACATGTAGAATCCGCTACGGGCCGGGGTAGAACTGGACCGTAGTTGAAAAGCTTTTCGGTTGCTTCGGTTATAAACCATTCATGCGTGGCTTTCCTCTGCTGATTTGCTCTTTAGTCCCATGCAAGTGGAGCTAAAAGTTTGTCGAAAACATTTGCTCTCGAAACAGCCACCTTTGTCAATGCTGGACGTAGACTACGAAGTAGAGTCTTTGACGTGCAATGAAACAGGGAGCCGAAATAGCTATTCTTCGCTTCGGAATTGATTCGTGATTACAAAGTGGATTCTTCCATTTGTAACATTTTGGCCAAGTTGTCGGTGATGGACACACCCATGTATGGCAGGGGTCGGACAGGTTTTGAAATGCAACTCGTCCTTGCTTTTAAATACCTCGACTTTCTATCTAAAACGTCTTCGACATTGAATGTATAGGTGTAGTTTACACAAGCAGAAGCCATTGTCTAACATTCCAAAATGTTGGCATCCTCGCTGATTCGTGACTGTAACTTTCATATGCACAATGGAGATGGAGATCACTTAACTGATTTAAGTTGGTCGTCCATTCTTATTTCGTTTGGACTAGCGAACACCGGATGTACACATAGCCTGGTTCAGAGTCTTCTTCCATGCTCTATGATTCCAAGCTGCTACGCTGCTGCGAGTTTGTCAGACCGATCTGTCTGTATTATTGCTCTAGGTGATTGAATAGTATAAAGTAGCAACGATTGCCTAAGGTTGTACCCTGTCGAGTACAGCTTGTGGAATTTAGTTTGCCCTAGGTAGACTTGCACACTAATAATAATAAGTTAGATCAACTTGTCCATCGACCGGTTCTTCACTCACAGAAAAGGCTTTAGGCCTGGAACAAGCTGAAAACAGGCAATTGAATCTATATAACCTCCTCATGCCAGTAGAGGGACTGAATCGGAAAAACTGGTGCTCTTACATACGGTGTTGAAGAAATTATACTTAGCGTATCCTTTTGCCGAAACCCGGTTCACGCCTTTGAGAGTTCAATCTATCGGTGTTTTGACTTTTGCATGGCGCAACCGGTTATGTGTTATTGAGATCCCGAAGTCATACATTGCTGCAGAGAGCACGCTACAACGATGGTGAGCATGGACTTGAAATATTTGGGTCACTTCCCAGACGTGGTGGAATGGGTGGATTTGGTCAATTACCAATTTGCCAGACCAGAACCTGCACTGACATTAGCAGGCTTGTATAGGCAACAAGGCTTAAGACACTTCATCGAAAGGAGTTGGATTTTCTTCGTACTCTATTATTTTGTCCGTGTCCAATGAGCAGCTGCTTGAAAGGCTGCCAAAATATTCTTGGAGTCCACTGTGGAGGATTATCTATTTCAGTCAATTTCGCATGGTGAAAGTGCATCCGGGTTAACCTCGGACAGATATATTAAATCTAGTCACAACTAACATACTCCTTTGACGACTCACTGACGCCATCTTGGACCTCAACCAACATACCTCCCCAGCTAGCTCGATCCCGGCCAATTTGCGCACAACTTATTTATGGAGGTCCCTTTCCAACTGTTTGCGCCACCTTGAGTATGCTCTTACTGTACTACTTTGTCCCACTAACTTGGATTCGACAATCCTTTCATCTGGATTTCTGGTGTCCATACCTCCGTGGCCCAGTCATGGTCCTCGTATTAGGTGAAACCTTCTTACCAAATCTGTGTCGCTATTCAGCTTGCTTAGTTCATCGTTGCATCGTGTCCCTTACACTTCGTCAAGAAAGATTACGCGGAGAATCTTTCAGAGTGTGCCGAACAAGGGGTCTGAGATTATGAGGGTCTTGTAAAGCATCTTCTTTCCTGCTCGTGGGATAGGGCTATTTTCCTCAAGTGCCAATAAAAACAAAGGTGTTCAAGGGCTATACTTCGCTTGGTTTCCATGAAGTTGTCATTACTGGCATCCCGCTGGTTTTTTTCGATCATGTCAATGTGGGAAAGTGGACAGATTTTGGATGTAATGCACCTCTAATGTTGGCTTGAGAATTGAGTTGAATTGAATTCTATAAAGCACGAGGTTAAGTACGAGTGGCATAATACCGCATCGCCCAGTTTAAAACCGTTTCTAAATTGAAAATATTAGAAGATGACATCCTGGACAGCTAAACGAATTCGCCACGACTAGCAACACCAGGCATGGATTCGTACAGCTCGCCGCTGTCATGTGCGGCCTTAGAACCGATAAAAATGATGTGAATATCGACTTGGTTATCATAGGTGTTCTCCCATATCTGCTACAGAATGAAAATTTGGTCGTTGGTAGACTCTGCACCTTTCCACCGCACTGATGTAAACCAGTCAGTTTCAACCGCGGTTCGACGTTCACATTATATGGTAGCGAGAATCTTGAATGCTATGTTTAGAACGGTTATGTCCCTAGTTCGCCCACATCAGGGGTCTCCTTTCTGCATTTCTGAACAGATGATGCTGTGATTCGATTCGTCGAACCGTCCTTTCCTCTGACCATATATTGTACTTGTACAGGGTCTTCCAATAGGGACTTTCTAACTTTGACAGCTGATAGCGGCCATATTGTTGAAGCTACCATACATCTGTCAAATTGGCTGTCATTTATTTACTCTATTTTGCCAAATCACTATGGATGGACATAGCGTTCAACAACACGTCCAAATGATAAAATTGTTTTATCAAAATGGGTGTTCTGTTCGGGCAACGTTCCGCGCTCTTCGCCATAATCGTCCCACAGAGAAGGCTATACGCAGTGTGGTGGATAAATTTGAGTCCACTGGTTCTATAAACGATAAACCAAAACCCGAACGTCGACGAAATGCAAGATCTGCAGAAAAAAACGCCGCCGTCCGTGAGAGTGTGCAGGAGAATCCGAGGCAGCCGATTTTGCATCGCTCACAAGAACTCAGCTTTTCGCTGACCACAAATTGGCGAATTTTGCGTAGTGACTTAGGCCTGCACCCGTACAAAATTCAACTGACCCAGGAGCTGAAGGTAAACGACCATAGACAACGACGTGTGTTCACTGAGCAGTTGGAAACTGACCCTAAATTTCATCGAAAAATCATCTTCAGCGATGAGGTCCATTTCTGGATGAATGGGTACGTCAACAAACAAAATTGTGGAATTTGATACGATACCAATCCACATGAGATCCAAGAGCATCCAATGCATCCCGAAAAAGTCACTGTTTGGTGTGGATTTTGGGCTAGCGGCGCCATCGGTTCATATTTCTTTGATAACGACATTGGCCATCACCGTCAACGACGAGCGCTATATGTCGATGATCACCAACTTCTCTTGGCCTGAATTGGATGATATGGATACCAACGACATGTGGTTTCAACAGGACGGGGCTACGTGCCATACAGCTCACGCCACATTGCAACTGCTGCACAATTGATTCGAGGGCATGGTCATCTCACGTGGAAGTCATTTGAACTGGCCACCGAGATCGTCCGATTTGACCACGTTGTGGGGTTTTCTGAAGTCGCAGGTCTATGCGAATATGCCACAAACCACAGCGATCCTCAAAGCCAACATAACCCATGCCATCGATCAAATTCAGCCTGATTTATGCGGGAGAGTCATGGAAAATTGGACATTTCAGAGGCGCGCCGCCCAGAGAAGTCGCGGCGGACATTTGAACGATGTTATATTCCATACATAATAGCTTCGATTGGCCTTTCAAACGAATAAACATTTTCGATGATTTAAGGATAGGAAGCGCTTAATGAAAGACCCTTTATTATACAATAGTTAAACATCCTCCCATATCTTAGTGGGACTCTTTGTCCTAGTTGAATGTCGAGAACACCTGCAAGCGATATTTTCGTCATCTTCACCTTTTAGCAGTCTACTGAAGTGGCTTTTCTAAATTACTAGCACTGGCTGCTCAACAACGATGTTCCCGTGGCCGTCTTTGCAGGCTTCCGTACGAGTTTTGTTGCCCTAGTACATCCTTCATTTTCCTTCAGAGAAGTTTGTAATCGGTTTTTCTCCACTGCTGATTCGTTTTAATTGCAGCTCCCAACTTTGCATCAACACCTGGCCTCGCATTGTGCTTCGAGATACACGTCCTGTTTTACTGAGATATGCTCGCCGACATTCATCAGCAAACCATGTATCTCATGATTGGTGGATTTTTTTATGGACACCATGCTACATTGCCACTGTTCCTCCACACCACTAGATGCTGATGATACAGGATTATGGAATAGGTTCTTGAAGATTCGATCGGGAAAGGCTCTGGCGATATCTAGCGAATGAAGTCATCCGATGTCAAAGTTTCTCTCAGTACTTTTCTGGCTCTTCACTACTTTTAATATCCGCATTCATTGGCTGCTTTCGATTCCGATTCTGGCATTTTTTAGATTTTGATTTTAAATTTTGGTGGGGGCTGAGGCCCCCATTTCTTGGCTTAATACAAGCTTAATCTAACTTAAAGCTAACAGAAAGACTTAAGAACTAGGGACCAAGGAAGTGATGCAGGAGATCTTGTTTGAGACGAGGAGTGCTCAGGTGGAAATGAAAAAGGAAGAGGTTTGAGTTGACCTTTCGGAGCATTCGGGAGATTGGTTCGTTGGAGCCATAAGAGGTGCGGTGGACCGGTATATAGAAGAGACGAGGACAACGTAGATTGCTGAAGTTGGTATTGAAGGAAATGGAGTTCAAAATGGATGCACAGTCGATGGAATCTGAGAGAAGTCGATGAATGAAAAGAATGTCAGCAGTATTCCTACGTTCTTCTAACGAATTCATATTTAGAAGTTTGAGGCGGTCTTGATAGGGAGGTAAGATTAAAGGGTCGTTCCATGGCAGGCCACGGAGGGCAAATCGGGGGAATCGACGTTGAGTACCCTCGATTCGGGAAACATGAACCCGGAGAAAGGGATACCAAGCTTGACTGGCATACTCAAGCAGGGGGCGAACAAAGGCAACATAGAGAGATCTGGTTACATATGTTTTGGAAAATTCCTTGGACCACCGTTTAATAAAGCTAAGTGATGAGTTGGCTTTGAGGATCATCTTATCGATATGCGAACGGAAATTAAAAGCTCACAGTCGAATAATATGCTAAGGTCTTGAAAAGACTGAACCAGGGGAATTGGTTGACCATAGAGAAAATAAAGTCGGGGAGGAGAAGACTTGCATTGACATTTGGCTCTATTAGGTTCTAGGCAGTTTTTGAGGCACCAGATTGAAAACCGATCAAGGTCTTCTTGAAGAAGGGCAGAGTCCTGGGGAGAGGAAATAGATCTAAAAAATTTTGTGTCGTCAGCGTAAAGGGAGAGGGGGGAGTGCTTAATGACACTCTCAACATCGTTGATAGTAAGAATCAAGAGAAGAGGGCCAAGATGACAGCCTTGTGGAACTCCAGATGAGACCATGAATGGAACAGAAAGGGGGAATCTAAACCGAACACTATAATATCGGTTTACCAGGTTAGAAGAAATTCATTTTAATAAAAGATGCTCAAAGCCGAGAGTAGACAGTTTGAAGAGGATCAATTGACGAGATATCTTATCAAACGAAATAAAAGGCTTGCATTTGAAGCTAATGGCTTCGTATAAAATGCTTTCAAAGAGTTTGGGTATATGAGAGAGTTTATCAAATGGGACGATAATTGATAACTTCATGCTTAGATCCCTTTTTGTGTACCGGGATTATAAAAGAGGTCTTCCAAGGCTTGGGAAATTCTCCCTGTGTAAGGGATAGACGAAAAAGGTAGGAAAGGGTTAAAGACAGGTTGGAAGAGCATTTTTTAAGAAAAACGGCAGGGAGTCCATCTGGGCCAGGTACAAATTCATCGTTAAGCTTTAGTAACTTTTCTTCAATAACTGCAGGATCGAAATTCTGAGTGAGAAAGGGGCCAATGGAAAAAATTGGCGGATCATTGAAGTAAGAGAGATCTGGTACGAAGGAGTAAAATGTAACAAACAACTTGGCGAGGAGGATCACTTAAAGATTTGGTTTCAAAAGCGAGGGAGGAAGGATAACCATCAGTCTTACTTTTGCAATTGACAACTTGAAAAAAGGACTTGGGGTCATTTATGTGACTGGTTTGCGCACTATTCAGGTAGCGCTGATAGAGAGAATTGTAGAGTTCAATGAAATGAAGATATGTACCTAGATAATTTAAATAGTCGGAGGAAGAGTGGGTGTGAAGGAATACAGCCCATAACTTGTTTCTTTTGTTTCGTAGAGAGCGGAGTCTATTTTTATACCAAGGAGTGGATATAGAAGAAGTTTTATGGCGGGAGTAAGGCACATAAAGGGAGATGGATTTGAATATTTCTCCGTAAAAAATGGAGAGGGCAGTGACCAGAGATAGATTGGTAAACTCAAAAGAGGCCCTTCTTAGATAGATATTGATTTTACGAAAACTAGCTTTGTGAAAATTGTAAGAAAATAGAACTGCGGTGGGTGGCAACTGGAGGGGAGAGTTGTGGAAAATGAGAGAAGAAGTGGAGAATGAAGGTTATCAATAGTTGAAAGAGATAGGGAACAACACGCTACTGAGGAGTTGATGGGATCAGCGCCACTAACTTGGCACAGACTAGAGTCTATTAACCGATCTAAGCAGAGGAATTCCTTAGTAGAAATAGGATTGGAAGCGATGAAAAAAGATAGGTCGTCAGATGGAGATTAAAATCGCCGAAGATAATGATATCATCAAGCGAGTCTGACAAGTCGATCAAATTGTCAATTGCTGCAATATCAAGTTGGTTGGATTCGATAGGTTGCGCTGGAAGAATGTAACAACACATAACATACAAGCATCTAGGAGTGAGGGTTATTTTAACCGACACAAAGTCGAGCTTAGGAAAAGATGATGTTGCAACGAGAGAGGAGTCCAAGCTGTTGTGAATAGCCAGTAGGACACCTCGACAATGGGATTCATTCAAAGGGGGTGTGCGATCGTCATCCCGAAAAACATTAAAAGAAGGAGGGAATAACTCCTGGTTTTTTATGTTGGGGATAAGATTAGTTTCGGTCAGAGCCTGGATATCAAATGGGAGAGCATAAGATTGGCGCAAAACGGTGTGGGTTTTAGAACGCAGTCCTCTTACGTTCTAGTAATAGAAGGTGAGAGGGAGGTTTTTGCATGACTTTTTAAGGTCGAAACAATTTATCGTGGTCAAGTAGACTGCGTTGGAGGTGTGAGATTCTTTTAGAGTGTACATAGTGGCGAAGAGCGTTAAGATCGTGTGCAACTTTTTGGGCGGGCGTATTGAAAATCTCGTGATAATTTGTATAAAGTTTCCTGAGACTGGTAACGTCGATAGGGAGGCCTTCCTACTGGATGGAAATCATGACGCTTGTTTTTGTTTTACCCTCGTAGCACACCGAGTCGGAGTTATCGTGCAGATAAGCGAGATATAGACGTATATTCTCATATATCTTTTTATCTCTAAGTCTAGAGAGCGCATAGCGACAATCGGTGGTGTCGCTAGTTTGCTGCGTTAATTTAACAGTGGCAGGCGAAAGGGTTTCTGAAGTGGGGTTTAAAATGTGAGAATTGATGAAATTAGGATACATAGCTCCAGTTCTGATTTCGAAATTAGGGAAAGGCGTGTGTGTAAGGAGTTGAGTGGTGGGAGTTTGAGTGGCAGGAGTTTGAGTTGTAGGGGTTAAGTCGAAAGAGACACGTTGACGTTGGGGCTTGATTTGGGGTGGAATAGGGGCAGTTGGAGTTTGGGTGGGAGGCTTTAAATTAGGAAAAATTGCTGTTTTAAAACTCCAATTGGAGTTGGGTTTGCTGTGGGAAGAGGAGGTGGGTCTTGGCAAATTGGATTTACTTGCTAACTTATTTGTTGGTTTAGGTATAACGGACTGCTTGGATTTATCCTGCTTCTTGGGCGTATAATAGGATTAAGGACGCCGAATACAATGTTTACGTCGTATTTGGCACACACCTCTTTGAGAGCTCATAAAAATCTTGGTAGTGTCGTCTTTGTACTCTGTTTGGGCATGCGCACATAAAGGGTGTTTGAGTAGAGGTTTAGTTTTTAATCTGATAACACTGTTTCTACAGATTGTCAGTTTGATAGTTGATTTGTGCTTAGTACGTCTTGCCATTTTACAATGAATATATTAACAGTTCGCCAAACTTATCGTGCGCTACGTCCATTTTACGTTCGATATCATCGTCCATTGTAGTTATTCGTAACACGATGAATCGTTTTCACACCACGTACACTCTAGTGGATAATACGCATCCCCAAAGATGACAAACAGTGCGAACAGACGAAGTTATTGCCGTTGTGGAGCCCAATGTTGAGGAGGATCCGAATGAGTCGATTCGCCATCGTGCATAGTAATTGGAGCTTAGTTTAAGATTTTACGGAAAGATGTTGGCTTAAAAGCTCATAAGATCTAGCTTATGCAAGAGTTGCATCGTAGGTTCGGTGAATGGGCCGAAAATATGATTCCGCCTGATCCACATTTTCTGACGCCCTTTTTTGGCTAAATGGATATGTAAAGAAGCAAAATTTTCAAATTTGGAGTAGAGAAAACCCAGAAGCCTTTGCCGAGACGCCCTTACAACCATTAAAACTCACTGTTTGGTGTGCTTTATGGGCCGGTGGAATCATCGGCCTTCGCATGGCTTGAAAAACTAACTCGTTTCGTAGATCCAAGTCATTAGCCCAGTATCCTCTTTTACTGGATACAAATGAGTAACCAGTAACTATTAAAATTCAAACAAATACTTTCATCTCATTTACGGTTATATTAGGATTTGGATTTCCTGTATAGACTGCATATTGGTTGGTTTCGTTGCAAAGCATTGGAAATATCTCTTCATCGAAAAATTTATCAAACAACTCGAATGGTTCTTGATTTTTGCAATCTGTATAGTCACATTCTGAAAAAAGGCCAACTTCACCAACGTCATCATCCTCAAGCCACAAAATTGTTGTTTCTATTGATTTTTTTTTTGGACGTTTTGAGGTTGGGTCAGCACCAGATGCGCCTCGTTTGGATCCCCTTATCTTCCGTGGTGTGCTAGCGGCCTGCACGATATTTTAAGCTGACTCCTCTGCTACTACCGGTAACTGTTTATCATATGAAGTCAGGATTTCTCGGATACTACAGCGTACAGGCGTTAGCGTCAATACTACTTCAACACTTTGACTGAATAGTATAGACGAGCTACATGCTGCTTCTTCCGATGTAACATCATATGGTATATAGATTTGGGTAGTAGAGGCTGAAACTGTATTGAAATCATTCCGAACTAATTTTATGTTTTTGTAAAAATTCGAATGTTGAATAGGCCTGACCCCTTCTGGTGAACCAAAAACTGAAGTGCAATCTGAATTCGAAGGTCCATCAATAGATCGTACGAGTAGTAAACTGACGTCTAATACATAATTTCATTCTGTCTTCTAAAGCGTCGTCAAAAAAACGTGAATATCCACCTCCATATACGGCATCTTCGACTTGCTTTCGAAATTCATTATCATATTTCTATGGTTTCATTTAATTTACAACTAACTGACAACGGGCCACCATCTGATTTCTGTTTAGGTTTCCAATGTTACCATTTCCGTCTTCATCTCCGGAATCTTCATCTGAATCGACATTAGCACCACTTGGTGGCTCAATAAATACCGACTGTACTTCATCATCATCGCCATCCAATGTTTGCAGCTCTGTTAGGTAGTCTACTTCTTCACCATAATAAGCTCACCTGAGCTGAATTTAATTTTATTTTATTTGTTATACTTTTCTCTTTGCAATGTAACTGCGACAATAGCAATCGGACGCAAATTAAAAATTGCATTTAGCCTGAAATCTAACCATTGCGTATTTAACAGAATTTGTTAAGCTTTTTCTTTAGGTTTCTAGTCCTCGCCTTAGTAGCTACTTGTCTTCATCTATCTCTAACCTAAATTAAGGCAGCACGTGTTATGTGCGGTATGGAGTCTTATGCTGTTGTGCTTGCACTTCTAGAATTGTCAGGTTTAGGCTTGATATCTTATAAGCCCTTCCTTCAATATTACTTATCTTATGGGTTTACGATTATATTGAAATCAGCCAGAAGGCAATACATATACTCACTGACCTGCAAACACTCAAATAGCGCAGTAAATACTCTCCAGATGCATTCCATTGGCAACACCTTGTTACAGTTGTCTAAAGTGCCATGACAGGATGTGCATTAAGAACGAGACAATTTCTTACGGCTAACTGGTAACTGGTGCTGCCTTTGTGCAATTTCAACTTTATTGTGAGAATTTTTAATGGGAAAAATATGTTAGTTGTTATCCTCCTTTGAGCGGGTATCCTATTTTATCTCTCTCTTCGAATCCTTGTTTGCGAAGATTTTCAAAAGTTATCAGCCAAACGATGAAGGAAGAAGGGTCCTTTTAGGTACTTTTATTTATTTTTTATTTTTTTTTTTTTTGTGTTTACCAGTTCCAGCCTGTTAATCTTGATACATAAATTGGCAATTTTTCTATTTCTCATATCAAGGATACACAACAAAGAAAACAATAAAAGTTGATATCAGGCAAGGACGGACGTGAAAAAATAAAATTCAGTTCCCCCTTTGACGGTGAATTATTGTCTGTTGTATCCTTGTGTCCGAGGCACCTGCTCAAATATGCAAATTAAACGGTTTTGATGTCGAAGCGTCCGCTGGTTGTTCTGTCCAGTACAAAGGATATTTAGCATACAGATTTAGCACATGTACGAGTATTCCTCATCTGTATGTCCTTGTGGAAATTTGCTTGGGGTGTTGCCAACGATTAGCGGGTAATGACACATCCGTGTTGGGTATCTAAATATTGTACATAACATACATGTGCATATGATGTCCAGCTTAGGTGTGGACTTTTGTATGAGGAGTTGTGATCTGAAGTAGTATCCCTGTCATGATGGTTGTGTTCCTGATTTTGATATGACATCGGGTAGATAAATGTTGACAGAAACAAACAGTAATTGGATTAGAGGACGATTCCAAGAGATTATGCGCGTACATATGACAGGAGAATGGAGATGCTTTGACAATGCGATATTGGCAGATGCTGCAAGGGTTAGTAATTAGTTTTGTTACCTGTAGACAATTTGAGTTATCCCTTGTCTACATATTGTCGACTTGTTTGCTGCGACGTATTTGTTGTAGATTTAGCCCCAGTTGGATTAGGTGACGATGGATGGTAAGAAATAGTCGAAATCATTTCCAGCAAGTACTCGTATTTCCTTTGATACGATAACTTCCCTGCAATTGACATGTACATTCGTAGGCTCTATGTATATATGGAAAATTTGCGGAAATGAGCTTTAGATTGCAGTCTTAACCGCAGAATCAATATTTATTAATGTCTAGACACTACAAGCTTTTGCAATAGTCCACAGCTTGATATTCAATTGCCATATAGCAACATTCATCGACTTTGCAGTTAGCGAATGAAACGTTTGGAATAAGATTATTAGACGGGGGCAGACCACATTTTCCTTTCCAGCCTCGTGGACTTGTATAGGGTAGCCTCCACAATTAGGGACTAGACAAAACTAAAGAACTATTTTAGCTTTAAGCACTGGAAGTCGTTGACCTATGTGGTTAGGAGTTTTTTTTTCGCCAATTCGGGCGACTGATCCTAAACGGTTGTGCAAGTACAAGAGCGAGTAAAACTAGAGTTTACTGTTTGACAGGCTAGTATTCCAAAAGGGTTATCGAAGTGTCTACCAACATCATTAAAAAAATCGAGCTGCATCATGCCTTAGTTCTAAGATATACGAGTATTCCGTTGGAACAAAATGATGTTAAAAAGCCCGCTTCATCCGCACATGATGTCTGGATAAAGCCGGCGCTACAGCTAGCAAAGGTCGTAGTTCCGGTTGGCATAAGTCATTTGATACGGTCAAAACCACCCTAAAAAACAACCCTGTACTTCGTTCAGAACTGGTTATGCAATCAGCACTGGTAGCTATATGGGTGGAGGAAATCTGGGTGTCGCGGGAAAATCCACCTTCTAGATAAACCCAACGCTAATCAATTGTGGAGGCTAGGCAAAGCTGTAGAGCCTAATTGGTTGAGGTTTAGATTCACCCCGAAGTATTAAACAATTGATGTCACTAACCGAATACGGCTAACAATTAAACTGTCCAAGCTATATCTGGAAATCTTTACATCGAAAACGGTCTCTATACGCAATCTTACATCATTATCATACCAATTTTCAATATCCGCAACAGTGAACAACACAAGTGAGAAGTTTTACATATTCAAACAGGATTATCTTTAAGCCCCATAGTCATCATCAGAAGATCGAAGAACAGTGCATACAACCGTGGGTTAGTTTAGGTTAGGTTAAGCAGAGGTATTAAGGTTTGCCGTCACACAGACACCAGGGACCAAAACGGGTCCATCGTGATCCCTGTGGAACCAGTTGAATTTGTTTTCAAATGGCAAAAACCTAAACAATCTCCCTGGTGAAACACCCAAGTTCCCTGCAAAAGATAAGAAGGCCTTTGAAATTCGTGCCGTCTATTTCCACCAGGTTTTCGGAAAAGCATTTCCTTAAAAAACTTCTTCGACTACGCGATATTGCCTAGCATTTACACAGTATGCGTGTGAAGTCCTCAACAGCTTGCAGATCACCGCAGAATCTGCAAATATCCATATCTGACAATTTGAGTCTCTGGGTGTTTCCGAAGTGTCCCGTCAAGATTCCTATTATTGTCCTAAGCTTATCGCTGTTTAGCTTAGATCTTTTATTTTTGTTTTAATTTTGATTTATGCAAATGTTAAGAAAATGGATTATAAGTTACGAGTAGTGTTGTTGGTGTTGCCTTTAGCATCAACGCCGGCGTTCGATTTGTGGACCGGGTAGAGCCGCTTTTATGTTCACTTGAAGATCTTTCCTTGGTTGAATTTGCGACCTGCTTTGTCGGCGCCAGACCAGGAGAAATAGTGTGCCACTAAATTCTTGGTCTCATCAATTTCTTCCATTCGTAGCAGTCGTAATCGATTTGCCAGCCGAGGTAGAAAGCGAATGGAAGATTCTGTCTACGCCACACCCATATACCGGAAGTTGTGCTGTTGTTGTCTTCGCCAAAGAGGCATACTGAGGCGAATGCCTGTTTGCGCATCTTATTGGAACATACCTGTGATGAGGTTGCAACTCATAACCACCTTGGCCAGGTCATCGTTGTACTTGTATTCGTCGAATCAGATTGAGTAATTCACTGGGTCGAATTTCTCCCAGAAGTATGGAATCAATTTGGCTTCGTCTTCGTTGAAATAGAGGCGTTTGAAGTCGTCAAAGTTGAAGGTTTCCTTGGGCATAGAATCGAATGGAACTTCTGACTTGGGGTCTAGAGCATGAGCTTCATCGGCGGCATCTAATTCTTCTTTTTCCTCAGCATCCTTCTTTGGAGCTGGCTTCCTTTCTTGCTGTTTCTTCTCGTCCTCCTTCTTATCGGTCTTGATGGAGCCGGCACCGGCATCAGCACCAGTTTTGCCCAAGAATTCGGCGTATTTCTTGGGATCGAAGGCGAGAGATTCTTCTCGCACAGGACGTTGCCCTGTGGCTGATTGAGGATTATGTTGAATCATCTATTGAGAATGCCATAGGGCGTACGTTGGCTGCAGCACATACTGGTACAAATGGCCAGAGTGATGCGATCACCCACTACATAAGTGGATTCGAGGAATTTATTGTTAAGGATGCAGCGGCGACATCATCCTTATTATCCTTAGCGGTGCTGTACTTGACCAATAGCATAATGCCCAACAGAGGGAACACCCAAGAGCTTGAGGCCGGTATAATCTCATTCTCAGCAAATTTGATCCACTGTTGAACTTAGGCTTCTTGGTATTCATTGGCACCGCGTAATTATTCATTGGACAAGAAGTAAGCAATGGCATTGCTTTCACTGAGGTACTTGTCATCATATGCTTCGAATGCAGGCATCTTGCCAGTTGGGAACTTCTTGAGGAATTCAGAAGCTTTTTTGTCTCGCCAAAAAAAAATCTTCGGCCACTTTCACTTTGGCCCCAGAGTAGTGAGTAGCTATGAGTACTTTGTATGCACGGAAGTTTTCTGGATAAGTATAAAGTGTTCCTGCCGCCATCTTTGTGGTTTGCCGCCAAAACGCGGCCAGAGAGCCTTGGATATCCTGTGTTCTTCAATACTTGACCACCTTAGGGTGGCAGTCTTTGTGATTTTTCCCCCGATAGTGCCCCTCACTATGCAACCTGACTATGGGAACATAGTCATCCCAACCTTCCTTAATACCGCAGTATCCTGGCACCCAGCACATTCTTACTCGTTTCTGACTGCATATTGCCTTAAAGCACCATGTGGCAGCCCCTTATTGTATCAGAGTTGACGTTGGTTGAATCCATTGCTTTGAGTGAGGCCTGGCTATCGATGTAGATAGCGTTATCACTTTCGGATACCGATCACATCTGCATTAGCTCAGCCGCCCTAAGGACAGCCAGAACATTTGATTGGAAGATACTGCTTGCGTTCGGTAGTCTTATAGTCACTCTTAATTCTGTTCCTGTTCCTTCCTCTGTTTTCGAACCATTTATGAAAACTGCAATTTCATTTGACCTGGTCATTGCATTCTTTTCCCAGTCCTCCCTCTCCGGAATGTAGAAGTCGACCAAGGCAGGAATTTCAGCCGTTAAAATTGGATTTCCTGCTCTGGAAGTAACCCAAATTAGTGAGTCGTATCGAACTGCTGCAAGCAAGTTTTCTAATCTGTAAATCATGCGGTATTAGGTAGAAAAATGTGTCCAATGCTATCGTAGGAGTGGTACGGAGTGCACCTATAATGCCGTTCTTTGAACCGCTGCTAATTTTCCGTAAACCGTTTTCTGGTTTGTTGCTTTCCACCATAATTGTGCGCCATACGTTAGTATGGGTCTTACTACCATCGTATATAGCCAGTACACCATAGCAGGTTTTAAGCCCCAAATTTTTCCAACCGTTCTTTTACAGATAAAAAGGGCTTTATATGCCTTTTTGGTTCTTTCCACTACATTAAGATTCCAACTCAGTTTTTTGATCAGAATCACACCAGATACTTCGCGTTGTCCTAGAGGGACAAATCCACTCCGTTCAGTTTTGGGTATTTGAATTGAGGTACCTTGTAGTATCTGGTAAAAAGAACCAGTTCCGTTTTGAAAGGCTTGGCATTGAGACCACAGCTTTTTGCCCAAGTGCTGATCGTCTTCAAGTCAACTTCCATAATGCCGCCTGAAATATTTAAGTATTTTCCCTGCACTAGTTATGACAACCGTATAACTAGCATAATTGTATGCGACGAAGGATTCTGTTTCTCATTGTAATTCGCAACGATACTTCTGGTTCTCATATTATCTGAGAAAATCAGGGACATAACGATGCGATGTCTCACGTCGATTGTTCCTTTCTATACAAATTGAATCTGACTAGACGTCCATAGCTGGATATAACCTCTTATCGCCTGGCCAAAGGTAAAGTCGATCATTTTAAATCTTAAGACATCTTAGCTTGTCATTGGCTTAGAGAGTCTTCAAATAAGAACATCGACAAATAAAAAACGGACGCATCTGATGACAACTAGGCAAAGCAGTGGTCAAAATAAACACACCTGTCGTTGTCCCCTTTCAATGTAAAAGTCCTCTGGCAAGTTGCATATTTTTACATCAGGAGTGCCCTAAATGTTTCATAGGATCTTACGGCTTTTTTATCCTTGGTCTCGGGCTCCATTTTGTCACATCTGTAGGAAATCCTCGTACATTCCTGAGGTCAATACAAAGATCATAAAACGACTTGCTACAAAGCCCACTGCAGATCACCATAACAGCATGTGGAGCATTTGTTAGCGATGATAGATTAATTGGGGTAGGCCAGTTGAAAATTTAATTTTTTGAATAAAGAAAAACACAAACGCGGTAAATAAGAAACAGGTTAGTTGTTAATTTCACTTTACGATTATTATGCGCTTTCAATCGAATTAAAAGGCGATGACTAAAAAATAGCTTACGGAAATATGGGGGAAATAATTAGCGGAGTGAAATTTAAGCGTCTAAACTTAATGAATTAATGAATGAGTAGATGTATCTATGGACGAGCGAGTAGTAACAAAACAGAATTTGGCAAAATCAGCCTTATATCCGGACATGTCTCAATAAAGAAGAACGACGACGCTGCCAACGAAGTGTTTCATGAGCTCTTAAAGAGAACCTATGAGCAGGATTCCAAGTATGACGTGAAAACTGTAGAAGAAGAATAAGAAAGGAAGGAAATTTTGGCAGCGCGGCGGGCATGAAAAGCCTGCATAAAATCATATTGGAAGTTTTGGGAATATCGTCGTGGTAAGCAAGCCAGTATTGGGATTCATAGGAGACGCATTCAGTATTTTAGATGTCCTCACATTCTGAAATGCCAGCCTTGACTCGGCAGCCAAGAAATGAAAATACTGTGAGGGGGTTTCAGGTTGAGCGGATATAATCGCAGAAGATCCAGCATTAAATGCAAAAGACCGGTGTCAATGCTGGAAGGATGTGGTAAGTTTCAGAAAGCGACCACCAGCGAAAAAAAAACAATGATTCCACGATATCGTGCAACACTATAAGTGAGGACGACGGTTGAACTGATAGCTGTTTGTGACACGTATCAGCAGAGGAGAAAAAACAAACACAGATTTGAACATGCTGCATGAAAATTCCAACTCAAATGCAATGAATCCGCAGGAGGGATGCTCCAGCTTATCTGTAAAATGCCGATAGAGAACTTCCACTGCTCTATCAATATCGGAAAAAAGTTTTCTGAGCCTCTTGATCTTAAAAAGGATACTAGAGGTAAGGAGAATTGTCTATTCAACTATATATTCGCATTCGCTGAGAAACATTACTAGAAGGTAGCGTACCTAAGAAAGGGGCGAAAACCATGCATATCCTGTCAACGAGAAAGGTCACGCAACATCGAAGAATCAGAAATAAGTAATAAAGCCTTTTTCAAAAAAACACTAAGGATGCGCTGATATAAGAGCCTTATTATCCTAGTCCGGGTGTATGGAAAAGAAGCAGGTTGAAGACAGATAAAGGATACCTTTCGACACTGATACTCGTTTTGAGCGCAAGCCTCATTGTTTGAACTTTGATCCCGGGAAATGAGTCCCTTGTCACTGAGGTGGCTGAAACATTTAGAGTGAATTATTAATAACGTTTAAGCTAGAAAAGTTGTTGATTCCTATACGAACTTAAAACCCAATATAGGAAAACCTCCTTTTGGTTAGCTCACGTTAGACAGGTCGCAGCTGGAGGTAGGTGAAAAGAAAGACCTCGGATAGTGGAGTAGAACGGCTAATTATGTAAATACTTTGGTTATCGGGCAGGAAACTTTCCAATTCGTTGGGATATAGAAGCGATGCGTTTGTACCATTGCACAATTCCCAAATTGTTTCCTTACAGTCGTGGTAGTTAGTTAGTCAACGTAGTATTCATTCTCTAAGCCTGAAAATATCCGAAAGGACCTCAGACCTATAAGTCTATCATCTTTCCTTCAGACAACTCTAGAACGACTGATTGATATCCATATACGAGTTAAAATTGGTCCAAGACTTCTGTCAACTGCTCAATATGCCTACTATAGAAGAAAGTCGGTGGAGACGGGTCTGCATTCACTGACTAGACACATCGAACGATCCCTTCAGTATAGAGAGTACACAATGGTGGCTTTCCTGGACAGAGGATGCCTTTGACAACTCACTTGGGGAGTTGATCAGTCTTATGCTAAATAGCAGTATAATCAACTCCAAACCAGGTGGGGCTTCTGCTAAAAGATCTATCAGCAGAGGTACACCGAAAGGCGATGTCCTTTCTCCTCTTCTCTGGCACTTAGTGGTTAATGACCTGCTGATATACCTGGAAGCGGGTGGTAGCAAGGTGATTGCCTATGGGGATGACCGTCTCAGGTAAGCATCTTAATACCATTAAAGAACTCCTCAAGTTAAATCTTGACAGATTAACCTGTTGGGCAGATCGCTGTGGACTGGGAGAAAACCCCATAAAAGTGATCTTGACCTCTTTTCCAGGGAATATAAAATTCCAATCATAGACCCTCCCTCAATAAACGGTACCAGTTTAGTCTTTTCCGATACAGCAAAACATCTGGGTCTCATTTTTGACAGGAAACTAAATTGGAAACCTAACATTCAAGAAAGAGTCACGGAAGCTACAATAGGTTTATTCTCTTGCAAAAAAGCCATAGGGAACAAATGGGGTGTTTACCATCGCATAACACACTGGCTATACATCTCGGTGATAAGACCGATGCTCACTTACGGGGTTGTTGTCTGGTGGACGGCCTTAGACAATGCAGTCAACTTCAGTAACCCAAGCTTAGTCCAAAGAACAGCATGTCTATGCATAAGGGGAGCCCTACGTTCTACTACCTCCGCGGCATTGGATATTCTGTTTCACTTGACACCCCCTGTGACTGCAGCTATTCGCCTTATAGCGACTACAGAGTGGACAAATAATTTATTTGGCCACGCTAATTTTCTCAACATATTAACAATCCTCACAGATTCCTGAACTTTGGTTTGACAAATTCTTCCGCATAAGCTTCCCCTCTAGATCCTTCAGGAAGGAAGATGCCTTCATAGAGGACACTTTTACACAGATGGATCTGTGGGTTGGTGTCAGTATTTGCTTACATAAGCTAAATCTAAGCTTCTCCTTCCGTCTTCCAAATCACTGTAGCATGTCCCAGGCCGAAATTATGGCGGATAAAGGAACTCTGTAATGGCTGAAGAAAAACGTGATATCTGCAAAAGATATCCGCATCTTTTCGGATAGTCAGGCCAGTCCCTGGACTCGGTCTCACTAAATTCTAAAACCACCCTTGAATGCCGATCATCACATACGGAGGTGGCAGAGCAGTTCAACCTTCACTTTTGTTGGGTGCCGGGATACAAAGATATTCCAGGGGATTGTAGGGAAATTGGAGCCACTCCATTCTACCGGAGGTTACAAATAGATCTGATCATTAGGCGGTTCAGATCCTTGTAAATAGGAAACATCTCAGCGCCATCAGAGGCGTTATCACTGGACACTACCTTATAAGAAAGCATGCAAGAAGGCTTGGCGCCTTTAGAAAGGATTTCTGTAGAAGCTGTATGGACGAGACCGAAGAGGAGACAATCCTCCTCCTACTCTGTATATGTCCAGCTCTCTCCCAAAGAAGAGACTTTACTTAGGAGCTTTCTTCTACAATGAAATCACTCACAAGGGGCCAACAGGTCTTTCCAACAGCCACTTTTACCTACCTACCTACAGTCGATTGATATCTACCTTCCTGCCTAGATTTTAATTTAACAGTTGGCAGTTGCTCGTGTAGGTTTAGTGTGACTCTCACCAATATCAGACATTGTTTACTCACAACTAACAAGAATTTCTCAGATGTTGAAATACGAACCTGTTGTACTCCTGTTGTGCTTGCCTTCTAACAAAATACACAGTCATCCCTCAGTCAGTTTTTATCCGGTGACATGGTGCATGAAATTGTGGTCTTTTTTCCTCTCTAGATCTTTTCCCTGAAGCGCTGATTAGCTCCAAGTGCGAACACACTTAATTCAAGTTCAGTTCATGGTACTCATTGTAATTTTCTTCCCGACATTCAAAGGTTTACTCTATTGCTGATTCCACAGCCTTGTCAGCTATTTGGTTTCCCAAATCAAAAAGAATCAGATCAAAGTGAAAGCATAGCAATGAATCGACTTGACTTTAAGCCACAACATACATTCGCCTATACCCTGATCTACACCTTACGCAAACAACAATTTGTCAAACGAATTCCGGCAGTCAAACCAAAATCCTTTGACTTATCCCTCAACTAGGAGTAAGTACACAAGGAGGAGTATACTCTAAAACACCGTTCACCGGATGCACACGCATGTGCAATTATTTGAGTTGGACTCTTTGAAGTTGAACCCAACAATAAAAAGCAATTCCATTACTTTTAACCAAACTACACTCTCTACATATACTTACGATAGAATTGAGAAGGATCCACTAGACCCAGGACGACTTGGTGAAAAGGGTTTCAAAGTACGAGCTGAACAATGCTTGATTCAATACTTGTCTGCCTTTGCAAGGCGTACATTACTTAAAAGCTTGTTTCCTTGCAAAGCTGAGCTACGAAAACGAATGTGTATGTCCTTCTCCGTTGTGTCATATGAGTATATAGAGTGCATCCACAAAAATCCTTTTATTCCCAAAACTCTGAAGAAGGAAACCGCCCCGAAGCGAACAGTGCAAAAGCAAACTCAAAGAATCCGTGACAATAGGCCATGTGGAGGACATCCTCTTTGGAGTTTAGGATTTAATGGCAGGACAGGTGAGGCTAGTGAAAGACTACTTTTTGTGTTCAACTACAGTGATTGTGTATGAATACTCATGGATCCTCTATGGGACATGGACATTGGAAAATTAATACTCCAAGTGGAAACACCTCCTGTCGGGTGAGTTCTTGTTTGAAATGGAAATTACGCACAATAACTAGATACAGGGTGTAGATACATGTCCTTGTTTAAGGGAACAATCTGATGCTAGTATGGCCGGATAGGAACTAGGTTTTATGAATTATAGAACTAGTTACTAGTAGCTACGGTGGCAGGTTAAAGGATCTAGTGCATTTATGATACAAAGATTGGAAGTTGATTATTGGGGAATTTTGATTTCATATCGCAAGCCATAGGAAGCGCTGGTTTTTGTCCATGGGTACTGCAAGGATTCCATACAAAATTGAATCAGAGGTTGCGTTAATTCAGAGTCAAACTCACTTCACCTCAGGAATTATTTTGACAAAGCCTGATAAGAAGTAGGTCATTGACACAGATATATTCTCTGAATCTATTGAGTTCGACAGTTAACTTTTACGTACATATTCTGAAGCCACTGGACCATTGTTGATTCCATGGTTGACTGAATCACCCTCCCAAAGGATGTTTGCACATGTAATTTTTTAATGGAATTGACTGTAACCTATGTAATGAACCATAGAGTCAGAGCTCAGGTCACTAAAGGTTTTCAAGGATAAGTCGGAGCCTTTGAAAAGGAAATGGTGCCTGATAAGACAGAAGATATTTGGAGGGACTACTTAAGCTTTGGGTGAAATTAGGATCCAGGGTCAAGCAGGTTGACTTAGGCCAGAAAAGTGCCTTGGTGTTACCACATACTCTCATTGACTTTATACAGAATGAGGTTCAAACAGCACCTGTTTTTCTTGTTCTCCCTATTCACTTGTTTGATTTTCAGTTTTAAATTTGGTCAAATTGCATTTTCCGGTTAATAACCCCCAGCGCTCGAATTCATTAATTTTCTTTGTCCCTATCTATTGTACAATAAAAAAAAAAACTTGACCTACTTATACTTATACCCTCATTGACCTACGAGTATGTACACAACCAATTTAAATATGTGTTGCGGAATTGCCAATTGTGTAATCGATGACAACAATGCTGACTGGGTAGCTTTCAAGAGCATCTGTGGGAAAGCCTTTCATGCCGTTTGTGTCGGGTTAAACAAATACGGTGTTTATTAAAGAATTCTGCGTTTCTTCTGTGATGAGTGCAAGACTATTTCACTTTCGCACGTGCTTCTGGCAATAAAATGCCTAAGCGATTCAAATGACTCCTACCAAGACGCACTCACCAAAAAGATTACGGATAAAATTTTGGTCATTGAAAGCAGTGTTAAAAGTGTTGAAGAGTTACGTAACTCAGTGCAGAACTCAGCCGATCTAATAAAATCCAAAGTAAAGCACATGGTTAAACAAATTGCTGGTCTAATCGAGTTAGACTCTGGGAGATCCAGGATAAAGTGTTGAGTGACATCAAGCCATTTGTTCTGAGCAGGTTATCTCCAACCAAACAACCTGCGAGTTGATGAGCTCCCTGCGTGACGACATAGACATTCATTTCCAATCCTCGTCACACAAACAACACTCACCCCCACATATAAGTCATCTGCGGACGGTTCAATCCACTGATTTGTTTGAAGTTTCTTCCAACCTTACAACAGAGAACACATCTCTGTCAGCTCCTCCAATCGCTGCCCCACGGAAGCTTATCAATCATTTTAATTCAACTTGGACACTACGCTTCTTATCAAAGGCACCTCCCCAAACGCTGATGTTGATTGGATCTCGAATTTCTTCGAAAAGAAATATGGCATTACCGTCAGCCACTGCAATTTGATTCCAACATCTCACCACAGAAGCAATCGCGGCTTCAAGCTCAATCTTTCGGCCAAATACGAATGTTTATTCCATAATCCAGCCAGTAACAATTTCAATCTTGGAAAGATGCGTGTCTGCAATTGGTTGGAAAATACGACCAAGAAGCAGGATAAAGTCAAGCAGCTCGTCATACCTAAACCAGCAAATAAATTAGCAAGTAAATCCAATTTGCCAAGACCCACCTCCTCTTCCCACAACAAACCCAGCACCGATTGGAGTTTTAAAATTAAAATTTTTTCTAATTTTAAGCCTTCCACACATACTCCAACTCCCCCTATTCCACCCCAAATCAAGCCCCAACATCAACATGTCTCTTTCGACTTAACCCCTACAACTCAAACTCCCACCACTCAACCCCTAACACACACGCCTTTCCCTAATTTCGAAATCAGAACTGGAGCTATGTATCCTAATTTCATCAGTTCTCACATTTTAAACCCCACTTCAGAAACCCTTTCGCCTGCCACTGTTAAATTAACGCAGCAAACTAGCGACACCACCGATTGTCGCTATGCGCTCTCTAGACTTAGAGATAAAAAGATATATGAGAATATACGTCTATATCTCGCCTATCTGCACGATAAATCCGACTCGGTGTGCTACGAGGGTAAAACAAAAACAAGCGTCATGATTTCCATCCAGTAAGAAGGCCTCTATATCGACGTTACCAGTCTCAGGAAACTTTATACAAAGTATCACGAGATTTTCAATACGCCCACCCAAAAAGTTGCAGACGATCTTACCGCTCTTCGCGTCTCACATCTCCAACGCAGTCTACTTGACCACGATAAATTGTTTCGACCTTAAAAAGTCATGCAAAAACCTACCTCTCACCTTCTATTACCAGAACGTAAGAGGACTGCGTTCTAAAACCCACACCGTTTTGCGCCAATCTCATGCTCTACCATTTGATATCAAGGCTCTGACCGAAACTAATCTTATCCCCAACATAAAAAACCAGGAGCTATTCCCCCTTCCTTTTAATGTTTTTCGGGATGACGATCGCACACCCCCTTTGAATGAATCCCATTGTCGAGGTGTCCTAGTGGCTATTCACAACAGCTTGGACTCCTCTCTCGTTGCAACATCATCCTTTCCTAAGCTCGACTTTATGTCGGTTAAAATAACCCTCACTCGTAGATGCTTGTATGTTTTGTGTTGTTACATTCTTCCAGCGCAACCTATCGAATCCTACCAACTTGCTATTGCAGCAATTGACAATTTGATCGACTTGTCAGACTCGCTTGATGATATCATTATCTTCGGCGATTTTAATCTGCCTCAGCTGAAGTGGACTCCATCTGAAGACCTATCTTTTTTCATCGCTTCCAATCCTATTTCTACTACAGAATGCCTCTTCTTAGATCGACTAACAGACTCTAGTCTATGCCAAGTGAGTGGCGTTTCCAACTATATGGAAAGGCAATTAGACATTATCTTCACAACTGATCCCATCAACTCCTCAGTATCGTGTTGTCCCCTATCTCTTTCAGCTATTGATAACTTTCATCCTCCACTTCTTCTCTCATTTTTCCACAACTCTCCCCTCCAGTCGCCACCCACCGCAGTTCTATTTTCTTACAATTTTCACAAAGCTAGTTTTCGTAAAATCAATATCTATCTAAGCAGTGCTTCTTTTGAGTTTACTAATCTATCTCTGGTTGATGCCCTCTCCATTTTTACGGAGAAATATTCAAATCCATCTCCCTTTATGTGCCTTACTCCCGCCATAAAACTTCTTCTACATCCCCTCCTTGGTATAATCGTAGACTTCGCTCTCTACGAAACAAACGAAACAAGTTATGGGCGGTATTCCTTCGCACCCACTCTTCTTCCGACTATTCAAATTATCTAGGTACATATCTTCATTTCATTGAACTCTATAACGCTCTCTATCAGCGCTACCTGAATAGTGCGCAAACCAATCTCATAAATGACCCCAAGTCCTTTTTTCAATTTGTCAATTGCAAAAGTAAGACTGATGGTTATCCTTCCTCCCTCGCTTTTGAAACCTAATCTTCAAGAAATCCTCCTACCATCGCCACATTTTTCAAACAATCATTTGCCAACAACTCCTTCGTGCCAGATCCCTCTTACTTCAATGATCTACCAAATTTCTCTATTGGTCCCTTTCTCACTCAAAATTTCTATCCTGCAGTTATTGAAGAAAAGTTACTAAATCTTAAAGATGAATTTGTACCTGGCCCATGTTTCTTAAGAAATGCTCTTCCAACCTGTCTCTACCCCTTTCCTACCTTTTTCGTCTATCCCTTACACAGGGAGAATTTCCCAAGACTTGGAAGACATCTTTTATAATCCCAATACACAAAAAGGGATCTAAGCATGAAGTTACCAATTATCGTCCCATTGCTAAACTCTCTCATATACCCAAACCCTTTGAAAGCATATTATACGAAGACTTAAGCTTCAAATGCAAGCCTTTTATTTCGCCCCGACCACATCAGGTAGATCAACTACCACAAACCTAATTGAATTCGTGTCTTTTACTCTCTCAGCCTTAGAAAATGGCAAAGAAATCGATGTTATCGCAACAGATTTCACTAAAGCATTTGATAAGATATCTCATAAATTGATCCTTTTCAAATTGTCTGCTCTCGGCTTTGAGCCTCTCTTTTTAAAATGGATTTTTTCTTACCTGGTAAACCGTTATTATAGTGCTCGGTTTAGATCCGCCCTTTCTGTTCCATTCATGGTCTCATCTGGAGTTCCACAAGGCAGTCATCTTGGCCCTCTTCTCTTCATTCTTACTATCAACGATGTTGAGAGTGTCATTAAGCACTCCTCCCTCTCCCTTTACGCTGACGACACAACATTTTTTAGATCTATTTCCTCTCCCCAGGACTCTGCCCTTCTTCAAGAAGACCTTGATCGGTTTTCAATCTGGTGCCTCAAAAACTGCCTAGAACCTAATATAGCCAAATGTCAATGCAAGTCTTCTCCTCCCCGACTTTATTTTCTCTATGGTCAACCAATTCCCCTGGTTCAGTCTTTTCAAGACCTTAGCATATTATTCGACTGTGAGCTTTTAATTTCCGTTCGCATATCGATAAGATGATCCTCAAAGCCAACTCATCACTTAGCTTTATTAAACGGTGGTCCAAGGAATTTTCCAAAACATATGTAACCAGATCTCTCTATGTTGCCTTTGTTCGCCCCCTGCTTGAGTATGCCAGTCAAGCTTGGTATCCCTTTCTCCGGGTTCATGTTTCCCGAATCGAGGGTACTCAACGTCGATTCCCCCGATTTGCCCTCCGTGGCCTGCCATGGAACGACACTTTAATCTTACCTCCCTATCAAGACCGCCTCAAACTTCTAAATATGAATTCGTTAGAAGAATGTAGGAATACTGCTGACATTCTTTTCATTCATCGACTTCTCTCAGATTCCATCGACTGTGCATCCATTTTGAACTCCATTTCCTTCAATACCAACCCCAGCAATCTACGTTGTCCTCGTCTCTTCTATATACCGGTCCACCGCACATCTTATGGCTCCAACGAACCAATCTCCCGAATGCTCCGAAAGGTCAACTCAAACCTCTTCCTTTTTCATTTCCACCTGAGCACTCCTCGTCTCAAACAAAATCTCCTGCATCACTTCCTTGGTCCCTAGCTCTTAAGTCTTTCTGTTAGTTTTAAGTTAGATTAAGATTGTATTAAGCCAACAAATAGGGGCGTCAGCCCGCACCAAAATTAAAAGTTAAAATCAGAAGCCGATTTAATTATAGGCAAGAACATTTGACACGAGTACCTCTAACGAATCCGAGGAGCCGATTGACTATCATTTTGGACAATTCTGTGAACAGAGAACAAGTCACTTAGATGAGTATACGTATTTGAGCGTAGAGACTGCAGAAAGTAGTTTCATCTATGGCTTCATCCCCACAGCTCACGTAAAAGGTATTGTAACAGGATCCAAGTCTGTTAACCAATTTTAAAATATATTTTGTGAATGCTCACTATGATGCTAATATGTGATGCTCGTAGGTACGGCCTGACCCTTAGTATTGGTTTCGTCAGTTGCATTAGCTTGAGTATAAATTTACAAGTAAACGGTTGAATTCGATAGGATTTCTAGGAAGTTTTGAAAAGTCAGTCAGGTTTTAGAAATCAGATTTCTTGAATGTCTCGGTGACATTGATGCTGAATTCCTTGGATCTTTCCTTCAGAGAGAGGTAAAAGTTGAACGATTTTATACAAATATCCCTAGAAGACATTAGTTTGTGCTTATGACGAGAGACACTCTCTTCAATTTCCAAAATTTCTGCAAAAAATTTCGGAGGTGGTTAAAAACCGACCCTAAGTTTAGCTCTCAGGATCAAAATATATGAATAATACTATCCAAGCTATGTTCACACATTATTTATACTTGAGGATTGTTAGGTAGCGCTTTAGAGTTCTTCCCAGACACTTTTTCTATTTGAAAGATCGGAGACGCATTTCGGAAAGCGATTTTGGAGCCATAGGGGGTACTCCGTGTTTCTTGATGAAGAAAGTCAATCGGATTTTGTATGGATTGCCACCCAAGGAACGCTTTTAGGGTAAATTAGCGAGTTTTAGGTTCAATTAGCGAGTTTAATGCATTAAGCTTTCTAAAGGAACCAGATAAATACCGTCTGTATAATAAAATACTTAAAACCCTCGGTTAAAATATTCTAAATTCATTTAAATTAATTCATGAAAGCTGATGCCCTTACAAGCGATAAAGACTACATCATCAGTTATAATTGTTGCAATTTACAACTAATTCAAGAATTAAAATGCCAGAGTAGGGCTGTATATGTTACGAGTGGATAGTTATGGAGCTGCAGCTAAAGACTTTGCCTTACTTCCGTACTTCCAGTTGCGCACTGTAAGTTGGTTGAGGTCCGCTTCCACTTGTGCGAACTGCCCCTACTGTTTTGTCCCTCCAGTTTAAAATCGAACACTTTTCAGGCCTGAGGGTTAGTGTTCAGACCTGACTTCCTTCATGTTGAAGAGCATAGACAGAATGGTCGCGATCCATCTATGTAAAACTGCCTTGCGAGTGCATCGACTATCTGAGATTCAAAATACCTAGGTTAGGTTGGTTAAAAGTGGCTATTTGGGCCCAGCCACGTGGATCTGTGATCCTCTTGGCTACAGTGATCTGAAAGACGGAAGGAGAGGCTTAGATTTAGATTATCCGAGAAACACAGCCACCAACACCACTATCAGTTTTAGATCCATCTGCATCACTCAGGCTGAATTGGATGTATCTGTGGTCTGATAATAAGGGTTCAGATGTTACCATCCTATTCGTTAGCGTTTGAGTGATATATAGCACCTCCTGTCGGTTTCTTATTATAAAAATGGACTCATTGCCAATGTAGAAAACAATGAGGTTAGTACTTTTAATGTATTCAAAAAGTGACTCACATCTATCATTGATGTCGGTACTGCCCCAAACCGTGTGATGAGCGTTAGCGTCGCATCCGATGATAAGACCAGTTTTTAGCCTTCCAGTTTCCAGTACAACCCTTTCCAGGTTATTACCAGGGAGAAGGCCCACTTGATAGTGGCCAAGATATACCGATACCAGTCAGTAGGAGTAGCCTTTGGCAGTCTCTACTCTTGCAACGGTTAAGTTGGAGTGGCTGCATTAAGGCTATGTTTCACTAATATATAAGTTCTAATTTCACCTTTGTCTGCTGGAGTGGAGCGTATACAGGTACCCAAAGTCAACGAACCACGCCTTCTACGGTCCATGGTTACTGGATTAGGATGATTTCTTCAGCGTTTTCGGAAAGACTCAGAGTAAGTACGTCCGAAGCCTTTTTTGAGTGATGGAGATTAATCTGCCGAAACCGTATTATTGCTTCAATTTACCAGAGCAGCCTCCGCCACGGTGCAGTCCTCCAATTCTGAAAATGTGCCCAAGAGCTCATCTTCTTTCTCTGGTCGTAAAGGATTTCCGACAGAGTATCAGAAGAGGAGACTGACGGCTCATCTATTTCTGGAAAGGATATCGACGCTCCGAGATCCAAGGTCGAATTATAGGAGGAGGACGTTGCTTATCAGCATCCAGCTCATCGTATTTATTAAACCCTTAGGTGAATTGACTCGAAATCGAACCGAATCACGTCTTTAGTCTGCGCTAGAGGGTTAAGGGATTTCTGATTGATCACTATTAACGCGCATCTATAAAGGCCCCTTAGTTCTTCCAGTTTCGCGACTTTCCAGTCATTAGTCGGAAGGGTCCATTTGCTGAGAATGCTTTCTGGGGAGGAGGGTTCGGCTGGGATCCATGTTCTAGGTCTGGTAGGTCTGGTCTTCAAATTCTGCACCTGGCTAAACCTCTCCTAATTCAGCTATGGTTTTGGTGAAAAGATCGAGAGATCTTGGATTGACACATGCGATAAGCTTGACGTGCCCTTGCTGCCAGCCAGCGTCGCTTGTGATGAGAGATGGTCCGGGGATTTCCCGCATGATGGTCAAGAAGTTTCCCGAAAGCTTTAACTTAACCAACTTCGACCGTTAAGGAGTTATCGTCCCTCGGTGTCATTTTTGTCGATTACCGCCATCGTTATTGCGTCTTTTAGAACTTCGCTAAAATACCTCAGAGATGTGTTATTGGATGGCCCAGAGATTTTGGCGTTATAAATATTGGGCCTATTGGGAACCTGCACGGTTTTCTCCAACGATCTCTAGCGCTTGGAGGAGTATTTTAGCGATTTGGGATGTTTTAGGTTGTTATTGTCCCACCTAATCTTGCTCTTTATGTCCGCACATCTCTCAACCTCCGGAATGGATCCGAAGGTTTTGATAAGGCGTAGAGCATTTCGGTGTTTTATTAGAACGCTTTACGAGTAGATGCAGTTTGCCGATGCTGCTGAGCTCTTGATTCCTCCATGTGGCCTACCACAAACTTGTTGCTACTAGGGGTGGAGGAAGTAATTGGACCACGGCTTCCCACAGTCGTATTACTCCTTGATAATTTAGTTTGAGATTTGTTGCGTTTGCCTTTAGTGGATGGTGCTCCATGGCCTGCCACAGTTTTACCTCCTCTCGATAATGCAGGAGCCTTGCTCATCGTCAGTGCAGTCACCATTCTACCGACCGGTATTAAAGGAGTACCGGCCTCGAGCTTGGTATTTGTCAGACTTAACCATTATTAGATTCCTCGAGTAGCGGAGAAAGGATGGTCCATCTGTATACAAATAAGGCTAGCTAATCCGGGGTCGCCAGGTATCCGGATAATCTATTCGCGACTGAGCTATTTTTCGACTTGCTGGGCCATCAGCTAGGCTGATCCTCGGCACGGGTCATATGACACCTTTATCCAGTCTTTAGTTTCGGGATTCATCTGGAGAACTTCCTGAGTTTCATTGACCTTATTCAGCTTCTACAATTCGACAAGTTCGATGCTCAAGGTAGCGGTGCAACATGCCTAACAACGCGGAAGATTTTGCGAGGGTGCCCTTCAAAATCTGGTAGGCAGAATTGGTGGCACGCTTGACAAGAAGGAATACGCGTTGGACATCCTCATCGACATTGTTTTGACGGCATGTGTAACTCGGTCAGACAACATGGCGTAGACGAATCACTAGTTTTGTTTATAAAATGCTAGTGAACAAGACATTAGTTGCGAACGCTGACTGTGGCTAATATGTAATAGCGGGGACAAACAAAATTGTCCGGAACGCTGCGATCTGTCTCCACTGCTATGATGCACAGCTCAACACGCTGAATAGTTCTGATGTCTATGCACAGGCATACGCGGATGATGTAGCTATACAGTCCGTTGGATCGTGTCTACCGGCTGTCCGTTCTAAGGCGAATGCAGCCCTAGATTTGTCAATTCTCTCAAAACTGAGATTGTTCCCTTTACGAGGAGGTGGAAGCTGACTGGTCTGATTGGTACTGCCTGACGGCGGCATTTTGTTTCTCCTCGTCGTTTAGCAGTCTGCAAAAGTGGTCTTTCCATACGCTCTGTACCGATTGTGAATCTTTTCTATCTCGTGCGATTGCAGCTTGGCGATTTATTTTATGCCAGATAAATGTCATGCATGTCAGCTATGACAAAATTTCTACACAGTTTCAAGCAGGCTACATTCACCAATTTTGCTGCCAAAGGTATTCTAAATTCCTAACTTTACGTCAAAAATTCTAAAAAAAACTTTGTTCGTATGTTAGGTACAATCTTCGGAAAAGTCGACCTATTTGACAGCGAGGGAATGGCAACATATCCTTGCTGATTTTGGCAAATTTAGTCTTGACGCGAATTGCTCAAATATTCCAGACATCTTGTTCCAATTCCGTCGAATCTCGTTCCGTCAGAAATTATCATAGAAGGAGTTGCAGTTTCACGTGTACCATTTTTCCCCCGACCTATCAGAGAGCAACCTATATGAGGGCTTATGATCTATTGTGTAGAAGGTTTACTTTCATGATGCTCCCTACCTCCATTTTTTATGCTGACAATTTGTCGAAGAATTTTTAAATGAATGCTCTAATCAGATTTCAAGAATTTAAGTTCACCCAGATGTATAAATGCAGGAAGGAGCGTTGAATTACACTTGCATAGTCAGACGTGTCGATGGCATAAAAGAATCTTGCATGCCTTTCTATGAAATGGTCCACCAACTTGCTTAAAATGAAAATCCCATCAAGCCAGGCTAAATTATAACTTTTGTTCTAGCATGGCAATCTCTAACAGAAGTTAGAAGCAAACCAAGTTCCACAAAATAATGGACTGCCAACTGTGTCTATAAACAATATTCAACCATGCTCTAACAAGGCCTGACGCCACAGTCGTAACCGGTAGAGATTGCCCCGGTTTGTATCAAAACTTATGATTACCAAAACTATAAAACCTTTCAACCTGGCGGATTTCATGCTGGAGAGCTTGGTTCAAAAACTGTTCTTCCGTGTTTGCAAGTGCTAGGATGTTCTAGTTAGATAAGGCCGTATGTATAAATAGTGAATCGACGATCAAAAACGGCAACCTGTGACGCCTTTCTTGAGCATTACAAGTGCTACGAATATATCTGATCTTTTGATACTTGATTTGTTAATCGGTGAGTTACCGTCATTTGTCCTCAATTAAAGATAAAATTTCCAAGGTAAGCGAAAAAAAAGTTTTAATCCTTTAGATCCAACGAAGCATATCCCCAGCCATTCCAGTCTTATCGACACAGTCAAAGGCATACGTACAATAATATTCCTCGCCTCCTTTAAAACCGTAAGTTTCATAAATCCATCCTCACAGAATGTATCCTCATAAATATGATATATTCACAAAAAAAGAAACATTTCGCTGCGCCCCGATTAGTTGTTCCATTAAAAAGCCAAACTGCGGATTGAACGATAGCATCCAAGTGCTCATACAGATACTCGTACATCGTGAATTAGAGCAACCACCATCACTACAAGATATACAACGTCTAGACGCAGCAATCTATAAATCAGCTTTCAGTCTTTCGATGAAAGTTTCCTCTACTCAGGAAGCCAAGAATTATGTGTTAGCTCTGTCGGCTTTACCATGCGACTAGGATATCCTTCTACTTCCACTGGGACTCGTTTCGCTAAGATTACTTTGCTTCCTGACTGAACGTGTGTTCATCATCGTGGGTAATTTTCATTTGCTCTCGAATGAGTTCTTTCAATTTATTGATTTTGCAGCCAGCGCGCATATGTGCCAATGCCAGGATAATTCATTGGAATTCAGTTGAGTGAAAACGATGTGCGCCATCGGGAGGAAGGATTAAACTGCCTGATTTGCAAGTTGACTTGGCAGAAGGTATTTTGTTTTGAATTTCCTTCATTTCTTCATTTGCCTTCATGCAAGGAAGACTTCTTTGTTTTTCATATGGAACTTGGGAGTTCCACTTAGTAAAGGAATCTGCGTTTATAGGAATCGGTTTGATTTATTCTACAAGAGACACTAGAGTACGTTGTAAATAATATTTAATATCCTCATATTAGGAAATAGCAATAACAATAAATTGAGATCAACCAGCACGACGTTGATGATAAGACTACGTACGGCGTCTACGTCTAGTCCTGGAAACATTACTTAACACTTCGGTCAATTTTAGGTGATGACAAAGAATACTTGTTATTTTATCAAGATCAATTCAAAATGGTCAAGGATCTTTTCACCCGCCTTTGGTAATATCCATGCTTCTGTGTCATAGTATCATTAGTGATTCTAGACAATGCTTTATAACTCAATTGCCTTCTCAGGGTAAAGAAAGTTAAGCGATGTTAAGTGTTACTCCTCGTTTGATATAAAAAAATCTCTGCATACGCATACTTGGTTTCGCCTCGTCTACACACAAACCCCTCTTTTCCGGTTCTATCACATTTCAATGTCATCAGAGCGTAGAAACAGTTGCACTGACATTTGGAAAGTTGTGCCGCTGGTCCTTGCTAGGAAGTTCCGTGTGAAGACTTTATCTAAACCACCAAAGGTCTCACTGAGATTATTTTCGGACTCTGCGGTCAAGCAAGCCCCCCCCCCCCCCCCATCGTTATTCTGCATAATCCGACGCGATTGGCAAGGTCTTTAAAACCTAACATGGTTTTATATAGCTCGGCTCCACAGATGCTGTCATAAGTGGCTTCAAATCGGTAAATAATTGGCGAGTATCAAGCTGGACTTCCTACGTTTTCTATAAGTACTGCCGTAGTGTATGCATTTGGTTAGTTGTTGACGGATCCGGCCTAACATCACACTAATAGGATCTAATTTTAGCTCGGAAACATACAATAGCATTTCGTCGAAAACGACGTGAATGCCGCTGCTGATGTAATACACTCTTCTCCTTGGAATAAGATCCTTTACTTATAATCGGATGAAGACTCGAGCTGTGAAGCGGACTCCAGAGTTAGGGAGCTATTTCTTCGGACTTACATGTACCTTAAAACTGGCAGAAGTTCAAACGAGCCAGGAATGACTACAATGCCTTTTTTGAGCGTGTGAAATCCCAGTTCGATCAAACAATGAAACAAAAAAGGTAGTAATAACTTTAGATCAAATCCAACGCTCATAAATAATGGCACTCCAGCTGTCAGCTCTTCGGACAAGGTCAATCTGCTTGTTGGACTCTTTGCGGCCAGTTCAACACTTCCAGATTGTATCACCTTCCGCCCGCATTTGAGCGTGTCAAATCTTCAATGCGACGACTCCACTTTCGCACTTGTATAGTACTCGTAGCTAAAGCACTTAAAAATCTTATCGTACACAAATCCGCCGGTCTAGATGGCATATCAGCCAGTCACTGAAAATGGCAAAACTTCTTGTCTCTCCTTCTATAGTCCCATCGCACTTTCTTAGGCAGTGCTACATTCCGGGGTGGACCTGGGCCTCAACCAATAAGCCTTTCCAATTATCCTTGGCTAACTGCCTCCAGTTGCACATTCTAAGTTGGTTGAGGTCCCCTTCCACTTGCATGCACAACGCAAGGCGAGGCCTTCCTCTACTGCGTTGTCCCTCCGGATTAGAGTTGAAGATTGTGCGTCTGGAGCGTTCATGTTCATTCACTTTACATGTCTCAGCCATGTAAAACGCACAATGCGCTGTTTTTTGACCAGGTCAATGTCGCTGTAGAGCTCCTAGTGTTCATCGTTGAATCGCCTGCTCCAGAACCCGTCAACGCATACTGGACCAAATATCTTACCAAAAATTTTTCTCTCAAAACGACCAAGGACATCTTCATCCGCTTTAGAAAGGGTCCATGAGCCGCAACTATTGAGCAGGACTGGGATACAAGGTTGTTCGGGAGAGGGCCTTACTACACAGCTGCCTTCTCAGCCCAAAGAAACTGCGATTGGCAAGCATTATTCTGCGTTTGATTTCTGAAGAGATGTCGTTTTCAGATGTGATAGCAGAGACGAGGTAAACAAAGTCCCTTACTACCTCAAAGTTATAGCTGTTGATTGTGACATTTTGGCCAACTCGTCGATGTTGGCTATCGCTTCTTATTGACAGCATATACTTTGTTTTGCGCTCGTTTGCCGTTAGATCCAATTTGGGTCCTATAATGGCACCAATGACAGCTCTACTAATAATACCAATATAGTCGCCATATCCAAGCAATTGAACAGACTTTTCGAAGATCGTACCTCGCGTGTTGGCTTGTGAGTCTCGCACAATTCTTCCAAGTTCTTCAACTGATCACACAGTTAGAAAAAAAAATTCCTTAAAGAACCGTATGGCAATACGATAAAACCAATTGGAGCGGACTTAACACCGGTCGTTATGTTTCCTCGATAACGGCATGGATGCCGCTGCTGATATGATCACTGACAATATTCTCCTTGGAATGAGATCCTTTATCCCTTAAAGGATTAAGACTATCAGACCAAACAAAAAGGCATGGTATGACTCGAGCTGTAAAGAGGCTATCAGGGTTAGAGAAATATTTTTCCGGTCCTAGAAGGACAGAGAAAAACCGAAACAAGTTCAAACGAGCCAGGAATGACTGCAACGTCTTTCTCAAGTGCGGGAATTTCAATACGACCAAAAACTGAAACAAAAAATACTCCAATGTCCCAAATACAGTAAAAGCTTTTGGTCGTTCATCAAAAACATCCGTAGGCTGTTAGCTGTTAGCTCTTTAGAAAAAGCAAATCTGCTTGCTGCACACTTTGCGGCCAGTTCAACACTCCTAGATCGTGCTTTGTCTCCGTCTACACTTTAGTGTGTCAAATCTTCAATGGGACAAATCCACTTTCGCACCTGTGGATCTCAACATACATGAATACGCTGGTACCATCTGGACCATCTCCCCTTCTTCTGAAGAGGTGTTCTTCCTCGCTGACATTAACACTGCGTAAGCTTTTTCATCAATCCTATTCTTTCGGACCCTATCCGAGCAGACGGAAAACAGCATTTGTCCAGCCCGTCCCTAAAAAAGGCGAATCTTCTTCCCTCTTCTCATCCAGACCTATTGCACTTACGTCCCTTCTCATGGAAACGCTGATAAACCGCCAGCTCATGAAATATCTAGAAACACGAAAACTACTCAATGACCGGCAGTACGGATTTCGTTGCAACAGGTCCACTGGTGATTTGATGGCATGTCTCACCGAAAAGTGGAACCAAAGCGTACATCAATCTGGCGAAAGCAAGATAGTTGCACTATATATTTCTAACGCATTTGACAGAGTTCGGCATCAGGCTCTTTTGTCGAAAATGCGTGCTTTAGGGATCGATGACTCTCTTCTTCAATGGATTAGAAATTACCTTTCGGGACGTTCAATCCAAGTTGTCTTGGACGGTTTTAAGTCTGATATTCACAAAATAAATGCTGGTGTGCCCCAGGGCTACGTTCTGTCTCCGACACTCCTTTTAATTTTCATCAATGATCTCTTGTTTGCTACTTCTAATCCAATATATTCCTTGCTGACGACAGTACTCTCTGCTTTTCACCACCGTCCTTCAAACTTTTAACCGTAACACCCGTCTTGCTATAAATGCTCATCAGTATACCCTCAAGCCCACCTTCGGACGTTCTCTGAAATATCGTGATTCACTCCTAAGTCGTACAACTCGCTTTTGGAATGCCCTGCCGAGCTCTTTATTCTGTAGTCACTATAACTTGCAAACATTTAAGACCAACGCACATCGGTATCTCTATCTTTTCCTTCCCTAACTTCCCCTCGCCCGTGCCATGCGCAAACGTCTTATGGATAATTGCAAAAAATTACGGGCCAATTGTAAAAAAACAAAAAAAAATTATGATGTTGAAGAAGTCACATTACAGCGCGTCGCCCTGCCTAAATCCTTTTTTGACATCAAAGGTCTCGGTTAGGTCGTTACCGACCTACACGCAGCAGCGAGCTTTCTCCACCAGCATACTGCACAAGCGGACGAGTTTGGCAGGGATGGCAAAACTAGACATGGCTCTGTATAGCTCGTCCCTGTAGATGCTGTCATATCCGGCTTAAAAATCGATAAAAAGGTTATGAGTATCGATCTGAATTTCTTGGGTTTTCTCTAGGATCTGCCGTAGTGTGAGTATTTGGTCAATTCTGGACTTATCGGGCCTAAAACCTGATAGGATCCAATCAGATCGTTGAGAAATGGTTTCAGCCGCTTGCACAATACGGCAGACAAGATCTGATATGGGACGTTTAGGAGACTGATATTTCTGTAGTTGACGCAATTCAGAGGGTCGCCTTTCTTGTGAACCGGGTAAGCTATGCTGTAGTTCCCTTCGTCAGGCATACTCTCATCCGACCAAATCCTTGTGAAACCACATTTGGCTATATTCAATCGATAGTTGGTAATTCAAAGCCATAGAGAGAGGCTATTCCATATTCGATTGATCAGTTGTATTGGATGAAACATAGGAGTTTACTCGTATACTCCAACACTTATATGTTTGAACAGCGGTAAGCTTCAGATTCGTTCATGTTGCGTATTTTCACTCACTTCTAGATTTAATGGTTAAGTGGGCCGGAAAAATTTTCAACAGAACACTTGCGAAACCATCAACATCAGCAGTACATGTGACTCTAGTGTGAGATGAAATAACATGGAATCCGAACGAAGCGATAAGGTAGATTATGACCACTATTAGAATTGAATAAATCGATATTGGACGTTACTTTCAAAAAGCAATTAAAGTTCGAACAATACAAATCGTGCAGCATCTTAACTGAGTTACTATCTTTGCACGAAACACGCTATAAAACAATGGTCGAATGTTTTCGGAAAACAGGAAAGTTTGGAGACAAACAGTCCAGTGACGAAGCATATTTTCAAATCGATGACAATGTGAATAAGTGGAAAATGCATTACTGGTGCATCAGCATCCGTAAATAACATTATTAAAAACGTTTTCATTATCCATAACTACATTGTGATATGTGATTTCTGCCCAAAAGATAATTGCTCTTACTTTTTTCACTAGAAAGACACAATAACTGCTGAAGTATATTGCTGATTGATTGATGAATCTCTGCCGCCGGAATTCCAGCTATTTTTCGGGTTTAACAATAGAGTCATATTTTTGCAAGACAATGTCACTCAGCACACCCCTAAAACCTCAGTGGAGAAGTTGAGGGCAAATTAAGTAAATTAATTGGCAAAGACGGAGACATTCTATTGCTTCCTTGCAAACCAGACCTTTCTCGGTGGAGCTTTTTTGTGGGGTACCTCAAGTCGGAAACTTACCATAATGATCTTTGAAAGGTTATTAAGACCTTACAAGAAAATACCCACTGCAACGTCTGTGCAATTCTTCGTATATTGTCGAATGTAAGAGTTGTAAGACCAACTCGGTTGTTTTGTTGTTCATTTGCTGTGTCTTTGCCTTCGCACTATCTGCTTTACCACAAGATTGCAAAATACTGCACAACAGAGCGTCTCCCTACGGATGTCTAGTTCTGTTTGAATACCAGGGTAGTCCTAAAAGTAGGCGCCCTGACGTATAGATAGGATTATTATTTAAAAGGAATGACAATTGTAGAAAGCACCAACCCTATAAAGCTTGTTAAATAGTATTTGTTCGGCAGCCATCAATAGTGAGCCCTCTCATTGAATTTTTAAATATGGAAAAAATTGCTCCTCGTTATGTGATGCAATACTTTCATTTGAAAGTCGTCCTCGTCCAATCAACATCAAAACTGAACGGTGAGGCTACTCCTTCATATAACACAATAAAATAGTGATTGGCAGAGTTTAAACGAAGGCGTACGAGTTGCCAAGACGAACATCCACAAAATGGTATTGGAAGACCGTCGATTGAAAGTGCGTGAACTAGAAGAAATGGCAGTGTTTGGAAGAAGGCTTTTTCTTTTTTGAGAACTTGAGAAGAAGCGAAAAGAAAGAAAAAACCTTCTTCCAAATATTGGCATTCCTTGCGGGGAACCTGATTCTTCCGTGTAAAATATTCGTGTTTCTTAGTAAAAAGGTTTTTTTTCAAAGAACAATGGCGCTGGCTAATTAAGAATTTATTGCGAAGCTAATTTGTAACTTCTCATCTAATTCACAAAAACTCGCCAAGGCGAAGCAGACAAAAGGGTACTCCTGGACGACTATTGGAGCAAATTCAATGATGCCCATGATTGCATCTCATCAACAGAGATAGCAGAAGATAATGAAAAGGATCTTCAGAGCTGTCCACGACTGCACATTATACTATAGGTATGTCTCATTTAACACCGACCCGTCCCGCCATAAGCAGAGGTAGCAACTTTGTCAAAACTTCAGCTGCCCATCTTCAATGGATCGTTTAACGAGTGGCTGAACTTCAAAGACACACAATATTGCACGACAGCATCTAAGTTCAAAAGCCCAACGTAATCACAAACTACTTGCGGACAAACAACACCTGTGACCCCCGTCACCGGTTCTGCTGGCTACAGCTCAAATTTGAGTACTATCTGCTACTGGACATCATTTAAAACGTTGAGCTCGTTTGGACAGCGGTTCCCAAGTTTCATTTATTAGTGAATATGCTGTTCAACAACTTCATCTTCGACGAACACGGCTTCTTGTGCCGGTGACTGGGGAAGGGGGATCAAGCGTGGTAAATCAATAGGTCTGGTCGAAATCTCTGTGAATTCTCTCAGAGACCCTTATTTCAACATTAACTGCAAAGCACTAATTTTACCACGCTTGGGTCATCTCATGCCCACTATGCGAATTGACACCAAACCATTTTCCTGAATTGTTGGATCTTGATTTGGGTGATCCAAAATTTCATGAGCCCGGCTCTATCAACGTAATTCAGGGAGCTGATCTTTATGGCTCTCTTCTATGTGGGGAAATTACTACGGCCACTTACCCGAATCATTAACTCGGGAGTTGCCTTCAAGTCTTTGTGCATTTTCTCAAACTGAACTCGCTGACTTAATTCGACCAAAATGACGGTACAACCGACCAGATCTGGGAGATACAACGTCAAATACCCGTTTAAGGATTCCATCGAGGTAACAACACTGGCGAATTCAAGAGGAGATGCCTGTAAACTTTTACATCGCCTGGACCACAACCCAACAATGAAGACAATGTACCAAGAATTTATGTCAGAATCTCTAGCTTGAGCATATGGAACCTGTTTACGAGGACGTGTCACCTCAAGGTGCGTGCTACATTCCCCATCATGGTGTATACAAGGAGTCACGCTCGACAACAAAATTGAGTGTTGTCTTCAATGCATCCAGGAAGTACAAATCAGGTAAATCACTTAATGATTGTCTTCATGTAGGTCCTAAGCTTGCTTCAGAGTGAGCTCTTTGCAATTATTTTAAAATGGCGTATTCATCGAATTGGCTTTATGTCAGATATTGAAAAATGCTATAGGCAAACACTTGTGTAGCGAAATGATGCCGATATGCAGGGAATCATATGGACGGATAACGAGGGTAGTCCAGCTATTTTCAGACTACTTACGGTCACCTATGGTTTAAACTGCTCGCCGTATCTTACAATAAACTTGCTCCACACCCTGGCCAATGATGAAGAAGCTGAATTTCCTCAAGCTGCTAAAGTACTCCAGGAATCATTTTATATGGATGACTGCCTCCATGGCACTGATTCGGTTAAGACTGCTCAACAACTACAGATAGAACTACAGAAGTTGCTACAACGAGGAGGTTTCCTGCTACGAAAATGGAACTCAAATTCGACGTTTTCTAAAACTGATCTGATTTTGGACCGTGAAACCAAGGCACTTGGGATCTACTGGCATAGTAAAATTGATTGCATAGGCTACAAGGTGAACGTCACAAAAGTCTCGTCAGCAATTACAAAACGTCAACAACTTTCCGATGTAGCCCAAATTTATGATCCAACTAGCCTGCTGGCTCCAGTCCTGATAACAGGTAAAATAATCTGTCAACAATTGTGGCTATCTGGTATTTCCTGGGATGATCCACTTCCGGAACCTCATTAGCAGAACTGGGTTCGATTTCGAGAAGAGCTTCCATGGATAGATGACATCAAGGTTTCTAGATAGGTTTTCTCGTCACCAGAGGCCTCGAACTACCAACTACATGTTTTCCCTGACGCGTCTACCTCTGCTTATGCTGTCGTTTCCTATCTACGAGTCAAAACAGTTCATGGTGAAATTAAAGTGTCGATTCTCATGGCCAAAACTAAAGTACCACAGTTAAAGAAGATCAGTGTCTCGTGTTTGGAACTCAATCGAGAACTTTTTGCTTCGAAAGTAGCTTCCAAAGTGCTCGACACCTTAAAACTGACGTCAATTACGGCTTACTGCTGGTCTGACTCGAAGACAACTCTCAGCTAGATCCGGTCAAATCCTGGAAAGCATAAGGGAACCTCGACATATGGTGGACTGGTCCAGACTGGCTAAAGAAAGATGAAAACGAATGGCCGAAACAAATTTGCGACGTCAAAGAGGTACTTGAGATAACTTCATTGCTTACGCAAGCCCATCCAAATTGACAGAGAATGTTGGAGCACTGGGTCTTCTCGGCAGATACTCCAATACCTACATATTAAATGGAGTTACATGCTGGTGCCATCGTTTTATCGACATCAAACTATGAAGACAACATGCGAAATCACCCTGGTCCACAGTCTCTGAACGACGAGTAGCTTTACATTTCTGGATAAGGTGTTTTCAAAAAATACATTTTGTTAACGAAGTTTCTTGTCTCTCTCAAGGTAAACCTATCAGTTCAAAAAGCATGTTGCTAAAACTTAATCCAATTATCGTCGAAAGTGGCATCATACGATTGAATGGGCGACTAAGAAATGCTTGGCTGCCTATGTGTGCACAATTTCCTATTATACTATTGGGTATATAACTTAATTCGTGCGGCGTTTTTTTCAAAATTTGAACATTTATTTATGAAAGACATGTACAATAGTATTATTCAAAGTATTGCCCATCTGAAGCTATGACTTTTTCCCATCTTTCTGGCAATTTGTGGATCCCATCCCAAAAGATCTGCGCTGGCTTGGCAGCCAAAAATGAATTAAGCCAATTTTTGATATTCTGCTCTGATGTGAACCGTATTTCAGTGAGGGCGTTCTGCATCGACTGGAACAAATGGTACTCAGAAGGGGCAAGGTCTGGGCTATAAGTCGGGTGGGGTAAGACTTCCCATCCACTGTTTTCCAAATAGTTCTTAACCGGAATAGTAACGTGGGGCCGAGCGTTGTCATGATGGAAAATTATTGCCTCGTGTCTGGTCGCATATTCCGGGCGTTTTTCGGCCACTGCTCTCTTCAAACGGATTAATTGTGTTCGGTAGCATTGTCCATTGATGGTTTCACCCAGTTTTAGCAGCTCATAATACAACACACCCATCTGATCCCACCAAATACAGAGCATTACCTTCGCGCTATGGATATTCGGCTTTGCCGTTGATTTGGCTGGTTGGCCGGATTACACATAAGATTTTTGTTTTTGCGCTTGGGGTTGTCGTAATGGGTCCATTTTTCATCACCAGTAACAATCCGATGCAAAAATGACTTCGTTTTGTGGCGTTGCAGCAGCATTTCGGACATGCAAAACCGCCTTTCGACGTCTCTCGGCTTGAGTTCATGTGGAACCCAATTTTCTTGCTTTTGAATATATCCAGCTGCTTTTAAACGTTTTGAAATGGCTGCTTGAGTGACACCCAAAGATTCTGCGAGCTCTTCTTTTGTTTGGCAATAATCATCATAGAGTAATGCTTCCAGTTCTTTATCTTCAAACTTTTTTGGCTGCCCAGGACGTTCATCGTCTTTCAAGACAAAATCACTACTTTTAAATCGTGCAAACCACTTTTGGCACGTTCGCTCAGCTAGAGCATGTTCACCATAAACTTCCACCAAAAAACGATGACTTTCGGCCGCAGTTTTCTCCATATTAAAGTAATGAAGAAGAACTCCCCGCAAAAACACTTTTTCAGGCACAAAGTTCGACATATTTGAGTGAAAAGAAATTATTGTTGTTTACGCTTCAAATGAATGATATATACTGAAATGACGTGCAATGACAGTAGCTTTCCAACGCATGTTTCAATGGAATAATAACAATGGAATAATACAAGCTACGCCATCTCTTAGCAAACCGCAATACCTAAGGAAAGCAAATTTACTGAGATGCTTATAGATCAAGGACATTCATGTACTATGCATGGTGGCAAACAAACAAAGCTGAACTCTCTCCGAAGACGCTGTTGGATAGTCGATGGTCGGGCCTCAGTTCAGAAGTTCATTTGTCGTTGTTTGACATGTTTTCGTCAAAAACCACAACCCAAATTATGGGAAGTCTTCTCACTCCTCGTTGTACAGCTGCTGCTCCGTTCAAGCATTCTGGATTATATTATGCTGGAGCTTACGCTATTCGAACCATAAAAGGCCGAGGTCATCGTAGTTACAAAGGATGCGTTGCTCTCTTTGTCTACCTGAGCATTAGAGCTATTCTTCTCGAACTCATGAGCGACATGACCACCGAGACGTTCCTTGCAATTTTGCGACTCTTCTTTTCCATACGAGGATATAGATTTAGCATCTATAGCGACTGTGCAACGACATTTTCTAGTGCAAATGCAAAGAGGATTTTGCAGCTTTTCGAAACCAGTTAGAGGAAGACGGAGGCCGGCGTCAAGAGCATGAAACATCATCTGAAGCGAAACATCGGCGAATCAAGTCTGACTTTTGAGGAATTTTATACCGTCCTCAAGCAAATTGAAGACCTCTGTCAGCACTGTCTGATGATCCCAATGACTGAGCCGCCTTGGCCCCTGGGCCCTTCTTGGTGGGCGGCCACATCACTGCCACTCCGGAACCAGACTTGTTGGACATCAAGACCGATAGGTTTTCACGGTGGAGACAGCTCCAACAAATGCAGCAGGATTTTTTGAAAAGGTGGAGTTGTTAGTATTTACATGAGCTCCAGGTAAGAAACAAGTGGAAACAAGCCAAAATGAACATTAAAGCGGGCGACCTGGTCCTTGTTCGAGATGAACGTGCACCACCCACTCAATTGCCACTAGGCCGAGTTTGGAAAATACATTCTGGAGACGACAATCTGGTGCGAGTAGCTACGATCCGTACGCAATCATCAATATTGGAACGAGCTATATCAAAATTGGTGGTGCTTCCAATTGACGGATGAACACGGTCTGCTGCCAGGGGTTTCATCACAATAACTGGATGAGGTGGGCGGAATGTTGCAAAGTGTTATTATAAAAACTAGTTTTCACTCTTGCCCCATATCTGGCAATACCATCGCTGGGTAACAAATACATCGCAATGTCAAGCTTCTGTCAGAACATTTTTTAATAAAACGTGTTTCAAGCAAAAGGTAACGTTTCTTTCTTTTCGCTTCTTCTCAAGTTCTCGAAAAAGAAAAAACCTTCTTCCAAACAGGTGGGCATTCCAAAGAGCGCTGTACATTGCATGTTGCCTGAAAAATTAGACACGAGAAAGCCGCGCGCAAGATGGGTGTCGCGATTACTCACAATGGAACAATAACATCGTCGTGAGGATGATTCAATCGAGTGTTTGGCAATGTTTCACAGCAATAAGACCGAGTTTTTCCGTCGATTCATAACCATGAAAGGAACATGAGTCCCTCACTTCACATCCGAGACGAAGGAACATTCAAAACAATGGACTCAAAGGGGAGATTCGGCTGCAAAGAAGGTGAAGGCAGTTCTATCTGCAGGCAAGGCCAGGGCGTCAGTTTTCTTAGATGCGCGTGATATAATTTCCATTGATTATCTCCAGAAAAGAAAAACTATCAACGGCGTGTATTATGGGAAATTATTGCAGCGTTTGAAAGATGAAATCAGGAAAAAACGGCCGCATTTGACGAAGAAAAAAGTTTTGTTCCTCAAGACAATGCACCAGATCACTCTTCAGTCATCACGATGGCCAAAATTAATGAGTTAAAGTTCGAATTGCTTCCTCATGCAGCCTATTCGCCAGACTTAACCCACTCGGAGAAATTTCTATTTCCGAACTTGAAATGTGGCTCGGTGGTAAAAGATTTGCCAACAGTAAACAGGTGGAGCCTGCGGTTGATGGGTATTTTAAGGAGCTCGACGATTCTCATTATAAACAGGGTATTGAAGCTATTGAACATCGCTGGAAAAAGTGTATTGAACTAGGAGGAGACTACGAAGAGAAATAAACATATTTTTCCTAATTTTTTTGGTGTTTTCTTTGTTAGGTCGGTTACTTCTGGGTCTGCCCTCGTACATCGGAGATTCTGCTTCCAAGGTATGGTATATTACAAAGCCTCGAGAATGACGGAATCCCATCCTAGATCATCCCACTGTGTATGTGGCTTTGAAACCAACGAAAATATGGTGAGTCTCGTCTTGGACTTTGTTTGTCTTTTCCAAGATTTATCAGATCCTATCTATAGTCAATTCGACAGAAGTAACACAATTGGAAGCCATGTCTGTTTTAAAGAACGCGATTACCACGTCTGAAATCTGCGCCAAATATCTTTAAAACCTGATACCTTGTAGCTCTTCTTTAATTTTCAATCTCTTTGGATTGAGAGACTATGCAGGCTATTTTCTATTCCTTGTACTTCCTCCGCATGCAGTTTTCATCATAGAAAGATTTCCTTGTCCCGATTATTTCATTGCCTAGAATTGCTTCGGCTATTTTCGGAAGGAAAGTGCGACGCTCTGACCACAGATCGACGGGTCGGTTACTTTTTGCACTCTCTATCTATTTTAGGGGTGGTAAGGCATGCAATGCATAGTTGCTTCCTGTCAGTTGTTTCGCAGCTTTCTATCATTTGAGTGGTGCTCCCAAATAGTGCCTTGATGATGAGTGTATTGCCGTATTCAGTAATGAGGCGATCATTCTGCTAAAGTTGTGTTTCTCACTGATTTTAATATCATGCTGTGCGCAGGCTCCATCCGCAATAAAAACCCTCCATTTGACTCTCAGTTTCATTTGCAGCAGCGAGTGTATACATTAGGCTTCTATTTCTGACTTTACTCCCAATGCGATTACAGAAATCTTTGGTGACTTAGTAATACAGGCCACACTTGTTCCAGTTTTTAGTTCCCGGTATCATCCAGCATACATCTTGGATAACGTAGTGTCTACCTTACACTGCATTTCTCTTTTTTATGCGGTTAGGCTGTTAACCCTGAGTAAAATCTCCAGTCGGCCGGATATAAAAAGTCAGGACGTCGCCGTATACATACAGTTCCATTCCATCGGAGAAAGCTGACCGTATTAGGAACCAGTGAAAAAGGTCTCAATAAAGACTTATCTCTATGTTATGACATTGCTATCAATCTCGAAACTTCATCCAATAGATATCGCAATATCTCCTTCCTACGATACCTTTAAACCCAACTAAACCAACTACTCAGCGGCCGAAACTTTATTTTCCGCCTCCTTAAATGCCATTTTTCTGCTCACTTGCTGCTACTTATATCCGTACATGAGAATATACAAGGATTCCCATTAATTTCCTACTCGCACCGATGATCTTTCTTAAAGATATATCCACAAGCACTTTCCCACGTAAATGAAGACCTTTACCCACATTCTCGTTCAAGTGTAACGTAATTAATAAACGTGACATTAATTTCAACCTCCACAACATAACACTGAATAGCACCACATAGAGCTGACAGCACCTGCTACAAAGACCCAAAAGCTATATACAAGAATCCATTTATACACATCCTCCAACCACATATTACCGTTTTGGTCGACTTGGTGGTTAACCCAAAACAACCACCGATAATATCTATTCCTGGGCAAAGGTATGCGCCTCCTGAATCGGCATGCTTGGCATTAATTTCTCTTGAAGTTTGATGACCCAGGTACCTTTACAAAAGAGATCTGACCCAAACAGTAGTGTACGTACCCAAATTGAGAATGGGGAAGGCTAAATTGTAATTGATTCTATCCCATAACACCCTTGGGATGGAACCAGGACAGAGACAAAAGCCATAACCAGATCCAGAACCACCTTTAATCTTCATTCGAAAGTGTATAGGTAAATGGTAAATCCTTCGTGTATTCGTACACTTGCCACAAAGGGATTCAGATTTGGACTACGGCATAGAGAAAAAAAAAAAATATTGTTACGAGTAACAAATCACGTTCGTACATTTTGCCACATCCTGAACGACCCCTCATGCATGGTTAATAAAGGTGGTTCTCAACAACCCCAACTCCTCCATCACTTTGGATTCCTTAAGAAACTGGAACGGACGTTAGATCTGCCTCATGAATATTTATACCGAAGTAGAGTTGTATCCTGCTGGTGTCTAGACAATGTTTCAGGTGTTGATTCGCCCCCTTATTCTCAGCACACGGGATTGATAGGTATATTTCTTATCCTGGCTGAATATTGTGTGGGGGGGTAGTAGTAAGGAAAAAGGGACATCCTTATGTTTCCTTTTTTAATTAAACGGGGAATTGTGTAGAAATAAACGAAAATTGGGTCGAACCAACACTCGAGTGTGTTTAAAAGCGAAATTAGGAACGGGGGACGGAAAACATTACCAACAAGTGCCGCAAACTTGACGATATACACGAAACATGGAAAAGTGTCAAAAACCGCATCATCCAAGACTACACAGGATACGAGTAGATACAAGCAGGTATCCCAACATAGTTTTTGGCTATTTCAGAGAAAGCAAAAGCGAGAGACACTGATGTAGTTGAGGGTATGAAAGAACATGACCGTTAGCGAAAATGACAGGAACTATGTTAAACAACTTTTTGTCCAGTGAATGATGTGGTCTAGTGTTGACTTTCACCCCCGGGAAATTCCGCTCAAAGACAAGCTTACATAAAACCATCACTACCACCATCACCATCACCCTCACCAACTATGCCATGCAGGACACTGAGTTATCCCTAACCCGCTTGAAGGATCTCCGATTTTTTTTTTGTTTCTTATTTTTGAGCAAAAATAGCATATTGTCCTCGTACTTGAGCTGCGTCAATGTGGGAAAAATAAATTTAAATCTGAGAAGTGTGATCGCAGTTGATGAGATTGGACGTTAAGTAGGAATTTGGCCAGAAGGCAAATGGGATTTTTTCCTTGAAGACCGGAGATGGTTTCATTTGGTGGGTAAATGTCCAGCTGCCTCTTCATATGACACCATGAACTATGTGTATTGGCCAGAGGTTTTGCATTCAACGAATTCTTTATCACTTTTAAGTCAAAAGATTTAGCTTCAAGAGGAGAATATTGGCTTCTTTCTATAATGAGATTCAATGCACTTCTGAAATGTAAGGACTGCCCTTGGCGAAAGAAATAAGTCAGACTGTTTCAATATAATCGAGATTATTCGCTCATTATATTGATTGGATTGCTGTGGCCAGCTTGTTTAAGAGACCAAAACCCTAATATTCTGGGGAAAACCCAAGTGAAACGTCGAACAAAATCGTCTAAACTGAACTTTAAATAGTTAAACTGTATGGGGGTGACCACAGAGAATTATACTCTACGTGGCACTCGCAATAGCGATTCATGCTCTTCTCAAGCAATAAACGCATGGCGGAATGAATCGATTGCGCAACAGTCTCACTTGTCTATCGACGATGGACAAATGAAATAGATGAGCAGATGGGTGGCTTCCTGCAACCGATCAAGCTCCTGGAATTCAAACTACACGATTTTCTTCTACACAGAATAGCGTAGGGCCCCCGCCCAATTATCAAGGCTTCGCCCATCAATGACGTTGTCTAATAAAAAGCGGGGGCAGAGCAGGTATTACTGGTCTTATTATAAACATTTTTAGATGAAGCCCCCGAAGGTTGCTACGACTTGATCATTTACAAGTTGCCCGTCATAGGTCTTGTTGGCGGCAGGACCACCGGTAGTCCCTACCAGGACTTAAATCACGGTACCATGGGAGTCAGGAGCCCCCGGAAGGGTCTTCCTGTTGGCTTGACTTATTGTAGGGTAGCAAATAAGTAATGGGTGCTCTGGTCCTAAGAGCAGTAAGAGGTTTTAGATCGGCTTCGACCCATACCAAGGGTGGAACTTGTGCCTCCAACACAAGTTCTGTTTTGGTATTATACTATTCATGTTGGTAAGCAGGGTAAAGAGGAAAAAAGCTTCAGGCATTCCCTCTGTCGATGGATTCTCCGGCGCACGACGCCCTAATGAAACCGATGCAATGTCTGGTCGACGCTAAGAAACCACTTTGACGATGGCTTTACGCACGTATAAGGTCTGGCTGAAACCGGCAAAAGATGCCGGGTGGACGGATCTTCAATGCCACCGGTAAAGCCGGCTGAAAGAAAACCACGAAACGCCAAAGGGGAGGAGATCTGCTCACTTATAAGACTACTGCTATTACCTCTCTGGCTCTGAATCGGGAAGACTGGCAATAACAACAGTCTGAACGACGCTGAGTGAAAAAATTGTGTCGATCAACTGTGGGAGCCAACAGCAGAGATTGTTCAAGCAAATGGCGACGATATGAAAAGCGGAACTCTTAGAGTGCAGTGCTCCACGCAGGAGCAGGAGGATTGAACAAGTCTATACCGAAAATTCCACCATTAGAAACTAAACATTTCGAAGTCTTCGGGCTTCGGATACCGAAAACGGGGTAACTCAGGGAAACTGGGGATGTCCTAATGATTCCAGTGTCCTGGACTCGACACTGAAAAGTGGAAAATTAAAGAATTGGAAAAACAAGGGCGGCTCTTCTTTTGCTGTGGGCTTAGACAAGGATTCTGTCGAGACTATAAAGTCTATTTGCGACTTACGTCCTTGTCGATACCTTGGAACCTATGTTTTAATATGCCTATATGTGTCAAACTTGCCCAGACTTGTTGCAGACGTAAGTTACGAAACAAACAGAAAGCTGCACAAATTCATCATTGCATTTATTTTCCATATGATTCGTCATTACCATCACCACCGAAGGTGGTAACCGAACTCATTGAATACTATGATTCCAGATAAATGGGACTTATGTATCATATGCTGCGATGCTATTGCTCAAGATACCTTTTGGGGCAGTAGCAAATGCAAGGTGGGAGGCAATCATTCTCTCGTATTTCACACTATCGTCAGACCTGGATGTCAACAATGTTGGCTCTCAGCCAACTTTTGTTACGAGAGTAAGACACCAAGTCCTAAACAATCGTCATAACGTTATCCAACAGGTATGCTAAGGAGATTGCCGGATGAAAAGTACTGTCAGCGGTCCCCATGTCAAACTATAGCTACATCGAATTCATAATCGGATGCGAGGTGTCGACCTTGTTGAAGGTGAGGAATCTGCAGAAAACTGACTGAACACGATTTGAGGAGCAGCTCAGCAAGTTCAACAGTGCTCCCCCTAAACTCAGGATAAAATAAAAGATAGAGGAAACTCTTCGGCACCTGAACGGTATCCTCACCAAGTGTTTTGGTCTAACTAGAAAGCTAACTTGTAGATCGCCTGTTCTTTGGTGGAATACAGCGGACAGCCTACGGACACCAGAAAGCTTCTCAACAGGTTAGTTTAGACTAATTTAGAGGAAAACTGGAATCCTTACAGATTGAAGCAACTACAAAATAAGAAGCTAATTCGGACTTCGAAATATGCCTCTTATAAACCAGTAGGCTTGTCAAAAACCTCAATAGTGGAAAATCAACAAGGCTGAAATCAAACAGAACCAGCTTACAACCCGCTCGTATTAACGAAGCTACTAGTGTGATAAATAACACAACACGCCGTGGATAGTATATCTCATTGGCTGTGGTGACGGATTGGGCCATCCTGAGTCTGTTCTCTTTACGAGAAGGTGAAAACTGACTGGTCTGACTCATCTAGTGCCTAAAGGTATCACCATCCAAGTCTTCAAAGAAACTAGGAATTTGGGTGTCGTCCTAGATAGCAAACTTCTATAGACTAAACACGTTAGTACGACATGGAGCCCTGTCACCGAGAAGGGTTCTTTTGATCTACACGGCTATGATAAGGCCAATTATATCCTATAAGTCGTTTGTCTGGTGGAAGCTCTTAGGATATTACCAATGTATCACACTCCAGAGAACGGTCTATGCCGTCTACATAGGGCTTCCCCTAGCACGGATGACTTCGCTCTAAACGCATTGATGAATCTCCGTGCTCTTGATATTCATATCATGGGCTGTACTCTCAAAGCCATCTTCGGTTTAAAAAGAAGTAGTAATTGGTATATCATGCACTGGAACTTTGATAACCTTGCGCGCCGGCTGTGTTTCGACTCTGGTCTGATGGAAATGCCGCCTGCAAATGCAAGAAAAGTAATAAATCGACTTTTCCTGTGCTCAAGACTGGGTTCCTCCAGAATCCGTGAAGGAAAGGAATGTATTCGGGTCTTCACGGATGGCTTCAAAACCGATCTAGGATGCCGCGCTGGTCTCATTCTGGAGGACGACACCATTAGATTGCATTCCACGTTACGGAAACATTCCTCTGTATTTCAAGCGAAGATATACGCAATCCTGGTCGTACCGAATTATATTATGAAGAATCAGTGTATGGGGTAAAGCATTCCTATTTGTAGCAACCTAAACTCCGCTTGAGTTTTTCAGGATCCGAACCTACACTACACTTTTGATAAGTACTTAAATGTGCTGGGAACACAGAAGTAAAACAACATCCTGCGGCGTTTGCTGTGATAGCGGTAACGACACCACGGAGCACTACCTCTATGACTATCCGGCAGATGGTCGCATCAGGCTGCATGTACTTGACCTTAATGTGGTGGTACATTATGAACCTTTCCACTGAGGCATTTATTCGTATTTCTTAAAGGGACTGAAACTTTTTAGAGTTGCACAGCATAGAAGCAGGTGGTATAGCCCTCCTGGCTTATCGGTATACCGAACAAATTGTTCGCGACGTCTCTTACAACTGAGCTGTTTCTCAGTAGGATAGACCGCAGATTACTTACTTTCGTCGAAACGAGGCACCATGCCCTTGTAAACTAAATTCGTGGGGCGCTTGAAGTAAGAGTGATGACGAGTGGATGATTTGGCGATTGCTGGTACAGTTTTACCTTTATCGCTGAAGCATTTACTCGTTCGCTTTCTACGCAATACCGAGAGGTTTCAGAAAAAGGAAGTTGACAAGGTTTTTCGACAGAAGAAACGAGTTCAATTGGCAAGAAGAAAGAAAGTACCTCGACTGGTATGTTCTCTGAATTGAAGTTCCTCTTACATTTGTGTTGATGTTTCTTCTTTGAGAAGTTAATTTGTAAACGTGCTTTGAGGGCTTTAATTTCAAATTGCCGCCGTTGTTGAATACAGTGCGGTTCCAAATGATTAACAGATGCATTATGGATGTTGAGAAGTCGAAGTCAAGATAAGCATTAATCTGCTCTGATGAAGTTATCTGTCAGTCAATCCTTCTACGATCTTCAGATCTGATGATAATACGCTAACTGGTTAAGAATGATGAGAAACTCACCCTGGTGTCTCTGAGTGATTCCATGTAGTTTGCGCTTGTTTCCGAGGACACCCCACAAAATAATATTGCATTTCTTCACTAGGATCTACCCAGATGAAGTCCGGAAATAACGTTAAACGGTCTCTAGTTCAACTTGAATAAGGAAGTCGTGAGACGTCGTAGAACTCCGATATGCCTCCATGATTTCTGTCGCGGTCAGCTTTGAAGTTTTGGGGAGCATCTTTAAGAACTCTTAGTCAAGGGCATCTGTGATGGCTTTGGTCCTATTGAAAAGCCGTCGACTTTCGCTACAAAGATCTTGAATCGTGACACTCTACCAGAGTGGATACCCTTGGCTCATCAATCGGGCGAGCATTTGTTGAAGTCAACCGACACATCATCCAAGGGATATTGGTTGTGTCGCTGAAGTAAGTGCCCTGCCATGGAAAAGAAAGCTAAAATACGAAGCAACAATGAGCAACGAATACGGATCTACTGTTGACAACCTCAGCAAACGAAGCAAGGACAACGAACTTCGGATATGTACGCGGAATATTAAATCCCTTAATAGGCCACGTGCAGCAGAACAATTAGCTGAGGCCCTGGACGCTGTAAAGCAGATTTTACCCCTATCCAAGGGTCGACGATGGAAGGGTCCAACAAAAAGGGGATGAAAAACTGTGTCATTTACTATGGCGATTGTTATCGACGACAAAAGCAGCGCCGAAGCCTTGGGTTTCCGGCATTTTAACGAGCGCCCCGCAACAATTAGTATTTGGGCTACATTTTCCAACATTAGTCTTATATGCGCGCAACCCCATACAGAGGAGAAATATGTGACACCAGAGACAGCGTCTATGAGCTCTTGGACAAGACCTACGACCAGTGCCCTAGCTATGACATTAAAATTGTCCCAGCGATTTTAATGCAAACTGGGAAGAAAGTGCATCTTTGATAGTACTCCGATAACGGATTTGCGCCCGGGGTGAAACATTGTCTTAGCTAGCACTCGATATTGATAATGGGACTTGGAGAACTCCTGATCAATCAACCGTCAACCAGATTGACCACATTGCGATCGACATAAGGCACGCCTCCATTATTACGGATGTCCGAAAATCGAAAAGACTATACGCGATTAGATTGCCGTGAGGAAGTTTGACGTTGAGCGGCTACTATCGTTTTCTGATCGAGTCTCCCTTAATCTCTTAAGAGGTAATATGCCGCCAGCATCAAGTACAGAATACCAGTTTCAACATTGTCAAAAACACATAAGAGATGGCGATTATGATGTGGTGGGTCTTACTCACCCTCCACAAGGAAACCCCTGGTTTGACGACGAGTGCCAGCAATCACAAGTGGAGCGTAGAAAGACTAAAGCTGCCCATGAACTCTGCGAGCTGAAAAGAAGAAACGAACACCGTCTTCTCAGGAGGAAAAAGAAGGAGAACGAAATTGAAGGATACTACTCCAGGAATGAGATTCGAAACTTTACCAGAAGGTAAAAAAACCATTCCACGGACATAAAACCCTAACCGAAGCCTGTAGAGACGAACAAGGGCACTACCTAGTAGAGTCGCAGGCGATGCAGAGAGAGCATTTCTATAGACTGTATGACGATGATGACGAACCAAATACCGCTGTCAGGTACAATGAACCTTTAAATCTGGACGATGTATACTATGAATACCGTCCACGCGACCTGGATGAAGTGAACGTAGCCATACCTTAAGTTTTTAAGTGCCCGATGAATGGAACCACAGCATTGTTCGTCCGATCCTCAAGCCAGAGGATCCTCTGAACTGCGCCAACTACAGATGCATCAGTCTTCTTAACATCGCTTACAAGATCCTCTCTGCGTATTGTGTGATCGCCTGAACCCGTTAGTCAACAACCCTCGACCAAATATTCACACTATGGCAGTTCTTGGAAAAAATCCATGAGCTCCAAATCGGTAAACAATAGTTACGAGTATTCATCGATTTTAAGGCCACGTATGACAGCATCTGTATAGAGAAATATCTAGCTTGAGTATTCATGCCAAATCCGTGCGTTTGTACAGGTTGGTTGATTGAAGTTGGATCAGCTTTCTCCATTAAAGTCGATAAAGAACTCACCGACACCTTTAATGTCAAAAAATGATTTAGACGAGGCGACGCTGTCATACGATTTCATTAACTCAAAACAAAACGCGCCAACACAAGAGGTGCTTTCAAAAGCTTCCAATTCCTCGCATGTCCAATTACAGAATTTCGCTCTCGACATATATAACTTTGAGGTCGTTAAGGACTTTGTCTACCCAGGCTCCGCTATCAATTCAGAAAACAACACCAGCGTTGTTTCTTTGATTTAAGAAGGCAATTGACTAGCAAAGCCGTGCACTCTGCCACAGAGGCATGGATTCTGTCAAAAATCGATGAGGGTGCTCTTGGCTGTTTTGAGAAGAAAATAAAGGGTGACTAGATAAGAACGATAGAAAAAAAAAAATTAAATAAAACAACAACGGTGTGCGATATAAAATTAATTCTGACTTTATTTTGAAGCTACTTTTATGCCATTATGTGTTAAGTATCACATTATTTATATGGCAGCCTTGACTTCGCTGACAGTTCTTCATGCGGACGGTTCAATTTATGATGATCCAGCCTAATAAGTACAGCGTTATTCCGGCAATAGCTTGTCGAATGTTGACCTCTAGCTCATCCAATAGTTGGTTTGTTAGCGTAGACTAAGGACTTGACATAGAGCCAGAGAAAATAATCGAGTGGTGTCAGATCGCATGATTGCGGCTGCCAATTGATGAATGCTCGCCGTGAGATGACCCAGTTGCCAAATTTCTCCTTCACATTTTCGAGGGTTGCGTCGCTAGTACGGCATGTAGCGCCGCTAGTATGGCAGCTCGGACATATCGATGTTATCACGTTCTGACCACAAAAAGTCGGTTAACATCACTTCCTCATTTCGAAAGAAAGGTCCGATGATGCCGCCATGCCATAAACCGCACCAAACAGTGCAGGTATGATTGTAAGCTTCTTGCTGCGATTAGAACATAAAGGAATGCGATGCGTTTTAAAGTGTAACAGATATGAAAGAACGTAGAAAGATGTCTACACCTTTTCCAATCAACAGTAAATCCCTTAGACTAACTAACTAACACAAGTTAGTATCTTCGACAGAATGACAAACTCAAAAAGTTAGCTTAAGCACTTTATTAAGAAACAAAAATATTACAAAATCAATGGTCATTTAAATTTCAGATTTATTAGTCTTGGAATTGGCTGCGTAGCTCTAGTCTACTTTGGGCAAAGAGTTTTCTCATGACAGAAATCATATCTGCAATAGCGGTTTCATTTTCTTTTGCCTCAGCAGCACCCTCAACTTCATCAGCCATAGCTTCGACTTCATATTCGTCCTTCATGGCGACGGTCTCATAAGGTGTATCATCCATATGCTTACTTTCATAGACGAGATCAGCCATTTGTCCGCTTTCATATGTTTGGGCTTCATCTTCCTGAGGAGCCTGTGGAACGATAGCAGCCTTTGAATCGAAGATATTGTGAAGTTTTCCAGTGACGTCGATCAACACAACTGGTGGCTGGGGAACATGTAATGGGGCAACACGAGGAGGACCATCAGCCTTCTTTTCATAGGCAATTTCTGGGACAGCGTCGAGTTCATCAGCCATAGCTTCGTGTTCATATTCGTCCTTCATGACGACGGTCTCATAAGGTGTATCATCCATATGCTTACTTTCATAGACAAGATCAGCCATTTGTCCGCTTTCATATGTTTGGGCTTCATCTTCCTGAGGAGCCTGTGGTACGATAGCAGCCTTTGAATCGAAGATATTGTGAAGTTTTCCGATGACGTCGATCAACACAACTGGTGGCTGGGGAACATGTAATGGGGCAACACGAGGAAGACCATCAGCCTTCTTTTCATAGGCAATTTCTGGGACAGCGTCGAGTTCATCAGCCATAGCTTCGTGTTCATATTCGTCCTTCATGGCGACGGTCTCATAAGGTGTATCATCCATATGCTTACTTTCATAGGCGAGATCAGCCATTTGTCCGCTTTCATATGCTTGGGCTTCATCTTCCTGAGGAGCCTGTGGAACGATAGCAGCCTTTGAATCGAAGATATTGTGAAGTTTTCCAGTGACGTCGATCAACACAACTGGTGGCTGGGGAACATGTAATGGGGCAACACGAGGAGGACCATCAGCCTTCTTTTCATAGGCAATTTCTGGGACAGCGTCGAGTTTATCAGCCATAGCTTCGTGTTCATATTCGTCCTTCATGGCAACGGTTTCATAGGGTGAATCAGCCATATCCTTGGATTCATAGACTGGATCAGCCATTTCTTCACTTTCATAATCCTGATCATCATTGGAGTCATCATCAGCCATGGAGTTACTCTCATAACCAATCTCTGAATCAGCTTCAACTTCATCGTGCATAGCTTCGTGTTCATATTCGTCCTTCATAGCGACGGTCTCATAGGGTGTATCTTCTTCATGGGCAACTTCCGGAATTGCATCTGCCATAGCGTCACTTTCATATCCCGCATCTTTGAGTGGAATCACATGCAATTTACCAAGAGCAGCCTTCACATCAACTGGCAAACGGAGAGCTGATGCGGCAGCGATAACCGCGAAAAAAATCAACACCGACTTCTTCATTTTAAGGTTTGAGGTATTTAACTGAATTGAAAAGTGCTTTTTGTTGACATTTTATAGAAACGGATAAGGCTATCATACTGGCGAATCTCTCAGCTGTTATCGATGGCCGGAGGAATAGTTTCCCCTCGTCTTGACGGCAATAAAACCACATTTCTAGTGTATGTGGCGAAATTTGGTGAGGTGATTCAACTAATCTTTGTTATAGGTCTTATCGATTTCAATTTTGCTATTATTGTTGCTTCCATTAGTCATAATGGTAAACAAAGAGTCTCTATTAATTCGAACATGGCCACTTTGCATTAAGTCAATAGGGAACTATCGCAGACTTTAGTTAGAAGTTCTGACGTCTGGCTAGAACTAACTCACTTGTGGAAATACCATTTGACTAAATAAGACTACCTACCCTATCGGGGTTGTAAATCCTTAACAGACTAACTAACGTGGCCGAATTAAAATTGCTTATTTCGCCGTTCAGATTGATTAGCAATTTAGATAGTCCGATTTAAGATACTCGTCAATTGCCGTCTAATTTACGTATTTGCTTTCGAATCGGTGGTCTATAAGTTATGGCATTTGGGTAGGAAGCTTTTCATATTTGCAAATATCTTTAGGTGCTCCCGTATGGACAGCATGATTTTGGTTTGAGATATATTTATTTAAGTACCATTGGTCGGTTGATAAATTCAAAAATTTATTGTGCTCTAACGATGTTAGGATATTTGTTCATTGATAAGAGACTTCTTATCAAACAGCGATATCATAAATCCAGCGCAAACATGCGAGCTTTTGAGATTTGGCTCTGAAGAATGATGAAAAATTAAAAAAAAAATTTAGGTACAATTAGAAAACATCTGACTTATGTTTAGTAAAAACATTTTTTTGCAATGTCGTTACAGTTTCTCTGAAAGTCAAAATAGATATCAGTTATCTTTAACTTGATCCTGAATCTACGTGTACGTGTAAATTTTGTTAGTCAGTGCTATCCAATATCCGAAATTAAACGGAGTTATTGACTACATTGGCACATTGTCGCTAGATGTTCCGCTTTCTACTATGGATGAAGCTGATTGCAGCTAGTACCTAAGTTCTGCTAAATAAAGGCTTTGGTCGTGTATTCGGAAAGACTTACCTTGGATTTCAATTGAGCGGAAAATTTAATTAAAAACTTAAACTTAAGAATATTAATAAAAGGAAAGAAAACGCACGTTTACTGAGTTCGGCCGTAGATGGAAAGCTATCAATTTTATTTGGCGGAAAAAGAAAAGGACAGGTGAAGCCTTAGAAATTAATACAGATTTCCTAAGCAAATATCTGCACCCTCTACAGTGAGCATCGAACTGGTCGCGTTGTAGAGGCTGAGTAAGGTCAATGAATCTCGAGGGATTCTCCAGACAAGTCCTGAAACTAAAGGATGCTCCCCCAACCCCCTTCTCGACCAACCACTCCGTTTTCCCCTGGTTTGGATAAGGCGTGATACGACCCGCGCCGAAGATCAACCTGGCTGAGGGCCCAACATCTCCAAAAATAGCTCACCCGCGAATGAGGTACCCGGATACCTGGCGACCTCCGGATTAGCTAGCTGTATATAGCGGATGTCTGTACGGATTGACCATCCCTTCTCCGCTATTCGTAGGATCTAACCATGGACAAAGTCTCAAAAAAAACAAAACCCGAAGTCGGTACTCCCTTCATACCGGGCGGTAGAACGGTGACTCTATTGTCGAGCGGAGGCAAAACTATGGCAGGCCATAAGCGCAAACGCAACTAGCCTAAACCAAATTTTCAAGCAGTGGTAAGACGTAAGCCATGGTCCTATCACTTCCTCCAACCCTAGCAGCAGCAAGTTTGTGGCAGTCCACAGTCGAACTGGTGGACATCAGCACTGCGGCCGCTTAGAAACATTTGCAGAAAATTTTTCAACCTAGCAAAAACCACATGAAAAGTGACTGTCTGGGACTCATACTGAAGGAGGCATAGCGACAATCCTGTAGATCATTCTATGATAAAATCATAGAAACCTCTGAGGCATCGCTGCTAAGAAACATCCTCTCTATGTCTATGCCTACCTGTTTGAAAAAAACCGGTGGCTCTCGGACACCTTAAATGACCCTACTGGACACCAGCTTTCCAGGTAGGTCCCTATTCGTGGCCAGTAGCAACCCAAACAGGACTACTGTAACCGTGGCCAAAAGGAATGCTCTGATTACAAGAGACAAATTGCTTTGGACGCTGCTTAGCTTCAAACCTTACAAGTTTGTTAGTCCGCACAGAAAAATACCTGCCGAGCTACAAAGGTCCTCAGATATTATCCTGTCTACGCTAGAGAATATCACGAGGAGCTGTGTAGAACTGATCCACATTCCACTGTCAGATGAGAAGTCAATATAGTTTTCATTCCCAAAACCGGAAAATGCTCTCATGTTGTCCCAAAGGACCTCAGACCTATAAGTCTATCATCTTTCCTTCTGATAGCTCTAGAACGACTGATTAATATCTACATATATACGAGCTAAAATTGATCCAGGACTTTTGTCAACTGCTCAACATGTCTACTGTAAGGGAAAGTCTTTCTATCGACTCTGAATTCATTGACTAGCCACATTCAACAATATAGAGAGTACACAATGGTTGCTTTCCAGGACATATCGGGGGCCATCAACACATCCGCAATCACGACTGCGCTGTCAACTATTCACGTAGATGACTGACTTGGGGAGGTGATCACCTTTTTGCTAAAGAGCAGTATAATCAACTCCGAACTGGGTGGGGCTTCTGCTAAAATATGTGTCAGCAGAGGTACACCGCAAGGCGATGTCCTTTTTCCTCTTCTCTGCAACTTAGTGGTTAATGAGCTGCTGATATACCTGGAATCGGGTGGTAGCGGGGTGATTGCCTATGCGGATAACGTTGTTATTGCCGTCTCAGGTATTACCTTTCGGAACGTTCAATTCGGGTTGTCTTGGATGGCTTCAAGTCTGATTTTCACAAAAAAAATGCTGGCGTGTCCCAGGGCTCCGCTCTGTCTCCGACACTCTTCTTAATTTTCATCAATGATCTCTTGTCTGCTACTTCTAAGCCAATATATTCCTTTGCTGACGACAGTACTCTCTGCTTTTCATATTCGTTTCCGAACTAACGTCCCTGCTCTTCGGCTCTAGAACGGGAACGGCAGCGTATGTTAAGCTCATTAAATTCCGATATTAGCAGCATAACCAATTGGAATTTAATGCTTCAAAAAGACAATGCTGTCTGCTGTCGTCAAAGCGAAATTTAAGCAGCCAACCATTATCCATGAATAGCACTTGCATTGATAAACTTTCAATTCTCGGTATGCGTGTCAGTGATAACTTTCGTTGGAATAACTACATATTTGTTGTAGCCAAAAATGCTGCGAAATGTTTAGGTTTCCTCAAGCGATGTAAGAAATATTTCACACCCTCTGATCTGGGTTCAATATATGTATAAGGCGTTCATACGCCCGAAATTAGAGTACAATGCTCGCATCTAGTCAGGTGCTCCTAAACCACATTGCACTTGCCTGATAGGATCCATAACCGAGCGGTAAAACTCATAGGTGAGGAAAATATCACACAGTCATTCAGCACCCTCGAACGCAGACGTAATGTCTCCTGTCTCACCTTGTTGTATCGCTATTTTCATCGCTCCGAAATTGCCAGTTGCATTCCACCCCATCTAACATTTAACCGTAACACCCGTCTCGCTATGAATGCTCATTTTCGAACGTACTCTGAAATATCGTGATTCGTTCCTAAGCAGAACAACTCACTTGTGGAATACCCAGCCGAGCTCTCTATTTCCTAGTCATTGTAACCTTCAAACATTTAAAACCAACGTTCGCCGGTACCCCTTTTTCCATCCTCCCTCATTTTCCTTCGCCGCGCTGTGTGCAAACATTTTGAGAGTTCGCAAATTATAAAAAAAAATTAACCTCTGGGCTTCCCATTTCTCGCGATGTCTGTGCGACCTGGTTCGCAAACAAGAGTCAGTGAATTCAGCCATTTCTCAACTTACTTAAAAGAGGTGAGTGGGTTAAGCAAGATTTAGACACAGCTTGCCAGTCGCAATGTAGTACATGGCCATCTGGATTGGGTATACCCCAGCTTCGAAGGCAGATGTACGAGTATTTTTTCTTAACAAGAAGTGGTATCTTACGTTCTCACGGGCAACCATACGTGAAGATTCTGGCACAGGAAATGTCGATTTCGTAATAAAGGGTGTTTTTTTTAGAGATGTTGTTTTAAAATTGGTAACACTGTTTCTGCAGATTGTCAATTTAAGAGTTCAAAGTTGATTTGTGCACGCCAGAACAACGCGTGCAAATTGTGTAAACTTATTTTGAAAACCATGGTTCTGTTCGCCAAACTTATCGTGCGCTACGTCCATTTTACGGTCGACATAATCGTCTACTTGAGTAAGTTAATTGGAACACGATGAATCGCTTTCACACCACGTACACTCTAGTGAATAATACGCATCGCAGAGATGACAAACAGTGCGAACAGAAGAATCTATTGCCGTTGTGAAGCGCAGTGTTGAGGAAAATCCGAATGAGTCGATTCACCATCGTGCACAGGAATTGGAGGTATGCCCATCCACTTTGTGGAAGATTTTACGGAAAGTTTTTGGCTAGAAAGCTTATAAGATCAAGCTTGTGCAAGAGTTGAAACCACGTGACCATTATACGCGTCGTAAGTTCGGTGAATGGGCCGAAAATATGATTCAGCTTGATCCTCATTTTCAACGCGAGATTTTGTTCTCCTATGAGGCACATTTTTGTTTAAATGGATATGTAAACAAGCAAAATTGCCAAATTTGGAATGGAGAAAACCCAGAAGCCTTTGTTGAGACGCCCTTACAACCATTACAACTCACTGTGTGGGGTGTTATGGACTGGTGGGACCATCGGCCCATATTTCTTTAAAAGCGATGCCAGCCAGAATGTCACCGTCGATGGAGAGCGCTATAACGACATGATTACTGACTTCTTCGTTCCTCAGTTGAATGGTATTGAGGTGACAGAGCTTTGGTTTCAACAAGATAGCGCAACATGCCACATGGCGTGCGGCACCATCAATTTATGCGGGAAACATTTGCTGAGCGCATAATTTTGCGTAATGGAGCTGTGAACTAGCCTCCACGACCCTGTGGTCTCACACCTTTAGATAATTTTCTTTGGGGCTATGTGAAGTCACTAGTCCATGCCGATAAACCAGAGACGTTGGACGATTTGAAAGTCAACATTCGCCGTGTTATTGCTGATATACGGTCCCAGTTGCCTGATGAAGTTGTTGAAAATTGGACTTCACGATTACGCTTCATTCGAGCTAACTGTGGCGCGCATATGCCCGATATCATATTTAAGCGCTAATGGCATAAATAAAGCTAACATCATAGACATCTCCTTATGCAGATGACATTGTTGTGGGTACTCTGGTAAAACATTTGTGTCTTCTAATGCAAACAGCTTGTAAACATATTGTAGATTATTTAACCGAATAAAGAAAAATGCTAATGACAAACTACCGGAAGTCAAATCACAGTTAATAGTTGGTAGGCGGCAAACGCTGGAGGTCTGTCTTTCGTCTCCGCCCAAAATCGCAAAACCAACATCAAAGTTTATAGTAAACACAGACTATGTCTTCCTTAAGCATGGACATCTTTTCAATTTTATTTTATTTCTAAGGAGAGTCATAGGATATCAAAGACAACCTTCACAGCCCTAATACTCGCACAGCTAAACCCACTAGGTTAATAGCTAGCTCGAAGATTCTGTATGACTGTCATCATTCTTCTAAAGTACGTTCTTTATTTAGTAACAAATTAAACGAAGGAAGCTGTTAACATTCTTACATCTTTGGAGCCTACGTGAGACGACGAATTAAGGATCATCTGCGGAAACCTAAGTTGCGACAAAATGTACGTTTTTTTGTTCTGTGCGGTTAGCACTTCCCAAAAAATTCAAACCACCGTTGATACCAAAGCTCGTGGACCAAGTAATTGTTAGAACGTTGCAACAGTTACTAACAAAATAAATGAGCTTAACATATTCAAGCAAATGTGATTTTAGTCGATCCCATTTATTGATAATCCCTTGAGTCGAGGTCGTGGATGTCATCATCTTCATAATGCCCTCATCATATTCATACTATGCGCAAAAAATAATTTTCATTTTCCATTTTCCATTTGCATCTAATTAACGTATTGGAATCACACTTGGGAGTGATTAACCTTTAAGGTCTCCCTCGTGTCTCATTCTAATAGTTCGCTCAGTCATAATTCGCTCATTAAGATGTAAATTCACCCCAACTCCTGGGATGACAAACCAAATAACAAAAAAAAAAAAACTGTCTGCGTCATTATGGTCCTGCTGTCAAAACAAGGATAATAAATCTCCCTACCTTCTCACATACCACCAGCCAAGGGAACCTCGACGAGCAAGCACTACGAAGGAGAAAAAATTAAAAAAAAATAAAAAAAGAATCACTGCAGGTGACACTGTCGATTTAATTCCACAACGGTAATGTTGTACTTAACAAAGTTCAATTACAATTTTAAACACAAAACAGCCACCACCCAACCAGTGCGATCTCTTGTCAAAACTCACTGTCACCACTCAAAACTTGAGCGCAATACACGCGCAACAAATGTCAACGTCAATAGGACACTTTTGCTTTTAACTTTCCCGCCCGCTTGATTTTCGTACGTTGTCTTGTACATCGGTAGAAACGCAGAGTCGGGACATCCATCTGTTGGTGTTCGCATGAAGCTTTATGTGCGTGATTATTAATTTCACGCTTTCACGAGTTTTCAAGGAAGCAAGGACACAGCAGACGCCATTTACATCGTTTGTTGTTAACGTCATCTTCAATTCCGCGACATAAAAACCGGAAATGGTATCTTCAATTTCGTCTACTTGATTTTGGTATTCGGACGAGGACTTGTGGAAGATGGAATCATTGAAGCTGGAAGGAAAATGTAATTATTAATTTTCGGAATTATTTGTTGGCAGTTATTGAGAGGATAATGAGAAGAGACAGTGGTGATTGAAAGTTTTGGAACTGATTTCGCTTGCGGGTATTGATTTGTTGAAACTTCTGATATTCTGTAAACCGTAAAAAGTTCTAAGGAGTCAAACATCTCCTTACTAATGAAGTTGGCGATACAGTTCAGGATGCATCGGGTCTCCAATAAACAAGTCGAAGTTTAGTATGTGGTTGATGTGCCCACCAAGTTGCAAAAGGTTTCTTCACGGGATCAGTAAACGAGCTCCATGTTACATGTCTAGAAAAATCTCAAAGACGCTCAGGCATGAGCGATTTAAATGTGGTCAACTAAAAAGCCCATTATCTGTGCTTTTGACCCCAATACATACTCGAAAATGACTCTCTTCGACATATCCTAGAAAATCCAAAGAAAATCCAATTGTAGCAAGGCTTCTAAATTGCAACAGATATATTCCAAATATAACAGACTACTTAACTTTTAACAATATCACCACAAGCTTGCAGATCCCGCTAGCGACGTATACCAAAGAGCCCAAAGATGGCTGCAACTAAAACAGGATTGCCTTCATAGGGAGACTAAAGATGTCGAGAAAAGTCCGAATCTACTTACCCGAAACCTATGTTGAAGGACATAGAAAGCTCCATTAAAACGCCGTTAAGGGGAGTTAAAAAACTGATTCAATCGCCTAACTGAGGAAATATTTCCAGTCAGCGTAGACTGCGAACAAAATTGTTCAAACTTTTAAAAAGTTCATCTGAGATACATAGATTGTTTCTCAACCAGTGGAAGCAGCTAAAGCGTGTATAATCCGGAAGTCAGCGTTAGTGTAAGAACGGCATTTGTAACCCGGCCAGACAACACGGCGTTGATGAATCACTAGCTCTGTGGATAGAACCAAAGCTGGTGAATAGAATCCTGATTGCGAATGCTGACTAGGGCCAATATGTATATGATGGCGGAGGTAAACACAGGTTTCCCACGAGGCGGCATCGTAACTCCACTGCTATGGTGTTGCGTTCGACTTACTGCTTAACACTTTCAACGGATCTGCGCTCATGCTCAGGCATAAGCAGATGATGCAGATATCTGTTAGATTATGTCTGGTGACTGTCTGCTCTAAAGGGCAGGCAGATTTAGACCAGATGGACTAATTGGTGCACTAGAAATGGTTCTTTAGTCGACCTTTCCAAAACTGAGGTTGTTCTCTTTAGGAAGCTGACTGATCTGACTCAACTGGTGCCTAAAGGTATCACCATCCCTATCCCTACGAATCTAAGTAATATGGACAACATATGTACTTCTTTGGACTAAACATGACACGCCAAGAGTCTCCGAAAAGTTGTCGGCCTTCTGGGTGTGCAAACCGGCTTTCGGAAAAGGAGGGTAATTTGGGATCCACATGGTTATGGTAAGGTAATACACGAAAATATGTCACTGCTACTTTTACCAGGCTCCTAAAAACGATTTGTGTTGGCTGGTCACTGAGAACCTGCCTGGACTCTTCTAGGCACAACATTATTCCATTACTACATCATTATATTTGTAATTAATCTACTACTTTAGTACATGAATTGTGATGGAACATTTTGAATTAATGTCAAAACATAACCTTGCTGTTCGCATGGTGCCGAAACCCATTCGACGTTTACGTATATTGCTGAAGAACATATTTAATCGACATGACGGAAAGTTTCAATTTTCTTCGTCCACCGAAACAACTAGTCATCGAGCATGACAAAGTTATGCCGGGGGAATGGAAGCTGTTGAGACAACGTAAACCACCTGTTGTGTAAACTTATGTTTACGGGATGCCCGTACATCCATGGGAGCAAGGAAATGCCTTGCCACCGCTTTGCCGCCTTCCAGAAATACCAAAGCACCCTTGGTATGGGTCGAGGCAGATCTAAAACCTCTCCTGGCTCCTGACTCCCATGGTTCCGTGATTTAAGCCCTGGTAGGGACAACCGGTGGTCCTGCCGCCAACAAGACCTATGACAGCAACTTGTAACTGATCAAATCGTAACAACCTTCGGCGGCGTCATCTGAAGATGTTTGCGATAAGACCAGTAATACCTGCTTTGCCCCCACTTTTTATTAGACAACGTCATTGATTGGCGAAGCCTTAATACTTGGGCTATGGAGACAACAGTACTAATATTTCGAAGTGCTACAGGACTTTCATCCAAGCCTCAAAATATTAAGGTGGACACATTAACGTCTTCAATCGGACACGCAGCCACACCCATTTATAACTCCCTGCCCACGTCCTCATCGGAGGCATCTGACCTCACACTAACAAAGGTAAAAAATAAATTCAATTCCTATTTCTCCTCCCAGCTCAATATAACATTCGAGTGCTATAAGTTCCACAAAATAGCAGAGCAGGACGGCGAATCAATCGACAAGATCTTAAAAATTTTAACATTCACAAATCCGCTGGTCCAGATGGTATATCTCCCCTCCTTCTGAAGAGATGTTCTTCCTCGCTGGCAAAACCACTGCGTAAGCTTTTTCATCAATCCTACTCTCTAGGACACTTTCCGAGCAGATGGAAAATAGTATTTGTCCAGCCAGTCCCTCCTACAGACCCATTGCACTTACGTCTCTACTTTCCAAGGTCATGGAAACGCTGATAAATCGTCAGCTCATGAAATATCTCGAAACACGAAAACTTCTTAATGACCGGCAGTACGGTGTTCGTTGCAACAGGTCCACTGGTGATTTGATGACATATCTCACCGAAAAGTGGAACCAAAGTCTACACCAATCTGACGAAAGCAAGATAGTTGCACCTGATATTTCTAAGCAAAAAGCACAAAGTATTTACCAAGCCACAGAACTCGCTAAGAAGCAAAGCGCAGATATTCACCAAAATACAAGTGTCGACGTTAATCTCGTGCAAAAGGACCATCCAACTAAACCTTTTGACTGCGGAAATTGTGGTAACCAGTACACCTTCCGCAAAATTTAGGAAAGACAAGTCGTGTAAAAAAGTAGACAGCGGTGAAATGAAATCAAAAGCGGTGTTACTACGGACGGTGACAAATTCACAGATAATATCAGCATTGTGGGAGAGAAATATTCAATAAAATTGTACACGCGAGCGCAATGCAACGTTCTTTCAAAACGAATACTCCACTCATTTACTCCACTCATGTGGAGTAAAACAGCTTGTCACAATCGGGAATGCAAAAATTAAAGTCCTCGGAGAATCAATCGTCCGATGCAAAATTGCAATCATCACCTACAAGGTCGCATTCAAACTTATGGCACAGGACGTTAGGCCAATTATCGGCGCAAAACACTTGCTTCTAAATTTAATAAGAAGAGTGAACTGCATCAATTTCGACAGCGATATTTATGGATGATTAGGCTGCTTAAAGGATTTCGTATATGACATCGATCTTATCGACAATCCCAAGTTCGAAATACGAGTATGTTCAGCCCGTAAAATCCCTTTTTGAATTCGAAAAGACGTTAAGAAGAAACTAAACAAGATGGTTGAATTGGATGTTATAGAACCAGTATATGAACCTACTCCAGAACAATGGTCATTGTTCACAAAAAAATAAAATTCGAATTTGCATCGAGCCACCATCTGATTGGCCGGGCCCCCGCCCAATTTTCAAGGCTTCGCCCATCACTGACGTTGTCAAATAAAAAGCGGGGGCAGAGCATATTACTGGTCTTATCGTAAACATCTTCAGATAACGCCTCTGAAGGTTGCTACGATTTGACCAGTAACATGTTGCCGGTCATAGGTCTTGTTGGCGGCTGGACCACCGGTAGTCCATACCAGGACTTAAATCACGGTACCATGGGAGTCAGTAGCCCCCCGGATCTCGTTGCGGCCTGACATGTTGAGGTAGGCCCCCTTGTGGGAGCGTCATGGTGGCTGTGGTTTATACCCAAATCGCGGGAAAGGGTCTAACCCATTGTAGAGTTGCAAATAAGTACTGGGTGCTGTGGCCCTAAGAACAGTAAGAGGTTTTAGGTCGGCCTCGACTCATACCAAGGGTGGAACTTGTGCCTAAAACACAGTTCCGAATTGGTATCAAAGAATTGACGGAGAGCGATGGCAAGGCGTATCCTTGCTCCCTATGGATGTATGGGCATCCCGTAAGCATAAGGTCTCTACTGACAGGTATTTTACGTTAACAAAAAAAAACAAGAGACGTTCTGTCTCGGTTTGGCCATAAGGAGCGTAAAATAACACAGTCATTCTTGGAGATCCATGTTGTGTTAGATAATTCTTTGACTATAAGTTTTATTTTGCGTTTCATGGTTTCAACTAGTATATTTACTGTGTGTGTGTGTTACTACTTTGCGGAGAGACGCCCTCCTTTTCATTTGTTTTCACTTTAGTGTGTCCAGGTACCCAGCAGATATCCACTTGATAAGATTCGCAGATTCTACTTAGAGTTTGACTGCATTTCTCTACCTCTCTTGTTTTGGTGGTTTCAGTTGTCAAAGCTTTTATGGCTGCTTGATTATCCAGTAAGATAGAGATCTCTGAAATGTCAAGTTCCAGTTGTGGTACAGACTGTGCAGCTGTACTAAGGGCAAATATTTCAGCCTGAGTTCTGGATCTGTAGCATATTACATTAGGCTCCAGCTAAAGTACCTTTCCCTATTTTGGAGCCGTCCGTGTAGAGTGGAGTTTTTTATTGTCGGTGGCAGTGTTAGTTAACCAGGCATGCTTGTTAGGAAATGATTTGAAGAAACTGCTATCAAAGACCGTATTTGGTAGTCACTAGACTTCGTCAATTTTGATAATTCGGATTCACGTATTACCGACGGTTGTCCTAAATTGCGGTGTATCTATAATCTTGTCTGCAACGTCTTTCGCAAGCTTGTGAAATTTCGATACGACCAAAAGTTGAGGCAAAATATACTACAATGTCCCAAAGGCAGTAAACATTTTTGGTCGTTCATCAAAAACATTAGAATTCTGCCTCATCCTCAATCCCAACGATCATTTACAATGATATTGCAGCTGTCAGCTCTATGGACAAGGCCAATCTGGTTGCTGCACACTTTGTGGCCAGCTCAACACTCCCAGATTGTGCTTTGTCTCCGCCTATGCTTGAGTGCGTCGAATCTTCAATGGGAGAAATCCACTTTCGCACTTGTGTAGTAGCGAGAGTACTTAAAGATCTTAACATTCACAAATCCGCTGGTCCAGATGGTATATCTCCCCTCCTTCTGAAGAGGTGTTCTTCCACGCTGGCAAAACCACTGCGTAAGCTTTTTCATCAATCCTACTCTTTAGGACTCTTTTCGAGCAGATGGAAAACAGCATTTTTCCAACCCGTCCCTAGAAAAGGTGAATCTACTTCTCCCTTCTCCTACAGACCTATTTCACTTACGTCCCTTCTTTCCAAGGTCATGGAAACGCTGATAAACCGTCAGCTCATGAAATATCTCGATAGACTAAAACTCCTCAATGACCGGCAATATGGTTTTCGTAGCAACAGGTCCACTACTGATCTGATGGCATGTCTCACCGAAAAGTGGAACCAAAGCGTACATCAATCTGGCGAAAGTAAGATAGTTGCACTTGATATTTCTAACGCATTTCACAGAGTTTGGCATCAGGCTCTTTGTTGAAAATGCGTGCTTTTGGGATCGATGACTCTGTTATTCAATGGATTAGAAATTACCTTTCGAAACGTTAAATTCAAGTTGTCTTGGATGGTTTCAAGTCTAATATTCACAAAATAAATACCGGTGTGCCTCAGGGCTCCGATCTGTCTCCGACACTCTTTTTAATTTTCATTAATGATCTCCTGTGTGTTACTTCGAATCGAATATATTTCTTTACTGATGACAGTACTCTCTGCTTTTCATATTCGTTCCCGGATTCACGCCCCTGCTCTTCGGCTGTAGAACGGGAACGGCAGCGTATGCTAAGCTCATTAAACTCCGATATTAACAGCATAACCAATTGGAGAACTATTAACAGAGTGGGATTTAATGCTTCCAAAACACAATGCTGTCTGCTGTCATTAAAACGAAATTCAAATACCCAGCCTATCCATTAATGGCACTTACATCGTCGAAACCGAAAAACTTTCCATTCTCGGTATGTGTGTCAGTGATAACTTTCGCTGGAATAATTACATATTTGATGTCGCCAAAAATGCTGCGAAATGTCTAGGTTTCCTCGAGCGGTGTAGGAAATATTTTATGCCCTCTGATCTGGCCACAATATATAAGGCATTCATCCGCCCAAAATTGAAGTACAATGCCCATATCTGGTCAGATGCTCCTAAAACATATCTGCACCTGCTAGATAGGATTAAAAACCGTACGATAAAACTTATTGGTGATACAAATATCAGTCAATCAATTGAAACCCTCGAACACCGACGTAATGTCTACTGTCTCACTTTGTTTTATCGCTATTTCCACCACCAGTGCTCCATTGAAATCACCAGTAGCATTCCGCCCATTCAAACTTTCAAACGTAACACCCGTCTCGCTATGAATGCTCATCAGCCCACTTTTGGACGTACTCTAAAATATCGTGATTCTTTCCTAAGCCGTAAAACTCGCTTATGGAATACCCTGCCGATCTCTGTGTTTCCTGGTCGTTATAATTTACAAACATTTAAAAACAATGTACATCGGTAGCTGTCTTTTCTTTCTCCCTAATTCTCCTTCGCCCGCGCTCTGTGCAAACATTTTAAGGGTAAAAAAAACCCCTTGAGCGCGCGCTGATTATGAAAAAAAAAATAAATAAATAAAAATCTTGTCCGTAGTCCGTGCATTTAAGGAATTCGTCTAAAGAGGGGAGGTTGAGCATTATCCCTAGTGTAGGTTGAGGAGTTGGCCTTAACGCTCCTCTTACTGTGAGGAGTGTTTTGAGATAACCACTCTTTTCCGCTGGTTTCCAATAAAAGGGGTCTAACTTTGGCCATGTAGTACATCCAGTGCGTCATACATATTCCTAACGTTTACCAAAAGGTTCCTTGGGATGTGCTGAATGCTCCTAATGATTTCCTGGTTTTTTCTTCGGTGTTACATTTCCAACTGAGGTTACTATCTATATAGTATGATTCATAGATATTTAGCTTCGGATGAATATTGTATCCTAACACCGCTGATTCTGAGAAGATTAAATTTTTCTAATTTTATTTTTCTTGTGAACAACACTAATTCAGTTTTTGATGGATTTATCCCTAAACCGTCTTGTGTTATCCATTTAGCGAGTGTTTTCAAGGCCGACTTCATTAGTTCGCTGATCGTTGGAAGATATTTTCCTCCCACCAGGCGTAGACTACTGCCGTAGAACACCATTCTCTTCGAAGCTTGTAGGGATGTCGTTTACAACGAAAAACCACAGATAGGGATAAATCAATCATCCTTGCGGGTTACCTCTTGCAACCGTTTTCCTGAATGTATTTCCTCCAAATTCTGAACTGGTAATTCTACTCTTTAGCATATTCTCAGTCAATTGGTATTTCTACATAGAGCTTGTCAAAGGCCGTTCTTAGAAATCCAGTGTTTACATTATTAAATGTGCCTTCGTAAGAAAATATTAAATTTTCTTGAGCTAAGGTAAAGACCCTTTTCTCCTTTCTGCTGAAGGAAACAATTTGAATTTTTGCTCACACGATTGCTTGTCGATTTGCATTATTCTGCCCATCTTGTATGCTTATTGGGAGTTACTTTAAGTTATTTAGGCGCATTCCTTTGACAACAATATCAACATATTCGGTGTAATCAATAACCTTATATTTCACTTCCAGGCACATTAGTATTTCGTTTACAGCCAAGTTTTTCAGAAAAAAAAAGATAGGACACCACTTTGCAGCGCTTCTATACTGACAGATCTTCTGGTATATGTCGCACTAATTGTTGGACTAATCATCCAACAATTATCAACTTCCCGAGTGAACTACTTATCTTCAAAGTTATCTTCAGAATTATCTGAAGGCAAGATAAGACTCTGAAGATAAGTAGCTTACTTATGTCACTTATGTTATCTTGAGTGACAGTGCATTTACGATCGCAGATGGATTGACGTTGGTTGAAGCTCCTTTTATGTGTGGAATGTCTCTCTATCGTGAAGTAAATGCTCCATATTCGAACGCGTACATAGTTCTATTTCAACCGACCCGAATCTAAAATAATCATATTGAGCCGCAGACAGAAGGTAGCAATATTTATAAGCACATCGGCATAGATCGGTTGTTCTATAGATCGGTCTAAGATCTTGCGTATTTAAATGAAAATATATTCCAGCTTCGGTAAATATGTGGAAGCCAGATCTGCACAACTCCTCAAGATTTTCTCTAGCACTGACAGAACAATATGATGTCGTTAGCTGCTCTAGATTAGTACAGTTTGAAACTATGTACCGCCCAAAGTATTTTGTCACTTGAAATCCAATGCATTAATTTTTTATCAGTTGAGAGCTCGTACATCTGTCAAGTCTAAGGGTGTCTAGTAGACCAAAGGCGGTCTAGAGTTATAATATTATAAGTAATTTCTATAGTACTGCTATCCTTAAAAGGATGTCTCTTCATTTTGCTAATTTTGGGCACATCCACTCTAGTATTTTGTTTCGTGCGACTCTAGTTTCAAGTTAGCGAATATGACTATTTCGATTGCAGATTTAATATATTTCCCGACGGATTCGCATTCCTTTTAAGTAAGCAGAAAAATCGAGTATCGCTTCGGGGTGAAAACTGAAGGAACGGATATGTGAGACTGACAACGGAACTTATATCGCAGCAGACATTTCATATTGAATGGTGCTTGGCCATCTTTTCTCTGTAATATCATGAAGCCTTAAATTGCCTGCATGAAGACAGGATACAAATCCGCTTAGCTGAAAACATGCCTTATAGCAGAAAGCTTAAATTCGCAGATCGTAAAAGGGATCATAATAAATGTATTGGGTCTACAAGTAAGTTTCCAGCGTTTTTTTTCCAAATTTGAAGTTTTATTATGAAAACATAGTTACAATGCCTTATTCAAAGTATCGTCCATCGGAAGCTACAACTTTCCCCCATCTCTCTGGCAATTTATGAATTCCGAACCAAACAAATTTCTCGTCTTTCGAGCCCAAGAACGTATCGAGCCAATTTTTGATTTCCTCCAGTGACCTGAAGCGTATTCCCGTAAGAGCGTTCTGCATCGAACGAAATAAGTGGTAGTCAGATGGTGCCAAGTCTGAACTATAAGGCGGGTGAGGCAGAATTTCCCATCCACTATTCTCCAAATAGTTTTTCACCGAAACCGCAACATGTGGCCGAGCGTTGTCGTGATGAAAAATGACGGACTCATGCCTGATCTCATATTCTGGCCGTTTTTCTTTTTATTCCCGCTTCAAACGAATTAGTTGGGTTCGATATAATGGTCCTTTGATGGTTTCACCACTCGGAAGCAGTTCGTAGTATACGACACCCTTTTGATCCCACCGTATGCAGAGCATGATCTTATTCACGTGAATATTTCGTTTCGGCGTCGATTGGGCGGGCTCGCCGGGCTTTGTATACGATTTTCTGCGTTTAGGATTATCATAATAAATCCATTTCTCATCACCAGTGACAATACGATGCAAAACTGATTTATTTTTATACCGCTGCAGTAACACTTCGGACATGCAAAATCGCCGTTCGACGTCTCTTGGCTTCAATTCGTACGGCACCCAGTTTTCAACCTTTTGAATGAATCCCAGTGTGACGCCCAATGATGCAGCAAGTTCTTCTTGAATCTGACACGGATCCTCATCCAGTAAAGCGTCCAATTCCTCGTCTTCAAAACTTTTCGGCTTTCCGGGGCGATCTTTGTCTTCAACTCCAAAATCACCACTTTTGAACCATTTGAACCACTCGCGGCATCGATTCACCAATACATTCCGCCCCATAAGTTTCTGAAAGCAAACGATAGGCCTCAGCCGCACTTTTCTTCATATTAAAGAATAAAAGCAGCGATTCCCGCAAATGACGTTTATTTGGCTGGAAACTTGCCATGATTTTGCTCGATAAAATGTACGACACCGATAGAACTGCTCAAATATAACGCTGCAAAGTTGTTGACAGATACAAAACCTACAAATAAAACACATGGGGTCTGACATTTCTGCCCGTGATCCACTGGTGGCGCCTTCTCTGACAAACGCTGGAAACTTACTTGTAGACCCAATAATTAAATTCTTTCACTAAGGAATGTTCAATATAGAGTTTCTTATCCCAAATCCAGAATGGTTCAGCAGAAACTAGAACGAGGCATATATCCGATGAATGTAGTTTAGACTGGTCATCTCTGCCACAGAAAATATTTCCGGATACTTGGAGCCATACCCCGCTTCTTGTGAAGCAATAATAGAAATATATACAGTGTACAGAAATATTCTCTTCTTGTTCATCTTCAGCTTGTAAAGGGAGTAGACTGCTGGACAAGTGAAGTAAACAATATTTTAGGCGGTAGTTATGGCTAGCCGAGAAGCAACAGTTGAACTTCCACTTTGCACAATAAACGGAAGTGAAACCGTAAACGGAAAGATTACGATTGGTAATTCCGGGTCTCAATTCTGAAATAGCACATATAGAGTACACATTCGCGTTGCATTACCTCGCCATAACACCAACATTTAGACAAAACCGCTTGCACTTAGTAAAAGCACACTGATGCCAAGTTTTGGAATGAAATGAGATGTAAGCGTCATCCGTATATCCCTGTGAACACAATATCATGCAAATCTCCATAGCATTGATTGCACACTGGCTATTTCCAGAACACTTATCCTAGACCATGGTAGGCATGATCAAGCTCAAGTTGTAATAACCCCAACACTTAAAATAGCTTTGCATTCTACTAAATAGTAGTTTACACTTGACAGTAAGTGGCGTCAGCCAGGCAATGTCCTGTGTTTATACTGTTGCTAAACATCAATTGTTTAGTTTTAAATTTTACCGACTTGGGGTATCACACAACCAGACTCGACTTGCCAGATTTCTAAGCGCGAGTGCTGAGAAAGAGCAAATAACAAAATACAAAAAATTGTCTATACGAGGACTGTTTGATGAGTACCCGGATTGGAAGATAGGACCCAAAATGAGTGTACCATAATTTAGTACAATCACTTTTAGCCCGCCTGTCAAAATTTGCTGACAATCCGGCGTTTAGTTTTGTTTTGACACCTTTCCAGGCACGGTCTTCGCCTTTTTGGAGCCCGTTCATCGGGTAAAATCCATTGTTTCGATTATTCTTTGGTCTCTTGTGTGTGCCAATGAATCCATGTCTCATCGACGGTCACGAAACGACGCAGAAACTCCTCCGGGTTTCGATTAAACAGGACCAAGCACGTCTTTGAAGTGGTCTCACGATTGCGCTTGCTCTCGGGTGTGAGCAAACACGGCACCCATCATGCGGACAGCTTTCTCATGCCCAAAATCTCGTGCAAGAATTTTCACTCGGCGGTCTGCCAATACGAGATTATGGATTTTGTCAACGGTTTCCTCTGTGGTAACCGTTTTTGGGTCACCTGGGCGCGGCTTATCAAAAACCAACGTGAGACCACGGCGAAACTCTACGAACCAATGGTAAACGCTCTAGCTAACTATTTTGTTGGTAGAGGTCCCCTACTACTTGTGCATGCCACCTAAAATGAAGTCACCATCTACTGCGCTATCCCTCCTGGTTTGACTCGGAGACTCTGCGGGCAGAAGTATTGGTGTCCATTCACTCCATATGTCCTATCGATCTTCGCCGACTATCGCAGTTTTGTAACTAGGTCGATATCGCTCTACAACTTGTATAGTTCATCGTCCAAACTTCTCCTCCAAATCATCAACGCAAACGGAATCGTCGAAGGATTTTTTCCTCGAAGCGTCTGAGGACCGTCTTCATCCGCTTTCGATAGAGTCCATGCTCCAGCAAGTAGGACTGGGATGATGATCAAGGCCTTATACAGAGTCTTCTGAGTTGTGGCGGATGGGGCCTTATTACTCAATTGTCTTCTTAGCAAAAGGAAAAGGTGATTCTTCGTTTTATTTCCACTGTTGTTGCGAATGTATAGTTGTTGACTGTGACGTTCTGTTCAATTCGTCGATGTTTTGTGTCCCTTTTTGTTCATAGGTTTTGCCCTCCAATAACACTAAAACCATTTTGGTAGCTTCGATTTCAATACTAGCGGTAGCACCGGTGACAGCCCGCTGAATTCTCCCAATTATGTCGATATCATCGACGTACGCTAGTAGTTGCACAGACTTTTGAAAGATTGTCCCTTCAGGGTTCACATGTGAGTTCCGCACAATTCCTGCAACTATGATGATAAAGAAGTGACATGACAGCGCATCATCTTGTCTAAAACCAAGGTGATGTAGACATGGCTCTACATGGTTCATCTCTATAAATGCTGTCATATGCGCCCTTAAAACTTTTTTAGACTCTTGAGTTTTTTCCAGGATCTGCCGGAGTGTGAAGATTTGGTCGATTGTGGACTGAAACCGCACTGATAGATGTTGAGGAGTCGTATGCCTCTATAATTCACGCAGTTGAAGGCATCTCTGCTTTGGTGCATCGGCGAATCATTGGGCATACACTCTTCTAACCAGACCTGACAAATGATTTGGTATATGCTTTCCACAAAGTCTTTTCCAGCAGCTTTGAATACCTCGGCCGGTAAGCCGTCATGTAAAGCTGATTTCTTGGATTTCAACTTCGATATTGTTATGGAAGTCTTGGCTATTGTCGCCAAGGTTGAACGGCGGGATGGAGGGTTTTTTCGCCTTTATTCGGTCTGCAGAAAATGTTTTTCCATATTCTAAGCATCGACCGTGACTCCACTTAACCATCTTTGTGTCATCTCTACAGGCTCCTTCGCTCTTGGCTTGATACGTTCTTTTTGCCTGTTGGTAAAACTTCCGTAAATTACTCTTGGAGTACAAACTCTCAATGTCTTCGATCGCGCACATCTCGTGGTCTTTATCGTTCTTCTGAAGAAACCAATGTTCTACCCGTCCCCTCAGCTCATGGAGCTCACGAGTGGCTCAAGTCCTTCGTTGCAACGCCGCCTAATGGCTTCCTATTTACTTGTATGTGCTTGCCGGCATTCTATATCAAGCTTGGGATTTCTTGGTGGCAGTCGGTTGAAATCCAGCACTTTAGTTACAGCGGCTCTGATGGCTCGTTGGTAGCATAGATGGCATAGGAGTTGTTGAGTGATTTTAAGATATGGGTTCTGCCAACATTCTGGCGGTTTCTTACGATTGCAGTTTTCTAGGTTATATCTTCTCACAGTAGTCCTTCTTTGTTGTGGTGCTTGTGTAATCCGCATTCATACCTTGGATGCAAGAATGTGGTGAACCGAGTCAATGTTGGATGCCCTGAAGGACGTCCAGAATACTTAAGGCATGTCTTATGTCGATCGCGAAATGATCAATTTGATTTAACGTTTCGTAATCCGGAGACCCGCATATCGGCTTGTATATATTATGAGATGAAGAAACCGTGTGCTTTTTGCCCAATTGGTCTTAGAAAGCACCTGTTTCTTCAGGTTGAACACGCAACCACTTAGGGAGCAAATTATAGAGGAGCAACTAATAGCTTTGAATAAGGACACAGAAAAACGAGGAATGGGCAACAACGTTCAAATTGCAACAAATCCCCAAAAGCTTTGCCAACCGCAAATCTGAAATCTGAGTTTAGTGTTGAAAATCAGTTGCATTAATGAGAAAGAGCCGTGCGAAATAGAGCAACTAATTTTGTGGATTTTAACTGACCCGCATGGAATTTCCTGTTTGGCAAAGAGTACTCACTCACTCACTCCTTAGAATCGGTGCTTCGTAGAAGAACATGTGCTCTATAAGAAAAAGGGTCAGTAGAACATCGGCTTTTCCGTTGAAAAAGGAAAGAGTAATCAGGGATAAGGAGGGATGCTATTTAAGGAATAACGCTCGGTGTTTTCATCAAAAGATTAAGTAAACATAATAATGCAACTAATTCAGAACATATTCCTACAGAGATGAGCAACGAAATTTAGTAGCGTTGCGTAAAAAATCCTAAATGATCCCCTGAAGTCAATCGTTAACGATATGTCCCCTATCAGTGAGATTTCATGTCAGATAAGCCTACAATTAACTAAATATTCAGACTTCTACAGACTCTAAAGAAAAACTTAAGAAGTGCAGATTGATGGGCAGGGATTCTAAATAAAGATGTGGTGAGTATCTTTATTTAGAATCCCTGCCGACTCATTAAATTATGGAACGCTCGCTGCTCTGTAGAAATCGTCAGTTCTATTGTTTACCAGCTGCTTCAAAATTCACTCGTCAAATTGAATGAGGTCTTCTCCACTTGCTCGCGCTACCTAGAGTGAAGTTTTTCTCTGCTGCGTATTTCCTTGATGATGAATTCGAAGACTTTTAGAGCTACAACGCTGATGTCCAGTAGCTCTACATATTCAAGCCATTTACGCCGACGAACTGACTCTTTTAGCTCGGTTCATTTCGTTCATGCCGGTACAATTCTAGTTTAAATCTCCTCCTCCACTCTTCGCTGATGCAGTCAAGGCTGTAGATCACTCGAAACGAGCACCCTTTTCTAATAAAGCCTATGCCTCTACTGCATAAAGGACTGATCAATTTTTATAAACCTTCATTTACAATAAATTGTCGTGCTACTCAATCGTCTTCAAAGCCTAAAAAACAGCGATTGGCAAGCGTAACCCTTCGAATGATGTTTAAGGTGATATCGTTGCTTATACTAACTATTAACTGATAAACAAAGTACTAGACTATCTCGATGTTAAACCGGTTTATTGTGTCGGTTTTTCAAAGACACCGATGTTGTGTGTTCCTTTTTGGTAACGTCATGTACTTCGTTTTTCCCTCATTTAAGGCCAGTACTCCTCAGCACTGACTGCTAATATACCTCTTAATTCCATTCTTGATAGCTTCATACTGTGCTGACCTTTTTAACTTCTTGTAAAATTTCCGAACAACCTTCTTGTTGAAACTTCTGTCAATTTAATGGATCTCTGGCTTAACGTAATATTCTTCCATCTGAGAAGCCGGTGCTCGTCCTTCCTTTTTTGCCCGTAGGGCTCATGAGTCACTTTATTCTCCCTTAATAGCGCCACTCTACTTTCTTTTTGCTTCCCTGGATGAGTCAACTTGGTTTCCTTGTCATACAATGGGTTTAGCAGCCACATTAGAGGCGGCATCTGCGATGAATTATTGTTAGCTTTATGTTGCCTTACAGCATACTGCCAACGTGCGTCAAGTGGAGTTTAACATCACTTGTTCCGCAAAGGCTCTGGTGGGTTCTTGCTATTGCAGCTTTCCGATGTCAAAAATCCTCACAGTATTTCCTCGTAGATATCTGAGTCAATCTTAGCCCCTCTAAACGTTCGGACATCTGAACATAGAAGCGAGTACTGCGTAGATTGCTCAGAAGACCACCAAGTGTCCTTACGAATTTCGACATGCGGGAACCGCAAGCTTGCTAAGATAAAATTTTGCCCCGACAACCTCCGTTGTCGGAGGTGGTGCTGTTCATGCTATTTCTTTCTACTGTGCTACCAAAGGCCTCCTCCTATTCCAACTTTAAATGAAATAGCCTAGGTCAATTTTAACATCATTGAAGCTGCACTGAGCATATGTCTTGTAGAAAAAAACTTATAAAAAACCGTAATTGGTGCTTATGCGCATATAAAGTTGATGTTGACGAATCAAATCATGATGCGGATTATCACGTAAGACTTCATGCCTAATTTTATTTGTAATGCAAGTCCGCATCCAAGTACCCGCTGTTGGTCTTCTCTAGCAACCATATCATCGCTATTTTTTATCCTTCCTCAGCCCATTTAATCGCACTGCTCAGATGACGGTTAGAAAGGCGAATTCTTCGCCGGAAAATATTTACTCAATATCAAAGACCGAATAAACTATAGAGACACATGTCGACTCAATACTTTTGACACCGTCTGTGATCAATCTTTGATTGCCTCTGATTTTGTTTATTTAAACAACCGCAGTGGCAGAATAAGACGCCCCCGTACGCCCCCTTTAAAACCTGTCAAAAAGTTTCCAATACAAAGCTCGGCGACCTTTTCAACTTCGCACCTTTCCGTCGAAGTGAAAAAAAATCCAAAAAGAAAGAATTGTTTGATTTTACTTTTCTAAGAAGGATTTTCACCGCCACTCAGACGAAACCGCCACCCCAGCTCTGAACTCTATCAAAACACCCTTCAAACCATCATCAAGGTATTCGGTGGTATCCTTCGACAAATTTACTAATTTAAACTCCCTGAGCTGGAAATCTGGAAGAAAGAACGACAACCACCACTAAAAGTATGCTTAAGTCCGCAATGCGTACGGAACCGAAAAAATTCTCTCTTTTACAAAATAGAAAAACTTTTCAAATTTTCTCCCGCAGCGAGTTAAAAATAAGCGCGCCAACTTAATATTAAAAAAAATATATATACGTATAACGGTAACAGTGAAGCCATAAGCACCCCAACAAACAACAAAGTTTATGATACGAAATTGCGGGGTTAGGGATTCCCGCCCATCCGCCATCTCTAACGAACCACTCAAGACGTTCGAGAGCAGAAAAAAAATGGATTTTCCTTTTCTTTTTGGAATTTTTATGAAAAAGGATATTCGCCAGGTGGCGAAGAAAAGTGGATACACACTGTACTCATACCTATAAAGTACGAATCTTTTCATTGTTTTGTAGTTCGCGTGTATTTAATTCCGTTGGAAAGTATACAAAGAATTTGGGTCGGGGGACTTGGAAAATGACTTGGCTCATCTTCCCCGTTTGTGACCATCTTGTGTTTTAAAAACTCGAATTCTTGGGTAATTTCTGCAAAGGTAAAAGGGTTCGAAACGGATCCTTATTCAATGGTTTTATGGCCAACAAACTAATTAGCAGTAACCTCATCCTTAAACAGATAGCCGACCGTCCTTGTCTAGATTACAATTAGTGTAAGGGGCTGCTGGTGTTGGAAACCTACCTACCTACCATCTGAATGGATTGGATACCATGGTTTCGAGTGAACTTTTTGAATCAACTTTTCATCAATTGGCTTTGCTCAGAAAATTGTGTAAAATTTCGTATTCAGTTGGGTAGACATGTAAATAAGGATGTGGATAATCCTTACACACAAATGGAATCACAAAGAGTTCACATACGATGAGCATAAGCACAGGGCCATTTAAATATTCTCGTATAGGGTGAATGCAATTAAAAGTTTGTAGCTTTTCACTTCAGAGATACTCAATATGTTTTCGATGAAATTCAACTGGAGATGGTCTTTCGGTAATGGGATATACCATACTCGTATCTCTGCAGTGATGAAGATATCTTCAAAAAAGCATTATGGTTTTCCTGGTGTATTCGTTCATCTTCAATGGCATTATGTAACTGGAACTTTTTTATCCTTACCATTTCGAAGAACAACGGGAATGTGATTAAAGTTTATAAGCTCGTTAGGGGTTGGCTTTAGGTACACTTCCTAGGTTAAGAAATTAATTAACTGCGCGCAATATACTCGTACCAGCGTGACGTGGGAAGACTTACGTCATATCGTCCAATAAGTTTGATTGTCGAGCTATTTATAGAATCATAATATGACTTAGGGATTAAGTATCTTCTAGGCTTTCCAAAGCGAGATGGATTGGATAGATGCGTTTTATGAAGACACAAGCATCGACACTTAGGCCTCAACCCACAACTCCTACTCTCACCTGCACGTGGTGGAGCCTGTGGCTGAAAGTAGGGTGTCCAACCTCCAAGACGTCATTGAATATTCACCTTCGTCAGGACGGCGAGTGAGAAGTCTTGTACACGAATCCATGGCAACATCCACGTCTCCAGTTAGTTTAAGGTACTTAGTGCACACTTTCCCTAGAGCTAGTTGGACGTGTCTGGAGCACAGACCTCAAATGAGATCCATGGTTGTGTCGGGACCATGGAGTAGAAATGGTCGCGGAAGAAACCTAATTATACCAATTACGGTTCTTATAACTCCTGGGAGACTACTGACACCGGACTGCTTATCCGGACTCTTTTTCCAGGTTTTTTTTTTATTAAGAACCGACCCTTCTAGGTTGGATGCAGCGCGTGGGGTGCTTCAGTTATGACTCCAATATTGCGCTACGTTTTAACGTAAGGCTGGATGGAGAAGTCGTCTCTGAGTGGGTCACGTTTCAAGTAATCTCTTTCAGAATCCTAGCCCCTATATACAAACAATAGATCACCAATGGGAATGTTGTCAACGAAACATTATGTATGTTTGATGTAGGCACGTACACGCAGTCAAACAAGAATCATATAAAGCCGCCTTACAACGAAGGATGAGAGCTGCTCGTGACTTCTACGAGCAGAAATAAAAAGAAGTCCATAGGTTTCTCGGAAAAAAAATCAGAAAGATCACGAGAAGCACGTGATCGAGGATATGGAGTGATAGTACTGCAGGAATAACGTTCGAACATTTTATTACAAAAGAAAACGAACATGCCAGGGCTGCTAGGCAGAATGGAAGGCTGCAAAGGCGAATATTGACAACTAGTAGTAGAGTTACTGTCTATGCTGAAAATATAGAAGGACTACTTCCGCAGACTATTCACGCTGGACGAAGACGACAGAGAATTCCATCCCTCTGATCTAGATGATGATAATGTAGAAATATTGAAAGTGAGTATAATAAAACTGTTGGCGCAGACGGACTACCTGATAAGATATCGAAAGTGGCTGACGATGACCTGGTTGGAATCACGCAGCGGCTCATCAGTAGGATGTGGTCAGAGAAAAGCATGCCCAAGGTATGTAATCTCAGCGTCATTTATCTGATCCTCACGAATTCACACTTTGACCTCGCCAACTATAAACGAATAAGTCTCCTAAATATCGCCTAATTTATGAGCCTCTGTAACTATTTATGAACGATCTAGGTGGTCCATACATGTCGAATCGATCAAATATTCACATTACGGCAGATCATGAAAAGACGCAACAATTTCAGGTCGACACTAAAATGATTGCATACAGCGCGGCCAAGGAAAATTAGGGAGTAAAGAAAGATACCGATGTACGTTGGTTTTGAATGTTTGCAGGTTACAACCACTAGGAAAGATAGAGCTCGGTAGGGAATTAGATAAGCGAATCGTCCGTCTTAGGAAAGAATTACGGTATTTCAATATACGTCCGAAAGTTTGCTGCATGCATGCAACGCCATGTCTAGTTTTATCACCCCTGCCAAACTCATCAAATTGTGCAGGATAACAATGGAAAATCATCGCTGCTAAATCAAGATCAGTACGAATTATTCAAGACCTTCAATATCAAGCAAGGTTTTAGACAAGGCAATGCGGTCATGTGTCAGTGCTTAGAATTACTGACGTACGCGGATGACATTGATTTGATTGGACGAACACAGCGAGCCATCAATGAAGCTTTCGTGAGTATTGTGGCAGAAGCAAAATGGATCTGACTTCGTCACATAAGGGCGCACACCACCGGCGTTTTGTCTAGGACGTCACCATTGGTAGTTTTAGCTTCGAGGTATTTAAGGATCAGACGAAGAATCAGACGCAGAATTACTTCACCGTTTCTATGGGCTCATGAGTCAATTGAGTAACATCTCTCGTAATACCAAACTGTCTTTATAATCGTACAATAATCCGTGATATTTTCTATCCCGTTTGTATTAGAGAGATAAACAAGGAAATTCAACCACGAACTGTAACGGGTGTCAGTGCCATGTTGACGTGAACACCACGGCTCCGGCTCAATGAGCCTCCGAGTCTAACCCCAAAGGATGGCGTATCAGAGGAAAACACATCTAAGGTGATGAACGCAAGTGAAAGGGAACCTCAACCCACTTGGAGTTTCATCATTAGAAGCAGCTGACGAAAGATCAAGTTAGCAGGATGTATTGGTTTTGAAGTTTCAATCTGAGGGCAGAATTTTGCCTTAATCCTCAATATAGATAGACATCGGGTCATCCCCTGGATCGCAAAGATCTGTATCAGGCATCCGTTGAAACCAGAAATCGTCCAGACCCAATTCACTCAATTTTGGAGAAAAATAGCCGATCGACATATTGCGGTATCGTTCTCCTTTCATTGTAACTGTCTCTCCAACCTCATCTGGCTGGTTTTGAACAGTGGTGATGTTTTGCGTGTAAGTGTTGGCCGAGCATTATGCTATGGAGTATGACCCGATACGGAACCAGTTTCTTCATAAAGCTTCACCATTGCATGAATTCCGGGCTCTGTAGGGCGATTATGTTGACCGAAAAATTCACGAATTTTACGAAATGTTACTTTTACAGATCACCCATTTTCGTAATAAGATTGAATAACAAAAATGTGCTGCTGCGTGGTAAATGATTCCATGACTAAAATTGCCAAAGTTTCTGTGACATCTGTCAAAAAGATCAACCACATTAAATTCAGTAAATGACAGTAATTGACAGCAAACCTTCACACCATTTGTTGGCTCGCCGTTCAGATTGGCATTCAATCTGAGGCCCCAGATTGAAAACCGATCAAGGTCTTCTTGAAGAAGGGCAGAGTCATATGTCTCCCAATTTTTTTAAAAAAATATGTGTCGCCAGCGTAAAGGAAGAGAGAGGAGTGTTTAATGACCCACTCAAGATCGTTAATAGTAAGAATGGAGAGAAGAGGACCAAGATGACAACCTTGTGGAACTCCAGATGAGGCCAGGAATGGAACAGAAAGGGCGAATCTAAACCGATCACTGTAATATCGGTTTACCAGGTAAGAAGAAATCCATTTTAAAAAGAGAGGCTCAAAGTCGAGAGCAGACAATTTGAAAAGGATCAATTTATGAGATATCTTATCAAATGCTTCAGTGAAATCAGTTGCGATAACATCGATTTCTTTGCCATTCTCTAAGGCTGCGAGAGTAAAAGACACGAATTCAACTAGGTTTGTGGTAGTTGATCTACCTTTTAGAAAACCATGTTGTCGGGGCGAAATAAAAGGCCTGTATTTGAAGATTAATACGAAAATGCTTTCAAAGAGTGTCGGTATATGAGGGAGTATAGCATGGCGCGGTAATTGGTAACTCCATGCAACAAAAGAGCTCTTCCAAATCTGGTGAAATTATCCCTGTGTAAGGCATAGACGAAAAAGGTAGGAAAAGGCAGAGAGGTTGGAAGAGCATTTTTTAAGAAAAGCAGCGGGGAGTCCATCGAGGCCAGGTAAAAATTCATCTATAAGATTAAGTAACTGTAGGATCGAAATTTTGAGTGAGAAAAGGACCAACGGAGAAATTTGGCAGGTCATTGAAGTAAGAAGGATCTGGTACGAAGGAGTTGTTGGCAAATGATTATTTGAAAAATGTAGCAAAAAAGTTGGCGATTGGTAGGAGGATCACTTGAAGATTTGCGTTCAAAAGCGAGGGAGGAAGGATAACCATCAATCTTAATTTTGCAATTAACAAATTGAAAAAAGGACTTGGAGTCACTTATAAGATTTGTTTGCGCACAGGTAGCGTTGATAGAGAGAGTTATAGAGTTCAATGAAATGAAGAGACCATATGTACCTAGATAATTTGAATAGTCGGAAGAAGAGTGGGTGCGAAGGAATACCGCCCATAACTTGTTTCTTTTGTTTTGTAGAGAGCAGAGTCGATTATAAGAAGGAGGCGATGTAGAAGTTGTTTTATCGCGGGAGTATGGTACTTAAAGCGAGATGGTTTTGAACATTTCTCTGTAAAAAAATGGTGAGGGCAGCAACCAGAGATAGATTGGTAAACTCGAAAGAAGCCCCGCTTAGATAGGTATTGATTTTACGGAAATTAGCTTTGTGAAAATTGTAAGAATGTAGAACTGGTTATGGTTCACCTTGTTCACCTTCCAGCCAATGCAATATCGAAGTCGAATTACGAGAGCACATTATGACTTACATCCTTGGGCAGATATGCTGTATGCGATGAAGTCGTCTTCGTACGCTATGGCTGAAGTACAAGAGTTTCATCTTGCACAGCGTTGTATGTCAAATATTCCATAAGAAGTGACATTGCTATTCCTCACAATGAACTCTCTACTGGTAGCCATATTAAAATCTAATTCTAATTTTTAGACTTTATAGGTTCTTAGGACTAAACATTTTTTATAATTTGCCGCAAAGCTATAGTGGCCTTTCCGCAGAAGGTTGCACAATAAATTTTTATTTTTTAGTTTTTTATATCCAAATTATGCGGTATCCAATGCGAAGAAATCTTTTTGACATGCAATGTTCATGTAATATTTAATGTATGCGAATGGAACTGATGCCCAAACATGCCCCATTTTCACGATAAGTAGCATGAAGATCTTGCAATATCCGTTCCTGCACAGGAACGTCGGTATCGAGCGACAACCATGATGGAGCCTCATCACCAAAAGTCAAAGCGAGTTGATCGGCACGCGGTTGTCGAGATAATCCAAGTCGAGCATCGTTAAAAGTCATCTCAGGAAAGTGTCCATGATTTACCAAATTCCAGTTTTTGGCTGAGATGAATTTTTCAAGTCCCTGTAAAAAACGCAAATAGGACTCGTATGACAAGATATTTTGAGCACGTGTATCAAACTTTACTCTGCTGATGTCAGATTTGATGTAGCTATACCGGTATTCCCATATTTTAAACTTATCTGAAAGCAACTCTAGGTAATTTGGGAAATAACATCTAGTGTTTGAATAAGGACGGGTAGTTATTTAACATTCACCATTGCTGGCGAGGTAGATTTACTTTGATTAATGTGTTGGACATTGGGACAACTCCGTAAGTCCCTCCGTGTGTCCCTTATTTTTGCGTTAGGCGTACAAAAGTTTGCTTTTATCAGACTGTCCTCAGAGGGTATACTTCTGATTTATACTTTTGTATGCACTTAACCCATTGAAGTTGCATTTTAAATTTCGACGCAGCATGCCCGAACTTTTGGCATTGAACACACCATGAAACGTGTGAACTCTGTGTCTATCTAAACTTAATCTTGAAACTTGTTGCTAACTACCAACTAACATAACTCAACTATATCATTCAATTTAATTTGTAAGCTATTTATTGGGCGCACCTCTTGCATAATAGAATTTGGCCGTTGCTGTTGTTTGTTTTTTTTTTTTACAAGGGGTTAAGGTACCCTTAAAATATTTACACACAGCGCAGGCGAAGGAGATTTAGGGAGGAAAGAAGGATAGGTACCGATATACGTTGGTTTTATATGTCTGAATGTTATAATGACTAGGAAATTGAGAGCTCGGCAGGGCATTCCACAAGCAAGTTGTTCGGCTTAGGAAAGAATCACGATATTGCAGAGTACGTCCGAAAGTGGGCTTGACTGTATATTGATGAGCATTCATAGCGAGACGTGTGTTACGATTAAAGCTTTGAAGGGGCGGAATGCTACTAGCGATTTCTATGGAGCACTGGTGGTGGAAATAGCGATAAAACAAAGTGAGATACGAGACATTTCGTCGGTGTTCGAATGTGTCCATTGTTTGAGTGATATAAGTATTACCTATGAGTTTTATCGCACGGTTTTGAATCCGGTCTAGCAGATGCAGAGATGTTTTAGGCGCACCTGACCAGATGTGGGCATTGTACTCCAATTTTGGGCGGATTCATCCTTATATATTGTGGCCAGATCAGAAGGGGGAAAGTATTTCTTACATCGTTTGAGGAAACCTAGCCATTTCACAGCATTTTCTGCGACATCGAATATGTGGTCATTCTAACGTAAGGTGTCACTGACACACATACCGTGAATGGAAAATCTTACGGTTTCAACCATGTAAGTGCCATTCATGGATAATGACTGGGTATTTAAATTTCGCTTTAACGACAGCAGACAGCATTGTGTTTTGGAAGCATTAAATTCCACTCTGTTGTTAGTTTCCCAATTGGTTATGCTGTTGGTATCGGAATTTAATGAGGTTAACATACACTGCCGTTCCCGTTCTACAGCCGAAGAGCAGGGAGAGTCCGAGAATGAATATGAAAAGCAGAGAGTACTGTCGTCAGCAAAGGAATATATGGGATTAGAAGTGGCACACAAGAGATCATTGATAAAACTTAAAAAGAGTATCGGAGACAGAACGGAACCCACACCAGCATTTATTTTGTGAACATCAGACTTGAAACCATTCAAAACTACTTGGATTGAACGTTTCGAAAGGTAATTTCTAATCCATTGAAGAAGACAGTCGTCGATCCCAAAAGCACACAATTCCGACAAAAAAGCCTGATGTCAAACCCTGTCAAATGCCTTGGAAATATCAATTGCAACTATCTTGCTTTCGCCAGATTGATGTACGCTTTGGATCCACTTTTCGGTGAGACATGTCATCAAATCACCAGTGGACCTGTTGCTACGAAAACCATATTGCCGGTCATTAAGAAGTTTTCGTGTTTCGAGGTATTTCATGAGTTTACGGTTTATCAGCGTTTCCATAACTTTGGAGAAAAGGGACGTAAGTGCAATCGGTCTGTAGGAGTAGAGAGAAGAAGATTCGCCTTTTTTAGGCACGGGCTGGACAAATGCTGTTTGTCGGATTTGTGGATGTTAAGATCTTTAAGAACTCTTGCTACTACACAAGTGCGGAAGTGGATTTGTCCCATTGAAGATTTGATGCACTCAAGTGTAGGCGGAGGTAAACCAGTGTTGAACTGGCCGCAAAGTGAGCAGCAAGCAGATTGGCTTTTCCCAAAGAGCTGACAGCTGGAATGTGATTGTAAATGAGCGTTGGGATTGAGGATGAGGCAGAATTTCTTATGTTTTTGAAGAATGACCAAAAGCTTTTACTACCTTTGGGACATTGTAGTATTTTTTGCCTCAGTTTTTGGTCGTATAGAAATTTCACTCGCTTGAGAAAGACGTTGCAGTCATACCTGGCTCGTTTGAACTTTTTTCGGTTTTTCTCTGTCGGATTGGTCTTAGTGGACCAAAAAAATACTTCTCTAATCCCGACAGCCTCTTTACAGCTCGAGTCGCACCATGCCTGTTCTTTTGGTTTGATACTCTTCATCCAATGAGGGATAAAGGATCTCATTCTGAAGAGAGTAGTTTCTGTGATCATATCAGCAGCGGATTCTATGTCGTTATCGAGGAAACGTAACGACCAGTCAAAATTCCTAAAGAAGCTGTTAAGACCGCTCCAGTTGGCTTTCTCGTATTGCCATACGGTTCTTTTAGAAATCTTTTCTCTAACTGTGTGGTCGGTGTACGAGAAGTTAGCTGATATGACACAATGGTCCAACGAGCCTAGATGGGAGAGCACATCAACAGAATGCTTATCAAGGTGAGAAGTTAAAAACTAGTCCAGGGTGTTGGCGGTATGTCTATCAACGTTTGGTATTCGTGTAGGCTCATTTACAAGCTGGAAGATCTCAACACACGACCCTTCGATTGCTGTCTGTCCAGAATATCAAAGTCAGCCAGAAGTGTGTACATTGAAATCGCCCATAATAACGATTTCAGTATGAGGATACATTGATACAATTCTTTGAATGGAGTCAGACAGCGCATCAAACTCGTTAAAAGTCGAATTCCTGTCCAATTTGCGGCTTCTGTAAATAAAGCAGCAGTGGATAATTTACTTACGGAGATGGCATTGTAACCACAGGAAATGAAATTCCTGATTCGAACGGGGACTACATTGTGGTGGAATTTGGTAAACTACATCACTATGCACGTAAATGGAGAGACCGCGGTGAGAGAAGAATAATGGCACTAGTTCGTAGCCAGTTAGCTTCAGATCAGAGTGATCTGAGAGACGTGGGCCTACGGTGAAAAGTGATTACTTTTCAGCCCACGTATGTTCGCAATTCCCGAGTCATTATAAGAAAATAAAAACAAACACAAACAACAAGGCGGCGAAGTGAAAATTTTGACTTTGGCTTACCGAATCCAATTTTTGTAAGTGTTATGCCCTTACAACAATAGAAAACAGCACACCAACAAAATTCTCACTCACACAACCTGCTATCCATTGCTGTTATTGCTGTTTCTGTTGTTACTGCTGTTTCTGTTGTTATTGCTGTTGCTGTTGCCTCTGCTGTTGGCTCTGCTGTTGTTGTTAAGCCTTTTCTTTTTGCAGTTTTTATCGCTGCAGATTAGGCTATTGTTTTGTAACTATGGCTCATTTGGCTCGTTTTTTATTTACTATGGCTCCGTGTTGGTTTTGTAGTTGTTGTTGCAGTTTAATAAGTCACTTTGTTACTGCCCTTGTTTCTGCTTTCAAACTCACTGCTGCTTTCCATTTTACTCTAGTTATGTTGACCCTCTAGTTATGTTGACCCTGAATCCCTTCCTTTGGCTCCTTCTTACATCTGACCACCTGGTTAGCTCTAATGCCTAATACTCTATGCTGTGGCTTTGTTATGGTACTATTAAGTCAATCTACTTCCTCTTCTTCCGTATCAATTTTGAAGGCATTGTTGCTGTTAAATAGCATTTACCTTCGTTGGAGAAATGGATATTTGTCATTACGCATCCACGATGGAGTTCACATTCAGCTGCTGCGGGTGTTATAACTCTTTTCCTTACACCTGGCAACTTACCAGTAAAGCTGTGAGCAAGAGGCATATAACCAGATTCGTAGATCCTTCTTCTTGCTGTCAAGTGATTTTTCGTTGAAACAGGGTACTCTGATTTGGCTTTCTTTGGCGCTCTCCGTATATTGCTGTCTTTTATGGTTTTTACGTTGGCTCAGAGGGGTCTAACTCCTAGATACTTTATTCGCTGTTGCAAATTTACTTCTACCGATCTTAAAATTCACTTAGATGCTGGGATGACGAATCGTATGTCTATTGGTTAAAGGTGTTGACAAAACATCCTCTGGTTTAGCCCGGTTCTTTCATATTCTATGATTGATTGCCAAACTAAAGGTCATCTATATAAACTTAAACTACCCAGCAAAAGAAATATCATAGTCATTTTAGTGAATTTGCAGTGAAACTCGTAAATGCTCTCAGGTATGGCGGAAATAATAAAGCCTTAACCATGGCGATGTTTTAGACCCCAGGTATGGAAAAAGTTCCGTTTGCAAATTAATGATGCTGCTATTCCGAGTTTTGTTGAACATTTTCAAATAGAACAGCACTTAAAGCCCACAGACCAAAGTATCCAACACCTAAGGAGACCCGTGAAAAGCATTCACCTGAACCGCAAACAAAGACAGAACTACCGCTTTGTCTCCACGTGAAAATTCAATAAAAACTTCCTGCGCTCCGCGGTGGTTTATCTCAATACGGATTCGTCTGCTTAGAAGACAAAATAAAAAGGACGAAAATCAAACAAGAAACCCCCAAAAGCCATTAGGACTTGCTTTTATTACCATCGGATATCCGCTCGTCTAAAAATTCATAATGCGTACCAGCCAGCGCAATCTGACACTGAGACTATCTATATCTGAGTGCCTGCAATAGCACTGGTAATGACGCCATCCACCGACAGTAGAACACAAACAAGTGAAAAAAAAAAAAAACCAATTCCACCTCATGCGTGTTTATCCAGGGGGAAGCCACTTAAGGCGCCTGGAGGAGGTATCCTGCGTGTGCACATTTCCGACATCTGACGGAAAAGCAATAAAAAAAAATATATAAAGGGGATTCCCCTCCAGTTTGTACCGACTGCAACTGCCTGGTTACATGAATAAGGATTACCACAGTCGGCCTGGAGAGGAGTTAAAGGGCCCCCACATCCGATGCGAGTACTGTGCAGCCAGTAGCAATACGCTTTACGATGCAACGGTGTTTGAATACAAATTGCCGAATTTATTGTCAAGAAAAATATGAAAAGGTAACTGGTATCAGGCACCCAAAGGATTTCTCGTCATGTCCTTCGGCATATTCCAGCAGTTGTACTGTGGTATGCTTTGGTACCAGACCCCAAACCATCGCATGGATGACACACACAATATGTTGTCGTGAGGTTTGACAATGAGCCGAGTAGATGGATGGGGACAACGTTTTTGCCGTTTTTACCGTTTTTATTATTTTTATTACATACTTCCTGTGATGTCCTCAAGGATACAGCCACAGATACACAAATGCAATACGGACAACCAAAAGGAATCATCCCTTTCTTCTTCTTTCATTTCACCTAGTCAAAGTCTTCTTTGGATGGCTCTTCCATTGGCTTTTTCTCTCTCTCTCCCACCACCCCCCCTCCCCCCTTAGGTTACTCGCTTCACAGTTGACTGATTTTTCATGCTTTGATGCTCCCTGATTTTATTTTATTATTAAAAGTTGTAATATAAACCACCCCCATCGCAGCACCCTCTTAGAGAGAGTGATGGTAAAAGAAAAAAACCGTATGCACTCGGATGGGTTGGGATTGCCAGGGTGGTGGATGATGATAGTAACCAAGAAGGATATCATGCTCGTACCCATATGTATGGAGTACAGCTTTGGTGGTATCATGCGGTGAATTTGAAGTAAGTGAGTAGAAAAACTGTTATACCAAGTCAGGGCTTACCCTGGCTACTGAGGGACTACCGAGATCGAGACTGAGACCGGGTCTTGGGGCTTAATTTATACCCCCGCTGGTGTGTGGGTATGTAATGAAATGTTTTACTAAGACACAAGACAGTTTAGGAGTTTTATTTTTGCTTCTTTTGACTCCTTGTTGTTTTGTCGTTTCTTGTTTATGTTTTTGGTAGTGAGGTTGACAAGTTTTTTTTTTCGTTTTTTTCCAGTCCTGTGACAAATGGGGGAAGAATTTATAGGTGGATGGATTGCTGTAGTTGGGGGTAGTATGTCGTTAAGTTGGAAGAAGTAACTTACGACGTCGGATCGAGACCTTAAGGGGTGAACCGGATAGTTTTGTGATGCTGGTTACTTACGAGTATTTGTTATGAGGAAAGTTGGGGTAGTTAATTCTCTCAGTCACTGGAGTACTCGTAATCCAAAAATTCAATTTATGCGTTTTTTTCTCTTCCTGTTTTTGTTTTGCCTTGGAGGAGAGGGTGATTTTGAAAATGAAGGAGGCAAACAACAATAAAAGATTAGGAATTCTTATTTTTTAGTAAGGAGGTAAGCAAAAATACCACATAGAAAAGTCAGGAAAATTAACAAGCTAGCGACAATCATGCCAGGCCGTGTTTGGTGAAGGAACCTACAAGAATAAGAACAGGCTGATGACGATTTTATATTGGGAAGACCGTTTTAGGATTACTTATCTTAGATTAGAACAGGAAACATCTGTTGAGAATAGTCAACCGATTTGAAATAAGGCATAACTGCGAGAATATTTGGTCTTGAATCTGGGAACAGCGGCTTGGAAATCTTCTTGGCTAAAGAATCAATAATAATTTGCTTACTATGGTAGGTTCAATGAAGGCACAGAGATTTAGCTCGTCGGTGTTAACATTAAATAAAGATTCTTTATTATTTGACGACATTTACATGCTGTTCAATTACAAGCCTCCTTAAACGTATACTGAAATTGGCAGGCCTATCCTGGTTGAGGATTTGATCTACCGTCTATCTGGAATATCTAAAGTCCCTCGAGTCTGCGTTGCTTTATATTCTCTCGAAACAGAGCACTCAAACAGAAAGAAATTGTCTCTTTCGCAGAAAGAAGAATATCTGCCTCATTGAAAAAATGCCTGCAGAACCAGCAACCATCATACGAGTATCAGCACTATTTATCTGTGGTCTAATGTAAACGCAAGTCTGACGTTTACAAATGTCAATTCATCACTCTTACATTACTTAAATTGTCTAGAGTCTCTCCTGAGGTGGGACAGCAAAAAGCACTTACTTTACACCAGTGTCCAATCCACATTCCACTGTCATGGAGAGATGTCAATGTATTGTAGTTTACATACGCAAAGCCGGAAAATGTTCTCATGTCATCCCAAAGGATCTCAGACCTATAAGTCTATCATATTTCCTTCTGAAAACACTAGAATGACTGATTGATATCCATAAACGAGCTAAAATTGATCCACGACTTTTGTCAACCGCACAACATGCCTACAGTAAAAGAAAGTCGGTGGAAAGGGTCTGCATTTACTGACTAGCCACATCGAACGATCACTACAATATAGAGAGTGCACAAGTCGCCTTCCTGGACAATCACAACTGCGCTATCAACTCTGCAGGTAGACGACTCACTTGGGAATTTGATGAGTCTTATGCTAAATAGCAGGATAATCAACTCCAAACTGGGTGAGGCTTCAGCTGAAAGAGATGTCAGCAGAGGTACACCGCAAGGCGATGTCCTTTCTCCTTTTTTGAACTTAGTGGTTAATGAACTGCTGATATACCTGGAAGCGGGTGGTAGCAGGGTGATTGCCTATGCGGATGAAGTTGCTATAGCGATGATAGTAATACCATTAAAGAACTCCTTCAGCTAAATCTCAACAGATTAACCCGCTTTGGACTGGGAACAAACACCCATAATACTGATATTGTCTTCTTTTCCAGAAAATATTATATAAAATTCCAATCGCAGACCCTACCTCAATGAACGGTAGCGATAGGAAACTAAACTGGAAACCTAACATTCAGGAAAGAGTCAGGAAAGCTGCAGTAGCTTTATTCTCCTGCAAAAAAGCCATTGGGAACAAATAGGGCCTCCAACCTCGCATAACCCACTTGCTATTAATCTCGGCCACAAGACCGATACTCACCTACGGAGTTTTTGTCTGGTGGACGACCTTGCAGTCAACTACAGAAAGCTAAGAAGAGTCCAAAGAACACCATGTCTATGCATAAGCGTAGCCCTACGTTCTACTCCCTCCGCGGCATTAGATATTCTGTTTCACTTGTCACCGCTCGATATCTTCAGCAGGAGGCAAGTAGTAATATCACTCAAACAATGGACACCTTCGAACACCGACGTAATGTCTCGTGTCTCACTCTGCTTTATCGCTATTTCCACCAACAGTACTCCACAGAAATCCCCAGTAGCATTCCGCCCATTCAAACTTTTAACCGTAACAACCGCCTCGCTATTAATGCTCATCAGTATACCCTCAACTTCACTTTCGGAGGTACTCTAAAATATCGTGATTCGTTCCTAAGCCGTGCAACTCGCTTAAGGAAAGCCCTGCCTAGCTCTTTATTTAATAGTCATTATAACCTTCAAACATTTAAAACCAATGTTCACCAGTACCTCTCTTTCTATACTCCCTGATTTTCCTTCGCCCGTTCTGTATGCAAGCATTGTAAGGCTACTTGAATCAGCCGCGACGGCAGCTATTCGCATTATAGCGACTACACAGTGGACAAATGATTTGTTTGGTCACGATAATATTCTTAATATATTAGGAATCCTCATAGAGAACAGCGATTACACTATACCCTAACATTGTTTTGACAAAGACTTTCATGTAAGCATCCCCTCTAGATCCTTTTGGGAGCAAGGTGCTTTCATGGATGATAAGTCAATTCATTTTTATACTGATGGATCTAAAACCGATGTTTTGTCAGATAAGCTAAATCTAAGCCTCTCCTTCCGTCTTCCAAATCACTGTAGCGTGTTTCAAGCGGAAATTTTGGCGATTAAAGGAGCTCTGTCCTGGCAGAAAAAAAACGTGATGTCTGCAAAGGATATCCGCATTTTTTCGGATAGTCAGGCCGCTATCAAGTCCCTGGACTCAGTCTCATTAAATTCTAAAACCGCCCTTGAATACCGATCACCTCTTACGGAAATACCAGAGCAGTTCAACCTTCACCGGTGCCGGGCTACAGAGACATTCCAGGGAATTGTAGGGCCGACAAACTCGCAAAAATTAGAACCACTCTGCCTCTATCACTACGTGCAAATCTGGATGCTGGATGCTAATAAAAGGACAAACCTTAGATGGACTATTGGACCAACATGTCTAGAAACCAAACAGATCTGGCCATTATAGGTATCATCACTGGACACTGCCCTACAGAAAATCATTCAAGAAGACTTGGCGCCTTTACAAACGATAAGCTGCATGGACGAGAAGTAAGAGGAAAGAATCCTCCACCTACTCTGTACATGTCCAGTTTTCTCCCAGAGAAGTAAACTTCTACAATGATTTAAACGACCGAAAGAACATAGACATTGACAGTTTCCTACCCCGCATCATAATCTCAAATTGGTTCCATAAGTAGAAGGATCACAGATCCACGTGGCATCACATGGGGCCAATAGGCCGAAGTGGGTTTGTCTTTCAAGGCCACTTTTACCTACCTATGTACGTACACCAGCGTACAGAAATATTTATTTGGCGTGTCTTCAAACTAGAGGGTCCTACGATTGCATTCATTAGGAGCCTATCTGATACTGGAAGCCTTAACAAAGAAAACGCCTGTTCGGGTAATCGGAAAACTTCCCTTTGGGCTCTTGGCAAGCTCATGGGCGGTCTAATATCTTGCAATCCCATTGTAACCTAGGAGTCACAGAAGACTGAGTGAATTCAGCGTTTAAAGACGATTTTCATTCTGAAACTAGCTTGGTGAAAGGCTTCAATAAGGTCTTAAAGCTGTCGCTACCGATGAAGATACACCGCTGTCTCCACTTGTTCCTCCGCTTGCAAGACGAAAGCAAGTTTGCCTAACGAACAGTGAAGTCTAAGGATGAGAATACGTACAAAGACGCCAGCGTACATCCTAGATCAGTTGTATAGACATAGGCCAAGATCGGACTTCATTCAATTCCTGGCTGAACCCAGTCCTAAGTATAGTAAAGTTCAACTTCGTATTCCCGCAGCTCCGGGAGTTTTAGTTTCATTGCATCTGATGGCATAGCCAAATGACAGTCATTAGGCTCCGTAAGGTCACCGAAGTTCTAGTGCGAATTGCACCAAAGGCCACTTATCTCATCCAGTGCCGATTCAAAACATACAAGCCGTTCAGCATATCCCCGAGCGTAGAACTATAGAGAGCCTTAAGCAGAGATTCGGCTTGCGTCATAACAGAGGAGAGTTCACTTACGCAATTCTGTTCATTAGCCTTGGTTCAATCAACGTCTAGGGCCTATTGTCTGTCCGAGTACCAAGTGCCATCAAAAGCGGGGTGCCGAAAGCATACCCAATGTCGATTCATATATCAGAAGTACATACAATTCTGCCCACTTAATTTCAAAGCTCAGCCTCAGAAGATCTTGCTCATGGATCTGCATTTGCACACATTAAGCTCAACTATGCTTTCCATGCTCTTTTGTATCAAGGAAACCACATTGATGGGGGTGAAGCTGTTTGCGAGTGAATAGTTTTAATACACTTTCACCATTTGATAGAGGATCAGTATGTAAGGCGTAGTCAGCAGGACTTGCAGAGTTGGTTGCAGCTGATCTATACATTTTTCTAGCATACGCGGAATTAAGTCATCGGAACGAGGCTATTAAAAACCGTCAAAGGATGAAGCGACGTATTTTATGGCCTCCTTTGTAACTTTAACCGAAGCCAGATATAATTTACTACTCACTTGCGGTTCTGGTGATAAGAGCTGATTGTGAGCAGGGTCTACCTGAGAAGTAAGTCTGGCGCATAAGACACCTGAATGATTTGTCATTTTTGAGGACATTGTACAGTATAATTGTTAACCGAGTATCTCAACCCCTTGGTAAGAGTCTCTATATGAGGCACACTTCAAAATCAATTTCCGAATGGCTTCATTTACCTTTTGTCTTGTCCTAAGCTCATTTTGAGCTTCTTAAAGCCCATCCTGTTAGTTGTTGTTGGAATTCTCTTCTTCAGGAAGGTCAGGGTTTTGCATACGATTTGGATTTCTATGTTCATGTGGGTCTGCCAGGGAAACCTCTGATGGTACTTCCCAGCTGGCAGTCTTTATGTTGGTAGGGATTTCTTCATACCTTGCTTTGGTAACAATTATTGACTGGAAGCCCAGGTCGCTGCTTACCAATTATTATGAAATACAGATGGTGGTTGACCTTCACTTCGCTCTTTCTTTTGCCCCAAAAATAGTTTAGAGCATTCAAGACGCACCAAATGTAAAGTCTTATCTTCCTGGTATAGCATTCAATGACTTCGGCTTCTGACTTTGGTGGTGGCGATAGTACCGAATCATTGATGAAAGAATCTGGAGCAAAATTGAACTTATGTCCATCTTCGTCCTTTTTGTAGTTTGTGGCTGTAACAACTAAATCCTGTTACTAAAATTGCTTAAAACATTCTCGTGATTTCTGTATGGATTTTGTGAGGTTTTGTATTCAACATGAAAAACCTGCTACATAGTGATGCAGTAGCAGATTATTGATAAATATAAATATGGTAGAAATTGAACATTCTAATGTGCAATTAAGGACGTTAATCAAGTCTCTCCATGTAAGAATAGATTTTGCACTTTTGTGTGTCGGGTTTGAAATTCTGCAATAGCATGTCCTCCGTTTCCGTATGTTGCCCTGGGAGTCAGCAGATGACACGCGTTAGTTCGAGTGATCTGAAGATCTGAAAATTTGTACTTTTGAGAAGAGGCAGACAATTGCTTAGTAATTCAAGAGCTTGCATTTGGAGGCATTCACCCTGAGAAATCTGTTTTCCATATCGTAGCCCTCTGCTGGAATGAGAACGTTCTCAGATTTGATATCTGCAGTTCAGATTGTTGGTGGTGCCAGCTTTCCCAATTCGAAGCGTTAGGGAACAAAAATAGCTTTTCACCATTTTCAAGGAAGTGGATTTCATTCAGATATTAAATTGAAGTTTCACCTGAAAGCATTTGCTGGTTGCAGCAGCTGTTGAATTCGGTCATTGACTGCTGGGAAAGCCACCGCCAAGATTATTGATCTGGGTGGATTTGTCTGCATCAATCGAATTCTGTCCATCATAACTACGACCTTTAATGGTTGTATTGCTGGTTTTATTCAGAATATAGACACCGACCTTCACATATTTTTGTCCACTAGAATTGCAGATTTTGCTGGTCACAGCACAGAACAGGGGCAGTTCGATATGAAACAAAAGGAAGCAACTTCAGCTCCGAGGGGTTGATCGGTTTTATTAGGTGTTAGTCCCGTTGTTATAAGAGTGTCGCTTTCAGCAATTGAGTCTTCGACTGCCCATGCAGGCTCTTCGTGCCGTATGTGTGCGTAATATCTTCTTTTACTTTCTATTTGTGTCTTAGAATGTTGCCATTCAGAGCATAGAACCGGCTAAACATATATGGTTTCCCGAATCAAGCCATCACAAGCAGCATCTATCGTTCTATTTTCGTGGAGTTTAACCAAAACAGGCTTCATCACTCTGTGCGTTGTACTAGCGCATTCTAGCGACCGTGTTGTAGAAAACGGCGCAACCGAAAGATCTATTAGTTCTCGGATTAGTGTCTTAATTGTGGGGAAGCTTTGATAGTATGTAGGTTTGAGTCTTCAGAGTATATAGTGCGACTGCGAATGGATTGCCGCTATTGTAAATTACCTGAAATATTTATATTAAGCAGTTGGAGAGGACTTAACAACTTCTTTAGAAATTTTAACTGGTCGTTATGTTTCGTCGATAACGACGTGGATGCCGCTGCTGACATGATCACAGAAACTATTCTCTTTGGAATGAAATGCTTTATCCCTCATCTGATGAAGAGGGATGGTACGACTCGAGCTGCAAAGAGGCTGTCAGAATTAGAGAAATGTTTTTTCGGTCGTACAAGACCAACCCGTCAGAGGAAAACCGAAAAAAGTTCAAACAAGCCAGAAATGACAGCAACGTCTTTCTCAAGCATGTGAAATTTCTATACGACCAAAAGTTGAGGCAAAATATTCTACAATGTCCCAAAGGTAGTAAACATTTTTAGTCGTTCATCAAAAATATTAGAAATTCTGCCTCATACTCCATCCCAACGCTCATTTATAATGATATTCCAGCTGTCAGCTCTTTCGACAAGGTTAATCTGCTTGGTGCACACTTTGCGGCCAGCTCAACACTCCCAGATTGTGCTTTGTCTCCGCCTTCATTTGAGTGCGTCGAATCTTCGCACTCATATAGAAGCAAGAGTACTTAAAGATCTCAACATACATAAATCCGCTGGTCCAGATGGTATATCACCCCTCCTTCTGAAGAGGTTTTCTTTAGGACTCTTTCCGAGCAGATGGAAAACAGCATTTGTCCAGCCCGTCCCTAAGAAAGGCGAATCTTCCTCTCTCTCTTCCTGCAGACCCATTGCACGTACGTCCCTTCTTTCCAAGGTCATGGAAACGCTGATAAACCATCAGCTCATAAAATATCTCGTAACACGAAAACTTCTTAATCGCCGGCAGTATGCTACTTATAACCCAATATATTCATTTGCTGACGACAGAACTCTCTGCTTTTCATATTTGTTCCCAGACTCACGCCGATGCTTTTCGGCTGTAGAACGGGAACGCCAGCGTATGTTAAGCTCATTAAATTCTGATATTAACAGCATAACTAATTAGTGAACCACTAACAGAGTAGAATTTAATGCTTCCAAAACACAATGCTGTCTGCTGTCGTTAAAGCGAAATTTAAATACCCAGTCACTATCCATGAATGGCACTTGCATCGTCGAAACCGATAAACTTTCCATTCTCGGTATATGTGTCAATGACAGCTTACGTTGGAATGACCACATTTTCGGTGTAGTCAAAATTCCTGCGAAATGCCTAGGTTTCCTCAAGCAATGTAGGAAATACTTCACTGCCTCTGATCGGGCTACAATGTATAAGGCATTTATCTGCCCACAATTGGTGTACAATACCAACGTCTGGTCAGGTGTTCCTAAAACCTTTCTGCATCTGATAGATAAGATTCCAAATCGCGCGATAAAATTCATAGATAATGCTGATGTCACTCAGTCAATTGACACCCTCGAATACCAACGTAATGTCGCATGTCTCACTTTATTCTATCGCTATTTCCAACACCAGTGCTCCATAAAAATCGCCGGTAGCATTCCGCCCTTTCTCGCTATAAATGCTCATCTGTTCACCATCAATCCCACTTTGGGACATAGTCTGAAATAACTACGTGCAAACATTTTAAAGGTACGGAAAATCCCTTGAGCGCACGCCAATTGCGAGTACAAAAAAAAATTTTTTTTCTGCAGAACATCAGTTTCTCAGTCAAGAATTTTTTTCTACTTATCCAGATACATAATTCAATAAATAATTTATATAATTGTGTATGTCAGCTTGTTTCTGAAATTCATTGAACAATATGATTGTTCAAAAGCGTCACAGAGAAGCTTTGTTTAAACAGTGAGTCCCTACCTTAAGAAAGCACTCGCAAATGTATTTTCTGCCTAAGCAAGGTTAACGTATTTATTTATTTTAAACGATAAGATTACTTGAATTCATTTTTCATTTCGTTATCAGTTCCCGATAAGATATGCAGTGTTGCCAATGTGTGTTGTAACGGGTGACCAGATAGCAATGATAGTTTTTCCAATTGTTGTGCTTCAGCAGTTGTCAAAATTACCAATGATGTCCAGCTATTAAAATATTCAGTGAGGATTGCCATTTCGTTATGCATCGTTTTACGCTTTCCGAACGTGCGGAAATTATTAAAAAAATATTATCGATATTGCGGCTCAGTTGTAAATACGCAACGTGAATTTCGTCGTGAGGTCGGTCGTCATCATGACTTCAGTGTGCAGGCAATTCGTTGCACCGTGGAAAGGTTTGAGTATGCGTACACTCTTTTGGATTTTAAGTCACCAACAAGACAGAAATTGATACGAAATGAAGAAAATATAGCTGCCGCTCCGTAGCGGCCTAAATCGGAGAAGATCCAGAAATGTCGTTTCGGCGCCAATCAGCTGAATTGGACAGCGTCAGAGAGTCAACCCGGCTTACTTTACGATTTAATTTGGGCCTGCATCCATTCTGGCTAACGCCAGAATTGAAGCCGGACGACCATAGACATCGCCGTGAGTTCGCTGATTGGGCGCTGGAAATGTTGGCCTAAGATCAAAAAATCATCTTCTCTGACGAGGCCCATTTTACGCTCAGCAAAATTACCATTATTGGAGCGAACACAATCCACAAATGTTCGGCCAAGCATCAATGCATCTACAAAGTTGACTGTTTGATTCGGTTTATGGCACGGCGTCATCATCGAACCTTATTTCTATCGCAATGAGGAACGAGACACCGTTACCGTCAATGCTCTCAGGTATAGAGCAGTGTTAACTGACTTTCTGTAATCAGAGCTCAACAACGTCTATATATCCGAGCTGTGGTTTCAAAAAGATAGCGCTACATACCGTACAAGCGACGCAACGCTCGAAGTTGTGAACGAGAAATTTGGCCACCGAGTCATCAATTGGCCGCAGCGATCATGCGATTTGACCCCACTCGATTATTTTTTCTGGGGCTACGTCAAGTCCTTAGTCTACGCTGACAAGCCAATCACTTTGGACGAGCTCGAAGCCAACATTCGACACGCTATTGCCGGAATAACGCCTCACATATTGGACCGAGTCATCAAAATTTGGATCGACAGCTGGAAGTACTGCCAGCGAAGCCGAAGCGGCCATTTTAATGATGTGCTATTCCACACATAATAGCATGGACGTAGCTTTCTTATCTCACACCGTTGTTGTTTTGTTTAAATTGTTTTTCCTATCGTTAGTTAAGATCGTAAGAGTATCAAATATTGGCGGCTGACTATTTGACTTAAAACTGATATGAACTTTAAACTTTTGGTACTATCAAAGATTTCAAATAGATCATCAGGGGAAGAACAAGTTTTCATCAGGGAAAATAATTAAAAATACGAAGATCATCATGGAGGAAACGGTATCGAAACCATAAGCTTAGCTGGAGAAGATAAACTAGAGACATGCAAGTCACACGGTTTAATTACACTAAATGCCCTACTTATTAAGCAAGAGTAGCACTTGATTATATAGAACAGCGGTGAACATAAGGACTATATATACCATGTGTGCTGCGAAGTATGAGAAGTATGATGTTTTGGAGAACCACTAGAAAGAAAACAGGAAAAGACCAACTGAAACCGGTATTAATTGAAAAAATAAACTGACTAGATTATGTCAAGGAAACAGGCCAGTTCTGGGCGATAAATAAATTTAGAAAAACCAAGTGCACAAGATACGAGTATATGCAAAAACACTCCTCGGTATTTCAAAAAATCGATGGTTGAACCATAAAAACGAAACGGCAATAAGTATAGCGGAAAAGGCTATACAGATAAAATGCGTCTAGAGTTGGACAATGAAAGTTGCGAAATAGAGGCGAAAAAAAACGCTAGCTAGAGTACGTGCGATAACAGTAGAGATTGTGGATATAGTCACACTATTTATAAGCAAGGGACAAGCTAAAAATGTTATGATTGCGGCACAGCGATGAAAGACTTGAAAGACTTGACTCATCGAAATATATTGAAGATGACTACGATACGTACTAACCAAGATCAAAAACGATTTGCAATAGATGGAATCAGCACTTTAACGCGTTTATAAATGAAGAATTTACGCCTAGCAGCCTTTCCACGCATGTCACACAAGAAGAGGAAAGCAGATGTTACTACATGAAGCCAGACCGGATCACATATCCTTCGAAGTATGGGCTACAATCTTAAATGTAAATGATGGGGTACGATCGAATGCCTAATCAATGGAGGGAGATCTCTTCGGTTCCATTGTATAAAGGCAGAGTTGACACGAGAAAGTGTAACAACTACCGACTGGTAAGTCTAGTGCCGCATAGTATGAAAATATACGAGAGAGCCCAAGACAATCGACAACACAATACGAGTATTATTCAACTCAACGGCAATCAATGCGGTCTTGTGGAAGGCTTTTCAAGTTCACGAATAATGAGAGGGAAGGAACTCGGTGCTTCGAAGGATCTGCTTTTGTCTTTATCTATTTGGATGAAATATTAAAACGAGTTTTACGGACTGCGTTATTTTAAAATGTACACGAGACGTACGTACTCGTATATGAGAATGATAAGCGATATGTTCGATGGCGTTAAAAGGATAGTTAAATGCACAGAATTTGAGATTAGAGTTGGAGAGCACCAAGGCAGTCTACCCAGTCCGATGCTTTCTAATGTCGGTCATGTTTTTTCTAATGAGCCAGCACATTAATGGGTCCATCGATGATAGTGCTTTTACAAGCAACGACGCGACGGCCTTTCAGGCAACTCTTCATGATTCAACAAAGGCGTTTGTGGATAGCGTGTAACGAACCAGTCATTCTAAGATAGAATCCGAACCAGCAAATCCAGAGGAGTCAATGCACCGAAGTTTGAAAACTTGTAATATGACACTTTGGCTCTGATTTGAACCACCAAAGAAATTGGGATGACGATGTCGTATTTAGTGTCAATGTTAAGTATCTTAAATTTTGCGATCGGATCGAAAAAGCGAAAAGGTTCGAAGAAGAAGCCGAAGAGAAAATAAATAAATCCTCCAAATGCAAAATTATCAGCGACACCTTGGCGTTACTAACGAGCTGATCCAATGTAGGGTGTCCTGTAGAATGATTTAAGGTCCACGAGGGGTGTAGTGGCAATACAAGTATGTACATGTGTGAAATATGTAGCATTAGTTGTAATTATACTCGTTGCGTATTTAAGCGATTACTAAAGAAGATGAAGAAGATGCATATTTGTCACAAAGCAGCCTTGTTGGACTTAAGTATGGGTATAGCTAAACTAATTTCGTCGAGGCCAGTATAGATAATTGTTAGCCATTATCATTCAGGTGGAATGGTTCTTTCTGTATGACAGCGGAATTGTGATCGTCATTGCTGTTGAACGTTGATTGCGAATTTCCCCTATGCGTTCTTTGGTGACTCCACATGTGCTATTTACTTTTAGGTAAAGTTTCCGAACGCCTTTCCTGCTATAACATCTCTCAAATTCCTCGATTTCACGATCCTTTTCCTCCGACAAGCAACATTTTACCCGTCCTTCCCTTCTTGCTCATATGGATCACGAACCGCACTAGCCCACTATTGCCACGCCGTTCTATGGACCTAATTTTCTGCTTCAGATGAAATCTTGCACATCATAGGTGCCATCTCTGAGCATTGCTGACAATTTTGCCACTACGTTTCGGGGTAGGATCCTCTTAATGCAGGGACACTTGTTCGGCAAAGGCTCTGCTTGTTTTTTACCACTTCTAGGGTCATTTTCTCATAGTAATTGATCTCCTTAGCGGTATTATGAATATCCACATTGACCGTCATATGGTAGTCGTCGAATGTCCTTGGAATGTTCAGACATCCAGAATAATGACGAAGTGTCTTGAGCTCATGACAAAACGATTATTCTGGATGATGGTAGATTGGCAAGGAGATCAACAAGTCCACTTATGAACGCTAATATGGAAACCGAGTCTTTCCTAAAACGGCATTTCGCCGAGACGATTTTAACATCATGCTTCGGACATTGTCATTGTTGACATACATACATATATCACATAAACAGTCCTCGGTGGTATCGTCATTATCCTCCGTCGGAGCGTGCGCGAATATTAGTCTAATATTGATGAAGTTAGCATTGATGCGGATTGTCGATTACGTCCCGCAATCTCAAGATTTTTTGCTTAGGTCTGCCTCTAATAACAAATCTGCGCACAAATAGCTGGTGCTCCCGGTGTATGCAGTGGTTTTCATACAGTCGGGTCATAGCAATGCACGACTTTGGGTGTAGTTAGATCTGCCTTACTGAAGTCTGGCGTCTCTGCGAGTTGTTCATCTGCGCATTGTCGTTGATTGGCCTTACAGAACGTCTCTAGGGCTTAAATTGAACACATCTCATAAATGACTTAATTTCACAGGATGCCCGATGAATCGTTTTCGCACCACGTACACTCTAGTAGATAATACGTATCCCCAAAGACGACAAACAGTGCAAACAGAATAAGTTATTGGCATTGTGGAGCTTTGAGGAGAATCCGAATGAATCGAGTCACCATCGTTCACAGCAATTGGAGCTATGTCCATCCATTTTGTGGAAGATTCTACGGAAAGATCGGTTAAAATCACGTGACCATTATACGCGTCGTAAGTTCGGTGGATGGGCCGAAAACATGATTCAGCTTGATCCTCATTTTAAACGTAAAATTTTGTTCTCCGGTGAGGCACATTTTTATTTAAATGGAGATGTAAGCAGGCAAGGTTGCCGAATTTAGAATGGAGAAAACCCAGAAGCCTTTGTCAAGACACCCTTACAACCATTAAAATTAACTGTTTGGTGTGCTCTATGGGCTGGTGGAATCATCAGCCGATATTTCTTTATGGACGATGCCGGCCAGAATGTTACCGTCAATGGAGAGCGCTATAGAAATATGATTTCTGACTTCTTCGTTCCTCAGTTGAATGGCATTGACGTGACAGAGGTTTGGTTTCAACAAGCTGGTGCAACATGTCACACGGCGCGCGACACCATCAATTTATTGCAGGAAACATTTGCTGAGCTCATAATTTCGCGTAATGGACCTGAGAACTGGCCTCCATGATTCTGTGATCTCACATCTTTAAATTACTTTCTTTGGGGATATGCGAAGTCACTAATTTATGGCGATAAACTAGAGACGTTGGACGATTTGGAAGTAAACATTCGTCGTGTTATTGCTGATATACGGCCCCAGTTGCTCCATGAAGTTGTTGAAAATTGGACTTCACGATTGCGATTCATTCGAGCTAGCTGTGGCACGCGTATGCCCGATGTTATATTTAGACATTAATGGCATAAAATTGTCTATTAAACAAAGCTATTATCGTAGACATTAACATTAGCTTCAAGTATTTCATTTCATATTGAATTTGTGTAACCCTAAAAGAACACCATTAACATATGTTCCAAGCTTTCATATGCAAGCATTTTCTCATCCACAACAGTCAGTATGGGTTCCAAAAGAACAAAAGGACCGGAGTACTTCTAGAAGAATTTGCAAAATCAGGAAACCAAAGCTTAAAAAGAAGCCATCATGTTCTGGTACTGTTCCTGGATTTCAGTGCAGTTTTCGACACTCTGAACAATTCCAACCTACTAAAAGCTCTACGACGCATTGGCATAAGGGGAGTAATGGCGAATTGGCTGAGGCTAGTTTGTGTATTCAGTAAGTCGAATATGCAGTCCTCCACTGATCGAAGCTGGATCCAATTCTGTTCATCCTGTATACCAACGAGCTTCTTCGCGTCTTTAAGAAGAATATTCCCTTTGTTTTGCTGACGATAGGGCGATTGTGGTACCTGCCTGGGTCGATGCAGCGAAAACTTACATCCAAAAACTGAAAAGACTTCAGAAAGCGGCTCCTAGCACATAGTCCCCAACAATCTTCAAAACAATGAGCGAAGTTTCACGGTGCTCAATATACCGCAACTTTTCAATGTGGCGCTAGTTTTCAAGTTCTCAGACGACAACAGCTTTATTCGACTCACGAGATGAACAGCTGACGACGTGCCCAATGTATGATGCAAGTGCAAGAAAATTACAATTCGGCAGCCAGTCAGGCAGGAACCAAAACTATTGCCTCGGTAGCTGGTTACACGATTAATGTGAACAATCTTAAATCTGGATCGGGGTTTCTTTTGAATCTTGATGGTCACATCGTTTATAACTTCTATGACGCGATAGGGTCTATCCCAATCCGATTAAAACTTCGGGCTGACTCGAAATCGTCTGCGGCATTGTGGAACCACACAAAATTTCGAACCTGGAATTTGGGAAAATTTGCTTTAATTCGGACCTGGTCTTAATTTTTTGTGTCGATCATCGTAACTCCGTTCTTGCTTCATTATTTATTCATCGAAGCTGGTCCTGTAACTACTGGACAAGTCCCCGATATGTCTTGGAGCGTAAATTTGGTGGTGTTTCCAAAAACAAGTCATTGCAAAAGGTGTTTCTTTAGTTGATTCCTGAGTCAATGACCGATAAGCCATTGCAAAAAGTGGAAAAAGATCATCCCAGTCATTCTGCCTGTCGTTTACATATTTAATGAAGTATTGTCCGATTCGTCCTCTCTACAAGTCGGTCAGATATTCGTTCGTATACCCATGATTTCCATTGCATTCTGAAAAACTTCAGACTCAAAACTACGTCCTTGATCCGGATGCACATCGCTTGGCATACCAAAACGGCAAAAGACTTCTAGACTAGAGAATCGGTAGTTTGGTCTGCAAGGGTAAAAACCTCAAGCCATTTAGAAAAGTAGTCTTCATTACCAACACGAGTTTAGTTTTTTCTATGGCCCACGCTTAGATACACATACTACTCGTATGTATATATCGCATGCAGTACAATAATGTTCAACATCTTTCCTCCCTCCAACCCAATAGAACCTTCGTGAAAGTTTTATTAGATCCGAAATGCCCTCCAGACATACAGTAGTATCGTGGTACAACATTATGACCTCTTTAAACAACGAACGGGGTACTCGTATTATTGGAAGCAAACACTCTGGTGGGACTGGCCTTTATGATCCCTCGTTGCAGCGGGATTCCTAGTGTTTTCCAAAAGGCGAACGAGGGCGGGGGGTTGCTTAATTGATTCAGCTGAACCCACGTCAATCTGATATTGAACGACGTTAGATCTCCCTAGATTATCTGGACCCGTAGAAAAGATGTCTTTAAATTCCCACATATCCTTAACGGCTAACTGTTGCGTTGGCTCGAGGTGTTCGATTGAGCGTATAACGAGATCAGATAGACATTAGGGCGGTGTTGTTTGGCTTGGTGAGACATTATTCAGATATTCAACTTCCTCAAAAAGCGCCACTGGTGTGTCACAAGGTAAAACACCGGATAATCTGCTACATTTGCAACTCTGACAAACACGAATCCAACGCAGTTTCTACTTAAGGATTTACCGATCAACAATCCTTTTGAAAGCTGAAGTCTTATCGGGGAGACAACGTTTTCGATGGACATAAATGTCGTAATCATTGCCTTTTTTTTTTGTTTTATAATATGTGAGCGCTCAAGGGATTTAAGTACCTTTAAAATGCTTGCACATGCTTGCTTAAAATCAAGGGGGATAACAGGCTCATCAACGGCTCGCAAACACGCAACTCGTGCAGGCTTCCCCAACGAGGTTTTTCCAGCCAAATGCCTTGCCTAGTCACCATCCTCGCAGGTTAGTGAAATTTTATTTTTGCCTATTACCATTTGAAAAGACGAAAAGTTTCCTTTGCTACTTGAAGTACATCGACACTTAGAATGCCATCGCAGCCAGCGGGAAGAGAGAAATCGACCACTAGCAACTTTACGCGACGCTGAAATCTACAGAGTGTAATTTGCGTACGCCAACAATGTGAACTTTGAAGTGAATTGCCACATAAGGATTGCAGGCTTACTTTTCCAGAGATAAGACGAGTATTGGGGGGAATAATAAATCGACTCACCAAAGTCACCGACGATCCTGCAAGACATGCTGCCGATGACCTTGGGAACCATAAAGCCACTGTGTAATATCTTCGAGTGGATGTTGAAAATTGAAAGCAGTTGCGGTCATTGTTTTAGCTCCTCGGATAGTCGCTGCTGTTCGAAATCAGCGCACAAGAGGTCAAGTTTTTTTTAGCACTTTTTCGACTTTCCCTGATAATTGCTCCGCCATGTCGAAATGAAAACCCCGCTTCTGTCACTAATATTGCGTAACCGCGGAATTTTTGGCGCTTCACAAAATAAAAAAAACACGAGGTTTTGCTTATTCAATTTGTGATCTACTTTATTCTCTACGGTTCGCTTATTTCAAACTGACAGACGTCATTTGTACATCAACACCGTCATTACCTTCTCAGGGTGACTAAACTAATCTCACACTTTAAATATTTTTGGCTATGCAATCTTCTGCAGAAAACCCGCGGCTTCACAGGAACTTAAATACAAATGGTTAAATTTTAGATAAAAAATAAATCAAATAAGAAAAAATAAAAAAGTAAAGGTTTTGACTCAATAGCTAGGCGCTCAATCACCTTTCACGGCACCGATAGATGTTTTCTAATTTGCATCAAAGAGTAATTTACGAATGGTGTCAATCTCAAGACTGTCAACTGTCCTGTTGCGATGTGACTCAAGGGGTTTTTGTACAAAATGTTCATTCACAGCGCGGGCAAAGGAAATTTAGGGATGAAGAAAAGACAGGTACCGATGTACATTGTTTTTAAATGTTTGTAAATTATAACGACCAAGAAACACAGAGATCGGCAGTGCATTCCATAAGCGTCATTTACATCCCGCTCCGCAGTGGAAAGCGGCTGTACTTGGCCTCTGTCTATGCGCCTGAGGCTTCACAATTCACTTTATTCATTACAGAGCTCGACACGCTTTTTCGACTCCTGAGGCTGGAATCGGAGGAGAATTATTTTATAATCGGCGGGGACTTCAACGCTAGACACAGAGATTGGGGAAATAATTTGCCAAATACTAGAGGGAACCTACTACTCGATTGGTGGGGTCAGCACGATGTCATGTACAGACTCGGTCTTAAAGCGACGGATAACCCGTCGTTTCCCAGAGGCGGGTCTTATTTGGATCTACTGCTGTACGACGAACGTATACGACTGACAGGTACGAATTTACAAACGCTAAACTGTCTGCGCACATTCGTGTATGACAGTGACCATTGCGGTTTTAGCACCGAAATTACAGTTCCCAACGAAATTGCGGAATTGGAGGAGTTTGTGCAAAGACATTCTTACAACTACAGTAAGACTCGATGGACACGCTTCTCCACAACCATGACAAATACGCTCTCCTCGAATACGCTCCACCCACCGTCCAATAGGAATTTGTCAAACGAGGAGATTGACAATTACCTAAAACAAATGGACGAGACAATTAAACAAACTATGGACGCTACAATACCGCGGTATCGACATACGACTAACGAAGAATTGTTCCGCAATCCTACTATTGACGCACTGCACCGACAGAAAAGTAGACTTCTGACAAGACTCAAAAACTTGTACAGACAGTTAACTGACAGACAAGACCCGGAAATTAGGACACTGAAGGCATCGATTAAAAATATTCAAACGTTAATAAAAGAGAATTACAGAATTTCTGTAAGTTTGTATTGGAACAACAGGGTTCGGGCTGTAAACACCAGCAACCCGAATATGTTTCCTCAAATAAATAAACTATTTCGGAGAAAAAATCAAAACGACCTTCAGTGTCTTAAAATAGCCCGGACAACAGACAACGAACGGTTACTGACAATAGCAGGTATTGATCCAAATGAGGCCGCTGATGAGGCCGATTTCTTTGTGATCGAGGATCCACAGGAGAAAGTTGAAGCCATAGGGGCCACTTTCCAGGAAATATACAAGGCCACTGGTACCATTGGCCCTGATTATGACCTGGACAATCGCGTCTTGGTGCACGACTTCTACATTCGAAATGAAGTAGAGAACTGGCGATCTGAGGGCTCTGGTTTCACCCGGTTCAGCGACGAAAATATGGCAAATAATGTCATTACCAGAGAGGGTGACCTACCCCCATTCATTTCGAAGGAAGAGCTCCATGAGATCTTTGACACAATTAGGGCTAAGAAATCAGTGGGGACCGATGGTATTCCGAACATCGTGCTTCGACATCTTCCTCTAGAAGCGGTGGACATTTACACTACCCTGTTTAATAATGCAATGAATAATGCACATTATCCAGCGCATTGGAAAACGGCGGTGGTGCAACCTATCCCCAAAAAGGGAAAGGATATATCCAATCCGGCGAATCTCCGGTCGATAAGTCTCCTTCCGAATATCAGTAAGGTGTTTGAAAAAGTAATCAATAGAGCTCTGTCTAGGTGGGTTGAGGACAAACATATAGTTCCGGATAATCAATTCGGTTTTAAGGCGGGACATGATATCTGACATGCTGCGTCTAAACTGGTGTCCGATATCCAATGGAATAAAGGCAAAAACCAATGCACTGGTGCCTGCCTTATTGACTTGGAGAAGGCCTTCGACACCGTATGGTTAGAGGGTCTTTTCTATAAGCTGACTAGGATGCGGATCAGTAAACCACTCTTGTACATTCTTTATAATATGCTAACCAACAGACAGTTCATCGTGAAAAATGGTGATGTGACTTCTGTTGGAATATTTCAAATTAAAAATGGTCTGCAGCAAGGCGCGGTCAATTCGCCGATCCTATTCAACATTTATACAAGCGACTTGATAGGTTCACTTCCCCATACTATTGCGTACGCAGACGATTTGATAGCCTACAGAACAGGTCCAAAAATCGAGGTCATTAATACACTCTTGCAGAGTGACTTCGATAAGATAAGACGATTTTGCGATGACTGGAAATTGAAAATCAACTTTCAGAAGTCGGAAACCATTCTCTTTAGGACGCCGTTGTCTAGAGCCTCTAGGGATACCAGAAAAAATTGGCTAAAGTTCTCGATCATTGGACAACACGGACAGCCTCTTGCCTGTCGAAATGTAGTCAAATACTTTGGGATCTGGCTAGATCAGTTTCTGTATTTTGACAAAAATGTAGATGCTGCTCTGGCCAGAGCTAAAGGCGCTTTTGCCCTTACAAAGAGACTGTTTTATAACAGCCAACTCGATGCGAGGGTAAAGGTAATCTGCTACATGGCCCTTATCAGGCCCATGCTGGTATTCGGGTGCCCCGTATGGTTCAATGTACGAGCAAGCTTAATGGAAAAGATTCGGGTGTTTGAGAGGGCTTGCCTTAGGGCTTGTCTGCGCTTGTACAGAACACCAGAGTCGGAGTACAAAAAATTTTATCGTAATGAGGTCCTTTACAACAGGGCGAACCTAATACGAGTGGACAACTTCGTAATTAAGCTGACTCGAAGGCACATTGCAAGAGCAATGACCTCGACGAATAACCTGATATCTGGGGCTTACTACCCCAATTACCTTTACCACGAGAGTGTGCGCTCTGATGGCTTCGTTCCACCGGAAGCATTCCTCTACCTAGATCAGATAGGGTTGATCCAGGATAGATCAGCGGTCCCGTTAATCTACCATGTCGCTCGAACAGCTGGGGACAGGCGACTCAACTACAACAGAGACGTCGCACACGGCAGTGTGGATCTTCTCAGGTTCAGTAGGGCGGTGGGGAATCGCGATAAGAGGGATGTCGTTCGGCAGCACCAGCATTTCTGGTGGTTGAATGATGGAGAAGGGGTTTCGTCGCCGTCTCCGTCAATTACGGACCAGCCTCACTAATGAGGCAGAGCTGACCAATCTATTTGCTCTATAAATAGCGATGGCCAGCTTGCATAGGTTTAGGTTAGCATTTAAGAAATACATATATATATTAGTATATATATAGGTATATACTAGTATATGTATGTCATTGTGTATAATGTCTATATGTATGTGTGTGTGTATTGTGTATATAGGTTAGGTAGACTAAGGTTTATTTTAAGTTAAATATTAAGTTTTTATAAAAAATAAAAAATTTGTCAATATGCTAAGTTTTTTGTTAAATTCTTTTCTTAGCCTTAAGCATAGAAAATAAGTATTAATAAATAAAATGTAAACAAAGTCGAAAGACATATATATAAGAGTTTAGAGTAGCTTAGAGTGCCTGTGTGGGGCCAGTAAGTTAGTATAAGTTTGTTAAGTAATTTTAAGCTAGCATTTAAGCATTTTTTGTTAGTATATAAGAGTTAATGATTTAGAAAATAAAATGCATTTAAAACTAAAACTGCATTCCATAAGCGAGTTGTACGGCTTAGGAAAGAATCACGATATTTTACTTAGAGTACGTCCGAAAATGGGCTTGAGGGTATACTGATGAGCATTTATAGCGAGACGGGTGTTACGGTTGAAAGTTTGAATGGGCGGAATGCTACTAACGATAAAACAAAGTGAGACAGGAGACATTACGTCGGTGTTCGAGGGTGTCAATTGATTGACTGATATTAGTACCACCAATGAGTTTTATTGCAAGGTTTTGAATCCTATCTAGCAGGTGCAGAGATGGTTGAGGAGCACCTGACCAGATATGGGCATTGTACTCAAGTTTTGGGCGGATGAATTCCTTATATATTGTGGCCAAATCAGAGGGGGTAGAATGTTTCTTACATCGCTTGAGGAAACCCAGACATTTCGCAGTATTTTTGGCGACATCGAATATGTGGTCATTTCAAAGGAAGTTGTCATTGACGCACATACCGAGAATAGAAAGTTTATCGGTTTCGACGATGCAAGTGCCATTCATAGATAATGGCTGCCTGTTCAAATTTCGCTTTAATGACAGCAGACAGCATTGTGTTTTGGAAACATTAAATCCCATTCTGTTGATATTTCCCCAATTGGTTACGCTGTTAATATCAAAATTTAATGAGCTTAACATACACTGCCGTTCCCGTTCTACAGCCGAAGAGCAGGGGCGTGAGTCCGGGAACGAATATGAAAAGCAGAGAGAACTGTCGTCAGCAAAGGAATAAATTGGATTAGAAGTAGCAGACAAAGATCGTTGATGAAAATTAGAAGGAGTGTCGGAGACAGAACGGAGCCCTGGGGCACACCAGCATTTATTTTGTGAATATCAGACTTGAAACCGTCCAAGACAACTTGAATTGAACGTTCCGAAAGGTAATTGCTAATCCATTGAAGTAGAGAGTTATCGATCCTAAAAGCACGCATTTTCGACAAAAGAGCCTGATGCCAAACTCTGCCAAATGCCTTAGAAATATCAAGTGCAACTATCTTACTTTCACAAGATTGATGTACGCTTTGTTTCCACTTTTCGGTGAGACATGCCATCAAATCACCAGTGGACCTGTTGCTACGAAAACCATATTGCCGGTCATTGAGAAGCTTTCGTGTTTCGAGATATCTCATAAGCTGACATTTTATCAGCGTTTCCATGACTTTGGAAAGAAGAGTCGTAAGTGCAATGGGTATGTAGGAGGAAAGAGAGGAAGATTCGCCTTTTTTAGGGACGGGCTGGACAAATGTTGTGTTCCACCTGCTTGGAAAGAGTTCTAAAGTGTAGGATTGATGAAAAAGCTTACGCAGTGGATTTCCCAGCGAGGAAGAACACCTCTTCAGAAGAAGGGGAGATATACCATCTGGATCAGTGGATTTATGCAAGTTGAGATCCTTAAGTACTCTTGCTACTACACGTGTGCGAAAGTGAATTTATCCCATTGAAGCTTCGACGCACTCAAGTGTAGGCGGGGACAAAGCACAATCTGGAAGTGTTGAGCTAGCCGCAAAGTGTGCATCAAGCAGATTGGCCTTGTCCAAAGATCTGATGGCTGGAATACCATTGCAAATGAGCGTTGGGATGGAGGATGAGGCAGAAGGTCTAATGTTTTTGACGAATAACCAAAATTTTTTACTGCCTTTGGGATATTGTTGTATTTTTTTTTCAGTTTTTGGTCGTATTAAGAAAGACGTTGCAGTCATTCCTGGCTCGTTTCAACTTTTCTCGGTTATTCTCTGTTGGGTTGGTCTTGAAGGACCGAAAAAACATTTCTCTAACCCTGACAACCTCTTTACAGCTCGAGTCGTACTTGTCGTACTTGGCTTCTATGTCGTTATCGAGAAAACATAACGACCAGTCAAAATTCTTAAAGAAGCTGTTAAGACCGCTCCAGTTGGCTTTCTCGTATTGCCATACGGTTCTTTTAGGAATCCTTTCTTTAACTGTGTGGTGGGTGTACGAGAATTTAGCTGATATGACACAATGGTCCGGAGAGCCTAGAGGGGAGAGCACATCAGCGCAGTATTTGTCAGGGTGAGAAGTTGAAAACAAGTCCAGGGTGTTGGCGGTATGACTAACAACGTCTGGTATTCGTGTGGGCTCATTTACAAGCTGGGTTAAATTATTTTGTGCAGCGAAGATCTCAATACACCATCCTTCGGGTGTTGTCTGTTCAGAATGTCGAAGCAACCCAGAATTGTGGATATTGGAATCGCCCGTAATAACGATTTCAGTATAAGAATACAGAGATACAATTATATGAATGGAGTCAGCGCATCGAAGTCGTTAAAAGTCGAATTGCTGTCTAGTTTGGGGCTTCTGTAAATAAAGCAGTAGTGGATAATTTGCTTACGGAGATGGAATTTTAACCACATGAAATTGAATTCCTGATTGGAACAGGGACTACATTGTGGTGGAGTCTGGTAAGCTACATTACTACGCACGTAAATGGCGAGACCGCGGTGAGAGAAGAATAATGGCACTAGTTCGTAGCCAGGTAGCTTCAGATCAGAGTGATCTGTGAGGTGTGGGAGGGGATCTACCTGTGTTTCACTAAGTGCCAAAACAGCTGGTCGGTACTTACACACGTGGACGTACGCAGAAAAGTGATTACTTTTCAGCCCGCATATATTGGCTACGTCCACCCTGAATTCCCTAGTCATACTTAAAAAACAAACATAGTAAAGACAAACACCGACGACACTAAGCAAGGCTGCGAAGTGAAAATTCTGACGATGGTTTACCGAATCAAATTGCTGTAGGTGTTATGCCTTTACAACAATATGAAACAGTGCACCAACAAAATTTTCACTCACAACCCGCTATCCATCAGTTGTGACATGCACTCAGTCACTGCCTTACGAGTGCAGTGGGTGACGTGTGCACTCGTCGGTGGTGGACACAGTACTGACTGGATAGCAGTCTGGGCCAAGCACCAGAACAAACGTCTCGCATCTGTCAACTGGCAGACATCAAGTAGAATTACATTTCAACTTTCTCTTCCTTTGGAATATAAGAGAAACTGGGTGGTGCCCAAGCACAATTCTAAGAAACCTTTTACCCTATAATTAAACATAATTTTTTTATTAATAATAATTAATAAAGATTTTAGTGTCTGGAACACTTACTGGATTCGGCCCAACATCTCAACATGTCCTGTGAAAATCAATACCACCACCACCACCTAAAACTCCACTCCATCCAAATCCATCCTCGTTTAGCTTGACCTCGTCTACCAATTAGCACTCAATCAATTTTTTTAAAGCTGTTAAAACCGGCGCAGATCCGCTATAGGCCATTCAAACAATAGGAAACCCAATACTCTATTGATCCTTTTTACGTTACATTGTTCGCAGCACATAGTTTAACTATTTTGTTTATTAAACTGAATTTTAATTAATATAGACCACCAATAGTGAGGTAGGGCAACTATCTCCGGATACTAGCCCGAACGTTCAATACGGATTTTGATTGGAATTTGTTCAATTGAACGGATTGCTGTTGAGATGAAATTGCAAACTAAAATTACGAATAAAATAAAATCGAAAAAATAAAAATAGAAGAATGCAAATTGAAATCGGATTTAACTGTAATTTCAAAACGTGTTTGTACCACCTCTCCCCATTCGAGCCTCATAACCAACCGACTGGCCATCCTGTATCTTTTTTTTTCTTTTTTTTTTGTTAAGTAATTTGAATGCCTTCATTCTGGTGGGTTTTGAATCATTTAATACGACGGTTTCGTCCCGAAATTGGTGCTGTTACACGCGTCCTTTAACCCGCCAGCGGCAGACGAATCGTAATGTAATCAAGAGATTACTACTTCAATATGGCAGCACAATGTGCGGCACGCTGATTTTAATAAATATTTCGATTTAATTGATTTTAGTTTTTGCGTGCGGCAATGCCGTACTATAGTTCCACATAAATACGAACTCAAATACGAGTACCTATCCCCCTCGTCTATTTGGATCTGTTAGGTTGTTTTGTGTACTTTTTGTCTGCTGTTGTTTTTTGTTGTAAGGCAAATGGTTGTGCTAATTCTTGTTGTGATTTCAATCCGAAATTGGCCAGTTAGCGAATGGCAATTTTGTGGAATAAACGAGTTCCGAGTGAATTATGCAAATCAATCAAGGATTAGCGAAAGGGAGTAGGTGCTTACCACATCCAGGGAAAGATGGAAAGATACTGAGTGGGCTTAGGAGGGATAGCCACTTAAACGATGCTATAGGAGGAGGTTTTAATTAAATTTTCCAAAATGCACTCGTTTTGGGTTGTAGATTATTTTATTCGCGTGTTTGAATAATTATTTGGCGGTAGTGTCTACCATATGGATGATGGGACATTCGAATCTAATACCTGGGCTGTGGGTAAATAAGCAAAACCAAGGTCCATTAATTATTCCGCGGAGGGATGCGTATAGTTGAAGTGGGTCCAATGGTTTTCTGTCGAAAGTACTCGTAAGTAGGTGATGCACGAAATGAATGATTTATGTTGAAATATGTAAAATTCGTAGCATAAAATTAGGCTTAGATGGAAAAAGCTTTCGTATGCAATTGAATCTTTTTTTTTTTGTTTCAGTGATGCCACTTTTCTAAACATTTGTACCGCTTCTTGTTGTAAATTATTTGTGTGGGTACAAATGATAGAATTTAGTCCTTTCAATACAATTACAATTCACATTTTAATCGCTTATCTCAGCCGCTTTTTCTGTTCTTTATCTTTTCCTTAAACCACTTTATCACTACTCGTAATTCCCATTTCAAATTCCACTTTAGAACTAAGTCATCTTGGGGATCCTGATATTTATTCGCCTATGACATCTTTCGAGAATATTCTGTACCGTCTAGTGTTTCATACAAATTTCCATTTTGCTGGGAAATTCGATTCCATTCTCCATTCTCCAATGGTTGAGTCTTCTACTATTTAAATATGGAAATCTTTGCATTGTGCAATAAGTGTTGATGACACTGGATATCGCACTGCTCCTTCCCTAAAATTGTTCGTCCCGAAACGACACATTCTATTCAAATGGATCACCTTCAATTTTCCTCGATCCCCACGCTGAATCCGGCAGACAACGTAATTAATGCGGGTTATCACCTTATATGGACCTTCCCAAACCTGTAATAAAAGTCATCCATGTAGTCATTTACCTACTTGAGCTCCGTAGGTGGGGATCCGAACTGTTTGGTCAAATAAGATATTCGATGGTATGCGTTCTGTTGAACTATGGATCGCGTTTCGATAGGCCAGTCCCGCTGGCAGTTACCGACGACCTTAAACAGTTGCTCATCTAAGGTCCTATTGAATAGATCGACCATTATATCAGATTCTCCTTGTCTTCCTTATTAACAGATACTGGCACACTTCGGAGTGTAGCTCCATTGGGACCCTAAATCTGCTCATCCAGTTGTTGACTATCTGTTATGCTACCTCCTTAGCCTCATGATTTGGTATTGCGAAGACCTCCTGAAATAATCAATGACCACCAGGGCGTATCGGTTGGCATTAAAAGTTTTGGGAAACGAGCCAACGATGTCGATGGCTACTCATTCGAATGGTGCTCCGGCATTGTATTGTTGAATTCGTCCCTGTGGCTTTTCTTTTGGGTCCTTGGTAGCTGCACACCTTATTCGCTTTTTGCACCAATTCTCGACGTCTTGTTTTGAACCTAGCCAACAGCAGCGTTCCCTTACGAGTAATTGTAATTCAGTTTAATGTTTATTTTTGGTCGCGGCTCAAGCCCCCAATTTATTTCCCTTAACACAGGCTTAGACTAACTTAAAAACTTGCAACAGTTAAATGATTAGGAAGTAAGTGAATGGTGGAGGAAATCAAGTTTAAGACGAGAAGTGCTCAGGTTAAAATCAAAAAGAGGGAGGTTTGAGTTGACCTTACGGAGCATGCGGAAGACTGGTTCGTTAAAATCATAAGAGGTGCGGTGGGTTGGAATATAGAGGAGACGAGGACAGCGTAAATTACGGGGGTTAGTGTTGAAGGAAATAGACGTGTAAAGGGCAGCGTAATCCCCAGAATCAGAAAGCAGTCGATGAATGAAGAGAATGTCAGCTTGGTCTCTGCGTATTCAGAATAAGAAGTTTGAGACGGTCACGATAGGGAGGTAAGATAAAGAAGTCATCCCAGGGTAGTCCACGAAGGGCAAATCGAAGCAAACGACGTTGAATGTTCTCGATTTGGGATATATGAACTCGCTGAAAGGGAGACCGCACTTGGCTGGCATATTCGAGAAGGGGCTGGACAAGGGTATTGTAAAGTGATCCTGTTACATTAGGGTTGCAAAATTCGTTAGCCCTAGCGATGAGTTGGCTTTAAGGATTATCTCGTCAATATGCAATCGGAAGTTTAACTCTGTATCATATAATATTCGAAGGTCGGGAAGGGATTGATCCTCGGGTATAGGTTGGTCATGCAGAAAATTAAGTCGAAGGGGAGATTGATTGGACTTACGAGACAAAGTTATAGATTGGCATTTGGAGACATTAAGCTCAAAACAATTTTGTATACACCAAGTGGAAAACCTATCGAGGTCTTCTTGAAGGAGAATAGAGTCTTGAGCTGATGAAATAGTCTTGGAGAAGTTAGTGTCGTCGGCGTAACTGGATACGGAGTAGTGTTTAATAATCTTATCAAGATCGTCTATAGTTAACATGAAAAAGAGGGGGAATATAGGGCTGCCTTGTGGGACACCAGAAGTGGCTAAAAACAGGGTTGATAGTTCTCTCAATAGATGGCTCCAGCAGTAAGTGCTGGCCGATTTTGATATATCCAAAATGTCATGAACCAAGTTTACACATATGGTAAACCAACCGTTTTGACACATTGGTGATTTTGTTTTGGCATCATATGCTTTTGGTTGTGTCAAAATGTCCGATGTCGTGCCGAATAATCGTCTTTTGATTGAAGTGTTGATTTTCTTCTTTCATTCGAAGAAAACGGCAGCTGAAGCGCATCGAGAGCTCCAAAATGTTTACGGAGGTGCTGCTCTAAGTGAATGGTTCCGTCGGTTCAAAGACGATGATTTCTAAATTGACGACCGTCCGCGTGAAGGGAGGCCAAAATCCTTTGAAGACGCTGAATTGAAGATATTGTAACGCAAGACGAACTTGCTTCAGTATTAGGAGTTACCCGCAAAAATATTTCCAAGCGATTGCATGCATTGGAAATGATTCAAAAACAAGGAACTTGAATTCCTTATGATTTGAAGCCAAGGAATGAAGAGTGTCGTTTTTTCGCCTGTGAACAACTGTACTAGCGGCAAAAAAGGAAGGGTTTTCTTCATCGCATAGTGAGGGGTGTTGAAAAATGGATTCATTTAAGCAACGCAAAGAGAAGAAAGTCATGGGGACAGCCCGGTCCTGCTTCTATTTCGTCCGCTCGGCCGAATATTCATGCTGCGAAGGTTATGCTGTGTATTTGGTGGGACCAGGTCGGTGTTATTTATTATGAACTGTTGAGACCCAACGAAACCATCATTGGGGAATGGTATCGACTTCAATTGATGCTATTGGGGCGAGCACTGTGCGAAAAACGGCCACAATACGAGCAGAGCCACTAAAAAGTGATTCTACAGCATGGCAACGCTCGGCCTCACGTTTCCAAACCCGTTAAAACCTACCTGGAAACGCTCAAATGGGAAGTCCTACTCCACCCGCCATATTCCCCAGATATTGTGCCGTCGGATTATTACTTGTTTCGCTCGATGGCACATGGTCTGGCTGAGCAGCAGTTCCGCTCATATGAAGACATCAAAAAATGTCTCGATTCGTGGGTAGCCTGAAAGATGAACACTTTTACCGTAACGGTATTCGAGCTCTGCCAGAAAGATGGGAAAAAGTTGTAGCTAGCGATTGGCAATACTTTGAATGATTCATTTGTACCCATTTTTTCACAATAAAGTTGCATTTTCGTAAAACTTAAATGCGCACCTTATATATGGGTGAGGAAAGAGCATATCACCATATCACTGCGGCCACAGATAGCCCAATTTTCATTTCCTCCAATTAGAGTTCGCTCATGGTACCCGAATCAGTGATAAATCTTAGCAAACTTTGGGTGAGCTAGCAGATGTATCCTCTTCCTCAAGGTAGAATTTATCTAAATGACGATGACGTATCTTTTAAATTTTTTTTACTTTTAAATTTATTTTTATTGATTCTTTCATTATTACTTACATTCTAGACAAAAATGCTTAAATCTAATTTAACAATAATAGTCACTTATTCTAGCTTACTGGCTCCTACCGAGCGCTCTAAACTTCACAATCTCATTCAAAGTTTACCTTTCGGCCTTAAAAACTATCTTACAATTAATCTTATCTATCAGTATTACAATCTATGAAAATTCTAAGAAAAGGTTTTCGAAAAACTTGGATACCGTATCTTTTAAATTTTTTATAAAACTTGTGACGATGACGTATTCTGATAGAACAGTTACAATGATGTAAAATGTGTCCTACTGATTCTCCGTCCTGGTTCCGCATTCTGGAAGTGCCATCTTTGGTTATTCTCATAGTCATGAGGAGTTTTTCGATTTGGCAGTGTCCAGTGAGGAACCCTGTGGCTATACGAACCTGACTTCTAGTTACACCTATGAGTTGTTTCGGTTTAGCGTGGGAGCTGTTTGGCAGGCATATTTTAGCATCTCTGTTGCCATTAGTTTTCGTCAAGCAAGGTTTTCCAGTTGGTTTTTAATACAGAATTTTGCAGTGTTTATAGGTAGTCAGAATGGTCTTGGCATCGTGAAAGTCGATGCAGATCCTTTTCTGCCTAGTATGTCTGCCATTTCATTGCCTATGTGTCCGCTGTGTCCCGGCACCTAAATAAAATGAACACTGTTTGTGCTGGCTAATGAATGAGTATTTCCAAACTAGTTTTGATGTTATTTTATATGCCCCAATGGCTAGAAGCGTTATCTTTTTTATACTGTAGACTGGCTCATATTTTCTCTGAGACATATGCAGTTCTAAAGCAAAGATTTCCGCTTAAATACGGAGTTAACGATTGGCCATGCTTGTGCGTGTGAATATTTTTCGTATACTTCTTCATCTATTTCTGATCTATCTGTGTCCCATACTTGAGGATCTCTAGTAAACGTTTTGGCTGAAGTTAAATTTTGATAGACAGCTGTCCATCATGGTAATTATTATTATTATTATTAGATAACATGGTATGTACATTAAGATATAGGTCTCTTATAGCAATTAGGCTTGATATTTAAAATAAGAACTTAATTCCATTACATTAGATGTTTCAATTAAAGATATGTAATATTTCAAAAGTAAAAATAATTCATAAGATTACCGAAATAAGCAAGGTTAACATTTTTAAAAATATAATTTATATAAACGATTAGACAGAAAAAAGAACAAAAAGAATAGAAAAGAAAGGAAACTCAACGAAGATAAAAAGTAAGAAGTAAGAGAAAGAGGAGTTAAATATACGAGTACATTAATCTTTATTGTTGCTGAGTAGAAAAATGCCTAAATATTGAAGTTTTAAAGCTTGTGGCATTCCTAATACCCTTGATATTCGAGGGCAGAGAGTTCCATAACCCACGGGGTGAACGAAAAAGAACCTTGATGAGTTGAGCTATTTAAATTTTGGTAAGTTTATATTAAGTGTTCCGCGAGAAGAAGAAAACTCAAGCTTGCAAAACAGATAATTTGGCGTTTTTGTCATTATAAGTTTGTGTAGGAATATACAATTTCTTGCATACATGTATTGTACTAAAGTGCAACACAATTAACCTTTCACATAGACCGATATCAGATCGTATCTGCGTAGTCCATGAATGTGTCTAACTGCATCATTAAAGGCTACCTGTGACTTATTACGTGACAACGAATTCATGCTACTAAAAACAACATCGGCATATGTTATTATGGGAAGTATAAGGGCTTGGACGAGCTTCCGTCGAGTTTCAAAGGGTGTGAAGTTTGCAGCCAACCACAGTCTACGCAAACAACCATAAATGCGACCAATGACGTAGTTTATGTGGTTGTTGCAGGACAGATTGCGGTTTATTACGAACCCAAGGCTAGTAGCCGACTCCACTATCGCAAATTTCGATTCCGATATGCATATATTTGGCACCAGACTCAGTTCGAAATTGCTTTTTGAAATGGGTAGAATCTGACACTTAGAAGGATTTAGCAGTAGTTCGTGTTTGTCTGCCCAGTCATTAATCGCTGAGATAGACATGTACAATTGAACGTCATCTGCGTACATATGCATACGAGTATGCACACATACCAATGGCAAATCGTTGACAAACATGGAAAATAAAATCGGTCCAAGGATGGAACCTTGAAGAACACCTTGCAATAAGGACAAAACAGAGGAAATCCTTCCACCAACAACGACCCTTTGTAATCGGTCCGAAAAGTAGCTTTGCAAAAGTTTAACAGCTCTTTCGCCAAACCCGAAAAAATGTTTAAGCTTCCATAAAAGAATTTTGTGATTCACTTTGTCAAAATCTTTGGAAAAATCGAGAAAGCAAAGCAATGTCACGAGCCCTTTATCATAGTCTTGCCTTACATCATCCAAAATCTTCACCATTGCCGACTGACACCTATGCCCTTCTCGAAAGCCTGACTGAGAAGAAGTCAATAGAGAGTTGAAGGATAAGTCGCATTTGATCTGGCGGGATAAGACTCTCTCAAATACTTTTGATAGGCATGGGAGAATGCATATTGGCCTAAAATCGTTGACAGAACTTGCATTCGATTTTTTGGCAATCGGAATAACCCGTGCATGTTTCCAAGCCTGGGGAAAGGTAGATGTCATAACACACGAATTAATTATGTGGCTTATATGGCTTACAATACTGGGTAAAATTATTTTTAGAAATTTGACTGGTATACCATCTTCACCGATTGCATTTGACTTAATGGAGGCAATGATTGAAATTACATCAGTCTCAGTTGTTACGTCAAAATCGGCTTGCCTTTGCACTGATGTAAAGGTGTTCGGATGAAAATCAAACATACCACCAGCCATTGCATTGTCAACAAAATGTGAATTTAGCACATTTGGATTTAACGAACAGTTATCATTCCATCCTTTGCTAACACCAATTTGACGAAGGTTCCTCCACAGTTCTTTGGGGGCAAAGACATAACATACTAAGCTTAGAGGAATAGTAATTCCAAGTAGTTCATCTTTGCTTACGGCAATGTATGGATGGACTAGCGTGGCGTTAAGCATGGCTTCTTTCTGTATCCGAAAATGGAGAGGTGGAAGGTTAAGGATAACTTCCAGGGCTGTAGAAGGAGTTATTCCCATTACGCTTTTAGTGATACACCATTGAACCTGTGTTATATAGATTTTTCGTTTTTTGCCACCATACCGGTGCTTCATCTATGACAATTGGTCTGGTTATGGCTGTACATATAGTAAAGCCACAGCATAACTTTTGGACTTAGACCCCAACCCTTACCCATTACACTTCTGCTGGTCCATCAGGAGATCCTGGATTTTTCTATGGTTTTCGTGAGTTGAGAGTTCCAAGTGAGTCTTTCGCGTAGGCCCAGGTATTAGCCTTCTTTTTGGAGCTCCATTGCCTCATCAATAACAACAGGATCGTCGTTTTGAGCACGCCTTAAAGCATACGACTTTTCCGGCGGTGTATGATCAGGTGCTTTCTGTGGGTCCTATTTTGGCCACTCCATCTCACAAATAACGCGTTGGATATTGGCTTTATAGGTCGGAATATCTTGATTAACCATAATATATATTTTTTTTATAACTTGCGAGTTCTCAAGGGATTAAGTACCCGTAAAATGCTTGCAGGGAGGATAGAAAGAGAGGTACCGCTGAACGTTGGTTTTAAATTTTATAATGACTAGGAAATAAAGACCTCGGCAGAGCATTCCACAAGCGGGTGGTTCGGTTTATGAAGGATTCACGATATTTCAGAGTACGTCCGAAAGTAAGCTTGTAGGTACACTGATGAGCATTCGTAGCGAGACGGGTGTTAGAGGTAAAAGTTTGAAGGGGCGGAATGCTACTGGCGATTTCTATGGAGCACTGGTGGTAAAAAAAGGAATAAAACAAAGTGGGGCACAAGACAATACGTCGGTGATCGAGGGTGTCCATTATTTGAGTTATATAAGTATCATCTATGAGTTTTATCACACGATTTTGAATCCTACCTAGCAGGTACAGAGATGTTTTAAGAGCACCTGACTAGATGTGGGCATTGTACTCCAATTTTGGGCGGATAAATGCCTTATACTATATATTGAGGCTTGATCGGAGGGGGTGAAGTTTTTTTTACATCGCTTGGGAAAACCTAGATATTTTGTAGCGTTTTTGACGACATCGAATATGTGGTCATTCCAACGTAAGTTGTCATTGACACACATACCGAGAAAGAAAAGTTTTCAGGTTTCGACGAATTTCGGCGATTTATGGACAATGGCTGGGTATTTAAATTTCTCTTTAATAGCAGACAGCATTGTGTTTTGGTAGCATTAAATTCTACTCTGTTGATACGAGGGCGGGTCAATAATTCCGTGACTTTTGGATTAAAACAGATTTTTTGATAAAAAAATAATTTTATTTTTCAACGTAGTCTCCCTTGAGCTCTATACACTTTGTCCAACGCTTCTCCAATTTTTTTATCCCTTCCAAAAAAAATGATTTGTCGAGGTCCTCAAAATAGGCCTTTGTTTGCGAGATGACTTCATCATTGGAGTCAAATCTTTTTCCACCAAGCCATTTCTTCAGGTTTGGGAACAAGAAGTAGTCGCTCGGAGCCAAATCTGGAGAATAGGGTGGATGAGGGAGCAATTCATAGCCCAATTCATGGATTTTTGCCATGGCAACTGCACATGTGTGCACCCTTGCATTGTCTTGGTGGAAAAGAACTTTTTTCTTGGCCAAATGAGGTCGTTTTTTTTTCAAATCGTCATTGAATCGGTCCAATAAGTTGGCATAATATTCCCCATTGATTGTTCTTCCCTTTTGAAGGTAGTCAATGTGGATTATCCCGCGTGCATCCCAAAAAACAGTCGCCATAACTTTATTGGCTGACAAACCCACCTTGGCCTTCTTTGGCGCCGATTCACCCTTAGAAACCCACTGTTTTGACTGTTGTTTGTTCTCTGGTGTGTTGTGATGGATTCATGTTTCGTCCACGGTTACAAAACGGCGCAAAAACTCCTCCATATTGCGATTAAACAACGCCAAACCTTCCTGTGAAGTTGTTACACGATTGCGTTTGTGGTCGACTGTGAGCAAACGCGGCACCCATCTTGCGGAAAGCTTTCTCATGCCCAAGTGATCATTCAAAATTGAAACCACTGAGCCATGCGACATCCCTACGGCTTCCACAATCTCTCGCACTTTCAATCTTCGGTCGGCCAACACCATATCGTGAATTTTTTCGATTGTTTCGGGTGTAGAGACCTCAACTGGGCGTCCAGGACGTTCGGCATCTTCAGTGCTTGTACGGCCACAACGAAATTCAGTAAACCAGTTTTTTACCATTGAAATCGATGGTGCAGAGTCCCCATAGTATTTATCAAGCTTAGCCTTGGTCTCGGTAATGGTTTTTTTTCGCAAGAAATAATGCTTAATAAGCACACGAAATTCACTTTTTTCCATTTTCTCCTCAAATTAGTGAGTAGTCTGATAAAAATAGCTGTCAAACACAAACTAACTGACGCAGCAAGTTTAAATTTTGACAGGAGTCAACTGACAGATGCCTGTTGACAGGAGCAGTGTTGCTGTTTCAGTAAAGAGGTCAGAAATTCAAAAATGCACAGAATTATTGACCCGCCCTCTAGTTCCCCGATTGGTTATGCTGTTGATATCGGAATTTAATGAGTTCAACATGCGCGGGAGCTCCCATTCTGCAGCCGAAATGCAGGGACGTAAGTCAGGGAACGAATATGTAAAACAGAGAATACTATCGCCAGCAAAGGAATATATTGGATTTCAAGTCGCAGACAAGAGATCATTAATGGAAATGAAAAAGAGTGTTGGAGACAGAACGGAGCCCTGGGGCACACCAGCATTTATTTTGTGAATATCGGACTTGAAACCATCCAAGATGACTTGAATTGAACGTTCCGAAAGGTAGTTTCTAATCCATTGCAGAAGAGAGTCGTCGATTCCAAAAGCACGCATTTTCGACAAAAGAGCCTGATGCCAAACTCTGTCAAATGACTTAGAAATATCGAGTGCAACTATCTTGCTCTCGCCAGAATTATGTACGCTTTGGTTCCACTTTTCGGTGAGACATACCATCAGATGACCAGTGGACCTGTTGCTATGAAACCAGTACTGCCGGTCGTTCAGAAGTTTTCATGTTTCGAAATATTTCAAGAGCTTATGGTTTATCAGCGTTTCCATGATCTTGGAAAGAAGAGAGCAGTAATGGGTCTGTAGGAGTAGAGAGGGAAGGTTCGCTATTTTCAGGGACGGGCTGGACAAATGCTGTTTCCCGTCTGCTCGGAAAGAGTCGTAAAGAGTAAGATTGATGAAAAAGCTTACACAGTGGTTTTGCCACCATAGAAGAACACCTCTTCAGAAGCAGGGGAGATATACCATCTGGGGTATATATAGGGGATTTGTCAATTTTAAGACCTTTTAGAACTCTTGCTACTACATAGGTGCGAAAGTAGATTTGTCGCATTGAGGATTCGACGCACTTGTCACTTGTAGGCGGAGACTAAACACAATCTGGAAGTGTTGAACTGGTTGCAAAGTGTGCAGCAGTTTACTACCTTTGGGACATTGTAGTATTGTTTGGTTCAGTTTTCGGTCGTATTGGAATTTTACACGCTTAAGAAAGACGTTGCAGTCATTCCTGGATCGTTTAAACTTTTCTCAGTTTTCCTCTCTTGGGTTGGTTTTGAAGGGCCGACCCTGACAGCCTCTGTACAGCTCGAGTTGCACCATGCCTTTTCTTTTGATGAGGGATAAAGTTTCTCATTTCAAAGAGAATGGTGTGTGTGATCGTATCAGCAGCGGCATCTACGTCGTTATCGAGGAAACATAACGACCAGTTAAAATTCCTAAAGAAGCTGTTAAGACCGCTCCAGTTGGATTTCTCGTATTGCCATACGGTTCTTTTAGGAATCTTTTCTCTAACTGTGTGGTCGGTGTACGAGAAATTAGCTGATATGACACAATGGTCCGACGAACCTAGATGGGAGAGCACATCAACGGTGTACTTATCAGGGTGAGAAGTTAGAAACAAGTCCACGGTGTTGGCGGTATGACTATCAACGTCTGGTGTTCCAGTGGGCTCATTTACAAGCTGCGTTAAGTTGTTTTCCGCGGCGAAGATCTCAATACACCGTCCTTCGGATGTTGTCTGTTTAGAATGTTGAAGCCACCCGGAATTGTGTATATTAAAATTGCCCGTAATAACGATTTCAGTATGAGGATACAGGGATACAATTCTTTAAATGGAGTCAGACAGCGCATTGAATTCGTTAAAAGTCGAATTGCTGTCTATCTTGGGGCTTCTGTAAATAAAACAGTAGTGGATAATTTGCTTACGGAGATGGAATTTTAACCACATGCAATTGATTATGCAAAAGATTTGATACAGCACTGCAACAAGTATTTGAATGGAGTCACATTGCACGCAGGAAGCGCTATACTGCTGAAATCATATAATAGTCGCAAGCCATGGTCTCATGGCTTTAGTTCTTCACACGCTGGACCTTTTACGATTGTAGACTGAGATCTTTTCAAAAAATTTTCCACATGATGGACACACAAAGGCCAAACTGTTGCTTTCGACGCTTTCGACTTTCGCTGTGGAAAGACTGTTTTTTATTTATTCCGACAACTGCTGCAATGTAATGTGTACTTAACAGTGATTATGATTTCCCTGCTTGCTATTATGTAGGCTCGTCTGGGGTTGCTTTTGATAATGTTCCCAGCTCCTTGAAACATCTTTTGCGGATCTACAGCTGTTACACCAGAAGTATCAGCTCCCGATGGTCTAGCATGCATGGTGTGTAGATTTTCTAATATGGCTTAGCTATCGACATATAGTACATGCCTACAAGTTCTGCTCTTTGTTTTGTGCGTATATTAGTGGGCAATGTGAGATGACAATGGAAGACATCGAATTTTTTATATTTGAAACGCTCCATCTGGTCACTCATTCTCCGCCTGTCATATGGCTGCTCTCTGGTCTGGCGTCGGTACCTTCGCAGCATGTTTTTATTGTTGTTTGTTTTATGTTTGTGTGTTCCTGGATTTCGCTGAGACCCACTGCGTTTTACCGAAGGCTTTCGGAAATATTGAAATTTTTTCGGATGGTCTTGATGGAAATGAAACTCATTTTGCCACTCTATTATTGTACTTCTGCAAAGGTGGCGCTATAGTCTAATAAGTTTCTCTAGATAGTACGATCTCGTCAGCTACACTTCGAGTTGGTTGACATCTCCGTCCACTTTCGTCCGCCACCTTAGGCATGATCGTCCTCTTGGTGCCGAAGACTTTGGAAAGGAATTATAGGTGCGATTCGTTGAAAATGATCAAGCAATCTCTGACCAGACGCCAGACCAGACCGATGGGGTTGTACAGATGGCTGAATCTCTTTCTCTCAAAACGGCCAAGTGCTTCTTCATCCGCTTTCTAGTCCAAGCCTTTGCGCCATCGACCAGAACCGAGAGTGCTTGGGTTTTAAACAGAGCCATTTCGGTTTTGGGAAGATTAAAGTTATAACTTCCAATGGTGAAGTTCTGGCTAAGTCGTTGATGGTGTGCGTCCTCTGAAGCAGGATGGATTTTTCTTTGCCCTCCTTTTCAGTTACACCCATTTTAGCGGCTTCCCCCTTAATACTCATGAAAACTTCATTAACTGCTCGCTGTAATAGTCTAACCACATCAATGTCGTCCGCAGACTTAAAAAAGAATGTGCCCCCTTTGATGGACGCTAACTTTTGCACTATTCTTTTTAGGCTATGGTGAAATAGTCACGTGACAGCACGTGTTAGACCTTTCTTGTTATTGATGGTCTCGGGTAATTCAATATTGACCTTGGTGGACCAGCGTGAATTCAAGCCATCTTGTGCGACCCGACTGTACGTGGCGTTGTATAGCTCGTTCAATGCACGTTGTCATATGTTTCTTTGAAATCGAAAAATATATAGTGAATGTCGATCTTAAGGTCCAGGGTGTTTCCAAGATCTGCTCTAGGGTAAATATTTGATCGATGGTGGACTTTTCTGGGCTAAGAACGCACCAGATTGTACGAATAGTTTCGGACGCTCACATAATACTGGAGAAAGGATCTCTGGATATGCTTCTCCTTGACCATACCTTACAAGAGAGTTGGTGCGCCATCTCCAGCTGCTTTACTTGTATATAGGTACAGCTCATTGGGCAGTCCGTCTGTCACAGCAGCAATGTTAGACTTTAGCTACGATATTGCGAGATTAACTTCGCCTAGGTCGAGAGGACGGAATGCTCTATTGTCTTTGTCCTGGTTGAATGGTGCATTCTGCCTCATAGTGGTATTTGGAGCATTATCACAGTTATGTAATTTACAGAAATAGTCTTTTCATATTCTGAGCACCAACTGCGACTGTACTTCTAGTTAGTTAGGCTTCAATTCTAGCTTTTTGGCATGTTCGAATTTTTCTCTGATAAGTCATTCCTGCAGTAGCATCCCTCCATTTCCTCGATTTGTCCAAAAGTACGTGCCAATATTCATATTCTGAGCTCACCCAAGGCCGTTGCTTACTTGACACTCTTTTTGGGCCATTTTTTGCTTGGCTTCTTTTTCGTAACTCATCAGTGAAATCCCGTGTTCTTCAGGGAGCATAAGTGCTACCATTTACTCTTGCACGTCAATAGCTCGCTCCCAAGATCTTGACTTGTAGGATTGTCTACTAGAAAAGTATAGCAAGCCTCTTACTGGAAATAGGACAGGGTCCGCTATCATCTCTCGGAAGTCCGACTAGTACCGAATAAGAGTCAACTCATTTGGTATTTAAATCGGAAACGTTTACGGTTATAAAAGGAAAACGAAGTTTATTTATCTGCACCTGAAAAGAAGATCGATGGTAGCACCCCAAACGAACCGGCTTGATTATATGTGATCCGATAATCCCGTGTGATTTCAGAATTTTGTATAATCCTTCTACATTTTGGCGAGTTTAAACATCATTGAGTATTTGAAAGGCTTTGGTTTTCCCTTAGTTACACGTAAAATAGGTATAACTATATTTTTCGTAATTTCATGAAGGACAGAAGGAAACAGAAAAACAAATTCGATACCGTCGGACTCGCCTCTAATACATCATGATGGATTAACCCCTGACGTTCCATTATCACCAGAAATTTGTTAGTGTACCCTGATAGTCTTTTTTCGAATAAATTTAATTTGTAGCAATTTTTTTAGGTCAGCTCTTTATTTAGTTGTGAATTTTCGTGGTGGAAACATGTGTTTGTTCAACATGAAATTGTATGTTGTGTTGTTTTTGGCAGCATGCAGTCTGAGTTCGATTGTAAATGCTGAAGACTACAATAACCAAAACGACTACAACAACCAAAACGACTACAACAACCAAAACGACTACAATAACCAAAACGACAACAACAATAACAACAATAACAACAACAACAACTACTACAGCTCCAGCTCCGACAGTCCAATTCCAACAACAACAGTGCAATCTTCAAGCTCTTCAACATCAAGTCCGACATCGTCGACATCAACATCAACAGCAGCTGTAACTACTACAACTTCTACTCCAACCACAGCAGTACAATCTTCAAGCTCTTCAACAACAAGTTCTACGGCACCAATTTCTAGATCACCGACTCCGACATCGTCAACATCATTATCGACGTCGCCTACAGCAGCCGTCCCGACAAGCCTACCTATTTGCAATGAATTGAGTGTTATGGAAGTTATCAATCTTGATAGGGTGGGACTGTTACAATTTTCTTTGAACTAAAAGTTTAACTAGAATTCAATTCTCTTACAGATTTCTGGAACATGGTATGAGTTTGCGAGGAAGGGATACGGTACGTTTGTTCAAAATTTGCAATGCCTCAAGATGGACATTTCGTATTTTGATGGAACTGCCTTTGTACAGCAAACGTTTGCGAATGACATTAATAACGTGGAACAACAGAATGTGTACATGTACAATGTCAGATATAATACCACGAATCCTTCCATCTACACGGTGTTGCTATCGAACTATACATCAAGTAAGTAATTTCCTGATTAACCCTCATTTCGTTCCGTACATTTTTAATGTTTTTTGAATGCATCCGTTGAAGAAGGCTTAGATCTTTCCTAAGGTATTCGTGTTTTGACTAATTAAGCCTGTCTGCCTAATTGCTTTAGGTTCGGGATAGGCGTCAACCTACCTATCTTACCTCCAACTCGATGTAAGCGGGTTGGTGTCCATCCGGATTTGACCTGCTGAACCTATAGGCGCGATTAAATATGACCGCGGAGGAATCCCATAAATAGAGTCAACTGTCACAGCCTCAAATAGAAGCAGAAAACACATCATCTCAGAGCTACTTCGGCAGATTCAGACCTCAGCCCGATAGAGATTTCCAAGAATACGTCAGGTATAGAATGACCAGACAAGAATGATTGGAAACAAAATTTAAATACAACTACAACGGGGGGAGATATAAAATTGATTCTAGCTTTATTTTGAAGCTACGTTCATGCCATTATGTTTGGAATACCACATCATTCAAATGGCAGCCTCGGCTTTGCTGGCAGTGCTTCAAGCGGTCGGTCCAATTTTTGATGACTCGCTCCAATATGTGGGGCGATATTCCGGCAATACCGTGTCGAATGTTGGCCTCGAGGTCACCCAAAATGGTTGGCTTTCTTGATAAGACTAAGAACTTGACTTAGCCCCAGAGAAATTAATCGAGTAGTGTCAAATCGCGTGATCGCAGCGACCAATTAAAGGTCGCTCGCCGTGAAATGACCCAGTCGCCAAATTTTTCCTTCACAATTTCGAGCATTGCGTCAGTGGTATGACATATAGCGCCGTCTTGTTGGAACCACAGCTCGGAAATATTGATGTTGTCGAGCTCTGACCACAGAAAGCCGGTTAACAAAGCTCTATACCTGAGACCATTGACGGTAAAGGTGTCTCCTTCCTCGTTTCGAAAGAAATAAGGTCCAATGATGCTGGAATGCCATAAACCGCAACAAACAGTCAATCTCTGTGGATGCATTGATGCTTGGCGGAACACTTTTGTTTGTTGACATATCTGTTGACATAGCCGCTGAGCCAAAGGGCCTCATCGGAGAAGATGATTTTTTGGCCGAAATCCGGATCTCCGCCAATATATTCAGCGCCAAATTAGCGAACTAACGGCGTTGTCTATGGTCGTCAGGTTTCAATTCTTGCGTCAGCACAATATTATAGGGATGCGAGCCCAAATCCAACCGCTATATAAGCCGGGTTGACTCTGGCCGTGCCCAATTCAGCTGGTTTGCGCCGAATCAACATTTCTGGGTCTGCTTCGATACTTCGCGCTACGGCGGCTATGTTTTCTTCATTTTGCGCCAATCTTCTCGTCGTTGGCGGTAACTTTATACGTTGAAAAGAATAAGTTTTGAGAGTGACACAAGTTTCGAATAAGAATGGGTCCCTTCATTTCAAATCGCGACCTGGTATGTCCACGGTCTACAATTAAAAGCATGCACCTGGAACGCACCCACTCTTTACACCCCTGATGCTGCTCGTAAATTTGAGTTTGTCCTCATGAGATACAAGATAGATATTACCGCGATTTAGAAGATACAATGAATAGTATGAGAATTGTCAAAAGGAAGAAATTTCTAACAGGTCTCTCAAAAGACTGTACGTGTTAAGATGCGAATTCATTGCGCGCAGTCAGATACGCTCAATCATAATTGACTTTACCTCATTTGCAATTCCCTGACTGCGATCCCGATCAAGGCCACATTCCAAAACATCAGCATAATATGTCCACATCTGACGAAACTGGAGATCCATCAAACAGTAGTTCTATGGCCTCCAGACGGAACCTACAGTGCTGCTCCGTTGTACAAATTGTGCTCTGGACTTCAATTCTAAAATCGGTACAGAAAACACCTTCGATGGATTAGTCGGAAAGCACAGCCTCCACGAGAGCACAACAGATATCGGCTTCAGTTTAATAGATTTTTCAGCGGCTCATAACATGGTAATAAATAGCACTAGGTTTTTAAGTCAGCAGCATGACGCCCTCCAAATCGGTGCCGTGAAATAACGACGATCGCAATAACGCCGAATATTAGCGATCGGCTTTATTTCACTTGTGAGAGTGCCTTCTTTCACTTTTTATTGTTCTTAATACTGATTTAATATAAAACAACTAGCATCATATCATGCTAAAAATGATTAAAATAAACGCTACAATGTCAAATCGATCAATTACAATTACAACTAAAATACAATTGCTAAGAAGTTATAAGCGCCTGCCTGACAGTTGTTGACATTCCCTTAGCGGGGCGACGGAGTCGCGTGAGCGTCTAAACCCTGCGGAGAAAAGGAAGAAATCCTGTTAGCGAGCGAAGCGAGCCACTTTCTTGAAACTTGAATTGAACACATATTTCCACATTTAACAATTCGGCTTTATTTCACAAGCAATGGTCGGCGTTATTTCGCTTTCATAAATTTTTAACATGTTTCAACATGAAGAATAGTAGACATCGACTCATGTAAATCAAATTCAGAGCTGAACTATCCAAAAAGAAAGAGCTGACTGCTCAGAACACTAAACTTAATGTTGGAAGCATTAGCATGAGCGAGGGATCTTGCACTCTGCTTTCATAAAGGGTGCTTAATATGATGATCACTACGTACGACAGAAAATACGCACCTTTAATAGGTGCCGTAGGGCAAAACAAGAGTAGCGAGGTGTATCGACACAGAAACGGGGAGGAAAGAGATACTGTTGAGAGTCATACAGCCAGTAGCATGGACTAGTTTTTAGCTTCCCAACCTTACAAGTACAAAGTCGATATGCTCGGCCCTTTAGTCTCATTGTACCACTGTGTCATATCAGCTAAATTCTCATACACTGACCACACAGTTAGAGATAAGATTCCTAAGAATAGGAATATTCCCTAGAATACGAGGAAACCAAATGGAGCTTCTTAAGGAATTTAAACTGGTCGTTATCTTACGTTGATAGCAATGTGGATACCGCTGCTGATATGGTCACAAACATTATTCTCTTTGGATTGAGATCCTTTATCCTTAATAGGATGAAGAGTATCAAACCAAAAGAACAGGTGTGGTACAACTCGAGTTGTAAAGAGCCTATCAGGGAATGGTTTTTTCGGTCTTATAAGTTTAAATCTTCAGTAAAAATCAAAAAAATGATCAAAAACTGAGGTAGAAAATGTTATAATACTTTTGGTTGTTCGTCAAAAACATCAGAAATTCTGCCTCATACTCCATCCCAACGATCATTTCGAATGACATTCCAGCAGTAATTTCTTTGGAGAAGGCCAATCTGTTTGCTACACGCTTTGCGGCCAGCTCAAAACTTCCAGATTGTGTCATGTCTCCACCTACACTCGAATCTTTAATGGGACAAATTCACTTTCCTACTCTGACTACTAGCAGAGCACTTAAGGATCTTAATAGACACAAATCCACTGGTCCAGATGGCATCCTTTTCTTTCGAATAGGTATTCTTCCACGCTGGCAAAACCACTGCTTAAACCTAAAATGCATACGTGTTTTTTTAGTACGGTAACATACTCGTATGTATATACCAGATATGGGATTCCAGGGCACTCCAGCACTTTGGAATGAAGAAACCAGCATTTAAAGGAAAAATTGAAATAAAATTAATTTATTTAATCTATAAGCAATATATTTTTAATTAAACTGACTGTCATTGGATTCACAGTCGTATTAATGAGAAAAAAATTTAATAAGGAAGAAGTGAAGTGGTGAGACCATGGTGCTTCAAAAAATTCCAGAAAATACAGCTTTGTAAAATTTTTCTCACTTTTGAAAGAAGATATATGTATAAGGCAATATTACAATATGTAACATGTTTTGATTTTCTAAATATTTCCGGTATATTTTTAATTTTGTTTGTTGCACATATAAAGGCAGCTGTTGCAAAGTTCGGCGGAGAGGTTGGGGCAAACGTGCCTTTGGCAAGTAGCGCACGTCGTTTTTGACTCTTAATCTCAAATCTTAGGACATAAGAAACATCTCAGCTTTGCAATCTTTTTTTGAGGTACTCTTAAGGGCATGTCCTTAATTTGATGCTACTTTTCAAAAGATTTTTGATTTGTAGTCCCAAACGCTTTTGCATGTATGGTTTTGCCAAAGATGTTCACCTTATATTCTTTTATTTTTATAATTATTACCGAGCGAATACAGGACCATTGAATTGATGCTGGCCTGATCCATAAACATCTCAAAGGCCAACTTCGACTTTTCCTTGCATCCGTGTAATTATGAGCCAGCTGATCAAACGTGTCAACGCCTCCATTTGTGCGATCTCGGGTTCTTTTTGACTCCGAAGACACCAGCAGCACTCCTTTTCCTTTTTTTTTTTTTTTGTGTAAAGGATACTGACGTCAGTTTGTTTTTAAAAACAAATTGAGAAGAGAATACTTCTTTCTTTCGGTTGCAAATTTCTTCCCGTCTCGTGAATCGATCATTTGATGTTCTTACTTCTTTTCCAACCTAATAAACCCCAGATACCATATAATATGTGCGAGGACCATACATCGTTATAACTTTTATGCCATACTTATCTTGTTTCGAAGGAATATAACTTTTGAATGGACAATTATTCAAAAGCTGCTCACCAATCACACAGTACTCATGAGGGGTACAATATTTTGAACAGTTTGAAACGAATTGTTCCCAAGCGAACCTGACTGGAGTCTGTTTATCCGAGCCATCTCTTGTTTCCCTGTCATCGAATTCATCAGGAATTCAAACCAGTTAACTCCAATTATAGCCTGGAAAATGGCTGAGCACTTTGTGGACCACATTTCACTCGTGTCTCTTCAGCCTTGCTTTTGCACTCCAGGAAAGTAGATCAGTCCAAAATCGGGACTTATTTCTTCTTTGCCTCTGTTAACTACGATTCCTGAAGTTGGAGTTGAGGGCGATGCAGAACCGGATGGTGAAATACTTTTTTCCCCTTGGTTGCTGATCTCGATGTTAGTATTTCTTACCATAGCCTATACATAGTACAATATCATCGAAAGGAAGATTCCCTTCTCCAATCTTAGACATTATAGATGTAGTCGCACCTTTGCAACCGGGAATTTGCAGAAAAATACTTCTCGCTGATGCCCGAATGGACGCTATGTGGTACAACAAAATCCTTTTTTCCTAACAGAACTCCGAAGTGATGCCGTTTTTATCGATTTTCAACATCTTCACCGTCACTGGCGGAAATTTCATCGTCCTGTTCAGAATCCGCGTCGGTATCATCTAGCCAAGCTTCATCTTCTTTGTCCATATCGCTACATCTAAAAGAAGTTGTCTTACCTTGGTCTCATCATAGTTGGCCTTATTTTGAGACAACTTGTGCGATAGTGGACTACTCTTTCTGTTCTGCTAAAAAAATTAACAAATTTTTGTTTACGAAGGCGGGTCAATAAGTCAATTCAAATTTTTTGAATTTCTGACCTCTTTACTGAAACAGCAACACTGCTCCTGTCAACAGGCATCTGTCAGTTGACTCCTGTCAAAATTTAAACTTGCTGCGTCAGTTAGTTTGTGTTTGACAGCTATTTTTATCAGACTACTCACTAATTTGAGGAGAAAATGGAAAAAAGTGAATTTCGTGTGCTTATTAAGCATTATTTCTTGCGAAAAAAAACCATTACCGAGACCAAGGCTAAGCTTGATAAATACTATGGGGACTCTGCACCATCGATTTCAATGGTAAAAAAGTGGTTTACTGAATTTCGTTGTGGCCGTATAAGCACTGAAGATGCCGAACGTCCTGGACGCCCAGTTGAGGTCTCTACACCCGAAACAATCGAAAAAATTCACGATATGGTGTTGGCCGACCGAAGATTGAAAGTGCGAGAGATTGTGGAAGCCGTAGGGATCTCGCATGGCTCAGTGGTTTCAATTTTGAATGATCACTTGGGCATGAGAAAGCTTTCCGCAAGATGGGTGCCGCGTTTGCTCACAGTCGACCACAAACGCAATCGTGTAACAACTTCACAGGAAGGTTTGGCGTTGTTTAATCGCAATATGGAGGAGTTTTTGCGCCGTTTTGTAACCGTGGACGAAACATGGATCCATCACAACACACCAGAGAACAAACAACAGTCAAAACAGTGGGTTTCTAAGGGTGAATCGGCGCCAAAGAAGGCCAAGGTGGGTTTGTCAGCCAACAAAGTTATGGCGACTGTTTTTTGGGATGCACGCGGGATAATCCACATTGACTACCTTCAAAAGGGAAGAACAATCAATGGGGAATATTATGCCAACTTATTGGACCGATTCAATGACGATTTGAAAAAAAAACGACCTCATTTGGCCAAGAAAAAAGTTCTTTTCCACCAAGACAATGCAAGGGTACACACATGTGCAGTTGCCATGGCAAAAATCCATGAATTGGGCTATGAATTGCTCCCTCATCCACCCTATTCTCCAGATTTGGCTCCGAGCGACTACTTCTTGTTCCCAAACCTGAAGAAATGGCTTGGTGGAAAAAGATTTGACTCCAATGATGAAGTCATCTCGCAAACAAAGGCCTATTTTGAGGACCTCGACAAATCATTTTTTTTGGAAGGGATAAAAAAATTGGAGAAGCGTTGGACAAAGTGTATAGAGCTCAAGGGAGACTACGTTGAAAAATAAAATTATTTTTTTATCAAAAAATCTGTGTTTTAATCCAAAAGTCACGGACTTATTGACCCGCATTCGTACTTCACATTCACAAATGTTGGTTTTTGGAGTGGAATCCGCTGGCACCCCATATGCATTACGATTTTTCATCATTCCTACTCTTTATGCCTCTTTCCGAGCAGATGTAAAACAGCTTTGTCCAGCCCGTCCCTTCTTTCCAAAGTCATGGAAATGCTGATAAACCGTCAGGCTACGAAATATCTCGAAACACGATGAACTCTCAATTACTGGCAGCATGGTTTTCGTATCAACAGGTCTACTTTTGATTTAATAGCTTGTCTCATCGGAAAGTGTAACCAAAGTATTGTATACACCAATGTCGTATTTGATATTTCTAGGACATTTGACAGAGTCTTTTGTCCAAAATACCAACCGCCGGCGAATCTATAATTCAATGGATTAAAAGTTACCTTTCGAAACGTTCAGTTCAAGTTGAATAGTTTCAAGTCTGACATCCACAAAATACGAGTAAATGCTGGTGTGTTCTACGTTCTATATCCGACACTCCTTTTAATTTTCATCAACGTTCTCTTGTCTGTTACTTCTCATCCAATACATTCCTTTGCTGACGACAGTACTCTCTGGTTTTCATATTCCTCCCCGGACTCACGTCCCTGTTATTCGCATATAGAACGGGAATGGCAGCGTATATTTGGCTCGTTAAATTCTGATATTAACAGCATAGTCTATTGGGGAACTATCAACAGAGTGGAATTTAATGCTTCCAAAACACAATGCTGTCTGCTGTCATTAAAGCAAAATTTCTCTCAGCCTTTATCCATGAATGGCACCTGCATTAACCGGAAAACTTTCCGTTCTTGGTATGCGTGTCAACGATAACTTAGGTTGGTATGACCACATATTTGATGTTGCCAAGAATGGTGCGAAATGTCCAAGTTTCTAGGAACGATATAAGAAATATTTCTCCTCCTCTGATCTGTCCGGAGTATTGTAAAATATTTGTGTGGGTACAAATGATAGGACTTATACCATACAATACAATTACAATTCACAATTTAAACATCCTGATAGTGGCGCTCATATTTGACACCGCACGGTCGATGAGAGCAGCATCAGCTTGTGAGTGGAGTTTTCCCTTGCGGTGATGAACTTCAAAGTCGTAGACCTGCAAGTGTTCGATGCATCTCGCAACTTGGCCTTCAGGGTTCTTAAATTGTAGTAGCCATTTCAGAGCTGCATGGTCTGTCCGAAGAATGAACTTATGGAAATGCTTCGTACCCAGAATTGAAGCCAGCAGCTTGCGCCGAGTTACGCAGTAGTTTCTTTCAGATCTGCGGAGTACTTTGCTGTAATATGCGAACACTTTCTTTTGATCATCATGAACTTGAGTGATCAGAGCTCCGATCCCAACTTTGCTAGCGTCTGCGTCCACGATGAATGCTTTTCAGGGCGTGGGCTAACACAAGATTGGGGACTGCATAGCTGCCGCTCGAGTTCTTGGAATGGTTTTTCACATTTTCGATTTTTTTAGGATCCGTCTTTACTCCTTTTGCTATATAATGTAACCTAGATATTTTACTTCTATACCGGCCAAGGCCCATTTTTGGCCCATTTTTCTGGGTTCAGCTTCAAATGAGCGCTTCTTTTAGATTCTGGTGATGCACCTCGAACGTCTTACCTATGACGATAGCATCGTCCAGATACACTAGGCAGATTTTCCACGTGAAGTCTTGCAATATTAGTCCAAACGGCATCACGGTTTACTACCAAAAAACGCTTCCTGTAGTGAAAGCCCTTTTCTCACGATCTCTTCGATCAACCCCCACGTACCAATAACTGCTCTTCAGGTCTAGTATTGAGAACCATTTCGCTCCAGAAAGCGTATCCAAAGCGTATCCAAAGCGTCGTCAGTTCGTGATGGTGGGCAGCTGTCCTTTGGTAACATCGTTGAGAAGTCCGTAGTCTACATAAAACCTCGTGCTGCCGTCTGTCTCCTTCATGAGGACCAGGGACTATGCGATTCTTCACTCAGCCCATCAACTTTCATCTTCGACACCATTTCGGTAACATCTGTTTGCTTTGCCAATGGAAGACGCCTTGCAGGTTGACGGATTGGTCGGGCATTACCGGTGTCAATATGGTTTTGAACAAATTGAGTACGTCTATATTCTCCGTCTTGTGTAGGAAATATATCAGCGTACTCACCGATTAGCTTTTTTGCCAGCGTACGCTGCTCTTGATCCAGATTACAGAGGCTGAGAATTTTCTAATTGATTTTCATGATCTGTACTGTTGCGACCGGTGTTGCACGGTTTGTTTCCATTGTGGTTGATAAAGCCTCAATAGGTGAACATTTTCCCACCATCTCTCCTTTTTTATCTTTACACTGAAAGTTTTTGGAATCCTGTCAGGAACCATGTTGTTCTTTGGTTCCACTATGAACTTTCTCCACCATGAAGTCACTCCTATTTTCTGGCTCCATAAAATAGAATGGGTGGCTACAAGGAACACCACTTTTGCTCAAACAATTGCTTCCGACAAAGGCTGTAGAATCTCATTTCGGCAGATAACGACAGAAGTGTTGGCATTTCTGTATACCATTGGTACCTCAAAGTTTCCGTGTTTCAGGGTTTGTGGCCCCAAATCGACTACTAGTCCATGTTCCCCCATGAAGTCTGTACCAATGATGCACTCGTCAGATATGTTAGCCAGCAGAAACACGTGAGAGAATGCTATTCCGGTCAGGTGGATTTTTATGCGGACTTCACCATATACCTTAGCCATTTCTACTGTGGCTGTTCTCAAGCTGTAACTGGTGGTGTTAGGCTACCCGGATTTCTGGTGTCTATTATTGCCAACCACTTTTCCTTTCCACTGACTAATTCTACTAGAAGGCTTTATTGTTTTGCTAATCACACTTGGATGATGGTCCTGGGGCCGTCAACTCCTGCTTCCAACTTTATGGGGCATCCCGACTTATGGCTTCAGGAAGATTGACCGGTTTCTTGAGAGCCGTTTCTGCCGGTTTCTTCCTCTATTTGCTTGTTTCTGCAATGAGGGCAGCTTTTTTGTCATACCTGTTCTTTACATTGTCTTTGAAGATGTTATATTTTATCGCAGTTCGTCTCTTCCGTGGAGTATATCTTTCCTCGGCACTAAGTCTTGCGCTAATTCCCAGGCGAAATGTGTTCCTTTGAAAGTCTGATTGGCTGCTTCCTTCGCCAGGGCGAAGGCAAGTGCTTCTTTTCACAGTCATCCTTACTGCTAACTTTAGCTTCGAATCTGCAATTAACCTGATGAATGCGTCCTGTGCCATTTCCTCGATTATTCCTTGGCCTGCGGTAGGGTATGACAAATGTGCCAGTCTACTCACGTTTGCTTGGAGCTGTGGCAGCATTTCTCCTCGTTGCTGCATTCGCCTTTGCAATTGGACTTTGTAAACCTCCTTGTAAGCCTCCTGGTTTAAATCGGGATCCCAGCATAACTGATCCAGCTATGCAGAGTGACCCTGAAAAATTTAGAAACAGTTTCCCCGACCTATTTGAAACACGTACCGGGTATAGGCAAACGGGTGCACTGTTATCGACATGATCCATCATTCAGAATGCGACGTCATAGAGGCTCATACGACAGCTGAAGAGCAGGCAAAATGACTTGGAGTTGAAAGAAATGCGGACAAAACCAAAGAAATGTTGTTCCTAAACTAATACGTTTATGAGAAAACGTCACGATTGCCAATAGTAATATCGAAACGATCGAGGAGTTAACCTGCATCGGTTGAGTCCCTAGTGGAGATCAAAAACACTATAAAAAACCGTTGCTGCTTTGGTTTGGCATGCATGATCTACAAAACGTTGATCCTGCAGTTCTAATATTCGGAGTCGAGTCTTGGACGATGGGCAGCCGAGATAAATATCGAGAGAAAAAGTCTAGGTGGAGTATTCGGACCCGAAGGCGAATGGAGGAGAAGACATAACCGTGAACTCTATGAGCTGCGGGAGAACAGTCTTCACCAAAACTGTCAGGCACATCTGACTCGGTGTCTATGATTGATTGTTGTTAATTTTGTTCTCTTAACTTATTGCAGGTCCACATTCCGGGTTCCTCTGCAACCTCTTGCGAATATATCCAATCGCCATCGAACTGTGTTGAGTTATATCCTCGGTGATTTGATGCTGATGACATTCAGATCTATCCCACTGTTGATACAGGCTAGTGATCACAGTCAATGTTACCTCTTTCGATCTTTTTGAACGTTCAAGATGCTGGGAGTGTGTCTCAAATTGGACGCAATACCAATGTGGGTTAGGCTTGCGTCCCCGACAATGTTACGAACTGCTGAAAAGTTAATTAGTCTGAATTTTCGGGCATGCAGACATCTTATGCATTTATGTTGCCAAAAATCTTCTAGCTTGGCGTTTAAATCATTTCACACAATCTTATCGTTGAGCTTACTAACATAATATTTGCTTTCGTTTTTCATCTCCCCTCTGATAATACAAGCGCGTATCAAGTCTTAGTAAACGATTTCCGATATGTATGCCTGAAGCATAAGACATGTTGCCAAACTCTTCTTCTGACTACAAATCCAGATGGTAATAGGTGCTGTCCTCACTCTAAAGTCTTCATCAGGCGTTTATAAAGGATCTAAATGTTAAATATACTTATCAAAGGGCTCGTCAGTAGTAACAATAGTCTTATTTACCTTGCTAATAGCTCTGTAGATTTCATGTTGGAAATTCTTCGTCGAAACGTATGTCTCATGCTTCATTCGAACCGGGCCTATGCACTTAGGTATGTAAGTTTATTTGCAGCAAAGTCGTTTCCGCTTTATCAAAATCATTTATTTATTTTCGAATGTCACCGGAATAGGGCTTTACTAATGACTTACGGTTGGGGTAAATGCAATGCATGTATCCTACATATAGAAAGACAAAAAAAACCAAGAGACAAGATACTATGTGGTCTGTGGATCTTTCCAGACATATTGCTTCGGCCGATCATCATATATGGGTATTTCAATTAGTAGGATTCGAAAGCATTGTTGTCATGGCCCTTGGGATCTCTTATGTGTCATTAATATTGGCAGCAGTTATACTAAATCCTTTTCTATACAGCACCTTTCAAGGTCTACAGAGGAATGTCATGGATAGATTGGGGAATGCACCAAAGCATTAAAGAGCATCTTGAAAATGCTATCGGCAATTAATAACCTGATAATAATAACGTTCTGGATTATCCAGTCTGCTATAGATCTCCGCTCTAGCTGATGTCTTAAGAAGAATACGAAATGCAAGATGACAGATTAATACGAGTATATGAACACTGTCCTTTTTGATGATGATTGGTCATGTTTTGCAGAGCGCTCTCCTAACAAGACTCGAGGAATTCAATCGAACCTTTGGCTTGGCTCTGGACAGAGCAGCATTTACATTCTTCTTGAAATATAGGTATTGACCTAACCAGATCCCATGGTAATGATCGAGAATTTTCGCCAATTCTTTTTGGTGTCCCTAGAGGCACCAGACAACGGCGTTCTAAACAGATTTTCAACTTCCAGTCTACCCAAAATCGTCTAATTTGTTCGAAGTCACGTTGCAAAAACATGTTAATGACCTCGTCTTTTGGACCTGTTCTGTCTGCGTACGCTATGCTATGGGGAAGTGAACCTATCAAATCCCTTGTGTAAATGTTGAATAAAATCGGCGAATTAATCGCATCTTGTTACAGACCGCTTTTAATGTGAAATGTTGCAACAGAAATCGCTTCGCCATTTTTCACGATGACCTGTCTGTTGATGAGCATATTATGAAGAAAATACAAAAGTGGTTTATTGATGCTCTGTCTGGTCAGCCTGTAGAGAAGTTCCTCAAGCCATATGGTGTCGAAGGCATTTTCCAAGTCAATCAGGCAGGCTCCAGTAAACTGCTTTTTACTTTTATTCCATTGGGTATCCGACACCAGTTTATAGACGCGGCATGTATGACATCAGGCCCCGCATTAGAACCGAATTGATTATCCGGAACTATATTTTTGTCCTCAACCCTATTGATTACCTTTTCAAACACCTTACTGATATTCGGAAGGATACTTACCGACCGGAGACTTATCAGATCCCTCTTAGGGATGAGATAAACCATGCAGTTTTCCAATGCTCTGGATAATGTGCATCATTCATTGCATTGTTAAACAGGGTGGTGTAAATAATGTCTACCGCTTCTGGAGGGAAATGTCGAAGCACAATGGTCGGTATTCCATCGATCCCAACTGATTTTTTACTTCTTATTGTGTTGAAGATCTCATGGAGTTCTTCCTTTGAAATGAACGAGGGTAGGACACCTTCATCGGCGATGGCATTATTTGCCATATTCTCGTCGCTGAACTGGGTGAAAGCCGAGCTCTCGAATCGCCAGTTATATCAGTGCGGTTTCAAACCAAGAAAGTGCACATTCTACCAAATCTTCGCAGTCCGGCAGATCCTGGAAAAAACGTCTAGAAGTCCAAATCGACACCCACCATCTTTTCATCGATTTTAAAGTCGCAATGATAGCATTTATTGGAACAAACCTTTTCTTCTATGCAGAATGACGATGGCGAACGCTCGCTGCTCCGTCAGGGTCGATAACGACTTAACCAAGACCTTTAATGTGACTTTTAACTTCATGCTTGAAGAATTGTGCGGACCTCGATAGCCAACACCTGAGGCACAATCTTGTAACTGCAAGCGAACGCCGATAATATTGATTTTATTGGCAGAACTTAGCTGTGTTTAACGATAAATGAGGGCAAAACCTAGTTTATACTGTCAACACGGTAAAACGCACAACATCAACGAATTGGGCAGAACTTAATAGATGACAGCTATTCTTTGCCTGCCTTGGCTATCAGTTCTGCCAACAACATTACCACAGAAATTAAACGAAGGATAACTCTTACCAATCACTAAGGCAATTGAATAGTAAGACCCTGTCCCGAACACCTAAGGAGACTCTATATAAGAACTTGATTATCCCAGTCCTACTCTATGGCGTTGTAGCATGGACTCAATGGTTTTGAGAGAGAAATCTGTCCCGTGCGTTGATGGGCTTTGGAGGACAAGATCTAACAACGAATTATACGAGCTTTCCGTCGAGATCGACCTCATTAGTAGCCTTAAATGAAAGGGCATGTAGAGCTAGTGGCCATAAATGCTCCAGCCTGCGGAATCTTCGAATCAATCTAGAGGGACAGCTTAGTCTTCAGCAACTTGGAATTCCAGATTCACTCTGAACTCTAGAGCTAATCTTTAGTTCCCACCTTAGACTTGGCGCTACCTTACTGCGATTTTCCTTTTTAAAAAAATTTAACACTTAGCACTCGCATAAATGTATGGAAAATGGGGTAGAGAACGAAAAAAAGATGCTTCAGATTGTAGCAGTGATATTTAATCGCTTAAAATATCTTAACCATCCTGGCCGCTAGATGGTCTCTATAGGCTGTAAAGTTCCTTTCGACTGCTATGACGGCTAAGGAGAAATGGCAAATAAGGGGCACCAGCGGCATTTTATGAGTTAAAGGGCATTTCCAGTCATATAAAGTACCCATAGAGTTGTTATAGCTGTAAAGAACCATCTAAATGTGATAAGGTTTAAACCAGATTCCTAAATGGGACGTATGTTAGAAAAAAATTCTGGGTTTCAACAAGGCAAATAGCAGCTAAGCAACTGAAGGGCAGCCTTCCTTCCACGTCCATTCTAGATAATTGAAAAGGACCCTATAAAATATGGTGATAAGGGCGATTCATATAGATCAAGTTGCCAAACTTCGAGTACATTTCTGCATTCCGGTTTACTAGCCTATGAGACGTGTGTAGATTTCCATGGAGCGATGTTGATGTAGACCGGGAGTTTCGGAAAGAAACAGAGAATCGGAAAAATGTCCTTCTATTGGAATAAATTCGAACAATTGGTATCGGGTCAGGTACACCATGTAGAGATGTCATCTGGAGTCCTTGAAACATAATTTGCGTAGAGCAATCTTTACCTTCGAAACTCTCTTAATGACGTTGATGCCTATGAAAGATTGTCTCAACTCCAGATCTCAGTGCATCATCCGACGACTCACGTGACACGAGTGTATATGCTCTGTGGAATTTGTTAACTGAAGAGCAGGTAGTGCAATAACTAAGCGATGACGTCAGGGAAGTTTCGCCAGGACGCCTCAAGCTATGGAGCCGAATCCAGTAAATATTACAAGATTTTGGAATAAATGGAGGCACGAGTGTATCCATACTCTTCAACAATGTCCAAAGAGGAAACAATAAATGTGTCATTTAACAGAAATTCTTCCGTTTTCAAACACATATAGTACATTACGACTTTGCAGCGTCAATGTCCAAACTGTCAGTTTAGGTACCTACGAGTACTTCAGCGTTACAATTGTCCTTATATCCTATCTTATCTTCCAATAGACTATGTGATGGATGTAGAATCAACCACACGTTACAAATATAAAAGAGCTAAGCACAAATATAGCATACCTTTTTCTTTTTCTTTTAGTTCCTGTTCCGGTTTACAAAATCCTTGAGACAGATTATGAAAACTATTTGGTAGTATGTAGTTATCTGCCAGTTTGGGAACATTCTGCGGCGGCATTTATTTACTTCCGTAATCGAGATACATCAGATTATATCGTTTCTGCTGCAGTTGATAATGCTGCAACTAAATATGCCGACTTCCAGGAAATGAATTTAGTCTATCAAGGCGAACGGTAAGTTATTTCATAAAATAAAAATTCAAAATAAATAATAAAATTATGTTTTCCTCTTTTGTTTCACAGTTGCAATGCATCATCCCGAAAAGAGCTACCGATGAGCTCGGTATTAATAGCGCTGCTTACTATTTTCTTGTTTATATTTATGCACAAATAAGAATTTAACTTTCAGCATTTATTATAGTTTATATTATATACTTTATTATTAGAAACTTATCGAACATATAATAATCAATATATAAAGATCGGTTAAAGTATTTTTTCAAAAAGGGTTACCTGGGCTTGTGATTTACTACAAAAAGAAATAGATTTCCTAAAGAGATGAATCCTTTTTCTCCGCCAACATTTGTTGTGAGTTTTTCACAGAAATTACATCTTCAACGTTGACTGTGTTGCCTGTATGTGTGCAATTTTGTATCATCCACATAATTTCAATCTAGACTATGTAAGTCGGCCATGGTTTAAAAGACACGCATAGACCGACTTAGATTCCAAATGAAGCTAACCCGAAATTGAAGGAGTTTCTTTCCCTCAGTAAGCCATCAAAATTCTTGGTGGCACATCCTTCATATCGCGTTTCCCTACCGCCTCATCAATGTCATCTCATTGCCATGTCCGATATCTCTGTCGTAGTTGAGTTGCTTCTCCAACTGTTCGTGTGACGAGGAAAATGAACGGAATAGCTTCTTATCCTTCTTTCAACATATTATCCGTTGAAATATACAGGTGTTTGTTTACATGCTAATGCTAATACCTCCACTTGTCTGCATTGCTACTGCATCACATTTGAGGGTTACCAGGCATTAGTATCATTCTACAAACCACCCTATTTTGGATAACCTCGTTACTGAAGTCAAGGATTTTCTGACATTTTCGCATGTGAGAGATTCAATTACTTTTTTTCGAATTTCGGCTGGAACTTGAGCATCAATAGTTTTTTGAAGTTTGTCCGTTATCGATTTCTTAATGTGAAGACTTTTGGGGGCACCTGCTGAAATTCATTTTTTCTTTAGGTTTCTCATTTAATCTACAACTCTGTCAAGTGCTTAGACTTATTTAGACACTTGAAAAAAGTGCAGTGCACCAGTATGAGTAAGCAGTCTGCGGTCTTTCTAACTGACGGGCTACATGCCTACCCATGTCTTAAAAACATCCGAAAGCATTCGCTTCATCTGTCGGAAAATTCGAAAACCATGTCATATGCAATCATGCTCATATGAAACTGATCTGTCAAAGAAATCCTAAGCAGGGACGCAGACATACCTAGCCTAAGTGCGGGTCCTGAAAAACTTCCCTTGAGCCTCTCTTAACAAGTTCTTCGGAGATTTCATTTCCCGTAATACCATTGTGATATTGGACCCAAATAAGATGCAGTGAAGGCTTGCATTCTAGAATTTACCTGGAAGTCGTGAGAACGTTTAGCACGACCTTAAGCTAAGATTGCGTCTGTCTCCGTTTAGAAAAGAGTTTATGTTCTCAATGAAAACGTCAGTGCCACATCCTAGATCGGTTCCGGAGACATCGCTGTGAATTCATTTCCTGACTCAGATTCTGAACGAAGCCAGTCCTGGGTAGAATGAACGTCGATTTCGTATTCTCGCAGTGACTGGAGTATAGTTTCTGATTTCATTGCGTCAAATAGCATGTCCATAAGTTTATAGTCAAACGAAAGTCCATTTCAATTTGATTTTAAGACGGCTTTGAAAATCTGCATATGCCTGAGCATGGACATCAAAATAATTGAGAGCGTTAAGCAGTGAGTCGATCAAGAATCGCCTTGCGCGTTACCTTCTTTACCTCCGACATCATGTATTGGTCACAGAATCTTCCTCGTTGACAGGCATGACAGTTTTCTGTACATAAGCCTCGATAATGCTCTCCATCCTCTTCAACATCAAGGAGGTCGGACTGATAGATCTGAAGTTCTTGGCGAACGTGTAGTCATCTATTCAGACTTTCGATATAGAAGTTACTCTTATTATTTTCGAGGGGTTCCGTACGTAAGCCTGTGCCAGAGTGACAATGAACCTTCTCTTTAGAGTTGACAAGAGCAGACCTATAGCTTTCTATAGCATAACAAGATATATGCCATCGGTAGCAGATGACTTGAAGCCATCAAAGATAACAACAGCGCATTCGACGTCCTCGTCCGTCAACACAACAGCTGACATATTCCAGTTTCAGCGTGTTATACAGGGTGTCCCCTAATTCGTCACCGATAATTTAGGAAATGATTCCTGGGTATGTTCTATGAAAAAAAATTGTTCTACAGTAAGGGTCTATCTCTAATGATGACAGCATTTATCGAGGACTTAAGAAAAGGTTTACTTTGGTGTACCCAGACCCATGTTAACGGAAAGTGCTCTGTTAATGTTAATGGTAGAAACTTTGTTTTTAGAATAAATATTAGCCTTTGTAATGGTGTATTAATAAAGTTGATGTCTTGTTTGAGTCTTTAGATATCCAATTTCTAAGCCTGTTCCATTTTCATTGCCCATGCTAATTTTTGATTTTGATGTCACTTTTCTCCAGGAAATCCCTAATTAATATAACGCTTTACTATTTTCTCCTTATGAAACTAACAATAATAAAAAAAACAATCAACAAAAAGTTTGCAGAAAAACAGGGTACACACCGCCTTTTCTTAAATCCTCGATAATAATGTCAACATGGGAGATAGAGCTTTACTGTAGAACGATTTTTTCATAGTATATACCCAGGAATCATTTCCCAAATTATCGTTGACGAATTATATGACACCATGTATAATTCAACTCAATTGCAGTTCCATTGATAGGAGCTGATTATGAGCTGGTTATGATTAGTTATCCAGATCCTTCGACGAGTTTTTCCATCATCATTTGACGTTGAATAGCGTTATATTGTATTTCAATCTGACTAGTATCCAGTTAAAGTTGTTGCATTTTCTCGTGTCACCTTCGCCTTTATACAGTGGGACAATGCAGTACAATCCTCCTCTGGTAGGCATACGATTGCATCTCATCGTCTTAAATATTTTTTAGCGATTCATTATGTTGTATGCTGGCTTGTGCCTCAGCATTTGACATCTCCTATTTCTTACTGCCGGGCTTTAGGTTTTGAGGGTCCTTCTTCTAATTCTCGATATAATTCTCCCTCGGGTATGGTACGTCCCCTAGCCACTGCTTTTTCCGACTCTTTTTTCGACGGCCATCTTAAGACAGATGCCCTTGACTACTATCACGCAGATATCACCGCCACCCAGAAAGTGCGATGGGATGGGCCGGACGTAAGGATGATAGAAAACTGTGATACTCATCTTACATCTACACTTTGATCTTAGCCATAAGGCCGAGAAGCGTATATACATACTATGATGATTGCGATATAGAAAAGGATCCGCCCTTACTCTGATGCTGATATGGATATGGATTTGACATATGTGCAGACTTAGGCAAGAAGTCTTGAGCTTCTATAAGTTTAATATGCGTCCATTTCCCAACGGAAGATAATGAAGACGCCACCAAAGAATGTTTCTACGAGCTTCTCGACAAGACATACATATGAGCATTGTCCGAAGTATGACATGACATGACGCCAGGATGGGAAAGGAGGACGTCTTTGGCAGGGCAGTTGGTAAGCATAATCTACACTGTATTACATCTGGCAACGGATCAGGCTTACTGACATTGCGGCGGGATGAAATATCACTTTACAATGTGGCCTTAAAAATAAAATAAAATGAACAAAAGTCAATTACTTTCAGTGTATTTTGGCTTCACTAGAAAGATTTTCTTTGGAGTACCACTTTATTCATCTGGCCTCGAAAGACTTCGCAGTACCGCATCCTGTCAATCCAATTTTCCAAGACCTTGCTGATTGTTTCTAGCTCTATCTCATAAATGACTTGGACGATATGCGCTTTAAGAGCTTGAATCGTTTCTGGATTGTCCCCATAACATCATTCTTTAAAGGTACCCCACTAAAAAAAGTCTAACGCAGCTCCCACGCGTCCAATTATCATCACCAAGGCGGCTGATAATACGATTACATAACTTAGCGCGCAAAAGATCGATTGTTTATTAGGCTGTGTTGCAAGGCGCGAAATCGTGCTAAAACCTAGCATCGTCCAAGTCCATGTCTTCAATTAAAGCATACAAAAATTCGGTAGTCATGGCTCTACAGAGCTGCCGTAATGCCCAAACTGAGAAGCGATAAGAAAGCGGATGGTCATGTGCTTTACATTACTGAGTCAGTTGAACTTTGTAACGGGATAAGAGACCTTTGTGCAAAACTCTCACGTACGACGACGGCGACCGTGAGTGTTGTCCGCAAGCAAGCCAGCCTCCCGAACTTTTTGCATAAACTTACGTACAGCGGGTGCGGTTTGTACTTCATTTTCCGAAATTTCTTTTCAATAAACACACTGTATGGGCAATACAGCACTCACTTTTGAAACAAGATTGCAATATTTCCCAATGTTGTTCAAGCGTAAAGTGATTCATTTCGCTCTCCGAAAGCATGATACTAACTGGCGGTCAAGATTTCGAGTGGGAAAGAGCTGTGAGTATCAAAACAACAAATGCGAATGCGGATTTTACAAGCTCCATAACAAAGGTGAACTACTCTGTGAAGGTATAACGTAGAAAAGCTGAAATCGCAAGATACCGCCAGAATCTTTGCCGAACGCGTATCCCGAAATCTCTCAATAACTCCTATGCTGCTAGCATCAAGTACCGAAGACCTGTGGCAACCTTACCAATGTGACGTTAGAAACACCGCAACTGATGTGTTGGGTTTCGTCCGACCACCGCAAAGAAATCACCGGTTTAAGAAAGAATGCCGACAACATGCAACTAATCAAGAGGTGTACAAATCGGCGCTGCAACGAAGGACGAGAGCCACTCATGAGTTCCATGAGCAGAAGAGACGGGAAGGATATCAGCTTCTCCAGAAAAAGAAAAAGGCCACGAGGCAAAGACAAAAGCCTATAGAGATGAAGAACGAAACTTTGTAGTAGAGCCACATTCTGTGCTGAGAATATGGAAAAACTTTTTCTACAGACTATATGTCAACAAAGGCCAACAATCCACCGCCAGGCAACAAAGACCATTCAACTTAAACGATGATAAGCAAGGCCTCCGCTCACCCGAACAAAACAAAGTAAAATAGTAATAGCTAAGCTGAAATCCAAGAAATCAGTCTTTGTAGAATGCGTACACAAACTCGTTACTCAGATCTGGTTAGAGGAGTGTATGCCTGATGAATGGAATCTGAGACCTCCTCAGCTGCGCCAACTATAAAGGTATCAGTCTCCTCAACATCGGATATAAGATCTTAACTGCCATATTGTGTGAAAGTCTGAAACCTTTCAACAAACTGATTGGTCTCTATCAGCGCGATTTCAGATTAGGACCACAATCGACAAAATCTTCACACTTTGGCAGACCCTGGAAAAAACTCAAGAAGTCCAAATCGATAGCCACCATCTTTTCATCGATTTTAAGGCCGCATATGACAGAATTTATCGACTTAACAGAGACATTTTTTGCCAAAAAATGTTTTACATAAGCTGACGTGCTGCCATGCGACTTCGTTAACATCATCCTTGAAAGTATAGTGCGAAATTAACATGGCAACTCTGGAGGTACAATCTTTCAAAAACCTGTGGAACTAGCGTATGCTGACGATATCAACATAATTGAGTGAACTCAGCGGGTTGTCACCGCTAGTATCGGCATTACGCACAACATCGAGAAATTAGACAGAACGAATTGGACAGTCGACAGCTACAATTTTGAGGTACTAAGGGACTTTATCTACCGTGGATCTGCGATGAATTCTGACAGCAACACCTCAGCAGAAATAAAACGAGGGATTACTCTTGCCAATCGCTGTTCCTTCGGGCTAAGAAGGCAATTGAATAAGGCTCTATCCTGAAAGGCCATCCTAGTTCTACTTGACTCTGAAACTGAAGTATAGACTCTATCGAAAGCGGAGCTGTTTCGACAGAAGAGTATTTCTAAAAATATTTGGGTTTGGGGGAAAAATTTGAACGATGAATTGTACAAGGTGGCGTAAAATTAATCATCCAATTTTGTTGTTGAATTATTTTTCTACAGAAAAAAAAAATTATCTGGAGTGATGGAAATCTTTACTTGGACCTTTACAATTGTTTCTGTTAAGTGAAAAATATGATATCCGCCAAGTGGCTGCCGCCAGTGTTGATACACATTTCTGCCAGTTTTATCGCATTTTCCATGCCTTTCCGCAAGATTTCCGGTGATAATTGTTGGCACTCCTGTCGAATATTCTCCATAGGGGCTACGATATTCTGAGGTTTGTTGGCATAAACCCGCGACTTCAAGTAGCCCAAAAGAAAGAAGTCTGGGATGGTTGAATCGGGCGATCTTGCTGTCCATGCCAAGTCAACAAAACCGGAGATTACGCGACCAGGAAACGCTTCCTTCACAATATCCATTGTGGCTCGTGCTGCGTATGTGGTTGCACCGTCTTGTTAAAACCACATGTTCAACAAGCCACGCTCATCCAATTCCGGTAATAAGAAGTCGTTTATCATGGCCCTGTAGCGTTCGCCAGTAACAGTAACCGTATTGCCGATGGCGTTCTCAAAAAAATACGGCCCAATCACTCCTCTCGGGTAAGTGGATCTAATGGTTCTTCGTGCTCACACGCTGGTTTTCAGTGCCCCAGAAATGAAGATTTTGCTTATTGACGTAACCGCTTAAGCGGAAATGCGCCTCGTTGCCCATAATGATTTTCGACACAAAATCGTCTTCTTCGTTATTGAGATTGAGGACGGCTTTGCAGTTATTCACGCGCGACTGACGATCAGGAGGCATTAACTGATACGCTGTTTGCACTTTTTACGGGAACAAGTGTAAGTCTTTCACTAAAATTCGCTGTAGGATTCGTCCGGTGATTCCCAATTCTCAGCGACATCGGCAACCACAGCCGCGATATTCTCGGCCAAAAGACCAGCCAGGTAGATCTTGCCTGGTCTCCTATGGTTCCACTCTGTTCGAGTCGAGTAGCTAAGTGCCGGAATGTTTGCCCAGTTGGCGCACCACGATTAGCAAATCGACGTCGAAATTCACGCTGCGGAACACCACCGACCGATTATTGGTCAAAAACATCGACACAATTATTCCACGCTCTCCCGGAGCATGTTGCTTGTCTGTTTGTATACAGCAGCTGTCTAATTTGCAAATGTCAAATATAATTGACGTACGACGCCATTTGGAAAAATTATACCATCTTCCGTTAGGGTGATTAATTTTACGCCACCTTGTACAAGGTGTACAGCCACATCGACCTAGTCACAAAACTGCGCATCAGTCGCCTGAGATTACTAGGCCATGTAGACCGAATAGACACCAATACTCCGGCCTGCAGAGGCTTCGAATCAAACCCGGAGGGACAACGTAGTTGAGGTAGACCTCACCCCAGGTGGCGCGGACAAGTAGAAGGGGACCTCAACCGACTTGGAGTGCGCAACTGGATGCGAGATAACTGGAGAGACTTGTCAGGTTTACTCCGAATCGTAGCGCCACCTAAAAAATACCCGATGGGATAGTGATCCATGTGTGTGCTTTCGTAATATACTGTGATAGGCTTTGGATGTGGAAGCCTTTCCGCGTATATAGACTTCGGGTAATTTCATTGGATGATAGTGCGCATCAGACCTAACGTAAACGTGCCTGCATCTGATTTTTCTCCATTTAGTCGCCTCTCACGACAAGAATAGGAAAGAACTGCGGCAATACTCTACTGACCGTTGTCGTCCGGGATACTATCTCAATACGCACGTATTCGTTATTAAACATCGTTTGGAAAATTGAACGCCTAAGTATTGAACAGCATGCAAGGCCATCATAGGTAATCTGTTACATTCCGTCAGATCAAAAATATTTATTTTCGTTTAGTTTAGATCATGCCTTCGATGTCTATTCGTGGTTAGTTTCTTTGAACAGGGTCAAGTACCTTACCTAATGACCCTCGGTTGCGTTAAATAATTTAGCTTCTAAGACATCCGCTTTAGCAGTCCATTAGATTTCATATTTATTACTACCTTTTTGGCCATATACCACCACAAATACATAAATGTTGAATGTCATTATATACATTGATTGATCGTAGTGGGGAATTGCCTCTCTGACATCTGTCAAATTTTCGGAAGTTTTAACTCTAGAGCTCAATACTTAATATTGTGTTCATTTAGATTTAAGGAAAATGGGCCAATTCAGTTCGAGGGAATCTCTTCTCGTTTGATATACGAGTTCAGGTACAACTTACAGCATAACAGCAAGCACTAACAAAATTTTAAGATAGTTACTACTCACCTGTTATGGGATTGCCGTCATTGAAATTAAATTTTCTTCACATATTTTGAAAAGCGATGTCATAAAAATTAGCCTCTAGAGCAATTACGTGCCGAAATGTTTTGCTCATGTTTTTTGTACCCTAGTCCAGCTCCACCACCATCCCCGCCACCAGCCTCGCCACCAGCCCCGCCACCAGTCCCGTCCCTGTTAAAATGCCCTGTGATGTGAAAGTTCCATGTACAATAAATAAATCAATTTCACGGTATCGAATAGTCAAGATAACTTTAGTAACGTAAATTAACGACAGTCATAGAGCAATTGACTTAAATGCCATAACTACTGCTAATGACTCGATTCATCTACTCATTACGGCATACAGTATGTTGTTGTAAAGCAAATTACGAGTATCTCAAGTGAATGGCATGCCGATTAGATAAGCTAAAAGTATAAAGCTGAGATTTCACGTATCTAATAAAATGAGAAATCAAAACAAAACGAGATGCACTTAGTGGGGTGCCTTATGAAGTGGCGCTCCAATGGGAATTGTTTCCAGCAGTAGACAATTTGAGTGCATAATTTGTGTTTGCACTTAATCCGGCCTAACTGAACTTGAACAAGAAATTATCGAATATTGTACGAGTAGATACACAATTTACCCAGTAATTGGCGGCATAAATCTAAAAAAAAACTTAAAGTAGACGGAGGTTATTAGCACTTGCTTGAGAATGAGTGATCATTGGTTTCACTGATATCGGTCGTGGTAATTACAATAGTTTGATAGATGATTGATGTTTTGCTGATATGCCATCATTTGAGTATGTACTTAGAGATAACACCGCATATCTCGGTAGACTTGGGACTGTAAGTGAAAGGGATTCTAAAAATTTCCGAGAAACTACTTGGATAGTGCTGTTGACTGTTTGTTGATTTTTTTGATTAATCAATGCTAGTAACCACGCTCTATATTTCAAGTACAAGTGTCACAACCGAGTGACGCAATAAACTTGTAGGCCGCATGCCTCCAAAATAGTTCCGACGGGCGCTTGGATTGGACTATTGACGTCGTCACCATAAGAAGAGCTGGGTTTTTCATGACTTTTTTTTGCAAACATCACTTATAAGGATTGAATGGCATTGATAAGAGGTAAAATACATATCAATTTAATGACACGAAAAGAAAGAACAGTACATCCTTCGGTGCTATCAATTTTTCTCGCAATTATATCACAGGATTGAAAATCATCACCAAAGAGATGCCAGATACCTCTTAGGGCATCTGTGGAAAATTATTCCCTGCAATTTGTGTTGGTTTCAATAAGACAAATACGGTATTTATCAAAGAGTTCTCTGACAACCTCCTTTACTTTTGTGATGAATACAAGATCATTTCGCTTTCGCACGTACCGCCAGCTATAAAATGCCTCAGTAACTCCAATGACTCATTCTAAAAAAGTATTACCCAAATGATTACCACGAATCTGTCCAAGTTAGAAAAACAATTTGCAAGTCAGTTAGAGTTAAATACTGCGATCAGTGATCTCAAAACAAATTGTTCCGCCCAAAGCATCTCTAACCTTAAATTGAGGGAATGGATAAACACCCTGCGTGAAGATCTTGATACTCATTTTCAATCCTCCTCAAAGAAACAACCATCTCCAATACAGCCTGATCCTATGCTCGAAGTAATCTTTGATAGAATCGACGAAGTCGGCGACGATCTAGCTGCCGCATAATCAATCACTTTCGATATCGAGGATCGTATTGAAATGATAAGCAGCAATTGACAATTTACCAATCCATACTCAACACCACCAGAATGTCCACTACAATACATCAATTTTCACCACCACCTCCTCGTCCACCACGGTTGATTGAATCTACAAATTCTACCGCTGCCCCTTCAATCCAAGAATCCGAAACTATTTCACCATCAACTTCTCCCGTCGCTGCCCCACGCAAGCTCATCAAACATTTTGGTACAACATGGACACCTTTCGAATGTAGGCGTAGGCTGGATAGGTTTGAAACACAGGTGATTACATTTTTCACCGAAGGCACCCCCCAAAACGGTGGTATTCTTTGGATCAAGAAATTCTTCGCAAACAAATACGGTATCACCATCAGCCAATGTAAAATATTCTTACCACAAAGGTAATCGCAACTTTAAATTCGACCTCCCTGCTATATACGAATAGTTAGTTAAAAACCCTGCTGGCGTTAATTTCAACCTTGAAAACATGCGTATCTGTAAATAGATCGATACACCTACTAAGAAACAGGATACAACTAATCTTAGCATTCAATCTAAATCTAAGTTTTTAAAACCCGTTTCCAACTCTCGTCCCAAACCTGACTCTAATGGGTATATAGCTTAATTCGTGCGGTTTTTTTGAACGTTTATGTAGGAAAAACCTGTACAATAGTGTTATTCAAAGTATTGGCCATTTGAAGCTATGACTTTTTCTCATCTTTCTGGCAATTTGTGGATCCCATCCCAAAAGAACTGCGCCGGCTTGGCAGCCAAGAATGAATCAAACCAATTTTTGATATTCTGCTTTGATGTGAACCGTATTTCAGTGAGGGCGTTCTGCATCGACCGAAACAAATGGTAGTCAGAAGGGGCAAGGTCTGGGCTGAAAGGCGGGTGGGGTAAGACTTCCCATCCACTGTTTTCCATATAGTTCTTAACCGGAATAGCAACGTGGGGCCGAGCTTTGTCATGATAGAAAATTATTGCCTCGTGTCTGGTCGCATATTCCGGTCGTTTTTCGGCCACTGCTCTCTTCAAATGGATTAATTGTGTTCGGTAACGTTGTCCATTGATGGCTTTACCCGGTTTTAGCAGCTCATAATACAGCACACCCATCGGATCCCACCAAATACAGAGCATTACCTTGGCCGGGTTTCACATATGATTTTTTGTGCTTGGGGTTGTTGTAATGGATCCATTTTTCATCACCAGTAACAATCCGATGCAAAAATGACTTCCTTTTGTGGCGTTCCAGCAGCATTTCGGACATGCAAAACCGCCTTTCGACGTCTCTCGGCTTGAGTTCATGTGGAACCCAATTTTCTTGCTTTTGAATATATCCAGCTGCTTTTAAACCTTTTGAAATGGCTGCTTGAGTGACACCCAAAGATTTTGCGAGCTCTTCTTGTGTTTGCCAACAATCTTCATAGAGTAATGCTTCCAGTTTTTTATCTTCAAACTTTTTTGGCTGCCCAGGACGTTCATCGTCTTCCAAGCCAAAATCACCACTTTTAAATCGTGCAAACCACTTTTGGCACGTTCGCTCAGCTAGAGCATGTTCACCATAAACTTCCACCAAAATACGATGACTTTCGGCAGCAGTTTTCTCCATATTAAAGTAATGAAGAAGAACTCCCCGCAAAAACACTTTTTCAGGCACAAAGTTCGACATATTTGAGTGAAAAAAAATTATTGCTGTTTACGCTTCAAATGAATGACATATACTGATATGACGTACAATGACAGTAGCTTTCCATTGCATGTTCCAATGGAATAACAATACAATAATAATAATACAACAACACATCTCCTAGCAAACCGCACGAATTAAGTTATAGACCCAATAGATATTTTGCAGGATACTGCCATTTCAAAACAATAAAAAAGATGAATAAAATCTGTAAAAATTGTGCAGAGGAAATGTTAAAAGACAAGCACGATTTCAATCTAACAGAAGTACTAATAAAATTAAAAGAATATGAGAATTCGAAAGAAAATACAGTTCTCTTGTGGCCGTCCGAAAAAAATGTTCAGGTATGCCGTTTTCATACACAAATATTCTCCGCATACTTTGAAAAACTGCCTTTTGCATCTAATTTAAGAGAAAACATAATCAAAGAATGTATAAAGGGCAACAAATATGAATTTTCCGAAATGGTTTGATACCTCTAGTGTATGTTACGAGCACATGATTAATTTAATAAATTTGGTAATAATTGTATTGCTTTGGAAAAAAAATGTAAATGGGTCCATGATAAGAACAGAAATAAAAACACGATTCCCAGAAATAAAATAAAAAAAATGAGCTATTGGGGAATTGTTTTATTGTAGGAAGAAAATAACAAATCGTGATCAATTTGATGTGATGGTTGGACTCATGAAGGAAAATGTAGACATTGCGCAAAATAGAAGCAAAAGAACTCCAGAGAAAATAAAACAATTTTGGGAAATATTACAAAGAAAAATGAATAGCTTAGGTCCAATAATTGGAAATTCAAAACTAACATATTCCTCTATTGCGCATATCCCGAATCAACTTTATAAGTCCTCCAATTATATTGCACCACCTGCCTCCGTTCCACGCAATCTCTCGCGTCAACGCGTCTCTTTCAAATTAACCCCAACCAAGAGTAGACAGTGTTCCTCTGAAACACCTAACACCTCTGCATTCGCCCCGGCTATCAATGCTTTCCCAAATTTCAATCTCAAAACCGATGCCAAATATCCCAACTTCATTAGTTCCCTCATCTGAAAACGTGTCTAATGCCCCTTCAATTGCCGCTGCTTCGCCTCAACATCATAGTCCACTAGCCCCATTTTTGACCCCCTTCTGCCCCCGCCAGTTAAAATAACTCAACAAACTTTTGACACAACAGAATGTCGTTAAGCACTTTTTAGGCTTAGAGAAGTTTGCTTTAAGGGAAAAACTAAAACAAGCGTCATGGTCTCCATACAGCAGGAAGGTCTCTCTACTGACCTTATACGTCTGAGGAACTTATATATCAAGTTCCACGAGATTTCGTGGATTTCGCTAACTATGTGCACTCAAAAAGGATCTCGCACCTTCAATGGAGCCGAGCTGATGACGAAAAATATATTCACCCCTAACGTGCTACCATTGCCAGTCTTTCTACGCATACTCCCTCCCGAAATAAAATTCCTCTTACCTTCTACTATCAAAACTTAAGAGGACTGCGATCTAAAACGCGTACTATCCTGCGCCAATCTCACGCTCTCCCATTCGAGGTCTACGCTCTGACTGAAGCTAATCTAATTCCCGATATAAAGAACCGGGAATTATTCCCCCTAGATTCAATGTTTTTCGAGATGACGATATTACCCGTCCAATTGATGATTCTCCTTGTCGAGGTGTCCTACTGGCCGTCCACAATGACCTAAACTCTTCTCCAATCGCTGTTTCTACTTCCTTCAAACCTGACTACGTTTCAATAAAGATAACCCTGCAGGTCCCTCTACGTTATGTGATTTTACATCCTACCGGCTCAACCTATCGAATGCTACCAACTCACTATCGATGCAATTGATCAAATAATTAACTTACCTCTCGATGATATCATCGTATTCGGCGATTTCAATCTACCTCAACTGCACTGGACTCAATCAAATGGAATCTTTTTTTATCGCAACTCCAAACTCGAGTAAAGAATGCCTCTTCTTGGATGAGCTTACAGACTCTAGCTAATGCCTAGTTAGTGGGGTCTCCAACTATATGGGAGGGCAATTAGACCTCATTTTCACCACTGACCCCATAAACTCCTCTGTCTCGCCCTGTCCCGTTTCACTATGGACCATTGATAACTTTCACCCACCACTTCTTCTTTTTCTTTTCCACCACTCTCCAATCCAGCTCACCCCATCTGCAGGTGCCTCTTCTTACGACTTCCATAAAGCGAATTTCCGCGAAATTAACGCATATCTTGGTAAGTGTTTTTTTTTTTATAATGAGCGCGCGCTCAAGGGGTTTGTGTACGCTTAAAATGTTTGTACACAGCGCCGGCGAAGGAAATTTCGGGGGGAAGAAAGTACAGGTACCGATGTACATTGTTTTTAAATGTTTGTAACGACCAGGAAACACAGAGATCGCTCTATTTTCTACAAAGAATTATTCAATTCTATTTCTCTCTATGTTCCCGTAATAAAACTCCTTCTACGAGCCCACCGTGGTATAATCGTAGACTTCGCTCTTCACGTAACAAGAGAAACAAATTACGAGCAGTTTTCCTTCGATCCATTTCTTTTGCTGACTATTTCGGGTCATATATTCAATTCGCGCAGCTTTATAAGGTTCTCTGCCAGCGATACCTTGATAGTGCGCCCAATGAAAGCTTCTAAACGCTCCCAAGCCTTTCTACCAATTCGTTAACTTTAAAACAAAAATCTGACGGTTTTCCTCGATCCCTCTCATACGAAAATACATCATCAACCATCCGATCTGCATACCATAGCCACTAACCTCGACGGATTCGTGTCCCCTGTTCTCTCACTCTTAGAAAGTGGTAAAGAAATTGACGTTATATCAACGGATTTCAGTAAGGCTTTTGACAAGATATCGCATAGACTAATACTGTTCAAACTCTCCGTTCCGGGCTTTGAACTCGTTTTTCTAAAATGGAATCGTTTTTAAAGTGTTCGCTTCAGGTCTGTTCTATCGGCCCCTTTCCTGGCTACTTCAGGTGTTCCAATCCTCTTCATCCTAACCATTAACGATCTTGATCATTCAACACTCAGCACTTTTTCTCTATGCTGACGATACCAAATTTTGTAAACCCATTTCCTCCCAATATGACTCCAGCCTTCTTCAAATGGATATAAATAATTTCAATGTCACCAAAATGTCAATCGATTACCTTCTTACATCAGTCCAACATGTTTCCTCCCCGCATTTGCCTTTTCCACTGTCAACCTATATCCCTTATTTAGTCTATCCGCGGCCTTGTCATATAATGTGGCAGGGAGCTTAATTTCCGCTCGCACATCGATGAGATAATTACCAAAGCAAACTCATCACTTGGCTTAGTTAGAAGGTGGTCCAAAGAATTCTGCAACCCGTACATGACCAGATCACTATGCATCACTCACGTTCGCCCCCTTCTCGAGTACGCTAGCTAAGCGTGGTGTCCCTTTCAAGGAGTTAACGTATCCCAAATTGAGAGCATCCATCCAGTGTCGTTTTCTTCGATTTGCTCTTCGGGGTCTACCTTGGAACTATCCTCTTTTTTTTTTTTTAAAAAAAAGAACTTAACACTCAAGAGGGTATACTACTCTTAAAATGCCGGAGCACGTGTTAAGTTTTTCGGAAAATTGGATCGCTCCATGGGTGGCATCCAACATTTAATGGGGAGACTAAATTATTAGTGTAAATTGGACTTGATGTTGTATTTAGGCAACCATTCATCTCACAAGATTTTAGTTGCCTGAAAAAAAGTCTTTCGGTCACGGCTGGTATTGAACCCCGAACCGTCCGATTGGGAAGCCAACACACTACCACTTGAGCCACGGCCACCCACAATCTAATCTTACCTCCCTATCGAGACCGTCAAACAATCTGAATTTCCGTGAGGAGCGAAGGGACGCAGCTGACATTCTTTTCATTCACCGACTCCTTTAAGGATTGCATTGTCTCTTTACAACTCCATTTTCTTATACACTAACCCCCGAAACCTACGTTGCCCCCGTCTCTTTTGTCTACCAATCCACCACACCACATATGTCTCTAACGAACCAATCTCCCATATGCTGCGTAAAGTAAACTCCAACCTTTACATTGTCAATATTAATCGCAGTACTCTCTCCTTAAATTCGATCTCCTTCATCATCCGTAGCTTTATGCCCTAGTGCTAAATCCTAGATTTAGCTAAACCTTAATTTTTATTAGTTTTTAAGCTTGTATTAAGCCAATTAAGCCCCCACCAAAATTCAAGCTAAAAAATCCATCTAACGCCTTTTCAAGAATTTCTGCAAAGATGATATGGCTAGCTTATTCAGATTGAAGTGCAGATACTCAAGGTCAGGTTGAGTGGTGTACCCGCACTATATTGGAATATTTCAAATGCCAAGAATGGGAAAAGTAAACCAACCAATGTGGATTGAATAGTTCGCGAGCCATGAAGTGTCAAACAACTTGACTTACCATATTTTTCATACTCAACTTCGTTTAATTGTGCGGCACTTGCTGCAATAAGTTATCTATACGATCTTTCAGATTACTTCCAGAATGGTGTGATGAGAGCAAATATGGGTGATTCATCTTTGAACAAACCTATTTACAGATCCTCAGATGACAAATAAAAATTTAGATAAAGAAATAGCCTCATCACTGTCTTGCTCATAGACTTGTTGACACAGATATCTGGAGAGTCAAAAAGTCGAGAAGTAAGTCTTCAAAATGGAAAAAAATGGCAACATTTGAAAAATGTCCATAAATCCAATATGATTTAAATTGAAACAAAGAGTCAATAAATATTACGAATAGAAGGCCAGGAAAGATCGCAATCTTTGTCTGCTGCTTTGTTTGGTATCCACAAAACCACAGATAAAACCTTTTAGCGATAAAAGCCAGCGTTTTTATAACTTTTTAGCACGTAAATACTGTAGGTCTGATTTTACAATGACTAAATCAAACCAGCTTAGTGTGTTTATTTAACATTTTAATGTCATTGAAATATGTACATGCTCGGATGTCATATAACACACAATATTTCAACAGCTTTTGATGTGACAAGGTAATGTATTACTACTTAGGATTCGGGGTTTATCAGAAAGTGTCACAAAATATTGCTTTCGGCTTTGTGGCAGTAACTCTTCTAATATAAGCTTTGTGAGGGGCTTCAATGATCATAAAAAGACCTACCGCTCTAGCATGAATAGTGTTGGAGAAAATTAAAGCTTCGTCCTTCTCTCTATGAAAGGTGATTCCTTCCACATCACAGTACTAGCGTCTAGATATTTTGGTGCGAATTTCTTCGTAAAACTAGGACTAAGCAACTAACGACCCAGAATTATAATTAGTAAACATTCGTAGAGATCTTTTCAAATAAAGGGTCACCAGATAAGAACGATAGGAAAAAAACTTAAATAAAACCACAACGGTGTGAGATATAAAATTGATTCTGGCTTTATTTTGAAGCTATGTTCATCCCATTATGTGTGGAAGGGCACATCATTCAAATGGCCGCTACGGCGGCTATGTTTTCTTCATTTCGCTCCAATCTCTGTCTGGTTGGTGGTTTACGATCCAAAAGAGTGTACTCATGCTCAAACTTTTCAACGGTACGACGAATTGCCTGCACATTGAAGCCATGGTTACGACCGTGCTAACGAAGAAATTCGCGTTGCGTATTTACAACTAAACTGGAATTTCGATATTTTTTATTAATTTCCGGACGCAAATATTACTAAATATTTTGACAGCTGGATGTCGTTGGTAACTTTGACAGCTGCTGAAGCATAACAATTAGAAACCTATCATTGCTGTCTGGTCACCCGATATAATCTGCGAAAATAATACAAATGGTTAATGGTTGGGTGCGGTAGAAATAGGGTAGGGACTGAAAGGTGTCAACGTGGCGATTGTAAAGGGTTTCTACACATCAATTCCGCTTGCTTTACCTCCAAATGGTAACCATCGGATACTGGTCGATGTGCATCCGGATTCGAATTCCCAAAGCGCGAGTGCTGACCAGTAAACAAAAAATTGCAACACTATAACGGGACAGTGGATGAATTCCACAGATGGAATCAACGGTGATGTAAAGTCCCGGAGAAAAGAAAATAAGACCTTATCCGGGCTACTCGGACATATTTGGAGCTCAGGCCGGTAAGGATTTCCGAGACTAAGTCAGGGTCTTGGAAAAGATATAGCGGCGGATAAGCCCTTGATGGACCATCAACAGCGCTCGAATCGACGAAGGGGTTTATTGACTTCGATCTAACCGACCTCTCGCCTAAGGGTCTGCATAATGGAACTGACCCACCAGGTTGGAGATTGTGCCCCCAAGAGATGGGATCGATTAAATAAATAAATAAACATGTACTCGTAAATACGGACTGATCTGTACGAGGAATATTAGTTCACTTAATTCACTTAATTGTGCGACATTCTACTACGGCGATTGTTATCGGCGGCAAACGCAACGCGCAAACTTAAGCAAGAAATCTTGAGTTTCCGGCATGTCAACGAGCGCTTCGTAACAATTTGTTTGCTAAATTTGCAACATTAGCCTTATATGCCCCCGCGGAGGAGAAAGAGAACGACTCCAAAGATGGCTTCTACGAGCTCTTGAACAAGACCTATGAACAGTGCCCTAGCAACGACATATAAATTATCGTTAGCGCATAAATAAAAAGCCATGAAGATAGGGCATCTCTTGTAGTACTGCCGGAAAGAATAGCCTGCACCACTTCCGATAACGGATTCAGGCTAATTGACTTTGCGGCTTGGCGGAACATTGTTGGCACGCGGTTACCGCATCTCGATATTCATGAGGGGACTTGAAGATCTCATGACCAATTAACCGTCTGCCAGATTGACCACATTACGATCGACGCAATGCACACCTCCAGTTTTATGAATGTTCGATCTTTCCGAGGGGCCGGCACCGATTCGGACCATTTTCTATTGCAGCCAAGGTATGGTTGCGGATATCCCGAACGCCGCAAAGTCAAAGTTAGGAAACTTAACGCCGGACGGCTACAATCGCAAGAGATCACAAAATCCTTTTCCGATCGAGTCTCCCTTGATCTCTTAAGAGGTCCTATGCCACCAGCATCAAGTATCAAAGACCAGTGGCAACATTGCCAACAAGCCATCAGAGATGCCACCGCAATGAAACCCCTGCTTTGACGACGACTGCCAGCAAGCATAAAAAGCGGCGCAGCATAGAAGGACAAGAGCTGGTCGCGGAAGAGGAGAGACCAACACTAGGTTCTCAGAAGGAAAAAGAAGGAGGATGACAAGTACGCGGGCGAAGAAATTGAGAGATGCTACTGCAGGAATGAGATTCGAAAGTCTTACCAAAAGATGAAAAAAGAGTATGCCAAGGACACAAACACTGAACCAAAGCCTCTAGGGGAACATCGTAGTAGAGTAAATTTAGAAAGAGCATTTCCATAGACTGTAAAACGGTGATGACAAACCAAATACCGCTGTCAGGCAGTTTAAGTAGAACAAAGATCTTGGAGGTAGGCGATGACTTAGTAAAGTACATATACCAACTCATCTATAAAATATGCTCGGACGAAAGTATAGCCGATGAATGGAAACTCAGCATTAATTTGTTCGATCCTCAAGAAAGGAGACCGTATTAATTCTTACAAGATCATCTCTGCCCTATTGTGTGAACGCCTGAAGTCGTTTGTCAACAACCTGATTGCTCCATATCAGTGCGGCTTTAGGCCAGAAAAGTCCACCATCGATTAAACATTCACACTACCTCAAATCTTGGAAGAAACCCATGAGCTCGAAATCGATACACACCACCTATTCATCGATTTTAAGGCCGCGTATGACAATCACCGGTTTGAGACACATTTCCGAAGGGCCAACGTAGACTCCGGTTATTGTTGCACCCAAAGTACGAATGCGGATATCACAGTCAAACAGAGTCAAGTAAGATCACCGAATTTCGGCGATGAAAAGCTGCAGTTGTGAAAGACCGATCCGTTCCGATCCTGCTTCCCTCAGACCCTTCTCAAAATCCTAGACCCAAACACAAGCACTGTTTCTAATGTGATTGGTTTCAAATCGCCACTATAAAGAAACATCGAATTTAAGCAGCTATATGCGCCCAACATGGACAACTAGCAGTCGATGCTGGGGATATGGAAAGGCTTTACTTGCAGACTGTATAACGGCGATGATGCTCAAAATAACCTTGTCATTCAGATTGAACTATTCATGAATTTAGATCGTCATTCCACATTTATTTTCCGAATTCAAATCCGCATATGGACGAACTGCACAAAGTAATTTCTCATTTTGACATCTCTGTCAAACTCGTCAGGTTGATTAGGATGACTATGGAGAACTCTCGCTGAACTCTCTAACATCTAACATCTAATCTAAGTCAAGAAAAGTTTTAGACAAGGCGACGCATTGTCGTGTGACTATTTTAACATAGCTCAATGCCCAGCAAAATGGTCACAATCTTTTTGAGATCGGGACAATTACTTGCGTACGCAAAGACGTAGATGATAAACTTTCGTTTTGGGCTTGAATTTTAGTTTTGAGGTGGAAGGCGTCAAATAACTTCGATGTACTAAAGGTTATCTACTTTGGCCCTAGACTTACAAGCCACACGAAGAATCACTCTTGTCAATCACTGTTTTTTGGGGTCAGGGGCCAATTGAATAACAATGTCCTTTCTCGCCAAACGGGCTTGATACAAGAACCTAATCATATCGGACCTACTCTATGTTGCAGAAGCCGGATGAAAAACCTTGAGACAGGTAATGGTAGATGAGATTCAACAGTACAGCGTCATCGATCTACACAGGCATCTACAGATCCAATGTCTAAGGTGACTGGGCCATGTTGAGTGAATGGACAACACAGCTTTAGTCCAAGGAGTTTTCGAGTCTAATCCTAACGAACGGCGCATAGTGGAGGAAGACTGGATGTTAAGTGGCACACGTAAGTAAAAGGCGACCTCAATTAAATTGTAGTGCGTTACTGGAGGTAGGTGGCGAGAGATCGTGTTAGCTGGAAAGAGTTATTTATTGACACCAAGGTTCACCCGATACTGTATCACTACCTAGAACCTAGGACCTAGTACGTGAGTAAGTCCTCCTTGTCGATTTCTTCCTAAAATAGCTATTTGAAATCTCTACTGTTACACGCTGCATGCAAGTTGTCATGAGGTCACAAAGCATCCTAACAGGCTTCTGTAAGCGCCTTGGGTGAGCTTGTAGTAGGTATTGCCTAATCGTTTCTAGCCAGTTATCGGAGCTGAACGATAAGAAGTTGGTGCTATCCTATTACGATCTTGGAAGGAGGTTTAAAAAGGTTGTCATCACAGCAAAGTCACAATTGTCATAGAATCGGGGCGTGACTCTCACCAGAAATGGAGACAGAAATAAGCACGAAACTCGGAAGTGAAGTATTCCGGAAAACAATGCGTACTACATGGCACCAAAGGCAAGATTATCAGCAAAATCTAATAAAATAGAGAAAACTTGCAGCCCGACATGGCCATATCTACATTTCTGTGATCTGAATCTTTGTGGCAAATTTAACAGTTGAACAGAACCTTGCTTTCCGCAACGTGACTTGCGCCACCGAGAGCAATAATCTTTAATCTGACGAACTTTGCGACCATTAGGCTTATTGCTTGTGATAACATGACGTCAGTCCTCTGATAGTTAAGAAGATTAAATCTGTACGAATTCGTATCAAAGTAGGATTATTCGTAGATAATACCAACGAGGGTATCTTTTACCGACTCGGTCGGTTATCATTTTCATGATCAAATAAAAAAATGTATTCACTCCAACATGAGCATATACGGAAACCGATAACGCATTTCTTGCTCTCCTGATTGGCCGAAAGATACCTTTAAGTAGACTACTTGGGTAGATGAATCAGATATGACGTCAATAGTCAGTAAATTACGTATCTTGTTATTCGTATAAAATACATGTTGGAATTTGACCTACTTTATCTAGAGTCTGCCATTCTAAGGAAGAGTCGGTACAGTGGGAATAAACCACAACAAGCCATCAAGAAATCATCAGGCTTTGAACGAATCAAGAGCCAAAGGTAATAATAGAACAACTGTTGCCAACAAGCATGAAAGTGCTGCAGATGCTCGTAGATCTAGCTTTCTTTTCCTACCATAAGCAAATATGATCGCCAAAGATCTGACGACTTACAGATCGCAGACTAACATGTGATCTGATGTCTAACAACAAGATGAAGGATGAAACACTGCAATGTAAGACACGAAGGCAGCTACAGAGAAAAACTATTGTAGATGGCAATTATATACGCAGATGAAAGAAAACAGGATTAGGCGCACGCATAAACATCTCGGAGGCTTCGAAGATGATTGAGCGGGTAACCACTGACTACCTAAAACATGGATTTAGCAAGTAGCGTTTCTGGTTCGCGTCAAGTGCTTGCTTGTCTCTCCTTAGTGGCGTCTGGAAACTTTATGTGCCAGCCATTAAATATGCAGGCTAGCATAGCAAACGCGAAGCAGGGCTCATCTTTGGATAAAGGAACAGTGAAAGAACTTCCAACATGAAGACTTGGCCTGCATCCAGGTCTCTAGTGGGTGACTTTCTTTCCGGCTACTTTGATATATTCGAAGACGAGGTGCGAAAGGGGCTTCAGAATGGCGGAAATGGGTTAACGGCACCACTCATAACCTCCTACGGAGCTTCCGACATCGGAGTAGCCAGTCCATTAAGCCCAAGGGGTGGCACAAAAAGTCTACCTCTCCAAGTTGGGTGTTATTCACCAGCTTAACTCACCAACAGAGCAAAAAAAAGCATATCCTTACGAAAGAAAATAAACCCAGGATACCACTATTCGCGAACCGAGAAAAACAAAAAGACATTGCACGTGGAATATTGGGAATCTTAATACACTACGTGCAGCAGGGAGACCCTTGACTGCTGTAAAGCAAATCTAATCGCCATCCAAGAAGTGCGAAAGAATGGACTGGGAGTAAGAAAGTTTAAAAACTTGTTACAGAGAACACAAGCAGCGGCTACTTAGAGGCGGATTAAAACCAGATCTAGACAGGAAGTCTCGAGTTTCAGGAATGTAAAGGAGAGACTCGACATAATCCGCTTCAAGGCTAAATTCGCGAAAATCAGCCAAGCATTGAGGTACCATTGGAGAAGGAGAACGATGGCACTAAGGATTGTTTAAATGAGTTCATCGACACGACATGTGCTCAATATCGTAGGACTGATGTTAAAAGCGTCCCAGAAGATTCTAACGCAAAGTCAGGAAAGGAGGACGCCTTTGGTAAATAAGTTTTGGGCATCCGTCGGTAAATATAACCTGTTCGATGTAACCTCTTACAAAGTATTATCGACTTATCGATAGGCTTAACGACTTTTGTCATCGAAGCAAGCAGGTGGTTCCCACATTGAGATATTTATAAGCAGACCTGGCGGTCTCCTGATCAATTTATCATAAACCAAATTGATTGCATTGAGATCGACGTAGGACACGACAATAATATTCTAGATATTCTAGATATTATTGTCAAGGTATTAATGTACTAATGCAGATATACCTAATGTCGTTCAAAAGAGGAAATACTGTGAGGAAGTTTGACGTCGGAAAGCTCCGTTCGTAAGAAACTGCCAGGGACTTAGCTGATCAAGTATCCTGTGTCGATGCCTTGCATATCAGAGGTATTAATTTTCTTAACGTCAGGTACAGGATCTTATCTGTCATATTGTCCAATTGTCGGAAACTACTTGTCAATGCTGATGGCGATAACGCGCCACCTCATCAGGCCTTTGGAAATCGGTGTTTGTTACTCAGGAGGCCATCTATGAGAGCCCATACACACCAGTCCTGCACTATGGTGGAGAAGCATGAAGATATTCTTAGTCGTTTTGAACGCACGATTTTTCGAGTTGGTTTTAGTCCCGTTCGCCTACCTAAACATCAAACTTGTCGTCTTTTAGAGGTTGAGTAAGGTCAATTAATCTCGGAAAGTTCTTCAGATGAGCCCCGAAAATACAGGATGCCCCCCCCCCCCCTTCCACTTCTCCATCATCTCATCAACTCCTTTTTCCCCTGGGCTATATCAAGGTGCCATGCGACCCGTATCGAAGATCAGCCTGGCTGAGGGTCCAACATCTCCAAAAATAGCTCAGTCACGAACGGAGTATCCGGATACCTGGTGACCTCCGGATTAGCTAGCACTATCTGTATACAGCAGATCTCTGTACGGATGGACCATCCTTTTTCCGCTACTTGTGGGTTCTAACTATGGGCAAGGTTTCCAAAAAAACAAAACCCGAGGTCGGTACTCCTTTAATACCAGGCTATAGAACGGTGACTGCATTGTCGGGCGGAGGCCAAACTGTGGCAGGCCATAAATGCAAACGCGACGAGCCTAAGCCCAAATTTTCCAGGAGTGGTAAGACTGTGGCAAGCCATGGTCCTACCACTTCCTCCACCCCTAGCAGCAGCAAGTTTGTGGCAGTATACAGCCGCATTGGTGGACATAAGCGCTGGGACAGCATAAAAACGTTTACAGAAAACTTTCCAACCTAGCAAAATGTACGAGAAAAGTGACTGACTGGGACTCATACAAAGAATCGCTCAAAATATATAAAAAAGATCTGAGAAAGGCAAAGCGGCAATTCTTGACATCATTCTGTGACAAAATTACAGAAACCTCTGAGGCATTGCGGCTAAGAAAAACCCTCTCCACAAATCCTATGATGCCTAGTTGTTTGAAAAAAATCGATGGCTCTTGGACAACCTCAAGTGATGAATCACTCAACCTGCTACTGGACACTCATTTTCCAGATAGCTGTCTATTCATGGCCAATAGCAACCGTGACTAGAATTCACGGTCTAATTACAAGACACAAGCTGCTTTGGGTGCTGAATAGCTTCAAACCTTCGGGACGGTATAGTCCTGCCGAGTTCTCAGATATTGTCCTGCCTACGCTACAGAATATCGTGAGGAGCTGTGTAGAACTGTCATGGAGAGATGTCAATGAAGTTTATATTCCCAAAGCTGGAAAATGCTCTCATGTTGTCCAAAAGTACAAAATGCTCACTTTCCTGCACATAGAGGGTGCCTTTTACAACTTCAGCACATCCGCAACCACAATTGCGCTGTCCACTATGCCGGCAGACGACTCACTTGGGGAGCTCATCAGCCTTATGCTAAATAGCAGGACAATCAACACCAAACTGGGAGGGACTTCTGCTAAACGATGCGTCAGTAGAGGTACGCCGCAATGCGGTGCTCTTTCTCCCCTTAAGTGAAGCTTAGTAGTTAATGAACTGCTGATATACCTGGAAGTGGGTGGTAGCAGGGTGATTGCCTATGTAGATGATGTTGCTATTGCCGTCTCAAGTAAGCATCCTAATACCATTAAAGAACTCCTTCAGCTAAATCTCAATAGACTAGCCCGTTGGGTAGATCGCTGTGGATTGGGAGTGAACCCAAAAAACTGATCTTGTCCTCTTTTCCAGGAAATATAAAATTCCATTTATAGACCTTTCCTCAGTAAACGGTACCAGTTTAGTTTTTCCGATACAGTAAAATATCTGGGTCTCATTTTTGACAGGAAACTAAGCTATAAACTTAACATTCAGGAAAGTTTCAAAAAAGCTACAGTGGCTTTATTCGCTTGCAAAAAAGCCATTTGGAACAAATATGGTCTTCAACCTCGCATAACCCACTGGCTATGCATCTCGGCCATAAGACTGATACTCACTTACGGGGTTATTGTCTGGTGGACATCCTTATACAAGGCATTCAACTGCAGCAAACTAAGCTGGGTCCAAAGAGCCGCATGTCTATGCATAAGCGGAGCCCTACGTTCTACTCCCTCCGCGGCATTAGATATTTTGTTTCACCTGACACCCCTTGATATCTTCAGCAGGCAAGTAGCTGTGACTGTAGCTATTAGCCTTAAAGCGACTACACAGTGCACAAATGATTTATTTGGTCACGCTAATATTCTTTATTTATTAGGAATCCTCACAGAGAACATCGGTTACACCATACCTGAACTTTGGTTTGACAAAGTCTTCCATTTAAGTTTCCTCTCTAGATCCTCCAGGAAGGAAGATGCTTTCATATGGAACAAGTCAATCCACGTTAACACAGATTGATCTAAAGCCGATAGCGGGGTTGGTGGGGGGGTTTCTTCTCAGATAAGCTAAATTTAAGCCTCTCCTTCGGTCTTCCAAATCACTGCAGCGTATTCGAGACGGAAATTTTGGCGACTAAAGAAGCTCTATCCTGGCTGATGAAAAACGTAAAATCTGCAAAGGATATCCGCATCTTTTCGGATAGTCAGGCCGTTATCAAGTCTCTGGACTCAGTCGCATTAAATTCTAAAACCGCTCTTGCATGCCGAACATCTTTTACGGAGATGGCAGAGCAGATCAACGTTCACCTTTGTTGGGTGCCGGGCTACTGAGACATTCCAGTTAATTGTAGGGCCGACGAACTCGCTAAATTTGGAACCACTCTACCGATTCTACCGGAAAAGGGTAGCACAGCTACGTCCAGATTAATATTAAAGCTGGATGCTAATAAAAGAACCGACCTTAGGTGGACTTAGGTGGACCAACATGTCTAGCGACCAAACAGATCTGCCCAAAGCTGGATCGTAATCTCTCTAGGAGTCTGATCCTTCGAAATAGGAAACATCTCAGCGCCATCATTGGTGTCATCACTGGACACTGCCTTATTGGCAAGTATGCAAGAAGGCTTGGCGCCTTCACAAACAGTTTATGTAGAAGGGCATGGATGAAGAGGAAGAGGAGACAATCCTCCACCTACTCTGTTCATGTCCAGCTCTCTCCCAAAGAAGAAAACTTCACTTGGGAGCTCCTACAATGACTTAGACGATCTAAAGAATATAGACGTTAACAGTCTCCTACACTTCATCATAAGCTCAAATTGGTTCCCTGAGTAAGAGGATCATAGATCCACGTGCCATCACAATGGGCAAATAGGTGAGCTAGTCTTTCCAACAGCCACTTTAACTTTACGTAACATAACCTTAAGTCCCGTTTGCGTTGAATGGTTTCGGGGGAGAATATATAACGGATATACATACACCAGCTGCGTGCCAATATGTACCTGGTCAAAAAGGAGCGTATTTTTCTCATTGAGCACATGGCCTCGGCTTAATTGGCGCTCGAAAGTGCAGGGCACCCCAAATATATAGCTTCTAGTGCGTTGCTGGAGGCAGTTTGTCAATGACTTTATTGATTGATACTCCGGTCCATGCAGCACTACATGCCCACTTAAATATGTAAGTAAACAGAAGAAAGCAGACAACAGCTAAATAGGCAAAGTCGAGTCTACTAAATAGCCATAGAGGTATGACGAGAAGTTGGTTGGTCGATGCCCCTGTGCATACCACAATGTAGCCTACCTAGCTAATTTTCGGGCTTTAAAAGAACGTCAAATCGAGTCCGTATAACGATTTGAACTGTTTAACGTCTTAGTTGCTAGGTTGAAAACGGACAAGACTTTGCCTTTCATGGGTGGACGTTGGTCTAGACGAAGAGTACAAACAGAATGAGAAGCAGGTCTGTCGAATCATAGCAATATGTTAGTGGAATACCTGGGCAATTCAACGAGTATCCTGTTCAGCAGAGAGGATATAGTTTCCCAGAAAACTAAAAATTGTTTCTTCCATTGACCACTTATGCCACGAATGGCTGTGAGTCACTAAGAAACACTTCTATTGAAGGGATTAATTGGCAAAGCACTCCATTAACATTTCTTGGAACTAATTTCCTGCTGAAAACCCCAAAAAATCACTTGACAGTGCGGAATTAATTTGCCTCGTTCTAATCTTTCAGCCGAATAAAAACTGCCGGTAAGTTATATTATTTCCTCTGCGATTCACATACAATAATTGCTAGATGAAAGATAAGAATTGTCTGAATCATAATTTATTTCATATGACATTCCTGATAGCGCCATTTTGTTTTTTCAGGTTCTTCCACCTTGTTGTTTGAACTTGAGCAACATTTGGAGTCCAATTTAGGGATTTACATGCGGAAAATTATCAGTAAGGCAAAGCAATTGATGTCTTTCGTCAAGATAGAGGCATAAAGTGACAGCCTATCCATTGACGCATGACTATGTTCTTGAAGATAACGTTGTAGCAACAAAAAATGTATGAGCTAAAAATAATTAAACGTACATATGTACCTTACGTGTTTGTCAGCAATTCAAAGCCATCAGGATTAGTATGTTCAAAAGACATTTTCGGTTTGAGGAGACTTTCACAGGGCGCACGAATGGATATCTGGTAAAATCCGAAGTCCAATACACCACGCAGTGCATTTCGATAAGCAAGAACCCGACTAGAAAAAGCGATTAAGCCCAGTAAACGCCTTTGCCCAAGAGATCGTTGCGATCGACAGCATGCCCGGTATCGGTACGACCGAACTTATTTGCCGATAGGTTTTTTTTAGCTTTGGAAGCGCCAACAGCTATTGTTTTTTTCAAAGAGAAAAGAGCACACATTCGTCTTATCGTCCTCTTGGTTTGCGTGACTCGATGGACAAAATCCTTGATCGGATCATTTATAAAAGACTCTTAAGAGTACATGAAACAGCAGGAAAACTATCGGAACACCAATACCGTTTTCATTAATCACGGTCAAACCACTGTGTAGGTAATAAATAAGATGAGACTGAGGTGTAATATAGAACAGGGCAGGAGTTAGTCAGAATGAACCAAGAAATATTGCCCCATATTCCTGAACGCGAAGATGACGAACTGGAACGCTCATTCGACGAACTGGGAACGGATTATGAAATACCGCACTATTTCTGTAAAATGATAACGAGCTATTACCCGAATAGGATGATCCTCCACGACTCTGACGATGGAGCTGAAACCTACGAAGTTACTGGCGGTGTACCACAAGGTTCGGTTTTAGTCCCTCTATTTTGTGTGGTTTAAAAACAACCAAATACTCGTGCGGAAGGAGGAGCGTGGAAAAGTCATCTCGATTAGATTTTTGAATGGATTCTTAATTTATTGAAACAAATGATGACTTATTGTTGTTGCTGTTGTTTGTCATACACCAGAATAGCTATTCGAAGTTTGAAAGAATACATTGTGTCTTTGACTCTTGCATTCCAGATATTTTTATTGTATCTGAAATTTCGTTTGATGGGTTTAAAATTAATGATTACAATTTGCCGGGTTCTGTTTTCTTTGCGAATCCAAATGAAGATTACACTGCAGTCAGGGTCGGCTGTTTTATTAAAGAAAAATTAATATTAAATGAAGTGGAGTGTTATCTGTTACATTTTCTGTTGTCCGTCTATCGACTGCACATGTTCAATGTTGTAGAATTCATAGAAGGATTTTCTTGTCTATTGGACAAACTAAAATCATACAACTTAATTACTTTGGAAGATTTTAATCTTAACCTCTTAGATGGTAGCGGAACTGTCACTAATTACTTGAGTCTTTTGGCTTCCCAGGGTTTAGCTAGCTTCATGAATGAACCTACGGGTACGGCTGTGGGTACGTTTGGATCATATTTATGCAGATTTGCAGACTTCCCATTGAGCGCCTGCGAAAAGTGCACATATGACTTGCAAATCACTGATCACTCAATGGTAGCCATAGCGAAGTAAATGGCCCCCAAAAACCAAAGACTAAAACTGATTTCATGAAGATAAAAAATCTTCTATTTTATGGGTCTTGGGACCCATGTAAACAACCATGGAAAGTGATGCTTCTATTTCCTATGATGTGCTTATTGCTTGCCTAACTAGACTTATATCAAACTGCGCCTATACAGAACCCCTAACAAAATTTAACAAAAGGACCCTGGATCTCAAGTCAACTCATTGGAAAGGTGCTCTAAGAATCCCTGAAAAATACGTTTAAAACAGACGACCTAAAAAAAAATATTGCTTTCTGTCGAATGCTTTCTGAATAATATTTTGAACAGGTCTCCTTCTACCAGAAAACCTCTTTCAATTTGCGTGAACAACTGCTAATATTCTGACAAACTTGACATTGCTAATGCATTCAATGGGTATTCCACGTCAATAACAAACAGCCTACCAACACAAATAGTCCAAAGAAGATACAATTTATCCCTCATCGGATGAAGAATTTCAAACCAAAAGAAAAAGCTTGGTATGACCGGGGCTCTAAAGAGGCTGTCATGATTAAAGAAACATTTTTTCGGTCCTATAAGCCCAACTCGACAGGGGAAATTCGACAAAGTTCAAACGAGCCAGGCAGGAAAGATTGCATTGTCTTTCTCAAGCATGTGATATTTTAATACGAGAGTCAGCATTCGAACTGGTTTGCGTGATGCTATACTCATCGTATCTTCAATGCTACCTGTCGCCATACTTCCTCGTACTGAGGAATTTGTAAAACTCAAAAGGTTACGAGCTGGAAATGGCAGGGTCCCCTTCGACTTGCGTGCGCCACCTGTGGCGCAGTCTCCTTCTACAGCGCTGTCCCTTAGAGACGGATTTGGACCGGACCATTGGTGTCCATCCGCTCGACACGACCCACTTATATCAGTCGTTGGGCTTTCACTAGCTAGATCAGTGTCGCTGTACAGACCTGACCCAAAGAGCTTTGCAAGAGCACCCTCATACATTTTTGATAAAGTCCATGCCTCTGTGCCATAAGGCAGGACTGGGATTATGTATTAAGGTCTTATACTCGTATAGATTACTTTTGTTGTTAGAGAGATAGCTTTGCTTGTCAATTGCCTTCTCAGCCCAAAGAAGCAGCGATTGGCAAGAGTTATTCTTCGTTCGATCTCAACGTTGGTGTCGTTGTCTGAATTGGTAGTGGAGACTAGTTAGGCAAAGTCCTTAACTACTTCAAAGTTATATCTGTCGAGAGTGACGGTCTGTCCGACACGTTGGTATTGGGTGTTCTATCTTGTTGACAGCATATACTTGGTATTGAACTCATTGACCGTTAAACCCATCTTCGCCACTTCTCGTGAAAGCGCTACTGACATCACGGCTCTCGGTAAGTGTTTTACCGAGCGTGCATTCTCCATCGTTTTCTTACGCAAACGGGCGAGTTTGGAAGGGATACCAAAACGAGACATTGCTCTGTGAAGCAATGAAGAAGAAAAAGAAAAACTTGGAGCACATGGGTTTGGTCGACGGTGGACTTTCCTGGCCTATGGCCATACTGATCTGAACCAATCAGGTAGTTGACGAACGGCTTCAGGCGTTCACACCGTACAGTAGAGAGGGTCTTGTTGGCGATATTAAAAAGACTAATGCCTCTGTAGTTGGCGCCGTTCGGAGGGTCTCTATTCTTGAGGATCGGACAAACAATGTTGAGGTTGTATACATTTAGGATACTTTCGACCGACCTTGCTTTACAAAACAGTTGCTATATGCTCATTACAAATTCATCACCTCCCACTTTGAACAGCTCTGGAGTAAGGCCGTCCGCTCCAGCAGCTTTGTTGGGCTTGGGTCGGATGGACGGAGTTGTTGACCTACGTCGTGCTTGTTCGTCTCTACTGGCTTGGGTTCGGGGTTTGTGTTCGTGGCAGGTTTTTTTGCCAGCTGTTAAGACTTCTGAATTCCATTCCTGTAGTAGCATCTTTCTATTTCCTACGCCGCCACGCGTTTCTCATGCTCCTTCTTTTTCCTCTTGAGAAGTCGGTGTTCGTCTCTCATCTTTTGTTCATAGAGCTCGTGATCAGCGCTACTCCTTCTATGCAGCTCCTCTTTGTATACCTATTGCTTAGCTGCATGTGCTTGTTAGCACTCGTCATCAAACCAGGGGTTTCGTCGTGATGGCCCAATGAAACCCAGGGGTTAGAGGCGGTCATTCAATTTGATGTTGGCCCCTCGGAACATTCGGAGATTCATAATACATACTGTAGGAGTGCTTTGCGTCGATCGCAATGTGGTGGAATTATTTTGCCCCGCTGCAAAGTCGAATAGTCTGGATCCATTATCGAAGGTTGTGTCTTGCAGGCTACACTTTCCTGCAGTACTACCAAAAGTGCCCTATCTTCCTAGCTTTGTATTAAAGTCGCTAAGGACAATTTATATGCCATAGCTAGGGCACTGTTCGTAGATCTTATGCAAAGAGCCTGTAGAAGCTATCTTTGGTGTCGTCACCTTTCTTCTCTGTGGGGGCATGCGCTAATATAAGGCTAATAATGACTAATTTAGCCATAGGACGAATTATTACGAGACGATCATTAACATGGCGGAAACTCAAGACTTCTTACCTAAGTCCGCCACTAGCAACACATTCGCATCAAAACAGGCGCTGCGTTTGGCTTCGATAACAATCGCCGTAGTAGACGTCAAAGTTTTTCATGCTCTTTTTATCCTGCCCATCTCATCGCATTTCTGGGATGGCGGTTCCATCTACTTTGCAGCGGTCCAGGGACTCCGCTAGTTCTTCGACTACACGTGGCCTATTAAGTTTGTTGCCCTTATTTCGTTTGTAGTAGATCCGTCTGTACTAGAGATCTGTTGTGGCTTCGTATCTTAGTTTTTTTTGTTCCATGTCCGAGAAGTTACCCCGGCGGCACAACCCACAACCTGGAGGCCCAGTTCAATTATAGATACCCCTAGTACGAGCGGTCGGTTAGGCCGAAGCCAGTAACGCGCTCGGGGAAGTGAGCGCTGCTGTTAAATGCTCATCCACCCATTAGTATTCCAAAAACCCTGACTTAGTCTCGGAAATCCTTACCGGCCTGACTTCCAAATATGTCAGAGTTGCCCGGATAAGATTGATTCCATCTAATTAATTCATCCGCTGTTCCGTTTATAGTGCTGCTATTTTCGTCAGCGCTTATAAATTTGGCAAGTGGAATCCGGATAGACATCGACCAGTACCTAATGGTTACCACTTGGGAGGTAAAGGAAGCACAATTGTGCAATTGATGCGTACAAAAAGTTACAATACTGGATATCGCCATGTTGACACCTCTCAGTCCCTATCCTATTTATACAGCATCCAAACCAACCACTGTTGCACTCTGTTAAAAATTTTCAAAACCTGAATCCATTGCAGAACGTGGTGTTATGCTTACTATGTTTGAGCATAATCCGCTCTAAAACGGCTTTCTTACCTACCTTTGCGTTAAGACATCCTAGCAAAATTTTGATATCATAACTGGACAAGATCTTTAATTTTAATTCTGTCGCCATTATACTACATATATAGAGGCATGGACGCAAATCAAGGTTATATTTACAAATTTGACCTCTGTGCTGATTTCTATGTGGCGTTCGCCTGCATGCCGAAGCTTAAGACTTTTTGCTTAATCATCCCTCGATTTGCATCCACATGCAAATAAGCGTCGTCTTCCGTCTTTGTAGCAGTCGCCATAGTAGATGTTGTAACCTTTCATTTGCCTTTTGCCCGGTCTATTTCATGGCAATTCTTGGATTGCGTTTATTCCATCCCGTGGCAGTATCCTCATTGTTTTAACTAGAATCGCCGTTGGCCTATTCTGCATGGTCTCCGACAATGCCGAAGTACCTAAAAAAGGCAGTATGCACGAAATTCTGCAACTGACTAGAGCCGTGGATGTCGCCGTTGATTCGTATGTGGAAATCTTTCGCTGCCGTCTTGATGAAGGGAAGTGCCCGTGTGCGAACTTTCTCTCCCCCAATGTCGCTAGCAGACGCCAATGAGGTACTCGATACCCTACATTGTTTCACGTGGTGGAGAGTGTAGGAGATGATTGGCAGAGGTCGTTATTAAACGCTTGTCCAGTATTCAAAGCCCCCCGGCAATACTATTTTTATGTACGATGTTACTTTGACCTTGGTCTTTGGTCACATGGATATCTGTTCGAACACTCTAGCTCTTACTAGGATAAAATCCGTTTGTCGATTAATTATCTATCGGAGTTAATGATCGAAGTTTTAGAGTAGCACAGCAAAACAATTTCTACGACAAGTTAAGCTAATGTCATCCACCCAATCTATCTACGCACGTATTAAGGAATACTGCCAGGCTACGAGCATGAACGTTTTCAGAAGTACAGTAGTTCTGGAATGAGTTTATTAAACTATAAAGGAAAGAAAATTGACTTCGATTTACCAGAGTGAAGTCTTCAAAGCTTACAGAGCTGTCTACACTATTCGCCGGCATTGCCTTGACTGAATGACAACGACCTTCTGTTGGGCGCCAAATTTGGTTGAACTGAATAATTCATGGTGTATCTGTGTCTGAAGTTTCTACAACTTTCTAAATTACAAAACAATTCAGAATCTATCGTCATTTCTTAAAGCTCACCAAACATTAAACAACAGCCTTCTTCATTTATTTACTCCAATTTCCTTCCCAACTCAATGACACTATCGTATACGAAATCGTTCACTAAACTCTGATCACATCTCATCACGATGAAGGTGTATAAAAATCCAATGAAAAGGATTTCACCCCTTAGATCCGACAAACCATTTAAGACTTTATCACCAATTGCCGTCGTCTCAAATGAAAGCCACCTAATCCACCGCACATACAGAATCTTTCCTCCTTACCAGGTTCACACTTTAATGCACTCACCCTGCAGCACTGTAACTCGCTTCACAAGTCTTTCACACTGCCGGTTGGTCGTCATCATCGTCATCGTCATAGTCATCACCAGGTCAGTTAAGAACTGGGAACTACCCTCCACCGTGTCACGGGACGAGAGTCAGTTAATCTTAAATGCTTCTTGCAGTTTTCGTTGTGGTGAGTGGGTTGAGTTTAAGTTTGGGTTGTGTGAACGCATATCATCGTCATTCATGCCATCTACAGAGTGAACGTGATCAGAATAATTAAGCGCCATGACTAGGGCTAGAACCAACACCGGCTACCAGGACACCTACATTTGAGTGTCGCCCTTGTTCCTTTTTTTTTGATGTTGTTGTTACTCACCGTTTAAGTCTCGGTGCAAAGTATTTCACTTATTTTCGTTGCCAGAGATGGTATTGCCTTAGCTAGTGGCTATCGCCATTTGCAGATGCTTGCGTCCTGCGGTTTTTACGATACTCCAATGTCCTGTGCTTGCTTGTGGTCGTTATAAATGCTCCCAGCGATTTGGAGGGGATATTACCTACATACACGTACAGCTTTGTGTTGTATGCTCACATGAAAGGTGGCAGAGGACTTTTGCTTTAATATTTGAAGACAGCCCTTTGATGGGATTACTCGGGGCAAGTTAAAATACCAAAAAAACATCCAACTAGAACTGGTATGGTGGTATTTGGTGCGTGATGATGATGCTGATGATGAGATGATAGTTATGGAAGGAGTCTAGGATACCACCATAACATCTACCACTAACAACAACTGCGACAGCTGTCACAACAAGCTGTAGCTCATTTTTAATCGGCTACTCAAGGGAGAGCTACTCTGGAAGATTGCTTAGGGGGTGTTCTACCATATGTATGCCAAGTCCTGTGTAAGCTTAAAAATTAATGTTGCATGCAGCTGTACATATGAGTCTGTTCTGGTTCTACTCCTATGTCTATGGGTATGTATGTCTGAAATGATGTGTGGACTGGGTCAGAAAAATGAACTCGAATGCATGATGAGAATTTTTTCGCATCACCCTTCGTCCTCGATGATGCTTGAGAAGAGAGATGAATTATTTTCACTTCTTCCATCTCGAATAAAGCTTGCTCACCTGATTGTTGTTCGGTGACCCATTTTTCGAGTGACTACCTGTTTGGAATAAAATTTACGCGAATCCAAGTTTGGTACACCGCAGTGGACCCACTGTACATATATGAGGTTAGGAGGTGCGATTTTGGTGTTATAAGGCGAGAATTTGAATTGGAAATGTGACAAAAGGTCTCGGTAATAATGGAGTGACATGAAGTTGTAGTTGGTGGCTTAAGAAAGATAGACAGGTAAACGTTGACACTGACAACTCACAATCTCATTTTCTACTGAGCAAGTGAACTTTGACAAACACGTTAATGCAGCTGACTGAATTCAGAATTCTTCTGTACCAAAGCGGGTATTAAAAAGATGAGAAGAATTCTGCCGAGAACCAGGGTTGGTAGTACGCATGTAAATATGCTACAAAGGACTTGGAAAAATGATTAAATCTAACTGAGCCCAGTTACATTCACAAGATTCCCACGACCATATTTTGTAGATAGGTCAGGCTTTCACCAGTTTCTTAAGAACAGCGTTTGTTCTTTTGACTCTAAGAAGTTCATCATGTACGAGTTGCTACAATGTGTTTCAACTCTCTTCAGGTCATTCCAGGAGACCATGCTGCAAACACAAGTTTCTATGTGAAAACAAATGGAGTATATGAACTTCTCGGTAATACCTCTCCTATGCAAGTCACTGAAGACCACGGAGGGCAGATCACTATTCTTCACATTGTGGTTGCTCCAGGAGAAGCGGACTGAACAACTGAGGTAATGTTTGATGTGTCCCAAGATTATTGTAGTGCTCATATTATTAACCGAAGGGAACAACACTACAGTAGGCTGCCACTATTTGGGAAAAGATCCTTTTTGAATTGAGTGGAAGCTGAAGGTCTGTCAAAAAATTTGGTACCGCTTAAAAAGCTCCCCTGTTTTTCCGGGAGATGCATTGCGTAATTGTTGATGACATATTCGACTTCAGAGACAGAAGGTAGTCGCCCAAAAAATTATGTTCCACGGCGAAATGCTCCATTCCACCTTTGAGTTGAATACCCGAAATTGCACGTGATCGAGTGCAGATTTCGGTATTCTGCAGAAAAGGCGTATCGACACACTTTGTCGCTGTTTTACTTCATACGTTATTGTACCTAAAGTTCTTATAACATTACGTCTCCGTCGGTATATACCCACTATTGGGTATTGTATTTAGATCTTTAGAATTTATAAAATGGCATAACATTTAAGTACCCAGTACCCATTTCCCACATCTTAACACCCATAACAGCAGATAACTAACCCCCCTCGTCAGCCAGATTGATCACATTACAGTCGACACCAAAGAAACCATCACGGCATTCTGGATGTCCGAACTTTGCGAGAAGCCAACGTAGACTCGGGTTATTACCTAATTGAAGTCTGTGTACGAAAGCGGATATTACAGGCACAACGGAAGCAAGTAACACACCAACTTTTTGCTACAGTAGCAGGAGACCACTAGAAACTTTCCCGACCACATTTTCTTCAAGCTGTCTTAAAATCCTAGCTCTCATATATAGACCATAAAACATTAATGGGACTCCGGTGGATAATTCACCAGACACCCTGCTCCTGACACGATTGTTTTCAAGGCACCATCACAAGAAAATCTCTGGCTTGACGATGAATGTTCGCAGCCAAGTACGGGGCATATAAAGCTACATCAAATGGCGAGAGCTGCTCGTCAGCCCTATGCGCAGAAAAAAGGGAAGAGCATATGGTCCTCGGAAAAAGTATTATGTGAAAGACGTATATGACAGTGTGCATGGGATGAACTACACAACGTCATATCCATCACTGCCAAGCTCGTCAGATTGTGCAGGATGACTATGGAGGATTCCAATCTTAGCAGTAATGTGGACCTATGCAAGCTCGCTTAAACCAACTTCAATAAATAATTGAGAAAGTCCAATAGAGCTTTCTGTAGAAAGACCTGCGAAAATCTGGAAGAAATAGAAGAGGTCGCACGTTTTCAGAAAGTTGTCCCTAAAGACTTTTCAAATAGCTTTCACAGCTAGTCGAGACGAAACTCTAAAAATGTTAAGGTTCGTCTCCCACTCTCGGCCCTTTTAAACAAAACGAAGTATATCAATTCTGAAGCCACAAATTTATCCTACAATAACAGAGTTAACAGCCTATCTGGGAATATGTTCAGTATAGACAAAGCTGAATGGGTCATAAACTTATTTAAACCATACAAGGCACCTGGAACAGACTGAATCTTCCTAGTACTGATTCAAAACGGTCTGGTGCAGATTAAATAGGCCTACCGGCAAAAGGAGCCTACAATATGTGCTATCCTAGATATTGAAGATGCTTCTATAGAAGCCTTCATTGTCTTAATGCCACTCCATCTCTTCATAAAGAAGATGGCAATTCGCTACATGGTCAGACTAATGCATACAGGAGAGATTAGTCACTCAGATTACATGGATCAAATGAACCTTCGCTCTGAAATTGCCGAGCTTAACATGATCTGCGTGATAACGAAAGACTCTGTACTTCAGCAGAAGTTTTAATGTAGTGATTCCACGCCAAGAAGAATGGAACTACAAAATCCCAACCTCAAAACTTAAGGGTATTAACTGGTATACAAATATACCTGCATACCGAAGTGAGTGTTAGTATATTTGGTCCAAACACCAGAATTTCGCAACCAGTGGGAAAAAGTCCCAGTGTACTTCAAGCGGAAATACATTCATTCAGGTTTGCGCAAACCTAATCTTCGATAAGGGAATGAAGGGCATCCCAATACATATACTTAGGGAGAGCCATTAAAAAATTCGGCTCTAATCTATATAAACTCGATAAATAACAAATGTTGCACAACTGCTGACACGTGCTAGGGATACTCTACAACATAGCGAATTCCCATGTAAATTGTCATGAGAGCTCGCCATACTCGTATGAAGCCAGCCATGACCCTATATGATTATACCTGGGTCTACAGTACGCCTTGGATAGCTAAACATACGAGTATGTATTTTTAACTTCCAGATTGTAAGGATATGTTTTGATCTATATTTTAATAAGTTTAATTTATTTCATGTATAGGGAGGGTGAAGACAAGCTAGGGGTATTTACGATATTTAGGCGTGCGTTATTCAAGACAAACATACAGGATTAAATTTTTGTAGGGAACTTAGGGTAGGTAAAAGTGACTGTTGGAAATATCAACCCACTTAGGCCTATTGGCCCGTTGTGATGCCACTTGGATCTATGATCCTCTTACACATGGAACCAATTTGAGCTTATGACGAAGCGTAGGAGACTATTAACGTCTATATTTTTTAGATCGTTTAGGTGATTCTAGAAGAAATCACCTAAATAAAGTTTTCTTCTCTGAGAGAGAGAGAGCTGAATATGTACAGAGTAGGTGGAGGATTGTCTCCTCTTCTTCCACGTCCATACAGCTACAGAAATCGTTTGTGAAAGCGTCAATCCTTCATGCACACATGCTTGCCCTTAAGGCGGTGTCCAATGATGACACCTGATGGCGCTGAGATGTCTTTTTATTAGCATTCAGCTTTAATATTAATTTGCAAGTAGCGATCGGTATACCGATTCTACTCTTTTCCTGTAGAATAGGTAGAGTGGTTCCAATTTTAACGAGTTCGTCGGCCCTACAATTCCCTGGAATGTCTCTGTGGCCTGGCACACAAGAAAAAAGTCCAGGGACTTCATAGCGGCCTGACTATCCGAAACGATGCTGATATCCTTTGCAGATTTTACATTTTTCTTCAGCCAGGATAGAGCTCCTTTAATCGCCAAAATTTCCGCCTGGAACACTGTACAGTGATTTGGAAGACGGAAGGAGAAGCCTTAGATTTAACTTATCTGAGAAAATATGGACACCAAACCCTCTATCAGTTGTAGATCCTGTAGTGGTGTCCCAATTTACGGGTGAGTTAAATTGGTCAGTGGTTAAACTCGTTTACCTGAAAGCAGCGGTTGGCATGCTTGCGGTTGCGCCGCCATCAGCTCGACTACAAAAAACATAATTTCATGCCAAAAGGGGTATCGGTTTGAAACTAAGTAGAAATAAAAAAATATAAAGTAATTTTCCCCGCATACCTGAGGAATAAACATATGTACACACATACATATGTAATAGGGCTATTGCAAAAGAAAGTTTTGAAGGTTGAAATTAATAAAGAATGGTATGAACTTAAAACGTCAGGGCGGTGTCATCGATGTTTGAACACCAGGAGAATCCCCCTCACAGCACTAAGTCGATACCAGTGAACCATGGTTATCTTGTTCTCAAATTTTGCTAAGATAACTCCTAAAAAATTCCCTCAAACACTGATCAGTATCACATCTCAACAAAACTTAGTATTCAAAATATTATATATCTATATATGTATCAAACGTAAATGTATTTAGGTATAAGTGACTTCACATGATTTAAAAGGTATAATAGTTTCGATTTATAGACACTTCATTAATATCCGAATTTAGGTTGTAAGTTAATTAGGTTATATGTCAAATGCAGTATTGTGTGAAAAATGTATATTATATGTATGTATGTGAAAGCAAATTGTATGATTAGTTGTTATGTAAAGTTATATTTTTAGTTTCAAAAGTCAAAGAGTGGATTAAAATGGTACTCACGGTTCTAACGATGCTTTCTGCAGTGTTGTTTGTGCACAAATCCCTCTGCCTTGTTAGAATATTTACTTAGGTACACATATAAAAAAATTTAATTCAATCTTAGGATTCACAATTTCTTTCTTTATGTTACTTTCATTAACTTTTTTTTTTGTTATTTTAATCTTTTTTCTATTTGTAAACTTTAGGATTAATATGGCATGTTTATTTTTCGTTGTACTATTTGAATATGTCTAGTGTTTTAACTGAATTGTTGTTCCTTGGCAAATTGTTGATGTCTGGTATGAGTAGGTAAATTCATTGAAGTTTGGTTTTTTCTTTCTTGCTTTTTACTTTTTTTTGTTTTTATTTAGGTAGCATGAAACTCCAAGTAGTTTGTTTAAATATAGAGAAGAAAATCTGCGGATGGCCTGGCAAAGATGTGTGGCCGTTATCACGAGCCGCTACGTTACTGTATCTGGCCTCGCATGTTTTGTAATGGCGATCAAGACGTAACTCATACTTTCTTCCAAATGCCATCCACAGTACTCTGTTTAGAAGACTCACGATTAAAATTTTGTTAGACCCAACTAAAATATTACGATTTTACCTTTATTTTGTGTTTTTTTTTCCGGTTTTATATCTCAATATAGATTCGTACTTTTTTACTTTTATATTTTTTTGTCGTTTGTGGTTTTTTTTTTTTTTGTTTGTACTTAATAAAAACTAGCCACCAGCTCAAAATTGGCAATGGAAAAATGCGAGATGATAGCAAAGAAAAGGAGAGCAGGAAACTTGCGCATAAGCTTAAGTACTCTATGTGATGTACTAAATTTTTGCCAATTGGTATAATTGGAGACTGTGTTCGCAGATCAACTATTCTATCTATTATAGGCAACATGTTGCTCGTAAATTGACACGTTTCACGTCAAAACCAACGTGGGATAAAAGAATTTTTTTTTCTTCGAAAAAGGATTGGAAAACCATATTTCAATGAACCACGCCGCAATCCATCTGTGTAAAAATGGATTGACTTGTCTGCGAGGAAAGTATCTTCCTTCTAAAAGGATCTAGAGGGGAAGCTTACATGGAAGCCTTTGTCAAACCAAAGTTCGGATATGGTGTAATCGATGTTGCCTGTGAGGGTTCATAATAAATTAAGAATATTAAGGTGACCAAATAAATCATTTGTCCACTGTGTTGTCGCAGCAACTTGCCTGCTGAAGATATCAATGGGTGTCAAGTGCATTTAATGCAGCGGAGGGAGTAGAGCGTAGGGCTCCGCTTATGCATATACATGCTATTCTTCTTAATTTGCTGCAGTCGACAGACAACAATCTCGTTGGTGAGTATCGGTCTTATGACCGAGATGAATAGCCAGCCAGTGGGTTATATGAGGTTGAAGGCCCCATTTGTTACCAATGGCTTTTTTGCAAAGGAATAAGGCGACTGTAGCTTTCTTGACTCTTTTTTCAATGATAGGTTCCAAGTTTAGTTTGCTCTCAAAAATGAGACACAGATATTTTGCTGTATCGAAAACGACTAAAATGGTATCGTTTATTGAATTTTGTATTTCCTAGAAAAGACGACAGGATCAGTTTTATGGAGGTTTACTACCAATCAACAGTAATCTGTTCTTCCAGATATATCAGTAGTTCAATAACCAATAAGTTCCAGAGAAGGGTAGAAAGGACACCACATTGCAGCGTACCTCTGCCGACAAATCTTTTAGCAGAAGCCCCAACCAGTTCGGAGTTGATTATCGTGCTATTTAGCATAACACTGTTCAACTCCCGAAGTCTGCCTGCATAGTAAACAGCGCAGTCGTGATTGCGAATATGTTGAAGTTGTTAAAGGCAACTTCTTTGTCCAGGGAAACGACCATTGTGTACTCCCAATATTGTACTTTACAATAAGCATGATAAGTGGTTGACAAAAGTCGTGGAACAATTTTAGCTCGTATGTGGATATCAATCAGTTGTTCTAGAGTTTGCAGAAGGAAAGATGAGAGACTTATAGGTCCGAGGTCCTTTGGGGCAACATGAGAGCATTTTCTGGCTTTGAGAATGAAAACTACATTGACTTTATTGTGAATATGAATGTCCCTTTTGTTTTCTATACACCATGAGTTTTTAGAAAATTAATTTTTCATGTTCTGCGACGAGCACGATTATTCGCTTGGAGCGAGCGTTAAAGTTTGGGATTTCTGTGCACTTGTGGCAAGACTCTTTCCATAAAATACCCCCAAAATAAGGCTACAAAATTGGATTTTATGCACCCAAAGGGGATACGACAAGTGCTTGTTGGAGTGGATGTCTTCGGATAGAGATCTTGCACGTACCTTGTGTCTTAATATAAAAAAAAGTTCAAAAGCATTGTTTTTTTTCAAAGTAAAATGCACGAATTTTTACGTTTTGGATAATTTCTTTTCTTTTTTTAATTTTTCTTTAATTTCGCTGCGCATACCAATTCATCGGTCACTCTCTGTGCTTGCTGATGAAAGAAAGAAAGTGTGTAGGGTGTCGGAAAAGTAGTCATCAATTTAAAAAAAATCACGATTACCAATAGAATCGCTTCTTAATAGAACCGTGGCGCTTAAGGGATTCCCGTAAGCTTGAATTCGTTAACGTTACTTTTTTTCAAAAAAATAAATATCTTTTAATGTTAAGGGAGCTCTACGAAACTCACGGTAACGAACAGCGTTGACGGTGACCGAACTAACAGTCGCATTCTGGAAGAAGAACGGCCAACTCGGCCAACCCAAAATACGCACCAAACAGTGGCTCATGGTGATTCCGTGGGATGTTGATGGACCACTCTTGGATTATCAGCTCCCCAAATGCGGAAATTCTGTTTGTTCGAAAAGCACCTCATCGGAGAAGATGATTCTCTTTGTAAAATCACCATTCACTTGTTGTTCCTGTAAGATTCATTCGGTGAACGTTCAGCGCTGCACATTGTCTACTGGCTTCAAATGTTGTGTCAACTGAATCTTGTATTTGCATTCAAATGCAAATCATTAGTCAAAATTCGTTGCAGACTTCTTCGTGAAAGTCTCAATTACTGAGAATGATGGTGAATGTAGGTGGAAGGTACCTGGTCAAAATTCTCACTAATTGCTCCGATATTGTCATTAGACCGTGCACGAACACGAATAGGTCTCTTCGGGGTTTGAACTCAGTCAATCTCCAGAAATTTCTCGATTAATAGGATCACAGTACGATGAGAACGTGCATTATGATGACCCAAAAATCGATAATGTTTTCGAACCAGTCTCACCATTTCGATATTGGATTTGCACAATTTCTAGGCGTTGTTCATCACACACATGATCTCTATCAAACAAAAACGCTGTACGACAGACACAGGAAAAAAAGTAGGGCAAAATTCAAAATAGGCGATCTTAAAGGGACGCCCTTTTCTAAGGCAGAAACTATCCTAATTCAAACGAAGCAGTCTAATATTAAAACATAAATAACAACACGTATTTTTATTTAATTCATTTATGGTACATTGACGCCGCTAAAACCATGTATTACTGTCAACTGAGATACAGTGGCCTTGTGCGTTCTCCATTTTCATCAACATTGTTTTTTATCTCTAATTATTCGCACGATATGCATCATTTATGTGTGTTATTTTGTCCTCATCGTTAACCGTGCTTATTAATATGGCTTGCGTGCGACAACTCTTTTTTGCTAATACTTTTCCCATCCTTTCCAACACAAATCTCCAGTTGACTTGTTTTGCTTTTTCTTTGACTAGTTAGAGCAGCTGTTTGTTTTGTTTTGTCAGCTGATTGCTGATGTAATCAGTGACATCGGGAATCGTTGCACCTGCATTAGCATTGTTGCTGAGTGTTTTTTTTTTTTCAATATTGTTTTTAATTTGATAGATCGGGCTGCACGCGCTTGTTTGATAAATTTTATTTAGCAAACGTCGGAGTTAAAGGTTGCGATAATTGATAACTTTCCGGGCCTTTGATTTTTGTCCTAAAAATGTCAGTTATATCATTGTCATTTATTTCATGAGGAATAGCTTCACCGATTTCTTCGACTATTTGTAAAAGATTTCCGTGCTTTGGTTGTTCGTTATACAATATTTTCTAAAACTTTCGAGCTCTTCTTTTATTTTCTTCGTATACTCGTAGATCGCGAGCTCTTTCCATTTTTTTATGCAGGGCCGATCTGTACATTCATTGTTTCCCTAGATTTCCCTCTCTGCACTCTTCAACAAACCAGGGACTTCCTTGTTGGGGCGGGTTTAAATCCAGTAGATAAGAGGAGGCCTCTCTGATTGCTTTGGTAGTGATATCAAAGGTCTTTTATGTTTGATGCTGGTGGCACCAGACATTTGAGAGGTGAAGAGGGACTCGATCGGAAAATGCAGTAGCTGCCTCCTGCGATTTTAGCCTTTTAGCGTTGAATTTCCTTAGAATGATTCGGTGGCCTTGGGTCGTTGCAAGTGTAGATGTTAACTGTTCGAAACTTTTGTACGTCCAAAGTGCTGGAGAGATGCCGTGCGTCAAACGAATTATGATCCGTATGGAGTCAATCAAATTCTTATATGGATATCAAGGTGTGGAAATCGAGCGCTGGTTATAGTTTAACTGCGTATGTACGTGAACATTTACGGAGGTGATGGCGTGGAGGCTGTGATTTTCTACCACCTTTCGGTATTAAGATCTCTACGGACGATTTTCACGTTGCGTTAACTGGTATTTTAGACTAAAAGCTGGCCAAAAACCAGAATTGGAAACATTAATGTATAGAGCTGGCGTTGAGTCCCAAAACAATTACTAAAATATGACGTTATATGGCAGCATTCTCGCCCCCGACAGATTTACCAGTTAGATGGGACAGCAGCTAGTTCATAGTACTCCAAGCAGAGCGACAAAATTTCGCAAATAAGTTTCTGCTAGTAGTCAATGTACTACCACAAAAAAACATTTTTCCGAAGAACCTTTGGCAATATTTGTGGACGCCAACATATCCATGAACCAGTACGAAGTTATACAGCTTACCAACAAGGATGTACATCGCTGTTTTATATCAGCGTGCAGAAAGTGCAAAAAGCTAAACAAGATTTTTATCCGCACGGATTGTCCATGACATTTATGATTAAGTTAAATTGCAAGATTTAGCGGATCAAACAACAAGGAGATTGTGTAAATAGTATATAGGTGCGCAACTAAGTTAAATAGATGGCTCCAGCAGTAAGTGCTGGTCGATTTTGATATATCCAAAACGTCATGAACTAAGCTTAAATATATGGTAAACAAACCGTTTTGACACATTTGTTTTGGTGTCATATACTTTTGGTTGTGTGAAAATGTCTGGTTTTGTGCCAAATAATCGCCATTTGCGAGAAGTGTTGATTTTCTTCTTTCATTCGAAGAAAACGACGGCTGAAGAGCATCGAAAGCTCCAAAAAGTTTACGTAGATGCAGCGCTAAGTGAAGCTACGTGCTGTGATTAGTTCTGTCATTTCAAAGACGATGATTTCGATGTTGACAACCGTCCGCGTGAAGGAAGGCCAAAATCCTTCGAAAACGCTGAATTAGAATTATTGCCAGATAAGGATTCGTGCGAAACACAAGAAGAGCTTGCTTCGGCATTGGGAGTTACCCGTCAAGCCATTTTCAAGGGACTGGATACGTTGGGAATGATTCAAAAACAAGGAACCTGAGTTCCTTATGATTTGAAGCCAAGGGACGTTGAGCGTCGTTTTTTCGCCTATGAAAAGCTGCTCCAGCGACAAAAAAGGAAGGGTTTTCTTCATCGCATCGTGACAGGTGATGGAAAATTCATTCATTACAGCAACTCAAAGAGAGTAACATTGGTACTTTCTGGTCATGCTTCTACGTCATCAGCTCGACCAGGTGGGACCAGATCGGTGTTATTTATTATCAACTGTTGAAACCCAACGAAACCATCACTGGGGAACAGTATCAACTCAGTTGATGCGATTAAGGCCAGCACTGCGCGAAAAACCGCCGCAATGCGAGCAGAGGCACGAAGAGTGATTCTACAGCACGCAACGTACGGCTTCACGTTACCAAACCCGTTACAAACCTACCTGAAAACGCTCAAATGGGAAGTCCTACCCCACCCGCCATACTCTTGAGATATTGCGCCGCCCGATTATTATTACTTGTTCCGTTTGATGGCACATGATCTGGCTGATCAGCAGTTCCGCTCATATGAAGACATCAAAAAGTGGCTTCATTATTGGATAGCCTCAAAAGATGAACACTTTTATCGTAACGGTATTCGAGCTCTGCCAGAAGATAGGAAAAATTATAGCTAGCGATGGGCAATATTTTGAATGATTCATTTGTAACCATTTTTTCGCAATAAAGTTGCATTTTCATCAAAAAAAACAGCGATAACTTAGTTGCGCACGTAATATTTAGAGCCAGTATTAGAAGTACACAGTGTCGATGTGATGGATCGCAGCAAAGTCAATACAACCAAAACTTTCATAATGATGAATGCAGTGATGCTAACACTTTCCGCAGTCCCTCTAAGGTTAAAATGTGATACAAAAGGTATACCACCTAGATCAAAAAGTTCCCGTACCACACCACCGTGTGGCGCTCCCATTGTTCCGATTTAAGTTCTGTTTTTTTGTTAAGTTGGTAAAACTGTTGTTGATATTCCCTCTAAATCTTAGCATCATAGTTGCAAAAGTTACGTAGCCAAGAGTACATCTGAATATGTGTGTTTGGCGATTTTTTACAATTTTAGAAATGGATTTAAATTTGCAACAACGAACTTGTATTAAATTTTGCGCAAAAAACGGATTTAATGGTGCGTCAACGTTGGAAATGTTGGAAAAGTGTTTCGGCAACAATTCTCTAAAGAAAACGGTCGTTTACCAGTGGCATGAGCGCGAGCGGTTCAAGAGTGGTCGTGAGTCAATCGAAGATGATGAACGCAGTGGCAGACCATCGACATCGAAAACCGACGATAACGTTGGTGAAGTAAAAGACATGTTGGTCAGTAACGGGAAATTAACCATCAGAGAGTTAGCGGAGGACTTTTGGTTAACGATTTGGGTTTCCGTCGTGTAGCAGCAAAGTTGGTGCCAAAAGACCTCAATTTCATGCAAAAAAGATACCGTGTTGATGTTGCAAAAGAGATGATTTGCGAGGCTGAATCCGATCCTACATTCATCAAAAGGATCATTACTGGAGACGAGACGTGGGTTTATGAGTACGACACGCAATCCAGACATCAGGCAAGTGAATGGCGTTCACCAAATGAGCCGAGACCAAAAAAACCACGTCATTTTCAGTCAAAAAAGAAGGCAATGCTCACGATTTTCATGGATTACAACGATGCAGTGCATCATGAAATGTAGCCAGAAGGCCAGACAGCAAACAAAGAGTATTACGAGTATTTGGGCGTTATGAGACGTTTGCGTGAAACAATTCGCCGAAAGAGACCAGAATTGTAGGCAGAAAACTCGTGGATTTTGCACCACGATAACGCACCGTTGCACAGGGCCATCATTATTCGTAATTTTTTAACGAAAAATGCAACAAATGCCATCCAACAGCTACCGAATTCACCTGATTTGGCTGCCTGTGACTTCTTTCTGTTCAATCAAGTTAAAAAACCACTACGGGGAGCGCGTTTCAGCAGCCTAGAGGAAGTAATGGAAAAATCGCAGGAAGCACTGAAGGACATATGGAAAACCGAATATAAAAAATGTTTCGAGGATTGGATCAAGCGCTGGCATAAATGTGTTGCAGTCGGTGGGGATTACTCTGAAGGAGACAATATAGATCTTGTTCTGCCGAACAAGAAATTTTGTGGCAGGGCGGGGGGGGGGGGGGGTCTATTCTCACTCCATTTTAAGTTACAGCCCATCAAAATGGGTGACCTCTAATTTGGAAGTGTAACCACTTTCAACGCTATAATTTCTAAACTAGTACAGATACAAACTAGTACTGATACAAAAATAGTTTTGGATATTTTGGAAAGATAATTTAGTAGTGCATACAAGTCTTAAATGCTTTGGGTACATCTGTGCAGCAACAAACAATTTATGTCTCGTTAAACTCAAAATTATGAAAATCTGCTGTTCCATTTTTTTATTGTATTTAAAATGTATTCTTCTTAACATTTTTACTTAATAAATTTTCTGAAATTGCAAAATTTTCATTTTGAATCCATTTGAATACATTTCGGTCATCAAAATTATTTTCTTCTCTTTTGAAGCGATACAAATGTTTTCTTGGAGCTCTACCAGACTCGATATTTCTCTAAAATAAACCTTTTCTGTTATAGCACCCCAGAAGGAACAAATCCATGGGTGTTAGATCAGGAGATCTGGGTGGCCAAGGGTTTGGGCCCAATCAACCAATCCATTGTTCTTTAAAAGTATGTGGAACGAAGTTATCCCGCTGCTACTGTGACAAGGTGCTCTATCTTGTTGAAAGAACATCGCCCTTCTCTGAACAAGAGGAACATCTTCAAGGAGCTCCGGCAATCGTTCTCTAAGAAATTCCAGGTAGTAATGGGAATTAACTGTTTGTGGAAGACCGTGCGGGTCCACTAAAGTGCTTCCTATTAATCCAGCCCAAACATCTACAGTTAACCTCCTTTAAAATAAACAACACATTGTGAAGAAGTTGTTTGCAATAATCAAATTCTTACCCTTGAAAGGATGTTGTGCGTATTAGATGAGGATTGGAGTCTGATCAATGATGCAAATTATGGTGGTGTGTAACCCCATCTCTTGTGAATAGCGCTTCGTTAGTCCACAGAATGTTCTTGAAGAATTGCCTGCCTTCTGCATGTTTGCGCAGTAGCCATTGGCACAATTCCACTCTTCTTTGCGCATCACCTGATGACAAATCCTGTACTGGTGTCAAATGGAAAGGGTGTAATCTATTTCTCTGTAGAGTCCTGTGAATTCTGATTCTGGGAAGTTCCAACTGCACAGCTAGTCTACGGACGCTGACTGAAGGCTGAACTTCCCACAGCACGCAAAATCCCATCCCCACTTGTGCTGCGTCTGAACGTCCTTCTCTTTTTTTTGGTGCAGTTATAAAGTAGTGTTGCCTGAGTCAATAGACGTGTTGATTTCTTGCTCCGATAATATTCTTATTGTATAGTTACAAATCGTTAAATCGTTAATATACAAACCCCTAAGTGCACGAAGATATTGAGCTTGTATTTTTCTGCTCGAATCAAATAACAAGTACCGCGAACATCAATCTAAATTATAAAAAAAAGTACATCTTGAATTCGTACAACTAATAGTGCACTCTTCCGTTTTCCCCTCATTTCCAATTTTTTCATCTCTCTCGCGGGCATAATGGCGAAAACGTGTGGACAAGTCAAAGAGTTGCAGTCAACACTAACTCCAAAGCAAAACTCAACACCAACGCCTAACCAATCTTCAACACCAAAATCATTGCCGACTGCAGCTGTTAATGGAGAACCTATCCTCACCACGAAAGCCTCTCAAGTGCGTGTTCTCCCAAATATGGAGCAGAGATTCTTCTTACTGACCGAGGAAATCGTTGATCGAATCTCTATGGAAATGAAAAATCTACGAAGTGACGTCCTTCAGCGTATTGCCTTAACTGAAGAAAAGCTTGAAACGCACATTAATGCAACTGAAAAAACCCTGTGTGGCCTCCAAAAGCGAATTGAGGAAATCGAAATGCACTTAGGTGATATACAATTTCTGTCAGGGGAAGTAGCTGCCTTGCAAAAGAGATGTGATGAGCACGAGCAAAAGGAAATAGCTGCTGATGCCATTCTGTTTGGGATCCCACAGCTAGCCGATGAAAATTTGAAATCTACCTTTAACCACCTTTGCTGTACCATCGACTGCATGCCACCACCCACGCTGAAATGTATTTTTCGATCCCGGCAGCGAAGCAGAAATAATGACAACAATATACGCACGATGCTCCGATCTTCTTAAAATTTAACACACCCCACGAAAGAAATGCCGTACTAAGATCGGCCACTCTCTTTTGCAAAAACATGAAGGGACAACTATGCCACCTCCGCGGGAGCCTAGCAACGAGGAATCGCTTCTTGTTACAAGAAGCATTGCGTTTAAACGTAGAAAACAGCTGTTCTCTGTTTATACCCGCTATGGTTCCGTTTTTGTTAAAGAGAGTGCAGATGGAGCAAGCATACGTATAGAGAACGATGAAATCATTAACACTATTGCAGCGAGGAACCGCGGACAAGTAAATGCTACACAAGACCCATGATGCGCGTACTGTTATATTGTATAGTACTCTTATACTAGATTTATTATCTCTTTACTTAAGAGCACCATATATCGAGTGAATTTTTTCTTTATGCATATCCTTTATTTATATCCTTTTCTCATTTCTATTCCTTTTGCTTGCTTCTATACTAAGTTTAAATTCATTTATAATTGCTTTAAAATAGAGAAAATGTCAACGCATCCAGGTGAATTATTTTATCAGTAATTGTACTCTAATATGGTTGATGTAAATGTAGGAATTACTATTTGTTACGATTGTTTTTTTTTTCTATTCGACAATTAACTGTTAACTGCATTGCTCATAGGTACGGTAGTTTATTATTCTCACTCAATTTTGTTTGACCAAATCTGTTGATCGTACTTAAAAAAGGTTCTAAACATAATTTTTTAGGAAATTTTGCAAGGATAAAAATTTCATAAAATTTCAGAAAATTTATTAAGTAAAAATTTTAAGAAAAATGCATTTTAAGTAAAAAAAAATGGAACAGCAAATTTTCAAAATTTTGAGTTTAACGAGCCATAACTTTTTTGTTGCTGCACAGATGTACCCAAAGACTTGTATGCACTACTAAATTATCTTTCCAAAATGTCCAAAACTATTTTTGTACCTGTACTAGTTTAGAAATTATAGCTTTTAAAGTGGTTACACCTCCAAATTAGAGGTCACCCACTTTAATGGGCTAACTTGAAATGGAGTGAGAATACATTCTCCCCTGCCATACAATTTCTTGTTCGGCGGAACTTCGGGAATATGCACTGTAAGGATTATACTGCTAACTGGGACACTCTGTATACAATAAAACGTCAGTTTTAATGACATAATATTACAAAGTACCGAAGATTCAGAGACATTCAAATCCGGACTATGCCTTTTATTTGCGAGAATCAGATTCTTTGAATTTTTCTTAATTTTATCTTATTAGATAAAAGCAGAGTACACCAAGGTCTCGTCACATTGAAGGGTGATAAAGAAAAATTTAAAATCAGCCAAAGAATGAATTCAAAAAGAATTAAGGGAAAAAATAGGATTACTGGTGGACATTTCTAAAGCTGGTTATGGTAATACTAATGACGGCAATACCTCCCGGAGATTTTTTTAGCGACATTAGTGTTGCAGGTACTATCACAGATATCGGCCTCGATTCAATTCGCCGAGTTAAAATAATACACCCTAAATGACTCAAACTGCAACCAACTTCAGACTGCTATAATTTCCAAACCGTTCATGACAGTGAGCTCAAATTTTGACACATGACAGATAACTTTATTATTTACAAGCTTTTCAAACGATTTGCGTTTCAGTTTTGTTGAAAAATCTTTATCCGCGATGGAATTCAAACGTCATAGTTGAATTCCATTGGCTGGAAAACCACAAGTAGCTATAGTTAGAGTCCTCCAGCACATCAACGTGAATAAATCATTAGTGTTTCGAACCATAGCTCGTTACTGTGATACTGGTAGCGTTGCAAAACGCCATGGAGGTGGTCACAAAAAAACAGCAACATTGGCAGAAATGGTTCGGAAAGTGAAGGCTCGAATTGAGCGGAATCCGCGTCGAAGTGGAAGAAAAATGGCTCGTGAGCTCAACATATCGTTGGAAGGGATGCAACACATACTGAAAAGTGAGCTTGGGCTCAAGCAATTGAAGTTCCAAAAAGCACACGATCTTACACTGCAGCAGAAAAAAGTTAGAGTCGAAAGAGCGAAAGAGTTGCTCCGCTTGCACGAAAGTGATGAGTTGCCGAATTTGGTTTTTTCCGATGAGTCGCCATTTGTTATCAAGCAACAAGTCAACAAACAAAAAGAGCGAGCTTATTTGCCAGAGAGGTCATTCGAAAATGTACACCTTCAGACGGCCACCAGAAAGCAGGTAGCACCGATGGTGATGGTTTGGGCCGCCATAACCGCCGATGGTCGCACTCCGCTCGTATTTTTGGACCGTGGCCTCAAAATTAATGCGATCGTATACCGTGAAACTGTCTTAGAGGCAGTACTGAAGCCTTGGGCAAACAATGATTTCACTCGGAGACCGTGGACATTTCAACAAGACTGGCAGCGTCTCAGAAAGCGCGCGTCAACCAAAATTGGTTAAAAAACAATGTTCCACACTTCATTTCTTCAACACAATGGATTGCAAATTCTCCGGATGCAAATCCGTTGGATTTCTTTGTCTAGGGTATTTTGAAGGCGAAGGTTAGCACTAAAAAATACAAAGTATGGACCACCTCAAACAAGCACTTCGCCGGGAATGGGCCAAAATACCACAGAGCCACTTGCGTGCAGCATGCGATGCTTTCTTCGGCCGTCTCAAGGCCATTATTAGCGCCAAAGATGCACATATTGAAAATTATTGACACAATTTGAAAATTGATGTATTTTCCAATATTTTTTGCTTTGGCACAATAAAATTTATCAAAAAATAAAAAAATTATAGCATTTTAAAAAGTTGGAGATCGAGTCATTCACCCTGTATTAGAAGTAATATCTTTGAGTTCCGATATAATCGTCAAAAAACTTGGTACGTACACATTGCAAAACATTGCGAGCCATTGTATGCCTGGAAACCTATGTCGCCAACAATGTGTGAAATATTGTCTAGTTATCTGAAGAGGCTGCAGAAGCAAGGAATAAGAATTTTCTCCAGTACAGGAAAAACTTCGAAAGAAAATTTTCTAGGACAGATTGCAATGAACGTATTAAACAGGCTCCTGCTGACCACAAATCCGTCCGTTTTTGAGTAGCATTATGTTAAAAGAAAGAAATAGACCCATCATAATCAGTAATATTTTTGACCAGCTTGTCGGCTCAAATACCCGTAGGTTTTGTCGAACAGCTTACAGAAGCAGTCTTTAGTAATGCCATCTTTCTCCTCTGTCCAGTGTGCGCAATCCTATAATAGTACTTAGAGTATATCGATGAATCAATCGAGATAATTAGCAAACAATGATTGATGCAGTGTGCTTATAGTAAGTACAGAGGGTACAGTGGTAGAGAGTAGATGGCAGGCATTCACCTTTGCTCACTCCTCGCTCTATCATCTCTTTGGTTGGCTCGTGTCTTTGCACGATCAAGAACTGGGTCGGTTTTGACCTTACCTAAGCGAAGCGTGCATTGTCGAGCCGACTCTACATTACTCGAACCAAAAATTTCCGGAGTTTTAAACTTCTATAGATATCTAAGCTATCTGCAACACGCTTGTTCCCTGATCAAAGACACATACATGTGTACATACCAAAGCATGTTATTCATTTTATAGACTAAAAATACACCCACATTGATTCACCTGGCTTAAGTGACTTGAAGTGATTCAGTTAAGTGCGTAGTAGACCTGCGATTATTTTTACCCCTAAGTCTTGCATGTTTTCTCAATATTTTTGTTTTCATTTTCAAAATTCCAATTTCGACGTATTGCACGCAAAGGTGAATAGTTATCGTAACACTGTGTCTTAATTTAACTTTTTTATCTGGGTACAGCACGTAAACATTTAGGTTTTTTTTTTAAAGATAAAACCTTTTGTTTGGTTAATTTCTTTTTTACCTAGCGACTCAGACAGGATAGATATTAGATATGTACGTTAGGCACACTATTTATACGTTATTCTCGTAAAAGCGTGCCAAAAACCGTTTTGAATTTCGATTGTTTCTGAAAAAGAAAAAAAAAAAAAAAAACACAAAACAAAATTCCATAGTGCGAACTATTTCATGAACTTTGCGATACGCCTAGCACCAAGTACGAATACGAGTACGCACTTTGGAATTTTTCAATTATTTTTTTATGTTTATCTCTGGGTTTGGATTCGGTATAAAATGTTTGTACAGTGTTAATGACATTCTCAATGACAATTTCAATCCCGTGCAGGATGTGATTTACTTTAGATTAAGTGACTTAGGAGGGCTTTGGATGAAGCTGCTTCTACTCGTATCTGCTTTTGGCAAATGAACAGAATACCCAGTGTACATATGTATAATTCATTTTATTGTACTCTGATAAGAAACGTGGGTATCCAAAAATAGTCGCTGAACTTTGTACCATCTAAGTCCGTATACACATTGTATACCCCTGGTATGTTCTGCTTAAAGTACGACATAGCTTTGAAGTTCCATATGGCTCGATAACCATCACAAACGATACCAAAGCCCGGTTGAGATCAATTGAATGCTTGATGCTAAAATATTTTAAAAGAAGCACGACAGATATCAATCGGAGGACAGTCCCATCTATCATCATGACAATACTTTAATTTTGCTTCAGGTTCCTAGATGGCGTTTTATAATATTTTCCGGATCGGTGATATTGTACCACCAAACCCACCAAAGTATCAACTGAGAATATTCAATGCCATGCAATATCGCCTTGTAGTCGAAATTCGAGACAGCTTGTCATAATGCCTGACTTCTTCACAAAATTGGTCAGTGGTCGAGCTCGGGCATTATTCCGAGATATCTTCCACCTAACTATCATAGATTTGTTCTCTGCTAACGTAAGAGCACTTATTTTGGTTGCAGATAGTCAATTGAGTCTACAGCAGAATTTCGTGGAAGATCACTTTAACTTCTTTTCCAGTCTTTTACAACGCAAATGAGTGGTTCTGTCAGGGAAAAACGTTTTATCTTAAACCGTAATTCCTCTGGCGGCAGCATAGTTTTAGATATGAAGGTGGTTACGGAAGACTACAGTGGGACCATCGATACAAGCTCACTTAGGCCAGAGAAGAACTTTTCCTATATCAATGCTCTCACCTCAAATGTAGACTTCAGATGATCATGGGGATCTCATTGGAAGATTCAATTATACATCTAACCATGAGGCGCTATTAGCAAAGCCGAGGACTGTTGTTGTGCATAGTTCTTCAAAATTATCAAAGTACTCGTAGATCAGAGTAGATGCTCCTTCCTCTTCTTCTCTTCTTCAAGTTTACAGCTCCCGCCAAAATCAGTATGAAGGAGGCAAAGCCTATTAACATATCTGCTTTTGGCTTACGTGTGAAACTTTTACAGATAAAATGAATCTTTCTAAATCTCTGACTACTTGGCATTGATCTGTTCTACTGTATCCATGTAACCTGAGAATGAGACTACGTTCTTTGACACTGAGTAGTTATCCGATCGATGTCATGTCACTTCTGTCAACTTCATGTCCAAACACAGAGATTTGGAGACTAGTCTATTAGTATTTTGAGACACTTTTTAGATGAATTGGAGTATAGACCGCCATTGGCATACCCTACATGTCCAGAGTTAAAGACGGAGAAATATGTTCGGCTCTTATTGTAGCAGGAAAAATTACCAGCGCAAATTTCTCATTGGGATGTGCAGTTGGTGCTTTTGTCTAATGCTGATCGTGAAATACTATAAAGATAAATGTCTAGACATAGAGAGCCATCCAGAGTAGAATATTCTTTCTTGAATACCATATTTAGCTTCCTTTACGATAACCAATTCCAAATAACGAGTAGACAACACCTCCTTGCAGTGAGGATCAATAGACATGTTTTCGAGCTCAAGATTCTGCAAAGTTTACACTACTGGTTTTTCTTGTGTGAAGCTGATTTTTCACTACACTTAAAGGGGAATCCAGGCCCAGTTCTGATAGCATACTGTTAAGGCTGAACTGATTTGGCTAGGTTCAAGGCACCTCCAATGTCAGCGCAATGTACGATAGTATGTCCCTTGGCAATACTCGCTAAAGCTGCTTTTAGCAAGGCATACTATTGGGCTTCATTCTGAAGAACAAAGTTCTTTAGATAAATTATGTCGCGTTGAAGAACCTCAATGCTCTCTCGGCTTTCTAGCAGTGAAACGGAGCATTCGGCATGACATGGAGAGTGACAGGTGTGATCTACGCAAGTGTGATGAGCCCTGCTTGATGCTTTACTGATATTCAGATCATAAACTGCTCTCTCAAAGCTATCTTCTGTTTGAAAAGATATTGTCTTCGGTACAACATTTATTGGAGTTTTAATGGCCTTGCTCGTCGACTGTCCTTTGACTCTGATCTTGTGGACCTGCAGTCTGTTGCTGCGGATATACAATTTCCCCTTACTCAAGAAAGTTTTCGGTCAAAATTTAACCCAGGAAGCGAAGTCGGGTGTTCATAGATAGCTCCAAAATCTTTTCGTTGGACGATAACATCAGATTTCGCTTCTTGAACTAAAAAACTTGGTTCTGTCTTACTAGCGGAGATACACGCAATCCTGATGTCAGTAAAATATTTTGTGAAGAACCGGTGCAGTGGAGGGAACGAAATATCTGCAATTGTAGCGGCAGCCAAGCCGGGATGAAGGCTTTGCTAATCATACTTATCATTTCAAGGCGACTCTGAGAATTCAAGGTTTCTTTGAACGTAATCGGAATGCTAATATCATTGAGTCTTGTTAGGGTCTGGATCGCAATGGGATTGTGGGAAATGAGATCGCCGATGAGCTTGTTCGGACAGAGGCAAAGGATAGTTTATCAGGATGCGAACCTGCATACGGTTTTCCGTTGATAATTGGGGTTAGTGTGAGATTAACTGCAATTAGCATGACACTCCAAAATGGCGATAGACCGGACGATTTTTAGTAGGCGTCTTTAGGAATTCAGCGACTTTCTTGCTGTTCCTTAGTGGAAACCATAAGGTGCTTAGCATATGCGCAGTTGTGTAGTAGTTTTGATAGACATAAGCGAAACAACATCCAGCGATGCTTGCTGTGAAAATGGTGACGACAAAGGGGACCTATTTATTTCTGAGTGTTCAGCCTACACCAGCGAGTGGATCCAGGTATTTGGCACTGATTTCATAGGAGCTGATACCGCGGACACTTTATCATTGCAGCGTTTACTTATCATACTACGAAAAGCTAACGTAAACATACCAGGACTGCAATCAGTCTGTCCGTTTTCTTTTCGCAGCCATTAGACCTGCATTATAATCATGGTAGACCTGCAGATATCGGAAGCTTTAGAATTTGACCACAGCATCAGTTACCTTCAACTCTCTTCAATTTGAGGGTGTGACTGTCTCCATGCTGGAGACTTTATCGGGGTAGGTCTTATATCCAGAACTTCATCAGTAAACTTTTGAGGATCAATTAAGAGAGGGATCACGACTGTGGTGCCCGCTGTCTCAGCCAACTTGAATATTGGCATGGGTCTTCCGTCACCTTAGTCAGCGTTTACAAAAGAGTAAAATGGAAGTGATTCACCCATTTAGCTTTCACGACTATTTAGGACTTGTGAGTCAAGACTGCAGAACAGTTCTTAATCGATTTCTTAATTGGTTTAAGAACAGATGATATCTACAAAAGCATAGCAGGAGGAATTCATTATCAGAGACTTTTTACAGATACAACCACAGAACCACAGATTAAATTGGTACGTAGGGTACAGAGGAGGGTTTTCCAGATCAGTCAATGATACGATTGATAATTGGGTTTCCCTTGAGCACAACTTTAGGTAGTATAAGAACTGAGAAGTGGATACTTCTCTGAGTGTTATGGCAGATAGTGTCCTTTATGCGCGTTATTTACCAAAGAATTCCCACGCAAAATCATTTCGTTCACATATGAACACGAAATATAAGATCTCACGAAGAGCGTAATGACCGAAGGAGTAATGGAATGAACTACGAACATACAATTGGGTCATACATATAAGTGAGTTATTGTAAATCGAAATCCTTGGCAGTCAATGTGGCGTTTCTGAGCTTAACTAAACTACGAGTATGAACTGATCTAAAGCTAGCAGGATAACGAGAAATCTAATATGGATGTAGTTACATAGGAATAAGTTACAAAGTTTAAGTTGAAGGAAAATGGCTCTGAATATCAAGACGAGCGGAGTTCATCAGTGCATGCAGAATAGAGCCAGGCGAGCTTGGAAAACCCCCAATGTGGCTAGAATAGACCTTCTTTGGAGTCTGATAGAAGGAGAAGCGAGTATTTAAATGAAAGAAAAGAACTTCTGTTTTGAGAAAATTGGCCAAAAGACCTTTCTGGTACTATCTGGCATTTGCAAGGTGCTATAATTTTTGCAAATTGCGGAAAATGTCAATTCTACTTTGACATTTGTGAAGTAAACAGATACAAAATATACGCCAAGATATGAATCGCTTTACTCCTAAAGAACGCGAAATAATTTTTATGATTTTTTTGCGGAATAATTCATCGGTGATGTTAGTGCAGCCTGAATTTGGGCGCAGATTCCCCGGTCGTCCGACACCAACTGACCAAATACTACGACGTTTAGTCGCTCGCCTAGAAGAGTATGGGACGACTCTTAGAGAATATCGTAGCTGTGGTAGAAGATGTCGCAGACCCCGGAATATCGACCAGACGACGTGCCACAATTGGGCATCAATCGGCGGTCTTTATAGAGAACTTTGGTAAAATACTCATGCATCTGCTGACCCCCAAGCGCGTGTAACCTACGCTCAACCCTCAGAAAATTTTTCATCGAAAATCATCATGAGCGACGAGGCTCATTTCAATCTCCGTGGATATGTGAATAAGCTAAATTATCTCCTCCACCGAAAATCCGCGTTTAACCCACGAAGAGAAATTACACCCCCTCAAAGTTATTGCATGGTGGGCTGTTTACGCTGGAAGCGTCATCGGACCTACTTTTTTCGAAAACGCCGCGGGCCAAATGACTTCTAACTTTCTCCTTCCTTAATTTTATGGATGGGACTGGAGAACATGTGGTTCCAACAGGATGGAGCAACGGCGCATACTGCACCAGACACTACCAAAATTCTGAGGGCTGCAATTCCGGGTCGCCTGGTCGGCAAGATCGCCTGATTTAACCATTCCTGACTTCGTTTTGTGGGGTTTTTTGAAGTCACGAGTCTATATCAGCAAGTCTCAGGTTCTAGAAGCCTTCAAATGGAATATACGTCAAAAAAAGTGATGGAGAATGCCACAAATCAGGCCCAAATGGTCATCAATTGTGGCAGCGGCCACTTAGCCGATATCATTTTCTGGACTTAATGGAAAAAAATTCAAGATATCCAAAATCAGAATCAAAGTCTTTCATTCACAAAAAAACCCTATCCAAGAAACATCGGATGACAACTTTTGCGCCACCTTTTACAAGAATCGCCGATCACACCTGCTCTAGTCCGCGCTTTAGAACAGATATTTGGGTAGCCAGGTTCAAATAAACAGTACACATACATAATCTGAAAATGCTGGGGCGCAAATGTTAGATCTATTGGGAACATTATGCAGTGAATCGAACAATATTCACCATTCCGGTGGGAACTGAATACCGCATTACAGGCAATCCCTGTTAACATCCGCCATCACAGAGTGGCCGTAGTCCGAATTAGCAAACAGGGTCCTATTCACTGTTTTTTCCTTTTATCCACAAAATTGTGGAAAGCATCCTTAAAGTACATGATGATGTCCAGCGCGTTATCAGATTTTGAAGCGCAGTTTTGCAGAATCTTCCACGTTGGTAGGACTATTGCATCTTAGAAAGAGGATGCATTCGTACAGCAATTTTGCGCTTCATGAAGCTTGGTGATTATCTCCACGCTCTTCAACATGAAAGAGGTCTAAGTAAAAGGTCTGAAGTTCTTGGCCAGAGTGTTATTATCTTTTCGATTTTTACTATAAAGACTGCTCTTACTGTTCGCCAAGGGTTCGGTATAAATATCAGTGCCAGTAATTTGTTTATTTTCTGATAGCATAATTAAATATAGGGTCATTAAGCCGGTCTATAAAATAAAACAATTAAATACCAGCTTCAGAATAAAGCAAGGAGATTGGAGTAACACCGCTCGATAATGTCGAATAGAAACGACCTTCTAAAAAAAAAAAATGGCACATGTCTCTCCCTCAAGGTAACCATTCGGGCGATATACGAGTATATATGGTAGTTCCCCTATTCGAAACTTATTCGCAAACATTTCTATTCTATGTATCCCATCCACTTATAGTTTCAGTTTTTATCTTTGAGGCAAGGAGTTCTTCATTCCTCTTCCACTGGTATTGCTCTTCTTCCGCCCGAAAATAAATTTCGAAACATTATTTTCGTTTATGGTTCGATTACTGTTTTCGGGTGACTCTTGTTCCGATATCATAAACACCATGCTTATCTCTGTAGATACATTCGATGTGAAGTACAATACTAGGAGAATTATTTCATTTGAAAAACAATTACTGATAACAGTTAAATGGAAACACATTTTACTGGATTATCTATGTCTGATATCGAAATGTAAAAAAAAAATTTTTTTGGTGGCGTATACGTGATGGATACAGATACAAATACTGAGCCTTAGTCACCACTTGTGTCATCTTTGGTGATAAGAAAAATTGATTCTTTTGTTTTTCATGTTTTTCATTACTACGAATATGAGTAGGAGTATACTTTGGCTTTTAATTTTACTGTCGATTGAAGAATTATTGCTAAATGAAAAGAAAAGGGTTTTATAAAATTGAAACCGAGTAATGAATTTTTGTTCGATTAGTAAACAATTTAAGCGGGGAGATTTGGTGATATTTGTCATGGGTTATGTATAGAACCATAGGTCATTGTCACAGAATGAAGGAATCTTAAAGCGAAAACAAATAACAGCAGGAGATTTATTCAATAGAGTCATTATGGGTTTATTTTCAGCAATCTGGTTAATTGTTTAGTTGCAATTTGATGGTCAGGGAGAACGGTATAGCGATTTTAGGAAGGGAGTAATGGACATGGTACTTTTTTTCCCCCAAATTAGTTTACGGGACTAAATGAACAAATACAAGGCTTGACATTATTGTGGACCTTGCTTTTGCAATTTGTAATCGAATTAAGTCTCACATAAGGCAGAATCTACATCAGTCTCCTTTTTCATTTTTCTTCTTCCTTTACTCTCTGTTTAAGTAAATTTTACAACCCGTACAAGTATTGTATAATATATTTTATGCTGCATTAGGATATATAAGAGGATTCCCACAGCACCGCTTGTGGGGTTGCCTAACCTTACGAGTACAAACATCATTCTGCATTTTCTTCTGCCTCTATTTCGAACGCCAATTGTTTTTAGAAATTATTGTTTAATTTATTTACTACTTAGTTAGGTGGTGCTATAGTCCGGGGTGAAACTGGTCCTCAACTAACAAAGATCTCCAACTAGCACGACGTTGTGCCAAGTAGCTAAAATGCCGCACTCCCAGTTGGTTGAGGTCCAGTTCCAATTGCGGGTCGGTACATGCGGTCCTCCTCTGCTGCACCAGAGAACCGAAGAACCGAAGCCGGAGGTGTGTCGTACATTCGCCTAGTGTGGTCCTGCCATCATAGACGTTGGAGCCACTAACGCTTAACTAGACCGATATCGCTCTACAGCCCGCACAATTCGTGGTCATATCTCTTCCATCATTTCCTATCAATACAAACGGGATCGAAATTCACACGCACCATCCTTCTCTTGAAATGTGCAAGGGTTTCTTTATTCGCTTTTTACATAGTCCAAGCCCCGTTTAAATTTTTCCGCTTTTGGCTGCTTCCGCTTTAATACTTACGAAAGTCTATTTAAAACGAATTTGTATTTTTATTCGAAACTAAACTGAGCAATTTTGAATTTAAAATGTCACAAGCATGCAGAACTCATTCAAGAGGAAGAGCAAGTGGACGCAGTTACTTTGGACTCAAGGCAGATCTAGAAGGTGTTGAGAGCGAATTTGTTCCCTCAAAGGGAAGCTATTACCTTAACCAATTTACGATAACTCTAATACCTAATTGGAAAAGCGGTTTTGAGAAATTAGATAGTACCGGAAACACTGCAAAGGATGATTAATCTGCTGGCCCAATATTGCAGCTTATGGAACCTCGGTGTACATCTAGAGAAGTCAAAAGTTGTGGAAAAAACTGTCACGAGAGATGGTCATTTAATGGGAATCAAATAAAAAGAGTTAAAGAGTATATTTTTTCTGGTGTGCTTCTAATGAAAAATAGGTGAAATTAACGGTAGCAAAAAGAGCTACGAGTATAAATGCAACATGGTGTAAATTTTCTGCGAGTACACGTACACATAACCCATAGCAACAAATACAAAATTTTCAAAGCTGTCGCAAAGATGCTATATTAATCGAATCATTCACCTTCTACCGAATACACCAAACTATCTGCAGACAATTGAAATATTACTATCTCTCTGATGTATTAAAAATTCAGTTTTTGTACATTATGAAGGTTCTGAAAATGCAAAATCATGGCTTACCCAAGACAGTGACACTCAGCCAAATTAGGAGTAGGTTTTGCTGGGTGACTGGAAAGAACTGAGTCAAAGTTGTGCGATGGACCCGGATCGCAAAGCTGCCAATGGCTGTCAAAATATTCAGTAAGGTTTACCATTTCATCATGCATCGTTTCTCGCTTGCCAAACGTCCGGAAATTATTAAAAAAATATCAAAATTTCGGCTTAGTTTTAAATACGCAACATGAATTTCGTCGTGAGGTCGGTCGTCATCATGGCTTCTGTGTGCAGACAATTCGTCGCACCGTTTTGGATCTTATGCCACCAACCAGACAGAAATTGGTGTGAAGTGAGGAAAAAATAGCCGTCGCAACGGCCAGTATCGAAGAAGACCCAGAAATGTCGATTCGGCGCCAATCAACTGAATTGGGCATCGCCAGAGAGTCAGCCAGGCTTATTTTGTGGTTGGATTTGTACCTATATCCATATAATATTGTGCTGACGCAAGAATTGAAGCCGGCCAACCATTGACAATGCCGTGAGTTCGATAATTGGGCACTGGTAGTGTAAGCCAGGGATCCGGATCTTGGGCAAAAAATCATCTTCTCGGACGAGGTCCATTTTTAACTCAGTGGCTACGTCAACAAGAAATATTGCCCTTATTGGAGCAATCCACAAGTATTCGGCCTAGCATCAATGCGTCCATCGTTACCGTCAATGGTCTATCGACAACATCGATATATCTGAGATGTGGTTCCAACAAGACGGCGCACAGTGTGGGAATTCGCACAACTAGCGGAGTGTTAGATATTCATAATATGAAAGGTTATCATTTTTTTTTTATTTGGTCAAAGTTCTTGGAAAATGAGTCCCGAAATCACCGTTTTTTCACATAAATTAGTTTTATTATAAAAGATCCTATAAATGTCTTAAATCGATAGATTGCGTTACAAGGAGCAAAAACTTTGATGAGGAGGGGGTCTAACTCCCCTCGATTATTATTAGTTCTTAAATTATTAACTGCAAACGTTCCGCAACCTCAGGTTCCAAGCAACTTATTTTTCTTTTTGGAAGGCACCTTAAACCAGTTAAATAAGGGTCCGAATTTATTAACAGTCTATGAATTAGATTTGTCATTGTGTCTACTCTTGACGTTTTCCGCGTGAAAAGTGCCCAATATTTTCTGTTGTTCTTGTTTCCGACTTCTTGCGCTTCTTCCGATAGTTGGCCAATTGGAAGGATACAAGGTGCAATAACTTGCTTTCCATGAAATAACACTTTGTGCGCGCTAACTGGCATATTATATGCCAGCCATATTTTTCGATGTACAAAATTCTTAATCGAGTTACAAAATTATCAAATGCATCAAGATTGATAGGAAACCCAGAAGTGAGTGCTTCTAAAACGATGTGGAACCCTTTTATAAGCTCTATGTCGATGCCTGTAATTTCAGCTGTTTTGGTTTCATCTCTGAAGAACCGCTTAGCTGTATTTCCATCGTTTGTGTTACCTGTTACCTGTTGTTGGGTAGGTATGTCAACAAGTAATCCAGTCTCTTTTCTAAATTTCTCTTGAATCATTTTCTTCCTAGTTTTCACGTTGTCCTTATGCTCTTGGTTTTTCACTTGCCAAACTTTTACTTATTGACTATGTGAAGGACACATTCCATAAATCTAATCCAAGAATGCAGTGGAGATAAACCAAAGGACATTGCAAATTTATTCTTAAACTTTTGGGATATACTTTTTGTATTATTCATCTCTGATAGCCTTGCTCCGCAAATATCACAAATTTGATAAGATGACGTTACGTTTGAAAGGGCAGTACAGACTACCATTGAGAGTAAAAACACAGGCTTAACGGCGACTTCAAAACCGTATTCGTCAATTTTAACAGATGATAAAGAGTTTACTTGTTGAAGGACTTGAAACACTTTGTGTTTTATCAAATCTGTTGCTTCATTTGCAAATAAAAGCTTAATAGGCCGACAGTATCTTGTTGATGAAGGAGCGTGATTTTTCCAAACGATTTGCGTCTGATCTTCTACAGGGTGAATAACTCGAACTCCAACTTTTTAAAATGCTATAATTTTTTTATTTTTTGATAAATTTTATTATGCCAAAGCAAAAAATGTTGGAAAATACATCAATTTTCAAATTGTATCAATAGTTTTCAATATGTGCATCTTTGGCGCTAATAATGGCCTTGAGACTGCCGGAGAAAGCACCGCACGCTGCACGCAAGTGGCTCTGTGGTATTTTGGCTCATTCCCGGCGAACTGCTTGTTTGAGGTGGTCCAAACTTTGGTATTTTTTAGTGCCAAGCTTCGCCTTCAAAATACCCTAGACAAAGAAATCCAACGGATTTGCATCCGGAGAATTTGCAATCCATTGTGTTGAAGAAATGAAGTTTGGAACATTGTTTTTTAACCAATTTTGGTTGACGCGCGCTTTCTGAGACGCTGCCAGTCTTGTTGAAATGTCCACGGTCTCCGACCGAAATGATTGTTTGCCCAAAGCTTCAATACTTCCTCTAAGACAGTTTCACGGTATACGATCACATTAATTTTGACGCCACGGTCCAAAAATACGAGCGGAAAGCGACCATCGGCAGTTATGGCGTCCCATCGGTGCTGCCTGCTTTCTGGTGGCCGTCCAAAGGTGTAAATTTTCGAAGGACCTCTCTGGCAGGTAAACTCGCTCATTTTGTTTGTTGGCAGACTATATTGCTCGATAACAAATGGCGACTCATCGGAAAAAACTAAATTCGGCAACTCACCACTTTTGTGCAAGCGTAGCAACTCTTTCGCTCTTTCGACTCTAACTTTTTTCTGTTGCGGTGTAAGATCGTGTGCTTTTTGGAACTTCAATGGCTAGAGCCCAAGCTCATTTTTCAGTATGTGTTGCATCCCTTCCAACGATATGTTGAGCTCACGAGCCATTTTTCTTCCACTTCGACGCGGATTTCGCTCAATTCGAGCCTTCACTTTCCGAACCATTTCTGCCGATGTTGCTGTTTTTTTATGACCACCTCCATGGCGTTTTGCAATGCTGCCAGTATCACGGTAACGAGCTATGGTTCGAGACACAAATGATTTATTCACGTTGAGGTGCTGGAGGGCTCTAACGATAATTACTTGTGGTTTTCCAGCCAAATATAATCACGCTATCATGTTTGAATTCCATCGTTGATAAAAATTTTTCAACCCAACTGAGACGCAAATCGTTTAAAAGGCTTGTAAATAATAAAATTATCTGTCATGTGTTAAAATTTGAGCTCACGCACTGTCATGAACGGTTTGGAAATTATAGCAGTCTGAAGTTGGTTGCAGTTCGAGTCATTCGGGGTTTATATTGTAATACATTTGAATAGGAACTATCGATATGCTGAAAAGGTTCTCTTCATAGAATTCTCCGACACTGGATTTTTGTTTATAAGACTTTTGCTGTGCTCCATTGCATCCCCATTTAAAAAGTAATGTCAATTCCTTCAAACCAGTTTTAAGGTGTTCCGAGATTAACACACTTTTCTGCGAAAAACATAAACGCCTAACACTATGGTCAACTAAAGCTTGAAGATCGCATTCCGCACTGGATTCTGTTATAGCACATTCTTCCGGATAACATTTTCTCTTCGATTCTTTGATTTTATCGTATGAAGGCAATAAGTCTTTAGCAATGAAATTGACTTTTTGTCGTATAATTTCATACTGGTGAATTGGAAGCTGTGCATCCACAATAAGTACTAAGGCTCATCATCAGATAAGTTCGATTCTGAAGATGGGCCTTTTCTAAAGATTTTTTCAAAATCGACCCTTAAAATGAATGAAAATTAAATCAATAAAAGTTTTAAAAATATATATTATTTTTAAAAATATATATTATTTTTAAAAACTAACCCCTCTGTGCAGAACTCTCCGACGGTTTTTTTGCCACAGCAGCAGTATCCCTTTTACCACTGTTTGTTAGAATAATTCCATATGCAGTTGCAATTTCATCATGGCTATATCCATGTAACAGAGGCTGCACCTTCTTCTTTTTAATCTTGTCACAGCAATTATCAAATATTTTTCTGGATCTACCAACACTTTTCGAATTTGACGAAGATGGAATTTCACATAAAGTTTGCTGTGGCAGAGAATAATTTTCATCTAACCAGGAAGCGTTTTCATTTTTAAAGCGATCAAGATGTCTACAACTTTTAGACCACCGTTGATCAAACTTTAGAAAAAGATTTTTTTATACTTTGTTTGAGTGATTGTATTGCATCTTCCGAAAATTTTACATAGCTAAAAAAACTCAAAACAAACGAAAAGAGCGCATCAAGGCGCTTTATTTTGGTTTTTGATATCCAAACTTCAAACATTTCCTTTTTAGTTACATGGAAAGACATTCTGAAAATGAAATTTCAAGAAAGTGTCTATGTGTTTAAAATTGAAATGAATGAAATATTTACATACCACAAGGCACAGAATACGAAGACTAACGCTTTTCACAATAAACATTTAATAACAAAATCAAGAGCACATATTTAATGTTAAGCGAGAACGCATAACGATTTGGTAAATCACTAACCACTTGAATGCATATTTGTAAGAAATTTTGTTTTCTATATGAATTTTCTTAAATACATTTAAGTAAATGTATATATTGTAGGTATATATAGATCTACATATGCTTATTTATACCTACTTACTATACTTTCATATTGCAAAAGCAAACAATCACCAACAATTTTTTATTATTTAGGTTTTATTAAAGCATTTTTTTATAAAGGCGCGCAAAAACGCGCAAACCTTTTTGATGATTTCACATAGCTAAGACATTAGGCTTTGCAATGAACCTGATTTCAAGGGGGAACTATGTGAAACAATCCTTTTTTTTCTCCAATGAATGTTATATATATAAATTAACTTACATTAATATTCCTTGATATAAACTAATTTAAAAACAAATAAAATTTTCAAAGTACAAGCAGTTCACCTATGAAAAATTAATAAAAATCGAAGTTGCCTGCACAAGCCATTTACCTCAGAGATTATAACAAACTGCAGCATCATGGCTCTTTCTTTTTTTCGTTTATATTATTTTTTCCCAATAATTCTCCCATATCGTTCAACCGAGTGTTTAAACTTTAAGAAAAACCGGTTTTGGCTTCAATTGGAGTATATCATTTTTTGAATAAAATTCCGCTAGTTGAGCGAATTCCCACACTGTGCGGCGCTATATGCCATACAAGGGAGGCAAAGCTCGAAGTTATGAGGGGGAAATTTGGCAAATGGATCAACTCACTGCGAGCGTTCATCAATTGACCACCGCGATCATGCGATTTGACACCACTCGCTTATTTTCTCTGGGGCTAAGTCCCTAGTCTACTCTAACAAGACAACCACTTTGGACTAACACGGCCAAAATTCGACGCGGTATTGCCGGAATAACGCCGCATATATGGGACCGAGTATTCAAAACTTAGGCCGACCGCTTCAAGCCACGTCAGCGAAGTTGAGGCGGCCATTTGAATGATGTGCTATTCAACACATAATTGCATGAACGTAGCTTCAAAATAAACCCAGAATAAATTTTATATCTCGCACCGTTGTTCTGTTTAATTTTTTTCCCGCTATCGTTCCTATCTGGTCACTCGATACTAAAATTAAACAAATTAATGTAAAGTCAATCGACAGACGGCAATGCCATGCTAAAGTATGATTTTGTTCTCTTATAAGTAATTGAAAAAACACTGATTGAATAAAAAATAGTGACTAAAACCAAACTAAAGCTACTACCAAAAATGATTGCGTTTCTTTTGCTGAACTTTATGTTTGATTCTTTCTAGGCAATACTGAGACTTGTCTTTCTTAACTTAGATGGTTAGTTTATTCATTGCCGAACATGTTGAAGCAGCGAGAATTCTCCATTTTTGAAACTTCTTATCGCTAGTTGGGTAGTGATTCTGAAGTCCGATGAAACGAAAATGCGACATGAAGTGACTCCGAACTGCGATGATATGAATCCTTAGACCGACTGAAGATGAGAAAATTGGCAGAGCAAAACGTAGAGGAGGTAATGTATCTTAACCATAAAAAGATAACCTATGCCTCAGAAGCGCATGCGCAGTTAACATATTGCTGTCTCTTTTTATCAGACGCGCGTATACACTTGTCCTTTACAGCCAATTCAGTTGTCCGTCAACTCCACAGGGGTCGATCATTTTAGTGCGTTAATTACTATAATTTTGGTGTTATGTTTATCGCCGTCGCGAGGCGTAATTTACGGAATTGTTGCTGTAAACGAAAGACTGTTAAATTTTATTATTTTCTTTTAGACATCAACTGATTAAGTTTTAACATTAAAAAAAAAATAATAAACAAAAATGGAAAATACAATCACTTTTTAATAAAAGTTACACCTACACCTTTAAAATTATTATATAAATTATAAATAAACTTAAATAAATAAATTAAATTAAAGCATTTGAAGATCATGCGCGTCTAAAGCGTATAGTTATCTTTAACGTAGTCGGATGCCGCAATATGGTTATCTGTATACGAAATAATCTCGTACACTACCTTCAGAAAGCGTGGCATACGAAAATATTAAAATTCAAAAAATGAAAAATCCTTTTTGGCGTGCGTACACCACCCGAAATCATTTCTTGAAGAATTCGAAAACAACGTTATCGAGATAAATAATATAGAAGAAATTATGGTTATTTGAGATATCAACATTAATATCTGTGACACAAACTGTAATTCTGTTAAAAATTTCTAGTATTAGTGATTCTAAGATTATTTACTCAGGCCGTACCCGAAGAGTCTGCTTTAGGTCCAGTTTTGTTTTTACTTTAATAAATTAATGCAGTATTAAAAACCATTTGCCGGAAAGGCTAGAACGTTTGTAGCCGGGTTGCTTACTTGTTTGGGTGACGCTGCAGTTAAGGGTGAAGCTGGGCCTCAACAAGCAAGCCTCTACTGCAACTAGCAAGTCCGGTCCTTAGCAAACTGCTTTCAGTTCCGCACTCCAAATCGGTTGAGGTCCCCTTCTACTAGGGTGAGGTCTTCTTCTACCGCGTTGTCCCTCCAGGTTAGATTCGAAGACTCTGTGGGCAGGAGCATTGATGTCCATTCGCTGTAATACATGTTCTAACCATCGACAACTCGCATAGTTCTTTGTTGAACCTTCTCCAGAGCCTATTAACACAGGCGGAACCGAATATTTTTCGAAGGATTTTTCTCTCGATCTGAATGAGGATATCTACATCCGCTGTCGATAGACCCCATGCTTCTGCGCCATAAAGTAGGACTGAGATGATCAGTCTCCTTAGTTTTTCGGGATAGGGACTTACTACTCAATTGACTTCTTAGCCCAACAGCGACTGGCAAGAGTGATTCTTCGTTTTACTTCCGGTCAGGTGGTTTTAGCAGAATTTATAATTAGCCGAAGGCATACAAAGTCACTTACTACTATAGTGTCGACGACTGAACAGACCATCGTTCAATTTGTCGTTCTTTGTCTTCTTGTTGACACCATATGCTTGGTTTTGCCCTCAATACTAGCAAATGCACCGGTGACAGCCCGCTGAGTCCTGCCAATTATGTATTTAGAAATCATTAGTACAATAGTTTTACAGACTTTTCAAAGAGTGTGCCTCCATCGTTCGCTTGTAAATTCTGCAAAATCCTTTTAAGGAAGTTGTTAAAGAAGTTGTTCTGTGACTTTTTCTAAAACATTTTTTGCCATCAAAAGTCTGTGTTAAGTCGTTACCGACTTTGACGGAGCAATAGGCGTTCTAACTCGTCATTCTGCAGAGACGGACGAGTTTGGCTGGGACACTAAAACTAGGTATTGCTCTATATACTCGTAGCTCATCTCTATAAATTCTGTCATTAAAACAAATGAAAATGATTTGCCGGAGTGTGGAAATTTGGTTGATTTTTGACTTTCCTTGTTTGAAACCGCACTGATAGGGGCCAATCAGATAGACAATGAAGGATTTTAAATGGTCACATAATGTGGAAGATAAGATCCTGTATGCGATATTGAGGAGCTTTATTACCCTATAGTTGATGTAGTATCACAGTTTTTCAACCTGCTTATGCTCGGTCCATCACATCACACTTCCTTTATGGCGGTGATATCTTCACGATAGCTGCCAAGGTCATCTGTTATTGCTCGGCCTTACGTGGCCTCTTAAGGGTCTGAACATTCCAGGTGCAAATTCGGATGGCGTTGTTGTTTAAACATTTGCAAGGATCGTCAATACTGAATCCGTTGATCACATCTTTTTAATCTCTTCCGTATAAGGTTGTGGACTCTATGACGACAGAGGCCAGTGTTAAGCTACTGGCCGAGTATGCCCTTGCTTTTCTAGCCTGCCAGAGTAAGGGTTTACTCATAGAGTAACCAGGGAGCACCACTGGGAGCTAAGGCAAGCACTACGTTTTGAACTCGATTGTTGCGCTCCTGGCCCAAACCAAGTTATACGACAGTCAGCAATTTCCCAATCAATTGCCGCACAGGTACCGGGTTGGTGCAGCATAAATTTATTGTAAGCAGCAAGACCAAATTAAATTACTTCAGCCATAGTATAGTAGAACATCTTGATATTGATATTCTTTTCCATTCACCACGTGGTACAAATTTCTAGCAACAGGCCGACGAACTGACTGACAACTGCATGGCGATTACGCCCGTGAGAAGTTGACAGACTTCTGTTTGCAAGTCGCTGCCATTTTATTAGATCAGAGGATGATTTTTAAATGACTGAATCCAAGACAGTAGCAGTCTTTAATAGAGGTACTGAAAGTTGGACGTTTTAAAAGCTGTTTCGATTGAACAGATCATGATCAGATCATTGTAAGATCTTGCACTAATATTGACGTCCAGTGCTCAGGGAAATGAATGCTTTGTTCTATTGGGAAAGACTCTAAAGGGGTTGAAGACAGCTTTATTTTGAAACATATCACTAAAATTAACAAAGTGCAACTATACTCGCGAACACATTTTCGAAGGCGACGGATTCCGTTCTAGGGCTAGACACACCGTATGTGATTCATCACGTCGAAGTTAATGATTGGTGTGCTTGATCACTTAGACCAATCACCAATATTTCACAATGACGGAAGAACGTCAGTTCAGATAGTGATCTTTCAAGCCTGATAGCCTTTATAATTCCAAAAACTACAAGTCTTTAAAATCCAATATCAAGATCGACAAATATGCCATAATAAGGCAATCATTTGTCAGATAGTAAGTTTCAAGTGGCTACAAGATCGAATCTTTTCATTTGAAAAATTCATTGCTAATCTCACTTCTGAGACAAGTGTTTAAATTTGTTCGATTCCTAATTATCTTAAGCATGTGAGTTGTTGCTGAGGAACATTTTCGTTTTAACCGTAACAGCACGGTTAAATCCACAATATGGATCCAAGTAGTCCACATAATCATATTCACCCAAGGTGTTACTCAGCCTATAGCAATTTGTGGTGTTCTCTTTCCTAGATGTTGAAAATTCAACAATTTCGCTGATACTTAGGGGTCAAGCAGTTGATTAGAGTGTTCCTTCAGACAGCGTGATTTAGGAAATTCGAAAACTTGAAATGGATTTTTAAAGCTCTACCTCTAGAAATGCCACCATCTACTGTACAAATAAAAACATTTCAGCGAGCTATAAGCGCTGAATGCCATAATTTACCAACAACGACGATAAACAAATAAAACTTCGACCCTTCGACCAGACCCTGAATCCAAAATAGATTCCTCAGAGTCAGTTCCGAGTGCTTTCATCTCAATAGTGTATGATGAAACTTGTGCTGTAACGAGTAACCCTCAGTTTGAATTTGATAAAACCTTCGTCGTGGTCATCGTCGAATAAGTATGTCGATTAGAAAGATGCAATGAACTTTTTGGTTTTCAGTCACTGTATTCAGGTTCTTGACAGACAGACGGATTGGTTGGGATTTGGCTAGAAATGACGTCGATTCTGTTTGCATTAAAGCCAAAATAAGGATTTTAATTGGCTCCATAAGGATTCTCTCTTATAACGGTGGCCCCACCTATGGACATATTTCCTCTTAATATCCGAATAATATGTTCGCTACAATTCGCAGTGGGGTTTCAATAATCTTTTACGTAATGAACATCGGGCCTGAAGAAATGAGAGTCAAAAGACCGTATTGGGGAAACGAGATTTGGGCTATAGAACCCAGTAGTTCCGGCATATAAATAAATTGCTCAGGTGGAGGGATCACAAAAACATTCAGTGTATTCCACAAATGACAGACAACAGATAGACATTATTGACGATTGGTATATGTAAGTTCGAAAACTGCTAACGATGGCGATGGTGTTTTTGTGGTCGAAGACCCACAGGAAAAATCGGATTTGCTGGGAGCTGTTTTCGAGCGATCCAGCTCATCGTAACCACGACATAGAACCTATGTGAACCACCTCTATCTGCGTAATGACCTTCAAATTTGGCGATCTGAGAATAATGGTTTTAGTGGCAAACATTATCGTCGCGATAGACGAGCTACCGCTCATTTTTTCGAACGAAAATATGAGCTCATGTGCATCTTCGACTCACTGAAAAACAAAAAGTCGCCGGGAATAGACGGAAATCCAGACGTCGTATTGGGACACCTGCCCTTGGAATCAGTGGATAATTTTTTACGCTATTTAGCATTGTTCTGAATAACGCGTACTATCCAGCGAATTGGAAAATAGAACTGGTACATTATATCCCGAGAAGAACGTGAACCGCCATGCTGAAGATAGTACAAATAAATATTCATCATAATAAGACAACCTCGTCTACCTTATGACTAAGGAAGACATCGACGTCGCTCTCAGCCACGAACCTTGAATAACTCGAGGCAAAATAAGACTGCTGAAATCATCCGAATTGGTCACCTTCAAGGCCGAATCAGGTAATGAAAGTAGAATTAGGGCCTGTAAAGTTACACAATCTAATATCAAATTATTTATCCCCACGCTCCTAAGCAATGACGACCAGGAAGGTGTCAGCTTTAAGCTGCCGTATAAACCGCTATTCAAGCTTGCCTCAACATACATGCCGTATGACTAGACTGACGAACCACCTTCAGCAACACAGCTCACTTATCAACAAAATATGTAGGGCAGAAAAGGTCCAATATAATCATTGGATGTGACGCCAGCCCACATTATATGAAGTACCACGGACACAAACTCTCGAGGTGAGTCCCTATTCCAATACATAATAATCATAAGATCGCAGTAATGAACCAACGTTTGCCGTAAAAAATAGACGGCAGGTGTTAGATATCACCCTACTGAGTAACTATAACAAGATAGTTTCAGGCATATCTTTCTCTGATCGTATAATGATCAAGTTCAATGCCAAACCCATGCCCCCTCTACTGTACAAAAATCCCAAAAATACCTAACCGAAATAGACTATGCAGTGAATAACTGTAGATGATCTTCACTCAGGCTTTTAACATCAAGAAATCCAAGAACTCCTCACATTGGTGGACGAAAGAAGTATATACAATGCATTCGAAAAGAGTCAAGAACCTTTCCAATACAGCCCAAAGCTTAAACTTGAGCTTCGGCTGGGACAAATATAAAACCAGTCTGAAGAAATACACGAGCGCAATCTGCAGAAAATCATGGAGAAAGTTTAGCTCCAACATTGAAAGAACGACAGAGTGTGTGAGGCTATGGAAAGTCATATCTAAGGAACCTGTAACAATTGGAGATTTCAAACTACCAGATGGTAGCTACACGACATCCAAAAGCTGAAGCTTTGGGATTCCTTGTGGTCACCTACTTTCCAATACCAGTTGCAAATACAGACACATTCTTCCTGGGTTATATACTCATTCTCCGCTTACAAATCCTGCGTGACTGGACGTGGTCATGCCAATGATGCTTTAAAAAACAAAACAGCCTGTGATGGCGGTTCTTAAAAAGCCTTTAATAGTAGCATCAAGATTGGATATCTGCCAAAATGCTGCAGGGAAGTAAAGACAGTTTTCATTCCTAAGGGAGGTATGGTTTTGCTTATCAATCCCATCCATCCAAAAGACCTTAACCCCGTAGGCCAAACATCATACATTTCAAAAACATTAGAAAAACTCATGTTCGAAGTAGTCTGCACCCAGAAGACTTAGCCTCAAACCAGCATGGGTACCTATATAAAAGCCAACGGCACGGAAACGGCCCAAAAAAGTTTATACGACAAAGAGCACACATAAGCAGTATTCCTTGACATTGAAGGAGTCTTTAATAATGTCAACATTCCCGTTATGAGTAGAAATTTAGAAAATGCCGGTGGATTAACAAAATTTATGCTCCGTAATAGTAACATCAATGCAACACCTATTGAATGTCAATAAGTATTCAATACACTTCATTGAAGGTCACCACCTCAGGTGGCACCCTTAAAGGAGGAGTGATATCATCCCTTCTGTGGACCCTAGTGTTTAATGAAATACTCCTGAATCTAAAAACGGAAGTTTTATTCCTCCATATACGGATGATGTGTTTCTTATGGCCACTAGCAAATTCTCCACACGATCAGTGAAAATCTAAACCATGGCCGTGAAAACATCGGAGACTAGGGCAAGCTCTGTGGGCTGGGGTCTTCAAAAAACAAAGCTTATTCTATTCACACATAAAAGGATAATGCCACAATTTGACTTGCTTTCCATAGATGAGATAACCCACCGACTATCCAACAATGCTAAATATCTACATCTCGTACTAGACAGTAGTTAGAAGCTCAGTGTAGAAAAACCAGAAAGAAAGGAATGATCGCATTCTACGCTTGCAGCCGTATATTTGGGAGATGTGGAGAGCTAACCCTATCGTGTGGATGTCAGATGTCAGACCCATCTTAACGTTAATAAAATTAGCAACCTTAAATTAATGACAAAAGTACATAGGATTGCATGTATGTGGGATAGGTAGCCAGACCGACGCGGAGATACTGTACTGAATGTACGACAAACTTATACATAACACACACACATAACTACGTAGAAGACGCATACAATTCATACCCAAAAGACGACAGAGCAGTAAAATCATCCGTCGCCAAACGGAACGAAGCCCACACGAAATACAGCAAAAAACACAAGAGAACATCCGACTGAACGGTGCATACATAGTGCAAGCACACGACAGATAGACCGACGACACCGCGACCAACGGATAAACACACAGATCGAGACAAACAAGCCAAAGTCGACCGTTACCTTTTTAAAAATCCAGCAAGCAAGTAGAGTAGTATTTGAGTCTTATTTGAACCATTGTGCTGGCCGGTCGCTTTTCGTCTTTTCTCTTTAAATAAATATGAAGTATAGCAATAAAAAGTCGATAGTGTTTTCATTGGGATTGAAATCCCACATGTATAGGCACGGCTCATACCATGAGAACGAAGCCAACGGCAGGACTCTAAAATATACGCGTACTTGGTCTCTTACCCCTAGATCTATTCATGCAAGAATCTGCAACGAAAGCGCTATAAGATTGAGCCAGTTTAATGGGTGCAAACCAAACCCGAAAGGCTATGCCTCGATCCTTACAAGTGAACTGAAGCAAAGTTGAATGAGCAGGAACCAAATGGGACCAGACTTGATATCCATCTTCACGGATGGATCAAATATGGAGATTGGACCCGACGCCGGGATCTTCTCCGACGAATTGAACTTACGATGCTCACATTGCCTGCCGGATTACAGCAGTGTCTTCCAGGCTGAGATATTGGCTATATTAGTAGCAGCCAAAATTTCGCCAATAAAGGCAGTATCCCACCAGGATAAATGTTTATTGACAGCCAGGCTGCCATCAAGTCTATCCCGGCAGTCGACATCAAATCGAGGCTTGTGAAGCGCTCTAGCGTAGAACTGAAGCCAGTATATGTTCACCCTAAGGTTACGCTGTTTATATAAAGTCCTACAGTGAGCATCCAGACGAGCTAGCTTGAAAAGAATCCTACCGTGATGGTCAGAAGGGGAATCCCCCCAATCCTTTTTGAGGAATATTACTGGGAGCCCGTCTGGCCCGGCTAAAAATTCGTCATTGAGAGTTTGTAACTTTTCTTCGATAAGGGAGGGATCAAAAGATTGAGAGAGAGAGGGGCCAATGGAGAATTTGGGAAGGTAATTGAAATATATGGGGTCGGGTACAAAGAAGTTGTCAGATTGTTTGAAAAGTTTGCAAAATAGTTGGCAATAGTATGTGGGTCGGTCGACAATATATTATCGAGCGAGAGAGGGGGAATAACCGTCAGATTTTCTTTTGTAGTTGACGAATTGATAAAATGTCTTAGGGTCGTTGATAAGGTTGGTCTGCGCTGTATCGAGAAAGTGCTGATAGAGGCAGTTATAGAGCTGGGTGAATTGGAGGTAGGTTCCAAGATAGTTAGAGTGGTCATAATAAGAATTGGTGCGACGAAAAACTGCACATAATTTATTTCTTTTGTTTCGCCAAAAAGCAAAGTCTTCTGTTATACCAGGGAGGGGAAGTAGATGATGTTTTATGCCGTGAAAAGGGGACGTAAAGCGAAATGAAATTAAATATTTCATTGTAAATAATGGAGACAGAATCAGCTAAGGATAGGTTGGTAATATCAAAACAAGATTTATGGAAGTTGTAAGAAGAGATAGTAGGTGAAGGAGTGCGCTGGAGTGGTGAGTTATGGAAAAATGAGAGGAGAAGAAGGGGGTGAAAGTTGTCTACAGTTGTGGACAGATGATAGTTTAAAGGGACAAGACGTTACTGTGGTGTTAATGGGATCGCTTATGAAAATAAGGTCTAGTTGCCTACCAATAGAGCTAGGAACGCCACTTACTTAGCATAGGCTCGAGTCAGTTATGCTATCAAAAGTAATCGTGATTTATATTTATTAAGTGTCATTTTTTTAAAAAAAATATTCACATAAAAGCCTTGACAATAGAGAGTAATACAAAAAACTAGATTTTTCATGATTAAGCTCAGTACTGAACAAATTGTTCGAGGAAACTCTCTTAGTGGCTCCACAAAACAGAACCGACACTCCCTCGAATAGTTAGGTATTTTAGAATCTTAAAATTTAAATGAACGTTAATTTGCATTCGATTCGGGTTGTGAGTGTTATAAATCGATGATTGATGAGCTTGGTTAGTTACGATGGGTGGTGATCTGGGATGAATGATATGGAATAGGATGATCTTAACGTGACTGGATGTAGGTATTATGGACATTATTGGACATTAATCAAACATACAAACGAAAATATTTAAACCACGAGCAACATAAAATAACTTAAATCTTAGGAGATTATAGAGATTAGAAATATTTCAATGAGCGTATTACAATACAAAGATTAAAGAGTGATACTTTGCTGAGGATGAAACTGAGAAAAATAAAAACAAGAAAATTTACTTATAACCGCTTAAATGCATTTGGAAACAGGACTTGGAGATGAGGGAGGAATGTGGAAGGTGGATTTCCTGCGTGTCCTTCTCTCTACCAAATTCCAACTGATGAGAAACCACCTGGTGGCGCCCGCCCTCGTTGTTGATTGTCATTGTACAAAGTTGAGTTGGTTGGTGATTTTTTGGATTCGGGCTTCTCCACTGGAGCAATATTCTCCAAAAGTAATTTCTCTACAACGATATTGGCATCGGTGGAATTCATGCATACGTTTAAGTTTGAAGAGTTTTACTGGTTATATTTTGGACGTGGTGCATTAACTTTCATATCGACTTCACCGAAAAGATTCGTATGACCAAAACCTGGTGGCTTTAGAACATGACTCGATGGACGAGTGGACGAGAGGCCGATTTTGATGTCAGTTGATGTCATGTTTTCCAGTTTTCCACTGCCTAGTTCCAAGCAAGCTACGTATACGAATATCTCTGAATATCTCAACAATGCAGACATACTGTGAGGAGATTTGACTTGCAATCGCAAGAAACCGCGATTAAGGAATAGAACTGATCAATGCAAATCTTTCATGAATCCAAAACCATTTGGGCAATCAACTCTTTTCAACCCTTCAAAGGCCCTGGTAGGGATGGAATATTCCCAGCTTTACTGCAAAAGGGCATCCCGTAGCTGCTACCTGTACTAATTAACTTATTCAGGGCTAGTTACGTGTGAGGAAGAAGGTTGCTGTCAAATATATATCTAAGGTAGGACGTAGACTCTCTGACCTACGAAAATCGTATAGACCAATCACTTCACTGCCTTTTTCCACAAAACTATGGAAAAAATCCTCGACAGACATATCAGAGACGATGCACTTCAACCGACCCCCTTAACAAGTATCAATATGCCTATAAAACTGGAAAATCAACCACATACGCTCTACAAAATCATTGCACAAGGATTGAAAAATCTCGCAGAGATAGTAGGAGCATTTGGCAACACAAAATTCTAGCAGATATACAGGGGTACCCAAAATATCGGAGTTGACGACACTACATGTAAGTGGATAAAATGTATGCTAGGGTATAAAACAATGAAAACCTCTGTAAGCAGCGATAAACTCAGTGTGATAGCTACGAACGGATGCCCTCAGGGAGGAGTACTATCACTCCTTATGAAGACAGCATTGCTATCCTAATCAGAGGTAAATTCGAAGACACAATCTCGGATCGCATACAGAGGGCTTTGAAACTAGTTGCTGAATGGTACACCACAATTGGCCTCAAATTCGATCCCAACAAAAGCACAATGGTTAGATTCACTCAGACATGAAGGCGAGGAAGACTCAGAAATGCCACACTCTTCGGTGAAACAATAGAGTTCTCAACGGAAGTCAAATATCTAGGAATCACACTGGCTGAAAAACTTACGTGGAAACTCATCTTTCTAAAATTATTGACAGGGCCAAGACCTCAACATAGACCAGCAAAAGTCTAGTCGGAAAAAATTGGGCACTTAATCCCGAAACGACACCGTGGATGTACACGTAAATAATGAGATCTATCATCAGTATGTTTGGTGGCATAAAGCAACGCGAAGGTCAACACAGGCTAAACTCAACAAAATACAGAAACTAGCCTATGTTTGAGCAACTGGTGCAATGTAAGCCGCACCAACAGCTGCATTTGAAGTTATCCTAAACATCCCACCACTTCATCTAGAACTCATGAAAAAAGCTGTGGTAAATGCCTACATGCTCATCACAGAAGATAAATCTAATTCCAAACTATTGTAGTTCTTACTGCAAATCCTTCATGAATTCAGGCCAAACGAGCTACTTGGAATATACTTAATAGACAAGTGTCTACCACGATAAACTTTCGGCACAACTTTAAGGTTACATTTCCAGATCATCTTAACTGGGATCAGAAAAAACCAACATTTGCCAAGCACTCACAAGTATGATATGGTGCGGGCTATACTGACCTCGCACTAAAATATCCGTACATGCTAGTATGGATACAAGCAGCTCCGTGTTTCAGGCTGAAATCCATGCAATAGAACTTTGTATTCGAAAGAATCTAAACAGACATACATATAACAAACAAAAACATTTACATTCTCTCCGACAGCAGAGCGGCCCTACTTGCAATTAAAGCCTTGGAAATGAAATCAAAACTGGTCTGGGATTGCCTTCAACTCCTACAACTACTGGCCACCACAAACAAAGTCCATCTGATTTGGGTGAGAGGACATAGTGGATATGAAGGCAATAAAAAAGCGGACGAACTAGCCAGAAAAAGGATCAATTCATGATACCAATACCATTCTATGGGCTGTCAATCAACACCATAAGTGGAAGTATTAAAACTTGGCCAGAGGAAAAGAAGCTTAATTTCTGGAAGGAAATAGACAAGCCTACACCTTTATGCCAAGCGGTTGCCACAAAAAGACGAAACAACTACTACAATTAGGTAGAAGTCAGACTCGACTAATCACAGGTTTTCACTCAGCCATGTAAAAAGCACCTGTTAACCATGGTGTTTGTGATTAACCTACAACAACGCTTAACATCATTAACTCATTTTATTTGCCGCACCACGCTCGTCTGATGATTCCAAGAGACAATCTTTAAGCGACCACTTTCAAATCGGAGCAGCAATCCAACGTGACCTCATCGAAGTGTGCCTGCGGTTCCGGCAACATCAAAACGTCTTCACGGCAGACATAGTGAAAATCTTTCGCCAGATATGGGTTCGGGAACAAGGTGCTGACTTTCAACGAATCGTCTGGCGTCAAAACCTTAACGACGAGATACAGCACTTTCGATTACTTATGGTAACATATGGTACTGCGTCTGCTCCATTTCTCTCGGTTCGCATTTTAAAACAAAAAGCAGACGATTATCAACCAAATTACCCAAATGCAGTTCGCACCTTACTAAATGATGTCTATGTCGACGATGTCAGGGCCGCAGCTCAGTCTATTGAAACATTACTTCAATTTCAACCGGAGCTCACCAAACTGCGTTCGTTAGCTAATCTTTGGCTTCAAAATTGGAGCTCCAATTGTTGGGCCCTCATCGCGAAGCAAAACTCTCAGGACTACGAATACCCGCTCGGTTTCTTCTACCCGCTGGATTTGTTAGCCCCCTCAGTGATTCTTTTTAAGCTCATGTCTCATTAATTATAGTCTTCCGAATTAAACTTAGGTTAAGATGGCCCGTTGCCATTAGAAATATCGGAAAAATGGAAGCTCCATCGTGAACAACTGCCATATTTCTAGCAAGTGCGTGTTGCACGGGTTTCTGATGCATCGTCAGTCGCATATTCGGTGGTAATTTACGCTCTTATGAGGACACTGTCTAATAGATTTAAAATAAAAATCGCGACTACAAAAATCCGTGTCCACTCCGCGCGTAGAACTTTGTGGTGCGTTATTGCTCTCACGATTACCAAATAAGTTAAGTCATCATTTAACTTAGAGTCGTGCAAAACGTTTACTTGGTGCGACCCCGAAATAGTTCTGCACTGGCTCTCTTTCCCCTTCATTGTTGGACAACATTCGTCGCCAACAGAAAAGCAACTATCTTAGACATAGTGCCACGACACTCATGGCGACATGTCCCATCCGAATAGAAAGCAGAAGATTTTCCATCACGTGGCGTTCTGCCCTGTCATCTTCGAAACCATCACCTTTGGCGCACGGTCCATCTTGGTTGTTGGAACAAGAAAAAAAACTGGCCATAATCGCCCAATACCTCCGATATTGCAGAATCTGAGTCAGTTAGGCAGGGTTTAGGCATGTACTCATTACAATCGCCGAACACCGGGTAAATAATAGTCATAACTTGATTGACAAAATCTCCTCACAGTATCGGCATCAAAGAACAATCGCAATTGCACCCGCTTCGTGTCGAATTGTCGCGCTAACGTCCAATCGGCGTCATATGATTCGTTAACGTACCCCGAAGTTTATAAAGCAATGCCTTGCTTACTTAAATTCGTTCAAGGGGAAGCATTTGAAGTCTGCATATAAAAAACAAAGTAGCTTCAAAGTCAGCACATCTCAGATACGCTGCATTTCTCGATAATGACGGACTCCTTCGCGTTGGTGGCCGACTTAAGCACACAGCCGTTGCCTTCAACATAAAATACCCTATAATTCTTCCCAAAACTAGCAATGTATCTCTTCTAATTATATCATAACATTCGTCAACGCTATCTCCACACTGGAATTTCAGAAACTTTCACTTTCGTACGGCAGAAATTTTGGATCCTTGGCAGTAGCAACTAGATACGCAAAATAATTCATCGATGCAAGCCGTGTTTCATGCAGCGTAAGCTTACAAGCCAGCAACTTATGGGAGATCTTCCAGTTCATCGCCTTCAACAAAGGCAATAACAATCAAGCTATCTCGATCCCGGAAACCAAAATATTCCAAGGCTTATATCGCTCTATTCGTTTGCATGGCAACAGAGGCTATCAATCTAGAGATTGTAAGCGTCTTAACCACGGATGCCTTTATAGCTGGACTACGCAGATTTATTGCTCGTCGTGGAAAACCTGCCAACATCCACAGCGACAAAGGAACAAACTTCCATGGGGCTCGTCAATGTTTATCTGAAATGCACAAGCTTGCTTTATCACAAGCCAACAATGACACAATTGCTTCAGCAGTAGTCAAGGAAGGAATCACCTGGCATTTTATGCCACCTTCTGCGTCACATTTCGGTGGCTTATGGGAGGATGGGGTAAATTCAATGAAATTGCGCTTACGCCAGATCATTGGGGGAACAATTTTAACGTTCCAAGAACTATATACCGCGCTCTGTTAAATCGAATCTTTTCTTAACTCTCGTCCCTTATGTTGCATGTGAGACTCTGATATTACGTGAGCCAAGTACAGCAATTCTCGAAAAAGCACTGAGTTGATTGGATCATTGGAATCATCTCCAAAGCATGGTACAGGGATTTTGGACAAGGTGATCGACAGAGTACCTAACATCACTGCAGAAGGTGGCGCATAATTTAAGGGCAGGAGATCTCGTGGTCATCAAAGAGCTCGACTTAATCAATTAATTAGAAGTCTTCCACGCTAAACATTTTGACAAAGCTACTCAAACGTCTGCTTAGTGGTTTGGCCCCCGACATAAACTCATAAACTTATACGATGCCTTAACTTTCGGCTTCCAGTTCTTCTGATGCTAAATAAATAAATGAGTCATACCTGAAGAAAGGATACTGAAAACGTTGGCCCTTCGTACCGCATAATCTGCTATTGCACGCGCAAGGCCTTTTTTTTCGGCTTTCTAATGCCTAATATCTAAGTCTTTAAATTTTATCGCAAAAATGTCTATACGGTAACAGGCAATAATTGGGCACATGGGCTTATTTATTGGTTCATTAAAGTCTTTCGAAAACTGTTTCCAATCGCTTGGAACGAGTAGATTTCCCTATTTTTTGGAAGAGTTGTTATCACTGTTATTGTCGTCACACCTTCCGGTGTTGGTATATTTTGTTCTTAACCACGTAGGTGTGAAGGAATACGATAACATTGTCAATTTTCGACGAATTAACTCCTCATGTTATGTATCTTATCAAATAAAATACACGGTCACTGTTTTCATTTTTATAAGAAAAATTTATTTAGATACGCCAGATTGTGATGGAATTCTACCTCAATCTGAAAATGACGGCTAAGGGTGTTATCTCAAAGCACTTCAACATCTTACACTTCAGTGTGACTCATGTCAAATCAAAGATTGATAACAACACATATTTGGTTTATGCATACACGTTGTGAGTAAAAGATAAGCCAGGTGTATCCAAAAAAAAAACAAAAAAAAATTTCATGTTTTCCGAATTTCGTCTGAAGTAGCTAAACATCGTAAGCTGAAAAAAATTAGCGTGTGCTTAATCGGAAAGCATACTCGCTATTCGCGTTGATATTTAGACTGATAAAACACCGGTTAGCACCTCGTGAACACAGGTAAAGAACTATTTCCTATCTACTTCTTAGCTACCACTGATAACGACAACAAAAAAAACAGACAGAGTATAAATTCAAAATCTTACCCCACAAACCCCCCATCCGGTAATGATGACTTATTATGAAAAATCACCGATCAAAACCCTTGCAGGCGCGGATTTGTTATTCTTTTTTTTTTACCCAATGTCTGCTATCTAAAAGCCACTGCTGGATACCGCAGTATAAATGTGATAACACACTCATAATTGCCCTCAGTTTAACTTTAACTGTCGACGCATTCGAAATAACGAATATCCGAACGCGAGGATATCTGCACATAACGCCCCAAGGAAAGGACTAAAAAATTTTTTTCGCAATGGCCCGTACTAGTGGAATATATTTAGCATTGGCATCGATTTGCCTTCTCCTAACCTGTGATCTGTCCTTGGCTCAAGACCCAACTACGGTCTCTTCGAGTAGCAGTGTTAGCACCGTTTCGACTGTGCCAACAACACCAGCGGCACCAGTTAATTGTGCAAGTGCTACAGCTGCCACCATTAATGGCACCAAGGTGAGTTCAAGGCTAGTTAAGTGATTCATTCGGTGTTGGGTGATTTTGAAATTTTCGGCTTCAAATTGGTGCAGTGATTGATATTCGAGATTGCCAAAAAAAAAACAGTGATTTGTGGTATTGTCATGTCATGTGGTGTCGATGGATTTATAAAACCGTTATCAGGAAGTGAGCTCATATGATGGATTCGATATATCATAGTGCCGCCTAATTACGTTGCGGACATTTTTGGAGGACGAATGACTCAATTTTATTTCAGGAATAATGGAAGTGTTTTTTTTTTTTTTGTAACTACACCTTCTTATAAAGTCTTATGCAATTTTTGATCAAAGGTCACAGAATTTCTACCTCTTTTATCTGTCACATGTGGTGCGGTTTAAACTCCCATGTTTAGTTTTAAATTTTGGATCTACCTAGAAAGTCGAAATCGTTAAACAATAATAAATTAGTCGAAAATTATTAACTCGAATTCAGAAAGGCTTCAACTCTTCACAGTTTAGTCTTCAACTCAAAATTTAAATTTATTCTGATCAGAATTCACATAATTTTGGCCTTAATCGAAACTAAAATCAAAGACTAAGCTCAAAATTTCGGATTTTTTTGACGCTTTATACAAGAGGTAAAGTTTAAGAAATTAAGACTTGTAGTCAGAATTTCTGATTATATCGGTTCAATCGCTTTTGACAATTTAGTCCTAAGTCAAAACTTTAGAATTTAATTGTGATTTTAAGTGTCAAGAACAAAATCCAAATATGTCTGTCCTAAAACAGTTCGAAGTTCCAAATTTTAATTTCTAGTGACTCCTTTGTATGACATAGAATATGATTCGCACAAATTCGGCCTCAAATTTGGACCATAGGTCGATATATCTCTACATTCTGTACATCCAGAAGCTATTTCTGGAAAAAAAAACCGTAGCGATTTACTTTCCAATCCCAGATCAGTACTTAGATCAACATTTCGGACTTCATGGGTATTGAGACCTAATACTTTGTAGATTTTGGACTTCGTTGTTGCTACGCATTAAACATTTTAGCATTTTTCGGATTTATTTCAAATTTGAAACCGTGTCAATTTTTTTTTAAATTCGGTCACTTCAATCTTAAAAAATGATCCACTCCTTTGTGCAGCTTAGGCCTTAAAATAAGTAGTACGACTGAACTCCCAAAATGTATAAGAAATTCGACTTTAACATGACGATAGATTCGAGCTCTGAACCGCTTAATCTTTTATTTTTTTTTATTGTTTGAAAGGTCAACATTTGTAGGTTTTCATTTTTGTCAGCACTATTGTAACATATGTAAAGCCTTTTCCTTTTCGCTTTTGCTATCTCAAACCTGAACTCCTATAGCTCTTGAATACGTTCTTGTTTCGGGGCTAGATTTTCTGAATTTACAACTGCCAAATCGAGAAGTGGAGCGTCACCTAAAAGGTAAATTTGTTGCCTTCACCCAAATTTCTGCAGAATTCTATCATTCGGTCGCAAATATCTACAAGTCTCATGTGAATATTATATTTCTTTACAATGACGGGACATGGAACGTTGATGTCAACTTTAGCTCTTAACTCCATCGAGAGACCGAACTCGTTGGATCTTTACCAAAAGCTTTAAAAGCAAGTGTAAACGCTTTGGTGTCTTTCAATTTCAACACAGTGACTTTTTCGTCTGATATCTGTGATTCAATGTACAATAATTTTGAATCCGTTTAACCATTCCAAAAGCCCAAGAAATTACCCTTGAACCTAAGTCTGAGGCCCAAAGCACCATCTCCCTGTAGAGTATTGGCCAATAATACGATAAAGAATGCACACCGGACGTGATGTTATTTCTGAAATACAAGTATATCCGCGGGGTACACCGCCTTAAAAAAAATGAATCTTTTGTTCGTCAACTGAATAATTGCCAACATTTCTTGGAATTTCAAGGCAGTGGAACCTAAGCGCATTAACTCATCTTTAGTTGAACCCATCAAAGAGCATTTGCGTTGGGATTTAGTTGAAATTTTGCGTTTCAACGTTCGTTTAAGAGAAAGAGCCAATTCCGTGAAATATTTTATGCCACATTGTTGTGACCGTTTTCCTCGTGCCAGTAAATCTTCAGCTGCGGCAGTTTCATGCAACCAAAAAAAAAATATTGCCTCCTTTCTAAATTCCTTGCCAGCGGTACACAAATCTTCAAAATGCTTATTGGAAAACAGAAATATTTAATTCCCTGAAGTACTATAAGCAAGTCTACGAAATATAAAAGCTGACGTTTCACATTAAGAGCAAAGATTAAATAATACGGGGCTAAAACGGTATCCAACCAAAGCAAGGTTGTAAGTGTAAAATTTGAATATTTATTGAGCTCTTGTCGGATTGTGTCCTTTTCTGGTCATACAGACATTAAGGACTAATAAAGGATTTTCCAACAAGAGGTTTCATTTTTATTTATCAATAGAATACATATTTCCCATTTGGATTGCCATTAATCTTGAAAAGCAACATTAGCTAAATGACGTCCAGGATCTCTTTTGCATATGCAGGTTCTTTAAATTGTTCGGACAATTTTCGGGTTTTTGTAGCTCTATTTCATAGTGCTTCAATACACTGAAGAGCTTAGGCATATACTTTCTCCTTCACATGGCTCCAAAAACATAAGTCACACAGAGTTGAATCCCAAGATCTTGGCTGCCAATTTTGATCACCATTTCGAGAAATGACTCGTCCAGGAAACTTTATACAAATACGATCATGAGTAGCACACTGCCCCGTCTTGTTGAAAAAAAACATCGCTCATATCCATACCTTCATGTTGAGGCCATAAAAAATTGGGCAATTTATCCGCGGTAACAGCGACTACATTTTTGAGGAAATAGGGTGAAAATATATTTCCTGTCAAAAAGAAGCTGATCGACAATTCATGGATTCTCTAAGCCCCAAATGTGTTAAATCTGCGTGTTAAGGAAGCCTTGAAAATGAAAATGTGCTTCATCGCTGAGAATTGATAAAGTTACGACTGTATTGATGGTCAATATGCCGAATTCGTATAGTTGCAGTTGTTCTTGCGCGACATTTACGAGTTCGGTTCTTCACTTTACTTGTCCCAATAGCTTAAATTTCTGAGCCAAAATTACCAACTATTTACTTGGGGTTTAGTTCTACCACAATCGAAACACTGAGATTCACAATTCTGACCAATCGAAATGATTTTAGACCAATCAGAGTTTCTTGAGCCTAACAAACTTTACCTGCATTTTAGGACGAAGTTAATCACAAAACCACTATAATCCACTGGAACCCTTCTCCATGTGTTTAGGCCTAAATAAGTTTATTTAACCAATATATCATTTTCGGCCCAATAACTTTTAACAAATCCGCTTATGGAAACAATTTTGGCTCTATCTACACTCCTGAGCCATTCAAGGTTCGCACTGCAGGTTCTTGCCTAATATTTTTTTTTTAAACAAAAATTCCCAAAACAGGCTCATTATTTTAAAAACTTTGAAAACGTTTAATTCTTCTTTTCTAACTGCCGAAAGATGTACTTAAATATCAGCTTGGATTACTCTTATGATACTTGTGTGGAGTGACCGGCATATAACATTTTTCTGGAAAGGTTTCCTTATACTCATATAGATCATAGAGACGATTTGTTTGAGCTCGTCTTATCATTTTCGATTCATGCTAAAATAATCAGCCATTCCCATGAAATCTTGGCCAATAAAAGTCTAAGCCTACTCGGATAAATTGACGCTTAGTGAGATGAAAGACTCTATTTTTGCAGCAGAAAGTAACATTTGTGACTTCTAAGTTAAATCTCTATCAGAGCTTCAATGTGGAACTCAATTTAAGTCTTAGATGGTAAAATATGTAACAAAATGTCCACTTAACAGATACCCTATTCTAGCCTTTCAGAGGCACTATAGAGACTTTGATTCTTAGCTTACGTTGGCTTCCCGAAATATGTGAAACATGATTTCCAAATCAGCAATCATATCTTAGATGAACTTCCTATTCTTAAAAAAAACAAATTTTATCGAACTTTATATGACGTTGAAAATTGTGCTTTTTAGTTCCTTGGAGTATGGTACGAAGCAGCCCGTAAAGTAGCCGAGGGAATTCCCAGCAATGATCAATGTATCGAAACGGTTTTCAGTCACGCAAATAACAACCTTACTGTTCAGGTCACCTTTGCCCCAGATCCAAATCAACTGTCGCTTAACCAAACCATCAGTAAAACATTCAAATTCGAGCCAAATGGTAATGCATCACAAAATGAGGTTTTCCTAGCCCAATTCACATATCCCATTAACGGTAAGTCTATTTTTCCATAAATCGTTACCTACCATATATCCTTTTTCTTAAATTTCACATCATTTCTATAGGTGTTACCTATACCATGAAAGTCCTGGAGACAGATTACGATACTTATGCCCTCACATGTGCATACGTAAATGTTTCCGCAACAACTGAAGCCCCAACAACTGTTTCAAGTACAACAGTTTCTAGCAGTTCTTCTGCTTCTTCCACAGCCTCTTCATCGTCATCTTCATCAAGCTCACCATCCTCCACTGATGCATCGACATCTTCTACAACTCCGTCACCAATAGAATTCCATCCTGCACTGGTTGCTATTCTTACCAGGGAACGTCAACTCAATACTACCGCCTTAGCTAATTTAGCAGGAAAGGCTGAAGTCAGCTTTTCGGACTTTAGCGATATCGTAACTGTTATTCAATCTGAAGAGTAAGTTTTCTTTATCTTTTATCGAGATACTTATCTGATCTTACTAATGCTTAAATTATTTTTTTAATTTCAGTTGTTATAAAGGCAGTGCTGCAACTACAGTGCCTGTGTTAGCCATGATCTTGGCGATCGCATATTCCCTCCTAAAGTTTGTTCACTAAATAAATTGTACAATTTTGTTTAGTTAGTTTAATTAAATTAAAAAAAAAACTCTGTGACGTGTAATATAAAAAGAAATGGTTGTTCTAGTTGTTGTTTTGGATATTTCGAAATACACAGTTGTTAGGTACTTAAGATGTGTTTTTGTTTTTGTTTTTGTTTTCATTTTCGGGCCTGCTGTTGGGCGCCAATTTTCGATGAATCATATCAACATCTTGCATTAACTGAAAGACACTTTATTTATAATTTTTATTTAAGTATATTTCCCTATCATCTGAATTAATTCGGCTCGGACTATCCTTATCATCATCTTCAAACAGTCGACTTCCATTTATCCGTTCTTGAACTTGACGAGACTATCGCAATCTTGATCTGGAACGTGTATTTGATATCACAAGTCTTACGATATGTCATGAAGGTCTTCACTACATAACCAATCCATTAAAGTTTAAATCAGACAGATTGAATAAGTATCATACGAGCAGTTGCCAGGGAGCACTCAAGCGTTTCTTGCTTAAGTTCCGGTAGTTGCTTTTGCAGTACGACAGTTGGATCGAAGCGCGTAGATGTGGTTTGGATTCTCTTGTGAATTAGAACAGTGCAGATAGTACAAGTAAAGTTTTTAACAAGAATTGTGAAAGTGGCTAGTTGACCTAGTGGAAGTGGCAATCGATCTGTGCTTTCGGTTAGCGAAACTAAGCTTACCAAAAGATATAAAATGAGGCACAGAAGATATAAAATAGTACGGAGAAACCGACCCAACTCCATTCAGGGAGGAGGCGTTGCGATTTTCGTAAGAAAAGGTATACGTTTTAAAAGAGTATACAGTCGTGTAGTACATAGGTTCCAGGTACTGGGAGCATGCATCGTGTATATCCCCCTCCGTAGTGGAAAGCAGCTGTACATGGTGTCCGTCTATGCGCCTAAGGCTACTCAACCCACCTTATTCATCTCAGAGCTCGAGACACTTTTGCGATTCCTGAGGCTGAAATTGGAATTCAACATCTCGGCGGAGATTTCAACGCTAAACATAGAGATTGGGGAAATGATACACCAAATACTAGAGGGAACCTACTTTTCGGCAGGGCATTCCGCAAACGAGTTGTTCGGCTTAGGAACGAATCACGATATTTCAGAGTACATCCGAAACTGGGCTTGAGGGTATACTGATGAGCATTTATAGCTAGACGTGTGTTACGGTTAAAGGTTTGCAGGACGGAATTCTACTGGCAATTTCTATGGAGCACTGGTGGTGGACATAGCGATAAAACAAGGTGAGACACTAGACATTTCGTCGGTGTTCGAGGGTATCCATTTCCTGAGTGATATTGATCCGGTCCAGCAGATGTAGAAATGTTGATGACCAGATGTTAGCATTGTACCCCAGTTTTGGGCGGATGAATGCCTTATACAAATATTGAGGCCAGATCAGAAGGGGAAAAGTATTTCTTACATAGTTTGAGAAAGCTTAGACATTTCGCAGTATTTTTGGCGACATCGAATATGTGGTCATTCCAACGCATGTTGTCATTGACACACATACCGAGAATGGAAAGTTTTTCGGTTTCGACGATGTAAGTGCCATTCATGGATAATGGCTGGGTGTTTAAATTTCGCTTTAATGACAGCAGACAGCATTGTGTTTTGGAAGCATTAAATTCCACTCTGTTGATAGTTCCCCAATTGGTTACGCGGTTGATATCGGAATTTAATGAGCTTAACATACCCTGCCGTTCCCGTTCTACACCCGAAGATCAAGGACATGAGTCCGGAAACGAACATGAAAAGCAGAGAGTACTGTCGTCAGCAAGCAATATATTGGATTAGAAGTAGCAAATAAGAGATCGTTGATGAAAATTCAAAAGAATGTCGGAGACAGAACGAAGCCCTGAGGCACACCAGCATTTATTTTGTGAATGTCAGACTTGAAGCCATCCAAGACAAAATGAATTGAACGTTCCGAAAGGTAATTTCTAGCCCATTGAAGAAGAGAGTCATCGATCCCAAAAGCGCGCATTTTCAACAAATGAGCCTGTTGTCAAACTCTGTCAAATGCCCTAGAAATATCAAGTGCAACTATCTTGCTATCGCCAGATTTATGTACGCTTTGGTTCCACTTTTCGGTGAGACATGCCATCAAATCACCAGAGGACCTGTTGCTACGAAAACCATATTGCCGGTCATTGAGAAGTTTTCGTGTTTCGAGATATTCCATGAGCTGTCGGTTTATCAGCGCTTCCATGACCTTGGAGAGACGGAACGCAAGTCCAATCTGTCTGTAAGAGGAGGGAGAAGAAGATTCGCTTTTTTCAAGGACGGGCTGGACAAATGCTGTTTTCCATCTGCTCGGAAAGAGTCCTAAAGAGTAGGATTGATGAAAAAGCTTACGCAGTGGTTTTGCCAGCTAGGAAGAACACCTCTTCAGAAGAAGGTGAGATATATCATCTGGACCAGCGGACTTATGTATGTTGAGACCTGTAAGTACTCTTGCTACTACAAGAGTGCGAAAGTGGACTCGTCCCATTGAAGATTCGACTCACTCAAGTATAGGCGGAGAAAAATCACAATCCGGGAGTGTAAAGCTGTCCACAAAGTATGCAGCAAGCAGATTGGCCTTGTCCAAAGAGCTGACAGCTGGAATGTCATTGTAAATGTGCGTTGGGATGGAGGATGAGGCAGAATTTCTGATGTTTTTGACAAATTATCGAAAGCTTTTACAATCTTTGGGGCATTGTAGTATTTTTTGCCACAACTTTTGGTCGTATTGAAATTTCACACGCTTGAGAAAGACGTTGCAGTCATTCCTGGCTCGTTTAAACTTTTTTCAGTTTTCCTCTGTCGGATTGGTCTTGAAGGACCGAAAAAACACTTCTCTAACCCTGACAGCCTCTCTACAGCTACAGTCGTTGGTCTGATACTCTTCATCTGATGAGGGATAAAGGATCTCATTACGAAGAGAATAGCGTCAGCGATCATATTAGCAGCGGCATACACGTCGTTATCGAGGAAAAATGACGACCAGTTAAAATTCCTAAAGAAGGTGTTAAGTCCGCTCCAATTGGTTTTCTCCTATTGCCATACTGTTCTTTGGGAATCTTTTCTCTAACTGTGTGGTCGGTGTACGAGAAACTTGCTGATAAGACACAATGGTCCGACGAGCCTAGAGGGGAGAGCACATCAACGGAGTCTTATCAAGGTGAGAAGTTAAAAACAAATCCAGGGTGTTGGCGGTATGACTATCAACGTCTAGTATTCGCGTGGGCTCATTTAAAAGCTGCGTTATGTTGTTTTCCGCAACGAAGATCTCAACACACCGTCCTTCGTGTGTTACCTGTCCAGAATGTCGAAGCCACCCAGAATTGTGTATATTGAAATAGCTCGTAATCACGATTTCAGTATGGGGATACAAAGATACAATTCTTTATATGGAGTCAGACAGCGCATCAAACTCGTTGAAGGTCGTTTGGGGCTTCTGTAAATATAGCAATAGTGGATAATTTGATTACGTAGATGGAATTTTAACCACATGAAATTGAATTCCGGGTTCGAACAATGTGGTGGAGTTCGGTAAGCTACATCACTACGCGATGTAGGCCGCTATGAGAGAAGAATAATGGCACTAGTTCGTAGCCCGGTAGATTCAGAGAGGTGTGGACCGGGATCTATCTGTGTTTTACTAAGTGCCAAAACAGCTGGCCTGAATTTACAGACGTGGACGTATGCAGAAAAGTGATTACTTTTTAGTCCGCGTATGTTCACAATGTCTACTCTAAACTCCCGAGTCATTATAAAAAAATAAAAACAAACACAAAACACACAAACACCGACGATGCTAAGCAAGGCTGGGAAGTGAAAATTTTGACGTTGGCTTACCGAATTCAATTGTTGTAGTTGTTATGCCCTTACAACAATATGAAACAGTGCACCAACAAAATTCTCACTCACACAACCCGCTATCCACCGGTTATTGTCTACACTCAGCCACTGTCCGCGCCGTATGACAAATACAGCAATGGCAATGACTGAGTGCAAGCAACAGTATTTACGACCAGGAGCGGGAGTGGTGGGATACCCGCATTGTGTAATATTTTTTTTCTTCGCTGCACTGTAGTATTTGTTGGTTTTGTTTTTTTTTTTAATACTGCGAGCTCGGAAATATTCTCGAGTGCACTGGTGGGCATGTGCACTCGGCGGTGATCGACACGGACTGTCTATTGTACTCACATTGAACGCAACTGTCAATGGAAGCGCTAATCAAGTACGCAGGCAGACCTAATGTAGGTTCGGGTCGCTCTCCTCTGAGCCTTACCTAGCATGTTCATCACGCAAGACTCAGAGAATTTAGCATTCCGACAGCTTTCAGTGAAGTGCAGCATTTTCGAACTCGCTTGGAAGCCGTGATAGAGTTCAGCAAGGCTCTAAGCGCAGCATGGATGTCGCTCTAGTTGCAAACGCTTCGCTCCTTCTACCTGCTCCTCACAATATAGTTCGTTGCCATCTGGATTTCGTATAGCTCCGCTTGGAAAACAGACGCAGGTTTTCCTAACGAGGAGTGAAATCTATCGTTTTCGTCGTCCAGAAAGACACTAGCGCCGCATCCTATATCGGTTTTGGAGTCATCCGTGAAGGCCCACTTGCATACCCTTCCTAGTCGATTCCGTAGTTTTTCTGCAGCAGGAATTCTGAACTCAATGCAACAGAAGGCATGTCCATAAGACCAGAGTCAAATGAAAGTCGGAGCTGCAGTGAGTGTTGTACCAAGCCCCATGCAGCCTAGACAGACGGTCATTAGTAGTCTGGTAAAAACAGCAATAACGTATTTTCGTGAGAGCTTATTCCATCAGACCACCGAGGTAGAGGATATAATTGGCTTTATCACTGCCGTGTAGATCCAAACGACCCTTATCGGCGATAAACCCCTTGACTTGCCGACAGATCATTGCCTTAGAGGTTTCAACGCAACATGTTTAGTCTGTAAAAGTTTGTTATTGAGCGCGACTAGCAGTGATCGACCAACATGCATGATAGCCTTGCGGACAACCCACATTTACGCCCCCATCACATATTAGCCGCAGTCAGCGTCCACAATCAGTGTCCTATTCACCAGTATTGCTTGTATCCGTCTACGCCGTGTTGCCTGGCCGACTTACATATGCCGTCAAAAGCTGCTATATCGAAAGCACCCTCAATGGCTTTGGAAATACCCAGCGCGAATTCCTTCTTCTCAGAAGAAGTACACGCCGTACACCTTTTAACGACATATGTGCATATATACGCCGAACAGACAACCCGCCGTATACGAATCACTAGTTTTGGTGCTGGTGAGTGTCACCCTAATTACGGATCCTGACTGGAGCCCTGAAGCCGATATGTGATGGTGCTGGTAAACAGAGGCTGCCTGGATAACAACATCCTGTCCCCGCTGGTACATCAATATGTACCATGATCGACTGATAAACACTTTTAATAATTCTAACGTCTAGTACAATTGGTTCTTCTGTTTACAATGGGGAGATAGTTGGCTAATCTGGCTTATCTAGTGCCTCCAACGAGGTTACGTATTTGGGTGTCATCCAAGATAACACACTTCCAAGCTGCTTCAAGAATACAAGTCTTTGTGTGTGTCCCAGTTCATTATGAGTTCATGGGATATGAGATGGCCTCGAAAAATTTGCAAGTCAAGACTATAAGGAGAGTTGTCCCAGGACCTGCGTTATGTATCATATGAGCAGATGACATGACTCTACAGGATATGATGCCAGCAGGCCAAATGAATGTTTTCCAACTACTCTAAGGATTCAGTGCTGCTAAGTAGGACGAACAGTAGACAAGTCACTGACTTCTTAGTTTGACAGTTTTGTTTAGCACCTAACGTTCCTAGGCCATTAGTGGCACGATAACTTACTAGCTAGCTATAGGAATAATGACAAGAACGGAGAGGATTACTGTTCAAGTGCTTGGTGCTGATGTGGTGGTCCTATAGGCAGTTTAACAGTGAATCGCTTACTCATCTTTCTACGAAAGACTAAGAAATTCATGTTGCAATGGGTTAATTCTTTGTTTCAATATTCCAGTGTGATAGTGTGATAGTGGAAGCCGTATAAAATCTTTCAAGTGAGGCTTCAAATTAGTTGTGACTGTATACAGGAATTGCGCATTTAATCTTACTTTATGGCTCGATAAGCTGATGGAAGATACTCGATACGAAGAGTCTTATCTCTAGCTTTATACGTACTAGTCGAGAGAAGAGTCTGTGCTGGTGTCAAAGGATTTTTAAGAGCTATACCCTTAGCGGAAATGGAACCCATACTAGGTTTCATCTAGATTGTCGTCGTCAGCGTCCGATGAGCATGCCTCAATTGTTATTCTTTCAAATATTGTGCGGATAGGAAAGCGAAAGTTTCATAGATTAAAGTATTGATCGCCCAAAGAAGCAGTAAATATCTAAATGTGCTATAGTATACGTAATACTGAAAAAGTGGCCAGATGGTCGAAAAACATCAGCTAGGATGAAAGGCAGTAGATGAAAATGTCATTCTTCCTTTTGGTCAAGGTCTGTGGCCACAGTTACCCGCACTCTTGTCACACATACATGCTGGTGCACAACGAACAAGATTTTCAAGAATGCTGTTCCCCAACTTCATCTGATAGCCCCTTTCAATTGTTTTACGTAAGCTGAAGGATCGATTTAATGATTGTCTAACAAAGATCCGAAAAGTTAGAACGTCGTATTCAGATGGTTTCGCATTTGAAGGGATTTTTTTCTGATTCCATCTTGAAACATGACGGCCCTGTCAACGGCCTCGCCACACTGAAAGCATCGGTTCCCGCTAGATCACCGAAATCAAGCAGTGTTGTGCGCGGTAAGTACGTAGGTGGATGACCAAATGGGGACTCAGTACTCCACGTGCTGTTGACAAAACGAGCCACATGGGCATAGTACCCCGGCGTTAAATCCCGGACCCTACAAATTAATTTGTATCGTTCCCTTGATAATAATAATAATAATAACATGACGGCCCAATATACGTGCATGATGAGTCCCTACCAATCATCTTTGCGGTCTCAATTTAAGATTTAAGTGTCCTTAAAGATTCAATATAACTCTCAGGTGCTTAATTCGATGTATTAATCATTACTCTTGTTCATCAATCTATTAATCCATATCAGTCCAAACCAACAAATGCTCCAAGGCGCTGCAACACAAAATCGTATCCAAGACACGGGCACGTTTACATATTTTTCTTATTTTGCTTTCTCGGCACAAAAGGACACAATGAAATCCTTTCATTTGCTTCACAAAAAGGACTAGCAACTGTCATCTATTCTCATAGCCAACTTAACTTCAACACTAGTTCGTATCTTTGTAAACACTATCACAATGACATGAATCATACATCCATTGGGGACACAACATACGAATACAACCTCGATCCACTTTAAGAGGAAAATCTATAATTTTCCAGAAGAAACCAATTCCCGAGGGTTCAATTCTGAATGTCAAGGACTCTTAAAAATTCGTGAACGATATACACATGCCCTTCGATTTGTTTGCATTCGTGATTGTGTCAGATTTTGTCTTCCACTCATGCCGGCATGTATCTGACGTTTGACAATTTAGTTCTCTCTCATAATGTAGGTATAGTTCACCCGATGGCAGGAGAAAGAATCATCTAAACGTCTCTGATGGCATGATTCACTTCTTTTGTAGGATAAAGGAGGGAATACTTACTGCGTCTTGAGCTATGACAACTCCAGGGAAGCGCTCCTTGCATTTCATCTTCATCAAAGTCGGCAACATCTACTCATCTATTGTCATCATCATCATCATTATCGTCATCATCGTCGTCTTCGTAGTCGTAGTCGTCATCCTACAGACTTCGTCATCATCAATCTCAGCTAAAGCGTAGAATGGAAATTGTTCATCAAAGTTTTGAAGTAAATGCTTTGTTCTTTCATGAGTACGGATGCGTGTATTCGTATGGCGCGTTCTAATTTAAATTCCTCATCCTGGAACTTAAGTACGGTTTCGTAGAAATTGTGACAAAAGGCCACAGATGAGCTTTGACTTAGTTCCGTAAAATCTGCGCCGCAATCTTGGTACTGGGAATTGAAAAACGAAAGTTTTCGACATCGTGTCATTGAGAGAATTGTTGTTTTGTCTTAATTTAAAAATTTAAAAGAGGGGAATGGATTCTCAAATACGAGTGGCGCTCCAGTAGCAGTATCATTTGATCTATGATTTAGTTGCGGACGCGGACTGCATTCATTATACATACATATGTACAGCGGGGTGGTAAGGAGCAACGGGGCTAACCACAGTGCGGTGTCAGGCTGTGCGGCCAAATTCCCGATGCTGGTAATGTCCTGTATGGAGAGTCTTGTTTGACCACTTGGACTGAAAGTTTCCTTCGTTGAGCCGTACGTATGAAGAGAAGGCAAAATTAGCATGCACCACTAAATTGTTGTAAGAAAGTAAAGAATCTAGATGCCCGGGTGGTACCCGGGATAACTGAAAAAAATTGGCGTCGAACATTTTTAATCACAGGAGATTGCTACAGCATTTTACGATCGAATCTATCAAGTCCACTAGAGACAACCGCTGCAAGCACCAAGAGCGGAGATCGGTCAATAATCCATCAAAATCATTGTTTCATTTATAATAGCTTCCACCAGACTGCCACAATTAAGCCTTTTATTTGATGAAAAGTTCCAGCAAAATCATGTAGCTAAACAGCAGCCTTGACATGGCAGGAAGGCTAAAGAATCAAACCAGGTAAGACGGCGAACTAAGCGTCGAAGACTACCACACTACTCTAAAAACGGTTAACAGCATGGTGGTGACTCCAAAGGATTATACTCCAGGTGATACTCGCAATAGCGGCAATCCACCCGTGATCTTTTTATCTGCGGCCGGGGCACGAATTCTGGAGGCACCACCCAACATACTTTACAACCCCCCCCCCCCCCCCCCCCCCCGACGATTTCAGCGCTGACCGAAGAACTGCTGGAACACTTGATTTTGACGACTCGTGCGGCTCTTTCTACGGACTTTCGATAGATTGAACAGGAGCGATGGAGAGAGAACCGGAGAGGCCTTGCCTGTTACGGTTAAACTGCTTCAGAATAGATCATTGGTTGGTAAGGGTACTCTTTCTGGCGGCTTGTCTTGGGAAACCGAAAAGGCTTAACGCGGTCCAGAAGAGACGCCGTCTGGGTGACTGCCGTCTAAGAGGTGACGGAGACGCGAGGTAAACGCCCGGCACAAAGAGGAAGTGCCGCCGAAGGCGCGACTGTCAAAAGTCTAACTCCCACAGCGGCGACGGAGAAAAGAAACTGGTCGATGGAAGTCACACCCACTGAAACCGATCAATCTCTCGGATTTGAAACTGCGCCCTCTTTTTCTATCCCAAACAGGGTCAAGAGAATTAAATTTTCCGGCACTAATGTCGATGGATCTCTTCGCGCACAATGCCCGGATGAAACCGGTTCAGCAACTAACAAAGACTGCAGTTCCGGTGGACAGAAATCGCATGAAGCGGTCAAACCCATTGATATAAACAAAACCAGCGGTCGTTTCACACGCACACAACGTCTGGACGAGGCCAGACCTACAGCCAGCAAAGGATGTTCCTCTGGTCAATGGAAGTCGGCCAAAGCGGTGAAATCCTAGCTGAGAAACAACTCCACTGGTGACTTTTCCAGCGCACAAGAAACGGCTGAAACCGGTTCTGCAACCAACACAAGTAACAGCTCTGGTGGACGCAACTTGGACGTCGCTGGAAAAGTAACCTCCACAAAAATCCCGAAACGCCAAAGGGTACGAGACTGGCGCACCTACAAAGATACTGTTATCTTCTCTCTAGCAGTTCGAATTGGGAAGGCAGAGGGAAAAGATATAGAGAATGGAACTCTTAGAATGAAGGGCTCCACGCAGCAAACTTTTGAATGGCTAAACAAATCAGTGCCGAGAACCCCACCACTAGAAAGCAAGACCTTCGAAGTTTTCAGACAACCGAAACTGACGTGCGCCATCATCTTGGTTCCAGAGCAATTCAGAGAGACGGGAAATGTTCTGATGCGTCTTCAAGCCCAGAATCCTAGACTTGACACTGAAAAGTGGAAAATTTGCTTTCACAGGGAGAAAAAGTATCGGGAAAACGAGGACGGCTCTTCTTTTGTTGTTGGATTGCACAAAGCTTCTGTCGAGACCATTAAGTCTAGGTATGACTCACGTCCCTATCTAAACCTTGGAAGGGTTAACATAAACTTTGTTTCCAAGTGAGTGTGGATAGGAGACGACCCCAGTATCCATATATTTTGTGTACTCAAATCAACCATCATGATTCCAAGTCTGCTACTGCATCCCTATGTAGGAAGCTTTCCGTCTTGAGTTCAAAACTCCACATAACATCTCTACAGGAACAACGAGTGTGGAATATACACATCTGTGCTTTCGGATGTTTCGGGGGTTTCGCATCACTTTAAGACAAGCGATCGGAATGGCCGAGAGCCGTGCAATTTTGTAACCAACATTTAGTTGCTTCAGACATAAGCTACGAAACGAATGGAGAATGGCACAAATTCGTCGTTGCGTCTGCTTATTTTCCCTATGATTCCACCACCGGAGGTGGTAGCAGAACTCATTGAAAATTGTGATTTCAGGAAGATGGGACTTATAATATGCTGCGATACTAATGCTCAGAACAGTTTTTGGGGCAGTAGCAAATGCAATAGAAGAGATAATCATCTTCTGGATTTCACACTATTGTCTGACTTGGCTGTCAACAATGTTGGCACTCACCCAAATTTTGTGATGAGAGTAAAACAGCAAGTAATCGGCTCAACTTTATCCAACAGGCATGCTAAGGAGATTACTGGCCGGATTATCTCAGCATTATCCCAGTATTTAGAACATTAGAAATAGCAGTCTAGGCTCCAAAAGCTGATTGGTCGTCAATAACTGAACAAATTTTTCCTGGTCGCTAGTAAGGGACCTCAACAGTAGATCTATCAATTTTCGAGTTATGGGTTCATCCGTGGACGAGACTTGACGGCACAGCCTCCAATCTGAAGGTCAGATGGTTAATAATAATTATTTGGACAAATGGGCAAATATTTCGATATTGGTAAGCCACTTTGGGAATATGAAAGCTGTCTTTGACCCTTAAGCGCTCATTCATTACCATCTCTGTTTCAACATTCTGACTCAGTGAGGGAGGCCCTACTTGACTTTATTTACTTTACCACAATCCGTGGTGGACCAGGGCATCAAACGATACGCCTCCCTACTTATCGCGGTGTCTGACTAATTGCATCCAGTTGTTTATTCCAAGTTGATTGAGGTCCGGTGTCTGTGGATATTGTGTATTCCTTCTTAGTGCCAGCATGTACTTAGTTTTGCCTTCACTCACGACTGAAATCATTTTTGCCGCTTCTGTTTCAATTCACATGTATCTAGGCGACGATTGATAGGGAAACTGTTGGCTATCCTATAGCTTAGATTGGGCCAGTAGCGCAACAATCAAGTTCGAGATGCAGTTACACTGTTTTGCCGACGCATCTACAAGAGCGTACGGAGAAGTGATATTCCTGCGATCAACTGTGGAAGGAGAGAAGCGGAGGTATATTCTCATAACGGCAAAAACTACCGTGGCACCTCTCAAAATCATTTCTGTGCCGAAGCTTGAGTTGTGTGCCGCTGTTTTATTGTGCAAACTCATGGAACAGACTGCCAGAGCGTGCGGGCTATGCGAAGATATACTGAAGTGATTCGACGGTGGTGCTGCACTGAATTCGGAAGCTACCTTACGAGCTAAAGGGATTCGTGGCCAACAGGGTGAGTAGTATTCATCTGGGGACAAACGCGCGGATTTCTGCTCACGGGGAATTACAGCCGAGCAGCTGATCGAGCCAGCCGGTATGGTGGAAGGGACCATCTTGGTTGAGGGAACAGATGCCAAGCTAGCCTAACGCGCATCCAACAATGAGCGCGAGCCGAAGCAAGTTCAGCGCTAAGGCCGGTAGTCGTCGGAAGGCTAGTCCTGCGAAGAGGCACAGGGCTGTGCATCAAGAATGTAGTACTTGTGGAGCGCATATCTACACTGAAAATCGTATTAAGGATAACCGAATTGGTACTTAGGTTCGTCCGAAGGTGCAGGAAGAAGGAGCATGCCATCCAAACAGGGCCTGTAACGGCAGTAGAGCGCGAAGGTGCCTTAATATACTGATATGCAACAAAAGGCATATCAGCAGGAGCTACGACAAACCAGCGGAGGAAAACAAATCAACAGTACGAGCAGCCTCATAACGCTGAACTCATTTTCGGATGCCGACGGAGTTCTGCCCGGGCGCTTTCAAAATGCAGAGTTATCATACCAGAGAATGCATCCAATCGCTCTCCCAGCGAAGAGCATGATGAACGAGGTTGTTGTGCGAGAGGCACATTTGTGTACAGAGCATGGTGGTGTCCAACAGAGTATGCAGTACATTCGGCAGAGATACTGGATACAATCACTGAGACGAGTCGTAAGACTTCACATTGAGGGTTGCATAGTGTGTTTCCGCCAAGGGCAACGAGCAGCAGAGCAACTAATCGGAAGTCAACCAAAGGATCGTGTGCAGCCAGCCAGAGCATTCAGGCATAGCGGAGTGGACAATGCCGGACCTGTGCAGATCAAAGCGAGAGCAAGTAGATCAAAAATAATAAAAAAGGGCTATATAGCAGTTTTTGTCTGTCTGCGACAAGCAGCTGCGAAGAAGCTTCCAATAGAGCAAATCAGCAACATGGGAACGGAATGGAAGTTTATTGATCCCGGAGCACCTCACGCTGGCGGAATCTGGAAGGCCGGGGTGATATCCGTCAAGTACCATCTGCGGCGAATCATGGGGAAGAAGATATTTACATTTGAGGTATTGGCGACAGCGCTAGCTCTCATAGAGGCTTGCCTCAATCCAAGACCAATCAGCTCCTTGTCCGACGATCCAGGTGACTTATGTGCACTCACCCGAGCGCACTTCCTGATCGGGGAGCAGATTGTGCAGCCACTGGTAATAGATGTCAGTGAGATGGAGCAGAATCGGCTGAAGATATGGGGCATATTGAGCCAGATGCAACAGAATTTCTAGATTAGATGGAGCGTAGACTACCTCCATACATTGCAGCTGAGGCACAAATGGAACCAGCGACGTGCCAACTTGGAAATAGATGAGCTAGTGCTTCTCAAACAGGAGAAACTTCCACCAACCTAGTGGCTCATGGGGCAAGTCACAGCGGTCTATTTAAACAAGGACCGGATAGTAAGAAGTGCGGAAATAAGAACAGAGCATGGGGCCCTGATGCGTCCGATCTAGAAACTGTGCGTTCTCTCTAAATCCGGGGACATCTAGACCAATTTAGGGCAAGTCACCAATTGGAAGGGGAATGTCTGGAATTACCAGACAGGAGGTAACTCTTTTCTCAACAACATCAACACAGCTGCGAGCAAACAGCATCAATACAGCCAATAGGATAACGAGCAGATCACACCACCACGCAATGCGGCAGACGGTAGCCTTGAATATATTTTCTCTTACTCGTGTTTTAGCAGTCAATGAGTGCAGTTGTATTACACTTACAAGCTACAGTCCACGAGCAAATAAAGAGACATAAGCCTCCTATATATCGGATACAAGATCGTATTGTTTGAACTTCTAAAACCCTTCGCCAATAACCTGATTGGTCCCCATCAGTGTGGAAAGTCCACAATCGACGAAATCTTCATATTTCGGCAGAACCTGGAAAAAACTCAAGAAGTCCAAATCGAGACCTACCAACTTTTCATCAATTTTGAAGACGCATATGACAGCATTTAAGAGACGAGATATATGTATATCTGAATGACGGTTGAGAACTATCGCTGCTCCGTCAAGGTCGGCAACGACTTAAACGAGCCCTTGATGTCAAAAAAGGTTTTAGACAAGGCGACGCGCTGTCATGTATCTTCTTTAAGCTCATATTTAAAAGAATTGTGCGGTCCTCACAATTGAACACTGGAGGCAAAATCTTTCAAATCTGTACAATAATAAAGTACGCCGAATATATTGACATAATTAACAGCACTCAGCGGGTGGTCACCAGTCCGTTCGCTTGTACTGAATCGCTGTCAACCATCAGGTACACACAACAACACCAAAAAAATTCGAGGTAGTAATGGGTTTTGCCTACCTCGGCTCTGGTATGAATTTTGCCAACAACACCTCTGCCAACAAATAAAACGAAGATTAACTGTTGTCGATCGCTATTTCTTTGGCTAAGAAGTTAATTGAGTAGTAAGGCCCTAACCCGAACAACTAAGGAGAATCTACATATGTAAAACTTTGCTATCACATCCCTTCTTTATGGCACAAGCGTGCACTCCAACGAAAGCGTATGAGCATATCCTCAATCGCTTCGAGAGAAAAATCCTTTGAAAAATATTCAGTACCCTTTGCGTTACGACGAACTATACGGTCTGTGCAGCAACATCGACCTGGTTAGGAACCTGCGCATCAGCCGCTTTAGATGGCTTGGACGCAATGCTCCAGACCGCAGAGTCTTAATATCTAACCAAGAGGAACTACCCAGTAGAGGAAGACCTCGGTTTTGGTGGCGCGCACAGGTAGAAGGGAGACTTACTAGAGTTCGTAACTGGAGGCAGTTAACTAAGGATTCGGCTTGCTAAAGAGGCCTGTTAGTTGAGGCCCAGGTTCACCCTGTAGCGACACCTATGTAGATAAGTAAATTTCAATACATTCGAACGCGAGTTCTTCCAATGACGTCAATGTCATCGATGACTTGCTAGTTTCGCACAATTTGTCCAAGTATGATGTTGAAAACTTACTTAACATTGCTCCACTTTGCCTAAATCCGTTTCCAACATCAGAAGCCTCGAAGAGATTGTTTCTAACATTTACGGAGTCATTCTGCAGGGACACGAAAGCTAGACATGGCTCTGTATTGCTCGTCTCTATAATTGCTGTCATACGCGGCATAATCGATACAGAGGTGGTGAGTATCGATTTATAATTCATAGGTTTTCTCCCAGAATCTGCTATTGTGCGAATATTTGATCGATTATGGGATTACCGAACCTAAAACCGCACTGATATTGACCAATCAGATTGTTGACTAAGGATATCAGACTTTTACATAAAACGGCATGTAAAATGTTAAGGAGAATGAAGCCTCTATAATTGGCGCAGTTAAGTTAGGACAACTATAATATCTAAGGAGTGTCTTGCCTTGACCGTTGTTGCTTGATGATCAGGTGATCGCCATATCTCTTTGTGGAGAAACCGTGTGCTAGCTATAGAAATGTTCCGGCCCTAGCCGGGATCAATTACCCTTAGTCTAAATTAAGGTGTGTTGTCGTGCAAACTATGCTTACTGACTTCGCTGCCAAAAATGTCCTTCTTTCTTATTTTGGTGTTTAAATCACCTCAGACGATTTTAGCGTCATTCTTCGAACATTGCTGGTAAGTTTTGCCGAGAAGCTCCTAGAAACATTCTTTGGTAGCGTCATCTTTTTCCTCTGTGGGGTCGTGAGCGTATGTCGGACCGATGTTGGCGAATGGAGCCTTGATACGAGATGTTATAAGGCATTCGCATACGTATCGAAACCTCAAGACTTTTTGCCTAAGTCTGCCGCTAATAACAAATCTGCTATCAGAAAGGCTCTTTTTGTTTTCTCGTTAACAATCGCCGTAATATATTTATGTCACAGTTTTTCATCCTTCTTTTCCTCGGTCCATAACACCGTACTTCCAAAATGGAATTGATATTGGCTTTATACACGAGGCGAGAGCCTCGCCTAGTTAGTGGGCTGCACGCAGTCTATTCAAAGTTCGAATAGCGGCTACCACTAGGAGTTAAAATAAGCACAATTGATGTATGTATGCATCTCTAGGGTTGACGCTGCTGAATGTCTGTCAATCTCACTTGATAAGACTTAGAGTCTACAAATACAATCACAACGTAACTGGATGGAATCAGAAGGAAGCAGACAGTTAAACTCTGCATACCAATTACTTATAACGAATAAGTACCTGCAACTTATCCGACGTCTATTTCGTCTGGTCACAGGGGCATGTTGTGCTCTATGACTGGTTCACAGGTTAATGAGTTCATTGACTAGATAGCCACTATTTCGAAGCCAGTAAGATCATGACTAAGCTCTATTTCCTATCACAGTAATACACAGTGAAAACACAACCACTTTAACTCACCACTTTCAGCGATTTCGTTAGTATAGTCCCTCCAGCCACTCACTCTTTGTCTAAAACGCTCCTCTAACTTGGGTACCCCTTCTGCCAACTCTCTTTGAGATCAAAAGTTCTTATCAAACCTCCTCACCACGACGCGGCCAACGGTTAAAGAAGAAATTCTCAATTCTGATAGAGCAGACCACTAAATTCACAAACCTTTTGGATCATACATGCCTTCTAGGGAGTCGCAGATCTTTACGACTTATCCTTAAATACTGTGCCACAATTATTCCACTGTTCTTCAAAATGTAGCCCTTAATGAACTAACCCCCAACTATCTCAATATTTGGCATACCCATTCAAACACTACACCGTGTCTCCACCAAAGCCAGAATCCGTTCCATGGAAGCCCCTTCCAAGGGATAACATACCGCACATTCGTCAATTAGTTTAGTTAATTGTGGAGCGAAGCACTATTAATTAACTCGCTTCACATATCTCCTTGAGATCTTAAAATATCAAAACTACATCAACATTGTCTGTTTCCCAAGGAAACCAACTTTAATCCTTCGCAAGACATTCTCTGCTCTTCTCCACATCATAATGAATCCTCAAGAACATTGTGTGTAAACTGACATCTCGTTACAGAAGGACTTCCTACAAAGATGGTCTCAAATCGGGCTTACTGACGAAAGAAGGGGTTGATGGCATGTCCTTTCCGCGGGAAATATAATTAATCTAGCACCGAGCAACCCTTTTACAAATCGAACTACATATGGTGAGGGTGTATGCTATGGAATGTGTATTTCGTTTCTTCGCGCTCAGATTACTTAACCCTAGAGGGTTATTCAATTTGAATAAGGACTTTGATGAATCACCTGTGTGTGTGTGTGTGTGTGTGTATGTATTACTGATGTACGAACATACACAAACTAATACGCAATCCGCTTTATTGAAACAAAGGAATTTAATAAATCTCAACCTCCTGAAAATGAAATTCTTCCTACAACCGTCTCCATCGAATCCCCACAGGAATACTGGAAGGATGTGAGCTTATAAACTTTTCAGAGGTTTGAAGGTACAGGAATGGAGCACAACTTTTTGAGTGATTTTTAAAATTTCATTTTCAATGGCCGTGCCATCTGGTTTGGTAGTTGGCATCCTCTTGCCTGCAGGTTATATCCTTGCAGCAGACTTCAAGTAATTTGATTCGCGCGCATCATCTATCGCACATCAACGAACAACGTAGCATTTGTAGTATATCGGAGGTAGTATGATACCTATAGAGACAAAAGATTTAGGAGTGTGAGAGTTCGGCAAAGGCCCACGGTGATGAACAGGATGACAAATAAAAAAGCAAAAATAATAAAATGCAAATCTAAATTGAATCGAAAACATGCAGAGGAATGATAGCTCCAGCATTCCAGCATACCAAAGGATGTGGACCCTATGTCGATGTCATAGTCTTGGACGAATACCAAGTTTTTTTCAATTTTTTTTTTTTTTTTCGTCTCTCGTGTCTGAGTTGCAGAGTCCTTGAGACCGTACTTAGTTCAAGAAACTCGAAACTGTTTTTTTTTTTTTTCATTTTCATTTTCGTTAATAGAATCGAAATGAAAATTGCTTTGGAACTTTTCCTGTTTTTTTTTTTCCGCTGCCGAAAAGTCTAAAAAAAGGAATTCTTCCGATGGATTCTCCTGGAGGCTGCCAGTACTCAGTAGACGAATGCACAGGATCTTATTGAGGAGATGCAATTTACGGCGGAAAATATTCGACGAGCAACGTGAATTGCAGCAGCATCCTTCTTAGGTAGATTCTTTGTTTTTGCAATTACTTTTTTTCAATTTCAAAGTGCGTCCGAAGAGTGAAGAATTGAACACAGGAGAGGATCATCAATATCTCTAAAAAGTGAAGACAAAAATCGGAGTTGCAATTGAGTGACATACGAGTATGTATATTATCCTTTAAATAGAAGTTGATGGAACGTTATGTGTAAAATAATGTGTTGAGGTTCAAGTTGCTTTACATGGCTTCCTCTCACTTTTTTGGAGCTCCTACTTACTTAATTTCGGGGTGACCGGGGTCTCAGCTAACTTGCCTCTCATGATAGTTTGGCCACTCGCTTCCACTTGCGAACATGAATTTGGCTGTACTGTGTTGTCCCTCCCTCGGGCCGGGAAGCTGGTCATGATTCACTCAAGATGACTTAGTCTTCTAAGCTGGGTTATCCGAGCTTTGTGCCGCTATACAGCCCGTACAGTTCGCTGTTAAAACCTCTTCTCCATTCTCCATTGGTAAATACTCTTTCTCGAAGGGCCCGAGAGCCTTTTCCTCCGCTTTCGTCAATGTCCAGTCTTCTGCGCCATAAATCAGGGCTGGGATCCTTAGTGTCTTGAATAAAGACACCTTGATTGCTCGAGAGGGCTTGAATACTCATTTGCTTTCTAATCTCAAAGAAGCAGCTATTAGAAAGAGTGATCTTTTGCATGATTTCCGTTTTCGCGTCGCTGTCGGAGTTAATAGCGGAGCCGAGGTTGATGAAGTCCATTACTACCTCCCAGTTGTAGCAGCCTATCGTAACATTTTGTCCAACTTACGTATCGTTGTTTTTCTTCCTTGACCGATAAGCTCACCCTTGGCGCTTCTGTTTCAATACTCGCAAACGTTCCATTGAGAGCTCGCTGGGTTCTACCCATTACGTCAATGTTGTCTCCACATGTGAGCAACTAAACAGACATTTGAAAGACGGTGGTGTTAATTTGACAATTTCGCACATTTCTGATTGAAAAATCACATGTCTTGTTTAAGTCCTTTTCTAACATTGACAGCTTAGATTTTGTTGTAATCGACCTTGACGTAACAGCGTGCATTCTTCATCCCCATCCAGCATATAGCAATGAGCTAGGCAAGGATGCCAAAACTGAACATGGCTCTGTATAGATCATCTCTATAGATACTATCACAGGTGGCTTTGAAATCGATGAAGAGGTGGTGTGTATCGATTTGGAACTCTTGGTTTTTTCCAAGATTTGTTGTAATGTGGACATTTGATGTGTGGTGGACTTTTTTAGCCCAAAACCATAGTGATTGGGACCAGTCTCATTAATGTCGAAGAATCTTAACCGTTCAAGTAATACAACAGACAGGGTTTTATGTACGATGTTGAAGAGGATTATTCTTCTATGGTTGACAGAGTTCCGGGAATCTCCCATTCGTAGGACATGCTTTCGTCGATCCAGATTTTAGCGATGAGTTGCTGTATGCTCCAATTATCTTTCTGCTTTAAACGCCTCGGCTGTTAAGGTCTCCAGCAACTTTGTTAGACTTAAGCTTGGAAATTCTTGCCTTAATGTGTTGGTTGGGTGGACGCAAATGTTGTCTCCGTGGAGGTTGAATGGTGCATTCTGCTGGACGGCATGGCTTCCTGAAGAGTAGGTGAACCACCAAAAATGTCGTTGAATTCGTATCCTTTGTGCTCTCTGCCCAAGAGAAGGGTTACGAAGTCGATGTAGTTGCAACCGATTTTAGCAAGGCCTTCGATAAAATCTTTCATCGATTAACTCTTCAAATTGTCTGCCCTCGGCTTTGAACTCATACTGTTAAAACCGATATCCGCTTACCACGAAAATTGTTTTTACTGTGTTCGTTTTAAGTCAGCCCACTCGGCTCCATTTTTGTCAACCTCTGAAGTTCCACAAGGCGGCCATCTCGGTCCCCTTCTTCTTATATTAACCATAAATGATCTCGATTGGATCGTCAAACACTCGTCTGTCTCCCTTTACGCCGACGATACCAAATTTTTCAAAATCATTTCCTCTACCTTGACTCTTTCTTCCTTCAACAAGACCAGTCCATGGCCTTTTCACATAAGAGGCACCAACCTCCTCCCCGACTCTACCTTCTCCACAACCAACCTCCGTTCAATCTCTTCGCTACCTCGGCATTTTGTTTTATAGGAAGCTCAACTTCCGATTATACGTATATGGAGGGGATAATCCTTAAAACCAACTCTGCACTAGGTTTTGTAAAACGGTGGTGTAAAGAATTCACCAACCCATATGTGACCAGGTCCCTCTATATTACCTTTGTTCGCCCTATCCTAGAGTAAGCCAGTCAAGTATGGTCCCCATATCATCAAGTTCATATCTCGAGAATCGAAAGCATCCAGCCACGTTTTCTTCGGTTTGCTCTTCGGGGTTTGCCCTGGGATGATCCTTTTACGCTGCCCCCCTATCAAAACCATCTCAACCTTATTAACCTAAACACCCTTGAGGAACGCAGAGATGCAGCCGGGTTTCTCTTCATTCATCGACTCCTTTCAGGCCACTTTGAATGCGCGTCTCTTCACAACTCTATTTCCATAAAAATTAATCCTCGTTATCTACGTACCCCTCGTCGCTTCTATCTACGAACCCACCACACCTCCTATAGCGCAAACGGACCAATCTCCCGTATGCTACGAAAAATCAATTCAAACCCAACCGTGTTTGACTTCCACCGCACCACTCCCTTGCTCAAATCCATTGTCCTTCAACACTTCACCCAACCTTAGTTGTAAGTTTAAGTTTAAGTTTAATATTAAGTTATAGCTTGTATTAAGCCGAATAAATGGGGGCCTTCGCTCCCACCAAAACTAGGTTGAAATTGACGGCAGGATGTTCGTCATCACCGTTCAACAGTCTGCAGAAATAATCTTTTCGATTCTCAGCACTGACTGTGGTTATACTAAGAAGTTTCCTGTTCCGTGTTTGCAGCTTTGGCATGTTCGTTTTATTTTTTGGTAGACCTTTTAAATTCATTCTTCTTGTAGCACCTCCCGAAGGCCACGATCAAGCGCTTCTCGTGCTCTTTCTTTTCTATCCAGAGTAGCCAAGTCACTCCGTCCTTTTTTGCTCGTGAGCTCCCTTTTTCTTCTTTTCTGAAGGGCCGCTCTGCACATGCGTTGTTTTTCTAGATTTGCGCATCTGTATTTGTCATAGAACCAGAAATTTCTTTATTATGGCAGCCTTAGCAGTGCTTGGCAGTGCCACTCATCTTCTACGGGCTCCTCGAGAGGTTAAGGCAATCTCGATCTGAAAAGGCCCTGCGGGTCTCTTGCGATTGTAGCCGTTCGCCGTTGAACTTTCTCAGAATAGTTCAGTGACTTTGATTTGTTACGGATATGCACATCCATATCTTGACTACAACAAGATACTGGGGCGAGTTGATGTTAGCTGCAGGACTGCCTTGCATCGGTTGACTGTTTGTTGATCAGCCAGTTAGTCTATTTATGGAAATCAAGGTGTACAAACCATGTACGGACTATAGTTGCATTACGTCCCGTCGCAATCAATAAGCATGTGTCCATTGCTCGTCTTCCTTCTTTGTCGGAGCATGAGCGTTTATGAGGTTTATGTTGGACAATCCGAGGGGGAATTGTACGGTATGGAGCGCATTCCTATCCCATTCGACACCGTGCACCTCGATCATCTTGGGCTCTTCTCGAAGGGAAGGGAAGAACCAGGTGCGTTCTTGCTCTAATTGAACATTTCACTAAATATACCATTCTCCAATTGGTGAAGACCACGAATACGAAGGGAGTCCTCAGGATCCTGAGTGAAGTGGTCAGCTACCTTGGGTTGCCGCGTAGGATTGTCACAGGCCGAGGAACTGCATTCACTTCGTGAACGTTCAGCCAGTTTTGCAACGAGAACGGAATCGAGCACCTTAAGCCCGCTGTCAGAACACCCATACAACATTTTGACGTCACTCAGGTGTGTGCATACTTCAGAAAGGGGGGAGACTGGACAGGTCATCAGAGAGCGGTCCAGTGAGGACTAAATTCCGTCCGAAACTGCATAGCCCGGCGAGCCCGCACGAACTCCTATTTGCTTACACACCGAGAAGTATTACGGAGCTTGAAGAGCAGACCAAGGTAAACGCCGCTGAAATGGAACGACGGCGAGGCGAAGCATTAGTCAACATTGAGTACAGTCAGCCCCGTCAGAAAGCAGGATTCGACGCGAAGGACCGGTTGTCAACACTGTATCAGCCGGGAGAACTTGTGTTAGTGGAGAACGAGCCTACAGCCACAAGTGAGTCTCGGAAGCTGAAACCAAGATATCGAGGCCCATACATCGTCTCCAAGGTTCTGCCAAATGACCATTATGTGGTAGAGGATATCCCTCACATGGAGCGAAACCAGCGGAAACTTAACACTGTCATGGCGTCGGACAAAATGTAGCGCTGTTGTGGGGTTCAAAGACTAGCACTAAGAAGTAGGCCAAACACTACATTACAAATCAGCAGTTGACCCAATCCAAGTTATAAGACAGTCAACATTTTTCAGGTCAATCGCCGCGTAGATCCACCACATAAGTGCCAGATCCGAGCTTCGGCCAGAAACTTATAGAGGAAGTGGTGCGCGGTAGCAAAATTTTATGTCACTTCTACTTATACTAAGAAAGAGGTTACACCCCATTAAGATGGGAGTCTTTCATACTAAGGGACAGCAGGAAAATCGCTGACGGGAAACATTCATTTGGTCAGCCGCCATCCTGGGGAGTTGTCCCATTTGTAGTTATGTTTGCAAGAAATCCTATCCGAGTCCCAACATAGGTCCGGGTCCTGAGAAATTCTCCTCGGAGCTCTGCGTAAGTCTATCATTGGCCTTATTTCCCTCTCAGTGAATTTATACGTTCAAAGAAGCCTTGTATTCTCAAAATAGGCTGATGCTGACGAAGGGATATAGGCAGGCCTTGAAAACAGCTAACCTCTCACTGCATGTGAATACATTTGGCCTCCTTCCCTTGGAAAAACCCCTAGGCAGCCGAGGCAGCCCGTTTTTTGGAGTCTGGTAAAAGCAGAAGTAGCGTATTTGTTTTATTTTGAAATAGACAACTGACATGTCCTAATGTGTGCCCTATTGTAAACATTAAAACTATTGTGAGCCTTAAGCTATGAGAAGACCAATATACACCATAGCCTAGGTTTCGTACTCGTATATCGCTCGCAGTCAGCATCCGCAATCAGGATAGTTTTCACCAGAATTGCTCTTATCCACAAAAATACAAATCCCGTCAAAAGTTGCACTATCCACACCATCCTAACGAAAATTTCTAAAGCGTACCCTTTCTTCAGTATCATGTCAAGACTAGAGGGCTTTGTGGAGCGTTAAGCTTAGTCTTACGTAGTTTAGTACCTAACCTAATCTCACCACCGAGCTCTGATCTTGACAGGTCGCTATCATCCTCGTCTATTCTGAAGGGTTGAAGAATCGCCGATGGATCTGTACGTTTTTGAGGCGCAACTATATGAGTATACGCCTACTTCCATACTCTTATCCGTATTTCTAATAACGCAATCCAGAGATTTAATTTTCACATTGACAAGATTTACACAACGTAGTTGAATAGAACCTCGTTGGATTGTTTGAACAGAGTTGGTAGTCAGTTTGGCCATCTGCAGTTTCTCGGTGGCCAAGAAGAGTCCGCTGTGCTAGATTTCCACCTTCTTACCAAGACGATAGAGGTTACTATAGCAGGACTTAATTGCCTTAAGTCACTTTTCTGATTTAGTCTTCGGGAAGAAGTGTCATGTCGGACTTGAAGCTGACACGCGTGACGCTATGTTGGTCGTCAGAGAAGCTCAAACAGATACTGATAGCGTCAATGAGGCTGAACTTGAGCAGTTGCTATTCAACTTTACAGATTTTATCAGTGCCTGAGGTCTCGGTAAAAACGAAAGGTTTAGGATGTTTTGACTGAGGGGTCAGAGACTATTTTTTTGTTTCATTTACAAACTGTGTTCTCGCTCGTGGTTGTGAAAAGGTTGGTGAATCTGCATCGAGCCCTGCACCGTGCAGACAAGACTGGTTAATCTAAGAGTTAATCTAAGGGTTAATCTATGGGTACCTAGAACCATCGTATGCATTTAAGCTACTTTAAGACCGTATCCCGGTTGATACCTTGATCCACTGATGAGAGTGGTCGATATTACCTTTCCCTTTCCGAGGTTGGCAAATTTATTAGAATGCCAAAGGACCACTGTACGAATCCGATACAATACTTTGTGGTAAAGGCTCCTTTTCGAACTTATTGGTTGTTTAAACTTTTCACTGATCAAAGTAACTTATAGTGTCCTCTTGAGAATTTAGTGGGTTCAAAATAGTATACTAGGGTCTGTTTTCTTTATAGAGCGGAATTTATCAGTCAAACCTGGAGACCTAAGGCAATATGGCCATGAAGCATAAATATGACATGAAGACCTACAGCGTAAAAATTAGCCATTTCGAGGGCAAAACTCCTTTTAACTTTCTGCAAAGAATGCACTTCATTGGGTGTCTCCTCAGTGGAATCCTAAGTGCTTCGCTCCTTAATCTGTCGCCTAAATCTACTTCTACTTCGAGATGAAAACATCTTTTTAGTACCGCTCAACTTGCTTTTTTGTTTGTCTTTTTCTTGTATTAATTCGTGACATTTGCTAAAGGGCGTTACCATGCTCTCCGCACCATTATTTGCAACAGCTTAATTACTACTCAGCTTGTGAATCTATTGCGGTTCTTTCATAACCACGTTCTTAACTCCTATGAGCTGCTCCTTATAAATACATTCACGGTTGGATTCTAGAATTTAATCACTCTCAACCAGTATTCTATTACCCAAGATTCGTAATGCAGCCTTCCGTTTCCATAGCTCTTAATTTCTCTTACATACAAAGGCATGCCAATTTAAACCAATGTATCTATATAGCACTCGTTAAAGTGCAACTGAGCCCCCCAAACACAAATTCTTAATTAATTAATAAGCTCTGTCGGTTTAAGTGGAAGTATCGCATATCATCCGGCATACATACTCCTATATGCTTCAATCTCTGCATCAATCTGATAAGAAAAGGCGCCACCATAACCAACCATCATCAAGCACTTAAGTCACATTTTGTTTACCGTTTGCAGATTGTAGCACAAGAGTATGGTAGAACTACCATATTTGTAGTTGTAGTTCTGAAACTGAGACTACATCCAACTAGGCAACATCATGGTACTCGTACTATGTGCATTGTGCATACAAAAGTTCATTAAGTTCATTTCAATCCAACCTGCAATCCATCTATTCATTCATCAGAAGTAGCAATCTCCCACCAGTTTCGGATCCCTAGCACTAACTGTGTAATCAAGACCTTGTTTGGTGTACCTCTTCTCGAAGACCATCTTAAGGAACTACCCATAACACCACCCTCTATGGCTGTTGATGACGGTGGCGGCGGCTGCTGCTCCTATTGGAATTGATGCTCCGCTCCTTGTTAAAGATGCTATCATCACTCCATGTGTTTGACTTATGATGTCGTTCATTGTTATTGGATATCCTTGTGATGAAATGAAGTGCACTCACACTCCTTAACCCCCAAACGAGGATTGCTGTAAAAGCTGAATGAGCTGTTGAAGCTGTTGGAGCTGTTGAAGATGTTGAAGATGCTGAAGATTTAAGCAGGCAGCAGCAGCATCAGCCACATCAACATTAGTGATATCCTCTAAAGTCTCGAGGTCCTTACTCAACTTGAAGTGGTAATTTATAATATCATCTGCTCGATGCTGCATGCTGTCGGGCACTGGGGTGCACCAGAGGTTGAACACACTCCTTGAAGAGAAACTCTCATCAGAAGTCGCATATCCTTCCATTAGTGTGAGTAGAGAAAATTGATTTTAATTGAATTATCCTGAATACGGTGGAGGTAGAGTTGCATAAGGAGTCGGATTTACGTTGAAGGTTTGGCATTTAGTATTTTGTGTTGGCTGCATGGTGCCTGGTGCCTGCATTCATTCAATGCAAGGCCAACGACATTCAGCTCGTTAGCTAGAATTGAAGAGCGGATAATGGGCTTGTGGTTAGCGAGGGTGAATTACGATGAACATTGTGCTTGTACATACGGGAATCTAAAACATTCGATAGATTGTCGAGATATTTAATGACATTTTTGGATCCCTCAGAGATGAATTGGCCATGCCCAGTACACTTGTATCCACTACATCAGATATGTGTACGAGTACCTTGATGATGATAATGACTCGACTGACAATAGCCTGTGGTTTAATTTGGTGATATGATACGATGAAGATACTCAAGGTCCGGGGTCGAACGGATCGTATCCAAGCATCCAAGATACTATAGTAGCTAACAAGGACTAAGTAGATACAAACCGTATCTCAATTCAGAGCAGCACAAGACTTCCTTAGATCAAGTCGATAGCATGACTATTTTGTCGGTAATGTAGTCAGTTGTCACCAGAATGTATGCAGTATGGTAGAAGGTAATTTGTATCGCGAGTCCTGAAAGTATGCATCATTTTGTAAAAATAATACAGCCACGAAATGAGCGTTATATTTTGAATTCTCAGGCAAGGCTTACGAGGCTTTTAGCGGATTTTTAATAGAAATTGAGTTTCCCATTAGCCCAAGATTACGCCCAGGTGAGAGCTTAACCTCCAAATATGATTATGTCAAAGCGTTGGGAAGGAAACAGGGAGCCTTATTAGGTATACTACCTCGTGAAACTGTTTCGGCTTAGCTGATGGTATCTAGTAGAAACTAATCTTGTGGTCTATAATAGTACTACTTTCAATATTAGTAACGTTAAGATGTTTTTCTCGTTACTCTTGTCAGAAAAAATCTCTGTACACATACTCGTACAACCCTAAAGGGTCGAATGAGCCCTCCTAATCCGACCGCCGTTATTTACAGTGCAGCGTGTCTAATAAGCAATTGCCTGTGCATTATCATCTACCACAATCGTAGAAGAATACGAACTGGAATAAGCACGACAAGATTACTCGTGCTGAATTGGCTGGATGTGATAATCACATGTCATATCCCTAGAGCTAGAGCTTGACAAACTCAATTCCTCTTTAAATTGTTTTTTTACCTGATTTTATCTAAGAGTACGGTGAACAGAATGTAAGCACTCGCGACGGTGGACTAATGATCTCACTGCCCTGCAGGAGGAATTTTAACTGAACCAAACTACTAAAGAAAATCTACAAAACATCATGGGAGATATACATATAAACGCGTTGTAAGAATGCCCGTGGCGTAATTTCTGCGAAAGGATCCCTAACAGAAGTTAAACCTCGAGAGCTGGATAGAATCTTGGTTGACTCTGAGGAAGAATTCTTGAATCTGCTTATAAACCATAATTTCCCTGGCTGCACTTTGGCGACCCTATAGGTCAACGCGTACATTATCTACGTGAAGAAGCTTAAATGTAGAGAATGCAGCTATGTACCATACAACGCACCAGTACTACAGATTGTTTTTTTAAACTAACTTAACCTATATTCATACCCTCACTAACCTACACAATGAATTTAAATATGTCTTGCGGAATTGCCTATTGTGTAATCGATGACAACAATGCTGACTGGGTATCTTGCAAGGGCATTTGTGGGAACGCCTTTCATGCCGTTTGTGTCGGGTTAAACACAAGAAATACGGTGTTTATTAAAGAATTCTCCGGTAACCTACTTTTCTTCTGTGATGAATATAAAAGTATCTCACTTTCGCACGTGCTTTGGGCAATAAAATGCCTAAGCGATTCAAATGACTCCTACCAAGACGCACTCGACAAAAAGATTACGGATAAAATTTCGGTCATTGAAAGCAGTATTAAAAGTGTTGAAGAGTTACGTAACTCAGTGCAGAACTCAACCGTTCTAATAAAATCAAAAGTAAAGCACATGGATAAACAAATTGCTGGTCTAATCGAGTTAGACTCTGGGAGATCCAGGAATGAAGAAACTCCCTTACGTCAGCTGGATAAAGTACTGAGTGACATTAAAGCTATCTTTTCTGCGCAGGTTATCTCCAACCAAAATACCTGTCAGTTGATAAGCTCCCTGCTTGACGAGATAGACATTTATTTCCAGTCCTCGTCACACAAACAACTCTCTCCTAAACAATGTGATCCCGAAGTTATCTTCGATAAAGTGAACGATGTCGGTGACGAATTTACTGCGACTCGATCCCTCGTATGCGATATTGAAAATCATATCGCAACAATGAACAGCAAAATTGTTGATACACCAAACTTCCCGCAGCCTTAACAGAATGTTCTCTATAATACATCGCTCATGGCCGTATTAATGGAGCCTGAAGTGGATTCACGCTCACCCCCATATACAAGCCATCTGCGGACGGTTCAAGCCACTGATTCCTGCGAAGTTTCTTCAAACTTTGCAACAGAGAACACGTCAGCTCCTCCAATCGCTACTCCACGGAAGCTTATCAATCATTTTAATTCAACTTGGACAGCTTCCGAATGGCAACGTAGACTTGAAGAATCAATTTATCACTACGCTTCTTGATTGGATCTCTGATGTTGATTGGATCTCGAATTTCTTCGAAAAGAAATATGGCATTACCATTATCCACTGTAATTTGCCTCCAACATTTCACCAAAGAAGCAAGCGTGGCTTCAAACTCAATCTTCCGGCCAAATACGAATGGTTATTCCATAATCCAGCGGGCAAAAATTTCAATCTTGGAAAGATGCGTGTCTGCAAATGGTTGGAAAATGCGATGAAGAAGCAGGATAAAGTCAAGCAGTCCGTCATACCTAACCCAACAAATAAGTTAACAAGTAAATAAAAATTGCCAAGACCAACCACCTCTTCCCACAACAAACCCAGCTCTATTTGGAGTATTAAAACTAAATTTTTCCAAATTTTAAGCCTCCCAACCATACTCAAACTCTCGCTATTCCACCCTAAATCAATCCCCAACATCAACGTGTCTCTCTCGACTTAACCCCTACAACCCAAACTCCCACCACTCAACCCCTAACACACACGCCTTTCCCTAATTTCGACCTCAGAACTGGAGCTAAGTAACCTAATTGCATCAGTTCTCACATTTTAAACCCCACTTCAGAAACCCTAAGCTTAGAGATAAAAAGATATATGAGAATATACGTCTATATCTCGCTTATCTGCACAATAAATCCGACTCGGTGTGCTACGAGGGTAAAACAAAAACAAGCGTCATGATTTCCATCCAGTAGGAAGGCCTCCCCATCGACGTTACCAGTCTCAGGAAACTTTATACAAAGTATCACGAGATTTTCAATACGCCCACCCAAAAAGTTGCAGACGATCTTACCGCTCTTCGCCACTATGTACACTCTAAAAGAGTCTCACACCTCCAACGCAGTCTACTTGACCACGATAAATTGTTTCGACCTTAAAAAGTCATGCAAAAACCTCCCTCTCACCTTCTATTACCAGAACGTAAGAGGACTCCGTTCTAAAACCCACGCTGTTTTCCGCCAATCTCATGCTCTCCCATTTGATATCTATGCTCTGACCGAAACTAATCTTATCCCTAACATAAAAAACCAGGAGTTATTCCCTCCTTCTTTTAATTTTTTTCGGGATGACGATCGCGCACTCCCCTTCATTGAATCCCTTTGTCAAGGTGTCCTACTAGCTATTCACAACAGCTTGGACTCCTCTCTCGTTGCAACATCATCCTCTCCTAAGCTCGACTTTGTGTCGGTTAAAATAACCCTCACTCGTAGATGCTTGTACGTTATGTGTTGTTACATTCTTCCGGCGCAACCTATCGAATCCTACCAACTTGCTATTGCAGCAATTGACAATTTGATCGACTTATCAGAATCGCTTGATGATATCATTATCTTCGGCGATTTTAATCTGCCTCAGCTGAAGTGGACTCCATCTGAAGACCTATCTTTTTACATCGCTTCCAATTCTATTTCTACTAAGGAATTCCTCTGCTTAGATCGGTTAATAGACTCTAGTCTGTGCCAAGTCAGTGGCGCTGATCCCATCAACTCCTCAGTAGCGTGTTGTTCCCTATCTCTTTCAACTATTGATAACCTTCATTCTCCACTTCTTCTCTCATTTTCCACAACTCTCCCCTCCAGTCGCCACCCACCGCAGTTCTATTTTCTTACAATTTTCACAAAGCTACAATAATTTCGGTAAAATCAATACCTCTCTAAGCAGGGCTTCTTTTGAGTTTACCAATCTATCTCTGGTCGCTGCCCTCTCCATTTTTTATGGAGAAATATTCAAATCCATCACCCTTTATGTGCCATATAACTTCTTCTACATCCACTCCTTGGTATAAAAATAGACTCCGCTCTCTACGAAACAAAAGAAACAAGTTATGGGCTGTATTCCTTCGCACCCACTCTTCCTCCGACTATTCAAATTATCTAGGTACATATCTTCATTTCATTGAACTCTACAATTCTCTCTATCAGCGCTACCTGAATATTGCGCAAACCAATCTCATAAATGACCCCAAGTCCTTTTTCCAATTTGTCAATTACAAAAGTAAGACTGATGGTTATACTTCCTCCCTCGCTTTTGAAACCAAATCCTCAAGTGATCCTCCTCGCCAACTTGTTTGTTACATTTTTCAAACAATCATTTGCCAACAACTCCTTCATACCAGATCCCTCTTACTTCAATGATCTGCCAATTTTTTCCATTGGCCCCTTTCTCACTCAGAATTGCGATCCTGCAGTTATTGAAGAAAAGTTACTAAAGCTTAACGATGAATTTGTACCTGGCTCAGATGGACTAGCTGTCGTTTTTCTTAAAAAATGCTCTTTACCCCTTTCCTACCTTTTTTGTCTCTCCCTTAAACAGGGAAAATTTCCCCAGATTTGGGAGACCTCTTTTATAATCTCGATCCACAAAAAAGGATCTAAGCACGAAGTTACCATTTATCGTCCCATTGCGAAACGCTCTCATATACCCAAACCCTTTGAAAGCATATTATACGAAGCCTTAAGCTTCAAATGCAAGCGTTTTATTTCGCTTAGACAACATGGTTTTCTAAAAGGCAGATCTACCACAAAACCTAGTTGAATTCGTGTCTTTTGCTCTCTCAGCCTTAGAAAATGGCAAAGAAATCGATACTATCGCAACTGATTTCATTAAAGCGTTTGATAAGATATCTCATGAATTGATCCTCTTCAAATTGTCTATTAAAAGGATTTCTTCTTACCTGGTAAACCGATATTATAGTGTTCGGTTTAGATCCGCCCTTTCTGTTCCATTCCTGGCCTCATCTGGAGTTCCACAAGGCAGTCATCTTGGCCCTCTTCTCTTCATTCTTACTATTAACGATGTTAAGAGGGTCATTAAACACTCCTCCCTCTCCCTTTACGCTGACGACACAAAATTTGTTAAAATTATTTCCTCTCCCCATGACTCTACCCTTCTTCAAGAATACCTTGATCGGTTTTCAATCCGGTGCCTCGAAAACTGCCTAGAACTTAATATAGCCAAATGTCAATCTATAACCTTCTCACGTAAATGCAACCCGTATCCTCCCCGACTTTATATTCTCTATGGTCAACCAATTCCCCTGATTCAATCTTTTCAAGACCTTGGCATATTATTCGACTGTGAGCTTAATTTCCGTTCGCATATCGATAAGATGATCCTCAAAGCCAACTCATCACTTGGCTTTATTAAACGGTGGTCCAAAGAATTTTCTAACCCGTATGTAACTAGATCTCCCTACATTACCTTTGTTCGCCCCCTGCTTGAGTATGCCAGTCAAACTTAGTCCCCCTGTCACCGGGTTCATGTTTCCCGAATCGAATGTATTCAAGTCGATTCGAACTTCTAAATATAAATTCGTTAGAAGAACGTAGGAATATTGCTAACATTTTTTTCATTCATCGACTTCTCTCAGGTTCCATCGACTGTGCATCCATTTTGAACTCCATTTCCTTCAATACCAACCCCCACAATCTACGTTGTCCTCGTCTCTTTTATCTACCGGTCAAGCACACCTCTTATGGCTCCAACGAACCAATCTCCCGGATGCTTCGAAAGGTCAACTCAAACCTCTCCCTTTTTGATTTCCACTTGAGCACTCCTCGTCTCAAACAAGATCTCCTCCATTAATTCCTTTGTCCCTAGCTCTTAAGTCTTTCTGTTAGTTTTCAAGTTAGATTAAGCTTGTATTAAGCCAATAAATGGGGGCTTCAGCCCCCACCAAAATTAAGTTAAATTATGCTTTTGTGAAAGCCTATTCAGTTGTACATTTCTCATTGCCTGAACTAGGTTTGGCAACGTTTCAAATATCATTTCTGTTTCCTCGACATCAAAAGTGCTTTCAACAACATTGATACCTGCTCTATCAAGAACTGGGTATTATTAACTCGGTCAGCAGTTTGATTCACTTAATTTTCAATAGATAAGTAAAACATACAATGTTTCTTCGCTGCTTTACAAAAAGGAAACCACATAAAGGATCACCCCAATGGAACTTAGCCCTCAACAGGCAGCTTAACAATTTAGGAAATGCGGGATGCGATATGTTAATTTGGGGAAGCGATGCCATTATTTATCTGTAGAAGAAAAACACGTCAGACAGACGCTTTCTTGCCATTCTCCACTACGCCTTAGACATATTTTCTTCTCTGGCCCTAGCACAAACTTGATCTTCTTTATAAGAAAAATCAAGATACCCTGCATCAGCCGTCCTAAGTTCAATCGCCCTCTCTGAGTCTCTCGACGAGTGCGAAATATGTAGCTCCCATCTTGGACAATAAACTGAAACAAAAAAATCAGGGGTCTACAAACCAAATCTATGCACTGACTCTACACGACGGTCGTAACACCGATTGTCAACTCTTGTATGGTATAGCTGTTTACTGGCTTTAACTCGAAAGACGGACTTACATCAACATAAAAGCAAAAACGCAAGGAGCTACACGATACTATAAAAATATCCCTTGTGGTTGAAATGCCTCTTCAATAGCCGCTCTGCTCTATTGTATTTGCTAGGTATAGACTTGTTTGACATGTAGTTTGAACTAAATTTAGGGCACCCCATCTACTCACGCTATTCATCAGCTCGAGGCTTGGCTTAGCTTAAGGCAAATACACAGCTATTATGAATGAGAAAAGGATCAGATCCATGATCACGAATACCATAATTTGAAAGCGGGTGGCGAATGAAGCACTTCTCTCAACGAGATGGCTAAATAGTACGAAATCTCACTATTGGGTTTCCTGATTCTCTGACACCTCAGGGAGCAGATTCGAATCCCTAGATACAACAACGCTATGAAATCAATATCCTACACCGAAAAGATGACACATTTTCAAGCACTCTCAATGGCCGACCATTGGTAAACTCATCGTGGTAACTTTGGGATATCTACAATAGAAAATGAAGCTCATACTCAATGCTAACCAAGCAAGAGAGCTGGTCAACTTCAGTAGAAGAAATATCTTCAAACTCGAAAATATAATCATGAGACACTGTGTCATTGAAAGACACGTGCAACAATTGAGTATTCCTTACAATGATTTCTGTAGAAGCTAAAAGGTTCAAGACAAAAAGCAATATGTACTTAATTCCTCTGCAACTGCCATATTTTGGCACGCATTCGGATACAATCCCTAGGCAGCTTTGATTTTAGAGATCTAAATGATCTCTGTTCTATGATGATCACCGACCTTGACACAGTTATCGTGACAGTTACGACGCGTATGTACTAGTTGTAACTAGTAACTGTAACTAACTCCAACCTAACCATACCTAGCTGACGGAAAACTTGAAAATTATAAACCCAAAGTCAACATCTAAAAAGAATGTGGTTAGCTGACTGTACCTGTACATCAGGAGGACTTATAACCTCTTTTACACAATAAATCCACAAAAGAAGTCATCGGCAAGTCATAAATGCTTTGAGAAGATCCCAAATGGTGATAAATTTGAGCTCGGAAGGTCCGTGGATCTAGTCGGGGTTTCTAGAAGGCCTACGAAGCTAAAATTGAAGCCTGAAGGATGAACATAAACAACTAGTAGTAGAGTCGTGACTGAGGCTAAAAATATGAAAAGACTTTTTCTACAGACTTTATAAGGGCAATGTTGGTCAAAATACCGCTATCAGACGGAATGAACCATACATCCTGAATGAAGATGGCATAAAATTCCATCCCCCTGACCAAGACGAAGTTATGGAAGCAATATCGAAGCTAATGTCTAATAAAGGTGCTGGCATAGACGGATCTGTTTAAGGCAGCTGGAGATAACCTTGTTGGGGACGTGCATTAGCTCATCTATAAAATATGATCACAGAGGCCCACACCCCGAATATGGACAAATATGGAGATTTTTTAATGCGCCGTGGCTCAAGTGGTAGTGTATTGGCTTCCGAATCGGAAGGTTCGGGGTTTAATACCAGCTGTGCCCAACTAAAATCTCGTAAGATGAATGGTTTCCTGAACTGGTTAGTCCACATCAATGCGGTTTCAAGTCAAGAAAGTCCACCATCGATCAAATATTCACACTACTGCAGATCTTGGAAAGCAACCGCAAGGTTTAGATCGACACTCATCATCATCGATTGAAAGGCCCCATATGACAGCGTGCGTTGGGATGAGCTATACAACGTCATGTCTAGTTTTGACATTCAAACTCATCAGGTTGTGCGCGATCACTATGGGGAATACCCGCTGCTCCATCAAGGACGGAAATACATCGACCGAAACCAACAGTGTCAAAAAGTTTCAGATAAAGCGACGCACTGTCATATGACCTTTTTAACATCGTCCTAGAAACACTCATTCATAAATCACTAGCCTACAAAAGAGACAAGATTTTTTTTTTAAATCCGCACAGTTACTTGCGTACGCGATGAAATGATGTTATTGCAGGAGCACAGCGAGGATCAATGAAGCTTTTGTTAGGCGAAAGCCGTCAAAATGGGCCTGACGGCAAACGAGGACGAGACAAAGTACATGGTGTCATCAGAAAAGGTCGCACACTACGGACTGCTTGACCAGAATATCACCATTGGCAGCTATAACTACGTGGCAATTACCAGCAGTAACGACAGCAGCGCATAAATCAGACGCAGAATTACTCTTACCTGTCATTGTTTCTTTGCGCTCAGGAATCAACCAAGTAACAGACCCCTTTCTCATAAGTCCAATTGGCTTTATATGAGTATAAGTCCTTATACTCCCGGTCCTGCACTATGTTGCAGAGATTTGGATATTTCCGAAGGCGGATGAAGAAGCTATTGGCCTTTTCAAGAGAAAGATACCGCGTCTGATCTTCGGTTCCGTTTGTATTGATGAGGAATGGAGTTGAAGATTTAACAACAAATTCTATGGTCTATGGTACATTGACATCGGTCTATTCAGGTGTCTATGGATCCAACGTCCCAAGTAACTGGCGCATGTTGAGCAAATGGATGTCACAGTTCCGGCCCAATGAGTCTCCCAGTCTAACTAGAAGCGACGGAGCAGCAGAAAACTACCGCATCTAAGGTGGCGCACGCAAGTGGAAGGGGACCTCAACCAACTAGCTGTGTGGCAGCTGGTGAAAGATCATGCTAGCTTTTTGGTTGAGGCCCAGGTTCATCCCCGATTGTAGAGTAACCTAAGTAAGTGAAGTTTTGGCTCGTTCCATGGTGATGTGCTTCTATTATTCCTGCCGTGATATATATACATGTTTATCCAGAGGCAAGACTCTTCCTGAATCGTAATAAATAAAACTTATAACTGACTGAATTAATTAAGGAACCAATAGTTTATGACGCTTGGAAAATATCAGCGAATGGTGGTGTTTTTATCCATAGAACCAAAACATAAGTAGTACTGGTTGGACCATGGGAGCTAATCGACAATGACATTTTGATAAATGGGCCACAATTGTATCATCATCTCCGAATGATGTCTACGGAATACTTAGCAAACTACCATTTGGCGATCGCTCGAATAAGAATAAATGCTTGGTGTCCTGATTTTATTTGAAAACTTTATTTTAGAATGAAAAGGAAGGTATACAATGGAAGATTTTGCGTAGTTAGAGGCGATTTCTTAAGTGACAGAAACCTTATTTGAGCAACTTTAAAGTATTTCAAGATCAGCGTTAAGTTAAGCCTTCATGACCCAAAAACTGATCACGGATTTTTATTTGCTTCTCGGTCTCTTATTTTTATATGTGTAAGTGGTAGTTTATTTTTTTGGATAAAAACAACTTTGCTTAGTCAATCTTGCATCTGCATCTTTAACAGCTATAAGAAAAATTTACAGAAACACTATAACGAAACTGTAAATATTTCAACTTACTTGTTGGACTGATTAACAATGGCAAGATCCTGAAAGTCGGAATACTTCACCGAAGCCTTCTCAACCAAACGAATCAGACTGAGAATATTTAGATGCCTCTTTCTAGTGATGATAAAAGCCCCAGTGTTTGAGTTTTGTTCCGGTAGGGCACTACTTGAAGGAATGTATTCACAAATCAAAGCATAGTTTTCGTAATCAGTTTCAAGGAACTTAATGGCCCTGGTAACACCTTTTCGAAAAGTAAAAATATCATTAAAAAAAATATTGAATACAAATCGGATACATACCTTCAATCGGAATTTGGAAGGATGCAACAAACAATTCTGTATCATCAGCTGGGTCATATGTTACAGTCTTGTTGATTGTCTGACTCTTATACAAAGCAGTCGGATCTAGGCTGAAGGTCTTTATCACTGAAACACTGCCAGGTCTGTGCTGGATGATAAGTTGAACGCATTCTTCATTGGGAATATCTACGTTTTCGAGGCGACGAGCGGCTTCATACCACGTTCCAAGGAGCTACAATAGTTAAAAGATAGGAAGGAGTCGAAGAAAGTATCTTATGAGCATATACCATAGTTCCATTAACGGTGATAGGTGTGGCATCTTCACATGAGATCCTATTTGATGATAGGATATTGCCTGCGGCAACTTTGCAGGTAATTAGCAGGCAAACTGTGACCACAGCAAGGAGTAGATGAGTTGCCATATCTATTTAAAAAGAAATTATACTTTTCAACAGTAAAACACAAGGCAACTGATATAGCAAAACTGATATTAAAGTTCATGGGCGCCAGCTTTTTATAGGGAATGCCTTGACATTGCCAATGATCGATCGATTGCAATAAGCCAACTTTATCTAGATGGTTTTGGAATTGTTGTGAAATCCAAAGCTGTTAAAAAATTTCCAGAAAGCAGTTATCAAATTAAACAACTCGGAAAACGTAAACTTGAGCAAAACGTTTGAACAGTCTTTTGGATTTAGAAAACTCTAATACTTTTGGATTGGACTTTCGGGTCTACTGGACTACATGTTCTTTCGCCATAGAGTTTATTTTATGATTTCGGGTGCAAGATTAGTAAGCCACTTGCTTACTCGTTACAAGATCCAAAACTATCATAGAATATAGCAGCCCTACTCGCATGATTACTATGCAGTAAAAAAGACTCAGAAGGACCTCTGTTCATATAGCAGTCCGCCTACCAGGAAAAAACACTAGATATGGTATGCTATGAAAGAACATCTTCATTATTGCATCAAAGCATGTTCGGGCGTAGCTGGATCTCATCGAACAGCTTCCTGTGACTGATTATGTTCTGTGGAATCAATTGCTTCTCCTAAGGCAGGTCCCTCTAATCTACGTTGACACTCTCATGTTTTGTCTAAGGAGCGGTGAGTGACTGTTTATGAACCTTACATACTCAAGTTATCACCTACGTTCAGTGCTCTGTTTTTTTAAGATATGATGTTCTCGACAGAGCATATCCAAATATTCCTTCGATAGTGTTCATGCTTCATTCAAAAGTGTGCAGCAAAGAGTCTTCAATTGTATGTATATTGCTCGAAATATGACGTCTTTGCACAATTCCAGCAATCGACGTTGAGGAGCCTGTTGAGAACCAGAAGGGTGTCCTCAATAAATGTTTTTAACTGAGCAAAAACTCCTGCAGGTTGCCCATTCCATGGTGGAAGGCAGATTTGCAACGACACAAAGAAACCCGAAAACGGGTAATTTTTTTTTCGGAACAGAGCACTCAGACAATAACTAGGCCATTGTACTCCTTGTACGTGACTTTTAATGGAATGTTTCACTCCTACAAAGAAAGTTTTTTTTTTTTTTTATAATGAACGCGCGCTTAATTGTTCGTACACAGCGCGGGCGAAGGAAATTTAGGTAGGAAGAAAAGCCAAGCACCGATGTACATTGTTTTTAAATGTTTGTAAATTATAACGACCAGGAAACACAGAGATCGGCAGGGCATTCCATAAGCGAGTTGCACGGCTTAGGAAAGAATCACGATATTTTACTTAGAGTACATCCGAAAATGGGCTTGAGGGTATACTGATGGGCATTCATAGCGAGACGGGTGTTACGGTTGAGAGCTTTAATGGGAGGAATGCTACTGGCGATTTCAATGGAGCACTGGTGGTGGAAATAACGATAAAACAACGTAAGACAGGAGACATTACGTCGGTGTTCAAGGGTGTCCATTGTTTGAGTAATATTAGTATCACCAATGAGTTTTATCGCACGGTTTTGGATTCTATCTAGCAGGTGCAGAGATGTTTTGGGCGCACCCGACCAGATGTGGGCATTGTACTTCAATTTCGGGCGGATAAACGCCTTATATATTGAGGCCAGATCAAAGGGGGGGGGGGGGGGGGGGGGGGGGAATATTTCTTACATCGCTTGAGGAAACCTAGACATTTCGCAGCATTTTTGACGACATGGAATATGTGATCATTCCAACGTAAGTTGCCACTGACACACGTACCGAGAGTTGAAGTTTTTCGGTTTCGACGATGTAAGTTCCACTCATGGATAATGGCTGGGTATTTAGATTTCGCTTTAATGACAGCAGACAGCATTGGGTTTTGGAAGCATTACATTCCACTCTGTTTGTGGTTCCCCAATTAGTTATGCTGTTAATAACAGCATTTAATGAGCTTAACATACGCTGCCGTTTCCGTTACGTTACAGCCGAAGAGCAGGGACGTGAGTCCGGAAAAGAATATGAAAAGCAGAAAGGACTGTCGTCAGGTAAGAAATATATTGGATTACAAGTAGCAGAGAAGAGAACATTGATGAAAATTAAAAATAGTGTCGGAGATAGAACGGAGCCCTGGGACACCCAGCATTTGTTTTGTGAATATCAGACTTAAAACCACCCAAGACAACCTGAGTTGAGCCTTCCGCAAGGTAGTTTCTAATCGATTGAAAAAGAGAGTCATCGATCCCAAAAGCAAGCATTTCCGACAAAAGAGTCCGATGCCAAACTCTGTCGGATGCCTTAGAAATATCAAGTTCCACTTTTCGGTGAGACATGCCATCAAATCACCAGTGGGCCTGTTGCTATGAAAACCATATTGCCGGTCATTGAGAAGTTTTCGTGTTTCGAAATACATGAGCTGACGGGTTATCAGCATTTCCATGACCGTGGAAAGAAGGGACGTAAGTGCAATGGGCCTGTAGGAGGAGAGAGAGGAAGATTCGCCTTTTTTAGGGACCGGCTGGGTAAATCCTGTTTTCCATCTGCTCGGAAAGAGTTCTATAGAGTAGGACTGGTGAAAAAGCTTACGCAGTGGTTTTGCCAGCGAGGAAGAACACCACTTCAGAAGGAGGGGAGATATACCATCTGGACAAGCGGATTTGTTAATGTTAAGATCTTTAAGAACTCATTGAAGATTCGACTCACCCAAGTGAAGGCGGAGACGAAGCACAATCTGGGAACGTTGAGCTGGCCGCAAAGTATGCAGCAAGTAGATTGGCCTTGTCTAAAGAGCTGACAGCTGGAATGTCATTGTTAATGAGCGTTGGGATGGAGGATGAGGCAGAATTTCTGATGTTTTTGACAAATGACAGAAAGCTTTTACAATCTTTGGGACATTGTAGTATTTTTTGCCTCAACTTTTGGTCGTATTGAAATTTCACACGAAACTTTTTTCGATTTTCCTCTGTCGGATTGGTCTTGAAGGACCGAAAAAACACTTCTCTAACCCTGACAGCCTCTCTACAGCTTGAGTCGTTGGTCTGACACTTTTCATCCGATGAGGGATAAAGGATCTAATTCCGAAGAGAATTGCATCAGCGATCATATCAGCAGCGGCATCCACGTCGTTATCGAGGAAACATGACAACCAGTTAAAATTCCTAAAAAAGGTATTAAGTCCGCTCCAATTGGATTTCTCGTATTGGTTCTTTTGGGAATCTTTTCTCTAACTGTGTGGTCGGTGTACGAGAAACTAGCTGATATCACACAATGGTCCCACGGGCCTAGAGGGGAGAGCACATCATTGGAGTACTTATCAGTGTGAGAAGTTAAAAACAAATCCAATGTGTTGGCGGTATGACTATCAACGTCTGGTATTCGCGTGGGCTCATTTACAAGCTGGGTTGAGTTGTTTTCCGCAGCGAAGGTCTCAACACACCGTCCTTCGGGTATTATCTGTCCAGAATGTCGAAGCCACACAGAATTGTGTACATTGTAATCGCCCGTAATAACGATTTCAGTATGAGGATATAGGGATACAATCCTTTGAATAGAGTCAGATAACGCATCAAACTCGTGAAAAGTTGAGTTGCTGTCCAGTTTGGGGCTTCTGTAAATAAAGCAGTAGTGGATAATTTGCTTACGGAGATGGAATTTTAACCACATGAAATTGAATTCCGGATTGGAACAGGGACTACATTATGGTGGAATTTGGAAAGCTACATCACTACGCACGTAGATGGCGAGGCCGCGGTGAGTGAAGAATAATGGCACTACTTCGTTGTCAGGTAGCTTCAGATCAGAGTGATCTCAGAAGTGTGGGCGGGGATCTACCTGTGTTTCACTAAGTGCCAAAATAGCTGGCCTGTATTTACAGACGTGGACGTACGCAGAAAAGTGATTACTTTTTAGCCCGAGTATATTGGCTACGTCCACCCTGAATTCCTTAGTCATAATTAAACACAAACACAGTAAACAGAAACACCGACGATACTAAGCAAGGCTGCGAAGTGAAAATTCTAACGTTGGTTTAGCGAATCAAATTGCTGTAGGTGTTATGCCCTTACAATAATATGAAACAGTGAACCAACAAAATTCTTGTTATATACACTCAGTCACTGCCCGTACCGTATGATAAAACCATTACGTAAGCGCTTCAACGCCGAGATTGCACCCTAATGCATGCGTAAATCGGTCATTCACAGAGATAGTGTTCCGCGGTGTCATCATCACATCCACAACAAGCATCGCAAGGTGATGTATCACTTATGCCCAGCACATTTAAGTACTTAGCAAAGTAGTGTCTCGTCACGACGCCAGTAAACAGCCTGAAATATTTTCTGCTGAGTGACAGCAGGAAGGTCACTGACTTCTTAGAGATGTCGGAGAGCATTCGTTTGGTTTGTCTGCAACCTGGAGAGTTATGCCATCTGCATTTGTGTTCATATGAAATCCAACTGTCAATGGAAGCCTTAACCGAGAACCCAGTTCGGCTCTTGAAAAACTCTCCTCTGAGCCTTGCCTAGCAAGTTAATTGGCGAATTTATTTCCCATGATCCCATTGTGAATTTAGCTTTCTGACTGCATTCGGTGATGTCTTGCATTCTCGAACTAGCTTGCAAGGGGTAAGAGGGTTCATCAAGGCTTTAAGTTCAGCTTGGCTCGTAATTACTTCGCCCCCTTCAGCGGTTCTTCACAACATAGATCATTGCCCCAGGATTGCGTATACTCGTATCTCCACTTGGAAAACAGATAGGAGTTTTCTTAACGAGGAATTAAATCTATTCTTGTCGTCCTCTATACAAGTGCCACATTCTATATCGGTAGCGGAGCCATTCGTGAAGACCTTTCCTTTCTTGACTCAAATCGGCCAGGTCCTACATACAGCAAAAGTGAATTTCTTATTTTTTTCTGTAGCAGGAGTTTCGGTGTGATCTGATGGCATGTCCATAAGACCAGCGTTAAAAGATAAACGGGGAGCCAGAGTCAGTTGTACCAAAGGCCACTTCTTTCTAAATGCAAGATGGCTTTGGGAGTGCAACGTATTATCTGGATATCAAGGGGACGGACTGTCCTACTCTTCTAGTTCTCAAAGACTTCACAAACTGTTTCTAAATACAACGAAGTATTTGGATTTCATCCTGGACTAGATATGTCGAGTCGAAAACCTCCAAGGCGATGTAGACTTCTTGGAAAGGCGTTTTCAGGCGATTGGGAATTGTAACTGAGAAAGATCTTTTGGATCCAAAAGGTTATTATAAGGACAACTATATCCCTACCATCTAGTTGTATAAGGGCTTTCCCCAGCACGCTTGATTCTGCTTTAAGTACACTGGGTCATATTTCTCCGCTTGATTTTATATTAAGATGGTTTCAAGTCTGATATTCACAAAATAAATTTTGGTGTAACCCAGGGCTCCGTTCTTTTTATTTTTCATCAATGTTCTCTTGTCTGCTACTTGTAATCCAATATATTCCTTTGCTGACGATAGTACTCTCTGCTTTTCATATTCGTTCCCGCACTCACGTCCCTGCTCTTCCGCTGTAGAATGGGAACGGCAGCCTATACTAAGCTCATTAAATTCCGATATTAACAGCATCACTAAATGAGGAACCAGCAACAGAGTTGAATTTAATGCCTCCAAAACACAATGCTATCTGCTTTCGTTAAAGCAAAATTTAGATACCCAGCCATTATCCATGAATGGCACTTACATCGTCGAAACCGATAAACTTTCCATTCTCCGTATGTGTGTCAATGAAAAATTAAGTTGGAATGAGCACATTTTCCACCAAATATCTAGGCCTCCTCAAGCGATGTAAGAAATACTTCACCCCTCTGATCGGGCCTCAATATATGTATAAGGCGTTTATCCGCCCGAAATTTGAGTACAATGCACACATCTGGTCGGGTGCGTCCAAAGCATATCTGCACCTGGTAAATAGTGTTCAAAACCGTGCGATAAAACTCATACGTTATGACAATATCGCTGTATTGCTATTTTCACCACCAGTGCTCCACCGAAATTGCCCGTCTCACTATGAATGCTCATCAGCCCATTTCGGAAGGACTCAAAAATATCGTGATTCGTTCCTACGCGGTACAACTCGGTTATGGAATGCCCTGAGTAGCTCTTTCTCCATCCTCCCTGATTTTCCTTTATCGGCGTTGTGTGCAAACATTTTAAGGGTACATAAATCTCTTGAGCGGGCGCAAATTATTATGAAAAAAAAAAAATAGTGACCGGGTTCTTCGTCAAAGTGCTCTGTGCATACAGAAATCTTAAAATACCCAAGTCCTGTTCCCAGGCGGGGTTACATTATAGAAGCATTTTAAAAATTATCGCTCCTCTGGATTGCTCGCTAGCCTGTTGCGCTCATTGTTTCCCACATTTGGATAAATCGTTCTTAATGTGACCAAGCGACTCATTTGGTGTCAATTTCCGTTTTGTTCGGTTTAAGAAGATAAGATCTTACAATTAAAGGTATTTATCTATTTCACCGTATAAGCTATCTACTAATACAAAGCACTTACGTACCAGTTCACGGCACGTAAAATACAATATTGCCAATCGATCATTCTTATAGGACTTATTTTGACCTCATATCTCGAAAAGTCTAATCAACATATCTTGTTTCTTAATATACTCGTATAATTACGGCAGTGTTTGTTAAACTCATTACTATCAGTCTCACCTTAGCTGCAGAAGAAACACTTAACATACTCCTCTCCAATGGTTCGAATAAATTTCGTTTTAACATTCTTGGACCTTCTCCTTCTATGCAATGTTGCACTAGGTGGCGTAGTATCTTCAACTTCGCCTGTATCCTGCCAAGATGCAACACCTGATACAGTTGATGGAAATTTAGTAAGACTTCCTACACACGAATGAAATTCAGAAATCCGATAAATTCGTCATTTCATCTTAGCAGTTTGGAACATGGTATGAAGCAGCACGCAAGACTGGTATTCCCAACTTTCCACCAGAACAGTGCGTCCAACTAATCTTCCAAAATAATCCAGGCAGTATTTCCGTGCTGGAGACCTTCAGTCTTGATCCGAATGGTCTGTACATGAGTGAAACAATCAACATGATTGTCCCATATAATGCAACTGCTGCTCAGACATTCTTTACCGGATCATTTGATGTTCCTGCCGATGGTAAGAATCTTGTTCCTGATTCATACGAGTATATTCATTATTTAATAAAAAAAAATAGATCTCACAAGGACATAGCTGACCATCGACAAGTGCACTGTGCTAAACTAAAACAAAAAGGTCACTCTGCGGGAAAAAAAAACAGCAAGAACGCGAGAGTGCAACCCCAATCAATATTCACAGTGCAGGCATCTCAACGTTCCTGCCCCTGATCTTACTGTTGCTTGCACTTGGTAACTGCCTTTGCTGTCTTACAGTGTCATACAGCGCGGGCATTGAATGAGTGTATGTAACAACCGATGGATAACGAGCTGTGGGTATGGATTGGGTTGGTGTGCTGTTTCCTATTGTTGTAAGGGCATAACACTTAATATAACTTAATTCATGCGGTTTGCTAAGAGATGGCGTAACTTGTATTATTCCATTGGAACATCCCTTGGAAAGCCACTGTCATTGTACGTCATTTCAGTATATGTCATTTATTTGAAGCGTAAACAACAATAATTTTTTTTCACTCAAATATGTCGAAAATGTGTTTTTGCGGAGAGTTCTTCTTCATTACTTTAATATGAAGAAAACCGCTGCCGAAAGTCATCGTATTTTGGTGGAAGTTTATGGTGAACATACGCTAGCTGAGCGAACGTGCTAAAAATGGTTTGTACTATTTAAAAGTGGTGATTTTGGCTTGGAAGACGATGAACGTCCTAGGTAGCCAAAAAAGTTTGAAGATGAAGAACTGGAAGCATTACTCTATGAAGATTGTTGCCAAACAAAAGAAGAGCTCACAGAATCTTTGGGTGTCACTCAAGCAGCCATTTCAAAAGATTTAAAAGCAGCTGGATATATTCAAAAGCAAGGAAATTGGGTTCCACATGAACTCAAGCCGAGAGACGTCGAAAGGCGGTTTTGCATGTCCGAAATGCTGCTGGAAGGCCACAAAAGGAAGTCATTTTTGCATCGGATTGTTACTGGTGATAAAAAATGGATCCATTACGACAACCCCAAGCGCAAAAAATCATATGTGAAACCCGGCCAACCAGCCAAATCAACGGCAACGCCGAATATCCATGGCGCTAAGGTAATGCTCTGTATTTGGTGGGATCAGATGGGTGTGATGTATTATGATCTGTTAAAACCGGGTGAAACCATCAATGGACAACGCTACTGAACACAATTAATTCGTTTGAAGAGAGCAGTGGCCGAAAAACGCCCGGAATATACGACCAGACATGAAGCAATAATTTTCCATCATGACAACGCTCGGCTCCACGTTGCTATTCCGGTTAAGAACTATTTCTAAAACAGTGGATGGGAAGTCTTACCCCACCCGCTTTATAGCCCAGACCTTACCCCTTCTGACTACCATTTGTTCCGGTCGATGCAGAACGCCCTCATTGAAATATGGTTCACATCAGAGCAGAATATCAAAAATTGGCTTGATTCATTCCTAGCTGCGAAGACGGTGCAGTTCTTTGGGGATGGGATCCACAAATTAAAAGAAAGATGGGAAAAAGTCATAGCTTCAGATGGGCAATACTTTGAATAATAGTATTGTTCATGTCTCTCTTAAACAAACTTTCAAATTTTAAAAAAAACGCACGAATTAAGTTATATACCCATTTGCGCTTAAGTAGTAACGTCGGTGTTTGTGTTTTTTGTGTTTGTATATATACGCGGGCTATATTTTTTCTGCGTACGTCCACGTCTGTAAATATAGACCAGCTGTTTTGACGCTTAGTGAAACACAGGTAGATCCCCGCCCGCACCTCTCAGATTACTCTGATCTGAAGGTAGCTGGCTAAGAACTGGTGCCATTATTCTTCTCCCACCGCGGTCTCGCTATTTACGTGCGTAGTGATGTAGCTTACTAAACTCCACCACTATGTAGTCCCTGTTCCAATCCGGAATTCAATTTCATGTGGTTAAATTTCCATCTCCGTAAGCAAATAATCCATTACTGTTTTATTTACAGAAGCGCCAAACTGGACAGCAATTTAACGAGTTTGATGCGTGGTCTGTGTCCACACAAAGAATTGTATCCCCGTATCCTCATACTGAAATCGTTATTACGAGCGATTTCAATATACACAATTCTGGGTGGCTTCGACATACTGAACAGACAACACCCGAAGGACGGTGTGTTGAGATCTTCGCTGCAGAAAACAACTCAACCTAGCTTGTAAATGAGCCCACGCGAATACCAGACGTTGATAGTCATACCGCCAACACATTGGATTTGTTTTTAACTTCTCACCCTGATAAGTACTCCGTTGATGTGCTCTCCCCTCTAGGCCCGTGGGACCATTGTGTCATATCAGCTAGTTTCTCGTACACCGACCACACAGTTAGAGAAAAGATTCCCAAAAGAACCGTATGGCAATACGAGAAATCCAATTGGAGCAGACTTAATACCTTCTTTAGGAATTTTAACTGGTCGTCATGTTTCCTCGATAACGACGTGGATGCCGCTGCTGATATGATCGCTGACGCTATTCTCTTCGGAATGAGATCCTTTATCCCTCAACGGATGAAAAGTGTCAGACCAACGACTCAAGCTGTAGAGAGGCTGTCAGGGTTAGAGAAATGTTTTTTCGGTCCTTCAAGACCAATCCGACAGAGGAAAACCGAAAAAAGTTTCGTGTGAAATTTCAATACGACCAAAAGTTGAGGCAAAAAATACTACAATGTCCCAAAGATTGTAAAAGCTTTCTGTCATTTGTCAAAAACATCAGAAATTCTGTCTCATCCTCCATCCCAACGCGCATTTACAATGACATTCCAGCTGTCAGCTCTTTAGACAAGGCCAATCTACTTGCTGCATACTTTGCGGCCAGCTCAACGTTCCCAGATTGTGCTTCGTCTCCGCCTTCACTTGGGTGAGTCGAATCTTCAATGAGTTCTTAAAGATCTTAACATTCACAAATCCGCTTGTCCAGATGGTATATCTCCCCTCCTTCTGAAGTGGTGTTCTTCCTCGCTGGCAAAACCACTGCGTAAGCTTTTTCACCAGTCCCTACTCTATAGAACTCTTTCCGAGCAGATGGAAAACAGGATTTACCCAGCCGGTCCCCTAAAAAAGGCGAATCTTCCTCTCTCTCCTCCTACACGTCCCTTCTTTCCACGGTCATGGAAATGCTGATAACCCGTCAGCTCATGTATTTCGAAACACGAAAACTTCTCAATGACCGGCAATATGGTTTTCATAGCAACAGGCCCCACTGGTGATTTGATGGCATGTCTCACCGAAAAGTGGAACTTGATATTTCTAAGGCATCCGACAGAGTTTGGCATCGGACTCTTTGTCGGAAATGCTTGCTTTTGGGATCGATGACTCTCTTTTCAATCGATTAGAAACTACCTTGCGGAAGGCTCAACTCAGGTTGTCTTGGGTGGTTTTAAGTCTGATATTCACAAAACAAATGCTGGGTGTCCCAGGGCTCCGTTCTATCTCCGACACTATTTTTAATTTTCATCAATGTTCTCTTCTCTGCTACTTGTAATCCAATATATTTCTTACCTGACGACAGTCCTTTCTGCTTTTCATATTCTTTTCCGGACTCACGTCCCTGCTCTTCGGCTGTAACGTAACGGAAACGGCAGCGTATGTTAAGCTCATTAAATGCTGTTATTAACAGCATAACTAATGGGGAACCACAAACAGAGTGAATGTAATGCTTCCAAAACCCAATGCTGTCTGCTGTCATTAAAGCGAAATCTAAATACCCAGCCATTATCCATGAGTGGAACTTACATCGTCGAAACCGAAAAACTTCAACTCTCGGTACGTGTGTCAGTGGCAACTTACGTTGGAATGATCACATATTCCATGTCGTCAAAAATGCTGCGAAATGTCTAGGTTTCCTCCAAGCGATGTAAGAAATATTCCCCCCCCCCCCCCCCCCCTTTGATCTGGCCTCAATATATAAGGCGTTTATCCGCCCGAAATTGAAGTACAATGCCCACATCTGGTCGGGTGCGCCCAAAACATCTCTGCACCTGCTAGATAGAATCCAAAACCGTGCGATAAAACTCATTGGTGATACTAATATTACTCAAACAATGGACACCCTCGAACATCGACGTAATATCTCGTGTCTCACTCTGTTTTATCGCTATTTCCACCACCAGTGCTCCATAGAAATCGCCAGTAGCATTCTGCAACTTCAAACTTTTAACCGTCTCGCTTTAATGCGCATCAGTATACCCTCAAGCCCACTTTCATGATTTCAGTATCATGATTCGTTCCTAAGCCGTATAACTCGCTTATGAAATGTCGTGTCTAGCTCCCTATTTCCTAGTCATTATAACCTTCAAACATTTAAAACCAACGTTAACCGGTACCTCTCCTTCTATCCTTCCGGCTCTCCTTTGCCCGCGCTGTGTGCAAACATTTTAAGGGTACTTAAATCCCTTGAGGGCTCGCAAATTATAAAAAAAAGAGTTCAAGTTCTTGGAAACTGATTACGAGAATTATGCCTTCATTTGTGAATACGTCAGAGGTAACTTCGTCTACGTCGGGTACTTGTGCTTTCATCCTCACCAGGAAGAGGCAGGTTAAATCCAGGGACTTAACTCGCTTGACCGCCAAAGCTTTGAATAGTCATTCCGCCTTCCAGGGCTTGGTTGTTGTTAATCAATCTAACGAGTAAGAGATATTTTTCATTTCAAGAATTATGGAGAGTTATTGGAAAAGATCCCTATTGTAGTTGCTAAGATGGAAGTCTAAGGACATCATATCTTCTAGTGATTACATTCTCAAGGAAAGCAGGAGGATCACTGAACTGAAATAACCAAAAATTATATAAAATGATTTTAATCCAATTTGAACTTTGCTCCAGTTCATCAATAAGACAGCACCCGGAGGTATGGACTTTATATACGCCAACAGCCAGACTTGAAGAGAGACTTGAGAAGAAGTTCGGCCAGATTGAAATATTAAAGACTATAGAACCAACTCTATCCTTCCACTGCCTTACTTAATACAGTGCTCACTTTTGTTAAAGCTCAGCGTGTGCCAGAGCCTAGATCTAGGGCCTTTTGAAGGAAAATGGCAATAACGGCTGTCTGACAGAGCTCTGATGATAATGTTGCGTTTAACGAGAACGTACTGTTTTTCAAAAGATTAGGTAGTTTCCTGAGTATTCAGGAATCTCACTGGTGATCATTTAAAACGTCAAATTAAGTTCCTTCCGAAAGGTCTAAATTTATAATCGACGAAAAAGTTCTCCAACTCATTGAATCCTAATCCAGCAGACATACTTGCAAATCCACTCCATTAGAAGTACTTCAGCAGTACCCAAGAGTTGCCAATGTTAACCAAATGAGCCCAATCGCATGAAATAATTAAAAACCCATCAATCTTCCAATTCAATAGAACGCCAGCCAGATAGCTATACCCGCACATAGTATGCCGTGCACTGTATACCCTTGCACAACTCTCAGCCTTTTTGGCATTCAACCATGCCGGCGGTTAGTATGTATTATCCTTTAAATCCGATGGATATTAGCTCATCGTCTACAGTGTTATGCTGGCAAGTCACCTCACAACCAAATCACCTCTCTCACACTCCAAAGCCCATATCTGTCTTCTTCTACTTCTACTTCTTGTTCATGTTCATCGTAAAGTCGTCTTCCTTGTCCTTATCGTCATCATCATAGTCGTCTTCTGTCGTCAGAGACTAAGATAAATTTCAATTACCTTCCACAAAGATCCGAAAATCTTTTGCACAAATCACAAATCCTTGAAGGATGAGAGCACACCATAGTACAGTTGCTACAGATACGAGTATGTCCCACCAAAAGTGATTCATTGGGGCTCGGCTTCTTTATCAATGTCCTAGCGCGTCTTTCTTTTATGCCAACGACCACCTCCGATGAGGTTTCCTGTTTTTTTCATCTCTCATCCCCCAAAAAAAAACTTCTCACTTCCCCGATATCTCGTTTTCGATTGACAAAAACCAGAAGCAGGGAATAACAAATCGGGGATCTCTCCGATAGTAAGGCTATCCGGATCCGGAAGGGGTGGGTGATGAGGGGTGTAAAAGTTATTTGAAATAATCACAGATTACACAAGTTATCCATTAAACCATCAGATCAGAGCCATTAAACAATTTTCCAAACTCTAGTTGCCAGTTGCGTTTGTCGATTTTCTGTTTTTTGTTTTTTGTTTTTTGTTTTTTGTTTTATTTTTTTGTTTCTGTTCGTCCTTCGTAGTTGCTGGTGTGGTATCAGCGCGAGGACGGTGTCTTTCATGTCTGGGGTTGTTATTGTGCCATCCTGCAACACCAGGAACATACAAAAAAAAATTGTGGAAATAAAAAAATTGTTTCACACATAAATCGATCAATCAATTCCAGAGTCCTGTGCAGGGGGTAGGGGATATTTATGTGCACTCGCTGAAGTAGCTCAAATTCTATATGTTGTATGGGTGTATGTCAGTAAGGTGGTGCAAATGTCAATCTGGCAGGATGAGCTGAAACTTTTTGTTTTTTTGGAGTGTGATTTTCAATTTTTATGCCGAGGCTAGGCCAATGTGAACGTAGATACGTGTTAATTTGAGTTTTTGTTGTGAGAAGAGGCATTGTTATTGTTGTTTCAGTTGTTGGTGTCGTTGTTAACGAGGCTACACCTGGGTGAAACCCCCGTCTATCCATTTTGCCACAGGTGACAGGGACAAATGTCAGTGCAATGATGGCGCAATTAGCTGTTGATGGGGATGTAATTAACGTGAAATTGTTGATAACAGGAAAAATATGTTGGCAGAGTTATGGTGGTGGCAAAAGTTCTGATACGGATGCAGACACACAGGATATCCGTGTCTAGTAACAGATGAAGTGCAGAGTGGAAGAGAGCTTTTTAATGCCGGAACTATGCGTGGGATAATGGGCTACTTAACGTTCTGTTGAAGGGTTTAATAAGTGAGAGTATACCTATCAAACTGGTATGAATTATTGCTGAGGTATGAAAGTAGGTATGTATGATACATACAGTACATACATGTGGTTTTACGATTTGTGGAAGTGACAAGTGGGGATTTTCCTTCTGCTATTTTTGATTCTGATGTGATTCTGACAACAGACCTTTTATACAGCAAATGATTCTGGATTTAGAAATTCTTTGGTTTATTCCTGATTTTAGATTTGATTGATTTCGGTTCCTTAGTGCCCTTATGTGAGGAGGCGAGTCGCGCAAGTCCATTCACCGCCTGCTCCACCCATTTTTTCTGCTTTATTACCGATTGAGAGCAGGCACTCACTTTCTTCTATGCATGAGTACCATGTCCAGCCGACCCTGTAACAGGTGTTGCTGTTGATGCTACCTTGCGCAAGTGGATAACGATGCTCGGCGGTTCTCCTCCGCCGCAGGGCAGTAGTGGCATCTGGTTGATTCTTTCAGCGCCGGGCGGTGGAGATATGCGTTGAACTGCCGTGTATGGAGAAAAGATGGATGAAGTAGTAATTCACCTCACTATGAGTTTGCTCCAGCAATGAGCGCAGGACTAGTATGAGTCGGTGTCCACCCATTAATAATCTCCTCATCCTCATTCTACTGTCAACATGCCAATGTCGCTATCTTGATCGGCTTCCGGCAGCGACCACTTTTTTTTATTAGCCGCTCTTCCAATGTGCTCCGCAAAGGTTAATCGTGAGTCGACCCACACTTCGAAGTAGCGAATTATCGGGTTAGCGCGTATCACCTCACCCTCGATATTCATAGGAAATCCCCCCGAACCATTGTCCATTGCCTGGTAAAGACAACCATTCTTGCTTTTTGTTAAGCCAGCTCCATGATGTGATCGCGCTTCTAGTGATTGTGATTTCTAGGGACAGGAACCCATCGTACAGGAGGTTCCAGAAATCGAAACCCAGCGGCGAGCTCTACGTAGCTCCCGACGTTGAACTTCTCTCTCTCGTCTCGTACCGGAATACCCGATTCTAGAGATAGCAATTTTAACCTCGAGCATGATCAGTACATCGGCACCGCTCGTCTTATAGGGGGCTTGGCATGCCTGCCTCACGCTCTTTAGGACATCGGAAACCGACGTATACGTCGAACGGTCCTCGCGGAGCTCTTATTACGTGTTGGAGAGATTGCAATACTTATCCGCCCCCTCGGGGCAAGTCCATTCAGAGTAATGGGACTTTCTGGGAAAATCTTCGGAATCCACAACTAAAAAGTCTTTTAAATATTCAAATAGAATTTGTTCCTGGACCTCTTTCTACTCCGACATAAAATTCTGTTCGGTTAAAAACTCTTTACATACGAGTATTTCAGAATTTATTCCTCGAATTTAAGAACGTTTATTGAACATCCTTCATGATGGTTGTAAGTCCTTCACACAACTAAAATCTGCTGTCCTTTTATTTCAACTGAATTAGAAATGCGCTGTCTGATTCAATATGATAGGTGATTACGAGTAACCTACAATAGTTATCGTCTTCCATTTAATTGTTCCTTTAGTAAATCCTTACTTATGTCACCATGTTTGATTGATTGATTTCCCCAGGATCCATAGTGAAAATTAAATATTTTGTAATATGACATCTGCGACCAGTAGAACGATGACCACTTAATTTCCTCTTGAGTGAATTAAAGTCCTGGTCCTCTGCTAATAAGAGATTCTTGTGCACTTTGAACCTGGATAAAAATGCTCTTCATAAGCTATAGCTAGAGCTTTGTTCCGTTCTTTATCCATAACTTTTCATTTCCTAGAAGATGAAGGCAAATAATGCGGACCTTCATATGTCTGATTTGTTCACCATTCCTCTTAGTCTAGGTCACGTAAAGTAGCTTGACTTACCTTTCTTGATCAGACGGAATATCAGCTAGGTCGATTGGCCTTCCTTATTTGAGGCTTTTAATTTAGTTAAGCTGTGCTGAAGACTAAGAAACTCAAAAATCTATGTACATATTAGAAGAACTTCCATACTATCTCCGCGTTTTTCTAGATACTTTCCAAAGTCATAACCTGGTCAAAATCCTGGCTTTCACTTGCACGAGTCAGGAAAAATGTTAACACAAACTAGACAAAAATTGTCAGTATGTTAACTTGTTAACGTTTTCACTGATATGGCATAAGAATCCTTTCGATCTAGCTATATGAGCTACATAAGTAGCAACCTATGTCGTAACAAAGAAATTATACAGACTTTTTAAAAGATTATGCCTTTGATATTGACTCACAATTTTTGCGCAATATTTCCTAGTGCTATGTCGCAGCATTTTTTAACATCCTAGGTCCTGCAGAACTGGACAAGTCTAGCAGGGACTCTTATTTTTTCAGGATCTAGCGTGCTTTCATCCGATCTTTTCAGGGATAAATCGTGGCAACCTTAATGAGTTTCTAAGATCAGCTTGTTTGCTTATTATCAGAGCACTTCGAATCAGTCCTTTCATAGCATTGGACATTCTGCTTTATCTGACAGCCTTAGACATTTTAAGCAGGCAAACGGCTGCTATGAGTAACTCACCTGTTCGCCAGAAAGCAACCTGATTGTGGATCAGTCAAGCTAATATGATTAATTAATAGGAACAGGATCTTTTCAGGAAACATAAGTACATATATGATACCACATCATACCTCAGGTAGACTTCAATAAAAACTTTCTAGTCATCATTCCTTTCAGGCAGTGGCGGATCCCGGTTAGTTTTTTGGGGATTCAAACCTTCTCCCCCTTGAAATTCAAATTACTCGTATTTACTTTGTCTTAGGATTTCCCATGTATAGATATCATTGGTCACAATTATTTTTCCCGGAGAATATTTTATTACCATATTTAGTTTCTCATTACTAACGCTATAAAAAACCGAGCATTTGTAAAGCATGTCAGTCAGCTCCGATTAATTCTTCCGCAATAATAAAGAGTATTTTTGAACTAGATTGATTTCGAATGGCACTGGAAATAATGCTAGTTCAGCGAATTTGTAAATTTATTTCAAAGTGTTCCGAATGAAACACAACCTTTCCATGGCGAATACTTATTTCAATTGTAACAGGTAACCGACAAAGAAATGTCACATAGATTATTTAAGCTTCTCTTACATACAAGGGCGTCGAATGGTCGCGATTCTAGCTGACAGATAAATAATGAACAATTTTTGTACATTGCTCTTTTCCTTGGCAAATGCGCGTCGATCATTTAAATGTCCTTGAAATGGCTGATTAATATAACTAATCGACGATGTTAACTAAACTGTGACTATACATATGAAAATGTCTTTAAAAAAAATTTCGGATTTTTTCAAACCGACAAGACTATCGATACAGATTCTGCCGATTTGCCCGATTTGCCGAGTCAGTAGCTGCAGCTTCGATTATTTATGTAAGTGTCATTGAAAAAACAAAACTTACGAAATTATCGAAGGAAACAACCCGTGAAGTTATAACTAAGAAATTAAATATTTTTAGACACCCCATAATGACGTCGCAAGTTTTTGCAAACGGCTACTGAACGAAAATGAAAAATACTAAGTTATCGGACGCTTCTGGGTCTCTGATATAAATTTTGAATTTCCAAGTTTGGGCGAGTGGAATTTAAAGTTTCAATTATCTTGGTTGCGCCAATTTCCGTGGTTAGCGTATTCGGCTGAAGAAGATGGGTCGAACTGTAGATTTTGCATGTTATTTGGTGTAAAAGAAGTGGGAAAAATAAGTTAGCAGATCTTGCAAACCTTTGTTGAGTCTGCGTTTCAAAATTGGAAAAAAGCATCAAGAAAAAGAATACCATAAAAAAGCTGTAGAGGATGGAGAGAATTTCAAACTAATAATATCGTTTGTAATATCGATTCGGGGCAAAGTAGCATACAACAGTACGAAAACAGGAAAAAGTTCGTTCCAATTATTCAAAGTGTTTTGCTGTGCGGTAGATAGGGAATAGCGCTGAGGGGCCACCGGGATGACGTGCCACTATCTTTGAAAATGCCAGAAGACTATGACGGGAATTTTAGGGCACTTTTCCGATCCGCAGTCGAAAGTGGTGATCAGATTCTGGACCAACACCTGAAATCCGCTGGCGCAAACACTACATATTTAAGCTATGGCATTCAAAATGAAACCATAGAAGCAACAGGGCAGATAATCACTTCAAACACCGTACAACGAATCAAAAAATCACAATGTGTGGCAGCTATTGCAGTTGGACCACGGACGTAAGTGGCATTGAACAATTTTCAGTATGCGTTCGATACGTGGATGAGATTGAAGGAGAATATAAAATTCGAGAAGATTTTTTACGCTTTGTTCCCGGTAAGGAGGTAACCGGAAAAGAACTTGCAAGAACGTTACTGGACACTTATAAGGAAATCGGAGTTGGTTTAAATTTTATCAAATCTCAAGGTACGCTTAGTTACTAGATGGAGTGAAAAGTGACCGCCTTGGCCGCCAGAATGCGCTGCTACTGCAAAAAAGGTTATGGTGCCTTGAAGCCTGTTCATAGTTAGGCAGACATGCCAAATTTCAGTGCGATACTGTCTTTAGTTTTGTTTCGACAGCTGATTGTTGTTGACGTGTTTGGCATCATGTTGAGTATGGACAAAAACGATTTTCGTTCTCTCATAAAATATTATTTTTTGAGAGGCAAAACGGCGAAGGAAACAAAAGAAAAGTTGGATAAATGTTATGGGGCTAATGCTCCGTCAGTTTACACCGTCAAATATTGGTTTCGAGAGTTTCGTGGTGGCCGCAACTCCACTACCGATCAAGTCCGCAGCGGCAGGCCCTCCGATGCGGTTATAGAGGAAAATGTCAAAAAAATACATGAAATGGTGTTGGCTGACCGGAAAGTGAAGGTGCCCGAGCTAGCAGATTTCACAAAGATTAGTACTGAGCGCACACGCCATATTTTGGGCAATATTCTGCATATGAAAAAGTTATCCTGCCGCTGGGTGCCGCGAATGACCAAAAACACGAAGGCGAGAGCACATCGAAAGAGTGTTTGGACTTGCTGATGCGGAATCGGGCGGACTTTTGGCGTCGATTGGTAACTGGATTTGGATCTTTCGTACTATTATCTCTTACCAAACCTCAAAAGATGGCTCATCAATAAAAAATTCAACTGACGCGGGAAATCATCGACGCCACGGAGGAGTATTTTGCAGACCTTCCGAAAAATTACTTTTCGGACGGGAGCAAGAAGTTGGAAAATCGCTGGAATAAGTGTATCAAACTAAAAGAAGACTAAATTGAATAATATAAAAAACATTTAAAAAAAAAATTGTTTAATTCCCAAGGAGTTCACTTTTCACTCCATCTAGTACATTTGTAATTCTTTTTAATGAAATGAAATTCTTTGATCGCAAACGATGAATACAATTTAACGTTTCCACAGGTTACGATGGTGCGCGTTCTATGAGCGGGAAATACAATGGTTGCACCACAAAGGTTGGTGAAATCTGTCCAGAAGCCATAAATCTTCATTGTGCGAATCACAATTTAAATTTAGCCATTACGCATGCATGTGAAATCCCACATATCAGAAATTGTATCGGAGCAATCAAAGAATGTGTGAACTTCTCCCGAAATTCAACTAAGGCTGGGTTGGTTTTAAAAGATCTGATCATTGCCTCGTATCCGGAAGCGAACCAATCCCGTCTCCTAAAGTTCTGCGAGACTCGTTGGGTGGAGCATTTAGATTCGCTCAGGCTTTTTCAAAGTGTATTTCCATATATTTGTTCAGCCCTGGAAGAATTAGACAACAGCAATCCAAAGTCCAATGGAAGACAGCCTAACTTACTGCTCGCCACGATCCTCACAACTATATTCATCGTTTCATTGACAACATTGACCCCAATTTTCAATTTGACGAAAAACCTCAGCCTGTTGCAGCAGAAAAAAGATTGCGATTTGAGCCTTCGCGTCGAATACTCAAACGATTTGTATGCAGAAGTAATTGAAATGCGCCAAAACTCTGAGGAAAAATTCCGCGATATCTTTGTCACAGCCACGGAAATAGTTCAAATGGTCGAGGTGAAACTAGAGGCCCCAAAGCAACGAAACCGCGACATTCACGAAGGCGATCCAGAATTGTATTTTCGTCAATCGGTGTTCATCCCATTTTTGGACCATTTCTTAAATCAACTTCAATCAAGATTTCTCTATCATCGTGAATTGCTGTCGAAAATTCAGAACATGATGCAGGGGAAATATGAATAACGGGTCGTGTTTTTGGAAACCAGTGGCCGAATGATATCACGGGAGAGTTCGCAGCTGATTTAGCGATGTAGAAAAGGCAATCACCTTTTTTTTCAATATTTTTCACGAATTGTATTTCTCAAGCTCTTAAAGCGTTCTTTGGCTGTACGTGGCTTTTTGAGGGACCTAAAATTCCACGTGCAGATCTGGAGCTGGTTGTCCTTGTTTCATTTGCACGGGTTGTCAACAGTAGATGCGTCCATGTAATAGGCTTGTTGTTGATTCGTAATTTGTTTTTGTTTTTATCCATGGCCGGGCTGTTACACCAGTGACATAAACCACGACCTGGAAGGCCAGCCCCATAATGATACACCTAGGACGAAGGGTCGGTTAGACCGAAGCCAGTAAGCCAGGCGATGTGAGCGCTGTCGTTGATCCTATAAGGGCTCATCCGCCACTAAGACCCTGACTTAGTCTCGGAAATCCTTACCGGCCTGAGCTCCAAATAAGTCGGAGTAGCCCGGATAAAATCTCATTTGTTTTGTTCCGGGATTTTATTTCACCGTTGATACCATCTGGGGAATTCATCCGCTGTCCTTTTTATAGTGCTGCTATAGTCAGCTTTTCAGCACTCGCGCTTACAAGTTTAGCAAGTCAAGTCTGGATGGCCATCAATCCGTACCGAATAGTTATCACTTAGAAGTAAAATAAGCACAATTGATGTGTAGAAACAGTTGCAACATTGGTTATCGCCAAGTTAACACCTCTCAGTGTCTACCCTATTTCCACAGCACCCAACCATCGGCTTCGGTGTAACATACCATGTCTTTCAAATTAGTTAATCTGCCTTGTCTTTCTTTAGGGTTCCTACTAAAAATTTCAGCAAGCCGTCCTTCATCCGAGGTCTGCTGATTTCCATTTAGCAACCTTACTAGATGTAGTTTGAAACTACAGCGAATTCCGTAATAATACTACATATAATTGGTCCTGCTGTCCGCATTCTTGTTGTTTGCTCATTCCTAAGCTTTGGGAGCTAGTGCGTAGATGTAGTTACTCTTGTCTCGTATTGCACAACGCTGCGCTTCTTTTCTGTTTATGCAGTACTTACTGCACTTCTAATTCGTGGCGCTCTTTAAGATCAATACATTCATTGACCTGTCTCTAGGTGCCTACTATCAGCCATATGGGAACAGCTACTGATTGTTGTGAGAAGGTAGTCCCTTAACTGCTGGCGTACTTCCAGAATATTGTGGCTTTCATTAGATGGTGAATTCTTTCTAGTCCGATGTAAACTCCAACGTTTTTTATGGACTTCTTGGATGAAATTCCTTAAGCGTCTACTAATGGCAAAGTTACCAAACTAGTTCGATGTACGTTATTGATCAGTCGAGGTCCATTTGGTTTTGGGACAGTCCTTGTGTTGGAACAGTGTGCCTAAACTGTCCATGTAGTTCACTTGGCAAAAGTAAACAAACCTTTATCCGTTGCCATTTCTTGTATCCCCGAGTTCGTGGATGTGAATGTGGTATTGTCATCGCCCGTTTGCACGTTTGCGCGTTAAAATCTTCCATCATGATAATAACACTGAATAGTGGTTACATTCCTGACCTCATCCTTGAACCACGCCTGTCACCATAAGGTGAATAGGACAATATGTAAGGGCAAGTAAGAGCTCTATCCAATATTCGCGAGACGTGGTCGTTGATTTCCTAGATTAAACCTGAAAAACCTTGCCAGTTTCAAGCCGCTTTTGAATGAGTACAGTGTTGAGGAAGTGATTTCGCCAAAAGACTGCCTACCACCAGTAAATCGAAAAATCGCTCATTTCATCGTAAAAAATGTTTGCACAGCTAACTAGAAGAGCTGACAAATACGAAGCGTATGTTTTGGAAGGAAATAATTAATAGAGAATGGGTGGGTGTTAGTAGGGATTCTCCATCTACAACCAGGAACTACAGAGGCGTATCCCTGCCAAGTGTCTGGGTGGTAAAATAGCATCTATACACCGTCTAGAACTAACTACTAGACTTGGTGATAACTTTGAGGACGTTAAGGAAGCTCCAACATTGAAGTTAACATGAAATCCGCAAATGATACCAAATATAGACGATTCGTTGATAACTTGCCCTACGGAACAGTTGAAATTTCATGTTGGTAACACAAATGTGTCCAAAGCGCCAAGCTCGGAACCCGAAATGCATATCTGCGAAATATTGACCATATCAGTGCTGAGTCCTCGACACTGGACACGCAAAACTCTGTGTCGTATATGTAATTGTGTATGCTTACAGAAGAAGATCTAAGTAGTAGGTACCCAGTTTTGTATGTTTTATACCACAAAAAGCGAATACACGGTGACTACACTAACTCAGAGGTATCTACAAGAGCAAATGAACAACAATGCTCCCGCCAACAGACTACGAGAGCAACCTTAGCATTTGCGAATGCCAGAGTCCTTGGTCCAGATAACTGGAGACAGCGTGCTCACAATCAAAAACGTGTCGCAGGCGGATTCACTACATGGGTCGAGAGCATGCTTAGTAAATGAGTGAATAAATACTTACGGACTATCCTTGCTATTCATTCCAAAAGAAGGCCTTGCCGAAAAAACTTGCCGGTACTTTCGTTCTATAGATCAGAAAATTAAGCAATCCATTGAAATTTATTTGAAACGTACAAGTACGCGTACTGGCTTCAGTTTACTTCGCTCTTCAAAAAAAAATTCAATCCAATCTCACTTCTGACATCCTCTTTTACACACTTCACTCGCCATTCAAACATCGTAAAAAAATTAAAAAAAAAAAGGAGAAAAATACAAATCGCAAGTCCTACCAAAATAGATAAAACAAACAATTTCCCCAAAAGTAAACAATCAATTAAATGTAAAAGTACTCCAAACAGATTCTTCTTCCTCGTTCACTGACCATGTAATCCAGCTCTTGAAAATCACCCACACAAATCAAAATCGCCCACCAAATCCTTGAAAGTTGACTTTCTGTTCCACCAAAAAACCAAAAACAAAAAGGATCTTAACACCCAAACAAAATAATAAAAAGAAATCAACCCAGACATTGGGCCAAAAAATATTCGCTACCATGTCTGCGACCACCCTTCGAACACGCCCAAAACAGAAGCACACATCTATGTACGAGTACATATGTATATCATCCTACAGCGCGTCGACTTCCATTCTTCGTTTACACCATAGAGCAATAGTGTAACGCTTAGCAGCGTTTAACAAAGAGGAGCAACATCACCAAGCAGAGCAGGGAACCAGCATCCCCGAATCACCATCAACATCCTCGACATTCTCAACACTCGCAGCACCATCGCCATCATCAAAAATGAATCTTAAATTCGCAATTGAAAATAACAAAAGGACATGTGACGTGTGGCTGCGGCAGGACGTGGGTGAAACCCAGTCACAGACCAAAACTCCGGACCACTCTGCGTTGTTTGTTGTTCAAGTCCTAATATGAATGAAACAACCATGAGTCCATGATGATGATGGCTAACAAAGTTGCCAACCACTGGCAACACAAATAAAAATGAAAAAAAAAGAAATTTCGATTATCCTTTTGGTGGGACCCTTGTTCCAAACCGAATCCTTCCAACGGAAGTTTGTTTTCTTTTTGTTGTTGCTCCCATTGTTGCCTGTTCATGTTGCTATTGATATTTGGTCTGGCTGTTGGTGTACTCTTCCACTTGCTTTGCTCATCTTTGATGTTTGGTGTTTCGATTTTGATTTTGATGATTTCGGTCTCGTACTCGTACCCGTATCGCATCTCGCTCAAAAACACACATTCTTGCTTACATTCCTTTAGAAGGCCACTCTCTCCGGTAAAGACGAAGAAACCAGACACCGTCAAAAAACAAAAACAGAACGCAGCCGGCACAGTGTTGGCAGGTCGGCCGCCTTGTTTCTCTTCCCAGGACATACTCGTATAATGCTTCATTCCTGCTCAACCAAACTACTCCAGATTTCCACCTTTCTAGACGAAGCTTCCAAACTTTTACACAAATCGATTGAAAATTTCCAAACAATGGGGAAAAACTCACACGACATCAACACTGAACCGACTCTAGCCCTACCTTGTTCAAATAAACCAGCGTCCTTCGAAATCGGTGTAAGAGCAAAAAAAAAACGCATCGACTCCTTTTTTTCGGGAATCCTTTAGCCACCCAACCGACAATGTCAATGCTGAGCTGTGAGGTAGTAAAGAAAAGTATAAAAAAAAAATCAGAAAGTCCTTCGGGTTGTTCAGTAAATGGAACAACAAACGCTCGGAGATTAGATTCCAATCCGTTGTGTGCCTTTGCTTTTCCGTTTTTTTTTTTTGTATCCTTTTTGTTCATCCTCTGCGTTCGAAAATGGGTGGTACGTAGGACAAACTACAAACCGATCAAATGATATGGGAATTTACAAACACAAGGCAAAAGAAAGTGTGAGCAGCAAGGATACTCGCATGTGGATATTGTGTCTGTCATCGCGTGAGCATCCCTTTGAATATTTAATGCCAAAGCCCGTATATCTCGTAGTAACCGTGTGTGCCACAGAATTTGTTACAAAATCTGCTATCCACGGATACGGTTTCCGGTTGGAAAACTGAAAGTTTTCCAAAAGTCCGTTTAATGCATGAGGTGGAGCTAACATATCTGTATACCAACACCCTATATCCTGTATATACACGCCCTGTCTCCAGCTAAACTGTAGTCGTCCTTGCACTCGTGTATAAGGGAAATCGATTTGCATTTAAACGCGTACGGTGTGACAGGATAATGCATATGGCAAGTGCAGGGATTTGATCACTTTCGGACTTTTGAACTGCATTTGCATTGCATAGGTTTTTAGCGCAGCGAGTCTACTCGTACCTACATATGTACACACTCGTAGATCCTGGGGTTCGGTTTTAGGCCGGGAGAGACTTTTGCATTTTTCTATTAAAACCAAATCGGATTGATGGTCATTGGTTTTCGGTTTTTGATTTTTTTGTTAATATTGTAGAAGAGCTTTGAAGGATTTCTATCCTTGAGTGGTTTCGGGTGCATATCAGATAAGGCTCTGGTAGTCTTCACTTAGGTAATCTGGATTATATATTAATTATTAAAATAGATTTGTTAGTTTTTGTTTGAAGTATCTGGCAAGATTTTCCTCCGTTCTCTTCGACCTAAATGTCACACAAAGCCTAAGATTTTGAACCGGGAACTATGTAGAATCTTAAAGTTTACCTCAGACTGTTTATTACCTGGTTAGATGTCAGCTCTTCTCTCCTTGGTAATATGAGGTAGTAGAGATTTCATCGAATATCTTTTTTCGTTCAGAGAACTTCAAATGGAAGTAGCGCCTTGTGTATTGCTTTGGAAATGATCCCGTTCTTGGTTTTGATGTTTATAACCCAAATATGACCATCCTTTGCAGCGATGACTTCCACAATGCGCCCAAGAAGCCATTTTTGTGGAGGTATATTGTCGTCGGAAAGAAGTACTTACCATTGTACCCAACTTCATATCCTTCAAGGTAGAACTCCATTTGTGCCGATGTTGCAATTGCGTGATGTACTCGCGGGACTATCGCTTCCAGAAGTGTTGACGCATAGCACAAAGTTGCTGCCAGCGTGATAAGCGGGAAACATTGGTGACATCAGGGTTCACAAATGAGTTTAGAGCACCATCAACAAAAAAGTGCCCTGGTGTCAATGCTTCCTTGTCACTCGGATCTGCTGTAAGTGATGTAAGAGGCCTCGAATTGAGTGTGGCTTCGATTTTTGCTACTACCGTAGAAAGCACCCCAAAGCTCAATGTGGTGGAGTCACACGTTCTTATCAGCAAACTTTTTGCTGACTTAACAGCCGACTCCCACAAGCCGCCAAATTGCGGCGAAATTGTAGCTCTGCCAACTCATTCCAACAAATCCTACGGCGAGCGACGAATCTTTTTAAATCAGCCAGGTATTATTTCATCGACAGGTCAGACACTATTTCCAAATGGACTGCCTTAGCTACAAAGCAGACGAAGACTGCCATGTATGACTTGGTGGTACGATGTCCTCGCATTCCCAAACTGGTGTGAAATGGACCACAATCAAATCAACACCAGACTTCAAGAATGAGCGTGCGCTACAAACTCTTGAAGCTGCGAGGTCACCCGTGACCCGCTCTTGCAATCTTGGCCGCATTCGAAAACATCGCAAGCAGGTGTGGACCACATTCGTCGTCAAACTTCGAACACCGATGATCCAAAACCTCTGTTGTGAAATAGACACCAGAGATTGAGCTCCTGCGTGGCAATTGTTTCGGTGCAAATGAGTTAGATAGCTTTTAACGAAGAGATGGAATTTAGGCAGCAATATAGGATGTTTAGCATCGAATGGCAACTCTGGATTTGTAAGACGTCCGCCTACTAGCATCAAGAAAGGTACCACTGACTCAGATAGTAAAAACAGATTAAGTTTTTTAATCCGACTTTTTGAACTAACGAAACTATTTTCAGAGTGTAAACTTGTTAATTCATCTTGGAAGCAGCTGTACTGGATGCAGAATATAATCCTCAATACGGAAGCTTCGTACTCCTCGACTGAAAATTCACCTACCAACAAATTTTCATTGCGACACTTTTTCAAAAATATTCCTTTGAAATTCTGTAAAAATCTATTGAAGCAGGCAAACACTCTGACAGGTTTTTTGTAGTCGTTTATAAATTTAGAAGTATCAATAAAATCAATAGATTGGGATCTATTTACCTTATTTTTGTCGCTCCAAGTAATACTGCTTCTATTTTCCGCCGTTCCGGAACATCTTCTCCCTTACGTTTTATATTTACAGGCCAAGTTGTCGAACAGCTGTACAAAAATTCGGGCCTGTGAACCAGCAAGATCGTATTAAATTAGCTATTTTCGCTCCCCTAGAAATGATGTCAACTGGGTAATTCTTTCCTTCAACGTGTCTCCATGTTGCAACTGCAGTCAACTCTTAGATTATGGATACCCGATTGGCGACGAATGTGTTCCAGGACGATAGGCAAGCCAATCTAAGATAATCTTAGAATCTGTCCACAAAATACTATAACTTGATCGAACCTATTTCCAAGGGCATCCACAATACGATGAAGCAATCTTGAAAGAAGTAAGACGGCGCACAATTCCAACCTTGGCAAGCTGAGCGTGGAGACGGGTGCTACCTTTGATTTTGGGCCTAGCTGATGAATAGAGATGTTTCCAAGCGAAGCATCCGACAGTCCATGTAAATCGCAGCGAACGCAATCTGTTGAAAATACATATATATCGTGGAATACGCAAGTTTGCCGAGTTGTGATCGATAACTGACCCATTCTTCTTGAATATCTTCATCAATTTCCTCATGTTCCCTATGACTATAACTGGATTTACCAGCCCCAAGGGATCAAACAACCGGGCAACATCTGCTAAAACTGTCCTTTTGGTGATGACATTAGCACCAAGCACCTCTTTCAATGGGTTGATGAATTGGAACTCATCCTGGATATGCTACCATATTATGCCAAGCGCCTTGATGACATCGCTATCATTTATACGCAAAGGTTTCTCGCGATCTGAGGCTGGTATGGTATCCATTACTCTACATAGCCTCATTGGAGTACCACTTCTTCAGCTCTAGTCACGCACTATTGAGAATAAGTTCAATCTCGACATGAATCCGTTCAGCTTGTTCCAATGTATCAACACCAGAGACCAGATCGTCGATATAAAAATCACGTTTAATTACCGCAGATACCAGTGAATACTTTTCTTGGTTTTGTTAAGCTAATTACAGCAAACAGTGGGTGGCGTGGTATGGTGTTGACGCTGTCCCATACGTAACAGTAATCCACACGCAAATATTTGCATTTTTATGCCAACGGAAGCGAAGCGGTGTTGGACCAATCATTAGGATGTCATTGAGCGACACATTTGACGATGTTCGGCAGGACGCGTCGAATGCAACCTGCAATTTAGTCGACGAACTGTCGGGGGGTATTCCTTCATAAAAGAGATGTATTGCTGCTTTATTTCCGGAAACCTTTCCAAACGTTTTTCAATATTTTTTTTTTTTTTATAAAGAGCTCGCGCTCGAGGGTACAAACAATTGTGTACCCTTAAAATGTTTGAACGCCGCGCGGCGAAGGAAATTTCGGGAGAAAGAAAGGACAAGTACCAATGTACATTGTTTTTAAATGTTTGTAAGTTGTAATGACCAGGAAGTACAGAGATCGGCAGGGCATTCCACAAGCGAGTTGTACGGCTTAGAAAAGAATCACGATATTTTAGAGTACGTCCGAAAATGGGCATTCATAGCGAGACGGGTGTTACGTTTGAAAGTTTGAATCGGCGGAATGCTATTGGCGACTTCAATGGAGCACTGGTGGTGGAAATAGCGATAAAACAAAGTGAGACACGAGACATTACGTCGGTGTTCGGGGATGTCAATTGATTGACTGATATTAGTATCACCAACGAGTTTTATCGCACGGTTTTGAACTGTATCTAGCAGATGAATGCTTTATATATTGAGGCCAGATCAGAGGAGGCAAAATATTTTTTAAATCGCTTGAGGAAACCTAGACATTTCACAGCATTTTTGACGACTTCGAATATGTGGTCATTCCAACGTAAGTTGTCATTGACACACATACCGAGAATGGAAAGTTTTTCGATTTCGACGATGTAAGTGCCATTCATGGATAATGGCTGGGTGTTTAAATTTCGCTTTAAAGACAGCAGACAGCATTGTGTTTTGTTAGCATTAAATGCCACTCTGTGGTTCCCCAATTAGTTATGCTGTTAATATCGGAAATTTGTTTGTGTGTTGTGGTTTATCCAAAGCAACTTGAATTGAACGTTCCGAAAGGTAATTTCTAATCCATTGAGGAAGAGAGTCATCGATCTCAAAAGCGCGCGTTTTCGACAAAAGAGCCTGATGTCAAACTCTGTCAAATGCCTTAGAAATATCAAGTGTAACAATGTTGCTTTAGCCAGATTGATGTATGATTTTGTTCCACTTTTCTGTGAGACATGCCATCAAATCCCCAGTGGGCCTGTTGCAACGAAAACCGTACTGCCGATCATCAAGAAGTTTCCATGTTTCGAGATATTTCATGAGCTGACGGTGTATCAGGGTTTCCATGACCTTGGAAAGGAGGGACGTAAGTGCAATGGGTCTGTAGGAGGAGAGAGAAGAAGATTCACCTTTTTTAGGGATGGGCTGAACAAATGCTGTTTGCAACCGCTCGGAAAGAGTCGTAAAGAGTTGGATTGATGAAAAAGCTTAGGTAGTGGTTTTTCCAGCGAGGAAGAACACTTCTTCAGAAGAAGGGGCGATATACCATCTGGACTAGCGGATTTATGTATGTTGAGATCTTTAAGTACTCTTGCTACTACACGAATGCGAAAGTGGATTCGTCCCATTGAAGATTCGACGCATTCATGTGTAGGCGGAGACAAAGCACAATCCGGGAGTGTTGAGCTGCCAGCAAAGTGTGCAGCAAGCAGATTGCTTTTGTCCAAAGAGCTGACAGCTGGAATGTCATTGTAAATGAGCATTGGAATGGAGGATGAGGCAGAATTTCTGATTTTTTTTGACAAATGACCAACAGTTTTTACTATCTTTGGGACATTGTAGTATTTTTACCTCAACTTTTGGTCGTATTGAAGTTTCACACGTTTGAGAAAGCTCGTTTAAACTTTTTTCGGTTTTCCTCTGTCGGATTGGTCTTGAAGGATCGAAAAAACACTTCTCTAACCTTGACACCCTCTTTATAACTCGAGTTGTACCATATCTTTTCTTTTTGGTCTGTTATTCTTCATCTGATGAGGGATAAAGCATTTCATTCCAAAGAGAATAGTTTTTGTGATCATATCAGCAGCGGTATCCACGTCGTTATCGAGGAAACATAAAGACCAGTTACAATTCCTAAAGAAGTTGTTAAATCCGCTCCAATTGGCTTTCTCGTATTGGAATACCGTTGTTTTAGGAATCTCTGCTCTAGCTGTGTGGTGGGTGAACGAGAAATTAGCTGGTATGACACAATGGTCCGACGAGCCTAGAGGGGAATAGCATATCAATGGAGTACTTGTCAGGGTGAGAAGTTAGAATAGTCCTTACCACATAATCGATGTGCATCTTTAGTGTAGCTAGAAAAAGTGGTGATAATCCTGTCTCCAAATATACCATTTAACTCGGAGAGTTATATGACAGTTTGAATAGTCTCTTCAAGAAAAAGCATAGCAATCTTTCGACCTCATCAAGCTGTTTATATCCCAACATGCCATAAAATAAGGCAGATCATGGACCGCTTCAAAAATGTTATATTTGGCTGTTACTCGTAAGTTAAGATCTTTTAATTTCACACAGGCTCTCTGTAAACTTTAGCAAATAAAAAAAATTACCAACTGCTTTGAACTGATGATCAAAACTAACTTTTTATTCAGAATTGATATACACTCATTCATATGTTAGGTACATAATACTAAATTGTCATAAATTCAAGTTGAAGAAAGAGTTACAAAATTAAATTATTTAAACCATGTTTATCTTCATATTTTACTTAACACTCTGGATGTCGAGATAATCGCTAACTTTGCGGCCTGTAGTCTATCAGTAGAATATTGTTTCACAGTCAGATTGGGCATTATTTGTATGCCAAAACAATCGTACCCTCTTACTTTCTCGATTTATTCTCCTGCGAATTTCCAGTTCTCGTTTCTCGCAAAATGTCTACCACCTTTCCTGTACATTTTAAGTTTGGACTTTCTCAGATTGACTATACGATTCCACGTTTTACGATAGTCTTCTAGAACTGCGATCATTTGCCGAAGGACACGAGAAGAAGTGTCAGAAATCAGAACTATATCATCAGCGTCCATAAGAATCTTAATCCGCCTACATCCCCATACAATTCCGCCACAGAGTGTTTCACTCAAATTTTCCAAAAACACAATGGACAGTAGGGTACTTGGGGTATATCCTTATTTTGCTCGCATACTTGTTGTAAACCATTCGGATAGGAGCTCTCCATTCCACACTGCTGATTCCGTGTCCTGATATAGATCGTTTAACACATTCACCATCCTTGTTGACAACCCCATAGTGGAGGGCTTGTAGTTCGTGAAACCAAAATATTTCAACGCGCGGGTAACTCCGTGTGCACAGCTTGAGGCGTTTGAATTGCAAGCGAAGCGCTTAGAAAAATGGAATTTACAAATTGTACATAATAGCGCCTTAGTAGATCCAGAAGATGCATATTTGCGTATAAGATTCTATCTAACGGTTATCTGTCAGTGGCTGAGGCACAACGTCGCTTTGAAGCAGCTAAGGAGTCTACCTTCCTCGGAATAAGCATAAATTTCACAAAAAACACCTTACTGACCCATGAAATCTCTCCTACTTCGCTTTAAAAAAGGCAATAGGTTCTAAGGGCTTAACTCAGAACAAAAAAACCCACGCTCTGCAAAACATTGACCTTGACAGTCCTGCTATACGCTGTCAAGTGCTGGGCTATAAGAAAAGCAAATCACTCGCCGTCGTCGATTTGCATCAGCGTGTAAAGATTCCGAATTTAGGAGAAAATATAATGCACATCGTCTACACCTAGTCCAGATGATCTTTGAATTTCAGCCCCTTGGCTCCGTAAATGCGAATTTTGAAAAGCTGAGGTGGAGTATTTAGGCTGCATTGTCAGTGTAAAAGGTGTGCCTCCAGCAGAAGGTAAAGTGGAAGTCTTCCTAATCACCCCCTCCGTCCAATCTTAAGAAATTCCAGTCATTCATGGGTTAGATAAACTACTATCTATAATAATTCCGTAAACGGTTTTTCTCAAGGTTTCGAACTATTGTTTGATTGCTGACCCATTAGCACTCGCTTGCAGGAGACAAAACTGTCCACTTTGTCACACAAGGTCCTGCAATTCCGATCGATACTTTGGCCACAGATTCATTTTTCATAGCGTTTCGAACTATAATTGGGTTGAAAGGGCTTCTAGTCTATTAAGACCGCATCCATATTTGTGCAAGTTGATCAATCGCACTTAAGACCCAAATGGTTATATTTTGAAAGAGCCCAATGTCTACGAAAGATCAGATTTAGATCTGAAGCTTTGGAGGGTCTAACACAGTTACAATGATTTGTTGGGATTAATTTACAATAACTTGTTTCATCAATGAGGAGCGGTAATTGTGATTTTATGATTAAAATAACAGGTCCATAATCTTCGTTTTGGATCCCATATTGTGTTGTGCATAGTAAGCTGTACTATTGAGGCCTCGCCGCAAGGGCTTCATTGTTATTTGATTAGGGAAAGAAATATCGATAAAATCCCTACTGATTTCGCTGTAGATCAGAGTGGGCGTCTTTGTCCATAACCCTTTCTGCGTACATACATGTGTCGCTCTACCCACCGTCCAACAGAAATCTGTCAAACGAGGAGATTGACAGGTATCTTAGACTATTGGACGAGACAATTAAACGAACAATGGACAAAACGATACCTCGGTATCAACACACTGACGACGAAGACTTATTCCGCAATGCAACTATTGACGCACTGCACCGACAAAAAAGTAGGCTGCTGTCAAGACTAAAAACCTTGTACAGACAGTTTACTGACAGACATAACCCGGAGATCATGACATTGAAGTCGTCGATTGAAAACCTCCAGATATTAATAAAAGAAAATTACAGAAATTCTGTAAGTTTGTATTGGAACAACAAAATTCGGGCTGTAAACACCAGCAACCCGAATATGTTCCCGCAAATAAATAAAATATTTCGGAGAAATAATCAGAACGACCTTCCATGTCTTAGAATCGCCGGAACGACGAACAACGAACGAATACTTGTAGCAGCAGGTATCGATCCAAATGAGGCCGTTGATGATGATAACGTCTTTGTGATCGAGGATCCACAGGAGAAGGTAGAGGCTATAGGAGCGACTTTCCAGGAAGTGTACAAGGCGAATTACATCATTGGCCCGAACCACGACCTGGAGAGTCGAGTCCTTGTGCACAATTCCTGCCTTCAAAATGAAATTGCGAATTGGCGATTCGAGAGCTCGGGTTTCACCCAGTTCAGTGACGAGAATATGGCAAATAATGTCATCACCAACGAAAGGGTATTACCACCGTTCATTTCGAAGGAAGAGCTCCAAACGATCTTCGAATCACTTAGAAGTAAGAAATCAGTGGGAACCGATGAAATACCGAACATTGTGCTTCGACATCTCCCACTAGAAGCGGTGGACATTTATACCACCCTGTTTAATAATGCAATGAATAATGCACATTATCCAGCACATTGGAAAACTGCGGTGGTACATCCCATTCCCCAAAGGAATAAAGATACTTCCAATCCGGCGAATCTCCGCTCGATCAGTCTTCTTCCAAACATCAGTAAGGTTTTCGAGAAGGTGATCAATAGAGTCCTGACTAAGTGGGTTGAGGACAAACATATAGTTCCGGATAATCAATTCGGTTTCAAGGCGGGGCATGATATCATTCATGCTGCGTCTAAACTGGTTTCTGATATCCAATGGAACAAAGGCAAAAAACAGTGCACTGGTGCCTGCCTGATTGACTTGGAAAAGGCCTTCGACACCGTATGGTTAGAGGGACTCTTCTTCAAGCTGGACAGGTTGGGCATTAGTAAACCACTGCTGTATATTCTCTTTGATATGCTCTCCAGTAGACAGTTCATCGTGAAAAATGGCGATGTGACTTCTGCTGGAAGATTTAACATTAAAAACGGTCTGCAACAAGGTGCGGTAAATTCGCCGATCCTATTCAACATTTACACAAGTGATCTGATAGGTTCACTTCACCATGCCATAGCGTACGCAGACGACTTAATGGCGTACAAATCTGGTCCAAAGATTGAGGTCATTAATACACTTTTGCAACGTGACTTCGACAAAATTAAGCGATATTGCGATGACTGGAAGTTGAAAATCAACTTTCAGAAGTCGGAAACCATTCTGTTTAGGACGCCTTTGTCTGGGGCCTCTAAGGATACCAGAAAGAATTGGCGGAAGTTCTCTATCGTCGGACAACATGGACAGCCACTTGCTTGTCGAAATGTAGTCAGATACCTTGGGATCTGGCTAGATCAATATCTGTATTTTAACAAACATATAGATGTTGCTCTGGCCAGAGCCAGAGGTGCTTTTGCCCTTACAAGGAGACTGTTTTACAACAGCCAACTCGATGCGAGGGTGAAGGTGATCTGCTACATGGCCCTTATCCGGCCTATGCTTGTGTTTGGATGTCCCGTGTGGTTCAACGTGAGAGCAAGTTTATTGGAAAAGATTCGGGTGTTTGAGAGGGCTTGCCTTAGGGCTTGTCTTCGCTTATACAGAACACCAGAGTCTGAGTACATAAAATTCTATCGCAATGAGGTCTTGTACAATAGGGCGAACCTAATAAGAGTGGACAATTTTGTTATTAAGTTGACTCGAAGGCACATTGCAAGAGCAATGACATCGTCGAACAACCTGATCTCTGGAGCTTACTACCCTAATTATATGTATCATGAGAGAGTTCGCTTTGACGGCAATGTTCCTCCAGAAGCGTTCCTCTACCTCGATAGTAAAGGTCTGATCCAGGACAGATTGGCTGTGCCGCTAATCTTCCACGTTGCTCGAACAGCTGCGGACAGGCGACTCAACTACGACAGAGACGTCGCACATGGCAGTGCGGAGCGTCTCCGGTTCAGTAGGGCGGTAGGGAGTCGCGACATGAGGGATGTTGCTCGGCAGCACCAACAATTTTGGTGGCTATTTGAAGGAGGGGAGGGTTCGTCGTCGAATTCCTCAAGTAATAGGTAGCTTCATGTGAAGCAAAGTGGGCCAGCCTAGCCATGGCCGGCTTACGTAGTTTTAAGTAGGTATAAGTTAGTTTTTAAGAAAAAAAAAAATAAATATATATATAAAAACAAAAAAAAAACAAATAAAAATAAAAAATAACAAAAAAAAAAAAATTAAAAATTATATATATATATATATATATATATATGTGTGTGTGTGTGTGTGTGTGTACATGTATGTATATATATATATATATGTTTATGTATATATATGTGTATGTATGTGCATATGTGTATATATTAAGTATATACGCATTATGTGTGTATATATATATATATATGTGTACGTATTAGTTGTAAGTAGGTTAAGTAGATTAAGACTTATTCTTAGGTAGTTTGTAAGTTTTAGTTTTAGGTTTTTATAATACTATTAAAATGTCCATATACTAAGTTTTTGCTTAAAATCTATTTTCTTAGTTTTAGTTTTAACATGTAAGTATAAAATTAAATATAAACAGTAATATACGTCGAAAGACTTAGTTTAAGTGTTAGGTTTAACTTAGAGTGCCCGCATGGGGCCATTAAGTTAGTCTAAGATTATTTGTAAGTTATTTAAGCTAATTTTTAAGCATTTTTTTGTCTAGCATGTAAGAGTAAATTAATTAAGAAAATAAAAATGCATTTAAACTGAAAAAAACTGAAAACTGATACATACATGTGTACGTCAAAAAAAGGTTGATTTTCTTTCATGGGTTTCTCCTTGTTTCTCCATTTCTGTTTGCCATCAGGAAGGCTAGATGAGCACTGAATTTTCTCTGACTTAATGCCTGAAGTTTATTTCAGAGCCGCGAAAGATACAGCTGTTCTCTCTTGTAGGCCATGGTTTACAGTTTAATTGGTGTCGGTGGGTAAAAAGCAGAATCTCTGATTGCCAGGCGTTTTGGGTGGTCAAAGCGGTTGGCGTCACCGTCTAAACCAAGCCGACATACTGCCACCTTCTGTTAACTTTAATGTATAGCTGCTTCATCATCGGTGGGGTAGTGGACTAATATGTGAGCCAAAATTAACGTCCTGCTAAAGTTGTGCGTCGGTTATCGAAATTGTTTCGGATAAGACCCACAATTTCTGATGACGTTCCTCGTCTTTTGTCTTTCTTAGGTCAAGCAGTAAAACTAACAATAGATCTAGTAAAGAATAAATCTTACATACAGCCAGCCTCGAGCATCTGAAAAGGAATTGAAAAGAAGAACTCTCTCTCGACGGACAAAAACAAAGCTTAACACATTATTCAATCTTCCTATCCTTATGTATGGTGTCGAATCATAGACGATGGCGAACACGACGATGTTGGCAGCTTTCCAAAAGAAAATTATTCACAAGGTCTACGGTCCAATGTTCTTGAACAATACATACTGTGTACAGCTGTACAAGGTACGAATATATATTGTAATCATGCAAATCAAGTGGCTGCGATAGCTAATTCTATGTTGATTGAAAAACACCACTCAAAACGTACTTTTTCGGAATGTGTTGCGAAAGTTCACAGAAACATTTGTTGAAAAAACCAAATCATAGGTGATTTACAGATCAAAAAACTTGCTGGCAACAGTGCCATACGACTCACTACTCTAAGTTGCTTCAAGAGCAGTAATTTCGGACATGGCATGGTCCTAGCGGAGCTACTGCCAGAATATCCACTTCCAACGGATGAAATTCTTTCCTTGTCGTGTCGAATTCGACGTCCCGGTTTTTTTTTTTCGGGGTAGGTGAGAAACCTTCATAGACACTATAAGCTTCGGTGCTAATAGTAGTGCGAGATTCTTACTCACTAAATACACCTTGCTTATACAGACTACGACTGAGTTCACACCCAACAAGCAGTTCTTCTTTCGCGTTTTATTTTGCTTTAATAAGATATTTTGCAGGAGATTTTCCATCGAAAATTCCTACGTACTTTAAAAGTTAAGCGCTGCTGATCACCGCGCTAGATTGAGAGGCTTAGTCCTTTTCAGACGGCGCAATAAATTTGCCTCGTCAAGGATCTGTTGAACAGAATTATTCGTATGTCCTTGTAGTCGATTTTTGTGTTTTCGAGCAAACATTTTAATTTCGTATTGAACGTTTTCGAGTCCTAGGTCTCTGTGGATATCACCACAAACCCTCGACGAACTTTGTTTTGGAATGTCTGTAAGATGTTAACGTTACTAATTTTGGTACAACCCCAAAGGTGTATACCATATGTACAGACCGGTTTTAGCACTTGCTTGTATAGCAGCAACTTGTTTTCTAAATTGATCTTGGAATACTTTCCAAGAAGCCAGTATATGTCTCTATACTTAATCTCAAGCTCTTCACGTTTTTCCTTAATGTGTGCTCTCCTTTTGCTTTGGCGTCGAGTGTTATACCAAGACATTTGGCCTCGTTAGCAAAAGGAATTTGTACTGCGTTGATAAACACAGGTAAATTGTCAGTTTTCCAGAGAGTGAAGTTCACAGACCTGTTTCCATTAAGCGCGGTTCGTGTCTTTGTCCAATTCTTAATCCATGTAAGTGCACTTTGAACTTAGCAGTTGCTTCTTCGACATTTTTAGCTGTTGCCAAAATAGCAGTGTCATCAGCAAATGTGGCACCCACTGTATCGTCCGTTTGCCATATGTCTCGGGTAAAAAGCAAATATAGCAGAAGGCCAAGTACACTTCCTTGTGGCACCCCCGTCTTTATTGTCTAAAAATTGGAATATTTGTTTAGGTGTCTAACACGCAAAAGTCGGTCATCTAGGTATGAACTTAAAATATGAGACGATTACTCGGGTAGGACTTGTTGAAGTTTATATTTCAGGCCCTCATGCCATACCTTATCAAAAGCTTGCGAAACGTCAAGGAATGCGCTTGAACAGACTAACTTACACTCGATTGCTCATTTAATTACATCGGTTATTCGATGCACTCGGCCAATAGTAGGTTGTTGGCTTCTTAGGCCAAATTGATGATCGGGCAAGAGGCCATTTGTGTCAATAATCGATTTAAGACGATTAAGTAAGATTCGCTCGAAGACCTTCGATATAATCGGGAGGAGCGATATTGGTCTGTATGACTTGACTTCAGTCAGCGGTTTACCGGGTTTCGGAACCATAATAACTTTGGCAACTTTCCACTGATGCGGTACATACTCTCACCTTATGGTAGCATTTATAAGATAGAGCAGCTTTAGCAAACCTTTTTTCGGTAGCGCTTTAAGTATCTCTCCTGTAATTAAGTCATATCCATTGATTTTATTGGGGTTAACTTGTCTAAGTTCCCTATGTGTAGCCTTTTCTATTGGAAGGTTCGCCGTCACGTCTAGCGTATTGACATTCTCTGGAAGCACTTCCCCGTCGAATGGTTTGAACGCTTCTGCAAGATGGTCGACAACGTTAACTTTTTCTTTATTTTCTTTCGCCCAGCCATCCTGGTTTCTTCTTCTCGGCGCCACGTGTATTTGGGGCTTTCGAAGACTTTTAACGACTCTCCATATGGAGTAATTGGTATCTTTTGTCGCTGTGAGGCTTCCTAGGTAGTTATTAATACCTCGGTTATTGAAGTCCTTGATCGATCCCGTATGATATAATATATCCGGAGAGTGAGAACTGGGGAAAAAATGCAATAATCAGGTCAAATAAAATTGCAATTTTCACAAATGGCTCAAAAACAGAGGAAGGAACAGGTTCTGGTATCTTCTTAGAAGACCGAGAATTAAGAGTGTATATAAGGCTACCGGACGCAAGCAGTGTCTTCCAGTCAGAGGTTCTAGCTGTCCTCAGAGCGGTTGAGATAATGCAGAAGAGATCGGTGTACGAAAGAGATATCGCTATCTACATCGATAGCCAGGCTGCACTCAAGGCAGTGGAATCAACCAGCGTTAACTCTGATAAAGTTAGGGGCTGTAGTCCAGTGCTCAAGGGACTATGCAGTCAGAACCGGGTAAGACTGTGCTGGGTGCCAGGACACTCCAGAATTAAAGGAAATGAGCAAGCTCTAGAGCACAAATAAAATTTGTAGGGAAATACTTTTCCGAAAACTTAGACGAAATAGACGGGATGAACTTCAAAGCCCTTCTTGGCTTTTATAGGAAAATTGGGTGTTTCACCAGGGAGATCGTTTTGGTTTTTTCCATTTGAAGACAAATTCAAGTGGTTTCACAGAGATCGTGATGCGCCCGTTTTGGTACCTGGTGTCTGTGTGATGGCATATCCATCATACCCCTGTTTAACCTAACCCAACCTAGGCTTCATTGATCCCAGACTGGCCAGACCAGAATACACTTTGTGGATCAGGCATATCATTCACCTTATCAGGCCATCCGCATCAGCCGCCTACCTCAGCCAGCGTTTTTGGTCAGTTTTCCTACGGGTTCTTCTCCTTGACGATGGTTGTTCGACTGCCAGCATGACGGACGAAATATTTTTGGCAGCCTGATGCTCTTGTACCCTTTATATGGCAAGCCTTCTCAAAGTAAGTGTAATGATTGGTGGCATGGGTAAATCGTCTGTTTTAAAATCGACTTAGGCCGTAGCTTGTCTTCAGATAATCGCTGGTGTTTCTCCTCCTTATTTCTTACGACACGCCACTGTGTGGTCTGCCTTCGCATTGCGAGAATTTTTCTTGATATTCTATTCTATATTTCTTTTTTCGACTCGTATTTTCAAGATCGATATGGTCACAACGGAGGTGCTGTTTACCTTCATGACCATATGTAATCACCAATTGGTCTACCCGACCCTATTAATGCGAACCTTCTGCTCCACATATAGCAAATAAAGTTATATACACATCCACAGAGTTTCAAAAAAGAAAAAAAATTGTTTCTACCCTGTAGGTACACATGCCATTATAAACAAATTCTAAAATCTACTCAAGCTAATGGCTGTCTGCTACTCTAACATTTTTTAAACATTTAAACTCCTCTCATCCTAGATTCTTTACAAACTTTGCACCTTTCTTTCTTTCCACGAAACTGTTTCGACAATAGCAAGTCCTTGATAATGAACTCCCCCACAGGCATCAAATCCTAACCTTTAAGTTGCTTGAAATTTCAATCGATATCCCTAAGGAAATTCTCTGTCTACATGTCTCTTCAATGTTATGACAAATTTGAAATTTACCCACCTTAGTGTTGGTTGTTCCAAGGACCTTCAACCCTCTGCCACGCCTACTCGATTTCCTATTATAATACAATTTCAAGACATGGAAATTCTTCAGCTTACGAACGGAATGTCAAGCTATTAATTTTCTAAAGAGCAAGAGACAGGATACACTTTTTCTTCGTTTTCATCTTCTTCCTGGGCGACGAGAAGCTGTGGCTGAGGCAAGCCGCTGGAAAGAAATCCATCGCGCGCACAAGGAATGCGTGCATCTTTATTCAGCTTGACACTTCATTACCTGTACCACTTGTCAGTCTTGGCCTTTTAGGGGGGGTAGGTTTGATGGTGAGAAATAGTCCCCGCCTATTCACTTTGGCACTATCTTCCGTGTTAAATTAGATTCAATAATGTGAGGCATTTATGCAGCACTGAATGACGTAGACGCGTTAGATGAGAGTAACAGCTGGAATGTGTCCTTTTTTTAAGGAGGGTGTTTGTAGATTGTAAGTGTTGATGGAGGGTTGTATGAACTTTGTAGACATATAATTGAGTCATTTGTTGCACGTCATCTGAACCGAGGAAGGGACTCACGGTGGAGACGAACTAAGGCAACTTGAAATAAGTCACTTTTGATGTGCTCTATCTGATGATGTTTCGGTCTGAGTTTCGGCTTAGGCTCTTTAAAAGGATTATGTTGGGATAATCGTCCAGGCGGGCAGTACCGAAGAGTACAGATACGTAACATAGTAATTAATAATTCAACCTTTTAACTTACAAATTTCTTTCATTATTTGATTATTCTTGAAGATCACAACGTCAAAGGCGTCTCTCTATGTTGCAAAATTGCATCAGATGACAACGCCTCGACTTCCTCCTACTAACACTGAAGTCACGGTTTAGTAATTACCGACCATGACGGAGCAACGTGCAATCTCTATCGTTATCCTACATAGTCGAATGAGCTTGCAGAGATGCCCAAAAAGACAGAGCCATCTCTATAGATGCTGTCATATACGGCCTTAAAACCGATGAGTAGGTGGTGTGTATCGATTTGGAGCTCATGTGTCTTTCCCAGGATTCGCCGTAATGTGCAATTTTGATCGATGGCGGACATTCCTGGCCGAAAACTACACTGCAATTGAGGAAAGATTTCAGGTGTTCACATAATATGGCATACAGGATTTTATATATGATGGGTGTTGAGAAGATTAATTCTCCTGCAGTTAGCGCAGTTCAGAGGATCTACCTTCTCTAAGATCGGACAAATAATGCTGAGGTTCCATCTGTCTGGTATTTAGGGATAAGTGGATATATACTCCCTACCCAATTATCACTAGCTGATTTAACTGCTCAACAGCAAGACCATCGGGACCAGCACCCAGCATTTCCCATAAGTTTTGTCGAGGATCTCGTCTTTGGTAAGATAGTCCTACTCTTCGGTCGGGCCGTGTGCGTTTATGAGACTTATATTGGCGAATTAAACTTTCATGCAGACGTGAAGGAAGCTACAGTAACTCTTTTTTCTTGCAAAAAGCAATTGGGAACAAATGCGGCCTTCAACCTCGCGTAACCCACTGGCTATAAGTCTCGGTTATAAGACCGATACTTACCTACGGGGTGGTTGTCCGGCCTTAGACAAGGCAGCCGATTGCACCAAAGGCCAGCATCTATGAGCACAAGCGGATTCTACGCACTACTTCTACAGCAACACTAGATATTCTGTTCTACCTGACACTGCTCGATATTTTCTGACACTTTCTAACGCAGCTATTCGCCTTAAAGCGACTACTCAAACACAAATAAATTATTTGGCCACTCTAATTTTCTTAACGTACTAGGAATCCATTCAGAGAACATCGACTAAACTATGCCCGAACGTTGGTTTGACAAAGACTTTCATGTACTCGTAAGCATCATCCCCTCTAGTTGCTTGTAGGAGGAAAATGCTTTCATGGATGCTTTCTACGTAGTTGGATCTAGGACTGATAGCGGGGTTGATGGAAATATTTTCTCAGATAAGCTCAACATAAGCCTCTCCTTCTGCCTAATAAGTCACTGTAGGGTGTTCCAGAAAAACGAGATATCTGCATCCTTTCGGATAGTTAGGCTGCTATCAAATCCCTGGATTCAGTCTCACTAAATTCTAAAATAGCCCTTGACTGGCGATCTTCTCTCAGGTAAATGGTAGAGCAGTTCAGTATCCATCCATCTTGGACGCCGGGCCACAGAGATATTTGAGGGAATTGTAGAGCCGACGAACTCTCTAAAATTACAATCATTCTATCTATCCTACTTGGAAAAAGGATCACCGGTATACCAGCCGCTACATGCAAGCTAAAACTAGATCTGGATGCTATTACTATAAGAACAAACCTTAGGTGGACTGTTGGGTCAACATATCTAGTGACCAAACAGATCTGGCCAAAGCTAGATCCGAAACGCTCTAAAAGTTCCCTATAGCATTCTTTGGAGTAAATATCACAGTTTGTCATGCTGTTTTTGTTCGGTCTACTCCATCGCACTTCTTGGATGGCGATTATGTCTGCTCCGTATCTTTGTATTCGGATCTCTTCTAGTTAGTCAGCTGCACTTGGTGTGCTAAGAACAACAGTGAATCGTAAGTAATTAGCTGGTTCGTCATATTTTTTTAAGGATTTACTCATGATCTTACTGGGTAGGGCAACCTCTACCTCACGAAATTGATTATTGCGCTGCTGGCCCAATTTAAGTAAGAGGACAGTTAGCAGTTTCCTGATCGATCATAGCGCAGGTAGGTGATAGCACCTATATTGAGTCGAAAGCAGGTCAGAACCGCCTCAAGATCAGCTTCTGAAAGTAAACCTGAAAGTGCGCTAAGTAATACCAGCCGCCTTACCTGTTAAGACGCTGTTGTTCCCTTAATGCCTTCAAGTCACCTGCATCGATGGCATATATCCATCCGGTTATGCTACGAGAAGGTACACACTAGCTACTAGTAATTCTAAAGAAATTCTTCACCGACAGTCTGCCACGGGCATTCAACGCTCGTCGAAACCTACGGACCAATTACTCTTACTTTGAGCTTCATCAGAGCGAAGCTGCTATGTGAATGGCCATTGTATAAGATGCGGCATGCGTACCAACGTGGAAGTTCAAGCGAAAATACGTTTCAAAATGTGTTCGGCAGAAATGAAGGTGCTCTCGACATTAAGAGTATTTTCGACAGTGCAACTTTCCACGATGTTTGAACTCGGCAAGACGTACACGTAGTTATGTAGCAAGGAGCAATGTCAGTAGCCGATGTTACCATCTTTTTTTCTTATGAAGGTCGTCTTTCGTTTACAAACAAGCCCTTGGTAAAACACGTTCTCGACTTTTGATGACCTGCACGCCGACTGTCTTTTGATTCTAGTCTCACGGACATGTCTTTTGATGCATTGATACGAAATCAATCTCCTTTGTGCTCAGTTATGGCTTCGACCAGAACCAGGAAAAGAATGCAGTCGGGTCTTAACGGAGGGCTCCAAACTTAAACTAGGATGTGATGCTGATGTCTTCTTGGATTGCGATTTCGTCAGATTTCACTCATTAGAAAAACTACAGTCTGTCATCCAAGCGGAGATATGTATACGCAATTTTAATAACAATGAACTCTATCGCGAATTGCAAATCGGTGAAGGGGACGAAGTATCTTCATCTGTAGCGACATCTACGCGTAAGACTTTTCCAATCTAATTTGAGAAGGGAAGGCTTCACTAAGTCTTCTTTGGGTCCTAGTTCACTATGGAATCGCGGACATTGAGATCGCCGATGAAATAACTGGGCACGGTTCAAAGCATAGTTTTTTTCTGGAAATGTGCCAGAGCTAGGACTACCCTAACTAAATTCTTTTGTCTACCCATATACTGCGGGTGACTCGGCTTGCTAAGCCTGAATCGAATACCAGTGCCAGATATTGCAATATGTACAGTGACTGACAAATCGCGATCAGATAGTTTGAGTAGTTAGAGACTACCACGCATATCTCAACAAAAGATCACATTCTATTGGGCTCTGTGATACTCGGCTGTATCAATGAACTGCGTCTCTGATAAACTAGCCAGACTCGGATCCTATATATTGTAGTAGGCACCTTAACAACGTCAAGCCTCCTATGTCTTACGCCAAATAAATGACATACTTTAAATCGCTATCTAGGCCAGTGTTAGGTGGACTCATCAAGGCAACAGTGGGACATCTAGTAGATTATTATGGGTTATACTCGACCCGACTAAGCCGATCAACCTCAGGGGAAAAGACATTTGCAAACTAGCAAACACGGGACACTGCACTATTGGAAGACATGCGTAGAAATTGAGTGTTCCACACAACGATTGTTTCAGGTGCTGCAGAGATGAAAGGAAGAAGTACCTGCGGCGGATTTCCTATTTATATGCCTTGGTTTGGCATTCATCAGAATACAACTCTAGGTAGTTCCAACTTCCAAAATTTAAATAAGCTCTGGTCTGTTAAAATCTCCGACTTTGACAAATTTAGCTAGAGTAGCTAGAGCATGGTCACCTCATTACAATCAGAATGGACTCATAAGTGGTCTAAGTGAACTTTAGCCTAACCTGCCTAATCTTAGTTATATTATACCAAAATAACGATAAGAGCTGGTGACTAGTCAGTCCACAGATGTACATATTGCTAATTTTTAGATAGCTGTTAGTAGACAAAGCCGCTTCATCACCTGAACGTGGTGCCTGTTGGATAGCTATGTAATAGTGAGCCAACGATGAGCGTATGCTTAGTCTGACTGTATAAGTGGAGCTCAACACTCGAAACAGTGCAAGCTCAGACGGGTGAACATTAGCACACAAACGCCTGATATCAGACGTCTAATAAAAGGTCCTCAGAAGGGTCCTCAACGGTGGCGTCCGCAGCCAGTCTAGCGAAAACCTTGGATTTCAGGTCAATGTTTAACTTTCAAGACTAAGGTAGGGTCGTGGAAAAATAGTGGAGGTGCTGGGGCCCGAGATGGGCCAAAGGCAGCGCTCGCATCCCCGAAGTAGATAGCAATTCTCTGATATGGATGTCCTTACTGTTGATGACTTCAGTATACGAACCAATGGCAAAAACATTCGGATCTGCATGTGGAATGTTCGGATCCTTAACAGGCCACGTGCAGAATAACAATTACCTGAGACTCTGACTGCTATCATAGAGATATCACCGCCATCTAGGAAGTGGGATGGGATGGATCGATGAAATGCTATGATATCTGCTGTGGTGATTACTATATGGAACGGCAAGAAGTCATGATCTTCCGACCCCTGAGCAAGCGTCTTATCACAATCCGCGTTAAGGCTACATTCGCTAACATAAGCCTAATACCCGCTCTTGCTCTACATGGAAGACAGGAACCACGCCACCAAAGAATGTTTCTACGAGCTCTTCGACGAGAGATACATATGAGCAATGTCCGAAGTATGACGTTAAAATCGTACAAGACTCTTCAGCGGGAGGACAGGAGAACATCTTTTCTAAGGCAGTTGGTAAGCATAGTATTCACGATAACTAGTTTGGCAATGGATTTGGGTGGCAAAGTCTATGCTACGAGATAAAGTGTCACTATAACAACTACACAGTTTCCTTATCTTAATGTACACGAGACATGGTGGTCTCCAGATCATGAAACGCTAAACCGAAATGATCATTTTGCGATCGACGTAAGGCATTCCTCCAGTATTCTGAACGTCCCAACCTTAGGCAGCCAATATTGCTTCGGATTACTACCTTGTTGCACCCAAGGTACCAACGCGGATTTCCCATGCGCCACAACAAAGAAGAAGTACTGCGAGAAAAAATAACCTATCACAAGAGACCGCCAGAATCTTTACTGAACGTTTATCGCATCTTTCATGGGCACCTATTCGCCAGCAGCACCTATTTCGCCAGCATCAGGTACCGAAGCCCTGTGGCAACTCTCCCAACGTACCAACAGAGATGCCGCAACTAATGGTGAGTTACAGTCGAAATCCCCGGTTTGATGAAGAATGCCAACAAGCACATACAGCTAAATAAGAAGCATACTAAGCGGCGCTGCAGCGGAGTGCGACAGCCGCTGGTAAGCCCTATGAGCAGAAGAAATGGGAAGAACATCAGCTTCTCTGGAAGAAGAAAAAAGAGCAAAAGAATCGCGCGACGGAAGATATTGAGAGTTTGTTCTTAAGAAACAACTTACGAAAGTTTTACCAACAAGTAAAAACAAAATTTTAAGGCAACAAGACTCGTACATGGAAGGAAACTTTGTAGTATCACAGTCGGTGCTGGGACTAAAGTCGTACTATATAACATCAACGAAAACCCGCCTCCCATAATCAGACAGATGAGATCAGTCAACTTAGACCACGATGGCCAAAACTTCTGTCCACCTGACCAAAATGAAGTCCGAATAGCAATATGCAAGCTGAAATCCAACGAGACCTGACGGCTTACCGGCGGAAGTATTCAAGACTGCTGGAAGATCTGGTCAGAGAATCTCATTAAGATATTCGGTCGCCTTATTGACATTTGACGAGCTTTGTAGGAGAAAACTCGACGAAGAACTATACGAGCTGTACGGCAACATCAATCTAGTCCGAAAATTACGCATCAGTCGCCGGAGATGGCTAAGACATGTAGGGCTGCTGGTTATTCAAGAGATAATCGTCTTAGTTTCTCTCTGTAAGTGTAAGTTTGATCCTTTCTTGTAGAATATCTTCCACTAAAAAAACACAATTCACACACACTCCAGGAAAGGCTTTTTCAGTGAAGAAGATCTCCTTTCAGCAATAGTAGACTCAGATCCATATAGTCACGCTTATAGTGATGATAAGTACATAAGTTAGGTGGGCATAATCATTTCCATTTGCCTAAGCCTGGGTCAGCCCATGGTCGAGATGGAATAAAAAGAGAGAAGGAAACAGATTTTCGAAAATCTTCGACCTTCTTCTTCATTCTAGCGTTTTCATCCTAAGAGGACTCTTACTGTAGTTCCATCAAATAACAAATTTCCTAAAAAATACATAAAGTGTTCCCAAAAGGCCGTTCCCCAATTTTGCTAGTGCCGATTATTTTAATTCATAAAGGAAGCACGCTTACCCAAGCAATTCCAATTCACTGAAAGCGTGATTGGCCTATAGTATTCAATTTCTGTTCCCTCGTATTCCCCAAAAACAAATCAATGCCAACAACTGCCTGTATCCATTCAAATTTGCACCCTTTAGTGTCCTTAAACAGCGCTCAACCTCGCATCGAGAGCCCTTTTTTGGCAAAACAAACTTTTCCCAGTTTTCATTTTCCACTTGTGCCATGAGTACGTAAAGCCGTACCACTGTTACAAATTGAACACACTCCTAACTGCTCCAGCCGAGAGAAAGAACTTAACTTTTCCACTTCACTTAACTATCCAATTAGTTGAATTCCACTTAAAAGAAAGTAAAGAATAAAACTTCCATTAAACGTTCAGAAATCTCCCTCGAAATTAATATCACTGATGGCATAGAGTGTAGCATTCTCCATTCCGGCATCACATCGCCATCCCTATGCTGCCACCAACACACCACGACGAGTACAAAAGGAGCAAAGAAAAAAACCGAAGCTTCTCACTTGCAAAGAACTAGGCTCATTAGAAAACAATTGAAAATACTTAGGGAAGATGGCTTGCTTGCTGGTTTACTGGCTTGCCTTAATGGCGTAAACGGGAAATGGAATTTCTAGTGCACCCATTGTAATCATCATCACCATCAGCATCAGCATCAGCATCAGCATCAGCATCAGATTCGTCAGCACCCTTGGCGCCATCCGCATCAGCTAGAAAAGAGGCACAACTACCACTAACACAAATGATATTCGTTTCTCATGCAACAGCTGCCATCTAGGACTATCTATTTACCACATACTTGTACTCGTACACAGGCAGAAGCCCACACAAAACTTGGAATACTTCGACAATCACAAGCCGCCCAACCAACTGAAGCACCACAAAAATTTCCAACTTCTACTCACTCATTCAAACTTACTCACTCATCCTCAACCAACAGCTCAGACTTCGACTTTGACTTCGAGTCCTGGGAAGCCGCTCGCATACAGACGAAACTTCTTGAGAAAACTTTAAAACAATTTTAATCTGAAACTATGCTTGTCATTCGACGATGCACCCTATCATTCTCTTCTCAGCTAAAGGACTATACCGCAAGGTGGAACAGGATATGGTTGTACCTTCCTTCCATGTTTGAATATACATATACATATGTATGCCACTACTTATGCCCATGTGTATGCAATGGGAAATATTTTTCACAAAGCATTCAAAAGGATTCAAGGCCTTTTATACAAAGGATACTACAAAACTAGTAGGAAAACGGATGCACATTGTATTCATAGTAGAGAAACCCAGTGTTGAAGGCCAGGGAAAAGGAGGAGGAACGTTAAAGTTGTGGTAAGCAGGCGTGCACAACTATACACCTGATACCCATCAGATGCATATTCACAAAATGTTAGGATTATAAATGGCAGGATAAACACTAAACAGGATATGTAAAGCGTGCTCTCTCAAGGAACAAGAATAAATATTATAAAAGAAAATGTCTGAAAAAAGCTGAAGGAAATCCTTTCTCCAAAGGAAATGCTTTCGGGACTTACACATTGTTGTCTGTAGTTCTTTACATCTCGTACTTCTGGGGCGGCTCAGCTGCTTTGTGCATGTTTGTGTTCATTCAATCGGAAATGTTTTGTGTTCAAGTGGAAGGACACATATACGAGTAGTTTTCCAAAAAGAACTTTCCCATCTAAAACGACAGATGTACTACGAATATGTAAATGTGTGGAATGGTTTACTTTTTTTGTAACTTTTTTTGGCATAGAGTAGGGCACATCACCACATCGGTAATGGCTTTGGCTGAAAGATGATGTTTTCTCGTTTTTCAGGAATTTCGGACTTACAAATCACCAAAAGAGTTGAAGGAGACTGTTGACACACGGTACAGTACAGGAAGGCCAATTTTGGGAAAAATCTCCTTAAGAAGACGAGCTCCAAGGAAGATAGTACGTTAACAGCTTGCTCTAACAATTAGTGAAGGTCAAGAAAAAAACAATACAAACTCGTACCAAAGGAACTTAGAGTTTTATTGTACACAATTTTAGACAGATAAGACCTAAATGACGGTGTGTTCAGCTCTCCGATGTGGAAAACCAATTTAACCAGCTGGTAAATAAGCCCGCCAAAGCCTGGAGTTGTTTTTTGTTTCTGCTGCTTCTATATTGACCACAGAGATAAGATTGCTAAGATAATTGATAGCCACTTAGAGAGGTCTCAGGTAATTTAATCTGGTCGTGGAATTTCCTAATTTCCTCGATTACGACTTAGATGCTGGAACTGATACTCGACTATACGAAAGCTATTCGCTGTAGAACAAATCCTTTACCTCTCATCGGAATAGCTTGATACGACTCGAACTGTAGGGAAGCTGGCACGGTTAGAAAACCCGACTAAGGTAAACTGAAAAAGTTCACACAAGCCAGTAATGGCAGCAACATCTTCCTGAGGCAAAAAAATACTTCAATGTCCTAAACGTAGTAAAAATCGTTGATCCTTGGAAAAAAATATAAAAATTCTGCATCATCCTCCATATCTGGACACCATGGGTCCACTAGTAATTTGATCACATGTCTCACCAGAAAGTTGAACCAAAGTCTTCACCAATCTGGGGAGAGTCAGATAGTTGTATTTGGTATGTCAAAGGCATTTGATAGAAATTGGAATTAGACTCCTTTGTCGAAAACGCGCGCCTTTGGGATCAACGAATATTTTTTCAATGGATTAGAAATTACTTTCAATTCAAATTGTCTTGGACAGGATTCTCTGTCTCATCAAATCTCATCAATGATCTCTTATATGTTACTTCTAACCCAATTCCTTTGCTAGACAATACTTCCTGCTATTCATAATCATTCCCGCACTCATGTCCTTCCTGTCTAGCAGTAGAACAGGAAGAGCCGCGAATGATAGGCTCTTTAAATTGCGATATAAACAGCAAAACCAATTGCCCAACCATCAGCAGAAAAGATTTTAATGCTTCCAAAATATAAAGCCGACAACCTACATCGGAATGACCACTTATTCGATGACGCCAACAATTTTGCAATCTTTCTTGGTTGCCCTCTGCTCTAGCCTTACTATGTGAGACATTTATCAGCTTGGAATTGGGTATAATGCCCTCGTCTCGTGATGTGATGAAACGCAAATATACACCACTGAAGTAAAGTCTCCTGTCTTACCTTGTTTTGTCGGTATATTTAACACCAGTGCCTCGGCAAAATTGCGAAAAGCGTTCGGCCTCTTTAATCATGCACAACCCTCTTATGGACTGCGCTACCGGACTCTTTAATTTCTGCAATTGTAACTGGCAAACATTCAAAACCAACCAATTCTTTTTCGTCGTGCAAACCGTGTGCAAATATTTTAAGGATGCTCATAATCCTTTGAGCGTGTGCTAATTAATTTAAAGGTAAGCGTAGTAAAGTAGTGAAAATAATAAAGTTAACTGCTACAGGTGGTACACTTTGGTAATCACTTCAACGTGCCCAATAAATCAATTTAAGTACCTTTTACCAAAATAGGGATGGAGGTCTGCTCTGCTAAATTTTGTTTAAGCAATTGCCTGGACAGAAACCATAAATCACTTCGCCAGAAGGTCTTCTTACGCCACTGCCATGGTTCATGGTTCTCAGTCTAATCCTGTCTTGGTCTGATGATTGCTTCCACTTAGACGAAAATATCGATTTTTGCATTCCCATGGTCTAACAATCCACAACTGTCTTACTCCTTCAATCCTAGTTATTTCGGCATCATCCAAACTGGAAGTAAAACATTAAATAACGGCTACTGAATGCAAATACTATATTGCATCGTCTGCGGTGGAATTTAATTTAAACAGAATTTTCCACACATATTTGGTAGCAAAGTCGAGAAGCCTCCTGACAGCTATTCCGGGCAATTCTTTTGGTAAGAAGGGCAAAACCCCTACTCGAAGTAGGTCGTTGGCGGGTTTTTTCTCCTCTTTATCTATGTCTCACATCATGGGCAAGATTTCGTCAGGATGCAGATTGCACAATCTGACGGCATATTGTTGGATTGATCGGTAAAGTGCTGGCTGTCGTAGTGAAGTGTTGGCCTTACCTCCCGATGGTGGTCCCCAGTAACTACATGAGTAAACTCTTACTCTATTACTGAACTACTGAACTATTGTGAGGAGATACAACGACGAACGCGTATCCCGAAATCTCTCAACAGGTTCAAGTACCAAAGACCAGTACACTGCCAACGTGCCATCAGAGACGCGGCAACTGGTATATTGAGTTCCACCACACCGCCATTAAAGAAATCCCTGGTTTGATGAAGAATACCGGCAAGCATATTCATCTAAACAAGAACCGTATAAAGTAGCTCTGCAACCAAGGACAAGAGCCGTTCGTGAACTTTACGAGCAAAGGAAATGGAAAAAACACACGAGTATGTTGGCTTCTCCAGAAGAAAAAAAAAGAAAACACGAGAAGCACGCGTTCGAAGATATTGAGAGGTTGTACTCCAGGAAGTTCTACCAACGGATAAAAAGTACGTTTCAAGGCAAGAAGACCCGTACAGAAGCCTGTAGAGATGAAGAAGGAAATCTTGTAGTAGAGAATATGAAAAAACTTTCTTCTGACTGTATAATGGCGACGAAACCCAACATCACGGCATCAGATAGAACAGACCATTCAACTAAGACAATGATAGCCAAAACTTCCGTCCACCTGTCTAGAGCGAAGTAAATATAGCAATACCTACGGTAAAATCCAATAAATCAGCTTTACCTGACGGCTTATCGGCTGAGTTTTTCAAAGCTGCTGGAAATGACTTTGTAGATATGAGTGAAATCTCAGTATCGTTTACTCCCTCAGCTTCGCCAATTATTGAAGTAAAAGTCTCTTCAACATCGGATACAAGATCTTATCTGCCATATTGCGTGAACTTCTGAAACTTTGATTGGCTCCTATCAGTCTGGTTTCAGACCAAGAAAGTGCACATTGTACCAAATTTTCAGACTCTGGCAGATCCTGAAAAAAAACTCAAGAAATCCAAATCGATGCAAAACATCTTTTCATCGAGTTTAAGACTCGATGCATTTATAGAGGCGAGCTATACAGAGCCAGGTATGCCAACTATACTCGTAATTGTTGGCATGCCTGCCAAACTCATTTGTCTGTACGGAATGTTGATGGAGAACGCTCGTTGCTCCGTCAAAGCCGGCAACGACTTAAACGAGACCTTGATGTGAAAAAAGGTTTTAGACAAGGTGACGTGCTGTCATATGACTTCTTTAACACCATACTTGAAAAAACTGCGCTGAACTCAGAAGCGAACACTGGAGACAAAATCTTTCAAAAGTCTGTTCAACTACTAGCGTACGCGGATGATATTGACACAATTGTCAAAACTCAGCCGGCTGTCAGCCGTTGAGAGTGGAAGGAAAAACAAAGTACATCCTGTCAACAAAGAAGGACACACAACATCTTTATATACCTCGACTCCCCTATACACTCCGACAACGACACCAGTGCGGAAATCACTCTTGCTGCTTCTTTCGACTTAGAAAGCAATTCAGTAGTAAAGCCCTCGCTAGAACAACCAAGGAAGTTTTATACAGGACACTGATCAGCCCAGTCCTGCTTTACGGTGCAGAAGCTTTGGCACTGACGAAGGCGGATGAAAATGCTCTCCGGCGTTTGCAGAAAATAATTGTCGGTCCCGTTTGTATCAATGGAGAATAGAGTTAATATTTTAAAGCGAATTGTGCGGATTGTACAGCGATGCTGGATTCGTCAAAGAAGCTCGGACAACCCGACGTACATGTGTAGCCCATCTTGACCAAATGGACACCATCATCCCGGTCTGGAAAGTTTTCGACTCCTACATTCCAATTTCAAGACAAATGAACCATTCAATGTGGATGATGTTCAACAACACGACTCTCCACCCTACCAAGAAAAAGTATGGATATAAATAACATATGTATCTGAACTATGTAAAGTGTGTTTTTTTTTCAGGTGTCCAAATTCAATATAAAATAAAGGACTTGACGTTAATGTTAATGTCTACCATGGTAGCTTTATTTGATAGACAATTTTACGCCATTAGTGCATGTATGTAACAATGGGAATATGTAAGCCACAGCTAACTCGTATGAGGCGCATTCTTGATTTTCAATAACTTTATCGGGCAACTGGGGCCGTACGAGGGAAAGTTTCCGACCGCAACGTAAAGATAGCGGCACTTGTCAAAAAAAGCTAGTGAATGCTAGTTATGTATCTTTTGACAACTATTTACCGAAATTTCAGTCATTTTGGATGCGCAGTTTTTAGTTGACAGTCGTTTGAGTGATTCGATGTGAGTGTTTTTTGTGAAAATGGAAAAAATTGAGTATCGAGCTCTTATAAAATTTTTGTTTTTGAAAAGCAATACGCCTACGCAAATCAAAAATGAGTTGGACCCTGTATATGGGGACTCTGCACCATCATTTACCACAGTGAAATTTTAGGCAGCTGAATTTAAACGTGGCCGTAAGAGCTTGGGAGATGATGAACGTTCGGGACGTCCAAAAACTGCAACCACTGACGATAACATTGCTAAAGTTCACCAAATGGTGTTAGACGACCGCCGAGTTAAAGTGAGAGAGATAGTTGGGGTTATGAATGTCCAAAGAAAGTGTTTGTTACATATTAAATCTAGATTTATGCATGAGAAAGCTGTACGCGTGTTGGGTGCCGCGTTTGCTTACGTTAGACCAAAAACGTGTTCGAATGAACATTTTCAATGCTCTGTTGGCGCAGTTTAGGCGAAATAAATCCGAGTTTTGGCACCGATTAGTTACTGTAGATGAAACTTAGATACACCATCGTTCAACGTCTCTGGTATATCGGCATAAACTAGTGACTTCACATATCCCCAAAAAAAGTAATCTAAAGATGTGAGATCACATGATCGTGGAGGCCAGTTCACAGGTCCATTACGCGAAATTATGCGCAATAATTCGATGGTGTTGGGCACCGTGTGGCGCGCATGTTAGAACCAATGCTCTGTCACGTCAATGGCATTCAACTGGGGAGAAGTCAGAAATCATGTATCTATAGCGTTCTCAATTGATGGTAACATTGGTGAAACCACACCAAACAGTGAGTTTTAATGGCTGTAAGGGCGTCTCGACAAAGGCTTCTGGGTTTTCTCCACTCTAAATTCGGCAATTTTGCTTGTTTACATATCCATTTAACCAAAAATGGGCCTCATCGGAGAACAAAATTTTGCGTTGAAAATGAGTATCAAGCTCAATCATGTTTTGGGCCCATTCACCGAACCTATGACGCGTATAACGGTCACGCGGTTTGAACCCTTGCACAAACTGGATCTTATAAGCTATTAAGCCAATATCTTTCCGTAAATTCTTCCACAAAGTGATTGGGCATAGCTCCAATTGGTATGGACGATGGCGAATCGACTCATTCGGACACCGCGCTCCATAACGGTAATAATTTCTTCTGTTCGCACTGCTTGTCGTTTTTGGGGATGCGTATTATCCACTAGAGTGTACGTGGTGCGAAAACGATTCATCGTGTTCCGAATAACTTGGACGTAGTGCACGATAAGTTTGGCGAACCGGATCATGGTTTTCAAAATAAGTTTGCACTATTTGCACGAGTTGTTCTGGCGTTAATCTATTCATTATAAAATTACAAGACGTACTAACCACAAATCAACTTTCAATTGTCAAATTGACAATATCCTGAAAGAGTGTTGCCAGTTTAAAAACTAATCCTCTAGAAAAAAACACTCTTTACATATTGACCAATAAGACTACTACTACCGAACAACGAAAAAAGCATTGTTAAAGATGTAGGTCCTACTATATGGCACGGAGGCCTGTACTTCATCAAAATCGTATGATTGGTTGTTTCGAGCGGAAAAAGCGTGATTTAGTATCACGTGTGCATAAATGGAATTCCGAGGAGATATATAGGAACGAACTGTATGAGCTAGAGAGAGACTAGATTTTTTCTGCTTAGATGACTAGGTCATCTTGAATGAACAGCACCACTCCGGCTTGGGTTTTGTTTAAATCCATACCGGAGGCCTTTTCCTTGGGTGCTGGACTCAATTTAAAAAACCACCTTAGCCAACTTTTTGACAACTGACAGCGCTAAACTGTGATAAATAAAAAGAGCTGTTTTGGAAATCGATAGCATCACAAATTACGAATGTCGCATATTTAATCTGCACGGTATTAAGCAGTTCAAAAGCGGTTTAGTTCTTTGGGATATTTTGCAAATAGCTAAAAAATGTCGCGAAAATGCCGCCCAAGGTGTCTTGACGTCGTTTGTATGTGCTCCAATTGGATAACAACCGAGCAAACCCGGCGAATAAAGGGCATTTGCGTATACGCCTTGAATGACTCGAACTGCAACCAACTTCAGACTGCTGTAATTTCCAAACCGTTCACGACAGTGAGCTCAAATTCTGACACATGACAGACAATTTTATTATTTACAAGCTTTTTAAATGATGTGCGTCTCAGTTGTGTTCAAAAATTTTTATCCGCGATGAAATTCAAACGTGATAGCGTGGTTGTTTTATATCTGGCTGGAAAACCACAAGCAGCTATCGTTAGAGCCCTCCAGCTCCTCAACGTGAATAAATCATTTGTGTCTCGAACCATAGCTCGTTACCGTGATACTGGCAGCGTTGCAAAACGCCATGGAGGTGGTCATACAATAAAAAAACAGCAACATCGGCAGAAATGGATCGGAAAGTGAAGGCTCGAATTGAGCGAAATCCGCGATGAAGTGGAAGAAAAATGGCTCGTGAGCTCAACATATCGTTGGAATGGATCCAACACATACTGAAAAATGAGCTTGGGCTCAATTTTTTTTTTAAAACTTAACACTCAAGTGGGTATGAATACACTTATAATGCCTCAGCATGTGTTAATGGGATAGAGAGAGAGAAAGAAAGATGTTTGGGCTCAGTGGTTATTTCGCTCCATGGGTGGCATCCAACATTTAATGGGGAGACTAAATTCTTAGTGGAAGTTGGCTAGATGTTGATTTCTAGTCAACTACTCGTATTACTTGATTTTCGTTAACTGAAAAAATGGATGATATGTCTTTCGGGCGAGGCTGGGGTTCGAACACCGAACCTTCCGATTTTGAAGCCAGTCCACTATCACTTGAGCCATTGAAGTTCCAAAAAGCACACGATCTTACACCGCAACAGTAAAAAGTTAGATTCGAAAGAGCGAAGGAATTGCTACGCTTGCACGAAAGTGGTGAGTTGCCGAATTTGCCAGAGGGGTCCTTCGAAAATTTACACCTTCGGACGGCCACCAGAAAGCAGGCAGCACCGATGGTGATGGTTTGGGCCGCCATAACCGCCGATGGTCGCTATCCTCTCGTACTTTTGGACCGTGGCATCAAAATTAATGCGATCGTATACCGTGAAACTGTCTTAGAGGCAGTATTGAAGCCTTGAGCAAACAATCATTTCGGTCAGAGACCGTGGACATTTCAGCAAGACTCGGCACCGTCTCACAAAGCGGCCGTCAATCAAGATTGGTTAAAACACAATGTTCCACACTTCATTTCTTCGACACAATGGATTGCAAATTGTCCGGACGCAAATCCGCTGGATTTCTCTCTCTGGGGTATTTTGAAGGCGAAGGTTGGCACTAAAAAATACCAAAGTTTGGACCACCTCAAACAACCACTTCGCCGGGAATGGGCCAAAATACCGCAGAGCCACTTGCGTGCAGCGTGCGATGCTTTCTTCGGCCGTCTCAGTTCCATTATTCGCGCCAAAGGTGGACATATTGAAAACTACTGATACAATTTAAAAACTGATGTATTTTCCAACATTTTTTGCTTTGGCACAATAAAATTTATCAAAAAATAAAAAAATTATAGCATTTTAAGAAGTTGGAGTTCGAGTCATTCACCCTGTATTATATTGAACACGCCATTCGTCATAATATCGAATGTCTATCTTGAATATGGATATATCGCCTTTTTCCATCGATATGTCTTCTTATTTTCTCCTATGAAGAATTATGTTGAATGAAAATTAGTTTCATTTGCCCAATTTCCTTTCTGAAATTATTTACTTCTTTTCAAACTGGGCCTGGCAAAAATAAGGTCAGGATATATTGTCCAACAAAACGACTTTCAAGATTTGTGACCAAAGTGTTCAAAAATAACTTCCTCCCAATGAAAAGAGACCAGCCTTTTTTTTAATAAAATTCTTTAATATATTTTCTAAATTCTTCACTTCTTTTGTTTCTATATACTCGTAATCCCTATAATTAAGATTGCTTATGTCTCTAAAAATTAAATATGCTTTCTTAAACTTTGTAACAAAAAAACTAAAATAAATTCACATAAACTAACATAAACATTGATTAAATCAAAAGAGTTTATCTCCATAAAAACGTATTTATACAAGAAAATATCTTTATAAGAAAAATAAATTATAAATAAAAAAAAAACATCTGCTTAATTGATATGGCTTTCTTATATTTCTCTGTTTAAAGGTTAAAATCTGAAGTTTAGTTTGTTTAAGTTTAGTTAATGTTTGCACAGGAATGAAACGTTCGGAACGAAGGCTGAGAAAATAGTTTACATCCATTTATTTGATATCTCTACTATTTGTTTTCTTGTTTTTATAATAGACACTTAAATATTTGTATTTTCCTGGTTTTAGCTTTAATAATTTTTCTTTAATATAGTTATTCAATTTATTTTTAATTTATTTGCTTACATCTGCACTCACATGATTGTTCTGCTGTCGGACAATTAATTAGAATTATTTTTCACATCTTTATTATTTACTTTGTATTTTTTTTGTTTTTTGTTATTCATTTATCAATTAATTAATTGCAACGGACATTATATTTCTAAGGATTTTTTTTTACCAATTATTGCGTGATTAGGAGAAAGTTTTCAACTAAAATTCAACAAGAAGATGAAATAATAAATATGTTCTTTCATTTTTTTTAGATGTAAAACTCAACAAATCGAATTTCTATTCGCTCTGATAGAGAGTAGGATACATTTTTTGTGCTCATTTCATATATCAATTGTTTTCTTCTTATTTTAGAAATTCTTTTAATTTTTATTTATTTTTATTTTTTTAATATTAATTTTACTTTACAGCTTAAATAATTTTTATATGTATTTCTTTGTTTTGTTTTTTACTAATTTTATTTACATAGTACACAACCTAAAAGTGGTCAGAATTTCGCTTGGGCATTTAATTGCATTCGATTTTTTTACACGTTACCTTGGGGCCAATTTAGAATTTTTTTTTATTTTTATTTTTTTCAATTTTGTTTTATTTGTTTTTGCTTGATTTTAATGCATGAACAATTTTTAAGGAAATATCTAAATATTTTAAAATGTTTTTATTCTACAATTTCTAGGCATAGTATCTATTGGGATTATTTGAGATTGAGAATTGTTATTTTGTGTTTTTTTTTATTTATTTCAAATATCTAAACTATAAAAACAGTCTTAGTCAAGCCTTCAACAATTATTTTTTATTTATTTTATTTACAGATTTTTTTTCTTTAGATCTTATGGGACTAAGAAATAATGGAGAATTAGAGGATACAAAATGACTATGGATTCTTATTTAAGTGATATGTTAAATATTGATATTTTTATATATAAACAATATTTTATATTTAAAAATAGATTTTAAAAAGGAAACAAAAACCAGGGAAAGAAATATTTAATTCAAAAACTTTAACAGAGATTATAGCAATTTACAAAATTAAATTGTTATTCGTATTAGAGCGACCTTTAGTCCGAGACAATTTGTTTAAGTGAACCTGCTTCTCTGGCTTAGTGACTTATCTCTCCTTACAACGTGAATGCGATTGAGTTCTTGAAGGAAGATCACTAGAACTGGAAAGCATCAGTCTTTACAAAACGATACACGCCACATTGACTTGGAAACATAGTCTACGTTCCATGAATTCTATTGCCATGACCGTTTATAAGTGGTTCTTAAAAATATTGTATGAAACTCGCAAGTTACCTCCAGATATAGCTTATCCAGATGACATTAATATAATTGGATGAGCACAGCGGGCTGGCAATGGGGTCTTTGCGATTATTGAAATAGAAGTGGTAAGGTGGGCTTAGCAGTAAATGAAGGGTCATTGTCAGCAGTCAAATGGGTTTAGCTGCCGACAAAGAAAAACATACAGCATCTACATCGACGCCTAGGAAAAATCGTCATGATAAGCACCTACAACTTTGAGGTAGTAAAGGACTTTATATACCTCTGCTCTGGTATCATCTCCGCGAGGAAATGATGCCAAGAATACTCTTGCTAATTACTTCTTCTTTGAACTTATAATGAGTAGTAAAGCCCTCAATTGAGCAACCGAAGAGATTTTATACAAGATGCTGATCATCCACGTCCTGCTTTACGTCGCCGAAACTTGGACACTGACGAAAGCGGATGAAAATGCTATTCGGCGCCTTCAGAAAGAGTTTTTCGAGTAATTTTTGGTCCCGTTTGTATCAATGGGGAATGAAAGAGACATTTTAACACCGAACTGTGCAGGTTGTACGCTGACGCCGATTTAAACAGAGAAGCTTTGAGAAGCCGACCTACAATATGTAGATGGAAAGGTCACCTTGAGTGCATGGCCACCATGGTCCCGGTCTGAAAAGTTTTCGACTTCAATGGACAAGTTGTCCGCAGTAGAGAACGATTTCATCTTAGGAGGCGCCACACGAGTGGCAAACTTTATGTGCATAATTAGAGGGAGCTGGCAAAATACCGCGTTAGCTGGAGGAGCATATACACTGGAGGCCCTGATCCATCGCAATCTAAGTCAATAAGTGAGGCTCAGCATGACAACTTACAAATTTATATTATTTTTTTTTAATTGGCAATACATTTTCTAGCAATTTGACAGTTGGTCTGTTCTCAACCTAGTTTGGTTTACACCAGGACAAGATTGCAAATTGTGCTAACTTATTTCGAAACCGTGGTTGAGTTCTCGAAATTAATCGTGCGCTACATCTACCATACGGTCGACAAAATCGTCCATCTGAGCAAGTACTCGTAGTCCAAATAACCATGGATTGTTTCCACACCACGAATACTCTGATCGATAATGATCATCCTCCACACAGTGCGTATTTATGTGAACCCGAATGAGTTGATCTCCATGGTGCTTAGTCCCTAGAGCTGTATCCACATTATGAAATATTTTGCGGAAAGATCTTCGGGTATGAGCTTAGACCATCCTGTGCATCGTATGTAGATACGTAAGTCGAAAATCGATTTCACCACAAAATTTTTTTCATCCTTGCCTGAGTTGCTACGTCTACAAGTAAAATTGCCACATTTGAAGTGAAAGTAATTCGCAACCCACTATTGAGACGCCACCATTTCATCCACAAAAGTTATTGTTCGGGGGGTTTCGTGGGTTGGTGCAATCGTTTTGAATCTCTATTACTTAAAATGTATGCCGGCGAGAACTTTACAGTCAGTGGAAAGTGCTGTAGATCCATGATTCCTACATTTTTCGTTCCCCTATTGAATGACAATAATGTAGAAGAGGTGTGGTTTATACAAAACTTCACGAATTGCCACAGAACGAGCTCCACAACGTGGATAAGCGCATAAATAAATTGTCTCAAACATCGCGTGATTTAACACCTTTGCAATATTTTCAGTGGGTATACTCGTATGTGAAGTTGGTAATGTACGCAGATGAACGACTTGGATGTCAACATTTGCTTCGCTACTGCCGATAGATGCCCCGGCTGCTCAAAAATGTACTCCAAACATAGATTTCGCTTTAATCTAGCGTAAAGTTATCTTTCCGACGAATCCAATACTTTGGTCATGTGTTGTAGTTCATTTTAAAGTTCTAAACCTCTAAAAACAAGACACCATTTACAACTTTGCGAATGTTATGATTGCAAAATTGATCTAATAGTTTTCTACATATCTTGTTTTCTACATCAGTACAGAGCCATACAATATATTTTACAGCTTGGTGAATGTATAAGCTTCAGTTGCAGCTTTATCTCCCTGTTCTAGCTCAGAAAGTTTTATTCATAAATTGAGACGACTTGTAAGGAGACAACAGACCTACACAAATTCGAAATTCATCTGTTGCTGCCAGACAAGCAGAGTTTATTTCAACGGTAAGCATATCTTTCTGCATTTCAAACTATTGCAAGTTCTGGGCAGAAACCATGGGAATTGAGAAAATCTTGTCCGATCTAAAATGGAACGAAAATCTGTCAAGAAATAATAATATCATTATTTTGGCAGTCAAGCGGCCAGCGAAAGCATGTACTTGTAATCCTACACCGGGCAGACTGCTCACACTCGGTTGGTTCCCACAAATATGAGGCAGCAATTGATGGCTTATCTTGAGGACGGCCTATTCGGCACAACTGGAAGGCTAACGAACACAGCACGAAGTGTTCTACTCTAAAGCATATATGCCGAAATGATTGGTTCTGAGTACATCCCTCATACAAATTAGCTATGCAAACATTGTTAGTACCAGGACATTGGCTGTCCTCTCGTTTCTAACGAAATCACAAATGAACGCCTGCCTCAGAGTCTGTCTTTAAAAGGGTTGTTTCGTGACTCATGAGTCACACCATTCATTATTTAAGAAGCTTTGGGTGGCTTAGTAAGCATCTGGGTCACAAATGGAAATAGAGATCTATGGTACCAAAATCTTCCTCTTCCCGTAGAAGATTGGCTGCATACGTCTATACTACAGCCACTCTATATACAAAGCTACGATACTATGCATGGCTAGAGTCCATACTGAAAGATATCGGCGTTCATACACTTGATTGGAGAATGAAGGTCTTTCTTTAACCTTTAAACATTTCGCTAAGCTCGTACTGCTTTTGGTCATCTTCAAGTGCAATTTCGCCCAACTATGTATATTGTAGTGAATTTAATCGATAAATTGGAACGTCTTGGACAGGTGAGTCATATGAAGATTCCAACTCGTGTTCGTCCGGCAAGGTCAGCTGAAAATATCGCCACCACAGCTTAGAGTGTGACTGAAAACCCAATTGTGTCCATTTCGAGACAATCGCAGGAATTAGACCTATGCGCAACCACATTGCACCGCATTTAACTTAAAGACATTGGCCTTGCTTATAAGGCCCAGTTGACACAGGTATTGAAGAAGGCAGACGACACATAACGCCGTATTTTCGCTGAGTGTGTGCTGGAAATGAATGAACATGATCATGATTTTTTGTATAAAATTATTCTGAGTGATGAGGCTCATTTCCATTTGCATGGATACCTAAGCAAACAAAACTTTTGCATCCGGGGCTCTGAAGACCAGAAAAATAGTGGAACAACCTTTCCATCCATAGCGAGTGACAGTTTTGTGCGGTTTTGGACTGGTAGGCGGTGCCATTGGGCCATATTATTTCGAAAATGATGCTCGAGCGACTGGTTTAGTGAATAGATTGCGTTACCAAATAATGTTGAATGACGTTTTTTTGGCCGAAATTGATGCTATGGCAGCGAACAAAGTTTATTTTCAGCAGGACGGCGCCATATGCCACATGTGGTGTAACAATGGCTGTATTGCGTGACAAATTTCCTCGGCATGTGATTTCTCAAAATGAAGACTTCAATTGGCCCCCGATATCGATTTAACACCACACACTTTTTCTATTGGAAAAAAATATGAAAAAAATCATCAAAAGAATAGCAGGTATTCTACTTCAATAAAAGCCTCTGAGTTTGAACTCTAGAATAAAATAAAAATACCACTTTCCATCAAAATATTGCTTTTAGCTATTGATTTAAAAGGACACGTCTTGTTGGATACATTGTATAATAGCAAATCTTTAAACCATCATAAACATCAACCATTTTGGGACAAATCATATTTTTAACTAGCTGTAGAGTATGCAACAATTCTAAAAAAGATTTGTTTGAAATCCACTTTTTGACGTTGGAGATATAGATTTGCTTTGAAAAGACTTGATCTGCCTTATGGCACTCCGCATCAAGGCTAAAATTTGTAGCATAAGCCTAATATGCGCCCATGCCGCTATGGAAGACATGGACGACGCCACCAAAGAACGTTTCTACGAACTTACGGACAAGATATATGAGCAATGTGAGAAGTACAAGAGGGTACCTGGGGCTCTCCGGATCATGAAACGCTAAATCAAATGTATACTTTTGAAATACACGTAAGACCAACACACATGCAGCCAACATTGACTCGGATCACCACCTTGTTGCAGTCAAGGTGCGAATACGGATTTCCCAAGCGCTACAACAAAGAAGAACTATAGTGAGAATATACAAAGTAAAAAAGCTGCAATCGAAAGAGACCGCCAGAATCGTTGCCGAACGCGTATCCCGAAATCTCTCTCAGTGCCACCATGCCATCTGAGACGCAGCAATTGATGTGCTAGCTTTCATCGTTCACTTGAAAAATTTGTCCACGTTGCATGAGCAGAAATGGATATAAAAATCTCTTCGAACTTTGTTCCAAAATCCAATTTTAGATACATAGACTAAGCTGCCAAACTGTGCCATTTTTAGAAAAATGTGGCCAGATCTCAAGGGAAAACCGACGACTTACTAAACAGAATCCAGAAAGACATCGCCAGACAACAGCGATCACAAAGAATCGGATTTCCGTGGTCGCAGTTGGACTAGGTATCTCCCAAGCCGCACTTGCAAGGCTTCAACTGAAAAGAAAATTCGTTTCCACTGTCTCTATATGTATATGTGCCTGTCGGGCAGACTGCGGCCATCAATCAGTAGTAAATTGTAATTCAATTTAGATAAGGAGGTATTAAGGAAATGAAAAATGCATAGAACTGAAAGAGGAGGATTGTGTCTAGACGTTTAAAAACTCTCTCCGTATAACTACTCAGCATCAGGCCATTTAGTCTTGTTGCCGTAGCTAATTAGAAACGATTGACACCTATTGCAGGATGTTTGGATAAATATCGACTGGTCTCGTCTTTGTAGCATATTTTGATGACAATTAATCTGCGATTTCTTCAGAAGCATTGGGCTTACGAGTTTATACCATAGTACTCTTAAAATCATACGTTTTTGATTCATCCTCCAAGAAATCAGAATTTCTGACCCATGATCAAGACTATTCCGTTGCACGAAGTCGACACCGAAAGTCCAATTCTTCGTGGCATTTGGTAGCGAATCGAATATTCTTCCACCTGCCACCGTACTATTTGTTATGTTGTTTCAGCATCAGATACCTGCTATAGTCTTGCTGGTGAACCGAGATAGGCCTCTCCAGTAAGTTCAAACAATTGGCAATGGCAGCATATCTTCCGATTATATTTCTTAAAGGTTAAAGTCAAGATATTGAGAACTTCCTTTTTTTACATTTGAACAGGTTGGAAAATTTTCTCTTACAATATCTGGAGCCCTACATCCATAGCTACATCCATAGATATTTTGTGCATCTTGTGCGGTAGTATTCATTCGTTGATCTTTCGCCTTAAAGCACTTTTTCATTGTGTGCCCTTTCCTTCAAGAAAAAGAGCAAAACTTCTCTGATTTTTCTGACTTCATCTTAGGAATGCCTCCAGCTGGTTTCACATTTACTCCAATTACTAGCCTGGCACCTACTCTAGACATAACACGATATTATCCCGAGATATATGTACGTAATCGAATCTTCGGGTGTAACAGCCGTTGCATCTGCTTCTCAATTGTAAGAACAGTACACGATTTGAGTATGCAAATCTATCGATGGGTTCATTACTTTCATGCTAATTAGCTGCCATTATTTTTCGGTAAAAATAGCAATCCCAGCTTTTATTCGGATGCAAATTTGGCGTCAAAGAAAGGCTTAGGGAATAATTCTCGAGCTTCAGGCATGTAAACGACCGCGTGATGATGATTCGTAAAAGGCTGAATTTGTCAACATGCACCTCGTAAATGCCCATGTCCTGAGGAGAAAGACGACCTCTTCCACAAAATCTATGAGCAGTGGTTGCATATGATGTGAATTGGTAATACTGTCTGAAAGAATACCCTGCACAACACCTACTCTGGAAACGGACATAGGATTATTGATTATGTGGAAGGACGTAATGTTACTGAAGCCGCCACGTGGTTTCCACACCATGATAACCATTGACTCCTGAACAACCAACCTTCAATCAAATTGATCACATTTCGATCGACTCAACGCACTCTTCCAGTGATTTGCATGTGCGAACGTTCCGGGAAACTAACATCAACTCGGAACTCATAACAGCTTCAATCGCAAGAGACCACCAAGGCTTTTTCCGATGGAGTTTTCCTATACTTCGCGAACAGTCCGATGTCGCCCTGCTCTTCGGCTGTAGAACGGGAACAGCAGTGTATGTTAATCTTATTAAACTCCGATATTAACAGCATAATCAATTGGGGGACTATCAACACAGTGGAATTTAATGCTTTCAAAACACAATGCTGTCTGCTGTCGTTAAAGCGTGATTTAAACACCCAGTCATTGTTAGTGAATGCCACTTGCATCGTTGAAATCGAAAAACTTTCCATTCTCGGTATATGTGCCAATTATAACCTATGTTGGAATGACCACATTTTAATGTCGCCAACAATGTGGCATGTTTCCTCAATCGATCTAAGAAATAATTCACCCACTCTGATCTATCCTCAATCTATAAGGTGTTCATCCGCCCAAAATTGGTCAGGTGCTCTTATAACATCTCTGCACCAGGAAGATAGAATTCAAAAGCATGCAATAAAATTCATAAGTGATGCTCATATCACTCAGTCAATTGACACCCTCGTACACCGGCGTAATGTCTCCTGATTCACCTTGTCCAATCACTATTTTTACCACCTGTGATCCATCGAAATTGTCAGTAATATTTCGCCCTGTCAAACCTTCAACCGTAACACCCGTCTATGAATGCACAGTATACGAGTACTCTGGAATATGGTGATTCGCTCCTAAGCCGTACAACTTACTTATGGAATATCCTGCCGAGCTCTTCATTTCCTAGTCATTATAACTTGCAAATATTTAAAACCAACATGCATCGGTAACTCCCTATCTTTCGCACGCTGCTCCATAGAAGTCGGCAATGGCAAAACCGAGACCTTCAATATCGGAAAAGGATTTAAACAAGGATTTAGTAACTTTCCATAAATCTATCAGCACAGATAGGTCGAATGAGCTATGAGATCATTATCTCCTTTTAATACAATTGAACCCCTTTTTCTGCCTAGCTAAAGTGAAGAAAAGCAGACAGGAGTGAACAGTCAGCCGATAGGCAAGTAATAGCTCTACCCTTGTAAGGAATGCACCCGTAATACTCATGCTCTAAGTAATCAGTAAAAATTTCGGCCTGCCGATATTCTTAAAAAACTTTGACAGCCGTTTTGTGGTTGTCCAATATAAAATCTACAAAAAGGCTTGACTCCTTTACGCTCCTGATATCACAACCCTAAGCGTCCACAAAGCAAATCTCAAAATCAAAATCAAAATCAAAAAATTAAATAAAAAACAAAAAGTTTAAATTATTTTTTTAAATTTATTTTAATTTTTTTTCCAATGGTGTATGGGTTTTTGCTGTTTTTTTTTTCTAATTTTGTGCTTATTCTTAAAAACTAAATTAACAAACAAAAAAGTAAAAATCTTTTTTTTTTATATTCTAGTCCAAACTTATAAGCAAACTTGTAATTTTAACTTAAAAAGTCTTTCTTTATAAAAAAATTTACAAAAAGAAAATAAAATTAATTCTGTTTTTCCTTAAATTTAATACATCACATGTTTTTACAACTAAAAAAAAGAAAGGAAACGATATACACGAACACAAATATACAGAATTAATTATTCTTTTTTTACAGAAAATAAAAGAACTAAAAATAAATAAGGTACAATAAACAAAAGGAATTAAATAAATTATTTAAAAAAAAAAAAAAAAAATTAAAAGATAAATTTTGCGAAAACACCACGTTCTAAGGATACTATCCGTAACTCACGCTCTCACATTTAACCATATGTACACAATGGAAGGAATCGGAAGGGAAAGAAAAACGGAAATATAGAGCTTAAAAGGATATTTACAAATCGTGTGTGTAGTAGTATTCATTGTTTTTTGTTTTTTGTTTTGTCATAAATATTCGAAGAAGGAACTGACTGTGGCTACATGCTATGCTTACTATTCTCTATATTTACAGGATCAACTCGTATGAAGATGTCTTCCTATTCCTCCTCCTTCTGGTCAAGTATACTCATATGTACACGTCCTTTTTTCCAATTCTTCCTTCACACATAGAGAGATAGACTATGAATGAATGTGTATCAGGGTGTGCTGCTATATGTTTGGTTTTTGTTTTGTTGTGTTTGTGTATATTTACAATGGTTATATCGACTGGCTCACGCTTTAGCTGTTGTATTACAGTTGACTACATCGTTGTTGCTGTTGGTGGAACTGCATCCGGTTGTTGGTAGTGTCATCGTCGTTGTTGTTGCTGTTGCTGTTGTTGCCGTAGACGATGATGACTGTTGGGAGTTGGAAGCTGCTGCAGAGTTATTATTCGGACTACGATCAACATTCGTGTCCTTTGGAGTGGACGACGATGATGCTGCTGCTGTTGCTGATGGTTGTATGGGCTTTAGAGCTGGTTGGTTGGCTAGCTGCTGCTGTTTTCCTTGTCGACGATTCCAGCCAAAATTTAACGCCGCTGTTAGTTTGTTTTGACTTCCAGTACTGGTGCCGGTGGTAACACCCACTCCTCGGCCAATTGATGATACTGGTGTGCTACTATGATGATGGCTGTATCCTGAATCTGAGCCAAAACTAGAATCACCACCACCACCGCCCGTACTGCCCCTGGAGTACAATTGATGATTGTGATGATGATGATGTGCTGCAGGATGCTGAAGATGCGAAGGCACACCACCACCACCACCACCACCACCACCACCACCACCAGCACCACCAGCAGGATGATGATGATGATGATGAGCTGTTGTTCGGTAGGAACCCATTAGGCCAGCACTTGTGTAGTCTGGGGCAATGTATTCCGGATATGATAGTGGAACATTGCCACCAACTGCAGTCGCATTGCGGCCTACTATTGTCGGTTGATGTTGCTGCTGTTGTTGTTGCTGTTGCTGTTGCTGTTGCTGATGGTCCTGTCGGGCACAGGTGTCATAGAGGTATCCTTCATGGAAAATAGGTTCCGCATAGCCATAGGTCGGTTCAATAGGATCTATTGGAGGAACTATTCGTCTACGGTCGATGCTACGTGGATTCGTTCTAGAACGCATCGAATTCAACAAGTTGCTAGCGGCATAATACGGTTGTGGATACCGATTCGGATGATTGAGGATGTTTCGTTCGCGAAAGATTGTCGCTACCGCTGATCCTGGATGGTGCAGTTGATTGTTAATACGATTACGTCGTTCCACTTCATTCTCCAGTGTATTGTAGTACTGAACGCGATTGTTATTGTTATTGTTGTTGTGATGATGGTTGTTGTTGTTGTTGCTTATATTATTATTTAGACTATGATGATGGAAATTGTTGTTATTATATGCCAACGACATAAAATTATGACTTCTATTGTCGTAGAGGTGATTCTGTGTCATTGGAACCATCATATCACCAACTAGCTGCTCTGAACCCGCCGAAGTATTAAACTCATCCATGCTATTACTGTTAGCCGGTGGTTGCTTATGTCGATTCTTTCGACTATTATTCTGTCGCCCAGTTGTGTGCCGGAGCATTCCCGAAAGGATACCACCCGTTCGACTAGTTGGCGGGTTGTTATTACTCGATGATGCAGAAGTCGACATGGTTGCCGATGTAGCGGTCGTTCCATCATTGTGGGTATTCGAGGAAGATGACGATGAGAGCAGGGAATTACGCTCCTGACCGTTGGAGGGCTGTGACATTCGTTCATGATAAATTGTCGATACGGGTATAGTTGACGCTGTGTCTGAGATCGATTTGTTAAAGGATCTCTCACCGGGCAGTGAGAGTTCATCCTCGGCAAAGTCATCGTCTGAGTGAAGTGGTGGCTCTGATTCACCATCGGAATCACGTCCTGGACCGAGCTCTTCGTACACGTTGTCATTCGAACGATAGGGATCGGGTCCCGGTGATGAGGAGACTAGAAATGGTGGTGACCTAGTCATAGGATAGCCGCTGGGATAATGAATTCCTTTTGAATGGTGCAACATCTGTAAAAAAAAAGAAAGGGAATTAGTTTCGTTATTTTTTGTAGTGGAGTTTAAGGAGAAAATATTTTTGATCCTATAAGAAGGCAACGAATGAGGGGTAGAAATAGAGATAAGTATTTAGATGCATGTGATTGGATTGAATGAGCTTGTCATTCTAGAAATATTCGTTTGTTGCTGAAAGATGGATGTTTAGATTAAATTCAATTTTAGTTGCATCCTTTTGGAATTATAAGTGTCCGTTTTTCCTAAGAAAAATCGTCGGAATATCAGAATGCGAGGCTTTTAGATATGAGGGGTGTCAATTCAACTATTCATCGGCCTACTTAAAAGGATTATCGTCTCCTCTTTTCTTGAAAGGCACTTTCATGTTTTATCGCTTTTGATCATAATTCATGTGAATGTTCCAACAAAAAGGAATAAGACGAGGACCATATGCACTCTGTAAATCTTCTGCATAACTTCAAGGCAGGACATAGGGCACAGGACCATAAAGATAAAACGAGCAAAAACGACCGATAAAAACCTCACATTTCATCCTCAATTACTGTCACTTTTCGAATCATCTATGCATTTTCAAAGGATATTCATTTTACTGGCTAAGTCTGTTCTTTCGTTTCTTTTTATTTTCAGCTTTGCTTATTTTTTACTTTAATGGCCGTGTGTCCTTTTGTTTCCTTGTGTACACTGTGCACGTGTAAAAGGGGGTTAAAACCTGTCTACTGTCATATCTAACCGGTTATTTCCCCTCTTATTCAAATGAATGGTTACCGTAAGACCTGTAAAAGGTATTTGTTGTTTGTTTCTTTTTTTTTTCGTTTTCTCTCTATTATCCTGGTAATCCTTTTTTCGGGGCGAGAAAATGTACACAAGACTGACTATCCGCATGAGAGAGTACAACTCATATAACTTGTTCAATTGCAAGGACAAAGCTTCTATGCCCTTTATTCCTTTTGGAAATGTGGCAAATTAAAAAGGACATCGTTATTTCTTCACATTTTTTTTTTTGCAGAAAGGAAAGCTTAAATATTTTTATACGTATAAGTATGTATCTATATGAAGTTGGAATGACTAGGTTTCTAGCAAAAAATATAAACAGAAAAAATAAAAAGGAGAGGTCACAACGAATGCCAAGTCAGTTTATTTGCATTGTTATGTCCTTTTAAATGAAAAATATGTCCGCTCGTATTTTTCTTTTCTTCTATTCGCAAAAAAAAAAAAAAACAGGAAATAGTAGTCCTTTTGAATATTAATGAGGTCCTTCCTACTATAAGCAAAGTATAGAGCAAAAAGGACGGATTATTATAATTTTTTTTTTCTTCCTTTACTACTGCTGTTTTTGTATCCTTTCTTTGCGTGTTTGCCATTGCTGATGTGATTAATGTCAACCGAAAATAATAGAAAAGAAGGATACTTTCAGGAAGAGGACGAAAAGTTGTAGAAGTTCGCTGCGTTGATGTATTGGGTTCAAGAAGATGGTTCAAGAGACTGAAGTGCATAAATGATAAGGAGGTATTTTTTGTGAGCTTGAATTAACAGATTGTTAGAGGAGTTTTTGTCAACTTTGAATTAAGGAAACACATCGAAAATGTTGGGGAATTGTAAGCTTTAATACAAAATTAAGCCGGCAAGAGGTTAGTAGTTCTTTTTCGTATAAAATGTTAATATTCCACCTGAAGCGAGATATGTAGAAACACTACCTTTGAACGATAGCATTGAGTCTATGCAACCGGTATGCAACTCAATGCAGCGATGTAGGAATTGGTTAAAATATATATAGGGGTGAGGAACGCGCCGTAAAAGCCTTAGGAATCGAAACCAGCCTTTCGGATACGGATTAGAGCCTTGATGACAATTTTTGGTTGCTGAAAACGAAGGACGAGAGATTTCAGATCTCTTCGAGTTGAGAGAGAGATTATGCCGTGATGAATAGCCTTCGTCCAATCGGGAACAGTATCTTACGCTACTCTTGTGAGCGTTTAATGAATACAACAGCAGAACGAAAGTGCATCATAATGATAAAAATACACCATCATCGAGTGTTTCGCACCAAAACCTCGCTCAGCATGAGAAGGTCAACTTTCGCGGTCAACTATGTAGATGGTGACTATACTGACTATATATATCTTTGATGGACGATTTCAAGGGCACTCTAGGAAGGAACTTGACACAGGATTAAACAACTTTCATCTGATAAACAGTGAACAGAGGAGCATATAAATTTCGGATGGAACATGACCACAATCTTATAATCGCTGTAGCATGCCTTCGTTTTGCATCTTTTCAAAGCACCCATGTCAGTATTTAAGTTTACTAAAGAACACATCTTCAAACTACATCTTGACGATAACTGACATCGACATATAATCAGCTTAGTAAATTTATAGAGTACTCAAGACGGTGTTAAGCCATTTAGATAGCGGAAACTCTAATAAACCTTTCGAAGCAACAAATTCCCTATCTTCCTCGTCGAAAAGGCCGCAATAGTGATTAAGGCTCTTAAGTGTGATGGGCACTGACAGCATTTAAACTGCATTTGATGGATTACGAAATTTGTTAAAAAGGGGTCGAAATAATAGTCCAATACAAGATCAAAGAACATTTAAACCTTTGGATCTTCTTGCAGCGACCATAACTTGCAAATCACTTTAGAGCAATGCGGTACAGATGTATGTATGTACGTGCTTCCAATTTACCTACTTCAAGTAGGCTTTTGAAAGCGTTAGCATGGGTAGTCTTGGGGAGGATGGATATGGATGTACAACGGGCAAGCTGTTAAGACTTTTGGAATCCAAAGATGTGTACGAGAGAGCTTCATTTTATCGCCTCTTCCTTTCATGGTAATGTGGTCCTTAAAATACGGTGAAAAAGAAGCAACGGAATAAAATAAACCACGATGTCATACCTCATCTAGATTATATACAAAGTATTCTAAAGGTTTTGGAGTACTAGAAGATGTACAATTTAATAGACGAGGCAAACAAGGAAGGTTTCGTCTGTGAATGAAATGCAACGAATACATGAACACAAGTCAGGAACCCATACAGCGAGGCAAGTGACAATGGCAGATCACGCCTTAATACCGAGGAACTGCATAAATGCAAGGCATGCCATGTAAGGAAAGCCCCTTATTCATTCGGTCAACGGAATAGATGATGAGTAATCAAGGATACTTTTGATATATTGCAATTCGCAGCGGAAAATTGTGCTATTTTCGAGGGCCCACAGAAATTAAAGAAGAAACACTGTGTCTTGGCTAATAACCTCGAACTTCAATGATCTATAAACTAACCTAAAATAGACTGTCTCTGGATCGATTAAAGGGTCCTATACGATGCAGTTCATCAACATTCTACTGTTGAAGTTTGGAAATTCTTCCAAATATACTCGTTGTCATGGGACAAGTACTCGTACATACCGATTTTTGAAACTACGTTAATATTCATCACGAATATTAACATTGAAGCGGATGATACTTGAATGAAAGGGGGACGTGCATGGCGATAGATTGGGATACTGTTGACTATCCTATAATTCGGATTAGCGCAACGCAACAATCAAGTGGTGGTCTTCGGTAACTGCATGAGTGAACCCTTACTAAATGCTAAAATGGCGAGGTCATAATACTGGCCTACGACGTCATATGGCCCACAACTCTATACGGCAGAGATTTAAAAAATACGATTTCCGGATCACGAAACGCTAAAATAAATCCATCACCTTGCGTTCGACGTAAAACATGCCTGCAGTATTCTGGATGTCCGAACTTTGCGGGGGCCAAATTTGACTAAGATCACTACCTTGTTCTAGCCAAGGTGCGAATGCGGATTTCCCAAGCGCCATAACAAAAAAGAACTACAGTGAGAAGATATAACGTACAAAAGCTGGAATCAGAAAAGACCGCCAGAATCTTTGCCGAATTGATGCCACCGGCATCAAGTACCGATGACCAGTGCTAACGTGCCATCAGAGACGCCGCAACTGATGTGTTGATTTTCACCCGACCTCCGCCAAGAAATCCCTGCATTGATTAAGAATCCCACACGCAGCTCAACAAGAAGCCTGCAAACTGGCTCTGCAAAGAAGGACGATGGCCGCTCGTGAGCTCTACGACCAGAAGAAACGGGAAGAACATAGACTTCCCCAGAAGAAGAAAAAAAGAGCGCGATCGAAGATATGGAGAGTTTGTTCTCCAGGAACAACTTACGAACGTTTTACTAACAAATAGATAGTACGTGTCAAAACAAGAAGACCCGTATTGAAGCCTGTATAGATGAAGAAGGAAACCTTGTAGTATAGTCGTCGTCGGTGCTGACAATATGGACAATTTTTTCTCTAGACTGTATAACGGGGAAGAAGCCCAACGATGATAACCAAAACCTGGTCAAAATGAAGTAAGGACAGCAATATCCATGCTGCAAAACAACAAAGCAGCTGCACCTAATTGCTTACCGGCCGAGGTAAAGCAGCAAGAAATGACTTTGTGGGGAGCATACACCAACCCATTTCTCAGATCCGGTCAGAAGAGTGTATGCCTGATGAATGGAATCTCAGTATCGTTTGCCCGATCCACAATAAAGGAGACCATCTCAGCTACGCCAAATATATAGGTCTTATCTGCCATATTATGTGAACGTCTGAAACCGTTCGTCAACAACCTGATTGGCCCCTATTAGTGCGGTTTCAGACCAGGAAAGGCAACAATCGACCAAATCTTCACACTCCGGCAGATCCTGGGAAAATTGAAGTCCAAATCGATACCCACCATCCTTTCATCGATTTTATGACAGCATTTATAGAGACGAGCCATGTCTAGTTCTTCAGTCTGGGCAGAATGACGATTGAGAACGCTCGCTGCTCCGTCAAGATCGGTAACAACATAACTGAGACCTTTGATGTCAAAAAAGGTGTTCGACAAGGTGGCGCGCTGTCATGTGACTTCTTTAACATCATACTTAAAAGAATTGTGAGGAACTCACAAGAGAACACTGGAGGCGCATTCTTTGAAAAATCTGTGCAACTTCTAAGCTACGCCGATGACATCAACATAATTGGGAGAACTCACGGGCTGTAACGGGTTTTAGTATTGTGATGGAAGCCAGCAAAATGGGTTTAGTGATAAATATCGACGAATGGAGAAAACGTCACAGTCGACAACTATAATTTCGAGGTATTACGGGACTTTGTCTACTTTCCCTCAGCAAAAAATTTTGCCAACAACACCTCAACAGAAATAAAACGAAGATACACTCTTGCCAATAGCAGTTTCTTTGGGCTAATCAGAGAAAGGAGAAGTATGGTCCTATTTCGAAAAACTAGGGAGACTTTATATAAGACCTTGATCATCCCACTCCTACTTTATGGCGCTGAAGCGTGGACTCTATTTAAGAACGGACGGAGATATCCTCAGGTCTTTCGAGAGAAAAATTCTTCGTAAAACTTTTGGTCCCGTTTACGTTGACGGAATCTTCTCCAACGACGAACTATACGAGCTGTACGGCGACTGAAAATCAGAAAACTGTCCATCAGTCGCCTGAGGTGGCTGGCACAAGTATAGCGAATGGGCACCGATGCTCCGGCCCGCAGAGTTTTCGAATCTAACCCGGTGGGACGACGCAGTACAGGGAGACCTCACCTTGGGTGGCACGCAGAAGTAAGGGCCACTTCAACCGACCTGGAGCGCACTGCAGCTGGAGGCAGTTAGCTTAAGATCAGGCAACTCAAGAGGTTTGTTAGTTGAGACCCAGGTTCACTCCGAACAGTAGAGCCACCTAAGTAAGTAAGCAAGTAAGTACTTGAATGACAGTTAGAGAATATTTACACTATTCCCCTTACTTGTTCCAGTAAGCCCGATGGATCAGAGTTCTACGCCTTGTTCATTTCATTTCATTTTCATTTTTATCCCAGCCTCGTCCGAAGGATTCTAGCGTCAATTTACGCCTGAGTCGATATTTTTGTATCAAAAATAGACATTCTCTACAAACTATACAAATGAACTTGGAAATCCTGGTCTTCAAGGCAAATTTCGGCCGTTCCATTTGCAAGGGGTTCGAATAGATTTCGCAAGAACCTGGTGCGACCAAAGGATAATGCCGTAAATATTGACAGGATACTGACACACGTTGACATATTTACTTTCGAGTTATATACACATTAACGCAAACCATCTGAAAACAGGGATCACGCAACGCAATCATCTAGACAGGAGGTTGGTTTACATTTCAATAATTTTTTTTTCTGTACGTATTCGTACAATATATCCTTTAACCAGTTTATCGCAGGACAAAAACATACATATGTACTGGACTAAAAAAAAATAGGGTTGACATTTAATTTCCAACCCTTCATATCCTGTTTCCTTTACCCTATCATGTTGTATTAAAAAAAAAAAAAAATATTCCAAAAAACAGGACGAAAAAAAAAATTGTTAAATCCTTCCAACGATTGCATTAATCGGCAACGTTTCACGATACTGTACAGTGCACACGACTCTAGTGATTAAGGATGATTAACGAGCTTGCTCTTATCCTTTTTTTCCATGTGCACAGAGTATCAGCGTTCGTTTCATTTTAAATGATTTTATTTTTAATATGTTTTTTTTTTTTTGTATTTTGAAATTCAATCAGAGATCTCCAAGTGAAGGGTAGATGTCAGCGACCCCTTCGACAAAAAAATAAAAAAAACAAAAATTATTTAAATTCAATCAACAAATCCTGGGAATGTTGTCAAACTTAATTTAATTGAATGCTAGTACGAACGTTCTCAGATGTCCTTTCCCTGACTTTTTGCTTTTTTTTTTTTTTTTTGACGGAATTTCTACCAATCTCTCGAGTCCCGTCAGTGTGATTTTGCGATTTCTGTTGTGAGTGCAATTACTGTCGACTTACAAATATTATGTAGAGTGAAAAGACGAAGGAGAAATAAAAAAAAAAAAAAGAGTGGAAAAAATTCCTTCCAATAATTGCATAAAGGATATATTTGACAGTTATTACATCGTCTATATGTTGAGCTTCAATTGACATGGCAAGTGGTTCTTACTGATTTCTCTTTTTTTTGTCATCGTGAAGTTTTTTTTATCGTCACTCGTAGGGAGGTCCTTGTTGGAGGAGAATTTGGACTTTTATTTTTAGCCAAGGATCAAGTAAATCTATTTTTCAGAAGGCATTATGGGGGTTTTTGGCAACAAACATAAAAAGATGTGAGAAAATTGCAGAAGGAAATTGTCAGAGAAAAAAAGGAGCAAAAGTGTGAAGAAATCTGGAAATTTTTACACAAAAACTGGAGATGGAACAAGAAGCAATCGTCAGGGGTTTGATTTTGCTGAACAAGTGAATTTTTCTGTGTTCGGCTGATCAAATCAAATTGTGTCACAGCTTAAGGATTCAATTGAAAGAGCGATGTAGTTTTTTGTTCAATGACAAAGGATTTTAGGATGATGTTCGTTTCAAAGAGGAGGTAGCCTTGATCTGAATGTGAAGGGCTTTCAGACAGTTGTATAAATTGAAGCACCTTGGCAGGGTAGTCACAATACTGAGCGGATGAGTATTTACAATACCCAACTTACCTATGTTAATATTATTACATAAGAACTGGTGTATTATAGACACCTGTCGATATACAGAGCCTCTGACGATGGCAAGGTTCAGGTCCAGGTGCAGGTTCAGTCGATGAAACTCTTAGTCATAGTCATATTGATTGTAACTTTCTGATGTAGTACTCACTATATAGATCATCTTCATATTTCGAAACTTTAATTGAGGGAACTAACCAATATTCACTTTGGACATTATGATTTCTTATAGTAACCACTTTCTCTTTCTGATCCCTCGCAATCGAAGTGATAAAACCTCCTTTATATGAATAGTGTCTCATGATAACAACATATTTATTCTAATACTGTCGTCTCGATAACCTTTCTTTAGGCAATACAACTTCAAATACAAGGAATTACTAGAAACAAAAAGTAATCCAATGCAATCGATGACCGGCGTTGATCATGACGGTTAGTTAATAAGTTATCTGTCCAAAATCATACGGAAACTGCCAAAGTGTAATGTTATTGCTTCATATGCAACTGATCTTCGAGACTGATCGCCCACTTTTTACAATCGTAATAAGCCGTCGAAGTGATCATTGGTTTTTTCGATTTAAGTGAATTAATCTTGCGAAATTATCATATCTCTATTCCGATAAGTCTTATTTCCACTGTCGATGAAATCATTCGCTTTTCTTATGAAAATCATTCTAAATAAGCACATGTCCGAAGTGTTCATTCACAGCCTACCGAACGTCTCCTCTTTTTACTGTATAAATCAATATTTTGTTGTATTTGAATAAATCTTTTATCAATGGCATTAACCTTTTAGTTGAATAACCCGTATATGAATGTCAATATGTCTAAACAATTGAATGATAGAATTATTCAGTTGGCAAAGCGATCCTCTGACAAAAATTTATTCGAATCAGCAATCGACAAAAATAATCGCTAAATCGTTGCTAACAATTCGTTCAAGCTGGGGCCTCCTTGGCTGACATCCTGCTTTCGTTGCAACTCTTTCTACCACAGAAGCATTTTGATTAAATTTCTCAATTCACCCAATGATTATTAAGTAAGGTACTTTTGTCTTTTTGCCTTAGCTCCTGCTGGGGTAGAGATCATACAGACACATACTAGCTGGTTGCAGCCAAGATACATCTACGGATATCTGAAACGCCACAACAACGAAATAATACTGCGAAGGGCGGCATGTTGAATGCCTGCAATAGCTACAAACCGCCACAAACTTTGTTGTACCGCTTTTACACCGTGAATCAAGCGCTAAATATGAGTGGCAGCGGACGGAACCAATAGCTTATCAGAAATATCGCATTTAATGTGTTTGGTTCTTCCGGACGATACTAACGAAATCACTGTTTTTCAGGCAAGCACATTAAGTAAAACAGTTCGAGTATGAAGCGGCGCTGCATTGAAGAACGAAAACTACTCTGCAAACTACGTACAAAGGACGACTACTCGTTGTCTGCAATACTAAGCATGAGATAGAGGAAATGAAGAGATGCTCCTCCAGGAATAACGCTGAAGTTTTACCAAAAGATAAAAGCAACATGTCAAGCCAGAAACACGTAATGTATGACTGGGGAATTTACATATCAAATATTCTCGGGCAAAAAGTGATCACTTTTCTGCATACACCCACGCCTGTAAATACAGCCCAGTTGTTTTGGTCCAAGTGAAACATAGGTATATCCTCCCCCACACCTCTCAGATCACTCAGATCTGAAGATACCACTTCAACACTTCCAGATTGTGCTTTATCTCCGCTTACACTTCAAGATGCTGTCATCTTCAATGAAAAGAATTTGGTTTTGCACTCGTGTAGTAGCAAGAGTACTTCCAGATCTTAATATCCACAAATCCACTGGTCCTGATGGTATATATCTCCTTCTTTCGAAGACGTCTTATTCCACCATGGCAAACCACTGCGCAAGCCTTTTCATCAATCCTGCTCGTTAGGACTCTTTCCGAGCAGATGGAAAACAGCATTTGTCCAGTCGGTCCCTAAAAAAGGCGAATCTACTTCCCCCTCCTCCTGCAGACCCATTGCATTTACGTCCCTCCTTTCCAAGGTCATGGAAACGCTGATAAACCGGCAGCACATGAAATATCTCGAAGCATGAAAACTTCTCAATGACCGGCAGTACGGGTTTCGTTGCAACCGGTCCACTGGTGATTTGATGGCAGGTCTCACCGAAAAGTGGAACCAAAGCGTACATCAAACTGGCGAACGCAGGATAGATTCACTTGATATTTCTAAGGCATTTGACAGAGTTTGGCATCAGGCTATTTTGTCAATGGTTTAGAAATTACCTTTCGAAACGTTTAATTCAAATTGTCTAGCATGGTTTCAAGTCTGATATTCACAAAATAATTGCTGGTTCCGTTCTGTCTCTCACACTTTTTTTTAGTTCACATCAATGATCTCTTGTCTGCTACTTCTAATCCAATATATTCCTTTGCTGACGATAGCACTCTCTGCTTTTCATATTCGTTCCCGGATTCACGTCCCTGCTCTTCGGTTGTAGAACGGAAACGGCAACGTATGCTAAGCTCATTAAATTCCGATATAAACAGCACTGCTAAATGGCGAAGTGTCAACAGAGTGGGATTTAATGGTTCCAAAACACAATGATGCCTTCTGTCGTTAAAGCGAAATTTAAACACCCAGCCATTATATATTGAGGGCACTTGCATCGTCGAAACCGATAAGCTTTCCATTCTCGGTATGTGTGTCAATGACAGCCTATGTTGGAATGACCACATATTCGGTGTTGTCAAAAGTGCTGCAAAATGTCTAGGTTTCCTCAAGCGATGTAAGAAATAATTTACCCCCTCTGATATGGCCTCTATATATAAGGCCAATACAATACCCACATCTGGCCGGGTGCGCCCAAAACATCTCTGCACCTGCTATATAGGATCCAAAACCGTGCGGTAAAACTCATAGGTGATACTAATATCACTCAAACAATGGACACCCTCGAACACCGACGTAATGTCTCTTGTCGCACTCTGTTTTATCGGTATTTCCACCACCAGTGCTCCATAGAAATAACAGTACAATTCCGCCCCTTCAAACTTTTAACCGTAACAACCGCCTCGCTATGAATGCTCATCAATATACTCTCAAGCCCACTTTCGGATGTACTCTCAAATATCTTGATGCGTTCCTAAGCCGTACAATTCGCTTATGGAATGCCCTGCCTAGCTCTTTATTTCCTAGTCATTATAACCTTCAAACATTTAAAACCAACGTTCACCGGTACCTCTCTTTCCATCTTCCCTGATTTTCCTTCGCCCGCGCTGTGTGCGAACATTTTAAGGGTACTTAAGTCCCTTGTGCAAAAACAAAAAAAAAACAAAAAAAAAACGCATAGGAGATTCCTTTTAAATCTCCACTCCAATCATCGTAATCCTGCTTATAATGCAGAAGATTGGATATTACCAATGGTGGATAAAGATATCTTTGGCCGTTTTGAATGTAAAATTTTTGGTCGTGTTTAGATTGACGAGCTTGAATGAGGAGATACAACAGCGAACTGTACGATGTCTACAACGATATCGAAAAGTTTGGACTCGTACCCAAATCAGCCCGGAAAAGTATGGCGAATGAACATTAACGCTCCGAGCCAAAGATTTTTCGAAAGCAAACAAGCCTGTAATAGTGAACCTCTCTTTAGGCCACGCGAACAGGTAGGAAGGGATATCAACTGTTTATACGAGTAAGTGCGAAACTGAAACCAAGAAGTCAAATAGCGTACTAACTGGTCCATTTCACCCGACTGCGAATACAAGGAATGTATGGAATTTACCTGACAAAGTGTATTGGCTTTTTATTTCTATTTGGTCTTGTCAATAGATTATTCTTGAACACATACGCATATATGGTGATCTGGTCCGAATGTATTGCTTCTTGTTTTCTGAGCTCTTTACTCAGACAGTAGTTCAAAATTCTTGAGAGGACTTAATCGATCGAAAGCAATCATTTAAAATTGGATGACAGCTCGTTTAAGATTAAAAGGAAGAAAGTTCCGATTAACCTTAATTCCTATCTGAAGATGGTGTCTTGATGTTCTAGCTGGCAATTGCGTTCAGCGTGTTTTGTCGTGCTCTGACATAAGCACTTGGATATCGATCCGCTCTATATAAAAGATTTGAACTTTGTCTGAGACTTCGAAAACAAAACCCACTTCCGCACATCCGCCTCAGAAACATAATCCTCCGAAAACAGTCATAAACAACTATAATATCAGATACTTCCAATTCCCTTTTCAAATTCAATGACAAAAATCGAGGAAAACGATAATTCAATGTCACAAAGGATAATGCTCATATTTGCTGTTTATTTATCTTCTGTCTCCACCTTTCATCGCTGTTATGTGTAATGTGATATCGCGGCATGGAATCCTCCGCGCAAAAAGTCATTCACAAACAAATGTAAAAGAAAAAAAATATAAAACATCCTTTCGTTAAAAGGGAAATGTGATTCCTATAAATCTACACTTCTTCACATTCATACACGTCCATAGAAAATGATGGCAAAAAAGTACTCGTACGTACGACTATGAAAAGAAAATTAAATTAAAAGAAATGAACCAGGACGAGGAATAATAAAAATAATCATCAAATAATAATATTCCATCATTTCACATTGTCGCATCGTCTTCTCATATTTATTCCCTTTGAATGTTGAATGGTTTCATTTGTTCTCGTCTCACGCTCTGTACTTATACACTAAACTATAAAGAAGAAGATACGAATATCGTATTTCTTCAAGACATAGACACTCACCTCTGCTTGAGACATGGGAAAACTTTTTTCCCTTTTTTTTTTTTTTTTTTAAATAACATAGAATACAAGGAATGAAAAAGCAATGACACATGTTGTGACAGGACCTGTCCAAATGTTTTGATTCTCATTATATCTCGAATATCCCCTATCCGCCTTAAAGAAACAAATAACAAAAAGAAAAAAACGACATAGAAATCCTAACCCACAAAACAATCTATTGGATTAAACAATTAAACAAAATCCACACCGGATATTTGTCCTTATTTTCTCATAGAACAACTATCCATAAGTCCACATATAGGTAGCATATTGCAAGGATATCTTTTACCACAAAACAGCAATCCTTTAACGAACCAAAATATACAATATATCCATCAAACCTTTCTCTTCATACGCTGCTATTCATAGTCTTCTCTTCGTATCTCTTGCCTTATATAAATAACCACACTTCCTTTCGATTATCCTTCCAGCTACTTTCTAACAATCACAGATAACCCATTCATTCAGTTATCCTTTCATTTCATGTAGTAGTCCTTGAGAGAGCCTTTTCTGAGGAAGGCTCCCACCCCATTCACCCATTTTCAATCCCTTTCGTCCTTGTTTCCACTTCAACTAACATGCTACACACTCGATTAATAATTACAATTGCAATTAAATTCTTGTGGTCTTCTTGTGTGGTATGCAACTTTGTCCCATATGTGTATTGCATCTCTGAATGTATTTGTGTATCTGTGGGCTGTGGGCAAATGCGCGGGTGCGTATCCCCCCATAGTAGGCGAAGGAAGTATTATTGTGGTCTTATTCGTTTTTCAGTCTAAAAACAAAACCGAGAGAGGTACGAGTACGAACGAATACGAATACGAGAATAAGGATTACAAGCCTGAAACCACATTTCCATCCATTCTTCTACCGAATGAAAAGCTGGATATACTCACATTTATAGGTGTTAGTGTAACTTGTCTGGTCATCATTTGACCATGCTGAATCCCTTTTTACCAGTAATCGTACGAATACATTCATGCATATGTACTGATGTGATATTTTGTTAATTGAGTCCTGTTTCGGTTGATATCGCTTTTAGGCGGTTTGTGTGTGGGTAATATTGTATCTCACAACGGGATAACATCAATTTTGATCCGAATTTTCATTGTTACATTGTTTTGTGGATGGTAATGGCTCAAGAAGATACGAGATACTAATACCCTCAAGGGATAAATGATACCAAGGGAAAGCATTTACATAGTGCGAATGGTTTAAGGAAGGTATTACAATCAATATTTTGTTAGGTCAGAGGTAGCTTTGGACTTAAAATTATATGTATCTAAGCATATTTAAAATAGGAAAAAGATCATGAGAAAGGTTATGATCATCTAAGGATAGTGAAAGTTGTATAAGATAAACTTTAGATTCACCTTGTGGTAATTTAACGTTTGATAAAGTTTTGCTGAACGACAGATGATTATGTATACGTTTGAGTTTGCTTACAATTCATCTGGCTGATCGTCAGATGACCAAAATTAAGCAAGCTTATATTGATCCCATGGGCTTTCGGTATTATTAAAGTGATCTTGCAGTGATCTAACGAAAAGTTTTTGAAAAACAAACGACCTTAAGCACGCAATCCAAGGAGGCCCTGCTATAGATCTCAGGAATCTGGGATGATGGGAGATATTCATTGCCTATCGATCCAGTGATCCCGCAGTTCAGATCTCTAGTTAATAATAAAGACTTCACTTTGACCATTTTGATTTTGTTTCCAACTTTAAATCATATGTTATCACAAGAAAACTATCCAAAAATCGATCAAATTGATCAGTGCTGATAGAATGCTGATTCCTAGAATATGATTGCTTATTTAAAATTGGAATCCAGCAACTCCAATTTATATTTGAACTTTCGTAACTGACAAGCAGTTCAAAGCGATCAAAGCAATGGTGTTGATCTTGCAAAGTCATGCAGATAGATGATCTGGCAGCTTGAACTAATACCTATCTCATTTTTTACCTTCAAAACATAAGACTAAAATGCTCCAACTTACCTCAACATTATGATGATGTCTCATAACTAACGGCCGGTGTCCTAAATGTGCATCTGGATCTTCATATTGCACCGAATGTCCACCCGGTAGGCCACCATTCATATGTGGGCCACGTGTTGGTGTCTTGCAGGGTAAAAAGTTTTGAACTTTTCTCTTATTCCTAGAAAGGCAAACAGAAAATAAAAAAAAAAGGTTAAAAATCAAATAAAAATCAAAGTTAATGAAATATACGAGTACTCGTACTCGTACTCGTTCCCTTGTCCCATATTGTATTCTCGGAAAAAGGATATTTATTAAGTACGATTCTGGGTAATATGTATTACGAATAAAGTGGAAGGCAAACGGAGACAAATTTAATAAACTCTGTGCGAAATTTAATTTCAACTGTCGTGTTCGGTATGGTGTGCCACCGTATTGAATAAGAACGGTCATGGTACTGTATACAGTGGGTGGTATTTATATGTATAGTCTTTCAGTGATTTATGCCATTCACAGGAATGAAAATGAACAAATGAATCCTTATAGAGAAAATACAATGCCTCTCTACCCGTTGGCATTCTATTTTGGTGCGTAATTTGCATTTGCATGCCATTGTTCGCATTTTAAAATGGGGGAAGAGGCAGAATATTCTTATCCTTGATACTAATATTGTTCGTTATATACATGAATATGTGTACGGTTCTCAAATATATCTTAAATTCAATCTTTAAATGTGAATAAATATTTAAATTAGCAAAGCATCGACTGACACCATCTTCCTTAAATGATATTCAAATACTTGTTCTACAAAATATATCAGACCGACGACTGTCAACTTCAGTGACAAAGTCGGAAAATAAGTTACAGAAAAATGGAAGAAATTCGCTAATTAATTTGATTAAAAAAAAAAAGAAATAAAAAGAACGGCGTCAATTTTAATAATTCACTCAGTCAACTAAGTAGGTCGAGGAGGAAAATTTATTAAAGCAAATGACACCATATAACGGTTTAATTAAATTATACATACAGCTAGATACTTCCTGTTTCTTCTTCGAAAAGAGGGTGGGGGAATATATATTTGTACAAATGAATTTTAGACAATCTCTGCTTTGATTTCTGAAGACTGAATATTATTTAAGGGACAAATAGAAAGATTTTGAGTGTATCAAGTATTTTTCATTCTCCAAATTTATTAGATGTGTATCTTTTTATCGTGGTTTAAGACTTAATTTCTTTGCTGACAAAATGATATCGATTTCATTAATTTTCGAATCATTTTACCGTGTGGATTTCTTGTGGATCGTAAGTAGTGCTATGTATCGAAATGTAGCAAAACCTCATAGTGTTGATTTTTTGCATACAAACTTTTTTATTAGAGAGTTAAATATTACACAATCCCATCAGTAAAATACCTCAATACTAAGCTAATGAAAAAATAAGTTCACTGAAGAATTTGACTGTCGGAATTTACATGTTCTTTACGAAATTGGATACTTAGATTCAACTCCACTCTTAATGAAGACGGTTATGCCCAAAATATTCAAAAGTATACATACGTTGTTTCACAATAAACTTCAACCAAATTCCACCGCCACCCTCCTGGTAATTTAATCCAAAATTCATTCACCACCTCGTAAATATCATGTGGATCTTCTACCTACTGAGTAAGCCACATAATTCACGTAATGCAATACCTGTCCTACTTAAAAATAAATTCAAAAAATTCCTCAATTTTCACAAACATCAAATCTGTGAAATACTCTTCAGATTTATGGAGATTCGTGTTCTCCTCTTACCAGAATAAAAAAAAAAAAAAAAAAAACAAACACTGCATCTGAAGCAGTGGATCTTTTAACAGAAGCACTTTTATTTCATGCAGACTTTTCGTAGCACAAAATCTCATTTGTTATAATAAATCAGAGGCCACTGGACTTGGTACTTCACATTTAGAATGGACAGCTCTTCCTTTTAACTATAAAAGCAAAATCTCTATCGAACACTAAGGAAGATAAATCGATATCGAATGGCATCCAAACAACTAGGTAACATCATCTCCCACATCATGACTTTACCAAAGCATCTACAAAATGACTCCTTTCGTTTAGTCCGTATCTAAAAAAAAAAATAAAAGATTTATATTCGCTAAGGAAAATCTTCTAACATTTTAATTCCTTGTTTGGCCATAAATCACTCCTAGAGAGAGAGTTTTATATGTACGAGTCTAAGCAAACAAGTGCCTTTCTTAATTTTCAATTTAAGGATACCTTCCAACATTTCTTTCATTCTTTCACCCCCGCCCCCAGTCAGCACCTACTAAAAACGAAAACGAAATGAAATTAAATAATAATAGATGATGGAATATGAAATTAAGTCGTAAGTGAAATTGTTCGTTTTCATACATGTTCTACATGCAATTTATTATCCTTTTTTTTTTTTCTTTCACTTTTTGTTCGGATCCTTTTTGACATAGACATACAGCAGTTGAATTCGTGAAGTGGGGGTGAAATAAAAGCATGACATGGTGTACGGGTATTATTTTGTGCAGAGAAGAAGCCAGCGGAATTTTAAATAATATTAAGTTATAACAAGAATGTTACAAAACGTTCTATCTTCCTTTTGAGTTCGCCATTTGGGAGTACCCACTTTCGAAGGGAAGTGTATGTCTTTTCCTGAATTAGGGGCATGTGTTGGATCGGCGAAAATGCTGTCGGAAGATAGTAAAAATTTATCTTTTATTTCCTTCCTCTTACTTATGCATTAAGTTTCGTTCAATTCCACCTATGTTCGAAAATTCGAAGTTCAAATATCTATTGATGCAATGGTCTAGTCTTCCTGTTTTTATTATGAGTTTGATATTTAACAGATTTTAGAGTTAATCCACATAACGGAAGCTAAGTTCGAAAATTCGAAGTTATGTTCGAAATATTTGTTTTCGTCATATTGATGCCATTGGTGATTTTTCTCTCAGCGATTCATAAGTACTGCGAGTAATTCGTTTAGAAATTGATCAAAATTATCGAGCTCGGATTCGAGCTCGAGGTCGTAAATTCGAAGAAGGGTTTTTAATTTTGTTAATGTGATTATTCAGTTCCTGTGTGGATTTTATGAACGATATGTAAATTTACTGGAAATTTTTTTCCAGAAATGGGGCGATTTTGAGAACATTTATAAAAACGCTAGCTTAATTCGAAAATTCGAAGTTAATGTGGAATGCTTATTTAAGAGGATTATCACCTACTATTAAGCACAAGGATAGTGTGCTAAGATACGGGTATAAGCAATTTTCATAAATATCAAAACTTAAGTTCGAAATTTCGAAATCAAGACCAAGAATTGGCATTCCTCATAGTTAAAATCAACCTAGATACGTTTTATGCTTAACGTCGTCGTGTTCTTGTGAGAAAAGTTATTGTGGACTGTATTTGATTTATGGTTGACTATTGGTATCCCTGACTTTTTCCAGGCGAATCCAAATGCATGTCATAGGTAGTTCATCTAAAATGTTTGCCAAATTTCGTAGCACAGCTCCTACCAGCATCCATGTACAACCCCATCCAACACTTTATTGGCATTTTGTGAGCTACGACCTACTCGAATGTTCTTCTTACTTACTGTAAGAGAGCACATCCTGCATGTTTAAGATTTTGCGATTTTCCCCAGGACGAAACGACACGGCAGCGGTACTCGTACCTTCTACTGGTATATGAGGCAAAAATGTGTCAGAGAATATTAAACACTGAGAATGCATGTCGCCCAGAATACTACCTTCCAAAAGATGACAGTGCTCGTTGTCTTGTTTTTTATCCTGCGATGAGGTACTAGGTGAATTTTGTACTTACGGGTTGGTTGTGAGATACATTTTTGAATTTGATTTAATTAAAAATGCTTGAGATACTTTTATTTCTTAAAAAAAGAGTGCTCTTTAATTTAAAAGGTTTGGGGATCCTCTGCAGGAGCTTGTCAGAATTAATGGGGGGGTTATGGCAATCATGTAGGACAAGCTTACGGAAACGGTGATAAATTTAATTGAAAGTGTTTAAGATACTTTTCTTCTTTTTTTTAATGTGGCATTTACAATATTATGTCGTCGGTGGTTATGAAAAATTAGTGAATAAAGTGCGGTTTTGATGAATTTGGGAGGAACAAACAACCATTTTCTTTCAATATTTTGAGTGTTTTGAAATATGTTTCCTTTTTTTTTTTACTTTACGTCGGTTTAAAAAAAAAACAAATGTTAACTCCATTTAGGCCTCAATTTATTGTATCTTTCCACAACATAATCACCAAAAGTTATTTCAAATTACCCACCTATCCGGTCAAAGGTTATCATCAATTTAATTGCTTGGCTTATGTAAAATTTATTTCGTGGGAAAACATTTAATAATACATCAACTAATTAAGCATTGTGGATTCATGTGATTCAGGGAAATTATCTCCCTTGCTACTCGTTTTATTCAAAATTAAAGAGTAAAAGTTGCGATGAATTTTTAATAAAATTTAACAAGATACAGCGAATTCTAGTGAGTCTTTTAATTGAGGCAATCAGGATTAAATATCATGACATCCACATGGGTGAATTTATTTTATTACATATTTTTTTTAGTATCAGGACACTAATTAAGTTATGATGTGGTTTTAGAATGAAGTGAAAGTAACTCAAAATTGATAGGAGATTTGAAATATTTGTTATAATTGTATTAACTGTTGCAAAATCTTGATCACATGCATATAGGGGGTAATGGGAAATAAAACTGACTTTGTGACGCTATTGAAGCTTGAAATGATATCCACATAAATCGTTCTTCATCTCAGTTTGTAATATGTTTTTACATACAACATGACACCACCGGATATACATATGTATTACTAGGAACACCAGTTGGCAGGTTTTTTTTTTTCTTAGAATTATTGGTTCTTCTATGGGTGGATGTTTTCTTATAGGTAGAGTCGCCTCATCTTACAAATCCTTTCGCCCAACAATCCAGTGATTGTCAATTTTCGCACGTGGATTTGGGAGAATGAATCTCGTCAACTGCCAGAAAGAATATGGAATTCAAGGGTTTCTTAATCAATTGCTAATTCATTTGTCTTACTAAATTCCACCCCACCAACCACCCAGTTTATTCCTCAAATTCGCTCAAATCGATTTCTCATATTAATTCCTTCGAAAGAGAAATGAAATACGAAAAAAATATCTCATTAAATTTTGGCCCGCTAGAATTCATCATTTAATCATAACAAAGCCTATTACACTTCATAATATTACGCTCCACTTCATAACATTACATTACGCTTACAACGAAAAACTGACAAGTAAACCGACACAACGCTGTGCACCTTCCCGGGCATTTTCAGTCTCTGTTCCTCGAACCCAGCGCATATGTAAAGAGATATTTTCGAAAAATTTCATTTACAACCCAGCCAACCGCCACTTGTGAATATGCTTCGGTCCTCAACCCAATTCATTTAACCATCTGCGAGCAGACTTGTATCAAGGATTCGGGCTCCAAACCAGGCTGGAGGATTGCAGATTTTTCATTACCATCCACCAGGCATCAGCCGCCAGCACAGCATACACCACCATTCAACAACATCAGAGACGCCCGTCGTTTTGAATCTTTTGTTACAGAAAGGAAACTTCCTCTTCATATTCTCTGCGCGTTATAAAATATTAAGATACAAAGACAATAATTGAAGGTTACTTATAGCTGTAGGAGGGCTCTGAATAGAAATAAAAAAAAAAAAATACCACAATCCCGCCTGTGATACAGAGCCGTAGTATGAAATGAGAATAGGCCGTCATATGCGCTTTTGGTGGGTACTCGTATCTTCTACATACGACGGTGGCAAAGAGTCGAGGAGGATATGAAAAATTATGACAACGTACTCGTAACCAAAGTCATACTCATTCTCGTACTTGTATTCATAAATTGCTTAAGACAATGATTGTATGTACATATATGTGTGTAGGTCTTTAGAGAACCTGCTCGTTCTGCGATCCCATAAGGCACATCAGCATCCTCTTCCTTGTGGTTTGACACCCCTCTTTTCAGCACTTTTTTCAACTTCTCTCCGACAACAGAGAGGAAAAGCCGAAAAGCTATTATGTGGCGCACCATGTTACGTGTAGTTGATTGTGTTTTTTTTTGTTTTTTTTTTTTAAGGCACAACTCATCAAATGGGTTTAAGAGGAGCAGGAGGTCGACACCATATGAATACGTCATACACCGCATACCGGCACACCATCCAAGGAATTCAAGTATAAGGATATGAGAACAAGTATTTGCCTGTATTTCCGGTTGTTTGAGCTTGAGATTGAGTTTCTTTGTAATGAACGGGTTAAGAACGTGAGTTCGACATAAGTCAAACACAGCATCATAAAGGTTGTGTCCGGAATGCCTAACAGATACTACAGATACTACAGATACTTACAAATGCCCATAAAAAATTGCCCATAAAAATTGTCATAGCCATTTCGTAGGAATTTTGGCATTTGCTTATACAAATACTTTCATCTACCATCGACAATCGATTGGAGACGTGTCAAACGTCGTTTTCCACATCTGTGAAATGAAAAAAGTTGTAAAAACTCCATTTTATTACATTTTTTTTGTACCCAGCCGAAGGACATTTCTTAAAGTTTTTTTTTTTTTTTACATTTTGACGACCGATGTAAGGAATTTTTCGAAAGCCCGCAAGTTTTTAATCTTTGACATCGGCGTGGTGACCCTTCCATAGTAAAGGTATTCGTACGTACTCGTACGTTTTTATCACTCGTCAACGGAATGCACTAAAAAATTGAGTTTTCCTTGAGAAAAGGACATCTAAAAAAAAAAAACAGAAGGAATCCAAAAGCAAATCGGATTTTCGTCCGTCTTGAAATAATACAATACATTTGAAAAATTAATGATCGGCTAAAGTTAATTTTTTTGCTCTTTCAAATATTTAAAAGGATATACCACCTCATCTTTGGTAAGGATGTATATACACACTCTTACCCTTATCCAGTCGATAGTCCTAGGCCCTGCTTTAGACTTTCTCTCAGTCTTTTAATGGCGAACAGGGATATGGAAACAAAAATCAAGAATAATCGATTGTCATTTGAGAAATCAGCTGAATTTTGATGTTCGACTGTTTTCGGCTTCCTTCTTTCGCCTTTGATATTCTGCGTATCTTTGCACAATTTAATCCTTTTTAAGGGCCCTTTGGGGCTGGTCCTGAGAATGAGAGGCAAAGAGCCGCCTAGTGAGAATGTCCTTAATTCGATAAAAGCAAAAGGCAACAAAGAATTGCCTTCAAGGGGTGGTAATGCCTATAGTCGAACAACATGAAAAGTAGCTTCCAGAACGAGAACAAGAAGGGACAAAGGAGATAAAAAAAATTGTATTCTTTGTGGAATCAGGAAGGAAATACCCTCAAGGGCATTCAGAGAAGGAGCAGTAGCAGGAATCAGAAGAAGTCTTTTACTTATTTATCTTGTAGTTTGTTGGGATGAAAAAAAAAAAATAAAAATAAAAATAAAAATTGTAGGCCTTACCAGAGTTGTCTCGTAGTCTGATACTGTAAGAGAATGAATGTTAATATCGGTGAAGAGGAGCGGAATATTGATGTTTTTTTTTTCTTTTTTTTTGCTGGCGCTATGTTAAGTTTCGTTATCCTAAGGGTGTTACAAGAAACACACACCACATAACGAGTAGACACACATTATTGATATGTAAAGTGATGTTATCACTCGTGATTGATGTTTGATGAAGGAGAATTGATTTTGTTTTCAGTGTTTTTTTTTTTAGGGAAATGATATACTGTCAATATTCATCGAAGTTTTTGGGGAGGTTCCTTGAAATAAACAAAATAGAAGTCTAAGAGTTTTAAAGCCAATATGAGCTTAAATTTTAAGCAGAAAAATACATCTAAAACAGGGACAGAAAAGAATGGAATTTTGGTCTGAAACCAGTGTCATTGAATCAACGATTACATCCCTCTATATCTGTACATGATTTGTCAGCAGTTGTCCCACCCATTAGGGCATACGAAACTTGGCTCAAAGTTCCATCGGTCTTCTGTGTTAGTTTTATGCTGCCACGAATTTTGTCTGGGTCCCCGTTGAACCCCTGCCACGATTTGAGGCACAATTCACAACGTGGGTCGTATTTTAAAAAATAAATCTCCTCAGACAGGAAAGGCATAAAATCGATCATAAAAAAAGCTCCTCAACTGTAGCATTAAATACTCGTGCCGTGCACAAGGGAGGTGAAAATAGTCCTCATTTATCGGGTGTTTTTTCTAAGAGGAATAGATCTTTCATTAAAAATGAAACAAAGAAAAATAAATGAAATAACCAATATTTTGGCTTGATTAGTTCGAAAATTTTATGGCATTTAGTGTTTGAAAATAATTTCGTCTTATGACGGTCATCCTATCGGTCCAATTTTGCACCACTTTCTCAAACACAGCCGAACAACATGCGGCAATAACGCCCCGAATGTTGATTTCTAAGACGTCAACTGTAGTTGGTTTATCAACTTATATGAGTGACTAGACATACCTTCACAAAAAGTTGTCCAAAGGAGTCAAATCACATGACCTGGGTGGCGAATTGACAGGCCCATTTCTTGAGATGATTCGCTCACCAAATGCTTGTCCCAATAAAATTATGATCCGGCTCGCTGCATGACATGTTGCGCCGTCCTGCTGAGAGACAAATGGCTCCTAGATAATTGTAATTGACACAGGCAATCAAAAAATCGCGGATAATTTGCCTGTAGCGCTCGTCCTTGACGGTATTGTTGGCTTCATTTGCAGATTTCAGATTTGAAAAGGGGGTTAATTATGCCTCCATCATGCAAAGTAATAAACAGTGACTTTTGGGGATATAATGGGGTCTCTAGAGTCTTATGAGGATTGTGCTCACTTCAAAAAAGGGCAATTTTGCCATTAAGCAGAAATGAGGCTCAGTACTGAAGATGATTTTCAGCCCATTCACCGAACGTATGACGTAAATGATGGTCCATTGGCTTCAATTTTTGCACCACTTGGATCTTATATGAGTGCAGGCCGAGATCTTTCCTCAAAATCTCCCTGAATCGATAACTTTGGGTCCTCGGTTACACTCACCTCTACAGAGGCGATATTTTCTTTGGTACGCACAGAATTGACCTCGTGCTGGATAAATATTATTCACCAGAGTATACGCAGACATAAATCGATCCATAGTATTGCGTATAAGCTGCTCAGATGGACGCTTATGGGCACTGTAAATTGGACATAGTGCTCTATTAGTTTACCGTATAGAGCGCGAATTTTGGAAACAAATTTCCACTTTGTTCTAAACTTTTTTCAGGTATAAGTTTTTGCACGATAATTTGCCAAAATATACTGAACATAAATGTCAAAGACATGTGGCCACTCTGATAGCTGGTTTGACAGATAACCCTCCCGGAAATACACCCCTCTTAAATAAATACCCTTTTCAAATTATCATAGATAAACCCAGCCACACAAATGCGAAAGACTTCAGGCTCAAAGCCTATCACCGTTTATACCAAGAACACATGAACCCTTCCAAAGACGGAAAATCTGTCCAATTATTACAAAAGTGTCTTCAAAGCCAAGATATTGGCTGTAGCAGAAGTGGCCAAATCAACAATAGTAAAAGGAGTAAAATTGAAAAATAGAAAGTCTGCTTTCATAGCTACTGCCCTCAAAATAAATAAAGCTTGTGACCCATTGTCATTAAGAACTTTAGGCTTGCTACTCTCAGCATAATGTGAAGCCTACATTCTGCAGTTTGAAGTTACAAGTAGAGCAGAGGACGCAAGTCAAAGCTTACAATAAGTAGCACTTCCACCTGTGAAACGTCTAGCTAGTTTTGGCCAGAATTCTACAAGCACAACTCCAGCAAGGTCCTCATGAAAGACGGAGTAAAAGTACTAACGCCAGTCAGTTTATTCACGTGCCACTTTCTGATATGTAAGAGCGCTTGCTACCATGGTCGATAATGCCAAAATTGAGACCTTCAAAATCAAAAAAATGACTTGAACAGGGCGATGCGCTGTCATGTGATTTTTTCAACCTGATGAAAATACTCTCGGTCGCTTTGAGAGAAAAGTTCTTCGGGTAATTTTCGGAGATGTTTCAACAACGAACTCTACGCACTGCACAACAATGACGACCTCGCCAGAAAAGCCCAGATAACCCGACTTAGATGATTGGATCACTTTGATGGCATGGACAGCGGAAAGTTTTCAATTCCAATCCTCACATACTCACATTGGAGTAGAGGATGACCTCATCTTATTTGGCTCACACAGTGGAAGGGTACCTCAGATAACTACATGTGTGCAACTAGACGGAGCTGGCAAAAGACTCGGCTAGATGGAGAGACATGTTAGCTAAGACCCTGGGCCACCCCGGACTTTGGGTTTGGGTTTGAATCAAAAATCAGGTAGGCTCCGACCTCATTTTTGGAAAACAAAATTTCGCTGATCCCGCTGCTAAATATATTTATTTGAAAAAATAAAATTCAGGGGGGTGAGAAATGAAATTCTTCGTCATTAGCGACACTGAAAGCTGAGATTTTCGCAGAAATATTGAAGTTAAAAGTCACTCGATGGATTAAAACAGTTCCCCATAATATTTTGCAAGTTCATGAATTTTGTGGCTAATTCTGAACTAACTCATGCCGCTGTAATTTATGAGTCAACGATAGCTCGGGAATTGCCTCGAGTCTTTCATGTGCTAAGACAAAAGTTCCTCCAGTAGAATTTATTACCTTGCCACATCTCGAGCTGTGTGGTGCAGTTTTGCTGTCTAAATTAATGGCAAAGATCTATCCAATGTTCAAGTCAGAAAGTCCTTCTGTATATTTATGGTCAGACTCATCTATCGTTTTAGCTTGGCTTGCAAAAATGCCGTTCTCATAGCGAACCTTCGTTGCTAATCGCATAACAGGGGTTGATTTCGTCGGCCCCTTTGAGATAGAAACGTACAGATTCGTCTGTTTATTTAACACCACACCTAGATATACAACGATTTTTTGGAAGAAGACGTCATCCACAAGACGTTTATTCGGACAACGGAACGAATTTTGTTGGTTCTGATCGAGGCCTAAAGGAATCGTTCAAAAGGCATCTACGGAAACCGCTTCTGAGGTATCACAATCCCACAGCATAGGATTATCTTGGCATTTTATTCTTCCGGGCTCACCTCGTATGGGTGGACTCTGGGAGGCCGGAGTCAAGAGTTTTAGAACTCATTTCAAGAATGCAACAGATGAATCGAAATACACAATCGAAGAGTTTACCGCTCTCCCTTGCCCAATTGAAGGTTGTTTGAACTCACGCCAAATCTCAACAATATCCGAAAACCTACACCAGACAATTTCCTTATCGGAGCTCCTCTAGTAGCTTTGTCGGAACAAATTCCGCATGAGGCTTCAATTTTCTTTTGTACCATTTTGTTAGAAATGTAGTTAGGCTAGTAGATTCTCTACCTTCCGAATGAAGTTGATAATCCTTACCAGCAGAGGAATTCATTAATTCATTGATGTCGAATTGTTCCCTGAAGAAAATATCCCGTCTAATTCCGTTGAGGGCTGTACATTCACATAAAATGTGTTCAGCTGTTTTGCCTTCTTCAAGACAAAGTCGGCACTCCGACTAGTTTCATTTTGTTGAGGTGATATCTTGTTTTTGATATCATGACGACTAAGATTTTGACATCTTTTGCATTTTTCTTGAAGGGTAGGATGGCTCGTTTAGCCTGTCTTAGATCTGGGTGATTCTCCCAATAAGAAATGCATTTCGAATGTTCCCAGCTATTAATAGCTAAATTAACTGCTGATTTGGGGATGCAGCAGAAGGGTTCAAGTCCATTAGAGGGAGTTTTTCAGCCTTCGTTTGTCAGCCTTTTTACTTTCATCAATGCACTCATGACCAGGGTAGTTTGGTCTTGTTCCTGGACCTAAGTTTTTGGAGGGTTTTAAAGCAGTACATGACTGATTTGGAGTCAATGATATGCGAGCTAAGAGCATTTATAGCTGCTTGACTGTACGAGAATATATGGATATCTGCGCCTTTGATACCAGAGTTGTAGATATGTTCCTGCATTAGCTGGGCCTAATTCAGGTGTAGACTGACATTTTTTCGCAAAATATTTGACATAGTTAATGGGCAAATGCCAAACTGCTGCAGTCGACGCCGAATCGATAACACCGTACCTTCTGCTACACTTTTAACAGGCCCGGGTTAATCCCGAACTGCTGGTCTTAAACTAAAACTAAAAGACATGGAATATCAGGGTCGGGAGAGACGATAATTGAGGTCGTTTTCGAGGGTACTTCTGCTGAAATGGAAATCGAACACATGGGTAGTTCTATTAGATTCACGTAGCATACGAAACGGTGGTTCGTTAAAATAATATGCCGATTTGTGACCGCGAAGTCGACAAGTATATTTGTACATCATCCGCATATAGATGTATCGTAGTAAAAATAGAAGAGTAGAGGTCCAAGAATTGAACCTTGTGGAATGCCTTTACATAGTCCCAGCATGGTAAAAAATCTCCGTTTAAGGAAACTTGCTGAAATCTTTCGCTGAAGTTGTTCCGAATCAGTTCTAATCCGAACCTATAATACAATAAAGTTTTCGACAAATCCAACAGACAATGCAGGGTTGATTTAGTCTCATCAAAGCTCAAACGGATGTCGTCAACTATTTTTGTGAGTGCAGTGGTGCCGCTATGCCCTGCTCGATATGCAGATTTATGTGGGCTTATTAAATTTTGTGTGTCAAGATGTGCGTGAAGCTGACTCTTAATAATGATATCTAAAACCTTTGATAAGACAGAATGAATATTAATTGAACGAAATTCGGAGCACTCCGAAGGGTTTTACTTCTTTGTAATTGGTGTTATTGGAGTTTCCAAGGGGTGGCAAAATAGGATCTAGCGAAGCAGCAGTTATAAATATGTGTTAGTAGTATTAGTAGAACTAGTGAAATAGCTGGCGATGGCGACGGATAGCTATCAGATTCTTCTTATTAATAAAGCGAAAGAATTGTTTGGGGTCAGAAATGAGGGTAGATTGCAATCGGCTAAGGTATTTCTTATAGTCAATAGCACAGTGGTAGTGAGTTTGTAGGTAATTTCGATTGTCAAATTCAGAACCAGATTTAATGTACACGTGGCATAACTTATTTCTCTTATTGCGAAGTGCACATCGTTCTTTGTTATACCAAAGAAGAGTGATGAAGGATTTTTAATATCGTTGGCACGGGACCGCTTGCGTAATACAGTGGAAGATCTTTTCGTAGAAGATTTCCACGACAGAATCAACAGAGGTGTTTTTATCGAGTATACAGCTGAAGGCTATTGAGAAGATTGCCGAGTTCACAGCGGCGAGAGTTTGCTTTATATGTACATAACGTTGACGTTTTGTTGGATTTGCGTCCTGTATAGTGTATGTGGTATGAAATGCATCTGCAACGTTTCAAATATAAGTTCGAATCATACGGAAACAGTTTTTTTGATGTAAGTCTATTATTGTACCGTACAATACTGATCACACATGTCATGCCAACAATAAGTTGGCCATCATTGCTCTAGGAGTATTAGAATGTCATCTGAATGAAAAATGATTTGCTAAACTTGTGAATAAAACACCATTAAGACTTAACTTAAACCACAATTTCCACCAACAGATCTTTAGCTTTAGCATAAAGACGCTGTCGACACACTTATTAAGGATTTATTTAAAACAAACAATTTGACACATATCTTGCTCACGACGTATTGTTCGGCCAGTTCTAGATTTATTTGTTAGCCTGAGGAAGTCAACCCCATTTTACCATTTCAATCAGCATTCACCATCTCCTTAAAGAGCTTGGCACTGCAGTTAATTTAATTTTTCTGAACTCAATTTACTGTTCACCTCATGCATGTACTTAATAACCAATATGAATTTCGCCATTAATGTACAACAAATATTATTTTTAAAATTTAAAAAAAAGCAAATATATTTAAAAAATACATTTACTTTTTAAACGCGTTTGTTTTTTTCGTATCAGTAATAAGCCCACAGGATATATAAGTCGGTGTTACACAATAAAAACCACAGAGGATCATGGCAACATATACATTACACGGTTACGGTAACTGGTTAAATGATTTTCCGTTGGAGTATTTAAATTATGTGCAAGTATACCTTTAAGCTTGCCACTGCAGTAACCAGCCAACAAAAACACAGAATATAAAAATTAAGTTGACAATTAAAAATTCATTCGAAAAATAAAAGAGAGGGAAATTGCTGCTTGAAATCTGCCTATCCTGTAGGTATAAAGGGAGTATCTATATTTTTTTTTAATCCCTCTCTACCAGCTGTGATTACCTTTCTCACTATTATAGTGCGATTAATTATATGTCTATATATTTTTATTATAAAAAAAAGTGTCACACTTAAAGAGTTTGGCATTATTTTGTGATATAAATTTATTAAATGACACAGAAAGGGTAGAGATGCTAGTCCTTTAATTGAAGCAATCATAATTTAATAAACATAAAATAATCCAGGGAATTAATTTGTATCTTATGTAAGTATTACAACCAATTGAAATTGTTAAAAGCTTTGCACGTTCTACAAACTCTATAAAATGACTGAGATACATACGAACGAATATTTTGAATCAGCAAATGAGAGAGATTATTAATTTGGATTGGGAAATATTCACCTTTTGTATATTAAGGAGTAGGTGTAGCCGTATGTATAAGAACACCGGAGCCTTACGAAGAGGAAAATAAATAATATACGAGTTAACAAATTTTGATGAATTTAATTTGTAATTACATGATGATGGCTTAATAATAAAAGACTTAGAACAAGTTCAACAAGACACACGCTATCAAGTCATGCGAGTTCTGTGTATCTAACCAGGTTACCCTCAGATGGTCAACGTGTGCTCGTCTTAACAAGATGATGCTTAGTGTTGAAGAAAGAACTCTTGCCATGTACGTCCACTTAGCTCTGTAAAATACGTGGAATGTTTTAATATTTAGATAACCACCGTACTGGAATTTAGTTCTTCGAAGTAGCCAGTGAAGTCCTACTTGTAAGTGGAATCATTCGAAGAATATCTTAAATCGTATAAGATTCGCTCATTTGCTAAATTTACAATTTTTGTCACAAATCAGAAGGAAATCAGTCAATGAATTGTGGCTACTTAGATGAAGGGATATAAACCCAGCTAAATCAGGCTTAGTTATTTCCTAAAACTGGCCAAAACAAGAAGTTAACTTATATGAATACACTACTCACCGGTCACTACCTATGAACAGGGAAGGAATGGTACCGAAGCGAAAGGAAATATTCGTAAACTTGGCAAATAAGTAATGCTGGAATGTCAGGCACAGTCACGAGTAAATATTTCGAATTAGAAAACGTGTTACAATAACGATAAACTCAGAAACAGGACCAGCTACTTAAACTTACAAACGAATGATATACTATTACAGAGCGGAGCAAAATGTGAACGAAATTGCCATCATTTTAACAATTGGATTCCTAGATAAGATTGTAAGCTTATCAAGCCATAAAACCGATATTTGAATACGAATCTTGGCATATTGTAAGCGCCTACACAATAAATAGTAATTAATCGAGAAAAAACATATCTTGGCGCGACTTGGATGGCCTTTTAAATAGAACATCAAGGAAGGAAACGCCTTCTCACGGTGGTTATTTAAACGGCCGTGTATCCCACATGTGATCTTAGTACAAATACGATGCTTTCGTAAAGAGAAAATGGCCGAAGATGTATTTAACTTATGGTAATCACGCGATTTAACCATTTGCATTAGTTTTTTTTATAAAGCAAGAGTGGCAAAGGAAACCAAACCCACTAGATATAGAGTAAAAGATACTAAAGTAAATTCTGCAGGCGGATTTTTTCACAAAGAAACCAGAAAAAACTAATAGAGAAAGAAAAATGAGGAAAATTGCCAAGGAGAATGACCGCTGTATGTTGTAAACCAAAAGCGTGCAAGGCATATGAAACACCTTCAATAAGGAGTAGTCCAAGATCTCTGTTCGATGTTTCAAATGGCGGCTCCACATAAGCAACAAAAGCAAACCTTTTCAGCGTCGACTAAGCACAGCAAAAAACGAATAGCTAATAAAATGCGTCTTGAGTTAGGCCGAAAGTTGCAAAAACGAGGTAAAGAAAGCAATAGCTGGAATACGTCCGATAGGTAATATATCGGGAATGAGAAAAGTTACCTTCACAACCTATAAGCAAGCGACAAGTAGTAGAACAAATACAACCGCAAAGCAGAGGCGAATAAGCCACTTTTAAGACTGCTGTACAACGAAGAAAAAACTCGGAAAATATGCAATTGCCGAAACATATTGAAGATTATCAGGAAGACCTGTAATGGGTAATGGGGAACCACGAAATTTGCAATAGATGGAAAAAGTATCTCAACTCGGTAATGAGCGAAGTACGCGTAGCACCATTTCCTCGCACCTGAAAAGATAACGACCAATTTTACGGAAGCCGAAGTCGGAGGAGAGTGCAGTCGGAACGAATCACATATCTTTAAAAATATCTACAATTGGAAATTGTGGGTTTAAATGCTAAGAAGCGATAGAACGCTTAAGCAGTGGTGAGTGAGCTTTCTTGTTCCACTGTATAAAGGTAAAAGCGACACGAGAAATTGAGGAATGAATTTATAAGAGAGTGAGTGTCGACTGTCAAGACAACGCAATATTATTTCACTCATGGCAGTCAATGTGGCTTTGCGCGGGGCCGGTGGACATACGACGTGATTCAAAGTTTACAGATAATGATGGAGAAATGCTGTGACGCTTCGAAAGCTCTGCATTTTCCTTTATCGATCTGGAAAAAGTGTTCGATTGAGCTTCCAGAGGTCTTATGTGGACGGCAGATTAAGACAGTGTTTTTCCGTGAAGACCTAAGTTCACGGGATGCCAATACATCCATGGAGGTCAGGATATACGTGTGTCCATCGTTTACCATGTTTCAGTAATATCAAAATCGAAACCTGTGTTGAGGGCACAAGCTTCGCGCTTGACTTGAGTAGAGTCCGATCTAAGTCCTATTGCCGATCTTAGGGTCACGGCGTCCAGGACTTATTTCCAACTTCTGATCGGATCAACCAGCTTGTCAAAACCTCTTCCTGCGATTTTATACTAAAACAGCATGTCTGAAAGCCATTACTATAAGACCTGTACTGCTATGCCCTCGAATCATTATTAGACAACGTCATTGATGAGCGTAATCTTGGTTATTGGGCTGAGGCACTATATAGACCGCAATAGGATTCCTAAAGGCACTCGAAACATATACGTACGATGATATTAGAACGAAAGTGATATTCTCAGAGATAATAACAGGAGAATTCGAAGTCAAGGTTGGAGTACACCAAGGCAGTGTACAAAATTTTACTTTTTCATGTCGTGCAAGAGTTCTTATTGAAGTAGCATGTCGCTAAGGAGACCGGATGATAGCACCGTCGCGAGTAACAACGTGCCAACTCTTTGAACAAATCAATCGTACTACTAATCTGCATTGTCGGTTTTCTGAAATCGCGAGTCTCACTCCTGACATCCAATTAACGGGGTCATCTTGCAAAAGTACGACTTAGGAAGTACGACACTAAGAAAACTTCGATGATTATATCCCACATAGGGTCAGTGGTCCCCGAAACTCCTAAGTACCGCGAAAATGCTACAGCATTTTATGATACACGAAAGCCATTTAAACTTAAACGTTTCGTCATGTTCGAAAAATCCAGTCCAAAAGGCCATAGAGGCTTACGTTCTAACGCAGGATCGACTGAAATGCAAAAGCAACATCGAAATCTTGTCCTCACTAGCAAATGATCTAAAATAGAGCGGCCTGTAGTATTTACTTTTGTACAAAGTTCGGCGGACTTAGCCAACCCTATAAGCAACACAGTACCAATGTCGACTAATCGGTGGTCGAATGGTCGAAGAAGATACAAACACCTCTTATCCTTGTCTTGAAAATCACAAATGAGATCACAAAGCATTTCTGTTGTAATTTAGGGCTTGGATTTTAGGAAACCGTGTGAACTACTGGAGAGTTTGAATACTTTTACCCAGCCAAGTTAGCTTTTTGTTGAATTACTACATGTATTTCAATTCAATATTCACATTCTGTCCAAATTAATCCTAAACTACATCTTATACAGTCCTCTTCAGATGTCAAATTCAAACAAGCATGCCATACCTATTCAGTATCCTTCAGATCCAATTTGTAATCTCTGATGATTTCTAAATAATTTAAACTCTATAACTCTTGCGGAACGTATCTATCTATCTAGAGATACTCGTATGTAGGACTCTGTTAAATTTCACAAAACTTTTTAACACCATGTCAACACAAATAACTTTTCCCCACCGTCATGGCATGGGAGTAAGTTTCTTTTGTTTTTTTTTTTTTGTATACAGTTCTCAGTCCAGAGAATTCCTTCTCTATCCCGAATTCGGACCGAACCGATAAAGGACTTTAGGAAATAAACTTTTTGCGGATATCCGCAAAGCAATAATGAAATAACTCCACTGTAGAGCAAAAACAGAAAAAATCCAATACAACTCCCAGGAAAAAGAGAAATAGCAGCAAAAGAATTTCAAATAAAAGAAAAAAAAATAACAGAAAAAAAGTTTAGCGTGAGAGATATAGATATACATATATACACCCGATGATATTCTCCTCCTCTGTATCATGGGTATCAGGGAATCTGATGGTATGAATGTATGTATGGACCTGTGTATGTTTAACTGGGTGGTGAAATTCGAAAGTAATATTTATTGTGTCATTGGCTTTCGCTCGTTATCCCTTACCATTTTTTTCCCCCTCCCCCACCAAGGGCCATGATGATATTCTTTTTTTCCTGTTTTTTTTTTTTTCCTGGCTCATCTTATGTTAAACAATAAATAAGGACGAAGTAAATTTAAGTCCTTTTCTACCGATTGTTGTTGCTTTTGTTGTTGTTATTTAGCGTGATAAGAGTAGGTACAATGACAAGGACTTTTCGGTTTTTTTTTGGAAAAGATGGACAAAATTAAGGAGAAAAGAAAAGAATTCCACTTCAATTGCTTTTGGGTCGACAATCTCCTTTAGATTGTGTAGTCGCTTGTGTTTTTACTTGTGTGCATTTTTTATTTGATTGAATTTTATTAAGTTCGTTGGGAGATATTTTTTACCAAAAAAAAAAAAAATATTTTTATATACACACATACATATGTATGTATATATCTATAGAAAAAAAAAAGTTTGTAGACGCATCTTATATGGTATGGAAAAATTAAATTTGTTTTTATTATTGAGCTGCTTCAAGTTGTTCGGGGATTGTTAAATATTTGACATACTTCAGGATCCTTACGAAAGCAATTACGTGAAAAGGAAGGCTTTTAACATACATAGCAATAACGTGTACTCATTTAAAAAATGAAAATTCAGTTAATATACTTAAAATACTTAGGATAACACAGCTTCGAGGAGAAACCCTTTCAATGTAATAGCTTCATTTTCTTGTCAATTTCACTAATATCCTTTCGACATTATGACTTCATCAGTACTTGGCCTGTTGTGGTAACCTAGAGGCAATTTTCAATATCAATAAGATGCTCAAATTCATATGAGTCCCGGTATCAAGACGAACTATATTTGGTGCATTGTATGTTAACACGACCCTTCTGCATAAGACAACGTTCCATGATTTTTTAACGTAAACCCCCTGTCAAGTAGACCTTATGTTTACGGGATGCCCATACATCCATAGGGAGCAAGGCTACGCCTTGCCATCGCTTACCTACATTAATAGTATAATACCAAAGCAGAACTTGTGTTGGAGGCACAAGTTCCACCCTTGGTATGAGTCGAAGTCGATCTAAAACCTCTTACTGCTCTTAGGGTCACAGCACCCAGTACTTATTTGCTACACTACAATGGGTTAAACCAAAGGAAAACCCTTCCCGCGATTTGGGTTTAAACAACAGCCACCATGACGCTCCCACAAGGGGGCCTACCTCAACAAGTCAGGCCCGGACCGAAATCCGGGGGGCTCCTGACTCCCATGATACCGTGATTTAAGTCCTGGTATGGACAACCGGTGGTCCAGCCGCCAACAAGACCTATGACCGGCAACTTGCTACTGGTCAAATCGTAGCAACCATTCAGAGGCGTTATCTGAAGATGTTTACGATAAGACCAGTAAAGAATAATCTGCCCCCGCTTTTTATTAGACAACGTCATTAATGGACGAAGCCTTGATAATTGGGCGGGGCCCCCTTCTGCATAACAACCAGATTGATGTAGTTAATATGCCCCTTTCTATCATCAGTTGTTTAATATTTCCAGGAATTGGATCAGACTTTTCTGCCAGATCGTCTTCAGATGCTTTTCATTTTCGGGGAATTTCTTTGAGAGACTAAGATCATCTAGATCATTCCAGTATTTTACTGTGAATTTGTATTTCCGATTTTGAAGTCCAATCTCGGGCAAGTTTCGATAAATGCATTTTCTACACCTTTCTTGGCTTAGTGGTTCACTTTTTCATTGAAATCGTGAACTTCATGCCCTGGTACCCATACTAGTGAGACTTTATTCAGGATGATGAGGTAGTCTATGATACTCTAAGAGGGTCTTTGATGAGCGTTATGTGTATGGTTATTTTGACTCGGTTATTTAGTAAAATGCATACAACTTCTGATAAGGCGGATAGTTCCACCTGAAAGATGGTGAAACGGATCTAAGTTTAATAATGCCTCCATGCCCGCATGGTATTTCACCTCTTCCTTCAGGTGCAATATAGTACCACCTACAAGGTGGCGCAAAATTAATTATATAATTTTGTTTTTGAATTACTTTTTTACTAAATAAAAAAAAAATGATTTTGAGTGATGGAAATCTTTTTCTGTTAAGTAGAAAAGATGATATCCGCCAGTGTTGATTCACATTTGTGTCCGTTTTATCGCATTTTCCATGACTTTGACCACATGTTCACCAAGCCCCGCTTATCCAATTCCGGCAGTAAGATAGGCATTACAGGCTCTGATAAAAACGCCGTTAATCTAAATGGCTTTTTTAAAAACGATATAATTGATTATACAGCAGCCAGTTTGCTCCAGATAACCACTACCTACTTCTAGGATGGAATGGAATGGAAGGGTGGATGTTTATGTTTGAAACTAGTATAGTCCTTAAACAGGCTTACTGTTGCAAAATACATTTACACCCGGAACTTTGATTGTGAATTCAAGTAATAAGTACTTTAGAACTTGCTATTTTGAAGTAGACAGTGGTGGATACGTCCGCCTTTATAAATATCTGAATGAGATGCAAATTTTTTACTCCGTCGTGATGTTTCTTCTATGTAAGCTTTGTACAACGTTACATTGACTGCGATAAAGTTTGATTATAATATCCTGTCGACTGTCTAGGACTCTCTCGTATATTTTTATTTAAGCGGCATAACTTTCACAGATCGGTAAATGCTACAAATTTTTGTGTTGCCTTTATAAAGTGGAATAAAAATTAATTGAGTAGTACGAGTATGTAAGATACGGCGTTCACTAATTTAAGAGTGACTAAAATTCTCAGCCTTACTCCTGTATTTTGCCACAGGAGTGTGTTTGGACTGTCATTGACACCCTTCTGATGCAGCTATAAAAGTGCATTTAAAGTCTCCATGGTGAAGGTACTGGATACTGTGGTCACTGGCTAGCCTTATTCATAGATTTCGGCCGTTCTAAAAACTGCTTTCCCTAATTGCCTCTATCCGTGTGGCCCTGTCCATGAATAAGTACGAATTGTCAACAATGTCAATTGTTGCTCTTTTCTAGTAAATTCTAGCAGCTTACAGGCTTAAATAAGTACTAGTAATTCACTTACAGTATATTTGTGATAGGTTTAAGGGATTGCAAAGGTATTAGTAGAGTTTGCCATCTATGTTAGGGCATCTATGGCCTTATTGATGTCATAATGCTGTTGCTACGTAAAACCAGTAAATAATCCCTTGTTCCAATCACCATTTCAGAACCGCTATCTTCTTAGAAGATCCTGGTAATAGATACGGCGCTTCCAGTTGAGTCTACCATATAGTATTGTAGCAAAGTATTTGATACAGTCTATGAATTGTAGCTTATTACCAATGATTTTGTAGAGCCTTCTTTGGTCAATTGGTTAGCTTGTTTAAGGAGGCATCCACCACTCATATGCTTCTCAAAACGAATCTGTATATGCAGAGGATGCCTTTTAAGTGACAATCATTTGGCGACAGACGAAGACATCAGTCTTTGATACGCCATTAAAGGTGGACTGAATCTGTAGATCTACTGCCACCCCTATGAGTGCCGGCACAATTAAAATGCCTTCTTCGTACCGGTTTTCGAACATCGCGATTGTCGGATATTTAGGATGCCTTTTGTAAAAATTCAGAAATAATCTGACACAAAACCTCCCCGTTCTGAATTCAAAATAGATCGAATACATCAACGGCAAATCTGCTAAATCACCATTCACCAAAACATTGTCCCAATTATTATAATACGTTTTCAGATTTTTCCATGGCGGCACTTTTCACCCCATCGTATCAAATTGAAATTTGAATGAAACATGACAAATATAATACCCCATCAATTATTAAATACAGTTTGAATTTTACATAAATTAATTATTTTTTTTTTTTAACTCTCTGAATTGAAATTACACAATACGAACAATAACTACTTAATTATGAATCAATTAATATATCTTTCCCAACTACTCATCATTCACAAAAGTTAAATGAAAAATTCAAATAAACGAAAAAAAAGGAAAAAATTAAACAAAAAATTTATATAGAAAAATCAATGGTACATAAAACTAGCAGCAAAGATAATCAGTACAACAATAATCATCATTATCAATGAATATCAATTAGCAATTCGATTGAAATCCCTCATTTTATGGTTAAAAAAAAAAATTTATTTTCTCTCTCCTATGTTACACCTCATAAAGAGTAAAACAGAGACAAATCAGGGAAAGCAGAGGAAAAACAAATTAAGGAAAATTAACATGTCAGAACTTCAAAGAAAATTCACATAGAAGCATTCTCTATATCAAGAGATACTCGTTCACTTAAAGTAGAGAAAACTATTTAAAACAGCACCCAACCAGATTTTGAGATTTTCTTATAAGATGAAGTGTATCTCTGTATCTTTATTATTTAAAACTAACATTTGAATATAAAATCGAACCCAGATATTCCTATCGTATGCCAACTTGTATCCAGTTTCGTTAATCCTCTTATAAGTATTATAAGAATAGAATAGTAAATGTTTCTCCACACATAACTTACCATGGAAGACAAGAGAAGTTAGAAACGATGATTTTACTATCTCGAATTGTGAGGAGTTCCCTAAAGTGGGTATAGAGCTTATTTTTAGTATCCATCTTACACATATGCATATGTATCCCTTACTTTACAAGGCTGTAAAAAATTGTACCTGTTGCATATTTTATTCGATTTTAATATGACCCTCCTCTTGTATTTTTTTATTCCAACTTTATCTAAATGTGATGTTAATCAGTGACCGGAATAAAACAAAGATAACCTGGCGGCGGTTGTATTTCATTCTATGTTAGAATACCGATACATACTCGTAGATTAAGAGAAAAGCAACAGGTACAATGTTGTCACTTTGACAATAATAAATCTTCACCGGAAATGATGAGATGTTTAAATTAAACTAAATAAAACGCCTCGTTTTATTATAATGGAGAAAAAAAAGCAACAACCAGAATTTAAACAAAAGAAAAACTAAAAATGCATTCTGTTTCTGGATTTGTAAGTTTGTGAAACTTAAGACATTTTGTCGGACAGAACACACAACAAGCCCTCATGATTTGAAGACTATTCCATAATAACGCCTTTTTTTATTCTTCTTTCTTTTTCAGACTATTAGTATTGTATTTGTCTTATGTTAAGCCTTTTTTTTGGGTACGAATTTGTCACGGTTCTATGACAAGATACACTCAGAAGTAAAAGAAATGAAAAAGCGAAAGTACAAGATCATAAATTGTATTTTTATTTCGGATACCTGTATCTTATTGATAAATTTCAGTTGTTAGACATTGATTAACATAGTCTTTAGAGTGTTAGATGGCTTTTGTATTGTCTTAGATGCGTCGTTTCTCTACACATTAGTCATAGGCGGATTAAAATGCAGAAAATATTGCAACTTTTCTGTGAAATTATAATCCATCTTATGAAATGTTGATGTCTTTTATTGCGTTATGCAATTAATCCTTATTAAGCGACTTAAGCTACTGAAAATGTTTCTGTAGTACTATATGTTTGAAAACGTACTCGTATCTACTGCTCAGGTAGGTGAAAAGCATGAACCACAGAGACTTTACATGGACCGGGGCATGATTATAGAACCGATTGAGTTCTAAGAATTTTTTTAAATATCCCAAATATTAGTAATGATAATATTTTCTGAACTTTAAGAGTCAAAGAAATGCAAAAAGGGATTGAGGAGACCATCTTTGACTTACCAGCATTCTTAGCAGCAGAATACTGTACATAAGGGAATACTCTTGGTATTGTCAGAGCTCAGTAAATGTAAACAAGAGTATCTAATATAAAAGATACCGAGAAATACTTACTAAATAATGGATAAGAATTGACTTGCCTTTGACATTAATCTTAAATTCATTGAATTTATGTGTAACTCAGACTTCATTTCAGTATCTTATAACAAGCTTTGGGAATATTTCATTGTATTACACAAAAAAAAAAAATAATAAAAAATACCATCATGCCGGCTGTTCTATAAGAAATGTGCTTGAAAATAAATTAAAGGATCCACATGGATTCTTGCATTCATTCAAACGCCAAACACCCCCCACCCCCCCCCACCCCGCATGGGAACTCAATTTCCAACCTACTTGTGTATTTATGAAAAAATATAAACACAAAATTTTATTATTTTTTATTTAATTTTGGCTACAATTCATTCAATTCGTAGGAGCTGTATTATTTTTTCTCTTCCCAGAATCCGTATTTGTATCTGTAGGTGAGGTCAGAGTCGTATGTAGTACAGGGGAATGGTGTGGAGATTGGTATCCTACCATGGAATATTACTCCATTTTTAGCCCCTAATAAAATATGAATGTAACATTGCGGTTTGCCGTTCGTTTTGATATTACATTAAATATTTAATATAATAATCTTTTTTCTTTTTTTTTTTTGTTGTATTTGTTGTGGCTTACTTTGGCAGATTACAATTTTTTTCCAATTTTTTCCTTTGGTTGTGTTAATAATGTTGGTACAAAAAAGATCAAATATTGCAAGTTATCCCAAGGAAGTAGGATAAACATGGATGTACTCGAAATTGTGTTCAAACAACAAACAATCAGAACGTATCTATAAATTCATAAGCTTAACGCTCTCTTTTTGGTGATATTCACACTCGTGTCTGATTTCCAGTAAAAGTATTTACATAATGACACATATACATATGTATTTGTATGAATATTGAAAAGTTCAGATATCCTTTGAAGTGTTACTTTACGTTATTGATTGGTAAACGAGTGAAAAATATATGTTTTTTTCACCCTGTCCTTATTGAAAAGGATATGTTTGAATTTCCTTACAATTCTGATGGGGTTTTCGCGAGTATTACGTTTTAAACTTTTTAAATTGGTAGCTGGAAGGATTATGGGACTCATGAAAGGATTTTTGAGAAATTATTTTCGATTTTCGATCTTTTGACAGTAACTGGATTTTACTTTGGTTAAGATACTTTATCAAATAAGTTCTTCCTCTCCTTCCCCTTTTTACTCTCCTTGTTTTCCATTTTAAGTGCTGACTGGATTAATCTTGATTCTTTTTAACTATAAAATAGAAAAAACATTGAAGTATTCTCTTCCGTATACAATTAAAAAATACAGAGCCATGTTGGCATACCTGAGGAACTCAAAATGAAAAAATTAATAATCAAACAAATATTGGTTTTAAAATTATGAGTATAATTTTTTCTATATAAAATCCTATACTGTGGGCTATGACCTTTATCTTCCTTTACAGAATTTATTACATTGTCTTGAATTAGACAAGAATGTTTTAGATTTGGGCCAGATTCTTTCTAGTATTTGAATGTTTTCTTTTTTCTATATTTTATAAAATATTAAATTTATTCTCTGTTTCATAAGAGACTTGGACAATTTCTGGTTGAGCAGAAGTCATGCTAATTGACTACCTCCCAAAAAAACTTCATTTAGGCTGATTTTTCCTTAGATCTCTTCAAAACTTCATGTGATATGGCTTATATATGGCTTTTTGATTACCCTAAAGAGTTAATGCAAATGATTATTTTAAATACAAGGCGATAAAAAGTTCAAGGACTGTGTTAATTTAAAGAAAGCGCTTTGAGGAATATTTTAAATCAAATGTGTGTCCTTCAAAATAGTTCACTTCTGCAACTATGTAGGTACACTTGGGCCAGCGATTTTGTCAATCACAAAACAAATCCGTAGTCATCTCGGGGAATGGTCTTCAGTACGCTCCATGATTCGGCTTATGTTTCATCTATGGACTTAAAACGAGGGAGCTTTTTCTTGTTCCCAGAAGAAGTCACTGGGTGCCAAATCAGTCTGATAAGGTACTTATTGGTCGACGACATTGGTTGAGTTTTTGGGGGAAAGGTTGCGTAAAAGAAGTAATATGTGCCTTTTTATTTTCGGGATGAAACAACTAACAGTTATTTTGTCACAAATCTGGTCGTTTTCTTCCAACAGACTACCTCAAATGATGCACAACATCCAAGAAATGCTCCTTATTGACTGTCTGACTAATCGGAAGAAACCTCAAATTAATCACTAAACAGCTAATCGAAGTAAAACATGAGCAAAAGTCCGATTTTTTAGTGAATCTGATGCATTCTTTTCGGGTTTGCTTCTTCTGTGAGCCTTCATTTACTAGATTGCACCCATGTTTTCACGCCTTATGCGCAGATCTAACTTTCGCCCCCAGTTGCGATGTATTTTATGAACAAGAGCTCATTTATGGCTTCATCCAATATCTCGTGAAAAACAGTAACGCTACGCTGTGTTTCAATAAAACTCGGATGCACGCTATTCGTGATGAATTGGTCACTGATCGTTGAGTGCACTAAATATATGAAATTTCAATAGTCACTTAGTTGACAGTAAATATTTGATTTCGTTGATGTTTTTCTAATCAATCTTTCAGAGCGAGGACCGTCATCAATCGTTTCTCTACTCTCCTTGAATCGCTTGTATCACTCCAAAGTCCTTAATCGCGACAATTTATTAACTCCAAAGGATTTTTCCAACATTTCAAACACTTTGTTGCGTTTATTTCATTCGAAATATAAAATTGAATGCACGTTTTTTCGTACGTTGAATTATTTGGCATAAAGATCTTAAAGGAGCGCAAGACTTTTTTCACTCAAAAGTATAGCTATGATTTTGTAAAAAGTATAGGTCATTTTTGTCAGCCTTATGGTAGTCCAGTAAAAAATATGTAGAGCACTAGCAGCACTGACGTATCCATTACGAATTTCTGATATTATTTATTTTTTATTACTGGCTCTGAAGATTAACAATCTTTCAGTTCAGTTCTTAGTAATTTTTCTACCGATCCCGGTCTTATTTTTCTAGTAACAAAAGGTACGTTGGCTTCCAATGTACTTAATGGTTTATCAGCATAAATGAAAAATGTCCAAGACGTAAATGAAGGCATGTAAGTCACACGATTTTAGGAACAAATTGATAAGCAAATTGTCGTTTCCTAGGACTTCTCGTTTCAATTTTGCAACATGTTGGGACACACACAGATCAAAGTTTAGCGCTTTGTGACATCAGATAACCATCTTGTTATATTTTATCCTGATGTTTCTAGAATTTGACAACAGCTTGGACGAATCTACTTGCAGGGATTGCGAAAGAGACACCAAATCTCCTATATTTTCCATTTAGTATATTATCTCCGATTTTATAGGAAAATTTTCTCTTTTTCCAATTGTTGCTAGTCCAGATCAATCCTAACATAATATGTACGGTGTATCTAACAGGCTACATCTACTGTATGCTCGTTCGAGAGCAGAAATCTTTAGGTGAAATTTGACTTAATCGATAACACGCTTCATTCTATTGGAAGAGAGCATGCAGGCAAGGAACTAGTGCATTGGACTCCTTGTGTGTTAATTTTATTGGAATTTCTGGCGTTTTGGAATTTTATGTTTATCACTTTTAAGCGATAAAATGCGTACTATACCAGCATCCAATGCATCACCGAAGAGTACCTACAGACTGATGCGATCATATCCCGAACACTTGCAGTACTCATCACTTTCACAGAAAGGATCGCAGAATGTTGTGTTCCCTTATGCTTAGCACTTAACTATGAGATATTAGGAGGTATTAAATTAGTCTGTCAGCATCCCCAAGGCTCATGCCATTTGCAGTTATTTACACAGAAAACGCAACTGTCGAAAGTAGCACACAGTCCTAATGCCACGCGACTGAGACGCGGTTTTCTAGCTGAGTCGATGTCGCTTACAGCTCATATATGTAGTTCATCATCGAATCTTCACCTCCAATGCCCGTCAACGAAAACGGGACCGAATATTTTCTGAAGAATTTTTATCTCGAACTGACTGAGGAGTCTAGGGCTCCATAAAGTACTCGTAGAACTGGGATGATCAAGGTTTTATATAGAGTCACCTTAGTTTTTTGAGATAGGGCCTTACTCGTACTATTCAATTGTCTTCTTATCCCAATGAAACAGCGATTGGGAAGAGTAATTCTTCGTTCTATTTCTGCTGAGGTATTGCTGGCGGAATTCATAGCAGATCCAAAGTATTCAAGGTCCTGTCGACTGGTGTGCCTCCTTGTTGACAGCGTACACTTGATTTTACCTTCATTTACCGCTACACCGGTAACAGCCCGCTCTCAATTATGTAGATATCATCGGCGTTAGCTAGTAGTTGCAGAGACATTTGAAAGATTGTGACTCCAGTGTTCACTTGTGACTTCCGCACAATTCTTTCAAATATGATGTTAAAGGAGTTTCATGACAGGGTGCCACCTTGTCTAAAACCTTTTTTGACATGGAAGGTTTCGGTTAAGTCGTTACCGACCTGGTGGGAGCGGCGAGCCTTCTCAACCGTCATTCTGCACAGATGGACGAGTTTGGCAGGGATGCCAAAACTAGATGTTGCTATAAACGAATATAGCAGACTTCTGTAAATGCTGTCATATACTGCCTAAAAATCGATGTAAATATGGTGAGTGGCGATTTTGACTTCTTGAATTTTTTTTGCGGCGTCTGCCGGAATCTGAAGATTTGGTCGATTGTGGACCTCTTTGGTTCATACGTTCACACAATATGGTAGATAAGAAAGTGTATCCGATGTTGAGGAGACTTTTAGCTCCATAGTAAGCGCAGTTGTAGGATCTCCTTTTTTGTGGATCGGGAAAGCTATGCTGAGATTCTATTCAACAGGCCTACATTCTTCTGACCAGATCTGAGCAATGAGTTGGTGTGTGCTCTTCACAAAATCATTTCCAGCAGCTTTGAGAACCTCGACCGGTAAGCCATCAGGCCCAGCTGATTTGTTGGATTTTAACTTAGATTTTGCTATCCTTACATCGTTCTGGCCAAGAGGATGGAAGTTTTGGCTATTATCGTCTAAGTTGAATGGTTTATTCTGGCTAATGGGCTTCCTCGTCATTTTACAGTACGCAGAAAATGTTTTTTCATATTCTCAGTTTCCTTCTTCATGTCTACAGGCTTCTGTTTTGTCTTCTTACCTTCACACATTCTTTTTATCTGTTGGTAAAACTTCCGTAAGCTATTTTTAGAGTACAACCTCTCAATATTTTCAATCGCGGCCTTCTCATGCTCTTATTTCTCTTGTTTAGCTGCATATGCTTGTTAGCATTCTTCATCAAATCAGGGAACGTGAAACCCAGCACATCAGTTGCGGCGTCTTTGATGGCAAGTTGGAAGCCTTACCACTGATTTTTGATACTTAATGCTAGCGACATAGAAGTTGTTGAAAGATTTCGGGATATGCGTTTGGCGAAGATTCTGGCAACCTCTTGCGATTGCAGCTTTTCGACGTTATACCTTTTCATAGTAGTTCTTATTTCGTGCGCGCTTAGGAAATCCCCATTCGCTGCAACTAGTTCCGAGTCAATTTCGGCCGCCCGGAACGCTTGGACGTCCAGAATGCCGGAGGCATGCCTTACGTCTACCGTAAATGATCAATTTGATTTAGCCGTTGAATCCGAAGATCACCACGTCCTCTTTTGTGCATTAAGATGAGGAAATATGTGGTTACTATAGTGATATTTCATCCCACTGCATAGTCAAAAAGCCTATGTCAGTCGCCAGACGTGGTGAGGTGCAGGCTGTGCTTGCCAACTGTCCTACCAAAGATATCCTCCTTTCCTATCCTGGCATTAAAATCGCCTAGTACAATATTAACGTCATACTTCGGACATTGCTCATATGTCTTGTCGATTGGCTCGTAGAAACTTTCTTTGGTGGCGACGTCCATATCTTCCGTAAGGGCATGGGCGCATATAAGGCTTATGCTATCGAACTTAGCCTTGATGGGGATTATCATAGGATCCTCTGTCACATGTCGGAAGCTCGAGACTTCTTGCCTAAGCCTTCCGCATATGGCAAATCCGCATCCAAGAAAGCGATGTTTCTTTTCCCTATTACAATTACCATAGTATCCCGTCTCACATCCTGGATCGCCGTGATATCTGCGTGATAGCAGTCAAGGGCCTCTCCTAATTGTTCGGATAAATGTGGCCTATTAAGGTTCCAAAGATTCCACGTGCAAATCCCAAAGTCGTTGTCCTTTAAACGCTTTCTAGGGTCATCAACAGTGATGCAATTTTTATCCGAGACCACTAGTTGGTTCGTCACATATTTTAGTCTCTTCCGTATAGGGTTGTGAGCTCTATGACGGCGTAGGCCCGTACAATACTACTGACCGGACGGCGGACATGTCCTTGCCGTTTTACCCGTTACCGGGGACCACTACTTGAAGATAAGGCAAGCATTTCGCTGCGAATTTGATTGTTGCGCTTCTGGACCAATCCAAGCTATAGGGCACTAAGCATTTTGGCGATTAATTGCTACGCAGACATTTGCTCCAAAAGACACCAGCGCAACATCGTAGATCGGTTTTGAAACTATCCGCGAAGGTCTGGCTACATTCCTTTCCTGGTTCAGATTCCGTCTGAAACCATTCCTGGTCAGGGAAAGTCAATTTCGCCTCAACAGGAGTTGAACATCTGGCGCCAAGTCCATAGAACCAGAGCCGAAAGACAATCACCAATACTCCAGTAACAAAGGCCACTTTCTTTTAAATATAAGATGGCTTCGAGAATGCGGCCAATGATATGAAACAAGGAGAGAGAGATTTATCAGTTTTGAGTAGGGCGTGCTACGTAAGACCTCCATGCAGCGGAGGCAGACCGTTCTTTGGATTCTGATACAACAGCGACGTATTTTCTTTCCACCAGACAACTGCATACCATTTTGTTGATCCTATCATAGCCATATAGATCCAAAGGACCCTCCTCGATTAGATACCCTGCTAGGAAATGCACAGCACCTTGTAGGTTTTCGAAGAAAAGTTGACTTGCATGACAGTAAATATTTAGCTTCACTCGGAAAATGTATGGTGATGTTTTGATGCGGTTGACTGGAAGTCCATTTCTAGAATAACAATCCTAAATCCTCTCTAGGATGACTGTGATGGAGCAGGTAGTCGCTTTCTACCACGGCGATACGGCATGTGGTGGGTTTGAGTCTGAACTAAGCAAACTTAAAAATACACTGTTTTTCTCATGCAGTCACATTCTTACCCATAGATTTAATTTTATTAGATGCAATTTACCAACTGAATAAATGCTCGATACAGGGTGGATCGAGGTATTTTTTTAGAATGAATTCGACCCAAAACTTCAGCATTATCCAAGCCAAAATGACATTAATGACATTAAAATATTTTAAAAACTATTGGTCACTAAAACACGACGTGACTGCTTACTACTGTAACCACCCCCAAAAAAGGAGACCAAAAAAACTAAAACAGAATTTAGCCCGACCTAACTAGCATAACCACGTATTTGTTCCATTTTCATACTTCTCTTGAACATTTTTCAACGCAAAATACCCTCTAAATGAATAAAATTACCCTTAATTCAGATTCATAACAATAAAAGCTAACAGTTATTATTGTTATTTTCTTTCCCCTCCCTCTCTCTCTCTGTATCTATATAATTTTTCCATATTTTTTTTCTGTTCTCTCTGGTTTGCTTTTGAATTTAGCAAAGCTATGGATAAACTTTTTTATTATAATGATATTCATATTTGCAAAAACAATAAAAAAAAAAAACAAAGAAAGAAAGAACAATCGCAACGTGAAAATAGTTTTATCCTGTAAAGGATAATGCGAAAAAAGGATTTGCTTTTTTTGTCTCTACTCAAAAACACACGAAACAATTTTATTCTACATTTGAGAAAAGAAAACATAATAAACGACAGATAGGAGTATGCACTCGGTTTCGTTGTCGTTTTGTACTCGAAAACAGTTTGTTCTTTGCTTGCATGAGAATGCAGTCATCAGAATTATACAGAAAGACTGAGTCCGAATCCAAATACGAAAAACGAATCTGAATCCTGGCCATCCAACTATGTAGGTCTGTAGGACGACATAACAGACAATGCATCCGCTGAGCACACATGTGATTTTTATTTAGGGATTCAGGCTATAGTTGAGTATAAACGAAAATTTAATATCCACAGTCGAGACGGAAAAATGTGAATAAATTTATATTTCTCTACCGGTGGACGAAAATGGTCCTGGGATACTCGTACTAGGATCACCATCAAACAGACCATGCATGCATGAAAGTGGGTGCGCGGAATATGGGTCATATTCGGTTTCGGGCATATGACTCTGACTGTGACTGCGAATATGACTATGACTATGACTATGAGCCTTTTAGAACGGAGTATGTACTCGTACGATATGTAGACTTCCGAAACTTTCCTCTACATAGTCCTTCGGTCTGCGTGTGTTTTCGCTGCATTTTTTGGCAGGTGAAGTGAATATTGATACACCTAGAGGGGCACTGTACTCGTATTGGGTTGTAGGTATGAATAGTCGAAAAATCTTCTCTATAGGAACGATGCAACTGCAGATGCAGATGAAAATTGTTTGCAGATTGCGAATGTTTTTTTGGCACTCATTCATGAGATTAAAAATTCCTTTTTTTTCCAGATTTTTTGTTGGCGACAGGTGAGTTGGGAATGATTGTTATGATGATCCTTGTCTAGACGTAATTTTCGTTTTAACTGAGTTGTTTATTCTTTTCTATTTCTCTTTCTCCCGCTGGAGCACATTTGGTTTTAATTTTTCTGTGGGAATTTTTGAATGGTGAAATCGACATACAAACTCATAAGGATATCTGTGGAAGAGTTCTAGGTGGAAAAGATTTACGGCAAAGTTACTTTACTTTCTTCCAACTTAAGAGTACGTTTAGTATGGAGAAGGCAAACAATTTTACATTGGAAAATTTTAAAGTCTCTGGAGAAAGGAAACCAAGGAAAATAGTAGAAAAAAAAAACATATTTCGAGTACCAATACGGGAAAAGGCGATTTATTACTTGAAATGTGAAATTCGGATACTCAAGTATTATACAGATGGGTGTAATTGTTTGCACCCCTCAAGACAGTTTTATTTTTCCTAAAAAGAACTTTGTTTTAAGTCCTTTTGTTAGCTGGAAAGGATTTCAATTTGAATTGAAAACTAAAGAAGTACAGTCTCGACATTTTGTATTCAAAAGGTTTTTTTTTTAAAGATTATAGATACATGATGGAGTGTACTGGAGTACATGAACTACATCATCAAAAGATATACGAGTATATGTACATATATCAAACTACTTGGAGAACCTCAGGGCTGCATTTTTGAGCCCATGCTTTGGACAGACAATTTCAGAGTCGCATAAATTTTGTTTTTATTTATGAAATATGATAGTCATAACAACAAGTGTCGTCTCTGAACTGATGGGTCTTTCTGAAGGTACTAGCCACCCAGACTTCACAGGACAGATTCAAAAGTAGGTGTTAAGGTGCAAAGCAAAGAAGTAAGTGTAACTTTTCTTGCTCATTTGAATCCTAGGGCCAGAATAAAGTGAATTATGTAGGAAAATTCTTTTATGGCGAGACTAATAGCTCTAAGACAAACCAGGTAGAGTGCATGTGGGGGAAGTGCATAAGGATTGGTGTGGTTTCGTTAAGTAGTATGTATAATTCACGTAGACTCATTTATATTAGACAATTCCAATCGAACACGCTATTTTGTCAGTATACACATTTTAGTTCCAGGATGGCCGGTGGCCTAAGATTATCCGCGGCTTGACCAAGAAGGATGCAAACAGACCAAAGATCTTAGATGGCTATGCGATGCACTTTGCAAAGGGATGAATTTGTTTGCTTTTAAATTGGCTTCCAACTTTGTGTCGAGCTTATGGCTAAAATTTTATTGGAGGATAGTTGTATGCTGTTAGTGCTTAAATATGATTTGGAAGTCCAGTTCCCGACCACTATATCGACTTTAAGACGGCAAATGTTGGGTCTACTCATTGTCTCTGGTTAATCAGCGTAGACTCGCACTTTATACATACACATGCGTTCATCGAATGCACGATGCGGCATGTTGGCCATCTTGTTGAAACCACAGCTCTTTCACATTAATATCATTCAACTGAGAAATAAAAAAGCCAGCAATTACGGATCTATAGCGCACTCTCTGGCCGGCATAATTCTTCAAGGAATATAGACCAATGATTCCGTCTGACCATTAAGCATACTATACAGTAACGTTTTGGGGATGAACCAGCGGCTTCTCGGTAGTTTCTTGTGGATTTGCTGACGTTGAGATTTAACCAAAAATGAGCCTTTTCGCGGAACCAAATTTTGTGGTGAAATGGAGTTTCGGCCCACATTCGACCCACACGATGGTCAAACGGATTCAATGTTCGCAAGGCAAGATCTTTCTGCAACATCTTCCATAAAGTGGATGGATTGAGCTCCAGTTGCTCTGTACAATGACAAATCGAATTATTTGGGTTCACCTCAATACCATGCTTCACAGCAAAAACAGCTTCTTCATTGCGCACTGAACAGAGTGCGCCATCTGGAGCTTCGGTATAGAAATGTTTAATAACTTTGACAATTATCAACTGGCAAATTTGGAAACGTCAACTTAGTACAATTTCAACTACAACGCACCGAAATAGTGACGTTTGTCATTATTGTAGGTAATATCGTGATGGTTATGCGCCTTTGGACAACACAAATCGTTGTTTGGCTTCAAATTTTATTGAGTACGGGTCTGCAGCGAATCTCTAAGAACACGAACATATAGCGTCCACGCCGCTCCAATGAAGTTTTTGAAGCTGTTAGAGAGAGAGAGTTGTCCAAAATTCAAACGCCTCGTATCATCGATGGCAATCGATATCGGTGGATGTTGGCGCACTTTGTGTATCCTCAAAGAAGTGAAAATGGTCTACAGCACTTCTGGTTAACAATAAACTTTTTAAGCAAATATGTCTATGCTGAAGCACCAGATGGCGCACAGTGTATAACGTTTCTGCTGATGTGTATTTTCAATTTCATTTATTAATATGCGTGGTGTGAAATCCATGGCTATTGGAACTATTTACTCAGATGGACGATTTTGTCGAATGTAAAAAGGACATAGCGCATGGTAGCTTGCCCGAACTAAACCACGATTTTCGAAATAAATTTGCTCTATTTATAGGCGCTGTTCTTTGGTAAGTCTGTTCAAGGTGAAATGGCAAACTAAACTCTGCATAATTCAGCTGTTACTCGTAGCTCTGAAATTTGCTGCTAGAAATAGTGGTATCAATTCAGAACACAAATCTCTAAAAATAACATCGATATATCACTATTGTTTTGTTGGTCTGAAATTAGCGTATGAGTGTCGTGTGTTGAAAGTCTATGCATCGACGAAATAAAGGCATGGCACAAATTCCCAAGGAGCAGGGAACGATCGGATTTTACAGAGAAAATGTCCTCCTTGACTGTACACCTTTGTTCTGTCGTGCACAGCATCGCGGATTGAATCTGTCTTCTAAAACGACTTGGTTAAAGTAATACTTTTTGGTCGAACTTCATGTTCCATTCGAATTCGCTTACTATTCTTATCGAAACATGGGACCGTACAGATTAGATAATTATAGTTTTATTTTTTCACTCGTAACTCGTCAAGGGAGGTAGATAATGAAGCACTACTTAGGTGATGGCAGTAAGGTCCTTCAAAAGATAAAATATATATAAATTTAGTGTGGAGTGAGGCAAAACACTCTCCTGGCATTCCTGTGATTATGAGTATTAACGCCTTTCCAGAAGATTTTCTCATCAACTGAAATTGCAAGATACAGTCAATTAATATTGTGAAGGGATACAGAAAAAGAGAGATTGTACCCTTGCTCAGGATGTATGATATGTATAGATAGCTGACATGATCTCATAGTAGGACCGCTTTAACTAGCATTTTCGGCTGTAGCATACTCCGCAATAACGCTTTTATTGTCCTGTCATCATTATGTATCCACCAAATTACAAATAGCAAACAGTTGTTTGTCTTAGATACGATTTCAATTTTGATTACAGTATAACTGTTCCCTATAAAACCAAATTCCAACCTTTCTGGAGACACATTTTCTGGGAAAACAATTGCGTATCTGATTTTACCTAAGTAAACAAAATTCTAATAATTCAATAAGTAATTTATTTGTATCTGTTGTCCCTGAACGACTAGACTTCATAATTCCAGCTCCTCATAATACATAATAATAAAATTATAATACATTTGCTATTTTCTTTTTTTCCGTAGAACATAACATCCCCTCATCCGATGGTGAATTTATTTTTTTTTTTATCTTATTAGTAGTACCTATTCATATACCCAGCCAATGCAGAGTTTCCAGGACTCCATCATTTTTGCTATCTCACATCAATTTTCCTGTCTTTCCCTCTTGTGGAAAAACTATTCAGGACCCATCATGCGAATTATGGGAATTGTCTACGAGTAGTACTATATATCCCACCCACAGGAAAGGGACTGAAACTAAGAACAAGGAATGGAAAATTGTACAGGATACCTTTCTTTTATATCTGGGAAAAAAAAAATATTCAGCTTTAATAAAAATCAATATTAAACGTATGACTGTAAGAGAATGAAAAAAAGGTATAGTACTACTAAGAGTATCTATACCGCCACTTTTAGTGAATAAATTAGTTGTATCCATTCGCACATGGGTATCTGTATACATACATGGTTTATCTGTGTGGCTGCTTTGTTCAATGATAATGCAAAAGGACGTGTAGTTACCCATGCTTGAAGTGGATGCGTGCGTAACGTTAAGTAAGTAAGGTTGAGATAAAAATAAAATGCTCCAGGATGTGAGCGCAATACAACAGAAAATAACACAGAAAAATAAAATATATTCATACTCCCCCTTTCTATGATAACGACAACAGTGACGATTACTATGATGATGGGGATGGATGATAAAGAGCCGAAGAAGAAAACGACGAACAAAACGAAGAAGAAATTGGCGTAAAAATGAATGAAAACTTTTCTACAAGGATGCGTGTTGACCTAGTTTAGTTCGCTTTTCCTTTTCCTTTCCTTTTTTTTTTTTGCATAGTATATGTATGTTTACTGTTTGCCTTTACTGTCAAGTCGGGGCTCCGCATATACACATAATTATCCGGTTAAGTGCATATTGTTGTTTGTTCACTAAGGACATACTCATCTATACTTACATGTACAATACGTATAAAAAGATACAAAAAACTGAGAATGGGAAAAGGAAATTTGCATTGTGTAATGAGTACAAAAGGGTTGTTGCGCTTTTTGCAACAATTTTTAATTAGTGTAAGTGGAGTGCTGCTTTCTTGCTGCAATTTCTACTGGGAAAGATCTCCTTTGAGTGGGTGTTGGAAGTTTTTTTTTCACCATTTTTTGGGTCGAACTTGCAAGACAAAGGATGGTATGAGATGAATGTGCGCGCTTTTCTCGAGTTAAAGACATTAGAAACGCTCCAATTAGCATGTAGTTTAGTCAAGAAGATACCTATTGAATTATGTGTTACAAGGTTTCTTAAAGGAGCTTAGCTTTAAGTTTCGCGTCTTGGTAAATTGAGAGCGACTCTTTGACATAGGAAAGGGGGCGAAAAAAAAACTGACAAAACATTCTCTTGGAAATCAGAGAATTTTAGAGCCTGAATCACAGAGTATGTTAAGACACTACAATGCCAGCACACAATTTGTCAATCCTTGTACTCCTTAAGAAACTGAAAATCGGATCCAAGTGGTGATAGTGTCGGAAAATGTTATATATGGTCTTTCCATACATACGAGGGTTGTTTCCGACAGCAACGTAAAGATAGCGGCACTCGTCAATAAAAGCTAGTGAATGTTAGTTGTGCATCTTTTGACAGTTACTTACCGAAGTTTCAGTCATTTTGGAAGCCCAGTTTTTAGTTGACAGTCATTTGAGTGAGTCGATGTGAGTGTTTTTTGTGAAAATGGAAAAAATTGAGTATCGAGCTCTTATAAAATTTTTGTTTTTGAAAGGCAATACGCCTACGCAAATCAAAAATGAGTTGGACTCTGTGTATGGGGACTCTGCACCATCATTTACCACTGTGAAATTTTGGGTAGCTGAATTTAAATGTGGCCGTAAGAGCTTGGGAGATGATGAACATTCGGGACGTCCAAAAACTGCAACCACTGACGATAACATTGCTAAAGTTCACCAAATGGTGTTAGACGACCGCCGAATTAAAGTGAGAGAGATAGTAGAAGTTATGAAAATGACCAAAGAACGTGTTTGTTACATATTAAATCAAGATCTAGGAATGAGAAAGCTGTCCGCGTGTTGGGTGCCGCGTTTGCTTACGTTAGACCAAAAAAGTGTTCGAATGAATATTTCGAACGCTCTGTTGGCGCAGTTTAGGCGCATTAAATCCGAGTTTTGTCACCGATTAATTACTGTAGATGAAACTTGGATACACCATTATACGCCCGAAACAAAAATTCAGTCAAAACAGTGGACTGCAAAGGGCGAGCCGGTTCCAAAAAAAAGCAAAAACTGTTTTTTCGGCTGGGAAAGTGATGGTGACTGTTTTTTGGGATAGTAAAGGAGTTATCTTAATCGATTATCTTCAAAAAGGAAAATCCATTACAGGAGCATCATTACTTGCCAAGCTGAAGGCAGAAATTGCGGAAAGACGGCCACATTTGTAGAAAAGAAAATCCTGTTTCACCAAGACAATGCGCCGTCTCACACCTCAGCGATTGCCATGGCGAAAATCCATGAATTACGGTTTGAACTGCTTGACCATCCTTATTCACCAGATCTAGCCCCAAGCGACTTCTTTTTGTTCCCTCACCTAAAAACTCGGAGGACAGAGATTTTCGTCAAATGAGGAGGCAATCGCCTTCGTGAACAATTATTTTGCAGAGAAAAACGCCAAATAACATTTGGACGATTTAGAGAGATGGGAACATCGCTGGGAGAAGTGTGTAGAGTTACAAAGAGACTATGTAGAAAAATAAAAAAAAAATTTGAGAAAAAATGTCTTGTATCATTGTACAGACAACCCTCGTATATCGGCAAATTGAAGAAGATACACACAAATTTTGAACAGGGCTTCATCCTTGCTCCCGTCCTACTTGACTCCTTGCCCTCTAGGTCAAGTAACTCAAATCGAGGTAGCACATCTTTACAAGCGTTCATTCAGGATTACGGTGTTACAATTTGCTGCCTTGAGATGCCAATATGTTTTAAAGGAACCATTTCTGCCAAAAGCATTCGCGTTCAATCTTTGGATACAGCTTTTCATAGATGATCATAAATCAATTTTCCATGTATGTCTAGATCTCATGATCACAATTACATGATTTAATCCACCAAAGATGTCGAAAAAAAAAAACGACCTAAAGATAAAGATCAAATTTACCGATCTTTGATAATATAGTGGGGGGCGTATCCAATTACCCCCTCGACAAATTTCATGTTGTCAGTGGCGTAGGCTTCTCTCCCTTTTTGCATAAATCTATTTAATTTGATTGCGTTATTTCCTTTTCTCGCTTTTTTACTCTTACCAGATACTTTCGAAAAGACTGGTAATAAATCTTCCATGATGAAAACCAGTGAGGATCGTCGACGATCGTGTGTGCATTACAAATCGCTTGCAGGCAGGGAGCGAATCACTCAAATTAAAAAAATAAAGAAAAGATACAAAACCACACACACTCTAAACACGCCTTTGGATATAATTTTTGCCTTATGGTGTGCGAGTGTTTTACAGCCGTTCGTTACGATCATACAACTGCGCGACGCGAGTGCCACGCCTCCTCTTCATCCCAACCACACACAAGCAATCTTAATACGTATCCGCAAAAAAAAAAAGGAATTTTACTTGTAGTTTGTACTTTTGTAGGAATAACACGCCTCTTGGCGTACAATCGTTCTCAACCGACAGAATAAAGTGAGTGCAACGTTCAACTCAATGAGTCCGCGGAAAACTATCTCGAGTTGCTGTAGTATTCATATGATAGATACATTACTTGGCGGCATCTAATTGAGTCATTTCGCGATGAAGATGATGAAGTTATCTGTGCGTGTGGATCGGGTTGGGATGGAAAATAATTGCTATTTTCGAAAATCCAAAAAAGATAGAGTATCTATACAGACGAAGAGGAAAAGGAAAGACATGACCATCGGGAATGAAGAAGGAGAAGAATCTGCGCGCCATGATGAAGGAAAAATAAAGAATAGCTCGATGGTCTTTTCACACATGTTTAACATACTCAATGTGTGGAGCTGCAATTCATTATGTTTGCGTGAATAGGCTTTGACGTTCTCCCAGTTTTGGTTTTGTGTTTTTTTTTTCTTTTTTGTTTTCCCTTTTTCTGATTTGTATCTTTAGGCTTACGTTTTTAATTGCATCTTTGAGCAAAATTGTGACATTTGATGGCTTTGGGCAATTTGTCTTCTTTGACAGACATTGCGGCGCGCTGACTTTAGGAATTGTATTTAAGATTGTTATTTTTTTTTTTTTTCTGCATCTCTCAATTCTCAACAGAAGTTGAATGCAGAAAATAGATCTGCAGCGAAGGGGACGATGTGATAGATGAGCATGGGATGGTGTTTTTGGAAGTAAATTACTAAATGGAAAGATGTTAGTCATCAATCTTTGGGAAGAGTTATATGGTATGCCAGTAGGTTCACACTATGGTCCGGTGTCTTGTTTTCACCTTTTGCTTCTTCTTTTTTTATACAAAGTTGGATTTGAGGAAAAAGATGAAACGAAATCCAGAAGCCACAACAATAAGTGTGACGTGTGGCGTCACCTGAGCATGTGGTGAGAGTTCACGCAACAGAAATATTAATAAATTATCAGAAATCTCGACAGATGATTGAAAATTCGTGATATAGAAACCACAAATACAAACACTAAAATGTGAAGTATGTATCTTTAATTTATCCAGCATTTTTGAAGCTTGATCATTTCACACACCCTCTAATTTTTCTTCAAATAAGAGAAAAGGTGGAGTTCTACAACGGGCAATCACTTGGACCTGCCGTCTCTAACTTTCTAATGGGAATGAACCCGTGCAGTTTTTCTGAAAGTCGACTCTACAGATACGTTGGTTGAGAATGTTGGTTGACGGTGGAGTCCTTTTCTGATTAGCAGAGGTAGATATGCTTGCTGTCGATATAAAACCTAGAGCCTACAGAGAAAAATGAGACCGCAGATGCATAGATATAACTTTAAATTTGCCTATGTTGCATTTGGTTGTAATTTGGTGGTCATGGAATAACTCAAGGGTCCAGTTTCGGGCACAAACTTTTAAGATTCTTTTATATTTAAATTTGTGACTAATTAAACAATCTGTACTTACTTCCACACAAATAGCGATGATATCAGCACGACTAGAACCAATAATAAGGAGAACACAGCAATTATCGCCGATGTCTGTAATGATTGACTGCTATATAAACTAGCATCCAGAATCTGTAAAGAGAGGAAAAGTAAATTGTTTTGTTTTTTTAATGAAATTTTTAGATAAATATTTAAACTAGAAAAAGATCTACACTCTCATATTACTCATATCTAATGTATAAACTATCAACCCATGTTGACAACAAAAATGTTGTTATTCTCCTTGTTTTCCATGTTATTTTCGGTATAACTATTCAATCGGTAAACCAAATGATGAGGGAATATTTTGTATACCCAGTAGCAATATCGAAGTAACACATAACGCAAACCAAGTGCTATAGATTCACAATACCCTGCATGTATGTACATATATATACATACTCTCTGTAAAATGCAAACAACATACTTGAAAAGTGTAGGTGATGTTGCTTTTTTGGGGGGCGGTATTTCCTGTTTATTGGTGTTGAATGAAACGAACTACCCCAAAAACAAGTCATCACTATCATCTACTCTGTATAGTGGGCTATAGTAGGAGAGAGTATAACTTTCGGATTAAAGCAACATTTTCTCTGAAGTCTGGTCATAGTCGTCGTCGTCGTAGTCATGTTGATCGATAGTGACGATGAGTTGTAGTAGTTGGTAGTAAAGAGTAGCGAAAATTGATGTTCGGATAATGTTTGGCTACTGGTTCAGCAGATGATGTTTTTTTTTTTCTTCTTCTCATTTTTGTACATAAGTTCAACTGTGTAAATGGGTTGTATGATACTGGACAGTCGATACATTTTCGTTTAATGAAAGTCGATTCAATTTTGTTTGAAAAGGCTTAAGGCGGGTTGAGGAAGCTTCATTCGAAAATGAAATAAACTCCATTTTTCATGCAGAAAAAGAAAAAAAAAATACACAAATATTCGTGTAATTAAAAGGATTTTCCATTAAATTTAAAAATAAGAGTAAAAGTTAAATTAAATACTTTTACGGTGGTAAAGGAAACATTGATATCTGCGGCTATATCCGAATACCTACGGAAAATGTTGGGATTTCCGGAAAAATTTCAATGAATTGAGTGTAAAGAATTGAAAGCTTTTACGAGTAATGAGGTGACCATATCAGATTGAGATTAAATTTTTATTTTTTTTCTTTTCAATCTGGTTGGAGATTAAAACTTAATTCACTTCTACATTGTCCCATTTTCATATTCAGGCCAAATTGAAAGAAAAGTCTGTTTCTCTATATTTCCCATATGTAAAGCGACTAAGACCTAACACGAAACCCTGAGGAGCTCCACTTTTATGCAATTCTTTTATACAAGTGTTTTTTTTTAAATTAATTTCCTATCACACCTTTCAAACAATCAATTTCGACCCTTGCGCAACTAAAGGATTAACATCCTTTTATTCGTAATAATTGCTATTTATCTCCCTCCTTAACAGTAATAATATCGAATTATTTTGTTTGTTCTATCTTTTCTCAACTTGTGGCTAAAGAAAAGAAATTGACTTCCAATTTCCACTTTGGAAAAAAAAGAAGGAAAATGAAATAACTTTTGTGTGTTCCTTCTGCGTCATTTGCCCTTAACCAAGAATTCATCCTTGTGTTTTCTTTTCGTTTTGTTCCTCCCCCACATTCGTAGATCCCATCTTAGTAGTGGGAACATTCGCAGCCAGAGTAGATTATCTCACCCACCTTAGATACATATCTACAATACATATGTATGTAACATGTGTGTTAAAGATACATGCGAACTTTAATATGTCCTTTCAACTTTTTTTTTTTTTATTCCACGAAACGTCTACTTTTACTAGATAGAGGGGTAGATAGTAGGACAAGAGGGAAAAGAATAAAAAAAAAAAAAAAAACATTCAATGAAAAGTGTTTCCAAACAATTTCACCGAAAAGTGGTTAGAATTTTTTCCCTCGGTTAGATTTGCTGGATCATGGTCTACGGATATGGATGATGATAATGATGATGGTGGCGATGATACGTTACTAGTGATATCTGTTGAAGGTGGATGTGGGTTACTTAGCTGTAACTTTTTCTATCACTTTTCTTTCTTTCTTTTTTTTTTTTGTTTTCTCCTCTCTTGTGGTTTATTTTTTTTCTTCCTCATCATCTCTATCATCGAAATGAAATAAGTTTACGAATAGTGGGTGGTAGATATACATATATACGGATATCCATTCTCAGGACATGAAGTTGAGAATAATTTGTTGATCAACATTTGACTTTGTCCTTCTTCAGATACTGTTTTTGTTGGTGGAGTGTCCTTTACATAATGTTTAAGTAAGTTTTACGTATTTGATCTTTATGCCCACATGATGTCACTGTACAGTGTATCTATTGTATATCTGTATCATTAATAATAGGGGCAGGTTTGATGCTCATGGTGATGGGTGAGGAACGTGTCACGTTTCTTATAGAATTATTATTGTTATTATTTTTGTTTTTTTTTTTCTTTTGTTAGGTGGACCTCGATTGTCCTTGAAGGAGTTCGTTCTTGTATTTAAGAAAGTAAAAGAAATTGATTTGTTTATCCTGTAAAGTAGTTTGTTTTGATAGGTGAATTATACTGGATTTCTTTTTTTCCGAGGCAAATACGAAATAAAAGGAAGAGTTATGGACAGCTACGACAAGGTTTACGACTTCAGATTTCCATACATAGCACAAAATATAAAACAAATCAAAGATATCAAAATATCGGCATAAATCTGAAAGAAGTTGGAGGATATTTATTTTATACTGAGTGCAGATAAATCAGTTTTTTTTATGTCGGGTGCTTGTTACCGAAAACTTACAAATCTTTTATTGTTATGATGATAACTGAGTACATCCGGAACTGCGGATCATATTTGAGGCAAGTGTCCAATGGTCTCAGTAGTGTGTGTCACTGTACATTACAGACGGCACCATATCAAACCAGGCAAGTGAGTAAAGAAGAAGCACTAGGACTATCTTTGAGTCATTAGGTAGTCAATATATAGATAAACCCGATATCTGCAGACCACGTTCTTATGTTTCTTATTCGTATCCGTATCAAATACATACTTGACTCATATTCAAAATGGGGGAGTGGGGAGGGGGGAAAGAGTATAATAATTGGAAAAACGATTTCTATTTAGAAATTCGTAGAAGACTGGTCGATGCTATTATGCTGAATTTTCGAATACTCTGTGAAAGAATAAATGCAGGCCAAAGTGAGAATACTTTTATCCTGACACTGCCTATTATTGACAGACTGCAAGCTTAACGTTTCAGGTTAAATTTGTAAGACACTTTTGGATGTTTTTAACACAATGGCTGCCATGGCTATCATAGTAGATGGAGTGAAAAGTAACTTCCTTGGGAATGAACAAATTTTTTTTTTAAATGTTTTTTTTATTTGCAAAATACTCCTCCGTGGCGTTAATGAGTTCCTCGCGTGAGGTGAATTTTTTATTGATGAGCCATCTTTTGAGGTTTGGGAAGAGATAATAGTCCGAGGGATCCAAATCCAGTTACCAATCGACGCCAAAAGTCCGCCCGATTCCGCATCAGCAAGTCTTTTGAAGTGCTCTCGCGTTCGTGTTTTTGGTCAGGAGTGAGCATGCGCGGCACCCATAGGCAGGATAACTTTTTCATATGCAGAATATTGAACAAAATATGGCGTGTGCGCTCAGTATTAATCTTTGTGGTATCTGCTAGCTGGCGCACCTTCACTTTCCGGTCAGCCAACACCATTTCATGTATTTTTTTGACATTGTCCTCTGTAACCGCATCGGAGGGCCTGCCGCTGCGGACTTGATCGGTAGTGGAGTTGTGGCCACCACGAAACTCTCGAAACCAATATTTGACGGTGTAATCTGACGGAGCATCAGCCCCATAATAATTATCCAACTTTTCTTTTGTTTCCTTCGCCGTTTTGCTCTCAAAAAATAATGTATTATGAGAGAACGAAAATCGTTTTTCTCCATACTCAACATGAAGCCAAGCACGTCAACAACAATCAGCTGTCAAAACAAAACTAAAGACAGTATCGCACTGAAATTTGGCATGTCTGCCTAAATATGAACGGACTTCAAGGCACCATAACCTTTTTTACAGTAGCAGCGTATTCTGCAGTCAAGGCGGTTACTTTTCACTCCAGCTAGTATATGATGTTTCCCAGGGCACTATGGCTATCAAATACTTATGATAGCCATCTATAATTTCATTCGATGCTCTGGCTTGCAAAATTGATAGCAACTATGTACAAATCCGGTATGGAGCAATATTGTCGGGCATCCCACGATAGTATAAATGTTTTTGGTTTGAGCAAGTTAGGAAAACTTACCGAGTTATGCCCAAAATGGAAAGACAATCTAATTTTGAAAGAAAAACTCTATATAAGAATAATTCATTTCATAAACTTTATTGAAGAAAACTTTTAAAAAAACCTATAGTTTTTGAAAAACAAAATATTTCTCATTTGAATTCATATTTCTTCTTATAAAGCAAAACAAATAGTAAAAAAGAGTAAAAAGTAATTCTTACAAATCAAAAAATTGTTGTTTTAATGCTTTGAGTTGAAGCATACACCCGATACATTTGAGGCTTATCCGGACATCTATCACAATACGTGTATATCTGCCTAGCTTCTTTGCGGGCTGCTGCACGTCCTTTGGATAGCGTTATTTTGTTTACAGCAAACACTACATTTTCTTCTTAGTTTTTTTCCATCAGAAGATACACGATCTACGAGATGGTGCGTTGCTGCACGGGGTGATTCAACTCTACGAACGGTACGAACGGGGGCTATGGATAGTTCAAGTAGTTGAGCAGCCAAAATTTCTCTGAATGTATTTTCGATTTTCTCAGATGTTTATATAACACCCATGCGTTGACAACTGCTATTCTTGATAAAAGCTCTATACCTAGTTTTCGATACCACTTGATACCTTTCCTTAGCCTAGAGGCATACGAACCCATCTGATCAGACAAGTCAATCCCTGATTTTCCCTTATTATAAGCAAGTAGCGCACAGGGTTTGAGGGAAGCTCCACGTCTATTATTTGGCCTTGATACAGTGGGTGAATTCGAACTTGTCGACGGTTGATTTTTAGAATTACTTTAATTACTTTCCAATTTAGAATTACAATATCATTTTCGTCTTCCCGAGATAAAATTTCCCCTCTGGCCAATTTAGCGAGGAGGACATCTTTAGGTACAATATATTTTTTTTTGTTTGCCCTTAGTGTTCCAACAACATGGGTCTTATTTTGTAGCAATTCTATTGCCAACTCATAGCTCATATAAAAGTTGTCTATATATAAGGTCCTACCCCTATTGAGTAGGTCTTTTGAAAGCTCCATGCACACGTTTCTGTTGCTGACTTTCCAGCATACATGGTATTTTCATAGCTCAAGTGTAACCATCTGTTGAACAAAGCTTGAAAAGTTTAACTCCATAACGATGCGTCTTATTTGGGATATATTGTCTGAAAATAAGACGACCTCTCCATGGCACGAGAGTTTCGTCGATAACGAAGTCCTCTGCGGGGAGAAATGTATTCTGAAAATTTTTTTGCATTGATTTTCCTCAATCGATCAGAGTTATCTGTTGTTTCGTTGTTGCTAAAGTAGAAATATGAGAGTGAAACCTGTTCTGGAGCATAGTTGCACGTGTAATTTTCAATGCGACCAAGGGGAACAAGTTCCATGTACATAATCGACCCAAGAAATTTTTTTATTTCTTCCGGCTTTATTTCAGTCCATTTATTCAATCGGCTGTTTCTTGATATTGGGCGTGCACTTACATTTTGTTGGGCATATCGATTAGTTTCTTTTGATATCATCTCCAACACCACTCCGTCAACTATTTTGGAATAACCCTCAAGAGGTGTGCTCTCAGCTGAAATTTGCACCTGCAAACCATGTCTGCCCACAAATTCAAAATGTTTGTGCTTTCCGATGTACTCCGACCAGATAGCAGAAATTCCGGTGTGAATATTTTCTTCCTGATTATCATTCAAAAGTGAATTTAGGTCCTCTCGTTCCTCATCAACCGCCATAGCTTGTATGAGATCCGATACATTATTCTCCTCAGAATCATCATAATCCGATTCTTCTGGAGACCATCCTGGATCTGCGCAAGGGTCATCTGAATCGAAGTCATTTGTCAAACCAGTTGCAACTCCTTCAATTTCTTCAACCGTAAGCCTCCTTCCGCTCATAATTATTTGATATTTCAATAAGAACCTAAAAGTTATAAAAGTAATACCATATATGAATAGGACAGTAAATCGATCTTGTAATAATTACACTTTTACTCCACCAGCTAATGAAAAATTTAGGGTAATAAAATAAAATATCCACCCAAGCAAGGAAATTATAAATTTAAGCCGATACCGATTATCTGAAAATTATAAAAAAAACAAAAACAGAAAGTGTGGTTATCAAAAATGACTCTGGCTATCAAAAATGATAGCCATGGCACTACACGAAATTTTTTGTGTTGGTACCCCATGAAATTTTCTCAAATTTGGCTTGGCAGCCAATGTGTTAAAATATTTCACGAGTTGAATGTGATTGATTTTTTTTTGGAGTACCACAATGCTGTTCTTTAGCAACAATTATCTACTTTTACCTGATACCTTTACGACAGCTACTGACCCGATTGTCTATTTTGTTCTAGTCCTAACTTTTACTCGTGTTTCTTATGGAGTGTCATTAGGTTCCGTTTTCGTACCTTAACTTTTAATATTTGTTTAAATATTTGTATCTCATTTCGGTGCTAAAATCTGCACATATTCTCCATTAATTCAAGTAGCCTTCTATTAAATTAAAAGCCCACAAAATTAATTTTTAAATTTTTAATAAGAACAAAAAAAAAATAAATTTTCACTCTCAAAATCTGTGTCTCATTTCTGTCAGCGGCACTTAATAAATGTCAAGTGGCACTGAGCAAAGTGTTTAAACTTTCCGAAAAAAGAAACATCTTGAATTGTATCCATATTTCAGAGTCGTTTTAGCGTTATTCTCTTACAACATTTTTCTAACCCAATTACTTGTATATTCTCTTTAGTGTCTGTGTACATTAAATGCATGCCATGCCCAGTAAAAAGAATTCAAACAAAAGTATCCTTACACATAAAAATATATGTATGTGTATATAACATAAGAAAGAATTTTTTCCTTTTAATATTTCTTAACCTCAATACCATGGCCAGGATTGGAGTACTCGTAAACAGTATGTCTGAGCTCTTAGGGTCATTACATGCATTCTTCGACCACAAAAGTGATGGCAAGGGAAATAAGAAAAAATAAAAATTCTAATAAGTCTGGTAAGAGAAAATCTGAAAGAAAATCTAAAGGACTTATTAAAATCCGTAACAAGTTGTAGTGTTTCCCTCTGAAATAAGGCATACCACCGTTCCAATGGAGGGAGAGCAATGAGAAAGAAAATGTCCTTTGGGGTGATAACGCGCGTAAAAGTAAAATCTCTCCTTTACAACTTCTGGATTTTTTCTTCAATTTTACTTCCTTTTTGTTCTTATTTCCTCAGACTTTACAGTCTTTAGCTTTCACTTCATAAACTTAGGACCTATTTTAAGAAAAATGACTTTCTTCGTGCAACATAGAAAACACGAACCGAGTGCAGATTTTCTTTGTTATCCCTTCACTTGGCGGTTAAATAAATATGTTTCTGGAAAAATTCTTTATGTACCGTTTGTTTTAGTCGAAAGTTTCAAGTTGTTCTTCCTTTTTAAGAGATTACACTCTGTAACCCAGATCAAATGGATGGAGTGTGAATTAGTGGTAAAAGACTTTTCTTTAAGAACTTTGGATAAGAGGAAATGGGTTCTAGAAAAATGTACTTAAGTGGAGTGCCATAAAGGTACATTGTAGGATCTGAAATTGTTAATTCCTTTAATAGTATTGTTTCTTTCGGTCAAGTAATCATCAAAAGAAAAATGGAATTTAAAAGTGTATTAGATACGAAAAAGGCTAAGTGGGATACTATTAAGGTTTCTTATTCACGTTCTTTCAACAAAGAGCATTATTCTTATTCTGAAGAAAATTTTGATTCGTAATCATCGCCAGGATTACATAACACGATCATTTTTATTTTTTTTTAATTAAAAGTAGACGTCGCAAGTGGCAGCCCATAGAGTCAAAAATACGTTCTACATATATGTATGAAGTTTTATGAATGATACCATTCGGGCCAACTGAGCCTATTGGCAAATTGCCAACCCTCTGTGTCGTCACCTTTTCTCTTTTATGTTACATTTACATGAAGATACACAAATCACCTCCAAACTTGTAGTGCCAGGCAATTTAGCCTCCAATTTATCATTCAAAATTGCAAAGTATTTTTGTGTAAGAATCACCCCCAAAATTGCTTCTCAACCCACTCAACCAATTTTACATTATCCTTCATCGTTCGTAGACTTCCAACAAAAAAGGACAAGCAAATCTTGTTAAAAGTCATCATCTCACCAACAGATGTCACATCATAAAAAAAAGTAGCAGCAACAATAAAAACGGAAAAAAACGGATAAAGAAAAAGAAGTTACGCAACATATGGCTGTGTTTTTTTTTCTACAACGACTATTCTTTAATTTTTCATTTTTCTACCCGACATTTTGACTTCACCCTTCATGAAAGATACAAGAAAAAAGCGAAAAACTCTTTAGGGATGAAGTTGAAGTGGTTGATAAGCACAGACAACAATCTCAGGACAACACCCAAATGACTAATGATGAGTGATGTTCGAATATTGCTGCAGTAGATACAACAATTCCCGAACACCCTCATTTTGTGAAGCTCTTTACAAGTATACAAACTTTTAATGAGATTGCAATCTGTGCTATATAAAATTTATTACTATTTGATATTTATTTATTTTTTTTTCTTATAAACAAAATTAGGAAAAAAACAAAAAAACCAATAAATAAATAAACTCTTCCATTCTTATTCATTTTATTTGGGCGCTATAGATACGAGTGGTCCTTGTAGTAGTGAAGTACCTAACTAAAGATGATAATGATGAATAGTTTCAACTTTCAGGGTGGCATTGAAACAAAAGAACGAAAATACAAAAACAAATTGAAAAAAAAAAAATAATAATAATAATATAAAAGCAAACAACAGCTCACAAGAGATACATCTTGAAGATGATGATGAAAATTTATTCATGGTCACTTAAGTACTCTCGAATTCCAGCGAAAGAAAAGTACTCAAAATAAAATGCTAAAGTTTCAAGATGAGGACCATGATGACGACGATGATGATGATGATGATGATTTTGATGTTGATATTGATGATGAAGATACAAATTGTTATTAATCCAGGTTGTATCTAAAAAAAATTATATATATATGTATGTACTTGTGGCTACCCCACTTAATCAATGTAATGGTGATCACATATAAGAAGTCCACCTCAAACATAGTAATCACTTTGTTTGTTTATCTGAGAGATTGGAAGTGGAATTCTACGAATTTTTCACTCTATCTAAAACGTGTAGTGTACACACATTTGAAACATCTCTTTTGTAAGCTTATTTACTTAAGAATTACCTGATAGATGAAGAGACGTCTTTTTGAAATAGGATAATAAAAATTCCTAATCTGGTCCTACGAGCCGGATTATTTTATCCAAAAAATTTTACAAGAAAATAAATACGAATTTCAAAACTAAATCGAAAGGATTCAGGACAAAAAGAAACGCAGATGGTCCGAGCTGGTATAATAAACCGAGAATGATACGCTTGATTCTGTATCCCCAACTCGATTTCTACCTAATTCTAGATTCAAATTCAATTTACCTACCTATTACCCCAAAATCGATAGACTACAAAAGGTGTCCACAATCGCCTCACATCAGGTAAACCATAGAAATTGTTGGGTTTATTCTCAAATAGAACTCCAATAATGCTTTAGGGGTTCGTTTCAGTAGGGGGATTTCTATTTTATTTTTTCTATAATTCTGCGCTACCCCACGTGTAGGTGATAAATCTTTTTTCTTCTTCTCCTCATCGTTTCTAAAAATTTATTTTATTTTATATTCTACTTTTTTTTTCTGGAATAAAGCTTTTCAGTTGCTTTTGCGGTATATCTATTTAGCTGTAGAATTGTTGTATCTATTTTCAATCGATTTTCTTTTGATTACTGTCAAGCTTAAGTTCTATACACATATACGAGTATTCGTATTCGAAGGATGGAGGATTTAAAATGTCGTTTATACGGATATCTACTTGTATTTTCGTATTTTATTTCTGCCCTTGCAGTTTTTTTCCTTGGAAGAAGTAAAGCTAATAATACAATAAAAAAGCATGAAAACATAGATACGAGTATATAAATCTATTATGGGTTGGATTTGGATTAAATGAGATTTTAAAGGTTTTCCGATCAAAAATGAATTTAATGCGAGCATTCAAGAGGGTGTATCTACCCTTTAAGGAAATCAATAAGTTGAAAATTCAATTGTGCCAAATATATTGGAGTTTTTACTATCATCTAAGATATAGTCAATCAGAAGTATCTAAGTGATTTACAATAGAATGGATAGATAGAATGATGTAAAAAATAAACTTAAATGGTGGATAATTTTCGTTTTGCGTTGTATTGTATTTGTTTGATATGATGACAGATACGGATTGAGATACACTGACTTTTGTGAACAGACGTAATCCTCAATTGCATTTCATGCTTAGCCATGTAGTTGAAGTTAGTTTTCCGGGACAGACATAGTTTTCTGCGAGATGGGAAAACCGAATAGGGAGTTCATTCAATCTAAGAGAGGAAATACTCGGACTTATATCAATAGAGTTTGTATTTTTGATCAAAATTGGGATGGATTTTAGGAAAAACTTTTGTGAAATGCCCTGTATATTATCACATCTCAAATTTCTTGTTCAATTGGTGGTATGTTGGCGGTCAAGATGGTCATCCGGATGGTCGCATATATATCATTAGCCTTTACACACTTTTGACACTATTGAACCGTAAATTTTCTGGAAGGGCAGCATGACTATTTGTTTGCAGGTCCGTTATACTCCTACATCACAAGTTCTTCAAATAGCCAATCAGCAAGAAAAAATTTCGACCTTGAATTACATTTCTGTTGAATCTTTCAGCATTTTCTTTCGAACATTTTCTTAAACTTTAGCTTTCATCCTCCATCCCAACGCTCATTTACAATGATATTCCAGCTGTCAACTTTTTGGACAAGACTAATCTGCTTACTGCCCACTTTGCGGACAGTTCAACACTCCCGGATTATGCTCTGCATCCGCCTACACTTGAGTGCATCGAATCTTCAATGGGACGAATTCACTTTCGCACTCGTGTAGTAGCAAGAATACTTAAAGATCTCAACATACATAAATCCGCTGGTCCAGATGATATATCTCCCCTTCTTCTGAAGAAGTGTTCTCCCTAGCTGGCGTAAACTTTTTTGTCAATCCTACCCTTTAGGACTCTTTCCGAGAATAGCACTTGCATCGATAAACTTTCCATTCTCGGTATGTGTGTCAATGAAAACTTACGTTGGAATGATCAAATATTCGGTTTCGCCAAAAACGCTGCGAAATGTCTAGGTTTCCTCAAGTGATGTAAGAAATATTTCACCCCCTCTGATCTAGCCTCAACATATAAGGCGTTTATCCGCCCGAAATTGGAGTATAATTCACACATCTGTTCGGGTGCGCCCAAAACATCTCTGGACCCGCTAGATAGGATAAAACTCATAGGTGATACTAATATCACTCAAACAATGGACACCTTCGAACACCGACTATTTTCACCAACAGTGCTCCGTAGAAATCGCATTCCGCCCCTTCAAACTTTTGACCGACTCAAGCCCACTTTCGGACATACTCTAAAATATCGTGATTCATTCCGAAGCCGTACAACTTGCTTATGGATGGCCCTGCCTAGCTCTTTATTAGTCATTACAACCTTCAAACATTTGAAACCAACGTTCACCGGTACCTCTGAGCGCGCGCAAATTATAAAAAAAAAAAATATTTTGAAAACAAGGATTCAACATTGTTGAAATATTTATAGAAATTTCATAATTATATTGACTTCCCTATTATTTGTGGCTCTTCATTGTCATATCTATATCATGTGCGAAGATGATTGAGCTCTCTCTCGTGCAGGCTTAGCCCTCTAGGATGGCAAAATTTCACTTGTTAAATTCCCAACCGATCTAACAATTAGAGCAGAGGCAATGAAGATATGTAGGAAGACAATTTAGCATTACGCGAAGTGTAGCAAGATCGCCGATCCGGATTGCGCATCTGTATTAAACGCAACAGGAAATGATTTCATAGATGGTAGTATGCACCTATAAATTTCCAAGATATTGTCGAAGAATAGAATGCCTGAAGAGTGGAACCTCAATTTGCCTCATTCAACTGCTTTGATTTCTTAAGGTCGCATGAAATCATTTGCCAATGAAACTATTGGCCGCGCTTTTAGGTCGGATAGATTAACAATTGATCAAATATAGAAATCACGAAACATCCAAAGAAAACCCACGAAGTGCAGGTTAATACTCTTTACCTGTGTATTAATTTTAAGATCGCAGACACCACCATATAGACAATAGATACGAGATATGCAGGGCCATGTCTTGGTATTCTTGCCAAACTCTACAGATTATGCAGAGTGACGATGGAGAAACCTTGCTATTCCACTTAGGTTGGTACCAGTGACTAAAAGGAGTTTAGACAAGGTGATGCTTCGTCGAGTTATGACCCGTACTGGAAAAGATTGTGCGGAACTCTAGTACAACTATAATATTTACCTATGCTGACGTTATATCATGGCCAAACGCAGCCAGCTGTAACTGGTGAGTTTACAAATACAGAAACAGAACTAGCAAAATAGGTTAGGAGGCGAACGCGGCTAAAACCCAGTAGATGCTGTCAACAAGAATGGCCGTGTCACATAAACCAACCGGACAGAATGTCACAAAAGGCAGCTATAACTTTGAGATAGGTGGAAATTTTGTTTACTTCAGGCCGCTGTAAGATCTGATTCCTATCCAGAATAAAAAAAAAAGAGTTCTAAGAACGGCCATTGAATAATGACGTTAAGCAGACTATAAAATCCTCATCACCACAGAGCTACTGCGACTACTGCGGATAGGGATATCCTTGGTCGTTTTGAATGACCGATTCTTCGAGTAACTTTTGGTCCTGTTTGACAAAGAGGTATAAAAGTATACTCTACGTACTCTACAGCGACATGTACCTGGCCATAAAATGCGTATAAGCATCCTAAGATGGCTAGAGCATAAATTTGATTAGATACCACCGCCTCGATACCTATCCTAAGGCACAACTGAAAAGAGTAAGACTTCGCCTTAAGGGCTGTTGAGTTGCCCTTGGAGTCTGTTACTGTAAGCAGAAGCCAGTTCTCTACCACCTGAGCAACGGCCACCCAAGTAGATGACCAAAGACACCGTTAATAAGAAAAACGATCATTAGGACGGATCTCCGTTTATCTAACAAATAGCCAATTTCTAAACTTAGTAAGATTTTATTAGGTTCCTAGAGCTTCAACAGGCGAAGAGTCTATCTTAATCAAATATTTCTACCGAGTCATATAGATACTCCCTGGGCAAAATCTTATATCTGAGAAAATACAAAAAAAAAAAGAATTAAAAGCACTGAACCATATTAAAAGCCTTGTGGAAGTTCACCAATATTTACAAATTTTCCAACTTACTCGTCATGAGACCTTTCAATACATTCAATTTTATTGAGAACAAATAAATGAATACATAAATACTGCTCCAACGTCAGAGCCTTGTGGCAGTCCATAATACATCTAAAGTTATGCAAGTCTTCATTTCTTGTTGGCTTGGCTATATAGATAACCTCATTTCCACTTGATTTGGACCAACAGAATCCCTTCTAGCACTGAGATGGATATGTAATCAACCAAAAATCAAATAAGAAAAAATTTGCTACCCTAATAACTCTCATGGAGTTTCCATTTTCTTCCTTTCTTATATGAATTCACTCAACAATCACAATTTCAAATCAGCATAACTCAACCAACTAAATAAAATGTTTTGCCATTCTTACCAAGTTTTCTCTCTATTCCACAGATACTCTCGCAGTCAGACCAAAGAATAAAAAAAAAAAAACGAAAAACATCTTTTATCCGTCTTTCCAGTGATGGTTATTTACACGGAAAAGCGATGGAAAGACGGAAAGAATGGTTAGAAATATTCCCTAGCCTCATATATTCATTTTATTCGTTACAATATCTCAAAAGATTTTTTTTCCTATTTCCTTTACGAATAGAAAAGTATGCGAACGCCAAACAGAGACACATCTCATGGGAGTCCTATATAAATTTCTTGACTTGACTACACACATTTCTACTTGAGTTGAGTGTATCTAGAGGGGATTGTACTTTGAAGGGGAATGGAGAGACAACTGCTTCCTAAATACTTTTAGTCTCGAAATTGGTATGCAGAAAGTCAATGTCGATTCTATTCTCTTATGATCCTCACAGGAACTTTCTTTTTAATTTTTTTATTTTTTTGTATTTCAGATAGTATGTGCACATACTCTTATTATAATAAACTTCTTCTAACCTATAGTGAAAGAGATCTTTTATATATCCTTGAACAAAACAAAGGAAAATACAACTAAAAAATTGTAAAAAAATCGAAAAAATTCTGAATAACTTATTCAAATACTCGTATGATGCCAAGCTATAGTGGTGGTAGCGAGAACAAATAAGGAATAGTTTTTCGTTCAAAGAACTGAGGAATATCCTTTTTTTCACAGTTATTTCAATGGGATTTCCATCTATTCTTTGGATGAAGGATTCTTCTTTTTCTGTTTCGAGTTTATGCAGTTGGATTGCATTTCGGGTTTGGTGGTTAACATTTTTTTCTTTTTTTTTTTCTAAAGGATGAAGTTTCCTTTTCTAGGGTTGGATTGAGTACGTATATATGTATATATTATTTTAAGTTGTTGACATATTGCCAAGTGAATGAATGGGTGAAGAGTGAAGTGGAGGAGATGAATTGAAAATCCTGTTTCTGGATATGTATGTACATAATATCTCTTCTTTTTTCTTGTATTTTTATGTTCTGGAAGAGGAAATGAAAATTTAAACAAAATTTTGGCACTTGAAGTGTGGTCAAGATGTTTTGTTAAGTCATGTGCTCGTTTGAAAGAGATTTGCATAGTTGAAAGTGGTTTGCATATTTAAGTGGCAGTTGAAGTTTCGTGTATTCTTTTTTCTTTGTTTTAGTTAAGCGAATATGTTATGGTAGATCTCTAGATACGTGTGTAGGAAGTAATGATTTGCTTCTGATTTGCTTTTGAATTCTGGTCTAGTCAATCGTATATTTCGAAAATCTGCATTTAATTCATGAAAGTGAGGCAAGTTTTTAAGTATAGTAAAAAGCACTGGTCCTATAACAGACTCTTCAGGCTTCCCATATTTTTAAAAACACAAGCGTGGAGATTAAGTAGTTATTGCTGAAATAGTTGAACATAAATTTAAACAACAACATTAGGCAGCACTACCTACAAATCACATCGTAGATGTGTAAAGCCCTAACTTATAATCAACTATCTGCTCCAGGCACATTTTGATCTTCCTTACTTTTGATATACGATTTGAAGCTGAAGAAAAGGTAATAACATATAAGAACTTTAAAAATATTAACCATAGGGATTTACAGACTGACGTTGAAAATATTCCTTCTTGCAAGACAATTTTAGTTAACTTTTTGAAAAATATGTTCCCTTAAGGAGCAAAATCATACGAAGTAACTCCCCGGTTTGGTTTAATCAATTTATCTTTCAGCTTATTGAACAACGTAACACTGCATATATTCGCTGGAAGCGATACAAACTTGCTGTACACTATGAAATGTTTCGCTCTTTTAGTAATGTGGTAATCACCAGTTTTAGAACAGCAAAAAAAAAAAATTTATGAAAGTTCTTTGAATCCGGTAAAACAATCTGGGAAATGTCTTTGGCAAAATTTAAGGCATCTGGGGTATGGAAGGCAACGTAATCCTGTTCCTGATGATTTTGATTGTAATTTACTAAATTCACAGTTTTTAGCCTCACCAACCTTACTTACGAACCCTGTATTTTGCAATAATGATAACTTTAACTTTATCTGTTTGACCAATTTAGATGTAGTTGAATCTATATTATCAGTTAAATCGAATACAGTTGGATTAGATGAAATGCATCCAAAGTTCCACTTATACTACCGTGTGTCCTTCCATTCAATACCTACATTTTCAACACCATTATAACAACCTGTAAATATCCCCTTTTGTGGAAAAGATCCCAGGTCCAAAAGCGCAGCCCTCTGAGTTTAGACCTATTGCTATACTGCCGTTTTTATCGATGGCTTTTGAGAAGTCCATATCGAAACAGATGAAGGGGTACTTAACTAATAAGAATCTTTTAAGTCAAGCACAGTCTGGTTTTCTTGCAAAAAGAAGTTGTAAAACAGCTCTCCTACTAGTCGTTGAAGACATCCGAAAAGCATTTGATTCGAATAGTCTTACCTTTCTGACTCTTTGGACGGAGGACAACTTGATACTTGGATTTTTCTCCCTTGCGATAAAACTTTTGCACTCATATCTGTCCGAACGACAACAATGTGTAGCGGTTGATAATAAAATGTCGTCATTTCTAGGTGTGATCAAGGGAGTGCCGCAGGGATCGATTCTTGACCCTCTGTTAACGAACTTCCCCGATTGGTTAAGTATTGTACGGCGAATATATATGCAGATTATGTCCAAATCTATTTGAGCACATCACTTTCGCGTATTGAAAATGTCATAAACAATATGAATGCGGACTTAAGCTGTATTCTGCAGTGGGCGGTAAAGTGCAAACTATCTCTTAATCTGGGGAAATCAAAAACATTGTGTATAAGTAAGAGGAAGTCTGACACTTCATGTTTTCCAGCCTTAATATTGGGGCAGTCGACGATAGAATACGTCCATACTCTTACTTGGACCAACCATATATCAATAACGACTGGAAAGGTGTATGGTGGGCTCAGGTTACTATGGTCAACACAAAACTTGATACCTATATAAACTAAGATGTTGCTCGTACTTACTTCTACCAATTGTTTTATACGGATATGAAATTTTCTGCAACATAGATTATAAGGCCAAGAGGAAGCTTAATAATTTAGCTAGATCCGTTTTCAATATTAGATATTATGATCATATATCAAGTTACTCCATACAAATCATGGGAATCAACTTTGATAGTCTTCTAAATTATAGGGCGTTAAGTCGTTGCATCAAATAATTAACACTCATGAATCTGAATACATATAAAACAAACCTAATTTTGCCACTTCCCAAAGAACTGCCGCGTTAATTCAACCAAGATATAGCTGCCTACCATCTCTACGGACATTTTTCGTCTATACTACCCTCCTATGGAACACACTGCCTGTGACACTTAGGAGAGTCCGTAACATAAACACGTTTAAAACCCTACTTTTAAAATACTTGGCCAATGATGTTTAATGTTGATGCTTAATCTTTTGTATTCAATTCTATTTAGTTTCACACTTACTTTTCTTTTCTTTTTTTCTCAGTCAGTTCAGTAAATTAAATCTTCAATTTACTTTTTTCTCTTACATTTACTCAATCTCGTAACTCTTTTATTAGATTTAATAGGCTTTCTTTAAGCCTTCACATTTTTAATAAGATGGTTATCTTTATGTGCAAATAAAAATAAATAAATAAAAAAAAAGATCCCGTAAATGCAAATACTTACGTACTTGCGAAATTCTAACAGAAATACGAGGTACCAGATGGCTGTTGTCTTAGTCCACAACCTTTTGATTATTTTGCTATTTTAATTGTTTTTCCGATATAAAATCTTTAGGCCATATTGCTCGACTCTACATATATAGATAGTTTGGTAGAATACCGCTGAAAATAAGTGCAGTTTTGCAAAATTGAATAACATTTGAAGAGCAGGCTATATCGTAGTGCTGGAATCAGTTAGGACCGCAACGTAACTTCGATTAACAGACCTAAGAGTGATGAATATATGGATATCGCCAACACTACGATTAGATATTCAACACAATATAGAATCAATCGGATCAGAAATTTTTTTTTTTATATTTTTCTTTAATGAAAAGTGCCGATTTTATTTCCCATAATTCGTTCCGACATTTTATATATGACTAGGTATTAAGGGCGCACTGAAAACAAATCGAGATCTCATTTGTTCCACCAATCGGATCTGTATATCACACTTTTTAAATCCCGCCGAGTCACATAACCCAAATCTATATTTACGGACCACTCAAACCACGAACCCAACATATCTCTTATTTTATTTCACTCAACATTTGCGTTCCATAATTTTTCCCACTAACAGATGCATCCTTATCTATGACATTTCCACGTGTGCAACACTATACCAATAACTCAAGTTCAAAAAACCAGGTCGCAGTGGAGAGGAAAAAATATGTAATCAAATAAATTCTCATATTTTCCAAACAATCAATCATCATAAATAAACGCACGTTTTTCGATCATCAGTAAACAGCCGTGGCTACTACATACTACCCAACAACCCAACACTGATAAGAGAGAGGCTTTCATTTTCCATCGGTCATTTTCATTTTCATAGCTCCACCATCCTTCTGTTCAATAAAAGGGTTTTTCTTCCTATTTGTGTACACAAGTACTTTCTCCCCCTCGTTCAAATAACTTCTCCAAATCAATAAAATAAAAATTTATAAATAATCAACCACATGCAGCCACCCAATGTGCTCTCAAAATAACACCAACAAAAAAGTATCTACCGCATGCCCTTTCGAAATCCTCCAACATAATCTAGTTGATCCTTTGTGTTTAATTAAGATTAGGGTCACAGACAAACATAAGTCACATAGATCATCGGTCTAAGGCGGATACTGTCATCTAGGCGGGATAGTACGAGTACTCGTACTCATATCTCATAGTAGGCGCACATTAAAGTCAAAAAAAAATAAAAAATCCATAGCCATAGCTGAAGTAAGCGACGCGTTTTAATTTCAAAATAAATACACACTCGTACCAAATGATTAATGTTTCTTTATTTTCATTTTTGTTTTCATTTATTTTTTTATATTTTCCATGCACTCATAGTGACACAGTTTTTCCTACAGTCCACTTATCGCCGTTATACATAATGAAAGATATTCATTTAGCTTTAGCCTCATAGATATTTTTTTTTTATCGTCATTGACTTCCATATCCGAATAAAATATAAACAATTCTTAAATGAAAGAAAAAAAAAAACAAATGGGATCGATGACACCCGCACAAATTGTATCTATTGTAGCTACATTTGGATTTGTTCATATTTGTATAAAGAATGCAATTGAAATACAATATAAAAATGCAGTCAGTCAGATAAATAAATTCTCATTTAGAAACGATAGATACTTCTGTCTTAGCTGATAAACACACTACGCATTACCTGTACATAATGGATGTTATAAGTGTATCTATGAGTCTTGAATCCATACGCAATTGGAATATCTCATTGAATAAATATCCCAAAGAGAATACTTAGATATAAGTACTGGGTAAACATGATCTAAATACCAAAAGATACGAAGTTTCTTAGGTAAGAAAATAGAAAAAAATTATCATAATTCAAACAAGGCCTCTGGGTTAGCCCTTTTGGAAAAGGTGGGTAATATTAAGATAAACAAGTGATCGACGAAAATCTATATCTGATGGATTTACAGCCTTATGGGTAGTTTATTTATTTATTTTTTTTTCTTTTTGAAGTGTAGGTAGAAGCAGGGTTGTAAAAAAACTAAAATCAAGAAGAAACAGAAGTTGTTTGGATAATGATTTGGAGTAAAAGGGGGATTGATAAATGTTATTTTGTTTCATCAGGTGACAGTTCCTTAAAAAAAATGTGGGAAGCCATAAGGTGGGTTATTTGGAGCCACACTTTTGAGCTGTTATTTTTATTAATAGTTTTGGGTTAAAGTCGACGACGCAAGCGGGTAAGTTATTAGCAGATGAATGATATGACACATGCGGGCTTCGGTTGATTGCATAGGAATTAAGTAACACTATTTTTTTCTAGCCGCCCAATTGCTGGGCAAAGATTCCAAGTCAAATTTTGTAGGACAACCCCATGTTGTCGGAAAACTTTATTCCGAGTTTAATAAAAATCTGTATTTGTACAGAAATTTGGAGTTCAAGCTCACAGATATCGGACCATCCGATGAGAGTACATGTGTACCCATATAAGCATATGTATATAATCTTAACATGCAAATATTCATAACAAATATATGAACTTGTACAAACCAAAAAAAAAAATCAAATAAATTCTCAGCTTAATATACATTTGTAAATGCAACTGAGCTTGGAACAACGAGAATAATAGAATATCTATAATGACTCCTACCGATCCCTTCCACTTTACTTAATGTGATACTCACTTTCGCAACCAGAAAACATGCGAAATGTGAATCGTTTTATGCAGATACAATTACGGACTACCTAACACAGATTTTTCTACCAACTGTTCCTTCACTACACGGGACATTCCTCTCCGTTTTAATTTATATTTTGCATAAAGAAGACCCTAAGGGTGTGAAATATTTCACCATATGCAAAGTCATAATGATTTGGGTTGTGCCTACGGTTACACCCCTAAAATGGGATATGACATTTAAAGAAAAAAAAAATAAAAACCTAACACTTGGTGTAATGAATAATGCAACCGAAAGTGATTAAGGAACCTTTGTGTATGCGTTTTTGGTACATAATTGAGTTTGACATCTGATGCTGACAGTTATGAAAGTTTGAATATTTCTTCAGCCGTTGCAATATATACATATATACGTACATGTGCCTGCAAATTCAACCAAATAGTTTTTACGACTTTCAACTATCTAATTCAAAAAAATGTCTTCCCGATTTATTCGAGTGAAAGACCGAGCAGAGGTAAAACTGCTATTATAGTATATACTTCAAGCGTTATAGCTTCAAAATTTATTCATATTTTTCGACAAGCGACTAGATACTTTGAATGCTCAGCCGCCCTTTCTCCTGGCCAATCTCTCTTTTCCAGAGTACCTTTTTGCCGCAGTCCACAGGGACATACGAGTAATACAAAAATTTCAACAATATTTATTTCATTTACAATAGGCAAAAGGTAAAACTCTCTACAGGGCTGGTATGGAATGTGGTTGCCAATTTTACTCAACAGGCAGACTGACGTACTGTCCCTCGGATGTCGCCAAAATACCCGATCTAAGTTGAAGAAAGCTTCTATCTCTCCTCCGATCATCCTCCAATTATTCTTTCATTGTGCGAATCCTTGGTAAAGAAGGAACAAAGACCACCCAAATTATCCAACAAAAAAACTCACTGGGAAGATTTCCGAATAGAGGTTGTCGGAAATACTGAGTTTAAAGTACCGCTCAGAACGCCGTATCAACTTGAAAAAAGAATTTGAACGGTTTGTTGAATTCATACAGCAAGCGGCCTGGAATATCACTTCACGCGAATCGAACAAAGTTGCCAGTATCAGCATAAGATACCCGCCGGAAATTAGGGAAATGATAAGAAAGAAACGAAGAGCGCGGAAAAAGTGGCATGAAACTCGAGCTCAACAAGATAAAACGTCCTTTAATAGGCTCTGCAACTTGCTGAAAAATTCGATCAAGGACTTCAATAACCAAGGTATTCATAACTACCTAGAAAGCCTCACAGCGACAAAAGATACCAATTACTCCATATGGAGAGCCGTTAAAAGTCTTCGAAAGCCCCAAATACACGTGGCGCCAAGAAGAATAAACCAGGATGGCTGGGCGAAAGAAGATAAAGAAAAAGTTAACATTGTCGACCATCTTGCAGAAGCGTTCAAGCCATTCGACGGGGAAGTGCTTCCAGAGAATGTCAATACGCTAGACGTGACGACGAACCTTCCAATAGAAAAGGCTACACTTAGGGAACTTAGACAAGTTAACCCCAATAAAATCAATGGATATGACTTAATTACGGGAGAGATACTTAAAGCGCTACCGAAAAAAGGTTCGCTAAAGCTGCTCTATCTTATAAAGGCCACCATAACATTAGAGTATGTACCGCATCAGTGGAAAGTTGCTGAAGTTATTATGGTTCCGAGACCCGGTAAACCGCTGAAGGAAGTCAAGTAATACAGACCAATTTCGCCCCTCCCCCTTAATAGTCTTAAACCGATTTTTAACACAAATCGCCTCTTGCCCGATTATCAATTTGGCTTTAGAAGCCAACACTCTACTGTTGACCAGGTGCATCGAATAATCGACGTAATTGAACGAGTAATCGAGTGGAAGTTAGTCTGTTCAAACGCCTTCCTCGACGTTTCGCAAGCTTTTGATAAGGTATGGCACGAGGACCTGAAATATAAATTTCGACAAGTCCTAACCGAGCAATCGTCTCATATTTTAAGTTCATACCTAGATGACCGACTCTTTCGTGTCAGCCACGGAAACGAATATTCCAATTTTAAGACAATAAAAGCGGGGGTGCCGCAAGGAAGTGTACTTGGTCCTCTGTTATATTTGCTTTTTACCCGCGACACACCGCAAACGGCCAATACAGTGCTTGCAACATTTGCTGATGACACTGCCATTTTGACAACACCTAAAACCGTCGAAGAAGCAACGGCTAAGTTGCAACGTGCACTCCCACGGATTAACAATTGGACAAAGACTTGGCGAATCGAGCTTAATGAAAATAAGTCTGTGCATGTGAAATTCACTCTCTAGAAAGCTGACAACCTACCTTCTTTTTTAATAATTTGCAGGCGCTCAAGGGATTTAAGTATCCTTAAACTGTTTGCTCGCAGCGCGGGCGAAGGAAAGTCAGGGAGGATAGAAAGAGAGGTACCGGTGAACGTTGGTTTTAAATGTTTGAAGGTTATAATGACTAGGAAATAAGGAGCTATGTGGGCATTCCATAAGCGAGTTGTACGGCTTAGGAACGAATCACGATATTTTAGAGTACGTCCGAAAGTGGGCTTGAGGGTATACTGATGAGCATTCATAGCGAGACGGTTGTTACGGTTAAAGGTTTGTAGGGGCGGAATGCTACTGGCGATTTCAGTAGAGCGATAAAAAAGAGTGAGACACGAGCCTTTACGTCGACGATACGAGTGCCACTTATGGGTAATGGCTGGGTGTCTAAATTTCACTTCAACGACAGCAGACAGCATTGTGTTTCGGAAGCATTAAATTCTACTCTGTTAGTGTTTCTCAAATTAGCTATGCTGGTAATATCAGAATTTAATGAGCTTAACAAAAGCTGCCGTTCCCGTTCTACAGCCGAAGAGCAGGAGCGTGAGTCCGGGAACGAATATGAAAAGCAGAGAGTACTGTCGTCAGCAAAGCAATATATTGGATTAGAAGTAGCAGGCAAGAGATCGTTGATGAAAATTAAAAAGAGAGTCGGAGACAGAATGGAGCCCTGGGGCACACCAGCATTTATTTTGTGAATATCAGACTTGAAACCATCCAAGACAACCTGAATTGAATATTCCGAAAGCTAATTGTAGAAGAGAATCGTCGATTCCAAAAGGACGCATTTTCAACAAAAGAGCCTGATGCCAAACTCTGTCAAATGCCTTAGAAATATCGAGTGCAACTGTCTTGCTTCCGCCAGATTGATGTACGCTTTGGTTTCTCTTGTTGTTACGAAAACTATATAGTTCTGCCGGTCATTAAGAAGTTTTCGTGTTTCGAAATATTTCATGAGCTGACGATCTATCAGCTTTTCCATGATCTTGGAAAGAAAGGACTAAGTGCAATGGGTCTGTAGGAGTACAAATTCCTTTTGCGAACGAGGCGAAATATCTTGGTATGATACTCGACGCTAAACTTAAATGGAGAGAACACGTTAAGAAAAAACGTGAAGAGCTTGAGATTAAGTATAGAGACATGTACTGGCTTCTTGGAAAGTATTCCAAGCTCAGTTTAGAAAACAAATTGCTGCTATACAAGCAAGTGCTAAGACTGGGCTGGACATATGGTATACAACTTTGGGGTTGCGTCCAACGTCTGGGGTTGTTAACGTCTTACAGACATTCCAAAAGAAAGCTCTTCGAGGGTTTGTTAATGCACCGTGGTACATTAGAAACGATGATGTCCACAGAGGAGAATAGATAAACTAACCTAGATGTCAAACTCTACTAATGCTTTTTCGAGCCCTTAACTTTCGGATAGACACACTGTATGCGAACACCAACAATTTTTCATTATCTATAATTTTCCCAAAATTTCATAGAATTAGAGCAATTTACAAGGAAAATTAGAATGAGAGCGACTTGCACGAGTGTGTGTAATGTGGATGACGTTTTTTTGATTAAAATGGGCGTAGTTTGTATAAAATGAGAGGGAAATTGCCATTGATGATAATTCACACGAATTCACAGGCAGAGTCACACGGATAAGGGCGATCAGTAGAAAACGGGTTTTGATTTTCCAATATCTGGAAAGTTTGACATCTAGGTTAGTTTATCTATGCCTAGGAGTCGAAAACATTTAGAACGAAATTAAAATACTTGCGCAAAAAACACAAAAATCGACTACAAAGACATACGAATAATTCTGTTCAATAGATCCTTGACGAGACAAAGTTATTGCGCCGTCTGAAAAGGACTAAGCCTCTTGATCTAGCTGATCTGATCAGCTTAATTTTCAAAGTACATAGGACTTTTCAATGGAAAATCGCCTGCAAAATATCTTATTAAAGCAAAATAAAACGCGAAAGAAGAACTGCTTGTTGAGTGTGAAGTGTGAACTCAGTCGTAGTTTGTATAAGGGAAGAGTTTTTTAGTGAGTAAGAATCTCACACTACTATAAGCACCGAAGATTATAATGTCTATGAAGTTTTCTCACCTACTCACGGGAAAAGAAAAAAAAAGTCACAATAAACATGCAGATACTTTTAAATAATTACTTCAACAATTAACAAGATCCGATCATTGAAATTCCATGACGCACCCCAAGATTTCATTCTAAGGCCTATTCTCTTGAACTAATTTTATTTGTAGTACTTACCGGCATTGCTTCACACATATCACTATCCCAATTCTGTGCTGCTTTCATTGCCATTTCTTCTTCATTACAATTTGTATTAATTAAACCATAATCAGAAAATGATGGTGGTCTTGGCGGTGGTGGTATCATAAATTTTGGTGGGGGTCCCGGACCACCGCACTCATCACATTCTATATTATCTTCGTACATTTCCCACATTTAAATTTAAAGAAATTTTTACTTTTTTTTTTATTTTCTTATTTCTTTTAAATTACTATAGCTCGTCCTTTTTTATTACAAGAAAAAAAAATTATTTAAAAAAAAATTAAAAAAAAAATATTGTCGCGACGAAAATACGAAATCGACAAAATTATTTAAAAATTATAAAAAAATAAGAAAAGTAGTAAAAGAAAAATTTAAAAAAGAGAATATTTCGTGTCAAATTCGAGACATTGTTTTGTTGGTAGTTTACTAGTTGTGGAGTTTAGGAAATCTTTCTTATCCTAACCGACGATCTGTTGGTGTTAAGGCGATATTTTATCTGAAAATAAAAACAAAACAAGCTAAAATTATTTCAAATTAAATAAGTTTTAATTAAAAATCTAATCATTGACATGGTGTTCCACAGGGCACCAACTCTAGGCCCATACTTTTCGAATAAATTTAATTCAAGACACCATATGGCTCATATTCCATAAGTTATTTCTTCAAAATTTTAATTAAAAATCTTTTGAACTACTAATAAGTTTTGTGACATCTGATACGACACGAGCAGTTTTGGAAAATAACCAAAGAAACTAAGGAAGTCCTTAGCAGATGTCATACATACATTCTTTTCAACTAACCTCACACACTCAGCACCTACACACATAGACGTGTATATTTCCAAAAAAAAGTAAGAGAAAAAAAATCTTTAATAGTTATATTCTCCAGCGTGCACACATATGCTGACAATCTCCACAAAGTGTGGCCAAAGTAATTATCTCAAAATTTAAATTCCTGTCACGTTTACATTCCGTTCTCCTTCATCGCATGTTCTATTCTTTCCTCTCTCTACTCTCCGGGACATTGTTACCAAAACAAAAGGACATTAGTGATTATCAACGGATGACACAGACACAAAAAAAAACCCCGCTTCAAAAACTGGCGCATGCTTATTTATCAGGTGATGAGGATGAGGGACTTCGTATTCTGGCATCGACAAAATACAATTTCTCCTTTCCACTCGAATATAAAAGAATTATTGAAAATGAAATTTCCATTTCAAGGATACTACAATCAAAGCGAAACAATGCAATGCCATTTCGAATATTCATGGCACTGTGAAAACTGTACACAAAAAAAAAGTATCATATCCATATGTACGAGTTGTATCTCCTCGTGTATTCAATTCACCCCCCTTGAGGATTTACCAATGCCTGCTGCGTTGTTTCTTACTTACAAATTTTGTAGATAGTTTTATTCACCCTCCTATTTCAGTTGTTGTTATAGTCAATTTTGTGATTGCATTTTTCCAGATACATATAAAAATGCATAACATACGGTCGAGCAGTAATAATCGAAAAGTCATGTCGTTTTTTTTGACTTCTGTTGTAGTAGATACAAGAGGTTTGACCTTTTTTGGAATTGGCATATGGTTCGCACTCAAATGGAACACCAGATAATCAAAATCATAAATTTAGCACTATTTGATAGCTTGTAGATACAGCATATTTCAGGTGCCAAATTTTTAAAATTAATGCTGGTGTCCCACAAGATTCCACTCTAGGACCTGAACTATTTTTTTCGTTTTCATATTTTAATTTTTTTAATATTTTAAGCAGTTCTTAAATACCCATATTTTCTACTACTATCCGGAATTTGTTTTTCATCCCAATTCAACCGTCTAATTGCAATGGTAATTAAAATCATTCCATCTTTTAAATGTACATACCTTTCGGTATCTCTCTAAGTTAATTTAAATCCTCCCTGTTTCAGCTTAAATTAGGTTCCTTCTTCCTCCCAAAACTTGAATTCTACAAGAGTACTCATAGTATCCGTATCTTATTCCTGATTTTACTACCTACTATGTTCGCTGCCATGTTCCATGTGATTTGTTTGAGTTGTCGAAAATTTTTTTCTTCCGTTTTTCTCATTCCATTCGCTTTTCAATTTAATGAATCCTAATCGTATCTATTCAATCTGTAGAATTTATCTTTTAGATACTCGTATTGCTACCTTTTTTTAATCGGATTTGGAGCAGCATACCACCGTTGTTAAGGGGTCTACGAAGGGAGATGCTGAAATAGAAGTTAGTCTTTGGATAGAGATTTGTGAATTGACATTTCTCGCGACGTGATGTCAATGTTTCTTTTGGTATCTGAATCTATGAATTGAAGTTAATTGACTGTTTCAGTGAAACCTAAGCATGAAAACGATAATTCAAATCGATGACAATTCATTTTCCAAACGATATTTAACGTTTGCTTGGTAATTTGATGGTAGAGATACTCTTTGAGGAATGTGTTGTACTAGTTTTTCAAGAAATTTCCCATTGCTTGCTAACTTTCTCAATTTTCTAAAAAAAATTCAGCCGAATTGTAAGACTTTTGTCAGAGTTTAAGATTTTAATTCTCCATTAAGATTTACGATATTACCTTTTGCGTCATCTCTTGTCTAAAATATACGTCTGATACATTGAGCAGCCAACAGAATGTGGTCTGTGTGGATGTAAGACCAGTTTCAAAGAAGAGAAATTATTGCTGATCTGTGAAAAAGTGTGTTTCACTGTGAGCCCATTAAGTATGCTCTAGACAGATAGCTCAATAACAGGCTTACTCCGGGACCAACGTTGGTTATGTTAAGGAAAATTATTTTAGACAATGTAATGAAAATGGAAAATTGCACGTGAGGGAACACATACTGAAATCCAACAGAATTCAGTTGCATTTTCTAATGTACTGTCTTCTTACCATTGAATCAAAGAGAAGCCTTTTCGTCCTCACAGTTCTTTTTTTAAGAAAGATCATTCAAAACTATTTTCAACGACTTGCTATAGTTAATTTTTCTCGATTGAAATAACACCTACAGTTTACTTTTAAAGACTTAAAGCCACAAGTATGGTATATTTCCAGTGAATTTGAATGTGGCTTACTCTGTAAGAATATTTTCACAAAACAAATCGATACTCTTAGTCTTTGCCGGCTTATCAATATTCGCATAGCAAACTCATCTAACAAAATGAAGGCGAAAAATTTTCTACTTCAGTTGCCCTTTGTGAATGATAATTCCAATCACATCTTCTGTAAAAAAAAAAGAAAAACTCAAGCCAAACATCACGAAGACCTGATTCTCCGGTCTTCTTTGAATAAAAAGATAGAAAAAAAAATTATACAAATCAAATCTTTACGTTATCATAGATACTATTCGTGCATTCAATGTCTTTATTAAGTTTATCAGTAGGTACCTCCAAAGTCCCGAATATGTGTACACATGTACAGTCACTTTTACCTTTGTATCTCTGCGACAGTATCTGGATGTGTAAGTGGTTTAGTGAGCGCGTGTTAAGACGAATGGATTTGAATTGAATTGGATAGATAGATTGTATCATTTGGATTGCTGAAGATACTTTTAAAAAGAAGAAGACAGTTTTTTGTTTGGAATATCTCAAGGGATTTTCTTTCTTTGTATATCTTATGTAAGAATATCAGTATCTTTGTATCTTACGTTTATTCTACATTTCGATTTTCATTTTCCTTTACAGTGGTGTACTCTTTGAGGTGATTTTTTTATCACAATGTCAAATCATCGGGCTTTGTTTAGTTGACTGCACAGAGCACACTGGGAACGAAGAATCTATATAGACACTTTGGAAGTACCTGCATAAAAGGAAAATTTTTTAGAGTCACGAAGTACCTCATTCAATTGATTATTTGCGGGATTGATATTGAAAAGACAAATTCGTTGTTCGACTGGAATTATCGTACCATGATTAATCAGAAGCCAATTGGAGTGTTTTTTTTTTCTGGTGTTCAACTTTGGATTCGTGTTTGCGGGTGGTTTCTAAGTGGTAAGAGATAGGAGGTAATTAACTTAAAAGAACTCGTATTCATAAGTATCTGCACCTGATAAAAAAAAAATGGAAAAAATAATAGAAAGCAAATGATAATTACTTAAGTGACAGTGGAAAAATTTGGTTTCCATTAAGGTAAACAATAGGCAAGGTCAAACAATTTTTTTTCCAGGCAAAGGAGCCAGAGGGTAGGTTGTTTTTATACTCAATTTAAAAAATGCTTTCAAGTTCTGTGTATTATAGTTATTTTTAGGAAATTTTCTTGGACAACATTAAGGTCAGCACAATCCCTTAGGGCAATCTAAATTACTACAAAAGCTCCAACTACAAAAGCGAGTACCAATTTTGATAGAAATGTAGAGGTAGATAGATTTGTCTAATCTTTCCCATCAGAAACAAGAAATCTATTCGACTTCTCAAGGTTAAATATAAAATAAATAGATTCATGCTCCTTTTGTAAGGATCATTTGGTATTTGCACCATTCAATTTCAATAGAAACTTCATAATACACTCATATCCTTTCGATTTAACTTAATCTTTAGATTGTGTAGAGCATTTGTTCTGTACTTTTTGGGTGTAAAGAAAGCAAAATCGTAACGGATTTTCTTTTGAGTTATCACATGGCAATTTATTTTGTCAACATATGTATGCACATAAATATGTATTTTTTGATGAAAGCAATATCCTATTTCCTATCCATAGACAATTTTGATTAAAGATAAAATCAGTATCTCAATCTGCTTGTATCCCTTTATCATATATTACAAGTAAAATGTCCTTTTTCATTAAATTGTCCATTGCCAATTTGACCCCAATCTACAAAGTTGGGTACATATGGTATGTTTACTTTTAATTAATTTCCAACGACAACGAAAAGGAATATTTGTTTAATTCATAAATGAAAGCCAAACATTGTATTAATTAATAAAGAGCCATAAGAGAATGAGAGAGAGAGAAAGCGAAAAAGGAAGTATTAGGGATACTACTACACTACACTAAGAATAGTGTCCCTTCTCTTTTTCCTACTCCTAAATTGGAAAAGGATAATGATTTTCAGAGTGCGAATGTAGAAGGACTCTTTCAAGGGTAATCTGTAGGTTAAACAGAATATTTATATGTGAATCAGATGAAATCGCTGGTTTAGGAAATTGATGGTGTGCCATAATGAAGGCATCTGGGGCCTATGCTGATTATTAATTAATTTAGAAAAAATGAAATTTTGAAGAATATTGACGGCTCCTTATTATCGAATTTTGATTTATGAATTATTGAAAGATACGAGTAGTTTTAAATGGTAATACTTCATTCGCAACAAAGTAAATGGTGTTTTTTTTAGAGGTTTGGGTTTTAAACTGGCAACGCTGTTTCTACAGATTGTCAATTTGACAGGTAAAAGTTGATTTGTAGTTTTGCTATTTTACGATGAATAGATTTACGTGCAAACTTATTTAGAAAACCATGGTTCGGTTCGCCAAGCTTATCGTGCGGTACGTCCACTTTACGGCCGACATAATCGTGCATCTGAGCAAATTATTTGGAGCACGATGAATCGTTTTCGCACCACGTACGCTCTAGTAGATAATACTCATCCCCAAAGGCGACAAACAGTGCAAACAGAAGAAGTTATTGCCGTTGTGGATCGCAGTGTTGAGGAGAATCCGAATGAGTCGATTTGCGGTCGTGCACAGCAAATGGAACTATGCCCATTCACTTCATGGAAGATTTTACGGAAAGGTCTTGGCTTAAAAGCTTATAAGATCCAGCTTGTGCAAGAGTTGAAACCGTATGACCATCGCGTCGTAGGCTCGGTGAATGGGCCGAAACTATGATTCAGATTGATCCTCATTTTCAACTCAAAATTTTGTTCTCCGATGAGACCCATTTTTGGTTAAATGGATACGTAAACAAGCAATATTGCCGAATTTGGAGTGAAGAAAACACAGCGGCCTTTTCGAGATGCCTTACAACCATTAAAACTCACTGTTTGGTGTGCTTTATGGCCACACGGCGCGCGAGAGCACCGATTTGTTGCGGGAAACATTTGTTAAGCGCAGAATTTCGCGTAATGGTCCCGTGAATTGGCCCCCACGACCCTGTGATCTTACACCTTTAGATCACTTTCTTTTGGGGGTATGTGAAGTCACTAGTCTATGGCGATAAACCAGAGACGTTGGACGAATTGGAAGCTAACATTCGCCATGTTATTACTGATATACGGCTCCAGTTGCTTGATAAAGTTGTCGAAGAATGGAATTCAGGATTGCGCTTCATTCGAGCCAGTCCTGGCACTTGTATGCCCGATATTATATTTGAACACCAATGGCATAAAATTATCTATTAAAAAATGCTAACATCATAGACATTAACATTAGCTCCAAGTGCTTTATTTCATATTGAATTTGTATACCTCTAAAAAACACCCTTTCGATCTTTCGCCAATAGGATACGCAAAACAAGGAATAGTGAGCTTATTCACATCAGAAAGATTGAAAGATTGAAGATTGGATTTGGAATATAATACAAATTTGTATGTAGTTTCGGGTCTTGGGAAGAAACTCCAACCAATACTTGCCCTGCCTAGTACCCAATGAAGAGGTGTTTACCTTGTCCTGATCCTTTCTAGCCCCGGGCACTTGCAAAGAAATTGGGTAATCACGTTCACATCTTCGCCGCTGCGACAGAAGGTGCTATACCTGTTAGGTATATCTAACAGTGGCCTGTTGTTACGGATCTTCCAATGTCTTGTCTTGATCGACTTATAACAGGGCCACATTTTTTTTTATATGGAGCGGATCCCAGTTTTGGATGGCCACCGTGATGAAGTGTTAATTGTTTCTGTTAGTTTGTCGTCAAGGGCTGAACCCCGCTTCGTTAACTTCAATGTTACCACGTCCTCGAGCGCAGACGATGGTAGCCCTTGACTGGAATCCAAGGAGATTAAGTAAAGATTAACGTTGATGACTAGTTTTGAGAACATAGTTGCTGAATTGAAGCTTGGCTATTAGCGAAAATAGCAGTGTTTCTATTATGTGGTAGCGAGCTCCTCAATAAAAAGATAGCACATCTAATTGAGAAAAACTCCGCCTGGTCTGGTAGATGAAAAGACATCGACACTCGCAATTTCTTTGATGCCCTCACTTCGGTTATGAACCTTCAGTAGAGATTGATTTTTCGATTGAAGTTTAGAAACGGTGTGATGTAGTCAACGGGAGAGGCCATTAATTCGCTTAGTAGTGTCTCCAAGATTTTAGTGTGTCCATAAAGACGACTGGCCCAGTAGTCGGATTCTCTGAGCCGGACACTATACGCTGGTGTATATTTTATAAATAGGTCGATAGATAGAACTGTTAAGGCATCAGAAGGATATGTTTTCATTGCTCCTGTATTGCCTTCAAAAGTTAATCAGTGGACTGTTTTAAACCTATCGATGTTATGTCTTACTTAGGGCTGCCCACCAAGCGATGGGTGCCATTGGCACTTAAGTTTAAATCAGACGCACTTCGGCTTTAAATATCCGTATCATTCTTAGCTGAAGACCTTATTATTTACCGAAGGTGGTATTACAGGCATAAGAGCAATATTTACCACAGTCGATAGGATTTTCACAAAAATTTGATAGGGCATACTTGTGTATGATACGCATAGATATGAATAAGTGAGTATAGATAGTAAAGATCTAGCTTAACCTCGTAAATATATTACTCAGAGATCTATATCGCTGGAATACCATACAATAGAAGGTTCCAGCTACTATAATTAAAACAATTTTCTTTAGTCAATGTAACATATAGTACTTGGTCTAAATTTTATAACGAGCAGAATTTATCCCTTTTAGCAATTACATTAAACACATACACAATATACATAGGTGATTTGCCAGATAACCTACGTATTTATAAAAACGATGACAATAAAAGTTGTATTATTCTTCATTAACAACTGTAGTAAGATGCCACAGGAAGGAAATCTTGGGCCTGTAGTATCGTTTTTTTTTTTAAATCATATTGCTGAATTTATATGAGAGATGAAGTGAAGTAAAGGAAATCTTCAAAATCTATTTCAAGAAAATATTTAACTGGAGGGCTGTCTTAGATTTATTATCCAATCGTCGGATTTTATGAATTTAGTTTTATTTCCGATGAAATTAAGTTGAAGAAGAGATGTATTCAAATAGAAATCTTTTGCAGCAATTAGATAAAAGGTTAAGTGGAATACCACAGGAGAGGAAATTCGGACCTACATTGATAATTGCTATGAAAAGATAGCAGTTTTGTATATTTTTAGAAAAATATTCTTTCCTGTGACTCTCTCGTAATTTTAAAATTAACGGTGATTAGATATTCCATATATAAATATAGGCTGTGCAAATTAATTTCATATTTTCACAAAAACCATTTGAAGTCCTTCCAGTCTATATGACTAAAATATTTTAAATGACGACTATGAGCAACATCCTGACATCTAATTATGCACTTTTTATCGCACACTCATCCTCATTTTCTTGCATGCTGTTAAAAATTCATATCTAACCCCTTGTGTTGATGATATTTTACCGTATCATACCACCTATTTAGAGGAATAACTAGATATAGATACGAGAATGTATGTGAAGAGGATAGAAAGTCCTTTTAATCCTCACGTTTATTGTCCATTTTTAGTTAAGTCCTCTTTGTGTTGGCTCATATCCAACTAGGTGGAGTGATGTACAATTTGTGGAAAAAAAAAATGAAAATAAATTATTTATCCCATAAAGTGCATATCCTTCCTTCTGCATACAATGTCCATGTATCAAAACACGTACACGACAAGTGAGGATAATGGGAAAATTTAGGACACACTGTTGAAAATTAATGAATTGAAGAGACTGAGATAGGGTCAAATCTGGGTGAAAGGAAAGTTCCTATACATACATATGTACATATATACGAGTATATGAGAGATACAAGCTATTTTGAAAATATGTTATAATCCCAGTAGATACTACAGGATTCCAGCGCAGATGCTTAAATTTTATGGCAAAAGTCACTACATTAAGTGAATCCTCAGATTTAATATCTACATCAATAATTTTCTTTTCTCCTCTGTCACTATCGGTATCTTTCTCACTTCTGATATGGAAAATGTCATTCATGGGATATCTTTCGTCAATGTCATGTAGTGACATTTTAGCTATATGTATATATTTTTTTTCTATATATTTACATTTTCTACACACTTTGACTCTACTCAAAGTCAGTGACAAAATTACCATTCAACATTCCAAAGTGTATTTCCTTCTTTCAGTGGTCCTTGCCAAGAGTTGATAAGGTAGCATAGAGTATCTAAGAAAATCCCTTCCTGAACAAAAAGAGGAAACAAGAAGTGAAGCCGACTTTCTCTTTTTGTCAGGATTTAAGGGACACAACTTTTATTAAAAAAAAATAAAAATAAAAAAAATGTTACTAAAACTTTCTTTCAGGTAAAAAGTTACATTGAAGAATTTTCTTACAAGAAAATTCTAACTTTTCCATGGTACGAATAACTATCCCTCTTTTCCCTCCCCTAGGCTGGGTATAAAATTAGTCTCAAGAAATTTCTTTCAGTTTTATTTTTTTCCCACATTTTGCCGCTAGATCCTTATGAATAGACGGCCTTAACAGTGAATTATAAGTAGAGAATGGAAAGTAGAAAAAGAGGTAAAAAACACTACGTCCAAAAAGTTCTGCATAATCCTTAAGTAATCACCACAAGAGTCGCAGTTGGATTATATTATAGTTTTGGTGTAAAAAAGGTTCTGATTAAAAATAGTATCTCTTCACTGTTCCCTGTAATCTATTTGGTTTTTCTATATTTTTTAGACCTTGTGTGGAAATATCAAGTGTAGCCATAATCGTAGCACAACAAAACATCAATCTGTCATCATCTTTCACAGCACAGATACGACTATACAAAAAAAAAAACAACAAAATTCTTACTAAATCACTGATAAGAGGAAGAAGATACTTTGTATCTTTTTCATATTATGACACTGACACTAAAGAATGAGACAAAAAACTTTTGTGACATTTTTTCCACTTTCTTTTCATCACTTTCTCTATTTAACTAGAAAACACGACAAAAGATTCTTCAAAGGGTAAAAAAAAAAGTAGATCGAAGAAAACTTTAAAATATCCTTATCCAGGATAATCTTGATATATACACGAAAAACTTTCAACGCAACTTTCCAACAGAAAAACAAAAAACTAAACAAAAGAACAAAATTTATATAAAAACAAAAACTCTATAAGAAAAAATTATTTAAAAAAAAAATCCAAGAGTTAAATGCAAAATTGTCCATCACCCATTTTCCCTCAACGTAGAAACAAAAATTAAAAAGGAAGAAAGGAAATTATGGAGCAAAGAAGGGAAGTTGAATAAAAAAAAAATTTCCTTCAGAATAGTGGCTGAAACTAATTTTCGCGCTGGAACGTTGTTCAGGATAACTCGTTCATTTAAGATTGTTTTTTTTTTTTTTTTTTGTTATTTAATTTTCCTTGTCCATTCTCTTTTTGGTTGCAGTTTTTTTTTTCTTCCTTTCATTTTTGCATGATTTTAACGAGGTGCACCACAAAATACAGTGCCAAAAATAAAAGAAGAAAAAGTCCAGGAATGGAACAAAAAAAAGGGGATAAATGCATTAAAGTGGTAGAGTGTAAAAGAATGTGTTAGAGATCTAACCACCTCGTTTCTTATAAATTCTTTTTTAAGTTTTCAATTTTTTTTTTCACTCCACTTTTCCACTTTTAATTTGTTCTCTTTTGAATATGAATTGCAGGAACGATGCTAAAAGGGTAAGACTAGGTAATTAGTTGGCTAACTTTAAGGATTTATTTTTTTTTTTTTAGTTGTTCCTTTATAGAATTTTTGGGAGAACTCTTAGTAGTTTTTGAAGTAATTTTGAATGGGTTTTTAAGTGGGTCAACGTATGGAGATTGAATGAAAAGATTTACTGTGGTTGTGCTATGATTATTTCTATCAATAAAAGCATTCTTTTTTCGCACAGAAATGGTATTAAAAAACCTCTCTGCTTAAATCCTGTTCTATTCGTATCTATTTCCACAAGACATTTAAAACTTTACTCCAATTGTAGGAGAAAATCAATACAAGACGTCTTACAAATTCCATGTGTATCGACTGGGACACACCTTTTACCCTTCGACGTATCTAAAAATAAATCTTCTTATCCAAGCTACCCTTGACATTTAAGGTGGGTGCACTTAAGTCTTTAAATAAATTTAAAATTCAATTTAAATGGAAGAAGATTTTTATTTAAATTTTTTTTCTTTTGAAAAATTGATTTTTCAATATCTCAATTTAAATTCATTTAAAATTCTTACAGTACAGCTGTTGATAGGGATCTCCCCTGTTTATTTGATTTCAAAATCATATAACCGCTCAATTCGTTTAAAACTTAAGTGTTTGTGCAATTAAAAATGTAAGAAATGTTACAATAGAATGAGAAAGATATCCCAAGGATATCAATTTAATGTTGCTTTGTATTGAGGGGATACGAAGAAATTGTATGACCAGAGAAAGGACGTAACATTACTTCATAGACTTCCTTCACCAGGTAGAAACGGATGTTTAGTGAAAGTAAGAGGGAAATGTTTTTTTCTTTTCTTTTTTTTTTTTTGAAATCAACTGTCTTGTGGGAATGTTCTTATTGTCTTCCGTTGAAGGGAGGAAGAAATTTATTGCAACTTTTAAATCGAAGTGCGAAGACAAGGATGTTGAATAGGTTAAGATGATGATAAATTATTAGTGAGATTCTTTAAACTATGTCTTCTATGAGACATGTCTTCAAGTGGAAGTAATTTTATTAGGTTGAACAGGCACTTCGAGGTCTTTTAAATTGCAGTTTAAAATAACCCATGCGAGAGGTATTATCAACCTAAGTCATTTAATGTATCCCATGCAATAAGCAATGAATTTATCAGGCCTCTGCTTCTGGCAGTTGTTAACAGGGCTTGGATATGACACTAGTTTTGGTGTCGAATATACGACACAGCTACGATTTTCTAATGACCAAATGGAGTTTTCTAGTCGACCTTCATATCTCCACTACAACAGCATGACTTTCTAACTGTCACATCACTTAAGATCACCAATAATTGAAATATTGCCAAATCAAGAATGTATCTGTATCTGTATTTGACATTTAACACCATTTATTACACGAAATTAAATTGAATCAAAGGGCTAATAAGTAAGTAATACAGTAGCACACATTCAAACATATGTAAGTCAAACAAGTCTGAAGATTGTGGCTGTCATATAAATTGCAATCAAAATAAATGTCACATCAAACTAATCAGTCGTGAAACTGTTTACATAAATTTGCTTATGAATGAAAACTTTTAAAGACTTCACATAAATTTGAATGATTTTCTGGTTTCGATTAGTTGGAGTACATATGTATCTTTACACTTGTAGCTTTACAAATCGATATTTAAATTTATAGGTTCGTTTAAATGTTTTTTGATTCAAATGATGACCGAGGAGTTGTTTTAAATTAAAATTGACAATGTTGATCGATTTCATTGATTAAATCTGTAGAGTAAAAACTGGTAGTTCACACCCCTCAAATTCTTTCGAATAAGCTTTTGCACCATTAAAATATTTTCCAGTTAATACAAAACCGGCAGAACGAAGCCATACATACGAACCATACATTATTTGAATTAAATTTCAGATCGAAATAAGAATACGAGATTGTTAAGGGATTGGTTTACAGAGCAGTTGAGACTCTACATTTTTAGAAATAGTTTGGATACTGCTTTCCCATTTTGAAATGTGTCTTTCTTCACATACGAGTAGATACAGCTCTTAGAGAGCAAAAGGTGACAAGCTACACTTTACACAATCGTAGGTCTTTAAAATCTGATGGAGAAAGACAGGTATATAAGACACTTAAACTAACCCCATATGATGCCAGATACTTAGTTCTAAGCACAGACATATTTATTTATTTACGATAAGCCCAAAGAGACATTGCACCTTTACTAAGAAGTGCTCCACAAACAGTAGATATTCGTATGAACCTTCGTCCTTAATTTTCGCATGCACAGTCTGAAGACTAAGGACATAAGTCACTTTGAAACTGTTTGTTGGTTCTAAATTAAGACAGAAACTCGAGGGGTGTTTTGATTGAAACTGCTCAGACACAATCTAGAAAATTCGTCGAAAGAGAATTGCAGATATTTATGTAAATCCTGGCACCAATTACGTACTTTATATTACTCACAATAAAGACATTTCTTTCATAAATGCCTTAGTAGGAATGAACTTTTGGAAATTTATTAATTTAATTGAAATCGACACAAATTGCGAAAGATATGACAGTTTGTCCAAAGTTAACTCAAAATCATGGCGAATGTTGTTAGGCATTAAAAGTGAGCAAACTGGTTCATGATAATCAAAGACATACTATGCGTGGGAATCGAAGCCAACGAAATCGTTCGACGTGCTGGTACGCTATGTTCAACCAATTGCTTAAAAAGAAAAAGGTGTCAAATGCATAAACCGTATCTTAAACGTGTATTCCTTTACATTTTCTCTTCAAATAATATGATTTTTTTGTCTGAAGATTCATGTACAACACTCAACTACCATGACTTCAATTAGCATCCCAAAGAAATTACTTAAAACGCATCCGAAAATCCCCATCAACCATGCAACTGTTTCAGAGTTCAGTTTCAGAGTTGTTTCTGTCAATGATTCAGAAAAAGGAGCCGATAACGAAAGGAGGAATAACCACATAAGTGTATGAGTATTGGCTGGGTGATTAAGAACTATAAATCATTCTTCGTTTCGAAGAAGGTCTACCCGATTTTTCATCTTCCAGAGATAAAAGATCTCCACCAACTTTTGGGTTATTAACTATTTATCTTCCTTTCGTTTAACATCTCATTTATTTTATGCTTTCGATGCGGAACACTTTTTGTTTCTACATATTCTGCCCTTTATCTTATACGAGAATGTGTTAAACATTTGTTTTGGTTTTTTTGGTTTTTTTTTTTTGTGTTACAACAAAAGCACACTCATAATCTGCCATCATCACCATCATTTTACAAGTGAAAAACGCGGTTAAAAGAGTTGAATGGAAGCGTTTTGTTTAACTAAGATACATGTTGCCTGATGAATGTACTGCCTGTAGTTTGTAGATAATTATGAACTTAAAAAAAGATAATAAAACCGAAACGAACGAGATGATGATGAATAGCGGCAGCGGCTTATCTCTTGGCTTCACCCCGTTTTCCTCTTGACATTTAATATGTTAAGTAAATTTACAAATAAAACACACAACTTGAAGACGAAATGGGGATGTAAAGACCAACCGAAAGATACGAGTTGAGACCAAGTTGAGGCCGTGTTGTTTTCCAATTTTTATCTTAAAGTTTGCTCTGCAATCTTCATAGTGTCTGTGGACACGCACTTTGTGTATCTTCCCAACAGATACTCTCAGTATCACATTATAGGTTGAAGTGTAGGCATTTTTTTTTGGGTTAAGCATATATACACATACTGAGAGTGAGTATGTTTGCACATTGTTTTAGCCTTAATGATGAATGTTTAAGGAGTGATTGTAGTTTATATATACCGAGAGTATGGGAGAGGTACCCAGTTTAAATATTCATTATAAACGCCAAGAAGATATACGAGTATGTACCCGTATTCAGACTGTCGTGAATTGGTTATAGTACACTAGAATCAAAGAGCAAAAGATTGTATGAATATTTGATGGTGAATGCGGATAGTAATGAATTCGTTTTGTACTCACATTAATTATCCATGAACCGGTACAAGTTGTGGGGAAATAAATTTAATCCATTTGCTTAGAAAAGGGACTGTTAACACTAGAGATATCTTTAATACACAAATCTTTAGAGATCACTTTAAACGCAGACAATAAATGGGGGATGTGATTTTTTAAATTTTTTTTTTCTTGGGAAAAACTTCACTACACTTCATTCACAAGTACCATAGATACTTTCTCATGCACTTGGATATATTTATTTTTCTTTCTGATACTTTTCACTAAAATCCAAATTTTCTTATACCAAATCACGATACCGAGACTTTTTTGAATTTAACTCGTCACTGTATCTCAGAACTTCGATGGTGAGGAAAGGACAAGATTTTTTTTTTTTTTTGTGAGATTGAATTTCAATCCGACGTTAATTACCAACATACACACATCTTACTTCGGCGACTTTCAGTCAGATACTGTTCGTTGTGTTCCCAGGGAGAAGGTATCTCTAGAAAATCGACAGACCAAATCCGGTGCGGTCTTGGTGTGTGTGAAATGTGGTGTATCTATGTGGGATTGAGTTTTGAATGTGTTGAAAATGTACCTTGCAACATTTATGATATTTGTATCCGGCGGATTTTCTGTGCGTTTCAAGTTCGAGTTTGTTTTGTTTTGTAGTGAAAATTGCAGGTAGATTTTGTTGGTGTTGAGAACGATTTTTTAATAGAGTTCAAACACTATTAAAGGATTTTTTTTTTGTGAAAAATTGTTGGGAGTTTGTTGGAGATATTGCATGTTGCTAGGATTCATGCGCTAAGCAACATTTCGTGTATATCGTGTACTTGCGCTGTGGATAGATGGAAACGCCGGTTTTATTTTACTTTGAAGAGAGGACCAAAAAAGAAATTTTATCTTTGAATTTTCTGAGAGTTTTTTTGCTGGAATTGTGAGGTGCAAGAGTAATTAGATTCAGGTTAAGGTTTGGGAAGACTTAAGACATATTTGGATTATAGCAATTTGATGGTCTTAAATTTCGGTTACATTGGAATTATGTTGATGAGAATCGTAAGATATCGGGAGAGGATTAGTGCAACCTAATTGCAAACTAATTTTTATTCCAGATATCTACTCAGGAATGAAAGTAGTTGAAAGTTTCTAATTGTATGTGAAATATATCCGAGGAATTTCTGTAAGAAAAAAACTCGAATCATCCAAGCAAAAAATTGAATGATCGTACCACCAGCAATTGTGAGCAAACCAATGAATTTATTCCTTTCGAAGGTAGATTCAATGTCGTTCTCTGAGGATGTAGAACTACTTCATTTAATGGATGATACAAATAGCCGATTATGTCCATTCGTTTTTTTAGCATTCTTCTTCTTATCTGTTAAGCGGTTGCAGGGATTTCAAGCGACTGAGTATGATGATGATAACACCTTTATAGAAGCATACTGCATTACCAAGTCCGTCTCGATGCTTTAAACTTTCCCATCCCTGGCTGGACTGCTGCCATATCTACGCACGTAGATATATTAAGAATTGGCATTGCTTCTGCAGAAAGCAGCTAGTAGGTCACATAGAAGGGAATAGAGATTCTTGGCTAAAAACATTTTTGGTATAAGAAATTAAGACGACCACCTGTTCAACTCTTAAACCCTACCAATCCATTAAGAAACACTATTACTACCCGGGACCACAAAACCCCAACAAGTTTTTGTTCTTACAATATTTCAAAAATAAAAAAACGCCTTAACATAAATTATTTTGTTTTGACAATGTTGAATGTTTAAAATAACTTAAAGTTTCGAATCAAGGCACTCTTGGCACATAGTCCGGTTATGGAGGTTTCTATACCTTAAACACATAATTTTCGCCTTCTGGTCCTCACTCCTTGGACAGATTACACATATTTTTTAGTAGTTGTAGCAGGATTTCTTTTTTTTAAATACCTCCTAGGAGAACCTGGAGATTTGCAGGTAAAGTTGGCCAAGAAAAACTTTCTTCCATTTGGGGCATGATGCGATACAGTGCGAGTTTTTTTGAGGAAATGCCACCTTTTTCGGGGTTGATTTTATGCCATTTTCAGAAAAACATATGAGTCAATACTCACATACCCATCAACCATCGTTTGGGCCATCTGGATACACTGTACCTGTGACAAAGTTGGCCCATCAAACCAACACCACATTTTGTCTTATTGCAAAGTTCGACCATCACATGTATTTTGTTTCTTGCATCAGGATCTGGTTCTTTGTGCATAGTTGATCAGAAAGAGGCAATTTTTCTTTGCTTGGATTTTGGTGGAAAATATGACAATAAAGCAAGCCTTTCAGAAAATGCAAATCTTTTATTTTCTGGACATTAACCCAGTTTGTAAATGAGCCCAGGCGAATACCAGATGTTGATATTTATACCGCCAACACCCTGGATTTGTTTTTAACTTCTCACCCTGATAAGTACTCCGTTGATGTGCTCTCCCCTCTAGGCTCGTCTGCCACTGTGTCATATCAGCTAATTTCTCGTACACCGACCACACACTTAGAGAAAAGTTTCCTTAAAGAACCGTATGGCAATACGAGAAGGCCAATTTAACTGGTCGTTATGTTTCCTTGATAACGCCGTGGATGTCGCTGCTGATATGATAACTGCCACTATTCTCATCGGAATGAAATCCTTTATCCCTCATTGGATGAAGAGTATCAGACCAAAAGAAAAGGCATGGTGCGACTCGAGCTGTAAAGAGGCTGTCAGGGTTAGATAAGTATTTTTTCGTTCCTTAAAGACCAATCCGAAAGAGGAAAACCGAAAAAAGTTTAAACGAGCCAGGAATGACTGCAACGTCTTTCTTAAGCGTGTGAAATTCCAATACGACCAAAACCTGAGGCAAAAAATACTGCAATGTCCCAAAGGCAGTAAAAATTTTTGGCCATTCGTCAAAAACATTAGAAATTCTGCCCCATCCTCCATCCCAACGCTCATTTACAATGACATTCCAGCTGTCAGCTCTTTGGACAAGGCCAATCTGCTTGCTGCACGCCTTGCAGACAGCTTTACACTCCCGGGATGTGCTCTGTCTCCACCTACACTTGAATGCGTCGAATCTTCAATGGGACGAATCCACTTTCGCACTCGTGTGGTAGCAGGAGTATTTAAAGATCTCAACACACCGCTGGTCCAGATGGTATATCTCCTCTTCTTCTGAAGAGGTGTACTTCCACGTTGGCAAAACCACTGCATAAGCTTTTTCATCAATCCTACTCTTTAGGACTTTTCCGAGCAGATGGAAAACAGAATTTATCCCTTAGACCCATTGCACTTACGTCCTTTCTCTCCAAAGACATGGAAACGCTGATAAACCTTCAGCTCATGAAATATCTCGAAAGACGAAAACTTCTCAATGACTGGCAGTACGGTTTTCGTAGCAACAGGTCCACTGGTGATTTGATAGCATGTCTCACCGAAAAGTGGAACCAAAGCGTACATCAATCTGGCGAAAGCAAAATGGTTGCACTTGATATTTCTAAGTTTGGTATCAGGCTCTTTTGTCGAAAACGCGTGCTTTTGGGGTTAACGACTATCTTCTTCAATGGAATAGAAATTACCTTTCGGAAAGTTCAATTCAAGTTTTCTTTGATGGTTTCAAGCCTGATATTCACAAAATTAATGCTGGCGTGCCCCAGGGCTCCGTTCTGTCTCCGACATTCTTTTTTATTTTCATCAACGATCTCTTGTCTGTTACCTCTAATCCAATATACTCCTTTTCTGACTACAGTACTCTCTGCTTTTCATATTCGTTTCCGGACTTACGTCCCTGATCTTCGGGTGTAGAACGGAAACGGCAGGGTATGTTAAGCTCATTAAATTCCGATATCAACAGCATAACCAGTTGGGGAACTATCCACAGAGTGGAATTTAATGCTTCCAAAACACAAAGCTGTCTGCTGTCGTTAGAGCGAAATTTACATACCCAGCCATTATCCATGAATGGCACTTAAATCGTCGAAATCGAAAAACTTTCCATTCTCGGTATGTGTGTCAATGACAACTAACGTTGGAATGACCTGATATTCGTTGTCGCCAAAAATGCTGCGATATGTCCAGGCTTTCTCAAACGATGTGAGAAATACTTTTCCTCTTCTGATCTGGAATGAATATATAAGGCATTCATCCACCCAAAATTGGAGTACAATGCTCACATCTGGTCAGGCGCGCCTAAAACGTCTCTGCATCTGCTAGACTGGATTCAAAACCGTGCGATAAAATTCATAGCTGATACCAATATCACTCAGACAATGGACAACCTCGAACACCGACGCAATGCCTCGTGTCTCACTTTGTTTTATCACTATTTCCATCACCACTGCTCCATAGAAATCGCCAGTAGCATTCCGCCCCTTCCAACCTTTAACCGTAACACACGTCTTGCTATGAATGCTCATCAGCATACCCTCAAGCCCACTTTCGGGCGTACTCTGAAATATCGTGATTCGTTCCTAAGCCGAACAACTCGTGTGTGGAATGCCCTGCCGAGCTCTCCATTTCCCAGTCATTATAACATTCAGACAAATAAAACCAACTTACATCGGTACCTATCCTTCTTTCCTCCCTAAATTTCTGTCGCCCGCGCTGTGTGCAAGCATTTCAAGGGTACCTAAACCCCTTGTGCGCGCGCTAGTTTATATAAAAAAAAAAAAAAAAAAAAAAAAAAAAAGCTGTGTTGTTGCACTCGCGATTTGTCAACCTAAGGAAAGGGTGGAATTTATCTTTTATTTCGACGCTGGGTAATTAGAATCGTCACTTTCGTTTGTAATAATTCCTTTTCCACTGTTTTTGGTGTAAGCATGGTATCGCAAGTGAGATTTCGGTTAGTGCCGTGATTGGTATTCGTCAAGATAGAATAATTCTAGGAGCCGAATCTCTCCCCAAATATACAAAAGCATCTAGCATCAACATTTTTACATCGGGTTTGCTCGCAACGTACATTTTAAATATACATCCCAACATCATTTCGGCCGAAGGATTATATAGTTTACTCGGACCACTGATAATACGGTCAAAGAACTCTCTTTTTGGCGCCAGTCTATCATCTTACGGACGCTCTTCTCTTATATAGCATTTATCAAAGTGCAAACAGTTTATAAGGAACTCTGCCTTGAGTCATCGTAGCACGAAAAAATCAACACCGGAACTCTTGTCGATTAATTCCTCAGTAGTGATATGTTTCATGTTTATAACTCCTCCTAAGTAGTAGAGTCCAAATAAAGCCTTTATTTCCTATATATTCGCGTCTTTAACAAAAGAAAGGGGCACACGGGTGGAACTTGATGAATTCTCATTTTCGTCGCAGTCCTGATGCTCAAACACCTTGTCTTCTTTATATTTGTCTCTCAGTCTTCTGATTTCTTCCGACAAAATACATCAATTTTGCCAACCTAGTTGATTTAAATCTTCGTTCTTCTCAGAGGAAGAACGCCCGGCGAAACTATCCTTTCGATGAAATAAACAATTACGTCTGTGTACCGCACATCTTATATACACATTGCGAGCTTAGACCAATAAGATTTTAGAGAATAAAGACTGTATTGAATGCGACGCATTACCCATAGCAGCGCTCACGTCTTCTGATCCATAGAGAACCAGTACACGGTTCTGACGAATAGTGATGATATGTTGATCAAATTGTGGAATTGGCAGAAGTTGTGGGCTTACCTGCGCATCTTCGAGGGATGCAGTAATTATGTGATGCAAATCGTTTTAAATTCAAAAGACAACAAAATATTTTCCTCAGCCTCACTGGATCGGACAGTGAAGGTATGGAAATTGGAATCGAAATTTGCCAATTTCACTATGGAAAGTCACGATAAGGGAGTCAATTGTGTGGATTACTACCACCGGGGCGATTTGATTTCTGATGCTGACAACCGTATGGTTAAAATCTGGGATTACCAAAGCAAGGCTTGTGTTCAGACATTGGAAGGTCATGCTTAGAATATATCCACTGTTTGCTGTTAAGCTATTCAGGAGAATAATGGAACCGTGGGACTGTTCAGGAACTTCAAGGAACGCAAGAACTTTATTCCCGAGTAAGGGCCGAGAATGTCAAAGCTGGATACCTTTTAAGAGCGAAAACTTAATCGACTTTTGCTTACTATGATTGGAAAAAATTGTTCTGGAATGAATCGGGTACTTTGGTCTGCTTGGCCATAGATTCTATTGGGGCCATTGCTACAGCTAGAGCAGCCAAACAGAGCTTGGAGGACGATATAATCGGATCGGTGTTTGATGTTCATTGCGGAGTTAGCGAACATGAAAGGACATGATTGTGGGTAGGAGATTGCTTCATCTATATAAATTCAGTCAATCGGCGGGGAAATTATGACAATTTCCTACTTCGGCCGCACTATGCATCTTCTCGGATATGTGCCTAAAGACAACCGACTCTAGCTGAGTTACAATTTTGTTGTAGAGAGTGTGTTGAGTGTGTTGAAGTATCAAAAAGCTGTGATTGCGTCGTGGTGGTTTCGTACGTGTCCACTTGGTTTTGCTCACAATTCCGAAGGAATATCGCACCAGATTGCACACTTCCTTGAAAAGCAAGGATTCAAATCTGATGGATTTAAGTGTCAACAGATCTCGATCACAGATTGAAATTGGTTCTGCAAATTAGTGAGTTTAAAGTTGCCTTGAATCTTGAGCGTGAATCAGGCAATCCGCAGAAGTGGTCGTCCCTAGATGACTTTGGATTACAATAAACAACATGGCTTAAGTCAAGGAATGTATGCAAAAAACAAATGACTTTAGCGGCATGTTAAAGGACTTTCGAGATGCCAACTCGGTCCAGTGCAAACACAATATTTCACTCCTTTCCACGTTCCTACGCGGCGATATTACCGGCAATCTAAATATTCTCATTGAACCTAACCGTCTCAGCCAGAGGCAGCATTTTTCACTAGGATTTACATTCTAAGTAAAATGCCCGTTATTGAACTATGTATGTCGGGAGGAACTAGCTAAGTTCAACGACAAATAGGGACGATCACTTATAGATCCAAACAAATACGAAATCTATTCCCTGGCCTGAATGACGCAGTTCGTGAAGATGTATTGCTACAAAAATTATCCACCTCAGTGGCATCAGAAGGGCATCTTCGAAAGCAATAAACCTACAGCCGAAATTGAAGATGATAAGAAAAATGACGATTCCCACGGTTTGCTGCAGCAGCAACAGCTGCTGCCATTAGTGCTCTCGTAGCCAGTATTACTTCTGCTAAAGTACGCGAATTAGGAAATGATCGAGTATAAGAATATGATGATCTTGATTTAGTAATCGAAAGTATTACTTTGGATTGTACAAGGTGCAGCAAGATAACTTCCTTATTTCATAATGCAATAAAACAAAAAGTAGTTAAAATATATTTTAAATTTTTTTTTATTGATTAGTTAAACATTTCAAGTGGTGGATTGCATCATTTTAAAATTAAGTGACGCCCCTATTATTGATACACTGGTTGAACTGAATTCTGCTGTTTCTTATCAGTCTCTCCAGGATATTTATGGGTATGTTAGCTGTTTCTTCCTGAATTTTTCTTTTCAGGTCGTCCAGAGTCTGTGGGTTGTTGATATAAACACGGAATTTCAAATACTCCACTGAAAGATGTCACAAAGGGTCAAATCGGGTGAGCGCACCCGGCACTCCAAATCACCCATCAGTGAGATGAACCGCACTGCCATCGATGCCCTTGAAGTATGGGCCGTTGGTGTATCCATTTCACCAAGTTGTGACAAAAAAACAGCTCCGGGGATCACAAAACTGTAACCCTTACTGCATCAATGCTTTCAGGTGTTCTGATGGAACGTGCATCTCTGGTTCTTCTTTTCTATGTGATGATAAGACGTCCTTTAAAGTATTTATTTCCCTCGTGACGTTCGTACAAAAAGCACCTTCCTTCTTATCAAATATTTCATTTCTCTTATTCGTTGTCCAAAAGTGTTTATACTCTCTCCAAGGGTTAACCAATAAGTATAAGCCAGTGGTTATCAAACTTCTAAAGGTAGGGTGGCGAGCAATAACTAGATTAATCTGTTTGCCGTGTGCCCGGCTTCAAGCGGTTGGTCCAATTTTTGATGACTCGGTCCAATATGTGTTATTCCGGAAATAGGGTGTCGAATGTTGACGTCGAACTTGTCCAAAGTAAGCTTAGGACTTGACGTAGTCCTAAAAAATGTCCGCCTGGACTAATAGGCTTGGTTGCATAAGAATGTCCACTCTTAAAAGCAAAATATGCTACATTCATTAAATCTGGCATGAGACATTGAACATACTAGCAAGAGGATTCATTGCCGGAAATCATTGACTCAATTTGAAAGCCATGGGCTTAAGGCAGAGAACAACTATCGAGGTGCTTTAATCTGCCTAGTAGTCTAATTAGTCTACAGGAGGCTATTGTGCAATCTCCGCCAATGAAACTGAAAACCATGGGCTTTTACGATCTCTCACCCAACGGAGCTAAGGAAGCCTACCTAGAAAAACACGCTCATATCCGATGCATAATTTGGAATTACAGCCGCTGTAAAAACACAATAAATAGTTTCTTAAATGAAGCTGATCATACCACTGTTATATAGTAAGTGGTCCAAGATTCCACATAAACGAACCCTGTTAGTGACCTACTTCTATTAGATGGTCCATCATGTGATAATCAAGGAAGATATGTCCAAGATATACAGTTTTTTTGTGGTAGCTGATGACAAAATGGAATAAAAATTACAGGAACTATCAAATCGGATTTAGAGAGCTTTTGCTACAAATTTCATTCCTGTACAATTTTTACCATGTAGCGCTACACGCTATAAGAAAGTACTGAAATTATTAAATTTTATTTTGGAAATCAGTCCTCCATTGTATTAACGCAACGTGCGTATATAAGAAAATATCGCGGTCAAACCAAAACAATTAAACGTTTAATAAGCAAATTCAATGAGAGCAACATCAAAGTCGAAGATTAAGCCCCGTCCATGTCGATGCAATAAGACCATTGTTATAGAAACCCATATTGACCAACACCCAGAAACCTTATGTTTTCGCCGCGCTCAGCAGTTTGATCTACATCCATAGACATAGGTTTCAAAAGCTGATTTGCACAATTTCGCATATACAAGTGACTGAAAAAATACTGCTGCTTGTTAGGCCATATCCTGTGCAATGCACCCGAGACGTAAACAATATTCTTGTTGGTGAACTATTTTTGGGACCGTGTGATCATGACCGACGAAGCTTATTTTACGCTCTGTAGAAGACTTAATACGCAAAATGTTCGGTGTTGAGCCATTCAAAACTCAGAGCTAATTCTTGGTATTGGAGAAACGGCTACAGTCAACAGAGTCCGATATAGATCATTGATACTCGATTTTTTGGCATTTGAAATGGGCTAAGATGGCATGGAGAACAGAACATATCAACAGGCCTAGCAGGATTTATGCCAATAACCCCGAATCAATCGAACAACTTAAGAGCATATGTACGCAAGGAAATCGTCGACATTTCACAATAGATTCTTCAAAATTTGATGTTGAAAAAAAGCCAATTGCTCATTTGCCAAATAAGATTTTCAGGAAATGACTAGATGAACAGTAAAAGACTGAACTGAAAAGTCTTACAAAAAAAAACCTTTAGGTGTAGCAGAAAAAATCGCCTTGTACTAGATGTAGATGCTTTCAGAAGTCGACTTCGATGCTTTCTGGTCGCTGCTCGATTTGTAGTCCAATTGTCCAACTGAAGACGCTGTGAAATAAAACAAAATAAAAAACGTAACTTTGACCTATACTAGGGCTGAATGATGAATAATAGAATATTCACGGAGCACTTGAGGGCAGAATTCGTTCATACACCAACACTTTCCAGATATACCAGCGAATAAAAGCCGAGCCGAGTTAATATTGGCCTACCAACCATTCCTGATTAAATAGGTAGTAGTACATTAAGGAATGCGAGGAAAGTAAGGTTTCACAATAACAAATCTTCATCCTTTCGTCTAGTCCCCTCAGGTATTCCTCAAGGATCTGTTCTTGGACCCGTCTTTGTAACCTGCCAACATCACACATATGATGATGATGCATAATTGTATGTTTGTTTCCAAAATCAAACAAAACTCTTGAAACAATTGTATATTCATAACAACTGAACTAAATTCATAAATGGCCAGAATGAAACTGTCTCCAGCTCAACCCGGCAAAACGAAAGCTATGATCTTTAGTGATTGCAGAACCATTAAGGACCTGAGCCCGTTGTTTCTTAATCACGCCCCAATAGAATGTGTTGATATTCTAGGCGTTTACTCCAGTCAAGATCTTAATCGGAATGCACATGTAAATAAAACAGTGTCCAAAATATATGCTGCACTTCGAGAACTCAGCCACTCAGTAGCTTGTCTTATAGTAAATACAAAATAAATCGGAAGACATAGCCGACACGACACCACGACTTAGGCAAGCATACGGTTCCCTCACCACAATATTCACAAGGGAACATGGCGGACATCAGATCAGCAAATTGTCAACGAAATTGATCATGTTGCGATCGACATAAGGCACTGCTCAAGTATTTTAGATGTCCGAATATTCCGAGCGCCACCATAGATTCGGACCACTACCTTGATACAGCAAAGGTACGTCTACGGATATGTTAGACGCCACAACAACGGAGAAATATTATGAGGAGATTTAACGTTGAACGGTTGCAATCACGACAAGCTGCCAGAATCTTTGCCGATCGCGTATCTCTCAACCTCTCGAGAAGTCCTTTGCAGCCAGCATCAAGTGCTGAAGACCAGTGGCTTAGACGCCGAGAAGCCATCAGAAATGCCGCAACTGTGTGCTGAGTTTCACCCGCCTACAACCACGAAACCCCTGGTTTGATGAAGAGTGCAGGCATTCAGATGCAGTAAAACAACATGCCTACAAAGCGGGGTTGCGCAAAAGGACGAGAGCGGCTTGAGGCTTGAACGGAAAGCTGTAGAGATGAACAATCCGTGTGGTAGAGCCACAGTCGGTGCTGAGGATATGGAGAAACCATTTCTGCAAACTGCTAAACGGCGAAGACGGCACAAATTCCGCTGTCAGGCAAAGAGAACCATTCAATATTGATGATGAAAGTCAAGAATTCCGTCCACCCGACCAAAATGAAGTGAGTATAGCAATACGTACACTGAAATCGAACAAGGCTCCCGGGCCGAACGGACGACCCGTCGAATTATTTAATCAGGTGATGACTTGATAGAGAGCATACACCAAATTATTTGGAAGATTTAGTCGCAGAGCAGCGTTTGCTCTGTTCACAAAAAAGGAAACCCGTCAGGCATCAGTCTCCTAAACATCGCTAATAAGATCGTGTCTACTGTACTGTGCAAGCGCCCGAAACCATTTGTCAACGACTTGGTTGGACCCTATCAGTGCAGTTTTAGGCCCGGTAAGTCCACAATTAACCAAATATTCACACTACGGCAGATCTTGAAGAAAGGCCAAGAAGTTCAGATCGATACTCATCACCTTTTTATCGATTTTAAAGTCGCATATGACAGCATCTATAGAGGCGAGATATACAGAGACATTTCTAGTTTTGGCATCGCTGCCAAACTCGCCCTCTTGTGGAGGATGACGTTGGAGAAAGCTCGCTTCTGTATCAAGGTCGGTAACGGCCTAATGGAGACCTTTGATGTCAAAAAAGGATTTAGGAAAGGCGACGCGCTGTCATGGGACATTTTTAACATCATACATACTTGAAAGAATTGTGCAAAACTCACATGCCAACACACGAGGTACGATCTTTCAAAAGTCTGTTCAATTGCTTGCATACGCCGACGATATTGCTATTATTGGAAGAACACAGCGAACTTTCACTGGCGTGGTGGCTTGTATTGGAACGGAATCGGCAAAAATGGGTCTAGCAGTAAACGAGGGCAAAACAAAGTATATGCTGTCAACAAGAAGGACACCCAACATCGACGAATCGGCCAGAATACTCGTATCATAGTCGACAGTTATAACTCTGAGGTAGTAAGGGACTTCGTCTACCTCGGCTCTGCTATCACATCTCAAAACGACATCTCTTCAGAAATTAAACGAAATATAATGCTTGCCAATCTCTGTTTCTTTGAGCTGAGAAGTCTCTATATAAGCGCCTTGTACTCCCAGTCCTGCTCTATAGTTCTACGCATGGACCTTGGTTATTGTGAGAGAAAAATTGTTCGTAAGATATTTGGTCTCGTATGCGTTAACGGGTTCTGGAGGAGACGATTCAACGATGAACTCTACGAGCTGTACGGCGACATAGACCCGGTAAAAAATCTGCGCATTAGGAGTTTGATATGGCTGGGACCTGTAGAGCGAATGAACACCAACACTCCAGCTCACAGAATCTTCGTCTTAGGAGGCGCGCGCAAGTGAAAGGGGACCTCAACCAACTTGGAGTGTGCAACTGGATGCAGTTAGCCAAAGACCGCGCAAATTGGAGAGGCTTACTAGTTGAGGCCCAGGTTCACCTCGGTCTGTAGCGCAGCCTAAATAAGTAAAAGTAAACTAAAGGACCAGACGAATACCAGACAATCCCATAAAATCGTGATAAAGACAAAGGCCTGATAAGAAAATCCTCCGGACACGTGCAGTGTCCCAGCTCTGGTATATTGCATATCTATCAAAAAAGGCTATCCTACATTTTGCTAGGAATAGCATAGCGTGTTGCAGGCAAGATCATTTCCAGCGCCATTCTGCCCTCGCTAATGAACTGTACCCAAAATGTTCATTTTTCCATTAATTATACAAAGATGAAAGGGATTTTAGCAAGGACGTCGTATAACTTGTACAAATTAGTGCTGAAATAATAGGGCATTGGCAGATATCAGGTTATAAAATAAGTATTACGCGCTTTTTGAATGTCTGTTCAATGTTAATTAATCTGCTCCAAATGCAAAAATTTAGTCACCAATGTATTGTAGTTTTCTTCATTGGATGACTCTTCTGCTCACCTCCCAGTCAACGTCTTTCGCTTTGACGAATAAAAATACCCCAACAACCTCTGAGACATCATCCCGAGATTTTTTCCCTCAAGGGAGTTTTGCAAACTTCCGAACAAACGGAAATCTAAAAGTGCTAGATCTGGAGAGCAAGGTGGATGCACTCTTTTTTCCCAGAAACTCCTTTAACTGTATGCAGGCGGCTCTAGCTGTATCAGGGCTAGCGTTATCCTGTTGGAGTAGAACACCCATCCGATTAACCAAACCTGGCCGTTTCTACTTAGTACCGTCTTTAATCTGCATACCTGTAGACAGTAGACTTCTGCGGTGATAGTCTGGTTAAGAGGCAATAGCTCAAAATGGATTATTCCCTCATAATTACACTATACGAACCTTAACAAATTGAGTGGGTTAAGTTCATGTCTGGTATGTTGCGTTGATCTGTTTTCTGGACTGATGTGACGACGTTTAATGCTATTGTAAAGAACCCATTTTTCAGGTCCGGAACGATCCGGTTCAAAAACGGCTCTTGAACATGACGCTACAGAAACGCATTGAAAACTGCTGAAGATTATTTTGCGAATGGTGGGGTGGTACCCATTTTGCCAACTTTTACCATACACCAAAACCTCGCTTTGCGTCATTAATTTGAACCAGAAAAACACGACGCAAATCGAAACTTCGCAAATCGAATTAACGATTCCCATGTACTTATTTTCACCACATTTGGTTTAATTGGTAGCAGAATAAAATATATCATTAAAAATCCAAATGTTTATTACTTGTAATAAGTTTTATTTAATTTCATTGCAAGCAAAATGTTAATTCAGATAATAGGAACATAAATATTTCATAAAACTATATAAATTAGTTAAAAAATCATTAAATTTTAAAGAAAATGTTGCTTCAATAGTAAGGACATTTAATTCATTTCAAAGTTTCAATGAACATTTCTGTTGACTGAATTGGTTGTCGTGTTGATTTTATTAAAAATTGGTCCATAGTTTGTTGAACTGCCACTGCCTTATTTGTCCAAATAAATTTCTTTGTAACAATTGTCACAGATTTTGTTACTTTTAAACTACGTTTTTCAAGATCATTATTATCAGAAAAAATTTCCATTGACTGTTGTTGCATCGCTTTCTAAATAATAACAGTTGTTAATTCCTTTTCTTCAATAACCACTTCAGGTGCAACAATATCATCTTCTAAAGCGTGTTCTACATTCATACCAATCAAATGTTTGTTATTAAACTCTTCACTGTGGGATATCAATAACTGGTCAATATCGCGCTCCTGATTTTTTTACTTCTATCCATGACAAATTGATATTTTCGATAGCCATCATGATATTATAATTTTTCCAGAACTCTTTCATGGTTAGTTTATCTCCTCCATCGGTTTCTGCGATAAGTTGACTAAAGCTACGTCGTAGATAATAATATTTAAAGTTAGATATTACACCTTGGTATATTGGTTGTATGATGGAGGTGGTATTTGGAGGCATAAAAACGACTTTTATATTTTCAGAAAATCCTTCTGAATAAATTGGATGTCCAGGAGCATTTTCTAATATCAACAACATTTTAAAGTCAATATTTTAAGCAGATCAATAGGTCTTAAGCCAGGAACTGCGCAATTTTCTACTCAATCTTTAAATAGAGCTGCAGACATCCAGGCCTTTTTGTTCGCATACCAATAAATCGGAAGATCACACTTTTTCACAATTTCAGAATGGCTTAACTTTAAAATCGCCTTCTGCATTTCCTCCTAGAAGAATACACTTCTTCGAGCCGATCTTTGCTGACTTTATACCCAGGACAAGATTTTTCTCCGTTCTCCCTGGTAGGCGTTTCCAAAATAGACTTGTTTCATTGACATTCAGAACTTGCTTAGGAGAATATCCACCTTCTGCAACAATAGCTTTTCATTGAATTTTAAATTTATTTGCAGCTGAAATATCTGCACTGCACTGGTGAAAATAATTCTCCAGACTGACTGACTTTACGTACATATGTACCTAAATCTTAAACTGGGGAATCACCTTTTTACAAAAAAAAAAAAAAATTAAATTAAAAAAGGAATAGCAAAAACAAACCGAAATACTGTCGACGCAACTTCGAAACCACAAAATTTTTATACTACACAACTTCGAAACGACGCAATCCGAGGTTTTGGTGTATTTGTTGTCGTATGGTCATATGGCTTACGTTGAGCTGCTTTGCGAGTAACAGTCGGATTTCTTTCGAGGGTGGAAATCAGGAGCTCATCGTCTAGCTCTACTGGCCTATCCGAACGAGGTTTGTCTTTTAGGCCAAAATTGCGATTTCCAAACTTTGAGAACGAATGCCGACATAGAAAACACCCTCTCCACATAAAGTGGATCACTTCCATTCTTGTTTCTCCAGAACAAAAAGAATAAAATATGCCGAATATGCTCTTCCGATACAACCATTTCAAAATTCAGTTAAAAATGGTTGCAATGATATGAACACAACAAAATTTGCTCACTGAATAACCAATATATCCTAAATCCTAGTTTCAATAGCGGTTTCAGCATTAAATTGTTTTTGTGCATTTTATAGCAATTGAAATATAACCCCCAAAAAAAATGTGCGATACTTAGGTTACAACAATAGGCCTAACCTAGCCGCAGTAATAAGGATATTTAGTCCGCACTCCCCGCTTACAACCTGATATAAATATAGAAGAGCATATCTTCAACAAGTCTATACAGGTGTTGAACTACATAATATGTTGACAACATTGGCATCCTCGATATCATTCTACATACCTTTGTATAAAGGTTAGGCCAACTGAAGCAAGTATGAAAAGATTACATGCTGTTGGCAAACATAGAATCAGCTGCCCATAGTTTGGGCCAAAACATTGTTATCGATAGCTATAACTTCCACGCATTAAGAAGTTCTGCTGCCTCTGAGTAATTGTCATTTTCAAAAGTAACGTATTAGTGGAAATTTGACCAAACTCCTTGTGATATAGACTAAGAGCCAATTCTACTCTAACTTGCTGAGAACTTAGCGACAAATAGAATTCGCTCTTCTACTACCTTGATCAAAAGGAATGTATTCAGAAACACACTTATGCCAACGCTTTATCCAATCCTCGAAACATTTTTTATATTCGGTTTTCGGTATGCCACTCAGTGCTTCCTGCGATTTTTCCATTAATTCCTCTCGGCTGCTGACACGCGTTCGTCGTAGTGGTTTTTTTACTCGATTGAACAGAAAAAAGTCACAGTGAGCCAAATCAGGTGAATTCGGTGGCTGTTGGATGGTATTTGTAGCATTTTTCGTCAAAAATTACGAATAATGATGGTACTGTGCGACGGTGCGTTATCATGGTGCAAAATCCACGAGTTTTCTACCCATAAATCTCTTTCGGCGAATTGCTTCACGCAAACGTCTCATAACGCCCAAATAATACTCGTACTCTTTGTTTACTGTCTGGCCTTCTAGCAAAAATTCATGATGCACTACACTGTTGTAATCCATGGAAAACGTGCGCATTGCCTTTTTTTTGACTGAAAACGACGTGGTTTTTTTTGGTCTCGGCTCATTTGGTGAACGCCATTCACTTGCCTGATGTCTGGATTGCGTGTCGTACTCATAAACCCACGTCTCGTCTCCAGTAATGATCCTTTTGATGAATGCGGGATCGGATTCAGCCTCGCAAATCATCTCTTTTGCTACATCAACACGGTATCTTTTTTGCATGAAATTGAGGTCTTTTGGCACCAACTTTGCTGCTACACGACGGAAACACAAATCATTAACCAAAATGTCTTGGATGGATCCGTAGGCAATGTTCAAGTCCTCCGCTATCTCTCTGATGGTTAATTTGTGGTTATTGACCAAGATTTCTTTTACTTCATCAATGTTTTCGTCTGTTTTCGATGTTGATGGTCCGCCACTGCGTTCATCATCTTCGATTGACTCACGACCACTTTTGAACCGCTCGTGCCACTGGTAAACGACCGTTTTCTTTAGAGAATCGTTGCCGAAACACTTTACCCACATTTGCAACGTTCGCGCACCATTAAATCCGTTTTTTACGCAAAATTTAATACTCGTACAAGTTCGTTGTTGCAAATTTAAATCCATTTCTAAAATAGTAAAAAATCGCCAACACACACAGAGATAGATGTACTCTTGGCTACGTAACTTTTGCAAATGTCATGCTATGGCGCTAAGATTTAGATGGAATATCAACAACAGATTTACCAACTGAACAAAAAAAAACAGAACTCAAATCGGAATAATGGGAGCGCCACACGGTGGTGTCCCCCGGGAGCTTTTTGATCAAGGTGGTATGTCGTCGCATTTGCATGCGATAATGCCGGATAAAAGAAAAGATACAACGGCTGATTCTATTAGCTGCACAAACGTGTAGGCTTAGTTCACAAAACCTAAGTTTGAACTCTACATTAGTTGGGTCACTTCAGGCATCAAGCTAAGATTGCTTTCAAACTTAAGCATCATGATTCGAGACGTAAGAGAAGACTAAATTTCCGTGTGAACGGTTCCAGGATTAAGAGAACACGAAGGCAATAAAGTTTCGTGTGTAAAATTAGATGATACGTACTCTATATCAGAAGACTGGAAGTCGAGTGTGTCTCGGTAGAGACATCAGTGGATTGATTATGGACTTACACGTAAATATGGTATACATATAGTGGTCTGCTTTATTGTTTGAGATGGGGCTATAATTTACTCTAGGGTTTGTGCGCTTTTTGAAAAATAATATTCGAACTGAGGTAGATAACATATACTTGGTTCTACCTTCCTTCGCCTCTACTGCACTCGTATTTTTGGTGGTTTTGATAATATAATCGTAAGCCCTTTTCTGCATTCTGTTGCACAGATTTTAGAAAGGTTATCGAGTGCGCATTAACGAAGCGTCAACCAAGCCTCAAATAAGTATAAGTTATACTATACTGGTGTAAGGAATCATTATTAAAATTAGTGCGATAAAATTTTAACGAGGATATCTGATATGAGGCAGAAAAGAACGTTTCCATGAGCGATATTTATATACATTCAAGGGCTATTAGCAAAATGGCATAGGTACCAAAAAAGTTATATGTATCTTGAAAATGCATTTTGAATTGAAAAAAATGCACTGCATGTTGTGTAACATATTGCAGCAACATATGCCCAATTGATACATGCAACACGAAATGCATTCCACAATTGCAATGTTTCAGGTTCCACGCAAATAAATTTAATGTTGCTGGCAGCATGTTGAGTTGTTTTGAGTGTTGCAATCTATCCAGATACATTAGAGATATTGAACATTTGTGAAACGATTTTAAAGTTCAGTCATTATCATTTGAAGCGGCTTCAATAGAAGAACTTCATGTTCTTAGAACGTCGAAAGTACTGTTTCTGTAAATGGCATCATTACTCTCTTGTTTTCTATAAATGGTGTTATATCTCTGCAAAAATTGTGCTTCTAAATCAGCTTAACCGAGACGAAAACTAACGCCCTCCAGTATAAATTTAGAATCACATCCAAAGAAAATATGTACGCATTGCATCATCTGAGCAAGCTAATATCATATCTTTAGCTCAACCAAGCCCTTCAATACTATCTACATGTAAGTATGGCTTTAAAGGAAAGTGCTTTTCTGGTGCCACCAGTTCCCATTTCATCTAAAAAGCATCGTTGTACCACCAGAAACTGTTTAAGATTTTAGATTTCCTTCGCAAAAATTCAGGAAACTCAGTTTGAAGGATTAATTCAGCAATTAAAGCCTCATGCAATTCTGAGTTAATCAATACTAATTTTCTCTCTTTGCCTTGCTGCACCAAATCAAATCAAGGTCAATGTCTTTTTGCCTTGTATCTCGCACGTGAATCTAAACATCTGGGATGCATTAGTGCATAACACATACACAAATCATTAATGCAGAGCACTCTCACTCTCTAGTTTTCTAAGGTCTTGAGAGAGAGAAAACGATGTTTTTTTTTCGATTTCACTGTTCTCTCTATCTTCTAGATGAATCTGGCGAGAGTTTGTTATCGTTGTGTTTTTTTTGTTGTCCTCTTTGAATTGCAAAGCAATGATAAAGTTACATCTGTTTTCAAATACACACACACAGCATCCCGGCTTTCACACAAGTGTCAATTCTCTCTGGTTTTTCGGCGGCTCTCTTGCAACATTTTAAACTCTCTGAGAGATTTTCAGAATTCGAACTCAAACATTTAGATTAGAGAGCAGAGAGAGCTCTCTAAATAAACGCGCATGGATGTGCATCTGCTTTGCATCTTTGCAGCTACATGTTTATTGCTTTTCAACACTATTCCAGATACAAACACACGATATGACTCCAAGGCTCATGTGTGTGTTTGTTTATTTTATTTTTGTTACAGCGAGCAACTTTTGTTTATGTTTAGAGTGCGGAGGTTTTCTTTTTAAGGATTCGGTCCGCTCGTGCATGAGGATGTGGGAAGCGTCAAAAACTACAATATGCATTGTATGTTATTTAAAAAAAAAAACGGAGAAAAAAAAAGAAATTTCAAACAAATTGGTATAGATTCGAACGCGAACCATATGCATCCGAGAGAGTTTCCAGTTTCCGCATTGCGTGTAATCGTATTTGTATCTTTGTGCCTTTGTGTGGGCGCAATACAATTGATGTGATAATTGAGAAACAATGTCATCGATGTCATTAGGCGCGCATTCTTTGTATATTGCACGTGCATTTGAAAATTCGAGTTGGAAATCCACTCGGAATCTAATTATAAACTCGTTATGCCGTCGGTTTAGAGATGGCAGGAATTTTAATTTCAGTTGAATGATCTTGTTTCTCCGACACGACGAAGGGTCTGACTGGTTTATATGCCGAATATTTTGCGTGAAAAGAGTTTATTAGTTCCAGATGGGGAATTCGATTTTTTTTTTATAGTTTTTGATTTTGAAATGACAAAGTTGCTCTAGAAAAAAAAAAAAATAAAAGAAAAAAAAAAAACAAAAGCGGCACCCAAAAAACGATGAATTTTTTATGTGCCGTAGTTTAGTCTTTTTATTGACAAACGCCGAAATTTATCATCATGATTTGGTTGACATTTATGTATATGTATATGTAGCACCTGGAACATCCAGTATTCCAGCCTTTAATGTTAATGAGAAGTTTTGAAAATTCAGTTACTTATTAGATGGTAGGCATGGTTTCCAGCCGGTGAAAGTCTTTCTAACTTTTCTTAACTTTTAGCGCTTTCTTTGGCCAACTGACCCCAGTTACAAATTTCTAGATAGTTGAAGTCCTCTTCAACTTGTACGCGTCACCCAGTTCGAAATCCTTCTCCTCTTAAGGTCGGAGCGTTGGTATCCAATCCATTTGCTGTGTATGTCCTTGCCATCTTCGGTGACTGATGTGCACTTTTCTGACCAGGTCGATGTCGCTGCATACCTCATAGAGTTCGCTTTTACATATTCTTACTAAAAGAATCTTAAAATACATCATCCGTTTTAGCTTACACCTGTGCCTCTGCGACACAGAGCAGAACTGAATTGATAAGGGTTTTATATAGGGTCTCCTTAGTATTTTCTTGACAAGTCTTATTACTCGCTTGGGTTCCTAGGCCAAAGAAACAGCGAGTTGTAAGTGTAACTTTTTGTTAAGTTAATAGCGGAGTCGTGCTAAGTAAAATCTCTAACAATCTTAAAGTTATAGCTGTGTATTTTGGCTTTCTGCTCGACCTTTCGACGTACTCTTCCTTGCTGAAAACATATACTTTGCATTATACATAATACGGCCAATACAACTACCATATTTACACTTCTTTTTCGATACTTTCCAATGCACAGTATCAATCTCATCAGCAAATGCAAGTAATTGGTGGCGCAGATATTTAAAAAATTCTGCTCCTGTGGCTCTTGAGACTCGCACAATTTTCTCAAGTCTGACCATAAAGAAGTCACATGACTATATAGCATTACACCTTATTTAAACCTAATTTTGGCAACAAGGATTTTAACAGACCTTAAGGAGCAGCGGGTATTCGCCATAATCTTTCTGCGCAATATGACAAGCTTAGCAAGGGTCAAATATGGTTTGTTTGGATCTGCCATACACGGCCTTTGTCTCTATAAGGAGGTGCTGAGCATGGAACTAAACAGTTTAGATTCTTTCGGAGTGTGAATGTATATAGGGTGACCAGATAGCAATGATCGTTCTTCCAATTTTTATGTTTCAGAATCTGTTAAAGTTACCAATGACATCCAGTTGTAAAAATATTTAGTAAGGTTTGCCATTTCATCATGCCTGCCGAACGTGCGGAAATTTTTAAAAAATATTATCGAAACTCCGGCTCAGTTGAAAATACGCAACGTGAATTACTTCGTGAGGTCGGTCATCATCATGGCTTCAGTGTGCAGGCAATTCGCCGCACCGTGGAAAAATCTGAGCATGAGTACACTCTTTTGGATTTTAAGGCATCAACCATACATAGATTGGTGCGAAATGAAGAAAACATAGCCGCAGTAGAGGCGAGTATCAAAGAAGACCTAGAAATATCGATGCGGAGCCGATCACCTGAATTTGGCATCGCCAGAGGGTCAACCCGGCTTATTTTGCGGTTGGATTTGGGTCTACTTCCTTATAAGATTGTGTTGATGCAATAATGGAAGCCAAACGACCATTGACAATGCCGTGGGTTCTCTAATTGGGCACTGGAAATATTGGCCGGAGATCCGGATTTTGACCAAAAAATCATCTTCTCGGACTAGGCCCATTTTTGGCTCAGCGGCTATGTCAACAAGCAAAATTGCCATTATTGGAGCGAACACAATCCACAAGTGTTCGGCTAAGTATCAATACATCCACAAAGATTGACTGTTTGGTACGGTTTATGGCATGGTGGTAAATGTACCACCTTTCTATTGTAACTTGGTGATTAAATCGCTAAGATTAATTTTATTTCGAGAAGCTTGTGGAAGTTATTCTTTGAGAGGCCGCATCGTAGGGGTGAGCGATTTCTAGTGGTTTATATATATTTTAGATTGATGTGATTTCCAACATGTTCAAAGAAAACTGAATGCATCCCATCTGCTATATTTCAAATATTGTGTAGCCTCATCCGCTGGAGATATAATCAGATTATTCGTTTAGCATTTGGACTGTGTTCCAAGAGACTCGATTACTTTCTGTAGTCCAATGCCAAAAATGTGTATAGCCCAGCATTAAAGGAACTAAGTTATCAGATAATATCCAGGTTTTGGAGTAGACTTTGATATGGTTGATGATAATGAGTTTCTTCTCATTATCTTCTCACCTCTCAGCCGTGGTTATGAAGACAACTGACCTTGCTATCTCGGTCATGTTTTTGTACTTTTGTGTGTTGGATATGTATTTTGCATTGTATTGCATGAAAAGTAATAGATGCCTTTAGGATCCTAACTTGCTTTCTCATCTTCTCGCCTTGGCAATGCAAATGGGTCGGATAATATACAAAATATTTCAAGGCCTAGTCCTATACCTGAGACGTTACACAAAACTTGAACTAGACCTGGCTCATTCGGTTTAGTTTTACCCTCGTAGCAAGTCAGATTTATCGTGTAGATAGGCAAGATATAGACGCATATTCTCATATATCTTTTTATCTCTAAGCATAGAGAGCGCGTAGCGGCATTTAGTTAGTGGTACCGCTAGTTTGCTACGTTAATTTAACAGCGGGCGGCGAAAGGGGGTTAATAGAAGAGGGAGAGATTGTGGAAAACGGGTTTGAGGCCGCAACAGATAGGATGTCAGAAGTGGAGTTTAAAATGTGTGATCTGAAGAAGTATCAAGAAATGAATAAGTATCCTAAGCTCCAGTTCTGAGGTCGAAATTAGGGAAAGGCGTCCGTGTTAATGGTTGGGAGTTGGCAGTTTGAGGGGTAAGGGTTACATTTTTTTTTTCGTACTTGATTTCATGTAAAAACGTAAAGCTAACACAACTAAACAATATATGTTATGTGGACAAAGAGCTTAAAGTTTCAATGAAATAGGTAGGATCATTAAATTGTCAAAGACAAGAGTTGAATGAACCCTTACATTTTTAATCATTTTAAATAAATATTGATGGGGATCAATATGTGTTTCTGTTTTTGTTAAAATAATTTTTAAATTCGGTATTGTGCAACAAATTACAAATTAGACTACAACATTTGATAACGAATCAATTTCTTCAAGATTAAAAGAGAAGAGAAAAGATTTTAATTTACTCAGCAAAACTGATTTCCTTATGATCGGTACATTTACTAAATTCTGGCTATTTACCCGTCGTTTATGGGACTCATACAATCTTGAGGAATAGTGAGCGGAGCAATCAAAAAATGCTTTAAAAATTTTATAAAAATATAAATGTTTTAGAGGAAGAACTTTAAGGCTCTAGAATAATTCAAAACTATGGGTTCTACGATTAACTTTGCTAATACTACGTATCGCATAGTTTTGCTTAGTAAGCAGTGGATCAATTTTATTGGAATGTGTACCACGCCAGCAAGTCAATCCATATTGTAACTTTGATTTAAATAACCCATTATACGAGGGTTGGCTGAAAAGTTTCCGACCGCAACGTCAATAAAAGCTAGTGAATGCTAGTTGTGCATCTTTTCACAGCTACTTACCGAAGTTTCAGTCATTTTGGATGCGCAGTTTTTAGTTGACAGTCGTTTGAGTGAGTCGATGTGAATGTTTTTTGTGAAAATGGAAAAAATTGAGTATCGAGCTGTTATTAAATTCTTGTTTTTGAAAGGCAACACGCCTAAGTAAATCAGAAATGAGTTGGACTCTATATACGGGGACTCTGCACCATCATTTACCACAGTGAAATTTTGTCCAGCTGAATTTAAAGGGGGCTGTAAGAGCTTGGGAGATGATGAACGTCCAAAAACTGCAACCAATGACGATACCATTGCTAAAGTTCACCAAATGGCGAACCGCCGAATTAAAGTGAGAGAGATAGTAGAGGCTACAAAAATGTCCAAAGAACGTGTTTGTTACATATTAAATCAAAATTTAGGCATGAGAAAGCTGTCCGCGCGTTTGGTGCCGCGTTTGCTTACGTTAGACCAAGTCAGTTTAAATGCATTTTTATTTTCTTAATTAATTTACTCTTACATGCTAGACAAAAAAATACTTAAAAATTAGCTTAAATAACTTACAAATAATCTTATACTAACTTAATGGCCCCATGCGGGCACTCTAAGTTAAACCTAACACTTAAACTATGTCTTTCGACGTATATTACAGTTTATCTTTAATTTTATATTTACATTACAACTAAAACTAAGAAAATAGATTTTAAGCAAAAACTTAGTATATGGACATAGTATTATAAAAACCTAAAACTAAAAACTTACAGACTACTTAAAAATATATCTTAATCTGCTTACCCTACTTACATCTAATACGTACACATATATATATATATACACACATAATGCATATATACTTAATATATACACATATATACATATATATATGTTTCATTTTTTTTTTTGTTATTTTTTATTTTTATTTATTTTTTTTTTCTTTGTTTTTATATATTTTTTTCTTAAAAACTAACTTACACCTACTTAAAACTACGTAAGCCGGCCATGGCTAAACAAATTAGGCTGGCCCACTTTGCTTCACATGAAGCTACCTATTACATCGATGACGAACCCTCCCCTCCTTCAAATAGCCACCAAAATTGTTGGTGCTGCCGAGCAACATCCTTCATGTCGCAACTCCCTACCGCCCTACTGAACCGGAAACGCTCTGCCGTGTGCGACATCTCTGTCGTAGTTGAGTCGCCTGTCCGCAGCTGTTCGAGCAACGTGGAAGATTACCGGCACAGCCAATCTGTCCTGGATCAGACCTTTGCTATCAAGGTAGAGGAACGCTTCTGGAGGAACATAGCCGTCAAAGCGAACTCTCTCATGATACATACAATTAGGGTAGTAAGCCCCAGAGATCAGGTTGTTCGACGAAGTCATTGCTCTTGCAATGTGCCTTCGAGTCAACTTAATAACAAAATTGTCCACTCTTATTAGGTTCGCCCTATTGTACAAGACCTCATTGCGATAGAATTTTATGTACTCAGACTCTGGTGTTCTATATAACCGAAGACAAGCCCTAAGGCAAACCCTCTCAAACACCCGAATCTTTTCCAATAAACTTGCTCTCACGTTGAACCACACGGGACATCCAAATACAAGCATAGGCCGGATAAGGGCCATGTAGCAGATCACCTTCACCCTCGCATGTTGTAAAACAGTCTCTTTGTAAGGCAAAAGCACCTCTGGCTCTGGCCAGAGCAACATCTATATGTTTGTTAAAATACAGATATTGATCTAGCCAGATCCCAAGGTATCTGACTACGTTTCGACAAGCAAGTGGCTGTCCATGTTGTTCGACGATAGAGAACTTTCGCCAATTCTTTTTGGTATCCCTAGAGGCCCCAGACAAACGCGTCGTAAACAGAATGGTTTCCGACTTCTGAAAGTTGATTTTCAACTTCCAGTCATCGCAATATTGTTTAATTTTGTCGAAGTCACGTTGCAAAAGTGTATTAATGACCACAATTTTTGGACCTGATCTGTACGCAATTAAGTCGTCTGCGTACGCTATGGCATGGTAAAGTGAACCTATCAGATCACTTGTGTAAATGTTGAATAGGATCGGCGAATTTACCGCACCTTGTTGCAGACCGTTTTGAACTGTCTACTGGAGAGCATATCAAGAAGAATATGCAGAAGTGGTTTACTAATGCCCAACCTGTCCAGCTTGAAGAAGAGTCCCTCTAACCATACGGTATCGAAGGCCTTTTCCAAGTCAATCAGGCAGGCACCAGTGCACTGGTTCTTGCCTTTGTTCCACTGGATATCAGAAACCAGTTTAGACGCAGCATGAATGATATCATGGCCCGCCTTGAAACCGAATTGATTATCCGGAACTATATGTTTGTCCTCAACCCACTTAGTCAGGACTCTATTGATCACCTTCTCGAAAACCTTACTGATGTTTGGAAGAAGACTGATCGAGCGGAGATTTGCCGGATTGGAAGTATCTTTATTCCTTTTGGGAATGGGAAGTACCACCGCAGTTTTCCAATGCGCTGGATAATGTGCATTATTCATTGCATTATTAAACAGGGTGGTATAAATGTCCACCGCTTCTAGTGGGAGATGTCGAAGCACAATTTTGGGTATTTCATCGGTTCCCACTGATTTCTTACTTCTAAGTGATTCGAAGATCGTTTGGAGATCTTCCTTCGAAATGAACGGTGGTAATATCCTTTCGTTGGTGATGACATTATTTGCCATATTCTCGTCACTGAACTGGGTGAAACCCGAGCTCTCGAATCGCCAATTCACAATTTCATTTTGAAGGCAGGTATTGTGCACAAGGACTCGACTCTCCAGGTCGTGGTTCGGGCCAATGATGTCATTCGCTTTGTACACTTCCTGGAAAGTCGCTATACGTTAGACCAAAAACGTGTTCGAATGAACATTTCCAACGGTCTTTTGGCGCAGTTTAGGCGCAATAAATCCGAGTTTTGGCGCCGATTAATTACTGCAGATGGAACTTGGATACACCATTATACGCCCGAAACAAAAATTCAGCCAAAACAGTGGACTGCAAAGGGCGAACCGGCTCCAAAAAAAGCAAAAAACGGTTTTTTCGGCTGGGAAAGTGATGGCGACTGTTTTTTGCGATAGTAAAGGAGTTATCTTAATCGATTGTCTTCAAAAAGGACAAACCATTACAGGAGCATACTACGTATCATTACTTGCCAAGCTGAAGGCAGAAATTGCGGTAAAACGGCCTCATTTGCAGAAAAAGAAAGAGACGCGCCGTCTCACACCTCAGCGGTTGCCATGGTGAAAATCCATGAATTACGGTTTGAACTGCTTGACCATCCTTATTCACCAGATCTAGCCCCAAACGACTTCTTTTTGTTCCCTCATCTAAAACCTGCGCTCGGAGGACAGAGATTTTCGTCAAATGAGGAGGCAATCACCTTCGTGAACAACTATTTTGCAGAGAAAAACGCCAAGTACTATTTGGACGGATTAGAGAGATGAAAGCATCGCAGGGAGAAGTGTGTGGAGTTACAAGGAGACTATGTAGAAGAATAAAAAAAAATTTGAGAAAAAATGTCTTGTATCATTGTTCGGTCGAAAACTTTTCAGACAAGCCCCGTAGACTAGTTTTAAAGGATATTGACTACAGTAAAGGCTAAGATGATGGATTTGCATCAAAACGTAATTCAAATATTTGGAAAATTGAGAGGTGTGTTCTTTCCAACTCAACCTGCTATCCAAAATTATCCCTAAAGACTTAAAACATTCAACCCGTTCAATATTAAAACAGCCAACAGAACACTTATTTTTAGCATTAAAAGAGATCTTACCTAATAGATGAGAACACATATTTAAATTATATTTCGAACAACTAGGTGAATGATAACTTAACACCATGTTTTCACATGGAGAACCAGAAATGTTAAAAATCATAAATTTCGCCTTTTCAATTAAAATCAGTTTATCCGAAAAATACCATAAAAATAGGATCGGTCCCAGAACTGAACCTTGTGGAACGCCTAAGTTTAACGAATTTTAACTTTTTGTTTACGATCTCTTAGATAAAATGCAAATCAGTCATAAACAGTTCCTTGAAAACCTATCCTAAACAGTTTTTGTAGCAACAAAGTGTGGTCCACCATGTCAAAGGCCTTGGTTATATCTATAAATAGAGTCGCAGCCGTCTGAGATTCATTCAAACTTTGATAAATTTTAAAACTGCTTCTTCAGTCGATTTACCTTTCCTGGACCCAAATTGGGAATCGCTAAGAAATCGCTAATTTTGTACAGAAAAGTTAATATTCTTGTTTTCACTGATAAAAGTGAAATTGCACGGTAATTGTAAGGACTCGTAGTTTCACCTTTTTTGTGAAATGCAATATTCACTGCCAGCTTAAGTGCATCTGGAAATATTCTGTTTTTTATACTTAGATTAAAGATACCATATGCACTAATACGTCAGAAAGGTTGTACGAAATATTCTTTAAAATTTTACTGGAAATCTTATCATTTGATGTTGAATTAGATGTTTTAAGAGACATTATAATAGTATAAATTTCCAGTGACGAAAAATGTTCAAAGAAAAAGCTGTCGACGTTAGGGGAAACTTTAATAATACTATCCGAACATTAACAAAGACTTGAAGGTGGAGCATTATGGTTCTACTTAAGATCTGGTTAACAACTTCCCATTTCTTTTTAGAATTATCATATCAGCGAGTTTACTACTGAAGTAATTATCTCTGCAACGCTGTATTTCAGTTTTTTGCTCTTTACAAAGCTTATCGTAACACGCTTTTAGCCTAATATTGTTGGGATGCTTTTTAACTTTAACATGGAGCTTGTTCTTTAAATAAATTTTCTTAAGTAGAATGGTAATAAGTTTTTATTATTAACATTGACTGCTATCTGAGATGTGATATTGAAGTTTTTGCAAAAAGATATCAAACGCAATACATATAGTAGATGGATTATTTTCCCTGTATACTTCTTCCCAAAATTCAAAGGTCAGAGCACAGAAAAATCTATATTTTTAAATGAATTTACGCAAAAGGGCTTATTACTTTCAACACAACACTCTAACTGAATTATGGTTAAGCTATGATCAGTTATCTTAAGATCATAAGATCATAAATCGAGGGAAACACTGAATAGGGGAACTTGGAGTATGGGTGCGAGATTTAAAATTACAAAAAATTTTAGCTTTGATTCTCCAATTGGAGCTGGATTTGTTATGTGAAGAAAAGGTGGGACTTGGTAATTTGGATTTACTTGATAACTTATTTTGTTTTTGTGGTTTTGGCATGATGGACTACTCAAATTTACTCTGCTACTTGGTAGAATTTTGCAGACACCAAGAAGCAAAAAAAAATAATATATTTTTCTGACGTCATCACACCTTCGGCAAATCTCCAAAACTTCTTCGTCCTTTCTCATTGTGCACAAAATAGCAAGACAGAATTCAAAGTGTGTAGAAGACTTTAGGCTTTGGTCCACTCTGGACTGTAGAAACAATAACTAGATTGTTTCCTGGCCTTATGACCTATGCTTATTTGATTTCATTAAAGAAGGATTTACACGATATGATGTGGTACCCATTTTGACATTATAAAAATCTGCAAAACGGGCTAAGAATGGCTATTATAAACATAAATCTTTGAATTCCAGTCTTCGAATTCGCCTAGCCGTTGACCGCGTTTAGTTGGTCTTAGAAGTTGCCCTTAGCCTGATGTTCTTTGCTTTTAATTTTTTTTTTGGTTTGCACTTGCTGTAGGCAGACCTGTTAAGGGTCCATTAGACAACTTTTAGCAGGAAACTTCGATGACGAAATACATATATGACGACCGACCAACATCTGCTATAAACTATGTGTGGCAAGTGGAGCTATAACAGAAAAAAATTTCTAGAAAGGTAAAACAGATTCAAGTGATTTTCAAAAGGGGTATAATCTGTAGAGGTACTCGTGATCCATCTGCGCTTAGCTTTTCTGAGTAACTGGATGATAAACATGGGCTTACTTCCACAAAATTGATAGTAAGTACGACGAGTAGAGTCATGGAGATTGAGGCTATCGGTCGAGGAAGGGCACACTGGGCTCAACATGATACTACATATGTATATTGCCACAGCCCTTTCACTGACAAATGTATGTAAGTACTTATAGAACAAGAAGGGATATTTTCCCTACTAAAACTTACTTCATGGAACGCGTGCCTTCACAAGTCACTATACCATAGGCTATCATGCTTAACACCTGGGTGTGCACCACAACGACACAGCTGCATGGACGAAGAAGAGATTTTCTGTTACCTGTTGTGGAACTGCTCCTGCTCTTTTTAAAAGAAGAATGAAAACTCTGTGAAGATACTTTTCTACGAAGCTGGGAAACTTAAATCATATAAGCAAACTCCTGAAATACAGATCGTTTTATGGGTGGTGCTACTGTTCCATGGAGACAATGGGAGAATAATGAAGGCTTCTCTAAAAAAAACAAGACAGGGCACGAAATCGCTCCATCGAAAATTTTGGGAGATATTTTACTTGTGTTTAAAGTCTTTGATATCACAGTTTTTAGTCAAGATCTATTGTATGTTAGATGATCAATTTTGCACTCTGCGAGAGACCTTAGGAAAAACTCAAATCTGTACTTACGAGCACCGTTTCTTTAAAATCTGGAACAGTATTTATACCTTGATAGTCTAGCAATGAAGAGCCATTTGTTTATGTATTTCTGACTAATTTGCTCGCTAACAATCCATAAAAAAACTGTCAAAAGATTTGCGGCGGAAACCCGTTGCGATCTAAATTTGTGTGCCCAAATCTGGGCTTTAGTTTGCAATCAATGGGATCTACAGAAGGTGGAGTTAGTTAGAGGGCTATAACTGTGTAGATTCGAAAACTGTTCTTAAAACTCACAAGCGGCTTCATTGAACAAGGCAACAAATTCAAGCATAAGTTAAGCTGAGCCTATTCAGCCAGATTTTAGTTTATATAAGATCGGTTGAGGGATCTTAGGTTTTGTTCCAAACCTAAAAGCTGGTATACCCAGCACTGACGAAGACTTGGGATCCCAGTAACTTGAATCAGACGATTTAGAGTTCGTTTAAAAACTCTCATTGCAACGGGCTGTATTTACTTGACATTTTACTTAATGGAAAGTATGCGAGTCCGTGTTTGAGAATGGAGTTCTTAGTCCTCCTTGAAGCGATTGGTACTCTTTTTGTTCTTTATTTCTTCATATCGATCCGAGTGTGAAGATGAAGACGCATTGTTATATCCGCATATTTCTAGAATCCAACGAAATGTAAATAGCATTTTTAGAACTTTCAGGCTGGTCCATTAAGCGGTTTACTGTTGCCTTCAATCAATGATTTAGTTTATCTCCAACCATTTGCTATTAAATGAAAAACCCATTCATCAAAGGCAATCTTTATCACAATAACAGGCCATTTAAAAGTCGTGTTTGCATTCAGTGTAATGTGGGTGGCGGACAAGACTCCAAAAACTTATCCCACCTAACAACCTTCAGATCTTACAATATTTTATATGTGATCGCGGGCTTAGGTACTGCTTCAAGTGCTATCACAAACTCATAGAGTATGTTCCTTCCCTTACCTTTTGGAAAGGCAATATTTAAGTATTTTGCCCTTAGGTTAGATGAAGTCGGCTGTTATCATTCGTAACTAACTCCAGTGCCTTAGGTCCTACTGTGTGGTTCGATGGTACTTCATCGCCGATTCAAAGCTATGCTATAACTCTAGAAATTGAACCTGAATTTGATTATAATCTTATGAAGAACTCGGAGGTTTTGTGAGCTGGACGACAGTTTTTCCAGGACCAAAAATATAATTAAATTCGGGAATGAAGGAAATTTATCATAGAAGTCGCACTTTTTGAATTAATGTGGAGAATTGTTTAGTCTGAAAGCAACTCCGGCATTCCTGATAGAAGATGATAGAGAATTTATCTCCTACTGTAGTGCTTTAATGTGTTCTACATATTTCATTCATTATTAGGGTACCTGAACCTCGTCACCTTCATAATTCAAATTTATTTCCATAAAGCAATTTAACTAAACAGTGACTGGTATGCACGTACATCAAACTCATTTAACAAAACACATTTCGAGTCAATTTAACTCATTTCTCTCACTATCTGCAAAATAGTCGTCCCATCTTTATTAGGGTTTCACTTAATTACAATCGTGTCATTTCCGACCCGACACAAAAACCACAGACAAAAGATTCTCAAATTAAAAGTTAATGACGAACCGCTTACTAAAAAAATACTTTTTCTCACATTACTTTGGGATTAAGTTCACCTCTGGAAGAGGAAACTGAAATTGAAAATCCAAAACTTATCAATTCAAGGACCTTTACCTAAAAAAAAAAAAAAACAAACATCTAAATCCACATTATCTACGAAAAAACTGAAACAATTTTTATGGCCATAGATTACGCCACAAACACACTTGAAACTACTAAAATTCTGGGAAAAAAAAGTTTTTCAATTTAATTACCCCACCCACTAGAAATTTAGAGAGACTTACTTTCCATCCTTCCTTCCTACCGTCGTTTTGGGCCGGCCAGAACTCACATTTGCATTCAAACCAAACTAAACCGAATCCGATTCGGAATCTGAATTTGAATCTGAATCCCTTTTTACCATATTACTACCTTTAAACTAGGTCACTTGAAGTTCATCCCTACCTGCACCGATTTTCCTATTGCTCCCTATTTATACCTACCAGCTAATCCTGATGCTGGGTTATAAAAATTATCCCTTTTTTTTTTTGGTTGTTGTTGCTGTTATCCTTGTTGGCTTATAGCTTATATTTGTGTGTATTCTGGTAATCCTGCTATATGGTATGTGTACAGACCTACATCCTCACTGATTCATTCTCCCTCTCTCTAATTGTAGGTGTTAATGTTGTGATAATTATTGCGGTGTACCTCCCTATTGTGTCCTCATCCTTATGCAAATTGCATCCTAAGCACCATCCAATAAGGATATGCCTTTTTAAGGCGAATTGTATTACATACAGTACATGTATGCGGCTCGGATATTGTTGGGCCTTTGTGTGGCATTTTAAAGTTTCGTATTACATTTTATTGTAACCGTTATTATTATTACCATCATATTCAAGGTTTTAATTTTTCTTTGCAACACTACCCTTTCTGTTTCCTCGGGTTGTGTCGTGTATTGTATGGTATATCCTTGCCAGCATTGCCACACTTTATCTTTTGAAATGTGCAGATTGACTGTGATAAATTTTAAGAAGAATTCTACTGCGCAGAGCTCTTCTACTCTTCCCTAAGGACATTAAATTCGCAATGGTAAATTTAGCCGTTTTTCATTCTTGCTAAGAATTATTAACGCAGTCAAAATTTCTACGATTGCTTGTCGGTATAGACCACGCAGGCAATTTCTTCAGACTTAGTCGAAGTGATATGAGTAATCACTTTAGTGATGTGTAGAACAAGTATGGTCGTAAGTAGACTACAACCGTTCCAGCCAAGGCAGAAAGGATATTGACTTGTTAGAGTCTCTTAAAAGTATTTGTAGGGTTTGCCTGCAACTTTGAGACTCTCAAACATCTTACAAGAGACACAGTTAATTAATTATTGCTGGACGCATGCATTACTGACGCAAGTTAAGATCCCAAGACGGGGAAGTGTCTTCATAGTAGAGAATCTATTCTCACAATGAGAGAAAGAATCGGTAAAACTAGGACGACTCTTCTTTTCTTATGGGCTTAGACAAAGCTTCCGCCGAGAACATTAAATCTAAACACCACTCACATCCCTATCTGCACCATTTCTAAATGAGTGCAGATAAGTGACAACCATCCCAGTACTTATCTATTTTATTTGCTCAAATCAACCTTGGACGTTCCAAGTCTGCTACTTCATCCCTACGTAGGAGGCTGTCCGTACTGAATACTAAACTTCACATTATGTCCACACAGGAACCATGAGTGTAGAATCAACGCAGCTGTGGTTTCGGATGTTTAAAGCGTTTCACACCATATGACGACCGACCTGAAGGACCGAGGACTTGCCTTTATGTGTCGAACTCATTCTTACCATCTATACTTGGTCTATTTTGCAACCAAAATTTAGTTGCTGCAGACATAAGCTTTGAAATGAACGGAGAATGGCACAAATCTGTCGATGCACCTGCTTTTGATCCTTATAATTCGAAGTTACAACCCAAAACTAAAGCGGCGGCCGAACTCATTGAATACAGTGATTCCAGGACGATGGGACTTATCATATGCAGTGACGCTAATGCTCGGAATATTTTTTTGGCAATAGCAATTAGAACGTGAGAGGCAATCTTCTCTTGGATTTCATATTATCGTCTGACCTGGTTGTCAACAATGTTGGCTCCCAGCCACCTTTCATTACGAAAGTAAAAGCGTAAGTAATCGACTTGGCGTTGTCCGACTTAACAGCTATGCTAAGGAGAGTACTATTGGAGATCTCCATGTCAGGCCATAGGTACATGGTATTCAGAATCGGATGAGAGGTCTCGGCCTTGTTGAAGAGGAGGAATCCGCGAAAAACCAACTGGACGCGATTCAAAGAAGAACTCGGAAAGCCAGCGGTGCTCTCCCTAAGCTAAGAACAAAAGAAAAACTAGAGGAATCTGTTCAGAACCTAAACGGCAACCTTACCAAGTTCTTCGAATAGTCACGTCCAACTAGAAAGCATTCCTGCATATCGTCAGTTCATTGGAAGAACACAGATCTACTATATAGCGACTTTGTAAAGAAAGAAGAACATTTTTACAGAAAAACAGAGAAAGATTAATTTAGAGGAAGACTTGAGACTTTACAGATCGAAGCAAAAAAAAAAAAGGGAAGTTAATTCGGATTCTGAAGAATGAAGAATCGAAACTGTCGATGAAGCCAGTAGGCTAAACAAACTTCCCAAAAGTTGAAAATCAAGCAGTCTGGAATCACTCAGAAAATCTAAGTCAAATGTAGAGACGTTTTGTCCCATGCTTCAGGATTGCTTCCCAGGTAACCTAATCAGAACCAGCTCACAACCAGCTTCTATTAACGAAGTTGCTAGTGAGCTGAACACCACAATACGCCGCGCCGTAGCTGTTATATCTTATGGATTGTGGTTAATAATGAGGCCATTAAACATGCTGTTGCTTCCTTTGATGGCTTCAAGTCGCCTGGCACCGATAGCATTTACCAATGTATAGACGAACTGCTGGTAACTCGGAAGAGAATCTTCACTGCTACCTTGGCACTGGCAGCGAGAGTAGCCTATACCTATACCGAAAATCCTTAAAGACTACACGCTTGCCAAGAGCTTCAGATTTATGTATAAGTCGAAGGCGCATTCGACAAAAAGGAATACGCGCTGGTTAGTTTCATCGACATTGAGGGTGCTTTCGACAACGCAACTTTTGACGTCATGCGTAACCGGGCCAGACAACACGGCGTACTAAAATCACTATTTCTGTGCATCAAAGCAATGCTGGTGAATAGGATCCCGATTGCGGATGCTAACTGCGACTAACATTGTGATGGCGGGGGTAAACAGGGATTGCCCGAAAGGCAGGGTTATTTCTCCACTACTGTGGTGTATGTTAGTCGACTCACTGCTCAACGCGCTCTATAGTTCTAACGTCTATGCACGTGCATACACAGATGATTTAGCTGTACTCTCTGTGGCATCGTGCCTAGCGACTGTATGCTCTAAAGCGCAGGCAGCCTTATACTTGACCGACGGTTGGTGCACTAGAAATTGGCTTTCAGTCAATCCTCTCAAAACTGAGGTTGTTCCCAATACCAGAAGAAGAACTGACTGGTCTGAGTCATCTTGTGCTTAAGGGCATCACCATTCAATTCCCTAAAGGAGCTAAATATTTGGGTGGTATCCTAGAAAACAAAATTCTATGGACTTAGCATATCACATCGAAAGCCTCTAAGACGCTATCGGCTGTATGGCAGTGCAAAGACGCTGTCTTTGCATCGATGTATGTATGTAGATCCTTTCGATCTACATACATAGCTATGATAAAGCCAATTATGTCCTATGCGTCGGTTGACTGGTGTAAGAAGCTCCCCCTAAAGTACGTTATTATTGCTTTTACCAGATTCCAAAGAACGGTTGCCTCGGCTACATGGGGGCTTCCTTGTCACGTCTGGCATTGATGAATCTCCCTCCGGTTGATATTTATAGCACGGGCTGCCTTTCAAAGTCATTCTCCGTCGATGACATGCCGTCAGATGCAATGAAACCAGAACTTCTGCTGTAGAAAAAACCCAAATCGACTCTCCTTTTGCTCAAGTATTTCGGCCACAATCTGAGCTATGAAAGGAATGTAGTCAGGTCTTCAAGGATGGCTTCAAAACCAATATAGGATGCGGCGCTGGTGTCTTTCTGGAGGACGAAAACATTAGATTTCACTCCTCGTTAGGAAGACCTTCGTCTGTTTTCCAAGGAAATTTACGCAATCCTGATGGCAACGAACTGTGTATATTGTGAAGAACCGGGGGAAGGGGTAAAGCATTTGCATTTGTTGCGAGTGTTTGTTTAAAAAGTCCACCGCCGGGTAACGTTTAGAACTCACTCTCCATGCAACTCTTTTACCAAAAGATACAAATGTTTCATCTCTTCTTAACTGGCGCCCAGTCAACTGGAATTCAACAATCAGTTTCTTGTTTAATTTCAAATTCACTTAAAATGATTGCGAGGGCCAGATTGTAATGAAGCTTTCCATCAATCTCTTTTATATGATTGAACTCCGTCGAGAAATCTACTACGCACTATTCCATTCGGCCTGGCAACGCTTTCCTTTTGAGAACTGCCGCTCGATTTTATCAAAATCACTTTTTGCCAGGATTGTGTTTGTTGCGCGCATATATTTGCATTTGAATCTACACGAAGTGAAAATAAATAAGAAAAAATCCTCGTACACATTTTTGTCGAGAGAATAGGCGCGCACGGCAGCACATATCCGTACGGGTATCCTCGTATCGAGAAGTGGATACACGCTCCAAGGATACATTAAAATATTTGTGTTAATGCGAGTGTGTTTGTATCCTCTTCGCATAATAATTTGTACACACATGAATGGCGATAAGGATATAATTATTGCACACACTTCTTCGTAGTGTGGGGTAGTGTTGGTGGATGCACGATAAAGGGTGATATAGGAAAAAGAACCCCCTCTCTATTTTCCCTGAAACTATTTGCATATTCCGTGCCAGAATAACTGCGAGAGTGTTGCTGTAGTTCTAGGGATATTTCTCGTATGTGCCTGTATATGTAGTGCAGATTTGCATGCATTTTCAAAGTTTATTCGGCGCTCTGTATTACAATCAGGATAATGCCTTGGGGGACTTTTTGAGTTAGCACGATTGAGTGAATATGTATACGACCGACGATATGTGATTGAGTGTGTACATGAGAATTACATGTTATTCTTCGGGAATATCTCCATCATACAGATGGAAAGTAAGTACTAACACACAAAATCACATATGCGACTGAAGTTGAAGCTTATGTTGGGGTTTTTAATCCAAGGGATTTGGTTCCTTGTGTGGTTGGGGGAAAAACTTTTTAATAGGTTAAGAGTATAGTGGGTGAATTAAATTAATGTGATTTGAAGAGTTCTTTTTTTTTAAAAATAATAAAATGACATTTATGGGCGAAGTTAAAAAAAAAATTAACTAGGAAGTGATGGTTTTTTGGAAGGAAGAAGTTTTGGATGCGATGAGCAATGATGTGCATTGCTGAGATGAAAGAAAAAGTTTCCCATTAGTCTTTCAGCATTTCAGCTTAAAAAACTATTTATGCAGATAAGAGACGTTTTTCTCAAATTTCACATCGTTATCGCTCTGCTCTTCTCTGCCGTACAATATTTATGGCCTACCTTAAACTCAACGTTATTTGACAGGCTTGGCCTGTCTTATGAAGTTACAAGCTGTCTCCTTTAATCATAAAACCCTTCCCCACATGTTTTAGATAGTATTTTCCACCCTGCTCTACGACGACGGAGCAAAAATGAGGCAAGCAACCCCCATCTTCATTCTTTCAACTACGGCATTACATTTAGAAGGGAATGCTTATCTGGATACGGGTTTTGATTTGTTTTGTCAGTTTGGAGTTTGAGAAAGCGAAACGAAATATTCAGAGTTAGTTAGTTAGTCAAGAATTTTTATTCAATCAATGTCACTTCAATTATTAATAAGAGAACAAAATCATATTTAAGCATTTCATTTCCGTCTGCCGGTTAACTTTAATTATTTTAACTTTAATACCTTAAATGATCGTTTAATTATGTAAATCGTTGCGCTGAATTTTCTAAATAATTAAATGCCAGTGTAGTTTCTTTAAAAACCTAAGAAACCGCTGGGGCAAAAATATAGAAAAATATAGTTAAACGATTCTACTGAATCTCTTTGTAAAAGCGAGTCAAAAATAATCTGATTTTGGCGGTCGAATATTTTCTGCTAGTTACTCACCTACGGTTTGAACGTAGATATCCTTAATGTCTTAAAGAGGGGAAAATACTGTAAGGAAGTTTGACGTCAGAACGCTGCACTTGCAAGTTACCACCAAGGCCTTTGGCGGTCAGGAAGTCTTTAACCTCGATCGACGTCCTGCGCTGGTACAGTTTTAACAATAAGCACAGTGACAAAGCTGCCAACAAGCCACCAGTGAGGTGGTGGCAAGCAGATACCCAGTTTCCTTAAACATCGTACTTAAAAATATTTTCCGAAGCTCACAAGTTAGTACCAGAGATACGATCTTTCAATACATAGACATTATCTGCAGGACACAGCCAGCTTCTTCTGACCCATTTAACTTATTAACGCATTAGCGACAAAGACAGATTTGGTGAATTGACTACTTGTGCGTAACGCCACAAAAGACAGATATAATTTCGAGGAGGTCTACTTAGGCTCCGCAGTTTACATAAACAACGACTTCACCGTAGATATCACTCGAAGAGTGCCTCTTACCAACTGCCAAGCAGAGCAGAATACAGATTGTCTCATTCTCTTTGGAATGAGAAACTTTATCCCTCATCGGATGAAGAGAGTCAAACCAAAAGAAAAGGCAAGGTACGACTCGAGCTATAAAGAGGATGTCAGGGTTAGAGAAATGTTTTTTCAGTCCTCCGACAACGCCTTCTTAAACGTGTAAAATTCCAATACGACCAAAAACTGAGGCAAAAAATATTACAATGTCCCAAAGGTAGTAAAAACTTGTAGTCATTTGTCAAAAACATTAGAAATTCTGCCTCATCCTCTATGCCAACGCACATTTACAACGACATTCCAGCTGTCACCTCTTTGGACAAGGCAAATCTGCTTGCTGCATACTTTGCGGCTAGCTCAACACTCCCAGATTGTGCTTTGTTCCCGCCTACACTTGAGTGCGTCGAATCTTTAATGCGACAAATCCAAAAGTTCTTAAAGAACTTAACATTCACAAATCCGCTAGTCCATATGGTATATCTGCCCTGCTTCTGAAGAGGTGTTCTTCATCGCTGGCAAAACCACTGCGTAAGCTTTTTCATCAATCCTACTATTTTGGACTCTTTCCGAGCAGATGGAAAACAGCGTTTGTCCAACCCGTGCCTAAAAAAGGCGAATCTTCTTCTCTCTCCTCCTACAGACCCATTGCACTTTCCAAGGTCATGGAAACCCTGATAAACCATCAGCTTATGAAATATCTCGAAACACGAAAACTTCTCAATCACCGGCAATATGGTTTTCGTAGCAAGAGGTATACTGGTGACTTGATGGCATGTCTCCCCGAAAAGTGGAACCAAAGCGTACATCAATCTGGCGAAAGCAAGAGAGTTACACTTGATATTTCTAAGGCATTTGACAGAGTTTGGCATCAGGCAATTTTATTGAAAATGCGTGCTTTTGGGATCGATGACTCTCTTCTTCAATGGATTAGAAATTACTTTTCGGAACGTTCAATTTAAGTTGTCTTGGATGGTTTCAAGTCTGATATTCACAAAATAAATGCTGGTGTGCCCCAGGGCTCCTTTCTATCTCCGACATTCTTTCTAATTTTTATCAATGATCTCTTTTCTGCCTCTTCTAATCCAATATATTCCTTTGCTGACGACACTACTCTCTGCTTTTCATGTTCGTTTCCGGACTCAAGCCCCTGCTGTTCGGCTGTAGAACGGGAACGATATAGTATGTTAAGTTCATTAAATTCTGATATTAACAGCATAACTAATTGGGAACCCACTAACAGGGTAGAATTTAATGCTTCCAAAACACAATGCTATCTGCTGTCGTTAAAGCGAAATTTAAACACCCCGCCATTATCCATAAATGGCACTTGCTTCGTTGAAGCCGATAAACTTTCCATTCTCGGTATGTGTGCCAAGGGCAACTTACGTTGGAATGACCACATATTCGGTGTCGTCAAAAATGCTGCAAAATGTCTAGCTTTCGTCAAGGGATGTAAGAAATATTTCTCCCCCTCTCATCTGACGTCAATATATAAGGCGTTTATCCGCCCGAAATTGGAGTACAATGCCCACATCTGGTCGGGTGCGCCCAAAACATCTCTGCACCTGCTAGATAGGATTCAAAACCGTGCGATAAAACTCATAGGCAATACCAATATCACTCAAACAATGGGCAACCTCGAATACCGACGTAATAACTCGTGTCTCACTCTGTTTCATCGCTATTTCCACAACCAGTGATCCATAGAAGTCGCCAGTAGCATTCCGCCCCTTCAAACTTTTAACAGTAACACGTCTCGCTATGAATGTTCATCAGTATGCCCTCAAGCCCGCTTTCGGACGTACTCTAAAATATCGTGATCCGTTCCTAAGCCGTACAACCAGCTTATGGAATGCCCTGAATAGTCATTATAACCTTCAAACATTTAAAACCAACGTTCACCGGTACCTCTCATTCCATCCTCCCAGATTTTCGTTCTCCCGCGCTGTGTGCAAACATATTAAGGGTACACAAATCCCTTGAGCACGCCCAAATTATGAAAACAAAAGAAAAGAAAGAAGAATGGAGATGAGGCACAGACTGGGTATCCGTGGCTCAAGTGGTAGTGGACTGGCTTCTAAATCAGAAGGTTCGGTGTTCGAATTCCAGCCTTGCCCGAAAGACATATCATCCATTCTTGCAGTTAACGAAAATCAAGTAAGACGAGTAGTTGACTAGAAATCAACATCAAGACTACTTCCACTAAGAATTTAGTCTCCCCAAACATCTTTCTATCTCCCTCTATCCCATTTTCCAAAAAAATTAAAACATGCTGAGGCATTATAAGTTGGTATGGATTTAGCTACTCGTAAAAGAGTCAGAATTCATCGGATTAGGTAGGTGGCAGGGACATGTAGATCAACTGGAGAACAGCGCTTCAACTCGGGTGGTTTTTGGGTCGATCATCGAGACAAAACGCAGCAGAGGAAGATTTCACCTTAAATGGCACGCGGAGAGGGACCTCAACTAACACCACGTGCGAAATTGGATTAAGCTGCCAAACAACAGGTCTGACAGGTGAGCTCAGGGTTCACCCCAGACTATTCTCCCTCGTAAGTAAATCGGTCTGATTAGAAAGCAAGTGAGAAAAGTAGGCCCACTGCATAAGGATAGGATCCATGTAAGATACACTGCATAGTGAGAGCTTGAAAAACAATATCTCTGAATTAAAACTAAGAAAATTCTTCTTCAGTAATTCGCAAAAATACAACAAGGCTAAGGATCATCTCTACTGCCTCCAATGTGTAAGACAATCGAAGTAAAATCATATACGAACATAATTTATTTCACTCTAAGCTCGCCGACATGACCACGTATACATACAGGACATCCAGCACCTTATACAGGTTTGAACTTTAAATGTCGAGACAACTTTATGCCTCGAATTGTGTTGCCCCATATTCCACAAAGATGTAATAATATTTTTTAATGTGTGTAATATCTGCGCGGCGATTGGGAAGTTTCCCTGTTCTATAACTTTGCCGGTCTGGAGCAGCTCAAACATAAACAAACGGCGTGGGTTTCTACTAGAATTTATAAATTCAAGAGACCGCTAGGGCCATTTCCGATCGAGTTTTCTATAACATTTTGAGGAGTCCGGTAACGCCAGGGTGGAATTTAGAAGACTAATGGCAGCATAGCTAAAGATCAATCAGAGACCCCACCTCGGTTATAGTGGGCTTCAATCCGCACCGACAAAGAAACCCCTGGTTCAATAACAGGTGCGGACACAATGGATGTACACAGCGGCCCTGCAAAAAATAACGAGAGGGGCACGCGAGAAAAATATGGAAGAAAAAAGATTCCTCAGAAGAAAAAAAGAAAGCGGACGAGAAGCACTCGATCGAGAAGAATGAAGTTCGGAAGCTTTACCAAGGCTGTAAACCCCGAACAGAAATCTGCAGGAACGAAGAAGTAAAACCTCATGGTAGAACCACATTCGGTGCTAAGAATCCAGAAAGATGGTGACGAGGAGCAACATGCTACAGTCGGGCAGAATAAACCATTCAACCTGGACGATGACAAGCAACATTTTCGTAAACCCAAGCAAGATGAAGTCAGTGCAGCAAATGCTGCTGGACTCGATGACTTTACTGATGAAGTGATCATGGGATAACCCCTTTCTAAAACTGTGTCGAAGAAAGTATGCCCGACGAACGGAATCTCAGCTTTTTTTGTCGAATCCTAAAGAAGTGAGATCCCTTAAACTGCGTCAATTACAGGGTAATAAGTCTACTCAACATCGCATATAAATTACTAACTGCTGTATTACTCGTATGTCAACGCCTAAGACCTTTCGTAAACAGCCTGACCGCTTCTATTAGAGTGGCCTTAGAACAGAAAGGTCCACCGTAGAGTTTCAAATCGATATGATTATATTTGTAGAGATGCACTATACAGAGCCATGTCTAGGTTTGGTATCCCTGGCAAACTCATTCGGCTATGCGGAATGACGATGGAGAATGCATGCTGCCCCGTTATGGTCGCTAATGACAAGGCCGGGACCTTCAATATCAGAAAAGTAAAAGACAAGGCGATGCATTTCCGTGCGATTTTTTCAACATCGTTCTTGAAGGAATTGTGCGAAACTCAGAAGCGGCACTATCTTTCAAAATTCTGTTCAGTTACTCGCTGCATGCAGATGACATTGACACATGGTCGAGAACGCACCCAGCTCTCAATAGAGCATGCGCGACTGCTGAAGCTTAGCGGTTAACAAAGGAAAAACAAAATATATGCTCTCAACAAAAAGTGACACTCAACATCGACGAATACGACAAAACGTCACTATAGGCAACTACAATTTCAAAGTAATAAGGGACTTTATATACTACGGCTACGCTATCAGCTTCAACAAAGACACCAGCGCAGAAATTATGCGAAGAATCACACTTGGTAACTGCTGCTTCTTTGGGCTTAAAAGGCAATTAAGTATTAAATCCCTCTCTCGAGCAACCTAAAGCACATTATACAGGACCATGATCATCACCCCAGTCCTGCTTTACAGGAGCATGGACACCGAAGTCAGCTTATCTTAAAAACGGAGGTTCGGCATTCCTTGTAGTCTCGAATTTGGGAGCTGGGAATCGAAGATCCTCTTAGCTGGAGCATTATTGTCCATTTGCTAGATGTGGCCGAGTCAATTTAGTCGATGTATTTTGGCTTTTTGGACTACATCCACACCTTAATACAACCCCAATTCGCCCTTCTCGCACACAAGACCAAAAATCCCTTGCGGCTTATAGTCCAACATTCGGCGCCATACAGCAGAACTGTCAGGATAAGGGTTTTGTAAACCATAAAATAGTCCTTCGGGTTAGGTGTTGTTTATTGCCAGACCGAAATAGCAACGGTTTCCTAGGGTAATTCACATTTACTCCGAGATAGGTGAACTCTTTAACTACCTCGAAATTATTGCTATTAATAGAGATGTTTTGTTCTGGGTTTATTGATAGCATGTACTAAGTCTTGCCCTTGTTTACTTCAAGGCCAAGAAATTTCGCCTGTTCTTCAATCGCAGTGAAAGCCTCTATCACGGCATGCTGGGAACGACCGATGATGTCAATATCGTCCGCGTATCCCAGAGGCTGAAAGGATCTATTGAAGATCGTACCTTCCGTGTTGACACCTGCCCTGCGCACTATCTGTTCTAGAACGAGATTGAAGAAATCACATGATAGCGCATGTCCTTGCCAAAATCCGGTGCACGTTTGAAATAGTTCGAAGGAGCTACTTCCAAAATGCATATTGCAGCGCGTGTTTTCCAGCGTCACCCGATACATCAGGATCAGTTTAGCAGGGATCCCGAATTCGGGCATCGCCGTATAGAGCTCCTGACGATGAATACTATCATATCCGATTTTTAAATCGATGAATAGGTGGTGAGTCTCGACCTGAAATTCATTGATTTTTTCCAGGATTTGTCTCAGTGTGAAGATTTGGTCGATAGTAGATCTGCCGGGCCGAAAGCCATACTGGTATGCGCCGATTAGTGTCTAGCAGAACGGTTAGAGACGTTCACGCAGCAGCATGCGGCATTGCATGCGGCATGTGGCATTAAGCAGGGATATGCCTCGATGGTTCTTGCAAGACATTGGATCGCTTTTTTTGTAGATGGGGTATATGGTGCTGATAGTCCAGGTATCGGGCATGCTTTCTTCCACCCATATTTGGTTGGTGATTTGGTGCATGCGCCTTACCAAAGCATCGTCACCATATTTGAAGAGCTACGCCGGTAGGACATCAAAACCTGCGACCTTGTTGTTCTTAAACTTTTTTATAGCTAACCCGACTTCTTCTATATTGGGTGGTGGAACTGATTTTTCATTGACTGGATGTGGGTTCTCTTCTTGCTCTATCATTCTTTCTACATGATACCCATTTATCTGCTACTGGAAATTCTGCTTAAACACATCTACTATCCCCTGTGCTTCGGTGACTAGATTTCCATCTCAGTTTCAAAGAGCCCGTGTTTCGGTCTTGAAGTCAGCCGCCAGTTGCTTGGCCTTCTTGTAAAACCTCCGGATGTTGTTTCGATCATGGGGCTCTTCAATCTCCTTGAGCTGGAAGGATGCGTGGGCCCTCTTCTTTCTACGCAAGATCTTCTTCTTCTCTCTTCTTTTGGCTCGTTACTCTTCCCTACCTGGCCTTGTTTTGGGCTGCAGCGTTTTCTTATGTGCATCTTCTGTCACCTTTTTCCGGTATACGCACTCATCATCATACCATGGACTCTTTCTCGCAATACTGGCACCACTGATTATTGGCATTGGTGGTGGGTAACGGCACAGTGGAGAGTTTCTTACTCAAGCGGTCTCTGTAGACTACTCCAGGTGTGCTTAGGCGTCCAACGTCGAATTCCTACTTCTGGGCAGTTCGCATCGATTAGCATATGGTTGATTTGCTTAGCGGTTCGACGTCGGTATACGAGTACTCGTATCTCTTAACGATGAAGTTAGCCAATACAACATCACACCTTAACTGGCTTCCTGGTCACTGTGTCTGATTTCATCGTCCCATTCTATGGCTTTTAAACCAGCCAGGAAAGGCCCTTCTGAATGTCGTTCAGCTGATCGCTCTTTCTGACGCAGAAATCAAAGCCAATCCCAGATGATCCAGGTCGAGCTACTAAAAGACAAAAGGTGTGATGGAACTGAAGAGGTAGCTAGGTTAATCAAGTATTTATTTACTTGAAAACTCTTGTGTTTCCATTGCATTGCGTTAGATTCATGTATAGATACTTTTTTCTATGAGAAGCAAAGCTTCATCCGACACATGGTGTCTAATGAAGAGCTACGTTTCGAGGCTATTCAATATATCCTCAACGATTCCCTTTTCCACGATATGTTTTTCCAATTTTCAAATCCTAGGGGGGTACTTTCCACCAATACATTCGACAACAAATACAGAAAAGAAAAATTGGCCATCCATCGCGCTCTACGTAGCAGCCCCTGGCAATTTTCTCTCCACGCAAAGTAAAATTGATTAGGGTGTCAAGAAAAGTCAAATCCCAGAAATTAATGAAAATAGCCATATAACTCGAATTTTGTTTCCAGCTAACATAGGTCTACATATACACACATCCACACGAGAGTATCTGGTTCTGCAACAACTCTTGGGGTGAATTTGTTCATATTAGAGAGCATTTGGCCCTTTTTCCACATCCACATCCGGGGGGACGGCGACTTATGTATGTTCCAGCGCCCTAGGACATTGTTTTTCCATTTTTTTTCCTGCTCTTCGTATCTAAATCCTTGAATTCCAATTGCACTGATGTATAGGGTGGAATTTGTTTTACTTGGCAAAACGCGATGACGCCTCCTTGTGGTTTCGACAAAAAAAAAAAAATAAAAATAAAGAAAATAGAAACAATTCAATATCCTTATGGTCGTTCACACATCCAATTCGCCTCACCACCCCTTGCATACCATATCCATTGAATTCCGGCTTCAGATGCAAAATTTACAAACTGGTGTTGTTCTATTGGATTTGGGTTTCGTTTTCTTCGCTTTTGCGATGCCCTTGTCGGGTTTTGTCCATAAGAGAAATGTTTAGGATTTCTGGGATACCCCGGAAGGTCCTTGCAAACTGAATGCGCGCGATAATAGTGTTTGTGTAATTGCCAAGGAGGACGGTTAATTTAATGGATGTTTTGTATGTAATCAATGGAGGGCTACTGTTTTTCAGTTTCCTTTTTTTTTTCCTTTTTCAAACATGTGGTGGGTAGTGCAATTTTGTACTGGAAGGAGTGCTAGTGCAAGTTGTCGCTTTCGAAAGGACAACATATTCGATGAGAAAAACGTTTTGAAAGCAATTCCACTGGTGGGGGTGGTAGTTTGTAGTCGTATTGTAGATACCTACGGACCGAGTGATAACTACGAAAAGCCATTTGTGTAATTATTTGAGGTTAAAGTGAAATTTATTGCCCACTGGTGCTGGATGATGGGATGGCGGCGGCGGTGTCTGCTGGTGTACGTATGTGTGGTAGCACATGTCGTTGGTTTGGAGTAATGAATGCAGGACATTTGTTTGTTTGGTTAAGTCAGGTGGTTCAGTAGTTAGTGGAGACTTTAAGAGAGCTTTTATAATGCCAACAACTGAGGACGAATCGAAAGAAGTTCGAGGGACCACAAGGGACAGATGTGGACTACAAGACATTAAAGCTATTGAATTCTTTAATGTTAAGCCTTAAATACGGTGCAAGTAGTTGTAGACATTATAAAATTGCCGAGGTTTTGAAGTAGGAATTCCCGTTAGAATAGATTATAATGCCCAGACAAAAGCTAGTCCAATGTGCTTCCCGTGTATAATTCCTTTTAGCGGAATCACTCAATATTTCATAAAAATGCACAGTGTCTCAACAGTACCAGTACTAACCACATTAGTGCGTTGTACGGGAACCTGCAGCGTTTTTCCAGCAGAGACTCTAAAGAAATGATCCGCACCATCATCATTACTCTCACAGCAAGGAGATGGTGCCACGTGTGCCTAGTGTTGAATGCAAAATCTGACATAATATCTATTCAGGAACCATGGGTGTGGAATAAACGCATCACGCGTTCACCGCTATATGACGAGCGATCGGAGATGGGCCGAATTCACTCTCACGATCTATGTACACTTGGGAAATTTTGCCAAAAAACATTAGTTGCTGCAGAGATAAGAAAGCTTCGAAACGAAAGGAGAAAGGCACAAATTTATTGTATTGCCAGCTTATTTTCCTTATGATTCGGTACATCAGCCACCAAGGAAAGTTGCTGCCGAACTCATTGAATACTGTGATTCTAGGAAGATGGGACTTACCACATGCTATGGTGCTAATACTCAGAATATTTTTTGGGGTAGTGAAAATATCTCCAAATAGATGTCATGTTGCCATCTGACCTGAATATTAGCAATGTTTCTACGAAAGTGAGGCCGCAAGTAATCAACTTGACGTTATCCATCGTACGCTGAGGAGCATGCCGAGTAGAAATGGGAGATTCTATTTCAGACCATAGTAACTCGATATTATTAAATGGGAAGAATCCGGACAAACCAAACTTCACACGCCTCAAGGAGGATATCGGATGGTCTGTTGACGCTCTTCTTAAATTCAGAGCAAAATAAAAGCCAAGGGAAGCTATTCAGAACTTGGACTGTGCCCTTACCAAATGTTTGGAGCTGACAAGTCAGTTAGAAAACATGGCTGTAAATTACTTATTCCATAGTGGAACGCAGATTTACAGCGACTGGGCAAGGAAAGTAGAAATCTAAAAACGCACTCGGTGAAATCGGCAGGTAAGTCAAATGGAATCTGCAGGTCAGCTGAGAAACACAATATGACTTAGCTTATATCCGTAATCAGTTGTAGGCAACCAAATATGCTGTCGCTTCCTTTGATGGCATTCATCCAGTTGTGCTACAAAGAGCTATAGACCAGCTGTTGATAAATCTGAAGTGAATTTTCAGCGGCTAGCCTGGCGAATAGTGAAAGTATCATTACACTGAATATCGATAAATAACTATACGTCCTCCAAGGTCTACAGACCTGTTAATCTAACATTCTTCACGTTGACCAACATGGAGAAAATGATCAAGTTCATGATCATGAAACTGCGTTTCAAAATGTATTGGGCCGAGTTGAAGACGCATTTGACAAGAAGACACAATCTTAAACCACGGCGAAGACTACTCAATAGTTTTGCGGAAAAGGCCAGTGCTGGAAAACGAAGGTGGCTTTCGGACTGGGGTGTTATCCACATTGGTAGTTTCTACCCACTCAACGTTTTCAATAGTTCTAATATCTACACTCAGGCATATGCTGATCTTGTAGCTGTAATGGCAACCCTAGAGGGTATCGACTATTGGTGCACTAAAAATAGGCTTTCAGTCAATCCTACAATGATGAAGCAAACTGGTCTGACCCTTCTATGATAGCTCTTAAAGGTACCATCATCGGTTTCTCCAACAATGCTAAATATCCGGCTGTCATCTCGGATAAGAAAATTCTTTGGGGTAAACAAGCTACGTCGAAAGCCTCCAAGAAGCTATCGCCCTTCCGGTAATGTAAGGAAACCTTGAGCAATACAACGCGCTTGTCCCCGAGGGGGGTTATTTGGACCCGATTACTGGTATTACAGCGATATACTACGCAGTCGAAATAACGTTGTCCAACAGGTATGCTAAGGAGATTACCGTCTGGAAAGTACTACCGGAGGTCGCCATGTCAGATTATAGGCACATCGAATGTAGAATCGAATACGAGTTCACGACCTTGTTGAAGACTAGAAATTCGTTGAAAACCAACAGAAGGAGAAGCTCGCCAAATTTCCTACGATCGGCACAAAACAAGAGCTAGAAGAAGCAGTTCAGAACTTGAACGGCACCGTCACCACGTACAATACTTTGAACTGGCATTCCCAGTTAGAAATCGCGCGTTCCTTGGTGAAATGCAAATCTGACGCGTCTTCGTAAAAAACTCTAAACAGGTTACTAAAGGCTAATTTGGAGGAAGACTGGAGTCCTTTTAGATCAAGGCAAAAATAATATAACAAGCTTGATGGTCAAACACTAATGGCACCTTCATTGAATCAAAAGCAGAGCCCCTCCGTCTCATGCTTGAGACTCACTTTCCACATAATCTAATTGGAACCAGCTCACAACCAGATCCCATTAACGAGCTGGTATAACTCATTGGTCAGGGGGACAGATGAGCTCATTTATTATCGCTTTCTGTCATTGCTTCAAGTCACCTGGCACCGATACCATACCTCTATCCAGTTATGCACAAAGAGGTGCAGACCAGCTGCTGGAAATTGTGATGAGAATTTTCACTACTAGTCTGGTACTGGCATACCAACCGAATCCCTTGCGAACAGTGAGAGTGGCCTTTATACCGAAAATCAAGCCTATAAGTCTGACTTCTTTCATCCTAAAAAGCATCGAGAAAATGGGCGAGATCCATGTGCGCAAAATCGACTTGCGAATGCATCCTCTGTCGGCGATGCAACACGCCTACCAGCGGGAAGATCTTGAGAGAGTTCGTTTTAAAGTCTGGTAGGCAGAATTGACAAGAAGGAATACGCCTTACATCGACGTGCTTTCGACAATGCAACTTTTGACGGGATGTGTAACTCGGCCAGATAGCACTAGTTTTGTGGATAAAAGCAATGCTGGTGAATACGACATTGATTGCGGATGCTGGGTGCGGCCAATATGTGGTGGCGGTTGCAAACAGGGGTTGCACTCAAGGCGGATGATCTAGCTGTACTGTCCGTTCGATCATGTTTAGCGATTGTCTGCTCTAAAGGGTAAGTAGCCCTACGTGATCGACGATTGAGGCACTAGTAATGGGCTTTCAGTCAATCCTCTTAAAACTGAGGTTAAGAGCAGCTGTGTAGTCTGACTCATCTAGTGCTTAAAGGCATCACCATCCAATTCGCCAAAGAAGCCAAGTATTTGAGTGTCATACTGGAAAACAAACTGCTATGGATTAAACATGTTACGTCGGAAGCCTCTAATGCACTGCGGTCTTCTGGCAGTGCAAAATAGCATTGCAAAATAGCAGTTGCTAAGACATGCAGCAGGGTCCTTTGGATCTACATGGCTATCAAAATGTCAATCATATCCGATACATGGAACAAGCTCCCACAAGAATACGTCATTGCTGGCCTTACTACTTTCTAATGAATAGTTTGTCTCTGCTGCATCGGCGCCGAGAACGCATTGATGAATCTCCCTCCCCTTGATATTCATATCATGGGCCGCACTCTTCAAGCCATCTTCCTTTCAGAAAGTGGTCTTTGGCACAACTTGGCACTGGAGTTCCGATGACCTTGCTCACTGACTGTTTTATGACTCTGGTCTTATAGACATGCCATCTGATGAAATGAAAATACGAAATCGACTTTCCTTGTGTCCAAGACTGGTTTCGGTTAGAATCTGAACCAGGAAAGGAGTGTAGTAGGGTCTTCATGGATGCCTTGCGGTGATACAAGTGTACGCAATCCTCATGGCAACGAACTAATATATATGTGAAGAACCGGTGGAGGGATCAAAGCATTTGCATCTGTAGCGACAGCCGAGCTGCTTTGCTGAATCCTCTAACGACTTTAAGAACGCAAGACTTCACTGAACTCAATCGGAAGGTTGAATCCATTTATATATGTATGTTTGGGTCCCAAGTCACAATGGGATCAATCAATCGAGAAAGAAAGAATTTTTCAGGACCCGAACCTACGTTGGATCTACCTGCGTCCTCGGTGAAGGGCTCCATTGGCTGTTGGGATTCATATGAACACAACCCCAGATGGCATGATTCTCCAAGTTGCCGACATACCAAACAAATGCTTCCCGACGTCTCTAAGAGTTCATCGGCATTCCTGCTGTCCATCAGCAGAAAGAAACTGCTGGTTGCTTACTGGCGTCATGACGAGGTACTACACTTTTTTTTAAGCTGCTGGGCATAAGCGATACACCATCCTGCGACACTTGCTGTGAAAGTGATGACGACACCGGCGTCTCTGTGAATTACCCTCTCGCATCAGGCTGCAGGTACTTGGCGTTAACCTGGTAGGTGCTGGTAATGAAGGCCCTATGTCACTGAAGCGTATACTCCTCTTACTTAGAAAGACTGAGAAATTCCATTAGTAGGACTTACAAACAGTACAATGGACTAGTTCATTGCCTGAGTGCTCTGTTCCGATAGAAAAAAAAAATCGGAAGGGTCTGGCAAAATTTCACATGCCAAGCGCTTATTCGCCCTAGTCGAGTGCACCTTCAATTCTGCCAGTCTTTGAAGCGCACTCTCGCAAGATTTTCGGCGTTGGTAAGCATGTTGCATCTCGCATAGAGGATATACCCGCAAAGCGGATCTTGACCATTTTCTCCATGGCCTTCAGCATGAAAGATGTGACACTGATAGTTCAGAAGATTTTGGTGAGAGTGTAGTCATCTTTTATGATTTCCGGCATATGGTATACGCCATCAGGTATATGTGCCAGTGCCAGGTCAGCAGTGATGATTCTCTTTAGAGTTTCCAGTAACTGGTCTACACCTCTTTGTAGCATAACTGGATACATTACAGCAGTGCCAGTAGTCAGTAAAGAAAGCAACCTGGTGATAACTTCCTCGGCGTGCTGTATTACTCAGCTCACTTTCAGCTTTGTTGAAACATGGAGTCCTTAGTTGATTGTCATTAACCTATTAAGAGCACCTTTACGGGAATATCCTTCGTAACCTGCGTGAAAGTGTTTTCGCAGCCCCCGAAGTGTATAATGCTGTAAAATGCTAGTTTAACTACTGCATTTATATGCTACCATATTTTCCAGTCGTGATCGTTAATATCCATGGCAGTTAGCTGTTCCATAACTTATCTCTTTAGGGGAAGCTTGACAGCTGAAATAGCTATCCCAATTTAAGCCAGGGAACAGCACAACTCTTTCTTTAAGTTCTTAAAATTTTAAGACCTCACGCAATGGCCATCCATTTAACGACTCCCTCGAGTTTCAAAACACAAAATCTTCATCCCAATCAGTATGGCAGGCCATCAAAGTGAATAATTTTACAACTCAATCCACCAAGTGGAAGCTATTGCCATAAAAAAAAAACAAACGTATACATCATTATGAAACTTAACACCTCTCATCGCCCGAGCCATCTGTTTTCCATATACACTTACCCTGTTAAATATTTCCACTCTTCGAGTTGGCTTTAAAATTACCCTCAGTAGCGCCGTCATAGCAGCTGCTATAAAATCAAACTTACGCCACTTTACTCCTGGCGTAAATCCAAAATGGCCTTCCTCATAAATTTATACCCGTTTCCTTCACTCTCTCAACGAAACCCCTTTTTGAAGTAACTTGATGTTGCAAAAGGAAATTCGAACGGAAAATTCTTCCTTTATCTTAAAATTTATTTATTATTTCTTCATACACACGGACCCTCACCAAAAAAGGAGTGGCGCACCAAAAATCCTCCGCCGAAGGATGACTGAAATGTGTAGAATGGCTCCAGATATTCGAATGACTCGAAGGACTCATAGGATATTCATAATATTCACAAAATTTAAAGAACTTGAAAATGAGAGGAAAATTTAATTACACCCCACGGAAGGCAGAAGTAGTATTTCGTCCATATTCGCTATTATCAATTCGCTACACTTTCTCTGTCTCTTTAATTAAATTTTCATGTGATTTCCATGGCGATGCAGTTGCTTCAAGAAGGAATCAAAATCGTGCAGCCTTTGCCACCCTTGTGTCAATTGTAATTTGTGCTTCATTGAGTATCCTTTTTCACACCACTCCATCTACTGCAGACTAATTGTTTTGGATTGCAAGCGAACGACAGTAGGAGTGGTAAATTGAATAAAAATTCACTCCAACTCCCACAGGATGTGCTCGTACGACCAAAATCTCAGTCAGTTTCACTGTTTCTTTCATCGTTTTGCGCCAGGACCTGGACACAAAGAAAGTCAAAGCAGGCGCAACATTTTGCCAACACAATAAAACTCAATGAACCCAATTCAAGGATAATATTGTTATTGATGCTATTACTGTTGTTTGTGTCCTTTTTTTTTTATTATTATTTGGCAAAGACCAAGTATACTGTATACTGTACCGCAAAAATTTGTTTTCATCAACAAGGATCACAGGACCGCCCGCAAAGGGCATGAATTTCTAAATCCACCTCCACAAAGACACCGACCGACTGATGGCGGGAGAGAAAAGTCTGAGAAGAAAACAGGATCACAAAGGATTGTCATCTAATTGTCTCCAAAGGAAGCCGAAATCCAGACCCACACAACTGAATAACGAAACCGACAATCTTTGCCTTTGATCTGGTTCTTTCTCCAAGGATTACAATGTGTCCCGGCGAGTCTTAGTCTCCTGGTGCTTCGATGTCCTCAATGTCGTTCTTCTCGGTGTAATTGTAATTATTACAATAAGCGAATCAAAAGGAAAAAAAAGGATCATTAAGCCGATGATATACCTGTCACTCGGATTGGACACCTGAATGGGTTCACGGTTTCTATTCACTGTTACTGTAACCTGTGACACCGACTTTGATCGTTTTACTCGTTGTTGTCAATATTTTTTGTATTTTATTAGACGAGTAGAATCAATTGATTGCGGGACCGCAAAAGCGGCCGACACCATCCAAGGAGACAATTTACGGCAGTGACTCAGGGAATTGGGTGTGAAATTCGTTTTGATTTTCTAGATTGGCTGGGGGACAGCGATTTTTACAATTTCCAATTTTCAATTTTTGTGACGTGGGAAGATCAACAATGGAGATGCAATTGGTTATGGTTGCTTAGGCTCTGGGCTATCCCTCGAGATTTTAGAGAATTCTCTTTCCCATTTCCATTTATTAATGTGGCGGTGAAATTTGTTGGTTTTAATGAAGGGTTAAGCGTTTGTCATAATTGGATTATGGAGAAATGTTCCATGCTAATGGAAATGTTCGACAGAGTTATTAGCGTTGCATGGGATGTTGCTGGTGGAGAATGGCATTGTTGTCTTCAATCGATTGTGACGAATTTATCTTAAATTATTTGCTCATGGTAATTTTTATACAATTTAAGCAGAGGGCGGAGTTGTTCGTAAAATAGCAGACAGTAACTCATTGGATTATTCTGGTACTCCACTCAAGATAACCTGGTTTTGTTGATGAACAAACGACTCAATTATGGTGTGGATACCTCAATTAGGATCGAACTGGGAGAGATGAAAATTAAAATATTCAAATAGAACGGTTGGCATTTGGTCAAGGAATATCAAAAGGAATAATAGCACTTAATATGATAATAAGCCCTTTCTTTAGTTTTACGTCAAAAATCAGCCTAATTATGCACAAACTGGACTTTTTGTATACCGACTACCAGTTATTCTGCTCCAACCGGCATTCTTTGACACATTCGCATCCGCGACTGGCTTTATATTGAGCACAAAACAAAATTCCCATAAGCAAATACTTACTACCGCGACCTTCGGTAGCCAGTTTGAATGCTTTTTCGGCAGCAAACTCGAACCTCCAATTTTTGTCAATGACTTGTGGCTGAAATTAGATAGCAGCTGGAGTAAGTGTCTTGTTTATTTATTTGACCAGGAGAAAAGTTCAATTCTAGCCCGAGTTGTGCGTTATGAACTCTTCTTGGAACTATTATATGTGCGCTGTCGTGTCAATTGATAAAATGTGTGCATAAGGAAGATTGTCAGCCCTTTGAAAAAAGAAGAGATTGCATGAATGGAGTTGAGCAAAATTATTTTCGTTGGACCGAGTCGCTAGTCTTATCTAGCTATATTCGGTCTTACCCCAATATATAAACCTCTGGGATGAGTACGGAAAAGACGCAGAGTATTTATCCGCTAGATAACATCAGAAAAAACGACACGTGGCGAAATTCACGAATTATACACAAACAGAAGAGTTACTCTACCCGAACCCCAATAAGCCTTTTTGGATATAGAGGTAGCGGCCTTTTAGAAACAATGGACAACTAGATAAAAAGAACTACGGCAAACCTGACAGACTAGCCAAGACAACGATGACAAATACCTTCGCTGAACCAATGGGGAACACCATGATGTATCTAGCGGTCTTTTATTCTGAATCCCATACACTGACCAGCCTCAGCTGTGGGCAAGAAAATATTAAGTTCTATTGTAATAAGCGTTAGGAAAACCTGCAGATCCACAGGCATAGTTCCGTCAGCTCTAAACAACTCGACTCTGATAAGAACAAAGTCGAAGTGCTATCCCTTTTAGGCTCGTCGGAGCACTGTGTCATATATCTCGTATATCGACCACACAGTTAGAGAAAAGATTCCTAAAAGAACCGTATGGCAATACGAGAATTGCCAATTGGAGCGGACTTATAACCTTCTCTAGCAATCTTAACTAGTTTCCTCGATAACGATTTGGATACTGCTGAAATGACCGTAGACACCATTCTCTTTGAAATGAGATGCTTTATCCAAAAAGCAAAGAGGTGTTACGACTCGAGCTGTAAAGAAGCAGCCAGAAGTGCTAAAAGACCGAACATACAGCGGAATACGGAAAAAAATCAATGGAGCCAGGAACGACAACAACGTCTTCCTTAAGCGTGCGAAATTTGTCTTGTCTCAGTAGGTAGTAAAAGTTGTTTGTTGTTGGTAAAAAATATTAGAAATTCTGCTTCGTCCTTTATCCAACGCTCATTTAAAATGACATTTCAGCAAGGCCAATCTGCTTTACTTGACTGCGTTGAATAGGACGAATCCACTTTCGCACTCGTGTAGAAGCAAGAGTAATTAATGCTCTAAGTACAAACAAATCCGCTGGTTCAGATATTATATCTCCTCTTCTTCTAAAGAGATGTTCTCCCACGCTGACAAAACCAATGCGGAAGCTTTCCATCTATTCTACTCTTTAGGACTCTTTCCGAGCACATGGAAAACAGCATTTGTCCAGCCCGTTCCTAAAAAAGGCGAATCTTCTTCGTTCTCCTTCTACAGAACCAGGCTGAAAAGGCTAATGAAATATTTTGAAACTTCTCAACGACCGGCAGTACGGTTTTCGTAGCAATATGTCCAATCTAGCGAAAGCAAGATTTGATTAGAGATTTAATTTTTAAACTGGAAACACTGTTTCCCCCGATTGTCAATTTGACAGTTGAAAGAGTTGATTTGCGGTTAGTACGTTTTGCCATTTTACGATGAATAGATTAACGGCAGAACAACGCGTGCAAACTGTGCAAACTTATTTTGAAAACCATGGGTCGGTTCGCTAAACTTATCGTGCGCTACGTCCATTTTACGGTCGACATAATCGTTCATCTGAGCAAGTTATTCGGAACACGATAAATCATTTTCGCACCACGCATAATACGTATCCCAAAATACGACAAACAGTGCGAACAGAAGAAGTTATTGCCATCGTGAAGCGCAGTGTTGAGGAGAATCCGAATAAGCCGATTCGCCGTCGTGCACAGTAATTGGAGCTATGCCCATCCACTTTGTGGAAGATTTTACGAAAAGATCTTGGCCTAAAAGCTTATAAGATCCAGCTTGTGCGAGAATTGAAATCGCCTGACCATGTCGTAGGTTCTGTGAATGGGCCGAAAAAACGATTCAGCTGGATCCTCATTTTCAACACAAAATTTTGTTCTCCGATGAGGCCCATTTTTGGTTAAATGGATACATAAACAAGCAATATTGCCGAATTTTGAGTAGAGAAAAGTCTGAAGCATTTGTCGAGACGCCCTTACAACCATTAAAACTCACTGTTTGGTGTGCTTTATGGCCACATGGCGAGCAACACCATCAATTTATTGCGGAAACATTTGCTGAGCGCATAATTTCGCGTAATTGACCTGTGAACTGGCCTCCACGATCTTGTAATCTCACACCTTTAGATTACTTTCTTTGGGGGTATGTGAAGTCACTAGTCTATGCTGATAAACCAGATACGTTCACCGTGTTATTGCTGATATACGGCCCCAGTTGCTCGATAAAGTTGTGAAAATTGGACTTCACGGTTGCGCTTCATTCGAGCTACCCGTGGGGCGCTAACCACTAATGGCATAAAATTATCTACTAAATAAATTTAATATCATAGACAATAACATTAGCTTCAAGTGTTTCATTTTATATTGAATTTGTATCAACCTTTACAAGTTGTACTTGATATTTCTAAGGCATTGACAGAGATTGGCATCGGGCTCTTTTGCCGAAAAGGCGTGCAATCGACGAGTGTCTTCTTCAATGAATTAGAAATTAAAATACCTTTCAAAACGTTGTCTTGAATGGTTTCAAGTCTGATGTCGACAAATAAACCCTGGGGCACGGTTTGGTCTCCGACACTATATTTGATTTCCATCTATGATCTCTTGTCTGCTGCTTCTAATCCAATATATTCCTTTTCTGACAACAGTACTCTCTGTCTTTCGTATTTGTTCCATGACTCACGTCTTTGATTTTCGGCAACGGGAACGGCAGCGTATGCTAAGCTCATTAAATTCCGATATAACCAGCATTATTTAATGAAGAACCATTAACAGAGTGGAATTTAATGCTTCCAAAACACAATGCTGTCTGCTGTCGTTAAAGCGAAATGTAAATACCCAGCCATTATCTATGAATAGCACTTGCATCGTCGAAACCGAAACTCTTTCCATTCTCGTCACGTGTGTCAATGACAACTTCCGTTGGATTGACTATATATTCGGTTTCTTCAAATGTCTAGGTTTCCTCCAGCGATGCAAGAATCGCTTCACACCTTCTGATCAAGCCTCTATATACCTATATAAGCCATTTATTCTCCCGAAATTGGAGTACAGTGCCCACATCTGGTTGGGTGCGCCCAAAACATCTCTGCATCTGCATGCCGACGTAATGTCTATTGCCGCACTATGTTCTATCGCTATTTTTACAGCGAGTGCTCCACCGAAATTGCAAATTTCATTTTGCCACTTCAAACTTTTAACCGTAACACTCGTCTCGCTACGAATGCTCATCAGTATGCTTTCAAGCCTACTTTTGGGCATACTCTGAAATAACGCGATTCTTTCCTAAGCCGTAGAACTCGCTTATGAAATGACCTGCTGAGCTCTTTATTTCCGTCACTATAACTTGCAAACATTTAAGACCAACGTATAAACATCGGTACTTCTCTTTTCCTCTTCCCTACATTTCTTTCCCACGCTGTGTGCAAATATTTTAGGGGTCCTAGTGTACCTTTGAGTGCGTGCTTACTACAAAAAAAAATATCTTGCAGCGTCATCCAACACATAATAAAATTAAGAAGGATCAGCAAATTCTTTAACAGAAGAGACTCCGTTAACGGATACTGGAAAATAAAGAAGAGCGGAGGTGTATTTTCAATGAAGAAGTAGGTGCAGCGCACCAAAAGATATAAACAATTACAAGGGTGAACAAAAGTTGTCACTCGATGTTCTTTGGCTGTGATTTTTTTATGATTATATTTATTTGATGTTTTAAATCGGGAAAATGATATCGGCTAAGTGGCCGTCGCCAGAATTGATGACAATTCGGGCCCCACTTGTGACATCGTTCATCATTCCTCACTCTTGACAGAACTTCCGGCAATAGGTCCTCGCATTCTAGACGGATATTCTCTTTGAGAGCTTCAAAAGTGAAGACTCGTGTCTTCAAGAAATCCTACAAAAAGAAGTCTGGACGGTTAAAGGAGGCGATCTTGCCAGCCAGTGCAAATCGCCAAAACGAGAATAAGGCCACCCGGAAATGCAGCCCACAGAATTCGGTTGTGGCTCGTGCATTATGCGCCATTGCTCCATCCTGTTGGAATAACATGTTCTCTAGTCCCAATTCATCCAATTGAGGAAGGAGAAAGTTGTTGAGCATGGCTCTATAGCACTCGCCGTCCAAAGCAGTCGTTTGGCCCGAGGCGTTTTCGAAAAAATAAGGCCCCATGACTCCTTCAGCGTAAACAGCACACCATGCAGTAACTTTGAGCGGGTGTAATGGATCTTCCTGGGTTATACGCAGATTTTCGGTGCCCAGGAGCGATAATTTTTCTTGTTCATATATCCACAGAGATAGAAATCGGCCTCGCCGCTCATGAAGATTTTCGATGAAAAGTTGTCGAGATTCAGGATTCCACACTCTTTAGGAGTGTTTACTTCACATATGTCAAAGTAGAATTAATATTTGCCGCCATTTACAAAAACTAAGAAAAAACGACTAGGAGGAAGACGCAGATTAGCGGATAAAGACGAGGACCATAATATACGAATAAAAGGGCAGCCAAATTACATACAAACAACAAGACGTGTACGTAGGAAATCGGAGAAGAGCGAGGATAAATGTCTAAGACGAATAATGTCGGAAAATGAGCGCACTGATGGCCATATTCCAGTATAGCATTGCCATCACGATAAAAAAAAAATAACAACCTTGAGCTTTCAGTCTCCTGAAACAAACAGAGAGTTAAATGGATTTAGGGATCGACAACAAACACTACCTCCAATAGACAACACAACATACACCAACTGAGGATGATGAAATATTAATTCAACGGAACTTATTTCCTTTCTTAGATGGCGCTAAATCCGGGGTGGATGAGGTCCTCAGCTAACGTGCCTCTCCAGTATGAGTTGGATGAGGTATCTTTCCACTTTTGTGCATCAACTAAGATGAGGCCTGCTTTTTACCTTTACTCTCTGGATTGGAGTCAGACCGGAGCGATGGTGTCCATGAGTACAATGTAACGAAGCCATCTAAGCCGGGCAATCCAAGCTTTTCTGGCTTTTCTATTCCCCATTGATGCAAATGGGACCGAACAACTTTTAACTCAGAGAGTCCTACAGCATTTTCATTTGCCTTCTCCTGGATGATCAGTGTCTTATATAAGATCTCTTCGTTTGCTCAACTTCTTATTTACTACTCAATTGCCCCCTGAGCCCAGCAAGACTGATTCTTCGCATGATTTCTGGGCTAGTGTCATTGTCGGAGATGATAACGGAGCCGAGGTTGATAAAGTCCCTCACTACCTTAACGTTATAGTTGTCTAGTGTGACATTTTGTCCTAGACTTCGATGTTGTGTGATGCTCTTTGTTGACAGCATATGCTTTCTTTGTCCATCACTGACCTCATTGCATTGCCGGAGCAGCGTGCATTCTCCATTGTCATGCTACACAGTCGAATGTGCTTAGTAGGGATTACAAAACTAAACATATGGTATCTCTGCATAGTTTGTCTTCATAGATTCTGTCATATGCTGATTGCAAACAAATCGATGAAGAGGTGGTGTGTAACGATTTGAAAATCCCGCGTATTTTCAATATCTTCGTGACGTGAAAATACTGAACTGTCCTGGGCACTAGTGGGGGCCGGTCGGACTATTGACGAAGGGCCTTAGACATTTACACAATATGGCAGTGAGAATTTTATATGCGATGTTGAGGAGTCTTAGTCCCCTGTTTGGGGGATTTTTAGTATTGGATATACATATTTTCGTCGACACAGATTTTTGAGACGAGTTCTACATTCGTCACCTGCTGCTTTAAACAGCCCGGATGTTAAGCCTTCGGTTTCAGCAGTTTTATTCCAGTTCAGTTTGAAAATTGCTGTCTTAACTTCATCTTGGTCAGGTGGACGTAAATGTTATTTGTATTCGTTTGCGGTATACCATATGATTCATTCCGTTTGACGTTCGTCATCAACAGTCTGCAGAAATAATCTTTCCAGGTTTTCAACACATATTCTTTCTGATTTTTGTTTGAGCTTGACAACTTTGGCACGTTCATTTCAGTTTATGATAAAACTGCCGAGCTTCATTCTTCTGGTGGCAGCTCTCTAAGCACTCTTCTCGTGCTCCATCTCTTTTCTTCTGAGAACCCAATGCTATTCCTGCCTTTTTTGCTCGGAACTCAGGAGCCCTCTAGGTATTTTCTGCAAGCCTCCAGAAATTTCTTTGTTGCGGCGGTTTGAAACCCAGTAAATCAGAGACGGCCTCTCCGATTGCTCTTCTCAACAGGTTAAGGGAAAGGCCCTGGCAGTCTTTTGTGATTGTATCTGTTCGATATTGAAGTTCTTCACAAAGTCGTTGACTTTGGAATAGGTATGCCTATCTTTGCTCCAACAAGGTAATGGTTAATCGATGTTAATTGCTAGGAAAGTTCGAGCATCCAAGCCTTGCGTCGATCGCAATATGAATAATTTGGTTGGTGGTGTGTTGATCAAGCATCAGCCAGATTCCTTTATGGATACCAAGGCGTGGAAAATGTGTACTGGCTATAGCTGCATTGCGTCCCGTCGTAAAAATCAATAAGTCTGTGTCCGTTTCCGGAGTTGATGTCTCGGCAGCTGCATTTTACGACCGCATTACCAAAGATGCTGTCCTTTCATTGCTTGATATTAAGTGCGAAGTGCTCGTAGAAACAGTGTTTGGCACGTTCATCTTTCTGCTCTGTCAGGGTGTGGACGTTTGTGAGGTTTCTGTTAGCGTATATAGTCTTTATGCGAGTCGTCGTCCGGCGTTCGTTTGCATGCCTGAATCCCAACATAGTTTTTAATCCTCCTTTCATCCTTTCGGTCATGACTGGTTTGTACCAGTAGAAGATCGCCGCTTCTTGTTTGGCTGCACGCCGGCTATGAATCTGTCAATATCCAAAACTAGTAATTGATTCATCACAATTGTATCTCTTCCGTATTGGGCTGTGAGCCCTATGATGGCGAAGGTCAGTATCATCATACTGGTCGAGCGTGCACTTACCATTTTAGCCTGCAAGAGTAAGGATTTACCTTGATGGCATCTCACCTCCCACGTTGTTGTCGTCGCTATCCCATAGCGTATGTCTGGAGTTAGAGTCGCAGCCTATAAAAAGATTGGTTTTTCTGAGGTGATGAAGATTATCAGCGGATGGACCTCCTCTGGCGGCATTGGTGTGATGTAAGCGAAAGCTTTCTAGAGTAGGCCATATTGGAGTCCCTTGAACAAACAAGTTATTCGAGGTGCATCTCCAATGTCTCAGATTAGTCTGCACTCTGCACTATTGCCAGCATCATCATTCAATGGAGGTCTCGTTGTGAACCCTCATGATAGTGTCGTCAACATCCTCTATGTCGTCTAAGCTAGAGGACTTGAAAACCTTAACTTTAGCATAGCAGATACCAAAGCGCAATCGAACGTCTGCTTTCTAACATACAGTTTTTCTAAACATTCCTCGTTTGTGAGGAGCAGGAAAACCACTCTGTTTTTTTTATGCGGTGCATAATGTCTGTCCAGTTATGTAGTCTGATGCAGTAAAGAACTTTAACGTTGTCCTAGGGCATATTGGGATTCTGGTCTTCTGGGTATCTCATTTGCTGGAATGAGCTGTCAAGCCTGCCCATGCGCCGGGACTTAAATCCTTCGAGAAACCATTCTCGCAATAGATGACGCTACATCTCTTAACGACATCGGCTGAGTCGAAATAGAGCAACAGTCCACCTTGATTTTCCAGCAGATGGTGTAGGACCATTTGAGGTAGATTAGCTTCCATTCATCCCCACGTGCTGGTTACAGTGTTAACACTTTTAAACAGTCCATAAGTGCAGTTCGGGGTTCATCTCTGACTACCTCGATTGATCTTCGCGTGTACAAGGTTTGCAGAGTGGATTTTGTTTTCTTGCAAACGCTGTTCTTAAACTTGCTGTGTTTATTGGAATGGGCCGCCAACTTCATGTTGACTGTTGGTGCTTGATCTGGTTTGGTACCTAGGTAGTTGTTCTAGTTTTCGACAACAGATTATTATTTCATCTTGTTTTCGTGATTCTGCTCTCTCACCAGCAGCTTTGTTGACTTTTTGTGTATTTGGCGGTGCATCTTTCCTAGATAGTTGCTTGGGGGGACTTTGCCTTGGGCTTTTAGCAACTGTTGAGGATGTAGGCTATTGAAACAGCGTGGCAATAATTTAGCCAGTACTTAGAGGAGCGCTATTGTCACTTGACTTGAGACAAGTAGCCACTCTTCGCTTGGATGCCGAGGTCAATTTTCCCTAACTTTTTGCATTCGATTTTGTTTCCACGAGTATGGCAGAGCCATATTAGGGCTAACCGTGCTTGTTCATCTGAAGAAGCATGTACTTGATTCACTTCAGGACACCCCTTAATACACCTTAATGTGCTAATACCACCCTTGCAATCAGGTACTTTATCTGATCGCCAGGAGACAAAAACACAAGAGGAGTTGAAGAACCCTTCAGTCTTGTTTTCTGGCCTAAGCTAATCACAGTTGCTGTGGTTATTACCATCTGGGATCCACGTGGGGGATTTTTAAAACACATAACAGCATTCCAAATCTGATGAGAAAAATTCATCTCCTGCTATATATGTATGTATGTATGTACATTGCTCGTGCGTGGAACAATTTGATAGAAACTTTTCGAAGAAGAGGACTTTCGGTTTTTGACTTAAAACAGAAGAAGAGAGGAGAACCACATCCTGATGGTATACTCAAGTTTATATCGACCGTAATGAACCAATTTACGCTGAGGATGCCTTGTAACAAAGACTGCTTCAGATTGAGGAACTTGTTCATTCTGCTAGTGAACGTGTCCGGCTATTTCCTAGTAGCTAAGGATTAGTACAAACATTTATGGAAAACTTACATTTTGATTAGCTACACATTTCTAGCGCTTCAAACTAAGCCAGACTTCGACCGTTGCAACCACTGTGTATGGAGTTATAAAAATACTTATCTCGTTTAATTCTTCGAAACCACTATCTTGTACATATTCACTTGAGTCGCCCTCTACGCCATCATTTATCCCCTAACAACTGCAATAAAAATTTGTCTCCCTTCACCAAAAAGAAAACAATTTCATTACCCAGAATCGAAATTAAACACAAGAGACTCAAAATTAACAAAAAAAAAAAAGAAAAAAAAAATTAAAAATAATAAAAATTATGAATCTCCTTGTTTACATCCCCAAGAGAGCGGTAGATACCGTACATAGATTGACGAATGTTTTACAACATGTTAAAGGATTGTTACAACAATCACGTTTAAGTACCCTCATATCAAGTGGCGCCCAAGTGCAGCACAGACCCCTTTTCTATCTTAATGCCTACTGCTGCTTCAGTATCTCTCACTCTCTAACATGTCATGCAACACTCGCATCACATGACAGTGGCAATAAAAACATTTCAAAATAACCTAAACACGATTTTAATGATGGTTTTCAACTTGAGCTCGTTAAAAATGGAAATTTTCTTAGATTTTCTTCCCCCCCAAAACACATCCTTTTCGTTTGTCTCCTTGTCATGTGTCAATCAAAATTCTCTAGAAATACACATATACTTTGTATCATGAGATTAACTGCATCACTAATGCGACTTATTGTCAAGATGGTGACTTTTAGGGGCCCTCGTAAACCAAGAACTCTCCGGTGACCGTAACAAATTTTGTATTTTTCTAAAAAGCGAACCTACAATCCTTGGGTAAATGTGTGATTATTAACGGTTAACACAAGGATATTAGAGAGCAAAATGTCATACTATAATGTCATGTCATAAAATGCCATTCTTTGACAAGAATCGATATTGGGTCGTAAATTTCCGATTCGGATTCTGATTCGGTGTCCTGTAATGTTGATGCATTGCAATTGGAGTGACAAACAACTGTCGTAAAAGGACAAGGCATGCCCTTCAAGGACGACGTTTAAAATGAATCGTTCACAGATATTGTACGAGTAACTGAAAGGATACCCAACGAATTATCATCGGTTTTTTTTGTTTTTTTTTTTTTTTTGAGAAAAATAGAAAAAAAATTGAACATCACCTCCTGTGGAGTTCGGTCACTTGTTCTGGCAGAACGATGAGTACTCGTATTCGTACTCGTACTCGCATCGTGTGTACGAGTATCTTTGGCATTGGCATCCTTGTGATGAGCATTTTGTACAAATTATCCTTCGAAATGGGTTTTCTCGGTAGTTTTTAGACAAATTCGCACATACGTAGGTGTCCGGCGATGTCCTGTTGTGCGCCACATAAATCATGGAATAGATGGAATTGCCTTTTTTTTGCAACATCTACGAGTTCTTTTGTATTTGGATTCCTTGGTATACTCGGGTTGGGTTGGGTGTACATAGACGCTTCTACGTTTCCTAAAAAGTGTCATAGAAAATTGAACAGGTCTGTGGGTTGAGAAGGGGCAACACTCGTATGTGGTGTGGTACTACATATAGTGTGGTAGTGGTGATGGTTGTCCTTAGTGCAGTAATTATTAACGCGGCAAGTTTTTGTTTGTGTGGATGGAATTTTTCCTTTTGGTCGGTGCTTTTTGTCTCAGTGGAACGTATTATTTATGGGCATCCGCATTGGGTGCATTATGGTCCACAGGGTGCCAAATGAAAATAGAGAGTGCTAGCAAGATGGTGACAATGCCTGCAGTGAGTGCATTAAGGACATGGTTTTGGAACTGTGCATTGTTTTTGAGTGTGTTTTGTTGCTTTAGTAGTTATCGCTGCTATTTCAAATCTTCTCCAGTCGCTTGCTAATGGATTTGTCTGTCACTGTTTTCTACTGCTCTTTTTTTGGCAAAGACTTTTGGATTTTTCTATCACTGCAGGCGTGGTCGTGAATTCTGTTCAATTGCAACAAATTTCGCCAGACGCTTGGTTTGATAAATGAAATAGATGCACATTAGGTGATACTGAATGAAGGGGTGGCTAAGGGATACAATGCACAACCTGGGAATTTTGGAAATAGATTTGTCACGTCTAGGGTTAAAGCAAATCTGCATCAAGTTTTATCTCATTAGGAGTGACCATATGAATTTAGAAAGACAAGAAATACCTGAAATGCGAAGATGCTAAACCCGTACTAGTATTTTTCCAAAACTGAAGATACTTTTTTAAAACAAACGGATGACTTGTTAGTATCAGTATAGGAGAAGTATTAAGGCAGGAACTATTTACAGAGTGACACAATGGTCAAACAGATAAGAAAAGTCCCCAAATACGTTGAACTGGGTATTTGCCGGAATAGTACTGATAACATGAAGGCTACTTTGGGTATCTGAAATGGACAACAATCTGCTTCCTAATAGTGAGAACAATGAGTGTTTTGAAATCTACAAACAGCTAATGAGTAATGATGAACAGCAAGTCAAGAAATAACGACAGCTAGGGACAGGAGTGAGATATCATTGAACTTATGATTAAGCTAAGAACGAAAATGTTTATCTGCTCGTCGCCAGTCCCGGGAAAAAACACCTTACTATTAGAAACAATACCATACTTCGTTGGATAACCTCTACAATTCGTCATCCAAAGCTGAAATCGCCATAGTATGATGAGAGATTTCTATGTCAGACCAAGGTACAACGAATTCAAACTACGATGTGAGGCTTAGACCTAGTTAAAGAGGAGGAATCCACGGAAAAGAAATTTGACACGCTGTAAAGAGAAGATAGGCAAGTCTGTAAACTCAAAACTAAATAATAGGCAGAGTAAGCTGTTCACAACCTGAGCGATGCCTTTACCAAGTACTTTGAACTGACGTGTCCAACTAGAAAATAATTCCGCATATCGCTCGTTACATGATGGAATGCAGATTTGCAACGTACGAAATCCGGAAAACTACTAAACAAGTCACTTAAGACTAATTTATAGGAGGGCTGGAGTCTTTACAGATCAAAAAAAAAACCTGTTGGCATCTGCACTGCCCCGAAAAAAGAGCCTCCCTGCCTCATGCTTGGAATTAAATTGCTGGGCAATAATAAGCAACTCTTTTAATGAAGTTACAAGTGAGCTGAGGAACACAACGTGCCGTAGCTTGTCTCCTATGTGGATCTCCTGTTGTTCGACACACGGATACAACGGACAGGCATGAATCTACGCACTTTCGTGTATGACAGTGATCGTTGCAATCTCAGACCGAAATTGCAGAATTGGATGAGTTTGTTCAAAAGTATTCCCACAATTACAGTAGGGTAAGTTGGACAAACTTTTCCAGAACATTGACGAGAGCACTCTCCTCAAACGCGCTCTATCCGTCGCCCATTAGAAATCTGTCTTATGGAGAGACCATAAAACGAACGATTGACAGTACGATACCTCGGTACCGATATACTGACAACGAAGACTCATTCCGCACCGCAACTATGACGTACTCCAGCGACACAAGAGTAGACTGCTGTCAAGACTAAAAACCTTGCACAGACAGTTTACCGACAGACATAACCCGAGATCAAAAACTTTCACGAATTAATAAAAAAAAATTACAGGGCTTCTGTAAGTTTGCATTAGAACAACAAAATTTGGAGCTATAAACACCAGCAACCCGAATATGTTGCCGCAAATAAATCAAATATTTCGGAGGAAAGATCAAACCCACCTTCCACGTCTAATGATCCCCCGGGCTACGAATAACGAACAATTACTGCTACAACAGCAGGCATAGAAGCAGGAGAAGCTGTCGATGATGACAACTTCTTTGTGGTTGAAGATTCGCAGGAAAAGGTAGAGGCCAAAGAGCGTTTGTCCAGGAAATGTAAAAGGCGAAAATGCGTCCTTCTGCACAATTCCTACCTTCAAAATGAACTAAAGAACTGGCGATTCGAGAACTCAGGGTTGACTGAGTTCAATGACGAAAAATTCGAAAATTCATTTCGAATGAAAAGTTCCAAATGATCTTCGTATCACTGAAAAGTGAGAAAGCAGTGGGTACCAATGGGATACCAAATATTGTGCATCGACATCTCGAACTAGAAGCAATGGGCATTTACACCACACTGTTTAACAAAGCTTTTCTATCGCATTGGGAGACAGCGGTGGTGCATCCAATACCCAAAAAAGATAAAGACACATTCAATCCCTCGAATCTTCGGTGGATAATTCTCATCTTGAATATAGGTTAGGTATCCGGAAAGGTGATCAATAGAGTTCTGACTAAGTGGGATAAAAATATAGTCCGGGACAATCAATTCAGTTTTAAGGCGAAACATGATACATCACACGGCGCATCCATACTGGTATTTGATATCCAATGGAATAAATGCAAGAAACAGTGCACGGTTGATTTGGAGAAGGCTTTTGGCATCGTTTGGTTAGGTGGCATCTTCTTCAAGTTGAATAGGCTGGGCGTAAGTAAACCACTGCTGTATATTCTTTTTGATTTGCTCACCAGTAGACAGTTCGTCATGCAAAATGGTAATGCGACTTCTGCTGGAATATTTGACATTAAAAGCGGTCTGAAACGAGGCGCGATTAATTCGCCGATTCTATTTAATATCTGAACAAGTGATTTTAAGTTCACTTGAGAAAGATGAGGCCGTGAAACACACTGTTGCTTGCGCGATGGCTGCAAATCCCCACATACTTGTGCAACAAACAATATACACCAGCTTTTGGCAACTCTCCACTTGTAGCCTTGCACTGACATACATACTGAAACACTGGCGAACAGTGGAGTAGCCTTTATACCGAAAATCGGAAAAGACAACTATTTGCTACTCAGCCAAGAGTTTCAGACCTGTGAGTATGACCTCCTTCTCAAGAGTTCTGAAATCTATGCTCAGGCATATACAGGTGATGTAGCAGTTTTGTTTGTGCGACCATATCTAGCGACTGTCTGCTTCAAAGCGCAGGTCTTACACATCTAGTGCTTAAGGCCTTCACCATCAGTTTATCGAACGAAGATAAGTATCTAATTACTAAACATGTTATACCTCCAGGGTCCTGTTGACCCTCTAGCAGTATAAAGCAGCTTTCGGCAAGGCATGGGTCTTATAATCAAGGAACGTTCTTTGGATCTACACGATTAGTATAAGACAATTTATATGCTACGCGTTAGTGGGACAAGATTTCATGAAAATAAGTCATTGCTGCTTTTATTGGACTCTGCCCTTGTACCCCTGGCTGTGCCCTAGTTGCTCTAATGCATTCCCCTTCGCTTGATAATCATATCATGGAATCTACTTTCGAAGCCTTCTTCTGTTCAAAGTGAAGTCATCCCTTCACTAGATACTGGAATTTCGATGACTTTGCGAGTCGACTGATCTTATGTGCATGTCATCTGTTGCAAAATACGAAACCAATTTTAACTGTTGCCAGAATCTGAACTAGGAAAGGTATGAAGGGTTTTCACGGATGGCTCTTAATCCAGATTTAGGATGCAGCTTAGTGTCTTTTTGAACGATGCCAACGTTAGAAAAACTAGAGATATTTGCGATCCTGCTGGCAACGAATATAGTTCGTGAAAAATCGGTGTACGGGGCAGCTTTTGCATCTGCGGCAATAGTCAAGCTGCACTTAAGGCCTTGCTAAACTCTTTCATAACTTCCAAGACAGTTCGAGAATGTAAAAATTCACTTAACGCAGTAGGAAGGCTAAATTCACTGAGTCCTGTTTAAGGCCCAGATTAAAATTCCTCCTTCCACTGACAGTTGGGTTTCATATGAGCTGAATTGGAGAAGGTATGACTCTCCAGGTTGCTTGCAGATAAAATGCATTCTGCAATTTGCTCTTCTTCTAATGGTATTAGGCTCCTATTATCCATAACCAAGAATCTGTCAAAAGTTATTGATGCTTTAGTACGTTCTATTTACAAAGGAGTGCTCACAACCCTCCTGTGATCGTGCTTATTGCCATAAATTAGGCTCTTGGTCAAAAAATTGTTAGTCCTGTGCGTGACTTAATAAACGGTTCTGTTTGTATTTCACTGGACTGAAAAATAATAAATTTTTTTAAAACTTTTCTAAGATGAAGCATCAGCGGATATTTGTACTTTGGTACGAGTACTATCGGCTGGTTTTTTACTGTAGGGCAAGATGATGTTTTTGGTTAAATACATATAATTCTTCGGAAACTGGATGCAGACACACTTCTCAGGAACTTGTCAGATCTAGGCAGAGCAGAACTGAGATCGTAGGACGTGTAATAGATGTTTCCAATATTGCTGGTGTTTCGTCCTGGAGGTGCTCATTGGTAAGGGTAAATCGAAGTGATTGCTAATTGTTCTTGGATACCGAACTCTAGGATCAGTAGGAGTTTATCAACAAAACTGTGGTGGGAAAGCTATCATAGAAGATCTCAGAAACTTAGAGGTAATCGTACCACAGTACGAAAGGTCCAGGGTTGTTGTTTCAGTGTCCAAGTGGATCAAGAGAAGCTGCCTTCAAGCTGAAGAACTCTAACATTGATGAAGTTTTGTCCAAAGCTGTCAGAACAGAGCTGGCTAAGATAAATCATTCACATCGTGACTCGTTTACTCTTAGCATCGCAAAACCTGACTCTTTGAAGTGTGAAGAAATCCAAATCAAGCTGAGCATATTGCCTACTACTTGCACAGCGTGAAGTGGTCGAAGAGATGGTACAAGAGTTGCTAGACTTACTTCTCGTCACCGATCGTCTTAGTTTCGAAGGAAGATGAAACACTTCGATTTCCGTGGTCTTAATTCTATTGCGATGAGGGAGAAACATACGGTGAATCTTCTGGCTTGGACAATTTCACAAACCTGGATATGGACTTTATCGCTTCGAGGTGGATAAGCAGTAGATGATGTTTTGCTGAATGCCTTTGCCGTAGTAAATGCAACAGCTTCGTTTGAGTAGAAAGCGTCATCAGTAGATACCATTTGAAGGGTGTTGTAGCGTGATGATTGTCAGTAATACTTGTGAGTAAGGCGTCGAGAGACTTGGTCCATTTTTTGAGGAATTAGAAGAAACCGATCTTACACTGAAGTTGGCAAGGTGTGAATTTCTGCATAAGGAAGTGGACATGAAATGGAGCAGGGATATCGTGTGTCGGAACAGGCATAAGGAAGGCGGAGTACGCTCTGCTTTTTCCTAAGCTTGAAATGCCAATACATTTTAATCCGTTTTTTTCCAGAAATTTTACCTAAATATGCAGAGATTACAAAGCCTTACTCATGCAGGTTGAAATGTCAAAGGTATGCCCAGCTATAGGATAGGGAAACACCGCTTATTCGGATGTGGATTTGCCATAAGCGTGAGAGTTAAGCAAGAAGTCTTGAGCTGAAGACACGTGAGCGAGCATCTTATGGCAATCCCCATTAAGGCTAAATTCGCTAGCATAAGCCTAATATGCGCCCATGACCCTACGGAAGACACGGACAACGCTACCGAAGAATGTTTCTACGGGCTCCTTGACAAGACATATGAGCAACGTAGGACAGTGGCAACGGACTTAAGCTTATTGACCTTGAAGCGGGACGTAATATTGCTATCGTAAGGACACGGTTTCCTCATCTCAGTATACACAAGGTGACCTGGGGGTCTCCCGATCATAAAATTCTAAATAAAATTGGGCATTTTAAGATAGACGTAAGGCATTCTTCTAGTATTCTGGACGTCCAAACGTTTCGGACAGCCAAGATTGACTCGGACCATCATTCGTAGCAGCAAAGGATCGAATGCGGGTTTCGCAACCACCAAAACAGAAAATATGAATCAATCTCAAGGGACTGCCTGAATATTCGCCGAACGAGTATTCAGAAATTTATCAACAACTCCTATCCCGGTAGCATCATGTATCGCAGACGCAGACCAGTGTGGCTACGCTGCCAGCGTGCCATAGAGACGCCGCAACTAATTTGCTGGGTTTCACCCGACCACCACTAAGAAATCTGTGGTTTGATGAAGAATGCCAGCATACACATGCAGCTAAACAAGAAGCGTACAATGCGGCGCTGCAACGCAGGATGGGAAGGAGAACGGGTTCTCCAGAAGAACGGGCTCTCCAGAAGAAGAAAAACGAGCAAGAGAAGCGCACTATCGAAGATACTGAGAGGGTGTACTCTAGGAATAATTACCAACAGGTAAAAAGAATTTGTCAAGGCAAAAAGCCTCTAGAAATGAAGAAGGAAGCCTTACAATAGAGTCAGAGTCGGCGCTGAGAATATGAAAAATCTTTTTCTACAGACTGTATAAAGGCGACGACGCCTAACATACCGCTGTCAGGCAGAATAGATCATTCAACTTAGATTAAGCTTACTGACCGAGGTATTCAAAGCTGCTGGAAATGACTTTGTGGAGGGTTCAACTCATTTCTCACATCTGATCAGAAGAGTGTATACCTGATGAATGGATTCTCAGCACCGTTTGTCCGATTCATGCAAAGGAAATTCCCTCAACTGTGCCAACTATAGAGGTATAAGTCTCCTCTACACGATCTTTTCTGTTTTATTGTGCGGACGTCTGAAAGTCTTTTCCATCAACCCGATTGGTCCCTATCAGAGCGGTTTCAGATCAGGAAAGTCCACAATCGACCAAATCTTCACACTCCGGCAAGAACTCAAAGTCCTAATCGATAATCAGCATATTTTCATCGATTTCAACGCCTCATATGACAGCATTTATAGACGCGAGCTACATATATAGAGCCATGTCTAGTTCGTCCGTCTGTGCAGAATGAGGATTGAGAAAACTTACTGCTCCGTGAAGGTCTGTAACGAATTAACCGAGACCTATGATGTCCAAAAACGTTTTAGACAAGGAGATAAGCTTTCACGTGACTTCTTTAAGATCATACTTGAAATAATTATGCGGAACTCACAAATGAACACTGGAGGTGCAGTCTATCAAAAGTCTCTGCAACTAGTGGCGTTGGCCGATGATATCGACATATTTGGGATGATATCGACTCAGCGGGCGTTCGCTAGTATTGAAATGGATGCTGCCAAAACGGGTTTAGCGGTAAACGAAGTATATGCTGTCGACAAGGTGTCCCTTACAACATTAACGAATTCGACAGAACTTCACAATCGACAGCTTTAATCTCGAGGTAGTCAAGGACTTTATCTACTTGGAATTTTGCTAATATCACCTCAGCAGAAATAAAACGAAGAATTACTCTTGCCAATCGCTATTTTTCTCGTCAACGAAGGCGATTGAGAAGCAAGGCCCTATCCCGAAAATGTAAGGCAACTCTATATAAGACCTTGATTATCTCGGATCTACTTTATGGGGCAAAATCATGAAGCCTATCGAAAGCGAATGCAGATACAACCAGTCGTTTCGAGAGAAAAATATTCGGCCCCATTTGCGTTGACATACCTTGGAGAGGAAGATTCAAGAACGAAGTATTCGAGCTATATAGCGACATCAATGTAATTAGAAAGCTGTACGATGGCTATGATATGTAGAACAAATGGACACCAAGGCTTCAGTCCGCAGGGTCTTCGCATCTAACCCGGAGGGACATCGCAGTAGAGAAAGACCTCGCCTTAGGTGACAGACACAAGTAGAAAGAGACCTTAACCGACTTTGAGTGCCCAATTGGGGGCATTTAGTTAAAGACTGAGATAACTGGAGAGGCTTGTTGGTGGAGACCCACGTTCTCCCAAACTGCAGCGCCACCTATGCATGCAAGTAAGTATCCAGAGATTGTTTGGTCTAAGGACTGCCATGTTCATTGACTAATGAACCAATATCAGAAATTTTCAATCCAGACTTCAAGCATGAGAGGCACTGCGATGCCGGGGACCACTAGATTAGGCCTAGCGGAGTTCCACAGAGTGACTACAAAAAATAAGCAAAGTTGCACACCTAAGAGTTTGAAGTATTGGCAGTAATGGTAGATTAAGGAGGTTTAGAATTTACTTGCCGTTTTCCAATAGTAACAGTTCGTGTACAAACACAAACTGTATCAAGATTTGCAGAATGCTAATTGTCTTCTGTAGTTTGACATGTAATAAATTCAGCATTCTTCAATGACTCATGCTGATTGCCTCAGTAAAAATCCGATTTTACAGTCGCAGGATTATGTGAAGAGCTGCATCTATCGATTTGCAGTGAACCCAATTTTAAGGGCCAAAAATGTGTGGTTCCTAGACAAACAACTTTCTCTAGAACCTTTAGTACATACGAGTACCTTGTCTCAGTTGTTCTCATGTCTCATAAAACCAAACTTGGGAAAGTAGTCTCTATACTCGTGAACCAACATATGCTGATTGCCACTTACTGTCTTTAAGAGTGGTCCCATTCATCATATCAGCGAATAGGCAGGTCGAGCTGTACAATAAGATCATCATTGATGCAGCACGAAGTGAGCTCAGAAGCTTTAAGGGGAAAGACTGGGATTGGCAAGTGAAGTAAGCATCCAGTAAACTCGAAACGATACTAGGAACACTACCACCAAGATGAGCCCCACCATTGCTGCCGGTGATATACCCCAGTCTCATCAGAAGCAGAAGCTTCATTTTGATAAAAGAAGAAGACTTCCATCGGTATGCAAGGTAGGAAAACCATCATCAGTCAAAAAATGTATCTCCAAAATTCCAACCGAGATAGAACGAACCATATCTAGTTATGCTGTCTATATCAAATGACCAATATCTTTAGGAAGGTATACCCACATATCTGGCGCAGGAACAGACTTACATTGAGGGTAGAAATTTGAAAATACTTAAGTGTATCCACTGAAGTGGCATTTTCTTGCAGTTTTTGATGAACTAACTCCAATCGAAAACGCTTATTTTGCGAGGCCATGTGTTAGTTACATATGTGTTATCGAAATGATATGGATCATTAATAGCTTCTGGACAATCGAGGTAAAATATCTCGTGCCAGGCAGAAGAACAAAACACCACATTCCCATTAGCCCAACCCAGTTAATCTGTTCAAAGGCGTACAAGACTTGACACTTTCACAACGTCGCTTACCCTTAAAATCAACACAAATCTTCTTAAAAAGAAAGGACAAAGGAAAATACCCCAACTGACGTTGACAATCCTATCCAAAACCAATGGAATCTCACTCATCCATTCAACAGCGACACTAACATGTGTATGCAATCCCAGGAGAAATCAAACACCCCCCAACATATGTTTGACTGTCTGAACGGTCACCCTTTTCGGAAAGAATTTCCTTTCCCGAAACGAAGTTGACATTCATCAATCTGCCAGCCATCATTTCAAAACAACTCGAAATGCATTTGTAACTAAACATTCCTTGTTTACTCACATTTGTCCCGCGCCCAGGACACCCAGACCGAGTATCAGAGTATGCTAGCAGTGTGCGTGCAATGAGAAGAAAAACCGCACAAAATCAATTTCCTCCTCCAATTACACACGCACACCACGCACAACCTACTCACGATAGAGCGTAACAAACGTCAACAAACATTCTCGCTGTGGAGAATGCATTTCCACTGAAATCACTCAAGTTTCTGGGATTCGAAACCAAATCCGAAACAAATTAATTTCCACGTTAGATTCTCCACAGTTGGGCAGGATACTCGGACTCGGACTTGAGCATACCCGCACAGCATCCATTTGCAGTGAAATCCCAAGTGACAATCAGTCATGGTTAACGGTGAAACGGACATCTTCATCGAATAAGCATTACAATTTTTCACCGAAATCCACTCGTCCTACTGATCCTGATTTCTCTCAACAAGGTCATCGATCATAGAAAGTCACTACCACCAGAACCTTAAGCATTTACCATTTACGAATACCACAATCCCTAACACAACAGGTAGTCCGTATTGAATGATCTCGAGTACCTGTCAAGGATTCAATGGATATGGAATGGATACATCTTCCTCAAGGATAATTATTATCCTTAGGCAGTGTGTTTTTCGTTCGAGATTACGTGCTGATTTTTCACCGAGAAAAAATCAATTTCAACATCTTTACGCTTCATATCTTCTTCAAGAGGAAGAGCCAACAGATACAGATAAATAAAACATATGGACTTCTGAAGGATGTTCACATATTAGAGCCTCATAAAAGGATCATATTCTGGCAGATTTTCTCATTAGAAATAAATATTTCTCAAGTGGAAAGATCCTTCTTTAGCCGAATTGCAACCACATGTCAGCATAGCATTACGAACAGATTCCATAGATACGAACACTGTCTGCCTTTTGTATCTTTTTTCATATTTTCCACAGAAGTCGCAGTTGGGAAATTTAATAAAAAACAATAAACGAAAATAGTCCTTCAGCTTGATACTCGAGGTTGAACTGATTTTTTTTTATTTTCCAAGCCAAGCCGAGTAATTGTCCTTTGACCAGAGACTGCTTTCTTAGGACGCAATCTGGTTTTGTCAGCGATTCTTGAAATTGATTGCAAAAACGGGTTTGAACCGAGATCAATTTTGGACAAGGATTTAGGACAAATATTTTGATTTGATATTCATTCATCCTGTTTTATAATTTTTAGAATTATGAGTGGGTGTGCTGTAAGCCAGCAACTTGGTAAAAATGTGTTCCAGGATCTAAAGCATCCGTAAGTCTGTCCTACACATCGACCCGAATTTCAACTGCAAAGGATTTTTATATTAGTATGCAGGTAGTTCATTGAAAAGAGGCTTACAATTGAATGTTCAGGACGAGAAGAAATTCCGTAACTTAGAAAGTCTCCTCATCTCAAGGGGTGATGGCTCTCAAAATACCGAATTCCCCTAGACCAAGGAAGACAGTGCACAATCAGGGTAGATTCCTATAACAGCAGAGAGCAGTTTTTCTGTCCAACATAAACATAAAAGACAGATGATGACCGGAATAAGCGATCAATCAATTTTTATTCCAGAGTAAATACTGGCAACTCTGTGCCTAGGCAAATGAGGGGAGCTTGGAAGACGGAACGCCAACTGCTGAGGCCTAATCGGATTATGTAATAAAAATCCTCTACTCATTCGTTTACTGCATGACTATTTCGATATTAGGCTGTCAACGGAACGACTACTCTGCTATAAGTTGACTTTTTAGGAAACTGACATCGAAATGTTGCACCTTCACGATCTAATATTAGGAATAATAGGTCGGCATACTAAATCCAAGACAATATCCGCCTAAGTCTACTAGGAATCTTAAGGTATAAGAGAGATAGGCTCTGAGATCGTGCAGAGTGTTAAGAGTTCATTGTCGAGGCAGAAGCAATCAGCAGCTATTATCATGAAAATAAATAAATACGATCACTGAAAGGATATAAGAAGTTTACAGCTATTGTCGTAGCCCTCATAACACAGTTAGACTCATCTGGAGGCAAGTATAGGAGCTATAAGTCCAATGTCTCGTGAAGAGAAGCAAATGTCATAATGACAGAAGAAAATATTAGAAGTCATTCGATTTTAAGCCTGACGAAAGATTAAGCAATTGCCAGAGATGAATTGTCGCAGCATCACTAGGAAATTGACAGCTGACTAGCCCACATCACGTTTAATAAGTTTCAGTCTAGAGATGGAAAGAACTTTTCGAAATACCATTTATTATTTTTTCTTTCTGTCCGAACAGAACACTAATACAAGGAAATAGTCCATTGTACTACTTGTAAGTTCAGTGTTTAAAAGTAAGACGGGTAAGCCTAAAGTACCAGCACACACCACGCCGATTACGTGCAGCCTGATGCGAGCGTAAGACGGACATTCACAGGGGTAGTACTCCCCGGTGTTGTCATCACTTTTACAGCAATCATCACGGGATGATATGTCATATATGCTCAGCACATATAAGTGCTTAACAAAAGTGTAGTGCCCCAGTCCTGCAGTCTGCAGTCCTTCCTACTGAGGAACAGCTGGAAAGCTGCGACTTCTTAGAGACGCCGGAAAGCATTTCGTTTGGATCGTTTTGCCTCCGAGGGTCTCTGAGCTTTACCTATTACGTTTCTTGGCGATTTCATTTCCCGTGATCCCATTGTGATCTGGGATCCAGACAAGGCTCAGTTAAGTCTTGCATTCTCAAACTAGCTTGAAAGTTGTAAGAAGAGAGCTTGGCTATCGATACAGATGCAAATGCTTGCTTCATAGATTCTTTACAAGATATTCGTAGTTCATTGCCATCAGCATTGCGTATATCTTCGCTTGGAAGACAGACTCAAGTTTTCTTAATGAGGAGTAAAATCCAATGTTGTTATCCTACCGAAATATATCAACACCACATCATAAATCGGGTTTGAAGTCATCCGTGAAGACCTGACTGTATTCCTTTTCTGGCAGAAGCCAATCTTGCGTTCATGAAGGACGATTTCGTATTTTTTCCGCAGCGGGAGTGCTGGTGTTATTCCATCAGGGGGCATATCCATAAGACCAGAGTCATAAGACGTCGACGCACAAGGAAAACAAAGCTCCAGTGCGTATTGCACCAGAGACCACTTTTCTATAAAGAGAAGATGACCTTGAAAGTGCATCCCACGTATGGATATCAAGAAGGGAGAGATTTATTAATGCATCTAGAGCGGAGCTAGGCGAAAAAAAAGTTATTTGGAGTAAGACGAAAGCAGCAGTGACATATTTTGGTGAAAGCTTGTCCTACCAAACATCCGGGGCATTGGATAGAATTGGTCGTATTATAGCTGTGTAGGCCCGAAGGACCCTTCTCGGTACCCGACCCTACGATTTGCCGACAGCTCCTTTGCACTGCCAGAAGGCCGACAGCATTTTAGAGGCTTTCGACGTAACATGTTTAATCCAAAGGTCTGCCAGAGTCAGACCATTCAGGTTGGTCCTTCTCGTAAAGAGAACAACCTCAGTTCTAAAAGGATTGACTGAAAGCCCATTTCTATAGTACCAATCATCAATCACGTCTAGAGGTGTCTGCCCTTTAGAGCGGGCAGTCCCTAGACAGTTGACCAAGCAGTACAAATACTAGTGTGTTTTGTTTATAAATACTCGTATTATCCTTTTGTTCACGTAAGTAACAACGAGATGAGGCAATCAAAGTTAGGTGCTTCGAAGATCTGAGTAATTTGAAAAATGTCTATTTTGTAGCGAAACATCGATTCGGCGCCGATCAGCTGAATTGGGCATCGCCAGAGACTTAACCCATCTTACTTTGCGGTTAGATTTGGGCCTACAAGATTGTGCTGATGCAAGAATTGAAGCCGGACGACCATAGACAGCGCTGTGAGTTCGCTAATTGGGTATTGGAGATGCTGACCTGAGGTCCGGATTTTGGCCAAATAATCATCTTTCTAGGCGAGGCCCCTTTATGGCCCAGCGGCTATGCCAACAAGCAAACTTACCATTGCTTGAGCGAACACAATCCACACAATCCACAATCTTCGGCTAAGCATCAATGCACCCACAAAGATTGACTGTTTGCTGCGGTTTATGGAATGGCAGCATCATCGGACCTTATCTCTTTCGAAATGAGGAAGGAGACACCATTACTATCAATAGTCTGAATTATAGACGGATGTTAAGCGACTTTCTGTAGTCAGAGCTCTACAGCATCGATATATCCGAGCAGTGGTTCCAACAAGACGATGCTACATGCCATACAAACGACGCAGCGCTCGAAGTTGTGAATTAGAAATTTAGCGACTGTGTCACCCAACGTTCTTAAATTGGCCGCCACTATCATGCGATTTTACACTACTCGATTATTCTCTCTGGGGACACGTTAAGTCCTTTATCTGTGATAACAAACCAACCGCTTTGCACAAGCTCGTGGCCAACATTCGATACGCTATTGCCGGAATAACGTCGCATATATTGGACCGGGTCATCAAAAATTGGATCGACCGACCGCTTGAAGCACTGTCAGCCTATTTAAATGATTCGCCATTGCACATATAATGGCATGAACGTAGCTTCAAAACAGAGCTAGAATCTCACATCGTTGTTGTTTTATTTAATTTTTTTTCCTAACGTTCTTATTTGGTCACCATTTACTTAGAGTGTTTTTTTTGCTTAGTGGATATATGTAGTTCGACAGAGGCTTTGTACATATTCCTCATACAAATAAAACACACTTCTCGAACTTTTTTACTGTAACTGCACCCGTTCATTGCTATATGAAATAAGAAAATTTAAAAATAAGCATTTTATTTATAGCAACAGTTAAAAAGTGTCTCTTTAATCAGGATAATTATACGGTCAAAAATGTATTTAAGAATAGGCATTTTTCAAGTCTCTTTATAAATTTTATTTAATTAACGTTTATGATTAATAATAATTAAAAATATAGTAATTTTAGCGATGGATCATTCACCTCTAGTTCTTTTTGACTACAGAATCACTGCTATCTTTTTCATTATTGTAAAGTTGATATTTATTGTTTTTGAATTGTAAAATGGAATATGAATAAAAAATTGGGAAAAAAGCGGCCTGCCCAAGGACACGCGATCAAGGATGTGAATAGGTGCTCTTATCGGATTGATGTTGGAGGTGTTACTAAATATAAAAGGAACAGATCAGGGGCACAAAGCCCTTACAGAAGCGCGCATTGAATGCCAAAGATACCTCATAATAGATTTACATGTAATTCAATTTTAAGAACAACAAGACTTCTGCAGCTAACGATCTACTCACCAAGCTGCTCAAATTAGCAGATTAATTTCCCGATCCACCTAAGAGGAAGTCCTTTAAATTACGGGAACCATAGAAAATACCCCATCTATCAAATCTTTTCGATAGATCTTAGGAATTAATTAAAGTGCTATTCCGGATCGATGTTTACCGAATACGGTAATATTGTTGCTATTGGTAGCGTTAAGCTACACAAAGCTAAGTTCCGGCAAAATTCGATTGTCTGTTTAAAGAATTTGTTTTTACTTATACTCCCAGTTACGTCTGATAGAAACACCAGGACAAAAATCAAACGAAGAATTATTGCTGCTAGAACATATAGGGCTCGTGGACGCCTATACCTGAAGAGTCTTTTAATCCATTCTAGAGAAAGTCTGGAGATAAATTGGACAATGAAGAATTTAGACCGCGATTATAGACCTCAAATCAGTCCCGGACGTTATTAGTCAGATCGGTCTGTAACGCCATGAAAAAAACCTGTTTCCATCTTCGGTTTGGTTTTTTATGGGTAGAATCAGAGGTACAGTCAGCTAAATAAATGTTTCTTCAATGCTTGTTGCTGCTAAAGTGACTACAATGCCATGAAAAACTTTCTCAGGGTATGTCAGATTTATGGCCGTCTGAAACTGCTGGTACTCGTCAAAAATAAGGTGGAGTTGATATCAGGCATTCTTCATCACATAGCGATTGGCTCAAGCCTAGAAAATCGTTTGTGCTGAAAAAAAAGACTATCGAAGCAGACGAAAATACTCTTGAACACTCTCAGAAACTGCTTCGGCACACAGAGTATTCTATTATTACCCGGAGTACCAATACAGAAGAGTGTTATGAGGACCTCACAGCAAGAATAGAAAAACAACCTAAAGTAACTTTGAGTGTGCAGCTTAACTTGGATTCGGAGCCGGTTAAGACAAAAGATTTACTTGTTTATGCCCAATACCAGTCACTCAGTTCAATTTAAAGGAGATGACGCAAAATTGTATGGAACCTACACCATGAACCTGGTGGAACGATAGGTTTCAAAATAAAGTAGAGTGTTAGTACTTACATTGAAACTATGAAGCTTTATGAAAATAGTATGTTGGGCTTTTGAGATTTACTTATTTTTTTTTTTTTTTTTTTTATAATTAGCGCGCTCTCAAGGGTTTTGTACCCTTAAAATGTTCGCACACAGCGCGGGCGAAGTTCATATTGCCGGTGGACGTACTGATGGTTTTTGTCCGGTTCTATGCATATAAAATCATATATCGTAAGAAACGTAGGACCCACTTATATCTTATTGATATCAAATGAAAACTGATTTCAATGTCTTTTTAATGGCGTAAAAATCCAAATTTTCAGTTTTTTTAAATAATGAATCTAGCTCTGAAGACTGAGTCTTTTTTTTTTAATCACTAATTTCTGAAAAATCTTTCCTTTCTGACCGTTACGTGAAAGAGCATCATTCGTGCTTCAAGGTGTATAATAATCTAAGATTCAGCCAAAAGAAAAGCACTTTCGAAGTCCTATTGGTAGATGGTAAGTACTTACATGCTTTTTTTTTACAGAAATTTGAAAAAAAATGTTTCTGTTTTTTTCTCAATATAAACGTTAATATTACTATGCACCTGACCAAAGCTAGGCAAGACCATATACCTAGTCAAGTCATAAATACTGGTACACAACTGAACTCACTCATTACCATTGCAACATGGAGTGCATCCATTTCGTATTGATTGCGATTTGATAGTTGATATTTATGCTTCATTGTGACGTAAAAAGTTTTTGACATTAACTGCTTACAATCATGGAATGGGGCGACATCGAAAATCGTATTGTTGTAGTTGGCCTACTTAAATACGACATGGAAAAGGCGATATCTTTAGGACGTTGTGACCGCTTGGAATCACTCGCAATTTTGTATATCGTGCTATGAAGTTATTTGAGGATACTGGTGGAGTAAGAGACCGTCAGAGATCCGGCCGTCCGCGCACTGTGAGAACTCCGAAAGCGATCAAAGCCGTAAAGAAACGAATCGATCGAAAACCGCTGCGAAAATAGAAAATCTTGTCGCGGGAAATGAAAATTTCGCAAAAATCCATGTCTCGCATTATCAAAGAAGATTTAGGACTCAGCGCGTACAAGCGACACACTGGACACCTGCTCACTGCCGCATTGAAGGAAAAACGCAAGCGAAGATCGAAAGCTTTACTCAGCCGGTACGCGAAGAACGCTCATAGACAAACTCTGTTTACTGACGAGAAAATCTTCACCGTAGAAGAATCGTTCAATAAGCAGAACGATCGTGTACATGCTCGGTCATCCAGAGAAGCATCCCAACTCATCCCGTGGGTTCAAAGAGGCCACCATCACGCGTCTGTAATGGTATGGTGGGGAGTGTGCTACGATGGCCATTTTTGCGAGAAAAGAGTGAAAACATCGGCCAAAGTAAATCAATCGACCGTCTTGGAACCCATTGTGAAGTCTCTCAACCAATCAATATTCAACAGCCATGGACTTTCCAGCAAGACTCTGCTCCAGCTCACTAAGAAAAAACCACTCAACTGTGGCTCAAAAACAACGTTCCGGACTACAAGTTTTGGTCCGTATTAGAGGGCATGGCTTGCTCTGACACTCAAATATTGAGTCGTTGAAGCGAGCCCTTGTCCTTGCAGTGGACAATTTCCCCATGCATGAAGTGCGTCTCGCAATTGATGAGTGGCCACATCGTCTTAAGTCGTGCTGGAAGGCAAATGGAAGTCATTTCGAATAAGTTGTTCTAAGATTTGTAGCTATTGAATAACCTAATAAAAACAAAAAAAAAATTGTTTAAATATTAATTCGTTTTCATTTGGCGCTGATTTTTCTGTGTAACAGTATTTATGTCCCTACTATGTGTATGTGTATGGCAGGATTTAGGGAAAGATTTAGAAAAAGAATAGAGAGGCCTCTTTTTTGGTTGATTAAAGTCAGTGATTGTTACGGCTCATTAAAGTATTCTTCATCAGCTTGGTCATATATTGAAATGTTATGCAAAAAAAGTGCAGGTGGTATTTCTATATTTGTTTTGTAATGAGTATACCCATGATATCACAAAACACTCATAACCGAGCACAACATCTAGCAGTTCTCATACCAATCAGACAACTGAAATAATAAGCCTTGATAGAATTGCTTCTGAAGGGTATGTCATTAAGCATGTGTGTGAGATATCATCGAAATTTTTTATTCGCTTGAAAGGACTATCGATGAAATTATGTATGGAATATAACATTGCTCAAATATCCGCCGCGACTTCTCTGGGTGGCATGCATCCCAAATGTCCAATTTTCCACGACTCTGGCGCATAAAACTGGCTGAATTTCACCAATGACATGGGTTATGCTGGTATTGAGGGCCGCTGTGGTGTGTGACTTATTCGGATAGACTTGCGACTTCAGAAAACCCTACAAGAAAAACTCTAACGGGGTCAAATCGCACGATCTCGGTGGCCAATTCACATCACCTCCACGTGAGATGACCATGCCCTTGAATCGCTTGCGCAGAATTTCCAATGTGGCGTGAACTGTGTGGCACGTAGCGCCATCGTGTTGAAAGTACATGTACTGGGTATTCATATCATCTAATTCAGGCCAAAGGAAGTTGGTAGTCATCGACCTATAGCGCTCCCCGTTGACGGTGATGGCCTGGCCAACGTCGTTCTCAAAGAAATATGGACCGATGACGCCACAACAAACAGTCACTTTTTCGGGATGCATTGAACGTTTTTGGATCTCATGTGGATTGGTATCGTCCCAAATTCGACAATTTTATTTATTGATGTACCCATTCAACCAGAAATGGGCCTCATCGTCGAACATGATTTTTCGATGAAAATTAGAGTCAGTTTCCAACTGCTCCAGAGTCCATTCAGCGAACACACGTCGCACACTGGGACAGCTCCATAAAAATCAGTGCGCAAAAGGGCACTTTGAAATTTTGGGTAAACAAGAAAAAATGTTACTTTTCAAAAAGTACACGGTATTTGTGATAAGAAAAATGCATTTTTTTTGTTTTTATGTTTTGCAATAAGTTAGTCAAGCGATCAAAGTTGATAAGATTATTGTGAGATTTGCAATTGGTAAAAAGTAAACAAAGTAGTTCTTACTGTTTTTGCAATATCTTTGCTATTTATAGGGCGGTTAAAAATATAAAATATGTCCGGGAAAGTTAAAGAAGTGTAGAATGTATTTGTTTATTTCAAAAGTGAAAAATTATTATGATTAATAAATCTGTTTGAATTGCGAGTGCTTTTTTTAGACTCTGTTTTAATTTTTGTATAATATCTTCTGTTCCGGCAAAAGTTTAGCAGATCTATTAATTGTCCATAATTAAGGCATATTTCCTTAATATAAATGTGAAAGCACATGTGCTAAACTTTTACCGGAAATATTTTTTTTTTATTTTAGAAAAATAGGGATAGCGATTTTTCAAGAGAGCCGGTTGTTGTCTTTTTATTGTATTAACCTCAGAAGCAATAGCTGTGCGATTGGTTTTTAAGTTTGCATTGGTTATAAAAAGATACGGTCATCCAGCTTATTTCACAACACAATTTCGTTCAACTTCGTGCACTGGCGGGTATCTTAATAACGGCTTTTGTTGATACAATTTTGATCAACAGCATTGATAACTTCTTGTTATTTTTCTTATGTTCTTTGAATATGATTTTTGGTTTTGTTTTTGAATAGTAATGTAATAATATTAAAAGCATTACCAAAATAAAAAAAAAAGAACTTACACAGCAAACAAAGCAAAACAGAAACAAAGTAAAGAGTAAAAATACTTAGGTATACCTTACTCAGTTAAAATATTTATGATATTATGATATAAAGAATTTTTTTTTTTCATTTTTTGTAGGAATTAATTTCATCTTTATTCAGTAATTTAACTTAAGATTTTTTAAGATTCTGAAGTACAAAATTATGAGTGTTTAAGAAAATAACTGGTTGAAGTATTTTTCGCCAGTGAAAAGAAGACTTTTGATGCCAAATTTTTTGAATTTGAGACTTTCCATCAACGTAAGACATTATGCAGGGAAACTCAATTCAACTAGACTTGAAAAATTTCAAACATCAACTAAAAACCAAATGGGAACGATCCAATCGACTAAAAAAAACTGTTTCTTGGCTCAGAGTTAAAATGGTTCAACGGATTCATTTCTTTTAAATAATTTTTGGCATCTGCTGGACGTCCATCGCTTTTTTTTTTGAAACATGCAGTGAATCAACAAAACGCAAATGAACTGCGGAATTAAGAAATATGGTCCCGACAAATGAGCTGGTTTATGCTGCTCAAATGAGTTTACGGGCTTCGGGTCAAAATCAAACAGCAGATTTGGTAAAAGAAGCAACAACGTCTCAAAGTTTCTTACAAAGGTAAAAAAGTTTTGAAGAACCAAGGAAGGTGTCATCATTAAAAGCTTTGTCTATAATGATTGAAGCAAAATTGTCAAAGCACCAATACAACATTATAAGAACCTATGCCAAAAATGTTTTCCCTTCATATAAAGAGATTCAAAAAGAAAAGAAAAATGTTTACTCTCCTGAAATTAAAATAACAGAAACTTGTGCTGAGATTTCCATGCAAAATCGACTCGATCACACTAGCGAAAAAATACTGATCAATCAAAGAAACATTTTGGAATCTTTTCAATCAGATACAGAAAACGAATTAAAGTTAGTCATAGCCAATATCATCAAAAATGTTTAGAGAGTAATAAGAGCGATGATAAGTTCATTTTTATGAAGTTTTTGGTCCCACTACAACTTTCATTTAACCAAAAAGTTATGTGGAGAAACCCCTGTCCTTCATGGGTCAAATATAATCATCGATAGTAAAAAGTTTGTTGTGACACATGAAACGATATTTTCAATGGTAAGCTTTGCAACAGTTTATCCGACACAAAATTTTCCATGAGGTGTTATTTGTGCAATGCTACATGTAAAGAGGTCAACAGCGTAGACAGCGTAGCTATTATACATATCTCTGGCAAGCCTTTCAGTACTTTGAAACACTGCCCTTCTTGGATTACGATTATTTTCTTCACTTAGGTGTTTAATCGCCCAAAACGATTTGGGACAGCTCATAAGCATAATCGATGTCTTTAATCAGCTGCTGAAATTTGTTCAACATTTTTGAAGCTATTTTAAAATCAACCCAAAAGTGAGGGGAAGGCTTAAAATATCTTTAAAACGTCCATTTACAACTTCTACAATCCACATACATATAATTATACATCCCGATTTATTTGCTTGACGTGTTGTTAAATGCTGATGTCCTTCCAGCAGAGATTCAGACATATTCGTTTTGTACGCGTGTGACCCTAGGTTTGAAATTGAATCTCTGAAACCTGCCTCATCGCCCTATTTTCGCTTCTGAAGAGTTGTTCATTATTGAAGCATCGGCACCAATGACAACATACGAACTTCAAGATATGTCCATTACAGAACACGTTATAAGAAATAGTTTAATCAAATTCTGATACTTATGTAAACTATATGTTTTTGAAATGCGTAATTAGAGCTCTATTTGGATTTAATTTATTCCTTCTAGCAACGTCCTGAACGCTCATATGTTACAAACCCAAGTATCTTGGTACAAACTGCATGTGTACCTACTGGAATTAGATTTCAAATATCTCTTAAACTATTGTAGAAACACATACCTCATAGTTCTATCAGCGATAGTTCTGTTAGCAATTACAATTTGAACTGCTCGTACGAACTATGTATGAATAAGTAGAACTTGACTGTTCTGCATTTGCCATCATGAAGCTACTCTTTATATTCCCAACAAAACAAAGAAAAAAATGCTAATTATGTTACAATTAATCCGCATTCCACAATTCCACAAAAGGGTTACCCATTGTCCCCTATTTACAGTGCCCTACCAGGCACTTTCCGTTTCAAAAAAAAGAAAATCGTCAAAGTGCTTGCTTTTTGTTTTAATTAATCGATCCCCAACTGCCGTATTTGAATCCACACCTGCAGTCGAATGAAACCCCATCTGTGATCACACGACAAAGCGTCGCCGAAAGTCAAAATATTGATCAACGTCATTGCGTACGTACACATATGGGGCGAGCATGCGTGCATTTCCATGCACTCCAGCTCTAATTATAAGACTGTCTTGCTGCTGATTCCATCCTTCCATGCCATCCACATCCACATCGACAAAACTCCATTCAAATTGAATTGAAACTCAAGCACGCATTATTCGTATCCGCATCCGTATCTCTCTAGCAAGCGAAGACTAATTGAACCATCATCATGTACCAGAGTACTTGTATTGGTCGCATTGTGTATTCAGATGCACCCCTGCTCAAGCATGGTAGTAACTACTAAACCGTATTCCTCCTTCTCAAGACCGTTTCACTGAATTACGAGATGTCTGTGCCAAAGTGACACAACTCATAAATTCCCTCATTGAGCGTCCCTTTTCCCATTTTGAGACGCCTCGTCCCGTAGAATACTCGATCCTTGGCTTATCTCCCAACGATCGCGTTTTATGTTTTGAAAACATTTTTCAATTTCGATACCCAGGTCAGGCTTAGGATCACTGTATTTCCTTTGCCTCCACGTTTCTAGATTTTGTTTCGTATGTCACACATTTTGTCAGTGTGCAGGACATCCAGGGCGCACTTGACATTGAGACACATATCCAATTGCATCGGGAGGATCCGATCCCATCCCATCCAATCCAATCCAATCCAATCCGATTCGATTTGATCAGTGATCGCAATCTTGCACTTGCCTTGGCTCCTATAAAGCGATAAAAGTCGAAAGAAACATAAAGCAATCATCAGGTAGAGGAGAATGAGGGACACAAGAACAAGGGCAAATGCTGGTGGAAACAGGAACCCAAATGAAATTTATGATCCTGATCCTGATCGGTGATCTTGATCGTTGTACTGTCTCTCGATATTCTTTAGAATCGATTTAATTGGATTCGTTTAGGCTGCTGGAGTAGTTGATTATTACTGCTTCTTGGACTTGAACTGGTGTCTTTGGAAGATTTTAGGCAATCAACAGAGTGCCATATAAATGTCCTTTCTCTATCAAGATGCAGTCGAAAAACCAACGCTTCGAATAGTATCATATTTGACGCGAAATGACATCCATCCGACATTCGTTCGACATGTTTGTGCATTGTGTCGCTGTTTTGATGTATTTTTCGTGGAACACATTTCACAGTCACCATTCGAATGGCATTCTCTTTAGATATCTTCATCGAGGGTAGAGGAGGACAATTTATTACCCGACAATGGTAATTTATCGAGAGGTTTTTGGCGTTTTGTGTGCTTAGATACGCATCACAATGACCCACATCTTATGTCATCTTTTCGATGGAAGGATGACCTTTTGTTTCATGGTTGCTTGCCTTATTGAAACAGAGCAACAGCAACATCACAGAGGGCCAATTAGATTGAGTGTTTTTGCTCTTTTTGCTTGGAATCACACGTTAATTGATGACAGAGAATGGTATAGGGTGTGCCAAGTGGGAAAAAAGGGGATAAGAACAGAAGTAAGTAAGAATGAGTGGGAGAAGTGCAAATTAAAGTTAATTGAGACATTTGCTTAATTTGCGCGTAAAGTTCTGAGAAGTCTGTGCCGTCTTTTGGGTTGGCCATTCCATGCGTTTGACATGCAACAACAGCAGCAGAAAATTCTTAAGAAAAATCAAATGAGCCATACACCCTGACAATGTCACAGGACATTGACAAATGAGTTTTGACAGTTTCCGTTTGGCGGAATTTACTTTGAATTTGATTTACATGAGACATAGGAGTAATGGGGATCATTAGAGGAGGCTGTTTATGGTGCTTTCAAATGATGAATTGTAGTTGAGAGGCTGTTTGAGGAGAAAGATTGATTGAATTAGGAAGATTCAGACACAGAGATCGTATTTGATGTTCGCACTTTGAACTGGCAAACGTTAACTTAACGTTACAGGTTTTGTGGTTTGGAGTCATCGGAGTAGACACATGCAGATACATCCGCTCCTGTGGCGAAAAGCAACTATAGGCATGCAGATTGCTTTATATTTTGTCCAGGTACGCAAATACTATATCTCCTTGTAGAAATAATATTGCTGATATGACTGAATATCTAATACGTTCCCATAGCAAAATATGCCTTAAACTTTTGGCAGATTATAGGAACGTATTGTTCCTGGGATGCTGTTGGTAGATACAGAACGGATGTATTTGAGACCCCGTCTCGACAGAGCAACCACGCATATTTCCGTGTTGCACAGCAATATAGAGTTGGCAACCGGGGAGAGTAACCGTCTAGGCAACATGTGGCGCTAGCTTAAATAGTACAGCTTCCACCTCCTAATGTGTTCTCCAAACGTGTGGCTTGAGTCGTCCCATACACTGAGGCAGCGAATTATCGAGCTTCCACCCAACACCCGCAACGATCATTCGGAAATCCCCGCAAATCATCGTTGCTTAGTGAGGACAACCATTTCTATCTTTTGGGCTGCCTGCTCAAAGCCGTGACCCTGCAACTAATCCACGACTTTAGCGATCAAAACTCCGTTTTCTGCGATCGGCCTCCTCACAGGATCATGCGACACAGGCAAAGCCGATCAGCCTGACCCTCAGAGACATTTCTGGCGGAGAAGTCCATCGTACGTGATTTCCCATTTCTGACGTCATCCGTTTCTCTTTCCATAGCATATCTGAGTACACGATCCTGAAGGTAGCTATTCAGTATTTTTCTAAAGTGGCCAAGACACTTTGCAGCCTCGGGTGTCAGTACCACTTGTCGGGTTGAGTACGTTGTTAACGGCGGGCTTGACCAACAGGCGTTGTAGGCGGACTTACCAAGCCTGCTTCACGCTCCTTAGAAACTCAGACCCAACATCCACTTGCGTCCTTTCTGATCGCCTCCCAATATGTTTTTTTCGTTTGCGTTTACGCCAATACCGCCAACTTTACTATTTCAGTGCCGCTAGGGGTCGCGGCACAAGCGCTGACATTCCCTACGTAAAGTCGCGATTTTCTTAGCTATCGCTGGTAACTTACAGGGCATAAACGCCTTTCACCGTTCCTCAATAGGGCGCTTGGTGGAGTTCACCAGATGCTCGCCCTCCGCCGGAATCGATATTATACTCATGTTAACAGCAGACAGCGAATCAGATGTCTCGGGTGTTTTAAGTGAACTCCTGACTATACGAGTATAAACCTTAATTCCACTGAATGACCAAACATTCATGGGAGCAAGAATACGCCTTGCCATCGCTCTCTGTCAATCCATTAACTCCAAAGCGGCAAGGCCGATCTAAAACGTCTTGCTGATCTTAGAATCACAGCACCCAATACTTAGGGAAACACGACATCGGATCGAACCCAACTGGAAAAGCACAGACAATGTGACGCTTCCATAAAGGGGCCTCCCTGAACTTATCAGGCCCGGACCGAAGTCCGGTAGCTTGTAACTGTAAATTGTAACAACCCACAGTGGCGTTAAATTCAGAAAACCGTTACGATAAGACCAGTATTTGCTCTAACCTCGCTTTCTATTAGACAATTTCATGAATGGAAGAAGCCTTGATAATTACGCGTGGGCTCAGGCGGCGCATCAGCCAGGCCTTTACGATACCCTTTCCGGTTGAGTAATGCTAAGCTCCATCTAGTGACGCATGCATTGAGTACTTTCCTTGGTTTCCCACGAAGGTAAATAATCTCGCCGTCCAGTCTTTAAGTATCCTCCAGCGGGCCTCTGATGCCAATCCGTCTGAACGTACCTGTTTCCAGCTCCGATGTCGGCGATGGAGAGTTTCCCGGTGTTCCATTTCCTACAGCCGCCGGAAGGGATTTGCATTGCACCCACTTGATTCCACAATATGTAACATGGCTGAGGCGACGTTCACATCTTCGCAGAGGTATCAAGCCACTTTTTGATACTTAAAAGCCACATGGCCTCATTTTCCACACCTCTAGCCCGAATCGGACCTCTCGAACCGCTTACAATTGCTTGGAAGTGGGAAGAACCCGAGGCACCTGGTGCAACGCCCAGCTTTTCCACTTTGCCGAATCCTACAGTTCACAGAGCCTATTCTTAGGTGATCCCGTTTGACAAAAGTCGCGACGGTGGATGCTGGAGCCTCCTCCTAGATGACCCAGTTCCCACTAACTGTCCCAGAGAACAGTTTAACGACAGGTTCATTCTAGGAAGCTCTTTACTGCTGTTTCCACCTCCTCTTTTGCAAGGGTGCAGTCGACGTCTCGGATTTCTTAGATTAGGCGTGGGGTCAATACCCTGATTCTACACAGCTTCATCGTCGTCGGTGCTATTCTTCGCTGGCTCTTTCGCCAAAGTGGTGGGGCTTGGCGAGTCGCTAATCTATTTCTTCCTTTTATCTTGTGCGGGAGTTGTAGAAGAGGTGGAGGCCTTAGCCGTTTTCCCCTTTTCCTAGGCGCTTCTGGTTCGTCAACGTGACGAACTCCTTAATGGACTCTGATGCCGCCTCTATACCGGACTTGATGTTCTCCTGCTTGCTCCCACATTTATTTATGAGTCTTGCAGCACCCCAATCAGGTCCTTCAATATATCGTCCTCCCTTTCGTTCCACGATGAGAAACCCCGGGAATTTCTTTTTTTATGCGAGGTTTCTTCTCTATCTCCCCAGTTGCAATTACATCAACTAAAGTGGCCTGGTCTTTCACCACTTCCTCGGAGCGGAGGCCAGTTATTCGGGGCCTCACTCTTGATCTGGAGCCAGCTTGGCCCATCGGGGTTTCGACCCAATCGAAATCTGGGAGGGATTCACTATCGGTTGGGAGCTACCTATCGGTTTTTACTTGCACCATCCATGTTTTGTCCTTAAGCAGAATCTTACGCTATCCCGTTTTTGATAAGCAGAGGGGTAACTGCCACGCTTCGCGGCAACTGGTGAATGTTATCGCTTCCCTTTCTATAATTGTTTAACCAACCCATGACTGGTAAAGGTGCCACTTGCTCGAGCAAGCCGGAGGGGTCGTGGTCCATTAGTTTCACCGGGTATGACAAATTGGCTAAAGTAATTCGAAGATGCCGCCACAAGGAGGTGTGGAGTAAGATTATCTATCGCTCTTTTTAGTGAAACAATCATCTAAGAGGCCCAATGCTAGCCGTTACCATTATTGGACTTGCTAAGTTAAAGCCGTAGATTAAGCCTGAGAAAAACGAAGAAAGCTAGGAGAGCAGATTACAAGAAAAAGTAATCTTCCGAATGGATACCAGCTAAGGCGATGTGATAACGCATTTGCTCAAATGGAAAACTGAACTTTTGATGGAGAAAAGTAAATATTCGAATTCCAGTTTAAGTTTCATTATATGAAAGTTTCAGGGGTGAGGTTTTGCAAGGAAGAATCGATTTTATATTACCGGAGGATGAGATTAATTGAAAGCACTCCAGTCCAGTGACAGACCTTAAGACTGAAAAAGTAAATCAAACTGATGTACTTTGCCGCAAGAAATGCATCAATTGATGTTTCTACGTCAAAGATTGTCAAGTCTAGACTCTCTACTCAACTTTTTCCAAACATTCTGTTTCTGTTAAGGGTGTGGAGTGCATTCATCTTAGAGTGTCTCTCTTCAAGGTTTCACTTGTGCGGGCGCCACTTCTGATGCAAGTGTAAACTAATAAACTTCCAAGAAACGATCAATCGCCAACTGGAATGCATTCTCCGATAAACAATCCAATTCAATTCAAAACACCGACCATATGCATCCACAAAGTCGTCTTTTATAAACAAATCCCTCGCACTCACCACAAGTATTGTATCTTCAAAGCCGTAGCGATAAACATCAATTCGCTTTTCATTGCCTTAATTTGACATCGATGAGTTGAATCTAAATGCAGATCCTCTTGCTCAGTCTGAGTCTCAAACTTTATTCAGACACCATCGTCATCATCACTGGCATGGATCAGCAGACAACCGATTTGTAGTCTTAAAAATTCGCAAACACCAACATGCACTCAGTAGCCGGGCATCTATGGAAGATCTGGAAGAGGTAACTCTGCCGTCATCAACATCATCGCCATCATCAACAACATCTACTACAACCAAAGCAACTATGTATATATCAGTGCAGCATCATTGCTCCCAACCAGCAGTTGACCGAAAGCGGGGGTGTTCTGTTTAGATTGTAGAAAATGAGTTCTCGTACCCCCTGCACCGTATCCGAAGTAGTTCTGGTATCCGTAGATGCCCAAGCCACCCTACTTCAACATCTGGAGAATATTATCAAACGAAGGAGTACTATGGCTGCTGCTGTTGTTGCATTCTGTTACTGACGCTGATGGATGTCAGCCGTTTGTCAAGATCCCAAAGGCGGCATACACATGTATCCGCAGAATATCTGGATTCTGGACCAACAAACGAGATATACAGATCCACACACACGCACCTCAACAGACCGGGAGATTTCAATTTAATTGCTTCGCCGGCAATTAAGTGATCGGAATCGAGCCTTTGCCCTTGATATGTGGTGCAATAGTCGATGTACATACATCACCCTCTGGGTGCTGATAGATGGGATGCTTCCAACAGGCTACAGCCGACACGAAGGCAAAGGATGATGGTTTCTTTTGTTTCAGATTAGCGTTCTATGGTTTCACATGATTTCATGGATCTACGGGTATTGTTGTGTGAGAAGCTCAAATAAATTTTATCGAGAATGGAAAAGATGTTGAGCCCTGCTGGGCATGTCATACGATTATGAGGGATGGTTTCAATTAGAATCGAGGTATTAGACTAACGAGATAGTAAACAAAATGTTAACTAGTTCTTCAGAGTTTGATGTATGAGTGGGGTGAGTAGTGAGAAGAAGATATGCTGGCCAATTTTTCCTAATCAGTGACACAAATTGAGATAAATTCCTGAAAGTGGTATTCGAGGCATTATCGTCATTAAATTCCAAAGTGCATGGCATGGAAGGGTATCATAGCTTTTTCTGGCAGTTTCGTCTTTTATTTAAATTTCTCTCTATCACTTGTTTTCCATCCTCAAGTTAGTGGCAAGTAAGGCTGTATGTCATGTCATTCTTTAAATACTACTGCCCAGCATGACAAGTTGTTGACAGGTCTTCTTAGAGAGCTGGTCATTATTTCTGCGACCAATATGCAATTGGGTATGATGTCGAAATATTGTTGAAGACCCCAATATGCCTTAGACTAGGCCATAATAATCGCCATCTATGCTTTAAGGCTTAATTTTTTACGAGTCTCTTCATCTTCAGGTGGTCTGTCCTCTCACACTGGAAATGGTCGACAACGTCCTAATAATCGTGGCAAGTATATTTAAGAGATTTTTCGCCTCAGTAAACAAACATCTTCTTTGATAAATCATAAAAACACCAGGGTTCGCCAGCAAATCTAGCCACTACAGTGCGAATATGGAGTTTCCCGTGTCTCATGAAATCCTTTCCTCCGTTTGAGATTTCAAAACGCTCACTCTTTTGCACTTAAATGCTACAGAGACTACGAGAGGACGACGTAAATTTCTAAATTAGGAGTTTCTGTCTTCTTCGTTAATCGCTCCGTACATAAAGTTAACGCTAGAAATTATCTATAGGTTGTGGATCGATTGAGAAACAAGATTGTAGTCTACCTGTGTAGAACTAGGTGACTACAAGACGAAGGATGTGCTATTAACAAGCCGCAGGATCAGGGAGTATGCGAATTCTCGATTAAACTTAATGGAGTTCCTGCGCTCTGTTGAATGCTTCCGAACATCAGTTTTCCTAAACATGCCCGCAGGATACTGCTGTCCAAAGTAGTCGGTTTGGTCCTTCTCTACGAGGCCCTAGTTCTTTTGTCGGTGTACAGTTTCTGCGCTATCAGAATTATCAGCGGTCTTCGAACAATCTCGGTCGAAGCAGCGTATGTCTTAGCTGGAATCATATCTGCCGTATCATTGTGAATAAGATACTTACTTAGTGTTACTTAGACGAACCTCAAGCCGGCAGCAGAAGAGGGCAATATCTGCATCAATATAGCAAACTAGCTGGGACAGCTTCACAAAAACCAAGTGGATTCACAAACTAATTCCCGTCATCAAACCATCGTCAAGGGGAATACGAGGGAACTCTAACTACCGCATTACATGGCTCCTGCCCGAGCATGAGGGCTATAGCAAATTTCTCTAAAAGTTTGGGCACGATAGTTCGTCGATGTGCCCAAAACCAGCAAGACGATCTCGTACGTGACTTTTAAAGTGCGCGTTCATAGCGATCTATGAAGAGCTGAAACCTCGACAAGATCTCAAGAAGCCGCCTTGAAGAATACAGTATAATTGGTAACCAGAAGCAATAACTAATAGAAGTGCCATGGGGTAAGAGGTTGACGTGTGTAGAGCACGGTTTAGCATGAGGCGCGAGGTCCAGGAGAATCATTAGTGCATCATACCAGTACGGATTATTGATATCTATGAAGAAAAAACAGTGATGACCTACTAACTTCCGTACACAATCACAATGCCATCAGTGAACGTCAGTAACCTATCCGTCTTTTAAAACAATATGCCTCTGATGTTAGCCGCGAAGATTTGCACAATCCTCGTTAGTGGGATGTCAAAAAATCATATGCCAATTGGTCACTTAATCCTTTTTTGACATACAAATACAAGGTTTCGGTGATGTCTTAGGCGGATTATTGTTATTCAATAGAAGCTTGTTAGATACCTTAAGAACACTGAATAGGTTAGTTTTTTTTCTAAGATCCGCTGCAAAGAAAATGGCATAAAGTTTCAGCTATTCAAACCAAAGCGATGTTAAAAAGACTAATCCCTCTAATGTAAGTGAAGTTCAAGGTTATGATCGGCTAAACGAGGTTCAGATTTCAATCATTATTCTCGCTTTCATCCGGCTATATATCTGCACTTTAGATATCGATTATCCGATCTCCTTTTGGTGGGGTGCGCAGAATTGCTGTCGATCTTTGTCCAGGTTGACAGCAAGATATTGGTTGTCATCACCCCATAAAATAGAAACTGGGATAATATCTCAAGATTTCCATCTGAATCCCCCAGCACTACCATCCTCCTCGTGACGTTATTTTGCACGCGTCTTTTTTCGCTGTGAATTTTGCCACTTTCTTCAAAACATGTGTTTGGTTGACACACATTTCAAATTGAGTGAGGCGTCTCTGACGCTGATAATTTCGCCACTAGTCTCTAGCGCTTGATGTTGGCAACATAGAACTTTTCGAAGGTTTTGTGGTGGAGACCCGATTAGAATACTCGAATCATTCAACTTAGGCGACATAAGCCGAGATGGCTGCCCATTATATAAGTATAGAAATATCTATTTTTAAGTACAACAGTCGGAAGCATTCTCACCGAGACCTTTGATATCGAACAAGGTGATGTGTTGTTAAGTGAATTTTTAACATCACACTTGAGATAACATCAAAGACATAGTCTTCCAAACCAATGGATGATCGCTAAAGCAGAAGAAGATAAGTTTGATCGTTTTGGATGCAAAATCGTTTGAGTAGCTCTTAGTTCCGTGCTTGTTCACATTTTTTCGAGGAGGAGGCATAACAGTGGATCTTACGTAGTCAGAAGAATACGCTACATTCGCCTGAGATGACTAGGACGTGTAGAGCTTTTTATTATTATCAACTGTCCGACCTAGAATATCTTCGATTCATATCATGTAGGACAATGCTGAAGAGGAAGACGGGAAAGCTACCTTAACAATTTTGGAGTGCGCAAATATCCATGATTCGTCGCCTGTCATAGACGTTTTCAGAAGCACCGCGATTGAATTTTTACATTTCTTTAGACCAATCAACACGAGCTTGTTTTGAACGATTGCCCAATTATCCAACGCGAAGAAATCTTTTTTGGTGGCCAAATATTCATGCAATATTAAATGTATGCAAGTGCAACTAATGCCCAAGCATACCTCAACTTCATAATAAATGCGATTTGATCAACACACTGTTGATGAGCTAATCCACGTCAAAAATCTTTTGGCTGAGAAGAACTTTTTGAATTTTTCAAGTCTCTGTAAAAATTGCAAACCGCACTCTTATGACATAACGTTCTGAGCAAGTGTACCATTAAAAACGTCAACCTCAACTGTTCTAATGTCAGATTCGACGTATCTACAGCGGTATTGCTATATCCCAAATCTGAAGTAGCAACTTCTCACGTACGTTCTCATTTCCCTCATCTTGCGCAAGACGGCTGTTTGTAGGGTCTACAACGACATGTGCTGGATCTACACCATGGTCTTATGATCAATTTTCACTTACTGACTGGAAGTTTGGTGTCAGTATCAAATTGTTAGAAAAAAAGCAGCATATCCGCATAAGCAGCTCTTGCGCGTTATGAACATTTCAAATGGTGCCCGCCTAAATGATGCCCATTAAAATGTTTGGGATGCAGTTTGTCACAATTTGCACAAGAAAGGCATGGTTCCAGCAGGTTCTATGACACTTTACCAGTGGCATCAGAATTTGCCAATGTATACCTGCTCTAAATGCAGCCCCAAACAGGACCGCTCCAACCAAACCCAAGTATAATGGCAAATTTAGTCTTGATCCTGATTGTAATCAAGCATTCGTTCTATTCATCCCTTACTATATGCAAGGCTGCTTATGTGTAAATTCATATTGTCTAATACAAAGTGAACCATAATGTATGACCCTGCTTGAGAATGTTGGTTGTGGCTCGTTCAGTATGTTCCATTGCTCCGTCTTGCTGGAACCACATATCCTCCAGTTCCAATTGATCTAATTTCGGGATGTAAAATTCATTGATCATGGCTCTGTAGCGCCCACCATCCACAGTTACCGTTTAACTGGCGCCGTTCTAAAAGAAAAATGGTCCACCGCAGACAGAACACCATGCAGTGACTTTGAGTGGATTATTCGAGGCTTTTTGGTGCCCCAAAATCGCAAATTTTGTTTGTTCACCTAACCACATAGGTAAAAATGGGCCTCGTCACTCATGATTATTTGTGACGCAAAAGCGTCCACTTGGTTGTTGATATTCAGAAGGGCTTTAGTTTAGGTTACACGCGATTCACTGTCAACACTCATCATCTAAACTGTTTGCATTCCCTAAGGAAACAACTTGTTTCAGCAAAATGTGCCGTGGAATTGCCAATTGTGAGGCGCGTCGTATCAGTATCTACGACATCTTCAGCCATGGTAGCGATATCCTCAGCTGAACTAGGGTTGCTCGGTCCCGTATTTTTCTAGTCTCTAAGAGTCGTGTGTCCAGACAAATGGGCACGAAATGCACATGGCTCCAATATCACTGACAAATTGCTTTTCAAAAACATCGTCGCGATTATTCCGCGTTCTTCAGGATTAAAGCATTCAATTGCTTATTCATACAAATTCTAATTATGTTTCTTTCACAAATGTTAAAACCGAATTGACTTTCGACGCCATTTGTACAATCTATGGCACTTTCCGAAAGGGTCACACATTATGGAACCTTGTAGTTCAACCGATGCCGCAACCACACACCTCGATGGCTAGTTCTTTCAAAAGATAGTTTAAGTTACCTACTACGGAGGCTAAAAAGTATTGCAACCTTAACAAGGATCAGTAGCATCAGAGGCATGGCTTTAACTCACTGAACAAAAGTTTAAGTGGTGGTCGACATTCAATACAATGCTCGTCGATGATCCCAAAGATCAACACAGGATCGCGTCCTCACGATAGAAATCTATTCGTTCGAGAATCATTTTTCCTATCAATTTGGCAACTACAGGCAGCAGGCTTATACTTCGCAGTTCATAAGACTTTCTTTACCCCAAAACTGGATGATTATGGGTATTTTCTACGAAAAAAACTTGGATTCTACTGCCCTCTTATCCAGTGGATGTGTCTATACATTTGATGCTGAAGTACTAGCCTACAAATAGTTATGATTGGTACAACCGATTTGTATGCATATTGCTAACGTCTTCTGCTTCTTCTATCTCTTAAGAGGGTGCTAATTCTAAATGAATAGAGGATGGGCATTAATTTTGCTAGTGAGGTTAATTGCAAGGCCAATCGACAGGAAATGGGGATCGTTGTGGATTTGGCGTGTTGTAATATAAGATGTCTTCAGGCCTTGATTTGCAGCCCGTTTGAATGTTATCATTCATTAACTAGAAAAACAGATCAACATACGCAAAAACCGAATTTAGAACTTTCGAAGACTAACTATTGAGGCGCTATTGGAACAGAGTAAGCATCCAACCCTCTCAGTCACTCGTTTCCAGTTCACCACCTAGATTGGTGGTATCTGGACATTATGGCAATGCCAGCCAACAGATTCTGTAATATTATTTATGGTCAGCCAACGGTGTCCGAAGTGTGTTAACAGTCAGACATAGAATCGACCAAACAATAGGCAAATCTCGCCACTCCGAAGAATTCCGTCTAAACACGATAAAAAAAGGCTCATGCCACCTCTTTTGTCAGCTCAAACAAACCCCCACGAGTTCTCTGAGTTTCAATCTTCGTCTTCTCGGAATCACCACCATCATCCTACTCAAAATCGATTTTTAATTTCATGCTAAGCAACATGATTACCATACTCAGAGTGACAGCTTTGACGTGAATTTGATTTTTCCTCCGATTACCAATCGCGTAAATGTCATCCAATAGACGTCAACAAGTTGGATATGTTCGACAATCCTACTCCACTCTTTCAGCTGCTTTCTTCTGGTGTTACTGCAACGACTTTGCCTCTAATAATTGTATTATTGACTTAGGGCGTGAGCCCTACTTGAACATGGATAACTGTCAACTGGGCCACTGAAAATGCGGGCGCTACTCATAGATTCCAGAGACCCACTGGACTACTACAATAGTACCAGGTTCACTATTGATCCGAAAGTATGCATACCCCAGTTTATGTACGAACAGAGTAGAGTCGAGCAGAGTGGAGCAGCGTTGGAGTGAAGTGGAGTGCCAGGATGGGTAGTGTAAACAATAATCGAACATAACGTAGCGACCAATTGACGTGGCCGTATTTAATCTCTGTGCGGTAAGTTTAATCCGATGAGAGAAGAAAGATTCTGTTTGCCGAAGTTTTATCTATTGCTGCTTTGTGTCACATTGAACCGGTCGACTGGGAATGGATGGAGCTGTGGGGTGTATCCTGTAGATACTGGTTATCGTTTAATCCAATTACACAGATGTTTCGGTGACAGTTTGAATGGATAAAGTGATTTGTGACGATAATTCGATTTTGTTTCTTCTGTTCTGTCGGTTTAGAGATGTCAGCTGGTGTTGATTAGAGTATACGAGTACCATGGAGACCGGGGTAGTTGAGTTGAAATAAAATGAGTGGGTTGTTGATGGGAGCACTACTCGTATACGAGTACACGTGTAAGTTGGAAATTGTTTTGGCTGAACTCTTAAGAAGACCATTGGTAGTGTATGGTATATACTCGTAATTTGTTGTAGGCTGTCTTGTGAAACAGTAACCGGGGATTAAGAAGCTGCAGAGAAATGGGCTGAAGCGCTATGAGAGTTTGTCTTTGATGGAAAACGGCAGTTTGTCATGGATTTTGTGGCAAACTTTAATGAAATTATAGACAATAAGAACAATAGTTAATGAGGAATTTTTTGTCCAGTATTTATTACTGGATACCGAAAAACACCCAACGACTAGAGAGTACTCAGTAGGGACTTAGTAAGTCAATGACATCAAGAATGTCATCATTCCTATATGAACGTACCCGTTACCTAGTAGCTGTGCCTGCTGGATAGCTATAATACTCGTATATTTCAGTGAACCAACGATAAGCGTATATTAAGCCTGGGTAAAACCCTGCAGTTGGACACTTGGTACCGCTCTTACTCTGCTTGAACTTCAACTTTTGGGTGACAAACTGGATAAATTATTGGTACCAACCCATCAGAATACCGAAGTGCGGTTCAGGATGTAACCTTACTTACAATAAAAACTTACCCCAAGGATTGGGTCCTTACCATGTCTACCTGATTGTTGTAAAATGCACTTCTGACGTCTTAACAAAAATCTTTCTGGAAAACAATTGGAGTTCTCGAGCCTATGCAAAAGAGGAGACCTTATGATGAAGGCAATTACAGCCCAAAGACTCTGAATGGACGAGGTGCACCAGAGCACCTAATGGACACACTGGAGTCCTATAAGGCTGATATAACTAGAAATACAATGGAATGAACCACGGAGGAGATTGCGAAATATACTACGGTCATTGCGAGGATAATACAGGAGCCAGAAAAATGCTGTGATAATGTATGAAGTCCGACAGGTGGACGGATGATAGCCTCACATGGCAAGCTTTCACTAGGCGTTCACAAGCAATAAAGCCATGGGTTGACCATGACAGTTGGTGGTTACTTGCAAGGTATCAGAAGGTTTGTAGTGCAATGCAGCATACGAAGAGATTCTGTTCAGCGGAAGAGAATAGATGAAAGGAAAGGCTCGAAAAGCGCGAAATGTAGGATCATAGTTTCCAAGGCCATATCTTCCAAATCTTTATTTGGGCATTTTTTCCATCACGTTGTGAAAATTACATGGCTTAAGTGGCTGCCGTAGTTGTTGATTACCATTTTGGTTCTTTTTATGGCTTCCTCCAAGGTTCTCTTCAAATCCTCGGACGATACGTTCTCCACTTGCTAACAGATTTTCTCCTGCCAGAGTTTGCGGCTTGTTCACATAAACCTGTGAATTTAAATTATCCCATAGAAAGAATTCTAGAGCGGTTTAATCGGATGATATTGCAGGCGAATGAACCGGGAAACGCTTACTTTAGAATGTTAGTTGAGGTTCGTGCAGTATGCGAAGTTCGGTCTTACATTATGGCCCACCCAGGGTGACCAGGTAAGAAAAGAAATCAAAATAAGACAGCAACGGTGTGAGATATAAAACTGATTTTGGCTTTATTCCGACGCTACGTTCATGCCATTATGTGTGAAATAGCACATCATTCAAATGGGCGCCTCAGCTTCGATGGCAGTGCTTCAAGCGGTCGCCCCAATTTTTGATGGCTCGGTTCAATACGTGCGGCGTTATTCCGGCAATAGCGTGTCGAATGTTGGCCTCGAGATCATCCAAAGTGATTGGCTTGCTAGGACACGTAGCCGCAGAGAAAATAATCGAGTGCTGCCAAATCACGTAATCGCGACGGCCGATTGATGAACGCTCGCCCTGAGATAACCCTGTCGCCAAATCCCCCTTTCACAACTTCGATCGTTGGGCTGCTTGTATGGCATGTAGCGTCGTCTTATTGGAACCACAGCTCGGATATATCGATGTTGTCGAGCTCTGACCACAGAAAGTCGGTTAACATTGCTCTATACCTGAGATCATTGACGGTAACGATTTCTCTTCCTCATTTCGGAAGTAAGGTCCAATGATGTCCCACCAAATTGTCAATCGTTGTGGATGGATTGGTCGAACACTTGTGCATTGTGTTCGCCCCAATAGCCGCTGAGCCGAAAATGGGCCTCGTCAAAATCCGGATCTCCTTCCAACATTTTCAGCGCCCAATTAGCGAACTCATGACGTCATCAATGGCTTCAATTCTTGCATCAGCACAATTTTATATGGATGTAAGCCAAATCCAACCGCAAAATAATCTAAGTTGTCCCTCTACCGATGCCAAATTCAGCTGATCGGCGTCGAATCGACATTTCTGGGTCTTCTTCGAAACTGGCTGCTACGGCGGCTATGTTGGCTATGTTTTATTGATTTTGCACCAATTTCTATCTGGATGGTGGCTTAAGGTCCAAAAGAGTGTACTCACGCTAAGCTTTGCCACGACGAATTGCTTGCAGACTGAAACCATTATGGCAACCGATCCCACGACGAAATAAATTTTGCGTATTTGCACCTGACCCGGAATTTCGATAAAATATTTTATGAATGTAATTTCAGCATTGTCCTTCTAATCTGATATTAGAGAGATCTTCTAAGCTGTGCCCGTTATTAGCGCATAAGTCTGCTTAACATCGTATTCAAGATATTTGGTTCTATACTATGTATATGTATGTCTTAAACCATTTGGTACCTCTGATAGGTCCATTTTGGTCCAGTGTGCTATAGACGAAATATTCAATCTGGGGCAGAAGAAGTAGAACCAATAATATCAGACCGATACCCAACACCCATCGTTTTTGAGGTTGCCTATGATGGAGTCTAGAGACCTATACAGAGAAATGTTTGGTTATACAGGATGTCAATGGCCAAGGCCTGGCGCTAATACAGCGTACGACATATGGAGCTTGGGTATAGGAATGTTTAACAAACTTGCCAATTCTTAACCGATCGGTTTCAGTAAGCACGATTTGGAAACGCTAGTTTGGTGCAATGAAAAAGTTTACAGAACACACTGAAATAGTGCAGCTTTACACTGAAAAAAATTGGTCAGTTGTCTTAACTCACCGTGTATATAGTGAAAAATATGGTGCTCTCTGCGCCTTCCAACAGCACAATTCTTCGTTTGTCATTAAATTTCATAGAGCAGGAGTCCGTAGTGAATCACCAAGAGAGAGCGCCCACGTCGTTTCAATGAAGCTGTTGAAGCTATTAGAGCTGGTCTTGCCCAAAATCCAAATATGTCGTATCGCCGCCAATCTCAGCTATTATATCAGTGGGACCACTTTAAAAAGGATTTTTAAGCAAGATCTTCACATATTTCCATACAAAGTGCAATTGAGACGCTTGGCTTACGCGAATGGTGTCATTCGAACGATTGAAACTGAGCCAAATTTTTGGGGCGAATCTGATTACCAACAAGGCTCATTCCACCTTCTCTAGCGGAGTAAACAAACAAAATCCTCGCTTTTGGGAACTTATAATCCTCGCATAATTAATGAAACACCATCGCACGGTAAAAAAGTGTCTGTTAAGGCCGTTATTGGGCCATTTATCTTGCAGAAACAGTCGTTGGCAATCAGAATCGGTGCCTTTTAGCGCACGTTGTGTGTTCGCAAATGCAGGAAAAGGCAACAATTTCCGACACATGTGATGTCATAATACGGTGCCATGGACTGGCATCCAAGATCTCTAGATTTGACTCCTCTGGATTTCTTCCTGTGGACTATTTAACAGCAGTGTTTATTACAATAAGCCAAAGACGCTAGATGAACTCAAAACTTACATTCGAGCCGAAATACCCGCAATATCACCTAAGACGTGGACCAAATTTATGGAAAATGTCAGAAAAAGAGCCCAACTTTGTATTAGCAATGAAGGCTGGCACTAAATCGATATTGTCTTCACATAAGTTGTCAAGACCCAAACTAAATAAGAACTCGCGACATCACGGGCTTGTTTTTTTTTCTCTTAACGTTATTAAACATTACTATACGGAAGCTCCAGATGGCGCTCACTGTACTATGTATCAAACGAACATAAACAATCCATGGCTTTCAGAAACCTCCTAGATAGACCGACGTATTATCATGCGACTTTTTCAACTTCGTTCGTTAAGGATTGTACCAAACTGAGAAGCTAACTGTACAACTTCACGCAAATGAAGATAACATCACCACCATCAAGATAAATCAGCGAGCTGTGACAGTGAGCACCATGACAGAAGCAGTACAAACGCATAATGCTCAAATAATAATACGAGTTTTGTACATATGTACAATATGCTATCATCAAGAAAAGTCCATTAATACCGATGTCCTAGCCTATCACGGAACAATTAAATTTTTGTGGTGGCAAAGAAAATGATCTATTAAGCCTTTGTTCTAAGCTCCAGTAGCGATGTCAACGTGAAAATCAAGCGAATAAGCCGAACGCTTATATAAGTTGAAGGACTAAAGTATCGAAGCCCTATCTCAAGGAACGGGAAACATGCTCATCAAACGAGCATCTGTCTTTTTATATGGCCCAATGGACTTAAACTGCTGAGGGCTCTCTAGGCTATTTGAGCAAAACATTCTATGTATGATCTGCAGTTACGTTTGCGCTTGAGAAATGCGAATCAGGCAGTACAATGAAGAACTATAATGTCTACACAGCGACGTGAATCTGGCCAAAAGCCATCGAAGTAAAAGCAGATTTAAATGGAGTTATGTCCCACTTAAAACGGGTGCTCAACCAACCCGGCGTGCTTAACCGGATTATGTGAGAGTAATCGAGCTGGGTGGAGACGCATATTGGTTAAGAGGGTAATGATCTGTGGTGACTCCAGAGTGCTTAGAGCTTGTCATCATCATTTGTTGTTTGTCTGCTGAAGGATTATTGTCACAGAGCAACCAATGACTCTGATTCTGAAAGGTTTTGATCCTAACGCTGAGATTCGGATTCAGTAGTCAAACCTAGGAATTGACAGAGTTGTTCAAAGCACTTCAAAGCCGAGACATAATAATATAAGTTTGGACTAAGTTTTCGTCGAACTCAATTAGTCCCTTGTGGACTAAATCTTTAGGAGACTTAGTCACTAATAATTTATGTCTGAAAGCCAAGTCCATGGTGACCTTCGTTGTCGATAAACTACAACTACATCGCTAATACTCGCGATAGATACAAGAATTGGACAGTGTAAAAAAAAAGAGTACCAGGCCTAGTTATTAGTCAGCTGTGTCACAGATTTGTGTCGCAAATTTCTTCTTTTGGTCGAGGCCTCTTAAAGTCGTAGTCCCCACTCACTCACCGTAGAACACTAATGGGAATATCTCCAATGACTCATCAGAGAAGCTGCTTCTGATATAATTGGTATCAAAGTGCCTTCATCAAGATACCCCTGGTTTAACGAAAAATGTAGGCAAGGCGACATAGAATTCCATCCCCCTGACTTAGACGAAGTTAAATTAGTTATATCGACGCTTAAGTCTAATCAAGCTGCTGGAGGAGACGGACTATTTCCTGGGCTATTAAAAGCAACTAGAAATGACCTGGGTGGGAACATGCATCAGCTCATCTATAAGATATGGTCAAAGAAAGTGTGGAATCGCTTTTCAAATCCACAATAAAGAAAAGTGCCAACCATGGAGGAATAAGTCTTCTAAACATCGCCTATAAATTCTGTTCTGCGCTACGTGAGCGTCTCAAACCTCACATGAACAATTTGGTTGGTCTATACCAGTGAGATTTTGGACCATGTTTACACCACGGTAGATCATGGAAAAAACCCGGGAGTTTCATATCGTAACTAATTATATGTCTGTCGACTTCAAAGCTAAATATGGCATGCATAGGGACGAGCTATATAAAGTCATACCAAGTTTTGAAATACCTGCCAAACCGGTCAGTTTGTTCAGGGTGCCTGTAGAGAGTTATTGCGGTTTTATCAAGTCGGTAATGATCTTCAATGTCAGGAAAGGTTTTAGACATAGCGATGCGCTGTTTTGTGACTCTTTTGACATCGTCCTTGAAAGAATCGTGCAAAATTCACTAGCCAATATAAAAGACTCGAGCTTTTTTAAGTCTGCAGGTGGATTTGATGTGATTGAACGAACACAGCGAGTCGCTAATGAGTTACAACAGGTTAAGTGCGGAGGTGGGACCAAGTACCCTTATCACTGCGGCCAGGTTACGCCTATTCAGATTTAGCCGTCAATGAAGCAATTGCGAGTATTGAGGTGGAAGCTGTCAAAATGAGTCTAAAAGTAAACGATGGTAAGTCCGAATACATCCTGCCATCAGAAAAGGATGCACACTATCGACGTCACCATTGGCAGTTATAACTTCGGGGTAGTTAAGGAGCTCGCCTATCTTGGGTTCCCAATTATCATCAACAACGACAGCACCGCAGATCTACTCTTGTCAATTGTTGTTTCTTTGGGCTCAGGAGGTAATTGAATAAAAGAGCTCTCTCTTGTAAAACAAAACTAGCCTATAGAATCCAGGTCCTGGTTTATGGAGCAGACGCTTGTGCCTTTGCGAAAGCAGATGAAAAAGCACTTGGCCGTTTTGAAGGAAAGATACCGCGTGTGATTTTCGGGCCTGCTTGTTTTATAGGGGAATGTAGAGAAAGGTCCAACCACGAACTTTATTAGTTGTACAGCGAGATCGGTGTAGTTGCTCGTCAACGGGTCCAATGTCTGAGGATCTTGTTTGGCCTTTTTAAGGTTCTGATCCGAACTTCGTTCTCCTTTTTTTCGTTTTGCAGAATCTATAACAGTAAATTCGCCTTTATTTGAAGCTATTGAAGCCTAGTAGCTGTGGGCTTCCTATGTTATTGGGCACTTAACCCAGCACACAATCTCTATTCGGTAAGGCCAACCTCTTTTGGGGCATCTTGAGTATTACGGGCCGAATTCTCTAGAACCAGTAGTCCACATCCGGGATATAAGAGGTGTCGTTCCGTTAACCCATGCCGGAGTCATCAGTCCTGAAAAAATCCTTATTTGCATCAGCTCTAAATACTTGTACAGTGGAGCATGTAAGAGGCTGCAATGCTAGCTGTTGACTTCACCGTAATTGCAGTTATGCGAACCTGTTCGACGAAGGTCGTCCTCCTTCCGAGGCTGGGGCATTTCAACAGGCAATATTTTTTCTTGCTCAACAATCGCGCTTAGTTTTGACAAGACTGGTCCACGAGGGGATAAATAGATGTGGATCGTTACGACATGTGCCAGATTGACGCTGCTTACTCTAGTCGTAAAACACCCAACTACCAACGTTTAGTATCAAAAAAATATCGTATCAGGATCAACGCAGTTATGAGTACCCTCTAGCATGTTAAAGAGTTGAGAACGTAGAAGGCATATTCAAGGTCAAAGCCTGGGTCTCATGACATAATCCCGAACAGTCTTGCCTAACAATTAAAATGAACTTCTATTAGACTTATATTTTAGGATTCAGGAGGTGGGAGAGCCAGTCGTACAAACGTCATCATCATCAGTGTGCGTAAACACGGAAAAAGGTTCCCAATTTCCTCATTCTAGTAATAGTATACGACGACAAGGATAGTTGAGATATAGAGGTAGGGAGAGATCTATTGGATAAGGTAACTTCAATGTTAGAAAAGGAGGTAGATGAGAATCACAGCGAAGGTTAGGAGAAGATGGTGGGACACTTGGCCTTATTTTTGCAAGGTAACCATCCTCTCTGTGCTCAGTTTGGTCCCAGTACCGTCGACAAACGCTATTGCAGCGAACAAGAACACCAACAGTCTATAATCCCCGCGAGTCATTAGCCTGAGCTCGTATGTATATCCTGCCAAAGATGAATAACTTCAAATTCATCGCGAAAAGGAGAAAAAATGTTGAACTCACAAAGGACAAAAACTTTATTTGACATTCAAAAATGATGATTACAATTATTTGGAGGACGTAATGAATGTCCAAGCACGAACTCCTGAAGACTTAAGAATAGGGTTCACTCGATTTTCGCAAATCCTATTTACGTCTGTGTAAGTTCAAACAGGAACTAGGGCACAACTGTGATACTTGTCAGTTGAAAACGTTCGCATAGTACTTAAGGAAATATATTTTCCGAATCTGACTTACGCTAATAGGTGAACAGTCGGTGAAATAAATCTGCCCTGCATTCTATCTGCCCGCAGCAACCATTGGCACTAACATTTCCCTACTCCTGAGGAAATGCATTCAATCCTTAAAAATTAGATTAAAAATACCCCAGCTACCCAAATAGCCACAATCAGTCCCGTCCATCCATTTGGATCTCTTTCACTACCGTCACATAAGTTTGGGCATGTTTAATCCTTTTTTGCCGTCGAAATTCTGCAATCCGTTTGCGGTACACGGTATATCTTTGCAACAACTTTTGGTTTCCCAGCTTAGAACGGAGAAATATGTACCCTCGGCTTGGTATTAAAATTCATTTGGCTCGCCTTATCCTGGCCAGCGGTGGCTCTTGCCTTGGCCCTCTAAAGGATATTCGGCGTTAATACATCCAAACCATGGGAAAAAATATCATGCTCTGCACAAACATTATTTTTTATTTCGCTTCTTTTTTTTTCGGTTTTTGTATTCCAATAGAACAGGACGTCTGTCGTATGTTGTTGTAGCCGGAGCTTCTGCTCCGGGTAGTACAGCTCCAGCTCCCTGAATCTCGACATAAATTTTCGTAGCCTCTTACTATGGGATCGTCGTCGTGTGTTTCGCGCTACTAGCGAACCGCACTTGAAATATCAAAAGTCCTTGTTTCCTGTTTCACTTCTCTCCTCGTTATCCTTTTTCCCATGTTTTCCGGTATTTTTATTTATTTTTTTTTTGGTTTCGTTGTTTCTGTTTTTGAAGAGATTTCGAGTTTCGTGGTGAAGCCACCTCCTTTGCGTCTTCCACTTTGTGGTCTGACATTTGGTTTTACAGTTCAGATAGCCTGCGAAAGCATATGTGGCAGTGGTTGACGCTGTACCTGCAGGAGGAAATATCCAAAAGGAGACTAGCTTTTGTTGCTTCTACTGGACGAGAGTTGAATAAATTTCCACGATAACTGTAACTTAGGAAAATGTGAATTTTTTTAAGAAAAAAGTAAATAAAAAGAAAACTAAGCCCAAGGAGCTACGGTTTAATAAATTTTCCGAGTTCTTTGCTTCATATTCGCCGTTTGCTCAGAGAGTATGATCCTTCGTACGGATATCGCCTGCTCGTGGGAACATGGAAAAGTGTTTCTTTTTGATGGGGGCATCCTCGGTAAGTTTGAAATTTTTGTTTTATTCCTCTGCAGGATTATTTGGCATTTCGCCGGGGTATCCGCATGTTTCTGTCCGTGTGTCTGTTTGTCAGTCTGACTGTGTGTATTTGTACTGTTGCACATATAACTAATTAGTATAATGCATTTGGTGTTTTGTTGTATTTTTTTGCGAGTAGCTCAAGGCAGTCCTGGATTCTGGGGGTGTCTGTGCAAAAGAGGAGTTCTAATTGAAAAGTTTAAGGGATGGTGGCTAAGGGAAACTTGGGCTTAACTTCTAATTTATTTAAATGGGCGAAAAGTGTTCACGCCTGGTCGCAATTATTTCCAATGAAGTTGTGGCGAGACGTGGCAGCTTAAAGAGGAGTCTTTTGGTATTTTGTGTGCTTTCTTCTGAGGGGGAACTAGTGGTAAGTATTTTGGACTTTGGGGGTTTTCTTCAGTGCGTTGGGTGCGACTTGTAGAGAGGGGTGGCTAGATTTAATGGGATTGCCTATTTGAAAGTCGTTAATTTTAATAGAAAATGGTAGAGTAAATTAGACGCTTGTTAATCATTGCCACTAAGGCTGGGGGACATGAGATAGATAATGAATGGTGAGCTCTTAATTAATCAGCTCTAGTTTTGTAAGGACAATCGAGAGAGTGGAAGGAAAAAAACTAATCTGATCTGAATCAGAGACCAAAAATATCAGGCAACACATAGCTGACAGGATGCGTAAATAAATGCCAAAAACATCAGCCACATATGAGTACAAGTCCTTGGTTTTAATCCAACTTTTTAATGGCATGTATTATTCCTACTGAATATTGACCGAAACTACCGAAACTTCAAAAAATGCTGGTTCTCGAGAGATAAGCTTTTGATTTTTTTTTTTTTTTTCTTTTTTGCTATGGCCGTTGTCCTCCGATATCGACTGCTCACTTTTGACCTCGCTTTTTCTTCTAAAGATTCTCCTTTTTATCTTCTAGATTTTTGCGTCGCCCGTGGTTTGTATTTCTGTTAGAAAGTCTTTCGTTTTCTGGTGTCTGTTGTAACGTCTAAAAATCCACCGTTCGTTGGCCAACCGGATTGGAAATATTCTACCTTACAGGAAACGGCAAATATTTTCTTCGTTGACTTCCAATCACTTGCTCCACTTTCCGATGGAGTCATCCCTTTTCTTCCACTTACTCTCTTGGCTTACTACTTAATCATTTTCCTTCTTTGTACGGCTGAATGCTCCACCGTGTTCGGCAAAAGGAACAAACCCCTTCAAGTTGTCAAAAAAAACTATAACAAACAACGTGAAGCAGGTAAGTATATCTTGGTGTTCCAGAATCTCTCTTCTTTAGCTTTCGTAACTGCGTTCGGCAGAAACGAACGAAGCAAAACTGAAGGAAAGAATGTTCCTGGTACATTTATAGGAACTACTGGTGAAGCTAGTCTCTCTTACGAAGCGTTTATCAAAGGACAAAGATGCTCTTTTATCGTAGATTCTGGTGCTAGCGTTTCTGTTCCAAAAAGACGATTACAAGAGATCCTCCGATGAAGTTGATGGGCATTTTCGGGGGAGCGATTTGGTGTCAAGGGATATCGGAGGTGAGATTTCTTGTTAACCATAAGGAATTCCCTCATTATTTCGCTATAGTGCCACATGGAGTACCGAATATTTTAGGAGTCGATTTTCTATTGAGGCGTCAGTGTCACTTAGATTTCGAAGAGATGATAATAGAAATGTACGGCAACCAGCATCCATTGCACTTATCGACGTCGGAAATACTGAAAGTCGGATGAGAAACCCTGGTCGAAAATAATCGACTACTCACTATAGCAGCGTTAGTGGAGCCAACACCTGCTTTCGAACTACCAAAAGGAGTAGAAGCCTAATCGGCCGCTGCAGCAAAAGCTTCATCGTCAGGATAACCGATCTCTCTTCGCGTGATACAATCCTACAGCAGAACACTGTGGTGGCGAAAATGGAAACGGTGGAGATATGCGAAGTCCCAACTAGTTCGGCCACTAGCAAATTTACAGGCTTAAAGGATTTTCTATAAGAAGTATCCCCCGAATTTTCCAAGGAGCTGCTGATAGAGTTTGAGTAACTATTGGAAGAATTTCAAGTAGTGTTCTCAAAAGGACCAGCGGACTTTGGACGAATAGGGACGGCAAAACTCAAAATCGATACCGCAAAGTCAAAACCAATCAAGCTAACGGCGAGAAGAGTCCCAATGGCCAAACGCGAAGAGATGGAAGATCCAATTAAGGATATGAGCAACAGAGGAGATATAGAACGTTCAAATAGCCCCTGGGCTGCATCTTGTGTTATTCAAGAAGAAAGATGGATCTTCAAGGTTTTGAGTAGATTATCGATAGCTCCTCATTTAGCTGGATTCCTACCCCTTGCCGCTTATGGATGGCTTCTTTTATATAATGGCAGGTGTGAAGTGGCTTTCTACGATAGACCTCTGAAGTAGCTACGAGCAGGTAGAAATGGATGCCAAAGACAAGGAGATAACAGCTTTAACAAATGGTAATGTGATATAGCACTTCAACCGTTTAGCCTCTGCAATGCACCGGCTACGTTCGAAAGGGTGATGGACGAAGTTCTTCGAGGACTTTCATGGCGGACTGCACTCGTTTATTTAGACAACATCATGGTTTACTCTTGAACATTTGAAGAGCACATACGAAACTTTGAGCGATTGCAAAAGTCAAATTTAAAATTAAGCCCAGGTTAGTGTCTGTTTCTCAAATCCAAAGTAATTGAGCACGGATACGCAGAAAGTCAGTGGGGTTAACTTGGCCGAACTCCAAGACTAAACGCCAGGTACGAGGATTCCTTGGACTGTGTATCTATTACCGGCATCGATGGATTTTCGACAGTTGCTAAACCGCTTTCAGAATTTACGGAAGAGAAACGCCGATTTGCATGGAAAGGAAACTGTGAGTTAGCATTTATTACCCTAAAATGTAGGCTTACAAGTATTCCGATTTTGGCATTTCCAACCACCGACGACACAGATGCATCAAACGTTGGTATTAGCGCTGTTTTTAGCCAGAATTGAATATTTTAGCCTCTACTACGTTACAAGACGAGAGTTGCTAGCTGTGGTTTTGGCAACAAAGCCCTTTCATTACTATCTCGTTGGAAGAAGATTCCCCTACGTACTGACCACGCGTCCATTCGTTGTCTGTGCAACTTTAAGCTATCCGAGGGTCAGGTGGCACGGTGGTTAGGGCGGTTGCAGTAGTCGTACTGGTTATCAACATGGCAACGCTGACGCTCTTTCCAGGAGACCATGTGGCGAATACAAAGATTTCACGAAGGCGGACATCAAAGAAAAAGAGCGCTGCGGATACTGCACTTGAAAACCGAGGAGGCTACTTTGACAATCGAACAGCAAAAAGATCCAACTTTAGCAAAAGTGAGCAAGTAGCTAAAAGAAGGACAGAAGGACAAAATAAAATTCGGATAATTATGATTGAAATTTAAGTTTCAACATTTTGGTAATCGCTGCGGCAAATTCCTTCATATTGTCGAATTATCCCTCTTCAGACCGTATCACATTCATGATGAATCTTGGAAGAAGTTTAATAACACCACATCATAAGCGAATATATGCAATACCGCAACTTTCAACCACCTTGATCAAAAAGTTCCCGCACCGCAAGGTGCTCCCATTGTTGCGATTTGAGTTCTGTTTTTTTGTTAAGTTAGTAAATCTGTTGTTGACATTCCCTCTAAAACCTAGCATCATAGCTTGACATTTGCAAAAGCTACGTAGCCAAGAGTACATCTATTTTTGTGAGTGTTGGCGATTTTTTACTATTTGGATTTAAATTTGCAACAACGAACTTGTATTACATTTTGCGTACAAAACGGATTTAATGGTGCGCGAACGTTGGAAATGTTGGAAAAGTGTTTCGGCAACGATTCTCTAAAGAAAACGGTAGTTACCAGTTGTTCAAAAGTGCTGGTGAGTCAATCGAAGATGATGAACGCAGTGGCAGACCATCGACATCGAAAACAGACGAAAACATTGATGAAGTAAAAGAAATGTTGGTCAGTAGCCGCAAACTAACTATCAGAGAGATAGCGGAGGACCGTCCAAGACATTTTGGTTAATGATTTGGGTTTCCGTCGTATAGCAGCAAAGTTGGTGCCAAAAGACCTTAATTTCATGCAAAAAAGAGACCGTGTTGACGTCGCAAAAGAGATGATTTGCGAGGCTGAATCCGATCCCACATTCATCAAAAGGATCATTACTGAAGACGAGACGTGGGTTTATAGGTACGACACGCAATCCAGACATCAGGCAAGTGAATGGCGTTCACCAAATGAGCCGAGACCAAAAAACCACGTCGTTTTCAGTCAAAAAAGAAGGCAATGCTCACGGTTTTCATGGATTACAACGGTGTAGTGCATCATGAATTTTTGCCAGAAGGTCAGACAGTAAACAAGGAGTACAAGTATTATTTTGGCGTTATGAGACGTCTGCGTGAAGCAATTCGCCGAAAGAGACCAGAATTGTGGGCAGAAAACTCGTGGATTTTGCACCATGATAACGCATCGTCGCACAGTGCCATCACTATTCGTAATTTTTTGAGGAAAAATGCAACAAATGCCATCCAACAGCCACCGAATTCACCAGATTTGGCTCCCTGTTTCAGCGTTTCAGCAGCCGAGAAGAAGTAATGGAAAAATCGCAGGAAGCACTGATGGACATACCGAAAACCGAATTTAAAAAAATGTTTCGAGGATTGGATCAGGCGTTGCATAGGTGTGTTGCAGTCGATGGTGATTACTTTGAAGGGGACAATATAGATTTAGATGAATAAACTTGTATTTTTAATTTTCTGAACTTTGGGAACTGGTCTGATCAATGTGGTATAATTAAAGGCAAGCAACGCTCTTCTCATTCGAAAAATAGGATTTGAACGACTCATACAGTTTTGATCTGCGAAATACGAGTATATCTTCTTACCGACGTTTTACTAAAGCCGACTATAATGAAGTGCATTTTGATGGCTGAGTCTTATTCACATATCCATCATGCTGCGTTAGGTTTGCTCAGTAATTAGTTTCATCCATCCTACACCTTAGGACTCTTTCCGAGAGATGCACTTGTCCAATGTCCAGCCCGTTCTAAAAAAGGCGAATCTTCTTCTCTCTCCTCCTATAGAACCACTGCCCTTACATCCCACCTTTCCAAGATCATCGAAACGATGATAAACCGTCAGCTCATGAAATATCTCGAAACACGAAAACTTTTCAATGACCGGCAGTACGGCTTTCATAACAACAGGTCTACTGGCACGTCTCACCAAAAAGTGGAACCAAAGCGTATATCAATCTGGCGAAGGCAAGATAATTGCACTTGATGTTTCTAAGGCATGTGACAGGCTGTTTTGTCGAAAATGCGTGAATTTGGGATTGATGACTCTCTTCTTCAAGTTGTCGTGGATAGTTTCAAGTCTGATAATCACAAAATAAATCCCTTGTCTGCTACTTCTAATCCATGACGTGGCCATAATAGTGAAGTGTAAATACTTAAATATTTTAAGCGACATTACGGAGGTTGCCCTGAAGATGGGTAAAAAGTCGCGATCTGAATGTCAACCCTTCCAAAACGGAACTGGTTCTTTTTACCAAAAAGTACAAGATAGCGCAAAACTCAACGGAGTGGAATTGTCGCTGGACAGCGCGAAGTATCTGGGTATGATTTCGAATAAATAATTGGATTGGAATCAAAGAATGCAAAAGAACAGTAAGAATAACTTGGAGCTTAGGACCTGCTATGGTGCACTGGCTATATACCGTAGAGTTAAGACCCATTCTTACATATGGTGCACTAGTATGGTGGAAAACAACAAACAAGAAAATGGTTTACAGACAATTAGCGGCGGCTCAAAGAACGGTTTCCATAGCCATTACAGGTGCGCTCCGCACTACCAGTATGTCAACATTGGACACCTTTCTGCACCTAATACCGCTTGATTTACAAATCAAAAAACTCGCTGGCAACAGTGCGGTACGACCCACTAATTTGGGTCACTTCACTACGGTATAGAGAGAAATGAACATGCGGGTGAGCTTTCAAGAAAAGAGGGTTTCCCGGCAAAACTGAGGTTGCCTACATCAAACCACCCCTTTGCATAGTGAGGGGCACTATCGAAGTAAAAATGACAAAGACTGCCAACCTAACGTGGTGAAGTCTTGAAGGACACAGGGTATCCAAGGCTCTCTGGTCACTTTTTGGCGGTAAAAGATCTAGGGACTTAATAAAATTAAACACGGATAGGCTTAGGACAATAATAGGAACTCTGACAGGACACTGCGGAAACACACAAAGAGACTCAAATTTTAAATAGGTAGTATATCCGCAGATTTTTCGGTGGTCTGCAAGCTGTTGAGGATATAACACCATACTGTGTTATATCACGTAGTCGAAGAAAATTTTTAGGAAATTTTATAAAAATCTAGACGAAATAGGCAGAAACAACTTCAAAGGCCTTCTTGGATTTTGCTGGGAAATTAGGTTTGTTCAATTTGAAGGCAAATTCAACTGGTTCGAAAGGGATCGCGATGGGCCCGTTTTAGTGCCTGGTGTCTGTGTGATGTCATATCCATCATAACTCTTTTTAACCTAATCTAACCTAGTTCTAATCCCATATATTCCTTTGCTGACGACAGTACTCTTTATTTTTCATATTCAATCTCTGACTCACCTCCCTGATCTTTGGCTGTAGAACGGGAACGCCAGCGTATGTTAAGCTCATCAAATTCTGATATTCGCAGCGTAACTAGTGGGGGAACCACTAACAGAGTAGATTTTAATGCTTCCAAAACACAATATTGTTTGCTCTCGTTAAAGCGAAATTTAAATACGCAGCCATTATCCATGAATGGCATTTATGTACATCGTCGAAACCGATAAACTTTCCATTCTCGTTACGTGTGTCAATGACAACTTACGTTTTAATGACCACATATCCGATGTCGTCAAAAATGCTGCGAATTGTCTAGGTTTCCTCAAGCGATGTAAGAAATATTTCATCCCCAACTGATCTGGCCTCAATATGGCATTTATCGCCAGATTTTGGAGTAATATGTTCAAATCTAGTTGGGTTCGCTTAAAACATGTCTGCACCTGCTAGATAGGATTCAAAACCGTGCGATAAAACTCATAGGTGATACTAATATCACTCAAACAATGGGCACCCTCGAACACCGACGTAATGTCTCGAGTCTCACTCTGTTTTATCGCTATTTCCACCAACAGTGCTGCATTGAAATCGCCAGTAGCATTCCGCACCTTCAAACCCGTCTCGTTATGAATGCTTATCAGTATACCTCAAACCTACTTTCGGACGTACTTTAAAATATCGTGACTCGTTCCTAAGCCTTACAACTCACTTATGGAATTCTCTGCCTAGCTCTTTATTTCCTACTCATTATAACTTTCAAACATTTAAAACCAACGTTCGTCGGTACTTCTCTTTCTTCCCTCTCTGATTTTCCTTCGCCCTCCCTGTCTGCAAGCATTTTAAGGGCACATAAATCCCTTCAGCGTGCGCATATTATAAAAAAAAAAACTAAAGGTCCTCTGGGCAAAAAAAAAACATTGTTTCATGCCTCATCTCTATATCCCCGGACTAGTACTCCATACATTACTTTGCCATAGCTTGAAAAATCGCTTGCTTCGCACTGTGGTCTCTACGAGTATGTATGCATGTTCTTCAAAATAAATCAATTGCGCATTCCCTTCAGCTAGTTCAATTTGAAGGTTCTTGGACATTTTGAGGTTTGGCATAAGCGGAATCTTTAGATACTTGTAATCTCGAGGAAAGTGAAAACATCAATTTCCTTTCATTTCGTGGGTTCCTTCCATCTCAAACTGGTTTCACGCTTTGTAGTACGCTTGGAGTCTGTTCATCTTGAACTGTATACCACGCTATCATGTCGAATCTGCTCAGGAATCTACATGGAAGGTATAGAACATTTCCCTTCTACTACTACTGCAGTGTTATACAGCTTAAATATTTGGTATACAAGACAGTCTAGGATTACTCATCTTCAACAATCTCAAAAAACGAATTGATGTACATATCTCCGGTTCTCTTGTTCTAACATAAACATTTATATTGTCAACTGTTACGAATAGCTGATGAATTTTTTTCAGGACTTATTTGTTCATCGTCGATGTGAGGTTGTAGAGGGTTGTTTTTGTTAAACGCAAACACGGGCATTTAGTTTAATTTAAGGTGTTTATCCATTATGAACGATGTATTTCGATATAATGCTTTGAACACGACTTCCGACATCTTGATTTGTCGGCTGTTTTTGACGAAGCTACTGGTCTACTTCGAGATATAATGTTGTCGCTGTATCGAGTCCTTAGTAAGTCAATCATTTCATGTGCAATCTGACACGAATCGCCATTCTGCTGGAACCATATATCGTCCGGATTAACGTCGTTCATATTATCAAAAATAGCGGTATCATTGGACATTGATATAAAGCCAGCGAAAGAGAATGGTAAAAAGAAGTAACCTTGAGATCAAAAATGATTTTTCGATAAAATCAAGGGTCAACTTTTCGAAAAATTTTCGAAGCACCGAAGTAACAATTCTGGATCTTTCACTCACAACGGCCAAAGTTTCTTCAATGGAGCTGCTTAGTCTGCTTTGCGTTGCTGCTGAGACCTAAAAGCCTATTTTCTCTATCCGTCGTGAGCGATATATTGTATTACAATTTATAACATCTTCACGCAGACTTCAGCTTCTTTAAATGAAATATCTCCGAATTTAAGAACAAAGCCTAAGGATTACCCAAATCGACCCAAAATAAACTGGATGTACACACATATCGAAATTTAAAGCTGATACCATTCTACGAAAGTACTTAATCCCATTCTGATAAAAAAACAAAGACGTCTTTATAATTGTCCTATATCCTAGATCATACCGCTAATGATCACTGATCACCTGCTCAAGGAGCAGCCTAATTCCATTCCATTTTTGAGACAACGAATTAACTTTATCCAGAGGGAACATCTCCACAATACTAAATAAAAACGGCATCATGCCTCTAAAAATAACCAAAATCACTGATCATAAATCAAACAGGTGATCTTGCCAAAAATGAAGCAATTCAACAAAACGTCCATTTCTCAATTCGGGCCAAAACTAATGATCGTCTCTCACCTTCGATGCATAGAGCCGAACGCTTGCTCTTGGATAATAACAGGTTTTAGATTTTATAGCGAAAATTGCTGCCTCATCCAATGTATCTTTCGAGGGGTGCGAAAGACAAAAAATACATAAATTCAGGTCTGAGCTAACCTGCAGATCATAAATCTGTTCTACATGCAGGTAAGTCATCGTACAAACATACGTTCCACACGTACGATCTCCACCTACCCGTTGCTGTTCCTGGTCGTAACATTGTTTTCCCTATAATTACTCCCCGATTTAGGAGTCCTAATGCAATAATCTCATATCCTGTGTGTAGTGTAGGACCAGCATCGTGTCTATAAATTTGATCCCGCAACTCTCAACAAAAGGTTCTACGCAGCATGTGGCTATTTCGTTGATTCTTTGCTGCCTGTATGTGAATGTGTATTCCTCTAACAACAACACACAACAAACACAAAAACAGACAAAAGAGTAAAGCAAATTAATTTATTGATGTTGCCCTGCTCTAGTAGTCGTCGACTTGGACAACGATCATCATCAAATTCCCGCAGGGGTCCTCCTGCGGCGCTCTAGCGCTCTTCATATATGATATTCTTGGGATAGAGAAAGATCCTTTTATCCACCTACCATAATGCCGCCGACACACATCTCTATCAGAAGAGTTTCAGAACCTGCCTTTGCGTAATCTGTTTTTGTGTACTCGTACTCGTATGTCTGTCTATTCAGTTCGGAGAAACACAAAATTTTTGGACATGAGATGAATTTTAGTTTTTTTTTTTTTCGGTTGTAAGGGAAAAAGTATCTTTTTAGATTGTTGTACGAGAGTGGATATCTTATTCAGGTCGACCTAATGCCATTTGTTTCAGTCTTTCACGGTGTAGACTTTTTGCTGGTCGTAGATCGTGATAAGACTATCAACAGAGTTCCGCCCGAAGCCAGGCCAAATGGTAGACACTATTTCTGTTTTCTGTCATTTTTTTTTTTTTGGGTTAGTTGCAGGATATCCCAAAGTGGAACTTATCTGATCGTGGTAATGTTACTAATGAAGACATCTTGAGAAGATACGAGATACCAAGCGATGTCTGGCATTTAGTTGTTTTGCCTTGGAGCTGTTAATTAAGTAATTTCAAGGATTTTAGGCATGCACATCCTATTTCCAATCCCTTTGCCCGATGGAGTGGTTGGAATTGGATATTAAGTGCCAAGAAATGCATAATGGAGGCACAAATTGCTTTCAAGTAGATTGAAGGACATTTGAATGGGATTGCATGTTGTGCGGTGCTTGATCGGTTATTTGGAATTTCTATGATCATTGCGACAAATTAGCGTGACATTTTCAGGGAAAATAGTTCTGTCAAGTGGTATTGCAGACACTGTACTCATGTTTGTTGGCAATTTCTAGACGGTGCACTTTTCTGAAATACTTGACATCAAAAGATCGAAGTCACAGAAGTCTGGTACTTTGGAGTCGAATTACCATCACTTGGGTATCTTGATATGGTGTATGCGCTAGGCAATGCAATTTACCGATCTGGCTAATGTCATTGTGCTAACGTATAACTCTGGCTCTGGCGGAAACCGACTGTACCCACTGTAGCCACCTACGTATAAGTTTTCATAAGAGGAAACTATATTTTAGCACTATGGTTTCGGTTTTTATAGATAAAATCGATTTAATGAAGAAGAAAAGGACGATTTTCTAAATATATCCTTTACAAGCTCATCCTGCAAACCGGGGAGAAATATCTTTAGTACCATCATTGACAACATAAAGGTCGATTTAGTAAAGGGAGTGAATGTTTGGCAGTTATTGAGTAATCAAAGTCTGCGTCGTGCAGGTGTCGAACCAGCACTGAGGATGGATTCAGGCTAATCGATTTTGCGGCGACTTTTCCATGCAACAACATCCTTAGCGGAACCTGACAGTAATTATAAAATTGTGAACCAGATGGATCACTGGAGTATGGCGATCGCCGTAAGGAGCAGATGCAGTAATCTTTCTGAACATTCTGGGGAGCTAGCATTGACTTGGACCACTGTTTTATTATTGCAAAAGTGTAAGTGTAGACATCTCTAATCCGAAGAGTTTCCAAAAATACTGTGAAGTAGTATAGCGGCTTCAATCGAAAGAGACTGTTTAAGTAGTCCAAATGTCTTGCGAAGGTCGGTCAAAGAAGCGTATGACCGACAAGTGTTGAAAAACAAAAGACATGTGAGGTGGTTCTGTATAAACGGATGGAAGCTGCTCGAGATCTCTAGGAGTAAAAGAGATGAGGGAAACATCTGATTCTTTAAAATAAAAACAAGAAGCTTGCGAACGAACGAGACTTTGGAAGGTGCGTTTCCAGAAACGATGTTCAGTAGTTGTACCTCACTTACTTACATATTTAAGCGCCGCTACAGTCCGGCATGAATCTGGGACTTAACAAACAACTCACTCCGGCCGACACAATCTATCGTCAGCCTTCAGTGCCGCACTCGAAGTTCGTTGAGGTCCATGTCGTACTCTGCTACGCGGTCCATTGGGGCTAGGCTCTAAGACTCTTTGGACTCAAATTGTGGCATTCCTATTCGATTCGTAGAAGCTTGAATAAACCAATTTCAATGTATAGGCCCCAGTCCATACATACGGGATCACGTGCAGTATCTTTCTCTCTAAATGTCCAAGTGCGTATTCACCCACTTTTGACAATGTCCAAGCCCCTGTCCCACGATCGGGATTATAAGGTTCCTTGAAAAATGGTACCCTAAAAGTTAACAGAGAAGTCAGCTAAACCGGGTGACAAGAAGCCCGAAAAGAAACCCCCATCAGCAGCTGCATCAACTGCAGCAGCAAAGCCAGCTTCAACTAAGGCAACCATAACCAAAAAGCCAAGTGCCAAGAAGGTTGCAGCTACGAAGCCAACCACAGCTGTTAAGAAACCAGCACCGAAGTAAAAAAGGCCCCCCCCTCCAGGAAGACAAAAGTGAAGGCCGCCGCTAAGCCAAAGGATGCCAAGAAGAAGTTTGGTAGTAGGCCACAGTCGTTGGTTGCCAAATAGGTGGCCAAGACTAAGGCTAAGTCCTTGAGACTCATAAAACAAAATTAGGTCTGAAAGTTCAGAAGGGAACAGCTGATGCTAAGCTTTTTTGAAGGCCAATTAGGTTCAGACCAAAGTCATCATCTGAACATAACATTGCCACGCAACGCAGAATATCCAAGGAAGGTTGTTTCAAGCAGGAGTCGCATGGATACCTACAACATCATCAAGTATCCATTAAAGACTGAAACTGCCATGAACAAGTTGGTGTCCTTGACGCACCTGAGGGCGAAAAAGAATCACATTCGCGCTGTCGACCGCTAGCTGTACGATATCATGATCGTGAAGGTGAAGACCCTCATCAGATCTGATGGACAGAAGTAGGTCTACGTGCGATTGGCTAGGGACTACGATGCGTTGGATATTGCCAGCAAGATCGGCTTCATGTAAACTGTTCTCCGGCGGGAGGATTGCTTTATTATTTTTCTTTTACATATAGAGATAACGTGTTTGGAGCAGATTAACGTGCTGTGTTCTCTCGAGTGTTCTCATAAAGGCAGTTTGGTCTAACGAGAGAAGGTTGTGTTAGTTATTAACTATCAATGATGACGTTCTGGCCAAGCCTTTTATAATGACAACAATGTCGTCCGCCTTACCTATATCCTTTCTTGCCATTGAAGATCTTGGTGAATTTTTAACCAGCCGCGATAAAACAGCGAGAATTCTCGGTACTCATCCTGCACACCCTGATGCGTGTTTGGCAGGAATGTCAAAAGAAAACAGGGCGTAGTATAGTTCGTTTCTAAGCACGCTGTTATATGCGGCTTTAAAGTCGGCAAGCAGATGGTGAGTGCCCATCTGAATCTCCCTCGCCTTTTTCCAAAATCTCGCGTGAACATTTGACCGACGGTGGACATACCTTTCCTGAAAACGCACTGATATAATGCCAACCAGATGGTTCTTGAATAGTTTCAGCCACTCACATAACATGGCAAAAACAATTTGAAAGGTGATATTTTGGAAACTTGTTCCTCTATTGTTAGTGCAGTCAAAAAGGTCTCCTTTCTTGAGGGTCGGCAAAACGATCCTGAGATTCCATTCATCGAGCACGCTTTCTGCTGACCATATCTTACAAGTACAGATGAATTGGTGCATGTTTCTAAGCAGGCCATCCCCAGCTGCTATAAATAGCCCAGGAGGCATTCCTAATTTGTTGGCAGCTTTATTTGATTTTGGCTTCGATATCGCTGCACTAACGTCGTCAAGAGGATGCAATTTTCCGTCGTTTTCATCCAGAGTGAATAGTTAATTTTGCCTAACAGGGGGACTTTGGCTATTGTCGCCTTTAAACAGTCAGTAGAAGTAGTCTTCCCATATTCTCTACACCAACTGTGACTATACTGCTAGTTGTCTATGTTCACTTTTGCAGGCTTCCGTTCTGGCATTGCAGCCTTGGCATGTTCGTTTTATCATCTGGTAAAACATTTGAACGTCATTCCTGCAATAACGTCTCTCAATCTCCTCGCGTTTCTTCTGTTCTTTCTTTTTCATTTCGGGAAGCCTCTTCTTTTCCCTAGTTTCCTGCTCGTAGAACTCACGAGCAGCAATTGTCTTTATATGCTTCTGGTTCGGTTCCATGTATCTGTATTCATCGTCAAGCTAAAGGTTTCTTTGCGGCGGCAATTTGAAACCAATCATATAAGAAGCATCTTCTCTGATGTGTCGCTGACAACATTCCCGTTGGTTTGTGATAGGGGGATAGGAGTCGCGAACGGCATAAATTTCAACGCTCTCTTGTGATTTGTGCGAAAGAAAAATTCTACGTCGAATATTTGGTCCTGTCTGCGAGGAGGGCGAATGGAATAGAAAATATAACTGCGAACTCTACGAGCTCTAAAGCCAGATGTAGTCCGGAAGGTAAAAATCCGTCGATTGCTCTGGCTCGGTCACATTAAGCGAATGGGCGAGAACGCTCCAGCTAAGAAAATCTTCGAATTACCGGAAGACCGAACCTCCGGTTTAAAGATCAAGTAATCGCGATCGCCAGAAGCCTTGGTCCAGTAAACTGGAAGCAACGTGACCGGGACCACGAAGGATGGGAAGCCGCATCAGTTCAGGCTCAGACCCAGATATTTTTTTTTTGATTTTGAAAAGCATGCGTGCGTGCGGATCGCACGGATGTACCTGTAGAATGAGGTCAATTAGTCAAAAGGTCTGTTAAAATATGTTGAAACTCAAAAACAACATCAAATCAGATAAACTTTCCTCGCTTTCCCGGGGAACGTACTTTTACCTTCGCCTAGCGTTGTCGCCTCTAGTAACCAAGAAAACGTGTGAATAAATGTGCGGAGTTCAAACAAATTGGGGGATTTATGTAATTCAGAGACCTTTGTCTTTCATTCCAGAGGAAACTCTATTCATTGAAATAAAAACAGCATCACATGCTAGCAACTTGAAAACTCTAGACTAGACGACATAGACGAGACAAGGGTCTGACACCAAGGAAAAAAATGAGAATAGTAGAATCTGAAATTTACCCAAGCAGTGACACAGGTAGGATTCGTAATGAGGACGACTATACTTTCTCGAGGAATATCATGATGAGAATTCCAAATACAGATATGTTTTACTTTAAATGATGATATTTCTGACAGGAAAGATAATTTCTAACCAACAATCACCGCCCAGATGAAGAACAAGTGCATTCCTTCTTATCTGTAGCCGTCAATGGCGCTCCAATGGAGCGTTAGGGTGCCTTGCGTTCAGTCGAAGGTATTAGCCTCTGTCCACAGGGCCTTCAATTTTATCCCCGAGGGTCAATGGGCCCTCCTAAGGTGGCGAACACTTGAAGTTGGGTAGTGTAACATCACGTAAACTTATGGCTGACAAAGGTGCAGTCTTCTGTTGATTGACTTCAACTCTCCCAATTATGGACCAAGTCCAGTAGTGTACAATCCAATTACTTTTGGGTGTTTTATTTCAGCCTGTTCTCCCATCCAAGGATTAGCCTTGCAATGTTTGCATACTCTGGCGGCTAAAATGTACAGAAGCAGAGTAAGTGATGTAGATTCTGAGGAAAAAAAAAAACACGTCATCTATGCATTAACCCATTCAAGTACTTACAATTTGAGTCTTTGTCATGCACCTGTTCAGGGATGACACCTTTTCTCTTGAATGAAAGTAGGAAACCTGTCAGTTTGACATCTTTCTTTTATCAACCGGAAACGTTTGATTACAAGCACTGTATCTGACTGGTGCAAGAGCCCCTAAATCAATTCTTTCCCAACAAAATCACCCAAAACGCGGAAGTAAAATCTATTAACACCTCTTCTCTCCAATTACTCCGCACACCATCGTATTACCAAACACAAAGCAGATCCTCCTCAGTCGCATCATTAGTCCGCGCCTTGTACCGAAAGAAGAAGAAGAAAAAAAAAAGAAAAAATTCTCACACCCATGCATCATAAACTGAACCCAGTTCATCCGCCCAAAAACGACGACACCAACTGAGATACTTGAAGAAAACATCAAACGTTACAAAGTGTGAACATATGGCATAAAGCCGCGCTACAGATACTCACTCGTACACTGCAATAAAATCCCGAAAAAAAAAATTCCAATTCCAATTAACCGTTAAGAAATATTCCTTACAGAGGTGGAGGAGGAGTAGGAGGACAGCTCTGTTCCATCAGCCTGGAGAGAAGAACTTTTTTTTTTTTTTTTTTTTGAAATTTTCTTTTAATTACTATCGTCACTTGGGTCTGTGTCCCTGGCAGCTCTGGGTTTGGGGAGGATGTTTCACTTCTTGAAATAAATCACACGATTTCAGAAGAAGTGAAGAGGGAGTGGCAGTGGTACACTGCCACTGTGAATCAACATCTTCCGCTCCATACAGTTCCATGGAGACAATCCTGTCGGAATAATTAAGGGACATTTTGAAGGAATCGATGTTGTCTTCCATGCATAAATACGAGAATTTTTCTTCCTTTTCACTGGGATCAACGGGGAGAGAATCGTTATGTACTTGCCGGTTGACTTAATTATATGATATTCCTACAGGAATATCCATAAGGATATTTGGTACTCAGTAGTCCTCTCTATATATTCGTATTTTCAAGACAAAAGATGTGAAAATGATAGAGAAAAATATTTTTTGATTTCTTCAGGGATCCTGGGAAATGAGAGATGCTCTTCTTTTTGGCTGAGGGTTAAGCAATTTATCGGAATTCATAGTATCTGCCAACATGAACTGGATATCCATACGGATACCGATTTCTCCATTAATTTCAGTTCCATCTTAAGGCTGACCAATGATCCTGAAAGACTATTGCTTAAGAAAGGAACAAACAAAAAAAATAGAGAAATGTGCACGGCAGTCTAACCCCAATTCCCTGGTATAATTTTGATGCTTAAGTACATATGGGAGTAGGCTCAGCCAAGAGACAGTTGGAGTAGAAAATATCCTATGAGGGATAAGACATTAATCTGAAAAGAGAAATGTGTTCATTTGAAATGCGTAATGGTATATTAGTATCAAGGGTCATAAATGTTTTGGGAGAAGTTGTTCAAACAGAAACTACAATAAATACAAGAGTTGAGTGGATAGTCTTTCCCTAAGTCCTCTTACCAAAATGATACTGGATGTTGGTCTCGATGGTGTTTTTGTACTCTAGAATACGGGTACATGAACACAATGCCAAGTTTGAACTCCGTCGAAAAGCAGACAAACGTAAATCCTTACACAAAATAGAGTACAGTAGAATACAGTACTTCCGAAAACAAGACCAGTGTTGAGCCTAACTTTCAAGCTTCTTTCTCAAAAATATTCCATAATGGGAATAAATGTCAATTTATAGTAGACTTACCGCAGGGATAGGTGCCGATCGGATCGTAGAAAATCGATTTCATTGATGCAATCGGGCAATTATATTGAGGTTCCACTCACCAAGCATACTTGACCTATCTTTACCTCAGTTTTGTTGAGAAGGCGGAAATATACCCAAGTTGAAACTCCAAGAACAATGGAGTACCATGTCTCTCCTATGTAGTACCACTTTATAGGCGAATTGCTTTACTATATTTGATTACCTGCACCCTTCATCAATTCAGGTATTTGATGTACGATGCCACTGACCTGCTGGACTTAAAACAGGTTGATAAGACATTAAAGATAGTTTGAGGGTAATAATAATTAGTCAAAGGCTCTGGCGACTACAGTCTCTTCACGGTTTATTTTCCGGTGTTGTGGCGACAGTAGGTAGTCCGAATTTAGAGTGTCCACTCGGATTATTCGGAGAACTATAACACTGGAGGAGTGCCTTGCGTCATCGCCATTGGCAGTATCAAGATCAGGTTGAGAAATGAGAACTCGAGTCGCTGTGGATAAACGTCACCCAAGCGTTTAACTACGCTAATGTTACTAGACTCTTACATATGAATGTTCCAAACAAAGCACAAAACGGCTGACAGCAGTCCACATCCTAACCCTCCATGTGGGTGCCAGCCGGAAATAAGCATCATAGCTGTCATGCACTATTGTAAGACGGTGGTTAGCTAAGGCCAGAGGACAAGACAGCAGGTATTCCCAAACTCCTCAACTCAACTCCTCCTTAAACCATGCGACTGACCTGACTATCGGGTGAGGTTCCTGATATCGGTGGCTCACAAGACCGAGCGCAAAACTAAAAAAAAATAAAAATACGGACCCTAATAACAAAAACGATAAAAACATCTCGCCCACACTAAAATGACCTGACCTGACTAGACAACAGAACCTGGAGCCAGACAGAGATTCAGACTCTTCCACCAAGTCAAGTCAGGGAGGACACCACTTTCTCTCAGGTACTCGACAAGATAGGTTCCGAGACTGAAGAGGAACTACTAGATTTGGACTTGCACGTGACTATAGTGATGAAATTAACTCAGAAACTGGATGGAAGCAAAAGTCTAAGCATATCTGCTAGACGCAAAAGAGATTGCATAGCTTCCCTATAGTTTCTGAGTAAGATGACTAAAAAAGATCCCAGAACTATCAATGAATGAGATTGTGCACTGATCCGAAGACACAACATGACGGTAAAGGCATACAAAAATCTGTTAGCATTTAAAACTCCGGAACTTGATGCATCTGAACCACAATACACAGGGAAACCGATGGTGAACTACACGTATCAAAAGTAGACCAAAGCCTTTATGGCAGGCAAATTCACATTTAAGACCCCTCAAAGGGTTCAAGAATAGCACAAGTCAGCTGAGCTGAATCCAACGGGCTATCGGCAAAATGGCAGATATGATATCATGAGATGGTACCAAAAGATGCAGTTCAAACGGAAAAGCCCTTGACTAGTTTCGACAGCACTCCCGTGGAGCTGCAAGTAAACATCGTCGGCCTTCAAAACCCCGATGGCAAAATGAAACAGGAGGACTGGTGCAAGCTCGAGAACTCGAGGACCACATACTGACCTGAAGATGGACAACGTTCAAAGCAGCTATCGGGAGGAATTCGTTTTCAACGAAGCGGGTTGGGAAAACGGAGTTAAGGTGGTTGATTGCGGAAATGAACTATCTCTGAGGTTGACCGATAACGCCATCTCCGCAGCTGGAGAACTCTGGCAAGGAGCCTCGTTGATGGTTACTTCTGAAACCAAACTTCCTCTTAGCCATCACATAAAATATGAGTCCTTCCTGCTACAACTCATGAAATAACAAACATGGTGAAACTAATCGCGATGCAAAACCAAGATCTCGCTGTGAAAGGCACAGCAATGAAGGAAATTATCTGCTTTTTGTCGTAGGAAGGTAAATCCTAAAGGGGATGTTGGGCATGATAAAATACGGGAAAAGTTACCTAAAGGCAGAACTACCCGATGAAAGCCTCAAAGAAGCTGCAAGTGGTGTAAATTAATATTGACGTGGCTTTAATCCAAGTACCCTGAATTCTTGGGAACAAGGTATAAGTATTGTATTAAAGTCAAAAGAATCAGAAGCTCTATTCTATCCAAAAAATCACTTCCGAAAAATATGCTCTTTTAGTTTAGACACAGCGATGGAGATGCGGTAGGGACAAGCTTGGAGAACAAGGTGATGAGTATCATCCTTGTCTCAGCATATCGCTAACACCCATTCATGAACTGGTGACATATGCGAATCAAGAAATGCTGTTTTACTAATCGGCTGCGTTACCAACGCCCGCCACAATCAATGAAAGGGGTGAGCTAATTTTTAGATTTATTATTTCTTTCAAACTCGGAGATGCAAGAGGGCAATGTGTTCGATTTTTCATAAAAAAAAAAAACAGACAAGAAATTCCCAACTTAACAAACACAAAGACACAAATGTACTCATATGTAAGTCACTAATTGGAGAGTATCTACTAATGAATCCTCCTCGGATCACGGTATAATTCTCTTCACTATAGACATTGACCCGACCCTTCTAAACAAATTCCTAAATCCTACGAAATATAACTGGAACTCCAACTGAATAAGCGAAAATATGGAGCCACCCATTAACTCTGCCGTAAACCATGTAACTTCAAACCCAAGGATAGCCTTTTAAGAACTGTGCTACCTCTAGTCATACCAAGCACTCCAAACCCACTTGGTGGGCAAACGAACTAAAAAGACAGAACAGGGGTCAGAAAACTACATAGAGAAGCAAAACACACTACAATTGAGAAGGATTGGACCAAATATAGGCCTGAACTGAACGTAAGAACACAAGAAACGTAAGAATGGCCAAGCGCTTCTTGCGAAGCGATAGAAAGTGCCAACGAATCCGCTGGGTTAAGGAAAGTCCTATGCGAAGATTTAATGGAATCTGGACAGAGAATAATCGGGAATCATCACTTGTTTTGATTGACTGGCACCACAACATCAACTCTCAGTGATGTTACAACACCCTTTTCCACACATCATATTGTGGCTTAAAATTATCTTCATCGGTTGTCTAAAGCTGGGCTATGTCCCAAACAACTGGAAGGCATCAAAAGCGCTTTTCATTCCCAAAAGCAGGAAGACCTAATGGGCTGCAGACCCATAAGTCTCTCCTCGTGTCTGTTAAAAACACTGGAAAGAATTCTAAACAAACATATAAAGCAAAAACTCAACAAACACAACCTAAACGGTTCTCAATATGCTTTCCTTTAAGGAAAATCATCAGAGACGGCACTGCATGAGGCTGTAGCTAACATAGAAAAGAGTATCCACTACAAAAGGTACACAAGGGCCGTCTTCAGGAACTTTAGTGTCAACTCCCCAAGCTAGATATAATGCACAACCTCCTTCATTTAGACGATTATGCATGCTTAAATGTACGGCTTCCAAAAGTTCGATCAGACCAGAAGAATCAATCAACTGTAAAATGCTCCAGACCCAGGGCTCATGTATCATAGTATTTTTCAGGCAGAAATATTTGCAATTCGTAAAACTGCACAGGCTGTACTACGCATGGATCTTGATCGCACAGAGATCTCTATCTTTGCGGACAGTCAAGCAGCCATAAAAGCTTTGGCAAGTGAAATCACCAATAGAGGTACGAAAATGTCGTCAAACTCTAAGTAGAGTCTGTGAATCTCACTGAGTGGATATCTGCTGTCTACCTGGACAGTCAAAAGTGAAGGGGAATGGAATAGCTGGTGAGGGTGCCTTTCTACACAGGAGTAATGAAACCCTGAAACGCAAAATGGATCATATATTCTTAGAACAATTCATAAATCTCTAGAAGTAATGATGTAATAATTCTACCCGGCTCCTCAACTAAGGAGACATCCGCATAGCCACTGCTTCATTGGCAGGATGAGCAGCAGAGTAATAGCTTCTTCTCAAGATTATTGTAGAAGCTATAGGAACGAAGAGGAAATAGACACTATACACACTTGCTGTGTGACTGCCCTAACATCCAAATACCACCTGGGGTGCAGACTTCTGGAGAAAGCAAAACTGATAGATCTTATTAGATTTATTAACACAAGCTAAGTGGGACCCGCCATAACAATAATAATAATGCCACAAGGGCATTCTCATAGCGGATGACGGGTTTAACACCCCCGCGGACCCCAGTAAACCGTTATAGTGTGTAAGGTTCTCAATAAAAGAGAAGCCTCGGACGAGCGACGCAACAGTCTTGATCGTCGCGGAAACAGACAACCCGATCAAGAAGACAGCAATAGAATGCATAATGGCCTACGAAATACCATCCAAACTGTGAAAAGTGTTTTGGGCCGTAATCATACTGCAACCACCACAGCAGGAACTACACGGCAAAGCGGCAGATATGAATGAGCACATCATGTGTTGCTATTACAGAATTGCTAACAATGAAACAATTAAAATCTTCTATAGAACGCTGCTACATCAAGCTTTTCTCCAGTTATACCCACAGCTAAACATAACGGATTTACAGATTGCAAGGGCGTGCTGTCAACAGTAGGAACAACCTTATCCTGACACCAAGGCTCTTGTAGTTTCAAGCGGAAATGACCAGAAAAGCCGATGAAGAGGCATGTGAGACTTCAGTACAAGCACATCGAAAAAAGTTACCAGGAACAACAGAACGTTCCTAGATTTTTAACGTAAGCCACCTGTCATAAGACCTTATGTTTACGAGATGCCCATACATCCATAGGGAGCAAGGATACGCCTTGCCACAATTATTTTGATACCAATTCGGAACTGTATTGGAGGCACAAGTTCCACCCTTGGTATGAGTCGAGGCCGACCTAAAACCTCTTGCTGTTCTTAGGCTCACAGCACCCAGTACTTTTTTGCAACTCCACAATGGGTTAAACCAAAGGAATACCCGTACCCGCGATTTGGGTTTAAACCACAGCCACCATGACGCTCCCACAAGGGGGCCTACCTCTAACAAGTCAGGCGAGGACCGAAATCTGGGGGGTTCCTGACTCCCATGGTACCGTGATTTAAGTCCTGGTATGGACTACCGGTGGTCAAGCCGCCAACAAGACCTATGACCGGCAACTTGTAACTGGTCAAATCGTAGCAACCATTCAGAGGCTGTAATCTGAAGATGTTTACGATAAGACCAGTAATATGCTCTGCCCCCGCTTTTATATTAGACAACGTCATTAACGGCCGAAGCCTTGATAATTGGGCGGGGGTCCAAACCAGGAACAACATACGGAAAACCGCAATGTTGTTGCTGAAAAGCTATTTATGGAATTTGAAATCGCAATCTTTGAATTCTAAGACACGAACCGCTGAGCCGACTGGAAACCAAGAGTTATGAGAGAAGTTGCGATAGCAACCAACTACATTGACAAAGCCATTCTACCACTATATTTTTCAGACAATGTTCACAGCCTCGTAGATATGCAAACTGTCCTGTATATAGCTGCCACTATGACAAGTCGTGCAATGGGAACTCAAGCAATAAGGACAACCGCGTTGGAAAATGCATCCGAAACATCAGATAGAAGAATTACGGAGTTAACTTGGCATTGTAACGCAATATATAACTGGCAACAGAAACAGGAAAGTGTTAAAACACTACGAAAAAATTCATCTAAGATCAATCTCCATTCACGTCAAGATCCAGAGAACAGCAGCCTAGTATTATATCTCGATATTCTTCGACAGAAGATCGCTGTAAACTCAAACCGACTCCGCAGATACATGACACCGCAAAATGCATAGTTCTCCCAAAGCGAAAAATATTTTTTCCGCTCATTACAAGAATGTCACAAGGCGCCTGCCTGTAACAAATATTCTGGAATAACATTTAGTTCAACATACAGACCTATGATGACCACAAAATCTGGATCAAAGAAGAGGAACAAAAAAATCCTACCGCCCATATATGGACTCTGTCATGCTCAGAGAGAAAGATTTACCATCCACTATAAAACAAACACAAAACTGGAAGGCCCCAGGACCCGATAACCTGCATAATTAGTGACTGAAGGGATTTAAGTCTGATCATGGGCGACTTTTCACGCATACCACACAAATGAGGCGCCGGATTTTTTAACGAAAGGTAACACCTATCTTCTCTCTAAGGACAAAACCAACACGACTGACCCATTACTTGTCTATGTACCCTATATTCAATTCTTACTTCGTACATAACATCAAAAATCTACACAAATCTAGAAAATAACGCATTATTTGCCACTGAACAAAAAGGATGCAGAGAGCACCTAATCATCGACACTGTAGTAATGGAGCAGGCATATAAAAAAGGCAGAATCATATTCACAGCGTTCATCGACTACAAGGAAGCCGTTGACAGTTTTCCACACTCTTGATGCACCAAGGTGATGGGGATCTATAAAATCGCACCAATTCTTATAGCTATGCTGAAACACTTAATGTCCTCTTGGGGATTTACCATCCACTAGCAACAAAGTGAAGGATGAATGACCTTTCCAAAAATTCGCATCAAACGAGGCATTCTACAAGGAGATTGCCTTAGTCCCTTGTGGTTCTGTATGGCGCTAAATTTCCTCTGCAATATATTGATATGGATACATCATCAAAGGTGAAGACGGGTATCACCAAGTGCTCGCACAATTGGTATACATGGATGTCATTAACTTCTATGCTGGCACACAGAGGCAAATCTGCAGCCTACTCAACTTCTCTGCCGACATCAAAATGTCATTTGGTATTGATGAATGAAACTATGAGCTGGTTACAGAGAACAATGAAAGCCCTGAACCAAAGGGAAACATATAAATACCTAAACAAAAAGTTTCGAAATCGTATCTACAAAGACCGGAGGACTTGAAAATTTCTAACCTAAATAGAAAGAATCTGATAAAGGCAGTTAACATATTCGGCACACCTATCGTGACATACACGTTTGGTGTTGTTAAGTGGATCTAAACGAAACTTGAAGAACTTCAAAGATCCACATGAAAGCTAATGACGAAGTACATATAGAGTTCATCAGCCTATTTTGTCCGTGGAAAGAATCACGTATTTCGGAGGCTACGGTCCGATATAGAAGGTAGCGCAAAAGTTGTCATCCGATCTTCTTTGGTTGTAATTTTTTTTACGAATGAAACACTTTGGTTATGCGTTTAAATTATGTTTACTTGATGTTTTAATTTTTTTTCCGTTAAGTCGAGAAAATTGATGATTCCTGATTTCTGGCATTTTCCATCACTCCTACCAGAACTTTCGGTGAAAGGTTCTCGTATTCTTGACAAATATTCTCTTTTAGGCGACCCGGAAATGCAGCCCTCAGCGTTTTGACCCGCGGCGTTTACTACTTCAACCACAGCTGCGATATTCTCCGGCTGCTATGAAAGGTTGCTTCGGGGCCGGCTGGACCTGGCAGCATCTCGTGTTCTCCAATACTCTTCTAGGCGAGCGGCTTAACGTAGTAGTGTTTGCCCAGTTGGTGTCGGACGACCGGGAAATCAGCGCCTAAATTCAAGCCGCGTCAACACAACCGACGAAATTTTCAGCAAAAAGATCGTAGCAATTATTCCGTGTTGACGTGTATTTTGTATCTGTTTACTTCAAAATTGTCATTTACAAAAATTTTAGCATCTTCCGATAGGGTGATAACTTGTATATTAGCCACATGTGCAGCAAACAAACAACAAACCTTCGCATTTATTTCAACATCCAGAATACTGCACTGCATCAGGCAATACTAAGAAATGAATGTGAGACTGACTCTGTCTCATCCAGCAGAAAGTGCAGGAATGGAAGGAGAAAGTGATCCATGACAGACATGTATGCTACAACAACTGCTCGTTGACTTAGATATGTCACACCCTTGGCTAACAAATGCTGACATTTACGCGGAGACAGAATGATTCATGGTTGCGATCCAAGACTAAGTTATCGCCACGCAGAACTAGTGCAAATATGTATAAAGATACCAGATAGACAACGACAAATGCCGAAAGTGCTCCCAGCAACCAGAGACTTGGTCACGACCGACTCTCTGAAAAGACAACCCTAATCCGGTCTTGGAAAATAGTGCCTACAAACTCTATTGGGATCAAACTGCATTAATTGACCATGAAGTTGGAAGTAACAGACCGGACTTGATCTTTGTAAGGAAACAGATCAGGGAGACATGGCTCATAGATTTCGGAGTCCCCAACAGTCAAAACCTGCAAATCTGCTTTCGGGAGAAGGAACATAAATATCAGCGCCTCGCAGACGAAATTAAGTAAGTCTGGGGGCAGAAGATGAAAGTCCTCCCAATAGTTATATTTTCCATTGGTATAGCGGTTACATTTTTCGAATGGAACTTGACAAGTCCAGGGACAGAAAGAAAAAACAATTGGAAGTAGCACTGAAGTGACTTGCAGTCCGCATACTGCCATCATGTAGAATTGAATTGGACTCCACCTCGCGCGGTATGGAGAAGGGGAAGAGGCTCCTTAGCTAACCTAAAGCACAAAACTGATGTTTTGAGGGAGAATTCTTAAGAGGAGACGCAGATCCAGCGATTTGCTCATGTAATCTATGATACTTTGATATACTCGTATAGTTTATGAGGAGCTCAGATCATCTGAGGATTATTTCCACATCTCATCAGTTTATCGACATGGTGACGAAGAGTTTCAAAAGAATCGATGGCACCGTTCAAATGCCAATAAGTGGATACCACTTCCATCCAAGAAGTGCGATGGGATGGAGCAGAAAAGGAAATTTTTAAGGCTGTGACATATGTTTGGTGATTGAAATAGAAAGCAGCAGCTGTTTAGATAAGAACTTGTTTTAGATAAATATTAAGAAAGAAACCTTGAGCTTCTGGTGTTTTTGCGAACGTCCGATTGCAATCCGCATCAAAGCCAAGTTGGCCAATATAAGTCTGATATTTGCACCAAGATGATTTTGACAAAGATTGCTTTTATAAGTTCTTCGAGCAGATATATGAGCATTGTCGTAAACCCCACGTTGAGATCATCCTTGTTGATTTTAATACCCGTTAGCAAGGGATGACATTTTTGGCTGCCAGAAATTGTCACCTTCACGACAGTAGATTCGAAAATGTGAATTCGCACTCATCATAACTAGCATATGATCATAGCATCATAACTAGCATCATAACTAGCATATGATCATAGCATCATAACTAGCATATGATCATAGCATCATAACTAGCATATGATGAGTCAGCTCAATATCCACAAAGGGATCTGACAGTCACTTGATCAAAAACCGCCCATTTGATTGATTTCATTGCGATCGATGAATGACACTACTCTAGCTGTCTGGATGTCCGAAAGTTTCGACGAGCAACGACTAGCCAGACCCCAACCTTACTGAAGGCAACGAGCGAGAAGAATATCCTGAAACACAAAACGCGGAAGAAATACTCGTAAGACATTTGATATTGAACAGCTTTGAATGCAAATGAATGTCGTTGCCTTTTTAGGAAGACAAGTGGCAACATTATCCGGAAGCCTTAGATGACGCTACTTCGAATGTGGTAGGTTTCACCCGACAACAGCAATGAAATCCCTGTTTTGATGCAGAGCATTGGCAGGCGCATGCGGCGAAACAAGGGGCATACAAGGCCGCCCTGCAAAAAAAGGACGAAAGCTGCTAAAAACTCTATAAGCCAGCCGGCTTCTCAAAGATAAAGAGATAGAAGCAGAAAAGTGTTCGGTGCTTTCGCCGATTCAAAATTCTTCCAAAATTTGACGATAACTTGCTAAGGATACAAACACCGAACATTCCTTGGTACTCGTAACATCGTCTGTTTCTTCTGTGAGGTTGCCAGCGCATATCAGGCTGATTCTAACTAATCCTGAAAAATCTAAATTTCCCTGAGTTTCGTATAAGGAAACTAAAAGGCGCCATCGTTGATCCAGTCATTCTGTTAAGATTGACCCGCATAGAAGGGGTAGGAAAGTATGATTCTTTCAAGAAACAGAAGAAGTATTTCTGATCTCTTAGGGAAAGGGTATCCATAGCAATTGTTACTTCAATTTGTGTTATTCCCAGCATTTACTACATTTTTCTCATCCTAGACATTCAAATTACATTCCAGCCCATTGGCATCAGCTCGACTACGGTGACAAGGCCAACACAAATGGACCATGGACACGTAATGTAATTAGAAACAGACTTACCCACCCGCACAGCTATCAATTTAACATGTATCGTGATACGATGGGGCCGCAAGTTTTACGCCACATTACACGACAAAATAATGATGACACCCAACTTCCCAGAGCTCATTCTGGATGCTTAACCGCTAATCACTGCTTTCAATCAGACTCAATGGTAAAATAATATACTCCACAGTGCACCTCATGAGCTAGGCTATCCAACTAAATTACAAGAAACAAAAAATCCACTAAATGGAAAATAATTTCGCCATTGCATGTTGAAAGGGGGCGAGTACCAGCCACCTTGCTATACTCCACCAGCATGGTGTACTCGAACATATCTCTACTCCCAGATAACAATCGCTCCTGCAATGCGATTGCTAAGTAACTCAACAGCGCAAACACAATACATAAATTCCCCCATTCAGACCCGCAGAAAACCATCCACAAAAAAACACTCTTCCCTTCAAAAAAAATTTATGTAAATATCCAGCGAATACAAGTCAAAAGATACAAAGTGAAATACATGAGTACGAGTACTCGTACAAAACGTATCTCTCAGGAAGTAGGCGTTAACAACGCGGCCAACCAACTTTTTAACAAATTCAACAAAAATCGCGTGCTTGGCTGCACTCCATTTTGTATCTGTCAATGTTTCAGGCAACAAAAACACCACAAAACCACAGTGTGATGGCGACGACCACACCAAAGGGCTGACAGACGAACATGAGAATTCCTTGTAACACACTGCATTCGGTCGTATAGCCGCCCCGACCTTACACCTGCTTCTGAATGATTACCCAGCAGATCGGGCCAATACCAAGGCGATGTCATATCACATGACAACGATCGCGAAGGAGGAGACCTCCGTCCATCGGCCAGGTAACTAACAAACGATGTAGCATATGTAACTCGAACTGAATCCATCAATTTCCCTGAGGTGACTCGCCGATGAAAGGTGCACCCTGAACGAACTGTCAAAGTTACCGCTGACATTTGCCAGCAGTTGTCCAATTTTCTGAATCATGGAACAATTCCCCGCGTAATTTGTTCGCTTTCTATTTTCGACAACAATTGGCGAATTTCATTCAAAGGCCGCCGTCAGTTTGACAATCAAAATAGCTTCGCTTAATTGGAATATTTACGATGCTCATCTGTCAAGTTGACATATGCCTTGGCGCGGATACAACTTTTAAAAATAGAAAATATTCTAAACAGCCGCGTTTTTGCATAGTGTCATCGGTTGTAGTATCTACGGATGGCTTTATAGCAACAGAAGCGGTGGCGGTGGCGGCGGCGGCAAGTACTGTTTGACTATTGTTCATTCGGATCGGTTCCGGCGGTATTGTGTCGCATCAAGCAACTATGGCAATGGCAATAGCAACTGTCAGTGCAATTTCGAAATTCGGATGCGTGCCAGTGGTGAGTTATAATGACAAGTTCGAGAGGTCGAGCAGTCGTTACGTTGGCCGACTGTATCTGCGCTGATGTTCTATTTGTTTTGTTTTTTCTTCGAACACACCAACAAAATCTGAAAGAGTTGAACGACAGCTTTCAACTGCTGCGGGACAGGGGTTTAAATTGATTTTTTATGAGATTTTGATTAGCCACTCAATGCGAGCAGATACGAGTATCTCTAACTAGACGAGATCACTGTCGGGGATTTGATGTTGAAATTTTATGTAGGAATTCTTCCTTTTCCAAAAAACAACAGATCGATACGATATCGCCTTCTGGAAAGTGCTCTATATGATAGTGCTATCGCATTTGGGTCAACTTCACCGAATGGCATTAGGTACTGGTCTCGTTGCCAGCAGAAGGCAGATACGGATAAGCACTGTCTATGGAGGTCGATGAAGGTTTTATGATTATTGGGACATGTTTTGAAATGCATTTATCGGTACAGGCTAAGGCTAATTAAGTCGAAAAATTATCGGCATTTCAATTTGTTCAAATTGGTTTTTGATGGTAGGGTATAAAGATTCATTTGATTCGGTTGAGTGCGCAGTTCTATTAATCCATCGGCGGCGCTAAATTTATCTTTTATCGATTTGATCGTAAAATTTTATCTTAAAACGTCAACACACTGATGTGAAGTTTTTGTGAATTAAGTGGCAAATTTATCAGTAGATCTGAATTGCAGCAGTTAGAAATAGGAAAATTCATAGAAACCAAACCTTGGAAAGTGTTGTTCGGCAAAATAATCTGCATAATTGCTATTATGAAGTAGAGTAGCTAAAAGTTTCAATCCTATCAGTGTGACTGCCATGAAGGTGAAAAATGCTCGAGTTTCTTGGGCGCGAAAATGATTTCCGAGTGAATCCTCTGTCTAAGATGGATACGACGTTCCTTGTTTCTAGGAATGGTTTCGGCTAGAATATGAGTCACGAAAGGAATGTAGTCGGATCTTCACGGATACCTCCAAATTAGGATGAGGCGCTGATATCTTTTTGGAATACGACAACGTTAGATTTCACTCCTCGTTGGGAAAACATGTGTCTGTCTTCTAAACAAAGATACAATATATGGCAGGGAACTACATATATTGTGAAGAGTTGGTGGACGGAGCAAAATATCTGCATCTGTAGAGAGAGCCAAGTTGCGCTTAATGCGTCCCTGCGAGTAAACCTTCTCACTACTTCCAAACTAGTTCCAGAATGAAAGATTTCACAAAACGAAATCGGTAGGCTAAATTCACTGAGTCTTGCTTGGATCTTTGCCATATGAGCATAACCGCCGATGGCACGACCCTCCAGGTTGTCGGCAGACTAATCCAATACTGCCCTTCAGTACAAAATACAGCAGAATGGTTACTGCCGTCGTGACGGAGCACTACGTAGTTACATAAGTTTAAAAGGCATACGCTACGGAATATCACACTTGCAGTGAAGGTGATGACGACACCGCGGAGAACTACCACTGTCAGTGTCCGGCGTATGCTCGCATCAGGCTGCAGGTACTCGTTAAGGGTTATTCAAAGGGTCTTCTCTTCAGCAGTATTACGAATTAACCGCAAACATCGGATACGAATGATACTGCTTTTGATAGCATGTTACTCGAAAAAGGCAAAGGATTTTCGGTCCCACACGTGGACTGTGCAGAATAGCTATTGAGACTATAGACTGTTGTAAAACAGATCTAACCACCATTCAAGAAGTGTAATGAAATGGACGGTGATTACTACCGAAAAGACAAGCACCGACTATTTGGATCGGGACTTCAAATTAGAGGCAAACCAAATAGGGAGTTCTCCAGTTGCAGGCTCCGTGACAATTCGCATGAAGTCAAAAATTCGCCAACATCAGCCTTATATTCGCGCGCTGGATACCTAACACAGGAGTAAGACGATGGCATCAAGCTCTGATATTATGAGGAGCTGCCACCTGTGTATTGTCTTATATATGATGATGATGAAGGACATCTTTGGTTTCACACTTCGCTTCGAGGCAAAATGTCGTTTTACGAAGCACGCGTTTCGACATTCATAAGAAGAACCGGCGGTGATTATTCTATCATTAACCAGATTGGTCACATCCAGTATTCTGGATGTCTGAAAGTTTTGAGGGCCCAACATTGACTCGGACCACTACCTTGTGGTGGTTAAGGTGCGAATGCGGATATCCGTAACGCTGGTAAGAAGAGTAAGTTTGTCATCGGAAGACTGTAGTTATAAGAAACCGTCAAGACCATTGTTGACAAAGTGGTGCCTAACCTTGCTCAACGACCCGGGTCGTCAGCATAATGTCATAAAAAGCCGGGGGAAAACCCGTACCTCTGATGTGCTAGGCTTCGCCTGATCACCACTCCATAGCCAGTTGTTCGATGATGGATGTCGGCTGTTGTATGAAGAGAAACTGAAAGTGTATAGAGCGGAGCTGCAAAAAAGAACTAGAGCGGCTCGTGAGCTCTAGAAGCAAGAAAGATACAACAATACAATGAAGATCGGTTTCGTAGAAGGAACAAATAAATGCATTGCAAACTCGAGATCTTATAGCAAAGAAGACGTTCGAAAATTTTGGCAGAGGGTAGACCAAACATGCCAGATCAATAAAGTACGAAAGAAAGCCGTAAAGCGGGAACAAATGAATCTAGATGTACGAATAAATACGCTGTAAACTTCAAGGATATCGAAGAACCATTTCTGCAGACCGTAAAAAAACGATGGCTATTCCACTCTCAGGAAGAACGAACTATTCAGTCTGAGCTATGATAGGCAGCTATGGTATTCCCTCTAACCGACCATATTCAGTCATAAGCCCAACAAGGCTTTCGGTATTAACCGGCGAGCTGTTCAAGGCGGCGCGAGAAGACCTCGTGAACATGCATCTTTAAAACATGATCAGACGAAGGCATACTAAGTATATGAATAGAACTAAGCATACTACGAGTAAGTATATGAATAGAACTTCTGCATTGTATGCTCGATACTAACCTGAGGCAGGTATAAATGCATCACTCTTCTCCACATTTCCTATAAGATATGCTCTGCCGTAGTAGGTAATTGACTAAAACCTATTGTTAACCAATTAATGTGTCCTTGTCAATGCGGCTTCAGGCACGCAAAGTCCAGCATCGACTAAGTTCTTTTTATTACGTTAGGTCTTAGAAAAAACCTTCGAATTCTAAATTAACCAAAGGCGTGCCCGACCTTGGCATCCCTGTTAATATGTCTGGATCCGCAGAATAGAATTGGAGAGAGCTTGTTGCTTCGTGGGGGTCCATAATGATCTTACCATGACCATTGTTGTCAAACAAGGCTTGTCGAATGACTTCCTCAATATATGTGCGTGTAGGTATATTAGTGCTTTGGAGAACTGTGTGAAACTCTGTTCCCAACTCAAGAGGCACAATCTTTCAACTACTTGCCAATGCGTTCAATATAGACATAACCGCTTCTCGAGCAGCCAAATTAATGCTCTATAAAACAATAATCATCCAAACCCCACATTTATGGCACACAGGTATGAACTTTTTAAAAAAAAGGGTGAGTAGACACTTAGTCGTCTAGGGAAAAGGTGCTTCAAGTGATCTCCCCACTCTGTCTGCATTAACTGAGAGTGGACGAGGAGATTCAATCAATTACTGTACGGGCTGGACTATACAGAAACATGAACTTCGAAAGACAGAACTTTTACTGAAAGGAACTTACAACGAGGAGAAGTCTAGGTGCTCTGTTCCAATAGAAAAAAAAAATTACAGAAGCTAAAAGAGTCAGAACTCGTCGACGTAGATGCCTTGCACAATTAGTACGGATGAAATCCAGCGCTCAATATAGGAAAATCCCTCACCCAGGTAAAATGGAGCAGAGTAAGGAACCACCACTGATGGTTAATGCTATCAGCTTGGTGTGCGTAATTAAGGGCAGCCAGTATACGGCTGGAAGAACACGTTGTTTGAGGCCCACGTTCATCCCAGACTTTAGCGGCACCTAACTAAGGAAATAAGATCGGGGTTGAAAAGTTCAAACGAAAAACATGGTTTCATTAAGTGTATGGCAGTGGGACTTTGAAAAGTAGGCTTTCGAATAACAAACCAAAACCTTATCATAGATTGTCATATTGGCATCTGCAATTCTAAATCCTTGCTCAAGGAAGCATATATTAGAAGGTAAACTATACGGGGATAATTATAATACAATATAAGTTAGGTGAAAGTTGTGAGCAGTATATCTGAGGAAGAATACCCAGTAATTTATACCGTCCACAGTTCCCAAACAGGCATGATTAACGACTTTCTACGCCATGTGACAATCCTGCTCCACTCTTTGGTACAAGCCCAGAAGTCGTAGAGCACAACCTGATGTCAGAGAAGTAAAAGCCAAAGATTGTTGAAGCCCCAGTCTGTCTGAACAAACTAACACAAGCTTTGTTATTTACTTAGGTAGCGCTACAGTTCGGGGTTAACCTGGGCCTCAACTAATAGGGCTCTCCAGTTAGTCGGGGTAACTGCCTCCAGTTGCGCCCTCCAAGTTGGTCGGGGTCCCCATGTACTGATGCACTTATGCTCTGCGGGTCGCAGTGTTCATTCACGCTATAAGGCGATCTGTCGAGCTGTACAGCTCGTATAGTTCTTCCTCTCTAAAGCCCGTCAACTTAAACGGGACCGAATATATTTCAAATATCTTCATCCCCTTTCGATAGAGTCTATGCCTCAGCGACATAGAACGGAGATGGTCCTACCTTCCTATTTGTTCGGGATAGGGCCTTATTACTCAATTGCCTTCTTAGCCCAAAGAAACGGTGATTGAACAGCTTAATACTTCGCTTTATTTCTGCTGAGGTATTGTTCGCAGAATTTATAGCAGAACCAATGTAAACAAGTCCATCCTAGACTGTGAGGTTCTGTCTAATTCGTATATGTTATGTGTCCCTCCTTGTTGACAGAATATACTTGATTATGCCCTCATTTACCGCTAAACCTATTTTGGCAACTTCCGTTTCAATACTAGCGAACGCCCCGGTGACAGCCCATCGACATCATCGGCGTACGCTGAAGTTAGACAGACTTTTACAAGATTGTACTGCAAGCACTCGTTTGTGAGTTCCGCACAATCGTTTCAAGTATGATAACATATGACAGGGCGTCACCTTGTCTAAAACTTGTTTTGACATCCAAGTTCTCGTATAAGTCATTACCGACCTTGATGGAGCAGCGAGTGTTCTCAATCGTCATTCCACGCAGACGGACGAGTTTGACAGGGATGCCAAAATCAGACATTGCTCTAGATCGCACGCCTCTGTAAATGCTGTCATATGCAACCTTAAAATCGATAAAAATATGGTGGGTATCGACTTTGACTGTGGTCGGTTGTGGACTTTTTGGTCCTGACGTTCACACAACATGACAGATAAGATCGTGTTTCCTATGTTGAGGAGATTTATTTCTCTATAACTAGGACTGCGAGGTGGTCTCATTTTGTTGGGATCGGGTATACGGTGTTGATAATTCATTCATTAGGCATACACTCTTCTGACCAGGTCAGAGAAATGAGTTGGTGCACGCTCTCCACAACGTCATTTCATGCAGCTTTGAATACATCGGCCGGTAAACCATCAGATTCAGCTTCTTTGTAGGGTTAGATATTGCGGTCCTTATTTCCTTTTGGTCAGGTCGATGGAACATTTGGGAAGCAGCGTCTACGTTGAATGGTTTATTTTGCCTGACGGCGGTATTTTAACCTTCATCGCCGTTATACAGTCCGCAGAAAAAGTTTCTCCATATTCATTGCACCGACTGTGATCATACTACAAAATTTCCTTCTGCATTTCTAGAGGCTTCTTACCTTGGCACGCTTTACCTTATTCCTGGTGATCGCGCGCTTCTCGTGTTCGACATTATTCCCGTCTCTTCTACTTGTAGAGCTTATGACTAGCTCTGGTCTTTAGTTGAAGCGCCGCTTTGTAGGCTTATTGTTTACCTGCATGTGCTTGCCAGCATTCATCATCAAATTAGGGATTTCTTTGTGGCGGTCGGGTGAGACCCAGAGAATCTGTTGCGGTATCTCAGATGGCACTTTCGCAGCATTGCCACTGGTTTTTGGTACTTAATGCTGGCAGCATAGGAGTTGTTGAGGGATTTCTTTATCTTCACACAGCAGTTCTATTTTGTTGTGGCGCTTGGGAAATCCGCATAAGCACCTTTGCTGCAACAAGTTGGTGATCCGAGTTCATGTTGGCTCCTCGGAACGTTCGGACGTCCAGAATACTGGACGCAGGCTTTTTGTACATCGGAATGCGATAAATTTTATTTAGCGTTCCATGATCCGGAGACCGAAATGTCCCCTTACATATGTTGAGATGCCGAAAAAGTGTTCTTGCTTTAGTGATATTTCGTCCCGCAGCCTAGTAGGATTTCAACGTCATACTTCGGGCATTGCTCATATGCCTTGCCGAGGAGTCCGTAGAAACATTCTCTGGTGGCATCGTCCTTGTCCTCCGTAGGGGCATGGGCGCATATTAGGCTTGTGCTACCGAATGCGGATTGTCAAAAGACGCTTGCTCACTTGTCGGAAGCTCAAGAATTCTTGCCTAAGTCTGGCGCATATGCCAAAATCGCATTCAAATAAGCACTGTTTTTTTTCCGCCCTACAGTAATCACCATAGTACAATACATAACACAGTTTTTTATCCCCGTTTATGCCCGGCCCATCCCATCGCACTTCCTGCAAAGCGGTGATATCTGTGCGATAGCAGCCAAAGGCCTCTGCTAATTGCTCAGCTACATGTGGCCTCTTAAGGGTCCGAAAATTCTACGTGCAGGTTAGAAAATCGTTGTCCCGTAAACGTTTGCCATAGTCTTCAACAGTGAATCAATCTTTATCCGAGGCCAACTGTTGGTTAGCCTGTTTGTTCTGTAGAGGGTTGTGAGCCTGATGACGGCGTAGGCCAGTATTATGCTACTGGCCGTACATACCCTTGCTATTTTCGCCTGAATTATTATTAAGCATTTACTCACGCAGTTACCGAGGGTCTGCACTGGGAGGTTAGGCAAGCGCTTCGCTACGAACTTGATTGTTGTGCTTCCGGCTCTATCCATGGTATAGGACAGCACTTACCCAACCAATCGCCATGCAGATCCCTGAACCTAACTAACTCCACCAGGAAGAAATTTAAACTTTTGATTTGCAACAAATTTCTTTCCTTAAATGTACAGCTCTGAAGTGACATAGGGTTGCAACTGTGACTACAATAGATATACACTCATTGTCTTGCCATCGGTAGCGTCATCAGATATCTTAGTTGTGGTTGTTAGGAACAGCTAATTAATTAGACATATCTGGGAAGAGCCGAAGTCATATTTGAATAGTTTTTGCGATCCAGACGTTCTGGATCTTAGTCTTAAGTGATTGTTTTCTCCTTCGGCATTTATTGATTATAGTGTACAAGAGCTCTCATGAAGTCACGCCTAGTCTCCGATTTCACAGTCACATCTCATTTTTTTCCAACTCACAACAGAACTATCTATAATCTCAGTAATCACCCATCAACATGGTGAACCTTTTCAAAAATTTACTTCACTTCAAAGATTCACTTTACCACAAGAATACACCATTTCACATCCAAAATAAAGAAAAAGCAACACCACCGCTAGGTATATCGAATCGCGGTCTATTCAAATCCGATCAATTCTGTCAAATCCTCACAATTGAATTTCCATTTAAAATGACACGACTCATACTCATGCAGGTAAATCAAAGGAGTCATCGCTTTTCGTAAAGGGCCTACTTCCAGTTTCAGTCCCGATTTGTGCTTAACTTGGAGTTCCATGAATATTTTTGGTTCGAAATGTAAGAAAATAAAAATTGATAGACTTCATCTACATAATGAACAATTGAATCAACTCAATCTGAGTCAATCTGAGGACGTGGATCGATTTCGCTTTCAAAATTCCTCAGTTGCGCATCTCATAATGCATCATCGATATGATGATCCCCGAGAATACGGATACCATTAAAAATTTCGATGCGCGTTCATCGTCGATTATGCATTCACCTGAATTCGTGGAGTGCATTGTCCTTGGATTCAACTGCATCTCCCCCTCTTTTTTTCGTAGCATCAATGTCATTCTTATTGGCATCGTCATCGTCATGTAGTTTGACAGTATCTTCATGTACGTATCGGCAGTTTGAAGTTGAATGCTTGAATGTATGGAATTATGTAAAATTCGACAAAATGCTTAACATACTGATACTCGTACTCGTACTACTCTTGAGTCCCTTGTCAAGATTTCAATCTACCGTACATGAGGTGGTCGATTTAAAAAAAAAAAAAATTAAAGTGTAAACCTGGAGATTGGGGATAACGTTGAGCGAAGCGAGTCCTTTGCTGCGGATTCTGTTGGAATTTTTTTTTCTTGTTCTTTTCAATTTTTACGAAGATGGTCGTTTGTTTTGACAGTGTGTTGGAATGAAGAATTATTTAAATTCGAGGGAGGACCTGTCATGGAACTGAAGTTGCATTCCCATGAGAGGATTAGTCTGTCTTATGAATGGAACAGTTTTCAATTTTCATCTTAAGCCAGGAAGAGAATGCTTACGGTGGAGTGCCTGAATGCACTTTTAAAGAAGTGTAACGGAGTATACGAGTATACTAGAATTTTCATACAACCTTGGTCTGAAAAACCAAAGGACAATGACCTTGCAATGAGCATATGCTGACCAAAATGAGTGAAAGACACTGCATCTCAACGAAATTTAAGGTTATTGACGAATAAAGGAAATGGAGAAAAAAACATTGACTTCAGTTCATCAAGCCTGGCCTTTCTTATAATACCTTCAGAGTCTTGAGTGCTAGAGAATTCCGCAATACAAACAGCTGGCCTAGAACTGAAGGCTCAATTTGTTGCTGCTCACAGTTCCCTCCGGAGTTAAGGACTGAAGAAGTCGAGTATGGTGTTTCACTTCTTCGCTGTTGGAATGACTGGAGAGATGGTGAAAGCCATCTGGAAGGCCGTCCCAGAATACCTGCTTTGTCTTTATAGCAAATACATTGCCTGCAACTACTTCCCCAAGGATTGGAAGGAGGCAAAGGTGGTTGTGCTCCTGAAGTCCACCGATAAGAATGGGTCTGACCCTAAATCTTATCGGGGGATCAGCCTGCTTCCGGTATTAGGACAAGTGCTGGAAAGGGTTATGGTGGAAAGGGTTTCAGAGAGCATGACGGAACCAATGTCCCCCTTCCAATTCGCCTTTACAAAAGGCAAGTGTGTCGAGGATGCATGGTCTTTCCTAAAAGACAGGGTCCTGAGAAGCAGCGCCAAAGTGGTTATAGGCACCTTTATTGATTTCAAAGGTGCCTTTGATAACCTGAACTGGCAGAAAATAGTAACCAGGTTGCAGGAATTAGGCTGTCGTAAAATGGGGTTAGGGGAAGCTATTTCTATGACAGAAAAGCGAGTGTGGTAAATACGCACGACAGCGTCTCAATTAGTGTTGAGAGAGGTTGCCCCCAGGGGTCCATCCGTGGTCCTTTTATTTGGAACCTGTTGATGGACCCACTCTTGTGGCGACTAAACGAGCTCTGTGGGTGCTGCGCCTACGCAGATGACCTTCTCCTCATCCTGGAAGGCCAGTCCAGGGCCCAAATCGTGATATTAAGAGAAAGAGCTCTAGCAGTCGTTGCTAAATAAGGAGAAGGCGTTGGGGTAAGTGTGTGGCAGGATAAGACTGTTTCAATGAAGCTCAAAGGCAAATTGAATACAAGACATCGGGCTCCTGCGATACATTTGAACGGTGTTAGCATTAGATGTGCGACTGAGGTCACATATCTGGGCATAACGTTGGATGAGTGTATGAACTTCATGCCTCACCTGGTTCGAATCAGACAACGCATGCTGAGTGCTGTAGGCCAGCTAAGGCGCATTGTCCGTGTCATATACGATGGCCTTTTTGTTGCTTGTGCAACATATGGAGCATCGGTATGGTACGACAGAGTTATGATTGTTGATGGCCTAAGGCGGATTTTGACTTGCCAAAGAGTCGCATTGCTGGGATGTTTACCGGTTTGCCACACTGTCTCCACAGAGGCAATGCAGGTGTTGCTTGGAGTGCCACCTCTGGATCTGGGAGTGATACGTCGTGGTATTGCTTTCAAGATCAGAAAAGGTCTCCCACTAAATGAGCGCGATTGGGTTTCCCCGGAAGAAGTGGATGGCCTATCCCTGAAGCAGCGTAAAACCTTGCTACACGCATGTGTTCTATCTAGATGGTAATCTAGATGGGATGCTAGCGAAAATTTCAGGGTTACTTACGGCTTCCTAAGGGATGTGGTAACAATAAGAGTATTTCCTGAACGGAATTTTACCCTCAGCCTGGGCTTTTTGTTGACCGGGCTTGGCTCTCTTAATGCATTCTTGCATAAGAGAGGGCTTAGCGGGGTTGCGAGCTTCTATGTGGAGCCACCTATGAGGACTGGCTTCATGTCCTATGTGAGTGTCAAAATTACGCTGACACTAGGGACTTGCAGGCTATGGGCATCATCTTTAATGGTGAGGCCTACGATGTCAGTGGAATTATCACTGATACCGTATGGTTCGATAGAACCCGTAGTTTTGCAAAAATGGTATTTAATAGAAGACGCAGTAGGCAGCTAGCGGGTGGCACATAGGAATTTTTAAATGTGTTGAAAGGCCGCCAGTCCTATGCAGTGAGGTGCCCAACTGGAAGTGACCGCAAGATTGCGAAGCTCGACCGGAAGCTATATTCTGGTACCACGGGAGGTCGGAAACCCCGGAACTATGGTTCCGTCCTGATCTAGGAGTTGGCCCCCTTGTGGGAGTATCATGGTGGCTGTAGATTTACACGAAATCGCGGGAGAATAGAACTAATGGTGCTTGGACATCTCATTGCTTAGCATATGTATAGTGTACTACGACCTGTGCTAAACCGATGTGGAGTTGCATTGCAACCGGGTGCCATGACCCACAGAATGGCTGAGGTCTTAGATAGGTCTTAACCCTTCACCAAAGTGGAAGTTCATGCCTTATACACGACTTTGAATCTGGTACTGGTGGTAGTACTTATACGAGTACTACCCGAAGGGCGTTTATCAATGCATTGTTTTGATATCTTGTGCGAAGACGCACCGTAGGCTTCAGCCTTCACGGCAGGTACCTACGTAAAACACAAGAGACATCTGCTGCTCATAGAAAGGCCGATAGATAGGTGTTTGAACCAGAAAGATTTTTGAAATGGTTGCAACTTCTTTTTCATATCAAACATGCGACCGAAATCAAAACCAAGCGCCCCCAACACTGGATCACTTATTCACTCTGAGATTTCAAGATATCGAACGCGTTTTTTTTAAGCAGGCTCAATGGAATGCTTTTGTTGACGAAGTGCTATGCTTGGGTGTTCCGATGGCAGGATGCAACAATGCGGCGAAGAATTAGCACTTCCCCAGCAGAACAGCGAATCTGCGCATCTTACGCGGTTAGTTCGGATCTTGTTGAGCTTCAACAAGAGGTTGTGCGGTAAGTCAAATTCGAAGGTTCGGCATTATGGATTCAGGATGATGATATTATCAGCTTTCATTGATGCTGTCCATTCTACAGGCGAAGTAGTACTCGCATTGCAAGGTCTTCAGAAATCTTTATGGTTGAGTGCCGAGACTTTATTCTCTGCTGCCGTGACAGGAGCGTAGCAATGTTTTCGTAGATGGGCAGTTCAGTGTATGCCAGCGTTTTAGTACGATCTCTCAATAGTGTGCTTAAACGGCGCAGATAAGGAAGTATAGAAAGGCATTGAGTTGACGTTAATCTTATAGTGTCGGAAATGAAACTGATGGTGCTGTTAAGTTGGGTGTCCACCTTGATCGCATGTGCACTATTCAACTATACTAGAGCGCAGCATTCTGCTGTGGAGTATACGATAGCAAGTGCGGCAGTACAAAGCGTTGATGCACTTAAACACTAGGTTCATCCAGTTGGTTTTGGACTATGTTGTTGCGGGTTTTGAATTTGCCAATAATGTTTGTTAGGAATTCCTTGTATGTAAGGGATTTGTCTAAGTGAAGCCTAGATATTGGCTAAATGAAGTGTTGTTAAATTAAAGGTTCAACCTATAATTCGCTAGTTGGTTGATAAGGTGGAAGCAGCAGACTTTTGTTTTAGCCATGCTTGGGCACAGTCTCCATTGACTAAAATATACACAAGATCTAGGGTTGGAGTTATTTCTGTCTTCGCTATGCCCTTATCCTGAGTAGCGATTGCCAAGTCGTCCGCATAACCAAATTTCTTCGATGTGGTCACAGGTATTTCGCTGATGTCAAGTGAAAAGAGCAAAGGTGCGAGGACACAGCCCTGCGGCAAACCCTTGTTACGTTTTCTCGCTTCACTTTTGTTATCATTGATGAAGACTTGGAACAGGCGGTTTGAAAGTAGATTTTTGATAATTTGCGATGTCCTCGTGCACGGAATTACTTTCAGCAGTTTAGAGATAACCCCATTCTTCCAGATGGTGTCGTACGCTGCAAATGATTGAAACAAAGTTGGCTATAGATGAACAAATAAGAAACTCTGCTGTCCTTACCATATGTCAAAGATCCGCAATAAAGCTGACTATCCTAGACTTAAGCTAAGACAATCGAGCAACATACCAGGGTAAGTCTTGCGTTTGGGCATCACTAAAATGTCGCAACACTAAAGCACAGCTCTATGCTAAACGCATTTGACAGATCTGATCTTAGCTAATCTTTCTGACATTGGCGGTAATATCGAGAAAAAAGATCATAATAACGGATGACCAGACAGCAATGATAGTTTTGGTATATTTCGGCAGCTATCACAGTTATCAATGACATCCAGCTGTCAAAATGTTCAGTAAGGTTATCCATTTCATCATGCATCGCTTCCAGCTCAGTTGTAAATACGCAACGTGAATTTCGTCGTGAGATCGATCGTAATCATGCCTTCAGTGTGCAGGCAATCCGCCTCACTGTGGAAAAGTTTGAGCGTGAGTACACGCTTTTTTATCTTGAGTCACCAACAGGACATAGATTGATGGAAAATGAAGAAAACATAGCCGCCATAGCGGCCAGTATCGAAGAAGACCCAGTAATGTTGATGCTGCCCCGATCAGCTGAATGGGTCATCAACAGACTCAATCCGGCTTACTTTGCGGTTGGATTTGGACCTACTTCCATATAAGATGGTGCTGATACAAGAATTGAAGCCGTAGACAACGCCTTGAATTCGCTAATTGGCGCTGGAAATGTTGGCCGGAGATCCGGGTTTTTGCCAAAAAATCATCTTCTCGGACGAGGCCCATTTTTGGCTCAGCGGCTACGTCAACAAGAAAAATTGCCATTACTGGAGCCAACACGATCCACAAGCATCCGGCCAAGTATCAATGCATCCACAAAGGTTGACTGTTTGGTGCGGTTTATGGCATGGCGGCATCATCGGACCTTATTTTTTTCGAAATGAGGAAGGAGGCACCGTTACCGCCAATGGTTTCAGGTATATGTAGAGCAATGTTAACCGACTGACCACAGGGTCAGAGCTGGACAACATCGATATATCCGAGCTGTGGTTCCAAAAAGACGGCGCTACAAACCATACAAGCTCGAAGTTGTGAAAGAGAAATTTGGAGACTGGGTCATCTCACGGCGAGCGTTCATCAATTGGCCTCCGTCATCATGCGATTTGACACCACTTGATTATTTTCTCTATGGCTGCGTCAAGTCCTTACTCAATGCTAAGAAGGCTACTACCACTTTGGATGAGCTCGGGTCATCAAAAATTTAACCGACCGCTTGAAACACTGCCAGCGAGGCCGAGGAGGCCATTTGAATGATGTACTATTCCAAGCATAATAGCATGAGCGTTGCTTCAAAATAATGCCAGAATCAATTTTATATCTCATACCGTTGTTGGTTGAGGCGAGGCAATTATAACAGAACTCATGTTGTTAAAAAAAGAAATACTAAATCTACTTTCTCTCGGAATGGTTTCGCCCAGAATTTGTTCCTGGAAAGGACTAGTTGGGTCCTCACGCAAGGTTCAAAAACCTACTTAAGTTGCGGCGCTGTTGTCTTTCTGGAGGAGGACATAAGATTTCAGTCCTCGTTAGCAAAACTTGCGTCTGTCGTGCCAGTGGAGGTACATATATGCAATCCTATTGGAAGCGAACTATTGTACAATATATATAAATATGTATCTAAGCTATATACACATTTATTTTTTCTCGGAAATATGCAATAATATGTTAAATTTGTGGCCAGCTGGGTTTGGCCGTTTTGTTTATTTACTATTTAACCATATTTGTGCGTGAAAATTACTCTAATTCATCCAAAAACTTATTGACTGATAATTTCTCACATGTTATGCAACAAGAGAAACCCATAAAATATGTCCACTAAGTGAAATGATCTTCCGGTGTACGACACATTTCGAAAATTACCTTCAATCCCAAAGAAAATCATTCGAATATATCTCGGATTCATTTCACAACTTCATGCCACGTACAGTGTATACCTAACATCACATGTTACCCCTGTGTCTGTCGCACCATCTCACTTATCGTCATTTCTTAACAAAATCACCTCACACACAATGCGTGTCAGAGTCACAAAAGTAGTGTGTATCCGTAGGTTGTAGCATAACAAAAAGAGTTTCACGATTGAAACGATTCCGGCGGATCCAATAACAGATGCACTCACACGAATCTCACGCACTGGTCAGGTCGTTTACACTATGCCGCATCACTTCAGACCATTGATGTGTTAATTTTCTCATTATCTCCTGAAATACAGTTGTAAAGTGAAGATCCGAAGAATAGGAAACGAAGAAAAGACCTTCTAAACTGCATTAAATTATAGACCCGACTTTCCAAATAGAAGATAGGTACCCCAAACCGTATAGCTGCTACTTCAGCAGAACTCGATTCCATTCAAGTGGTCTTCACAAAAATGACGCCAAAATACCGATAATGACCCAATTAGAGGCTAAAGAAGAGAAGTAGAAGAATTATACGGCGGAAGATGCAGATAGATTCGAATTGTCATTCAGATTCAGAAGGTCGGTTCGATGTTTGAGATGAGAGAGAGAAAAAGGTTCCGCACTTAAAATTATGGACTTGGGTTGCGATCGAAAATCACTTCAAAGGACAGAGTGGTTGCTCTGTGATCAAAATCTTAAAGCAAATCCGAAAAAGGACAATACTTAAGAACCGTAGATACTCGAATTAGACAGAAGTTTATCAGAACGGATGCAGTCAATTGTTAAAGACTGTTCCATCCGAAAGTGTTGGGTATTGTGTATCAATTAGGTAACAGCAGTGGCGGTCAATAAAGACACAAACCTTATCACCGTCTGTCACAATGTGCATTCCAATCTATACCGGGCTTTCAGCAGCTAAGTAGGGCAGATTAATTTGAAAAAATTGTTAATTGATTATGATTGAAGATGCCGAATGCACTGGATGTGGTTGGCATTTCGGTGTTGAATCACAAATTAGAGCTAATGACGCAGATTTTGTATAATGAAATTTTCGTGGTGTAATGACTCACTGAATTGACCCAATTAGTGTGGCAATGCTTTCAAATTATCAATAATCGCTTGATTTCGTTTTATTCGCAGGTGTACTCTTGCGAACATGAATGAACAGTAAAACAGAAGACCATCGCAGTGTAAGACATGGCAAGCGTAAGTTCATTGATGCACTTGACAACAGTGCTACTTTAGGGCAGACTACATTTCAGAAAGAGGACAAACGGCGGATGAATTCATATAATTGAATCCATGGTGACTTCAGTGGTTAGTATGGCAGATACCTTGTATGGACGAATCTACCTGCAAGATGAAAAAGGGGACAACAAACCTGAAATAAACAGCGTGCAGACAAACAACTAGTGAGGTCCCCGACTAGTAGACATCACAGCCATTCAGGAAGTGTTGTCATATATGTATATACGGTCATCCAATAAGAGGAATCATTTTAAATCAATAGAAAAATATACCTTCCTTACTTACTTAGGCGGCGCTACAGTCCCGGGTGGACCTGGACCTCAACCGATAAGCCTCTCCAATTAGCGCGGTTCTTGGCTAACTGCCTCCAGTTGCGCACTCCAAGTTGGTTGAGGTTCCTTCCACTTGCGCGCGCCTTCCTCTACTGCGTTGCCCCTCCGGATTAGAGTCGAAGATTCTGCGGGCTGGAGCGTTGATGTTCATTCGCTCTACATGTCCCAGCCATCTCAAACGTCCAATTCGCAGTTTTTTGACCAGGTCGATGTCGCTCTACAGTTCGTAGAGTTCATCGTTACATCGTCTCCTCCAGAGACGATCCGTCAACGCATACGCCCATGCTTCGGGACCATAGAGTAGGACTGGGATTATAAGGGTCTTATGCAGGGTTTCCTTGGTTTTTTGGGAGAGGGCCTTACCACACAGTTGCCTTTGAAGCCCAAAGAAACAGCGATTGGCAAGCGTTATCCATCGTTTGATTTCTGAAGAGATGTCGTTTTCAGATGTGATAGCAGAGCCGAGGTAGACAAAGTCCCTTATTACCTCAAAGTTATAACTTTCGATTGTGAGATTCGCCACATGTTGGGTGTCCCTTCTTATTGACAGCATATGCCTTGTTTTGCCCTCGCTTGCCGTAGGATCCATTTTTGCCGCTTCTGTTCCTACACTCGCAAACGCACCAGCGACAAATCGCTGTGTTGTGCCAATAATATCAATATCGTCGGCGTATGCAAGCAACTGAACAGACTTTTGAAAGATCGTACCTCGTGTGTTGGTTTGTGAGTTTTGCACAATTCTTTCAAGTTTATGTTAAAGAAGTCACATGACAGCACGTTGCCTTGCCCAAATCCTTTTTTTTGACATCAAAGATATCGGCTTTAAATTCGATAAAAAGTTAGTGAGTATCGATCTGAATTTCTTGGGTTTTCTCCAGGACCTGCCGTAGTGTAAATATTTGGTCAATTGTGGACTTACCGGGCCTAAAACTGCACTGATAGGGTGCAATCAGATCGTTGGCAAATGGTTTTAATCGCTCGCACAATAAGTAGGACAGACAAGATCTTATATGCGATGTTTAGGAGACTGATACCTCTATAGTTGGCGCAATTTAGAGGGTCTCCTTTCTTGTGAGCCGGGCTAGCGATGCTGAGGTTCGATTCATCAAACATACATTCATCCGACCAATCTTGGAAATATGTTGGTGCATGCAATCTACCAAGTCATCTAATGCTCGCTCAAATATCTTAGTGGGATGGCGCCCGGTCCGTCAGCCTTGTTCCACTTCAGTTTAGATATTGCAATCCTCACTTAATTTTGGTCAAATGGTTCGCTGTGTCTGACAGCGAGATTGCATATATGTCACCTACGTCGTTTAACAGTCTTCAGAAATGGTTTTTCGAAATCCTCAGAACCGACTGTAAATCCACTGCAAGGTTTCCTTGTTCATCTCTACAGGTTTCCGTTCGGGTTTTACTACCCTGACACGTTCTGTTTAACTTTCAAACATTAGTCCTGGAGTAGTATCTCTCTATTTCCTCGATCGCCCGCTTCTCATGCTCTTTCTGTTTTCTTCGGAGAAGCCGATGTTCTTTCTTTCTCTTTTGCTCGTAGAGCTCACCAGCCGCTCTCGTTCTTTTGTGCAGTTCCTCTTTATAGGCATGTCGTATTGCTGCATGTGCTTGCCGGCACTCTTCATCAAACTCGAAGTTTCACGGTGGTGGGCGGTTGAAACCCACCACGTCAGTTGTGGCATTTCTAATGGGTTCTCGGCATCTAAGCCACTGGACTTCAGCAGTTGATGCTGGCTGGAAAGGATCTCTCGAGAGTTTGAGGGATACGCGATCGGCAAAGGTTCTGGCGGCCTGTTGCGATTACAACCGGTCACCGTTAAATCTCCTCATAGTCTTTCCCCGTTGTTGTGGCGTCTGAGATATCCGTAGACGTATCTTTGCTGCGTGTTCCATGTAGTACCATGTTCGGACATCTAAAATACTTGAGGCGGACCATACGTCGATCGAAACATGATAAATCTGGTTGACGGTTTGCTAATCTGGTGTTTGCCATCTTCCCTTGTGAATATTGAGTTGAAGAAACCGTGTGCTTGCTATAGTAACTTCACGTCCCGCAGCGAAATCAATTTACCTGTGATACGGATTGTTATAAGACGTTCACTCACGTGTCGAAAGCTCAAGACTTCTTGCCTAAATCTGCCGCTTACAACAAACCCGCATCCAAATAGACGCTGCCTACGTTCCCTACAGCAATCATCGTAGTAAACATGACAGTTTTCCATCTTTCTTTTGCCCGGCCCATCCTACCGAACTTCCTGGATGGCGGGCGATGATATCTGCTTTATAGCAGTCTAGGGCCCCCGCTAATTGTTCGGCTGCATGCAGGCTGTTCAAGGTCCGAGCACTGTACGCGCTGATACGAAAGTCGTTGTCCCTTGTTCGTTTTGCAAGGTCATCAAGAGTGAATCCGTCCTTATTCGATGCTATTGGTCGCTTCGTAACAATTACTTTTATACGTGGTTGGCCAGTTAACCATACGCACAACCCCCAACTTGGAGGGTCAAAGAGACATAGCACTTCTTTGGTCAAATTTTAGCCGCAGTTTTGCCTATAAATACCCATTCCTTCGATCAAATTTTTCATCATGTGTTCGCACAATTGCGGCTGTATTTCGGGAATAACAGCTCTGATATTTGCCTTTAGTGCATAAATCATTGACGGAGCATGGCGTATACTATATCCTTAATATGGCTTCAAAGAAAAACCGCTTATGGCTTATTGAAATTCCCATTTCGAGAAATCATACGTCAAGAAAATTGTTCACGCCATTGTCTTTGTTGCTGTATGGCATGTGCTGCTATATTTCTTTCGGTAATGCTATCCAGTCACTGAAGCGGTCGCATCAGTACCATTTTTGAAAAGGTATGGTCTAATGTCACCGTCAGCCAAAAAACCACACCAAACTGTGACTCGTTGTGGATGTAGAGGTTGTTCCACTATTTCTCTTGGGTGTTCCGAGCCCTAGATGCAACGGTTTTGTTAGTTTATGTACCCAGAAAAATGAGTACCCAGAATAATTTTGTGTAAAAAATCATGATCTTGTTGAGCACCCAATCAGCGAAAGTACAGCGTTGTGCGTGATCTACGGGATCAGCAGGATCTTATAAGCATATAGGCCAAGATCTCTATACAAAATGCGGTGCAAAGTGATTGCAGATAAGCCCAATTCTTGTGATGGTCTCGAAATGGACACATCCGGGTTTTCAGTCACACTCTCAGTTATGGAGGCGATATTTTCAGCTGACCATGCCTTCGCATTACTAAGTAGCCTATTTGAGACGTTCAAATTTATCGATTAAATTTACTATAGCTGTGAGAGAAGGCGTTTGATGATGACCAAAAACAATACGAACCTTATGAAACATTTCCGCGAAATTTTAACAGTTTTTGTAGTGATTTGTCACTGTTTAAACACGTTGTGCGAGTGCGTATCGAACCATATTTAATAACCGCCTAGTTTTTACTTATTATGTAAGTGTCACCGCAATGATAGTCGAATGTTGGGAGCACAATAATGGGGCGAAATTTAAAACAACCCCCAACTACGGTGATTGTTACAGTGAAAACGAACAGCGTTTATTTGGGTGGGAATTTGTTTCATCGGAAGATTAAGGCTAGAAGTCTTGGCCAAATGCAGGCTAAAATGGCAAAGCCGCGCTCGGTCAGTAGCATAATACCAGCCTACGCCTTCATAGGGCTGAAAACTCTATACGTAGATTAAAAAGTTGTGACGAACAGTTCAACTAGCGGCGTCAAAATGCATTCGTTTAAAGGACAAGGACCTTCGGATCTGCACGCGGAATATTCGGACCATTAACTGTCCACGTGCAGCCGTGCAATTAGCAGAGGCCCTTGACTGCTATCACCCAGATATCACCGCCATTCAGGAAGTGCGATGGAATGGGCCGAACATAAGGAGGATGAAAAACTGTGATATATACTCGTACTATGGTGATTGCTATAGGGAAAAGAGCAGCGCTTATTTGGAATCGGGTTTGCCGTAAGCGGCAGACTTAGGCGGGAAGACTTGAGCTTCCGAGGCAATCCGTATCAAGGCTAAATTCGCCAGCATCAGCTTGATATACTTTCACGCTTCCATTAAGGAAAAAGACGACGCTACCAAAGAATGTATATACGAGCTCCTCGACAAAATCTACCAGCAATGTCTAAAGTGTTTTAATGCCGAAATAGGAAAGGTGGACATTTTTTACAGCGCAATCGAGAAGCATAGCCTGCATTACACCACAAGGCCATTTGACTTTGCTGCGGGGCGGAACATCACTTTAGCCAGCTTAATATTCAGGTTCCCCACCTTAGTGTTGGCAAAGGCACATGGCTGTCCACTGATCATCAAACCATCAGCCAAATTGATGCTGTTGCGATCGACGCAAGAACATTTTCCAGTATTAAAGATGCCCGAACTTCAGATGTTCAGCGAATATAGACTCGGACCACCACCTCGTTGGTATCTTAAACAACACAGCAACGAAAAAATACTGCGAGGAGATTCAATGTTGAATATCTGCAGTCGCAACTAAATGACTTGGGCAGGATTTGCCTGATCCACAGGAAATGTAGCCTTGTTAATTGCACCAATTATAGAGGCAACAGTTTCCTTAACATAGTATATAAAGTCTTATCTGCTATCTTGTCATTGGCCCCCGTCAATGCCTTTTTAGGCCCTGTGAGATACCGAGAAAAGTGTTTGCACTTCTCATACATATTTCATCGAAGTTCTTCCGTGTACTTTATGGGCTTTTCTATTTAGTTTGTGCTACTATGGTGCTATTCTCGCAAATTTTGTTTCTAGAAGTGGCCTCCTTACTTGTTTAAGTCGAGTCGCCCTTTTTTTTTTGACTTTTGACCGGTCTTCAGTGCGGAGCGTAGCAGCTAACAATAAAAAGTTTCATGCTCAATTATCACTTATAAGGCAATTAGTCGGTCTCGCATTTGTGATACGCTTACAATTGTGTCTAGGAGCTCAGCTTCTAAAATTGTGGCAACTCTATTCTTATTTCGTTTCATTCCGTAATAATATTATATCTATTTTACATTGTCGTAATACGTTTTCTAGTCAGCTTGCGATTCGTTGTTTATTTTTGGTAAGCAGCACTTTAAAGGACTTGACTCGTAATCTCTTTCCAATAGGGACTTAGCCGTTTTCCCCGTTGTTTATGGATGATTGTAATGTTTTCTTTAAAGCAGCCAAGTGGAAGCATTTGTTGTTTAGCTGCCATTGGTGGATAGTCGCCTTCCCATTCTATCTGCCGAAATTTGTTAACCTGATTTGATCAGAGGTAACCTTCTTAAGTCTGGCATGAAATGAACGTTCTACAGGCAGGACAGTTCATATCTTGTAAGACATACTACAACATATCCGGTGTTCAGATTCTGAATAATCATCAGAACTTAATTAAGAATAAGAAAATTATTTCTGGGGCGTTATATAATATACGTTTAGATTATCGCTTTACCAGGCCTACGCCCTAGGGACAATAATTTTTTCAATATGTTATCTAGGTTGGGAAATTATTCTGACTATAATTTTCCTAGCATCACCAAATCAAGTTGGGGCGGGACACTGGATTCGAGTATAGGCCTTCCTCAAATTTGATCACGAATCGATTGTCCGTGAACTTCAAGCTACGATCATGTGTATGTCTGGAACCCATTCGTACTCTACTTAATGGACTCGCTCAAAAACTCGGATACTTCCATGAGATACATCGGTTAACTTAGCAAGCATAGGACCATGCGACATGATTTTCGAGTGGTCGATTTTGCCTCGGATCAACATACGGTGACTAATAGCTCAAGGTCTCCAGTTCTTCGTATCCAGATAGTTAAGATAGCTTCGGAAAGTTCAAAAACCAACCAATATCTTAACCAATGCAATAGGATTATCTAATCCAACAAGGGAAGTGACCAAAATTAGAAGAAGGTAAGAGCTAAGCTCCTGCAGTGAAGTTCAAAGATGCAGAAGACAAAACAAGAAAGTGTCTGGACGCTGTTGTAGGCATGAAATATATGCACCGCTCCATTTTCGCCAGAACGAATCGACAGCGGCTTGAATGCGTTTACAGTGCTCCAAGTAGTTGGCATGTCAGTTGCTTCCTTCGGCTATAGCGTTGATAGCTTCGCCGATTAGAATGTGTCCGAGAGTTATGCACTCGGTATCATCAGAATTGTCTGACAGTGGACATAGTGGCATAGAATTGAGGCAGGCTTCAATTTGGGTAAGCAGCACACAGAGTTCCTCTAACGTCAGCTTCTCCTCTTTCACAATCCACCTTAGGTGATACGTGACGGACTTCACGCCTGCTTCCCAGATTCCCCGGAAGTGAGCGGGCGCTGGACGAATGTAGTTCCATTTTCTACCCATAGCCGGTATGGTATTGGCGATTTCTTTCCAATCGCTTGAATTCCGCGTCAGCTCCGATAAAATTTATACCGCAGTCACTGTACAAATGCGAACATACCATATGCCTTGTCCAGCCGCCAAGCGACGAAAGGCTGCCAGGAAAGCCTGTATGCTAAGTTCGGAAACCGCCTCCCTGTGGATAACCTTAGTCGCCAGGCATATAAACATGGCGAAATAGCCCTTAAGCCTCTCCCCATCTATATTTTTACCTCAATCGAGGTGCTGGTAGACTCCCAGTCAGCTGATAGATATGCTGTGCCTTGGTCGGAAGCAAATAACGCATTTGTGAGTACGCTTCTTAATGCTTCTTTTTATGTGGAGTATCCGCAGTGCGTATGTTGTTGGTGTGCATCGGGAATAAAAAGATCCGTAAAGTGTCGGTTGGGTTTAAATATTGCAGGATGTTTTTGGTTGTCTGGGTGTTGGATGTGTGAAAGTCGTGCGTTTTGAAGTCGCCCCTCTACGCGTATGATGTCCTGACCGTCCTTGAAGGTATTGAGTGACTTCGAAGTTTTCGGTGTAGTGTCGATGGCTTGAATTGAAGGAGTTAATTCGACTGCAAATATATCAATTTGAGCCGATCGAATCGCCTGTGTTGCTGTTTGCAGTTCCTCAGGTTCAAGTACCCCAAGCCGTTTGATAATTTTGAGCACTCACACATAACCGTGTAAGTATATGTCATTGTTTGTGTCGTGGGCTAACACATGATGTACCTTGACTCTCCGGGCCTCATAATCATTCATTCTCCAGGTCTAATCGTGGGAGAACTTTTTCTCAAAAAATTCGTCCAACTTCTCGTACAGTGATACTCGGACTACATCGACATCATCGGTCTTTTGCTGGACTTTCACGACAATTGGAGAACTGGCAGGTCCCTCTTGAATTGAAAGAGTATATAACCAAGCACATGTTCTCAAAGCTTAAATAAGCATCGATCCACCGTCTTTGTAGTGGTTAAGGAGTTTCTCTAACTTAGAGTAATCATCAATTTCAAAAATGACATCCTAGTGGAGATTCAACGACAATTTGTCATAAGAAATCATCACTACATGGCCTTGACCTCATCGAAGCACTGACAATTAAGGCTCCAACCTAAATAAGTGCCTAGCTCCAGCCTTAGGTACGAAATGGGAGTAGAGAAATATTTTCTTAAGGACCAGGCCCTTGTAGATGCTAGTAATGTTGTACTGATACTATGATCTGACGTGCACCTCGTAAAATATAAAGATCTGCGACTATATGGGTACTCTAAATAGTAGCGGCATAATATTTGTCTTTCTCGAATAAATTGTACACCCACTAGTACTCTGGCAGTCTTCCTATAATTGCGCCATAATTATAGACCAATGTTTGCGATAGTCTGCCAACATCAGTTTGCACTTAACTCGCTATTTTTACGAAAAAATATTCTCTGAATACCAAAGTAACGAGTTGAAATAAATTATCTTTCGTCCACTGAAAAAATCAGACTCTAACCGTTTCCAAGTTTCGAAAATAGTTCACCCTATTACCTTGCACCAGATGTGGGTCATTCCACCTACCACGAGCGCTGTTTGCCACTGTCACCGCTGTCATTGTCGTCGACGTTGTCGTCTGCCGTAGCTGGAACAACTCACGAGCGTAAAATCCTAGCATTAATTACCCACGACAATTATGAATTTCTTTTTCGATTGTACAATCACGGCATACCCGCCGTGGCAATCGCTTTGCCAGATATTAAACTCCGTCCACCTACTTGGTGGTGGTGGGCCCACTACACATCCCTCTGTGTACAACCATCAACAAATCATCAATCATGCCATCATATCCAGGTCCACAGTAGTATTCGTATTATAGCTGCTGGAATGCATCTCGCATCGTCTTTCTTACATCTGAACGGAAAGTGCATGGCGTGCTAAATTGTTGCGTCTAGATGGGTGTCTGAATCTGAATCTGAATCTGAATCTAAATTTAGTCATCAGAAAGACAAAAGTATTCCAACCTCATGCCATAGATACATCACCAGAATCCCAGAGGAACAATCATCATTATCATCATCATCATAGGCATAGTCATAGTTAAAGCCATAGTCATACCAGCAACCGGGGCTATAGTGTGCATTTCTCGACGCGGGATTCCGCTTCTGTTGCGGTCGCCAGATGAATGACATGGCTCATTGCAATAACCACAGAACAGCGATCTGTGCGCCAGAATTAAATCAGCCGCCGTAACCGCAGTTGTTGCGGTTGATGATGACGACGTTGATGTTGATGTTGATGTTGATGTTGATACTGATGATGATGGTGGTGCTGTGCTCCAGCATCGGCCGCAAAGCGGTATTCTAATTGCATTCAGATCAAGGAACGACGATGCTTACCGTGTTGGAGTAGTAAAAAAGATTAAGATAAAATCCAGAAGCGTGGCATTCGCTACACGACCCATTTGAGATTCACTCATTGAGGTTTATTCTCCAGGGAGAGACAATAAAAGAACAGTTAGTTGTTAAGATACGAGTATCTCTAAGGCCCCAACAAAGGGGCAGCCGAGATAAAAAAAAAAGAATTTCCAAAAAATCTTGTATCCCTCTGTCCCAGCAATCATCTCGCGCTTTCATTTATCGCCTCGGAGGGAAGAATAGCTTGTAAGGGGGCTTCCCCCTATTATTCTTGGCCCCCAATTCATTCAATTGCTGCGTAATGGTTTTAATGAAAATTAAATTCTTCGTTTGAGTTGAATTTATTGTTCTTGGTGTGTGGCATGTTGGTTAGGTGCGGATCTATTTTAAGAACGCGCATCTATTTATCATCACCCTGCGTGCCAGTGTGAGATCTGATCATGACCCGACAAAGCATTTTGTTGTGATCAAAGGTTGTTTAGGGGATGATTAAGTGCAGAGGGTTGTTGAAAAACTACCACCCGATGAAAGGGTGTGGGACGCAGCTGGGCTGGGCTGATATTATAGTGAAAGGTCTGTACAATAGAATCCCAATAGCAAGGTGAAACAGATTCAACAGATCCAGCATTCTGTTAGAACTACGAGTCGGATAGAGTTTCGTGGCTGAAGTTAATCGGAGATGACAGCGCGTGCAGAAGGGTTGTGTATGCTTGTCAACTCGCAATTATCTTAGCAAGGGTAATCTCAAGTGAAATTGCTCGCTGTGGAAGCATAGCGAACTAGGAAATTATGCATGGATTGTTGCGATTTTGATCGCGAAATATGTGACGAGGATGATAAATTGTGACATTTTTTCGAAGACAACTCTGACGGCAGATTGATGTCATATGACAGGCAGTTCAGAATTTAAATATGAGGCAGCTGCCAGAGTCACAGAAAGGGTGTTTTTTTTTAAGAGGTTCAGACAACGAAATTAACTTGATAACCATTTATTAATTTCATTCGAAAGGTTATTGCATGCCTTAATATGTGGAAATAGCTTCGGTTATATGTTAACCACGGATGCGTCGTACAAAACGCATTCTAGAGGTACAAGTTTCGACCACTTTTTCGAGGAATTTTGGGTGTATATCGCGTGCTACTCGAACAATGTTTCCCTCTAAAACGTTAATCGTTGCTGGTATATCGGCATAAGTTAGTAACCCGCAGTAGTCCCACAGAAAATAATCCAATGGCATCTGTCGCACGATATGGGTGGCCAATTGATGCATCCATTTCTTGAAATGACTCTATAGCTAAATCGTGTTTTCAATAAAAGGATGGTTTCGTTGGCAGGATGGAGTGGAGAACAATCCAGTTGGAACCACAGTTCTTCCACATTGATGTCAATCAAATTTAAGAACAAATAATCGTTGATCATCGCATTGCACCGGTATCTATTGGCAGGAACTTGTGATCCGACATCCGGTGGACCGAAGGTGCCATCGGCGTACAATCCGCACAATGACATTCAATTCGGATACTATGACATTTGGTGAACTTCTTGAGGATCGTCCTTGCTTTAAATATGGTAATTTTGCTTATTTACGTATTTCTTTAACCAGAAGGAGCCTCATCACTGGACAACATTTTACGATAAAAAACCGTGTCAACTTTCAGTTAATTTAGAGCGCGATCACTGAACATCCGACTTTTCCACTTATTCGATCTTATAAGATCTAGGGCCAACATTTTTACGCAGAAAGTGTATGGGCAAAAGCTAAACTGCTGCAAACGAATTGATAAATGGGGATTCTCTTCAACACCAGCTTCCATAGCCGCAAAATTTTTTCCCGAACGCACTGTTCTCGTCCTTGCTGGTGTGAGAGTATCCGATATCGTGAATTGGGTGCGAAATTGTTCAATGATTCACTCAGATGGCTGATGATGTCTATCATAAATTACAGGAAGTGCTCTATAAGTACGAGTATAAGAGTTTAGATTTTGGATATACGAGTATGTACATGCATTTCAAGGATTTGAAGTCGTTGCTGATCGTTTCTATACTGAAATGGTGAGCTACACTGGAGGTAAACGAAGCTCAGCAGCGCAATGTGACAGCTAATTTGAAATCTAATCCCTATTAAAGTATGACACTGCAAAACTGCATATGATTGCCTCACATTCACTAGTCTCGGGATCCATCTGATCAGCCAGTCTTTGCTTAGCAATTTCCGTTTAGAGAAATTGGTTTATTAGCTTGATAATATCCCTCGATAGGGAGTACTTATACCGATGACCAAGCTATTGTCATGCCACCGATCTAGAGGTCGATAACTTCTTCTAACAAGAAAACACTACACAGCTGGTGACGAATTTAAGAGTAATAGACATCTTACTCATGCAAGCTAAAATGGCAAGGGCATACATTTTAATTTAATTAAATTTAATTTTTGGTAGGGGCTGAGGATCCCATTTATTGGCTTAATACAAGTTTAATCCAACTTAAAAACTAGGACTAACAACTAACAGAAAGACTTAAGAGCTAGGGACTAAGAAAGTGATGAAGGAGATCTTGTTTGAGACGAGGAGTGCTCAGGTGGAAATCAAAAAGGGAGAAGTTTCAGTTGATCTTTCGGAGCATTCGAGAGATTGGTGCGGTGGACCAGTAAATAGAAGAGACGAGGACAACGTAGATTGCTGGTTGGTATTGAAGGAAATGGAGTTCAAAATTGATGCACAGTCGATGGAACCTGAGAGAAGTCGATGAATGAAAAGAATGTCAGCAATATTCCTACGTTCTTCTAACGAATCCATATTTAGAAGTTTGAGGTGGTCCTGATAGGGAGGTAAGATTAAAGGGTCGTTCCACGGAAGACCACGGAGAGCAAATCGGAGGAATCGACGTTCAATACCCTCAAGTGATGAGTTGGCTTTGAGGATCATCTTATGTATATGCGAATGGAAACTAAGCTCACAGTCGAATAATATGCCAAGGTCTTGAAAAGACTGAACCAGGGGAATTGGTTGACCATGGAGAAAATAAAGTGGGGGAGGAGACGGGTTGCATTTACGTGAGAAGGTTATAGATTGACATTTGGCTATATTAAGTTCTAGGCAGTTTTTGAGGCACCAGATTGCAAACCGATCAAGGTCTTCTTGAAGAAGGGCAGAGTCATGGGGAGAGGAAATAGTTTTAAAAAATGTTGTGTAGTCTGCGTAAAGGGAGAGGGAGGAGTATTTAATGACGCTTTCAACATCGTTAATAGTAAGAATGAAGAGTAGAGGGCCAAGATGACTGCCTTGTGGAACTCCAGATGAGGCCAGGAATGGAACAGAAAGGGCGGATCTAAACCGAACACTATAATATCGGTTTAACATTTAAGAAGGTCTTCCAAATCTGGGGAAATTCTGCCTGTGTAAGGGATAGACGGAAAAGATTGGAAAGGGGTAGAGACAGGTTGGAAGTGCATTTTTTAAGAAACACGGCGGAGAGTTCATCTGGGCCAGGTACAAATTCATCGTTAAGATTTAGTAACTTTTCTTCAATAACTGCAGGATCGAAATTCTGAGTGAGAAAGGGACCAATGGAAAAATTTTGAAGATCATTGAAGTAAGAGGGATCTGGTACGAAGGAGTTGTTGGTAAATGATTGTTTGAAAAATGTAGTAAAAAAGTTGGCGATGGTAGGAGGATCACATGAAGATTTGGTCTTACTTTTGCAATTGACAAATTTAAAAAAGGACTTGGGGTCATTTATGAGAGATTTATAGAGTTCAATGAAATGAAGACATATACCAAAATAATTTGAATAGTCGGAAAAAGAGTGTGTGCGAAGGCATACCGCAGATAACTTGTTTTTTTTGTTTCGTAGAAAGTCTACGATTATACCAAGGAGGGGATGTTGAAGAAGTTTCATGGTGGGAATATGGCACAAAAAGGGAGATGGATTTGAATATTTCCCTGTAAAAAATGGAGAGGGCAGCAACCAGAGATTGATTGGTAAACTCAAAAGAAGTCCTGCTTAGATAGGTATTTATTTTACGGAAATTAGGTTTGTGAAAATTGTAAGAAAATATAACTGCGGGGGAGGCGGCTGGAGGGGACAGTTATGGAAAAATGAGAGAAGAAGTGGAGGGTGAAAGTCGTCAATAGTTGAAAGAGATAGGGGACAACGCGATACTGAGGAGTTGATGGGATCAGTTATGAAGATAAGTTCTACTTGCCTTTCCATATAGTTGGAAACGCTACTGACTTGGCATAGACTAGAGTCTGTTAGCTAAGCTAAGAAGAGGCATTTCTTAGTAGAAATGGGATTGGAAGCGATGCAAAAAGATAGACAGATATCATTAAGCGAGTCTGATAAGTCGATCAAATTGTCAATTGCTGCAATAGCAAGTTAATGGGATTCGATAGGTTGCGTCGGAAGAATGTAACAACACATAACATACAAGCATCTACGAGTAACAGTTATTTTAATTGACACAAAGTCGAGCTTTGGAGAAAATGAAATTGCAACGAGAGATGAGTCCAAATTGTTGTGAATAGCCAGTAGGACTTAGTCTCTGGTTTTTAACGTAAACCACCTGTCGTGTAGACTTATGTTTACGGGATGTCCATACATATATGCGGGGAAGGATACGCCCTACCATCGCTTGCCTACATTAATAGTATAATACCAAAGCAGAACTTGTGTTGGAGGTACAAGTTCCACCCTTGGTATGGGTCGAGGCCGATCTAAAACTTCTGGCTGCTCATAGGGTCACAGAACCCAGTACTTATTTGCTACTCTAAATTGGGTCAAACCAACAGGAAGACCCTTCCCGCGATTTGGGTTTAAACCACAGCCACCATGATGCTCCCACAAGGGGGTCTACCTCAACAAGTCAGGCGCGGACCGAAATCCGGGGGGTCCTGACTCCCATGGTACCGTGATTTAAGTCCTGGTAGGGACTACCGGTGGTCTTGCCACCAATAAGACCCACGACCGGCAACTTGTAACTGGTCAAATGCAACCTTCGGTGGCGTCATCTGAAGATGTTTACGATAAGACCAGTAATATGCTTCGCCCCCGCTTTTTATTGATGGACGAAGCCTTGGTAATTGGGCGGAGGCCCAGCCAGTAGGACACCTCGACAAGGGGATTCATCCAAGGAGGTCATGCGATCATCATCTTGAAAAACATTACTCAGCCAGAAGCATAAAACTGGCCTGCGCCGTCATCATGCTCACAACCAACCAATGGCCTCGGATAAAAATCGATTCACTGTTGACTCTGGCAAACGCTTATAGGACAATGACTTTCGGCCCTGCACGTAGAATGTTCGGATCCATAACAGGTCAAATGCAGTCGAGCAATTGGCAGAGGCAGTTGACTGCTATCACGATCACCGCCGTCCAGGAAGTGCGATGGGATGGGCCGGACATAAGGAGGATCAAATATTGTGATATATTTGGCTGCGGATATGCGGCAGACTTAGGCAAGATCTCTTCAGCTTCGGACAAGTGAGTGAGCGTCTTATGACAATCCGCATCGAGGCTAAATTCGATAGCATAAGCCTAATATGAGCCCATGCCGCTACTAAAGACAAGCACGTCGCAACCAAAGAGTGTTTCTACGAGCTCCTCGACAAGACATATGAGCAATGTCCGGAGTATGACGTTGAAATCCTACTTGGCGATTTTAACGCCCGGATAAGAAGGAAGGACATCTTTGGTAAGTCAGTTGGAAAGCATAGGCTACATGATACCAGGCCTGACAACGGACTTAAGCCTATTGATTTTGCGGCTGGACGAAATATCACTATAGCAAGCACAAGGTCTCCTCATCTTAATATATTGTACGTAAGTGCACATTCTGGTCCCCTAAATTAAATTTATCAATTTCCGATATACAAAAAGCCTGCAACAAGGTGGTGATCCTTGGAAGCGCCACGACAAAGTATAACTGCTGTGCGAATATATAGAAATCTCTCAACAACTCCTATGCTACCGGAATTACGTACTGATGTTTTGGGTTTCACGCGACCGCCACCAAGAAATCCCTGATTTGATGAAGAAGGCACATGCAGGTAAATAAAAAGACTACAAAGCGGCGCTGGAACGAAGGACGTGAGCTCCTCATAAGCAGAAGAGACGGGAAGAACGTCGGCTTATCCAGAAGAAGAAAAAAGATCACGAAAAGCTCGCGATCGAAGATACTGAGAGGTTGCACACCAGGAATAAGGTACGGAAGTTTTACTAACAGCTAAAAAGTGCCAAGATAAGAAGCCTCTAGAAATGCGGAAGGAAACCTTGTAGTAGAGTCACAATCGGTACTGAGAATATGGGAAAACCTTTTCTGCAGACTTCGGCGAAGCGTAAAATACCGCCGTCAGACAGAATAAACCATTCAACTTAGACGATGATTCCCAAAATTTCCATCCATCTGACTATATGGAAATAAAGATAACAATATCTAACCCTACAAAGAAGCTGGGCCTGATCGCTTACCGGCCGAGATATTCAAAGCTGCGAAAATGATTTTGTGGAGAGTATACACCAACTCAAATTTTGTATGCCCGATGAATGGAATCTCAGCCCTATTTATAAGAAAGAAGACCCCCTTAGCTGTGCCAGCTATAGTGTTTCGATTAAATCGGGGACAATTTTTAAGTCCTTATCACTAAATTTCTTTTGCGTACACACAAAATCCACTCATGTGATCTTAAATGAAATTGTCAAACGAAAGCGCATCCCCATCTTTCATGCAACCAGAATTACCCTTTTTCCAATACATCTTGCTATTTGTACACTTTCGTCCTCAAAAATGTTTTTAGAAAACAAAAACCATTAGAAGCAGTCCCTTTCCAAAATGAACGAAACACAGAGACCATCTCTTCTAACTGTTGGGGGGTAAACATGTTTCCTGGAAACAGGATAAGGAAAAACACAGGAACTTAAATGGCAGTCGCATGTTTGCAATTTTTCTTTAGTGTTTGAATGTCATGTGCATTATTGCGGTCGTACTTCATTGCACACGGGTTTCCGTCGCAGCCGTTGGGGTTTTCAGTCTTTTTCCGCCGTTTTTTTCCCTTTGCTCCCGTTTACCGGTGGAAAATATACTCACTATTCACGTTTTCGGGATATGTAGGGAGAACTTCGGTGGCATTTGGGCGTTGGAGTGGGTTAAGGTTGAAATAAACATGACAAACTGGATGCCACATTGAATTTAACAAATGTTTCAGGGAGTTTAATGCAGCACATTTTAATTTACGGAGTGTATATTATTCATCAAATTTGGGAAAATAGTACAATATTCTGCTTAAGGATATGGTTACGGTGCATGTATGATACATATGTACTCGTACTTCCAGTCCCATTGATGAATATTACCATGCACTTAAAAGAATATGAGAAGGTTTCCACATTTTACTAGCATGTACCGTAACAGGAGTGCCACTGAACAACACTGAAAGGCTTTGCATGTCCATACATCGATATTGCGATACTAAGATCTTGAGCAACCTGTCGGACACGTGTTTAGTACTACGAGTTTGTCTGTATTGATGTCATCATGATTGGGCAGGGCGGGAACATAAGTAGAAAGAAAGGAATTCAGGTCAATTCAGGCTACTTTGATTCCGTCGGCTACCAAAGTGGGTAAAACTCAAACTAGACTTCCTCCTGCTTCAAAAAACACAGTGAGGTATTGACCCATGTCTAAGCACGCATGCATTACTAAAGCTTTCTGAGTTTTCGTTAAGATAGCCAGTGGTTACACCGAGACAAAAATAGTTTTCTCACCAAAAGCAAATAAAATTGTTCAAACATTCACAGGATTCCCCTGTATATCATTCTGCGAAAGACCTATGATGAATATTTGATCTTCGCTCCATGTATAGTCTGAGTCACAAAAGGCTGTCGAAATTGCAGGCCACACTAACATACTAACATACACCCGCTGATTTAGGCGCTTCTGCAGGATCTAGATAGCTAGATCTTTCAATTCTGATGACCGCTTGGGATCTTTCTACGACACGTTCGGTTGATTAGGTTGGAACAGTGGATTGAGCACCAAGACGTTCAGTCTGTTACGGCTTAACTCTATCAGAACAGATGAGTGGTTGTTCCGGGAAGAAGAAGAAGACTCTGAAAGACTACCGTCTAAGATAAAAGCAAAAGAAAACGTGATGCAAATGCACGGGGCAAAAGTCCCGCTCTTCCTGCGGCGACAGAGAAGGGAAACAGATCGCCGGACGTAAGACTCACTGATGCCGATCAAGCTGTCGAAAAAAATGAAATTGAATCCTCTTCTCCTGTCCCAAACATGGAGCCCCGCAGAATTAACAAGACTTTGCCCATCAATGACGTTTGTCTAGTAAAAAGAGGGGGCAGAACGAAGTACTTATCTTATCGTAGCGATTTTCAGATGACGCCACTGAAGATTGCTACGATTTAACCAGTTACAAGCTGACCAAACGGTAGTACCTACCAGGACTCAAATCACCGTACCATGGTAGTCAGTAACGCCCGGATCTAGCTCGCCAACAAAATCTGATTTACAGCTGCGAAATCACACTTAAAACACACTTGTTGAGGTATGTCCTTTGTGAGAGCGTCATGGCGCCTGTAGTTGAAACCCAAAATCGCGGCAAGGGTCGTCCTGTTGGTTAGATCGAATGTAGAGTTGCAAAAGGTACTGGGTGCTGTGACCCTAATATCTGTAAGAGGTGTTAGATCGGCCTCGGCTATGAGCTAGGGTTGAACTTGTGTCTCTAAAACAAGTTTTATGTTGGTGATAAAGGAAATGACGGAGTGCGATTGCAGGGCGTATCCTTGCTCCCAGAAATGTACGGGCATTCAGTGAAATTAGCCTACACGGCAGAAGCTCACTTTAAACACAAGAGATATTTGCCCCGAGTAGGGCCAAGTAGCAGAAATTTGTTGACACTCGCTATGCCGTTCTAGTAGACGGAAATCGAACGAAGTTGTTAAGCCCATCGACAAAAATAAAACCAATGTATGGATTATCTGAAGGCGATATTTGGATAGTTCGGACGACAAAAGTCAGTTGATGTGGTCTAATCTACCCTGAGAAAATACTTACCCTGTTAGCGGGTTTTCCCGGGCACAAGATCTGTCTGAACTGGTGCTGCAACCACCAAAATTGATAGTTCGGTGGAATTTGTTGTCACGGGAAAACACCAAAACGCTAAAGAAGACCGGCGTACCTATAGTATATGGACAACAATTATCTTTCTGACACTTCGAATTGGGAAGGCTACAAATAATTACGGTCTGATCGAATCTGAGTGCAAACACTGTGTTGATCAACTTTGGAAACCAGTCAAAGTAAAGAACATTTGCCAGCAAGCACAAGAAAATGGAACTCTTGGAATGAAGAGCTCCACATACCAAACTTCTGGATCGCTAAGCAAATTCGAACCAGCCTGGGAATTAAGAATTTTAAGATTTTTATTCCACTAAAACTGAATGACGGCGGCACCACTATTTTTGGGAATTTTGGGCCTGCATTGCCATCAGGCTGCAGATATTGGGCGCTGGTGTAATATAATAGGTGCCGGTACTGTAGGCACTTTATCATTGAAGCATTTACTCATCCTCTACGAAAGGCTGATAAATTCCATAAAAGGAATATACAAGGAGTACAATGGACTAGTTTTTTTCTGAGTACTTATTCCAAAAGAAACACATTACAATCTTAATGACTATGTCACTGGAGAACATCCGGAACAATCAAATATACCTTACAAGCATATTTGAACTATCTGCAGAGAAAAAGAAGAAGAAGAAGGGAAGGGATCCCCTTTGTGACTGATCTGCCGTGGAACACAAAGTTTCCTCTATATGTCTAAAGCCTCGACTACGCGGAGGGAAGGACTCAGCACCAGGAATCTATAATTCTATACAATACCATGCTATTTATGCAAGAAGCGCTGCAAAGATTCTTCCAAAGAGCAGTTTGAATGGAATTAACCAAGGTAAGTCCTCTCCCATCCATTGTATTGTTGGCAAAAGCCCGACATCAAACGGCTGGACAGTGAGACACCTGTGTAAAAGTAGAAGCTGACGTCTGCATAATTTTTTTTTCTGCTTTTTGGTATTGAACAAGATGTGAATCTAAAACCCTCTTGCGAATTAATTGCCGAAATTAGTCAGCCAGCACCGGCTATTGGAAAAGCCAACCCACTTAGGCTTATTAGCTCATTCTGATGCCACGTGGATCTGTGATTCTCCTTCTCTTGGAACCAATTTGAGTTTCTGACGAAGCGCGGAGACTTATACTATATATTTGTTAAATCGCTTAAGCCATTGTAGAAGAAATCCCACTTAGGAGCTTTGGAAGAGAGCGGGACATGCACGGCTTCTGCAGAAGTCAATTGTAAAAACGTCAAGTCTTCTTGCATGCTTGCCTTTAAGATAGTGTCCCGTGATGAAATCTATGATAGAGCTGAGATATTTCTTATTTTGAAAGATCAAACTCTTAGAGCGATTCAGATCCAGCTTTGGCCAGATTTGTGTGGTTGCTAAACATATTGTCCCAACAGTACACCTAAAATTTGTCCTTTATTCAGCTTTCGTACTATTGTAGCTTGCTCGTCGCGATTGGTATACTGATGATACGTTTTTCAAGTAGGATAGGTAGAGTTGTTTCACTTTTAGCGGGTTCGCGGCCCTACAATTCCTTGGAATATCTCTACGCACCGGCACCAAACATAGGTGAAAGTTGAACTGCTCCGCCATCTCTCTAAGATTTGGTGGATTTAAAATTTTATGAGACTGAGTCCAGAGACTTGAAAGCGGCCTCACTATTTGAAAACATGCGGATATCCCTTGCAGATATCACGTTTTTCTCCAGCCAGGACAGGACTTCTTTAACCACTAAAATCTCCACCTTGGTTAATCTCCGCTAGGTTGAGATTACCTGAGAACACCGCCACCAATCTCGCATCAGGATCCACCCGTATAGAAATGGATTGACTTGTCATCCATAAAAGCATCTTTCTACCAGAAGGATCTAGACGGGATGTTTACATGAAAGTCTTTGTCAAAGTACGAGTAGTATTGGTCGATGTTCTCTGGAAGGGTTCCCTGTGCAGTCGCTTTAAGGCGAATAGCTATGCCAGCAGCTACTTGCCAGAAGAAAATATATAAATGTATCCTTTATCTTGACAATCCGGAAATAATAGTACACCTTTGCCTAGAACTTACGATCTATCAGGATGACTTCCTTCGTGTTGAATTGCATGGAGAGTATGGGCGAACTGAATGTGCGCAAAACTTAGCTTTGCTCTGTCTAGAATGCAAAAAACTGATCAATGTAGGAGATCCTGTGGGAATGCACTTCAAAATCTGTTGGTAGATAGAAACAGCACGCTGGGCATTTTCATCGATTTTGAGGAAAATGCAACGTGTAAATCGTTTGTTTTGTGAATGAAAAAAATGTTGGTGAATAGCATTATGATTATGGGGGGAGAGGGGTTTGGGATCGAGAGAGTTTGCCACATTAAGCATACGGGGCCTAGTGTACTAAAAATGGACTCTCGGTCAATTATATCAAAGCTGAAGTTGCTCTCTTCAAGAGAAGCTGAGTAGCTTGAGTGGTAAAAGGCATCACCATCTATTTTCACTTAAGAATGTTAGGTCGAAAATTTCCAAGAGGCCGTCAGTTTTCTGGCAAGACATGGACCTTGTCACTGAAGAGGGATCTACATGGCTATGATAAGCTTTCACGAAAATATGCTACCGCTGTTTTCATCAGACTCCTTAGAACGGTCTATCTCAGCCGCATTCGGGATCTCTCTAGCACGCCTGGGTCCACTCTAGACGTTTTGATGAATCTTCCTCTGGATCTACACGACTATGAAAAGCTTTTATGAAAATATGCCATCGCTGTTTTCACCAGACTCCATGGAATGGTCTATCTCAACCGCATGCAAGATCTCCCTAACACGCCTGGGTGTACTGTTGACGTTCTGATGAATCTCCCTATCTATCTATCTATTACGGGCTGCACTCTCAAAGCCATCTTCTCTTTGAGAGGAAGTTGTCTTTGGTAGGTACTGGGATGTGATGCAAGACAACAGAACCCCTGTGCTGAAAAAATACGAAATTGGCTCGCGCTCTGTTCAGAAACAGTTCCGCCCAGAACCTGATTCAGGAAAGGAATGTAATCGGGTCTTAACGAATGGGTCCAAAACCGATTTTGATTGCGTCCCTTGTGTCTATCTGGAGTACGACAAGGTTCGATCGACAGACCTTGATGGCAACAGACAATATTATATTGTGGCCGCTGCGTCCTCGGTTAGGATTTCCACTGACAGTTGGATCGAATGCCTGCCGACGTCTATATGAGTTAATAGATTTTCCTGCTGTCTCTTATTAGAAAAGACTGTAGACTGCATACTGGCGTCGAGACGGGGCACCCTTCTTTTGCTAAGAACCTAGGAGAGAATGTCAATTATCCAATGTCCTGTACTGATTGCAAACATTCAGCCAGTATCTATGCAAGATCTGTTGATAAAGGTTGGCGTTTCCTGTATGTAGAGTTCAATGTATGTATATTTTGATTTAAATTCTCGTGGATATAAATAGTCTGGATACAGCCTTCTTTAACCGTAAACTGGGCTCCGGACACATTCCTGGAAAAAAGTTTACGATGCCACCATGGTGTAAACCGAATTGAACATGATGTTTTAGTGAGAAGGTCGGGCGGTCTTTATTTGCTCTAGAACATAGGCAACGTACGACCGATACAAGCTAAGGTGGTGTGGCTTTGACACCTGTGCCAACCAGATATCCTTTAATGGAGTTTCGAAAACTTCCCGCAGAATCTTTCACTCAGCGAAAGTTGCTATCAAAGTTGCTGAAAACGGTAATAAATTGACAATTTTTTAGTATTTAGTCACACTGTTATTTACTGCTCACAGTACTAAGTCGTATTGAAAGTCTGTTATCCAGTTGCCATCCAGTATTCATAAGAATGTTAATTTATTGTTGTATCAACGAACGAAGCGCTCTTGGGGAAAAAAGCTTGCATTTTGCTTCTGTAGTTCCAAGTGTTTGTCGATTTAACGTCGGTCTCAGCAATTGGGCATACGACGCTCCAGGTAAATTTCAAATTTGGGCCATATGGTCAACTGACGCAAGGACTAAAGCCTCCCAACCATCAGCTGCATTGTAACTCTGCCAACGTTAATCAAAAAATCATTCCGAGCTTTTAGACTCCATCTTTAGAGCTTTTTTCATAAGCAGAATTGCTGCATTTGGGATTTAGAAAAGCCAAGAAGCTGCTCTATCCATATCGCGAAACTGATTGATAGGGTTTTTGAGCAGGAGCCTTCGTTAGGGCTTATTTCTTCGAAAATCAAGTGGATGTCGCTCCTGCCGCTGCAGAACCATGAAAGAATGGATGTCCGGGATCTTTATTTCCTGGTGCTACGTGTCATCAAAGTGGCGAAAATGAGAAATTTTTCTGGCACGGTCAAGTCTATCAAAATGCAATTAAACACCATGAGACTTCTTTCTTTGGGGTCATGTGTGAAGAAGAATGTTAATGCCGATACTCCGAAATCAATTGAAGAACTCAAAGCCGACATCCGTGCTACTATCGGTGGAAAAGAGCCGCAAATATGAGAAAGAAAGATGAACAATTTTGGCCAATAATTAGAGCTTGGATGTGTAAAAGCGATCGTGGAGGTCAATTGGGTTGTATTTTTTCATTAATAATGGCAATACTCGACGTTCATCGGCTATATGTCTACTAAATGACCAATGCTTCGATTTGCAAAGTCTTCAAACTCAACCCGTAAGGGACAGAACAATGCCAAAGGCAAGATTTTTGGTGGCGCATTTGAATGGAAAAAAGCACAATAAATTTTGTGAGCTGAATAAAGTTAACCTCAAATCGTGCTCAAAAGGCGAGTTGCTCGTTTTGACGATGTCATTCCGCACTGTAGCGTTACACATATGTTTGCATTTGGTCGCCATTGCGGATTGTTAGTTCTACCTGAAGATCATTGGGCAGGATACCCTGATCCGGACATAAAGTGTACACTTTGGAGCTTCCTTATTTTCTTCGGTGTTTTGATTGAAACCTGTCAGCGCCGTTGATTGGAAATTCTTATCGGATGCGCTGAAAATATGAACCTGCGTTTTTGTTTTCGACGTTACCAGCGTTTTGAAATGTACTACACCTTCCATCGCGATTCCTGTTCCACGAATATCAGTCATCTTCTTTGTGGTACTCACACCCTTGCACACATAGGTACTCGCATTTTTACCCCAATGACTGTACTCTACGACGTCCCATAGTAAATGTTAGCCACTCTACTAAAACTGACAGCTTTTCATGCACCTCATACGCCCTGTTTGCTGTGTTGGGCTGTCATCGTCATCACTACCCCACGAAGAGAAATGAAGAGAAAATTAACGAAAAGTAATCATCCCATTTGCTATGACAGACATTGTGAGGACGAACTGCGAATACTACCATTCCACCTCCTTCCCACACGTCCTGTGAGCACTTTTTCCAACTACTCGTATTCCAAGTGAGGGTATGGCTCCGTCATTGTGTTTTGCGTTAAAAATCATTCCGCTCGGTGCTTGGCGCTCATTTCTCATTCTGCTTCAATTATCCTCCTCCTTCCCATATATCTTGCCCGAAATATGTGCACAGTATTATGTTGTTTTGTTTTCTATGGTCTCCTTTGCAACGGTACGAAGAGTTTTCTTCTCTATTTTTGGCAGAACGTCATATTAATGTACGCGGTAGGATGCATGTGTGTTACTATTGCCATTTGCTACCCCGGTACATACACCTCGATCTGCCCTCCTGTCCGGGATGCATGGGGCCATGTCGTCTCAAGACATTTGACAGGAAAATCTATTTAAGTTTTATTATTGCCCTGTTTAGTTGTCATTCGGAATCGCTGAATGGATGATTGAGCAAACTACGAGTACGATGGATGTGTTTTCTAGATATTGTTGTTTTGTCGAGAAATCATGCTGTAGATACTACATCTGGGAGAGTCACTGAAGATACATATTCGCACACTCGATTGAAGACTTGGGTGTTTTGAAAAAGCACTTTGCGTGCTTGTCTGGATGACGGAGGGAAATGAAATGTGTCAGAGGTGGTATGAGTCAGCTTGAGTGATTTCGAATACGTTTCGCTACACTTTATACGGTTGGGAGCTGACTTGTATTTGTTATAGTTAAGGTGCTCTAAGTTACACGGTTATTAGCCATAGGTCTGGTCATAAGCTATCAGAAGTTAACTACACGAACCAGCAGTTCAGAATATCAAAGCAAAAGATGTGACTTCGGTCTGACGATCACCTAAAACGTCCTAATTTGATTGAAGCTTTTGAGATAGCAGCAGTATATATCTCTGGATGGTGGTGTTATTCCTCATATATTCGTACATGTTCAGAGATTTCGTATGGATTTTCATCTCTAGGAATGGAACTTCATACGTGGAAATTACTCTTAAAGGTTGCTAGAGCTATTCTTACGTGGACGAGGTGAGTTGTTGGCTTAAAAACCTCGGACTTCGTGTTTTGATTATAAAGATTGGATACTGTTCCTCAAAGCTGTGGGTTTGACTGTATAATGCTTGCAGAGGAGATAAACCCCGTCCAAATATCACGCTCTTAAAACAACAATAATATAGCAGTGATATCATCAGTGCTGTTAAACACGTTTTGTTTTCTTTCGGAATAGAGCACTCGAATAAAGAACTAATCCGCTGGGCTCCTTGAATGTTCCTTTTACTAAAGTTCGAAGAAATATGAATAAGCGCTTTAGCGATAAAGTGCATACAGTACCATCACTTACTACATCTTCGCCGAGTACCTTCAGTTTGATGCGAACCTAGGTCGGAGGCTCATTGATGTAATGCCTCGCGGTGTCATATGATTTAGAGCAAGCGTCACAGGATGTTGTGGCACTTATGCACCGCATATTTAAGTGTTAGGCAAAAATATAGTGGCCGTCGCGGCTATAGTAAGCAATTTACAGTCTTTCCTACTTAGGGACAGCCGCTGACCTCACAGATGCCGGGAAGAATTTTGGTCTACCAGAAACCTAGAAAGTCATGCTCATATGACACTCAACTGAGACTTGGCTAACAAGTTTCATTGGTGTGTTGACCTAAGACCCAAACAAGATTCAACAGTTTCAGACTACTGACGGCGTTTAATGAAGTTTTGCATTCTCGACGAAGCTTGAGCTTGCAAGGGTTCAACAAATCTTTAAGCGCAGTTTGGCTGTCGTTAAGAGCGCAAATGCGGACTCATCGCAATGTAGTTCGGTGCCTTCAGGATTGCGTATATCTCCACTTGGAAGTACGTACTCCAGAAAGACACCAGCGCCGAATGCCATAATAATTCGGTTTTGGATTCATCCATGAAGAGCCGACTACATTCTTTTCTTTGTTTCCTTTCCTTCTTGGGAACTGGGAAAGTTGATTTTTGTCTTGAGACAGACCATTTCTTGTTGTCTGGTAAAAGCTGCATTGATGTAGTTACGTGAAAGCTTTTTCCATTGGTACGATATAATTGGCCTTATCGTTGTCGTGTAGGACCATCCTTGGTGGTAAGGCTCATGTCACGCCGAAAACTCTTTGACACTGATAGCTGCTAAGAAGCTTTTAACGTATCGTGTTTAGTTCAAAGAAGTTTGCTATACAGTATGCCACCAAATTCTAAGTTTTGCTAGAGAAATAATTTTATAATGATGGGTTTAAGCCCGTCAACTTTCTCTGTTTCCTAAAGAGAATAGTTTTGTAACGATTGACTGAAAGCCTTAGAAATTTCGAGTGCAACTTGAATCGCCGGGTTGATGTATGCTTTGGTTCCACTTTTCGGTGAGTCATGCTATCAAATCACCGGTGGACGTGTTGCTACGAAAACCGTATTTTCGGTCATTGTGAAGTTGAAATAAAGGGACGCAAGTGCAATGGGTCTGTAGAAGGAGAGAGAAGAAGTTTCGTCGGTTTTAGGGACGAGCTGAAAAAGTGCAGCTCGGGAAGAGTCCTAAGGAGTAGAATTAATGAAAAAGGGGAGATATCCCATCTGGACCAGCGGATTTGTAAATGTTAATATCTTTAAGAACTCTTGCTACTACATGAGTGCAAAAGTGGACTCGTCCCATTGAAGATTCGATGCACTCAAGTGTAGGTGGAGACAAAACAAAATTTGGGATTATTGAACTGGCCTCAAAGTGTGTAGTAAGTAAATGGGCCTTGTTCAAGGAGCTGACAGCTGGAATGTCATTATAAATGAGTGTTGGGATGGAGCATGAGGCAGAATTTCTAATATTTTTGACAGACGACCAACAATTTTTTCTACCTTTGGCACATTATAATATTTTTTGCCTTAGTTTTTGGTCGTGTTGAAATTTCACAGGCAGTTATTCCTGGCTTGTTTCTACTTTATTCGGTTTTCCTCTGTCGGATTAGTCTTGAAGTCTCTACCGAAAAAACAGCCTGTTTACATACGTACCACGACTTTTCTTTTGGTTTGCTTCTCTTAATCCGATGAGGGATAAAGGATCTCATGTAGCATCTGTGATCATATCAGCAGCGGCATCCACGTCGTTAGCGAGGACACATAATACCTCCTTAAATGCCCCAATTGGCTTTCTCGTTACGGTTCTTTTAGGAAATTGTTCTCCAACTGTGCTCTCCGCAGTAAGGATCTCAACACACCGTCCTTCAAGTATTATCTATCCAGAGCGTCTGCCCAGTTTAGAGTTTCTGTAAACAAAATCAATGAGGAGTTGGTGTGTATCGATTTGGAACTCATGGGTTTTTCCCAAAAGTGCCGTAATGTAAAAATTTGATCTGTGGTGGACTACACCGATAGGGACCGGTTAGATTGCTGACGTAATACACCATTCTGTACATCCGATGTTTTTCTAGATCAGCCTTTCTGCATTCGTCATCGCACCAGGGGTTTCCTAGTTGGAGCAAGCGGGTTGCATCCCAATACATCAGAGGCGGCTTATCTGATTAGCTTTTTCAACGTTCGACGCTGATGGCATCGGACTCCTCGAGAGATTAAGGGACGCTCAATCAGAAAAGGCCCTGTCGCAGTTGGAGAAGTTCGACGTTGAATTTCGAACAATGGTTCACTGCCGCATACAGCCTTGATGCCGTACGTTCACTTACGTACAGATATCTCTATGGTTTTGGAGGCCCAAATTCCGCTCTTGGTATGAGTAGAAGCCGATCTAAAACATCTTGCTGATCTTAGCGTCACAGCACCCAATACTTTTTGCAACTCTACTTCGCATCGAAATCAACTGGAAAACCCTTATTGTGGTTTTAGGCTTAAATTACGGCCACCGTGACGCTCCCATAAGAGGGCCTACCTCAACAAATCAGGGACGGACCGAAGCCCGGAGGGCTTCTGATTTCACAGTACCGTGATTTAAGTCCTGATATGGACTATCGGTGGTCTAATTGTAACGGTTTTCAGTTACGAGATGTCGGTCATAGATCCTGTTGATGGCCTTTTATTAGACAACGTCATTGATGGAAGAAGCATTGATAATTGGGCGTGGGCCCTCGCTTAAGTCTGATTTGAATACAAAGTGCGCGTCAAAATAAACGACGTCTTCCTTCTTTGCAGCAGTCGCCGTATTAGATAGTAGGTTTTCAATCGCTTTCTGGCCCATCTCATCGTACTTCTTGGACAGTGGTGATATTTATTTTATAGTAGTAAAACCGTCCATGAATTGTTTCGCGGGACGTGGTCTATTAAGGTTCCTAACATTCTATGTGCACACCAAATTTCGTTCTCCTTTAAACTGGGGTTGTCAACATTATATTCGATCGTATCTGAGGCTATAGATTGTCTCTGAATTGGACAAAGGATAGGGGTAAGCGGTCCGGTGCCATAATTCCCGCTGAATTTATAGGAGCTGCCTTTGGCTAATTCAGATATTTTGCGGCGACATCTGCGACCGTACTATATATGGCATGTTTCTGCCATCGTCCTGATTAATTACAAGTCCCCTAGTGCAAACACTCTGCCCCCTTCTCTCACCTGTAATCACCAATGACGTCCCGAAAGGTTTGGGTATCCTTTCTTCAGTTACAGGTACTAGGCTTCCAGGCTTTTAACCAATTCTTTTTTTTTTTTTTTTGATCTTAGGCCTGCTCTATCCCAGCTCTCTTTCTAGATTGAAGTCCTGGGTGGTATGGAGCATTATCGAAAGTAGTTATGGATTACAAATTTTGTTAAAAAAGGCCTAGTAATATGCTTAATGCACAAAAGTCCACAGTCCTTTGAAAATTAAGGAAAAGCACACAGACAAATTCATTTTCCTTTTATCAAGCATTCTGTGTACACGGCGGGAATGCTGTTCACTGAATTGTAGACTCCCACATAACATTTATCACATAGCTAGCTTAATAATGGAAGTTTGTTGTATCCCTTGTTGACAATTCTGAAGCTATTCCGTTTCCAACAGTCGCTCATAGAGTTTGACGAACCAACTCTGTACCAGTTCTTCATCTGACCCACACGGAAAATCTTTTACTCAAAATGTGCCGTCAGATTCTGACTGCAGAAGGAAATATTTTGTCCACCACTTATCACAAAACCGTCAAAAATCTCACACAAAAATTGTCAGAATATATTTCCAAAATCTTCACTAATTCATTCGAGATATTCTTTGAAAAGAAAACAACAATCTGTTAGTTCCCGATAGAGGGGCGTTCACCCTTACGATGAAATATCGCCTCTCAGCGCACAACATTTCATCGAGGGGCGTCAACAAAATGCGTCAGCCAGCCGGAAATTCCACAAACTCATCATCACGAATTGGAAAATACGTATTTTTTTATTTTGTCGCAAATCTTTGAAGAAATTCTGTGTTGAGATACATCTGAGTAGTACAAATGTGAAAATAAAAAAAAAATAAAAATTCTCAGCGGACCATATCGCTGGGAGGTCGCGCTATATTGCCGCCGTACTCAACTCCCAATCAGCTTGTGGTGCAATAATTTCTGGTTTTAATCATTCCCCGTTGTTTTCACACCATTCCAGCGAAGGGGTATCTCATGGATGCCATTCGCCGTACTGACATGGGAATTGAGTTTTCGGAATTTGAATTTTGATATTGATATACGAAGATAAAACGTTTCATTTTGAAAAGATTTAAGAAACAAAATTCTCCGTCCTGGGGGTATTTTGTCATCGCCAAGACGGTTATTATGAAGACCAACCAGACGAGGAATTTTTATGTTGAAAATTCGCAACTTCTTAAGGAGCAAATTCCAAACATGTGGGGTAGAAATGTCATAATAAATTTGAATGCAACTCTCGATGGTGTATCTCATTTTATTGTGAATTCTCTTTCTAATGGCAATTCCACTCGGTCTTCCTGGAATCGTCTTCACCGTCAAAATACCACTCCATCTCTTAAGCACTCTTCGTTTTTCTTTCCGCTCACTAAGCACCTTCATTCTTGGCAGCTCTTTAAAAAAAATTAATTACAAAGTCGTAGTCGTAGCCATAGTCATAGTCTACGCCGTCAGTTTTATTGCTTCTAATGACTTCTTTTGCAACCTTTCCAAAGAGCTCAAACGGTAGTGTGTATCTATGTATCTAGGAACCGCTGTCGCCCATAAACCTGCCCATCATTCTTTATTGCCTTTCAGTGCGACATTAGGGACATCACATTGCAATGTGTTGAGTTGTTACGAAGACGCCTATACTTCTTCGTTTGGTTGTACCCTATAAGCTATCCTCTAAGAGAAGGAAAGCATTTTCAAACAGAGCACCCGCTCTATCTGTCCCTATGCAGAAACTAACTATTCCTTTGCAAGTGCTTCAGATAGAAAAAAAAACGTAAAATTAATTGCGGTGACCATAAATCAAGTTAAACGTTTCGAATTGTTTTTCCACGAAAAGTAGCAAAAATGCTTCCCGCCCCTTTTAACTCCCGCTCCACAGTGTCTGCCTATTTACCGTCGGTCGCCACGCGGCGGCGGCTGTAGTAATAAAGATTGAACGCGCAGCTCATTAGGAGACATTTTTGTGATGGCAGCTTGCAATTTGCATCTCACAGATTCGCTTCGTATGCTGCAACTCATGCGAATACTTTTATGCGACATTGAACTGTGTGGAACCAAAAAACACGACGTACGAGTATATACGAGTACGAGTACCTATCTCAAACAATGTGACTTGGGGAAACTAAACTAAGGACGGATGTGTGTAGTGACAGTAACCAAAGATTGACATCTATCATCGCTGCTTAATTATGTTGTCATAATCAAATGGATGTGACGTAACTTCAACTGGCAGTGGTACTGTCACCCAATGCCGCCAACTACGGATGCGATGATACTTGTGTTATCCTACCACTGAAGGATTGGATGGCCACTTTCCATGATCGGGCCAATTGAATTATGTGACGTATCGCCATAATGAATGAGGGTTCTTTGATGTTACCACCACTTTCTGTTCTGTATCCAGCCTCATCCTCATTTTCACTACTTACTCCTCTCATGCTCACCCTCATCCACTAATCTCTACCAACCTCCATCACCAACATCATCAGTATCATCGTTTGTCGCCGGCATTGCTACTGGTACTGCTCCGCCTGTCCAGCTTCGATGGTGCGACAGCTATGGCAAATAAATTTGACTAAATTGTCGCCAAATCAAATTTGACATTGACAGACGTGATTTACGAAGAGGGCATAACGAAGGGGGTGCCGGGCAACGAATAAATACGTCCTCATAAAAATTAGAAAGAAATCGGATCTCTTTCCATTCTCGAGGCTGAAGGAGGCTACTCATTGCCGAATGATCAAAGGACTAAAGACGATGGCACAAGGGGGTGTTTTGACTACTTTTTGACTTTTCCTCTGTTGCTCCAATTCTTCCTCTCCTTTCGTGACATCGACATCATAATTACGAGAACGAGGCGACGTAACCAACACCACCGCCGTAGCGGTATATATCATGAGCAAAAGTCGCTCGTTCGGTCTGCGTCTCGCTTTGGTGTGTTCACGAATTTCACAAAGTAATTGGATCCTGATGTGGATTCCGACGACCCGGATGGGGTGGAGTAAAGTTGGTTAATTAATTTATTGCACCTTTTTGATCTACTTTAGCACAGACTAATTATGGATGCCATGGAATGGGAGACGAGTTGGGGCAGAGGGTGCTCGACTTTCTGACAAGAGTGTTGGTATCATAATTCTTTTGGGGGGGGTTCCTTTGAAATTTCGCACTTTGCCGACAACAGTTGATGGTGGGATTGGTGAAGCCTCTGTTTACACAGGCAGTACGCAATTTAAGTGCAATAAATTTTGATCATCAAAGAAACAGCATCGAAGATGCAATGAGGTAATTTCTTAGGTGCCGTTCCGGAACTGGTTGGAGTTTATTAATTAATTGGATGCTGATGAGATCTTTTGATTGGGCTCGGTGGGTATGGTTACAGGTTTTTAGATTCGATTAAATTAATTAAGGAGCTCGTTGTATTGGGATTTGCTTTGATGGGTATAGTGCTTGGGAAACTAGAATGAGTGTCATGCTGTTCTTACATTGATTACCATATTTTGTCGTAAAATAATGTGCATGTCGGATATAGGGAGCGAAACTATACTTGTTGCGTAAACTTTCCCGCAACAAGTTTGGCTCTCGTTTTCCCTTGCAAGTCCCTTCGGTCCCTCTTTTCGTTGAGTGGGAACACCGAGCTCTGGCGGAGGTGGAGGGCAGCCACGGTCCCATCAGCCAGTGGCCCACCAATCCCAGACCTCGGAAAACAACCCACATAGGTTCACAGGAAGAACCCCAGGGTGCGACAGGAGGTCCACCAGGAACACCGTTGTCGGAGCCCATAGATGGACGGGAGACTCGCAACGGGCAGCATCAGACAGGACGTCTGAAAGTCGCCGACGGGTGGGGACGGACGGTCCTTTTGATCCAGACACCCCAACACGATGATGACGGGTGGGGGAAGACGATCCCTGGAACCTACACCCCAACGAAAGCCAAACAACATATGGCGAAGAATACACCCCATTATGCTACCCAGGGGTGTACGAACCAAGCCATTTGATCGATGGGTCAAGAGACGACGATCTCTTGTGTAGCAACACCCCAACGAGGGAGCAACGAAGGAGCAACAGTGGTGTGCGGGCGGACGGCCAGTATAACCGGGCACACCCCAACGACGTACCAGCTTTAAAAGTTAGGTTCGATGGGTGAAGGGATGACGACCCCTTTTTAAGCCAGCACCCCACCGATGGAGCACCGAAGGAGCAGCAGAGGCGTGTAGGCGGACGGCCAAGTAATAAGACCGCCTCCACCGAGGGAACAAGAGAACATAAACGCAAAAACCATCACCAACCCACAACAACGATGGTAGAAAGTACAAACTGGCAGAGAGGCCAGAGGGCAGAAGGGCCCAACGACAAAAAAAAAATAAATAAATAATTGTAAGGAGTGACACGCTATTTGTCAGTCCCCATCCCCCCCCCAAATCTGAACGCCGATCCACTGGAGTAGGTAGGGCCCGGAAAAAAAATATATATATATAAAAATTTAATTGCACAGGCACTATACTTTTCTTTTGTGAGGGGCGGCGATCCAACGGATGGTTGGATTGAGATACAATCCCTTCTGGATTGTATCTATATTCTTTTCCTTCCGTCCCGACGCTTCAGCTACCATTCCATCGCATCTCCTTTCTCCTTCGCGGGCGTTTTAAATTTTATTAGTGTAATCCGATGGGGGAAAATTACCCGGCGATCAGAAATGGAAGAAACTCTGCTTTTCGCAATTTCTTTTTGTAGAACCTAAGAGTAGGGAAGAGCTAGGATCCACAGCTTCCACAAACTCGCTCAGTGGAGTTCCCAGTCATTACTGGAAGTGGGAGCGAACTCCGAGACTGAGGAGTTTAACATGAATGTTGAAAATTGTATGTGTGAGAGGCCTAGTCGGACACGGGGGCACACACTAGCAAAGCTTGCTAGTGTGATAGCTAGAAATCCCGTCGTTGGGTCCACTACGGCTGAATGGATGCTAGAGAGAATGTGCGTGTGAATGTGTGTGTGTGTGTCTGGCGGGAGCTGTGGATCGTAGAAGATCTATGAGACACTTGGGTTACGACCAGCAATCAGTGAGGTTCAGGTCCAGAGTTTACAAAAAAAAAAAAAAAAAAAAAAAAATAAAAAAAAAATAATAAAAAAAAAAAAAAGAAAAAAAATTTACGAATTAAGTTTTGGCATTGCGAGAAGCAATTTTTCTTTCGTTTCAAGTGAAGTAGAGTAGAGTAGATTCCTTTTTTTTTTAACGTCGCGAGTTCTGCTTGAACAAAAAAAAAAAAAAAAAAAAAAAAAAAAAAAAAAAAAAAAATAAAAGGATCGTGAGAGGGAAAGGAGGAAGAAAGAAAGGATCGTGGACAGGAGTAGCGAGACGGAAGATCGTGCCAGAAAGGGGCATAGGCCGCTAGGATCTACAAGATAAGTATAGTGTAGTTAAGTGCCAGTGTAGCGAAAAAAAAAAAAAAAAAAAAAAAAAAAAAAAAAAAAAAAAAAAAAAAAAAAAAAAAAAAAAAGGGGATTCTGAAGTCGTTTCGTTTTGGAAAATTGAGACTCCGGTGGGCCGCGCGTGCGTAAAATTCCCGAGAAAAGACGGGACACGCGCCCCGTTAGATAGCGGTTTTTCCTTATTCGGGATTGTGAAAATAGCGGGTCACTCCACCGACGAGTGTACCGCTAAGCCAATTAAAAATAAATCGTCGAGCTCCAACGGAGCCGTTATAACGTAGTGGAAAAAAAAAAACTGTTTTTTTTATTTTCTTTTTCTCATTTCCTTGTTCTGTTCTTTTTTTGTCGGGGAAGTTTTTCTTCTTTTCTTTTCTTGGTTTCGTGATTCCAAAAAAAAAAAAAAATCACGTGGCGCCCATTTTGCTTTTATTTCGCCCAGGTTTAGCGGCCGTTAACGCGCTACCTGGTAGAACCCACGGCTGGGATAGCGGGATCCCAGAGAATAAAGTGCTATCGTTTGGTTCGGGGCAACGCCGTATCGGTGCCGGGAATCAAACATAGCAAATTGGCGCCCAACGTGGGGCCTTCCTTTTAAATTTAATTTGCCGGCATTTTGTTTTATTTTTTTTTATTCGTGGTTTTTTTTTCTTTTCCTTCGGTCGAATTTCGCGGAGTTTTTTTGAAGTTAGGCTAGTTGTTTGTGTGTCCGATTTTTTTTTTTTAAGAATATTGTGATACGGCTTGCTTTTTTTTAGGATTGCAACAAGTGCTGGAGTGCAACAAGAGATAAAGGGGAGAGAAAATATTCAAGAAATAAAGAAAAAGAGCAAGAAAGAAGAAGTACCTGTGGACAACACGAGGAGCTAGAGATAGGATTCTTAAACCTGGGCAAGTACCAGGTCCCCAAGTAGGTGTCTTTGTTTTCTTTTTTTCTTGGAGTCTTTCTTTTGTGAATCCACTTCCTAGTGGTTTGCGTTTGCAAAAAAATAAAGGAATATATATAAATACCTATGCGCATATATTTATGAGCACATAACGAAACATTTAAGTACATACGCACGCACCTACATATATATTTTTTTTGAACATACATATATACACAAACATATCAATACATTTTATTTATTTGTTATTCTATTTAAACAATTACCCTCACTTTTGTTTCGATTCCCAAATAAATACACGCCCATACACAATAGTACATATATATATTACATATAGATTACAAATAAATATATTCATATATATACATTCATACCTCGATAGTTAGAGGTAATTTTAATTTTGATTCTTTTTGAAATATATACCTCCTTATACATATATAAACCATATTTACATTTACATATATACATACATTTATATATATATATATATTCACATTTAATTTTTTTTTGAATTTTCTTGTGGGTTTTTTTTCTTTCCTTTTCTCGTGCGTTTTCTTATTTTTGACTGGTTTTTTAGGTTTCATCGGTTTCATCGGTGTGTTTGTTTTTTTTTTGACTTTGGTTTTGTTTTCAGTCGGTGGATTTTCCTTTTTTCTTCTCTTACAAAACCTTTCCGCGCCATCGGTTCCTTGTTGCTTTCGTTTTTTTTAACCGTTAGTATAGAATATGGAGATCAATAGGCTCGCTGTGGACGAGATGGCGTACGAGATGGAGGCTCGCGGTCTTCCCATTGGCACTTTGGACGCCATGAGGAAGTCGTTGAGATCCGCTCGTATGCTCGAACGCAGAGGGTCTTTGAATTTGGACTCGGCCTACAAATTCACGTTTGTAGAGGACCGAGATGCCGTAAGGGCAAAAATAGAACAGATTGAAGAGCTCTTGGAAGAACCTCCAAGTAATCCTAAGTCGAAGGAATACTTGAAGATTCTTACAAAAATCGAATGGGCTCTTAGTAGATTGGATAGGGCGAGAGACACTTCCCCGGAGCAAACCGAGGAGAAGTGTAATCTAAAACACCAGCTGATCGTACTAGCCGGAGAGTTAGCCGGAGGTACGGAAGAGGAGGCGGACGATGAGGGCGAGGTAGGCTACGAGGACGAGGAAGAGCCATCGTGCTCGAGGCTCGTCAAGAACCGACCATCACAGCCAACGTTGGGTGAACGCAACGATAAACAGCAGCAGCAGATTAGGCAAAAAAGGTTTCCCCTCCAGCAGCATCAAGCAGTGGACAGAACACCAGTCCGCGCTGTGAGATCACCAGTGACGCCTGCCGTTGCGGAAGAAACCGGTTTCTACGCAACCACTGGTGACCACAGCGAGCGCTTGCCGTATGCGAGGGGGGAAAACCTAGCCAAGTGGGATGTAAAGTTCACGGGGGAACGTTGTGGTGCGTCGGTCAATTCGTTTTTGGAGCGGGTGGAAGAGCTCAGTCAAGCGCGCGGGGTGACTGAAGCTCACTTGTTTAGGGCAGCAGTTGAACTTTTTTCAGGGAAGGCGCTCATTTGGTATAGGGCGATTAGGTTGTCGGTCTCTTCTTGGCAAGAGTTGGTGGCGGAACTGAAACTGGAGTTTCTTCCCCCCAACTATGATGACCTCCTACTGGAGGAAATCAGGCATCGCACCCAGGGAAGCAGCGAGTCCATTGGAGTATACGTCGCGGTCGTAGAAAATATGTTTGGCAGGCTTTCGGAACCGCTATCGGAGCGGCGGAAGCTTGCCATCGTTCAGAGGAACCTGGCCCCCTTTTACCAGCAACAGCTCGGGCTAGCAGACCCCAAGACTGTTGCAGACTTGGTTAAATTGGGTCGCAGGTTGGAGACGGTGCGGGCCAACGTGGAAACGTTTGCTCCGCCACCCAATCCGAGGACGCGTCGATTGTTAGAGCCAGATTTGGCATTTGTGAACTGGGAGGAGCCCAGAGTTTCGGTTGTCCGAGAGGACATACCACCGCGTGCACCCATTCGGTGCTTTAATTGTAATGGTGAAGGCCACTTTTCTAGTGCGTGTCCAGCTCCTAGACGCTGTTACGGGTGTGGAGCGACAGGAGTGACACGGCGCCAATGTCGACGTTGCAGCGGCACGTCGGGAAACGCGCAACGGACTTCCGGGCCAGCAGGACGGGAGCGCCGGCGCAAGTAGGGGTTAGGTCGCCTGCTGGAAACCAGTCGGGGAACTCAATTGTTCATTTAGGGTTTAGCTTGGAGGCAAACGGCAATGATAGGCGTCCATATGTAGGAGTTAATATTTACGGTATAGGGATGTTAGGTCTTTTAGATAGTGGCGCTTCTCGCACTATAATAGGGGGTGAGGGATGGAGAATAATTAAGGATTTAGGGCTTAGGTTAGGAAAAAATCAGGTTAGGTCCGTCGCGTTAGCGGACGGAAAAAGCGTAGATGTCGTGGGGGTGGTGTCTCTACCAATTGAAGTGCAAAGTCGGTCCGTTTACATCGAATGTCTAGTTATACCAGCGATACCCCACACCGTGATCCTTGGTGCAGATTTTTGGGCACTGGCGGGAATCGTCCCGGATTTAAGATCACGGGTGTGGAACTTTTCGAGCCAACAGTCGGTTGCCTCGATCACCGCAATTCGCGAGATCTCCGAGCTGGACGTCGCCGAAGCAGGGCAGTTGGAAGCTTTGGTCGACGGTATTTTTAAGTCGATGCCCGAGGGGTTGGGGTGCACTCATTTGGTAGACCACAAGATTAGGACGTCGGCAGAACCTATAAAACAGAGATACTACCCTGTGTCGCCTGCGATGCAGAAACACATCGATAAGGAGCTAAACGAGATGCTAGAGGCGGGAGTTATCGAGAAATCGAACAGTCCGTGGGCATCTCCGATAGTCCTTATCAAGAAAAAAGATGGGTCGTTTAGGTTCTGCGTCGACTATAGGAAGGTCAATAGGGTTACAGATAGGGATGCTTATCCATTGCCATTTATCTCGTCGACATTGGATAAGCTTAGGGACGCCAAATATTTGACGTCGTTAGATATAAAGTCGGCCTACTGGCAGATCCCCATGGAGGAGAGATCGCGCCCACTCACAGCCTTCACGGTTCCGAATAGAGGCCTGTTCCAGTTTAAGAGAATGCCTTTCGGGTTACACAATGCGCCTGCTACGTGGCAGAGATTTATAGACAGCATCTTAGGTGCTGATCTAGAGCCACACGTATTTGTGTACCTGGACGATATTATTATCGTCACAAATACATTCGACCAACACCTTAAGATACTGGAGGAGGTCTTTAAGCGATTGTGTGAGGCAGGGTTAAAAGTTAGTCGGGAAAAATGTAACTTTTGTAGGCCGTCTTTGAAATATTTAGGTTATGTAGTAGATAGGAATGGACTACATGTAGATCCAGAAAAAGTAGATAGTATGATTAGGATTCCCGCACCGAAGAGTGTGAAGGAAATTAGGAGTTTTGTAGGGACAATTTCTTGGTACAGACGTTTTGTACCAAATTTCGCCGCTTTAGTTAGGCCTTTAACAGATTTGTTAAAGAAAGATAGGAAATTTATATGGACGGACGAGTGTGAGGAAAGCTTTAGGAAGGCGAAACAATGTCTAGTAACGGCACCCATTTTAGCATGTCCAGACTTCGATAGGCCGTTCGTAGTTCAGACGGACGCCTCGAATTATGGAATAGGGGCCGTATTATCTCAGGAGTTTGAAGATGGAGAGAAGGTTATTTGTTATCTCAGTAGGTCCCTGCAGAGAAGTGAGAGGAACTACTCTACCACAGAGAAGGAATGCTTGGCTGTGCTCTGGGCGATTGAAAAGTTGCGACCATACATCGAAGGGGTTCGGTTTACGGTCGTAACTGATCATTATTCGCTAGTGTGGCTGAGTAACCTTAAGGAACCTCAAGGGAGACTAGGTCGATGGGCAGTGAGGCTGCAGCAATTTGATTTTCAGATTGTCCACAGAAAGGGGAAAGAGCATGTAGTTCCCGACATGCTTTCGCGAGGAGTTCCGGAGTTGGCTGGAATCTCAGAAGCGGATCAAGACCCTTGGATTAGGAAAATGATTGCGGCAGTAGAAGCTAACCCGTTAGCCTACCCCTTGTGGAGAGTAGAGGGGGGCAAACTCTTCAAGTTTGTGAAGAATAGGCAGGTAGTAGTCTATGAAGATAACAATAACGAGTGGAAGTTAGTAGTAGGAAAGCTAGGTAGATTAGGGATTTTACAGGCGTGCCATGATAACCCATTAGCGGGTCACATGGGCGTCCGCAAGACATTTGCGAGAGTAGGAGCTAGGTACTACTGGCCGAAGATGCGGTCAGAAGTAACAAAATACGTAAAGAATTGCACGATTTGCCAACAGGTGAAACCTGTGAACGAGCGACCCGCTGGTCTGATGGTTGAGAGGGTAGGTGTGTCAAGGTGTTGGGAAATGGTTTGTGTAGATCTGGTAGGCCCACTTCCCAAGTCCACTCGGGGTTACAACTATATTCTTACCGTGGTCGATTACCTTTCGAAATTCCCCTTGCTCTTTCCCCTACGTTCCGCAACTGCGAAGGCAGTGTGCAAGGAACTAGAGTAAAATGTCTTTTTGTTGTTCGGCGTACCCAAGGTTGTCGTGTGCGACAACGGTCCCCAGTTTCGAGGAAGGGAGCTCAAAGCTCTCTGTGACTCTTACGAGTCACAAATTAGGTTCACGGCCCATTACCACCCGCAGGCTAACCCTGCGGAAAGAATCAATCAGATAATCAAGACAACGCTCAGAGCGTATGTCTCGGAAAATCATCGAGGTTGGGATTCGCAGCTGGCGAAGGTAGCGTGCGCGATTCGCACGGCCCAACACGAGGTGCTGGGGGTATCCCCATATTATGTAAACTTCGGAAGGGAGATGGTAACTCGCGGCACAGAATTTGATGCCTCGAGGGATTATCTCCAGAATAGGATAGGTAGTGAGAATAGGTTAGGTAGTAGGGACATAGTACCAGGTAGTGAGACCACAGGTACTATAGGTAGGGACTTAGATCTTGAAAGTAGGGAAAGGAATAGGGAATTTAGGGACTCAGATACACCGGAGTTAGGTAGGAGATTCGAGATGTTGAGGCAGGATATTCGTAGGAAATTAGCGGCGGCAGCGAAGAAGTCGGCGAAGGCCTACAACCTCCGACGGCGAGATGTGCAATATCTCCCGAACGAGTTAGTATGGCGACGAAACTTCGTGTTGTCTGACGCAGCTAATTACTACGCGGCCAAGCTTGCGCCGAAATTCGTGGGACCATTCAGGATCCTCAAACGTGTGTCAGCGTGGACATACAGTTTGGTGGATTCGAATGGTCAAAATAAAGGTACCTGGCACGCTAAGGACCTTAAGCCCTATAGCGCTGAGCCAGAAGAGTCTTAAGTCCCAGTAGAGTAGAGTAGCTTAGAAGACCGATTGGGTCATAATTTTAGTTTGTTTTTGCATAGACTGGCGGTATTGGCCTTGATGGAAATGTCTCTCCTAAGAACCTTTAGCCTCGGGAAATGGTTTGCGCTTCTTAGGAATGCAAGCCCATTTCCTAGGAGGTGAGGGTGGGGTTTGTTGCGTAAACTTTCCCGCAACAAGTTTGGCTCTCGTTTTCCCTTGCAAGTCCCTTCGGTCCCTCTTTTCGTTGAGTGGGAACACCGAGCTCTGGCGGAGGTGGAGGGCAGCCACGGTCCCATCAGCCAGTGGCCCACCAATCCCAGACCTCGGAAAACAACCCACATAGGTTCACAGGAAGAACCCCAGGGTGCGACAGGAGGTCCACCAGGAACACCGTTGTCGGAGCCCATAGATGGACGGGAGACTCGCAACGGGCAGCATCAGACAGGACGTCTGAAAGTCGCCGACGGGTGGGGACGGACGGTCCTTTTGATCCAGACACCCCAACACGATGATGACGGGTGGGGGAAGACGATCCCTGGAACCTACACCCCAACGAAAGCCAAACAACATATGGCGAAGAATACACCCCATTATGCTACCCAGGGGTGTACGAACCAAGCCATTTGATCGATGGGTCAAGAGACGACGATCTCTTGTGTAGCAACACCCCAACGAGGGAGCAACGAAGGAGCAACAGTGGTGTGCGGGCGGACGGCCAGTATAACCGGGCACACCCCAACGACGTACCAGCTTTAAAAGTTAGGTTCGATGGGTGAAGGGATGACGACCCCTTTTTAAGCCAGCACCCCACCGATGGAGCACCGAAGGAGCAGCAGAGGCGTGTAGGCGGACGGCCAAGTAATAAGACCGCCTCCACCGAGGGAACAAGAGAACATAAACGCAAAAACCATCACCAACCCACAACAACGATGGTAGAAAGTACAAACTGGCAGAGAGGCCAGAGGGCAGAAGGGCCCAACGACAAAAAAAAAATAAATAAATAATTGTAAGGAGTGACACGCTATTTGTCAGTCCCCATCCCCCCCCCAAATCTGAACGCCGATCCACTGGAGTAGGTAGGGCCCGGAAAAAAAATATATATATATAAAAATTTAATTGCACAGGCACTATACTTTTCTTTTGTGAGGGGCGGCGATCCAACGGATGGTTGGATTGAGATACAATCCCTTCTGGATTGTATCTATATTCTTTTCCTTCCGTCCCGACGCTTCAGCTACCATTCCATCGCATCTCCTTTCTCCTTCGCGGGCGTTTTAAATTTTATTAGTGTAATCCGATGGGGGAAAATTACCCGGCGATCAGAAATGGAAGAAACTCTGCTTTTCGCAATTTCTTTTTGTAGAACCTAAGAGTAGGGAAGAGCTAGGATCCACAGCTTCCACAAACTCGCTCAGTGGAGTTCCCAGTCATTACTGGAAGTGGGAGCGAACTCCGAGACTGAGGAGTTTAACATGAATGTTGAAAATTGTATGTGTGAGAGGCCTAGTCGGACACGGGGGCACACACTAGCAAAGCTTGCTAGTGTGATAGCTAGAAATCCCGTCGTTGGGTCCACTACGGCTGAATGGATGCTAGAGAGAATGTGCGTGTGAATGTGTGTGTGTGTGTCTGGCGGGAGCTGTGGATCGTAGAAGATCTATGAGACACTTGGGTTACGACCAGCAATCAGTGAGGTTCAGGTCCAGAGTTTACAAAAAAAAAAAAAAAAAAAAAAAAAATAAAAAAAAAATAATAAAAAAAAAAAAAAGAAAAAAAATTTACGAATTAAGTTTTGGCATTGCGAGAAGCAATTTTTCTTTCGTTTCAAGTGAAGTAGAGTAGAGTAGATTCCTTTTTTTTTTAACGTCGCGAGTTCTGCTTGAACAAAAAAAAAAAAAAAAAAAAAAAAAAAAAAAAAAAAAAATAAAAGGATCGTGAGAGGGAAAGGAGGAAGAAAGAAAGGATCGTGGACAGGAGTAGCGAGACGGAAGATCGTGCCAGAAAGGGGCATAGGCCGCTAGGATCTACAAGATAAGTATAGTGTAGTTAAGTGCCAGTGTAGCGAAAAAAAAAAAAAAAAAAAAAAAAAAAAAAAAAAAAAAAAAAAAAAAAAAAAAAAAAAAAAGGGGATTCTGAAGTCGTTTCGTTTTGGAAAATTGAGACTCCGGTGGGCCGCGCGTGCGTAAAATTCCCGAGAAAAGACGGGACACGCGCCCCGTTAGATAGCGGTTTTTCCTTATTCGGGATTGTGAAAATAGCGGGTCACTCCACCGACGAGTGTACCGCTAAGCCAATTAAAAATAAATCGTCGAGCTCCAACGGAGCCGTTATAACGTAGTGGAAAAAAAAAAACTGTTTTTTTTATTTTCTTTTTCTCATTTCCTTGTTCTGTTCTTTTTTTGTCGGGGAAGTTTTTCTTCTTTTCTTTTCTTGGTTTCGTGATTCCAAAAAAAAAAAAAAATCACGTGGCGCCCATTTTGCTTTTATTTCGCCCAGGTTTAGCGGCCGTTAACGCGCTACCTGGTAGAACCCACGGCTGGGATAGCGGGATCCCAGAGAATAAAGTGCTATCGTTTGGTTCGGGGCAACGCCGTATCGGTGCCGGGAATCAAACATAGCATACTCTTATTAGGACGATCTATTAATCACACTCCGAATGATGTGAACAGACGTATTCCTCTGGAAGGTACCCATTCCAGATTAGCAGTATCCTAAGTTGTGTTAGATTGTGTTGACTTAAGAGTCTTTTGTTGACCTGATTGTGATTGGGAAAAGAAGGAAGCTCTGCAGAATGATTCATTCAACGGCATCATATACGATGCCCTATACCAAATTATAATGAGCTAATGTCAATGAAAACTTTCAGATGTTAGTCCAGACTGAGAACACCAAGCGATGCAAAAACGAACGAGCGATGCAAAAACGCTTTAATTTTTGGAAAAAGAAAGAAAAGGGTATAAGGCAAACGCATGCCACAAGGATATTCCCAGAGCAGTCGGTTATACGAGTGCTAAGAGTCTTACTCCGGTAATAGAGAACAGATACAGATTGGCGAAAATGACACTCACCCAAACCAATCAAACTCTCGGAACTGAAACTGTATCCTTTCCTTCAGTCTCGGACAGGCTAAGAGGAAGAAAATTTCTGGGATTCACTCTGTCTTTAGATTTTCCTTCGAACGATGACCAAATGAAACTGATACTGCAAAGGCTGCAGGTCCAGGGGTTGGACATCGAACGAAGTAAACAAATCTATTGATAAAAATAAAACCAGCGATGACTTTATTCGTACACGAAGTTCGATTTAAGGCGGCAAGGGTCGCAGTTCTTATGGATGAAAGTCGACTGATGTGGTCAACTGCAGACAGATTTTTTTCACGGATAAGGTCTTGTTGAAACTAGTGCTGTAAACAGTTGCAGTTCGGTGGATGTGTTGGGGAGATCCATCTCCATGAAAACCTCGAAACGCCAAAGTGAATGAGACCAACTTACCTCTAATGATGTTACAATCACTTCTCTGACACTTTGAAATGGAAAGACTGACAATGACAACAGTCACTGTTTTGAAGATAATAGCCAAAACAGAAAATTGCATTCAAGCAGAGGGAAAAGATATGGAAAACGAAACAATATCTCGGAAGTATTACCAAACTTGTGTTAAATGTCACCCCATAGAATGAGAACTTTGAGGTTTTCAGGTCACGGAAGCTAACGTGCGCTATCTTCCGAACTCGAGGCTACGCAGCGAAACCAAGCATGTGCTAATGACTCTTCATTCTCAGAACTTTGGCGAGACACTGAAATGTGGAAAATGTATTCTCACAGCTATAGCAAGATCCGGAAAAACAAAAACAGCTTTGCTATGGTCATGGGCTTGGGCAAACCTTTTTTCTAGACCATTAATTGAAGGTATTACTCACTTCACTATTTACAACATACTGCAGACAAGGCACAAGCCTTACCGTATTGACTTCGAAACCTCACATATGTGAACCATGGGGGTGGGACAAATCCTTCCATGTTTTCGTATACTAAAAGTGCTTCACCTCACGGCATAAAGAGTAATCGGAAAGACCTAGAACTTAGTCTATAATCTTAGGCAATTCCGAAACATAGTTCCGCAGGCACAAGGTAAGCAGAATGACACATTTTTGGTTCGTCAGCTTATTTGATTCCAGGAGAATGGGATTTACCATATGCTACGATGTTAGAATACTTTGTGGGGCATTAGCAAATGCAACGTGAGAGGCAACCATCTCCTGGATTTCATACTATCGTCTTACTTTGTTGTCAACACTGATGGCTCCCAGCTACCATTTGTTATGAAAGTAGGACAGCAAGTGATCGACTTACACCTTCCAACAGGTACGCGTGTAAAGTACCAGCTGCAAGATTAGAGACTTCTATCTAAGACCACAGCTACAAATAGTTCAAAGTCGAATGCTCGAAGAGAACGAATCCTCGCATAAGCCTAACCTTACTAACCGTCAATACTCAACTTTAACCCAGAACGAAAGAAATGGCAGAGAAAGCTGACCAGATCCTGAACAGTGCTCTGTCCAAATTTTCCTAACCGGCGTATCAGATCAAGAAAAACACCTGCAGATCGCCCGTTCCATGGTGGAAAGTCGATTTATAGCGGCTACATAAGAAAGCCTAGAACTTCTAAAAAATGTGACTTCTTAATACGAAGACTAGAATCCTTACAGATCGACGAATAGAATACTTGAGAAGCTCATCTGAATTTTGAAGAGCACTGATTTTAAGATCGAAACAGCACTCACCAAGGACAACTAAATCAGATGAGAAGGACTCAGAAGGTCGGATGATATCAAAGCTTCGAAAGCAGAGACTCTCTGTTTCAAGCTTGAGACGCAGTTCAAAAAGAATTTGATTAAAACTAGCTACCAAACATAAGCTGAGCTACATAGCTGGTATCTGTCACCAGTTGCAGTGACTGATGAGGCTATCAAACGCGCTGCTATTTCCTTTGATGACTTCAAGTCGCCTAGCGCTGATAGCATATAGAAATAGATAATCCGCTTGAAATTCTGAAAATAGTCTTCACTGCTAGCCTGTCACAGGTATACATACCGATACTCTGACGAACAGATATCTCTTGCATTTTATGTGAACACCTGTCGTGTAGACTTAAGTTCCATATATCTATAGGGGTCAGGATATGCACGGCAGACCAGCGCTTACGTATTTCAAAAATACCAAGTTGTGTAGTACCAAGTTTCGCACTTGGTTTGAGTCGATACCAACCTAAAACCTTATGCCAATCTTAGGGTCAAGTCACCCAGCAATTATTTGAGACTCCACAACGGTTCAACCAAACATGAACAACCCTTCCTGCGACTTTAGACCCTGGCAAACAGTAAGAGTAATCAAAAGTTTCAGTTCTATCAATCTGACCTACTTCATGTCGAATGACATGAAGAGAATGGTCGAGCTTCATGTGAGTAAGACTGCTTTGCCCTGGCAAACAGTAAGAGTAGTCAAAAGTTTCAGTTTTATCAATCTGACTTACTTCATGTCGAATGACATGAATGGTCGAGCTTCATGTGAGTAAGACTGCTTTGCGAATGCTTCCTTTGTCTAAAACCTTAAAATCCTTAGACCGCCGAGAATCTTGCGAAAATGCCCTTCAATATCTAGCCGACAGAATTAAAGATTGATCTGTAGTCACATATTATTTTTACGAGGAGAAGGAAGCCGATTTTTCTGACGCTTGAAGACATCACTATCATTCCATCACAAAGCTAATTATTTAGTCGTCATTCTGGATAACAAACCTTTTCATACTAAACTGGTCACATCGAAAGTCTCTAGGGCGCTGTCGGCTTTATATATAGAAGTCTAAAGGAGCTTTCGGCAAGACATGGGATTTGTCACAGATAAAAGTCCTCTGGATCACGGCAGTGATAAGGCCAAATTTATCCCATGCATCAAATGTCTGGTGAAACAGCAATTCACGAAAATACGTCATTGCTGCTTGTACGAGTGCGGTTATTAATAGATGGCCCTGCTCTTAACGAATAGATGAATCATCCTTGACTTGATAATCATATCATAGTCTGCACTGTCAAAGCCATCTTCCGTTTAAAGAAAAGCGGTCTTTGGTACAACGCGCAGTGGAATTTTTGTGATCTTTTGCCCTGAGTGGCTATGGTCTTATGGACATGCCGTCTGATGCAATGGCACCAGAACTCCTGCTGCTGCTAGAATACGAAACCGATACGATACATTCAAATCTATGAATGGTTTTGATCGGAATTTGAACCAGGACAGGAATGCTGTGCGGTTTTGGAAGATGGCCCATAAGCCGATCTAGGAAGGAGCTCTGACGTCTTTTATCGAGACGAGAACATCAGATTTCACTCCTCATTAAAGAATTTGGTATGGGCTTAGGTCTACATTTATTTGGCTTAATACAGGCTTAATATTCAGTCTTAAAAACCTACAACTACCAGCCATATTCCAACGTTCTTCTAAGGAATTCAAATTGATAAGTTTGTGGCGGTCCTGTTGGGGTCGTTCCACGGAGATCGAATCGGAGGTTTCATAAAACATGAACTCGATGAAAGAGAGTCCAAGATCTGGTTACGTACGGGTTGGCAAATTCCTTGGACCACTGTTTAATAGAGCCAAGTGATAAGTTGGCTTTAAGGAGCATCTTGTCAATATTCTCTGTCGAATAATATGTATGCCAAGGTCTTGCAAAGATTGAACCAGGGGAATAGGTTAACCATAGAGTCGGTGAGGAGATGGGTTTCACTTGCGTGAAAAGGGTATGGATTGGCATTCGGCGATATTAAGGTCCTCGGTAGTATTTGAGGACCCAGATTGAAAACCGATCGAGGTCTTCTTGAAAAAGGATGGCGTCATGGGATGAAGAAATAGTCTTAAAAAATGTTGTCTCGCCAGCGTAAAGGGAGAGAAAGGAGTGCTTAATGACCCTCTCAAGATCGTTAATAGTAAGAATGAAGAGAATAGGACCAATATGGTTGTCTTGCGGAATTCCAGAAGAGGCCAGGAAAGAAACTAAAAGGGCGAATCTAAAACGAGAACTATAATATCGGTTTACCAGGTAAGCATTTATCCGTTATAACACTCGTAAAGGAGGTTCAAAACCGAGAGCAAACAATTTGAAGAGGATCAATTGATGAGACATTTTATCAAAACCTTTAGTGAGAGCGGTTGCGACAACATCGATTTCTTTACCGTTTTCTAAGGCTGCAATAGCAAAAAACACAGAATTCAACTTGGTTTTTGGTAGTTGATCTGGCTTTCAGAAAACCATGTTGTTTAGGTGATATAAAAGACCTGCACCTGAAACTTAAGGCTTCATATAAAATGCTTTCAAAGAATTTGGGTGTATGAGAGAACTTAACAATGGGACGATAATTGGTAACTTCACTCTTTGATCTCTTTTTGTGTATCAGGATTATAAAAGAGGTCTTCCAAGTTGCGTCTGTCTTCTTATCCTTATGACATCTGGTAAATGCTTCTATACTGACAGCTCAGCTGTAGCCAAGTCATATCTCAACCTCTTCACTACTATTTCTAGAGTACAAGACTGCTCTGAATGCAGTCACAAAGCTGCATTTCCTGAAGTTTGATTTCTCTGGTCACAGTGGGCATGCGGAAAATGAACACGGTTACTGGACAGATTAGAGGAGAGACTTTTAGAACCCGAAATTGCGTTAGGCTGCCTGCATCCTGGGTTAAGGCTTCCATTGGCAGTTGGGTCTCATGTGATCATAACTGCAGATGGCATTAGTCACCAAGATGCCGGCACATACATAAATGATGCAGCATCCTGCGAAGTTTACTCTGAGAGTGATGACGATGCCGAGGACCAGTATCTCTGCAAGTATCCGGCCTATGCTCGTAAAAGGTTGCAGGTACTGGGAGCTAATGTGGTAGGAACTTTATCACTTTACTTACGATAGACTGAGAAATTCCTGCAAGAAGAACATTGGCTACTCCTTTACCTAAGTGCATTACTCCGACTAAGAGGAATATGAATTGAGGATAAGAATCGAGATAACTAATTCGGTTTTCGAAACAGGGGATTATGTCCCTCTCTCCGCGTCTGAACTGGTATCTGACACTATATGGCTACATGGGTCAATATTCCAGGTTATCTTCTCAAGGACGGCGGCACATGCAGACAGACCGAGCACAAGATGTACGCTTGTGATACAAAAGGTTTCGATATATCCCTGTCTCCTTGATCACCTTCGATTAGTTTAAGTCTTTTGAACCTTTGCCAATTGGTTATCATTTAATAAGAAAACTGTTTTCGGTGTTTTGACTAGACACGTACTTATAGGTCATTATACCGAAGGGTTAAGCCTAGAGCTGGCTAATGGATTTGTTTCTCTTTTCTTCAAAACCTTTACTCCTTAATTTACATACCGGACCATGACCTTTAAAGCTTCCCACATAACTGAATCACAATAAGACCCCTGCCCTTTTGTGATCATCTGGAATATTAAAATTTCAAACCTTCCCCAATGCAAGTCACAACAAACTCGGTACTTAAATATTCCAGTTTCCAAATAACACATAACTGTGCGATAAAATACCTTTTTGTTGTGTTCCAACGAAAAAAAAAAAAAAAAAAACAGCATTAAATCGTAACACCTTTGCAATTGAATATTCAATAACTGCTACTGGAACAGAACTAAAAAAAAATTGAAAAACAGAAGAAGAATCACCTCTAATCCGGTCACGAATGGAACCTACCCCTTTACACTGTACTAGGGAAGTTCATGAAACAAAATATTTTATTGAAACAAAAACATAAACCCGCACTCATAACGCTGCCTCGACACCCCTTGATCTACAGAGTCCTATCCCACGCTGATCCAGAGCTAAGTCCTAAGCTTTTGATCCATGAATACTTCACAACTGGAAAAAAATTTCAAAAAAAAAAAACAGGAATTCGAATCATTTTTTAGTATTCAACCTATGACCACAGTTACAGAGGAAGTACGAGTTACCCCCCTCCGAACACGTATACAATGCATCCTTCCGAACCTACCCACGGATGTACATATCTCTGTATCCTTCTATTCATACGTCCTTGCTGGCACCCCTTCAGATATGCAAAACTATTTCAAAAACTATGAAATAAAAACAAGACACGGACTGTTGGAAACCTTTTTTTTTTTGTTCCAAGGGATGGTACTTTGGTACATGTCTTTAACTCCATGTGATGGCCTTCCTTTCGGGCTTTCGGGGGAGCATTTTTCCCATTTTTATTATTTAAAAGGCTCCGACATATCATCCCTTACACGTTGCCAGCAACATCAGGCCGATGCTGCCATACACGAGATACACCGTATAGCAACACCCGGCGACCGACGAGGCAGAAGCAAAAGTCAGGAGCTCAGATAATCTCTTCCATACGTGTTGGTACGTTTATGCAAATTTTATTCGGGTCCGCATTGAAAAATGGCGGCACTTTCTTCTCCATCTGCCATTTCACCCTTTTTATTTTTTTTTTTTTGTTTTTTTAGGTGGGGTGAAATCAACTGTTGTAAAGGATTCGAGTAAGGCACATCTCCTGGGCAATCGAGCAGAGGGTTTTAACTTCTCTCAGCCATGTTCAGTTTTTCCTTGCTCCGATGAACTCGGTTTATTAGGGACACTTTATTGGTGGCGCTTACCGTTATGCCATGCATTTTAGGACGGTTTGGTATACGTCGAGTACACATAGGGATGTGAGATGTTTAATGTTACTTGTGGTTCGGTTTTATGATAGTTGCGTTGATGTGCCCATCAATGGTGATGTAGTGCGGTTAAGTGATTTCCATCCAAGCCCAGTCCGGCCGACCGAAACAAGGTTTTAGTCGCAACGGTTGCCTTCAATATCGAAAGGTTAGGGTATCTCGTATTTCGTATCTGAGTAGTTTACGTTGTCATGTTTCATTTCCATGAGTGTTATTGTGCCAAGTTAAGTGGACAGGTTATGTTGATGTGCGAAGAATGGATACTTTGGCCGGTTTGATGGTCGTTTTAGTGGAAGTGCTTTTAGTGGTACTATTGTAGGACGTTGTAACTAACAAAAGGCTGAACTTGTTTTCCTTTTTAAAGAAAGATAGGGGAGTTCTTAGAATCTTCCCAAAGATGTCTCAAGAAAAGATTGTGTGGTTGGAAACACCTACGGGGATGTGATTATGATGAATGGCAAAGAACACCTACAGAGGGTTGTAATGTGAATGATATAGGCTATTGCTCCGAAAGGAGACATATGAGCCTATGGTTTATAGAGACACACTTGAGCTTTTTATGATTAAACATAAAATACGATGGGGATGGTTATTTCTACTGAAGTCGGAGTGAGGTTTTGGTTAATTTAAGGATCTCTGTTTGGGACCCGAAACCAGTAGGTCGGGTGTCGGTTTTTAAACTTCTCTTGTCTCTATATTTTATTGAAGTAATCAAAATTTGTAGGAGTAGTTATAAACTCAAGTTGGGCACATAGGCCAAGGAAGCCTTTTGAAACAGCGTTTTTTATTGTGCTCGTAGGGCATACTGTTTTAACATTTTTGGAAAGTCTTTCCCGACACAGCTTTGAGCTGTTTTGAACAATGAGTCTACGTAATTTATTTAATCACATCCACGTACCGCATGCTGTCTATTTATTTATACAGTAGGAAGCTAACGAAATATTTATTCCAAATTTGACTAGAAAAATTGACCAGTTTAATACTTGGAGCTGCTTAGATGCATCAGAATAAAGCTCGTCTTTGGAAGTTGTCGTAAAAGACGCATATCTTTTCCACCTAAAACATTTTTCATAAGGATGTTCAAACAAAAGCATGATCCCCAATTTATGCTGTCCATTGCCTTCACTATCCTATCCACTATCCTTATGGATGATGACTACTGTGGTTAACAAGTGCTATGTCAGGAAAGAGATCCTGGTGGGTGCTATAAATAAGTTAAAATCAGTTGCAGATATTCGTCCAGCACCTGGAGACGAGATTAAAATTGAGAATTTTGTTCGTATTCCTTAGCCCTAACATTGAAACGCGATTCCAGGATTACCCTAGCATGCTATTGCAATAATCTTGAAACTCTGCCCAGATATCATCTGGCGGAAGCTTTGTGCTGAAATACGTAAAAAAGCTATTAAGCGAGTTAAAACAGTAATCTGACAGTCCTATCCCCACTTTTGTTTTTTCTTCTTATTTTGATTATTCTCTTATTTACCGTTGTTACGCGTATACCTATAATCATATCTTACTACTAATTACCATGTATCTGCATTGCTACTATGTCGCTTTTGAGATTGCCTAAATTTGCGGTCGTTAGTACTCGTATAATACTATTCTGAAGGCCGTTAAGGCTATTGTGTTTTTTTTAATAATTAGCGCGCGCTCAAGGAATTTGTGTACCCTTAAAATGTTTGTACACAGCCCTGGCGAAGGAAACTTAGGGAGGAAGAAAAGGGAGGTACCGATGTACATTGTTCTTAAATGTTTGCAAGTTATAACGACTAGTCAATAGAGAGCTCGGCAGGGCATTCCATAGCAAGTTGTACGGCTTAGGAACGAATCACGATATTTCAAAGTACGTCCGCAAGTGGGCTTGATGGTGTACTGATGAGCATTCATAGCGTTACCAGACTCCTAAAATCGATTTCTCATAGCTGGATGGGGATTTCTAATATACCTTGCTCTGCACTAGATGTACTGACGAATCCCCTCCCATTGATATTCATATCATAGGATGCATCACGCGCTTAACACTTCGTATGTCAAATGCTTCGATTTTGATGCGGTTTTTGCTTTCGACCAAAATTTTATTTTGTTTTTTAATTGTTATTAATAAAATAGTCTGTGTTGTATTTGTGCATCAAATTAGTGCAAGAGGATATTCACTTTAAGTGAACATTTTTAAAGCAATTATTTCGCATGTTAAAACATAGCACGACGCCACATTTATCGCATTCTGTTTGCGTAAAACCAGTGCAATGCGGAAATTTGCACCAGAATCTTTTGGCTGTCCATACAGGCAGTACATTTGGTTGGGCATTTGTTGCGCCGCTCCTTTTGTGGACTTAGCCATTATCTCATTTCACAGAGATGAGCCTCTTTTTCCGGAATTCGCTCTTGTGTCCAGTTTAGTTAGGACTTCGGCTATTTGGAGCCGAAAATCGGCTGAGCTCAGAAGCTTTTTGGGACTCGTTTTTGCGTTCTCAGCAAGTTTATACAGCAGCCAGGCTTTGCTTACTGTAAGGTCTAGCAGACGGTAAACGTGTAAGATTCCAGCACGACCAAAAACTGAGGCAAAAAATACTAGGATGTCCCAAAGGTAGTAAAATTTTGGCCGTTCGTCAAAAATATTAGAAATTCTGCCTCATCCTCCATCTCAACGCTCATTTATTATGACATTCCAACTGTTAGCTCTTTGGACAAGGCCAATCTACTTGCAGCACACTTCGCGGCCAGCTCAACGCTCCCAGCTTGTGCTTTGCCTCCGCCTACACTTGAGTGCGTCGAATCTTCAATTGAACAAATCCACTTTCGCACTCGTGTAGTAGCAATGGTTCTTAAAGATCTTAACATTCACAAATCCGCTGGTCCAGATGGTATATCTCCCCTTCTTCTGAAGAGGTGTTCTTCCACGCTGGCAAAACCACTGCGTAAGCTTTTTCATCAATCCTACTCTTTAGGACCCTTTCCGAGAAGATGGAAAACAGCATTTCTCCAGACCGTCCCTAAAAATTGCGAATCTTCCTCTCTCTCCTCCTACAGACCCATTGCACTTACGTCCTTTCTCACCAAGCTCATGGATACGCTGATAAACCGTCAGCTCATGAAATATCTCTAAACACGAAAACTTCTTAATGACCGGCAGTATGGTTTTCGTAGCAACAGGTCCACTGGTGATCTGATGGCATGTCACACCGAAAAGTGGAACCGAAGCGTCCATCAATCTGGCGAAAGCAAGATAGTTGCACTTAATATTTCTATGGCATTTGACAGAGTTTGACATCAGGCTCTTTTGTTGAGAATCCGTGCTTTTGGGATCGATGACTCTCTTCTTGAATGGATTAGAAATCACCTTTCGGTGATTGTCTTGGATATTCACAAAATAAATGCTGGTGTGCCCCGGGGATCCGTTCTGTCTCCGACACTCTTTTTAATTTTCATTAATGATCTCTTGTCTGCTATTTCTAATCCAATATATTCCTTTGCTGATGACAGTACTCTCTGCTTTTCATATTCTTTCCCGGGCTCACGCCCCTGCTCTTCGGCTGTAGAACGGGAACGACAGCGAATGTTAAGCTCATTCAATTCTGATATTACCAGCATAACTAATTGGGGAACCACTAATAGAGTAGAATTTAATGCTTCCAAAGCACAATTCTGTCTGCTGTCGTTGAAGCGAAATTTGAACACCCAGCCATTAACCATGAATAGCACTTGCATCGTTGAAACCGATAAACTTTCCATTCTCGATGTGTGCGTCAATGAAAACTTACGGTGGAATGACCACATACCATATTCGGTGTCATCAAAAATGCTGCGAAATGTCTAAGTTTCCTCAAACGATGTAAGAAATCTCAATCTGGCCTCAATACATAAGGCATTTATCCGCCCGAAGTACAATGCCAACATCCGGTCGGGTGCTTCCAAAACATCTCTGCATCTACTAGACAGGATCCAAGACCGTGGGATAAAACTCATTGGTGATACTAATATCAGTCAAACAATGGACACCCTCGAAAACCGACGAAATGTCTATGTTTTATCGCTATTTCCACCACCAGTGCTCCATAGAAATCGCCAGTACCACTCCGCCCCTTCAAATCTTTAACCGTAACCTCAAACCCACTTTCGGACGTACTCTAAAATATCGTGATTCGTTCCTAAGCCGTACAACTTGCTTATGGAATGCCCTGCCTAGCTCCCTATTTCTTAGTCATTATAATCTTCAAACACTTAAAATCAACGTTCACCGGTACCTCTCTTTCTATCCTCCCTGACTTTCCTTCACCCGCGCTGTGTGCAAACATTTTAAGCTTACTTAAATCCCTTGAGGGCGCGCAAATTATAAAAAAAAGAAAAACATAAAGTATTCTCACTTGCCACCTGTTGTTCCTAACCGAAATTTTGTACCTCCCTATAATGCTGTCTATGAGATCCACACCGCCCATATAGCTACTACAAAAGCCCGTTCGATTTGAATATAGGTTTTCTTTTTTCTGTCGAATTGAGGAGCAGTATCCTTGGGTAAGATTCCGGCGTAATTTGAAGGAATTGAGACCACGTTATTGTCCATCCAAGAAACTATTGATATGTCGACACCATCAAAATCCGCAACGTATTCAATAGACGCACCTCTCGCACTCTTATTAAAGCTTTTATCTGGCAGTTTGCAGGTCGGAATTCTATTTTTCCTCACCGTGCCCAAAGCTAAAATTCCGCCATCAGCTAAATATTTCAATAGGGGGATGGAGGTGGAATAATTGTCAAAATACAGCCGGTAATTTTGATATCTTGGGATGTCTCTGGATAATCTCATAACACGATTGGATGCTGCGCCAAGATCCGGCTCATGTGGCAAAACAGGGAAAGGTTTTCTTACCCTGTTTCGAATTCAAATTTGTAACAAAACCCGGAGACACCGCTTAAAACCGAAGCTTTGTATCCCCATTTATTGGGCTTATTCGGCATGTATCTCTTCATGGAGTTTCGAGCTTCGGTAGAGCACATTTGTTTATCTACACACATAAATTGCTTCATTGGAACCTTTATAAAGTTGTTGTTAAGTTCTTCGACAATCGGCCTAATTTTGAATAGGCGATCACGATGAGGATTGGAAGGTGGGTCCTGGGATTGTTTGTTGTTAAAATTAATATGACGCTTTATCTCCTCAAATTTTTTCTTCGACATAACGACTTGAAAGGCACCCATACCAATATTTCGACACTCGGAGCACGCGTGCAAGCGAAATATAAAATACAATTCCAATAAATTGTCGGATTTCCAGCGATGTAAAACTAAGATGTGTGCTTGAATCTCTCTGGTGAACATATAAATTGGTTTCATCGCTTATTTTTTCAAAAAGTGGTTTTGGGAAGTGAAACATTTCAACAGGCAACGCTGTATTTCCCAGGATTTTTCCATGAAAGTTTATTCCTCAAATCCTTTATTTTCTGTGCGGATCCATTTTGGCTCATTTTGGCTTGTGTATTATCGACGTCTCTAGCAAGCACATCTATATCATCTGCATCATTTGGCACTTCGACTTGACCTCCCGAGCCTTCGGCGTCTGTATCTCTTGCGTCTTCATCATCTGGACAGAATTCACTTTCGTCATCTCCTGAAAAGTCCAAGTCATCTTCGCTATCCAGACTATTTGTAATCCCAGTAATTTGCGCGGAAGTTAAACGCTTTTGCGACCGTGTTTCAGCTTCAGAATGTGGGACATGCAACACGAAAAATATCGGACGAATACATGACATAAAAGACGATTACATACAAGGCAAGCACGAGAATCGAATGTAAACAATTGAAACATTTAAAATGAAGTGGTCCCAAAGTGTTGTACCAAAACATACTGCAGTTTTGATGACTGTCTCTCGATTCAGGCCTTACGGATATACCGTTAGATGCAATACCGTCATAATCCTATTGCCGCAAGAAAGGAATGGAGTCGGGTGTTCACCGATGGTTCCAAGACCGAATAAGGATGCGTCGCTGGTGCCTTTCTGGAGGACGAAAACATGAGTTTTCACTCGTCGTTGGCAGAACTTGCATCTGTCTTCCCAAGGAAGACATTCGTAAACCTGCCACTCGTAGCATTTAATTAACGGGTGACCAGATAGCAATGATATCTTTTCCAATTGTTATGTTTCAGCAGCTATCAAAGTTATCAATGACATCCAGCTGTCAAAATATTCAATAAGGTTTGCCATTTCATCATGCATTCGTTTTACGCCAGCCGAACGTGCGGAAATTTTTAAAAAATATTGTCCAAATTCCGGCTCAGTTGTAAATACGCAGCGTGAATTTCACCGTGAGGTCCGTTGTCACCATGCCTTTAGTGTGCAAGCAATTCGTCGCATCCTGGAAGAGCTTGAATACACTCTTTTGGATCTTAAGCCACCAACCAGACAGAGATTGGTGCGAAATGAAGATAACATAGTGGCCATAGCGCCCAGTATCGAAGAAGACCCAGAAATGTCTTTTTGGCGCCCATCAGCTAAATAGACCATCGCCAGAGAGTCAACTCGGCTTATTTTGCGGTTGAATTTGGGCCTACATCCATATAAGACGCAAGAATTGAAGCCGTAGGACCATATACTACACCGTCAATTCGCTAATTGGAAGCTGGAAACGTTGGTCGAAGATCCGGATCTTGGGCTAAAAAATTATCTTCTCTTACGAAGCCCATTTTTGGCTCAGCGGCCATGTCAACAAGCAAAATTGCCATTGTTGGCGCCATCACAATCCACAAGTGTTCGGCCAAGCATCAATGCATCTAAAAAGATTGACTGTTTGGTGCGGTCATCGGACCTTATTTCTTTCGAAATGAGGAAGGAGACACCGTTGCCGTCAATGGTCTTAGGTATACATAGAGTGATGTTAACCGGCTTTCTGTGGTCAACATCAATACTTCCGAGCTGTGGTTCCCACAAGATGGCGCTGCATGCCATACCAGAGACGCAACGTTCAAAATTGTGAAGGAGAACTGGGTCATCTCACGGCGAGCGTTCATCATGCGATTTGACTTCTAGTGCTCGATTATTTTTTATAGTGCTACATCAAGCCAACCACTTTGGACGAGCTCGACACGCTATTGCCAGAATATCGCGGCGCATATTGGACCGAGTCATTAAAAATTGCTCGTATCAGGGACTTGCACTGAAAACCTAGCACTTCATGTATAATACTTTTGAATATTTTAGGTATGTGAGAAAGTCCAGCAAAGGGACGGTAGTTAGCCACTTACTTAATTTTCCGATCCCGGATTTTGGACCGGGGAAAGAGGTCTTCCAATCTCAGGGAAATTCCCCTCTTCTGATGGTTGGATGAAATACGGAGGAAAGTGGGAGAGAAAGATTGGAGGTACTCTTCTTGAGAAATGCTTATGTATTGCGAGGAGCCCGTCTGGCCCGAATATAATTTCATCATTGAGATGTTGCAACTTCTCTTCGATATGAGCAGGATCAAAAGGTTGTTGTCGAGAGGGGACAGTGCAGAAATTAAAATATATGGTGTCCGGTACGAAGTGGTTATTTGTAAATGATTGCTTAAAAAAGTTGCAAAGTATGGCGGTCGATAGATATTATCGAACGAGATAGAATGGGGGCAACCGTCAGATTTTCTTTTGCTATTGACGACTTGACAGAAAACTCAGGGTCGTTGATAAGTTTGATCTGCGTAGTGCCAATAAAGCTCTGATTGAGGCAGTTATAGATGTTGGTGAATAGATGGTAGTTAGAGCAGTCAGAACAAGAATTGGTGCGAAGAAAAACCATCCATAATTTATTTTGTTTATTTCGTAGAGAGCGATGTCTTTTCTTATACAATGGAAGGGAAGCAGATGTTGTTTTGTGACGTGAAAAGGAAGCAGAAAGAGTAGTAGAATTAAAATTCTTCCCTGAAATAACTGGGGAATGTACAGTTAAGGATAGGTTGGTAAAATCAAAAGAAGGTTTGCTGAATTTATGCAAGTTTTAAGAGAAGAGAGTGGCCTGGAGTGGTGAGTTATGAAAAAATGAGAGAAGAAGAGGAGGTGAAAGTTATCGATAGTTGATAGAGTTAAGGCTAACATGTTACCGTGGAGGTAATAGGATCACAGGTGGAAATAGGGTTTAGTTGCCTTCCAATGGAGTCAGAGAGTCTACTTATTTGGTGTAAGTATGGACATGGCTTGGTTGAACGGCGTTTGACACGGTATAAAAGAATTGATCATCCGATGTAATCCATAGCAGGGCCAGATTAAAGTCAATAAATATAAGGATATCGTAGATGGAATCATTTAGATCAATAAGGTGTTCAACCGCTTTAATACGGAGGATGTTTTTTGGGCTCAAGCGTGTATTACGGTTAAAACCGGTGGTTTCTGGCGATTTCTATGGAGCACTGGTGGTGGAAAAAGCAATAAAACAAAGTGAGACACGGGATATTACGTCGGTGTTCGAGGGTGTCCATTGCCTGAGTGATATTGGTATCAGCTATGAGTTTTATCGCACGGTTTTAATTCGGTCTAGCAGATGCAGAGATGTTTTGGGCGCACCTGACCAGATGTGAGCATTGTACTCCAATTTTGGGCGGATAAATGCCTTATATATTGTGGCCAGATCAGAGGGGGTAAAATATTTCTTACATCGCTTGAGGAAACCTAGACATTTTGCAGCATTTTTGGCGACATCGAATATGTGGTTATTCCAACGTAATTTGTCACTGACATACATACCGAGAATGGAAAGTTTTTCGGCTTCGACGATGTGAGTGCTATTCATGGATAATTGTCGGGTGCTTAAATATCGCTTTAACGACAGCAGATAGCATTCTGTTTTGAAAGCATTAAATTCCACTCTCTTGATAATTCCCCAATTGGTTACGCTCTTAATATCAGAATTGAATGAGCTTAACATACGGTGCCGTTCCCGTTCTACAGCCGAAGAGCAGGGACGTGAGTTCGGAAACGAATATGAAAAGCACAGAGTACTGCCGTCAGCAAAGGAATATATTGGATTAGAAGTGGCAGAAAAAAGATCGTTGATGAAAATTAAAAACAGTGTCGGAGTGAGAACGGAACCCTGGCGCACACCAGCATTTATTTTGTGAATATCAGACTTGAAACCGTTTAAGACAACTTGAATTGAACGGTCAGAAAGGTAATTTCTAATCCATTGAAGAAGAGAGTCATCGATCCCAGAAGCACGCATTTTCGACAAAAGAGCCTGGTGCCAAACTCTGTCAAATGCCTAGGAAATATCAAGTGTAACTCTCTTGCTTTCGCCAGATTGATGTACGCTTTGGTTCCACTTTTCGGGGAGACATGCCATCCAATCACCAGTGAACCTGTTGCTACGTAAACCATATTGCTGGTCATTGAGAAGTTTTCGTGTTTCGAGATATTTCATGAGCTGACGGTTTATCCGTTTCCATGACCTTGGAAAGAAGGGACCTTAAGTACAATTGGTTTGTAGGAGGAGAGAGAAGATGATTCTCCTTTTTTAGGGCCGGGCTGGACAAATGCTGCTTTCCATCTTCTCGGAAAGAGCCCTAAAGAGTAGGATGGTTTTGCCGGCGTGGAAGAACAGCTCTTCAGAAGAAGGGGAGATATACCATCTGGATCAGCAGATTTATGTATGTTGAGATCTTTAAGTACTCTTGCTACTACGTGAGTGCGAAAGTGGATTCGTCCCATTGAATATTCGACGCACTCAAGTGTAGGCGGAGGCAAAGCACAATCCGGCAGTATAGAGCTCGCCGCAAAGTGTGCAACAAGCAGATTGGCTTTGTCCAAGGAGCTGACAGCTGGAATGTCATTGTATATGAGCGTTGGGATGGAGGATGAGGCAGAATTTCTAATGTTTTTGATGTAGAATTCGAGTGGTTGAGCCGGGAGAATGTAGCGGCATATAACCTACAGGGTCAGATTAGGGAGTGTTATTGTAATTGAAATAAAGTCAACTGTACCAGAAAAAGAGTTAGCGATCAGAGAAGAGTTAAGTTTATCGTGAATAGTCAGTAAGGCGCCTCGGCATGGTGAATCAGCTTTACGGAGGGTGGGGGCAGAGGAAGGAGGATTTTTATATCAGGGATCAGGTTGATTTCTGTAAGAGCATATCCGACTACGTCGAGGGAGAGGCCATACGATTTAGATAAAACAGGGCGAGTTTTAGAGCGCAAGCCTCTTAGGTATTGGTAATAACATGTAAGAGGACGATTGATGTGTGGAGAAATAGACGAATGTGGTTAAGATATAGATTAAGAAGGTAAGTTAAGAATGAAAAAGTGTATCATGGTCAGCTCGGCTACGCTGAAGGTTATAGTCTCTTGTAACGCATATATCGTACCAGAGTTCCGGAAAGCAGCGAGGTCATCTGCAACCTTTTTGGGAGGTGTGTTGAAAATTTCGTGGTACCTGTTGTGAAGATTTCTGAGACTAGTTATACGAGTATCAGTAGGGTGGCATTCCTGTTGTATGGAGAACATGACGTTTGTTTTGGTTTTCTCCTCAAAGCGGAACCGAATTTGTCGTGAAGATAGCCGAGAAAGTGACGTATATTTTCTTGTACCTTTTTATCTCTCAGTCTAAAGAGCGCATAACACCATTCCGCTGTATCTATATCTTGTTGGGTCAATTTAGCGTTAGGAGTCGAAAGTGGAAGAAAAAGGGTAGAGGACCGTGCGACCGAGGAAAGAGGTGAGTTAGAAGAGGGATTTAAGAAAAGCGAGCTAATAGAGTTTGGGTATTCGGCTCCAGTTGTAAGGTCGAAATTGGGGAAGGAATTGATACTAGAAGGTGGTTTGGGTGGTTGAGCAGTGACCGTATCAGAATCAGGGGTTGAATTAAAAAAAATTCGTTGATGTGGGAACTTGGTTGGGAGAGAGGCAATTGGTGCATTTGTAGAGAGATGTGAAAAGGGTTTCTTAGGGATATCCATAGGAGGGGAAAAATTGTCAAGTATTTTGATTTTAGGGCACCAGTTGGGGTCAGGTTTAGGATCGGAATGGTGAGGGGATTGGGTGATTTATAATTAGGTTTATTAGCTGATTTACCCTATTTGTCCGCCCATTTGGAGATACGTATCTTTCCGAGGTTAAGGTTGGCATTGGACGGATTAAAAAATAACCATTCATATCTAGCGCGTAAGTTTAGCTGGAATTTGTGCTAATTTTGTTAGGAAATGGAAATGTGGGGCGTTAGAAATGTAGTGCATTGGCTGAAGCACAACGTTAGGTTTCACACCTCGTAATCAAAACGACGATACTGACGGCAACGAGATGCATATCTTGTGAAAAATTAGAGGAGGAGCCAGAGGATCTACTCTTGTAGAGTTAAGCGACACAGCATTCTGCAGTCGGAAAGCTGAATTCACTGAGTCTTGTTTGAGTCACAGGTCATTTTGCGATCACTAGGCTGGGCGGGAGAGTTTTTCAGGATCTAAACCTGTGTTAGGAACTGTCTGCGTGATTGGTTAGGCCTTTCATTGATAGTTGGATTTCATATCAGCATAACTGCAGAGGAAATGATTCTCCAGGCTCCCGGCAGACCAAACGAATGCCCCCCGACGTCGCTAAGAGATCCGTGCCATTCCGCTGTCCTGCATTAGTAAAGCTTCTTCTATTGTAATGGGACACTATGCTTTTGCTAAGCACTTTGGTGCGCTGGGCATAAGTGCCTCAACATGCGTGCGTTGGGCATAAGTGGCTCAAAGTGTGCAAGCCACATAAACTCTGCTCTAGCAAGAAAGCTAACTGCACGTCTAGCTACCTTAACACAATGATAGCTGTTGTTATTATGGTGCTAATCTCGTCTTTGCTAAGAGTTGTGGTGCATGTTTCGACATTTGGTGCCACAACATAATGGCGGGAATGGTGCTCATATAAAATGAACATACAACATCCGCCTTTATGAAATCAAAATTTCTGTATTTCTTTATCAATCCGGTTTCTTACATATCTTGACACAACTTAAGGATTCTCCATTAGTGTCTGTCAGTTTCGTCTGAAAGCTCACAATCGAATGTGTGTAAAAGAACGAGATTACTCCTGTAATTTGTCGCCTAAGGACGTTCTTAATGGGCCGAGAAATCTACTTTTCAGCTTCTCAAATGGTTCTCCAAGACTGCCACTCACTTTTCAGAACTCTATACTCGTTCAATCGTTCCAACCGAAGACCTAGGTCCTACTACGAACCCATAGTGTGCACTATCTTCCAGCACTTTCTTATCGAAATTCACAAAATTCCTTTCAAACGCCAAGGGGGCTTCATAATCCCTTACTTATAGTAAAATTCCAAATATCTCAGATTCTTAATGAAAGTCGTTAGTCTTCGACTCGAATTACGAAAGCAACGATCCAATAACCGCCGCAGGTTAAATTGCAAACTTCCATGTTACGGAGAACTACTTTCATTTCAACCCTTTATCCATTAACTGAAATTACTTGGTTCACTCTCACCCCCACCCACACCTCGAAACGAGCTGATTACATTCAAATTGCTGCAAGTGTTTCCCGATAAACTTTGGAATGCAATAGCGGCATCCATTACTGTGCTGCTGCCCTCCTTAAACCGCATCATCCTGCTCAGAGTCCCTAAGAAAAAGCCCCAACTCACTGAATTTCAATAGTGTATATACGGGTCCTGTTCCTATCTATTCACGCAGCTCTTATTGGAAATTGCTTGAAATTATGTACGCACGCTTGTGCCCACATTGGTGTACGCATACACCAAACCCAAAGCACAAGACAAAAGGCCTAGTAAATGTTGCATGTTTGCATTTTAGCCGTGTCTGTTTATTTGGTTCAATAGACACTCTGGCGAGCGGTCTTGCTTTTGCTTCCTCGTCCCAAGAGACAAGAGGCAATGCTTCGAACTCGTATCTCTTGGTTTGCTTTGCGAATGATAAATAATTTGACCTCGGTTTGCACAATGAGAAAGTACTCGCATCTGTATCACCTTTATGGCAGGGGGTAGTTGAGGATATGTAAGGCATCTCGGAACCAGTGTAATGCGTTTTGATACTTCGTCGTCCATTGATGCCCGGAACCGTATGCGCGTTAATTGCCAAAACTTTGCAATCAATGAATGGATGGAGAAAGAGCGCCCGGCATGTCCTGCCCTAAACCTGATCCTGGTTCTGGTATCTCATTCTCAAAATTAAAAAAACCTAAAATGGGATTCGTTGCGGTACAAGGAGTCTGGGCTCGATGGGGGTAACCAACCATGCGGTACGTTGAACTACGAGTATGCATCGATGTTGCACGTGTTCCATTACGAAGATTCGTTCTGGTAGTAACAGGCCGCATAAGGATTTCAAATGTACGTCGTCGTCGTCGTCGTCGTCGTTGTAGTTGTCGCTGTTGTCGTGGTACCGCAGTATACTCATCAATCCCGAATGACGGTCCTAATGCGTTTCCAGAGGTTTGTTTGCGTGGTCGTTTTACAAATATGCGAACATTCATTGATCTATTGGATGGGGATTGGGTTTGGACCGGGGTATGCGTCTGGATTTGGCTATGAGTTTGGGTTTAGACCAGAACAAGCATCAGTTAAAGGGGTTGAAAAACGCAATTAAATGCCACAGAACCAGGGAATGGTGAACGCACTCTGTATCCAGGCAAAAGAGGGTTTAAGGGTTTTTTTTTTTTTTGTTGCCGGGCATCGTCGTTTGTCGAAATGAATTGAGTTTAAGTTATTTTCAGAATTCAGAAAATAGAGGCAGGATGAGGCATAGCAGGTAAGGGTCGAAGTTGGGTGGAAATTTAATTTTGAGCTTTATCCACGGCGACAGTGTGGGGGGTGGAAAGGTGGTGTTCGGGGCGGGTTTGAGATGACACACCGGAACATATGTTTCGCAATTAGTTTTGAATGATTTTTCAAATGATGACTGGGGATTCGGGTTGTCCGTACTTAAATGTTTTGAATAAGGGTTCGGTTTTTGTTTGCAATTACAAACGCAATTATCCTTGCTGTCAATGACAGGGGTAGAAATAAATTAAAAAAAGCAGGACGTAATTAAATGCCATTCGGATTGAGTTAATGGGCATGCAATGCTTCTCATTCCGAGTGGGCTGAGCGGCTGGAAAGAGGTGGATTGCAAGTTCATAGGAATGGCAGAAAATTGTTCAGAAAATTATCAAGTGATGAAAGATTTAAATTAGATCGTAGATTTTCAATGCGCACCCAAAAATCTTAAACCTGGTGACAAAGACATTTATACAGAATCAGACCCTGCCATTCTTGTTATTTAGTTCAATGTTGACGGACAAGTCTTATCGAAGAATTGCGCTGTACCCAGATCGAATGCGTCATTTCGAGTGCCTCGGTTTGATAGCCTTCACAAACATTGTTCTTCTCCTGTTTTTGCCATCTTCGCTGCAAGTATCCCAGGTTAAATGAGATCTATATCTACTTACCCGGATCACCTGAAGTACCTTTTTCCTCGGTGATGGATTCGAAGACCTTCCGCTGTACATATCTCAATAATTGAGCCATCTCGCTACACAGCCTGTAGCGATCAGTCAGGACTATAGATCACTCCAAGAACTTTTCTCTTATCTCTCTATTCTTTTGTGATAAAGTCCATGCCTTCGCATCATAGAGAAAGACTGGGACGATCATTATTTTTTAAATTTGTATATTTCGGTTGACCGAGAGAGGGGTCCGCTCGGCAATTACCTATGTTACAAGTGTTCAAAAGATCTCTTTTGCGGTGTTCTTGCTTAAACAAACTTCAGGGGCTTGGTAGATAAAGTCTTGGACTACAGATACGAGTCCGTTTTTGCCAAATTTATGGCCAAACCCCTTCTCGCTGATCGCGTTTCAATATTTGCAAATATCTCAGAAGCAGCACGCTGTATCCTGCAGATAATGTCTATGTTACCGGCATAGACAAGGAGTTGTATAGACTTTCGTGAATTTCACGCAATACTCTCAAGGTCTCAGCAAAATCATAGTGGACCCTCACGGAGCAGCAACCATTCTTCATTATCTTCCAGCAGAGTCGTATCATTTTCCCTGATATACCCTGTCATAGCCGGGCTTAAAATCTACAAATTAGTGGTGGGCGTCGTATATATGGATATAACGCAATAAGAAAAATCTGGTCGATGGGTGGTTTTATAGGCTTGAAACCACATTGATAAGGATACACCAACTGGCCGACCAAACCTTTTAGGTGAATGGATACTGCGGCGGAGGAGATTCTTTAGGCGATATTGTGGAGCTTGATATATTTAAATTGTCAAAGGCTAGAAAGAATTCTTTCTTCAGGATCGGGCAAACTAGGCTGAAGTACAATTCGTTCCGCACTCTTTCATGCAGTCATATTTCAAAGATTATTTGGTGCATGCTCTTCACTAAGTCATCTCCCATCGCCTGGAATAACTCAACACCTTAGCTGTTAGTACCCAGTGGTGTGTTGGATCTAAATTCGGACATCGTTACTTCGTTGAGGTCGATTGGACGGAATTGTTGCCCTTCATCGTTGTGATGGTTCGGTTTGCCTGACAGCGGAACGTTTATCGTTATCGTCAGTCATTAGGAATGTTTGCTTCATATCCTCAGCACTGAGAGCGATTGTAGAATAGATTAATTTGTTTGTACTTCGTTAATCTAGCATGTTATTTTTACATTCTTGCAAAATTTCAAAATGCCTTTGCTGCAATAACATCTCTCGATTACCTTTCATCTTCTTTCTGAGCCAACGCTCATTTTTACACTCTTCCGAACTAATCTAGACGTCATTTGCACTATCCTATATGCATTCTGTTACCCTGTATGACCCAACCATGGATTTCACAGTTCTAGTCGGGCAAAAACTCGTATATCTGAGTGATCATCTCTGATAGCTTGTTGGTAGTTTTGCCACAGAGTTTCGAGAGAAGATGCTGGTGGCTAAGGTCATCGAGCGAGGTTAAGAGGTACTTGATAGGCAAAGGCCATGGTGGTGAGATCTTATCACAGTATTTCACTGTACCTTGGCTACAACTAAGTCGTGGCCCGAGCCTATATCTGCCCCTCGAAACATAAGAACATCTTGAATGCTGAAATTACGCACTGGGTGGATCATAGTGAAACCAATCTGGTTAGTAGTACATTGATCAGAAGACCGCCAGGTCAGTTTTTAAGTGTGATTCTTACGATTTGATTTCGCCTCGAATCGAAGTGGATAATGTTGTCAGAGGAGGTGCCGTGGAGATTGTGGTACCAAAAATCTTCTCCCGAGCGAGTAGATATAATTCTTAGAACATTGGCAGTATGTCCTGTAAAAGAGCTAAAAAAAATACCTCGATTGCATCATCTTCCTCCTCAGTTGGGACATGTGCGCATATTCGGCTGATTGTGGTGAATTTAGCCTTGATGAGGATTGCCACCAGACATTCGTTCACATAATTGTACGTGAAATTCAAGATTTCTTACTCAAGTCTGCCTGTAATGTCAAATCTAAATCCAAATAACCTCTGCTTGTCTTCTCGTTTGTTTCTTTTTATTGTACCATTCATTCGCACCAGGATCTCTGCTTGGCAGAACATAGGCACAGTACAATAAATTATTTGGGGTTCTCGTGGAGCATGGGTCCTCAACCGTGTGATATTACTCATATCTGTGGCTTTCGGCTACATATCTTTTTTACACTACCGGAGAGTTGACCTAACGAATAATCCTTAGCTTGGAGGTCAAGACCCTTTGGGGTACCACATGGACATAAGAGGCCAACTAGACAAGGATCAGTATGAGTGCAGCAATAGACCATATTTTAGTTCTTGCTGAAAGAACGGGTATCGTCAGGTAAGGCTACAGCGTCTCTCCCCCATCTGGCGAGTTATTTTGCTGTGCCTTTTTTCAACGTTGAGTCCTGGCACGCGCTTGCAATTTTAATCTGCTTATGTGTACATACATGCGAGTAAGGGTTTACATATGTAGTTTCCAGTGGTCACCCTAAGTATAACGTTGTCCTCCTTGAAAAACCATTTCTTAGGCAGTCAGTAGTCACCCCCTCTATTGTGTTGCAGGCCCCTAGAAATCACGCTTGGTAATACTAATTCTATGTTTGGTCTCTGTGCTGTTCATCTATCACTGCAAATACTCGGAAAACAAAATCCATCAGCGCCTTTGTGAGACTGGACCTCAAAATCTAACAGCTGAATTGAATGTTCCCTCGACAAGAACGCGCTGGACATTTTCATCGTAATGAAAGGCGCTTTGAGGTACACCACTTCTGACCGCTAATTGTCAGGATTTAAGCAATGCTGGTGAACAATTCTTTAGCTGGGATTGCTAACTATGGATTCTTGGCTGTGCAGTTCATATTAGGGTGTCCCATCCACTGCTATGTTGAATGTTTATCGACTGCTTACTACTCATATCATCTTAGGTCGTTCCAGAAGATGTACGTGTATTGTCTGTCAGATCATGCCTGGTCTAAAACGCAATCATTAAAAATGAGCTTTTCGCCAATTGATTCTTGCAACAAGGTGGAATAAAAAAGAGAAGACTCGAAAAATTGTTCTGTTCAGTCTACATATGTAGTATCGCCCTAGATTCACTAATTAATCTTCCTCTCCTTGATATCCATATCAAAAGCCTTCTTCCATTTAAAAACAAGAGTTTCAACGCACCTATGTGCCTACAGTGTTTAGATTGTGGTCTTAGCGGCTTGCCATCTGCCGAAATTACACCAGAACACTGGCAACTGCAGGAATAATAAAGCCGACTTTACTCATACTCAGGTGGTTAACTGGTTAAGTATTAGCTCCGCTAGTATCTGAGACAAGAAAGAATCCTCAAGAATGGCTCCAAAATCGATCTTGCATGTGGTGCTTAATTTACTTTACTTCTCCTTGGGTGAACTTGCATGTTGTCCGCCCTTAAAGTGCAGTCATTCGCAATCCTAAGGAACACGTGACAATGGAAAAATATCTGCGTCTTTAGCGATAGCTAAGCTGCCTCCCAGACCTTCCAAGTTACACCGTTCAAGAATGCGCCTCTTCTCTGCGCAGTCAGAAGGCAGAACTTAAGTAGTCTTGTCTGAGTTTTAGGTCATTGTCAAAATACCGAAGAGTAGTTCTGAGTTTGCGTCAGAGTAGCTTGCGTCTTCCGCTATATTTTCCAATTAAAATTGATGTCCTGTGGGCAGAATCATATAGTAGTTAATATGGGTTAATATGGGTTAATATGGGTTATATGAAGACCAGATCAGCGATATTACGGCTTTCAGCAGGATAAGAAATGGATTGCTTAATGGTGTCTCGACAACACACTTCGCTTTTGATTAACACCTAACTGTGCTGGGCATAAATAACACTTAACACGTCACAGCAGCTTTGTTAGTGGATGTTGCCCATCCTGGATTTTGGTTGGGAAGATGTATTTGTTCTTATGATGATGCCTTTCGTTAAGGACCCACAAATTTTATTTCTTGATAACTGAACATGGTTCTAATATAAACATGTTAAGATTCACATTGAATTGAACGAAATATTTTCAGTACTGCACAGTTCCACATGCACACAGTCATACTCTTACAAGAAAATATTCCACCCAAGGGTTTCTTAGATTTTAGTTCACACGCAATCGAACACTGCGATCGAAACTTCACACGCGAATACAGTCTGAAAACCATATACTTCCCGGCACTTTGTTGAACCTTATTAGCAACTAAACGCTCCTTGTCTAACGATATCCTTCCGGCGCTTCGGCATTGCGGTTACATGTCCATAATTACACACCACCGATAGCAATTTGCATTTTATTTCTCTTATTCGTATATCACTCGATCAGTCCACTACATCTGTTGTCTGTCATTTCGAGTTCAAAATGGAATCATTATCTACGTATACAATTTGTGACCTTCAAAAACCTCGAAATGCCATTTTAAAACAACAGAAAACAGAGCAGGATCGTGATCGAACCCTAAATTAAGTGCTCCACACCTGCCCTAATTTTTCGAGACATCAAGCGAACGCTAAGGATAACGCCTCTGGGAATTAAGTTCGCTTGATGTCTCAATTTAGATGCAGACCAGACCACATTACCAACAAAAAGTGAATACGGAACCGCCAACCAATTTCCAACCGGGCAACCCTATAATTATGAGGTCCAAACAGAGAGACTCTCCGAAACAGTGAATGTCGGCGGACGCATGTTGGTTTGTGTAAGTTTTTATTTTTTTTATTTTTCGGGCCACGAAAATTGGTCCCAATCCAATTTGCCACAGTCGACCGATTCCAAAATGAAGACATCATGCTCTTTGATTACTTTTTTGGCAGGGAGTGCAGTATTCAGAGTTCCGAGATCTGAAAGCTACCCCTGCAGCGTATAGGAACCAGCAAAGCAACCATTGCGCAGTGCTCAAATGCCTGGGATCCGTAATTGCGGTTATGATAAATTCATTAGGCCAAATATGGAAAATTTTTGTAGTCAAGATTGTGGTAAAGGCAAGGGGGAATAGAGATCAGACCCATGGGCTAAAAAGGGGCGTAACGCAATCATTTTTCATGATAACAAAAAAGAAACAACAACTTTGAACAAAGAATTCAGTTTAATGAGTGCTGTTTGATGGGTTGTTTTGGAAGGTTTAGCTCCAAAGGGGGTATGGTAACATCGCATAAATCAATTATGGGTTCCAACAAACAACAACAAAGAAGGCAAATGGCTTTTGGGTTATTTTAATCAACAGTTTTGGAGTACAGCGGCTTCTGGTTAATAGCAGTTGAAGTGTGCAGTACAGTACAGGTGCCGATATACGATCGACAATGTTGTCTTTGGTAGGCTTCAACAATCGTGTTTGCATGATGAAACAATGTTCGTGGATAATTACGGTGTGGTAAGCGTTCTCAGAAAGAGCATTTGATTTTGTAGCTCTTGGGTATGGGTGTCCAGTAATATTTGCTGGCTTTAGAAAGTGCCATTCCAACTTATATAGGTAGTCCTGATATCAAATTTAAAGATGACACTAGTGATATAATGACGATAATCCGTCTTATACAAATTTCAACAAGGGTGTAAGTGTTTACAGCTTACAGGGCGGTAGGTCCACAGATTGTTCAGTGTTTAGAGTGTTACTGGTTTGCTGGAGTTAAATTCTTATCAGATTTTTGTAGTTAAAGGAAGGGAATCCCACAAATTAAGACATCAAATTACAGATTTAAGCATGAAAACGGTCCTTCAGCAGAACATTTTGCATTCGTTAACCAGCTTTATTCGTAAGACATAAGCGAGGAGATCACTATCCTTAGGAACCGCGCAAAATAGAAGGTCCTTAAAATTAATGCCAATCTTCTAATTTTTTTAAAGCCATAGCATAGTCAAAAGAAAATGCAAAACAATTCACGTTAGAATAATTACTGTTGACGCCGACTTGCTTTCCATGTTATGCATTCGATGCAGTGAGGAAATTACTTGAACCAACAAAACTCAACAGCTCTCACGCTAACTGTCTCTAGCGCTGTATTCGAATTTGGTTGACATCACCTTCTACGATGCCGTCTGCTACGTCTTCCTTCGGAGTTAGACTCGAAGATTCCTTGTGCTGGAGCTGTGTTCATGATATGTTAGCTCATAGTTGAACCTCATTTCCAAGCGCAGTTCCATTCTCTCGAAACGGAAAAGTGCTTCTTTATCTGCTTCGACTAGGTCCAAGTCTTTGCGCCATAGAGCAGGATCTAGATAATAAGGGTCTTCAATAAAGCCAATTTGGTCTTGTAGTGTTATTGTTGCGAATGGACTGCAATGCTCCGGCCAGCAGAGCCTTCGAATCTAATCCGGAGGGACAACGCAGTAGAGGAAGACCTCACCTTAGGTGGCGGGCACAAGTAGAAGGGGACTTCAACCGACTCAGAGTGCGCAACTGGAAGCAGTTACATATAGACCAAACTAACTGGGTTAGGATTGATAGTTCAGGTCCAGGTTCACCGCGAATTGCAGCGCCACCTAAGTAAGTGACGTTCTGGCCAAGCTAACGGTGGTGTATATCCCTTTATAGTGGCAGCATGTATTTTGTAAGGTACTCGTGTAAGTAATTGCTTAAACGATTATTTCTAGAGAGACGTTAAAAAAGTCACATGACAGCGCGTCACCTTGTCTATAAGGTTTCTTGGTATTAAAGGTGTCGGCAAGTTCTCTACCGACATTAATGGAGCATCGAGAATTCTCTATCATCGTCCAGACCAGCCTGATGAGGTTGAAAGGAATGCCAAAGGAAGATATGGCGTTGTATAGATCTCCCATATGCAAGCTGTCATACGTGGCTTTGAAATCGACAAATAAGTGATGAGTGCCGATTTGAAAGAATCTGCGGTAATATGAATATCTGATTGATGACTGGCTGATACCGATTCAACCCCGGACTTAATTGGTCTTACTTGACTCTGCGATATCCGCATTCGTACCCTGGCTGTACCAAGATATTGATAATAGTCGTTGTGAGCTCTTCGGAATCCAGAATATTGTGTCAAGCATCTTACGTCGATCGCAATGTAATCAATTTGGTTGTTGGTTGAATAGTCAGGAGAAAGCCTAGTCGCCTTGTGGAGTTTAAATGTGGGAACCGCGCGCTACCTCCTAGAAGATCGCGCTCCTTATAAATTCTTTAAATTTGAATCCATTATCGGACATAGTCTGGCTGTGTTTAGCGATGAGCAATGAGCTTATGTTTGGCTCAAGTCCTTATCATCTATAGAAACATGAACGTAAATCAAGCTTTACGAGTATTTCCGAATTTGCTTTTTATTCCTCTACCGGAACAGAGCACTTAGACAAAGATCTAGAAAGGTGAGTAAGCTCTTCAGAGAGAAAGTGTTTACGGCATTAGCACCCGCCACGTCAACGCCGAGTCCCGGACATTCAAAGAGGTAGTGCTTAAGATGTTGTCATCACAGGATTTTGTATCAGTAACTTCCATCAGATTTCAGTGCTTAGCAAAAGTGTAGTGCCCTGTTACGACGCTAATAAGCAGCCTACAGTCTTTTTTACTGAGGGACAGCAAGAAAGCCACGTCTAAGAGACGTCAGGCAGCATTCGTTTGATCTGTCGGCAATCCTTAAAATGAAACCCAACTGTGAATGAAATTCTTAACAGGGGACTCCGGCAAACTTCACGTAGGTTCGGGTCCTGAAAAATTCTTCTCTGATTTTTTCACTTCCCGTGATCTCATCGCGACCTGGGACCCAGCTAAGACTCAGTGAATTTAGCCTTGCGACTACATTCGGTTCATTCTTCTTCTAGCTGGGAAGTGGAAAAATGGTTGAGCAAGCCTCTAAGAGCAGCTTGGATGTCGTTACAGATGAAAATGCTCCGCTTCTTCCACCGGTTTTTCACAATATAGCTCGTTGCGCAGTGGCGCATCCTATAACGGTTTTGGTGCCATCCATTAAGATCCGACTACATTCGTTGCCTGGCTCAGACTCTGTCGAAACAAGTCTTGAGCATAGGGAAAATTGATTTCGTATTTCGCAGGAGTTTTGAGATGGCAAGTCCATAAGACCATACATAATCGTAAGATACCCGGCGGGCAAGGTCATCAAAACTCCGAACTTCGTTTTAAATATGACTTTAAGAGTGCAGTCCATGATGTAAATATCAAGGAGTGGAGACTTCATCAATGCATCTAAAAAGCACAGCCAGGCACGGTAGGAAAAGCCCCCATGCAACCGAGATAGGCCGTTCTAGTCTGGTAAAAGCAACAATGATGTATGATATTTTTGTAAGAGCTTGCAGCACCAAATAATCGACTGCGACGCATAGGATATAATTGGCCTATTCATAGCCATGAAAATCCTTCTCGGTGACAGGCTGCGTATCTTGCCCACAGCGCCATTGCACTGCCAGAAGGCCGATAGCGCCTTAGAGGCTTTCGACGTAGCATTTATAGTTCATAGAAGTTTGTTACCCATACTTCCAAAGCACTATATGAGTCAGACCAGTTGTCTTCCTTTTTCTCGTAAATCGAAGCCCATTTCTAGCGCACCAATCATCGATCACGTTTAAGGCTGTCTGCGCTTTAGAGCATACAACTGACAGTACAGCAGAAGGCTTTGATCAATGAGTCATGCACCATAACAGTATAGACGAAACGCCTCCTTGCGAGAAACCAATATTTTCACCCACCATCACACATTGGCCACCGCGATCAGGGTCCTATTCATTGGGCAAAGGAAATTTAAGGAAGACGAAAAGAAAGGTACCGATGTACATTGTTCTTAAATGTTCACACGTTTTAGCGACCAGGAAATATAGGGGTAGGCAGGGCATTCTATAAACAAGTTGTACGACTTAAGAACAAAACACGATATTGTAGAGTACGTCCGAAAGTGGGCTTGAGGTTGAACGTTTGAAGGGGCGGAATACCACTGGCGATTTCAATGGAGCACTGGTGGTGGGAATATAGACAAATCAAAGTGAGACACTATGCCAGTATTCGAGGGTGTCAATTGACTGATAGATATTATTAGGTGCGCAACTGTTTGTCAATAGGTGGCTCCAACAGTAAGTGCTGGTCGATTTTGATATATCCAAAACATCATGAACCAAGCTTAGACATATGGTAACCAAACCGTTTTGACACATTAGTGATTTTGTTTTGGCGTCATATGCTCGTACATTTGGTTGTGTGAAAATATCCGATTTTGTGCCAAATAATCGTCATTTGCGGGAGGTGTTAATGTTCCTCTTTCATTCGAAGAAAACGGCGGCTGAAGGGCATAGAGAGCTCCAAAGTGTTTACCGAGATGCTGCTCTAAGTAAGACACGTTCCGTGTTTGCTTCAGCATTACGAGTTCATGCGTTGAGAACGTTTCAAAAACTATTAACTTGGGTTCCATATGATTTGAAACCAAGATACGTTGACCGTCGTTTTTTCGCCAGTGAACTGTCCGGGCATCCTTCTGTCTTACGTCGTCGGCTCGCACGAATATTCACGCTGCGAAGGTTATACTGTAAATTTGATGAGACCTGATCGGTATTAGTTATTATGAACCTAACGAAACCACCACTGGGGAACGGTATCGACTTCAATTGATGCGATTGAGGTGAGCACTGCGCGAAAAAGTGATTCTGCAGCATAACAACGCACGGCCTAATGTTGCCAAAACCCCCTTAAAACCTACCTGGAAATGCTCAAATGGGAAGTCCTACCACACACGCCATATTCCCCAAATATTGCGCCGTCCGATTATTACTTGTTCCATTCGATGGCACATGGTCTGCCTGATTAGCAGTTCCGCTCATCTGAAGAGATCAAAAAATTGTTTGATTCATGGATAGCCTCAAAAGATGAACACTTTTACCGTAACGGTATTCGAGCTCTTCCAGAAAGATGGGAAAAAGTTTGTAGCTAACGATGGGTAATACTTTGAAAGATTTATTTCTAACCGTTTTTTCACAATAAACCGGCATTTTTATCAAAAAAAACCGTAACAACTTTGTTGCCCACCTAATAGTATCACCTATGAATTTTATAGCACCGTTTTGAATCCTATCTAGCAGGTGGAGAGATGATTTAGGAAAACCTGACCAGATGAGGATTTTATGCTCAAATTTTGGGCGGATGAATGCCTTATAAGTATATTGACGACAGATCAGAGAGGGTGTAATACTTCTTACATCGCTTAAGGTAACCTAGACATTTCGCAGAGTTTTTGACGACATCGAATACCATGTGGTCATTCCAATGTTGTCACTGACACGCATTTTCGGTTTCGACGATGTAAGCGCCATTCATGGATAATGACTGGGTGGAACAGCAGACAGCATTGACTTTTGGTAGCATTCAGTTCCACTCTCTCGATAATTCCCCAATTGGTTACGCTCTTAATATCGGAATTTAATGAGCTTAACATACGCTGCCGTTCCCGTTCTACGTCCGAAGGGTAGGGGCGTGTGTCCGGGAACGAATAAGAGAAGCTGAGAGTACTGTCATCAGCAAAGTAAGATATTGGATTAGAAGTAGCAGACAACAGGTCATTAATGAAAATTAAAAATAGTGTCGGAGACGGAACGGAGCCCTGGGGCATACCAGCATTTTTTCAATTTTGACGGAATGTTCCGAAAAGTAATTTATAATCCGTTGAAAAAGAGATTAGTCGATCCCAAAAGCACGCATTTTTGACAAAAGAACCTGATGCCAAACTTTGTCAAATGCCTTAGAAATATCAAGTGCAACTATGTTGCTTTCGCAAGATTGGTGTAGACTTTGGTTCCACTTTTCGGTGTGACATGCCATCAAATGAGCAGTTAGCCTGTTGCTACGAAAACCGTATTGCCAGTCACTGAGAAGTTTTTGTGTTTCGAGATATTTCACTAGCTGACGGTTTACCGGCGTTTCCATGACCTTGGAAAGAAGGGACGTAAGTGCAATGGGTCTGTAGGAGGAGAGGGAAGGAGATTCGCCTTTTTTAGAGACGGGCTGGACAAATGCTGTTCCTCATCTTCTCGGAAAGCGTCCTGAAGAATTGGAGATGAAAAAGCATACGCCGTGAATACTTTTTCAGAAGAAGGGGACTCGTCCCATTGAAGATTCGACGCACTCAAATATGGAAGTAACCATTCACTGCTGGAGTTGGTGGAATCTATCCAGAATTTATTAAGAATTTCGATAATAAACACTAAGATCTGACCATGCAATTTTTGTAATAATATTCTACCATCCGCAAGCCTACCTGTTGAGTTCAGTTATTCAAAAATCTTTACTTAAACTGGGGAAACCAGCCGATAAGGTCGACAGCTGCCGCCCAATTGCTCTATTAATTGTATATTATAGGATCCTCGAACGCTTAATACACAACATCAACGAAATTATCCCTGTAGAACTGGTTCTGTTCCGTAGGGGTCGTAGTTTCACTGACCAGGTACTCGCCTTAACAACTCTGTTTAGAATGGCTTTGGAAACATCCTTACTGCTGCAGACGCACATTTCTAGGTCTTCACGTACTTTCGTGATGTGAGGTCATTCATAATTAGAGTGGTTTTGCATTATTTTCTTTTTAAATTGTTGGTGACTTTATTTAACAAAATTACTGGAGAATATCCTATGACTACAAGGTAAACGGAATGGTTTCTTGCTACATTGATTGTATAAAGGCCATGGCGACACGTAAATCTGTAACAACTTATCCGTTAATTTTATTTTGCATACATCGAAAATTCACAAGCGGATAGTCGATAGCGCAACACAATTAAATTTCAAAGCAGTTAATTTGTTTTTGCGAGACGAAATGATCAACATGCATAGCCAGATGCCACAAACGATTATCAGCTTAATCCAGCTAGAGGATCTAGAATTCGACAGGGTCCCGCAATGTCTTATATGGATGCCACTGTGATGCAAAAAAGTGCAATGGTATATTTGTAAATATTATACGGGACAGAATGGTGACAGATAAAGAAATTATAGGACAAGAAAACTGGAGAATGTCCAAGGACCACAATTTGGATCTAAGTATTTTATAAAAGGATTCAAAGCTCTAGTACCAATTTACGTTTCAAAATCTGGGCTCTACTCTAAATATCCAACTAAACCTTGATGACAACGGCCTGCGAGAAAATATAGCAGCAGTTGGAAGGCTTATCACAACTTTATATGCTGACTAAACGCCATGGCTATGTCATTGCGATTCGTGAGTGTAAGTTTAAGGGTCATTTTTCAGACATAAAATTGTGATTATTGCATTTGCTTAGCATTGAATTTGTCTGCGTGGTATACGATAAAGTTTTTATCAGATGAAATACTGTACTTCTTCTGACTATCGCTTGCTATAGAGTTAGTTTCAGCCGGCTTTTGCATGTTTTCTATCTCACAAGTATAAGAATGAAATGACCTGACTACATAAATTTCAACAAATGCCTAATTCATGGAATAACCAATAAGCTAGGAGTAGTACACCACACCATTTAAGCTCTTCACCTGCTAGCTCTTCTTATTAGCATATCCAATCCTATCCCCCGAATTAATTTTCATTTAACCCTCCCTGGTTTAGGTAGTATCTTTATGATAATAATAACCCTTGTCACATCCAAGCCCACTTCAACCAAATCGATCATTTTGCATGATACGAGTACTGCGTGCCACGTGTTACGGGTATTATATGTACGAATAGATACCAGCCCCCGCACTTAGTCATTCTTTTTTCCACACATCCGTGCTAATAACACGCATATCCTTTTGTAATACGTTAAAATTATTATCATGTTCCTGACATACTTCAGGTCCTTGAGTTTCTTGTTACTTGTGCGTCATATCCTAAACTTGGTAGACAAATTTCGTCAGATATGAAATAATAATAGGAATCCAATCCAATCCAATCGAAATCAGTGTTTCGTTTGCCTCTCCGGCAAGAATTACAATCATAATCTTCATCATTCATTTGCAGGATACGAATACAAAAACGAACATAATAAAGGGCAGAAGCTCAACATCCCACCCCTCCCATCTATCTAGTTAATCTAATTACAATTATTCCTGGCACACTCAGAAGCAGCATGAGCGCACACCGATCGCAAGTGACGGATGATTGAATATGAAAGCGGCAATTAATAATCTTTTTTTTAGAGTCGCCAGCCGCTCAGGAAGGACTTAAACAATTAGTGCTTGAGTCGGCTTAAGACAAAAGTCGATCGGTCTTCGGTCCGTATGTCAGCCAGAAAGAGTCATCAACTTCAACGGAGTTGAGAATCACTTGAAATTCTGCGAATCTACGAGTAAATGCCAACAAATGTCCTGTTCTAGGGATCTGCCTATAGAAAAGGACCAGCACAGCACAATCAGATTACAAGTACTAAAGGGGAGATAATTAATCCTTGGCGGAAAGTTTTTCCCTCTCTCTTTCCGTTGTTGTGCTTAGGAAGGAGGAATTAAATTTTTTTTGTTGTTGTTGTTTTTGTTACCCCAACTCCGTTGAAAATAATTGAAAAGTGTTTTACGCTTGAGGAAGCTTGGTCCTGGCAGACTAATTAAATAAACAAAATCGTCCTTCGGTGGTGGGTGGGCTCTCAAAGTTGGGAGCTGTGATTTTCCATTGATTTCGCATGAAGGTAGTTTAAGCTGTTTGTGCTGATTAGGCAAATCGAAGATGGTGCAGGGGGGATGATGGTGGGTTTGTGTCTTTTTCTGTTTAAGGATGTTTCAAGGAATTACCATGATTCGAGTTGAGAAAATTTGATTTTCGGGGAGGGGACATTTAAATATTAATTGGTGAAACTGTTTGCTTTTGGTTTGACTAGGTGTGCTGAAGATAGAGGAGTTGCTAGCCACTGACGGTTGCCGGGTGCACGATTATATGCTGAAAAGATTAAAGGAATTCGTACAGGACACTGTTTGTGTTTTGTATTGGAGTGTTGTCAAATGGAATTTGTTGATGTGATATTTGAGTTTGTTTAGAAAGTGTGCTGAGCTTTGATGATTCGAAATGTCACTTGACGAGAAATGTTGTACAAACTTAGATTTGGGTTGGGGTGTGTTTTGTCTTACGATTGTGGATCCCAGAGCGGTAAAGCCGAAAATAAGTTGAAAAAGTATTTGTTGAGGCAATATGGCAAACCCACGTCGTACCCATCGAATAGGAGAGAATTTTAGCTTTGATGAATCATAATTAGTTCAGGAGTTTACAAAGGGGTAAGTTCAAATCGGCAGAAAAAAATCAATAATTCTCAGAAACCCACCGCTATTTTCGAAAATTTAAGACCCAATCAAAACTCATAATAGAAGGTTCTAAAGATTCAGTCAGGAAATATATTTTCTGAGCTCAACAGGAAGCTTATGGTAATTTTGGTCCAGAGGCAGGAATTTTTATGACCAGGCCTTTTACATGGAGCACTGCATACAATCCGCCCCTGACCAAAAAGACGTGCACATTTTCGATTCCGATCATTACTACGAGATTTTTCGAGACTAAAAGTTTGGAGAAAGTCGGCAGGGGGTGTTATATTGTATCTTCATCGGCGGACCGGTCGGCGAGCTTCAAATGAATGCATGCATCCGGAAACCGAGAAGTCATTTGGACTCCGGAGAAGGCTTGATTTGAGGGGCCATTATGCATTTCTTTTTGTAATCAGCGAAAGCTTGCGCACAGCACAGGGGAAGAAAACTTAGGAAGAAACGAGAGCTAGTGATGTTAATTGATTAAAAAATAAATAATTCGGCAGAAAATAATATTTCAGAGCGTATCTGAAAGTGGGCTTGAGTATTCATAGCGGGACGAGTGTCACGGTTGAAGATTTAAAGGCGAGAAATGCTACCGAAAATTTCGTTGGAGTACTTATGGTAGAAAATAGGGGTAGAAAAAGGGTAAGAGAAGCGATATAACATATGTGTTGGTGGGTGTCGATTCAGTGAGCATTATTTGTTTTGAATTCTGTCCAGCAAGTGGAGAAAAGTCTTGGAGCGACCTGGCTAATTGTGGCCATTGCACTCTAATTTTAAGGGGATAAATACCTTATCTGCTGTCAAAGAAACATCAGTGACTCTGGTTCTGGTTTCACGATGAATGTAGGTACTCGTAGGTGCATGTAGCTAAACAAGAAACTAAAAAAAGGAGCGGCGTGCCGAAGAACGAGAACTGATCCTAAGCTCTACGAGTTGATAAGAAAGGAAGTACACATGCTTTTTGGAAAGGCAAAAAAAAAAATTGTACGAGATCAAGGAAATGGAAAAATATTACTGCGGGAATGATGTTCGAAATTTTTATCAGAGAATAAAACGAGTATGCCTGACGTACAAAACCAGAACGGAAGCCTTCAAAACTGAACGTTGGCAACTCCTGGCAGAATCGCAGTCGAAGCTGAGAATATGGGAAGTTTACTTCTGCAAACTGTATGACGCTGTTTCCAGGCAGAGTGTTTCAGTTATCATATGCAAGATATGCAAGATCTTTTATGACGTGAGCGCCTGAAACCATTTATGAACAATCTGTTTGAGCAATACTAGTGAGGTTTCAAGTCAGGAAAGTCCGTCAACTATGAAGTACTCACACTTTGGCAGATATGAGAAAAGCCCCAGGAATTTCACATCACCACTGACTATCTACTTGTAAACTACGAAGACGACAACGTACACAGGGACGAGTTATAAGTACAACGTCATGCCTAGTTTTTCATCCCTCCCAAACTCATCAAGGTCTGTAATAAATTAACCAACCATCAAGAAAGGTTTTAGATAAGACGACGCACTGTCATGCGACTTTTTTTCATCATCGCCCTAGAAAGAATTGTGCAAAGCTTACTGCAAGCAGTTAATGAAACTTTCGTGTGTATTGAAGCCAAAATTGGTCGGATGGAAAGAAAAGTACACGATGACATTAGAAAAGGACGCCCCTCGCCAATATTTGGCCAGAATGTCACCAATGTTACTTATAACTTCGAGGTAGTTACATAAGTACTTTGTCTACCTTGTCGTCGCAGTTGTTTCCTGGGCTGAAGAGGAAATTGAGTAACAAAATCCTCTTTCGTAAGACCAAACTGGCTTTATATAAGACTCTTATCATCACGATCCTCTTCTATGGCTGTGACTTCAATATTATAGAAAACGTATGAAGAGCTTCGAGATGAAGATTTTCGGTCCCGTTTGTACCTACTGTCGGGGAATGGAGAAGAGATTCATCAACTAATTTTACGGTCTGTACAACGAAATCGGTTTCTGGATCCAACGTCTAAGGTGGCTGGTTCATGTTAAGCGAATGGACACCACACCTTCGGCTTAGAGGGTCTTTGATTCTCACCGTGAGTGATGGCGCAGCAGAGGACGAACGTATCCAAGGTGGTTCTGGCGAGAGATCATGCTAGCTGAATAGGCTTATTTTTAAACGCAAGATTCACTTGGGCCTATAACCACCTAACATAAGTAGGTGTGAATATGTGGTCAATTCAAGAAAAGTTATCATGGGTAGGTGTTAAAATTTCGCTTTAACGTAGGAAACAGCTTTGTATTTTGGATGCATTATCCTCTATTAGTTATGCTGCCGTTCCCGTTCTTCGGCCGATAACTAGAGACATAAGTGCGGTAACAGATTTGAAAACCACAAAGTACTGTCATCAGCTGATTAACGTACTCCGTTAGAACCGCCAGAAAAGAGATCATTGATAAAAATTAAAAAGAGCGTCGGAGGCAGACTGCAGTTAAGGAGCACACCTACATTTATTTTGTGGATATGATACTTGATGTTGTCCAAGACAACTTCAATTGAAATACGAATGTAGTTTCAAATTTTTTGAAGAAGAGATTCGTGGTTCCCAAATGCACATATTTTCGAGAAAAGGGCCTGGTGACACAGACTGAATGATGGTCTCGAAATATCACCTGCACATATTATAATCTAGTTTTCTCGAAAGGAACAATTTATACATGTAGGTAACTGCTCTGCAACATAAAGCGTTTTTGAAATATAACTTAAAATCCGCCTTCCTTCGGATGTCAGTACCATTAACTTCATCTTCAAGGCCAGATTCTGGTTTAGAAGCAGCAGTCCTTTTAACATTTTAATTCCCTTTCAGGCTTGCGTCTTCGCGATAGCATAGCAATCCAAAACTTTACTACTCCTTAAGTAGAAATTTAAAGCGAAAATAAGGTGTTGGCATCTTTATTAATATTCAGGCTATTAAATGGCCTTTGTCTAAATTATTTGTTTTAAAGTTGTCTGGTAAGACTAAGAGGAGTACTTCTCAATACTTGATCCTATTTTAAAACTTCCTGCATCCGTATCTAAGCTTTCGTTAACATCGATATTCGTGAATGAGATAGGAATTGGATACTGATATGACTATGCTGATAACTTAGGCATTTCAACTCAAGAACTACTTGTCATTATCGGTGAAAGACTACAAAATTCGGGGTGAATTTGCGCCCCAACTAACAAGATTCTCTACTTAGCCCGGTCTTTACTAACTGTCTCCAGTCACTTACTTCAAGTCGGTTGAAGTCCACTTCTACTTCCGCGCGCCACTTAAGATGAGGTGGCCGTCCACTGCATGTTAGATTCGAAGATTCGAATATTTTTCGATTGATTTTTCTTTCGCGTCGACTGAGGATATTTTCATCCACTTTCGATAGTTTTCATGTTTCTGCGTTATAAAGGAGAACTAGGATGATCAAGTCCTTATAGAGAGTCTCCTTAGTTTTTCAGGATAGGGCCTTACTACTCAATTGCCCTCATAGCCCAAAGAAACATCGATTGGATGTCCAGCCAAGCTGGACAAAGTCCTTTACTACCTCGAAATTATAGCTGTAGATTGTGACATTCTATTTAATTCGTCGATGTTATGTGTCCATTCTTGTTGACAGCATTGACTTGGTTTTATCCTCATTTACCGCGAAACCCATTTTGTCAGCTTCCGTTTCAATACTAGCGAACGCATCGCTAACAGCCCGTTGAAGAGTTCCCAATTATGTCGATATCACCGGCCTACGCCACTAGTTGCCCGCCTCCAGTGTTCACTTGTAAGTTCCGGAAAATTCTTTCAAGAATGATGTTCAAGAATTCATATGACAATGCGTCTAAAACCTTTTTTGACATCAAAGGTCTCGGTTAAGTCGTTACCGACCTTGACGGAATAGAGTGCGTTCGCAATAGTCATTCTGCACTTACGGACGGGTATAGCAAGGATGTCAAAACTAGACATGGCTCAACATATATAGCTCGTCTCTATAAATACTGTCATATACGGTCTTAAAATCGATAAAGACATGGTGGATACCGATTTGGACTTCTTGAGTTTTTTCCAGGATATGCCAGAGTGTGAAGATTTGGACGGCAGCCAACTTTCCTGGTCTGAAACCACTTTGATAGGTTCCAATCATGTTATTGGCGAAGGGTTTCAGACGTTCACACAATATGGCAGATAAGATCTTGTTGAGGAGACTTATACCTCTACAGTTGGCGCAATATCGTTCAGGCTGACACATTTATCTACTACTATAAGACAACCAAACAGGACAATAATATTTATTTTTTTTAAACCATGCTTCAATACATTTACAAAATAATCTTTGTTAATCTTAATAAAATCTATGATATATGTACATAACTAGTTTTGTCTTTATATGAAACGTTTAATTATTTTGTTAAATCGCAAACCTTATTAAGTTATTAATTTAGTTAAATTCAATGCTTAACAGATTTTTCAACACTTCTGCAGAATAAAGTGTGTTGATCAATAACACGAAATTTAAAGGAAGGTTATTGAATAGTCTTGGTGATACCGAAGTATAAAAGTTTAGAAATTAATGAGTGTCATTCCTATTTCTCCACTAAGTTCATAGTCCATGCCTCTCTGGTTAAATAAATTTTTAATTTCAGTTAAATTTTCAAGACATCATAGAAGTAGAAATGCTTCAATGGCAGAATATCTGAACAAATAAAAAGCGGAAAACTATGTTTACGTCGCGTTCTTTTCCATATAAAGCCGGCGACATGTTCTTATGCAACTAATAGGGAATTAAGAATTGAATTGAAAGTGCCTCCCCAACATGCGACCGCATATTGTAACTTCAATTGTACCAGACCATAGTAAACTGTTTACAAAAATCTTTTAGAGCAAAACTTACTAAGATAATACATAGCAAGTAGTTTTAAAAAAATGAGATTATCCGATGCAGTATGCATACAAGGGTTGATTTTCGAGTCTATTTCAAGCCCTAAGCATTTAAAAGTTTTAACATTCTCAATAAGAAGGTATTCAGGAGAGCACGCGATACCATTGTAATATGTTGTACTATTCCCAGTTACTGATCCACAAGTACCAGAACTCAGGAGCGTATTATTGCATCCACAGAAGTGGTATTTATTATTCGGGTTGTATAGATTTAGAGCATAAGAAAATTAAAGAAATATTATTTTTGCTTTTATGACTAAGAACCAACTTGTGCACTGAGATGCAATATCTAGAGACCTCAACGTCATGGTCGATATCAGAAATCAAGTCCAAATAGAGGAGTTGGAATGGGAACATGCAATATCATCTGCAAAACCTATTTATTTTCCCTTAAATGTTGGCTAAGGAGTAGAATGGGGCCAAGTACTGAGCACTGCGGCACGCCAGTCTTAATATAACCACAGTCACTTGAGTGGTGACCAATTTTTATGATTTGATTTTTATCTGTAAGATAAGAAGAAAACCTCTAAAACCAATAGACTATGGTCCAGAATATCAAATGCCTCCGTGATATCTACGTAAAGAACTGCTGTGATTTTTCTATTATTCAAGCTATCATGAATATGCGTGCAAAAATTTAGGCTCTAAATACAAATTGTTTTACACTGAAAGGATTGCATCTCTCAAGAAAGTTGACAAACTTGAACTTAATAGCCTTTTCGAAAATTTTGTTGAACACAGGGAGCAGGGATATTGGCCTCTAATTATGTATTTGCTTCTTTTCGATCTCCATTCTTAAAAATACAATAGGTATGACTTTTGCAATTTCTAAACAGTCGGGCAAAATACCCCTGTAAATGCTTTTATTAAATATTTTGGCCAGGACATCAGGAATGTTAAAAGATATTTTCTTTACGAAAGCATTTGAATAACTTTTACGGATAGACGGATTAGATTGAATCGGTGACATTTTTTTTTTTAAATTTTAAATCGCGATTATTGAATGAATGAAACCAAAGAACAAATCGATTTTTTTACGTTAGCAAAACCTAAAATAAAATTAGAATTTGTGACAGTCTTAGCTGCTAGTGCTCTTATCTTTATTCATAGCAAATTTAAGTTTGTTACTGATATAAAAAAATAGATAAATAAATACATACTTGAGCTCCAAATGTTTTGATCAATAATATAGAAATTATTTAGGAAAGACATATTTACGAGTATTTTAAAACTTTTATAAAATTATTATCAATTTTACAGAATGGAGAAATTGATAAACTATCCTGAGGGTCTTCAATTACACTATTACTAACAATAAAAATAAATTAATTTATTGTAAGTTAAAAGAATATTAATACACATTATCTATATTAAGTGTGAGCCAAGCGCTAGTGTGAAAGTTTTCGTTAAATTGAGAACACAGTCCTTTTAAAATCAATATAAAATTTTATTGAATAATAAATCTCGGTCCGTGTCATCTATAAGACTTTTGAAGAAAAAGTGGGCCAATGACCGTAATTTCCGTTTAGATGTTACGTTTTTTTTTGTTTTTTTATAAACTAGCTCCCGTTCAAGGGATTAAGGTACCCTGAAAATGCTTGCACACAGCGCGGGCGAAGGAAATTTAGGGAGGTAACAAGAATAGGTGCCGATGTACGTTGGTTTTATATGTCTGAATGTTATAATGACTAAGAAATAGAGAGCTCGACAGGGAATTGAACAATCGAGTTGTTCGGCTTAGGAACGAATCACGATATTTCAGAGTACGTCCGAAAGTGGGCTTGAGGGTAGACTGATGAGCATTCATGGCGAGATCTGTGTTACGGTTAAAGGTTTGAAGGTGCGGAATTCTACTAGCAATTTCTATGGAGCACTGGTTGTGGAAATAGCGATAAAACAAAGTGAGACACGAGACATTTCGTCGGTGTTCGAGGGTGTCCATTGTTTGAGTGATATTGGTATCAGCTATAAATTTTATCGCACGGTTTTGAATCCGGTCTAGCAGATGCAGAGATATTTTGGGCGCACCTGAGCAGATGTGAGCATTGCACTACAATTTTGGGCGGATGAATGCCTTATATATTTACTTTGGAACGGACTTTGTAGGGACTTTTTCTCTGTTTTGATTTCTTTAGCTTTGTACATTCACTAGTTCGACAGGCTTCAGCCACTTTTTATTCGACGCTAAGCTGCCCATTTAGCTGTTGCTAGTCGGCTACATATTATTATGAGTCTTGCAAGTCCACTGGGACCAACAATACAAAGTTGTAAAAGACTACTGCATGTATCCTAACAAAATCACCAAGCAACACTACCTGGCGCTGCGTAAAATTCCTGGTTCCAACTAAAGATTAGGTATATCCTGCGATACTTGTAATTCTACGAAATATTTGAAAAGATTTTAAAGATAGAATTCAACACTCATATTTCAACTCATGTATTCGTAGATGTATAACAATTTAGAATTCTTTACTACACTCACCCAATGTACGGAAGGCATAAAAAATTAAGAATTCATTTTAATAGATTCGAAGGACTTGGTTTCAGCATCTGTGATACAACAATCTAACTGCTCCAACTGCTGTCAACGGTTGCTTAGCAAACTCGTACATGTCAAACCTTCGGTGACCTCAACCTTCAATCGATTTATGACTTCCTCAACTATTGGCTACGTCTGTCGCCATCCACTCCATCACGTCAACAACTCGTGTGTTTTCACCATAAATAACTGAAATTGAAGGAAACTCCGCCTGTTTTCAACAGGATGAAATCCGACACTCTATTTATGTCCATGCATCGGGAGTAAGGAAGAATATTTTCCAACAACTAAGTCAGACTCCTTAAATAGCAAATAATTTACCAATGTTTTCCGCTTTGTGTATTAGTAACCTTACACACTTCATTCATCTCGTATTACCATCAACAAGGATACGCCAAGGATACATTGACTATTATTTCATTCTGAAAAAAAAAAAAATGTATGCTCGTCCTTGCCAATGACGACGGAATACATTATTATAGTTCAATTTCACAAGGAAAAAAAAGGATCAAGTATCTCTTTGGCTAGATGGTCATCCGTTGTTTTCTTCGTTTTTGTGTTTTTTTTTTTTTTTCTTCTCTCATTTCTGATTGCTATTTGTGTGCTAATTCTTGAGAAAATACCACATATGTTAGTACTATACAGCATCCAAGGAAAATGGAGATACAGAGAAAACGCACCCTTAGTACCAATGCCAAAATAAGGACCAAACACGAAATAACCAAGAACAGACAACTGAAAACCTTGAATCAGGATAAAGATAAACGTCTCAATCACCTAGGCATTCTCTGATAATTTTACTCCTTAACGTCTGACTGAACTTCATGTTTTGTTTTTGTTATCCTTGTTGCATGCATATCACTTTGACTGGCATCTATGTTTGTAGGTACCATAACTATTCAAGAGTACGGGTTGGATATCCATCCTTGCTGGAGTGTGTTCTTTTGGGGTAAAATGTGTGTTTTTTTTTTGTTTTTGTTTTTTTTTTTTGTGAAAAACGTAAAGCCATATAATTTAAAGGATAATAGGGGATCGTACACCGCAAAGGATTTACTGAGGTTTCCTTAACACACAAGTAGCTGGGTACGAGTGTGTATTTCTTTAAGGATAATGCCATATTAGGTATAGAGATACCATACTCAAACTACTCATATGTATCCGAATAATGCTCTTCCTTCGTTGCACAATAAATTTCGGTATCCGTCTCAAACAGAAGAATCTAAAGCAGCAGGCAAGAGTCACAGAAGCTGAAGGACCAGAAAGAGTACCACAACGAAGAAGACGAAGTAGCAGCAGTCAACTCCAAGGAAGAAACGAACCTAAGGAATCATCCTTCATCCTATTGTGGGCTAATTTTTAATTCAGAGCACATGATGTGAAACTAAAAGGATATTCGGCTCCCTGTGCCGGCTGAATTGATTTATAAGGATACAATCAGGAATTGCGGTTTGTGTTTTACTCTCAAACGAATGGATAGTGAGCGACTGTGCTAGTGTATGTGTATGCCGAATACATCGAGTTTCCTGATCCTGAATGGAATGTGGAATTTTCGAATTTGTTTTTTTTTTTTTTCTTTTTTTTTGGGAGAAAGACAAGGTCGAACGGGTGGTAAATGGGTGGTTGAGAAGAATGGGGAATGCGAGAATATATTTATTTTTTGCACTTGACTTGTTTGCAAGGATATGAAGAATTGCCTAGTGGTGTGGTATTTTGGGATTTTTCTTCCACTCAATGAATGTCGAACGTTGAATGAGTCTTTTGTCAGCAGAGAAGGGCTAAAGGGAAACAACAGAGGTACGACAGAGTATGTATGTATGTATGCATGTGCGAAACGACGACTACGTACATATATGGTATGGGACGTAATTAAATTGATAAAAGGAAGTGGGAAAATAATTAATTTTGTCATCTTGACCATTTATGGAAAGGAAAATGAGAGAAATTCCATGAAATTGTTGATTTTTTCGGGTGCAAATAATTGAGTCCTTTTGGTGAATTTTATTGGCGTTTCGTATTCTTGGTGTGAGGAACGCGTTGACGGAATTATTGAAGCAGCAATGGAAGCTGAGTGTTTTTATTTATCTTTTAATTATATCAGAAATGTTGGAGGTGGAGATGGGGGCGCCATGAGGACACTGACTGCGAGCAAGTTATGGTGAAGGATTTCAACGGTGGTATTAATAGATTGGTTGAACTGTTGTGAGCAATCAAGAGCTCTTTAATTGACCCAGATATTCTCAGCTGTTGCGAGGAGTAATTGGGTGAAGTATATTTTGGAGTAGCATATGGCTAATGAAGCTATTTCAAGCTCTGTTTAGAAGACCTCCTCTCTTAACAGAAATCTTCTAGAAATTTCTTTGATGATTACGTCTGTTGGTCTACGGGTTTGCATTGCCTACGTATATATGTTTGCATGTCATGAATACTTTGGTGGATCCTCGATAGTCAATTTCATCTATACGGCGAGATGGTGTGCAATGTACGTACAAGTTGACCACTTCCAAGAACCTCTTACAATGGTGGGTTTTCTAGATATCATTTGCTAGTTCTTCTGTGGAATTTATATCTATCAATTGAATGATAGGGGGTTAATTAAACATCGCATTTAATCTTATGGAGACAGGATTTCTGAAGAAGCCCTTCATGGCAAAAACAAATTTTGCTACCATGAAGTTAGTATTGCCGACTAAGCTACTTATAGCAGGCTCTTAACTATACTAAGATTGGTGCTATTTCGTCCTAATTTATTTCTCTTGAAGGACAGTTAAGCTGGGACAACAAGATGTAGTAAATAGTTACTAATATTTCGTGGGAATAAAGGGTATCTCCAGCTTCTCTGACGATTTTGCTTTGCAAAAACGTTTCAATCGTAAGTCCTGCCTTTAGCCGCTGGAGTTTACGGGAACTTAGAAGCAAGCCGGACCTGGTGCTTACATATGACCTTAAGGTTCGCACTTTCTTATCTGCGATGGTAACAACCGCTATGAGTTGTATCTAGTTAGCTGTGCTGTTCCAGTCGCAGGCAATCAGTTTTTCGTCTCTGTGAAGCAACTCACTCTGCAATTTTGATGGGATGAACATGAAGAGGTGCATGTTGCAAAAGAAGGCTGAGGCTAGTCCCATATTTTAAACTTCTTTTAGCATTTGACGTAAGCCGTGTTCATCGTATTCAAACTATTCTTCATCACCGTATTCATGGAGGTAGAGTGCTGAAACAGATCTAGTTTGTCGTGACAGATAAGTAAAAGATGCTTTTTGGTTGACCTTGACATATATCTGGAGTTCCCATAGAAACATTTAGCGACTCATCTATAAGTCAACACTTTAGACTGGGATCGATTTGTAAGGTTGGTCGATAGGAAACTACCATTTGGATTCTGGTATTATATGGGTTCCCCAATCAGTTCTGTTCTTAATATCAGAGTTTTAATGAGCTTAAAATACGCTGCCCTCCCCGTTCTACAGAAGTGAGCTAGGGAATAAATATGAAAAGCAGCAAAGGATTAGAAGTAGCAGACAAGAGATCACCGATGAAAATTAGAAAAAGTGTCGGAGACAGAACGGATCCATGGGGCACACAATACTTTTATGTGCCTATCAGACTTGTAACCATCCAGGACAAATAGAATTTAACGTTCCTACAGGTATCGTAATTTCTAATCCATTGAGGCAGAGATTCATCGGTCCCGAAGTGGCTTCATTTTTCGGTGGGATATGGCAACAAATCACCATCGGACCGGTTGCTACGAAAACTCTACTGCCGGTTATTGAGAACTTTCTGTGTTTCTAGATATTTCCTGAGCTGACGGTTTATCAGCGTTTCCATTACCTGCCCAGTAGCATTCCGCCCATTCAAACTTTCAACCGTAGCACCCGTCTCGCTATGAATGCTCATCAGTATATCCTCAAGCCCATTTTCGGACGTCCTCTAAAATATCGTGATTCTTTCCTAAGCCATATAATGCTAAGCAGAGATTGCCCTGCCGATCTCTGTGTTTCCTAGTCGTTATAATTTACAAACATTTAAAAACAATGTACATCGGTACCTGTCTTTTCTTCTTACCTAAATTTCCTTCGCCCGCTCTGTGTACGAACATTTTAAGGGTACAAAACCCCTTTAGCGCGCGCCGATTATAAAAACAAAAAAAAAAAAAACTTGGTTAAAAGGAATGTAAATGCGATAGGTCTCTAGAAGGAGAGACGAAGATTTCCCTTCTTTTTTAGGGCCGGCTGGACAAATGATGTTTTCCATCTGCTCAGAAAAATTTCCAAAGAGTGGGATTGATGAAAAAGCTTACGAAGTGGTTTTACCTGCGTAGAACGACACCTCTTCAGAAGATGGGAGATTTGTACGCACACTTTCTACTACACGAGTTTGAAAGTGGAATCGTTCCTTTAAAGATTTGACTCGCTCAAACAAGTAAATTAAACTCATGACACGCAATTTAGATTAAGCGACCATAAATATTGTCGAGAGCCTTAGTGAAGTGAAGTGAACAGCGGGCAAAATGACAAATAATTTGCAACTTATTGCCCAGATCACTGGAGCAGAGACCTGGAACTCGGCGTGGAAAGTGTCTTTATTCACCAGTTTCTTCAGGATAACCCAGACAGTGATTATGGCATTGCTTTCATCATTGCTAAGTTTAAGAAGCTAATGCAGTAAAATTGTACTCCATTACTGTGGTCTATTATGGGTTAAGATCGATAAGGAAACTCATAGCTGCATAAAGGATCTTCTAAAATGCTATTCACTGCCAGATAATTCACCAGGTCGGATAGTTTTGAGTTGATTTAATGACAGGCCTTCTGCTAAAATATGGTTTTTCGCAAGATGATTGGCATTGCAAAAATCAACAGATCATTCGCTACTGTCAGTCTGCTTTCTGTGAACCAGTTTGTCTTTCAAATGTAGATTATTGCAATTAATTGTCTATGCCTACCTCGGCATTCAGATCTCCCACATTTAGTATTACTCAGCTGGTTTCTCGAATTGCAAGCTTCAATGAGGCATGACACTATGTCTCATTTCTTACTTCAATTGTGAATATGAGGTCTTTGTCATGAAACAAGGTCAGTTTACTTTTTCACCAACAATTTTTCCGCACTGTCAAATTATTATCGAGTATGAGTTGCTTTCCTGTTTGCAATATTTAAATTTGTCCATATCGCTTTTGCTGATAGAGAGCCTTCCTTGGGTCAGAAGCCTGCTAACATTTCTTGAACATTAATATCCTATTAAATTCCAGCAGAATCCTAAAACTATCAATTCCTTCTAAGCCTCAAAGTTGTAATAAGACGACTTCAATATCAACCACTCAACTTTTGGAAAAAAATCCTTGATATTAGCAAGTAAGGTGCCTCTAAGTGGATAAAGGCAACAAACCCAAACAAACGTGGGCGACTATTAGACCACGATACAAGAATTATTGCTTACTTGTAAAGCGTCAGATACCAGCGATTGTTTGATTCGTTTGTCCTTCGGGAGGTTTTCAAGACGTATAGACTATTAGCTTAGGGTTTAAAAAGGGAGAAACTCGGAATTGAGATAATGCTGCTTGTTAACCACCATGTTAACCAAGCTACCGAAGACACAGTAAATAGAAGAGCATATCACCTCCTAGCCGTGGTTTAGATTAAAATATAATTGTCACGCTATTGACGAAATATAGGCTATCTTGTGACGGCACACGCTATACTAATAAAACTACTTAAGCAGATAAGTTGGTCTGACTTGGCATAGAACAATCGATGCGGAATCTCTGTTTCTAGAAATGATCTGTATAGAGCTTTAGCCCTCAGATTATGTTTTCGAACAATGGCTGTTGACGCCCCATGCCTTGGTATTAAATAAGGACTTAAGAAAGACGGATTAAACACACATTTGCACGGAACCAACAATTCAACTGATCAAGTCAAACGATATTTGGACATTTACATAAAATTTTGGCCTAGGGTCTATTCGGCCTGCTGTCCTAAGATTAAAATAAAAGCCTGCTCTTCCAGGTTGGAGGTTGTGCCCTAGGGCTAACTTCCCGACCATGTCAAAAAATACTTAGTCATGAGAGAGACAGAACCAGCCTCGGATAATGAATCTCTTCAAATGGCAACTAGACCCGGAACCCCAATAGACTAAGATTTGATAGTACGTACCTGGAATGTACGAACACTGTATTGCATGTATTACGAAGCAGATCCATCGCGGGAAATGGGCTTAGGGAAAAAATCATGAACATGAAGCCGGTAAGTGACCGCTTGACTGAGATCCGCATCAGAGGCATCTTCCAAAACATAGGCCCAATATGTGCGCACACACCTACCGACGAGGCTGAAGACCCTATCAAGGAGGAGCTTTATGACCTTCTGGATGGAGACTACGGAGCCTGTTCGGAGTATGATTTCAAAATTGTGCTCGGGAACTTCAATGCTAAAGTCGTAAAGGAAAACATCTTTGGCGCGTCAATTCGTAAGCATAAAATCAACAACAAATCGACTAATCGATTTTGTAGCAGCTCTTAATGCGGTCATGTGCTAATCGATGCGAGGCACGAATCCAACATGCTCGACGTGTACACATTCCGAGGAACAAACGTCGACCCTAACCATTTTCTTGTTGCGGCTAAATACAGGGCTCGATTGTCCAACGAGAAGAAGGTGCGAACTGCCCAGAAGAATAAATTCGACGTTGGATGCCTAAGCAGACCTCGCATAGCGAGAGTCTATAGAGAGAGCCTAAGTGAGAAACTCTCCACTTTGCAGTCACCCACCACCAATGTCAACAATCAGTGGTGCCAGTATCGTGATACCATTAAAGAGGTAGCCGAAATCACTGTAGGATACCAGGCACCCCAGAGAGTGAGCCCGTGGTATGATGATGAAGGCGTATACCGGAAAAAGCTGATAAAAACGCACACAAGAAAACGCTGCTGGGCAAAACAAGGGCAGGGAAGGAAGAGTATCGAACCGGGAGAAGAGAGGAGAAGAAGATCCTACGTAGAAAGAACAGCTGCCTACGCAGCTCAAGGATATTGAAGAGTCCTCAGATCGAAACAAGATCCGGAGGTTTTACAAGAAGGCCAAGAAATTGGCGGCTGGCTTCAAAATCAGAACACAGGCTTTTCGAAAATGTTAAGGAAACCTAGTCACGGAAGCACAAGGGATATAAGACTGAAGAACCAGTTCCACCACCGAGTATAAAAAATGTCGGCTTAAGAACAACAAGGCCGCAGGCTTTTATGGCCTACAAGCGGAGCTCTTCAAATACGGTGGCGTAGCTTTGGTAAGGCGCATGCACCAAATCATTAACCAATTATGGGTGGAAGAAAGCATGCCCAGTGACTGGACTATCAGCTCTATATAACACATCTACAAAAGGCGATCTTATGTCTTGCAAGAACTATCGGGGCATATCTCTGCTTAATGCCGCATATGGTATAAGATCCTATCCAACATGTAAACATCTCAAAGCGTTCTGCAATACACTAAATGGCACATACCAGTGTGGCTTTCGGCCCGACAGATTGACCATTGATCAAATCTTCAAATCCTGGAAAAGACCAGCGAATTTCAGGTCGTGACTTACCACTCGAGACTCTAAAGCCGCATATGATTGTGCTCATCGTCAGGAGCTCTATAAAGCGATGTTCAAATTTGGGATCCCTGCAAAACTGATCCAGATGTGTGGCGTGACGCTGAAAAACACGCGCTCCAATGTACAATTTGGAAGTAGCTCCTCCGAACTATTTCAAACGTGCACCGAATTTCGGTAAGGACATGCGCTATTATGTGACTTTTTGAATCTCGTTCTGGAGCAGACAGCGCGCAGGGCAGGTGTCGTTATGAAAGGCACTATCTTCAACAGGTCTTTTCAGCTACTGGGATATGTGGACGATATTAATCGGTCGTTCCCACCATGCCGTGATAGAGGCTTTCACGGCGATTAATAAACAATCGAAATTTGTTGGCCTTGAAGTAAACAAGGACAAGACTAAGTACACGATGTCAAAAAAACCAGCCTAGGACAAAACATCACTATTGATAGCAACAATCTCAAGGTAGATAAGGAGTTGCTACTTCAGTCTGACAATGAGCAATTAGGTTCAAAACACCTAACTCGAGGGACGAAAAATACGAGGGCGGGTCAATAAGTCCTTTTGAATTTCTGACCTCTTTACTGAAACAGCAACACTGCTCCTGTCAACAGGCATCTGTCAGTTGACTCCTGTCAAAATTTAAACTTGCTGCGTCAGTTAGTTTGTGTTTGACAGCTATTTTTATCAGACTACTCACTAATTTGAGGAGAAAATGGAAAAAAGTGAATTTCGTGTGCTTATTAAGCATTATTTCTTGCGAAAAAAAACCATTACCGAGACCAAGGCTAAGCTTGATAAATACGAGTACTATGGGGACTCTGCACCATCGATTTCAATGGTAAAAAAGTGGTTTACTGAATTTCGTTGTGGCCGTACAAGCACTGAAGATGCCGAACGTCCTGGACGCCCAGTTGAGGTCTCTACACCCGAAACAATCGAAAAAATTTACGATATGGTGTTGGCCGACCGAAGATTGAAAGTGCGAGAGATTGTGAAAGCCGTAGGGATCTCGCATGGCTCAGTGGTTTCAATTTTGAATGATCACTTGGGCATGAGAAAGCTTTCCGCAAGATGGGTGCCGCGTTTGCTCACAGTCGACCACAAACGCAATCGTGTAACAACTTCACAGGAAGGTTTGGCGTTGTTTAATCGCAATATGGAGGAGTTTTTGCGCCGTTTTGTAACCGTGGACGAAACATGGATCCATCACAACACACCAGAGAACAAACAACAGTCAAAACAGTGGGTTTCTAAGGGTGAATCGGCGCCAAAGAAGGCCAAGGTGGGTTTTTCAGCCAATAAAGTTATGGCGACTGTTTTTTGGGATACGCGGGATAATCCACATTGACTACCTTCAAAAGGGAAGAACAATCAATGGGGAATATTATGCCAACTTATTGGACCGATTCAATGACGATTTGAAAAAAAAACGACCTCATTTGGCCAAGAAAAATGTTCTTTTCCAGCAAGACAATGCAAGGGTGCACACATGTGCAGTTGCCATGGCAAAAATCCATGAATTAAGCTATGAATTGCTCCCTCATCCACCCTATTCTCCAGATTTGGCTCCGAGCGACTACTTCTTGTTCCCAAATGGCTTGGTGGAAAAAGATTTGACTCCAATGATGAAGTCATCTCGCAAACAAAGGCCTATTTTGAGGACCTCGACAAATCATTTTTTTTGGAAGGGATAAAAAAATTGGAGAAGCGTTGGACAAAGTGTATAGAGCTCAAGGGAAACTACATTGAAAAATAAAATGATTTTTTTATCAAAAAATCTGTGTTTTAATCCAAAAGTCACGGACTTATTGACCCGCCCTCGTTTGCTTTACAAAACCCTTATCCTGACAATTCTGCTGTATGGCGCCGAGTGCTGGACGATAAGTAGGAAGGCAGAACTGATACTTGGCTCCTTCGAAAGAAAAATTCTTCTAAGGATTTTTAGTTATATGTCCAGTAGGCCGAATGGAGAAGAAGATACAACCGCGAACTCTATGAGCTGTATCAATATATGAATGTAGTCGCTTGGCCACATCGAGGGAATGGACAATAATGCTCCAGCTAAGAAGATCTTCGATTCCCGGCCTCCTGGTTCGAGACGAAAAGGAAGGCCGAACCGCCGTTTTAAAGACCAAAGCGATCGTGGTTGCCACAGCGCTTGATTTTGATAGTTGGTAGTAGCGTGCCCACGATTGGAGAGGATGGTAGGCTGCAATGCCTCAGATAAGAATTTATGGAAGACCAACCTCAAGATCAAGCCCAATACCAAGGGCAAAGGCCTGTGCAAGACGCAGATCAAGGTCATGTATACCAGAATAGGAGCAGGCTCGAGTACCAATGTGGATAGGGGATTTGGCCACGATGGCACTTCCACTAAGAACGAACTAAGACTGTGCGCCAGATTTGGCGAAATCAATGAGGAAAATAGGCTCTTTTCCAACTTACCGTCATATGCGGCAACAGATGTGGGCCACGAATTGAAACAAAGAATTGTGGTAGCAACAAAGAGGAGTCAGAAGGGGCGATCCGTCATTCAGAATTAGCTCGTACGCGTAGTTTTAATGTCAGAAATTAATGTGATTTTTTTTGTCACTTTTAGGTTTCTTAGAGTCCTTTAAGAATGCTTCAGACACAGATGTCTGAAATGTCAGGATGTTGTTAAAGAAGTCTCTAACTTGTGTAAGAATCAGGCGGGCAATACAAACTTTTTTTTGAGTTTGGCAAAAGCAGCAGTGACGTATTTGCGTGAATGCTTATTTCATATCAGAGTAGTTTAGATTCAGTGGAACCTCCTAGGTACCTAGACCAATGTTTCCGATAGCTCCCTATTGCTCGGACAGCTTGCACGTCCTTGACGAAAACGTGTTTAGGAGAAAAACGGATTGTGAAACTTTGTCACAATTGATGAAAAGCCAGTCAGCTACCTCCTTTTCGTGAAGAGGAACAGCTTCAGGTTTCTAAACATTTAGTCTAGTCACCAATCGGACCAAACAAATGATTGGCATGACAGTCAGTGCAGCGTCATCTTCTGAACATGCAAGCGCATAGACTTTAGAACTGTCGAAAGCGTTACGTAAACAATCGAGCAGCATGTGAAGACAGAACGTTGACCTGCGGGCAACCCAAATTTAATCTCGCAATCGGCATACTTAATGTATTGCTTTAATCCGTAAAGCTACTGATTATATCTACTACTTGTTGCCTAACCAAATTTCTTATCCCTTCAAAAGTGACGCCGCGGAAGACACACGATAAACATGGTCCATGCGTACTCCTGCTTTTGATGCATCTGATATAGTGGATACATTCTCTGAACAGTTTGCTGGCAGGTTACAGTAATCGAAAGGTGGACACGAGCCAGCTTGCAATAACTGAGAAAACCTACATTGCGTCAGAATCTTTGCCTCATGGTTGAGATCCACTTCCCAGGTAACATTATGAGAAGCAGTTCACAGCCAGCTCCTAATAACGAACCTGAAACTGAGTACATAGCACACAGCAAGCTGTAACTGGTATCTGTCATCTGTAACTCTGAAAAGAAACTTCGCAGTGTTACCAGTCTGACCTCTTCATGTGCGGAAAACTGCTTTGGGGATGTATGATGTATATTTTTGCATAGATGCAACATGCTTACTAACGCGAAAGATTCTGGGAGATCAATGTCTGTCGACTATGTATTTGCTCCAATGCGCAGCCCTAAACATGATCGACTATTGGTGCACTAGAAATGAGCTTTCAGTCAATAGTCTCGAAGTAGAGGCTTTCCTCATTATGAAAAAGATAAAGCTGACTGGTGAGATACATCTAGTGTTTGAAAACATAACCATCCCTTTCTCCAACGAAGCCAACTATTTGGATGTCATCCAGGAAGACAAACTTCTTTATTGGACATGTCAAGTCGAAAACCTCCAAGGCGCTATCGGCCTTCTGGCAATGTGGACAAGCTTTCGACACGACTGGAGGGTCCTCTCAATTCACACGACTATGATAAAATTAATTAAATTCTTTGCGTTGGCTGTCTGGTGGAACAAGTTCTCATGAAAAAATGTCACTGCTGCTTTAAATAGACTCAAAAAGCACCTTCCCTAGCATGCCTGGTTCTGTTCTAAACTCACTAACGAATCTCCTTCCTAGTGCACTCTCAATGCCATCTTCCATTTAAAGAGATGTGGTCTTTGGTACAACACGCACTGGACTTTTGAAGAACATTGCCGCCGACTTTCTTTTGAGTCTGGTCTTATGGAGATGCCGTCTTATGCAAGGAACTTCTGCTGCTAAAAAAAAAACAAAATCGACTTTCCGCGTGGCGTGGAATGGCTTGGGTTAGATTCTGAGCCAGGAAAGGATCTTCACGGATGGCTCCAAAAGCGATTTAATTTACAGTGCTGGTGTCGTTCTGCAAGACAAGAACATTAGGTTTCACTCCTCGTTAGGAAAACCTGAATCTGCCTTCCAACTGGAGGTATACGCAAATCTAATGGCGACGCATTTGTGTCTGTACCGATAGCCAAGCTGGATGTAAATCCTTACTGAATTCTCTTACGACTTCCGAGCTACTTAGAGAATGCAAGACTGTACTGAACGTAAGGTTAAATTCACTGAGTCTTCTTCGGGTTCTAGATCACAACAGGATGGCGGGAACTAATAGAAGAGTACCCGAACTTGCATTAGGATTTTCTGCGCTCTCGGTTAAGGGTTCCATTGAAAGTTGGGCTTCGTATTACTATAACCGAATATGGCATGGCTCTTTAGGTTGCCGGAAGACAAACCGATTGTTTCCCGAAGTCTCTAAGAGATCCGCGACTACAGACTGCATACTGGCGTCGTAGCACTACGCTTTTGCTAAGCAATTAAGTGTGCTGGGTATAAATGACACAATATCCTGCGACGCTTGCTGTGACAGTGTTAACGAGACCGTGGAGCATTATCTCTGAGTGTGCGTCCTACGATTGCATCAGGGTTGATGTGGTAGAGCTTTCAGTAAAAGCAATATCCCAGTAGTACAATAGGCTAGTGCTTTGTTTAAGTGCTCTGTTCCGATGCAATACAGAATATTCGAATCTACTATCAGGAGGGAAGGCTACAATCTCTTGTTTAACATAAATTTGGAGATGATTTAACTGCCTTGGGGACCATAAAATATACCAAAATTGCTAGCTATATACAGATTAAGTATTGTTTTGTTTGGCACTAAGCTTACCCTTAAGAAAGGCTTTGCTTGGCTTTATACAAAAATATTTGCAAGGTCCTTCAGGGCTTCTTTCGTTTTAAATTGAGCGCAATTTGGTGCTCGTCTTTGCAAATATTTTGCTTTTCAACAGATAAATTTGGTCCCCCCTGTCTTTTAGTCAATCGACGTTTTTTGCTTCATTACAAGTTTCTCACGAGCACTTTTAGTCCCAATGTATGAGTGGTTAATAAAATTTTATCCTCTCCTCTGTAGAACAAGTCCTTAGGAATAATCGAATAAGTTACTCAAACCATCCTCCTCCCACTGCTACAAGGGCAACTTAGTTTTGATTAACGAAACCATTCCCCGTGGCAAGAGGAGTTCATCTGCGTCGTCAGTCATTCCTTTCCGATCCCATGAACCTGTTCAGAATTTTTAATAAGGACGCCTGCAATGTGCACGAGTGAAAATATGATGGTGCACCCTCATACCGCGGGGACTAGGCAACCCCCAGCACAACTTTTACTTTATTTTTATTTGTTTGAAATATTCCTTGCAAAGTGGCTGATATGGCAGTCAAAAGGAACTCACTCTTTACTACCACCGCCAGCACGCACACACGAATATTGCGAATTTGGCAAATATCCTGTGCAACGTGCGGCACAGTCATCACCATGGTAATGCCATGACACGCGTCACATTCAACTCTGGGGATCGTCGTATAGACATTGCATAACAATGAAATAAGGACGTCGCCGGTTGTTGGTTTGTCGTCACCGTCATCGTCATCGTCGTCTGCAATTCATTGGCTTTGGTTGCATCACACGGTGAAAAAACGAAAAGAAAACCAAATCCTCGTGTTATATTCTTTTTTGTTGATTAAATGGCCAGAAATTGGCTGCAAGTGCCTTTTCCTCGAGAACACATCCCGTTGTCGACCCTATCATCTGGGTCAGGAAAGAACGAAAATGTAATTTAGCCACCACAATGGTGAAGCTGAAGATTCAACAAAAAAAAACAAAAAAACAACAACAACAAACAAAGGACGTAGGACATTCGGCAATTGTTGCTTCCCGCCATCAGATTGCGTTTGCATTGTTTTCCATCAACCGGAACACAAATACACACACAGAGAGCGCATTGCCAGGATAATTTATTACAAAAGCGTGCAATAAGGGATGCGTTTGTTGTTGCTGCAATGCATGTATTCGCGTACGTGTAGTCCTTTGGCATTGGCTTTGGAAACAAAAAGGAAAGCTCTCAGGGCAGAACATTTATTATTGGCTGCGCGCAAGGATATTGCGAAAAATGATGGCGACGATAATGAAACGTGTGGATACGGCAAACCGACCTACCGACACCGGCAGACAGAAGCAAAGCGACATAAACTTCGTGTACACGGATTAAAGGATGCATCCCCGCGAGTCAGGAGGATTTCGAAAATTGCCACTTACGGCTGTTTTATTGTGCGCGCGTATTTAATCCGTGCTCCCCGTGATTTTTGCCTATTCAAACAAACAGTAGCTATGATGTTAGCCTTAAGGTACAGTTGCCGCCAGTGTTGCCACGGGTGTGCCTTGAAAATAAGTAGTAACATTGATGATAATGAAACAGGAATAAGAATTAAATGACTGGCTGCGAGATGTACCTAATGCGGGCTTACCATTCAATGCTGCGATGCTACTCCTATAATCCTATGACATTTTAATAGAAAAGCCGGCATTCCTGACACCATTTATAGGAATGTAAATATACATTTCATGTAAATATAGGAATGAAATTCATTTTCCAGAGTTGCGCCATAGGGTGTGTAATTTTCGAAAGATACTTGTAGCCCGCCCGGGCCATTAACATACACGATTCATACCCCTGAATGTTCCAATGTCAAGAGTTTGCCTACGTACTAAACCAAGCCCAGCATACCTCAACCATTCTCGCGACGGTACTTCCTTGAGGTATTGCTACGCGGGGCTGGTCAGCATCTATGCTATCTCTTGAGTCCTTACTGTTTCGGTACGAAGTTCTTTCCGCACAACGGTTATAAACTCACAAATTTCCGCCCAGTTTTCCTCTGATTATGATCATGTGGACTCGGCACGTTTCTTCTTCTTTCTTCGAAACGACTGCAATAAAATATTGCATGTTCCTCATCTTCGTCGTCATTTGGACAATTTGGAAACAAGGAAGAGCTATCGTATCCAAAGCGGTACAGATATTTACGGTACCCCTCGTGACCAGAGAGAAAATGCGTGAGACGGTAGTTGCAGTTCCCGCTCTTGAAAGTAAAAACCTTCTAGTGTAACCAGGTACACAGATATTTGGTAGAATTCGTGGTAATGCCGACTGTAGTAAAGATGTCTTCTCGCTGGCATATAAGACATGTAATTCAAACTGCAGTCTATTGTCTAACGTTACTCCCAGGTATATCAGCACTCCTTTAGATCGAATTGTTTGGCTTCCAACGCAGAGTATTCCACGGTCTTACGACTGGTTATAAAAATCGCCTCAGTATTGTGGTCAGCAAGTTCAAGTCCACAATAGCGGCATTTGTAGCGGATTCTACATCGTGAATGTGTTTGATGACCGTAACAATAGCAATTTCATCAGCGAACCCTATCGTGTAAACTCTTCGTGACACCGCCAGTCGTAGTACTCCGTCGTACAAAATATTGCATAATAATGGTCCTAGTACTGATCTCTATGGTATTCCTGCAGAAACACTGTAATATTTGATACTATCTTCTTTTTGATATTAAGGCTGCGTATTGTTGATGTACTTTCTTACTACGAGTATCTTGAGTAAATAGCATGGTGCATCCATTCTAGAGAAAGTGCCCCATTGACGTCTTTCCCCTTATATCGCTTTAGTCGCAATGTCTACTACCGCTTTTATGGTATCTATGGTAGGCAGCGATTTTCTCCTTTTTCCTCCTTTTTCCCCAGCTCATGACAATGGTCTTTCGTAAACGATACATTCCAGAATCTTGCCCAGGGTATCTAGAAGACATATTGGCCGATATGAAGATGGTTCAATTGATGGCTTATTTCCCTTCCGCAGGAGTACCAAATGCTATTTCTTTTCATTGGTCAGGAAAAATTCCTTCCTTTAGACATCTCTGGTATGTTGTTATGTACAATACATGTCTAATCTTTTCTGGACAGCTGCTTTTACGGCCTTATTTGAAATTCTATTGGGTCCAGGCGCCTTATTATTATCTATTTTTCTGCCAGCCTTGATCAGTTTGTCCGTTGATATCTGTGGGATTTCTGGTTCCTTGTTCGCTTCCTCGATATAATGCGTAAGAGGTCGTCTTTGTGGGAAATGATGCTAGCAGAGTGGGGCATGATATTTGCAATACCATCCTATATATGCAGTACCCCAAGCATTTAGATCAGCTTCGGTGCACAGGCGCCTGAAGTATGTCGCTTTCTTTCATCGCAGTTCTTAAGCGGCGTCTTGCCAGTCTAAAAGAGTTAAGGTTTTCTTGAAAATTTGGCCTTCTTTTAGATCACTGCATATAGACACGTCGCCCTGAGTGCCTCAATTTCATCATTCCAACAGAAACAGGGCGCTCTTTTGTCGCTGGGAATTCTTTTGGGCATTGATACATCGCACGCAACGAACGTCTGCTGATGCCAAATTGTGTGCATCGTTGTCTCGTCCATATCTGTGGAGTCTCTCGAGCGACTTCGACCACAGCAGTGATATTCTCGGTCGAACAAGCAATACGTGGCAGTCCACTTCTTGGGACATTTTTAGTACACCCAATCAAACAGACAGGAAATTGCTCTAATACGCAGCAACATTAATTCCGCAGTCTTTAAGCGTGCATCGCCCCATTGCTTGTTTCAGTTTTCTATATGTCTAGAACATAATTGTTAAAGCACAATGAAACTTGACGACATTTACAAAAATTATGCCACATTCACATATTGACATTACTTTTGCCACACTTTGCATAAGCGAACGCATGATAACGACTTCCAAAAATTCGCCAGCATAAGCCTAAAGGACGTACGTGCCCAGACTTAGGAGAAGAAATAACTTAAAAAAAAACTCTTTCCACTAGTTCCCTGATAAAACATTCAAGCAATGCCCTAAATATGACGTCAAAATCATCCTTGATGATCTTAATGCCAAGTTAGGTAAGAAGGTACAACTTTGGTAATACGGTTGAAGGAACAGCCTCTACGACATCAGCTGGAAGCAGGCACAAGATTATATATTTTGCGGCTGGGCGTAATTTACTATAGCCAGGACACAAAAAAATTAAGGCCCTTGCTGACTTATGATCAACAAACCGTCCAACAAATAGATCATAATGCTATCGACGCAAGGCACTCTTCGAGTGTTTTGGAATTCTCGCATTTTCGACTCTGACAATTATCTTGTTGTAGCCAAGATACGAATTCGCATAACCATAAATCCACAACCAGTGAGCAATTAGGTAAAAGTTCAACGGAGAAGCGCTTAAATCGCAGGAGACCGCCAAGGGCTTTTCCGAACCTAGTTTCCCTTAACGTCACGAGAAATCCGATGTCGGCAGTAGCTGACGTAGAAGATCAGTGACATCACTGTCAAAGAACAATCAGAGAGGCAGTTGCTGCTGCAATGGGGTATAACCCGACTTGAATAAGAAACTCTGGTTCGGCGACGAATGCAGAAAGGCTAATCCAAAAACGTACTCGTATGTACACAGCGCATCCCCGCAGAAAAGAAATGGAGGGGCTCGCTAGCTCTACGAGCTCCAGGAAGAAGGGAAGAGCATGAGCTCTCCAGAAGAAAAATGTTAGAGCACGGGAGTGCTACCAGAAAACTGAAGTTCGGAATTCAAATGAACAAATTAAACGATCGTCTAAAGATGAAAAGCCCGAAAAAAAATCTGCAGGAACGGAGAAGGACATATCAGAATAGAATCCTAGTCGGCGATGCAAATCTGGAGAGTTTATTTCCGCAGACTGTTAAACGATATGACGAATAGTACCCCATCGTCAGGCAGAATGAACCATTCAACCTGAATGAAAATAGAAAAGATTTCCGTCCACCCGACCAAGATGAAGTCAGGTCAGCCAATTCCAAGATTGATGTAACAAAGCTGCTTGACCCGATGACTTTACTGTCGAACTGTTTAAAGCAGCAGGTGGTGATTGGATATAGAGGATGCGAACATCAACTCTTCTCTAAAATCTTGGACGACTTCGCTCGATACTTGATTTAGAAACCGCTGAACAGTTTCTATAAGGACGAGACGAGTATGTCTAGTTGTGACATCCCTGAACAATCTATTGTTCAGTATGACGATAGAGAATGCCCGCTTCTCTGTCGAGGTCGGTAGTAACGAAACCGGGAACTTCAATGTCAGAAAACGACTTAAAAAATGCGATGCGTTGTCATGGGATATTTTCAACATCGTCCGTGAAAGAATTGTGCGACACTCGCAAGCAAAGCCTTTCTTTCAGAAGTCTGTTCAGTTACCAAATTGACATAATTGACAGCGTGCTGTCAATGGAATACTTGCGGCTATTGAACCAGAGGCAGCAAAGATGGGCTTAGCGGTCAACGAAGGAAAAATAAAGTATACGCTGTCTATAAAGAGGGACAAACTACATCGACGCTGAGGAAAAAATGTTGCGATAGGCAGCTACATCTTTGAGGTAGTAGGGGACTTTTCTGTCAACTTCGGCAGCGGCACTAGCGCGGAATAATAGAAAGAGTCGTTCTTTTTACTGCGCAGATGCTGACGAAAGTGGATGAAAATGTTCTTGGGCGCTTAGAGAGTCCTCCGTGTAATTTTCGGTTCCGTTTGCATCAATGGAGGATGGAAAAGACTTTTCAACAGCGAACTGTACGGACTATACAGCGATGTCGACCAACTTAAAAAAGTATGGACAACGCGGCTTAGGGCAGTTTAACTAAGTAAGTATGTAAGTAACTAAACGGCTTGTTTGACAGGGATGTGTTCCTTTACTCAAAAGGGAGTGCAATAGCAACAAAATGATACCCATTACTGGCAATATACAGAATGAAGTAGATCGGCGGGAATCATATATTAACTTTTACAAAAAGATACATCCCTAGAGGTATGAAAGCCCCTCTGGCCATTAGTAAGAAAAATAATTAGACTTACAGTAGATCACAAGCAGGCTTTCAGGCTAAATCCTCTAAAAAGAAAGTATGAAATGTCAATGCAGGTTTCAGCATTTATACATACGTTGGCAACGAAGGTTTTGGATGTAATGTTGTATATAATGGTAAGATGAGAACCCAGCCACATCGTTGTCAACTTCCTGCAGCCTGATGCGAGCATAAGATGAAGAATAAGAGAAAAACTGCTCTACGAACTCACTTAAATTTTCACAGAAACTGTAGAAGGAAGTGATGTCCTCCTGTCTACCTGTCACAGTTTTTTTCCTTATCAATACCTTAGTGACACGATACTGTATATTCTTAGTCTGAAGCATAGAAACGAATATCCCTACCCTAAGGAAGCATTTATTTGATATGTGCTTTATTTGATACCGACCAAGCAAAAGTTGTGCTCGTGAAGAACCCACTACCAATAGAGCCCCCATTGTCGAAAATAAGACTAAAATGGGTTCAAATGTTGAGAAGTCAGTCAATTCCGTCTTCTGACCGGTGTTCGCAAAGAGATGATAGGTTGAGCGAATATTTAAGCGTAGCTTGGCTGCCACATAATTAGCTTACCGCTCCCAAAAGTTCCTCAGAAAAAACTTCACTATAAGATTGTATAGACATACCAGTGCGCTTGGAAGATAGCGTCTACCTAGAGAAGAGCGAAGTCTAAGGTTCTCCACGGAAACGGTACCACCACTATTGTTATTACTTTTGCAGAAATCCGCGAAAATTTAACTACATTTCTCCTTTGGTTAAGATTCGAATTTAAGCCAGTACCGGGTAAGTACGGCGATCTAAAGACATTCAGCGGGCTAAGTTATTCGTGTGTTTTATATCATCGAACACTCAGGTTTTAAGAGCTCGCGACCAAAATATTTTCAAATTCATTGCTCAACACAACCTTAGTCGAGGAAGTTACATTCACGTTGTACGCTTTTGTAACAGATGTATAATTTACATTTCAGAATATTAAAACTTAACGCAGACGCTAGGTATCTATAGATGTTTCAAAACAAATACGAATTCGGTCAGTCTACAAGCATCTACATACGAATACCAAAGGACAGTATAAATAAAGAATCGTCACCATTAGGCATTCGTCCTGGAAAAATATTGCTTAAACTGATATGTTATTTTGGTTATATATAGTGCGTGGAATCTTCAATGGTACGAATCTAGTTTTGCACTCGTGTAGTAGCAAGAGTTCTTAAAAATCCTAACATTCATAAATCCGCTGGTCTAAATGGTATATCTTCCCTCCTTCTGAAGAGGTGTCCTTCCATGCTGACAAAACCGCTGCCAAGCTTTGTCATTAGGACACTTTCCGAGAAGATGGAAAACAGGATTTGTACAGCCCGGCCCTAAAAAAAGCAAGTCGTCTTCTCTCTCCTACTACAGAAACATTGCACTAACGTTCCTTCTTTCCAAGGTCAGCTCATAAAATATCTCAAAGAACGAAAACTTCTCAATGACCAGCAGTACGGCTATTGGCCGTCTCACCGAAAAGTGGAACCAAAGCGTACATCAATCTGGCGAAAGCAAGATAGTTGCACTTAATATATCTAAGGCATTTTACAGAGCTTGGCATTTGGCTCCATTGTTGAAAATTCGTGCTTTTGGGATCGTTGACTCTCTTCTTCAATGGATTAGAAATTACCTTTCGGAACGTTCAATTCCAGTTGTCTTGGATGGTTTCAAGTCGGATACTCACAAAATAAATGCTGCTATGCCCCATGGCTCCGTTCTGTCTCCCACACTCTTTTTAATTTTTATTGCTTGTCTGCCACATCTAATCCAATATATTCCTTTGCTGTATTCTCTGGTTTTCATATTCGTTTCCGGACTCACTCCCCTTCTGTTTGGCTGTAGAATGGGAATGGCAGTATATGCTAAGCTCATTAAATTCCGATATAAACAGCATTACTAAATAGGGAACCACCAACAGAGTGAAATTTAATGCTTGCACAAGGCTGTCTGCTGTCGTTTAAGCTAAATTTAAACACTCAGACATTGTCCATTAATGGCACTTGCAACGTCGTAACCGATAAACTTTCCATTCTCGGTATGTATGTCAATGACAACTTACGTTGGGATGACCACATATTCGATGTCGTCAAAAATCCAGCGAAATGTCTACCTTTTCTCAAGCGATGTAATAAATACTTCACTCCCTCTGAGCAGGGCTCAATATAAAAGGCATTTATCTGCCCAAAATTGGAGTACCATGCCCACATCTGGTCGTGTGCGCCCAAAACATCTCTGCACCTGATAGATGGGATTCAAAACCCTGCGTCGAAATTCATAGGTGATACTAATATCGCTCAGACAATGTCTCATGTCTCACTCTATTTTATCGCTATTTCCATCATCAGTGGTGCATAGAAATCTCCAGTAGCATTCCGCCCCTTATAACATTTCCCCATTTCGCTATGAATGCTCAACAGTATACTCTCTAGCCCATTTTTGGACACATTCTAAAATATCGTGATCCGTTCCTAAGCCGTACAACTTGTTTAAGTAATGCCCTGCTTTGCTTTTAATCTCCTAGTCATTATAACCTTCAAACGTTTAAAACCAACGTTCGTCGGTGCCTCTTTTTTTTTCTTCCTTGATTTTTCTTCATCCGCGCTGTGTGCAAGCATTTTAAAAGTAGTCAAATCCCTTAAGCGCGAGCAAATCATAAAAAAAAAACTAGAACTAAAAAAAGTTGAACCCACATACGAGTATGTTAAAGGTAAGGTATTTATTGAAGAATAAATCGGACAACCCGCTTAAGTTGGTGCAAAAACTAAAGAATCTACACCCAGATCAGAGACTGAAACGGTAGTCAATTATGGAAAATTTCACACAACTCAATATGGTAATCAAAATTGCAGTTGGTTCCACCATGATAAAGGGTTCAGTACAGATAGTAATAATTCCAATAATAAGTGCAAGCACTTATCGAATATGTACCTAGTCATCGCCTTCAAAAATTATTTGCTCATTTGTGATAAGGGTGGGCTCAAACCCACCAAATTTCTGACAATCTTAGTCAATTTGAGCTTTTCGCTGTCATACAATTTTCTTATGTGCTTAGATGGTCGAATTGCCAATTGTCCATGACATTTATTCAATGCAATCATGAGTACTACTGTTTCTAAATACAAAAGGTGATTTGAAAAGTCCCTTTCTTATAGAATGATTTGTCCAACCCTTCAAAATACGCTTCAGTTTCGGCGTTCAGCTCTTCATTGGAGCCATATCTCTTTCCAGCGAGAATTTATTTTGAGGTTTTCGAAAAGGTAATAGGATCCGTGAATCTTCCATTGTCACACACTGAATGAAAAAGTTCTCTTTGTTTCGCTTAAACATCTCCAAACAGAGCTCTGAATCATTAACAAGTTGTTTTTTTTTTTGCCCAAACGCGGTATCCACTTCGAATAGAGTTTGTGCTAAATATGATATACAGCTATCTCACGCACTTTCGCTTTACGGTTGTTCAAAACGATTTCGTGGATTTTTTTATGTTTTCCGGCAGCCTCATTTAGGCGCCCAGAATGCTCATGATTTGTATCTGTACAACCGCGTTTGAATTCAGCAAACCAGCGACAAATGGCTGGTCTTGATGGAGCAGATTCCTTATAATATTCTTCAAAACAGTCTTAAGTTTCAGAACTTGTTTTGAAAATATTGAAACTCGCGTTACTAAAACTTCAATATCTCGATGACTCATGGTCGAAATGTCATTACATTTTGCTTAAAGGTCGGTACTAATTAAAATTGGATATGTTGTCAGAGTTGCCATCTACACATGCAGATCTTAACATCGCTATTCATCTTCAAAACGTTTTTTCTATTATTAAGGAGGAGTCAGAGTGCCACGCTTCACAAAAGTCCAATATCTGAGTAAGACGAAATTCACAGCGGATTATGACAGTCAGTCACAAAAGTTTAAAGGAAGTATAGCTTCGACGGATAGTGATACCCAATTAGACCTGGGGAGTACTTAGAAAACGCAAAGAAAATACTGCTGTGTGTAGGTTAGGTTAGGTAAGAGTGGCTGTTAGAAAAACCAACCCACTTAGGACTGTTGGCCCATTGTGATGCCACGTGAATCTGTAATCCTCCTACTCCTAGAACCAATTTCAGCTTCCGAAGAAGAAGGACAACGTCTATATTGTTTCGATCGCTTAAGTAATTGTAGATGAAAGCTCTTAAGTGGAGTTTTCTTCTTTGGAAGAGAGCTGGGGATGTACAGAGTGGGTGGAGGATTGTCTTCTCGTTCAATCAGCGTCTGCAGAATTTGTTTGTGAAAACGCAAAGCCTGTGAAACAGTGTCCAGTGATGACACCTATGAGAGTGCTGAGATGTTTCCTATTTTGAAAGAGCTATTCCGATCCGGTTTTGTCCAGATTTGTTTGGTCGCTAGACATTTTGACCCAACAGCCCAATTAACGGTTGTTCTTCCATTATCATCCAGCTATAGCAGTAGTTTGCACGTAGCGATTTGTACACCGATGATACCTTTTTCAGGTAGGATAGGAAGAGTAGTTTAAATTTTAGTGGGTTCTTTGGAATACCTTTGTGCCCCAGCACCGAACATATGCGAATGTTGAACTGATCTGCCATCTCCCTGAGAGATGATGGACACTTAAGGGCGGTTTTAGCATTTTGTGAGACTGAGTCCAGCAATTTGACAGCTGCTTGTCTATACGAAAATACTTGGATATCCAGGTTTTTCTTCACCCAGGACAGGACTTCTTTAACAACCAAAATTTCCGCCTGGAGCCCCGTAAAGTGATTTAGATGGCGAAAGAGACAAGCTTATCTGAAAAAACACCGCCACCAACCATGTCTTGGATTAATCTGTATAGAAATGGATTGACTTGTTGTCCAAGCACCTTATTCCCAGAAAGATCTAGAGCGGATGCTTCCTTAAGGTCTTTATCAAACCCATGTTGGGTTATAGTGTAGTTGATATTCTTTTGAAGGATTCCTAGTGGGCCCAAATAGTTTATTTGTCGAGGCGTATAGCTGCGTTAGCAGCCACTGGCCTGCTGAAATCATCGAGGGGTATCGTTCACCAGAGAACCAACCCATAGGTGAGAATCGGTCTTATAACCGAGACATATAGCCAGTGGATAATGCGAGGTTGGTAGCCACATTTATTCCCGATGGCTTTTTTGCAAGAAAATACAGCTATTGTAACTTTTTTTACTCTTCCTTGACTACATATTACTCGTAGGTTTAGTTTCCTGTCAAAAATAAGACCCAGATATTTCGGAGTATCCGGAAAGACTAACCTGGTGCCATTGATTTCTGGTGGATCTATGATTGGAATTTTGTATTTCCCGGAAAAAAGGCAAGATCAATTGAATTTTACTCCCAATTTACAGTGATCCGCCCAATGTTTTAAACGGGTTAATCTGTCAAGACTTTGCTGTAAGGGTTCCTTGATGATGTTGAGGAGATGCTTTCCTGAGGCGGGTACAGCAACATCATCCGCTTAAACAACCACCATACCTCCACCCGCTAACAGGTATATTAGCAGTTCATTGATCACTAAGTACCTGAGAAGGGATGAAAAGACCCCGCCTTTGTGCGTACTTCTGCTGACACATCTTTTAAAGTTCATAATCCTGCTATTTGGCATAAGACTGATCAACTTCCCAAGTCGGTCATCGGTTGATAGCGCAGTCAAAAGTAACTTCTATGTCCAGGAACGAAACCATTGTGTATTCTCTATATTGTAGGAATATTTCGATGTGGCTTGTCAGTCAATCACAGAATGACCCCCGGGATTGTAGATTTGCCTTCCTCAGTTTTATTTTTAAGAACATTTTTGGGGATTCCTTTTATGAGTTCCAGTCTGTCGGTTTTCTTCTACTTTTTGCTCGGTTGAAGAGTTTTATGCAAAGGTTTCTAAACAGTCCCAGTGCTGATGTCTTTCTTGGCTCTGGGTTGAATAAGAGGAAAGGAAGCAGCTATTGCCTGATTCAAAGCCAGTGTATGCTTTCAAGAATATGAGATGAAGCTGTTCAGTCTCGAATCAGTGTTGCTACAATATATTGGTGTAATACTCGAAAAGTGACACGAAAATTGAACGAATCCATGAATATGTGTGTGCAACGTTTTAAGCCGAAAATTCCCATAGCGGGAATACAGCCTCAGGTTTCCAAGATATGAGGGGCGTTCAATATATTCTCGGTATCGATATGAAGGAAAATGCGAATTCAATTTAAATTGTTTTTATTTTTCAATATGATCTCCCATAACATCAATGCATTTGTTACATCTTGAGATAAGCTTTTTTAAACCCTCAAAATAATAAATTTCCTCTTTCTCTGCAAAATACCGACTTGAGTTCTTCATCATCCGAAAATCTTTTTCCACGAAGACATTTTTTCAAATCCGGAAACAGGATATAATCACTAGGGGCAAGGTCTGGACTATAGGGTGGGTGTTGGATTTCTTCGAAACCACAATCTCGCGCAGCAGCCTTGGAAACTCGCGCCGTGTGAACAGGAGCGTTGTCATGAAGAAGCAACACACCCGCTGCGAGTTTACCCCGTCTTTTCTTTTTAATTTCCTCCCGCAAATTATGCAAAGTGGAAGCGTAGGATGTGGCGTTGATGGTTTCACCTTTTTTTTTGTACTCAATGAGCAAGATTCCCTTTGAGTCCCAAAAAACTGTGGCCATGAGCTTCCCGGCAGACGGAGTGACTTTGAACTTCTTCGGGGGGTCTGTTCCTTTTTTATGCCACTGCATGGACTCTTGTTTGCTTTCAGGGTCATAGTGGTAGACCCATGTTTCGTCCCCAGTAACAATTTGATCCATAACACCGTCCGCGTTCTCACTACACATCTCCAAAAGCTCTCTACAGCATGCGATTCTCACTTTTTATCTGAGGCGCTGTGAGCATTCGTGGCACCCACCTTGCACTGACCTTTGAAAGGTTAAGATGGTCATGAAGAATGGTGTGAATGGTACCAATTGAAAGCTTGGTGATCTCTGCCATCATTTTCACCTTTATTCGGGCATCCTCAAGAACAAGTTTTTCGACTTCTTTGATGCTTTCTCCCGTACAAGCAGTAGCCGGGGCGCCGGAGCGGGGGTCGTCCTCAATGCTCTCTCTGCCTCTCTTGAACTCACTTGACCACTTTTGCACAGTTGATAATGAAGGTGCGGAACCCTGGTAAACAGCCACCATCTCTTCATGAATAGTTTTTTGACTTTTTCCTTGCTTAGTGAGAAATTTAATTACAGCGCGATGCTCAATTTTCACCATCATCGCCTCAGTTGCCATTATGATTCGGTTTAACTAGAGATAAAACGCGAATTAATAATCACATTTATATGAAATTTTACATGAATGCACTAAAATAATAGTATTACTTGATAAATAAGTCAATTTATATATGCAACCACAGCTTCACCCCGATACCGAGAATATCTTGAACGCCCCTCGTAGAAGCTTACCCTCGAGGTTGTGGTTAGGTGTGAGATTAACTGTCAAATTCTATGCAAAAACCTTACTGTCGTGAAGCAACCAAGCTCATCGACTATGAATGGAATCGCAGTCAAAAATAAAACGAATAGAGGACGACGTTATTCGGAATATTGGCGATTAGAGCCGGCCAATAAGTGGAGGGCGTAAACTGCTGCCAGGCAGATTTCACGGGGATCCAGGAGGTATGATGGCCTAAGCTGGACAAACAAACTCTAACGGTGACTGCAACCGGGATCATTTGTGGTAAGTGGAAATCTAAGGCAACAGCAAATGGCCATTCGCCAACACAAGCCTGTATGCCTAATAGAGGAGCAATTGAATTTAATATGGTTTTAGGAGTTTTTCACGGTAGTAAAATCGGAAGACATAGCACACATTCGGGCAGCCAATATAGGCTTGGACCATTATCTAGTTGAAGCTGAAATACGGTGAAGCTTAAACGGTTTGGTTCAAGGTAGTGGCAAACATGTAGGAACAGAATTTACCATCGAACGCTGCGCTACATACAATAGAAGGATGGCTGTTGGGCTCTGAGGATGAAGGAGGAGGGATTAGTGTTTCTCCACGAACATTATTTTCTTAAAAGTTAAATAAAATGAGTCAAGCCATTCAGACTCAGACTTTGTTGAAGAGTCACAGTCAGTGGTGAGATATAGAAAAACTACTTCTACTTTACATCATTGCAGATCCTAGAGAAAACTCAAAAAGTTCAGACCCCTACACGCCACCGATTTACCAATTTCATGGTTGCAAATGACATTACTTCTAAAGCCGAGCTATACCGGGCACTCTCTAATTTTGATGTACTTGCTAAAACAGCAAAATTGTATAAAATGACGTGGGAGTAAAAATCGAAAACAATCTTACTTAGACCTTTGATGGTAAAGAAGGATTTATACAAGGCAAGGCATTGTTAAGTGACAGCTTTAGTATGGTATGAGTTCTGCAAGTATGGAAATAGAAGGGGCTAAAATGAGTTTGGCAGCAGCAACTAATACTACAGAACGTCACAATAGACTGCTAAATATTTAACGTAGTTAGGAATTGCGTTGTCCTCAAATTTGACTATTTGATTTGACCATGATAGCTCTTCAGAAATCAAAATTACAATTCCCAATGACTGTTTCTTTGACTCAAGAAGACAACAGTGAAATAATAAACACTAAGAAGGTTTTACAGGTGACTCTCATCATCTCAGTTCTGCCATATGGTGGAGATGTCCACTTGCTTTGACAAACATTGGATAAGGCAATACAACAACATCTGATTAGAGAATTATGCATCAGTTCGTCTCGAAGAGTCCTCAGTTCCTACCTGGACGTATAGCATGAAAACTAAAGTCCCCATCTTAGGTGGTTTTAAAAGTTTGAGGAGAGCTCAACTGAAACTTCCAACTGAAGGCACAACATTAGGCACACTGCAGAATTAGCCGTGCATTTCAAAAACCACACATCATTCCTTCCTGACTGTTACACGCCTCTTTGCTATAAACGATAATATTGACATGAACCGTTAGAGTGCGATGTTTAGAGGATTCTTCTCTTTCTAAGAATTCCAAAAAGACGCTCGCAGTGCTGTGAAGTCCTGCAATACTATTCTACCAACATGGGCTACTTGCGTCTACTACCGCATTACCAACATAAGATTTCCTTTTCCAACCTGAAGATCATACGTCATTCAGTCGAACTCGATCTCAGGGCAAGTTTCCCCCTTCAAGGTAGCTGGAGAACCTTTTACACTGCACCGTCCCATAGTTTGAGTATCTCTTCGGGAGGAAGTTCTTAAAGATACGAGTCATTGACTATATTGAAGGCTGGATACCATCAAGCTGATCACTCGTTGAATCATCTGCCTTACAGCTTACCCTACACCTACTGGGCACTTTTGGCCATCAGTGATACCATTTTCTTAAATGAACCTTGTGGAGAACCACTTTCACCATTTTAAACTAAAGCATTACTTTTCTTTCATCAGAATCCTCCACAAGCCTCTGCTACCCATTGGATTCCACCTTGCGTTGTTCGTTAAGGTCATCATTTGACTTTGTCTGGACTTCCCAATCCCAGAGAGAAAAGAGTCTCATCTGTTCTTCAGTTTGTAATCTATTAAGACAGTGAGCAGTCAGAAGCGACTCAATGTACTTTAAGACAGTGCACCAATAACGCAACAACTAGCGAGCGATACATTCGCTTTTAAATTCGATATAATTATCCTGTTCTAGAACTCGTAGAACGAAAATGGGTTTTCTAATAGCAGCACTAACAGAGAGAGTTGGACACATTTTCGAACTTGGATGCGAGTGGCTTAAAAAAGTGTTTAAGTCTTGTCGAAATTATTATTATGAGTCACTTAAAAAGTAGTGTTGCAATTCGATTATCCGAACAGAGCCAATATCATACTTTAGTAGTACAAGTGACAGCACTTGCTCTCAACTATCTTCTCAATCAGTGCCACCCCCAAAAGAATGAATAACACCGACAACACATTAATGCTGATTTAAGGATGCACAATCCGGTCGTTCTCAGACGACATTCGCCTGATTATTGCTTATTTATTCAAAAGTTGAAACAATATTAAAATCACAGCAGCGGGGTGCTATTATGGAACTGCGGATGAACACCAAACGGCTGAAGGATAAGGGACTGCCTTCCTGGAGCTGAACAAAATATGTCTGTTTTAAGAGGACCGCCAGGACTCTTAGCAGCATCAGCATTACCAACCCAACCGGCCAACCTATGTACAACAGCAGCAGCAGCAGCAGGATGCATTTAATTAACTTTTGTCATAAATAAGCATCCAACGTTGTGATGTTTATTTTACCCTTGAGATTACGTGTGAGGTAATTGGAAATCATTTCGGGTTTCGCCACGGAACAAAAGGACGAAATTGCCGTCGTTCACGTCAACGAATTGGGCTGATATGGCCGTTGGTGCATAGTGTATGATTTTACAGCACCAGAGAGTAATTTGATTGTTTTAAGAGGCTAATAGAGATGAAAGGACTTTATTTTCACTGAATTTCAATGCAGCCGATATTTACGGGTCCTCCTTTGGTAGTCGGTTCTGGTCCATAACAAACATAAAAACTCCATACCACTTATTTGCTTGGAAGGCTGGGTGCAACAGAATGCTTTTCAGTTCGATCAATGTGAAGAAGTGTGGATGTTGTCGGGGAATCGGAATTATTTCCTTCAACATAGGAGTTAAGTTACTTGAAAGAATATTTAAACAAATAAGCTGAGGAAGCTAAGGAAATAAAAAATAAGTAAGCTTAACTTTGCCACAAAATGATCAATTTGGCACAGAGATACGAGTATTATTTGAATTCTCAAATCTTTATCGTTCTATGAAAGCGGATAAGGCAGAACGAGTACCCAACCTCAAGCGATGGCTAGTCCAATATAAGACGGGCACTACTGCGGCTTACTTAAAGTGGTGGACCTGTGCTTCAACGAACAAGCGTCTCCAGCCAGGTCGATATTAATCCAGCTGCCTAAATTTTCGTGCGCTAATTTGGCTTTGGTCCCCTTCCACTTGAGTTCGCCACTTAAGTCGTGGCCACCCTCTAATGCGCTGCCCCTCGGGCCGGATTTGAAGACTCTCTTGACCGGAGCATTGGTGTACGTCCACTCTATATGACCCAGCCATCTCAGTCGTTGAATCTTCACGACATTCTCATCCATTTTTGATAAAATCCATGCATCTGTGTCATAGAGAAGTACTGGGATTATTAAGGACTTATATGTTATACGGTCACTTTTATTGTTCGAGAGACGGCTTTGCTAGTCAATCACCTTCTTAGCTGAAAGAAGTGGCGATTGACAAGAGTTATCCTTCGTTTGATCACAGCACTTGTGTCGTTGTCAGAATTGATAGCGGAGCCTAGGTAGAGAAAGTCCTTAACTATCTCAAAATTATATCTGTCGAGGGTAATGTTCTGTTCGAGACATCGGTGTTGGGTGTCCTTCCTTGTTGGCAGCATATACTTGGTATTGTTCGCATTCAGCGTTAAACCCATCTTCACCGCTTCCGCCTCAATACTCGTGAAAGTGGCACTGACATCACGCTGCTTTTTTCCGATTATGTCGTAATTGAAAGGACTTTTGAAAAAGTGTACCTCTTGTGTTGGGGCGTGAGTTTTGCAGTATGAATCGAATGACAGCATATCGCTTTGTCAAAATCCTTTTTTGACATTAAAAGTTTTGGTGAGTTCTTTGCCGACCTAGATGGAGCAGCGTGCATTCTTCGACTTAAGCCTACTAATGGCTATCTTAGTTTCATCCAGGTCGGATGGACGAAATTGTTGGTCTACTGTTTTGGTTTGTCATCGCAGTTATACAGCCTATAGCAACTCTTTTTCCAAATCCTCAGCATCGACTGACCTTTTGGTAGAATTTCCGAATCTCAGTCCTGGAGTAGCATCTTTAAAATTCCTCGACCGCGCGCTCTTTCTTTTTTTCCTGAGAAGCCGGTGTTCGTCTACCCTTTTCTGCTCGCAGGGCTCGTAAGCAGCTCTAGTCTTTCTATGCAGCACCGCTTTGTATACATTTTGCTTAGCTGCATGTGCTTGCCGGCACTCGTTGTTAACCCAGGGTTTTCGTTGTGGTGGTCGAGTGAAACCCTGCTCATCAGAGGCAGCACCTCTGATGGCTTTTTGGCGACGTTGCCATTGTTCTTCGATACTTAATGCTATCGGCATAGGACCTCTTAAGAGACTAGGGGCGACTCGATCTGAAAAGGATTTGGTGATCTTGCTCTTGCGATGTTCGCAATCGTACCTAAGCTACAACTAGGCAATGATCCGAGTCGATGTTGGCCCCTCAGAACACTCGGACATCCATAACATTAGAGGAGTGCCTTGCTTCGATTGCAATGTGGTTAATTTGGACGGTTGGTTGAGCAGGGATTCTTCCCTTATGAATATCGAGATGTGGGAACCCCGTACTAGCTACGACAATGTTTCGCTCCGCCGCGAAATCGATTTTCAGAGTCCGATATCGGAGGTAGTATCGTGCAGGCTATACTTTTCGATAGTACTACCAAAGATGCTCTCTCTTCCGAGACGCCGAGGATAATTTTAATGTCGTAGCTAGGGCACTGCTCGTAAATCTTGTTCAAGGTCTCGTAGAAGTTATCCATGGTGTCGTCATCTTTCTCCTCTTTGGGGCCTGCACGCATATAAGATTAAAATTGGAAAATTGATATTTAATACGGATTATTACGAGGCGGCCGTTAACATGCCAAAAACACAAGACGTCCTGCCTAATTTTGCCCCTAACAACGAATCTGCATCGCTATACGCCGTAGTATAGATGTAGTAGTTTTTCGTTTCCTTTTTATTCTGTCCATCCCATCGCATTTCTTGGATGGTGGTAATATCTGCTTTGCAGCAGTCCAAAGCCTCCGCTGGGTGTGTGGCTGCACGTGGCCTATTAAGAGACGTAACGTTCCACGCCCAGATTAGATCTGTCCGTAGCCGAGGCTTGTTGTTCCTTGTTAACTCTTTTCTCCATGGTCGTGCAGTTAATCTGGAGGCGACGGGGAGGCTCCCATTCGGGTCGTCAGAATGTTCGGAGCAGCCATCATGGTTGCAGTCAAGGTAGGATTATGGATTTCCTAAGCGCCAGAACAAAGAAGAACTACTGTGAGAAGATATAATGTAGAAAAGCTGCAATCGGAAGAGATCGCCAGAATCTTCATCGAACGCGTATCCCGAAATGTCTCAAAAACTCCTATGCCATCAGCGTCAAGTACCGAAAACCAGTAACAGAAGGTTCCGAGAGAAAAATTCTTCGCAAAATGTTCGTTCCGGTTTGCGTTGACGAGTTTTGGAGATGAAAATTCAACGACGAATTATACGAACTGCCCAGCGACATCGACCTAGTCAGAAAACTGCTCATCAGTCGCCTGAGCTGCAGTGACTCCGGCGCGCAGAGTCTTCGAATATAACCCGAAGGGACAACGCAGTAGAGGGTATACCTCAGCCTCGATCGATTTGGAATGCGCACCTGGAGGCAGTTAGCTAAAGACCCGGCTAACTTGAGAGACTTGTTTGCTGAAGCGCCTCTTCATAGTACCTTTTGATCCCATTTTCCTATACTCAGTTTCTTATCCTCCGACAAATCCTCTCTATCTTTTCCACTATATGCCACTCAGCCTATGAGTAATTTTTCGCTCGCATCACTCACCCGAACTAATTTAATTTCCTTCTACCCATGATGTCGTTGCTTCGTGCCTTCACTTAATAATCCACACTTGCGACACAAATTTATTTCCTCAACCGCACTTTCCCATCTGTTGAAGGTCGGTCGTATCTATAAGTGCCGTATACAAGTACTCGCACATATGTATGTATATATGTATGTATTATATCTACGTAGCCATTTTGCTTCCTGATCAGCTTGTGGTAAGGAGATTTCTATCGACCGATTTAATGTGATTCCATTAGCGAAAATGCTGCCAAATCACTTAAAACTGTGCTCTGCATTGTTCGCCTAGGGCAAGATAGCCAACTAAACAGCAAAAAGGACCCTTATAAACAACTTGGTACACACACACTTGCATAGGTACTTACGTTCAGACTTCCATTAATGTCCTTCTAATCGCATTAAATGGAAAAATCATATCAGAAGCAGGAAATGTACACAAAAATTAATTACAATTACACTGACCGTTAAGCGGATGACAAAAGGGCGAAAAGGATATAATAGGAAAAAATCTAGAGAGAAGCCACATCGTCATCCACCACCGCATGGACATATAGAGTCAGCATAGCACTTGGCAGTCATTCCGATATCATTGTCATGGTAACTGTCGAAACAAATGGGAAATCATTTCGACATCTAGCAATCGAGTGATTTAAGAAGAAAAAATAAAGGACATTAAGCAACGGTGCATATGGACACATTAATTCCTTTTATTTTCTATTCCATCGACTAAAGGTAGCCACACTTATTGTCGAATAGTGCACCATATGTTATCGAGACAAGGCAAATGTCCTTACGATAAGTGCAGAAGGGAAGAATATGGAAATTTGTGTATCCAAGCATGCAAAATCCTTTACCACTTAATTGTTCGTTATCAATTCAAGTAGTTGACTCACTGGCAGTGTTGCCATTTCGACTAGGATCAGGGAAGATTGATTCCAAGCATTGCATTCTAATCTGAGAGATTGATTTAGAAAAGCTCAGTTGGGTTAAAGAACCCACTTTGAGAAGTGGTCACAAATTCTCGTAGCGCGGAAGATAGCGGTATGATAGATGGTATAAGAACTGTTCTCCTTAAGACGCTAAGGATCTTATGAAATAAATCCTAACAGCATCGGATAATTGTTTAATATTCCCGGGAATTGGGCCAGTCCTTTCTGAGAAATTCCCTTTAAGTCTTCTTCATGGAGAATATATTTGTTTAGAAGTGTTGGTCTTCTTCGTGCCAGTGCCGGAAAGTTGGTGATTCAGAGCTCTATAGACTCCTCAGTTTCACGGTAAAATCTACATGTACTAGTGGAGACGATTCCCAATCTGTAAAGATGTTTCCAAGGATTTCCTTTGAGTGGCTCAGACCATTTAGACCATTCCAGGATATGACTGAGGATAGCCTTGGCCCGTATTTTATTTTCAGTTTAAGTCTTTCTGCGCCTTTTTTTTGACGTGGCAGCAAGCCTTTTTATTGTCATCGTGACCCGCATGCCTTGGCACCCATACTGGTGGGACTTTGTACAAGGTGGCGATGTTTTTGGGTGCTTTATGACACTTTAGGAGAGTCTTTAATGAATACAAGTAGCTCTAAATGTTTTGAGTATTGAGTATTGAGAATAGTTATTTTGACTCCATCATGTCGGCTAGTCGGTTAATGCAAACAGCTTTCAATAAGGAAGCTAGTTCCGCCTGAAAGATGGTTGTATTCACCCTTGCAAATGAGAGGTGGATTTAAGGCTCCACTACTCCTGCTCCTACGCCTTCAAACATTTTCGAACCATCAGTATCCCACTTTTTAGAATCTTCATTCAGCCATGTAGGACCTTTGATCCTAGGGGGAAGTAGAACCTATGCATCTTTAAAAACCTAGGTGACCTCACACGAAAGTACCTTCTATCCTCATTAGTATTTCCAAATGCTAAATGAGGTTACGTTGTTTAAAGTGCTTTACGCGATGTAGCTTGATTGCTTGGATAGGTGCTTCTTCTTAAGTTTCACGGGTCTAGGTCTAATAACGCTTCCATACCGTAGTTGGGATCGTTCTCATACTCCCTGTAATGCACAGACTGAGAATCCATTGAGTCCTACTCAGTTTCATTATTGCTAATTTTTGTGCGGTCTTGCCCCAACACAATACGACACCTTATAGGCCCTCTATGATGCACTACGAACCGGAGCCCCCAAATGACCACGTGAGGTGACCACCATTGGATCTACCAGGCGTCTATACTGAGTCAGATTTGTACGAAAGTATCCTTGGAAATTTTGAGTATTTAACTATTTAATGGGGAATCCCAACCAAATGCCGGAGAAAGCCAGCACCGAAAGAGTAGTTATCAACAAAGTGATATAACCACACACCGAGATCCATTGCTCAATGAAATATTGCTTCGTTATGAATCTTTATTGTGCTCTCTGAGGAAGCACTATGTATGCCTTGGACAGTTTTACAAAAGCGTAGTGTTCCGCTGAAACACTGAAAGAGCAGTCATCTACTTAGGGAAAGCGATTTTGAACTTAGTGGCATCAAGTCCACCGTTGTAGATATGAAAACGCATCAACATAACCCCCTAAATCAGAAGATGGTGCAAGTCTGTTAGAGTGCCCTGAAGAACTGAAACACAAATTTGCTTTGCTACTCAATCTTTTGCAGCGTAGAGAACTTTAACCCCAACTCTCCGGTTACTGGGTAGCCAATATTCTCTATTTTGGAGAAAGTTAATAAAGAAGCCGAAGGACCTTATGCACTGGGAAAGCCATTACTCAATTCAAACGCTTAGATGGATGTCACCGCTTCGGCCGACTTCATCTGGGCATCGTACGAGGAAAAGGCTATCAGTTGAAATGGTGCCTACTTCCTCTTGGCATTAATGGAGATAAGATGTCCTGGGTATTTAACATGAAGACCTGCCTAAATAGCTTAAAGCTACTGAAGACTTTTGGCAAAAGGTGGGGACTTCAATCTGAAATGATACTCCGGATGTACAGTTCGTTCCATTCTCATTTATGGATGGCTTGCGTGGTGGCCCGCCTTAAGTATAGCCTACAATATCACAAAATTTAGCAGAGTCCAGTGAACAGCTGGTATTTGGACCACAGGGGCGCTACGATTACAAGTTCTCAGTGTTCTATTCCATATACTGCCCCTGGACTTGCACATCAAATATGTTACATCGTTGCGTGCAGTGCTATCAGACTTAGAGAATCTCGATTTTAGTCCCCGAAAATTTATGGTCATAGTAAAGCTCTTGATATGTTGCCTAGGGATCTGTCTTCGATCATAACTCACTTCGTGATACTTAAAAAAAGAGCGGAGTGGAACAGTAATCTACCCCTATCGATATACCAAGCATCGATTTTCACGGACGGTTTCAGGTTTGAATTTTTATTTTTTTTTTATAATTAGCGCGCACTGTAGGGATTTGTGTACCCTTAAAATATTTATACACTTGCGACGCTTGAGTAGTAACTGAGCGTATCCAAATAGTGTCTTCCAGGCGGAGGTACTAGCGATTAGAGAGGTCTGCAAGATATTTAGACTCAGCTCCATTACCATAAACAACATAGGAACCTTTATTGACCATCAAAACGCTTCACTCACTTGCTTCCTCCTCTAAAGTACTAGAAGAGTGCAAGGAAATTATCACGCAGGTAATCGCTCGGTTTAATATCACTCACCTCTGAGTTACCGGCCACACTATCATAGAGGGAAACGAGGAAGCCGATGCCCTAGCCAGATGTGCCTCAACCTTAGATGTCTCTCTTGCGGAGTCAGTCGGCTCCCCGATGGGACTCATCAAGGGTAGAATTCTCCAGCACTTTCTCTCTCTTGCCAACTCTAGGTGGAACAGTTTAGAAACCAGCACCATATCCAGACAGATATGGGCCGTCTACAATAAACACAGGACGAATGGCTTAATCAACAGAACTCGCACCGAGACAGTGAGAATCGCAATAATTAGCACAGGCCAGTGGTTAATTGGCTCATACGCTGCCAAGTTAGGCATTCCACACTGTTATTGCTGCAACAGCTCACACGAAAAGGAAACCCTATTCCACTTTTTCTGTGTCTGCCCGGCTCTAGTTAGAACCAGGCGTCGCACGCTTGACAAACACCTTTTCAAGGAATTATCAGAGATTTCTGATTAATTTTCTGAACTCCACAGGATAGATCTGCTTTTCGAAACACCCTACAACACCCAGATCACGTAATTTGTGGTTTCAAAACGGCTTCTTGTGCCTCTGGTAGGACAAGGCAACCATTTCTACCTACCTATCGTATACGGAATCTAGTAACGTGGCCCTGGCACCTTTTAATGTTCCAAACATAATCAAGTACCAACTAGAAGTCATGTGCAAGGATTGAACTCCCCTTTGGTGAAAGGTTGGAGCTTACCGCCTATGCTAGAATTGGTTTATGGCGTGTAATAATGTGGAAAGATTCTCCCCACGATTAAGGTTTAAACACCTCAAAGATACTGAAAGTGGGCCTGTCTGCACAAGTCACGCTGGGACCATAGTTCTATGGACTCTTGACTTCTGTATAGCCTAAGTGTTGCAATCGTGATTTATTGCCCGTTTCAAGGCTCCTTACAGTCCTGACAGAATTTGCTCTACCTAATTAAACCTACGCAATGGAAAGGACAACGCTTTAGTATAAAGCTGGGAGTAAATCCAATTAATAATAACAATAGGAAAAGAACAACTTTGGCGTTACGATAAATTGTTCAGCTCGAGTTCTTTTGGCTAGTCCATTTTCCCCAGGGAAAATAACACTCAATACTTGCTCTTTCGACCACATTCTTTTAGTCTCGTGCATCTTCTTAACGCCCTTCAGGACCATTTTGAGCGTTCTTCTTATAGAGCCCGTTTTACATTTTTGCGTCTCCAAATTCAAATCAAGTTGTCAAAGACAGGGCACGGACTATCAACTTGCCTAATTGGATTGGAGAAAAGCTGAGCCTCTCCGCTTCTTACTAGGTTTTTTGCAGCTTAATCTACGGAACATTGTAATTGCAAGATCTAAACACTTCGGAGTTAACCCCTGAATCAGAGATTCCAACATTTAAAATCCATTCTTCGATCGTCTGATCGCCTGAAAACTAGTTTTCCTCTTCCTTTTCCTTTTTTTATTGAAGCAACCGATATGATTTATCTTTTTCTTCTGTAATAACGTCATGACACTCTTGATTATACTACTGCTGGCGAATACCTCTTCGGTATGTGGAAAACATGAAAATAGAGCAACGAGGATCAGGTAGTTCGTTTTGCCTTATCGCTTCCTAACGTCGAAGGTTTCTTTGCTGCACAAAATGTGATCTATTTGGTTGCGAATTCCTTGAGAACGGGCCAGTAAGGTGCCTTTATGTCATGTCTGTTATTGTGACGGCGTCAATTGTCCATTTTGTTGTCAAAGAATTGTTCGCGCAGGCAGAATTTTCCTGTTATCGGGCTAAAGATGCTATCCTTCGCGTTAAGGTCGCCAAGAATGATTCGGAAAAAAACATTGGTCGCACGTTCGCTCGGACAATGGGTTCGTGTTTTGGATACCCTTCACGGTATTGCATTGATAAAATGTTCACGAGACCTTTATGCAAACCGAATACAAGTCTATAAGGCATCCATAGCCAGCGGCGTCTTCTCATCCGCTCAGAAAGACACTTCCACACATATAAAACTAGAGATATGAAAATTTACTTTTTTGGGATAGTGGCTTGCAGATTATGAATCTAATCCCAAGTTCGTACTTATCAGAATGGGTCTCACAAGAAGTCCTCTTGAAATAACTCTATTTCGCCCAACGCATACACTGCAACGTGGCTTTGTCTACCTAATATTTCACGAAGACGTCATCGAATGAATAGCAGCCTATTTACGATACAGACTCTCCAGATGTATTCGATCCATTTAACTCGTTTCATTGAAAGATGCTCTTACCAGATTGGTTCCTATTCCCAAGCACAACTTTCCTAAGTAATTGTTATGCCGCACGTGGTATAATATAGTTCACCATCCAGCGGATATTGAAGTACTAGTTATTTTTCCTTGAAAAGTGTCAAGGATCACTTGAGTTACCCCTAGTGGCAAGCCAAAAATACTCATTCAGTGGAAATGTGTGCAGAATTATTGTTATATTTAAATGGTTTCTTATTTTCGATTTTATGTACTTAGAATCAAAATTTTCATCTACTCCTGAAAAGCCATTCCAAAGTGGTAACACCATTCCCCAAATGACTGCAATCGAATTGCGTGAGTTGTTGCAGCATACCAACATAATCCTGTCAAACTACAAAATAAAAGACTTTACCTCAATTTCATTCCGAAAAAAAAGAAACGCGGATAAAGGAGATAAAACAAATTCTACACGCATCGCTTCCACTCAATAAATTTCCAGCAAACATGCAAACAGTGTCCTTCCTGTGCATTCGTGTATGCACTCAGCACTCTCGCATGCCCTTTATCAAAAAGGAATCTTTGACATGAAAAACACATTTTCGACAGACGTTTTAACCTTTTGTAGTCACTACAATCTATGCCGTCACCAAGAGTCGAAAAAGGGATACAATTGGATACGAAAGGACACTCTCACCAGTCAGTGTGTTGAAAATTCAGCGACTGAAAAGTTTCAATCGCAAATCTCGACTGTTACTTTGGCATCGAAAATAATTTAATTCCTCACCACGTTTTACCAAAAGCCAAGTTAGCAGGGCAGCGTACCATATGTGTGCATTTTGGCATCAAGGACTTAAGGATACGAGATCCGGACTCTGCTCTAAATGACGTTAGTCATGCATTTTACCGCGAAATAGGATTAAGTACTTAAGCGGGCAGTCCATATAAGGTACGTACGTCGTACGTACATATGTGTTCCATGTATAGTGAAGATGTTGCTGATTCGAAGTTCGTGCCGAATCAAAAATGAAAAACGAAAAAGAAAATAAGACTACGCAGCGGAAATCCTTTTGTTATTCAGAAATCTGAACTCGGTGTCCTTTGTGATAAATTACTCTTCATGTTGTTATTTCCTTGCGGTCGGCGGCTTAACCCGACGACTCAACAATGAGGACTGTAATGACGGTAACGATGATGGTGAATTATTAACGAACATTGGTGATGCGAGAAGTTTCGACATAGGACGGTCCTGTTGTTTATCCTTAATCGGATTGGGTTTATCTGTCGCTTATTAAACAGATTTAATAACAACGTCGACTTAATTCTGAAGTTCATTTAGGTGAAACGTTAGCGAACAGATGATTTAATCCGGAATTCGGTTGATGATGTTAGGAACAGACGCATGATACATATGTTGTAAGTTGTATGTACCTACTCTGGCCTGTCCTTTAATGTCAATGTCCGCCGGATTAAAAAAAATGTTAGACAGATTGCTCCATTTATGTACATAAGTTGCCTGCTAAGTCTGTATAATTTTGTAGTGGGAATATGTACAGAAGGGTATTGCGGCCTGAATCCTTATCTTCATATTCACGAATTTAATCAAAGATAGCATTTTTGGATTGGAATAGCCACTGAGCTCATAAATGAACTAAACTGGGCGGAAAACTTCTGATTTTAGCTTCTCCGAAGACAGCATTCCTCAGATTATATGGCACATTTGTGTATTCTGGCACATTTTTTAGGTTTCTGAATCGATGAATTTGGATGTCACAGTTCATTTTTGTATCTTTTCAAAAAAAAATCCGTCTATGCAAACAGCACAGAATAGGACTTAAGGAACTCTTATCTCGGAGCAACTTAAAGCGTTTTCATTTCTTGCTTCCGCGTCACAAGACAGAACTGGACATTAAGGATCTTAAAAATACCTCTCCCAGCTATCGTGGATGGGCTTGTATTTCGATGAACTTGGATCACAAGCAATAAACGTTGCAGTTAGTATGGTTATGGCCAAGTGCACAGACTATGACAGTTGACGTCATATTCCATTTGTGTGGGTTAGCTTAGGTCTGCGTCTGCGTCCCTCCGGGTACAAAACTCTTCAGCTTCGGACATATTGAAAGCACTTCGGGTAACTAATGTACGCTTCTCTGACCAGGTCAATATCATTCTACGTCAATGTCATTTCAAATATTCTTGAGGATATCCTCATTCGCCTTAGCGACGATATTTATTCATTGTAGAGCAAAACTGGAATGAAGACGGCCTTACACAGAGGCTCCATAGTGTTGATTGATAAGGCCTTAGTACTCGTTTTATTTCTTATATGCTGAGGTGATACTCTGTCCGATAAGTCGATGCTTTATGTCAGTTCTTGTTGACAGGCTATATTGTATTTGATTTTTTGTAGCTTAAATATTTTTAATCACATCTGTAACAGCTACCAAAGTTTTGCGAATGATATCGATGTCATCACCGTACTCGAGTATTTGCATAGAACTTTGAAAATTTTGCGCCCGATATTGGCTTGAGAGTTTCACGCAATTTGCTCAAGGATGATGTAAAAAAGCCACATGAAATCGCACCAGCTTGTCTTTATCCTTTCAATACATTAACGTTAGCTTCAAAACTTTAAAGGCCATAGAGCGTTCTCCGTCGTAACTTTACACAATCCGATGAAACCAGTAAGGATGCCGAAATAAGACATGGCTCTGTAGAAAATATCTCTACAGATGCTGTCATATGCATGAAATTAATAATGAGATGGTGAGTTTTGACCTAAACTTCTTGAGTTTCCTCCAGGATCTTTCGAGGCGCTCAACTCACTTATGGAATACCCTGCCGAGGTCTTTATTTCCTAGTCGTTATAACTTGCAAACACTTAAGACCAATGTACATCGGTACCTTTCTTTTCTTTTTCCCTAAGTTTCATTCGCCCGCGCTGTATATAAACATTTTAATGGTACACAAATTCCATCCCCAAAAGGGGTAAGGACACACCCAATCCGGCGAATCTCCGGTCGATCAGTCTTCTTCCAAACATCAGCAAGGTTTTCGAGAAGGTGATCAATAGAGTCCTGACTAAGTGGATTAAGGATAAACATATCATTCCGGATAATCAATTCGGTTTCAAGGCGGGGCATGATATCATTCATGCTGCGTCCAAACTCGTTTCTGATATCCAATGGAACAAAAGCAAGAAACAGTGCACTGGTGCCCGCCTGAGTGACTTGGAAAAGGCCTTCGATATCGTATGGTTAGAGGGACTCTAACGAATATGCGTGAGGGGGGTATGACCGAGTCTCAATCTTATACGAGTAATTGTTGTAGATTCTGGCCTAGTTAGTGTATACGGCAGGTGCACTGGAGAGCGTGAAGGGTTAATTAAGTTGGAATAGTAGTTGTTTATTTTTTCGAAATTGCTTAGAGATTTTTCTTTCTGCGAGTTTCTAATTATGTTTAGTAAATCGGACGGGTTGGTGACGCCGGAACAGAATATGGGTGAGCTGGTGGCTAATTTGGCTGCAGCATCTGCTACTTCGTTTCCTCGAATGCTGACATGTCCTGTTATCCAGACAAGTTTAATTTTCGAGTAATATTGGCAAAATTTGCTACGTACCTTAACAATGGGTAAAAGTCTGCTCCTAAGATTTTGTACGGCGTTAAGAACGGAAAGGCTATCAGAAAAAATTCAGAATTTTATTATTCTTTGTGCAGCGTATTCGATTGCACCTATAATTGCAGCTGCTTCGGCTGAAAATATGGTACGGTATTGAAACTTTGGTCGACTATCGCGTACGCTATACTGTTATTAATTTCTGAACCGTCAACATATAGAAAATTAAAATTAGCTTGGAGAGGTGGTCGTACTTTTCGTTAAACATTTGTCTGAAATGGCTGGGGTGAAGTTTTGTTTTTTTGAAGGATGAGAGTTTGCTATCGACCCAGCTATTCTTAAATGACCACGGAGGAAAAATTTTGGACGGAATGTTGAGTTCCTTTGTAATTTGAGCAACTTTGTAGATGGTATGCTCCAACTTAGGTTTTGTCTTACGTTTTATCGTTGCAAGAAAGTCTTTTTGTATGGGTGAACCATGTGATATGAGCAGTTTTGGAATGAGTTTAGCAGTAAGAAGGTCTCTACGTTCCTCTAGCGGCAAGACTCCAGCTTCGGCAACTAGATTAGGTATGAGCGTAGTTCGAAAAGCACCAAGAGCGATTCTAATTGAGGCGTTTAGAGAAGTTTTTATTTTGTTTAATTCACTCTTTGCACAGTATCCGAAATTTGGAAGACCATAGTCGATTTTAGATAGAATTATTGAACGTATCACATAAAGAACTGAATTGGTGTGCACTTTGCTCCTTTTCGTACAAAAATACTTTACGATGTTAAGACGCGTTATAAGTCCTTTTTTCAATTGCTCGATGTGAGAGGACCATCTATAGGTTTTGTCTATATAAAGGCCTAACATTTTGATTGTGGCAACGCATTTTGGTGTTAATGTACCAAGGTCTAAAGAAAAGTTTTTACAGCTTGTTTTACGGCAAACATGCAATTGTTGGTTTTTTTGGGTTGATATTTTGGCGCCCGAATGTATGTATTAGATGTAAGTAGGATAAGTAGATTAAGATTTATTTTTAGGTAGTTTGTAGGATTCTAGTTTTAAGTTTTATAATAAAATAAAAAAAAACAGTCCTGTTACTAAGTTTTTTTTTGTAAAAAATGTTTTCTTAGTTTTAATTATAATGAATAGAAATAGTATAGTATAATAGTAAGATACGTCGAAAGACATAATTTATGTGTTAGGTTTAACTTAGGGTGCCCGCATGGGCCAGTAAGTTAGAATAAGATAAAAATGCATATAAACTGAAACTGAAACTGAAACTGGTGCACAAATCCCTTGAGTGCGCGGTGATTATAAAAGGAAAATAAATAGAGTGAATAATTGATCTTTTGCGGACTCATTCGGTATGAAGCCGCACTAGTAGGGGCCAATCAGATCGTTCACAAATGGCTTTAGCCCACTATGCCAAGGAGACTAATGTCTTTAAGTAAGCACAATTTAGAGGGTCTCTTTCTTGTTTATGGAGTCTACGATACAGAGGTTCCATTCATTAGGCATACATGCCTCTGACCAAATCTTGGAAATACGAGTAAGTTGGTGTACTCGTGCACAATTCACAAATGTCTGGGCACAAAAAACTAGTTGTAAGCTCCAAGCCAGCTTTGTATATCAAATGGAGATAAGGAAGACCCTTTCGAATTTCGGAAGTACATTCCAAAAAGAGAACTATAGATCTCGACATCCCGTCAAAATAACAAATCCAAAACAGTCACTGGACTTCTATCCGGTTAACAACTCAATATTTACTCATGCAAATGCTGCTGAAAAGTTTCTGTTGAATGCTCGAAATATTCATCAGTTCGGCTTTGTTCTTTTCTCCAAGTTTTCCTACTGTTAATACTCGTAACGCTGGTTACTTCATTATTCTTCTTTGGATCTCTGCACTGACATTATTGTTCATGTAAATGCTGAATGTAAGGCAGACCAGTGATCAGTTTTCAAAGACTTTTCCTTTCCTTTCTATTTGAGTGACCCAAGGAATGTCTTATTCCACCCAGCAATTATATCTTGGGAAATGAGGCGCTGGTTGTCAATTTGTTCGAGCCAAGAATTTAGATATCATCATCCTACGTGAACAGTTTGACACTTTTGAGGCAGACGTCAGAAGTTGCAGCAACAATTATTTTCCCTCTGACGATACTGTATAAGGAACTATGTATTATCGTAAAATGTATAAAGTGGCTGAGATGAAGTCAGTCTCATACTGTAAATTCAGGTAAGGCTCATAGAAATACCGAACTAAGTCGCAGAAGTGACACCTTAGGTAAGTAGGCACGGTAGGTAGAAGTGGCTGTTAGAAAGCCCAACCCGCAACCAACCATTGTGATACCACGTGGATTTGTGATCCTCTTACTCATGGAACCAGTTTGAGCGTATGATGAAGCATAGGAGACTGTTTACGTCTATATTCTTTAGATCGTTTAGGTCATTGTAGAAGAAAGCTCATAAGTGAAGTTTTCTTCTCTGGGAGAGAGCTGGACATGTACAGAGTAGGTGGAGGATTGCCTCCTCATCCACGCAGCTTCTTCAAAAATCGTTTGTAAAAATGCCAAGCCTTCTTGCATGCTATCATATAAGGCGGTGTCCAGTGATGATACCTAGGATGGCGCTGAGATATTTACTATTTCCCTGAAGGATTTTCTTCTCAAGGGCCCTGATCCACTGGTACCTTTAGTGACAGTTGTATATAGTTTTCGATGCGGGAAGATTACCGTGTGGGGAGACATTGCTGAAATGTTCCACTAATTATGAATTTTAGGGAAGGTCCGGCATGTGCAAAGATTTTTGTGGAACTACATTCACGACCAGCAGAGTCTTAGCATCTTCGGTGGCAAGTATTCATCATATATGTACTTACATGCCACCATGTCAAAAATAAAAACGCTATGCTGTTCATGAGTATTACCTATGCTAATGGTTGATGAAGGTATACACGAGAACCACTACGTACGTACTTACCACGTCATCGATAGGGTCCATACCGAAGCTGAATCAATCAAACTAGCTAAAGATGTGAATTCCAATTCTCAGAAGGTGCTAGAAACCCTAAAAGAAGACAGCGGCGGATCAATTAATGCGAATGACACTCTGGCACCAGAGAAGATACTGCGACTTTTTTGGTGCACTTCATCCGACGCGTTTACATATGTACGTCCTCTAATTTAATCGACTGAAACGAGATGTATTTGATAGGTCGACTGTACCTACAATACATGAGGTCCTTCAAATCTTTATGTCAGTGTTTGACCGCTTAGGATCGTTGTCACATTTCCGTATTTGCCTCAAAATGATGCTGCAGGAGATCTAGAGGACATCGATTGGTTGGGACGATGAGCTGCCTGTAAGCACGTGGCTGCAGTTGGCAGCTTTGTTGCATAACAAGACTAATACAAGGTGGCATAAAAGTTGTTACTCGATGTTATTTGGCTATAATTATTAATTATGAATGAAAAACTTTTGTTCTGCTTTCGGATTATATTTACTTGAATCCTTAAATTTCAAATAAGTCGAGAAAATGATATCGACTAAGTTTCCGCCGCCAGAACTGATGATCATTCGGGCCCGATTTGCAGCATTTTCCATCATTCTTGCCAGAACTTTCGGCGACAGGTCCTCGCATTCTTGGCGGATATTCTCTTTGAGGGCGTCAAAGTCTGAGGCTCATTAACATAGACTCGTAACTTCAAAAACCCTACAAAAAGAAGTCTGTAGCGGTTAAATTAGGCGATCTTGCTGGCCAGTGCAAATCGCCAAAACGAGGGATTAGTCTACCCGTAAATGCAGCCCTAAGAATCTCGGTTGTGGCTCGTGCGGTATGCGCCGTTGCTCCATCTTGATGGAACCATTTGTTTTCCAGATTCCATTCATCCAATTGAGGACAGAGAAAATCGTTGAGCATGGCTTTGTAGCTCTCGCCATTCACAGTAGTCGTTTGGCCCACGGTGTTTTCATCTTCAACCACAGCAGCGACATTCTCAGCAGAACGGCTGCTTCGGTGACGGCCAAATCTAGGAGCATCTCGTGTTGTACCATACTCTTATAGGCGAGCGGCTAAACGTTGTAGTGTTTACGCAGTTGATGTCGGGCAACCGGGAAATCTGCGCCGAAATTCACGTTCCGCGTTCTTTAGGAGTAAAGCGATTCATGACGTCTTGTTGACGTGTATTTTGTATTTGTTTACTTTACAAATGTTAAAGTAGAATTGACATTTGCTGCCATTTGCAAAAATTATAGCGTCTTCCCATAGGCTGATGACTTTTGCGCCATCATATACAAAGGTTCCCAGTTGCTATTCATCAATGCTGAGTCAAACTGATTTAAAGGTTCGCTACCTACCCTTATAGGTACAAACGAGAATGCAGATGCAACTGGATCCTTTTTTCGAATCTTCTTTTAACACAACATCGATGTTACGATTGTGTGCCCCGAATTTCGGTTCCACGCCTAGAGCTTCAGGCTGCAGTCCTCGGGTTGAGGCTTGCGACTTTCATCTACAGGTCAAAGAAATTTCCTACTGTTCATACATATTTTCTTTTGGACCGAACCGAAAACCATGCTGGAATGGCTAAAGGAAGTTCACAGCAAGTTCCAAAAACTCGTTATGTTTCGAGTCCTGGAGGCCTCTCAATGAAACTGAAGATAGCCGGCAAGGCCACCAAATGGAACTTGGAGCCCGACTACCAGCCCACGATATCGGATACGAAGTGGACTCAAACACCGGAAATCGATAAAAGCAACGAAGAAATTCGACTCTGCCTTCTGCACACTAGCACAGTGCCAAGTTATTGTCTCGTGCATGAAAGCCGCTTCAACAGTTGGACACGTATGTATCGTACTCTCGCATATGTTATTTTTTTTATAGATATGAAAATAAAAACGTTCGCTTATCAACAGGCGGTTGAAATCAACTCTCTATCGGCAGGTCCAGTTTTCAATGTAAACAAGCGAAATTGACAAACTGAAGAAGAATCAGTCTCGGAAGAAGCCAAATTAGTTGTCGAGAAGCAGTCCACTAACAAAGCTCTTACAATTTCTGGACGATGATGATGTCCTAAAGTCGCATTTTGTTAGCACAGCATGTAGGCCAGAACTGTAGGACACTGATCATCCTCCCGAAGCTTCACCGAATAACATTCCTCTTAGTCAACTCGTATCATGGAAAATTGTGAGACTACACTTAACGAGATAAGGCAGATATATTACACAGCTAACCTTCGAACCACTCTCACGACTGTTAGACCGGACCATCAACTCTCTGAAATCAAACGGGCTCGACCAGTCTTTCCAAAAACGACTAAGCTGCCTATCGCATCCAGGACTGCTTTTTGCCGACGTTTCTCCTTTATAGGCCTATATTATTTTGAAACTATCATCGTAACCGTCGGAAGACGGTTGAATAAGGTTGTTATTTTTACGTACCTCACCATTAGAGTGGTGCACATCGAGCTAGCCCACAGATTATCGTCAGACTTCTGTATTATGTGTTCAAGGAATTGTATGGCACGGCGAGGTACTCCATTGGAAATTTATTGCGGCAATGGCACCAACTTTCGAGGTAGCGAGAGGAAACTACGCGAAGAACTAGTAAAACTGTAGTTAGGAAAAGTGGCTACACAATTCACGACCTGGAACTTCGACCCACCATCTACAACTCACATGGGTGGCGCATGGGGGCGCCTTGTACGGTTGGTTAAGCATCCTTCCGTGCAACAAAGTTAACAAAAAAAACTCCACGAAGCACTCTTGATGAAGTAGATAACAGAATCAATTCGAGGCCCCTCACTTTTGTATCGCTGGAAGCAGCTGATGATGAAGCCATTACGCCCAATCACCTCATTCTAGGAGTGTTGATGGAGCCAAACCGCCTTGCAATCTAAGAAAAACCTGTATGTGCTCGCAGATGACCGTCGATCCTTTCTGGATGAAATGGCTGAAAGTATTTCAAAAGCAGGATCTGACAATAATTGTGGATGAATATCTGCCAAGAAACTGCTGTCAAGAGGAATTATGATCCACATTGTGGTATCCCCGGACGATCAGGTGAGAAGAGCGACTATACAAACCTCGGGGGGAGTCTTCGAGCACCCTACTGCTAGACTTGCTGTTCTACAATAGACATAATATCGAGTGACGACCAAGAGAGTAATGTTTGGTCCTTAATTGTGGGGCGCCAAGTTTTTTGAAAAGACGCATGCTTGGTAACAGCAAAGCCATTTTTTAAATAATGGTGACAAAATATTGTCAACATAATTACTCATAATTCGGAATCGAATTAAGTTTTCATAGGTACTTCCAGACAATGAAAACACAGGGTCTTTCATCCAATTAAGGCTGAGGCGATTATCTGGCTGTGATAGATATCCAGACCCACGGACGAATACACTCGTATACTTACAGGAGAGGCTAAGATGAGGATTTCTATGTTTTTCTACTTAAAATACAAGGATACTCTCTAATGGAAAAAAAAAAATATACTCGTAGCCTATATGAATGCTGACAATATGATTCACTTCCTTCCCTCTTCTCTTCAAACTTCGTCAAAAATCACCAGAAGCCCTACTTCCCACAAGGTCCTATTTCTTAACCTCACCAAACCTTTGCATCCTCCATTCGATTGGTTGACTTCGAAACAAATATTTCCTCTTCGTTGACTAGAGGGATTCGAAATTTTACGGGAAACCTCATGAATAATCAAAATTTCATCAGAAAAAAGGACAAAACCCCAAAATGCCAAACCGAAACCAACCAACTGAACGAATTCAGTCAGAGGACTGACCAAAGTTCCAGACCAAGTCAATGAATGGATACTTCAAACTTTGCAAACCCACAATTCTGGTGACACAAGATTTACATGACTAATTACGGAGTCCGCAATTACAATATTCGATTGGCATCGGGATTGGATTTTGTTATTTTCACTCTCTTTGTCTGTTTACCAAGTCAAGAAGGCGGGACAGGAAGAAACCTCCAGCCAGGCACTAAGGTGTTGCTGTTCCCTCAGTTCTGTCAGAGCACAAAAGCCACAAAGCTAATTATAGGTGACGTTCAACGTTGCCCCGAATGGGTGGTTACGGAAGAGATATGAATACATTCCATTCCATTTCCGTTCACCCCTTCCTCCAAATATTCTGTTCATATGGAAAAATTTGAATTATTGATTCGCGTGGGTTGGCGCCCAAACCATGCGGCGGAATGAAGTTGTATCCGCCTTATCGACAGATCGAGATAGATAACCATTGAACCAGGCTGAAGGTATTCCAGGGATCAGTGGAGCCACAAAAGTGGAATCATCTAATTAAATAAGATTGCTGTGCAGAGCAACCGTCTTCTACTGCAAGTCTGCCAGTCTTATCTGAAGGTTTTATCTCAGCGCACCTTGTATGTCACCAGAAGATACCGCCGCCGGTGTCGGGCTGGTGTCTTTCCTTCCATCCAGCTCATGTACGGAACTTGAGCCCATTTCCGCTGAAATGGATCGCACATACGAGTACGAGTATGCTGCATTGATTAGCTGATTAGTGGAATTGGAAGTCGAAGAGGAGATGAATGCTAAGATGAAGATGTTTCATGCGGATGGTGCTTTTACGAGTGTTTGTGTGGAACCTTATCGAGGGAATTCCGAACATGGAAATGTAATTTGATCGCCGGAATGATAAGATGTCTTAAGAGAAGTGGCTGTTGACAATCCAGAGAATGGTGTAACGTCATCTCTCCGGATATGTCATAAAGATACGATTCAGAGGAGAATCCGATTACCACAGTCTGATTGTCGAAATTTGTGTGGCTCATTTTTTGGAATATTTTTTTGGTTTGGAACACCCCATCAAGATGAGATGTTGGAGATTTGCGTGGCATCAATTAGGCTTGATGTATGTTTTATTCAATTTATTTTACGGCCACGAATTTGGGATAAAAGTGTGAAAAAATTGCTTCAGAGGCGTTAATGAAACACGACTGCTGCAATCGATGACGGCCCACGAGTGTTTGGCAGGCGCCATAAATCGTTTTTTATTGGTAATTAATTTGTGAGTCTACGAAAACTATCTGGGTCTTCAAAAACGAATAAAAGTAGAAGTAGTGGAGACGGTGAAATTTGAGGTATAACATATCTCTGGTTGGGGTCTATTGAGGTTATGTCATACTCGTGATAATGGTACTATTAGTGGACTATTAGGGGGTGGTGTTCTTTGTTGAGCGGCAAACCAAAAATGTCAGTTAAATACTGAATGCCTGTTGCTCATAATTCGGGATAGATCTGGGTCTCTACCAATACGTAGTTCAACTCGCTGGACGATAAGTCAGTGGTCATAGAATTGCAAGTAAGGTAGGTTCGATTCCACTTTATTGCACCACCTTAAGTTAAGAAATCGGGTATCTATTCAGGACTTCATTATTCCTCTTCTGCATGGAGTACAACTCAACACAGCTCATATTCGTGGACGCTACCGGAACTGTCCGAAAATCTATGAAGAGATGATAAGGACTTCATTGACAGTAGACTTTCCTTGCCAAACACGTTACTAATGTAAGCTTTCCATGTTGTTGATATGGAGTCTAAGAGCCCACACGCATTTGGGCTGTAGTTTCGGTCCTTCAGAGTTCAATAAGCTGCAGCGATATGTTAACTGAATCCCAACGTAACTTTTGAACTCACAAAATGGTCCTCGAGGAAATAGATAGGTCCATATAGGGTGAAGATAGATGCTGTGTATTACCACTGGGGCTGGACAGATGGGTTGCACTGTCCACTCGCAAAGTCAATGGTTTTTCTTGGTTAATTGTCAACGTAAGGTACAACGGACATTATCAGTTCTTGGCTAGATGAGAACAAGCATAGAGAAGTTACTTTGTTATTTCTGCATGTTCTGTGTAAGTATTTGGAAGTGGTATATTCAACATTTGCCATATTAGTAAAGAGATGAGACATTGACCACGCTGGATCCTTCTGAGGTACACTCGTCTATACATTGGTTATACCAACAGAAAGGCCTATCAAAACCGCCAGCCAATAGTAAAAGTAAACCGCTTTGTTCTTTTTTGGTATTTGGAATGTGTTCTTGATGCGAGCATTTTTATAGCCTGAGTGTCATATGTGATAATATAATTTAGTAATGCCTTGGCCTGAAAAACGCTTCACTACTTTAGGAAACTGAAAGACAGATATCCCTTTAGGGTTCATCCGTGAATATTGAAAACGGAGCGTGTACAAGGCTCAATTTGAAATCGACATCTAAAGGCAGACGGATGACCAGTGTCTCGTTCTGAGTTAGAATTCACTTACAGATATGTCACGCAGATGGTTACTAATAAATTATGTTGGGTTATAGTTTCCCTAAGGACTATCTGTCTCTTCTACTCAGTGTTGCTTCCAGACTATCTTTAGTTCCAAATAGCTGACACTGTCTCTCATAGTAGGTGTGAGCCCTCTTAAAGGAGTTTGTTGAGAACAGACTTCAGAAAGACATCTCCTAGGGAAGTTCAGTCAAGTGATTATCAGCTGATGGCTGTCAGCTAGTAACGTTGATATATTTTCGCACCACATACACTCTAGTGGATAATACTTATTTCCAAAGGCGACAAACAATGCGAACAGAAGAAGTTATTGCCTATGTTGCGGAGAATCCGAATGAGTCGATTCGCTATCGTGCACAGCAATTGGAGCTATGCCCATCCACGTTGTTTAAAATTTTACGAAAAGGTCTTGGCTTAAAAGCTTATAAGATCAAGCTTGTGCAAGAGTTGAAACTGCGTGACCATTATACGCGTTGTAAGTTCGGTGAATGGGCCGAAAACATGATACAGCTTGTTCCTCATTTTCAACGCAAAATCTTTTTGAGTATATGAATTCACTAGTCTATGCTGATAAACCAGAGACGTTGGATGATTTGGAAGCCAACATTCGCTGTGTTATTCCAGATATACGGCCCCAGTTGCTCGATAAAGTTGTCGAAAATTGGACTTCACGATTGCGCTTCATTCGAGCTAGGCGTGGCACGGATATGTATTTTATTTCATATTGGATTTGTTAAACTCTAAAAAAAACAAAAAAAACACCCTTTACTAGGTGGGGCAAAAATAATGTAAATTGGCTTCCAGTTTGTTAGAAATGAAAAAAATTGAGCTCTGTTGTCACAAAAATTTACTTGAAGGTGTACTCGTAAAGTTGATGATATTTAGTTGGAAAAATGATATCGGTCAAATGCCCACCTTCTGAGTTGATGTACATTTGTGCTCGTTTTACGGCATTTTGAATTGCTGCTCGCAAAACATCTGTCTCCAAATTAGTGATTCTTCATCAATGTTGGAATTCAAGGCTTGAAAAGTTTGTGTGAGCGGTTGCTCCGTCTTACTGGAACCAATAATGCTTGAGACGTAATCCAGAAACTCGTGGCATAAAATAACTCGTTTATCATCTGTTTGTAGCGCTCACCAGTTACGGTTACGGTGTTGCGGCCGACGTCCTCAAAAAAGTCAATCGCTTTATCACTGCAAGTACCGCACTAAGAAGTCACTTTGCGGGGTTGCAATGATACTTCATGCATTTCATGTGGATTATCCGCACCCTAGAAACGCAAATTTTGCTTATTCACATAACCACTGTGGAAATGGGCTTCGTCGCTTATTATTGGTTTGGACACGAAATCATTCTCTTCTTGAACCAGGCTTAATAGAGTATGGGAGTAAGTTAGTCTCACTTGTCAACTGGCAGCAATTGGTGAAAACTTTGTATTTTATAAGGGAAAATCTTTGGTCTTTTACTAAAATTTGACGCAAAGAACGTCTGCTTATGCCAAATTGTGTGCAGATTTGTCACGTCGGTGATTGTGGACTCTCTCGAACGTTGCCGGCCACAGCAGTGATATTCTCACTCGAACGAGGAATACGAGGCTGACCGCTTCTTGCGACATCACTACTGGGCTCAGTTTGTAAGAAACGCTCAGCCAAACGTAAACAACGACGAAATTCACCCTGCGTTAAAACAACAGACCAGAAATTGGTCAAATAAGCATTAACAATAATTCCGCGTTTTTTAGGTGTTGTTTTCTACTATCTGTCTACAACAGAAATATTAAAGCACAATGACAAGCAGATGATGGTACATTCACATTACCATTTATATTTTGCAAAATATTATCGCTGTGCAGGGCACTGATAATCGGATTGGGTTAAGACTTAATAAGGGCTCTACATCAATAGATTAGATTAGGTAATAGGAAGGTGATAGGCTATTTCATTGAGTGCTGCACCATCACTGCCATAGCTAAACAGAACAACTAATCCAAGTACCCACGTATTCGCCGAGTTCAAGGTGGCGCAAAAGTCATCATCCTGTCGGAAGATGTCAAATGTAACTCTACTTTGACATTTGTGAAGTAAACAGATACAAAATACACGTCAACTAGACATAAATCGCTATACTCCTAAAGAACGCGGAATAATTGTTACGATTTTTTTGCGGAATAATTCGTCGGTGCAGGGTGAATTTCGGTGCAGATTTCCCGATAGTCCGACACCAACTGGGCAAACAGTAAAACGTAGTAGGCACATGGAGCCAAATCAGGTGAATTCGGTGGCTGTTGGATGGTATTTGTTGCATTTCTCGTCAAAAAATTACGAATAATGATGGCACTGTGCGACGGTGCGTTATCATGGTGCAAAATCCATGAGCTTTCTGACTACAATTCGTCTTTTTCGGCGAATTGCTTCACGCACACGTCTCATAACGCTCAAATAATACTCTTTGTTTACCGTCTGGCCTTCTGGCTAAAATTCATGATGCGACGTCAACACGGCCTCTTTTTTGCATGAAATTGAGGTCTTTTGGCACCAAATTTGCTGCTACACGACGGAAGCCCAAATCATTAACCAAAATCTCTTAGACGGATCCATAGGCAATGTTCGAATCCTCCGCTATCTCTCTGATGATTAATTTGCGGTTATTGACCAACATTTCTTTTACTTAATCAACTGCGTTCACCATCTTCGATTGACTCACGACCACTTTTGAACCGCTCATGTCACTGGTAAACGACTGTTTTCTTTAAAGAATTGTGCCGAAACACTTTTCCAACATTTCCAACATTCGCGCACCATTAAATCCGTTTTTTACTCAAAATTTAATACTCGTACAAATTCGTTGTTGCAAATTTAAATCCGTTTCTAAAATTGTAAAAAAATCGCCAACACACACCGAAATAGATGTACTCTTGCCTACGTAACTATTGCAAATGTCAAGCTATGATGCTCATATTTAGAGAGAATATCAACAACCAATTTAACAACTTAACAAAAAAAACAGAACTCAAATCGGTACAATGGGAGCGCCACACGGTGGGTGTGGCCGTGAACTTTTTGATCAATGAGAAATGGGATCGACGAATCTCTTCTTTAATGGATTAGAAATTTCCTCTCGGACCGTCAATTTAAGAAGTCTTGGATGATTTAAAAATAAATGCTGGGGTGCCCCAGGGCTCTGTTCTCTCACCCATACTTTATTTAAATTTGCATCAATGATCTCTTATCAATAATCCAATATATGGCTTTACTGGCGACAGTACTCTCTGCTCTTCATATTCGTTTCCGGACTCACGTCCCTGTTCTTGGGCTGTAGAACGCCAACGACAGCGTATGTTAAACTCATTAAATTCCGATATTAACAACATAACCAATTAGGGAACTATCAACAGAGTGGAATTTAATGCTTCCAAAACTCAATGCTGTCTGCTGTCATTAAAGCGAATGACCCAGCCCAAAATACCCAGCCATTATCCATGAATGGCACTTGCATCGTTAAGACCGAAAAACTTTCCATTTTCGGTATGTGTGTTAGTGACTACTTAATTTGGAATAACCAGTTAATCGATGTCACCAAAAATGCTGCGAAAGTTTAGCTTTCCTCAAGCGATCTAAGAAGTATTTCACAATCTGATGTGGCCTCATTATATTTTATAAGGCATTCATCCACCCAAATATTGGAGTACAATTCCCGCATCTGCTCAGGTAATCCTAAACCATCTCCGCACCTAATAAATAGATAAGACAAAACTCGTGGGTGACTCCAAATATCAACTGAAACGCTTGAACATCATCGTAACGTAATCTATCGCTATTTGCTCCATCAGTGCTCTACCGAAATTGCCAGTAGTATTCCGGCCCTTCAAACTTTTAAGCGTAACTCCATCTCGCAGCGAATGCTAATCAGTACACCCTCAAGCCCGCTTTCGGTGGTACTCTAAAATATCGTCATTCGCTCCTAGGCCGTAAAACTCGCTATGGAATCCGCTGCTGACCTCTCTGTTTCCTAGTCGTTATAACTTGCAAACATTTAAGACCAATGTACATAGGTACCTCTCTTTTCTTCTACCCCAAATTTCCTTCGCCCGAGCTGAGTGCAAACATTTTAAGGGTACTAATATCCCATTGAGCGTACGCTAATTATAAGAAGAACAAAAAAAAGTATGGTCGCCTTGAAAAAGCATACTTTTTTTTTATAAGTCGTAACTTAAAAGCGATCCTTGTCTCGCATATGGTTTCGTTTATCACTACTGCGTAAAAACTTGGTTGGACAACTTTTAGATTTACCAGGGAAACGCCCATGTTTTCTGCTTGTATTAAGAGTTAAGCTACTCGCAAATGTGAAGCCAAGGATTGGGACTATCCTGGCAGGACTATGTATCTCTATAAATTGGCTTGTATTTTACAAACGAATTCTCCTGGCATAGGATCTTTAGAATAATACCGTAACTATTGGTGGGAAGTTTAATCGACTTTGAATTTAGTCACATCCTTGATTGCCTTATCTTTTAGTTGGAAAAACTGGTATTTGTAAGCTACAAAGATGGACGTAGACACACGCATCTGTAGCAATTTTTGAACAATAATTAATTCCCGATTTCCAAAGACTTCAGAAAAGGCTCAACCAAGAAAAGTCTCCAAATCATTCCCAGTAAAACCCCAAGAAATTGAAGAAAATAAAGAACTCGGCTAAATCCAAACAACCAACGTTTACTAAGTGCATAGCGGGTGTACAGTGTGTCTGTTTAGCAATGGATCAACCAGATCTAAAAACACCTGATTAAATACAGGAATACACAGGTGTACTCGTAGAACATACAACTGAATGATTTTATAGGATTTGGGAACGACTTTTCGAGCGGGTCCGCGAATTACGTCACTCAAAGGAGTATCTTAAATTACTATTCGTCGCCCTTTATGATGGACTGTAGTCTTCCCGGCGTAAACTTAGTGCGCAACTCGGCATTATCGCATCATGATCGCCAGAGTATTAATGTCATCATTAAGGCAAAAATTTTCCCCCACTTGAAAGACATTCTGTAGACAAGAAACACTCAAAGTACACTCGAATCTAGTCGGTAATTAAAGCGCAAAACGAAGGGCGAAAAATTTGGCATGCACATGCTGCTTATTTTAGTCTTAATGCTATCACAATTTTTGATGTTCCTGCAAATTCCCTAAAGGGGCTCCACATGTCACTGTGGGTCACAGAGGCTAGACCCGTATCAAAATTTAAAAACATTAGAACTAAAGTGTTTCAAAGCACGAGATGATATCTCTTTGCGCTTTATTGAACGTTTCCTCACTTTAGATACGTTCATAGTGATTCTGGTCTATCTAAAAGCGATCCAACCGTTGTCAGCTTTTAATTAAGAGCATCTCCCCATCTATTTTCGACTAAACTGTCAGCTAAACAATTTATGTTCCATTGGCGTTGCCCCATGGGAACGCCTCCCTTTTGCACATATGTACAGAGATGCAGAGATACGGAGCCACCATCCATTTGGACTCGAAAATAGACTCGATCATTGCGTCGGAAATGTGTGAAAGCCATTGTAGCACAAATGCCACTCTCAATACTCCATATGTCGACAACCACAGCCATCATCTTGGTCGTTTTCAAATTAAAAAACGATAATTCAGAGGCAAACTTAAAAACAAAAACAAACAACAAAAAAAAAACGGAAAAAAAGTGAAATTTTTCGAAAAAGTGGGCGGCTTCCCTCTAGAGGCGATGCCAGATGTCGTCACACGCCAGCAGCACTCCAACGCTAAACCGAACCCGATTCCTTTGTTTTGCCCTCAATGACGTGACAGCAAACATCATCAAGTCATTCCATAGACCATCCATCCGACAGACAGACAATCATTTTGGCCGTTGATTGGAGTAAATTTGGGAATTTAACTGCGCGCAATAAATTAGTCTGCTTGGGGCGTGGTAGACGCTCTTCCATCAACCCCATCCTCAGAACGCTTTGCCAAGAATTGGTTTGAATTGGTTTGAGTCTTGTCGACTTTCGAAGAGCTCAACGTTATCGGTTCGCCGTTGGAAAACAACTAAAAGGCGATTAAAAAAAAAAAAGTGGAATTACAGCTCCCTCGGGACGAACAACAGGGGTGGTGGTGTGGCAATGAGATTCTAGAGAGAAAGATGGGTCACCTTATGTGTCAACATGCCACTTTACGTCGTCAGATTGTTTCCATTTTAATTTTTCAAAATTTATGGAGCGAATTTTTCCCAAACAAATGGTTTTAGTCGTCCTTTGAGTGAAACTAGGGAGGGGTAGGGGTAGGGGTTTGGAAAAAATGGCAAATTTCACGCGAAATTGCTCGGTCATCAGAGTTTAAGTGCGAAAATCTTTCGAAATAAAACTCACTGGACCGAGAGGACTGTAAGGGACGTGGAACGACAACGACAGTTGTTTATTCTTTGGCGCTTCAGGTTCTGGTTGATGAATTATTTGTACCCGTTGGGCGAGATATTTCTCTCTTTGACTGGTGATTGTCTGCTTGTTTTGTGATTTAAAGACATCGTTAAACTTTACGAATCATAAATCTGTTGATTCGTCAAATGAGATAGGTTGGGAGCTCCTTCGATGAGGGTGTTAAGGTAATGTCCTTTGGGTGGAGTTGGATAATACCCACGATAGGTCCATCCTTGTAACACAATGACCTTGTAGATATTACTTGTAGCGAAACTTTTATATTCACCTTTCGGGATATTTAGAATGCTTTCGGCAGCAATTCAAACAGAGCGTAGTCCCAGACGGAGATTTGAGAGTTTTTAAGAGTATCCCAGAGATCCATTAATCAATAAGGAGGACTTAAAACATAATCCTTGTAGACGGCAACTACGAGCAAGATTGAGAGTGTTCCAGTTGAAATAGATAAGAGTGGTAGGCAGTGTTCGGCACAACAATGAGAAACGCCTCCCGCGTACATGCAGATTGAGTTATGTGTCCTTTTTTCATAAGAGATCTTCACTGAGTATTTAAATCTAGTGGAGTGGTTATTTTAGGACGTTGTCCTTTAATTTTTTGTAATAAAAGAACTCCGCCTCGTAAGATTTTGTTGAACGATGTGGTATCCACCTAGCCTTTAATACTTCGACGCATAAAAAACAAGGACCAGATAATTTAAAATAAACGCACCCCTTCGCTTCATAGACTTTAAGGCCGGATACTTAAGTGTCCGTCATCTGGATACCCAGCATTTTAGGTAAGTACTTAAAGTGATGGTTTATTTCAGAATTAACGCCCGTGTTTGGGTAGTCATATGCTGCCACATATGCTTAGCAGCACGGATACCAACTGCACAGTATTCAATACCTGTTGATTGCGTCAAACTGAGTCTGGGATAGCCTCCTAACTTCTCTCTATCCTAAGAATTTTGCTTGTGGGAAAATTGAATGGTCTCAAAAGCAAACTCAGCTAAGAAGGCATTTGAGGCGATACGACATGATCCGCTATCTTCAAGCTTGAAGATGGTTGATGGTAGGACCACCAATAATCCCTACCAGAACTTAAATCGCGGTATCATGGAAGTCAGGAGTCCCCCGGATCTTTGTCCGGACCTGACTTTTTGAGGTAGGCTAGCAGGTGGGAGCATCAAAATCGTGGGAAGGGTCCTCCTTTTGGTTAAGAACCAATGTAAAATTGCAAAAAGCACTGTGTGCTGTGACCCTAAGATCAGCAAGGGGTTTTAAATTGGCCTCGACTTATACCAAGGGTGGAACTTGAGCATTCAACACAGTCCCGAATTGATACTCAGGAAGGTACGAGGCGATACCAGGGCATACCCTTGCTCTCATGGATATATAGACATCCCGTGAACTTGAACAGAAAGGTGCTCACGTAAATCACGAGTCACTTCACTTTAGGGCAGCCAAATTTGACTCCGACCTTGTTGCAGCCAAGGTTTCGCACCTTGCCAATATCCCAAGCGGCACAACAAAGAAGAAGTAGAAGAACTACTGTGAGAGGATATAATGTAGAAAAGATGAAATCGCAACGGACTGCCAGAATCTTCACCGAATGCTTATCTCGAAATCTTTGAACAACTCCTACCGAAGACCAGTGTCATCGATGCTAACGTCCCATTAGAGACGCTGCAACTGATGATCTGGCTTTCACACGACCGCCACCAAAAAATGATTTGATGAAGAATGCCTGCAAGCACAGTTAGGTAAAGAAGAAGCCTACAAAGTGGGGCTGCAATAAAGGACGATAGCCGCTCATGAGCTGTGCGAGTAGAAGAGGCAGGAAGAACATCAGCTTCTCCAGAAGATGAAAAAAGAGCATAGGAAGCTATTGAGAGGTTGTATTTCAGGAAGTTTTACCGAAAGGTAATAGAAAACTTGTTAAGGAAAAAAGACCCACACAGAAACCTGTAAAGATGAAGAGTTACAGTCAGTGCTGAGAATATGGAAAAATTTGTCTGCTAACTCTGACGAAGTCCAACATCCTCAGTCGTTTCGAGAGAAAAGTCCTTCGAAAAACATCCAATCCCGCTTGCGCTAATGATCTTTAGAGGAGAAGATTCAACGCGAACCATGCGATCGAAATTGACCTAGTCAGAAAACTGTGTATCAGTCGCCTGAGATGGCTAGGGCTTGTAGAGAGAAAAGACACCAGTGCTCCGGCCCCCGAATCAAACTCGGGGGGAAACCCAGTATAGGCAGTCCTCACTTTAGATAGCGCAGACAAGTAGAAGGGGATCTCAACAAACTTGGAGACAGTTAGTTATAGACCATGCTAACTGCAGTGGCTTGTTTGTTGAGATCCAAGTTCGACCCCAACTGTATCGCCACCTAAGTAAGTCAGCTCACATCAAGGGTACTAAATTTTTTCTCCAATGTTCTTCTGCATAGTTGCCTTGAGAGGCTCGTTTGTCTCTCTGATTGGATTCTGAACCATTGGGTCCAATATCGAATACGAAAGAAAGCTAACATCAACAGCGTTGTCTATTCGTTTAGGTCATCTCCCGACAATGCTATCATGCTTCCAGAATTTATATATTCCGTGGATGCCACCTTGATCCAGATGCAAATACAAAAATTCGGTCATAATACTGTCAGCAGTTTTACTGTCGCAAGTATTTACTGCTACATTTCATGTGTTTGCGGTTGTTTTGTCAGACACTTCTGTTTTGTTCATGTGATGATGGATTTCTAACTCGGGAAGCTCTGGTATTAAGTCATTGCAATCCAAGGTGTTCCAGTGCTCTTCGATGTTTACGGCAGATGAACTGTTTATTGTGTCTGCAATTGCTATCACATTTAGATCGCCCATCATGTCACTATTAAGCATTGAGCCGGTGGCGGCACCGGGTGTAAATAACACTTTTTTCTCCTCGCTTTCATAGTTCGATGGACCTGCATGACGGTAAGATTCCATATTCTACCATTATAGCTATTCGGTAAAATCCTGTTGTAGTAAGGTTGTTGCGCGTTTTATGGGGTGAGGAGCAGTCCCACCTCGCTTTTACGGGTGGTGTTCGTAGGCTTGTTTTGAGTTGATTTTGCTCAATTTTAAAATATCCAACTGGTATCGCATTACTTGCCACTCGAATTCCAGGAATATGACTTTCGTGGAAATTTCTTAACATTTTCAGCAAGGACTTAATATTCCAAAACAAGATCCTTTTCGGAGATCGATGTCCAACAATCGTCAATGAATTACACTTTACCCAGATACTCCGTTTCTAAGAAAAGCTTATTTCGGTTTACGGTAGAGGCTTGTTAAACCACGATCTAACCAAATCTTACTCTATTTTTAGTACATTTGCATTCTCCGAAGACACTTCCAAGAGACACGACGAGGAGGCGTTAAAGCCATTTTTTTTATTTAGGGAACAAGCATCCGTTTGGGCAATCCTGATTTTGCGAGGGCGATCCTTGTTGCCACCCTTCATCCAAAAGAAATCATCTACGGTGGCTATATCCTATATTGACATTTGACTTGTTTACATTAAGGAACGTCGGAGTAGACCAATACCTTGTCTCTTTCAGTGAGTATTTACCCCTCTACCGCGAGCATCGAACTTGTCGAGCTGTAGAGGCCAATGAACGAGTAGAGTCAATGAATCTCGAGAAATTCTCCAGACGAGTCCTGAAACCGAAAGGAGTGATTGTGGAGAAAGGGGTACTTTGCCCGCAACCACTCCTTTTTCCAATGAGCTGGATCAAGGTTTCATACTACCCGTGCGAAAGATCTACCTGGCTGAGGGCCCAGCATCTCCAAAAATAGCTCAGTCGCGAACGGAGTATCCGAATACCTGACGACCTCCGGATTAGCTAGACTTATTTGTATACTGCAGATTTCTGCACAGATGGATCACCATTTCTCCGCTACTCGTGGGACCACATTATGAAAAATCAGTTAAACAAAACAAAACCCGAGCCGGTACACTTTTAATACCGGGCGATAGAACGGTAACTTCACCGACTCCTGCAAGGCTCCTGCATTGTCAAGAGGAGGTAAAACTGTGACAGACCATGGTTCACCTCCTCTAAAGGCAAGCGCAACGAGCCTAAAAAGTAATCTTCAGGGAATCTTAAGACTATGACAAGCCATGGTCCTATCACTTTCTCCACCCCTAGCAGCAGCAAGTTTGTGGCAGGCCACGGACTTGTGGCTGCTACCAAAACTCCTCTGCCCACGGAGGAATCTGGAGCTCAGCCGGGTCGGCAAGATCCATTTAAGGAGCTCTACCTAGACGCCGAATTGCTTCCCGCACCATCAGAACCTTCGGATCCATTCCGGAGGTTGAGAAACGTGCGGACATAAAGAGCAAGTTTGAGTGGGCTAACAACATCCTAAAAGACAGATTATCCACTGCTTCCACTGCTCCTAAAACACCTAAAGACTCCTCCAAGCGCTAGAGACCGTTGAAGGAAACTGTGCTAGTTCCCAAGAGGCCCAAACTCACAGCACCAAAACCCCTGGACAATCCAACGGCACATCCCTGAGGTCTTTCAGCAAAGTCCTAAAGGACGCAATATTAATCGCCGAAATCGATAGGAACGATACCGACGGTTTTATCACATCTGAACGGTGGCAGCTGGTCAAGCTGAAGCTTTCGAGCAATTTTTTGGCCATCATGCGGGAAAACCCCGGACCACCTCCCATCACAAGTAACCCCGGCTGGCACCAAGGCCACGTCAAGCTCATCGCATGTGCCAATCAGAGATTTCTCGATCTCTTCACTAAGGCCATAGGTGGTTTAGGAGAGATTTGGCCAGGTGCACAACTCGAGGTCGTGTCTAAGGAGGATATCCCTAGGAGACTTTGAACTCGTACCTGGATCCCAGCCGAACCCTGCTCCCCAGAAAGCATTCTGGAAATCATCAGGCTCAGTAACCCGACCCTTCCGACTCATGGCTGGAAAGTCGCGAAACTGGAGGAACTAAACAGCTCTTATAGACGCGCGTTGATCGTGATCAATAAGTAGTCCATTAACCCTCTAGCGCAGACATCTAAGGGTTTACAAAAAGGATGAGCTGGATGCTGATAAACAACCTCCTCCTCCTTTAACGGAGACACCACCAAACACAACCTCAGACCTTGGAGCGTCGATATCCTTTCCAGAAATGGATAGCGACGACTCCAATCTATCCGAGGTGACAACTAAGCCGCTGGTCTACACTATGGTCGATTTCCTGGACATAGAGGGTAACTTTAACAACGTCAACTGTCAACTCTGCAGGTAGACGACTCATTTGTGGAGTTGAAAAGCAGGATAATCAAATCCAAAGTGGGTGAGACTTCTGCTAAAAGATGTGTCAGCAGAGGTATGCCGCAAGGCGGTATAAACGGTACCAGTTTAGTATTTTCCGATACAGCAAAATATCTTGGTCTTATTTTTGACAGGAAATTATGTAAACTGGAAACCTAACATTCAAGAAAGGGTCAATAAAGCTACAATAGCTTTATTCTCTTGCAAAAAAGCCATTGGGAATAAATGGGGCTTTCAATCCGTCATAACCCACACTGGCTATACATCTCGATCATAAGACCGGTACTCGCTTACGGTGTAGTCGTCTAGTGGACGGCCTTAGAAAGTACAGACAACTGTATTAAACTAAGCAGAGTAAAAGGAACAGCATGTCTATGCATAAGCGGAGCATTGCGGTCTACCCCCTCTGCGGCATTAGACATTCTGTTCCACTTGACACCCCTCGATATTTTCAGTTGGCAATTAGCTGCGACTGCAGCTATTCCCTTTAAAGCGACTAAACAGTGGACAAATAATTCATTTAGCCACGCCAGCATTCTTTATACATTAGATATCCTCATAGAGAACACCGATTACACCATACCTGAAATTTGGTTTGACTAAAACTTCCATATAAGCTTCCCCTCTAGATCCTTCTGGGAGGAAGATGCTGTCATGGAGGACAAGTAAATCCATCTCTACACAGATGTATGTAAAACCGATTGCGGAATTGGTGGCGGTGTTTTCCCAGATAAGCTAAATCTAAACCTCCCTTTCCATCTTCCAAATGACTGTAGCGTGTTCCAGGCAGAAGTTTTGGCGATTAAAGAAGCGAGGGCCTGGCTGAAGAAAAAGGTGATATCTCCAAAGGATATCCGCACCTTTTCGGATAGTTAGGTCGCGATCAAGACTCTGAACTCGGTCTCATTAAATTCTAAAACCACCCTTGAATGCCGATCATCTCCTAGGGAGATGGCAAAGCAGTTCAACCTTCACGTTTCTTGGGTGCCGGGCCACAGAGATATTCCAGGGAACTGCAGGGCCGATGAAAATTGGAACTACTCTAGCTATTCTACCGGAAAAGGGTAGCTCCTCGCGTGAGCTGAATTTTTTATTGATGAGCCATCTTTTGAGGTTAGGGAAGAGATAATAGTCCGAGGGATCCATATCCAGTTACCAATCGACGCCAAAAGTCCGCCCGATTCCGCATCAGCAAGTCCAAACACTTTTTCGAAGTGCTCTCGCGTTCGTGTTTTTAGTCAGGAGCGGAACCCGGCGACAGGATAACTTTTTCATATGCACACGCCCAAAATATGGCGTGTGCGCTCAGTACTAATCTTTGTAGTATCTGCTAGCTCGCGCACCTTTACTTTCCATAATATTTATCCAACTTTTCTTTTGTTTCCTTCTCCGTTTTGCCTCTCAAAAAATAATGTTTTGTGAGAGAACGAAAATCGTTTTTGTGCATACTCAACACGATGTCAAACACGTCAACCACAATCAGCTGTCAAAACAAAACTTAAGACAGTATCGCACTGAAATTTGACATATCTTCCTAAATATGAACGGACTTCAAGGCACCATAACCTTTTTTGCAGTAGCAGCGCATTCTGGTCGCCAAGGGGGCTACTTTTCACCCCACCTAGTAGTTCAAAGGTTGGCTTCCATAACGGCAGGTCTCATTCCATTTCCACGTCGGCTCTTCGCCTGCTTCTGACATCAAAGAGAAAATTTCCAAATCGTCATCTTGTCCCCATGTGCTCTATCTAATACGATGTTTTCTGATCCAAGCTGATCTTGTAGCAGGTGCAGTGCGTGCTCGACGATTATGCTATTGGCATTACAAAAGTCAATAGGCCACTCGCCACTGTATTTAGCTTTGTATTCAACACATGAGTTCAAGTGTTTTAATTCGGTTTTGACGTTGTCTACTTTGACGTTGAAAACTTCTATCGCAATAACGACGTCATCGTAGGCCATGTATCGTAAGCGAGCATCTAATATAGTTGAACTCAGAAGTTGTATAGTCCAATCAAATGAATATCCCATTCGGAAGATATTACTGTATTATGGCGATCTTTGGTACTACGTTCATACAAAAAGGAGTGTGGGCACTCTACGATTTAGACAACGAGTATATAAGACCCCTCTGAGGTATTGATGTTTGCATTCAGTTCGACAATGCCCCTAACTAACACAATGACCTACACTTTCGGCACACAGTACTAGCCATATGTACTAGAGTGATATATGGCAGAATCTTTGATCCAATCTAGAATCTAGATTCCAATCTGAATTATGAAACATCCTAAACGATAAGGAGTTCAAATTTCTTTCCATTGCCACTTAAAATTTCCACCCAAAGCAACTCCTTCTACCTTACCATTTGCAACGATTTAAGTCGCATTCAAAACAAAGTCAAAGCTTAATGACTTCCAGTTACCATACGTGCGTCATTATCCATTCGATGCCTAACTTTTATTCCGGTCGACCTACGTGCGGACATAAAGAGCAAGTTTGAGTGGGCTAACAACATCCTAAAAGACAGATTATCCACTGCTTCCACTGCTCCTAAAACACCTAAAGACTCCTCCAAGCGCTAGAGACCGTTGAAGGAAACTGTGCTAGTTCCCAAGAGGCCCAAACTCACAGCACCAAAACCCCTGGACAATCCAACGGCACATCCCTGAGGTCTTTCAGCAAAGTCCTAAAGGACGCAATATTAATCGCCGAAATCGATAGGAACGATACCGACGGTTTTATCACATCTGAACGGTGGCAGCTGGTCAAGCTGAAGCTTTCGAGCAATTTTTTGGCCATCATGCGGGAAAACCCCGGACCACCTCCCATCACAAGTAACCCCGGCTGGCACCAAGGCCACGTCAAGCTCATCGCATGTGCCAATCAGAGATTTCTCGATCTCTTCACTAAGGCCATAGGTGGTTTAGGAGAGATTTGGCCAGGTGCACAACTCGAGGTCGTGTCTAAGGAGGATATCCCTAGGAGACTTTGAACTCGTACCTGGATCCCAGCCGAACCCTGCTCCCCAGAAAGCATTCTGGAAATCATCAGGCTCAGTAACCCGACCCTTCCGACTCATGGCTGGAAAGTCGCGAAACTGGAGGAACTAAACAGCTCTTATAGACGCGCGTTGATCGTGATCAATAAGTAGTCCATTAACCCTCTAGCGCAGACATCTAAGGGTTTACAAAAAGGATGAGCTGGATGCTGATAAACAACCTCCTCCTCCTTTAACGGAGACACCACCAAACACAACCTCAGACCTTGGAGCGTCGATATCCTTTCCAGAAATGGATAGCGACGACTCCAATCTATCCGAGGTGACAACTAAGCCGCTGGTCTACACTATGGTCGATTTCCTGGACATAGAGGGTAACTTTAACAACGTCAACTGTCAACTCTGCAGGTAGACGACTCATTTGTGGAGTTGAAAAGCAGGATAATCAAATCCAAAGTGGGTGAGACTTCTGCTAAAAGATGTGTCAGCAGAGGTATGCCGCAAGGCGGTATAAACGGTACCAGTTTAGTATTTTCCGATACAGCAAAATATCTTGGTCTTATTTTTGACAGGAAATTATGTAAACTGGAAACCTAACATTCAAGAAAGGGTCAATAAAGCTACAATAGCTTTATTCTCTTGCAAAAAAGCCATTGGGAATAAATGGGGCTTTCAATCCGTCATAACCCACACTGGCTATACATCTCGATCATAAGACCGGTACTCGCTTACGGTGTAGTCGTCTAGTGGACGGCCTTAGAAAGTACAGACAACTGTATTAAACTAAGCAGAGTAAAAGGAACAGCATGTCTATGCATAAGCGGAGCATTGCGGTCTACCCCCTCTGCGGCATTAGACATTCTGTTCCACTTGACACCCCTCGATATTTTCAGTTGGCAATTAGCTGCGACTGCAGCTATTCCCTTTAAAGCGACTAAACAGTGGACAAATAATTCATTTAGCCACGCCAGCATTCTTTATACATTAGATATCCTCATAGAGAACACCGATTACACCATACCTGAAATTTGGTTTGACTAAAACTTCCATATAAGCTTCCCCTCTAGATCCTTCTGGGAGGAAGATGCTGTCATGGAGGACAAGTAAATCCATCTCTACACAGATGTATGTAAAACCGATTGCGGAATTGGTGGCGGTGTTTTCCCAGATAAGCTAAATCTAAACCTCCCTTTCCATCTTCCAAATGACTGTAGCGTGTTCCAGGCAGAAGTTTTGGCGATTAAAGAAGCGAGGGCCTGGCTGAAGAAAAAGGTGATATCTCCAAAGGATATCCGCACCTTTTCGGATAGTTAGGTCGCGATCAAGACTCTGAACTCGGTCTCATTAAATTCTAAAACCACCCTTGAATGCCGATCATCTCCTAGGGAGATGGCAAAGCAGTTCAACCTTCACGTTTCTTGGGTGCCGGGCCACAGAGATATTCCAGGGAACTGCAGGGCCGATGAAAATTGGAACTACTCTAGCTATTCTACCGGAAAAGGGTAGCTCCTCGCGTGAGCTGAATTTTTTATTGATGAGCCATCTTTTGAGGTTAGGGAAGAGATAATAGTCCGAGGGATCCATATCCAGTTACCAATCGACGCCAAAAGTCCGCCCGATTCCGCATCAGCAAGTCCAAACACTTTTTCGAAGTGCTCTCGCGTTCGTGTTTTTAGTCAGGAGCGGAACCCGGCGACAGGATAACTTTTTCATATGCACACGCCCAAAATATGGCGTGTGCGCTCAGTACTAATCTTTGTAGTATCTGCTAGCTCGCGCACCTTTACTTTCCATAATATTTATCCAACTTTTCTTTTGTTTCCTTCTCCGTTTTGCCTCTCAAAAAATAATGTTTTGTGAGAGAACGAAAATCGTTTTTGTGCATACTCAACACGATGTCAAACACGTCAACCACAATCAGCTGTCAAAACAAAACTTAAGACAGTATCGCACTGAAATTTGACATATCTTCCTAAATATGAACGGACTTCAAGGCACCATAACCTTTTTTGCAGTAGCAGCGCATTCTGGTCGCCAAGGGGGCTACTTTTCACCCCACCTAGTAGTTCAAAGGTTGGCTTCCATAACGGCAGGTCTCATTCCATTTCCACGTCGGCTCTTCGCCTGCTTCTGACATCAAAGAGAAAATTTCCAAATCGTCATCTTGTCCCCATGTGCTCTATCTAATACGATGTTTTCTGATCCAAGCTGATCTTGTAGCAGGTGCAGTGCGTGCTCGACGATTATGCTATTGGCATTACAAAAGTCAATAGGCCACTCGCCACTGTATTTAGCTTTGTATTCAACACATGAGTTCAAGTGTTTTAATTCGGTTTTGACGTTGTCTACTTTGACGTTGAAAACTTCTATCGCAATAACGACGTCATCGTAGGCCATGTATCGTAAGCGAGCATCTAATATAGTTGAACTCAGAAGTTGTATAGTCCAATCAAATGAATATCCCATTCGGAAGATATTACTGTATTATGGCGATCTTTGGTACTACGTTCATACAAAAAGGAGTGTGGGCACTCTACGATTTAGACAACGAGTATATAAGACCCCTCTGAGGTATTGATGTTTGCATTCAGTTCGACAATGCCCCTAACTAACACAATGACCTACACTTTCGGCACACAGTACTAGCCATATGTACTAGAGTGATATATGGCAGAATCTTTGATCCAATCTAGAATCTAGATTCCAATCTGAATTATGAAACATCCTAAACGATAAGGAGTTCAAATTTCTTTCCATTGCCACTTAAAATTTCCACCCAAAGCAACTCCTTCTACCTTACCATTTGCAACGATTTAAGTCGCATTCAAAACAAAGTCAAAGCTTAATGACTTCCAGTTACCATACGTGCGTCATTATCCATTCGATGCCTAACTTTTATTCCGGTCGACCTACAAGGCACCATTCTTGACTCCGTGAACTTATTTACTATTCCGCCAGCGAACGTTGTTAAATTAATTTTGAATTCCTAATTGCAACTCAGCGAAAAAAAAATACGAACAGAGATTTGCAGGGAGAACAAAAATCGCAACAGAGCACATGTCCTTGCTTCAGCCAGCGCCGGCCAGACATTAATGACCCAACAACGACCAAGACACAGATAGGACGAATGAGCGAAAAAAAAAATAAAACGGCCAGTTGGGCAGAGTGGACTTCCATTTCGTATGGACAGTGTGAAGTCGGTAATGAAATTTAAAACAATTTTTGGTGTGAACCAGGTTTTCCCCAGGCCGGCCGGTACTGCAACAGATGGCTAAAGTTTCCTCCATGTAGGTACTAGGACCTTCAATGGTACCTACACAATGCTACTTAAACGTCACGTCCACAAAAGTGGGCAACGCTATTTTGCTACGCTGTGTGACTTTTTAATTAAAAACCGCAACTAACACCTCTAGTGTTGAAATCTCGAAATAGCCTCTCTCAAAAATTACCAAATGAATTCAGAATAAAGGATTTAAGCGGATTCAGGACCGCTAAAAAGGCAAGCATCAGATGTTTGTTGAAATTGTTTGTCTTTCCAAAATGCGCCGTTGTGGTTAAAAAAAAAGGATCTCCGACCAGGGCAATAAGAATGGCATCCGCTAAAGGAGAAAATATTTAGATTCCGGCAGAAGGCAACCAAAAATGGTAGAAAAAAAAAGAGGACAAATTTGCAAAGGCAATCAATATTTGTTTAGGAATTGAGAATTCCTTGGATGTTTGTTTGGCTTTGGCCTTTTATGCGTGTTCCTTCGATTTGATTGCTCCCTTGTGTCAAAGGCGATGTCAAGGGCAAGTGGATTTCCTTCATGACGCATGTGGATTTCAGAAAACGAGTAGACACTTTTGATGCGTGTATCTCGTATCAACTCGTATCAACTCGTATATCTGCTACGATATTGTGTGCTCGTAATAATCTTTTTTCCATCTCAGCAAATTGCAAGGATTACTTTCACTAAGATGAGTAGATGCAAACATAAACGGCACGCACTCTGTAATGAAACGTGCGTGCAGAGGGTTTTCGATCAGGAACCAGGCAATAGCCTTATTGATGGAGGGAAATACCGAGAATGAAGACCTTACCCCATCTGCAAGGACACGCACGCATCATATGCATGACATGAATGTTGTAGGCTGAAGTCTTTACTTGTATTCTACTTCTTATCCTTCCTTTTGGAAGGATTTCTGTTTGTTTTAATTATTCGAGGAGAAAGTTGCAAAGTTTTATTGGTTTTCTTTTCGAAGGATTATTGACGGGTTGTCGATTTGTTTGTTTGCTTGTTTTGTTGGTCCTTGCTTTTTTTTTCGTTTGAGGAAGAGACAGATTGGTGGATTTGACAGGGGATTGTTTGACGTGTCGTGTACGACAATGCTCTGATTCGATTAAGAGGAGGAATTTTTAATATAAATGAAATTGATTCAAATCTGGTTGCTGGAGCTTCAAAGCGGTAATTGAATGCCCTGAAAGACAGTATCAAGTTGTGTCTAATATATGTATACGGTTCGTTCGTGGATGGTGTTATAAGGAACGGTTTCAAAAATAAGCAATATTTCTTAACCATCTAAGCCGCTGGATACAGATTTTCTTTAACAAGGTCCGTGTGTGTCTATATCCCGAACTTTGTTCCTCTTACTTTGCCAATATAAGGAGTCAAATATCATGCGAAATACAATAGTTTGTTAAGAAATAATTACATAGATGGAAGAGTCTTTGACCAAGTTCATAATTCAGTGTCTTCTGCATGATGATGACGGGGCTTTGCAAAGCTGTGAATCCGATTTGTATTTGCATCCCATTGGAACGTAAACTGAATCAACTCCAAACGCGATGCTTAGCAATGTATGCAGTGCGAAGTGTAGAAGGAAAAAAAATATTACACAGTGCGGTTATCCCACCTCTGCCGCTTCCGCTCCTGGTCATAGTACTGTTGGAAGCACTCAATCTCTGCTGTTGCTGTATTCGTCATACGGCCCGGGTAATGACGGAATATACATATGTAACATCTGATGGATAGCGAATTGTGAGTGTGAATTTTGTTGGTGAACTGTTTCCTTTTCCTTTCAGCAACAAGTCATCAACCGATCCACTCACCATTGTCAACTTATTTGGCACCTTTTTTAAACAATACTTCACTAACGACTCCTTTGTACCAGATCTATCGTATTGAACTTCTCCAATGACCCACTTCTCTCTTACACCTTGGACCCGTCTTATATCGAATATAATTTACACCAACTTAATGACGAATTCGCACCCGGCCCAGATGGCCTCCCTGCCATATTTCTTAAACGATGTTCTTGATCTCTTTCCCTTGACCTATCTAATCTCTTTCGTTAAACCATTTCACAAGCAGAATTTTCTAAGGCTTGGAAAACCTCTTTCATAACCACAAAAAACCACAAGGTAGCCATCTCAGTCCTCTTATTTTTATATTAACCGATGATCGATAGGATCATCAAACACTCATCTGTCTCCCTCTACGCCGACGTTACCAAATTTTTCAAATCCATTTGCTCACCTCATGACTCCTTCCTCCATCATCAAGGCCTTGATAGTTTTTCGATCTGATAACTCAACATTTTTTTGGAATTCAATATCGCGAAATGCCAATCTTTTCACATAAGCGGAACCAATCTCCTCCTCGACTCTACCTTCTCCACAACCAACTTATCACCTCCGTTCAATCACTTCGCGACCACGGCATTTTGTGTGATAGGGAGCTCAACTTTTGTTTACATATTCTGCAGTAGGTCTTGTAAAACGGCGGCCCAAAGAATTTAGCAATGTAGCAATGTAGTTACACTACATTTAGGTTCATTGAATGTTCCATACTCCATTTTCGCGCTCACGTAGTAGCAAAATATGTAACACAAGGATTTTAGTTCACACAAATCTTCTGGTCCAGATAGTACATATATCTCCCTTTTTTCTGAAGAGGTGTTCTTCGTCGCTGGCAAAATCACTGCGTAAGCGTTTTCATCAATCCCACTCTTTCGGAGCAGATGGAAAACAGCATTTGTCCAGCCCGTCCCGAAAAAAGGCGAATCTTCTTCCCTCTCCTCCTACAGACCCTTTGTAACTACATCCCTTCTTTCCAAGGTCATGCAAATGCTGATAAACCCTCAGCTCATGAAATATCTCGAAACACGAAACCTTCTTAATGACCGGCAGTATGGTTTTCGTAACAACAGGTCCACTGGTGATCTGATGGCATGTCTCACCGAAAAGTGGAACCAAAGCGTACATCAATCTGGCGAAAGCAAGATAGTTGCACTTGATATTTCTAAGGAATTTGACAGAATTTGGCAACAGGCTCTTTTGTCGAAAATGCGTGCTCTCTTCTTCAATGGATTAGAAATTACCATTCGGAACCTTCAATTCAAGTTATCTTGGATGGTTGCAAATCTGATGTTCACAAAGTACATGCTTTTTAATTTTCAAAAATGGTCTCTTGTCTCCTACTTCTAATCCGGTATACGAGTATTTGCTGAGGGCAGTACCCTCTGCTTTTCATATTCATTCCCGGACTCACGTCCTTCGGCTATATAATGGGAACGGAAGCATATTATCCTTGAGTGTCACATATGTATATCGTTGAAACCGCAAATGTTAACGTTCTCGGTATGTGTGTCAGTGACAACTTAGGTTGCTTTCCTCAAACGGTTTGAGAAATACTTTTTCAGCTATGATCAGGCCTTAATATATAAGATATTTATCCGCTCAAAATTGAAGTACAAGTGATGCTAATATCACTCAGACAATGGACATTCGAGTAGTGTCTTCTGTCTCACCTTGTTCTATGCTATTTTCACTATCAGTGCTCCTCCGAAATTGCCAGTGACATTCCGCTTCTTCAAACTTTCAACCGTGACACCCATCTCGCTATGAATGCTCACCAGTGTACCCTCAAACTCACTTTCGGGCGTATTATAAAATATCATGATTTTTTCCTAAGCTGCACTACTCGCTTGTAGAATGCTCTGCTGGGCTCTCTATTAGCTAGTCATTGTAACTCGCAAACATTTAAAACCAACGTACATCGGTACCTCACTTTCTTTTCTTCCTAAGTTTCCCTCGCACGCGCTGTGTGCAAACATTTTAAGGGTACAAACATCCCTTTGAACGCGGGTTAATTATATGATTGAGCGTGAGCACCCTCTTTTGAATCTTATACCGCTAACCAGATAAAGATTTCGAAATGAAGAAAACATAACAGCCATAGCGGCCAGTATCGAAGAAGACCCAGAAATGTCGATTCGGCGCCGATCAGCTAAATTGGGCATTGCCAGAGAGTCAACCCGACTTATCTTGCGGCTGGATTTGGGCCTACACCCATACAAGATTGTGCTGATGCCGGAATCTGAAGCCGGACAACCATAGAAAACGCCGTGAATTGGCAAATTAAGCATTCGAACTGTTGGCCGGAGATCCGAATTTTAGCCAAAAATCATCTTCTCGGAGGAGGACCATTTTTAGGTCACCGGCTATGACTACAAGCAAAATTTCCATTATTGGAGCCAACGTAATCCACAAGTGTTCGGCCTAGCATCAATGCAACCACAAATATTGACTGCTTGGTGCGGTTTATGGCATGGCGTCATCATCGGAACTTATTTCTTTCAAAATGAGGAAGGACAGACCGTTACCGTCAATGGTCTCAGGTATAGAGCTATGTCAACCGACTTCCTGTGGTCAGAGCTCAAAAACACCGATATATCCGAGCTATGGTTCCAACAAGACGGCGCTACATGCCATAAAGAAATTTGGATGAGCTCGAGTCCAACATTCGACACGCTATTGCCGGAATAACGCCGCTCATATTGAACCGAGTCATCAAAAATTGGACCGACCGCTTGAAGCACTACCATCGAAGCCGAGGCGGCTATGTGAATGATGCGCTATTCCACACATAATTGCGTGAACGTAGCTTCAAAATGAAGATAGACTCAATTTTATATCTCACACCGTTTTTGCTTTATTTAATTTTTGTTTCCTATCGTTCTTATCTTGTCAACCTTTATAAAAAAAGCAAAAGTTGTACTTGTATCCATTAGGTATTTCAGTGGAAAATAAAAGTAAATAAGCTCTATCAACGATAAAGACAGAGACCGCAATTGATCGCTATTGGTTTTATTTACTTTCCTTGATAAAGCTACCAGTTTCACATCAATTGGGTACGTGGCAAAACTAGATGTGGGCCTGTATAATTCATTTTTACAGATGCTGTCATATGTGGCTGTGATATTGAGGTAGTGTGTATCACCTTGGAACTCCTGAATTTTTTCCAAGATGAAAATTTGATCTGCGGGGACTATCCTGGCCTAAGACCACTCCCGAGCTCCCGAGCCACCCTATTTATTCTTTTCTGTATGGCCGCTCTCTGCATCCATTGGTTTTTAGGTTTTCCTATCTACAAGTAGCCAGCGGCCGGTGTTGGGGGTATTCAACTACTCAAAAAATCAGGGGAAACTCAATCGTAAAAGGCCCTAGCGGTCTCTTTCGATTGTGGCCATTCGACATTGAATTTCATCACAATGCTTCGCTGGGATATCGGCATCCGTATCTTGGCTATAACAAGATCGATGTTAGCTCGTCCCAGTCCTGGTCGATGTCATCTGCTCGGAACGTTCGGGGAAATCACTGTAGAGTTTCATTGCATCGATCGTAATATGATCAATTTGGTTGATGGTTTGTTGTCCACCAGCCACACATTTCTCTTTATAGATATCAAGGTGTGGAAATCGGTGATGGCTATAAGTAGATTACGTTCCGCTACAAAGTTAATAAGCCTGTGTCTGTTTCCAGAGATGATGTCGTGCAGAATGTTCGTCCGATTTTCACATCATGTTCAGGGCACTGCTCGTAGATTTTGTCGAGGAGCTCGTAGGTGCAGTCGTTCTCCTGGTCGTAGATCCTTATGAGACTTATGTTGCCAAATATAGGCTATTCGAATCGTCGTCGGACGTTCACTTGTATGCCTGAAGCTCAAGACTCGTTTTCTGTTATTGGTAATGCTGAATCACTACAGGTAGCTCTTCTTTGCTAGCATTGTACTGTCTCGAATTCAAACTGTGGTACCCCTTTTTGTATTTTTGTAAACGGTTGTCGGAGTTTTGAGGTCAATCGTGAGCAAATTTAAACGACAAGTAAACTAAACTCCATAGCGTTACGACTTGTTAAGGTCACATATCGGGTGCACTTGTGTCCTGGAGTATTCAAATGCTATGCTTGGGCAGAAGTCGAAAATATCCACTTATACTCGTAGTAGAGATTTTTGATACTTAGGCGTATTTTCCCAGAAAATTGTTAGTGTTTTCGTTGTTTACCTGAATTGGTCTTCTTTTCCTTCTTCCGAAAAACACCTTACTCACAGAGTGACCCCCACTCATCTGGGAAAAAGCTGTAAATTATTGATGAGCACGTTTGTCACCTCATTCCTTCAAATTGTTTAAATATTGCTCCATAATACTTATCCCCGGCTAATTCATTTTGTTAATGTTCGTTATTAATACTCTCGCCATTCATCAAATTCTCATTAAACTGTCACCTTAGTCAATACCACACCATACCACCCTTCGCCCGAGGTCGCCTTCATTACGTTAATAAAATGCATTAGCCCACTCCAGGCGTTTATTTGATGCTAATCCTTCCAATCACCCTCTCTCATCAATTCGTGTCAGAAAATATTATCTCTCAACAGCAAACAAAGGAGTAATCACCCCTAATAATCCGGGCTTATGCTCATATTTGCTTATGATGACATAATCTCGCTCGCCTGTCTGATCCTTTCGTTATTTTTTTTTTTTCGAAGGAGAGAGCTCCGAAAATTGTAATCTCCAATCAAAATTCAAATCGAATCCTTACCCACAAATATTTCGCGAACACCAACAGGGTGAAAAAGACAACAAAAGATCCAAAGGACAACATTATGATAACCAATAACCAAGCATCAAGCACCCATACGATTGGCTAATATAATATCCTGGCGGCCTTTCAGCTACCCATCCCAATCCCAGTCTCAATTCCAGCTTCCCTCTTGAACTTCATTACTCACTCAACGAAGCACAAAATCGAAAGTTTCCCAACCGAACGGCAGTACGAGAAAGCGTATCCTTGCGCAACGCAACACTATCACTTGGAACCGGAAAAACTAAAAATCGAAAACAAAACAACTTTTCCCGAGACTTAAAATAATGAAATTTCCACTTTTGAAAAGGGTCCTGGAGTTCTGACCAGAAGGCTCATTGTAACCGGCATCAAAACCCATATACGCCAAAAGTACCCTCGTCCAATTTTTGCCCACCACAAGAGCTATTGTTCATAACCATGCGAATCCATATGTGTTTGCCTGTGTGTTAGTCTTTTATAGAGGGTACCATCGTGTGCATCAAAGTGTCAAGTGAGTCCGATAGACCGTAAAAACATTGACGTTGACATTTCGCAAGGGTGAGCCATATAGTTAAGCACAAAAAGTTGACATTTCTCCAGGGGAAACTGACGAAAACACAGTTACCAATGAGACTTGACTGATGGTTTAGTTTGAGTACGATGCTCTGTACTACGAATATAGTCTGACGGATTCCCCACAGGAATTAACACAAAATGGTGTTACCACGAGCAACTACGACGCGTGAGTAAATCCGGATAAACGTATTTCGGATCGGGAAGACGTAGACGAACCGAAAAACGCAAATATGTCAGAGAAACGTCAATCAGAATTACGCTCACGAAACATCCTAAAGAGCGAAGTGTTTTCCAATGGAAGACATCAGCAATGTGATCTGTCAAATTGACAGAACGACTGTCAAAGTGCGCAGAATTTGGTGGTGGTGTTATGTTATATGATACATATTTCCAGGCCTTGAATTTAACGCTCGCCAGGAGTAAAAGTTTAAGTGATCCTCAACCTTTAAGTGCTGCTTTGTGGCCCTTTTTTTGACAGAAATTTTGACAAGTAGCTGTCTTCTTAGCGGTGGGGAGGGAAGTTCATGTTCATTTTGAATTGTTAATTACGTAGAGTGGATATTGTTTTGTTGTATAACGTTCATAAGTCCTTTGGGGGTTTTTCAACCCTCGTCTCCCCAACGAAAACACCAAAAAAAAAAAAACACAGTGAAAAAAGCCGGAGAGTGAGAATATTTTGAAAAATTGACTAGAAGGAAGATATTTCCCATGGGAATGGACGTATTTGGGCAGATGAGTTTTTTTTTTTTTTGTAGAAAACAAAATGGGGTGTCAAGATACTTTTTATTATTAAAATGAAATCGGTGTGAGTCATATATACGTGTACATTCTAGCGGGGGAGTAAAAAGGTTTTGAATAAAGTATGAAATTGTTGCGTCTTTTTTTATGACAGCTGGGATGTTATTCTGTCTAGAGGGTGGCTGTTCGTACGTATACCTATTGTCTATGGGAAATTTAATTCAGCCGATGTATGTACTATTTGCATGTAAAATTGAAACGCCTTCAAATACGACTTTTAAGGCTCTGCCAGTCGTTTGTTGTATCTGCTGCATGCATTTTTAATATAAATGACCGACATAGAATTTCGCGGGAGGGTAGTAGCTGTTTCTTTATAATGCAGCCCAGAATAGTTCTATGTAGCTATAATTGAAGAGAAAACTGTGATTTCTGATTACAAAACAATGCGACATACATTTTTGTGCTTTGAACTACCCTGTCATATTCCTTTCATTTTATGAAACGATTTTCAAGGTAAGAGTTTTAAGTGAGAAGTGAGCAAAGCAGTCTGCCTAAATCGGAGTATATACACACCTTAGGAATGTTGAAACCAGTGGCATATGCAACTAGGCCAAACAAAACAGAACAATACAACTTGTTTCAAGGATAGCAGAAATGCTGACTGCGGCCAATATAAAAAAAGCGACATGCAGGTTGGCGACTATTATAGTGCAGGTTCGTTCCTAATTATTCCAACGTCTACGCTCGGGTATATGTAGATGACTAGCTGTATTGCAGGTTGGATCATCCGAAGTAAATTCCTGAACTAAATCCAGACGTCATCGACGATTGATACACTTTCAGCCAATTCTCTCAAAACGGAGATTTTTCTATTTTTGTACTGAAAAAGTCGCGTTCAAAACTCCAAGGCCCTGTCAGCTTCCTAGCAGCGTCAAGGAGCTTTCGACGAGACATGGGATTTTTCACCAAAGAAAGCCCTTATGATCTGCATGGCAATTATATCCATCCGTCCGTTGCCTTGTGGAAAAAGCTTTCATGAAAATACCTCAGTGCAGCTTTAACAAACTCACAAGGACGGTTCGGTTAGACTCGGCTGCAGGGGGTTCTCCCTAATACGTGTGGCTCTGGCCTGAACACACAAATGAATCTCCCAGTCGTATCATAGACTATACTCGCCAAGCCATCTTCCAACTGTCTTCTGACTCTGGTCCTATGGACATGTTGTTTGATGCAATTACACCAGCACTCTTTTTGCTGCGAAAGTGTAAAATAGAGAAGGAATATAGTCGGGTCTTCAAGGACGAATCCGAAACTGATTTAGAATACGACGCTTGCCCTCTTCAGGAAACCTGTCTTCCAATTAGAGATTGTAGAATATCTGCATCTATAGTGACACTCAAGCTGCGCTTAAGACCTTGGTCAATTTACCCACCACATTCAAGTTTAAGGCCTTGCTGAACACTTTTACAAGCTAATTCGAGAATGCAAAGTTTCTCTGGGCGCAAAGGAATTGCGCGAAGTGAGACTTTCTGAACTCAAACCTGCATTAGGGCCACCTGAATTATTGGTTAGGGTTCCATTATCAGTTGGTCTTGTTTTGAGCATATAACTAAAGATGGCACGACTCTGCGGGTTGCCGGCAGACCAAATAAATGCTTCCCTATGTCGCTAAGAAAACAGCTGCAGTTCCATAGTGGCGGCATAATGGGGCACCACGCTCTTCAAAAACACTCAAGTGTCCAAGGTGTCAATGACCTCGCGACACTGAAAGCATCGGTTTCCACTTGATCACCGGAGAACCGCCTGGGACCTCGGTGCCAATCCTGCGTGTTGTTGGCAGTCGGAACACATGGAGTACAATGGACCAGTTTTGTATCTGCGTGCCAAGCACCATTCTGAAAAAGATGTTGCGAATTATGTAACATATATGAGAATGAAAATTTTCATCCGCATATAATTCATCCTTAAAAAAAAAACAGTGTCCAAGTCATAGGTGACACAACATCTGGCGCGATGAACTTCTTCTGTGAATCTCTGATTTACATCAGGCTGTAGCCACTGGGCTTTAATTTCATGGTTGCTGGTATTGTAGGTGCTTTATCACTGAAGCGCGTTCTGCGAAAGCGTGATGCATCAACCAACACAAGCATGCAATGAACTCTTGACTTGTTTTCAATTGCCTGCTATTATTTGGTTGAGGTATCCTTCCATTTTGTAAGGCTTTCTATGGTGTGGTTTTTTAAGCTAAACAATTGTTGCTGTACATTTGTTTTAATAATTTTTATATGTATCTCATTCTCCAACGTCCATCATCGGAAAGTGGGTCAACAGCTTAACAAAGTGAATCTGCAGCAAAAGGTAATGTGTTTCTATCTCTGATGAGATATTATTTCTGGAACCTATAGAGGCTCCGTCTTATAGTTGACTTGTTTCATTTCTTGAAAGTACAAATGTGTTATGATTTTTATGGCGTCCGTATGAAGCAACCATAGAGCAATTGAGTGTAGAATCCTCTTTTACTCGTAACAACTTGTTTTATAGACAGGCGTTAAGGCCCCTAAGGTTTTTTTTATTTCCATTGATGATTGCTGATCAAAGCTGAAAGACAAATAATCGCTGCGCCATACACGATATAGAAATTTCAACGACGGAGAGCTCATCAAAACAGAACACTGCAAACCACTATGCCACAGCACACTATAAAACTTCAGCGTATCCAATATTGCACAGCGGAAAGGAAAGTATCCGACACAAATTTTGACTAACAACGACTCCGGAAAATATCAATTGGAACAGTGCGAACAAAGTAAACGGATAGCAACAGAAGAATAAAAAAGCGCTCTCAAACGAATAAGACCTAGAGCAGTCTGTTGACTTAACTTCCCGAATGCAGACTTCATGCCATTTTCTAGAAAATCTTCTCAACGAGTTACGAGGAATCATAAATGCTTACAAACGGCTTTTCAAGAGTTGCTTTATGTAAAAGACTCATATCCAGTCAACAATGAAGGACCCGAAAACAATGGCTAATATCCTGATATCTTATTAGTTATACATGGAGTTTCACCTACGAGAAGATTATCCAATCTTAATCCCTTTCTAAATTTTCATATAAAATACTTTCCAGCAGAGAGTGTGATGATAGAGTTGTCTTAAGCGTACCAAGATTCTAGGACTCATCCTAGACAGCAAACTGAGTTGAAAAGAAACAAAACATTTCTTATCGCCCTCTACTCGTGCAAGGAAGCTAGAGGCTCAAGGTAGGAACTCCAAGACTGAAGAAAAATCCGCAATAGATTATACAGCGTCGTCGACTCCTCCATTTTACCAAATTTCAGCTTATTCAAAATTACTTCAAGCTCAGTCCTTTCACTTGATTCGGCAAATAGACAACGTAACACCACAATTAAGAGCTGTGGAGATAGGCAAAAGCGTAATATAATCGAAAATATTTACTAAGTAACTCCCATGGCTTCATGATACTGCATCTAGTAAAGCTCTCATATCCTTGATCCGCTTCGGTATGAACCTTTTTGGTGCTGGACTGATTGCCTGTACGTTCAGAAAGTGTAGTTGGTTAAAAACGCGAGTCACAGATGCTGTTTAGATCTGATCCGTCGTACAAGGCCTACAACTGCGACTGATTTAAACCCCGCAATGGAAAAGATGTAACTTGCGCCATAGGCCGGGGGATTCGTATCAGAAAAAATGCGTTCCAGAGGACTCATCTTTCAACACTCTATTCAGTTACTCGCATACGCAGACGAAATTGATATAATCTGAAAAACACAGCGAGGTGTCTGAACTCTGCGCGTTTAGGAGTCATCTGTAATGACAGCTTACAGCTATCGTGAAATGTCACGACGTTTTTGATCCCGTTTTTTTTTTTTTTGGGCTGCAGATTCTCGAATTTTACGTTCGTGAATTTGTATTTTGATTGAATTAATTGAAGTAACAAAGAGTTTGTTTTTGTATAAAGTAAATAAATCTTAAACACTTTAGTGTCAATGGAGCGTTTGCGACTATTGAAGCATGAGCGGTAAAAATGTGCTTAGCAGTGAATGAAGGAACAGCAAAGTATTGTGTATTGTTGTCAATAAAAAGGGACATACAACATCGACGCCTAGGAAAAAACGTCACGATAGGCAACTGCAACTATGAGGACTTTAATGTAAAGGACTTTATCTTCTTATCTTTATCCGCTATCAACGATACAGACACAAGCGCGTAAATCATGCGAAGAATCATCAGTCCTTAAAGGGTGCTTCGTTCTTTGGGTAATTGTCGGTCCACCTTGTATCAGCTTCGAATGGAGGAGACATCTCAATAGTGAACTCTATGGGATGTACAGCGGGGCTAAACTGGTCAGAAAAGCTTGGATAACCCAGCTGAGAGAGCTTGAAGGCATGGACATTAGCACCCTCGTAGAAGCAAAGTTTTCGACCCCAACCAAGCTGGTAAAAGACTCCCAAACTGGAAAGGCATTTCAGTTCAGCTGAAGGCTACCCGAGCCTAAATGAAGTGAAAGTTCGGTTTATATCTAAAAACTACAAGTTTCTTTTTAAGCATAAAATAAAATGAACAAATATCAATTATTTTCGAAATATTGTAGCTTTGTTAAGAAGAACGAACATTTCCATTAATTATGCAATACAATTTCCTTCATGTGGTCTCCCCGGTTGGGTACGAAGTAACCCATTTAAGACCTTGTTTATTATTTCTGGCTCTATCTTACGAATGGCTTCGACGATATTCACTTTGAGGACTTTAATCGGTTCTGTATGGTCCGCACAATATCTATCTTTAAGGGCACCGCATGACGGGGTCAAACCGCAGCTCCGAGGCGGCCATTTGACATAGCCAAGGCGGCCGATAATACGATTATAGAACTTAGCGCGCAAAAGATCGATTGTTTGATGAGTTGTGTGGCATGGTGCGCCAACATGCTGAAACCAAATATTGCCCAAGTCCATATATTCAATTTAAGCCCACAAAATTCGGTAACCATGGCTGTGTAGTGTTGACCGTTGACCGAAATGACATTTCCGGCAACATTTTGGAAATAAAATGGGCAAGTGGTGCAACCACTCTAAAATTTGAACCAAACTGTCACTCTCTGCGAATGCATATTCTTCTCGACAATCATGTGCGGGTTTTTCGATCCCCAGACTCGGCAATTTTGTTAATATAGCGAACAAGATGAAAATACTTCAGAGAAAATGATTTTTCGGCCAAATTCAACGTCCAATTCGAGCTGCTGTAAGGCCCAAACTGAGAAGTGATAGCGAAGCGGATGGAATAATCTGAGATCTTTGTGTAAAATTCTCATCACGCTGGTGCGTGATATGTTGAGTTGTTGAGATCGATGGTGAGTCGATGTTCCTGGATTAAGTCAAACACACTCGGCCACGGCAGTCATAATCTTGCATAGACCTTGTAAGACAAAAATACACTGTTGCGTGGTAAACAACTCCATAACTAAAATTGCCTTAGCTTGTACTTGACACCTGTCATAAAGGTTATAAATTCAGTGTCATTTATTGACATCCGGCATTACCGGCTTATGTTGGCTAACCCTGTAATGATAAGCTGGTCCCCTCCGGTATACCATCCCATCCCATGGTCAATTAAACGACAGTACAACACCATTGTATTTATTTTTTAGTAAAGCATTGGACATTTCTGAACGAATTTTAACAACACCAGCATATTTACAAGCTTGAAGGGCTTTTATATGTAGGCAAAGATTGGCTCATAACTTTAAATCTATGTTCTTAGAATTCCTGAATGGGGTGGAGTAGCCCAGAGAAGTGATTTGGAAGATGTCCTTGTCATCAAAAAAAATGTACTTTACTTGAATTTAATTTATTAAACTTGCTTTATCCGAGGAAGCGGTATGAGTAGATTGGTCGTTTGAATGCCTTTGATAAAATTTCCACCCAAATTCCTTCCAGTGGACATATCTTTGGCTGATTTATACGATAATTGGAACATCGAACTCTGACGAAACCTTGTTTTTCACCACCAGCCGGTGCATTCTAAAGTAAGCAGGGCTTTTTAAAAATAAGAAAACCGATTTGTTTTATTCAAAAAATTCTCCTTCCGACTCAATACAGCGATTGGCATGGTCCTAAAAATGAGTGTTTTAGATCGGCGACCAGGATGTCCTTCAGGAGATCGGTACAAGACTTTTGGATCGCATCTACGTCCACAAAACGCCTTCCTCTCATCGAAAAATACATCTTTCCGAAAAGGCAAAAGCCGTACGGTGCCGAATCAGGCGAATACGTGGAGTGATTGACAGTTAAAATGCGATTGGTCACAAGTGTCCATCTATGAGTTGGTGCAAAAACGCCAAATTCCTTTTGTGTGATATTCTGGCCGAACACCATGAATACGATGCACTCAACACTTCAAGACACCAAGACAGAATTGTGTATTAACTTTTTAGCCTGGCGGAATGAACTCTTTGTTGAAAACCAACATTTTCTTTACTTTTGACTTCTCCAAAAGAAATTTCTTGGGTCTTGGGTACAATATTGAAAACCTGTTTACTTTGGATGCGAACTTTTTACAATACTAGACCAAATATTTTAAATGATTGTGGGTGGGTGCGGTAATATTTCTGAGCTATTTAGTTACATCAAAGGTAGTTGGATAGCAACGTTCAGAGAAGGATTTCGGAATTTACTGTATATCGGGCTTAATCTAAACTGCCCTTTGCAACCCATATTAGGCGAATGACATGGCGATGACACTATTAATCACCTCCTTAGTGACTCTGACTATTTTACTTTACATGTAGATACCTAATAGACCTGTAGGGCATATGGTTGGAGCTAATGCGGTAAGCACTCCACAAATGAAACACGAAAGGCAGTGGAATTCCACTGGTATATGAAACGTTTTCACTGGACAGTTCTTTGTTTTCTTGTTTTTTGGACACCACCAATAAAGCCAACCTTTCTTGAATTACGTCGAGTAAAGTAATTGATCCACAGGCTATATAAAGGCCGTAGACCCATATAATTATAAAGTTCATCAGTGTCTGATAATCCAAATATTAGCAATTAGAAGACGGCATTATCTGCACCAATCTTCTGAACTAACATTAGGACTATAGGCTCGAAAATTCCTGCAGTAGATTTTTGTCCTAAAATATCCCTGCAGCTGACTGAGCGAATTACCGAAAAATTCCTCGAAATCAAGCGAGAACTTCTCAATAATCTCTTTATCCACAGGTGTTGATGCCACATGACATTTGTTCTATTTGATATACGAGTTGATCTATAAAAAAATCGTCTATTCTGCAGCCATATGTTCGACACTATCATTTAAAAGAATCCCTCCTCATAATGCATTCCTGTTAACACCTCTGCACTTCTCTAATTCAGTTATCATCTGCTCTGCTATTAGACCGCAACCAAAGGCTCCCAACCAGGACATTAAAACCACAATGCAGTAGAACAAGAACAAGAAAAGGAAAAAAAAAAGGAGAATCAACTTCAGGATAAGGCAAAAAAATAGGAATGATTGACGAGCTCGAATAAAAGTCCATCCACTAAATGCGGTCATTTGTACGTACAATGTTCCTAATAATAGCAGAGTTGTTAAGAAGGATCTGAACAAAAACGAAAAGGATCTGCCACATTCAATTGAACTGACATCTTTTCAAGCAGAAGCGCGCACATAGGGATACTAGTGTTGAAATTTAACTTCTTACAACTCAATCCGGTTGCTGTCCTCCTCTTGTCTATGTCGATTTTCTTATTGATGCGGTTTTTGTGTTGCGTTTTAAAGGAGGATCTTCTTCACAGAAGGATTCCTTTCGCCGTAGGAGGACACTGTCTTTCAGAAGCGTATCAGTTCTTTTGTGATTCATAGTTTGTACTCGTGTGAGCATAGTTTATAATCAATCAAAATCCTGTGGTCGTTGCTACGTGGAAGATGGTACTTTTCCAGGATATTGGAGGTATTTTCGAATGACTTTTTGAACAAAAAGGACATGGATTCAGTATTGCCCTATTCAGTGGGATGAACCAGTCCAATTTTTGTTGTCGTTTAGATTTAAGTCATTTGCCATAAAAAGGGAGATGATGTGTCGTAAGGACGACAGGACGAGCAGTATGAGACATATGTATACGTTCCTACTACTTTTTTAAGCACCCAGCTGCCTGAAAAATGTTGTTTCATTTCTGGGGGAACCTAATAACAATTTTTATTTCTAATTTTTTTGATGGATGAGGAGCTTGTTCGCGTGTCGCTGGTCATAGTTTGAAAAATTATTCTTGGGCAATTCAGTCTTTCAATCGGCCCTGTCTGTTCTAAGCGTAGCAACTAATAATTTCGGATCCTGGACAAGTAAGATTTTCATTTCACTTATTGTCGTAGAACCAATAGATCTATCACCATTTATTTGTTGCGGCATTTGATATGTGATGAAACTGCTCTGCCGGAAAACTAGCACCGTTTTGGCAGCTGTCGACTTAACATGTTAAGTTCAAACAGTTTTTTAAACCACTGAACGGAAAGACCGATAAATTGTCTTTTTGTGCCGCGTACCATCTAAAATTGGATAATTTTGCCCAATTTTTCTGCAGACATGAGCTATGAAATGATACAAGTGCATCATTTTGGGGTAGTAGCAAATGTAAATACAATATCGTCTGACCTGGTTGCTAACAATGTTGGATGTCTCGTCTTTGTTGAAGAGGAGGAATTCGCGGTAGGCTTTAAGGAGAAGATCAACAGGACTCTTAATGCGCCTTCTGAACTCAGAGCATAACAAAAGCTAGAGGAAGCTGTACAGAACTTGATGGGTGCCCTTACCAAGTAAATTGACATGTAGAGGTAGGAAACAATCATATTAGAACCCACAACGCAGAATTTTCATTACATGCTTGACACTCACTTCCTAGGTAACCTAACCAGAACCAGCTCACAACCACCCCCTACTAATGAATCTACAAGTAGACTGAATAGCACAACATGCCGTAGCTGATGCCGATTAGAGATCGGTTGTGGTGATGGATGAGGCAATCAAACATGCTGGCTCCAAATCACTTGGCACCGATGGCATATAGCAAGCTTTGCTACAAGAAGATATATATCAACTGCTACTATCTCCGAAGGGAGTCTTCACCTGGCATACATACCGAAACTCAGGCGAACGGTGAGAGAAGCCCTTATACTGAACATCAGAAAAGATGATTACACGCTCGCCTTTTAGCTTCAGATTAATAAGCCTGACTTCGTTCATGTTGAAAAGCATGGAGAGAAAATTGCAACTGTCCGAGATGCAACCTGTTTACCAACGCGGAAGATCTTGCGAGAGTGCACTACAAAATTTGGTAGGCAGAATTGAAGGCGCCCTGGGTATTTTCATCGATATTGGGGTGCTTTCGACAACGCAGCTTTTGACGGCATATATTACACGGCCCAACAAGACGGCGTAGACGAATCGCTAGTTTTGTGAATGAAAGCAATGCTGATGAATAGGACACTGGTTGAGGATACTGCCTGCGGCCAATATGTGATGGCGGAGGTAAACAAGGCAGCGTTCTGTCTTCAACGTTCTAGTGCATGTTGGTCGACTCACAGCTCAATGCGCTCAATAGTTCTGACTGCATATGTGGATTGTTCCCCCGCCCAATTATCAAGGCTTCACTCATCAATGACGTTGTCTAATAAAAAGCGGGGGCAAATTATTCTATAACTGGTCTTATCGTAAACATCTTCAGATTACAGCCTCTGAATGGTTGCTACGATTTGACCAGTTACAAGTTGCCGGTCATAGGTCTTGTTGGCGGCTGGACCACCGGTAGCCCATACCAGGACCTAAATCATGTTACCATGGGAGTCAGGAGCCCCCCGGATCGTCATGGTGGCTGTGGTTTAAACCCAAATCGCGGGTAAGGGTTTTCCTTGGTTTAACCCATTGTAGAGTAGCAAATAAGTACTGGGTGCTGTGACCTTAAGAATAGTAAGAGGTTTTAGGTCGGCCTCGACTCATACCAAGGGTGGAACTTGTGCCTCCAACACAGTTCCGAATTGGTATCAAAATATTTGTGGCGAGCGATGGCAAGGCGTATCCTTGCTCCCTATGGATGTATGGGCATCTCGTAAACATAAGGTCTTAAATGACAGGTGGTTTACGTTAAAAATCATGGAACGTTCTGCATATGTGGATGATGTAGCTGCACTGTGTTGGATCGTGGCTAGCGACTCTCTGTTCTAAAGTGTAGAAGCTCTAGACGTGATAGACGAAATGGGTTGTCAGTCCTACTAAGTATGTCGGTGTCATCCTGGAAACAAACTTCTATGGACTAAACATATTAGCTCGAAAACCACCAAGGCGCTGTCAGTCGGCAAGACATGAAGCCTGTAGCCGAGAACGGTCCATTGGATCTACACGCCTGTGATAAGCTTAATTAGAACTTATGCGTCAGTGATCTGTTGGCACAAACTTTCACGTATATACGTTACTGCTAATTTTAACAGCTTCAAGAAACTAGATGGATCTCCCTCTCCTTGATATTCATTCCATGTGCTGCACTATCAAAGCCATTTTCCATTTAAAAAGAACAACTCCTGCTGCGAAAAAAGTATGAAATCGACTCTTTCTGTGCCCAGGACTGGTTTCGGCAAGAATCTGAACCATAGATAAACTAACTAGGTATAGTTAGTCTATGATCTGAACCAGGAAAGGAATGCAGTCGGGTCTTCACGCACGGCTCCAAAACTGATATAGGATGGGTTTCTAGTATCTTTCTAGAGGACGATGACGTTAGATTTCACTTCTAGTTAAGAAAATTTGGGTCTATCTTCCAAGCGGAGGTATACGTAATCCCAGTGGTCATGAACTAAATTGTGAAGAATCAGTGGAGGAAGCGAAGCTTTCCATCTGCAGCAACATCTAAGGTGTGCTTAAATCTTTGTTGAACCCTCTCACTTCTAAACTACTGTAGTTCGAGTTTGCAAGACTATACTGAACGCCGTCGGAAGGCTGAATTTTCTGAGACTTGTTTGAGCCCCAAGTCACAATGGCATCACGAGAAATCAAATCGCCGAAGAACTATCTGAGCAGGGCTCAGAGGAGAATTCTTGAGGACCCGTACCTGCGTTGAGACCGCCAGCATCCGCTGTTAGGGTTTTCATTGGCATTCGAGTCTCACATGAGCAAAACTGTGTATGGCATGATTTTCCGGGTTGATGTCTCTAAGAGTCACCGACTTTCCTCTTGTCATGTAGGAAAAATTACTAGCTGCTTACTGGCGTCATGGCGTGGGAATTCCGCCTTTGCTAAGCATTATAGTGTGCTGGACATAAGTGGCACAATATATTATAGTAAAGGGAACATACAAGAAGTTCTTGTCTGAGTGCTCTGTTCCGACAGATAAAAGGAAAAAGGGCACCATCATCTCAGGCCATAGTTTAATTGGCAGCCATACCAATAGACTTGAATTACCTTTTAAGGATTTCTGCAGAAGCTGTATAGATAACAGCAAAAGGGAAACAATTTTTCAATTGGAGACGAATAGTCCATCTGAGGTATTTCTTCTTCAATATCAGTCCGAAATATCAGTCAGTGCTTTCCTCGTTCTTGCTAAATTTACCGAATGGTTTGGCCTTAAAGCCAGTCTGACAAATGCAGATTTTCACTTTTAGGTGTGGTGATACAAAGGACCTCTTGCCTACGAGAATATGTTCCACGTGCACTAACTAACGAGGGCAATTCAACAAGGTAATTCCCTGCTAAAGTGTAGAAATTTCATGTCGCTTGCTACCATTGGATGCTCTGTAGCGAATTGGATATACGAGAATGGATTTTGGAAGTCAATTCAGGCTACATCTGTTCACTTTATCAGTTCTTCTTACTTTGCTGGCACTGTAATCATGATTTAACCGTTCGTATGCCTCTCTGGGAACTCGGTAATTAACTTAGGACAATTGAAGTGATCACCATGATACGTAGAAATTCCAGTGGCTTATAAGCCACACAATAGGTAGAACCAATCCCATTTTCGAAAAGCGGTCATATCCAATTTCTCTGCTTGCATCAATCGTTGAAACAAACTTTGCTTTTACTGTTCTTTTTTATGTCCTTTGGTCACGTTTTCAGTTTAGGTATCCAACAGTGATATATGAACTTTAACCTCAAGTTCGTCTTCTGTTCTTCACTGCGCATTCAATTAGGCCACGCTTTGTGTGGGTATAGCTCAAATGTGACTATTAGTAGGTCACATGCCTGCTGTCCAACAAAATCTGTTCGCCGATCGAAATTATATTTTACCTACGTGATTCGAGGATAATATGTTAGAAGGTTCAACTACGTAGAAGGAAAGACCAGATTGGGGATCCCATTTTCCAGAAGGCTTAACTCGAAGAGCATAACGAGTCAGTCATAAGCTAAGCCACGGTCCTTTCGGTTCAGCTCTATGGTATTTAATTGGAGACAAATTGCCCAAAGTAATCAAAGTGGCTAATTTTTAAAGCTTTAAATCCTTGAAAACTTCCCAGACAATTCAATGGAAATTCGCTTTCAAAATTTTTAGACATTCCACAAAATCCTATAAATCTTTACACTCCATCAAATCCACACACGAGTACGGTACTCGTTAACTGCATACACCTCACCTGTCCACCGCATGTCTACTGAAAAAAAATCAAGCTCATGTCCTTTCAATTCCTCGTGGACGTCAATAAATTAAGCAAAACATTCACAAAATATATGCTCGCCCGGCCACATATCAATCCAGCACCAAAGTCCAGAGTATCTACGGATATCGGAGCGGGTATCTGCACATTTTACTCATATGTAACACGCTGGATAATATATTTGATTTGTACTTCCGCTTGGTGTACGCCTACAGTGTAGATAATTTTTATTGCATGCAAAATAGCGAAAATCCCTTTGTAATGCGTCAGTGTCCTTTTATCAATCTCCATTCCTGATTTTACCCTCCTATCCCACCCTTCGTGCGAATGATATTTTTGTAGTTTAATTGGATTTTTCGTGTTCAAGTGGACTTAGGGGGCGGATGACAGAGGGTACGGTATCGATAGATTTCGAGGGAATATCGAACATTTTATGTACATACTCGTAGTTAGTGGAAAAACAAAAACATCCCTCTGCTGGACCAAACTGTGTAATTCATTTTTTGATTTTTTTTTCCCTGCACAGGACATGGGGTTTACGATTGTGGAGGTGTGATTGGGAGATTCAGGAACAATGTGTGTTCCTGGGGATAACAATGAAAAATTGGAAAATATGAAAATTTGCTGAAATTGTAGGTTAGAGGTACTCAATTGGAGTTCGGGGACTGAAGTGTTTATTCTGTGTTTGATGGCAGGATTGTTGCTTTGGGGTGCAGATTTTCAATTCAATGGAAATTGCTGCGATGATTTAGTCACTCCATTGTGCTGTTTGGAAGCGATGTGTTAGATTATTTGGCCACTTAAAAGTGTAGTTAAATTAAAAGTTATGTTGGTTCAATGTTAGAGATTGAAGTGGGTCTAGACGTCCCTAATTGTTCATTTATAATCGTGTTTTGATCTGCATAAATTAGAGTGACAATATCTAAGAGTTTCACACTATTCAATTGTCACACTGCCTTCAAATTTGATACACATCAAGGTCCACTAATATGGTTTATTATAATTTGAACATTTTAGAGGCTTGAACAATGTAAGCGATGTTGTGGTCATTCTGTTGTCGAGAACTATTTTGCTAATCCAAACTTTCAAAACCATTTTACTAAGAGAAGAGCAATCTTTACACGAGTGAGGCAGCTTTTAAAGTATTCCCTTCCCTTAACTGCCAAAGAAGCGACAATCAACAATTTATTGCTTACTTTGTTCAATAAAATGGTCAGAGGCGATCGGATGCTTCACTAATGCAGCGAAAACTTTACTATTCCACTGTATAAAGGCAAGAGCGACACGAAAAATTGCAACAACTGCCAATCTGTGAAGCTAATGTCCAATACTACGAACATATTCGACAAGACTTATGTTACTTACTTAGGCGGCGCTACAGTCCGGGGTGGACCTGGGCCTCAACCAACACCCCTCCCGAATTAGCGCGGTCTTTGGCTAACTGCCTCAAGTTGCGTACTCCAAGTTGGTTGAGGTCACCTTCCATATGCGCGAGTTATGGTCGTGGGGAACGCTTGCAAGACAAAAAATGAACAACTTGTTTCGGTGAGTGCAACTTTATTATTGATTTTTAATTTTTTAGCTTTTACATTGGTTTGTACATTTTTTGCTGATACAGTATTGTTAAGTTCTACGAATTGCACCGGATGGGTGTCTCAAATTTACTTTATTTTAATTTGATGTTTTTTCTGTGGGAAATTTCTGTGGTGTCGTCTTAGGGTGTTTGACTCGTGGTGGCGTATGTAATTCGCGCGCCACCTAAGGCGAGGCCTTCTTCTACTGAGTTGTCCCTCCGGATTAGAGTCGAAGATTCTGTGGGCTGGAATGTTGGTGTTTATGCGCTCTACAGGCCCCAGCCATATCAAGTGCATTATGCGCAGTTTTTTGACCAGGCCGATGTAGCTGTACAGCGCGTCCCCTCCAGAACCCGTCAAAGCATACCGGACCAAAAGTCTTACGAAGAATTTTTCTCTCAAAACGACCAAGGATATCTACGAGTACATTCGCTTTAGAAACGGTAAATGCTTCGGAGCAATATACCAGGACTGGAATTACGAGGGCTTATATAGGGTTTCCTCTGTTGTTCGGGAGAGGGTTTTACTGCACAGTTGCCTTCTCAGCCCATTTGCAGCGGTACCACTGATCTTCGATACTTGATGCTGATGGCATAGGATTTGTTGAGAGATTTCGAGATACGCATTCGGCGAAGATTCTGGTGGTTTGTTGCGGAAGCAGCTTTTTTACGTTCTGCCATCTCCCAGTAGTTCTTCTTTGGTGCGACGCTTGGGAAATCCACATTCGCACCTGCACTGTAACAAGGCAGTTATCCTTGCTAAGGCATCCTCCTTTCGTATTATTCGGACATTGCTCATATGTCTTGTCGAGGAGCTCGTACAGACATTCTTTGGTGTCGTCGTCCGTGTCTTGCGTAAGAGCATTGGCGCATATTAGGCTTAGGTTAACGAAGTTAACGTGCCGGAAGCTCAAGACTTCTAAGAGTTCACTCATGCAGTTAATTGCAGTACCACTGGGAGGTAAGACAAGCATTTCACAAACTTTATTGCTGCGCCACTAGTCCAATCCAAGTTACAGGACACTCGGTTATTTCGCGGTCAATCGTCATACTGGTCCCCAGGCCTTCAATCGAAACGTTCAAATCTGAAGTACGAGTAGTTCTCTTAGCTAGAGTTGACTAGTCTGGTTCAATAAGCGCTTAAAGGCATTATCTTCCTTTTCTGCTTTATTAAGGGGTCATCTTTTTAGCAAATTTCTTTGGACTATACATAATGCGTCTAAAATTTATAAGGTGCTCTTGGCCTTCTGGCTGTGTTAGGAAGCTTTTGGCAAGTTACGGGGTCTTTTGATCTATACGGCTATGATAAGACTTATTTTATTCCATGTGTGAATTGCTCGAATTGAACAAGAGTTCACTAAAATACGTCGCTGGTGCTTTTACCAGACTCTCAAAGACTATCTGCCTTGGCTTGCCTAACACATATCTTCTCTAGATGCACTGCATTCGCAAAATTAATTTCCCTTTTAAAAGAAGTGGTCTTTAGTACAACATGAACTAACGTTTTGATGACCTTGTATGCCGAATCAGTTTGAGTTCCGGTCTTAGCGACATGCTCAAAAATGGTCACAATCGGAGAAAGGAAAGTAATGTAGTAGGATCTTCACATAATACTGTCTTCAAAACTGATCTAGACAACCCTAGAGTTCACTCCACGTTAAGAAAACTTGCATCTGTCTTGCATGCAGTTTTACTGATTTTTCTCATCACTTTCAAGCTAATTGGAGAATGCAATACCTCCAAGGCTGAAGTCAGAGGGTTTTTATTGGGTCCCAGTTGAGGTCGTTGATTTTCTTTCCGGGCTAGGCTCAGATTCTGAACCTACCTTAGGACTGCCTGCTTTCTGGGTTAGGTCTTTCATTGACAGTTGGGCTTCGTACGAGTATAACTCAACATGGCATGAGCCTTCAGCATGCCGGTAGACAAAATGCATGCTTCGCATCCATTTCGCAGACCACCCATGATCAAATGAATCAAATTAGTAGACTGTAGGAGGCCTATAGTTTCATTGGTTCACAGCCATGATGATTCAGATTGTCAGAGCCATATTCCTTAACTCTTCTAATATTGTACGTATTTATCAACAATATAACAACTTTCCAAGTCTACTAAAGGTAGTTAATTTAATACACAGACGTTGGAAATCATTTCCAACTTCAACCCCTTCCTTCCTTTGCCCCAAAAGGCATTACCATTACAAAGTTGTATGTGTTGACCCTGCAACATTTCAATTTGAACTATATTCAGAGAGAATCTGAATTATAATCGCAACACGAATTCTCATATCCTTAATCTGTGAAACAAATTGCAACCTCCAGGAAAGCGAAAGGTGACCCAAAAAGATAAATAACAGTTTCGTTCCTTCCTCCAACCCATAGATTCTCATGTCACATGACAACATACAACACAACACAACACAACACAACATACATACCAGAAATTCGAATCTGGAAACGCTCTTCCTTTCTGTGCTTCTCCTTTATGCCTCCAAAAAAAAGAAAGAAGGACATTCTCCATTGGGAAGGAAATTTATTGCAAAACACTATTTTCCTCATGAAAACTGCAAGTGCATTTCCTGTTTCTTCTCTTCTTCAACCTTCCCCCAGATATCACCATGAGAATACTCAAATACACACCATGCAGCACCGGAACTCAGCCCGAAGCGGACATTCAAAAGTTGAGGAGCAAAAAGTACAAAAAAACATCTGAAAAAAGGAAAAAGAAAATATCGTCGAATAACATAACATTCATTTATACTACGTACACATCCTTTGAATTATCCAGGATTTTTTTAAAACGCAAAAAAAAAACAAAAAAATGGGGAGTAGAAAAAATCAATTCAAGTTCGCATAACCACGAAGAGTGAATAGAGGAGGACGGGAACGGAATAGCAGGACCTGGCGAATATAGAAATAACCTTTAACCAGAACTATCTAATGGCATGTCCTGCAGGACGAAATAATGGCTTAACAAATTCTAGTGAAATAATAAAGTCGCAACATGCAACAAACTAGCTATCCCATGCGCGTATTTCGTTTTTATTTTTTTGTTGCATTGTAATACATCCTTCGGGCGGATGTACCCTGGATGAGGCCATTTTTTCAATTTAGAGGGCGCAGATAGATTTTTTTATTTTTTTTTAGATTTTGTTCTCGTTCTCTTTCGCTTTGTATCCGTGTCCCCAATCCTAACTCAATTTTTGCGAAAAAGTGCATTCAAGTGTTCATTTCGATTTCAGGAACCTGCTGCCAGGATGCAGCATTACCATCCAGCATCACCATCACCATCACTGCCACCCACTTTTCGGTGCTTGTGCCCATAAATTTAATTGTCCAGCTTTTGTAGCTCATTCTCTGTTTCTCTGTGGCTTCGTTCGTGGGAGAAAAATCTATTCTCTCTGTCCGAACTGAATTTGTATGTATGTTATGTTATGTGCGCTTTATTTTGTGTTGCTCCTAGTCCTACTTCCGTAGTGTAGGGTATCCTTTTTTTGTGTCCTTTGTATTTTTTTAATTAATCTCTGCACTGGACACAACTGCACTCGCTCTACTGAGTTGGACTATGTTAGTGTGTGTGCCTGGATGTTGAGTAGCTGGTGGATGAGTTATTTGCGTCCTGGTCGCTGGACCTAGCGCAACTACAAGTTCATAAAAATCCTATCAATATTCTCAACCGGAAATAGGTAGAAGGGTAGAACAAAAAAAAAAACAGAAAATGAAACTGCGAATACGGAGGGAAATAAAGTCCTTGGATTGGGTCGATTACAGGACTGACGAAGGGAGGTATGCGAAAAGCGCGCTCGTAAAAAAATAATTCAAGTACCACGAAATAGTTATTTACGCGACATGTGGTGTAGGTGACCACTAGATGGCAAAGCTTTAATCCTGACTCTTGCTGGGCGCCGCGATCTGGAATCTTTAATTGTTGAAATCATGGAGAGAGATTTATTTCGGATGTAACCGGTTGGCCAAAGGTGATAGTTTTGACAGCTGTAAGGCTTGAATTGAAATTCATGTGAAACCTACAATAAGAGGAAGATCTACTGAATGATTTACAGAGTAACCCTGTGTGAATATTGGTTTGATGTTAGGTACATCGAAATTCTGATGTGCATATTTTAATTAAGGACACGAATAATGAAAGCGTGTTTTATAAACAAGCTATATATTTGAGAGAGGGTTTAATATTAATTTGTTGTAAACAATTCGAACATTATCCTGGTGGTGCCTGATTACAACTGCCTGGTCAACCTATGCATGTATATCGGAGCGATCGGTTCCGAATGATGCCTGAATCCACTAAGTGCGCTACAGTGAAGTCTTACTGCTATAGCAGACTTCGACACCAAGGTAGAAGGCAACAAAATATCCCTAGTAGTTTAGTTTTAAACGCATTTTTATTTTCTAAATCATTAACTCTTACATACTAACAAAAAATGCTTAAATGCTAGCTTAAAATTACTTAACAAACTTATACTAACTTACTGGCCCCGCACAGGCACTCTAAGCTACTCTAAACTCTTATATATATGTCTTTCGACTTTGTTTACATTTTATTTATTAATGCTTATTTTCTATGCTTAAGGCTAAGAAAAAATTTAACAAAAAACTTAGCATATGGACATAATTTTTTATTTTAAACAAAATATCCCTCAGGAATGAGATATGTAAGCCTAGGCGAGCCTAACGCCTAGGCTTTCTGATTTTTGTAACTTATCATCGAAGAAAGGCACACTACGAATATTTTAGCACAGGGCGTGCCGAAAGATAAGCTCAATTACATAGATGGCGCTACAGTGCTTATCGAACACCACCAATGTGAAAATTTTATCTATGGTGGACTTTCAAGTATCTACCACCACTGTCAACGAAAGGTCTTAGGCATTTAGTTAATACGGCAGACAGGATTTTATATGCAATGTAGGGAAGAGGATCTCCCTTCTTTAGGATCCGACAAATAATGCTGAGATTCAGGCCGGGGATACTTTCGTCGACCCAGATTTTAGAGATGAGTATATATGATGTATGCTCCGAATCATACCATCAGCTGTTGCCCTAAGCAGTTCCGCAGTTAAACAATCGGGTCCAGCAGCTTTGTTGAACTTAAGCCTCGAGATTACTATCCTGACTTTACCTTGGTCAGATTAACGTAAATGTTGTGTCTGGATCTGGTCTCGTCTGATCTGGTTCTACTATAAGGTTTCGTTCTCCATCCGTGTAGATTTCTGTTCAGCATTTACAGCTTTAGCATTTTGCTTTATTTTTTGACAAAGCATCCGAACTTCATTCTTCTGGTAGCACCACTGTATGGTCTCGACCGAACACTTATCGTGATTTTCCCTTTTCCCGCTGAGGACCACCATGGAGGCCGTGTCTTCCAACCGTATTACCAAAAATGCCCTCCTTGCCTAGCTTGGGATCAAAATCGCCAAAGACGATTTTCAAGTCATATTGACGAAATTGTTCGTAGGTTTCTATGTTGTTGATGAATTCAGCAGAAAAACTTGTTCCCTAAGTCTTCCTCTGACAACTAATACGCATCAAAGTAAGTTATGCTATTGCTGACCTTGTCATCACGACGGTAGTTAGTAACGTTCTCCATAGCCAACAGCCTCGCTACACTGAAAGCATCGGTTCCCACCAGACCACCGAAATTGTGCAGCGTTGGACGCGATTAGTACTTAGATGGAGGAACGCATGGGAACTCTGTAACAATTCCGCATCCTGTTGGAATTCCGAACACAATATGTACTCCAAAACCAGTTTCATATCTGGAAAATTTAAAAAATAAAACCTTCTCCTTGATAGATATCACAGTTTTTCATTCCTTTGTTGTCCGGTCCATCCCATCATACTTCTTGGATGGCGGTTACGTCTACTTTGTAGTAGTCGATGATTACCGCTGGTAATCGAACATTCTAAGTGACGACGAGCAGAACAGTGAATCTGTCATTTTATGAGATGGTTAGATGGTTCGTCGCATTTGCATCTTTTCCGGATAGGGTCATGTGCCCTGGCGTATACCAGTATTATGCTACTGATCGAGCACGCCCTTGCAATTTTATCCTGCATGCCTAAGAATTTACTCATGCTGTTACCGTCTACGAAGTTGATTGTTGATCTTGTGGTCCAACGCAAGTTAAAGGACAGTCAGCAATTCCCCGATCAGTCCCCGCGCAAGTCCACGAAAGGTCAGGTTGATCTGATAGTATATTAGGCAACATCGAACCAGATAGCGTACTTACTTAAGGAGGCGCTACAGCCCGTGGTGTACTTGGGCCTGAACCAACAAGCGTCTCCAGCCTGTTCGATCCTTAGCTCGCTGCCTCCAGTTTAGCACACTAAGCTGACTGAGGTGCCTTTCCATTTGCGTGCGCCACCCGAGTCGCGGTCTTTTTCTACAGCGTTGTCCCTAGGTGACGGATTCGAAGGTTTTTCGGACCAGAGCATTGGTGCCTATCTAATCTACATCATGCAGTTACCTCAGTCGTTGGACCTTCACTCTTTTGCCAAAGTCGCTGTCGCTGTACAGCCCGTAAAGTTAGTCGTTGTATCTTCTTCTCCACTCACAATATATACAGAAGAATTTTCCTATCCAACCACCATAATCTATTTTGTGTCTATGACTCTGCGCTATAGACACAAAACTGACCCTATACTAAGTGTTACATGATAGCCCTCGATAGAGGGCTTTGCTAGTCGATCGCCTTCTTAGCCAATCGCTGCTTCTGATTGCCAAGAGTCATTCTTCGTTTGATCCCAACGCTGGCATCGTTGTCGAAATTCATAGCGGAGCCTACGTAGACAAAGTCTTTAACTACCCCAAAGTTATATCTGTGGAGGGCAAAGCGCCTCTGACATCACGCTGCTTTCTTCAATATCAATATCATCCGCGTATGTGAATAATTGGAAGGAATTTTGAAAGATTATGCTGCTTGTGTTGGCGCGTGAGATTTGCACTCCTGCACTGGTGTACGAGTTTGGCAGGTGTGCGAAAAATAGACATTGCTCTGTATAGCTCATTTCTATAGATGCATTCATACGCGGCCTTAAAATCGATGAATAGGTGGTGTGTATCGATTTAGAGCTTAGTGTGAATATTTGGTCAAATGGTGGACTTACCTGGCATAAAGTCATACCGATATGGACCAACCAGGTTTTTGAAGAACGGCGTTCACACACTACGGTGTGTAGGCGGTGTTAAGAAGACTTATGCGTCTGTAGTGGGTGCAGCTTAGAGGGTTTCTTTTCTTGACGATCGGACAAACAATGCTGTGGTTCTGTTCATGGGGCATACTTTCGTCAGATCATATTGTACCAAGATGAGTTACCAAGTTGCTTTCCGCTTTGAAGAGCTCGGCAGTCAGGCCGTCCGCTCCAACAGCTTTGTTGGACTTAAGCTTAGATATGGCTATCTTCACTTTATCCAAGTCGGGTGGACGGAATTGTTGTTCTACAATACATCGTCCAGGTTAAAAAGTTCATCCTGACAGCGATATCTGTTCGTCATCGCCGTTATATGTACAGTCTATATAAATGCTCCTTCTTAACGCTCAACATCGACTGCGACTCTACTACGATGTTTCTTTGATCCTCTCTACAAGCTTTGCGATTTTGTCCGTGGAATCTTTTTTTTTAGCTTTTGGTAAAACTTCCCAATTCCTGGGAAGCATCCTGGAGTAGCATCTCTCAATTTCCTTAACCGCGCGCTATTTATGTTCCTTCTTTTTCCTCCTAAAAAGCCGATGTTCGCCTCTTCTGTTCTGCTCATAGCAGCTCTAGTTCTTCTTGCTTAGCTGCATGTGCTTGCCGGTCGTCAAACCCGGGTTTTCGTTATGGTAGCCGAGTGAAACCCAGCACATCAGAGGTGTCATTTCGGATGTGTTTTTGGTAATGTTGCCAAACCTCCCAATAGACTAAGGGAAACTCGATCGGAAGAGAATTTGACGAACTCTTGTGATTACAGCCGTCCGACGTCAAACTTTCTCAAAGTATTAGCTTGCCTTTGCGATGTTCGTGGTATCCGCAACGGATGTGCTAGCTACGATAATGTTTCGCTCCACCGTAAAGTCGATTAGCCTGAATCCGCTATCGGAGGTGGTGTCGTACACTGAGTACTGCCAATGATGCCTTCTCTTCCTAGCTTTCCATTAAAGCTGCCGCAATTTTAATGTCATAGCCTTGTCCAAGAGCTCGTTGAAGAAATCTTTGGTATCGTCATCTTCCTCCTCTGTGGGGAGCGTGCGCGCATATAAAGCTAATGTTGGCAAATTTAGCCTTAATACGGATTTTTACGAGACGCATTAACATTCCGGAATTTAAGACTTCTTTCCTAAGTCTGCCTCTAACAACAAATAAATAGGCATCCGAATATTTGCTGCAGTTGTCCGAAGCATATGTCGTAGTTGTTCATACACTTTGCGATAACATCCGGCAGTACGTTCTCTATTAAAGGACCTAATATTCCACGTGCAGGTCCGAAGTTCGTTGTCATTGTTTCGTGTGCAATCGTTGTCAACTGTAGATCCGTCCATATCCGAGGCTTGTTGTTCGGAACTTAAGTTTTTTTTCCATGGCTAGGCGGTGACTAAGCCAGAGAGCGCGCACTGATTTATAAGTTAATATTGGCAGGCAATTCCCATCTGAAGAACCGCTCGTAGGTCATAGTTATTCTTCCACCCGTTAAAAAAATAAAAGCAAAGATAATCCCGTATGTGATCAAACAGCATCTCGATTCTTGATCTTAAACAACGATTTCACAATCGACTTTAACAATGACCGTGTATGATCGTGTTGTATTTAAGTGAGAACACTAGCTTGCGATGTGTCTCAGACAACATGTGTGTAAACTGAGAATCCTCTTGCTATGCTATGCTAGAAATCTTCTTGTGAAAAGCTAATTTATCAACACGCTTGGAGGGATCGTCTTTGACAGTGCTTTTTTTAACTTTAAAGCCAATATCAATTTCTTAATGCAGGAAAGCTACTAGCCTCGAGGTCCGCTGTGTGTTTCATATTGACGATGTCGTAAAATATTTCTTAAATACAACTTCGGTGCTTTTTGAAATTGTAGAACCGCATATATAGAGTTCCATCGAAATCTATTCTAGACTAATCTCTTCCAAACCAATAAACCTGATGTAAAGATCTTTTTCTGCGTCGAGATGTTCCTTCACCATTCCTTCACCATTTTTCATAAGCTTTGAAATATATTTTAAGTCAACTTGCCTCTAAAAAATTGGTTGACAGATTGACTGACGTTAAGATTTATTACATAACACTCTCCGGTACATGAAGCCCCGCACATAAATTTTAATTTATTGATGTATCAGCTTCACGGATCGGTAGCTGTTACAGTTTCTTGTGTTGCATTTGCCTTTATACAGTAAAGCAAAAACGCCCTAATCTAAAGGTTGAGCATAGAGTCCCTTGAGAGCTGATCCACGTATAGCCACCTCCCCCACTCTCTCGTCCTTATCAAAGTCTCCGTACAATGGTAACTCTGGATTCTAAGCAGAAAAGGTTGGGTTCTGTCTGGCATTGGTTTACTATTGTAGGTGGCCCATGTATTGTAGTAGAGGAATTATTTGCTCTAATTGCAGTCTGGCTATCAAAAAATACAGGGAGGTTGCAATGAGTGACAATGGGTTTCTAACTAAGTGACAGTCCTCCCGAATCAAAGAGTTCTATCTGGAAGACTCTAACACAGTCAAGTATTCGAAGAGACGCTGGACCTGCAGTTAATTCGAATATGTGCCGTAGTCCATATTTGAATTACAAGTATAGACTACTGGCTTGTAGTTTCTGATCACTGCTCAAAATTGCTTAATACTGGCTCCTGAATGTTACTGTGTTATTGACCTAGCCTCCGGATTTTCAGAGCCGGACAGTACTGCATAGAAGATGGGTGATTAGTTCTGTAAGGTCTCAGTGGGCCAAGCTGCTCTTTTGAGCTTCTTCAAGCTATGGATTGGTTTTAGGTCAAGAATGGTGCTTATATACTTGTACATAGTGTAACTAGCTGACTCTAGTGCAACTCACTGGCTACCTGACTAGATGCTTTGCAGTATCCAATGAAACGACCATTGCTATAACTCACATTGGAACGCACTGACACTTTACTGAATGTGACCAGGGATTTACAATAATTTATCAAAATCTGATCGTGACTTGACGGGATATATTGTATATGGAATAAATATAATAAGGGACACCGAAATGAAATACGGGAGCACGCTCATTTGATACAATATAAACGCCTAATGAGGATTTATGTTCATAAATTTAAATCATACGAGACCACCAAAACATCAACCAGATGGCTAAACGATACAAATAATTGCCACTTAAAATTTGTTGATCTAGCAAATCACCGGTCAAATAGATGCTTTTTCTGTTCATTTCTACGGATTAAAGATTCTGAAACCCTCCATCAGCTGATGGGTGAACTCCAATTCCTCAACACCTTGCCGTGTCGAATTTGTCCATCACATAGTCCACACACTCCCATATCCACTCTCCAGGTGTGTTGCGTTATCCACACTCACCGTAAAAAATTCTAATTTCCCGGTTATCCCCGTGACAGCCTTCTGCTGCTAGTTTCTTGAATTATGTCCAGAGTGATATAGGCACTCTCTCCATACTCAGAAATACGGAAAAGAAACCTCAGCGCGCAATTACTATATGCTTCGTTGACCTCGAATCACAATGAAGCGAATTTCAGATTCCCTATAAGAAAGAACAACGGCACCATTGAATAAGGTATAAATCGATCATTCGCCTGCTTTATCTATTCGTTTAACAACCCAATAGCAGAAGGAACAGAAAGGACAATACTCCATTGTCCTAATTTTACAATATTTTTTCCTTCTTTCTGCTTCCTTGTCATGGTCGTCTCCTTGATCCTTTTTGTGTCGACAGATTTATTTTTTTTCGTTTTTACCAAGTTAGATCCGCCGTTGTCATCTTAATCAACAAAACGGCAGCGAATCAATTTCACAGGATCGCAAGAAACATTTTTTTTTTTTTTGGTTGGTGATTTACCAGGAAAAGATACGAGTACACTCCAACAATGGCTGGCAGACGGTAAGTTTCTTAATAGTTAAACGAAACCGTCTTCCTTTGTCGTGACAACTGAAAGCTTCGGTGCATTTCCTGGTTCAAATAGCGCAACGCCGCCGACGATGTCTGTTTTGCATGTCTGCAGATCCTTTGATACGAAGATGTCAATACAAAAGGACACAGCAGAAATTGCAAACATTTGCACCTTACAAAAAAGGTTTTGACGACAGATTCCCAATGGATGAAGAGAGAAATCACACGGATGAAAGGATTAGACTTAATTAACTCAATCAAACACCCTTTCTTTTCGTTCATTGATTTTTTTTTCTTTTCTTCTTTTGTTGAAGTTCTTTGGGATGGTTGTTAGAGCTCAATTTCTTGTTTCTTTATTCGGTTTGGAAATGCAACTGTGCTGTATGTATTTTTAACGAACTACCTGGTCTGACTATTTAAGTCGGATTAGTCATAGTAGTGTTGCTCAAATGCTTCTCATATTTTATTTAATTATTATTTTTGAATATCTAATTAAATAAATCGTAAGAACAGTTATAAGGAAAATTAAGTGAAAAGTTTGGGCCCTGCATATCTTTCCTGTGGTACGCACGCTATTATTTCAATATTAGATTTTCAAAATGCTCTTAGTCCCACTGCGGAAATAGCAGGTGTTTGTGGATATATGGATGCGGCTTCTACAGAGTCATGTCCTACCTCCTTTCGTAAAACAAAGGAGCGTCTTACTTTGTGTTGAGACTGGTTCAATGTCAAAGTTGTTCTACAGAATATGGCTCAGAGTTCTTTTTCTATTCCATTCGCCATAAAGGGAATCTTCATGAATGATACCGTTCAGGTTCCCGTGTGGGATTCTTGCTCATTAAACCTAAATTCTGCAATCATAACTCTTCCCGGATTTAAGCCAACTAACCCATTTGTAAGTGTTGCGGGCGTTTGTTAAAGCTAAGCTGCCTGCGCCAGTGAAATCTTCGCTTCCTACTATACTGCCCTCTTCGTCGTATGTGCTCAATTGTTGTATCACCGTCGTTATGACATCACTGGTGATAAGCTTAAGAGTGATTGGGCTTCTTGCGGTCATTGCGTCACCAATTGTTCTCACCAGGATGGTTCTCGTATCCCGTCAGCACGTCCTCTGGATTCTGCGGCTTACCTTCATAATGCTGGCGGTGTGGATTGTCCATATTTATAAAGGTAGGTATTTCCATAAGCACACATACCCCATAGAAACTGCGTAAAGTATAAGTTTACCTCTCCATGACTTCTGCTTGTCCGTACTTTGTTATTTGGCAGCAGTTTGTAAAGGGTGACCAGATAGCAATGATAGTGTTTCCAATTGTTATACTTCAGCAGCTATCAAAGTTACCAGTGACATCCAGCTATCAAAATATTCAGTAAGGTTTGGCATTTCATCATGCATCGTTTAACGTTTGCCGAACGGGCAGAAATTATTAAAAGATATTATCGAAATTCTGGCTCAGTTGTAAATACGCAACGTGAATTTCGTCGTGAGGTCGGTCGTTATCATTGCTTCAGTGTGCAAGCAATCTGTCGTATCGTGGAAAAGCTTGAGCGCAAGTACACTCCTTGGGGTCTTAAGCCACCAACCAGATAAGGATTGGTGCTAAAATAAGAAAACAAAGCTGACGTAGCTGCCTGTAACGAAGAAGACAAAGAAATGTCAATTCGGCGCCGATCAGATGAATTTGGCATTGCCAGAGAGTCAACCCGACTTATTTTGCAGTTGTATTTGGGCCTACAAGGGTTGTCTGAAAAGTTTCCGCAACATAAAGATAGTGGAACTCGTCAATAAAAGCTAGTGAATGCTAGTTGCGAATCTTTTGACAATTACTTACCGAAGTATCAGTCATTCTGGACGCGCAGTTTTTAGTTGGCAGTCGTTTGAGTGAGTCGATGTGAGTGTTTTTTGTGAAAATTCAAAAAATTGAGTATCGAGCTGTTACTAAATTCTTGTTTTTGAAAGGCAATACGCCTACGCCTACAGTTGGACTCTGTGTATGGGGACTCTGCACCATCATTTATCACAGTGAAATTTTGGGCAGTTGAATTTAAACATGGCCGTAAGGGCTTGGGAGACGGTGAACGTTTTGGACGTTCAAAAACTGCAACCACTGACGATAAAATTGCTAAAGTTCACCAAATGGTGTTATACGACCGTCGAATTAAAGTGAGAGAGGTTACGAAAATGTCCAAAGAACGTGTTTGTTACATATTAAATCAAGATTTAGGCATGATAAAGCTGTCCGCGCGTTGGGTGCCGCGTTTCGAATGAACAATTCCAACGATCTGTTGGCGCAGTTTAGGCGCAATAAATCCGAGTTTTGGCGCCGATTAATTACTGTAGATGAAAATTGAATACACCATTATACGCCCGAAATACAAATTCAGTCAAAACAGTGGACTGCAATGGGCGAGCCGGCTCCAAAAAAAGCAAAAACTGTTCCTTCGTCTGGGAAAGTGATGGCGGCTGTTTTTTGGGGTAGTAAAGGAGTTATCTTAATCGATTCTCTTCAAAAAGGAAAAACCATTACAGGAGCATACTACGCATCATTACTTGCCAAGCTGAAGGCAGAAATTGCGGAAAAACGGCCACATTTGCAGAAAAAGAAAATCCTGTTTCACCAAGACAACGCGCCGTCTCACACCTCAGTGGTTGCCATGGCGAAAATCCATGAATTACGGTTTGAACTGCGTGACCATCCGCCTTATTCAGCAAATCAAGCCATAAGCGACTTCTTTTTGTTCCCTCATCTAAAAACTGCGGAGGACAGAGATTTTCATCAAATGAGGAGGCAATCACCTCCGTGAACAATTGTTTTGCAGAGAAAAACGTTAAGTACTATTTGGATGGGTTAGAGAGATGGGAGAATCTCTGGGAGAAGTGTGTACAGTTACAAGGAGACTATGTAGAAAAATAAAAAAAAAAATTATCTTGTTTCATTGTTCGGTCGGAAACTTTTCAGGCAACCATCGTACCTCTGTATAACATTGTGCTGATATAAGAATTAAAGCCGGACGACAATAGACAACATCGTGGGTTCGCTAATTGGGGGCTGGAAATATTGGCCGGAGATCCGGATTTTGGCCAAAAAATCATCTTCTCGGACGAGGCCCATTTTTGGCACAGCGGCTATGTCAACAAGCAAAATTTCCATTATTGGAGCGAACACAATCCGCGAGTGTTCGGCCAGTATCAATGCATCCATAAAAATTGACTGTTTGGTGCGGTTTATGGGATGGCGACACCATCGGACCTTATTTCTTACCGGCAATGGTCTCAGGTATAGAGCGATTTGACACAACTCGATTATTGTCTCTGGGGCTACGTCAAGTCCTTAGGCTACGTTAACAAGCCAACCATTTGGAACGATCTCGAGGCCAACATTCGACATGCTATTGCCGGAATAACGCCGCACGTATTAGACCGAGTAATCAAAAATTAATTTTAATTTTGGTGGGGGCTGAGGGCTGAAGGCCCCATTTATTAGCTTAATACAAGCTTGATCTAACTTAAAAACTTACAGAAAGACTTAAGAGCTAGGGACCAAGGAAGTGATGGAGGAGATTTTATTTGAGACGAGGAGTGCTCAGGTGGAAATTAAAAAGGGAGAGGTTTGAGTTGACCTTTCGGAGCATTCGGGAAACCTGAACTCGGTGAAAGGGGAACCAAGCTTGACTGGCATACTCAAGGAGGGCGCGAATAAATGTAATACATATAAAGAGATCTGGTTGCATACGGGTCGGAAAATTCCTTGGACGGCCGTTTAATAAAGCCAAGTGATGGTTTGGCTTTGAGGATCATGTAATCGATATGCGAACGGAAATTAAGCTCACAGTCGAATAATATGCCAAGATTTTGAAAAGACTGAAAAATTGGAATTGGTTGACCATAGAGAAAATAAGGTCGGGGAGGAGACGGAGCATTTACATGAGAAGGCTATAGATTGACATTTGGCTATATTAAGTTCTAGGCAGTTTTTGAGGCACCGGATTGACAACCGATCAAGGTCTTCTTGAACATGGGCAGAGCCATAGGGAGAGGAAAAAATTTTGTGTCGTCAGCGTAAAGGGAGAGGAAGGAGTGTTCAAAGACGCTCTCAATATCGTTAATAGTAAGAATGAAGAGAAGAGGGCCAAGATGACTGCCTTGTGGAACTCCAGATGAGGCCAAGAATGGAACAGAAAGGGCGGATCTAAACCGAACACTATAATATCGGTTTACCAGGTAAGAAGAAATGCATTTTAGGATCAATGGATGAGATATCTTATCAAACGCTATAGTGAAATCAGTTGCGATAACATCGATTTCTTTGCCATTTTCTAAGGCTGAGAGAGCAAAAGACAGGAATTCAACTAGGTTTGCGGTAGTTGACCTCAAAAAGACCTTAAAAAACCATGTTGTCGGGCTTCGTATAAGTTTGAGTTTGGGTATATGAGAGAGTTTAGCAATGGGACGGTAATTGGTAATTTCATGAGACCATTGGTCTCCATTTATTCTGTCAAAAAGATCCTCAATGAGCCCAATCGGTCATGACAAATAAATCTGAGCATCATCAGCGTAGATATGAGTGTTTACATCCAGGCATACTTTGGGTAGGTCATTAATAAAAGTACAGAAAAGTATTGGTCCAAATATGGATCCCTGCGGTACTTCCGCCGTTAAGATTTTTAACTGTGATTTTTTTCCCTCAATAATAACCCTTTGAAAGCGATTTTTTAAATAGTTACTTTCAGGCCCACCAATCTTGCACTAAAACCAAAATATAGCCTGAGCTTGTGACATAGTACTTTGTGATCCACGCTGTCAAAGGCCTTGGAAAAATCTAGCAAGCAAAGCAGCGTTTTTTCGCCTGCATCATATTTGCCCCTCATGTCGTCGAGAATTGTAATCATAGCTGTCGAACAGCTATGATTTGCTCGAAAACCAGACTGTACATGGGAAAGGCAGCAGTGTTAGTTTAGGTAGCTTGAAATTTGGCGAGTGACTTATTAGCCGAAAGTCAGAAGCTGCAGATGGCTGAGGTTTTTTTGGAACCGGAATAACCTTAGCCAACTTCCAACTATATATAAGGGAAGGTAGAAAACCTATTGCAAAAATTGATTATGTGTGTAAGAGAGATTATGATATGCGGTAATATCATCTTTACAAAGCGAATGGGTACACCATCCTCACCTATGGTATTGGACTTAAGAGAACGAATGTAAAATGTTCGTACACATATTCGAAATTAAAATGTTCGTACACAGCGCTGGCGAAGGAAATTTAGGGAGGAAGAATAGACAGGTACCGATGTACATTGTTTTTCAATGTTTGTAAGTTATAACGACCAGGAAACACAGAGATCGGCAGGGCATTCCATAAGCGAGTTGTACGACTTAGGAAAGAATCACGATATTTCAGAGTACGTCCGAAAATGGGCTTGAGGGTACACCGATGAGCATTCATAGCGAGACGGGTGTTAGGGTTGAAAGTGTGAATGGGTGGAATGCTACTGGCGATTTCAATGGAGCACTGGTGGCGGAAATAGCGATAAAACAAAGTGAGACAGGAGACATTACGTCGGTGTTCGAGGGTGTCAATTGATTGACTGATATTAGTATCACCAATGAGTTTTATCGCACGGTTTTGAATCCTATCTAGCAGGTGCAGAGATGTTTGAGGAGCACCTGACTAGATGTGGGCATTGTACTCCAATTTTATGTGGATGAATGCCTTACATATTGTGGCCAGATCAGAGGGGCTAAAATATTTCTTACATCGCTTGAGGAAACCTAGACATTTCGCAGCATTTTTGATGACATGGACATGTGGTCATTCCAAGGTAAGTTGTCACTGACACACATACCGAGAATGGAAAGTTTATCGGTTTCGACGATGCAAGTGCCGCTCTTTTATAATGGCTGGGTATTTAAATTTCACTTTAATGACAGCAGACAGCACTGTATTTTGGAAGCATTAAATTCTACTTTGTTGATAGTTTCCCAATTGGTTATGCTGTTAATATCGGAATTTAACATACGCTGCCGTTCCCGTTCTACAGCCGAAGAGCAGGGGCGTGAGTCCGGGAAAGAATATGAAAGGCCGGGAGTACTATCATCAGCATAGGAATATGCAGGATTAGAAGTAGCAGACGCTGACAAGAGATCATTAATGAAAATTAAAAAGAGTGTCGGAGACAGAACGGAGCCCTGGGGCACACCAACATTTATTTTATGAATATCAGACTTGCAACCATCCAAAACAACTTGAATTGAACTTGCCGAAAGGTAATTTCTAATCCATTGAAGAAGAGAGTCGTCGATCTCAAAAGCACGCATTTTCGACAAAAGTCATTGTAGTCATTTCTGGCCTCTTTAAACTTTTTCGGTTTTCCTCTGTCCGATTGGTCTTGTAAGACCGAAAAAACATTTCTCTAACCCTGACAGCCTCTTTACAGCTCGAGTCGTTCCATGCCTTTTCTTTTGGATTGATACTCTTCATCCGATAAGGGATAAAGCTTCTCATTCCAAAGAGATGTGTGATCATGTCAGCAGCGGCATCCACGTCTTTATCGAGGACATATAACGACCAGTTAAAATTCCTAAAGAAGCTGTTAAGACCGCTCCAGTTGGCTTTCTCGTATTGATATATGGTTCTTTTGGGTTCTTCTCTAACTGTGTGTTGGGTGTACAAGAAATTAGCTGATATGGCACAATGGTCCGACGAGCCTAGAGGGGAGAGCACATCAATGCAGGTCGTTTGCACTGGGAACGTTATCGACAACAGCCTTTTTTCCTACACCAATATATCGTAGATTGCTCCACAGCTTCTTAGAGGTTTGGTCGGTGCTCAGTTTCGATAGAAAATAGCTTTTTTCCGCTCATTGGGTCACAAAAGTGGAGTGGTTGCGAGCACAACAAAAAAACTCCCAATTAAGACTTGAGGGCCTAAGCATCCATCTAGCGTACAACTTGTTACGAACTTTCATGGCATTGTGAACCTCAGTTGCGAACCACGTGCACTTTGTATTTTTAATAGCAACTGTTTTTAGAGGAACGGGCCTGTTAAGAAGGTCCACGAACAGGGTTTGCAAATGGTCCATTTTTTCATTGACATTCGAGGCATAATAGCAATTATTCCAAGCGAGAAGACTAGCATTTAGTTGTAACATACTGTTGTCGATAAAGGAAAAGTCTCTAAATTGAAAAGATGATGGTTTAGAGGCACGAGATAAGTCAACATTGTACGTACAATATATTAAACCATGATCGAAAGTGCCGGTTAGAGATAGCTGATCCTGATAAGGTCGAGTAGACTAGGAGGAACCCTGGAGCGAATCGGTTAGCATGGGAGTTAACAATAGTCAGCCCGGTTGAAGCCGCAAAATCTAAGAGTTGACGTGTTCTGCTCTCGTTTTTAAGAGGGTCGGCGTTGAGATCGCCACAGATAATAATATCGTCATATAGAGCAGTGAACTCAATGGTTGCCGAAAACAGTGGCTCTGGAGAGTGACATTGGTTTGGATTGTACGCAACACCAATCAGACATTTTGAGTTGCAGTCACTAACTTCAAGTAGGAGATATTCAACAGCGCTACCTTCAGATTTTCTTAGTATGTAGGTTGTACTTAAGTGAGGAGCTGTAGTACACCGCAACTCCTCCACAAGTGGTGTCGGTCACCCTATCATTTCGAATGAGTTTATAACCCGGAATGTCATATAAATCGGTCACTTTATCTTTATCGTTTGGATCTAGACTCAGCCAAGTCTCTGTAACACAAATAATATCAACCCCTGAGTCATTAAAAATATATCTTAAGTAATCTAATTTAGATAGGCTTAAACTTCGAGCGTTCAGAGAGAACATTTTTGAATACCCTGAGATGCAGAGGATTAAATGTTGATCACTGATCGCACTGCAGCTCCAGTAAAATCACCAGATGAGTTTAAACATTTTGTAACCATCACCATGATATCAAATAAACAAAAAAAGGAAGCATAGCATAATTAAATAAAAAGGAAATCATAACATAAAAAGTAGCAGAATAGGAAGGAGGAAAAGTGAAAAATGTTAAGTAAGGAGTGAAAAAAGATGAAAAAAAATAGAAAGTAGTAATACAAGATAATAGATAATAATAGAATAAAGTTTGTTAACATGTTTAAAGTGATTAAATATGAATTATGAATTATGCTCCAGACCAAAATATTGTTCATCAAAACAGCGAGTAAAGTTGAGGTATAAAAACAGGTTAAGTTCTTAAGAGAGTTTTGTCGTGGAAAGAATTTTGGTCTCAGTGTCATCTCTACTCTTCTTCACGTAGACCAAACCATTGAGCGTTCTTGCAGAGAACAGTAAGCGCAACTGAAGCGCATGTCTTAATAAAGAGCTGTTTTCTTGCGTTAAACTCTCGTTGATACGAGTATATACGCGTGAGGTAGAAGACGAACGATCATCAGGCAGCTGCGATTGCGGTGAGTTGTCCAGTCGTTGTAGTGACAGGCCTTTATTGGCGGAAAAAGCTGCCAGTAATGCACTTTGCTCTATATGAGAGCAGAGTCTCACAAGCAGCGGTCCCTGGCCATCGGTAGATTTGGTGCTCAGACGAATTGCATCGAAGTGCGGGGAAATGTGGAGACTCAGCTTCGCAGCAATTTTTCTTACAACCTCAGTAAGGTTTTCGTTGGGTGTCCGTAGGATGCCGAGCACAATTACGTCACACAGTCGCTCCATACGTCGTATGTCCGCTAGTTCCTCTCTTAGCTTTCGATTTTCATCTTGTTGTGGTAGACATAGTGATGAACAAAGGAAGTAAGAACAGGTACAAAGGAAATAATTTGTTTTACTGATGACCCGTTCCACTGCCTGAATTAAGAATCACTTGAGGGTTCAAAACTAATTCGATTCAACAAATTGACAAAAAAAAAAACTTTAACTTTCAGTGTAATATTGATGAGCTGATTAAAAAAATAAAAAATACTTTAACAACCAGGAGCTAACTCTAACACGTCTATGCACTTGACATGCTTTCAAATCAGACTCAAGGAATCGTCTTGTCTTTGTATATTTTTGATGGAGTCGTTGCAGATTCGTATCACTTTTTCAATGACTTTGTCAGCGACTACAACTTTGATGTTGTCTGCATTTCCAATTACGTTTATTCCTCTTCTCTGTACACTTACAGAACTCCGTCATAAAATAGAATATATTCCACTGGACCTCAATGGAACTCCTGCAGTTATTTTATGTTTCTTGCTAAGTGTCAGCCTAAAAAGGATTCTATCTTAAAAATAATTTTCTAATCTTCACAAAATTTGGTCTGGTGCTTACGTATTCTAACGATCTTAAGATGAAGTTCCACCTGGCCAAGTTAAAAGCAAATTCGCACAACTATGCATCACTCTTTTTTCCCATCTTGCCATCTGGTTCAAAATATTGCTTCGCGTACCATATCATATAGTTGTACTTCTTAAATGGCATTGGTGGTGCTTCGTTTTCTCCTGAAGTCATACTGTCTGCCATAGAGTTCTATACAACGATGTTTACTCTGAAAGCTTGCAACCTTTTAGGATAAATACAAGCCTTTTCAATTGTTGCAGGATCCTTCCTTCTGCTAGGCATCTTGCATAAAGGCTCTACGACATCTATGTTTCCAGCATTGCTTCCTTTAGCACAATGGTAAGGATTTCGTATATTCCGGGAACCCAGTAAGATTAAGACTATCATTCCAATCGATCAGAACGCTAACTATTTTGTACATCGCGTATGGGCATGTCAGTTTTCCTGCTGTAACACCTTTATCATTGCTAATGTTGATTTTGTATGAACATTCCCTCGGGCTATTTTTTGAAGGTCTTCTGTATAGTCAAGAATTTTTCCAGTAGTTCTTCACAGTTTTTTTTATGTTAATTTGTCTTGCACATTACTGAAAGAATATCAAAATATTAAGCCTTATCTTATACCTAACATGCATATGCCGTATTTATACTACCTTCAAAGACAAATCTGCATCTCCTCTTTGTTTCTGTCTGTGACAACACTGATTGTGTTGAAGCCGTCCAATTTCACTTTTACTTTCAGTAATTTCAATTTTCACTCTCGCCGGCGTTCTGTAATCCTTTGTGTGGTTAATAAATATTAATTCGGAATTATAATCCCCACTCCTGTAACGCCATGGCGGCATTTCCTTCTTTGTTTGATCCTTGTTTTCCCTCCATCCATGTATCACCTTGAACACACACTCCCCAAATTAAAAAAAACAAAAAAAATGCTATAATTACATCCGGCTTTTGATGTGGCTAGGACTACAAATACATCTATGTACAATAACTAAACTACGACTATGTATAAAAAAGAGTAGCAAAGCCAAGGATTAAGGATGTTATTAGAAGACTGCGAATATCCTTGGGTGGTTCTGGATTTCTTGGATCTAAACTGAAAATTCCATGTGGCATAATTGAATTAGCAGATTTGTTGTTATTCGAGGTGAGAGGATGCTACAGGAATACAATAAGACGTCAGACTTGGGTATTCTGGTGTGTGTTTATAGTGAGATCAAAGGATACACGCAAAACGGCGGCGGTTTTAAGGGTAAAAGTGTAAAAGCGTGCTTACTTCTTATAATTAGGGCACGTAATTTATTTTCGTTTAATTTCACTCGCAAAGCCAAGGAAAACAATCTTTTAAGGCCCTCCGTCGGGAAGTGTGAATCCGAGTTATTCTATTAATTATGGAAATTAATTTTCACTCAAGGGAATAAGTGATCTAAGCTCTTGGGTGTTATCTTTACAAAAAAAAAAAATTAATAATAATAACCAAAAAGCCACCAAAAGGATTTCAAATACACATCTCGCCGAGTTTATGGTGGTTGTGGTTAGCTAAGGGTTGAATTTTGATTACAGAAATGAATTCAGAATTTATGAATTGAAAAGTAGACTATAGAGTTAGATAGGGATGTTCCTGATGAAGTGAAAAAGGTGAAAATGTAAACGGATTCAAACGTGTTTTCCAGTGTTTTTGGGTGTATAAAAGGGGACAACAATTTACTCCTAAACTAAGGCATGGAAATTGTATTGTTTAATGCATTTGTAGCTAATAAAGCTGTAAATATTCACAATAAAGCTGTCCTTGGTTACGTGTGAAGTTATTGTCCAAATTAAAACTAGAAACAAACTCTACAGAAAATGGAAGCTTAATTCCAATTCCCTTAATTTGGCTGCTTATACGAAAGCGCACAAAAATCCAACCCATATTATCCGTACTGCAAAACGAAACTACTACGCTTCTAAGTTACTTCCACTCAAAGAGCTATGGACTTAACTGCACCGGATTTGTGTTAATACTAATACTAACAGTGTACAGTGTGACCTAGATCCTGACGAGTTACATAAAAGACTTTTTTCTGGGAAGTTGCTCCAATAGGTCTGACTTTGATCTGAATACTATTTCTGAACCACCAAGTTATTGACTGCATTCTAGCTATAAAATCAAATTCGACTGGTGTAGACGGTATACCTATTCGCTTTGTTAAGCTTATATTGCAATTTCACTCATATATTCTAAGACTGCATTACGGCATCCATATATCCTCAATTTTGGAAAATCGCTTAAGTCACTCCACTTGCCAAAAAATCCAATGGAAGTTACTATAGGCCTATCAGCATATTACCGTGCCTATCTAAGGTATTTGAAAATCTTACCTCTAAACAAATAACAGTCCACTTATCTTAGCATAGCGTCCTTAGCCCTTTCCAATCTGGTTTCAGAACCAACCATAATTGCTCTTCGGCTATGATTAATACGAGTATCTTAAGGATATAAGGTGACTTTGATAGAGGATTTGTAACTCTCCACTCCAAAACTTTTTTGATTGCGGCGATCTGTCTGTTAAATTTATAGGAATTATCTGTCCAATAGGCGGCAAACGGTTGTCACTGGAGGGAAATCTTCAGAGCTTAAAATAGTAAGGCAAGGTGTACCTCACGGATAACAACTAGAACAAATTGATTCGGTAAACCAACTCTGAATTTGTACTTCACATCTGCGCTTAGTAACGACGGTATTTGTGTTTGTCTTTCTTTATAATGACTTTGAGTGGATATTGCCAATATACGCGGGGTAAAAAGTAATTAGTTTCCTGCGTACGTCCACGTCTGTAAATATAGACCAGCTGTTTTGGCACTCAGTGAAACACAGGTAGATCCCCGCCGACACCTGTCAGATCAATCTGATCTGAAGCTACCTGGCTATGAACTAGTACCCCTATTCGTCTCTCACAATGTAGTCCCTGTTCCAATCCGGAATTCAATTTCATGTGGTTAAAATTCCATCTCCGTAAGCAAATTATCCACTATTGCTTTATTTACAGAAGTCTCAAACTCCGGCTGACTCCATACAAAGAATTGTACCCCTGTATCCTCATACTGAAAACGTTAATACGGCCGATTTCAATATACACAATTTTGGGTATTAATGCACCATGAGCCTACGCGAATACCAGACGTAGATAGTCATAGCGCCAACACCCTGGATTTATTTTTAACTTCTAGCCTTGATAAATACATCGTTGATGTGCTCTCCCCTCTAGGCTCGTCGGACCATTGTGTCATATCAGCTAATTTCTCGTACATCGACCACACAGTTAGAGAAAAGATTTCTAAAAGAACCGTAGATATGGCAATACGAGAAAGCCAACTGGAGCGGTCTTAACAGCTTCTTTAGGAATTTTAACTGATCGTCATGTTTCCTCGATAACGTCGTGGATGCCGCTGCTTTTATGACTTCGTTCCTCATCGAATGAAGAGTATTAAACCAAAAGAAAAGGAATGGTACGACTCGAGCTGTGTAGAGGCTGTCAGGGTTAGGAAAATGTTTTATCGGTCCTTCAAGACCAACCCAACAGGGGAAAATCGAAAAAAGTTTAAACCAGCCAGAAATGACTGCAACGTTTTTCTTAAGCGTGTAAAATTTCAATAGGACCAAAAAGTGACGCACAAAATGCTGCAATGTCCCAAAGGCAGTAAAAATTTTTGGACGTTCGTCAAAAACATTAGAAATTCTGTCTCATCCTCCATATCAACGCTTATTTACAATGACATTCCAGCTGTCACCAATTTGGACAAAGCCAATCTGCTTGCTGCACACTTTGCGGCTAGCTCAACACTTCCGGATTGTGCTTTGCCTCCGCCTACACTTGAGTGCGTCGAATTTACAATGGGACGAATCCACTTTCGCGCTCGTGTAGTAGCAAGAGTACTTAAAGATCTTAACATTCACAAATCCGCTGGTCCAGATGGTATATCTCCCCTCCTTCTGAAGACGTTTTCCTCCTCGCTGGCAAAACCACTGCGTAAGCTTTTTCATCAATCCTACTCTTTAGAGCTCTTTCCGAGTAGATGGAAAACCGCGTTTGCCCAGCCCGTCCCCAAAAAGAGCGAACCTTCTTCCCCCACTTCTTAAAGACCCATTGCACTTATGTCCCTTCTTTCCAAGGTCATGGAACCGCTCATGAAATAGCTTGAAACACGAAAACTTCTTAATGACCGGCAGTACGGTTTTTGTAGCAACAGGTCCACTGGTGATCTGATGGCATGTCTCAATGAAAAGTGAAACCAAGGCGTACATCAACTCGGCGAAAGCAAGATAGTGGCACTTGCTATTTCTAAGGCATTTGACAAAGCTTGGCATCAGGCTCTTTTGTCGAAAATTCGTGCTTTTGGGATCGACGACTTTTTTCTTCAATGGATTAGAAATTAGCTTTCGGAACGTCCAATTCAAGTTGCCTTGGATGGTTTCAAGTCTTCAAGTTTCCTCAAGCGATGGAAGAAATACTTCACCCCCTCTGACCAGACCACAATATATGTATAACGCATTTATCCGACCGAAATTGGAGTACAATGCCCACATCTGGTCGGTTGAGCCCAAAACATTTCTGCACCTGCTAGATAGGATCCAAAAGCCAGCGATAAAACTCATAGGTGATACCAAGATCACTCAAACAATGGACACCCTCGAACATCAACGTAATGTCTCGTGTCTCACTCTGTTTTATTGCTGTTTCCAGCACCAGTGCTCGATAGAAATCGCCAGTAGCATTTCGCCCCTTCATTCTTTTAACCGTAACACTCCTCTCGCTAAGAATGCTCATCGGTATGCCCTCAAGCCCACTTTCAGACGTACTCTAAAATATCGTGATTCGTTCCTAAGCCGAACAACTCGCTTATGGAATGGCCTGCCTAGCTCTTTATTTCCTAGTCATTATAACCTTCAAACATTTAAAACCAACGTTCATCAGTACCTCTCTTTCCATCCTCCCTGATTTTCCTTCACCCGCGCTGTGTGCAAACATTGTAAAGATACCTAAATCACTTGAGCGCTCGCAAATTATGAAAAAAAAAGCCAACTCGATGCGGTGCTCTTATCCGACCTATGCTTGTACAATATTTGGATGTTCCTTGTGGCTCATCGTGAGTGCAAATTTCTTAGAAAAGATTCAGGTGTTTGAGAGGCCTTGCCTTCACTTATACAGAATACTCGAGTCTGAGTACAAACAATTCTATCGTAATGAGGTCTTGTACAGTAGGGCGATGAGTTTATATCACGAGATCGTGCTCTTGAATGGCTTCGCTCCCCCAGAAGCGTTCCTCTATTTAGATAGTAAAGGGCTGATCCAGAACAAATCAGCGGTGCTGCTGATTTCACGTCGCTCGAACAGCTGCGGACAGGCGACTCAACTACGATAGAGACTTCGCACACGGCAGTGCGGAGCACGTCCGGTTCCGTAGGGCTATAGGGAGTCGCGACATTAGGGATTTGCTCGGCAGCATTTAAAATGAAAAATGACATGCACAATCCAGCTTTACGCTGATGATGTTCAGCTTTACCTGGCCCATCCTATGAATAAGATTGAAGATATCGTGTTAAAAAAAATTAAGATTTATCTCTGATCCATAGTTGATCTGTGGTAAACGGACTCTTGCTTCATCCTGCTAAATCGGACGCGGTGGGAAACCGCAAGCTGAACATTAGCCATGTACCTGACCTTTGGCTTTCAAACTCAATGCTAAAGCTTGTAGAATCACTTACCAGCCTCGGTTTTGTTATAACAATAACTTACCTGAATACAGTCATGCTAACCTTACGAGCGTACGAGTGATGCTTACGTAAACTCTGGCTTGTAAGCTACTCGTAGCTTTACTCCTATTAATACTCGGCGGAAACTTGTTGTGCCTATAATTATTTATGCCGAAGTAGTCTACCGTAGCCTTGACTCCCTTTCTTAGCGAAATCTCTAAGTAGCTTTCAATGGCGCTATGCGATATGTTCACGGGCTGCGCAGCTACGATCATAACTCCGCTCATTCTAAAAGCCTAGTACTAAAATGGATTACAATATCTACACCTCACATTCAATTCTGAATTCGATGTACCTATAGTCTAGGAATGAAGCCGCCGACAGTATTTTCTGTTCCGTACTCAGCTTACAGCTGTCATGCTTTCGTAACAAATTTTTAATTTGGGCCAATATTGCTGGTGACAACCAGGTCAGACGATAGTGTGTAATCCATGAGATGATTGCCTAAAGCGTTGCGGTTACTACTGAACCAAGAGGTATTCAGAGCACCAATATCGCTTCATATCATAAATCCTATCATCAGGAAAAATATTCACTGAGTTCGACTACTGCCTTTGTCGATGGCGGTATAACAGAACAATAAGAGGAAATAAGATGACGCAACGACGAATTTGTGCTATTCTCTGTTCCTTTCGTAGCGTTTGTCTACAGAAGTTAGATCTTGGTTGCAGAATTGCTCACGTTTTGATCTTTCCGATCACTCGCCAAACGTCCGAACGGACACTATGACAGAGGAACACATCTAACATATGGATGCAGTAATAAACTGGGAAATTTGATGGTAGGCCCGACCAAATATAATGTATATTGGCGTTTCTAGTCTGTCAAGTCTTTTAAGGTGCGGAATCACATCTATATTCAGAGACAGAAGCTTTGCCTAAGCCCACAACAACAGGAGAAGATTCGTCCTTGTGTTGAAGATAGCGGCAGCCCCATAAACTCATATAAGCTGGTGTCGTCTTTTTTTGGCATTTCGGGCGGAGGCGACATGCAAATTCCGGCACCGTAATTGCAACTTTTGCTATGCACAATACTGGTTTCCGCCCACCATCAAGGTTGTTTCTGAGGGTGTTCATTTGATCGCATCAATTGACTTCCGACCACCAGAACTACGAAGGACTTTCGGTGGTTGTAGTACCGACCTTATCCGGACATCACGTGCGGGTAAAACAATCGCTGGATTTGTTTTGGTCTATGGGCTTGACCGGTTGCGGAGTCGGTTCCATCCAAGCAAAGTGCGCCTATAAATCCGTCAACGGAGTGAGTGTCATAACTTCTCTTCCTCTTGGTTCTGTTCAAGATTGAAGAAATGGGTGCAGTTTTGGTTCTGAGAGCTTTATTAGTTTTAGCGGATGCCATTTCCGCCAAACTGTTTTTCTCGTACTTCTGGATGAGTAAAACTTTAAGCACTAGTGTATTCGATATTACAGGGTCCTCCAATAGAGACTTCCCAACTTTAACAGTTGATAGCGGCCATATTGTTGAAGCCACATCCGTCAAATTGGCTGTTGTTTATTCAGTCTGTTTTGCCAAACCACCATGGATCGACATATAGTTCAACAACACGTGCAAATGATATAATTGTTTTGCCCGGGCAACGTTCCGCGCGCTTCGCTTCACCATAATCATTCTGCCGAGAGGATTATTCGCAGTGTGGTGGATAAATTTCAGTCCACTGGTTCAGTAAACGTACGTCGACGAAACGCAAGGTCTGCAGAAAACATCGCCTCTGTCCGTGAGAGTGTGCAGAAGAATCCAAGGCAACCGATTTCGCGTCGCTCATAAGAACTCGGCCTTTCGCAGACCACAACTTGCCGAATTTTGCGTTCTGAGGGCCCAAGCCTTCACCCGTACAAAATTTAACTGACATAGGAGCTGAAGGTAAACGACCATAGACAACGACATGTGTTCGCTGAATGGGCTCTGGAGCAGTTGGAAACTGACCCTAATTTTCATCGAAAAATCATCTCCAGCGGTGAGGTCCATTTCTGGAAACAAAATTGTCGAATTTGGGACGATACCAATCCACATGAGATCCAAAAACGTTCAATGCATCCCGCAAAAGTCACTGTTTGGTGTGGATTTTGGGTTGGCGGTTCATATTTCTTTGAAAACGACGATGGCCAGGCAATCACCGTCAACGGCGAGCGCTATAAGTTGATGATTACCAACTTCTTTTGGCCTAAATTGGATGATATGGATACCAACGACATGTGGTTTTAACAGGACAGCGCTACGTGCAATACAGCTGAAGTGACATTGGAAATTCTGGTGGAGGTGATTTGAACTGGTCACCGAGATCGTGCGATTTGACCCCGTTAGACTTTTTCCTGTGGGGTTTTCTAAAGGCGCAGGTCTATGCGAATAAGCTACAAACCACAGCGGCCCTCAAAGCCAACATAACCCATGCCATCGGTCAAATTCAGCCTGATTTATGTGCCAGAGTCATGGAAAATTGGACATTTTGGATGCGCGCCACCCAGAGAAGCCGCGGCGGACATTTGAACGATGTTATATTCCATACATAATGGCATCGATAGGCCTTTCAAATGAATAAAGAGTATCGTTCATATCTCACACACACCTTGTTTTAAATAAATTTAGAAATAGGAAGCGCTTCACTTGCCCCCTTTTTGTGCCGTAATTTTGCTCACGTCATCATCTCCCCTTCCCTCGACAAGCCATCAAAATCAGCATTCTGTCTGAACAACCATGTGTCTATTTTGGTGGAGGTAAAACATAACAGACTAAGCCTCTCCGGTACACTCTCCATCGTTCTTTCCCAATTTACCGAACGTGTTGTAGTAAGAGCCGCAGGAGTCATAGGAATCGAAGAATCTAGCAACTCTTGTTCCTTCAAAGTATGTTGGTTGGAGCCTCAAGAATCCATGTGCCGGCGGGTGTGAACTTTCACAATTGCGATTTTCACCTGAAGTATAATCCCGTGGTGTCACCTCCATACCATTTACCCATTGAACGTCTTTTCAGAAACCTCGGATTTTTTATTCTTGTGGCTTCCTGCTATGATAAAGCAACTAAAGAAAGAAAAGTGACAAGGTCCACAATATAGTTTCTTGGCCAGTTTTCTTGACTTTGGGATTACTTTTCACAGTATGAGCGACTTATCTCTCTGTCCAATATCAAGTTTAACTACGCATTGGTAACGAAGTAGAGAGGATAGTATGTAGGTCGAAGACTGTCTCGAGACGTATTCGGATCAGCAATTTCTCACATACCGATAGAAGGGCACACCTTACCGACATCATTCGACAGATATTGTGAATATTCAAAAACTTCTTAAAAGTAAGGTCGACACCGCTAGCTCTCAACCGGTGATGGAAATAAGACGTCCGAGTTATATCTAGGCGCATGTTGTTAAGTCAATAGTTCCACAAGATTTGTCCACTTTATTTACTGCGCTCCGAATTCCATTGATTTGGCAACAGTATCAGGGATCGAATTTCCTAGAAACCAGTCACCAACTGACCTCCAAACAAAGAGAGAAACTCAGTTTCATCACTGGTTTTCCAATATTTTCCCCATCAATACACATAATGCCCAAAGCCATTGCACAAATCACTTGAAAAATTGTCACTGACTTAATCTTACCTCCTCGATCTCAATCGAATTGAAAATTTTATAAATTTGGAAAAAAAATCAAAAATTCAAAACGGCTGTCAAGAGAAGAAATGATTACCGCAACTGGTCCGCACTAAATCACAATCACAGCTCGTTACGAACGTTAAAAAAACGACCATAACACCGCGCGCTAACAGCGTAACACCTCATCAGCACGCCTGGAATCCAATGGCTCTCCCATACATTCGTATACCGTCCTCCCGTCCGTTGCGCTCAATTAAAAGCGAACTTTCATCATAGATAACCCGCTGCTTGATCAGCTACTCCCATCAGCGGAGCGCCCAAAATCGAAAAATCGATCTCCAGAAATTCTGTTCGAATTTGAATATGCGTCCCGTCGATAAAACAAAACACCAGGCCTCATAAAACAGTCACCTAAACGGTGTCGTAAATTTTCTAGGTCGCTTCAGTGTCCATACCAGCATCTACCCCTTACCCTAATTGAGTCGTTTTGTTCCTGGTAAAGCAGTAAAAATTCTTCTTAAGCCCTCTGTACCCAAATTTTGTTCCAGAACAAAACGTTGCACGCAGAGCGGGACTAAAATTATGAAAATTTGATATCTCAATCTCCTGACATTTGTCGAGCTGGATTCAGATGAATTGTGCGCCCCTCTGCCGCCCACTGGCAGCTATTTGTATGCAAATCGCTTAATTAAACAAAAAAAAAAAAAATAAAAAAATTGAAATAGGAAGGGCTAGCCTGAGCGAACGCACTAACGCACAAACGCACAAACGCACATCCGATCGCGCCCAGCAGGTGAATTGCCGATCAGCGATCCATTGGTGCGCATTCAATTAAAGGTCTGAGCAACTCCCCATGTGGTGTATGCAACAACTCACTGGAGTGGGCTATCAGTATCCACCATCAGTTTGGTCGTCGTCGTCGTCGTCAATATTGTCGTGGACAAAAGGTAGTCCCCTTTACAGAAGGGTTAGTCCCTTTTATGGGGAGAACACCAGGAACACAGGTGAGTTTTATGCGATCGAGTAAAGCCGATCATAAAATCGTGATTTATTACGCGAGCCTTGCTTGGGGTTGGCATATCTTGATGGCGCGTTTAATTGCTTCTTCGGCTGTTTCGGTTGCGTCTCGATTGTCTTGGGCTGGTTTCGGGAGACTTTTTGGGCATAATTCTCGCGCGCGGCAGTATCTCTGGGTTGAGGAGTATGAATAATTAGCCGGCAATGTTGTCCAATTTGTTGGCTACGAAGTTGTTCACACTGTCTGGCGAGCTGAGCCGGACATGCGGACAAATGTCGACGATTAGAATTTTTTTGCATTTTTAATTTTTCTGGTCATGATTTGAGATGATTTATTGAGCGGACAGGAGAAATTCTTGTTCGCTGAATAAATGCTGGACATTAACGGAATGTTGTGGTTTCTGGTTACTGATTGGAAGATAGAATAATAGATGGGGCGACAGAGTTTAGGTGTAGGGTTGTAGCATGGGAATTTGTTGCACGAGGTGCGGTATTTGGATGTAGAGGGTGTTAGCTAGTGTCGGGTGTGAGAGAATGTTGAGGTTAGTGCAGGTGAAATTTCGCACAGCGAGTAGTGGTTATATTTTAAGTGAGCAGCAGACCATGAGGCTAGACGCCGCCGTGTAGGAACTGCGATTTTCGATGTCACAGTGAGATTACAACTTTTGTGGGAAACTTTAAAAAAAAATTCTGATAATCTTGTCTAATAGGTTGTCATTCCAGCAGAAGTTATTATTGAGATACTTGCAGAAAATCGGTCTCGGTGTATGTGCAGTGCTAGTTATGATGGATTTGAAAGTTCGCTAGGATAACAGAGGACGTCTTTATATTTTGGGGCATTTGATTAACCTACTTCACATTTCCGTCAATTCACAGCTAAACCCATTTTTGCCACTTCTCTCTTAATATTGGAGCTCATTAATGATGATAGATGGCGTTAAGCCCAAATAACTGAAAAACACCTGAGTGCGTTGAAAACTGTGCACGCTCGTTTGAATGATGATACCTTGAACTAGAAATTGCGTGTACACAGATGGTTATAAAGCTATTCTCATTTGAAAATGGAGAAAATTAATGAGAAATGTTTCTACATTTTGCAATACTACTAAGACAAGGGAAAGAACCCAGAGCAGGATTGTCAACAAATGTGTGCTGTTTACGGGGAAGGAACTTTATCGGAATTCGCAGCGCGAAACTAATTTACCTCCGTTTCATTCTGGCAATTTTGATGTCACGTTCTAGTCGCCCAATCACCCAAAAGTCTGATCACACTCTTGATAAAGTCGAGGAAGATTAGCATACCAGCATTGCCCATATTGATATGGATCTGGGCACTGACCACAAAACTGTCTTGAACTATTTGCAGAAAGCTAGAGGGAACTACCCGGCCATGGAAAAAAGAATTGAGTTTCGAAGCAACAACTAGCCTCGGGCGGGTCTACTGTTACCAACCCCTGCAAACGAAACAGGGATAACGAACTTCGGATCTACTCGTGGAATGTTGGGCCCCTTGATAAGCTACGTGCAGGCAAACAACTGCAAAGCAGATATTGCCGCCATCCAAGAAATGGGCCGGGCCGGGATGGGCCGTACAAAGAGAGGATAAAAACTGCAATATCTTCTACGGCGATTGTTATTGACGGCAAAAGCAGCGCTTATTTAGATGCGGATTTTTTGTTAAAGGCAGACTTAGGCTTCCAGCATGTGAACGAGCGCCTCGTAACAATCCGTATTAAGCCTAAATTTGCAACATTAGCCTTAGGTATATGCACACATGCTCCCACAGAGAAAAAAGATGATGGTAGCATAGATAGCTTCTATGAGCTCTTGGACAAGACTTACGGTTACGAGCAGTGTCCTAGCTATGCCATTAAAATTCTCATCGGCGATTTGAATGCAAAGCTAGGGAGAGAGGGCAGTTTTCGTTGTACTGTCGGAAAGTATGATCTACACGACACCACCTCCGATAACGGATTCAGGCTAATCGAGTTTACGGCGGGGCGAAACATCCTTGTAGCTAGCATACGGTTCCCACATCTCGACATTCATAAGGGGACTTGGTTTTTTTGTTTTTTTTTTATAATCGCCGCGCGCTCAAGGGGTTTTGTGTACCCTTAAAATGTTTGCACACAGCGCGGGCGAAGTGAGGTTAGGGAGGAAAGAAAGAGAAATACCGATGTACGTTGGTTTTAAATGTTTGCAAGCTATAATGACTAGGAAATAGGGAACTCGGCAGGGCATTCCATAAGCGAGTTATACGGCTTAGGAAAGAATCACGATATTTTAGAGTACGTCCGAAAATGGGCTTGAGGGTATATTGATGAGCGTTCATAGTGAGACGGGTGTTACGGTTGAAAGTTTGAATGAGCGGAATGCTACTGGCGATTTCAATGGAGCACTGGTGGCAGCGATGAAACAAAGTCAGACAGGAGACATTTCGTCGGTGTTCGAGGGTGTCATTTGATTGACTGATATTAGTATCACCAATGAGTTTTATCGCACGGTTTTGAATCCTATCTAGCAGGTGCAGAGATGTTTTAGGAGCACCTGACCAGATGTGGGCATTGTACTCCAATTTAGGGCTGATGAATGCCTTATATATTGTGGCCAAATCAGAGAGGTAAAATATTTCTTACATCGCTTAAGGAAACCTAGACTTTTCGCAGCATTTTTGACGACATCGAATATATGGTCATTCCAAGGTAAGTTGTCACTGACACACATACCGAGAATGGAAAGTTTATCGGTTTCGACGATGCATGTGCCATTCATGAATAATGGCTGGGTATTTGAATTTCGTTTTAATGACAGCAGACAGCATTGAGTTTTGGAAGCATTAAATTCCACTCGGTTGATAGTTCCCCAATTGGTTATGCTGTTAATATCGGAATTTAATGAGCTTAACATACGCTGCCGTTCCCGTTCTACAGCCGAAGAGCAGAGACGTGAGTGCGGGAACGAATACGAAAAGCAGAGAGTGCTGTCATCAGCAAAGGAATATATTGGATTAGAAGTGGCAGACAAGAGATCATTAATGAAAATTAAAAAGAGCGTCGGAAACAGAACGGAGCCCTGGGGCACACCAGCATTTATTTTGTGAATATCCGACTTGAAACTGTCCAAGACAACTTGAATTGAACATTCCGAAAGGTAATTTCAAATCTACTGAAGAAGAGAGTCGTCGATCCCAAGAGAACGCATTTTCGACAAAAGAGCCTGATGCCAAACTCTGTCAAATGCCTTAGAAATATCAAGTGCAACTATCTTGCTTTCGCCAGATCGATGTACGCTTTGGTTCCACTTTTCGGTGAGACATGCCATCAAATCCCCAGTGGACCTGTTGCTACGAAAACCATATTGCCGGTCATTGAGAAGTTTTCGTGTTTCGAGATATTTCACGAGCTGACGGTTTATCCGCGTTTCCATGACCTTGGCGAGAAGGGACGTAAGTGCAATGGGTCTGTAGGAGGAGAGAGAAGAAGATTCGCCTTTTTTAGGGACGGGCTGGACAAATGCTGTTTTCCATCTGCTCGGAAAAAGTCCTAAAGAGTAGGATTGATGAAAAAGCTTACGCAGTGGTTTTGACAGCGTGGAAGAACGCCTCTTCAGAAGAAAGAGAGATATACCATCTGGACCAGCGGATTTATGTATGTTGAGATCTTTAAGTACTCTTGCTACTACACGAGTGCGAAAGTGGATTCGTCCCATTTGTCCCCCGCATAGGCGGGGACAAAGCTGGGAGTGTTGAGCTAGCCGCAAAGTGTGCAGCAAGCAGATTGGCTTTGTCCAAAGAGCTGACAGCTGGAATGTCATTGTAAATGAGCGTTGGGATGGAGGATGAGGCAGAATTTCTAATGTTTTTGACGAATGACCAAAAATTTTTACTGCCTTTGGGACATTGCAGTATTTTTTGCCTCAGTTTTTGGTCGTATAGAAATTTCACACGCTTGAGAAAGACGTTGCAGTCATTTCTGGCTCGTTTGAACTTTTTTCGGTTTTCCTCTGTCGGGTTGGTCTTGTAGGACCGAAAAAACAATTCTCTAACCCTGACAGCCTCTTTACAGCTCGAGTCGTACCATGCCTTTTCTTTTGGTTTGATACACTTCATCCGATGAGGGATAAAGTTTCTCATTCCAAAGAGAATAGTTTCTGTGATCATGTCAGCAGCGGCGTCCACGTCGTTATCGAGGAAACATAACGACCAGTTAAAATTCCTAAAGCAGTTGTTAAGACCGCTCCAGTTGGTTATCTCGTATTGCCATACGGTTGTTTTAGGGATTTTTCTCTAACTGTGTGGTGGGTGTACGAGAATTTAGCTGATATGACACAATGGTCCGACGAGCCTAGAGGTGAGAGCACATCAACGCAGTACTTGGCAGGGTGAGAAGTTAAAAACAAGTCCAGGGTGTTGGCGGTATGACTATCAACGTCTGGTATGCGTGTGGGCTCATTTACAAGCTGGGTTAAGTTATTTTCCGCAGCGAAGATCTCAACACACCGTCCTTTGGGTGTTGTCTGTCCAGAATGTCGAAGCCACACAGAATTGTGTATATTGAAATCGCCCGTAATCACGATTTCAGTATGAGAATGCAGGGATACAATTCTTTGAATGGAGTCAGACAGCGCATCAAACTCGTGAAGGGTCAAATTGCTGTCCAGATTGGGGCTTCTGTAAATAAAGCAGTAGTAGATAATTTACTTACGGAGATGGAATTTTAACCACATGAAATTGAATTCCGAATTGGAACAGGGACTACATTGTGGTGGAATTTGGTAAGCTACATCACTACGCACATAAATGGCGAGACCGCGATGGGGAAAGAATAGTGACACTAGTTCGTAGCCAGGTAGCTTCAGATCAGAGTGATCTGAGAGATGTGGTCGGGGATCTACCTGTGTTTCACTAAGTACCAAAACAACTGGTCTGTTTTTGCAGACGTGGACGTACGCAGAAAAGTGAATACCTTTTAGCCCGCTTATATTGGCAATGTCTACTCTGAATTCCCCAGTCATTACAATGAAAGACAAACACAAAAAACACAAACACCGACGATACTAAGCAAGGCTGCGAAGTGAGAATTCTGACGTTGATTCACCGAATCAAATTGCTGTAGGTGTTATGCCCTTACAACAGTATGAAACAGTGCACCAACAAAACTTTCACTCACAACCCGCTATCCATCAGTTGTTACATACACTCAGTCACTGACCGTACCGTATGGTGAACTCCTGATTAACCGTCAACCAGATTGACCACTTTGAGATCGACGCAAGTCACTCCTCCAGTATTAGGTATGTCCAAACTTCCTTAATATCTTAAGACGTCCTATGCTGCCAGCATAAAGTATCGAAAACCAGTGGTAACATTGCCAAATAGCCATCCGAGCTGCCACCTCTGATGCGCTGGGTTTGACTCGGCCACCACAGCGACACCCCTATTTTGCCGACGAATGCCGGCAAGCACATGCAGCTAGGCAAGATGCATACAAAACGGCACAGCATAGAAAGACTAGAGTTGCTTACGAGCGCTACGAGCATAAGAGGAGAGACGAACACCGACTTCTCCGGAAGAAAAAAAAAGGAGCATGAGCAGCGCGCGGTCGAGGAAATTGAGAATGCTGATCCAGGTATAATTCTCGGAATTACCAAAAGGTAATGAAAACTTGCTATTTAGGCAAACCTCTAAACGAAGTCTGTAGAGACGAAAAAGCGAACATAGTAGTGGAGTCACCTTCATTACTGACTTTTCAACCAACAATTCCATCAATACATCTTGTATGAAGTGAAAATAGCCATATCTAAGCTTAAGTCCAAAAAAGTTGCTAGAGCGAACGGCCCGACAGCCGAGCACTTCAAAGCTGCAGGCAATGGCTTGGTAAGGAGCATGCACCAACGCATCTGTAAAATATGGTCGGACGAAAGTATGCCAGCTGAATAGAACCTCAGCATTGTTTGTCCGATCCTCAAGAAAGAAAACCCTCTGAATTGCGCCATCTACAGAGGCATTAGTCTTCTTAACATCGCCTAAGAGGTACTATCTGTCGCCTGAAGCTTTAGGCCAGGAAACTCCGCTATCGACCAGATATTCATACTACGGCAGATGTTGAATAAAAACCCATAAACTTTAAATCGATACACAAAACCTATTCGTCGATTTTAAGGCCGCGCATGCAGCATCTACATATAGAGACCGGCAGTATAGAGCAATATCTAGCTCTGATATCTAAGCCAAACTCGTCCATTTATGCAGAATAACAATGGAGAATGCATGCTGAAACATCAAGGTCGGTAAGGAGCTCACCGAGGCCTTAGATGTCACAAAAAGATCTAGACAAGGTGATGCCCTGTTAGGCGATTTCATTAACATCATTCTTGAAAGAATAGTGCAAAACTCAAACACTCAACACCGAACTGTTCCTTTGGGATAAGAATGCGATTGACTAGCACAGCCCTCTCTTGAACAACAAAAGTCCCTATACCATATAAATCCCAGTCTTTTCGATGACGCAGAGGCATAGATTTTATGAAAATAGATAAGGGTGCTCTTGGCTGCTTTGAGAGGAAAATTCTCCGGGCGATTTTCGGTGAAGGAGGAGATACAACGATGAACTTTACGGGCTGTACAGCGACAGCGACATCGATTTAGCAAGAAAAGTGAAGATCCAATAACTGGAATAGCTGGGTTATGTAGAGCGGGTTGACACCAATGCTTCGGTCCTAATAGTCATTCAATCCGCCCCCGCGGAACGCAGTAGAGGAAGGCTGCTAATCAGATGGCGCACGAAAGTGGAAATTGACCTCAGCCAACTTATTGTGTGAAACTGGAGGCAGCTGGCTAAAGATCAAGCTGGCTGTAGACGCATGTTTCTTGAGGTTCAGGTCAACCCAGGATTGTGGCGCCACCTTAAGTAAGTAAGTAAGATACAAAACAAAACTCCATGTGTGGGTTACTCTTGGGAAAAAGTTAATGTCTGCAATATGGTGTTAAGTTCCATTTTTGAAACGGTGATAAAAAGTGGGTTACATAAGGCAATCGAAAGTGTCAAAAATCATGGGCAAAAAGTGGCGGGTCCTCGCAATGGCTTGCTAAGCCAGAATTCACAGCGCAAAAGATGATTCTGAATATGTGGTGGAACTGGAACGGTTCCTCATGAGGCACTACCAAATGGTGAAATGTCTAATTTTCAGCTCTACAGTGAACAATTCGAGAGAATACGACAGGCAATTAAAAGAGTTGACCAATAGGAACCTTGTTGCCTTCCATCACGACAACGGCCGACCACACAGTTTTTGATGAGCCATCAGAAATTGTGCGCGCTTGCTTGGGAAGTTTTAGTAGACCCAGTGTATACTGCAGACAAATCAGTTGTACAATGAGGACGCACGACTTGACACTGTCAAGACACACAATAGACATGGGAAGGTTCTAATCAGTGTCTGCATTGCCAACGCTCCCAACACGGTGTGGGACAGAACAGAAACAAACAATAGTGCTAAGTTACTTCTTATTAACCAAAAATATTAATATTGGAAATAAGGGAATTGCCAACTTTTGCTAATGCTGTACGTCTGGTTCAGGATTGGAAGATTTCCAAGGTCTGACCACAAACATATTCTTTTGTAGTAGTAGTAGTAATATAGTACTGATCATCGCTGGTAAGCCAACTCCTACCCAAGGTTCTTGGCTGCTTCGTAATTTGACATGTTCCAAGCAGTCAGGCTTCACTTATTTTACTCACTTACCCAAATCTCGATGATCAGAATCATTGGTCTGATTCGGGTATATTGCATTAAGACTTTGAGGGTTACTACCGACTCCATCTAAGCTGCTCCTCCGTTGCTATCTGACTGCAATACATGCGGGAATGTCCAACTGCATGTTCATAACCTCGATTCTGACTGAGATGCTTGAATCTGCAATAATGGAACCACCAATAACTCCTGGGTCATCATCTCCTCCACCAAAACCCGTTCCGGAAATTCATCCAAATACACCAACTCCTGAACCCACAATCTCACGACTTGGCACCTTATGGACACTTTCGGACTGGAACAATAGAATCAAAAAGTTGAACAATTTCAACAAAGCCGAATCGGTTGCGTTTTTAATAAGAGGTACACATCTCGATCGAGCCAGGCTAACTAGTCTCTTCAAATCTAAATTTAAAATTGAAGTCATCAACTGCCGTAAGATCTCCACCAACACCCTCAAGGTAAGCATCCCATTAAAATATGAATGGATGTTCATCAACCCTGCTTCCGACGTCATCAATCTGGGTGGAATAACCATGGAAAGAGTGAAACTAAATAGAGGAAATAACAAACATCGCAAGGATACTACCTTTAATTCAAATCCCACTAAACCTAGAAAACAGCAGTCTAACCCTTTACCAAAGCCCAACTCTCACAAAAAAAATCCAAAGCCTAACAAACAAGCTCCTGATCCAAACTGGAGTTTTAAAGTTGGGACATTCCCTTTCTTCACTCCTTCTTCATTTCATACTGCTAATCGCGTATACACAAAACGTTCTTCCACACCGTCTAACCCAATTCCCAAACGTGTATCTTTTAATCTTGATCCTCCTCTCAATCATTTAAAAAACCCAACAACTTCTCCTCATCCCACTCAAACTAAAACGACATACCCTAACTTTATTCGCTCCCATATTTTAAATCCCTCCCCATCTTCTAAGCTAGAGTCCCACTCTAATACCACACCACCTTCTTTTTTAGACCCCATACTTCCTCCAAAGGCAAAGTTAACCAAGCACCTTATCGATTCAGGTTAAGATGGCCGGTATGTTCTCTCTCGACTACGAGACCGCAGACTATACGATAATGTTCGTTTATATCTCGCATATCTACATGATAAGCCAGATTCTGTCTGTATAGACGGTATAACGAAAACCAATGCAATGGTTACCATTCTGCAAGAAGGCCTTCCCACTAATCACAATGATCTGCGGCAACGTTTTATACGTTTTCATGAGCAATTAGATATGACTCCTGATGATGTGGCTAATGATCTCTCTTCTTTTGCGTCTCACGTAAGTTCCAAACGCATACTACACCTCCAGCGAACACGGTCTAGTTTCAAAAACTACGAGTACCATCGCTCCTAACCCACCACTCAATTCTATGCCGAAGCCTCCCAAATATCTGTCCCTGTATTATCAAAATGTAAGAGGATTACGAACTAAGATTTCTGCTATATACTCGTATCTTAATTCGCAGATTCTGCCCTACGACATTTTTGCACTCACAGAAACCAATCTCACCCCTAATATTAAGAATAATGAATTATTTTCCCAAGACTTTGGTTTACACCGTGACGACGGTCTAAATAAAGAGGAAAATTTATTTGGCCGTGGGGTACTTCTAGCTATACACTCTCGTCTTGAGTCTAAACCCTTTAAAAAATCATCCACTGCATTCTTTGAATTTGTATGCGCTAGAATTCCTATTTGCAAGCGCAACCTATATATTTGCTGCTGCTATATTCGCCCCTCTCAACCAGTTCAAGGTTACCAGCTAGCTGTTGATGCAATCGACAGCATTCTTAATGCTGCGGATTCCAACGACGTAGTTATTTTTTTAGGTGATTTCAATCTACCTAAGCTTGTATGGGCTCAGACTGACCAGTCCTACTTTACTGCAACAAATCCCACCTCTGATAAAGAAAATCTTTTCATCGATTGCCTTACTGACTCTGGTCTGTATCAATTAAGTGGTGTCACCAATAACATTGGCAGACAACTCGACCTAGTCTTCGCCACTGATACAGATAACTGCATCATTTTAGAAAGCAGACATCTTCTTTCTAAGTTGGATAGTTACCACCCTCCCCTTTCTCTTACGTTAGCGTATGACAATGGTCTTAATCGCGTTTCTTATGAGTATTCTTACAGTTTTAATTTTCATAAGGCTAACTACGCCAAACTGAATAACCTCCTCAGTATGGCCAATTTTGAATTTCTTTACGATAATCCCAAGGATGCTCTCGCATCCTTTTATACCGAAATTTTCAAATGTCTCTCCCAATCTGTACCTTTTTTACCCAAAAAGAATCCCTCATCATCACCACCCTGGTATAATAAAGAGCTGCGATCTCTTCGTAGTAAGAGAAATAAGCTCTGGCGTACTTACTTAATATCGCGTTCCGACATCGATTTCTTTTACTACCAGTCTGCCCTAATAAATTTCTCTGTACTTTGTCAAACTCTATATGACAACTACTCGTATTTAAACCAAATGGACCGCACACTCATTTCCGACCCCAAGCGATTCTTTCAGTTCATCAAAACTAAAAGTAAATCGGATAACTATCCATCATCTCTGAATTTTCTAGATAAGTCCTCGGAGGATCCCCAAATTATAGCAAATCTCTTCGCAACATTTTTTAGCCAAGCGTTCGCCATCCATTCCCAAGAGCCAGACCACTCTTACTTTTCCTACTTAAATAGCTGCCCACAAACAACTTTAGAATATGTGTCTATAACTTTAGAGCAAGTCAAAGATAAAATAATAAACCTCAAAGATGATTATTCCGCCGGCCCTGATGATCTTCCCCCTATATTTTAAAGAAATGTGAAATGCACCTAGCCCAACCTCTTACAACTCTCTTTCAGCTTTCTATCACCCAGGGGTTATTTCCCTCGACCTGGAAAACGTCATTTATTATTCCCCTACATAAAAAAGGCCGAAAGGATGATATTTCCAACTATCGACCAATTGCTAAGCTGTCCTGCATACCTAAGCTTTTCGAGAGCATTATTTATGATATAATGCTTTTCCATTGTAAACCTATTGTTTCCCAAAACCAGCACGGATTTCTCAAAGGTAGATCTACGACCACCAACTTAACGGAATTCGTAACAAGCACTTTATGTGCACTGGAATCTGGAAATGAAGTTGAAGTGATTGCCACCGATTTCAGCAAAGCCTTTGATAGGATTTCACATGATATAATCCTTCTGAAATTAAAAGCTCTTGGTTTCCAAATAAACTTTATAACATGGGTTCAATCATATTTAAATGAAAGACAATACTATGTTTTATTTAGGTCCATGATTTCTGACCCAATTAAAGCCTCCTCTGGTGTCCCTCAAGGCAGCCACCTTGGCCCCTTACTATTTATTCTGGCCATTAATGATGTTGATTGCATCATTAAAAATTCATACATATCTATTTACGCGGACGATATGAAAATCTTTAGATATACATCCTCTTCCTCAGACAGCCTACCACTGCAGGAAGATCTTGACAGATTTTGTACTTGGTGTCAGAAGAATTTTCTTGAGCTTAACGTCAATAAGTGTCAGGCTATAACGTATTCCCGTAAGCGGCCCCCTATTTCACCTCGCTGCTATCTAATCTTTAATCTGCCTGTTCCCTTAGTGAATGAGTTGCGTGATTTAGGTGTTATCTGTGATAAGGAACTCAATTTCCGTTCTCACATAGATAATATAATAAAGAAAGCCAACTCTGCCCTTGGCTTCATCAAGCGCTGGTCTAAGGAGTTTTCCAATCCTTATGTTACCAAATCTCTTTACATAACCTTTGTTAGACCTCTTCTTGAATATGCAAGCCAAGTTTGGTCACCCTACTACAGAACACACATCCTCCGGATAGAAGCTGTTCAACACAGGTTTTTACGATTCGCTTTACGTGGTCTTCCCTGGGATGATAGCCAAAACTTACCACCTTATACTGACCGGCTGAAACTTATAAATTTACAACCCCTTTCTATACGTCGAAAAGTTGCCGACATTCTCTTTATTCATCAAATTTTAGTTGGGAATATCGATTGTCCTTCTTTACTTCGACTTATTTATTTTAATACCAACCCACGCAATCTTAGGTCTGTGCCACTTTTCCGGCTCAATCTTCACCGAACGAATTACGGACACTTGGAGCCAATGTCTAGAATGCTTCGTGAAGTTAACGATATTCTGCCTCTCTTCGACTACCATCTCACCAAACTCTCTCTTAAAAACACTCTTATTTCCACCTATGCCTCACACCCTAACTTTTTTTAACCGCTCCCACCCTTTAGTTTTTATCTTTAGTTTTAAGTGAAAATTGTTAAGCTTGCAATAAGCAATAATAAATCTGTCCGGGGTTGACCCGGGCCGCAAATCAAATAAGGCTTTTGTCAAAAGCTTCAAAGAAAAAATTGTGTGCATCATGAACAGGTTGTAAACCTTAAAAATGCTCAACTTATACCAAGTTACCAAAATTTGCGAAACTCTAAAAGTCTTCTAGTACCCGAAGTACCTGAAATATACGTTACAAAAAAAATGGCCTCTTACCTCCATTTTTTGAAAATACGTGTCCCGATCCGTCACGCCTGGTGTAAACAAATAAATAAATAAACTCTCTGGGGGGCAAAATTCCCATTCCCAGCTAGATACCCTAACACATATGTAACATACATATATACCTGATACTAGATAAACCCGATTTTTTAAGCCTTAATTACCAGCTCTTCTTCTCCCCCCTAGGTGAGAAATAAACCCAAACCCGAATCTAAATTAAAATCCAAGTTCGAACGAATACCATCCTTAATAAACTGCTCCAGTTCAACCAATCTTAATTGTTTCGTATCCAAGTGCTAACAAGCCGAAGCATTTATTGTCCTCCAATTAAACATCCATTGTTTGATTATTTAATCACTTGATGTAGCATTGTTTTATGAAATTCTATCAAAATATTGACCCATTCCCAGATTTTTCCTGTAGTGCAGACCAACAAATTTTATCAGAACCTGTGCAACAGTGAGGTTTTGTTACATTCCCATTCCCTGAGACTCACATTCACTCTTTTTTATGTACATAGGCCCGGTCCTACCACAACATTACACCTTGCGTGCTAAAGTCATAAATTTATTCATTAGAACCTCGCACTTCAACAAAATTATCTTAAAGATATTTTTTTTTTATCTGTAAACACAGAAACACAAACAAAATAAGAAACGCAGATGTGTGAAATAAATAAAACGGCCATTGTTTAGAAGTATCACATCTAAATGCTCCAAGGAGGCTGTGGCCAAAATCAACACCAAGAATTTGATGCTATCGTTTTGTCATGAATAGAAGGAAAGATGACGATGAAGGCTCCAGTGAAAACAATCAGAGAAATGAAGACCTGTCAGAGGGAACCTGTAGAAGAACTAGAACTGACTAACCTCTCCCTAGTCCAGATTAAGGGATCATTTCGTAGCGAACTGGGAACAAAAACTTTGCACGATTTCGTGTTCTTCATTTTCTTTGTGTGCAGACAAACAAATTTGGTGTGAAAAATGTCGGCTTAAGCAGAACAGCAAACAAAGCATTTTTATTTTCTAGTCCAGGACACTGTTTACGGAAAGAACAGGGAATCCTTTCATCTCGGCCGTCATCGCGGTGTGGATTGTTTTATTAGGACAACACACACGTAGCACAGAAGTTGCATCTTTAAATTGGTTTCCTGGACGAGGATGAAATATATCCGATGGAATGTGCTCGTACGTTGTTTTAAGGGTAATAAACCCAAAACTCATAGTCCTTTGTTCGGTGTACTATGGATGATGATTGAGGTTCCTTTGATCTCTAACACAGCGTTTGTCGTGGGTAAATCAATCAATTGGTTTTGTTGGAAAAGTGTAACAACTTCTTCTTTTCGATGCAATGATGAGCTAATCGTTGGGAAACACGTTTAAGATGGGAATTACCTGGGTAATTCTAGTTTTTGTTCTTCTTTTGATCTTATCATCGATAAGCACAGGGAGTATTAACTTGGCAAATTCAAATACAAACTGCAACACCTGAACAGATTTTCACACATAAATCATCCCATCGCCTCGTGAATTCAAATCCACGGCTAAGTTACTTTACCCACTCTAGCAATACACGCGGTAATCTAATCCGCAAGGAATACAATTGCACATGACGGAAAAATTCAGACCCCAGGTCTACGATGAAGTATATTCGTTGTCGCAATAGGTGATAGCACCAGCTGCCTCGGTTCCATCCAAGCCCCCGCTTCAACGTGTCTTATTCAAATTAACCCCAACTTCTCACACTGTCTCCTTTGAAATACTTAACACCTCTGCTCATGTCTCCACACGGAATTTGTTTTCTAAATTTCGATCTCAAAACCGGAGCTAAATATCCCAATTTCTTTAGTTCCCATATTTTAATCCCTCATCTGAAAATGTGTATAATGCCCCTGCAATTATCACTGATTCACCTTCAACATCTTCGGCCACTACCCTCAGTTTTGACACACTTCTAATTCCCACAGTTAAAATAACTCAAGAAACTTTTGACACAACTGAATGTCGTTATGCACCTTCTAGGCGAAGGTGTCGTACGTACGAGAATATACGTCTCCTTCTAGCGGATATGCATGACAAATCCGACTCAGTTTACTATAAGGGAAAAATTAAAACAAGTGGTATGGTCTCCATATAGCAGAAAGGTCTCCCTACTGCTGTAAGGAACTTAAATATCAAGTCTCCCCAAAAAGTCTATCACGACCTTGCTGCTTTCGGTAACTATGTGCACTCAAATAGGATCTCCCACCATCAACGTCTCTAACATGCTACCATTGCCAGTGTTCTAACGATCCATTCCTCTTACCTTCTACTAAGCGGACTGCGATGTAAAACCCGTGCTGTCCTGCGCCAATCTCACGCTCTCTCGTTTGAGGTCTATGCTCTGACTGAAACTAATCTAATTCGCGATATAAAGAGAAGACATCCATACTCGTCTAAAAGATGATTGTCCTTGTTGAGGTGTACTCCTGGACGTCCACAATGACCTAAACTCTTCTCCAATCGCTGTTTCTACTTTTTCTAAGCTTGACTACGTTTCAATAAAGATAACGCACCAATCCAGGTCCCTGTACGTTTAGCGTTTTTACGTTCTACCGGCATAACTTATCGAATGCTACCAACTCGTTATCACTGCAATTGATCAAATAATTAACTTATCTGATCCTATCGATGATTTCATCGTATTTGGCGATTCCAATCTACCTCAACTGCACTGGATTTAATCAGATGATGAACCTTTTTTTATCGCAAATCCGAGGAACAAATGATTCCTCTTGAATGAGCTAACAGACTTTAGCCCATACCAAGTTAGGGAGTTCTCCAACTATATAGGTAGGCAATTAGACCTCATTTTCACCACTAACCCCATAAACTCCTCTGTCTCGCTCTGTCCCCTTTCACTATCGACCACTGATAATTTTCAACCACCACTTCTTCTTTCCCTCTTCCACCACTTTCCTATCCACTTTCCTGCAGTAGCCTCTTCTTACGACTTTCATAAAGTGAATTTCCGCAAAATTAACGCATATCTTAGTAAGTGTTCTTTTGATTTCGCCAATATGTCCCTTACATGTGCCCTCTCTATTGTCTACAGAGAATTATTCAATTCTATTTTTCTCTATGCTCCCCTTTCGCGTAATAAAACCCCTTCCGTGGTATAATCGTAAACTTTGCTCTTTACGTAACAAGAGAAACAAATTATTGGCAGTTTTTCTTCGATCCAATTCTTTTGCTGACTTTTCCAACAATTCGGTCAACTTTATAAGGTACTCTACAAGCGTTACCTTGATACTTGATAGGGCCCAATCAAGGCTTATAAACGGTCCTAAGTCCTTCTACCAAGTCGTTAACTATGAAAAGAAATCTGACGGTTTTTCTCCATCCCTCTCGTAACAAAATATATCATTAACCGATCCGCACACCACTTCTCTTCATCCTTACCATAAACGATCTTGAAAGGGTCATTCAACACTCAGCACTTTCTCTCTACGCTGACGACACCAAAGTTTTTAAACCCATTTCCTCACAAGACGACTCCAGCCTCCTTCAAATAGATCTAAATAGTTTTTCCACCTGAATCAAGAAACGTTTAGACCTACATCTGCCAAATATCAATCGATTACCTTCTCACGTAAGTGCAACAAGTCTACTCACCGAATTTACCTTCTCCACGGCTAACTTATTTCCCTTGTTAAGTCTATCCGCGACCTCGGCGATAGGGAGCTTAATTTCCGCTCACATATTGATGAGATAATTACTAAAGCAAACTCATCACTTGGCTTCGTTAAAAGATGGTCCAAGGAATTCTGCAACCCGCACGTGAACAGATCACTATACATCAGTTCTGTTCCCCCACTTCTCGAGTACGCTAGCCAAGAGTGGTGTCTCTTTCAACGAGTTCATGTAACCCGGATTGAGAAGATCCAGCGTCGTTTTCTTCGATTTGCTCTTCGGGGTCTAACTTAAAACGGCCCTCTAATCTTACCTCCCTGTCGAGACCGTCTCAAACTCATTAACTGGTATACCCTTGAGGAACGAAGGGACGCAGTTGACATTCTTTTCATTCACCGACTGCTCTCAGGCTCCGTTTATTGCACGTCTCTTCACATTACATTAACCCCCTAAACCTTCGTTGCCACCGTCCTCTTAGCTACCAATACACTGCGCCAGATATGGCTCTAACGAACCAATCTCCCGTATGCTGCGTAATGTCAACTCCAACCATTCCGTTCTCAATTTTAATCGCGGCACTCTCTCCCTCAAACTCGATCTTATAAAAACCACCTTAACTTCCCTCCCAGCTATTGGTGTGCACCCTATTTTTAGAGTGTTTCTAAGAATTTCCATAATTTTTTTGGAATGCTACCTCTGGTGCTTTCTGTTGCATAATCCGTAGAATACCGTCCGGATTGGGGGATTTGTACGGTTTAAAGGACTGATTTGCCCACCGTGATTTTTTCCTATTAATGAGAACACCTATTTCCTTTTCGGAGAGAGAGAGAGAGAGATTACTGTTCCCAGTGTACCGTAGCATGTCAGAGTCATCTGATGATGTGGATCCAGGAAAATGGGTTTCCATCAATGTTACCAGAGCCTCTTGGCTACTTTTAGCCGGGGTTCCGTAATTTTTTCTGAGGTAGCTAAGAATGCTCGCTTCTTTAAAGCATTTTGCGTAACCTCGATGCCTCGTCTGTTGCCTATAGATTCGCAGCACTTCTGCTCTTTTTGACTTTCTAACTAGGTATTTGAATTGTTTTTGCATTCGTAGTACTCATTCTATGTACTGTCACTTCTGGAAAGCTTCGTCCTATTGTAGAGTTTCCTAACCTCTTTACTTTTTAAACCTATTTCCATATTCCACCATTTTGGTTGAGCCCTTTTAGGTGTTCTGTTATCCGACCAAGCGCTTTACTATAATAACATTTTCTACATCGCTATCTAAGTTAACAATATTACCACAGTTGATTGATTGGGTATCCAGTGGCCTATTTCACCAACTTACAAACTTGTATTTACAAGCATTTTTTAACAAAATTTGTGATTTTGTTGATTTATGTCGTGTCAACAAACGTTGGGTATTACAAATTTGTAGTTATATTCTACAAAGGGAAATTTGGGGGAATATTTCCCTTTTCATTTCACCAAAAGCTATTTATAGTTGTAATTAACAAGTTACAAATTTGTAAAAAGTTGACTTATTTGTGAGTTTACGTTTCACCAAAGAAAATTAATTTACAAATTTTGTTTAGTATGTGAAAATATTTTACAACTGAAAGTTGACGTGTAATTCCTCCTACATATTTTGTTTCATATTGAAAGTAATCGAAAAAATGTCTTAGCGACGAAGGCATGGTAGTATCGATAGTAGTGAAAATAACGGTCATGTTTTAATTTTATGAAAAAAATCTATCGACCGGGTATAAACTATGTAATTTCGGAGTTATTTAATTTTAATGAGAAATTTCGCTGGACTCGATGCACGGTAGAGGAAATAATTGCAATTATTTGGCCACAAATAGCCCACACGACTAAAAAAAACTTTGCATTAACACTAAGGCAGCAGTTTCTCACAGCTTTACACTGGCTTGGAAATGGGGGGCAATATCATGGTGTAGCAGTTATGCATATGATATCTAAATCGACTGTTTGCAGATGTGTTTCCCGCGTTTTGGCAGCAATTATTAATTTATTGTTTGAAAGTGTTGTATGTTGGCCAAATGAACACGAAGGTATTTGTGAAAAGTTCTACAATATTGCTGGTAAAAAAATGCTTAATTTCTTAAGTTTTGCATACAATTTTCTTTCTTACCATAACTTGTAATATGTAATATGCTAACGGATGTATAGACGGAATCTTAATAGACAAAGATGCCCTCAGCGAGTTTGAATCTGCATATGTCGACATGGACAGCACTCCATAAATTGTATGTTGGTATGAGGGCCGGACTTTAACTTTTATAACGTATATGTGCAACCGTGTCTGAAGCACTTGCGATTGCAACCCATGAAAGCAGTTACTGTTATAAAATGTTGCATCATCTTAACCAACATTTCCAGACAAGCGGCAGATAGTATTTACGAAATGTTCACCCCCACTGAGGAAGAAAATTTGGATTTAAACGACGAAGATACTCAAAATGCCGAAAATTTTGATGGCCGGGCCACCTTAGAATATTTTTTAAATCGCTTTTCATAAGCAAATGTCATATTAAATAACGATACTTTTTTATTATTTTATTTTTATTTTTAGTAGTCACTAAATTCAAAAGTGTTTTCTTCCAATACTCTTCTCTTCTCTTCTAGTTAGATGGTTTCTTGACAACCCCAAGACCCGTTCCTTTTTCAAGGCATCTAACTGCAAATTATAAATTTCGAATTGAAGCCTCCTTTTCTTCAATCGCAGAATATCCACTTGGTCAGTTAGCATTTTGTTGTTGCGTTTGCGCTTTTTTGATGATACTTGAGGTCTGATTAAATTAAAAAATATGTACATATACTCGTATTAATAAAAAAAATTGTGAGAAACAAGCATTTGTTTCACAGTTGCCCGTTTTATGTTTTGCCACGCAATATCTCGAAGATATTTCCAATCCTTTCCATTCAAAATACCTTGAGAGAATAATGAAATTCAAATATCTTTCCACGCGTTTACTTTCACCTCGTGCGTTAATGCATTACAAAATTTGCTAAATAAAACCGCCTTGTTTTCTCTAATCAAAGAGACAAAAAAAATCTTATTTTGCTTATTCATTTTAATTCCGTGATTGCACGACGATATTCCACAAATTTGTAACAAAACTGTTGTGGATTACACATTGTACAAAAACCCGGTGCAACGGGATTTATTACACTTGTAATTAACATGTTTATTCTTACTATTTTTTTTTGTCTAATCACAAATTTGTGGGTTCATATATTTGTATTTGGTGAAACGGAAAACCAGATTACAAATTTGTAATTGTGGTTCACAAGTATAAATTTGTGATTGTAATTTGTAGTTTCGTGAAATAGGCCACAGGTGTATATTTACAACTTCTGTATTCTGTACATACACTGTTCTGAAAGTTCACTTTGAAGCAAATCCATCGGTGATCCGACATCGACTACTCTTTATTCCCTTATTTATAAGCCTTCTATATTTGAAGCAAGGACAACATCTAGCATCTCCTGCCTACTTTTCACCACAAAAGGGAGAGGGAGAATTCCCTCTATTGCAAATATTGAGGTTAGAATATATAATGAAATCATACGCACACGCACCTCTTGGGTTAATATCACCGCTTCCCCAGTCCAGCACCGGCATCCGATCTTTCTGCCTTGTCAAGTCCTTTATTTTCTCCGAGATTACTACTTCGGAGTCGTAGAGGAAATAGGCCGAGGAATGACAAAGTGGTTTGCCGCACTCCCTTTCGCATTTTGCTGTAATTATTCAAAAGAAACGCCTCTATTTGGTTTTTCATTAAGATGCAAGTCCTGATCTTACCTTCTGCCTTATAGAACAACGTGTAATTTTTCAGCCTAAGACCCTGGATCTTGTTGTCCTTATTAATACAGGGCTCTTGTATGAGTACGACTGTGACGTCTTGTTTGGTGATGTACTCCACTAGACAGGCCGTCGCTGCCCTACTATGTTGGAGTTTTATCTGCAGCACTACCATCATCTTTGGGGTTTTTTTTTTAATCCTTGTCCTTGGTGGATGGCTTGACCATCAACCTTCCCATGCTGTACCTCACGGTACCAGTTGATTTCTCGAAGTGTGGTAAGCAGTCCCTATTTTGGGACAGCAAAAAATGCTGCCCGAACTGCCGTCTAGGCCCCGTCTTAAGGAGCTTCTCACGGTACGTGTAGTGACACGGAACCCGGACCCAAGCCGTCAGCAGAGTGTACTTTGCCAACTCTGCCACCGTTGTACATTTTAGTTTGATGCCCTCCAAAGCATAGCACACCTACAAAACGAACCGTCTTAGGAAGTCCACAGAAGGCTTGTTTCCACAGGCTACAACCTAGCGTCCGCCTTCCCAACCAGCGCCATCGAATTGAAGCTCCTCGTTTCCTGTGGTGTATAACTCCTTCCATAGACCGTCTTGGAACATCTGCTCGACGTTTTTCCACTGGTCGATTGTCAGACGACCGCAAGGGCCCAGCTATTTTATCACAGCAACAAGATGCTCGTCTTCCGGGTCGCTTTGGTTACGACGCCTTGCAGATGAAGTACCAGCCTTCACCTTTTTCGCATCGTTCGGCTCCACCACGGATCTGCCTCTCTTCCTTCTAAAACTGCCCTTCTTTTAATTTTGACATGAGTAGGAGGTAGAGGGCGCCTGATCGGCTTTCATTCCCGACTTTGCCGCAACATCTCCTTTCCGTGCCATCTGTTGAGTAAGCGAATGGTTGACCAGGATAGCCTTCGCTCTCTCAAATTCGGCCTTTTCCCACTCGCTTAAGTTGCTGGGAACACAAACCTGATATTTTGCCACCTTACCGCTAGCGTTACGTAGCAAAACGTTTGCCCTTTGGTGTGCGTTCAACGCACTCTTAGCAGCGGCTGAGCCAGGGCGTTCCCACCATTTCCATCCCTGCTGTATTGTCCTGATTTTTTTGAGTTCGGCGCTTCGGCAGCGCATGTTCCAGCTGCCTTGGCTACTCGTTCGACCGAGGTCCAACCCTGTGTATCACCGGTGTGAGTGCCAGCCTGCTCACTGGTGACATCGTTTTCGGTGTTCTCTCGAACACCTCACTATCGCTAGCCAAAAGCTCCACAATGCCCCTACCAGGAGGGAAGATGGATGAGGTCAAGATTTCGCCTTCGCTCACCTCTAACCCTTCCTGGACAGGGATTGCCAATTTTTGTAATGTTTTCTTTTTGTTTTTGTTAATCCGTTTCAATTAAATTTGATTCTCACGAATAAAGCCGGAAGTAAAAGGTCAGCTCAGGCAGCACCGAAATACCTGGGTAAATTTCTTGGAATTCTTGGAAAAAATAAATACGTTAGGCCTAGTGACAATTAACTCTGATGATTAAACGCATTTCACAGCTTAGACCTGTTTCTTTTCAATGACCCTGATAATACTCTTCTATACTCTCAGCTTTCAGCCCCGGTTTATTCTAAGCACGATTCAATTTTGCAACTCTCAGGATGATGCCTGAAACTTACTCTGCTTCGTATAAATACCGAGATTTTAAGAATCTAAACCTCAGGTGAATTGGCAGCAGGTTTATTTCATGATCTCAGCTGATGACCAAGTTAGCTTTTGCAAAATGTAGTAGATAACTTTTTTAAAAAACACGTACCACTTAAACGGAAGTTAGTACGTAATGACAACAGTTCTTGGCTTACAGTTGAAATTCAGGATGCCATGAAACTGAGGGAACTGCCCTATAACGTTGGAAACGCCTTCGTCTCGCCGAATTTCACGATGTTTTTTATGTCTTGCGAAATAAAGTTCTTGCTAAAATCAGCAAAGGGACACGCCGACTGCATACGGTGAATTTCGTTAAAAGTTTTGCACCTAAAACTTTGTGGAAAAATATTCGCGAGCTAGGTGATGGTCGTCAGAAAGCGCAGCTTCCTGAAAACATCAACGTAGATGCTCTAAACTCTGAATTTGCCAAAGTGCAGTGCTCCTCACCAAATGCCTTAGTACCAGATGAATTTGAAATATTAAGTAACCGTATCTGTGACAATGAATTTTTTTTTCAAAGATTAAATGAAGCAGATGTTGTAGGAGCTACATTGGATATCAAATTGGATTTGGGGGTGGCCGTGGTGTAGTGGTACTAGCAATCGCTTCTCACTCGGAGGGTCAAGGTTCGAATCCTAGCCACGACAAGCTTTCATTTGTGTAATTGGAACTCAGTCAGAAAAATCTGCGTGTGAAGGCATAACACTGACATGTAGATTTGGCTGTTGAAGGGTTTTCAACCACAAATCAACCGTTAAAATTCACAACCGGAATCATTCCGAGTGAAGAAAATCTCTCCGTCCTATTCGGACTCCCACCCCTGGAGTCAATATCGAAACCAAACACACCTGAGTTTCAAACCACTACATCACAAACAATGCTTTCCTTTCTCCTCCTTCTATCTTTCCGCCCGCGCCCAGGCAACAGTGAAAGGGTATCATAACCCCTTAGGCGCGCGTAAATTATAAAAAAAAAAAATCATATTCATCTTTTCCGATTGCTTGGAAATTTGCAAAAGTTGTTCCAATACTCAAAAAACTTGCTACCCGTCTTTCGCCACCCAAATACACGAGTAGGCCAATATCCATTCACCCCTTTCTGTTTAAGGTACTTGAAAAAATGTTACACAAGCAGATGTCGACTTTTATTAAAAATAACAAGCTTCTGAATTCGCATCAGTCTGGTTTTAGAAAATGTCATAGCTGCACACCATCCATCTTAAAAGTAGCTGACCATATCAGACAGGCAATGGACAGTGACGAGGTGTCCTTTCTTTGCCTTCTTGATTTTTCAAAAGCATTCGATACGGCTAATCACAAAATTTTGATCACAAAACTGAGAAATCTATTTCGTTTCTCAAAAAGTGCTACTACACTGATGTTGTCGTACCTTTCTGACTGGAGACAAGCTGTCGTTGCTGGTAAAAACTCGTCCCGTTTTCTAAATTTATTGTCAGAAGTTCCCCAAGAATCTATTCTCGGCCCACTACTTTTCAGTGTATTCATAAACGATATTCCTTTTGCACTCATAAACTCAGCAGTATGCCGCACGATGCACAAATCCTCCTGAGCTGCGAGCTTGGAATGGTCAAGGATGGACCCAAAAACTCAACAGTGACGTTAAAGGCATTGCTCACAGGTCCGAAAAGAATAAGCCTTTTTTAAACTCAAAAAAATCTTAACGCATGATGATGACATGAGTTATTTTCCTGTCTTGTATCCCAGCAATTCTGTTCTAAAATATGTGGAGAAAGTTAAGAACTTGGGCATCTGGTTTAACACTACCCCCAGCTGGGACCTTCACATTCAGTCAGTAATTGGCAACATATATGGTTGCTTACGAACTCTATCGCTATCAAAAAACTTTACACCCCAACATACGAGTATTATCGAAAATCCTTTTTATGCCGATCATTACGAGGCAAAACCTGATTGTAGCCTTTAACAATATAGTCCGGTACGTGTATAATCTTAAACGGTTTGAATACATATCGGCCTACTCAAAATACATCCTGGGATGCAACCAATATGCATACATGAAATACTATTCCCTTAAGACATTAAATAATTTGCTGATCAATAAAGAGCCACTGTACCTCTACGAAAAAATAGAATTCTGTATCTACGAGTATGTACAATTGGTTTTATATGTTTATTCAACCGTGATTTTGTTGTAACAGCAATGAGCGCTAATTTTTAGTTTACGTCATCAGGCAATGGAACTGCCTACCCCTTTTCATTAAAAAACTGCGAGGAACCAGGCAATTCGAGAGGTTGGTATTTAGATTTTTGGCTGATAATAATACTTAAGTAGGCCCAATTAAAATAAGAAAGCTTCTCTTTAATTTCCTGAAATGTGTTTCGTCAAATTAAATTTTAGTTTAAATGTCTATTCTAATATGAATTAAGCTCGAACATAAATATGTAAAATGTGTAAACATTTACAAATTTAAAGGCTTTGAGTCTATTTATAAAAGATGTAAGTCAATCAATAAATAAAATAAATAAGGTGAAGTAGAACAAGCCCGCACCAAGCCGCCTGAGAGAGCTCAGTTCGCGGTTGGTTTGAAGCCCAACCTTGCATCCTTCGGCACGGCTTACTCTACGCTCACACTACCACCGGAATCAGCGTTGGCAGTTCTTAGTTTATCACTCCTCAGCCGACCGTAGTCGGTTGAGTCTTTTCGACTTAATCCTTAATCCGCACCGGCATCATTAAAGATAACGCCCGCGTTAAGGTGCCACGCGAAGGAATTGTGGACTAACTAGACCCAAAACCGTACTTATAGAGCCCAATGAGATTGTGGTATTTTTGTATGTTGAAGCTTCTATGAGAAGTATTCTTATTTGACTGCTGTTGACAACGACATTGGTTTAATCATGTGAATTCATCCACAGTACGTCCTATTTCTAAGGTTCTGTAATTTCTGACAGGACATTATAATGTTGCTGTTTTTGTCTGCTCAATACTCGTTCTATTGTGGCTCTAGCTCAATGATATCTTTCGCCCTTCTTCTTAGGGGGTTATTGTTCTTAATTGTCCATAAAAAGCGAACTTAGACAATTTATTCGCAATTGTCCCGATTACATCAGGAGTACGTATTTATTACATTTGCAGTATTACTTCGATTTTCGTTCGTCATCCTTAAAGGACAATTTTTAATTGGTCGTTAGAAGACCTTCAACGAAGGTTTTTCTTGATCTTTGGCTTTGGTCGCATACCGAATCCGGGAAAGAGTACTTCGTCATATATTACTCTCGCAGATTTTCTCTTCCTGTTGGCAACCAATCATATAAGTAAGTAAGTAAGGAAGGGGTCATATTGTCATTCGTTGAGAAGTGACCCACTACCAACCCATAAGTAACTGCCTGTCCGAATTGCAAATAGCTAGCAATGATTAAGTCGCCGTAGAAAAGGCCCTACAAATTGTGGTCTCACCTAGGCTCAACAAACATATACATACATATGTACGTACATATTGTACATCCATATATACTTGACTTGTATATGTAGAAAATTTTCATTGGTATCAAGCTTCAACAAGGAAGCGGTCCAAATCACCTGGTATCGCATTGTTCGTAGTTGGTATCGACGAGAATCTAGATGTTTTTAAATTTATGTAAGCACGTAGACTTCAGGATGTTCTGGGACGTGCTTTCTTTTGATTTTCTCCCCATGTGTTAAGCAGCTCTTTGCTGTGAGTTCTCTTTGCTCGATTGTATGTACCTTAGATTTACACATACTTATTAACAACAGCGTCGTTCTAGATACCTATCTTAACTACACATTTACCCTGCAACAAATTGAAAAGGAAAGCATACATATGTACATGTGTGCAAGTATCCGACACATTTTGTATACCAAAGGACAATAAATCTCCTTTTTACCTCATCTCTCCGATTAACAACATAATTCACCGTCGCTCACTCAATTACAAATTTCGACAAAAAAATTAAAAATGCTTTACAAAAATAAACCTTAGCACACTCCGAGGTACTTCACACATCATTCTTTGACTACACCACACATCACCAAATCAGAAACTGGGATCGCATTTGAGTTCACTGTTCTCCTTATCAAGGGCTGTTCTCCTTGTCTAACGTGTCGGAAAGCATGATTTTCGAATCGTTTTTTATCTCACGACTTTTCCAGGACATTCATAGGTCAGAATTAATAATGTTTATACATATGCACATACTTCACTCGAGACCCTCCATACACACACATCGGTTACAATGCACCGAACATTTACGTTCGTTTGAAGCGTGTATTCACATTAAGCACCAATTCTAGATTTTAGCTCCCAGCTCAGCCACAACAACCACAATTCGGCGAAGTTCCCCTTTTCGATGTAACAATCCTTCAGCGGCACAATGCCGTCCACATAAGCACACGAGGAGGACTTAGAGTGCACTTAAGGAAATCACCGAGCACAAATGAGCATACATACATACAAGCCCACGTACTCGTAACATAACATTCGGCAGGATAAATAAAAATTGAATTTAACAATTTTTAATGTTTGTCACCGATAAGGAACACACGGAAAGAAGTGCAGTACAGGGAGGACGACAACATTCCTCCTTGTCCGCCCAAAATAAAAAAAAATAAAAAAAAACACAATATCTCGAGGGGTTAACAAATATTGCTGCTGTCTATCTACTCCTGGTTTAGACGGAACCCCAGATTTATACCGGGCGTCGCCGGGGTAAAATACGAAATAAATCGAACAAAAAAAAAACCGAAATGCATTTGACGTGCCAGGATAAAAGCTGATTCTTGTGATTTCTAGTGTCGGTTCCCATAGAAATCGTAGAAATTGGGAGAATGCGGGACGGCGGCAGATCTCATCGTATAGAAGATTTAATGGCATTGCAACCACTCGAGTGGAAAGTGTCAGATACAGGAGAAGTGTACACTTTTTTGATGGACACATTGCCACTGTCGAGGATTTTGAATTCAGTTCACTGGAGGGATCTCCTTCGTCGATGAAACATCATTTCAAAGCCGATATTATGTTGAATTGTATGATGTCGGTTGCTCGACAAAGATACGAATATCTAAATCAATCGGAAATGAAAATTCTCGGAAAAGTTCTTCGGTGAGAAAGTACTTAGTGAACGGGATTTCGAAATAAAAGGTGGGACTGATGGCGGCAATACATAAGTACGAAGACACTAGGGTTGGAGATTTTTAAAGTTCCTGCTGGATTTAATTTTTACTGCATTTCTTTCCCTTTGTTCTTAGTTTGATTTTAAATTTAGGGCTTAACCTAAGTTCCATTAAGAGAAATTCTTCCTAATTCACTACAAATCCATGGAGTTTATTGTGAGCCTCAAGTTAATACAGATTTTTGAATTAAGATATTAAGTTGAAGACCAACGCAAGGCTTAACCATCTTTTCGATTTTCATTTGCATCAAATTTTCAAAAATTCCAAAGTCAGTCGAACAAGTTGAGCTCTAATTAGGAGCCTGTTTATCTAATCAGATTCGAAGTTTCCTGCGTTTTGTTACATTTTCCTTCTATAGCCTGAATGGACACAGAGAAACAGCTGTACTTCTATGATAAATTCGGTATCAATTATGAAGTATCTGCATAAGAAGAGGTTATTCTTAAGGAAGGTCTTTTTATTACCTGCGTTATGCTGATGTCGCCAAGGTGAAAGTGTTTGAAGTTTTCTGATAAGATGCTACAGCAAATGTTTTCAAATTTGGACCCTGTTGCACTTATAGTTCAAATTAAAGGATTCGATCCCATGCATCTCCTATCCATCGACAGCACCCACAACAACAGCTGTTTTTTTTTTTTGTATTTACTATACTTACATGCTAACAGAAAAGATGCTTAAAAGCTAGCTTAGCATAACTTAATTAATTAATTCTAACTTACTGGCCCTCAAAGCGGGCGCCCTAAGCTAACCTATATTTTTACTTTATGTCTTTCGACGTCTAGTTTATCATTTTCAATCATAACTATTATTCATTAACATCTAGTTAAACTAAGAAAATATTAAATATTTAAAAACAAACTTAGTAAATAAGCATTTTTTTGTTTTTATATAAAACTTACACCTCTGACTTAAACAATATAAACTAACTACCTATGCTAACTTATACTAAACTTTAAACTAATTGTTAGCAAATTTCAAGTTGCCAACCTAATTGTTAGCTACCCAAGGTTGCTAACCTAGACCTTCTGCCTACTGACTAGACTAACTCGGACCTGAAGAAAACGACGAATTAATTCGATCTTCTTCACTCAACCACCAAATATTTTGGTTCTGCAAAACAACATCTTTTTTATCTGGTTTCGAAACCGCCCTGCTAAACCTGAGACGGTCAATACAGCCGTATGCGACGTCTCTGCTGTAGTTGAGTCGCCCCTCACCAACTGCATAAGCTACGTGGAAGATTAGCGGTACCGCAAATCTATGCTGGATCAGTCCTTTCATATCAAAATAGAGGACCGCTTCAGGGAGGACGAAGTCTAACAAACGCACACTCTCATGATATAAGTAGTTGGAGTTGTAGACCTCAGATATCAGATTGTTGGACGAGTTCATTGCTCTTTCAATATGTCCCCGAGTCAATTAATAGCGAGGTTGTCCACTCTTATTAGATTCGCCCTGTTGTATAAGACCTCACTGGGATAGAATTTTATTAACTCCAGTTCTGGTGTTCTGTAAAGGTGAAGACAAGCCCTCTGCAACACTCGAACCTTTTCTATTAAGCTTGCTTTCACGTTGAACCACACGGGACAACCATATTCCAGCATGGACCCGATGAGTAGAAAATAACTTTTACCCTCGCATCTAGTTGGCTGCTATAAAACAGTCTCTTTATAAGGGCAAAATGTCCTTTGGCTCTGGCCAGATCCCAAGGTAGCTGACTACATTTCAGCAAGCAATTGGCTGGCCGTGTTATCCAAAGATCGAGAATTTTCGCCAATTCTTTCTGGTGTCCCTAGAGGCATCAGACAACGGCGTTCTAAACAGAATGGTTTCAGCCTTCGCAAAATTGCCGAATTGCAAAAGCATCTTAATAATTTCGACTTTTGGACCTGTACTATACGCTTTCAAGCCGTCAGCGTACACTATGCTATGGTGGAGTGAACTTATTAAATCGGTTGTGTAAATGTGGAATAAAATCGGCGAATTTACCGCACCTTGTTGCAGACCGTTTTTAAAGTGAAATAAGTATTCCAACAGAAGTAGCATCGCCATTTTTCACGATGATCTGTCTGTTGGTGAGCATGGGCCCCCGCCAAATTATCAAGGTTCCGCCCATCAATAACGTTGTCTAATAAAAAGGGGGAGAGCATATTACTGGTCTTATCGTAAACATCTTCAGATGACGCCACCGAAGGTTGCTACGATTTGATCAGTTACAAGTTGCCGGTCATAATTCTTCTTGGCGGTTGGAACACCCTACCAGAACTTAAATCGCTGTACTATGGGAGTCAACAGCCTCCCGGATTTTGGTCCAGGCCTGACTTGTTGAGGTAGACCCCCTTGTGGGAGCGTCATGGTGGCTGTGGTTTAAACCCAAAGTCGCGAAAAGGGTCTCCCTGTTGGTTTGACCCAATGTAGAGTTGCAATTAGTACTGAGTGTTGTGACCCTAAGTAAGAGGTTTTAGGTCGGCCTCGACCCATACCAAGGGTGGAACTTGTGCCTCTTACACAAGTTCTGCTTTGGTAACTCAGGAAGGCGGCAGAGAGATGGCAAGGCGTATCCTTGCTCCCATGGATGTACGGGCATACCGTAAACTTAAGTCTACACGGCAGGTGTTTACGTTAAAAACCAGGGACTATGTTGGTGAGCATATTATGAAGAATATACAAAAGTGGTTTACTGATGCCCTGGTTAGCCTATAGAAATGTTCCTCCATCCATACGGTGTCGAAGGCCTTTTCCAAGTCAAGCAGACAGGCCCCAGTACACTGGTTTTTGCTTTCATTCAATTTAATATCTGACACCAGTTTAGACCTGCCTTAAAACCGACTTGATTATCCGGAACTATATTTTCGTCCTCAACCCACTTAAAATTATTGATTACCATTTGAAACACCTCACTGATATTCAGAAAGAGACTGATCGACCGGACATTCGACGGGATCGCTAAGAGGGATGCGATAAACCACCGCTGTTTTCCAATGCTCTGGATAATGCGCGTTATTCATTGCATTGTTAGACAGCATCTGCGGCTTGACTTGGATCTACGCCTGTAGTAGTCACTATTCGTTCATTGTCCGTCGTTTGAGGAATTTTCAGATACAGTTGGGTGATTTTTTCTCCGAAATATTTTATTTATTTGCTGACATTTACAGTCCGAATTCTGTTGTTCTAGTACAAACTCACAGACGCTCTGTAATTAATTGACGACTTTAGTGTCCTAACCTCCACTTTCTGTCTGTCAATAAACTGCCTGTAGAAGGTTTTGAGTCCTGACAGCAGCCTACTTTTGTGTCGGTGCAGTGCGTCGATGGTAGCATTGCGGAATAGGTCTTCGTTGGGAGGTATTGTAGTGTGAATTGTTTGTTTGGTCCATTTGTTTTAGGTATCTGTTAAGTTCCTTTTTAGACAGATACCTATTGGATGGTGGGTAGAGCGAATCCGAGAAGAGTGCTCTTGTCAACAATCTGGAGAAACGTGTCCAGCGAGTCTTATTATAATAGTAGGAATGCCCGGTAACAAACTCCTCAAGCTCCGCAATTTCGTTAGGAATTGTTATTTCGGTACAGAAACCGCAATGGTCACTGTCGTACACGAATGTATGTAGATAACTCCCAGTCAGTTATATCCGTAGATATAATAGCAATAGGTCCAAATAAGATTCTGAGGAAAAAGCAAATATTCTAGCTGATGTCTTCAAGAAAAATCATACTATTGCTTCCAATATCGGTGATCCTCTTTTAACTACTTTAGTTGACTCAAGGATTGAAGAATTAACACCTCAAGCTGTCTAACTCCTACAAATACGTATGTTTCCGAAAACAAGGTTGCTCTCCTGATAAAGCACCTCAAGACAAGAAAAGCTCAAGGCCTTGATCAAATTAAAAACACATTTCTAAAACACTTTCCCAGGATAGGAATAAAATATATAACTTTATTTTTTAACTCTTGTCTAAAGATGCAATATTTTCCAGATACTTGGAAAATAGCCAAGGTTATACCAATCCTCAAATCTGGTAAGCCTCCGGACAACGCAGAGAGTTATAGGCCAATAAGTTTACTTAGCTCACTAAGCAAGATGTTCGAAAAAATTATAAAAGACGAGCTAATGACTTTAATTTTTGAAAATAATATTTTGCCTGATGAGCAATTTGGTTTTAGACAAAACCATAACACGATTCAACAAGTTGCAAGAATAACCAAAATTGTAAAAACAAATCGTGAACAAGGGAGATCAACAGGGATGATACTTTTAGATATCGAAAAAGCTTTCGATACAGTATGGCATAATGGCTTATTATACAAACTATCAAGCTATAGTCCTCGCTACTTTTACTTGTGCAAAATTATTCAAAGCTTCCTGAAAAACCGTGTTGTCCAAGTTCACGTCAACAACTGTATCTCCTGTTCCTTTGATGTCAAATGTGGTGTGCCTCAGGGCTCAGTACTTGGACCTATATTGTATATATTTTTCACGGCCGACTTTCCAGTGTTGTTAAATTCCGAGACTGCATTGTTCGCTGATGACACTGCAATTCTTTCATCTCATCAGTTTGCTCTCAATATAGAGAGAAATTTAGATGGAGCGATGGAAGCAGTTCATGCTTATTTCAACAAATGGAAAATCAAACTTAACCTTGACAAGGTAAAGGCTATCTTTTTCACACGAAAAAGGAAAGCTTGCTATCTTCCAAGTGGCAGTCTCACTGTGACCGGAAAAACTATATCCTGGGAAAGTCCAGTTAAGTATCTTGGCATTAAACTTGACCAAAAGTTGACCTTTAGCGACCATATTACCGCAACATTAAAGAAAATAAATATTGGGATAAAAATGCTTTATCCTTTAATCAATCGAAAATCCTGTCTTTTACAAGACAATAAATTGATAATATATAAAGTAATCTTTCAGGCAATAATATGCTATGGCTGTCAAGTATGGGGTCAAGCTGATTAGTGCCACATTAAAAGATTGCAGGTAGCACAAAACAAGGTACTGAAAATGATGCTTAACTTGCCGTGGCATTCCCCAACCCTTGAACTTCATCAAAGAGCGAACGTTGAATTGATTAGTGAACAAATCATTAAGCTTACTTTCAACTTTAAAGAAAAATGTTCCATTTTTGAAAATCCTCTTATTAAAAATTTATTTATGGATTAATGAACGTTGCCTATAGTAAATTTTTCATGTTTTCTGTTTATTCATATACTCGTACTTCTTGTATTCTTGTTAATTCTTCTGTTCACTTATTTGTCAACTTATTCATTCATTCATTTAATTTTCCCGTTTGTTAATTTACTTATTTATTATTTATTTATTTATTTATTTATTTATTTATTTATTTATTTATTTATTTAATTATTTATTTATTTATTTATTTATTTATTTATTTATTTATTTATTTACTTATTTATATTTATTTATTTGTTTATTCAATATTTATTATTTATCTAAGTGATATTTTGTTCATTTATTAAAATCTCGATATAAATTGCGTCTATTTATGTACCCATTTTTCAAAGTTTTCTCTAATTAAACATTTAAAAGAGGTATTGCTTGCCATTGGATTACTATCCTTTTGTATTTTTATATTCTTGACTTACCATTTTTCTCTTTGTTCGTTTACTATTTATTTATTTATTTTATTTTTGTTCTTTAAATAAAAGGTTTTTCTGTCGCTTTTCCTTTTGTAAATTATTATTAAATCCATATTTATTATATCTCAACTTTTGTAAAATAATGTTAAAGATAAAAGATATTTCAATATCATATATCTTCAAATTGTAAGCTTATTAAAAAATTGTTAAGAAAATTCGTGCGGAATAAAGATCTATCTATCTATCTATCTAAATAAGAGCCGTATCTGGGAAACAACGGTCTTTCCGTCGCCTTCAAACCGAGTCTATACATGACACTGTGTTGAACCCACCAATTGAGTAGTAGGTTCCCTCTAGTATTTGGTACATGATTTCCTCAATCTCTATGTTTGGCATTAAAGTCCCCGCCGATTATACTAGGTGGCGTAAAATTAATCACCCTATCGGAAAATGGTATAATTTATGCAAGTGGCGTCGTACGTCAATTAGATTTGACATTTGTGAAGTAGACAGCTGCAGTATACAAACAGACAACCAATGGAGCGCTATACTCTGCAAGAGCGTGGAATAATTGTTCGGTGGTGTTAGCGCAGCGTAAATTTCGACGTCGGTTTCCAAATAGTGTCGCGCCGACTGGGCAAACATTCCGGCGCTTAGCTACTCGACTCGAACAGAGTCGCCACCAGACTAGTAGTTCGGCCGAGAATATCACGGCTGTGGCTGCCGATGTCATAGAGAACGGAGAAACATCAACCAGACGACGGGCCACGCAATTGGGCATCACCAGACGGACCCTACAGCGAATTTTAGTGAAAGACTTACACATGTTCCAGTACAAAGTGCAAACTGTGTACCAGTTAATTCCTCCTAACAGTCAGTCGCGTGTGAATTACTGTAAAGCCATCCTCAACCTCAACAACGAAGAGAACGATTTAGTGTCGAAAGTCATCATGAGCGACGAGGCGCATTTCAACTTAAGTGGTTACGTCAATAAGCAAAATCTTCGTTTCTGCGGCACTGATAATCCGCTTGAGATGCACGAAGAGCCAATATATCCACTCAAAGCAACTGAGTGGTGCGGCGTTAGCGCGGGAGGAGTGATTGTGCCGTATTTGTTTGAGGACGCCATCGACAATACGGTCACTGTTACTGGCGAACGCTACAGAGCCATGATAAACGACTTTTTACTGCCGGAATTGGATGAGTGGGGCTTGATGAATATGTGGTTTCAACGAAATGGTGCAACCACACACACAGCACGAGCCCCTGAATTGAGATTTTTTTCTAATAAAAATCGCGAAACCACCTTGTGTTGGGTCAGTTTCTTCTTCTACTATTATATTTACTGTGTTCCAGATTGTGATTATCGGTAAGCTTAGTTGCGCTAGCGAAAGTACATCAGGAACTCGGTCTTCTAATAACTTAAACAACGTGGCTCTTCGCTCGATCCGCTCGAATTGACATTCACTGCAAGGACCTTCAGGGTTTGCTCCACCATGTGCGTACCCATTACGATATGAGGTACATTAGACCCGGCGGCAGCGGGTAGATTTGATTTACCCGCTTAGCCTGTTCCTATACTGGACGTTGAAGCTGAGCCATCTGCCCTTGAATAGAGAGCAAACTCCCGATGCTCTTGGCGCTGGGGTCTAGGAAGCAACCGTGTCTTTTAATACCATTCTGCACCTACATGCCGCCATTTGAGCGAAGGAAATTCAGAGCGTGACGGCTGGAGTTTGAAGCTGACCAGCCATATTTGGTTTTTTTTTATACCTTGGAACTTGGGACAACCCCGATAGTTAGCGGTGTGTCCCGAGTTCTTGCATAAAGCAGAGGAGAATTGGCTTTGTCAGAATCTCTCTCACAAAGCACATTGATGAGAGTTGTGGTTTTTCCACACTTAACGCATCGAGGCTGCATTTGGCAGTTCGATACGGTGTGGCCGAACCTTCGGCAGCGAGTACATATAAGTTATCGCTCCTTTTTAACTTCTCCCAGTGAACAACCTGGCAGTCCAGAACTTTGGTACTCCTTAGACTATCCAATTTGCTGCTGAGAGTGAGCTGTACTAGGAAGAACGGTAGTTTCCGCTTCTCCCTTTTTGATCTTGCAGTGGTAAAAAGCTTAACCCCTACAAATTTGAGACCATCGCACTCTTTGTCTAGAAGCAGTTTTAAGAGCTCCTCGGGATCAGTGAACGGTTCCAGTACTTTCAATAGAACTGTTTTAAATTTATCAACTTTCGATGTGTACGTGTAGTACTCCGTCGTCGTTTCCTGCAAACAGGTTTTGAATTTTTTTCTAGCCTTCCGCTGAATTACAGTGGATGACGTGTCTGTCTAAATCTAATCCTTTAATGCTAAAGCTCTTATCTATGGCCGACTTACAAAAGTCATTAGTGCCCTGGACCTCCATATTGTAGGTGTTGATTGGAGGCACCTTTTCTTTTTTCGTTTTCTGCTGCTGTTGCTGTTATTTTTTCTGCTGGTGTTGCTGTTTTTGACGATGTTGTTGCTGATGGGGTCCTTGCTTTTGCTGCTGGGTTTTATGTTTTTTCTGCGGCTCTTGCACTTATGTTTGTGTTTGGTATTTTTTTTGCACATTTTTTCATGCAGTTGTTGTTGCTGTTGCTTAGTTTCTTGCGCCCTTTGTTTTCGGGCAATTTGCTTAGCCTTAATAGCAAGCACCTTTTTTTGAAGTTGCAAGATGCTATTAATGGCGTTTAATACAACCTCTTCGTCTTCCAACGAGGCATAGCTATTATTACCCGCCTTCGTAATCTGCCACTCTATCAGAGACGTATGAGGATTCATCTTCCGACTTATGACATCTTTGTTGTTGCCCTCCTATTTCTGCCGCGGACGTTGACGCCCCGCCAATTTCCTACACTGCAGCAATCATTAGAGGTACATAGAGAGGGGTGTTTTGCTAAGTTCGATGTTCTGCCACTGGCTTAGGTTTCTGTGAGCTAGAATAATTACCCAGCTCCACAATGTCCCAAGACGAGTGGTTCAACCGGTCCTTGTCTTAATTTTCTGTAATATTCCTGATCACATATACTGTGACGAAGATATATGTATGTAGTTGCTGCTAACATAATCAACGAAGTGAACTTATAGTTCACTTATAGTATACTTATAGCGAAGAAAATCTGAAACACTTTCAAACAGGACACTACGTACGTAGGTTACTACTTAAGAAAATGACTTTATTGTTTTTCAAAATACTCTTCATGAAGATCAATCACTTTTGCATGCGTTTGAACCACCTTTCGAAGCACTTTTTGCACTTTGAAAAGCCAACTTCAAAATATGCGTTTTAGACTGATCAACCGCTTCTTCTATCGCCGAAAAACGTTGATCTCGAACTTGAATTTTGATTTGCCGGAATAAAAATAAGTCATTGGGTGCCAAACCTGGGCTGTACGACGGGCGACTCATCAATTCGAGTGTTTTGAGTGCTTAAAAATTCATTTGTTTGAGTCGACTTGGACGAATTAAAACGAGCCTTTTTGTGACCGATTGCCAAATTAAGCGATTTTCAAATAAATTTTCATGCAATACAAACAGAACTAATGCCCAAGCATGCCTCAATTCGTCCTGAAGCGAACGATGACCACGACTGAATTCGAAAAACCAGCGAAACAGGGCTACCCGGAATGGTGCTTCACCAAAAGTGCTAGTTGATCAGCACACTGTTGTGGTACTCGTTGCTCCACATCGAAAAATATAAAAAATTATCGCACGAAACGAACTTTTCAAGTCTCTGTAAAAAACACAAATGGTTTTGGTATAGGTATTGCCATACCTCAAAACATAAGTTGCTACCCACGTAAAGAGCAATTTTGAAGAAGAATATAAGTTCCTGAAAGAATCTAAGCAGATAATCCTATCATTGGTTCCTTCAAGAATTTTCGAATAGAGACTAAATTGCTCGGTGAAATCAATAAATTGACTCAAGTCCTTGTCTTTGGTGGTGAAAAGGGTGGCGAATGCAGTTATATGAGAACAGAAGCATTCTCACTTTAGCCTCACACCATCAACTCCTACTTCTTACCTCCACATGGTGACTGCTGGGTGCCTAATACCTCAACTGAAATGAGGTAACAAACCCTTGTGGAAGGCCGTTGGTGGCAGCTATCGAAAGCGAGGGGGGAGGGGGAAGTGCGATCTCACGAAAGCACTTTCTCCTGTTTTTGGGCGCCACGGACGTATTCTGAGGATGGAATCAAAGGTGTTGAAAAATATCTAGGAAGTGCGGTGGTCAAATGAAATATGAAAAACTGTGATGTTTACTACGGTGATTGCTATAGGGAACGTAAGCAGCGTCTATTTGGTCGCGGATTTGTTGTAAGTGGCAGACTTATTCAAGAAGTCTTAAGCTTTCGGCACATGAGTGAACGCCTTATCAAAGGTAAACTCGGTAAGGGGTTTGTGTACATATTTATCTCAATCAGCTTCAAAGATTTTATTAGTTTAGTCAGTTAATCTTTAATCTTAAATGTCAATTGTTACCATACTCCAAAGTTTCCTTTCCATTCTGTAACTTACTGCACTCTGCGGACATCGTCTTACTACTTTTAGATCACCATCCAAGGAGCCCGTTACCATCCTTTTTTAACTGTGTCGGCAAGTAGAAACGTAGATTCAAATGAGGGTTCCTATAGCCTCTTAAGTTGCCTGTTAAGTAAGGAATTTCCTGAAATACGATAGACTTTGGAGTAGCTGATCATTCAACTTTCTGACATCTTTTCATTGGACCTGCTTTGTATTGAATCTTCTCCTATTCCCTTGTTTTTGAATCGATTTGGATATTTGTGCTCCTATCCTGGGTGAAATATGGAAATTGAAAATTGATACGACCTTTCCATCAGTGAAATCGAGTTATAGTAATCCTTGTTTCGACTTGCGCCGCAATAGAAGATTTAGTTTTTCCGCAAATTAATGTCCATAACGTGCCAAATGAATGCTTGTTTCCTACTTGTATGACAAAACGCTACGCTAACAAACACAACAAAATCATCCGATACTAAGGAATCGATTTTCGAATGTCTCTAAGTACAGTCCACGAGAATTATATCTCTCTCTTCAGGCTTTACCTTCACAAATCACATCCCATCAGTCGATTTAATCAGCTCTAATACAGAATACCACCACCCAAGCCATTCCTCAAATATCCGTCACAATCACATGACAGTGTCTCTGGAATTGACTTTTTCAATTTCACTTTCCATGCCAAATGTCCACTTTTGATTGCCTGTTTCCACAATCTCCGCATCGCCTGAAACAGGCAGCGCAACCAAAATACACATTTCCCAATCCGGCGCTGCCATAACAATATGCAAATCATCTACAAATACTACCAGCACCCATGCCCTTCTTCCGTCTATTCTGTCCAAAGAAAAAAGAAAAACAAAATTCAAATCCAAATCCGAACGGCTCAATTGGAAATTTTCGCGTTACGCGAACGCGATAAGATTTTCGTATTCGTATACGTATTTTCCGGGTTTCCCGATTTTCAGAATGTCCTGTATCACTTCGCCCCTAATACGTCCCTCCTTAATTCAACCCCTGACATTGGCGTCATTGACGATTTCTAACGATTGCCACAAGCACCCAACAGAATGAGTTTAGCTTTTGGTCATTTTGGCAAATGGTCACTAAATTTGTCCCGCAATTTGGACGTCGTTTCGTATTACGGGCGTCTGCCTGTCTATTGGTGTTCCCTCTCTGACTGACATTTAAATTTAGGAGAGGGTGGCAAGTTTGTGTACGAGTCATTTGCATTTGATGCGACAAACGTCAGATGACACAAACATGAAACATATACGACACAATGATACAAATATCCAAATACACAGGACATGAAACGTACGCAATAATGGACATCCATTAACCTTAATCCGATTTCGCGGAATTCAGCAGCGTGCATTCGACTGCAATTTTGCTGGGGCACTGCAAATAGCCGCGCGAAATTGCAAATTTAGCTTGCGTTTGTCTACGGTTGGTGGGACGGATGAATTGGCAGTTAGTCGGATTGATTCCAGTTTGGTGGGATGACTAAAGGCGCCAAAGGTGTACTTTATTTTGTGCGGATGGCCGGGGGATGGATGGGGTTGATTTATTCGTGACTGTGGAGGAAAGTTGACAACCTCATTACTGTAGCGGATTATCCTTCTACGAATTTTGTGGTATTCATGTAGTGGGAGGGAAGGACTTCAATTGCTTTGAGTTGCTAATCGATGGTTCAGGAGTTTTGGTTTTCTGAAAACTTTTCAAATACTTTCTTGCTTACTTACTTACTTACTTGAGTGGCGCTACAGCCCGGGGTGAAAGTGGGCCTCAACAAACAAGCGATCTAGTGGGAGAAAACAGCTGGAAGAGACCCATTCTTTGATCCAAAGATCGAGAGAAAAATGACAGCTGAGGAGACTCATTTATATGTTTTCCAAAATCTAAGGAAGCGCTTAAAAATCGTGGAGTATAAGATAGAGCTCCTGATTAATCAGTTGATGATCAGCAATTGAAATGTACTACGAAAGAGGAAAGAGATCATAAGTTAGAATAACGTCCCTCAAATATTACCGTGGATGTAAGCGCCTAAGGAAGGTGTCAACAACTTAAATTCCAGCTTAAAATGCCAGCTAAAGTCCATTCGGGAAAGCGAAAAAGTGATAACAGCAAGAAAGAACAGAATCAGGCATCAAGCCCTGGATGCAGCCCAAAAGCCTACATGCCACCATGACGATAAATACCTCCTACGCAAATAAATCTTGATCATAACATAACAGCGTAAACATTAACAAGATCAGGAAGATGGCCGAGTAAATGCTGTTCTTAGGGCTTAATATGGTCAGGATATGAATAAAATCTTCCAATTGAAGGCAGGCATAAAATCACTTTGCAAAAGTTGAGTTTCATGACTTTGACACGGCGGTGACACAAGAGACCATTCTTTAAAATCTCACCCCCGATGCAGCCGGACAAATACTCACATCAAGAAATATGAGGAGTGGATCCGCGCGGTGATTGATCAGGAAAGTGCTAACTGCCGTATAACTTAGATTGGGCCAATACCGCAACAATCTACTTCACAGCGTACTGCTTACTTTACCTTCCAGTTGTGGTCCCCGGTAGGTGCATGATTAAATTTTTACTATCGCAGCTACAGGGACCTCTAAAATTTTCTAAGATAGCAAGTGCAGGTCATAACGAATTCACAGTTGATGACCCTGGCAAACGCTTAAAGGACGACGATCATCGGATGTGCTTAGAGAATGTTCGAACCCTTAAGAGACCGCTTGCAGCCGAACAACTGGTGGAGATCCTCGACTGCTACAAAACAGAAATAACTGCGATACACGAAGTGCGATGAGCAGCAGTCGCAGTGTCTATTGGGATGCGGATTCTTGAGCTTCAGACATGTAAGCAAGCTCCTAACGACGACCCCCGTAAAGAATAAATTCGCTAACATAACCCTCATAAGTGCCCATGCCTCGACAGAGGAGATGGACGACTTTACCAAAGATCACCGCATTTAAAATTCTGTCTGCCGTATTATGTGAACCCCTAAGTCCCGACTTAATCAGTCTGATAGGCTCCTATCAGTGTGCTTTTATACCAAGAAAGACACCACCACTTCATCGATTTAAGCGTTGCATATGACAGCATCTATATACACATGGTAGTCGGGTGTCCAGTTCTGGCATTCCACCTAAGCTCATTCGACTATGACGATGGAGAATGCATCCTGCTTTATCAAGACAGTTAATGGCAAAACCGAGATATTCAATGTCAGAAAAGGACTTAATCAAGGCAGTGCGCTGTTGTATGATTTTTTCAACATCATTCTGGAAAGAACTGTGCGAAGTCAACTCCGCAGGCATCATTTTTCAAGTCATCACACTGAAATAGTGTGAAGAATACAGCGAGCTGACTATTGAAGCAGAAGCCGTAAAGATGGGTTAAATTATCAACGAAGGAAACACAAGAAATATGGCATACAACGTATACGTCTAGGATAAAACGTCACGGTAAGCCATCATTTGCAGTTGCTTTGTTGGATTTCAGCTCAGATATTGCTATCCTTACTTCGGTTTGGTCAGGTGGACGAAAGTTTCAGCTATCATCGTCTAAGTTAAATGGTCTATTCTGCCTGACGGCGGGATGTTGGGCTTCGTTGCCCTTATATAGTCTGCGGAAGAAGTGTTTGCATATTCTCAGCACCGACTGTGTCTCAACAACAAGGTTTCTTTCTTCATCTCTACAGGCCTATCTACGGGTCTTCTTGCCTTGGCACATTGTTTTTACTTTTTGGTAAAACTTACGAACGTTATTCCTAAAGTTCAAGCTCTCAATACCTTCGATCGAGCACTTCTCGTGCTCTTTTTTTTTTATTCTGGAGAAGCTGTGTTCTTCCCGTCTCTGCTCTGCTAGTAGAATCACGAACGGCTTTCGTCTTCGTTGCAGCACGACCCTCTTTGTAGGCTTTTCGTTTAGCTGCGTTTTCTTGGTGGTATTCTTCATCAAACCAGGGATTTCTTGATGGTGGTCGGGTGATAGCGACGCCTCTGATGGCACGTTGGCAGCATGGCCACTGGTTTTCGGTATTTAATGCTGGCGGCATAGGAGTTGTCGAGAGATTTCGGAATACGCGCTCCTTCCGATTGCAGCTTTTTAACATTATATCGTCCCACAGTAGTTCTTCTTTCTTGTGACGCTTAGGAAATCCACATTCGTACCTTGGCTGCAACAAGGTATTTGAGCCAATATTTGTTGCCTGGAACGTTTGGAAGTTCAGAATACTGGTGGAATGCCTTACACCGATCGCAGTGTGGCTACGCCACACTTTTCATGATTCACAGACAGTCATGTCCCTTTGCGTATATTAAGATGAGGACACCGTGTACTTTTTATAGTGATATTTCGTCCCGTCGCAAAGTCAATAAGCTCAAGTCCATTGCCAGAGGTGGTGTCCTTTAGGCTATGTTTACCAAATGTCCTACTAAAGATGTCCTCCTTTCATATCCTTTACATTGTTCATAATTCTAATCGCGGTGCTCGTCGAAACATTTTTTGGTGGCGTCGTCCATATGTTCCGTATGGGTATGAGCGAATCTAAGGCCTATGTTAGCAAATTTAGCGTTAATGCGGATTGTCATAAGACATTCGCTCACGTGTCGGAAACTCAAGACATTCTGCGGTAGCCATATGACAAATCGGAATACGAATAAGCGCGGTGTATGTTTTTAACTTTTAAATCGGTGAGATGATGGTGAGTATCGGCCTGGTCCTCTCCTAGGATCTACCACAGTAGTAGTGGATTTACCCAACTAAAAACGGCTCGTACAGATCGAAGAAAATGGTTTTGGTATCCATAATATGAGATCTTGCACGTGATGTTAAGGTGACAGATGCATGGGTGGCCCAGTTTAAATGCTCTCTTTTCTTCTGGATAGGACAACGAATTTATATAACGTACCGTCATTATCATTCCTTCAATGTGGTTGGGTGGACGTACATTTTGGATTTCATCGACACCTGCATAAATGGCTTATTTCTTCTTAAAAGCGGGTTTCTGTTCAAGTTCTATAGGCTTGGTAAATTCGTTTTTTAGTTTGCTAAAGTTTTCGACCATTGGTTCCTTGAGTCGCATTCTTGTTCCGGAGAATCCGACGTTTTTTCTTCTGATATTAGAATGACCATCGTAAAATGAGTTAAAAATGCTCCAAATGCCACAAGTTGTTGTGAGACACCACTTAAGTTAATTAGAAAGCCATTCTTCGTAGGTAGCAGTTCTAAAAATGGGCCCTAAGAATTGTAAGAGATAAGCTTCCTGATTAACTTTACTTTATGTATCTTAATCACGTACGAGTATATCTTCATTCCTTGATGCAACATCCGCTGTTTCAGATCGATTTTTAAGCTTTTCCCCATAAGAAACTTGAAACCAGACACTTAAATTTCATTACAACTAAACAAATTGGTGATCTTGGATGACTTCAGAGGTGGGTCTTGAACAAACGTCCATCTAGCCTTTGAATATTTACCAATCAGCTCACATGAAATACGAAATAATTCCCCACATCGCGTCGGTTGTTTACTTTCGGCCCGCATTTATGTGCAGGAAATCTAATCAAGTTGACAGGGAAAAGCTAATCGTTAGGTACATCTGAATAGGTGTCAATTTAAGGGCCGTTTTCTACGGCAGCAATTAGGTATCGCTGAACCCCCATATGCCCATCATCTACCATCTATCTGTAAAGTGTTCACATTGCCTTTAATTAAACGAACGATTTACGACGTTAAACTTTAATGCCTACAAGATGTCACCAAAATCTCTTGTGTTATTGCGTTTTATGTCTTCAGAAGTTCAAGGTGTTCCCAGAGTTGTGTCCATTTTTAAATGGCATCTTGATGACCTTAACACATTTGGGAGTGGGTCTTCCATTTGCATTTTACAAGAAATTCTAGTTTGGTCATAGCAATGCATGGGATATGTACATTTGTGGGCCCACAAGGTGTTGGAAGAAACACGTTTCGGCTTGAAACATTCCTTAACACCAGTGAGCAAACAACTTCAGTTAACGAATACCATCTCCAGCAGTATTGTGTTCTGTCCATTGATCCACTCCAAGTCCACTTCAAGTCGATGTGACGTCCACTCAACGTCCATGTTGAAGGTGTTAATTGTCAAAGAAATTTACGACCCCCAAAGTGCCTGTCCAAAGTGCTGGAGATCTTCAGAGAATCTATCTCTCCCAGGTTCGTCAGAAATACGAAAAAAGATAAACGCCGCACCATTAAACCTTTGAATGGGGCAATGATTCTTCGTCTTTTGTTTTGGACCGAATGGATTTTTTATGACGCTTGTGGGTCAAGTTGAGGAACATATTGGGTTCGAGGATTAAGGCCTCCTGTAGCTTAGCACCGAATCGGACAGTTTAATTTCACAGGCAATTAAAAGAGAATAATAAATTTCGTCGATTGTCCTGGTTGTGGAACGAGAAATGCTATGTCCAATGAGGTTAGAGTACGGAATGGATTCATCTAAAAGATGACACCTGCACGTCACACTTGAGGAGATTCGTAATGAAGGCTGAACTGAATGGATATGGGATTGGAAGGGATAGTACCTAATTCCTAATGAGGAGACTGTTATCTGAGGGTTAGGGGTGAAAGATAATCCCGATAGTAAGGATGTGAATAACATATGCATATGTATGCAGTCTGGTTTCAGTGCTAAGAAATTCGGTGATCAATTTGAATGAAAATTGTCTCTCAAGTGACTTGTCATTTTGGTAATTGTATTCACACTCAACTCTTGGTTAGAGATAAGAAATACTAGTATCATGGATAAATAAACAGGAAGTGGTTAATGAGGATTAGGTGATATTTTGCTGGCAGATGGCATAGTCGTGTGCGAGGTTCTTATGGAAACAGCAGAGGATTTTAATGTAAATTGTTGAGAGGCGTATGAAATGTATGCGACAAATGGCCAAGGAAATTGAACAACGAAACGTTGTACACATCGTAGACCTTATAACTGAGGAAGAACGTCTCAGTAAATAGGCGGGTAGCTGATAGGGCAAGTACTGAGCAAACAATGCACCGATAAATTTTGTAGCAGGTAACATTATGTCGTTACATTTGGTTTTTAAAATGTTAAAAAACGTCGTTTAATTTACCAATTTAAATACAAGGTGGCGCAAAAGTTATCACCCGATGTTCTTCGGCTGTAATTTTTTTTAGGAATGAAAAACCTTGGCTATGCTCTTGGATTATGTTTACTCGATGTCTTTGATTATTATATTTTAAGTCGAGAAAATGATGACCATTCTGGCCCGATTTGTTGCAGTTTCCATCACTCTGGCCAGAATTTCCGGCGATAGGTCCTCGCATTCATGACGGATATTCTCTTTGAGAGCTTTAAGTTTCTGAGGCTTGTTGACATAGACTTGTAACTTCAAAAAAACCCACAATAAGAAGTCTGTAACGGTGAAATCAGGCGATCTTTCCGGCCAGTGCAAATCGCCAAAACGAGAGATTGGGCAAACCGGAAATGCAGCCTCTAGGATTTCGGTGGTGGCTCGTGCAGCAGCGGCGTTGATCCATCCTTTTGGAACCACATGTTCTCCAGTTCCGATTCATCCGATTGAGGAAGATGAAAGTGGTTGAGCATGGCTCTGCTCGCTGTCCACAGTAGTCGTTTGGCTACCGGGGTTTTCGAAAAAATAAGATCCGATGACGCCTCCAGCGTAAATTGCACTCCATGCAGTAATTTGAGCGGGTGTAATGGCTCCTTTTTTTCCGAAAACTCTTTCCGTGGATTGACGCGTGTTGGTTACGCTCCAAAAGAAATTTTAAAATAAATTAAATCATGTCTGAGACATTGCAACTGCGCGGCACCCTTTTGGGCCACAATGGCGTTTGTATGGACACTCGCACTTTATCAGTGACGTTGTTCTCTCATCCGATGGCAACTATGCACTGTCTGGCTCCTGGGATAAGACTCTCTGTCTCTGGGATTTGGCCGCTGGCAAGACAACCCGTCGTTTTAAAGACCACATCAAGGATGTCCTTTCAGTCGCCTTCTCTGCTGATAACCGTCAAATCGTTTCCGGCTCCCGGGACAAGACCATCTAGTTGTGGAACACTTTGGCAGAGTGCAAGTATACCATCCAAGAAGATGGACAAAGTGACTGGGTGTCATGCGTTCATTTCTCACCAAACCACTCGAATCCAATTATCGTCTTGTGCGGTTGGGATCATACCGTCAAGGTCTGGAACTTAGCCAATTGCAAATTGAAGAACAATCACCATGGACACAGTGGCTACTTGAATACTGTTACCGTTTCGCCCGATGGTTCCCTATGCACCTCCGGGGGCAAGTACGCCGAGGCTCTCTTGTGGGATCTTAATGACGGCAAGAACTTGTACATTTTGAAACATAATGACATCATCAATGCTTTGTGATTCTCACCAAACCGCTACTGGCTGTGGGTCGCTTATGGTCCATCCATCAAGATCTGAGATTTGGCATGTGAAAAGACCGTCGTGGAACTTCGCCCAGAGGTTGTTTCGCAAACATCAAAGGCCGACCAGCCATAGTGCTTGTCACCCGCCTAGTCCACCGATGGACAGACTTTGTTGGCTGACTACTCTGACAACACCATCCGTGGATGGCAGGTGTCAGTCTCTGCTCACTAAGCAATCGATAGCAATGGTCAGCAGTTCAAGATTCCTTCTTTCATTTGTATTACGTCATTTGTTTATCATATAAGCAAATAAAAAAGTTCGTGGGTTATACGCAGATTTTCGGTGCCCCAGAAGCCATAATTTTCCTTATTCACATCTCCACAGAGATGGAAATGGGCCTCGCCGCTCATGAAGATTTTCGATGGAAAGTTGTCTCCCTCGTGATTTAGATCCAGGAACATCTTACCTTCCAGTCTTTCACAAAAATTCTTTGTGAAACAATGCCCAGTTGGTCGATACATCGGGGTGCTCTGCGACATCTTCAACCACAGCTGCGACGTTCTCAGCAGACAGACCTAGCAGCATCTCGTGTTATCCCATACCCTTGTAGGCGAGCGGCTAAGCGTCCTAGTGTTTACCCAATAGGTGTCGGACGACCGGGAAATCTGCGCCAAAATTCACCTTGAGCCAACACCACCGGCGAATTATTCCGCAAAAAAAATCGTAACAATTATTCCGCGTTCGTTAGGAGTTAGCTATTGACGTGTATTTTGGATCTGCTTACTTCACAAATATCAAGGTTCAATTGATATTTTTAGAATTTTAAATTATAGCATCTTCCGATAGGGTGATGACTTTTCTGCCTGCAAGTATGAGTATATATATCCATGCACTAACATAGGAGAATGACGATATCACCATAGATAGTTTCTATATCTAAACTATCCTATAGCGTATAGATTAATCGATCTTGATGAAAAGCTTGTAGTTATTATGGCTAACATGTGCTTGCCTTACCCAAACAACTAGTAGAGTTCTCATCTAGTAATCTAGATGCCTGAACTTACCCAAACGACAACATCTGGCCTTTAGTTCGTTGTAGAGATGCTTCAAGTGCAGATTGTAAGACCAGCAAAATACAGTAAAAAATCCGGTCACTTGTCGACTAGGAACTTATTCAGCGGACAGTTGTTTTTCATATCCAAAAATCCATGGTACTCTGCTTCCAATCTTGTTGAAAAACATTTCTGCAATACCCGATGAAATGATTTTTTTAAATCGGGAGCTTAGTTTCCGTTGTCGTGTCGAAATTAGAGACTGTTATTCAAAGACCCTCTTCGTTCCATCACGCCAGTGCAGTCGTTGTGTTTCAAATTTTGGAATGCCTCCACATTTTGTTGTAGCCTGCATATAGCGCGGTTGTATGTTTTTCTCCATTCACCGTACTCGCACATAAGATTAAATATTCAGGATAAGATTTTCCTCTCGAGGTGCTAGGGAATCAGCTCTACATGTCTGTTTATCGCTCAATACTCGCACCATACAGAGGGATCAAGGCTTTGAAGTATATCACTTTCGGGAGAGGACGAAAACGCATTTGTATTCTAAGTCTGAGATAATTATACTGCTGGTGAATTTTCTTCGAGGTGTTGTTCGTTGGGTTAACTCTTAACTACTTCAACTTCAACCACTTCGAAGCTGTCCTCGTATATATGTAAAGCCAGTAAAATTTGGTGTAGATCAGGCTATTTTCCATTTTTATGATTGGTAATTGATCCTAGTTTTATTTATTACAAACTTATTTCCCCTATTTCTTCTTCGATTGTTGTACACGCCACTATAAAAATTTAGCACGGCACACAATAATGTCGATAAAGTTTGTGTATCCCAACTCCCTAAAGGACTTATAGACGATAATACACTTTTTATTGCAACTATGTAGACAGATTATGTGTTTTTCTATTTTGATAAGGATTTAGGATTCCAATTCGGTATGAGCTATTCCCAAATTATGCAGATCAATCCTTCTTCCAAATTCTGCCAACATCTTGCACAGCTCTGCTTTCCGAATTTGTAACCCTCACCCAGTTATTAACGTGGAAGATTGGTTGGGTCCCTTATTTTAAGTAGGATTCTCTGCGATATCCCATTTTCTACAGTGTGTTATTGGACTTGATTAGATGCCACACTTTGCACTAATGACGAGCAATCATTACCAAAAGCACATTTTTGGTGACGGATGGTAGCCCACGATGGTGCCAACTACAATAACTTCTTATGTTGCAGTACTGGATACACTGGTTGTTTCCATATGTGGGATATGAATGGACAGTAGAAAATTATGCTCAGTGTAAGCTTTCGCTCTTGATCAGAACGAAGTAAGGATAGCAATATTTAAATTAAAATCCAAAAAAATCAGCTGTATCTGATGGCCTACCGGCCGAGGTATTCAAAGCTGCTGCAAATGATCTGGTCAAAATAGGGTATACCTATTGAATGGAATCTTAACAGCGTATCCCCGATCCACAAAAACGAAGAGGTCCTCAACTACGCACACTGTAGAAGCGTAAGTCTGGTTTTGGCATCCCTACCAAGCTCGTCCCTCCGTCCAGAATGTCGATTGAAAACATTCGCTACACCGTCAATGTCGGTAATCGTTGAACTGATACTTTTGATATCAAAAAAGGTCTTAGACAAGTTGACGCGTTGTGATTTGAATTTTTTAACATCATACTTGAAAGAATTGTGCGGAACATACAATCTTTCAAAAGTCTGTGCAACTACTAGAGTACACTGATGATATCAACATAATTGGGAGAACTCATTGGGTTCGCTAGTATTGAAACGGAAGCAGCCTAAATGGATTTAGCCTAAAAAAGGACAAAAGCAAGTACATTCTGACAAGAAGGAGGGATAAACAGCATCGGCGAATTGAACAGACCGTCACAACCGACAGCTATAATTTCAAGGTAGTAAGGAACCTTCTCTAACTTGGCTGTGCTATGAATTCTATCAACAACATCTCGGCAGAAATAAAATGAGGAATCACTCTCGCGAGTGTTTTTTGGCTCGAAGAAGGCAATCGAGTAATAAGGCCCTATCCCGAAATACTAAGGAGACTCTATATAAGACCTTTACCTTCCCAGTCCTACTTTACGGAACAGAGACATGGACCCTATAGAAAGTGGATGGAGATATCCTCAGTCGTTTCGGAAAAAAAATTCTCCGAAAAATATTCAGTCCCTTTTGCGTTGACGGGCTTTAGGGGAGTGAATTTAACGACTAACTAATGAGCTGTACAGCGATAGTCAGAAAAGTGCGTATAAGTCGGCTGAGATGGCTAAGATTTGTAGAGCAAATGAACACCAATGCTCCGGCGTGCAGAGTCTTTGAATCTAACCCAGAGAGATAATTCGGTAAATGAAGACCCCACTAAAGGTGGCGCGCAAAAGTAGAAAGGGAATTCAACCGACTTGGAGTGCGTAACTGGGGGCAGTTAGCTAAAGACCAGACTAACTGGAGAATCTTTTTAGTTAGGAGAAGCCTTCTAAGTAAGTAAGTAATTAAGTAAGTAAGTAAGTAAGTAAGTAAGCTTCCGCTACTCATGACGCTGGTAGACAGAGCGTCTGAAGAAACCAAGTCCAATGTATGAATCTTAAGGCATAAATGTTTATTACTAATTATCACTGTCCAACTTGACGCGCGTGTACTAACGAGAACCATTCATCATGATAAGGTTACACTCTCTACTTAAACTCAATGTGGAGGATGCGCGAGTCATCTCTGATCCTCATCACAGTACACTGCAATTGGCATTCGTGTCTGAGTATACATCACAACGACTTCTGCATAAACTGCAGGGACAAGCAAGAGTTTTGGTCAGCCTCTATGTGAATTTTCTTTAATTTTTGACAGAAAAAGGATAATTCTAGGCAGTTACTTTTTCACGCAATATTGATCTGAGCAACCTCCTGAGACTCATATTATTATGTGGATAGTTCTAATGAGCGATCCTGCAGTTGTATAGACCCTTCAGCAATATAACAGAGCTGTGATTATCTCAAACAAGGCATCCATCCATCGAACTACCAACCTGCTTATCGGACAGGCAGTGTTGGTGCTGTATAGCAGGCTTCCATCCCAAGTAAAGAACATGCATATGAAGAACGATGCTCGGAGGCTCTAGAGGTTAACATGATTGGAAGAATAAAGACTTATGCCAAAGAGACGGAAATATCATGATCTAGGCGCGCACTCCATGCACAATACTTGCATTTAACATGCTAGTCATTATTATTGGGTTTGCCATCACATATTTTCTTACAAGAATGGAAATCCCGTCCCGAAAAATTTACACACTCCGGGAAGGCAAGTCAAGCCAAAGGGTAACTACAATACATAATTTCTGAACCTATCTTGCCTGGGATAGTATTTCTAGATGACGAATGCTCGATGTCTATCACCCCTAAGTTATGTTTCATCAATAGGTTCATCGAAAATCTATAGAAGAGCCAGTTAGTTCTGGTTAGATCTGATAGGTAGAGCACTAAACTGGCGCTAGTTTGCCAAAGGGAGCTAGTCGGATAGCCAGAACCAGTTTCATTGCACAAAGCTGCAATAAACTTTAATAGAAGTTGAGACTACTCAACCTCATTTTACTTTTTGTAAATAACGTCAGTTTTAAGAAATTTTACTTACCATACTTTACGAAGCCTGGTAGACCCTTCAACGACACAGATTTAGGATACCGGCACCCTTAAGCAAGTCGACACTAAGTGTCCAATTCAGAATTCGAACAGCAACTGAACTCGCCTACATATACTCGTAGTTAAAAACTGAGGTGTTGGTCTTGGACTTATTTCACTTGATAGTGGGGTGGCGCAATGGTTACATTTAATGAAATTTATGCAACACGATCTGGACTCAGAACTTCGCCAACACCAAAAAGCATAAAAGTAAATTACTTTTCTGACTTCACCACCCATGAACCGGGTATTGGCAGAACTTTGAAAGGAAATTCTCTTTATTTCTCGCTGAAGGACCCTCTAATATTAACTTTCTTACGCTACTGTCTGAGGACCAGGGCCTCAGGTAACATGCCTCTCCAAATACAGCGGCTTCTCGTCGGCTGCCCCCCGTTCCGAACACGAAGTTGGTTGAGGTTTAATTTTACCTGTGTGCGCCGTTTTTGATGGCGTTGTCCTCCACGGCGTTTTAACCCCGCGCTGGGAAGCTTCTGTACATGCGCTCAAGATGACCTTGCCATCCAAGGCGGCTTATCCGTCTTATTTAGGCGCGCCTGTTGAAATGACTCTTCCATTCTTCATTGATGCAAACGGGACCGAAGATTTCCCAAAGAATTTTTTTTTTCGATGCGCTCGAGAAGATTTTCATCCACTATCGCCCGTGTGAAGGCTTCTACGTAATAAAGCAAAACTGGGCTGATCAGCGTCCTGTATAAAGAGTTTTACCTTATTGGAAGGAGGGCTCTACTACTCAATTGACTTCTATGCCCAAAGAACCAGCGATTCTTCGCATGATTTCGACGCTGGTGTCGTTGTTGCAGTTGATAGCGGAGCCGAGGTAGACAAAGTCGTTTACTATCTCAAAGTTGCAGCTGCCTATTATGAATGTTTGTCGTAGATGTCGACGTTGTGTGTTCCTTTTTGCTGGCAGCATATACTTTGTTGACCACAAAACCTATCTTTGCCGCTTCTGCTTCAATAGCCGTAAACACAGCATATTAGAGTAACTGAACCGACTTTCGAAATCCGTTGCCTGTCTAGTTGACATGCTTGTTTCGGACAAATCTTTCAAAAACCATGACAAAACCTTCCGCCTTTTCTGATATGGAATGTCTTGGTTTTGTTATTACTGACCCTGATGGAGCAGCGTGCATTCTCTGACGTCATCCTGCATAGTCAAGTGAGCTTGGCAGGGATGCCAAGACTAGACATGGCTTTGTATAGTTCACCTCTATAGTTGCTGTCATACGCGTCTTTGAAATCAGTGAAGAGGAGGTCTTGATTTTTTCCAAGATCTTCTAAAATTATATCTGTTTGACTTTTGACTTTTGTATCCATACGGCCAACCTTAGTTAATGTCCGGGTTTTTCTCTACGTCTGACTCTGGGAAAAGAACTTTTATCAATGCACTTTTTGAAGCCTTGACAGCTTTTCCCCTTCGGTCATACAGCATGCCTCATCTTCAACCGTCTGCCCCATGTTCAGCCTATCTGGATTGCTTGCCAGAGAGCTGAAGAGGTCCGTAACAAGCACTCGCCATTATTTAAACAAGAAAACCTATTTCTTTAGAGGAACCACTAATAACTCCAACCTGAGCCTTTGTCATAAAAGAAAATTCTCATTCGTCCTCTTAAATTCAAAACGTAGGGATTTCCTAACAAGATTACGATTTAAGATTGCATCTCCGTCCTTAATTATGGGAATCCCATTTTCATCTTCAACTTACTCGTACAGCTTGCACCTTTTACCTCATGAAATGGATTACGCCCTGCTAAAACCCTCATTACCATACATCTTCATCTCTGCAGTCTGCTGACCTCATTTGTAAAAAGGATTTTTATTCCTTAAATACAGCTAATTATATGCCTTGCCACAGATCAACCACAACGAATGCAACTGGTTTAGCTTGAGGTGCCTGTTCTATCTCTGTTGCAATGGACAGCATATTTCTTTGAAGAACTGCCTCTCTCAAAATAGAGCTAAAAGCATCTGAAGGAGAGAAAATAATAATAAAAAACACATGAACACAAAACTGACATTTTAATAACACCTCGAAGGACCTCAACATCACCGCAAAGATTTACAAAAGAATCACCGCTTTGTGTATGAAAGATTTCATAAAAATAAATTGCGCCACGATAATTAGGTGCCAGGTACACCACGAGCAGGTGATTCACTTTGGTTACCTGGTTATATCTACCTGAAATCTAACATCACAACCAACACCACCACAACTGCGTTGCCACAGAACTGTCGGCGACACTCTGTTGAAATGAAATGGACTCAGGCAAACATAAAGGCGGACGATTTCAAGCCGCGAGGATAAAGCGATGCCGCAAATAAGCGTTAGAGCGTTGGAGCACCAAATAGACAAATAAGATACAAGAACCGGCAGATGACAAAAAAAAAAGAGGAAACATTGTTTGTGAACGAAAAGGCCTTCACTGGAGACCCAGTGAAGTTTATGTAAATGTTTTTTTTTTTAATCAACCAACAGCACGTTTGGCACTCTTTTTGACAAGTTGCAAGCCGGATATGTGAAGGAGTAAATATTTTGTCAATTAGATCTCAAAATCACGGATAACTCGTTATGTCAGAGACTAAGAAAGTGTTGGGTAATTAGGTTTGTCGGCACAGGTCATCCTCATGTCTCGTTTCAGTGCCAAAAGGTGTTAGTTCGTTGGTATAAGTAAGGTAAAGGCTGAGCCAACAGCTAGTGCGGACGTTTCCATTAAATTAAATACACATTTATTATGAAAGCAATTTAGAATTTTATTGATTTATAAAGCTCGATCTATTGCAATTATGAATGCAGAACAACATCGTTCATGTAACTACCACAGCTGCAGTTGCAAGCAACCATCCGAAGGTCAAAATTATCGATGACTTTTTGAAGAATAAGTTAGTCAAATGGCCGCAATTTCAGTATGGAAGTTATGTTATTGTCTGTGTGTTATTGGCATAGACTTTAAGGTTCAAATAACCCCACAGGAAGAAGTCTAAAGGTGTCAAATCGTATGACCGGTTCACTTCTCCTCTAATCGAAATATTGCAATCTTCAAATTTCGTATGCAATAAATTGATTGATTGATGGCTTGTGTGGGGGTAGCACCATCCTGTTGAAACCAGATATCGTCTAGACACAATTCATTAAATTTTGGATAAAAATAGCTGGTCAACAAGTTGCGGAAACATTCTCCATTAACTGAAACTGTCTCTCCAGCCTCATTTTCGAGAATGTACGGACCTATGAAGCCGCCAACCTATAATCCGCACCATACAGTGATTTTCTTGGATGCATTGGTTTTTTGTGAATCTCGTATGGGTTTCTCGACACCCACAAATGACAATTTTATTTATTTATTTTACGTACCCATCCATCCAAAAATGGGCTTCATCGGAAAAGATCAAATTCGATGACAAATTGTCCTGGCGATCCAACATCCAGTTAACAAATCAGCGACGTCGTAGATGGTTCAAAGGCTTCAATTGTTGTTTAATTTGGTTTTTATTGGCTTGGAAATGAAGATTAACTTTCAGAAATCACCATAAAGTGGCATAAGTGAGGCCCAATTCTTGACTTCGGCAACGAATTGAGGTAGATGGCTGCTTTTAAACACTTTCGTTCACAGTCCTGATGTTTTGGCGAGTACGTGCTGTCCAAACATGCTGATATGGAGTTTGACCACATGCCGAACGAGTTTCTTCAAAATGCTTCACAATTGCACGAATTTTGGACTCGCTATGGCGATTATATTGACGGAAACATTCACGAATTTTACGAAATGTTACTTTTACAGATCGCCCATTTTCGTAATAAGATTGAAAGACAAAAATGCTTTGATGCGTGGTAAACTACTGCATGACTAAAATTACCAAAGGTTGTGTGACATCTGTCAAAAGGATCAACCACATTGAATTCAGTAAATGACAGTAGTTGACAACCAACATCCACACCATCTGTTGATCTCACCCTTTAGTTATAGTTGAGTAAAATAGAATTGAAATATACAATATTTGGAAAAGCATCCGTTTATCCGCTTAAATCAATCAGGGAAATCAGTTTTTTGCCAAAATTAACCAAGGTGACTTGATGACTAAGACGAGCTAATCCTAATCCTTCCTAACGCAGTACAGCCAATTTGCCTTTCAATTAGGCCATATCTAGTGACTTGATGGAAATTGTTTAGTACTCGGGATAGCAACATTAACTTGGACTACGCACTAGCTAAGTTCGAACCAGGTGTGTGATACAATTCAATCGACATATGCAGACATTCATTTAGGGAAGGCCAAGTAGGGGAAATCTTGAAACTTACTCATGGCATGTCAAATATGTATGTTATTTTTCTTCAAAGTATTTTGCTTAAATACTGGCCGCCTTCGAAGACGAAGTTCGGTGAGAAATTCGACCGAATATCGTATCTGTAAGCCTCCTCAGACGAAATAAGTTATCACTGAATAAATTTAGAAACTCTTTAGCAATGTCCATTCTTTCCAATTCTTGCCGTATTTTCGCAGCTACCTCGTCAATCCTATGGCTCGAATAGACCGATGTCACTATTTCTGATGAGTAAATAATGTCCTTCATCCGTCACCATAAATCAAGGCCCATTGGAGTCAAGTCCGTAGACCTTGGAGATCACAGAACGGGTTCATCCCACGATTTTTCATACACGCCATCTAACAACTCTCTAACTGTATAGCAATAGTGGAGGCTCCTTTCTGCTGGTACACAATGGCTATTCTTTGTCACCTAGTAGTTGTGGTAATTTGCCTCGCACAGAGTTCCAACTAGAGATTCGAATTAAGCCTTGCAGGAAGCCGATATGGTCCCACTAGCTTGTTACCCATGCCCTGCGCTTCATGGAGTGGTAATAGCTTTCTGCCCAGGTATGCAAATTTTAGAAATTGTTGATCTCATCCGTCCATAGAATTCGGCCAATAAATTTGTCTTCCGCAAAGTGTCTTTCCAGAATGTACTTACATAATGTAGGATTCTCCAGATGTAATTGGATTAAACATCTGCTTGATTGCCAAATTGCCGGAATTTGGTCCGGCTCCTTTTATCCTAGGGATACCAAAAAGGGCCTGGGCTTCCAGGTCGAGAGTTGTGCGTGGGGTTAACTGCCCAACCACATAAAAAAAGTAATTGTAACGTAGCGACCAATAGCCTCGGATAAGGATGGATTTACTGTTGACGACCATGCAAGACGAACAAAGTACAGCGACTTTCGAATCTGCACGTGGAATGTTCCTTGAACAGCCGAACAATTAGCGGAGGCCCTAGACTGCTACAAAGCAGATATCCCGTCATCTAGGAAGTGTGGCGGGATGGGCCGGGCAAAAGACAGATGAAAACCTATGAAGTGTACTATGGTGATTGCTATAGGGAACGTAAGCAGCGTCTATTTGGATGCAGATTTGTTGTAAGCGGCGGACATACGTAAGAAGTTTTGAGCTTTCGACACGCGAGTGGACGCCTTATAACAATCCGTATTAAAGTTAAATTCGCTAACATCAGCATTATATGCGCTCACGTCCCAACAGAGGAAAAGGACGGTGCTACCAAAGAAAATTTCTACGAGCTCCTCGACAAAACTTACGAGGAATGACCGATGTATGACGTTAAAATTGTCCCAGGCGACTTTAATGCCAAAATTGGAAGGGAGGACATCTTTGGTAGCGCAATCGGAAGACGTAGCCTACACGACACCACGTCTGGAAACGAACATAGGCTAAACGATTTCTCTGCGCGTCGTAACGTTACTATACCAAGCACACGGTTTCCTCACCCCAATATTCACAAGGGAACATGGTGGACACCAGATCAGCAAACTGTCAATCAGATTGATCATGTTGCGATCGACGTAAGGCACTCCTCAAGTATTTTCGATGTCCTAACATTCCGAACGGCCAACTTGGATTCGGACCACTACATATTTGCAGTCAATGTACGTCTACGGATATCTCAGACGCCACAAGAACGGGGAAATACTAAGAGGAGATTTAGCGTTGAACGGTTGCAATCGCAACAAGCCGCCAGAGCCTTTGTCGATCGCGTATTCTTCAACCTGAAGGCCAGAAGATCAGTCGCTTAGATGCCGAGAAGCCATCAGAAATACCGCAACTGACGTGCTGGATTTCACCCGCCCACCACCACCAAAGCCCAGGTTTGGTGAAGAGTGCCGGCAAGCACATACAGCAAAACAACATGCCTATAAAGCGGCGCTGCACCAAAGGGTACGAGAGCGGCTCATAAGCTCTACGAGCAAAAGAAGAGGCAGGAGCCTCTTTTTCTTTGGAGAAAAAAGAAAAAGTATGAGAGACTCGCAATTGTGGATGAATATTCGGGAATTTAAGCAAAAGCTAAAAAGAACGTGTCAGAGTAATAAGGCCCTAACGGAAACCTGTAGAGATAAACAAGGAAACCTTGTAGTAGAGATACCGTCGGTACTGAGGATATGGAGAAACCATTTCTGCAGACTGCTAAAAGGTGAAGGCGACACAAATTCCGCTGTCAGACAGACCGAACAATTTAATATTGACGATGCAAGTCAAGAATTCCGCTCACCCGACCAAAATTAAGTGATGATTGCAATATCTAAACCGAAGTCGAACAAGGCCGACGGACCGGACGGCCCTCCCGCCAGGCTATTTAAGGCAGAAGGAGACGACTTGGTAGAGAGCATCCACCAACTTATTTCCAAGATTGGTCGGACGAATGTATGCCTGATAAATGAAACCTCAGCATCGTTTGCCCGGTTCACAAGAAAGGAGACCCTCTAAACTGCCAAAACTATAGAGGTATCAGTCTCCTAAACGTCGCATATAAGATCATATCTGCCGTATTGTGCGAGCGCCTGAAATCATTTGTCAATGATCTGATTGGACCCTATCAGTGCGGTTTTAGGCGCGGTAAGTCCACAATTGACCAAATATTCACACTACGGCAGATCCTGGAGAAAACCTAAGAAGTTCAGATCGATGCTCACCACCTTTTTATCGATTTTAAAGCCGCATATGACAGCATCTACAGAGATGAGCTATCCAGAGCCATGTCTAATTTTGGCATCCCTGCGAAACTCGTCCGCTTGTGCAGGATGACGATGGAGAAAGCTCGCTGGTGCATCAAGGGCGATAACCTAACCGAGACCTTTGATGTCAAAAGAGGTTTTAGGCAAGGCGACGCGCTGTGATGTGACTTCTTCAACATCATACTTGAAAGAATTGCGCAAAACTCACAAGCCAATACACGATTTATTGTACGATCTTTCAAAAGTCAATTTCAATTGCTTGTATACGCCGACGATATTATTGCTAGAGCATAGCGAGCTGTTTTTGGTGCGTTTGCGGGCATAGGAACAGAAACGGCAAAAATGGGTCTTGCGGTAAACGAGGGCAAAAAAAAAGGTTATGCCGTCAACAAGGAAGGACACCTAACATCGACGAATCTGCAAGAATATCACAAACAACAGTTATAACTTTGAGGTAGTTAGCGACTCTGTCTACCTCGGCTCTGAGATCACATCTGAAAACCACATCTCTTCAGAAATCAAACGAAGAATAACGCTTGACAATCGCTGTTTCTTTGGGCTGAGAAGGCAACTTTGTAGTAAGACCCTCTACCGAACAACCAAGGAAACTCTATATAGGACCCTTGAAATCCCTGTCCTGCTTTATAGTTCCTTTCTTAAGTGGGTGAAGATAGCCTGGGTCGTTTTAAGAAAAAAATTCATCGTAAGATATTTGGTCCCATATGCGTTGACGGGTTCTGGAGGAGACGATTCAACGATGAACTCTATGAGCTGTACAGCTACATCGAACTGGTCAAATAACTGCGCATTGAGCGTTTGGGATGGCTGGGACATGTATAGCGAACGAACACCAACGCTCCAGCCCTCATAATCTTCCACTCTAATCCGGAGGAACAACGCAATAGAGGAAGTCCTCGCTTTAAGTGGAAGGGGACCTCAACCAACTTGGAGTGTGCAAGGTGTACAACTGGAGGTAGTTACCCAAAGACTGCGCTTATTGGAGAGGCTTATTGGTTGAGGCCCAGGTCAACCCCGGACTGTAGCGCCGCCTAAGTAAGTAAGTACGTAATTGCTTAAGACTGGTAATTGGATGGTTTCTGTAAAGTAAAAGGTCTTCGGAGCTACGAGCGCCTTCTGCTAAAGCAGGATGTGATTCTCTCGATGATTTCCGCGTTATTCCTGTCTCTTCCAACCTGAAAAATGTTCTAATAAATGTCTTGCTATTTGGGATAGTCTTATCAGGTTATCGTCTCAGATATTCCAATCCTCCTCGTTGACCGTTACCGTTGCAGAAACCATGAATCTTGTGTTGATAAGTATATCATCCAGAATATTATGAATGAAACGACAATATTTCGGTTAAAAACTATAAACCAGTTTAATAACGTAAATAATTTTGTATTATTTTTATGTTATTTCATAAGAGACCTGCTTAATTAACTTTTCTTTCAGAAAAAGGACCCGAATGCAAATTTTTTTTAACCCAAAAAAGTGGCTCCTTTGAGCGGTCATAAAATTAGCCTTTTTAAAGTTTTTTTTTTTTTTTTATTTACATTGCGCAATAAAAAACTTATTTTGGGTAGAAAAACTTCAAAGCAGCTGTTAACTAGTTAATTTTATAGGGCTGTTGTAAAAGAATACCCACTTTTGAGTTTTATAATGTGAACAAGTTGGGTCGTGCCTTAAGAACTACAGACTTGAGATGAAATGAACTACTTTTATTTTTGTTTATAAATAGTATAGATAGATAGGTACATTTTATTTCATACAAAATTCAGGTGATACATAATTCGTAGATTAAAAATTATAACAATGTTAATATGTTAATTTCAAAACAAATTGAAAAATAATAATGACATTTTTTATTTATATGTACTTTAAGTATTAAAATAGAAGCAAATGCCATTTCAATGAACTTCAATATAAAAATTTAAGTTGTGGGTTGCCTGACCTTTAACAAATTAAGTTTACATTTGTGAAAAAAAAAACAGAACAAGTATGTGTAGAGAATTGTAAGAAGCGAGAGCGAAAGGACACTACATTCAAAAAGTTTCTACGCAAATTGTATTTGTAGATTAATCTGTAATTACGACTACCCGATCTCATGAAGAAAGTTTTCAATACTTTAAAACAATTCAAGTGACGGACATGAAGAATTTTCATATAACGAAATAATGGATAACTGGAATGTCGACGATTTTTTCGGCTTATCATTTTTAGGACGCAGGATTAAAAGTGGTTTAGTTTTATTTATATGACTTCCACCCCAACAAGAAATACCATATTGGAGCTTCGAATGAAAAATACCATAATAGATGGTTTTCAAAAATCTTTTAGAGCAAACGTTTTTCAAGTAGTAAAAATTCCGGAGAGTACCACAAAAATATTTTCTTAACGATTCAGTATGTTTAGCAAAGCTCAACCTAGAATCTATAGTAAGTGCCAAGCACTTAAACTTCTTACAAAATGTTGGACAAGATAAAACGGATGCACAAGTACAATCTGCCAGTTTAAATCTTAGGCATTCTGGTGCGTGAAAGTAAAGTTCTGCATTTGAATCAATCTCGGTTGAGAGACTAAAGCACATAATTTTAGTTTTGGAGCAAATATTCAATCTATGTTCGGAGAACCAGATTCTTAACAAATAAAAATCTCAGTTGACTGTCAAAGCAGTAAGTGTTAGTTTAAAATTTAGACTGAAAAGGGAATTAATGTAAATAAGGAACAAAATTGGTCGCAGTGCGGAACCTTGAGGAACTCCCAAATTGAAAAACTGAATTTCGCTCCTGGTTTCGCTAACCTTCACTCTTTGAGATCGATCGCAAAGGTAAGACCTAACCCAGGAGAGCACTAACCCACGAATTCCAGCTTTAACAAGCTTATCTAATAAAATTGAGTGGTTAACCATATCGAAGGCTTTTGTGATATCCACAAAATGACCTGCAGTGAATTTTTTAGCTTCAAGAATTGAGAAAATGCCAGAGCAAAACGTACTCGTAATAAGGTGTCTTCGGTGGTTTTTCCATGTTGAAAGAAGCCAAATTGCACCGGGCTATAAAATTTTAGAAAGGATATGATCCTTGCTTTAACAGTTTTCTAAATATTTTGCTGAAAACAGGAAGAAAAGAAATAGGCCTATAATTGCTCATGTCTTCTGCAGAGCCTTTTTTAAAAAATAGAACTTCGTCAGCACATTTTAGATCTTCAGGAAAACTCAAGAAAATATACTGCGATTAAAAATAACAGCTAAAACATCAACTACAAAGCAACAGATCCGTTTCAACAGTACGTTAGAAATGCCATCACAACTACAAGCACTAGAGTATTTTAGAGAACCGAGTAGTTTTAAAAGTTCCAAAGCAGTTATACAATAGGTTCGAAGGCAAAACTATTCCTTTGCAGTGGTTCACAAAGGCTACCAACAACCAAACATAAGCCGCAACTGTGTTGACTTGTTTGTTCTGGTAAATTGGTAGCTATAGAAGTGAAATGCTTATTGCAGGCATTAGCAATGTCAAGTTTATCAGAAACTACAACATTATTAACACGAACCCCGGTGGCTTTATTAGTGGATATGGATTGATTTAGAATATCATTGACCACCTTCCATTCATTTTAGATGTTTCCATTGGCAAAAAGGAACTGATTTCCATAATAACTATCGCGGTAAATGAGAATCTCTTTTTTAAGTTGGGAGCATAGTTTCTTGTACCGATTTCTCAATCTAAGGTTGGAAGGATGTTTTGAACACTTTATTCACCTTGTTAATGAGGCGTGATGATATCCAAGGTTTAACTCTTTTAGGAGATTTTTTCAAGGACACAATGGAGGTGCAGTTGATAATATGATTAGAGTGACGATCAATAAACAGTGCATAAGAAACCCTGTCATAGTGTGATCGGAAATTTTAAGTTCGAATATGCACTTTTCACAATAGCTGGAGATATTGGAAAATACTATACAATACATGCTTCAAACTTGCAAAGATTTTTCCAAAAAAAATTATGACGAAATCCAAACTTAAAGTTTAAAAAGAAAAGAAACCAGTTTCGATCTTCAATAACGTTTGACACATTCAGTTTAGGGCAATACTTGCTTTGAAACAATTAAAGTTCTCATAATTACGAGTTCAAATATACCCCAATTGTTAACATTCACTCACAAATTTGAAAAATGTTATTTTTAATAAGAGTCAAAATAGCGCAGCGTAAGGTTTTGCTTAAAATATCTCTATCTCGGAGGGGATGGATTTTTGACACCCCCCATACGATTTATTTCCCAAAATATGCCCAGGGATCTGCTCTTAAAGCAGACCCTGTATATGGTGCAAAGATTTCCGTCTGTCGATTCCAAACCAAAATAATCACTTAAACCCCTAATCGGTCGACAAACGACTAGCAAAGGGCTCGTCGAAGCAGCTTGCCCCACTAAACATTGATTCTTAAAACAACCAAAAATTGCTGCTATGCTTAATAATTTTCTTGTCTTGAACTGCTGCCATTTCTTCGAAATATGTAAAGTGGGAAGATGAATTGCAAGGGCTCTGCGCAATAAAACAGAGCAAGTGGAGGTTGGCCCGCTGACTGGCGGCACTTCCAAAAATTCGATCCCTATAAACTGGATAACAGGGTCTTTACTTTTTTGATGATGTGACTATTGAGGAAGTACAACAAAGACGCACGGGAAAGTTAGTCCTAAACACCCCACATTTTTTGTTAACCTTTGGCATTCATTGTCTTTGATCGAGATCGACAGATTTAAGAATAAAGGAAATAAGGTCGCTCTTAGTGGATATAAAATACTGCCTCACCTTAGTCTGAAAAACCAGTTAAGCGGAAACGGACTCGTGGGTCCGATGTAGTTAACACAATTAGCATAGCCGCATATCTTCAAAGCGCTTAAGAGACTAAATATTGACAGCCAGATTCCAGAGTAGGGGAAGTGTCACCATTCTACAGTGTTATGCACCTGTAGAAACTGCAACAGAGAAAGGAAATGATAACTTCCACATTCACATAATTGTTCCCTATACAGCGCTCAACGCCGGCATCGTCATCATAATTGGGGACTTAAATACAAAGATAAGCAGCAACAACGGCTTTCATTTTGTGAATTTCTGCAACATCAATCAACCATCAAATTCCCGCAACAAACAGGTCTTGTTTTGATGGGTTTCACTGCTTCATCGGTATGGGTAAATAGTCACCCGAGACGTATACAAGTTAGCCATTGAGTTGCTTGACACAACCATCCAGCCATTAGGTAGCTACACTCATATTGTAATCAAATATCAGCAATAGTATCAGGACGTGTGGTTAGGATATCGACCGGCAAATCAAACCTTCATTGAGGTCTTGATTATCAGAAAGATGTGTAAGTATCTGTTTGGGATCGGAGCATCGTTAATCAGAATTAATTAATTATTGTTGAAATTTGCCAAACATTGTCTAATTTGCCTTATATTGTAAGTTTCTCATCTCTCGATTTATGCAACACTAGAAAATTTCATTTTGATATTATATTTAATCTAACGGGTGCATTCACTCTCTTTATCGAATGCTCATTACTCACTACTCATGTCATGTATTTAAAATTTAATGCCTTCTTCTGGATTTGACCGTGAACGAGTAAGGTTGTTCTTTGCACAAAACAATTAAAATAAAACCAATAAATTTGTAACGATATTGAATTGTGCGGTTTGACTAGTTTTTTTTTTCTTTTAATTGTTCGTATCACGATTCGTTTAGGATTGGAACCGAATTCAAAGAAATACGCAAACAGTATCTCTGACTCTAACAGTATCAGAACCCATGATATCAACGCCGTGTAACTGCAGAATGATGCGAGCGTAGGCCGTACTCACTCAAGTATGCTCCGCTACACTTTCATAACTCTTACAGCAAACGTCGCAAGGATGATGTGTCACCTACACGTAGCACATTTAGAAGCTTAGCAAAAGCGTAGTGCCCCACCAGTCTGCAGGCTTTCCTACTGAGCTACTGCAGGAAACTCGCTAACCTCAATGAGGCGTCGAGAAATATTCGTTTGATCTGAAGGCAACCTGGAGAGTCATGCCATCTGCAGTTATGCTTATATGAGCCCAAACTGTCCAAAGAATTCCTAACTGAGAAGTTATGCAATTTAGCCTATCGACTGAGTTCAGTGAAATCTTGAATTCTCAAACTAGCTCGTAAGCAGGCCTCTAAGCCCAATTTGGCTATCTCTACACATAGACATGATTCTCGTCGAATACTTCATTTTCATCAGAATTGCTAATATCTCCGCTTGGTAGACCAATGCAGATTCACCTACCGAGAAGTGAAATCGAACGGGTGAAGACTTGAATGCATTTTTTCTTGGCTCAGATTCTGACTTAAGCCACTCTTGGATGCAGAAAAGTTAATCTGGTATTTTTTTCGCATGGCCAAAGTCAAAAGACAGTAAGGCCATCAAAAGTTAAATGCGTGTTGTACAAAAGATCACTTCATTTTGAAGAGAAGGTGGTTTTTAGAGTGCAGCCCATTATAAGGATATCAACAAGAGGGAGATTAGTAGATGCGTCTAAAGTAGAGCCAGGATTTTAAGGAAAGCTCCGATGCAACTCAGGCAGAACGATTTTTGGAGGCTGGTAAAAGCAGAAGCGTCGTACAATATTTTTAAAAGTTTGTTATATAACCGACGAACAGGGTACACTTGGCCGTATCATGGCCGTGCAGATCCAAAGGAAAAGACTTTACAAAGCCTGAAGCTGGAGCTAGGGATAAACTGAACAAAAATACTCCTAGCAATGATCATAATATTCGGTCTTACATACAGGTCCACCGCGCATTGATGGGAAGTCCCAACTCTATAAATTCTACTAAAAATAATTTCTATTTAATCCATACATGTGCCAGAGAGCCCTAGTTCCAAACCGAGGGACAGTTTAAGCACTAGTTTTTCGAAAAAAAAAGGAGATTAGGGAAGCTCCCGACCGGGGTAGTTGTTATTGCAGTAATGGTAGAACTTCTGCAGGTTAAAAAGGTACACCCATGAACTCTCTTTCAATCTACTCAGATAAGTATACATTCATAGGCTTTGATCTGCGCAAATAAATACCAATTTTCAATGTTCCTGTCCAGAAAGACTTCAAATCCATCCCAACACAACATCTCGGTTATGTGTTGCGTTTCAATGGGAATGGACCTTGATCAATGAATATGTTCTACTGCAGATAGCAAGCGCAAGGATGCACCAGTTGATTGTGTGAGCTTTATTCCGGAATACCACCTTGATCAAAAAGTTCCCAGGGGACACCACCATGTGGCGCTCCCATTGTTCCGATTTGAGTTCTGTTTTTTTGTTAGGTTGGTAAATCTGTTGTTGATATTTCCTCTAAATCTTAGCATCAATGCTAACGGTTTTCATGGATTACAACGTTGTAGTGCATCATGAATTTTTGCCAGAAGGCCAGACAGTAAAGAAAGAGTATTATTTAGGTGTTATGAGACGTTTGCGTGAAGCAATTCTCCGAAGGAGACCAGAATTGTGGGAAGAAAACTCGTGGATTTTGCACCATCATAACGCATCGTCGCGTCGCACAATGTCATCATTATTCGTAATTTTTTGACGAAAAATGCAACAAATACCATCCAACAGCCACCGAATTCACCTGATTTGGCTCCCTGTAACTTCTTTCTGTTCAATTGGGTTAAAAACCCACAACGGGGAACGCGTTTCAGCAGCCGAGAGGAGGTAATGGAAAAATCGCAAAAAGCACTGATGGACATACCGAAAACCGAATATAAACAATGTTTCGAGGATTGGATCAAGCGCTGGCATATGTAAGTTTGTTGCAGTCGGAGAAGATTAATATGAAGGGTACAATATAGACTTAGATAAGTAAACTTGTATTTCCGATTTTCTGAATACATTCCGGGAACTTATTGGTCAAGGTAGTATACCACCGAAACTAAATATAAGAGAAGCAGCAAACTAACAGGACAGCAATGTCATGAATTACTCAATAGATATCCTATATCTCATGGCACATCGTTTGGACCACATATCGGTTAAAGTATCAAGCTATAAGCCCCTCTTTAACGTCGGACAGATCGTCCATTTTCCTTCGCATCGTCTAGTATCTTACATGAATGCGCCTACAGTGACTCAATTAAACCCCAAACGGTGAATGTCGCTGACATTGATAAGTTTATTTCACGGTCGAACCAATTCCACAATGAGCAGAGAATTTTTGACACATGCAATGTCACATACATATAGTAGTAGATAGAACCAAATACTATAGAAGTTTAGAATACCGACCGAATAGTTTTCCTGTTTTCTTAGACCAAGCGAACAGGTGACCATCTCTAACTCGGTCAGTGCAATTCATATTCCTCCTTGAACTTTTGTCACACTTTGAAATCCAAACTTTAACCAGCTCTTTACAATTCAAATTTGTTCTACCAGCCTAGTTAATGAAAACTAGTACACCGGAACAATTAACCACCACATATCCCCATCTACATAAACGCAAGTCCTGTGTCCTGCATCTGTACCCTCCGGTACTTCCGAGATAACAAATTTTACTTCCGCAAAATGCTCCCTGAATAATAAATAAAACAATTCCCCCTTCTCAGCTACGAAAATACCATACATTCACACGAGTACGAGTACATATCCATAAACTCATACAGGTATCTGGGTCAGAAAATCTGAAAATTTGCTACTCCAAAGCCCAGTTCTAGTAAATCGCTTCGGTACAAGAGAAAAAACCAAAATTTGCAATTACTTCTATTTCACCCCAAAAGGCTCACCTCATTCGTCCTGATTCAGATTCAAATTCAACTGCTCAGTGCCCAGGTATCCGTAGATATTCAGAGATGATTTTTAATCATACTCTAGCTTATGGCATGTCCTCACAATCCCTAAGGATAACATGTTTTAATTAAAACGTTTAATCTTCTCCAATGCAATGATTTTAAGGCACCGGACCTCTTACCACTGGACGCAAGCCACCTAGAACCAGAGACGGTATGAGTCCACTCAACTACTACAAGCACCACTCACTTTTATCCTTTGGATAAAATCCTTTTTGAAAATTAAATTGTCATCAGTAGCATAGGTTGTTCAAAGCTGTCCTTTACCAAGCTGCTTCAGTGCGCAGCATCCTCTGTATCTTGACTTAACTGCAAAATTCCGGCCTTGGAGATTAGAGTACCAAATATGGAATTTTTTGTGTTACGAAAAGAGTGTGTCTGTATGTGTGTGTGTGTGTGGGGTGGTGGAAGGAATAAAATAGGATGAGAAATGGAACGGGAAATTAGGTCACCGTAATGAAAACTGAAATAAGTGTTTCGCCATTTATGAAACATGATTACACACTTAACCTAAGCCTGTTCTTATCCTTGGTGGTTAGACTGGTGAGGTAGATTTTTCTAGTCAAACACTAGTAGTGGGTACGCAGTTTTTGACATTGGGCCGGGTATTGAAATAATCCACAGTGCTCCTGAAAGTGGGTGGGAGGGTGGATTAAAAGCTTTCATGCGGCAATGTTTTGGTTAATTAATTGTCCAGCAGTCATTAGGTTTTGTGTTTTAGTTTTCGGTAGAAACTTATGAGGGGTGAGAAAAAAATGGAGAGGCAGGCGTAGCTTGGTTGGTAAGAATAAGTTTTGTTTAAGTTAAAAGGCAGCAACCACGATATGCCCAAGGTTTGAATGGTCGTGTTATAATCCGAAGGAGCCAGTTATAAAGAGAAGAACACGTGTTCGTTTATAGTCGCTTTCATATCGTTTTACTACCGGCACAGATTGAAATGCCAATATCAAATGAGATTACTTATTTCAGGAAGGACATTTCAGCAAACGCGTATACCAGAAATGTTTTCCGTCTTGAGAATAGATCTAATCTAGTAGCTGCATGAATTGGAATGTCTGGTGAATAGCAAATGTAAAATATCCACTAAGTTCAAGTAAACAGATCGTTGTTCTGTGATGGGTTTTAAGCTACTCAAGAGTACATTTAGATTTTTACCCTCGTAACCTCCAAGAAACATAAGTATTGAATGTAATGCCAGTTCTTAGATTAGCTTCCTCTTCAAAGAGTCAAATTCCACTTCAACTTCACTTGTTGGCTTCTTATTAGCTTATTACTTTCACTCAGTGGATATTGGTTAGATTGACGGTCCTTTTTTTGATAATAGCCTGCAAGTGTCGTCTCTTAAGTTAAGTAAAGCTGATGACGCTGACATAGAGATGACCGAGTTGGGAACATGTATCAGATATGTATAAAATATGGTCAGAGGAAAGCCCGCTCGGAGCATGGAATTTCCGCCACGCTTGTGCAATCCACAAGAAAAGAGACCCTCTCCAAACAACCGCCAACTTATATCTGCATATGATCCATCTCAGTGCGGTTTCAAGTCAGGAAAATCCACCATCGATCAAATAGTCACACTGCGGCAGATCTTGGAAAAGACACGTAAATCTCAGATCGACATTCACCACCTACTTGTCATTTGCATGCATACAGCGTCATGTATAGTTTTGATCCTAACTACACGCTACTCCATCAGGGTCGATAATGAATTAACAGAAAGCTTCAACAAGCCGACACACTGTATTTTGTGACTTTTTTAACACAGCCATGGAAAAAATCACGCAACAAAAGAGGTATGATGGCATCGTTGTGATAAGATGACACAGCGAGCCCTTAATGAAGCTTTTGCAAGTCTTGAGGTCGAAGAGGCCAAAATGAGCCTGACGGTAAACGAGGGCAAAAAAAAGTCCACTCTGTCATCAGAAATGGACACACACCAACAAAGACGTAGCACAGAGGCTTGGACCTTATCAAAGATAGATGAGAAGGTCGGCGAATGATTTTAGGTGACGTTTTAAGAAACCTGTACGGGCTGAACAGCGATATATGTCTAGTCATATGGCTATAGATGCGGCGTTTGAAATGGCTAGGCCAAGTTGAGAAAATGGAGACCACAGCTCCAGCCGAAAATATCTGCAAGTCTATTCTCCAGGGACAGGGTAGCGGAGTACGGCCGCAGCTAAGGTGACGCAGAGATATAAGTTTTACTCGTAATATGGAACTTTCGGTGTAGTTTGCATATCTTGTAGGTTTGCAACCTCGGCTACCAGGCGACATTTGCTTATAATTCTGGTCTTCCTTTTAATTAAACTCTTTCCACTCTGCACTACTATGGTAACATAGAGTATATCTGTGAGCACGTTGCTATGCAATCAACAGATTACAATCAAGGAATAGAAACAAGATACTCGTAACTTTGGGGAATATGCTCTGCCACCATAATCAACAACAAAAAAACCGAAGCCATATATGTGGGATTTCAATCCCAATGAAAACACTATCGACTTTTTATTGCTATACTTTATATTTATTTAAAGGGGAAAAAACAAAAAGCGACCGGCCAGCACAATGCTTCAAATAATACTCAAATACTACTCTACTTGCTTGCTGGATTTTTAAAAAGTTAACGGTCGACTCTGGTTTGTTTGTCTCGATCTGTGTGTGTATTCGTTGGTCGCGGTGTCATCCGTCCATCTGTCGTGTGCCTGCACTATGTATGCACCATTCAGTCGGATGTTCAATTGTGTTTTTTGTTGTCTTTCGTGTGGCCTTCGTTCCGTTTGGCGACGGATGATATTACTGTTCTGTCGTCTTTTGGGTATGAATTGTATGCTTCTTCAACGTAGTTATGTGTGTGTTATGTATAAGTTTGTTGTACATTCAGTAGGGTATCTCCGCGTCGGTCTGGCTACTTATCCCACATATATACAAGACTCAAGGAAACTTCCTGGTGGTCCGTGATAGGGTAGAAGTGGTTCTGGTCGATATTAAATGTTCGGTAAATAGGAGTCAACTGAGAAGATTTTGACTTATATATACCATATAGCTGCAGGCCTACCTACAAGAAAGTCCCGTAGGTACGTACGTTATTCCTGGAGTACTACATCTGAATATTTTCGATTACACGCTTCTCGTACTACTTTTTTTTCCTCTGGAGAAGCCGATGTCCTTCCCGTCTCTTTTTCTGGTAGAGCTCAGGAGCAGTTATCGTCCTTCGTTGCAGCGCCGCTTCTTGTTTAGCTGCATGGGCTAGCCGGCATTCTTCATCAAACCAGGGATTTCTTGGCGGTAATCGGGTGAAATCCAGCACATCAGTTGCGGCGTCTCTGATAGCACGTTGGCAGCGATGGCAGAGTTGGCACTGATCTTCGGTATTTGACGTTGGCAGCATAGAAGTTTTTGAGGAGTTTCGGGATACGCGTTCGGCTAAGAATCGGGAGTCTCTTGCGATTTCAGTTTTGTTGTGGCGCTTGGGAAGTCCGCATTCAGACTTTGGCTACAACAAAGTCGTGATCCGAGTCAATATTAGCTGCCCGGAACGTTCGGGCATTCAGAATACTGGAAACATGCCTTACGTCTATCGTTAAAGAATCAATTTGATTTGGCGGAGACTGCCATGCCCCCTTGTGTATATTGAGATGTGGGAATCGTATGCTTTTTATGGTGGTATGTCGTCCCGCCGAAAAGTCAATAAGCCTTCGTCCCTGGTGGTGTAGGCTACACTTACCAACCAAAGAAGTCCCACTTTCTTATCCTGCCTTAGGACATTGTTCATATGTCTTGTCGAGGAGCTCGTAGAAACATTCTTTAATCACGTCGTCCTTGTCTTCCATAGGGTATTGGCACATGCTATGCAAATGTTAGCGAATTTAGCCTTAATGTGGATTGTCATAAGCCGCTCGCTCATGTGTCGGAAGCTCGACATTTCTTGCCGTAGTCTGCCGCAAATGGGAAAACCGCATCCGAATAAGAACTGTTTCATTTCCTATAGCTATCGCCATAGTACTCGTACAATACTTATCACAGTTTTTCATCCTCCTTATGTCCGGTTCATCCCATCGTAATAGCAGTCAAGTGCCTGTGGTAATTGTTCGGCTGCACTTGGTCTGTTAAGGGTCCGAACATTCCACGTGCAAATCCGAAGGTCATTGTCGTTTAAACGTTTGCTAGGTTCGTGACATTTTTTTTTTCGAGGAAATTAGTTGGTTCGTCACATATTTTAAACTCCTCTGTATAGGGTTGTGAGCCTTATGACGGCGTAGGCCAGCATAATACTACTGGCCCAGCATGCCCTTGTCGTTTTAGACTGCATGAGTAATGGTTTATTCGTACATTTACCGGTGACCATCACTGAGAGGTAAAGTAAGCACTTCGTTACGAACTGTTGCGCTGCTGTACCAATCCAAGATATAGGACACTCATCAGCTTCCCGGTCAATAGCCTTGCATGACTGAATTTGCTACGTACAGCAAGGAAATTTGCTACGTACAGGCCTATTTGCCACTCCGGTTGCAATCAATTCTGCTCTGTTCTGTCTGAGAGCGATGAGCAATGCCAGTTTACTGGTATGTTGATTACCTGATTCTAAAATGGAATGAAATTGTCAAACCATTCTCAGTAAGTCCATTTACATCTTCATAGACGGTCCTAAAGCAATCGAATGTGTTCGACTTCTTTGAAGAAATCTGACTGCCAGTACCAATCCTTCTATCTACCCAAGTAATTTTGTACCATCTTCCAAGTCTAAGTCTTATTTAATGAAATATGCAAAGAGAGTCAAAAAGTGACTCTAATTTAATTTGGAACACCATAAATTCGAGCGTGGTCAGAGGCTATCCCACAATCAGAACCAGATCAAACTGTGTTGAATTTCAAGACAGTCAGACGTTCTAGGGAACTACGTCGCTGATTGGCTGTCTAAACTCAGATGATTAGAAACAAAAAGACGAAAGATCCGCAAAGTCAACTTACCAAGGTCCTACGCCAAACAACTGACAAACAACGCTGTCTGTATGAGCTACAGCCACGATGAGGAATATGAATCTTTGTCGCACTTTATTTACAAATGTCCTGCTTTGGTAAGCCTCAGAATAAGTGTCAATGAAGCACTTTGGAGATCAAAATAACATTTACCCTGTAAAGATCAGCGAACTTGAGAAAATTGTTAAGAAATCTCTCTAGAATCGGACTGGCGCTCTGTCAGTGGTATCACAATGAAAATACAACTGATCTGAGTCCACATCAACGAGGATCACAATAACCTAACTCAACTTTAGTTACAGAAAATGATCGACTCTTTATTCTGGCGGCACATACCCTCAGTGGACAACCCCTTTGTGAAGATTGGGATCTTGTTCGCTTGACCTTTAGTCACCCATATAGTCAGCAAATTCCTCAAGACTTTAGCCTAAAGATACATAGATAAGTCAAAGAGCTGACTCTGGAGACAACATTTTCGGAAATATCTCATAAATTAAATAATCTAATATAAAGAACTATGCGCGCAAAGTATGTGGATCTGATCCGAAGGAAAATGCCAAAGCTGTTCAAAAGCATTGCTCAGTGTTTCGAAGGAAGGTATCTACATAAATTTAAAAACTGGGTGGAAAAAGGACGAAGCCTTTCAAGTATGCACTAGAACAGCTAGGTAAAATGATAAAGCTAATTCGAATATGGACAGCGGCAAAAGAAGCGAAGAAAGGTCCATTCACTGGAATATAAAGAAGACGAACAAATGTGATTTCCAATAGATGGAAGAGTATTTAAGCGGATTGCTCAACGAATAATTCCCACGATAAGAAGGGTCTTATAAAAGACGAAGTTAGTGAACAACTTTGATTCTCTTTGTTGACGATAACGTCGTCATAAATTATGATGTGACACCCCTTGAAGTACATGCGATCATGGAGTTTTACTAGATTAATCTGAGGATTGATTAATTTTTCGCGTCTAACATTGTTACTTATGAATAAAGGATTTTGAAGCAATGCAGGACGGATTTAAAGCCAAACAGGTGAGGTCTTGAAAGTGTGGCTGATTTTCGCGAGTTTATTCCAGTTTCCAAAACGGTGTTGATATGTACAAACAAGGTGCAGTACGCACGTCACAGGAGTTCTGCTAAAATCAATTAACGATGATGTTTTAAAACTATCCAAACATAAAGTTTATTTCTTTTGAAAATTTCTCTACATCTAGCAATGGTGTCGAAATAGAGATGTCATGTAAATGGATGAAAAACGATGACATCTATTCGCATAATTGTATGGCAGTTTCTACAGGTGTGTTAGATGAACCACCATCTATTTGGATCAGGATTTATCATCTGAAGAAAACAAAGGCATTAAAAAGAATGACGTTTCCAAAGACTATTTCTATGAGCTTAGAGAACACCACCTACGAAAACGCGGTCATAATAATCGTTTTGGGGGAAATGTCATTATATATAGCATACGTCAATTTCCAAAAAAGGAAATCGTAAAACAAATTATAAATATTTTAGACTACGAGTATCATCCAAATTGATGGCATTGAAATTGACGCAAAGCGGAGCTCTAGTATTACTTATTTATTGTAGGAGGCGCTACAGTCAGGAACGCACTTTAGGTTGAACCAACAAGCGTCTCAAGCTAGCACGATCCATCTCCAGCTTCCTTCAGTGCCGCTTTCTAAGTTCTTTGGGGCCTTTTTTAATTGCGTGTGCCGTCTTATGATGCAGATTTCGTCTTGTGCGCAATTCCTTGGAAATAGACTCGAAACTTCTCTGACATTCATTTACCCAAGATGGCCCAGCAATATTAGACATTGGATCCGTAGACGTCAGACTAGACCGATGCCGGTGTATAGCAGGTACAGTTCGTAATTGAACCTTCTACTCCATTCCCCGCCAATACAAATAGGATCAAAAATTACTCGCAGCATCTTGCTCTCCAAATGGTCAAGTTCTTCTTAATCCGCTTCGATAAAGGTAAAAGGCTCTGCACCATATAAAAGCACCAGGTTGATAACGACCTTGTAGAAAGCCAGTTTGGTCTACGGGAGAGGGCTCTGTAACGTAATTGCTTACTTAGCGATTTAGAAACAGCGATTGATTTGATTTAGCGTAAAAACCCGGTTATAATGGTGCGCGAACGTTGGAAATGTTGGAAAAGTGTTTCGGCAACGATTCTCTAGAGAAAACGGTCGTTTACCAGTGGCACGAGCGGTTCAAAAGTGGTCGTGAGTCAATCGAAGATGACGAACGCAGTGGCAGACCATCGACATCGAATACCGACGAAAACATTGATGAAGTACTCGTAAAAGAAATATTGGTCAATAACAGCAAATTAACCATCAAAGAGATAGCGGAGGACTTGAACATTGCCCATGGATCCGTCCAAGACATTTTGGTTAATTATTTGGGTTTCCGTCGCGTAGCAGCAAAGTTGGTGCCAAAAGACCTCAATTTCATGCAAAAAAGAGACCGTGTTGACGTCGCAAAAGAGATGATTTGCGAGGCTGGATCCGATCCCACATTCATCAAAAGGATCATTACTAGAGACGAGACGTGGGTTTATGAGTACGACGCGCAATCCAGACATCAGCCATTCGTGAATGGCGTTCACCAAATGAGCCGAGACCAAAAAAAACACGTCGTTTTCAGTCGAAAAAGAAGACAATGCTCACGGTTTTCATGGATTACAACGGTGTAGTGCATCATGAATTTTTGCCAGAAGGCCAGACAGTAAAGAAAGAGTATTATTTAGGCGTTATGAGACGTTTGCGCTAAGCAATTCGCCGTAAGAGACCAGAATTGTGGACAGAAAACTGGTGGATTTTTCACCATGATAACGCACCGTAGTACAGTGCCATCATTATTTTTTGACGAAAAATGCAACAAATACCATCCAACAGCCACCGAATTCACCTGATTTGGCACCCTGTTACTTCTTTCTGTTCAATCGAGTTGAAAACCCACTACGGGGAACGCGTTTTAGCAGCCGAGAGGAAGTAATGGAAAAATCGCATCAAGCACTGATGGACATACCGAAAATCGAATATAAAAAATGTTTCGGGGATTGGATCAAGCGCTGGCATAAGTGTGTTGCAGTCGACGGGGATTACTTTAAAGGGGACAATATATGTAGATTTAGATGAATAAACTTGTATTTTTAATTTTCTGAATAAATTCCGGAAAATTTTTGATCAAGGTGGTATATGTAATTTGTCGCTAGACAAGCAGTCATATGCGGATTTGAAGTCGGTTAATAGATCGTAAGTGTCCAAGAACTGCCGTAGTGTAAAATTGGTCAAGCAGTCAAAATGGTCTACTTTTTTTTTATGAATCGGACAAATTATGCCCAGATTCAATATTTCGGGCAGGCTTTCCTGTAAAAGTATTTTACAGATGAGCTAGAGAATGTTTGCAACTAGGCCAACTCCAGCTGCGCTAAATAGTCGAACAGACAGTCAGTCTGCGCCAGCAACTTTATTAGACTAGCTTTGGTATAGCTTCGTCTAGGTCAGAGCAACGGAATTCTATTTAATCTTCATTCAGTCTAGAGGAGTGCCATATAATCAGCTTCTACTACTAGTTCATATTGGCAGGTGTCTATTCTGGATCTGTAGCTTCAGCATGCTGATTTTGTCCTCTGATAAAACTTTCGAACGTCATTTCTGAAGTGGCATCTCTCTATATCCTCTAAGGCGCGAGCAGCTCTCGTCCTTCCTTGCAGCACAGCTCTATATGCTTTTTGATTGACCACACGTATCTGCATACATACTCGTATATCGTCAAACCAGAGGTTTTTCTATGGTGGCGCTTTGAAACCAATGACATCAGAAGCTCTGATGGCTCGTTTAATTCTAGTAGCAGAAATCCAAAGATTGCAAGGATTCCATATTGATACATCCTAGTTTGTAGCCAACGCACAAATTCTGATATCGGAGTAAAACTGTGAGGAAATTTGACATCAAACGGCTGGAGCTATAAAAAGCTGCTAGAGGCTTTTCAGATCGAGTCTGCCAAAAAATCTGGAGGATTTCACAGTTGTCAGCATCAGCGCTTTCTTTACTATTTAGTTAGTTATGTGCTGGATTCACACAAACTTACACTGGAAGGCTTTAGTTTGATAAAAAGTGCAGGAACGCGAAATGCGAAGCGAATCATGGACGCCATAGGAGGTTCTACTCTAGGTTTAACGTTGCCAGGATGGTGAAAGGATATACTAAACATACGAAGGTGAGAATAAAAGCCTGCAAGAATAAGAACGGAAACATTGTAGTTAAGTCAGATAGGTGCTGGAAAACTGCCAGGAAGAAAATACATCCATTGCGGATAACAGAGAAATTCTGTCAACCTAAATAAGTAGCAAGTAAATTAAATCTCAGCATCATTTCCTCGATCCTGTATTATACTATAATACACGATTTTATCCATTGTACTCTAGTGGTCTAGTACACTTGAGACCGTAGGTCAATAACTTGTTACCATAATCCTTCAAAGTTCTTAATCGAATTTGCGACATTCCCAACAGGCCCAACTTGAGTGGTAATAGCACCTAAAGTAAAAAGTTTGTTGGACCCCCTGCGGATTTATATTCCTTTTTAGGACAGGCTTGCAAAAAAGCCATTGGGCGACATCAACCTCACATTACCCACTGGCTATACGCCTCGGTTATGAGGCCGATACTCACCTATGGGATGGTTATCTTGCAGCAAAGTACGCAAAGTCAAAAACACTTACGTCTGTGCATAAGCGGAATCTTACGCACTGCTGCCTTCAAGGTACTGGATACTCTGTTTCACTTGACACCCCTCGATATTTTCAGTATGCAAGTGGCACCTAACGCATCTGTTCGGCTTAAAGAAGCTACACACTGGAAAATAAATTATTTGGGCACGCTAATATACTTTCAGAAATACTTTCACAGAACATCGACTATAATACGCGTAACATAGGATTGACAAAGACTTTCATGTAAGCATCCCGCGAGGAAGATGCTTAAATGAACGACAAGTCAATGCATTTCTACACAGATTGATCCAAAACTGATAACGTAGTTTATGGCGGTGTTTTCTCAGATAAGCTTAACCTAAGCTAAGCCTTTTCTTCCGGTTTCCAAATAACATGATATCTGCAAAGGATCGGATAGTCAAGCCGTTATCAAATCCCTGGACTCAGTCTCACAGTCTCTTTCTGAAACCGCCCTTGACAGCCGATCATCTCCTATATTGGTGGCAGACCAGTTCAACATCGACCTCTGTATATTAGGCGCTAGACCACAAAGATATTCCAGTACGGATGATGAACTCACCAAAATTGGAATCACTCTACTTATCCTACCTGAAAAAGATATCATCGTTACACCAAACGCTACGTGCAAACAAAAAATAAAGTTGGATGCTATTAGAAAAACAACCAAATAGGAAACTCTCAACGCTTCCATAGGTGTCATCACCGGGCGCTGTCTTATAGGCTAGTATGCCAGAAGGCTTGGCGTCTTTAGAAATGTTTTCTACAGAAGTTGCATGGACGATGAGGAGGAGGAGATAATTATCCAGCCACTATATGCCCACCTCTCTCACAAAGAAGGAAACTTCGATTAGGAACTTTGTTCTACAATGACTTAAGCGATTTAAACAATACAGACGTTTAGAGTAGGAGGCTCACAGATCCTTGTGACATCACAATGCGGCAATAGACCTAAATGGGTTGGTTTTACCAACAGCCACCAACTTAACCTAACTAGGTCAGGACGAGAGAATAGGCTTCTCTTTCTAAATGATAACCACGGCCTGGGTAATTCCCATTGGAAGAAGGGAGGACAACAGAAGGGCAGCTTCTGAACTAAAATCCCTAGCATTGGAAACTGAATACGTTTGGTGAGCCTTTCTTGTATGGACCGAATAGTGGCATACTAAGTCGAATAAGTGCTCAGTATTTCAGTTCTAGGGTTTATGCCATTGATCCACCGACCTGCTTAATAGAAGATCAGAGAGAATTTTCGTAGTTCCTTCCAATTGCTGCTTTTTAACGTTATCCCTGTTGGAATATAAATTCATCTGTCCCTCGATAAGAAGAAACCCTTCTCCAAGCACACGGAGTAAGTCTTCTCACCACAAGGAAACTTTCCTCATTAGGAAAGTGAATGCAATTCATAGCACCTTAATAAACTTAAAAACGTTAGCAACGATATTATGTTTCGCATTATTTCGGCCCTCCTAACTATAAACACGAGAAACTAGAAAGTACTTCTGTACAAAAACGTGCAAATATTTCCCATCAGAAGGGATCACACCCTGAAGTTGAAGCCAAGCATTGTCGCATCCCTATTATCATTACAACAGCACCAGCATACAAAACCAAAATTTGTCAACAGATCACTACTTTCGAAACATCTGTCCACTTAATCATTGCCCACACAAATATTGATAAAGGACACGAAACTACTCATAAGGATTTCAAATTATTTGCACGATTGATTTTCGATCAGTGCAAATCCTTCCCAGCCGTGTCCTGTCAGCAAATTACAATGCACTTATCTTTAGGCATTGAAATTTTAAAATTCCACATATGCATGTTGCACATGTAAACATTAAGCTTACCACTACCAGATCCTGTCACAAGGATAATCCTCAATCTTTAGTCGACCCGTACAATAATGGAATTCAAAAATGAGTAGAAAAATCCTCGAAACAGGACGTCAAATTCCAATAGACAATAAATAAACAAAAAAAAATAGAAAAATATGCCAATACAAAACCAGACAAATCAAGGATAAGGGATCACAATTCACACTGCAGCATAGGCATCACAGGACAACATATAGAACAAGAACATAACAACTCATCAATATTGTCATCAGTATCTGGTAAAATGACAACAAATAACATGGCCGCAGGGACAGGAAACTTCAACAAGGACAATGTCCCAAATGTCATTCATTTGGGCATGAATAATTCTCGTGTAATTCGTTCACAATAAATTCGAAGAGTATGGCACGAATGTATGATAGTACACGTATTATTTCGGGGTCCTTAAGGATCAGGATCAACTGTACAATGAACCAAAAACCCACACAGAAACACATTTGGTGACAGATTGTGAATTTGCAAGGACGGAAGGACGACAATTTTTCAATTTTTCAATTTTCTGTGCAATTCTTCAATTTTCCAATTGAGCAATTGATTTGAACTTGTGAGTCCCTTTCTTGAGCGCCGAGAACTAGGAGCCTGCCTAGATGGAAGTAGGTATCACTATCAAAAGCGGCCATTGTTGATTGGCAAATTCAATTTTTGAGTGCATCCTTGCGGTTAATTTGTGTCTTCCTCACTGACTGGGTATTAAACTTGAATTCGATCTTTTTTTTTGTATTCTCATCACAGGACTCGCATTTAATCCAAATCTAGTTTCGTTTATTTTGAAATTTTCATAAGGACTCCTTTCGAAAATGAGGAAAAGTCCTATTCCCCGCTTATTGACTTCATAAATACGCAATACGTTATTAGGGACATGGAAACTGATTGAAAATTCGTGCGCCTTGATAGTCCTATCTATGTATCTATATATTTGAAACAGAAGTACGAGTAGTAGGGTGAAGGATAAGCTTCCGGTTTTGTTGTATGCACAGATCTATTGTATGTGCGTTTATTTGATGGGAAATCACTCCCATATGAGACGGTAATATCCTTTTGTAAAGCAACCATATGAGGTATATATGAATTGGGTGGGAGTTTAGAGTACCGCAGAGGATTCATTTATGGATGCATAAATTATTATTTCCGTTTCTGTAATATCCTTCGAAGAAACGATGGAAGGTGATGGGTGGCAACTGGAAAACAAACTTAGGCCTACTGCTAATGGGTTTTAGTGCATTGAAGCGAATTTTTCCCTAAGCATCGTAAACGGGATGAGATGAGATGAGATTTGTGCTTAAGCTGTTGGAGGATTGGAGGTATTAGTGGTAGAGTACCTACAACAATACCTACTCTATGGTAGGCTTCGGATGCAAATTATGAAATATCAATTATTCTGGGGAAAGGGCTGGTAAAGCAATATCTGGTGGATTTATTAGGGACCTAACGGAAATCTATTTATTTAGAGCGATATATCGTTTCGTAGGTAAGTAGTGTACTTCGGATTCGATAGGAAATTGAAAAGCAGGTCAAGCAATGTCTAATTGATTTCAATGAATCATTTCAACGATCTAACCAAGCATTCATATATTCTTATCTTAAGGCAAATAAATGATTATCATTCAAATAAATGGAGGTCAAAAATTAAACAATATTTTCTAGTGCCTTACTTACATGGTCTCTAGCAAATCGAAGGAATACATTGCCTGTTTTGGCGGCGGAAACTTTGAGTAGCTCTATAAACCCAATTTGGGCATAATCCGCTTGGATTAAAAACACTGACTTTTTGAACTTTTAGGTCGTGTGTAAGGAGGGTCAGTTGGCCACGGAGGTATCCATGATGCAGGAGTAAATGGCAGTGGCACGCTCGCGGTTGCTCGGCTCTAGCTCGTCGGATTGGGTTGGTTCTTGCCACTACCCCATGCATCTCAACTTAACTTACCTTTTTGTTTCGTGCCGAAATATAAAAAAAAAATAACGATGGATAGTTACGAAGAAAGCTACGTTACGATACGGACGGACTTAAAAAACAGGAGGAGAAAAAGACGGTAGAAAAGAGAGGAAAAGAAAGAGCAAGATCACATCTGTGTGCCATCACCACTGTGCAAGACCGGGACTTTCGCGATGTAGCTAACTAAACCTACACTAACCTAAACCCTAAATACCGAACTTAAATAACTCCTAATAACTAAACCTAAAGCTAACTTAACCCTATGTACCCTACACCGAATAATACGACCCAGGGTTATACAGCGATGACAGCTCGTCACGATTTGAAATAAGCCGGGTGTTGTTGGCTGAGGATGGCCAACCCACCCTTATCGCACTTGGATTCGACCAATTGCTACCATTCTGGCCAAAACTGTGAATGGTAGCCCCTAAAACGAAATCCTCCCAGTCGCCACCTGTAAAAAAAAATAATCAGCGGAAGTCGGTCACGTCATTTCCGTTATGTCGTCGTGGCCAACTGACTCTCCTACGTGCGAACGTAGCCCTGAGGAAGTATGAATTGAGGAAAAGTAACCTTATCGCTTCACCCATCTAACTAAGTCTAATTTCCATTCTTAACTGTGGCCATGGAAGCAGGCAACTATGATGCTTTCGTAACAAAAAGTGCTGTCACAATATGACACCAAAGTAGAGAACACTTTGCTATGAAAAGTAGCACTTGCTAAGTATCAGAACACGAGTAGTTCTTTTGCAGCTAAGAGAAGATCATAGCGGTAATGATTCGCAGGAACCTAAAAACCCGGAAACTGAAGAATAGGCACAAATTTTTGTGCTAAATTGGATTCTTGAATATAAAATAGCACCAAGAAAAGTTAAAATTTGCTGACAGGCTGCATGAGCAGGCCAACAAAAAAAATAATTATTAGTATGCCTCATAAGCCCTTCCTTAAAAAAATGCTAATCCAGCTTCGTAACCTCAAGTGGCAGGAAGCTAAAATGAACGATGATGCCCGAAGAACGCGAAAATCATCTTTGGGCCCAATTGTCATTTTTATTGATATAAATTAAATATACAATATATATAAAATAATATTTATTTTACTTATATGTGTATATAGTAGTTTTACGAATAATTAAAAATAATAATTAATAAAAAAAAGAATAAATTACGGACCCTCATGGTGTAGAAGATGTCTCAAGTTCTGTTCAATTGATTTTGCTAAAATTTTCAATACATACAGGGTGTCCCAGTTTAGCAGTATAATCCTTTAAGGGCATATTTCCGTAGTTCTGCCGAACAAGAAATTGTCTGGCAGGGGGGTCTATTCTCACTCCATTTCAAGTTACAGCCCATCAAAGTGAGTGACCTCTAATTTGGAGGTGTAACCATTTTAAACGCTATAATTTCTAAACTAGTACAGGTACAAAACTAGTTTTAGCCATTTTGGAAAGATAATTTAGTAGTGCATACAAGTCTTAAATTCTTTGGGTACATCAGTACAGCAACAAAAAAATTATGGCTCGTTAAACTAAAAATCATGAAAATTTGCTGTTCCACTTTTTTACTTAAAATGCATTTTTCTTAAAATTTTTATTTAATAAATTTTCTGACTTTTTATGAAATTTTTATCCTTGCAAAATTTCCTAAAAATTATGTTTAGAAACTTTTTTTACGTACGATCAACAGATTTTACAGTGAAAGGCATTTTTCGTCAAACAAAAATGGCCAAAAAGAAGCAGGTACAAAAAAGCGCTTAGATATTTTTATGTGGTCCTGAGAAGGATCTTTTTGGAACAGTTTATGGAATGTTTATAGCAATTGTTCGAAATACCTTCCTTCCATTTGAATACACTTTCGGGTGCGTTTAACCATTTCGGATGCAGATTAACGATTAGCAAAATTATTTTCATCTCTTCTGAAGCGGCACTAATATTTTCTTGGAGCTCTACCAGACTCGACATTTCTCTAAAATAAACTTTTTCTTTCATAGCACCTCAGAAGAAAAAAATTCATGATTATGGATTTTGGACCTAACAGGAGATCTGGGTGGCCAAAGGTTGGGGTGGAATCGGCCAATCCATCATTCGTTAAAAGTATGGTTGAAGAACGAAGTTATCCCGCTGCTACTGTGACTTATTGGAAGAACATCGCCCTGCTCTGAACAAGAGGAACATCTTCAAGGAGCTCCGGCAATCGTTCTGTAAGAAATTCCATGTAGTAATGGGAATTAGCGGTTAGTGGAAGAACGTGTGGGCCTACTAAACCTCCTTTAAAATAAACAACACATTTTGAAGAAGCTGTTAACAGTAATTAAATTCTTAGCTTTGAAAGGATGTTGTGCGTATTAAATGGAAATTGGAGTCTGACCAATGCCACAGTATTGCCATAGTAGGTGATTGAACTAAGCCCTGCTTAATAGCTCAATTACCCTTTAATGTTCACACTACCAGATGATATAAAAGGTTTCGCAGTCTATTGGTTAAAACATTCTTTTTTCTGCATCGGAAGTGAACACATCGGATTAGTGTCAACATTGTTATCACCATGCGCTAATTAGCTCAAGTCGCGTCACGCGTTTCCAACTTCAAACTTGTTCGTCACCCTGTTACATAGCAATGGATTTTCAAGTTAAAAGTATGTACTCTCTATTTATCTATGTACGAGTATTATGAATTTTAATTATATCATTCATTTTTTTATCTGGTGCTACGGCGACATATTTCTTACGTGTTGTTTTTTTGAAATTTGTTTTGAATCTAAGCTTTTACTTTACTTGAATTTGGTATCAAAATGTAGCTTAGAATTTCTATGTTTTGGGATAATTAAACTTTGTTGCCTTCTCCTCCTAACTCCGTGAGTTAGTCACGGTCTACGCCACGTACTCCAGCCAAGTAGCACTTGCTACGAAATTTTAATTAATTTTTGTCCGATTTATACAATTTCTTTTTTTGTTTTAGGTACTAGTATTGAGTGCGCTTTTAAAAGAAGGCTTGTACTAGATACTTGGCTGTCTATCAAAGGTAGTAAATCAGAACTCGAACGGCGGCGTCAAGTTTTTCAGGCCTTGTTGTATTTTTTGCCTGATATGGAAAATGTGATTTCTGACGACTTGGAAAAACGAATGGAGAATCTCTGTATAAGATTTGTAGCACTTTGGAAGCAAGTCGGACGAACACATTCACGCATGGCGTCGAAGTATGCCGAATGGCTTGAAGAAACTGAAGTGTGCTTCCTACCAACTTCTGTGACAGATGTCAACAGTCAGCAACCAGCAGCAGTAGTGCCTTCTTCAAGCAGTCAACAGGATCATCACAGAAAGGACTTTGAGGAATGCAGCAAGAGATCACAACGACGCCACCTAGCAGAGCTAAGTAAAGTAGATAATTCCGTTGTTAACTCACTCTTGAATAATTCCAGCAGATCTAACGCCGCTTCTGTAGAATTCACTACTGAAGATTCAGCTCCTCTTACTTGCAACATTTTTAGCGGCAAACGATAAGAAGTGTTAAAAAGCATTCAAAACACCTTATCCACGTGGCAGAACTACCATCGGAATTAATTTGATTATTGGCGTATAGGATTTTCCATTAAGGACTTTTGCTCCTTTGCTGATTTTCCTTCATAAAAATGAATTAAGTTCTGCAAAACAATGTGCAGGAGGAACGTGGGTTGACCCATAACTCAGTCGTTCATAGACCTCCGCGGAGAATAAACGTGTTTCGACTTGTAAGTGAGAAGTGACGCTTAAGTAAGATATTAAACAAATTGGATTTATGCTCCAATTAGTGCAGAGACAGTGTGTTCGCTTGAGACTGCAAAGGTTGTGGGTTCGTTTTTTTTATTTTTTAAATAAAAAAAGTATAAATTTAAAGTGTGGTATTGGATTAACATCACGTAATGGATTGTGGTGAGCTGTCCGCTATGCTTATAGCGGGATCTGCTGAAATGTCAGGTGAGGCTTCGAGCGGTTCAAGCCAAACGCCAAAGACAAAGAGAAGGAGGAAGCTACCAACGACCACTGTAAAGCTGCTTGGCGGAGTGAGGGAAGGAAACAACTTCGCTTCATTGGCCGCAAGCGAATCTGACGATGAAGAGGAAGAAATGGAGGCCATAAGTAGCAGCATCAAAATGCTACAACAAAGAGTGCTGGCTATAAAAGAAAAGCAAATGGTAAGAAGGAAGAGGGAAGAGCTAGAGCAATCCAAACAACAGCAGTTTGTTCAAAAGCAGAAACAACAACAACACCAAACAAATAAAGTAGCACAAGTGCTACAACAACAAAAGGTTAAGAAACACCAGCAACAACAAGAGCAGTCACAACACTGGCAACAGCTAAAACAGCAGCAGCCACAAAAACGGCAACAGCAAAAACAGCAGCAGCCACAAAAACGGCAACAGCAAAAACAGCAGCAGCAGCAGCAACAACAACAGCAGTAGCAGCAGCAGCAGAAGAAGAAGCAGGAGAAGGTGCCTCCTATCTACACCTATAAATTAGAAGTAAATGCAACCAAGGACCTGTGTAAGTTGGCCATTGGCAATAATTTTAATATTAAGAGATTGGGGAACGATCGCCATGCCATCCACTGTAATACAGTGGAGGGCTACGCGAAAGTGAAAGAGCTCCTAAAGGAAACGACGACGGAGCACTACTCATTCACACCGAAGTGTGAAAAGCGGCAATCGATGCTGCTGAAGTGGTTGGAACCGTCTTCTGATCCTGAGGAGATTCTGGCACTGCTCAAAGAGAAGGAGTGCGAAGGACTCAAGTTTGTGGGGGTAAAGCCATTTACCACAGTTAGAGCCAGGAGGGAGAAACGGAGTCTGCCGTTCTTCCTGGTGCAACTCAATGCGTTCGCTGCCAGAGGTTCGGACACGCCGCGTCGAACTGCCAAATGCCGCCTCGATGCGTGAAGTGCGCAAAGAACCACAGTTCCGAGGAGTGCGCTCTGGGTAGGAACGGAGTATCCGATAGGGCGCAGCTCTCGTGCGTGTTATGAGGGAACGTGGGACACACCGCAAACTATCGGGGTTGTCCTAAGTTCGCTGACATTAAAAAAGCAAAACTGGCTCGGCAGCAGAAGGTGGAGGTCAAACGTTCACCTGTGAGGCTTCAAACACCAGCCGTCACGCGCCAAATTTCCTACGCCCAAATGGCGTCAGGTAGGGGGGCTACGGTACAACAAGCGACTGTTGTTTCTCCGATGCCAATGCCGAGAACAACTGAAGCTGCACCTAACATGCTGGCCATCTTGCTCACAATCCAAGGGCAGATGGCTCAGGTGCAAGAACAGACCAAGCGGGTGAACCAGATCTACGCGCTGCTGCCAGGCCTAACGCAACACATGTCGTAATGGGTACGCACATGGTGGAGGAATCTTGGAAGGTCCTTGCGGTGAATGTTAATTCACTGATTAGGATCGAACGAAGAACCGCGATGTTTAAATTGCTACAAGACCAAACTCCTGATGTGCTTTTCGCTAGCGAAACTAAGCTAACCGATAAGCACAAACTGGAGTACAATAATTATATTGTTAGAAGAAGAAACCGGCCCGATCCAAACGTGGTGGCGGTGTCGCGATCTTCATTAAACAAGGTATAAAATTTCATAGAGTGTACAAGGGAGTGTTGCGTAGGTTCCGGGTGTGGGAGGCAATCGTCATTTACATCTCGCTCCGCAGTGGGAAGCGGCTGTACTTGGCCTCTGTTTATGCACCTGAGGCTCCACAATCCACTTTATTCATTACAAAGCTCGACACTCTTTTTTGACTTCTGAGGCTGGAATCGGGGGAGAATTATTTTGGGGAAATAATTTTCCAAATACTAGAGGGAACCTACTACTCGACTGGTGGGGTCAGCACGATGTCATGTACAGACTCGGTCTTAAAGCGACGAATAACCCGTCGTTTCCCCGACTGACAGGTACGAACTTACAAACGCTAAACTGTTTGCGCACATTCGTGTATGACAGTGACCATTGCGGTTTTAGCACCGAAATTACAGTTCCCAACGAAATTGCGGAATTGGAGGAGTTTGTCCAAAGATATTCTTACAACTACAGACACGCTTCTCCGAAACCATGACAAGAGCACTCGCCTCGAACACGCTCCACCCACCGTCCAATAGGAATTTGTCAAACGAGGAGATCGACAAGTATCTAAAACAAATGGACGGGGCAATTAAACAAACTATGGACGCTACAATACCACGGTATCGACGTACGACTAACAAAGACCTGTTCCGCAATCCTACTATTAACGCACTGCACCGACAGAAAAGTAGACTTCTGACAAGACTCAAAAACTTGTACAGACAGTTAACTGACAGACAAGACCCGGAGATTAGGAAGAGAATTACAGAATTTCTGTAAGTCTGTATTGGAACAACAGGGTTCGGGCTGTAAACACCAGCGACCCGAATATGTTCCCGCAAATAAATAAACTATTTCGGAGAAAAAATCAAAACGACCTTCAGTGTCTTTAAATAGCCCGGACAACAGACAATGGACGATTACTGACATTAGCAGGTATTGATCCAAATGAGGCCGCCGATGATGACTACTTCTTTGTGATCGAGAATCCACAGGAGAAGGTTGAGGCCATAGGGGCGACTTTCCAGGAAATATACAAGGCCACTGATACCATTGGCCCCAATTATGACCTGGACAATCGCTTATTCATAAAACTGCGGAGAATATGGTACTACACTTTCTCTCAGAAAGGTCAAGGTCAAAATATAAAGCAAGAACGTGACGAGGACTTAAAAAGTCAGCTGATGTTGACTTGTTGATGTTATTCCTCTTGAAATATCGCATGCAAAACTAGGTTTTTCAACGGAGCGTGAATTTAAGAGATCGTGCACTCTACGTTTTTTTTGTATTTATAGATGCTCGCTCAAACCTAACTAAAGGTCTCCCTCGACGAGTTTCTTTCTGGGGCTCTCCAGTGGAACTTGATGATGTTGGTTGAAGATCGCTTTCTCTCGCAGTTGGTATCAATAGTTCTTTTTGTAACCACTTTGAATGTCGTTTATATAAATATTTGCAGTTTCTAGAGCAATATTTCCACTTTCTGCTCATTGCTAAAAAAATAAGCTTCACCTACGCGTTTAATTTTGGTATTTAAACTATCAGAACAGTCATTTGAATTTAAAAGTACTTCAGTTTATTTATAATTGTACACAGTTTCTCTGAATTTGGATTTGAAATCCAATCGGCGACCAAATCACAATTTCGAATCGTTGGGTATTGTACTGGAAAATTTTTAGGTTAACAATTTGTAACAAAAAAAAACAACACCAGAACAAATTCTGGTATATGACTTATGCATAGCAGTTAAATTCACAGAATATTTTGCGCTGAATTTTTTTAATTTTTTAACAATTCACTTCATCACGCTATATATTTTAATATGTCTAAAAAAAATTGGTACTAATACTAGAAAAGCAAACCTTCTAAATTCTACATGATTTTAGTTCCACATTTTACACGCACTAGAACAAAACAACACTTCTTCACAGCAAGCAAAATTGAAACTAATGAAATTGAGACATGATAGTTCTATTCAATGCAGTGTTACAGCAAGTTTTCGAGTGATTGAGTTTTTCTACAATAATACTCGTACACCGTTTATTGAGCTAAAAGTGAACAAATTTTTCTTGATTTTCGTCCAAAGGTTGTCGCACTGTGAGTCGGTCAAATTTTTGATGACTCTGTCCAATATGTCCGACGCTATTCCTGCAACAGCGTGTCAAATATTGGCCTCGAGCTAGTCTCAGGTGGTTGGTTTGTTAGCGTAGGCTAAGGACTTGACGTAGCCCCGAGAAAATAAACCAGTGGTGGCAAACCGCGTGATTGCGGCGGCCAAAAGCTCTGACCACAGAAAGTCGGCTAACATCGCTCTGTACCTGAGATCATTAACGGTAAAGGTGTCTCCTTCTTCATTTCGAAAGAAATCTTAGTGGATGCACTGATGCTTGCCCGAACACGTGTGGATTGTGTTCACCCCAATAATGTCAATTTTGATTGTTGACACCGCCGCAGAGCCAAAAATGGTCCTCGTACGAGAAGAAGATTTTTGGTACAAAATCCGGACCTCCGGCCAATATTTCAGCGCCTAATTAGCGAACGCATATTCGTCCGGCTTCAATTCTTCCATCAGCATAATCTTATATGGATGTAGGCCCGAACCCAACTGTAAAGTAAGACGGTTGACTCTCTCGCGATGCCCAATCCAGCTGATCGGCGCCGAATCGACCTTACCAAATTCCTAAACAATGTAGTATCTCTTCCAATCCGGAATTCAATTTCATGTGGTTAAAATTGCATCTCCGTAAGCAAATTATCCACTACTGCTTTATTTATAGAAGCCGTAAATTGGACAGAAACTCGACTTTTAAAGAGTTTGATGCGCAGTCTGAATTCATTCAAAGAATTGTATCCCTCTATCCTCATACTGAAATCGTTATTACGGGCGATTTCAATATACACAATTCCGGGCGGCTTCGATAGGCTCGTCGGACCATTGTGCCATATCAGCTAATTTCTTGTACACCCAACACACAGTTAGAGAAAAGATTCCCAAAAGAACCGTATGGCAATACGAGAAAGCCAACTGGAGTGGTCTTAACAGCTTCTGTTGGAACTTTAACTGGTCGATATGTTTCCTCGATAACGTCGTGGATGCCGCTGCTGATATGATCCAGACATAATTCTCTTTGGGATGAAAAACTATCCATCATTGGATGAAGAGTATCAAACCAAAAGAAAAGGCATGGTACGACTCGAGGTGTGAAGGGGCTGTCAGGGTTAGAGAAATGTTTTTCCGGTCCTACAAGATCAACCCGACAGAGGAAAGCGAAAGAAGTTTAAATGAGCCAGGAATGACCACAACGCCTTTCTTAAGCGTGTAAAATTCCAATACGACCAAAACTGAGACTAAAAATACTGCAATGTCCCAAAGGCAGCAAAAATGTTTGGTCGTTCGTCAAAAATATTAGACATTTTGCCCCATGCTCCATCCCAACACTAATTTACAATGACATTCCAGCTGTCAGCTCTTTGGACAAGGCCAATCTGCTTGCTGCACACTTTGAGGCTAGCTCACCACTCCCAGATTGTGCTTTGTCCCCGCCTACACTTGAGTGCGTCGAACCTTCAGTGGGACGAATCCACTTTTGCACTCGTGCAGTAGCATGAGTACTTAAAGATCTCAACATTCATAAATCCGCTGGTCCAGATGGTATATCTCCCCTCCTTCTGAAGACGTTTTCCTCCTCGCTGGCAAAACTACTGCGTAAGCTTTTTTATCAGTCCTACTCCTTAGGACTCCTTCCGAGCAGATGGAGAACAGCATTTGTTCACCCCGTCCCTGAAAAGGTGAATCTTCTTCTTTCTCCTCCTACAGACCCATTGCACTTACGTCCCTTCGTGCCAAACACAAAAACTTCTCAATGACCGGTAATATGGTATTCGTAGCAACATGTCCAGTGGTGATCTAATGGCATGTCTCACCGAAAAGTGAAAGCAAAAACTACACCAACCTGGCGAAAGCAAGATAATTGAATTTGATATTTCTAAGACATTTGACAGAGTTTGGCATCAGGCTCTTATGTCGAAAATACGTGCTTTTGGGATCGATGACTACCTTCTTCAATGGATTAGAATATACCTTTCGGAGCGTTCAATTCAAGTTGTTTTGGATGGTTTTAATTCTGATATTCACAAAATAAATGCTGGTGTGCCCCTGGGCTCCGTTCTGTCTCCGACATTCTTTTTAATTTTTATCAACCATCTCTTATCTTCTACCTCTAATCCAATATACTCCTTTGCTGACGACAGTAGTCTGTGCTTTTCATATTCATTCCCGGACTCCCATCCCTGTTCTTCGGCTGTGGATCGGGAACGGCAGCGTATGCTAGGCTCATGAAATTTCGATATGAACAGCATAACCAATTGGAGAACTATCAACAGAGTGGAATTTAATGCTACCAAAACACAATGCTGTCTGATGTCATTAAAACGAATTTTAAACACCCACCAGCCATTATCCATGGATTGCACTTGCATCGTCGAAAACGATAAACTTTCCATTCTCTGTATATGTGTCAATGACATCTTACGTTGTAGTTATCACATATTCGGTGTAGTCAGAAATTCTGCGAAATGTCTAGGTTTCCTTAAACGATTTAAGAAATACTTTATCCCATCTGATCTGGCTTCAATATATGTATAAGGCATTTATCCGCCCGAAATTGGAGTACAATGCCCACATCTGATCGGCTGTGCCCAAAACATCTCTGCACCTTCTAGATAGGATTCAAAACCGTGCGATAAAATTCATAGGTGATACTAATATCACTCAAACAATGGACACCCTCGAACACCGACGTAATGTCTCGTGTTTTACTCTCTTTTGTCGCTATTTCCACCACCAGTGCTCCATAGAAATCGCCAGTAGCATTCCACCCATTCAAATTTTTAACCGTAACACCCGTCTCGCTATGAATGCTCATCAGTATACCCTCAAGTCCACTTTCGGGCATACCCTAAAATATCGTGATTCGTTCCTAAACCGCACAACTCGCTTATGGAATGCCCTGCCTAGCTCTTTATTACCTAGTCATTATAACCTTCAAACATGTAAAACCAACGTTCACCTGTACCTCTCTTTCTGTCCTTCGCGCTGAGTGCAAGCATTTTAAGGGTACTTAAATCCCTTGAGCGTGGGCAAATTATAAAAAAAAAATAAAAAATAGTGTCTATGTGCCCCTAACCTGCTCCATATGGAGATGCTTGTTCGGATGCGTGTCAACCAAAACAAATGATGATGCCTCGATCTGTTTGCGGAGGCCTGTTACCTGTGTGACTGTGGCGGTAATTTTAAAATTATTACATCCATATTGAGGTATAAGAGTTCCATACAAACGCAATTTACATTCCTGCTTGTGCCGCTTACATTTAGCACTGTTCTCTGTTTTCTTTTTTGGCAGTTTTCGATGTATGGCCTGGGAGGTGAACCCTGTATCACTACTGCATATGCGCTCTCTTGGTAAGTAGCTTTGATGGGCCCGCCAATATACTTGGCTCATTAAAAAAAAATTTTCGTAGGTATGTGAGCCATGACCTTGTTTTTCTTGTCGGGCTTATTCCTTATTACACATTCTGTATTGATATTTCGAAAATAGTCCTCCAATTGTAATAACATCACGAACTGAACTAAACTGAACTGAACTGAACTTCATGCTACATCAGGAAGGAGTCGTTTAAGACTTTTACGAGATATTGTTTCGAGCCGAGTCCAAGTCCTACTATTACCCCAGTTTCCTGCATCTTAGGCTTGCACAGCCTAATTGTTGATATGATCACCCTTTGAACATATGTAATTGCCCTGAATTTCCTATCTTCTCATATAGGACTTAAGTTTAGATCGCTTTTATGCTTGCGCTGTTGCAAATTGCGCTTTGAGTGATATACTCTATATAATCCGTCTCCAGTTGCCTGATGCTAGTCATGTGATGTGGTTTCTTTGCCTTCTGCCAATATGACTTCAGGTTTAGACAATATATTTCCCAAATCCGCAGGGATGGTCTGTAGACGTGTATTCAAATCTGGTGATTGTTACCGGTGCTAACCCAAGACGGTTCCTGGTTACAAAAGGCATATTGACCGGTAGGCTCTAGGTTGGTACTGGGTCTACCATAGCCGCTGATTGCGCTTTCGTGCGATATTGGCTTCAGACGTAGAAAAATAACTTAAAATCACTAAACGTTCATTATTTTTTTGACGTTTACTGCCCCTGTCAATTTTTGGCGGATCCGATGTTCTAACAATGTAACATCACTAAATGGGCAATTGGCATTGCAGCAACCCACAAACTACTCGCAGCTACTACAACTATCATCGATTTATAATCCTTTTTCATTGAAGTTGGGCACCACTATACCGATGATATCTATAAGCGGAAAGTTGATTAGACATCTAGTGAACTAAAGATGTCATCTTTCTTGTCATCCTTAGCCAAGGATTTTTCAATTGGTAATAACGTGGTAATCAGTCTGACTCTCCTCTGGAATTTTTCCGTTAATGCTCGCTCATTGCATTGTTTCTAAAGGGTATATAACTTAATTTGTGCGGTTTTTTTTTTCAAAATTTGTACGTTTATTTAAGAAAAACATGTACAATAGTATTATTCAAAGTATTGCCCATCTGAAGCAATGACTTTTTCAAATCTTTCTGGCAATTTGTTGCTCCCATCCCAAAAGTGCGCCGGCTTGGCAGCCAAGAATGAATCAAGCCAATTTTTGATATTCTGCTCTGATGTGAACCGTATTTCAGTGAGGGCGTTCTGCATCGACCGTAACAAATGGTAGTCAGAAGGGGCAAGGTCTGGCCTATAAGACGGGTGGGGTAAGACTTCCCATCCAATGTTTTCCAAATAGTTCTTAACCGGAATAGCAACGTGGGGCCGAGCGTCGTCATGATGGAAAATTATTGCCTCGTGTCTGGTCGCATATTCCGGGCGCTTTTCGGCCACTGCTCTCTTCAAACGGATTAATTATTTTCGTTACCGTTGTTCATTAATGGTTTCGCCCGGTTTTCGCAGCTCATAATACAGCACACCCATCTGATCCATGGATATTCGGCTTTGCCGTTGATTTGGCTGGTTGGCCGGGTTTCACATATGATTTTTTGCGCTTGAGGCTGTCGTAATGGATCCATTTTTCATCAACAGTAACAATCCGATGCAAAAATGACTTCCTTTTGTGGCGTTCCAGCAGCATTTCGGACATGCAAAACCGCCTTTCGACGTCTCTCGGCTTGAGTTCATGTGGAACCCAATTTCCTTGCTTTTGAATATATCCAGCTGCTTTTAAACGTTTTGAAATGGCTGCTTGAGTGACACCCAACGATTCTGCGAGCTCTTCTTGTGTTTGGCAACAATCTTCATAGAGTAATTCTTCCAGTTCTTCATCTTCAAACTTTTTTGGCTGCCCAGGACGTTCATCGTCTTCCAAGCCAAAATCACCACTTTTAAATCGTGCAAACCACTTTTGGCACGTTCGCTCAGCTAGCGCATGTTCACCATAAACTTCCACCATAACACGATGACTTTCGGCAGCAGTTTTCTTCATATTAAGGTAATGAAGAAGAGCTCCCCGCAAAAACACTTTTTCAGGCATAAAGTTCGATATATTTTCGTGAAAAAAATTATTGTTGTTGTTTACGCTTCAAATGAATGACATATACTAAAATGGCGTACAATGACAGTAGCTTCAAACGCATGTTCCAAAGGAATAATAACAATGGAATAATACAAGTTACGCCATCTCTTAGCAAACCGCACGTTATAGACCCAATATTATTTGAGGCTTTTTTGTATTTCTCATATTAGAATGCGCTATACGCTGGAAACGCACAAGCTTCTAGCTTTTCCCTAAATAGGAAAAATATAGTGTTTAGCTTCAAGTTATATATCTTATACTAAATTAGTCCTCCTTTAGCGCAAGGAATATTTTGGGTTTCGATAAACTTTTTCTCATGATTTTAGGACGGTTTTCGCGTTCCAGAATCCAATCGTTATTATCGCCGTATGATAGTCCATATCGGAGCTGTTTTTGGCGTGAAGCTGTTTACATTCCTTGATGACGCTGGAAGAGGGCTGCAGAAAGAGCTTCAAGCTGTATGGTTACAAAAGTTTTGCTCGTAATGTAGCGAGGCAATCCATGTCGCAATTTACATCTTTTACCGGACCTAATAAATAAAAACTTGCTATTTCAGTACCACATACCTACACAGAATTTCTATGTACTAATCGCTAATCGTTTGCTTAGCACTTTAGTGCCTCACCTCTTCTCTATAAGTTACGTCCTTGAAACGACAATTATGCAAACCATCAGTATGAAAGCATTAACCCACTGCTGTCATACGCATTTAGGAGTACTTATTTCAGTATAATTCCAAAAGTTAACAGCTTCTCTTGCAGTTAAATTTTTTAATTCTTTTTCTAAAGTAAGGACATATAAAAGCCAAAACGACGCAACGAAACAATTTCCAAAGATAATCATCCAAACTCGCCAATGCAATTACAGTCCCTATTAACAGGCAACTACCACTAACCAAACTCTTACCAACCATTAACGATTGTTTCTTCCTTCTAGATAACCCCAAAACCAGGTCCCAATTAAGGCCCAACTGTGTGACAACTTGTTAACGAAACAGAACAACAGAACAACAGAACAACCGAAAACCCAAACACACAACACCGAACGACAGAAGAACCCCCGCTGCGCTGGCCACCTCTTTGCAGCACTAACACACACGGAAGCAAATCTGCCGACATTAATTCCGTTAATTTAAACTCATTTCAAACAAATTGAGAGTTGTTTCCGAATAGGATCTGTCTGTAACACACAACCACACATAGTGTCGGCCAACGGGGCCAGGACATTAAGCGGCACGCTGAGATATAAACTACAACCAACAACAAAGAACTAAAAACGAACTCAGATCTACCATGCCACACATCCCGTGGTGGTGATGGCAGAGCAACAAAAGCATCCTGGCCAACCAATGCTTTCACAGCTTTTCGTTCTGTTAAGTAAATGTCATTAATTTGTTTATCCCGACGAGAAAGAGGAGACGCCAACGGCCGGGTAACTTTATGCCTCCGGCAAGCCAGCTTTCCTTATCCTCATCCATTTAGGATCCTAATTGAAAAGTCAGTGTTAAAAGTAAATATTGTCATTAGTTTAAACAATTATGTCCTCCTTTCCAATTGCTAGTACTCGCAGAGCATCTATCCACTGTCGTTTCCATTTCTACAGGACCCAAAGTCGAGCATCTTTCGCTTATCCTTAAATGTAATAACCAGCAAACTAGGATTCGAGTTCTGGATCTCGCCACTGCTGTTGCGTTTATTATTTTTAATTCGATTTCACTTCCTTTCCCGCTCAGCAACAGCTGCAAAAACCAGAAGAAATTGTATGACCAGTTGTTCTTCTTCTCTTCCTCCCATAGAAGAGGACGAAGAAGAAACGGAAACTAAAACTAGGACTTGTCCTAAATGGATACTAATGGGCTAAATGGACAATTTCATTTGATGTTTTGTTTTATTCGTTTCCTTCTTTCTGAGTGACTATCCGTTTGGCCTTTCTGTTAGATTTTCCTTGCCACCCATTTGACTTTGAGTCTACTTTCGTCTATATTACTTCGAAGGATAGCCATTGTGGGCGCGTAAAACTTCCTTTCGGGGATAGGGATATCCCTTTTGCCTTCAGGATGAATGGGGGCTTATTTAGTGCATCTCACAACCAAATGGTCGTGGTGTTGTTTTACAAATTCAAACTCTCAAGCTGTAGATGAGTGTCCTTCTGGTTTACAGTCTCGTCCTCGACCTCATCCTCTTCCTTCCGGCACAGAGTTCCTTCTTGTATGTGTCTGCGTGGTTGCTGAGTGTTGACAGAAGCAATTACTACCGTTGCCGCATGGCATAAATAAATTTGACTCAATTTGGTTGTGACTTTTAGTGCCCCAGTGTACGTCGAGTAGTTTTGGTTCGGATTGTTAGCAAAAGAAGGCAGAGGAGTTCTACTACTGCATGAATCCAGCTCTAAGAGTTTTCTCGCCGATTCGGAAAATGAATGTCAGAAGAGGGCTTTTTTATTTTTTCTTTCCTGACAGGGTATGGTAAATCGTTGGTAATAAATGTTACCGCATAACTTGTGCCTACCACAAGATCAAATTGCATTTTCCATATGCTTCTGGTTCTGACTGTGATTTGCTGCTGAAGGAATAATGGAAGCTTATGTATCTAAGAGCTTAACGGTGACTTTTGAATACGCAAGTGGCAAAAGCAGAAGTTTTTTTCTCTGATTTTCAGTGAGTCACGTTGGATTTAAATATGGCATCTCAGATGCACCTCTGTTGCCGCTCATACGACTGGAAACCGACGCGTGAAGTAGTCTGAAAATTGAAAAGTTTCTTCATTTGCTTTTCTATTAATCGACAAACTATAGCAGAACTGTCAGACCAATCACACATGGGGTTTCTGATTCAATATATTTTCATAGAACAATGAAACTTCGTTTTCGTAAGGTAGATCCTTGTCAAATCTTTGCTATTTACTCACTTTGCTTGCTAAGTAAGGTCTTCATCATCATCATCTAAATAAAATCTACAAGAATTCACTCGCAGCTGTTTTGGCACACACTTCTCGGATCCAAAGCTGCCTGGATACGAACGGGTTCTATTATTCTACACTTATAGCAACCTCGCCAATTGCAAACACAATTCTATTGCCTGAAGAATGAGATCCTTTATCACGCAGCGCATGAAGAGTATCAGGCCAAAAGAAAAGACGGGGTACGACTCGGGCTGTAAAGAAGTTGCCAGGATTAGAGAAATGTTTTTCGGTCCTGCAAGACCAACCCGACAGAGAAAACCGAAAAAAGCTCAAATAAGGCAGGAGTGACTGCAACGTCTTTCGTAAGCGCGCCAAATTTCAACATGACGAGCAACTCAGGCAAAAGATACTACAAAGGTAAATAGTAAAAATGTTAGGTTGTTCCACAAAAACATTAGCAATTCTCCCTCTAACTCCATCCCAACGCTAATTTATAATGGTATTCAAGCTGTCAGCTCTTTGAACAAGGGCCATCTACTATTGTACCTGAACGTTTTGTGGTCAGCTCAACGCTTCCAGATTGTGTTTTGTCTCAAGCTAAACTTGAGTGCATCGGAGCTTTAATAAAACGGATCCACTTTCGCACTCTTGTAGTAGTATGAGGTCCTTAACATGTACAAATCCGCTGGTCCAGATGGTATATCTTATCTTCTTCTTCTGAAGAAATGTCCTTCCACGCAGGCTAAACCACTGCGTAAGTTTTTTCATCAATCCCACTCTGTAGGACCCTTTCCCAACGTACATCGGTATCTCTCTTTCTTACCTACATAACTTACATTACTTACATTCTAGACAAAAATGATTAAATCTAATTTAACAATGATAGTTACTTATTCCAGCTTACTGGCTCTTACCGAGCGCTCTAAACTTTACAATCTCATTCAAAGTTTACCTTTCAGCCTTAAAAACTATCTTACAATTAATCTTATCTATCAGTATTACAATATATGAAATTTCTAAGAAAAGGTTTTCGAAAAACCTTAGTAACGTGCCGACCTAGGAAAGCGAGCCCACCCTCTCCCCTTCTAGAAGCCACCAGAATTCGGTGTACTGTTTCTCGGCATCGATCCAATCCCTGCCCGCAATCGCGGGACTAAAACGGAAGAGCTCCTGAGCATTGGCGACATACCCGTCGTAGATGAGCCGCTTGTCCCTCGCACCGCGGTGGCGGTGGTATATTACCGGGATACCATCCCTGCTTTGCATTAACCCTTTCTCAATATGGAAAAATGCCTCTGGCGGGATAAAGCCGGATAGAAGCGTGCTCTCGTGGTACATTTCATTGGGGTGATAAGCCCCAAAGATCAGGCTATTGTCGTAGGTCAATGCTCGTGCAACGTGTTTTCGGATCACTTTAATCAGGAAATTGTCAATCCTATTCGTAAAGGACTTTGTTGGGATAATATTTTTTGTACTCTGATTCTGGTGTTCTGTACAAGGCGAGACAAGTCCTAAGACATTGCCTTTCAAACACCCGAATCCTTTCCATCTGATACGGCGCTACATTGAACCACACGGGACAACCATACGCGATGACTGGCCTGATTAGGGCCACATAGCATATGACCTTCACCCTGGAGACAAGTTGACTGCTGTGAAATAGCCTTCTTGTCAGGGCTAAAGCCTTCTTGGCTCCAGCAAGACAAGCATCTATATGTTTGTCAAAATACAAATACTCGTACTTATCGAGCCAGATACCAAGGTATCTCACTACGCTTCTCACCGCTAATGGCAATCCGTGCTGTCCAATGGTGGCCAAATTTCGCCAGTTATATCTGGTATCCCTAGAAGCCTATCTCAATGGAGTTCTAAACAAGATTGTTTCCGACTTTTGAAAATTGATTTTCAATCGTCGCGATATGCCTTAATATGATCGAAGTCACGTTGCAAAAGGATGTTAATGACTTCGATTTTTGGACCTGATCTGTACGCCACTAAATCGTATGCGTACGCTATGGAATGATTGAGGGAATCTACTAGATCACTTGTGTAAATGTTAAACAGTATCGGAGAAATCACAACCCCCTGTTGTAAGCCGTTTTTAATGTCAAAGATCTTGCTCGAAATGACGTTGTTACATTTAACAACGAACTTCTTTCCCATAAGCATGTTATAAATCATATATAGCAGGGGTTTCGGCATGCCCATCCTGGTCAGCTTATAGAAAAGCCCCTCTAACCATACGGTGTCGAAGGCCTTCTCAAAGTCAACGAGCCAGTCACACTGGTTCTTGCATTTATTCCATTGTATGTCGGAGACCAGCTTTGACGCAGCATGAATAGGGTCATGCCTCGCCCTAAAACCAAACTGATTTTCCGGAATTATATTATTTTCCTCAACCCACCTTAACAGCGCTCTATTAACCACCTTCTCAAATATCTTGCTAATATTCGGAAGCAAACTAATTGACCGAAGATTAGTAGGGTTAGTTCTAACTTTGTCCCTTTTCGGGATTGGATGTACCACTGCTGTTTTCCAATGCGTTGGATAATATGCATTATTCAGCGCATTGTTAAATAGCGTAGTAAATACATCCACTGCTTCCAAGGGCACTCCCGACTACTTTTTGTTTTTCAGAGATTCAAAGATGCACAGGAGTTCATCTTTTCGCACGAGCAAATGAGAGGAAGCTCGTTCATCGGCGACGATGACGTTCTTCATTGAATACGGTGAAACCGTGATTCTCGGGTCGCCAATTTTGAAGTTCGTTGCTCAGATAATAGTGATTTACGTAGGCCCTGCTGTCAATGTCGTGATTACAGTGAACAGGATTGTTCACCGTATACACGGCCTCGAAAAAAGCTCCCAGCAAATCCACTTTCTCCTGTGGGTCTTCGACCACGAAAAGACCGTCGCCCGAGTCGACACTCTCTGGACTTATGCCAACGGTCAGTAGTGTCTGTCTGTTTTCTGTTGTTTGTGGAATTCGGACACACTGAATGTCATTGTGATCTTTCCTCCTGAACAATTTATTTATCTGCGGGAACATATTCGGACTTCTGGATTTTATAGCCCGAATCTTATTGCCCCAGTACAGACTTGCAGACTTACTGTAATTTTCTTTAATTAATTGTTTTAGGTTTTTGATCAGTGTCTTTAGTGCTCTTATTTCCGGTCGTTTCTGTCAGTGGTCTGTACTGCTTAAGCCTCGAGAGTAGTCTACTTTTGTGTGCGTACAATGCGTTGATTGTTGGAGTTCTATACTTTTCGGTCTGGCTTTCGTCGGAGTATTCTATCCGAGGGATAGTCTGCTCCATAGTTCGTTTGACAACGTCTTGCATCGTCAGTAAATTACGGTCGATTTCTTCGTTAGTTAAGTTTCTGTTAGTCGGGTGATCAATTCAACTCAAACGTAAATTACGCTGTAAGATTCTGCAAAAACACGACCACCGTGCTCTACGGTAGTCATATGAGTACACTTGGTCATACTGCTCCAGCTGCGTTTGCTCGTTTAGGATCCGTATTGTGGCGGCAAGTCCGTAGTGATCACTATCGTACTCGAACGCTCGCAAACAGTTCCTTGTGTTTCGATCCGTGACGATAGTCAACCCTTGCTGTACAATTGTACCTGAGGCATTTTTCTTTCTACAACTTAAGTGGATAGCAAATAATTTGAATTTTGTGTATTTGAACGAGAAGTAGTTGAAAGACATTTTTTTCGCCTACTTGGAATAATTTTTTCAAAATCACAAAAATTGGAAGGAAGAGAATTTTAAAATTGGTTTATCGAAGTAATACTCGTAAGTCATTTATTTATGTGCTTGCTGTCAAATAGTGTTGGGGCTCAGTAAGGCGTTAAGCGCAGTGCGATTGTTGCCCTAGATGTTAAAATTTTGCCAAGTCCACCTATTTCTCATCAGTGAAGGTCCATCTTCCAAGTTCAATTACAGTCGCTTCAAAGGTGACCGAAACTCCTGTGCCGTTGTAGCAAAAGGCAATTCCTTTTAAACGGAGATTGACATTGAGAGTACAGCAGAATCTGGTGTCCTAGCAAAGGATACCAAGCAGTCGAGATAAGGCAGCAGTGAAGTACCATTTATACGAAAGATGAAGGCAAATACCTGTAGATTTAATACAATATATTTGGTCCAAGGAAGTATAATGTACAGAATAATACATAGGTTCGTGGAGGAGAAACAGATAATGATGCCTTTTGGTATAAGATTAAGTCAGTCAACTACCTTATTCTCGTAAAGAAACGAAACGGTTTTGAGACACAACTCATTTTTGGTGCACCAATCGTCGATTACGTAAAGAACTGCCTATATTTTAGAGAAGATTGCCGCTAGCCGAAAACCAACGAACACATGCAACACTTGCATGTGGAGCGGCAAATACCTGCTTACCCCGAACACCATATCGTCTACTCTGTGTTGTCTTTGTCGAAGGCACCCACAATGCCGATGAAAACTGCCAATGCATTCACCTTCTGCCATACCTATAAGCGACACACAAAAATAGCACAACTATAAACGAGATGAATTCCCCAATGAAGTAAAGTCCCGGAATAAAGCTAACAAGACCTCAACCGAGCTACGCTGACATATTTGAAGCTCAGGTCGATAAGGATTTCCGAAACTAGGTTAGGGTTTTAGAAAAGAGATGGTGGCTGATAATCACTTAATGTACCAGTGGCAGCCCCCTAACAGGTTACTGGCTTCAGTCTAACAAACGCGACGGCTCAACTAGGGGTATCAATAATGGAACTATCCTTCCAGGTTCGGGGTTGCGCCGCCGTAGTAGTTGGAGGGCATTGAAACAAAAAAGCCGTTGCGAAGCAAAAACAAGCCTCGAATACGGATGGACCCATTGTTGGCAACACCTGCAAACGAAACAAGGGCAGCCGAATTCGGATCTACACCTGGAATATTAGGTCCCTTAACAGGTCATGTGTACCAGAACAACTAGCGCAGACCCTGGACTGCTGCATGGCAGATGTTACTGCCATCCTAGAAATGCGATGTGATGGGCCGGACAAAAAGCGGCTACGGCGGTCTTTATCGCCGCAATGCAGCGAATATTCTCATGCCGATTTTGTTGTTGTTAGAGGCGCCCATGGTGAGAAGTCTCGCCAACACTAGCCTTATATGCGCGCATGTACCCATAGATGAGAAAGATGACTACACCAAAGACGGCTTCTACGAGCTCTTGGACTACACTTACGAGCAATGCCCTAGCTAACTATGACATTAAAATTGTCCTCGGCGACTTTAATAAAAGCTGGGAAGCGAGTTCATCTTTGTTGGAACTGTCGGCAGGTATAGCCAGCATGACATCATCTCTGATAACAGATTCAGGCTAATTGATTTTACGGCGGGAGGAAGCATTTTCGCAGCTAACATCGACTCGGACCATTACCTTGTTGTAGCCGTGGTACGATTGCGAATATGGTAATTTGACGTCGGACGGCTACGATTGCGAGAGTTCGCCAAATCGATGTATAAAAGCAGCGCTGCATAGAAAGACTAGAGCTGCTCACGAGCTCTACGAAGAGCAGGGACGAACATCGGATTCTCAACCGGAAAAAGAAGGAGGGCGAATGAGGAAATTGAGGGATGCTACTCCAGGAATGAGATTTAGAAGTTTTACCGAAAGTTAAAAAAAACATGCCACAGATACAAACCCCGAACCGAAGTCTGTAGAGACGAACAGGGAACATTGTAGTATAGTCGCATGCTGAGAAATTGGAAGGATCATTCCTGTTGACTGTAGAAGGGCGGTAACGAACGAAATATCGCTGTCACGCGAATGACCCTTTCAACCGGGCGATGTATATCAACAATTCCGTCCACCCGACCTGGATGAAGAGAAGATAAAAATATCTAAGCTTACGTCCAAGAAAGCTGCTGGGGCGGACGGACTGATTGCCGAGCTCTTCAAAGCGGCAGGTGATAATTTGGTAAGGAGTATAGACAAACTCATCTGTGAAATATAAGTATTTCCGAAGAATGTAACCTCAACATTGTTTATCCGATCCTCAAGAAAGTAGACCCTCTGAACTGCGCCAACTACAGAGGCATCAGTCTTCTTAACATCGCCCATAAGATCCTATTGCTGGTACACATCGGTGTGACTTTAGGCCAGGAAAATTTACGACAGACCAAATATTCACACTGCGGCAGATTATGGATTTTGAGCTCCAAATCGATACACATCACCTATCCATTGATTTTAAGGCCACGTAGGACAGCATCTATAGAGACGAGCTATACAGAGCCATATCTGGCTTTGACATCTCTGCAAAACTCGTTAGTTTGTGCAGGCCGAATCGAAAAGTTCGGTAAAGGACTCACTAAAACCTTTGATGTCAAGAAAGGATTTGGACAAGGATTCTTGAAAGAATAGCGCCAAACTCTCGCGTGCCAACATAAGAGGAACAATCTTTTAATAAGTCCGTCCAATTACTCACTTGCGCCGATGATACTGACATAATCGGAAGAGGTGAAGATGGGTTTAACGGTCAACGAGGGCAACGAGGGCAACTGTCAATCAGAAAGTAAAACGAACACCGACGCGACGTCTCGGAAAGAACGTCAACCTTCGCAGATATAACTTTGAGGTATTTAAGGACTTTGCCTACGTAGACTCCGCTATGGATTTCGACAACGACACCAGCGCTGAGGTCAAACGAAGAATGGCCCTTGACAATCGCTGCTCCTCTGGGCTAAGAAGGCAATTGACTAGCAAAGCCCTCTCCCGAACAGCCAAAGTTCTTAAAATCGCAGTCTTGCTCTATAGCGCAGAGGCATGGACCTTATCAAAAATGGATGAGGGTACTCTTGGCTGCTTTGAGAGGAAAATTTCTTCGGATGATTCTAGGTCCCGTCTGCACAGGCGCCGAGGGGAGGAGGAGATACAATAACGAACTTTACGGGCTGCACAGCGTCACTGACTTTGCCATAAGAATGAAAGTCTAATGACTGAGGTGGCTGGATCATGTAGAGCAGATGGACATCGAGGGTTTGTTCGGAAGAGGAAGACGGTAGTGAGGACCTCCGTTGGATTAGAGTGCGAAACTGGAGGTAGTCAGCTAAAGAACGAGCTGACTGGACACGCTTGTTTGTTGAGGCTCAGGTTCACCCCGGACTGTAGCGCCGCAGTAAGTACATAAGCATACATCTTCTAGCAGAGAGTTTCTACTTTTTACTCAGTATACGAGTGGGTGGCATCAAATTTGTCGACCATTTGCACTGTCGCTGTTCAGGACTTTGGCAGCCAGCTGGTTTCACAGAGTATTTCGGTCCTTTAAAGAGGCATTGTTCGAAATACGAATAAGCCTGTTAAATTAACTTTGCTTTGATCTGTAAAGATGCCATTCATCTTCTTATTGTAAGTAAGTAAGTAAGCTTTCAGGTTTCTCTTTATAGTCACGGGCATTATATAGGTGTTATTCCTATCCGGGAACATTAGATCTAAATATTTGGAGAAGACACAGTTCAGGTTCGGATAAGGTTCTCTGCCTTCTGTCCAAGACGAAACGTTGACATATGTTTACTTAAAGCTAGTTTTTATCGGTTTTCCCCACTTAAGCAAGGTCGAGATTTCATATTGGATTTTGAATTTGACATTCCTGTGATCTAACGTGAAAAGCTCCGATAGTATTTCCAACGATTAGAGGAAACGAAACCACATGACGCATTACCTGGGATTGTGCATAAGCAAAGTCTCGACCAGAAATCTCTTTTAGTTTACAAGCAAAGTCGAAGAGTTCTAAGTCTAATCGACTTCCATTTCAAAAGACGATAGATGATGCCGTGTTTACTGCCGTTTCACAGTCTCCATTATCCTCGTTTTAAGTGCTACTATACAATACATCAATCCGAAGAGACACGCATCAAATCCTTATTATGAAATATTTAGTCTTAATGCGAAAGTAAAAGTTTAAGCTATTACAGTAAGCAGAGGCTAGTATGCTGAGTATTTAGAATTCGCCTCCCTTTCCGTTCAAGACCGTTTCAATACAAACTACGTAGATTAACATCCCAGTTTTATGAAAGTCTCACACAAGTAGTTGGTCTTCGAAGCCAGTAACTGGTAAATACGAATCTGCAGCCATACAAAGATATTTATGGATTCGAGCATGCAAACATATATTTCAAATTCCATATTCTAACAACTGAAACAAGAAAATAAATGTATCACTTGGATTCTTCTTTTTACCGTTTGCTACAAATGCAAATGCCATACGGCATCCAGTGCTACTGTCGATAAAGCCTCTTGTTCATGTTCGGTAAGAGTCCTTCTGTTTGCAAATAGAATAATTCACCATGTTTGCCTACCAACCCAGAATTCACACAAAAGACAACTCTTCGAATCAAAATGTATAAAATCAGTAACAAGTTCCATTCAACTAAGAGTCAAAACTTCAGCACTATTCGTATTTTGGAATCCGATAGTCTTCTATACATTCTCAAAGAAAATTCCAACATCTCCTCAATTAATTGGAAAATATTCATTGAATCCATCAACTTCACCCCGAAAAACAAAGGACATGTGTCCCTACCATCCAAACCACAGGTCTTTCAGTACTAGACAACGTTCCATCAATCGTAATCCCTAATCCACTGTCAATATGAGGAGTGTCTGATACTTTTAGCAGGAACTACCTTCCACCTTTACTACTCGTCCAACTAAAGTGCTTTTTGAATATTGTTAAACAACACACAAAGAGGTTACCCTCCCACCTTTAGGTTAGGTTTTACAACAGCATTTTAGCATGACTTTGCTTATTTCTAAGCAAACAAAACGATGGAACCTCTTGTACCGCATATTGCCTCTGGAGATTCCAAAACACAATGACCAAACCCTCTCCATAAAGGCTACACAAAGACCACAGTTGTCTTGTATAGCAGGGAGTTGTATATGTTTGCCACTGTTAATTACACAGCCATATGCAAAGTGCATCGAACTAAGCAATTAAGTGACTTCGGAGTTCCGTCTCGACACGACTACATATATTGGCAAATACGAGTACGTAAACGAATAGAAATACTCACTCACTGATTCACTCACTTTTAACTTGAAACAACAACAAGTTGTATGGTTGAAAAAGCGTTCCTTTCTTTGGACAATAATATGTTGCGAGTTGGTTAAGCATGGTGAAGATACAAGGAAAAGATGCAATGTTTTCGAAGTAAGTTGTGTGGTACCCTATGACAAGGTGGAAGGAAAAATTACAGTTTTTTGATATGCAAAGGATATCATTGGTTAAACCCCACTCAGTGGTTTCGGACTACGGACCATATTTTCTGCGCAAGTCTCTTGCTTCAACAACTGAGACGTATTTTCAACATCGTTGATCGGTTTTGAAGCAGTTTGCAAAAGTATAACTGCATTCCTTCCCAAGCTATGTCCCCGCCTGTTCTTGGTACTAGGAAAGTCGACTTTATATTTTCTCAACTGACAAAGTTTTGATGCATCAGAGAGGTCATCGAAACTCTTTTGCGGGTGCCAGGAAGTTTTCTTATTCCCTTATTTAGGCAACTCGCCATTCTATAATACGAGTAGTTCAGTTGAGCTAATCCCGTTCTTCATTTTCATGTAAAAGGAAAGTTCGTATTAGGAGGACACATGCCGACCCCATTCTTAAGCAATCAAGTCACAATCACGTCTGAAACTAAGACCAACTTAAAGAAGAAAGTTTCTAGGAGTGTTTCAACACTTTTAAGACCCTCTAAAGGGAAGCCGACTAACTTGTACTCTAACTTTGATGTTCAGTGTCGATGAATATACGCATTCTGTCTTTTTTAATTTACGTAGGGTCTAGCGGCTTGGTAACCATGCTGCACACATGTGGTTCAACCATTACACACTAGAGGAAAAAAGTCTGACTTTCAAGTCTGAATCCTCCCATTCTTTGATTGCCTTGCCATATCAGGAAGTCTCAAAAGTCTGTTATACTGAAGTTCTGGACGAACTCAGGTGAGACGTTGAACTAAATACCAAAGGCGCTCAAATTAGAAACTAAATTCTAAAACAGTATACAAGTAACAATATTGGATTTAGGTAGCGCTAGCATAAGCCACAATACTCGTATATTCGTTGTCTTTTTATCGACGGTGGGACAAAAATTCTGGAGCTATCAACCAACATCTTAAGGAATCACGTTTAACCCCTGACCAAGAAGTTACTTCATCGTTTCACTCTGATGAATCCGGTGACTCTTGTTTTGAGACATTTGGTAGACTGAGCTCGAACGATGTAGAATGGCTTAACCTGTTGCGACTCCGAAGAGCTACCATTTAACGGACGACAAATTCTACCGAAGGCATCAAGCGTCGGAAAAAAAATTAAACGGCAAGCCGTTTGATATTGTATGTGCGCACTTTTTGTTCGTCTCAAGCTGAGGAGCAAAAAGCTTATGGCGGTCGAAGGAGTTCCCAGCGCACAATGCCCGGATGAAATCGATGCTGGAACCAGAAAAGGCAGCAGTTCATGTGGATCAGCAACCTCCAAGGAATACCGAAAAGCCTATAAAGTTGCCACTATGTCCTCTCTGATGTTTCGAATAGCGAAGGCTAGCAATGACAACAGTCTGAGCCATGCTGAATGCAAAATTTATCAATTGTGGGAAATGCTTTAAGCAGAGAATTTTTTTTTTTTTTTTTATAATTTACGCGCGCCTAAGGGGGTTATGATACCCTTTTACTGTTGCCATGGCGAGGGCGGAAAGATAGAAGGAGGAGGAAGGAAAGGAAAGGAAAGGTTGTGATGTAGTGGTTTGAAACTCAGGTGTGTTTGGTTTCGATATTGACTCTCCAGGGGTGGGAGTCCGAATAGGACGGAGAGATTTTTCTTCTCTCGGAATGTCAGGTTGTGAATTTTTAACGGATGTTTTGTGCTTGAAAACTCTACACCAGCCAAATCTACATGTCAGTGTTATGCCTTCACACGCAGATTTTTCTGACTGAGTTCCAATTGCACAAATGAAAACTTGCTGTGGCTAGCTTACTGCTGCCTTTTTGCCAAAAATCCTGCCTCCTGGTTAGTAAGAAAGAAGCTGAACTTCTATATGAGCATAAATTTTTCACTCACTAAAAGGACAAAAAACAAGGACAGCTCTTCTCTCGTTCTCAGATTAGGCAAAACTCCTGCCGCGTGTATTAAACTCAGGTGTGACTCTCGTCCCTATCTGTATTTTAAACGGGATAATTTCTACTTTATTTCCAAATGAATGCAGACCAGAGATTACTCTTTCAGTTCTTGCCTATTGTATTATACTGACTCGGATTACCCTTCAATAATACAAGTCTGCTACTGGATCGCTCTGAAGGAACCCTCACATAATATCCATATAGGAAGTTTGAGCGTGGCAAAAACGCATCAGATCTTTAGGAAATCATTCTCACCATCTAAGCTACTGCAACCAAAATTCAGTGGATCCAAACACAAACTGCAACGAGAATGACACAAATTCAAAACTGCATCAGCTCCACCACCAATGGCAGAAGCCGAACTCATTCAATACTGTGATTCCAGAACAAAAATGAGACTCTTCATATGCTGCGGTGTTAATGTTCAGAATAATTTTTGGGAGATTTGCAGTTGTCAGCCAGCATTTGTTACGAAGATATGCCAGTAAGTCTATCCAACAGGTATGCTAAGGAGATTTCCAACTAAAAAGTACTAGTAGAAGCTTCCATGTCAGGCCACAGGTTCATCGAATTCGGAATCGGGTGCAAAATCTCGGTTTTCTTGAAGAAGAAAAATTTGTGAAAGTTACGAGTTCGGTAAGCCCGCTAAAGCTCCACCTAAGCTCAGAATGAACTAGAATGCAAGGTTAGCTGATCAGATCCCGAACGATGTCCTCATCAACTGCTTTGAACTGACGTGTATATTCTGCAAAAACTCCTTCAGATCGCCCGTTTTATTGTAGAGTGTGGATTTACAGCGACTACGTAAGGAAGTCAACAAATGCGAAACAAGTCATTTAAGACCGGTTTTGAGGAAGACAAGAATCCTTACAGATGGAAACAATTGTATAAAAGAAGCTAATTTGGTTTTCAACAACACTCGGTGCAAAGTCCTTAGAAGACTCAAATCAGCCAGACTGGAAACACCCGGGTGATCTGATATCACCAACACTCACTACAAAGTCGAGACACTCTGTCCGTTTGGGGTTCATTTCGCAGGTAACCATAGCAAGTTTCCCTATTACCGTCATGAGAACTCCATGTGAGCTGAGTGAAACAAACCGTCGTTGTGGAGACAATTATTGTTTCATTTGATGGCTTCAAGTCTCCTGTTAAATATTGAAAATACAGCCTAGCACTGGCAAACATACCGTAACCATGTTTAGAGACTGTCTGCTCTTAAGCGAAGGTAGCTCTAGAAATGATCGGAAAATGGTGATCTGAAAGGGTTTTAATCAATTTTCTAAAAGCCTGGGATCTGACTTTTTAACTGTTTAAAGGCATCCTCGTACGTTCCTCTGATGAAGCTAACCACAAATATTTGGATGTCATGCTGGATTACAAACTTCTTTAAATTGAGCATGTCTGATGCCACATGTCAGAACGTCTGTGGCTACGAAAGTACGAATTTGAATTTCCATGTGCTCATATAGGGTTTATGTCAGAATATTAGACAGGAAAGGAATGTGCTCCAGTCTTTACTGGATGGTGTCTTTCTCGATGAGGACAACGTTCGATTTCACTCCTCATTAGGAAAACTTGTGTCTGTTTTCCAAGCAGAGATATACGCAATCCTGATGTCAACGAACTAGATTGTCTGAAAGCAGTAGAGGGGGACGAAGTTTGTACGTCAAAAGTGACAGGCATGAAACCATAATGGGATTGCAAAAATCTGAGGAGGGTTTCTCAGGTTTGAACGGACAGTGTCCTCAGTTATAGTTTCCATTCACAGTAGGGTTTCTTGTGGGCATAACTGCAGCAATGCCGTAACGAAGCTCCACATTTGTGTTAAGCACCTATGTTAAATATGCTGCACCTTTGTTAAGTGGCACAAAATCCCAGAACGCCTGGTGTGAAAGTGATGAGGACAACGCGAAGAACTGCCTCTGTAAGCATCTCCTCACAGGAGAGGAGTACGGTTGTGTCAAACTGCAGGTGCTCAACGCTGATCAGGTTCATTTGGGGCTAGTACTGTAGTCAGTAAGGCGTTCGCATATCTTTCTACGTAACACCGAACATTTGCAGTAAAAGGAACATGCGAGGAGTACAATGGAATAGTTCTTTTCTGAAAGAGCCCTTCTTCATGAGAGATCACGCATGCATCGAGTCCCACTAATATGATATTTTTGTTCAATAATGTTTGACATTCCATCATGGAAAGACTTAGCCCGGCCCAGAATCTATAATTTATTCAGCTGTATTAGGAAAATCAACGTTCCACGATGAATGTCTTTCGTGCGCTTAGAGCAGCATAATCGGCCATCGAAAAATTTGAAACCCAATCTTGATTATTGAATAATACGAGGTTGTCTGAAAACTTTCCGGCCGCAATGTAAAAAAAGCGGCGCTCGTCAATGAAAGCTAGTGGATGCTAGTTGTGCATCTTTGACAGTTACTTACCGAAGTTTCAGTCATTTTGGACGAGCAGTTTTTAGTTGACAGTCGTTTGAGTGAGTCGATGTGAGTGTTTTTCGTGGAAATGGAAAGAATTGAGTATCGAGCTGTTATTAAATTCTTGTTTTTGAAAAGCAATACGCCTACGCAAATCAAAAATGAGTTGAACTCTGTATATGGGGACTCTGCACCATCGTTTACCACATTGAAATTTTGGGCAGCTGAATTTAAACGTGGCCGTAAGAGCTTGGGAGATGATGAACCTTCGGGACGTCCAAAAACTGCAACCACTGACGATAACATTGCTAAAGTTCACCAAATGTAATTAGGCGACCGCCGAATTAAAGTGAGAGAGATGGTAGAAGTTATGAAAATGTCCAAAGAACGTGTTTGTTACATATTAAATCAAGATTTAAGCATGAGAAATCTGTTCGCGCGTTGGGTGACGCGTTTGCTTACGTTAGACCAAAAACGCGTTCGAATGCATATTTCCAACGCTCTATTGGCGCAGTTTAGGCGCAATAAATCCAAGTTTTGGCGCCGATTAATTACTGTAGAAGAAACTTGGATACACCATTATATGCCCGAAACAAAAATTCAGTCAAAACAGTGGACTGCAAAGGCCGAGCCGGCTCCAAAAAAAGTAAAAACAGTTTTTTCGGCTGGGAAAGTGGTGGCGACTATTTTTTGGGATAGTAAAGGAGTTATCTTAATCGATTATCTTCAAAAAGGAAAAACCATTAGAGGAGCATTACTTTCCAAGCTGAAGGCAGAAATTGGGGAAAAGCGGCCACATGCAGAAAAAGAAAATCCTGTTTCACCAAGACAACGCGCCGTCTCACACCTCAGCGGTTGCCATATCGAAAATCCATGAATTAGGGTTTGAACTGCCTGACCATTAGCCTTATTCACCAGATCTAGCCCCAAGCGACTTCTTTTTGTTCCGTCATCTAAAAGCTGCGCTCGGAGGACAGAGATTTTCGTCAAATGAGGAGGCAATCACCTTCGTGAACAATTATTTTGCAGAGAAAAACGCCAATTACTATTTGGACAGGTTAGAGAGATGGGAACATCGCAGGGAGAATTGTGTAGAGTTACAAGGAAACTATGTAGAAAAAAAAAAAAAATGTTTGAAAAAAAAGTCTTGCATCACTGTTTGGTCGGAAACTTTTCAAGCAGCCCTCGTTCGTAACCAAACAGACCGCATCTAGCACTTAGTGTAGAAAATACATATAGAAGCGGTAGCGGAGAGTTCATGCGATGACCGTGATGAATCTATTCGGCGCCGTTCTCAACAGTTTGGCTTATCGTATGCAACAACTTATGTGAGGATCTTGGTTTAAAAGCATACTAAAGTGAATTCGTGCAGGAACCTAAGCCGGCCGACCGTTCGAGTCTCTTGAAAAGCTTGAAGAAAATCCACTATTTTCGACCAAAATTTTGTTCAGCGATGGGGCCCATTTCTGGTTAAATGGCTATGTTAATAAGCACAAAAGTCATATTTTGGGAGCGGAGCAACCCGAAGAGATTTAAAGGCTGCCATTACATCCAGACAAAACAACGGTTTGTTGTGGTTTATATGCTGGTGGAATCATCGGTCCATGTTTCTTCAAAACTGAGGCCACCTGGTGAATTGAATTTTTTAATTGTTTTTTATTTTTGAAAAAGGTGCCAAGAATAGCCCTTTACTAAAAAAAAAATAGCTTTAACCGAGTTCTTGATCATCTATTTAGGTTTTCGACATAAAATCTACTTTGACTACTCAGAAATTGATTAATAATAATTGGAAGGCTCCTCGGAGTTGAAGATTATCTTTAAGGTTCGCAGGAGCGGACTTATAAGATGGCGTAGTGTGTATCATTCATCTAAATAACATATTTTGGATGGTCTCTTTTCATTTTCTGCTCTTCAATATCATTCACGCTAGGAAAAACTTTAACTCATTTCGAGTAGGAAGGCAGCAGTTTTTCTGATCCTGTGGCCAATAGATGTAGGTTTCAGTTGCAGTAAATTTCAGCATATACCCTTTGCCCTGCCGCTATCAAAGCCACCAGTACTTAAACTGTTGTACCCTTGGCTGAGCCCTCAGGTGTTTTGTAAAGTATATAAGCTCCCCAACTTTGGATATATTTTAAAATGACCCCATGTCAGTAACTCTTCGGGGCTTGTCCACCCTAATCAGTTTCCCGAATCACGCAATCAACTCTTACAATGTTTCCCTATATGGATGACGGTTGAGTGCATCACATTCTAAAAGATTCTTCCTGAATCTTTTTTTTATTGCCCCGCACTTTGCTTCTGTGGAGGCCTTATAGCCTGTCGTAGCCTCCACTTCTTCTGAGATGAAGTTGCGTTAATCATACTATTTCATACAATTGGCATTTCATCGATTTTTTTTTTAAAGATTCATAATCTTTTAGACCTACTGCACTTATCATTCTTTTCGATATTTTCCTCAACGTCGTTGGCAGTTCTGACTTAATAATTACGGTAGGCACTGCGATGACAGACGAGAATTACTCTGGCGTAGATACTTTGCTTTCTCTGAGAAAGTAATATCTCCTTATGGTGCATAGAACCATCTATTCACATGGTATATGTTTTACGATTCCGTCATCCTCCATACAGAGGCGCCATTCAGTTTTCTGACTAATTGAATTGAATTGAAGCTGGTAGTGTCCCAGAAAGCTCACCAGGCGTTTGAAATTATCTCCGTTGAAGTTAGGAGATAATTCAGATTTTTTTTGTAAGGGTCTCACAGCGCTTTTAACCTGTCGAAGACCCCGTATATTCTCTAAATAAGATAGATACACTTTGTTCTCCCAATATTTGATTGTTGAATTTAATGGCGGATTCGGAATGTCGCATTAATTCTCTGAACCATGGGATGGATCAGCTGAACCTTTTCTAGCCAGTTCAACGGCTTTTCATTTCCTTTAATACCCTTGTGCCCTGATAGCCACCAAAACTTGTCTTGTAGATAAGTTCTGAAGAATTGAAGCAGCGCAGCATCGATTTGGAGTCAGCTAAACACTTTTAATGCTGCTTGACTGTCCGTGAGTATATAGATGAAGGCGCTTTTCATTCCTGTTTCAAGAATGGTACTGACACATTATTGGATGGTATGAAGCTCATCTTGAAAGACGCCAGTTTTTTTTTTTTTCAAATTGGCCTTGCAACGTTTATTTTTGAGCCATCGATACCTGCACCTACTGCGGTGTCTACTTCGGATCCATTCATATACCACTTGTTTCCTTTAAACTTTCGTGTTTGGTTTTGGAAGTCCCATGCTTGTCGATTTACTCGTAAGATCACTGTATTAACCTCCTATCGAAGCATAACATTTTTGGTATCGATCGTGTCGAGTTCTGAAATCTCTGAGATGAGACTTGCGAGGTCAGATTGTCCTGCTAGGACAATTTCCCCTGTTTGTATAAGTAATAAACTGACTGCTACTTTTTTTAATATTACGCTAGAAATACTTATGAATGCGAGTCTCTGAAGACCCTTCAGCCTTGACATAATGTTTTTTTTTCTTCTGTCTAACAACAAAATATTACTGCCGAGAAGACGACGATCAGTGTGACCATCATAAAGATGACTTTTAGGGATATCGCCAAGGTCTTACCAATCATGCATCGGATACCCCATATGGCTTTGGCAAATTTAGTAATTTTGTATTTAGAAATACTTCTAGATATTTGACTTCATTGGGGAATAAGTGTGTCGTTTAAAGACATCTGATCAAGACTCTGATTCCGGTGTTTGATTGAGAGGTTTCCTCCACACACCAGTCAGACGCTACTTTTAGGAGATTTTGCTTTCTGTATCAAAATTTACTATGGGTGTTTACCTTTCACGATGTTGACCAGATTATTGGCATAGCCAATCGCTTTGTAGCCTAAATCTGTTAGTTTGTCTAATAAGTCGCTGATGACTATTGACCGCAAAAAGGGTAAAAGAAGACTTCCTTTGGACAGATTTCGTCTGCGAAGACGGTGACTGATGTCTCGCCGGAAGTAGTAGTACGGCTTTCGAGCATAACTCTCACCCATCAGCAGGAAGGGAATAGTATCTAGTATTGCCAAAAGCACCTGCAATATCTACCGCGATTTCTTGTCGCCGGTAGGCCTCTTCTACGTACATTTGTGCATATTTAAAGTGCTCGCCAAACAGACAGCTTAACAGCAAGTCAGGTGAGGAATCCACATCCATACATGTGCGGACTCTGTTTTCCCCAAGAATATTCGATCTTTTCTGGTCCAGCCTAGTTTCCTTTGTAACACATAACGACATATCAAAAAAGTTCTCAGTCAAGAGGAAAATATTATGTCGATAAGTTTCCAGTAAGTGCCTCAAGTCCAAAGTCTGCTTAAGTCCCTTGCGTAACTAAGTTTTGTTATAGAGAGAGTTCCACATGGCAATTGTCTCCAGGAATCTACTCGATAAGCTGATTTCAGTGAACACTGAAGACATTCTCTATCACCATATATTTCTCAAGCTCCTGCATCAGTCTTAAAAATTTGATTTTGAGTTCGAACATGTCGAAGTGCCCTGCTGCAGTTGTTGTCATCGTCCTTGCATTCGCATACATAAATTTCATCGAGGCGGATGGATCCATATGGAGAAGCCACAGTCCTTAGTCATCTTCACTTTGTTACAGTTTGCAATCCTTGCAGAGCTCACCCGTACTCTATGCTCTTCATTGTGACAAATTACATGTCGAAACAACAACACCCTACAGACCAATCCAAAAATAAACCAGTGAAAAAAATATTTCGTTCCAATCCATCTCGCAAAGAACGTCCAAGTTCCGTCCGCTGAGATTGTATGGTAGTCATCGTCGCCATCGTCATCGTCGTCATCATTGTCATGGTCATCCTTGTCAACCTCCTAGTCATCGTTGCAAATGGCCAAGTCATCGATGTTTTCTGCAAAATTCCATAGAGGCAAACAAATATTTCAAGCGAACGAAGGAATGAGTAAAATCAAGAACTTGTGACTATGATGCGTTGCAAGAACCAATACGTACTACTACGTACTCCTCAATTCCTAGAGAGCTAGTGCAGGGGATTTAGGGAAAAGATTGACAATAGTGGCTGGTGGTGGTAATAGTGGTTCGAGTATACTACTCCCCGGAGTTGGCATTGGCATTGGCAACAACAAGGAAATGCATTCAGCACTCATGTTTTATGGATTATTGGCTGTTGGTACAGTAGATGCCTTAAATGGTATACCATCCATTCCACAGACCCCATCAGATACACTTCTCTAAACAAAATTTCCATCGCCGTTGTGTGCTTAACGGCGGCAACGGCAGCGGGATATGTAGAGTGTGGCGTGTGCTATGGGGAATAATGTAGAGAGGGAGTTGAATCTAAGATGACCCCTGAGGAATATGCAAATTAAACAGGAACCACCCGCCTGCAGACTGAGTTGTTTGGCATTTGCCGGCTGTGTGTTGTTTGCGCTCAGATTTACACTGGGGTTGGAAATTATTGAAACAGTGGAAATAAATTTTTCTTGTTTAACGTCATTTCGGATAAGCTTATGGGAATAGATTTAGCCAAGGAGTAAGGGGAATGAAAATCGTCTTATAAATTAATCCCAGCACTCCTGGAAAATAGTATCCCATACATAATACTGATTCTAATCAACATTTAAAGAGGCAGCTACACGTTTGTTTTTTGAGCCTCCTGATACGAAAGAGTGAAAGGAAAATAAACACATGCCTGAAACCCGACGAAGACTATCGGAAGACCCAAACTAACCAGTCTAACGAATTTTAGAGAAGATTCTCTGCCAATACTCTCTACATAGAAATAAGTATGACTATCAACCAGGAACAACAACAGGTAAGGTCTTCAGAGCCTGGTCGACGATAAGGTAATGAATAGGATCAAAAACTTCATTCATATTCAGGATATTTTCGGCATCACAAACTTCACTTAGATGAACACCTATGTATATGTTACTTCGGCAGTTCGTAAAGCACCCTTCTCAAAGAGAGTATGTATGGGTAGGTACACCTTATCAGGATACCAGGCACTGAGGCTATAGATATCAGATCCGTCTCACCACAGACTCTGTTACACAGCAGAATCATAATTCATAACAGACGCAGGCTGTTATGAGAAGTACACATGATGCGGTTGCCATCGAATGCACCTACGAATCTCATATCTTGTGGTCAGTTATAACGCTGTACAGCCATTGAAGTACACATGCGCGTTTCTCACTTAATCGTAGATAATCGAAGGCCTGTAACTTGTAGATATCACAAAAACAAAAATGAGACAGGAACAATAGCAGCAAATACCCACCACAATCAATCTGTCTAAAATCTATAATCTACTTAGTGATGTGGCAACTTCGACCTACTAAAAAGGGCATCTGATTGCTAGGACACGGATACAAGTGTCACAATCCATTTTGGAGGAGTTATGAAGAAGGGTGCACTACATTCACTAAATTATGCACCAGAGGGTAGCAAAAAATGTGGAATAGGTATGCTTCTGGACATTGTTGATAAAAATTGGATTTGACAAAAGTGGTTTGAGTTCATGCTTCTACAACTAAATCGGCTGATCAAGTAATAAAGTCCTTATATGATTTGAAGGTCGGTTGATCAGTCGATCACTGATTGATTGATTGATTGACTGCCAGGCTTTCAGCTGGACAAGTGAGTTGATACGTGAGACGTTATACCGAGCGGTATGATCAGGTACGGGATTAGCAGATTGATCCATTTATCGGTTTAACATATTGGATGATCGGTCTATTATGCCACCCTATATGCAATTCGTGAATTTAACAAAGTTCGTAAAAGCCCTCACGTAATCCTCTGCTGCGTCGTCCTTCTGCCCAGCCATTTCAGACGAAATGTCCGTAGACGAAAGACGATGTAGACGTCGATATACACTCAGTGCTTCAGCAAAGCGCGTAAAGTTCGTGGTTAAATCTCCGCCTTCATTTCAGTCAATAAAAGTGGGGCTCAATATTACACGCATTACAGCCAAGTGCTTCTTCGTTCTTTGGATAAGCTCTAAGCCTGTGGGCTAAAGAGCAGAACCGAGCGAGTGAGAAAAAGAATTCAGCGTCTAATTTCTGAGCAGCTGCTTGATTCTGCAACCACGATGCTAATTCTCAGAATACTTTTTGAAGCAGTAGCAAATGCAACGTGAGAGGCAATCATCTCCTGGATTTCATACTATCCTCCGACTTGATTATCATCAATGTTGGCTCTTAGCCAACTTTTGTTACGACGGTAAGACAGCATGTAATCGAATTAACGTTTTCCAACAGGAGATTCCTGGCTGGAAAGTACTATTGGAGATTATCATATCAGACTATAGGCACCTACATCGAATTCAGAATCGGATGCGAGGTCTTGACCTCGTTGAAGCGGAGGAAGCCATTGACAATCAGCCGGAGACGATTTATCGAGGAGCTCGGCAAGTCCAACAGTGCTTCCCCTAAGTTAAGGACAAAACAAACACTCTCAAAGCCATCTGAACAATCCTGCTGCGAACAAAAAAAACGAAATCGACTTTCCCAGTACCTAAAACTTGTTTTTTCCCAGAATCTGAGCCGAAAAAAGTATGCGGTCGGATCTTCATGGATGGCTCCAAAACCGACAAGGGATGCGGCGCTGATGTTTTTCTGTATGACGACAACGTTAGATTTCACTTCTGGTTAGGAAAACTTGCGTTTGTCTTCCAAGCGGAGATGTACGCAATCTTGATGGCAACGAACTATATTGTGAAGAACCGGTAGAGCGGTGAAGGATATGCATCTGTAGCGACAGCCAATCCGTGCTTAGAGCCGTGATGAACCCTCTTATTACTTCGAAGTTAGTTCGATTCACTGAGTCATAGGTCACAATGGGATCACGGAAAATAAAATCGCCCATGAACTTGCCAGGCAATTCTCACAGAAGAGTTTTTCAGGATCTATCACATCCTCGGTTAAGGCGTTCATTGACAGCTGGGTTGATATGAGCAAAACTGCAGATGTCATGGCTATCTATGTTCCAGGTAGACCAAACGAAAGCTTCTTGACATCTCTAAGAAGTCAGCCGCCTACCTGTTCTCGCCCAGCTGAAAAGAGGGTCGGTTGTTTACTGGCAATTAGTGCAGTGGACTAATTCTTTGTCGGAGTGCTCTGTTCTGACAGGAAAAAAGCTGCCAGTTGGTTACTTCAGCCTCAATATTCACAAAATGATGACGTGTTTTGCCCAATACGCTTTTTTAGACTCTATCTTCGATATTTCAACCATAATTTCGTCTAGGTTAGGGGGCTGAGTTCTCTATCGGCTTCGTCCAGGTTAAATGGTACATTCTGCTAATTTTGACCATCACAGCAATTATACAGGCTTCAAAAGTAGACTTTCAATACAAGTCGTTCATGTTCAGCTTTGCCGGCTTCTATTCTGGTTTTGTAGTCCTGGCATGTTGGTTTTATTCTCTGATAAAACTTTCGAACGTTATGCAGCATTTCATTTCCACGGTCTTCTTCATTTTTCTTTAAGAGGAGCCTGTGCACTTCGCATATTTTCTGCTCGTACAACTCACGAGCGAGCAATTCTTGTCCATTGATGCACTGCAGAGGATTCATTGTGGCGGCTTTTTGAAATCAATCGTTGCCTTCATCAGGAGAGCAACGGAATAGTTCTATATAAGGATGTAGACTCTAATAAATTTCAGCTGCTTGGTGTTGCCTAGGTCTAGAGGGTGCTCCATTGTTGTGGCGCAAGTAATCTGAATAAACCAACGGCTGCTGCCCAAACCATTACTAAACGAGCTGTATAATGGAATTTATTCATTCATACAGACAGAACGGAAGGTTGTCCAAAAAACGTATTCCAAAACAGTAGAGGTGGAATTGTGGCCTCAATTTGACAGTGCTTAAACATTTTGTAGAGATGAGACTCCCTGTGGGGTAACAGGACAAGAGCTACATCTACGAATATCAAGTGTTTAGTCGTAGCTTCCTGATGTTTTCTAACAAAACGTTTCACCTTACTTCATCCAATTCTTAGTCATATATATCTCGATCGACCTACTATTCTTCATTTCAGAATATTGCCTGATAAGCAGCAGGCAAGACAAGAAGGTCTTATAGAAATGTATTCCAAAATTACGTTCGTCGCCTTGAAAATTCTATCTGCCCAAGAAATTGGCAGTATCTTTCGTAAAGGTCGATCCAACAATCTGACACCTTTTTTGTGCTACGAGTAGTGCCCAATATTATTTAGGTGCTACTAGAAAAAGGTGTAGACAGCATATGGGAGCTTAACAGCCAAAGGTTAGTCGCTAAGTTGTTTGTATTACTTATCCGCTCCATGGGCAATAAACCAAGCGCAGATAGTGCTTTGGTAAATCGGTTGACTATAACAGGTATCGTCTTCCTTTTTGGACGATATTTTCACAACACAGATATTTTTACTTCATACTATGCATTGCTTTTTTGCTGAGTTCATGGTAGTTAAAAGGTAAAGAGTTTAGTTTAGTCAGGTCATTTTTTCTTACTCCACATCAGTTGTCAATTATTCAAGACTCACTTTCGTAGGAGATATTGGTTACTAATCAATGTCGTGTGAAATTCGGGGGACGGCTCAAAGACAATCGCATGCGTAGATGCACATTGGAACTGTTGAGTGGATCTAGAGATTGTTCCGCAAAGATAATGCCTCGATCGCGGGCTTAACATAGTTCGAGAACGGCTCTTTACTTAAATTTTTCTTCAAGTTTCGTGCAGCAGAAGGCTTTCTATCATTATTCTTAAGGCCTGTCTTCTCATTCAATCTCCAGATATCATTTGTCAGCAATTTGGTCATGTTGTTTCGAATTGTGTTGTTGCATCTATTAGTCTCATCAGTTCGTACTTCTAGAGCTGGTTCTTACACGATCGATCTACAGGAGTACTAAGACAGTGTGTTGCCTACTCTCTGAAGTTTTTGGCGATGGTTATTCCATGGTGCCTCCTTTGAAAAATACTTCATAGGCAATTTCAGAGAATGTTGGGTACGTATCTTTCGTGTTTTTTTTTTTTTTTGTCTTTTAAAGAACTTTCGAACACCGAACCTTCCGATTTGGAAGCCAGTCCACTACCACTTGAACAACGGCATAAGATCGTTTGGTGTTGTAATTTGAGGAACGAATGACTACTCAACCGACATTCAATCACATACAATTTAAGTCCTGAAAGCCGATAGAGATCACCGAAATTAAGCAGCTTTTGGCACAAATAGTACTTGGACGACGAAGGATCGCAAAGGAGCCTTGTGAGATACGGAATCTGCATTATTGGCATTAAAAATATGCAGAAGATGAGCTAAGGAACCTAAATCTTCAGCGGCTTCTATACGGGTTCCGGGGTATCACACAGAATGAGCATAATGGACCAAAACGGTGGTCTACCTAAGCAGTGACTGACAAATGTCAGTACGAGTACGAATTTTGTTCAGAATAACCAATAACCCCCCACTTGACTCATCGATCGTTAAGATACAGATCGATATCCACTAAAGGGAACAAACCAAGTCAGACTGTGACTCTGTTGCTGTGAATCTAGATTGCAAATTTCGTCTTTCACGCATCATTTATGCCTGTCACGGTTTGCCGCGAGCAAAGAAGTACGTACTCGTATAAACGCAAACGGCCTAATCGCATGTAGCTGCAAGTGTCATTTCTTGTTTGCCACCTTGTAGAGCTGCGCTATTTGCATTTCCTTGCGTACGAAATGCTTCTGCATTAAGCCCAACTCTCCACAAATGCATGTACGAATGGATATCTGCATCCATCTCTTGGCTTTCACCGAGAGATTTGCGCATATATTGAGATGTCATGTTTGTGGTTGCCTCGTATCAATTGACTTCCGTTTGCATTTGGCAAATCTGCTTTCTATATCTCATCTCCACCATCGTGGTGCTCCTTCCTCCAAATAGCTGATTGCAAATCTCCACCAGCTGCGGCTACTCTGGCTATTCCTTCACTTTTGTGTAGAGAGAGTTAAAGTCGTCTTCCATATCCCCGTTGAGCTACCCCTGTGCTGTTGGGTATTGCTATTTGAGATGCGGACTATGCTGGCCCTGCACTGGACTGGCCTGGACTGGCCTGGACTGGACACATCTCTTAACGTGTAGACGAATGTTTACTTGTTTATGCATACGTGTGTATGTACATACGAGTATCTCTACCTTTTAGCTTGAGGAATTTGAATAATATTTTGTTTGTTTGTCCTCTGGGGCGTTGCGGTAATGGCTGGCTAGTGAGCTATGCGACTGGGATTGGACTGACTACACCAGTATACACCGGCGGTAGGATGGTGAATTTGCAACAGCAGTTAGCAGTCCGTAGTGAGTGAAGTCCAGAAACTCGGTATAGTTAGGAGTCAGCAGTCAGCAGTCGGTTCGTCTTCCTTGACCAAGTGGACATGGCTATGATGTAAACTAAAGTGCCGAACTTGTAAACAAATAACATTAGTTTTGTTTACTGAACGCTTAATTGAAGGATGACTTGGATTGATTTATCAGCTTGAGGGGAGTCGGCATTGGTAATAGTACGTGGTAGTGGAGTTACTACTGTGGGGTGATTTGTGATTCGTGCCTCTTGATGTGTCTGGTGATTTGGGGGTGGACTGGCCTTGACTGGACTGAAGGTGAACGTTTGACGGTGGACACCTGATGGTGGGGATCTGATGGTATGCTATGAGGAGTTTATTGGGGATTTCTGCAATTCCCATATGGACATGCAATTTGTGAAAGGTGTGACTAAGAGGTAAACGGAAAAATAATTGCTACTGGATGAGTTCGATTAAGATGTGGGTTGTAGAGTTGCCAACAGTAGATAAGATGAATAATGGCAATTTGGTAAAAATTCACTTGATGTCGTTTGGCTGATTATATTGTTTGGTTTGCGGACGTTGTGTTGGTGATAATAAGCATTTTGCTCGCTCTCAAATAAGTAAAGTAGTAGTGAAGTATAATACTTTGAACAAAAATTGATAAATAATACAATCATATGGAAAGCACATGGAGCACTTGGTAAACCAAGAGAACTTTTCAAAGGAACAGAACTTTTATATTCGACGACCTCAAAAGGTCTGTCATATGGTAATACACCTGTCTGGCCATTTGTAAGCTGTGGTTGGGGAAGAAATTGGTGATTTCTTGATATTATAATAAATTCAAACCAACTTGGGATATAAAGCGACGTAAGTCCTTGACAAACTCTGCCTGATGCTGTGCTTTCTGCAGGCTGCTTAAGAAGCCACTTAATAGTAGACAAAGTGAAGCGCCACACACCGTCCCCGCTCCTGTGGATTTGATATCTACTTTGAATTGAAGATCTAGGAGTGTCAAAGTAAATACTCTTCATAGGCCATTCGTTTCGTTCCGTAACATTAGGTCGCAGCTTTAAGCGCTTGATGTCAAAGTTTGGGAAAAGAAAAAGAAAAGAAAAATGGAAAGTTGACTTCAAGCGCTTAGTGACATTAAAGCCTTTATGTTCTTTAAGGCTTTTGAAATATCTCCCTTGATCGGTCATTATGACTTATAAGGTGTCTCATATGTCGAGATATGAAATCAAATATAAGTGCGAGAAGCAAGTGCCTCAACCATGGTTTCTGGTAGTTGAAACGCCCTGGTGATCTTAGGAATAGGTCGGCATGTATTGACAACTATCTGAAGTCACTAGTGCTGCTGCCTAATAGACGTTTTTACCCTTGAACCGCGACTGTGGTTGTGTATTAAATTCGAGATGTGTTTAATTGTCCTTTCAAACCTTGCTCCTTTGACAAATGGTTCGCTACCGCTCCGATGTCCTTTCGGTCTTCTGTTCAATCATAACACTCCTGTATAACGTTTCGGCAACAATATTGTGTTAACCTTTGACATATTTGCGATTGTACTGAACTACGATGTGAAATCCAGCTGGCTAAATTTCCCCAGTGATTCCTTCTCCGAATTCTTATGAATGCAAAAACGAGCGGTTTGGGGTTGATGCTAACACACATTCGTCCCTATATCAAATCAGATGTCTAAAACTGCTGAAAGTTGGTACTCATACATAACATACATATGTGCTGCCTGTATATAATATATATATATATATATAAGTATATGGGAAAAAAATAGTGGAATTCCATTAACATTTCGATGAAGGACGGCTCCTAACATTACGTTGGAAGGATTTATGCTAAACGATCATTGTGAGCAGATGGTACTATGGGCTAAGAGCGAAGCTTGTGTAAAGTCGTTTTTGCATCAGACGAATGCTGCTTCGGCTTATGGTGGCCATATCATTGGTTCTGCATAATTTTTTTTTCTTTGATGAGATCTTATAGAATCTCATGGCCGATGGAATAAAGCGTCGGTAAGAGCTTGTCGTAGCTGGGAAGCTTTTGAGTTTTTTCGCCACTTTGTATTTCTTGAACTCTTTTCTAACTCTGAGTTTAGTGTAAATCGGTTTGACTTCTTCAGAGTTATTTCAGTGACCTAGAAACTTAATCTCTCTATGGGCATGGACGAACTTGGATATATTGTAAATTACAAGTCCTAAATATGTTAGGAAATGGACTTTGGTGAGTAGTTATCTGATGCCACAAACGCGAATTCTTCGAACCCACCGAGAACTTGGTGTATATTCTGCTTAGATGTCTGAGCATCATATTGCAGTTCGAATGCCAAATACTTGAGTTCGGACAGCCCATAATCTGTCACAAGGTTCAACGGGTATTTGGTGAACCGCTTTTTGGAAGTCTACGATTTAGAACATCGTCTTGAACTACGAGATGTTGCGAATATTTTGCAAATGTAGTACCGCATGCATGCCATTCACCATTCACTGTCCTTGCGCTGTACAGCCAGCTCAGATGCTCTTTGATGGACGGAGGATACTTTTTTACAACACTGGATGTGGTAAGTCTGACTGTCTGAATGCCTGTCTGTTTGTGTTCCTCGAATTCGATAAATAGATAGATACCTCAACCGTACAAGAGCCTGTTGTATTAGTTCAATGTGGGTGGTCTTGTCTATTTGTCGTTCTCGCTTTCGTTCGATTGCGATCTCAAAGTGATTGATGAAATCTGCTCCAATTATGGGTACCGTGACCTCAGATATGATAAAAGTCCTGTCTGATGCACGTCTTTCTCCGATTCCAAACCCACTTATATGTTGTTGTTTGCTGTGAACATTGTTGCTTTCGAGGTGAGTGAACCCTTAATCATTCAGGCTAAAATATCATGGGCATGCTCCGGGGGTACAAGTAGCATAGGGCTCACAACATAGTCTCTTCAGTAGCTTTAATACTACCTCAAAGTAGCCATCAATACCTCTTTAGTATTGGCAAATCTTTTACCATCGAGCCATTTTTTCAAATTGGGAAATAGAAAATAATCCGAGAAAGCTAAATCGGGCGAATAGGGTGCATGAGGAAGCAATTCGAACTTTAACTCTTTGATCTTGGCCATCGCGATGACGGATGTGTGATCTGGTGTATTGTCCTGATGAAACAAAATGCGGTCGTTTTTTCTGGATTTCATCTTTCAGACGCTGCAATAAGTTCGCATAATACACGTCGTTGATTGTTTTTCCTTTCTGAAGATAACCAATAAAAATTATCCCACGATCATCCCAAAAAATTGACTCCTTGGCCTTGCCTGCAGATGGAACTGTCTTCGCCTTCTTTGAATCCGATTCTCCTCTTTGAGTTCAATGTTTTGAATGTTCCTTCGTCTCGGATGTGAAATGATGGACCCATGTTTTATCCATGATTATGAATCGACGTAAAAACTTGGGCTTATTGCTGTGAAACTACGCCAAACACTTGATTGAAACATCCGCACGACGCTATTTTTGCTCCATTGTGAGTAATCGCGGCACTCGTCTTGCGCACAGTTTTCTGATGTCCAATGCGATGTACAGCGCATGAAATGCCTACCGTATCTGCGACGGTCATCCAGTACCATTTTGTGGATTTTTCAACATTTCTTGTGAACTCACCTCATTTGGTCGAGCACCGCGATGTTCGTCTTGGCAACTCTACGGCCTCCATTAAACTTTGCCGCCCAATATTTTATTGTTGTAAACGAAGGAGCAGACACCGGTAGTGTAGAAACCAATTTCATTTTGATGTTGGTTGGATTGAGGCCTTTTAAATGAAAGTATTGTATCAGATAACGATGACCAATTTTTCTATATCTAAAAATTCATTGAGAGCGTTCACTATTGATAGCTGCCGAACAAATACTGAACTGCATTGCGTCGTCAAACTTCAAATATAAGCTTTATAAGGTTGGTACTTTGTACAATTGTCGTTCTTTTTAAACAACAACCGCCATTTATACGAGAGGCCACCCTCGAACAAAGGAGGGCTTTATGAATGCGACGGGAAATCTGATAAGTGATGGAAAAAAACATTTTATCGCCTTATCATGATGGCAGCAGCAAACTCATGGGTCATACATTCTGACCTCTGTCGAAAAAAGTCTCCTTTAAAAACGCATTTAGCGACATCGGCGGAGCTCCTTGTGGAAGATGGTCTGAAATCAGCGCCGATTCATAGGTCATCGAGGCCAGGACGAAGACCAAGGTAAATAAGTGGAATAAAACACATACCATTTGTAGGGGATACAATCGTCGCTATGTGAGATGCACCTAATAGAAGAAACAATCGAGAACCAAGGTTTTATGCCGTAAATGTCGGGTACCGCTCTGAAAAAAATGTTTTACTCCCTATCATTTGTATAACTGCTATCACAACTTTATTTTCTTTTTTTCAAAAATACGTGTTTTTCTAATGTCTACCAACATGTTTTATTATTGTGTTTTTTCCTAAAGTACGAATGGTACAGTATTATACCAGCTAACATTGCGGATGGTTCTTTTTTGTACCACCACCCACCGCCCATATCCTGTCAAATTGCTGCATTTTTATTTGGCAAAACATCTAATTGAACACTTATATTCAGATTAAAGCAACAACAGCCATTCTAGCCTTATCCCTCGAAAACCGTTACGAACAGGTTAAAGCGGTTCTTCTGTTTTCTACTATTGTGGATCACATGGTAGCAAATCAGCCGATACTTGAAGTTCGTAATTGATTTAAGAGATAACGGACATACTAAGAGTGTTGTGGAAGAAAATCTATCAAGAAATATTGATTCCATATGCCACTAACAACACATTTTCATTTCAACTTCTTCTCATTCAATGTTATATAGCGGCAACCCTACTCAACAGCATCCCCTTGAAAACAACTCTGCATTGAATCTACAATTGAAGTAACTTAATTGCAAAGTAAAGGTTGTTTACAACTGCAAAATTTCTCTCCTCCATGTTCTGCAAATACGAGTATCTGTGTGTGGATGGTCCCAATAGACGATGTTCTAAAAGTACTCGAACTTTATGATTTCCTAGCAAATATTGATCTCAATACTAATTGACAAGTATTCTCAATCGACTCCATCTAAGTGCACTAAACATGGAAACGAATTCAAGTAAATTAGATGCAGAGGAAAGGATGTGACTTTCCTCTACGTTATCCTTTCTCTTTCAAACTAAGTGCCATCAAATCAAATTCAATCTCATATTCGTGTACAAAAATTGAAGCTAATAAAGCGAAAGCAGGAGTGAGTGCTATTAAAAAATGTTTTCCTGCATCACGTGAAGGTAGAACAAAATTGAAGCTCAAAGCAGGAAATTCAACGCTAATTAACTACATTAAGACCAGCCCTGTCGCATGACACATGTATCTGTATACGAGTTAAGTGACGTTGTCTGAAGTGCTGGTACTTGTGCTTTTTTGGCACATCTTGTTCTAATTAAACGTATAATGGAATTTTCAGTTGAAGGACGATCCTTTCTAAGGCTCTGTAATATGAAGACAAGAAAAAAAAACACTTTCTCCATCGTTAAGTGCTAGAAAGTGCTCGAGAAAGGTCATGTTAAAAATGTTTCAAATTGCAAAGCAACTAATACTTAAGATTCTGGAGGTATCACTGACAGTCTGATGATTTTAAATATTTAATGTGCACTGCCTTAACATGATTATGCCAATAATTTGACTTATTAATGGTGAATCTATCGCTGCTTTTACTCGTTGACATGGTTGATTATTTATTTTAATATGAAAACTAACAGTGATATGATAGTTTGTCCTCATAATTTGAGAACTTTCGGCCGGGATGTCAAAAAATAGATATTTGCGTCCATGCCTTTCAGCTCGAACCGTTTTAGCTATCTCTAACTTATTTTCAAAGAAATTGATTCCTCTTCAAGTGTTGTGGGCCATAAGGGACTTTAGATTTCGCAATAAAGTTGTCTTCCCTAAGTTGAGTGTGTCCAGATACGTTGCAGATACGATTAAACCAAAATATCCCCAAGACACAATAATCGCTTAGTGAGAAGGTGCATTACCATGGTCCAAAATCTATCGTTTTCGACGGATACTCTTTATACGGGCTGTACTTTCAATGCATAAAAATTGCAATCCCGTTTTGTACACAAATTAGCCGGTATATTCTCTAGTTTCAGTTTGTTATTGATTTTAGTTCGGTGCGGTTTAAAATATTTATAAAATATGAGTCAAGAGGAACGCCGTAAAAAGATCATCGACAAATGGCTCGAAAATACTTCGCGTCTAAACCATTTCATCGCAAATTTAAACATAGCACGCAGTACAGTGGATTCTGTTATTAAACGATATATGGAGACGTTGACAGTTAAGCAAAAACAGAAAAGTGGAGCTAAAAGTGAAGCACATGATACAAATTTGGACAGAAAAATAGTGGGTACCATCGTAAAAAACCGGACTATGTCATCCAGAGATGTTGCTCTGAAATGTAATACCAACCAAACAATGGTACAAAGATCTAAAAAACATAACGGTCTAAAAACACGAAAAAAACAAAAATACCAAAAGTTACTGAAAAGCAAAAAAAAGTCATAAAAACACGAGCCCGAAAGCTATACGAGTTGATCGGCATCAAGAAAGCGTGCTTGGTTTTGGAATACGAAACTTATATCAAAGCCGACTTTACTATTCTTCCAGGTGCGCAGTTTTACAACTCGTTTAAAGCTGAGATTCGTCCGCAATCAACAACATTGATTGGGATGGAAAAATTCGGGTCAAAATGTCTCATTTGGCAGGTCATTTGAAAATGTTTATTTCAACGGGAACAATTAACGGAGAAGTGTACATTAACGAGTGCCTAAAAAAACGCTTGATTCCTTTCTTAAACAAACACGAGCGTTCAACATTATTTTGGCCATATTTAGCTTCAGCTCACTATGCTCATGCGACGTTGAGCTTTCTTGTTGCTAAAAATGTCGACTTTGTCCCAAAAGACATGAATCCACCCAATGTTCCACAGTGCCGTCCCATTGAAAGGTATTGGGCTTTGGTTAAAGCTGAATTGAGTAAAAGTGAGCAGTGTGCAAAGGACGTAAAAGATTTTAGTGCTAAATGGAAAAGAGCGTCCAAAAAGATCACGGATGTGACCTTATGAAGGCCATTCGAAAGAAGTTGAGGAAAGAATGGGAACCCAAATAATTTTTTTTATTTTTTGTAATTGTGAATGAATTTAATAAAAACAGAGTTTTAAAGCAAATAAAAAAAATTTCCATGAATTATGAAAATATTTTTTTTTTTTACTTTGAAGTTTCCAAATTTTATTCGTTTCAGTCCTTAATCACCGTTTGCCCCTCTGGAAGAAATTCGGAGTGAACTACACAGCAAGCGGCAATCGAACTAATGATAACCATAATCTTTGGTCGAATTTGTTGCGGTTTCTTGGGCTTCGGCTCATTTTCGAAACGCCGAAAATGGTTGACTAGTTTGCATGTCACGCTCGTGATCCTTTGTCTCGTCGCCAGTTATGCGTTTCATGAACGTGGGGTCTGTGGAAGCTCGGGAAATCATGTCTTAAACAACCTGCTTTCGATGCTCTTTTTGAACAAAATTGAGCTCTTTTCAAGCCTGTCATTTGGCAACGCATTTCATGCCCAAAATATCGGTGAGAACACTATGAATGGACTCAAAAGACATGTTCACGTATTGAGCCAACGCTCAACTCACGCCAAAGACTCACACAACGATTTTCGATCACCAGGTTCTTGAATTTGTCGATGTTTTTGTCGCCCGTAGTCTTCAAAAGTCGACCAGGACGAGGCAAAGCAACTAAAACTTCTCGGCTCCATTTGAATGCTTATTACCATTCATATGCCTGTGTTTTTGACATACACGATTTGCCGTAGGTCTTCCGCAACATTTTAAATGATCCAGCGTACGAAATTTCATTTGAAACACAAAATTTAAGACAAACCCTTTGTTCAACCATTTTTTTCATTGTACGAATCGAAGCGGACTCATTGCAGACACTGAGTTGCAGATGCCTCTCAAATTTCATCCAGTAACTAAGTAAAGAGCTACCAACTTACGGAATTAAAATTATGGTGATATCTGATTCGCGCGTATTTTGAAAGATACTTGCAGTCCTAAACCAGGTGCTGGTCCTGAAAAACTTCATCTGTGCATTTGCCAGTAAGTTCATCAGTGATTTGGTTTCCCGTGATTCTGTTCCTACAGCGTTCAGAGAAGTCTTGCATTCTCGAACTACAGGGTGAATGACTCGAACTCTAACGTTTTAAAATGCTATAATTTTTTTACTTTTTGATAAATTTTATTGTGCCAAAGCAAAAAATGTTGGGAAATACATCAATTTTCAAATTGTATCAGTAGTTTTCAATATGTCCACCTTTGGCGCGAATAATGGAATTGAGACGGCCGAAGAAAGCATCGCACTCTGCACGGAAGTGGCTCCCGGTGAAGTGCTTAATTGCGGTGGTCCAAACTTTGGTATTTTTTAGTGCCAACCTTCCTCTTCAAAATACCCAGACAGAGAAATCCAACGGATTTGCATCAGGGGAATTTGCAATCCATTGTGTCGAAGAAATGAAGTGTGGGACATTGCTTTTTAACAATCTTGGTTGACGCCCGCTTTGTGAGACCGTGCCGAGTCTTAGAATGTCCACGGTCTCCGACCGAAATGATTGTTTGCCCAAGGCTTCAATACTGCCTCTAAGACAGTTTCACGGTATACGATCGCATTAATTTTGACGTTACGATCCAAAGATACGAGCGGAGAGCGACCATCAGCGGTTTTGGCGGCCCAAACCATCACCATCGGTGCTGCCTGCTTTCTGGTGGCCGTCCCAAAAGACCTCTCTGGCAAGTAAACTCGGTCATTTTGTCTGTTGACATATTGCTCGATAACAAATGGCAACTCATCGGAAAAAACCAAATTCGGCAACTCACTACTTTCGTGCAAGCGTAGTAACTCCTACGCTCTTTCGACTCGAACTTTTTTCTGTTGCGGTGTAAGATCCTGTGCTTTTTGGAACTTCAATGGCTTGAGCCCAAGATCATTTTTCAGTATGTGTTGCATCCGTTCCAACGATATGTTGAGCTCACGAGCCATTTTTCTTCCACTTCGACGCGGATTTTGCTCAATTCGAGCCTTCACTTTCCGAACCATTTCTGTCGATGTTGCTGTTTTTTTATGACCACCTCCATGGCATTTTGCAACGCTACCAGTATCACGGTAACGAGCTATGGTTCGAGACACATTGAGGTGCTGGAGGGCTCTAACCATAGCTACTTGTGGTTTTCCAGCCAAATATAATCACACTATCACGTTTGAATTCCATCGCTGATAAAAATTTTTCAACACAACTGAGACGCAAATCGTTTAAAAGGCTTGTAAATAATAAAATTATCTGTCATGTGTCAAAATTTGAGCTCACGCACTGTCATGAACGGTTTGGAAATTATAGCAGTCTGAAGTTGGTTGCAGTTCGAGTCATTCAGGGTGTAGATTGGCAAAAGTGAGGGCAAGTGTTTAAGTGTGGTCGACATAGATACCAATACTTGACCCTTATTTGCCGATTTATCACAATATATGTAGTTAAATGCTATTAGGTTTGCGAATATCTTTCCTAAGAAGACAGATGCAAGTTCTGCCAACGACGAGTGAAAACTCATGTTGTCGTCCTATATAAAGGCACCAGCGACGAATCCTTAATCGGTCTTGGCGCCATCGGTGAACACCCGACTCCATTCCTTTTTTGGCTCAGATTTTGGCCGAATATTGGTTCCATATTATCGCGGAAATAGGACTAATGATAGTATTGCATCAGACGCTATGTCTGTCTGTAAGACCTGAACCGAAAAACAGTCATCAAAACTACAATACGTGTTGCACAAAAGACTACTTCCTTTTAAGCGGAAGATGGTTCTTACTTCCGTTTAAACGAATAGTGCACTCTGTGATATGGATATCAAGGGGATTCGTCAGTGCGTCCAGTGCAGAACAAGGCATACTAGAAATTTCCATGCACCCATGGGAGATCGATCTTTGGAGTTTAGTAAAAGCAGTAGTGATTTTTTATTGTAAAAGCTCGTTTCACCAGACACTTAAAGAATAGAACACAATTGGCCTTATCATAGCAGTGTAGATTCTGAGGATCTTGCATTTAGTCCAGCCACAAGCATCGCTTCTTTACACTGCCAGAAGGCCAACAATGCCTTGGACCTGACATATTTAGGCCAGCGAAAGATGTTATCCTGGATGAATCCTTAGCTTCCTTGGAGAACGGATGGTGATGCATTTAAGTACTACTGTAGATGAGATAGAGCAGTCGGCTGCTTCCTTCAGTTCTGCCTCCCAGATTTCGAAACGCAATCTCCCCAGATCTTAGGCGTTGGTAAGCAGGTTGCACTCTCTCTATGCCATGCAATATGAAGGATGTCACACTGATACTTATTGAATCTAAATGTTCTTTATACACTCTTTATAATACAACCGGGTGATCGCATATTCATCTCCAATTTCCAAGATCTGTTAGGTTTCCTTTAGTTTCGAAAACGTAATGATTATCCCCCTGTTCCATTACAGAAATACAGGATTTATTCTGCGAAGGTACCTGTGAGTTTTTGAGAGGCTTACTTGTATGTGGTGGATAGACTGCTGGTATTGATATCATGTTTTGTTTGCATTTGGATGCAATAATTGTACTCGTATGTGGTGTGGAACATAGTATTCCTATATCATGGTATCAATACCAGCAGTCTGTCTCCCACTTTAATTGCTGTTGTAATTTCAGCCTTAGAAAGGAGTCCGGTGCGAACTCAAAAGCATGTGGCTCTCATTAATATTCCAAATCATATCAACATGGAGTGGGTGGCTAAGGAGTGCAAAGAAGTATTCTTTCTATCTGGTAAGCTGATCCTTATCCGGAATCAGAAGGTTTCCATCCAAACTCTTCAAAGGATGTTGTTTGGAGTTCCTATCAAAAATTCGCACTTTAATAATGTTAGAGATAGTCCTGTTGTCGTACTTGCTGCTTCTTCAGTTCTTTTGGATAGTGCAATTTGAGTCTTGATAGCTGTACGAGTATGCTTGTTGATCCGTTTTCAGATGTCGGCCGATATTCATCTGCGAAGTTATGTATGTCTGTTTTGACAGGCGAAAATATGTGCTTCAGAAGCAAAAACTATTTCTCTCATCATTCCAGTAGTCAACTACTGTCATCTACAATGCAGCAATGTCCTGCTGATGGTATCAGAATTGTTTATATATGTGGGAATGTCTGAACATTTTTGTATTGCGGTATTCGCAAGTATCTTTCTATCATTTCAGACCCAATTGATCCTGTGACAGGAATTTTTCTTACAAATCGTACCTGCAATGGGCCTTGGTACGGCAGAAGTCAACAATTTTCGTTGCGGTGTTCAAGGCCATGAAATTTCTTAAGCGTTGTGTTCTCGCTTTTCTACCTCGCTGTCGAAATTTCTCATTACCTTACCGATGTCCTCATTGCGTGTTTGGTTGTTGACGGTAAATAAAGGCTGGAACTCCCGATCTAGTTGATAGAATCTGGTGTTTCAAGTCTCTTCATGTGTTACAGAGACCGTTTGTTATCCTTGTAAGACAGCCTAAGGTCATCAACAAAGTATTAGCCCGTGTGCGAGTTGTTGTATTGTATTTTAGGAGCGATAGCCTTTGTTTTTATGCTAACTAGCTATCTTTGGGTCATAGACCATCCAACACTTATCTTCTTTTGTGATGCAGTAAGCGTGCAGCTCTTCCTTTTCTGTTCAAAATTCCGAATAAATTAACAGCTGGCTGCACGAGGAATTGAGAGTAGCGCTTATTAACAGATCTTATAGGTTTTCGGCTGCAGTGGCATAGGGAGATGCCATTTTAAGGCAATTTAAAATAATTCAATGCGAAAATCGAGGCAGCACATACAGCAATGTTACCAGAATAGCCTAGATTCGTTGCCATTATGAATTAAAACACATTTTTTTTATAAAGAGCGGGCGCTCATGGATTTTCTTTACCCTTAAAATGTTGTATGAATGAATGAATGAGCTGTACGGCTTAGGAAAGAATCACGATACTTTAGAGTACGTCCTAAAATGGGCTTTAGGGTATACTGAGTAACATTCATAGCGAGACGGGTGCTACGGTTGAAAGTTTGAATGGGCGGAATGGTACTGGCGATTTCAATGAAGCACTGGTGGTGGAAATAGCGATAAAACAAAGTGAAACAGGAGACATTACGTCGATGTTCGAGGGTGTCAATTGATTGACTGATATTAGATCTAGAAGGTGCAAATATGTGTTAGGAGCTCCTGACCAGATGTGGGCATGGTACTCCAATTTCGGTCGGATAAACGCCTCATACATACACTGAGGCCCGATCAGAGTGGGTGAAGTATTTCTTACATCGCTTGAGGAAACCTAGACATTTCGCAGCATTTTTGACGACACCGAATATGTAGTCATTCCTACGTAACTTATCGTTGACACACATACCAAGAATGGAACGTTTATCGGTTTCAACGATGCAAATGCCATTAATGGATAATGGTTGGGTGTTTCAATTTCGATTTAACGACATCAGATAGCTTGGGTACTGGAAGCATTAAATTCTACTCTGTTAGTTAAGCTGTTAATATCAGAATTTAGTGAGCTTGACATAGGCTGGCATTCCCGTTCTACAGCCGAAGAGCAGAGACGTGAGTCCGGGAACGAACATAAAAAGCAGAGAGCACTGTCGTTAACAAAGGAATATATTGGATTAGAAGTAGACAAGAGATCGTTGAAGAAAATTAAAAAGAGTGTCGGAGACAGAACGGAGCCCTGGGGCACACCAACATTTATTTTGTGAATATTGGACTTGTAACCATCCAAGACAACTTGAATTGAACGTTCCGAAAGGTAATTTCTAATCCATTGAAGAAAAAGGCCATCGATCCCAAAAGCACGAACTTTCGACAAAAGAGCCTGATGCCAAGCTCTGTCAAATGCCTTACTGTCTGCCGTGGCCGTAGATCAAGTGGTACTGGACTGGCTTCCAAATCGGAAGGTTCGGTGTTCGAATCCCAGCCTCGCCCGAAAGACATATCATCCATTTTTTTCATTTAACGAAAATCAAGTAAGACGAGTAGTTGACTAGAAATCAACATCAAGCCAACTTCTACTAAGAATTTAGTCTCCCCATCAAATGTTGGATGCCACCCATGGAGCGAAATAACTACTGAGCCCAAACATCTTTCTGTCGCTCTCTATCCCATTTTCCAAATACGCACTGGAGTGTTAAGTTCTAAAAAAATCTATCAAGTGCAACTATCTTGCTTTTGGCAGACTGATGTACGCTTTGGTTCCACAGCTCGGTTCCATTGTTCGGTGAGACATGCCATCAAATCAACAGTGGACTTGTTGCTACGAAAAACATACTACCAGTCATTGAGAAGATTCGACGCACTCAAGTGTAGGCGGAGGCAAAGCACAATCTGGAAGTGTAGAGCGAGCCGCAAATTATTCAGCAAGCAGATTGGCCTAGTCCAAAGAGCTGACGGTAGGAATGTCATTGTAAATAAGCGTTGGGATGGGGGATGAGGCAGAATTTCTAATGGTTTTGACGAACGACCAAACATGTCTTTTGCTTTTGGGACATTGCAGTGTTTTTTGCCTCAGTTTTGGCCGTATTGGGATTTCACATGCTCTTCTTTCTTTCTTTCACGGGTCATTACTGGCTCGCTTGAACTTTTTTGGGTTTTCCTCTGTCGGGTTGGTCTTGTACGACCGAAAAAACATTTCTCTAACCCTGACAGCCTCTTTACAGCTCGAGTCGTACGATGCCTTTTCTTTTGGTTTGATACTCTTCATCCGATGAAGGGTAAAGTTTCTCATTCTAAAGAGAATGGTGTCTGTGATCATGTCAGCAGCGGCATCCACGTCGTTATCGAGGAAACATAACGACATGTTAAAACTCCTAAAGAAGGTGGTAAGTTCGCTCCAATTGGTATTTTCGTATTGCCATACGGTTCTTTTAACAATCTTTTCTCTAACATTATGGTGGGTGTACGAGAAATTTGCTGATATGACACAATGGTCCGACGATCCTAGAGGGTAGAATACATCAACGGTGTACTTGTCAGGGTATTGACGGTATGACAATCAACGTCTGGTACTTGCGTTGGCTCATTTACAAACTGCGTTAAGTTGTTTTCCGCAGCGAAGATATCAACACACCGTCCTTCGGGTGTTGTCTGTACAGAATGTCGAACCCACCCAGAATTGTGTATATTGAAATCGTCCGTAATAACGATTTCAGTATGAGGATACAGGGATACAATTCTTTGAGTGGAGTCAGATGGCGCATCAAACTCGTTAAAAGTCGAATTGCTGTCCAGTTTGGGGCTTCTGTAAATAAAGCAATAGTGGGTAATTTGCTTACTGAGATGGAATTTTAACCACATGAAATTGAATTCCGGATTGGAACAGGGACTACATTGTGGTAGAATTTGGTAAGCTACATCACTACACACATAAATGGCGAGACCGCGATGAGAAAATAATAGTGGCACTAGTTCGTAGCCAGGTAGCTTCAGATCGGAGTGACCTGAGAGGTGTGGGCGGGGATCTACCTGTGTTTTACTAAGTGCCAAAACATCTGGTCTGTACTTACAGACGTGGATGTACGTATATTAGTTACATCCACCCTGAATTCCCTAGTCATAACAACAAACGAACACATCGTTCACTCTCATGCTCATTCGCAATGTTATTTCACCTGCCAGTTGTTTTGACACCCCAATTTTCTTTCGAACAGAGCTGAACGTTTTCGAATTGATTAATATTTCAGCCTAGTGTACGAAAATTTCAATGGCACTAATCCATATTCGCCCCATGTGGTTCCATGGATTTTAAGCTCTGAACATACACAAATCTGCTGCCGTAGATAGTAATCTGTACTTCTACTAAAGAGAGATAATAACAAGGGCAAACAGTGGTAAGACTCTTTTCGGTCAGAAAATATCATTCATTCAGAATTCTCTAGAAAAGATGAATCAAATCCATTTCGCCTATGTTTTCTATCTTCAACCAAGACTTACCAGCACATAGTTGCACAAGATACGATTATTCCAATAGGACTGAAAAGACTCTTTCTAGCAAAAATGTGTACAATTCAGTTCCATGATATGCCCCGTTCTATAACCCGCGCTCTTTTTTATTGATATCATATAATATTTAAAACAAAAAGTTGTCATTTGGTTATATAGAAAATACCCAACCCATGCCTTTACAAATGGTCCCTTAATTTTAACGCCAAATTAATTGAGTTCTCGCAGTCACCCTTCAACTCAAACAAGAACAACCGAACGCAATGGCTCATGATTAATTGAAACGTATGCCGTATTCGCCTTCTAATGACAGCCGACAGACAGACAAAAGCTGACCCCAAACTCGCGCCAAAATAACCATCACATTGGTCTCGGCACGGTACATCTGTTCAGGCTTCCAGCCACCCCTCGTTCTGTAAGATTCAAACTCCAATTAAAGACCCGCAACGAAATCGAAACGGAAATCGAAATCGCTTTCGATTACTTCGATAATTAATAAAGTTGTTAGTTGCTCGTATTTGTTCAGGCGAAAAGAATCTATTTGTTGGCAACTGTGGCGGCTAGCCGACCGATCAGGACTCGGCCCAGTCCATTGCGTCCCTACTGTCACATTCTGCAGAAATCTCATGTCAACTAATTACATTATTTGCTGCTGTCATTATCCTTGCGAAAAACTTTCATTTACGGTATATCTTCGTACCTATTTTCGTTTTCATTTTCTCAGTTTCTTTTTTCTTTTCTGTCTCTCAGTTTGGTTTTTTTTTGGTTTTTTTTTTTTGATTTTCTTTTCGAAAATCGAATCGAACTTTTCCTCCTTTCGCTGCACAGAGAATTACCAAACAAATGACATTTCGGCTTATGTCCTCCTCTCTGGAGGAAAAGACCTACAAAGCCAGGGTCTGGGGATGTACTCGTACTCGTACTCGTACTCGTACAACGTATTCGTACTTTGTAATGGAAAAACAAGCGAAGAAAACCGTTATTAATTTGATTAAAAGTTTCGTGGACAAAGTTGTCGGTAAAGTTTATTCATTGTTCGTTATTGTTTTCGTTGCTGTGCTTATCGACAGATTAAATTGGCATTTTAATTCGTATCCTTTGGAGGATTACATGCGACAGGATAACACTTTCAACGCTCACAGCTGATTCGAATCGAATTCGAAATTATTCCTCACTCCAATGAAATGATTTGTTTGAGGGAACTTAACCAGCAAAGTGTCAACATCGTATGTTGTTGATTCTAATGTTCATCCTGTTTCTCCTGATTTGCCCAGTTGGTTTGTAAGAGGACGAGTTTATGAAAGTTTCTCAGTAAACGACTCTATCGATTGTGACAGATAATCCCTAAAGGATTTGTGACAGCGAAATTTAATGGAGTTACATCCAGGGCTAAACTCAAAACAATTTGGTTGTGGAGAATGCCAATAAGTCGCCGGCGGACTTTGTAATCAATTTAGCCTGGTGGTTCGAGTAAAAGCTGAATGGTGGGCGAATCAGTTGATTGGCGAGAAGTCAGGATAAAAGTTTACGAACTGAAGCTTATCTAATTAGCAGGTAGTTGAGGAATTGGTCTGGGATTTGAGATGGATTTAGTTGGCATTGACTTAGAGTTAATCAAGAGAAGTACAGAAGGACGAGCCTCGTAAAAGGAAAATTCTTCTTGGGATGCTGTATGAATATGAAAAACGGAATGGGAAAGCTAAATCCTGGAAATAGGCTTAACATGAATTAATAAAGAATTGCTGAGTCATAAATAAAATACATGAAAATGGGAACTAAATAGGCCAAAGGGCGGATTCAGAGTCAAGGATCGCTGTATCGAAACAGGATTATAAAATTTAGAACGGTGAGCCATGAAGATGGTAGGTATTGGGACTGTAAGAGAGGCTCCATTTTCCTAATTGCTACTAATGAACTAAAATGTACTTGTAATTATCTTAATAAGAAATTGTTGCATTTATCACTACATCTGGCGACAAGGTCGTCTTAATCGTAGTTGCGAAGTAGAGAATTTATAATTTTCAATTGCCCGACGTGGAAAACGTGGTTAAATTGTTTACTATGTATAAATTGGATGTAACTTTGTTCAAAGAACTGCTAAGCCAGCAGAGACGCTGATAAAATAATTGTTCGGAAGTGAATAATCATCCGATGAAATTTTTGGTTGACACCGGGGCGTCATGTTCTAAGTATGATCAGTGGAGGAATACGAAAAGCTGCATTGCAGACAGATAGTATCCGCTGATCTCATTCTGAAGGCTTATGGTAATGTTGTCGTTCCAAGGCTGGGCAAGGCGTACGCCAACGTGGTGAATGCATGAGGAAAGTGAGAAACCAGTGAACGACCTTTGTAGCGAGTTTATGTCTATAGTCGATAACGCTGTAGAGTCTTGTGTAGTGTAAGATCAGCAAAATAGAGCCCACGTCAGTAATATGGCCCACCATAATATTTCCTCAATACACAAGCGCACGCAGTTACAAGCACATTCAAACCGGTTTTGGCTCAGTTAATCGTGGTCGGCCTGGCGCTACGGACGTACAAAATATTGAGTGTAACTGTTTTTTTACGTTTTTGTAGTAATTTGTTGGTGAGTTTTGTTAAGTGTTTTTACAGTGAATATGTGTAAATTTGATAGCGTCTTTCTAAGATTGAATAGTGTTGAATATTTTCTTATTTTCAGGGATTTAGAGTTTTAACAAAAGCTTATGAAGTGTGCTTAAATTGAAAATTAGTAATAAAAATACAATGTGTGTAATATGGCCTACCCCATGTGTTTTAAATATGGCCTAGTAGGCCATATTTAACACGTGACCTTCATTGAAATTTATCTTTTTGTTCTTATTTTATTTTGTAGGAAACATAGGTTCAAACTATAGCAAGTGCACAAAACAATGACAAACGTGGGCCAAGGATGATATGATGAAAGCACTCACTGCCATAAACCTCAAAGAGATGAGCTTTTTAATGACAGAAAAAATGTTCAATGTTCCGACAACCATACTGAGGCGTTTAGTGGCAAAAAAGGATAAGCCTTTAGAGGGAGTGGTAAGTGCCAAACTTGGCAGAAAAACTATCTTTCCTCCAAAACTCGAGCAGTCTCTAGTAGACTATTGCCTACAAATGAAAGGCAAACTATTTTGTCTAACAAGGAATGACAAAGGAAAGATCGTTAGCATTCCAGCTATCTATAAAGAACCAAATTCTTAATTAATTTTTTGTTAGAAAAGAAGTTCCGGGAAGGGACTGGCTAGCCCTTCGTCTTTAGACCGTGCTTCTGGATTTTCACAACAAACCGTGGCAATTTTTTATTTTGACAATTTAAACGTGCGCATGACCAAGTCACATTTTACCCCAAACACTATTTTTAGTGTGGATGAAACCTGGATTTCAGTCGTTCCAGCCAAAATGCCAAAGGTATTGGCTTTGAAAGGTCGAAAAAAGGTGGGAGCATTAACATCTTCTGAAAGGCTATCACTTATTACGTCGATTTTGTTCATGAGTGTAGGAGGGTCATTTATGCCTCCTATGTTCATTTTTCCGCGAAAGAGAGACAATCCACATCTCATGAAAGGTGCACCGCCGGGTTCGATATGAGTCGAATAAATATTCATAACATTCGACTTCTACTGAGATAAAATGTATTTCGGAATCAACAACTTTGGTAACTGCACATCCAATTTCTCCTATCCCTGTTCGAGTAAAAAAACCTTCAACTCGTGAAAAGAAACGAGGAAAATCGGAGCTGATTTCATTATCTCCCTACAAGCTAACTTGAGCTAGCTAGAGTTAAAAAAGAACGATCATGGGGTTTCAACAAAAAATGGTAGAAACATATACATATCTTATATATTTAGGCTTTAATCCAATAATGTTACCACCTTTTTGCTCTGTATTTAATTTTAGATGGTTCCTACAAATTTAAGGTTTAACGAAAATAATGAACAAATCATGGTAAGGATAGAGAGAAGCTATCGCAAAACCCAGCCCTCATCATCAGAAAGTGAGGAGGATTTCATTCCAGACAACGGTTCAGATCCAAGTCCTGATAGGGGTCACCAGACGGATGCTAGATGTATCTATTGCACTGGCCTGTTCTCTGACGATAAGTGAAGCTTGAGTACAATGTACTGGCAACGAGCAACAATATTTCATACTGTTACACATGTGTTGTAGCTTCCCTACATGCGTATCCCTCCCGTCCGCAACTGCACTCCAGCAAATGTGTATTATTATGTACGCGACACTTGGTGTTTGATTCATGCAAACACCAAGTGTGCGCTTTCCTTTCAAACTGCTCGATTTCATTAGAAGTTGTGGGTGAAGAGATCGATCAGTTTGGTTTTTAGTTGTGACGTGGTCGGCCGTAGACGTATGTTAGTGACAGATAATAAAAATACAATTAACAAACATTTTAACCGTGTTCTTATTTATATAACTATATGTGAATTTTGCTGTAGCTAAACCCACTTTTCTTAAAAACCATTGTGTTAAATATGGCCCACCCTAGGCCATATTCATATTGTTACATAAATGATAACTACCTCCAGAGGTGTAACTGCAAGAGCGAGTTGTACTTTGCGACACTCAATGTTTGATCGATGCAAGCTTTGAGTGTGCGTTGATGCTCTCTTAGTACAATCACGCTCTCCCGTCTCTTATATATGAAAAGATTTTGGGGAGATCGATCTGCGCATCGTGGCAGTCTAATCTTTGTCTCCCTAGAAGCTAGACTAATAAAGATATCGAAATTTTAATTACCTAAAAGAAATATATAATTGGCGCAGTCGGTAAAGCCTAAACTGCTTGGTTTAACGAAAAGTATTACAAATGACAAAATAAATAAAAAACAAAAAAAATTTATCATACATACAACAAAAAAAAAAAATTAACGCAAAGTCGTTACGGTGTACAAAATTGTGGTGATAATAATAATCAGAGTGCGGTAGTGCTAATGCGAAAAACATTTATACACATCATATTATACTCGTAATTCAACAAAAACCATCTTTCATTGACGGCAAAGCGGAATACACGTGTGTAACACGTTAGCAGTACCTCTAGAACACCAGCCATTTTTCGGCGACGAGGAAAACACATGAGTAACACGCTAACATTACTTTTGGCGTGGGTCCAAAGATCTCGTTTTGAAAACTGCTATAACGGTGGATTGAAATATGGAAGTTCTTAACGCTGTAGATAGATTTAAGCTTATTTTAGAATTAATTAATAAATTACCATTGTTTGATGGTTCAACAGAATGTACAATAGATTTTATAGATAGAATAAATGTCTTGGAAACCACCTTTGGAGACTTTGAGGAAAATGCAAAAATTCTGCTTATAAGTTATATTAAAGATAAGATTACAGGCAAAGCACTTATAGAGTTGCAGAAACATGGGAGGCTCTTGCTTTGGCCTGAAATTAGAGATGTATTAAAAAATTGCTTCGGTGAAAGTATGCTATCCCATGTTTTGATTGATCGTATTCGAACTGAATACGTGACTTCCACAATCGAGAATTTTTACGATAATTTAAATGTCCTGTTAAGTAGAATAAATAATTCTCTTTTACTTAATGTTGATAGAATCGACCAAAATCTAATAGAGTCCAATAATAGAATTGCCGTAGACGTTTTTAAAAATAATTTTCCTGAACCTACTAAGTCCATAATTTTATGTCGAAACCCTCATTTCTTACAAAGTGCTTACAAAATTATAATGGAATTAAATCACCAAAAGCTAGGACCCAATGGAATCGAAAATACAGGATTCACAAATAGACACAAAAACAATACAACCAGACAAAACGGCAACTATTTTCAAAATTTTAATAACCAACCAAGTCAATCTACTTAACAGTAAAAGGACACAACAAAGATATCCGATTCAACTCAGTAACTCACAAAATAACGTACAAACATACCAACATAGACAAAGAAACAATTCAGTACAAACAAGACAACAACAAAATAACTCTTTACCTATGATCATTCACGACAAACAAATAGGAAGGGACAGTATAACGAACCAATGGACCTGGCTTTTAACGAAGAAAATAACGTAATCGACCAAAGTGAACAAAGTAACCACTGTTCACAGAATTGCCAAAATTTTCAGTCAGACCAACCAAAAGACTTCCCTATATAGTAATAAAGAATCATATAAGACCCCTTAGGTTTATAATCGATTGCGGAGCAGAATTTAGCGTTATAAACAAAAATGTGTGTCACGCAAAATGGCGAATACCATCAAGAGAACATAAGATTAGAATTTTCGGCAGTAATATTGACACAACTACACTCTATAGAATCCCCCTATTCCGCGAATTTAAAAAAAGTAATTACTTGGTAGATTTCATTGAGTATCAATTCCACGAAAAGTTTGACGGATTAATAGGAAACAATATCCTCTTCGACCTTAACCCAGTTATTAACTACAAAAATAGATCACTCGTCATAGACGACGTTACAATACCAATTTATTTAAATTATGAAGAGGAAATGTATGGTACAATAATAACAGTAAAATTCTTTGTAGACCTCCTTATACTTTTTTTATTGAAAGATTCGAACCTGAAATCCCAGACGATGTATTTGCAAAACACCGTAGCCATTCCGATTTATCAAAACTGATCGTTTAAGTTTCACTAACGAAATACGACACTCAATCAATACAAAAGACGAAAGCTCAATTTATACCAAATTCTATCGGTACCCAGAGGTCCATTGCAACGAAGACGATAAACAAGTGAAAGAAATGTTAGATCAAAAAATAATCAAGCCTAGTAATAGCCCTTACAACTCGCGTATCTGGGTTGTCCCTAAGAAGGATGACAAGAACGGTAAAAAAACTCTGGCGAATTGTAATCGACTATAGGAAGCTAAACGCTCAAATAGTAGATGATCGTTTTCCTATGCCCAACATGGATGATTTATTTGACAAACTGGGTAAATATAGTTACTTTTCAACTATAGACCTTGTAAGAGGATTCCACCAGACAGAAGTTGATCCGTGTGATATAGCGAAAACTGCATTTTCGACTAAAAATGGCCATTATGAGTTTCTGAGCATGCCTTTTGGCGTAAAAAATGCCCCAGCAACATTCCAGAGGCTCATGAACAAGGTCCTTCACGATTTTATATACAAGATTTGCTTGGACGAGCATCTTAATTCGCTTAGAAAAATCTTCCAAAAGCTCAAGGAATGTAATCTAAACATCCAAGTAGGCAAGTGCAATTTCGCCGACCTCACCACAAATTATTTGGGGCACGTTATAGTAAACAATAGCATCAAACCCAATCCCAATAAAGTTAAAGCTATAACGGAAATGAAGATTCGAACCGATAAAAAAGGAATAAAAAGATTTCTTGGTATAACCGGATATTACTCGAAATTTATCAGGGACTACGTCAAGGAAAAAGTTAATGTAGCGGATATTCTATACCAAAAAGCATTAAAAGACATTAAAAATTTTACTTACTAGCGACCCGATCTTGATTAGCCCAGACTTTACAAAAACGTTTGTTTTAACAACTGGCGCATCAGATTATGCTCTTGGGGCCGTTTTGAGTCAAAGCAGCCATCCAGTATGGTTTGCATCTCGCACTTTTAACAACCATGAGTTGAATTGTTCAACGATAGAGAAAGAGCTCCTTGCAGTTGTATGGTCCAGAAATTATTTCAGAACTTATTTGTATGGAAGTTTGTAGTGCGTACTGACCATAAACCTCTTGTTTCGCTTAACAATTTAAAAGAACTAAATATGAAACTTCAACGTTGGAAAATACTTCTGAACGAATATGATTTCACTATAGAATACCTAAAAAGTAAAGAAAATTGCGTCGCTGACGGGCTTAGTAGGTACATTAGCAAAAACAATTTGAACGAAACAGACTAGCTTAGTGGGCATTTTCAACAATGGAATAACTCCATCTCATTTCAATGACAACGAAGCTTTGTCCACAGGAGCTACCATTCACAGTGCAAGAGAGGATGAATCACTACATATTTACATATCAGAAAGGCCAATAAATTTTTATAAAAATCAAATCTACTTGTCTTATGGTCCAAGAGAACATATTTCAATTATAATATGTTAGTTCACAAAAAAAATACAAAACAAAGTTCAACTTAAAGAAGGTAGCAGCGATTTATTGTATTAGAAATAATGAAGAGATTAATGTTGCATAAAGGACTTATTTGTATTTATTGTGAAAATCTTTGTTTGTTCGTTCGGTTTCAAGATCTTTACGTCAAATATTTTTCAATGAACAAAAATCTTAGGCTGATTACAGCAAACTTAAGGATATCGCAGATAAGAACGAGATGTTAACCTTGTATGCTTTTTGGGGACCAAAAGTTCTTGGTGGGGGAAGTGTTACATAAATGATAACTACCCCTAGAGGTGTAACTGCAAGAGCGAGTTGTACTTTGCGACACTCAATGTTTGATCGATGCAAACTTTGAGTTTGCGTTGATGCTCTCTTAGCACAATCACGCTCTGCCATCTCTTATATATGAAAAGATGTTGGGGAGATCGATCTGCGCATCGTGGCAGTCTAATCTTTGTCTCCCTAGAAGCTAGACTAATAAAGATATCGAAATTTTAATTACCTAAAAGAAATATATAATTATATGGTTTCAGTAAAAAAAATGTCAGGCTGCTTACTGGCATCGTCGTGGAGAGCTACACATTTGTTAAGCGCCTAAATGTGGTGTGCATTTGTGACACAACATTCTGCGACGCTTGCTGTAAAAGTGATCACGACATCTTCAAGGTCTACCTCAGTAAATGTCCGACCTACGCTCGTATAATGCTGCAGGTTCTCAACGCTGATATGGTGTGTGGTTGTGGTATAAGTACTTTGCAACTGAAGCCTTTATCTTATCATTTTTCTACGAAAGATAAAGAAATTTCAGTAAAAGGAACTATAAACAGTACACTGGTCTACATAGTTCCTCATCCGGGTGCTCTATTTCGGCAAAAAAAAACATCTGTTTCCTCGTGCACTATGTAATGACACCAAAACTTCGCCTTCTGCAAGATTTAAGTCGCAAGCACATTTTGTTTTCACTCGAGAATTACAAAATGATGATTATGAAAGCCAACATACTATTGTTGAAACGATAGAACACTTTGTACATCAGAATACGGTTTTAATAAACACAAGAACGTAGCAGTGTGATGGGAGCTCTCCAATGTTTTCATCAGAAACTTAAGCACGCTGATTTTAAGGCGAATGTTCAAACACAATGCGCTGAGTATCCCTCTTCCAAACCCTTTTCCTCATAGCAAAAGCGATTTTCTTTCCAAGAGCAATATCAACTCTTAACCAACTTCATCCCGCCAACACAATAATAATGTTGAAAATTCAATTGTTCTCTCGCTTTAAACACCCTCCAATACCCATCCCCATTCAAACCTAACCTTTACCCATTTCAAGCCAGACAAATGCAAAAATAAATCATTTAAAAGAATTCCTCACCTGCACCTGTTTTCCAGGACCCAACCCTATGGGCAAACAACCACACTCCTTATCTTAGCTTGTACACAAGTTTGTAGTCATTTCAAAAGGGTGTGGGGAAATTAATTAAAATCCCAAAAGCACCATAAGCAGTCTCTTCAATGTAACCCTCGATAGCCCACCATAGCCCATCACAACCCTCCTGCGCTTAGCTGGCACCCATTTTAAGTAGGAAACCCTACTCAGTTCTCATTGCCACTCATAGAAAACGACGACGTCTTCTCAAGCACATCATATCGGACTTCCCTTGTGTTGTGTTTTCTTAAGCACAGCTATGCTTTGTTTTTCTGTTTCTTCTCCTTTTACCATTTTTTTTTTTTTTTTTTCTTTAAATTTTTTGTAATTTACCACCACAACACCGTTCTGCCTCGAGGGCTTCGTTCCCGGAAAACTTTGTTGGACGTTGTCGGGCTTGTTCGTTTGTATTGTTACCGCCGTTGTTTGACAAAAGAAAAACGAACAAAAAAAGTGTTGCAAAGTTTTTTTTTTTTCTCTATACTTCCCGCCCCCCGCAAAGAGAATAAGGAAACACCCTCAAATGGAAGGTACAAAAAAAAAAAATATCCAGGACATCTCGAGCTTTTCATCCCCTAAAAACCAAGCTCGGTGATGGCTCTTGGTTGAAATTAATCATTTCGCTAATGACTTACCTAACTGACACTAAAGGTTTTGACCCGGTCGGGATGCTCACAACGTGCTTGGAAATTAGTTTTCTTCTTCCTCTTACACCAAACAGGGGAAGGGAGCAAGCCGAACAACTTGCTTGGTAAAAATGTCCTCGGGGCTACTTTACTCGAAAATGGGGTTAAGTTACAGAAAACTCTCTGAAAAGAACCCGAAAAAAAATTTGTTGAAGATTCTCTACCATTAGGGAAGAGAGGGAAGGATTTCAGCCAATTTTTTTTTTTCTACCCGTCAGCGGGTGATGTAAAAATGTAAACAGGACTCGGACTAAAAAATTGGGTTAAGCTAGCCTCATTAATAAATCGGACAGTAAAACAGGGTGAATGGGGGTTGCCAGAAAAATGTTCAAACATTTGAATATACGCGAAGAGGTGGAACAGATGATACGGATACATGAGACGCAGACGGGCAGGGAGACAATAGATCCTGTATAGCAGGACGAGAAATACAAAAAAAGAAAAACTCGTATATGGAATAATGGTATCCTTAAGCCCTTAAAAGCATGGAGCATGTATGTAATTTATAATTTTAAATCGGTTCGGTACAGGCGAAACGAGGATTTATGGCCGGTGCTTAATAAGAGACTGAATGCCATACGAATACGTGTGCTGAGGTCCAGGATAAGCTGCATTGAAGGCATCATAAATGGCATTGTTGGGTTGTGAGGGATTATGGAACATATTCATATTTTTGAAAGAAAAATCCATTTTACCGTCACTTTCCATGGGTGATGCTGAAAAATGAACCACGAGGAGTTTATGTCAAAGGAAAGCCAAATAATTGGACTTCAAATATTCGATGCTTCCTAGGGGTAGGTGATTAATTGAGGATGAAAGAAAAAGTAGGTACAACATCTGTGATAGTTTAAGTTTATAGACGTGTGATGCTTTGAGAGAGAACCTCAAGCTATGAGTTAATCTGAAAATATGTTACAGTCAAAATTTGAAGACACTCTATAAACTTCCCGATAGTAACCGACTATAGCAACCCTTTTGCGGAAACTTTCTCGTACATATATAGTAGTCATCACAAGGGATCATCATCGGGCACGGTGCTAAAGGATATAGGACGCTAACTAGGCGCGATAGTGTTTTCTGTCCTGGAATCCATGTTCAAACAATTGTATTTAAATGGTCTTTCAACAGCTCTACGCTCAGTGTATGTATGGTACATGCAGTATGGCAAACGACTGCCAAATTAGGTGAGTGGCTATGTCCATTATACTGTGACGTCCATAAATTGACAGACTCTTTGCGCTGTAATCACTAAGGATATAGTTTGGCCGTATGAAAGTACGAAGGCATCTATTATCCAGGAACTGTGGCTTGAGAGTTCTTCATTGTCTTTCGTAAACAAACTATTCTTGAATGCTCTACAGGCAAACCAGTCCGAACCCATTAAACGATGCCTTTGAAATTGCATTCAGGACGTACGTAACAAAAGTGGAGTTGACTACGGAATAGAGTGAGATCACCATTTAATGGTAGGTACTCTATATCATCGTTTTATTGTGAATTATTCCACGGAGACTATCTGCCGTGGCCATCATTCCGCGATATGTTTTCGGCGGTCTATCTCAATCACACACGGCTAAGTCCCGTTCAAAAATTGTTTCACCTTCGACAAGAGGAGATAAGTTTAATATACTTTCAAAGTTTGCCTTGACTGATAGTACAGGGTGAATGACTCGAACTCCAACTTTTTAAAATGCTATAATTTTTTTATATTTTAATAAATTTTATTGTGCCAAACCAAAAAATGATGGAAAATACATCAATTTTCAAATTGTATCAGTAGTTTTCAATATGTCCACCTTTGGCGCGAATAATGGCCTTGCGACGGACGAAGAAAGCATCGCACGCTGCACGCCAGTGGCTCTGCGGTATTTTGGCCTATTCCCGGCGAAGTGATTGTTTGAGGTGGTCCAAACGTTGGTATTTTTTAGTGCCAACCTTCGCCTTCAAAATACCTCAGACAGAGAAATCCAACGGATTTGCATCCGGAGAATTTGCAATCCATTGTGTCGAAGAAATGAAGTGTGGGACATTGTTTTTTAACAATCTTGGTTGACGCGCGCTTTGTGAGACGGTGCCGAGTCTTGTTGAAATGCCCACGGTCTCCGATCGCATTAATTTTGACGCCACGGTCCAAAAACACGAGCGGAGAGCGACGGTTATGGCAGCCCAAACCATCACCATCAGTGCTGCCTGCTTTCTGGTGGCCGTCTGAACGTGTAACTTTTCGAAGGACCTCTCTGGTAAGTAAACTCGGTCATTTTGGTTGCTGACATATTGCTCGATAACAAATGCCGACTCATCGGAAAAAACCAAATTCGGCAACTCACCACTTTCGTGGAAACATAGCAACTCCCTCGCTCTTTCGACTCTAACTTTTTTCTGTTGCGGTCTAAGATCGTGTACTTCTTGGAACTTCAATGGCTTGAGCCCAAGTTCATTTTTCAGTATGTGTTGCATCCGTTCCAACGATATGTTGAGCTCACGAGCCATTTTTCTTCCACTTCGACGCGGATTTCGCTCAATTCGAGCCTTCACTTTCCGAACCATTTCTGTCGATGTTGCTGTTTTTTTATGACCACCTCCATGGCATTTTGCAACGCTGCCAGTATCACGGTAACGAGCTATGGTTCGAGACACAAATGATTTATTCACGTTGAGATGCTGGAGGGCTCTAACCATAGCTACTTGTGGTTTTCCAGCCAAATATAAAGCAATCACACTATCAAAAATTTTTTCAACACAACTGAGATGCAAATCGTTTAAAAGGCTTGTAAATAATAAAATTATCTGTCACGTGTCAAAATATGAGCTCATTGTCATGAACGGTTTCGAGTTAGGCAGGGTGTAATTTTGATTTCGCATGGAAAACCCTTAGTGCACAGTATGAAAACAAAAGGATTTTAGTAAACTGTCACTTAAAAGTTCTGTTTAATCTTCCCACGCTATCTGTTGAGACTGATAAATCCCTAAAGCAACTTCATCTAAATGTGAATGATTGTCTTTGTGCCCTAAAAACTCTTTGAATCGATACTGATTCCTGGAATTCATTCCTAACTTTCTTTGATTCGAACCGTCTTCCTGAAAAAACACTCTTCCGCTGGGAACAAAGTTTAGAAAAGCCGTTGGAGATTCCAACATGGAGGGAATGAGCAACTTTAACGGTATAAAACTCTTGAAACCATTAGTGACATTCGACTTTCAACTAAACCTAAGCAAGCTGTCACAGACGCGCAAGGAAACAAAAAAGTAAACATAAATCATGCCAAAGCATATACCTGCGTTTTATGTCAACAATATCATTCTTTACGAATTTGCCCTTCATTTACACAAATGCAAGTCCAAGAGTGATAGCAAACAGTTCAAGCTCATAGGTTGTGCGCAAACTGTTTGGCTTCTAACCACACCACGCAAACGTGTAAAAGTCAGTTTACCTGCAAATTTTGCAAAAAACATCATCACACGTTGCTTCACAGCCGTTAATACAGTCCACTGTTCCACAATATAAGGTGAATACCCACTTTTCAACATCGCCGAAGCAGATACTATTGGCAACAGCCTTGATATCCATATACCACAGGGGCAGTAAACATAACCGGGTCAGAAGTAACTCTGATAGCCAAAGCTGCACAAATCCGTTTAGGACTGCCTGTTAATGTCCAGATATCTGGCGTTAACAAAGCTTTAGCTACGACATCTGAAGGCCTATACCACTTTTGCTTAGGTTCCAACTTAAGCCCAATTAAAATCTCTGCTCAAGCCCTAATCATTGATAACTCAACGGGACAACAACCGTCCCAGTCGGTCGATCTCTTAGACTTGACAGAATTATCTGAATTCAAACTCGCTGATCCTCAATTTTATATGTAAAACCCCTCCGGTAGATATACTCATTGGAGCTGATCTGTATGCCGATATTATTTTAGATGATGTTCGACATAATATTTTTGGAAAACTGCTCGCTCAAAATACCATCTTCGGTTGGATAATATCAGGTTCACTTCCAACGAATCAGTCATCAACCTTTACCACATTTGTCTCATATTTCAATCAGGTCTCGCTGGATGATGAGATAAAGCATTTCAGGGATTTAGAAGAGGTAATTGAACCGAAGCCGCTTTCCTGTGAAGACCAATTTTGTGAAAAACTGTATTCTGGGTCGACATATCGAACAGCAGATGGAAAATACGTCGTCGAGTTACCATTTATAATGCAATTTCCTCAAGATATCACGCGGCATTAGTGAGAAACGATTAATTTACTTAGAATGTCGTCTTAAGAGAGATCCTTTGCTGGAGTTCGAAACTACGATGTTATAAAAGAGTATTTCGATTAGGTGACATGAAGTGCGTGAAAGGTGAAGTACTGATGGAGTCGAAGAAAGTCATGTCTTATTACATGCCCTATCATGGAGGAGCTAAGCCAGAAAGCTCCACAACCAAAGTAAGGGTAGTTTTCAATGCATCAAGTCATTCCGAAATCTGGAAAAGTGTAAATCCTGTATTACAGCAGGATTTGATGAGCTTAATGCTCGAGTGGCGAAAATACAAATTCGTTTTAAACGCGGACATAGCAAAGATGTATCGGCAGATTCGAGTATACCCTAGTCACACCCCTTTTCAATCGATTCTTTTTAGACCTTTTTCTGATAAGCCCATCCAAGATTTTGAACTCCAAACAATCACCTTTGGCGTAAAATGTTCATCTTACTTTGGAATACGTACTTTGTTACGGTTGGCTGAGGACGAGAATGACAAGTACCCTATCGGAGCTTCCATGTTTCGGAATAACTTTTACGTTGATGATTTAATTGCAGGATTTCATTCTATTGAACAGGCGTTGGAAGCGCAATCTGAAATAATAAGCATCTTAGATACAGCCGGATTTCAGTTGCACAAGTGAACGGCTAATAATTTCTTATTGTTGCAGAACATACGCAGGGAGAATGTTCTCAATGACCAATTTCTTAACATAAGTGATCAAAGTTCTGTTAAAATACTTGGTGTTTTTTGGAACGCTAAGTTAGATAAATTTCACTTTAAGATCAATCCGATACTATTTTCAAACAGCGAGAAGTATTCTCCCACATAGCAAAAATTTTCGATTCTGCTGTTTGGACGGCCAACATCCTTATCAAAGCTAAAATTCTTTTGCAAGCCATCTGGAACGATAAAACTCAGTGGGATGAGAATTTAACCTCTTCATCGTTAGCCACATGGAAAGCCTTTACTGAGAATTTTGCAGAAATATCAAAATTGAGAGTTCCTTGATGGATTCTAAGAGCTCCTCGTAATATCATGCAAGTGCATGGATTTTGTGATTCTTCTGAACAAACTTATGCTGCTGCGATTAATATCCGAGTCAACGATAGCTCAGGAACTGTCTCGACTCTCTTAAGTGCTAAAACAAAAGTTGCTCTAGTTCGGTACCTTGCCGCGTCTCGAGCTGTGTGGTGCAGTTTTGCTGTCTAAATTAATGGCAAAGATCCTTCCAATGTTCAGACTCGTCTATGGTTTTAGGTTGGCTTGGAAAACCGCCGTTTTCATGGCGAACCTTCGTTGCTAATCGCACTGGTAAAATCAGAAGCAACATTGGAGGCTGTGAATGGAGACATGTGTCCTCTGACGACAATCCAGCTGACTATTGGGTACTAGTGAACTTATTAATAATGACTTATGGTGACATGGCCCAAAATGGCTTTCCTCTTCAGAAGACCAGTGGCCTTCCTCGGTTAACGAAGCCTTTGAGGACACCGATCCCGAATTAAAGCCGGAAAGATCAAATTTTTCTAGACCCTTTTTCTAAAACAGGCATGGATTTTGCAGGTCTCTTTGAGATAAAAACCTATATTGGTAGAAACTGTCGTATAACGAAGGGATACGTCTGTTTATTTGTATACTTTAGCGCTAAAGCTATACATCTAGAAGGAAGCATGGATTTTACCACCGCAGCATTTCTTGCAGCTTTCCTTCGATTTGTGGTCTTCCGCAAGACGTCTACTTAGACAATGGAACGAATTTCGTAGCTTCAATCGAGTCCTAAAGGAATTGTTCAAAATGGGGTTATCTTTGAATTTTATTCCACCGAGTTGACATCATGGGGGTGGACTCTGGGAGGTCGGAGTCAAAAGTTTCAAAACCCATTTCAAGAAAACCGCAGGTGGATCAAAATGCACATTCGAAGACTCTCCTTTGTCGAATTGAAGCTTGTATGAACTCTCGGCCAATGTCTGCTATATCCGAAAACTTAACCGATCCTCTTCCTCTTACACCAAGCCACTTCCTTATCGGAGCTCCTCTGCTATCTTTGCCGGAACCAATTCCGCATGAGACTTCAGTTTCTCTTGTAAATCGATGGGAAAAGTTGAAGCTTCTTCATATTCAGTTTTGCAAAAGGTAGAAAGAGGAGTACCTTAAGGGAATGCATAAAAGGTTTAAATTGAAAATTCCTCAGCGGGATATAAAAATAGTAACGATCCTTTTGACAAATGTGGGATCGGATTCAGCCTCGCAAATCATCAACACGGTCTCGTTTTGCATAAAATTGAGGTCTTTTGGCACCAACTTTGCTGCTACACGACGGAAACCCAAATCATTAACCAAAATGTCTTGGACATCTCTCTGATGGTTAATTTGCGGTTATTGACCAACATTTCTTTTACTTCATCAATGTTTTCATCGGTTTTCGATGTCGATGGTCTGCCACTGCGTTCATCGTCTTCGATTGACTCACGACTACTTTTGAACCGCTCGTTCTACTAGTAAATGACCGTTTTCTTTAGAGAATCGTTGCAGAAATACTTTTCCAACATTTCCAACGTTCGCGCACCATTAAATCCGTTTTTTTTTACGCAAAATTTAATACAAGTTTGTTGTTGCAAATTTGAATCCATTTCTTAAATTGTAAAAAATCGCCAACACACACAGCGATAGATGTACTCTTGGCTACGTAACTTTTGCAAATGTCAAGCTATGACGTAAAGGTTTAGAGGGAATGTAATCAGTAGATTTACCAACTTAACAAAGAAAACTTAACTCAAATCGGAACAATGGGAGTGCCATACGATGATGTCCCCCGGGAACTTTTTGATCAAGGTGATATTTAGGGTATTACCCGAAGGTTTTGTCGAGCATTCCGCGTGCACATCCGAAGATCGTTATCTTTCAAAAATTTGTAAGAGTCGTCAAGAGTGAATCCACCATTATCGAGCTTATTAGCTGACGAACCAGCTGTGCGATTTTGCAACATATCGACTGTTAAAAAGTGTAGCTATCAATAGTGGCTTGTTGTGCAAATTTCAACTATCTTGTTCTATAACACACCAACGGCATTATTTTCCAAATAGAGATGTTGTCTAGACAGCACTGTCAGGAGCTCGGTATTTATTGATCTGCTCCTCTCGAGTAACGACTTTCAGGACTTTGTTGGACTGATAGGCAACTACGCCAACGTCAGTCGATATGTATTTCCTTTGTTTCGTAAGTATGCTCTGTTCCATTTCCATTGTTTGTAACTTGCTGTTCACCCTTTATTGATATTTATAGAAAGGCCTCACACATTTTTTTTTAACAAGATACGAGTATTGGAGCCCAGAGAGTGAAGAAACGAACATTTTGCTCGACTTTAACAAATTATAACAAAATAGTTTCAATCCACGGAACTCTTTTCCTGTCATTGGATGCTGTTTTATATCCTCCCATTGACATCTTTCATCATATCCTCGAAATCCCGTGAACCTAATCCACTTTGGAACTTAAGATGAGGAATTTGTTACATAACTTACACCACTCAACAAGTCAAGCATCCGAATTGAGTAGGAACTTTTCAGATAAAGACGAAAATATTTGTCCAGATAAATTCTTCCAAAAATCGAAAAAAAACTAACCCAAAGCTGGCCAATAAAGCTAACCCCTAACATACACCTTCTGGACAGAAGACCATAAAAAAGAGAAATTCCAAATCAAAGACAAAGAATGCAGGCTCCTTCCAATCTCAGCCCCTTTCTTCTTCACGGCCATAAAACAAGTAGAAGGAGAAGCAATTTTTAACGAATGTGTTAAACCATGGCGAACTCTCTGGAACACACACAAACAAACATACGGAAAAAAAGGACATGCCAACGCAAGCACAAAGAAATTTAATTCTTTTTAATGACCACATTCGGATGGTGGTCAAAGTTTAATTAAATTAAATTTTCCAATTCTCCGAGACAGGACACAAGTGTTTCGTTTGAAGATTGTTGCTGTCTGTTCCATTTCGGGTCGCCATAGGGGTTGCTTCAAAGAACACATGAACCGAATGGAACATAGACCAGACGGCTGTCGACACCGTTTGCATCTAAATTTTTAATTGCGGTTTTTTCTCCACCGACTATGCTCTTAAGGAATACTTTTCGAAATTTAATGGAATTGAAGTTGAAGATGACTTGTCTCGTCATCCAATGGGGTTATGGTTTCGTTTGAAAAGAATTTCCATTTCATCAAATGAAAGACTATGCAATGAAATGTTGAAGTTTGGCTTGAAATTGCAGTAGAAGTTGCTCAAACTAGTTCAAATGAAAAGAAAATCATTTTGTGTTAATAGTCCTTTATGTCAGACTAGATGAGGGAAATGCCGCACTTGTCCAGTGGAAGACAGACACAGATATTCGTCATCACAAAGAAAGCGGATGAAATTAAAAAAAATATATGTAAAGTGTGGGAGTCAAAAGTCAACCCTGAGGAACACTGCTTTCAGGCAGAATGAACCATTCAACTTGGGCGATGCAAACAAACATTTCAGTCTATCAGACGGAAAGGATATGCGTACCCAAACTTTAGTGTAGTAAAGGTACTGGAGCAGACGGTTTACCTGTGGAGCAATCGAGGGCAGCAGGCCTTGACTTGTAAGAGAGCGTACACCATCTCATATCTAAAATTTGGATGCACGAAAATTTTCTGATCAATGAGACCTCAGCATCGTTTGTCAGATCCACAAGAAATGAGATGCTCTTATCTGCACCTGCTACTGGGATTTCAGTCTCCTTAACAACGCTTAAGACCCTTACAATATAAACGCTGGAATTATTTATCAACAAACTGATACGTATGGCATTTTTGTGGCTTAAGGCCCGATAGACTACAATTAATACACTACGGCAGATTCTATTGTTCAACTGCTTGCATACACCGTAGACATTGACAGGACGCGACGGTTTGTCTGTCACTTACAATTTACGGGGTAAAGCTTACCAAATTGTATAAATTAGGTTGAAAGGTCTCCGCATACAATCGCTAAGGTGCTCGGAACCGATACGATAAACAATTGCGACGCTATTTCCTCGTAATGAAATCAGAGTACCTTTATACCTATGATTAAACCCAAAGAATTGTTGGAAGCAGTGCGCGACAAGAAATCACGGCAACTGGATTTTATTCCAAACACGAGTAAGCACAAAAAGACTTATTTGTCGAAACATTTAACGCATGTCTTCAAAAGGGTGTTATCAGGAGCGTTGAAAGTGCCTACGGCTATTGCTATTGCAAAAGGGAAAAGGGTAATCAAACGTTCTTTCGCCTTATTGCAAATATTTTTGCTTCACATGATCGGAAAAATTCTTGAGCAGATAAATTACAATAGACTCTTGCCAGCAATTGAAACAGCTGGAGGTCTATCAGAACAGCAATATAGTTTTCGTAAGTCACTGTGAACAATGGATGGAATTATTGCCGTAGTAACTAGAGCTGAGACGTTATACAGGGCAGACGCTGGAAAGGAGGCATCAAGGAATACTGCGCCATTATAAAGTTCGACGTGAGGAACGCGTTTAGTTCAGCTATCTGGGAACGGACTATGAACTTAAGTTATTGGATTGAAATACAGGGCTTCCGTAAAATGATAACGCGAGCTATTTCTCGAATAGAATGCTCCTCTAAGACTCTGATTATGAACCTAAAGCGTACGTAGTTACTGTCGGTGTGCCATAGCGTTTGGTCTCAGGCCCTTTACTATAGCACATTATGTATGATGACATTTTACGCCTATAGACCCCATGCGAAGCGTTAGACATTGGATTTGCTGATGGCATTGTCGTGGTGTTTGCAGTAAGAATGCTAAAACAAGTTCAATTCTATAGTAACGAAACAATTGCAACTGTGTGCCGCTAGTTAATTAGAACCAGTTTGCAGCTCACGAATCATAAAACTGAGTTGGTACTTATTACGAGTAGAGAAATTCGCGATATTGATAAAGTTGGAGGCATAAAGTGGTTACCCAAACGTTTCTCAAATATCTCAAAGTTATTATAGGCCACCGTCTAGAGACGATACTGTCAATGGCGCGTTTACAGGTTTCGGAATAAAAGCGGTAAAAGTAGGCTTACTTGTGAATATGGAAAAACCCAATCTTTCACTGAAGAGGTGCACCACATCGACGGTTCGGACAAAACGTCATAATAAAAAAAAACTACTCAATAAGGTAGCCGGGACTTTTTCTACCTCAGCTCCTCTACTGATTCTGATAATGCCACATCAGTAAAAGTCAATTACAGTGTTCAGTTGTCAATCGGTATTTCTTTAGCCTAAAAGGGTAAATGAGTAAAAGTGCCTGTCAAGAAAGACTAAGAAGACCCAATATGAGACCCTAATCAAGCTGCTTCTGCTCTATGATGGAGAAGTATGGTAAGTAGCAAAGGCGAATGCATATATCCTTGGTCGTTTTGAGCGGCTTAAGTGGAGGAGAAATTACCACAAACATTAAAAGCTGCGCAGCGAAATAAACCGGCTCAGAATAATGTGCAACATTCGCTTGAGATGACTGGGACATGTACAGGAAATGATTTTTAATTCTTCCGCAGAGAGACAATAAAAGTTAACCTCACCTTAGGTAACGCGCACTAGCTGAATATTTAGGTACGCAATTAGAGTCAATTGCCAAAGAGGGGGCTAATTGGAGAGATTTTTCGGATAAGACTCAATGTAACCCCCGGACTGTAGTGACATAGTAAGTATGTTAGACTTAATAAGTAAACGAAACATATCTACATATTATTTTGGGCTAACTTTCTTTAAACGAACTAATGAATATGGCATTCGAAGGAGCTCTCAGCAGCATTAACACTTTCTTGATCACAACTTTCTTCAGGAATTATAACTAATACAAATGTCTATGGTGGTAGGTGGATCACTTCTTTCTCAATAGCAGATTATTAAATACAGCCTTTGTTTGCTTAACTACAATAAAAAATAAAAAACAAACAGGGCTTCTACTCTCTCCTCTTCTATAGAACCTACTCCTCAATGGGCTACTTATTTACTTGGTATGAAAACGTTGGATGTGGTGTAGCTTACGCAGACGACGTCACTATTCAATTGTTCGGCCAACATTTACAAACAAAAACTCACTTATTCTATTACATTGCAACAATATGCAACAGACATAGCCTTTTAGTCACATAGCTGTGGCCTTAGCGTAGATCCATTCAAAACAGATCTGATCTAATTCTCTCCAAATGAAAGTTAAGATATCTTGCTCCGTCCCATCCAAGTCAAATGGCACCATTATGAATTTCTCGTAAAGTGTTTGGTACCTAACAAACACTAAAAATATTGTAGAACTCTAAAGAGACGACAGTGTTGGCACAGGGTTCTTCTCTGAGGACTCCAGCGTACGACAAGTAGCAATCAGAACTTTAATTTCGAACATCATAAATTCGCGGGTGGTTAGATACTAGTGCGCATTCTTCAGTAAGATGGCTAAGCAACACAAGATCGCATTCTGTACTGTTTCGGGACACATGACAATTCCATTGACAGACTTAGACCCCTTAAAACAAATTATAGATAATTATGTCTTTAGTCCAACAAATAACACTGTTTAGCGCTCTGTAACACCAACCATGAATTGTCTCATCGGGATAACATAACTATTGTATAAGGCGTCTAGACTTATATTGCCCATATTCGATCCCAAATGAACAACAGGACTCACAAATATAATACCGAGACACAACGATTTATGCACGAGCTGCATGGATGAAAATGAAGGGGAATATGTGCTATATTCAGTTCTCAATTACCATACTTTGGCCCACATTATAATGCAATCTCAAGGCAGTTACCTCTTACACGGTCTAAATGACCATTGGTCTCTGAATATCACTGAACTGCAGAAATCTCAATGGCCCCAGGAGGAGCCTTGCATTGAGGTATTGCCCTCACATTCTTTTTCATTAGTAACACAATGGGCGTACAACTGGACTAAGTTCAACTCAACAAAAACCATTTTAACCTAACCTCCCCTAAAATCAAGCACTGTTGGTCACGCTAAATGGCGTCTGGCTTTCAAAAATATTAAAGGAGTTCTTAAACCGGGCAGTGGCCGACGGAGGAATTTCAAGGAACTCAAACAAAAGAGCTATTCTGACGAATTCGGAACTCAACTTCATAAGTATTTTCAGGGCGAAAGTGTGGATGGGATCTAAATGAGCCTTCCTATCGTTCTTTAGGTTCCGCCGTTGGGCTATCGTATCTATCACTAAAAATCGAAACCAGCTACGAAAGAGATGTTAGATGTATGTAAGCCTTGGAAGCGGAGTGATCCAAAAGAAAAAAATAACGCCAACTACTCAGTAGTGCAAAATTACTACACCAGGGTCCGACTATCGAACCAGAGAAGGTTGGAGATGTAGATTCTGAATTGCAAAAAGAATCATCGGAACAACTTTTGTTTTACAAGAAAGCCAAGTAACTGGCATGCCCTGCTTCAAACTCGAAAAGTAGGCTCATTGTCATAGTGTGCAGTTCTTTGCCACGAAAGTGAAAGGAATATTAGATATTTCCAGAGAGCGTTGGAGCACAGGAAAAATCCATATTCAGTCAATCGTAAAAGCAATTATGTATTGACCTGATCAGTTATTCAAAAGGTGAAAAATGGGAGCAAAGTCATAGGCACCCTAAAAACCAATAAGGTGCGGAAGTCCTTTCTGAAACACATAAGGTGGCTTTCGATCAGTTAAACTTCACTTTAACCAAATCCTCCAAAACAACAAAGTATATATAAGACTACGAGTTGCAAGTCGCCACCTATCAGATCTTTTGTTTGAGTTCAACAAGGTGGTGTCCTTTTTCGGGTTTCCGGGAACTCCAATTCAACTACTCGTAGGTTACGTTATTTTAAAAAATCTGTGATGTGATGGGTGTTTATTTCTTTTGAGTAAGTAACAATGTTTACATAAGTAGACAATAATGATACAGCGTTGACGTTCTTCGCCTTCTTGTTTCCAGATTTGAGACGACATTGAGGCCTCTAAGGATTATTCTAAGGTGTGCTTGGTGTAATTGTGCTACCTACGCTGCTACCATAGTGTCACGAGTCTTGCGAATCAGCTAAGTCATTTGCTATATAAATTAACCTGTGTTGTGACTTTTAATCGTTTATTCCTACCTGACAACTTTTTGGATATCTAATTATAACATCTGGAATTTCGATTCTGGCCTGGCTCTGGCCTCCCAATATTGGCTAGAGGTTTTGGTTCCGGATTCGGGCTTATGAAGAATTCTAGTTTCAGATTTCTGAATTTTACATTCTATTTTCTGATTCCTAGCTTCTGCCTCTTGGTTTCTGAGCTCTGGCTTCAAGATTCTGCATTCTGTTTTAAGGCTTCTGACTTTCCAATTTTGTCTCCGGGGATCTAGCATCTGGCTTGAGTTTTAGTTTATGATTTCCCTTTCTTGCTTCTAGCTGTTGGCTGCAAATTTCAGGCGTTTTGCTTCTGGTGTTTGCGCTCCAACTTTTTGTTCTCAGCGTCTAGATTCTACCTTCTTACTTCTGGCTTCCTGTTTTTAGCTTTTGATATCTAGGTGGTTTTTGGCTTCTAGACCATGGGTTCTCTCTTCCGGGTTCTTGCTTCAGGACTTTTGCTTCCCGCTTCTGGCTTCCCACTTCTGATTTTGGAGTTTGATTTCTAAATTCGGGTCTTTCTGACTTTAGCATTCTGGAGTGTTGCATATTACGTCTGGTTTCTGGCTTCCGAGTTCTCGCCTTTAGTTTCTGGCTTGGTCTACGTGTTCTAGGCTCTAACTTCTGGCTTTTGATTTATGGGTTCTGGCGCCTAGATTCTGGGCGTCTGACAAACTTATGGCTTCCAGTTATAGGCTTTCGGCTTCTGACATCTGACTATCGGCTTCTGGCTTTTGACTTCCGGCCTTTGATTTTTACTTCTGCCTTCTGGCTGCAGACTTTGGCTTCTGGTATATATCTACTGGCTTCTGACTTCCGTATTTTGGCTACTGGTATCTGACTTCTGGATTCTGGTCATTTTGGCTTTTGACTTGTTCATGTTGGACTTTGGTTTCTGTATTCAGCCTTCTGACTTTCAATTTAAACTTTGAATATTGTCTTCTGGTTTCTAGCTTTTGGTTTCTGTGATATGGCTTCGGCTTTTGGGATTCGGCTTTCAGCAGATTTCTGTGTTCTGACCTCTGAGGTTGATTTCACTGTTCATGCAAACAGAACAAGAACAATGATTTTCGGAACTGCATAAGATGCTATGACAATTACGGGTCACCTGCAGCCAAACAACAAGGGATGGCACTCAACTCTTAAAAATCCTCTGCCAGTCAGGAACTACTTTCAATTGAGCTGGTCAAAGCAAAATGATCCCTAACTTACGGCTTAGCTGATGACAATTAACGTCAAACTTAAGTTGGCAAAGGCGCGTACGATTCAAGAGTGGAGAAGAGTGACCCAATAAACGGTTATCAGTGCGAGTTCCTTTATACGACTTATGACAGCATTAGATACTGTTATCAGAGCATCTCAGTTGCAAACAATGAATGCAAAGCTTCCTTGTTAACGTACTCGAAAATCAGACTGCCAACCCGACTGTTGTAAAAAATGCGCGCATGCAGATATTCCAGTCTCCTCAAATGGCCAAATTCTATGAGTAATTTGACATCGGAGGACTGCAAAACCGCAGAGTTTTGACTGCAGTGATATAAAAAGTGTACGGTAGAAAACATGAGAGATACTAGACCAAAGATTGTGTCCAGAGGATATAAAAAAGGAATACAACAATAAGCAAGAACCTTGCCAAGAAGAAACACTTCTAAATAGTGATTCATCTACTTCACATATTAGAACTATGGCAGCCGCTTATTTCGTCCACTCGATCAACATGAGAAAACCGAATCCAAATTCAAAAATAACAAGGCAGGTCTAGCAGATATTCTACCCGCGAAGCTATTCGCAACGGCAGATATCAAGACAAGTTGTATAGCTGTTTGCATTTCCTGACCTGATTTTAACGACACATGAATGAACCTTGTTACAGAAAGATCACGAAGCCTGTTTGCATTGCCACTTATGTCAAATTTTGATATTCCATAACAATAACTCCTCGGTTGCGTATTCCATTCACACCACATGTGCGCCCTTAGATGAACCCTTTAAAGTACATTGTCATGTTTCGTCTAGCCGGCTCTTCCTCTAGATCCCCATAACAATGGGCCATTTCAATCCATTATCCCTCAGTAGCTCATCATCCGTTATCCTTAAAACAATCATAAAATTGTCAGATCAATCACAATAAACATAAAATCGACGGTCGTGATACAACAACTTCCACCGACATCAACAAACGAAATGACAAGAAATTCATCTCTCATCTCTCATCTCTCATCTTCATCCTTATGTTCAGCACTCCCGTCTCTCCCAAAGATTTATCACACCACCCCCGCTCATTGTGTACACAAAAGAATTAAACAAACAAAATTGTTTAAGTTGTTTCCCTAAACGAAAACGATGACGTTGACGGAGAAGAACAAATGCAAAGCAAAAACTTAAGTCCTTTCGGTTTCACTGCGAGCGGTTAGTGGGTGGGTGAGTTGGGGTGTATGTCATATCTTTTGGCGACGAGAAAACTTATTGGCTCACCCATTTCCTGGGGACACAGAAATACACATCCATGTGCGCTTAAGTAACAGATAACATGACAAAAGCATCAGCACCCTCTTGTACTCTGCATATTCTCCAGCTACCCCTGATGTGTTTGCTTTTTTTTTGTTTTTTTTTTTTTAATCCTTAAATGCCACTTTAAACTGTCAAGGGCTCCAGGGGGTGGTGTTTTGTGTTGTTTTTCTATGTGGGGGTTGGAATGTGCTCAAGTCAAACAAATATGTAAAGGACACTTTAATACTCGACGGAATATTAGTTTAATTGCCTTACGCACGCAGCAAGGAATGCCAAATGTATCTGACAGTTATCCGTGTATTTCGTTTGTTTTGTGCTACAAAAGAGAGTGGCTGGGGTCGTTGTTGTTTGGTATGTGGAACTCATCTTTTACCATATAAAGGATTAAAAACTTAAATAACAAATAACATAACGATTGTAAGGGATGAAATGTAAACGATGAGTGTATGATAATAATGGCCTGCTCGATGTGGTCGGTAGTAGTTGAATGAGTAATGAGCTTGAAGGGGTATCATCTACAATCATATCAACTGAAGTTGCTGATTGGGAGTATCAACTGCAAAGTCCTTGGAGATAATCCAGCCTAATGAACTTTTTTTTTCTTCCCTCTTCGATGGGTTCTAAACTCCCCTACCCCAAAATGTAATGTCATTAAATATGGCCGAAAAGTTTAATTTGTCCTTGGCTCTATGCAATCTTTGGCAAGAATTCTTTGCATGAATATCGGTGGGGTAGTTGGATGAAACTTCGAATTAGAGGGATGAAACAATGTAATCTTTGGGCATTTTTGGCAATGCACAGTGCCTGTCCCTGTAAGGGACAAAGGGGTGCATATAAATTGCGTTATTTTTCGAACGAAATTAGCACCTCGGGAGTTGAAATTCATTTAAGGACGAATGATACTGTCAGAGTCATTGTAATGGACGTATCTAGTACCCGAAAGTAAGGGAATAAAACTGCTTGGGTTGTATAATTTGATTCCTTTGCTGTCATGGACCAAATGAAATTACGTATTTTGTCATCACCGGGTGGGCTTAGCTAGGCTGGGCTTTGTTACTTTATGCGTTATTTAAAGTTGCCAAGTGTGAAAGTGTTCACAGTCCACCTGAGGGTTGGTTATTTCGTCGGGTGGATGCTTTTATGGGGATAATTTATCTTAGAAATTGGATTTTGCTACTGTTTGCCGTTTATTAATAAACAACGACCAGGGTGACTAGATTGGATATGTTGGGTTGAGGAAACGCAAAAGAGTAATAAAAAACAATGAGAAGGCGTAAAAGTAACAGTGAAATTAAAAAGTGAAAGTGCAAGGGTCGCTGGAACTCAATTTGATTTTCGTAACTAAACGAAAATTTCAAAGTCTAAGGATTTGATTTATTCGCTGAGAGGCTAGTGACCCTTGGGGCTATCAACATGCCCAGCGGTTACTTTCCAACTTTGGCAGTTCCTTTTGGTGTGGAGGGTTCATTTTTTTTCTAGGTTTGCAGAGGAAGAGGAGGCCAGATAAATATCCATAATCTAGGGTTAGGCCACTCTAGGATTTTCAAGAAATTGATTTTTTTAATCAATAGATTATGTCCGGAAAATATGTTGAAGTACTTGTGTAAGTGTAGTACAAAGCCAGGTGGGCAGCGAGTTTAACTAAAAATTTCAAACGCGTTTATCTCAAAGTTTCAAGTTCACCGCACCCATAACTCGAACAACTCACTTCAAATTTTAACTAGATCTTCAAAAATATATTGTCTGTTGTAAAATGTAGGATTGTTTTTTATATGACATAGTTCATTTGCTATTAACAATTTTCTGCCGATTTTTCTGCGAATTTTGAAAGTTTAAATCTCGAAGTTGGCCACTCGGCCAAAAGTCAATGTTGGTACGGCCGTAGACCCCTCTAAAAAAGAGAAGCCATCTGGGAAACACTGCACAGCCGCCATTTTTAAATAAATTATTTTATAAAAATTATGCTTTACAGTCAATTATATGTACGAGTACAATAAACTTCTACCTTTGCAAACTCGATTTATTTTATATTTTTCCTGAAAAAAAAAAATTACAAAAAAGACTATTTATACGCACTCTTGAGTGGCCCAGCCCCTTAAGTTCGTGTATTCAGCACGACGCTGACTTTTCTCCCTAAGAATTATTTTCTTAAGTTCAAGAGAAGTTTCAAATAAACTTACAGCAGCCTTCAAAAAAATGAAATGTTATATCTGGTCCCTTATGTTTAATTTCCTATTCTAGGATTATCTACGCGCATGCCAAATGATATTCTTTTTAAAAAGGCCAACGCATTCAATAAGGATGTCTTCAGTGTTGTTGTCTGTACAAGCACTTTCAAGTAGTCAGACAAAGAACTAATCCAGGTACTCCTTATATAAGATATCTCAGTCCATCGAAGAAAGTGCCTTGTCACGACGCAAGTACAATAAGTAGCCTTCAGTGCATCTTACTGACGGACAGCAGGAAAGTCGCATATGGACACCGGGAAGAGTTTGTTTGGTTTGACGAAAACTTTAAGAGTCCTCCCACTTGCAGTTGTGGTCATATGAAACCCAACACTTTGAAGAAGATGGAGGCTAAAGTAATGCAGGTTCAGGTCCTGAAGACTCTCCTCTGAGTGTTGTCTAGCAAGCTTATCAGCGATTTCGTTTCCCATGGTCCCATTGTTTTTTTTTTTTTTAAAGAACTTAACACTCAAGTGGGTATGAATACACTTATAATGCCTCAGCATGTGTTAAGTTTTTTTGGAAAATGAGATAGAGAAAGAAAGAAAGATGTTTGGGTATTGAGTAGACTAAATTCTTAGTGGAAGTTGGCTTGATGTTGATTTCTAGTCAACTACTCGTCTTACTTGATTTTCGTTAAGTGAAAAAATGGATGTCCAATGGACCAAATATCTCACGAAAAATTTTTCTTTCAAAACGACCAACTATATGATCACCCGATTTAGAAAGGGTCCTTTGTTCGAGAGAGAGTCTTACTACACAGTTGCTTTCTCAGCTCAAAGAAACGACGATTGGCAAGCGTTATTCTTCGTTTGATTTCTGAAGAGATGTAGTTTTCAGATGTGATAGCAGAGCGGAGGTTGACAACGTCCCTTACTACCTCAAAGTTATAGCTGTCGATTGCGACATTCTGGCCGATTCGTTGATGTTGGCTGTCTCTTCTTGTTGACAGCATATATTTTATTTTGCCCTCGTTTACTGCTAGACCCATTTTTTCCGCTTCTGCTTCTATGCTCGCAAACACACTGGTGACCAATAATATGAATATCGTCGGCGTATGCAAGGAATTGTACAGACCTCATGTGTTAGCTTGTGAGTCTTGCACAATTCTTTCCAGTACGATATTAAAGAAGTGGCGTGACAGCACGCCGTCTTGCCTAAATCGTTTTTTGACATCAAAGGTCTCGGTTAGGTCGTTACCGACCTTGATGCAGCAGCGAGTTTTCTACATCGTCATCCTGCACAAGCGGACGAGTGTGGCAGGGATGCCAAAACTAGACATGGCTCTGTATAGCACGTCTCTCTAGATGCTGTCAATGCGGTTTTAAAATCGATAAAAGGTGGTGAGTATCGATCAGAACTTCTTGTGTTTTCTCCAGGATCAGTCGTAGTGTGAATATTTGGTCAACTGTGGACTTACAGGACTAAAATCGCACTGATAGGGTTCAATCAGATCGTTGACAAATGGTTTAAAGCGCTCGCATAATACGGCAGACTAGAACTTATGTGCGATGTTTAAGAGACTGATACCTCAATAGTTGGGGCAGTTTAGAGGGTCTCCTTTCAGGCATACATTTATCTGACTAAATCTTGAAAATAAGTTGGTGTATGCTCTCTAGCAAATCATCTCCTTCTGCGATGAATAGTTCGACGGGTAGGCAGACCGGCCCCGCTGCCTTGTTCGACTTCAGTTTGGATATTGCTCTCCTCACTTCATTTTGGTCTGGTGGACGGAGTTCTTGACATGCATCATCAATATTGAATGGTTCGCTCTGCCTGACAGCGGAATTTGAGGCATCTTCGCCGTTTAGCAGTCTGCAAAAATAGCTTTTCCATATCCTCAGTCTTTTTACCTGTTACCTTTTTACGTTCTTATTAACTTTTGGTAAAAATTCCGAACATTATTCCTTGAGTAGCACCTCTCTATTTCCTCTATCACGCCCTTCTCATGCTCTTTCGTTTTTCTCCCGAAATGCCGGTATTCTTCCCTCCTCTTTTGCTCGTAGAGCTCAAGAGCCGCTCTCGTCCTTTTGTGCAGCGCCATTTGCAGGCATGTTATTTTGCTGATGTGCTAGCCAGTATTCCAACCAGTGGTTTCGTGGTGATGGGCGGGTGAAACCCAGCATGTCAGTTGCGGCATTTCTGATGGCTCATCTAACCCACTGATCTTCAGCACTTGATGCTGGCTGCAAAGGACTTTTCGAGAAGTTGACGCGATCGGCAAAGGTTCTAGCGGCTTGTTGCGATTGCAACTGTTCAACGCTAAATCTCCTCATAGTATTTCCCCGTTGTTGTGGAGTCTGAGATATTCGTAGACTTACCTTGACTACAACTAGGTAGCGGTCCGAGTCTGTGTTGGCCTCTCGAAATGTTCGGACATTTAAAATATTTGAGGAGTGCTTTACGTCGATCGCAGAATGGCCATCCCGGTTGACAGTTTGCTGATCTGGTGTCTGCAATGTTCCCTTGTGAATATTGAGGTGAAGAAACCATGTACTTGCTACAGTAACGTTTCGTCACGCATCGAAATCTATTAGCCTACATCCGCTTCCAGACGTGGTGTCGTGTAGGCTATGTCTTCCGATTGTGCTACCGAAGATGTCTTAATTTCCAATTTTGGCATTAAAGCGCCTTGGACGATCTCAACATCATACATCGAACATTGCTCGTAGGTTTTGTCGAGGAGCTCGTAGAAACTTTCTTTGGTAGAATCGTCCTTTTTCTTTATTGGGGCGTGAGCGCATATGAGGCTGACGTTAGCAAATTTACTTTTGATACGGATTGGTATAAGGCATACACTCACGTGTCGAAAGCTCAAGACTTCTTGTCTAAGTCTGCCGCTTACAACAAATCCGCACCCAAATAGACGCTGCTTACGTTCCCTGTAACAATCACCGTAGTAAATATGACAGTTTTTCATCTTTCTGTACCTGGCCCATTCCACCGCTCTTCCTGGATGGCTGTAATTTCTGCTTTATAGCAGTTTAGGGCCGCCGCTAATTGTTCGGCTCCCAGCGAGCTATTCAAAATCCGAACATTCCACTTGCCGATCCGAACGTCGTTGTCCTTTGTTAGTTTGACAGAGTCGTCAACAGTGAAGCCGTCCTTTTCCGAGGCTATTGGGCGTTTCGAAAGAATTACTTTTTACGTGGTTGGGCAGTTAACACCACATATAACCCCCAGTGTGGAGGGCCAGACACTTTTTGGGACCCCTATGGCAAAAGAGGCCGGACCAAATTGCGGAGCCAGTAGCCCGCTTCGGGGATGTGAGTGCTGCTGCTGACTTTTTTTAAGGGCTCCACCAACTCTTTTCCAACATCATGTATAGAGATAACACCAGTTCGATCTAGCTGAAACTATGGACGCCACCATTGATTCCATCCTTAGAATTCGTCTGCTGCAGTCTGGAAACAGGAGAAAATGCCTTAAGTACACTTTTGTATATATTGTACATAAACGATGCAACAGAAAATGTGTAAAGAGGAATTGATTTGAGCCGAAGAAATATCCCAGTACTATTACTTACTGATAGCATTGTTTTCCTCGCAGATACAATTGACTCAATGCAATTAATAATTAACCGGCTCGAATACAATTGCGGAACTTGGAACCTGTCCTTAAATCTGTTTGAGACGAGGACGATTTTTCTTTATAGAAAGGAAGACGCAAGTGTTCACGGAGAGAACATTGGAAATTTCAGTGTGATGAAATTGAAATAGTTCGAGAGTATAAGTACTCGTATCTCAGGGACTTAATTACAGCAAATCGTAACATATCCAAGAACCTACAAATGAAATTAATAGAAGCACAACAGGCAATTTCTGTAGTATTGAGTAAAAGAGTATTCCGTGCAACTACAGCCTCCATTCTCTTATATGCGGCCCAATTATGCGGCTTTCGCTCTTACAAAGGTCGAAAAGTCCCTTCGCTCTTTTATCAAGAGGGTGTTCAGATTCCCGTATTCCTCACCCAATTATATGCTCCACCTCGATATTGGACTATCACCCCTAAGCTTCATCTAGATTGGAGGAAAATGCGTGCAAGTGTGGGCGAACTTTGGAAGTCCATCCATGGAACAGAAATTGTGCACACTACTGGACAAATTAGGCCATAAATTCTATGAGTAATTTGTAAATGAAGCTCAGTCTGAAGAAAACTGGACCATCTTTTAACTTATAGCATAACTGATATGATGAACATAATCCCTAAAGTAAGAAGAGAACTGATCAACCTAAATTGTATACCCCATTGACCGGAATTCTCAATCATTTGCGACCTATGCAACATCAAGCAACGGGAAGACGTATTCACATCATCGCGATATACCCCATTTTACAAGGATTTCGGAGCAGTTACTTTCGAGCCCAGATGCTTGAGTTGGAGGAAACGATTAAACAGTGCCCGAGGCTGGGAATTGCTGTATGACTACACGGCCAATGCGCTACGGTATTGAAATTGCATTATCGAAGAGAGTTCCTAAAAGTGAATCAACTTTAAAAAATGAAATTGCCGACCTCGTCAGAAATGTTCGATAACTTGGCTTAGACGGCTACAACGCATGGAATCCTAGGCCCCGTTGAAAAAGACAACGTTGTAAAGGACCTGGTTATCTGATACCCTGATCCACCCCGGACTTTAGCGTCATCTAAGTAAGTAATGCAATTACGCAATCCACTAAAATAAACCAACAGTAGTGAGACTGAAACCGAAAATCACCTTTTACACCAGGTTTTTTCAGCGTAGCAGCTTTCGCTATCCCACGACCCAAAAACCTCATAAAATTAACTTCCCTGACAGCTTTCAATTTTTCAAAGCCCATCTGTTCCCTGCCCTTCAACTATACACATTTTGGTTGATCCGACAAAAATATTTTGCATCCATCCCAAACAAGTTCGTCTAAATTCAACATCATCTCAAATAAATATTTATCTTCCGGTTGGTGTATTATAATTTTGCTGTGTACCCTCTTAAGGAGACTTTAATCACAGGTAACAAATTATATGCTTCATCCTTACGTCTAATTTTGTCGACCCGCCTTCCCATTTTCCACAGTACAAAGGTGTCCATTGAGCCCTCTTCAAACAGGGATAAGTACAGAAGTAAGTAGAAAAAAATGAAGACGCTGACCCTCTTCTCACATGGGATGGTACCCCTAAACTCAGGTCGTCCTACCTTTATCTCTTCCTAAAAAGTGGGCTGGAAGAATAATTCAATGCCTCAAAGATATATTACTGTTTGTGGGCTTTAAGAATGGATTTCCTCTCGTTGGAGTTCCCTTAGCCAGGGAGCAAGTCAAGTCACCTTTGAGAATAGGAAACGTACAAAATTGATTTGTCAAATTCTTCTAAGGAAATGTTCCTTTTGGACTTTTGTAAATAATGTGACAGTTCCACCTGACCATGTAATTTATACTATCCCCCCCTTCCTAAAAGTTCCACCCTAAGCACTGCAAGGCAGTATGTCACATGAAATTTAAATTAGTTTCCAACCCCACTTGCATCACTTAAAATCATGCTAGTGACAGGGACAACTAAAACATGAATTTCCATCTAGAGAATGTAATTCATTACATAGCGGCCCTCCCGAAAAATAAACTTTATTCACCCTATCCCCAATTTATAGTCCACACCACCATTCCCTCCTCAGCACATTATGTATGTGTAGCAAATTGAAAATGTCGTGTGAATGCGATGCTTGAAGTGTTACCAAGGACTCGTGTGTTCATAGTGTATTCGTATCTTCTGTGGTAAGTTTTGTTTACTCCTAGCAGTATACTAGTACACACCACCGTTTTGGAGGGTGGTCGGGTCGTAATGAGCCGAAGAAAAAGGGTTAACTGGGAAAGAGTATTAAAACCCCCAGGGAGGCCGGTGTTATGTTCGTTTGTCGTTTGTTCTGTGTGTGGTACATGAAAGAATTCATTTCATATGATCTCCCATTCCAACCCACCACCTCCCTCCACAATTCTGTGTGTTCATGTGTTCATGAGCGTTCATATAATCTGACAAAGAACGATAACAAAAATACTTTTACACGATGAAACTTAAGAGTTGTTTCTGTGTGTTGCACGTTAAATGTTACACATCCCCGGAGAGTGATTTGCAAGAAGTGCATAAAGGAGTTGTTCCTTGTTTCTTATTTCTTATTTCTTGTTTGTTGTCTCATGTTGCTTTAGGGAAATTGTCTGTGTAGAAATTAGTGCAGAAGTGAATAACATTCAGAGGAGTGGCAGCATTTTATTTTACTACCCCAGACGTCATGCAGTGATGGGTGGGACAGTTGATGGAATCGTGGTAACTCAAAATATGAACTGCGTAACACTATGTCCTTGGTTATCACTGTCATGTTAAAAAAAGAAGGTTTCAACAAACCATCCAATGCATCCACTGTAGATTTATGAAAATACTTTCAAAAGTGCGCAGGTTTTCTTCACTGATAGTGTATTATAGGGTGTCATTAGAGGAGGTTGAATGTCCATGACTAAGGTAACCTGATACAACAGGTTCCGACGAGGTCTTTCTTTCTATCCAACCAGCCTAAAAGACCACTTAAATGCTTCCTAAGCAATTGGAAGATGTTAGCTTCTAAAATCAAGCCAAACTTGTGATATTTTATAGTGATTTGCATAGCGATAATTTGTGAGCACAATGTTTTAGACATATTTACAAGTTGATTCTAACATTGAGATAATAGATCACAAATTCTTAGAACCAGTTCACACTCATATGGGATGTGACGTAGATCATGCACTGATCGAAAAAAAGAAACGAACAGAGGTACTGACTCACCATCCTCATGACTGGTTCAACTTTATCCGAACTGTGGTTTCAAAAAACCCTTTCAGAGTAATTAAAATGAAGAGCGAAGATTTCTTCAAGAAATCAAAAAGAAAACTTCTGTGGAGGAACCGGGATGAAGATTGCAGCAAATTTGTGTGAAATGAGGTGAGATGGTTGAGATACAACAAAACTATGTTTGCCAAAATTAAATATAAAAGAACCTCGAGTAAAATCAGCCATTTTTAACATTAAATGTTGCAAAACGTGGTGTCAACTCACTGAAATTGAGTAAAATTCGCAATGCACCATCCAAAAATTTAATAAGTTCAAAAAAAAAAGAGAATGACCTCATAAGCTTGTTTACATGTATTGATCCAGTGTTTCATGAATTTTATAACAACTTAGATACAGAACCTGCGGCTGATATATGTATATTCGGACTTAATAGATAAAGATGAAGAGAAAACTGAAGAGTTGTATGTCTTATTTTAATTAAATCTTTTTTTTTATCTCTTAACTTGAATTTTCTTTTTTTTTGTTTATATTTTTTCCTTTTTTGTTATTGTGAATGTTCTAATAAAAAATAAATAAAAATGATATTCAAGAAAGCGTATAGATATTATTTAAAAAGACGTGAACGGAAATTTTCGGTTTGCAATAAAAGCTTAAGTGACATAGGTAAGCAATAAATGTTAAAATTAATTTTGGAAAAACAACTTAAAAAACGTTTTTTACAATAAAATTGCTAAGAAACAAATTAAGAATGGAACAAAAAAAAAAACACATAACGGTCACGGTTGAAGGCCTCTATAAGAATTTGTATAGTTTTTGTTCCTAAAATTCGTCCGTTTTTTCCACCATTTAAATGAAATTTCAAAGCGTTGTGCCCGATAAATACGTTTAAAGACATAAGCCATTTTTGCTTGTGGCCACAAAATTATTCAGTCATTCCTATTTTTCCCAAGATTTGATGTATCCATCAATCAAGCCCTCTCAGACAATCAATTGATTAAGGCAGGAGCTCCACGCAGATCTGTTTTTGGTCCGGTCCTCTTTAATATAACATATATGTATTCCCCCGATTTGCCCAAATCGATGAACTGTAACATTGCCTATTTGCTTACGATACTTGTACTCGTATATGTTGTTCAGATTGAATTAATTTCAACGTTGAAACTAAACAGCAATCTGACTTAAATGCTGTCGAAGTATATTGTTGAAATTAACATGAATGGTTCTAACACTCAAGCTATATTTTTTACTCGTAAAAGAAAAGCTTGTTTACTTTTCCAAGTAACAACCTCCTTATCAATGGTGCTCAAGTTGAGTGGAAATCGAATACAACGTATATTGGCATATACTCGGAAAACCACTTAACATTCAATCTTCATGTTCAAGAAGTCATCAAAAAAGTTTATGTCACAATAAGGGCTCTCTACCCATTTATATGCAGGAATTCAAGGTTGCACGACGCTAACAAGTTATTAATTTGTAAAACTATTTGCCAGGCTAAAATATTCTATAGATCTCCTGTTTGGTATGTATGTGTACAGAAAGTCATCTGCGCAAACTTCGAATAACACAAAATAATTTGCTAAATTTTTCTCAACAGTGGAACTACATAAAATGACTAACATAGAAATGGTTACAACTTTATCATCAATATGTATAGCACCTCTTGCTTATCATCCGACCATTACTTGATATTAAACTTGGCTTCATATTGAGTGCATTTCGACTTATTTATTCATAAATTTTTTGCATATTAATTAATTCATTTATTTATTTGTTTAATTGTTAATTGTTTGTTATTTATTTATACGTGTAGGGGAAGGTTGTGTACCTTGGACCTAGAGTATATTCTTCCGACAAAAGTCGCGCTACAATTTACGCACTATGTTGCAACAAGCTTACTCACTCTACAACTTAAAGCGCGACGAGTCGATCTCGTAAGTAATTTGCTCTGAATATTTTTTGAGGCCAAACGTAAAATTTTATGTATTTTTTTGAAGCGTGCTGTGAAAAAATTCCAAGTGGAAGTAGTCTCCGGATAATTTTCATAGATAAATAATTTGTTTAACTTTTCAATTTAAGTCAGGTAAATTGGAGTTATTAAAATGGAAAATAGTTACGATTGTTAAACTACATAAAGTGCGCATGGTGTACCTTGGTCCAATACACACTTTTATTTTTACTTCAGCTTTATAACCATTTTGATTTTTCTGCCTTTGATTCTAGTCTTACTATGCCTCTCAGTAAATTAGACGTAAAAAGACCTCCGGTCGATAAAACTTAAACATAACATTTCGAAGACAACATTGCTCCGTCATCTCAAATACCATTGCAGTGAGACAAATTTTACTAGCGAAGAGGAACTTGCTTTAGTTGATTTTTTAACCACAGCAGCTAAATTACACTATGGCCTCTCAGAATCTGCAACAAGAAAACTGTCATTTCGTCTTGCAGCAGCTAATTAGAAAAGAGTTCCAGATTCATGGACAAGAGAAGAAACTGCTGGAGTTGACTAGATGCACGCATTTTTAAAACGCCACCCAGTTTTGTCGCGAAGGAAGCCTGAAGCAACTAGCCTCTCAAGATCAACCTGCTTTAATCGGGCAAACATCACCGCTTTTTTGACAAATTAAAGCATTGCCTAATTCATTTTAATTCTGGACTTGAAAGTATATGATACAGTCTTGACTAAACTGCGAATTCGACAGTCCATATTCCACCAAAAGTTTTTGCACTCAATGTGGAGAAGCAAATTGGGAGTATGACCTCAGGCGAACGTGGCATCAATGTTACCATGATTGCGGCTCTCAATGCTATAGGAAATCATGTGTCGCCCATGTTAATTTTTCCAAGCGTGCATTTCAAGCAACATATGTTATTCGACACTCCACCAGGATGTATTGGGGCGCTAATCCGTCAAGCTGGTCAAATGAGAAGCCTTTTGCGCATTTTCTGAAGCACTTTATTCAACATGTCAAATTTCCTCTGGAGAAAAAGGTATTGTTAATTATGGACAATCATGATTCACATATATCTCTTTCTGCCATTAACCTTGCAAGAGAAGCTGGAATTATGCTGTTAACCCTCCCGCCTCAAATCTGGCACAAAACGCAGCCTATTAACAGAACTGTTTTTTGACCATATAAGACATATTTCAACAAAGCTGCAAATGAATGGATCCTAGCGAACCCAAGAAAACCAATGACTATATATAATATTGCTCAAATTGTTGGCAAGGCATATCCGCAAGCATTTGGTCAACAGAATATTAATAAGGGATTCCAAGTTACTGGCATTCACCCACTCAATGAAAACATCTTTACGGGCGAGGAATTTTTGAGAAGCTTTGTTACAGATCGAAAATTTTCTGATGAATCAAGCAATGTAGTCACTCAAGTTACTAAGCCGGACAACATGGAAGCAAGCAGTTTACCAGGACCATTCAACAGTGGGGTCCTTCCTTCAAGTTCCATGTTTATAACACCTGAAGCGATAAAGCCGTTTCCAAAAGCAGCGCTATATTAGCAGAATATACATCGTGGAAAGAAGAAAGGAAAGACAAGGATATTCATAAACACTCCTGAAAAAAATGCCATCATGCCTGCAACTGTCAAAAAGTCTATTCCAAAAAAACGAAAAGCTGCAAAAAAAGGAGTTCTAGACGAATCTTCCGATGATACTGAGAATATCATGCTTCCAATGGTTCCTCAAATTATTAGGCACTTACTAAGAGAGCTTATCACACTAATTGGCATGTAACTACAAACAAATTAGAAGCTGCAAGGTTTCCAATTAGGGTGCCAGTTTCGTCCAACTGAACTCGACTCTTCAAGGTGGGCGATTGTGAGAGAGGTTCACTATCACCCCACGTAATAATCCATCGATTATGAACTCACAGCTACAGAACGTACCTGGACTTTTAACGTAAACCACCTGTCATTTAAGACCTTGTGTTTACGAGATGCCCATACATCCATAGGGAGCAAGGATACGCCTTGCCATCGCTCTCCGTTAATCCTTTGATACCAATTCGGAACTGTGTTGGAGGCACAAGTTCCACCCTTGGTATGAGTCGAGGCCGACCTAAAACCTCTTGCTGTTCTTAGGGTCACAGCACAGCCAGGTTTAAACCACAGCCACCTTGAGGCTCCCACAAGGGGGACTACCTCTAACAAGTCAGGCCCGGACCGAAATCCGAGGGGCTCCTGACTCCCATGGTACCGTGATTTAAGTCCTGGTATGGACTACCGGTGGTCAAGCCGCCAACAAGACCTATGACCGGCAACTTGTAACTGGTCAAATCGTTGCAACCATTCAGAGGCTGTAGTTTGAAGATTTTTACGATAAGACCAGTAAGAATAATCTGTCCCCGCTTTTTATTAGACAACGTCATTGATGGGCGAAGCCTTGATAATTGGGCGGGGGCCCACTCACAGCTACAGGTAGAAGCGGATTTGTATTTTATAGGGCTCTAAAATCCGACACGCGAGTGAAAAATCCTAAGATCGCTCATCACGGCAATATTCGCCACCCTACCAATTAGTTATGCAATTGACGTTGTTACCACAGAATACTTCTACAAAACATACGAACAACATGCCTACTGAAAAGGAAAGTCGGTGGAAACGGCTCATTCACTAACTAGCCACATCAAACGGTCCCTACAATATAAAGCGTACACAATGGTTGCTTTCCGGGACATAGAGGGTGCCTTTAACAACGTCAACACATCCGCAATCACGACTGCGCTGTCAACTCTGCAGCTAGACGACTCACTTGGGGAGTTGATTATGCTAAAAAACAGGATAATCAACTCCAAACTATGAGAGACTTCTGCTATAAGATGCGTCAGCAGAGGTACGCTCCAAGGCAATGTCCTCTCTCCCTTTCTCTGGATCTTAGTAATTAATGAACTGCTGATATACCTGGAAGATATATGTGAGGATGACTTTGCTATAGCCGTCTCAGGTAAGCATCTTAATACCATTAAGGAACTTCTTCAAGTAGATTAACCGTTGTGTAGATCTCTGTAGTTTTGGAATAAAGCCCGATAAAACTGAACTTGTCCTGTTTTCCAGGAAACACAAAATTCCAATTATAGACCCTCCTTCAATAAACGGTACCAGTATACGATTCAGCAAAATATTTGGGTCTCATTTTTGACAGGAACTGGAAACCTAACATTCAATAAAGCTACAGTAGCTTCATTCTCTTGCAAAATGCCATCGGGAATAAATGGGGCTTTCAACCTCGCATAACCCACTGGCTATACATCTCGGTCATAAGACCGATACTCACTTACGGGTTGGTCGTTTGGTGGACGACCTTGGAAAGTCCAGTCAACTGCATTAAACTAAGCCGAGTCCAAAAAACAACATGTCTATGCATAATTGGATCATTGCGGTCTTCCCCCTCTGTGACATTAGACATTCTGTTTCATTTGACACCCCTCGATATTTTCAGCAATAGCTGCGATCGCAGCTATTTGCTTTAAAGCGACTACACAGTGGACAAATAATTCATTTGGCCACCCCAGCATTCTTCATACATTAGGAATCCTCACAGAGAACATCGAGTACACCATACCTGAACTTTGGTTTGACAAAAACTTCCATGTAAGCTTCCCCTCTAGACCCTTCTGGGAGGAAGATTCTTTCATGGAGGATAAGTCAGTCCATCTACACACAGATGGATCTAAAACCGATAGCGGAGTTGGTGGCGGTGGCGGTATTTTCTCAGATAAGCTAAATCTAAGCCTGTCTTCCCGTCTTCCAAACCACTATAGCGTGTTCCAGGTGGAAATTTTGGCGATTAAAGAAGCTCTGTCCTGGCTGAAGAAAAACGTGGTATCTGCATCTTTTCGGATAGTCACCCCGCTATCAAGTCCCTGGACTCGGTTTCATTAAATTCCAAAACTTCCCTTGAATGCCGATCAACTTTGTTGGGTGTCGGGCCACAGAGACATTCCAGGGAACTGTAGAGCAGATGAAGTCGCCAAAATTGGAACCACTCTACCTATTCTACCGGAAAAGGGTAGCATAGGTATACCAATCGCTACGTGCAAACTAAAATTAAAGCTGGATGCCAATATACATAATAACAGATCTTAGGTGGACTGTTTGACCAACATGTATAGCAACCAAACAGATCTGGGCAAAACTGGATCTGATCCGAAGTGTTTGATCCTTCTAAATAAAAAACATCTCAGCGCCATCATAGGTGTCATCATAGGCAGCCTCATTGGCAGCACGCAAGAAGGTTTGGCGTCTTTACAAACGATTTCTGTAGAAGCTGCATGGACGAGGAAAAGGAGCCGACAATGCTCCACCTACTCTGTACATGCCCAGCTCTCTCCCAGAGAAGAAAACTTCACTTAGGAGCTTTCTTCTTCAACGACCTAAACTATCTAAAAAATATAAACGTAAACAGTCTCCTACGCTTCATCCTAAGCTCAAACTGGTTCCATTAGTAAGAGGATCATAGATCCACGTGGCATCATAATGAGCCAGTAGGCCTAAATGGGTTGGTATTTCCAACAGCCACTCTTACCTACCTACCTACCCTGCAAACAACATCCTTAGTAAGACGTCTAAGTCGTTTGAGCTGATCAAAACGATAAAATAGGGTAGAATGACATCTTTAGTATGATAGTTGGGAAGCATAGCCTTAGCAACACTAACTCTGAAAATAGACTCAGTCTAATTGACTTGACAGTCATACCGCTAGATTATGGTTTCCTCACCTAATAACTTACAAAGGCTAATAGAGTTCTTACTTAATTACTTAGGTAGCGCTACAGTACGAGATGAACCTTAACCTCAACTAACAAGTCTGTCCAGTTAGCCCAGTCTTTAGCTAACTGCCTCCAGCTGCACACTCCAAATCTGTTGAAGTCCCCTTCAATTTGTGCACGCCACCTAAGGTGAGGTCTTTGTTTACTACGTTGTCTCTCCGAGTTTCGAAAACTGCGGGAGCCAGAGTATTGGTGTCCATTAGTTCTACATATTCTAGCAATGTCAGGCTAATGCGCAGTTTTCTCACTAGGTCGATGTCGCTGTGCAGCTCTTATAGTTCGTCCAAAGCTCGTCAACGTAAATGGAACCGAATACTTTTCGACTGAGAATATTTTCATCCGCTTTTATAGGGTCCAGGCTTCAGCGCCATACAGTAGGACTGGGATGGTCCAAGTTATAGTGTTGTTAGTAACACGTTAAAAGAAACACGTCCGCTTGTGTCGACAATTCAGTTTCACCTGACTTTATTGAATGACCTAAAGTAAAAGGTACATATGGATGAGTGCATTACAACACAAAGGTCTCCTTAGTTTTTCGGGATAGGGCCTTACTACTCAATTGCCTTCTTAGCCCAAAGAAACAGGGATTGGCAAGAGTGATTCTTCATTTTATTTCTGCTGAAGTGTGGTTGATATAATTCATACAATAGCAGAGGCAAGGTAGAGAAAGTCCCTTACTACCTCGAAATTATACCTGTCGACTATGACGTTCTGTCCAGTTCGTCGCTGTTGTGTGTCCCTTCTTGTTGACAGCATATACTTGGTTTTGTCATTTAGCGCTTAACCGTGACAAACCGCTGAGTTCTCCCAATTATGGCGATACAATCGGAGTACACTAGTAGTTGCACAGACTTTTGGAAGACTGTCCCCCCGGTGTTCACTAGTGAGTTTCGTTCAATCCTTTCAAGTATCATATTAAAGAACTCACATAATGTCTCGCGGTTACCTAAAAAGCCGGTAGGTCGGCAGGTCCAGCTGCTTTATTGGTAAAACTTCCTTATGTAATTTTTGAAGTACAATCTCCCAATATCTTCGATCGCGTGCTTCTCGTGCTCCTTTTCTTATTCTGGAGAAGCCCATCGTAATGTGGTCAATTTGATTTAGCGTTCCATGATTCAGAGACCGCCATGTTCCCTTGCGTATATTGAGATGAGAAAACCATGTGCTTGCTCTAGGTATATTTCGTAAATATATATCCTAAATTAAGGGTATGATAAACCAACTACGAAAGATATCGTCCTTTCTTATCGGTGCATTAAAATCGGCTAGTACGATTTTAGAATCATACTTCGGACATAGCTCATATGTCTTGTTGAGGAGCTCTTCGGTGTCCCCCACCTTTATAAAGGCATCAAGTGCTGAAGGTCAATGGCATCGACGCATTGAAGTCGTGAGAAATGAGGTAACTGATGTTATAATTTTCGATTGACCATGAAGTGCAGTCCAATAATAGAAAACTGTCCGATTGCCAGCTTGTCTATGTATTCACAAATCTATTGAGATTGCACTGCTCTTACGACTAATTAAAACATCACTCTATTGCAAGGAGTATATGATGGTGCTGTTTATTGCTGTCGAAGAAGCTTTCAACAACCTTAACACCTTCACTATCACTAAGTCTCTTCAAAAACTAGACAAAGATGATTCCGTCTTCAGCTTAATGCACTTTTTTCTCAGCAGCAAAGTCATAAATGTTACCTTTGGTTGCTGGTCTTCATGGAAGAAATCACATATGAGAACACCGTAAGGGGACGTATTCTCGTCTCTCCTAAGGAACCTAGTCCTCAGCGGAATGCTTACTAAATTAGAGGACACAGGATGGTGTGGTAGCTTACGCAGACAACGTCATTAATTTGGAGAAAAACCCACAGACACTCTCGTAATTGTGTCCTTATCATAACTCTAAAGAAGAAGAAACTCGCCTTTATCATTCAACCCATGTTACATGGCACCCCTCTGGATTTCTCGTTAGCCTTTGCTTGTGCAAGAGGGCTGTAGGCTCAAAATGGGGTTTATAACTCATTGCATAGCAGTTTGATGGCCTGCATGGAAAGATGGATTCATATCAATCTGTTAGAAAAAATACAATGAAATGCCTGTATAAGCACCAATGGCGCGTAAGGAATCTCTAAAGCGGGGGCTCTCCAGACTTGCCTCCATTTGCCAGCTGAAGGCAATCAACTCTGCTTTTAGACACACAGCATGGGAAACTGCTAAGTGAAACACATGCCATGCTGCTCACGCTATTTTGTGGCCGAAGCCAAACTACCCGAAGTTCAGCATGAACGAATGGAGACAACACGAAATTCCAACGAATCTATTCAACATATGGCTCTTAGATAGTCAAGGGCGTTGGCGTTAAGATTTTCTCTAAGGACCTCCGCATACGCAATTCCTTCAATTTACCCACACAGACAGTATAATTGATAGGCAGTCAACCAGCGATCAGACCGCTAAATTCGAAAACTGCAAATTCGCGATTGGTTAGAACTGGCAAACATCTTAAGAACACACTCTGTTTGGACCGCGAACACTTGAACGTTCCAGGGAACTGCATCGCTGATGAACTGGTCCAATTTGGATCCGTAGAAACAAATAGTAAGCAACCCGACAATGTTAAGCCGCCAATGTCCTAAGCCAAGCAAATAACAGACTTTCACTTGCTCTCTAAGACCAGTCATATATAAATGTGCTCGTGAAACAACTATAAGACTTCTAGACTCTTATGGTCCTTAGTCGTACTTGAACCAACACGAAAAAGAGAGCTGAATAACTCCAGTAAGTGAAACATATCCAAACTCAGAAATATCATGACGGGGCATGTGTCATTGGAAAACATGCGCAAGGATTGAGTATTCCTCACAACATTTTCTCCAGGAGCTGCAGAAGTGAAAGAGAAGAGGCGCACTTCCTACGCAACTGACATATCTTGTCACTGTTTAACGACGAAATTACCAAAATTCCAGGCAGAACAAACCATTAAACTGAACGATGAACGCGAATGTTTTCATCCAGTCGACCAAAATGAGCCAAAGATACAAAGTCTAAACTCAACAAAGTATAGATGAGCTGACGGTGCAGATGACCTACACGCCACAGTTTAAGGCAGATTGAGATGATTTGCTAAGAAATATACACCAAACCATTTCCAAGATTTGGTCAGAATTATGGTTAATGTATGGACCCTCAGCTTTATTAGGCTGATCAACAAGGAAGCATGTCCTGACAAACTAATCAACATCCACACCCTATTCGCCGACTAAAATACATATAAGTTACATACAATCGAAAGTACGAGTATGTTAAGGCATCACTTGTTGTCTGCCATATTTCTCAATTTACTTTTATTACGATGAAATCAATGTTGCAGATTTTATGGACCTTCAATTGAAAAACAATGCAGTTGTATCACAATGAGAAAATAATAAGACCCTCGCAAAGAGGGTACTCTATTTGGAATTTTCTGGTGAAACTCGGGGCAAATCAAAGATGATCAGAACTTGATTGATATTTTCAACTAGCATCTGCGGTTACAGCGTCAAGTCGAGTTGTACTGCCGTCCAAAAGAAAAAGACATCTCACCACTATAAAGCATTTCCTATAGCATCCTCAGCCCTTCCTTTTTCCCTTTCCATACTATCCCCACTGTTTCTTTTCTGAACTTCGTAAATCGGTTTCTATTTCAAGTGTGTTATGACTGCCATCGCCGAATGACATTTTCATCTTCGTTGTCGACTTATCACAGTCATTGACTGACATACCCGCCATAACAACTCAATTGACTTGAAATTGCTGTAGGCCAAACCAATTCCCTATCCTCGATTAACCAGAATTCAGACCTACCGCTTATTTCTGGAACAAGATGTCTTTAGCTGCAGCACATTGTCACGGATAGTCGCCTGTATTGCTACAATGCGAACACCAACATCATTCCTGGAACCCAACACACATAACATACAATCTTGGAGCGCATAAGGCATGAATCAACTCAAACATTACGTATCCAGCATCCAACATCCACAATCCCAGTACCCAAATGCAGATGGACGATGGATGAGTTTTAAACATGAATTTCCGGACAATGTCGACGACGATGTTGTGTTACTCACCCAACGGCAACACACCTACTCTGGCGACAAAAACAGAATCGCCAAACGCATCAGCACGTCTTTGATCTCCGACTCCGACAACGTTCTAAACTCAGGTGTGCGTTTGTGTGTTCCGGATAATCAAGGTATTGGCAAGCAACCTGCATCGGAGGTAACTCCACAAAGCGCGCCCACTCTTCGCTCCAATACCCGCCAGTGACTGACTTAAAGGGACCACTAACGTTGGTCTCTTGGTCAAAGTGGGCGCACATCTATACCCCAGTCCCAGTTTCAGACATTTGCCACAAACCAAGGATCTCCAGGTGGGTGCGCACGTTCAAACGATGGAAGTGATTGCATGTCATGGACGCGTTTTGTAAACGTCCTTTCCTTTAATTGCAAACATTTGTTCCTGCGTGGGGCTTGGAACTTGCAGCTTGGAGCTATTCCAATGGAGTCAGCAGTGCCGGGGTTTTTGAGAAACGCGATCGATGCAGCTTCATGGCCTGCATTGAAACTGTGACATGCTGTGCGGCGGCACAAAATTGAGGTCACTGGCATTAGGTGGATTCAAGTGTGACGGGTGAGGGGGGTTAGAGGTTAGGGTACGACTATTGCATTGAGGAATGCATTCTTGCGTGACAATTGCTTTCTAATTGATTACTTCTAAGCAATAGTGTCTCTGTGCCTAGCTGTTATGAGGCGGAAACATTAGCAAGGCTATCAAAAGTACGCGCATTGTAGACCAAGTGTTCCCCGACAATACCCGGCCGGTGCATGAGCGTGGGTTTGCGATGAAATTAATTTTATCGCCACACATTAGCAGAGTAGCAGAGTACCATAGTAAGTGCGGAAGTAGCTCATGGATTCGGTTTAAGTAGTTTTCGGTTTGATGGTTCAATGCTTTGGCTTTGAATTCTTTGGAAGGGTTTAATTGGGAGTTTCTATGGAAATTGAGCATGATAGGATGTGCAATGACGTAGCACGAATTAGCAAGACAATAGGTTTATAGATTTTGGGGGAAATGGTTGTCAAGAAATATCACAAGTCGCACAGAATGTCATCGGCTCGATTATTGTACTGAGAATACGCCATTTAAAGGAATAGTGTTATCTATGATAAAAGAGAATCAGTTGATGGGAAAGATGCTATTTCTATTGACACATCAAACATCTCAATGTTCAGCACTAAGTGCCTCTCAAGGTATATCTTTAATTGAGGTTCTTCGGACTACGGTTACGGGTTTCTTGTCCTTAGAAATGGAATCTGCGTAAGTAGTCATGCTAAATAGGTGATTATGATTAAATCTCATGTAATAGTGAAGGAGTGTGCCTTATTCAAAAGTCGGTTCTTAACCAGCTCTTCCTTAATTGCCAAAGTGACTGAGCATTGGATTGCACATCATTCGATATGGACTTTCCAGAAAACTATGTGTGGTGCAGAATTGGAGATTTTTTGGATCCCATTAGGAAAGGAAAGACAAAAGCTTTTAGAATAGATGGACTGAAGTAACTCAACTACCGAAGAGAGGATCCTGCACATTCGGATGATATAGCTTCAACTACACCTGAAAGGAGAACCAGTCCAGTGTATTGGTAGCGGCGAGCGTGGGCCGTACACCTAGGTGATAAGAAAGTACGTAGGCTCCATCACGACGTAAACAAGAAGTCAACAGAGATTCTTATCGAGCGACAGCAGGAAATTGGCTGTCTTCTGAGGGACGTCGGAAACCGTTCGTTCGGTCTACAGAGAACGTAGAAAGTCATACCACCTTCCAGTTGTGATCATATAAAACATATCGATGAATGAAAGCTTTAATTGAAGACTCAGTTATTCCTGAAGAACTCTCTTCTAAGAGCTCAGTGATGGAGAAACGGATGGTAATACCTTTAAGTGGTAGATGAGTCGGACCATTGGCTACCTCCTTCCCAAAAAGGGAACAACGTTAGTTTTGAGAGGATTAGGGTAGGTTAGGTTAGGCTAAACAGAGATCAGGCACCAAAACGGGCCCATCGCGATCCCTGTCGAACCAGTTGAATTTGTCTTCCTGGTGAAACATCCAATTTCTTTACAAGAAGGCCTTTGAAATTCATGCCGTCGCTTTCCTCCAGATTTTGGAGAAAGTATTTCCCTAAAAATTTTCTTCAACTAGGCGATATTGCCTTGCATTCACACAGTAGCTGTTATGTCCTCAACATCTTCCAGATCACCACAGAATCTGAAAATATCCGTACCTGAAAATTTGAGTTTCTTTGCTTGTTTCCGAGGGAGAAAGTGTCCTTTCAGATTTCCTATTACTGTCCTACGCCTATCCTTGTTTAATTTTATTAGCTTCCTAGCTCTATTGCCGTCAAAAAGCGGCCAGAGACCCTTGGATACCCTATGTCATTCAAGACTTGACCACCTTACGTTGGCAGTCTTTATAATTTTTGCTTCGATAGTGCCCCTTACTATGCAAACGGCTGGTTTAATGTTGGCAACCTCACTATTATCGAGTAGCCCTCCATTCTTGCAATCTCATCCGCTTATTCATTTCCTTTAATACCGCAGTGTCCCGGCACCCAGCACAGTCTTACCCAGTTCTGACGGCATAGTGCCTTGAGCACTGTGCGACAGCTCCTGACTGTATCAGAGTTGGCGTTGGTTGATTCTATTGCCTTGAGTGAGTCCTGGCTATCGATGTAGATAGCGATATCTCTTTCGGATACCGATCTCATCTGGATTAGCTCAGCCGCCCTGAGGATAGCTAGAACCTCTGATTGGAAGACACTGCCTGCGTCCGGTAGTCTTATAGACACTCTTAGTTCTGGGTCTTCTGAGAAGATACCAGAATCTGTTCCTTCCTCTGTTTTTGAGCCATCGGTGAAAATTGCAATTTCACTCGGCCTGATTAGTGCATTTATTTGCCAGTCCTCCCTCTCCGGATAAATTATATCGTACGGGATGTCGAATTCGACCAAGAAAGGAATTTCATCCATTATTATTGAATTACCTGGCAGTAGCTCCGCTAGTACCTGGCCATGTTCGAAACTACTGTTCTTGAAGTAACCCAGATTATTGAGTCGTATTGCACTGTAGCCAGCAAGTTTTTTGATCTGTAAATCAAGCTGTGATAGGTGCAAAAAGGTGTCCAACGCTGCCATAGGGGTGGTACGGTGCGAACCTGTAATGGCTATGGAAGCCCTTCTTTGAACCGCCGTAAATTTTTTGTAAACCGTTTTCTTGTTTGTTGCTTTCCACTATGCTAGTGCCTCGTATGTAAGTACGGCTCTTACCACTTTTAAGCTCCAAATTTTTCCTACTGATTAACTAATCACACATTTTTAGTGCACCAATTGACTATCACGTTTAGGGCTCAATAAAGTTTAGATCAGACAGTACCACTAGGAATCATATCACTGAATACCCAACTACATCAATTGCACATGCCTAAGAATAGACGTTAGAAATATTGAGAGCGTAAAGTGGAGATAGGACGCCGACTTGTGGGCAATCGCTGTTTATCCCCGCTATCATACATTGTCTAGAGTCAGCAGACGCAATTAGGACCCTGTTCACCAGTATTGATTTTATCTAGAGAATTAATGAGTATTAGAGAGGAACTTCGATGTTGCGCACATGAATCTGATATGTTTGAATCTCTTGACAAACTTGTAGTCAGCTCTTCTGTATACTAGTCCCAGGACAGCAGTAAAGATTCTCTTCAGAGTTGCCTTTCTATACCATAACTGGATGTACATACGCCGCCTCCGGTGTCAGGCGACGTGAAGGAAATACACATACATACCGCATACTAGCAACAGATACCAGACATGGTACGTTTCGATACTCAGCTCACTTTCAGCATCGCAGTGGGAGCTGGTTGTAGACTGGTTCTGGTATTAACCCACATGTGCAAAAGAGATACATATGACATTTAGGTCTTTTAAGCTAAAAATACGGTTCTGGTTTATATCATAGCAGGAAGAACTAACAGTGCGCTCCATGATACGTACTCGTATATTGCACCCATTATAGAGCTGTTCCAATACTGTCGTAGTCCTGATTATTAACGATATACTAACTAAGTCCGGACTTCTGAGCATGTCAATGAACCAAGAGCAATTCTCATATCTACAAAATGGGTAGCTACGACAAATGTTTCGTCCCGCAGCGAAGGCGATTAGCCTGAATCCGTTATAGGAGGTGGTGTCGTGCAGTACTGCCAAAGGTGCATTCTCTTCCCAGCAATGGTAGAGATCGCAGAAGCCATCTTTGGGGCGTATGCGCATATAAACTTAATGCTGGAAAATTTAGCCTTAATATGGATTGTTACAAGACGATTGATAACATGCGGGAAACTCAAGAGTTCTTGCCCAAGTCTGCCTCTAACAACGAGGCAGCATCCAAATAAGCACTGCCTTTGCGGACCATAACAATCTCCGTAGTAGATATCGCAGTTTTTCATCCGCTTTTTGTCCGGCCCATCCCATCGCACTTCTAGGATTGCTGTAATATCTGCTTTGCAGCACTCCAGGGCCTCCGCTAGTGACCCAACATTGCACGTGCAGATCCGAAGTTCGTTTTCATTGTTTCGTTTGCAGGGGTTATCAACAGTAGATCCGTCCGTATCCGAGACTTGTTGCTTCGTAACTAAATATTTTTTCATTGGCGAATAGTTACCTTGGCGCACAGTGGCCGATTTTGACTTTTCTGCTAACAAAAATCATAACTCCTAAGCCAGTAAAAATATGTGATGGCGGAAGGCGGTGTTCTCTCTCCACTGCTTTGGTGCATGTTGGTCGATTCACTGCTCAACGCGCTCAATAGTTCTGACGTCTACGCACAAGCACACTCGGACGATATGTACTGTACTGCATGTTGGATGATGCCTAGCGACTACCTGCTTTAAAGAGCTGGCAGTCCTAAACATGATCGGCGATTGGTGCACTAGTAAACTTTCAGTCAATCCACTCAAATGTGAGGTTATTCCCTTTACGAGAAAGACGAAGCTGTGTCGTCTAATTTATTTAGTATTTAAAGGCATCACCATCCAATTCCCCAAAGAAAAGTGTCCTGGATGACAAACTTCTATGGACCAAAGGAGCTATGGGGCCTGTCACCGAGAAGGGTCCTCTGGTTCTAAACGGCTGTGATATGGCAAATTATATCCTATGCGTCGGTTGTCTGGTGGAATAAGCTCTCACAAAAATGCATTAATGTGCTTTCACCAGACTCCAAAGAACGGTTTGTCCCGGCTGCATAGGGGCTTTCCCTGCCACACCTGGCTACGCTCTAGACACATTGACATTCATATTATGGACTGCACTATCTAAGCCATCTTCCGTTTAAAAAGGGGTGATCTTTGGTATAACACGCGCTTCAGCTTTGAGCTTTGATGACCTTGAGTGCCGGCTACCTTATGACTCTGGTCTCAGACATGACGTTTAATGTAATAACACCAGAAATCCTGCTGCAGAAAGAATACGAAATCGGCTTTCTCTGTGCCCAGAACTGGTTTCATCCAGAGTCTGAGCAAAAAAGGGAAGGCAGTCGGGTCTTCACGGATGGCTCCAAAATCGATATAGGATATGGCGCTGGTGTCTTTCTGGATCTGTCTTCCAAACGGAGATATACGCAATCTTGATAGCAACGAACTATGTTATAAAGAACCGGTGGAGCGGTGAAGTATTTTCATCTGTTGCGACAACCAACCTACGCTTAGAGCCTTGTTGAGCCTTCTTATGACTTCTAAGCTAGTTAAAGAATACAAGATATGGCTGAACGTGGTCAGAAGGTTATATTCGTCTTGTCTGGGTCTCAGGCCACAATGGGATCACGGGAAATAAAATCGTTGATAAACTTATCAGGCAAGGTTCATAGGGGAGTTTTTCAGGACCATAACGTACGTTGGTCTGCCTGTGTCCTCGGTCAAGGCTTCAATTGATAATTGGGTTACATATGAGTACAACTGTAGATGGCATGACTCCCCAAGTTGCAGGCAGACCAAATGAATGCTTCTCGACGTCTTTAGAAAGTCCGCGGCCTTCCTACTGTCCTTCAGCAGGAAAGACTGCAGGTTCCTAACTGACGTCGTGACGTGGCACTAAACTTTTGCTAAGCACTTAAATGTGCTGCGCATTAGTGATACAACATCCTGTGATGTATGCTGTGAAAGTGATGACGATACCGTGGAGCACAATCTCTGAGAATGTCTGGCTTGCGCCCGCATCAGGCTTCAAGTGCTCGGCTTTGACGTGGTGGCCACTTTATCACTAAAGCTCTTACTCATCTTTCTTCGAAAGACTGAAAGATTTCATTAAAAGGAACTCAAAGAGTACAATGGACTAGTTCTTTGTCCGAGTGCTCTGTTCCGATAGGAAAAAAAAAGGTGCAAGCTATGAAACCTGATTGTTAATCTTGAAAAGACGATCTCGAAGCTGATGACTTTTTGAGGCGGAAGCGGTAGGTATTCGCCGATGAAAAGTGAGTGCAGTTGTGATAACTGCAAATCTCAATATGCAAAACTATTGGAAGCAAAAAGTGCAATATCTTCAGTTTGGAGTCGTTGTATGTATAGTTAACAAAAGCAGAACCCACAGCTCAAAACAGAAAATATTTTGCGCAAATATCGGGGTACCTCCGCTTAATGTAACCGGATCTATGTAGCAATGGTCTGAGGAAGTAAGTTTTCCACTTTATAGCGAAATGCACTATTTTAAAATAATAATACCTAAAATACAATACTTCGGGACGACTGTGCTGGATGAGGAGAGAACGCTGTTTTAAATGGAAACTATGGGTGGAACGATTTGTATAACCACACTACGAAGGCGTTAAATGTTAGAAATGTCAATCTAATTAGTTTTCGTTTGGTAATAGTTAAATTCCTTAGCAGAATGTTTAAAGTTTAGAACATACTCGTACTACGTAGGTAGCCTCATATTTTATATAGAGAGCCTAAATGTCAATCTGTTAGACTGCTAATAATGACCAAACCAAAATAGACTTGAAAACCATGTATTCTAATGTGTCAACCAACCTTTTTATGAAATAAAAGTCTTAACTAACTCATTGCACTGATATGCTTGGTAGAACTAACTCCATATTCCATATACCGAAATTATTTGGCTATTCGTACCTCAAAATTGTACTTAAAGACAGGTTGTCGGAGGGCTCTAGGTCTTTTCTGACTAACCTGTTAGCCTGTAAAATACCTGTTAATGTATCAAGGCTCAATTGTTTAATCAATTTCTTGCCATCGTCGTCATCTTCTCATTGCCAGCATCTCATGGTATTCCCCAATCATAACATCAAAAGTCAAAGGCTGTTACACTTGTTTTATTAAAAAAGACATCGGACATCCTTAGAACCACAAACTTCCGCCCACTACTCGTTTTCCGAAATCCAACTTCGAAATAGTAACACCACACACAATAACCACGTAATGGGCTAAACCTTAAATCGGCCCGAATTCACTCATAAAAACGAAATTGTCCCTCGTAATTGTCACACTAGAGCTCGAAGACCAACGTCGTTCATCCTTTATCCATGTCAAGGCAATTATCCCCAAACTTAACCTCACTTGACAAAACGATTTCAACCCCATTGCAAGGGATCTCCTCTCAGAAAGCTTCTTGCACTGAATCCTAACGATTATTACAACCATTTACCTTCAATTGGTTAACCGTTCGGAAAATCACCAAAAAAAATTGTCTTCATGAACTTTACAGCTACTTATAATGGTGGTCTTGGAAAGAAGTTGCCATCTGAACAACTATCCGTATCCCTGTCAAATTGGACCATTAGATGGACCACTTAAGTGTAACACTGTGATTAATTGTTCACCATTAAGCATCATCAACCTTCGTGTCAGTTGATCTAGTGCATCAGACATCTGCTCCTCGAACAGAAGGAGGGTCCATGGGCGAAGGTGTACAATTGCATTATCTGAATCTTGATTAGCGATATCATGGCGCCGCAATTAACATTCTCTTCATACGTCAAATTTCATTCCACCATTCACAGAGCGCATGTGTTTCGTTTTCTCCTCATGGGATGAAACTCATGAGATTCTTCAGCTTCGGATGAAAAATGATAGCTCGAGGTATCCCATCCATCTATGGTCTCAGATTTCTATTCCAAAAGCCCGCCGCCGCCGCCGCCGCCGCTTCACAATCAAATTAATGACCTTCACTTATCATGAGATTCTTGGTTTTGGCTTCTTTAAGAGCGCTTTGGGCTTACTCCAGATAGTGTCTATGGCCCCTCTCTCTCCACGCCTCTTACACGCGTTGAGCAATTAGTGTAATTAAGTCATCATTTCCATCATTTTTATTCCCCAAGTTCGAGATACTACGTGCGTGATATCCATCCGACGTATCCAGAACCAAGGCATAGTCGTACACCGAGTCCGGGTACAGCCGGTCCGAACCATTTATCCGCTGTTAGTTCTGGTATAGTAATTAATTGATGGAGGAGCTCATCTTCGGCAAGGCACCAGCACAACCATGTCCAGGCATTGGAGAAACTAAAAAAAAAAGAGAAAAGACAAGAAAAATGAACACACAAACGAGGAGCGGTTGCTCTGGAGCAATTAAAAAGTTTCGAGATGATATCACAGTGCGGCGGGCGTAACAAGAGTCCAAACATTGTTTGAACTGAAATTAAAGTTTCTGCGGTGCTACTGCTTCTTAACCCAGACCGCCATCAGTCCACCACGTGACTAGAAACTACCACCGATGATGTTGATAGTGATGATGACTCCTCCAACATCCCAGTGGAGCGGCATTGGGTTCTGTATGAGCAAGTTCATGTTTAGTTTGTCTTGTGTGTCGGGAATCGGAGTCCAGAGGGATAAGGCAAGACCGGGTTAATGTGAGGTTTCACATGCTTTTCTGAATGCGGAACACTTTTAAGTGGTAAGCCAACCCCAGAGTGATTATCGTTTGAAGTTAATAACTAAGAGGGTGTCAGCCAGCCGCCCTGTCAGATGTGACATTTTTCCAAACGCTAATTTCGCACAAGACATGCGGTCTAGGGTTAATTAGATGAGCGAATACTGAAACGGAAAAGCTTACCAACCATCTGAATCTATAGAAGTGTTGATGATTATAGTTTGGGTTGACGGGAGAATTCTTTGGAGACCAATGGTGTGTCGGAATGTTGGAGTTTTGGAGTCCTCCGTTCCAAGTTCTTGTAGAGGTTAATCGATGAAAGTAACACAATACCGTCAGATTGGTGTAGTATTTAGTTGAATGGGTGGCCCTGCAAGCAGACGTAGTTGGTATCCATATCTGATGGAACTATGATGTCTTGTGCAGTTCTGAATCGTTGGTTTCATTTGAAACAGGTTCATGGCAAAGTTTTGTGGAATAATGATCTGGGTAAATGGGAGAGGTTTCACCTTTTGGTTAACTGTTAACTACCTTGTGTGGATTATCTCAGTTGGGAAACATTATACTTTTCCGCAGTTGTTTTCCAGTTAAAACCTTCTACTTACTTGAAGACTTATTACATATGTTCTGTGTTTCCTATCCCTTTCTCAACCAGCTAGTTAAAGTGACATATTCTTGGTTACTGAGGACTTTCCTTGATTCATGTTTGAATCATGTATAACGCCCTTAATATCTTTTCGATATCATTGTATTGCTTGTAAGGTAAGTTAAGTAACGTTCCTCCGCTTTGTGTGAGTCGAAACGTATCCACACGTTTTAAGCTGATTTCAACATTCAATTGAGCGAAGGTATGAACAGGTAACTGAACTAAGATGGCATGTTTGCAAGTTTGTAGCCTACTTCCTTCATTTAAGCTTAACTCTTGTCTATCCTTATGCAGGAAGAAAACAACAAGCCTCGGATATGGACGAATCTACTGTCAACCTTTGCAAATGAAACAAGTACAACAAACTTCGGATCTGCTCGCGGAATGTTAGGTCCCTTGATATACCACGAACACGTAGCGGAAGCCCTGGTGTTGCAAGGCAACATGACATCTAAACAAAGATTGTCAATCAATTGCCGGGAAAATTCAATCAATGAAATTCCGTCGGCAATCGAACTAATTTTGGCAATGATGATAGTGGAGATCAATGCGTGAAGCAACTCGCAAAAGGTGCATAGGCAAAATTCTATGTTTTGTCTATGGCCCCTCCCACTACAAAGGAAGAACACAAGATAAAAGGAAAAGAGGAAAGAAAGCGAAAGGCAACTATCAATAGTTGCTTTGGTATGCACATTCTATTAATCGCCGATTGGGGAAATGAACTCTGAGGTCAATGACCGGCGGACCGGTTGCATAATACGCTGTGACAACGCCGTTCATGCTCAGCTGTTTCCAAAACTGCATCAACTGCGGAATTAAGAAGCAATGACCAAGATGCACTTTCAAGGCTATGACATCGATAGTTTTCGTTAGAGATGAAGAAAAAAATTTTAACACTCTCCAGTAGACCACCGAAAAGAAAGGTCAAAATAAATATACACATATAATATCAATTCAATCGGTTCGTGTTTTCCTTTTTGTATGAGTATTTAAAATAGCTGACTAGATCCAGTGGCGCCAGTTGCCCTTGGGGTATTTATTTAAATTTCATTTTTTAAGAAAGTCCTCGCGAAGTTTGCTAGTTTCTACGCGAAACACCTGGACTGCTCTAAAGCAGATGTTACCTAAATGCAATGGGATGTGCCGGGCAGAAAGAGAATGAAAAACCACGACATCTACTACGGCCCCTATTTGGATGCGGATTTGAGGCAAACTTAGGCAAGAGTTTGAGTTTCCGGCATGTTAACGAACACCTCGTAGCAGTCCGTATTATGGCTATATTTTCAAACATTAGCCATATGTGCGGCCACTCTCCACAAAGGAGAAACATGTTTACATCAAAGATAGTTTCTACGAGCTCTTGGACAAGAGTTACAAGCAGTCAGTTAGCTATGACATTATAATTGTTCTCGACGCCTTTAATTCAAAGCTAGGAACAGATGACATCTTTGGTAGTACTGTATACAAGTGCAGCCTGTACGGCAACCACTCCGATAACGGACTCAGGCTAATTGACTTTGCAGAGGACAGCAACATTGTCGTAGCTAGCACGCGGTTCACACCGATATTCATGACGGACTTGTAAAACTCCTGATCAATCAACGGCCAACCAGATTGACCACATTGCGATCGGCGAAAGGCACTTCTCCAGTATTATCGATGTCCAGCATCGACACGGACCATTGCCTTGTTGCAGCCAAGGTACGGTTCCGAATATCAAGGAAATCGCAAAGGCAAGCTAATACTGTGAGGTAGTTTGACATCGGACGATTCCTATCGCAAGAGATCGCCAAATCCTTTCCCGACCGAGTTTCCCTTAAAGAATACCAGTGCCACTGTTTCACTCTATTCACTGGGCCACCACAACGAAACTCTTTGTTTGATAATGAGCAGCTAAGAAAGATGCATACAAAGCTGTGGTGCATAGAAGGACTAGAGCTGCTCACGAGCTCTATGAGCAGAAGAGGAGCAACGAACACCGGCTTCTCAGGAGGAAAAAGAAAGAGTATGAGAAGCATGCGGTCAAGAAAGTTGAGAGCTTCAACTCCGAATGCGATTCGGATGTTTTACGAAAAGGTAAAAATAAAACAAGCCACGGACAACAGCCCGATACCTTTAAAGACGAACAAGGAACATCGTAGTACAGTCGTAGTTGATGCAGAGGATTTGGAAAGAGCATTTCTATAGACTGTATAACGCAATGACGCGCCAAATACCGCTGACAGACAATTCCGGCTATTGGACCTGGATGAAAATAGTCGTATCTAAAATTAAGTCCAACAAAGCTCCCGATTTCTTCAAATTCGCAAGCGATGACATGGTAAGCAGCAAACACCAAGTCATCTGTAAAATAAGGTCGGATGAAAGTAAACCCGATGAATGGAACCTCCGATCCTCAAGTAAGGACACTCTCTGAATTCCGCAAACATTAGTCTTCTTAAAATCGCCTACAATATCCTATCTGCTGTATTTTGTGAACGCCTGAGGCCATTCGTCAACAACCCAATCGGTCCTTATCAGTGTGTTTTAGGCCAGAAAACTCCATCCTCGACCAAATTTTTACACTACGGCAGATCGTGGAAAAAACCAATGAGCTCCAAGTCCGCACACCCCACATATTAATCGATTTTAAGGCCGCGTGTGACAGATCTATACAGACGAGCTACACAGACCAATTTTTCGTTTTCGTATCCCTGCCAAACTCGTCCGGTTGTGCAGGATGACGATGAAGAATGCACGCTGCTCCGTCAAGGTCGGTAAAGAACTCACCGAGACCTTTGATGTCAAACAAGAATTTAGACAAGGCGATGCGCTGTCATGAGATTTCTTTAACATTATTCTTGAAAGAACAATGAAAAACTCACGAGCCAACATAAGACGCACAGTCTTTCAAAAGACCGTCCAATTACTCGCATACGATATTGGTAAAAACGGAAGAAAATGCCGTGAGGTCAGTGGCGCTTACGGGAGCATTGAGAAAGCAATGCAGATTGGCTTAATGATCATTAAAGGCAAGACCAAGTATATGCTGTCAACCATAAGGCGCACCCAACAGCGATGCCTCGGGCAGATCATCACTCTCGACAAATATGACTTTGGGTTAGTTAAGGACTTTGTCTACCTAGGACCCCTATCAGTTCAGATAACGACACCAGCGCGGAGATCAATCGCTGCTTCTTTGGACTAAGAAGGCAATTGACTAGCAAGGGCCTCTCTCGAACAACAAAATTGCCCAAATATAAGTTCTTAATAATGCCAGTCCTGCTCTATGGTGCAGAGGCCTCGACTTTATCAAAAATGGATGAGGCTGCTTTGAGAGGAAAATTCTTCGTTTGATTTTCAGTCCCGTGTGCATACTCCTGGACGGCGAGTCGAGGGGGAGATATATCACGACTCAGGTGGCGCTCGGCCAACTTGGGGTCCGAAGCTGGAGGCAGCTAGCCAAAGATCGAGGTGGCTGGAAACGCTGGTTTGTTGAGGCTCAAGTCCAACTTAGACTGTGGCATCATCTTAAGTTAGTAAGTAAGTTTGTCGATTCATACAAGTCCGCACCCAAATAGACCCTGCAAGTACTGTAGTATATGCCGCAGTTCCTCATCCTCCTGTTATCCGGCCTGTCCCATCGCATTTCTTGGATGATGACATCAATTTTATGGCAGTTTAGGTTGCACATTACCCATTCAAGATTCAAACATACCATGTGCAGCTCTTTACATTATTGTCCCTTCTCGGTTTTTAAAGGTCATTAGTAGCAAATCTAGTCTTATCCAAGGTTTCGCAACGGTGTGATTAAACCTATAGGACTACATCTTTCTAGAACCTCTTAAACAGAAGGAGTGGGATATTTCGGAGACAGTAAATCCGCTTCGGGGATATGAGAACTGCCGTGAATCCATTAAGGACTGATTCGCAACCATCTCTTTTGACTGACTGAATTCTGAATGACCTAAGCTCAAAATACGAATAGTCTGCCATGCTGACTACTTACTCAGTCACATGAATTCATCAACTGTACGTCCTACCTCTGAGGTTCAGTTAAAATGTAGCCATTTTCTCCTTCTCAACACTGCCACGTTGAAATAAAATAAACACAATTATAGGACTGACAGGAACTGGCATCGCTAGATTGACATTGCTCAGTGCCAACCCTAATCACACAAGATCCCGCAACCTTCGCATGTATACAGTGGAATAAGAAACGAGTTGAAAAATCTGTACTGTCATTAGACATACGACGTTGAGTTTGGGTGCAATGAAACTGCACCTTTTGAGCCTCCAAAAGAGCTTTCATCCTTTTCTGTATGTCAGATTTCTCTAAAGCATTTATTAAAGGAGATGGTTGAAATTAAGCGCGCTCTGCTCGTCGATTGGCTCCAATAGGGCAATGATGCCAACCAGTGTTAGCTAATATCTTTTTTTCGGTATCAATGTAGTCACTTTTGGTCACCCTAGGTTGGCCCTCAAATTCATTTGTGAATACCGCATTTCTATTTTTTTTGCAAACTAAAGACAAACGCAGTAATTGGATTCTCAAATGAAAATCTTCTTCGGTATACGTTTTATAAGGAGTGCCATGGGCAAGATAGAATGTTAGTCTCTTAAGGTAACCTGTCTTCTGATAGCACAATAAACCCTAAACGGCGATCACAAGAGTAAGTCAGTCTTTCCTAACTTCACTTGTCAAAACAAAATCAAGACACACGAGCACAAATCTGCATGCCCAATCAAAATTATTGCCTCTCGATAGTTTCTTTACCACAGCAGAAAAACAAATCCCATCAAACCAGAACGGATTAGATCGCAAAGTATTACAAACCGGATACCGAATCAAATGATCTACCTAGCGGCCAGTTAAAAAAAAAACAAAAAAAAAAATCCAAAACACCTCTCTCTTTGAGTAATGTTTCCCTTAATGGTTGCAAGCATAAAATCTTGTACAGGACATTCTCGACAGTCCATTGGAACTCGTTCTATTAATTCGCCTCGTTTCGCTTGTAATCATATCTGACGCCAACGTCTCAATTCGTTCATCTTGAAACCGTGATGATGCTGCACACTAACCTTGAAGCGATAAACATTCTTTCAAGTCCCCAACCCACTTAATCTGCTCCAGCTTCATTCGAAACCGGCACAAGCAGCGCGTATCACAGACTCTTTATTAAAAACTCTGCAGATACACGACATGTCAGGCCACGCTTACGAATACAACTTGTATTCCATGCAGGCTTGGCGCTATCGCTTTTCATCACCATATTCGCGTGCAGCAAATTATTGCTACCGATTGCTTAATGCACTTCCACTTTATTCGCTCGCGAATCATTGCGCGATAACGACATCAATTTCATATCTAAATTGTCACCAATAATTGCAAAAGATTGTCCCAGATCGTAGGCAGGAAATTAAACTGCATTTCCGTAAAAGATATCGAAATGGTGACGGACGGTGTGGTTATTGTGGCCGGCGGGTTGTAATTAGTTTGATAGCCACACGTTGCCAGCCGGCGGTTAAGTGGATATCCTCTTTGAGGATTTCCAGTTTCTTGATTTCTCCGTATCCCCCATTTGCCCATTTCCCCATTTCTCGTATTGGGTTTTGTTTTTTTATTAATGATCCACCTTTACTGCATATTTATAATGCGAGATAAAAAAATGAACAGCCAATCCGTTGGAATGCCGCATAAATCAGGGAAATTATCCTCTTTGCGTTGCAGGTTTCGCTCCTACTGTGGGTTCTCATAAATTTAACAAACAAAGCGCCGACAAGACTATGAAAGAACAACACGAACATAAACGACACATCTTCCCAAAGGTGATATTGTTTTGTGATGACTAATTCAGTCCCTCACCATACCTAAATGGAGGAGCTAAGGGTGTTAAATTGAATTAAGTCATCACAGGGCGAATCGTATAAATGGCTGTGATACAAAACCAAAAAAAAAAATAAAAATAAAACAACATTAAGCGACTTATCGTCGTGAACAAATCCTTGTGACAACGCTTGAACGGATTCTCGATAAACAAAGAGGTAGTAACCTGGAATTGGAATCTACGTATACGGATACCTGATTGCGTGTTCCGATAATAAGTGTACACCTATTGGGAGACATGATTAATTGGCAAGACAGGGTGTGGTGAGTCCTTCCGTTGCCAGGAATTTTAAGCGAAATTTTTCTTGGTTTTGTACTGATGTGTCGTCTGTTTCTTGAATGCCCGACATTCTTACTGTAGTGACGTCAACAGTTTGGTTACTTTAGTTTACCATACGTAAGTACCTTGGGATTTGTTGTAGGGGTTGCAAAAGTTGAATTAGACTAAGATTCGGATAGCATTTTTAAGGCATTCCGTGACGATAGAGATTTTTCTAGTGAATAAGTGGCTCCTGGTGCAACAAATCAAGTGGTTCAATCATGACAGAGTTTCAGTGATTGAGGGTGGAAAAAATTATTGAGGAAAGGACAACGAGACCAAACTCTTCACGGAGTTCAGTGGAATTAAACTAAAACTGACCATAATCGGCTTGTGTTATCGATACTCAATTTTGACCTACATCGACTAAGGCGGGTTTTCCTTGTGACCACTGGTTGTGCTCCAACGAAGCCCAAGGGTCAATGGAAGCCTTTACTAAAATGCGTGGACTATTTATGTAGGTTCAAGTTCACCATCTAAACTTGTGCAATTTTGCAACCAAGATTTAGTTGCAAATTCGTCTGCTTGTTTTCCCTATGGCTCGTTATTACCACCACCACTGAAGGCGGAAGTCGAACTTATTGAATACTGTGATTCCAGGAAGATGGGACTTATCATATGCTGCGATGCAGGTGCTCAGAATAATTTTTGGTGCAGTAACAAATGCAACGTGAGAGGCAATAATCTCCAGAAATTCACAATATTGTCTGACCTGGTTGTCAACAATATTGGCTCTCAGCCAACGTTTTTTTACAATGCTAAGACAGTAATCGACTTACCGTTATCCAACAGCTATGCTAAGTAGATTACTGGCTGGAAAGTACTACCTGAGCTCTGCATGTCAGACCATTGGTGTGATGTCTCCACCTTGTTGAAGAGCAGGAATCCGCAGAAGACCAACTAGACACGATTTAAGGAGGAGCTCGATAAGACAAACAGTACTTCGCCTTAGCACAGGATAAATCAAAAGCTAGAGGAAGTTGTTCAGAACCTGACCGGTACCCTCACCAGGTGTTTTGAAATAGTATGTCCTGCTTGTAACAAACCCTGCAGATCGACCGTTCCTTGGTGGTATGCAGATTTGCAGCGTCTTCGTAAAGAAACCAGAAAACTTGTAAACAGATCACTTAAGACTAATTTGGAGGAAGATTGGAGTCTTTACAGATCGAAGTAAAGAAAATCTAAGAGGCTTATTCGGATTTCGAAGAAGTCCTCATAAAAAGATTTTTGAGAAAAGATCGAAACTGTCGGTGAAACCAGTCAGAAAATCTGATGGTACCTATACTGAGTCGAAAGTTTCTATCCGTCACACACTTGAGGCTCACTTCCCGGGTAACCTGATTGGAACCAATTCACAACCTGCTTCTATTAATGAAGCTGCTAGTGAGCTGATTAACACAAGACGCCGTAGCTGGAATATCAAATCGATTGTGGTGACGGATGAGCCCATTAAATATGCTGTTGCTCCATTTGATGACTTCAAGTCTTCTGGAACCAATGGCATATACCCAGTTATGTTACGAAAGGGTATGCATCAGCTGCTGGCAAATCTAAAGAGAATTTTCACTGCTAGCTTGGCACAGACATACATACCGAAACCTTGGCGAACAGTAAGGGTAGCCTTTATACCGAGGACTACACGCTCTCCAAGAGCTTCAGACCTATAAGTCTGGCTTCTTTCATGTTGAAAGCACGGAGAGAATGATCAAGATGCGCAAAACTGCCTTGCGGATGCGTCCTCTGTCTACGATGCAACACGCCTACCAACTCGGAAGATCCTGCGAGAGTGCGCTTCAGAATCTGGTAAACAGAATTTAAGCCACACTCGACAAGAAGGCTTAGGCATTTTCATCGGCGTTGAGTGTGCTTTCGACGGCATGCGTAACTGGGACAGACAACACGGCGTAGACGAATCACTAGTTTTGTGGATAAAAGCAATGCTGGTGAATACTACATTGATTGCGGAACCTAGCTGTGGCTAATATGTGGTAGCGGGGGTAAACAAGGGTTGCCAGCAGGGCGGCGATCTGTCTCTAGTGCTATGGTACATATTGGTTGATTCACTTCGCAATACACTCAACAGTTCTAGACGTGATCGACGATTCGTGCCCTAGTAATGAACTTTCAGTCAATTCTCTCAAAAGTAAGGTTGTTCTCTTTACGAGAAGAACGACGTTACTCGTATCTGGTCTGACTCATCTATTGCCTAAAGGCATCATAGAAGGGTGTCATCTTGGATAACAAGCGTCTATGGACCAAACATGTTACACCGAAAGCATCTAAGGAAATGTCGATCTTTTGGAAGTCCAAAGGAGCTATGAGCCCTATCACCGAGAAGGGTTCTCCGGATCTACACGGCGTGTCTATGTATCGTCTATTCATTGAAGCCGTCGCTGACATACCTGGTGCCGCTCTAGACGCATAGATGAATCTCCCTCCACTAGCTATTCATATCATGGGCTGTACTCTCAGAGCCATCTTACGGTTTAAAAGGAAGTGGTCTTTGGTACAACACGCACTGGAGCTTTGATGATTCCCCAGCTTCCCGACATGTCTAAGAAGTCAGCGGCCTTCTTGGTATCTTTCACCAGGAACTGCAGGTTGCTTACTAGCATCGTGACGTGCCACTATACTTTTGTGTTCTGAGCGTAAGTAATACAACATCATGTGGTGCTTGCTGTGAAAGGCATGACGACACCATGGAGCACTATCTCTGTGAACTTCCGGCTTACGCTCGCATCAGGCTACCGGCATCCGGAGTTGACATGGTGGGTGCTGGTACTGCAGGCACTTTATCGCTGAAGCGCTTACTCATCTTTTTCGAAAGACTAACCGATTTCATTAAAAATAACTTACAATGAGTACAATCGACTAGTTCTTTGACTGCGTGCTCTGTTCCGACAGAAAAAAAAATTAAAACGGTTCAAGGTTTGGTCAAATTCAGTCCGCTGACAAAAATTGGTGTTTGTTCCATTACTGTGTTCGGTGTATTCTATAACATCCTCAAACTATTTTGGTTTCCGGTAAAGTGTTGAGTAAGAAAGTAAACTTAGACTAATTGCTGCAAATTGTTGCTTCCTCCTTGTGGTTGTTTTTCACGGTGTAGTTTATGGCCATTACTATTGCTTATGTATGCGTTCGTTTAGAAAACTGGGGTATATTCACCTGCAAAATTAAGTAATTAAATAATTATTTATCTGCAGCCAAATTCAGAGCTCGGCTATCTAACGAGTAGAAGCTACGAACCGTCTAAAAAACCAAATTCAACTTTGGAGGCACTAACACGGCATGAGTAGCCAGAGTCTACAGAGTCTACAGAGAAAACCTGAGCGGGAGACTCTCAGTTGTGCATCCACTATCCACAAATGACAACAATCTGTGGAAGCAGTATCGCGAGGTAACCGAGACAGCGGTAGGCTGACAGGCACCGCCGAAAAAGAGACCGTGGTGTGATGATGATGCATGAAAATGGATATAAGATCCTACCCAACATACTGTGTGAACATCTGAAGCCTCTCGGCAGATAGACAATCGACAAAGTTTTCACACAAAGGTAAATTCTGGAAAAGACCAAGGAATCTCAAGTCGAGACTCACCATTTGTGCAATGACATCGAAGCCGCATATGGCAACATTCAGCGTAGATATTTATACCGCGATGGCTGAGTTCGGGATCCAGGCAAAACTGGTCGAAGTGTGTCGCGTGGCGCTGAAAAACACGCAGTGCAATGTACAATTTGGAAATAGTTCCTCCGAATTATTCCAAACCTATAGCGGATTTCGGCAAGGAGATCCACTCTTATGTGATTTTGTCAATTTAGTGTTGGAACAGATAGAGTGCAAGGCAGGTGTTCAACAAATCTGTCCAGCTGTTGGGATATGTACACGACATATCGACATCATCGATCGCTCCCAGCGAGCTATCATGAAGCCCTTACGGCAATCGAAGAACATGCGAAACTAGTTGGCATTGAAGTAAATGAGTCCACTGCCTAGGGCAAACTGTCATTGTCGACATCAGTAACTTAGAAGTGGCTGAGGAGTTTACCTACCTCAGAGTAAAAATCAACTCCACGAATGTCACCGTAGGGAATATTCGGTTTGGCAAAACAAGTAGGTTCAAAACTCTTAACTCGGAAGACAAAATGCATGCTCTACAAAACATAAATCCTGTCAATTCTACTCTTTGAAGCCGAGTACTGAACGAGAAGCAGGAAAGCAAAGTAGATATTGAACGCTTTCGAATGGAGGAGAAGATACAACTGCAAATTCTATGAGGTGTACAAGTATCAAAATTGGGATGTAGTCCAAAAAGCTAAAACACGTTGACTACACTGGTTCAGCCACACCGAGCGAATGGACAATAATGCTCCAGCGATTAGATTCTTCGATTCCCATGTTCGAGGCGACAAGGAAGACATAAGGGCAACTGAAAGTAGCGCGCTCGGGATCGGAGAGAGTGGAAGGCTGTTGTGTTTCAGGCAGAGACTCTTCACGCGTCAGGAGGTCGTTAAGCAAGTAGTATTATCTACCTACATGAGTACGCCTCCACCACACTTTGGATTCTGAAACCGATTGTGAAGGTTTTCTAACTTTCTTCTTTCTGACCAAACTACAACAAAAGCTTGAGCTCTTAACATAGCGAGAGTCACCATCGACCTTTCTCATGTTCTGCTATCAATCCAACAGATAGCAAAAGGCGAATCACAGTTGACTCGACGCGTAAAGTTTTCGAAGATAAATGACCAACTCCATAGTCTTTTTATCATAGGAGACCTTTTGACCTTTTTGATTAGAAAATAGACATGCCTCAATGAAAGAAATTTACCTATTTCTTAGATCTTTGAGAGAAAACGGTCAGCCAGAAAAGTCATTCTACTTTATTTGATGAAGTATTTGATGAAAAACTTGCCAATCAGCCAAATCACTCATACGCGATTGGTACTATATATGTAAGTGGTGAATACCAAAGATAATTAAGTTGGGCCGGCAAAACCACAATTGATTGCTAAAGCTAATGGAAAATCCAATAAACGAGACGTTGGACTTTGCCATTACATGTGGCCTGGAACCGTTAATTAAGAAAGACCAAGCCGATCCCAGCGATCCAAGTTGAACCAGACCTAGTCTCATTCAATTGTTTACCTTGGAATTTTATGCACACTTAAAGGGATCTACGCATTTTTCTCGTCTCCGAAAGACGGGATACTGTGACCCTCACTTTCAAAGGTTTGCCATTGCACCCTGAAAGTCACAGGAGTAAATAACTTTCTGATTTTTAGTGTTGGACGAACTTTAAGCCCAGGCTTAACGTCTTTCCCAAGAATTCCTAGGGCACATTTTGCAAGTTGTGTTGTTTTTCGATAAAAGTGTCTTTAAGTTCCCGTCTAAGCACCTTAACCTCTAACGTGTACTATCATGACTACTAAAAAGAACAGAAGCAGCGTATATTTGGGTGCAAATTTGTTGTAAGTGAAAGATTAAGGTATGATGTCTAGACTATTCGGCACCTTAGCCAACGTTTTTCATTAATCCCAATCTAGACCAAATGCGTGAACATCAGGCTGGAAACGAGATAAGGCTAATTTATTTTGCTGCGAAGGGGAATATGGGTAAACCTTGTACCCAGCATCATCATCTTGTACGCACTGCTCCAGTACAAACATTCCGAACGGCCAATACAGATTTTAGTCACAACCTAGTTGCAGCCAAGTTACAGTCTTTGATATCACAAATCCGCAGGTACCGGACTTATGGGAGGACAAAGATAGAACATGAGAAGATCTCGATCAAGGAAATGCAATGGAATGTATCAAGTCAGCAAAAACCTCTAGTGACGAGCGTCAAAAGAAAGTTATATGGAAAAGTCACAATTGGCCCTCATAAGCAAAGACCACTTCCGTTGACTATCAAATGGTGGAGGCAACACAGATTTTACTGTCCATTCACTAGACTAAAATTAAGTAAGGATAGCAATATACAGGAAGGCAAAAAATGACTGTATAGAGAGCATGCAACAACTGATTTACATTTCAGCATTGTTTGAAGAAGAACATCCCGTTCAAGATTGTGTCTAACCCTCGAAATTATCTGTCAACAATTGGATTGCAACTTTCAATTTACTTTAAGGCCGGGTAGTTCCACTATCCATCAAAATATCACACTTCGGAAGAAAACCCGAAATACTCATCACATCTTGACCGATTCTAACCCCGCATATTACAGGATCTACAAATACGAGCTATACAGATTATATACAAATCTTGATAGAGTGTGGCGAATAACTATATAAAAGCCAGTAAACGCTGTCATTCATAGGTTATGAATGGGGATAACTTTTAAAACATGACAACCAATGGTCTCGTATATGGACGGGTATAATGTAGAGTGTAGACTACACCAACAAAAGTCATAAGGACAATGAATTTGGGTTTTACACATAGAATTCTAGACTGCCGTTAGATATTACCGTAATCCAAGAAATGCGATGGTATGGGCTGGGTAAAAAGCAGATGATAAACTACGACATCCTCTACGGAATACGATGGTTGGCTGAAAAGTTTCCGACCGCAACGTAAAGATAGCGGCACTCGTCAATAAAAACTAGTGAATGCTAGTCGTGCGTGCTTTGACAGTTACTTACCGAAGTTTCAGTCATTCTGGACGCGCAGTTTTTAGTTGACAGTCGTTTGAGTGAGTCGATGTGAGTGTTTTTTGTGAAAATGGAAAAAATTGAGCTGTTATTAAATTCTTGTTTTTGAAAGGCCTAAGCAAATCAAAAATGAGTTGGACTCTGTGTATAGGGTCTCTGCACCATCATTTACCACAGTGAAATTTTGGGCAGCTGAATTTAAACGTGGCCGTAAGAGCTTGGGAGATGATGAACGTTCGGGACGTCCAAAAACTGCAACCACTGACGATAACATTGCTAAAGTTCACCAAATGTAATTAGGTGACCGCCGAATTAAAGCGAGAGAGATAGTAGAGGTTATGAAAATGTCCAAAGAACGTCTTTGTTACATATTAAATCAAGATTTAGGCATTAGAAAGCTGTCCGCGCGTTGGGTGCCACGTTAGACCAAAAACGTCTTCAAATGAACATTTCCAACGCTCTGTTAGCGCAGTTTAGGCGCAATAAATCCAAGTTTTGGCGCCGATTAATTACTGTAGATGAAACTTGGATACACCATTATATGCCCGAAACAAAAATTCAGTCAAAACAGTGGACTGCAAAGGGCGAGCCGGCTCCAAAAAAAGCAAAAACTGCTTTTTCGGCCGGGAAAGTGATGGCTACTGATTTTTGGGATAATAAAGGAGTTATCTTAATCGATTATCTTCAAGAAGGAAAAACAATTACGGGAGCATACTTGGCATCATTACTTGTCAAGCTGAAGGCAGAAATTGCGGAAAAACGGCCACATTTGCTGAAAAAGAAAATCCTGTTTCACCAAGACAACGCGCCGTCTCACACCTCAGCGGTTGCCATGGCGAAAATCCATGAATTACGGTTTGAACTGCTTGATCATCTGCCTTATTCACCAGATCTAGCCCCAAGCGACTTCTTTTTGTTCCGTCATCTAAAAGCTGCGCTGGGAGGACAGAGATTTTCATCAAATGAGGAGGCAATCACCTTCGTGAACAATTATTTTGCAGAGAAAAACGCCAAGTACTACGAGTATTTGGACGGGTTAGAAAATGGGAGCATCGCTGGGAGAAGTGTGTAGAGTTACAATAAGGCTACGAGTATGTAGAAAAATAAAAAAAAAATTGAGAAAAAATGTCTTGTATCATTGTTCGGTCGGAAACTTTTCAGACAACTCTCGCACAGTGCTTATTTTTTGGTGGATTTGCTATTTGGATGAGAGTCTAATAAGAACGAACGCCCCTTTAAGAATCAGCATTAAGTCCAAATTTCTTTAATATAAGCATGGCTTGTATTCGTGCCCCTACAGAGGACGAGAATGACAGAATGAAAGACCTCATAGACTGAACATATGCTCAGTTCCCCAGGTGTGACTTCAAAATTGCGGTAGAAAACCTTAATGCAAGACTGGCAAAAGGTACACGTCTTTGAGTGGGTTATTGAAAAACCCACCGTGTATCTTTCTTTTTTTTTTTTTTTTTTTTAAAAAAGAATTTAACACTTAAGAGGGTATTACTACTCTTAAAATGCCGGAGCACGTGTTAAGTTTTTCGGAAAATTGGATAGAGAGAGAGAGAGAAAGATTTTTGGGCTCAGTGGTTATTTCGCTCCATGGGTGGCATCCAACATTTAATGGGGAGACTAAATTACTAGTGTAAATTGGACTTGATGTTATATTTAGGCAACCATTCACCTCACAAGATTTTAGTTGCCTGAAAAAAAGTCTTTCGGTCACGGCTGGTATTGAACCCCGAACCGTCCTATTGGGAAGCCAACACACTACCACTTGAGCCACGGCTACCCACGATATATAATACCACCCACCTATATAATACCGCACCCGAGAATGGATTCAGACCTTTAGAATTTGAAATGGTGTACAGACTTTAGTAGCCAGGTGCTTGAATATCCCCTCAACCAGATTGATGATGTTACGATCAGTGGCCGACGTTCATCTTGCGCTCTAAATCAAATTTTCGAAGAACCAACATCGACTCCGATCCCCACTATCTTACAGCTAGGGTAGGAATGCGGATATCACCGACTCGACGGAGCCAAGTAATATCACTACAGCTCAACGTTGAAAAGCTGCAATCGCATGAGACGCTTAAATATTTGCGCTTCCCTCAAGCTCTCTCTCAAAAGCCAAGCCCCCATACACAAACCACAGAACATTAACGGAAATTTTGCCAACGACCCACCAGGGAAGCTGCTTCTAGGGCTTCAGTTTGCCAATAAATGTCAGCAGGCGCATACAACCAAACAGGAAACACATAGTATAAAGCATGCATGGCATTCGAATGTTTTATCAGAAACTAAAAAGAAACGGACACAGGGCTACAAAGTCAAAATGGAAGCCTTTAAGGATGAAATTTAGAATATGGTAAAACTACTTCTACAGACTTCGCTGTTACGATATGGGCAAAATACTGATTTCAGGCCAAATGAACCATTCATCGCCTACCACATCCAGGTCGGTAATGAATGTAACTTTTTTGACACCATACTTGAAAGAATTGTGCAAAACTCACTGACCAACATGGAGGCACGGTCTTTTTTACACCCGCATAACTATTAGCATACGCGAACGACATAAATTTAATGGATGAATATATTGAGCTGTCAATGAAGTTTCGTGAGTATAGAGATAGAAGCGGCCAAAATGTGTCTGACGAAATTTATGCTGTCATTAGGAAAGAACGCACACCACTGACGGCTTGACCAGAACATCACCATTGGCAGTTATAACTTCAAAGTAGTTAATGGCTTCGTCTGACTGCTCAGGTAAAAGCATCAACGCTTCGGGGAGAATTGTGTAACAAAGCCTTCTGAAAACCTGCGATGGTAATCCCAGTCCTGCTCTACGGCTCGGCGTTGTACCTTGTCGCAAGCGGATGAAAAAGCATATGGTCGTTTGGAGATAGAGATATTGCGTGTGACTTTCGGTTCCACTTGCATTGATGAAGAACAAAGAAGATGAGTCAACCACGAACTCTGCAGACAGCACAGTGTCATCGGTCTGTCAGGCGTTTACGAATCTAATGTTTGAGTTAGCTTGGGCATCTTAAGCCAATGAGCACAACAACTCTGACCCAAGAATTCTAACGCCAGGGAACGACGCATTAGAGGACGGCCCCATCATAAGTTGCGCACGCAAGTGCAAGGGGACCTCAGCCAATTTGGAGGACGCTGGCGAAAATTCGTGCTAGCTGAAAGGGTGGGGGTGTGTGGTGAAAAATTTCTGTATATTGTCCTGTGATAGCATGTACTGCAGTAGCTTCGTTTATTGTACCATTAGTCAATACAACACTTTCGATGGCAGATCGACGACATTAAGAATCAGCCTGCCTTAAGGCACGAAGAAAATACCAACGGTCTAGAAGCGACACGGATAGACATTTGATATTGAGGACAGGGTATAAAGAAGCACGCGCCGCACTCAAATCCGCCATTAAGCCTAGTAAAATACAGTGCTTTAAGGATCTTTGTACGCAACTGAACGAAAATGTATGAGGCAAAGCGAACAAAATCATAACGGCAGCAACTTGCTCGCTATTTCTCAGCAGAATAGTAGAAACTCTGTTTCCTTGTCAACATGAGATCGGAGAACTACGTTAACACATTCCTGCCTTACCAACCGATGAACTTACCGCTGCAATCAAGATGGTAGAAGATCGGAAAGCCCCTGGTCCAGACGGCATACCAAATAGGGCTTTAAAAATAGCGATGAAGGCCCGCCTAGACGTTTTCGTTAGCATGTATAAAGCATGCTTAAGCGAGGGAATATTTCCGGGACAATGGAAATGCCAACGGTTGGTATTACTACCAAAAGGAAATAAACCGCCAGAGGAACCCTCATCTTATCAGCCGCTCTGTATGCTCGACACTATGGGCAAAATATTAGAGCGAATTATATGCAACAGACTGCAGCCTATCATTGAAGCCATTGATAGACTCGCGGAATATCAATACGGTTTTAGAAAGGGCCGATCGACAATCGACGCGATCAAAGTCGTAATAGACAAAGCCCAGTCGGCCATAGAAGATAGACGATGGAAAGGAGGCAGTAAAAAGTACTGCGCCGTGGTTACACTTGACGTGAAAAATACTTTTAACTCGGCGAACTGGTCGCGTATTTTACAATGCCTCGAAAGATTAAATGTACCGAAGTACATATTTAGATTGATCAGGAGCTACTTTACCGATATATTGCTCCTCTGCGACGCCGCCATTATAGGTTTCGCTGACAATATTGCTGTAGCCGATATTGTCGTAGTCGTGGCGAAACGATTTGAGGAAATCGAGTTGTATTGCAACGAAGCAACATCACTGATAAAAAACTGGCTACGCGATATGAGTTTATAGATCTCGCGGAATATAAAACGGAGTCCGTTCTCATTACGAGTAGAGGGGTTCTAGAGACCATAACTATAAAAGTCGGAGAGCACACAATTATTTCCAGCCCATTTATAAAATACCTGGGAGTGATGATTGATGCTTGGCTTAATTTCAAGCATCACCTCGCATACCCTTGCAAGAAATCGTCGAAAGCGATAGGCGTTCTTTCGAGACTCATGTCGAATATCGGCGACCCGAAACAAGACAAACGATTAATGTTTGCGAGAGTTGTAGCCTCCATACAGCTATACGGGGCACAAATATGGTCTGACGTCACGAATAAAAAGACACTCATGAAGGGATTCAAATCTGTGTACAGATTATGTGCATTGCGAGTATGCGATATTGGTACTATCCTCTTTGGTACCAATCGATATCCTAGCTTTAGAAGCTAGACGACTTTATGAAAATCGAGCGATCCATAAATCAAGCGAAGAAATTCTAAAGAGGCTGCAGTATGGAGTGAGTCCCAAAAAGGCAGATGGACGTACCGACTAATCCCAAGGATTGAAAGTTGGGTAAAACGAAAACACGGCGAACTGAATTACTATCTTACACAGTTCGGGTCACGGTTGTTTCCGGGAATATCTATTCAAGCGAAACCGTGATTCTAGGCCATCCGGTCTCGCGGTAGAGAACGTGGAGCACATTTTCTTCGAATGTGCGCGGTATGCAAACGAAAGAGCTATATTGTGTGAAAAATTTGTTGAACGGCCAACACTGGAAAACATAGTTCAATATATGTTGAAGTCTGAAGATCTATGGGCTGCGGTGAACCATGCAGCAGTACGAATCATGTGCTATCTAAGGAATTTAGAACAGCAACGGAACGCGAATTCGCTAAGATAAGTAATACTTAGCGGTAGTTCCGCGGGGGAATAAACGGAAAGATTCCCCGGGAGGTGATGTTAGTCAGTAAGAATCTGACATTACCAATGGACGTCGGACCATTGGTTCCTATGCACTTTCCCACGCAAAACAAAAAAAAAATGACAATAGCTGACAAAGGACCTTCTTCTGGTAACATTTTTAAAGTCCCTTGAAAACTTAGTTTCAAACACTACTCATAAACAATCTTATAGCATGATAGAAGGTTTCAATCTCGTTCAATACCTAAGTAGCCCCAATACTCTCTCACTATCTGTCTATAACATAATGAGAACCAGTTTCATGTTTCATTGGAACTGTCTGCTTGGCTCCCGATATTTGATAAAGGAGTTGTAATTACTCTAACCACCTTCTGACCATCAGAGAAGCATTAGTACGTCCTCATCCTAACAACTTCATAAGTCCTGATAAATTGATAACCCTAATCATAAAAAATGGCCTACAATTAACGTCTCTTTTCGAATTCTTTTGTATAGATACACTCGCTTACCAAACTCCGAACATTTGTTCTACATACTCCCGTCGATTATCAAATGCACTCGCCCTTTAGGTTTACTGTAAGTATCAGTATCGAAAGCAGCAACATAAGGTTACTTATAGATACACCAACAACTTAAAACCAAACTGAAAGGGGTCAATTTAAATCGGAACTCAATCGGCCTACACATTGTGGAGTCATTAATAATGCACCCACCATACTCAGCGAATCCCATTAACCATATGCATAGAAAAGTACCCGTACCCACCATTCACTAAGCGTGTCCACGACCGACCAGGGCCATCTCGATAAGGATCAAGTAATCGAATGTCGTTAATACTCACTCCTCTGGGATAGAGTCATCACAGCATGACACAAACCCGTAGTCATAGTCGTGGTCGTATTCTGGACTACAAGACAACAATAGCCTCCTGTCAGAAGAGAAATTGGGTGAAAAGTGTAAACACGTCACCATGGTGAAAGCGAGAGCCTTTTACTAGGGTCACCAACGTCCATATCGGCTACATATGTTCCTTTGCTCGTGCAGCACAGGATTAGGGAGCGACATCACTTTGGGTTTTTTCCTAATTTTTCTCTCTTCCTTTGTGTTGTATTAATTTATTCGGCGTGTTTCCCCCAACTCCCGGGAAAAACGGACAAAAAAATAAGGAAAATGAATCCATTCGGCGACGATATGGCCAGGAGCAGCGGGTACCCTGGTTCGAACAATTAATGTCCTCAGGTAGCAAGATAAATGTCTTCAAATTTCTTGGAGGACACTTTCAATTTTTTCCTTCCAAACTAACTTGTCCTGGCGGGGGTGGAGGGATTTAGGAGTTTTTTTTTCTTAATTTCAACCAGATTAGGATATTGCGTTGACAATTTTATTTTGTACTTTTTTTTCTGTTTTTTTTGTTGTTTCAAGGCAGAGATTGATAATGGAAATGGCCTCGGACAGCTTTGTTAACTGCGTGCTGCTACTTTGTTGCTTTTTCAGTCATTTTTTTGTCCGAGCTAATGTTGGTTTATTTGTCACGAGGGAGTTTTGACAGTGGAAGGAGTAAAGAAGTTAAGAGCATGATATTCAAGGATTTGACACAAAACGGACCTTTTTTTAAAGAGAAAAATTAACTTGAAGAAACGAAAGGGAACCTTTAATGTTCTACATTTAACGAGTTTGTTGAGGTGTAAAAACTAAGCTTCCTGTGGCGAGCATAAACCAAGAGTTGGAAACATATTGGTCTTCGTGGCAAGCTCAACATCAGGGACTCCTCAAGAATATTGCACTATTCTCTTTAATCTAAGTTTGTGTCAGGACTCCATGGTTTTCGTGTTTCCTACGGACAATAGATCTTTCTGTTCCACAAGTTCCACTCCCAATTGAACACTTTCCTGCCGAGAACAATATATGTTATATATCCCTCAAACGAAATAGATTTAATACTGTCGTCTGATGCGATTTCGGCTGAAGAGGAGGAATCTGCGGCAAACCAAATGGACATGGTTTGAAGAGGATTTCGCCAAGTTTGCCAATGCCTCAACTAAACAAAGCAAAAGCCAGAAGAATTTGTTCAGGAACTGAATGATGCCCTGTAAATATGTTGAGTTGAGGTATCCAGCCAGGAGAACCTTCATGTTAAAGGTTGGTTTCCTGCGACTACATAACGAAACCCCACAGCTTCTACACAAGTCGCATTAGACTAATTTGGAGGAAGACTGGATGGATGGATTAAATTTATACAGATCAAGGTACAAAGGGTATAAGAAGACTTTTACGAAAAGATCAAAACATTTTGTAAAATTGACAGGCTAGTCAATGACCTCAAAAGGCGGAAATCAACCAGCCTGGGATTACTGATGGCACCAGCATTGACTCGAAAGCAGAGTCTCTCTGTCTCATGCCTGGAATGCCCTTTTCAGGTAACCTAATCGAAACCAGCTCCTATCAACGACGCTGCAAATGAGCAGAGTATCACAACACGCTATCAAACATGTTTCAGATTTTTGGCACAGATGGCATACATCCACTTGCGCTACAAAGATTTTTTTTAGACCAGCTCCTGGTAACTCTGCAGGGAATCTTCATTGCTGACCAGGCACTTGCGTATATACACAAATAGTGACAAAGATTATGAGACACTTATCGGGAGCTTCAGACCTAATAGTCTGACTTCCTTCATGTCCTAAAGAGAATTGAAAGAATAGCCGAAGTTTCTTGTGCGAAAAACTATTTTGCGAATGCATACTCTGCATACAATGTGTACTTTAAGATACAACATGCCAATCAATCCAGAAGATGCTGCGAGAGTGCGCCTCAAAATCAGGTGAGCAGAATTGATAACTCGACAAGAAGAGGTACCCACTGGCCCTTTTCATCGAAAACTTTTGTCGGTCAGATAACACGGCGTAGACGAACCATTAGTTTTGTGGATAAGATCAATAAGGTGAATGTTGACTGTGATGATATGTAATAGCAATCGTAAGAAGGGGTTGCTCGCAAGGAGGCGTCCTCTCTTTATTGATACATATGTTGCATATCAGTGGGAACCGATGAAATAACGAACATTGTGCTTGGACATGTCCAACTAGACATTTATATCGCCCTGTTTAATAATGCAATGAATAACGCCCATTATCCAGCGTATTGGAAAATAGGGGTGGTTCATTCCAACCCCAAAAGAGATAAAGACACTTCCAATCCGGAATCTCCGGCCGATCAGTCTTGTACCAAACATCAGTAAGGCTTTCGAGAAAGTGATCAATAGAGCCCTGACTAAGTGGGTTGAGGGCAAAAATATAGTTCGGGATAATTAATTCGGTTTCAAGGTGGGGCATAATGTCATTCATGCCGCGTCTAAACTGGCTTCTGATATTCACAGGCAAGAACCAGTGCTCTGGTGTCTTGGAGAAAACCTTCGATAAAGTTAAAGGTTGAAAGGACTCTTTTTCGAGCTGAACAGGTTGGGCATTAGTAAATCAATGCTGTTTTATTATTTTCAATATACTTCCAGATAGACTGTTCATGAAAAATAGCGGTGTGACTTTTGCTGCAACATTTAACATTAAAAACGGTCAGCAACAAGGTGCAGCAAATTCGCCGATCCTATTCCATAGGTTCAATTCACCATGCCATAGCGTACGCAGACCACTTAATCGCGTACAGATCAGGTCCAAAGATTGACGTCATTAATATACTTTTTCAGCGTGACCTCGACAAAATTAAGCGATATTATGACGACTGGAAGTTGAAAATCGACTTTCAGAAATCGGAAACTATTCTGTTTAGGACGCCTTTGTCTGGGGCGTCTAGGGATACCAGAAGGAATTGGCGAAAGTTCTCTATCGTCGGACAACACGGACAGCCACTTACTTGTCCAAATGTAGTCAGATTCCTAGGGATCTGGGTAGATCAATATCTATATTTTAGCAACATGTAGATGTTGCTCTGGCCAGAGCCAAAGCTGCTTTTGCCCTTACAAAGAGACTGTTTTATATCAGCCAACGTGATGCGAGGGTGAAGGTGATCTGCTACATAGAACAGGTGTTTGAGAGGGCTTGTCTTCGCTTATACAGAACACCGGAATCTGAGTAATTAAAATTCTGTGATAACGAGGTATTGTCCAATAGGGCGAACCTTATTAGAGTGGACAATTTTGTTATTAAGTTGACTCGAAGGCACATTGCAAGACCAATGACCTCATCGAACAACCTTATCTCCGGAGCTTACTACCCTAATTATATGTAGCTTTAACGGCTTTATTCTTCCAGAAGCGTTCCTCTACTTAGATAGTAAAGGTTTGATCCAGGACAGATTTGCAGTGTCGCTAATCTTCCATGTCGCTTGAACAGCTGCGGACATGCGACTCAACCACGACAGATGGTGGTAGGGAGTCGCGATACGAGGGATGTTGCTCGGCGGCTTGTTGAGGAGAAGAAGCTTCTTTGTCGAATTCCTCCAGTACTAGGTAGCTCCTAGGAAGCAAAGTTGTTCAAACTAATTTTTCAGCCGTGGTTGGATTACATAGCTTTAGGTAGAAACCCTTCGGATTAGGGGCTAGAATATACCAGAGGTGGGCATGCCCATCGTTAGAGGCGACTATAATCCACTGGGCGGGATTAATGCGCTAAGCGACCCGTGCCAGAATCGGCCAGATTGGGAGCCCAGTATAAAAAATAGCCCAATCTCTAACAGGGCATCTTCAGTATTAACCGGCTTTGTCTGTCTAATGCGGATCTTTGAACAGATGGACTACATTTTCTCCGCTTCTCGTGGGAACTTAAATGAGTACTACAAACACAATATAACAAAATCCAAATGCAAACCATGACCCCTTCCAAAAAGGGTTACGAGATCTCCAACACTGGTTGCTTTGGATAACAGTACTCGTATTACACCGAATAAGCTACAAAATCTCGAACGCGCTAATTCTGATCTCCGCTCCAGACTCCAAAATATGGAATTGCTCTGCGCCAAACTTAAAAAGGAATTAGATGCCATTAAGACGCAATCTAAAACCGCCATTTGACCGCCCGGAAAACTCGAGTTTTCACACGAACGTATTAAGAGCTAGTTCAAGAAACAGACTGGATACTTAAAAAAAGAAACGCAAAGCTCTCCTCCTCCTCTCCTGAAATTGTACAAAAAGAGACGGCAGCCAGCTCTAAACTGTTGAAGTCAATAAAAAAAGCAAACGTCTTTGGAATCTCGGACCATAACAAGTTCCACACAATCTCGAAATTACTATGATCAACCGATTACAGAGTAAGATCCCAGAATAACGATACATGGACTGTCAATCTCCTTAATCCAGACAATTACCGTTCGTTTTCTAGCTAGAGGCTAGAGGTAGCTAGAGGCTTGCATGCCTCTTGTCCTAAAGAAAACATTTTATTTGACCTTAAAAATAAAGGCTTAAATATAATCGATGCCGTTAATATACTTGTTCAAAAACAGCGCAGTGTTGAAGGCGAGAGGACGACCTCAAAACGCGGTCTCCCCCTTTTTAGGCTAACTTTTGACAAAACCGAAAGCCTGGAAACGGTTTATTCTATAAATTCAATTTTGGGACTTATTATCAAAATTGAACCTGCACGGAAATCACCAATAACAACAACGTCAAAAATAACAATGCGGACGTGAAAAGTGAAAAAACTTACGCGCAATTAGCGGCGCGAGCAAATACGACCAACTGTGAGTCACCTGATCCTGCCTCAAATGTTTTCTCAGTAATTCTCGAGAAACTAGAAGAACTGACTAAAACAAATAAGATAATAATCGAAATGCTTCTCACCCTCGAAACAGATCTGTGTAACTACTAATCATGACAAAGCAGCTCAATATTTTTTTTTTATAATTTACGCGCGCCTAAGGGGTTATGAATACCCTTACACTGTTGCCAAGGTAGAAGGAGGAGAAAGGAAAGTTTGTGATGTAGTGGTTTGAAACTCAGGTGTGTTTGGTTTCGATATTGACTCTCAAGGGGTGGGAGTCCGAATAGGACGGAGAGATTTTCTTCACTCGGAATGGTGAGGTTGTGAATTTTAACGGTTGTTTTTGTGTTTGAAAACCCTACAACAGCCAAATGTACATGTCAGTGTTATGCCTTCACACGCAGATTTTTCTGACTGAGTTCCAATTGCACAAATGAAAACTTTTGTCGTATCTAGGATTCGAACCTAGACCCTCCGAGTGAGAAGCGATTGCTAGTACCACTACACCACGGCCACCCCTCTTGCGAGGAATGCCAACTGACTACAGAAAAGGTTTGATGAACTAAATATTTTTATGGTGGAAAAAGCAGTTGATATATGTTTAATTTCTGAAACTCACCTGACGGCGCGTGGAACTAAAAGGTTACCGCATCTACCACGCTCGGGAAATGTAAGAGGCGAGTCATCCCTATTCATAAAAGACTGCATTGAACACGCTCTGCAAGCACAAATTGAACTTGACGTATTTCAAATGACCACGGTGCGCGCCAAAAATTAAAATTTCTCTTTTAGTAAATCCTCAATCTATTGCCAATCGCTCTGCAAAATGGAAAAACACGAATTTATTGACCTATTAAACTCTATATTACCAATCTTTATTATTGATGGGGACTTTAATGCGAAACAAACCTTTTGGGGCTCAAGATGTATCTCACAAAAAAGCAAAACTCTCTACAGAATGTGGTTGCCAATTTTATTCAACAGGCAGACCGATGTACTTGCCCTCGGATGTCATCAAAACACCCGATCTGATAGACTTCTTTCTCGGAAAAGTAGTAAACGCTAGTTACGTCAAAGTTGAAGAAAGCTTCGATCTTTCCACCGATCATTCTCCAATTATCCATTTATTGTGCGAATCCCACAAAGACCACCCAGATTATCCAACAAAAAAACTCACTGGAAAGATTTCCGAATAGAGTTAAAACTACCGCTCAGAACGCCGTATCAACTTGAAAAAGAAGTCGAACGGTTTGTTGAAGTCATACAGCAAGCGGCCTGGAGTAACAGTCCACTCGAATCGAACAAAGTTGCCAGTATCGGCATAAGAGACCCGCCAGAAATCAGGGAAATGATAAGGAAGAAACGAAGAGCGTGGCAAAAGTTGCATGAAACTCGGGCTCAACAAGATAAAACATCCTTTAATATGCTCTGCAATTTGTTGAAAAAATCGATCAAGGACTTCAATGACCAAGATATTAATAACTACCTAGAGAGCCTCACAGCGACAAAAGATACCAATTACTTCATACGGAGAGCCATTAGAATTCATCGAAAGCCCCAAACGTGGTGTCAATGGTGTCAATGATCAGAAACCAGGATGACTGGGCAAAAGAAGATAAAGAAAAAGCTAACGTTTTCGCTGACCATCTTGCAGAAACGTTGAAACCATTCGACGGGGAAGTGTTTCCAGAGAATGTCTATATGCTAGACGTGACGACGAACCTTCCAATAGAAAAGGCTAGATTTAGGGGACTTAGACAAGTTATAGACACGCTTAAGCCCAATAAAACCTCCGGATATGACTTAATTACGAGAGAGATACTTAAAGTGCTAAAAAAAAAGGTTTGCTAAAGCTGCTCTATCTTATAAATGCCACCATAAAATTAGAGTATGTACATCACCAGTGGAAAGTTGCCGAAATTATTATGGTTCCGAAACCCGGTAAACATACAGACCAATTTCGCTCCTCCCGAGCGGAGGTCTTCGAGCGAATCTTACTTAATCGTCTTAAGCCGATTATTGACACATATCGCCTCTTGCTCGACCATCAATTTGGCTTTAGAAGCCAACGCTCTATTGTTGACCAAGTGCATCGAATAACCGATGTAACTGAGCGAGCAATCGAGTGTAAATTAGTCCGTTCAAGCGCAAGCTTTTGATAAGGTATAGTACGAGGATCTGTAATATAAGCTTCGACAAGTCCTACCCGAGCAATCGTCTCATATTTTAAGTTCATACCTAGATGACCGACTCTTTCGTTTCAGACACGGAAACGAATATTCCAATTTTAAGACAATAAAGGCGGTGGTGCCGCAAGGAAGTGTACTTGGCCCCCTGCTATATTTGCAAACGGGCGATACTGTGCTAGCCACATTTTCTGATGACACTGCCATTTTGGCAACAGCTAAACCGTCGAAAAAGCAACTGCTAAGTTGCAACGTGCCCTTACACGAATTAACAATTGGACAAAGACTTGGCGAACCGCACTTAATGAAAACAAGTCTGTCCATGTGAAATTCACTCTCAAGAAAACTGACAATCTACCTGTATTTATCAACGCAGTACAAATTCCTTTCGCGAACGAGGCCAAATATCTTGGTATGGCACTCGACGCTAAACTTAAATGGAGAGCACACGTTAAGAAAAAACGTGAAGAGCTTGAGATTGATCTTAGAGACATGTACTGGCTTCTTGGAAAGTATTCCAAGCTCAGTTTAGAAAACAAATTGCTCTGCAAGTGCTAAAACCGGCCTGGGTATATGGTATACAGCTTTGGGGTTGTACCAAAATTAGTAACGTTATCGTCTTACAGACATTCCAAAACAAAATTCTTCGATTGTTTGTTAATGCACCGTGGTATATTAGAAACGATGATATCCACAGAGACCTAGGAGTCGAAAACGTTCAGAACGAAATTAAAATGTTGGCGCGAAATCACAAAAATCGACTACAAGGACATACGAGTATTTCTGTTTAACAGATCCTTGCAGAGACAAATTTATTGCGCCGTCTGAAAAGGACTAAGCCTCTCAATCTAGCGCGGTGATCAGCAGAGCTTAATTTTTAAAGTACGTAGGAATTTTCAATGGTAAATCACCTGCAAAATATCTTCTTAAAGCAAAATAAAACGCGAAAGAAGAACTCCTTGTTGAGTGTGAACTTAGTCGTAGTCTGTATAAGGGAGGTGTTTTTTTAGTGAGTAAGAATCTCACACTACCATAAGCACAGAAGCTTATAGTGTCTATGAAGATTTCTCGCCTACCCAGGGGGGGGGGGGGGGTTGTAGAATTAGGCTAGCTTTAAGGAAAAAAAATTTAAAAAAAACAAAAGAGATGGGAACTTCTTTTTCTAAAACAAGGGGTATGAATGCATTTGTAGGGAAATTTGAGATGAGCACTTTTGTGCACAACTGTTTTGTATATTAGAGACATATTGTAACTCACTTGACTAGCTGCAATTGCCTATGTGTGTTCGATCATCCGATCAGGGGAACGGCCTGAGAACTCTCGCTCATTTTTGTACATAACAAGTGTATAAAAGATCTGCCAACCCAGAAGCGGCACTCATTAAACAGATTGTCACTCTCGCATTTGTTGTTTCTTTTGTTTCAACTACTCCTACACATTTAAAATGAAAATGAAAATAACAGTAAAATCACCACTAAATTTATTTAATTTAATTTACAACGACTATTTCCAAAAAACTACAGTGTGACCAAAGACGACGTATGGAATTTCCTTACGCGATCGTGGGAACAGACAAAATTCACCAGCCGCACGTTCTCTGCTTACATTTTACGGGTACACAAAATTGCTTGATAAAGAACATAAAGCACAAAGTGGATTTTGGTCACACCGTAGCTCTCATTACAAATAGAACTTAATCTAAGTTTGTACAGTCGATAATTAATTAACCGAGGCTAGCTTGTGTGACTTGTTGGTTGCGGCCCAGGTTCATCCCAAACTATAGCCCCACCAAGAATGGAAGTAATTTTATCCATAAACTCAGCTTTGTAGTGCCGTGCCATTAAAAAGAACCCAAATAAAAATTTCTTCCTTTGAACCATCTCTCTTAAGTACAACTGCTAGATAAATGCCGAGAAATCTTGAAATACGTCTTAAACTTTTGTAGTTAAGCTCACCCATGATTAATGTTAATGATAGTCTATAGGATACCTGATAAAACTACCAACAAACAATTATCAAATCGACACGTTTATAACATGACGTATCACTGTTTACTTATTCATTTGATTTACTTGACTTTTTCAGCTATTCAGCACATACCTTGCACTGTTGGAATCGGTTAGAATTACTATTATCTGCGGCTTTTACATGTATGTCAGCGCAAAACTTACATAAACCCGATTAGCTTGAGTAAGGCGGCAGTAGGTTGTACATACAAGTCGCCATTCTCATTTCACAAGTACGTGTATTTGCTTTTCGTCAATGTTTACATATTTGTGAATCAAATCCATTGTTAATTACAATTTTCTTCGCATGAGATACGACTTCTCTAAGATGCGCGGTATGAGCTGTTATTATGAGAAAAAGTGAAAAGTTTAGCTTTGTTAGAACTAATAAGGTACAATATGTTTGAATAATTGACGGAAATATAACAAAAATACTGATATTTGCAATTATTCGTTGAAACAGAGTGTACGATTTGTTATTCAATTGGTCGTTACATACACGTACATGTGATAGGCAGAGATCCGTGAATTTCGAAGTAATTGTCCCTTTGTTAATAAATAGCAATGTCATTGTAAAGTTGCATGCGAACCAAATAAAGTCAGTTACAATTTTGAAATGAATTAGATAATTTGCTGCAGGTTTCATTGGTGCGTGATAGAGAGTAACATTTCATAAGGAATTATTAACCTACACTTCAATAGATGTTGGATGAATGGATTACATAAGAGTCCACCATATTTTTCATCCCGCAATTGAAAATCAATTTCCAATACTGGAACAGTATTGCTAATAGCAACACTTGGGTTTAGCATTTACAGAGCGGGGTACAGAGTGGAGAGATTCGTGTTCGAGGGCCTAATCTGTGGCAGCCATGATTGTATGTCTAATGATAAGGATATTCATTTTGCCCATCTCGCAGACCTTTGTCTGAGTCGGGCGGTGTTCAGAAAATAGTTAGGGTCGACATTTACACTGAAAATGAATACAAGTAAATAATAATCACTATATTTTCTTTCTTTTCCTTTTATTATTATTTTTTTTTATATTTAATAGTACATTAAAAGTTTACAAAAAATTCATTAGTTTGTCCACGTTTCACCAGAGAAAATGTATTTTTTGTAGTCCTCTATGAGGATGTTCTCGGCTAATTTCTGTACTTCACCTGACGAAAATAACGTCAGTGAGTGCACACGAAAGTGTAGTTAACAAAAAATACAACTGTAAGTTGTTCTCACGCATTTGCGTAAACAACTTCTTTGTTCAGCCTTTCTTAGTATCGTTGGTGTTTGTGTTTTATGTGTTTGTTTGGGGTTATGACTAGGGAACTCAGGGTGGACATAAGAAATATACGTGGGCTAAATAGTAATCACTTCTCGGCGTACGCCCGCGTCTGTAACTACAGATGAGCAGTTTTGGTACTTAGTGAAACACAGGTAGCTCTTCGCCCACACCTCTCAGATCACTCTGATCTGAAGCTACATGGCTACGAACTAGTGCAACTATTCTTTTCTTATAGCGGTCTCGCCATTTACGTGCGTAGTGATGTAGCTTTCCAAACTCCACCACAATGTAAACCTTGTCCAATCAGGAATTCAATTTTCTGTGGTTAAAGTTCTATCTCCGTAAGCAAATTATCCACTATTGTTTTATTTACAGAAGCCCCGAACTTGAGGGCAATCTGACCTTTAAAGAGTTTGATGCGCTGTCTAAATCCATTCAAAGAATTGAATCCCTGTATCCTCATACTGAAATCGTTATTACGGGCGATTGCAATATACACAATTCTGAGTTGATTCGACATTCTGGATAGACAACACCCGAAGGACGATGTGTTAAGAATTTCGCTGGGGAAAACAACTTGACCCAGCTTGTATTGGGTTCTACCACCGATTTTATAGTAAAAATTTAAAAGCCAATATTACATAATTTTCCATAAATTTTTATTCAATCAAAATAGGATCCACTAGCATCTATGGTATTCTTCCAACGTGATACGAGGTCCGTTGATGAAATATTAGGAGAGTACGGTGGATGCGAAAGAATTTCAAATCCCAACTGCAACAGTTTTTGCACCGTTACTTGTGAGGTACGGGGTCTAGCATTGTCATGCAAATGGATCGGACTGTGCCAATTGGCCAACACAGGTTGCTTTTCAGCCAATTTGGCAGGCAATCTGTCGATTTCCTTACAGTATTTGATAGCGTTTATCGTTTCTCCTGGTTGAAGAAATGAAAAGTGGATTGGTTTTTACGATGTCCACAAAATTGTCACCATAACGCTTTTTGGGTGAAGATCGGGCTTGGGGGTGTGTTTTGGTTTTTCTTCTACATCCAACCACGGCCCAAATCTTTTACGATTACCATACAGTATCCACTTTTCATCACAGGTGACTATTCGTTGCAAAAACGGTTCAGTTAGGTTTCTTAATGTAAGCTATGCGCAGATTTCCAGGCGCCGTAGTTTTTGGGATTCGTTCAGTTCATAGGGTACCCACTTATCGAATTTCTTTACCTTTCCTATGAGAGAAAAGTGTCGACTTATTGTCATTGGGGCTACTCCCATGATCTGTGCAATCTCCCGCACCGATTTTGTTGGGTCCGCATCCACAGCTGCTCTCAAAACATCGTCCTCAACTAACGTTTCCGGCATTTTTGTTAAATAAATGAACTATACATTTAAATTTAATTTACTTCGATCCATGCCCAGATTGTACAATAAATAGAGTTTCCACTGTCTTGATACCCGAGAGCTTATATTTTTGATATAATTCTTGGCCGCACCCGTATCTATTAAAAAAGTTGATTTCCTTCCCTCTTAATGTCCTGCCTATGTACGGCAGGAGGGACCTATCCCTAAAATTACTCGTCATATTTGTCGAAATTAACACTATCGCTATAATCTTGTCCATACTCTACTGTGCTTTGTTTCCTTGGTCGATCTTTATCTGAGTAATTCAGTTATTGAATTTTCGGGTGTGGTTGTTATCTCATCTCACTTAGGCACTTTCTCTTGTTTGCGGGCGACAGCGGACGAATTCTAAGAATGGAATTAACAGTTCCAGTTACGTCGAACTAGTGTTATCTGTGTATGAGTTGCTTCAACGTACTTGAATACCAACGCTAAGTAAGGGTTTAGAAAAGAGTTGGTAGCCGATGAGCCCTTAATAAAGGGCTTCGAAGTGCGTTACTGGCTCCTGAATTTATTCCGGCCCCTTTTGTCCTAGGGGCCCCAAAAATGGCCTGGTCCCATAAGATGGGGGTTGTGCGAGGGGTTAACTGCCCAACCACGTAAAAAAGTAATTGTTACGAAGCGCCAGTAGCCTCGGACAAGGAAGGATTCATTGTTGACGACCATACAAAACTAACAAAGGACGACTTTCGTATCTGCACGTGTAATCTTCGGACCTTGAACAAGCCTCGTGCAGCCGAACAATTAACGGAGGCCCTAGACTGCCATAAAGTAGATATCACCGCCATCCAGGATGTGCGGTGGGATGGGCCGGGCAAAAGAAAGATGTTTACTACGGGGATTGCGGTAGGGAACGTAAGCAGAGTCTATTTCAATGAGGATTTGTTGTAAAGGGCAGACTTAGGCAAGAAGTCTTGAGCTTTCGACACGCGAGTAGACGTCTTATAACCAACCGTATCAAAGATAAATTCGCTAACCTCAGTCTCATATGATTTCACGCCCCAACAGATGGAAAGGACGATACTACCAGAGAAAGTTTCACGAGCTCCGTGACAAAACCTACGAGCAATGTCCGATGTATGAGGTTAAAATCGTCCTAGGAGACTAATCGATTTTGCTGCGGGACGTGGCGTTACTATAGCAAGCACACGGCTTCCTCACCTCAATATTCACAAGGGAACATGGCAGACACCGGATAAGCAAATTGTCAACCAGATTGACGCGATCGACGTAAGGCACTCCTCAAGTATTTTAGATATCCGAACATTCCGAGCCGCCAACATAGACTCGGACCACTACCTAGTTGCAGCCAGGGTGCGTCTACGGATATCTCAGACGCCACGACAAGGGAGGGGATACTATGTGGAGATTTAATGTTGAAAGGTTGCAATCGCAACAAGCCGCTAGAACCTTTGCCGATCGTGGAACACTCAACCTCTCGAGAGGTTCGTTGCAGTCAGTCTCAAGTGCTGAAGACCAATGACTTAGATGCCGAGAAGCCATTAGAATTGCCGCAACTGATGTGCTGGGTTTCACCTGTCCACCACCACGAAACCTCTAGTTTGATGAAGACTGCCAGCAAGCAAATGCAGCAAAACAACATGCCTACAAAGCATCGCTGCACAAAAGGACGAGAGCAGCTTGTGAGCTTTATGAGCAAAAGAGGAGGAAAGAACATCGGCTTCTCCGAAGAAAACAGAATGGATATGAGAAGCGGGCGATCGAGCAAATAGAGAGGTTCTACTCCAGGAATAATGATTGGAAGTTTTACCAAAAGTTAATAAGAACGTAAAAAGGTAACTGGTAAAAAGACTGAGGATATGGAAAAGCTATTTTTGCAGACTGCTAAACGGCGAAGACGACTCAAATTCCGCTGTCAGGCAGAGCGAACCATTCAATATTGATGATGCATGTCAAGAACTCCGTCCACCAGACCAAAATTAAGTGAGGAGAGCAATATCCAAACTGAAGTCGAACAAGGCAGCCGGGCCGGTCTGCTTACCCGCCGAACTATTTATCGCAGAGGGAGATGATTTGCTAGAGAGCATACACCAACTTATTTTCAAGATTTGGTCAGATGAATGTATGCCTGAAAGGAGACCCTCTAAACTGCGCCAACTATAGAGGTATCAGTCTCATAAACATGGCATATAAGATCTTCTCTGCGTATTGTGAGGGGACTGAAACCATTTGTCAGGCCCGGTAAGCCCACTTATTCACACTTCGTCAGATCTTTGAGAAAACCCAACATGTTCAGATCGATACTCACCACCTTTTTATCGATTTTAAAGTCGTATATGACAGCATATACAAATACGAGCTATACAGAGCCATGTCGAGTTTTGGAATCCCTACCAAACTCGCAAGCTTGCGCAGGATGCCGATGGAGAAAGCTGGATGCTGCATCAAGGTCGGGAATGATCTAACCGAAATCTTTAATGTCAAAAAAGGATTTAGGCAAGGCGACGCGCTGTTGTGTGACTTCTTCAACATCATACTTGAAAGAATTTTGCAAAACTCACAAGGCAACACACGAGGTGCGATCTTTCAAAAGTCTGTTCAATTGCTTGCATGCGCCGACGATATTGGTGTTATTGGTAGAACAGAGCGAGCTGTTGCTGGTGCGTTTTGCGAGTATAGCAGCACAAGCTGAAAAAATGGGTCTAGCGGTAAACGAGGACAAAACAAAGTAAATGCTGTCAACAAGAAGAGACACCCAAATTCGAGGAATTGGCCAGAGTGTCACAATCGATAGATATAGCTTCGAGGTAGTAAGGAACCTTGTCTACTTCTGCTCAGCTATCACATCTGAAAACGACATCTCTTCAGAAATCAAACGAAGAATAACGCTTGCCAATCGCTGTTTCTTCAGGCTGAGAGGGTTTTTACGTAGTAAGGCCCTCTCCCGAACAACCAAGGAAATCCTATATAAAACCCTTGTAATCCCAGTCCTGCTGTATTGTTCCGAAGCATGGACCCATTCTAAAACAGATGAAGATATCCTCGGTCGTTTTGAGAGAAATATTTTTGGTAAGTTATTTAGTCCCGTATGCGTTGACGGGTTCTGGAGGAGACGATTCTAATGGCCTCGGATAAAAATAACTTCACTACAGACGACCCTGGCGAACGTTTAAAGGACAACGATATTCGGACCTGTGTGTACAATGGCCCTTGACTGCTTTCACGCAAATATCACAGCCATCCAGGAAGTGCGATGTAATGGATCGGACATAAGGAGGATGAAAAACTATGACACACGAGTATCTTATGGTGGATGTTATAGCGAAAAGACACAGTGCTTATTCGAATGCGGATTTTCAATATGCGGCAGACTTAGACAAGAACTCTTGTACTTCCGGTACGCTAGCGACTGTCTTATGATAATGCGGATCAAGGCTAAATTCGCTAACATAAGCCTAATATGCGTAGATGGACAACACAAGGTCGACTCCACCAAAGAATGTTTCCACGACCTCCTCGACATATGAGCGATGTCCGAAGTATGACGAGAGCTATAATGTCGAGTCAATAAAGGACTTTGTCCACTTTGCCTCTGCTATAAATTCTGCCAGCAGAAGAAATTAAACGAACAAGAAGAGCGTACTAAAGGGGTTACTATGCCTTTAAAATGTTTGCACACAGCGCGAGCAAAAAAGTCAATCGAAGAAGGAGACTCTTTATAAGACCTTGAACATCATAGTTCTACTCTATGCTCCGGCCTGCAGCGTCTTCGAATCTAAGCCGGAGAGACAACGCAGTAGAAGAAGACCTCATTCTAGGTGGTGCACGCAGAAGTAGAAGGAGATTTCAACCGACCTGGAGTACGCAACTGGAGGTAGTTAGCTAATGACCGGACTGACTGAAGAGGCTTGATAGTTGAGGCCCATGTTTATCTCGAAATGTAGCGTGAAGTATTTACCTTTTTCCGAAAGAACGGGAAGCTCCCGTGCAATGATCTAATTCTTTGCCCAGTTCTCTCTTGCGACAGAGAAATAAATTTCTCATTTCAAATGATAAATTCCTTCGTTACCGTCTGAATACACTGACAAAAAGTTTGTGGAGGTTCTTCCCGATAACTTAGTTATAAGTTGGTTGTTACTACCAGTCTAGGACCAATCGACCTTCAGCCAAAATTACTTCCGCGATCGCATAGTTCTACGTTACATTGTTGCAACTGCGTAACCCGTGATTGATGAATGCGCATTTGTGTGTCTGTAAGTCTTGCCCTTTCTAAAAATTTAATTTAGTATATTTGTAATCAGTAACACATAACAAAAACATTTTATTCCATCTCTTCTGCCACCTGCATCTGTTAGCATTGTTACTTGATCGCATTAATTCATTTAAAATGTATGATTCCACTTTCAGACAATCGTAATTGCAACAGAACTCTTTGTAGTCATAAATATTCATCGATCACTGCAAATTGCCGCTTACTTCACTTGCCGCTTTGCAACAAATTTACTCCACATGAGCTCAAATAGAACTCCATCTTTCCAAACTTATTGGCCAACACAATTTCGATTAGTAAAACTCCGAAGTGTAGGTCTCGTCTAATCGTTTGCGCCGGCAGTTCTTTACCATTCACACGCCACACGCTATCTCACCTCACTTACTAAACATTTTTTTCGAGTTTATTGTTTTGTTTGCAATTGTTGTTGTAAGTTTTCACAAACTACCCACTCTAAATGTTATACACTAAACAGACAACCGGTTGGAATATTTAGCGGCATTCACCAAGTGACTTTGCTTCGAGACGGTTTACTGTTTTCATCTAGTCAGCTGTGGAATAAAAATAAATTTTCGCTGTTCGTTTTTGAAAAGATTTTTTTATTATTTTTTTTCTTTTCGTTCTGTCTATAAGTGTTTATTTAATTCGACATCAGAAATGTCAATTAAATTTAAAATCAACGGAAAACCCTACTCAGGTAAGTCATTGGCAATCAACTGTCTTTCAAACTGATCAGGAGGATCTGTGATCATTAGTGGATCTGAGCACCCTGCCGGTCGATGTCACCCTCAACACGTTCATTCGGGAGCATACTGGGCTAAGTGGAACCAAATTCATGTGCCTGGAGGGTGGATGTGGTGTCTGTATCTGTACTGTCAAGGGACATCATCCGGTTACGGGGGAGGAACGCACCTGGGCTGTCAATTCTGTGAGATGACTAGATCCTTTATCTGAGTTTGATCTCATCATTTGGTCTTTGTTTTTGTAGTGTCTTACCCTTCTGAGTGTCTGTGCGGATTTAGAGGTAACCACCATAGAAGGACTAGGAAATAAACGAGATGGGTACCATCCAATCCAGAAACGATTGGCCACCCTTAATGGCAGTCAATGTGGATACTGTTCACCAGGTATGATCATGAATATGTATGGACTGCTTGCATCCAAGGGCAACAAGGTCACTATGGAAGAAGTGGAGAACTCTTTTGGTGGTAACATCTGCCGATGCACTGGGTACCGGCCCATTTTGGATACTATGAAATCCTTTGCTGTCGACTCTAACATTGACATTCCCGAAGAGTGTCGAGATATAGAGGATCTCCCCAACGCCACATGCCCAAAGACCGGCCAAAAGTGCAACGGACAGTGCACTGGAATTAAACGACCCGCTGTGGTCTACGATGATGGATCTGAATGGCATTGGGCCAAAACGCTCGATGACTTATACGCAATTCTAAACAAAGTGGGAAAGGATAAGTACATGCTGGTTGGAGGTAACACAGCACACGGGGTTTACCGTCGCCCTCAAGATATCAAATACTTCATCGATGTTAACGATATTCCGGATCTTCATAGTCACTCTGCTGATGCCACATCCCTCACACTTGGAGGTAATGTGAGTCTCACAGAGGCCATGGCGTTATTTGAAGAATCGGCTAAGAAACCTGGATTCGAGTATTGTCAGCAATTGTGGCATCATTTCGATTTGATTGCCAATGTTCCCGTTCGAAATGTGAGTATTCCTTTGCATTTGTATCTTATCAGTGGTTGAGGCTTATCTAAGAGCTTATCAAGGTAATTTGAAGAAGGCTATATCACAGAGATCAGTGCGGAATGAAAATAAAATGAAAATAAAACATTCACGAGACGGGTTGGATTCCAAAAATATCTCAAGGCTCGTATACTGAGTACGTTATGTGTGGTTGTTGCTATTTTCGTCATTTAGACATAAATACTTTTCTTCTTTCTTCTTCCATGTATCGGCTTTAGTTTACTGTCTACGAGTTCATTTGGACTTCAAGTTCAAGTATTTGTTTAGAAATTCGCCAAGTCATAAGCACAGATAAGGCTACAAGTTTTGCATCATGATGACGATGACTTGCTTTCTAGGTAGTGTAGTTAGTGTATTCGTATCTTGTTCCACAGAGCGAGTACTTCGAACGTTTTTTTTTCTTTAGGATGGATGGGGTTCATTGTCTGCTAAGTGTTTCGTGAGCTCACAGGCAATTAAAGTGCGAATAATTTAAACACTCGAGAGGGTTTGTTTAACGATGTCGTGTAAGAAATATGCCCGCGAAGTAATTTTTTTTGCTACAACCACGAATAGATACAACGTAGTTAGTTGAATTGAAGTTTTTTCAGCTGATGTGCCTGGGACTCATTAATTTGAAATGGAAATAATAATAGCTTTTAATAAGTGACAATTGGTTTTTTTGATTTGTATATATTAGAATCTGTGTGGTCAAACTACGACATTGATGGCACATCGCAAACACTGAATGGCTGCTATTAAAAGTGAAACTGAGCATTCTGTCCTACGTGTATGTGAAAGAGCATTGGGATCAATGAGATCATTCGACTTTTACAATTGCGTATTATTTTATTGGCTTGTTTTATTCTGTTGTTGAGTATAACGAGAACCCAGTTTGGCTTTCGTTAGCTCTCGAAAGAATTTCTCGAATTGCAGATCGCCGAAGTGAACCTGGGTTTCAACCTCAAACTATTTCGATATTTGGTTTGTTAGAGTTTCCTTTCATCTACCTGAGTCGAAGCCTTCCTCAGCTATACCTCGGTGCTGGATCCAAAGATTCATCAGATTGGTGTTATGAAATAGCGTATCAGCTTTTTTTTACCTCATTTTGCTCTCGACTATCGTTAGACCCGACTACGACGTTTGTGAAGCAATATTACCGAAAGCGATTTTAACGTCACTGCGTCCTTCCAAAAAGGAACGATATTATGTCAATCCTATGACAGAGTGTCCCTTTACTCAATAGCTTTTCAATATCGAATATGTATATCGATGAGATCTATACTCGCGGTGATTGAGTGGCATACATTTTTCACCATCATCCTAGAAAACCTATAATTTAGCAGGGTTCCATCCACACTGATGTGAAGCAATCAGGCTGAGTACAAAAGTCAAATTGTTTACTTACCGACGGTAAGAAAACTTTAAAATTTCAAATCTCATTCCTGCAACTGAATCCGGTCTGTTTCCTCAACTTCCCCCCTTTCCTTGCTCCTTCTTTGACGGTACTGATTTCGTTTCTCTGCTCGTATAGGTCGACAGTTGTTCTCTCATTGTATTGCTCTATACGTTTCTTGTTTTGCCGCTATTCTTTATCAAACCAAGGGATTTGTTGTAAAGGAAGCCGTTCTTATAAGAGGCGGCATCTCTGATGTATTTTTAGCAACCCAACCACTGGGTTCAGTATTCGAAGCGGGCAGCATAGAACATCTTAAAAATCTGAGGGTCATTCGATCAGTAGCGGTTCAGCAACGTGCTGTGATTTTTGCTAAATGGTATCGAACTGCAAAGCAATTTTTCCTTATCATTAGAGTGATTTGCATATTCGTACTGGCTGCAATAAAGTAGTGTTCTGATTCAGCGTCCACCCCGTTGAATTTTCTGATATTCACCTTGGTTCGATGTACCATTGTGCAAAACGAGACACTTACCACCCTCGTATGCAGCTTTGATGATATGAGTTTTCCTGAAATGCCTGTCCCGTTTAAGGCCAACCATATATCATCTCGATTCAGACTGTTGAAAGCCGTTTCAAAGTCGATAAACAGTAAATGTAGATGAGACCTACATTCAACGCATTGCTTTATAATGATCAGTAAAGTGTTTAGGCTGGCAATGCAGGAAGATCCAGCATGAAAGCCTGCCTATTCTATGTCGAGAGTTGAATCTAAATAATTCTCTGATTCGTTCCAGAATCATTCTAAACATTATTTTGGATACGGCTAGAAGAACGCATATACCTTTCCACAGTCCATCATATTTCCCTTTTTCGGTCTCTTGATGATCATCCCTCTTTTCCACTCCTGCGGAAATTCTTTACTATCCCACGCTCTGCATATGTATCAGATCAGTCAATGTATTTGGCACCATTTAATATAGTTCGGCAGGGATGCCATACCCACCACCTTGTTTTTCTTGAGGGACCTAATTGCTAGGAAGCCCGATGCGAATTCGAGATCATAGTGGTTTAAGACCGTAGCAAAATGTTCTCTCCATCTAGTGAATTGTTCTTCATCTGAAATCAGTAGATTGCCATCTATACTTTTCACTGGATGTTCGTTTGGAGTTCCAACCACCATTGAGCGCTGTGATTTTGTAGACAGCGCTACTGTCGCACCTGTTTGCTCCTTCTTTAGCCCTTGAAGCCAGTACTGGCGCTTCTCACGTCCTACACTACGCTGCATTTCCTTCTTCTTTACACGATATTGGACTTCCAGCTCGGTTCTCTCTGCTGGTGAGGCGGCTACAATTCGAACTTTGATTACTGTACGCTCATCGATTCATCTTTAAGTTTCAGCCGAAAGCTATGTGCGGTGATTTTTCTGTCTTTTATCGATATAAGTGCTTGCGCCAATTGCAAACACGGCATTCCAGTTGTCGTCCACGCTATTCTGCGTTTTGCTGTTGTTTGATTCTGCTTTTAAGAGAAGATGGCCCCTGAACAGTTGGCGCACTTGCGGATCCCTGAGCCTGTTGGTATTGTACCTAGTTGTTTTGAGCAAGTTCGAGCGGTTGCTGTTCACGGATGCAGTACGAAGACACATTCCTTTCATATCCTTTCCATCTTCAGCCGCGTCTTCATTTGGAGCATAACACTGTATGATGTTGACTTTTCTTACTCTACTCTGGAATCTAGTCGATTTCCGGTCACTGAGGCTCCTCGCACAGCTGGATCAGAATCAATCCTACTCCAGATCCCCGAGCACTTTCCAGCTGGCTTGGCAGAGTAGAGCATGACAGTACTGTTTGTTGGAAACTTGTATTCACCAGCATAAAATCATATTATTTCACTCAGTCCCAGGATGTGGATATCATATCCTGTGAACTCGCGTTCCAGTTGGAGGGGTTATGAGGCCGTCCCTGGAGTGAGGAGGAGGGTCTTAACGTCCCAGAATCCTATCGTTGTCCTTATTCGGTAGTCAAAGGTCGTCAACAAGTTATCCGTCCGTTTCCGAGTTGTTAGCTGCCAATTCGTAGCAGTTGTCTATTTTACGGTTATGGCTCGCTGGGCGATAGACCAACCGAGACTTATCCTATTTTGTGGAGCAGGAAACTCGCTATTCGTCCTCATCCCGTTCGCAATTTCCGAAAAAATTTCCTGATGGGAGTAGGGCTTTCTGTCACTAAAGTCGTCATCTATGTGTCAGAATCGGGACTTTTCTGACTACCTGTTATTACTGCTCTATTGCAGTTTGTGTAATTTTTCACCTGTGGCAGCAAAAGATCAGAAACGCAAATAAAAATACGAAGAGACATCGCGTTCTATATTCCAGGCATTAGCTATTCAGATCTTATCCAAATCTCAATTTTTTACCTTACTTGATGCTACTTGAATGCATTATTGCAAAAAACAGGGTGTAAATCTGTTGCCTTAAGATTGAGTAGATCTCTTGAGATGTCATCAGATTGGAAGTATTGTTAAAAAGATAGTTGAGTAGATGTGTAGCCTTTTTATTCTATTTTTAATCGAAATATGGTTGTGGAAAATATGTTTGCTTTAGTGAAGCGTTTGTGTCAGAAGACAATAAAAATAGCACACATTTCCTATGTCCTGTACTACTCGTTATTACTGCAGTTAAGTCGTGTGAGGGGCATGCAAAATCGATTCGTACACTGTCAACATCGGGTGGTTAGGTTAGCATTAAATGATTTACATTTTTAAACCGAATAAAACCATCGAAATCAACAGAACCAACCACGTACCAATATAAACAAAAAGTTTTATTTCACTTCGACTCTTCAAACCAATTATGTAAATATTTACAATTTTAACAAGTCGTGTAATTTTTAATTTTTGTTATAAAATAGATAAAAGCAAAAAGTTAAAACCGTGCAAAGAAATGTATCCTACTGTAACTTTAAACTTAAGCAAAGCCTTCATTAAGAACTGTGCCATCGCTAGTCACGCAAGCCCTTCAAACCCCTTTGGTGGACAAGTGAAGTAAAATGACACCATACAGAGTTCAGGAAACTTCATAGAGAAGTCAAACACATTAGAAGTGAGGAGGATTGGACCAAATATAGGTCTGAACTCAACTCATATACAAGGGACGTAGGAATGGCAATATTGGACTCTTTTTAACGAAGCGATAGAAAGTTCCAACGGATCAGTTAGGTTAAAGAAAGAACTATCCAAAATCCAATAGTCCCGCGATATCTGAAAGACACCAATGGAACCCGGACAGAGAACAGCCGCGAATCACTGTTGCTTCTTATGGGAACTCTCCGGCTGTAAGGATGTTGGAAGATGTATTAACGGCCATCGCAACATCAAGTCTCAACGAAGCCATAATCTCCAGCATGATCGCAGAGAATAGAATAACATGAGTGGTCAAATAATTCAATCCCTACAAATCGGCGGGAGCAGATAGTCCCGGCCCTGTAATAGCACGCTCTTTCGAACATCGTACCTCGGCTTACAATTATTTTTGTCGGTTGTCTAGAAAGAAATACGAGTGGTATTCATTCTCAAAGCAGGAACACCTAATTACGCCCCTGCAAAGGATACTGGAAAGAATTCTATTGGGTATATAATTTAATTCGTGCGGTTTTTTTTCAAAATTTTAACGTTTATTTACGAAAAACATGTACAATAGTATTATTCAAAATATTGCCCATCTGAAGCTATGACTTTTTTCCCATCTTTCTGTAAATTTGTGGATCCCATCCCAAAAGACCTGCGCCGGCTTGGCAGCCAAGAATGAATCAAGCCAATTTTTGATATTCTGCTCTGATGTGAACCGTATTTCAGTGAGGGCGTTCTGCATCGACCGGAACAAATGGTAGTCAGAAGGGGCAAGGTCTGGGCTATAAAGCGGGTGGGGTAAGACTTCCCATCCACTGTTTTCCAAAACCGGAATAGCAACGTGGGGCCGAGCGTTGTCATGATGGAAAATTATTGCCTCGTGTCTGGTCGCATATTCCGGGCGTTTTTCGGCCACTGCTCTCTTCAAATGGATTAATTGTGTTCGGTAGCGTTGTCCATTGATGGTTCCACCCGGTTTTAGTAGCTCATAATACAGCACACCCATCTGATCCCACCAAATACAGAGCATTACCTTCGCGCCATGGATATTCGGCTTTGCCGTTGATTTGGCTGGTCTGCCGGATTTCACATATTATTTTTTGCGCTTGGGGTTGTCGTAATGGATCCATTTTTTATCACCAGTAACTAGTCGATGCAAAAATGACTTCCTCTTATGGCGTTTCAGCAGCATTTCGGACATGCAAAACCGCCTTTCGACGTCTCTCGGCTTGAGTTCATGTGGAACCCAATTTCCTCGCTTTTGAATATATCCAGCTGCTTTTAAACGTTTTGAAATGGCTGCTTGAGTGATACCCAAAGACTCTGCGAGCTCTTCTTGTGTTTGGCAACAATCTTCATAGAGTAATGCTTCCAGTTCTTTATCTTCAAACTTTTTTGGCTGCCCAGGACGTTCATCGTCTTCGAAGCCAAAATCACCATTTTTAAATCGTGCAAACCACTTTTGGCACGTTCGCTCAGCTAGGGCATGTGCACCATAAACTTCCACCAAAATACGATGACTTTCGGCAGCAGTTTTCTTCATATTAAAGTAATGAAGAAGAACTCCCCGCAAAAACACTTTTTCAGGCTCAAAGTTCGACATATTTGAGTGAAAAAAAATTATTGTTGTTTACGCTTCAAATGAATGACATATACTGAAATGACGTACAATGACAGTAGCTTTGCAACGCATGTTCCAATGGAATAATAACAATGAAATAATACAAGTTACGCCATCTCTTAGCAAACCGCACGAATTAAGTTATAGACCCGAACCGAAAAAAGCGTTAGGAGCATCTCCGCATGCCAAACAACGTTTGGTAAATCTCGGGACTAAGACTATGGGTACAAGATAATGGATGTACATGGACATAGTTAGACCTATTCTTACTTGTGGGTGCGCTAGTACGAACATAGTGGAAAGCCTAGTTATCCCAAAACACTCACCCAAGTTCTAGGACTAGCGTTTGTCATAGTAATATATAGGGACGTCTACTCCTCAAGCTGCACAAGAAATAATGCTCAACCTCCGTTATTTAGACGAATTCCTTAAATGCACTGCTTCCAAACCTTGATCAGACTATTGGAATCAGGCCTATGGATATTACAGCAGTACGAACCATCAAAACTGACGAAGTATAGCGACTACATCGTTATAAGCGTAGACTTTGATAGGAACCGATATGACTGGTTAACTGACACTGCCATCATCAATGGAAAACTCCATCTCTACATAGACTACTGTGAAACGCTATAGATCCAGGACTCCTTCAAAATTCCGAACGAATGTACGAGTAGTATTTTTCAGTCAAAAATATTGACAAGGTGCATCATCTTTTACGTCGGTATGTAAACATTGAATAACTTTGACATTTATTAATCGACTAACTTGAGTAGACATGTTTTCGAAACGACAATTCAGTGCAATTTCAAACATGAATCGCTTTACACCGATAGAATGCGCCGAAATAGTCACGTTGTACATTGAAAATAGTCGTTCATTTGTGTTAACTCAACGTGCATATCGTCGAAAATATCGAGGCCAACAAGCACCGTCTGACAACACGGTGCCTGTTTAGCCCGGGACAGTAGAAGACCGCCGACATAGCGTTCAATAACTCCCAAGACGTTCCATTCCAATGCACTGGTTGAAGTGTTAAGAGAGAGTGTTACCGAGAACCCACATGTGTCGCATCGTCACCGCGCTCAGCATTTTGACATCAGTGGTACCATCTTGCGGCGTATTTTGAAGGATTATTTGCATATGTTTCTGAACCTGAACCTGATTTTTGGAAGCAAATTTTGATGAACGACGAGGCCCATTTGACACTGTCAGGGGCCGTTAACAAGCAAAATTTCCGTATTTGGGGAACGGAGAATCCACACGAGATCCATAAAACATCATTGCATGTTCAAATAGTGACAGTTTGGGCCGGCGTTTGCGCCAAAACCATCATTATGTCATTTTTCTTCAAAGAAGGCGAAACAGCCGATGGCAATCGATATCAGTGGATGTTGGCTTATTATGTCTGTCCATGAATGTGTGAAAAAGGTCTGGACGGTTACTGGTTTCAAGAAAACGGTGCGTCATGCCACACTGCAAATCAAACAATGCAGTTTCTGCAACGAAAATAGCCTGGACTTGTGCTGTCAAAATATGGCGACATTGACTGACAACCCAAATCGCTAGATTTGACCCGTCCAGACTTCTTTTTGTGCGGTTATTTGAAAGCAAACTATACGCCAGCAGGCCTCTGACCATTGACGAACTCAAGGCAAACATTCTTGCCGAAATCATCGCTATACCCCCCGAGATGCTCGAAAAAGTGATGAAAACGCAGCAAAAAGGGCACATTTTGCTTTGCTTTGGTCAATAAAGGCGGCCACTTGATTGATGTTGTATTCAAAAACTAGTCCAAATAAATTGTAAAGGACCAAATTAAATAAAAATATCTCCTATATGGAAATCGGTTGTTTTTGTTTTTAAAGTTATTCAATATTCATATACCGACATAAAGATGGCGCACCCTATATATGGTCAGCTAATAGCACAGGCTATACTACTCATGGAGCTCGATCCCTCAGACATCTCTATCTTTGTTAAAAGTCAAGCAGCCATAAAAGCTTGACCGAGTGAAACCACCAAATCAAAAGAGTTAAAAAATGTTATCCAACTCTAAGTAGATTGTGTGAATCCCACCGAATGGATATCTGCTGGGTGCCAGGTACCAGAAAGCGGATGAGCTAGCAGGAGAGGGTGCCTCCCTACACAGGAGTAACACACACAACGAGATCTACATATATACCAATTGAAACCCTGAAAGGCAAAAGGGTGGTTACAACCATAGAACGATCCAACAAAGCATGGATCTCCGGGAGTGACTGTGCCATCCTACGATCCCTTTGGCCAAACATAGGTAGCGGGAGAACAAATACGCCGCGCCAAACATCTAGGTTACAGACTTTTTGGAGAACTTGAGAACGCCACCAAATCAAAACTAATGGATCTCATTGAATTTGTTAAAAGCTGGTTTTAAACAACCAACGGCAGGTTGGGTAGGGCCCACCATAATAATAATAATAATATTAAGACGATACACTTACAATGTAAAAAAGGAATGACAATAGGCCAATAGACCTCCGTATATGCTTGTCCCTTATTTACCAGCACATCCTTTATTACCTAACCTAACCTTGACGATCTTGAAAATATTATCCAAAACCGGACACAAAACATGTCCGGTAAAACTTTCCCATAGAAATTGCTGACACCATGTCTGCAACTAAGCAACAATTCAAAACATGATATCTACTTTTTGTTTGCCTTTTTTTTCACTTAATAAATACAGCTGTCGACATCACAATTTATGAAAGGCGTGTTATAAAATAAATAACTTTTTTCTTATTTACTAAAGCATACAAATTTAATTAGTTCACATGATCACGACAAATTAATTCCAATCTTAATGACACATACCCAGTCGTTTTGAGCGCAATTTTTGGTTGTCGATAAGAAATTGTTCAGCCTGGTACTCGTAAATATCGCCGTAAATAACAAATGAATTCAAGTTTTTGTTTAAAGAAGTTACGATTAAATTTTTGTTGATTTCACAAATCGTGAAATAGTAGTGCTTCCATGTTGTGCGATTGTATTTTCAAGTTCTTTCAGACACTATGACTTAAAGTAGATATGACGTATCTTTTTGTTTTTATATTGCATTTAGAAAAAAATTTATAGTCATCCACATAAGGTAGCCAAATATGTCACTTAATTTATAAGACAGGTTTAAAGTTTTTTTTTTTTAATTGAAAGTAGTTTCGCCTTTAGATTTAAGAATTTTCATATGTACATATGAACATACTCGTTTACGAATTCATTCTGCTTTTAAGCGGGTACTAAAAACCTGCTACGTAAACAGATACATTTGTACGTGTAACTTCAGTTAAAGTTATAGATGCATGTAATGGCTTTTGGTATTGCTTGAGGGAAATGAGCAATCAGCGTTAAATTAAACCTGTTTAAAATAACCAGCGATTTCTTGTAGGTACATTGAATAAATGCTTTGACCCAGTCATTTTTAAGATACACAAAGATCAAAAAGTCTAAGTTTATATAGCAAAATTATATTACTATAATATTAATATTGTATAGTTTACTTAACATTCCCATGAACTCGCAGGCTGCTTGCTGTTTTACAGACAAGGAGATACCTTGATCTTGAAGTAATAGATTCTATCTTCCATGGCTCCTCCATTTCTGGAGCAGGACGTACATAACATTACTGCTGAGTGTCTAATTGGAAACACGGTGATTTCGATCTTCTATTATTTGCTAGGGGTAGTCCAGGGCTTTAGCTAACATACCTAACCAGCTCGTGCGATTTATTGCCAACTGCCTCCAGTTGACTGAGGTCCCTTTCCACTTGTGTACGCCACGTAATTTTAGGTTGGCTCTACTGCCGGGCAGGGGGCTGGTGTCCATGCGTTTAAGGCGACCTAGCTATCTAGGCATGGTTATCTGAGCTTTTCCAACGAAGTCGGCATTGCTATACAGCCAGTACAGTTCGCTATTGAAATGTCTCCACCATTCTCCATTGACGAAAAGGGGAACGAAAATTACCCGAAGAATCTGGGTGTCTTGTATATATAATCACTTTTTGGTTGCTCGAGAGAGAGATTTACTACTCAATTGCCTTCTAAGCCCACAGAAACAGCGATCAACAAAACTAAACCTTCGCATGATTTCCGTCCAGGGGTTGTTGTGGGAGTTGATAGCGGAGGCGATGTAGTTAAAGTCCCTTGCTATCTTAAAGTTGGACCTGTCTATCGTGACATTTTTTCCTAGGCGTCAATACTGTGTATCCCTTTTCCACTTTGCTTTTCTCTCGTCTATAGCTAAACTGATGCGTTTGCGAGTATAGGAATAGAAGCTGCAAAAATGGGTCTAGCACTAAACGAGGCAATGCGGTGCATGCTGTCAACAAGAAAGGGCACCCAACATCGACATCGAATTGGCCAGAATGTCACAATTGACAGCTATAACTTTGAAGTAGTAAGGGAGTTTGTCTACCTCGGCTCTGATATCACATATAAAAACGACATCTCTTCAGAAATCAAACGAAGGGTAACGCTTGCCAATCGCTGTTTCTTTAAGCTGAGAAGGCAACTATGTAAGTAGTCAGGCCCTCTCCCGAACAACCAAGGAATCTCTACAGGGTGAGTTTTTTAACTTGAGACATCCAAATTACTCGAAAAATACGCGATATAGCGAAAAATGTTTCAGACAAAAGTCACAAGGTTCTGAAGGGGACATAAGATGGTGACCACGAGTTTGACCTTGAGACCCATTTTCAAGGTCAAACGAAGGTCACTTCTGATTTTTCAGTCGTATTCCTCAATGGGGCAAACGACTTTGTCTCAAAGGTCTTATTCATTCAGTGCTAGATACCACTGCACTGGCACGCCTAAATCATTAATCGGTTTCCAACGTTGTTAGGGTGTTAGAAGTTCGATATTTGTTTTGAGGAACTGATTATTATTAGTAACGTTTTCCAGATTAATAATGCAGGCTATTTCAATTCAAGAAAAAATTGAAATGATATTGACTTATGGAGAAAGTGGAAGGAACATCGATGGTGCTGTTGCTCTTTACGCCCAACGTTTCCCAGACCAAATACGATCGCGCGCTTCCTTTTATCGGGTCATCCAACAATTCACTGGTGAAGGAAGTGTGCACTCAAAGAAAAGGAATCGGTCAGATAGGGTGGCTGTTGAGGACAATGAAATAGCAGTGTTAACTACCGTTGCACACGATCCTCACATTAGCACTCGCCAAATAAGTCGTGAATCAGGAATTTCTCAAATGACTGTCTGTAAGATATTACATCGGCATAAATACCATCCTTATCATGTTTCAATGCATCAAGAACTTTCTAGTGAGGATTTTCGCAACCGGGTTTCCTTTTGTCAATGGGCACTTCAGCAAATTGAACGAGACCCCCTTTTCTTCGCAAAGGTGTTATTCTCTGATGAGTCGACTTTCACCAATCACGGTACGGCCAATCGACATAATATGCATTACTGGGCTACCGAAAACCCTTTTGGTTGCGACAAGTTGAACGCCAGCACCCTTGGAATGTTAATGTTTGTGCGAGAATTATTGGGGATAAATTAATAGGTCCATATTTTATTGAAGGCAACTTGAATGGCGAAAAGTATGCAACATGATGGTTGTCCAGCCCATTATTTCCAAGTAGCCCGGGGCGTTTACCATCAACAATGGATCGGATGAGGGAGTCCGAGGCAATGGCCTGCTAGATCACCTGATCTTACGTCACTCGATTTCTTCTTGTGGGGCTACTTAAAAAGTGAAGTTTACAGAAAAAAGCCAACAACACGTGAGGTCATGAAAAGACGAATAACTGAAGCTTCCCGGAAGATTACGCCAGAAATACTTCTCAGTTCTGTTGGTTCATTTAGAGCGCTGATAGACAGGTGTATTGAAGTGAATGGTCACATTTTCGAGCATTTGTTGAAATAGTGTCGGGAAATAAATGTCGAAATGGAAAGAATTCAATGATTCAACAGTGGGAGGCAAGGGGGCCCACTCTAATTAATCACCCCGAAGGAAACAAAATACTGCTACGTCCACGTCATTGTTTCTGGGTTTTGTTAAACGCAGTATGTAAAAACAAATGACAAGCCTACGAGCAATACAACTGAGCAATGAAAATCAGGAATTATCATTTGCAAAATCAAAAGTGACCTTCGTTTGACCTTGAAAATGGGTCTCAAGGTCAAACTCGTGGTCACCATCTTATGTCCCCTTCAGAACTTTATGACTTTTGTTTGAAACATTTTTCGCGATATCGCGTATTTTTCGAGTAATTTGGATGTCTCAAGTTAAAAAACTCACCAGTATATTAGACCCTTGCAATCCCAGTTCTGCTCTATGGTTCCAAAGCATGGACCGTTTCTAAAGCGGATATCCTTGGTCCTCTTCGTAAGATATTTGGTCCGTATGCGTTGTTGGGTTCTGGAAAAGACCATTCAGCGATGAACTTTACGAACTGTACAGCGACATCGACTTGGTCAAAAAAATGCGCATTAGCGTTAAAGATGGCTGGGACATGTAGAGCGAATGAACACCGACGCTCCAGTCCGCAGAATCTTCGACTCTAATCCGGAGGCACAACGCAGTGGAAGGCTACCTCAACCAATTTAGAGTGCGCACCTGGAGGCAGTTAGCCAAAAACCGCTCTAATTGGAGAGGCTTATTGGTTGAGGCCCAGGTCCACCCTGGACTGTAGCGCTGCCTCCGCCTTCTCCTTCCATAGTCGCAAACACGCTGTGTTGTTCCTACTATGTCAAGGTCGTCCGCGTATGCGAGTAGCTCAACAGACTTTTGAAAGACGATGCCTCTACTGCTGGCTTGCTTCTCCATCGTCATCTGGCATAGTCGAATGAACTTAGCGGCGATGCTAAAACTATCTCGGCTCTAAAAATGGTGTAAAATGCGGCTTTAAAATCGATGAAGAGGTGGTGCGTATCAATTTGAAACTTTCGGGATTTTTCCAAGATCTGCCATAATGTAAGAATTGGGTCTATGGTGGACTATCCTGACCTGAAACCGCACTGATAAGAGCCGGTCAGACTAGTGAACCAGATTTAAGAGATGCGTTTATGTATCCTTCGTATACAATTACTGCCTTCTACCTTTAAAAAGCTCGGCAGCTAAGACATCAGGTTCAGCAGCTTTGTTAGACTTGGCTTGGGAGTTGCTGTCCCGACTTCGCTTTGGTGGAGTTAACGCAAATATTATCTATCTTCGTTTAGGTAGCATTTTGTTCATCATCACCGGTTAACAGTCTGCAGACATGATTCTTCCAGATTGTCAGCATCAACTGTGGTTCTACTACCATCCTTTCAGATATCGGTTCGGGCTTTACAGCATTGATGTGTTCATTTTATTTTTGCGGTAAAATTTCCGAACTTCATTCTTCTAGTAGCACCTCTATAAAGTCGGGAACGAACGCGTTTTTTAATCCTTCTTTTTTCATCTTAGGAGCTTTTGTTCTTTCCTCTTTTTCTGCTCGTAGGACCCGTTCTTTTTTGCAGGGATACCCTGTACGTCCTCGGTTTTGTTCGTCAGCATTTGTTTCTTTGTTGTGATGGGTTGAAATCCAGTACATCAGGGGTGGCCTCTCTGATTGCTCTTTGGCACTAATGCCACTAGTCTTTTACGTTCGAAGCTACATGCATCAGACTCCTCGAGAAGTTAAGAGAAACTCGAGGTGGCGGTGGGTGAATTAATTGTAAATACCTCTGCGAGATAAGACTAAATATCAAAGGAGGCACAGATGTCCTGTCCATTTAGATTTGCAGCTCTCTAATTGTCGGCTAATTAAATAATTCAGGCTTCGTTCCGTAGTTTGTTCTTTACGGTATGTGTATTGGTTGAAATATATCAATAAGGACTTTCACATTCTACCTATTTTCGTCAAGCAAAGATTGGATTTAGGATCCGAGTGATTGGATATCTTATCTCTCAATCGAAGTCCTAACTGGATCACTGACTGAAGGGCAATGGAATCTTCTATTCTGCTGTGGGTTGAGATTTACGCTATTGGAGCTGGTAATCGCTACTCCAGCTGCAAATGGAGGAGCATTTGCACTCATCGTGCTTTTCTTGGAAGAACCTATGGTGTTGATATTGGACTGCAGCTTATGTCGGGTACCGGGGTTTTGTAGTATTCCGGTCATTGGCTTCTGAAAACTTGACCATAAGCCTCAATACACTGGAGCGATATGAGACATGCATGTCCTTCAGCTAGTTCAGCATTCTGGTACTAGCCATGGCCTTATGTACATCCTTTATGACATATGTGGTTTTGTGCGAGGTCTATTAAATTTTTTTAGTTACACCAAAATAAACAAACAGAGCATGCAAATAGAAGAAAGTCTTGCTCGCTTATTAACCCCGAACCTTTTAGGTCGAGAGCTCAATCGAAGAGTCATATAGCAGCCGATTGCTTTTTACTGAAGATGCTGTAGCCAGGATCCTTGGGAAACCCAACTTGAATTCGGCAGTTGCTAGCATGATTTTTAATAATCCGTTGTCAGATGGGTTCTTCGTAATGTTGGCCTTCTTAGACTCAAAGCTCATTTCAGAACTTATTCCTAATTAAATTTATTTTATCAGATGATCAGTGTTTTAATCGTGGACCCGAATTTCGTCACTTGTCAGCTTTATAGCTGCTTTAAAGAGCTTTTACCCCTGCGATCTTAATTTGTCTTATCCACTAAGGATGGTAATACTTGGGTCCAGTGTTCATTACACATTGTGTCTTTTTTTTTTTTTTTTTGTTATAATCGGCGCGCGCTCAAGGGGTTTTTGTACCCTTAAAATGTTCGTACACAGCGCGGGCGAAGGAAATTTAGGGAGGAAGAAAAGACAGGTACCGATGTACATTGTTTTTAAATGTTTGCAAGTTATAACGACCAGGAAACACAGAGGTCGGCAGGGCATTCCATAAGCGAGTTGTACGGCTTAGGAAAGAATCACGATATTTTAGAGTACGTCCGAAAATGGGCTTGAGGGTATACTGATGAGCATTCATAGCGAGACGGGTGTTAAGGTTGAAAGTTCGAATGGGCGGAATGCTACTGGCGATTTTAATAATGAAGCTCTGGTGGTGGAAATAGCGATAAAACAAAGTGAGACAGGAGGCATTACGTCGGTGTTCGAGGGTTGATTGACTGATATTAGTATCACCAATGAGTTTTATCGCACGGTTTTGAATCCTATCTAGCAAATGCAGAGATGTTTTAGGAGCATCTTACCAGATGTGGGCATTGTACTTCAAGTTTGAACGGATGAAAGCCATATATATTGTGGCCAGACCAGAGGGGGGAAAATATTTCTTACATCGCTTGAGGAAACCTAGAGATTTCGCAGCATTTTTGGCGACATCGAATATGTGGTCATTCCAATGTAAGTTGTCATTGAAACACATACAGAGAATGGAAAGTTTATCGGTTTCGACGATGCAAGTGCCATTTATGGATAACGGCTGGGTGTTTAAATTTCGCTTTAATGACAGCAGACAGCATTAAGCTTTGGAAGCATTAAATTCCACTCGGCTGATAGTTCCCCAATTGGTTATGCTGTTAATATCGGAATTTAATGAGCTTGACATACGCTGCCGTTCCCGTTCTACAGCCGAAGAGCAGGGGCGTGAGCCCGGGAACGAATATGATAAGCAGAGAGTACTGTCATCAGCAAAGGAATATATTGGATTAGAAGTGGCAGACAAGAGATCATTAATGAAAATTAAAAAGAGTGTCGGAGACAGAACTGAGACCTGGGGCACACCATTTTGTGAATATCAGACTTGAAACCGTCCAAGACAACCTAAATTTAACGTTCCGAAAGGTAATTTCTAATCCATTGAAGAAGAGAGTCATCGTTCCCAAGAGCATGCATTTTCGACAAAAGAGCCTGATGCCAAACTCTGTCGAATGCCTTAGAAATATCAAGTGCAACTATATTGCTTTCACCAGATTGATGTACGCTTTGGTTCCACTTTTCGGTGAGACATGCCATCAAATCACCAGTGGACCTGTTGCTACGAAAACCATATTGCCGGTCATTGAGAAGTTTTCGTGTTTCGAGATATTTCATGAGCTGACGATTTATCAGCGTTTCCATGACCTTGGAAAGAAGGGACGTAAGTGCAATGGGTCTGTAGGAGGATAGAGAAGAAGATTCGCCTTTTTTAGGGACGGGCTGGCCAAATGCTGTTTTCCATCTGCTCGGAAAGAGTCCTAAAGAGTAGGATTGATTAAAAAGCTTACGCAGTGGTTTTGCCAGCGTAGAAGAATACCTCTTCAGAAGAAGGGGCGATATACCATCTGGACCAGCGGATTTATGCATGTTGAGATTTTTTACTCTTGCTACTACACGAGTGCGAAAGTGGATTCGTCCCATTGTAGATTCGACGCACTCAAGTGTAGGCGGGGACAAAGCACAGTCTGGGAGTGTTGAGCTAGCCGCAAAGTGTACAGTAAGCAGATTGGCCTTGTCCAAAGAGCTGACAGCTGGAATGTCATTGTAAATGATCGTTGGGATGGAGGATGAGGCAGAATTTCTAATGTTTTTGACGAATGACCAAAAATTTTTACTGCCTTTGGGACATTGCAGTATTTTTTGCGTCAGGTTTTGGTCATATTGGAATTTCACACGCTTAAGAAAGGCGTTGCAGTCATTTCTGGCTCGTTTAAATTTTTTCGGTTTTCCTCTGTCGGGTTGGTCTTGTAGGACCGAAAAAACAGTTCTCTAACACTGACAGCCTCTTTACAGCTCGAATCATACCATTCCTTTTCTTTTGGTTTGATACTCTTCATCCGATGAGGGATAAAGCATCTCATTCCAAAGAGAATAGTTTCTGTGATCATGTCAGCAGCGGCATCCACGTCGTTATCGAGGAAACATAACGACCAGTTAAAATTCCTAAAGAAGTTGTTAAGTCCGCTCCAATTGGCTTTCTCGTATTGCCATACGGTTCTTTTAGGAATCTTTTCTCTAACTGTGTGGTGGGTGTACGAGAATTTAGCTGATATGACACAATGGTCCGACGAGCCTAGAGGGGAGAGCACATCAACGCAGTACTTGTCAGGGTGAGAAGTTAAAAACAAGTATAGGGTGTTGGCGGTATGACTATCAACGTCTGGTATGCGTGTGGGCTCATTTACAAGCTGGGTTAAGTTATTTTCCGCAGCGAAGATCTCAACACACCGTCCTTCGGGTGTTGTCTGTCCAGAATGTCGAAGCCAACCAGAATTGTGTATATTGAAATCGCCCGTAATCACGATTTCAGTATGAGGATACAGGGATACAATTCTTTGAATGGAATCAGACAGCGCATCAAACTCGTGGAAGGTCAAGTTGCTGTCCAGTTTGGGGCTTCTGTAAATAAAGCAGTAGTGGATAATTTGCTTACGGAGATGGAATTTTAACCACATGAAATTGAATTCCGGATTGGAACAGGGACTACATTGTGGTGGAATTTGGTAAGCTACATCACTACGCACATAAATGGCGAGACCGCGATGGGGAAAGAATAGTGACACTAGTTCGTAGCCAGGTAGCTTCAGATCAGGGTGGTCGGGGATCTACCTGTGTTTCGCTAAGTGCCAAAACAGTTGGTCGGTACTTACAGACGTGGACGTACGCAGAAAAGTGTTTACTTTTCAGCCCGCGTATATTGGCTAAATTGGAAACCGTTTTATTTTCTATTCTGAGGTGTCAGAAGGTCAGTGGGACTAACAACTATTTTGGGTGCCAGGAGGGAACAGAACTACTCATTATACTCCTTATATGCTCCTTTTACTGGAATTTCTCAGTCCCTTCTAGTGATATGAGTGAGTGCTTAGTTATAAAGTGCTATAAGTAGGCCTACCCTACCCATGTCAACCAGGAACTCACCTGCAGCTTGATGCGAGCTGACAGAGATAGTGCCCCGTGGTGTCATCATCACTTTCACAGCAAGCGTCGCACGATGTTTTGACACCCAATCCAGCTAATTTAAGTGCTCAGAAAAAGCGCCAGTAAGCAGCCCATAGTCTTTCCTATCGGAGGACGGCAGGAAAGTAGTTGACTTCTTAGAAATGTCGGGAAGTGTTTGACCTGGCCGCAGTTATGCTATTCTCTAGGCCTTGCCTTGTAAGTATATCGGCGATTTCATATCCCGTAATCCTATTGCGACCTGGATCCTATACAGGATTCAGATTCCCTCCATTTACCCGCCATACTAGATGACCCTTTTAGCACTAAGCCAGTATATCATTTCTACTGTTTCACCTCTATTGAGGTACACAATACACGATTATTCGCATTATCTTTTCGAAGATTAGTTTCACTAGGTATGAGATTCAGACTGCAAGCACCTGTTCTGTTGACTCCACGACTTTGCATTGAAACCAAAATGCCAGTTACGTAGTCAAGATCATTTAAGACTCGAGCCTTTTACAAAATTGATTAGCATTGCGCTCGAACTGCACCTCAAGCCCATTATCATTTTTTCAACCGTAAAATTGCTATTTCGACTTTAATGACTATATTCAGCCAGTATCTAGCAAGACCACCATTCACTGTGTCCATTAATCACACCCAGATCTCTATCATCAATCACAATGTGGCTAGCAGATTTTGATTCAAATATCGATGTCAATGAAGCTAATTATAGCCGAGTTGTAAACAACCTCTTGTCATGTCAACGATGTTTTAAAAAAAAAAATAAGAAATTTTCTGACGATTATGTCAATAACTGGAGCACCAAATTCGGCAATTTAACATAGAAACACTCCAGCGCAATCATATCGACGTCATTATCGTCAATTTTCATTCTTGACTGAAATTGTGTGTCTAGTTTCGTAATAACTTTATTCATCACGGTCCTACACTGCTTGGCTGAAGTTTGTATTTTTTTTTCTTTTCAGGGGGGTACTCTGGCGGGCAACTTGATGATCAAGCATGTGCATCCAGAATTTCCCTCAGACATTTTCATCACTTTTGAGGCACTAAATGCCAAGGTTGTGGTAGGTTCAAAGTCCGGTGAGAAGCAAAACTTGACGCTGAGCGAGTTTTTAAACACTGACATGACCGGCAAAGTTGTTCTGGCATTCGTCTTGGCAGCATACCCGAAGGACAAGTTTCTCTTTGGATCTTACAAGGTGAGCTTAACTGAGGATTCAGTTCCTTGATTAAAAATGTTTTTTTTTTTTTTTTTAGATCATGCCGCGTGCTCAAAATGCCCATGCATATGTTAACGCAGCTTTCCTGGTGGAACAAGATAAAAAAACTAAAAGCGTGGCATCAGCTCGCATATGTTTCGGTGGTATCCATCCGCAGTTTGTTCACGCTGTATCAGTTGAACAAGCTCTGTTGGGAAAAGAACTATTTGGAAAGGATATAGTACCGGAACTAATCACCGCCCTTGATAAAGAACTCGATCCCGATGCAGTTCTATCTGATGCATCTCCAGAATATCGTAAAAAACTTGCCTGTGGTCTGTTCTACAAATTTATTCTACAGAATGCCACAGATGTTAAGCCAGACTTCCAAAGCGGTGGTGAGGAGTTAAAGCGGCCGATTTCATCGGGTTTCCGAAGTTTCGATACAAATGAGAAGCACTATCCAGTCACCAAGCCGGTGCCAAAAGTAGAAGCAGCTGTGCAGTGCTCTGGAGAAGCTACCTACATGAATGATGTGCCACCGCAACCGAATCAGGTGTGGGCGGCGCTGGTGCATGCTACAAAGGTCGGTGCTGAGATTGAGGACATCGATGCCTCAGAGGCTCTTCAGATTCCAGGTGTTCTGGCCTTCTATTCTGCAAAAGACATTCCTGGAAGCAACTCCATAGTCAGTAAGAGTTTCGATTTCGTTGACAATGAGGAGCTCTTCTGTGCTGGCAGGGTGAAGTATTATTCTCAACCACTAGGTGTGATCGTCGCTTTGACAAATGCCACAGCAAACATTGCTGCCGATAAGGTCAAGGTTATGTATAGCAGAGCCGATCAGAAGGTCCTTCCTACTATTGAAGACGTTTTTGCTGCTAAAGAAATGGAGAGGGTTCATTCCATCGTCAAATCAGAAATCAAAGAGATCCAACGGCCCTTGTGTACCGATCTGACAGTGGCAGGGCTCTTCGACATTGGACTTCAGTATCATTTTACCATGGAACCGCACACTACAGTGGCCTTACCCTATGAAGATGGTCTTCAGATTTATTCGGCTACCCAATGGATGGATCAGACACAGTATTCGATTGCCAACTTGGTGCAGATGAAGATTAAAGATGTCCAGTTGAAAGTACGTCGTTTAGGCGGTGCTTATGGTAGCAAGATCTCCAGAGGTAACTTTGCGGCTTGTGCAGCTGCTCTAGCTGCCACCAAATTAAATCGTCCCGTGCGACTTGTACAAAGTATAGAGTCGATGATGAGTAGTCTTGGAAAACGTTGGGCCTGTCACTCTGATTATGAATTCCACGTGAACAACAAAGGCAAAATTCTATCCGCTCGAAATACATTCTATGAAGATGCTGGCTGGACTGTCAATGAATCACCTGTAGCCTTCCACGCAACTCTTTGCTCCAAGAATTGTTATGAATTTAAGGATAACTACAAGATCGACGGCAATGCGGTGGTAACAGATGCACCAAGTCATACATGGTGTAGAGCTCCAGGATCAGTTGAAGGTATTGCGATGATTGAGAACATCATTGAGCATATCGCCTTCGAGACTAATCGCGATCCAATGGACGTACGTGTGGAGAATATTCCTGCAGGGCATAAAATGCTTGAACTCATTAAACAGTTTAAGAAGTCCACCGAATACACACAACGGAAGGCCGATATCGATGACTTTAATTCCAAGAACCGTTGGCGTAAACGAGGCTTGGGTCTCTGTATCATGGAATATCCGATCTTTTATTTCGGCAACTATCCAGCGACAGTAGCTATCTACCATGGAGATGGTACTGTAGTTGTATCACATGGAGGTATTGAAATGGGTCAGGGTATGAACACAAAAGTAGCGCAAGTTGCTGCTTATACACTTGGTGTTCCATTGGAAATGGTCAAGATCGAATCTAGTGACACGATCAATGGAGCTAATTCCATGGTTACTGGTGGTGCTGTTGGCAGTGAAAGTCTTTGTTTTGTAAGTCTCAAACCATATATCCTTTGATAGATATTTTGGCATTTTTAACTTTTTCCAGGCCGTCCGTAAATCCTGTAATATTCTAGTTGAACGCCTTAAACCAATTCGTGAGGAAATGAAAAATGCGAAATGGACAGATATTATCGCAGCAGCACACAAAAAAGTGATCAATCTCATTGCAAGTGATTACTACAAAGCAGGAGACATGGAGCCCTACACAATTAACGGCATTTCCCTGACAGAAGTCGAACTTGATATTCTGACAGGAAATCATCTGCTGAAGAGGGTTGACATTTTGGAAGACACCGGCGAAAGTCTTAATCCGAATATTGATGTTGGCCAAATCGAAGGTGCTTTCGTTATGGGTCTTGGCTACTGGTTAACAGAGAAGTTAATCTATGATCGGCAGTCTGGCGAACTTCTGACGAATCGTACATGGTCTTACAAACCACCAGGTGCTAAGGATATTCCAATAGATTTTAGAATTGAACTTCTGCAGAAGAGTGCCAATACTGGCGGTTTCATGAGATCGAAGGGTAAGTTATTGGCAGACCTTTGTACCTTTGTAGAACATTTTGTAGTTTGATTCCTCATTTTAGCTACTGGGGAGCCGGCAGTATGTCTAGCAATATCATCGATCTTTGCTATCCAGCATGCACTTCAGTCTGCCAGGAATGATGCTGGGTTAAAGAAGGCATGGGTTCGTTTGGGTGCTCCAACTACTCCAGAGACGGTAGTTTTAAACAGCGGTGCTGAACCAAGCCAGTTTCTAGTGCAGTAAATGCATTTTAGAATTTATTTTGTTTTTTTTTTTTCTTGCTTTCTCTTGTACAAAATGGTGCTTGCTAATATTTGTTAAGTTTGATGTTTAAAGGAATATAAGAATTTCTAAATGTAAAAGGAAGATGTTTTTCCAGCAATAAGAGTATACCTACACGTCTTTGAGTTTGAACTTCCTTGCTATGTATAGTTGGTTTAGTGGAATCAAGAATCATTTGTAGAAACGTCCACAACGAATATAAATTAGAGAGAGCAGAATAGAAGTAGACACCTAGAAAGTCACATGGGGGGTATACATGTAGGTACTCTAAACCTTGATATCATCTAGGCTATCTGTTGTTACGGTGCTAGAGGGACATCGAGCATTCGAAGGCTGCGGATAGGAAAATTTCAGTACCAGTTCTCAGCGATTGCAAATATTGCACAGAATGTGGCAGTACTACAACAGAAAATGGGACCTGGATGCAACAAACGTGAGTCAATTTGTGGTGTCCCCAATTTGTTATGCAGATAATACCGGAACTAATTGAACCCAGCATATGTACATCGCAATTTACATTCTTTAGTCGAAGAGTAGGAATGTGTGTCCGCAGCCGTTTAGTTCAGCGGCTTTGAAATATCAAACGCAATTGTCTTGCTTTGACCAGATTGGAATAGGACTATTGTTCCACTTTTTGTTGGGATATGCTATCAATTTACCAGTGAACCTATTGGTGTGAAAACGGTACTGCCGGTCAGTGAGAATCTCTCGTGTGCCGAGATATTTCATGAACTGACGACCTGGTCCCGGTCCTTTTCTATAGATGGGCTTCACAAGGTTCTGTAAAATAAGATTGTCCGAAAGGATTACGCAGTGGATCTGGGTAAATACGATCTTTAAGTATTCTTGCTATTCTGTGCAACAAGCGGACAGCTAGCAAGTCGTTTTAATAGAGTGATGGGATTGAGGATTAAGCCGAATTCCTTATATTGTTGCACGATCGACCAAAATTTATACCATCCTTGTGATATTGTAACCCTTGTAGGACCTAGCTAGCAGACCTTCACCCTTTTCTCAATATTTTCAATCACTCTTTCACATAATTGGGGCCTTATCTCGCCGAGGGCAGCTTCAATGTTCGCTTTAAGAGTTGGAATTGTTCGCGATGGTTGATGCAGACGCTGCTTTTAGCAGCAACAAAGAAAGACGTCTAACGGTGTTAAATGGCACGATCTGGGTGCCCAATTGGTGTCTCCAAAATTCGTGCGCGGGCGGAAAACTTCGTGAGCAATAAGTCGACTGTTTCAGTTACTTACAGGGTGCCTGACTCGAACTCCAACTTTTTAAAATATGTCCACCTTTGGCGCGGTCCAAACTTTGGTATTTTTTAGTGCCAACCTTCCCCTTCAAAATACCTCAGACAGAGAAATCCAACGGATTTGCATCAGGGGAATTTGCAATCCATTGTGTCGAAGAAATGAAGTGTGGGACATTGTTTTTTAACAATCTTGGTTGACGCGCGCTTTGTGAGACGGTGCCGAGTCTTGAAATGTCCACGGTCTCCGAACGAAATAATTGTTTGCCCAAGGCTTCAATACTGCCTCTAAGACAGTTTCACGGTATACGATCGCATTAATTTTGACGCCACGGTTATGGCGGCCCAAACCATCACCATTGGTGCTGCCTGCTTTATGGTGGCCGTCCGAAGGACCTCTCTGGCAAGTAAACTCGGTCATTTTGTTTGTTGACATATTGCTCGATAACAAATGGCGACTCATCGGAAAAAACCAAATTCGGTAACTCACCACTTTCGTGCAAGCGTAGCAACTTCCTCGCTCTTTCGACTCTAACTTTTTTCTGTTGCGGTGTAAGATCGTGTGCTTCTTGGAACTTCAATGGTTTGAGCCCAAGTTCATTTTTCAGTATGTGTTGCATCCGTTCCAACGATATGTTGAGCTCACGAGCCATTTTTCTTCCACTTCGACGCGGATTTCGCTCAATTCGGGCCTTCACTTTCCGAACCATTTCTGCCGATGTTGCTGTTTTTTTATGACCACCTCCATGGCGTTTTGCAACGCTGCCAGTATCACGGTAACGAGCTGTGGTTCGAGACACAAATGATTTATTAACGTTGAGGAGCTGGAGGGCTATAACAATAGCTACTTGCGGTTTTCCAGCCAAATATAATCACACTATCACGTTTGAATTCCATCGCGGATAAAAATTTTTCAACACAACTGAGACGCAAATCGTGTACAAGACTTGTAAATAATAAAATTATCTGTCATGTGTCAAAATTTGAGTTCACTGTCATGAACGGTTTGGTTGTAGTTCGAGTCAAGCAGGGTGTATTCTGGGTGCATTGGCATCTTCTGAATCACTGGTGGATTCTCTGTGCCCCAGATACGGAAATTTTTCATATTAATGTAGCCGCCAATATGGAAATGATCCTCATCCGAAAACACCATTTTCTGGAAAAAATCCATGTCATCATGCATGCTTTCCAAGGCACAGTCCGAGTCCATGATATGCCAAAACTTTGGTCAAAATTTCTTGCAGTGTGGCTGTGAAGTGGTCAAGCTCCTGTTAACGGTGACATTTTCGATACTTTCCTTTACTGCGGCAATATTTCGCAGGACGAACACATTACGGCGTTTTCACATTATTATGTTGCACACACAGATCTTGGAAAGCACATGATTACGTGCAAAATTGGCACGAATTTTTCGCATCGTTGTTGCTTTTGAACTTACATTTTTAATAAAATTCAAGGACTTGGAATTTTTCTTTCACTGGGTTAACATATACCAGTCCCGCGTGCATCAGGTGTAAAATAATGGGCTTTCCAAATGCTACACCTCTTGTTGACTTAATAGAAGAAACAATACAAAAAGTTACTTCTATATTATTGGCTTTGACCATATACAAAAGACTGATACCCAGAAGTAGAATAAAAGAATGAATCACGAAAGTCAAAGAAGTTTTCTGGATACGCCAACTTTTAAAAGAATAGGCACTGAAAACAGAAAGCTTGCCGCTTAGAATTGCAGGGGCATAATTCAGTTTGTTACGCTTGATCTCCATCGAAATAGAGAAGCGGCTGGTTCAACGCGCTGCTTTTTGAACAGTTTAAATTGGAAGCAATTTCATCCAGCTTTCAAGAGTCAATTAAAATAGGAAAACAAGGATGTTGTAGACATACGATATAGCGGCAATTAAAATGGAACTTATTTGGACAACAAAAGTCAGCTTAGTAGATCGCTATCAATGTCCCGTAACCTATATTAACTTCCTTTTTACTTTTTCGAAGAAGTTTTCCACACATTTTTGCAGGTGGAGATCACTCAAATCGTAATTTTTCCGTGAACATAAACATCGTCAAAGCTGACTGGTTGCAATCGCAGTTTTTTAGGTATCAACTGACAAAGCAAAAAATCAAATCGGCACAGAAAGGTAGACAAGAGATGACTAAAAATTAACGAAAACATCCTCGCCTGGGAATACATGTAGGAAATATAAATTTTTATTATCGAGAACACAATGATTTACAACCTTATTCAAATACTTCTCATAACCTTGACTTTTTCACAAATTATCAGAACATGCTTCCTTACTTACTTAGGCGGCGCTACAGTCCGGAGTGTATCTGGGTCTCAACCAATAAGCCTAACTAATTAGGCTAACTGCCTGCAGTTGGGCACTCTAAGTGCCTTTCTCAACTGCGTTGACCCTCCGAATTAGAGTCGAAGATTCTGCGGGCTGGAGCGTTGATGTTCATCCACTCTACATGACCCAGCCATCTATAACGCCCAATGCGCAGTTTTTTGACCAGGCCGATGTCGCTGTACAGCTTGTAGAGTTCATCGTTGAAACGTCTCCAAATATCTTATGAAGAATTTTTCTCTGAAAACGACCAAGGATATCTTCACCCACTTTAGAAAGTGCCCATGATTCGGAACCATACAAATACTTTGTTTACCAATTTTGCTGCTTCTGTTCCTATACTCGCAAACGCACTAGTGACAGCTCGCTGTGTTCTACCAATAATTTCAATATCATCGGCGTATGCAAGCAATTGAACAGACTTTTGGAAGATCGTACGAGTATCTCGTGTGTTGGCTTGTGAGTTTTGCACAACTCTTTTAAGTATGATTTTAAAGAGGTCACATGAGAGGGTGTAGCCTTATCTAAATCCTTTTTTGACATCAAGGGTCTCGGTTACATCGTTACCGATCTTGATGCACCAGCGAGCTTTCACCATCGTTATCCAGCACAAGCGGGAGACTTGGGCAGGGATACCAAAACTAGACGTAGCTCTGTATATCTACCTCGTGTCTGTAGATGCTCTCATATGCGGCTTTAAAATCGATGACAAAGTGGTGAGTATCCATCTGATCTTCTTGGGTTTTCTCCAGGATTTTCCGTAGTGTGAATATTTGGGCAATTGTGGATTTACCGAGTATAAAAGCTCACTGATTAGGGTTCAATCAGATCGTTGACAAATGGTTCCAGGTGCTCGCACAACACGGCAGACGAGATTTTATATGCGATGTTTAAGAGACTGAAAGCTCCATAATTAGCGCAGTTTAGAGGGTCTCCTTTCATGTGAACTGGGCAAACGATGCTGAGGTTCCACACATCATTCATACATTCACCCGACCAAATTTTGGAAATAAGTTGGTGTTAACTCTCTACCAAGTCATCTCCTACTACCTTAAATGGGTTGGCGGGTAGGCCGTCCAGTCCGGCAGCCTTGTTCGACTTCGGTTTAGATATTTCCTCACTTCATTTTGTCTGGACGGAATTCTTGACCTGCATCGTCAATATTGAATAGTTCACTCTGCCTGACAGTGGAATTTGTGTCGTCTTCGTCGTTTAGCAGTCTGCAGGAATGGTTTTCCATGTCCTCAACACCGTCTGTGACTCTATTATAGGGTTTCCTTATTCATCTCTCAGCTTTCCCTTCCCGTCGGTTTACCTTTTCGAACTTCCGAACATTATTTCTGGAATAGTACCCCTCTATTTCCTTGATCACGCGCTTCTCATGCTCTTTAGTTTTTCTCTGGAGATGCCGATGTTTTTCCCTCCTCTTTTGTTCGTAGAGTTCACGAGGCGCTCTCGTGCTTTTGTGCAGCGCCGCTTTGTAGGCATGTTGTTTTGCTGCCATGTGCTTCCCAGCACTCTTCATCAAACCAGGTGTTTCGTGGTGATGGGCGGATGAGACTCGGCACTTCAGTTGCGGCAACGCGATCGGCAAAAGATCTGGCGGCTCCTTCCGATTGCAATCTCCCCGTATTTCCCCGTTGTTGTGGCGTCTGAGATATCCGTTGTCATACCTTGGCTGCAACTAGGTAGTGGACCAAGTCTATGTTGGCCGCTGGGAATGTTCGGATATCTTAAATACTTGAGTAGTGCCTTACGTCGATCGCTACATGATAAATCTAGTTGACAGTTTGCTGATCTGGTGTCCGCCAGAAGTGAAGGAACCGTGTGTTTGCTATAGTAACGTTACGTCCCAGCGAAATGGATTAGCCTAATTCTGTTTCCAGACGAGGTGTCGTGTAGGTTATCTCTTTCAATTGTGCTAAAAAGGTGCACCCCTTACCAATTTTGGCATTAAAGTCGCCTAGGATCATTCTAACGTCATTCATCGGACACTGCTCGTAGGTTTTGTCGAGGAGTTCGTCGAAACTTTCTTTGGTAACATCGTCTTTTTCCGGATGGAAAATACGGATTTTTATAAGGCGTTCACTCACGTGTCGAAAGCTGTAGACTTCTTGCCTAAGTCTGCCGCTTACAACAAATCTCCACCCTAATAGATGCTGCTTACGTTCCCTATGGCAATAGCAGTAGAAAACATCACAGTTTTTCATCTTTTTTTTCCCATACCGTACTTCTGGATGGCGGTGATATCTACTTTATAGCAGTCTAAATCCTCCATTCAAGGCAAGCGGCCTATTCAAGGTCCGAACTTTAGACGTTCAGATCTGAAAGTCTTTGTCCTTTGTTCGTTTTGCAGAGTCGTCAACAGCGAATCCGTCTTTATCCGAAGCTATTGACCGCTTCGAAACAATTAATTTTTTTACGTGGTTGGACAGCTAACCCCACGCATAAAACCCCAGTCGAGGTACTAGACACCCAGCAGTCACCATGTGGAGTGAGTGGTTGGAGTTGATGGTGTGACGCTGCATTCTCATGTAATTGCATTCAACACCCTTTGACCACCACGCTTCTCAAAAAGTCCCTACCCAATCGGATCTTATCCGGAATCCATCGATATGGGATTACCTGGCAGCGAACCTACTATTTGTCGGCTTCGATCTGCTTTTCTAACAGACATGAACCTAACGTCTTCTAGGGTTGGTTTCCAAACCCTATCAGCTCCGTCCCTGGCTGATCAAGTTTTGCTCCTTTAATTCCCTTTTGAAACGACTGGTGCACGAGTGACACATCACTCCCATTGTCGACGCCAGCATAATAATTCTTACCTTCAATGCTAGACATTATGTGACTACCGTCGGATTCGATGCTCTTTACTTGACTTATTCCCCGTGGTGATGCACTTGCTTCAGTTTTAACCGGACAGTTCGTCGATATATGCCAAAACTGGTTACATTTAAAACATTTCATACCTTTCCTTTAGCTGGGCAGCCTTGCGCCAGGTGTGACATTGAACCCCAGCTGGGACATCGTTTTGTTGCCGACGGTCCCCTTGAAGATGCGAACGTTTTGCTATTGTTTCTGCTCATTTCCATTTTCGGCTTCGGCATCTGACTCTACATTTTCTTACATGTCTCCAACTTGGATTTTAACTCGTCGAGTGTAGGTGCTTCATAAAGCATCGTTTTATTTCCTATCGTGTCCGGAATCCAATTTATTATATACTCAATCAGTAAAAACTCGTCAGCAGCTCCTTGATTGTGCACTTCGTTACCCTAACTCCTTGGGTAAATACGCCTTCAGCTTGTTCCAGTGGCCTCGATTTATAGATTTGCAGCGCCAGTAATAAACGTACATAAAGATATTTTTGTATGTCGTTCAATTCACAAGACGTAGCGATAGTGGCGAATTCATTGATTCACTTATCGCAACCTCTTCCACCTTCTCCCGTAAACTGCTGAAGGGATTCCTCTTGTAGTTCTACTCCTTCCTCTTGTGTCTCCACGTCTGTATTTTCTTCTTCTTGCTGCTCCACGAGTATTTTCTCCTGGGCCTCTGTATTTTGGTGCTTGTCACTTGTAGTCGTTTGGTCATCTTCCTCTTCTTCGGTGGCAGTTACCACGTCTTCTACTTTGAAGCTTCCCTTTCGAATGTCCCTTTTTACGTTACACCGGTACGTTAGGTCTTTTTTCCTAACAAATGCTTGCAACTGTCGGACTGTGAGTACTTGTAGCTCAATCACTCAACCCAATGTATCCTATTTACCACTACTTTACCTCAGTTATCTTAACATTCTTAGCCAAACTTTACACTTTTTATTTCGCGGTTTTCTTATCTTTGCTTATCTTCACAACAACATCAAACCACAGATCGTTATATGTCGGTAACTCCCGGTTGAGCCCGCAAATGTAGGAACTAGTTATGATTTTTTATAGTTGAGAAAGCCATTATTTACAACGTTATTAAAATTTACAAAAAAAAAGGACAAAAGATCAACAGAGCAATTAAACTAAACTTTGCAGATCGCCGACTGGCAACCGACCAAAATCCATTCAGGAGAAGAATTGCCGGCCGCGCTAGCCCGTCATTATCACTTCGCCTTACCTCAGGAACCCATACATCAGCTCATACACCCCGGCAACCACTGGTATAATCTTCTTCCAATTTGCCATTTTTGTGTATCGTTGCCCATGCTGCATGTATGTTTAGTTTTTATTCACTTTTCGATTTGGGTCATCGGCATCTCATATCCAGCAGTGCAGTGCAGTCTTTCTGCTTGCACACTCCGTTGTTATAATTCGAGCTCCTGAGACTTTGGTGAAGCGAGGACAGCAACTGAACAATTCCAATAATTCAGTGCTTCGTGATGCACCGGATATCTGTAAACTAATTTGATATCTTAAACATAAAACTTATCTTATAACAGCTCCTCTGCTTACGGCTGTACAATACATATATTAGGATAGTGATAGCAAATACATAATCCTCCCAACAAACGTCTTTTCTATAGATGAACCAAGCCCGCACATCTTCTCTGACAGTAAGACAGCAATTAATTTGCTGGGTCTAAAAGTAAACTAAACCACGTAGGAATGAGAAGGCTTGAATTATGTGGGTTAAGAGCCACAAATTCGTAGAGTGAGCTTAGCACTTATGGGCTGGTTGTATCAGCTTTCGCATAGCTTGTCTTTAAAAGGATCTGAGTCACCATCTTACTTACTTCGATGACGATAAAGTCATCTCAGATCGTCATCCAAGATGGTTGAAGTCCCCTTTTACTTGTGTGGAAGACGAGGTCTTCATCTACGTGGTCGTCCCTCCCGCTAGTAACGGAAGAATCTGCTGGCCGGAGCGCTAATATTCATCAGCTGAATGACACAGCCATATCAGGTACAGCTTAAAGGCAACTTTTTAATTAGCTTAATGTCGCTGTAAAGTTTTCTGAGGTCGGTATTACATTTCCGTCTCCAAAAACCGTCCATGCCAAGGGTGCAAAACCCATCGGAGAAACTTGTGTTAAATATATTACTAAAATATGCACCAAGGGCTGCTCCCTAGCATGATATTAATGCTATCAGCATATGCAAGTAGTCGCACAGACTACGAGTATGTAATGTTAAAGGTGTCACAAGTTACACGGAAGCAAACATTCAGATAGATTTCACTTTCGATCTTTACGGAGCAGTGAGCCTTCTCCATAGTCAATCGTCTTCAAGAGGGCAAATTTGGCAAGGATGCTAGAAGCAAATATGGCTTGTTATAGCTTGTCTCTATTGATGATCTTATATCCGGTCTTGAAATTGTTTAAAAAGTAGTAATCCTAGTTTTCTCCGGTACACACAGTAGTGTGAGTATTTGAGTGATAGAAGCCATATCATTGACAAGTGGCTTATATCGAAATTTAATGTGCTTAACATTCGCTGCCATTCTCATTCTACAGCCGAAGAACAGATATGTGAATCCAGGAACGAATATGAAAAGCAAAGAGTACTGACGTCACCAACGGAATATATTGGATTAGAAGTAGCAGACAAGAGATCATTAATGAAAATTAAAAAGAGTGTCGGAGACAGAACTGAGCCCTGGGGCACACCATTTTGTGAATATCAGACTTGAAACCGTCCAAGACAACCTAAATTTAACGTTCCGAAAGGTAATTTCTAATCCATTGAAGAAGAGAGTCATCGATCCCAAGAGCATGCATTTTCGACAAAAGAGCCTGATGCCAAACTCTGTCGAATGCCTTAGAAATATCAAGTGCAACTATCTTGCTTTCACCAGATTGATGTACGCTTTGGTTCCACTTTTCGGTGAGACATGCCATCAAATCACCAGTGGACCTGTTGCTGCGAAAACCATATTGCCGGTCATTGAGAAGTTTTCGTGTTTCGAGATATTTCACGAGCTGACGGTTTATCAGCGTTTCCATGACCTTAGAGAGATGGGACGTAAGTGCAATGGGTCTGTAGGAGGAGAGAGAAGAAGATTCGCCTTTTTTAGGGACGGGCTGGACAAATGCTGTTTTCCATCTACTCGGAAAGAGTCCTAAGGAGTAGGACTGATGAAAAAGCTTACGCAGTGGTTTTGCCAGCGTGGAAGAACACCTCTTCAGAAGAAGGGGAGTTATACTATCTGAACCAGCGGATTTATGTATATTAAGATCTTTAAGTACTCTTGCTACTACACGAGTGCGAAAGTGGATTCGTCCCATTGTGGATTCGACGCACTCAAGCGTAGGCGGGGACAAAGCACAATCTGGGAGTGTTGAGCTAGCCGCAAAGTGTGCAGCAAGCAGATTGGCTTTGTCCAAAGAGCTGACAGCTGGAATGTCATTGTAAATGAGCGTTGGGATGGAGGATGAGGCAGAATTTCTAATGTTTTTGACGAATGACCAAAAATTTTTACTGCCTATGAGACATTGTAGTAATTTCTAAGTTTTTGGTCAAATTGGAATTTGGCACGCTTAAGGAAGACGTTGTAGTCATTCCTGGCTCTTTTAAACTTTGTCGATTTTCCTCTGTCGGGTTGGTCTTAAGGGACCGAAAAAAACCTTTCTCCAACCCTGACAGTCTTTTTACAGCTCGAGTCGTACCATGCTTTTTCTTTTCGTCTGATACTCTTAATCCGAAGATTGATAAAGGATCTCATTCCAAAGAGAATAGTGTCTATTTTTTAATTTAATTTTCGTGGGGGCTGTGGGGGCTGTGGGGGCTGTGGGGGCTGTGGGGGCCCCATTTATTGGCTTAACACTAGAAAGACCAGACCCGTCAATTCGACGGTTTTTGATTTTCACACGTCTATGGCTTTGTATCGGCTTGACATGTGATTTCTGAATTTTATTATTTCAATATTGTGTATGTTTTTGCAAAATATCACGTTGCGAGGTTAAACTGGTATAAAGATAAATAAGTTCTACTTAAAAAGACCAATGCCGTCAAGATGACGCCTATATAGGTTACATATCCCATAGAATACTCACGAAGTTCTATTTTTGCTCTTTAAAAGAAATGTAACAATATCTTTTTTTTTGTTGCCTGTTTCCGAAATGTAGAAACACGCGCGCCAGTAAATGCGCTGACACTATTAATTTGCATTGAAGCAACATGAGAAAGAGGTAAACGAATGCGACAGCTGACCCTGCAAAAACCGTAGAAACTAAGAATAGATATAAGCAAGTAAAATGATTTTTGTAAAGAGTCCGTAAGTTATCCTCAAGAAATGAAGTACTCGTTCTCGTTTGAACCAAATAGAGAATTGGTTTTTTTTAAACTCCAATCGAAAAGATGTCTTCCAGTTACCGAGTGGAATGAGAAAGAGAATGAAGAATTTCATTGCAGAAACTTCTGAGGAGCCACCGGCAATACTTTAGGGTGTAGGAAAAAGGTGTCAAATTTGTTCAGGTAATAAGGACCGCAAGACTACTAACACATGCACGAATTACAAAAGGTTTATTTGTCCCGAATTCATCGTTACTTACTGCAGTGCATGTGCTGATTTCTTGGAAGATTTAAATATTTTTCAGTTACATATGTTTTAAATTTATGTTCATGTAACAATTATCCACCATACTGACGCCGGGTTAAAATTTAAAGCCGAAGAAGACTCCAACTAATATGACCCAATATTCTTTATTTATCTTTCACACCTTCCGAATACACTTCAAACATCTCAATCTACCTTGCTGGACCAGCTCCGAACACTTTCTGATACACCGACCGACGAAGATATGAAGGAGATCGCTGCCGTGATCTTTAAGTGGTCACCCACTCGGCGCTAACTCATTTCCACCAATCAACGCCTCAACTATACCCGGTCGTTAAATTCCAGAAAACTCGAACTTGCCCCGCTTAAGTGTCCACACCACCTCCATCAGTAGACATATGTTCCCTCCTGCTAATTGTTTATTTGGAAAATTTTCATTTTACAATCATCTGACGACTCTCTCGAGGATTTGTCATAAAACAAAAAAACTTTTTTACTGAAGACTGATGAATAACGCAGCAAAAGTTTAAAAGGCATCCTCACACCCCTTTCACTGTTGGCATTACGCATTTATAGTTCTCCGTCCAAATTTTTCTCTCTAATTAATTTTACGATATCGTAAATAAATTAATTCTACCAATTTAGCTGCCGCCGTTGTTTCTACAGTCACTACCACAATTCCGTTGAGCAGTGAAAAACACATGTTCGGTGATATTGAAAGGAAATTTTCGGCATCCCCATGCACAGCAGAGCGACACAAATATGCCCTTCCGGTAAATTAAAAAATTTCCCTTGAGAAAATGCTCACTACTGGTACCAGCCACCCATTTCGTTGCATGAATGCAGTGGAATTTGCTGCTACTGCACAGTTCGTTGAAGTTGTCATCGCCGGACTATTAAGGGGCCATCATCTCGTCCTCATCATCGATTTTTAAGTACAGTGCGTGCGCGCTTTAATTTTACGCTTCCTGTCAGCGGCTGTTAGTAAAGTTTATGACTTGGTGACCGCCCTTGGGGTTGTGATGTGAGTTTTACCCTTCTTTTTCCTCCAGATCCCAGAATAGGGGTTAATGGACAAATGCCTTTCATTTGGCACATAAATAAATAGTGCATTTTCTGTTTTTATCGTTCCAACTTGTGTGGATAGGATAGGAGCCGATGCCCCTTCCATCGCGATCGGTAGAGAATGGATTTTTAATGGAAAAATTAGATTTTTATGATTTTTCTCATTGAAGTCGGTAGTTGTTGGTGATTTCATAGATAAATAAATTCCAATAGATTGAATCCCCATTTATGAGGCAACATTGCCAGAAGGACTATAGTTTAATACTCAAAAATGGAGGAGACTACAGCATATAATGTGAACAATTAAGTGTAGTAAATATGAGTAATTTTGATAAGCATGCAGGGTTTATAAATTTTGTTTTATTATACATATACGAGTACACTTGTTCGATGTTACACGATTATTAATGGTTTTCCAGAATGTCAAACAAAATTTGTACTCTTATGCTGCACCAAAAGGAAAAGGATCTTGTCACTGACGAATGAGACTGTGAATTGTTTATACTATTTCACCACTCGGAGGACGTGTGGACGTATGTAGATTATCTATTTTAAGTTAGAATAAGTGAGGAAGCTTTTTCAACTCCTCCCGTCGAAAAAATACCAGATAAACTTGATATCTCCAACGGATACAGAAGTTGTATTGGTATTCTCAAAGTGGAACCCCTTGAGAGTTTAACCTCGCAGGTGCCTTGATGTCTCCTCCAGGAAAGACATTTTTAAGTATTGCTAAATGCCAAAGCACTGCAGGCATTGATGTATCGTTAATTGAACCACAACTACATCACCAATCTTCAAATTGGTGATCATTTTTAGTGGGATGCAATGAAGGCAGCTGTAAACCGCAACCCAGGATATAATTGCTTGCATAGGTCTTTGGCGCTACGATTTTCAGGTGTTAATTTGCCCAATGCCCCATACTCACCGATGAAAAAATGTCCTGAAGCAAGCGGTTCTAGGTCTAGGGGTTCGTCTCCTGAATAAGTAAAGGCCATCAAGTGCCGCGATACCTATAAATTCTGTTAAGAACGTATGCAACTTGTCACTGAATAATGGTGAACTCATCACAGCTGCTTTAAGTACTGATTGGACCACTTCGCCATTTCAGTGGTTTTGAAGAAACGCACAGTTTTAGGTTTATTTTTTCATCTAACCTTGTTCAAAGTGCAATTCATTGCTTTGTATGCACGCCAGGGCTCGTCTTTGAAAAGGACTAACAACGTCCATTCTTTGGGACGTTCGCAAATTCCTCGTCAATCCTATGGTTCAAGTCATCCAATGTTGTTATTTCTGATGAGTAAACAATGTCCTTCATTCGTCCTCTAAAATCCCTAAAAGCACATTGCTATTAAGTTTGGAGAGCTCGGCGGCTACAGAATGGGTTCAACCCGGACTATTCACGAATTTCTATAGACGCGATCTATCACTTAATAGTTATGGTAATTTGTTTCGCCAAAATTCTAGGTCGAGATTCGAATTATGTCATAGAGGAAGCCGACATTCCATTCCTGCTGGATTGGGCTTCAAAGCGAGACGCATATTATGGTTGAAAATTTGAAGAGGCGGAATGCTTCTGGCAATTTCGGTGGATCACTGGCGATGAAAAAGGACAAGGTGAGACTGGAGACATCATATCGGTGTTCGAGGATACACAATTAACTTTATAATATTAGCAACACTTCATAAGGTCTATCGTACGGTTTTGAATCCTATCTAGCATAGAAGTCTTCCGGCCGATGAATGCTTTACATTTCTTACATCATTTCATTAAACCTAGACATTTTGCAGCATTGTTGGCGACATCGAATATATGGTCATTCCAAAGTAGATTGTCATTGGCACACGTACCGAGAATGGTAAGATTTTCGATTTCAACGATGCAAGTGGCATTCATGGATAATGGCTGAGTGTTTGGATTTCGCTTTAACGGCAGCAGAGAGCATTGTCTTCTGGAAGCATTAAATTCCACTCTGTTGATTGTTCCGCAATTCTTCATGCTATTTTTATCGGAATTTAATCAGCTTAGTAGGGATCTGAGTCCGGGAACGAGTATCGAAGCAGAGACTGCTGCCGTCAGCAAAGAAATATATTGGAGTAAGGGTAGCGAACAAGAGTTTGAAGAAAATTAAAAAGAATGTCAGGGATAGAATGAAGCCCTGGGACAGACCAGCATTTATTTTGGCAATATCAGACTTGGACCCGTCCAGGGCTACTTGGATTGAAAGTTCCGAAAAGTAACTTCTAATCCATTCAAAAAGGGAGAGTGGTCGATCCCAAAAGCACGCATTTTCGACAAAAGCGCCTGATGCCAAACTTTGTCAATTGTCAAATGCCTTAGAAATATTACATGCAACGATCTTGCTTTCGCCAGATTGATGTACGCTTGCCAAAAGAGCTGACAGCTGAAATGTCATTGTAAATGAGCGTTGGGATGGAGGATGAGGCAGAATTTCAAATGTTTTTGACGAACAACCAACAAATTTTACTGCATTTGGGAAATTGCTGAATTTTATGCCTGAGTTTTTAGTCGTACTGGAATTTCATGCGCTTAAGTGTACTTAAAGTTTTTAACGTCCACAAATCCGCTGGTCCAGATGGTATATCTCCCCTATTTCTGAAGAGGTGTTCTTCTTCGCTGGCAAAACCACTACGTAAGCTTTTTCATCAATCCTACTCTTTAGGACTCTTTCCGAGTAGATGGAAAACAGCATTTGCCCAGCCTGTCCCTAAAAGGGCGAATCTTCTTCCCTCACTTCCTAAAGACCCATTGCACTTATATCCCTTCTTTCCAAGGTCATGGAAACGCTGATAAACCCCCAGCTAATGAAATATCTCGAAAACATCTCAATGACCGGCTTTATGGTTTTCGTAGCAACAGGTCCACTGGCATGTGACACCGAAGAGTGGAACCAAAGCATACATCAATCTGGCGAAAGAATGATAGTTGCACCTGATATTTCTACTGCATTTGACAGAGTTTGGCATAAGGCTCTTTTCTCAAAAATGGGTGCTTTTGGGATCGACAACTCTCTTCTTCAGTGGATTAGAAATTACCTTTCGGAACGTTAAATTCAAGTTGTCTTGGATGGTTTCAAGCCTGATATTCACAAAATAAATGCTGGTGTGCATCAGGGCACCGTTCTGTCTCCGACACTGTTTTTAATTTTCATCAACGATCTCTTGTCTGCTACCTCCAATCCAATATACTTCTTTGCTGACGACAGTACTCTCTGCTTTTTATATTCGTTCCCGGACTCTTCGGCTGTAGAACGGGAACGGCAGCTTATGTTAAGCTCATTAAATTTTGATATTAACAGCATAACTATTTGGGAAACCACTAACAGAGTAGAATTTAATGCTTCCAAAACACAATACTGTCTGCTGTCGTTAAAGCGAAATTTAAACACCCAGCCATTATCCACGGATGGCAATTACATCGTCGAAACCGATAAACTTTCCATTCTCGGTATGTATGTCAATGACAACTTAAGTTGGAATGACCACATATTCGGTGTCGTCAAAAATACTGCAAAATGTGTAGGTTTCCTGAGCGATGTAAGAAATATTTTACTCCCTCTGATCTGGCCACAATATATAAGGCATTCATTCGCTCAAAATTGGAGCACAATACCCACATCTGGTCAGGTGCTCCTAAAACATCTCTGCACCTGCTACAATAATATCACTCAAACAATGGACACCCTCAAACACCGACGTAATGTCTTGTGTTTCACTCTGTTTTATCTCTATTTCCACCACCAGTGATTCATATGCAAGATGCCAAAAGCATTCCGCCCATTCAAACTTTTAACCCTAACAACCGTCCCGCTATGAGTGCTCATCAGTTTACCCTCAAGCCCACTTTCGGACGTACTCGTACTCTAAAATATTGTGATTCGTTTCTAAGCCGTACAACTCCCTTATGGAATGCCCTGCCTAGCTCTTTATTCCCTAGTCATTATAAACTTCAAACATTTAAAACCAACGCTCACCGGTATAACTCTTTCTAGCCTCCCTGATTTTCCTTCGCCCGCGCTGTGTGCAAGCATTTTAAGGGAACTTAAATACCCTTTTTGGTTGCTAATTCTAAGCTAGACCAGAAGCGTACAAAGCGGTGCTGTAACGAAGGATGGGCCCCCGCCCAATTATCAAGGCTTCGCCCATCAATGACGTTGTCTAATAAAAACCGGGGGCAGATTATTCTTACTGGTCTTATCGTAAACATTTTCAAACTACAGCCTCTGAATGGTTGCAACGATTTGACCAGTTACAAGTTGCCGGTCATAGGTCTTGTTGGCGGCTTGACCACCGGTAGTCCATACCAGGACTTAAATCACGGTACCATGGGAGTCAGGAGCCCCCCGGATTTCGGTCCGGGCCTGACTTGTTAGAGGTAGGCCCCCTTGTGGGAGCGTCATGGTGGCTGTGGTTTAAACCCAAATCGCGGGTACGGGTATTACTTGGTTTTGCCCATTGTAGAGTTCCAAATAAAGTACTGGGTGCTGTGACCCTAAGAGCAGCAAGAGGTTTTAGGTCGGCCTCGACTCATACCAAGGGTGGAACTTGTGCCTCCAACACAAATTCTGCTTTGGTATAATATATAAGCGAAGTATTAATAAATATAAAGCGAGTAATTAGCGATGGAAAGGCGTATCCTTGCTCCCTATGGGTGTATGGGCACCTCGTAAACATAAGGTCTTATGACAGGTGGTTTACGTTAAAAATCCAGGTACGTTCTCTAAGGATGAGAGCCGCTCGTGAACTCTACGAGCAAAAGGAACGGGAAGAAAACCGGCTTCTCCAGAAGAAGGAAAAATAGCACGAGAGGGACCTTGCACTCCAGACACAACGTACTGATATTTTACCAATAGTTAAAAAGAACGTGTCAACTTGTAGAGATACAGAAGGAATCCTTCTAGTAAAGTCACAGTCGGTGCTGAGAATAAGGAAATATTTTTCCTCACAGAGTAGACCATTCAACCTAAACGATGACAGATACAACTTCCACTCACCAAAATTAAGTAAGGCTAGCAATATCTAAGCTGCAATCCAACAAAGTAGCTGCACCTAAAGGCTTACTGGCCTAGATATTCAGACCTGCTGGGAATGCCTTTGTGGAGAACATACACCAAGTCATCTCTCAAATTTGGTCAGAAGAGTTTATGCCTGATGAATAGAATCTCAGCATCGTTCGCCCGATCCCCATAAAATGAGACCCCTCAACTGCTCATTCTAGAAGAGTATATGTAAGGGTAAGTCTTGTCAAAATCGCGATCGCATACACTATCACAGCTATCATATACTGCGAACGTCTGAAACCCATCATCGAAAGCCTGATTGGCCGCTCGAAAAAATGTTCACACTCCCCCAGATCCCGGAAAAAACTCTACAGATCCAAATCAATACTCACTATCTTTCCATCGATTTTAAAGACCCCATTACAGCGTTTATAGAGACGAGCTATATAGAGCCATACCTAGCTTTGGCATCTCTGCCACACTCGTCTGTCTGTGCAGAAGAACGATGGGAAATGCTCGCTGCTCTGTCAAGGTCGGTAACGACTTAACTGAGGCTTTTGATGTCAAAAAAGGTTTTAGACAAGGTGACGCCCTGTCACCTTGAAAGAATTGTGAGGGACTCAGAAGCGTACTCTGATTCAGACTCTTTCATAAGTCTGTATAGCTACTAGCATACGCTGATGATATTGCCATAATTGGCAGAACTCAGCGCGCCGGTATGTTCGCTAGTACTGAAGCATAAGCATAAGGGAATGGGTTTAGCTGAAAATGAGGGCAAGTACGTTAACATTCTGTCAAGAAGTAGGAACACACAACATGACGAATTGGACAGAACGTCACAGTCGACAGCTATAAATTCGAGGTAGTAAGAGGGACTTCGTATACCTTGGCTCTGCTATATATTCTGCCAGCAAAGCCTCAGCAGGCTAAGAAGTAAATTGAGTAGTAAGGTCCAATCCCGTATAACTAAGAAGATCCCATTTAAGATCTTGATCACCCCAATCCTACTTTGTGGCGATGAAGCATGGACTCTATAGAAAGCGGATGAAGATATTTTGAGAGAAAAATTCTTCGTACAATATTCGGTCCGGTTTACGTTGGCGGACTTTGGAGGAGAAGATTTAAGGAAGAACTCTACGAGCTGTACAACGATATTGACCTAGTCAGAAAATTGCGCATCAATCACCTGATATGGCTAGGGCATGTAGAGCGAATGGCCCGCAGAGTCTCCGATTCTAATCCCGAGTAACGACACAGTAAAGAGCGACCTCTTCTTGGGTTTTGCACGCAAATAGAAGGGGACCTTCTACTGTTGGCGAAGGATCGTGCTAGCTAGGGGGATTTGTTGGTTGAGGCATAGGTTTACCCCGGAGTGTAGCGCCACTTAAGTAGGTAAGTAAATGGCCATGAGTGACAGTCATGGAAGGCCACCATTATAGTGGAAGTGCTTAGTTTCGATGATTCTCTTCCATTACATACACAGAATCCATCTGTTGATTATTCCATAAATGTCCCATATGTCCAGTAAAACTGATTTTCCGTTGGGCAAGAAAGGTTTTAGCCCTGCTTATGACTTGACTCCATTTATTTCTATGCTACTAGTGTGTTCATCTGCTACGCTATAGCTTAACAATTTGAAAACGGTGTCAGTAAAGTCAACCTCCCTTACAGGAGCATTGCATATATACCCGTTGTTTTAGCTTGAGAGATGATATAATCGAGCTTATGGCACAGAGTTTGTATAGACAACGAGCAACATAAAAGCATCTTTTTAGGCACCAGAATCCTTAGAATTCAAACTCGTCGGCTTCATTGAATGGAAAATCTACTGCAGTATACCAAAACAGTGAAGATGATTCAACGCATCTTCTATTTGCCTCAACCAACTTCATTCATGGTCAATAGCATTGCCAGTGATATGACCAGGATTTCTAAATGAGTTAGATGCATCGAATTTGAAGGGAAATGGTGAAGGAGGAAAAGCTATGGAACAAAAAAATGACAACGACTTGCCCTAGCTATTGATCGAAATTTTTCAATAATTACTTCTCCTCTCATTTCCATCGAAAATGTCCTTAATGCCAATGAAATATTTCAATTAATCCTCCAGCATAAACCCATCCATGTGCCAATTACCCATTTAGTCCCCAAACCACAATGAAAACAAAAACTCTCTCTCTCTCACTGTCTTTCTCTAAAGTCCTGACTAATTAAGAAATTCTTCAACTTTTTTCCAGGTACCATGTCTAATGCGGTAATTACAAGCGACACCCTGTCACCTACCAGCCATGTCCTTGGGCAGTCATTAAGTGAATTCCGTTCAATTTGTACCTCTAATTCCGAACCGTCACACCATATGGGTGCGACTGTTCGTAACATTGTAATCCCGTTCTCGAGTCCTTTTTCCTTGCAGTCCTACGTACTACATTTCAGTGACAGAGCGGCGTAGCAATAAAAATGAGTTACAAGCGTGGAGAGATTATTAACTCTGACGTTTTTATGTAAATCGGTCATTAATTTCCAGGAATTTATATGTCGGTGCCGGTGTCCTTTTGATATTCGTCATCCCTAATGGGGGATCTTATGGCTCAGTGAAGCCTTCATAAAGTCAGACCAAAAGGAAATTTACTCGTTTTCATGGTTGTGCGAGAACACGCAACCACTCGTACAAATTCTATGAATATCCTTTTTGAAAAATGTCCTCATCGCGTGATAATTTCAATCAAAATTCTTTCTCTTATCTTCTTTACGGATAGTCCTTTTAATGCTGCTCTTTCAGATGTGAGCCCTTTTGGGCAATCTCAGCAGAATATATTCTATCACAAAGTGTCAGGTGACCGAGCTTCTCCACAAGAAAGACATTCCATGATCCAAAAATAATGCAATCGCACTTTTTCTCTTTGAGTCCTTTTAAGCAAATCCTATGTTGGTGTCCTTGTTCCTTGAATTCAAACTCGAGGATGAGTTAGTCGGTTAAAACCACACTATCAGTCGTTAGTTGAGTTTTTCCTACTTGCCGCTGGGTTGGCCACATTTCACCACTAGGATATCACTATACATTCCCAGCACTTGTACATATGCTAACGTTCGAATAGAAAGGATAAGCTAGGACATGGAGTGGGAGAGCACGAGCAAAGCTCTTTGTGATTTGCACAAAATTTTCCAGCAGCCATCATCACTTTTTATCAATTTGCCGAGAAAAGAGCTCCACTAAGCTGGGTCCAGGACACACACACACATAAGGATACACACTGACACAGGGTGTTCCGTTTCGGAGAAAGATGAACAGAATACAAAAAAAAAAGCAAAAATGGAAAATGTGTTCGTTGAAGAGTGGAAAAATCTCAGAGCCATTGGTAAAGATGGAGCCTGAATGAAAGGCTAAAATCCAAAGGAAGACAAATGTCCTTTTTTCGGTTTGGACACTTTGTATGCATATCACTGTGTGGGAGCCTCGTACACTGGCGAATTTACAAATTTTCGCCTCAAAATTCAATAAGAGTGCATTCTTCTTCTGATAGAAGCTGCAGATGGAACCATGTACATATATGTACAGCAGGCGGATGGATAGATACTTTGGGAGCTGGTTCCTAGTACAGAGGTAAGGATAGTATGGACCTGCTGAGGCATTCTTCCTGTTGGGAGTTTGGTTTTGTGGGAAAGAGCACACCGGTTCTCGGGCTTAGTTGCTGTTGTGTGCTGACCATTTTGCTGGTTTTAAATGAATTTATTGTCAAATTCAATTCCGAAGGATTGAGGATTTTGCAGCTGCAGCAACAACAACAATATCGTCGAGGTTAATGGAAATTTTCTTCCTTTTTTTCTGTAGGGGCTGGGGCAGATGATAACGAAATATGTTCGTCCAGTGATTTCGATTGAAAATTCAAAATCCTTGTAGATTGCGTTGATGGGTATTTAAAGAGACGTCTCCGTTGATATACTGGGTTGTGGTGTTGTTTTCTGGATGTTGTGTGTGAAATGAGAAGCCGTTCATATATTCTGATGAGAAAACAAAGGTCGTCCGGGAAATTAAGCTTCGAGATATTTTAACGGTCCAGTGAAGCATTGCTTAACCTTGCGTAGTTTTTGAGAGGTTGTGGTCTAAGAGAATGTTTATATGGCAGTCGTTTATGGAAGACACGGCAAGGCCCAAATTATGGCTTAAGTGACATAATTGAAAATATTATCGAATCCTTATACGAGCAAGGATTTTTTTGCACTGTTTTGAATAGTAACCTAGTACTGTACGACTTGCTTTAGCAATAATGAGTAAGTCACTGATGAAGACCCAGGATACCTAGATTCACAAGCGATCACAGGAAAGATCAACAAAGATGCCGCCTTTGAGGTTAACTCAATGATGATCAATATCTCCATATGAGATGAACTTACATCCGGTGTTTGCAAAATTTACACAAACGAAGGGATATTATTTTAATCATCCGCAAATTGTTCTCTAATTCAACGCTTCTAGTCCCGTATAAAACCTTATGAAAAATCGCTCTTTGTCCTCCGATCTGAAACACAACACTAGATTGCGCTGCAATTCCATAGAGGCTACTCTCGGCAGCTGAGACGTAAAGTTCTAGCACCGCGTACGCTTGGCCTCGTTAGTTCCGCAGTGCAGTTATGAAAGTAGTAATCTCTACAACACGTTGTCCGGACTTATAATTCCGAAAGAATTATAGAAAAGTCCTCAATTCAATAAGTTTGAAATACCTAGTAAATTGCATACTTTGTTTCTGTTCTAAGCTTCTGGGGACTAGGAACTATTGCTGAATTGCACAGAAAGTTTGTCGTGTTTATTGTGTCTTTGCATAGAGAGTTCGAATCAGAGGGAAAAGTTTCATTTTTCTCATCTTAGCCTCATCCCAGATAGGCCAACTAACGTGAAAGGACAATATTGCAGAACGAAATAAAATGGATCAAAGTCGGGTCTACAAACAAAATTCATGCAGTGGGACTACACCAAGATCTTGAGACGAACTTATACTTACGGCCTCTCTATTTGCCAGCTACAGGCCTTTTCAGCATGAAGACTCCAATTAACTCCGTGATGAGACTGAACGATTTTATTTTTCTATCAGCACAGAGGAATGAAACAAAGAACTAGTGCATTGCCCTCCTTGTATGTTGCTAAATATTCCCAGTCTTTCATAGAAAGATCGACTATAGTACAAGAACCCGCCACATCAGCGCCGAATACCTGAAGCCTGATGTAAGCGAAGGCCGGACGCTCACAGAGGCAGTGCTCGGCGGTGTGGTCTTCACTCTCACAGCGATCACCGCAGATTGTTGTAACACTTATGCCCTGAAACTTATGCTTAGCAACCGCAAATTACTCATACCTTGCCACGAGGGACAGAAGAAATCGCTGATCTCTTAAAGACGTCGCCATCTGATGTTATTCTAATAGAAGATCAAACTGTCAATGGAAACCCCAACTGAAGATGCAGTCAGTTCTAACGCTAGTTGGGGTCTTGAGAACATCTCCTCTGAGCGTTATCTAGCAAGCTCATCGAAGATTTCATTTCTAGTGATTCCATCATGAGCTGGGACCCAAACAATACTCAATAAATTTAGCCTTCTGACTACGTTCACTGAAGGATACCCGACGTTCGGAAGTATCGAGAGGCTTTGAGAGTAGCCTGTCTGTCGTTACAGATGGAAATATTTTACTTTCACCGCCAATCCCCGCAATTTAGTCCGTTGCCATCAGTATTGCGATATTTACGTTTGAAAAACAGTTTCCCTCTAAGATTGCAATTCTCCAGAAAGACTCCAGCGCCGGATACTAAATCGGCTTTGGAGCCATCCGTGATGACCCGACTACATTTCATTTCTGACTAAGATTCTTGCCGATAGCAATCCTGGGGCACAGGAAAAGTCGGTCTCGTTCCATTGCAACAGCATGTCCATAAGACCAGAGTCAAAAGAGAGTGGGCGCGCAAGGTCATAAAAACTCCAGTGCGTATTGCACCAACCACTGTTTAAACTGAGGACGAATAAGAGAGTGAAGCCCATTATATGAATATATATGGGGGGATTCACTAGCGCGTCTGGAGCAGAGACGTGGTAGGCAGACGCAAACAGACCCTTTTTCGGAGTTTCGTAAAAGCAGCAGTTACGTATGTTCTTGAAACCTTCTTCCACCGGCCAACCAACGCATGGGATGCATTTGGTCTTATCAAAGCTGTGTACATACGAATAGCCCTCCCGGTCTTGCCGGAAGTTCATCTACACTGCCAGAGGGGCAACAGCATCTTAGAGGGTTTCAACGTAATATATCGAGTTTAAAGAATTTTGCTATCCAGGATGAATCAGAACAGAACAGTTCGTGTTCGTAAAGAAAATAACTTCAGTTTTGGGAGCATTGACTGAAAACCCATTTTTAGTGCACCAATCGTCGATCATGTCTAGGGCTGCCTGCGAATTAGATTAGACAGTCGGTAAATATGATCCAACAAACAGTACAGCATATGATTAAGCATTGGCGTCAGAACTATTAAGAGTGTTAATCAGTGAACCGACCAACCTGTATCGAACAAGTGGAGAAAAGACGTAGTCTTCCGGGCAAAACCTGCTTGCCCCTTTATTACCTATTGGCCGCAGTCAGGATCCGAAATCAGTGTCCTAGTCAGTGGCTTTTATCTACGATACCAGTGATTCATCTGCGCCGTATTGCCTGGCTATGCTACATGTACCATCAAAAGTCGCATTGAAAGCACGCTCAACTCCGATGAAAATATACAGAGCGTATTCCTTCTTTCAGAGTGCGCCTTGAACTTTGCCTCCCAGATCCTGCACTCTCGCCGGATCTTTCTGGGTAGCAAGACTATTGCACCTTAGGTATGCTATGCATACTCAACGAAGTCTTGCGAACATGGTGCTCGTACCGCCCATATAGTTCGCTGTTGAAACGTCTCCGCCGTTATCCATTTATGCGTACGGGACCAAAAATTACTCGATGAAATTTGCTCTTGAAGCCCTCGAGAGCATTTTCTTAGGCTTCCGTCAGCCTTTAAGCTTCTGCGGCGTAAATTAGGACTGGGATTATCGCAGTCCTGTATAAAGTCTTTTGGGTTGTTCTAGACAGGGCTTTACTACTAAATGGCCTTCTGAGCCCAAAGGAGCAGCGATTATCAAGAGTGATTTTTCGCATGATTTCTGCGTAGGTGTTATTGTCAGTGTTGTTGTGAATTTTACATAATTCAAGTACGACGTTAAAAAGATCACGTGATAGCGCATAGACTTGTTTAAGTCTTTTTCTGACATTGACGGAACATGTGTGCAGTCTATTGTACATCTTCATTCTGCACTGTCGAAAGAGCTGCGCAGGGATGCTAAAACTAAACATGGCTCTGTACATTTCGTTTCTATAGATGCTGTCATATGCGGCTTTGAAACCGAACAAGAAGTGATGTGTATCGATTTAGAACTCTTGACCTCATCTTGGTCGGTCTTCACCCGGTTTGCGTCATCACCGCTTAAAAATCTGCAGAAATAATTTTTCCAGATTCCCAGTATCGACTGGGGTTACTTTTGAGGTTTACTTTTCCATCCTTGCGGATTTCTGTCCGGGCTTTAAGGCTATGTCATGTTTACATTATTTTTCGGTAAAACTTCCGAACTTTATTCCTCTGCAAGCGCTCCTTTAAGCTGTCGATCGACCACTTTTAATGCTTTTTTTCTTCTTCGGTGTAGCCTTTGTTCTTATGTGCGTAGAGCTCGGTAGCCCCTCTTGATCTTTTGTACAAGGCCGCCCCGCTGTTTGTCTAGATTTGCCAGTCTGCACTCGTTATCGAGCCAAGGCGTTCTTTATTGCGGCGAACTGAAGCCCAGCACATCAAAGACGGCCTTTCTAATTACTCCTTAGCTGTGATGCCACTTGTCCTCATCGTTCAATGTTGACGGCATTGGATTGCTCGAGTGGTTCGGAGAAACAATTGGGTCTCTTGCGACTGAAGCCGTGCCAGAAACCATATCAAAAATTTTCACGCTCTCTACAAGCTCACCCTTTATTTTATTGCCTTCGTATTCTGGAAACTAGCTCTGACGGTTCGACAGCCAAAGTCTTGAACTTTATGAAATTTTCTGCCAAAAGAACTAGGTATTAATGGAGAGCTGGTCTCGAACAACAATGCCTTCTTTGGGTAGAAAATATTATACAGGGTGTCCCCTAATTCATCAACGATAATTTGGGAAATGCTTTCTGGGTGTATTCCATGAAAAAAATCGTTCTACAGTAAGGGTCTATCTCCAATGTTGACAGGGTTTGCCGAAGATTTAAGAAAAGGCTTACTTTGATATACCCTAACCCATGTTAACGGAAATTGCTCCAAATAAGCTGATGTCGCTAAGTCTCTTCGCAGTAAATAATACCTTACTCACTCATCATTCAAACAATCCCAGTACACTGCTTGATCTCTTCTTCAGTAGCGACTTAGACAAAACACTCCTCTATAACCAACTTCCTGACCCAGGTTTTTCAAAGCATGAACTACTGTATTTAACTCTAGATTTCCCTAAATGCTCTCTTACTGATACCTACCAGTATAGGGACTTTAAAAATATTGATTGCGTTCGTCTCCTGCAAGATCTACGGAGTTCTAACTTGAACGAAATCTTCTACACGTCTTCTGTGAATGACGAAGTATATAGTTTTCTTTCAAGGAGTTTTAAATAGGCTCTCTGACATACATGTCAAAGTAGAAACCAAAAAGATTCAGTTTAACTCCCCATCTTGGATGACCTACACTATTTCAAAGCTAATAGAGGATAGAGACTTCGCCTATTATCGCTGGAACCGATACAAATTGATGAGATTACACGATATGTATCGACAACTTCGAAATAAGGTGGTCTGTTAGGTACGAAAGGCAAAAGTACGTTTTTATAAACACAAACTTGATCCATCTGCCGTAGGGAAAAACCTTTGGAAAAATCTGCGACAGATAGGAGTTGGCAAATAAGAGCATAAGCTTCCAGATGACTTTAATTGCAATGCACTCAACCGAATATTTACATCATGCCCCTCGTCCAACTCTTCTGATGTAAGTTTGGCATTTGAGGAATCTATTGGTGGCAACAGAAACTCGGAAAGTTTTTGTTTTCTCAGTGTCTCAGATCTTGATGTCGTGGAGGCGGCATTGTCAGTGAAGTCAAATGCAACTGGGTTAGATGGGATACACCCAAAATTTATTAAACTGTTATTGTCAGTCATTCTTCCATATACGACACACATTTTCAGTACTATTTTCACTGCCTCTGTGTATTCCAACGTGCCCATACCAAAAAAGTCCAATAGTAACTTATCTGAATACAGACGAATCGCAATTCTGCCTTAACTTTCTAAGATATTTGAGAAAGCTCTACTTGCACAATTAATCCAACACCTCGCAGAACATCAGCTAACCTCGTGTCAATTAGATTTTCGAAGAAAGTGAAGCTGCAAAACCGCTCTCTTATTTATCACTGATGAGATTCGAAATGGTTTCGATCGAAATTAACTTACTATTTCAACCCTTCTCGATTTCTCAAAAGCTTTTGATATGGTAAACCGCTGACTTTTGTGCTCTAAACTCTAAACTGGTAGACAACAATCCGTAGTCGTTGGAAATCGAGCATCTGAGATGTTATCGATGGCAACAGGTTTACCGCAAGGGTCTATACTCGGGCTAATTCTTCTTTCAATATATATGAACGAGCTAACTAATGTTGTACAACACTGCAGCGTCCGATGTGAACTATTTATACAAAGTCCTACTAGTTTGATAGAATCCACGGCATTAAAAATGAATGAAGATCTCCGTAATATCCTGAACTGGTTGTGAAAGTGGTTTTCCAAGAATTACTAATTCTCCAATATTTTTTTTAAAATTGCATAGCTATTAAAGGGTTTTAAAGCGTGCTCGTACCTGTCAAAAAACTCATTTCCTTAACTTGTTCCAAAAGTGCTTAGAAAGAGTTAGGTTTGGGATTTGAAGGCTTCTTTCGAAAATTTACCAAACAAAAATGGTAGAAAAGATTGGAAAAAAAACAATTCATCAGTTTCATTTTTTACGCTAAGCTTACAGTTGATTGGGAACGCTATTTGCAATGACTGCATTTACGAACTCAGAATACGCAGACATTATTTACGTTTATGGGCTGTGCAATGGAAGTTCAACTAGTGCGCGACAAAGATACCATAAACTTTATTCTAATCGACGACTTCCTAGTAAAGGAGTATTTGGAAATACGTACCGAAAGCTTTGAGAAACGAGATCAGTTTCAAATACACGACCGAATGCAGGAGCTCCACAAGTAAAAATGATTTCGGCTGAAGAAAGGATACTGGAAGCTGTTACAACTGATCCATCAATCAGCATCAGACGCTTAGCTTTACAATTCAATGTATCCAGACATAAAATTTCTAATGTACTGCATGTTGAAAATCTTTATCCATACCACCATACACCTATCCAAGAACTGGTTCCCGATGATTTGGAATAGGGACTTGAGTTTTCTAACTGGTTGCTGGAGCGGAGCGGAGGAGAATTCTTTGGGCGGACGGATCTCAGTTTACTAGAGATGGGATCACAAATGTTCATAATCTTCATACCACCTTGATCAAAAAGTTCCCGCACCACACCACCGTGTCCTGCCCTTATTGTTCCGATTTGAGTTCTGTTTTTTTGTTGTTAAAAAATCTGGTGTTGATATTCCTTCTAAATCTTGGCGTCATAGCTTGAGATTTGCAAAAGTTACGTAGCCAAGAGTACATCTACTCCTGTGTGTGTTGCCGATTTTTACAATTTTAGAAATGGATTTAAATTTGCAACAACGAACTTGTATTGAATTTTGCGTAAAAAACGGATTTAATGGTGCGCGAACATTTTAAATGTTTGAAAAGTGTTTCGGCAACGATTTTCTAAAGAAAACGGTCGTTTACCAGTGGCACGAGCTGTTCAAAAGTGGTCGTGAGTAAATCGAAGATGATGAACGCAGTGGCAAACCATCGACATCGAAAACCGACGAAAACATTGATGAAGTACTCGTAAAAGGAATGTTGGTCAATAACCGCAAATTAACCATCAGAGAGATAGCGGAGGACTTGAACATTGCCTATGGATCCGTCCTAGACATTTTGGTTAATGATTTGGGTTTCCGTCAAATTCATGCAAAATGAGACCGTGTTCGTGTTGACGTCGCAAAAGAGATGATTTGCGAGGCTGAATCCGATCCCACATTCATCAAAAGGATCATTACTGGAGAAGAGATGTGGGTTTATGAGTACGACACACAATCCAGATATCAGGCAAGTGAATGGCGTTCACCAAATGAGCCGAGATCAAAAAATCCACGTGGTTTTCAGTCAAAAAAGAAGACAATGCTCACGGTTTTCATGGATTACAACGGTGTAGTGCATCATGAATTTTTGCCAGAAGGCCAGACAGTAAACAAAGAGTATTACGAGTATTTGGGCGTTATGAGACGTTTGCGTGAAGCAATTCGCCGAAAAAGACGAATTGTGGTCAGAAAACTCGTGGATTTTGCACCATGATAACACACCGTCGCACAGTGCCATCATTATTCGTAATTTTCTGACGAAAAATGCAACAAATACCATCAAATACCAACAGCCACCGAATTCACCTGATTTGGCTCCCTGTGACTTCTTTCTGTTCAATCGAGTTAAAAAACCACTACGGGGAAAGCGATTCAGCAGCCGAGAGGAGATAATGGAAAAATCCCAGGAAACACTGATGGACATACCGAAAACCTAATATAAAAAATGTTTCGAGGATTGGATCAAGCGCTGGCATAAGTGTGTTGCAGTCGATGGGGATTACTTTGAAGATGACAATATCGATTTAGATGAATAAACTTTTATTTTTAATTTTCTGAATAAATTCCGGGAATTTTGATCAAGATGGTATGTGTTCTGCGGACAATTCACATACAAGGAGACACTATTTCAACACAAATTCAACGTCAATATGTGGGCAGGAGCAATTGGAAACAAGTTAATCGGCCCCTTCAAACTACCACCTAAGCTGAATCTGAAGTGTTTGCGAAATAATTTACCAGGAGTATTGGAGGACATACTACTCATTCAACAAGCTTCATGATATTTCCAGCCCCACTATGGTCGTGAGGTTAAGAGTTTGCTGGATGAAGAGTACGATAGACGTTGGATAGGAAGGAATAGACCAGTTCACTGGCCTACAAGATCTCCTGACCTTACAGTATTGATTTTTTTCGTATTAAGAAGAACTTATTTATTCAACCGAAATAGCAACTTTAATTGAATTTGAAGAACGTATTCTCGAAGCGTCATACGCATTGAAATCCAAAAAAGCTTAAAGTAAAAAACTATTTTTTTAAAAATTTCATCCCCTGCTGGTTTTTCCAAGTATCATAAAATCTATCGGTTTTTGTTTAAACTTGGTGAAGATTTTGTATTTATTATGTTACTTCTATTGTATAAGAAAAAAATAATAAAACGTTATGTTAATTAAGCATTTTCTGGAGAAAAGTGACCTCAAAGTCAAAAATTAGCATTGGCAATGAAAATGGAACAGGCTTAGAAATTAGATATCTAAAGACTCGAATAAGATGTCAACTTTACTTAAACACCTGTACAAAGGATAGTATTTCTTCTAAAAATAAAATCCTACACGAAATTTCTACTATTAGCACTAATAGAGCAATTTCCGCTAACATGGGTCAGGGTACAGCAAAGTAAGCCTTTTCTGAAATCCTCGATAATTGATGTCAACATTGTAGGTAGACCCTTGCTGTAGAACTACTTTTTTCTTAGAATATGGCCAGGAATCATTAGGGAACACCCTGTATCTAGATCAGACAAACAAACTGGATGCGGGCGAAATAATTTCGAACTTTAAGCTCATATTCAAGAAACTAAGGCTTTTAACATGTTCTCAATTTCTCAAATTTGAATAGGTACTAACGAATTAGTGCAGTATGGTCACAAACGCTTGTCTTAAAGCCTCAATTTAATTTAAGTGGTACATCTACTAAATGAAAAGCAAATTGCTGTCGCATATGAAATCCCTCGTGTATCAGTTCAGATACTTCGGCAGAACTCTTTAAACTCTCCTTACCTTCCAATAAATCACAATTTCATCATAAAATGAGAAAAAGTAGAAAAAAAGGGAGAACAAACGACATCCTTGTGCAGTTTTATTCCCAATTTATCTGTAGATTAATCTTAATCGACAATTTAAATTAACCGCAGATGGTGTGTACACGCATGACACACTGAAAATCTACAGCTCCTGCATCAATAAAACTCTTTTGGGACTCATCAATGGCGAAGGACAACATTCGAAGCATTACCTTGTCATTCATCATCATCATAATCATATTACCCTTTTGGGCCTATAAGTGGTCAATGTTCTCCATAAGGGTTATATGATATCCTGTGGCCACGACCAAAAAGTACCAGCAGACCAGGAACAGAACCAGCCCCAGCACAAGCACTACTACTACTACTACAAAGCCATAGTCAGATGCTTCCAGACCATACGCACGTCTGCATTAAAATCACCTGACGAGTAATTTGATTTTCGTTGAAATTTTCCTGCATTATCCTTTCAAAAATAAATAAACCAACAACAATACTGACGACTACCATAACAGGAATCGATGATATCCGAGTCGACTGCCAGGATGAAACGAAAATCAAGTTAAGGAAAAATTAAAAACGCAGATAAAATAATTAAACGAGAGATACAACGCAAAACAACGGATACACTGAGCGGACAAATTAAATTATTGACTTCGGCTTCAGCTGGCGGTAGGTCCTTTGGCATTTGGCCGTTTAAATGCACCTGTTCGGCATACTCACTCACACTTATGGTGCGCAGATCGATGGAAAGTACGGATGCTTCATGCGTAAAGAGTTGGAGAGATTGTTATTGTCTGGATTTGTTATTGAATTAATCATTTGATTAAAACTCGTAATCAACCTTTTCTGTGGCTTTTCGCTTCGAGTCACTGTCAAACCGAACAGAAGCTTTTGATGTCAATTTGGAGTCATGGATTGGGGTTCCGAGTAAGTGGAGATTTCAGAGTACGTTCTAGTTGTCCATATTTGATGACGGGTCGGATTTCATGTCGTTAAAATATGAGTTTTCGATAATAGAAGTACTTTATAATATTTTTCCATACAGACAGTCCGAAATTTATCTCCAATCACTGATGTAAGTGATACAAACTACAAATCGGTTTAAGGCAATTACTAACAAGCGTTTGAAGTCAGTTGCTGCCAAGGTATTGGTGTCCACCAGTGCGGCTTTTTCCTGCCTCTAGGTTGATTAAGAGGGCAGGAAGCAGCCATAGTCTGATTGAAAGCCAGTATAAATTCTTTGACTTTCATGAAAAGCTCGCTGGTGTCACGCGGGGACTTGAGAATTCAGAAGATAGCGTTTCTGACAGTATTCCTCTGTATTTTGGCCAATCAGTTTTCCGACAATTCCGGAATTCTGGTTGGCCGGGAGGAGCACAATCAGGCTGAATTGGATGTATCTGTGGTCTGAAAATGAGTATTCCGACGATACCATCTAGTTCGTTACCTTTTGTCGGAGACAAGATCAACATCTAGCACTTCGTGTTATAAAAGTGGGCTCATTGCCAATGTTGCAAACAATGAGGGTAGTACTTATAATATAGTCAAAGTGACTCATCTCTATCGTTGATGTCGGTACTGCCCCATATCGTGTGATGAGCGTTAGCTTCACACCAGATGATGAGGCCAGTTTTTAGCCTTCCAGCTTCCAGTACGACCCTTTCTAGGTTATCATCAAGATATGCCGATGCCAGCCAGTAGGAGCCTTTGGCAGACTCTAGTCTGGCAGCGGTTAAGTCGGGGTCGCTGAAGTGAAAATGCATTAAGGCTACGTTTCACTAATATACAAGTTCTAATCTTATTTTTGTCTCTTGTATAGAACGGAGCATATACAGGTGTCCCTACGATCCTCGGTTCCTGGATTAGGATAATGTCTTTTGTATTTGGGAAAGACGCAAAATGAGTGCGACCGAGGCCTCTTTTGAGTGATGGAGATTAGTCTGAAGAGACCGTATCATTACTACAATTTACCAAAGTAGCCTCCACCACGGTGCTGTTCAAGTCCTCCGATTCTGAAGATGTGCACAGAGCTCATCTTATCCTCTGATCGTATAGGATCTCTTTTTAATTCGTCATCGTGTTCCATTTCCGACAGAGTGTCAGAAGAGGAGACCGACGGCTTAATTGTCGCCTCGGATAAATTGGAGTAGTCGCTATCCATTTCTGAGAAGGATATCGCCGCTCCAATATCTAAGGTTGAGAGTGAAGTTTCAGTTAAAGGAGGAGGAGCTTGCTTATCAGCGTCCAGCTCATCCTTTTTATAAACCCTTAGATGAACTGACTCTAAACCTAATCGAATCGTGTCTTTAGTCTGCGCTAGAGGGTTAAGGGATTACTTATTGATCACAGTCAACGCGCATCTATGGGGCGCCCCTTAGTTCTTCCAGTTTCGTGACTTTCCAGTTATGAGTCGGTAGGGTCGGTTTGCTGAGCCTGATGATCTCCAGAATGCTTTCTAGTGAGGAGGGTTCGGCTGGGATCCATGTGCGGGTTCTAGGTCTGCTAGGGATATCCTCCTTAGGCACGACTTCGAGTTTTGCACCTGATCAAATCTCTTCAAATGCACATATAGCTTTGGTAGAAAGAACAGGAGATCTTTGATTGGCACATGCGATAAGCTTGACGTGACCAACGTGGCCACCCATCAGGTGTTATCGACCGGCCGGTGTCGTTTCTGTCGATTACCGTGATCATTATTGCGTCTTTCAGGGTTTCTCTAAAAGACCTCAGAGATGTGCTGTTGGATGGCCCAGCGGTTTAGTGTTATAAGTTTTGAGCCGCTTGAGAACCGGCACGGTTTCCTCCAACGATTTCTGGTACTTGGAGGAGTCTTTTAGCCTTTTGGGAGCAGCGGGATTAGTGGGTAATCCGTCTTTTAGGATGTTGTTAGCCCACTCAATCTTGCTCTTTATGTCCGCAATTCTCTCAACCTCTGGAATGAATCCGAAGGTTTTGAGAATGCGTAAAGAATTTTGGAGCCTTAAGTAGGGCACCTTGGATGGAGCTTGCCGACGCTTTTGAGCCCCTGATTCCTCTTTAGTGGGAGGAGTTTTAGTAGCAGCGAAAAGTCCGTGACCTGCAACAAACTTGCTGCTGTTAGGAGTGGAGGAATTTATTGGACCACGGCTTGCCACAGTCTTATCCCTTCTTGAAAATTTAGTTTTAGGCTCGTTGAGCTTGCCTTTAGAGGATGGTGTATCATGGCCTGCTACAGCTTTACCTCCACTCGACAATGCAGGAGCGGTGCAGTCACCGTTCTACCGCCCGGTATTAAAGGAGTACCGGGCTCGAGTTTTGTTTTCTTTGAAATTTTATCCATTAAAAGATCCCTCGTACCTTGGAGCATAGCATGACTTCAAGAAGATAGAAAGGCCTACAAACCCGAACCTTAAAAAGCTGACAAAGTCCGTATCGACAAGGAGGTTGTAGGCGAAAATAATGAAACGGCATGGTCGAAGGTGATTCATTAAAGGGAAAAAGCCAAAAAGAAAAAAGAACCAACAAGAAGAATACTCGACCAGATGCAATAGTGGTGGCTAAAAAAGGAGAACTCTCATATGCCGAAATACTGCGAAAAGTAAAATGTTTGCGTCCCGCTCGGGCGAAGGAAAATTAGGGAGGAAAGAAAGATAGGTACCGATGTACGTTGGTTTTAAATGTCTGAATATTATAATGATAGGAAATAGGCAGGGCATTCCACAAGCGAGTTATTCGGCTTTGGAACGAATCACGATATTTCAAAGTCCGTCCGAAAGTGGGCTTGAAGATATACTGATGAGCATTCATAGCGAGGTGGGTGTAAGGTTTGAAGGGGCGGAATGCTACTGGCGATTTCTGTGGAAAACTGATGGTGAAAATAACGATAGAACAAAGTGAGACACGAGACAATTCGTCGGTGTTCGAGGGTCTCAATTGACTGGATAACATTAGCATCACTTATGAGTTTTATCACACAATCTTGAATCCTATGGATTCCTATGAAATAGGATTAGACAGTCCCAGCCGCACAGGTCAGGAGAACAAACCGACCAATTTCTGACCGTTATCGGTGAAACCTTGGTAACGAAATAGAAATTCAGGCATTAACTCATCGCATTACTCTAGAGATAGAAGACGTTGACAAAGCCACAATAATAGAGAATACCTGTGAGAAATGCTTACGAACACTCTCAAATTTGACCAATAAACCTGCGTGCGAGTAACGCTAATGTAATACTAAAATCACGCGGAATAAAAATCGAATGGGTAGACTGTCCTATCCGCGAACGAAAGACCCCTACCAAGTGTTTCGAGTGTCTTGAATTCACCCAGACGTCTCTCGGCAAGAGAGAGCTAGACCGATCTAAGCAATGTTTGAAATGCAGAGAAGAGGGCCATATGGCCTAACCAAGGAATCATTTTTCCACTTCTGCAAAAGGGGCAACCCAGAGAATACCAGGCATGTTACTAGTTGCAATAAATATCCAGTTTTTAAAAAAAGCTCTGACTAGTCTAAAATCATGCAGGTTCTTCAGATCAACCTTAACCACTGCAAAGCAGCGGCACGATACCTGTTAACCCAAATTACCAAAGAAAAGCATATTGATGTGATGCCGATTAGCGAACCATATAGAGCTCCAAGCTAATGTATCTGCAACAATGAGAACTTAGAAATCATCTGCCGTATAAAGTTTGGAGGCTTACACGCGAGTTAAACTAGTATGGTAGTATCATGGTGTTAGTTATTTTTTACTAGCAGCGTACTCACAAGCATTTGCAACTGTGGTATAATTGTCGTGTTTCCCAATGGTTCTACTGCGCTATCGTCACTGCAAATTCTTCTGCTGTGCTTCAATTAACAGATGCCTAGAGCATAAAGTTGCCAAAAAGACGTGTTTTCTGGCCGAACCACAGAGCTGAAATTAGTTAATTTGAAGGATTAGCAAGATCTAAGTCTGCAAGCCACTTCTCTTTCTCCACCGAATAGCGCTACTCGTGTCAGAGGTATATTGATGATATGTCCATCATCAGCATAGACATGCTGTGTTTCTCTGGTGGTGGGAAGATATTGCACATATGTTGAGTTTAATTTTTTGATTTTTGTGCGTCCTCCTATCTTCTACATCCTTTAGTTTCTCAGGGAATATCTTATACTGTGGTCACAGTAAGATTAGGAAAACTTTCATTCGGCCTCAGCCGACTATAGGCGGATACACTTCAGTTTAAAAACGAAATTTGGCTGAATTGTTAAGTACTTGCTCTAAATTAATAGCTGTACTTAGTGTGGGAAGATCACACTATGTTTAGATAGTGTGATCCACTACCAAGAGATCTTCAGAACATCCACAATCCTCATTGATTTCATTTAATATACTTACGTGAATATTTGGCGCCATTTGGCGTAGACCCTCAGGTCTATCTCAGATGGTTGAAAGATTAAACAACCGTACATTGAATATTGAATGTCCGACTTTCACTTAACATTGCTCAACACACAGCTCCGTCTGTGCCTTCAAGTAATAGACGATGGTAACCTGGCTGTAATAGGCCGGACTATTTTTCTAATCACTTAGATATCTAGCAGTAACAGAAGGAAGACGTATTTTTATCTGGCCCAATAGGTTAAATGATTATTTCCCAAGAACTCATTAGTAGATACAATTCTTAAAAGATTTAAATTTAGATTTCAAGCGAAATTCCTTGGAACCCTGATGCGTTAAGAGCTTTAACCCATTAACACGCAAATCAAATCCAATTTCCAAAGAACATCCGACTAGGCCCTGCTCTAATTTGCAACTAGATACAAAAATCATTCATTTGTCTGTTGTCTCTGAGTTTCCTCTTATTTCATTTTGTTAATGTACATTTCCGGTGAAATTGTCGCCTCACATTTTCCATATTTTCTGTTTTTTTTTAAAAAAAAAATTCTCCCAGCTCCTACATTACGTTAACAACAACATTACCAAGAAGGCGGCAGCGTCCAAATGTCCTCCCCCTTACAAATGAAATGTTGTTACAAGTTACACGTGAAAAGTGATTAGGCGCCAATTTTCCTTTTTTTCTGACTCCTTTCCCTGTAATCCCTTTGTGTGTTATTTTTGTTTGACATTTGGGGTGGCATCATTGACAGATTGCTCCTACATTTTTTTTTCCACCCTCGAGTATCTCCCGTCGAACAAAGTAACAGCCGACTGAATTTGAGATGAACGAAAGTGAAAACTATTTTTAGGATCTCCTTTACTACTCTTCAAGTAAAATTGAAACAATTTCTAGAACACTCAGTGGAACAGGACGGGTCGTTGTGCTTGTGAGAAGTGTGCTACAGTCACAGTACGTACGTCCTCCAAACAAAGGAACGGAATTTTTTTTTTTTTTTTTGATTGATTGAGTGGACGCATTTCAATAGAACGCATTACGAAGTACGAGTACGGGTAGCTCACATCCAAGATCCAGAACTGACGCAATCGGAAGATGAGGCTAAGGCTAAGGAAGAGGCCGGAGCACATGTGGAAGGAGCTTCTGCTGTCGAGGAGTATCCTACTTGGTGGGTCTCTCTGTTCCCTCGGTAGTGTGTGTTTGTTATCTTAATTCCTATGACTTGCCACCTCTTCTGTCAAAATACGTATCTTGAAATAGAATTTTTGTTTTCGTCTTGCACGTATCATGTTTTGGATGTTCAAGTGATTTTTCATCACTTGGGAGGTCGAGGATTACATTGTGGAAAGTGGAGTGGATGATTAGGTGTCACTGTTATAATGTGAAGGAAATGGAACTATTTTTTTGATGAATGTGGATACTAATCATGTTCCATGTGCTGCGAATGTTGTATATTTGATTAATTTAGTCTGAAATTAAAGGGTTCAGGGCCGAAAGGTCCACGCAGTTATGGAAAACCATTGCCGTACCTTCAAGAAATTTGTAATCAGAGCCTCAAGCAATACATTTCCCCAGCCGTCTCGATTATTGGACAGACGTCTTCAGTTCCAAACACCAAAATGTTTAAGGAATATTTCCATTTGTCCGCACTTGAAACGGGAAATTCTCTACTGCGTTGTCCTTCTGTTGCTGATTTCAAGATTCATATGGTCGGAACATTGAAGCCTATCTGTTCTAGGTATTCCAACCATCAAATGCGTTGTGTTCAAATACTTCTAGCCAAGTCGATTTTACTATGTAGTCCATACCTTTCATAGGATCATAAGAAGTATTTTCCTCTCTACATCTGTGCCCCACAGAATAAGACTGGGATCAACGGTGTCTTACGTATATATAGGGTCGCCTTGACAGATACTTTTCGTTTCATCTTTGCACTACTCCTGTTTATGCGGAGCCTTAGGTAGACAAGTAGCTCGAATGCCACACAATTCTTTAACGGATAATTTAAAAAACGAATTGCTTGCAAACTCGTTTCCAAATTTGGTGTTGAAGGCGTCGGTGAAATCTTTATCTACCGTGCATTCTCGTCAATAGACGAAAGTTTACCGGGTTTCGAATGGTTGCTAAAAGCCATATGCTCGAAGCACGATAGATGATGTCAGCTATAAATAAAAGAGGTTTGGCGAAACACAGCCTCGTTGTTAGTTTTGACTTAACATCGTTCAGCTGGATATAGTTTCCGCAGTTCAAATGTAAAACAAAACAGAGGAAAGCCAATGCTTAGAGGAAGTTCGACGTCGGACGGCCACAATCGCAGGAGATCGCCAAGATCGAGTGTCCCTTAACGTCTTAAGAGGTCCTATGCCTCCAGCATGAAGTATCACTGATCTTGATCAGTGGAAATATTGCCAAAATGTCATCAGAGATGCCGCCTCTGATGATCCAGCACATCAATCGGCCACCACAATGAAACCCCTAGTTTGACGATGCAAGAGGCATGCAAAGCGGCGCTTCTTAGAAGGACTAGCGATACGCTACGAGCAGAACACCGGCTTGCCAGAAGGAAAAAAGAAGAAGCATGAAAAGCGCACGATCGAAAAAAATTGGGAGATGCTACTCCAGGAAGGTAAAAAGAACTTGCCATGGATATAAACGCTGAACCGAAGCCGGTTGAGACGAACAGGGAACATCGTAGTAGGGTCTCAGTACATTCTGAGGACTTGGAAAGAGTATTTCTGTAGAATATATAACGGCGATGACGATCCAAATACCACTGTCAGGCAGAATGAACCTTCCAACCTGGACGATGTAGATCAAAAATTCCGTTCACCCGACCTAAAGATAACCATATGTAAAATTAAGTCCAACAAAGCTGCTAGAGCGGACGTCATGACAGCCGAGCACTTCAAAGCGGAAGACGATGACTTGGTATGGAGCAAGCACCAACTCATCTGTAAAATATTGACGAAAGTATGCCTAACGAATGGAACCTTAGTATTGTTTGCTGGATCCTCAACAAATAGAACGTCTCTTGGTTTTTAACGTAAACCGCCTGTCATGTAGACCTATGTTTGCGGGATGCCCACACATCCATGGGAGCAAGGATCCGCCTTGGCATCGCTCTCCATCAATCCTTTGATATCAATTCAGAACCGTGTTGGAGGTACAAGTTCCACCCTTGGTATGAGTCGAGGCCGATCTAAAACCTCTTACAGTTCTTAGGGTCACAACACCCTACCTCAATCAGGCCCGGACCGAAATCCTGGGGGCTCCTGAATCCCATGGTACCGTGATTTAAGTCCTGGTATGGACTACCGGTGGTCCAGCCGCCAACAAGACCTATGACCGGCAACTTGTTACTGGTCAAATCGTAGCAACCTTCAGAGGCGTTATCTGAAGATGTTTACGATAAGACCAGTAATATGCTCTGCTCCCGCTTTTTATTAGGCGCCCGCTTGGGCGAAGTCTTGATAATTGGGCGGGGGCCCCAACAAAGGGGACCCTCTGAACTGCTCCAACTAGAGAGGCATCGGTCTTCTTAATATCGCCTATAAGATCCCCTCTGCCTTATTATGTGAACTTCTGAAGCCGGTCGTCAACAACTTGATTGGTCCATATCTACGGACTACGGCAGATCTTGGAAAAAACCCTTGAGCTCCAAATCGATACAAACCACCTATTCATCGATTTTAAGGCCGTTTATGGCAGCATCTATAGAGACGAACTGTAGCGAGCAATGTCTAGCTTTAGCATCCCTGACAAACTCGTCCGTTTGTGCAGGGTGACGCTAGAGAACGCACTATGTTCCATCAAGATCGGTAAACAACTCACCGAGACCTTTGACGTCAATAAGGGATTTAGACAAGGCGAAGCGCTGTGATGTGACTTCTTTAACATCATTCTTGAAAAAGTAGTACAAAAACTCAAACGCCAACACAAGAGGGACAATCTTTCAAATGTACGCCCAATTACTCGTATACGCCGATGATATTGATGTAATTGGAAGAAAGCAGCGTGAAGGTGGGTTTAGAATTCAATGAGCGCAACACCAAGTATATGCTGTCGCAGCACCAATATCTCGGACAGAACATCACCCTCGATAGAAATAACTTTGGGGTAGTTAAGGTTAAGGACTTTGTTTGCCTAGGCTCCGCTATCAATTCAGACAACGACACCAGCGCTGAGAGCAATCGCTGTTACTTTGGGCTAACAAGGCAATTGACTACCAAAGCTCTCTCCAGAACAATGAAAGTGACCCTAATAATTCTAGTCCTGCTCCATGGCACAGAGGCATGGGTGTCTGCATAGGCGGCGAGTGGAGGAATAGAAACAACGACGAACTGTACGGCCTGTACAGCGACATTGACTTAGCCAATAGAGTCAAGGTTCACCGACTGGGTTGAATGAGTCATGTAGAGCAGATGTAGAATAGTGCTCCGGTCTGAAAATTGTTTGAATCCACCCCCACGAGACAGCGCAGTAGAGAAAGATCTCGAGTTGAAGTGGACTTTAACCAACATGGCGTGTGGAACTAGAGGCAGCTAGCTAGAGATCGAGCTGGGTATAGATGTTCGATGGTTGAAACCCATCTCCACCACGGACTCTAGTGCTACCTTAAGAAAGTAAGTAAGTTCAAATATATGGTATAAACGGAATGGCTCTCCATGGCTATACATTCCAGAGTTTGCTTAAAGACATTCCAGCACATGTCTCTTGATAGCTTCTGTTAGAGTAAGCCCGTACATTTCATTCCCCAACTTCGACTCGATAGCAGTTTCGGAAGGCACTTCCAACACATCGTCAAGGCATTGAAGGCCATCTAACAATGCCTTTCACGAGATCTAAGGATGAGCTCTGGACAAAAAATAAATAAGGAACACATTTAAAGTTAAGAAATTACTAAATAAAAATCCGCAAACACCACAAAAACTACCATCAAGATCAGGTAGCAGCCTTACTGAATGACAACAGCGTTACGATCAACAGGGAGCACTATAGAAGAATAATTTGTTGTGTCCCTATGTACAACATAATTTTTTCAACAAGGTGAAATTGAAGTTTCTGTTCTTGTGGGGTACCGTATAAGATCGATGTTACTACGAGTAACAATCCAGAAACGATACTGACATTCAAGAATTGATCGAGCTATTCACCATCTCAACCATGGAGTGGTGAGATAGGCTATTCCAAAGGCATCCGGGGAAGTATTGTAATGATTTACTATTCCATGAGTAGGCCTTTCAATAAAGCAACAAAAGAAAGAAGTGGTAGCTTCATTGAGCGCTCGATAAAATTCAGGAATAAGACAGCAAAGACGTAATTTCGCCCCTCCAACTACGGCTTTCAAGGTATACCACATAGAAAGTCAATGACAAGCCTGGTACTTTGAAAGACGAAGGTACCGCGTAGTCAGCCCATAAGAATGCCATATTACCCAAATGTAAGCCTCACAAAAGTTACGATAATTATTTTAATAACTAATTTATCTCTGAATCAAAATATGCTGGCGGTATAAAAAAATCGAGGTAACTACATCGCATCGGTGCAGCATCATTTTAATAACGTCATCTCTAGTTAGATTCGCTGTTCCGATCAACTACAGAACACTATCCAAGGAAATTTTTAAAATGGCCAGCTTCAGGTTTCGAGAATCTCAAGCATAACTATGTGTGTGGAACTGTAACTTGCGAGTATTAATGCAAGGGCCGGTCTCAAAGTAGGGGAACATATAGAGAAAACTAAGCGTCGGATTGTCACCAAATTTAGATACGTATACTAAATGATGGTACACTCACTTTGGCGCAGTAGCGCCACTTATCTTCCAATCCGGGTACGCATCAAACAGCCCTCGTACTTCATCGTAGAATTCGTAATTATAAATATATTTTAAATTTATTTCATGACTGGTACTAATTACGCATTTACTAGATATTCTCTATAGTAAAATAGTAGTTAAACCTACGCCATTGGAGCAATGCAATAATGAAATAAATTTCTGAAGAAGGTCTTATGAACTGCAGATCACCATGAAGTGCAACTAGTAAACTAGTAAACCACCAACCAGAGAATGTTTTTACCAAAGCACTCTCCCGAAATCAGTGACGTTCAAAGTTACAGGTAAGGCAAATTTCCTCTACCTGGGAACGGGAGTCCCGCATTTATGGTCGCTTCGTTTGTAGGGAAACATAATTTTTGCATCATCGTAGATCCGCTGCGTATCAAGGTTCCCAACTAAATTTATTTAACGAAGCAGCGCTTAGTTTTTCTTGACTTTTACTAACTTTACTGTATGCTAAAGACCCTCTATACAAATGAGGTGCATTGATGAACTCAAAGTATGGATTGTAAAATTCATAGGATGAAAGTCCTTCTCATTTCATTCTGACGATTCTCAAGTTGGAGTCAATAGTGGCCAGTAATACTCAGTCCGTGCCAATACAGCTCTATACAAAATCACGTAGTCTTAAAAATCTTTACAAAACTTCCTACTAGAATCAGAATGACAAATGTAGAGGCAACAAATCTCTTTCATCAATTCAGATTTACGCTCATCACACTTATCTCCCTCTAAGGACATCCAAAATGGCTTCCTTCAAAGCCACGATGGCACTTAAAATCAATCCACACTTTGGGTCTTCTTTTATTCGATTGCTCTTCACCGACACTATGTACCTCGTTCACGTTACAGTGAACATATTCGATGATTTCATTTAAGGATTCTCGTCCTTTTGATTACTCGCCAAGGACTTGCCCGTCCCCAATCACAAATTGTAGGACCCCTACTACAACTCCATCATTTTCGGTTTTTCGCGGTTTTTTTTTCTTCCTCCGGTCGTCTTTGGTCGGGCGGCGGCGGTTATTTGCCGCTTCTTTGACTTTGAGCTAACAATTGAACATGCGAATGAGGAATAACAACGACAGAATACACTCAGTAGAGGGAAACCGAAAGAAAATTAAAAAAAAAAACAGAAAAACAGAAAAAATGGAAAAGTACCGAAAAATAAATACAAAAATCCCTTTTGATTATTTCGTCCTGATTGTAATGATAATAATCATCATCATCGTCGTTATAACAATACTTTCGGGCACACACAACTGGAGCTAAAATAAAATGGTGTAATTGTGGGCGGCCAAGTTGGGCGAGGTGGTATTTTTTTTCTCTCCTCTCCTTTGGCTTTGCTGCGCTTTTTTATTTTTTTTTTATTTTTTACTTTCAGCGTACGGATATCTCGTCCTTTTTCCATTTGAATTGTGCAAATGGGAATGTAATAAATTTCCGTTTACTCGTGTTGTACATAAATACCGCGCGCTGCGTTCATAGTATAGGAAATGACGGCGCGCGAGAGTCCTTTGGGCAATGATGATGATAATGATGCTGAGAATAAAAAAAAAAAAAAAGCAAAAAAAAGAAACGTAACAAAACCAAACAAGGGCCAGGAACCCGCTGAAAAAAAGGAATAAAAACAATTACTGCGAAAATAATAATAATAAATTCATTTCTTTTTGTTATGTACTCGGTACTCCTGTGCGGGTTTGCTTCTCTCATTTTCTTGTATTCTTTTGAGTCCTTGTAGTCCTTTTCGGCAGGAAATTACGATTTTTTTTTTTACCAGGATAAATTTAATGGGACATTGTTGTGGGCGTAGGAGGGAGTATATTGAATTTTTGTCTTATTCAATTTGTTGGAGTATAATTCGCGACTTGAATAAATTGTCGTGACGGATTCTTTTTTATGTCAGCTGGAATTTTCTTAAAGCCCTTTTGTACAAAGAAAGGGTTAAGGGAATCGCAAAAGTTGAATAAATCGGCTGTAGACAAGCGGGAGAGAACATGAGATACCAACGCCACCTGTATTTTTGGTCCTCTTCATCTTACAAATTTAAGCAAGTCGACACTTTCCAATGGGCCTGTACTATTGCAATTCTGTTGAATAAGGACTGAAATAGATAACCCAGCAATGGAGTCAAAACATATTCTGGATCCTATCCCAGATCCGCTACCTAATACAATAATTTCTATGAGAAGCATGTGTACTTGAAGGGACTACTATAGATTTACCAGACATTTCGTCACTCCATAGTGGCATTGTCTTATTTGGACTTAATCTTGCTGTAGAGTTGAGGAAATTGGCTGATGCCATGAAAGACTGTTTTGAACCGCTGAGTCTTACGAAAATCTCGCCAATCACGCGAAGGCAGATCTGCTGCAACTACAGGTAATTTAGGGACCCAGGAAACTTTTAAATAAATCACTTAAGGCTAGTTCCAAAGAAGATTAGAATCTTTATAAAGCGAAGCAAAATAGATTTGGAAACATTATCGTGATTTCGAAGAGTGCCTCTTATAAAGGCATTCAGTGGAACCAGTAGCATGCTCAGGGTTTGTCGAGGTAATCAGACGAGAATCGGCTCGTAGCTACCTTCTAAGATTAGGACTGCAAACGAACTTAGTAACACAATCTACAACAGTTGGTTTCTATCATCGGTTGTGGTACCAAATCGGGTCCTTTAATATGCCGTTGAGTTTTTTTTCTTGTCGTTGTTGTTTTAAGTCGCCTGGAAAATATGACACACGAACTTTGCTACCAACTTTGAAGAGAATTTTTTATGTCTAACCTAATACTGCTCTACATATTGGCCAGTTGATGAACAGCAAACATAGCCTTTCAGCAAAGATGGCTATTTAATCGCGTTGAGTTTACACCTATCAATCTGACTTCGCATCTGCATAAAAGCATGGAAAACGAAGTTGAGCTTCATACGAACACAAATCTTTGGCGAATGAATTTCTTGCCTAAGGTGAGACATATACATCAGCGCGGAAGATAATGTAAAATTGGGCTAGTGGCAGAATCATAGGCGGTTTGTCAAAAAGTGGCCGTCCAGACGTCTGATTCTGCTTAACAGGCATTATGGATCAGCCTAACCCATCCTCCTTTTAAAAGAACAATTGCTTGGTACAGTTTACACTAGAGTATCGACGACCTTGCGGGCCGACTGTCCTTTTCAATGGACTTTTGGGTATGCCCCCCTATGTCACGATTCTGGAAATTTGCGAAATTACGAGGTGAACCTTCGTTCGGAAATGGCCAGAACCTAAGTCAAGAAAGAAATGAAGTCGAATCTTCACGGATGGCTCCAAAGTATGCAACGCTTATACCCTTGTGGAAGACTGTAATCTTAGACCGTACTCCTTGACAGCTTAATTTGCATCTAATGCCAATGAACTATAATCTAATGGACAAATGGAGGTGCCGAGATATCTACTATAAACAGGATCAAAACATCGGTAAAGGCAAGTTACGAATCGAAACTCCTTAACACTACCGAGCCTTTCAAATAGTGCGAGAAAGTTCAACATCAAATATCATCGTTGGTAAGGAAACGCTATAGCCCCACAAAGCACCAATATCAAGTCATGTGAGGATCTTTCGGCATCTAGTACGGTTGTCAAAATAGAGATTGTGGAGTACGAATGAATCTGGCTCTCTAGGTTGAGGGTGCCATCAACTTCCGGAATTTGAATTGACTGGCTGTAGACGACCCCATATAATGAAAAAAAGACAACGATATATGGTTATACACGCGGAGTTCTCGAACCCTTAACAGTCCACATACAAGTCCTACAAGCTCGAACAAACCTTCGCGATGGATTACGTTGACTTTTTTAACTGATTTTAACGCCAAATTAGTAAATCAGATTACATTGGCGGCACGGCTACAAAATATAGCCTACAGTATATCAGTTCAAAAAAGAAACCCATAGCAGTGTCTTACCTATAAGGCTGTTTGCATGCCAATCAAACGGCAACCTGTAGGGGTTTTCCTTGACTGGAAACGTCAGCTAAGAACATTTTCGCAGGGTATCGTTCTACTTTTAAACAGCTTTCTATATCTTCTGTTTCGTTCTAAATATAGCGCGGGTATTGACGGAGTCATCGAGCTCCTCCTTACAACGTCACAAATTTTCTTTGATCGGATTCCTTCTATTCTAAAAGGTCGAAACCTCACATTTGCTTCTGAATTTTCCATTGAAAATAAAATAGAAATTAATCATTCCAAGCTATCGACTCGGCTACCATGTCCTCCAAACTCGCGGCTAGGAGCGGATAAAGGACAAATCCACTTTCACTTCGTGCAGAAGGCCAATCTCCAATGGATTTGGTAAACTAACTGCGCCATATCAAGGATGATATGGCTAACCTACAAGAAGAATAGAAAAAAAACCCACTAAACAGAACCCGCCCAGAAATCGCCAGAGTCACGGTAATCACGAAGCATTGGCCAATTAGAAACTATGCGGCCAAGCTAAGTATCCCTCTCAGCCTCCACTGCTGCAGTTACGTGAATGACAATGAGAAGGAAACTCTCTTCAATTCCTCTACAAATGTCCGGCGGTAGCAAAAACCAAATTGCGTGCACTAAACCAGCCATTCTTCGATGACCTTAATGACATCTCGGATAAAGGAATACGAGATCTACGAGTAATCCGTGTTCTTAACTCCACAGGCTGGATCTAGACACCGATTGTTTCACATCCTCAACAACACATATTATCCAACAGATCACAGGCGGCATGGTAGGTTAGTTTAGGTTAGGTTAAACAGGGTTATGATGGAAATGTCACCACGCAGACACCAGGCACCCAAAAGGGCCCATCGTGATTCCTATAGAACCAATTGAATTCGTCTTCAAATGGCTAAAACCTAAACATTCTCCCTGGTGAAACACCCAATTTTTTTGCAAAGGCCAAGTAGAACTTTAAAGTTCGTGCGGTCTATTTCCTCTTGGTTTTCGAAAAAGTATTTCCCTACAAATGTTTGTCGACTACGCGATATACATTCACACACTGTGTGCCTTAGGTTTGCAGTCTTTGTGATTTTTTCGCTTGTTCATTTCCTTTAATACCGCACTGTCCAGGCATCTAGCATAGTCTTACCCGGTTCTGACTGCATAGTGCCTTGCGCACTGTGCGACAGCCCCTGACTGTATCAGATTTGATGTTAGTTTATTCTATCGCCTTGAGTGCGGCCTGGCTATCGATGTAGATAACGATATCTCTTTCGGATACCGATCTCATCTGCATTTGCTGAGCCGCTCTGATGACAGCCAGAACCTATGATTGGAAGACACCCCTTGCGTCCGGTAGGAGTCATGGTAACAAAAAGGCGCTTTCTAGTGCTGCTTGGATTCATTGCGAACCGCCACCTCTGCCTACCTAACCCCTCCAAGATCCAAACAGGGGCATGGGTCATACCTACGCTTGCATAGAAACTTCGTCTAAGCCCACAGGCAGAGAAGAGACTTTCATGTTTTCCTGAAGGTAAATCTCCCTGAGAGAATAGGTTTTTCCCTTTTTAATGTCGAGTCCAGGTTTCTGGGTTTGAACACGCATTAACATATCCTCCTTGGGATCCAGCTGATGAGGCGCATCAGAATCTATAACCAGAAATTCTCAATCCACCAAAAGGGCTTATCCGCTCAAATTATTGAGAAATTTGTTACGTGGAGCACTTCACCCTTTGGGTTTCGTTTTCCATATTGCAGTTCAGCACAGTCCCAAGTTCAATGCTTGTAAACATTGCTGTTTAGAGCATCGGTTTTACCTGAACCATCAGTGTGCATTTAACCGAATAAATAGTTTTGCTTTTGTCAATGGGTTTGACCGCTTCGTTCAATTTCCGTTCAGTAGAACTTTATTTGTTGCCGCACCGATTTCATTCAAGAATCAATTGACAGAGGGAGTGGCAAAAGCTTTTCTTTTCTGGATCCTTTTTGAGATGGAAGGAAGCATACAATTTCTAACTAAATCGGTTGGAGGTTTCTTAAGTATGCTGATTGGTTCTCCAGAATCCTTGCCCTGACCGCGACCAAAAAGACTACGGGTAATCACTATTTTGAGTACCGCCTTAAGTATAATCCTATGGGGTCAATTCTATGTTACAATATTTTTAAGCATTTAGCGTCTAGTCTGGACGTCTTTGGCACGTAGTTCGACGTCTCACTTGGGTTTTCTTCAGAACCTTATAATCTTTAACTCCTAAGCCTTCCTGCCATGACAAAGCAGCCAAAGAAAGAAAGGATCATAAATAGAATAGAACTCCTACCAATCTTAGTGGACGAAAAGCCAGTCACAAAAGCTTGCTGTATATGGCCCGAATCCATTTTACAAGAGAAAAAAACTGATCCTTTAACTCTTGGACGCAAATTCCATTCCAAACATTTCATCTAAAGGAGTATCTTTCAACGGATTACTTGCACCGGTTAGTACGTTTCCTCTTGTCTTCCTGGAACATTCTTTTTGTTTTTCTTAGCTGACTTTTTTCACGACCAGCAGAATTTTTTCACTTGTTTGAATCACTTTAGGAGCAGCCAGTACGGGCCGTACAACAGGTGGTTTGTAAAAGCCTACAACCGGAGTAGAACTGTCGTCTATGCATACAATTTTAACTTAGCTTGTAGTTATTTACATCTCGCAGCGTTTGTATTGGATCCAGGATTTTAGGCAGGGAAATGAGCTTAGTACATCCTCAATTCTACAGAGTTTCCCCCAATCTACACTCCTACTACCAAAATATGATTTATTACCAATGCCAGCCCTAACAGATAAGCTTCGAAATGTTTGCATTCACTCTCAGAATCGCTGGTTTGAGTTTGAGTCTTTGACATATTTTCTAGCCTGTCACTATATTTTTTAGCAGTTTTGGATATTTTCTATCTTTGCGTTAATAGAAAATGAGGATCCTTTATTCACCATGAGTCTTTTTTAATATTTTTAACTGATATCTCATTTTGCTTTCAGGGCCAGTTCAATATACAGGCTGGAGCACAAGTTACTGTCAATAGACACCGGTACAATGCAATGAACAACGATTATTCGTTCCCAAATTGGCGTGGCATTATTATGGAAGAACTGTGGTTCCCATAGGATGGTGGTCCATCCCAAAGTACCAACATCTTCTCATTGAAAACACGATTTGGCTATAAAATCATTTCAAGAAATGGACCCGTCAATTGGCCACCAAGATCGTGCGATTTGACGACTTTGGATTATTTTCCGACGGGCTACGTCAAGACGACGTTTTAGAGCAAAATATTGTTCGCGTAATGGGCGATATACGCCACGAATTGCTCGAAAAAGTGGCCGAAAATTAGATCTCTAGAATGCGCTTTTTACGAATCAGCAGTGGTGGACCTATGCCCAAAACTACTCTCAAACAAGTCATGAATTAGTCTTTTGGATAAATTTAATAGATTCATAAAGTCATAAGAGTAATCTCTTTCTGTTTTATTTAAACAAAAAGCTTGAGCCTCTTAAAAAACACCATTTCACCGTTTATTAAGCATGGAGTTACAGGAGTTGCTCCGAGTCATCCGGTTGTAGAAATTCGAATATCGGGTTTTCAAATTTATTTAGATTTATTCCTGCACACATACCGTTTTATGATTTTTTTTAATTAACTTTCGGTAGGTTTGTGGCTTATTACTGATTGATATACATATAAAAAATTTATACATAGTTATATATATTACTCGTATTATTGTATAAACAAAAAGGAAACTTACATGTTGTCATTGGGTTCCTTGTTCCCATACGGTCAAGCATTTGTCACCTGGTGGGTAGAAGTAGCACACGAATGAAACTCTTCCAATTTGTTACAGGGCCATTTGACTAACCCAAAAACACCTCCACAGAAAAAAACGGAGAGAAAAGTCGTCTTCACATCTCACACTCAATCACCGATTCAATGATTAGTCCGATCGATTAGTTAACAAAATTTCACAGAGTCGAAGTCCAAGTTCAAACTGAGTGGGCGCTGCAATACCGCTCGCAAAAATGTCCAACCAATTACCCAAGATATCACCCCTCGCCGACTCCAATCATGATCTCATGCCACGATCTGTAGTGAGATCACTTTATTATTACCTGCAGGCAAGTACGGATAAATGTGGGCAGAAGGTACACCAGAATCCCAACCAGCACTCACTTGCTAAACCTTACAATTAAAAGTCAAGCCAGGGAATTGCTTCGCACATGCTTTCGGATGGTGCAGTAGGGGCTAACCCTTCAAAAAAGGACGCACCTTGTTGCCATCACACACATAGTCCCAACCAACGTAATCAATGCCAGTGAAGGTAAGGAAATAATTGGACACTTCAGATAGGGAGAATATCCGTGCAACATCTCCGGAATCGTGTGCAAGTGGAATCGATTTAATAAGGAATCCTCCACAGTACCACAGCAAAGGCAGAAAGGAGTTGAAATTGAATTGAAAGCAGGAAATTCCTCCGATACTTTTGAAATTTGCAATTCCAATGCATCCTGGTGGAATCCTCCTGCTCATTATGCAGAGGATGGTATACAGAAAAAAAAATTGTTTACTCTACGGAGATGGCCAAGATCATGACAATGGAATTGCACTTGGCAGTCGAAGAGATGACATCGAACACAACAAATGGCCAAAAGGGAGTTGGGGCTTGGTGCTCGTAATTTGCTTTTTGGGGCGGTCACATCATCACGGCACTGTCTTCTTCTTGGCACTCTGACCAATCTTTGCCACACATATACTCGTACACCGAACGATGGTGCCGTCGGTGGCAGTTGAAACTTTCCGCAGCTTGGAATTTTTTAATAACAAATGCATTTTTGGAAGAGCACAGGCGTTCTTATTTTTTCTTCTTTTTCGATTTTCTATTCAACTAAGGACAGCTGTGTTGCGTGATACCAGATGATGATGGTAATTTTCAATTTTGTCACACAAAGATCTGAAGGGGACAACAGCAGAAGATACTACGTGGTTTGGTTAAACTGCCCTCTATACAAAGAGGATGTGACTAGGACGTTGTTTGGTCGTATAGTGTCAACTCAATACCAGCTGTATGTACTTAAATGACAAATGGCTAAGAGCAATGCATTACGACTGGAGAAAGTCCTTTTAAGAATTTTCCTTCGTCTTTTGCATCTGATTGATTGAATCTGTTAAGCCTGACACACTTTTCCGGTGAGACCTCTGATATAGATATTCGGTGCTCTGTTAAGCTGATGATTCCACAGACAGTAGAGAGTACAGGGGAACCACCTTTCCTATGGGTTAGTGAACTTAAATTTAAGACTTCCACCTGAGTTCAATTCCAGCCTGTAGCACTAAAAAATTAGAAAAAAAATATTCCTTACATCACCACCAGTTCGGCAGCCAATGACTAATCTCCAAATGCTAACATTTCTTTTGTCTACGATCAAATCCCGAAAATTTGGAGGAGCCAAAGTCTGTGAAAAAAATTATTAGACGAACTACACTTTGAGTGATGGGCTGGTGAAGCTCTACACCAGACCTTCGTCGACCGAAGGAACGGATGGAGTACTAGCTACATAGAGAGTGAGGATCATTCTTTGCTCAACCACCTACATCCATGAAACATAGGAATTTTGCGCCGAAAAAACTTACTATCAGTTAAGTCAAAAATTACATCCATTCCAAAATTTCCAAGCTCATTACCAAAATCATGCTGAGGCTGTATATGTCTCGTAACATACTTTATATGATTTATAGAAGATTTATCGCTTCCCTCTGTACTCTGATTCGCCTTCGCGTACCAAGACAATGTCGGTTTTGTAAGCCCGGGTAAGATTTATTATCTGAGTGAGTCGAGAGTCACTTATCAGCTCTCGTCGGCGGCTTATAGAATCAAATAGGCCTTGGAGGACTATGAGGACCGTGGTTTCAACTTCTGTGCAAAACACATTGAAAACAAAATATGCAAAACGAAGATCATTAAACCCAAAAATTCCCCGCATTCATGGACCAAACAGCTAGAAGCAGTAAACTCTCCAATGCGGACCAAAAGCTTCGATCTCTATTCCGACTTGGACAAATACGAATCCAGACATAGAAAATATTGTACAAGAGCACGATCTAAACATGTTTTGCTCCAAAATGGGAGGAACAACATTATGTGCCAGACTATGAAAAGTAGTTTCTTAGCAACCTCTAATAGATGTTTATATAAGGCTACTAGAAGGTAGTTACACGAAATACATCACTGAAGCCTCACGTCTCTTGCTAAAAATTCACTTCCCCAGATTCACTCCAACTCCAGCATCAGTAATATAATACATTGCTCTGACTAACGTGGCAGTCTTGTGATGCAGCTGTAGCATTAAATATGGCTATTCGACAAAATGTTGGAGGAATCACTCCCAAGACTGGTATACCAAGCCATATCCATCCGAGATATTTCATGCCCATAAGCCTAACTTTGTTTATCCTAAACACTTTTGAAAAACAGCTTGACACTCATATGCGTTGTAAACTGCTCCCAAGAGATCTAGCCTCAAACCAATATGCCTACACGACAGGGGAAGCCACGGAATCGAACACGATTGGAAAAGTCTACTTTTGAATACATTAAAGGAGCTTTTCACAATATTAAAACGTTCACCCTATGCATGGAGACTTAAACAATTTCGGAGTTATTCCGGCATTAGTGAACCTGATACCCATACAGGAAAATCAGTGCAAAACATCGTAGGTGTTTGTGTCTTTTGTGTTTGTTAATTCGTAATGACTCAGAAATTTAGAGTGGACATACCAAATATACCCGGGCTAAAAAGTAATCATTTTTCCGCGTACGTCCACGTCTATAAATTCAGGCCAGCTGTTTTAGGCACTTAGTGGAACACAGGTAGATCCCCGCCCACACCTCTCAGACCACCCTGATCTGAAGCTACCTGGCTACGAACTAGTGCCACTATTCTTTCCCCATCGCTGTCTCGCCATTTATGTGCGTAATGATGTACATTACCAAATACTACCACAATGTAGTCCCTATTCCAATCCGGAATACAATTTCATCCATCTCCGTTAGCAAATTATACAGTACTGCTTTATTTACAGATGCCCCAAACTTGATAGCAATTCAACCTTTAACTAGTTTGATTCGCTGCCTGACTTCATTAAAAGTATTGTGTTCCTGAATTGTCATACTGAAATCGTTATTACGGGCAATTTCGATATACAAAAGTCTGGGTGGCTTCCACAATCTGTGTTGAGATCTTCGCTGCGGAAAACAACGTAACGCAGCTTTTAAATGAGGCCACGCGAATACCAGACGTTGATAGTCCTACCGCCAACACCCTGGGCTTGTTTTTAACTTCTCACCCTGATAAGTACACCGCCGATGTGCTCTTCTCTCTAGGCTTGTCAGACCATTGTGTCATATCAGCTAATTTTTCGTACACCGACTACACAGTTAGAGAAAAGATTTCTAAAAGAACCGTATGGCAATACGAGAAAGCCAATTGGAGCGGACTTAACATCTTCTTTGGGAATTTTAACTGATCGTTAGGTTTCCTCGATAACGACGTAGATGACGCTGCTGATATGATCACAGACACCATTCTCTTTGGATTGAGAAATTTTATCTCTCATCAGATGATGTGTGTCAAACGAAAAGAAAGGACATGGCACGAAGCTTTCTGGGCTGGAAAAATAATCTTTCTGTCCTACAAGACCAACCCGAGAGAGGAAAATCGAGAAAACTTCGAACGAGCCAGGAATGACTACAATGTCGACGCGTGAAATTTCTATACGATCTAAACCTGAGGCAAAAAATACTACAATGTCCCAATGGCAGTAAAACTTGTTGGTCGTTCGCCACAAACATTAGAAATTCTGCCTCATCTTCCATCCCAACGCTCATTTACAATGACATTAAAGCTCGCAGCTCTTTAGAGAAGGCCAATCTGCTTGATGCACACTTTGATGGTAGTTCAACACTTTCAGATTGTGCTTTGTCTCCGCCTATACTTGAATGTGTCGAATTTCCAATGGGAAGAATCCACTTTCGCACTCGTGTAGTAGCAAGAGTACTTACAGATCCACAAATCAGCACGTCCAGATGGCATATCCCCTCTTCTTCTGAATTAGTGTTCTTTCACACCGGCAAAACCACTGCGTAAATTTTTTCATCAATCCTACTCTTTAGGACTCATTCCGAGCAGTTGGAAAACATCATTTGTCCAGCCCGTCCCTAAAAAGGTGAATCTTCTTAACTCACTTCCTAAAGACCAATTGCACTTACGAGTACGTCCCTTATTTTCAAGGTGCATGAAATATATCGAAACAAGAAAACTTCTTAGTTACCGGCAGTATGGTTTTCGTAGCAACAGGTCCACTGGTGATTTGATGGCATGTCTCACCGAAAAGTGGAATCAAAGCGCACATCAATCTGTCGAAAGCAAGATAGTTGCACTTGATATTTTTAAGGCATTTGACAGATTTTGGAATCAGACTGTTTTGTCGAAAATGCGTGCTTTTGGCATCGATGACTCTGTTCTTCAATGGATTGGGAAACTACCTTTCGGAATGTTCAATTCAAGTTGTTTTGGATGGTTTCAAGTCTGATATTCACAAACGAAATGCTGGTGTGCCCCAGGGCTCCGTACTGTCTCCGAAGCTCTTTTTGATTTTCATGAATGATCTCTTGTCTGCTACTTCTAATCCAATATATTCCTTTGTTGACGACAGTACCCTCTGTTTTTCATATTCATTCCCGGACTCACGTCCCTGCTTTTCGGCTGTAGAACGGCAGCGTTTAGCTGATTAAATTCCGATAGTAACAGCATAACCAATTGTGGAACTATCAACAGAGTGGAACTTAATGCGTCCAAAACACAGTGCTGTCTGCTATTGTTAAAGCGAAATTTAAACACCCAACCGTTATCCATGGATGGCACTTGCATCGTCGAAACCTATGTGCAAACATCTTAAGTGTACATAAAATCGCTTGTGCATGCGGCTATTATAAAAGAAACATATGGAAGCACCGTTTTGAGGGTCACTACCTCAACGACAACCGATATCATCTTTTCTGTGAACGTTAGTTGTCCACGAAATAAATCTAAACTTAGAAAGGGAAGGATTAAAAGCCTCCGTCTGCGCGAATGATGTGGTTCTTATGACCGGCGATAAGTTCATTCGCACAATCAGTGAAATTCGGAATTATTCCCCCAGAACCTTCGTTGAATGGGCCAAGTTCTTTGGAGCTTGGACAGAGCTTGTCCTCTTTACACATAAAGGGATTATTCTACAATTTTACCTTCGCCCATAGATGGGGCAGCTCAGTGACTACCCATCAGTGCTAAATACCGACGAATCATACTAGATAGTAAACCGAGCTTAAAACTCAGTGTTGAAGAACGCGCGAAGAAAGCAATGATCGCTTTCTGCTCCTATAGTCGTACATTTGGGAAAAGCTACGGACTTAACCCCAAGATTATCCTATGGATGATTGATAAGGTGGCAATCAGTAAATAAAACTAGTAACAATAAATTAATGACAAAAGCACAGAGTATTGCATGTACTGCATTGCACAACTCATGGCATGAGAATGGCGCCAACGGCGGGACTGCAAACTATACTAAGCCTTTTGCTCCTAGATCACCGCATGAAAAAATCGGCAGCGGAAAGTGCTTCAAGATTGAGTTAGCTTTATGGGTGAAAACAAATCCGAAGGTTTACACCTGAATCCATTCAAATGACGTTGAAGTACCATCCACCTGTATTCTTATAAGCAGAGAGGGATGGGACAGGAAAACCGTAGAGAGCTCGGTATCCATTTTCACGGATGGGTCAAAAATAAGAACCGCTGCGAGGATCTCCTTCGACCAATTGAACTTTAGATGCTCACGCCACGGCTCATACTACAAGTGTCTTCTAGGCTGAGATATTGGTTGTAGTAGAAGCGGCAATGCTTGCGACAATAAAGGCAATATCTCACGAGGATATTACCATATTCTGTTCTGTTCGGTGCAAATTGTAGTAAAGCCTGTGAAAAGCTATTGTGAAGAGCTTAAGGCTCTTACCGTTCAACGTAAAGATAAACTGTGCTGGGTCTCTGACCACAAAAGAGTGTCAGGTAATGAACATGCAGACGAGTATGGTCGAAAGTGGCATTTTATTTTAGGTGGGCATCTGGAGATCTTCTGGCTACCATATTGCGAAGGACGCATATATTCGTTGAAGAATTTTTCTCGCGTTCAAAATCTGCTCTGTTTTCCTGCTTAACGTCTAGCACTCCAAGCCACATAGTATAACCAGCAGGATTATTAAGTTTTGAAACGGTTCCCTGCAATCTCTACTGGGATGTCATTTGTGGGGTTGAGATTTACTCCGAAGAGAAGATAGCTTACATCTCTGTGACATGTCATTTTGGATTTTCAATTTCTTTGACGTCTTTCCCCTACGTAGATCGTGACATTTCTATCCGTCATATGGCGCCTTAACAACAATTGCAAATTTTCTCCTATGCTACGAGTATGTTGAACAGTGCTCAGTTTTTGATAGTGGCCACGAGATTTTTCAAGTCGTTCTATTCGCCCTCAGTTTCACTAACGAGTCTTGAACGAGACACAGCTTTATACTGTCATGATTTTTCTTATTCTACTTCGGATTCAAGCTAAGGTATCCTTTGTCAAAAACAACATTATATCAATCTATTTCACGGTTACTTCAGAGGAAGTATTGTACGACGGTTTACTACCCACAATTAAGACTTTCATCTTACATATATATGTTCAAATAGATTTTTGTTTCAGTGGCGACATCTATGATTTTTACGTATTTTGATTGCTCGATATTCCAAATGAAGAGAAGCCATCGTGTTCAGAGCTCCGCAACGGGCTTGAGTTTCATCCGAGTCATCCGTCCTGCTCCTTGTCACCTAGGGCAACCATTTCTACTTGATTGGATAAGTGTATTCCGTTGCACGGCGTACTTCGCGCCAGAAAAGGTGACAAATTAGCTGTAACTTTCACCTCTGCATTTTGATGCCTACTGGTCCTTGTCTCGTTATCCCATATACATATATAGTTAGTCATGCGTTGGCGAGAATATCCTTAAGAAATGGTGGAGGCATCTATTTATGAAGATTTCCTTGTGACAGTATTGATTCACTTTAGCTACGTTCTTACAAACCAAATCTCCCAAAGTTCTTTGACGAATTTCGACAGAATCATTCGAAATTTAATCTGAAATTCCCTTTTTCGCCCTGCAAATTTCCTTTAAAGCTTTAATTAATCAATTAAAGCCTTTAGACCGTGTTGTGTATGAAAAATAAAATTAAATTCGCCCAACAGTGAATCGGTAAATATATATTTTCGCCTCCCGCACTACCAATTGTGAAAACCCATAATAACCGTAAGAATAATAGCACCGAGCACACAAATTACCATTCAACCGGAAGTACTATTGTGTTCATTGCATCGGTGTCCTGGCTATCATTACTCTACCATCCGACACAGGCCAATAATTATTACTCTCCACTGCGATGCACACCGGGCACATAGCACGCATACAACGCATAGTACCCTTGAAATAATTATTCTCTTTACAAAAACAAAATATTAAAACTTCATTGTTATAGTGGTCATTGCCATGTCTGTGTATGGTCCTTCGTGCCGGATATATGCCTACTTATCCCCTACCTATCTACAGTCAACCGAGCAAACTTACATTTGGAGTTGGATTCTGATTCAGATTCGGATTCAAACGGATTGACCACTTGCATATTCGCTCAGCCAAAAACCTCTCCACGATATGATGATGGATTTCATTTTTTTTTTGTCTCTACGCAGCTTTTGTTATCCTGGCGCAATGAGAAAGAGCCAAAGAGGGACTATCCTGAATGTCATCTATAGTCCAAGGACACTAACAATGGGTTATAATACAGGGCAAAAAGGGGACAATCCAGGAAATGACATAATCACCACAGGATATTTTATCCCTGAATGGCAAAAAAAAACAAATCGTAAATCTGGGATAAAAAATCCCATCAGACTTGGCAGAAGCAGCATAAGGCTTGATTGTTAATTACCCAAACCACTGCATTGGTATGTGAATGTGTAGGTGACAGATTCGTGGCGGTGGCAATTCGAATGTCAATGATTTCATCCTGCTACCGCTGCTACTATTGTATCTGAATCTTCGTTATGGAAATTAATTTTCGAAATAAGGTTGACTTTATATTTCAGCCAGCCGGTGGTGTGTTGCTGGACGGACAGATAGATGGATGGATATACAAAAGCGGATTAATTCAATTTCTCATTTCACTTCAATCGGTATCCAATCAATGACTATAGAATTAAGTATCAACTTCATATCTTGCAGGTGAATTAAAGAAGATGATTTAAGAAGAAAAAAATGCTCCCACCCCACAAGAATTGATAAAATATTTTGAATTTAATTATTGCGCGAAATGACTGAAATCTCCCAAAATCGTTTCTGAGAGTTTTCGGAGTCCAGGTAAGTAGAGAATATAACACTTATCTCACTATTATGTCCCACAGCACTGTAAAAGCAAGGCGAGTAGGTCGAATGATGCTGCCGAAGAGAATGATGTGATAAAGATTTGGAACGAACTATTACATAAACACCGCACAGTCTTCCCATCATAAGCTGAAACAATACGACCCTTGTTACCTTAATCAGTCCCTCAATCACTTTGGATAACTTCATTCTGTTGTGTTGATATCTGTAGTATTCAGTGCTTTGATATTATCGGTCTCCTGATTCTAATTACCGCCTGCCCAACCGCATCCAGTCTGCTACTCTCACAAGCACCCATCGTATCCTGCGTCCGGCCTTCTCACGTGATCTCAAGGTCACAACCAGTTCGATATTGCTCGCAAAGAGAATAAGCATGAGCCACAGTGGCATTTCTACGTGCAGGAGCCCGTCGTATACAAAGTTCCAAATACTGGAGCCCAGCGACAAGCTTTGGGCCACTCGCTACGTTTCCCACTGCTCTCTCCATCCCTTCCTCGGGTGGAACTGGAGTACTTGATCATGGTGATACGAGTAGCTATCTAGTATCATTCTTAGGTAATCCGGTACAATTTGCCGCCTCAAGGCCTCTGGTATATCGGTCCATCAAGGCCGCAGGCAAGTTTTGTCTTGAATGGGTCCGCTTGCTTTACGCTCCCTATAACCTCGCCAACCGCGATACACGTCGAATAGCCCTCTTGGAATCCACGCAGATTTTCTCGGCGTTATACACCAAACACAGCGGTCGGAATGACGACGGTAGTGGTTTGCCCTCATCCACAAGAACAAGGCATTGGAGTTTCTAGCGTCCACTAAACAGTCCCGCATGTAAACACGAGTTGAACATGTTCTAGAATACATGTGATCACTTTGTAGATACGATCTTAAGCATTTTGACACCCCGATGTTACCCACCTCAGTTATTTGGTGAAAAACAAGAACCCTCGTTTGGTATGATCTCCAGCCTTCTCTTCCGAGCGTGATCCAGGACCACTAACTTCCATAAAAGGTGGCTTCATTGGGTCGAAGATGGGTAGCTCATGGCGTGCGATTCAGTTCTCAACAGCTCCTCAAACCAGCTAAACGTGTTTTTCTAGTTCTCCCAGTTCACCTGTTTAATTTTCAATTCTAAATTTCGTTAAATTGCATTTTCCGGTTAATAACCCCCAGTGCTCGAATTCATAATTATTTTTTTTTGTCCACTGGCAGATCTCAGTGCAAATAAAAGCTCCTATTTACAAAAAAAAAAAAAAAATATAATAAAAAAAATAACTCGACCTATATTTATACCCTCACTGACCTACACAACCAATTTAAATATGTCTTGCGGAATTGCCAATTGTGTAATCGATGACAACAATGCTGACTGGGTAGCTTGCAAGGGCATTTGTGGGAACGCCTTTCATGCCGTTTGTGTCGGGTTAAACAAAAGAAACACGGTGTTTATTAAAGAATTTTCCGATAACCTACTTTTCTTCTGTGATGAGTGTAAGAGTATCTCACTTTCGCCCGTGCTTTTGGCAATAAAATGCCTAAGTGATTCAAATGACTCCTACCCAGACGCACTCGCCAAAAAGATTACGGATAAAATTTCGGTCATTGAAAGCAGTGTTAAAAGTGTTGAAGAGGTACGTAACTCAGCCCAGAACTCAGGCGATGTTATAAAATCCAAAGTAAAGCACATGGATAAACAAATTGTGGGTCTAATCGAGTTAGACTCCGGGAGATCCAGGAATGAAGAAACTCCTTTACGTCACCTTGATAAAGTGTTGAGTGACATTAAAGCTATGTGTTCTGCACAGGTTATCTCCAACCAAAAAACCTGCGAGATGATAAACTCCCTGCGTGACGACATAGACATTCATTTTCAGTCCTCGTCACACAAACAACTCTCTCCCAAACACTGTGATCCCATGCTCGAAGTTATCTTCGATAAAGTGAACGATGTCAGCGACGAACTTACTGCGACTCGATCCCTCGTATGCGATATTGAACATCACATCGCAACAATGAACAGCAAAATCGTTGATACACCAAACTTGCCGCAGCCTTACCAGAATGTTCCCTATAATACATCGCTCATGGCTGAATTAATGGAACCTGAAATGGATTCACGCTCACCCCCACAAATGAGTCATCTGCGGAGTGTTCAACCCACTGATTCCTGCGAAGTTCCTTCCAACTCTACAACAGAGAACACTTCTGTGTCAGCTCCTCCAATCGCTGCCCCACGGAAGCTTATCAATCATTTTAATTCAACTTGGACACCTTCCGAATGGCGACGTAGACTTGATAAGCTTGCTTCGAAGAATCAATTGGTCACCACGCTTCTGATGTTGATTGGATCACAAATTTCTTCGAAAAGAAATATGGCATTACCATTAGCCATTGCAATTTGCTTCCTATATCTCACCATAGAAGCAAGCGCAGCTTCAAGCTCAATCTTCCAGCCAAATACGAATGGTTATTCCATAATCCAGCCAGCAACAATTTCAATCTTGGAAAGATGCGTGTCTCCAAATGGTTGGAAAATACGACCAAGAAGCAGGATAAAATCAAGCAGTCCGTCACACCTAAACCAACAAATAAGTTAACAAGTAAATCCAATTTGCCAAGACCCACAACAGACCCAGCTCCAATTTGAGTTTTAAAACTAAAATTTTTCCTACTTTTAAGCCTCCCACCCATACTCCAACTCCCCCTATTCCACCCCAAATCAAGCCCCAACGTAAACGACTTAACCACTACAGCTCAAACCCCTATCACTCAAACTCCCACCACTCAAACTCCCACCACTCAACCCCTAACACACACGCCTTTCCCTAATTTCGACCTCAGAACTGGAGCTAAGTATCCTAATTTCATCAGTTCTCACATTTTAAACCCTACGCCAAACCCATTAACCATTCCCTTTTCTATTGACCCCCTTTCGCCACCCACAGTCTCAGGAAACTTTATACAAAGTATCACGAGATTTTCAATACGCCCCCCCAAAAAGTTGCAGACGACCTTGCCGCTCTTCGCCACTATGTACACTCTAAAAGAGTCTCACATCTCCAGCGCAGTCGACTTGACCAGGATAAATTTTTTCGACCCTAAAAAGTCATGCAAAAACCTCCCTCTCACCTTCTATTACCAGAACGTAACAGGGCTACGTTCTAAAACCCACGCTGTTTTCCGCCAATCTCATGCTCACCCATTTGATATCTACGCTCTGACTGAAACTAATCTTATCCCCAACATAAAAAACCCGGAGTTATTCCCTCTTTCTTTTAATGTTTTTCTGGATGATGATCGCGCATCGCCCTTAATTGAATCGCCTAGTCGAGGTGTCCTACCGGCTATTCACAACAGCTTGGACTCCTCTCTCGTTGCAACATCATCCTCTCCTAAGCTCGACTTTGTGTCGGTTAAAATAACCCTTACTCGTAGATGCTTGTATGTTATGTATTGTTACATTCTTCCAGCGCAACCTATCGAATCCTACCAACTTGCTGTTGCAGCAATTGACAATTTGATCGATTTATCAGACTCTACTAAGGAATACCTCTTCTTAGATCGGCTAACAGACTCTAGTCTATGCCAAGTCAGTGGCGTTTCCAACTATATGGAAAGGCAATCAAACCTTATCTTCACAACTGATCCCATCAACTCCTCAGTATCTTGTTGTCCCCTATCTCTTTCAACTATTGATAACTTTTTTCCTCCACTTCTTCTCTCATTTTTCCACAACTCTCCCCTTTCGTCGCCTCCCCCCGCAGTTCAATTTTCTTACAATTTTCACAAAGCTAATTTCCGTAAAATCAATACCTATCTAAGCAAGGCTTCTTTTGAGTTTACCAATCTATCTCTGGTTGATGCCCTCTCCACTTTTTACATAGAAATATTCAAATCCATCTCCCTTTATGTGCCTTACTCCCGCCATAAAACTTATTCTACATTCTCTCCTTGGTATAATCGTAGACTTCGCTCTCTACGAAACAAAAGAAACAAGTTATGGGCGGTATTCCTTCGCACCTACTCTTCTTCGGACTATTCAAATTATCTAGGTACATATCTTCATTTCATTGAATTCTATAACTCTCTCTATAGTGCGCAAACCAATCTCATAAATGACTCCAAGTCCTTTTTTCAATTTGTCAATTGCAACATTAAGACTGATGGTTATCCTTCCTCTCTCGCTTTTGAAACCAAATCTTCAAGTGATCCTCCTACCATCTCCAACTTTTTTGCCACATTTTGCCAACAACTCCTTCGTACCAGATCCCTCTTACTTCAATGATCTACCAAATTTCTTCATTGGTCCCTTTCTCACTCAAAATTTCGATCCTGCAGTTATTGAAGAAAAGTTACAAATTCTTAAAGATGAACTTGTACCTGGCCCAGACGGACTCCCCGCCGTATTTCTTAAAAAATGCTCTTCCAACCTGTCTCTACCCCTTTCCCACCTTTTTCGTCTATCCCTTACACAGGGAGAATTTCCCCATATTTGGAAGACCTCTTTTATAATCCCGATACACAAAAATGGATCTAAGCATGTAGTTACCAATTATCGTGCCATTGCTAAACTCTCTCATATACCCAAACTCTTTGAAAGCATTTTGTACGAAGCCTTAAGCTTCAAATGCAAGCCTTTTATTTCACCCCGACAACATGGTTTTCTAAAAGGGAGGTCAACTACCACAAATCTAGTTGAATTCGTGTCTTTTGCTCTCTCAGCCTTAGAAAATGGCAAAGAAATCGATGTTATCGCAACTGATTTCACTAAAGAGTTTGATAAGATATCTCATCAACTGATCCTTTTCAAATTGTCTGCTCTCGGCTTTGAGCCTCTCTTATTAAAATGGATTTCTTCTTACCTGGTAAACCGATATTATAGCGTTCGGTTTAGATCCGCCCTTTCTGCTCCATTCCTGTCCTCATCTGGAGTTCCACAAGGCAGTCATCTTGGCCCTCTTCTCTTCATTCTTACTATTAACGATGTTGAGAGTGTCATTAAGCACTCTTCCCTCTCCCTTTACGCTGACGACACAAAATTTTTTAGATCTATTTCCTCTCCCCAGGACTCTGCCCCTCTTCAAGAAGACCTTGATCGGTTTTCAATCTGGTGCCTCAAAAACTGCCTAGAACTTAATATAGCCAAATGTCAATCTATAACCTTCTCACGTAAATGCAACCCGTCTCCTCCCCGACTTTATTTTCTCCATGTTCGACCAATTCCCCTTGTTCAGTCTCTTCAAGACCTTGGCATATTATTCGACAGTGAGCTTAATTTCCGTTCGCATATCGATAAGATGATCCTCAAAGCCAACTCATCACCTGGCCAGTCAAGCTTGGACCCCCTTTCACCGGGTTCATGTTTCCCGAATCGAGGGTATTCAACGTCGATTCCTCCGATTTGCCCTCCGTGGCCTGCCATGGAACGACCCTTTAATCTTACCTTCCTATCAGGACCGCCTCAAACTTCTAAATATGAATTCGGTAGAAGAACTTAGGTATATTGCTGACGTTCTTTTCATTCATCGTCTTGTCTCAGGTTCCATCGACTGTGCATCCATTTTGAACTCCATTTCCTTCAATACCAACACCCGCAATCTACGTTGTCCACGACTCTTCTATCTACCGGTCCACCGCACCTCTGCTCCGAAAGGTCAACTCAAACCTCTCCCTTTTTGATTTCCACCTGAGCACTCCTCGTCTCAAACAAGATCTCCTCCATCACTTCCTTGGTCCCTAGCTATTAAGTCGTTCTGTTAGTTTTTAGTCCTAGTTTTTAAGTTAGATTAAGCTTGTATTAAGCCAATAAATGGGGCCTTAGCCCCCACCAAAATTAAAAAATTAATCACATCATTGATGCTCCAATGCATCATTATTCACCTTGGAAATGAACTCGAGCCAACAGAGCATTTGGCTCTCTGATTCCTCTTCATCGTACGCCACAAACGCAAATTCCGCGGGCGCACAAACCCTGTGCTACTCTCTGCTCAATTTCCTCGGTCCACCAATAGCTCGACTTTCGTCTTAACTTACTTAGGTGGCCTACCGGACATATGCTTGTTGTGTCATTCTTTGACACTAGCTGCTCAGCCTCCGTCGCACTTGATATTGTAGTTAAGTCAACAGAAGGTGGCACGTTAGGCTTCTCGGTTGTGTTGCGCTCCGCATGGGGTCAGTAAGATAGAATAAGATAATCTTAAGTTAATTAAGCTAATTTTTAAGCATTTTTTTGTCTAGCATGTAAGAGTAAATTAAGTACATAAATAAAAATGCATAAAAACTGAAAATCGGTTGTGTTGCGCAATGTTGGATTTAGTGTCGGGCATGAGTAGTGCTTTTCGCAGTTCCGCATCATGCTCGTTTCCCACCACGAAGGTAATAAACTGGTAGTCACTCGCAGACCCTTCAGGGTACTTGCTCCAATACTCATAGCGTATCGAATATCAAGTCGATTGCTATGCCCCTGATGCCAGTCTGTCTGAACGTCACTTTATCATCAGAGTTCAATGGGGTGAGATCAAGGCTCGCGACCACCTCTAGCACCGTCGATCAACTGAGATCGTCACCTCCCACCTAATGCACGAGAATCGTCCTCGAGATAAGTACGCCAGTCGCGGAAGACTGCGGTATTCTATGTATGAATATTCTATACTCAAGGCTTCTGCCATCAGCATAAATATGATACTTGATGGCAGGATAGTTTTCAAAGTGCTGCAGATGTTTTGTTGCATTGCAACTTTAGTTTCTTGTGTGGTAAAATTACCCAGTCCTGGTACTACCACAAATCCATATACTCGTACTTCCTTAAATCGACTCCTACCCTCATAGGGTCATAAGAAAGTCCAATTAAAACTGTTTCCCCCTTCTCTGTCATGGCTGAAGATTTCAAGTGAAAAAATTCACCACATGTACTCGTACTTCCTTTCTGCTTAACATCGCAGTTTCGTACAACACAACATCTACTCACAAACCCCTTAAAGCTTTGTCCAAAACGAAATCTAATTCAAACTGCAAACAAAGAAAACCTCGTCAAATTAAGAAAATCCCCTTAAGGTATTTTCTAAATACATACCATCTCAGTTGTGCTGTTTTTAAGGGTATTCCATTGCCAACTTCAGCTTCCACTTCCTTTAATTCTGTTTTTAACGAAATTCTACTCATTTAGCATCGTATTTTGTTTACTCACTTCCGCCCTGAGGGAGACATCTCAATCTCAAGCTTGATTGCGACGAATTGTGGGTGGCCAAGGGTAACCTCTATTCGGTAATCATTTTTACGGAAATTCTTTCTTGAAAGTTGTCCCAGTTGTGCCAGCAGAAACACCTCTCAGACTGAATCTCACAATGACGAACTTTAAATTCGTCACACAATCAACCCACCAACTGACGCACCTCATGGTGTTGTACTCGTAGTTCCTATGTGCGCATTTAGCTCGCGCGGACAAATGTCACGTCTCACGTCATCTAGATACCTTATGAGGTTTGTGAAACCTAAGCACTGTCGTGGCGGGTAAAAGAGTACCAATTGCGCAGATGGTAGGAGGATCATTGTTCCACCTTAAAACGCGCAGATATGGATACTAGGTATCTGTAAGATTGAGATGAAGTTGTCGGAGATATTGTGAATGTGAGTGCAACAGCGACAAATGGGCGTTATAGAAATGCCAGCGCATGAAAAATTGCAACAATTAAAGGCTTCGAACACACTCTGAGATACATTGTACAGGATTCAACTGTCAGATCCGTTTAAATTGTCGACGTAAATTACTTGTTACGCCCGCGTGATAAAATTGCCTGTCCGTCAGTTGGTTGCAAGTTTGTCTTTTAGTTTCTTTATGCTGATTACGATGGATTTGACAGAGGATTATGAAAGGTATGCATCAGAATCGGAGGACTTCAAAGTGGGATTTGGAGGATTACAAACAAATTGGCTTAGTTGACCGTAGGATAAAAATTTCCTCAAACCAATAGGAGTTAGTCTCTTCCTTGGGAAGAATGAAAAACAACCAACTTACAATAAACCATCATTCATCAGCCTAGCAGAATTAAAGTGACGATCTAAACTGTAAGTGCAACATCAACAGAATCTCATATTGTTCACTTCCTCTGTATGGTACAATATCGCTACCTACATAGAAATATATGTACATGGCCGTGTTCATTCTGTCTTGAATCCTTGAGAAATTGGGAAACAACTGGGACAATTGGGAAGGTAAGACGAGGAGACTTTAAAGCTTATCGATCGATATATTCAAGAAGCTGCTAAAGGTCTCCAGACAGAGTTAAGCGGACGCTCTTACGTAAGGAGGTGGCAACTAATAGAAGGATGACACTAAGTAGCATAAGAATGCTGGACGATAAAGAAATGTGTCTCATCCAAGTGAAAGACAATCAACACACTTCAGAACCACCTTTAAACAATGAAAAAACATCGCTGATAGTATGATCACTCTGTGACTGCCAAGAGGACGAAGTCTTCCACTGGGGTATCCGAATCCTTCAGTGAAGCAATGAATAGTAATCATCTCTTTGGCCAGATGTACTTGCAAGAAAAACCAAGCCCTCTGCCAGGTCAAGCCTTTAATACCTTCACTCTCGTGGATTGCAGATGACAATGATATTGTGTCAAACTAAAGTGGCAGAGATGAGGGGGAAACAGAAGGATAACTGATACAAGGACTAAAACCTAGGAAACAGCCTTGGGACTAGAAACACCTAAGCTAATTTCCGAGCTCAGTATATATAGTAACGCTTAAATCACCTAAGCATTCGATCATTAAGCGACCATTCTTCCGTCGTCCTGGACGAGCTCTGGGGAACTCAAAGATTCCTGGTATTACGTCAATTGGTTTGTGCCGACAACCAATCCTGCTTAACCCAGGCAACGACGTAACATCAGAGTCCAAATTCTCCTAGAATTTGGCCATAGTAGCCTTTGTATGTATCTTTACGACTTCACGCCTGCTTCGGAGCTCATGGTATCGTAAATTCGACAAATTTGGCTCCATATTAAATGTTTCTAAGGAAACCTCGTATACTCGTATATCCGACAGTTTTGGACGGCGAGTGGTGTTTGTTATTTCTACCAATCCTTCGAGTGTTCAATGTCTTTGGCATTCACATGCGGAACTGGTACCTAACATATGGGGTACCTGGGAACATGTCTGTTTAACACGTTGCATGCCACGGCATCACTGGTGATCACGACAAAAGTCGTTCCCCATAGACCACGGCATCACCGGTGATCACATAAGAACTCTTCTCCCTGGTGCCAATGTCTCACAGGTGATACGCCCATAGACCTCTAGAATTTATTTTTTACCGCAATAGTTAAAAAAGTTTAGAAAAATTCAAAAATTTATTTAAAAAGTAAACATATTTCTTTCTGTAAAAAACCAAACAATTAACTTGTATTATTTAAAATAGAGTTTAAAAAATTCATTGAAATCCATTGAAAACAAACGGTGTTATGTGCCTCAATGCATGTCCTGAAAATGATTGAGACAAAAAAATGGCTTCTCAGGGCATTCTGAACAGTAAGTGTCCACAAATTTTTGCCTTCTTTCTTGCGATTGCAGACGAAGATGTATCTTTAAGGTCGGCATAGCACTTTCTGCAGCGTTGTCTCTTATGCCTTCCATCTTTTGTTAGTTCCGTTGATGTGGTTAAAATATGTTTTCTTCCTTTTTGTGTTGGTGTAATGACTGAATTTTGTTGACCACTTAAGCAAAGAATTATATCTTGACGAAAGTCAGATATTTGTATATGGGGATTGTCTTTCTTATGTAATATGTATGCATTTATGAAATACATTCTCCTTTTTCTAGCTTTCTAGTCAACTTTGGCAAATCTTTTCGGTTCCTCCGTAGCGTTCCCTGTAAATGCGTTTTTCTATTTAGGCAAATGTTTGCCAATTCGATGGAAGTGTAGAAATTGTCCACTGTTAGAGTTCGGCTTTCTCCAAAATAACCTTCCATCAGCGATAAACCAGTTGTTGTGTCCGATTTGCTGGCGTACAGTTTCAAATTATAAATATAACCATCAGTAGCTGCTAATTTGAAAACCTTCACACCATCCTTATGCGTTTTCCCTGGAAGATATTGTCGGAAACCCAACCGACCCCGGAAAAGGATCATGCCTTCATCTATAACCAAGTATTTAACAGCTTGCCTATTTTTCTTAAAGGTTCGGATTGCTTCCTGTACAACTTTGTCAACTTTAAAAGTTTTAGACTATGTTTTAGATGGTTGGTCGTTATTTCGAAATTGTATAAACTTTAACAAAATCTGAAAACGGTTGCGAGACATAACGTACGGAACGAATGAGTTTTTAAATAATTTTGTCGGTTTCCAATAATCTGCGATGGAGGGGTATTTAACTAAACCCATATACATGACAATGGCAAGAAACTGCATGATCTCCTTACGATCAGTGTCTTTCCACTCATTCACTCTACTACTTCTTCGACTACGGGAGACATGTATAAACGTGTTTGCACTTTTATTTGTTTCTTCAACGATTATATCTAAAATCGTATCCGTTAAAAATTGTCTGTAATAATGAAACGGAGGACCGCGTTTCTGTTGACTAATTTGGTGCTGTGTGAACGTTTCTGAGAATTTCTGCAATGTGTTTCCAGTTGCGAGAGAAATCCAGACAAACGAATTTTCTACATGCTGTTCCTTCGTTGTGGTAACAAATTCTGCACCATGGGACTGACGGTTTCCATGTCTATTGCAATAAGAAATATTATCACTTGACGTATCACAACTGTAATCCGACAGGTAAAGATCGTCATTAGCACTAAAATCTATTGCACTTTCGCTGGAGTTATCTATAGTTTCCAACTCCTCAACTATTTGCTCGGAATAAACTTCTATGGATTTTTTTTATAATGTATCAAATGCAATTATAAATATGCTTACACGTCCACTCCGAACTAAAATTCTGTATTGAATGACTCTTTCCCCCAGAAGATCACAGGATATACATGCGCAAAAAACATAATAATTATTTTCTTTTAAACGCAAATGCATCACCGGTGAACACCATAAAAAAAAACATGTCAAAACACATCATAACATGCCCACTGTTAATGGTGCAAAAAGCCTCTGTCGAAAAGTCATCCGAACATTCATATTCCTGCTTGGCACCAGGGGGAAGATTTCTTATGTGATCACCGGTAATGCCGTGGCACGCAACGTGTTAAGGTGCACGGGTGAGCATTTCAACCTAATCGAATTATTTTACACCCTGATAGCCTGGCCAGATATACACTATTGTATATATTAAGCCTTCCTTAAAAGAAAAGTGCACTAAGTGGTCTATTTTCGATACCTTGAAGTGGCCTTGATGCCAGGGGAAGCCAGGGAAATTGGAGGATAACACAGTAGCGTTCGATGCAATTCATTGGCAACGGTTGTCTACTACTCTCCAGAATCATCGAACCGGAAAGAGAAAAAGTACACAGGGAGAAAACAAATCTTAAGGCAGCGATAGCCAACGCAGTTTTTCTTGGCAGTTTAGTTGTCCTGAAGAGTAAAATTCCTGGATAGGCCATGCTAAAAATGGGATAGTCGAGCAGATTATATATAGTATCTCCGACTTAGCATTACCACTGCTATGTATGAACGAAGGCTTATACCTAGTGCTGAAAAATTTCCCATGCTGATCTCAACGACTCCATTCCTTTCGTATACTTCTATGCCTTTCTGGTCTTCTGCTGGCTATCACCTAGCTTAACTATACGAAATAAAATCAAAAAGAGAAGGTAAGTCCAAGCTCCCGTATTAGGAGTTAAATGATAGTAGGACTCAAAACTTTTCAAATGAACTATAAATTCGGCAAGTGTGTGACAAATGATCCAGATGGACAGAACTTCTAAAAGGGCTAAGAAGGCAATAAAAAGAAAAAATATCTGGTGCGGATCATGGCGAAATGTCTCTTCTCAATAGGTTGTTGAGGACTTAAATCTGTTACTGACTACCATTACTACCCTCATTTGCTAACAAAGTGGGGTAACAGATTTGAGGAGTTCTTTTCCGTATCATAAGATTCACTTTGAAATGATGGCTATGACCTGGTAGGTAGGTAATAGTGGAAATACCAACCCACTTAGGCCTGTTTACCCATTGTGATGCCACGTGGATTTATGATCCTGTTAATAATGGAAGTAGTTTGAGCTTATGATGAAGCGTAGGGGCCTGTTTACGTCTATATTTTTTAGAACGTTTAATTCCTTATAGAAGAAAGCTCCCAAGTGAAGTCTCTGGGAGAGAGCTGGACATGTAAGCACTAGATAGAGGATTGTCTCCTCCTCTTCCTCGTCCATGTAGCTTTTGCAGAAATCGTTTGTAATGGCGCGAAGCCTTCTTTTATTGGCATCCAGCTTTAATGTTAGTTCGCACATAGCGATTGGTATACCTATGCTACCCTTTTCGAGTAGAAAAGGTAGAGTGGTTCCAATTTTGGCGAGTTCATCGGCCCTACAATTCGCTCGAATATCTCTGTTGCCCAACAAAGGTGAAGGTTGAAGAGATGATCGACATTCAAGGGTGCCTTTAGTAGTTTTTGTCAAACCAAAGTTCAGGTGTGAGGATTCCTAATGTATTAAGAATGCTGGCGTAGCCAAATGAATTATTTGTCCACTGTTTAGTCGCTTTAAGGCAAATAGCTGCGTTCGCAGCTATTGCTGAAAATATCAAGGGGTGTCAAATGAAACATAATGTCTAATGTCACAGAGGGGGTGGACCGCAATGCATAGACATGCTGTGCTTTGGACTCTGCTTAATTTAATGCAGTAGACTGCACTTTCTAAGGCCGTCCACTAGACGACCACCCCGTAAGTGAGTATCGGTCTTGTGATCGAGATGTATAGCCAGTGGGTTATCCGAGGTTGAAAGCCCCATTTATTTCCAATGACTGTTTGGCAAGAGAATAAAGCTACAGTAGCTTTATTGACTCTTTCTTGAATGTTAGGTTTCCAGTTTAGTTTCCTGTCAAAAATGAGACCCAGATATTTTGCTGTAACGGAAAATATTAAACTGGTACCGTTTATTGATGGAGAGCCAATAATTGGAATTTTGTATTTCCTGGAAAAGACGACAGGATCAGTTTTATGGGGCTTATTCCCAATCCACAGTGATCTGCCCAACCGGTTAATCTATTGATTTACTTTGAAGGAGTTCTTTAATGGTATTAATATGCTTACCTGAGATGGCTATAGCAACGTCATCCGCATAGGCAGTCACCCTGCTACCACCCGTTTCGAGGTATATCAGCATTTCATTAACTACTAAGTTCCATAGAAGGGGATAGAGGACACCGATTTGCGGCGTACCTCTGCTGACATATCTTTTAGCAGAAGTCTCACCCAGTTTGGAGTTGATTATCCTGCTTTTTAGCATAAGACTGATCAACTCCCCAAAAGAGTCGTCCACCTGAAGAGTTGACAGCGCAGTCGTGATTGCGGATGTGTTGACGTTGTTAAATGCACCCTCTATGTCCAGGAAAGCAATCATTGTGTACTCTTTATATTGTAGGGATCGTTCGATCAGTCGTTCTAGAGTTTTCAGAATGAAAGATGATATACTTATAGGTCTGAGGTCCTTTGGGACAACATGAGAACATTTTCCGGCTTTGGGAATGAAAACTCCATTGACTTTTAGATGACAGTGGAATATGAAGTTCTACACAGCTTCTCGCAGGCAGAATAATATCCTAGGACCTATGTAGCTCAGCAGGTATTATACCGTCCAGACCAGCAGACTTGTATGGTTTGCAGCTATGTAGCACCGAGAGCAGTTTGTCTCTTGTGATCAGACCATGAATTATTGTCTCGGTTGCAGTAGGCCTGTTTGGGTTGCTACTGGCCGCGAATTGGGAGCTACTTGGAAAGTGGGTGTCCTATAGCAGGTTGAGTTATTCATCACTTGAAGTTGTCCAAGAGCCATCGGTGTCTTGGGACTTGTAGAGAGGATTTTTCTTAGCCGCGTTTCCTCAGAGGTTTCCGTGATTTTGTCCCAGAAAGACCTCCAGGATTGTCGCATTGCCTTCCTTAGTTCTTTTTTGTATATTTTGGGAGATTCTTTGAATAATTCCCAGTCAGTCACTTTTCTAGTCCTTTTTTCTAGATTAAAAAGTTTTCTGCAACTGTTTCTAAGCGGTCCCAGTGCCGATGTCCACCAGATTGAATAGGAGGGGAGGAAGCGGTCTTAGCGTGATTGATAGCCAGAGTGAATTCCTTGACTTTCATGTCAAACTCATTGGTGTCACGCAGGGGACTTGATAGTTCAGAGGATAGCGTTTCTGACAGTATTCCTCTGTATGTTGGCCAATCAGTTTTCCGGTAGTTCTAGAATGCTGGTTGGCTGAAAGGAGCATCACTCAGGCTGAAGTTGATGTACCTGTGGTCTGAAAAAGAGTATTCAGACGATACCATTCAGTTCGTTAGCATTTGAGTAACGCTGTCCAAGGCTATGACGTGCCAGCCATCATTTTGGAAGCTGAAATTAAGTGAGAGGATTAAAATATCGACTCTAACAGAAGGCGCGGGACCTAGCCTGCGGAATATAGTAATGTAAAATATTTGCGTGGGCTCAAAAGGTAGAACTAATTTCTTTCAACGCAATCGCTTTATTCAAAATCACAATACAACAAAAATTTATAATTCAGATTGATGTTTAGAACTAATTTCACCTCTCTTCACGCCGGTATTTAACTCCCTGCCCTCTTTTGAGATCTTTCTGTACTACTACTACTCTGCAACCTTCATTATTCCTCCAATGGATGAGTCTTCTGCTATCAATGCATAGATGGCGCTGTTCATGATAACAGATTTTTACATCTCAAAATTAAGAAAATGTCTCCCCATACTATATTCCTTTCGGGATACTGGAAGGGAAAAGAAAGACTAAGTACGGGTATCTAACTTACTCATGAAGATAGCACTGAAGTTCGGGATTGACCTGGCTTCAACCACCTTATTATTTGCGAGCTGCTTCCAACTTTTCATGCCAAGCTGGTTGAGGTCTCTCTTCATTTGTGTGCGCCACCAGAGGTGGAGCCAATCTCTGTTGCATTTTGTCTCAACGCTGGATTCTACAACTTTCCGATCCAGAGTGCTGGTGTCCATCCGCTCTGATGAATTTTGACACTTTTAGCTAAATCTATTGTCGCAGTACAATCTGTATACAATAGTTTATAGTTAACTGATCCATCAAATCACCGTCGATGAAGATAGGGTCAAGCGCCTTCTCATCCTTTTTGAAGAGAACTGGAACGATCAATAGTTTGTAGAGCATTGTGTATCATTTCCCGATGTCGGTATGTACTTTGTATTGTACTGCTAGTGCCACCAAACAACCACTTTTGCCCATTCTGGTTCAAAACTTGCAAATGACAGAATTAGTTCGCTGGGTTTTTCCCACAAAGCCTATGTCATTCCCCGTGTCGGACTTTCTGCAGAATAGTTTTTCCACTTACTACGCATCTATCACAAAGTGCCCTTGTTCATTGTTACACGGTACAATATCACTCAATTTCCTCAACCTCGCAATTCTCATGTTATTTTTGTTTCCTCCCGAGGAGATTCGTAAAGCTCACGATCCTCTTAAATCATACTTTCCAGCACCGCTTTCGGTTTCTCTGCATACTGTATTCATCCTCAAACCATGGGTTTTTTGGTGGTAGTGGTGGTATTCAGGTGAGACCTAGCACATGGAAGGCGGCACCTATGATAGCTGGTTGAGAGCTTTGGCACAGAATTTCGTGACAAGATCCAGAACATCGAACGAGGTATAAGGACATTTGACCGGCAAAGTTCCTGCTGGTTTTCTGGATCTGCAGCAATCCGGCGTCAAACTTCATCATAGGTCATTTAGGGTAGAAGTCAATGTTGCCCTCTTTGGAGTATCAGACATACAGGATACTAGAGGCGCGCTTTGCCAAAGGCAATATGATTAATCTGGTTGGTGGTAGATCGATAAGGAAACAGCGGGAATCGATTTTGCTATGATGGAAGCGAACCGATAACCGATTTTTAAATTATGCTTAGGGCATTAAGCGTATGTAGGAAGGGATAATAAAAACAGTCCTTGGTGTCATCTTCTTTCTCCTCCGTTGAGGGTGCGTCGATCTTAGGCTGATGTTGGCGAATTCAGCCTTGATGTTAATTGTCACGAGACACTTGTTCATATGCCTAAATGACAAATCCCAATTCAAATAGCTGCAGGTTGTCTTCTCAGTGGCAAGCACATCTTTTTATAGTCGGTCTACTCCATTGCAGTTTTTGGATGGCAGTTAGATCTGCTTTATATCAATCTAGGGGCACACCGAGTTGATCGACTTCACGTGGTCTATTAATATTTCACGTACAGTGCAGCCAACAGTATCTAACAGATAAGATGAGTATCTGGAAACGTGGAGGCTTTGTATTGCAGTACCCTTAGATATAAAATGCCGGTTACCCCGAGGTAAGAGGCCCCGCGTATAGTTATTAATGCTGCAGTTCACTCACTTTGAGTTCATGCACCACTATCTCTACTTCACTAGGTCTGACAGCTGCTTCTGAAGCCACTTTCAGACCTGAATTTTAAATATGCCAAAATAGTCCTGAAAGAGGGCCAGCAGGTCATTTGGCTGGATGATTGCAAAGCCGGGATGACGATTTTTCAAGAAAAGATACTGGGCTGACCTGTCATATCGGATCATGGAGGTATCTCTCAGTGTAAGTCAGTCTGTTTAGCTTACTTACGGACATTACAATGCCAACAACCGCCAACTTGTTATTTGTTAAGTATCCATGCATAACCTACAAAATTGACAACACACTGGCTACTAAACATTTCTATCCTCTATTCATCGTTTCATTCGCTTATGACACACCACCGGATTCTCTTCAGCGTAAATGCATTATCCTTTCCCTTTGTGCTTCCCATTCCAAAATCTAGAAGACAAAAGCCTCCCGCAACGCCCTCTATGAATAAGAGTGGGTACTCATAAAATTGTATCAAACCGCCCATCAAATGATGAAATTTGCATACGGATTTCCTTCGGATAGTACTCATCCTCCACTCAGTATTCATATCTTGAAAAGGAAAGCAGTGTGGCAATTTGAAAGTGTCAAAAAGGATAAAGAGGAAACCCGAGGTCGTCCATTGGTCAGTGGGGTCATCAGAGAAGAACATCCACACATAAATGATGTCCCAACTGTGTGCCGGATACAAGCACTGAGACCATGTCACGAACTCATTTCCTGCTGTTTCGCTGTACATTAACTGGAGACTGGGTGTCTATTCGTATGCAGCGCTTGTTTGTTCCTCCTTTATTTTTTTCTGTAGAGTCCTTTCGCGTAATGAAAAACATTGAAGTTGGTGGAGGAAAGGGTTTGAGCAGCAGCGGTTGAGCGGTGTGATGGGACATGGAAGATATGCCATCGGCTATCGGCGGGATAGTCTACGTCTACAACTTCTAAAGGATTAAATGAATGACCGAACCAGACCAAAGCTGGACTGGACCCAGAGTATGTCTGCGAATGATTTGCTGTTGAAAATATACGACGGGATTTGCATAAATGATTCTCGTTTCTTTGCTCCTTGAATAGTCCTGTGTGTGTCCATGATGATGATTAACACACATAGAACAAATATGCTTTCCATGACATGCATGTCCTGCAGAGATTTACACAAAGAACAAAACAGAAAAAAACCACTGGGTCCCAACAGATTGCTGGTGATTGGAATGAGAATAGAGGGAGTAGGGATAGTCCCGGCAAAAAACAAAAGATAATCCTCACGAACTTGAACTTGAGTATGGGCATGAGAGGAGGATGATGTGCCTTTTGTGAAATTTTGTTGTCCTTGCGCTGGGATTTCGGGCTGATGACGGTCGGTCGGTCGGTATCTAGCTTGTGGTTGTAGGGACGTCGTTTTTTCTTTTTATGAGCCAGTAGCAGACACGACCAACGTTATGATTTACAACATTATGGCGTCTAGACAAAAAGGAGATTTCTGAGAGAAGATAAATTTGTGTGTGCGCGTATATGTGCGCTGCATTCAGGAACAGGAAGTAGTTGAATGAATATCCTTAATGGCATGTACTTTAGAAATGTGGCTGTTACGTTACGTGGCGCTATTGTACGCGACTTGCTGTTAAATGGCAGATTAGCTGCTATGATAGTAGAAATCTTTCGCGGGAGTAGTGCCGGCTTCTCTATGGAAATAGATTTCCAGAAACTGACATGAAACCAACCTCTTAGATGGGACGTGAATTGAAAAGGACTTGGGCCGTCTATAGAAGTTCAGGAATGCTAACAAACGTCTTGTGGAACAAAACCATTTAAAAAAAAATGTTGGCGAACCATTGCTAAGGGGTCCTAAAGGTCGAGCAAATTTTGTATTCCTGAGCATCATTTTGTAAGGTAATTCGGAACATGTGCTGCTACTCCAAATGTGTTTCATCCTGGTGTGATTTCGCCTTTCTGAATTTACGGAGTATTACAGAAAAACGACTTTTGATAAATATTGGGCTTAATAAGCAGCTCAATCAAAAGAAAGTCAACAACGCCTATAAGCCGTCGTGGTTTAAGTTCTGTAAGCCCCTTAAGTTCCTCCCAAATCATCCTAAAAGACCTAGATTTGAGCCGTAAGGTTTAACGTATCTACTCGTATAACCACTTTCTCGTCGTAGTTTGCTGTCTATGGGTTCTCAGCTTGATTTCACGGTTATTTGGCTTCGATATATAGTTTGACTAGAAGATCCTTAAGATGTTGGTTACTTTCAAGTACTTCACCCGTAAATTGCACTATTTTCAGGTTTGATCGGAATAATCTCAGCTTGGTTTTGCGCTGAATATTTTTGTTTCCAGATTTTGCGAACTCTGCTATCCACATCAGAAATCTGCATTAATTGGGCTACGTACCGGTTCGTTCGCCAGTATAGAAACGGAAACTAGCGAAATGGGTTTAGCGGTAAATAACGGCAAAACCAAATATATGTATGTGGAAGGTCCTCAACCTAAGCGTATGCAGAGGTTTAGTTGCCTTGCGTCGGTTTCAGCGGAGCCTGGAACATCTGCAGAATCCATTGCTGAGATAACCGAAAAGGTGTTAACTGATTCTTCTTCAAGCAACGTTCCAAAAAAAATACCACACTTGGACGATGCATTTCAATGGCAAACTGATACCAAAGAAGTTAGTAGACCAATATTTCCAGCTTCAATTTATAGAGATTGTAGCCTTCCTGCCTGGGATATGTCCGAACGCTTATTCGACGATGAGATGTTGCAAATGATCGCCGAAAAAAGCAATGAATATGGAATTCTTCAGGAAAATTGCAATCCAGAGATACGAGTAACTCCAAATGAGTTGAGGGTTTTTATTGGTATAATGTTAGTGACCAGATATTCGCAAGTTGGAGACACGAAGTCATATTGGTGCAAGGACGGTGACTTGTATTATCAGATTATAGCATCGGCAATGACCGGTGATCACTTTACCACCATCTCAAAATTCACTTTGTTTCTCCTAAATCCATGAATCCTAATGACAAAATGTGGAAATTACGACCAGTATCCAACCGGTTCATTAGACATTGTCACAAAAACTTTCATCCGGAGCAAGATTTATCTTACGACGAGCCCATGATAGCATACTATGATCGCCATGGATGCAAGCAGTTTATTCTCGGAAACCCCGTACGTTTTGGGTACAAAGTTTGGTGTTTGATACCTAGAACACCTGGTAAATTTTGAGATATGCCAAGGCAAAAACCCTCGCATCAACCCTGTTTTGGAAACTAAATTTGGGAAATCTGTAGCTCCCCTATTGGAAATGATTCACGTTATGCCCCCGGAATTGAAGGCTCTTCCATATTGCTTCTACTTCGATAATCTCTTTACTGGAATTCCTATTCTATCTTATTTGAGGCATTTGGGCAATGACGCTACAGAAATCATAATTGTCCATTATCTAACAATGATCAAGTGAAGAAGGTGCCAAGGGGTACCCACTACTCGAAGACTATATCGAAATTGGGCATTTCAATTACCAAATGGATGGATAATTCCGTGGTGTGTGTGGCATCAACCATATTTGGAGCTAATCCTGTCGGAATAGCTAAACGTTATTCACGTGATACGCTCATCCACATCACCGTTTCTAGACCTAACGTCTATAACAAAGCTATTTGTGTGGAACCGATAGGATGCACCAAAACATATCATATTTTCGTATATCTACCCGGAAAAAGAAATGGTGGTGGTCCATTTTTACTTATTTCATTGATGTACGTATTCAGAATGCTTGGATCCAATTTTGGCAAAATATCGCAACGCAACTGCAACAAGTATGTCGAACGCGCATTCAGAAGGCTAAGAAAAAATACAACATTTCGGATGCTGACGTAAGATTCGACGAATTGAGTCATTAAGTATGTGGGACATTCTGCAACACGGCGGAGGTGCGCCTACCAATTTTACAAGGCCACGACTCGCTTAGTTTGTAAAAAGTGTGATGTAGGCTTTGCCCACCATCTTTTAAGCGTTATCATCTAATTTCAGCGAACCAATAAAGATTTTACTTCGCAAATTGGTTTTTTATTTCTTACTTTATGCAAAATCGCATTTATATGCGGTATGGACTACGGTGACCATATGGTAACAGATTTGATCGGCTTAATGATCAGCGGGCCAAATAAAAAATTATCACAATTGTTTGCTAAGGTTATTATTATGGACTGGAAAATTTCCAGTAAATCGTTCTCGTCCTAAATGTCTAATACCTTTGATACCATCTTGGTACCTATCTACTTAAATTGTAATCGTTGGAAGTGTGCTTTCGACAAACTCTGTGACTCACTACATTCCTTAGACTACTCTGATATAATGCTTATTGGTGGTTTTTATGGTCGAGTAGGACTATCACAAAACAACTTCGCATCCGGACACAACAACAGTTTTTTTGGAACCATAATCTAAGGACCCAATTTGTGATAACAAAGGAACAAAAATTCTTGAACTTGCCAATTTTTTTTAAATAGAAGTTAATACTTAAGTGGGTATGAATACCCTTATAATAGCTCAGCATGTGTTAAGTTTTTTGGAAAATGGGATAGAGAGGAGAGAAAGAAAGAGAAAGATGTTTCTGGTCAGGGGTTATTTCGCTCCATGGGTGGCATGCAACATTTAATGGGGAGACTAAATTCTTAGTGGAAGTTGGCGTGATGTTGATTTCTAGTCAACTACTCGTCTTATTTGATTTTCGTTAAGCGAACACCGAACCTTCCGATTTGGAAACCAGTCCACTACCACTTGAGCCACGGCCACCCCCCCATGAGTTTGATATGCGTTTGTTAAATGGTCGTTGCAAAGGTGATTTAGAAGGTGAACTGACCTTTATCAGTTGATCACCATGCTCAATAATAGATTACTGATTTGTCTCTGGAAGCTGGTATAAAATTCTGGACAGTTTTAAAGTTGGAATTGAGATCTTTTCGGCCCCTGGAAGAAACTTTCAATTTTCTTGCCGGCGGCAAGCCACTAAGCCTTTTGCCAAAATTTGTTTGGAACAACCGAATACTCGAAACCAATCAGCGAAAAATGAATGTAAACCTTGTGAAACTGAACACTCAGCATTATACAGCCAATATTGAAGCTTTAACAAAAATCGATTCGCAACACAAGAACCCAAAAACCTATAAAACATATAAGCGAAAATGGTTTTATTCAGATTGTTTGACAGAAAGAGATAAACCCTTTAAATATTTGAAACTTTGGACAACGAATAACACCAACATTTTCAAGACGCTTTATCAAGATGCCAACAGGGAGTCCAAGCGCATGTGTCGTAGCAAAAAAGTAGCTCTTAAACAACAAAATATCGCGCTTATAAACAGCTTAAAATCTTCGGCGCAGTTCTGTAGAGCTGTCAAGTACACAAACGGATGCACGTCAAACATCTCTTTGTCCCTTGAATCCCCGCAACTTAGGACTCACTTCGATAAGTTTCTCAATGCCCCACTATTTCAATATGCAGCCCCTCAGTTCATAGATGAAAAATTGAACTCTGCGTGCACTCTGGAAGAAGTCAAAGAAGTTATAAAGAACTCGAAATCAAACACAGCGCCAGATGTTGATAGCATCCCGTTCGAATTTTATAAAAATTGCATAAACGAGTTTATAAATTCTCTCACAATAGAATATAATCGAATTTTTGATTCTACAAATGTCCCTGATTCATTCAAGAAAGCAATCATATTCCCACTTCATAAGAACGGCTGTACGCACTCTTTGCAGATTTTCGAGCAGCTTTCGATACAATATCACGTGTAGCACTCTTTTACAAACTTTCCAAAATCGGTGTATGAGAATAATATTGCGTACTTGTGGGATGGGAATTTAATCCCTGAAGAATTCAGAACGTCAATGGGCTTTAAACGATACTGTATTCTAAGTGCACTACTTTTTATATTATATAAGGTGCGGCAAAACCAATTGAGCAGTTTGGCGGGGCAGGTGTTCGGGCGGTAGTGGGCGTAGGCAGCTGCACTAGGTCTCCTTTTGTTCTGTTGGCATCTCCATTTAGTAGCAAACATGGTTTGGACCGGAGTACATCGTGCCTTTGTCGTGCGTGCGTTTTATGAAAACAACCGATCTGTGATTGCGACTTAAAGAGCTTTTCGGCGCTTTCACATTCCGCGCAATAATGCTGCTCATACTGCGAACACAATTCGGTCCTGGATTCGGCAGTTGGAGTAAACTGGTAGGACACTAAGAATAGATACAAATGGCCGATGAAGATCCATCAGAACACCAGAAAATGTGGAGCTAGTGAGAGCAGCACTCGAGCAATCGCTAAGACGTTTTGCTCGAAGGCACACTATTGCGTTGGTGGTTTTAGACCGCAGTTTGAGGAGGATTCTGAATTTAGATTTGAATTTCCATCCCTTCAAAATAATGATGGTTCAAGAATTGAACCCAGCAGACTACGCCAACCACCAAAATCTGTGTGAGGAAATGTTTGCAGCGATCCCTCCTGAGGCAGTATTCTTCAGCAGCGACGAGGCACATTTTCGCGTAAACGGGATTGTTAATAAACAAAATTGTCAAAACGACCCCCAAATTGTTCACGAAAGACCGCTACATTCTCCTAAGGAAGGTGTTACTGTGACCGTAAATTCCGGACATTTTGTGTCAATGTTACAAAGTTTTCTGCAGCCCCCACAGGAAGTGGTTGTTGAAGAGGGGGGATTAGGGGATGATTTGTTCCAACAGGATGAGGCTACAGCCAACACAGACCGAAATTCTCTAAATGCTCTAAGAAAAATGTTTCCCGGACGTCTAGCGTCTTTGAGATGTGACATGGGGTGGCCTGCGCGGTCGCTGGATTTAAGCATATACGACTTCTTTCTTTGGGGATATCTTAAGGAGAAAGTATTTAAACGTCTCCCCAAAACCTGCTAGAGCTAAGGGAGCGAATTGTTGAAGAAAGCAATGCGACACCACTCGAAATGTGTCAATTCAAAACTGTAGAAATCGACTCCAGCAATGTATTGCAGCTACCGGCTGCCATCTCAAAGACATTAATTTTAAAAATTAATGCGTATAAAATGGTAAGTTCTACGGAATTCAAAAATAAAAACATTTTTTTCATATATACCCTGTTTTTTTTCTTTATAACTCTTCAAAACTGCTCGACTGGTTCTGCCGCACCCTGCACATAAATAATATAACCGATGAGGTCAGAGGTAAAATAAGGTTCTTCAATGTAACAATCCCGGCATTGATGTACGCGGATAATATTGTCTTTCTATGTGACACTATTCAAGGTATGCAGTTAATGATAAACAGACTTAGTGCATATTGTAAATGTTGGAATCTCACTGTTAATCTTGAGAAATCAAAAGTCATGATAGGAGGTCGTTACTCACTTTTGGAAGTTAGATGTATCCAGATACAAATATCTAGGTATCCTGTTAATGCCTTCTCTTTAAGTTTGAATTCGCACTTCGGTGAAAAATTAGCTGATGGTAAAAGAGCTATCTGTGCAATTTGGGAACGCTATTTCAAAAACAATTATGTGTCGCTAAGTGCAAAACAAACCTTGTTCCACCCGACTGCAGCCTCGATAATGCTCTACGGAGCTCAGATATGGGGTTATAAATGCTACGATAAGGTGGAAAAATTTCTTCGCTACTTCCTGAAGAGGATATTCCGGCCACCCAAAAATACCCCTAACTACATATATGCTATACATTGAAACTGGAACTCCTCCCCTGAGGTTGTACACCCTCAAACTGCACTTGAATTATATTTTAAAATTATTAGAGATGAATGAATCCAGAATACCAAACGTAGTATTAAAAAGCATATCTAGAAAAAATGGAAACATATGAGAGGAATGATAGAAAGTAGCGTCCGAATGCGGAATGAATATGACAGTTCAGGTGAACGAGCAACCTCATCTTGTAAGACAAAAATTTAACTCAATTTTGGAGAATCTTGGCAGACATACGTATGGGCAATATATTGAAGAAGCCGAATCGTCACTTTTCAGGAACTATTACAGCAAACTTAACCATTTTCTAAGTGAAAAAACGTATTTCCTTAACAGTTACCCAGCTGAAAAAATGAGTCCTGTCTGAGAGGTGAACTTGTCCATTTAAACATTATACCACATCGACCAGATTTACTAACACTTTGTGACCTCTGCAACATGAAAAAGAGAGAAGATGTTTTGCACTTCCCTGGTGTTTTTCCAATTCTAAAAGAATTTCGACTACCAATGCAATGTTTGGAAAACATGTCTTAGAGGAAGATGAAGCAATAAGTATCTTAAATGGAGAATTATAACATATTTATTGAAATAAAAGTCAACTTAACTGGTGCTGAAGCTTGAACTCTACCGAAATTAGATGAAGATATCCTCAGTCGTTTCGAGAGAAAAATATTCAGTCCGGTTTGCGGTAACCAGCTTTAGAGAAGAAGCTTCAACGACAAACTTTTCGGGCTGTACAGCGATATCGACCTAGTCAGAAAACTGCGCATCAGTCACGTCAGATGGCTAGGACATGGACACCAATGCTTCGGCCCGCAGAGTCTTCGAATCAAGCCCGAAGGGAGATCACAGTGGAGAAGGACCTCGCCTTTAGTGTCACGCGCAAGTAGAAGAGGATCCCAACCGACTTGGATTGTGCAACTGGAGGCAGTTTTCTAAGGACTGGGCTAATTGGACGGACTTGCTAATTGAGCCCCAGATTCAACACGAGCTGTAGCGCCACCTAAGTAAGTAAGTAACTGGTATATGTTGTCTTCGTCGTGAGAGGTCTTGATCTATGTTTTTAAAACCATTGTGTAACCTTTACCAGCATTCCTTCTTCTGAGAACCTTTTCAGAGTAGACAGAAGACAACATTTGGTCAGCCCCTCATGACAAAAATGTTAATCTGAACTTTCTTCCTATGAACCCATCGCACTCAGATCTCTTCTTTCAAAAGGCATGGAAATGACACCTAAATATCGAAGACTGTCAGTACGATTTCCATATTAACAATTCCACTGGTGATTTGATGACGTCTCACCGAAAAGTAAACCCAAAATCTCTATAAATGGCAAAAGTAAAATTCGTACATTTGAGACCAACGAATCCCTTGTTCCCGTTCCTTCAGAACGTTCAATGCAAGTTGTTTTGGACATTTTCAAGTACTAGTTCAGGAGACAAAAGTGGTAAGCCGCAGGACTCCATTCCATCTCCGACACTTTTTGAAGTGAAACTTTTTACAGTCAATCCGTTCCTGTGTTAAACGGTTAGTCAACCACCTTAATGTCAATTTCACGTGGGCTGCGTCAGGAATTGTACCTAATATACCTGTAACCTAATTGCAACACGAGTCAAGATACAAGACTTTCATAACTTGGGCATCTTTGAAGACACATTAACAACAGACATCATTTTCAAAACATGAACATAGAGCAGCAGAATAATGGGCTTTTTTCGAAGAGATTGTTAGAGGGCTGTCACCTTCAGCAGAATTGACTGAAAACTACCACTCCAATTGAGAGTTATCAAACGGTTAAACAAGGTACATGCCTTCACATTATTTTTTCTCATGCTCTTTGAGCTGCTTCAATAACAGAGCTTGCAGGTCCTTCAATGAAAAGAAGAAAAAGAGGAAAAGCTCATATGTATACCATATAGTCCACCTCTAATCATTGCCTTCTGCATTTTCAATTAAGAAAAATGACTACCAACGCCACATCAAAGACCAGTTATTCCAGACTGTCAAATTGCATGTCACTCTAACAAGTTTCCTACAAACAAACATTTCAATCACATCAACCTTCATCTCCTGAAATTATAAGTACTACCAGCAATCCTTTACCAAAATCAACAATCCACTTCCTGCACACTCCAATCATTCTTGAAATCACTTCAAAGGATTATCAACTAAAAAAAAAAAAGTTACTTTCTCTCGTCCTCTAAAACAGAGAATACGACAAGCGATTGAACCAGTAAATAATTTTAATTGATTACTCTTTGGCACAGAAAACCAGTCGTTCACCCAGACCTCAAAAAGAATCCACTTCAGTTCCAAGTTCCAGACCATTTGAGACAAACGGTCTCTGCCGAGAAAAATCCTTTTACGGATTCCTTTAATGTGCTAGCGCTCTGTTTTCTGATAGAAACGGAGAATCTGATGGCAAAGCAATCTCCATTATAGGTGAAATCAAAATTCGATTACTCTTCAAGTTCAGAACACACACTGGCAACACAGCCAAACAGAGAAACAGCCAAGCAGACACATAAGATAAACAGACAAAAGAGTCCCTCCAAATGGGGAGAATAAGGAATCATTCCAAACGAATTGGAGGAAGTTCGTTTGTGTCCTTCATCTTGATGGCGCATATCAAGAGCAAGGAGATTGGGAAGTGTCAAAGAGGTTAGATGAATTGAAATCGAAAAAACCAATTTTTTTTTTTATCTCACAGCTGCACTGGAAGCACTAAGTAACACATACAAATAGTACTAGTAGGACTGCTATCGGTTTAATGAATTTTTAATGGGCGGAGGATGTCTAGACGGGTAGTTATCGAAAACAGTAACTACATCAACTTCGTGCAAGGACATGTCAAGCCCAATGACATTCATCAACCACAGAGCAGTATGATATCTTTCCGTAAAGGGGATAGCATTTCATGTTCTTCAGATACATGGTGTGATGGTTTTCTGGTCTTTCCAAGATGCTTCCAGAGAATAGAACATGTATTCACATGTTAGTTCTCTTGAATCAAATGGGCCAACCAATGGAGTTTAACCCTCCATCAATAATGCAAACTAACGAAGCGAGTAAGGATAAAAGATCTCTTGATAGTTGGCTATATTTGTGCAAATATATGAATCCTGTCTGTCTGACCCGAAAGTCGGTATTTGCTTGAACTCATAGAACAATCGACTGCATATTTAATTTTAGTTCGGTATTGACTCTAAACCGTGTTTTAGTTTCTTCTTTTCTGTTGAGATAGTTTTACAATTGAGTTCTATGACTACTAAGGATATCCGTGCGAAGTTGTTGGCCTTCATGTCAAACATCCAAATTCGGGTCCTGAGTCTCGTCGTGATATGTTTCCCAGGAATAGACTTAAGTTTTAAGCTCTCAGGGTTGACTGATTGTAGCAATTGTACGAGACTAAACATCGTTTTGTTAAACCAATGTTCACAGACACTTTTGGGCTAGCTGAAGCCGTTTACGTATATGGCCTACTTGGTTGGCCATCTCCGATAGATTTATTTTGTTTTTTTCCATTGGAATAGAGCACTCAGACAAAGAACTATTTTTCAGTCTTTCGAAGAAAGATTAATAAACGTTTCAGTGATAAAGTTAGGCACTTTATATACCAGTACCTACTAGGTCAATGCTCAGTACCTGCAGCCTGATTGCGAGCTTAAGCCGGGCGTACACACAGTTAATGATCCGCGGTGATTTTCATTTCCTGCTGAATAAGAGCAGAAAGGTCGCAGACCTCTTAGAGATGTTAGGAAACATTCTTGGAAGACAAACATAAGTTTTCCTAGCTAGGAGTGAAATCGAACACTATTGTCCTCCAGAAAGACACCAGCGCTGCATCCTATATCAGTTTTGAAGCCAGCCGTAAAAACCCGACTACCGGTCTTAAGCACAGGGTAAATCGATTTCGTATTTTTTTTCGCAGCAATAGTTCTGGTGTCATTACATGTCCATTAGACCAGAGTCAAAAGGCAGCCTATGCACAAGGTCATCAAAGCCCCCATTCAGCCAAGGCAGACTGTTTTTTGGAGTCTTGAAAAAGCAGCAGTGACGTATTTTTATGAGATCTTTTCCACTAGACAACCGGCGCATAGGATATAATTGGCCTTATAATTGTAAATCGAGTGGACCCTTCTCGATGGCAGGCCCCTCCGATAGATTGGTTTCGACGTAGTTCCACATGTTCATCACCGACTTCACACATTTCGACAGCAGCTCGTCATTTATGGCAGCTTGCAGATGGGCAGTCACGAACTTAAATCATGAGTTGCGTGAGAAGCTAATGGACCTGGATTGCTCTTATAATACGAGTAGGTTGCCACGCTTTACTGAACTTCTTATTGGTACTTAGCTAACTGGTCTATTATAACTTGGCATTTAACGTTATCCTCACTTTCCGGAACTATACAAACCGCTCTGGTCTGGACATGGTCTCAAACAGTGTTTTGGAAGACTTTTTGTTGAGTTCTCGGGTACTACTCGTATGTATGTCTAGTTACTTCGGATTAATCTCTGGCTATGTGCTTGCCTTCTATTTCAAACGACGCTGGCTTACTGCCAGGCAATCTATAAGTACCAGAGTTTGGTCTAGCCCCCGATAGAAAGGTTTCTTGGCAAGTAGCCAAGGTTCGTCCTCTGAGCAGGAGCGTATGTCTTTCCTTTTTTTGTTGCGCTGGAAGGTGGGAACCTTGCAAGAGGCACCTATATGCCGACGGTAGCGCCGGGTTTTTACCAACTAAAACCACCTCAACCTGAAGTGGCCGATTTGTGTACACCGTGAGGCCACGGTAATGCATTACTTCGCTGGGATCGACTTAAAGGCTTAGCTTAATCCATACGATCTGATTATTTTATGATTTTACCTATTCGCTCAACGTTGACCCTCTAACCTTCTACTGCCCTTAAGTAGAAGCTCTGCTATGTTATTGACAATAGTTCAGTTTGCCTCCTTTTGAACCATACATATTGGGATATCATCGGAAGTAGGCCACTCTCCAAGTTGATTCCGTAAGGCTATCCCATTGGTTAGGGATGTTTTCGTGTTTGAGTTTAAACACGCACTCTCTGAAACAGCCATGTCCCGTCAAAACTGATTCCATTTAATACATCTTTTGGTATCCCTTACCCGACGGTTTTGAACTCGCTTACTTTCGAGTCTTACAATTTCTTCATCAAGTACAATATATAGATAGGAAGCATTGAAGATACAACGAACTGATTCGTCTCTTAGCACTTGACCATATTTCCGCTATATATGTTATGTATATGAATATACCATAGAACTCGCAGTTCTAGGAAGAAGGAGACCTTTATTCTGCTATAGGCTTCCGATATTACTCATCAGCCTTGTAACTGTACATGCAGTTTTCGGTGATTTTTCAGATATCTGCTTGATTGACAGTTGTCTAATAATAACTCCAAGATACATACTGGAGAAATGGTTGATAAGCAACCCCTCCAATTTTACCCGCTATCATTTCGTGATATTTTCAAGCGAGGGTAGAACCTCTTTAAGCATTTTTGTTACAACTACATACCACGACAAAGTGTAAAATTTCATCGAACATAAGGTTTCATGTGGCCTTATACCGAGCCCTGAGGTACACCGATAGTAACATTATAGGCTTTACCTCCACCGTCAGTGCTATGGAGGAGGGTTCTATTCGAGAAAAAACTCGTTAACACTCAACGGAAATAGTTCGGTATTCCAAGCCGATAGAGACAGTTCGTAATCCGTTCTCTTTTCACCGAACTGAACGCGATCTTTATCACCAGGGTAATAATGGCGCAGTTTTTCTCGATGTCTCCTCTCCAGCGCCTGCTCTGTATAGCGGGTCTAGCTCTGATTATTACTATTGACTGTGACTTAAGTAAACCACATTGGTGTTCTGATATACCTCCTGCTCTTTCAATTGCTGGCAAGAGTCTACGGTAAATAATCTGCTCAAGGATTTTTTCGGCTGTATCATGCAAACAGATAGGACGATAAGACAAATAATCGATTGAGTTCCTTTTTCCCTTTGGTAATAGCTGCTGTCATTTCCAAGACTAAAAACTCTATTTTCAAGACACGCCAATAAATTCGATCGTATTTTAATGGCCTTCAAGACTTTACTTGGAATACCCTCCAGTTCCGGTGATTTTTTGTCGTGCAACTTTTTACGCGTGCAAACATAGATATGGGGGTACTGACATAACAAATTCGATCAACCGGTAGCCTATTTTTTTGGCGAGAAAACAGGATCGCACTTTATGTCGCAGGGCAGGTTAGCGTTTACATGCTCGGGCCTTTTAGACTTTGTATACCTGAGTTTCAAAATCCTATGCGGACCTGGCTTCAATTATTGCCTCACTGACAACAAAATTTAGAACATATTCACACAGAGTATTGCTGTTCCATTTAAATCGTCTGACAAAAATCAGATTAAAACACTGCTGGCTGCTTACCTATTTCTTAAAAGAGAACTTAACTTTTCCTAAGTACCGCTGTGTATTGGATATTAGTTACTGTACTTCCTTCGAAATCCGTTGGTATAAGACCAAGGAGGACACCAACTGGCATCTATTACGTGACCGTGTCATAGGATGGCTACGACGATAGGAGGACTGTGATCAGGTGCGGGTCGAGTTCGAGATGATGTTGCCATTGGCACTATTCGAGTCACATTCCGCTTTTTTTCCGAATATTGAAGGATGTGGCTGAAATGACTGTGTACTGACTTTAAACTAAGAATTCCAAATGAGAACAGAAAGACATACATATATTCACACAACAGCAAGTCAGGGAACAAAATAGCCACTGAACTTGGTTGGGTTGAGAGTAATTATTTCCGGCCTGGAGAGGATCTTACTGTCATAAATTGCAGAGAGAGATTACTGCGCAAAGCTTTACGTGGCCAACGACTGACTTCAAGATCTGCCATTTAAATTTAGAGTCTTTCGACCGAAAGATGAGCAGGCTCTTCGTAATGCCAGCGAAATCCCTTACAACACCTCTGAAGTATTGTCAGGGTCTGTCTTCCTTCCTCATTTTCTTTTAACCAAAATAACATACATTTTCTCGGGATAGGATACACACAGGTTCCTAACGTGAGTCCCAGAAATGTCCATTCCAGTCAAGGCTTGTCGAAGCATTACACAGGTCAAACCTTGCAACCCCCAAAATCACATCACCTAAGGAAGGTTTCCTAACAATCTTTCTGATAGGTTTCTAACCCACGAAAGCTACTCTCAAGATCGAGGATCGATAACCATTTAGGTGGAAGAAGCATATACAAAGGTCAATCGATTCTGAGTAGGGGCCAACTATTCTGGTTGTTATTCTTAGTGAATTTATTTAGTTGTCCGTAGTCTATTACGAAATCGAATACCTTCACTTTTTTTTACCGGAGACCACTGAGGAAGCCCAAGGATGGTGACCTTTACTCGTATTTGTTTTGCTAGCGGAAGATGCATTGCATATTAGTATGACCAGATAGCAATGATAGTTTATCCAATTGTTATGTTTCAGCAGCTGTCAAAGTTACCAATGACATTTAGCTGTCAGAATATTCAGTAAGGTTTGCCAATTAATTCTGCATCGTATTACGCTTTCCGAACGTGCGGAAATTATTAAAAAATTTTATCGAAATTCCGGGGCAGTTGTTACAGTTGCAGTTGTAAGTAAATACGCAACGTGAATTTCGTCGTGAAGTGGGTCGTCATCATGGCTTCAGTGTGCAGGTAATCCGTCGCACCGTGGAAAAGTTTGAGCGTGAGTACACTCTTTTGGATCTTCAGCTACCACACAGACAGAGAATGGTGCGAAATGAAGAAAACATAGCCGCCATAGTGGCCAATATCGAAGCAGACCCAGAAATGTCGATTCAACAACGATCAGATGAATTGGGCATCGCCAGGGAGTCAACCCTGGCCCATCCGTATGAAATTGTGCTGACGCTAGAATTGAAGCCGGACGACCATAGACAACGCCGTGAGTTCGCTAATCGGGAGTGGAAATATTGCCCGGAGATCCGGATTTTTGCCAAAAAATCATCTTCTTGGACGAGGCCCATTTTTGGCTCAGCTGCTATGTCAACAAGCAAAATTGCCATATTTGGAGCGAACACAATCCACAAGCATCAATGCATCCACGAAGATTGACTGTTTGGTGCGGTTTATGGCATGGCGGCATCATCGGACCACATTTCTCTTGAAATTGGGAAGGAGACACCGTTACCGTCAATGGTCTCAGGTATAGAGCGATGTTAACCGACTTTCTGTGGTCAGAGCTTGAGAATTTCGATATATCCGAGTTGAGGTTCCAATCAGACGCCGCTACATGCCATAAAAGCGACGCAACGCTCGAAGTTGTGATGGAGAAATTTGGCGACTGGGTCATCTCACGGCGAAGATTCATCAATTGACCGCCGCGATCATACGATTTGACACCAGTCCTTAGTCTACGCTAACAAGATGAGCTCGAGGCCAACAGTCGACACGCTATTGCCGGAATAATGCCGCATATATTGGACCGAGTCATCAAAAATTGGATGGACCGGTTGAAACACTGCCATGAACGTAGCTTCAAAATAAAGCTAGAATCAATTTTATATCTTACACCATTGTTTAGTTTTTTTTCCATCGTTCTTATTTGGTCACCCTGCCACCTTACATTGGAGCTGCTAGTGTTTTTCAATCGTTATTTGCAGACAATATCATATCTTGTGTCGCACTTTTGTCAGCCGTTGCAATCACTGTTGATTCATTTTGGTTTATGTACACGTGCCTACGACTACAAAAAGACGTTCAACCTTTTGCGAGCGAAACTTCGACGATGGTTCTCAGGCCGTTGTCTTCTGTCATTTGTATCTATGCCTGCTGATTTCTGAATGATTGACCGGTTTCCTTAAAGCTATCTCAGGCAAATTTTTCCTCAGTCTACTTTCCACCATGAGGTCAATTTCTCCGTGGTGGTTCTCTGGCTTTTGGATACATCGCGTGTGTTTTTGGAAGAATAATTAGCTGTTTACATTGCCAGAGCGAAGGTAAGTGCTTTCTGTCCAATCGTGAACCCAAATTGAAGCCGTATGCTGTGAATACCCCGATGATTCGTTCTACGGTATGTCGTTGACAATTTTAATAACTACAAAAGAGCCTGCCAACACCTGCCTAGAGCTGTTACAGTGTTGACCTTCATTCTGCTTTGTATGCATACGGTTATGTCCATATTTCGTGTTTCCCAAAGCTTTTTAATCTTGCTGTCTCTTCAGCTACATGCAATAGTTCAGCAGTTGTATGAAAGGAAAGCAGATCTATGATACGTTTGCTCACTTCATAACTTTGTCTATCTGTCAACAATACTATATTTACACCTTTCAAATAATCGCGCTTCGATACAAAATAAAGTAATGAATTTCTATTTCAACGAGACAACTCGAGGAGCATAGGAATGTCAAAATAAATTCGTTCCCTACAAGAAGACGTCTCTTTAAGTGGGATTCTTGAACACAGCTTAGCAACCAAAGCTCTCATTAACGTTATAGACTGGATTACCTTCTTTCATTTACACATAAGCCCCAAATCAGTTTTCCAGCAACCAAAACAATACATCGTAAGTGATAGTATAATATTTACCATGATATTCTCCTCATTCCCGAAGATCTGTCAATAAAGAAACACCTAGTCGATGACTTAGGGTTTTCTTGAACGTGATTTCATCCAAACTCTTGATTTTGACTTGTGACTAAAACAACATTCTTCGTTTTTCAATGCTCTGCAGTTTTACATCAATGTCCACTGACAGTTGTATCTGCATATCCATTCAATTCTCCTCGCCCATAAAAGTCATAAACTGAATGACAATTCTATTGACTGCTCTTCTGCCACTTACTTCTCAAACTGACATTTGAAAAAAAAGAATAAAAAAATACCTCAATTCAACCTACTTTAAGATGCCAGTTTATACTTTGGATCTGCAGCCCTTGAGTTCCATTACCTACCAAAGCAATTACTCACAATTTATAATTTGCAGGATAGTCGAATGGTGTTACAGGGAACAAATTGCAGCAGCTACTCTGGTGTCAATGTCTACCTCGCCCAACGTAAATAGCCTACGTGATGTTGTCTTAACAGATTCTTGGCGCACGTTTACCACTCACACTCTCTGTCTGAGTGTCTGTTGGGATACCCGAAGGCACAGGACATTGTCATCTTGTTGGCAGTTCTCTTAAGGCCAGTGTTCTTTTGCTTTGCCAGTGACACTTTTTGTTGTCTTACGATTTTAAAATTTTGTAGAATGTTGCATAGTCTTGTCGGTAGGGTGCGTTTGTTTTGACAGTAACACATTTTCGAATGTCAATGGTTGACAAAAGAAATGTCAAAAGCTGTTAATTGGGCTAACGATTGACACCCAAGTACTTGTACATAAATATGTCTCTGCGAATCCTTGTCCTTTCATGAGCATAACGGTTGAGTTTGAGTTTCTTGCAAATTGTAGTCTGATCGCTTTCGTAACGTTTAGATTGAACTGGTACTGTAAAGATGGGGACTTAATACTGAACCTCGTAGAATATCACTGGGTATCGAAATTGTGCAAAATGGCCGTATCGAAAACTAGCATATAAGGTGACTATCGTTTACCATTTTACGTCGTCTTCATAGGGTATCATATGCATCCTTCTACATAACTCACGGTATTCTCGTTGATGTTTTACTTCTTTCTTCGCCTTTAAAGTTTCCAGCTTTTTTCTTGCCTGCTTTTTCGTGGGCGACGAACAATTATTCAACGCAAAGTTGGATACTTAAGTTCTCCTATGGGAGATATACAACACGTCGACAACGTCAGAGAAGAGCAGTAAAGAGTGAGCGGTGGCATGTGCACTGCTTCAAGTCGTTAACAAAATGTTTTGAGTTGTTTACATGGTTTGCGGCTTGTGGGCATTTCATCGTCAATTCTTGTATCTCGTGACAGTCACTACCCTAGTCCAGGTCTCCTGTTCGCCCCCGCCATGTCGAATGAAACGTCACATGAATTGACAATGGGTTGCATTGTAAGTTGTACACTCGAACGATGACGATATCGCACATAGCGAGATGGGTTTTGTTTTCGTACATATGCGGTGCGACCTTTAAAGTGGAGAACTTTGCGCGCGATTTACTTGGGGGCTGTCGATGTTACGGCTGCAGCTTCTGCGACCATCGGCGGGTGAATGAGGGCAGCTCGAGATAGATGGATGCTAAATGCACCATTGCATGGTACGTTAAGTGAGCTGTCAGTGGAGATGATGTCTCAATCATCGTCATTGTTTGACAACTAGCACGCGTGAGAATAGCATTGTGTTCAGCAGGTTACTCTTGTGTTACTTGCCTGCTGGATGCGCTGCTGTCCCTCGTGTGATAAATGGTGAATGTGGATCCGTTTTTTGTTTTTGGTTCTGCGGAATTTTTTTTTGCGAAACATCTTTCAACAGTAAGTGAAGTGGCAATTTGTTGTCCATCGAGTTGAATGGTCCCATTCGGTTGAGGTATTGACGATGGTTGTCTACTGTCTGATTGGAGAAGTGGTGATGGCGACATTGACATGCAAAAATTGTTTGGCTTGACAATTAGAAGACAAGTGAGAGGAGATGCCAGAGAATGTTTTTTTTTTTTTTTGAGATGGAGGCCGGATGTTGATTCACGATTCCCATTTCGTGATGTCGTAGAAAAATTCTGAGCATCTTTCGTAAGGAAAAGCAATATTTTTCGACTTTACGTATCAAGTTCATCGTCGAGAAGGCAATTAGTATCTGCTCATTAGGATCGATTTCTACTGAATTAGGAAACATGCTCATAATCACGGTTCATTATTATTAAAACTTGCAGCACGAAAAATTTATCTTAATCCAATCTTACCTGAAGACAGGTATTCTTTGATTTTCGGTTTCAAGATGTAGTACTCGTACTTCCTTGCTTAGAAGAATCTCTAGTCAGACTTGCTATCTCTAGTTAATGTTTAAGTCGATAGGGTTAAAAATTTTTACCATAAACCAACAACGTGCAAACGGTCTTGAAATGCTGGTGCTTAAGCGAACGCTTTGCATCAGGTCGTGCAGTAAGCCCATTCGCATTTTGGCAACACTATACGTCAGTTCAACAAATTAAATGCAGTTTTGTCGGCTAAAATTGTTTGAAAGTCCACATTTTTACTGGCGTTTGTGGCGAATTAAAGGCACATTAAGAAATGGAAGACAGAAAGTGCATTTTCGACCAATTTTTCTCTGTAATTGCAAACAAGACAACAAGACAAGACAACAAGACAAGTGGTTCGCAAAATTTCATTCCGAAGGTTTCAATTTGGATCTGGAAGACCCGTTGAGATGGACAAGAATGAAATAAAAGTACTAGTTAACACCGACTCATTTGTTACTGCGCGAAATATTGCAAAAAGACTCAATATGCCAAAATTAAGCGTTGATACCCATTTCCGGGAACTTCGGGCAACTTGGATAAACTCCCCTGCTTGATATTTGGGTGCGTTACAATTTGAATGAAACAAATTTGTCAAACCTCATAACCATCTGTGATTTGCATCTGAAAAGATTGGAAAATAAGCCCTTTTTGAAATAAATTATCTCCGACAATGGAAGCTGAAAAGTCATGAGGTAATAAAGGGAAAGCGCCACAATAGTTTCCAAATAGGACAATATGATGGGACAACAAAGGTTCTTCGTGTTGGCATGTCCATTTATTCAAATGCCTACAATTAGAGAAATTGAGGGATGCTTTACAACAAAAATGTCCAGAACTGATAAATCGTAAAGATGTCATATTTGATCAGACCCCACGTACTAAATACAAAAAAAAATGATTTTGAATAATGGAAATCGTTATTTGTACCTTTACTATTGTTTCTGTTGAGTGGAAAAGATAATATCCGCCAAGTGGCTGCAGCCGGTGTTGATCCACATTTGTGTCCGCATTTTCTATGACTTTCCGGAGATAACTGTTTCCATCCCTGTCGAATATTCTCCTCAAGGGCTGCGATTGTCTGAGGCTTGTTGGCATAATCCCACCACTTCAAGTAGCCCCAAAGAAAGAAGTCTGGGATGGGCGATCTTGCTGGCCAGGCCAAATCGCCAAAACGGGAGATTACGCGTCCACGAAACGCTTCCTTCACAATATCCATTGTGGCTCGTGCTGTGTGTTCGGTTGCACGGTCTTGTTAAAACCATATCTTCACCAAGTCCTACTCATCTAATTCCGACAGTAAAAAGTCGTTTATAATGGCTCTGTAGCGTTCGCCAGCAAAAGTGACCGTATTGCCGATGGCGCTCAGTGGCGGAAATTACCAAAAACCTGGCCAAGACTGTTAAAAACTAAAATCAGAACTGCTGTTGTTTTTACATGCCAATTAGCTTACAAATAAGTCAAGTACATGATCTGATTAAACCCGCTTTTTTTATATTCATTTAGTCAGGCAATATGCGACTGAAGTGGCAACCTTTTAATAAGCCGCAGTTAAAGATTTTGTTTGTACGAGAAGGTTGGTTTTTCTTAGTCTTGTAGATGCGCAAATATTTTCTTCATAAACAATATGGAATCTGTTGCTAGTGGTATGTTCAATGAAATTAATAAAAAAAACAGTTAAATAATTTTATGTTGTATGTTGGTGTATGAGTATACTAGTAATATGAAAAGAAACGCCGTTTTGGGAATAAAAAAAAAATTTTGATTTTTGTGTAGTAAGGTGAAAGTTTATGTTTCTCGTGAAATCCCGTAGTGAAATGTAGCTCCTAATTTACCTTGATATATCCTTTATAAGTTTTTAATAAAAAAAAGTTGCGATATTTTACTATGTTAAGAGATATTGTAGATAAAACCTGTTGAAAACACTAAAAATGCAAGTTCGTTTCAATAAATAGTTTTCGTTTTTCCTGTTTTTTGACATAGGCTCACATTCAAACCTAATTGTTTTTATCAAGAAATCAGCTAAGTGAGGTCTTATGATTTCAATATACACAATTTGGGTGGGTGGCTTCGACATTCTGGACAGACAACACCCGAAGGACGGTGGATTGAGATCTTCGCTGCGGAAAATAACTTAACCTAACATGTAAATGAGCCCACAGGAATACCAGACGTTGACAGTTATACCGCCAACACCCTGGACTTGTTTCTAACTTCTCACCCTGATAAGTACACCGTTGATGTACATTCCGCTCTAGGCTTGTCAGACCATTGTGTTATATCAGCTAATTTCTCGTACGCCGACCACACAGTTAGAGAAAAGACGCCTAAAAGAACCGTATGGCAATACGAGAAAGCCAACTGGAGCGGTCTTAACAGCTTCCTTATGAATTTTAACTGGTCGTTATGTTTCCTCAATAACGACGTGGATGCCGCTGCTGTTATGATCACAGACACCATTCTCTTTGGAATGAGAAACTTTATCCCTCATCGGATGAAGAGTATCAAACAAAAAGAAAAGGCATGGTACGAATCGAGCTGTAAAGGGGCTGTCAGGGTTAAAGAAATGTTTTTTCGGTCCTTCAAGGCCAGCCCAACAGAAGAAAATCGAAAAAAGTTCAAAGTTCGAAAAAAAAGCCAGAAATGACTGCAACGCCTTTCTTAAACGTGTAAAATTAAAATACGACCAAAAACTGAGGCAAAAAATACAACAATGTCCCAAAGGTAGTAAAAATGTTTGGTCGTTCGTCAAAAATATTAAAAATTCTGCTTCATCCTCCATCCCAACACTCATTTACAATGACATTCCAGCTGTCAGCTCTTTGGACAAGGCCAATCTGCTTGCTGCACACTTTGCGGCTCAACATTCCCAGATTGTGCTTTGTCTTCAATGGGACAAATCCACTTTCGCACTTATGTAGTAGAGTTCTTAAAGATCTTAATATACATAAATCCGCTGGTCCAGATGGTATATCTCCCCTCCTTCTGAAGAGGTGTTCTTCGTCTCTAGCAAAACCACTGCGTAAGCTTTTTCATCAATCCTACTCTTTAGGACTCTTTCCGAGAAAATGGAAAACAGCATTTGTCCAGCCCGTTCCTAGAAAAGGCGAATCTTCCTCTCTCTCTTCCTACAGACCCATTGCACTTACGCCCTCCTTTCCAAGATCATGGAATCGCTGATAAGCCGCCAGCTCATGAAATATCTCGAAAACCGATAACTTTTCATTGCCCGGCAATATGGTTTTCGTAACAACAGGTCCACTGGTGATTTGATCAATCTGGCGAAAGCAAGATAGTTGCACTTGATATTTTCAGAGCTTTTGCCAAATTTTGGCATCAGGCTCTTTTGTCGAAAATGCGTGCTTTTAGGATCGAGGACTTCCTTCTTCAATGGATTAGAAATTACCTTTCGGAACGTTCAATTCAAGTTGTCTTGGATGGTTTCAAGTCTGATATTCACAAAATAAATGCTGGTGTACCCCAGGGCTGCGTTTTGTCTCCGACACTCTTTTTAATTTTCATCAACGATCTCTTGTCTGCTACCTCCAATCCAATATACCCGATAAACTTTCCATCCTCGGTATGTGTGTCAATGACAACTTACGTTGGAATGACCACATATTCGATGTCATTAAAAATGATGCGAATTGTCTAGGTTTCCTCAAAATATGTAAGAAATCTCAATCTGGCCTCAATATATAAGGCATTTATCCGCCCGAAATTAGAGTACAATGCCCACATCTGGTCGAGTGCGTCCAAAACATCTCTGCACCTACTAGATAGGATCCAAAACCGTGCGATAAAACTCATTTGTGATACTCGTACTAATATCACTCAAATAATGGACACCCTCGAACACCGATGTAAGGTCTCGTGTCTGACTCTGTTTTATCTCTCCATAGAAATCGCTAGTACCATTCCGCCCCTTCAAACTTTTAACCTTAACACCCGTCTCGCTATGAATGCTCATCAGCATACCCTCAACCCCACTTTCGGACGTACTCTAAAATATCGTGATTCGTGCCGAAGCTGTACAACTCGCTTATGGAATGTCCTGCCTAGTTCTTTATTTCCTAGTCATTATAACCTTAAAAACCAATGTTCACCGGTACCTCTCTTTCCATCCTCCCTGATTTTCATTCGCCCACGCTGCGTGCAAACATTTTAAGGGTACTAAAAAAATAATCCCTTGAGCTCGCGCAAATTATAAAAGAAAAACTTCTTCATCACATGATTTAAAAAAAAAAATTGAGTTTTTATCAGAAAAAGTCGAAAACTTGACTCACATTAATACTCGTACATCTGATAAAACAATGAAAATCTTAGCTAAATTTGTGAGTGGATATAAAGATCGATGGTTAGCTTCATCTAGAAATTACAGAGCTTTCCAAAATAAATTCAAAACCTGGTTGGAGTTCGAAATACCGTTTCCATGCCGAACCCATTGACTAGCTGGACGGCCACAAATTGACTTTATTGAGCTTAGTGAAAGGGCAAAAAGGCGAAAAACGGAAGGATTTCGCTCTGAATTTGGGCCGGAATAATTAAGCTATGTGGCACAAATGCCACTTCGGCAACAAGGGAAAATCGATTCTTCCACAGTAATAAAAGATGTAGCCTTTTCAACTCCATCACGCACCAAAAAATACTAAAAAGCTTTTAAAAATTGGACTGTGAAATACTATAATTCCATATACTGCAGACGGAGCTTCGTCAATATTTGTTGAGTCCAAATTAACAAAGTTTCAATACGATATTATTAGAGATGCAGCCAAAAAACATGGTGCCAATTTATATCCTAGCTATGAAGCGATTACGGAAGCGAAAAAAAAATGCTATCCAGAAAATTTAAACATAACAGAGTCCTTTGCAGAATCACCAGTTTAAAGTTTACTCGATCACACTACCCAAAGTTTGTTCAAATCTATCGAAGAGGTTGTTGATAGTTTAAAATGCGGGACCTTCACCTTATACCCAAATGAGGTTTAGATGGAAGCTCTGGCATGAGCGAATGTAAGCAACGTTTTTTAGGCCCAAACATTTCAGATGTCAACATTTTTTTACTCGTAACATCCTTTGTACCTGTTCAGCCTATATCAGGAAATGCATCCTCAGTTAAGAAAATTATTTTGTGGCAGAATCCTCGCCCATCTTCAGCAAGGTTTATAGACCCATCCGGATTCAATTTGTTCTTGAGACAACGGATATTACAGTGAGATGTGGAATTTATTGAAAACCAAATATGATCATTGAGTGAGACTTGTATAAACCTTGAAAATAGAAGTGTTTCGGTTAAGCATATAATGCTACTGATCATGATAGATGGAAAAGTCTGCAATGCAATCACCGAAAATTCGTCAACATAAAGATGTTATTTATGCTGACTAACTGCAAAGGATTTTAACAAAATGGGTCTAATTCTTTCCAAAAAAGTTCAAGATAAATCAAAACTAAGGTTCGGTCTATCGCCATTGCATGCATGGATTCGATTTTTCGACTGTTTGATCCATGTTTCATATAAAAAATGGTAATTTGGCAATGCAAGCGCGTGGTGATGAAAATAAAAAAAAGAGGAGAAGAAAACAAACAGAAGATCCAAGAAGCCTTTAGATGACGAACGGGCTTGTTAGTCGGCAGACCAAAACCAGGTTACGGAAGCTCAAATGATGGAAACACAGCCCGCAGGTTTTTTGATGACTTCATCGCAAATAACCAATGTATACCAAAATTTAATTAATCGTTTTCGAATAGTTTTACTTACAATATGCAGCGGTTTCTCGATAAAAACAAACGAATTTAAGGAGTATTGCATTAACACAACTAACATGTTTGTGCAACTGTACCAGTGGTATAATATGCCAACAACAGTGCAGAAGATTTTAATACAGGGTTCAGAAATTCTCTCCGAAGCAATACTTCCCATAGGACAACTCTAGGAGGAAGCCCAAGAAGCTCGAAATAAAAATATAAAACGTTTTCGAGGCAAAAAATATAGGCGATGTTTTTCACAACCTCTTAGTTTTTTCGGATCCGTACATAAGTAGCATTAGAAAACATTTTTCGAAAAAATTAAAATCATATCCTCCTGAAGTCTTGCAAGCTGTTTAGTTTACAAGTTTCATAAAAAAAACATAAGTTTTTTTGACTATTAATAATTTGCTTAATGAGCTTTGTTAAAATTTGTTTATTTATTTATAATTGTTATCTCTTTCAATTGTATTTTTGTTAATATGTTTCTTTTATTTATTTAAATTTAAATTCTACATTTTTTTCTAAAACATTGTCGTTATTATAATTTTTTTTTTATCGATTAGATATAATCAAAAAATATTCCTTTTGCATTCGTAATAATAAAAAATAAATAAATGCTTTTAAATATAAGCATTTATTGCATTTAAAATACAAAAAATAATTTTGGCCATGTTTTTGTGATTTTCCGCCACTATGTGGCGTCGTCAAAAAAATCGCCGCACCATACAGTAGCTTTGAGTGGATTTAATGGCTCTTCGTGCATCACACGCGGTTTTTCACTGCCCCAGAAAGGAAGATTTTGCTTATTGACGTAACCGCTTAAGTGGAAATGCGCCTCGTCGCTCATGATGATTTTCGACACAAAATCGTCCTCTTCGTTGTTGAGATTAAGGATGGCTTTATAGTAATTTACACGCGCTGACGGTCAGAAGGCATTAACTGATGCGCTGTTTGAACTTTCTACGGTAACATGTGTAAGTTTTTTACTAAAATTCGCGGTGGGGTGCGTCTGGTGATGCCCAATTACCGTCGTCTGGTTGATATTTCTTCGTTCTCAGCGACATCGGCAGCAACAGCCGCGATATTCTCGGCTGAACGACCAGTCCGGTGGCGGCCACGCCCTGCAAGGTCTCGTGTGGTTCCACTCGGTTCGAGTCGAGTAGCTAAGCGCCGGAATGTTTTCCCAATTGGCGCAACATGATTAAGAAATCGACGTCGAAAATCACGCTGCGCTAACACCACCGACCGGTGATTGGTCAAAAACGTGGACACAATTATTCCAAGCTCTTGCGCTCCATTGCTCGTCTGTTTGTATACTGCAACTGTCTAGTTCACAAATGTCTAATATGATTGACTTACGACGCCGTTTGCAAAAATTATACCATCTTCCGTTAGAGTGACTATTTTGCGCCACCTAGTACCATTGCAAACGTGCAGCAAGATTTTAGATTTTCACCTATTTCGATTATTGCCAAACTCGCCTAAGGGGTTATACTTTGCCAATGAGCAGAGATTAAACTCTAAGGCTCTACGAATATAAGCGTGGCGATATGCAGTTACTGTTTGCATATAACTGAAAACCCAAGTCTATAAGTACGAACCCCATATCTTATTTTATACCCCTTAAACTGAACTAAAACTAGTACACCTGTGGTGTTAACATTTGGCCCATGCTGAAATTGAAGCACCCATCGCACAGAAAACCCAACTTGGATGGGTGTTACTGGGAACAGTTCCTGAAATTCCTCGAAGGCTTCAAAGTTTGGTGCAACTGGTGGATCTTGACGTACAGATGCGTAATTTTTGGGAGATGAAAGAGGCTCCGTTTCCAATTCAATCATCGGAGGAAGAAATCGAATGCGAACGATATTTTACCACACACACAAGACGCCTATCCGACGGCCGTTATGAGGTAGCGCTACCGTTTAAAGGAGAAAAACGCCCAGTTTTAGGGCATACCCGGGAAATCGCGCTGAAACGATTCGCGTATCTGGAACGACGTTTGCAAAAAGATGAGAAGCTTCGAACTGAATACAGTCGATGTATCATGGAGTATCTTACCATGAATCATATGGAGGAGATTGATCTGAAGAACGACGCCACTCGTTTCTCCCACGTCATGCTGTGGTAAAGGAAAGTAGCTCCACGACAAAAGTAAGAGTTGTTTTCGACGCAGAATCAAAAAACACCTATAGTACCGACCATTTCATGATGGGGCCTAAGCTCCAGACAGACATCATCAAAGTCATCTTGAGGTGGAGGAAATACGAGTCACCGCAGACGTTGAGAGGATGTACTGACAATTTTGGGTAAACTAAGCGGATAGAAATTATAAAATAGTTCTCTGGAGACTTGGAGTAGGTGAACCGATCAAAGGGTTTAAGCTCAAAACCGTCAAGTTCGGCACAGCGTCTGCTCCCTTTCTAGCCATTCGTACTACTCGAAGTCAAGTTTCCAATAGGGGCAGCAGTTATCAAGGAGGAGATGTATGTCGACAACGTATTAAGTGGGTTGAAACTCCGAAAATGGACATCGAATCACATGGAGTTGATCAGCGACATTCCTGAACAGGATCGGGAAAGTAACTTCGAGCTCCGTCTCGGTTCTTTTCAACATGTCAAGACCTTGGGCATCAGATGGTTTCCAGAAACAGATTCATTCTTTTTTCAAAATTTTTCGACAAAAAGATCAGTTTTGTCGTCGATAGCGAAACTTTTTGATCCTCTTGGATGGATAGCACCATGTACCATCAAAGCAAAAATCTTGATGCAACAGTTATGGAAACGAGGTAGAGAGTGGGATCAACTAGGCCAGCATTCTTAAGGAGTCGCTGGCAGTTTGAGGAACCGAGGCAAGCAGACAGATTCAACACTGAAGAGGAGGCAAAGACAATCAAATCGCACCATGTCACGACAGACAACATTAACGAGATACTAAAGGTGATACAAAAATTCTCAAAACTTTCGAAGGTTGTTCGGGTCCTGGCGTACTGTTTGCGATTTTTACAAAACTGCAAAGCGGAATCGAAATCAAAACAAACAGGAGTTCTTAAATCAGAAGAGTTATAATCCGCAACACAGCTAGCGATTCGAACATCTCAAAGGACCATGTTCTCAGCAGAATTGGAGGAACTTCAAGGCAAGAACACGATCCCAAAATCATTAAAGTCACTTAATGCATTCTTGGACGGAAACGGTATCATATGCGTAGGCCACCAGCACTTTGCAGACCTGGTAATTCGCGATGCACATCAAAAGTCACTTCATGGAGGTATTCAGAAAATGATATCGTATACCCGTACAGCCTGGATACTGGATAACAGACATCAAGAGGACACAAGGCACAACACATGCAGCAATTTATGGGCAGTTTACCAGCTCCTCGAGTTAGAATGACGCGACCCTTCAGTAATACCGGCGTTGACTATGCAGGTCCTATAGGAAAGGAAGAGGAACGAAGAGTTTAAAAGGATATTTCGCCATTTTTATCTGCCTATCAACCAAGGCAATTCACTTAGAAACTGTTTCCTAGTCTATAAGTACGAACCCCATTTTATACCCCTTAAACTGAACTAAAACTAGTACACCTGTGGTGCTAACAGTTACAGATGGACAATATACTATATGAATGCTTTAACTTTAAATTATTACTAAAGCTTTCAAAAATGCCAACCGAGCAAAAAAGGACGGTAGAACAAGCATGAGGACCAAGCGAGCAGCAAGAGCAGAAGAGGAGCAGTGTTCGGAAGCTTTACGAAAAAGTAAAAAAACGCTAACAAGCCAATAAGACACGAACAGAGACCTGTTGATATGAGTAAGGACATCCACTAGTAGAGTGGCAGTCGAGGCTCGGAATAGCACAAAAGCTCTTCCGCAGTGTAATAACAATTTGGGCAAGGCCGATTTTCTTCTTTAAGCCAGAACCCTGACAATGGAAAGCAAGATTTCCGTCAATTGAAATAATGTTTGTACCAAAATTCATGCAAGAAGTTGTACATTTTCTAGAGCAAAACGTGCGCTAAAGAAGAGAAATGAGGTCAAAAAGATTTTAGCATTTGATGTCAGTCACAAATGGATAATCTCTGTTTCACTGAAAGATTGTTGAGATAGGAAAAACCCGCACACCGGGACAGATCCAGAACGGAATAGATGGCAGCGACCTGGAAATAAGTAATGCCTAACGAAAGGCCTAACGCAGCATCGACTTACCTAAATGTACTTAATCAGCACAACAAGACTCATAAAGCAGTAACTTTTCTCCAATATCAGTTATCAGTTACTACGCCAAACCGCCAGAACTCTAATACGGAAAACTGTAAGGTATTCGCGTGGGCAGATTAGTAGGTTATGTTGTGGTGGACCACCTTCCAGATGAGAAAAATTTTTGGACAGTAGGTGAAGAGATGTAAGAGATCTAAAACTAGAAGCATAGGCACATTCCGTCCGAGCAAAACCCAACTGATACATACATATATAGCTTCTCGGTAAATCCTTCCTTTTCAATTGCTATCTTGATATCATTGGTGGAAGGGACCAGCATCTCTAAATGACGTTTGGCACATGACATTTCCGAATCAACCAACCGATAAGACAAGAATTCCATCAGTACAGCGATCCAGAGACCTTCATGTGTTCACAGGCTCACATGGGTCATCTTGTTCTACAAGAGAATTGCTGAAAGCCTGCAAAAAGGAAGCTAAATATGAGGGAAGTGTTCATTTTCACCGCTGTGGCTACATTCAGCAACATTAGCAACAGTAAGACCCACAGGTAGAAATATTTCCTTCTAAGGGCCAACATCTAAAGTAAAGTAAAGTGAGTCCAAGTATTGATGAGCCAGAAGTAATGCAAGTTGGGACAGACTTCAAAACGAGGATGTAAACTTCAATCAGCATTTGGTTCCAACCAAATAAATTCGGAAGAAATGTTTTGCGCCCAATTTGGAACATATTTGTTAATATATATGTATTTGTCTATTGCTCATTTCAAGAATTTTTGCTGGTCACAAACTTCCCGACGGCATTCTAAACTTTTTCTTGTAATTCGTTCAATAAACAACCCTCTAGCGATTTACCAAATCACATACAGCCCATCAAGATGGCACGATGTCTAAGTTGTTTTGCAAACAACTTAGCACTCAAACAAAAAGCACACCAACGCCAACAACAATAACAACAACAACGACAGCAGGAAACTTTTCAAGGACCTTCTAGGAATACAAAAAAAAAAAAATAAAAAAAAAATGTAAGAGAAAAAAACGGTGAAACCCACGTCACAGTTCGATAAATCAGTGTGCGCCAAATGCCACTGTCAACCAAACAAACCAAATGTCGCAAATTTCCTTTCTTAAATCCAGGAAATGTCTCTCCATCCCGCGAAGAGTTCGCCTGTTCCCTGACTTATTTGTTGTTTATCCATCAAGAGGTGGGGTGAAGTATAGTAAACTTACCCTCGATTCCTGTTCACTTCACCGTCATCGAATTCAATTACCTCCGTTCGAATTGATTTATTCGATTTATTGAATTTTTATCAATTAAGGACTCGCAACCACCATCGCCATCATCGCGATGCCAATGTATCCGTACATATATACTAATGTACACACGTAGTAGAGACGACACAGGTTTTGAACTAATTCCAGCCATCTGTTCTGAGAGTAAAAGACTGGCTGACTGAAAGACTCGGGAATAGGGAACAGAGTACAGAGAATATTTTAAGCAAATATTCATTTGAGCTAAAGTGCAACTAACGGAAAGGATAACAAGGATAATCGTACACTGCTTTGCTAAGGGCTGCTTTCAACAGCAAAGATGTCAATAACGTGCAACTCTCAGTCTCAATGCATCATCATCAGGTATAACATCAGTGTTAGCATGAGCATCAGCATCTCGACATCATGTCCTTGTAGCTTTTTTAATAACACAATTATTTGTAGTCCTTTTTTTATATGCACGCGAAAAACAAAATCATCCCTTTCTGGGTCGCGTATCCTTGCCATAAATTTACCTCGCAACAGATGTCAATCTAACAGCAGCCTTGGATAGACCCGGAGTGGGGGTAGTTTAAATGGGTTGAGATGGCGGTGGTAGTGGGAAGATAGCGACAAGGACGAAGCGCATAAACCTAACAATTTGTATGCTCTTCTTGAGTAGGAATTTGTTTTTTTTCTCCTTTTTTTCTTATGATGCTCATAGCTCCTGGTTCCTGGTTCCTGGTTTCGCTTATATTGTACATACTCGCATTCGTATCGCGCTGGGATAAGGATTCTTAAACAATTTTCATCTCGCCCTCTTTCTCGCTCTGTCACACAGTCTTTGATTATGTCAGTGACTGTGAATAAACAGTGAAATAGAATAAAAGGACGAAATTGCGACAGATTGCAAGTAGGGAACGACATTCTCACGTGATGCCAGTACGAGTACGAGTACGAGTACGAGTACAAGTTTAACTACGAGTACGAAGTGCTCGTTTATACGTACAAGTACAGATACTCCTGCCAGCGACAGATATGAATTGAGGAAGTAGTACTTGTAGTTGTAGTTGTAGTTGTAGTTGTAGTTAAAGTTGGAACTAGGGACAAACCCCTTTTTTGCAATAAATAACAGTCGAGGGGCTGGTTGGGGTTGTTATTCCGTCTGCATTTACCAGGATATAGGGATACTTAGGATGGTGGTATACTCGTAGCCTTGGTGGAGGGAAAAAAAAGCTTTGCATGCAAATATTTACCGTTTGTTCATTTTGACGATAAATGTTGACAAGAACTTCAATCTTTCTTGAGTAGACGACAAAACGAGAGAGGAAGGAGAAAAAGATTTTTTTTTTCTTTTCTTTTCTTTTCTTTTCTTTTCTTTTCTTCTGTCAAAAGCAATGAAGACAAGTCTTGGATAGAGGAATAACGGAAGAGGGTAGAGAAGTCCTGTACCAAAAAGTGTATTGGGCGTATGTGGTGTGAATGAGGTAAGTAATTGCGGGATGTCCTTGTTAGGATATATTGAAATGAAATTTATTTCCCTTTGCATAAATTGAACGAGCTAAAGCGGAAGGAAAGATGTTTTAAGATATTTCAACGTCGACATACCTACATACTGTTTCATGTCATCTAGTGCTTAGTTAAGGTTCAAAGATACCTATGTACATAGATATTATACGCTAGGCTGTCGTGTCGTTTTGAAATTTTAATGTTCTTCTACTCCTCCGGCAAAGAAATACCTTTACGAGTGTATAGGGTGGGTAGGCTTCATAATGAGAAAAGAAGAAAAAGTTAAAAATAAATAAATGTCTGTAAACCATGAATGGGATGCAAAAGATACATTTTACATATGGTCTGGCTCTTTCAAGGAATTCATACGAAACCTATGTGTGTTTTGAACGTTCTTTTTAAAAAAAGGCACTGAGCTTTTGATAAACGACTCGTGTGGAGATGCTGCTTAAATGTCTTGGAAAGGTCAGTGTCCTTATGAATAGAACGCACTTGAACGCAATAACGCTGGTACTTTTCATAAAGCGATGTTCAAAAGTTTGAAAGGAAGGTGTTAACGTTCTTGGGCATAAGAGTTAACTTTAGATTTTTAACCGAATAAAGCAAGTGTTCTTGGAATTCCTTCTATTTGCACGTAGGCTTCACTCTACGAGTAAAAGACATTTACAAACATCTTGAAGACTTCGTTTACTTTGACAAAGGGAGTCATGGTAAATTTTCTAACATCTTGTTGGAAAAATTTTTAACGAGTTAAACAGAGGTTTAGTTTCCTAGCTTGGAGCACTTTACATGGGAGATTCTTCTGCATAGAACACTGCGTTCCCATCTTCCGATCATCGAAGAAAAGGCTGTCAAAAAAGGCATCCCGGTCATAGTGCCAAGTAATCACATAGTACTTGTAAATAAAGAGTGGTTTCTATGTATGGAGGCATTGAAAGAAGGCCCCAGACCTCTAGCCTAACACAGCCAGGTAGGCTTTTCGCAATGAAATTATTCAGTCGAGCGAATTAAAACCGGATGCTAACTCAACAAATCCAAGAAATGCAAATATGTATAGGACGGTTACTTTACATGTGCTTGCGTATTAAGCTCCAAAAAACTACCTGTGTGCTGAGTATTATTTTAAAAGGGGCTAATAAGCAGAAGAATATAGGTAACAATCTCTCGTTTATTCCAAGCAAGTTTACTTGCCTCCCTATGGTGATGCGTCATACTATACTGGAGTCCATTTACATTGGTCAATAAATTAAAATCTGTTCAGTGGTGACCTTGGTGGCTCAAGATCCTCAAGTAAAAATACTTTTTAAACTGCATCAACTGCAGTCAGTCTTATAGTCATTGCACATAAGATCGTATTTACCATCTAATGTTAATAGCTTGATTGGTGGTGATGTAGGCTACATCAACCGTCGCCCGCATTTCCACATCTTGGAAGCTAACCATCGACTCTGGTGCACTATTTTATTATCAACTGTAAAGCTCAATATGTTAGTATGTATAGAAACGAGCTATACAAAGCCATAACTATTTTTGGTTTCCATGCCAGACTCGTTCGAATGTTCAAGAGAACTACTCGTAAGTACTTGGGTACAATGAGAACAAATGCTTACTTACTTCTGTGGCGCTACAGTTCGGGGTGAACCTTGTTCTCAGCCAATAAGCCCCTTGAGTTACCTCGGTCCTTAGCTAACCGTCTCCAGTTACTTCAAGTCGGTTGAGGTCCCTTTGAACTTGTGCGCCACATCTCAGGCGAGGTGACGGGTGGCAGATGGAGGCAGATTTCTAACTAGATCGATATCGCCTTACAGCTCGTCGTTGAATCTCCTTCTCCAAAGCCCGTCAACACAACCGGAACCGAATATTTTATAAAGGGTGCTTTAGCGGAATAAAGTAGGACAGGGATAATCTAGACCTTAATAGAGTCTTCTTCAATATTCGAGATAAGGCTTTACTGCTCAATTGAAGAACCCAAAGAAGCCAAAGAAGCGGCGATTGGCAAGAGTTATTATTTGTTTTATCTCTACTGAGGTATTGTTGGCAGAATTGATCACAGAGCAGGGCTAGATAAGTCCCTTATTGCCTCACAGTTGTAGCAGTCGACTGTGATGTTCTGTCCAATTCGTCGATTTTGTGTGACAGCGTATACTTAGTTTTGCCTTCATTTACCGCTAAACTCATTTTGATAGCTTCCGCTTCAATAATAGCGAGCGGTGCGTGGACAGCCCGCTAAGATCTCCCAATTTTGGTAAGTTTTTGCCTCCAGTATTCACTTGTGAGTTCCGCACAATTTTTTCAAGTATGATGTGTTGGAAGGGATGCCAAAGTCAGCTCACCTCTATAGATGCTATCATATGAGGCTTGAAAAGCTATAAAAATGTGGTGAGTATCGATTTGGACTTCTTGAGTTTTTTCCAGGATCTGCCAGAGTGTGAAGGTTTGATGGATTGAGATGGTATGATACCGTACTGACATGGACCAATCAGGTTGCTAACGAAGGGTCTCAGATGTTCACTCAATATGGCAGATAAAAACCCGTATGCAATGTTGGCAAGATTTACACCTCTATAGTTAGCTCAGTTGAGCGAGTCATCTTTTTTGTGGATCAAGCAAACGGTGCTGAGATTCTATTCATCAGCCCTACTCTCTTCTGACCAGATCTGAAAAATGACTTGATATATAATCTGCATAAAGTCACTTCCAGTAGCTTTGAATCCCTTGGTCGATAACCCGACAGATCCAGCACCTTTCTTGGACTCATTTCGTTTTTGTCAGGTGGGCGGGAGGTTTGGCTATTCCAATCTAAGTTGGAGGGTCTGTTCTTCCTGACGAGGAATTTTTTCCATATTGTCAGCACCGACTGTGAACCCAATACAAGGTTTCTTCTACACCTCTACAGGTTTCTGTATGGATTTTAGTTGTAAGTTGATCCCAGAGTACAAACTTTTAACATCGTCTATCGCGGCACTTCTCGTTTTACTTTTTTATTTCCCCAAGAAGCCGATATTTTTTCCCGTAGAGCTCACGACTGGTTCCGGTCCTTCGTTGCAGCGCCACTTTGTAGGTTTATTGTTTAGCTGGATGTGCTTGCCGGCACTTTTCTAGGGGTGGTCGGGTAAAACTCAATACATCAGTTGTCGCATCTCTGATGCCATGTTGCCAGTGTTCTCACTGGTATTCGGTACTTGCTGCTGGCGGCGTAGGAGTTGTTGAAAGGTTTCGGGATACGCGTTCGGCAAAGATTTTGATGGTCTCTTGTGATTTTTGCTTTTCCACATTATATCTGCTCATAGTAGTTCTTTTTTGTTGTGCCGCTTGGGATATCGCATGTCGATTTTGTATATTGAGATATTGCCGCAAAGTCAATACGCCTTAGTCCATTACCAAACGTCGTATCGTGTAGGCTATACTAACCAACTGTCCTTCTTTACTTTCCTGGCTGTTAAATCGCCCAGTGTAATTTTATCGTTATACTGTGGACATAATTCATATATGTATATGTCTTGTCAAGGAGCTCGTAGAAATATTATTTAGTAGCGCCTTTATTGTCTTTCTTGTCATGTGCGCATGCACTCGTAAGGCTTAAGTTAGCGAGATAAGCCTTGATGCGTATTGTCATAAGACGCTCATTTACGCTTCGGAAGCTCAAGACTTTTGGTTTTAGATTGTCAAATCCGCACCCGAATGACCACCGTTTCTGTTCCCTAGAGCAGTCACAATAGCAGATGTCACAGTTTTTCACCCTCCTTTTGTTCGACCCATCCCATTTCACGAACACAGCGGCTTGTGACCTAGGGCAAGTTGTTTTATTTCCTTCGATTTTATTGTGACCTCGAATAAAAGTAAATTTAATTATCATTCCGTAATTTATAATTTCTCAACTCATGTTAGGGCCAGCTAAGCTTTCTCAATTCAGACATAGATCCTTGACCTTTCCCTCCTATTTTCACAATTTAATTGATAGCCACTAACATCTCATATATCTTCCTTTGAAACTTAAACTAACTTGAAGTGGTATACTTGTATTAGATTATTCTCTTTCACTGACATTAGTGACTTTTCAGTCTTTGTCAAAGTGCAATCCTCACCTCAAATAACGTCAGCTTGAGATTGCCGCAGCAGCTAGTGCTCCATTGGCATAAGACAGAATACGAAAGCAAGTTGACTCGGCAAAGAGGCTTAAAGTTTTTTTCTCTAAGAGACTGATTTCTTGCCTTGGTAAAAGGTCCAAATAAATTGTCTATCTGAATAATAAGCCAATGTGTCGGTTTGCAACAATAATGGAGTCAGGCCAAATAGCTTCCAAAAACATAAGTCCATTTCAAGTACTCGCACACTAATAGTTGATTACTCTAGGGCTGTGAGAGCTTTAGAACAGATGCCGATGGCAGAAGCCTGGCACACAGTAATGTATTATCAACTACATACATACGTGTAGATGTTTGAACTTTTGAAAGCGCTAAACAGAAAATCGATCATCATACACCATCGCAGTGAACATAGAATTAGACGTTATTCAACCTGTCAGGTAGAACAGCATGCTTAGTACTGTGTTTCTGTATCTTAGAATGAACCTAGGGCACGCCAGTATTTATTCCTCTATCTTATGAGTTTGTCGCTATGTTAACCTTTTTCGACCCTAGGTCCTGGTTTAAGGTTAAAAGTTATATTGCTGATGAAATTTTTTGACAGTTAATCATTTAAGTGATTTTTGCTAGTTTGATTCCAGCCAAATCTTATCCAGTTTACCCTGCGTTCGTAAGTTTCGGTGTCTTTTTCTAGATCTCTATAGTTTGTAACTTTCTGGTAATTTGTTGACACAAGAAGTAAGACTTGCTTCCATTCTCTTAACTGCATTGAAGGTTGTGCAATTGCCGGGTTAGCAGATATGATGATTGCTCGACATAACTATATTTTTTGTTTAGTTTGTCGTCATTGCTATTACTTTATAGTGTCCGGATTCATGAGAACATCAATTCCTTCATCCTATGTGATGAACAACGCAGAGCTATATGCCCTTCTCAACATATGTAGTTTATTTCAAATGAATGTGCCTTAGGATATCTCACTATTTTGAAGTACCTACCTACATACCACCCTGATCAAAAATTTCCCGCACCACATCACCGTGTGGCGCCGCTTTTGTTCCGCTTTGAGTTCTTCTTTTTTTGTTGAGTTGGTAGATCTGTTGTTGACATTCTCTCTAAATCTTACCGTCATAGCTTAACATTTGCAAAAGTTACGTAGTCAAGAGTACATCTACTCCTGTGTGTGTTGGCGATTTTTTACAATTTTAGAATGGATTTAAATTTGCAACAACGAACTTGTATTAAATTTTACGAAAAAAAACGGATTTAATGGTTCGCGAAAGTTGGAAATGCTGGAAAAGTGTTTCGGCAACGATTCTCTAAAGAAAACGGTCGTTTGCCAGTGGTACGAACGGTTCAAAAGTGGTCGTGAGTCAATCGAAGATGATAAACGCAGTGGCAGACCATCGACATCGAAAACCGACATTATGAAATAGAAGAAATGTTGCCCAATAACCGCAAATTAACCATCAGAGAGATAGAGGAGGACTTGAACATGGAACATGCCTATGGATCCGTCCAAGACATTTTGGTTAATGATTTGGGTTTCCGTCGTGTAGCAGCAAAGTTGGTGCCAAAAGACTTCAATTTCATGCATTCGTGTTGACGTCGCAAAAGAGATAATTTGTGAGGCTGAATCCGATCCCACATTCATCAAAAGGATCATTACTGAAGACCAGACGTGGGTTTATGAGTACGACATGCAATCCAGACATCAGGCAAGTGAATGGCGTTCACGAAATGAGCCGAGACCAAAAAAACCACCTCGTTTTCAGTCAAAAAAGAAGGCAATGCTTACGGTTTTCATAGATTACAAGGATGTAGTGCATCATGAATTTTTGCCAGAAGGCCAGACAGAAAACAAAGGATATTATTTTGGAGTTATGAGAGGTTTGCGTGAAGCAATTCGCCGAAAGAGACCAGAATTGTGGGCAGAAAACTCGTGGATTTTGCACCATGATAACGGACCATTATTATTCGTAATTTTTTGACGAAAAATTCAACAAATACAGCCACCGAACTCACCTGATTTGACTCCCTGTGACTTCTTTCTATTCAATCGAGTTAAAAACTAGTACGGGGAACGCGTTAGCAGCCGAGAGGAAGTATTGGAAAAATCGCAGGAAGCTCTGATGGACATACCGAAAACCGAATATAAAAAATGTTTCGAGGATTGGATCAAGCGCTGGCATAAGTGTGTTGCAGTCGATGGGGATTACTTTGATGGGGATAATATAGATTTAGATGAATAAAATTGTATTTTTAATTTTCTGAATGAATTCCGGGAACTTTTTGATGTGGATGTGGTATACATCGGTCTTAGTATCTTCGTTGGTCTCAATATCATCGTCCAATACAGAAAAATCTTAAAGCAGCTTGCACCTTAATAAACTGGAAAAGGTACCGTGAAGTCATGATAGTGTATTACTTGACGCCATTCTCTACTGCATCAATTCACCAAAAAAATCCATGGACGTATTGCATTTCCAAAGGCTCCGCGTCTCTGCATCGTCAAATTCAACAAATTTTTTCAGGACCATATTTCATTGCCGAGATATGCATAAATTTTAGTTACCTAAACTGGACTCCAGAATATAACATAATCGACATCACAGAAACCGCTTTAGATTTTGAATTCCTGACTTTTATATGTCTGTTTACGAATGCGACCACATATGTGAGTACCGCTGATTTACAACCTTGAAAACTATGAAAAACGTCGACCAAATGCATGGTGTCCTAATCCGATAGGAAAAGTTTCAATAAATCACTGTTACCGCATCTTTTGGCAAGAAACTCGATAGACTTGACTCATAGGTATCAATGGCTACGAATGTGTTCCAATTTGATTTCAAACCCAAACAGCTGCTATCCATATAGAATCTCCTTTGATTTGCATGCCCAAATTAACAGTAAAGACTTTGTTTGAATGGATATGGATACTCCAAAATATAGTATACACTTTGTCATAAAGTAAATTATACCCCTCAACAAGCCATTTAAAGTGGTATACGTGTTCGTACCTAAATCCTAAACACACTTGTAAAGTTTAATTAAAAGGCATACCACCTCATTGCACGCCCCAAAAATGTCCATTTTTCCCAGAGCTGTCTTTACTTGGAATTAACCATCCGGCAAAACTAAATAAAGCACCATCCACACCTACCCTACCGCAACCCCTAATTATAGCTCTTACTTATCACCACTGGACCAGCTTGTGTCAATACCGTTAAAAAGTGCTCATTTCGACGTCAATTCATCCGTTTTATCCCTCTAAGCCGGATCCTTTGAGTACTAAAATGTTTCACGTTATTATTTGTTTTCTCCTTCTCTCCCCCCCTTACGCACTAATCCGTCTGAGCGTCCTCTCTCTTTTTTTGGTGATTAGACAGGATAAGTGGTATTGGCATCAGCTACTTGTACAGTTTCATTTTCAACATCGACGCCAGCATCAACCATTACCCATAACCGCAACATCATGAGACGACAGTGATGATAATATAGACTGCCACCGTCAGTTCTACCATCACCACCACGCCGACCTCGTCTAGGTTGAGACACAACAGCGGTACCAAAAATTGGATGACACTTTATTTCTAGAGAGATGAAAGGAGTGATAAATATGGTGTTGAGGGTCGGCCAAGGGGGTGTAATCGTAACGACGTACCAAGAGCCCAGAAGACATACTCCACAAACACTTGGAAGGATTCTCTATAGCTGTGGAAATTCCATAATTACTCAAGAGCCTTCACCATGCTCATGGAGCGCATTAGGCCATGAAAAGAAGTCCTTTTCGGATTAATGGCAGGTAATGTGTTACAAAAGTGAAGCCTTCAAAGGGAAGCCGGTTTAATTACTGTGAAACAAGCAACACTCCGATATAATGAAATGCTCTAACCTACTCGTAGTCCTCTTTCTGTGGGATATGAAAACCACCCCACAACTTGAACGCCTCTTGTTGGTTGGAGTATCTAAGGAAGGTGACATAGGTACTTTGTTGTTGTTTTCGAATCGATATTCCTAGTTGAGATACACTATTCGTTTTCGTACTCATACTCGTATTCCTGCCATAATTGCGTGATAGATTCATACGAAAGTGTAGTCATTTTGGTGTATGTATATAGGTGAGTGAATTATAGATGATCTTTCCAAGGTAAGGACACCATTTTTAATTCATTTGAATGCCTTTTGTTGTAGAAAACTCCAAAAAGGACTCGTGCTATAACTCACAGGATGATGTCGACAGGGAAATGCTGATATTCGTATATCGCGCTTGTATATTCTTGGAACAATACTGTCTGAAAATAAAGGTACAAAGGTGGTAGAGGGTTATCCCATGGGCGATATGAATACTTAAGGTCCTGCAATAATTCTTCCTGCTACGACTTTCGAATTCTAGTTTCCGTATGCAAGGAGTTTATATCTGAAGAGGTATTTACTTGTTTCTGTTTCCTTTTTCAATGCCAGTCTCATTGGATGTGTTGAAAATAGGCATGCGAATTACTTAGGAGTAAAATAAGATAGGCTATTTCTGGGATAATGGCTTACGCTTCACAGAAGGCCATGAAGGATCTAGATTCACTGTAATGAATTAAGAAGTGATATCCATAAAGAGTAACAACTAAGTATATGTTACGTGAACCTTGTTTCTGAACGTTGCGTATAGAATATCATATTGCCTTCAATTTTACAAAGAAGGTCTACGTGGTCCATGTGATCAAGTGACTTTTAGTATTTGCTTGGCCATTAAAAGAAGAAAAAGATGTAATTGAAATAAGGGGACTGATCACTTACCAGAAGGTACCTATGGCCCTCTGTAAGGGAGCAGTTTCATTGGGACAGAAAATACACAGACGTGTAATCACAAAGTTTTCGGAGTTCGGATGACATTTTCGGTTGGGAGCTTTTATTTTCCACGGCTTAACTTGCGGCAATGTTAAGGTAAGCGTAAAGGATTTGCTAAATCTTCATAGCTCTTTTGACTGCATTTTTCCTGTCATTAATGTTGCTCTTTTGAAAAACTGGGAAATTACCAATGGAACAAGAATTCTGTCATTCTTAACGGAGATCCTGAGAATTTTTTCTTGCCAGCAATTCAATGGGTGATCTTATTTTCCGTGAACATTTGCGAACAAAAAACCCAGGCAAGACTCAAGTAAATATTATGGTGGTTGGATATAAGTCGTTTTACTTTTGTTATTTATAGGGATAATGACCCGCGAATTTAGATGAGAACTGCTATTCAAAAGAATTATTGCTTTACAAGGTCAATTCAAGTTTAAGTTAGAAAGCTAACTAGTCCTGTAACATCATCTCTTTTGAAGTTAAAGACAATTTGGGTTTGTTTTGGACGGATTTAGGTAGGTAAAAGTAGACCCACCCACTTAGGCCCATTGACCCATTGTGATGCCACGTGAACCTATGATCGTCTTACTCATGGAACCAGTTTGAGTTTATGGTGTTTAGATCATTTAGGTCATTGTAGAAGAAAGCTTCTTAGTGAAGTTTTCTTCTCTGGGAGAAAGCTGAACATGTACAGAGTAGGTGGAGGATTGTCTGCTCCTTTTCCTCGTCCATGTATCTTCTACAGAAATCATTTCTAAAGGCGCCAAACCTTCTTGCGTGCTTACCTAAAAGGCAGTGCCTAGTTATGACACCTATAACGGCACTGAGATATTTCCTAATTAGAAGGATCAGACTCTTAGAGCGATTCAGATCCAGCTTTAGGCAGATTTGTTTGGTTGTTATTCATGTTGGTGCAACAGTCCACCTAAGGTCGGTTCTTTTATTAGCATCCAGCTTTAATATTAATTTGGACGTAGCAATTGGTATACCTATTCTACCCTTTTCCAGTTGAATAGGTAGAGTGGTTTGTTGGCCCCACAATTCAATGGAATGTCTCAGTGGCCCGGCATCCAGCAAATATGAAGGTTGAACGGCTCTGCCATCTCCGTAAGAGATGATCGGCATTCAAGGGCGGTTTAAGAATTTAATGAGACCGAGTCCAGGGACTTGATAGCGGCCTGACTATCCGAAAAGATGCGGATATCCTTTGCAGATATCACGTTTTTTCTTCAGCCAGGACAGAACTTCTTTAACCGCGAAAATTTCCTCCTGGAACACGCTGCACAGATCCATCTGTGTAAAAGTGTATTGACTTGTCGTCCATGAAAGCATATTCCTTCCAGAAGGATCTAGAGGGGAAGCTGGAAATCTTTGTCAAACCAAAGTTCAGGTATTGTGTAATCGATGTTCTCTGGAAAGATTCTTAGTACACAAATAAATTATTTGTCCACTGTGTAGTCGCTATATGTCGGGTGGTGTCAAGTGAAAAAGAATATCTAATGCCGCGGATTTAGTAGAACGTAGGGCTCCGCTTATGCATAGACATGCTGTTCTTTGGATTCTGCTTAGTTTGCTGCAGTTGACTGCATTGTCTAAGGCCACCAGACAACAACCCCTTAGGTGAGTATCGGTCTTATGACCGAGTGGGTTATACGAGCTTGAAAGCCCCATTTATTCCCAATAGCTTTTTTGAAAATAGCTTTACTGTAGTTTTACTGTAGTTTTATTGATGCTTTCTTAAATGTTAAGTTTCCAGTTTAGTTTTCTGTCAAAAATGAGACCCAGATATTTTGCTGTATCGGAAAATACTAAACTGGTAATATTTCTTGAAAGAGGGTCTATAATTGGAATTTTATATTTCCTGGAAAAGAGGACAAGATCAGTTTTATAGAGGTTTACTACCAATCCACAGCGATCTGCCCAACGGGTTAATCTGTTAGGATTTAGGTGAAGGAGTATTAATATTCTTACCTGAGATGGCTATAGCAACGTCATCCGCATAGGCGGTCACCCTGCTACCACTCGCTTCCATGTAAGTATATCAGCAATTCATTAACCAATTCCAGAGAATTGCGGCGTACCTCTGCTGACACATCTTTTAGCAGAAGCCCTACTCAGTTTGGAGTTGGTTATCCTGCTTTTTAGCATAAGACTGATCAAGTGAGTCGTCCCAACTGAGTCGTCTACCTGCAGAGTTGACAGCGCAGTCGTGATTGCGGATTTTTTTTTTTTTTTTTTATAATTTACGCGCGCCTAAGGGGTTATGAATACCCTTATACTGTTGCCCTTGCGCGGGCGGAAAGATAGAAGGAGGAGAAATGGAAGATTGTGATGCAGTGGTTTGAAACTCAGGTGTGTTTGGTTTCGATATTGACTCTCCAGGGGTGGGAGTCCGAATAGGACGGAGAGATTTTTCTTCTCTCGGAATGTGAGGTTGTGAATTTTAACGGTTGATTTGTGCTTGAAAACCCTACAACAGCCAAATCTACATGTCAGTGTTATGCCTTCACACGCAGATTTTTCTGACTGAGTTCCAATTACACAAATGAAAACTTGCTGTGGCTAGGATTCGAACCTTGACCTTCCGAGTTAGAAGCGATAGCTAGTACCACTACACCACGGCCACCGTTAAAGGCACCCTCTATGTCCAGGAAAGCATGGATTGCATACTCTCTACATATATCGTAGGGATCATTCGATGTCAGTGAACGCAGAACCGTTTCCACCGACTTTCCGTAGGCACGTGGAGCCGTGTCAAAAGTCTTGGATCAATTTTCTCTGGTAGGTATGTGGATGTTGGATATCAATCAGTCGTTTTAGAGTTTTCAGAACGAAAGATGATAGACTTATAGGTCTGAGGTAATTTTTTACAGAACGTACCTGGATTTTTATCGTAAACCTCCTGCCGTAAAACTTTATGTTTACGAGGTGCCCGTACACCCATAGGGAGCAAGGATACGCCTTGCCATCGCTCTCCGTCAATCCTTTGATACCAATTCGGAACTGTGTTGGAGGCACAGTTCCACCCTTGGTATGAGTCGAGGCCGACCTAAAACCTCTTGCTGCTCTTAGGGTCGCAGCACCCAGTACTTTTTTGCAACTCTACAATGGGTTAGACCCGTTCCCGCGATTTGGGTTTAAACCACAGCCACCATGACTCTCCCACAAGGGGGCCTACCTCTAACAAGTCAGGCCCGGACCGAAATCCGGGGGGCTCCTGACTCCCATGGTACCGTGATTTAAGTCCTGGTATGGACTACCGGTGGTCAAGACGCCAACAAGACCTATGGCCGGCAACTTGTAACTGGTCAAATCGTAGCAACCATTCATGCTATAATCTGAGGATGTTTTCGATAAGACCAGTTTAGAATAATCTGCCCCCGCTTTTTATTAGACAACGTCATTGATGGGCGAAGCCTTGATAATTGGGTGGGGGCCCTGTAATTTGGTACTAACATGAGAGCAAATCCTAGCTTCGGGAATGCAAACTACAATGACTTCACTCCATAACAGTGGAATGCGCATCAGTTCTACACAGCGCCTTAAGATATTTTCTAGCGTAGGCAGGATAATATCTGAGGACCTCAGTAGCTCGGCAGGTATTATACCATCTGGACCAGCAGACTTGTATGATTTGAAGCTATGCAGCGCCCACAGCAGTTTGTCTCTTGTAATCAGACCATGCATTTTGGCCACGGTTGCAGTAGTCCTATTTGGGTTGCTACTGGCCGCGAATTGGGAGCTACCTGGAAAGTGGGTGTCAAGTAGCAGGTTGAGTAATCATCACTTGAGGTTATCCAAGAGCCATCGGTTTTTTTTAAACAACTAGGCATGATCGGGTTTTCAGAGAGGATTTTTCTTAGCCGCGATGCCTCAGAGGTTTCTCTAATTTTGTCACAGATTGACCTTGATTGTCGCCTTGCCTTATTCAGCTCTTTTTTATATTATTTTGAGGGATTCCTTATATCAGTCCCAGTCAGTCACTTTTCTTTTGTTTTTTCTAGGTTGAAAAGGTTCTGCAACTGTTTCTAACTAGGTTGAATAAGAGAGCAGGAAGCGGCCATAGCCTGATTGAGAGCCAGTGTGTATTTCTTGACTTTCATGGCAAGCTCGCTGGTGTCACGCGGGGGACTTGATTGTTCAGTGCATAGCGTTTCTGACAGTATTCCTCTGTATGTTGGCCAAGCAGTTTTCCTATAATTCCGGAATGCTGGTTGGCTGGATGGAGCATCCGTCAGGCTGATTTGGATGTACGAGTATCTGTGGTCTGAAAATGGGTTTCCAGACGTTACCATCCAGTTCGTTAGCATTTGAGTGATGTTGCCGGAGACAAGAGTGATATCTATCACTTCCTATTGGTTTCTTTTTATAAAAGTGGGCGCGTTGCCAATGTTGCAAACAATAAGGTTAGTACTTATAACATAATCAAAAAGTGACTCACCTATATCGTTGATGTCGGTACTGCCCCATATCGTGTGATGAGCGTTAGCGTCACACCCGATGATGAGGCCCGTTTTTAGCCTTCCGGAGTCCAGTACCAACCACCCTTTGTAGGCTATCACCAGGGAGAGGGCCCACATAATCATGGCTAAGATATACCGATGCCAGCCAGTAGGAGCTTTTGGCAATCTCTAGTCTGGCAGCGGTTAAGTCGGGGTCACTGAGATTAGGAAGTGAAAGTGCATTACAGCTACGTTTCACTAATATACAAGTCCTAATCTTACCTTTGTCTTCTACGATCCATGGTTCCTGGATTAGATGATGTAGTTTGTCTTTTTGGTAGACGGACGCAGAATAAGTGTGGCCGAAGCCTCGAAGACCTCATCTTCTTCCTCTGATCGTATAGGATCTCTGTCTAATTCGTCATCGGTTTCCATTTCCGACAGAGTGTCAGAAGAGGAGACTGACGGCTTAATTGCCGCCTCAGGTAGATTGGAGTCGTCGCTATCCATTTCTGGAAAGGATATCGATGCACCAAGATGTAAGGTTGCGATTGAAGTTAAAGTTAAAGGAGGAGGAGGTTTCCTATCAGCATCCAACTCATCATTTTATAGACACTTAGGTGAATTGACTCGGAGCCGAACCGAATCATGTCTTTAGCCTGCGTTAGGCGGCTAAGTGATTCGTTATTGATCACAATTAACGCGCATCTATAGGGGCCCCTTAGTTCTGCTAGTTTCCCGACTTTCCAGCATTAGTCGGTAGGATCGGGTTGCTGAGCCTGATGGTCTCCAGAATGTTTCTGGGGAGGAGGGTTCGGCTGGGATCCATGTGCGGGTTTTAGGTCTGCTAGGGATATCCTCCTTAAGTACGATTCGAGTTTTGCACCTGACCAAATCTCTCCTAATCCACCTATGGTTTTGGTGAAAAGATTAAGAGATCTTTTATTGGCACATGCGATAAGCTTGATGTAGCCTTGGTGCCAGCCAGCGTCGCTTGTGAAGGGAGGAGGTTTAGGGTTTTTCCGCATGATGGCCAAGAAATTGATCGAAAACTCTAACTTGACCAACTGCCACCGTTCAGGTGTTATTGCGTCTTTTAGGACTTCGCTAAAAGGCCTCAGCGATATGCTGCTGAATGGCCTAGGGGTTCTGGTGTTATAGATTTTGGGTCTCTTGGGAACTGGAACGGTTTCCTCTAACGATCTCTGGCGCTTGGGGGTGTCTTTTAACGTTCTGGGAGCAGTGAAAGCTGTAGATAGTCCGTCTTTTAGGGTGTTGTTAGCTCACTCAGTCTTGCTCTTTATGCCCACACTTCTCTCAACGTCCGGAATGGATCCGAAGGTTTTGATAATGCGTAAAGCATTTGATCGTCTTATGTAGAGCGCCTTAGATCGAGCTTGCCGACGCGGCTGAGCTCCTGATTCCTTCTTAGTGGGAGGAGTTTTAGTAGCAGCGAAAACTCCGCACTTCTCTCAACCTCCGGAATGGAGCCGAAGGTTTTGATAATGCGTAAAGCATTTCGGCGTCTTATGTAGAGCGCCTTAGATGGAGCTTGCCGATGCGGCTGAACCCCTGTATCCCCTTTAGTGGGAGGAGTTTTAGTAGCTACTGCTAGGGGTGGAGGAATCCTTTAGTTAGGGGCTCATCTGGAGAACTTCTCGCAATTAATTAACCTTACTCAGCCTTTACAACTGGACAAGCTCGATGCTCACGGTAGGTAAGACACACATTGTTGTTCTAACTTCTGATCAATGAATTTATTGCTGAATTTGGGATGCCAGAGGAAGGATCTGGGCTATTGAATGGAACAGCTGAACTTTCCCTAGCCAATTCATTGGCTTTTTCATTTTCTTTAATATCCTTGTAAATAAGTTGCTGCTTAAGTTTTGAGAAAAGGAAGCAAGAACAAATATTTATCAACGAAAATGGCTTTATAGTGATCCTATTTTCCACCCCGGCATTTTAAACATCAACCGCTTCTTCAGTCGTTGAAAACCGTTGACCTAGCAATTTATTTTCGATGTGCGGAATTAGATTAGATTAGGTTTTTTTTTTTCACAATGACAATATCACTATAAATCAGTAGCATATAAATAAAAAACATTCAATGTATCATTTAACTAATTTTAAAAGTTTCCTGTTAATATGTTTTCTCTATAAGTCAACGCAATTTTGGAGTAACCAAATAATTTGTTTATACCCATTTAATTGAGTAGCGATACCATTTCGTGCTCTGATAGCACATCTTTTCCAAAAAAATTTCACCTAGTTTCTGGCAGGATTGGACAAGACGGAAAGCAAATAACTTCAGATGGCGGCAACATTTTGCAGAATTGTTAAATACTGTTTCAGCAGCTTTTGCACAACTTAAAAGGACGAACTACCACAGTAACATGCATGTAAAACCCACCCGTTCTGAATCTACGTAAGCCATCAGCATGATGGAACGAAACTGGAGAATATACCAATATTTTAAAGATCACCTTGATTCCGCACTTGACAACGAAAAGGTGCTTTCCAATCCGGATCATCTTGCATAGAACGCGTAGGAGCAATGAATGGAGTTCAGATCGCTTCCTCATTATTGTTCATAGATTTTAAGAAGGTCTTTGATATATTGAATCGACGGTCTAATCGCAATCGCTGTGCAGGAGAATCATATTAGAAAAAATCTCCACCAGTGAGGGAGGCAAATGTCACGGCCAACAGAATTTCCTGTTATAGTAGCACTTCGAAATTCACTGCGGAGTCAGATAGAGATGCATTTTTTCACCACTGTTGCTTTTTATTGTCATCAACAACGTTCTATGGACAAATTTTTTTGGAGAAAAGAACTGACTAAGAACAACTCTGATATCTTGCCTAAAACATATTGACCTTGCTGATTATAATTGCTTTCAGACAGGAGGATGATGGAACTACTTGCAATGGTTCAGAATTTGGAAGTAGAGCCAAACAAAATAGGATTAAAAACATGCTCGATGAACACAAGCCCTAAGCAGTTCCTGTATCAACGATAAAGTTAACATTTTTGGACAGCCGGCCATTACTATCCGAACGGGGCACTCAGAGCAAGAACTATCTCTGTCTTTTGTTGAAAGATGAGTAAGTACCCATCACAAACAGCGCCGGGTACCTGCAACCTGATACGGGTACGAACATTGGCCGGCCACTCACTGATGTACTACTCCGGGATGTCATCATCATCACTCTCACAGCAAGCATCGTGGAATTTTATATCACTTAAGTGCTTAGCAAAAGCGTAGTACCCCGACACGACTCGCCAATAAGCAGTCTGTAGTCTTTCCTAAAGATCCGCAACAAGAAAGTCGCTGAACTCTCAGATATGTCGAGAGGGATTCGTTTGGTCTCTCGGCAACGAGGAGAGTCATGCTATTAGAAGTCATGTTCGCATGAAGCTGGACTGTCAATTAAGCTCTATCGTAGGCTCGGGTTTTGAAAATGACTTCTCTGAATCTTGCCTAACAAGTTCATCGGTAATTGCATTTCCTGTGATTCCATTGTGAGCTGGGATGCAAACAAGATTTAGTAAATTCAAACTTCCGACTGCATTCAGCGAGGTCTTGCTTTCTGAAACTACCTTCAAATTCGTGAGAGATTTCAGCAAGAATTGAGTACAGGTGGTCATTGGCTAAAGATGCACATGCTTCGCACTGGTTAGAGCTGGAGAAAGCCCCAATCTGTTGGAGAAACAGTCTCTGATGTATGGGTGTTGTACTTGCAATCTTCTTATAACTGCAACACGAAAGCCGCATACCTGCATTAATTTATAACTGTGCAGCATTTTAAGTACTCGTATCTTAAGCATCGCACTATAAACTGTGAATACAAGTGGCAGTGGATTAATAATAGCCTACTGTTCGAAAATATTGCAGTTCCATCGCGTGGAGCCCACTTACTCAAACAGGTCAACGAGCCGGCCGACTTGAGCAAACATGGGGAAGGGTAATAGAGAAAGAGTATAGGTACTATACCTTCGCACAAGCTCAGGTGGCTTAAGCGTGCACGAAATTAGATGGCGTGTAGTCGTTGCAGACATCTTATACCCCACGAGGGGTGAATGGATCTAAATTACTAAACACGAGTTAACTGCTATCGAGATGTCTTTACGCGATAGTTGTAGATAGACTTTAAGAAACGTGCCTTTGTCGGAATCTATTCGAGCTTTGCAAATTTCCGACTCATACCATCAGCAGAGGCTCCTAATCAGTTATCTGTTTTTTTTTTTTCGTTCAATACTATCCTTCCAGAAAAATGAATCAAGGAGCTGCTGGAATTTTTGGGTTTGAACATTTTAGTCACTCCAATATCAACTCAAAAAAGGGGAATAGCAGATTGAAAAACATAGTTAACATAGTGTGACCTTTAGAATTCGAAGTTTCGAAGACTCCTGATGTATTTGTCTTAATGAGTCATATTAAAGTTTTAGTTGCACTTATATCTATCAGAATAGTGTCCATAATCTATTACAAATTATTCTATACCCTACAAGAGACCTAATATACCATCAGCCTGCACAAATTTCTAAAATGACATCTAATGTTTCCCTGCCACCTGGCAAAGTTTTCGTTACTTCCTGACACATTGACATGAAGAAAAAGAATCACCTTCGTAAAGGTTAAATAACCATCCGTATACACATCGACAAACACAATAAACGACGACATGACAGCAGCAATAAGTAAGATAAACTGGCTCGCTCTAGGTCTCCGTACATGATGTAGGGGATGGGATGGCTCCCATAAATAACCCGACACAATATTGAAAAGTGTCAAATCGTGTCAAATTGACTTTTCTTCTACTTGGTCTCGCAATAAAAATTATTATTTCATCCCCCAAATCACCCCCACACAAGATGAGTATATTTTTCTTCTAACTTGGAACTTGTACATACCCCTCCGCACCAATGGATTGCCACATTTATGAGGTTTTATGGAGTCACTGCAGCTGCAGAGAGAGTACAATGCAAGTCATCCTGTCACTGTCAACCCCATTCGATTCCATCTTTCAGATCAAGCTACTATACGTACCCACGGGGTAAAAAGTCACAAGTAATAAAATTTAACATTAAATGCGGGTGGGTTGACTACATACATATGTATCTGTATCTATGGGCGATTGGGTGGGTGATCGAGGGAGATGATGGTAGTCAGCCAGTATCGGGTAACGGAGTGTGCTGGCGATTTAGTTGACAGAAATTCAATTGGCATAGATACCACTAGATTGGTTAGCAGTGACTCGTCTCCCGTTGTAGCTAAGTGACAATGGATAAGGATGCGGTTGGTGGTCTCGTATAGCTATTAGGAATACGAATCATGCTGCGCGTTACGATGACCATGACCATTGATGCGAAGAGAAGGTGGCCCTCAAAGGACAGAAATGTCATGAATTGTCATTGGCTTGGATAGGTAGGTAAGGATATGTCGCCTTTTGTGGTGGTGGCTGTATTAAGTAAATGGATGCGATTACTAGGGGCTTTAGTGAATTAGCTGATTAGTTACAAGGGAGTGAGTTTTCAAGTAGCTGGTTGGTTTTACTATGTCTGGAGAGCTGCTGCTCATTGCCAATATGCGTAAGGTTTCGGTTTGGAATTTAATTTGTGCTTAACGAGGTGGTGGATCTTAATTAACAGGACCGGCAAAGTGCGAGACTAGAGAGATTTAATTAATATTAGCTTTTTGGAGGCAATATATGCTAAATTATTTTCTATTGAAATGAAAACGAGTTTTAGCCGACAAGACGCTGTATGTACGAGTACATCGACATAATCATTAGCAACATTAGCTAGAACTACGCCAGCATACCTTTATGTGAACACAGATCGTCCTCCTGGTAAAATGGGAACATTGAAACGTACATATTATGTTTATCAACAAGTCGAACCTGCTCGCTTAGAGTCAAATGTATGTACATCTACAAATTAATACAGGTTCAAAAGTTAGCAACTCCTTTTGCTGGATAGTTTGGATGACGAAGAGATAGTATTACACTAAGCTTCAGATTGGGATGGCGTATTATTCCCACCCCTTTCGTATATTTTTATCAGCTAGCCCTTGGATATTGTTGATAGTTTCGAAAAATTTGACATGATATTTATGACAGCTTGCCGGTCCTGTCAATGCGCTTCGTACCTCAGAGTGCCTTATTTTTTCTGAATTCTGAAATTTTCAGCAATTCACACTGTGGTCGCCATGGATATTCCCAGGACTAGCTGGTAGTCAAACAAAAAGCTGCCATGATTGCTAAATGCAATTTGACATTATCCCTGATGCGGCACAAGTGAACTTCTAGGTAAATGAAATGAACGACTTTACTGTGCGAGAAAAGCGTTGCTATATTGCATAATCTGGATCCAATTGAAGGTGCTGATTATGATGGGCTGACTACAGCACTGTTACTATGGTTTCTTATTGGAGAATTATTCACACGTCCTGTTTTTGCACCGTCAGAAGGAATATCGCTGTATACTTTCGAGCGTGTGCCAAACACTTTTGAGGACAGCCATTGAAGACTGCTCAACTGATGCCCAAAAGCAATCACAGTTATTCAGTGTGTGGTTTGCATTAGCTATCGCTTGTATAAAGTGGATATTAAACTGGCAGAACCCAAGAAGCCGTGGCTAGAGCTGTCACAATGGAAGCTGCCCGAATAGCATTCCAAACTATTACCGAGCTCAGGTCCAGCTAAGTAGTCGCTCTGCTTATTACTATCGAGATCAAAGAAACTACACTAGATGGAAATGGAGCTGACTACTTAGTCAGAATTCATAAAAAATTAACGGCTCGAGGCCAGCGCTGGTCCAATGCATTTGACCCCATATCAAATTGTTTCATTGCGACTCAAACCAGTTAGACGTGTTTTTCTTGTTCTCCCTATTCCCCTGTTCAATTTTCAATTATAAATCTCGTTAAATTGCATTTTCCGGTTAATAACCCCCAGTGCTCGAATTCATTATTTTTTTTGTCTACTGGCAGATTTCAGTGCAAATAAAAGCCCCTATCTACAAAAACAAAAAAAAAAAAAAATAAAAAAAAATAACTCGACCTATATCTATACCCTCACTGACCTACACGACCAATTTGAATATGTCTTGCGGAATTGCCAATTGTGTAATCGTTGACAGCAATGCTGACTGGGTAGCTTGCAAGGGCATTTGTGGGAACGCCTTTCATGCCGTTTGTGTCGGGTTAAATAAAAGAAACACGGTGTTTATTAAAGAATTTTCCGATAACCTACTTTTCTTCTGTGATGAGTGTAAGAGTATCTCACTTTCACACGTACTTTTGGCAATAAAATGCCTAAGTGATTCAAATGACTCCTACCAGGACGCACTCGCCAAAAAGATTACGGATAAAATTTCGGTCATTGAAAACAGTGTTAAAAGTGTTGAAGAGTTACGTAACTCAGTGCAGAACTCAGCCGATGTAATAAAATCCAAAGTAAAGCACATGGACAAACAAATTGCTGGTCTTATCGAGTTAGACTCCGGGAGATCCAGGAATGAAGAAACTCCCTTACGTCACCTCGATAAAGTGTTGATTGACATTAAAGCTATGTGTTCTGCACAGGTTATCTCCAACCAAAAAACCTGCGAGATGATAAACTCCCTGCGTGACGACATAGACATTCATTTTCAGTCCTCGTCACACAAACAACTCTCTCCCAAACACTGTGATCCCATGCTCGAAGTTATCTTCGATAAAGTGAACGATGTCGGCGACGAACTTACCGCGACGCGATCCCTCGTTTGCGATATTGAACATCACATCGCAACAATAAACAGCAAAATCGTTGATACACAAAACTTCCCGCAGCCTTACCAGAATGTTCCCTACAATACATCACTCATGGCTGAATTAATGGAACCTGAAGTGGATTCACGCTCACCCTCACACATAAGTCATCTGCGGACGGTTCAACCCACTGATTCCTGCGAAGTTTCTTCCAACTTAACAGCAGAAAATATTTCTATGTCAGCTCCTCCAATCGCTGCCCCACGGAAGCTTATCAGTCATTTTAATTCAACTTGGACACCTTCCGAATGGCAACGTAGACTTGATAAGCTTGCTTCGAAGAATCAATTGGTCACTACGCTTCTTATCAAAGGCGCCCCCCCAAACGCTGATGTTGATTGGATTTCAAATTTCTTCGAAAAGAAATATGGCATTACCATTAGCCACTGCAATTTGCTTCCTACATCTCACCACAGAAGCAAGCGCAGCTTCAAGCTCAATCTTCCAACCAAGTACGAATGGTTATTCCATAATCCTGCCAGCAACAATTTCAATCTTGGAAAGATGCGTGTCTGCAAATGGTTGGAAAATACGCCCAAGAAGCAGGATAAAGCCAAGCAGTCCGTTATACCTAAACCAAGAAATAAGTTAGTAAATAAATCCAATTTGCCAAAACCCACCTCCTCTTCCCACAACAAACCCAGCTCCAATTGGAGTTTTAAAACAACAATTTTTCCTAATTTTAAGCCGCCCACCCAAACTCCAACTCCCCCTATTCCACCCCAAATCAAGCCCCAACGTCAACGTGTCTCTTTCGACTTAACCCCTACAACTCAAACTCCTGCCACTCAAACTCCCACCATTCAACCCCTAACACACACGCCTTTCCCTAATTTCGACCTCAGAACTGGAGCTAAGTATCCCAATTTCATCAGTTCTCACATTTTAAACCCTATTTCAGAAAAACCAGCCGTTGCGACACCGAACTCATTAACCACTCCCTCTTCTATTGACCCCCTTTCGCCACCCACTGTTAAATTAACACAGCAAACTAGCGATACCACCGAATGTCGCTATGCGCTCTCTAGGCTTAGAGATAAAAAGATATATGAGAATATACGTCTATATCTCGCCTATCTGCACGATAAATCCGACTCGGTGTGCTACGAGGGTAAAACAAAAACAAGCGTCATGGTTTCTATCCAGCAGGAAGGCCTCCCTACAGACGTTACCAGTCTCAGGAAACTTTATATAAAGTATCACGAGATTTTCAATACGCCCCCCCAAAAAGTTGCAGACGATCTTGCCGCTCTTCGCCAATATGTACACTCTAAAAGAGTCTCACACCTCCAACGCAGTCGCCTTGACCATGATAAATTTTTTCGACCCTAAAAAGTCATGCAAAAACCTCCCTCTCACCTTCTATTACCAGAACGTAAGAGGACTCCGTTCTAAAACCCACGCTGTTTTCCGCCAATCTCATGCTCTCCCATTTGATATCTATGCTCTGACCGAAACTAATCTTATCCCCAACATAAAAAACCAGGAGTTATTCCCTCCTTATTTTAATGTTTTTCGGGATGATGATCGCGCACCCCCCTTGATTGAATCCCCTTGTCGAGGTGTCCTACTGGCTATTCACAACAGCTTGGACTCCTCTCTCGTTGCAACATCATCCTCTCCTAAGCTCGACTTTGTGTCGGTTAAAATAACCCTCACTCGCAGATGCCTGTACGTTATGTGTTGTTACATTCTTCCGGCGCAACCTATTGAATCCTACCAACTTGCTATTGCAGCAATTGACAATTTGATCGACTTATCAGAATCGCTTGATGATATCATTATCTTCGGCGATTTTAATCTGCCTCAGCTGAAGTGGACTCCATCTGAAGACCTATCTTTTTTCATCGCTTCCAATCCCATTTCTACTAAGGAATGCCTATTCTTAGATCGGCTAACAGACTCTAGTCTATGCCAAGTCAGTGGCGTTTCCAACTATATGGAAAGGCAATTAGACCTTATCTTCACAACTGATCCCATCAACTCCTCAGTATCGTGTTGTCCCCTATCTCTTTCAACTATTGATAACTTTCATCCTCCACTTCTTCTCTCATTTTTCCACAACTCTCCCCTTCATACACCTCCCCCTGCAGTTCTATTTTCTTACAATTTTCACAAAGCTAATTTCCGTAAAATCAATACCTATCTAAGCAGTGCTTCTTTTGAGTTTACCAATCTATCTCTGGTTGATGCCCTCTCCATTTTTTACAGAGAAATATTCAAATCCATCTCCCTTTATGTGCCTTACACCCGCCATAAAACTTCTTCTACATCCCCTCCTTGGTATAATCGTAGACTTCGCTCTCTGCGAAACAAAAGAAACAAGTTATGGGCGGTATTCCTTCGCACCCACTCTTCTTCCGACTATTCAAATTATCTAGGTACATATCTTCATTTCATTGAACTCTATAACTCTCTTTATCAGCGCTACCTGAATAGTGCGCAAACCAATCTCATAAATGACCCCAAGTCCTTTTTTCAATTTGTCAATTGCAAAAGTAAGACCGATGGTTATCCTTCCTCCCTCGCTTTCGAAACCAAAACTTCATGTGATCCTCCTACCATCGCCAACTTTTTTGCTACATTTTTCAAGCAATCATTTGCCAACAACTCCTTCGTACCAGATCCCTCTTACTTCAATGATCTACCAAATTTCTCTATTGGTCCCTTTCTCACTCAAAATTTCGATCCTGCAGTTATTGAAGAAAAGTTACAAATTCTTAAAGATGAACTTGTACCTGGCCCAGACGGACTCCCCGCCGTATTTCTTAAAAAATGCTCTTCCAACCTGTCTCTACCCCTTTCCCACCTTTTTCGTCTATCGCTCACACAGGGTGAATTTCCCCAGATTTGGAAGACCTCTTTTATAATCCCAATACACAAAAAGGGATCTAAGCATGAAGTTACCAATTATCGTCCCATTGCTAAACTCTCTCATATACCCAAACTCTTTGAAAGCATTTTGTACGAAGCCTTAAGCTTCAAATGCAAGCCTTTTATTTCACCCCGACAACATGGTTTTCTAAAAGGGAGGTCAACTACCACAAATCTAGTTGAATTCGTGTCTTTTGCTCTCTCAGCCTTAGAAAATGGCAAAGAAATCGATGTTATCGCAACTGATTTCACTAAAGAGTTTGATAAGATATCTCATCAACTGATCCTTTTCAAATTGTCTGCTCTCGGCTTTGAGCCTCTCTTATTAAAATGGATTTCTTCTTACCTGGTAAACCGATATTATAGCGTTCGGTTTAGATCCGCCCTTTCTGCTCCATTCCTGTCCTCATCTGGAGTTCCACAAGGCAGTCATCTTGGCCCTCTTCTCTTCATTCTTACTATTAACGATGTTGAGAGTGTCATTAAGCACTCTTCCCTCTCCCTTTACGCTGACGACACAAAATTTTTTAGATCTATTTCCTCTCCCCAGGACTCTGCCCCTCTTCAAGAAGACCTTGATCGGTTTTCAATCTGGTGCCTCAAAAACTGCCTAGAACTTAATATAGCCAAATGTCAATCTATAACCTTCTCACGTAAATGCAACCCGTCTCCTCCCCGACTTTATTTTCTCCATGTTCGACCAATTCCCCTTGTTCAGTCTCTTCAAGACCTTGGCATATTATTCGACAGTGAGCTTAATTTCCGTTCGCATATCGATAAGATGATCCTCAAAGCCAACTCATCACCTGGCCAGTCAAGCTTGGACCCCCTTTCACCGGGTTCATGTTTCCCGAATCGAGGGTATTCAACGTCGATTCCTCCGATTTGCCCTCCGTGGCCTGCCATGGAACGACCCTTTAATCTTACCTCCCTATCAAGACCGCCTCAAACTTCTAAATATGAATTCGTTAGAAGAACGTAGGAATATTGCTGACGTTCTTTTCATTCATCGTCTTCTCTCAGGTTCCATCGACTGTGCATCCATTTTGAACTCCATTTCCTTCAATACCAACCCCCGCAATCTACGTTGTCCTCGTCTCTTCTATCTACCGGTCCACCGCACCTCTTATGGCTCCAACGAACCTATTTCCCGAATGCTCCGAAAGGTCAACTCGAACCTCTCCCTTTTCCATTTCCACCTGAGCACTCCTCGTCTCAAACAAGATCTCCTCCATCACTTCCTTGGTCACTAGCTCTTAAGTCTTTCTGTTAGTTTTTAAGTTAGATTAAGCTTGTATTAAGCCAATAAATGGGGGCCTCAGCCCCCACCAAAATTAAAATTAACCAGATCTCTCTATATTACCTTTGTACGCCCCCTGCTTGAGTATGCCAGTCAAGCTTGGTCCCCCTTTCACCGGGTTCATGTTTCCCGAATCGAGGGTATTCAACGTCGATTCCTCCGATTTGCCCTCCGTGGCCTGCCATGGAACGACCCTTTAATCTTACCTCCCTATCAAGACCGCCTCAAACTTCTAAATATGAATTCGTTAGAAGAACGTAGGAATATTGCTGACGTTCTTTTCATTCATCGTCTTCTCTCAGGTTCCATCGACTGTGCATCCATTTTGAACTCCATTTCCTTCAATACCAACCCCCGCAATCTACGTTGTCCTCGTCTCTTCTATCTACCGGTCCACCGCACCTCTTATGGCTCCAACGAACCTATCTCCCGAATGCTCCGAAAGGTCAGCTCGAACCTCTCCCTTTTTCATTTCCACCTGAGCACTCCTCGTCTCAAACAAGATCTCCTCCATCACTTCCTTGGTCACTAGCTCTTAAGTCTTTCTGTTAGTTTTTAAGTTAGATTAAGCTTGTATTAAGCCAATAAATGGGGGCCTCAGCCCCCACCAAAATTAACAGCGTCCGCCCACACAATTTACATACGGAATATACGGTGGCAGCATTTCATGAAAATTAACCATGGTTAAGACATGATCGTCCATTACCCTGTTAAATCGATTTACGATTCATTTTATGGCATGCCGCCAACCTGGAAACATTTCTACCAGTTCATTTGAATCAGTCGCCCACTGGGAAGTAATCTGCTGAAAGATTTGTTGGCTGGAAAATTGGTTAATCAATTTAAGTTGTACTGAGTAGTTTAGCTGACCGTTCAGCTATTCTACAAGCAGGCAAAATTTACATTGTTCAGCACAGAGTCGAATCAGAATAGATCACATTTCGCCTCCTTCATGTCCCTGATCATTACATATTATCTATGCTGCCAGCAAGATACATAACATCGACGAGTCAGACAGAACGTCACAATAGACAGCTATAACTTTGAGGTAGTTAGGACAATGCATGCTCGGCTATTAAATTTGATGGTGACATCTCATCAGAAATGAAACGAAGAAGTTTTCTTGCCAATCGCTGTTTTTTCGGCCTAAGAGTTATGAAGTAATGGGTTTAAACCACAGCCACCATGACGCTCCGATAAAGGGGCCTACCTCGACAAGTCAGGCCCGGACCGAAATCCGGGAGGCTCCTGACTCCCATGGTACCGTGATTTAGTCTTGCCGCCAACAAGACCTATGACCGGCAACTTGTAACTGGTCAAATCGTAGCAACCTTCAGAGGCGTCATCTGAAGATGTTTACGATAAGACCAGTAATATGCTCTGTCCCCGCTTTTTATTAGACAACGTCATTGATGTTCGAAGCCTTGGTAATTGGCGGGGGCCCGCATCATGGTATATAAACATTGCCATTGGCAGAAGTGGATGAAGATGTAATTGGCGCTTTTGATGCAAAAGAGCTGGTCAGAAAAGTGCACTTTGGTCGACTAAGATGGCTACGGCATGTAGAACGAATAAACACAAACGCCCCATTCTGAACACCCTTCGATTCTAACAAGGAAGGACAATGCAGTAGAGGAAGATAATCGCCTTAGATGGCGCACACAAGTGGAATGTGACTTCAGCCAACTTGGAGTCCGCAACTGGAGATAGTTATCCAGAGAACGAGCTAACAGGAGAGGCGCCAATCACGTAAGTAAATAGAATTGCCGATACCAACTTGTATAAAACAAACTCCGTCCTTCTAGTAGTCGTCTGTCGCACTAAGGTTTTAAACTTACAGCTAATATTTTGAAGACATAGTAAGTACCTAATGGACCCCGCGAAGATCGATACTGCTATTAACTGGCATACCACATCGAGGTCATCCTAGCAGAGCTTTTATAGCTGGTTTACATGTTGTTGCCATCGCTAGGCCATTCGACGAGATGACTAAAAGAAAGAATGCTGCATTTTTATGTGCCGTGCAGTGTCAGAAATCTTTTGACCTAAAGTACCCTTCGACTTGTGAGCGCCATCTAATATGAGGTCGTCCAGTATCGCGTTGTACTTCTGGGCTGGAGTGGAAAACTTTCCAGGCCGGGTCGCCGGAGTCCATGCGTTCAATCTGTGTGTGTGTGCCCCTCATATATTTCGATTTTCCTTCAATGACTGTTAAGCCCATCTTTGTTGTTTCTGCTTCAACTGTCGAAAAGGCTACATTGACAACTCACCGTGTGTGTCATAACTATTTCAAGAACGATGATAAAAAAATTCCTTGCCTTGTCTAAGGGCTTTTCTGACATTAAAGCCCTCGGTTTTGTTATTGCCGACCTTGACCGAACACATTGTGCTTTCTTGTTTTCTTCACTGGACCCTATGTTCTTCCGCTCTTTTCTGCTTGCAATCGATTGCGAGTCGCAATCGTTCTTTTCAGCAGAGCTGTTCTGTACATCCGCCGTTTTTCCTAATTAACCAGCCTGCATTCGACTGTTTCCATGTTAAAACGGGGTAAAACCCTGTGCCTCTGATTGCTATTTGGCAAAATTGCTGCTTCTTTTCTACAATCAATGTTAGCGGCATTGGACTCCTCAAGATGTTAAGGAAACTTGGTCGTGAGAGGCCCTAACGGTGTCTTGCGGTTATAACCATTCGACGTCGAACTTTCTCACAATGGTTCACCGGCCTTTGGCTGTTACTGATATCGGCATCCGTATTTTGGCAACAACAAAAAAAAAGCTTGCATCGATGATAACCGCTTGGAACGTTCGAACATACAAAGCACTAAAGGTATGCGTTGCGTCGATCGCAATATGATCAATTTGGTTGACGCTAAGTTGATCAGGAACTAGGCAGTGCCATTTTCTCCCTTCACCCCTTGCACTAATTGACTGACAAGAATCTTTTTTTTCTTACTCCAAATAGTCTGAAGAATCTTTTGGGAACTTAAAAGTGGTTATGAAAATGCAACTTTATTGTGGAAAAATGGTTACAAATGAGTCATTCAAAGTATTGCCCATCGCTTGCTACAACTTTTTCCCATCTTTTTGGCAGAGCTCCAGATGTCTTTTGATGTCTTCATATGAGCGGAACTACTAATCAGCCAGACCATTTGCCATCGAATAGAATAAGTAATAATCGGACGGCGCAATACCTATCTGAGAAATATGGCGGGTGGGGTAGGACTTCCCATTTGAGCATTTCCGGGTAGGTTTTACCGGGTTTGGCAACGTGAGGCCGAGCATTGTCATGCTGTATGTAAAATCACTTTTTCGTGCCTCTGCTTGTATTGTGGCCGTTTTTCGCGCAGTGCGCACCTCAATCGGATCAATTTAAGTCGATACTGTTCCCCAGTGATTGTTTCGTTAGGTTTCAACACCGACCTGGTCCCACCAAATAAACAGAATAACCTTCGCAACGTTAATATTCGGCCGAGCCGACGACGTCGAAGCATGACCGGGAAGTCGCCATGACTTTCTTCCCTCTGAGTTGCTGTAATGAATCCATTTTTCATCACCCGTCACGATGCGATGAAGAAAACCCTTCCTTTTGTGCCGCTGGAGCATGCAATCGCTTGGAAATGGCTTGGCGGGTAACACCTAATACTGCAGCAAGCTCTTCTTGCGCTTGGCATGGATCCTCATCGAGCAATGCCTCCACGCGGACGGTCGTCAATATCGAAATCACCGTCTGTGACAACGGAATCAATAACGGCACGTTGCTTCACTTAGAGAAGCATCTCCGTAAACTTTTTGGTGCTCTTGATACGCTTCAACCGCCGTTTTACCATATGTCCATGACTTTTTGGATATGGCAAAATTAACCAGCACTTACTGCTGGAGCCATTTATTGACTTAGAATTTAGAACTTTGAACATCCTATGTGAGCAACTAATTTCTAAGTTTTAAAGAATTTGTTCTCGATACTGGTAATGGTGTGGCAAAGCTGTGGCATCATGAAGTGGAGCGAGCCAGTGGCTATTTAAGCAAACCCTTAAACCAAGAAGAGCGCTATTATTGTATCACTCGTAAAGAGCTGCTAGCTTTGATAAACGGAATGAATCATGTGGAGGTAAGCTTACTACGGTCATTTAAAAAGATAGCAGAGCAACTTGCATGGTGAATAAAATGCAATTAAAAATAATCCCCTTAATGCATTTCAAAGTGCGAATGCTCTGTCATGCCGCACTTGTGCCAGCTTGAACTGCAATCACTGTGTATCATAGGTGAATAGGACGGGTTGATTCGCCCGTAGAGTAGGCTCAGGAACAAAATGGGTCAATTTGGCCAGAAGTGCCTCTCTATGAATGCATATTGGGCACAGTCTTCTGTTTTCGTTTTACGGGGCAACCTATTTTGCAAAAAAGTGGATCCATTCTGTATATAGACAAACACAAAGCGCTTACTTCTAATAATTCCTTGACGGCTCTGGAATAAGTTCATCAAAATCAAAACGTATTAAGATGCATCCTTGAAGGACATTTTGGATAAAATGAAGCCTTTGAAAGGCTAAGATTCAGGATTTATATGGTACGGCAGAGTGATGATGATTTTGGCTGATGTATCGGATAAAATACCGAACGCATCGTAATACAAGGCCAAGAAAGTGTATGGCACGGCAAACATGAGTGAATTCCGGTGGCCTGCACCTCGAAGAATGTTAAGATTTTGCGAACGTCAACGGAACTCTAACCGGATAAATGTCACTCTATTATTTATTAAATGACTCCTAGCAACTGTTTGTTTCAAAGTCAACCACAGCCAACCGCACCCACCCACAGCCAACCATACCCGTAATCTTCTAATGACTCAACATTTGAACAACATCTTTCCAGGATCACTAGTCTACTGTCGTATTTTATGTCACGTACTAGAACTCCAATTGCCTATTAGAGACCTATTAAATAACCAAAACTACACATCTACATCAACCAACAAATCTCACTGTAGTAAAACAATTAAGGTCTTCATTTTGGAAGATAACATCTTCTTAAACACACTTCAGGACATGTCGCAATTCGGCCAAATGACAGAACAATTATTTCCACCTTCCAAGGACCTGAATAGCCCCCGATGGTGTGACAAATTATTGTTATCCTTACAAACATATATTCCTACTAAAGTCTCAAACCAAGAAAAAAAAAAGAAAGAATTCTCAGGATAACAAAGGACAAAATCGACCTCCGCCTTAAGTCTAAGTGTACCGAAAATAAATAAAAAAATAAAAGAAAGGACGATGTAAGAATTTTATTTTTATTAGACAAACCCCTCAGCCAGAAGAAGAATGAGTTTATTGGTGTTCTCCTATTTTGTGTTTTATTCTTTCCCACCTTGCTGCTGCACAGGATGTCCTTTCGGTGTTATTAAAGCTCACTTTATGACCGGACACATTTCGGGCGAAAGCTATACTCTAGCGTGCAGATACTAATACTTGTATGTGAATGTATCTTCGGTTGATGGTACATAAAAACATGTTTTGGCGAAATGTCCTTTTTAAAGAGAAGATATGCTCTCAGGTGCATGCGAGATCTTGTGTGTCAAAATCCGAAAGGTGTGGGTATAATTTTGGAGTAGTAAATCGATTTTTTTTTCTTTTCGTTCTGGTTAGACTTTATGATTCCAAGGAAAGTTCAGGTTGGAAGTGAGATGGGTCTTTGTCTTGTATGCATCTACATTATCTGCGAGCTATCAAGGGAATAGAAGACAAGATTTGCGATGTGACTTTGTTTAGAGTTTTTGTGGTTGTATAAAATACAACATTCGAAGGATCATGTCCCTTGACTTTGTTTTCTTTTGATAAGGCCTTTGATTGCTGGATGAAGTCAACTAAAAGTATGAGTGTTGAGAGTAGTCTTAAAAGGACGAATCTCTGCCACCTGAGCTATAGTTTGGGAGGTAGTAACTTATTCCACAGTAAAACATCAAGAATAGGACATCAAATCGGTGGCAATTGAGTCAGCATCCTAAAGGCGAACTGTTTTATTGAACTCAGTTGACGGCATGACTATGAACACAAAGTTAGGAAACAATTGCTTCCGTAGAGCACCTTTCAAAATGTATTGATGAGATTCACTGACTGATTCCATGTAGCTTTTTGAAAAGAATGAATGGACAGCGACATCTGCATTTTCTGACCGGTTCTTCAAAACTATGAATAAATATTTGCTCAGAGCTACAATATCTTCAATTACCTTGAAGAAGTTGTTGTTAATGGGTGTCGACATTTGGGTCACAGCAGCGGATGGGAGCAATTTTATGATTTCAAATCTGCTTACTTGTTTCGTGTCCATCTCTAAGGTTCTCAAAGAGTCTAGTTAGAGGTACATCAACTTTCCCGGGGCTAGGAAGTCGACAATACAATAGAAGTCCTTGTTACTCGTTTGTATTATGTGGAATGACACTTACAATAGGTTCTGGGCTCCAGCCAATATGCTTCTCCAATCAGATCGATTGCTAGCTAGCTGCCTCCAGTTACAACAAGTAACCTCTTCCTACACTGCTCCACTGGGGTAGAATTGAAGATCCTTTGGGGTGAACCACTGCTGTCCATGCTGTTATTATGCAGACGATATAATTCTTCGTTAAATCTTCTCCTCCATTCCGTGATCGCAGACGTTTCCAAATATCACACTGAAAATTAATCCCGCAAAGCAACTAAGACAGCGTCCTTAAGAGTAATCATGTCTTGGTCCATACAATAGAAGACGGGTGATGAAGATCTTGTATAGTGTCTTCTGTGTTGTTTGAGATAGGTCTTTGCTGCTCAATTGCCTTCTTAGCCTATTGAAACAGCGGTTAGCTAGAGCTATTATTCGTTTAATTCCGGCGTTAATGCCTTTCCTGGAGTTCACTGCAGTTAAATTCCTTTACCACCGCCGATATGCGTTCCTCTGACCAAATTTTGCATTTGGGCTTGTCCATTCTTCTTTGCAGATAACTTCCTGTGGCGTTAAAGAGCTCGGTGGCTTAACCAACGGATCCAAATTTAAGTTTCAATGAAGCGATCTTCACTTCATTTTGTCAAGAGGGCAGGCGTGTTCGAGGTCGCCATCTGGATAGAATGGTCTAAACTAATTGACATACTTATTTTCGTCGCCTTTGCGGTATAACGTTCCGCAGAGGACGTTCTTTCACTTTCGCATCCTATGGAGTGTGTCTCAGCTATGACGTTCCTTGATTCCTATGGACCAGCTAAAGTCTACTGGGTAAAATCAAAAAATAACACAGTGGATGTACACAGTAGTTGCTAGATCTCTAGTCACTTAAGCATCTCCAATATGGCGGCCCAAAGCTAAACAAAAGCCTACACAGGCTAAACTAAACCAACTTCAAAAACTAGCGTGGGTGTACTGTGGTTACAGCACCCACTGCATCATTGGAAGTTCTGCTGAACCTTACACCTCTTAGCCAAACGCCTAAATGTTTATGTCAGTGGAATGAGAATAACGCCAAAATAGTTTATCCAGAGCTCTTACTCAACTCAGGAGAAATGAACTATCAGGAATTAGCCCTACTGACAACTGTCTAAAAAAGCGCAACTTCAACCACAACTTCAAGGCTATATTCCTCAATCACATCTGGGAACAGACTAAATCACTGTTTACAAAAGATTCACTGGTGTTGTACATCGACGGATCCAAAACAGACGGAGGAGTTGGAGCAGGCATAATGCAGAAACTACCAATGGTTCACTGTACGTAAGTATGGACAGAAGCATCTCTGTATTTCAAACTGAAATACTCGCAGTATAACTCTGCGTTAGAGAGAACTTATCTGCCACCAATAAGAACATTTATATTCTCTCTGTCAGCAAAGCCCTACTTGCTATAAATGTTTTCTAGATAATCTCAAAAATTACCTGAGACTGCATTAAACTTCTCATAACACTAGCCAGCATCTAGTAGGTATGGACTAGAGTCCATTTAGACTAGGTGCCAGGTCACATTAGTTGTGGTGGTAATGAAAGAGCAGACGAGTTGGTCAGAAAATTTTCGGCCCCAATATTCCTGTTGCCATGTCCATTCTGCGGGTTACTAATTAGTTTCATAAAAAGCTATTGTACATATAGAACTGGCTAAAAACCAAGACACCCCCCTTCCCTCAAAAGAACAAAACAACTCCTACAGCTTTCTAGGGGTCAGATCCACGCAGTAATCGGATTGCTAATGGGTCACCGCAGGGTCAAAAAACACCAGACTAGTGGAACAGCACAAGAAAATACCTGTCGCCTGTGTAACGATTATAAAAAAACAGAAGAGCATACCCTTTTCCACTGTAACTGCTTAAACACTGCATACGTGCCATACCTTGAGCCAGAAGATATTTCTGCCAGCTCACGAATTCATTAAAAATTCGGGCATCATCGATGAATCTTAACTCGAGGAAATCACAACAAGTCTAACCTGGCCGCTGTGATAAGGGTATATAATACCACCTAATCCGGTCTTCTTTACAAGTTTCGATTCAGGTTTTGTTGCTCTGACACGTCCATTTTACTTTGTGGTAGAACTTCCAAACCCTATTCCTACAGTAGCATATCTCCATCTAGATACGAGGGGCGTTCAATATATTCTCGGTATCGATATGAAGAAAAATGCGAATTCAATTTACATTGCTTTTATTTTTCAATATGATCTCCCCTAACATCAATGCATTTGTTACATCTTGAGATAAGCTTTTTTAAACCCTCAAAATAATAAATTTCCTCTTTCTCTGCAAAATACCGACTTGAGTTCTTCATCATCCGAAAATCTTTTTCCACGAAGACATTTTTTCAAATCCGAAAACAGGAAATAATCACTAGGGGCAAGGTCTGGACTATAGGGTCGGTGTTGGATTTCTTCGAAACCACAATCTCGCGCAGCAGCCTTGGAAGCTCGTGCCGTGTGAACAGGAGCGTTGTCATGAAGAAGCAACACACCCGCTGCGAGTTTACTCCGTCTTTTCTTTTTAATTTCCTCCCGCAAATTATGCAAAGTGGAAGCGTAGGATGTGGCGTTGATGGTTTCACCTTTTTTTTTGTACTCAATGAGCAAGATTCCCTTTGAGTCCCAAAAAACTGTGGCCATGAGCTTCCCGGCAGACGAAGTGACTTTGAACTTCTTCGGGGGGTCTGTTCCTTTTTTATGCCACTGCATGGACTCTTGTTTGCTTTCAGGGTCATAGTGGTGGACCCATGTTTCGTCCCCAGTAACAATTCGATCCATAACACCGTCCGTGTTCTCACTACACATCTCCAAAAGCTCTCTACAGCATGCGATTCTCACTTTTTTCTGAGGCGCTGTGAGCATTCGTGGCACCCACCTTGCACTGACCTTTGAAAGGTTAAGATGGTCATGAAGAATGGTGTGAATGGTACCAATTGAAAGCTTGGTGATCTCTGCCATCATTTTCACCTTTATTCGGGCATCCTCAAGAACAAGTTTTTCGACTTCTTTGATGCTTTCTCTCGTACAAGCAGTAGCCGGGGCGCCGGAGCGGGGGTCGTCTGCAATGCTCTCTCTGCCTCTCTTGAACTCACTTGACCACTTTTGCACAGTTGATAATGAAGGTGCGGAACCCTGGTAAACAGCCACCATCTCTTCATGAATAGTTTTTTGACTTTTTCCTTGCTTAGTGAGAAATTTAATTACAGCGCGATGCTCAATTTTCACCATCATCGTCTCGTTGCCATTATGATTCTGTTTAACTAGAGATAAAACGCGAATTAATAATCACATTTATATGAAATTTTACATGAATGCACTAAAATAATAGTGTTACTTGATAAATAAGTCAATTTATATATGCAACCACAGCTTCACCCCGATACCGAGAATATCTTGAACGCCCCTCGTAGACTGCAGCTCTCAATTCGGTTCTTGTCCTCGCGTGCCTCCTATTTCTCAGAGAGTGCACGTCGGCATTCATCGTCAAATCATGGGTTTCATGTTTGTGGTCACATTCTGAAACCCAGTACATCGAATTCGTCAGTTCTGATGGTCTCCTCACACCGTCACTGGTACACCATACTCGGTGCTTATGAGAGAGGTTGAGGGAATCGCGGTTGGCACAAGCTCTAGCGATCTCTTGCAATTGTCATTGTCGTACCGCATTCGGACTTTGACTACTAAGTATTAGGAAGGAGGAATGTACGTACGTCTAAAATACTGGATACATGTCTTCAGTCTACTGCGATGTGATAAATCTGACTTTATCGTATTTTGGTCAAAAGATCGGAATGTGCCCTTATGCATTCTTGGATTACTTGCTACGACAATGTTTCGTTTTTTTGCAAAGGCTAACAGCCTAAGTCTGTTTCCAGATGTGATGTCATGCAGGTTGTGTATGCCCACGGTGCTAAAGTTACCTATCACAGTTTGTACGTTATATATGTTATGATCATTGGTTCTCTCTAGGAGCTCGTAATATCCTTTCTTCGTAGCGTCGTCTTTTTCTCCGTTAGGGCATGTGACCAAATAACACTGATTGTAATTAATTTCATAGAGCCGCGGTGCATTACTTTATCCTTAGGTTGGCTTCCAATAACAGGCCTGCAATAAAATATGCGCTACGCGCGATTGCAATCGCCGTAGTAACATACTTGTAGATATCGCAGTTTTTGACTGTCTTCTTGTCCGGTCGCATCACATTTCTGGGACGGTGGTTATATCAGCCGTATTAGCTTCCAGTGACTTCTCTAAGTTTTGTAGCAATTGCATTCAGAACCACGATGATATCCCAAAAAGTAGCCGGATCCTTTTGCAACCACGTTGTCGACCTCTCTCATAATCCCGCATTATCTGCATCAGGTGGGGAGGAGCAGTACCGATGCGGCACGGGGGCTACCATAAGTGCTAGCTATGATATGTTAGCAGGAGCAGACCATGCAAAATTTCGATCTGGAACAAGTTCTGTGATAAACCAAACACAAACTTCTTCAAGAAAAAAAAAGTTCGTATAATTCAAAATATCATGCCAATACCAGAGGCACACTATTCCAAAACTATTTCAAAATCAGCAGCCTTCCAGTGGGGCATTTCAGAGCAGAGAATCAAGAATTAGTCTGGTGGACAACGAAAGCAAATCAAAAGATGCAACACAAAATCCCGAATATTCGAAGGCAACATTCCTGCTCTAAGGCGCATGTTCACCTGGGCATTATCAACTGGTGTCCTAAAAATCGTCTTTCAATCAACCGTCTCAAAACTGAGCTTTTCCTCCTTACCAGAAGGATGAAACTTACTGATCTGACTCATCTATTACTTAAGACCATCGCTATTCGCTTCGCCAATGAAGCTGAATGATAACAAAATATCTGTGGACTAAATATCCCACATCGAAAACTTCCGAGGCTTCGTAGGCTTTCTTTCAGGAAAGAACTCTCGGCAAGACATGAGTTTGCTGCGTATATTTTACAAAAATACGAGTACGTCGCTCCTACTTTTCGCAGACTCTTTCTATCCTATTTGCGCTGGTGAATATCCATCACCTTGATATCCGTATCATGGAATTTCGATAACATTGCTCGCAAGCTGACACCAGAACTCATATTGCTAAAAAAAATACGAAATCGACCTTCCATTTGCCCAGGAATGGTATCGGCCCTATCGTGTCTTAACGGATACCGATTTTGAATCCGGTACTAGTGTCTTTCTGGAGGAAATTTGCAATTGTCTTTGAAACGGAGATATATGGAATCCTGATGGCAACGAACTCTATTGTGAAGATCCGGTGTAGCGGGCGAAGGATCTTCATCTATAGCGACAGCCAAGCTCTATTTTAGCCGTGCTGTAACTTCCAAACTAGCTCGACTTCACTGGAGGCAATCGGTGGACTGAATTCACTGGGTCGTGTTTTGGTCCCAGACGACAATGGGATTACGGGAAATATAATCGCCGATGAATTTGTTCAGAAGGAGGAAGGAGGAGAAGAGGCCCAGAGGAGAATTTTTCCGCAACCGAATCTGCGTTAGGGTTGTCTGTTTCCACGCCGAGGACTTCAATTGGCAGTTAGGCTTCATATGAGCATAACTGCAGATGGCGTAGCTCTTTGGATTCCCGGCAGATAAAATGAATGCTTTCTATTGAGGTTCAGTAGGAAAGACTTCCGGGTGTTTCCTGACATCGTGACGTAGCACCACTGTTATCTTAAGCACCTGTGTGTTCTGGGCATGTGTGACACAATATCCTGTAACACTTGCTGTGAAAGCGATGACCACACCGCGGACCACTACCGCTGTGAGTGTCCGGCCTTCGCTATTTTCAGACGCATATGGCGCTGGTGTGTTGGATACTGGAACAGACTATTTCTTTGACATGCATCGAAGATCTAGAAACCGCACACCACATACTGGGCGACTGTAACCGCCTCTACGCCTCTTACTTTCAGGCCAGTATAATTAACTTTAGATCGTCTAAAGAGCTGTTCTCTATTTATCATCCGAATTCGCACCTGTGCTTCAACCGGAAGTAAATATAGTCACACACAGTTCGTGGCAATAATAACAAGAGTACGCAACCACCTCAATCTGTCAATTTCATACCTCTAATTCAAATATTTCCAAAGGTCCTTGATTTCAGTAGATGTATTGCTCTCCTTTTTGCAATTGAAACTAAACTCACCTGCAAAACAGCAAAAATATAAATCAGTAATCGACTCAAAGGACATTAGCTTGTTATCCTTCAAAACAATAAAAATAAAAATTGTTAAAAGCTGACTTCGAAGAAATATGCCTCACATAAATGACAAAGTACTCGTACGTAGATAAGGCAAAGAAGTTGATATTCATATCCAACAAAAAAGGGAAAACCTTTAGACGTAGCACCTTTAGTCAGTTGCAGACTCAGGACATACTATACACAAAACGCATAATGCTGGATACGTTAAGGAAAATGGAAATTTACCCTGCAGCCACTGAGCCATTAATTACTTCTGAAGCAGACACACTGCATTGCACTGCACTAAACACACACACATGTGTACATGGAAGACTTAAGATTACCCACTCTGACACTAGTGCTACTTGGAAATGTCAGGAACCATGTTACTTCTTGAAGACTTGGAGTTTGGGAGTATGAAGACCGGGTGGGTCTTGGGATCTGACAGTCTAGGTGCTTGGTTCATATGTACGAGTATAGTGTATGTTCGAACTAGACCTTCCACCTTCTACCTTTTGCAAAGTCTTCATTCATTCACCTGGCTAATGCAGAAATCTGGTAGCTGGTCTTGGTTATGGAGAGCTTCATTTTGACAGATATACGATTACACACACATTCAAACGAGCATACGAGAGCATAAGAAAAGGATATTATCTCGTTTCTAGAAATAATTGTTTAGTGTATCCTTACTCGTACATTTTTACCTGCCGGAGTAGGACCAAGCCAGAGATTATCCTTTAAATAAGGATATCTACATGAGGGAAGGAAGTTTATCTTTGGTTCCTTGGTTTGGAGTAGCATCACGTGGTGAAGGAGAATTGTTTTTTTCCTACCTTCTGCCCTGTACTGTCTTCGTTTAGACAGTTTTGTTTATTAATGATCCTGGCTGGTGGGTGTGGTTTTGTTTGTGGAATGTTGGAGATGTATTTTGTCTTCCAAGGAGCTATGCACAATGATTGGCTTTATTAGTTAGTACTCCTCTTGCTTGTAGTTAATGTTGCGGCAACACTTAAGGAGCTGTAACGAAGTTGAGTTGAAGGAAATTGTTATATTGTAATGGTTCTGAATTAGCCAGAAGGGAGAGGGATAAAATGGGAATGGGAAAAAGGACAAGGGTATAAAGGATACAGTTTTAAGTGAATGAATGCAATGGTTATTAACTTTACAACTTACGGTTCAGAGAATCTGCAAAGGGATCAATGACATCTGGCTCAGAACGCCTCCGATCATGCTGCTACTTCTTAACAGCATCTTCTTAGGATTAATCCTCTCTGTACGTATCATCAAATATCTTTCGCAATCGTGTATGCGGATATTTTCTTTATCTTTACGCATATGTACTCGTATGCACGTCATACTCGTAGTTCTAGATATTTTTTCATAAGTTTGACTAATCCTTGAAAGCAGAGTTTGTCCTTCTCCTGGAACGACTTCTGTTGATTCGCTGCGTTACTTTATGGCGACTTATTTGTACCTTCATTATTTGATAATATTATCTTCCCCGTCAGAGTTTTTGTTGCCTCTACATATCTAGGGCGGAATTCTCATAAGATCGTCCTGCTGCTGACTTAGCTTCCTGTCGTCGGAGGTGTGTCTTTGACATAATTTTACTAAGCTGATATATTTTCGTTGAAAGGCAAATGCAATTCTAGGTATCTCATGCCTTTAGTAAGATGGTAAAGGAAGAGGCTTTACTTTTCCATGTATTTTTTCACTTGCATTTTCACACGCCTTCGTCGAATGGATTGTTTAACCAGTTGAGCCCCTATTCTATTCTTCTCGTCCCCATACGGTCGTAGTCTAAAACCGAATGAAACTGGCTGCTTTCCATATGCGTACAATTTTTGACAGAATTTAATCACAGTCTAGCTAGATCAAGATAAGGTGCCGTCTCCTCATCTGGACGATGAGTTGAATGACCATGTAAGAATTGCGCGAAACAAAATACCTTGTTATGGTTCTGATATACAGAGTACCCATAATGAGCAATTAACATATTTCTTACGAAATTTTATCACAAGCTTTGGTTTTGTCTGTGGTGGCTAATTTTTGGGCCAACTTCTTAAATCTACTTAAAAGGTTAACCGAATCTTTAAATTACGAGGGCTGATAGTGCTCACAACTAATCTAATCTAAAATCTTTTGTTGAGCTGTTCTAGGAAACCCTTTGAACGATGTTGGAACAATGGTAATTAATAGGGAATTAATAGCGAATTTCGTAGGACGAGTACCTGGTTGAATATTAAAGCAAGGTATATCGTCCGCAATCGTAACTGATTGTTGTCCGATTAGGATGGATACTGAGGTCAACCTGGCGATAATCGATTGTGATTATTTTAGATCCCATGATTGCCCCGGATATTACTGGGCTTATTTTTTTCTTATAATTAGCGCGTGTTCAAGGGATTTGTTTACGCTTAAAACTTAGAGAGAAAGAAAAGTCAGGTAGCGGTGTACAATGGTCTTAAATGTTTGTAAGTTATAACGACTAGGAAATAGAGAGCTCGTCAGGGCATTCCAAAAGCGAGTTGTACGGCTTAATACCAGCACCAATTGAACAATATCTCCAATCAGTCTTGCCAAACTTATAAGCGAGGGTGCTCAGCAGGAAGAAATTAAATATGCAATGACTGGGCCTCCTAAAGCTGTTGTACGGCAGAGAATATATGATATTGAATCAATTGTGCCGTCAATTTAGTGTATTAGACATTTAATAAGTATACCAGCATTTTGGACTTATTGGGAGTGGTGGCGAATTACTATTTTGGAGGACTTGGAACCGGGCAGAGCCTTCACCTAGAGTATTCCTTCAACTCCCCAGAAGCCCAACAGAAACAATGTCAAATTCAATCAGAAAAGCCCAATGGAATATGCTAAGTTTTACCAAACTACCACGGGAAGCCCTGATTTGATGAAGAATGCAGGCGGATACATATTGAACGGCGCTGAAAGGAATCACAAAGCCGAAGAATAAACAAAAATAAAACACTACCTTCTCAGAAAAAAACGGAAATAGCCTTATAATTGAACAGATGTCTCTTGTATTTTGACGTGAACGCCTGACAATAGATTGACTTAAATTCACGGGATGCCCATCCATTGGAGCCAGAATACGCCTGGCTATCACTTACCCATATTAGTATTTTAATACCAAAGTGGAACCTGTGTTGAAGGTACAAGCTCTACACTTGGTATGAGTCGAGGCCGACCTAAAACTTCTTGCCGATCTTAGAGTCACGATCCAGTGCTTGTACTAAGTCGGTTGTCTGAAAAGTTTCCGAACGACGATACAAATAACTATACACACTTCTCCCAGCGATGCTCCCATCTCTCTAACCCGTCCAAATAGTACTTGGCGTTTTTCTCTGCAAAATAATTGTTCACGAAGGTGATTGCCTCTTCATTTGACGAAAATCTCTGTCCTACGAGCACAGTTCTTAGATGAGGGAACAAAAAGAAGTCGCTTGGGGCTAGATCTGGTGAATAAGGTGGATGGTCAAGCAGTTCAAACCGTAATTCATGGATTTTCGCCATGGCAACCGCTGGGGTGTGAGACGGCGCGTTGTCTTGCTGAAACAAGATTTTCTTTTTCTGCAAATGTGGCCGTTTTTCCGCAATTTCTACCTTCAGCTTGGCAAGTAATGATGCGTAGTATGCTCCTGTAATGGTTTTTCCTTTTTGAAGATAATCGATTAAGATAACTCCTTTACTATCCCAAAAAACAGTCGCCATCACTTTCCCAGCCGAAAAAACAGTTTTTGCTTTTTTTGGAGCCGGCTCGCCCTTTGCAGTCCACTGTTTTGACTGAATTTTTGTTTCGGACCTATAATGGTGTATCCAAGTTTCATCTACAGTAGTTAATCGGCGCCAAAACTTGGATTTATTGCGCCTAAACTGCGCCAACAGAGCGTTGGAAATGTTCATTTGAACACGTTTTTGGTCTAACGTAAGCAAACGCAGCACCCAACGCGCGGACAGCTTTATCATGCCTAAATCTTGATTTAATATGTAACAAACACGTTCTTTGGACATTTTCATAACCTCTACTATCTCTCTCACTTTAATTCGGCGGTCGTCTAACACCATTTGGTGAACTTTAGCAATGTTATCGTCAGTGGTTGCAGTTTTTGGACGTCCCAAACGTTCATCTTCTCTTAAGCTCTTACGGGCACGTTTAAATTCAGCTGCCCAAAATTTCACTGTGGTGAAACAGTCGCCATCACTTTCCCAGCCGAAAAAACAGTTTTTGCTTTTTTTGGAGCCGGCTCGCCCTTTGCAGTCCACTGTTTTGACTGAATTTTTGTTTCGGACCTATAATGGTGTATCCAAGTTTCATCTACAGTAGTTAATCGGCGCCAAAACTTGGATTTATTGCGCCTAAACTGCGCCAACAGAGCGTTGGAAATGTTCATTTGAACACGTTTTTGGTCTAACGTAAGCAAACGCAGCACCCAACGCGCGGACAGCTTTATCATGCCTAAATCTTGATTTAATATGTAACAAACACGTTCTTTGGACATTTTCATAACCTCTACTATCTCTCTCACTTTAATTCGGCGGTCGTCTAACACCATTTGGTGAACTTTAGCAATGTTATCGTCAGTGGTTGCAGTTTTTGGACGTCCCAAACGTTCATCTTCTCTTAAGCTCTTACGGCCACGTTTAAATTCAGCTGCCCAAAATTTCACTGTGGTAAATGATGGTGCAGAGTCCCCATACACAGAGTTCTCAATTTTGATTTGCGTAAGCGTAATGCCTTTCAAAAACAAGAATTTAATAACAGCGCGATACTCAATTTTTTTCCATTTTCACAAAAAACATTCACATCGACTCACTCAAACGACTGTCAACTAAAAACTGCGCTTCCAAAATGACTGAAACTTCGGTAAGTAACTGTCAAAGATGCACAACTAGCATCCACTAGCTTTTATTGATGAGTGTCGCTATCTTTACGTTGCGGTCGGAAATAATCCTCGTATATCGGGTCAAACCCGACTGGAAGACACTTCCTTCGTTTTAGGTTTAAACCACAGCCACCGTGATGCTCTACCTCCACCTCTACCGGTGATCTTCCCACTCAGTAGGACCTATGACTAGCGTTTGAATTCCTTCTATGTACTTGCGTCTCTTCAGCGACTGCTTGATTTGTTTTGCGATTCGTTGTAACATCGCCTTTCGCCCGTATTTGAATCCTTCGTGTGTCTTCGGCTATCATTTAAGTTGGTACTGAAATCTTTTATTAATGTGCATCATTTGTGTTGCACTTTTTTGACCGTTTCGTCTGTGGTCATTTTAGCTAAGAAAATCCTCTCCACCTATTCTACGATGTCTATTTGAGAAAAAAAAGATGTCTCTTGGATGACCTCAAGTGATGAATCACTCAACCTGCTACTGGACACCCACTTTCTGGGAAGTTCCCTATTCACGACCAGTAATAACCTCAGTACTACTGCAGCAGCAGATCTGGTTACAACAATACAAGTCTGCTGGGCCGGACGGTATAATGCCCGTCGAGCTTCAAATATTCTCAGATTTCATCCGGCCAATGTTAGTGAATATCATGAGCTGCGTAGAAATGATCCACATTCCTTTGTAATGGAGAGAAGTTGACGTATTTTTTATTCCCAAAGCCGGAAAATGTTCTCATGTTGTCATAAAGGACATCGCGTCTATAAGTCCATCATCTTTTCTATTGAAAACTCTAGAATGATTGTTTGATACCCATATATGACTTTTGACGATGGCTCAACATTTCTACTGTAAAAGACAGTCGGTGGAAACGGTTCCACATTCACTGGTTAGCCATACAGAACAACCCATATATGTATTATAGAGGGTACTGAATGGTTGGATTGTTGGATATAGAAGGTGCGCTTAATAACGTCAACAGATCCGCAATCACAGCTGAGATGTTAACTCTGAAAGCAGATACTCACTTGGGGAGTTGATCAGTCTCATAGTAGGATTATCAGTTCAAAACTGGGTAGGAATTAGAGTAAAAGATGTGTCAGCAGAGGTACGCAGCAAGCCGGTGTCTCAATAAGACCGATAATCATTTACAATGCAGTCAACTGGCAGAATCTGCAAATATCCGCGTCTGACAATTTCAGTCTTTTTGCATGTTTCCGCGAGAGACAGTATCCTACCAGGATTCCTATTATTGTACTAAGCTTATTCCTGTTTAATTTTATTAAGTCCCTAGATCTTTTACCATCAAAATGTGGCCAGAGAGCCTTGGATACTCTGTGTCTTATCAGACTTGACCACTTTAGATTGGCAGACTTTGTGGTTTTTTCCTCGATAGTGCCCCTCACTATATAAAGGGGTGGTTTGATGTTGGCAACCACACTATATAGATCGAGTAGCCCTCCTTTCCTTGCAAGCTTATCCGCTTGTTCATTTCATTTTATACCGCAGTGTCCTGGCATATAGTAAAGTCTCACCCAGTTTTGACTGCATAATGCCTTGAGTAGTATGCAACAGCCCATAACTGTATCAGAATTGATGCAAGTCGATTCAATTGCCTTAACTTCGTCCTGGCTATCGATGTAGATAGCGATATCTCTTCCAGTTACTGATATCTGATATCATTTGGACTGTCCCATGTCCAAAATTATTGCTCTGGGCTACTTCACCCAGATTAGTGAGTCGTATCGCACTGTTGCCAGAAAGTTTTTTGATCTGTAAATCAATTTTTTAATTTTAATTTAATTTGAATTTTAGTTATGGCAATAAGCTATAACTTAAAATTAAACTTAAACTTAAAACCAAAACTAAAGTTAGTTGGAGTGATGAAGGAGAACGGATTTGAGGTAGGAAATGGTGCGGTGGAAGTCAAAGATGGTAGGGTTTGAGTTGATTTTTCGAAGCATATGGGAGATTGATTCGTTCGCTAGATAGAAATGACGAGGGGTACGTAGATTACGAGGGTTAGTGTTAGTTAGCATCTCTGCGTTCCTCAACGATGTTTAAATTAATAAGGTTGTGACGTTTTTGATAGGGGGCAGAATAAACGAATCTTCCCAGAGCATACAATGAAGAGCAAATCGGAAAAAAACGACACTGGATGCTTTCGATTCTCGGGATATAAACACGATGATATAGGGACCACATTACACTACCGTACTTTAGGTGAAAGCGAATAAAGGTAATATAAAGGGACCTGGTCAGGTATGGGTTGGTGGATTCTTTGGACCATCGTTTTAAAAAACCTAGTGCAGAGTTGGCTTTAAAGATTATTCCATCCGTATGTAAACGGAAGTTGAGCTCCCTATCACACAAAATGCCGAAATCGCAAAGAAATTGAACGGAGGAGATAGGTTGGTTGTGGAGAAGGTAGAGTCGGGTAGGAGATAGGCGCCGCTTATCTGAATAGGTGATGGATGGGCATTTAGGGATATTAGCTTCCAAACAATTTCTGAGGCACAAGATCGAAAAACTATCAAGGTCTTGTTGAAGTGGGAAGGAGTCATGGGGAGAGGAAATGGCTTTGAAAAATTTGGTATCGTCGGTGTAAACGGAAATAGATAGATCTCCCATCGAGATCATTAATGGTTAGTATAAAAAGAAGGGGACCAAGATGGCTGCCTTGTGTAACTCCAGAGGTGGGCTGACCTCGGTTGTCGAGGTAAGAGGATATCTATTTTAACATTATAGGTTCAAAGCCGAGGGCAGAAAATTTGAAGAGCATTAATCGATGAAAAATTTTATCAAAGGCCTTGCAACTACGTCGACTCCGTTATTGCCTAGGGGAATTAAGTGATCTGAATTGGAAGCTTAGAGCTTCATACAAAATAATTCCGAAGAGTTTGGCGATTGAAGGATAGTTTGTTATTTCGTTCTTTGATCCTTTTTTGTGCATCCAGGTTATGAAGGAGGTTTTCTAAGCCTGAGGACATTCTCCTTATGAAATTGATAGACGAAAGAGATTAAAAAGGGCAATGGTCAAGTACCAAGTAGGAAATATAATGTTCCAATATCTTTATGATTAGTTGAAAATAATCATTTTTTAAGAAATATGGATGGGGTGCCACCTGGGCCGGGTGTGAATCCGTCATTAAGTTGGTGTAACTTATATTCGATATAAGATGGGTAAGATGGGAGAGAGAAGTGGGCCATTGGAGAAGTTGAGTGAGTAATTGAAAAAGGATGGGTCTAGTACAAAGGAGTCGTTGGTGAATGATTGTTTGAAAAAGGTTGCAAATAGTTTGGCAATGGTGAGTGGATCGGTTAATGCCTTGTTCTTGAAAGAAAGGGAAGGAGGGTAGCCGTCGGAGTTTCTTTTGTAGTGAACAAATTGGAAAAGGACCTGGGGTTGTTTATAAGATTATTTCCGAGCTTCTTTCCTTTATAAACTTATCTCCCTATTCCACTATTTTGGTTGGGCCCTTTTAGGTGTTCTGTTAGTCGGACAAGCTTTTTTGAACGCTAGAGTTGGTGCCATACTAATATTTTCTAACCCCCTATCTAAGTTAACAATATTATCGTAGGTGAGTGATTGGGTATCCCGGTGTATATTTAGCACTTCTGTATATTTGACCCAATCAATTTTTCTAGGATTTCTTTGAAAACTACATACCCTGTTCTGAAAGTTCATCTTGAAACGTATCATCGACTATTCTCCATTCCCTTACTTCTGGCAAGGGTGATATCTAACACCTCTGTCTATTTTTCACCGCAAAGTGGTGTTAATATTACCGCTTCCCCAGCCCAGCCCCATCATCCAATCTTTCTGCCTTGCCAAGTCCTTTAGTTTCTCCGAGATCACTATGACAACATAGTGCACAAATAAATTTTTTGGCCACGCTACCGGGGAACATACACGACCTTATAGCCAACATTGGTTTGACAAAGACTTTCATGTAAGCAACTTTCTACGTCTTGAATGGACGACAAATCAATCTGCTTCTACACAGGATTCAAAACTGATAGCGGGTCTGGTGGCGGTGTTTTCTCAGATGAGCTTAACCTAAGCCTCTCCTTCCGCTTTCCAAATCATGGTAGCGTGTTCCAAAATTTTGGCGATTAAAGAAGTCTTGTCCCGGCTGAAGAAACCGTGATGTCTCCACCTTTTCGGATAATCAGGCCGCTATAAAATATCTGGACTCAGTCTCACAAGATTCTAAATCCTCGCTTGACTATCAATCGTCTGTTAGGGACATGTTGAGTGTCCGGCTGTAGACGGCTATTCCAGGGAATTATAAGGTCGACGAATTCGCTAAAATTGGAAGCTCTCTATCTATCCTGCTTGAAAAACCCATCGTTTGTGTACCAATAGCTACGTGCAAATTAAAACTAAAGCTGGACATTATTACAAGGGCAAACCTTAGGCGGGCTGTTGGGTCAACATGTCTAGCGACCAATCAAAGCTTACCAAAACTGGATCCGAACCGCTCTAACAGTTTAATCTTTCTAAATAGGCTCTAAATAGGATCACAGATCCACATGTCATCACAATGGGCCAATGGGTCTAGGTGGGTTTTTCCAGCGGCCACTTTTACCTAACCTAAACTAGCCTTACCTGGTTGGCAATATTTATTACGGCCTCAAATTTAGACTCTCCTTATAAGGAATTGTACCTATCATAGAAAACGAGTTAAAGCCATCTGTCATATTGAATCAGATCGGTAATAATCGTTTACTAACACTCCTTATTGAAGTCACCGGAAAGAGGGCTAATATATATTCCTGCCAAAGGCCAAGCTTGGACAATTCAGACATCACTTCTCACAATCTTTCAAGAGCCCCGGAACCGGTCTCCCATTAGCCATTATAACATTATGGCATCTCTCTTACAGCCATTGCATTACCTGTAATGCAATTCGGACAAACTTCTACGGTAATTTAGTTGCTCTGCGTTAGGGTTAATATAATACTTTGTTTGGTACCAGATGATAACACAAATAGTCTCGTTGAGAAAGTCCAGCCTTACGTGATAAGACTCAAGACAAATGAGATTTATGAGTTGCGAGCTTGACCAAAAGCTCTCCCAATGAAATCTGGTATACATTGATTGACTATTCACTTCGTTTTTGTGTCATTGTTTAATCTGACACTCATCCAGAACTCCATCTTTCCTAAGTAAAATCATTCATCAACAGCAGGTCACTAACATTCTGACTGGCGTCAATGCCTTCTACTGTCGCACAACAATTCCTGTGGTTCTTGGCACCGCCATGAAGTCTGCCTTCTCACAACAGGACACCACCAGCACTGTCATTCAAATCAAATCGAATCAACGTCAACATCGTTGGGGGGCCCATAGCCCATCATAGCGCAGCTGGAAAAAATCAGCACACCAGGAGCAGGGATTCACAGAAAAAAAAACTAAGTTAAAACGAATAGCACAATTCAACGCACTTTTCGCAAAAACAAATCCACTCCATGGATGTTTCTTCTTAGAGCATTACAACCCGCTACCCAGTAACAAACGCCCTTAGTGGTACGATGGAGCTGCAGAATGTAGCAAGTGTATTCGTACCACATTTCATTGTAAAGCATCCGAACACACATTCCAGGCGTAGTATCACATCGTCCTCCAGGATGATATCTAATTTCATGGCCCATTAGTGGGTTGCTATTATTACGGATACTCCACCCGAATCCATACTCACAAACATACCGACAATATCACATTTCTTTAATATCCTTTTTCTGCATAAGCACATGGATATTTGAATGTACCCTGACATTGACTCCGAGATGGTGGGTGACTCTGGAATAGTAAGATCACAAGGAGGATGACTCTCATGGCAACCTGTTTCGTTTAATTTGACATGGTGGTGCAGAACTTCCAATTTACTATCACTTCAAAGTTGCCAGAGCGTCCGCACCCTTTTAAGATACAGTCTACCAGTTTGGTTGTCAGGATTACACGAACCCTCTTACAACAAAAAAAAAAAAAACAAGAAACAAAATTTTTAAGATGCGGTTCGTTCGCTAAAGCATGACGCGTACATAAGAAAAGAAGATGCGAACAAAAAAATCCAATTCATTCATAAATTGAGAACTTGGGATTGTATCGTATTTCACGTGCTCGCACAAGGGTTGGGCTTTGGTTTGGGATAATGTTTTCGGTTCGCTTGATGAGGTGGCGCAGAAATATTGGGCGTAGATGAGATTCCCCCGGAGTTAAATTGTGTACACCGCACATGGAAGAATTGAAGCTGTTGTTGTTTTGGAAACGTTGCAAATCGAATTTTGAAAAATTGTCGAAGGGAGTGAGTAGGTACTCGTATAGTGAGATGGTAAAGCCATCTTAAGCATGATGATGTGCCATGTGGAATAAATGATGCAAAGCAAAGGAATAAAGGAGAAGAACATTTTTTCACAGGATAATATATCAAATTGGCAATTTAATAGGCGAAAATGTAAGAATATGGAATTGCAAATTATGGCGGTACGTTGTTAGAGCACAGATACGTAGCTCTATGGAATTGTCTAGCCTTAAGAGGAACGCTTAGAGGTGATTATGTTGCAAAAGAACAAAGAAATACAAAACGCACTAGGAACAAAAATAGATTTTCCACTGGCATCAGACGGATGCATGGCTAACAAGCTGTGGTTATGTTGGTATGGCAACTTGTATTTATGTTTTTGCTTTGAGACGTTGTAATGAAGTTCTGGTTTAATTTTAATAAAGCAAATCTATTGCAGCCTATTATTCTAGCATCTTTCTCCTCTTACTCACAGTTACAGTTGAAAATTTTTAAGAAGAGATCTTCAGCTGCATCGTCAACTTACATTTCTTGAACTTTGTAAGTATAATTGGCTTTTAAATATGCTGAACCAAGAACTGAAAATAACGACTGATGCTGTCAATACTAGTACCTTAATGGAGCTCCTAAAGAAAAGGTCATGATCCCATCTTAAGAGTTGTGATGTCATCATAACTGACTCCTATAAACTGAGCATAGTCACTAAGTTTCTCTCCAATCCGAATAGAAGCAGAAGAAGCTTTGAAATAAGTGATGTGTTCAATAATATCCAGGACCCAAGTTTCGTTGGTTTTTCTGCATGATTTGAGTAATATTTTCTTCAGTTATAAAGTGCCCACAGTACCAGCACCCACTGCGCAGAGTACCTGCCATAAAGCCATAACTTTCATAGGATGTTGTATCACTTACATATGTCCAGCATACTTAAGTGCTTACCAAAGGCATCATGGCGTTCACGATGCCAGTAAGCAACCTATAGTCTTTTTACTGAGGGACTGGAGGGAAGTCGCTGGCCTCTTCGTATGGTCTATCGATAATTCATGCCATTTGCAATTATGCTCATATCAGACCGAACTGTCAATGGAAGCCCTAACCGAAGACCTAAGCAGACCTGAAAAACTGCAATCTGAGCCTTGCCTAGTAAGTTCATTGGCGATTTCATTTTCCGTGGTCCCATTGGGACCTGGGACCCACACAAGACACAGTGAATTCAGCCTTTCGACTGTATTCAGCGAAGTTATGCATTCTCAGCAAGGCTTTCAGTGCAGTTTAGCTGGCACTAGAGATGCCCTCTCCACCGGTTTTTTAATATTGGCTTCTACCACATGAAATGCCCGATTTGCGCTCACACTGAAATAAGAAGTTCTCGAGTGGACATCTGTGCCAGAACGGTTAAATTTTCTTTTTTTTAGAAAATAAGGTGGTACGAGTACGTGTGCTAGACGTGTGAGAATTTTAGGGTTCGTTACAAGTACAAGTTGGAAGCCGGAAACGTTAGTTGACGACGATGTTTTGAGAGCAACTGTGGATGCGTGCCCAACGAAACCGGTGCGGGAGATTGCACAGAGCATGGGAGTAGCCCCAATGACAATAAGTCGACACTTTTCTCTCATAGGAAAGGTAAAGAAATTCGATAAGTGGGTACCCCATGAACTGACCGAATCCCAAAAACTACGGCGCCTGGAAATCTGCGCATAGCTTGCATTAAGAAACCAATCTGAACCGTTTTTGCACCGGATAGTCACCTGTGATGAAAAGTGGGAACTGTATCATAATCGTAAAATATCTGGGCAGAGGTTGGATGTAGATGAAAAATCAAAAGACACCCCCAAGCCCGATCTTCACCCAAAAAAGGATATGGTGACAATTTGGTGGACATCGAGACCATTAATCCACTTTTCATTCCTTCAACCAATAGAAACAATAAACGCTTTCAAATATTGTGACGAAATCGACATATTGCATGCCAAATCTTCGCTTGTAAGATCGACGTAAGTTTTACTTACGAGAATTGAAATTCAAAGTTGTCGTCCTCTAGAAGGCACCAGAGCTGCACCCTAAATCAATTTTGGAGCTATCCGTGAAGACCCGACCCGTCTCCTGGCTTAGAAACCTGGCCGAAAGACTTTTGGGCGCAGGTATGTGATTTCGTATTTTTTTTCTGCAGCAGGATTTCTATTGCCATTGTATCAGACGGCTTGTCAATAATACTAGACCAGTCGGCGACCGAGGTCATTAAAGGCCCAATGCGTGTTGTACCGAAGACCACTGCTCTTTAATGAGAAAATGGTCTTGATAGTGCTGGCCGTCATATGGACATCAAGGCAATTGAAATTCAACAGTGCGCTTAGAGCAGCGCCAGACGTGCTAGGGAAAACCCCCATACAGTCGAGGCAGACGGTTCCTTGGATTCCGGTAAAAACAGCAGTAACGTATTTTCGAGACCACCAGACCACCGACCCATAGGATATAATTGGTCTTCTCATGGCCATGTAGATCCACAGACCGTCCTCGGTGACGAACCCTATGTCTTGCCAAAAGCTCCTTTGCACTACCAGAAGGCCGAAATTGTCTTTAAGGTTTTGAATGTGACATGTTTAGTCCAAAGAAGTTTGCTATCGGATCGTGATGCCTTTGATCGCTAAATGAGATAGGCCAGTCAGCTTCCTCCTTCTCGTGTAAAGAACAGACTGATGGTCTATTTCTGGAGCACTAATCGCCGATCACATACAGGGCTGCTGGCGCTTCGGTGCAAACAGTCGGTAACCATAATCCAACAGACATTACATCAACATTATCTGCATACGCCTGAGCATAGACATCAGAACTATTGAGAGCGTTTGGCAGGGAGTCGACCCGCAGCACCATAGAAATGGAGACGGGACGTTGTCTTACGGACAACTCCTGTTTACTCCGTCAAAAGTTGTATTGTCGAAAGCACTCTCAATGTCGATTAAAATGCCCAGCGCGTGTTTCTTCTTGGCGAGCGCGCCTTCAATTCTGCATACCAGATTTTGAAGCACACTTTAGCAGGATCTTCCGCGTTGGTAAGCGGGATGCATCTTAGAAATAGAATGCACTAACAAAGCAAGAAGTCAGAATTATAGGTCTGAAGCTCTGGGCGAGTATATAATCCTGTTTTCCGATTTTCGGTATAAACGTTATTCTCACTATTCGCCAGGGTCTTGGTATGTGTTATCTCGGTCGCTGAAATTAAGGATTAAATGTGTGTTAAGGCTTATTCTCATCAAACTAGGATGTTGGCCCTACGAGCCGAGCTGTTTGCAGCAAGACGGGGAAGGAGGATGGCCGAAACCTTTATCGTGTTCTAATGATTAAGGTGAACTCATAGCAATGCCATTATAGCAATCGAAGAGATAAACCACCACAACGGTAGAAGTTTGTATCACTCAAAGCAATCTTGTTGAGGAACTCCTCCGTATAAGTGTTTCAAACGATGTGAAGTCAAAATCTGCCATGAATTGGAGTAAAAGTTAAACTTCAGGGCCTGGTTCTCTCGGTTCAGGGCAAAAAGGATATTGATGCACGTTTATTCGTCCTGTTCATTTTTCTGTAGACTTTTAAAGTGATAAACTCGTACCAGAATCTGATTGCTCCATGGATCTCCGCGAGAAAAGCAAGAACACCCGTTAGAAAGCTAATGGTTACTTTCTTATAATTTACAGTATTTTTTCCATGAAAGAGGGCTTGGCGGGAATCCAAGCACCAGTTCCCAATTTACCCAGAATGAGCTTACTAACCTCGAGCTTCGAACTTCTCCTGATGTACAATATTGCAAGATGTCTAATCGTCACAAGCAGTGAAGGTTATATCGATGCTTTTGGCATTCATGATCGAATATGGTGCAGGGCTACTCGTCGCGATGCTCAGAAAGCTGATTGATGCCATCCACTTGACCACCATTACCGATCGTAACCGATCGTGCCATCGATGTGACTTCGACCGATTACTGCGATCACAGTGTCTTTATCAAGGAGCTGAGCGAAGACTTTCAGAAGTCGCGTTGAAAGTCTTTAGAGTGGGACCGGTGTTCCGCACTTTTTGGAAACCTGAACGATCTTTTTCAATGATCTCTCTCGCCTTGATATAAAGCTCTTCTTCGGATAGATCCTTAAAATACTTTTAGCCCATTTTACCCTTTCTTTTACCATCTATAACCGGAATGTCTCCAGAGCTATTAAGAATGCGAACTGTATTTCGACGGTTTGAGATCTTAAATGCGATACGCTTTCGTGAAGTATTTTTTAGGATGAGCAAATAACTCTGGTTCATCAATTTTTAGAGAAGTGTTAGGGTCATGACTAACAACATTTTGATGATTAGTAGGACGATTTTCCTGCTCTAAGCTCCTCTCCTGTTGTTGGCAATGGATGGGCCACAACTTTTCTACCTGGCAGAATAATCGCTTCCTGTGGTCCGGTTTTAAAGGAGTTGTTTTCGTTTTTTTTTAATTTTTTGTTTATTCATTCTTGATTCTCACGAGAAGCAAGATAGGGAAGTCCATCTATACAGAAATCGGCGGTATACAGGATATGAGGCCTAATGCGGAGGTTTCTAGGTATCCGGGCAATTTTTATCTGGGTCGAGTGCGTCACAGACAATTGATAAGGGTGATGATTGGGTAAGAAATGATGATTTGAATGTTGAAATTAGTCAAGAGAAAGTCTCAAGGATCTTTGACCTTACTCAGCTTCTACAACTCTGCATAACTTTGACGACTTCTTGGATTTGGAGGCTATACTTATGGGTTGGGTGGTTCCATTTTATTTATTAGAATTTAGTAGCACCAAGATTTTGCATTAAAAATGGCAAACATTTTTGAAACAAATTTACTCTAAAACCCACAAGTCCCAAAGAACCTTAAGCTTACTTTAATGAGCAAAATAAAACCAAAATAAAAAAGAGAATGAAGAACCCACTTTAATTTGTTCTCAACAATGTCTTCCTGATCCGTTGTGCTCATTGTTCTTTATTGTCCCCGAGCTGGCATAATACGTGAGTCCTTAAGCCGGGCTACTTAAGTCGTACCTATTACTCACAGTTTCTGAATGTTTCCACCTTATTACACGAACACCAACTAATCTCGGTAAATATCTTCATTTAAGACTTCCAAATAACATCCCGAAAAGATGAGGGGGAAAAAATAAGTAGAAAATAAAAAAAAATAAAAATGGCGACACAATGTCACACAGAAGTAGCAGTACCAGTAGCAGTAGCAGTAGCAATAAACACCACGAAATCCCCGCAAAAATAATTCCATTTACTCAGTGAAGGACCTTTTTGCCCCTGCCGAACAACACGACCGACCGACCGACGTCGACCGACGGTACCTAAAGCACCAAAGAGCGAAAAGAAACACAAAATACCTGGAAAGTATCCCGATTAATTTTATGCGCTTTACCAGGGAGTTGAAATTTCCTGGTATATCGTCCTCATTTTGAGTACAGCTCCAGCTTAGGTTCCTGCATTTAGCATCGTACTTATGAACTGTAACCACATTTACTTACAAAGTGGTTACCTGCAAAGTATCTACCACTTCAACGTGCGCCGCAAAGGTATTCAAAGTAACCAGCGAAATCCTTCGCGTCCTTTCTCTCTTACCCAAAAACCCACCTTTCTCCCCACCCACCACACTTGGGGAGGACTATACCCTGCAACGTGTTATTATGTGTGATGACATTTTCTATCCCCATGTTGCGCGTTGTGGTACGCTTTTCTACAAAAAATAAAACCACCGACCATCATGCCCTCTATTGAAATAAGGATCACTTCTCAACTCCTTTTAACCCACCACCGGCTACCCTTTCGGGGTTTTTTTATCCTTCTTTCGTTCACTAAACTGAAGGGTGAACCTCAGACGAAAGGGATCATGGTCATAAAAAAAGGAGTAGAAAAGGTAAAAAGTGAAAATGAAATAACTTAAAAAACTAATTTCCTCTGAAAAGGATATTCGTCGTACCAGGACGAGGTGCAGAGGTGGAAAAAGAAAAAAAAAAAAACAAAAACGGCGAAGCACCAACGATACGACTCACCTGCAACCTTTGGCCTCTTGGTCTTTTCTCTCTCTCTTCCCCTGACAACAATAAAATCAGAAAGGATTTGCATTCACTTCCCTGGCTCCAGGTCTGGCTCCCCATCCAACACAGATCCAGGACTCATGGTTCAAAACAAAAGATTAACAAGGAACTCTCCAATGCTCCAATGTGTAGAAGGTGCAGAAAAACTCTGGATAACAATAAAAAAAAAAAGAAAGAAAAGTGAAATTAGTGCAACAGCGATTTGCTGGGTAGTGGAGGTGTTCATTTTGTCTCGCGGGATGATGACAAGAACAAGGACAAGGACACACTTGGAGTTAGTTGACTGAGTTGTGGATGACGGTGACGACGACAGGAATGTCCTTTTGTTTTCTACTGCATCCACTACAAGTTTTTCTACGAATATCTGGGATTTTGTTCTCTCCCTTTTTTCCCTATTTTGTTTTAGTGTCCACTTTACCATGTAATTAGTTTGACGAGGAGGTGAAAACAAAGCGAGTAAAGTGCTTGGATTGGAGGGTTAAGATGCTGCATCGGTCGTGTGGATTACGGTGACAATGGAAATGAGAAAAAACGTCGGAAATAATTAAAGGATTTGCAACATTAACAAGATTCGGATAGTATACTCCTACATTGTAAGCTGGCAAGGTCTGACAGTGCAACGAGGATGCACAGGTTAAAGTTAAAAAAAAAGTTTGTAACTCGATATTTGACGTGCAAGGATAGAGGAAAAGTTCTGTAAACATTGGAGGGCAACTGGAAGTATATTCATATACTCGTGTGTAGCCATAAATTCGTCGTCTGCTTGACATACAACCACCCTTGGCACGTAAGAGCGTTCCTGAAAATCACATCCACATGAGCGATATACATATTTGAGTGGATGAAAACGAATATGAGTTTACAGATTTACCTGCGAGATACAACGTTGTACTAGGTAGTAAGACGTTTCAATATTTTGATATCACCAAGGCTATTCTGAATTCACCTTATGTTCCGGAACGTGATTATAGGTACAACAGTATATCAGTTTACTCTTTGTAGGAGATTTGTCCAAGCTTAGGTGCTAAGGGCTTTTCTGGGCAAAAAACATCTTGTTGTTTCCCCGGATAGAAAACTCCTGTTGACTAAATATTTTAGGAAGGAAACTGCCAAAAACACTATGCTTTGCATGATTTTGTGTTAAAGAATTTCATGAACCCAATTACTCTGCTCTCACTAGACTACTAACTCAAAACACACTGAACTTTCTATACGAGTACCCCTCCCGTCGACTGTTTTTGGCATTCCATCAGAAGCAATGAGTAAAAAACTAACTCAGCTTTGCAAACTTCCTTACGCATAGCTGACAACCTGGCAATTTTTTCGTGCATCCACAGTGTCATTTTTGGGTTGAGGTCTCACATTTACTCAAGTAGACTGTTGCTGGCCCATTGCGAGATATTACTTCTGTCTACGGTTTTCTTGATATGGATTTGCAGATAAATATTTGGTCAAACGTTATCCGTAGAAATTGTATTTTCGTAAAAATCGAACAGCTTTGCCAAAGACTCTCTAGCTTTTCCAGGTCTGTTCTTCTGGTAAAGACTACTATGGTACTCCTTTAAGGATGTCGTTGGGATCTACATCTTGCACCATTTAACAGCTCTAGGGAGGTTATCTGAGATTGTTTCTAGAAATGTTACCTCAGATGGTCGCCGTGTATATACTAACTTACATTATTGGTGTTACAGTATGTGTTGAACCAGAGCCTCAACTAACAAGCTTCTCCAGCTCACCGGGACCTTAGCTAACTCCTTGCAGTTGCGAACCCCAAGTCCGTTAAGGTTCCTTCTAACTCTGCACGCCACCTAATGGGGCGCTTTTTTGCTGAGTTCTTCCTCCGTTTGGAAAACCCGCTGAGTTCTGACAGGTTTTCGCTTGTGAGTTCTACACAATTCTTAGAATTATGATGTCAAAAAAGACACATGACAGCGCGGCACCTTGTCTGAAACCTTTTCTGCTGACATTAAAGGTATCGGTTAAGTCATTACCGACCTTATCGGACCAGTGCGCATTCTCGTCATTCTGCCAAATCTAGACATGGCTCTATATAAATGGTTTCAATAAATACTGGCTTATGCGGCCTTATGGTGGGTATCGCCAGCTCCTTTTTGAGTTTTTTCTGGGTTCTCCCGGAATGTTATGATGTGGTCCATTGTGGACTTTCCCAGTCTGAAACCCTCACCGATAGGGGCCAAACAAGTTATTAATGAAGGCTTTCAGACGTTCACACAATATAAGATCTTGTATGCGATATTGAAAAGACTTATACCCTTATAGCCGGCGCAGTTGAAGGGTCTCATTTTTTGTAGACAAACGATGATGAGATCCACTCATCAGTTTTTGTATGCTCCCCACAAAGTCACTTCCAGCAGTTTTGTATACATCAGCCTTACTGGCCGTCAAGTCCAGCTGCTTTATTGGATTTCAGCTTAGATATTGCTGTCCTTAATTCATTTTGGTCAGGATGGATGGATGGAAGTCCTGGCTATTATCATCTAAGTTGAATGGTCTACAAGTATTCTGCCTGATGGCGAGTTGTTGGGCTTCGTCGCCGTAATACAGTGTGCAGAACATTTTTCTCCATATTCTCAGCACCAACCGTGACTCTACTACAAGGTTTCCTTCTTCATCTGTACTGGGTTCTATACGAGTATTTCCGTCTCTCGCCGTTCGTTACAGCGCTGCTTTGTACGTTTCTTAGCTGCATGTGCTTAGCGGCATTCTTCATTAAACCACGAATTTCTTAGTGGTGGTCGTGCAAAAATTTGAACATCAGTTGTAGCGTCTCTGATGGCACGTTGCCACTGTTCTTCGATACTTTCTGCTGGCGGCATAGGCATAGATTTAGGGATACGCGTACGGCGAAGATCCTGGTGGTCTCTTGTGATTGCAGCTTTTCTAAATTAATCTGCTCACAGTAGTTCGTATTTGTTGTGGCTGTTGAGAAATTCGCAATCACATCTTGGCTGCAATAAGATGGTGATCCGAGTCAATATTGGCTGCCCGAAATTTTCGTACGTCCAGAATGCTGGAGGCTTACGTCGATCGTAGTGTAATCAATTTGATTTAGCGTTTTATTATCCGGAGACCGCCAAGGTATTCCATCACGCCGAAAAGTCAATGGGCGTAAGTCCGTTGTGCTCGTAAAAACATTCTGTGGTGGGTCATCCTTGTCTTCCTTAAGGGCATGTCTGTTTATTAGCCTTATGTTGGCGATTTTAGCCTTGAATCGAATTATCATAAAACGTTTTCTTACGTGTCGGAAACTGAAGACTTCTACCATAAATCTGCCGCTTATTACTAATCCGTATCCGAATAAGCTCTGGTTCTCTTCCCTATAGCAATCACCATATCACAGTTTTTCATCCTCCTTATGTCCAGTCCATCTTATCGCACTTCCTGTATGGTGTGATATCTGCGTGATAGTAGTCAAGGGCCTGTATATAGGTCATCTTTATAAATTCCGTCATATGTGGCCTTAAAATCGATGAAAGGGTGAGTGTCCATTTGGAACACTTGAGTTTTTCCCGGGAGTTTCCGGAGTGTGAAAATTTGTAGACTTCCTGGTCTGAAACTGCTCTGATAAGGGCCAATTAGGTTATTGATGAAGAATTTCAGACGTTTACACAATAAGATCTCTCGCGCTAATCGTTTGCCAGGTCAAGAGTCGATCCGTTACTATATGAGGCTATTAGTTGGTTCGTAATTGTTTTTTTTTAATTTTCCGTATAGGGTTGCGAGCCCTTCGACATCCCTTTGCCATTTTACTCTGCAACGGGATAACCACTAGGAGGGCTACCGGCACTTATAGGATGATCAGCAGTTTCCCGGTCAATCGCCGAGCAGGTCCCCATTTTATCCTCCCCAGAATACCTTTTAACCCTGTCTTGGAGAGGATTTTCAGATATCGGTTCTAGTAGACTCAATGGCTGGAGTATATGTACAGCGCGCCACTTTCCGAGGTCTGGCAATTTCGTAAATTACCTGGGGTTCAAACAACCCCTTCTCCGAACAAGGATAAATTAAATGTCTTGGAGCTGGAGAGATGGAGAGGAATGCGTTGGCTTTACTCAAGGCTGGAGACTAACCAAAAGGGCAACAAAAAAATCTTATTTAGCTCTTTCTTTGCTTTTCTGTTGTGTAGCAGGCCACGAGCTTGCTTTCCTGGTATTATCATCCCACTTTTGACCATCTGTCCTATCTGTTTAGGTTGTACTTCCAAGATATTGAGAAAGTGCACCGATAGCTAATGCGTCTAAGCGTGCTCATTACTCTCACAAGATGTTGGAAGAACAACTGGTTTTTAGAAAATTTGAAGTAGAAAAGGCGATAGTTACCTGGCAAAACGAAGCTCAGAGAGCCTTGGATACCCTGTGTCCGTCAAGATGTGATCACCTTAGGTTGGCAGTCTTTGCGATTTTTACCTCGATAGTGCCCATCTCTATGCAAAGGGGTGGTTTGAAGTTGGCAATCTAAATACTGTGTAGTAGTCCTCCTTTTCTTGCAAGCTCATCCGCTTGTTCATTTACTTTACTACCGTAGAGTCCTGGCACCCAGCACAATCTTACCCGGTTCTGACTTCATAGTGCCTTGAGCACTCAGCGGCAGCCCCTGACTGTATCAGAGTTGCCCTTGGTTAATTCCATTGATTTGAGTGCGGCCTGGCTATCGATGTACGAGGGGCGTTCAATATATTCTCGGTATCGATATGAAGGAAAATGCGAATTCAATTTAAATTGTTTTTATTTTTCAATATAATCTCCCCTAACATCAATGCATTTGTTACATCTTGAGATAAGCTTTTTTAAACCCTCAAAATAATAAATTTCCTCTTTCTCTGCAAAATACCGACTTGAGTTTTTCATCATCCGAAAATCTTTTTCCACGAAGACATTTTTTCAAATCCGGAAACAGGAAATAATCACTAGGGGCAAGGTCTGGACTATAAGGTGGGTGTTGGATTTCTTCAAAACCACAATCTCGCGCAGCAGCCTTGGAAACTCGCGCCGTGTGAACAGGAGCGTTGTCATGAAGAAGCAACACACCCGCTGCGAGTTTACCCCGTCTTTTCTTTTTAATTTCCTCCCGCAAATTATGCAAAGTGGAAGCGTAGGATGTGGCGTTGATGGTTTCACCTTTTTTTTTGTACTCAATGAGCAAGATTCCCTTTGAGTCCCAAAAAACTGTGGCCATGAGCTTTCGGGCAGACGGAGTGACTTTGAACTTCTTCGGGGGGTCTGTTCCTTTTTTATGCCACTGCATGGACTCTTGTTTGCTTTCAGGGTCATAGTGGTGGACCCATGTTTCGTCCCCAGTAACAATTCGATTCATAACACCGTCCGCGTTCTCACTACACATCTCCAAAAGCTCTCTACAGCATGCGATTCTCACTTTTTATCTGAGGCGCTGTGAGCATTCGTGGCACCCACCTTGCACTGACCTTTGAAAGGTTAAGATGGTCATGAAGAATGGTGTGAATGGTACCAATTGAAAGCTTGGTGATCTCTGCCATCATTTTCACCTTTATTCGGGCATCCTCAAGAACAAGTTTTTCGACTTCTCTGATGCTTTCTCCCGTACAAGCAGTAGCCGGGGCGCCGGAGCGGGGGTCGTCCTCAATGCTCTTTCTGCCTCTCTTGAACTCACTTGACCACTTTTGCACAGTTGATAATGAAGGTGCGGAACCCTGGTAAACAGCCACCATCTCTTCATGAATAGTTTTTTGACTTTTTCCTTGCTTAGTGAGAAATTTAATTACAGCGCGATGCTCAATTTTCACCATCATCGCCTCAGTTGCCATTATGATTCTGTTTAACTAGAGATAAAACGCGAATTAATAATCACATTTATATGAAATTTTACATGAATGCACTAAAATAATAGTATTACTTGATAAATAAGTCAATTTATATATGCAACCACAGCTTCACCCCGATACCGAGAATATCTTGAACGCCACTCGTATGTAGATAGTGTTAACTCTTTCGGATACCGATCTCATTTGAATTAGCTCAGCCGCCCTGAGGACAGCCAGAACCACTGATTGGAAGACACTGCTTGTGTCCGGCAGTCTTACAGACACTGTTAGCTCTAGGTCCTCTGAGAAGGTACCAGAACCCTTCCTCTGCTTTCGAGCCATCTGTGAAAATTGCAATTTCAATTGACCTGATTATTGCATTTTATTGCCAGTCCTGCCTCTCCGGATATATTATATCAAACGGAATGTCGAAGTCGACCAAGGAAACAATTTCATCCGTTAGAATTGGACTGCCTGGCAGTAGCTCCGCTAGGACCGTGCCATGTTTGAAATTACTCTTCTTGAAGTAACCCAAATTAGTGAGTCGTATCGCACTGCTGCCAGCAAGTTTTTTGATCTGTAAATCAAGCGGTGTTAGGTGCAAAGAAGTGTCCAATGCTGCCGTAGGGGTAGTACGCAGCGCACCTGTAGTGGCTATAGAAGCTGTTCTTTCCGTAGACCATTTTCTTGTTTGTTAACTACGAGCTAACATCAAATGAGTCAAAGCTTAAAACGATATGCTGTCTGCGTTCAGATTCTCAGACAGTTCTGCTGGGATTTCTATTATTATCGTCTGCATCGAAGTTAGTATATTGGACTAAGTGGTCTGTCATACTAGGGATCTTGTGTTTTTTTATGAGATGCTTCTTCACTTTGAGAGGAATCCAGTTTCCTACCAAAAGGTAGTGACGTTAGAATTTTCAGTCTATGATCTGAGAATCGAACCCAAGCCTTCTGATGATTTATTCTGCGAATTTAACCTGTGCTCCGAGGCGGTTATCCTTGAGTTATTCTTATCGATCTAAAGTATGCATGTATCTACTAGAAGGGGCGATGGAACAAAATAATGAGTTTAGTGTAACAAGTACAAGCTAAGTTCATTCTAGGATTATGCCTGCCATTTTAAGTGACCAGCTTCCTACGTAAAGACTAGAAGCAAGAGTGATAGGAAAGCTTACCTCTAAACTCTGGACAATAACAGATCCTGTAAGTGTTAAATAGAAACAATCAGCATTGACAAAATCAAAGATATACATCTCCAACCCAAAGTCCACCACCGTCTTTTCAGTCTGCACGACCGGCCCATAAAGTAGAAGCCAAGTTCACCTTTAATCTTAATCCAGACAACGCTATTATTTTTAGGTCACTACCTGCTATACTATAACCATTGACAGTGATTGGTATTAAGAAGAAATTACGCCTTACAACCTCCACTCCCACAAAGCTCATTCATCAGTTGAATCTAGGAAGAGTTCTTTTATCTTCTTCCTATCGACTCAACTCTAACCTCCTGTAAACTTAACTCTATCAGCTTATGGCCATCTCTCGGCGAACTTACCTAAAGTATACGAACCTCCAAAATAAAATTAAATAAAAAAAAACTAAGGAACCCCACCAGTGATGATTGCCTGTCCCACTCTACTCTACTCGTCCGCTTCATCAGGCACAAAGAACTTCTAACGATGATTTCAACTTCAACTTCAACTTCAACTTCAACTCTAGAGGTACGTGCAATCATAAACTAAGGAGAGAAAAAAAAAACAACCAAGGGAAAAGCACGAAAATAACAGTACAAAACGTCGAAACAAATTGTTTGTCTAGAAAGACGGACAAGTTCTGTGTTATCTTCCGCTTGGATGCAACCTTGTTGCAGCCAGATATCCATGCTCCTTCTCCTACATTCGGGTAGCATGCCGTCGCTTCACCTGGGCACTACGTCATTGCAATTTTCTTTTTTGCGTCGTTTTCGTTTTTATTTTTTTATTTTTTTATTTTTTGAGTAAAGCAACCCTCTCCACCCTCTGGGCGGCTTGAAGTCAGGTTAATAGCTTTTCGGGCGGCCGGCGGTAGTGAGTAAAATTCATTTAACTGATGCACAGGTAAACGACGGCAGGTAAACGAAGATGGACCCACTTTTAGTGCAGTACTACATATCTGCAACCATTTTGCAACTCTACCACCCTGGTGAAAGTATAAAGTTGAACGAAGTTTGGTCTATGAATCGGGAAGAAGGTATGAGCAGACTGCAGGTTAAGGATGGAATATCTTACGATGCATTTAACTTAATAAAAAATTAAAAGCATCCATTGTCATCGTCGTAGTCAGAGTCGGAGTCGAAGTTGTCCTGGCGCTAGTCCTAGTCATCGTAGTCGGTTGTACGAGTGTGTACTACTACTGTCCGTCTGGCTAGACAGCAGCACGCCCTTAGTCGTAAAGGTCTTCTGCATTTGTATGTAGAAGAACACAGGTAGTACGATGTTTAAATGGCCGGTCCTAAGGTCTTGGCAGGTCATTTCAAGGATAGGTAACAACATTTCCGTGTTTTTTGTTTTTTTTTTAAGTCCTCCACCCTCTTTTCTGTCTCATTTTTGGTTAGTAGTAGGTGGAGATGGAGTGGAGAAAGTTTTAAGTGAATTTTTGATTAGATCGTTGGAGTCTCGTCTCCGTACGTCTGCAGAACACTTGGCCTCCTTCGTTATTGTCTTCGCAATTCGGACGGAACTTTGGTGTGTGGTTAACTTTTTGCTTGGTCTGGAGGACAGAACCAGACTGAAGGCTTAGGGGTGGTTAAGTAAACTTGACGAATGTATGGAAATGGCTTCTTAGCTTTTACCTGCTTCTGGATCTAGACGTTTTGCATATTTGCTTTATTGGAGCATAGCGAACTGGACTGGGTTGGTCTAGCTAATAGCTTGCATTTGCAAAGTGCAAAATTCTTTGGGAAATGTCATGTTGGAAGTAAGTGAGGATGGCACTACACAAAGTATTAGGGAAGAAGTTTTCGTTTGCGATACCATCAACTACGGGACATCAGCTTGAAATTGGAAGTTTACAAATTTGACTTGAGTAGATTTTGTGGATGGAGGAAGGGAGAGTCTCAATTTATTTGGGTGGGTGTTGGGTTTCTGTCACAGTTACAACCTAATGAAATAGTTCAAGAATGTTTGTCCTCCATGAGTAATGTTTCAAATTTACTTGAAAAGCCACACTATACATTGTTTTGCCTAGGGATTTTGTTGCAGATGGTTTTCAGTTGGCATTTCTTCCTAAATTTCGTTAGATGTTATGATTGATGTGTGTTCGCATGGGATTTACTTGCATCTTGTACTGATAGTGCATAGAGAAATTAGTTATTAACTTGGAGTAATATTGTAAAATGTCCAGACTCTAACGTAGTCAAACTATGACCACAGATACAGATATCACAGAGGCAATAAGTTTAAATAGCAGCTGCTCAACATCAGCAAAATCTGAACTCCCTGTTCTACGCTGTTACATAAACATAGAGCCACCTACAAGGGTGGCATCATTCTTATCAGAAGACAAAAATTCGACACGACTTTATCTTATCGGAAACCCGGTTTTCGAGGCAACCCAGGCCTATTAAGTCCTGTCTTCTCATTCTGGACCGTCTTGGTAAGAAGACCAAAGAGGATTGGACCTCAGCAGGGCGGAATTTGTTCCATCGTTCCATAAAGCATGCCGTGTGAAGATCAAAAATGTTAGGACCAAAACTTTGACCCGTATGCCCTGCAATGTCGTAGAGGGTATATTTGTGATCACAGCAGGCTACACCACAAGAATGGGCAGTTCCATCGATGAGCTGCCTATCGTTTAAAAAAACGAAGGAAGTCTAAAATTCCTCCGAAACATTCTCTAAAGCGCGATAAAAGACCGTCAACATGTCGGATCATGACGGAAAAATTACATACGACATAAAGTGAACTGTGAAGTGATGCTTCTGCTAATAATGCATCTATACGAGCGCCACAATATGCTCCATGCAACCTCTCATCTTCAAGAGCACTACCCGGCACGAGAAGTTTGTGACTCTGGTGGGTTGTTAAGAACAGGACTGGGAGGACTTCCGAATTGCCAGCAGGAATACCTAAAACCCACTGAAAAATCAATCTATTTCAAGTATTATACGGTGGTGTTCCTGGACAACAATGACCACTCCTCAGTCGGCAATTCTCTTCAAGAATGATATTATGTCCATGACTCTATGAAATGACTATGTCCGCAGCTTAATTGTCAAGAATAAAGTGGTAAATGTATCCTTTACCGCTCTACAAGAAAATTACCATATAAAGGTACACCCCAGAGGAATGTGCTGTCTCTTCTACTATACAATCTAGTCCTCCGTGGGCTGCTTACAAAATTAGAGTACCCGGAATGTGGTAGTAGCTGATGCAGACAAAGTCGCTCTTTGCGTGTGGCTTTACGCCACGAGTTATATGAGTGGGAGCCAGTCGTGGTCCCCAGAAAAAATTAAACACCAAAATATTCTAATAATAGCTCTTTATTTAGTTGAGTCCAAAAATCGAGTGAATCTTAAAACTACCTTAAAAAAAACGAAACCTATCCTCCACAATATTCCTAACAGTACTCTTAGCAAAAGAAAAAAGAAAAAATAGTAGAGCGTTGTTGTTGGGCTTACATGCATCGTACAAAACAACAAAGAGAAAATGAGATAAGTACTCGTTCGGCAGCTGCTTCATGCATAGCAACAGAGTGTATGGCCTCATGGGATTGTCGCTTGGTAATAAATGGCTTGGCTTCTGTTGTCTGTTGGCTTCTGTTGTGATGGGATGATGGGGACAACTACATCTGTTAATCCCGCTGCTAATACCGCTTGACAATACATGGCTTGGCTTTTTCTTTCTGTTGCCAAGATCGGTACAGCCTGCATAGTTGTAAGCATGTGACTCACGGAGCTATAGCCTTAGCGTACGTCCGCAAGCACCCCTCATAAAAAAAAGGAAATTAATTCTCATCTCCACAGATGGCTCTAAGACATCGGAACGTATTAGCGAACTTCTCTGAAGTCCTTGGTATCCACAAAACCCTCAGTCTACCGATATTTATCATACTCCACCACCTTCCAAGCCGAAGTCTCAGCTTTTCATCAGGCTGCTGCTTAGATACATAGACAGTCAAGCAGCAATCAGTTCCCTTATTTCGGATAGCACAAATTCGAGAGCGGTTGCAGATCGTCACCTATTTCTCAACGTGATGGGCCTATTAGTAGTCAGCCAACGTCAATCATACGCCAAATAAATGTCACATTTTCTAGTACCCTCTAAGGTCAGTAATTGTTGGACTTTTCGAGACTACTGTGAAACATCAATCAAGAGAGCTGATCTACATCAGTAACAAGAACTTCTCCAAACTCACAAACATAATCACTAGACATTGTGAAGAAAGGGGCATATATTGAGTGATGGTAACATCGAATTCTGGAGGAGCTGCGGAGACAAAATGGAAGAGGAACCTGTGGCGGATTCTTTTGCAATTGCCGGTCTTGGCGAGCAGTTGGCAGTGTAATATTTGAAAACCATAACATCAGTTGTACGCTAAATCGATCTCCATTCTCTAAAAATTTGGCGCAGATAACACCAAAAGAGTTTTCAAAAATTTTTAGATGATACGATGGTGTGGCTTTGTTGAAGGTGATGTAATATAGTATCCACGCTCCAATCAACAAAGTGCTTTTCGATTGTGCACTCTAAGTAGTTCTAAGCGATTTTTGCAATGAACCGAGGAAACTAAGAGGCTTACCACCAGTATCGCAGCTCTCCGCTACTGTGACATTATTTGTACAAGCTCGTTATTGTTCAAGCTACGGAGAGCGCCAAATAAAGAGTTCAAGGCAGACACCAGACATCTAGTGAACGGGAACTTCTGTAAGTTCTGCCGATATTTGACATACACAATAATTACTTTAATTGTTCGCCATTGGTTTAATATACATATGTTATAGGAGAGTGGCAGTCTAGCAATGAACGTCATCTTCAGAGTTGGAAGCATTATTCGAAGGAAGCCACCAAAGTAGGCAAAGGGCTTATCCCTTACTCAGACCGGTGAAAACTCCTTGGAAAGATCTCGGCTGATTTGCTGCGTGTTTCCGTGTTCAGGTATATAACTACTCGTATAATAGATTATGGGACTTCCTAATTCTAAGTTGTACTAAATTTAACACAAGCTTCGCCCAGGAATTGAATAAGGGCACCCATCAATAGGTTTGGTGAACATAGGGCGTGAACGATTGTTAGTGGATTACTTTTCAGAAGGTGACTGTTTTGCAGCCTATTCAACATTCCTAATTTTGCGAGTCATACCGTAAACAAGAGCACGTCTAATTTAAAGTACGTGCGCATTAAGCTAGCTTTTCCGTCATTTTCTGCCTCCCAACTATGTCTATCGAGCTTGCCGAAAAAGCAGCAGTTGGATCTAAGGTTTGAACAAATTTTGTAATCTCAAGTCAAGAAACTCGCCATGGGAAGCAATTCTTATTGTGCAAGCGCAACTAAATATTCGCAACTGTAGCGCAAGAACAGCTGTGTCAACTTTAGTGCATAAGACTGGCGCTGTAATGTACAATAATGACATTTTTTAAGGATGGAACTAATATAGACGCAGCACCGGGGAACGTCAGAGACCGATTCAGCGGTGAACCGATGTTGTCACATATCCAGAACATTGGAACAGACATGGTGACAAACGAGTCCACATCGAACCAACCACAGCGCATATACTTCGGCGATGGCCTGCTGGCACTTTGCCTAAAATTGTCCTCTAGCTTAAACACTGTGGTGTAATATTTTATATCTACTCGCGTGTCAGACAGAGGACAAAAAAAAGGTAACCGAAATTTTCACAAGCTGACAGCTGAGAGTTAAAGATATCCAGGAATTCGTAAATGCATTTCAAGCAGCTGCTAAATAAGCAAGAAGCAAGGAGTTAGTGAGTAAGTGTACAAAATAACACCGTAGCTTAAAAACATTAACCCCTGAGCCAGGGGAAATTCATATAGGATTTCATTATTACCTGAGACCCTAACAAGATGCAACAAATTTCACCCTCCTATTTCGTTCATATAAACCTTTGATTTCTGTTCTAGCTTGGAAGCGTAGCTTGGCTGCCATTACAGACTCTTAGGTGTAGTCATATTTTCCGATTTTTCGCAAAAGGACGCTCTTACTGTCCGTCAGGGTTTCAGTATATATGCAAATCTCAAGATAGAAATGAAGATACTTTTCAAAGTTTCCAGCAAACGGTCTGTACCTTTTTGTGGCATAACTGGGTATATGCATACGATGCCGGGCGATTTAAAGTCATCAAAGGAAAAAAGAGAAAGACCATAACGGATGACAGATAGCAGCTACGGTTTGTTGTGTTAGTCAGGTCACTTGCAGCTTCTTTGATAATATGAGGTCCACGAAAGGATTAACCCACACTTTAGATTTGCTTTTGTCACATAAAGAATCTGAGCATTAGCTTACTAACTTAACGGCCTACTGACCTGTGAAGAGTCTCTGCGTGAGACACCGCTGCCTTCCAACCTTTTTGATCCCTGATACGTTGCTGCCAGTTCATAAGACCAATTATCCTGGCATCAGCGGCTACTTGATCTTCAGAACGAAGGTTGGGTCTTCCTGCTCGTCTCGAATTTGAGGGCTCTGATTCGAAGATTCTCTGCTCGATGTAGCCAAGCCAATGTAATCGACGTATCTTGGCTTTTCGGACTACGTCCACATCTACAGCTCGTAGATTTCGCGGTTGCATCTTTTTCTCCATTCCCCTAGTCGCAAATGCGACCGCAAATGCGACGAAGGAGTTTTCTTTTAAAGGTACCGAGTCCAGTGCTTATCGTCCAACACCGGGCACTGCATTGTAGAACTAGCAGAATCAATCTCTTGTACAGGAGAACTTTTCTCGTTCTGGTCAGGAGTTTTAACTGTTTTGATAAACCGAAGTAGCAGCGGTTTCCAAGAGTCGGATCTTTACTAAGGTGTACTTTTTTAGAGTTGACATACCCTCCGTCGTAGGTGAACTCCTTAACTACCTCGAAATAATGCCTGCCGACTGTGGTGTTTTATTCGAGATGGTGTACGGATGTTTCTTTGCTTGTCGACGGCAAATATATATTTTGTTTTGTCCTCGTACGCTTCTCTAACATTTTCTTCGATTGCTACAAATACCTGAATGACAGATCGATGGGATTAAGCGTTGATATCAGCGTCGTCTGCGTATTCCAATAGCTGGACTGATCTGAGGAAGGTTAAAGAAATCGGATGAAAGTGTGTCACCTTGATTATATCAGGCGCATGTCTGGAACAATCCTGATGAAGCGTTACCAAATTGCAGAGCACACCATGCGTTTTGAAGTGATATGCGGCTGGATCAGTTTTCTCGTAATCCCCAATTCAGCCATCGCTTTATATAGCTCCAGGCGATGAGTGCTGCCATACGCCCGCGCTGCGTGTAAGCATTTGAAGGGATTCAAATCCCTTGATCGCGCGCAGAGTATAAAATAAGGCGATAAAGAGATGGTGTGTCTCGACTTATAATTCGTTGGTTTTCTCCAGGATTTGCCGTAGTGTGAAGATTTGGTCTATCGTCGAATTGCGCCGGAAGCCATATTGTTACGATTAGTGTTACGTAAAATGGCTTAAGAAGTTCTCACAGTGCTATAGACAGGATCTTGTAAGCGACTTTAAGCCTCGGCAGTTGCTGCAGGAGATAAGATCTCCTATCTTCTTGGAATCACAGTAAACAAAAAAGGACAAATTTGTGCCATTTTCCGTTCGTTTCGTAGCATATAACTTCAGTAACCGTATCTTGGTTACAGAATTGCCCAACTTTAGATAATGAAAGCGTTTTCTGCTCAAAAGTCGGTCTTTCCGATCGCTCGTCGTATAGTGGTGTGAAACCCACCATAAACCACAGATGCGTTTATTCCACAGCCATGGTTCTTCTATTGATACTATGTGAGGTTTTGTATTCAACGTGGGAAGCCTGCTACACAGGGATGCAGTAGCAGATTTGAAATGTTTTATCTGAAAATATACGAGTAGAATAGATAAGTAATGAAAGAGTTGCCTCTTATCTGCACTTATTTGGTAAAAAAATGGAATTAAACCCTTCCTCCAAGGCGCAGATAAAGACGTGATTTAATGGTCCTGACCGGAGCTTTGTTTGAGCTCACGACGAGGGGAGGATCGTTCTTATTTTCCCGATTCTTTCTCTTTGAGAATTGACTTCCTACTTTCAGCATCGAGTTCAACTTTCTGCATATGAAAACGAATCAATAAATTAACCATTGTTATTACGGAATCCAAAATATGGTGCGTGTCAGCTTCTGGGGGCTAGAACCTCAAAAACCTTAACGTTTGAGGAGGATTTATGGCAAAGACTTTTTAGCCATTCAGGAGTTTGTTAGCTGCAGCATTTTGCCTAAAGAGTTCCTAGTTACTTATCTCAGCCTTAAGCTTAAACACAAACATTATCTGTTCTGGCTTCTTCGCACAGTCGATCAACATAGAGCTCGCAATCAGCGCCGTTCAGACTATTCACATTGTCAGTTTTGCCCATTCGAAGCTACAGAGTGTAGATACTGGCATCGGTAAATCGATCTTGCGCCATTTGGCGTTTCGGGGTTTTTTTCAAAATAGATTTTAACAAATTCTATTTTCTTGGGCTGCAGCCTTTCTTGGTTGGAGCAGCAGCTACTCTTGTTTACCGCAAAAGTCACCACCACCCTTCTTCTTAGGAAGGCTTTGACCGCATCTGCCTATTTCCGTTAATTAAAACTGCTCCTTTGTTGGTTGTTTCGCCTGTTTCATCCGGTCATCCTTTGCAAATCCAAGAAGGAATGCAAATTCAGTTCCACGAGCTTGATCGGTTTTAGTTGTTTCACTTTCAAGGGGGAGGAAGACTTTTAGCACTTTCGCGTTAGTCTTACATTTTATTCAAAGTTGTCCTAGATTGGTAAGCAATAGTAATTAAAACTGACCAACTACAAAGCCTCAAACCATTTCAATGGCAACTAAATGATCAATTTTGACTTCAAAATTAAATTATGCCAAAATTGATTACCAACATTTTCAGAGCAATTTGAACTTGCCAAATTTCATTTGCAAGAACCGCTGAACTCTGCTATAACGTATCGACCAACTTTCGAGATTAAATTAAAGTTCAAAAACATCCTCGCTCGCTGTTTTCCATTTTTCTATTTTGCAATACGGAGGTGTAGTAACCGCTTTCAAAAACTTTTCACTCATACATAGTACCGCAATTGACTTTTTGTTTTTAACGAAAAAATAAAATCAAAATTACTCCCCTACGAGAACACATCGTGAACATTTAATTAAGTGCTTCTCCATATGAGAATGCAGAAACCGTGAATCCATACGTGAATATCTGCAGGTACATACATATTCATGTGTACACCTGTATGCTTGCGCCAAAAAGAGTCAATTGGCCCTTCATTCACCACCCTTAGCTTGTAACTAGCGCCACCACACATTTTTCCATTCGTTTTAATTTTAAACTTTCCGTTGAATTCTATTTCTGTCATAATATCCTTTTATTACGCGTCGCACATTGAAAAAAGAACAAATACCGCCCCATCCTGCACATCCTTGTGTTTGACTTTGTACACTTTAGTGCATCCTTCGGTACCTTTTACCATTAACCACCCCCAAATCCTCCCATTAAGGACCTATTCTCTTATGTTCGCACAATACAGGGGCCATAGCATCAACAGCATACACTCCTGCCAAACCGAGTGTCTACGTCTATCTAGTATCTACCATTGCCTTGTCGTTGGTTTTATTTATCATCATACACATACGGATACACAGGAAATATAGACACTCATTAAGCTCATTATAGTGTTATCCTTTTATGATCTCCCGTTAACAAAACTCGAGCTTTTATTTTAGTATGCCATCCCATCCCATCTTCGTCATAGCAGTTTCTGTTGTTTTGCACCATCGTATGCCATGCAGATGTAGATTATGCAAAGCAGTGGGTTTTTTAAGGAGCAAAAAAGTAAAGGGAAAACACGCGGACGACAACGGTAAAGCGAATGGTAGAAGAGAATTGAAATTTATATTAAAAAGCAACTCAACTCAAAATTATTTCAATTTAATTTCCTGTATTCGGGTAACAGAGAGAGGGGAGAGAAAAAAAAGGAAAACTACCACCAACTTCGCTTATTCATCTGGTATCTGCTCTCTTATGCTAATTAGATTTAAGAGGAAATCGTAGCTGATATAATGGTACAAGGTATGATGTATACTCTAGTACACATAGGTATACCGCTGTGGTTGGTTGGAGCTAGCTGTCGATGGATAGTGGGATGAGTACTGATCCTGGATGTCTCTTGCTGTCGTTTAATTCGAATTGCCACGTTTTTCATATGCAAATCGTTGGCTGTCTTGCTCTGTGAAATGTGAAAAGCTTTTCCAATTCAGGAAAACGCGATTTCAATGAGGATGGTGGTGTTTTTTCTCCGTTGGCTTACACCGAGATTTTCCACAAATTCAGTGGTTGGTAACAGTAGAGAAGGGAAATAATGAACTGGGTTTGGAATTTTGTGAAAGGCTTCAATAGGACTGGTCTGTCATCCGGAGTCTGATGGAGTTGGAGGACAAATGTATTTTTCTATTCAAAAAAGTGACAAATTTCTACCATCTAGACGTTTTCGTGGTGCCCTATGGATAGTCATCTCTACAACTTACGTATATCATCCAAGGAGAATACGAATGCATATGAAGACAAATCGTAATGATGAAAGTTAGACAAGTCTCCCAAAAAGGGAATAACGTTGTCAATGCCCATATATGGTAGAAACTTTATTAAACCATGAGTACATCGGACTACTCTATAAGCACGAGTTCCATTTTCCTTATTCTGGAATCGAGTTCTTCGCAGAAATAGAGTTGTTGGCGCAATGTTATGGCATATGTGGGAGACTTGACAGTAATGGTGTCTGGGAATTACCTGCAGATACAGTTTGATCTATTCCAATTTGCCCTTGTCTGTCGAAAGTAAAATGTGCCCCTTTTACTAAAGAGCATTTATTTTATCCTACTTGCCTAATTGGAAAGATATCAGTCCTTACCTTACAAGCAGCGGTAGATTGAGAACTTGGAAGAAAACCCGTTTGAGCATGCTTGCATAGCGCAACAAATATCTGCTGTCGTCATATAAAGACGAGGAACGGAATGACTAGTAACGGGCTTCGTAGAACCAGCATTGGCTAATGAATGCTGTTTTGCTAAATGACGAGATGATACCACTGCAGACGAAGACCTCAGCATTACAAATAAATCCGTCCTTCAACTTCTCCCGGTGGCTTCATTCGAAACTGCGAAGACTGAAAGTGGGCGAGTCTGTGGCCTAGCGACAGAAGACAATGAATGGGTTCTGAGACGTTAAGACCTTCCTCAAAAACGGAAAAAATGCCTCAAAATTCCAGTTTCATTCAGCTTGATTGAGAGCTCTTCCATTTGACATTCTTGAAGATGCCGAAATAAGGTGGTAGGCCACAACATCGATTCCTTGAAATTGGAAACAACTTCATCGTCTAGTCCGACAAAAAGCAGAACATCACATTTGAAAACACGGTTGGTCTACTACTGACAAACGTGGTAGCCTCAAGACCTATATGGCGATCAATGACAGGATAGATAGAGTAAAGAAGACCACCAATTATATCGGCACACAGGGTCTTAAAAAAACAGTTAGCGTAGCGGAACTCTTTCAAGACGCATTCAACATCTCAGCGGAAATTCGCCAGTTATTACAAAACAACGCAAGCCTTTCCTGAAGATTGGAAGAAGAAATGACTGTCAAACTGCCTAACAAGGGAAACCTGACAGAATATCGAAACTGGAGAGGAATATGCGTGATTCCTATAGTAGCCAAATTAACACCTAGAGAGTAGCGCATCTCGATGTAAGACTCAACCACGAACAGGTCCGCAAATCGTCCAACATCGACCACATCAATACACTGTGCATCATTATTGAATTATGCGTGAGGTATAGATCTATTCTACACTTGTTGTTCATCAACTTCGAGAAGACCTTCGACAGCTTGCTTCAGGATGCTTCGGGTGCTTTGCACATGAGAGACACACCAGGAAAACTAGTCGCCATAATGGTGGTAAATGCAAGGGACAAGGCTGTATTCTTTCATCATTGTTGATCCTTGCTCCAACAGCACTATAGGGAACAAATATGGGACCGAAACGGAGGCACAAATCTGGATGTGGACAGCAAAAGCTGCGTTCGGTATGATGACTAAAGTCTGGAAAAGCAGTGTTTTCAGCATTTAAACTGAAGTAAGAGTACTGAGTGATTTTTTAAGGAACACAGGAACATTGTAAAAGTCTAAAAAATTTGTATTTGAGTTGATAAAGAAATGTTTGCAATATTGGCTAGTATCTCGCTAATAACACGTGTAATGTTGTGCTCCAAGGCTGCAATTGATACTGATTTATCGGCGTAGATGAGTGATTTGGCGTATCCCAATGAAAAATAATCTAAAAGCGTTAAATCGCACGATTTAGCCGGCCAATTCACCGATCCAAAACGAGAGATAAATTGCTCACCGAACTCATTTCTCAATTGGTCCATCGATTCGCATGCTATGTGGCATGAAGCGCCGTCATGTTAGAACCACATGGCAACCAAGTTCAGCTCGTGCATTTTGGGTAAAAAATAGTTCGAAATCATTGAACGATAGAGGGCGCCATTGACGGTAACGTTGTTCACACGGTCATCTTTGAAAAAAATACCAGGCAATAACTCCGGCGGACCACAAAACGCACCAAACAGTGCATTTTTCCGGATGAATTGGCAATTGTATTGCTTGAGGTTGTTTATATGACCAAGTGCGGCAGTTTTGTTTATTAACATACCCAGTCAACCAGAAATGAGCGTCGTCGCTGAAGACAATTTTTCGATAAATAAGCGGATCTTCCTCCAGCTTTTCTAAGGCCCACTCACCAAAAATTCGACACTGCGGCAGGTCGGTCAGCTTCAGTTCTTGCATGAACTGTATTGTAATTAGTAAGGTTGTAGACTAAGATCCTTGCGTAAAATCTTCCAATGTAATCGAGTAACCCAATCCCAATTGCTGCGAACGGCGACGAAAGGGTGATTTGACCTGGCAGATACAGCAGCAATATTTTCCTCTGTACGCTCTCAACGCATACGGGTAAGTGGCTTGATGTCAAATAGCGTAAAATTGGTACGAAATTTGGTCACTATGGCTTGAATTGCCATGGTCGATAATTACGACGGCAAAATCGTCGAAGTGCGCGAAAAACATTATCCACGGAGCACGAATTTTGATAATATTTATTACAAATTAATTCAATAATTTGTAAGCGTTATTCGGGTGTAAACCTCTCCATGATGAAATGGCAATGCTAACTGAGCATTTTTGATTTTGACAAATGTCACAAATCACGCGTGAGCTGTAACTGAAAAACCAAATTGCAAAAAAATCACCCTTCATATGCGTGGAATGTGACTAAAACTGTCACAAGGAAGGTGTAGAACTTTATCAATAGACGTCAACCCAACGTCCGAAGGGTCTTCTAGCCGAACTGCATATCGAACGATCAAATTCATGCATATAGACATCCAAATAAAAAGGAGAAAACGGCAGTGGATTAGTCCCACCTCACGGTGGGAAAACAGTTCCATAGCGAAATTTCCATGCAATTGTACCCACTTACCCAATCAGGAAGACTAGCGAACCGTTGAGGAGGAATCTCAGCACAAACGCTGAGATTAATCTGGAGGGAACTTAAGTACATTGCAGAACTCAGAACACTTGACGCGCGATGTTATAGACTCCCTATGCCTCGCAAGGGGTTTGAAAAACTAAACGTGTCCATAGACTAGGCGTTCGGAGAAGCTTCTGTTGTATATGTCACAAAATAGCTGGAATAGGAAATAATATTCACTTCCAGGGCATAGAACTTGCTCTCGCTGGCACTCCAGGAAATAAAAATTTCTATGATCAGTAAAAAACAAGGCTAATATCGATCAAGTAATTATCAAAAATACAATAGGTGCTTTCTGACCAAGAGTATTTTGAGCATTTGGTGCTCCATCGCATCAATAATGCGTTGAATATTGGAGTTCTAAGGTTGAATCGCTTGCGGCTTATCAGCATGCACTAACGACTTCACGTAATCATGATCTTGGTGACTAATTTACTAGTCTATTTCGCGATACAACTTTGTCATCGAATCTAGTTCTCAGTTAATTGAGTTTTCAATAAAATAATAGCGCCGTGGCACCTAGCGACATCTTTCTAAAACAACGTGCTGTCCGAACCAATGTTATCGATACTTTTGAAGAAAAAATCGCTGATCAGTGTCCAGTAAAAGTTGACCACTAATTGTGTTGCGAGTTTCGGCCTAATTTTCGACAAAAATAGGAACCGATGATGCCGTGAAGACTACATCCAAATCATGCATATTTGTGGGTGTAATTGAATTTCATGAATCTTTTCTGCGCTACCTCACAATTTTGCTTGTTTATAAAACCAATGAGACTAAAATGAGTCTCGTCACTAAACACGATTTTCGAGTAAGACAAAGGTCAACTTCAAGGTGCTCAAGAGCTCAACCCGCGCATTCTCGTCGCAACAGATTATCTCGCGGCTTTGGTGCCTGCTTCACATGGATCTTTTCCGGGTGTAAGCCGAGATATTTTTGCAAAATTTTTCACAATGTATCCCGACAAAGGCCAGGCTGATGCGATCGACGCCGAATCGACAATTTCTGACCTTCCGCCACACTTTAACTCACAGTAGCTACAGTTTCATGTCAGTTTTGTGTCAGGTAGAGCGTATGTGGTACGAAATTTAGCTACAACACGACAAATAGGGACCAAAAAAATCAGCTTATCTTCAATATTTAATTATTTGCTATAACCACAGTGGCCAAACAACTGCGTTAGATATTAATGGTGTACTTGGTGTGTCCAAATTTTTATAGCCAAGTCTTGTAGGCCCATCATGTTTTAAAAATTTTGTTAGTGGCATTTCAGCATTTTTATGGTCCCCTATTGCTAAGAAACTGTATCAGTTCTTAAGTAATAATGTCAAGTAAGCAGTTCGCTTTATCATCAGAGACAACGTTGAAACATTATGTCAGAAGTGCTACAGTCCACACTGTCGGAAGTCCGATGTAGGCAAATTAGAGAAGACTTCTCTGTTAGCTTAAAAGTATGAAATAATAGCACCTCTACCATCCATGAAGACAATGAAGTCTGGTAAAAAACATTAAGATAAGTCCACATACTTCTCTCCAAACCTTTGCAATGCAAATCCAAATTACTAGTGAGCTTCAACCACTCTTACAAGATTGTTAAGTGTCAATTGCCCCGTGTAAGAATATTTGCAATGCATAGGACAGATCCTTGATTCAAACTCTCATCGAAGTCATTGAAGAGTGACGAAACTATCCTAAGTATTCATTCATGTCAGAAAAATATCTTTTGGTCATTAGCTGTTCAGCTCTGACAACCCCACTGACATTTAGCCGGATAAACATCCTGATAGGATCCTGAGTTAGAGGCTCACTCCGAATTATCTGGAATGCTACGAAGTATTAAAAGATCAGATCTTTGGAATAGAATTGGTGGCGGACCAGCCTTCACTTGGCAAACGACGGCGTCTAAATACTGAAATGGGTTATCGACTGGGTGCCAACCGAGTGTTTATCTAAGGAACTGGTTCTCCAGATTGGTATAGTCCTTAGCACGTATAGAAGACACAGATATGAGGGAGACACTAGCGTCAGATACAAATGGATCTCCTCTAAAGAGTTACCTTACCATGATGTGAAATTACTGAATATAGATCGATAGGCGATCATCTTGGTTATAACCTGAATCAGAGCTAATTTCCATAACAACAGCTTTACAATATATGTTCTCATGCCCCTATCGATAATACTGAGGATCCTTTGACTAAGTAATTCTGTGAACTTCCGGATAGATACAGCCTACGGTGCTTGTCCGGAGTATGGTGCTAAAATCGTACTCCGAACTGTACCACTGAATGTGCACACCTTCGGATCAACTTGTGTCGACTCTGACCATTACCTTGCCTAGCAGCATTGGAATCATCGTCACTTGCAAAGTGCCGTCATAAAAGCATTATGGCAATCGAAGAGCCTGGACCTTGCAGCAAACGTAAATTCATAAACAAAAAAATAGTGCATATTCGACGACAAAGACTTATACGAGGGTTGGCTGAAAAGTTTCCGACCGAAAAATGATACAAGACATTTTTTCCCAAATTTTTTTTTTCATTTTTCTGCGTAGTCTCCTTGTAACTCTACACACTTCTCCCAGCGATGCTCCCATCTCTCTAACCCGTCCAAATAGTACTTGGCGTTTTTCTCTGCAAAATAATTGTTCACTAAGCTGATTGCCTCCTCATTTGACGAAAATCTCTGTCCTCCGAGCGCAGTTTTTAGATGAGGGAACAAAAAAAAGTGGCTTGGGGCTAGATCTGGTGAATAAGGTGGATGGTCAAGTAGTTCAAAACGTAATTCATGGATTTTCGCCATTGCAACAGCTGAGGTGTAAGACGGCGCGTTGTCTTGGTGAAACAGGATTTTCTATTTCTGCAAATGCGGCCGTTTTTCCGCAAAATCTGCCTTCAGCTTGGCAAGTAATGATGCGTAGTATCATTCGTCTAACACCATTTGGTGAACTTTAGCAATATATCGTCAGTGCTTGCAGTTTTTAGACGTCCCGAACGTTCATCATCTCCCAAGCTCTTGCGGCCACGTTTAAATTCAGCTGCCCAAAATTTCACTGTGGTAAATGATGGTGCAGAGTCCCTATACACAGAGTCCAACTCATTTTTGATTTGCGTAGGCGTATTGCCTACGTTCAAAAACAAGAATTTAATAACAGCGCGATAATCAATTTTTGCCATTTTCACCAAAAACACTCACATCGACTCACTTAAACGACTGTCAACTAAAAACTGCGCGTCCAAAATGACTGAAACTTCGGTAAGTAACTGTCAAAAGATGCACAACCAGCATTCACTAGCTTTTATTGACGAGTACCGCTATCTTTACGTTGTGGTCGGAAACTTTTCAGTCAACCCTCGTACTAGGGGTCAAGGCTGCTAACTCCGTATGCATGCTCAACAAAACACTGATCCTGTCAGCGTATTTTACGAGTATGATGCTGAGCGTGCGATAAGCAAGAAAGCAAAGCAGATGTTATCTTTCCACACAAGAATTGTTTGTCATACATTTAATCCCGAGTGCGAGGATAGCGAATGGAGAAGAAGATACAACATTGAATGTTGTATCGAGCCAAGACACGTCAACTACAATGACTCGTCCAAATTTTGAAACAGAGTGAACAGACTAGAGTGCTCAAGTAGTCAGAGATAACAACCCGATCTAGGATACCTAAGAAATAAACGATCATGGTTACCATATCGCTTTGTCTACAGTTCTAGGATCACAAAGCACAGCAGTTTGACGCATCTTAAGTAGAGACTCTATGTGGGGCTGGCTCCCGTCTTGTTAGTAAGAACATCGTTTCGAGGACTGGATACTGGGCTATATACAAGAATGTGAAGAACTTGCTGATAAAAAAGAAGAAAATACATTAATTGGTCGAGTATCTGCAACTGAACTGTTACTGTCATCTCCCATCAAGCACTTTCAATCAGCCCCAGTATGGAAGTCTACATTGTCGTACACCATAAACAGAGATCTTGCCAAGGGCTTAACGTTAAACTTAAAAACTTTTCATTAATTAAAAGCTAGGTTTACCACCCAAGTTTCTCAATTTGCATCCTCCACTGTACAGATAGGGCATTTAAAGAAATTTTGTTTACTTTTGAACTGTTTGATGTGTTGTCTATCGTTTTCTTAGTCGTTGTCCTTATTTACAATTCCCTGTAATAACTACTTTTACATTCGTATTTACGAGTACCTTCCTTCCCTTTTGGCAAACAGGACCCAAGGCATTAAGCAACAATAAATGCAGTTGCTACGATTAGCCAGGATATTCAAAGGAGAGTACTTGAAGCGTCTACTAGTGCAGCTTGACAAAAATACCAGTAAAAGACGACAAAGAAACAAAAATGTTTCATTTAAATCATTTTCTTCTCCACGTCGGTATCCTTTTCGAAGAAATTATCACCGCATGCAAGGATTTGTATTCGTAGATTTTATTCATAATGAAGGGTGTCTTCTCATCTTGTCCTGCTGTCACAACAACAACGAAACGATTCATATTTTTTATAGCTTTCACTTTGCCAGACATCGAGACAGGGGGGTCATTGTACATATCTTGGTTAAACCAAAAAAGACTCTAAGAAGGGTGTCTTTGTGCCTGTCCCAATCCCTGCCCACAATGCATCCGTTTTCTAAGAAAATCCCTGGAAAATAGTAAATTTTGATTTATGAAGGACTCATTTGAATATTAAGTGGCTAAGCAGCCGCTTCGTTGTTGTGTTGTGGAAATTATAAACAACAGTCGGTAGGATTTAATTAAATTTGATTTACGAGAAGGGATGCAAATGGATTCCATCAAAAGACGCACTTTCAACAGGGGGTTTTGCTGGCTTGATAGAGGTCTGAGAAGGGTAAATGCTATTTGATGTTAGTTCAGCTTACTAATGAACTTTTGTGTCATCATAGTCATTGTATAGTCTCGTAGTCCTTTCTAAGTGGAAAATTAAGAGGGAGACGAAAGTGAAGAAAAGGAAAGTGGTGCTCGCTACCGGAAAGCATCATTTATGACAAATGAGGGTAAGCACACGAATTACGGTTCTATAAGCTGGGCAAAGTTTATTTTTGGTAAGTTCATCGTTTTTCTTGGAAACCAGATTGAGTGGAAAGAGGTCTGGACTCTGACGGAAATGAATTCTGCTGATGAAGAAGGATTAAGTCTAGTGCAGGGATGTTAAAATGAAAACGTTTTAAATAAGTGGAAATCAGTTAACCGTTATTTAATAGTTTAATTGGACTTAAGCTTTCAACATTGAGTGTCCTTTTTAAGTGAGGTTCAATCGGTCTCCCAAATTCACTCTCTAAACTCCGACTCAAGCCTGTTGGACAGGGATTTCAAGAAAAACTTCAATGTTATGTGGACGTATCGTCTACCCATTTGACACTAATTAATGTCGATGACTTGGTTCATATATCACTTCTTTTTTCCACTGTTTTGTGGACGCAAACGTGGAGTTATAATACTGCTTTGTTTTTTAATTGTGAAATCCAGTAGCTATAGTAAAAAAGCAGTTTAATTTCTTCAAGTCTACCAATTTCCATCAACTGAGTTCCATGCACTTTAGTACCAGGCTTTCACGATGAGTCATCAAAGGAGTACATCATGAGAGCTTCGGAAAGGGCACCTGAACTTGAGCCGGATCTCAGGATCCAAGCAGGAATGTTGTGCTTAAATTTACTAACATGACAAAGGTTTATCGTAGTTATTGGGTTATGTAGCGCATGGAAGATTAAAAGGGTTCATTATTTAAAGGTCGGAAAAAAACAGTTTCTGATAGGAGCATATACCTAAAGCACCGTACTGATGGTACGAGTACTCAGTCCTTTTAGACGATAAATATATATATCTACTCCAAATATTGTTTCCTCACTCGAAGGCAATGGAGTTTCACCGAGTGGATAGTCCAACCCGTAAAGTTGGTGTGTATCGATTTGGAGTATTTACAACGGGTCCTAGGCGATGTTGAGGAGACTTATTCCACTGTAGTTAACGATCGGGCAAGCACTGCCTAAATTCTATTGGTCGGGCATACTTTCGTCGACCTAGATTTTTGGCATGAGTTCATGTATGTATATCCTGTATCCAATCATCACCAGTTGATTTAAATTTCTCAGCTTTTAAGCCATAGAGTCCAGCAGCTTTGTTAGACGTAAGTTTGGAAATTGCTATCCTGACTTCACTTTGAAAATGTTGCCTGTCTTCGTCCAGGTGGAGTGGTTCATTCCACTTGACGATGGGTTGTTGTTCGTTATCACCGTTCAAGACCGTCTGCAGAAATAATCTATCCATATTCTCAGGACAGACTGTGGTTGTACTATGAGGTTTCCTTCTCCATCCCTGTCGATTGCAAAATAATCAGTCTGGTTGACGGTTATGGATATCAAGGTGTGGAAACAGTGTGCTGGCTGTAGTTTTAATTTCTTCTTCAATATTCTTTATTTTAACAACACTTTTTTGCTAATTTTAACTATATTTGACTTAAGAATATGTAGTAACATTTATAAAAAAAAAAAGTTGATGATGGTGTTAATGTTACTTGTTAGGAGCGATTTCAGGATGTGGAGTGAACAGTATTCGTAATTATTTCATTAATAAAAGACAAAAGCAAGAGAAAAGATTCTGTCGAAAAAATTTGCGAGTAAACATGGGTTAGTTAAGGTTAAGGTTAGTGTTAAGGTAATTGCTACGAGGGGAGATTAAATTAAAAACTCTGTGGGACCTGGTAAAACATAATCTGTTATACAAGTAGGATGGACGCTGACTACAAACAATTTTGTGTAGAAAAATACAATTTCGTGCGCAGATATATTCCTTGACACTACAGCCTAAGAAAGCTCTTACATAACCAGATATATGTTCATATCTATGAATGCCGTGAATATAGGGCAGGTAGGTAAATAAGATTGGTTGTTGGAAATACCAACCCACTTAGGCCTATTGGCCCATTGTGATGCCACGTGGATCTATGATCCTCTTACTAATGGAACCAGTTTCAGCTTATGATGAATCGTAGGAGACTGTCCCTATATTTTAGATCGTTTAGGTCGTTGTAGAAGAAAGCTCCGAAATGAAGTTTTCTTCTCTGGAAGAGAGCTGAACATGTACAGAGTAGGTGGAGGATTGTCTCCTCCTCTTCCTCGTCCATGCAGCTTCTGCAGAAATCGTTTGTAAAGGCGACAAGCCTTCTTGCTATGAGGCAGTGTCCAGTGATGACACCAATGATGGCGCTAGATGTTTCTTATTTAGAAGGATCAGACAATTAGAGCGATTCCCATCCAGTTTTGGCCAGATCTGTTTGGTAGCTACGAGTAGACATGTTGCTCCAACAGTCCACCTTTTATTGGCATCCAGCTTTAATGTTAGTTTGCACGTAGCGGTTGGTATAACATACTTATGCTATCCTTTTCCCGTAGAATCGGAAGAGTGGTTCCAATTTTGACGAGTTCTTCGCCTCTACAGTTCCCTTGAATATCTCTGTGGACTGGCACCCAACAAAGGTGAAGGTTGAAGATCATCTCTATAAAAGATGATCGGCATTCAAGGGCAGTTTTAGAATTTAATGAGACCGAGTCCAGGGACTTGATAGGAATAGCTGCAGTGGCAACTACTTGCCTGCTGAAAATATGGAGGGCTGTCAAATGAAACAGAATGTCTAATGCCGCAGATGGGGTAGACCGCAGTGCTCCGCTTATGCATAGGCATGCTGTTCTTTGGACTCTGCTTAGTTTGCTGCAGTTGACTGCATTTTTTAAGGCCGTCTACCAGACAAAAACACTGTAGGAGAGCATCGGTCTTATGAGCGAGATGTATAGCCAGTAGGTTATGCGAGGTTGAAAGCCCCATTTATTCCCAATGGCTTTTTTGCAAGAGAATAAAGCTATTGTAGCTATATTGACTCTTTTTTTAATGTTGGGTTTCCAGTTTAGTTTCCTGTCAAAAATGAGACCCAGATACTTTGCTGTATCGGAAAATACTAAACTGATACCGTTTATTGAAGGAGAGTCTATAATTGTATTGTACAATATTTACTGGAAACGCGGACCAGATCAATTTTATGGGGGTTAATCCCCAAGCGGCTTAATCTATTGAGATTTACTTGAAAGAGTTCTTTAATTGTATTAAGATGCTGACCAAAGACGGCTATAGCAACGTCTTCCGCATTGGGGCGTGAATATAACGCACTGTGTCTTTGAGGGCCACTTGCAATTTACAAAGCTATAGGGAATACTATAAACAACCTCAGAGTACGTTATTTAAGGCAATATTAGCACTTTTACCAGCTTTTGACGCTTAGGGCCCTATTGGTATGGTTATATCCAGATAAACTACAATTTATTACGTAGCCAAGTCTAGTGATAGAATCTACAGCTTGTTTTTTTTATTGTTAAGGTAGATGTTAAGCAATAGGTATAAATTTAATTTGGTCTTGGACATTGGGATTACTTGAGACTTAGTCGGATTGAGTAGTAATCCATTAGCTTCAAATCAAGTTTGAATGAGTTCAGGATCTTCATTCATAAGATGAGCTAATTCACCTAGTCTGCAAGAATACCCTTTGAAATCTAAGGGAGAGAAAACTCCTTATTGGCCTTACCGCCCTATCGGCAAACCCGAATTGCTTTTAAAGCTTCCGACTTAGGATAGCATGGTTAACCTTATCGAACAGTTTAGAAAAATATAGTACACACAGGAACGAAACATATCCCTTACCAAATTCTTGTGTGGTCTCCTCAAGTAATTTGACCATACGAGTAGTTGTAGAGCAGCTGTGATTTACTCTAAAATCCGATTGTTTCTCACTTAGCAACTTATTGACTGCATGGTATTCGGTTATTTGTTTTGCTATAATTTTCTCGAATACCTTTGCCAGATGGAAGAATGAGGTGAGAAACAATCAGTGTCAAGATTAGCTTTACGAGACGAATTGGAATGCTATCCTCACCTACTGAGTTGGATTTAATTAATGTTATGCACTCAAATTTTCCACTTTTGCTTCCTAACTGAAAGTCATTCAGTTTCGGTGAGAGGTCTACTTCTTCAGATAAATTATGATTGAAATTATAACCTGCAGAATCATCTCCCAGAAAAAAGTTGTTGAGTTCATTATAGTCGAGCGGACACATAGGGCAGCAAAATTTAAATTTCTTTATGGCCAAAGATGAGAAACAATATTTTATCTCTTTTTAAGAAGACTGGCAAAGATCCAATGACACGAATATTGAAAGGAAGCATATTAAACGATTTATAGGATACCTTGGAGTAGACGTTTTTGAATAGCATAGTTCGAAATGTTACGTACATACGACAATATTAATTAAAGTGCTACGTAGGTTTTTGAGAACTTAGTATAGAACTTTGCATATAACTACCTCTTATAAAAAATATTTTCAATATTAAAGTAATACAAATATTTAAGTAGAAGAATTTTCAATGTTCAGAACAAAACCATAGAATGAGCTGAACGATATTTGGATTAAAATATTCCACAATATACTATATTGCAAGACATTGTGTCACAGAATTCTCTGAGTCGGTAGAAGCCTCGAACTGCAGATCGTAAATATCGTATATCTTTAAATTTAAAATATGTTCAGCCCAACTCAAGTGTTGGTCAAAAGTACCTAATAAATATTTAAAGTGATCTACAGGGTCTTCCAATAGGGACTTTGACAGCTGTAAGCGGCCATATTGTTGAAGCTACATCTGTCTGTCAGTCTGTTGTGCCAAATCACCATGGACGGACATAGCATTCAACAACACGTGCAAATGATAAAATTTTTTTATCAAAATGGGTGTTCTGTTCGGTCAACGTTCCGCGCTTCTCGCCCATTTTACGGTCGCCATAATCGTCCTACTGAGAGGATATTCGCAGTGTGGCGGATAAATTTGAGTCCACTGGTTCAGTAAGCTTCAAATCAACACCCGTATGTCAACGAAACGCAAGATCTGCCTAAAACATCGCCACTGTCCGTGAGAGTGTGCTGGAGAATCCGAGGCAGTCGATTTCACATCGCTCACAAGAACTTCTCGGCCTTTCGCAGACCACAACTTGACGAATTTTGCATCGTGACTTGGGCCTGCACCCGTACAAAATTCAACTGACTGAGGAGCTGAAGATAAACGACCATAGACAACGACGTGTGTTCGCCGAATGGAAACTGACCCTAATTTTCATCTAAAAATAATCTTCAGCTATGAGGCCCATTTCTGGATGAATGGGTACGTCAACAAACGAAATTGTAGAATTTGGGATAATACCAATCCACATGAGATCCAGGAGCGTCCAATGCATTCCGAAAAAGTCACTGTTTGGTGTGGATTTTGGACTGGCGGCGTCATCGGTCCATATTTCTTTGAGAATGACAGTAGCCAGGCCATCACCGTCAACGAACGACTCGGGGGCATGGTTACCTCACGTGGAGGTGATGTGTGCTGGCCACTGAGATCGTGAGATTTGACCCCGTTAGACTTTTTCTTATGGGGTTTTCTGAAGTCGTATGTCTATGCGAATAAGTCACAAACCACAGCGGTCCCCAAAGCCAACATAACCCATGCATTCGATCAAATTTAGTCTGATTTATGAGCCAGAGTCACGGAAAAATGGATATTCCGGCTGCGCAGCACCCAGAGATGCCACGGCTGACATTTGAACGATATTATATTCCATATAAAATGGCATTGATAGGCTTTTCAAATGACTAAAAATTGTTGATGATTTCTCGCACACACTTTGTTTTATTTAAATTTAAATATAGTAAGCGCTTAAGACCCTTTACTCTCTCCATTTTAAAATAATGGTGGTCACAGGACGAATGATTGTTTGCTTGCACAATTTTTTTCATTGAAGTAGATTTCAGTTAAAAATACTAAGCTTGAAGTTCATCATTTTACTTTTACTACTGAGGACTAGCTCATGTTCCGCAAACCAAATTCTTAGAAGGTGAACATCGTGATGCTTAGATCATCAGAAAAGGCGGTAATTTTTCCTAAAAATTACTGTCGAAAAAGTGAGACTAGAAGTATTGAAGCAAGAACTGCAGACTGGGGCATAAATAGACTCAAAGCTTTTGGGCTGCTTAAAGAATCTTCTTTCTTAACTTGTGGGTTTCTATTTGTCAAGTAGAACTCAAACCAATTATGTACGTATAAAGCCACGAAAACTTGCACAATATACAATAATTTATTTAGGAGAATTCTATCGTTCACGATGTCAAAAGCTTTGGTTATATCCACGAAGAGTCTAGCACAACTTTTCTATCATCTAGAATTTTGTATAAATGAAGGCCACCTTTTGTGGAAAGTCTTTCTTTAAACCCAAATCGAACAGGACTTACGAAATTTATCCTTGAAAGGCAGTCCATCATTCTTCTTTAATAGCTTTTTCAAAAACTTTGGAAATTGAGGACAGTAATGAAATCGGTCTACAATTGTTTTTGTCACTTCTACTACCCTTTTCAAAATGAGGTACTACTTGGGTATGCTTTAGTTTATCCGGAAAGATTTTGATGGAAATGCTAAGGTTAAAAATATAGGCAAGGATGCCCACTACATTCAGTGCTATTTTTCTAAGGGTGAGATTGGAAATACCATCATCTCCACATGAGCTTTTATTTTAAAGAGAGCTAATAATTTTGAAAAGCTAATGGCCTGTTATTCTTGCAAAGATTAAGCTACTATTTATAACATTGTCGTTAGCTAATTGAGATCTAGCGCAAAGATTACAGCGGTTGAGGATATCCGCTGCACGCCATTTTTTATGAGTCCGAGCATTCCACATGCGAAGATCGTTGTTCTTTAGTGTTTGCCACTTGGTCAATATTGAATCCGTCATTATTAGGAGCAATTAACTGTTTGGTCACATTTTTTTTTATCTCTTCCGTATAGGGTTGTGAGCCCTATGAGGGCGTTCGTCACTGAATGCTATCGAGGGCAAACTTGCCACTTTAGCCTCCAGGATTTTGTCATGATATTGCAGTGGTGCAGGCTAGAGCAAACACTACGCTGCGAATTTGATTGTTGCACTACAAGCCCAATTCAAGTAATTCGGCGGTCTCCCGATCAATCATCGTGCATGTCCCCAAATTCCGTTTGCTTTTGAAGACTATTTACACAAAACTAACCAAGAATGAAGGTAAACTAGCAGCGGTCGGAGTATCACTAACCGATACACAAGTTGGATGAAGTGGGAGCCTGCATTCAGCAGGGTCCCTTAGGCCAGAAAATGCTTTTGTGATATCATGGTTAAGGATCTCCATGTTTATATTCCTAAAAAGTGGAGACTAGAAGCTTATGAGGACCTGAAACTATCAGAAATCAAACCGTTAGAGGTTTTTAGCAATACCATAGAGTTTGCTAATCGTAATTTTGATCAGATCTGCAAGATTATGAAAAAATTGCAGATTGCAGATGGAAGGGTGGTTTCCTCTTTCTCCTAATCCATACAGCTCCTTTGAAAATCCCTGAAAGAGAGCCCAAGTACATTATTTTGCCGGCAGGATAATTAGTGACCTGCTAGGATGTCCACTAAGTTGCCAAAATGTGACCCCTTCACACATAAAAGCTTAAACGATTCTTTGATCCAGCGCAGGTCAGATCTCTCGGGTATAATTGCAAGTTGTGTGTTTTTGCTACACGTAATTGGCCTCATTTATTATAAGTTTCAGCATGCGTTTACATGTAGCCAGTGCCATTCATACATCCTTACGGATTAGTGGATGTCTAGGACTATATTTCACTGTTGAGATTTTAACCTTAAAATCGGCTTTGCTTTACCCCTAGGAGTGTTAACAGCGCAGTTACTGTAGCATTATTTTGTTGAAATTCTTTGAATAAAACCGGGTGGTCTACACCGTTGATTTCAGTTCGCGTTGGCAGGACATCCAGGTTTGCAGTCTTTCTCCCTTCTCTCTTTGGAATTTTGAAGATTATTTTAGAAATCTGGATGCCATGTAAAAGGAACTCCTTTTTATCAAGAGATTTGTCCCGATTGAAGATTTTGAAGTGTCAATCGAAAGATCAAGGTGTTGGACCGCTATTTACTATTTTTAGGATGACCTAAGGGTTGTTGTTTCTAGAGCGTAAAATGGCTCTAGGTCAAGTTGGGTTCTCATCTCCGATCGAAACTTATCTATGGAATAGGCTGAGATACTGGCAGGTATCATTATTTTACCTGCAACAATCGTGTTGTTGTCGTTTCCTGCATTTCGATTCGATTTGGAAGAATTTTGTACATATCTTAGGTATTAAATCCGCGCTTGAACGTTCACAGAATTCGCTAAACTTGTTCTGTTTAGATTCTCTGCTTTGCCTTATAGTTTTCAGCGTTGTTATTTAGAATTTATAGCATAAGCGTGCTAATTTCGCCTCTAGGAACTAGTCGGAACGACTATATATTTACATTCATTTCTTGATTCTTCACTATGCATATCAAAGCAGAGAATGTTTGCATTCAAGTTAAGGATTGCGAATGGCTAACCAGGCCAGTGCAACAAATCAAGTAGTAAAATCTGCGTATAATGAGGTCAAGAAATAGATACATCGAAATCAGAAAAAGATGATCTGTATTCTTCTTTTTGAAGGGGAGGAATCAGAGAAAAAATAACTCGACACGTCAATAATCAGGCTAACCCAGAAGAGAGGGTAGTTGAAGCTATTTAGAAACAGAATATATTGCAGAATGCCCATTTCATGGTGGAACACAGATTTGCTGTATTTCATAAGCAGACCCAACAACTTCTAAAAAGTTTCGAATCGAAGCAAAGCCTATATAAAAAGCTAATCCGGATTTAACATAGTGTCTCTTATAACAACTCTTATAAGGACGAAAAGAGCAAGGCCCTTGTTGAAGGCAGCAGACTGATCAAATTCAAATCTCCCAAACTTACAACGCCGAAAACAGAGATTCTCTGCCTTAAGCTCGTGACTCATTTCCCTGGTAATCTGGCTCGCCATCAACTCCAATCACTAAAGCTACAAGTGAGTTCCACAAACTCCTGGTATGTATCATTAGTGTTGGTGTCGGATGAGGTAAACAAATAAGCTCCTCTGTTCTGTGACAACTTAAGTCGCCTGACGCAAATGACATATCTGCATTCAAACAAACCGCGCCTGAGATAGTGACAAGCTTTTTTGTTTTTAAGATGAGCGTCATTTGTTGGGAGTTTTTGCGGGATAACTTTATAAATAAGTCAGTGTTTGTTGTGTTTTGCGAGTTTCGCAATGTCAAATTTAGTTAAGCAAAAAGATTGCCTGAAATTTTGTATTTTTAAAAAAACATCATGTGCGGAAGCAGTGAAAATGTTAAAGGCAGCCTAATTGTACTCGACAATGTCGAAAACACAAGCATACGCGTGGTACTGTGGTTGATAATTTGCCTCGTTCCGGTCATCTTTCCACCAGTATCACTGACGTAAACATCGAAAAACAAGAAAATTGTCCTCGCAAATCGTCGTGCGCGCATCAGAGAGATAGCAACACCGGCTGGTGTCTCATTCTGATCGGTGTAGAGCGTTATGCACGATGTTTTGGGCATGAGACAAGCTGAAGCCCTACTTGTGCCGAGTGTGCTGAATTTGTTTCAGATACAGCATCTCATCGATGTCGCTAAAGAAATGCTTTCTTTGGGCCAAAGCTCCGCCAGCTCCGTATTCACCTGACATGGCTCCTTGTGAATTTTTCCTATTCCCACGACTCAAGTTAGAACTTGGCGGAAAGCGTTTTGAGATGGTTGGAAAGGAGAATTCGCAGTTTCCAAAATCGGCCTATGAAAAGTGTTTTGAAAATTGGAGGAAGCGTTGGAATATGTGTATAGCCTGCAATGGAAATTACTTTTAAGTGAATAAAATGAATATCGATGAATATTTGAACCGTTTTCCTTTTATTGAAGAATTCCGGGTACTTTTTGATCAGAAGGTACATCTAGTTATGCTGCATAAACATATAGATCAGCTGCAACCAAAGCTGGGGAGAATCTTCAATGGTAGCCTGGTGTAGCTAAACCGAAAATTTCGAAAGCTAACTATACGATCGCCAAGAGCTTCAAACCAATCAGTCTGTGTTCCTTCATGCTGAAGAACATGAAAAAAATGGTTGAGCTTCATGTCCCAATATTTTGCGGATGCATCCTCAGTCTAAGATGCAACATGTCTTCCAAATCAGGCATGTTGGGCATTTTCACCGACATTGAGAACCAGATAACTCGGAGTAGATGGAGCGCTGGTGTCATGGATAAAAGCAATGCTGGTAAACAGAACCTTGATAACACGAGGGTAGTCCCAGATGTACCCGACCTAACAAAGAACACACACAAAATTTGGGAAAAAATTTCCTAATTTCTCTACGTAGTCTCCTTTTAATTCAAGACACTTTTCCCAGTGATGTTCAATAGCTTCGATATCCTGTTTATAGAGTTTAACTCATGGATTTGGGCCATCGCGATGACGGATGAGTGAACTATTGCATTGTCTTGATGAAACAAAACTTTGTTCTTCGTCAAATGCGGTCGTTTATTCTTGATTTCATCTTGCAAACGCTGCAATAAGTTCCCATAATACACGCCGTTGATTGTTTTTCCTTTCTGAATATAACACATGGGCTGAAAAGTCCGGCTGCCGTTTCTAAGAGAGGGCACGACTTGAATTAAATCCATACGATTTTCAGTTAGTACCAACCTTCAAAAGATACGTGTATAAATTTGACAGCTGTCGAACGATTAGTTCTCGAGATATACCGTTGTGAGTGAAGCAACTTTTGTTATTGTGAAAAAAATGGATTCAAAGCAATTTCGTGTGTTGATTTACCATTGCTTTTTGATGGGAAAAGATGCAGCCAATGCAAAGAAATGGCTTGATAAGTGTTACCCGGACTCTGCACAAGCCGAGCGAACCATTCGCAAGTGGATTGAAAAATTTAAAAGTGGTCATACAAGCACCGAAAATGATGCACGCAGTGGACGTCCAAAAGAGGCTGTTTCAGATGAAAACATCAAAAAAGTCCACAAAATGATTACGAATGACCGTAAAGTGAAGTTGATCGAGATAGCTGAGGCTCTGAAGATATCAAAAGAGCGTGTTGGATATATCATACACGAATATTTGGACATTCGAAAGCTCTGTTCAAAGTGGGTGCCGCGTTTGCTCACAGTCGACCAAAAACAACAACGTGTTGATGATTCAGAGGAGTGTTTAAAGCTGTTCAACCGCAATAAAACCGAATTTTTGCGTCGGCATGCTACAATGGATGAAACTTGGCTCCATCACTTCACACCAGAGTCAAGTCGGCAGTCAGATGAGTGGTGAGCAAGCGACGAAGCTCTTCCTCGGCTGGCAAGGTTATGGCATCCGTATTTTGGGATGCACATGGAAGAATTTTCATCGACTATCTCCAAAAGAGGCAGACTGTCCACAGCGACTATTACATTGCGTTGTTGGAGCGTTTGAAGGACGAAATCGCAGAAAAACGGCCGAATTTGAAGAAAAAGAAAGTGCTGTTTCATCAAGACAATGCATCGTATCACAAGCCGATGAAAACGATGGCAAAATTGAAAGAATTCGGCTACGAATTGCTTCCCCACCCACCATATTCTCCAGATTTGGCCCCAAGCGACTATTTCCTGTTCGCAGACCTCAACAAAATGCTCACCGGAAATAGATTTAAGACCGAATCGCCGAAGCAGAGGCCTATTTTGAGGCTAAACCGAAATCGTACTACAAAACTGGTATCGAAGGATTGAAAAATCGTTTCAATCAGTGTATCGCCCTCGAAGGCAACTATATTGATAAATAAAGTTGAATTTTGCAAAAATTTTGTGTTTTCACTATAAAACGGCACTGACTTTCCAGCCCATGTTCTTGTCTGCAGATGGAACTGTCTTCGACTTCTTTGGATTCGATTCTTTATTTCGCCTCGGGTGTGAAGTGATGGACCCATGTTTCATCCATGGTTATAAATTGACGCGAAAACTCGGCTTTATTGCTGTGAAACGTCGTATGCGCAGTCACTCGGAAAAAGTTGAAGCCCGCATGGCGCAGTCCGTCATCCACTAATATGGTACACGTTACTCTTTATTCTTAACGCTCTAAATCATGACTAACGAATACTTGCTTACTAAACTAACTAGTCTGAACTACCTTGTTATTTGGGTACCATCTAGGATACCAAATTTATACCAACGAGTATATCACTTGGAAAATTTTCAAAGGCGCTGTCGATTAGAGGTTGATTAACAGTTGGATTTCGATGCCGGCAAATCAAATGAATCACTTACGACGTCTCTTAAAGATAATCGACTTTCCTTCTGTTGCTCAGTAGGGAGGACTGTAGACTGCTTGTTGACATCGAAACGGGACAATGCGATTTTTCTAGGTACCTGGGATAGGTAAACGTTACACGACTGACTCTGACACATACTGTGAAAGCGATGACGACTTCATGGAGCACTTCCTCTAAAAATGTCTAGCTTACAGTCGCATCAGGCTGCGAGTACCCAGTTCTGAGTAATCGGTGTTGGTACTGAAGGACTTTCTCATTTTTCTACGAAACACCAAACAATTCCAGTAAACACACAATAAGTACAATGTACTATGTAGTTCTTCGTCTCAGTTTTCTATTCCGGCAAAACCAAGGTTGTACATGCAAACGATATCCACTATCCTTTTTCTTCATTAGTAAGAGCTTTATCATCTGTTTACCTCCAGAAACCCTTCTGAGGTACTCTTAGGCCGAAAAACAAACAAAAGCATATGATTTGACGAAAGGTTAATTAGTTTTCCTAATTAGTTATTCCAGTCCTGTGTAATGTTTAAGTAGCCCTAGGAGTACAATTTTATTTTTCATATTTGTTACCACAACAATTGCCTTAGAAATAGAAGTAAAGTAATTCATGAGTCTGATATGAGCTCTGTACCATGCCCTAAAGAGTAAATTACCCGAAAAAACGTGTTCCTTTGAAGTTAGTAAAAATATTTAAACAGTAAACGAATTAACCCTTTCTTCCACTACTCTTGGTATTACCAGATATCTTTACAATCTGAACCTACCCCTGAACAAGTCTAATTTAAAGCCCTGCCACATAGCAATTTTTGTTAATTTCGTAGCTCTAAATCCGTTCGCCTGCAGTCACACAATATGTCGGTTGGATAAGAAGGGTGTGCACTTAACATTCGGAAGAATCAAAGTAATAAATCATCCCTCAGGACTTTTAGCAATTGCTTCAGTGGCAGGTATAACGCATGCCAGCGAAAATCTGAAAACCTTACCGAAATATAATAATTAAATAGTATTTGAGTTTCGTAACCTCTTTGACATCATTCGAATGAAGCACTACGCGGAGGAAGTCATTTTTATATTCTGACAAAAGCACTAAATCAGCACCGGCTTACGATTCAGTGTCATCTCCAAGGACTCCTCACAAAGTAATCCCGTTTACCTAATTTTCTTACAAACTGCTCCCTAAGCCGAAAGGACTAAATTCCTAAAGCACTTGGGTGGCGCTGGTGTGCGCCAGTTCGACAATGCATTTATCAAAGTCCTGTCAAATCGAATTTGGTAATAACCCGTCGAGAACTCTTACGTCGCGTCGGTCGGAACAGTGAATCAATCATTTTACACTAAGGTCCTGCGAGAATACTTTGTCCTTCATTAGTCAAAAAGGATTTTTTTTATTTTCCTTTCTCTACTTCTCCCAAAATCTACACCAAATTCGAAGAATTTTGAATGGGCGTAAGGATGCGCATTGTTAGTGAATTGTTGGCAAATCGGTTCGACGCTGGTGGTGGGGGATACAATTTTGGTACGAGCTGTTGTTTTCGTAAAAAATAAATAAAATATCCTTATAGGCGCAGGGATTAATTGAAAATCAAAATTAAGTATTTGTCTAAGGGAAATAAATGATTGTCTATTGTAAATAAAAAAGGAAATACGACGGGAGGGGGTTGAGAAAGAATTTGGTTTTTTTTTTTTTTTAGTAATTGAGGGATATATTTTTTTTTTTTTGTAATCAAAGTTGACAAATATTGATTTGTTACCGTGAGCTACCAAGGACACTAGTTTTTTGCAGGGTGGATATGGGTATTAGGAGAGTATTGATTTAGATTGGCAGATGTGGCACACAGCGGTACCCCTATTGCTGGTTGTAAGCAATTATTTTATATTAGGACACAAATTGGGGGATTAAGGACGTGTGTTTCGTGAGATGTGTTCGAGATAGAGAATCTGGGAAATAAAAAAGGAAGAGGTATTTTTGGAATATTCGAATCGTAGCAGAATACGTTTCAATGTAGAATCGCTGTTAGTGTTTGCATAATTGAAATGTTAGAGGCAGTTTCACATGTTTCTTAGTTAGCAGGCATTACGTACTTCCACCTCTTACTAGCTTAACGTTCCATTCGGTTTGGTCTCAATGTAAGCCAAGTCCTCTTCATTAAGTTGATGAAGACGTTTTCCCAATTGCAACCGAACCCAGTGGCCAAGTTTAAGTCAAAATGGACTCGAGAAAATTGTCTTAGCGATTCTTACACAATTCAGGCTCTTACAGATGGCTTCCTTAACTACTAGTCAAAGCGACATATTTTCTTTTCATTCCCAAACCAACGATTGGTATGGCCTTTAAGCTTACTGAATAATCCACACAACTACAGGGTGAATGACTAGAACGCCAACTTTTTAAAATACTATAATTTTTTAATTTTTTGATAAATTTTATTGTGCCAAAGCAAAAAATGTTGGAAAATACATCAATTTTCAAACTGTATCAGTAGTTTTCAATATGTTCACCTTTGGCGCGAATAATAGCCTTGTGACGGACGAAGAAAGCATCGCACGCTGCACGCAAGTGGCTCTGCGGTATTTTGGCCCATTCCCGGCGAAGTGCTTGTTTGAGTTGGTCCAAACTTTGGTATTTTTTAGTGCCAACCTTCGCCTTCAAAATACCCCAGACAGAGAAATCCAACGGATTTGCATCCGGAGAATTTGCAATCCATTGTGTCGAAGAATTGAAGTGTGGAACATTGTTTTTTTAACCAATCTTGGTTGACGCGCGCTTTGTGAGACGGTGCCGAGTCTTGTTGAAATGTCCACGGTCTCCGACCGAAAGGTATAAATTTTCGAAGGACCTCTCTGGCAAGTAAACTCGGTCATTTTGTTTCTTGACATATTGCTCGATAACAAATGGCGAATCATCGGAAAAAACCAAATTTGGCAACTCACCACTTTCGTGCAAGCGTAGCAACTTTTTCGCTCTTTCGACTGTAACTTATTTCTGTTGCGGTGTAAGATCGCGTGATTCTTGGAACTTCAACGATATATTGAGCTCACAAGCCATTTTTCTTCCACTTCGACGCGAATTTCGCTCAATTCGAGCCTTCACTTTCCGAACCATTTCTGCCGATGTTGCTGTTTCTTTATGACCACTTATGATACTTTTATACCACTTACAACGTGTGCCAACAATGTCGGTCCACAGCCAACATTTGTTACGAAAGTAAAACAGCAAGCAATCGACTGAACTATATCCAACAGATAGGTTTAGGAGATCTTAGGCTGGAAGGACGTCTCCACGTCGGACCATAAGTACATCGAATTCAGAATCGAATGCGTGGTCTCGACCTTGTTAGGGGGGGGGGGATACGCAAAGAACCAACTGGATAACTTTAAGGAGACGATCATTGAAGCTGTTAATGCTTACCTACCCTACAATCAGAAAAAGACAAAAGCTAGAAGAGCCTATTCAACACCTTCGGCATTCTCTTTAAGTTCTTTGTATTTAAAGGTATAGCTAAGACACAATCCTGCAGATCGCTCGTTCCTTGGTGTAGTGCGGACGAAAACTCGATTCCTGGACGGACTGGGAGTATAGGAAAAACATATCAGCATGAAGCGTGCATAAGTGGAAAAGGATCTTAGTCATCTTGCAGTTTAGAACTGAAGTCAGATGGTTGGAAACTGCTCTGATTTCTATTTATTTTAATAAAACGTCTTTACTAAAACCATATTTAACAATATTTGACTTAAGAATATGTCCTGACATTTGTGTAAAAAATTTTGAGATACACCGGGTAGACGTTAAGTATTTTATTCTTTTTTGCTTTTTGCATCCAAAGGATTGGCTTATTATCTTTATCAGCATTGTTTCACGTAGTTGTTCCTTAGTACTAGTGTAATTGCAGCAAATCGAATGCATTTCGCACCTTATTTCGCTGTCCTTCCAGTGATGATATGCTGTAATGTGTCTGGATAATTGGAACTGATTGTTAGCACTCCCTTAATCGTTGATTCAATGAGATGTTCTTCTCTCCGTCAATGGTATCCTTAAACTCAAGCATCGGATTGATGTATACTGTACAAGATAGTTATTTTTTTGACTTATAATCTTCTAAGCCACGATTGGTAATGAAATGTGTAGCATACTTTTGGTTTTGTTACATACTTTTGCTGCTGGGCCGTAGGTACCAGATATTGGAAAAGATCCTACCAGCCCTTCATATTGGGCTTATTTATCCCAGTGTCTTCACATGAGATACGCACTGATGCATTATGGGCATAAGTCTGCACTGCAACACTCTGCAATACGTTCCTTTTTGCCACGAAAAATTCCACATACGTGCTCCTGTGATAGTCAACCAACAGGACTTGATTGTTGTACAGTGCTGGGTAGATATTTTGAATCCTTGCTCTATCCTTCCGCTGAGTCATATGTTGCACGATTGTGAAGCGGTCCTGCAGATGCAAAAATCCTGCACAAGTTATTGCTTTAAGCAGATAACCTAGGTGCAAACTGCACAGAGGGGAACAAGATTACCGCAGTGTGAGACTCGTGCAATAGTTGTAATGGAAGTAACCTGATACTCATTAAGATTCCTCTCATGCTGTGTGTTTTTAATCCTCCCTGGAACCGTAGGATAATTTTGACAAGGTTCTTAGAACCACGCGACAGTAACGACGAAGCTCGCCTCTCAGCCAGTCTAAAATATCACACACCGCAAACTCCCCGAAGAGAACCATAGCGCCTTATCGGTGAGCTTCTGTTCAGAGCTCCCATAGCGACTACTCATCGGAGACTAAATATTTCACCCAGCTGATAACAGGTAGGAAACAGCGCAATAAAGGTCTGCATTGCCTGCAGTGGCGATTAGCCCACTTTGTCTAAAAATTTTGGGAGTGCCATTCTTGCGTTGGGTATATTGGCTTGCTGATACCTGAAGTGACCCAGGGCAATCCATATCTAAGGGTAAGGGGGCGAGTCATGCAAGCCTGCCAACTACATACCCCTCCCCTTTCTTTTGCTTTATTACAGACTGAGCGTAGGTCCTCCATGTATCTTCGCCACTTAACAGAGTGGGTACTATTTTTCCGGACCTGAGTAGAAGATCCAGCTGGTCCCCTAACAGCTGTAGATGCCGATGCCACCTTGCGCAACCGAAGAACATATGTTCTGCGACATTATATCCGTATCTGGGTGATGCTTTCGGCGCCATGCCCATATCTGGAGAACAGATGGATTAAGTAGTAATTCACTTCAATATGAGTTTTTTCAGCCACGGGCGCAGCATGGCTATGAATTAGTGTATCTACATCCACCTACCCACATTATCCTCCTTCCATTCCTGCTCTCGCTATCTTGTCTACTTACATCTCGACTCCGTACAGCAATATAGAATTGGCAACCTTCCCTTGGCCTCTCGCGGGCCACCAAAATTGAGCACCAGTCTAGAGGTGTCACCGTTTGGACTTTATCAAATATTCCCAACGTGAGTCGTGAGTCGAGCCACACTCTGAAATAACGAATTACAGGAATAGGCTCGCACGGTACAAGTCCGCACGAAAGTTGTTTCCGAACCATTGTTGCCTGATGAGGACAACCATCTCATTTTGGTTCGCCAGCTCTAAGTCGTGAACTCGCAGCTAGTCTGCCACTCTTGTGAGCGCCTATCAAACCCTGCCCTCGGGCTCCTCCAGCGCTCAAAAGTCAGCCGGGTTATCTGGACCTATTTGCAATTATAGAATAGAAAAGAATGGACAGGCCATAGAAGGGTAGTAAAGTATAATAGGAATACTGCCTGTATAACAAAGGCGAAGTTTCTGTTTAGCAGCGCAAAACTACGTAGGTAGCAGTGCCATAGGGCGAGAAGGAATGAATTCGGTATCATAGTGGGGAAACATTAGTAAGAGTAAGACAAGTCCACACCGCCACCACCATTCCAGTCAGATGATCTCGATTTGATTGAAAATTAACTCCCTGTTATGAATGACTTAGGAAAGCCGAAAGCTCCGTAACGAGTACCATACATCACTACCAAAGCACAGCGAAATTGAAGATACTGATACATTCCAGCAGACATCCAAGAAACACAGCGAAACCAAAATAAACTTTGCCCTATCATGGCCTTGAATGTATCGGTGGTGCGAAATTCAGAAGATACGAGTATTATTATCGACCATGGTCGTGATGACTATTGCGCCTATCACGAGGATGATATTAATGGCAAGAGGGCCAACTTGTAACTTATAATGTGTGTCAGTAGTTCTCTTACATGGAAGTTTGTAATACCAATAGGCATGACCACAGTGTGGGACTTACATGTTAAGGCATATTGAACCGATTGTAGAGTTATGTGGATTTCACAATTACTCGTATTTTACGTCCTGTTGTTCTTTGGATACATATATCTGGCTTGGCAGTTTTTATTTCCTATAAATAATCACTATCAAATAAAACTAAATATAATCAAAAGCTACACACTCGATGAAAGTAATTTCGCATATTTCGGAAAAGCTGGATATTGTGCTCCATTCCATCGTTAGTTGCACGATTTTTTTTAGGTAAGACGTAAGAATCTGCAAAATTACCAAGTACATTCAATCATATAATCGAATAGCTAATCCAGAAACCCTTTCCCAAACACCTAAGTTCAACAGCCCACACCAAAATAAGTTTGGACTAAATCGTTTCCTGCAAAAACAGAACCGCTTTAGTCCACCTTTAAGAACTGATTTCTTTAGAAATGCAACACCACCTATCATCGTGACTAGTTGGAAATTGAATTTGAAAATACTACCCCGCACCCGAGACACGAACCAATGGAAATCATTTAAAGCCATTTACTCCAGCAGTTAGTGTAGTTTATGCCGCAGCACCGTTCTTCGATTACAGCTTTCATTTGCACGTACAGGATGCAATGTCGCACTTTATCCCAATCCATGCACTCTCTAGACTTCTACCCTCCCGTAACCGTTATACGATTGCATTTTTCCGGGAAATCGCATAGCATCCGAGTGGTTACACCAGAAAGAGACGAATATATTTGCGGGCAACGGGAAAGGAACAAAAAAAAAAAACTCCGGGAAATTTATGGTGGGCAATAAATTTTATTGGCAAAGAAAACATGTTCCAACGACGACGAGGATATTACGCGAAGTGCTGTACGATATTGTTATAGTAGTGGTAGTTTCCTTCTTTTTTTTTTCATTTTCACATTCATCCTGTTTCCCGTGTAAGTACAGTCCTAGCAGTACAACTTCCTTTCGATTTATTTCATCTGTTCATCTGCGGATCGTGTGGTTTTTTTTTTTGTACTTTCTTTTGTCCTCCCCGAGTTCAGATGGCGCTGTAACGCGTATGTTGTTGCATTTAATGCGCGCACAACATACCCCTGCACTCAGTGATATCAAAGTCGTTACTTACCGTTTTTAAGCTCGTTGATGACGATGCCAGCGATAGTGGTTACGAGGGGTGACAGAGGGATGATGTTGACTAAAAGTTGTGAGGAGGAGTTGATGGAAACTATTTGCAATTTGCAATTTTGGTTTTTCGATTTTATAGTAGAGGCACTGTCGGAGCTGCAAGTTTCGTCGAGTAGTGGTGAAGTTGATTGCCATGCAGTTGAGAGTTGAATTTGAGTTTATGATGAAAGTAAAAGATGGGAAGGGGACATTTTGAATTTAATTGATGGGGAGCAAGAAACTTTTGAGGCAATAGAAGTAGTCGTAAATATTTTCACACTGAATATTGTAGTTAGGCGAAATTCAGTAAACGGGATGAGTTTCATCTATTAGCAAAGACTCTTCCACGAAACCCTAGGACCGCTGGAATCGAACTTAGAGTTTGTTAATTTAAATTCGGTTAACTTTCCGGTAATCCAACAGAAAATAACGTGATTTTTTCGGTTATAATATCCGACCAACTGGGATCGTTCTTCGTTGTATTACCCATAAATTTCGTATCACACACATCAACGTAATGTGCGTAGAGAATAAAATGTAGGCACTGTGTGGCGGAAGACTCCAGATTTTCCGTTCAGCGTTGAGAACAATTTCGACTTACACCCTTATAAAGCTCAGTTGGTACAAGAACTAACGCCAAGTGACCATGACTTGTGAAGGGAGTTCACAGATCATGCACTTGAGCAGCCTTAAGTCGACCCTTACTGTTATTGAAAAATTGTGTCTGGTGACGAGGCTCACTTTGGGGTCAATGGGTATTGGGATTGTGAAATTTACTATTTCCAGAGTGAGGCAAATCTATTAGGGACTTAAAATTGAACTGTTCGCTGTGGTCTCCAGCTGGTAACATCATCTGTTTCTGTTTCAAAAATGAGGCTGGAGATCACTCTACAGTCAACGGCCATTGTTACCGGAATATGATCAGTTATTATTTCTTCGCAAATATGAATGATATTTATCAGGACGATATGTGGTTCCGGTAGGTCTTGGAAGCCAATGTTCAGGGCTATATTGGTTCGATGGAGCCCCAAATATGCGAGAAATTGGATTGGCAGGATGTCAGTCGTCAAAAACGGTTTAAAAAGTCATATACGAGTATTCGAAATCATAAGATCTTTAAATAGTCAGCCAAACCAATTATATTGCGATTGACGCAATGCGCTCCTTCAGCATTATAGATGTCCGAAGGACTAATGTAGATCCGGACCACATCCTACATAGTATGCCAATGGATATATCAGCCGCTACATCTTCTCATAAACGTCTTTAAAACCTGCAGTGGCATCGATGCCAAAAAGTCGTCTAAAATGCCGCATCTAATGTACTGGATTTCACCCGACCACTTGCACAGAAACCCTAGTTTGAAGAAGTGTAAAGGCTAGTGAAAGTTAGCATAAGGCCGGGTAAGTTCACAATTGACCTTACGTGGAGGATCCCAAAGAATACCTCAAGGGGCCAGTTCGATACTCATCGGCTCTTTATTAATGTCAAGGTCGCATATGAGAGCATATAAAAAGACGACCTAGTCATGGCTAGCTTTGGGATGACTATGCACAACGCAAACAGCTGAATTCGAGCGCACGAGATTTCAAGAGAATTTTGATTTTGCTGCATATAAGCTTATACAGCTATACAGCGACAGCCATCTATTCAAAAAGGCGGATATAAATCGGCCGAGAAAGGAAGGACTTTTATTTGCTGATGGAACATAGCACTCAGTTCATTATACTCTTTGTATGTTGCTTTTACTGAAATTTCTCTTCTGATGAACAAGAGCATCAGTGATAAAGTGTTTACCGTCCCACGTAAGCGCAGATTACCTGAAGCTTGATGCGAGCGTCGACTGAGCATTCACAGGGGATATAGTCCACGGTTTCGTCACCAATTTCATAGTAAGCATCGCAGGATGTGGTATGACTTATGTCCAGCACACTTAAGTGCTTAGCACAAGTGTAGTGCAGTAAGTAGTAACAAGTCGACAGAAAGTACAACAAAAGAACAGAAGGAAAGCGGTTAACCTCTTAGAGACGTCGGGAAGCATTCATTTGGTCTGCTGATAACCTGGAGAGTCATGCCATCAGAAGTTGTGCTCATATGAAGACGCAACCGAGGACGTAGGCAGACCTAACGTAAGATCGTATCCTGAAAAATTCTCCTCTGAGCTTTGCCTGGCAAGTTCATATCCCGTGATCCCATTATGACCTATGATACCGACGAGACTCAGTGAATTGCGCTGAATAAGCTTTTACATTCCCGAACTAGCATGGGAGTTGTAAGACGATTCAACAAGCTTTAGACGTAGATTCGCTGTTCCTACAGATGCAAATGCTTCGCCCCCTCTGGATTGTATATACTCGTATGTATGTATCTCTGTTTGAAAGATCAATGCAAGTTTCCCTAACAAGGGTAGAAATCTTATATCGTCGTCCTCTAGAAGACGCCAGCACGGGATTCTAAATCGATTTTGGAGCCATCCATGAAGATCCGTCCTTTCCCGGCTCAAGTTATGACCGAAACTATTCCTGGGTATAGGGAGAGGCGGAATCGTCCTTTTTTCCGCAGCAAGAGTTCTGGTGCCATTGCATCACACTGAATGTCCATAAGACAGGAGTCAAAACAGAGTCGGCGCGTAAGGTCACCAAAGCTCTAGTGATTGTTTACCAAAGACGACATCTCTTTAAACGGAAGATAATCTTCAAATAGTGATATGAACATGAATAACAACGAGTAGGAGATACATTAGCGTGTCTAGAGATTGACTGCACCAATTGTCAACTACGTTGAGCAAATGATCCAGCAGATAAAATAGCTCATTATCTGCATATGCCTCAATATAGACCTCAGAACTATTGAGACTGTTAACCAGTGAGTCGACCAGCATGCACCATAGTAGTGGAGACATGACGTCATCTTGCATACCTCATCATCAACTACTGACCTCAGCCTGCGTCCACAATCAGTGTCCTATCCACTCGCATTGCTTTTATCCAGAAAACTAGGTGATTCGTCTACATCCTGTTGTCTGGACGAGTTACACAAGCCATTTAAAGATGCTTTGCCGTAAGCACCCTTAGGATCGCTGAAAATATGCAGAGCGTATTCCTTTTCGTCGAGGGCGCATTCAATTCTCCGCGTTCATGTTGCATATTAGACGTGTACAACGTGGCGCAAGAGTTGTCGCCCGATTTTCTTTGGCTGTAATTTTTTTAACAATGAAAAGTTTTGGTTCTGCTTTTGGATTATGTTTACTTGATGTCTTAAAGATTTTTCCATTAAGTCGAGAAAATGATATTGGCTTAGCGGTCGCCGCCAGAATTGATGACCATTCGGGTCCGATTTGTGGCATTTTCCAGCACTCTTGCCAGAACTTCTGGCGAGAAGTCCTCTCATTCTTGACGGATATTCCCTTTGAGGTCTTCAAAAGCCTGAGGCTTATTGACATTGACTCGAGACTTCAAAAAACTCCGCAAAAAGAAGAAGTTAAGCCAGGCAATCTTGCCGGCCAGTGCAAACTGCCAAAACTATAGATTAGGCGACCCGGAAATGCGCCATCAGAATTTCAATTGTGGCTTGTACGGTATGCGCCATTGCTCCATTCTGTTGGAACCACATACCGCTCACCGTCGTTTTCGGAAAAATAATGACGCATCCAGCGTAAACAGCACACCATACAGTAACTTTGAGCGGATGTAATGGCTCTTCGTGGGTTATACCCACATTTTCTGAGCCCAGAACCTATAATTTTGCTTATTCACATAACCACAGCATTGGAAATGGGCCTCGTCGCATATGATGATTTTCGATGAAAAGTTGCCTCCCTCGTGGTCGAGATCCAGGATGGCTTGAGAGTAGGTTATACGTTCTTGGCGGTCAACAGCTAACAGCTAATGTACTGCTTGCACTTTTTAAAGAAAAATCTACCGTCTTTCACCAAAATCCTTCGTAAAGACGGCCGATTGATGTCCAATTGCGTGGCTCGTCATCTGGTCGATACTCCGAGGTCCTCTGCGATATCTTCGTCCACAGCTGCGATATTCTCAGCAGAATGGCTGTTCCGGGGCCAGTCAGACCTGGCAGCATTTTATATTGTGCCATACTCTTCTAGCCGAGAGGCGAAACGTCGTAGTGTTTGCCAACTTGGTGTCGGACGACCCGAAAATCTGTGCCGAAATTCACGCTGCGCCAGCACCACCGATGAATTATTTCGGAAAAAAATTGGAACAATTATACGGCGTTCTTTAGCAGTATAGCGATTCATGTCTTGTTGGCGTGTATTTTGTTTCTGTTTACTTTACAAGTGTCAAAGTAGAATTGACATTTGCCGCTACTTGCAAATATTATAGCATCTTCCGATAGGATGATGTCTTTTGGGCCATCTAGTATAAGTCTGATCTCACTTTTCGCTAGGTATTCGGTATGTATGCCAGTGCCGAGCTGGAAGTGAAATTTTTTTTCAAAATACCAGCAGCTCGGCTATACCTTTTCGTAGCATAACTGGGTGTATGCCATCAGTGCCGGGTGCCTTGAAGCCATCTAAAGAATCAACAGAATATTTGAATGCTTTATTCGTCACCACAACCGGCGCACAGTGTGGGAATTCGCACAACTAGCGGAATTTTATTCAAAAAATGATATTTATTTCTTATTTATTCTTATTTTTATTTTATTTATTTATTTATACGTACATATAACAATCAATCAATATCAATAAAAAGAAAAGAATCTGTAATCTATAGTTCATAAGAATGTTACTAAAACAAAACACGAAGAAGGTCAAGAATATCTTTATAATTGAATTCTAACAGCCAAGATTTGACTTTCTTGAGGAAAATGGATTCATTTCGAGTACATCGTATGCTTTAGAGTAATTTATTAAAGAGTCTTGGAGCAATTGAAGAAAAAAATTGAAAAAATATTTGCAGATTGTGGTAAGGAACTAGCACAAGATTTTGTTCATTTACTCTAAGTCGGTAATTAGAATTGATCCTATTTAATGAATAACCCGATCTCTTAAAAAATATTTTTAAAACTTTAAAACAAAGTAAATGTTTCAATGGTACTAGTAGAATATTGAGATTTTTAAATAACGAAAAGCTGTCATATCATCGATTTTTGCAGCAGATAAGTCTAATAACATGTTTCTGAGACACAAGAAGCCATATTCTAGCTTTGAATGTATTAAGCCATAATAAATGCTCTTTAGAAGATCCTGTGAGCAACAGGATTTTAAAAAATAGAAGTAGTTGACAGAAGATATTTTTTTAGTGCATTCGAGTAGGCAGACCAATTCATCATCCAGTCCAGAGTAACACCAAGGTACTTAAATTCTCTTACCTGATCAATACAAAAACATTTGTTCGAACACGAAAGTTGATCGAAAAAAGTCTGAGTATTGTTATTTGAGCTGCAAATAGCCGCACTATGTTTAAATCTAGGGCAGTTCCTACAGTGAAAGATCCATAGTCTACTTTTTTGCCATTAGGACTAAAAAACATAATCTTGGTTTTGTCACTTATGACCATTTTGTGGATTTTGAAGCAATGACTAAGAACTTCAAGGTCATGATTGATATCTGAGAAAAGATTCAAAACAGAAGCACTAGTAAAATCACATGCCATATCATCAGCAAAAGCTGTAAGTTTACTATGATAGTTTTGCCCAAAGAGAGAATTAATAAAGATTAAAAACAATAATGGGCCCAGCACGGAACCCTGTGGAACACCTATAGATACAGTTCTATGAGAACTTAACACCTCATCAATTTTCACTCTTTGAGATCTATTCGATAGATATGAATGAAGCCAGTTATTAAATTTACCCCTAAAACCACATTTGAACAACTTATCTAAGAGTATAGTATGATCCACCGTATCGAATGCTTTTGTTATGTCCACAAAGAGTGCAGCAGTATGGTATTTATTATTGAAGCTGTTGTAGATATCAGAACAAAAATTTAATAATACACTCTCTGTGGAACGATCTGATCTAAACCCAAATTGGCAATCACTAAAGAATTTATTTTTTTCTCAAAACTTGACCATTCTTTCGAGAATATTGAAAGTAAGGAAATAGGCCTGTAATTAATAATTAAGTTATTATCTCCTTTCTTGAACAAAGGAATAACTTCAGCGACTTTTAAATATTCAGGAAAAACACCACATGCAACGCTTTTATTGAAAATGAAACATAAAATATCACAGATATTAAAAGCTATTTTTTTTATAAAGTTATTTGAAAAACTCTCAGTTATTTGTGAGTTAGAGTTTTTAAGAGACAAGATAATTTTATATAGTTCAAATGACTATATGGGATTAAAAACGAAACTTTGAGAACATGACACTTCATCAACTAAACAGTTACAATCACAGCATAAATGGGAACTGTCAGAGACTACATTTGCATCTACAGAAGAAAAGAAACTATTGAATTTTTCTGATAAGATCTTGTTGTCGGATATAAAAATATTATCTTCTTTCAAACTATAAATTCGGTCTTTCTGAACAGATTTATTTAATATGCCTCTTATTAGATCCCATTCTTTTCTTGATTCACCTTTAACCTCACGAAATTTGTTCATATAGTAATTATTTTTGCACGAAGAAACTTGTTTTAAAATATCTTTGCATAATTGTTTGTAAGCAGAATTTACATTATTCTTATTGGGATGTTTCTTCTTTTTTTTGAACAATTTATTTTTTTCTTTGATTTTCTTAAGTAACTCACATGATATCCATGGTTTAAGTTTTTTTGATTTATCATTACTTTTAACTTTTTTTTGTGTACATTTTAAGACATAGTTATTAAGTATTTTAATAAACTTAGAGAAAGCTGTAGAAGGATCATTTTCATTATATACACATTCCCAACATTCGAAACGACGAAGGTTATTAAGAGTAACAAAGTCAGTTTTAACACAGGAACAATTGGACAACAATGGCTTCACGGTAGAAGGACAAGAAGATTTTAGGCTAAGACACGTCATACAGTGATCGGATACTAGCAAACTGACAACAGAGTTATAGATTTGAGTTGTTCGAGAGTTAGAAAAACGTACCATAATATGGTCAATACAAGTTCTAGATGAGAAGCGAGTAGGTCTATTTATGCATGATTCAAATCCAAAAGAAGATAAAAGAAACAAATATTTATCTACAAAATTAGAATTATGTAAGATGTCTAAATTGACATCACCCAAAAGGATCGAGATCATCAACGTCAATACAGTTGATAGAGGGGACATTTATATCATTACTATGAGATTCTTTCATATTACTTAAGGACTAGAAGATCTCACTAGAATTTATAACAATTAAGTTATCATTATCCCCCTTTCGCATGTACACTCTCCCGTTTTTCACCCAAGCATACTTGTACAACTTGTCTTTTTTAATATTTTGCGCAGCATTTAGCAAATATTTCGTTTTCCCATTTAAGCACTCGTTTATATAAATTTTACTATGATTATCACAATTAAATATTTTAGTGGACAAGTTACTTTTGTGAAGAATTTTGTTTTTCATTATTAAGTCTTTTTTGATTTTAGACACGAATTTAACAACCAAAACAGATTTAACATTATTCACATTAGAATTTTTTGGCGTATTAACATTTTTAACAAAACAGTTGTCAATATCCATTTCGGACACATCATATGCTCCAATTGAAGCCAAAATCGGTTTTTCTTAAAGTTTAAACACTCAGTTGAACGATATGAGAGAATTATTGAGAAAAAAAAACGGACCATGATGCTGCAGTTTGTGATAATCTCTAAGGTAAATGGCTTGTGCAGGCAAGTTGGAATTTTATTAATTTTTCAGACATGAAGTGCGTGTATTTTGAAATTTTTATTTTTTTTTAAATTAGTTTATATCAAGGAATATTAATTCAAGTTTACTTATATATTATTTGGATTCTAAAATGTTTATGGTCGTGTATAAAGTTAAAAAATGAGTGTTTTTTTTAGTTATTTTAACATTTATTGGAGAAAAAAAAGCTTTGTTTCACATAGTTCCCCCTTGAAATCAGGTTCATTGCAAAGCCTGATGTCTTAGCTATTTGAAATCATCAAAAAGTTATGCGCGTTTTTGCGCGCCTTTATAATTTAGCCATTTTTCGCCATGGCTAACGAGGCAAAAAATGCTTTAATAAAACCTAAATAATAAAAAATTGTTGGTGATTGTTTGCTTTTGCACTATTAAAGTATATGTAAGTAGGTTTAAATAAGCATATGTAGAGCTATATACATTTAAGAAAATTCATATAGAAAACAAAATTTCTTACAGATATTCATTCAAGCGGTTAGTGATTTACCAAATCGTTATGCGTTCTCGTTTAACATTAAATATGTGCTCTTGATTTTGTTATTAAATGTTTATTATGAAAAGTGTTAGTGTTCGTGTTCTGTGCCATGTGGTATGTAAATATTTCATGCATTTCAGTTTTAAAGACATAGACACTTTCTTGAAATTTCATTTTCAGAATGTCTTTCCATGTAACTAAAAAGGAAATGTTTGAAGTCTGGATATCAAAAACCAAAATAAAGCGCGTTGATGCGCTCTTTTCGTTTGTTTTAAGTTTTTTTTAGCCATGTCAAATTTTCAGAACATGCAATACAATCACTCAAACAAAGTATAAAAAATCTTTGTCTAAAGTTTGATCAACGGTGGTCTAAAAGTTGTAGACATCTTGATCGCTTTAATAATGAAAACGCTTCCTGGCTAGATGCACATTATTCTCTGCCACAGCAAACTTTATGTGAAATTCAATCTACGTCAAATTCGAAAAGTGTTGGAAGACCAACAAAAATATTTGATGATTGCTGTGACAAGATTAAAAAGAAGAAGGTGCAGCCCCTGTTAAATGGATATTAGCCATGATGAAATTGCAACTGCATATGGAATTATTCTAAGAAAGAGTGGTAAAAGGGATACTGCTGTTGTGGTAAAAAAAACTGTCGGAGAGTTCTCCACAGAGGGGTTCGTTTTATTGATTTAATTTTCATTAATTTCAAGGGTCGATTTTGAAAAAATCTTTAGAAAAAGGCCCATCTTCAGAATCGAGCTTATCTGCTGATGAAATTATACGACAAAAAGTCAATTTCTTTGCTAAAGGCTTATTGCCTTCATACGATAAAATCTAAGAATCGAAGAGAAAAATGTTATCCGGATAAATGTGTTATAACAGAATCCAGTGCGGAATGCGATCTTCAAGCTTTAGTTGACCATAGTGTTAGGTTTTTCGCAGAAAAGAGTGTTAATTTCGGAACAGCTTAAAACAGGTTTGAAGGAATTGACATTGCTTTTTAAATGGGGATGCGATGGAGCACAGCAAAAGCCTTATAAACAAAAACCCCGTGCCGGAGAATTCTATGAAGAGAACCTTGGTTCCTATTCAAATGTATTACAATATAGAAGATCAGAAGGAAATCGTTTGGAAAAATCACGCTCCTTCATCAACAAGATACTGTCGGCCTATTAAGCTTTTATTTGCAAAGGAAACAACAGATTTGATAAAACACGAAGTGTTTCAAATTCTTCAACAAGTAAACTCTCTATCATCTGTTAATGATAATCTGTTAATGACAAATACGGTTTTGAAGTTGCCGTTAAGCCTGTGTTTTTACTCTCAATGGTAGATGGTAAGGTTTGTACTGCCCTTTCAAACGTATCATCATCTTATTAAACTTGTTATATTTGCGGAGCAAGGCCATCAGAGATGAATAATCCAAAAAGTATATCCCAAAAGTTTGAGAATCAACTTGCAATGTCATTTGGCTTATCTCCACTGCATTCTTGGATTAGATTTATGGAATGTGTTCTCCACATAGCCTATAGACTTGTAGTAAAAATTTGGCAAGTGAAAAACCAAGAGCATAAGGACAACGTGAAAACCAGAAATTAAAGAGAAACTTAGAAAAGACACTGGATTACTCGTTGACATACCTAGCCAACAAGCAGGTAACACAAACATGGAAAGCAAGTTATTGCATCTTGTATCCTTCCGATTGACCAACTATCGTCAGAAGCGCAAGAAGCCAGAAACAAGGACAACAGAAAATATAGGGAACTTTGCACGAGGAAAACGTCAAGAGTGGACACAATGATAGATCTAATTCATAGACTCTTAATAACTTCGGACCCTTATTTAACTGGTATAAGGTGCGTTCCGAAAAGAAAAATAAGTTGCTTAGAACCTGAGGTTGGGGAACTTTTGGAGTTAATAATTTAAGAGCTAATAATAAACGAGGGGTGATAGACCCCCATCCTCATACAAGTTTTTGCTCGTCTTAACGCAATCTATCGATTTAAGACATTTAAAGGATCTTTTAGGACAAATCAAATTTATGTGAAAAAACGGTGATTTCGGGACTCATTTTCCAAGAACTTTGACCAAATAAAAAAAAATGATAACATTTCATATTATGGATATTTAACACTAAGCCAAGAAAAAAACTTCCAGTGAAGCACAAGCGTTAATAATTTAATTCCGCTAGTTGTGCGAATTCCCACACTGTGCGACAAAGATATCAGCTATGATGTGTTGTGTTGTTTAGGTGCAAGTGCCTCGTGGTTAGGAGCTAGGAAGGATGAAATGAGCCATACTAACGCTCCGGCTCAAGGAGACTTCAATTTCCACCCGATAGACACCGCAGTAGAGGATGAACTCGTCTTAGATGGCGTATGCAAGCTGAAGGGAAGTGAATAGTATGCCAAAGACTGCAGTAGCTGCAGAGGTTTTGTAATGGAATCAAATTTCACCTCGCACTGTAGCACCATTTCAGTAAGTAAGAGTAGACATAGTATAGGAAATGATATATAGTAAGGCGCCAACTAAGACAGCGCGCAACTTTGCTCTATATTTTGTGCAACGTGTTCGGTCTTCCACCAACTCATCCTCAAAGGGTCAGTGTCCTCTTTAATTATTTTTCTGCAAAGTATATCTGGGGTGACCCATTCTCATTCCATTTATGTTAATAGATTCCATTTCATGCATGCTATTTAGAAGAAGTATTTTCGCGCCTCTTCCTTATGAAGATGATGTTCGTTGGTTTTTGGGGCGTCCTTCTGTTAAGTTTTTCTTTCTTCTTATATGCATGTGATATGGAGACTACCACTAACTTCCACTTCCAATGCTCCACGCTTTCCGAGTATTAAACGAACACGTAGAGTTTTACTGACTGAGAACTGTTCTGGTGCTGCACACATTGCTAGACTGGACTTTATAAAAAGCTTTTACATTACTAAAATCGCGATTGACCCAATAGAAGTTACAACCTTTATTTAACAGAGTTCTTTACAAGCCCAGTGTATATAAAAATTGTATTGCAACGAACCGCTCAAGAGAGCTCGAGGTTATACCTCTACTGGTCATAAAAGAAAGTCTTTTGGGATAGCAGTTTCAACTAAGTAAGGTATACGCTGGGTTTTTACTGAGGATCAATTCAACTCCGATAATTTCTTGGCTATCATTACAACTCATCAGTTGACCCACATTCAGTAAATATCTTTTGAAATTCTTATAGTCCAACCATATAGTGGTGCTGGTCCTTATTTCTTTCCTCCATTAAGCACAAAACACTACAATCACTTCAAAAACTCCCTGTCCATTGTGAACTTAAGTACTTTAAACCCGGTCAAAGTGCTAATCAAATTATCGTCGTTATTTCTTCGTCAAACTGGAGACGATGAAAATTGTAACTAAAATGACAATTTCAACACAAAGTTGAGAGTTGACACTATACCAAATGACCAGCATCCGGTTTTTTTCTTTTCATCTGTTCTTTTTCAGAGAAATAATAGTGACAATAATAAACAGAAAACTTTTTAATTTCGTAGTTTGTTGTCAAAATCACAGAGTTCTGTCATTTCTACAGGATATATTGTAGAATGGAACATGGAATAAGAAAAACTATAGAAACTACAAAAACATCACATCCTTCTGTTGCGAATGGAACTTCACCAAACTGCCGATAGTAAAAAAAATGCGCAAACATCAAATCAACATTGTCACAAAAGTTTATCCTTCTGCTGTTGTATTCGTACTTCTATTTCTGTTTTCCGCCTTTCGTAATACTCGTAATTGTCACATCCATTTCTCGTCCTCTTTTCCGTTTCCACCTTGTCAAATGATTATTACTTGGCAAGGAAGGAAGGAAAACTCGTAGAAAAATGTATCTAAACCAGTAATTTTCATTAGGACTGTAACTATGGTGTTAGCTAAACTCAATGAATAGAAATTACCTCCATTGTTGGATATGGATGAAGTCATACTCGTATCCTTAAATATTTTAATATCCTGGCAAAAGAATACACAAGTAATAATCGCAGCAATATGCATACTCGTGCATATGCGTACATACAATACAAACGTAACCCTGGCTTCTAAAGTGAAGGGATGAATGTCATTTTCTACTTCTAGTTAGAAGGGTGCTATTGGATGATTCTAGGGGTGGAGGTGACACGCTTCTTCTATTCTAATGAAAACATCCTTTTAGCATTTAATTCGCTCGTCCTTAATCACATTGCATTTCATTGCATTTTATTGCTCAGGGTCTTACTATTCTATTTAGTATCTTTGTCCCTTTTCATATGCATCCTGCTAAGCTGTTTGCTCGATTTAGTATTTGTTTTTCCATATCGGCTTAGTTTTTGACAAATTCTAACGCAACGCGGCCGCATGTCATTAGGAGCGTGTGTATCCTTACCATCAAATTATGAACCCTCCTGAGAGTATTGGATGGAAAATTCCTTACTTCAATGAAACCTCTATCTCAATGGAGACAAACGTTGGTGGTGGTTTAAACATTTGATGCACATCGGTGAGCACACAAAACATTCAATTAAATACCTGGTGTCCTGGCAACCGCAGAATTGTCATGGGTTCCATGTATTAACCCAAGGCTTGGGATATTTATTCAAGTCAGTGAGAGCATTGCGTTTCCATGTTGTTAATTCATTTTAATAGCTCCTACGAGCACTTCGTATCCTTGTTGTGGTTTCTTTTAATTAAATTGCAAAGTGAATGCTTGATTTATAGATTGGGACTGGTAGATGGGTTGGTGATTTTGAATATCAATGGCACGCGGTAGATGCATTTTATTGCCGATGTTAATGGAATTGTAATCTTGAGTAAACACTTAAATTTCAACTAAGATGGTGTTAAGTCATAAAGAAGGTGATAATGCTGTCGGAAGACACTTAGGATGCATGCATCACGTGAGCAGGATTAAAATGTCGTTAAAAGCTTGGATTCATTTATTTAAAATATTTAAGGGAAAGGAAACGTCATAGATTTAATCCGCTTTAATACACTTGGAGCAAGTCCCTTTCTGTATACTTGAGAAGATATCTTTCTGCACCACATAGAGATCTCTTTATAAAGATTTACAATTTTTAAGTGAACGGCTTGCAAATACAATACCAAATTATTGAAAGAATTCAATTTGGCCAACTTCCTTCCATACCTAAAAGTTTATTCGTCCTTCCAAAAGTTCTTTCCGCGAGATTCTTCTCAAAAGATACACTTACTTAGATGGTGGACCAGGGCCAGCAAAATTAGTTACACACTTCAAGACAATTGAGGTCGTCTTCCACTTGTGTATGCCACTTAAGGCGAGTTCTTGCTCGATTTAGTTTTCTCCATAGGCAGCGAAGCTCTTCTTTCCATTCGCTCTTGACAACTCGTGTTCTACTTATGATATCAATGTCATCAGCATACATATGTAACTAGTTGCACAAATTAATGATGTATGAGGTGATGAGTATCGATCTGGAGTTATCTAGGGCTGATATTGAGAGGGCCGATTAGATGGTGACTGAACCGTTTCAGGTGTCCAAGCATAAACGATTTTGAATGCAATGATAAGGAAATTGATGTCACTATATGCATCAAAGTTACCTGGGGATCCGGCAGACGATGCTGAGGTTTCGTCTTGCACTTGAGTTTGGGTCTACATATCATCATCATCAAATGTGACTCTACTTGTCTAAAGGTTCATGTTCCGGGCTTTTTAGTTTGAAACGTTCTGATTACCTTTTCCTATAAATTTCAAATAGGGTTCCTGAAATAGCACTTCTCCAGTATCTCGAGTTCACGTTGCTCATGCTATTTCTGTTTCTTTAGAAAGCCCAATGTTCTTCCCTTCCCCTTTGGTTGTAGAACGCAGAAGCTCAAAGAATATCTCACTTTCTGATTCTGAGGTGGACGTGAGCCTCAACAGCATGCATTCCAGCCCTGCAGCACAAGTTGTACAAACCCGATATGGGATGTACATATAATAACTCTGCTGCGTTTTTCTCCGATGATGCACTTTGTAACTTTTCAACCAGAATCGGTGATGTCCATCGTCATGTAAGGCGATGCCACAGCCATCTAAGCCGATATATTTTGAGCATGCTTCACACTCTTTCGGTGCAGCAAGGGGATTAGATGACACAAAACACTTTTCTCTCGAAATGGCCAATGGCCTCCTCTTTTAATAAAGTTCGTGGGGGTGTGTGTTATTTTGGTTGTCCGAGTGAGGGTTCAATTGCCAGTTACTCTTCGAGTGATTTCTAAGGTGAAGCCGTTAATTATTGGGTATATATCGTATATATATCGTGCGGTGTTTTTTTTTTCAAAATTTGAACGTTTATTTAAGAAAAACATGTACAATAGTATTATTCAAAGTATTGCCCATCTGAAGCTATGACTTTTTCCCATCTTTGTGGATCCCATCCCAAAAAAACTGCGCCGGCTTGGCAGCCAAGAATGAATCAAGCCAATTTTTGATATTCTGCTCTGATGTGAACCGTATTTCAACGAGGGCGTTCTGCATCGACCGGAACAAATGGTAGTCAGAAGAGGCAAGGTCTGGACTATAAGGCGGGTGGGGTAAGACTTCCCATCCACTGTTTTCCAAATAGTTCTTAACCGGAATAGCAACGTGGGGCCGAGCGTTGTCATGATGGAAAATTATTGCCTCGTGTCTGGTCGCATATTCCGGGCGTTTTTCGGCCACTGCTCTCTTCAAACGGGTTAATTGTGTTCGGTAGCGTTGTCCAATAATGGTTTCATCCGACTTTAGCAGCTCATAATACAGCACACCCATCTGGCCCCCCTAAATACAGAGCATTACCTTCGCGCCATGTATATTCGGCTTTGCCGTTGATTTGGCTGGTTGGCCGGGTTTCACATATGATTTTTTGCACTTGGGGTTGTCGTAATGGATCCATTTTTCATCACCTGTAACAATCCGATGCAAAAATGACTTCCTTTTGTGGCGTTTCAGCAGCTTTTCGGACATGCAAAACCGCCTTTCGACGTGTCTCGGCTTGAGTTCATGTGGAACCCAATTTCCTTGCTTTTGAATATATCCAGCTGCTTTTAAATGTTTTGAAATGGCTGCTTGAGTGATACCCAAAGATTCTGCGAGCTCTTCTTGTGTTTGGCAACAATCTTCATAGAGTAATGCTTCCAGTCCTTTATCTTCTTTACTTAACTTAACTTTTTTGGCTGCCCAGGACGTTCATCGTCTTCCAAGCCAAAATCAAGACTTTTAAATCATGCAAACCACTTTTGGCACGTTCGCTCAGCTAGCGCATGTTCACCATAAACTTCCACCAAAATACGATGACTTTCGGCAGCAGTTTTCATCATATTAAAGTAATGAAGAAGAACTCCCCGCAAAAACACTTTTTCAGGTACAAAGCTCCACATATTTTAGTAAAAAAAAAATATTGTTGTTTACTCTTCAAATGAATGACATATACTGAAATGACGTACAATGACAGTAGCTTTCCAACGCATGTTCCAATGGAATAATACAAGTTACGCCATCTTTTAGCAAACCGCACGAAAGTTATAGACCCAATATATTGATTTCGGATCCTACGTAGATGAAGTTCTTGACATTTCGTCCGATGTTTTATGCTTTTTCTCGATGAAAATTTGTAGTTTCCAGGTTTTACGGACAGACCCACCTTCACCACTTCTGCTTCAATACTGGCAGATGCCTCACAACTTGCTCTCTGTGTTCTGCTGATAATGTCTATGTCATCCCCACCGATAGGTAAAGACTTTTGATTGATTGTGCCTCTGGTGTTGCTTTGCGAGTGTTGAGTGTGAAACTTCACACAACACTCACAAAATACCCGGAAGTATGATTTTGAAGAAATCTTCCACTCTCCCCGGTCTCGGGCTTCACCTTCTGAAAAGCCGATGCTGATGCTTTTTTTTGTTGGTCCTTGAGATCACGAGCCGCTCTTGTCCTCCTTTGTAGCCCGCTCTATGTACTTTCTGTTTTCCTGGATACATTGGCCACGGGTTTAGTAGTAGTGGTCGGGCAAAAGCTAGCAGATCGGAGGCAATATCTCTGATGGCCTGTTGGCAGCTATACGAGTATGCCTGGGTTTCGGGAGAAGATTCTGGTGTCGCAGCACGTCGAGCGAGGTTAAGGGACAGTTGATCGGCAAACGCTTTGGTGGTTTCTTTCGATTGTAGCTTTCCGCTGGGATCAATCTAGTTGCTGGTAGATTTATCAAGAGTCCTATGGATGAGAGAACCGCGTGCTTTATATGGCAACATTTTGACTATACCCATTGTCGGAGGTGGTGTGATGTATTTACAAATATGCTACCAAAGACCTTCTCCTTTTCTAGCTTTGCGTTAAAATTGAAAAGGACGATTTTAACTTCATGCCAAGCACATTGGACATATGTATGTCTTGTAGTATAGCTCATAAAAACAAGCCATTATCGTTCTTCTCCATTGGGGCGTATGAGTATATTTGGTTGATTCTCGCGAATTTACCCACGATTATCAGGGTCCATATGGCTGAAACCGCATATACCATTTTGTATATGTCGAAGCTGTCTAAGACCTCCACGAATTATTCTACTGCATGCGGACAGATAAGGGACATTGTAAAAGAAATATAGCGGCGCCCTGAGCTCGACATATTTTTCTGCTATGATGTGCAACGAGTTGGTATGATCTAAACCCGACTTGAAAACCTGCTATACTTTGAGAGACCATTACTCTTATTACTATACTTTCGCTAAGACTGACAGATTTCACATTTTTCTCCAGGCTTCACATTATATCAGATTGCACATCTTAGCAGCTTCAGGGCAAGCTTTTGGTCAAGTGACTTAAGACTAGTCTAGTATCCTTTTTGCGCGATATAGATGCACAGTGAGTGCATCTTTAGGCCGTCATGAACTCTTATAGGCACTTTCACGATCACTCATCACTCGTTTCTGTAGCTCAAGTGGTAATGAATTGGCTTCCAAATCGAACTGTTCGGCGTTCAATCTCAACCGCGCTCCAAAGACATTATTTTTCTCCACTTTTCACAGGAGAATAAGTCTCCTCAACATCGCCTATAAAATGTTGTCTGCTGTATAATGCAAACACCTAAGAACCTTCGGAAACAATCTAACCGGCCGCTATCAGGGTGGTTTTAGACAAGTGAAGTCCACCATAGATCGGATTCTCACATTACGGCAGGTCTTGGAAAAAACTCAGGAATTTCAAGTCAATACAAAGTACACCACCTCTTCATCGATTTTAAAGCCGCATAATACAGCATTTACAGAGATGAACTACATGGAGACATGTCCAGTTTTGGGTTCCCTGCCAAGCTCATGCGACTATGAAGAATTAAGATGGAGAATTCACTCTCCTACGTCAAGGTCGGTAATGACAAATCAAGACATTCAATGTCAGAGAAACATTTAAACAAGGCGGTGCGTTGTCGTGTGATTTTTCAACAACCTTGAAAGAATTGTGTGAAATTCACAAGTCAACTCCAGTAGCAGCATCCGTCTGTTCAGTTACTTGTATATGCAGCGTTTGCGACTATAAAAGCAGAAGCGGTTAAAATGAGTTTAACTGTCAACGAAGGAAAAACAAAGGATATGCTGTCAATAGAGAGGGACAATATCGACTAATCGTCACGATAGACAGCTATAAAATTGTTGTAGTAAGCGACTTTATCTGCCTCGGCTCCGCTATCAACTCCGACTACATCAGCGTGGTAGTCATGCGAAGAACCACTGTTGCTAATCGCTCCTTCTTAAGACTTAGAAGGCAATTGCGTATTAAACCCTTCTCTCGATCTACCAAAAATACACTATGCAAGACACTGATCACCTCAGTCCTGATTTACAACGCAGAAGCATGGACGCTGGCGAGAAGCCGGATGAAAGTGCTTTCAGGCGCTTCTAGAGAAAAGTTCTTCGGAGATGTTTCAGCAGATAACTGTACAGTCGGCACAGCGATAACAACCACGTTAGAAAAGCTCGGCTAACTCGGCTTAGATAGATAGGTCACCTTGAACGGATGGATATAAGCGTTGGAGCCCACTCCGCTCCATTTTTGGCCACCTCTGGAGTTCCTCAAGGTAGCCATCTCGGTCCCCTTCTCTTTATATTAACCATAAATGATCTCGATAGGATCATTAAATACTCGTCCGTCTCCCTTTACGCCGACGATACCAAATTTTTCAAAACCATTTCCTCTCCCCATGACTCCTTCCTTCTTCAACAAGACCTTGATAGTTTTTCGATCTGGTGCCTCAAAAATTGTTTGGAACTTAATATCACCAAATGCCAATCCATCACCTTTTCACATAAGCGGCTCAAATCTCCTCCCCGACTCTACCTTCTCCACAACCAACCTATCTCCTCCGTTGAATCTCTTCGCGACCTCGGCATTTTGTGTGATAGGGAGCTCAACTTCCGTTTGCATATGGATGGGATAATCCTTAAAGCCAATTCTGCACTAGGTTTTGTAAAACGATGGTCTAAAGAATTCACCAACCCATACGTGACCAGGTCCCTCTATATTACCTTTGTTCGTCCCCTCCTAGAGTACGCCAGTCAAGTATGGTCCCCATATCATCGCGTTCATATCTCGAGAATCGAAAGCATCCAGCGCCGTTTTCTTCGATTCGCTCTTCGAGGTTTGCCCTGGGATGATTCTTTTACTCTGCCCCCCTATCAAAACCGTCTCAACCTTATTAACCTAAACACCCTTGAGGAACGCCGAGATGCAGCCGACTTTCTCTTCATTCATCGACTTCTTTCAGGTCAGGTTGAATGCACGTCCCTTCACAATTCCATTTTCCTCAACACTAACCCTCGTAATCTACGTACCCCTCGTCTCTTCTATCTCCCAACCCACCACACCACCTACGGCGCGAACGAACCAATCTCCCGCATGCTACGAAAAATTAATTCAAACCCTAGCGTCTTTGACTTCCACCGCACCACTTCCTACCTCAAATCGGTTCTCCTTCACCAGAATAACCAGCCTTAGTTTTAAGTTTTAGTTTAAGTTTAATTTTAAGTTATAGCTTGTATTAAGCCGAATAAATGGGGGCTTTCGCCCCCACCAAAATTAAAATTAAAATCCGAAAGGATTTCGACTCCAACTCAGAGGGACAGCGCAGTAGAGGACGACCTCATATTAGGTGGCGCACACAAGTGGAAATGAACCTCAGCCAACTTCGTGTGCGCAAATGGAGGCAACTGGCAAACTATCGAGCGAGACATGTTAGCTGAGGTCCTTGTCCACCCCACACTGTAGTGCCATCAAAGTAAGTGAGTAAAGTAAATAACATCGCATAATACGAGTATCAATGGATGCCTATAATACAACATTACACTAATAATTTGGAATCCCATGTTTGTAAAACCTATAAAGTGGACTTTCCCATATTTTTGAAGATGCGAGCTCTACGCTCCAAGAAATGGGCGTCTTGTTACATTTACTTTGCCTGTCGTGTGCAAAGGTACGTATTTGGAGTTGCATTCAGAGTTCACATAGAAATATCTTATGTTGCCTCCCTTTGAAGAATGAGAATAATGATGTGAAGAAGTGCAACGAAATCATATTTATACTGACAATCTTATAGTACACACGAATAATCCTCCGGATACGTCTGTAGCACCATGTTCTACATAGAATTCTGTTATTGAAGAAGGCGAAACTTAACGGATGAAGTTTGGATAGACAAAAAGCAAATATTGAGTGCTCTAAATGAATGTATTGTACATACGATCAGCCATCGGCCCGGATCTTTCTCACTCAAGATATACGTACGTCCTTGTGCAACAAAAACTAAACGGCAGTAGGCCATATTGACAGACTAAGCCTCTACTATACGACTGTCATTCTTGCTTTCACATAGTCTTTCTCAAGCGTGTGAAATTCCAATACGACCAAAACCTGAGGCAAAAAACACTGCAATGTCCCAAAGGCAGTAAAAATTGTTGGTCATTCATCAAAAACATTAGAAATTTTGCCTCATCCTCCATCCCAACGCTTATTTACAATAACATTCCAGCTGTCAGCTCTTTGGACAAGGCCAATCTGCTTGCTGCATTCTTTGCGGCTAGCTCAACACTCCCAGATTGTGCTTTCTTCTCGCCTACACTTGAGTGCGTCGAATCTACAATGGGACGAATCCACTTTGGCACTCGTGTAGTAGCAAGAGTACTTAGAGATCTCAACATGCATAAATCCACTGGTCCAGATTTTATATCTCCCCATCTCTGAAGAGGTGTTCTTCCACGCTGGCAAAACCACTGCGTAAGCTTTTTAATCAATCCTACTCTTTAGGACTTTTTCCGAGCAGATGGAAAACAGCATTTGTCTAGCCCGTCCCCAAAAAAGGCAAATCTTCTTCTCTCTCCTCCTACAGACCCATTGCACTTACGTCCCTTCTCACCAAGGTCATGGAAACGCTGATAAACCGTCAGCTCATAAAACTTCTCAATGACCAGCAATATGGTTTTCGTAGCAACAGGTCCTCTGGTGATTTGATGGCATGTCTCACCGAAAAGTGGAACCAAAGCGTACATCAATCTGGTGAAAGCAAGATAGTTGCACTTGATATTTCTAAGGCATTTGACAGAGTTTGGCATCAGGCTCTTTTGTCGAAAATCCGTGCTTTTGGGATCAACGACTCTCTTCTTCAAGGGATTAGAAATTACCTTTCGGAACGTTCAATTCCAGTTGTTTTGGACGGTTTCAAGTCTGGTATTCACAAAATAAATGCTGGTTTGCCCTAGGGCTCCGTTCTGTCTCCGAAATTCTTTTTAATTTTCATTAATGATCTCTTGTCTGCTACCTCTAATCCAATATATTCGTTTTGCTGATGACAGCACTCTCTGCTTTTCATATTCGTTCCCGGACTCACGCCCCTACTCTTCGGCTGTAGAACGGGAACGGCAGCGTATGTTAAGCTCATTAAATTCCGATATTAACAGCATAACCAATTGGGGAAGTATCGACCGAGTGGAATTTAATGCTTCCAAAACTCAATGCTGTTTGCTGTCATTAAAGCGAAATTCAAATACCCAGCCATTATTCATGAATGGCACTTGCATCGTCGAAACTGATAAACTTTCCATTCTCGGCATTCTCGGTATGTGTGTCAGTGACAACCGACGTTGGAATGAACACATATTCGATGTCGCCAAAAATGCTGCGAAATGTGTAGGTTGCCTCAAGCGATGTAAGAAATATTTTACACCCTCTGATCTGGCCACAATATATGAGGCTTTCATCCGTCCAAAATTGGAGTACAATACCCACATCTGGTCAGGTGATCCTAAAACATCTCTGCACCTGCTAGATAGGATTCAAAACCATGCGATAAAACTAATTGCTGATACTAATATCAGTCAATCAATTGACACCCTTGAACACCGACGTAATGTCTCCTGTCTGACTTTGTTCATCGCTACCACCAGTGATCCATTGAAATCGCCAGTAGCATTCTGCCCAATCAAACTTTCAACCGGAATACCCGTCTGGCTATGAATGCTCATCAGTATACCCTCAAGCCCATTTTCGGACGTACTCTAAAATATCGTGGTTCGTTCCTAAGCCGTACAACTCGCTTATGGAATGCCCTGCCGATCTCTGTGTTTCCTGGTCGTTATAACTTGCAAACATTTAAAAACAATGTACATCGGTACCTGTCTTTTCTTCCTCCCTAAATTTCCTTCGCCCGCGCTGTGTATGAACATTTTAAGGGTACAAAAACCCTTTGAGCGTGCGCTGATTATAAAAACAAAGTCCTCTCAACATTGCTTCGTTACGGTGTTACTCTACTACCCGTTCTTGCGAACTACTTTGGACTTTGCAACTTACAGATGTTGTAAGAAACTAAGGAGACTTTCGAAAAGAAACTGAAAGCGGTTTTCCAGGCACAAAGACAGGTGGGAAAAGATTGAGGTATTTGGCGGCAACAATGATATGCGTAGATTTTGAAACTTTAAAATCGGACCATAGTTTTATAAGTGAAGTATCTTTAGTTTAACAATTCTCGAAACCACTACGCGTTGATGTCGGTATGACTCCACAAACATGTTGACTCGAAGAACCCAATCCTTAATAATGGAGCACATGTTATTTAGCCTGACTACGAGTAAGCATATAGAGCTGTTTCTCGACTTCTTACTTAGTTGGCTAAGGCAGGAACCCAAAAGCCTACAGAATATGGTAGGATCAAAATATTAGCAGAAACTTGAATATCAGAGTCGAGGTAAACGGTTGCCTCAAACTTCATCAAGTTCCATCAACCGTATTATGAATAAAATGTAAGCTCCTTCTTTGGATCTTATCAATATGGCTTTAGATCTATTGATAGGACTATACTCCAAATATTTGTAAGGCTTCATATACTGAAAAATATCAGAAAAAAGCAGATAGAAAACCACCACCATTCTCCGACCAAAAAGCAGCATTTTATAGTCGTATAAAGCAAAACTTCGAAGTCTTTCTATCGGAGCCCTGGGAAGCTCATCCGAATTTGCAACTTGATATTGGCCAGAACTACCGTAGCAATATGATTTGCGATAACTATGTCAATTTGAGTAAACTTGCAACACCGCTGTAGCCTATTCGAAAAGAACTTGTAGAACTCACATAAATGTACATCTGGACTTAATCTCAATGGTCTCCAACAGTCAACCAATTAAGTCAACCAATATTTGTATAGCAGAAACTTTATCTTCGGTTCGCCTGACAGCTCTGGTCTCTCATATGAAGAAAAGGCTAAGCTACCATCTCAATAGCTACAAATTGCTAACACGACTTAAGAAGTGGAATACCCATTTCGATCCGCAACTATCCTTAACCACTTGACTGTCATTAAATTCATTTCCTATTTATTCAGCAAAGTTTTGTGAGTGCTTACAAATTTGTACCACTTTCAACACCCTCTACGCCCACACAACATCTTGGACAGCTGGCCATGTCTCAAACCCATTCCTTAATGAATCATTACTCAGTTTCACTTGGACACCGCACTTAGCTTTTTTACGACAAGCCCAGCTGTATTTGCATTTGGTTGTGTCCATCAAAACGCCAGTACTCTGTGCTATAAAATTTTAAACTATGCAACCACCCAATGGTTCCATTTGGTGGAACTCTTTCGTCTTAAATACCCAAGCTATCCAGTCCACCCTTAAGTTGGTTTTCTTTGCCTTCGCCTTTGTCGGATATCCGCACATTTAAAAGGCTCCCTCCGTTTGTCTTCGAGATATCTTCCGATTACGATCATAATTCGAAAACTTTGTAGACACTTTAGAAGAACATTTCCTACCCTTTCGCTCCACTAGCACAACACCAATATGGGATACCAGAACACCAAGTCGAACGCCTAATCCGCAACAGTCGAAAGTCCAGAAATTTATGTTATACGAAAAGTCGGACAGAATGGAAGGATGAGAATAGGGGAAATATAAATTGTTAGCGCTAGGATACCACATCGTAAAATCGCACAATATCCTTAGCCGCCACTTACACATATGTTCCACCCGCAGCTGGAAAAGCATCCTCTCAATCCCAGCCCTGTCGACATATGTAAGGATACATTTATGCAAAAGTGAGAAACAGTGTCGGCTTAGTTTCTCCCCACATGCTCGTCTTGAAGGACATTTCAGTAACCCATGTTGCTGATATTGTTGTTGTGTAAGAATTTATAGAATTTCACAACGCTGTTCCTCCCGTAATGGGAGCAAAATGTAGGGCGGCACACATCCACACATCCACACAACAACGAACTTACAGTCCTTTTTATTAGTCAAAGGATTTTCTTTTGTGAGTTGATATACGTATCCATGCAATTTCCGGTTTTTACTATCGAAGACTGGCGGAAACTTTTCCACACCGTTATGGGCATGTTGAATAAATTTCGGTCTTCCGCCCCCGCCAAGGAAATGGATATTAAATGAACGACATTAAATGAAGGATTTTACTTCTTTTCTTTTCCTCTTGATTTGTTTTTCGGAAGTGTGGGGTTAAGGATATGTGTGTTACCAAACCAGTATGCATGCATGAGAGTCCTAAATGAGGCCAATATTAGGTTAACTTTGATGATGGATTAAATTGTGGAGGTGTACAAGATGTGGTCGCTGTGGGTCATAAGGGTGGCGCTGAAGGAATGTTTTATAACCGTCGTGAAGTTTGTTTGGGTTTTATGACCAACTGGAACGGTAATGAAAGATATTTCTTTCGATTTTTTCTGGTGGTCCATACCATTTAGGAAGTTCGACAGTTAAATTAAAAGTTACCGGAAGGAAACTCGTAGAAAAGAAATGAAACGAAAGTCTGTTAAACGGGCTTTTCTTTTCAGTTGGTCGAATAAAAATATATCGATTGAGGAATGATGTGATGCTGATGCAGGTCGACTTTAAGTGGAAATGGGTCAGCTAATTTCCCAACTTAATACAGGATTCTGATAAAATTTAATAAGAGTAAGTAACAGTCAACAATTCTTCTCATGTGGGATGCTTTTGCTGAAGAACTCAACAAAAATTGTGTTACAGATTCTTTCACTTTAAAATGCAGATAGATTCTGTGGAGAACTTGTCCATTCTTCTGTCATCTAAAGCTAAGTTCAGTCAAGGCGAAAACTATGACAGCTAAGTTCGTTCTTCTAACTGAAAGCCGTTTCCTCTCTGAGTCCTGACCAGATCCATCTCCATCCAGAATTCTTTTAGCCTCTAAAATGGCTTTGTTTTCCATTCAAAGTTTCGCTCGTGCCAAGACTATTAATAGATGCCTCCTAGTTTCAAGTTTCAACAAGATCATTTGACACATGAAGATGTTCCAGGTCCGGAATGGTCTTGATGTCAAATGTTGCTTAGAGGCTCGATATTACATTACCAACTCTGATCTAATTGTAGGGGCTTTCAAAACCTTAGTGCCCGCTTGTCTAGAAGTGTATCGCACAAGCGGGTCCAGGCTGCCCATCATGAGAAAAATATTTAAGTTGCCTCGTGGAATGCTTAGATTATTTTTCTTGAGGTTTGCACAGTCAACTGCATGAGGGTCTACAGAACAGTTGTGCAAAATATTATTAATGCTCTCATTATAAGGATGCTGGAGTGGCCTTGAATTCTTTTCCTGAACACCGTGCTAATTGTAATGGTTCTAATAACGCTAGTGAATATCATGTGGACTTCGTTAAAAATCCTGAGATGAGATGAGATGACACACGTATAGACAATAGTCGATATCTTATCATGAAATCACAAAAGATATTGGCTTTGCTGTGTCTGCTGTTCTTGCCGGTAGCCTATTCAACCTTTCGTCGTCGAATTTCTCGAATACAGCGCGGGCAAAGGAAATTTAGGGAGCAAGAAAAGACAGGTACCGATGTACATTGGTTTTGAATGTTTGTAATTTGTAACGACCAGGAAACACAGAGATCGGCAGGGCATTCCATAAGCGAGTTGTACGGCTTAGGAACGAACCACGATATTTTAGAGTACGTCCGAAAATGGGTTTGAGGGTATACTGATGAGCATTCATAGCCAGACGGGTATTACGGTTGAAAGTTTGAATGGGCGGAATGCTACTGGCGATTTCAATAATGGAGTTCTGGTGGTGGAAATAGCGATAAAACAAAGTGAGACAGGAGACATTACGTCGGTGTTGATTGACTGATATTAGTATCACTTATGAGTTTTATGGTACGGTTTTGAATCCTATCTAGCAGGTGCAGGGATGTTTTAGGAGCACCTGACCAGATGTGGGTATTATACTCCAATTTGGGACGGATGAAAGCCTTATATATTGTGGCCAGATCAGAGGTGTAAAATATTTCTTACATCGCTTGAGGAAACCTAGACATTTCGCAGCATTTTTGGCGACATCGAATATATGTTCATTCCAACGTCTGTTGTCACTGACACACATAACGAGAATGCCGAGAATGGAAAGTTTATCAGTTTCGACGATGCAAGTGCCATTCATGGATAATGGCTGGGTATTTGAATTTCGCTTTAATGACAGCAGACAGCATTGAGTTTTGAAAGCATTAAATTCCACTCGGTTGATAGTTCCCCAATTGGTTATGCTGTTAATATCGGAATTTAATGAGCTGTACATACGCTGTCGTTCTCGTTCTACAGCCGAAGAGCAGGGGCGTGAGTCCGGGAACGAATATGAAAAGCAAAGAGTACAGTCATTAGCAAAGGAATATATTGGATTAGAAGTAGCAGACAAGAGATCATTAACGGAAATTAAATAGAGTGTCGGAAACGAAACATAGCCCTTAAGCTCACCAGCATTTATTCTGTGAATATTGGACTTGAAACCGTCTAAAACAACTTGAATTGAACGTTCCAAAAGGTAATTTCTAATCCCTTGAAGAAGAGAGTCATCGATCTCAAGAGCACGCATTTTCGACAAAAGAGCCCATCAAATCACCAGTGGACCTGTCGCTACGAAAACCATACTGCCGGGTTTCGAGATATTTCATGAGGTGACGGTTTATCAGCGTTTCCATGACCTTGGAGAGAAGGGACGTAAGTGCAATGGGTCTGTAGGAGGTGAGAGAAGAAGATTCCCCTTTTTTAGGGACGGGCTGGACAAATGCTGTTTTCCATCTGCTCGGAAAGAATCCTAAAGAGTAGGATTGATGGAAAAGGTTACGCAGTGGTCTTGCCAGCGTGGAAGAACAACTCTTCAGAAGAAGGGGAGATATACCATCTGGAGCAGCGGATTTATGCATGTTGAGATCTTTAAGTACTCTTGCTACTACACGAGTGCGAAAGTGGATTCGTTCCATTGTAGATTCGGCGCACTCAAGTGGAGGCGAGAACAAGGCACAATCTGGGAGTGTTGAGCTAGCCGCAAGGTGTGCAGCAAACAGATTGGCCTTGTCCAAAGAGCTGACAGCTGGAATGTCATTGTAAATGAGCGTTGGGATAGAGAATGAGGTAGAATTTCTAATGTTTTTGACGAATGACCAACAATTTTTACTGCCTTTGGGACCCTGCAGTATTTTTTGCCTCAGTTTTTGGTCGTATTGGAATTACACCCACTTGAGAAAGACTTTGCAGTCATTTCTGGCCCGTTTAAACTTTTTTCGGTTTTCCTCTGTCTCCTGTCTTGTAAGACCGAATAAATAATTCTCTAACCCTGACAGCCTCTTTACAGCCCGAGTCGTACCATGCTTTTTCTTTTGGTTTGATACTCTTCATCCGATGAGGGATAAAGCATCTCATTCCAAAGAGAATAGTTTCTGTGATCATGTCAGCAGCGGCATCCACGTCGTTATAGAGGAAACATACGACCAGTTAAGATTCCTAAAGAAGTTGTTAAGTCCGCTCCAGTTAGCTTTCTCGTATTGCCATACGGTTCTTTTAGGAATTTTTCTCTAACTGATATGATATGACACAATGGTCCGACGAGCCTAGAGGGTAGAGCACATCAACGCAGTACTTGTCAGGGTGAGAAGTTAAAAACAAGTCCGGGTGTTGGCGGTATGACTATCAACGTCTGGTATTCGTGTGGGCTCATTTACAAGCTGGGTTAAGTTATTTTCCGCAGCGGAGACCTCAACACACCGTCCTTCGGGTGTTATCTGTCCAGAATGTCTAAGTCGACCAAAATTGTGTATATTGAAATCGCCCGTAATCACGATTTCAGTATGATAATGCAGGGAAAAAATTCTTTGAATGGAGTCAGACAGCGCATCAAACTCGTGAAGGGTAAAATTGCTGTCCAGTTTGTGGCTTCTGTAAATAAAGCAGTAGTGGATAATTTGCTTACGGAGATGGAATTTTAACCACATAAAATTGAATTCCGGATTGGAACAGGGACTACATTGTGGTGGACTTTGGTAAGCTACATCACTATGCACATAAATGGCGAGACCGCGATGGGGAAACAATAGTGACACTAGTTCGTAGCCAGGTAGCTTCAGATCAGAGTGATCTGAGAGGCGTGGGCGGGGATCTACCTGTGTTTCACTAAGTGCCAAAATAGCTGGTCGGTACTTATAGACCTGGACGTACGCAGAAAAGTGATTACTTTTTAGCCCGCGTATATTGGCTACGTCCACCCTGAATTCTCTTGTCATAATTACAAACAAACACAGTAAACACAAACGCCGACGATACTAAGCAAGGCTGCGAAGTGAAAATTCTGACGATGGTTTATCGAATCAAATTGGTGTAGGTGTTATGCACTTACCACAATATGAAACAGTGCACCAACAAAATTTTCACACACAACCCGCTATCCAGCTGTTGTTACATACATTCATTCAGATAAATACAGTATAGGCAGTGACCGAGTGCAACAGTACTATGACCAGAAATGACGAGTGCAGTGGGTGACATGTGCACTCGTCGGTGGTTGACGCGGTACTGAAGCAAAGTTGGTCGCCTAATTTTTTTAGCCATGGCCGGCTTACATAGTTTTAAGTAGGAGTAAGTTAGATTTAGAAAAAAAAAAATATAAATAAAGAATTGAAAAAAAAAACATATATTTGTATATACATATATTTATATTTTAAGTATATGTATATTATGTATATATATATATATATATGTATGTATAATTAGATTAAAATCTATTTATCGGTAGGATTTTAGTTTTAAGTTTTATAATAAAATAAAAAAAAGGCATGTTACTAAGTTTTTTTTTTTTAAAAATGTTTTCTGAGTTTTAATTATAATGAATAGAAATAGTGCAGTATAGCAGTAAGATACGTCAAAAGACATAATTTACTGGCCCGCATGGGGCCAGTAAGTTAGAATAAGATAATTTTAAGTTAATTAAGCTAATTTTTAAGCATTTTTTGTCTAGATAGTAAGAGTAAATTAAGTGATACAATAAAAATGCATATAAACTGAACTGAACTGATTCTTCTCTGCTGCTACAGACAACGTAGTACTAATTGACATACTCGTATCTGTTGATCATTATCGCTATGGTGCTCCTTAAGCCTGGACTTATAGTTTTACTAATATTCCCAGTGATGTTAGAAACAAGCCACATGTTCCTATCTAGGTGAAATATATCTAAAATGACTACGCTATCTTGCTCCTTTTCAATCTTGGTATACCCTTCTGACAACAAAATATCCTCCCAAAAGCAATCTCGTGCGATTTCCACATATGACTAGGTCTACCCTTACTTGATGCTATCCCCCACTGTTGAACGATGGTTAAAAACAATTTTCTTTCCAACGAGGATCTTATTAACAGTGACCAAGAGATTCTTCTCTAGCTCATAGAAAGATTTTGATTTCGGGGACTTTTAGAACAGAGTCTTATTCAAGTAGGATCCTTTCTTGTCTTCGCACTTGTTGAAGATCCATTCTTATCTGTGCCATTCTTGACGACTAACATTATGGGTTGACTTTTACGACCTGTTAACTGAGTTTCCTTTACTCTGTCTGGAGTGCAAGATTTTCTCGGTTTGCGCCGGTTTCTTGTAACGAGGTAACTTCTAAAGTTCTTGCTTAACCAACAAACATATTGATCGATATTTGATGGAACAGCGTAACATCAACGATGTTTAGAGTAGCAATGCAGTAAAACCTAACCTTGATTAAGTGGCGCGCAGGATTGGAATGAGACTTCATCTATTTTGAAAACTACAACACGATGCAGTTTGTGGTTCTTTTGCCGATAGTACCCGTATAAGACAAAAACTTTTTGACTAACAGCCGTTCACAAACTTTTGTTTTCCATTTAAAAAGGGAACTTCGTCTTTTTCTATTGGGTATATAGCTTAAGTTTTGCGTTTTTTTTAAACGTTTATTTAAGAAATACATGTACAATAGTATTATTCAAAGTATTGCGCATCTGAAGCTATGACTTTTTCCCATCTTTCTGGCAATTTGTGGATCCCATCCCAAAAGAACTGCGCCGGCTTGGCAGCCAAGAATGAATCAAGCCAATTTTTGATATTCTGCTCTGATGTGAGCCGTATTTCAGTGAGGGCGTTCTGCATCGACCGGAACAAATGGTAGTCAGAAGGGGCAAGGTCTGGGCTGTAAGGGGGGTGGGGTAAGACTTCCCATCTACTGTTTTCCACATAGTTCTTAACCGGAATGGCAACGTGGGGCCGAGCATTGTCATGATGGAAAATTATTGCCTCGTGTCTGGTCGCATATTCCGGGCGTTTTTCGGCCACTGCTCTCTTCAAATGGATTAATTGTGTTCGATAGCGTTGTCCATTGATGGTTCCACCCGGTTTTAGCAGCTCCTAATACAGCACACCCATCTGATCCCACCAAATACAGAGCATTACCTTCGCGCCATGTATATTCGGCTTTGCCGTTGATTTGGCTGGTTGGCGGGGTTTCACATATGATTTTTTGCGCTTGGGGTTGTCGTAATGGATCCATTTTCCATCACCAGTAACAATCACAATCCGATGCAAAAATGACTTCCTTTTATGGCGTTCCAGCAGCATTTCGGACAAGCAAAACCGCCTTTCGACGTCTCTCGGCTCGAGTTCATGTGGAACCCAATTTCCTTGCTTTTGAATATATCCAGCTGCTTTTAAACGTTTTGAAATGGTTGCTTGAGTGACACCCAAAGATTCTGCGAGCTCTTCTTGTGTTTGGCAACAATCTTCATAGAGTAATGCTTCCAGTTCTTCATCTTCAAACTGGACTGCCCAGGACGTTCATCGTCTTCCAAGCCAAAATCACCACTTTTAAATCGTGCAAACCACTTTTGGCACGTTTGCTCAGCTAGCGCATGTTCACCATAAACTTCCACCAAAATAGGATGACTTTCGGCAGCAGTTTTCTTCATATTAAAGAACTCCCCGCAAAAACACTTTTTCAGGCACAAAGTTCGACATATTTGAGTGAAAAAAAAAATTATTGTTGTTTACACTTCAAATAAATGACATACTCGTATACTGAAATGACGTAGAGTGAAAGTAGCTTTCCAACGCATGTTCCAATGGGATAATACAAGTTACGCCATCTCTTAGCAAACCGCACGAAGTTATAGACCCAATGGGTCTTAATGGGTCAGCACACACGAGACTAATTACCCCGGGGTAAAACTGATTTTACAGAGGAGGGAGATGAAGTGTAAAGTGAAAAACGGAGTAAATTTTCAACCACTATTACGCGGTTGAACATCAGAAGATGTTCAATGTTCACTACATTCAAAATCAGTTCATGTCTACACAATTTTGCTCCGTATTATTCATCCAATGTGCGGTTGAAGTAAAAGATACCCCGGGGAAAGATTGATCTAGTATGCGCTGGCCCTATAGGAATCTTATATTGAAATTGAAATTGGACAGCTTTGTCATAGAATGCTTGCGTCCTTAGAAACAGAAAGCGACGAAATAGGTACGAGTAAGAAGACTGATGCCTCTATAGTTGACGCAGTTCAGAGGGTCTCATTTTTTGGGGATCAGACAAACAATGCTGAGGTTCTATTCATCGGGCATATTTTCGTCCGAACCTATTTTACAGTTGAGTTGATGTGGAGTATGAAGAGATCTGCAGTCAGGCCAACCGCTTCAGCAGTTTTGTTGGACTTAAGATTAGATATGGCTATTTTCACTTCATCCAGGTCGGTTGGCCGGAATTTTTGATATACATCGTCCAGCGGTATTTGTTTTATCATCGTCGTTATACAGTCTACAGAAATGCTCTTTACAAATCTTTAGCATCGACTGCGACTCTACATAGAGCTATTGAGGGATTTCAGTACAATATGGGGGACGATATTCTGTTAGCGTGACTCTAATCTTACCAAACAGTAGAGCAAGTATTAACAAAATCTGCCTTGACTTTGGAAAATGCCGGTGGGCTTCACTTCTAGGAATGACTTGATTATTCCATTGTTCCTATTCTGTTAGGAAAAAAGTCTCAATGAAAGTGGAGGTCTAGTGCGAAATAGCTCAAGCTTATGAGCTATAGGATCCTAAGTGTGATGATGGGGAGTAATAAAATGGAACAGAAGATAGCTTTTGACTATAATGACATTGTTCTCGTCGTGTAAGCATTGAGGCGTTTTCGAGCACTTGTGCACTGTTTATACGAGGGCGGGTCAATAAGTCCATGACTTTTGGATTAAAACAGATTTTTTGATAAAAAAATAATTTTATTTTTCAACGTAGTCTCCCTTGAGCTCTATACACTTTGTCCAACACTTCTCCAATTTTTTTATCCCTTCCAAAAAAAATGATTTGTCGAGGTCCTCAAAATGACGAGATGACTTCATCATTGGAGTCAAATCTTTTTCCACCAAGCCATTTCTTCAGGTTTGGGAACAAGAAGTAGTCGCTCGGAGCCAAATCTGGAGAATAGGGTGGATGAGGGAGCAATTCATAGCCCAATTCATGGATTTTTGCCATGGCAACTGCACATGTGTGCACCCTTGCATTGTCTTGGTGGAAAAGAACTTTTTTCTTGGCCAAATGAGGTCGTTTTTTTTTCAAATCGTCATTGAATCGGTCCAATAAGTTGGCATAATATTCCCCATTGATTGTTCTTCCCTTTTGAAGGTAGTCAATGTGGATTATCCCGCGTGCATCCCAAAAAACAGTCGCCATAACTTTATTGGCTGACAAACCCACCTTGGCCTTCTTTGGCGCCGATTCACCCTTAGAAACCCACTGTTTTGACTGTTGTTTGTTCTCTGGTGTGTTGTGATGGATCCATGTTTCGTCCACGGTTACAAAACGGCGCAAAAACTCCTCCATATTGCGATTAAACAACGCCAAACCTTCCTGTGAAGTTGTTACACGATTGCGTTTGTGGTCGACTGTGAGCAAACGCGGCACCCATCTTGCGGAAAGCTTTCTCATGCCCAAGTGATCATTCAAAATTGAAACCACTGAGCCATGCGAGATCCCTACGGCTTCCACAATCTCTCGCACTTTCAATCTTCGGTCGGCCAACACCATATCATGAATTTTTTCGATTGTTTCGGGTGTAGAGACCTCAACTGGGCGTCCAGGACGTTCGGCATCTTCAGTGCTTGTACGGCCACAACGAAATTCAGTAAACCACTTTTTTACCATTGAAATCGATGGTGCAGAGTCCCCATAGTATTTATCAAGCTTAGCCTTGGTCTCGGTAATGGTTTTTTTTCGCAAGAAATAATGCTTAATAAGCACACGAAATTCACTTTTTTCCATTTTTTCCTCAAATTAGTGAGTAGTCTGATAAAAATAGCTGTCAAACACAAACTAACTGACGCAGCAAGTTTAAATTTTAACAGGAGTCAACTGACAGATGCCTGTTGACAGGAGCAGTGTTGCTGTTTCAAAAAGAGGTCAGAAATTCAAAAACTTATTGACTTATTGACCCGCCCTCGTACCATCGCCTGCTGCCGATCTGCCATGCCTTAAGCCGTTCATCAACAACCTGATTGGCCCATATCAGTGAGACTTTAGGACAGGAAAGACCAGGATCGACCAAATTTGTTATTCACACTACGGCAGATCTTCGAAAAAACCCATGAATTCCAAATGATACGCAGCACCTATTCATCGATTTTAAGGCCGTGTATGACAGGATCCATAGAGACGAATTATACAGAACAATGTCTAGCTTTGGGATCCCTGCCAAACTCGTCCATTTGTGCAGGATGATGGTGGAGAATGGATGTTGGCCCATCAAGGTCGTTAAAGAACTCACTGAGACTTTTGATGTCAATAAAGGATTTAGACAAGGCGACGTGCTGTCATGCGACTTCTTTAACACCACTCCTGAAAGAATAGGCAAAACCCACGCACCAATACAAGAGGCGTAATCGAAAGACAGTGGCGCTTTCGCGAGCGCAATAACAAGTACATGCTGCCCACAAAAAAGGACACCCAACACGGACGTCTCGGACAGAATGTCACCCTCGACAAATATGACTGTGAGGTAGTTAAGGACTTTGTCAACCTAAGCTCTTATTCCAGACAACGACACCAGTGCTGAGATTAAACGAAGAATAACTCTTGCCAATCGCTACTGTTTTGGGCTAAGAAGGCAAAATCTAGCAAAGACCTTAATAATCCCAGTCTTGCTCTATGGCGCAGAGGCATGGACTCTACCAAAAATAGAAAAGGGTCCTCTTGGCTGCTTTGAGAGGAAAATCCATCTGGTGGTTTTCGGTTCCGTCTGCATAGACGGTGATTGGAGATGGATATACAGCGACGAACATCGACTTAGCCGGAAGAATAAAGGTCGACTGAGGTAGCTGGATCATGTGAAGCGGATGAACACCAATGCTCTGGGCCGAAAAGTCTTCGAATCCGCCCCTGACGGACAGAGCAGTAGAGGAAGACGGCGATTCCGGTGGCACACACAAGTGGAAGGAGACCTCAACTACCTCAGCCTGCGAAACTGGATGCAGCTACCTAAATATCGAGATAACTGGACACGATTGTTGGTTGAGGCCCAGATCCACCCTAGACTGGACTGAACTGGACGTCACATTAAGTAAATAAGTAAGCCAAGGAGGGTTTATATAAATATTTCTAGCATACCATCAGATTGTAGGCTTAGTGGAATTTTTCAGGTTTCTGCAGTTCCTTGCACATTAAGATATCAGTTTCAACATTTTTGATCTGATCTGTGTTAATGACCTACCGCTTTCGCCGAATTAAGACCATTTAGCGTAGTACTCGTAACATTGTCTATTACGATATAATGGGTAGGACTAGGCCCTAGGTATAAGCTCACCGCATGTTCTCTGCAAAATTTCTGTTTACATTTCCGGCTTTTATAATACCAAATCTTCACGTCATTTGCTTAGGGCAAAATGTATCCTGTATATTCCCCTTTGGCTTTTGAAAAATAATGTCAACACTTGTGATTCATATGTAATTAAGTCTTTTAACTTTTTCTCATTCGCCCTTGTTAGCATTTTGATATTTGTTTAACTAACATTTAGATACAAACCAACGATCTTTTTCTTAACCAGGGCCAGAGTTGCATAGTGTCTCAATTTTCGCTTCAAATTTCCAAAGCCGGCCATTTTTTACAATACTTCTGCTCTGCATTTTCCACACGGCTTCCTGCAAAAAAAAACCATCTGCATTACGAGTACACACCGTGGGTTTGTTTCCACTGGCTGAGTTGTTCGGTCCATCATATCTCCTTGAGTCTGACAGAAATTACAGACCCAGCGTGGTTAGTTTAATAGAGAAAACAAACAAATATCGGTGAAAAAGGTGCATTACCAATCCTACTGCCTCAGTATACATAGTTCCTATGTGTGCATGTATATTTGTCTAGTTAACTTCGGAAGCAAAAATAGTCTTCTTCGTTTCGAAAGCCCATTTCAAATGACGTCTGCGTTGCCTACAAAATTAACTTTCCCCGTCGTTGGCAACCTTTGTCCGACAAAGAACGTACATACTATACATACAGCACTCCAGGAATAAATAAAAAAAAATGATATCCTTAATAAAGTAAAACAAAAAAAGACAAGAGGAAGTAATACCTTTGGAACTCGTAGTTCAAAGTCAAACCGACACAATGAAGACATGCGGATAATGTCATTACTTGCACTGAAGTGGCACGTGAGCGTTGTAAGCCACCCTCATGACCGTCATCTATCCATTCATGCCATCTGCGCTTCTCCAAGCGCACTATCTAAACGTCAACAAAATAAAAAAGAAAAGCGGAACACGAACGACGAACTTGAAACAAAATATCGCGACAAGGAAGACAACAAAAAAATGCATTCGCCTGTAACGGGATATCCAATGAAAGGGAACACGGCGCAAAAAAAAAAAAAAAAAAATAAGTAAAAAATAAAACGAAAGAAAAAAGAAAACCAAACACTTCTTCCAGACATCTTAACGACCTCGAAAGACAATGGACGAATTAAGTCCCACCAATGACGAGCGGTAGTACCATCCAGTAGTTCACCCATCTCCAGCGTCACCTCCACACCTTCGTCTACTCCACTGAGTCGGAATCCCCTAAATTGAACTCCTTACTTTGTATTCAAATTATACCAGTCAAAGGTAAAAAGGATATCCATAACAATCGACGACAGGATGAGTTGAGCTGAGCGCACGAGACTCCCCATTGGGATTTGAAAGACGATGTAGGTACTAGTTTCCGTCAGTTGCTGTGTTGTCGTTCTTCAATTTTGAAAAGGAGTAGGTATACTCGTAGTTGTGCTTTCGGGTAGTATTTTGAATTTAAGGGTCGTACGTACTGGTATGTTTTTTTTTTCTCTTGTGGAAGACCTGTAATGTAGCCTCATCCTACTAAAACAACTATTCCAGACCTTTTTCTTCTACGACAAGATTTTGTTGCTTTTCGTGCCCCTGTTAAAGTCATTTTAATAGAGTAGTCCTATCGCAGTGTATAACTTTCTTGTTCTAATAAGAAATACGAAATAGAACGGGCTTATGGCTCCCAGAGTGTGACTTTGACCACATGTGGTGTTGACAGTGAAGCGGCTTTAGCAGAAAAATCGAATCTTAGATGTAGGAATACTTTTTTTTTAGTCACAAGTGCGGATTTCTTATGGGAAGATGTTATACAGACATCGGTAGAGCTCGGGAAATTATTGAAACCAGTAGAAATACCCAAGTATTAACATTATCAATAACCAATGCTATTCAGAAATGCAGAAAATTCCTGAAACCAAACCAAAAATTTCGGTACACACTGACGGACTACTCTGTCATCCAGAAAAGTACAAATCAATCAATTGGGGTAGAAACCGACAGATTATTTTTTCTGATTAACGTCAGAATTTTTCGAATGAAATCAACGGTGATGAGTATGAAATTATCACTATTACAGCATAGATCTTTTGAGATCTAATCTGTCATATTCCGAGCTCAGTTCTAAAGGGATTTTCTGTGTAAGGTAGGGGCATGTGGACGAAATAGCGCCAAATTAACTCTCTATTTGAACCGCAAATAACGCTCATGGTTGTGCAGTTGGTCACATGTGTTTAAGATTATTTTTGGCAGCGTCCCTCCAACCTGTTCTTGCGCCGTTGAAGACAGAACGTTCCTGGATTTTTTAAGGTAAACCACCTGTCATGAGACCTTATGTTTACGAGATGCCCATACATCCATAGGGAGCAAGGATACGCCTTGCCATCGCTCTCCGTCAATTCTTTGATACCAATTCGGAACTGTGTTGGAGGCACAAGTTCCACCCTTGGTATGGGTCGAGGCCGACCTAAAACCTCTTGCTGTTCTTAGGGTCACAGCACCCAGTACTTATTTGCAACTCTACAATGGGTTAAACCAAAGGAATACCCGTACCCGCGATTTGGGTTTAAACCACAGCCACCATGACGCTCCCACAAGGGGGCCTACCTCTAACAAGTCAGGCCCGGACCGAAATCCGGGGGGCTCCTGACTCCCATGGTACCGTGATTTAAGTCCTGGTATGGACTACCTGTGGTCCAGCCGCCAACAAGACCTATGACCGGCAACTTGTTACTGGTCAAATCGTAGCAACCATTCAGAGGCTGTAATCTTAAGATGTTTACGATAAGACCAGTAATATGCTCTGCCCCCGCTTTTTATTAGACAACGTCATTGATGGGCGAAGCCTTGATAATTGGACGGGGGCCCGCCGTCGAAGACAGTCCGAATTTTTCACAGACCACAAACAGAGAGTATGCACCTAGAACGGAAGAATACTGTCAAGCAGTCTGGCTATCAGCAGACGGCTTAACAAAAAATTACCCACTATGTGATCACTGCAGGGAAAATTTAGATACATTTCGGGGGTCTGTTCTGACCAATGATTTGCAGCGAGCAAGAGCGAAAAACTAGTCAGGCTTCTGGTAGGGATCGCTACGATAGCCCACTGTGAGGCCAACATAGAGCATAGTATAATCCTGTGCCGTTCATAGGATAGAAAATGCACACTTCCAACAAAGCAGCGGGAAACTTAGGCAAAAGGATAAAAATATAAAACTTAAAGCAATGAGGAAACTGGGACACTGTTTAAGCTGGCCAAGCTGTCTCCAAAAGCATGTAAGATTGTCGTAATCAAATCAGCCTGTGGTATATCTATCAGATGAAGGGTTTTTTTAATAAGAGATTTCAATTTGATTTATCCAGAAAACACGTATTTTTCACAAAATAAGATTTGGTTTGTTTCGTTAACGATATAAAAAGGAATGCCATTAAAAAGGAACCACAATAGCAGCCAAATGACGTAAACATCTTCTGTTGCACAGCCTACAATAACCGATCGGATGTTGGCTTTTTGAATTGCATAGACTTCCTCTTCCATATGGCCATCAAAAAAGAAGTTGAATTGTTTCAAATCGCATGATCTCGGCGGCTAGTTTTGATCGCTTCTTCAGAAAATGACTCCTCCAAAAGACTCCAAAAGAGCAATGATTTCGTCACTTGTATGGCATCTATGTGTATGTTAGCACCAGAAACATCGCCCACACTCATCCAATCAAGTTCCAGTCATAAAATACAGAGCGTAACTGATTCTTGGTTAAAGTCACGTCCGCATCATTTTCGAAGAAATAATATTTCAAGATAGATACGAGTATGTGCCTCATCAATCTCATGCGTTTACAAAGCTTAAGTTCTTGCATCTATTGAACCTTATAGGCTTCCCGAAAAATTCGGTGGAATTTTGTGATATGCCCAATTCCTGAGATCAACATGATAAACCTGAGTCTTCGGCCAGATTCAACAAGAATATTTTGAGGAAGCTCTTTAACGTCTTTTTTGGACGTTGTAATCTGAGACTTCACCGATACAAAATTCGTATTATTCTCAAAGTCCGGGCTCACTTTATAGGCGAAACCATAGAAATTATACTGTGTAATAGTACAGCTCTCTGCCAGAAGATTCATCTTAGTACTTTGAGCACTGAGGATGTGCGCAGGAACTACATATAAAGGGTAGAAGACTCCATCTTCAAGAAATCTATCTAGCCGTTGGCTAGATGTTGTTATAGAGGCTTTCACTCCAAGAACAGATGCAAGGAGTTGTTCTTTGTCTTCAAGAATAACTATGTATGAGTATATGAAGAAGTCAATGTTGGTAACAGCCGCGTTAAGGTAATTAAAATGCTTTACTGTCTTTTGTGAAATAAATTCACAAAACATTGATCATTCTAGTTTTATTATGTCCGAAATGGCAAGTAGTTGTTAAGTTTTTGCCTGGAAAAAACATTTTTGATTAAAAATTGCATCCAGTAAAGCAAAAAAAGGGGAAAATTCTTGTACTCGTATAACTGTTGTTGTGGCCGCTAGAAAGGCCGATATTGATTGACTGATAAACTTACGTCATTTTTATGGGAGCAGTCTAGTCTAGACGAGTTCAATGAGCTCATACTGCTGGATTTGCAGGCCCTATATTGGAAGAGTAGTAGGTTAAGAAGGCAAAATAACAGAATGTACAATAAACAGTCTGAATAATGCGAAAGAATATCTGTCAACCGAAAACGTGGATGCAAACACACAATACCCAATAATGTCCAAAAAGGATAAATGACTCTATTATATGGCGCTAATTATCAGAAGGCAAACAAATGCAATACTGGTCTTATCGTAATGGTTTTCAGATTTTAACGCCGCTGAAGGTTGCTGCGATTGCTACCAGTTACAAGCATCCGGTCCAGGATTACCGATAATCCCTACCAGAACCAACAACTCGGTTCCATGGGGGTCAGGGCCCCCGGACTAGTGGAACCGTCATGGTGGCTGTTATTTTAAGCCTTAAGTCGCGGGAAGGATTTTCCATTCGTGGTTGACCCGATGTAGAGTAGAAATAAGTACTGGGCGCCGGGACCTTATGATCGACTCTAACTCTAACTACCAGAGGAGCCTTCGCATCCAACACAGTTTTTTTTTTCTTTTTAAGAACTTAACAATCAATTGGGTATCATCACCACACTTAAAATCTTTCTTGGGAATTTGGGATTGAGAGAGAAAGAAACAATCAAAGGAATGACTGTGAGAGCCGGCCAGACGTATCCTGGTCCCAGTGGATGTATGGGTGGAGCAAACATACGCGGGCTTAAAAGTAATCACTTTGCTGCGTACGTCCACGTTTGTAAATGCAGGCAAACACAGGTATATCCCCGCCCACTCCTCTCAGATCACTCTGAACTGAAGCTACCTGGCTAGGACCTAGTGCCACTATTCATTTCTCATCGACAGAGCGAAACCGAATAAAGTTTAAACGAGCCAAGAATGTCTCTAACGTTTTTTTTAATCGAGTGAAATTTTAATATGACCAAAAGTTCAGGAAAAGAAGATTCCAATATCCCAAAGCTAGCAAAAGCTTTTGGTCGTTTCTCAAAAACATCAGAAATTCTGCCCCATCCTCCACCCCAACGCACATTTACAATGCCATTCAAGCTGTCAGCTCTTTGGACAAAACCAAGCTGCTTGCTGCACACCTTGCGGCTGGCTCAATTCTTCCACATTATGATTTGTCTCTGCCAACACTTGAGTGTGTAGAATCTTCAATGGGACGAATCCATTTTCCCACTTGTGTAGTAGCAAGAGTACTCAAAGATCTTAACATCCGCAAATCCGCAGGTCCAGATTGCATATCTCAATTTCTTTTGAAGAGGTGTTCTTCCTCTCTGGAAAAACCATTGCGTAAGTCTTTTCATCTTTCCTACTCTTTAGGACATTTTCCGAGTGGATGGAAAACAGCATTTGTCCAGCCCGTCCCTAAAAAAGGCGAATCTTCTTCTCTTTCCTCCGACAGACTCATTGCACTTACGTTTCTTCTTTTCAAGGTCATGGAATCGCTGATAACCCGCCAGCTCTTGAAATATCTCGAAAAACGAAAACTCCTCAATGACCGGCGATATGGTTTTCGTTGCAACAGGTCCTCTGGTGATTTTATGGCATATCTCACCGAAAAGTGGAACCAAAGCGTATATCAATCTGGCGAAAGCAAGATAGTTGCACTTGATATTTCTAAGGCATTTGACAGAGTTCGGCATCAGGCAATTTTGTCGAAAATGCTTGCTTTTGGGATAGATGACTCTGTTCTTCAATGGATTAGAAATTACCTCAATTCAAGTTGTCTTGGATGGTTTCAAATCTGATATTCACAAAATAAATACTGGTGTGCCCCAAGGCTCCATTCTGTCTCCGATACTCTTTTTAATTTTTATCAATGATCTCTTGTCTGCCAATATATTCTTTTGCTGCTTTCCATATTCGTTTCCGAACTCACGTCCCTGCTCTTCGGCTGTAGAACGGAAACAGCAGCGTATGTTAAGCTCATTAAATTCCCATATCAATAGCATAACCAATTAGGAAACTATCAACAGAGTGGAATTTAATGCATCCAAAACTCAATGCTGTCTGATGTCGTTAAGCTGAAATTCAATGACAACTTACGTTGGAATGATGATGAAATATCTAGATTTCCTGAAGCGATATAAGAAGTACTTCACCCCCTCTCAACGTAAAACGCATTTGTCCGACCAAAATTGCAGTAAAATGAAGTAAAACCTTCATCCGCATGAATGCTCACCCTCAAGCCCACTTTCGGACGTTCTCTGAAATCTTGTGATTCGTTCCTAAGCCGAACAACTCGCTTGTGGAATGCCCTGCCGAGCTCTCTATTTCCTGGTCATTATAACATTCAAACATTTAAAACCAACGTACATCGGTACCTATCTTTCTTTCCTCCCAATAGACATAGAGACATTCTATCATTACGATGCTGGCTGGAGTAGCATCCTAACCAAGCTGTGTGAGATGGGCTGCCAAGGGATTGTTTTATGGGAAAGCTACTCGTATTTCTCTGTTAGGCGAGCGCTTGTACATATGTAATGCAAATAAGGGTGTTACTATAAATATCGGATGTGGGTTCCCTCAGGGGTCCATATGTGGTCCATTCATTTGGAACCTGATGACGGACTTTTGTGGCAGGTGTCAAGACACTGCAAATGTCATGTCAATCTCGTGCTGAACTGGAAAAAATACGAGCGACAGTTCTACCAATTGTCGCAGAATGGGGTGAAAGTGTGACTGCGAGTGTGTCAAGGGATAAGACTGTGCCAAATTGGCAAATTGGCAGCAAGTTGGCCTCCCTCGATACGTCTGAATTGTCAGGGCCTATGAGCTTCATAACTCACTAAAGCGTTTGCGAGAGCGACTGAAGTGTGGTGTGCTGTGGGTCAAGTAAGACGTATTCTACCATCTAACTGGTTATTCAGCAGACGTGCCGTACGTACGAGTATAATATACGGTGGTCTTTTTGTTGCCTGTGCAGCATTTAGGTCATCGGCGTGTTACGAAACGGTTATGACGGTCGTGGGTCGTCGTTGAATTTTGGTTTGCCAAAGAGTGGTCTTGCTTGACTTTTTGCCTGTATGCAGCACTGCCTCCACGGAGGTAATCTAAGTACTGCTGGGAGGCAATTCGTAGAGTTACTCGTAGAGGTATTGTCTATGAAAGAGCTTAAAGCCTTGCTTAACGGATGCATTCTATCTAAATGGGATGCCCGCGAAAATGGCAGGGTTACTTACAGCTTCCTAAGAGATATGCTATGCGTGAATGGCTTTCTTGAGTTGAGCTTTAACCTCAGCTTGGGTCACTTGCTAACCGGACATGGCTCCTTGAATGCTTTTTTGCATAAAAGCGAGGTGGCAAGTTTCCAATGCGGGGTTCCTCTTGAGAATTTGATGCTGTTCTGTTTAAATGTTCCATCTATTCGGATATTAGTAATTTGCGGGCTATGGGCACCACCCTTAATGAGAAATCCTAGGATATCAGTGGAGTATTCTCTGACACCGTGCAATTCGAGAGAACTTATAGTTTCGCAATAGATGTATTTAATAGGCGATAGAGTAGGTATTCTAGTCGTTATTCCAGAGGAGAGTTTTGGTGTACAACTGTCGAAGAAAACAGGCTGCAAGTCCTGGGCTGTACGGTGCCTAATTGGAAGTGACTGCAAAGTTGCGAAGCTCGACCGGAAGAGTTAGGTCGACTAAGCATAAGTATCTTATGCTCATTATAAATTGCGATTTCTTACAATTTGTGGTGCACTGTGGGATGAAAATTAGTCTGCTTAATGTGAAGTTGCACCGCAACCGGGTGCCATGACTCATAGAACGGGAGAGATGTTAGATATGCCTCGACCCCTCACCAAAAGGGAAGTTCGTATCTTACTCAGGACATCGAATCTGGTACTGGAATTGGTAGTTGTACGAAGAGCTCTGATCGACACATCGTTTATATCTCTCATGTCGAGACACACCGCAGGCGTGAGCCTTCACGCCAGGTACTTACGTTAAACACTAGTGCGATCTGTCAATGCCAGGCTGTAGTAGCCTCAGGTAGTTGAAAAATATTTGAAGACAGTTAAGAGTTATTGTTGCTAACTAGTGGGAAGGAGCCTTATCCTGAACGAGCAATATTCGTATAATAGCTCTCTTCCGTTTTTGATATAGACTAAACATACAGTGATACACTTGACAATTGACAAACTACTATGACTTGACTAATAATTGCTTTTAAAAAAGAATTGGAAGATATTTAATTTTTATTCGTGAACTAGAAAACCTGTCTATCTTGTCGAAAACCTTCAAGGCGTCTCGTCGGCTTTCTGGCTGCTTTTGACAAGGCATAGGGCTTGTCACCAAGAAGGAATCCTTTGAATTAACCCAGCCCCTAAGGAATGGTCTGTTTCAGCTGCATGCGATCTGGTTCTGATGAATGTTCCAGACACCCTGATGAATGTTCCTTGCTATGATATTCATATCATTTTGATGACATTGCAAGCGCACTGTCTTTTGACTCTGGTCATATGGATATTCCGTCTGACGCAATGATGCCAGAACTCCTATTTTTGCGATAATACGCAATCGACTTTCCCTGTATACAGAAATGCCTTCTTCCAGAATCAAAGGCAGAAAAGAAATGTAGTCGGGTCATCACAGATGGCTCAAAAACTAATCTAGTATGCGATGGTGGTGTTTCTCTGGAGGACGACTCCTTGTTAGGGAAACTTAGGACTGTCTTCCAAGAGGAGGAATACCGAACTCTGATAGCCGTGTACAATATTGTGAAAAATTGCGGAACGGGAAGAAGTATCTGCGTCTGCGACAACCAACGTGCGCTTACAGCCTTGCTAAAGCCTCTCGCCACTTCCAAGAATGATGAATTTACTAAGTATGGTTTGAGTCATATTACGCTTCTGCTAAGAATCTAAGTGTGCTGGGTATAAGTGACACAACACTTTGCGATGGTTGCTATGGAAGTGATGGTTGCTATGGAAGTGATGGTAGGGTCTACCCTCAGGGTGCAGATTCTCAAAACTGGTGTGGTTGGTGCTGTCTCTGTAGGCACTTTATCGCTGAAGCGGCTGCTCATATTTCTATAAAAGTTTGAGAAATTCCAGTTAAATAAGCATAAAAGCGGTACAGTGGGCTAGTACTTTGTCTGTATGCTCTGTACCGACAGTGAAAAAATCATACATGTAGAACAAATAATTTCACTATTACCTGCTACAGTGATTCAAGCTGCAAGTGATATGCCGAACGTCCCTGCGGCCTAAGTCTACTACTACTTTTTTAATACTCTTTTCACACCATTAGTTGAATGGTAGCAACACCTCAACAACACTGGTATCAGTGGCACTCGCTGCCACTACCACAACCGCCCATTGGCCACCAGCTCCCTGAAGACATTGAGACGATCATTTCCTTTTTTGCCAGTGACGATGTGCTTAGGAAGCTTTGCACGGACAGACAGACGGAATGGAAAATAATGGAATTGTTGTCTTTTTTCAGTTCCTTTTTTCTGTTCCCGTTCTCCTTTATTCCCTCATCAACATCTTCTTTTTCTTCTTCAGTGGACTCCAAGGAAGGAAGAAAAAACAGAAAACCTGAGCAAGACAGAGGCGCGACAGTGGCAATGGCAGGAGAAAACTTAAATTGAGTTCTGCTAGTTTGAGAGTGTCAATATTAATATTGAGTGCAAATTGAAGAGGATAGATCCATGCAGACAGTGGCCATTGCCAACTGTTAGACTACGAAGAAGACGACTGAAAGCCAAAGGAATGAAAAACCATGGAAATGTAGGGCGTGGTCAGACAAAAGGAGCGAGATTGAGACTGAGATACGACGGGAGTCTTTGGGTCTTTGCGAGAACTTCCTTTTTAATGTTGGACTGTTTTTTTTTTTTTTCTATTTTGTGGTACTCCTTGGGAGTACGTGTATACGTGTTCATTGAAAGGATACCAAGAATACGAACATGGAATTGAATTTGAAATTCAAGGACGACATGAAGCAAGCAAACGTTATGCGAGTAGCTGTGCAAAATTGCTTCCGGGCTGCATATGGGCTGGAAATGCATATTTTTATGATATGCTGCTGCGCTCTATGCCGGTGCAGTGGGAGTGAAATTCAGACATGAAAAGGGTTTCATGACCTTTATCAACAATCGAAGGGAAGAAAAAGGAATTTCAAATGGGAAAATACTACAAAGGCACATGGCAGACCAGTAGGTTTCAGGTGAATTGAATTGGATTAGGGTAAATGTCGTATGTCTAGGGGCACTTTCAATCTAAAGTTGGACATTCAAAATTCAAATGCTTCTTTGGACAAGCTCATCCATTGGAACAACGGATGTCAAAATGTCGTCATGCAAATATGTTACATGTATGCATTCGATGGTTAGTGAGGTAAAGTTTGTATGCATAATTAAAGCGATCTGAAGAGGTGGACTACTAAATCGAAAAATGACATCGATTCTTAACATAAATGCCGTCGAGGGCAATACCGTATATCTAACATGTATAGGTGAGAATATCTCTTTCGAAGGGACCACCTCTTCGGATGACATTTAACATTTCACATTTTGCATCTTACAAATATCTTGTCGTCCACATCTGCATGCATTTAGAACTTGACAAATTCAAATGTAACTAAAATTGCACAATTGTGCTTATTTGACCTCATTGTGGTAGCCATCAGATACTGTGGGAAATGACCACCGAAAGGAGGACGCTTTATAGATTAACGCACTAGAATCAGCGGTGTAATCAACAGTCAGTATGGCAGGATACATAGAGAAAGTGTTTCAACCTAATTGGATATGAGAACAAAATATATTTGTCAGGATTAGTCAAAGTCCTGAAATACAGATTGTGTCGTAGGAGCCTTTTGAACAGCCCAGCAAATAGTACGTAATATCTAGAATGTAATATGATGGTCACCAGACCATAAAGCACTTAATATAATTGGCCAGGCAGCGATCGATGCAAGGCGCTTTTCCAGAACTATAGAGCGAGAATTTCCGGATACATGCGTGTCAGAGTCCACAACAACTAGTAATGGACCGTTTAAGTGCCAGTCACTTTAGAGATTCGGTATCCCTTAACTTCTTCCTTATAATTTGCGTTAATTGGCACAAACCAATGACAATGATGCTAAGAAGTAATGCCACAACTGATGTGCCTACGCGCACGATAGCCCTGGTTTGATGAAAAGTACAGGCAAGCACATGTAGTAATGTAGCTCGATTATGGAGCAGCCTTTGCATGGAAGGACGAGAGTGGAACGTGTGGTTTCCGAGTAAGGCAGAAGGGATATCAGCTTCTTTGAAGAAAAAGGAAAGTCCATGAGGAAATTGAGAGGTGCAAACTCAGGAAGAATAACAAATAGAACTTGTCGAGCTAACAAGATCCAAACGAACATTTGTAGAGATGAGCAAGAAAAATCAGTAAAAGAATCACAGTCGATGCTAGGAATATGGAAAATCACTTCTGTAGACTGCGCGAACGACTTAAATTCTGATGAAAATATTTACAATAGAAGGAATCATTCAATTTGGGTAATCAAAGCCAATATTTTCATCCACCTGACCAAAATGAAGTAGAGCCAGCAAAGTATAACATAAAAAAGTTACGGAACAGACAGCCTACCGCCGGCTTTAGGCAGCAGGGAATGATGACTTTGTGGGAGGAAATAATCGAAAGCCTTGCTTCGCCAGAATTCTTTTAACGGACGAGGAAATTTTCACCGTTGGAGAGTCGTTCAACAAACAGAACGATTGAGTATATGGTCTACCATAACGGCATACGTCTGACTCCGTTCGGTTATAATCTTGTCAATTCTGTTGGATAAGATGCTTTGCCTCCAAAATTCGAACTCTGTCGCATTTTCTGGGTCATGAAAGTTTGAAAGAAGGTGTACGCTTCCAAACGTACTCACCTGGTTTAAGCTTTCGATCTTCTTTCAGTTTAGACAGAAATTTTATGCTTGAGTTCGCGGTTCCACAAGCAAGAATCTGCATTGGCTGATGAAGAGGGTAGCTATTAAAATAATGGTCAAAGTAAACTCTGTGATTATATCCTTGTAAGCTTCTTCAGAAATTAAGCACAATCCTGCGTCCGAAATATTTTCCGACACAGTTAGCATTTCTGCGCATAGCATCCGCACTTTATAAAGGGTGACCAGATGAGAACGATAAGAAAAAAAAGTTAAATAAGACAGCAATGGTGTGGGATATAAAATTGAGTCTGGCTACGTTCATGCGATAATGTGTGGAATAGCATATCATTCAAATGGCCGGCTCGGCTTCGCTGGCAGTGCTTCAAGCAAGTGCACATATCTGGCTGCAAATTGGTGATTTCTTCTTCAATATTGACTTGTAAGACTTGCAAAGTTTGTGGTTTGTTGTGGTAAACGCCAGATTTCAAAAAAGCCCCAAAGGAAGAAGTCTGGCACCATCTGATCTGGCGATCTGGCCGGCCAGTTGAAATCGCAACAACGGGAGATCACACGGCCTGCAAGTTGGTGATTCGAAATCTCCATCGTTGCCCGAGCTGAGTGAGTGGATCTTGCTGGAACGAACAATGCTCGAGACCTACGAGTAATTCAGCAATTTACGGCAAAAAAATCTTTTTTAACATCTGTCTGTAGAACTCGCCATCTACAGTTACAGTGGTGCTGCCGGCGTCGCCAAAATATAAGAGCAAATGCCACACCAAAAAGTCACTTTGGCTCTTCGTGCAATTCATGTAGATTCTCCGTGGCCGAGAAATACAAATTTTGGTTATTAACATAACCACTTAGATTATGGGCTTCGTCGATCATTATGATTTTGGATTCGAAATCATGCACTTCTTGCACCAGGCTTAACAGACCATAGGAGTAAGTTAACCTCTCTTGACAGTCAGCAGGCAGCAATTGGTGAACGGTTTGCACTTTACAAAGGAACATCTTCAGGGCTTTCCCCAAAATTCGACGCAACGAACTGATGCAAAATTATGCGCATTGTTATCTCGTCGATATTTGAGGACTCTCTCGAACGTTTTCGGCCACAGCAGTGGTATTTTGCACGAGACGCTCAGACAAACGCTTAATTTTTCGCGCACTTAGTGCAGAACGACGAGGAAAACGACGACGAAATTCACGCTGCGTTTGAGGGAATAAAATTGTTATCGTTTGGATGTAAACGTCATAAATTGCGATACATATTGATCGTAAAGATCTGGTGAGGAAGACCAATAATCCATACATCTTGGCAATTTTTCGTGTACCCATTACTAGATTTACGCCAATTTAGATATTGATTTCCTGACAGACGGTCGGTTAATAGGTTTTCGCTTTCTGTCCCGCATATAAGTTGAAAACTAATTTCAGTCGGTTTTATTGGCTAAAATGTGTTAAAGATGTCAAGGGGCTTAGGGTTAACCATATTTTCAATGTCCAAATTCAGACCAACGTCTTTCAAAAATGAAGTAGGTAGTAGCGTTTGAATAGAAAGTTCTTTTTGACAGAGGGGTTTGGGATACATATTGAATCTGGAAAACTACAATATTCACAAATTTTATATTCATCTTATGTATTTTACAGTGGTTTACTTTGAGTGTGATCTCAAATCTGGCCACCTTGAAATAACTCTTTACGGTTGACGGTCCTAAGTTTTTTTTACTGTAAAGAATATACAATTCTGTGACAGGCAGAGAAAAGCGCCTTTTGCGGAAACTGTCAAGTTGTGGAAAAAAATTTGTTAAACTATACCTATTGCACATAACAAAGCAACTATTGATATGAAAAATAATGCGAGTGACTAGTAGACAGCACTTTTTAAAATAAACACATTCCATGAGGTAGTTAGTTTAGTAACCACCACGTTAGAGAGTTTAAGTACGCCAACTATAGAGGCGTAAAGATCTTGTTTTACTTATTCCCAGCACACTTAAGTACGTAGGGCCCCGTTTCGAGCTAGTTAGCAGCCTGCAGTTTTTCCTATGAAGCGACGGCAGAGAAGTTGCTGACCTCTTACAGACATCGAAAACGTCTTTTGGTCTGCCGGCAACCTAGAGAGTTATGCTATCTCCAGTCATGGTCATATGAATGGAAGCCCTATTCAGGGACACAGGTTCCTACCCCAGGTTCGGGTTCTAAAAAACTCTGCTCTGAGCCTGGCCTAGCACGCTCATCAATTTAATTTCCAGTGAATTCAGCTTTCCGTCTGCGTTCAGTGAAGTCTTACGGTCATTAGCTTGAAAGTTGTTGGGGGATTTATCAGGACCTTAAGCGCAGCTTGGCTGTTTCTTCTCTCCCTCCACCGGCTCTTCACTATTTTGTTCGTCGCCATCAGTACTGGGTATATCACCAGACAGACTAAAATTTTCTCAAGGAGGAGTGAAATTCAAAGTTGTCGTCCTTCAGAAAGACAAGACCCAACTGTATTCCTTTTCTGGATACATGGAAAGTCGATTTCGTATTTTTCCTGCAACAGGCGTTCTGGTGTCAATGCACCCTACGTTATATCCATAAGGCTTGAGTCGAAAGACAGGTCAACAGAAGTCCAATGCGTATTGTATCAAACACCATTTCTCTTTTAACGGAAGAAGGCTTTAGATGTGCAGCCCATGATATGAATATCAAGGGGACGAAGATTCATTTGTGTGCTAATAACAGAATCAGGGGTACTAGAGATCAGCCATAGCTGATCGTTATTTGTTCATGAAAGCTTGTTCCACCCGACTTACAGAATATAATTGGTCTGATTATAGCCGTGTAGATCCAAAAAGCCCTTCTCCGTAATAGACTCCATCAGCTCCTTTACACTCCCAGTACGCCGACAGCGCCGCAGAAACTTTCAACATATTTACCATGTTTAGTCTAAAGAACTTTGTTATCCAGGATAACAGCCAGATACTTGGATTCGTTAGAAATAGATGGCGATTTATTAAGTACAAAATTAGTCAAACCGGTCAGATTTTTCCCTTTCGTAAAGGGAACAACCTCAGTTTTGAGAGTATTGACTGAAAGCTCATTTCTAGCACACTAATCTAAGACTGCCTGCGCCTTAGCGTAGATATAATCTCAATATGCCTGAGTAAAGACATCAGAACTATTGAGAGTGATAAGCAGTAAGTCAACTAATATGCACCATAGCTGTGCACACAGGACACGCCACATATTGGCTGCAGTCAACATCCCGAAGCAGGGTCCTATTCACCACTTACACATTGTATTCAAAAGTTGTATGGGCGAAAGTACCCAGAAAGTTGATGAAAATGTCCTGTATGTTACATCATAGACCTACGATACATTAACAAGACAGTTTAGCGCCCGACGATTCTCTACACGCTCTTCAACATCAAGGAAGTCAGGCTACAGAAACCTGGTAGTTGGTCCTACTATTCGATAAGATTTCCGTATGTATGACAGTGCCAGGTTAAAGTGGAACAGCTGGATATATGCCATCGGTGCCAGGCGACATGAACCTATCACAGGAAGGAACAGCATGTTTGATGATGACAGACACCAGCAACAGAGTGTTGTGTTACTCAGCTCACTTCAAACTTGTGAGCTGCTTCTGATTAGGTTACTTCAAAAGTGAGTCTCAAGTATGAACTTCTGCTATCTAAGTACTAGTATGAGTAGATTTTCTGAGTGATCCAGTCTGGCATAACCCCCTTTTCCTAGCCCGATCTTTTAGTAAAAGTTTTTGTAAGAGGCACTCTTCGAAAGCCGAATTAGCGTCTTAGGTTATTTCTGCTTCGATCTACAAGGACCCCAGTCTTCTTCCAAATTAGTCTTAAGGAACTTGTTTAGCATTATTTCGTCTCTGAACAACTTCATCTAGTTTTTATTGTGTTCTGATTTTAGGGGGTAGCATTAACAGATCCCCTCCTTAAGCCGGGTGCAGTTGGTTCTCTGCGTATTCAGGTCGGCATCTCACATCTGACTCTGAATTCGTTGTACGTGCGGTCTAATATGGACATCTCTGACAGTTCTTTCCAATCGGAAATGTCCTTAGCGAACCTGCTGGATAGCATTAAGTCGATTACTTGCCGTCTTACTTTCGCAATAAATGTTGGCTGGCAACCAACACTGTTGATAACCAGGTCAGATGATGGTATGAAATCCAGGAGATAACTGCCTTTCATGTTGCATTTGTTACTGCCACAGAAAGTATTCTGACCATTAGCGTCGCTGCATATGGTAGGTTCCATCTTCCTGGAATTCAGTATTTAAAGAGTTCGGTTTCTGCCTTCAGTAGAAGTACCAAATCATACGGAGCATAATTTTTGTCTTGGGTAATCTATCATACAATTGATAGATAGTAGAAGAAACCAGAGCAAACCACACCGATACCCACCATTTCGTAATCGAGTTTAATGCTGCATATTCCAGCGTCTATGTATAGATACAATCTATACTAAACCGTGTTAGGTGTTATCATCATTCCAAGGCCGTCGTAATGTGCAGAATGGTGATGGCTATAAGCACTAAAAACTCAGGTAATGACACCTTATTAGAAATCAAACGGCAACACGCGGGGAGCTCATGTGAAATGGGACTTGAGCGCAACTGGACGCGATTAATGCAAAATGCTCGTAGCGCAAATTTGAAAAACCTTTTGGTACTTTAGCCCCACCTTGAGTAAGTATGTTTCGTATACCGGGAAATATGCAAGATGATATTCTGACAGAGAATACGGACGGTCTTAATGTGAATTCTTTCTAAAAAATTTGTATGATCTTTAGCAAGATTGCGAATTTTCGCTCAGATAAAACTCAGCACAGCCAAGGTCAACTTCATTATTTAGTAGCAGCCGCAACCTTGTGTTACTGTGCTAGTTATGAATGTCCATAGGGCTTGATTACGAAGGCAGTCGATGTGCAAATTTATTAAAACTCTTTTACGGGTTGTATCAAGGACCAAGTGCCTACATATTTCTCGAATCAACCAATTTATCTGATTTCGTTTTGTTGGATCTCAAAGTATAGGGTCTAGCGAAGTATGAATGTATACAACAAATCTAAAACATCTAGACTGAGCTGTCCATAATATAGCCACAAAAATATATTGATTTCTATTGAACCATAGACATGGCACATTTCAAATTAAGTCAATCTCGCATCTGCTAAGACATATATATCCCAATAACTCTCACATGAATTCGAATCTTGCAAGTATTTGTGAAACCATTGATCATTCAAAAACATCTGTAAGTCTCCCACTCCCATTCCGGTTTACTTAAAATCCATTTCGCTGACACTTTTATAAACCCAAAGCACTAAGCTGACATTCTTAAATATGTGTTCTCCATTTCCACATTAATACCTACCTACTACCGCCGGACGTAAATGCCCCATTAACGTCTAAATTAAGTGACCCAACTCTCGGATTTAATTACCACACAGCCACACTTCCACATCCACTGGCAATCGTCTATATGCCAAAACCACAAAACCACCTTCAATCTGGCCTCGAAGTCTTAACTCATTCATTGCCACTGACTAAGGTGGACCCTCCCGGCATCTTCCGTCCGGACCCAATCATTAACATCATCATCATCATGATCATCGTCGTCATCAACTTCTTGACATCCTTCGAATGTGTCGCCTCCATGCAAATCGCTTGCTCAGAGATGTCAGATAATAATCCATGGTCAACAAGATGAGACAATCTTCCTCCACAATAAGCAGAAGGGATTCATTCTGAGATGCCACAACACACTCGCCATTTGCCATTGACATCGCCATCGCCACCGCCATTGCCATCACTATTCACTCCTTGAAGTCATCCAAAGTCGCTATGCCACTTTGCGCTTTGCCAAGGGATTAACATGCACTTGACTCTGACAGAAATCAAAGCAAAAGATGACATATTGACAAGTCGCCTGTCACTGCGGTTGGATTGGTTTTTGCTTTGGTCTTGATGGTGGTATCTTCTGAATGTTTAATGCATGTGTTGTGCATACTTTAATCCATCCTTCAAAATACTTGTAATTGACGATAAGACAAAAAGAAGCATCGAATGGGACTTCTTTTATTTCCCACCGTTTCAATCAAAAGTGTTAATGTAAACAATCCTTTTGAAGGTATTTACTTTTATGCAGCCGATGATGAAGTTTGTTTTTGTAGCACATTCCTTTCGGATACAATACAAGTAGCCTTTGCGTGTTGGAACGAATAATTCACGAGTCCTTGTCAAATTCCACACTCAATAAATATCGAAACGCCGCTGCTAAGTAGGAGAGAAATTTTGCGCCACACACATATCTGCCTATCTACACTCTGTAAAGGCTGCTTTGCAACTAAAGTCCAATCGGATTGAGATACTTTTTTCCATTTTCTGGGGTTCATTCTCATTTTTGTTGCAAAGTCCAACTGGTGATGACGGAATGTTCTCACTAAACATGTTTCCGTCAACATGTTCTTGTTTGAATGTTGATGCGATATTTGTTGCAGTTGGATCGTATTCCTATTTAAATATACATTTGTTGAGAAACATAAGTTGAACTGATGACGAAGTGTTGCAGCAATAAGTCAGTTAAAACAGCTTGTTGACACATGTTGAATGTATCTAAGACAAGTTGAGTCAAGTTAACAGGGGAACATGAATCTATGTTAAGTAAATGTTAATTAAGAGAAAGCAGAGAAAAGAAGTAACTTGCAACAGCTCTTAAGGGTATAATTCATATTATAACTGATAGAGCTGCTAGCGATGGTACCTCCCGCTTAATGCGTCATACTGTAGCAAGTGAAAAAGTATAACGGTGTCATACACTGAAATTGATAAGCCATTTCAGCGAATTGGTCAAGTTAGTTTAGTTTGGACACAGGTCGATCTGCTATTACCAAGACAGAACGATCTATTTGTCGGAGCTAATTTAGCGGTTCTCAACTTTGAAGTTGTTTCAAATTTAACGTTTTCCCATCAAGGTAAAGAGATTACGATGAGAAGCTGCCGGAATTTAGTTCTTTCGTTATCTAGATAGGATTACACACAAGGAGCAGGTTGCCTCTTCTTGACCGCTTGTTCGGCCACTTAGAACCACTTAGAAAGAATATAAGAAAACGGCTTTAAAGATGTACTATGACCGCTTTGACATTAGGAAGGCTTCTCTTAGGCAAATTAGTGAGGGTGATTAAATTGCATCAATAAGCCTAAAAGGCTCCTACATTCCTCAGAAGAAAAATAGAATGCCGGGTGTTCTAATTGGTCTTAAGACTGGCCTATGACTACGCGTGACTGGATTGATATTTCAAATTAACCATTAAAGACCGCTATTACAACTCGAACATACTTATTTTCTGAAATGTTTTACGCGTGCCTTCCCAATGGCATTTTTGCTGAACCTTGAAAGGGCCAGTGGATATTGTAGGAATAATCCTTGAGCGGAACATTTTTATAATGGACTTCTGTTAGCAATTGAATCACTGAACGTTTAAGAGCTACAATATATTGAAGATTTTTCAACTCACGGACTTCGGCAGACCATTATAGAAAATGCTACGAGAAACACGAACTGGCAGTATCCCACAAGGCCCGAACTTAGGCCCCCTACAGAGTAAAGTTATGTATGAAGAAATTCCGCTCCACCCGATTTCAAGCGTATCGGTATTGCAGACGGAATTGTAGTGACAGACAGAGTTGGAGAACATGAAGTGGTTTTGCATCCATTTTTAAAAGTATCTTGAAATTATTATTGGAGCTCAGAGTTTCAGACATCACTTAGAGCAGATATGCGAAACATCGTCAACGCTCATAAGTAATATCGAATGCCAATATGGTATAAAAGCCTGGATTCCGGTTGGATTCTAGGAGTTCTACACTCATAAACGCAATGGAAATATGGTCTCGTCCAGTGAAAATGAAGTTATATGTGCGGGGAGTCAAATATGGTATATTCATATTATAGCGCACTAACAGTCATCCGCAATCGTTCCATCAATACTACTTAACAAACTTGTTGAAAGAATAAGAAGGCATAAAAGCAAGCCACATCGAAATGGACGGATAGACGACGAAAAAAGAAAATAAGAAAGGAACCAACAAGAACAATGGATCTTGTACTTAGGAGAAGTAGACCACATCTTCTTATAACAAAGATCGATCTATAAATTAAACGGAATCACACAGAAGTGTACTTCTGTTCCACCACAATCGTTATATATTTTAGTTGCATGCCTCAAATTGACGAAAACAAGACAAACAAAGCAAGAGCGCCAATGTAAACTGAACAGGTCAAATAATCAAATCGAATAGAGTAACCTAAGTGTTCAAGCCGACGCCACGAAGTAATGGCTTATGCGAGGGACAGAACCGATCTGTTCAGGTGGAAGTTGTTCTAGCCAGTAAGAGTCTGGCACTAATATTGGCACCGCATGTGGAATTTCCACATCCTTACGCAAACAACCTGTGTTGGCCCCAACCAACAGGTCACTGCATTTAGCGTGGCCTCTCGCCAGCTGTCTTCAGTACCGAGCTGCAAGTTGGTTGAGGTTCCTCTGAGCTGTGCCCGTCTAGTTCGTTGTTGGACTTTCTTTTCCAGTCCCAGTCAATACAAATACGATCGTAAATCGTGTGATTAAACTCAGTATGTTTCACTAAACCACCGAGTGGTTTTTCATCTGCTTTCGACAAGGTCTAAGACTCTGTATCATAGGGTCGTACCGGTAAATTCAGTTTGGTCTCAAAAGAGAAGACTCTGTTTCTTTATTGCCTCCTGAGCCCAAAGAAACAGCGGTTGTCTCCAATGATGTCGTTTCTACTTTTATAATTGCCAATGGTCACGTTTGGCCAATCCTTCCTTTTCTGATGTCAGCATGTATTTTGTTATGCCCGCGCTCACTGTCAGAGGCATTGTAGCCGCTTCCGCTTCAATGGTTACAAAAGCTTGACGATTCACTGTATTCGTCCAACCGTACCAATACCATGCCTTTTTGTTGACCAGTGAGATTTTTCTTGGCATTGAGGATCTCCGTTAATTCATTATCGGCCTTGATGGGGAAGCGCACAACCTGATGAGTTTGGCAGTGATATCAAAACTAAACGCGGTATTATATAGTATAGTCCGTCCCTTTACAACCTGTCATATGGGGCTTTTAGCTTGACAGATAGATGATAAGTGTCGATCTCAAATTACTGCATCTTTTCAAAATCTGATGTAGTGTGAATATTCCTCCGATAGGGCATTTTCTTAGTCTGAAGCCGCACTGATATGTACAGGTCAGATTGTTTATGAATAGTTTCATAGTCTGGGAGAAAAGAGGTGATTTAAGGAGACCTATTCCTCTATAGATGGAGCAGTCATAAGGATGTCACTCCTTGTGGAGCGGGAAAACGATCTTTTGACGAACTGGTACATGTTCCCATCCAAATCGACTCCAATTGCTTTAAACAGCTCAGTAGACAGTCCATCTACACCGCTAGTTTTGTTAGACTTTAGCTTCGATATTACCACCTTAATTTCATCTAGATCAGTGACACAGAATTCGCCGTCGTCTTCGTGACGATTTCAGACCTCGTCTCATCTATTGTTCTCAATATAATGTATTGACACAAGGGTTGATTCGTCTTACTTATGAAAATATCCATACACGCGATGCTTATTCAAATAGAAAATATAATCTTATTCTACAGCAAATTCCCCAACTTCGCTAGCCTGGTTGATCTTAAAATCATGTTTGGGGATACTTTTATGTACATTTACATTTATATATCCCCGACTCACATTACGTACAAGGAGAGTTTTGATGGCGATGCATTTTAAACGCACTTCTGGCATTATTGTGAGATTAATCACAATGAGGTCAAAAATCCGATACGAGTATAACATATAGCCACCTCATTTAAACCGGGCCTCAGTGTACAACCCTTAGATATTTGGTTTTATTGGAGAATGTGACCCTGACAAGTTTAATTAATCCAGTAATCTCACAAGAGGGTCTGTAGGCAGAAAGTCTTGAGGAGGATATAGATACTAAACACCATATTCTTGTGGACAGAACACTGTTCTTGTCTTACCGAGTGAATCGTAATCTGACTCTCTTACTCACGCCGACCGAGACTCGTCAAAAATTATGTAGCGCAGTTTCGTAAAAAGGTGAACTGTCATAGGTGTCATTGTCAAACTTACACTCAATATCAAGGATCTTAAGAAGAGTCTAGTGAGATAGCATAGAGAGCGGTAATTTAACTCGATTCTGCAGGAACGCTAGCTAAGAATATAAGTAAACAATGTCTAACTCGCCAGGAGAGTTCATCTATTATCTTTTACCCCGTGAGAAATAAATAAGGAAATCCTACCATGTTTAGTAATGTCCTGGAAGTGACCTTAAAATCAATTTACGTGCGTTCTTATGTAGCTTACAAAACTCCACCACAATCTAATCCTGTTCCAATACGAAATTCAATTGTCGTATCAACTAATTTCTCATACACTGACCACACAGTTCGGGAAAAGATTCCAAAAAGAACCATGAGACAATACGAGAAAGCCAATTAGAGCGAACTTAACAATTTCTAATTTTAACTGGTCGTTAAGTTTCCTCAATAAGGACTTGAATGCCGCTGTTGATAGCACAGACACTATTTTCTTTAGAATGAGATTCTTCACCCCTCTTCGGATGAAGAAAATCAAGGCAAAAAGCGCTTGGTACAACTCGAGCTGTAAAGAGGCTGACAGAGTTAAGTAACAGAGGAAAACCCAACAAAATTCAAACGAGCCAGGAATGACTGCTACGCCTTTTTTAAGCGTGTGAAATATCATCACGACCAAAAAATTAGGCAAAAAATACTACAATATCCCTAAGGTAGTGAAATTTTTGCTGCCTCGTCAAAAGCATCATAAATTCTGCCTCATCCTCGATCCCAATGTTCATTTACAATGACATTCCAGAACTCAGCTCATTAGACAAGGCCAAACTGCTCATCACTTCCAGATTGGGTTTTGCCACCGCCTACACTTAAGTGCGTCGAATCTTGAATGGGACGAATTCACTTTCGCACTCCTGTAGTAGCAAGAGCACTAAAAGACCTTAACATTCACAATTCCGCTGGTCCAGATGGTACCCGTATATCTCCCCTTTTCTAAAGAGCTGTTCTTACACGCTGGTAATATCACTGCGTAAGCTTGTTGTCTTGGACGGTTTCAGATCTGATATCCACAAATCTCTTGTCTTGTGCTTCCTTCGCTGACGACAGTACTCTCTGCTTTACATATTCATACCCGGATTCACGTCCCCAATCTTTGGCTGTAGAACGGAAACGGCAGCAGATGTTAAACGCATTAAATTCTGACATTAAGAGTATTACTAATTAGTGTAGAATTCAGTGATTCCAAAACACAATGCTGCCTGCCGTCATTAGAGCGAAATCTAAGCACCCAGCCATGAATGGGATTTTCATCCTTGAAACCAAAACACTTTCCATTCTCTTTATGTGTGTCCATGTCAACTTACGTTGGAATGACCACATATTCGACGTCGCCAAAAATGCTGCGAAATGTCTAGGTTTCCTCAAACAATGTAAGAAATACTTTGCCCCTTCTGATCTTGCCTCAAAAGGCATTCATCCGCCCAAAATTAGAGTACACTGCACACGTTTGGTCAGGTGCTCCTTATTTCCTAGTCACTACATAGGTGGGGCAAAAGTTCTCACGCGATGTTCTTTGACTGTAATTTTTTTATGAATGAAAAACATTGGTTCTGCTGTTGGATTATGTTTACTTGATGCCTTGAGGCCATTTCGATTAAGTCGAGAAAATGATATCGGCTAAGTGGACGCCGCTAGAATTGATGACCATTCGGTCCCGATTTGTGCCATTTTCCATCACTCTTGCCAGAATTTCCGGCGATAGGTCCTCGCATTCTTGATGGATATTCTCTTTAAGGGCTTCAAGAGTCTGAGACTCGTAACTTCGTAAAACACCACAAAAAGAAGTCTGGAACGGCTAAACGAGGCAATGTAGCTGGCAAGTGTAAATGGCCAAAACGAGAGATAAGGCGACCTGGAAATGCAGCCCTCAGAATTTCGGTTGTGGCTCGTTGAGAATTCGCCGTTGCTCCATCCTGTTGGAACCACATGTTCTCCATCCGAATTCATCCAATTGAAGAAGGCGAAAGTTTGTGAGCATGGCTCTGTAGCGCTCGCCGTCCACAGTAGTTGTTTGGCCCGCGGCGTTTTCGAAAGAATAAGGCCCGATGACGCCTCCAGCGTAAACTGCGCAACATACAGTAATTTGAGCAGGTGTAATGGCTTTTCGTGGGTTATACTCAGATTTTCGATGCCACGGAAGTGATAATTTTATTTATTCACATCTCCACAGAGATGGAAATGGGCCTCGTCGCTCATGAGGATTTTCGATGAAAAGTTGTGTCCCTCGTGGTTGAGATTCAGGAAGATCTTACAGTCTTTCACAAAAATTCTCTGTAAAATGATGCCCAATTGCATGGCACGTGCGTCATCTGATCGATACTCCGTGGTCCTCTGCGACATCTTCAACAACAGCTGCGACATTCTCAGCAGAACGACTTCTCCGGGGCCCGATAGATCTGGCAGCATCTCGTCTTACTCTTCTAGGCGAGCGGCTAAACGTCGTAGTGTTTGCCTAGTAAGTGTCGGACGACCGGGAAATCTGCGCCGAAATTCACCCTGCGCCAACACCACCGACGAATTATTCGGCAAAAAAATCATAACAATTATTCTGCGTACTTTAGGAGTATAGCGATTCATGTCTTGTTGACGTGTATTTTGTATCTATCTACATTACAAATGTGAAATGTGCTGACATTTGCAAAAATTATAGCACCTTCCGATAGGGTGGTGACTTTTGCGTCACCTAGTAGCATGCAATATTCAAAACCAGCCAGCGTACGTCGGTATCTATCTTTCTTTCTCCCTAACTTCCCTTCGCCAGCGCAGCAAAATTCTAGTTTGCGAGGCAATTATAAAAAAAAAAATTCATTGTCCTATGTACTTCTGAAGTAGTTTTAACCACAGATTTATACAAATTCTTGTGATGTATTAAGCACCGAAAAGCGGTCAAACTGCACTAGACACATTCATAATCTTGTAAAATCCATTTTTACTTTCAACTTACTTTTATTGTGGAAGAGATGAAGCCCAAATTCTCCCTCCCTGCCAAATTCTAGTATTCAATTTCGGTCTTCGATTTAAACCCAAACCTCACAGCATTCCGAAAGTACAATTTTCTGCCTATGAAAAAGTATCTCTCTACGCTAGCGTTTGAAGTCAATGAAATACCGTAGTTTTCCTATCTGCGACAAGACGGGTAACATAGTTTGTGGAGAAACTAAGCATTGGTCCATATTGGACTTTTGCGCCATGAGTTTACTTATTTTTAAATTCTTCATTTCACGAAAGTTACGAGTATATATGTACAACTACTGGTTTTGCCTCCGGATGATGCATGTATTGAAATTTATGCCTAGAAGTAGTATGAATGCGAGTTAATTCGCCGCTCAAGGGTATTTGTGATTATTGTTATTGACAAAATAGCTATTAGGCATAAAGGGAACAATCATATTCGTTTGATATTACAATTACAAAGCGAATTATACAAAGAGTACCTGAATTTCATTGATATCCCATAGGAATTTGCGTTGTGGAAACATGAACTGAAGCCAAAGTTGACGGTGAAGGCTACTTCTATCCACCCCTGTACTTGGTTTCGCTTATATAGAGAATCTTACCAGTGTACTGACTTATTGTCAATATTATGTATAACAAAAATAATATCTGGATGTCACTGTATTCCAAAACCGCTGTGGCTGCTCTAAAACGGCACGGAAAAGTTGAGTCTACTCCTTAAAGGAGAGCGGTTGCGCTGCAATAATTCAGAGCCGAAATAATTTTAAATTTCTTTAATATTCACTCATCCTTTGCTTACATTTGATTGATTGTGCAGGTGTAGGTTGTATGATAATAAGCAGTACTAGGTTCCCAGGACTAATTACAAATTCATCAAGCAGCCTAGGTACACTCGTGCCCGTGATCTGGTATCGTGACATAATCAATAACGTAGCCTACGCAGTCACCCACTCAAAAAGTACGCATCATATGCTCATTCATGTAAAAAGAAATATTGGCACTTTGATGATATGGAAAGTATCACAATAGAATGAAGACAATCTTGTTTCTGGCAAAGAAGAACAAAAACCAGAACAGACAGGATGTGGAACCCGTTGAATCAGGTCATGTCTAAAAGTTTTACTAGAACGGGGATAGTGGCAAATCCACTTTTCTCTCCAACATGCAGTGAATATTCCAACATAGGTAGCCGATTTTTTTCAAGTACTAATCACACTTCTTCTGTCAAACACTAAAACAGGGTATGACCATATAATGGGCAAATACTTGCACTGACAATTTGATCGGAGGGAGGTATGTACTATTCCTGAAATGTCAGCATTAGAATATGTACAATCCTCTGACGTATCAATCTTCTTAATATAGCGGGCAATTTAGTGCCAGACATCTGTGTTCTAAGACAATCCATAGAGAATGCGGTCAGTCCTAATCAATGCTGGCTTAGTCTGGGTCAATCTGTCACCTACCAAAAATTCACACACATACAGGTTTTAGACAAAACCTAGAGGTTATAGGCGGATACAAAACACTTGTTTCCCGAGTTCAAAGTCGCCTTTAAAAGTGCATTTGGAGAAAAGCTCATCAGAGTTATTTGGAGCTACGGTGTCCCTGCTAAACCCGACGAGATATGCAGAATTACAACACTCAAATCTCGCTGCATCTTTAAAGAACAATTAGGAGTGTCTTACTTACTTACTTACTTGCGCTACAGTTGGGGGTGAACCTGGGCCTCAACTAACAAGCCTCTCCAGTTAGCGCGGTCTTTAGCTCACTGTCTCCAGTTGCGCACTGCATGTCGATCGAGGGCCCCTTATACTCGTACTTGTGGGCGCCTTCTGCGTTGTACATCCAGGTTAGACTCCTACTTTGTGGACCAAATGATTGGTGTCCATATACTCTACGAGGGTTGTCTGAAAGGTTTCGCAACGTAAAGAAAGCTAGTGAATGTTAGTTGTGCATAGTTGACAGTTACTTACCGAAGTTTCAGTCATTTTGGACGCGCAGTTTTTAGTTGACAGTCATTTGAGTGAGTCGATGTGAGTGTTTTTTGTAAAAATGGAAAAAATTGAGTATCGAGCTGTTATTAAATTCTTGTTTTTGAAAGCCAATACGCCTACGCAAATCAAAAATGAGTTGGACTCTGTGTATGAGGACTCTGCCCCATCATTTACCACAGTGAAATTTTGGGCAGCTGCATTTAAACGTGGCCGTAAGAGCTTGGGAGATGATGAACGTTCGGGACTTCCAAAAACCGTAACCGCTGACGATAACATTGCTAAAGCTCACCGAATGGTGTTAGAAGGCCGCCGAATTAAAGTGAGAGAGGTTACGAAAATGTCCAAAGAACGTGTTTGTTACATATTAAATCAAGATTTAGGCATGAGAAAGCTGTCCGCGCGTTGTGTGCCGCGTTTGCTTACGTTAGACCAAAAACGTGTTCGAATGAACATTTCCAACACTCTGTTGGCGCAGTTTAGGCGCAATAAATCCGAGTTTTGGCGCCGATTAATTACTGTAGATGAAAATTGTATACACCATTATACGCCCGAAATAGAAATTCAGTCAAAACAGTGGACTGCAAAGGGCGAGCCGGCTCCAAAAAAAGCAAAAACTGTTCCTTCGTCTGGGAAAGTGATGGCGGCTGTTTTTTGGGGTAGTGAAGGAGTTATCTTAATCGATTATCTTTAAAAAGGAAAAACCATTACAGGAGCATACTACGCATCATTACTTGCCAAGATGAATGCAGAAATTGCGGAAAAACGGCCACATTTGCGGAAAAAGAAAATCCTGTTTCACCAAAACAACGCGCCGTCTCACACCTCAGCGGTTGCCATGGCGAAAATCCATGAATTACGGTTTGAACTGCTTGACCATCCGTCTTATTCACCAGATCTAGCAAAAAGCGACTTCTTTTTGTTCCCTCGTCTAAAAACTGTGCTCGGAGGACAGAGATTTTCGTTAAATGAGGAGGCAATCAGCTTCGTGAACAATTATTTTACAGAGAAAAACGTCAAGTACTATTTGGACGGGTTAGAGAGATGGGAGCATCGCTGGGAGAAGTGTATAGAGTTACAAGGATACTATATAGAAAAAATAAAAAAAAAATTTGAGACAAAAAGTCTTGCATCATTGTTCGGAAACTTTTCAGACAACCCTCTTATATATCCCATCCATCTTCGGCGATGTCGCTGTACAGCTCGTATAGTTTGTCGTTGAAGCTTCTCCTCCAAAGGGACCGAATATAACTATTCTCCCGTAATGACTGACGATATTTTCATCCGCTATAGGGTCCACTCTTCAGCATAAGGACTGGGGTAATCAAGGTCTTATACGGAGTCTCGTTAGTTTTTGGGATAGGGCCTCACTATTTAATTGCTTTCTTAGCCCAAACAAACAGTGATTGATGTTCGCTTTATTTCTGTGGAGGTGTTATTGGCACAATACGTAGCAGAGCCGAGGTAGACGAAGTGCCTTACTATTTCGAAATTATAGCTGTTGATTGTGACGTTTTGTCCACATGTTAATGTTGTGTGTCCCTTCTTTTTGACGGCATATATTTGGTCTTGCTCTCACTTACTAATAGGGAGCAATCAGGTTGTTGGCGAAGGACTCCAGACGTTCACACAGTATGGCAGATAAGACTTCCATCCGAAGTTGAGGTTTATAGTTGATGTCTATAGTTGGCACAGTTAAGGGGGGGATCAGGCAAAAGATACTGAGATTCCACTTATCAGCCATACACTCTTCTGATCAGATCTGAGAAATGAGTTGATGTATGATCTTCACAAAGTCACTTCCAACAGCTTTGACTACATCGGCTGGTAAGCCGTCAAATTTGTTTTCAGCTTAGATATTAAATCCTAACTTCGTTCTAGTCAGGTGGACAGAAATGTTGGCTTTCATCGTCTAAGTTAAATGGTCTACTCTGCCTGATCGAGGAATGTTGGGCTTCTTCGCCCTTACACATTCTGAAGAAAAAATGTTTCCATATTCTCAGCACTGACTTTCTACTACAGGCCGTAGTCTTTTTACCTTGGCACATTCACTTTACCTGTTGGTAAAACTTCATTACGTTATTCCTGGAGCGCAACCTCTCAATACTTTCGATCGGCCGCTTCTCATGCTCATTTTTCTTCTTCTGGAGAAGCCGGTGTTCTTCCCGTCGCTTCTGTTCGTCGAGCTCACGAGCTTCTCACATCCTTCGTTGCAGTGCCGCTTTATACGGTTCTTGTTTAGCTGCATGTGCTTGTCGTCATTCTTCATCAAGCCAAGGATTTCTTTGTGATGCGTCTCTGATGACACGATGGCAGCGGTTCCACTAGTCTTCTGCTGGCGCCACAAGAGTTCTTGAGAGATTTGGGGGTACACGTTTGGCGAGTTATATCTCCTCACAGTAGTTTTTCTTTGTTGTGGCGCTTGGGATATCTTCGCACCTTGGCTGCGGCAAGGTAGTGATCCGAGTCCATGTTGTCTGCCCAGAATGTTCGGACGTCCAGCAAACTCGAGGCATACCTTACGTCTATCGCAATGTGATCAATTTTAATTAGGGTTTCATGATCTGGAGGCCGCCATGTCCGATTGATTATATTGAGATGACGAAACCGCGTGCTGATGTTGTAGTGATGTTTCCTTCCGCTGCAAAGCCTAAGTCTGCTGCCAGACGTGGTGTCGTGTCCTCCATTCCTATCCTAGAGTTAAAACCGTTTAGTATGGTTTTAACATCGTACTTCGAACATTGCTCATATGTCTTGTCAAGGCGGCGTCGTCTTTGTCTTTCGTAGGGGCTTATATTAGCGAATTAATTCTTGGTGCGGATTGTCATAAGACTCTCGTTCACGTGCCGGAAACTCAAGAATTCCTGCCTAAGTGTGCCGCATATGGGAAATCCCCATCCGAATAAGAGTTGTTTCTTTTGCGTATCGCAATCACCATAGTATATTTCATAATTTTTCATCCTCCGCATGTCCAGCCCATCCCATCGCACTTCCTGGATAGCGGTGATATCTGCGTAACAGCAGTCTATGGCCTCGGCTAGTTGTTCAGCTGCACGTGACCGTGTCACCGAGGACCGCTGTCACCTAAACGTTCGCTAGGGTCGTCAAAAGTGAGTCCTATTTTAACCGAGTCCATTAACTTTTTAATCTCTCCAGTATAGGATTGTGAGTCCTATGACGGCGTAGGCCAGTAAAATGCTACTGGGCGGGAATGCCCTTGCCATTTTAGCCTGCACGAGTGAGAGTTTACTCATGCAGGGACCGGGGACCAGCGCTGTAAGGTAAGGCTTGTTACGCTGCTGGCCCATTCCAAGTTATAGAATACTTAGCAGTTTCCCGATCAATGGCCACGCAGGTAAGAATTACGAGTATCATTTTTGGTAAATCTACTGCGCTTTGGAGAGGCGAAACTATGCATTAATAATCCGTTAAGGACAAAGGTTAGAGAAAAATATTTAATGATAAATTTCTCACCCCAATCTAGTTTAAATATGTTATACCCCACATGCATAGGATCCCACTTATGGTGGCACAGATACCTAACGTGTTGTGCAAAATTGGCCTAAAAATAGCTTTGGAAATACTTTTCTACGAAACCTAAGATTAGAGGTAGTCCTTTTTCTTGTCAAGTGATATCTTAACTCTGCGAATAAAATCAAAGAACAACTCTCTCTCTTTCGATTTGTTCCAACTTTTAATTCCTTTTTGCTCATCCCAGCGCGAAATTAAGTTACCAAAGGGAAGTACTCGTACATATCTGTACCATTCAGAGAAATAAATCAAAATTGAAATCTCAATCATAAAGCCAGAAAAAATAAAAACTGAAAAAGCAATTCCCAAGTCCGTCGAAGTGAAAACATCGTTTCTCCTTCTCCGACATAAAAGGAAAGTGAATACACCTCCCTGCCTAAGGACTCCGGATTTGTATCCATGTACACAATCTCCTTCTGCTGCAGCTTGACATCTTGATTGAAAGGACCTAAGTAAAACAATCACCATTCAGTGGTGCACACACATGTACAAAACAATTGAACCCTCACGATTATTATTTCCCGAATCAACCTCCTCCCCAAGAGGCATCTTTCTGGATGTTGTTGGATACAAATCCTTCTCCACCTCCCAGTGATTCGTTATCAGATTTTCCAATCCGATTCCGTTGCGAAGGATGATTCCTTTTTGCGCATTGATTTCCGATTTCAATTTTCAAAGGAGCACAAGAATTGAGTAGAAAGAAACAAACAGAAGAAAAAATTATCTTTTAGGCCCTGAGGTGCCGGCACGGCATAGTGTGGCAAAGAGCAAGGATTGTATACCATGGCCAGTGAATAAGTTGCAAAAGGAACAAAGAACTCCACTCCAGGACATCGGAGGTGGTAACAAATAAATTCATTTTGTCCGTTTGTTTGTTTTTTGGTTACGGAAATTAAATCTGTTCAATCACAGATTGGAGCATTCGTTTTTGTATCTTTGGACTGTTTCTTCGGCCATCTGTGGGTTAAGTATCCAAGCAACAAAAGTAGAAGTTAGGTTCATTATAATGTTGCGCCGTGCAACATTTTAATTGGCATGGTGCAATAAAAGTTATTTTCATCTTTTCTTTTTCTTTTTTCTTCTCCTCTTCATCATCTTCGACATTGGCGAGGGAAAGCAAAAATTATATTTACGACTTCCACTCTGTGGCCTGGGCTTCAATTGGAATTGACAGGCAGGCAGACTCCAACTGCAAGACGGCTTGTTTGCCGTTGGCTCCTAAGTGAGTGCATTTAAGGAGCGCCCCAGGGAAAATCACTAATGTCTTCATTTTCTTGAGGAACTACGCTGATGAAGTCTCTTCTCTGGGGCGGAGAGAGGAAGACCGATTTTTTGTGTTTCATTGCACGTGGTTGAGGCAATTAGTTTGGTCTGACAACACGGTTCAATGCGAGACAGAGAGCTAGCGAGGGGCGAATAGAGAGCAAAAAGCTAAAGAGCCCAGGTACGGGTAATGAGTTTGGCCATTTCGAGGTGCCTTTTTGAAATAAGACGTGTTATCGGCTATGGACATGCTGGGTTTGCATGACATGAACGATTCTGAAGCCAACGAACCAAGTTGATTAGCTACTTGAGTTTGAAGTGCATAATTGGAAATGTAGTAAATTTTAACGAGATGCAAAAGGTATGTATGGTCCGGCCAGTGTTTTACAATGAGGTCTAAAAAGCAATTCAATCATAAACGACGAAAGAGCCTCGGAGTTGTTTATAGTTTTTAAGTGGGAAATATCGTGAGAATCCTTAGTTCTGGTGTATCCTCCTTGTTACATAGTTAAATGAAGAAATGTTTTTTGTGATACTTTACCAACTTATAATGCAAGATTATTGGCTTTTACAAGCCGTTGGAACAAGAGTTTGTTTACAACTTTAGAAATTTACTTGTGTGCCTATTGACAATTTATAGTCGTGAATTGCATTTGCGTGAAGAACTCAAGCCACATGACATCCTCAATAACATGATCCTTCTGGTCGTCGAGGGCTGGGATGTGCAGCTGATGCATTGTCGTAATTCAGCCGATTAAGTCGAACTATCGAAGGTTTCAGGAGTTTGAAATTGAGAAAACATCAATATCATGGATTATTCCAAAAAATTGTAAAGCAATAGTTTTTAAGTCTTTCATACGTAGATGCATAAAGATAGACTCCTTGGCAAGTTAAACAAATTTTGGCGTAGACGAATCACAAGTTTTGGAGACTAAAACAATGCTGGTGAACAGAACACTGATTGCGGAAAATATACGATGACGGAGTACTGGAGGACTCTGACTGCGCTGCTATGCATGTTGGTCAATTTCTGCTTAAATTTGTTAAAAGCTCTAACACTTACGCTTAGGTATATATAGCTGATGTAGCTGTGCTTTCTGTCGGTTAACGCCTTGTGATCGTTCGCTATAAAAGGCAGTCAGACTCAGACGTGATTGATTATTTACGTACTACAAATAGGTTTTCAGTCAATTCTCTTAAAACTACGATGTATCCTTCACAAGAAACAGGAATCTGACTGGTATTACCTTTTGCCACCTGAATAACAAACTTCTTCGGTCTTATCGACATACCGTCTGAAGCAATGGTTCTACTTCCTCTTGCTTCGGAAATACGAATTTGACTTTCAATGTGCACTGAGATAGTTTCGGGCAGGATGTGAGCCAGGAAAGGGTCTTCTCGGATGGTTTCACAACTGGTAAAGAAGATAAAGTAAAATTGCACTCCATCTTTGGCAAACTTGCGTCTGTCTTCCTAGCAGAGGTATAGGCAGTCCTGGTTGCAATGAATTATTCGAATATTGTGAAGAAGGGAGAGAAATATCTGCACCTGTACCGACAGTCAAGCTGCACCTAGGACCTTTCTGAACCCTTGTTGAGAAGTAAGACACAATTCACTTTATAATTTTTATTTTCCAAGTGCGGAGATGGAGATAAAATCAAAGAAATGAATGAAGTTGAACCAGTTTCCAGTTGGTTAGGGTTTGTTTACATTTTACAGGTTGACCCTAGTTTAATTTTCTAATATACTACCCCTCTTAAGCGGAGTCAAGCAGTCGTCTTGTTCTGGAAGAAGACCTAATTCTGTTATGCCGAGCTAGTATTCCGCGTTTTAAGTTCTGATATTTGCTGCTCGAATATCTCCCTCCAAATCTTCCGTTATTCTTCCCAACAGCCATCGAAAGGGATCAATTCAATCTACCTTCATCAGTACAGTATCTCCCGTGGATTTGTTTTGTTTTTTAAATCGCCATTTGGACAGTGTTTGAAGCATTCGCATATACAAGTATTCCCTATAGAATCATTTCCCCAAATCCTGCGTTGAGTATCGCATCCGCTGGGCTAAGTGAACGCAGCTGAGATTTTTAGGTAGCACGGGCTGCTCAGGTATAGCAATCTGTGGGCCACCGCATAAGAAGAGTCCAGGCGTAAGTGGCTCTATGTCATTAGGCTCCGCTGACATGGGAGTTATTGGTCTCGAATTCATAATGGCTCCAGCTTGCCTCGCCACAGTACGTGTGTTATGTATCAAGCGCTTCATGACGTTAATCGAAGGCTCCCATAAGCCTCCATGATGAGGCATGCGTAGTGGGATAAATGACTTCTTCAATAATAGTTTTGTCACTTTACATGCTAGCGTTTATTTAACGGAAGTAGTTGGAAGCATTGTCAGAATAAATTCTAGAAACCCAGCCTCTATGGTTCGATCGAACAATTGGTAACCAGCTCTGTATGCACCGCTTTTGTAAAAGGAACAAACGAATCAAGATATATGCACTTCCATATTTTGACGGCAGCGAATGTGATGCTGAATGGTTTAGGACCAGCAAAGTCCATCCCAGTGACAGCGGCACCACACGATTTTCAGGTAGATCACCCATAAACTGAAAAATACCATAAGTCTAGGATGCAAGCGAAAGTATTAAATACAATGGTTTTCGACAACTGCAAGCCGCGAAATTTTGAATAGCGATTGCATACAGCTGCTAAAAACAATTATTGTCATGCGTGACATACTATATAATATTATCATCAGAAGAGGTAAGACAATGATTCTTCAACAAAAGAATTTGATGTTTTCTTAACTCGCCCTCCGACTTTCTTCAATGAATGGAGCCAGCTTTTCAAGACGTTGTCAAGTGACACGGAATATTGTTTTCAAGAAGCACAAATCGTAAATTCCTCTAATGAACACTGCCAGCTGGAATCTCTTCTTCCAATGTTGCCGGCTTCGACTTGCGATTTCTTACATTAGCAGATTTTTGCTCTAAAGTTCGATCCTGACTCCTCTACACAAAGCGCAATGCATATGTAAAAGCACGACGAGTGCCTTGAAAAAAGCATAGATTGCGTGATGTTCACCATGTTGATACTCGTAGTCACTAGTGCACATTTCTGAGGGCGTAATTCTTCTATGTCGATTCCATTTGAAGTTGGCCGTTTGAATTCTGTGATCTAATTCGATAAAGCAGACGTTTCCATTTCAGGCGGCAACATTCCACGTGTGATAAGATCGGCCGGATTTCACTCTCTCTGAATATTTTTCCGTTCATCAAAGCTTGTAACAACTTATACGAGTATATGAGCGACTCTATGAGCTACAAAAATGCTCCATTTGAAGCGTTCCTCATGCAACTAACTAAGAACGATAGTTGAATCAGTCCCGTATAAAATCCCATCAATTGTAATCTCCTTAAACAATTCAAATGTTAACTTTTCTATCATCCCCACTAGAAATTGAGTAGCGCTTAATTCAAGTCTCGCTATTGTAAAGCTCTTGTTTGAGGCAGCTCCAAATCTTGCTTTAAGTAGCATAATGTATGCGTATCGTGTTGTTGTAACCTTTTTTAGTATTATTAATTCATTACGAATCTTCTTCCTAGTTCCTTTTCCATAGGTCTTGAACAAATATTTTTGTTAATGCGATCACGGAACAAATTGGTCCAAGAGTATTAAATAACTGGCGTCAAATGGAACGTCCGCTATCGTTGCTTCTGAATTTGAACAGAATTTGTTCATTTCAAATACACATAAGTCTAAAATTGGGACTAGTTGTTCAATAGAACTTGCATCATCGACATTAAAGTTCTCTTTCATCAATTTAGAGCCGATCAATGCAAACGGAGTTGGGTTTGTCGTGCAAGTAGGCAATGTAGAGCCGAACATTTTCATAAATGCGGCAGTCTCTCAAACGAGATACCTACTCGTACTATACTATATAACAACTGTCCTCATTCATATCTGAAAAAATTTTAGTGAGTTTGACGGTGGGTGGAAGGAGTGGGTCAAGGTATTTCGGGTGTGAATCGGGGGCAGGCGAATTAAGAGAACGAGGGAATGAGGAAGGTACAGTTTGGTGAATCACCTCGGATCTAGAATCCTGACTAGTGTGGGGGGTAGTAGAGGAAGAGGTCGTTTGGTTTAGTATACGGGATCTAATAAAATTAGGATATTTGTCCGAGCGGGCAACGTCAATTGGAACTTGGTTGGAAGGGGCAGGAACGTGGTTAAATGAAACTGTGTTTTGAAGGGACCTTGGTGATGGCGACTCTGGTGTTCTTTATAAATGAAGCAAAAGGGGTAGAAGTGAGGAAAATCTTGGAAAGATTTGGGTCTTAAATAACCAGTTTAGGTCGGGATGTTGATGGGATAGAGCAGAGTTGTGGGTGCTAACTTTTCTTTTAAGCTTATTGTCTACCATATCCTTTCCCTGGGTGACGACCATCTTTTCCGAAATGGGTAAGCCGTTCGATGATTTGAACATGCAATCGTACTTAGTGGGTATTTCAAAACAATGTCCGTTTTTGCTCTTGACTTTGCCAACTAGTTTACACTTGACGTGTCGTATAAGAAAATTTTTTCACCAAATATTTGATCCAGGACGTAGTTGCGTAACGTGAGGTAGCTTGGAGAAAGAAAGTAGACAGTTCCGGTTTGCTGGTGGGTTCAAAGTTAATTTTAATTAATTTTTGTATTCTGTTGTTCCATTCAGAGAGAGCCTAGGATGTTCAAAAAACCCTAATTATTGGCAAGGGTCTTGGGACGAGATTGGTGATCGAAGTTGCATTAATCTTAGGGAGTTGAACGGGGGCCTCGATGGTAGCGGCTGTTGAATGAGTTGGGGCTGAAGCGGTTGAGAGTGGTGGATACAGAACGTACCTGGATTTTTAACGTAAACCACCTGTCATTAAGACCTTATGTTTACGAGATGCCCATACATCCATAGGGAGCAAGGATACGCCCTGGCATCGCTAATAATACTCGCTTATATATACTTATACCCGCTTATACATTATACCAAAGCAGAACTTGTGTTGGAGGCACAAGTTCCACCCTTGGTATGAGTCGAGGCCGACCTAAAGCGTCTTGCTGTTCTTAGGGCCACAGCACCCAGTACTTTATTTGCAACTCTACAATGGGTAAACAGAAAACGAAAACCCGTACCCGCGATTTGGGTTTAAACCACAGCCACCATGACGCTCCCACAAGGGGGCCTACCTCTAACAAGTCAGGCCCGACCGAAATCAGGGGGGCTCCTGACTCCCATGGTACCGTGATTTAAGTCCTGGTATGGACTACCGGTGGTCAAGCCGCAAACAAGACCTATGACCGGCAACTTGTAACTGGTCAAATCATAGCAACCATTCAGAGGCTGTAATCTGAAGATGTTTACGATAAGACCAGTTATAGAATAATCTACCCCCGCTTTTTATTAGACAACGTCATTAATGGGCGAAGCCTTGATAATTGGGCGGGGGCCCAGTGGTGGATACAGCTCGTCGTGTAAGGACTTGCTACACGGGCTTACTACAGATGAAGGTGCATCCGGCTTACTACTATAGAGATGTGCTTTAATTCCGCCAATATCTGCATTGTGGTTGATCTAGTGGATGCAGCTTCCTCACTAAGAAAATTGAGGTCATGCTGAATGCATCCGATGTTTTTGGTGTGTACAGCATCCTTGAGATGTAAAAGAGTAGATTGATCAGCCAATATTGACATAATTTTTCCCAACATAATTAAATTTGACTGAATCGCTGGTAACGTGTTTGAGCATTGAGCCTCATCAGAATCTGCTAATTTGGTGATTTTTGAGTTCAGGGATTGAATTGATTTTATGGTGATTATGCTGTTATCGATTGGACAGTTTAGAGCATCATAGCTCTCAGAAATGAATTTGGTTATATTTCTTCCGGTATATTGAACTTCGCATTTCAGCTCTGCAAGCCCAATTAGTTGCTGGTTATTACATTTTATAGCCGCTCCGACACTCTACACAGAAGAAACAGAATATTCGCTAATACTCATCGAGGTGATTTCTATTCAAACTAATGCATACGGGATGAAATTTCTTTCCATTGCATGTAACCATTTCTACTGAGTTAGTAGGTACAGCGGACCGAAATTGAAGCACGTCCGAACTTGACGGTGAGGAACTCTGAAACCATAATCCTACCTCTGTGTAGGATGGCAATACGGAACACTCACTGCCCCATAAAAGTCGATAATGACAGCATTGGGGTATTTCATATCAAAAAAAAGTCGACAAGTCTTACTATGTGATTTCTTCAACATCATACTTAAAAGGATTGCTCGAAACCCTCTGGCCAATACCAGAGGCAGAATATTTAAAAAGTTCATAAAACTGGTGGTAACGTTAATGACACTAACATTATAGGAAAGAATCAGCGAACTGTCACTGTAGGGTTGGCTGTTATAGGGCACAATGATAATTATGTCTTATCATTTCACTTTCACCATCTATTTCAGAGTATTGAACTTTATTGACCTATGCATGTGTCACGTTTCCTTAAGTATGTCCGCTATCTTTCCAGATTCAGTGAGCAAATCTACGTTACGACCAAATAAAATAAGATCTCCGCCCATAAGCAAAGGATCTGGGATCTACTCTTCATAAGGTTTTGGATAATGCAAAGACTTCTAAGCTGTCCGATTCCTCATTGTGTCTACTACTAAGAAAAGAAGCAACGAATTCATCCTCCCGAATGCATTCTCCAACTACTATTCTCCAGCAAGTGGTGTCCTCTTGCGTCCTACTAACTGATACGACAAATATTGTAGAATTAGCTGTATCAAAACCGTGTCACTCCAAAGGACTCTCCCCACTGACAAGCACTATGTTTGGTCAAAAGAACCCTTATGCTGCCAGAAACCCGACAACAATCTTCGCAACATGAGAGCTTTGTTGGAAAAATTGTCACCCTTTAGTACTTAATGAGTCAGACTAGTTAATTTTGTGAAGAGAATAACCTCTGTTTCGAAAAAATTAACTAAAGCAGATTTGTAATCGACTAATCGTCGATTGCATTTTTGGCTGAAAAATACATTTCTCGCCGTAGGCTATAGTCAAAGGTCTCCAGAAATATATAAAGTACTCGTATCTATCCGAGGCGTTTAGGCTCAACTTCTCTCTTACGATTGTGATCCATCAGATTTCAGACTAAGTATTCTTATTTGTGCCGCATGGTTGGGGGATATGGGGATGATACACAAAGTCTGAAAATATTATCATTTGTCTTCCCTTTACGGCCACCTAGCTTATGTACATATTCTTCCAATTGGGACCTCCGAACCTTGACAGTTGATAGCGGCCATATTGTTAAAGCTACATCTGTTAAATTGGCTGTCATTTATTTAGTCTGTTTTGCCAAATCACCATGGCCGGACATAGCGTTCAACAACACGTGCAAATGATAAAATTGTTTAACCAAAATTGGTGTTCTCTTCGGGAAATATTCCGCTCGCTTAGCCCATTTTACGGTCGCCATAATCGTCCTACCGAGAAGACCATTCGCAGTGTGGTGGATAAATTTGAGTCCACTGGCTCAGTAAATGCTAAACCAACACCCGTACGTCGACGAAACGCAAGATCTGCCGAAACATCGCAGCTGTCCGTGAGATTGTGCAGGAGAATCCGAGGCAGTCGATTTCGCGTCTCTAACAAGAACTCAGCTTTTCGCAGACCGCAACCAAATTTTGTGTCGTGACTTGAGCCCGCACCCGTACAAAATTCAACTGACCCAGGAGCTGAAGGTAAACGACCCTAAACAACGGCGTGTGCTCGCTGAATGGGCTCTGGAGCAGTTGGAAACTGACCTTAATTCTCATCGAAAAATCATCTTCAGCGATGAGATCCATTTCTGGATGAATGGGTACCTCAACAAACAAAATTGTCGAATTTGGGACGATACCAATCTACATGAGATCCAAAAGCGTCCAATGAATCCCGAAAAAGTCACTGTTTGGTGTGAATTTTGGGCTGGCAGCGTCGTCGGTCAATATTTCTTTGAGAACGACGTTGGCCAGGCCATCACTGTCAACGGCGAGAGTTATAGGTCGACGATTAGCAACTTCTTTTGGCTACCAATGACATGTGGTTTCAACAGGACGGCGCTGCGTACCACACAGCTCACGCCACATTGGAAATTCTGAACGAGCGAATCGATGGCACGGTCATCTCACATGGAGGTGAGGTGAACTGGCTACCGAGATCATGCGATTTGACCCCATTAGACTTTTTCTTGTAGGGTTTTCTGAAGTCGCAGGTCTATGCGGATAAGAACAACAGGGGCTCTCAAGGCCAACGTAACCCATGCCATCGGTCAAACTCAGCCTGAGTTATGCGCCAGAGTCATGGAAAATTGGACAATTCGGATGCCCGCCACCCAGAGAAGCCGCGGCGGACATTCGAACGATGTTATATTGCATGCATAATGGCAACGTTAATCTTTCAAATGAATTAAAAATTGCGATAATATCTCACACACACTTTGTTTTATTTAAATTTAAAGATATGGAGCGCTTAATGAAGACCCATTATATGCACCTGGTTTGGCTTTCCTGCTTTGATCCACCTGGCTGTTCGCCTATTGTCACAAATTTGTTATACAAGTACGAGTATACGAGTATTTCCCATATTGTAGGGGTTGCCTTAGGTTTTCCGCTGTCTTTCAGAAATAAAAAAATCTCAATTGACTTATGGTGAGATTCTCGACACATCTCTTTCAGAAAATGTTCTCGTTCAATTCAACAAAGTTCAACAAACTTCCGATAGACAGATAGATTGTCTGAAGACCACTTAATTCAACTTCTTCAAAATGAATAACATTAGGTACTTGAACTGCACATTTGGAAATCCCTCTCTCCAAATTCTCGGTTATTTTTCGATTGCCGCACAATGTGTGTGGCCGAATTTGCTATCATAAGTACATCAATCCATCTTCATTTAGACAAAACATAAACAACAAAATGCTCATGCTCACCTCTAAATAGTAATCTCCAGCCTCGCGTAATCACGTTTCCTTCATCCAGAGGAGGCCACTTTCACTTGGCGCAATTCCACCAGTAAATATCCGTACCAACGTCTTTCTTAACATCACCTGGTACTACTTGTACGCCATCCATACAATCGCTTCCATCAATCGCACAATTTCATTTTAAGCGAACAAATGATGTTGCACCACTACTAGTCAGGCCGGAAAGTCTAACCAACCACCTCCTGCTGTATTGCAAACCAAGTAAAGACCCACCAAGACGACAATGACGTTCTAGTAGAGTACAGAGTAGCTACTCCAATGCACTTCACAAAAGGAATCGCAATCATAATCTCCCAACAAAAGAATAGGTAAATCCAAACCTGATGACGACCAAGTCTATTCCTCGTACTACATCACTACTCCGGAGAGCTCGCTCCTATTCATTGGAGGACAACAGCAACATCAACAAAAATTGCAGCAGAAAAAGTAAAATGTAGGAGCTACTGGATGAGGGTTCTTCTGGTATGAAAAGTAACACCCACTCGCACTGGAATACAAGTACATTCTAGCCTCTAAACAAACTCCAGCAGCATCCAACAACAACACGGATGCCTTCCTCAGAACTCCATATACCTATGCTACAGTGCTAATGTGATACCTTACACTGGTGATACCGAAGTTGGAGGTTGGCTTTTTACTGGAACAGACCTAATTGACTTGTCCGTATGGGGCTCTCTTATATCTCTTTGATAACTTAATCATCATCATCTTCATCATCATCATCATCGCGCCGTGGAGTTGAAAAGTAGAGGAGCTGTGATCCAACTTGAACAATCACGAAGGTACAGTCCAATCCAGTCGCTGTTGTTCTTGCCCGGAAAATACCACCTTCGTCCACCTCGCATGATTGAGTGCAATAAATATTAATGCGCACCGGCTTGGCTCTGGTTGAATGCACTGTCCTATAAGCTAAGGCATACTCGTAGTACCCAAGACCCCCGATCATGTTCGTGGTTTTCCTCGTCGTCGACTGAGGGCCACGGGGACCGCAGGATAGGCAAGCTTCACATGTGCGAAACTTCATTTACATTGACGACGGAGCACGGCTCTGGAACTGAAATGAACTGAGGGTATGATTTCTGAAATCTAGATACGAACATCTTTTAAGGCTCAAGGGGATAATAATCGTGAAATTGAATTGCGGTCTAATGAAAACACTTGTTTGCTTGGTACAATCGCTGTTGCATGTAGAATTGTATATTTGGACGTTACATGCGGACTATGGTCACAACTGTAAGTTGCTCTACTGCTGCTACCACCCAGGTGCAGCAGGTCAGGATGTGGTTTACAAGAGTTTTGCACGAAACCAACGTCGTATCCAAAGATGGCAGGAGTGGTCCCATCTCAAACAATACGAAACATTTAAGAATTCGGAAAAAAAAAAAAAAATCAAAACTCTGATAAACATAAAGCAGAGGTCAGTTAAACAGCGTTTGTAGCCCCAAGTTACTGTGTTAGCAGTCATAAAAGAGTTAATGAGCAGGAACTGAATACTTGGTTGTACGCATCATTACGTTTGAATGCCCAGTACTTGATTTCTCTTTCTATTGATCAGATTTCCATTCACAAGCCATGACGACAGTGGTACTACTTTGAACATCACCAATTGGCGCCGGATACTCTGTGTAATGAGATTTAAGTGCTTCTGGCAGTTAATTTGTCATCGCTTACATTCATAACTGGCAGTGAAAAATTTAACTGGGCGGTTTTTTTAATTAACCGCTTATTAGAGAGCTACAAATTGGCATGTCATGTGGAATATTTATGCCAATGAAGAGGAAATCCCCAATTTGTGGCTATAAATAATCGGAAGGCAGTAGCATGTGTCCTAGTCTGTCTAAGATTGTTGTTAAGGTACTCGTATACAACAAAATCGTCAGTGTCGACAAACTGTTGACAATCAAATGTGCCCCTCAACCTTAACATCCACAATAGTACACTTTGCTGAAGTCACTCATAACCGTGAGAATCACAAAGAAGGAACAATATTTTTTTTAGTTAAAAATAAGTTGGGCCATTGAGCAATATTGCTCAAGACCTTATTGTTCCAGAGACTAGGCGTATTGGGGTATGGAGTTGGCTATCCATTTTCTTTATGCACTATATAACCAAAAGAGGATTCAGTATTCTATAGTTGAATAAATTAGTCCTAAAGCGGCAGTTCGAAAATTTCTGTGTGATGATCACCAGGAGCTAGGTACAAGTTTTTGATGCAAGTAGTTTCTTGTTTTCAGCTTGGCTGCGGTGTTGTGACAGTGCTGTCAGGGATCTATCAATGGTTAATCCGAGATACTTGGAACTCATATTATGTCGCAGAAGAGTTGCGTTGAAATCTATTTCGAGCAGCATATGCGCAAGTTGGTTATTCAAGTGAAATCAAACGAACTCAGTTTTAGACGTGCTAGGTGTCAGCCTATATTTCTTAAAACATTCTCCCAGAGAGCCGAGATCTGCTGATAATGACAGGGCTGAGGGCTGACATCGCCTCAATTGAGACCACGAATGGTGATATGTTCTGCTGTTGTGTGGGTAGAGCTAGATCGTCTGCATACAAAAATTGTTTGGAAGTGGTGTTTGGCATATCGTGAATATACAGGGTGAAGGGTACTGGGGCCAAGATCGATCCTTTTGGAAGGCCCTCGTTGAGTTGTCTGAATTTGCTCGCGCTGTTGCACTTGAAAAGAGCGTTTACTCATATGCAGCAGTAAGGTCTACGAACACAGCACCAGTTCAAAGCCATCTTTAACAAAATTTGTTAAGACGAATACCTTGTCAGTGCAATTACGACCCTTTCGCAATCCAGCTTATTCTACGGGGATAACTTCGTCGATGGGTACTTAAATTCTGTTGTATATTAAGCACGTGATTGGTCGGGAATTGTCGGCCTTGTAGGCTGGTTTCTCAAGTTTCCTACAATTTTGGACTTCTTGAACTCAATAGGTAAGTTTCCGGATAATAAAATATTGTTAAAAAATTTGCATAGCCAGATCTTAGTTAGTTTTTTTCGTTAATTTTAATAAATTCAGGATAGATGCCATCAAGCACAGCGGCTTTTTCATGCTTGTAGAAGGCGATAGAGGTTATAGGGGTCCCCTTTTTAAGCTCCTTTAACAACATCTTAATATGTCGAGTGTGAGCTTTGTACGACTTTGCTTTGAAAATCGCCATTCGATTTGGAATCAGTTCGATCAATCTTCGGTCGGTGTGAGGGGAAGGAGTTTGATCCCCCAAGCTTCCGGATGAGTCTTCAAGCCTTTCTGCTTGATAGAGTAAAGCCCAAATTTTGCGTTGTGTTTATCCACTTTTCTTTTGGATAAAAATTATAATACATCGCCTAAAGATTGTAAGTGTTTCTCCATTATTTTGGTATCACCAGTCTCCTGAAAGTCTTGATAGAGTCGGTCACTATCAGTACTCCAACTGGTAACGTATTCTTTCCGATAACCACAGGGGATGTGCTTTTTAGCAGTAGCTATTACGATGCAAATAAAGCGCCTATAGTTATTGGCAACTGGAGATCCTTGGTAAAATCTTGCTTTGACGACTTCTGAAATTTCTACCTTAGCCGCTGGGTCAAGCTTATCAACGGTATCTTTTTCCCGGTTCCTGGGTGGTGGCTTCGAGGAAAATCAGGTAAGCCGCGTCTAGACACTTGTTGTTCACGTTCGTCGCAATTGGATGAAGCGAAGCAGAGATCTGGGTTGTAGTCGCGGTTCCAACGTCTAGAGTGGAAGATTCCTCTATCTTTGGCGTCGAAGATTAGTGTCAGACGGTTTATGTCAGCCCAGTCTGCCAGTTTTGCGCCGTTACCGTCATCCGCGTGGTATCTCCAGAGAGTGTGCGGGCTGCTAAAATCTCGGGCGTATAGGGCGGAGTGCTCGTATACTGGAATCATCTCTACAGGCCAGAAGCCACTGGGAGGTATGTAAATATTTAACGCCACCTATCAATATCACTATGATAAACATGTTGTCGCTTTCCATAGTTTCAATCAAGCTCATATTTTCGGCTGAGGAGCCGACATATGTTGCTATGGCGTATGAGTGATGATATAGGACGCCTATAAAGGAGAAAGCGCTTAATTCAATACGAAACGAGAGAGTTGACCGATTTACGCAGTCAGTTTCTTGCAGGAGTACCAGATCAACGTCATTTTCTTCCAATGCCTTGTGTAAATGGTCACACTTGGCTCTGCAGATGCCTTCAATATTTAATTGCCAGATACGGACAGAAGATATTCTGCACATTCTGGCGAGTTTGGCAGCGATACTACGGCTTAACATTGCTCTCTATAGTTCTTCTCTATAGATGCTGTTATATGCGATAATGAAGTGATGGGTATCGGATTGAACTTCTTAGGTTTTTTTCCGAATCTGTTGCAGTGTGAATATTTGGTCAATTGCGGAGTACCGGGTCCAAAAGGCCACTGATGAGAGTCAATAAGATTGTTGATAAATGCCTTCAGGGATTCACATAAGACGGCAGATATGATTTTATATGCGATGTTAAGAAAACGTGTGCCTCTATAATTGGCGCAGTTAAGAGGGTCTCTTTCCTTTGCATCCGGCAATTGGTGTTAAGATTCCATTCTGAAGGCATGTTTTCTACTTAGTCATCTCCCGTTTTCTTAAACAGCTCGTCCTTCCGTCTCGTCTAGTAGCGTTTTTGTACTTATACTTGAATATTGATCTACTAACTTTATTTTGGTCGGGTGGAAGTATCTTGACTCTTACCGTCCAGGTTCATTCTTCATTCTTCCTGAAAGCAGAATTTGAGTTGCCATTGCTGATCAGTTTGCAAATATGCTTTCCTATATCCTCAGTACAGACTGTGGCTCAACTACCATGTTTCCCTGTTCATATCTATAGGCCTCGTTGCCATGACATTTTCCGCACAACAGTTGCGGTATTTTTGATGACTTTTTGGCAACGATGCCACTCTTCGTCGGTACTTTATGTTGATTATACAGGACATGTGAATACTTGGAAGATACACAGTCGGCAAAGACTTCGGAGGTTTGTATGCACCATAAGGCGATTTTAACATTGTATTTCTGATATTCCGCGTTAGATAAACTCGTAGAAGCATGCCTTGGTACCGTTGCCTTTTTTCTCAGTTGGGGAATACAACCTTCATGCAGAGTGCTAAATATATGTATATTACCCGCCATTTTGCTATATGTTAAGTCTGTCAGATTATAGCTAAGAAACCGCCAGTGCGTAAGCTTGGTTCAGACAAAGCACAATATGGATATTTCAGGGCGGAATTTAAAGAAGGATATGATGCCAGAGACAGATTCTGAGGTAACCCATTTGAGCTTTTTCCACATATTGAAAATTCTTTGGAGTACAGCAAAGGAGTCGGATAGGAGATGGTGATGGTGAAAAGTTCTAATCGGATTAATGGCAGCGTGCATATTACTGTAATGCCACTATTCCTTGAAGGGTTTCTAGCATTTGGTGGTTCGTTTTAGCTCACCGACTACCTATAACACTTGTAGAGGAGCGATATCCTCGAGATATGGATTTAAGCATATATAGTAGACCCTTAATATACCCTCTCTGGCTGTACAATTAACAGGGACCCTAGATCGTTACAAAGTGGATAGCACTACCATCCAACATGTGCAATGGGATGGGCTTAAGAAGGATACAAAACTATGATATCTACTAAAGTTCTTGCTGTATAATTAAAAAAAGGTGCCTAGCCATCACCAGATTTGTTATCAAATTAGGGCTGGAAACTTTGAGGGAAATGCATCTGAGCGAACGTTAAGAATTAAGAATCTACATTAAGACTAGATTCGTCAAAATAAGCTACATATGTGCTCACACCCCCATAAAGGAAAAGAACAAAGATTGATTCTACAAGCTCCTCGACAAACATTGTCCTAAACACGATGTTAATATACCGAAAATTTTAACACCAAGCTAGGAAAAAACGGCATAGGTGACAACGAGACTGCATGACACTACCTTGGGCTTATCTACTTTCCGATCTTGCAAAATATCTTCATAGCTAGGGAGCATTTCTCACAGTTCAACATCCACAAGGGAACTGGCAAGACTCTTACTAAAAGCCGTCAACCAGACTTATCACACAGCGATCGATACAAGGTCAATTTCTAGTCTTCATTCCGAAGAGATATTATTGATCTGTACGCACATCTCGTCAAGCTGTGAATGTTGATATTCCGGATGCTGCAACGCCAAATGACCACAATCGCAAGGGCCTGCTAAGCTCTGATCGAGTCTCCCAAACGCTCTCGAAAAGTCTTATGCTATCCTGATAAAGTGTGTAGAATACCTGCAATGACAGTGGCAGCAAGACATTCGAAATGCTACATCTGATGTATTAGGTGACATCCTCGGTAGATATCCGATTTGTTGAAAAGTATTAAAAGCATATAAGGCGGGGCTGAAAATAGGGATATGAATTGCTCTTGGACTCTATGAGAAAAGAAAAGAGTAACAGTTCATGCAGAGAATTTGAAAGGATTATTTTGCAGATGACCGGTTTTCCACGAGAGGAAGATGCAACAATTCAGCATGCAAATAACAGAGGACCTACACACTCTGCTCAACAATATGTTAGAATATATGTTTGCCGAGTAAATGGAATCTCAGCAACCTTAGCTCTATTTTCAAGGAAGCTGCGTTGAATGTTAACGAGTTCACCGTGAAGGTACTATTTGCGGAAATATTGAAAAGCCTAAAACCCTATCAGCGTAGTTTCAGACAATTATTGACCAAGTATTCATTTAACGTCAGAATTTAGACAAAATTTTGAAACTTTGAATCGATGGCCAGCCTTTACCTATTTCAATTTGAAGGCCGCATACCATATGTTTATGTCTAGTTTTTGTGTACCTGCCAAACTCGTCCACATGTGCAGGATTATATGGGCTTTACACGGGCGTACGCCTTATTAAAAACGCTAGAATTAATCAGGTTAAATGGCTACGATATGTTGAGTAAACGAACACCAGCGCTCCCCCCTAGGAAATGTTCGAATCCATTCCGGATGGGCAATGAAGTAAGGAACACAGCGCTCTAAGCGCTCTCTAAGTTGGAACATAATTTCAGCCAAATTAGTAACTGAAACCGCAGGCGCTTAGCACAAAATCCCGCTAAATGGACAGAACTATAGGTACCTGCTCAGTTTCAATAGCGATTGAAGCGCCGTCTAAAGTTGATGAAGCAAATAATAGCTAACGTTAAGCCTGAAACTTATCCTCTACTCCTGGGACAATCAATAGAAATTCGACATATGTTAAGTATCGAGGGATGTACGGAAGTATTGCACCAATGGCAGTGATAAACATCATAAAACGACAGAACATGAACGGATCGAGGGCTGAAATCGTAGGACTGAACTTATTTGAATATCAGTCAGGATGGGTGTTTTATTCTTTGTACTTCAAATCAAAGAAATTATAAGTCTGTCGGTAAATGCCACCATTTTCAGAATTTTAAAAGAAGCTGGTTGGAGAATCCAGTTTCCATAATCTGACTGTCGTTACTATAAACTTCCTTCCTTCCGCTGACATTTAATCGCGCCACATTCTGTTGGATCTTTGCATTCACAATAAGTACACATAAGAAATAAACCCGTCGTTTTGCATCCAAAATATCCTACACCTTCCTTTCCCTACCTTTGAAGATCCGAATATTTCCACTCTTCAGCTGAAGAAGCTTTCGAATGTTTTTCTACTCATGCCTCAGCCTGAGTTTCGCTTGAGTCTTCTGGCTGAATTAAGTGAAACGACTACACAGCTTGAACAGGACTAATTTTCTTACGTCATCACTGAATGGATGTCCTTTTCGCTTTTCTTCTGCTTAAGCCCTTATTCTCCACTTGAGAGGAATCCTTTTCTCCAAATGTAATTAGCTCTGAGGTTGTTTGGTTTCGCATCATTTGAAGTTGAGTGTATCCTTCTACAAGATTATTTCCCCGCAAAGTCCAAAGAAAAAAGGAAAGCTTAGAAAAAAGGATAACTTTACTTCGTTACTGTATTTTTGTATTGTTTCTTCTTTTTTGTTTTAAGTTGAAACAACACAAAACACTTCATTCCATTATCCCCGCAGGAATTAATTTCGCCTCAACCCCTCTGATTCGCGTCGCCGTCGTCGTCGTCGGTCTGTTGGTAAAGAATGAAGACGCTCTGAGTCTGCTCTGGTATGCATTGCAATTCCCCGACCGCAGGATGTGTTGTTGTTGAATTGGATTCAATTTCATTGTTCAGGCTCCTTTTTGGGGAGCAGAATACACCGAAGGGATTTAGAGTGTGCCAAATAGAGATGGTGATGGTGAATAAGGACCAACTTTCTGTTGCTGGATTTTGTTTTACTTCGTTGGGTCCTGTCTTTATCTGTTAGTTGGCGAGGCAAATGCTGACGGCGAATTGAATGGAAATTTCTTCAATAAAAAAAGAAACCGTCATCCGGTCTTGAGGACAATGTTGTGCTTTTTTTTTTCAAATATAGAAAAAGCGGTTTTTCAATACGCTAAACTGGAATTTATAGTTTCAAATGTGTTTCTGCATTTGCAGATTTTTTTTTTGCTGGTTGTTGGTATGAATTTTTGTGCGGTTCATTGAAAAGTTTCGCCTCGGATTGGATTGTGTACTTCTTTTTTTGTTAAGTTTCTCAGCGACTTGTTATCCTTGAAAGGATTTTCATAATGAGATGGAGTTTTTTTTCGATTTTTTTACTTCCTTGTTTTTCTTGCTTTATTTTTTCTGTATCTTTCCATCTGTCGACGCTCAGTGGTCAGTTAAAAGCTAAAACTTGTATGCAGATTTTTTTTGCGTTTTCTTTGCGTTTTCAAATTTTGCCTCTCAAGTATGGAATTTTGTTAAAAAAGGAGAAATGGAGAAAAATCCGAGTCTCTGTTGGTTTGAAGGAACGAACAGTGTAGGGTGAAGTTAAGAGAATTTGTTATGGAATTTTTGTAAGAAAATTGCTATTAACTTTTAAGATACTGTTAACTTTATCAGCCTACGGTGTTTTGTAGAACGAAAAAGAGCTCAAAAGTGAATAAGAAGGAAAATAATAAACATACCTTTCGGTAGGTATGGAATTTCATTGCGTTGCATTTTTGAAAAAACTTGACATAAACCCACCTAACGTAACGAAACATCCATTCATCAGTTACTGCTAAATCTTCGAGAGTAACTGGTTAGGCTAAGTACATTGGTAGAATAATCTGCCAAGGTGCCTTCATGTATAAGTGGTTTAAGAATGTAGGGAAAGACTAATCGGATAACTTAAAATAGATGTTCAGTAGAAGAAGGCCTATTTAAATCATGTTAATTTCAAACTGAAATAAAGTGCGAAAGGCGGACCATATTTTCAAGAAACCCTTCTCTCAGCGAGGACAGAGGGCAAATATTCCAGCGAAGAATGTCAGAATATCACGTCAGGCTCTCAAAGGCAAGGTGAATTACTTAGTGAGTTTCTAGGGGTAACGCCAATATCATAGAGTCTCTACATGCTATCTTCGACCGTCCTCTGTATGTTTTAATATCCAATTTGTTGAGCTTGCCACCATTTAAGTCAGATAGCGTCTCAAATCTTCACTTATGGATGATGACAGTAAATGGGTTTATAGTCATGTCCTGCATGTGTTTTAACCGACCTCGCCTGTAAGCCAAGCATCAGCTTATGCCAAAATTAGCAGTACCTAGAGGTATCTTAAAGGATTTAATCTGAGTTATTGACAGGTAAAGTTATTAACTCACTTCCTGAACTACTGCCATCTGCTATTTTTAAGAGGCAAACGAGTCTCCGAAGTGTTCTGATCGAATTCTTAGTAACCAATCGGCTTCGTTTAGTCCAGCTGTGTCGTTCTGTGGTAAGTGTGGGCGCAAAGAATATTGTTTACATTGTGGCAGCAATTGAATAGTAATAAACGATAAAGTATAAAATGTAATAAACTCGAAACGAACAAAAATGTAATAGACAGACAAAAGAAAGGTGTTTAGACAGACCTAAAATAAAAACTCATGTTTCTATTCTCGTAGTCTTTTACGTATTTCTTGGCTATATATTCAAAAGATCCACATAATTGGTGACTCCGACAATTCAAAAAGATGTATCCCCGTTGAAGATCATCACACAATCAGGAATTCAACATCGAGATAAGTATTATACATTTTCGACCGCCTACATCGTGACGTCCTTAATCCGTGTTAGCAACACAAAACGGCAACTGCAACAAAAGAAAGAGTTGCATCGGCAGATGGCTTTAACGACACAACTCCTGCAATAGTGAGGGTTTCCATAAAAATCCCACCATTTTAGAGTGCTAAGTCACAGCTATGGTTTGCACAAGTATAATCCCAATTCTACGCCGGATGAATCTTAAAAGACGAAATGAAATACCTTACCGTCGTCGCAGCGATAGAGAGCAGCGTGCTATCATACATCTTCGACATAATCTTGAACCCGCCCTCATCAGATATGTATTAAGCCAAAGGCCGATCGCACAGTTTGCAGACTCTGAGCAGAAGCGCATAAAAAGGCTACTTCAAGGTGTTGAACTTGGCGATATCCCAGCTGCTACGAGAAATGCGCGAATTGGCTGGACCGAACATGAATGGAGAAATCCTTAAATCAATTTGGTTCTAGCGATTTCTATCTAAGATCCGCAGTATCATTTCCATTTGTAATGAAGGATTACAGCAAATGGCAACATTAGCAGATAAAATTGTACAAATCAGTGACTGTCCATAAATATCTTTCTTTGGAACTACAAGTAGCCGAACTATCGCGCCAGCTCTCCCAAATAAAGACATCCTTGCTACGTAATACAGACCAAGGCAAGAGGACGTCCAAGGATGGTGCATCATACTACCTCTGATAAATTCGATACAGAAATATGCTGATATCACAAGAAATATGGCGACGCAGCTCGCAAACGTCGCACACTGTTCAAACACAGTTCGCAAAACCAAAATCTCTGTCACATTTGGCGGTAAACGGCAGAGTTTTCACCAGAAATCGCCGCCTTTTCATCATCGACACCAACTCCAATTTCAAATTTCTAGTTGACACCGGCACCGACAAATCTAACATACTCGTACCACCGACAAGAAATCAACGTAACCAACCAAATCAACGAAATTTTCTTTACGCGGCAAACAAAACTTCAATTAAAAATATTGGAGAAAAACTGCTTATGCTTAACCTTGGACTCAAACGCACATTTCGATGGCCATTTACAATTGCCCAGATCGTCCAACAGATTCCTGGAACTGAATTTCTACAACACTTTAATTAACACTTGTAGATTATCAAACAAACACTTTATATGGCCGCAACTTAGCCAAAAGGAAAGGCGTGAGTATTAACATGTCAACAATTGATAAATGCTTGCCCTTGCAGAAATTATTATACGAGTTATTATAGAGGACATCACACGTAGTACCTTGTCACCCAGCGTATCACGACATTGTTACAAAAGGCCCGCCATTCTTTAGCCACCCACGTCGCTTATACTCAGGAAAACTTAAGGCAGCGAGGCAGAATTTCGTTACATGATGAAACAAGGGATTTGCCGCTTTTCCCGAAGCCGCTCCCCTCCACCTTGTCAAAAAACCGAATGGTGAGTTGAGACTGTGTGGAGATTATAGACGCGTTAACGCTGTAACCGAACCCGATCGTTACATCCACGACTTCACACATTCGCTAGATGAGAAACAAATTTTCTCAATAATAGATCTGAAAAGAGCATATCACCAGATATCGGTTGAGCCAAATGGCATCCTCAAAACGGCTATCATCACCCAATTCGGAATGTTTGAATTCATCCGCATGACATTTGGACTGAGAAATGCTAGGCTGACTTTTCAGCGATTCATGGACGAGGTCTTAAAGGACTTTGATTTCGCAAATGCTTACCTCGATGACACCCTAGTAGCATCCGACAACACCAAACAGCACGAACAACATCTTCTCGGTATGTTTCAAGAGCTCAGAGAGTATGGACTTGTAATCGACATCTCTAAATGTACAATCGGCCAGCCGAGCGTAATATTTTTGGAATATACGGGGATTCGCCCGCCACCAGAACGGTTTGAAGCATTAAAAATAATTACATATCCAAAAACAGTTAACGAGCTCCGTAGATTTCTCGCCATGGCTAATTTTTACCGCCGTTTTATACCGAATGCGACTGAAAACCAACAAGTACTTTTTCAACTCACCAAAGATACGAGTAATAAGAAGAACGGCAAAACGTTAATTCAATGGAACAACGAGGCCTTTACCTTTACAAGTGCAAAACCGATCTGGGAAATACAACGTTTTACAATTGGGGCTCATGGTAGATGCATCAGAAAAGGCCATAGGAGTACCATTACAGCAATTCGCAAGTTCTGGATCATGGCAACCCTTGGGTTTGGGTTTACTATGAAAAATTATGTATATCCCATGTCATGAGAACATCGTTGCCGATACCTTCTCATGCATCGATGAAATCCAGGTACCAGCCGCCATCAACTACGAAGAGTTATCCAAAGTGCAAGAGACGGACAAGATCTTAAAAAAATTGCTGGTATCTGATACTGCACTTAAATTAAAGACTTTTATCTTTCCAGGTACTGACAGAAAAATTTATTGCGATTCTTCCAAAATACCGCTGCGACCTTAGTTAACCGAAAAATTTCGAAAGTTGAAATCCACCCGTTAAGCCACCCCCCGAAACAACAAAACAGTGAAGTTGATTGCCAAAAAAATTAAAAGTACACCATCATAATAAGTCTCCTATCGGATCATTTGCACTTCCTAATCGTAGATTTGATCACATCAATGTGGACATCGTAGGTTCACTACCAGCTTCAAATTGATATCGTTATTGTTTGACCTGCATCGATAGATACGAGTACACCCGCTGCTCCGAGGCTTATCCTATGATGGATATAACAGCAGAGACCGTCGCACTTACACTGTACTCGCAATGGTTTCCAAGGTTAGGGGTACCAACACGAATAACCACGGATCAGGGGCGACAGTTCATATCACAACTTTTCAGAGACCTAACACGATTAATTGGTGCGAGACACATACGTACGGCCACTTAACACCCTGCATCAAATGGCATAATTGAGCATTGGTACCGTGCGCTGAAGACCGCTATCAAATATCACAATAAAGACCGTTGGACATAAGTACTTCCAAAGATTCTTCTAGGGTTCAGGCCGACTGGTAAAGAGGACCTATAGGCATCACCTGCTGAAATGGTGTACGGAACTCAACTTCGTTTGTCCGGTGAGTTTTTCACAGAAACTTTTGTTCGAACATCAATGTCTGGAGTACATAGCGTCATAACTCAACCAAAGACTGCCAAAGATCTATTCATTTTACCCTTTTATTTTTCAAACTCCGTATGTTTCTCAATGGATGGTCCACTCTCCTCATACTTGTCGGATTATGCCTTTCATGTTTAAGATTGCAGTCATAAGGATAAAACCCACTTACGGGAACGTCATTGAATACCACTTTGATCAAAAAGTTCCCGACCACACCCACCGTGTGGCGCTCCCATTGTTCCGATTTGAGCTCTTTTTTTTTTGTTAGGTTGGTAAATCTGTTGTTGACATTCCCTCTAAATCTTAGCGTCATAGCTTGACATTTGCAAAAGTTACGTAGCCAAGAGTACGTCTATCACTGTGTGTGTTGGGGAGTTTTTCCGATTTTAGAAATGGATTTAAATTTGCAACAACGAACTTGTACGAGTATTAAATTTTGCGTAAAAAATGGTGCGCGAACGTTGCAAATGTGGGAAAAGTGTTTCGGCAACGATGATCTAAAAAAAACGGTCATTTACCAGTGGCACGAGCGGTTCAAAAGTGGTCGTGAGTCAATCGAAGATGATGAACGCAGTGGCAGACCATCGACATCGAAAACCGACGAAGACATTGATAAAGTAAAAGAAATGTTAGTCAATAACCGCAAATTAACCATCAGAGAGATAGCGGAGGACTTGAACATTGCCTATGGATCCATCCAAGACATTTTGGTTAATGATTTGGGTTTCCGTCGTGTAGCAGCAAAGTTGGTGCCAAAAGACCTCAATTTCATGCAAAAAAGAGACCGTGTTGACGTCGCAAAAGAGATGATTTGCGAGGCTGAATCCGATCTCACATTCATCAAAAGGATCATTACTGGAGACGAGACGTGGGCGTTCACCAAATGAGCCGAGACCAAAAAAACCACGTCGTTTTCAGTCAAAAAAGAAGGCAATGCCCACGGTTTTCATGGACTACAACGGTGTAGTGCATCATGAATTTTTGCAAGAAGGCCAGACAGTAAACAAAGAGTATTACAAGTATTTGGCCGTTATGAGACGTTTGCGTGAAGCAATTCGCCGAAAGAGACCAGAATTGTGGGCAGAAAACTCGTGGATTTTGCACCATGATAACGCACCGTTGCACTCGCACAGTGCCATCATTATTCGTAATTTTTTGACGAAAAATGCAACAAATACCATCCAACAGCCACCGAATTCAGCTGATTTGGCTCCCTGTGACTTCTTTCTGTTCAATCGAGTTAAAAACCCGCTACGGGGAACGCGTTTCAGCAGCCGAGAAGAAGTAATGGAAAAATCGCAGGAAGTACTGATTAGCATACCGAAAACCGAATATAAAAAATGTTTCGAGGATTGGATTAAGCGCTGACATAAGTGTGTTGCAGTCGATGGAGATTACTTTGAAGGGGACAATATACATTTAGATGAATAAACTTGTATTTCCAATTTTCTGAATACATTCCGGGAACTTTTTGATCAAGGTAGTATTTGCATTGATGATGATGAAACGGAATTCATTTGGGACTAATTTCAGCGTTTCTAGCCCCAACTGTCGCAAATGGTTTCTTCTAAAGGACGTGAACTCTTTAAAGAGTTTGAACCTCCCCACCCTCATGATTGATGTTCCACATGTGAAGAAGATATATCACATCTCCGGGGACTTCAGCTTAAGCGTGTTTATGAGCTAAAGCCGCATATCCTTCTCCAACAAGAACAAGCAAAGTTTGTGTTAAGGCCTGTACAGCATAATGGAAATGGCGGTGATGTTACACAAATGTTTGACCTATACTATATGTGCACAATTCGTGAAGAACCACAACTTCAATATCCTCGGGCGGAGCTTGCGATGGACTGATGAAAATAATATTAATGACTCTGATAGCTACTTCAATACCTTTGAAACAATCGTATAAACAGCGATGCGTTACTGTAGATTTTTGTTTTTTTTATAAACTAGCGCGCGCTCAAGAGGTTAAGGTACCCTTAAAATGTTTGCACACAGCGCGGTCGAAGGAAATTTAGGGAGGAAAGAAGGATAGGTACCGATGTATGTTGGTTTTATATGTCTGAATTTTCTAATGACTAGAAAATAGAGAGCTCGGCAGGGTATTCCACAAGCGAGTTGTTCGGCTTAGGAACGAATCACGACATTTACAACATGTCAGAGTACGTCCGAAAGTAGGCTTGAGGGTATACTGATGAACATTCATAGCGAGACGTATGTTACGGTTAAAGGTTTGAAGGGGCGGAATGCTGCTGGCGATGAGATACGAGACTTTTCGTCGGTGTGCTAGGATGTCCATTGCCTGAGTGATATTGGTATCAGCTAAGACTTTTATCGCACGGTTTTGAATCCGGTCTAGCAGATGCAGAGACATTTTAGGCGCACCTGACCAGATGTGAGCATTGTACTCCAATTTTGGGCGGATGAATGCCTTATATATTGAGGCCTGATCAGTAGGGGAAAAGTATTTCTTACATCGTTTGAGGAAGCCTAGACATTTCGCAGCATTTTTGGCGACATCGAATGTGTGGTCATTCCAACGTAAGTTGTCATTGACATACATAATGAGAATGGAAACCGAGTCATGTTAACTCCAGGCGGGTCAGTATCGATTCAAGTCCATTTAAGCTATAAGATAATGGAATTTTCAGGAAGATGCTGCTAAAGGTTAAGTTTCACGTAAGAATTATAAGAACCACCATGCGCATGTTAGAGGGACGATCATCGACTTGGATGAACCTGTAGTACAGCAGTTTGTAAAGAAATATAGAATATAAACAAGCTGAAGATTCTACGTCACTACGTCGCCTTAAGCCATGATTGGTCCGAGATAAATTGAATAGTTTTCAGAGATTCTTTAGAAAAGGCGTTTTCTGCCCTAGTCTATTTCATTTTCAAATATCATGGCGAGATAAAGGTCTAACTGGTTATGGTGAAATCGAAGTAAGCTTAAGTCAGGAGCTGGAGTGTTTGACGCATGGTTCTCGGCGACAAATTAGAGTTTGCATTCTATCTAAACACATAATGTAATTTTCCTATCAGACTTCAAAACAATGTTTTCCTGAATCTACTCAACGACGTAAAAGATCTCACCGTTTGAGTGAGAGAGATTGTTCAGAAAGTTTCTTTCCTATGCAATGTTTTCTTCGTATTCTTCGGTACAATTTCGAGGCGTGACCTGTTTCTCCGAGCAATGCGGCAAGGTCTTCTTTTGGGTGAAATTGTTTGAATGTTTTATACTCGATTTATGGAGAACCGTCGGTTAGACTCTGGACAACATTTATCTTATTGTTCGGAAGTACAACATACTTTATTATTGAAATTATTATCTTTGGCTTGTTAAAACCATAAATTAATTACTTTGCTTGAAATTAAGATAAACTATGTAAATTGAACTTTTAACCTAAATGTAAACGGATTAACGTAACGTAGAGTTCAGATTTTGCCTTGTATGACAGTTAATGTAAAACGTAAATATGGAAGTAATTTCCGGATGACGAATAAAGATCTCTCTTTGCTGTGACCTTCAAGAAGAAACGACGTGTTTTATTTAACCGAATTTTTTCTACCCCACTTTTTTACCCCACACGTATCAAATAAAGAAAAGTTTAAACCCTACACACCCCAACATTTGGTCCTTCGAGCCGGATAATTTAAAAATTAAAACATTAAACATTTAAATTTGATCAAAAAATTGATAAAAAAAAAAAGTGCAAGTGCAAAGTGCAAGTGCACAAAAAATATATATATATATATAAGAAGACAATCAATAGACTACACAAAACATTAAACATTTAAAATGAATTAAAAAATTTGATAAAAAAGTGCAAAGTGCAAGTCCAAGGACAAGTGCAAAGTGCAAAATAAAATATATGTATAGATATATAACAATTTAAGTACATACATAGATTCCCTCGCGGTCGGTGTCTTGCCCTTTGTCTTGCCCCTTGTCTTGTTCTCTTTAAAGACTTTCGGTGGTTGTGCATTAAACGGGATTCCCGCGCCGTGTAAAAATTCATCTATATTTTCAACTTTAACCTCAACTGTCACCAGCTGGGCAAAGCTGACCAAAGGTCGTAAGTTGCTGTAATAAAATATGTATTTTTAAAAATATCATCTGTATCTAATAATACTTTAATAAATATTGTACTTGATACATACAAACACATTGGGTTATAATTAATTTACAAATAAAACCTTTAAAATGTCTAAATTGTCATCGGGTGCAGATCAGAAGGGTGTTCTGGAGCAGATTCGTCGAGACTACTCCAACTTCAAGAAGACTGGAGCATCACGTCGTACAGCCAGCTATCTTTCAGGTCGTCTTCTTGTCCTCGAAGTGAACTTCAAGAACGCACTTGAGCATCAAGCAAAAATTCGACGAGGAGATGTCGAAGAAGGTCTGGAAGAGGAAGATTTTGATGAAATTTTTGATCTGCTTCAAGAAACATATTTCACTTACCGAGGTGAATTGGTCGATGCTATCGACAATGCCAAGTCAGCATCCAAAGAGAAGATTGTGGAAAGTGAATCCACAGGTGCTTCTTGTAATGAACTTTCATTACCCCAAATTCAAATTCCGCATTTCGAGGGCTCGTACACAAAATGGCGGGCTTTCCATGATGTCTTTTTGTCTTTAGTCCACACAAATAAAAAGCTGGGTGAAATTCAAAAACTTCACTACCTTAAATCCTCTCTGACAGGTGAAGCTGCTCGTTTGTTGCAGCATTTAGGGTTGTATTCTGGCAACTATGACAAAGCATGGGAACTGCTTGTCGCCAGATACGACCACAAGCGAGTGCTGGTAAACGCACACTTCCAACTCTTCTTTGACCAGCAGCAGTTGACAAAGGAGACTGCAAGTAACATAAAGTCCCTACTGGACACGTCCCAGGAATGTTTCCATGCCCTGGAAAATCTAGGATTGCCGGTTAGTTCTTGGGATGACATATTAATTTATATACTAGTACAAAAATTACCTGCTTTTACTCAGCGTTTGTGGGAGGAGAAGTTAGGTAGTTCGAAGGAGTTGCCCACACTTACACAATTTACAGCGTTCCTAGAAACGCGTTTTAGGACCTTGGAGGCAGTAGCTGGAACTAGTGGGCTAAAGGGCAGCGGTTCTTCTCCACACAAAGGTATTGCAGTTGAAAAGAAAACGGTGCTGCATGTTGGTAAGATGCAGTTTGCATGTAAGGTTTGTGGTAAAGGTCAGCATTCTCTAAGGACTTGTAAAAAGTTCATTGACTTGGAGATCTGCGAACGATCTAAGTCAGTGGACAGAATCGGGGTTTGTCGAAACTGTTTGGCATACAGCCACAAGACAAACCAATGTCAAAGCAGTGCGCGCTGCTATTACTGTATGCAGAAACACCATTCTCTGCTGCATTTTAAGAATCCCAGCTCCAAATCTACAAGGAATCATGAAAATACTTCTATAGGTACACAAACTTTCCACATAAAGACAAAAATAAATACTAACCAACCCAAAATTGTCTCTTCTGGAGTTGATCACCCAAGTGTTCTTTTGGCAACAGCAGTTGTTCGAGTCAGGTCGTCAACTGGTAATTATTTTCATCTGAGGGCATTAGTCGATCCTGGATCTGAAGCAACATTTATCACTGAGTCAGCTGTTGAATTGTTAGGGCTTCATCAACGACGAACACTCATTAAGGTATCTAGATTGGGAAAACTTAGAAGTGGTTCATGTCAACGGTATGTAAGTCTTACCTTTGGGTCGCTGGTAACACCTTTCGAGACAAATACACGAGCCTATGTGTTCAAGTCCCTGACTGGTCTTCTGCCATCCAAACCTTTAGCTCTGCAAAATTGGGAACACATCCAGGGTTTGAAGTTAGCTGATCCACAATTCGACAAGCCTGCGACTGTTGATATCCTCCTGGGAGCCGACGTTTACTCTGACTTTATTTTAGGATCAATTATCCGTGGCATAGATGAAAGATCGCCAATTGCACAGGAATCAGAGTTAGGCTGGCTTCTCCTTGGGAAGGCAATTTCACAAAATAAAGAATCTGTACATAGCTTCTTACAGGTTCTCGATAACAACACTCAGCTGCGAAGGTCCAGGGAACTGGAGGAGTTGCCTGTGAATACTAATGAAACTGCGGAAGACAAAACAGGTAAAAAGCATAATATTAACACAAAAAGAAGATTAGCTGATGGTCAAGATCAGCAATCGCAACCATTTAAAAACGGATGTAAGCCTGGGTTTGGTGCCTCGAAGTTAGGTGCCTTACGTAGGTTTCATCAACTGGAAGGAAGATTCCAGGAGGACCCCACACAACACAAGGAGCATTCCAAATGTTTAAAGGAATGCAAGAAGTTTCGTCAGATGGCCGTAGTTGACGCAAAGAATACCATACTGGATACACGACACCATTTCTACATTATTCACCATGCGGTATTCCTTGAGTCAACCAGAACTACGAAACTTCGTCGCAGTCCTGTGAACTACAAACGGTTTGTACGAAACTGCCGGGCACAAGCTGGAAAAAGAGACAGAGGTTCACTAAAGGCAGATGTAATTGTCGAAAGACTCGTCGCAATTCCTCAAGGAGACACTGCCTCGGAAGGGGTAAGTTACCTTGAGCGATGGAAGCTGATAAACTCAAACACCAACGACTTTTGTCGAAAGTGCCGCATCCTGTCCAGGATGAAACAGCGCCCGAAGTGGACAAGACGGAAGCCGGGAAACAAACACGGAGACTTAGTTCTCATCAACGATGAGAGACTACCGCCTTTGCAATGGCGACTCGGACGGATAACCGATACACATGCCGGGAAAGACGGACTTAGACGAGCAGTTACGACATGAATCAAAACCGGATAACTCAAACTGTCACACGGAAGGCAAGACAATTGAACGACACAACGCAAGATTCATAATACATACACTTTAAATAAAAACGTATAATGTTAAAAGCATTTATTTTCTTTTTAAAATAATTTATTTCCTTAATTAAATACAAATAATTATAAAATTTTCAACCTAGGTTTCCCTACACAGCACAACACATACAGTCCACTCACTCAACCACACAATATCATTCATATTGGACAACGCTGTGGAGGTCTGAGATTCCAAAATACCGACGGGAATTGAAGAATCGAAACCCCGACGGCATTTGAAGGTTTGGTATCCTCCCAGGTTATCCACTAAATCACACAAAATCATACAGGACAACGTCGCAAAGTCTCGAAATTCCAAAATGTCTACGGAAAATGGATAACCAAAATCCCGACGGCATTCGAACTTTTCGTGACACGATCAACGTTGTCCACTGAAAACACAACACAATATAACACAACACAACACAACACAACACAACACAACACAACACAACACAACACAACACTTAATCCTATCAACAGGTATTCTTTTCAAAAATAATTTAAAATAATTTAAAAACATACAACATAATAACACATGATAATACAATAAAAATCTTAAACTAATAAATATTTTAAATAACAATCATAATAAAAACATTAAAACTTTAACACAATATATATCTTTAACATAAATTGCAAAAAATAAAAAATCATAATATAAAAAAAAAAAATATAAATATAAACAAAACTTACTCCAGATTGAATTGCAACAACAATTCAACAGAAGGCGGATTCATGGCTGTACGTACACACACACACACACACGTTGGCCAGCAATTCGGCCATCATACATAACCGTTCGCGAAAATTTCGTCGCACATCGACGCACTGCACAACCATGAAACGCGTACGCGGAAAACAGTTATCGTACAAAACACATCACAAATTTTACCGAATTTGTAGGGAAAACCATCAATGGACTTTATTTTCATTTTCCCATTACATTTTTTTTTTGCCTTTTTCTCTTCGGTTTTTTTTGTTGCACTTGCACACGGTTGTCACTTTCGCGAAAACACGAATTATGTATATAAATATATACACACGCACGTATATACGATTGTGTACTCGCGCCGGTGTACACAATTCCAAACAAAGAAGAATTTACGGAAAACAGGGGGGCAGACAAAAATATCAATAATTAAATAAAAAACACTTACCTTATTCACAATAACAACAAAAAAAACTAAAAACTAAAAAAAAAAAAGGGGTAAAAACTAACGAAAACAAAAAAAAAAAAACCGAACACACGAAACGCAAATTGACCCAGTTTTGGTCAATGATCAAAACAAACTATTGGACAAAGCAAATTACGCATGTTTCATCTCCCTTTGTTGCTCGTTTGTTATTCGTCATCCTTGTCACCTACATGTAATGTTTCAAATTATTAACTTACAAGATTTTTGTTTCATTCACATGTAGATAGTCAACACACTCGCACTCACACAACACGCAAATCTGATGGCAAAAGAAGTACGACATACTCCAACTGCAATTGAGTACACTTGCGGACGAAAGTCGTCCACCGGGCGGGAGCATGTTCGGAAGTACAACATACTTTATTATTGAAATTATTATCTTTGGCTTGTTAAAACCATAAATTAATTACTTTGCTTGAAATTAAGATAAACTATGTAAATTGAACTTTTAACCTAAATGTAAACGGATTAACGTAACGTAGAGTTCAGATTTTGCCTTGTATGACAGTTAATGTAAAACGTAAATATGGAAGTAATTTCCGGATGACGAATAAAGATCTCTCTTTGCTGTGACCTTCAAGAAGAAACGACGTGTTTTATTTAACCGAATTTTTTCTACCCCACTTTTTTACCCCACACGTATCAAATAAAGAAAAGTTTAAACCCTACACACCCCAACACTTATCTTGCATATCTACTACGTTCTGAGGAAAGATTTGGCGAGAGACCAAACATCAATGAAGTTTCCATCACGTCATACGAGTTCTGTCGCGCAGAAGTTGTTCTCTTCCTTGCAAGCAACCAGGAAGCTTAGAAGTCTTCGAAATAGACATAAATTAGACGTGGGAATGGCTACCTGGACTACATCAGTTCAGTATTCCACACGAATACTATTGCATAAAATTCAATAAAACTCTAACCTAGGACATGATTTCACTTCTTTGTTTAAATTATTCGAGTAGGTTGGTAACAAAAAGACGTTTCTTCAAGATGTCACCAGTCAAGATTCACTGACTCATTTTGAAAGTTGCGCGAAGGTCGTGTTCAATGTGACTCCAATCTAGTTGCCACTTATTTATTCTACATATAATAGATACCCATGTATAAGCTCGATGGTACAGGTTTGAATTCGACACATCTGGAACTATTCTGACGGGATCTCAAATATTGCCTTATCCTTTTAGAGCTCCTGACTATGCATGCTTAGATATGTGGGCTCAAAATTGATGAATACGTAGTCTCTTCGACTTGAAAATGATTGGCCGGTTCCAGGAATTTTTGTAGGACTAAAATTTGGTCGATTGTCGATCTGGAAGTCGAATGGTATCTTGCAGACGGGCTTTAAACACGCTCATAATTTAATGAAGAAGAGCTTGTAAGCATAATTTAGGGGTATGTCTCTGCCAAGCGGTCAGGCGTTATTGTCTGCCTTGCAAATGGTGCGATGCAGTCAACAATTGTCTCGATTTTATTTTTCGATTTACGTATAGACGAGTAACATGTTTAGAGGCTGGTCCACTGCAAGGTAGTTTTCAGAGGAATGTCTTCAAAGGCTGAGACTAGCTTTTCATAGACTTTCTACCCTTAGCAAAGTGTGTATTAAAAAGTGTTTTGTAACGTCTCTTAGAGGAAACTCTTCCAGAAGTCTAAGTGGTTCTTTGACTACTAACAAGTTCTATAGAAGGCGGTGATGCCATTCCTGCATTGCGGTTTGATTTGTCCTACATGTCTATGATCTTTATTTTCTAGCTTGGTGTTGATGTGCGAAGCTAATTGATCAAACTGAGAAAGGCCTGTACTCCAAAGCTTGAAGGCGCTGTAGTTATTGCCTCTGGTTCGACAATGTTGTAAGCAACCCTTTTATGAAGAAAGCATATTAATTGAGACTTAAGACTTCTACCGCTGGGTATGGTATGCACTAGGCGGCAACAACCTGGTGCTGTAACGACTATCAATGGGAATTATTTTACCTCCTCAAAGTAAGCTGGGGTACTGGTCTCGTAAAACTAGTCTTGACTTGCTAAATTTTCAAGCGTGAACATTGGTAGTAACACTATCACTGAACTGGGCTTCTGGAGGAAGAACCCACGTGACCGACAGTGAGCTTCGCCGATTTCTTATAAGGATTTTTCAGGACTATTCAGGTTGCTGAAATAGAGATGGCGGGGAAAAAATTCTAGATTGAACAATGAAGTGTGTTTCTGTCTCCGGAATATCATGCCACTTTAGCCTAAATAATGCGGTTACTTTCCTTGCCAAATAAAAACCCTACTTTTGCGAGTGTTCTATAGCTTAGACAAGAACGGATTAAATGTTGATGGTGCTGCTCTTTAGTTCTAAGAAATAGACGACGTCTATTGAATGTCTCTATCAGCTTCTCGACAAAACATTTTAGGTCAATTTAATACCGAGATTGGTAGTGGTTACATATAGCTAGCACACGGTTTCACCTAAAAATATAAATTGATGATTTTGCGATCGACGCAAGGCAAAGCAAGATAATTAGATTTTCCGAACCGTCAGTGTTAGTTACATCTACGGAAATGTCAGACGTTACAACAACGAAGAAGTACTCTAAATGGATTAAACGGCTGCAATCGCAACAACCCACAAGAATATTCGACAATCGCGCAGACCTCAACTTCACGTCAACACCTTTGTAATCTGCACGAAGAATGGAAAATCAGTACCATCGATGCCAAAAATCTTTGAAAAATACCGCAAATGACGGGAGAGTTTTACCCGAACTAGGCCACGAACCCCTTGGTTTGATGAAGCTTGAAGGTAAGTTTAGCGAGCAAAACAACTCGGCTATGAAGCGATGTGTATAGAAGAACGCGTGGGGCTCTTTCGGTTTAGGAGGAAGGGTGGAGAGAGACACATTGGCCTCTCTGTGACAATATTCGGAATTTTTACTGAGCGTTAACAGGAACATGTCCAATCAACAAAACTCAAACAGAAAACTGTAGAGATGAGAAAGGAAATTGAGTAGAAGAGTCACAGGGCTAAGGATATCGGGAAACCACTTCTGCGGGGAGGACCAAAATTTCAGAGAACAAACCATTCATAAAGGGAATTCACCAATATCGGAGCTCAAGTATTACAGCCTATCTGCCGAACTCTTTAAATCAGCAGGAGTTTCACATATAGTACTGCAGATTTTTGAAAAAAATTAAAAAGTTCAGATTGATACTTACCACTTCTTTATCGATTTTAAGGCCACGACTATAGAGATGGTCATTACAGAGCCATGTCCAGTTTTGACATTTCTGCTTAATCCAGACCGTCCAATTAAATTAATGACGCTGGAGAAAGTTCACTGCTACGTAAAAGTTGGGGGCAATCTCACTGAGACTTTTGATTACGAAAAAACAATTTAGGCAAAGTGATGCGCTGAATACTCGAGAAAATTGTTCGAAACTTTCAAGCCAGCAGTAGAAGCACGATTTTCTAAATATATGTAATAGTGCTTGGATACGTTGAAGGGGTTGATATCATTGGCGAAACACGGCGAATGAGTACAAAACCAAGTGTATGCTATAACAGCGAACTCTACGAGCAAACTCTGGATCTAGTCGGGGATGGCTTGGATATGAAGATCGAGAGAAATCGAACGCGCTGACCCGAAGGCCCTTCAACTCTAGACGGAGAAACGAAGCTAGAGAGCAAGACCTCGCTTTAGGTGGCGAACTTAAATGGAATGGATCCTTAACTGTCCTAGAGTGGCAGTCTGCTAAAGATCGCGCTAACCGGGCTGTACAGTCATATCATTAAGAAAGTTAAAAAAATTTTTTTCATTATCTTTCCAGTATGTCGAGACATCGAGATGCCGAGAATAATGTTGGATTCATATTTTAACGGAAATAGGGGTCAATAAGCCATTTGTGGGTTTTAAGAAGCAATCACGTTATCGACTTTAAAAGAAAAGGGTTTGTAAGATGCATGTCTTTTACTGAAAAAAACGTTGGCCTACTTTAGAAATAGATGAGCGCCCAATATTTGAACATATGGTTTTCAACTCAGTATGTTCATAATCTCCGACTGATCTTCGGAGATCGCTCCTTGATAGATACATCAGATTGCATAAGTTTACAAAACTATTTTTTTCTCGAATAAATTGTTGTATTCGGCACCACAGACTCCTCCTAAACTACACAATTACATCTCAAATCAAAATATATACTCAAAACTTACTTCAGAAAGTCAATTGTGTAATTGTTTTCGTGTCCTGAGGTGAGAAATATCCTTTCGTTAACCTAAATCGGAAATTTCAAAACTTTTACAGTCCTTTTCTCTAATCGATGATATATTGGCACACTCATTTCGAATTTTTCTCATCGCTTAACCTATAAAATCCACATGTGTGCTGATCACGTAAACGATGTTATATTCGTATCTGTTTTTTCGTCGTCCTTCCACAAGGATTTACTTCAAACTTTTGCCCTCATGAGCGGAGCACAAATTTATTATTGAACAACGATAAATTTGTGTTCGTTTTTCTTTTCCTTTTGCTGAAAAAAGTTTTAATTACGATTCCTTTAAAGGATCTGGTCCAATTGCACTCGCCTTCTAGTAATAGTGGGTGGTAGTGGCATAAGGATTAACAAATGAACGGAATTCCATTTAAGAAACACCCGAAACTCTCCTCACCATTTAAACCATTCCAAAATGCACGTGCTGATTTAGGGCGTGTTTGTTGCACCTTGTAAAAGGATTACAAGGGATAACGACTTAGATCCTGCTATACGGATAGCCTGCTAACTAGGGGTAGCGCTTTTGCTCCCCCACTTTTCTCGATAATTAATTGCGGGCAATTAAAATAAATTTTCCTTTACAATGATCGTATCCACAGGGACTAAAAGAAGATGAAGAAGAAGAAGCAAAAGAATACCGACTAGTAGCAGTAGAAGCAGAAATTGTTTCCCTGCAATTGCAGTGTAACCAGGCGGATTGTAATTCCCCTCAACGCAGATTGTAATCTGTGTTCTTTTTTTTTCTTTCTTTTTATTTGTCGGAGTCCGTTCTTCTTCCTCCTTCGATGTTAGCCCCAAAGGAATTATTTTGGGCGAAATGTTAAGGACGTCTCATAATGGTAACGTTTAATTGCTTAGTGTGGTGTTGGATGCCCGAAATTGCAATGTTACTACGAATCGGTTTTTTGTTTTTATGCTGGAATTGTTCCTGCTTGTCGTTGTTCGCGGACCGGATGCTCACTACTACAATGAAGTTAATGGCTTATGATGGTAGGTCATTTATTCATTTTGATTGCTTGAGAAGTGGAACGCAGACCTCGGAAGAACTATGTTGCCTCTTGTATAAATAATTCTGCAACATAAATTTTTGGCTTTTCGATTGGGAGATTTATATTGGCCGGGATGTGCGCCGTCAGTAACGGAGATGGCTCGCGCCTCCTGAAGGTCGTTAAATTTAATTGAATTTGAACTGAATGTGCTGAGACTGAAGCTGGGACTGACTGAAACTCTGATACTAAAGCAAACACCAGCTGGCGAAGCGTAACTGGATATGATATACTACTTTGGTGAAAAGTTTGATGTACACGCATGCTTGATGATGGCTGATGGTTTATGGTTGAGTGGAGGAAACGTACTATGGGGTGTAAAGATAATTAAAATGCGTTTTAGGCAGCGGATGCTTTGATGTCAGCTATAAATAGAATACAGCCAAGTTTGACATTGAACAACTGCTTGTCAATGATTGTTAACAGTCCTTAAATTGTATAGAAATTATCAATTATTTAATTTTATGTCTTAAAATTAACTCAAAAGCTAACAAATTTGACGCTGTGCACAAAGTTTCCTTAAAGGGATCTCCAGCCAATAATAAATCAAGTAAATACCCTGCGACCATAGAATAACATGGTAATGAAAGTAAACCATTAAACATTAACTAGTCTTCCAGAGCTGAAAATGTTAGGCCGCACCTTTTGGCTATAAAACAGGTTCCCAGACCTATAAAGACCAGCCAAAAGGCCTTATAGCGTCCCCAATTTTTAACGGGCTTGAAGTTGGGTATCTAGTTTTTCCCAATCGAATTAATTATGACTAGCGCCGATAAATTTCTGTCGGAACTGCACAATGGTGCAATTTTTTGAAAAAAATTAGCACATGTCAGGTGGCGCAAAATTAATCACCCTACCGGAAGATGGTATAATTTTTGCAAAAACTGTCGTACGTTAATCATATTTGACATTTGTGAACTAGATAGCTGCAGTATACAAACAGATAAGCAATGGAGCGCAAGAGAGTGGAATAATTGTGTCGATGTTTTTGACCAATAATCGGTCGGTGGTGTTAGCGCAGCATGAATTTCGACGTCGTGTTGCCCCAACTGAGCAAACATTCCGGCGCTTAGCTACTCGACTCGAACAGAGTGGAACCACAGGAGACCATGCAGGGCGTGACCGCCACCGGTCTGGTCGTTCGGCCGAGAATATCGCGTCTGTGGCTTCCGATGTCGCTGAGATCGAAGAAACATCAACCAAACGACGGCCACGTAATTGGGCATCACGGCGCATTTTAGTGAAGGACCTACAAATGTTCCCATACAAAGAGAAAACAGTGCATCAGTTTATGCCTCCTGACCGGCAGTCGCGAATGAATTACTATAAAGCCATCCTCAATCTCAACAACGAAGAGGACGATATTGTGTCGAAAATCATCATGAGCGACGAGGCGCATTTCCACTTAAGCGGTCAAAATCTTAGTTTCTGGGGCACTAAAGCGATGCACGAAGAGCTATTACATCCACTCAAAGCCACTATTGGAAATACGGTCACTGTTACTGGGGAACGCTGCAGATCCATGAAAAACGGCTTCTTACTGCCGGAAATGGATGAGAGGGGCTTGGTGAACATATGATTTTAACAAGACGGTGCAACCGTACACACAACACGATCTACAATGGATATTGTGAAGGAAGCGTTTCCTGGTTGCGTAATCTCCCAATTTGGCGATTTCGCATGGCCGATTTAATAATCCCAGACTTCTTCATTTGAGGTTACTTGAAGTCGCGGGTTTATGCCAACAAGCCTCAGACAATCGCAGCCCTTAAGGAGAATATTCGACAGGAATGCGAACAGTTATCACCGGAAATCTTGCGTCATGGAAAATGCAGTCACAAATGTGTATGAAACTGGCGACAGCCACTTGGCGGATATCATTTTTTCCACTTAACAGAAACAATTATAAAAGTCCAAGTAAAGATTTCCATCACTCAAAACTATTTTTTTTTATTTAGTAAAAAAGTAATTCAAAAACAATTTTAATCAAAAAAATTATTAATGTGGCGCTACCTTGTATAAGTGAACTCTCTAACTACTTCAAATTGGAAGCAATCGACACCGGCATTTCACTTCAGGCAATGAGCGACCACACCAAAGCAGATTGCTGAGGACGTGTTAATCTAAGTGGAGTCTCATGGTAGTACATCATCAAGTCGGTGAAAGTTTGAAAAAGTATTTTTAAGGTTTAACAGCACAACCAGAGTGATTTTTGCGAAATCTTGCAGCCAGCCAACGTTTTATAAAGCTCTAAAATCCCACAGCATTGGCTTGAAATTTTTTTGTACATTTTGAGATTTGTCTTAGCGTGACGGGGTGGAAGTCATAGTGATAAAAGTCGTTGGTCGATGGATATGATATATAAGAGCTCTAAACGTTCAAATAGTACACTAGGCGGGATATGGAAAACGTGGCGTTACCATATTTGTAGACAACACATATGAATTTGAAATTCAAGTCAAAACTGCAAGCGCCCCAGTTTTAAGTAACTCCTTGTGCAGTCCATCAGAGGTAACAGTCTTGTTATATATATATGAGGTTCTCAGCTGTCCAGGAAGGCATTACGTCATAGTTAACTGAATCTTCCTACCCCGTTTATATATGTAGTTAACGTAAATTAAGCAATTCATGACAAATTGTCGCTTAAGGTTCTCAGTTCGAGTTTCCAGCTTATAGCAGCTTTATGATGCTTAAATTTGTTATGCAATGTTTCGCAATTTTCCAATCTTTTTGGACGAAACGCTGGGTGGTCTATACTTTTCCGCATTAATTTTTTGTTATAAATAATCTTTACTATATTTATGGATATTTATGCGGCACTAGATCGGGTAATACAGTTTTTAAATGCTTGTGTAGCGCGCTCCAAATTCGCACTTTCTAAATATACTAAGGCGCTTAGCGCGTTAAGTATTATATGTAGCCGACGTTGCACATTTAATGTCGGCCCATGGTGTGGCTATCTTAATGCTGCAGAAATTTGCAAACCGTAACTGCTTGCTGTTGTCGTATTTGAGAAGCTATACTTTCTGACTAGCCCAGTGCTCCCATGGGCCATACGGATTTATTGGCCACGACGTTTTAAAAATTCTTTTAGCTCAGAAAATGCAGTATATCGCTTGATTTCACTGGTAGAATCTTTCCATCCAGCTTTTGATATAACATGCAAACTTCTGAAGGCAACACATTTATATTACATTTGAAGAATAACATATTTACGCAGTCAGATTTACTATCTAAGCATGCAGCCTAGTGCAGTTGGTTGTTGTGGCACGAATTTTGCTGTCTATAATTAGTTAGTCAGAAATTTTAGCTTTATAGGGTAGCTCTTACTTCTAGAGGAAGTTAACTACAGAAAAATTTAGAACATTGGAATAGCTCTTTTTGATTATACTGAGACGCATTCCATGCTCCGAATAAGCTGGTGTGAAATAGTAAGCCTTTCACCACAAAAGGACAATTCACTAGTCTGCTTAAAAACAAATATCACATCCATCCATGAAGTGCGATGTGATGGACTGGCCAAACAAAAAAAGCGGGAAGGTGTGTTGCTAATACAATATGTGTAGGTGTACTAGTATTACGACAATTATGCAGCGAACATTGTCATACCTTTGCACAATGCCTGCTGGTAACCTTAAGTATTATGTATTCTGGCTTATATAGTAGGACGTAACATATAGGCAATAGGTAGATGTACGTCATGCATATAGTTCAGCATTCAATACTAATTTCGTAGCCTCTCAAATGTCAGCCTCATGCGTCATTCATACATCATTCATCAACTAAAAATACACATGTATGTTACTTCTTAATATGATCAATTAATTGACTTTGGTTCCTTTGATGGTTTCAAATCCCCTGGCACAGATGGCATATATGTATAAAGTTATTCTAAAAATCATTGTAGAGCAGCAGCCAAAGAAGGTCTTTATTGCTTGGCTGGCACTAGCATACATACCAAACCCATCGCGAATTGTAGGAGTAGCCTTTATGACTACGCGATCGCCAAAAGCCCCTTGTCTATCAGTCTGGTTTCCATCATGGTGAAGAGCATGCAAGGAATGATCAAGCTTCAATATGCACTCCAACGCAACTGATCCCTCGGCAGCGATTTAAAATCTATTGAGTTGGAAAGGCGCTTTTGACACCACTTTGAACGCGCTGGACATTTTCCACGACATACAGGGTGCCTTCGACAAAACAACTTTTGACGGCATGTGTAATACGGGGCATACGAAATGTTGGGGAATAGTGTCCACTTTGCGGATGCTGAGAGTTTGATTTGGACATGAACTGCTATGATACGACCAAATCGTTTATGTGGATTTTATTCTTTCACAAGAATTTGTTACTGCCCCTTTGACTAGACTCAAAAGGATTGTCTGTCTAAGCTGCATAGGGGCTTTACCAAGATCGCTTTAAACTGCTCTAGACGCACTGATGAATTTCATTCCCCTTGATATTCATTGACTGTACTCTGAAAATCATTCCATTCGATAAGAAGTGGTCTTTTGAAGATCAGTTTCGAAGACGTTGTGCGCTAGCTGTGTTATGGATGATGTCACCTGATACAACACCAAAACTCCTCTTGCTCCAAAAATGCGAAGTTGACCTTTCATGTACTTAGGGATAGTGTTGGCCAGAATCTGAGTCAGGAAAGAAATCTATCTAGGATGCTGTCCTGGTGCCTTATTTTGTCTATTTGCAATGCAGCGATATAAAGAATTCTAGTGGCAATGAAGCGGGCGAAATATGTCCGTCTGAAGCGAAGGCCAAACTATGCCTATGAAACTATGTCTTGCTAAAACTCTCAGTATTTTGAAGTTAGTTCGAGAGCGCAAGGTCTTCTTAAACGCACTCCGAGTATTAAATTCAGTGAGTCTTGCTTGGGTTCCGTAAATTGAGATTGTCGGTGAACTTTCTAGGAATGATTCAGAGGAGAGTTTTTCACGACAGGGTTTGCCTGTTTCCATGCACAGCTCAGCGAACTCCTAATACGAACCAGCGAATATTTTCATATTTTTTTTTGTTTATTAATCCACAGACAAATTAAGCTCTGTACTTTTGGAATAGTAAAATTGTCACTAGTCTGTCTTTAAATGTACTAAAAATGATTTATTCAGAGTCAGCTCACTCGTAATTCGCTGAAGATATTATGCAGATGGCATAACTCCCTAGGATGCTGGCAGGCTAAGCAAATCTCTCCCGATGGACTTTTCTGCTGTTTCTCAGTAGGGAAGAGTATAGACGGCTTACTGGCATCGTAACGCAACAGTACGCTTTTGCTAAGCTAAGCACCTAATGTGCCAGACATCCTGCCACGATTGCTGTAGAAGTGATGACGATATCGCGGAATAATTCGCGCCTACGAATTAGGCCGCAGATACTGACGTGATGCATGCTGGTATTATAGACACTTCATTACTGAAACTTTACGCATTTTTCTTCGAAATACTGAGAAATCCCAGTAAAAGGAACATAAAATGAGTACAATGGACTACTTCTTTGTCTGACTGCTCTATATCGGTAGAAAACAAAAAAAAAAACGATCAATGGAACAAACTATTTCAGACTTGCACTGCGTAATTATTAGAGCCTTCATGATCGACGAGGAATTTCAGGGGAATATTTTGTCACATGTAATCTAAATGCGGATACCAAAAATAAGACTTATCGATTTTGTCATGTCAATTACCAACTTTGAGTAACGTGTACTCGTATTTACTCGTATCCTGACCAAAGTACTACTAACCAGGCTAAGCATGAACTTACGTGAGCCCGACATGTTCTTGACTTTTTTGGGGTTTGTTTATTTAGGGGGCCGCCATTGGCTCAAACCATTACCTTGTACGTGCAAAGTGTAACCCGTCTCAATTAGTTTATATCTGCAAAGCTGAGCCCTGAATAGAAGGCCGTCATCGGATGCGAAAAGTCTGTCTTTTACGGCTTGATAGTCGACGCCGGTCAAGTTATTTAAAATTTTTTCCCTTTCACGCACCACTGGAGGAAAGGTCTTCATCTACTACGCCGTCACTCCGACATGGATTCCGGAGAGCGCGCTCATGTTCATCTGGTCTACATGCTTCGGCCATTGTAGCCGTTTAATTCAGCTTGTATAGTTTATTCTTGAATCTTTTATTCCATTCACTTTTAATCAAAACCGGACCAAGAAATCCTGGAAGAATTTCACAATGTCTTTGCCGCTGCGCAGTAGAAAGAAACTGAAGGAATTGATGTGTTATATGATATAAAGTCAATCAGTTTGTTCGAGAAGGACCTTTCATATTTAACTGCCTCATTACCTCAAAGGAACAGCGATTGGTGTCGTTGTCAGAACCAGTAACGAAGTCAGTAACAACTTCAAATCCAACCGCATTTGAAATGTGGGTCGCTCAAAACATCCGTGATGAATGTCCTCTTTTAATCAGCATATACTTTTGCTGCCTTTTTCGCCTGAATGATGCGAAACCTCATCATAGCGCATCTCTTTACCTAAGTTTTTCTGTCACCGAAAGGCTCTGTGAGCAATTAACCGACGTTGAGAAAACACCGACCATTCTAAACCGCGACTCACAATCATGCACTATTCCAGGAATACTCTGTATTGAACGTTACTAAAGGGTGACCAGGTAGCAATGTTAGTTTTTTTCAATTGTTATGTTTCAGCAGCTGTCAAAGTTACCAATAACATTCAGCTGTCAAAATATTCAGTAAAGTTTGCCAACGTGAATTACCTCGTGAGATCGGTCATCATCATGGCTTCAGTGTTGCCTGCACTCATTTGTTGCACCGTGGAAAAATTTGAGCGTGAGTACACTCTTTTGGATCTTATGCCACCAACCAAACAGAGATTGGTGTAAAATGAAGAAAACATAGCCGCCGTTGCTGGCAGTATCGAAGAAGACCCAGAAATGTCGATTCGGCGCCGATAGGCTGATTTGGTCATTGACAGAGTCAACCCGACTTATTTTGCGGTTGGATTTGTGCCTACATTCGCATAAGATTATGCTGACGCATGAATTGAAGCCGGATGACTATAGAAAACGCCGTGAGTTCGTTAATTGGGCGCCGGAAATGTTGGCCGGAGATCAGGATTTTGGCCCATTTCTGCTTCAGCGACTATGTCAGCACGCAAAATTTCCGTTATTGGAGCGAACACAATTTATAAGTGTTTGGCCAAGCAATAATGCATCCCCAAAGATTGACTATTTGAATAATGTGGCATGAATGTAGCTTCAAAATAAAGCCAGAATTAATTTTATATCTCACACCCTTTAGAATATAATAATTTAAAAGTGAAAATTTGGTTTTGGGTGAACTATCCAGTTCTAAAGATACACTGAAGTAGACCAATTGGGTTGTTAACAAAAGCTTTTAGTACTCTCGCGTCATTCAACATCTGTTGATGGATTCTCGTAGGCGATACTACCGAGAGCTGGCACGGTCACCCTTTATACAAAGCCATTTATCAGCCATACTTTTTGAAGACATGTAAATACATGTACAGCTACATTCTGGTATTCTTTGTCGAAACAGAGTTTACATTGTAATAGCCGAGAAAAATCCAGTAAATCGAAGACGGTATCCCGATGGCTTTTTGGTAGCACTGTTACTTTATCTCTATACTTGATGTTGGCGACATACGACATTTTGAGAGATTAAGGGACATTCGATTGCACATTCTCCTGTGATCTCTTGCGATTGTAGATCTTCCACACTATTATTATCCTAAGAGTATTTTGTCATTGTTGTCTGCGTCAATGTAGTTCGAGTCAATGTTAACTCTTCGGGACATTCGGATATCCGATCGCTATGTGATTAGCCTCGTTAAAAAATTGACCGAGAGTCTTCCAATTTTCATTTTGAACATTGAGATGCGGGAAAGAGATACCTGGGCAGAAGAGACAAATTTGCCGGAGGAGGCTCAGAAGGAAACACCTATACTTAACATCCTGACTAGCCCTGAAAAGTCTAGAGTCAGTCATCTTACAGAGTATGTATGTGTCATTATTTCTCAACACTTGTTTTTATAAGTTTAACTGTTCAAATTCAATTGAATGGGAACAGTATCTAGTAGCTGCAATGTGGAGTTAAATTAAGCACAATTGACGGTAGTCAGAGTTACAGCACTGTTCATCGTCGGGTTGATGGCAGCCAGTGATTGGTTTAATGGTGCATCACGTTCAAAAAACTACAATAGGAAGAGATCGCCTGAACCTCTGTAAAATACAGGTGCCAAAATGTTCCATCGAAATGTAATGCAAAGAATATAAATGACAAAGATGCTACAACACTACTTGAAATCTTAAATACCAATTTATTTCGAGATCTCAAGCGCCTTACAATGTGCAACAAGAAGCAATTCGCTAATGTCCGAGTGGTGAAGCCTGTTAATCGGAAGCCGAGCCTTTTTTTTCGTACTGTAGTGTAGCCAACATTTAATGGGGAGGCTAAATTGTTAGTGCAATCAGCTTGTTGTTATTTTCTATCTGTGAAATGTAGCGCTACTGAATACGTAACCAATTAACAACAGTATATCAATGAATCGAACGTCCTTCTTCATATAGGAAGTGTGGCCGTTTCCTTTCTTTTCCATTCATCTCTACCCCTTTCTCGGTCATCGCCTTAAGCTACTGATGCGTGATGTGTCTCTATTCCCGTACTACTCAACATAAAATCTGATTGCGTGTCACTGCATTGGTAAAATATTTCCCAACCTCTTAGATAAACAAAGGATAATAAAGTTATACTCACACCCTGATTGAGCTGAAACAACAGGAACAACAGCTGAACAAAACGTTTACACCACGAATTACTTCATAGTTGGTAACTATGTCCGATACTGCACCCTGAAACAAATTAAAAATTGATTAGTCCGCCATCGTTAGATACAATTTCCTCCCCCAACTACCAACCCCAAACGAATGACCACAGAAAAATTTCTTTCATTTTGACGATGAGCAAATTAACCAAACGACACGAAAACTAAATTCATTGCCATCTTCACCCCAACCCAGCTAAGGTAATTTTTTAATTTCCCGCCCATTATCGTTCTGGCATATAACAGACTCTCAGGGTGCAACTATTTGTTGTTCCATTCACTTTTGACAGCTTAATAGACGCGGCGGCTAAATTTCAGGAAGTACGAACAGAAAAATGAACAGCCGATCCCTGGTTTCCGGTTGTAATCTATCCAAACTCGAACAAAAGATACTCAGATAGTGGCAGATACAAAGTGAGGGAATTCCTTAATACGAACCCCTGGTAAGGAATTTCTTGTGACACGGTACAGATAACTGTTTGTGGTCATAATTCTGAGAAAGTGGCGTGGAATTATGCGACTAGGTCACGATATATGAGGGGTGGCCCAAAAGCCTAATGACAAAAGTCCTGATGATCCTTTCGCTATATCCGTAGCCAGTGACTACTTTCGATATTTATTAGCTGGTGTGACGGGGTTGACAAGTTTCGCTTTGTTAACAGGCGAATTAATGGAGTGGAGTGTTCAAGTTTGGTTTGTGGTTTTTTTTTTTGCCAATGGGGGGCAGTAACAAGTGTTACAACTTAGGGGCTTGTAAGGTGCGGACAATGCGACTTAATTAATGCACAGTCCGTGTTATGGCTTTATTAGTGGTCACATATTTATTTGGTGGTTGTCGGGATTGGCTGGGTGGTAGACAGTTGTGGGGGTTTACCGATTAATTTTGCACCCTGTTTCGGAATTGGTAAGGAGCTGATATTTAGTCATCAGGAGTATTAGGAATGCCAACTAAATCATACTTCTCTTGTAGGTCTACACTACCCTTCCATTTAATTCTCTGCCAACATGCTTTTCATACCCAATACAGCCTTAATACTTTACAGAACCTAATTGTGGGACAACAATTCAAAGAACTTTGCGGAAAGTGCGGATAAGACGGTAAAAGCTACGTTCTCAATGCAATCTAAAATCAGGTGAGGCGATGATTACCGCACCGAAATCAAGCTATGACCCTTCCAGAAAAACGTTAGCTCATCTAACTGAATTTCAATAGTCTTCGAACCATGTTACAGATTTTATTGCAGAAGAGGATAAAACTAAAGAGTTGAGTTGCTATGCGACATACGAGTAGTACCGAGATACCTTTACATGAGTTCTAGGGCTGACATATGATTCCGTTTGCATTGATGCAGAACAGAGACTAAGATTTTGCAACTTCTGCAACATAAACCTTTGACAAAAAAAAACGGAATTAATAAATACAATCTGTGACGACTAGGACATGTGGAGCGCATGGACTGACACCTCTGCTCCTGCCTCCTCCTTTAAATTGAACCGAAACGGAGGACGTCGCAGTCGAGGAGGAAAACAATATCTAAGGTGACATACGAATGGATAGGATCTCCCTTTCAGCACCTAACTCCAAAGTAGAACCGAGAGATGCATGACTGAGAGCTCGCTTAGTAACAACTATGCCAAATTCAGCTTTGCTGCGAATGACTGTCTTTCACGATTGCTGGTAGGATAACAATTTCACCCATACATACGAAAATATATAAAAGAATGATGATTCTCAGATTTTATCAAGAATCTGGAGGACTGTAGACCTTCAATAGGCAAATTATATTATTGTTTGTAAGACATCTCCTTGCGATAGCCCAGAACATAAAACAGAACATGAGTGATTCATTTCAAAGCAGAAATTAAGCTGCCAAGCCTACGTCTAGATGCTACTTTCGACGTAGAAGGCTCCAAGATGAAACATGTTCGATTGCAGGAATTTGCCCTAACAAGCTCCAAGAAGATACAAATTAGGCATCCGTAGTCTAACAAATCTGTCTATTGTAGCTTATGACTAACCGAGCAACAAAAACAGTGAGAAAAGATGAAGTTTTCCTAGTTCCTTCCTGTAACCACATCGCAGCAATTGGCTGGTATACATGAAATGGAAGCAGTAACCTGGTGCAGTTATTAGGTTCGTTGTCTACTGCGCTCGAAGGTACAAGTGGTAGAAAGGCTAACCAATTTTACTAACCCCACCACCCTTCGAAAAAAAATTAACTGTTTATGAAGGACTGTCTCACTATCCAGTTATTCGGCGTCGGCGAATGATCATACTGAAAGTAAGAAAGACTGGGTCTAGATCCATCGCAGACTGCCGTGACATTAACAAAAAACAAAGATCACTGATACTGCAGTTGAGCTACATTACAAGCTTTTTTAATGGCATCTTAGAGACCGGGGCCCTATGCCTCAACCAACATAGTTCTTCAGCTAGTTCGATTCCAAGCTAGCTGCCTACCTTAGATATGGCCTTCCTATTGGGGTGGAATCGAAGATCATTCGAGCTGAAGCACTGGTGTTCATGCGCTCTATATGACCTAGGCTTTCTGACCAGATCCACGTACAGCCGATATAGTTCCACGTTATACTTTCGTTTCCACACTTCGTCAACACAGACGGGATCAAATGTCATACAAAGAATTTTCCGCTGATATCAACTAAGAGACCATTCGTCCTCTCATGAGAGTAACCATGATTCTGCGCCGTGCAACAGAACAGGAATGATGAAGGCCAGGGATGGTATGGTGTCTTTTTCGTTGCTTGAGTTAGGGCCATTCTGCTCAATTTTCTTCTTTAGTTGGCAAGAGTTATCCTTCGCTCAATTTCCGGGCTTATGTCAGAACTGGAGCTCACTGCAGAGCCTAGGTATATTTTTGCCTAAGTTTTCGGTGTTGATTGTCCTCTTTTGACGACAACATACATTTTGTTTAGCTTTCATAGACCGCCAGATACATTTTTGTTGTTTTGTGTCAATTCTCGTTGACATCAAGCTGGTTTCTTTGATTATGTCAATGTCATCTGCATATGCAGAAAGCTGGTCAGATATTTGAGATATCATGCCTCTACTTCCGGATGGTGAGTTGCCCGCATTACTTTTAAGTACGATGATTAACCCTGTCTGAGACATTATGAAATTCGGTGAGGTTTGTTCTGACTCTGACTGAGCGTCGTCAATTTTTTATCGACATCTTGCATAGTCAAATGTATTAGTCAGGTATGCCAAGACCAGACATGATAGGCTGACTTACAACGCTATCACATCTTCATCAAGGTCTATCCCAGAGTGCAAATTTGTCCGATGGTGGTCTGAAACCATACTAATATGGACCTATCAGGTTGTTCACGATCAGTTTAAGACGTTAACATACGTAATACGCCAGCAAGGGTCTTGTATGCAATGTTTAATAGATTTATGACGGTTTAGGGTCATTTTTTTCCACAATTGGACAGACGATGCTCAGATTCCCCTAAGCGGGTATGTTTTCTTCTGAACAAATTGTTCAAATGAATTAGCTTAACGTATCGTTTCCTCCAGCTCTAAAGAGCATCCATGGAAAGTTACCGAGCCTCAATTCAGGGGTTCTATACGGATATAAAGACCAAGCTTACTGCCTTTGGTACACGCGGTCTTTACCTTTGCCAAATGGATGTAAGTCAACCTACTGACAATTGAAAAAATTACTCGTCGTGAGACTTATCAGGGAGGACTCGCTCGTAAGTCCACATGTTTTGACAACCAATAAAGAAATTTGACCAATTAAGATGGGCAAAACAACGAACTATATGCCAAACATTGAAGAGTCATGCTGCGCACCACCAAGAAGCAAATGTGCATCTGACGGAGCCATCAGTGACATCAACGTGATGTGACTCTGATAGCCTAATTAAACTTAGGTTCAAGATGTCCTATCGCTTCAACGCATTGCGAATCATCAATAAAAGTCTTGAGAAGCCAAGAACAGCGGTAATATAAATACCCCGACATGAGGTCAAGACAATTCCTTGGCAAAAATAACATGGGCCTTCACTGTGACAAATATAATTTTAATTTTTATTTAATTTTGGTGGGAGGGGGGGGGGGGGGCTGAGGCCCCTATTTATTTGGCTTAATACAAGCTTAATCTAACTTAAAAATTGTCAGAAAACGTAAGAGCTAGGAACCAAGGGAATTATGGAGCAGATGATGGTTGAGACGAGGAATGCTTATGTTGAAATCAAAAACGGAGAAGTTTGAGTTGACATTTCGGAGCATACGGCTGATTGGTTCGTTGGAGCCTTAAGAAGTATCTACCGGCGGATCAGTAGATAGAAGAGACGAGGGCAACGTAGATTACGTGAGTTGGTGTTGAAGGAAATAGAGTTGAAAAGGGATGCGCACTCAATGGAACCTGAGAGCAGTCGATGAATGAAAAGAATGTCGGCCATATTCCTACATTCTTCTAACGAATTTATATTGAGAAAGGCAGACCACGGAGAGCAAATCGAAGGAATCGCCGTTGAATGCCGTCGATTGAAGAAGCATGAACCCGGTGAAAGGGGACCAAGCTTGACTGATATACTCAAGCAGGGGCCGAACAAAAGTAACTTAGAGAGATCTGGTCACAAACGATTTAGAAAATTCCTTGGACCACCGTTTAATAAAGCCAACTGATGAGTTGGCTTTGGGGATCATCTTATCGATATGCGAACGGACAACCGAATAATATGCCAAGGTCTTGAAAAGACTCAACCATGGGAATTGGTTGACCATGGAGAAAATAGAGTCGGAGAGGAGACGGGTTGCATTTACATGAGAAGGTTATAGATTGACATTTGGCCATATTAAGTTCTAGGCAGTTTTTGAGTCACCAGATTGAAAACCGGTCAAGATCTTCTTGGAGAAGGGCAGAGACATGGGGAGAAGAAATAGTTTTAAAAAATGTTGTGTCGTCAGTGTAAAGGGAGAGGGAGGAGTGTTTAATAACCCTCTCAACATGGTTAGTAGTAAGAATGAAGAGAAGAGGACCAAGATGACTGCCTTGTGGAACTCCTGTTGAGGCCAGGAATGGGACAGAAAGGGCGGATCTAAACCGAACATTGTAATATCGCTTTGCCAGGTAAGAAGAAATCCATTTTAATAAAAGAGGTTCAAAGCCGAGAGCAGACAATTTGAAGAGGATCAATTGATGAGATATCTTATCAAACAATTTGGTAAAATAAGTTGCGATAACATCGATTTCTTTGCCATTTTCTAAGGCTGTGAGAGCGAAAGACACGAATTCAACCAGGTTTGTAGTAGTTGATCTGCTTTTTAGAAAACCATGTTGTCGGGGCGAAATAAAAGGCTTACATTTGAAGCTTAAGACTTCGTATAGAATGCTTTCAAAGAGTTTAGCAATGGGATGATAATTGGTAACTTCATGCTTAAATCCCCTTTTGTGTATGGGGATTACAAAAGAGGCCTGTTATGGATAGACTAAAAAGCTAGGAAGGGGTACAGACAGGTTGGAAGAGGATTTTTTAAGAAAAACGGTGTGGAGTCCATCTGAGCCTGGAACAAATTCATCTTTAAGATGACTTTTCTTCAATAACTGCAGGATTGAAATCTTGAGTGTGAAAAGGTACCAACGGACAAATTTGGTAGGTCATTGTAGTAAGGGGATCACTAGAAGATTTGGTTTCAAAAGCGAGGCACCATCACTCTTACTTTTGCAATTGATAAATTGAAAAAAGGACTTGGAGTCATTTATGAGATTGGTTTGCGCACTATTCAGGTAGCGTTGATAGGGGGGTTATAGAGTTCAATAAAATGAAGATATGTACCTAGATAATTTTAATAGTCGGAATAAGGGTGGGTGCGAAGGCATACCGCCAATAACTTGTTTTTTTTGTTTCGTAGAGAAACAATAGGTCTGCTATTATGCCAAGGAGGGGATGTAGAAGAAGTTTTATGGTGGGATTATGGCACATAAAGGGAGGTGGATTTGAATATTTCTCTGGAAAAAAAGGATAGTTCAGCGACCAGAGATAGATTGGTAAACTCGAAGGAAGCCCTGCTTAGATATTGATATTACGGAAAATAGCACAATACTGAGAAGTTGATGGGATCCGTTAGATAAAGTCTAATTGCCTTTCCATATAGTTGGAACCGCCTCTGATTTGATATAGAGACTAGAACAGGCTAGAGTCTGTTACCCGATCTAAAAATAGGCATTCAGAAGGAGTCCATTTCAACTGAGGAAAATTAAAATATCATTAATCATCAAGCGAGTCTGATAAGTCGATCAAATTGTCAATTTCAGCAACAGCAAGTTGGTAGGATTCGACTCGAGCCAGAAGAATACACCAACACATAACATACAAGCATCTAAGAATAAGTGTTATTTTAAGGGGACAGTACACATTTATTTTTGAATAAATTGATTTTAGAGAAACATCGAATTCTAATAGAAAATACCTTTAAAAATAGTGTACCATATGTTATATAAGTCAAAATTTTCAATAAATATATGTATAACCTAACCAAACATGATGTAGCATAACAGCAACCGAGCGCGCCGCTGTCTTTACGACGGTTTTTCTCAAAACCATGTTTTTGACCTGGTTGGCAATTTAACATATTTTTAACATTTATTTCACGAAAAGAAAGGGGTGAAAAAATTCAAAATTCTGCCATTTGATTTTTTTTCTTCCAAAATACTTGTTTGTAGTTCAGACGATAGCGGCTGGTTTATATTTTAATACCCATTTTTAATTTTTTGTTTCAGACGTTCCAGAGCTGAGATTTTTTGCCGAAAGGCACCTATATCATGGTCACACCTGGCCACACCCTGGTATAATCGCAAGCTTCGTTCCTTACGAAATAAGAGAAACCAGCTATGGGCTGTTTTCCTGCGTACCAGATCCTTGTCCGACTATTCAAACTATCTTGGTGCTTATCACCGAACTTTACGATTCCCTTTACCAGCGTTACCTTAATAATGCGCAAGTCAACCTTATAAATGACCCTAAGCCCTTTTACCAATTTGTTAACTACAAAAGAAAGTCCGATGGTTACCCGCCTTCCCTCTCTTTCAACAACAAGTCATCTGCCGATCCAGTCACCATTGCCAACCTATTTGCTAGCTTCTTTAAACAATCCTTCACCAACGACTCCTTTGTACCAGATTCATCCTATTTTCGTTACCTACTGAATTTCTCCAACGGCCCAATTCTCTCTCACATCTTGGACCCCTCCTATATCGAATATAAATTACACCAACTCAATGACGAATTTACACCCGGTCCAGATGGCCTCCCTGCCATATTTCTTAAGAAATGTTCTTCCCTTGCCCTTTCTGATCTCTTTCGTCTATCCCTTTCACAAGGAGAATTTCCTCAGGTTTGGAAAACCTCCTTTATAACCCCGATCCACAAAAAGGGATCAAAGAACGAAATAACAAACTATCGTCCAATCGCTAAACTCTCCCATATACCCAAACTCCTCGAAAGTATTTTGTATGAAGCTCTAAGCTTCCAATGCAAATCACTTATTTCCCGTAGACAACATGGCTTCCTAAAGGGTAGGTCAACCACCACAAATCTCGTTGAATTCGTATCCTTTGCCATCTCTGCCCTAGAGAACGGCAACGAAGTCGATGTAGTTGCAACCGATTTTAGCAAAGCCTTCGATAAAATCTCTCATCGATTAATACTCTTCAAATTGTCTGCCCTCGTCTTTGAACCCATACTGTTAAAATGGATATCCTATTACCTCGAAAACCGTTTTTACAGTGTTCGTTTTAGGTCAGCCCACTCCGCTCCATTTTTGGCCACCTCTGGAGTTCCTCAAGGTAGCCATCTCGGTCCCCTTCTCTTTATATTAACCATAAATGATCTCGATAGGATCATCAAATACTCGTCCGTCTCCCTTTACGCCGACGATACCAAATTTTTCAAAACCATTTCCTCTCCCCATGACTCCTTACTTCTTCAAGAAGACCTTGATAGTTTTTCGATCTGGTGCCTCAAAAATTGTTTGGAACTTAATATCACCAAATGCCAATCCATCACCTTTTCACATAAGCGGCTCAAATCTCCTCCCCGACTCTACCTACTCCACAACCAACCTATCTCCTCCGTTGAATCTCTTCGCGACCTCGGCATTTTGTGTGATAGGGAGCTCAACTTCCGTTTGCATATGGATGGTATAATCCTTAAAGCCAACTCTGCACTAGGTTTTGTAAAACGATGGTCCAAAAAATTCACCAACCCATACGTGACCAGGTCCCTCTATATTACCTTTGTTCGTCCCCTCCTAGAGTACGCCAGTCAAGTATGGTCCCATATCATCGCGTTCATATCTCGTGAATCGAAAGCATCTATTCGCTCTTCGAGGTTTACCCTGGGATGATTCTTTTACTCTGCCCCCCTATCAAAACCGTCTCAACCTTATTAACCTAAACACCCTTGAGGAACGCAGAGATGCAGCCGACTTTCTCTTCATTCATCGACTTCTTTCAGGTCAGGTTGAATGCACGTCCCTTCACAATTCTATTTTCCTCAACACTAACCCTCGTAATCTACGTACCCTTCGTCTATTCTATCTCCCAACCCACCACACCACCTATGGCGCGAACGGACCAATCTCCCGCATGCTACGAAAAATTAATTCAACCCCTAGCGTCTTTGACTTCCACCGCACCACTTCCTACCTCAAAACGGTTCTCCTTCACCACAATAACCAATCTTAGTTTTAAGTTTTAGTTTAAGTTTAATTTTAAGTTATAGCTTGTATTAAGCCGAATAAATGGGGGCTTTCGCCCCCACCAAAATTAAATTACAAAAAATAAAATTTTATATAGTTTGAGACGTTGACTTTTATATGTATTAACTGACACAAAGTCGAGCTAAGAAGAAGACGAAGTTGCAACGAGAGAGCAGTCAAAGCTGTTGTGAATGGCCAGTAAAACACTTCGACAGGAGAGTCAATCAGGGGGTTGTGCGATTAGCATCCCGAAAAACATCAAAAGAAAGAAGGAAATGTAATCATGGGACTCATTCATGGGCTTTAATTAAGAAAGACAAAATACTGGGGCTTCAAAATAGGTCATGCAGTTTGTATCATATTACGTTACTTTAGACTAGAGGCAACCAACTCCTAGGTGATGCTAATAGCTTCGCTTCTGCTCTTTTTGGTGGCGGTAGTACAGAATAATCTGATGCAATGTCCAATTTATGTCTTCTCTATATTATTTATAGTTCACAGCCTTCGGCAGAACATGCCATCTCTCTCTACGATGAACTTGGTTCTCGTCTTTTTATGCCGTTTTATTATCCTCTAGAAGATAGTCTTTCGGAGTGCATCTTTTCTACAGCCGCTTTGACCTTTTCAGTTTCCCGGGACAAGCCGTCAAATACATCACTCACTCTAACCAACCACCTGTCTATTCTGATGGAGTAAAACCGCAATAGATAGAGCCTCTCCGATGCCATTGTTCCAGACCAGTGTGTGGAATGCGTAGAAAGACCCGTAGCGCGGGTTAGTTAGCTCTGTATCTTGGTTGGGGCCGCTGGAATTCATGCCCCGACAATGATCAAAATGACCACCTGGGAATTTTCGGTATTGCGTGTTCCACCTGTAGTACAATCCAGTGAAGTCACCTCCATACTGTTAAGCCATTTAATGTCTGGTTTGAAGAGAACCTTAACTCTAGGATACTTGACACTTATAGTAAGCCATCCTGCTACGATAAGTCAACAAAAGAAAGGAAGATTAAATTGGTGTAAAGGTCTCTCATTCGGACTTCCGGACTTCAGTGACTCCCTTAAATTTATAAGGAGGATCCTAGAGGTAGCAATGCCTTCTAGTTCTGAGCTGAAAAGTTTGCTTAAAAAGACCTGGTAGCTGTCGCATGTGCTTTTGATATGTCCCCTTTTTATCACGTTTTTTATTTCTTCCGGCTAATTTGTTTGGTCCTTGACCGATTTTTTTTAATTATTTTTCTTTTTAATGGGCTTAGTGATGCACCTTTATTTGACGTGGTGTCACGAGCAGAGGTCAGAAGATTGAGATAGACCACCTTTGTCCGTAGCCCGGTGATCATCGTCTAGTAAACGGAGTTTCCACTTTAGCGACTATACATTCTCTTTGCCATCCACCAGACACCGTGTCGCCTTATCGTGTTCCAGAATTTTAGACGATTTTACGTCACTGCGAATCAACAAAAGAAGCTCTTCTATAAATCTTGATCTGGCTGTCTAAAGGATTCCATGACCTGGACTCTATTTGCGAACTTACTCTGATTTTTAGTAAAGTACTCGTTTTTATCCTTAAAATTCCGATGAACTAATCTTCTCAAGTATTTCACATTTGAATTTTGAATAAACTCGAGGTTTGGAAAAAGTTTCAAGAACCGATTGTATTGTATTTTCTTTATGATTCATATCAATTTAGTTTCTCCACAATCTTTTCTAAAAAAAACACTTCAACGGTTGCATTCACTTGAAAATCATTTCTGGACCAGTTACTGCTCAAGAAGGACTCATACCAAGCACATGCATCCATTCGGTGGGACATCTATTCTAACCGTTAATCGGATGTCGTTTTCAATTTATTTCCCAATATGGAAATTTTCGAAAACTACTGCAAAATTGTCCTTGTACTTTCAATTTGTATCTACAAAAGGACGAACTATACGAAAATGCAAACAAAAAAAAAAAATTAAACACATTTCAACTCCTGTGAACACATTCAATATCGTAGCTTCACTTCATCTTCCTGCTACCCTCTGTTACGTATGTTTCCAACAACTTCCACCCACCAAGCTTTGCCCAACATTCGAAAATGTGATTCAAATCTGAGATATCAACAAGAAAAGGACTTTCATGTCTTACTCGTTCGTACCTTCATTTTTCTAATTCGATGATCAAAAAGGGATTTACATCTTCCTTGAATTGCAAATGTATATGAATATGAATGCATTTGTATAGCCATATGTCCTCGTATGTGTGTGTGACTTAGTATGTAGGTGCATGTTGTATGTCAGTTCCTTTTGCCATCGTCCTTTTATTCGATGTCAAGTTGTCGCTGGCGTCCTTGCATAGATTTCTTTCACAAAATGCACCACTGCACCATAATCTTTAGTTAAAGAAAAATCGGGAAGAAATAAAAAAAAAAAAAAAAAGGGTCTCAAGTCCCCTAGAAGACGACGAAAGATGCATTCTTGAAATTCATCCTGTTGACTTCGTTTTCTAAGGTTTATTCGATATTTTCTTATAGAAGATACTGCAATTCGTCCTGTCCTTCCGCCATAATCCTTTATTCAGATTCTGTGATTTTCTTGCGTTGAAAATCGCACAGAAGTAACTCCTTCTTGGCTTTTCGGTCCTCTAGTTTGTGTTTTTTTTTTTTTTTTTGGGAGATGATATCCTATCCATTTTCATCCGAAAAGAAAATTATGGATTTGCGGGAAGGGAATAATCCTTTTCGTACGATGAATTTGGTTCGGTTTATTTTTCTTCTTCTTTTGGATAGAGATAGGATTTGAGATGTAGACATACAGTGGAATTCCGTTTTATATCTGATAGGAAAGGATAATATGTTCGGTGTAGCTCACCTGGCAGCTCAGAGAGTAGTGCTCTGGCAAGCTGTATCCGTACGTGTGGGAATAAATATAATCTATGGGTGATGAATGAATTTCGAATTCCCTCTCTGACTTACGAGTACGAAGCGGTGGGGTTGGGGTTAGTTGGAGTGATATTGGGATTCTCTGAAGGAATCCAAACATCAAGTTCGCTAGTACGAATACATTGTGAGGTTTATTAAATTTCTATTTGAAGGAATTCGTTCGATGGTGATGTTTGAGGAAAGGTTTGTGGCATGGATAAAAGTCAGTGAAACGTTTCAAAATCCAAATTGCATGAGTCGAGGCAGTCGGTTATTGAAGAGAAAATTCCATCCAGGTTTAGACAGTTTTCTCGAATGCCTCAATATTAAAAAAAGGCTTAAGCCTAGTTTAGTGGAAAGCAGAACACCAATCACTTTGTTACTAAACTTCTCCCATCCTCTCTACGTGTTGAAAGCACATATCAACATCCCGTAAATCCAAGTGGAACAATCAACCAATTTTGTAGACATTAACATAGATACAAAGATACTACGAATGAACTTCAGTTGGTATTGCCAGCTGATCAAAGGGCTCGTAAAATGTGGAGATACATATTTACTCCATATATTTGCATTGCTACTGCGCAGCTTGTAGGGTTGGCTAAGTTAATGGACCCCAGGACAATCTTACAGCACACTCTAATTTGAATCACCTAGTTACTGAGGTCAAGTGTTTGCTCTAGCTGTTTGAACTGAAGTGATCCAATTATACCCTATCGTTCTTATATGCACACATCTCGACTACAGTTTGAGATTTTACTCGTAGCTCAGTTAAAGCAAGATCTCTGCGAATTCTATCGAATCCTTTTTCCAAGCATATCATTCGAAATTTTGTTTCTCCATCGACTTGCCTCCCACAAAATAGCACTGACCCTTCATGAAATTTCAAAATATAGTACCTACGGTACATTTGTTCCACCGATCAGTAGTTGTTGTAATTTTTCACATCGCCTTTGCCTTTATACAGTGGAACAAGAAAGCTCTTTGAGGGAATTCTTCGTTTAGTAGCATGTTAAAGTAGTCTTTCCAACAATTGTAAATTTCGCTGTTTTCCGTTAACAGGTAACACTGCTTATTTTCAATATACAGGGTGTCCCAATTTAGTAGTATAATCCTTTAAGTTCATATTCCCGAAGTTCCGCCGAACAAGAAATTGTATGGCAGGGGGCGGTCTATTCTCACTCCATTTCAAGTTACTGACCTCTAATTTGGAGGTTTAACGACTTTAAACGCTATAATTTCTAAACAAGTACAGATAAAAAAATAGTTTTCGACATTTTAAAAAGATAATTTAGTAGTGCATACAAGTCTTGAATGCGTTGGGTATATCTGTCCAACAACAAAAAAGTTATCGCCAGTTAAACTCAAAATTATGAAAATTTACTGTTCCAGTTTTTTACTTAAAATGCATTTTTCTTAAAATGTTTACTTAATCAATTCTGAAATTTTATGAAATTGTTATCCTTCCAAAAATTCCTAAAAATTATGTTTGGAAACTTTCAACAGATTTTGTAGTAAAAGCCATTTTTCGCCAAACAAAAATGGTCAAACAAAATTAAGTGAGAATAATAAACTAACGTAGCTATGAGCTATGCAGTTAACAGTTAATTGTCGAATAGGAAAAAAAAATCGTAACAAAGAATAATTCTTTGTTAATCTTTTTTTTTCAATTTGACATTGTTTCAATTGATCTACAATCGACATTTTGCTCTGTAAGTGAACAACCGATTGATAAATTGTTCTCCACAAAATGTATTCAAAACGTGAATTCGCGGAAATATTGTTCGTAATCGGGATCTGCAATGGAAATGCTTCGTTGGCAAGATTAGAGTACCAACGATTATACCCAAATCCTAGAATACCGAGCATCCGGCTATTCGCTAATACGTATCAGCGCCGGGTCAACTGCACCAAAAAAAAAGAAAAGGACGTTCAGACGCAGCGATGGCAGAAGTTTGCGATTTTGCGTGCTGTGGAAGTTCAGCCTTTAATCAGCTTCCGTAGACTAGCTGTGCCGTTGGAACTTCCCAGAACCAGAATTCACAGGACTCTATAGAGAAATAGATTACACCCATTCCATTTGACACCGGTACATTATTTACTACCAGCTGATGCGCAAAGATGGCTACTGCGCAAACATGCAGAAGACGGGCAATTCCTCACGAACATTCTGTGGACTAACGAAGCGCAATTGAAAAGAGATGGGGTTACAAACCACCATAATTTGCACCATTGGTCAGACACCAATCCCCATTTAATACGCACAACATCCATTCAAAGGTAAGAATTTAATTATTGTAAACAACTTCTTCACAATGTGTTGTTTATTTTAAAGGAGGTTTAGCGTAAATGTTTGGGCTGGATTAATAGGAAACACTTTAGTAGGCCCGCACGTTCTTCCACTAGTAGTTAATTCCCACTACTACTTTACCTAGGGAACGATTGCCGGAGCTCCTTGAAGATGTTCCTCTTGTTCAGAGAAGGGCGATGTTCTTTCAACAAGATGGAGCAACTTGTCACATTAGCAGCGGCATAACTTCGTTCCTCGACCATACTTTGGATTGGTCGATTCCGCTCCAACCCTTGGCCACCCAGATCTCCTAACCTAACAACCATGGATTTTTTCTTCTGGGGTGCTATGAAAGAAAAGGTTTATTTAGATGTTAAATGTTAGAAAAGTTACCGATGGTATCCAGCTGCCACAATATTCAGTAAGGTTTGCCATTTCATCATCCATCATTTTACGCTTGCCGGACGTGCGAAAATTATTAAAAAATATTATAGACACAGTTGTAAATACGCAACGTGAATTACCTCATGAGATCGGTCATCATCATGGCTTCAGTGTGCATGCAATTCGCCACAACGTGAAAAAGTTTGGCCGAGAGTACACTCTTCTGGATCTTAAGTTACCAACCAGACCAAGATTGGTGCGAAATGAAGAAAACATAGCCGCCGTATCGGTTAGTTTTGAAAGAGACCCAGAAATGTCGATTCGGCGCCGATCAGCTAAATTGGGCATTACCATACTCGTAGAGTCAACCCGGCTTATTTTGCGGTTGAAATTGTGCCTACATCGATATACTTAAGATTGTGCCGATATAAGAATTGAAGCCCGACGGCCGTAGACAATGTCGTAAGTACGCAAATTGGGAGTTGGAAATGGCCGGAGATCCGGATTTTGGCACAAATTATTTTCTCGGACGAGGCCCAATCTCGGCTCAGCGGCTACGTCCACAAGCTAAATGGCCATTATAGGACCTGGAACAAAGTGTTCGGTCAAGCACCAATGCATCCACAAAGATTGTTTGTTTGGTGTGCTTTATGGAATGGCAGCATCATCATTTCTTTCGAAATGAGAAAGGAGACACGGTTACCATTAATGGTATAGAGTGATATTAACCGACTTTCTGTTTTCAGAGCTCTACAACATCGATATACCATATCCAAGCTGTAGTTCCAACAAGACAACGCTGCGTGCCAGAAAAGTGACGCAACGCTCGTAGTTGTGAAGGAGAAATTTGGCGACTGAGTTATCTCACGGCGAGCATTCATTAATTGACCACCTGCGATTTGACACTAGTTAACTATTTTCGCTGGGGCTGCGGCAAGTCCATAGTCTACGCTAACAACCCAACTACATTGAACAAGATCGAGGAAAACATTAGACACGCTCTTGCCGGAATAACGTGGCACATATTGGTCTGAGTCATCAAAAATTGAACAGACCGCTTGAAGCAATACCAGCAGAGGCGAGGCGGACATTTGAATGATGTGCTATTCCACTCATAACGTCATGAACTTAGCTTCAAAATAAAGCCAGAATTAATTTTATATCTCCCACCGTTTTTATTTTATTTAATTTTTTTTTCCTATCGATCTTATCAAAATTTACTCCGTCTCTTTGGCTCTCAATCAAGCGTTACCATGGCCTGGGTTCCACGAAAAAGTGACAGTGAAAGTAACGAAACCACAGATGGACTGGCCACAAGGGGGTCAGCCCTTGAGGACGCAGTAAAAGAAACAGTCAGCATTCCGCAGGAGTAGTCAAAACTAGTACATACCAACTATTCCTCATGTTGGCCAAGCAAAGCCGGCATAAACTAACTAACTGCGCCATATTATGTTAAGGAAAATGTGGCCCAGTTATAACAAAGAACAGCGAACAACAAAACTAGGAGATGAAGGCAAAATATTGCTAGAGTTACAATATATATATACATAACTACAGAAAACTGACGTTTTTTAATCATGCAGCCAAGCTAGGTATACTCTGTATCACCTCCTGTCGTAGCTGCTTGGATGTAAATGCCCGAATCTAGAGAGAACTAGTCACAGCGCTTTAGGCAAACACCTCTTCACGGAATTTGAAAAGTTTTCTGCCAAAAGGATCGGAGACCTAGTCCTTTTTCCTATAGTCTGCTAGGTTGTTCTACCAAGGAAAAAAAAAAAATAACACTAACATTCGCACAACCAGTGCATGGCACAAGTTATAACTGGGGTTTCCTCCTAAGCTTCGGCACTCCTATTACTACAGTTCTAAGAGCCTTAGAACCTTTTCTGATCGGATTACCAAAAATCTATTTGGAGTCTTACACTGTACCCGTAGTATCAAGAATAATAAAGCGTTCTACCAAAGATAGTCTGACTCTACTTGATAACGCTGAGAACTTTGCGAGTAAAAGTAGATTTGAAGAAACATCGCCTACTTCGATTAAAAAAAAAAAAATGTGTTGAAGCCTCTGATGTTAAATACTGTGGCTATCGTTCAAACTTTTTTCCAACGGTTTGCCAGAGATCACATTCTAAGCCCGGAAAGTCGTGCGAGGACACAACAAGTTTTCTCAATTACCAACAAAATTCATTATCACCTTTTTACACATCTTCGTAACACCACTTGACAGATTTTTTTCATTAACAAAAAAAAAAAAATTAAGTCCTGCCGTACGAGGATTAAAGTCCTTTCTTTAAAAACAAATCCTAAAAGTAAATTTGCAAAACCAAAACAACTTCACACGGCATTGCGCTTTGTTGTCATCACCCCTCAATGATTCTCTTCACCGCAGTGTTATGCCTCACTTCACTTTATTATTCCTTGTTCTATGGTCATTGCCTGGTCCTTTGTTTTTTTTTCCTTCCTCCTTTTGCGGATCAAGCTCCTCGAGGAACTTCCACAAAAGTGCTCCAACAATAAGCCATTCTAAGTAATTCCCTTTTATTGCATACTTTAAGGAGTAAAAACACGCTCTCTACACCGAAGATCCCCAAAGTTAAACGGCCAAAAAGAGAAAGAAAGGAACATAACACACAAGGTCATAAAACTCGAAGCCTGACGAGAGTTTATCCTTAAAATATATTATGTATACCACATGAACGTTAGGTCCTTCCAAAGTATACCCCGCCACTACCACTACTCTGGTAGCTACTCGTATCTCCAGATGTGATGCTTTGCCTCGCCTTGGGTTGTCTTGTCTTGTCTTGTCTTCATTGCTTCCATGCGCTTTCCTTTTCTTCTTTAGCTGCCCCATAACTGGCCATTTATGACCGAAGAACTTTGTTCCATCAATTTTATATGACGTCCATGGCATTCATCCACCTGATAGCCCGAAATAGTCATCCACCTCCTCTCCCTTATACTCGTAGTCTGGATGTGCAGTACGTCAGACTGAAACAGGAAGAAATTAAATAACTTTCTTCTGTTGAACTGGTTGGCTCTTTTGGAGCGTCTTCCTTTTTGCTGATGGGGAGGTATTAAGGCCTGAAAAGGGCATTCAAAGGACATCCACATTTGCCACACATATCCGTACATAACACATGGAAAATTAAGAAGAGAAAACAACCAACAAGAAGAAAAGCCGGCATAGGGAATACAGACAAAAAAAAAAAAAGCATTCACCTCCTGCAACTTTGATTAAATGACAAAAACTTTTCGTCGTCCCCCATTGACGCAGGAAACACACACAAAAGTCGACAACAAGTTCGAGGTCGAAACGTCAACAAAGTCGAACATTTCGATTTCGACTTTTTCTTATCATGATAGAAAAATGGGGCGGTGGTCGAACATTATGTGGGCACAATGCACATCCTGTCGTACGAAAAGATACCGTAGACGATGTCCTGTGAGTAATAAAATCCAAATTAAGACAAATTTTCTTTAGTGTTCTTTTTGTAGGGTTGTCGGTTTCTGGTCGAATCCCTATTTTGTTTTGTCTTATTTCGAAAGAGCGAGTTTTTAACCTCTGTCAAGGATGTCCGTGTAGCCGGGACTTCCTTCACCTATTCATAGACAAAGAGAGGACACGACAAAAAGTCGTGTATTAATCTTAACTGAAAAGAAAAAAAAAAGGATATGTGGCGAAGAGCGGATGCGGACAGTGGACAGAGGGCGGCTGAAGTAACGCATTAAGGATCGTTAAAAAGTTTATAAATCATCAAAGCTTACTGAAGCGGATGTCAGGATGAACAAGTTATTGGTCATAGGGGGAGGGTACTGAGCGAAACAGAAGACGGTTCCCATTCGAAGAGGGTTAAGGATAATAAGCATAAATCAAGGCGAACACTATGTGAGTAGAATCATTATGGTCAGTTTACTGTGGTACCCTTGTTTCGGTACAGATGGGAAGATGCTACTTTGTACTTGTAACTGCTGGCGTCCGTTGGTAATGATGAACTTCCTTGTGAAGCGTTTCTGATGGAGGGTTAATCGAGTGATAGGAAGTGGCTTACATTGGAATTGTACTCGTAGTACAGGAAGCAGGGAACTTTTTCATCCCAAAAGTGATGTATTCAAGTGATGTTGTTAGTTTTATTGAACGTTTTAGTTGTTTGAGGTACATCTGTTTTGCGGAATGTATTGTACTTTTGTGGATAGAAGTTTTCTGTTCTATTGTAACGAAGCATTCAGCCAGAGAGTTAATGAATCCTGTCCCTCTTATTAAATATCAGCGGCCACAAAATCAGTGAAACAGCACCCGTGGCGGAGTAGTCCTCGAGTAAATGTGGCGGACTGTGTCAAAGGCGCATCAAAAAACGTGATGGCACTTATAGTCAGCACTGTAGCCTGCGGTCTTTTCTGTTGAGTTGGCTCGTTTCGATTATTCCACCTGGAAGCAAAATACAATCACGAGTTACTCAATTATAAGCAGAAGCTAATTTACAAAGGATCATATGTTATTGACGAAGGATGAGATTCTGGGAAATCTTCATTCCATCTATGCTTGTCAACTTTGCTGGCTATCTCATTTCACACGACCCCATTGTGATAGAGGACACACAGGCAAGATTCAATGAATTCAGACTTAAAAATTCAGCAATCCTCAATTAGTTTAGAGGACGCTAGAGCTTGAATGGTGCTGCTGGCGCTCTTCTTCACAGCATACCTCATGGTTGTTAGAAATGGTTATGTCTCCTCCAGAGAGACAAATTCTAGTCAACTTACAGAGTTATGAAGTATAAGGTTGTTACTTTTGAAGACAACACATCCTTACTTGACTTCTCAGCTGCTCAAGGAGATTACATTCCTTGTGGTTTTTATCTCGCCGATAGTCGCTTTCACATTTTCGTAGTACGTTAACGAACAAGGTCCTCGTAAGGAAGTGTGAGTTGTTGTGAGTGGAGACAAAAGTGCTGAGAAAAATGCACCTTTTCATTTCGATGAATTTAATTTGTTGGATTGAACAGACCCTTATCATCAATCCATATTTTATTTTATTCTATATATTGCCTCCTTTACAAAGTCAAAACCTACGGTGTACTAAAATACTCGATACAACTTTTAAGATCAAAGTTGGAAGCTGTCTACGGTAACTTTCAGAAACTGAGCTACATTGGATAAGCAGATTGTGATGCCATTTGCTACCAGTTAAGTTCAACCAGTTAACTCTTAAAATTTAGTTGTAAGACAATTAACTGCAAGCCCATTTCTGATGCACCAATTGTTGATTCCCCTTTAAACTGCATGAACCTTAATAGTAGACAGTTGCAAGTCGCGATCTAATTGGTCTCCTCCTGCATATAACTAAGCGTTAGAACAATTATGACTGTGGATCAGAAAGTGAAAATACTCTCACAGTATTCAGGCAGGCGAGTAATTATTCAAAAATATTCAAGGAATTAACCAGGCTGCCCACAGTTTCAATTAGCGTGTCCTTGGTCTAAATCGAGCTTCTCATACGCATTCGGAATGAAGGTCTACATTTGAAGATGGGTATTTCTGGCACTTTCGAGTATGTCCTCAGAAGGACCGGACTTACAGACAAATGGATCCCAATTAGCGCCCAGATTTAAGTGTATGAAGAATTTGAAGTTGATAATATTACTAAACCTTCTGAATACTCTAAAACGACTGATTGATTTCCACATACGAGCTAAAATTGATCCAAAACTTTTGTCAACGGCTCAACATGCCTACTGAAAAGGAAAGTCGGTGGAAACGGCTCTGTATTCACTGAATAGCCACATCGGATGATCCCTACAATATAGAGAGTACACAATGGTCACTTTCCTGGACATAAAACGTGCATTTAACAACGTGAACACATCCGGAATCACGACTGCGCTGTCATCACTGCATGTAGGCGGCTCACTTGGAGAGTTGATTAGTCTTATGCTAATTAGCAGGATAATCAACTCCAAACTGGGTCGGGCTTCTGCTAGAAGATGTGTCAGTAGAGGAACGCCGCGAGGCCCCGTAGGGCATATCGCTGTGGATTGGAAGTAAACCCCCACAAAACTACTCTTGTCCTCGTTTCCAGGAAATATAAAAATCCAATTACAGACCCTCTCTCAATAAACGGCAGCTGTTGCTATCAGATAAGCTAAATCTAAACTTCTCCTTCCGTCTTGCAAATCACTGTAGAGTGTGCTAGACGGAAATTTTGGTGATTAGAAAGCTCTATCCTGGCTGACGGAAAACGTGCTATCTGAAAAGGATGTTCGCATCTTTTCGGATAGTCAGGCCGCTATCAAGTTCCTGGACCCAGTCTCATTAAATTCGAAAACGGCCCTTGAATGCGTTCATCTCTTATGGAGATGGCAAAGCAGTTAAACCTTCACCTTTGTTGTATGCCGGGCCACAGAAACACTCCATTGTAGGGCCGAAAAACTCCGCAAAATTGGAACCACTCTATATATTCCACCGGAAAAGGTAACGTACGTATACCTATCGTTACGTGCAATTCAATACTAAAGCTGGATGCTAATAAAAGAACACGCCAATATTTATCTGCAGCCAGCCAGCGGCTTATCAAATAGCTTGAGCTTGAAAGTAGCCGAACGGTTTCCGGATGTTAATGGAAAACTGCATTCCAATGGCATTCGACAAAATGCTTCCATCACTTTCTTCCTGGGTTTTACTCGTAGGCCCATTGATTAAAAGGACAGATATCGGGATATATCATGCCTCTCTGGTATTCAACATTTACTGTCTCATTTTAGTTCGAATTTTGTAGGCAAACGACCAGTTGACTAGGTCTTTCTACTTAGATCTTACGCTCTATGAAGAAGCCATCGTCCCTTAACAGAAGTTACTACGGTTTCGTTAAAGCATTTGTTAACGTTCAAGAGAAATCTGTTCAAAAAGGTGCCACACCCAGTGCTTAGAACTGACATATCCACCTTGAAAACAATCTTGAAGATTGCCTGCTGCACGGTGAAACGCAGATATGCAGCGTCTACATAAAGAAACTTTAAAACTGCGAAACAAGTCACTAAAAACCATTTTGAAGACTAAAATCTTTAAAGATTGAAGCAAAAAGAATATAAGAAATAACTCTGATTGACTGAAGAGCGCCTCTTATAAAAACTTGTGCAAAAATACCGAAACACCCTAGTAAAAGTCCCTAAAAGAGGAAAATCAGAAAGGCTGGAAGCGCTCAGAAAATCTGGTGCCACCTACACTATGCCGAAATCAGAGACTCTATGTCAGGACCAGCTCCTATTAATGAAACTGCGAGTGAGCTGAATAATATAACACGCCGTAGCTGGTATCTCTCACCGGTTATGATGATGGATAAGACCACCACACACACCGTTGTTTACTTTGATAGCTTCAAGCCGACTAATACCTTTGGTATATGCCCAGTTATGAAATAAAAAGTTACAGACGAGCTGCTGGTTATTCTATTCTTCACTGTCAGCCTGGTGATGCATGCATATCAATTACCGAAATCCTGGTGAAGAGCGAGAGTAGTTTTTCTACCGACAATTGGAAAAGCGGACTACACGCTCGCTAAGAGCTTCAGACCTATAAGTCTGATGCCCTTCATATAGAAAAGCATGGAAATAATGGTCGCGTTCCATCTGCGCAAAACTACTTTGCGAATGCATTTTCTGTCTCCAACGACGAAGATCTTATGAGAGTGCGCTTCAAAATGTATTACCAGAATTAAAAACGCTCTCGGTAAGAAGGAATACGCACTAGACATTGAGGGTGCTTTCGAAAACGAAAGCTTTCGGCATGTGTAACTCCACCAGAAAACATGTCATAGACGAATCAGTAGTTTTGTGGATACAAGCAATGGATAAGCAAGGACACTGATTTCGGGTGTTGACTTCGTCTAATATGTGATGGTAGGTCGGACTCCGCTCTCCACTGTTACGGTGCATGTTGGTCGACCTACTGTTTAACGCTCTTAAATATTTCTGACTTCTACGTCAAACGAATGCAGATGGTGAAGCTGTACTGTCTGTTGGATCATGTCTAGTGACTGTCTACTCTAAAGCTCTGATCGACAACTTGTGCACTACACATGGGCTTTCAATAAAAACCGCTAAAACTAGGGTCGTTCTCTAGTGGACTGGCCTGACTCATCTAGTGCTCAAAGGCGTCACTATACAATTCCCCAATGAAGGTGAGTGATATATACCTATGCCTAATAGGTTCAATGGAACTTTCCTTTTATTGGTGGTTAAATTACAAGTGACTTATTTACATTAAGAGCCTAATTGCGAATACATCATACATATTCGAATATAACATAACTGGTATACGTCACTAAGTATTTGGGTGTTATCCTGGATAGCAAATTTTTGAACTGACATTTTTGTCGCTTGATCGGGAGTAATTTCGAACTCCGATGAAACGGAAAAGCGACAGGAAGTGATTCCGAACTCCTATGAAACGAAACGAACCAAATGAAGTTGTTCCGAACTCCGATGAAACGAATCCTTAGTCCCTTTTGCATCCACTAGGCATTCAAAATCGTGCGATAATACTTGTAAATGTAAATGTTCGTTGCTTCATGATGTCGTATCACTCTATCCACTAGTAGTGCTCCTATGTAGCCAATAAAGTTATTTCACTTCAAACTCTACATAACACCCATCTCGTTGTGAATGCCCAAAATTTTATAAGGTGAAAAAGAGACAAGAAACGGAAGGGAGGCAGCCCGGGCAGAATGAGACATGGGAGAGGAAAGAAAAGGCGGCAGACATGGTGTAGGGAACAAAAAGAGAGTGGATAACGAGCGTCACTAACTAGGACAGAATGCACTATGAGTGGTAAAAGGAGCATCGTGGGTGAGCGTACAATGCACGAGTTACGTTCATTGCGACAACATGAGCAACATTACTTGGTAACAATACCAAAAGCATCCTCGACAATTCTTGGAGAATTTCAGCTTAAAAACAAAATTTGACTTGGGTTTTGTATGTTAATGCCAAGTAGATAAGCAGTCCAGCAACATCGGTTTTCCTATGCGCTAATATGGAAGGTCCCAGTACCCTTATCAATATAAGGTTGAAGCGATTACCCATTTCTTATCGAAAGATTGAGGAATTTCATTTAAAGAAACATGTAAGGAGTTCAGTGGGCACGTTCTTTGTCGAAATGTTCTGTTTTGACAGAAGAAATTTTCAAGCGCTAACATCAGATGAAAATGCAGAAGTATTGTGTCTTTATTGGATACCGTCCAGAGTTTCAGGCCTTATTTCCACCTCCCTTTCATACTAAAGCTTTGATAGACTGTTAGGTATTTTGTGAACCAGGTTGCTAGCAGATGGCATCTGCTCTTTCAGTGTTCCAAAATCGGTTGTTGTTGGTAGATTTTCTGAGTATAAAGGCAATAGATCTTCAAGAGTTCAAATCATATTTTTTTTTATAATATGGGAAAGCCTTAAGAAGGAGATAGTTGGTGTAGCATTTACTTTCACGCAAGCTACGCAGGTGCGTTCCATGTATGAAAGAGGTAAACTAACACATATCAACTTACCGACTGAAAGTAGGTGTTAATCGAATTTTCTTGTCAAGCGGTCAAGCACCTTTTGAAAAATCCCACTTCATAGTACATTCACCTGTGAATGGTGAAAAAGGTCTGAGACCAGCCGCTTTGACCTTATGATCATTTCTGACCGAACAATCGAACATCGTACCAAAAACTCCTCATTCCCCATGCAGATACATGTTTTCCTAAAAAATTCAATTAAAAATCTGCAGACTCATGTACGAGGCAATTGTATAGGATGAACTCCGAAATATTAGTGCTACTCGTACTCCCCATTTCCCCTCACGTATGGCGTATTTTTTTTTTTTTTTTAATTAAATTTGTTTTAATTAATTACTTTGGCAATCTTAGCCCCGCACGGATACATGAGGGTATCCCTATCCATTCCAAATCAAACATTCACCCATGTTAGGTATTTCTTTTCATGTACAGTGCTGTTCCCTTGTCATCAAAGATAACCGAGGGTTGGATAATGATTAGAAGGACCCTTGTACCTGGGCCTTTTCCCATTTCCCGTTCATTAAAATTCCATTTCGAATTTACGAATTTACACTTGTTGGGGGATTACGAAGCTTGGGGCTTAGAGATGGGCTTGGAGTATATTGGTGTTAGTTAGGAGGAAGGATCCAATTCGATTTGACGGTTTTCATTTTCTGCCGATACTTCTGGATTTCAGATGCGTGAAGGAATATCTGATTTTGTGTTTTCGTTTTTTTTTTTTTTTTTTTTAATAATGGTGTCATTAATTACTCAATATCGACTGGGGGTCTAACATGAAATTGTCGATCCTAAAGATGAGCAGAGAAAGGAAAACGGCGATGCTCTAATGATGTGATTAATGTTCCCCTATCCGACTGGATAATTACTCGTAATTAATTGGATAATGGAACCACGCCCTCAGGTGATGTCGACTGAAATTGAATCTTTTATTTGGCGGCTTTAAGGGAGAGATTTGACTGCCATCTCGCATGGGGCTTGTTTCAGCTGTTGGGTGCTTTGAATTAGTGTCTTTTGAATGGCAAACTGCAGACAGATGAAAAGTTATGGCCCCAGGCATTTTCCCATATCTAATCAGAATGAGAAATATCTGTTACTGGCGAGCATGAAACAAGATAGCTTATTGAGGAAAAAATAGGAGCATAACATACTTCAAATTAAAATATAGGTGAAGTTTGCTTAGGTTGTTGCAATTTAAAAATACAAGGTCAGTGACTCCAAAATGGTCATTGTATTTTTCCCTTTACAACTTTAACGCCTTTTAAGCTTATAAGGCTACCAGTGGACTGATGGAACTTTAGAAACAGCATAGATACGTAGCAAGAAAGCAAGACGATTATATTATTCACAGTACAACACAACATCGAAATCGATTATCAATTACCTAGGGGCATTCAACGATATACGACTCGCCTACAAGGAATGTTTTGAAAAAATCTACTACAAAGCTGTTCTCGTAAGGGCACCCTCATCCAGAGTAATGACATATTTTTGTAGACCCAGACAATTAAGTAGACTTGTTATGTCAAGGAGAGCTCAAGTCATCATTATATTGGCGACATCAATATGGGCCAAGGCAGTGGCAATTACCATGACTCTTTTGTTAGAGAGATAACCTCCGTCAACAGAATATGTTGATGGTGCTTAATGTATCATCACGGGGATATTTCCAGATATATTGCCTTGTGAACTAATGAGGCCCTACGATGTCAGTCAAAGATATCAAGCTGATAGATAGACACTGGAGCGTAAGAACGTAGCTGATGAGAAGGAACCAATCTTCGATATGGTAGCAAACCATAGGAGAGAAACTGATAAGAATGTAAGAAATATAAAGTGGCAACACTAACTAGTGATTGTAAAGTGGCCACATTAGGAAAAGAGTCAGCCGGTAGGTAGGAGATCAGTCGTAGGTCAAACACTGTAAAATACAGACGCCTATAAGCAACCAAATAAAGAGCGTAAATTATTTTTTTTAAAGGATTGTGTTTGTTTTATTTGCGATAGGACTAACGGCTAAAATATGAAGATCCACCCATAGACTTATCTGTATCGACTATCCGAAAGTAGATGGACCGACGCCAGGGTAAAGTAAATTGCTTAATTAGCTTATGTCTTAAATAACTGATTTTGAGCTTATCTGAACCGTGCCGGTTCCCAAGAGGCCCAAAACCTATAAAACCAAAACCCCTGAGCCATCCAACAGCACATCTCTGAGGCCTTTCAGCTAAGTTCTAAAAGAAGCAATATCGATCGCGGTAGTCGACAGAAATGACACCCACGGATCGATAACACCTGAACGGTACAAAACTCGGAGCCGTGACTAAGGAGGATATACCTAGCAGACCTAGAACCAGCACCTAGATCCCAAGCCTAAGCCTCCTCCACAGAAAGCATTCTGGAGACCATCAGGCTCAGCAATCCGATCCTACCGACTCATGACTGGAAAATCGCGAAACTGGAAGATCTGAGGGGCACTTATATGTAGATGCGCCTTGATTGTGACTAATAAGGAATCCCTTAACCCTCTGACGCAAACTAAAGCCATGATTCGGTTCGGTTCCGACCCAATCCACTTAAGGGTCTACAAGAAGGTTGAGCTGGATGCTAAAGAGCAACTGCCTCTTCCTTTAACTGTATCTTCAAACTCTACCTTTGATTTTGAAGCGCCAATATCCTTTCCAGAAATGGATAGCGACGACTCCAATTTATTCGAGGCGACAATTAAGCTGTCGGTCTCCTCTTCTAACATTCTGTCGGAAATGGAAACCGATGACGAATTAAAAAGTGATACTATGCGATCAGAGAAAGAACGTGAGCTCCTAGGCAAATATTCAGAATCGGAGTACATTAACAGTACCGAGGTGGAAGTTACTCCGGTAAATTGTAGCAATGATACGGTTTCTCCAGATTAAATTCCATCACTCAAAAAAGGCTTCGGACTCACTTATTCTGCGTCTGTCCAAAAACGCGGAAAACATCGTCCTAATCCAGGAACCATGGATCGTAGAAGGCGTACTTCGTGGACTTGCGACACCTGTATACGCTCCACTCTATATAAGAGACAAAACGTAAGATTGTAACTAGTATATTAGTGAAACGTAGCCCTAATGCATTTTTATATCCTAACCTCAGCGAACCCGTTGCCAGACCGGAGAATGCTAAAGGCTACTACTGGTTGGCATCGGCATATCTTGGCAACGATCATGTGGGCCCTCTCCCTACTGACAACCTAGAAAGGGTGATACTGGAAGCTGGAAGGCTAAAAACTAGCCTCATAATTGGGTGCGACATTAATGGTATGGGGTAATACCGACGTCAACGAATGAGGTGAGTCACTTTTTGATTATATTATAAGTACTAGCCACATTGTTTGCAACATTGACAATTAGCCCACTTTTGAACTAAAAACCCGACAGGAAGTGCTAGATATCACTCTTGACTCCGACATCATCACTCAAACACTAACAAACTGGATGGTATCGCCTGAATACTTATTTTCAGGCCACAGATACATCCAATTCAGCCTAAGTGATGCTCTCCAAGCCAACCAGCATTCCGGAATTATCAGAAAACTGATTGGCCAAAATACAGAGGAATACTGTCAGAAACACTATCTTCTGAACTCTCAAGTCCCCCGCGTGACAAGGAGCTTGACATGAAAGTCAAGCAATTCACCTTGGCTATGGCTGGTTCCTGCTCTCTTATTCAATCTAGAGGCAATTAGAGACGATTAGAAACGTTTGTAGAGAACTTTTCAACCTACCAAAAAGCACAAGAAAGTTAACTGACTAATACAAAGTATCCTTCGAAATATATAAAAAAAGAACTGAGGAAGGCAAAGCGACAATCTTGGAGATCATTCTGTGACACAATTACAGAAACCTCTAAGGCATCGCTTCTAAGAAAAATCCTGTCTATAAATCCTCTGATGCCCAGCTGTTTGAAAAAAACCGATAGCTCTTGGTGAGGTTGTCCATTAATGAATCACTAAACCTGCTACTGGACACTCACTTTCCAAGCAGCTCTCTATTTGCGGCCAGTAGCAACGCAAACAGGACTGCTGCAACCGTTACCAAAATTCTTGGTCTGATTACAAGAGACAAACTGCTTTGGGAGTTGCACAGCTTCAAACAATACAAATCTGCTAGTTCGGACGGTATAATACCTGCCGAGCTACAAAGGTCCTCAGATATTATCCAGCCTACGCTAGAAAATATCATGATCCACATTCCACTGTCATGTAGAGAAGACAATGTAGTTTTTATTTCCAAAGCCAGAAAATGGTCTCGTGTTGTCCCAAAGGACCTAAGACCTATACTCGTAAGTCTACTTATCACCTTTCCTTCTGAAAACTCTTAAACGATTGATTGTTATCAACATACGAGCTAAAATTGATCCACGACTTTTGTCAACATGCCTACTATAAAGGAAGGTCGATGAAAACGGCTCTGCAGTCACTGACTAGCCACATCGGATGATCCCTACAATATAGAGAGTACACGATGGTCACTTTCCTGGACATAAAGGGTGCCTTTAACAACGTGAACACATCCTGAATCACGACTGCGCTGTCATCACTGCATGTAGGCGGCTCACTTGGAGAGTTGATCAGTCTTATGCTAAGTAGCAGGATAATCAACTCCAAACTGGGTCGGGCTTCTGCTGAAAGATGTGTCAGCAGAGCTACGCCGCAAGGCCGTATCCTTACTCTCCTTCTCTGGAATTTAATAGTGAATGAACTGCTGATATACTTGGAAACGGGTGGTAGCAGGATGATTGCCTATGCGGATGACGTTGCTATAGCCATCTCGGGTAACAATCTTAATACCATTAAAAAAACTCCTTCAGCTAACTTTTAACAGATTAACCTGTTGGGCAGATCGCTGTGGATTGGAAGTAAACCCCCACAAAACTACTCTTGTCCTCGTTTCCAGGAAATATAAAAATCCAATTATAGACCCTCTCTCAATAAACGGCAGCTGTTGCTATCAGATAAGCTAAATCTAAACCTCTGCTTCCGTCTTGCACATCACTGTAGAGTGTGCTAGACGGAACTTTTGGTGATTAAAAAGCTTTGTCCTGGCTGAAGGAAAACGTGATATCTTGAAAGAATATCCGCATCTTTCCGGATAATCACGCCGCTATAAAGTTCCTGGACTCAGTCTCATCAAATTCTAAAACCGCCCTTGAATGTCGTTCATCTCTTATAGAGATGGCAGAGCAGTTCAACCTTCACCTTTATTGGATGCCGGACCACAGAAACATTCCATTGTAGGGCCAACGAACTAGCCAAAATTGGAACCACTCTACGTATTCTACCAGAAAAGGGTAGCATAGGTATATCTATCGCTACATGCAAATCAATACTAAAGCTGAATGCTAATAAAAGAAAAGACCTAAGGTGGACTCTTTTACCAACTTGTATACCGACCAAACAGATCTGGCCTAAACTGGATCTGAATCGCTCTATGAGTCTAATCCTTCTAATCCTGTACACCTACTGTGTACATGTTCAGCTCCCTCCCAGAGAATAAAACTTCACTTAGGAGCTTTCTTCTCAATGACTTAAACGATCTAAAGACTACAGAGGTTTACAGGCTCCTACGCTTCATCATACGCACAAATTGGTTCCATGAGTAAGGGGATCACAGATCCACGTGCCATCACAACGGGCCAATAGGCCCGTTGGTCTTTCCAACAGCGACTTTTACCTTCCTACCTACCTACCTTGATTTGCGGGCATTTTTTTTCAGTGCCAACTTTTCCTTATAGAGTACAGACAAGTAGAGGAAAGAAATGGAACGACACTACTTATTTACTTAGATCGGCCTTAGGCCTCAGCTGACATGCCTCTTCATCTAACTCGATCTTTTGCCAGCTGCCTCCAGCTTCGCACACGTAGCTGGCTGAGGTGCGCCACCTAAGATAAGGTCGTTCTATACTACGGTGTCGCTTCGGGTTGAAGTTGACATCTTTCCGGGCTGGTACGCTGCTGTCCATACGCTAAAGGTGACCTAAAAGCCGAGTTATTCGAGCTTTTCGGACGAAGTTTGCCTTGCTCTACAGCTCGTACAGTTCGTGGTTGAAACATCGCCTCCATTCTCCTTCCATGCAAACGGGACCGAAGAATTTTTCTCTGAAAAGAACACTAACACTAGAGAATATTACAGGCTTTATACAATAATAAAATCGAATACAGTATGGGATGCTATAAAAGAAGCTGCACCAGTATTCATAAATTAATTTCGGCAATTAGAAAGCATCAGACTGAGCAATCGCTAACACTTATTAGAGAAAGAATGGCAAACGCCGAACGTAATGCGAGCAGGACCTTGCCACTTTTTGGCCCACATTCAACAGTAATCGCCTAATTCCGTGGATGGTTAATGAATGAGTCAGAAGCGAAGCTGACTCTAAGTGGAAGACTTGAGCTTGTTTATGGATCCATTCTGAATCTCATAATGTCCCAGAAACCTAATGGTCGTACTGGTATTGGAAAAATAAGTTATACCATATAGTAAACTACGAACAGAAACCAAGTTCTCCGATCCAGTGGATGGCAACGTGATAGCAACCACTGCCAACCAAATGCTTCATCTACCGAGCGTTGGAAAAGACATCGCTCTTTTCTAGGAATCGAGTGCTATGGAAGGATGCGGGAAGAGTTATTTCATATTTCATGGGGCAATATTCAAATATTTGTCGAAACGGCGAAAATGGGTTACAATTACTAGTAAACGGAAACGATATCATGCACTGCATTTGATAAGAACAATTTGGATCTACTCCAAAAAAAAAAACGTAGTTTCCAGTTAAAAGAGCGGAAAAGATCTGTACTATCGGGCACAATTGTGAGACTCACTCCTTCGAAATTAGTTAGTAACCTCCTTCTTTATAAATCTTCAAGAATTGGTAGCATAATACAAGGTGGCGCAAAATTAATCATCCGATATTGTTTTTGAATTACTTTTTTGCTGAATGAAAAAAAATAATTTTGAGTAATAGAAATCTTTACTTAGATCTCTGCAATTATATCTGTTAAGTGGAAAAGATGATATTTGCCAAGTGGCTGCCGCCAGTGTTGATACGCATTTGTGCCCGTTTTATCGCATTTTCCATGACTTACCACAAGATTTCCGGTGTAACTGTTCGCATTCCTGTGGAGTACTCTCCTTAAGAGCTGCGATTATCTTAGGCTTGTTGGCATAAGCCCGCGACTTCAAGTAGCCCCAAAAAAAGAAGTATGCGATGGTTAAATCGGGCGATCTTGCTGGCTATGTCAAATAGGGAAATTACGCGGCCAGGAAACGCTTCTTTCACAATAACCATTGGGGCTCGTGCTGTGTGTGCGGTTGCACCGTCTTGTTGAAACCACATATTAACCAAGCCTCGGTCATCCAATTACGGCAGTAAGAATTCGTTTATCATGGCCCTGTAGCATTCGCCAGGAACAGTGACCGTATTGCCGATGGCGTCCTCAAAAAAATACGACCTAATCACTCCTCCCACCTGAACGCCGCACCTCACAGTGGCATTGAGTGGATGTAATGGCTGTTAGTGCATCATACGCGGATTTTCAATGCCCCAGAAACGAAGATTTTGCTTGCTGACGTAACCGTTTAAGTGGAAACGCGCCTTGTCGCTCATAATGACTTTCAACACAAAATCGTTCTCTTCGTTGTTGAGATTGAGGATGGGTTTACAGTAATTCATACGCGACTGACGGTCAGGAGGCATTAACTGATTCACTGTTTGCACTTTGTACTGGAACATGTGTAAGTCTTTCACTAAAATTCGCTGTAGGGTCCGTCTGGTGATGCCACATTGCGGGGCCCGTCGTCTGGTTGATGTTTCTTCGTTCTCAGCGACATCGGCAGCCACAGCCGCGATATTCTCGGCCGAACGACCACTCCGGTGGCGGCCACGCCCTGCATGGTCTCCTGTGGTTCGAGCCGAGTAGCTATGTGCCGGAATGTTTGGCCAGTTGGGGCAACACGATTAGGAAATCGACGTCGAAATTCACGCTGCGCTAACACCACCGACCGATTATTGGTCAAAAACATCGACACAATTATTCCACGGTCTTGCAAAGTATAGCGCTCCATTGCTTTTCCGTTTGTATACTGCAACTATCTAGTTCACAAATGTCAAATATGATTGAGGTAAGACGCCATTTGCAAAAATTATGGCATCTTCCAATTTTATACTTATACTGAAATTTAGACAAGCTCTCAGTTCCTAAGGACTTTAATCTCATTGGCCTAGCTTCCTCGTGCCTCCGGTAACATTTGAAAGACAGATAGACACTTCAGGTTCTTCACGTTCGTCGTTCCAATTCTGAAGTCCCAAAATGCGCATTTCAAAGGAAAAGCGATTGATCCGAGTCCTTCAATTCCCAGGAAACATATGTACGAGTATGTATGAAAATATATGTCAGAAGGATGAATGAACCTTAAAACCCAAAAGCATTATTGGACGCAAATATCCTCTACTCCTCATATTCTGGGAACAATGCTTATCAGGATCCGATATTTTGGATTCCAAAAATCGCCAAATCGCTGGCCTAAGCCTTATCTAGAATTAACAATGATTACCACTCCGACCTAACTTGTACTTTACAGGAAGAGGCTTGCAATCTTCTGCAAGAGACCTACTTAGGTAATTAGATACAAACTTCACAATTTTCCTTTTAGTTTCAATTACTGATAAAATGGTAGCCTTCGAAGCTTCAACGGGCAACATTCCGCCGAACAACTGGCAGTTCTCCAAGACTCATGCAAGACAGATGGTTGGATATGTCCCGCCTGTGATGACATATACTACGCTGACTGCTAAAATGAACAAGAGCAATGTTTATTTGGAATAGAATTCAAATGTATAAGGCCGTAGTTATCCCAGTCCTGTTCTATGCGCAGAAGCATAAACATTAACAGAGACAAGTGAAGATATCCGTGTTCATTCTGGAGGTAAGCTCCTCAAAGTGATTTTTGGTCCAGTTTGGGTTTCCGAGCTTTGGAGCAGCAGATATAACAGCTAACTTTACGGGCTCTTCAGTGACATGAAAATGGTCTGAAAAGTGCACATCAGTAGCCTGAGGTAGCTGGGATATGTAGAGCGAATGGATATTAACGTTCCGCTTTGAGGAGTAGAGTAGACCATGAAGTAGCCCTAGGAACATCTAAGGTGACTCGTAAAAGTGAAAGTGATGTCAACCATCTCAAAGATCGTAACTGGAAGCAATTCGCCTAGGACTGCGGTAACTGGAGAGATATATCGGTTAAGGCCCAAGTCCACGGGCAATCGAATGTTCTCATTCTTTGATGGCTTACAATTTCCTATTATCAGTGGTGACCTAAGCAAGATGTGATATAAACTCGGATTTTCAGAAGAATCTTTGCAATTTTATTTAGAAGTAGGAATTTTTGATGAGACAGCAAGCATTATAGTATGTCTTCATATAAGCCATAACCACATTCTCTTTCATACCGGCTTTCCTAGATTTTAATTAAGCACTCAAATTGAAGTTAAAAAAATGCTTGAATCTTTGCCAGTAAATTTACGACTGTCTGTTGCGCAATCTTGAAATTGTTACGGAGAGTACTGAGCGCAGAGTGTATTGCAACCTCCCTGTACCAACATTTAACGGAGTCATAGAAACGGAAATTAATTTTAATGCCAAATACGGACAATGATCGGATTCTGAAACATAAGGACCCCCCTCGACTTACGCGAAGAAGGCCTTCAGAACAACAAATGCTTCTATCTTAAGGAGGAATTCACGCTGAATGAAACAAACTGGTAGGATGCCACGATGCTTCTTATTAACCAGGATCGCTGCCTTACCTTACTCTGGATGGAAACATGCAGAAGTCCGGCGTGGGGCACATCACATCCTAAGAAGAAAGCCAATTATAACATAAAAACGTGTTGTCATTGGATATTAATTGTCCTTATTTTTGATAAATACGAGTATCTCTCTCATAGAGTGGAACGCAGCGATAGAAGCTTTGATTAAGGACGAGAAGCATTATTTTGTTTTATTAAAAGGGTGAAATCGTAATTGTTATGGGAGCTGTCAACAAGGATAACAAGCAAAAGTACCGCGGTGCTCTTATATTTAATGGATGTGGCGGATCTCATAGGCCAAAAGAACAATGGCGATCGACCTCGGTTAAGCCAATGGATAACATGATATTAGCACTTGAGTTGCTCCAGAATCAGTTTGGTTTCATCAAATAGGTACTGAGCATCGAATCAGATAAACCCTAATGCGATTAGCCGTAAGTTGAAAAAATCTCTCTTTCTAATGCCGGCTATAGAAGGAACCCTTAGCACCGAACTTGCTAAAAGATGCTGTGCTTGCGTTCTATTGCCTCCGAAATACCTTGCAATCCTGCGTGATCAACTTAACTAAAACCCAGACATTGAAACAATCAGCACATTTTAATACACACCTATGGACGTTCGCTGAAGATGTGTTAACATGTCCCCACAACTGGCAAAGTACATCGGCAAGAAGTTAAGAAACCACAGCTAATTGCCTTGAACAGATTCTTAGAGAGATTTCAACTTCAAGTCCTACTTCTTGCGAAAAAAAAGTATACCGTCAATCGTAAACACATCAAGACTTCAGCTAAGCAAATGAAAAGGACAAAGAAGGGTCTTTCGATGAACTCTGGTTGCTACAGCGGTAACATACTCGATATGAAAAGAATTGGAAAGCCATAGACTGTGCTCCGTATGCCGTTTGATAAATGCAGAAATAGTGTTTGTGGCCAAGCTTTGAGTATCACACTTCAACGTTGAATAAACAATATGAAATACGTAATAACAGAAGTACATATATATTTTATGTACTCTTTGAGATTTCTAGAACCTACTCATGCATTTATCCATATTATGGGAGGGTAGAAGCCGATGTAGGGCAATAAACGAAGCAATGCCACACCTAAAAGTGCAGAGATAACCTAATTACGGAGACACCTCGGAACCAAATCCGCTTAAACATTAAGTTCGCAGAGCCCTAAGCAGATGATAAGGCCGATCATTCTAGATCAAACCTTCAGTACCTGTGCTAACCATATTACACCTTCTATACTAAAAGTTTTGCCTCCTACCTTGAGTTACAAATTTTAAACTAACTTCCCCTCTGATAAAATATCTTTAAGCCCCTAACTCCTTTAATCCACTTTGTGTGTGTGTTGACACATTGCCTCCAGCATGCTACAAGGTGCATACTAAGTTAATGGCCCACTTCATCATCCAACTTGAAAACAATCTCAGGGTGGCACTCTTGCTACGTCCTCAACCCACCGTTTAACACAATTTTGATGATGAATTTCCGAGACTTAGTTCCATAGTCAGAACGTTTTATGGCTATCACGTATCACATATCCATTCCCCCTGCATCTTTCCTCGTACAGAATGCAAATAGCAAAACAAATTTCCTCTGCCTTCTGTGATTTACGCGATGGCAAATAAATAATAAAATTTCCAACAACTCACGAGTCCATTCCAGGTTTTACGCGCTACACGCATCCTTCAGAGGAGCTGTACCTTCGAGTGATATACGAACATATGACGCTACTCGAAGGTCGTATGTACCTATACTTCGTGCTCGTAAGGGTTGAGGGGTGAAAAGTGACGAAAAGACCGCATTGACTGATGAACATTTCATTTACTCCCTTAACCTTACCCTCGATTTCACTCCCCCAAATTCGCCCATCCACCCATAAGATATATCCCCATCCAGGTGAGTGTTTCCGAAGCGCTTGCTACAATACATGGAGGTGATGTCCTTGATTTTCGGTAATCTGTATTCGTGAGAGTGTTTTTGACAAAATAAAAAAAGGCCACCCCCCTTTCTACCATCAGTTCGCATGCAATTATTTATGTTTCAAAGTGCGGTATAAGGATATGAACGTTATGCGTTAGATTCGTGAGGCCACGAACATGAGTGACTGGCACAAGGCGAAAGGAAGGTGCTGATGTCAGAATAAAAGATGGAGCACTGAACAAAAAAGCACACCCAGGCGAAGGAGATGGAAATGACAAAAAAAAAGCGAAGAAAAAACTCTTCATTTGTAATCCCGAACGCAATTATGGTTCTCATTTTGACGACGAAAATTGGAAAAATCGCAGGCAATAAATTTTTGGCAGGATTGGGGGCTGCCTGGTGTACATAGAAGTTGAACATACGTTAGATGTTGTTTCTGATGTAAAGGGGGGATGGGTAGGGGTTTTCCAGCTGCGGAAGAGGAGAGTGGGACAAATCACAACAATCAGGATTGTGTAATGGGAAAATGATTGAATTGGTACCACGATGATGAAATTGATATACGACTGACAGATGAATTGATGTTTCCTTTCGTGCGTTTTGTCGGAGAAAGATGGACTCAATTGTGGGCTGTTGAAGGGGGGGGGGGGGGTATGTAGGGTTCTGGAAATGTTTTTAAATTGAAGGTGTTTCTTGCAGGCGACAAAGTTTAATGAGGTTTTCTTTGAGGGTACAAATTGTTTTCGGGGGCCTTTCGGGAAATTTGAAATAATTTTAGTGGAGCTTGATCATAAGACTTTTGTTTCTATTCAAAATATGTTGTTTGTATAACAAGGAAAAGACAGATTTCAGTGCCAATGTTACCATAGAAAATCGCGGAAAATAAATAAAAATCAAATAACTTGACCAGCGATACAAGCCTTCTGAGGCTGATTATTAACGCTGGTCATCTTGACAAGCTGACATGCTTTATTAACTGCTTATTTTCATCTAAGACCTAGGTTGGAAAAGCTTTTCAAATGGGAGTCACGATATTTCAGAAAAGATGGTGCCGAAATAATCTTCTTTGGGGGAAGATTAGCTGATCCATTCCAGCAACAAAGTCCTGACTCCAGTATAACACAGGATCCTGCTCACAGAGTAGTAATTGTATTATGGGTTGGCAATGACTTTAATGGGACGAAAGATGTAATTTCTGCTCCAATTCCCATCTTTACACGGTGAACTTTACGTGTTAAGACCCACAACTGACCCACGTGGATGGAATATTTGCCATGGAGGTGCTGCTCGTCCATAGAAGCTGCAAGGGTAATACAAGATATATTTCTGATCTCACCTGGCAATGAAGCGAATAATCGTTCTCAGGATCTGTAAAGTTTATATGCCTCGAGAGCAACTTGGAAAATATGCAGCAGAAGGATAAAATTACCATGATTTCGGAGAATTGGTTAGCAGGATCTGGAATGATGGAAAGAACAAGCAGTTTCACAAGTTTACCTAGGGTAGAATGCAGATTTATTGATTCAGGTAAAAGCCATAGGCTTGGAACCGATATTGATCTGCATCAAAGTCGCTATAATACAATATATAAATATGAGAAAAATATGAATTTAAGTAGGTACTTACTGACATCACTGAAGATTTAATCTACTTTGGGATAAGCCCCTGGATGTCGAAAAGGGTCCTGCATTAAGCGCTTAATATCTTGAAATTTAAATAAAACAAAGTGTGTGAGATATCATCGAAATTTTTCGAAAAAGTCTAATGGGGTCAAATCGCACCATCTCGGTTGCCAGTTCGCATCACATTGACGTGATGGGACCACTCGAATCGCTCGTGCAGAATTTCCAATGTGGAGTGAGCTGGTGGCACGTAGCGCCATCCTGTTGGTGTCCATATCATCCAATTCAGGCTAAAGGAAGTTGGTAATCATCGACGTATAGCGCTCGCTGTTGAGGGTGATGGCCTGGCCAACGTCGTTCTTAAAGAAATATGGACCGAAGTCATCGCCCAAAATCCAAAACAAAAACAAAAACGCTCTTGAGATGGATTGGTATCGTCCCAAATTCGACAATTTGGTTGTTGACGTACCCATTTATCCAGAAATGGGCCTCATCGCTGAAGATGATTCCGATTTTTCCAACTGATCCAGAGCCCATTCAGCGAACACACGTCGTTGTCTACGGTCGTTTACCTTCAGCTCCCTGGCCAGTTGGATTTTGTACGGGTGCAGGCCCAAATCACGGCGCAAAATTCGCCAAGTTGCGCTCTGCGAAAGGCCGAGTTCTTGTGAGCGACGCGAAATCGACTGCCTCAGATTCTCCTGCACACTCTCACGGACAGCAGCGATGTTTTTGGCAAATCTTGCATTTCGTCGAACGTACGGGTGTTGGTTTATCGTTTACTGAACCAATGGACTGAAATTTATCCACCACAGTACGAATACTCCTCTCGGTAGGACGATTATGGCGACCGTAAAATGGACGAAGCGCACGGAATGTTGCCCGAACAGAACATCCATTTTGATAAAACAATTTTATCATTTGCACGTGTTGTTGAACGCTATGTCCGTCCATGGTGATTTAGTAAAACAGACTGAATAAGTGACAGCCAATATTCAAACATTAACGACGGATGCAAATGCTTAATAGACCAACTGTGGCAGCAACATCAAAAAGACTATGCTATTTTCCAGTTTAAAACAAGAGAGGATTTACGGGATTGTCGCCTATGGTAGTTGGAATCGAAAACCCTTCAGGCCGGATTGTTGATGTCCATTCGCCCTACATATCGTAGCCGCTTTAGATAACTGATGAGAGAAAATAATTCTACACAATCGATCTGACGAGTTTGGCTGAGATGCCAAAACTCGACATGGTTTTGTATAGCTCGTAAATGTACGAGATACTAAGTACTAACTGAGTACTCTATAGTTGGCGCGGTAAACAGGGTCTCCTTTCTTGTAGATTAGGCAAACAATATTAAGTTTCTGTTTATAAGACATACCTTCTTCTGACTAAATCTTGGAAATGAACTGGTGTAGGCTCTTACCAAGTCATCGGCTACTGTCTTAAATAGGTCGGCAGGCAACCTAAGTTTAGTTGTCACTATCCTAGCATCCTTTCGGTCGGGTGGATATAAATTTTGCCTGACATTTTACACTGGAATTTGGATCGCCTCTACTGGTAAACGATGCGCAGATATGGTTATCCATATCGCCAGCATCGACTGTGACTCAACAACTAAATATTCTTGTTCTAATAGCACCTTGCGATATCCTCGAGCGCATGGTATTTATTTTCTCCTGGGAAGCCTGCTCTTGTCGTTTCTGGTCATAGAGCACACCATCCGCTCTTGTCCTTATATGCAACGCGTGTTTAACAGGTGAATTTTTTTTGATAAACTCTGAACTCTGTAATAAACTGTAGTTTTGGAATGGTGACCGGATGAAACTTAGTACATGAGTTGCTGCATTTCTGAAGACTTTTTTGCGTCAAAAGAACTTAACACAGATTTCATAGGAATTGTCGAGAGATTGTGGAAGTCAAACTTTGAATTTCCTCCTCCTTTTGGGCCCATTATTTTCTTAGATTTTGATTCCTGAGTACAGCAAAAGTAGACTTCATATTCTCGCGGAAATAAGAGTTAAGATGTCAATGCGAGAACGAAAATAATCAGCGCAACTTAGCCAGAACTAGATCGACAAGAGAAGTTCCCTTTTCACGCATAAAACATCGTCTTCTGGATTCTAGATAAAGAAGCTCTGATGTGCTTGCACAAATGAATATTCTACTAATACAACGGACATACCTAAGAACTGGTTAGACCGTTAAACATAATGTTAACCAATGCGCAATAAAGCAGTGGTGACAGCGAGCTTGCATGCAACAACTACTCACTCCCGACATCAGATATTTACAGTAACTGAAACAAAAATTTGGCAGGCTTAAACGTTGCTTTCTTTTGTCGAAACGGTGCACCCTTGGGCTAAAACGTTAAATCTGTTTTAAATTGAAAACGTCCCACTTTGGAACTTTTTCAGATACTCGTACCTTGGGATGAGAGGGAAACAATTACGAGTAATTTCGGGAAATTGTTTCGGGAAATAATGTAAGAAAGAAGTTTTCGATTCATTTACTTTGCCTTGCCTCGTAAGATAATGATGAGAATATCAGGTTACCATTGTCCCAAAAAGCAACATAATTACCATATTAATCGATACAAGTTGCATAGAATCAGCATTATTTTCCAACTTTTGAAAAGAAACTTCGAACTGCATTCGTATTGGATGCCCAAGCAACAATACGTTAGCTAGAGCCTAGAGCCAAAGGCCCAGAGACAAGTGTGATCTGTATGTGAAGCAGTGTTACGACATCACCAATGAGCCTGTCGAAACAACTCCATAGCATAGGTTTACATAGTAAAAAGCATGGAATATCTCGTGGTTTGTTGACTGCGTAACATGCATACATAAAAATACCTTAGGCCAAAAGAATAGTGGCGTAGAAAAGAAATGCATGCAACGTAGTCTGCTAGCTTAAGAAAATTGGAAAATCCATCTAGTTCACAAGCAACCAACAGATAGCAGAGTTCAAGCCCCTTCCTATAGTGAAATATAACCATCAGAGGGAAATCGGTTGTAAAGGGTGTTTTTTTTAAAAGTATACAAATTCAATATGAAATAAAACATTTGAAGCTAATGTCACTGTCCATAATATTAGCTCCATTTAATAGATAATTTTATTCCATTAGTGCTTAAATATAATATTGGGCATATGCGTGCCACGGCTAGCTCTAATGAAGCGGAATCGTGAAGTTCAATTTTCGATAAATTTATCGAGCAACTGGGGTCGTATATTAGCAATTACACGGTGAATGTTGACACATACCCCCAAAAAAATTAATCTAAAGGCGTGAGATCATAGGAGCACAATTTACGCCATCTTGTTGAAACCAAAGCTCTGTCACATCAATAGCATTCAACTGAGGAACGAAGTCAGAAATCATGTTTCTGTAGCGCTCTCCACTGACGGTAACATTCTGGCCGGTATCGTCCTTAAAGAAATTGGGCCGATGATTCCACCAGCCAATAAAGCACACCAAACAGTAAGTTTTAATAGTTGTAAAGTCGTCTCAACAAAAGCTTCTGAGTTTTCTACACCCCAAATTCGACAATTTTGCTTGTTTACATATCCATTTAGCCAAAAATGGGCCTCTTCGGAGGACCAACTGAATCATGTTTTCGGCCCATTCACCGAACATACGACGCGTATAACGAGCGAAATAACCACTGAGTCCAAACATATTTCTTTCTCTCTCTATGCCATTTTCCAAAAAACTTAACACATGCTGAGGCATTATATAGTACAGTGTTGAGTGTTAAGTTCTTTTTTAAAAAAAATATTTTGGTTGCTCGACAGAGCAGATATTAGCAAGAGTAAAAGTGGAGTCATGGTAGGCTTCTTACTTCCAACGATGTTGTGTGTCCATCTTCGTTGTAGCATAAACTTTTTTTTTCCTTCGTTGACTGGTATACCGATATTTGCTCCTACTTCTTTATTAGTCACAGACGCTTCATTGGCAGTAAACCGTGTTCTTCCCATTACGTCGATATCGTCTGTGAATTCGAGTAACTGGACAGACTTTTGAAAGATGGTGCATCTGAAAATGACTCAAGAGTTTCGCTTGATGTTTGCTCCGTATTCAATTAAACTTGGACATTGCTGTCCTGACTTCAGCTTCGTCAGATTTGCGGAAATGTTGTCTATCAGATTGAATGTTTCTTTCTGCCTGAAAGTGAGATGTTGTTAATCGTCATCGTTGAACAGTCTGTAGAAATAATCTTTCCAGATTTCTGTTCGAGCTTTATAGATTTAGCGTCCGGTAGCACCTTACTAAGGCCTCAGTTGAACCATTCTCGTTCTCTTTTTTTTTATGTTCTTTGCTCCTTTTCTGCTCGTTCTTTTCTGCTGGGCTGCTCTGTACGTCTGTCTGCGGAGTTTCTAGACTTGAAACCTCTCTGACTACTTTTGACAGTAAGGAATGCCACTGACATTTTGCGTTTAGTGGTGGTGGCATCAGACTTCTCACGAGGTTAAGGGAAACTTAATCGGAAAAGGTCCTAGCGGTGTCTTGCGAAAGAAGCCCTTCAATATTGAACTTCCTCACAATAGTTTGATGGCCTTGGGTTGATACGGATACCCGCATCAGCATCTCGGGTACAGCAAGCTAATGGTATGAGTCGACGTTAACTGCTTGGAACCTTTGGACATTCAAAACACTCGAGGAGTGTCTTGCATCGATCACAATATAACCAATTTGGGTGTCAGTTTGCTGATCAGTAGTCAGCCAGTTCGCTTTACGGATATCAAGATGTAGAAAACCTGTGCTAGGTATAGTTACTTTACGTCCCACCGAAAAATTTATTTCCGTAGGTGATGTCGCTAAGGCTGTAATTCCCGACCGATGCCCCCCTTGCCTAACTTGGAACTAAAATCACCAAGGACGCACTAGAAACCATATTTGGTAAGGTCATCCTTATCTTCTTTCAAGGAGTTGACATTTATGAGCCTTTTGTTGGCGAGTTCAACCCTTATGCGAATCGTAGTCATGCGTTCGCTTATATGCCTGAAGCTCAATAATTGTTCCCTAAGTCTTCGTCTGACGACAAATCCTCATCCGAATAAACGCTGCTTCTTCTGTCCTTGTCGCGACGGTTGTCTGTAACAGTCTTCATAGTAGATTGCATCCTCTTTTTCGACTCGTTTGCCGTGATTGTCAACAGTAAACCCGTCATTATATGAGGCTATTAGCTAGTGCGGCACATTTTTCTCTATTCCGTATAGGGTTATGGGCCCTATGACGGCGTAAGCCAGTATTATTTGCAATTTTATTTTGCTTTCGTAAGATTTTACTTATACTGTAACCGGGGATTACCACTGGCAGGAAGAGAAAGCAGCGCAACTCTACGAACTTGATAGCATATAGATTGATCTGCTATCCCAATCCAAGTTATAGGGCAGACAGCAGTTTCCCGATCAATCGTCACTTTTGGTGAAAATTGGTATGTTGGCAATTATGTGCAAGCAAAGTGAAAACGGAACCGAAACAGATGCTCAGAATGGGGGACTTATGATTACTCACCGACTCCGAACAGCGTGACTCCTTCTCAGTGACAGTGGATTTCTTTTTCGAAGGATTTCCATCGTCAGCCGAAGGGCTGGTCTAAAAACTTGCCTTTCCTTATGTTTGGTGTAAGTCTATGTGGTGATATCAGAATTTCTGACGTAGTACTTGATGTATTTAATCATAAAAAAATACTTGTCAACGATATGCACATAAATATGTCTGTGCAACCAAAGATACACACTTCCTTCGGGGAGCAAGATCTTGGATTGGTGTAAAATTGTTGGGAAAAAGCAGTAGAGGTGGCTTGGGTCATGCCGCCTATATTTGCATTTGCCGCCTTTGGAAGCCTAAAATTCGAAATCGATTTCTCGATTTCATTACAAGAGATGACTCCAAATACAGTAATTCTCCCACAGATTTTAACTACGTTTGTCCTCCTGTCTCAGCAATTCTTTAAGGTTCATCCCACATAAGCAAAATAAACTCACAATTTCCAATTTCACAAAGATCATCAATTAATCCTAACAGTCCTAACACGAGTTCTGGTCCATATTCCGAAAATCAATATAATTCACTACAACTGCCGTCTGTAACTGGGCGACATAAAACACGACAGAGAGGAGCAGCCGAACTATCTGCTAACCATTTTGTGTTCCATTTAATCGAGATGTCGGCAATTTTTTATCCGCCCACATTAGCCACGACAATGTCCTTTTCACTAAACAAATGAACAAAATCCACGTTCATCCTCTACTCACTTTGCCAGATCATTAAGTTTACTTAGTCGAATTGTCCTTGTTCTGGTTCAAAACGAAAAAAAAGAAGGAAAAGTACCTTTATACCAGTACCGGTAATTGTATACAGAATTAGTAGAGCTATGTATGTGAAATATTGAATTGGCTCAATGGTCCTACCTAGTATTCCCGCATCCTCGGAGAACTTAATTTTCGCCAAATGTGGTTTAATTATCCTTGCCGTCTGTGTGCACCATATAAAATGAATTATAAGCCTCTGACTCACTTCATTTATTTTTTATGACCTACAAACGGTGTGAAACGTTGAAGAACGTGTGAACGTGGCTTTCACAGGATTTTATGCAGGACCACGTTTAAGCAGGGTTGGAGGTTGGACTTTCTGCTTTGTTTTCCAGGTCCCTCAGAGGTATTCAGTATTTGTAAGGTAACAACGAGCAAACTTTTCTCATAACTTTCTCAATAAAAAAAAAAAAAACAATTTTGTTCGCTCTGTTTAGTTGTGTGTTGATGTTGTTGTCCAACTAAAACGACACAAAGGACGTGGACGTAGTACGAGTGTAGTTGTAGTAGGATGCGATTCAAGAAGTGGTCTCTTTATGATCGTCTACAGCAATGGCAGATTGTGTGCTCTACAACAGGTCCTTCTTGTTGGATGGGAACAAAATCAGGATATTCTCTGTCACGAGTGACCTAATTTTCAATTTTTTTTTCTAGTTTTTCGCCCTTTGTGTTGAATTTTTTTCCATCATTTTGTCATAGTGAATTTTCCACGAAATAAAATTAACCGCCCACTGTCAGTTTATCCACCCCATCCCCGTTCCTTGGAACAGAGGGATGGATGGCGCTGATGGTGAAAAAGTTCCTCCAAAGTATATTTCCAAAGTTCTCCCGTAGGCATTTGCTCGTATCAAAGCCATTTGAGTTTGTTGAAAACTAAATTTCAGGATTCATATCATGACAAAGAATTCCTGCACATGGTTGAAAGGACTATCTGGGATTAAAACGGAAATTGTTTCGTTTTGGGATCCTTTTCTTTTTTTTTATCGCGAGAGTTGATCTAACGTGTGCGGGAAAGACTCTAATTGAAAACTGAGCAACACAAAAAAAAGGGAGGAAACTGGGTTTGGTCTGATAAGAACAAAGACAAGCAGAACCCTTGAAGCACTTTGCAGTACTGGCCCAAATCCAGTTCATGGGGGTATGGACTCTTTGTCAAAGCAATGAAATCCAGTAGACCGCGTTCGCTTAGCAGATGGGTGGAACAAGGTCCTCATACTATAGGCGAAACCGGGGTAGGTTCTAATGGGGAAGAAGTGCTTGGTGTATCCCAAGTTTCGTGTCCCGTTGTAGTGTTTTTTGGGAAAATTGATTGTCCTAATCGAATGATATGGTTTGGTTGGTTGCCATTGTTGGGCGTCCTTTTTTTTGTGATTGTCCTTCCGTGGTGAAGGTTGGTCGGTACTTTGTTTTTATGTGGGAGTAATTTAAAAAGAATGTGGGTGGCATGTACCTGTTAAGTAAAATTTAATAGACCGTTAGAAGGACGTTATCATATCATCCGGATGCGTGGCAGGATGGGAAGGTAATTTTTATCGTCGCCCTTCTTTTAAATGGGTTTGATGGGACGGGCCTTTGGGAAGCGTTGTAAAAGCATTGATTAGGGACACCAGGAAGATTTTCACGTTTCCCTGTTTACTTTATAAGATGCCAATTTGAAGATAGTGGAAAGTGGGGGCCTTCTTTTGTTTGATCAATTTCCGTTTGGCAATATTTGATTAGTGAACAACAGTTAACTATATTAGAAATGATACATCTAGTTAATCAGACCTTTTCCAGTCATCAGAGCTTTGAAATCATTTTCCTTTTAGACGAAAACAAATATTTCTCCCTTAGCAGTCATTATTCCGTGTTTGCTCAGCAGGCCTTAAGGGTAACTCAAAGTTGAGTAACCTCTAGAGTTATTTAAAGGGGATACTGCGCGTTAGCGGACAATTAACTCTATACAGCAACACGTTCTTCATTATTACATTCACTTGGAATCAACAAATTATTGAAGTAAGCCTAGTCCACAGTTAATTGACTCCCAACATTTGAAAGCATAGGGAACTGCTCTTCGGCCTATTGCTCAGTTTATGTGATTGACGTATTTAGCGAGTAAATCTAAATCTACTCATGTACGACGAGGTTCAGGACTAAACGACGTCTACGACTCACGGATATGGCCAACCTTACATTTTGAACGAAAAGGGGATCAGTCCGGGACTATAAAGAGCCCATATTAAAGTGACAAGATTAGCAAGGGATATTTTTTAAGATCACGGATTCAGAATTCCAAAGTCTCTTTAACTTCGGTTTTAGACTGGATTATAGATTCCTTATGGTAGCGTGATAATGGCAGGAGGAGTCTTTCAACTTATCAGTTGAAATGATGTGGAACAGCAAATACTGGGGCCATGGCCCTTAGATTAGCGAAAGTATTCGATAAGCCTCAAACTTCACCAAATTACAGAATTTTCAACATGTCTTAAGTAGGGATGAAATTATGCCGTGAAACATGGAAGGCCGCGGATGCAGGAATTGAGACTTACTGCTTCCCTCACAATAGGCCTAACCTGAGCGCAGTGATAGTTCATAATCTACTGCTTCCATAAATGGAAAGAAATTAAATAAGTGAAACGCAAGGTTAAAAAAAAAAATCCCAATCTAAAAAAGTCACAAAAACAAAAAGGCATCTGTGTGCTTTCTATCGTAAGTACTCTCGAGGATTAACAGGATGACCGTTCTGAATCCTCCCATGGTGAACACAGATCAACAACTTAACTCATTTAATAACGAGTCAAGTACGGGCTCACCGCTATACCTTATTTAATTACTTAAGCGGCACTTCAGTCGGGTCCTGGATTAACGATTTCCCGCCAGGTTCCTCCAGCGCCGCACTCTGAGTTAGAAGAAATCTCCTTAATTTTTTTTTCTTCTGCCGGAAAAGAGCCCTTAGGCAAAGAACTAGTCCACTCTATTCTTTGTAAGTTCCTTTGGATGAAATTTTCCTTCGTAAGACTGAAGATGAAGATGAGTTAGCGCTTCAGTGATAAGGTGCCTACAGTACCAGCATCCACCAGCAAAGTGTCGTCATCACTTTCACAGCAATCATGGCAGGATGTTGTGTCACATATGCTCAGTACATTTAAGTGCTTTGCACAAGTGTATGCCCAGAGAGACAGCAGAGAGGCCGCTGACTCCCTAGCGACGTCGGGAAGCATTCGTTTAGTCTGCCTGCATCCCGGGAAGCTATGCCATCTGCAGTTGTGCTCATATGAGACCCAATTGTCAATAGAAGCCTTAACCGAGGACGTGGGTAGGTTCGGGTCCTGAAAATCTCTCCCCTGAAACTTGTCTGGCAAGTTCATCTTCCATGTGCGCCATCCCTTGAGATTAGAATTGAAAACGTATGTGACGGAGCTGTGGTATCCATTCGCCAAGTCTGAGATTGAATTCGTAGATGGATGGCTAGACAGATGTCGCTTAGCAGCAACTTATACAGACAGCAATGAAGAGCTTACAAAGTATCTTTCTCTTGAACGGCCATGTGCTTCTTCAACCGTTTTGGACAAGGTCTAAGGCTCTGGGCCATAGAGAAGAAGCGGGGGATGATAAGGGTTTGCATAAATAAACTCAGTTTTGTTTGGTTTTATAACAAAGGGCTGTGTTACTCAATCGTCCCCAGAGCCCAAAGAAACAGCGATTTCTGCGCTGATGGCGTTGCTATTTGTAACTGCGGAGACGAAATTACTACCTCAATGTTGATGTCCTGGCCAAGATATCGGTTGTATACGTTCTTTTCTGATGACAGCATTAACTTTGCTTTACCTTCGTTTACTGTCAGACCCATTTTAGCACTTCCACTTCCAAAAAAGTCACATGACAGCGTGTCACCATGTCTAAAACCATTCGCGAATTTTCTTTCTGCACAACTTGACAAGTTTGGCAAGGATATAAAAACTAGGCATAGCGTTGTATAGCTCCATCCTATGTACGCTGTCATATGTGGCTTTGAAGTCGACCAATGTGTTTGAAATTCTCGGGTCTTTTCCATGATCTACCGTAGTGTGAATATTTGAGGGATGGTGGACCGTCTTGGCGTGAAACTGCACTAATATGGACCAACCAAACTTCTCAGGAATGGTTTCAGATTTTCACATCATACGGGAGAAAGATCTTATGGGCGATGTTTGGAAGACTTATTTCTCTATAGTTAATGTAGTCAAAAAGGTCTCCTTCTTGTTGATACCACAAACTACGCTAGTATTCGATGCATCGGGTAAGCTTTTCTCTTTTAGATGATCTGGTGCATGTTTCTAAGCCAGTGCATATCCAGTTGCTTTAAATAGCTCAGCAGGCCTCTGAAAGGAATTTTATTAGATTTTTAGATCTTAGTTTCGATACTAAGAGGACTACCTCTAGTTCAACCAGGTCGGGGGACGAAATTCTCTTTTGTCTTCATCCAGGGTAGATTGTTCATTGTGACTGAGAGTGGGATTTCGACCACCATCGCCGTTACACAGTCTGCAGAAGTAGTCTTTTTATATTCTGAACACCGACTGCATCTCTACTACTAGTGTCCATGTCTTCCCTTCATTTTTGCCCGGGTTTACGAGCAGCTCTCATCTCCGATCTTAGACCGCTTTATTCGCTTCTTGTTCGGCTGTATGTACCTGCCTACTTTCTTCGTCAAACCAGAAGTCTCTTCGTTTCTCAGAAGCAGCTTCTCTGATGGCTTATGGCAACTTTCCCAGTAATGTTATATGATTTGTGTATGAGGACTAGGGCTTTGAAAGAGCTTGAGAAGAACGCGATCAACAATATTCTACGTCGAATATTGGTGGTCTTACTTGACTCCGTGGCTGCAACAAGGTAATGATCCAAGTCGATGTTGACAGAAAGTTCGTAATTTTGAAGAAGCGACACCAGTAGCCTTGCTTGGGTTAGAGGTTATAGGAGCCCCCGTGACCTATTAAGGTTTCTTGCGCTACCTGGGTCCCTACACAACCATGGAGACCCTTTTGATATGGGCTCCGAATACGTCGAAATGGCTCTAAGCGGAGGTGTGCACCAAGATACATATGAAGGAATGTTCGCATCCGTCGTAATGAAAAAATTGCTCTAGTTCGAAGCACTCTCCCCCTTCTCCTATGGACTCACTTGAATGAAGAATCCTATCTTGTTGCCATGAATGCAGGTTCCGGCAAAGAATTCTCTTCACAGATCGTCTCACAAATTCTGGCCTTTTTCAAATAAACCCAATTTCTAACTTCATAAGTCAGAAACTAAATCGTCCAATCGATAAATCCGACACCTCGAACTATCTTGCTTTCGACTGTAAACTTCTTCATTCGAAATTAGACAGTCTCCACCCACCTCTCCACGTTAATTATTCATATGAAAACAATAATTCCTTGAGGCTTTCAGAAACTTCCTTTCACTTCAATTTCCGTAAAACCTACTACACTAAGCGTAACAATCTTCTCAAAAATGTTGACTTTAGCTTTCTACAAAACAGTAACGTAACGGCAGATTCTGTTTTAGTTATCGTCTACGATAAGATCTTTCACTGTGTAAGGCAAACTACTCCTTTTATTCGATGCAGAAAGCATCGAAAGCAGAAAGGACTTCGTAATAAGAGAAACAGGTTAATGCACCAATTTTTTAAATCTGGTTCTGGCTTTGACCAACAAAACTATGTCCTAGCCTACAACCACTTCTTCTCAGTTGCTGAATCTCGTTACCAAAGATATCTCAGCCAAATGCAATCTATCATCATCTCTTCTATCCGATTGCTATCCATTAACTCTCAAATTTTTTTGTATGTCTTCGGACGACTCAACAACCATCGCTGATCTATTTGCGAATTTTTTTAGTCAATCGTTTTCGGCTCAGTCTGATGACCACGATCCTAAATACTTTTTTACCTGAACAACTCGTCAAATATTGCCCTCGTCAGTTGGAATTACTTCAGCGCAGTTATTAGACAAAAAACATAAACTGAAACACGATATTTCCCCAGGTCCAGAGGGATTACCGCAGTTGTCTTAAAAAATGTGCTGATAATCTAATTCATCCCCTCACTAGTATTTTCAAGTTATCTTTGTCTGAACGGTTCTTTCCTTATCTCTGGAAAAGTGCTTTTATAACCCCTATTCACAAAAAAGGGCCAAAGCACGTTATTACCAATTATCGCCCCATTGCTAAACTATCCTGCATCCCCAAGAAATCCATATATGCAACCAACCAACATGGTTTTCTCAAAGGCAGATCCAGGATCACCAACCTCATTGGTTACACAATGACCACTGTGAGCCCTAAAGCAAGGGAAAGAAATTGATGTAATCGCCACGGAATTCAGTAAGGCCTTCGATAAAATTTCGCACAAGTTAATTCTACTCAAACTCAAAGCTCTTGGGTTCGAACCTAGACTGACCTCTTGGATTAACTCCTATGTTATATTAAAAATCGCTACTATCTTGTCCATTTTCGTTCCCTTTTTTCTGTCCGAATTGTCGCCACTTCGGGTGTGCCACAAAGCAGTCATCTTGGTACATTAATTTTTATCTTGACTATTAACGATGTTGTTAACATCACAAAGCACTTCCACATATCTATCCATGCCGATGATATGAAAATCTATAGACAGCTTTCAAACCTCAGTGATTCTCAATCTTCACAAGGTGAACTTAATAGGTTCTCGATATGGTTCCATAAAAACTTTCTCGAGCTCAACATACCATAGAAAAATGCCAAGCCATTTCTTACTCTTGGAGACGTTTGACACTTCCAAGCCGAACCTATTATTTATTAAATCAATTAGTAACTGCATGTAAATCAATGCTGGACTTGGGTGTCATTTGTGATACACAATCAGCAGGTCAACAACCATATCGACTCCGCAATTAGCCAAGCTAACTCCGACCCCTATGTCGCCAAATCCCTGTACATAACCTTTGTTCGTCCACTTCTTGAGTGTGCCAGCGAGATTTGATCCCCTTACTACGATTTACATATTCTGCGCATTGAAGCTGCGGTCGGTCTCTTGTCGGGAGTCCCCTGATATTCTCTTCATCACCAAACTCTTGCCCGGCATCATCGACGATCGACGATCCCATATTTCTCTCCCAAATCCCATTCAATACCAACTCGGTCTGTCGACCTTTTTCGTCTGAATAATCACAGGACACCTTATAGTCTTAACGAGCCAGTGTGTAGAGTGCTACGAGAAACATTTTTTTTTTTATGAATACACTTATAATGCCTCAGCATGTGTTAAGTTTGTTGGAAAATGGGATAGATAGAGAAAGAAATATGTTTGCGCTCAGCAGTTATTTCGCTCCATGGGTGGATCCAACATTTAATGGGGAGACTAAATTCTTAGTGGAAGTTGGCTTGATGTTGATTTCTAGTCAACTACTCGTCTTACTTGATTTTTGTTAACTGAAAAAATGGATACGTCAAATGTTCGATTTCCACTGCAGTAGTTTAGTCCTTCGAAATTCCCTGAACAACCATTTTTCCCGTCATTAGACCTTAGTTTAAGTAGAAATAGTAGTTATAAGTGATAGTTTTAAGTTTAGTTTGCTTAGTTATATGTGCGTATTAAGCATCTCAATAAACTGGCCGGGGTTGACCCGGGCCTCAAATCAAATCTTTTTCTCTTCTGCAGTCATCAATTTAAAGCAGCTCTAACTTCAGTCAAATGTACTAGGCTCCCAGGTTTCACAACGTTAAGGTTAGGGTAGAAAACGATGGTCAGAGACTGTCAACTCTTGTGTCTTCACACAAGGCTGGATCGCTGTTGAAAATCCCTCTCTATATCTTTCATTTATATCGGAGAAAAACGTCGGAAACCACGGAGTGTTTTTTGTTTTCATCATCCCTCAAACAGACTTCTCACCTCAGGGAGGAAGACTCATTTTGTGTAGGTCATACCTTAGAGTCCGGAGGATATTACACTCGTAGATCTTGTGGTAACTAGATATTTTTGAAGTTAAAGTGAAAAGAAGTTTCTCTTAGCCTAGATTAGACTAGTTTTTTGAACACATTTAATCCAGTGAGTAAATCCGTTTACTCACTGTTGTGTTGGCAAATTCGTTAGTGATTTCGTCACAGAGTTACAAAAGTTAAAAGACGCTTACTTTGGAAAAGAGTGTGCAGATGTATTGTCAGTACGAGGATGTCAAAAAGCACCAATTAGAAATGAGGGACAGTACCAACAACATTACAGAAATTGAGCAAAATATCAAAATGTCACAGCGCAAATTACCGAATAAAAACAAAAGTAGCATGAAGAAGATAACACAGGAGTGATGATGTTTTCGGTGTGTGAGAAATAAGGTACATGGAGAAGATAAATGGCCCGCAAAGAAGAATTCGTGCAAAAAATGTTAAAAAAAAGGGACATTTCCCTCGCGTATGCATGCAAGTCACGGAAATAAAAGCAGAGAGTTACAACAGTGTGGAAGTTCTACATGTACGAGTATATCGGCAGTATCTGTAAGAATGGTGGTGTTTATCAAAATAAAAGAGGATGGACTCTAGAGATTAAAGTAAACAAGGTTACTATTATATTTAAAATAGATATTGGAGCAGGTGCCACAATAATTCCCTGTTACGGCCAAATGTAGAAGAAAACACGATTAAATTTCTGGGACCAACGAAACAAGACAATCGTTTGTGGAAAATGTCACAATCAATAAACAATCCTTTTTTAGGATGTCCTTAATTGGGTCAACGAAGTAAATGAGATTCTTCACAAATATCCAAATCTTTCTAAAAGTATTGGACAAATCGACAGGAAGTTTACGTACACAATAACCCGAAGAGACCGTACTAAGCCACTTGCGATTTCAGTTCCAAAAAGAGCACCACTAGCCTTGATGCCCAAAGTAAAAATAGAACTGGATGCTAATACAGAAAATTATTTAATGAATAGATGAATAATCAATTGATTGGTGTGGAGGGATAGTGGTTATACCAAAAAAAGGTCCTAACCGAATGCGAATCTGTGTAGATTACACTCAATTAAATAAGTGGGTTGAACTCGAAAAAATGCGGTTACCGTCAGTGAAGGATAGTCTAGGCAAGCTGATGAAATTTTTTTGGAAATTAGATGCTTTTGGCAAGTACCTCTTGATCCGGAATCGCAAAACTACTTGTATCACAGACTGTGGCAGATTTGTTTTTAATCGTGTTGCAAAATTTATTTTTATTTATTTTTCCCCGGGTTAAAACAACATCTAAATTAAAATTTTCTAATTGAGAGTCGGTCTGTCGGCGCCACATGGGCAAAGTACCTCGGCCGTTAAATCCCGGACCCTACAAATTAATTTGTATCGTTCCCTTGATAATAATAATAATAAGAATTTTTATTTTTTTTTTTTTTTAAGAGAACGAGCCTAAACCACACAGGTGGTGATTTGATCGATAATGGCGGTTTGCGATGTCAATCAAGAAAAGTCAAGGAAAATTTGCAACAGGCAGCAGGTTAAGTGCTGGGTGTATGGTTAAAAATCTCAAATCTTAAAAAAAAATTACCCACAAATGTGTTGGTAGGCGCCACGCAATGTTTTTAGCAAGAAATTGCGAAACCTTAAAAAAATAAATCAAAAATAACCAAAATTCAAAAGGGTACGTTATAATCACTGCAGACTTATTTGTCGGAACTTGTATGGGACAATGGAGTATATCGTATATCGAACTTCATGCGATTACAGGCCAGGATTTCAAAAACAAAGGAGAAAATTACTGTGAACTGATCACACCTCAAGTCCCGAAAACAGTTCTATCCCACGCAATGGAATTCACTGACGAGTGGGAAGAACAGTCGAGGAATAATGACGAACACTAAGGTTAAACTAGGCAGAAGATAAGTGCATTGCAGGACCCAGATGACAATGGCGCACGGGAGTTATGAGCGCCTTATGCCACACGATGGGTTAGAGAAACTAAACCTATAACAAGACCACATTTTAACTACACTTTCTATACCATCTACGATGGCACGATTCAGTAAAGGCGCAATTTATTTAAAATAAACATAAGCATCAATACACATATTTCAAGCGGAGAAACAGTATGTGTAACGCGTTCAGGAGATTGAATTACTGGCTAATGAAAGAATTGCTTTCGTGTCTCCTCTACCACAATAGAACAACTTCTTCAAGATATCCAGACACTACTAATATAGATCGGTTACTAACAGAAACTGACTTGCCATACGAAGTCCCACCATTTTTTAAGACACATTTTCTTATCTGCAATGTTTCGTTTTTTACTTCCTTTTAAAAAGATAATAAAGATGAGTTACCGGGTGCCGTTGTTGTACATTAAAAATCTCACTGTTTCGTAAATCCCAAGTCACGCAGCCCTATAGACTTTTTTCTATCATACAAAGAGTGTAGAGAGTGCAATATTGGTTTTCTTAGAAAAAAAAACAATCCCCACAATCTCATCATCTTCAGCTTCCCTGACCAACTATAACTTTAAATTAACTGCTCCTTGCACAAACCTACTTTTCCGCTGGGGGAAAGAAACAATTCCTTAAACTTGATCCCGCATCCCTTTTATTTATTCATCGCAACAGGAGTAATAAACTGCTCACAGCGTTGTAATTAACAAAAATAACCGAATTTGCATAAATTGTATCCACTTCCATTCCCCCCCGATTCAGGGAGCCCATTCAGTTTGTTAATACAAAACTCCGTTTAATTTTTGTTTTCGTTCCCTCGATCCCAGAGCACACAAAAACGAAACAAAACTGAACAAAACGAAACTCAAAAACTCTCCGGAACAGTCCGATAAATTGAATTATACAGAGGAAGAGATCGGGTTAACAGGAAACAGGTACTTTGGAGGTACATATCCCCAGGAGTAATCCCCACCTCCGTCGTGCAGCAAAATACTTTTCCATTTTCTTATTTAAATCCACAGCCGTGTATCCTTACATAACTTAACCTCAAACTTTTCCACTCTGAAGTTTTCCACTTCAGCGTCCGTTTGTGGCAGGACATTTGGGCGGCGAAGAAAAATGTCCGTTTACGAGTGTTCCGTGTTTCTGTGTTTTTTTTTTTTTTTTTTTTTAATTTAAAATATCACCGAGATCTTTTTTCGTACGAGCCGCTGCCAGCCATGTCCAGCATGTTGGACAGTCAACATGAAAGTTAACTCACTTAAGGACACTTACGGAGTTAAATAGGAAACAGTTTCCATTTTGAAAATTTGTTTATGTTGCTTCTTCGGCGTTTGTTTTACGACACGGCGGCGGTGGGGCGGTATGAGTGTTCTTTTGCGAGAGTCTGTTGCGCGGACGAGTTCCTTTTACCTGGCGGTAGCAGCTAATAACTTTCGTTTGTTACTAAGCAGACAGGTAAAATCCTGCGACTGGCAAACACGACGAAACATTTTTTCGACAATTAACTGGTGAGTGAGTGGGGGAGAAAATTTAGTTTTTCTTTCCAGACAGTTACTTTGTAAGTAGTGCAGATCCGAGAGAATTGTCGAGTAAATCAGACACATAACGAGGGACTGTTTTCTATGAAAGCAACAAATCGAGTTCAGGACGAAAACTTTAGTAGATAAGGGAATGAGAAAGTAAGTTTTAGTGTTGGTGTCTGGTTAGGATTTACATGCAAATGAGTTGAAAGAAAATGGACATTTGGACAAGTAGATGACAAGTAGATGAGAAACAGAGGCCATATGGCTGGTTTGTGTAATTCCAAGGAGGTAGAAAGTTTCAAAGCTAGAATGGAAGATACCTAAAATGTGAAGCTAAGAGTATACTATGTATACCTTGCATTCGTAAAAGGATTAGCAAGTGGTAGCACAATTCAAATTCCTGGAACCCCAGAAGTCGTAGAGAGAACGTAGGTACTCTACAGATTTTGAAGGACTGGTTCCATTGACTTCAATATATTCTATGCCAGTCATTTACAAGGAGTAAAGCAATGTCTGCTTGCTTAATCTATGTTTCTTCCAATCAGAAGCAACTAAGCCACCTTGGAAATCGGAAATATGCACACATATGTAAGTGGATGGAAGTGTGACTCTCACCTGCAAGTATCAGCACTTTACATGCCATTATATACAACCACCTCGCCACCTTTGGGTAAAAGAGGATCGGATTATGCCTTTTTAATGTCGTCCGTGAACATCTTAATACAAACAAAGGTCAATAACCTCAACTAACATACAATCTCCGATAATTTGTTGATACGTTCGACACCGGCCTGCAACACTGAAGTAAATTGCAAAGAAGCTTAAAATAGATATGCGTTTAATTAGTATGATCCTTCTGATGACTTGTTTCGGCAAACCCTGGGTAAACAGTCCCCCGGAATAAGTATGTTCTAGAGTATAAAGATCTAAAAGCAATCAATAAGGAGAAGAAGATGTGATGCCGTGATGAAACAGATCCCTGAGAATGATACCAAAAGAAACCAATCCTCCTTTCGGAGCTGAAGTTGCAACCTTTTCTTACATTTCGAGCAGGGCGAAGAGAAAGAAGTTTTCAGATTTCTGTTGTTGGCTTTCACAAAAGCTGGATGACGTTGACCGCAGACTACATACCACATACCACACTAAGCTTCACTAATTCAATCCAAGCCTAATTGACTTTCAAAAGAGGAATGGAAACTGAACACTAGCTTCAAATGTGAAAAATCGATTTCTTTGCAGCGTCTTTCTAATGAAGTCTGGCGTAGGACCAGTTATGTCGCCATCTGAACAGAACGTGGTCAATGTATTTCATACAATTAAACCAGATATCGGAGTTGTTTAAAAGCTGATCAGTCTAAGCCCTTCATATACCAACATGTTAATCCTTGTTGGCTGTCACGTCGCTGTTAAATCTCTACATTTTATGAAAACCAGTAGTTTCCCTGTTAGACGAGTGCCAGGATTGGAAGATATAGGTAGCGCTACCATTATTTAGTATAACCTCTTCTAGCCCGCTTGTCAAAATTTGGTGAACAGCCGACGCTTAGTTTAAGATAATCTGTTGGAAAATTACTTGTGAATTAACGTTTTGTTTTCAATTGATACGAAGGTGATCCCAGAAGTACCCGACCTGACGTGTAGATGGCGGTTATTGTTTAAAAGGACTGACTATTGTAGGAAGTACCAATCTTATGAATTTAAATTTGAATTTTATTGGATGTCCGTCGATTGAAAGTGCGTGAATTATTGTAGCAGAGATCGCAGGTATTTCAAAAAGGACACGAGAAATCTGCGCGCAAGATGGGTGACGCGATTACTCACAATGGAACAGTGTGGTGAAAATGTTTCAATCGAGTGTTTGACGAGGTTTGGCAGCAATAAAGTCGAGTTTTTGCGTCGATTCATAACCATGAATGAAACATGAACTCAATGAACCCTAAAGAAAGCGAGGTCAGTTCCATCTGCAGGCAAGGTCATGGCGTCAGTGTTTTGGGATGCGCGTAGGATAATTTTCATTGATTATCTTCAGAAAGGAAACATAATTAACGACGTGTATTATGCGAACAATAAGATGAAATCAAGAAAAACCGGTAGCATTTGGCGAAGAGAAAGGTTTGTTTCATCAAGACAATCCACCAGCGTTAAAGCTCGAATTGCTCCTTCATCCACCCTATTCACTAGATTTAGCCTCCACTGATTATTTTTTATTCCCGAATTTGAAAAAATGGTTCGGTGTTAAAAGATTTGCCAACAGTAAAGAGGTGGAGTCTGTGGTTGATTGCTATCTGAAGGAGCTTGATGATTCCCACTATAAACATCGCTGGAAAAGTGTATTGAACTAACTAACTGAACTTTTTGTAATATTCAATCAATAACTTCGACGCAATTATTAGGTTCAACTCAATACTAAGACCAAGTTCATGTGGCGAACATATTGCAGTGTCATCAGCATAAATTGTTGTTTCACATTCTGTTAGAAGTGGGAAATCAGACGCCCTGCTACCAACAGGCACACTAAAACAGCAATTGACAAAACAACTTTGGAAAGTTTAAAAAATTGAGATCTGACAATTTGAATATCAAGCAATATCATACAAGTTGATCTCCCGTTTGCACGACTTTTTTGAATGATATTACAGATTTAAAAGACAGGTGAATTGAATCTAATATATCTACAAAAATAAATAAGAAACGAATAACAGAAAACTAAGAATTGACCACAGAAATAGAACCCGTAAGGCGTATCCATGACTTGCAGCCATAAAAAAGTGACATTGGCTAATTGGGGCTCATTCTGTGAATCGACACCTCATAACACTTGTTGACGCAGATGTAATGATGTAAACCCAAATGTTAGCCGTAACATGGTCCAGTTTGCAGTTCGAATTTTCGATGACGCGTTCGAGCGAACACGAGTGGTGTTTGACCAATGACTTGAGTAATGTTGGCCTCCAATTCCACAATCGTAGCCAGCTTATCCATATAGATTTCGGACTTTACATAGGCCGAAAAGAACAAGTCTAGAGGTATGATGCCATATGATCTAGGCGACCAATTCACCTGTCCAAAGCAAGAAATTAACTGTTCACCGAATCCTTCTTGCAATAAAGTCATGGTTTCATGGGATAAGTGGCAAGTGGCACCGTTTTGTCGGAACCAAATATCGTCAGACAGCAAATAGCTCGTTATCATAGGGCGATAGGGACGTCATTCACAGTTACATTCCGGACGACTTCAGTTTGAAAATAGGCCAATGAGGCTGAATAAAATTTTAGTCGTAAACGGTGGATCTTCTTGAAGCTTCTTGAGTCCAGCTGCTGAAACGTAGAAGATACGGAAGGCCGGCCGGCCTCACTTCTTGCACGAATTGAGTTTTGTATGCTTCTAAACCAAGATAAAAAATACGCCAAGTTGTTGCATATGACAAGCCAAGTTGTTGAAAATGGTGCCGAACCAATTATTTACGGTCATCGAGTACACTCTTCTCTACCGTCGCTATATTTTTTTTTATTACATGAGGTCTATTTGTTTGCGTTTTATCCAATAATAAAAATTGGCCTTCAAACTTTTCGATGAAATAGCAAAGTTCGGTAGGCCGATTATGTGGACCATAAGTTGCTCTAAGGGCACTAATTACACGTAGGGCACATAGAGCTCTAAGTCTTCTAATACAGCTGAATAATTTGTAGATGCTGTGCCGGGGTATGTCTTCCCATGATGAAATGCCAAACAGTAATAAACAAAAATACTATATCACGATACAATGTATGTGTGATCTCTCATGAAATCCCCTGGAAAAAGGACCCCTAAAAGAATAATCCTTCATGGACTTCGGTCTGCGTTCCAGCCAATAGAAATCTCAAGTCAACTGCTTCCGGTTGCGCACTCCAAGTTGGTTGAGGCTCTGTTCAATTGTGTCCGCCAGTGTAAACACTGGCAGTAATTGAAGAATTTGTGGAATTCATATCTTATTCATCGTAGGCAACTGGAGCTTATTTTTACATCTTTTCCCCTAAAGCCATCATTTCGTCGGCGGCATCTTTAAACAGTCTAAAATTGTTTTCCCTTATCCTCAGCAGAGACTGTATCTCTACTACTAAATTTTGGTGCTTACCTCAATCGGTTCCTGTTCTGCTCCCGTGAGCTTTTGGTAAACACTTCGATCGTTTATCCTGTTTCCTACATCCCTGGTTTCCTATGGTCTTTCTTTTTTTTCTAGAGAAGTCGATATTTTTTTCTCCTCTTTTACTCGTAAAAGAGATACGCTTCGTTCATCTGTGCAGCGCTGCTGCAGATGTGCTTGACTTCACTGTTCCTAAAACCAAGGATCAGTGTGGTCTGATGAAACCCAGCACATCAGTTGTGGTACTCTTGATGGCTTCTGGACATCGAGACCTCTGATTTGCAATTATGATGCAGATGTAAAAGACGTTGAAAGGAAGTTAGAAAATACTTGGTTGGAAAAGGTTCTGGTGGATTACTGCGGCCACAACCGTATAACGTAAGATCTCTGAGATATCCAAAGACGTACTTTAGCTGCAATAATATATTGGTCCGAGCCCATATTACGCGGTCAGAATCTACGGAAACCTTGTATACCATCAATTTAATTGACGGTTTTATGATCCGGTGACAGCCATCCTTTGTGCATCGTGAGCTAATATGTGGTTGCTGCCCTGGAGCTAATTAGCCTAAGTCACTAAGTCACCAGGAGGTGTCATTTTAAATTTTGCGACATTGTTGGACTATAAACATCCTAACTATCATTGCGATGATTACACACAGAGTGAAGGTATTGGGGAAGGGAAATTTTATAGCGAAAAGGGTAGAAAAATCGCGGAAACGGTTTGTAAAGTTCATACTGCTTTTGGTCATCATCAGGCGCCTTGTCGCATAGTTATAGTAAATTTAATCAACAAATTTGAACGTATCGGATAAGTTAGTGATATGAAGACTCAAACTCGTATTCGTTCCCCAATATTAGGAGAAAATACCGCTCCCGGAACTGAGAGTGTGACTGGAAAGTCAGGTGCGTCCGTTTCGAGTCTATCACAGGAATTGGACTACCCGCAACCACTTTGCACCGCACTTAGCATAAAGATCTTGGCCTGTATAGTTACAAGGTCTAGTTGGTAAAAGAATTGAAGTCAGCAGACCACGCACAATGCCGTACTGTGGCTGATTGGGAGCTGGAAAATTAATGAACAAGACCATGATTTTTTAAACAAAATTATTCTGTGTGATGAAGCTCATTTTCATTTGGCTCGGTATGTAAACAAACAATTGTCACATCTGGGGTTCCGAAAACCCAAGTGAAATAGTAGAACAACTTCTATATCCTCAACGGGTGACAGTTTGGTGCGGTTTTTGTGCTGGCGGTGTCATTGGGCCATATTTTTTCGAAAATGATGCTGATACGACGGTCTTAGTTAACGGATTGCGTTACCGAATGATGTTAACTAACTTCTTTTTACCTGAAATTTATGGTATGGATGTGAATGACGTTTATTTTTAGCAGAACAACGTCACATCTCTGTGTGTCACAGCTGGTGAAGCAATAGCTCAGGGCATGTGATTTCTCGAAATGGAGACTAGAATTGGCCGCCAAGATCGTGCGATTTAACACCATTCGACTTATTCCCTTGAGACTATGTTAAGTATAAAGTATACGCCCGTACTTCACCAACGGTTCATACACTAATAGAAAATATCGGAACTGTTATTCGTGAAATAACGTCACAATTATGCGAAAACGTGATGAAACTTTTCAACGAAAGAATAACTAAATCGTATTTCATTATAAACCTTAGAGTTTGCACTTTAGAATAAAGTCAAAATATTAACGACTTTGAAAAAAATATTGCATTTTGCTTTTAATTTAAAATGACACTTCTTGTTGGATGACCCTAAATATAGCACGAGAAGCACGTAAAAAGACCCTTAGCCTCGTTTTTGCATCGACTATCTCTACTTTGGGTCATATATTAGACTGATGTTGGCAAACTAAGCCCAGATAGCTACAATGTGCTCGTTCACGTGCCAAAACCTCAAAAGTCCCCCACTTTCTCTACCGCTTACAGCAAACCTACACCCAAATAGATACGCTGCTTTTGTTGCCTGTAACTGCAATCGCAGTATATGTCGCCGTTTTTTATCCTCCATTAAGGGTTCATCACCCGACATCTATATTTCAGCACTCTGATTAGCTGATATTACAAATCTGTCATGCTGACTGCGGACAACGCTTTTGATTCACTCACGAGAATCCATCAGCCATATTAGGTTTAGTCGATTCTGAAACGAAAGCAAAGTGTTGTTCATTATTTTACGAACTCATGTCTAGTTGAACGAGACCTTCCACAAGGTAACCAAATAAACACAGTTGATGTGTAGTCAAAGCACTGGTCGAAGTTAGGTTCACGCCGCATAGTGCGTTTCTTACTTTCATTTAAAAAAAAAAAAACATATCTACGACTAATATATGCGTGTTCGTGAATGGAATAATAGCTTCAAAACACAAGTACACCAGCAAAGGAATTTTGTAAAAAATTTCCAAAAACTTTCACCCTAATTCCCTTCCTTAATAGGCAAAGCTCCAATGCCGCTGGTGGAGTAGCTTACCTTTCATCAGCACCATCCTCCAACCACATCACTCTAAAAATAGAGAATATGAAATCCTCATCGTTCCAATCCGTTTTCTCAAATCCAATGAGATATCATTTCATTAAAATTCAAACATAAATCAAGTGGCACACCGGTACCAGGATTTTTTTTTGGAATATTCCCTCTCAGTTTTCAATCGTGCAGATGAATTAGAATGGCACGTAAGGATTCGATGGATGGATATCCTATGTGTTTGTCTGTTTGTTTCAATGTGGGGTTACTACGAGTAGCTCTTGAGTAGGTATCGGTACGAATAGATGGATAGGTTTTCTTTTTCTATTTTTATTACAGGCATCCACAGCACGTACCAATATATCGAGGACTAGAGTAGAAGAAAAAAATACGTGGCAACACCGACCGATCTAAAGGTTTTCATCATTCTTTGGCCGTAAAACTGAAGATTTTTTATTTTTTTTTTTTTCAGCTTCAATATTTTGAAGCACTACCTATCTCTTCATCAATAAATCACAATTGAATTGGAATTACTGAAGAGGAAGACACTGAGTACGATGGAAAGGACACTAAATTTGAAGAGTGAGGATGAAAAAGAATGATTTGGTCATAGACCAAACCAATGAGAAGACCAATTTGGAAATTTCATTGGGTAGAAGGTAAATTGCTGAAATTGAAATGATTTCATATCTCCTCCGAATCGAAGGACAAATGATGAATGGTAAACGATTGATGAGAACTGGTTACATTCTGGTGAGTTGATTTGACTTTGACTTTGGTTTACCTTATTTTTTGTTGGTTCACCTTTTTCGTTTGCTTTGGAATGCTGGTAAAATGATCTGAAATCGGATTTGCAGACTTCAAATAGATCGAAAATTGAGGAATGAGCTATCAAATAATCAACTGTAGAGGGAGGAGAAAGAGTCACTTGGGAAATTCTTCAGAAATGAGAAATTAAAAGGAATTTTCTAAAATATGTATCCCTAATCAAAAAGAAGCTGCTGAAGCCTGATTTTAGATTTCCCCGAAAATCGTTCTTTGAGTTTTAAGAATATTTCTTCGTAATCCTTGACCTGCGGATATATGTATAAACAACTGCTTCATCTCTGATCCTGGGTTTCAATTTATTTCGAAATGCAGGATAATATTTGATGAGTCTTGTAGTATTATATTGTACAGAGGGAGCATTAAAAGCATTAGTGCTTATATAAGCGATTAATATGTGTGTCAAAGTTTGCAGGGGGTTTTCTATGATTGCCAACCTAGAAACATATGCCTCTCCCATGTCCCATCAATATTTGAAGCTGGTCATCGGATGCTAGTATTACGTCCGACAATGGATTCAGGTTTTCAGAGTGTGTAACGAGGCGTAACAATCCATCGTCAACCAGATTGATAACATTGTTATCAAATTTTTAGATATACAAACTTTCCGCGGAGCCCACATCAGTTCGGGTAATTTCATTGTTGCAGCCAGAGTACGAATGCGGATATCACAGACAAAATGAAGCGCCAAACTGGCTAGATCGCATTTCTCTCAATCTGTCTAAAAATTCTAAACCCAAAACATAAACCATAGAAAACCACGAGGAATATTGTCAACAAATCATCAGAGAAACTGCTTCTGGTTTGGCGATAGATGTACGCTGGCACATGCAGCTAAACGAAGATCATTTAAAGCTGCACTCTGAAGAGCTTCTTGTCAGTTTTACGAGCTGAAAAGAAGGAATGTGCAGAGGTTTTTCGGAAAGACAAAGAAAAAGCACGAAAAGTGCGCGATAGAGGAAATAGAAAGAGCTACTACAGGAATGACGTTCTAAAGTTTTATCAGAGAATAAGACCTGCGAAGATGAACATGGTCAACTAGTAGCGTTGTCGAAGCTAATAGTGAGTATATGGAAAGATTACTCCTGCAGGATGTATACTGACGATGATGGTCAACTGGCACGCAGAATGAATCATTTACTCTAGCCGAAGTCGACCGAAAATCCATTTACCTGGTCTACTATGATAAATATCTAGAAGCAGTAAAGCTAGCAATATTGAAAATTAAGCCTTATAAAGCTGCTGGTGCAGGTTTCCGCTACTTAATGCTTTTGGAGATGACCTGGTTGGAAAAATGCAACAGCTCATTTGTGAGTTTGTCCGATTCACAAGAAAGGAGACCATTTTGACTGCGTCAACTGCAGATGACTAAGTCTTTAAAGCATTGGGGTCCTGCTTGGCGACTAATCGGGAGACTGATGACTGTCCTGTAACTTGGACTAAGCCAGCAGTACAACAATCAAGTTCGTAGTGTAGTGCTTTCTTTACCTTCCAGTGGTGGTTCCCGCCCCGGTAACAGCATGAGTAAATATTTACTGAGAAAATATTCATGCAGGCTAAAATGGTAAGGGCATGCTCGTACAGCAGCGTAATACTGGCTTAAAAAGATGTAACGTACTAACCAATGGCCTCGGATGGAAATGGATTTACCTCTGACGACCCTAGCAAACGTTTAAAAGACAACTACTATTGTATCTACTGCTGCTATCACACTAAATATCACCGCCATCTAGGAAGTGTGATGGGATGGGCCGAACATACGGAGGATAAAAAACTGTGATACATATTATGGTGATTGCTATAGGAAAAATAAACAGAACTTATTCGGATGCGCATTTGCCATATGTGGCATACTTAGGCAAAGGAGTCTTGTGATAATCCGACTTACGACAGACCGCATCAAGGCTATACTCGCTAACATGTGCCTAATATGCGCGCGTGTTCCTATGGAAGACAAGGACGACGAAGACATATAAGCAATGTCCTACGTATGAAGTTAAAATCGTACTTGACAATTTTAACGCTATGAAAGGGAAGGAGGTCAGTGCGTAAACATAAATCTTCACGAAATCACGCCTGGCCACGGATTTAGGCTTATTAACTTTGCGGCTGAACGAAATACCACTGTAGGAAGCACACAGTTTCCTCGTCACCGGATTATGAAACGCTAAGTCAAATTGATCACATTGGGATAGACGTATGCCATGCCTCCAGTATTCTGGGCGTCCAAACGTTACGAGCAGCCAACAATGGCTTATATCATCACCTTGTTGCAGCGATGTGCGAACGTGAATTTCCCAAACGGCACAACAAAGAAGAACTACTGTGGGAAGATATAACAAAGCTGCATTTGCAAGAGACCTCCAAAATATGCGTATCCAGAAACCTATTAGAAACTAGTATGCCGCCAACATCAAATGGCAGCGCTCCCAATATGCCCTCAGACACGCCGCAACTGATGTGCTGGCTTTCACCCTACCATCAACAAGAAATTCCTAGTTTGATGTATAGTATAATGCCGGCACATTCAGCTGAACGAGAAGCGTACAAAACGACGCGGCGCTGAAACGAAGGACAAGTGCCGCTCATAAGCTCTACAAGCAGACCAGGTGGGAAGAAAAAAAAAAGAAGAAAAGGGAGCAAGAGAAGCACGCGATCGAGAATATTGAAAGGTTGTACTCCATTAATAAGATAAAAAGAACTTGTCAAGACAGGAAGACACGTAGAGAAACTCATAGAGATGGAGAAGGAAACTTTGTGGTAGAGTCACAGTCGGTACTGAGAGTGTGGAAAAACTATTTCTGCTCATTGTGTAGTGGCGACGAAGACCAACATCCCGCTGCCAGGCAGAATAGACCATTCAACTTCCGTCCAACTGACCAAAACGAAGTGAAGGAAGCAATATATTTACTATATATGCTTAAGTCCAGCACAACTACTGGACCTGATGGATTACAGACCAAGGTATACCAAGCTGCTTGAAGCAACTTTGTGGGGAGCAAATACCAACTCATTTCTCAGATCTGGTTAGAAGAGTTTATGGCTGATTAATGGAATTTCAGTATGGTTTGCCCGATCCACAAAAAAGGAGACTTCCACAGCTGCACCAACTACAGAGGTATAAACCTCTTCAACATCGGATACAAGATCTGTGGGGACAGATTGTGTGAGTTTCTGAAACCCTCCGTCAACCAACTGATTGGGCCCGACCAAATCTTCATTCTCCGGGAGATCCTTGGAAAAGAAGAAGTTCCAATTGATAACCACCATCTTTTCATCGTTTTTAAAGCCGCAAATGACATCATCTATAGAGACGAACTGGACAAGTTATGTCTGTTTTGGCATCCCTTCCACGCTCATCCGTCTATGCACTCGCTGCTCCGTCGAGATCGGTAATAACTTAACCGAAACTTCTTTAACATCATACTTGAAAAATTGTGGGGAACTCACAAGCGAACACTGGAGTCACAGTCTTTCAAAAGTCTGTGCAACTGGGCTGGGCTCTAACTGGTGCGTTTGGTAGTATTAAAACGGAAGCTGCTAAAATGGGTTTAGTGGTAAATTAGGGCAATACCGCTTTATTGAACAGAACGTCGCTGTCGACAGCTATAATTTCAGAGTAGTAAAGGATTTTGTGTACCTGGGCTCTGCTATTAATTCTGCCAACAACACTTCAACAGAAATTAAACAAAGAATCGCTCTCACCAATCGCTATTCCTTTCTTTGGGCTAAGAAGTTAATTAAGTATAATAGCAAGGTCCTATCCAGAAAAACTGAGGAGACTCTATATAAGTCCTTGATAACCCGATTTCTCTTTATGGCGGATATCCTCTGCCCGCACTCTAAGTATCTACTTAGAGGAAGCAACGGAGCCTGAAGTTTATGAGATACTCTGTCATACAAAAAAAGTCCTGGTGCTGACAATATTAGACCAGTTGATCCCAAAATGAATACTATGTATCTTACTCCAGTAATCACTAAAATATAAAATCATAAACCGTAGTATGTGTCAATGCTATGTCCCAAAGCTGATGAAAATGTATATTCGCCGCATTTACAAGGGAAGAATAAAAAACGGCCGATTGCAATTCAATGAGCTGTTGAAAAGAGCTTGGAAGAGATAATTGTTAATCGAGTTAACTGTTCTATGTCGAAGCACAAAGTACTTCACCCAAACTAGTATGGGTTTCGAAAAAGCAAGTGCACTCAATCATTATTGGGAGAATTTACTAATGACGTTAATGCTGGACTAAACGACTTCTGCAATGCATTCGATACTTTGACTGATGATAAACTGATGGAAAATGTCAGCAGACTGGGATTGAGAGAAGTCGTGGGAAACTGGCTCAAAAGTTATCTGACTAATAGAAAAATTCGAGTTAAGGTGTCTGACAAAATAAGCAAAGCAGAAGCGAGCAAATACGGTGTGCCACAAGGTTCCAAATTGGGTCCCATATTATACATTCTTTTCCCAAACGAACCGTTGAGATCATTTAAAAAAATGTAATGTATATGCCCATGCCGATGACATCGCAATTGCGGTAAAACACAAAATTTTGAATTTAGCCGTTAAGATATTGCAAGACAAATTAAACGCTGTATCCGAATGGTGCCATGGTAACGGACTGGTCATAAATGCAACCAAGACAAAGGCGGTGCACATTCGGACTCCTTCCAAGAAAATGGAAACTATACAAATCTTTCATCGAAATGACCGCTGCCCACTATCAACAAATATCATCGCAATTAAATGACATTGACGAGCATGGCATGAACATATCAATGTCCTGCATCTTCTGCTAAAGAACTCTATTTTTGCAATGGTATATCTAAATCGATACTCACACTTAGAAGGGCTAAAGCAGGTGTATTGCTCGTTGGCAGAGTCGCGCATTAGATACGAGATTTTGGCCTGGGCAAACGCAGTAAAATTCCATCTGGACAAAATATTGAATACACAACATAGTCGTGTAAATTTTTTTGGACTTACCAACTCAATTTTTAAAGTTTTAGATGTTAAACCAATGTGAGTGATCAATGATTTCTGCAACCCTTACGACTAAATACAAGAAGACAAGCCCAAGGGGTGCTAGAAGTTCCGTAATCTTACAACTTATATGGTCATCGGGAACAAACTACATACATACATAAGTCGCCATTTAAAATTTGGAATACACTAGTCAGTCAGTGGTAGGTTTGACAAATAAAATAAAAAGGAATCCAAATGCTCTAAACTCTTTCCGCTGCTCGGGATATTACACGTTCATCCAAGACTACTTCCTCTTATCCGTGTTCGCAGATTGCCACTAAATCATTCCAATTACTTGAGCAATATTTCACAATCTCAGTCGGACACATGTGACACTTAGAAAAACAGTCGAAAATTCTGCAATTGAAAGATTCGACCATCCCTACCAACATTGCACTCCACCCCAAAACCACTTCCAAACAACTGCGTTCGCAAGCCACCAATTTCATATCTCAAACTATTTGCCCATTTATTCGTACCACGGGTAAATAAACATGAAACCGTCTGCTTGAATGCGGTACATTCTCCTTATCGTAATGTCGGTCCTTAAAGTGTAAAATTTCTTCTTCCTCATGCCACCGAAAAAGGAGGACAGCGACAACGGCAACGACGACATCGACAGCGACGGATAACCGCAAAATAATGGCACTCCAATGGAAACCATAAATTTTCCTCTCCTTCAATTCGATTTCAAATGCGCTCCAAACTGGCAAACCAAACTCCAGTCCCGAACACCAAGCTTGTACGTATGTGTGTGTGCGTGCTTATACTCATAAACGTATTCCTAAAATAAGGACGAAGAAATCAGAATCACACAACTGGAAGGAAAGTGTCGCAAGTCCAGTATTGGAACACGACAACGCCGGGCTTGAAAATTCACATTTTGACCGCATTGCCAGTGCCAATTCAACACAAGTAGTTCAATGGAGCGACATTTGCACTTCATTGGGTTTCTGGAGCGTACGTATTCGTACATGCACGTTCCATGGCAACCAAGGACCCATGTGGGCTTCTGACTGTACCAGCGTTAGCCGAAGTATTCTCATACAATCGCAATTTGGAAAAGTGGCAGAAGGACGAATATATTGGCCTTTTGCTTTGAGTGATTTGGGATACAACCGATTCAACCCTTAGTTGGTGCTGAAAAGTCCCTGCACAAATGTAGGTTATCACTGAATTGCAGGGAGGTCCGGTTCTGTCCAGAGCAGGAGTTTCAGTTTTTTTGTTTTCTTTTTGAAACCCTCCTCTCGAAGCGAGAACAAAAGAAACGAAAAAACCAAGGATCAAGGCTTTTTCCTAACGAATACTTGCACTGCCGGCCGGTACGAATAGTACCGGTGTTTTAAATGGTCGTCATGGCACCCATAGGCACAATTTTGAGATACTCTTGGGGCGTGTGATTTGACGAGTAGGTACATTGAATTTTCCAGATCATTTAAACTGTGGCCGGCTGTTCTGCTGTGAGGCTGATGCCCGACGACCAGGGTGACTGTGTGATGCTGATTGAATTCAATAAGTGGGAGGTCTTTTGGGAGGTGGAGATTTATTTTAAGACTTTGTCCTTGGAGTTTTTTTTTTTTTATTGGAAGGATGAAGCATAAGTTGCTTGCGGTTTGGGGGAGATTCTTTGGAATTTTTTCGAATTTGGCTTGGTACTTTGTGACACGTGTGCAGGAGAATCATTAATTTAAAGTTTTTGACGGAATGTGGTTGAGTTAGGAGTTGGGTGATAAAGTGGGAAGATAATTTATCTGAGGTAATCAAATGTCACACAGAGGGTTATTGGTATGAAACTTCATACGTTTTTTAGAGTTCTATTCGAAACGAAAGTGTAACCAAGCATTAAAAATAAAATTGGTCTTCGACAGTTAGGTTGCTTTCGGATTTTTTTCTTATCAAGCAGCTGCTTATTAAGATAAGCATGTACTCGTACATTAAGATAAGCATGTACTCGTATTTTGTCCTTTAAGAAATTAGATCTTTGTATTTTAAATGGTTCTTTCCATGTTTCAAAAAATCAAGACTTTCTGAAGATAGAATATCGTATACAATGCTATTACCAAGTAAAAAGGTTCCAGTCATGTTGAACTACTTAGCGAATACTAGGGGTTTGTAAGACCTATCCGGAACAGAAGTTTGGTGGCATTTACCCCCCAAGAGATGAGTCACAGGGTCAGATTGTTCGTGGGCGAAGCCCCTCTATAGAGCAATTTAGAACCAACTTGCAAACAGAGTGGATTCCTTGGAATAGGTATCATAAAATCTGTTCATAATCCTTATCTCCTTATGGGAGTTGGCTTTGATTGAACAGTTTCTTCACATTTTTGACAAGCTTCTGCTATCATCTAACGAAATACCACTGTCACTATCAATTAAGGTGATACTTTCAAGGTAACGATGGTAACAGGGGATATGTACTTTCTCCATTAGATATTTAATTTTGTCAGAGTTAATTCCCCGTGATCTCCTGCGATGGCAGGCTAATATCAATAGCAATGTCGTGAAGTTTAAGAAGAGCTCCAATGGTTTCCTGTTCTTCTGGTTCAAAAAGTACTCTGCATTAATTCGAACTTAATCCAATTATTAGGAAAACGAGAGGTTGTGAACTTTGCAGGGCGTGCTTTTGATTTCAAAATCTCCTACCTTCAGACTGACCCACGTGGTTACTGCATGGCATATGAAGGTTTTGCTAATAATGCTTACTTTTTTGAAACTAATGAACTGCAATGCAGTACGAAGATGGCTCTACAATATTGTAAATTGTCCTTTTTTGGTAGCTTGATAACCATTCCTTTTATTAGTTCTTTAGGTGATTCGGTATACCAAAGCTCCTCCACTAAAGAAAGCAGTAGGTCTGCAGTAACTGCTAGCGAAACTTTAAAGATATACGCGACTTGCTTCACTCAAAATCTGTAATTTTTTCATCCTTTTTGTTCGTTCAAAAAAACGAAAAAGTGCTCTCTACATCTACTACACCGTTAGCCCCTTTTTGGCTGCTCCCGCCTTATTACTGAAGAAAGCTTCGTTGAAGCTTTACCTGGGTACGCACGTAAAGTATTGTACTTACTTACTTAGCTAGCGCTACAGTTCGAGGTGAACCTGTGACTCAACAAACAAGCCTCTCCAGTTAGAGTGATCTTTAGCTAACTGCCTCCAGGTGCGTACTCCAAATCGTTCCCTTCTACGAGTGCCCGCCACCTAAGGTGAGGTCCTCCTCTACTGCGTTATCCCTCAGGGTTCAATTTGAAGGCTCTGCCGGCCAGGGCATTCAACCTACATGTCCTAGTCATCTCAAGCGACTGATGGAGTTCGATGTTGAATTCAACACAGTCCAGGCTTCAGCGCCATAAAGTAGAACTGGGGTGATCAAGGTCTTATATGGAGTCTCCTAATTTGTTCGCGATAAGGCGTTACTACTTAATTGCCCTCTTAGCCGAAAGAAACAGCAATTTGCAAGAAGGATCCCTCGTTTTATTTCCACTGAGCTGTTGTTGCGGAGTTGATAGCAGTACTAAGCTAGAGAAAGTACCTTACTACCTTCAAATTGTAGCTGTTGACTGTGATGTTCGATGTTGTGTGTCCCGATGTAGTGAACGCACCGTTAGAGCCCGCTGAGTTCTGCCAATTATGTCAATATCATCGCCGTACGCTAGTAGTTGCTCGGGCTTTTGTGCCTACGGTGCTGTCTTGTGAGTTCCGCGTAATTTTTGTGATGTTAAAGAAGTCGGCCGGTAAGCCGTCTGGTCCAGGAGCTTTATTGGATTTTACCTTAGCAATCCTTACTGGACGGAACTTTACTTAGGGCACGTATCTTAGTATAAGTTGGATTGTGCCTGACGGTGTGATGTTGGGCTGTGTTGCCGTCGTGCAGTGAGCAGAAGTAGTTTTTCCATATTCTCAGCCCCGACTCAGTCTACTACTTCCTTCTTCATCTCAGCAGACGTTCTTTTTACCTGTTGTTGAAAATTCTTCCTGGAGTGGAAACTCTCAATATTTGTAATTCTTCTTTTGGAGAAGCTGATGTTTTCCCCTTCTCTTTTGCTCATATATCTCACGAGCGGTTCCCGTCCTTCGCTGCAGCGCCGCTTCGTATGTTTCCTGTTTAGTTGCATGTGCTCACAGGCATTTTTCATCGAACCCGGAATTTCTTGGTAGTGGTCGGTTGAAACTCAGAATACCAGTTGAGGCATCAATGGTCTTCGGTACTTTATGCTGGCGGCATCGGAATTGTTGTGAAATTTCGGAATACGCGTTCGGCGAAGATTCCGGCGGTCTCTTGCGATTTTTCAACATTATGTCTTCTTATTATAGTTCTTCTTTGTTGTGGCGTCCGGGAGATCCGCATTCGCACAAGGTGGTTATCCGAATTAATATTAGCTGCCCGGAAGGTTCGGACACTTTCGGAGTACTGCAGACATGTTAGCGTTTCATAATCTGGAGATCTCTATATCGCCTTCTATGTATATATTGAAATGAATACACTGTGTGCTTGCTGTAGTGATATTTCGTCCCTCCACTTAAGTCCGTTACCAAACGTCCTATCGTGAAGGCTATGTTTACCAACTGGCCTCCTTTCCTATCCTGGCGGTATAAGTGCCAAGTACGACTTTCAGGTCATACTTTGAACATTATTCATACTCGTACATATGTCTTGGCCAGAAACTTGTTGAAACTTTCTCCATATTAGGCTAATGTAAGCGAACTTAGCTTTGCTGTAAAACTCCTCATAAGTCAACTTGAAGTCCACTAGCTGCGCTGTCGCTTGTTCAGCTACCTTTAATGCAGTCACACAATTTTACTACCTGACATTCCTTTAACATATCAACATCAGCTACACCAACTGGAAGTTGTTACAATTTTCCAAGTCACCTTTGCCTCTGTAGAAAAGCAGCTCTCCCTTTTCTTGTATAGTATTGAATCACTTTCTTCATTATATAAATAAATTCGTCACGGAAAAACTCAGTGTTCCTTTTGATAGAGTTTCTAAGCCATAAGTAGAAGGACGAATGGTCACTTCGGTTAGAAAGTGCTTTTGACACTATCACTTACTACATCAACGTGCAGTATATGCAGCAGTACGTACAACTTAATTCGGATATTCACAGGGGAAATACCCAACAATGTCTTCAACATTCTATTCAGGCAGCCAATCCTAAGGCAAGTTCAGGTCCTGAGAGGGTTCAGAAAGCCCCTAAGGACAGCTTTCCTGAAGACGCAAGCAGTTTGATACTTCCACCCATTTTTCATAATAAAGTTCTATGCTACTGCGTATATCTCTTCTTGAAACAAGGTTTTTCCAACTCAAAATCGCCATCATCTCATCCTAGATTGGTTTTTGAGTCATCCTTGTATATCAGACTACATTCCCCTAGATTCTGATCACAGCGGATTTAAATCTTATCATGCTCGACAACGTCTTGAAAGGTTTTCCTACAACATGTTTGGTTCCAAGGAGTTTGCTATCCAGTTCTTCGATAGTACTACTGTTTACGACAACATTCATCCAACATTCATCGCTTTTTACCCGTTCACGCTTTAATTCATCTTTTTGCATCCACTACAATTCTTGTAAAGGCATTATAGACATCTCACTGCGTTCCTGGGACAATAATGACGCGATTTGAAAATATTCTATATCTAGTATAGACTTTGATGTTTAGTAGTAGGTATGTTAAGAAAGAGAATTGCTCTGGCTAAAGCCTTCTTTTATGATACATCAAAGAGTGTTCCTTGTGTCCCTTCTGATTTTTCCGGAACCGAGCGTCTTCGCCATTGGAAGCCCAAATTTGAGGATACACTTTATAGGGTTTTCAGGGCTATAGTAGCATATAAAAGCTTGTTCCTATACAAATCTTGGTAGCCGAGCTTAAAATCGATGAGGAACTTGTGCTCACAAGCTCAAATGTGACCCTTTTGACTGCGCCAACTATAGTCTCCTAAACTTCGTTCGTAAGATCTTTTCTGGTGTATTATAATAGCGTCTGATACCTTACATGAACAATCTGGTTGGTCTATATCAGTGTTGTTTAAGGCCAGGATAGTGTATGATCCATCATATAGTATATTCATATCTGAGAGTACTAAGGCAGATCTGAGGAAAGATCCGGCAACTTCAGATCGACACACAACATACGAGCTATACAAGGCCTATGCAAGGCTATATTTAGTTTTGATATCCCGATACTTTCAATGTCAAGAAAGGTTTTAGACAAGGTAATGCCCTGTAATGTAACTTTTTTAACAACACCTTACAACGAATAATGCAAAAGGGGAATGAAAAAGGAAATTCAACCAGGAAATTTATGGGCTGTACAGCGACATTAGTCTGGTCAGACATCTACACCTGGGATGGCCAGACCATGCTAAGTATATGAACGCCACAGTTCCGACATAAAGAGTCTGAGATTCTTACCCCGAGGGACGGGGCAGTAGTGAATCACCGCGTCTAAGGTGGCGCATGCAAATGGAAGGGACATCAACCAACTTGGGGTGCTGGTCTAGATATAGCTGGAAGGCTTGTTAGTCGAGGTTGGTGTTGAGGTTTACGCCAGACTGTAGCGGCTCCAAAGTAAGTAAATAAGAAGCTTGTCTGCATCGAACAGAAACATCTTCAGCGCTTGCCTACATTTCGTTGCAAATTACGAGGGCGGGTCAATAAGTCCGTGACTTTTGGATTAATACAGATTTTTTGATAAAAAAAATAATTTTATTTTTCAACGTAGTCTCCCTTGAGTTCTATACACTTTGTCCAACGCTTCTCCAATTTTTTTATCCCTTCCAAAAAAAATGATTTGTCGAGGTCCTCAAAATGACGAGATGACTTTATCATTGGAGTCAAATCTTTTTCCACCAAGCCATTTCTTCAGGTTTGGGAACAAGAAGTAGTCGCTCGGAGCCAAATCTGGAGAATAGGGTGGATGAGGGAGCAATTCATAGCCCAATTCATGGATTTTTGCCATGGCAACTGCACATGTGTGCACCCTTGCATTGTCTTGGTGGAAAAGAACTTTTTTCTTGGCCAAATGAGGTCGTTTTTTTTCAAATCGTCATTGAATCGGTCCAATAAGTTTCCATAATATTCCCCATTGATTGTTCTTCCCTTTTTTCCCGCGTGCATCTCAAAAAACAGTCGCCATAACTTTATTGGCTGACAAACCCACCTTGGCCTTCTTTGGCGCCGATTCACCCTTAGAAACCCACTGTTTTGACTGTTGTTTGTTCTCTGGTGTGTTGTGATGGATCCATGTTTCGTCCACGGTTACAAAACGGCGCAAAAACTCCTCCATATTGCGATTAAACAACGCCAAACCTTCCTGTGAAGTTGTTACACGATTGCGTTTGTGGTCGACTGTGAGCAAATGCGGCACCCATCTTGCGGAAAGCTTTCTCATGCCCAAGTGATCATTCAAAATTGAAACCACTGAGCCATGCGAGATCCCTACGGCTTCCACAATCTCTCGCACTTTCAATCTTCGGTCGGCCAACACCATATCGTGAATTTTTTCGTTTGTTTCGGGTGTAGAGACCTCAACTGGGCGTCCAGGAGGTTCGGCATCTTCAGTGCTTGTACGGCCACAACGAAATTCAGTAAACCACTTTTTTACCATTGAAATCGATGGTGCAGAGTCCCCATAGTATTTATCAAGCTTAGCCTTGGTCTCGGTAATGGTTTTTTTTCGCAAGAAATAATGCTTAATAAGCACACGAAATTCACTTTTTTCCATTTTCTCCTCAAATTAGTGAGTAGTCTGATAAAAATAGCTGTCAAACACAAACTAACTGACGCAGCAAGTTTAAATTTTGACAGGAGTCAACTGACAAATGCCTGTTGACAGGAGCAGTGTTGCTGTTTCAGTAAAGAGGTCAGAAATTCAAAAATGCACGGAATTATTGACCCGCCCTCGTATCATATCTCCTAATATAACTAACTAATATATGTACAAACCTATTTTATTCTGCCTCAGACTCATCGTCGTGTTAAATTGATTATGACTTAGGTTACATTTACTTACTTACTTAGGTTCTTTGACCTCTCGTGGTCCGTAGGGTGTCGACAAAATCTGGGCACCATCGTATTTTGCGCCCTACCAAGCCCTCCAAGTCATGGCCAAAGATATGAATTCCTTCTCGACTATTCCCACTCATCTACCTGATTGGATAGGTGGATAATTCTATTGCATGGCATACTTTGAAATGGAACTATTTTTAGGCTGTACGGGAACAAATATATAACATTGTTGCTCTAGATATTAGATATCATATCGAACGCAGCTGTTACATACAAAGCTGTCTGAATTTTAACACTACTATGCGAGTATTGCAGCAGCGAAAGATTGCGACCTTAAGTTCACTTAAGACATGATTGCTACAACACCAGTTCAAGGCTTCAACAAGGCTTCGACAAGGCACCTTATAGGAGCTTCTTCGCAAAGTTTGAAGAGGGCGAATTGAGGGGCTCCTTAATTATTATAAAATGGCAAAATATTATTTGGTATGTATGCTAACAGATTAAAACATTGTGTCTCGTATTCGGCTTAATACTTTGATGACGACCATTTGCCATCGACCATAGCCATCGATAAATCCCATTTAGCCTTTGACAAAAGAATCCCTGATGCAATATTCTGTTTCTAAACCCTTTCCAAATGCTGCAGATACGTCTTATCATGAGAATTTATGTTCACATTACTGCCCCGAAGTATATTAAAAATCATTTCAATAACCGAAGTAGTTTTTTATAAAATTTCCCAATACGTTTACTCACAGCTATTTAATCCAGGATCTCCTTAAATTTATAGTCCAATTCAATTGTAAATAGAAATTCCATTATCAATCGCTAACAGTATAAACCACATATAAACCGCAAATCCACTCTTTTGTAAATTTAAAACTTAAATCACAAAACGCTGTCTGCAAAAAAAAAACAAATCCAAACACAAACAAACAACAAAAAACAAGAATCAATTAAGCTTTAACAAATAAAATTAAAATTAAAATTTACTTCAATCAAAACCATTCACTATTTAGCCCCATAAAGTATAAATATCGAGATCTGCTTCAAATAGATACTATCCCACCCAGGATAGGTCCACGCATTGATTTCTGCCGTACTTGCCAAAACAAAATTAAATGCAAATACAACTTGTCAAATGCAAATTTAAATAACAACAAAAAAGAAATTAAACAACAACAAAAAAACACACACACAGAATAACTCGGTAACGAGTTTGCATTTGTTAACAAAAGACCCCGCTACAACGTACTCAAAATACAAAATATATAAAAACGAAATCCAAATTCCGAATTCCGAAATGAAAATACAAAAGTTTTTTCGAAAACGAATTTGTTTGGTCATATCGTGTTTTTTTTTTTGTTAATTTATTTATATTTTTTTTATTATTATTATTTTGCAAATCACTGCCTCAACTTCATTTGTATTCAATGCAATTGTTTAAAGTAAGGCACCACAGGGAAATTATTAAACACCAACCAATTCGGGGCTATTGCAAAGTAAAAAAAAAAAAAATCGAAAACAAATAAATAAAATTAAAATTAAATAAATTATTCATGCAATAAAGAGCGTATTGTTCGTTCGGTTGGTATTTGCAAGCTTAGTCGTTGCATTGACCTGTTTTATTGGTCCACAGTCCACTGTCCACAGAGACAGGCCCACCCCGTTTTTGAAATGAATATTCATTTAGCACACTTTAACGTCTGCAAATTTTGAATTGTTTATTTAATTTTTTTTTTTAGTAATTGTACAAATCAATTCAAAAATCTATCTATCGTACCAATAATGTGATAAAAGGTTTTTGCTTCTGTAGTTTAGTTCAATGAGATGTTTTTTTTGTGCATTTAGTGCGATATTTCTCCCTTTTCATTCAAAAATCTCACTGGAATAAAGCCAAAATTAGTTTCGAAAACTTTAAAGAATTTCTGAAAATAAAAATCGAAAATATTTCAAATTCATATCAGTGGACAAAGACTAAGAGTCGCCATAGATACGAGCATAGTACATACGGCTATGCTATACCAACAGTACTGTATATGGGGTTATTGATCCGGAGGAGCTCCTTACCCTCCTCTGAATGAAACACGATTTCGGTTGCGATATATTCCAGTGGTAAACTCTTCCTTATGAAAGATATAATTGCAAGCGCTTTCTCGACCAAGAACCTTATACGAAAGAGATCAAAAAGTATCATGTACCAGCTAACATCCTCAGATTATTACGGATTCTCTGTTGATGAAGAAGTCAAATGATTAACGGATAACGATGTTCGGATGTGCATATGGGATGTTCGGAACTGCTTGCAGCTGAATAACTTGAGACTTATGTATGGGGCAAGTCTTGATCGCCAGGCTTGTAAAAGAACGCCTCACCGCAAATAAGGCCTAAAATCACCACCATAAGAAGCTTATCTACCCTTCGAAAGATTAGAAGGTCGACCTTACCAAAGATTGCTTCTATTAGCTCCTCTACAAAACCGGCAAACATTGCCCTAAATATGACGTGAAAATCATCCTTGGCAATCTGAATGCCAACGAGGTAACGGGGGCACCTTGGTAATATGGTCGGAAGGTATTGCCTTCGCACTACCACCTCCGGGAACTTATAGTTTTTCCGACAGGCCCTAATATGACTATAGCCCACGGTTCCCAAACCTTGACATCCATTAAGGCACCTAGCTGACTCATCGCCAACAAACCGTCAAACAAATTGATCATATTGTGATCCACTCAAGGTACTCGTCCACTGTTTTGGATGCCCATTGAAGCCAAAAGACGGATGCAGATATCCGTAGAAGCCCGATGGCAGTAAACCATTTTGAGGAAGTTCAACTGTGGTTGTTTCCAATCGAGTCTCGCTTAACCTCGCGAGAAGTCCGATATTACCACCATCAAACGTAGTTGCAATTGCATTACTGTCTAAGAGCACTCAAGGGGGCTGCCTCAGATATGCTGGGTTTCAACATGCCCTTACAAAAAAGCCAGCGTGTGCTGGCTATAATTACTGAGGTGGGAATGAAAAAAATTTTTTTTATTTTATTCGATATAGTCCCCTTTTAGTTTGATACACTTATTCCAGCGATTTTTCAACTTCTTGATCCCGTCCGAAAAGTAATTTTCCGGAAGGTCTGCAAAATACTCCTCCGTGGCATCGATGATTTCCTCGACGTCGATGATTCCTGAGCTGATTTATTGATGAGCCATCTTTGAGGTTAGGGAAGAGCTAATAGTCCGAGGGATCCAAATCGACGCCAAAAGTCCGCCCGATTCCGCATCAGCAAGTCCAAACACTCTTTCGAAGTGCTGTCGCGTTCGTAGTTTTTGTCAGGAGTGAGAATGCGCGGCACCCAGCGGCAGGATAACTTTTTCGTATGCAGAATATTGCCCAAAATATGGCGTGTGCGCTCAGTACTAATCTTTGTGGTATCTGCTAGCTGGCGCACCTTCACTTTCCGGTCAGCCAACACTATTTCATGTATTTTTTTGACATCGTACTCTGTAACCGCATCGGAGGGCCTGCCGCTGCGGACTTGATCGGTAGTGGAGTTGCGACCACCACGAAACTCTCGAAACCAATATTTGACGGTGTAATCTGACGGAGCATTAGCCCCATAATATACATCCAACTTTTTTTTTGTTTCAACATGATGACAAACACGTCAACAACAATCAGCTGTCAAAACAAAACTAAAGACGGTATCGCACTGAAATTTTGCATGTCTGCCTAAATATGAACGGACTTCAAGGCACCATAACCTTTCTTGCAGTAGCAGCGCATTCTGGTGGTCAAGGGGGTTACTTTTCACCCCACCTAGTATATTACGTCAGGCCACAGAATCAATAAGAATATATCGGTCATGAAAGCTATACTTTCCGACCGTATTACAAAAGGCAAGGAGGGTATTGCCTGTTTAGCATTCAAATCGCCAGAGGATGGTTCTCACGACATACTTAGGGAATTGCTCGCGAAGAGGTCATTGAAGTAGTCTTTGGTACGGTTGTCATTTTCGTCTGTCGGGGCATGGGCGTTTATGAAGCTGATATTGACGAATTTAGAGTTTATGTGAATCATCATCAGGCATTCGCTTACATGCCTGAAGCTCAAGACTTGTTCCCTAAGACTCCCTCCGATAGCGAATCCATGCCTAAAACACTGCGGCTATTGTCCTCCTCGTGACGGTTGTGTGTAGCAGTCTTCACTGTAGATATCACAATTTCTGATCCTCATTTCGTCCGGTTCAACTCATCACACTTCTTGGATGGCGGTTTTGTCACATTTGTAATGTAATCGAGGATCTCCACTACTTGTTTGACTACACGCGGTCTGTTCTAGATCCGAGCATTCCACGTGCAGGTCCGAAGATCGTAGTCCTGCAGTCGTTTGCTATCGTCGTGCACAGTGTATCCCTTATTCTTTGAGGCTTCTGAGAAATAGGGCCAGATCTACGCGAACTTGAATATGGTACCTCTGCCCCAATCTAATTTATAAGGTAGTCAGCAGTCCCAATTAATCGCAGCGCAGATGCCCTACACAAGTAACACCCTGTCTAATAAAAACAGAAAATTGTATGTTTCAACATGTGTGTTCAGTAAGAAGTTTTTTATTTCGGACTTGAGTCAAAATTGAGCAATTCCTGTGGTACAATTTAATACGTAGTACGTACTTAATATTAACAGACAAAGGAAACGGCTGAACTTTTATTCTCAATTTCATAATTTTCAAGGTATAATTAAAAATTCGAAAGAAATAAAAATCAGATATTTATTGTGTTAGTCGCGTATAATTTTTATTTTAGCAGCTGCATACCTAATTGTGTGCCTTCCTTCCTTAGAGGGTCATTAGGTGCGCCTTCTTTTAGATTGAAATATAATTAATACCATTAGTTATGGAACACCTCATACAGGTGTCTTCTACGGAACCGCTTGCGTAAGCTGAACCAATTTTCCAAGATTTTTGGCATAATGCGGCCAATAATAATCCAGCAGTGGAGTTAATCGTCTTAAGTCCCAAAGAAAATCGTCTAAGAAAGTTAAATCACTCGAACAGAGCGACCAATAGATAGGGCCGTTTCTGGCTAAGGCCATCAGGGAACTTTTTCGTTAAGAAGTTGAATATCACGCGGTATGTAGTAGAAGTAAAACCGCCTTGTTATCCTCCAAGGCATGAAGATCACACCAAACAGTCAATTTGCTGTATATGTACCATGAATGCTGTTCGAATATCACCTGCTTATACGCTTGACCAAATTTCCAGAATTTGACTACTAACTAAACCACTTATATGTAGCCTTGTTGGACACGGATATAAAAAAGTGATATATATATGTACTCGCATATTCCTTTTTGGATATGCGACATCTTCCCTTAGAAGGCAAAATATTGAAAGGACCAGCATAATCTACACCCGTAGCTGAAAGGTAAATTTCCCATTAACTGCGTGCTGGGTCTCGGTCTATCCCGGTAGCATGTAATACACCGGTCAATGATGGAATGAACGATTGTACGTCCGTTCAAAATTCAAAATTGTCCCATAAGTGTCACATAAGTGTCACACCACCATGTAGAATACTAAAATGACTACATTCAGGTCGGATAAACGGAAATTTTTGAACCTGAGACAACAGCACCTGTTTTAATCTACCTCCAAGCCGAATAACCATTCTCTTTTTGTCAAAGAACGGATCGAGCGGACGCAAAATACTATTTTCGGGAAGAGGTCGGCCTGAAGATAAATTACTTCATTCGGAAGGAAGCTTCGCGCCATATAAGTCGAACGATTTTTGTAACTGTTATAATTATAACAGGTTGATAATCTCCGATTCGATGTTGATGCAATTTTTGCACGACAGCTTTTACCAAACCGCATGCAATCTGCAAACATTCGTGTCATTTTAAAAAATGATGACCATTTCTCAAGCAAAGGGCTTTTATCCTTTTCAGGTTTCAGCATTAAAAAGGTTTTCAATCGTCTTACCTCTTCTTCAACAGATTTACATGATGTGCTTAGCGGCCACTATTGGGATCACTCTGTAAATGATAACTGAAGGAACATCGGACCATGCCACCGCAAACTACAATCTGCTAGTCAAAATTGAGCTATCCCACGACTAGAAATATCGGCTGGATTATATTTAGAAGCCACATTCCGCCGCTCGTTGACAAAAGATTTAGCTATAATTTTGCGAACACAATGCGAAACAAAAGGTTTCCATCTGCTGGGATCTCCTTTGATCCAATTAAGGACGATAGAAGTATCGGGTTTGAAGAGTCGATACACATACACAAATGTAGCCTTATAAATTTTAAGACCTTAGTGGGCAAAACAGCTCCACACAATTCCGCTCGAGGGATAGCTATTTCGTGAAAGTAGCTTTATATTTTGCCATTAATAAATTAGTTGGAAACTTGCCATCATCCTTGCAAATTGTAAGATATACAACAGCAGAGTAAGCATGCACTGACCCATCGCAGAATACGTTTAATTCGTAGGCACTCCAATCGCCATTGCTAATCAACCATCCATTGTGAAAGCCGTAACTGCATAATGGATGGAAGATCATCACCAAATCGTTTCCAAGGCCTTTGAATTGGTGTCGGTATTTGCGCACTCCAGTCGATTTTGCATAACCATAATCGTTGCAATAATATCTTCGCCGATATAGCTGGATAGAGGCAGCCCAGTGGGCCAAATAGACCCGCGATAGTTGACAGCATTATCCGTTTAGTAGGTGAACGGGTTGTAATATTAAAATTGATTTTGAACTTAAATTCCCTAACGCTTTAATATGATCCGATGTGTTGAGTTCCAATAGGCCGTGTGTATACCTGTGTTCCGCAGGGGATGGTAACTGTTTGGTATTCGGTAACGGATCCAAACGTTGTTTTCTGAGCGATAGGTAGCCCACTGCTTGCACGCCGACTATCATCCAAAATACACTCATCGTAGACAGCACTGCCTAATAAAATGTCAACAAATTGAGGCTGGAAGTATTTTGTATCCGGAAAGCTCAATTGTTGCAGATGCATGCAATTTGTTATGACAACTCTTTTATCCGGGAAAACACCACTCACCTTAGGCAACAAATATGCCAAGACCTCATATCTTATTAGCAAATCCAGGTATGAGCCAACAGATAGACTATAACGACCAGTCGTGACCTTAGATCCTGACAAGCCATTAACGTTGATGCAAACTTTATCCCTGTGAAGACCCAACAGTTAAACTACTCGCTCCATCAAAAATGACGCCTGTGCCCCCTGGTTAATTGCTCTAGATTGATAATTTTACCTTGTAACAGACTAAAGAGCAGCGACAGCCATTGGCAAAAGTACGTCGTATAATCCCACTTGCTTGTCACCAGCGTGTTCTTGTACACATCCCTCCCTCAGTCGCACATGCGTAGACGAATCTGCCTGAGTGCTTGTTGCGAAAACTCGATCAACATGGATAAGCGTCTGATGCTTTACTCCACATTAGACGATCGGTGGTTATAACCTAGACAATTGAAACAGCTTATACCGAAGCTAATTTTTCTGTTACACTCATTTCGGCAAATTTTGGACACTCGGACTTATCACAAACGGCGTATGTTATTATTGACGTTCTCCTTACCATGTGTATAGATTTAGGTTCCCTCTTCCCGTGGACTTTCTTATCGGCTTTAATGACTGGTTAACATGCTTTCTATTCGACCGTGAAGAAATTACCATCATGAGATATTGTTCATCCAGTATGGAATAAAGCTCTGTAAATGTTGGAATACTGAGTGCGTTAATTTATTAAGCAAGAAAGTACACCAGCACGGAATGTTGTTAATCCCAGCTCTTAATGGAACTAATATAAGACCGAAAAGTTTGGGTAAACCGTTTAAGTGAAGTAGGGTCATCCCGCAGTGCATTTGTCTGCTTCTCCTAGTCCAATATGTCCATGTGATGGGTAATAAAAATGCGATTGTTGTCGTACTGCTTACACAACATATTTTTTTTTTTTATAATTGGAGCGCACATAAGGGATTTTGTGTACCCTAAGATGTTGACACATAGCCGCGGGTGAGGGGAAGTTAGGGAGGGAAAAAAGAGAGATGCCGATGTGCGTTGGTCTTAAATGTTTGCAAGTTATAGTGACTATGGAATAAAGAGCTCGGCAGGGCATTCCATAAGCGAGTTGTACGACTTAGGAACGAATCACGATGTTTCAGAGTACGTCAGAAAGTGGGCTTGAGGGTATACTGATGAGCAATCACAGCGAGACGGGTGTTACGGTTAAAAGTTAGAGAGGGTGGAATGCTACTGGCAATTTAGGTGGAGCACTGGTGGTGAAAATAACGATATAAAAAGGTGAGACAGGAGAAATTACGTCTGTGTTCGAGGGTGTTAAATGACTGAGTGATATTGTCATCACCTATGAGTTTTACCGCACGGTTTTGGATCCTATCTAGCAAGTGCAAAGAAGTTTTGGGAGCACCTGACCAGATGTGAGCATTGTACTCAAATTTTGGGCGTATAAACGCCTTATATATTGACGCCAGATCAGAGGGTGTGAAATATTTCTTACCTCGCTTGAGGAAACCTAGACATTTCGCTGCATTTTTGGCGACATCGATTATGTGGGCATTCCAACATTGGTTGTCATTGACACACATACCGAGAATGGAAAGTTTTTCGGTTTCAATGATGCAAGTGCCATTCATGGAAACTTCGCTTTGAAGTACGCATTTTCGACAAAAGAACCTGAGGCCAAACTCTGCCAAATGCCTTAGAAATATCAAGTGCAACTATCTTGTTTTCTCCAAATTGATGTAGACTTTGGTTCCACTTACGGTGGGACATGCCATCAAATCACCAGTGGACCTGTTGCAACAAAAACCGTACTGCCAGTCATTGAGGAATTTTCGTGTTTCTAGATATTTCATTAGTTGAAGGTTTATCAGCGTTTCCACGACCTTAGAAAGAAAGGGCGTAAGTGCAATGGGTCTAAAGGAGTAGAGAAAAGAAGATTCACTTTTTTTAGAGACGGGCTGGACAAATGCTATTTTCCATCTGTTCGGAAAAAGTCCTAAAAATAGGATTGATGAAAAAGTTAACGCAGTGGTTTTGCCGGCGAGGAAGAACACCTCTTCAGAACTAGGGGAGATATGCCATCTGCACCTGCGGATTTATGGATGTTAAGATCTTTGAGTGCTCTTGCTACTACACGAGTGCGAAAGTGGATTCGTCTCATTGAAGATTCGACGCACTCAAGTGTAGGCGGAGGTAAAGCACAATCTGGGAGTGGTGAGCTCGCCGCAAAGTGAGCAACAAGCAGATTGGCTTTTTCCAAAGAACTGACAGCTGGAATGTCATTGCAAACGAGCGTTGGGATGGACGATGAGGCAGAATTTCTAATGTTCTTGATGAACGACCAAAACCCTTTACTACTTTTGGGACATTGTAGTAGTTTTTGTCTCAGTTTTTGGTAGTATTGAAATTTCACTCGCTTGAGAAAGACTTTGCAGTCATTCCTGGCTCATTTGAACTTTTTTTCGATTTTCCTCTGTCGACCAAGACCAAGACCAACGTCTTGTGGGACCGAAAAAACATTCTTATAACCGTGATAGCCTCTTTACAACTCGAGTCTTACCGTGCTTCCGTGTAACTTTCCTCGCCGAGGCTAATATATTGAATGTCTTGCACAGCATCCTCCACTAATGGTGATTTTAAATAATGGAATCGTTGTAAGTTACTTAATCTTTCACTTCGATGAATTCGATCCAAAAATATTTCTTTGAAGGCTGGCCATTTGTTAAGATTTCCATAGGGGGAAGCTTCACTTCGGGTAGAGGAACCTCTGTAGCCACAAAACAATTATTCAAAGAATCAAACTCCACAGAAGTGTCATTCCTCGGTGCTCATACCGCCCATGCAGTGAGGGACTCCCGGATAGTAAGTAGTAACAGCGTCGATATAAATCTTTCCGAATTTGTTGCACTTATCAGCAATGATGTAGTTTTTCTTAACAGCTGCATTCTCTGAGGGCCGGGTTAAAAATATGATGATTTTATGGAATTTCTTCTCGATATGACGACACTGAATCCAGACGGACGTTTAAAATTACGTATTGCCTTTTGTATCGAATGTAGCAGTCCCAACTGCTCCCCGAAATCATCATTAAGCCTAAATGCTTCCTTACCTTCAAACATCATTTATTTAAAGAACCAGAAAAAATAAATCAGAGCACTTACCTCGTGTTACATAAATTAGGGTAGTTCGGTCCTCTGATGTATTCCGCTGATGACTTCAAGATAACTAGCTCAGATCTTCACAGGAGGCACCAAATGTTGAATTCTTGATAAAACTGATCTGTATCAGTTATCGATGCCAACGCAAAATGAGTGTGTTAAGAAATTCAATATACTACCTTGATTAAAAAGTTCCCGGATTGCATTCAGAAAATTGGAAATACAAGTTTATTCATATAAATCTATATGGTCCCCTTTAAAATAATCCCCATCGACTGCAACACACTTATGCTCGCGCTTGATCCAATCCTCGAAACATTTTTTATAGTCGGCTTTCGGTATGTCCACCAGTGCTTCCTGCGATTTTTCCTTTACTTCAGCTGCTGAAACGCGTTCCCCGTAGTGGTTTTTTAACTCGATTGAACAGGAAAAAGTTACAGGGAACCAAATCAGGTATATTCGGTGGCTATTGGATGGTATTTGTTGCATTTTTCGTCAAAAAATCACGAATAATTATGGCATTATGCGACCGCTACTGTGCGTTATCATGGTGCAAAATCCACGTATTTTCTGCCTACAATTCTGGTCTCTTTCGGCGAATTGCTTCACGCAAACATCTCAAAGCGCCCAAATACTCGTAATACTCTTTGTTTACTGTCTGGCACTACACCGTTGTAATCCATGAAAACCGTGAGCATTGCCTTCTTTTTTGACTGAAAACGACGTGGTTATTTTGGTCTCGGCTGATTTGGTGAACGCCATTCACTTGCCTGATGTCTGGATTGCGCGTCGTACTCATAAACCCACGTCTCGTCTCTAGTAATGATCCTTTTGATGAATGTGGGATCGGATTCAGCCTCGCAAATCATCTCTTTTGCGACGTCAACATGGTCTCTTTTTTGCATGAAATTGAGGTCTTTTGGCACCAACTTTGCTGCTACATGACGGAAACCCAAATCATTAACCAAAATGTCTTGGACGGATCCATAGGCAATGTTCAAGTCCTCTTTAGAGAATCGTTGCCGAAACACTTTTCCAACATTTCCAACGTTCGCGCAGCATTAAATCGGTTTTTTACGCAAAATTTAATACAAGTTCGTTGTTGCAAATTGAAATCCATTTATAAAAATCGCCAACACAGAGATAGATGTACTCTTGGCTACGTAACTTTTACAAGTGTGAAACTATGATGCTAAAATTTAGAGAGAATGTCAACAACAGATTTACCAACTTAACAAAAACAAAACAGAACTCAAATCGGAACAATGGGAGCGCCACACGGTGGTGTCCCCCGGGAACTTTTTGATCAAGGTGGTATATAAAAACTTTATTCTCTTCTTTAATTTCAATTGGTCTTTACAATTTCAAAGTGTTTGGAAGAAGGTTTTTTTCTTTTTTGAGAAGTTGAGAAGAAGCAAAAAGAAAGAAACGCAACCTCTTGCTTGAAATACGTTTTATTACAAAAAGTTCTGACAGTAGCTTAACATTGCGATGAATAGGTTAATTAGCGATGTTATTGCCAGATATGGGGCAATAGCGAGAACTAGTTTTTAAATTTTCAACAAGGACCAGGTCGTCCGCTTTAATGTTCATTTTTGCTTATTTCCACTTGTTTCTTACCTGTAGCTCATGTAAATACTCACAACTCCACCTTTTCCAAAAATCCTGCTGCATTTGTTGGAGCTCCACCGTTAAAGTCTACAGGTCTTGATGTCCAACAAGTTAGTTTGGTTCCGGAGTGGCAGTGATGGGGCCGCCCACCAAGAAGTGCCCAGGGGTCAAGACGGCTAAGTCATTGGGATCATCAGACAGTGCTGACAGAGGTCTCGAATCAAGCACAGCTTCAATTTGCTTTAGGACGGTATAAAATTCCTCAAAAGTCAGATTTGCTTTGTCGATGATTCGATTCAGGTAATGTTTCATGCTCTTGACGCCGGCCTCCCATATGCCTCCAAAGTTCCGGGACCCTGGTGGAATGAAGTGCCAAGAAACACCGTTGCACGAAATGGATCGCGCACCTTCCTCTAACTGCTTTCGAAAAGCTGCAAAATCCTCCTTGAGTGTCGCATTTACACCAGAATATGTAGTTGCACAGTCGCTATAGATGCTAGAACGTCTCGGTGGTCATGTCGCTCACGAGTTCGAGATGAATAGCTCTAGTGCTCAGGCAGATAAAGAGAGAGCAACCCATCCTTTGTAACTACGATGACCTCGGCCTTTTGTGGTTCGAATAGCGTAAGGTCCAGCATAACCTAATCCAGAATGGTTGAACAGAGCAGCAGCTGTACAACGTGGAGTGGGAAGTCTTCCCATAATTAGGGTTGTAATTAGTGGTTTTTGACGAAAACCTGTCAAACAATGACGAATGAACTTCTGAACTGAGGCCGACCATCGATTATCCAATAGCGTCTTCGAAGAAAGTTCAGCGTTGTTTGCTGGCCACCATGCATAGTACAGGAATGTCCTTGATCTATAAGCATCTCAGTAAATTTGCTATCCTTAGATAGTATAATAGGAAATAGTTCAGGCGTAGGCAGCCAAGCATTTCTTAATCGCCCATTCAATAGTATGATGACACTTTCGTCGATAATTGGATTAAGTTGTAGCAACTTACTTTTTGAACTGATAGGTTTACCTTGAGAGAGACAAGAAACTTCATTAGCAAAATGTATTTTTTGAACATACCTTATCCAGAAATGTAAGGCTACTCGTCGTTCAGAGACTGTGTACCAGGGTGATTTCGAATGCTGTGTTCCTGGTTTGATGTCAATTAAGCGATGGCACCAGCATGTAACTGCAACTAATGTGTCGATATTGGAGTATCTGCCGAGAAGACCCAGTGCTCCAACATTCTCCGTCAATTTAGATGGGCCTTGCGTAAGCAATGAAGTTACCTCAAGTACCTCTTTGACGTTGCAAACTTGTTTCGACCATTCGTTTTCATCTTTTTTTAGCCAGTCTGGACCAGTCCACCATATGTCTCATAGGTTTCCTAGATGGGAAGGGTACGCACCACTGGAAGCTACGTCAGCAGGGTTACTATCAATCGTCAATAGCTGTCAGCTCTTGGATTTTGGTAATCCGATTGGCAATGTATTGCTTATGCTGTCCAGGATTTGACCGGATCCAGCTGAGAGTTGTCTTCGGGTCAGACCATCAGTAAGTCGTAATTGACGTCAGTTTTAAGGTATCAAGCACTTTGGAAGCTACTTCCGAACCAAGAAGTGCTCGATTGAGTGATCTTCTTTAACGGTGCTACTTTAGTTTTGTCCGTGAGAATCGACACATTAATTTCACCACTTTTTTGTGGTTTTGACTCGTAGACAGGAAACGGCAGCATAAGCAGAGGTAAACGCGTCGGAGAAAACAAGTAGTTGGTAGTTCGAGGCCTCTAGTGACGAGAAAACTCATCTAGAAACCCTCATGGAAGCTCTTCTCGAAATCGAACCCAGTTCTGCTGATGAGGTTCCGGAAGTAGATCATCCCAGGAAATACCAGAAAGCCACAATTGTTGACAGATTGTTTTACCTGTTATTAGGACCGGAGCCAGCAGGCAAGTTGGATCATAGGTTTTGGCGACATCGGAAAGTTGTTGACGTTTTGTAATTGCGGACGAGACTTTTGTGACGTTTACCTTGTAGCCTATGCAATCACTTTTACAATACCAGTAGACCCCAAGTGCCTTTGTTTCATGGTCTAAATTCAGATCACAGCAAGGGTCGCTCAAATTGTCGTAGGTGCTTATTCCTTTTAGAAACTCGGTCGAATTTGAGTTCCATTTTTGTAGCAGAAAACCTCCTCGTTGTAGCAACTTCTGTAGTTCTATCTGTAGTTGTTGAGCAGTCTCAACCGAATCAGTGCCATGGAGGCAGTCATCCATGTAGAACGACTTCCGGAGTACTTTAGCAGTTTGAGGAAATTCTGCTTCTTCATCATTGGCCAGGGTGTGGAGCACCTTTATTGTAAGATACGGCGATCAGTTTAAACCATAGGTGACCGTAAGCAGTCTGAAAATAGCATAAGATTCGCTGCATATCGGCATCACATCATCTCGCTGCACAAGTATTTGCCTATAGCGTTTTTCAATGTTAGCCATAAAGCCAATTCGATGAATACGCCATTTTAAAATAATTGCAGAGAGCTCACTCTGAAGCTTAGGACCTACATGAAGACAATCAGTAAGTGATTTACCTGATTTGTACTTCCTGGATGCATTGAAGACAACTCTAAATTTTGTTGTCGAGCTTGACTCCTTGTATACACAACAATGGGGAATGTAGCACACACCTTGAGCGACACGTCCTCGTAAACAGATTCCATGTGCTTAAGCTTCAGAAATTCCGACATAAATTCTTGGTACATTGTCTTCATTGTTGGGTTGTGGTCTATGCGATATAGTTGGTGATGGAAAAGTTTAAAGGCGTCTCCTCTTGAATTTGCCAGTGTTGTTACCTCGATGGAATCCTTAAACGGCTATTTGACCATGTATCGTCCAGATTTAGTCTTTTGTACCGTTTTTTTGAAGAATTCTTGGTAGAGATCATCTTGAATTATTTTGGAAACAATTTTTACGTCCTCATGCTCGTTGAATTTCCACACGCACTGAATTAAGTCAGCGAGTTCAGTTTGAGAAAATGCACAAAGACTTGAAGGCCACTCTCGAGTTAATGATTCGGGTAAGCGGCGGTAAGCCAAATCAAGATCAACAATTCAGAAAATGGTTAAGTGTCAAGCGTGGTAAAATTAGTGCTTTGCAGTTAATGTTGAAATCAGGGTATCTGAGAGAGTTCACAGAGATATCGACCAGACCTTTTGATTTATACACGCTCGATCCCCCTACACCAGTCATCGGCACAAGAAGTCTTGTTCGTCGAAGATGAAGTTGTTGAACCGCATACTCACTAATAAATAATGAAGCTTGGGAACTGCTGTCCAAAAGAGCTCGAAGATTGAAATGATGTCCAGTAGCAGATCGTACTCCAATTTGAGCTGTAGCCAGCAGAACCGGTTCTAGTTTTGCAAGTGAATTTTCATCGACAGATTCACAGAATGAATTACGAGTGTGACGGGGGTTACAGGTGTTGTTTGTCCGCAAGTGGTTTGTGATTACGTTGGGCTCTTGAACCTGAATGCCGTCGTGCAACATTGTGTGGTGGTTTTGGTGACATCTTAAGCAGGTAAAATCCGATGGGCTGTGCTGCACACCTTCGCTTTCATCACGAACGTCAGTGTCTGTGCTGGGGTTTGTTTTCTGAAATCAGAACAAAACATTAGAACATGCTTACCAAAGCAACTTGGACATCGATTGACATTTGCTTGATGGCTGTGAACCGGTTGTGGTTTGGATGGTTTTTTGTTGACTTCCCTTAGATTTTGCCGAGAGCTTGCAGCCATTGCGTCCAGTCCTTGAAGGCGGTTTTCCAAAAACTTTTCTAGCTCTGCGTACGTGGGAATGGAGTTCGGGCTATTAAGTGAAGTTTCCCAGTCTTTACTTATGACAGGATCCAGTTTTTATGTCACAAGCCAAATTAACTATTCATCCCACTGGTCGGTTGACCACCCTAGTTGCTTCAGAGCCCGAACAGCTTCAGTGATTCCATCAAGAATCTGACGTAAGCTCTAAGACGATTCGGTAGTCATGATTGTCATATCGACTTTGTAAAATATCCCAAGCGGTCTGAAAGTTGTCATCTCTAATTTTTTAACACACTCGCAGCACTACTACGAAGGCTACAATTGAGATAATGTAATCGTTGTACATTGGAGAGCAATGTATCATTGATTGCACAGCTGGTAAACATGTCTTTGAAATTCAGCCACTCGTTAAACGATCCATCGAAGCTGGGCAGCTGAAGTTTTGACAAATTTGATTTGACGTTGCTGTCTCCGCTTATGACGGGATGGGTCGGTGTTGAATGAGACATACCTATGGTATCATGCGCAGTCGTAGACAGCTCGTCTATGAGATCGTTGAGTTCTCCTAAGGCTTCGCAATACGCAGATTCGATTTTGGCAAAACACTCATCCGATAGACACCTCTGAAAATCCTTTTCATTGTCTTTTGTTACCTCTGTTGATGAGATGCAATCATGGGCATCATTGAATTTGCTCCAATAGTGGTCCAGGAGTTTTCTTCTGCCCACGAAGTACCCTTTTGTCTGCTTCGCCTTGGCGACTTTTTGCGAATTAGATGAGAACTTACAACTTAGCTTCGCCATAGATTGCCTTTACCTTTTTACTAATAAACACGAATATTTTACAAGGAAGAATCAGATTCCCCGCAAGGGATGCCAATGTTTGGAAGAAGGCTTTTTTTTTCTTTTTTTGAGAACTTGAGAAGAAGCGAAAAGAAAGAAACCTAACCTCTTGCTTGAAACACAAAGGTTTACAGGAACTGAATTACAAAATTAACAAATGAATCGAAGAAGTAAAAGTGAATCATTAAAAAGGTAGGTGTTGACAGATCCAACACTGAGTCGGTCTACCTTTCGGTAGAGGGAAGTAAATTGGAATCTTTTCTGACCAAGTGATAACACAAAAGTCCAATTCTTTCTTCTTTTATATCCACCTATCGTTTGGAAATTTAAATATCAACTTGTGCTAGTAAAGTGTAATCAAATTGCATAAAAGATGCAAACCTTTATTCGCAGAGTCACTGATTTGAATAGTCACTATCACATGGAAACAATTCCAGACTGCTATACTCTATCAAAACCCACCCCTTTTACTGAGATCGAATTTAGAATGGTTTTTGCTTAAATTACCCACTTCACACTCTGCTAAAGATAAATCTGTCAGAATTGTGAAGGTCACCTGAGATTTAAAGAATCGCACTGAAGTGAACATGTTGAGCAATTATGATGATTAATCGACCAGTATCAGCCCCATAAATTAAAAGATGATCTCCGATCTCACTTTCCTCACCCAATTCTCATGTAAATTTTGGCCGGCGCTCTATCTTTCGCAAAACGCTTAGTCTAAATTTAAACTTTTGACACTTAGACTGATGTGGTATTTTTATTTTGTCTAAGTTATGAATGAGATCTCTACAAATAATAAATAACAACAATAAAAAAAAGAGCTTAACTAACCGACACAATTAGTGAGATATTTAGATATTTATCATCGTTTGTGATCCAGTTCAAATGCAAATTAGTAATTCAAGTTTAAATGGAACGTGCCATAAATTGACTTGATTGACTTTATTGGCTTTGATTTATATCTTTTGCCACTTATGCCCATGTTTGAATTTTAGATTTATTTATTTTTTTTCACAGGAAAATGCATACATAAGTGCTAAAGTTGCATTTGCTCTTTAAAACAGCTATCAATTCAATTAAGATTATTTAACGGATGCTTATTATGATTTGAAGGCTGCCATCGTAATATCTGAAAAAAATATTTAAATCATTTCAAATTTATGCAGACTGCGAATGATGAAGCGAATGGATAAATCGGTAATGAGGACGATCTTCTAAGTTGGGCGGTGTTTACTATTCATAATTCTTTAAAAATGAATGGCAATCCGAAAAACGAGCGGTTTGATAATATTTTTATTATTAACTTCTTAATTTACTCATATTTTCAAATATATTCTAAGCGGAAACGTGTTTTAATGTTTTGATTTGACTGCAGATATATACTCGTACTCGTATATATGCAAATTGGTTTCACTTTTATTTAAAGTATTTTGTTGAGATACTACAGGTTGTTTGTTTTCGATTTTTAAAGATACTTTGGACTTTTTGAAGCGGAATGAAGCTGTATATTGAGCTCCGCGGATCTTGATGAGCCTCACTTTAGGGAAGAAACATTTCATCCAGCGACCTCTATGACATTGAGGAAATACAATCTCGGATAGTTGTACTACCAAGAAGTACGGCTGCGCCGTTTACAAACATAACCCTTGAGCGCTAATTAAACTGCGTGACAAGTTTAATTTTTTTTTGTATAAAATTAGTAAAATATGGCATTCCTTTATCAATTGGGAATTCTATTTAAGGATAGAGCAATTATTGTCTTATAACACGTACTATTTCCATGCTATGGATATGAGATTATTATCAAAGCACATATAAAATTAGGTGAAAAAATGTTTATTGGCATTGAATCTTAAAAATGCAAGAAGGTAAACTCTATAATTCTTATTTATTATAAAAGATGTATTCTATAATTCAGCTTTTACGTTTGTGACTTGCTAACGCATTAGAGAACAACAATAATCTCCTAACGTGACTGTATTCCACCGACCTCGATAAAGTTCTTTGATCTTCTTTATGTAGTGGTGAAAGCGTTGTCCGTGTTCTTCACTCACCGCTCCCAGGTTTTTTGGAGAAAAATCAAAATTTGGATGCAAGAAATGTATTTTCAATGGCATTGTGCAACCTAAATCCTTATAAGTTTTTAACAACCTTCCGGCTAATATTTCAGAATTGTCCGCCCGATGATTTCCTGAAAACCCGTTTATTACAGCTTTCAATAATGTTCAAGCTGCTGGATCCTTTTTATTTAGGTTAAGATCAAAATTGGCATCGTTGGTAAGTTTTCGTATTTGAGGTCCATAAATATATACCTTCTATAAGTTTGGCATCACTTAATTTAGGGAATACAAATTTTAAATATAAAAAGCCTTCACCAGCCTTGTCCATAACTTTTACGAAACACTTCATTAAACCCAGCTTTATGTGTAAAGGTGGAAGGTGAACATCTTGTGGCTCAATCTTGAAGTGAATACTTGGTATTTGATTGTCCGGCATCAAATTCCGATCTCATCGGCCAATCCTACTTGGTTAAAGATTTCTCTGTAGCTCGACTGCCCCTCATACGCAAAAAACAGGAATACTTTGTAAACACACCCTATAATCCTAGTGTTATGGGCAGTGGAAATAAGCCCAAAAACCGGCATGTAAGCACGGATTTAAAAAAACAAGAGTACCACCCGAAGAATGGTGAAACCAGCAGCCATTTTGGAATGCTTGGGCTTTTTTTCTTGGATAAAACGTGAAGTGGCTGGTTAATAGTTTTGTCTTTAACTAATTAATTTTGTAGTAATACAAAAAATAAAATAAATAAAGTAATTTCGGTAGATTATCAAAAATTAGCAAACTTTCCAACTTGAGTCTCTATACTTTATTAAGTTTATTATATAGGAGAACTACTTTTAAACGCGTTTTAGATCCATCAATAAAGAAACGCCTTTCATTTGTTCTGTAAGTGATCAATAATTCATTCATCAATCTGTTAATGTGGTTACAGTAGCATACATATGGATTCGTTCTGTGTGAGGAAGGTAGCTAAATGTTTGTGCCTTTTCCTTGGCAAAGATACCTTAGTTTCTGGTGATAACAGATTCCATTCTTGTAGTCTAAAACCGAAAATTTCAGACTGTCTGATGGATAAATTTAAGTCACGGAGCAAATCATTCAACTCGTGCTGCTGAATCATGCGTGGTTGTTTCAATGAACATCTAGGAGGCACATATTCACATATTTCCTTCTCTAGTGCGCAATTTTCGGCACGGTCATCCTCATGACATGGTTCATGTGTTCTTGGCATGGACACAGAAGCTACTTTAGGGTATTCTATTTTGTTTTAATTTTTTTTTGAAAACCCTTTGACAAAATAACAATTATCATAATGATTCACTTGTTAACGCCAAATCTTTGGAATAGCAAACGGCATCGACTTCTTTCTCCCATTTAACCATTCGATAAGTGTAACTTAACACGAGATACAAAACAATATCAGCCAGTTACAGCCCTTCATTGGGCCTTTACAATTGGCCCAAATGCAACGACCGATTTTTCCATATTTAGTTTATAGATTGTGTTGTAAAGCGCGTTTTTTTTAGAGGTTCAGTTTTTAAACTGGCGACACTGTTTCTACAGACTGTCAACTTCGCAGTTGAAAGTTAATTTGTGGTTAGTACGTTTTGTCATTTCACGCTGAATAGATTAACGCCAGAACAACGCGTGCAAATTGTGCAAACTAATTTTGAAAACCATGGTTCGGCTCACCAAACTTATCGTTCGCTACGTCCATTTTACGGTCGAGATAATAGTCCATCTGAGCAAGTTATTCGGAACACGATGAATCGTTTTCGCACCACGTACACGCTAGTGAATAATACACATCCCCAAAGACGACAGGAGAAGTTACTGCCGTTGTGGGACGCATTGTTGAGGAGAATCCGAATGAGTCGATTCGCCCTCGTGTACAGCAATTGGAACTATGCTCATCCACTTTGTTGAAGATTTTACGGAAAGACCTTGGCTTGAAAGCTTTAAGATCCAACTTGTGCAATAGTTGAAACCGCGTGACCATTATACGCGTTGTAGGTTCGGCGAATGGGCCGAAAACATGATTCAGCTTGATCCACATTTTCAACGCAAAATTTTGTTCTCCGATGAGGTCCATTTTTGGTTAAATGAATATGTAAAAAAGCAAAATTGCCGAATTTGGAGTGGAGAAAACCCAGAAGTCTTTGTCGAGACGCCCTTACAACCATTAAAACTTACTGTTTTGTGTGCTTTATGGGCTGGTGGAATCATCATCCCAATTTCTTTAAGGACGATGACGGCCAGAATGTTACCGTCAATGGAGAGCACTATGGAAACATGATTTCTGACATCTTCCTTCCTCAGTTGAATGGCATTTATGTGTCAGAGCTTTGGTTTCAACAAGATGGCGCAACATGCCACATGGCGCGAATTACCGCTTGGGAAAATTAATTAAACAATCTTTTTTTCTTTAAAAGCAAATTCTTTATTTAACATACAGGTGAATTTAGATATCGACTCTTCGGTGTACAAAACAAGACTAAATACACTGTGTTAACATAATGTTAATCGCTTAGCCTAATTTCTATTTCTATGTAATATTGTTTGTTAGCATTAACGGATGAGAAACAAAGCAGAACGGAACATACGAAAGAAAGATCGGCTGACAAACATGTTTTCCCTAAATCCAAGTTAACAGCATTTGAGTTGTTGAGTTGTTGTTAAGATTGTAACACCCATCCTATGCGTGATCGTCATGTATTGAGCACGTGTACGTGCAATGCGAATCTTGGGAATATGGTATGGGAGTAAGGGGAAAACCCAGCCTGGTACAAATTTTCTATTCGCTAGGGTTTTGTTGCCTTCCCATAACTCGCGCGACAACACCAACTTATTACGGGAAACATTTGCTGAGCGCAAAATTTCTGGTAATGGACCTGTGAACTGGCCTCACGATCCTGTGATCTCACACCTTTAGATTACTTTCTTTGGGGGTATGTGAAGTCACTAGTTTATGCCGATAAACCCGAGACGTTCACCGTGTTATTGCTGATAAACGGCCCCAGTTGCTCGATAAAGTTGTCGAAATTTGGATTTCACGATTGCGCTTCATTCGAGCTAGGCGTAACACCCATATACCCGATGTTATATTTAAACATAATGGCATAAAATTATAAAGCTAATATATTAGACATTAGCCTTACCTTCAAGTGTTTTCTTTTATATTGAATTTATATACCTTTAAAATAAACACACTTTACTTCCACTTAAAACTATCTCAACACAACTTATATCATTTTTTTAAATTAATCCGATTGCCAACCGGCCGAGCAAGACAACTAAATTGAATAATTGGTGCACTTAACACAGAAGGTAGCTTTCATAAATGCGTCAATAACACAAGAAGTTGCGTAATGGGACAGTAACTGTAAAGGAACAGTTACACATATCATCGCTCCATTTACCAAAACCTTGCCAAGCTGTGCAACTCGTATATACATATACATATAAAAAAAAGTTGAACATGAAGTCCTCTATTAGCATGACCTAACTTTGCATGTTCGAGTGCCGGAGCGACCCAAAGGCAGGAGAAATCGTTAGGCTTCGTTAAAAACGTGAAAATTTCCAATACATCTACCATCTCAATGCACAATCTGAATGACAATCGAGCCATCAGCTCTTTCGGTAAGGCTAATCTGATTGCTACGAACCTCTTAACCGGCTCAACGATTCCAGGTTGTGTCATGTCTCCGTGCTTTTTTTCTATGCCCCAAGAGACTCATTGCACTTTCATCACGTCTTTCCAAGGTGATGGAAACACTGTCATGTAAACTGAATATATAACTCAAAGCTTGGAATGTCGTTGGGATGTATACATTCCAAATAGGCAGTGAGCAATCAAAAAATTAATATTTTAGCATAACCTTGATGAGCTAAATATTAAACAGATTAGCAAGGGAGAAAATGTTTTTAAACTCTAGCACATACCAACGCAAATACTGACTGCCATCGAGGAACATTTATGATACAGATAAAGATATTTATTTACTTCATTTTGTTAAGGGGGACTCGGTGGTTTAGCGACCATAAATTTAAGGCTTTTTAGGATCTGTTTTTAAGGTTAAATTAATGAACAACGATAATTAAACTTTGTGGGTTTATTATAACGCTTAATTCATTTGGTGCCTATACAGTAGGATGATTTATCTTATAAGACAGAATGAACTAAGAATTTAAAAATATGGAAAAGGTGTAGCAAAAAAATAAAGAGATGCAAGCTATTTAGAAATATTTTTGATACAAATACAAGTACATAGTGTTAAACAAAATGAATTATTAGTATGTCACGACAAACATTGCAATTATTTGAATATGCAATCTATATTTGTATTATTATACATATATTTTTTTATATTCACATATTTTGACATTTTTACCACATTTTCTGTGTACTCTTAACCATATCATGCCCGATGTTGCCTATAGGCAACATTACACGTTTGAGCTTCTAAGCCCGTAATTTTAATTTTTTCTCTAACGGTTTTTTTTCTCAGAATAGCTTGATATGTTGTGAAAGCTAGTTGGCGAATATTTTATTATAAGTATGGCTAGTGATCACTTTGTAGCTGATTGGCGTTGGTGCAGACGTAAAAATATTTTTATGCAGAAAGTGAGTATACAAATAATTTAAAAAAATATATAAGGAAATTTAAGTGTACCAAACAAAGTGTATAAAATAATTAAAAACAGGTAAGAAAATTAGGAAAAAAAATAAAAAAATCGAAAAAACGTTTAGTTTGTGGTCAGTAATTTGTCAAACACAATGTTGCCTCTAGGCAACATAATGGTTATAAATCACACTCTTTTATGCGTTAAAGATGCGTTCGAAAGATTTGACCCAGCAAGAAACTCAAAAATTTGCGAATTCGATTGGGATGATTCTGCTGATGAGAAGAGGAAAAAATTACCACGAATCTGGAAAGTATTTTTAAAGAAACCCTAAAAAGTGTAATTGAAAGAGGTGAAGGTATTGAGGTTAGTTTGATTAAGAGGATTGTTGGCGAAGACAGTGTAGCTGAAAATAAAATTCAAAATGAAGAATCGGTACAAGCGGTTTTCGAAAATATCAATTTAGAAAGTTTGAGATGGAGGAGTGCAAAGAAAGGGGAATACGATGCGATCTCGAAAAGCGAAGTTAGTTTCGGCCAAGTCAAACAAACAAGAGAAAATTTTACTTAGTTCTTTGATGATGAGACACTAGGTGGAAAAGTAACCTCTTTGGAAATTAAAATTTTTTTTTTTTTTAAATGTTTTTTTATATTATTCAAAATAGTCCCCTTTTAGTTTGATACACTTATTCCAGCGATTTTCCAACTTGTTGATCCCGTCCGGAAGGTCTGCAAAATACTCCTCCGTGGCGTCGATGATTTCCTCGTGTAGCTCATTTTTTACTGATGAGCCATCTTTTGAGGTTTGGGAAGAGATAATAGTCCGAGGGATCCAAATCCAGTTACCAATCGATGCCAAAAGTCCGCCTGATTCCGCATCAGCAAGTCCAAACACTCTTTCGAAGTGCTCTCGCGTTCGTGATTTTGGTCAGGAGTGAGCATGCGCGGCACCCAGCGGCAGGATAACTTTTTCATATGCAGAATATTGCCCAAAATATTGCGTGTGCACTCAGTACTAATCTTTGTGGTATCTGCTAGCTCGCGCACCTTCACTTTCCCGTCAGCCAACACCATTTCATGTATTTTTTTGACATTGTCCTCTGTAACCGCATCGGAGTCCCTGCCGCTGCGGACTTGATGCGTAGTGGATTTGCGGCCACCACGAAACTCTCGAAACCAATATTTGATGGTGTAATCTGACGAAACATTAGCCCCATAATATTTATCCAACTTTTCTTTTGTTTCCTTCGAAGTTTTGCGATGCCAAACACGTCAACAACAATCAGCTGTCAAAGCAAAACTAAAGACAGTATCGCACTGAAATTTGGCATGTCTGATTAAATATGAACGGACTTCAAGGCACAATAACCTTTTTTGCAGTAGCAGCGCATTCTGGCGGTCAAGGAGGTTACTTTTTTTTTACCTTGTATTACAAAAGATCTGCGATGAAACTAATTTCTACGCATTACAAACCAGTGGCACAGAATTAAAATGTGAAACCACCGAAGTAAGGAGATTTATAGGTGTATTACTATACCTTGGTGTAATAAATATTCCAAATATGCGAATGGCATGGGCCCAAAATTTCAAATTGTCAGCAGTAGTGGATGCATTATCAGGAAATCGTTTCGAAAAAATAAATGAAAATTTTCATGTAAATGATTACTCTAAACAACCCCAAAAAAGAGAATCTTCGTACGACAAATTATATAACATACGTCCGTTATTGAAGAAAATCAATCAAAAATTTAACAGAATAGCATAGGAGGAATACCAAAGCGTGGACGAGCAGATGATGTCCTATAAAGATAACCATCTTGTGATATAATCGAATAATGTCTAGTAAATATTTTTATTTTATTAGGTCGGCACAGTTTGAAGCAATATCTGCCAAAAAATCCTCACAAGTGGGGCTTTAAAATGTTCGCTAGAGCCGGTGTATCTGTTATTGTATACTAATTTTGCTTCTACATTGGAGAAGGAACGTGCCAATCCTTTGCATTGCGCATATCGTCAGACATTGTTTTACATTTCCCGTAAACCAAAATTTCATATTGTTTTTTGACAACTGGTTTACTTCCATAAGCCTGATGATTTGTTTGAAACAAAAGGGTATATTCGCCCTAGTAACCATTCCAAACAATCGATCAAAAAATTGTGATCTTCTTAGAAAAGCACGAGGATAAAACGATTTTAAATTTGAAGCAACAAATAATTTAATTGTTTGTCGATGGTATGACAACAAAAGTGTACAACTGGTTTCGAATTATATAGGTAAAAACCCAATGAGTGAGTGCAAAAGATGGCATCGAAAGAGAAGAAGTTTGTAAACATTCCTCGTCCAGGTATTGTTAAATGCTATAACAAGCATATGGGAGGGGTTGATCTTGCCAACATGCTGTTGGAGTTATATAAAATCAACCACCGTTTAAAGAAGTGGTAAATGCGTATCATTTACTGGTACATAAACTCATCAGTAGTCAAAGCTGGCTGTTGTACCGCAGAGACCTGAAAAACTCAAGCGAAGATAACAAGTATACCATATGTCACTACTAAACTTTCAGTTGGATATTGCTAACAAGTTACTCAACGCAAAAAAAAATAACAGCTCCAACACGCAAAAGAGGTCGCCCGTGTCACTTCTCTCAACAATGCAGTCAGATCCACCATCACCAGCTTCATCACTAGCTTCATCACCAGCACCTTCATCACAATATTCCTCAAGTTCTTATAAAAGATCATATGTTGCAGAACCTGCAAAAACCATACGATTTGACCAAATCGGTCACTTGATTGAATGGGGATCGAAAGGCAGATGCAGGCTATGTCACACTGGGTATCCTCGATCAAAGTTCTCTAAATGCAAGGTTTATTTGTGTTCAAACCCCCAAAAAAATTATTTTGTGTCATTCATACTTAAATTGTATTAAAAATCAATAATAATTTCAATGAAAAACAGCAACTAAAATGTGTGTGTGTTTTAAATTCTTTCCACTATTGCCCAATGTTGGTACAGGTTATGGGCCCAGCAGCTATAATCGAATTATATGTATATGATGTCGATATCGAATACAGTGCAAGGTCGTATTGCAGCTTTCAATGCTGAAAACTACTCAACTTGGAGGGCACAAAATGGAAGAAGTTTTTCATTAGTTTAGCCTTCTTAAAATTGTTCAAGGTCTGGAAATTCGACCAGGAGAAAATAAGCTAGAGCAAGACAAATGGGATGATAAAGACCCCGATGGTCGGAGTTCACCTTTACTTGGTATGGAAGCACATGTTGTAGCTCTTGGCAAAAACTTCAAAACCTCAAAAGAAATCTGTGATCTCTAGCAGTCCAGCTAGGGCAGGGGAAGTGTGCGGTTCAATTAGTTCAAAAAAATATTAAATATTCGTAGGAACAGCACTCAGACTATGGACCAGTAATTGCGAAAGAACTGTGGTGTAATCAGCTGATTGACCGAGTTAGAAGTGAAACTCGATGATGACCTCTTAGTAGTCATACTTTTAGAGAGTCTCGACGAAAGCAGCACTCGCAGCCCAAAAAGACGTCCCATCATTAGAAACAGTCCGTATTATTGTAATCTAATTGGAGTTTTCGATATCAATTGATAATGCCATGAGAGTAAAAGGTAAATCTAATCATTTTTCATCTCATTACAACAAAACCCAAGCAGTTTAGTCAGTAACCGCAAAAACAAAATTCATCTAGCTCAACGAATTGTAATTACAATTGCCCACGATATTTGCCAAGGGGGCATTGCTGATCAGATGCGGAAATGGCAAAATAAGTTAATGACTCATGTGAAACTGGTTTCATGATGCAAGCATTTTCGGACCGTTCTCCCACAAGAGCACTCAAATACAATATCAGACTGTTGGAATCGCGAAAAAACTACCCGTTGATGCTTAGATACTGGAGCTACCTCCCACATGCGTTACAGTCAACAATCTTTTTCTTGCCTATCCAAACGTCACATTGAGTACTCGTATGTTAAACTTGCAAATGCTAGGCAAATCAAAATCATGGGTATTGGTACTGTTTATATTGTCAGTGAAGTTGATAAAAAAACATTTGTTACGTTCGCTTTTTAACATATTATTTGTTCCAGATCTTAAAGAAATCGTAATTCCAATTAAAAAAAACAACTATCAATGGAGTAAAAGTGTTTTTTGAAGCGAATAACGCAAGTATTGTGAACAAGAGTGGACGACAACTAGTGGAATTCGAAAAGGAAAGAATCCCCGATATGTTGAACCTGAGCCAGGATGTGATGAACCACGATCAGATAAATCTGGAACGGATTACGAAGAAACGAATGGAGTAGGAGGGAATGAAGGTGACAAGGAGACAGAGACAAAAATTGATACCTCAGAAGAAATTTTAGATACGGACCATTTTGAAGAAGCCTTAGATAATCAAGATGCAGGTTGCATTGACAGTGAAACCAATAAATTAAACAAAGCTCCAAGTATATGTAGATGCTTGTGCAACAAAACAAAATTTAAGAAAGTGTAATTTAACTGTTTCTGCTGTATCAAGTCCAAGGCCTAAATGAAAGGTTCCTTATAAAGAGACTTCGTAACTATCTGAGGTCAATGATTTTGGATCCTTGGAGGACGTTGAATCTTCTCCGAATGCTGAAGATGGAGAGAAGCCAAGAATATCGAAATTGATTTTTTTACACAAGAATAGAAATGAAAAATTATAGATCGCCCTAAAGATAAAAATGGCATCGAATTTCGATGGGTATTCAAGCGTAAGTCAGATATGTGGTGTAGATTACTTCGAAACATTTGCTCCAGTTACTGAAATAAGTCCATTCGAATCCTTTATGCCATTGCTACCGAATATGATTTGGATCTTCACCACATCAACGCTTCAACAGCTTTCTTGTATGGCGATTTAGATGAAGAAATTTTTATTGAACAACCAGCAGGTTTTGTGAACAACAAATCAACAACAAAGTATGCACACTTTAAAATTCAATATATGGTGTAAAACAATCAGACCATCAAGTGAACAAAAAGCTAGAAACCAAGTTTCATAAAATCGACTATACAAATTCAAGTTACCATAAATGCATTTATTTCAAAAAAATAAAAGGAAATACCACGTTGATTAAAGGTGGTTCCCTTAATATATATTGTCCCCTTCAAAGTAATCCGCATCGACTGCAACACACTTATGCCAGCACTTGATCCAATCCTCGAAACATTTTTTATATTCGGTTTTCGGTATGTCCATTAGTGCTTTTTGCGATTTTTCCATTATTTCCTCTCGGCTGCTAAAACGCGTTCCCCGTAGTGGTTTTTTAGCTCGATTGAACAGAAAGAAGTCACAGGGAGCCAAATCAGGTGAATTCGGTGGCTGTTGGATGATATTTGTTGCATCTTTCGTCAAAAAATTACGAATAATGGCACTGTGCGACGGTGCGTTATCATGGTGCAAAATCCACGAGTTTTCTGTCCACAATTCTGGTCTCTTTCGGCGAATTGCTTCACGCAAACGTCTCATAACGCCCAAATAATACTCGTACTCTTTGTTTACTGTTTGGCCTTCTGGTAAAAATTCATGATGCACTACATAGTTGTAATCCATGAAAACCGTGAGCATTGCCTTCTTTTTTGACTGAAAACGACGTGGTTATTTTGGTCTCGGCTCATTTGGTGAACGCCATTCACTTGCCTGATGTCTGGATTGCGCGTCGTACTCATAAACCCACGTCTCATCTCTAGTAATGATCCTTTTGATGATTGTGGGATCAGATTCAGCCTCGCAAATCATCTCTTTTGCGACGTCAATACGGTCTCCTTTTTGCATGAAATTGAGGTCTTTTGGCACCAACTTTGCTGCTACACGACGGAAATCCAAATTATTAACTAAAATATCTCGGATCTATAGGCAATGTTCAAGTCCTTCTCTATCTCTTTGATGATTAATTTGCGGTTATTGACCAACATTTCTTTTACTTCATCAATGTTTTCGTCGGTTTTCGATGACGATGGTCTGCCACTGCGTTCCCTTTTGATGTTGATTGGATTGAGGCCTTTCAAATGAAAGTATTGTATTACATAACGATGATCAATTTTTTCCATATTTAAAAATTCATTCAGAGCGTTCACTGTTGATGGCTGCCGAACAAATACTAAACAACGTAGTGTCGTCAAACTTCAAATTAAAGCTTTATAACGTTGATACTTTCTACAATAGCCATTCTTTTTAACCAACAACCGCCATCTCAGGTAGAGTGTTTCTGGGACTACCCTCGTACCATATCAAAAGCTTTAAAAGCAAAAAATCCGGAAGTATTGATCCGTGTCCAAAGACTGGCTATAAATTCAACTCAAGAAAATCACACTGTCTACCTATACTTAATATGCTGATTACTAAGTGAGAACGCCACTTGATTACATACTTCAGCGATATATACCAAATCCAGATAGATTACCATCTTTAATGGACCACTAGCAAGTCAGAACCAGCTTTTTTCGCAAGGAAACAAGAACAAAACAACAGCAACCGGCATTAGTCGAAAAACTAAACTATTAAAACTTATCCTCGTATAAGGAAAGAGTGCAATTCTGCCCACTAAATTTGAGAGAATGGCCACAAAATGCCAAAAACCAAAAGAAAAACTAAGCGCCCAAGTGATGTAAAATAAATTCAAAGGAAAATACCAGAGAGATGCTAAACTTTTTCTCGGTGTTTCAAAAGGCTTGGATTTAAATGGCTTGCCATTTCGCTCAATAAAATTACAAGAGGCGATCGAATGCCCAACAATAGGGTGGGAGAGCATTGCTGCTCTATTGTGTAAAGGCAAATGCGACACGCGAATAGTAACAGCTACTCATCGACGAAACTAATATCGTATATTATGGAAGCACACGATAGGCTTGAAACATCCGGCAACGCAATACCAGTAAACTCCATGACAGTAAACACGGATTTAAGGGATAGGTAGACACATGATGGGATTCAAGGTTAATGGATACGAATGGAGATATATCGTGATGCTTCCAAACATTTGCATATCGTCTTCGTCTAAGGAAATCAATTCTTAATAATTATGTAAATAAAGATACTGGAAGACAAAGGTTACATATATATACATAAATCATACAAATACTAAATATCTACATCATCGCTCTTCTGAGCCCGCAAAGGCAACTTCTGACATTTATTTAAAAGTAGTGATCGAATCGAAGTGCGAAAAATTAAAATAATAAAACTCTATCATTAAAAACTGAAGAAATTACAATGTTTCGTATGGAGGCAGTATGGGATAGCTTAATGACGCGAAATCTACGAGGTATGTATATTGTGACAGAAAAATGCCTCAATGCTGGACGATGTAAAAGAAATAAAAAAGAAAAATTACAAAGACGATAACCAAGGTGTTGCGAATGTTAGTGAATTAACAAAACATGATCTAATAAGCAGTTCGCTCAGACTCCACATTAAGAAATTGATACTGTACAGATTTCAAACCACCTGATTTTGTCATATTCAACGAAGGTCATTTGAAAATCTGCTCCAAAAACCATTAGAGGTATAAGCTCCAGCCTATTTTCAAAGAAGCGCAATAAAGAAAAATACAATAATTGGATCATTTAAATTGTTAAACATCAGAAAACACTTGGCCTCTCCAATGAGGTGATCCAAAATTGAACGTCCTGTAGCAGAGTGGCACTAAAGTCAGGAAATTTAGAAAATTCTACGATGGAGATGCGTGGGTGAAATCTGTTTGTACATATGGTATACATCTTATAAGAAAAGGGAAGGTCCTCTGGTAATGGCATGACTCTAGGGAACCGAACTGTTGAAAATAAAATAGTTTCTACTACATAACTATTTGTAAGACATTTCGGTAGAGTTTGGTATTAGACCTTTTTGTCCAAAATTTTGAATCGACGAATCTCTTCCTCAGTGAGTTAGAAGTTATTCTTCGAAGTGTTGAACTCATATTTTTTTTTTTTTTTACGGTTTTAAGTCTGATACCCACAAATAGTTGGTGTGCACAAGATTCAATTCTGTCTCTGGCACTCTTTTTAACCTACATAAATGACATCTTGCCTGTCTCTTTTAATCCAGGATATACCTTTTCTGCCTTTCATATTTGTTCCCGGACTCAAGCTCATTCTCTTTGGCTGTAGATCGGGTACGGCAACATACTCATGTGTTCAACTCTTTTCACGATTCCGATTTTAACAGTAACTAATTGGGGGACCATGAACTGGATAGGATTTAATCCTTCTAAAGCACAGTATTATCTGCTGTCATTAGTCCATGAATGGTACTTGTAAGGAATACTTCGCCCCGTCTGATTATGAAGGATTTATTCACTCTTGATTGGTACAATGCCCACATCTAGGCAGGTGCTTTTAAAACTTCTCTAAACTACTTGGGATCGCCAATATTCATAGACGATGTCTATACTGACCAGTCACTTTGATACCATCCAGTGTCTCTATGTTCGATAGCACCGGTTATATTTATCAGGTGCTCTACTTTTGAAAGTAGTAACAGAGTAACTTGATTTCATTTTCTGCACTCCTCGACTCATTGCAAGTAACGACGAGAATATATTTGTTAGCCAAACTGAGGAAAGAAATTGTTGATTATACTTTTGGGAAATATATTATTTCTAAATTGCATTTCTCTTTTATTTCGAAAACCGTTTTGCAAAGGCTTTGACATTTTCAAGTCAATCAACCCAATCTTCTGGTTCTAGAACTGCTAGTTCCTTACCTTTGGTCGATTGATCCCTTTTTGACGATCGCATTCATTTGCTATCCGGATGTAATTTATCCAGGATCGTTGTGAGACGCCTTTTGAATAATAATTCGGCCGGCGATTTTCCAGTGATCGTTGACGGTATAGTATGCTGGTGGAGTAAAAACCTTGCAATCCGTAGCTGCATGTTACGTGAAGTGTTTCGCTTCGTTGTACGGACCATGCACTCCGCTTGACCGTTGCTTGAAGAGTGGAACGGTGCTGTGAGAATTCGAGAGATCAAGTTGTTCTGACAAAATTGGCTGAATTCTCCTGATGTGAATGCTGTTCCATTGTCCGACACGATGGAGTTTGGTAACCCAAACGTTGCAAATACGGAACGCAAGCTACCTATGGCACATATTGAAATTGTCGTGGCCACTAGCTTCACTTCTAGCCATTCCGAATAAGAATCGACAATAATAAAAAATATCTTACCCTGGAAAGGCCCCGCAAAATCTATGTGTAAGCGTGACCATGGTTTGAACGCCTCTTCCCACGGATGAAGGGTTGCTTGAGCCTTTTCTGGTCGTGACTGCTGACAAACGATACATCTTTTAACTGTTGATTCGATATCTGTGTCCATGTTTGGCCACCAAATGTATCTCCGGGCGAGACTCTTAATCCGGACTATCCCTGGATGGCAAGCATGTAGAATTTTCAGCATGTCCCTTCATACAGACTCTGGAATAATGATCCAATCTCCGCACAACAAAAAATCTTTATTTATTGTTATTTCATGAAGTATGGTTTAATATCTTCATCTGGTTGTATTTCTGGCCATCCCCTCAACACCCACTGGAAAACACGCCTTAAGGTTTTGTCTCCCTTTGTCATCTTCGCGATGTCACTTAACTGAAGTATATTCGCATCACACCCTTCGATCATGTTGACTTGCAGCTCCGTACCTGACTCCGGAATAACTATCGGAAAGCGGCTTAGGGCATCTGCATTGGAGTTCTTGTTGCCGGGTCTATATACAATGTTAAAGTTATACCCATTCAAGAATAAGCTCCATCTTAGCATTCGGAGGACAACGTTATAGGGGTTGGTTTCTCGGGATTGAATAAATTGATCAACGGCCTATGATCCGTACAGGAAGTTATGAAATTTCTTTATGCCCGCTATGATCGCCAGCGCTTCTTTGTCGATCTGTCCGTAATTCCTTTCAGGCGACGTTAAGGTTCGAAAATAAAAAGAAATTGGTCGCTCCTGTCCATTCGATAATGTGTGCGAAAGGACCACACCAATTCCGTAAGGAGGAGCATCGCAAACTACTAAAAGATGCAACTTTTCGTAATAAGTATTAAGAACATTCTCACCTGTCAAAAGTCTTTAAGGTTCTTGAACGCTTCTGAATGTTTTGCGTCCCATTTCCATTTTGCATTCTTGTCCAGCAACCTATGAAGTGGCTCAGTAACCGTCGCTTTATTCTTCAAAAATGAGTGATAGAAATTAATTAGTCCGAGAAAAGCCTGTAGTTGCTTTTTGTTCTCCGGAGCTCTAACCTTGTCCACCGATGGACGAATCCCTCGACCATCCACATCGTAACCAAGGAAGGTGACTGAGGTCATATCGAACTGGCACTTGTCTCTTCTCTGCCTCAGCCCTGCTCCTGGGAGTCGTTGAAAAACCTTTTCCAGGGTCGATATTAACTGCACCGAGTCTTCACTGATGATAAAGATGTCGTCGAAATACACTACGACCCCTGCTATTCCACGCAACAACTCTACTATGCGTTTCTGGAAAATACCAGGTGCTGTCGAAATGCCGAATGGCCATATTTTCACGCTGTAGGCACCTCTATGAGTAATAATTGTTAGGTCCCTTGCCGTTTTTTCTTCCACTGGCATCTGTTGGTAGGCTTGAGCTAAATCGATCTTCGTAAATCGTTTAACCCTGGGTATAGCAGCAAGGATATCGATGATCGATGGTGTTTCAAAACTATGCGTTGCCAGAGCCTTGTTTACCGTGCATCTGTAATCACCGCAAATTCGCACGGATCCGTCAGCTTTCATTACTGGGACTATTGTTGTCAACCACTCGCTGTACTCAGTCGGTTCCAGAATTCTTTGACCCAGCTGTTTGTCAATTTCCGCCTCGATAGAATACCGTTGGGCATATGGAACCTTTCTAGCTGGCAGTTTAATTGGCTTAACCGCTGGATCCAAACTCAGTGATAACACCTCACCAGCGTATGGCCCAAGTTCTGTATACTTATCCAGCAATTTATCTAGAGCCGAGCGCACGTGATGGATGCCGTGTACAACATTGCCTAATGCATCAAACCAGTTGCAACCCAGCACATTCGTTCGACGACCTGCTGCAATGTGCAAAGGAGCTTGCGAATCTCCTTGTTATTGTAGATTATATCAACGTAAGTCAGACCTAAGATTGGAATGCAATTATTTCCATAATCAAAAAGACTCAAACCTGGATCAACAGTTGTTGGTAAGTTGCGCCCCCACACTCTCCTAGCTTCAACCTCTGATATTACCGTGAAATTTGAGCCTGAGTCCACCTCAAACTCACACGGGGTATCGTTGATAATGATCGCAGCAAGCTTCTTCAAACACCCAGATGGTTTGCTGCTATCGTTCTGTTTGGACTTGCACACTCTCTTGATATGTCCTATTCGGCCACACTGGTTGCATCTCGCTGAACGGAATGGACATTCTGACCTGGTGTGCTTGTTCCCAAACCCATAGCAGGTTACTTGTTGCTGTTCAAAGTCTGCTCCACTGCTGTATGTATTCTGCAAATAATTTTTCTGTTGCTTCGCTCTAATTGAGTTTACACGTGGTGAAGACTTTTCCTGTATAACTTGCTGGCTTTTCGCCGCCGTCTCCGGTGCGATTGCTTGATCTTGGACTACTTGGAGTAATCGAATTTTCCGCTAACAAGTTTTGTTATACGAGTAGGTTTGTATTTCCGTAGTCCACATACAAGCCTATCACGAAGCATCCTGTCAACCGTCTTGCTGTCGAAATTGCAGTCGCAGGTGACTAAGTTCTGCGATGTATTCTGCAACTGTTTCATTCGGCTGCTGGTCTCTTTTGAAAAACCTGTAAAATGCTGCGATCTCCGATGATGTGGGTGTAAAATGCGTTGTTAGTTTTTCTATTATTTCCGTATACTCGGTTACTTCGACTTTTTGTGGAGAAATGAGAGACTCTACCAAGTCAAAGCACACCAATCCACAAATTGTAAGGAATGTTGCCTTTTGGATCTCCTTTTCTGCAATGCCATTTGCCAGCAAGAACATCTCGAAGCGTCTTCTGTAAGAGCCCCATGCGCAAGGGTTTGTAATATCGAATGGTTCGATGGATCCAATTGAAGCCATTATGGAACAATTCATACTTTGGGTCTGTTCTGTCGGAATTACAGACTTAACCTCTTTGGGCTCAGCCATGTGCTTTTCAATTGTCACTCCGGCTGTCAGTCTGGTGTTCATTTTTAATGGCTGCGTTCAGACATAACAGGCTTTATCGAAATAGTGAAACAGAAGCGGCCCCACTCTGTGGCGAAAAGTAATTAAGAACGGCTTTGTCTCATCAACACGGAGGTCAATGGACACATCGGCTGAGTTTCCTACCTACGACATATTACCCTCCTTTAAGGAGAGATGCCGGAATATATTGACTGAAATACATCTGGACTGATACGTTTCAATACGGTTCAAACTTGGTATTCATTTTGTTGGTTAGGAATTAAAAATTTCTAAAACTCGTGATGGCTGTCTAACTTCTTCTATATGTGAATCTATAGTCTTACGAATATATTGATATAGAAACTAAATTATTTAAAGGAATCTAAATTATTTAAAGGAAAATAGCAGCTTCGGTAATATTGTAGTAGAAATATAGCAACTGCCCATAATATTTGAATCACTGACAGGCAACACGGTTACATTTCAACATCTAGATACGTAATCTTTTTTGTATGCTGCTGAAGGAAATATTTATTTTTCTTGTCTCTCACTTTAACGAAAACTTTACATGTTTCTTCCGAATGACAAGTTCGCTTTGTCTGTCAAAAGAATCCGCAAACTGTGAGGGTGAGTCTAAACGCGGGATGAAACGTATAATACTTCATGTTAGAGTTCTCCGCGTTTCGTATATTCTCACTGTCCGTTCACTATGAGTATCTAAGCGTTGCTGATGTGATTTTTTTCACCTACACTTAGCTTCAATAACAATTTTCACCAAATTAACCTCAAGTACGCCGTCAAGGCGCTCTTCGTAGCAAAACAAACAAAAAAGTACGACTGACAACCTCATGAGAGCCTTCGACAGATTTTAGTGATGGTTTTTGCTCATTAGAAATTCTTCACCGCACTTTGGCACTCACTTATGCGGTGTTAATCAATTTTCCACAATATGTTGCAATACCTCATCAACCCTTAAAACCCTTGAAAACACCCCTAGCACCGACTTCCAACTGGTTACACTATAATTTCTTGTTAAGTGTTGTTATGCTACAGTGCGTGTACTCGTACTAATATAAATCGCTCCCCTTTGAGTGCGTAAATAATTCGGCGAATTCGTGATCTACTTACCGCTATACCTCCCTCAAGCATCTCCATCACATTAAGTATTCTTTCATGGGTATACCTACATACAACTCTCTGCCACATATTTTCGCAGGCAACTCTAGGTTAGGTGAAAACAAAGGCAAAGGACCCCAAGGAATCGATTTTGATTAGGTTTCTTAATCTTAAGAAGGGTACATGGGAATGGGCAAAGACGCTTTCGCGCGTTGGTACACCTCTAAGGATGTGCGTAGATTAACCACGTGCGCAAATAATATTTTCATGTCTGAAGAAATAATAAATTTTCCAGAGGAGAGAATTTCTGTATTTTTTTTTTTTTTTTTTGCACGGAAAACTCTCATCATGCGTTGGAGGAGCAGCAGAAGTGGTTGAAGAAGGTGTAAGTGAGTTTTTGCTTATGTTTTTGAATGAGCTGTATGCTGCGTATGCTAGCAAGGATATGACTTTATTGAGTCACACAAGTGGAGACGGTGAGTGGTAAACAACGGAATTGCAATTTTCTATTTTCTTTGAGGTTAGCTTCAGCAAGAAGCCGATGTAGGAGTATGAGTATAAGTAGCGAACACAAATAGCACAGGCAACGTACGAACAATGTCTCTTGAGTAAAGTCAGCCATAAGGTAGAGAGTATGGTAGGACTAGGGTGTATCCTTTGTGGGAAAAAAGCCGGAAAATTATTTCGAGGTATATCATGTTTTTTTTTTTGTATTTTTATTTTTGTATTTTTCTTTTGTTTTTTAATATTTTTCTTTTTAAAGGTTAAGATGAATTTAATAAGAATGTGAAGTGCTTGCTTGTGGGCACTTGACATGCTACGTGCTCAGGAGTAAGCGACCTAGTTGTAGGTTACGAGTATTTCGTAGGAGGACTATATTTCCTTTGTTTTGAAGGTCGCCTTAAGATTTTTCCTATGCAAATGGAGGAGGACTAGGAGGACTGGGAAAATAATGTTCAAAATTGCCACTTTGGTGGGAAATTACCTTTTGAAACACTTATTGTTTTATAAGAGAAAAAAGACTGAAAAACTGAACTTCTGTTTCTATTTTTGGAGTCTCAAACATTTAAAAATGAGAAAGCAATGGTGTTTTTAATTTACGTTTTTCTTTGTTAGCTGTTGCTATAGACGCAGATACTTTGCTTCCAAGATTTGCTGTCCGTTATACAGTTCATTGCAGTAGATTTAATCAGGAGTGAAACTTGATGTTGCCGTCCACGGAGATGACCGTCCTATATTATATCATAGATCTCATTTAGAACCATCCGAAATCTTAGATCAGATTTTGGCCGAAGTCGTTCCTGTGTACGCGGAAAGAGGATTTCGTACTCTCGCAAAAATAATACTTTATGTTAATAGCAACAGAGTTTAAATACAGGCGGCGCAGAAGGTTAACAGTGCAGCTTATGATATGAATGTTAACAGAAGGGGTCGTCATTAGTGCAACCAGACCAAACCCAGCCGTGCTAAGAAAATTTCCTATTCAGACGCGGCAAACCATCGAACTGACAATCGACAAGTGCACACGCACAAGTGCACTGTGCTGTGAAATTCGCTCCTCGCGTGGAGAAAAAAAAAAAACAAAAACAACGAGTGCAGTGAAACCCCAATCAACATTCACAGTGCGGGCATCCCAACCATCCTGCCCCTGATCTTAACGTTGCTGGCACTCGGTAACTGCCGTTGCCGTATTACATTGCCATACAGCGCTTGTAGTGACTGAGTTTATGTAACAACCGATGGATAGCAGGCTGGGGTATGAATTTTGTTGGTGTGCTGTTTCCTATTGTTGTCGCATAACACCTACAACAATTTGATTCGGTGAACAAACTCTGAATTTGTAGTTCACATCTGCGCTTACTAACTTCGGTGTTTGTTTTTTTTGTGTATGTCTTTCTGTATAATAACTCGGGAATTTAGAGTGTATACTGCCAATATAGGCGAGCTAAAAAGTACTTACTTTTCTGGGTACGTCCACGTTTGTAAATATAGACCAGCTGTTTTGCCACGTAGTGAAACTCACCTCTCAGATCGCTCTGATCTGAAGATACCTGGCTACGAACAGTGCCAGTTCTCTCATCGCGGTCTCGTCATCTACGTGCGTAGTGATGTAGCTTACCAAACTCCGCCACAAAGTAGTCCCTGTTCCAATCTGGAATTCAATTTTATAATTTTATAAGGTTAAAGTTCCATTTCCGTAAGCAAATTACCCACGACTGCTTTATTTACAGAAGCCCCAAACTGGACAGCAACTCAACCTTTAACGAGTTTGATGCGCTGTCTGTCTCCATTCAACGAATTGTATCACTGTATCCTCATACTGAAATCGTGATTACGGGCGATTTCAATATACACAATTCTGGTTCGCTTAGACATTTCGAACAGACAACACCCGAAGGACGGTGTGCGGAAAATAACTTAACCCAGCTTGTAAATGAGCCCACACGTATGCCACACGTTGATAGTCATACCGCCAACACCCTGTTTTTAACTTCTCACCCTGACAAATACAAGGTCAATGTGCTATCCCTTCTAGATTCGTCGGACCACTGTGCCATATCAGCTAATTTCTCGTGAACCGAACACACTGTTAGAGAAAATATTCCTACAAGAATCGTATGACAATACGAGAAAGCCAACTGGAGCGGTGTTAACAGATTCTTTAAGAGTTTTAACTGGTCGTTATGTTTCCTCGATAACGACGTGGATGCCGCTGCTGATATGATCACAGACACCATCCTCTATGGAATGGGAAACTTTATCCCTCGTCGGATGAAGAGCATCAAACAAAAGAAAAGGACTCGAGCTGTAAAGAGGCTGTCAAGGTTAGCGAAATATTTTTTCGGTCCTTCAAGACCAACCCAACAGAGGAAAATCGAAAAAAAGTTTAAACGAGGCAGGAATGACTGCAACGTCTTTCTTAAGCGTGTGAAATTTCAATACGAACAAAACCTGAGGCAAAGAATACTACAATATGCCAAAGGTAGTAAAAATTGTTGGTTGTTCGTCAGAAATATTAGAAATGCTGCCTCCTCCATCCCAATGCTCAATTACAATGACATTCCAGCTGTCAACCCTTTGGATAAGGCCAATGTGCTTGCTGCACACTTTGCGGCCAGCTCAACACTCCCAGATTGTGTTTTGTCTCTGCCTACACTTGAGTGAGTCGAATCTTCAATAAGGCAAATCCACTTTCGCACTCGTGTAGTAGCAAGAGTTCTTAAAGATCTTAATATTCACAAATCCGCTGGTCCAGATGGTATAACTCCCCTCCTTCTAAAGAGGTGTTCTTCTTCGCTGGCAAAACCACTGCCTAAGCTTTTCCATCAATCCTACTCTTTAGGACTCTTTCCGAGCAGATGGAAAACAGCATTTGTCCAGCCTGTCCCTAGAAAAGGCGAATCTTCCTCTCTCTCCTCCTACAGACCCATTGTACTTACGTCCCTTCTTTCCAAGGTCATGGAAATGCTGATAAATCAGCTCATCTTATATATATTTTCATATCCATGGCATGCCTCACCGAAAGGTGGAACCAAAACGTACTTTAATTTGGCGGAAGCAAGGTAGTTGCACTTGATATTTCCAAGGCATTTGATAGAGTTTGGCATGAGGCTCTTTTGTCGAAAATGCGTGCTTTTGGGATCGACGACTTTCTTCTTCAATGAATTAGAAATTAGCTTTCAGTTTCGACGATGCAAGTGCCATTCACGTATAATGGCTGGGTATTTAAATTTCGCTTTAATGACAGAAGGCAGTATTGTCTTTTGGAAGCATTAAATTCTACTATGTTAGTGTTTCCCTAATTAGTTATGCTGTTAATATCAGATTTAATGAGCTTAACATACGCTGTCGCTCCCGTTCTACAGCTGAAAAGCAGGGTTCTGAGTCCGGGAACGAACATGAAAAGCAGACGAGAGATCGTTGATGAAAATTAAAAAGAGAGTCGGAGACGGAACGGAGCCCTGGGGCACACCAGCATTTATTTTGTGAATATCAGACTTGAAACCATCCAAGACATCTTGAACTGAACGTTCCGAAAGGTAGTTTATAATCCATTGTAGAACAGAATCACCGATCCCAAATGCACGCATTTTCGACAAAAGAGTCTGATGTCCAACTCTGCGAGATGCCTTAGAAATCTCAAGCAACTACTTGCTTTCACCAGATTTCTGTATGCTTTGGTTCTACTTTTCGGTGAGACATGCCATCAAATCACCAGTGCACCAGTTGCTACGGAAACCATACTGCCGGTCGTTAAGAAGTTTTCGTATTCCTAGATATTTCATATGCTGCTCCTTTTGTAGTAGTCATTTACCTTTTGTAGTAAATGACTATCTTGACTGTGATGTAAACTTGGATGATGTTGAAAATGCCATCATAAGAACCAAATTACTCGTATATAAAGCACCAGAAGTAAACAGAATACCTTTTGAGTTCTACAAAAGATTGGCGGAAGAGGCTTTAGGTATACTGACTTCTTCATTCAACTAAATATTCAATTGAAATACTTTACTTCAAAGCTGCGGAAAGGCGACATAAATCTAGCCGATAATTGCAGAGGTATTCCGTTCTTGAATTGCTCTTTGAAGAGCAATCTTCGGATGAGACACGCCAATTCTTTATACAATTTTTTTTATAAAAGTAGTGCATAGAATGAGATCTACGACCTCTGTCCTAATGCTATTTATAAATGTGTTGTTGCTTCCCTGGTTTGCGTGTTATTTGAATTTATAAATTCTAGTAGAGACTCACCCCGTTTGTTAATGTTTGAGCTGCTCTAGACCGTGTGATCGGCGTTTACGTCGCGGGCTACGAGTAGTTGCAGGTTCTTCTTAATACAGTAGTAAGTAGGTAAGTTGAGCATATAACAGCTAGATCCAGCCATTGATGACGGAGGAGATGAGGAGTACACACCTGAAGAAGATGCATCGGATATTGAGGGCGAGATAAAAATCAATCCGAATGAAATTTTAGATAGTGATGAAGAAAAAGTAATCGATGAAGACGGAGGATACGGAACGGTAAATGAAATGCATGCTGCTCAACAACAGAGTGGTACTTGTTTTTACTTAAAAGACGGCACAAAATGGGACAAACAGGAACCAACTGCTGCTACTAGCATCCGTCAACACAACATTATGCGTTTCCGAGCAGGGCCAAAACAACAAAATTCCATTCCAGTTGAGGTATTTAAAAATTTTTTTTCACCGAATATTACTTTCGTTATGCAAGAGATGCAGCACAAAAATGGAATAAATAAAATCCCGAATCCAGACCAAGAATATGGAATGATTTGACGAGCACAGAATTTAATGCATTTGTTGGAATACTTTTGGCCGCTGGGGCATCACACAATAATACCATATGCATAAATCGTCAGTGTTGTGGCGCAGTTTTGTGGCGTTCAGATTCTTTGCCCGTTTTCCGAGCAGCTACGTCGTATAGACGATTCAAAACATTGTCACGATACATCCGTTTTGATGCTGGTTGCACACGTGAATTTCGACAATAATTTGATAAACCGGCACCCATTCGTGATATTTGGAACTTTCTAAATAAAAACCTCGCCAGAAACTACGAAGCGCATGAAACTATAACTGTTGACGATCAATTGTTTCCATATCGTGGCAGAACTAAATTTACCCAGTATATTCCATCAAAACCTGCAAAATATGGCAAGAAAACTTGGTGGGCATGTGATGCAAAAACAAAATATCCATTGCAAGGAATTTTTTACACGGGCAAAGGTGAAGGAGAAGAGCGTGAGACGAATCAAATTGAAAATGTGTTGCTGAAACTCGCAAACTGATACACTAACACTGGCCGAACAATGTTATCCGACAATTTTTTCACAACATTACAAGGAGTCAAATAACTAGCTGGTATTGGCCTCGCATTGGTCGGCACCATTCGATCCAACATCCGTCACGTTCTGTGCTTTCGTCAGTTTTTGGTTTTCACGACAATTTGGTTTCGATTTGCAGCTACGTGCCAAAAAAGGATAAAACGCAGTAAATTTACTTTCCACATTATTCGAAGAACTGTGAAGGCAAAGCACAAAAGCCGGAAGCAATTTTGTTCTACAATGCAAATAAAGCTGGCGTCGATTGCATGGATCAAATCATAACGCATTTTTCAACAAAACGGCCAACCAGATGATGGACTTACGCGTTTGTAAAGAGACCGATGGACTCAAAAAAAAATGATGCAAGACGCAACTTTTTGTTTACGCTATCCAATACACTGGTTCCTCCAAACGTAGAAAATGGAAATAACCCACACGTTTTTTTCCAGTTCACTACTCGTTTGGCTATTGATTGGTTTTTTGGTAAAAAAAAATCAACCTTCAATCAAATCCAAGGGTTGGCTGAAAAGTTTCCGACCGAATAATGATTCAAGACATTTTTTCTCAAATTTTGTTTTTATTTTTCTACATAGTCTCCTTGTAACTCTACACACTTATCCCAGCGATGCTCCCATCTCACCATCTCACGAAGGTGATTGCCTCCTCATTTGACGAAAATCTCTGTCCTTCGAGCGCAGTTTTTAGATGAGGGAACAAAAAGAAAAGAAAAGCATCATTACTTGCCTTGAGCTTGGCAAGTAATGATGCGTAGTATGCTCCTGTAATGGTTTTTCCTTTTTGAAGATAATCGATTGAGATAACTCCTTTACTATCCCAAAAAACAGTCGCCATCATTTTCCCAGCCGAAAAAACAGTTTTCGGTTTTTTTGGAGCCGGCTCGCCCTTTGCAGTCCACTGTTTTGGCTGAATTTTTGTTTCGGGCGTATAACGGTGTATCCAAGTTTCATCTACAGTAATTAATCGGCGCCAAAACTCGGATTTATTGCGCCTAAACTGCGCCAGCAGAGTGTTGGAAATGTTCATTCGAACACATTTTTGGTCTAACATAAGTAAACGCGGCACCCAACGCGCGGACAGCTTTCTAACAAACACGGTCTTTGGACATTTTCATAACCTCTACTATCTCTCTTGCTTTAATTCGATGGTCGTCTAACACCATTTGGTGAACTTTAGCAATTTATCATCAGTGGTTGCAGTTTTTGGACGTCCCGAACGTTCATCACCTCCCAAGCTCTGACGGCCACGTTTAAATTCAGCTTCCCAAAATTTCACTGTGGTAAATGATGGTGCAGAGTCCCCATACACAGAGTCCAACTCATTTTTGATTTGCGTAGGCGTATTGCCTTTCAAAAACAAGAATTTAATAACAGCTCGATATTAAATTTTTTTTATTTTCACAAAAAACACTCACATCGACTGTCAACTAAAAACTGCGCGTCCAAAATGACTGTCAAGTAACTGTCAAAAGATGCACAACTAGCATTCACTAGCTTTTATTGACGAGTGCCGCTATCTTTACGTTGCGGTCGGAAACTTTTCAGCCAACCCTCGTATTACTTCACAGCAAAATAGCCCTGATACGCTCACAGGAAGAAGAGACTGCCGACATTGTTTTCAAGGAGCTGAAAAATTACGCCGTACAACCCGTTTTTTTTGTGTGCAGTGCTTAAACCCAGTATGTCAACAACCTTCGAAAGTGGACTATATGTATCTGCTTTAGTTGCGTTACTAAGAACCCATAAAAGAGTTTTAAGCATATGGTATAATAAACAAACCCATTTGCATGTTTTCTTCTTCATATAACAGTGTTTAGTTCAAAATAAAAAATTAAAATGAACAAAAAAGAAATTGTTTTATTTACACAAAATATTTAGGACTTATTTTTACATCCAAAGTTAGCTTAGAAATTCATAAAACCTACCTGCATCTTATAAAAATTGGTTTATAAGTCGAACATATCTCTATACAAATGCATGTAAATTTATAGGGGTCTGGTCAGACACCATGTGTCCGTTGGAATTTTTTAACCCTTCTTAAGGTGGTGGCAATATATTTGCCACCCATCTTTGTCCCCGAATACATCCAATCTGTTGCATCAATTTTTGAAATCTTTTTTGTGCTTTAACTAACATCTATTTTCTTCAGGAATATCCTTCTGAAATTCATTTATCGTATAGTGATACATTTTTACACTGCACACGGTCATTGAAAACAGCTGTTTTGTTCCGTTTTTTTTAGATGTTGTTCAAATTCGTGAATGTACTAATCTGGTGAATAGTTTAGAATATATTTAAATACATATTTTTGAAGAGAATAACCCTACTAAGTAAAAAATTAATACAGGGTAGGTACATTGATTTTTTTACATCAGTGGCAATATACTCGTATTTGTCACTGCCTTTTCAGAGTAGCAAAATTTTTGCTGCTGCCTTGTTACAGATATTTGTTTTTTTACGTAGATGTAAAAACTAAACTAAACTATTTAGCGAAACTAAATAATGAAGAAATTGAGGAATTGTTTTATGAAATTGATGGCGAGAATTCCGAAGACGATTTCGAAAACGATAAGGATGTCGAGAATCAGAAACGTTAAAGATGTGGATGATCCCAAGTCAGAAATAAAAAATTGTGAAGATAGTAGGCTTACAAATTCTGATGATATTACGATATCTGATTTGCCGTGTTGCAGCTCTAGTTCCGACCAAAGTGCAGACGAAAACGAGGATCCCCTTTGGAATAAAAATGAGACGTTTTTGTCAAGTGAAAGTTTTGATTCGATTAATATTGCCCACCTATTTCCATGCTCAAGTCGAAGTCGGCCAATTTACTTTTTCAAGCAAATGTTCACAGACAGTATACTTGAACTTATTGTCGATCAAACCAATTTGATCAAATATGGAGAAGCTATTCAAAATAAGGCCGCTGCTGATAACTTTGAATTACCGTTTTCAAAGCTCGAGCAGTATATGCTACTCAAGCCAATTAAAAGAGGCTTCAAAGTGTGGGATAGGTGTGACTCGCAAACTCCTTACTTATACCAGTTCGATGTATACACCGTCAAAAAAGTAGACAATACATCTGAACTAGGATTAGAAGCTTCAGTTGTACAACAGCTTTGTCACTCACTGAAACGCACTAATGTTCACTTAGCCTTTGACAATTTCTTTTCATCTTTTCTGTTATTCAAGACCTATACGAAAACAAAATTTATGTAACTGCAACGGTGAGGTCAAATCAAAAGGGACTCCAAAAAATCACAGCACAAAAAAACAAAATGATGAAAGGGGAATGTAAGTGGAGGAAGCGGCGATATGTACGAGTAGCTTTTATACAGTGGATGGATACGAAACAGGTAAATCTGCTATCAACTGCATTTGATCCGAAAACGAAGCTTATGGTAACACGAACGCAGGAAGCTGAAAGCCCCTGTCCGTTGGCAGTTCAGCAATATACCAAGTGCATGGCGTCGACCTTTTCGACCAAAAGCGTGCCAACTATAGCGTAGGACGCCGAAGTAAACGTTGGTGGTTACACATTTTTTTTTTTGTCAATACGGCTATGACAAATACTCATATTTTGCATTCTTCTAAAGTCCGGGTGAGGACACAAGAACTATCCCACTTTTATTTTAGGGTTTTACTTGGCCAACAGCTTATTGGAAGCTTCCAAACAAACGAGGTAAAAAATAGGCAATAGGCCTATCCCAGATGCAAGTATCACTATGCATTACTCCATGCTTTGGTCTTTTCCATAAATAACATTTTGTTTTGTTTTAAATAATTAGTTTTCTAAATGAAAAATAAAATGAAAAAAAAAAAATAGTTGCAGTTCACATATTTCCTTCGGTCACCAACAGGCAGTGGCAAACTTATTGCCACCTCACTTTTTCTCAAAAGTTAAACAAATTTTTTTTTTCTTTCAAAAATTTCTTTAAACACTTCCTAACTAGTTCAAAAATACATAAATATGTATTTTCTTAGGAGGCTCCAACTAAAGCTGCCTTATAAAGGGTTAAAATACAAGTACTCGTAGGTGTCCGACAGATTGTTAAGTATGTAAGCTGAAAAAAAAGGAAGATACTAATCATTTTATTTGAAGGTGCCCAGTTTTAAAGGAGATACGAAGACTGTTCAATGTGGATGTGTTATCGTTGGAAAATGTTACCTTGACCTCAAGTTACCGGCAAAGTATAACGGGTGACCAAATAATAGTGATAGTTTTTCCAATTGTTATGTTTCAGCAGTTGTTAAAGGTACCTATGACATCCAGGTGCCAAAATATTTAGTAAGTTTCGCCATTTCATCACGCAACGTTTTATGCTTGCCAAACGTGCGAAAATATTAAAAATTATTATCGAAATTCCGACTCAGCTATAAATACGCGACGTGAATTTCATGGTAAGGTCGGTCATCGTCGCACCGTGTAAAATTTTGAGCGTGAGTACACTCTTTTGGATCTTAAGTTACCAACCAGATAGAGATTGGTGCGAAATGAAAAAAACATAGCCGCCGTGGCGGCCGGTTTCGAAAGAGACTCAGAAGTGTCGATGCGGCGCCGATCAGCTGAATTGGACATCGCCAGAGAGTCAACCGTGCTTATTTTGCGACTGAATTTGGCCCTACACCCATATAAGATTGTGCTGGCAGAAGATTGAAGCCACACGAGCATAGGCAATGGATATGTTGGCCGGAGATCCGGATTTTGGCCAAAAAATCATCTTCTCGGACGAGGCCCATTCTTGCCTTAGCGGCTATTTCATCAAGTAAAATTGCGTTGCTGGAACGAACACAATCCACAAATGTTCGACCAAGTATCAATGCATCCACAAAGATTGACTGTTGGTTCGATTTATGGCATGGCGGCAGCATCGGACGTTATTTCTTTCGAAATTAGGTAAGACTAACGGTTACCCTCAATGGTCTCAGGTATAGAGACATTCTGCGGTCAGAGCTCGACAACATCGATATATCCGAGCAGTGGTTCCAACAAGACGGCACTACATGCCATACAAGTCACGCAACGCTCTAAGTTATGAAGGAGAAATTTGGCCTCTGGACAGACTCTCGGCGTGAGTTTATCAATCGCGATCATGCGATTTGGCACTCGATTATTTTCTCTGCGGCTACGTTAAGTTCTTAGTCCACGCTAACAAGCCAACCACTTTGGACGAACTCAAGGCCAACATTCGATACGCTATTTTCGGAATAGCCCGGCACATATTGGATCGCGCATCAAAAATTGGACCGCCCGCTTGAAGCAAAGCCAGCAACGCCGAGGCGGCCACTTAAATGATTTGCTATGCCACACGTAATGGCATGAACTTAGATTTAAAATAAAGCTAGAATAAATTTTATATCTCACACCGTTGTTGTTTTATTTAATTTTTATTTTCTATCGTTCTTATCTGGTCATCCAGATATTTTTTTTTTAATTTTTTTATTTAGTCAAAATATGAGCCGTTAGCATCTATGTATAACTTTTCTCCAGCGTGGTTCAATGTCGATTATTCCTTTTTTATAGAAGGCTTGATTTTTGGATGCTATAAAGACTTCAAAGGCTTTTATGACCTCTGCTCGGTTTCGGAATATCTTCTGCCGACAAAATGACTCCGGACTATGGAAAGGGTAATTGTCTATTGGAGAAACATCAGAAGAGTATGGTGGATGCGGAAGAATTTCAAATCCCGACTGTAGCAGTTTTTGCATCGTTACGGTATAGCATTGTCATGTAATAAGATCGGATCAATTTCCTCACAATTATTGACTGCATTTATCGTATCCCCTGATTGAAGAAATGAAAATTGAATTAGTCCTTTCGATGTTTTTGATTTTTCTTCTGCATCCAACCATTGCTCAGATCTTTTACGGTTGACATACGAAATCTACTTTTATCACACGTGATTATACGGTGCAAAAACGGTTAAGTTTTGTGCCTAAAGCTCAGTGCACAGATTTCTAAGCGGAGTGTTTTTTTTGCCTCGTTTATGGGACACCCACTTTACGAGTTTTTCTACTTTTTCTAATAGATATGGGTGTCATGGGAGATATTCCTATGTTCTGTGCAATGTCCCGAACTATTTTTGTTGGGTCTGCATCTACTATTGCTTTTAAAACATTAAGGTCAATTGCCGTTTCTGGTTTCCCATGTGGTTCGTTTTCGAGGCTAAGATCTCCCGAAATTAAATTAGCAAACCAACGTGGAATGTTGCGTTCATTTACCACTACATCCTTAAATGCGTCATTAATGTTTTTCACTGCCAGAGACGCATTATGTCCCACTATAAATTCATAAAGGAAGAGCGTCCGAGTTTGAGCCGCCGACAGCACGATAAACAATTCCTTGACAAAAATTACTGTGGTTGCAACGAAACCTAAAAGTCTCACATGTCAAACACACTTACAATTTTATCTTATAAAAAAATACTTTACACTTTCTGCTATAGATGTTTACTCGGACTTTTCATATGGTACAATCTAGACTGAACCACTTAGCATACAACAGACGTCATCTCAACTCTTCTGACTACGCTTAAGGTTTAGGCCAATATAATAGATGGAGCTGTTGAGGTTGGGATTTAGCAACGCCCGAAGGAATGTATATACGAGTATATATATATATTTTTAGCCAATTTTTTGAAAGAACGCTCTAAACTCTGGATGGATTAACCTCTTAAAATTTCTCTAGTGGCCTTCTCCTTTTTGTTAAATACTTTTACTAAGCTTTCGAAAACTACCATTTCAAATGGGAGACTTCAATCCATCACATTCGGGCTGTCTCCCTTCTTACTTCTTTTTTAATGCACTACTTCATTACCTACCAAAATTGTCATGAACTTTAAGTTTGCTTACAAATTAAACTCCCTCCCTTTACCCATTTCCTTTTAAGTATCCCTCTTGGGAAACGAGAAAAATTACTATCAGCTTTCTAATGATTATTTCAAAGTTTCCTCCTCATACCATCGGTCGTCATTTGGGAAGGCCAGTAGAGTAATGGGAGCACCCTGGAACTTTTCTTCCCTTAACGAGCTATATTAGGCAAATGACCAATTCTCTGTTCCTTCTTTGTTTGTCTTTCTCGCCTCCAACCACCTCCATTCGTCCAGACGATATCCTAATTTATTCATCTGATTAATATCCTTTGGTCGATTTTTTTTTCTTCATGTCTGCACATGAGTCATGAGCAAGATTCCAACCATCTAACAAAGAACTTCCGGATGAAATAAAAAAAGAAAAAAAAAACTTTTTTAATCAAATTTAATTGATTCGATTTTTTTTTTGTCTGCATATACTCGTACATACTCGTAGTTGTACGGATACCACCCCTGTGCATTGGGAGGAACTTTGGTTTAATTTGTCCTTAACAATCATTGGTGTTACTACCAGTACAATGCAGTGGAGACACCCTCATTCCCCCAAGGACTTGTAATTACACCCCAAAGTCATGGTATCCAGCGAAAATCAAAGTTATGCGGTTGTAATCCCATGATTGACTGGACGTGAATATTTTAAATCAAAAAAGAAAATCCGCGAGACACTTTATCCATTTTTTCCGAATTTTTTTATTTTTATTTGAAACTCGAACAGCAGCGACTCCATTATCATCCATTGTCCTGTGCATTATACTCGTACGTGTTCTGTGAATTGTACGCATTCTTATTAATTAGATCGCGCCCAACTGATTAACTCGGGCGTAATCAGATTATTTCCGCACTTTGTTTATGTGTTTTTCAGTTTTTCAGTTTTTAAATTTTTCAGTTTTTGTCCATTTAATTTTGGCGAGACCGGTTATCCTTGGTGGACCAAAGGACTAACGGTCCTTTAGTACTTTGATACTGTTGGTCCTTTAGCCAATCAGCGGTGAGTTCGATGGGGCTCAAAATTATTCAATTAAAATTTGACATGAAAATGCCATTCATTGAAATTATGTATGCTACTCACCCATACTCTCATTCGATTGAAGGACAACCCCAGAGCATGTCGTTTTTTTATGAATACGAGTACGTCTGCATGCAAGTTTGCAACATTTATAAAAAAACCTTTGTTCTGCATTCGGGTATCCTATCCAGTTGTCAGCTCTGGAACATTTCGCCACATCTCTGTCATGATGGTACGTAATGCTGACCGAATGAATCCATCATAGGAACAAGGACTCACTCGACAACATTGTTTTTTTTTTTGTTGCCCTTCGTCATGAATTTCTGGATAGCAGGAGTAATTTGTTCATTTTTTATATTAAATTTTATTCCACGACCCAAAGGATGAGAAATGTGAGAAGTGGCAATGTCGGAGCTGAAAGGTAACCGTATCCGTATGGACTATGATGTGCATGGTACCTCTTAATTAATTGATTAATTAAAATCGAGGATTAAAGTGCTTGATCTCTGGGCGGCCACAGGAATTTGCCAGTTGATTGAGTATGCGGACGAAAGCGTTGAGAGCGCAGATGAAAGAACCGAATGCACATGAGATTCAAATTTGATTATGGGAAAAAACGCAAATATTTGCAACAGTGATGGATGAGATTATTGAAGAGATTTCTTTAAAAGTTCAGATACGATGCCTGAATGGGGGGAAAACCCTTAAAGAAGGAACAATGGAACGCGATTTCTGTTTATCTTAATTAGATGCGCTGGAGTCGTAGGTGAATTTGGGTCTGCTTTTCATCTTTGGCTACGCACTTCAAGATACTTCGATCTGCCACATCTCTGTTTATTTCTCAGTCATTTCAACCGTTTCAATTGAATACTTTTGTATACGTTAACATTTTTTAAAGTGAAATGAAATGAACAGCGGTTCAAATATATATTTACCAGCTGTTGATCGCCAACCTACGCTTAAGTCATCCTGAATCTCAACCACAGGGGAGATAATTTTTCATCGAAAATCATCATGAGCGACGAAACCCATTTACATCTCTGTGGATATCTGAATAAGCAAAATTATCGCTTCTGGGGCACCGAAGATCTGCGTATAACCCACGAAGAGCCATTACATCCGCTCAAAGTTACTACATGGTGTGCTGTTTACGCTGGAGGCGTCATTGGGCCTTATTTTTTCGAAAATGGCATTTGTCAAACGGCTACTGTGAACGGCGAACGCTACAGAGCCATTCACAATGACTTTCTCCTTCCTCAATTGGATGAATTGGGACTGGGGAGCATGTGGTTCCAACAAGATGGAGCAACGGCCCATACTGCAGGACCCGTAACCGAAATTCTGATGCCTGCATTTCGGGTCGCCTAATCTCTCGTTTTGGCGATTTACACTGTAGCCAGCCTGATTTAACCGCTCCAGACTTGTTTTTGTGTTTTTTTTAAGTCACAAGTCTATGTATGTCAACAAGACTCAAATCCTTGAAACCCTCAAAGAGAATATCCGTCAAGAATGCGAAGACCTATCTCCGGAAGTTATGGGAAGAGTGGTCATCAATTCTGGTGGCGGCCGCTTAGCCGATATCATTTTCTTACCTAACGAAAAAAATTTAAGACATCAAATAAACACAATCTAAAATCAGAAACAAAGTTTTTCATTTATAAAAAAAAAATTACAGTCAAAGAAGATTAGGTGAATACTTTTGCGCCGCCTTGTACTAATGCCAGTAGAACGAAAGAAAGGACATCATCATGGAGTGTTACGCATCGACGTAAGCCTTGGCTGAGTATGAGTAGGACAACTTTTATGGTCAACCAAGTGCCCACTAGAAGTTAATGCGTAGCCCTAAAATCGGTTATTTGTGATAGAAGCTTCAAACACCAAAGTATGAGCCGACGGCACCGAACTCAATTAAGTGTATGTAGGTTCGAAGATTAAAACAACAATAGCGAGCACTATGTCGATTTCTGCTATGTCAAACCCCTAGTCAACGGAACCCAAGTGTTTGATCATCGGACCTGCTACAAGATTGGCAACCTCATCCAGACATGGCGAAGACTTGGAAGTTGTTTTTCCAAGGAGCTAAGAAGCCAGAAAGCCTATAGAATGGATTATAATGGCAAGTGAACAGTATGCTATGGCTGCTTAAATAGGTTCTATCTATGTATTTTTCCCTCAGTATTCCCAAAAACAAGGCAAATACATGAGCGCATTACTCTTAGAGGATGAAGATACCACAAAACCGGTGTAGCAATTTCATACAAAGTTCAGAAAGTGAGTTCATATGACCTGAATCTACCTTTAAACGGACCTCGCATAGTAATCGAAGTGCAACTATGAGTATGGGAATAATGTGTTTGCGGAACTGTATGTATGCGGTTCTTTACATTGCAATTTGGCATTCCCTATGTACCAAAATCACTCTCAGCAATTAAATCTGTACACTTTTGATGGTAAGATCTAACTGCTGCAATTAAGAATGACATGAGTTCCTCATTGCATCAGCTTTGTTCCCATATAATTCGGTACTACCGCCACCACTAAAGCCAGCAACAGTTCATTGAATATTATGATTACATGAAGGAGGAACAGTGTTTTTAGGATAACAAGAACATCGTGAGGAGCAATGATCTCATAGACTATTCGTTCATCTGAATTACATAGTAACCCAAGGAGATTATTATCTGGATAGGATTAAAGGAAGTTTTCACGTCACACCATAGCTACATCGAGTTCAAAATCCAAAGCGATGTGTCTACGTTGCAACCCAAATTGAGCAGAAAGAGCTTGGAAAATCCGTAAGATCGAAACCTAAACTCATAACAAGGCAAAAGGTAAAGGAAACTGTTCGAATCCTGAACAGTGCCGCTTTTTGAACTGACATGCACTGAAAACGGACGGAGACCTGCAGCAGCTACCTTAGGAAACCGCGTCAAGCTAAGCCCATTATGAGTTGACAAAGATTTTTCACTGATCGAAGTAAGAAAAATTTAAGAGTCACATTCGGAATCTAAGAGACATCCGGTGAAACCAACGAGGTAGTCAAATTCCTCAAGGATGCAAATCGGCCAGGCTGGGTTTACAAACTCATGCACGAATTCCATTTTCCAGATAATCGAATCACCTCCGGCTCAAAATCAGCTTCTATCAAGTTAGCTGAATAATACAACTCACCGTTGTTGATATTTGTCAAAAACCTATTAAATATGCTCCCGAGCTCTTGTAGGCTTCCTCTCCTCTGACTTCCTGTTATCCAGCATAAGGATATAGATGAGCTTCTTCCCAATTCAATATTGCTAGCCTGGCCGTGGCCTACTTGCCGAACTCCTGGTTGATGCATTATTTGCCTAAAATATTATGTGCGCGCCAAAGCAGAAGATGCTGCGAAGGTGCGCTTCAAAATCCAGTCGGTTAATTAAATTTGCATATGAATGTGCCCTTGATATCGAATGTGTCATGCACAGGATTGAAATTCACCCAGACAACACTGCGCAGATAAGCCATACGTTTACAAGTTCAGGCAAACCAATATGATTCCAGCTAGAACTACGTAGCAAACAGAACCTGGTAGGGTAGCTGACAAGAGCGCCAAACTACAACGGTGCTTGTTGGTTAACTCTCAAACATCTCAAACATTTACAATCAGACATATGCGAATAATGTAGTTACCCTGTCTGTTAGATCACGTCAAGTGTCTATTGACTTTGAAGCGCACTCGCCCTTAGATATGATCGACGGTGGCAAAATTGAAGTTTTTATTTTTCCAAGAAGGGGTAAGCTGACTGGTTTGACTCTTACTTACTTTTTGAACGGGGTGGACCAGCTAACATGCTTCTCCAGCTAACGCGGTCTTTTTCCAGCTTCCTCCTGTTTCGCACACGTAGTTGCCTAAAGTCCTTTTTCACTTGTGTGACCCGCCTAAGACGAGGTCGCACTATACTGCATTGTCCTTTTGGGTTGGAGTCGAACAGTTTTCGGGCCGGCTCGCTGGTGTCCGTGTATCCAAGTTGACCTGCCATCCAAGCCAGGTTATTCGAGATTTTCTGGTGAAACCGGCATCGCTATTCAGTTCGCTGTTAAAACAACTCCTCCATTCTGCGCTGATGCAAACGGAACAGAAAACCATTCAGAGAATTTCTCCGAAGCATCCGAGAGCGTTTTCACCCGCTTTCTTCAGCTTCGAAGCTTCTGAGCCGTAAAACAGGACTGGGATGATAGGTGTTTTGTATGATATAATCTTAGTTGCTCAAGGTAAATTGCCTTTTACGAGTAAGTCCAAAAAGCAGGGCTTTTTAAAAGTAATTCTTCGCATTATTTTGGCGCTGGTGTCGTTGTGGACTTGATAGTAGAGCTGACATAGATAAAGTCGGCTATTACCTCAAAGTTGTAACTAGCTAGCTAGGCGGCGATATTGTATGACCGCTTCTGCTGCAATAGTGGCAAACACTTCATTGAAACCTCGTTGTGTCAATGTCGTCTTCATATACGAGTAACTGAACAGACTTTCAAAGATAGTGCCTCTGGAGTTGTTCTGTGAGTTTCGCACAATTCTTTCAAGAACGATTTTGAAAAAATATAGCAACTCATCCCCTTCTTTAAGTGCTTTTCAAACATTGAAGGTTAGTAGTTACCATTTGACAGAGCAGCGTGCATTCTCCATCGTCATTCTGCACATTGGAATGAGCTCGGTAGGGATGCGAAAATTAGACACGACTCCGCATACATAGTTCGTCTCTATAGATTCTCCCATATGCGGCTTTCAAATCGATGAAGATGAGGTGTGTGTCAATTTGGAACTCTTGGGTTTTTTCCAAGATCTGCCATAGTGTTAATATTTGTTCTTTGGTGTATTTTCCTGGCCCTAAACCACACTGATGACTGCAGGTCATGCTGTTGCCGAAAGGTCCTATGCGTTCACATAAGATGACAGACAGGATTTTACGTACTACGTTCAGGAGATCTCCCTTCTTAAGGATCAGACAAATGAGCTTCCATTTGTCAGGCATACTTTGATCGTCCCAGATTTCGAAGATGCGCTGATGTGTACTCCGTATCCAATCATCACTTTCTGCTTTACGCAGATCGAAAGTTAAGCCATTTGACAGGTTCGACGCTAACATACATTACCACCCCTTTCTCCAGAGACTATCCAACCAGGATAACTAACTTTTTTGCACTAAACATATCGCGTAGAAAAGTTTCAATACGGTGTCAATTTTCTGCAACTGGAAGGGAGCTTGTAGTCGTGGAGGGTAGTCTGTTCGTTCTTTGGCGAAGTAAACGTCCCCGCAAAGTGAAAACACTTCTGATTTCATCAGGCCAGAATGAACGATTTTTCTATGTCACCTGGGAGTTTTTCTAGCAGGGTAAAATCCACTCTAGATGCACTAATTAATCTCACTCCTCCGCTGATACACTCTGCAGGTCACCAACAGTTGAAAACAGCCATTAAATCGACTTTCCTTGGACTTGGTCCAGAATATAAATCAGAAAAGGATTGCAGGTGAATGGCATATTCGTAACCGAAGACCGCCTTAGACTTGATACTCGTTAGGTAAACTTGTGTCTGGTTTTTCTCCAAAAGAAGACATGCGCAATTCTGGTGGTAACAGACAGAACAGTTCGGAGGAAGAAGTGGAAGGCGCTACGTGTCGGGGTCCGTAGCAACAACTGCTCTTAAATCCTTAATGAACCATGTTATTATGTCTGACCTGATTAGAAAAATGAAGCTTTCATTGAATTTAGTACTAACAGTGAATTTACTGAGTCTTGTTTGTCGCAGATTTCAATGGGATCATGGGATCGAGCGCTGTGACCAATTGATTCTGCGTGGCAAGCTTGACAAGCCTACGTTGCCACTCGAAAGGTGTCCACGTTGAATTAAAGCGATTGACGAGCTTCCATAGGGCGACGACTGGAGTAGTTGATATACAATATGTAGATGCATTCTCGGTTGTCAAGTTGCAAGGTCGAGGCGGGCGTGAATCGATTTTGGGTTTCATTAATCCAGTCATGAATGATGTATTATAGTTGGTAAGGCTGCCGGTGGATTAATGTGTCATCGATTTTGCTACCTATTGTTGCAATGTGGTGTTCAATATCACACTGTGTTTATGGGATATGACTGTTTGGGAGAGTGTTTTTTGTTCGACGAGGACTGGAAATGGATATAAATGTCATCATGAAGAGAGTTTATCAACTTACACATTTTTTAATTAGAAATGACCTGCAAAGAACAGATAACTTTAATGTCATACAACACTTTATCTAGGTGACGTAAAGTAGTTTCTTCATTCCTGGATCTCACAGAGCCTAACTTGACTAGGCCTGCACTTCTCTTATCCATGTGCAATATTTGATTTTATAAAGTCGGCTGTATCCGGGACCGAGTTACGTAACTCTGCAACATCTTTGACACTGTTTTCGATGATCGAGATTTTGTCGGTAATCTTTTTGGTGCGTGCGTATTCGTAGGATATCATTTGAATCGCTTAGGCATTTTCTTGCCAAAAGCACATCCAAGATTGGTACACTCTTGCACTCATCGCAGAAGAAAAGGAAGCTATCTTGTGTAAAGACCGTATTTCTTTTGTCTAACCCGACACAAACGGCATGAAAGGCTTTGCAACTGATTACACAGTTAGCGATTCCGCAAGATATGATTAAAATTTAAGATGAGTGATGTTGCACTATCTATACACATGGTCGCGTAAATAAACAATTTGCAAGTAATGTGGGTCATAGGTTAAAAACAGAAAAAATAACGCGTCGGCAAAAACAAGTCACTATTGTGTTGACACAGAGCTGGGTTAAGCAGAATTCGAAAAGAAAAAATAAATTAATATGTAGAGTGAAAACAATATAAGACCGAACACAATGGCAAGAAAAACTGAACTGACTAACTAGCTAAGACTGACTGTTGTAGGTCTTAGGGTTAGTCCTCTTATGCGCTCAACTGCAGATGACACGACTCTCAAGGTTTTTCTACCCGTTTAAGTCTGGTTAACGCCCGTATCAGTTTAAAGGTACTACGCATTACAGCCTTATCACTGGAACAATTACTCATTTCTATTCGAATGATTAATATATATACTCGTATATTATTGTATATTGAGGAAATTATATAAAGAGTATAGTTCTTTGTCCTCGATCCTCGTCCTCGTTATATTAATTACTGTGTTTTTTACTTAAGAAGCGAACTTTCCTGAAATCGTTGGCAAGAGACAGTTTTAACTTATCACAGGAAATTCAGTATGCGCCTTTAAAACATATCTTCACCCCTAACTCTTCCCAAACTCTTTTATGAATTTTAATTGTTCGTTCGAATTTTATTCGTCACTTAACTGCAGCTCATACCTTTCTGTTGAGTCACACGAGTATTTGAAGATACATGTCTTCCGATCTTAGTCAAGGCTTCCGCGTTGCCTCAAAATTATTTTTTGATCTCACGCACGTGTTACGTTAACCCCTCAGCAACACGTTCGGTTTATACTGATACAAACATGTTTTTCTAGAATCAGTGATTGTTTTTTTTTTCTGAAACTTGGCTTCTGAATAAATTCAACTTCACACACAACTCTCAAAAAAAAAAAAAAAAAAAAAAACTGGCATCCGAACGAAATTGTTTACCAATCAACATAAACATATGAAAGCGAGACACCAATTTGCTTTATTTGCATAATTCCCCATAAATTAGTTTTTATTTCCTCATTACCGTGAGGCACAGCACGGAATTCTATATTCGACTCATTTTAAGTGTCAATTCGTCAATAGAACTGTCAATTTGACACGACCAACCGGATGGAACATACCCGCACTTCAGTGTACACCTTCTACGTAGGTGCTCCTGTAATGAAAAGCCATTTTCGTTTTTCCCTCCAAAATAACTTTGACAGGTCAACCGTGTCGTCAGTAACGCTATCACTTTCACTGATACCAACACACACATATGCCGAACGTAACTTACCGTCAACAAATTGGAAAAATTAATTTTGTCTCTTCGAATTTATAATTAAGCCTTTCCACGATAGGGTGCCTGGGGGTGTTAATGATCACTTGACTGCGTGCATGGATTCAGTTAATTAGACAGCTACAAACGTCAAATCGATTGACACAGCGTGTCACATCGTTGTGAAGGAGAGTCAACGGTATTGTCCGTCACGCCGGACAGTAAAAATATTTTCCTTTCGCTCGTAAATAAAATTTCGAAGGGAAATTAATATTTGTCGTTTATCGGAGAATTGATTGTCCTTTCAATTTTCTGACAGGACATTAGGACTGAAGAGGAGTAGCATATTTTATGTTAGCTCCTGTGCGTGTTACGAATTAAATTTATTTTTTCTTATTTTTTTTTTCTGGAACAGTGGTCGTTGCTGCAACAGCTGAATAAAATTTCAGAAGACTAATGGAAGAAATTGGAATTAATATTTGTACTCAGGGACGCGTGTCGGAAATTTATTGAATTTTGTCGTTTTTTTTCTTTTGTGAAAAGAGTCCTTGATGGGGAAGACGATATTTTATTGCATTTGTGTCATAATTCAATTAACTTTATGACGGATTTTTACCTATGCATTAGGCAAACGCTAGTGATAAATTTGTATTCCTTCGGATGATAGAGCGACAGTCTGAGCAGAATTTGAATAACTGGCGTATAAATATGAGATAAAGTTTGACTTGGGCAAACACTATGAACACAATCAGTGGCTTGAGAAGGCCATCCAATTTGTCAAACCCGCCGAATCCACGCGCAGTATCGGTTCGGTTTCTAACTTGACCATCACCTTTAGCTATAGACACTAAAGCTCGTTTAATGACGTAATGCGCCAAGACACCTTCATTGTGATTTGAACTCTGATTGACCTCTAACCACAAGACTGTGTGTTACAATGTGAAGACACGTTTGAATACAACGGTAGAGAAGAACCGTGAGATTATTTTTATGTTGATGGTCAGAGTTGGCCAATACTTTAGAAATCGTTGATATACGAGATACTTTTCAAATCATCGATGAGTCTATTTTTTAGCTGTCTTTTTCGGTCTGTGTGTTGTATTGTCTTATTCTACTCGGGAAAGCCCTGCGGCAGTATCCATCAGCACAAATATGCTGTCAAGAAAGGCACGCAGTAGCTTACTGTCTTCTCATTAACATACTGAAGGAATCTTAACAGCCAGATTCTGGAATAGATTGAGGAAAATCTCCATCAGATTCCTTAACAAATGTGCTTACGGAGGACTAGAAGAAGGATCTTTTTTACAATCATTAACAATGCAACACCAAACGTGCTGTTGTGATGAAACATCTAAATGCCCTGGTAGGCACCGTTAATCAAGGGCTCAAATGCAAGGTATCGGAGAGCGCAATGTTAGTGACGAACTGTTGGATTTTTGGAACACTAGAAGGGACCTTTTTAAGAATAAAAACTGCCATAAAATGAGCTGTGTGTCACCCGATTGCCTACGAAAAATTAAATCGATCAATTGGCATTAGTTTCGGAAGTTGTCGTTTAAACATCTAAAACAAATGGGGAGGAGACGTGGGAATGGAAGAAGATATGATTGTCATTCTTAAACAAGGACGTAGGCACCTATAGTTAGACTACGGTATATCTTGCGAGGGCTACGAAGAATCCATTCGACTGCATAAGAGGACCGTCTTTAATGAGGCAAGTCGTGAGCGTCCTCTTTCCAAACTAGTCGGAGAGGCATATTTTTAGGAAAACCCTATTTTCATCCTGGATGAATTATTGATTATTACATTGGGCTTGTCTTGCTGTAAGTCTCCGGGTTCAGACGGAATACCAAATAAAGTCCTAAAGATTCTCCTGGATATAATTAATGCGCCCTTGAACATGCGTGCTTTTGAAAGGCGTTGAAAGATACTCAAGGGGCGATGACTTTGGGTAAGTACAGTTCCAGGGTGTTCCAGTACAGGTTCCATATATTTCGGTGACCGAAATCCTCCAGAGTGTAAAACGGGTCTAGCAAGCTTCTTATAAGACGAGGAGTGCCATGTCATAACCTGCGCGCCAGAGTGTTCCATGCTGCTTGAAAAAGATCCTGGACAGTTATATCCTGGACCGAGTGCTCCGGTACATCATCATATAGGAAGTCAAAGAAATGCTGTTGATATCTGAAGTGGCCCAGGGTCTCCAGAACCTTATGTACGACGAGCTGCTCTGATGAAAACTCCTTCAGGATTTAAGCAAACCGGCTTAATGGACGACATAGCGTTGATCATGGAAGCGAGATCACGAGAGGATGCCAGGAATGCAGACACATAGCTTCAACTCTACTATAAAAGAAAGACAATCATCTTCACCAGACAACGATCGTTTGGAGAGTACTTTTGTGTGTTGTTTGGATGAATTCCAGCCCCAGATTCGGGGAACACATTAGAAAGACAACAGTTGATACTGACACTGTCTCCAAATATTGGAAACCGGTGCCGCCTTATCGAAGCGCAGCATATCAAGGCACATTTGTGTGAATATAGTGGGTGCGCAACGTATCCACGGCAAAGTACCTCGGAGTTTGGATGGATTCCAGACCCAGATTCTGAGAACATATTAGAAAGACAGTAGGTGATACTGCTACCGGCACGACTAAATTTTGGGGCCCGGTTCCGCTTTAGCGCAGCGCAGCATATCGAGGCACCCGGGTCGCGTGCGCTTGTTGCATGGTATCCACCTAATCATTATGATAAAAGCGCAGTTTGTATCTATATTATGGCTGGACTGGGGGCACAGAGAGAAACTCCTGCGCTATTGCAATACGAGGAATAGCACGTTGGTGTTCTGGTAGCGGAAATAGAATGAAGCTGCTGAAACCACAAAGTTCATACGATGGCGCGACTGTGCTTGGGTCGAGGTCACGGTACTCGATTTCCGACACGGTCGGTTCAACGCATATCCCTATCGCATGGCGGAACATACCTTCATCGGGTGCAAATGGTGATATCAACAAAGACAACACATAAAGACCAGGCTCGACAAGTGCCCATTCATTGTCAACAGCTGACTATCAAAAGAAAGCTTTATGAAAGGAAAGATCAATAATTACAAATAGGATCCCTTACATGGAACCCACCCGTAAATTTGTAGGTAACGTAGTATTAACGAGGTCCCGGGGTGGTTAACAAGCCTCGCGGCTAGAGAAAAATCCCAGGTCACTATCCACTGGTCTAATTCACCATTACTGCATGTTTCTGCAATGTCCACAAAATGAATTCACTTCTCAGCCGTGAAGTGTTTCAAACTGAACACTCTATAACAACAAAAGGATTCTCAGAAATAACGTCGACCGACTAAACTGATTTCGCAGGAGTGGAAACAGGCGGCTGACAACCATTCAATAACATTGAAAAATATTTCTTCTCCGCAGTGGGAGACATTGCTGGAGGATGTCAAGATATGCAGAGCAAGTGGTTCTCTATTTACATCGAAAAAATAAAATTTATAAACGCTTGTCTTGTACCAACTCAGTAGCTGATGAAAGGTGATATACACGATATTATCGAGCTCTGACCACAGAAATTTGGTTAGCATCGCTCTATACCTGAGACCATTGCCGGTAACGGTGTCTCCTACCCTATTTCGAAAAAAATAAGGTCCGATGATGCAGCCATGCCATAAAGCGCACCAAACAGTCAATCTTTGTAGATGCATTGATTCTTGGTTAAACACTTGTGGATTGTTCGCTCCAATAACGACAATTTTGCTTGTTGACATAGCCGCTGAGCCAAAAATGAGCCTCGTCTGAGAAGATGATTTTTTGGCCAAAATTTCTGGGTCTTCTTTGATACTGGCCGCTACGGCGGATATGCTTTCTTCATTTCGCACCAATCGTTGTCTGGTTGGTGGCTTAAGATCCAAAAGAGTGTACTCACGCTTAAACTTTTGCACGGTGCGACAGATGGCCTGCACATGATGATGACCGGCCTCTCGACGAAATGCACGTTGCGTGTTTACAACTGAGCCGGAATTTTGATAACATTTTTTAGTAATTTCCGCACGTTCGGCAAGCGTAAAACGATGCCTGATAAAATGGCATCATGATTGCCAGCTGCTGAAACATAACAATTGGGAAAACTGTCCCTACCTTTTTGGTAAAAGGTGCTCTTATATAGCGTAAAAACTTTTTGTACTCTCTGTAGTCACACAAAAAAAAAATGAAATGATCCATGAGCGAATCAAGCTGCACCTTAAAACCACACTTGACGTCGATTCTTCAACACTCGCAACATTCCGCAACATTCTACATCCTGCGGACCCTCATCAAAGAGTATATGAAATATCGACCTCCATTGCACCAGCTGTTGTGCAATTTCAAAACGGCAGTCGTTAGCATCAACAGTGAATTATATGTTTTGAACGCATTCGCTAATTCTTCACACATGATTCAGAGTTTCTTAGCCAAACTAAACACATCTGTGGTTTGCCAACGTCCTTACTCTCCAGATCACGCTCCCTGTAAATTCGGGCTTTTTCCCAGGCTGGAAATGCCTTTGAAGGACTATAGATGACAACATGCAGATTGCAGCGGACCATACCAGTATGGTATGTATGGGTACAGTAGTGGCAGAAACGTTGAGAGAAGTATGTAGCAGCTAAAGGGGTGTATTTTGAAGAGGATTAGTGTCATATAATTGCAGCTCAGAAAACAGTGATTTTATGCATGATAGTCGGATACTTACATATTTAATAATTGTTCATGGTTAATTTGACCTTTTTCGGGTTGCTGGTGTTCACAGCCCGAATTTCTCTGTTCCAATTCTAACTAACAGAAGTTCTATAATACTCGTATAATTTTCTTTCATTAATATTTAAAGGTCTTTGTTCAACGGCTTTTCATCAACGTGTATTTCATCGTTGGAGCCAATGGAAGAGCACTTTTGTCTTGGCCAAATGCTGTTGTCGTTTTTCCTTCAAATCGTCGCTGAACCGGTCCAATAAGTTAGTATTATATTCGCAGTTTACTGTGTTATTCAAGGTAATCGATGTTGTTATGACTTTGCTCGCCGACGTATTGACCTTGGCCTTCCGCGACGCTGATTCTCCCGGAAAAAGCCACTGTTCCCAGCCTTGTATGCGGTGTGCTTTGATCTATCTCTGTTTTATTCATGGTTATAAAACGGTTCAAGAACTCGTCCGGACTGCTGCTGAACAACGCTAAGTACTCCTTCGAAGTTCTTACACGAAATTCACCTATTCCATTCAGCTTTCAATGGTTCTCACACACAAACTTAAAGACGCAGGTAGCTCAAACTTGCGCAATAGTCTATTGATAACTGGTAATGAAGTAACGCAGTATTGCTTTACAACTCACTCGTACAAATTGGAAAATTCAGAAAGGGAAGTACATGTTATGCATCCTCGCTATAAACGAATTTGTGTTGCAGTACATCCTGATCTTTCCAAAGCCTTGACCACATTGATCACGAGTTAATAACTATTCCCATATGACTGTATTGCGCTATTATTTAAGGAATAGAGTGCCATCAGTTTGTACAGATATAGGTTACTCTAATTGTAAAACTATAGATGCGGGTGTTCCACAAGGTTCTGTGATGTGACCACCTTTATTCTCACTTTTTAAGAAAGATATTCTGTGAAGTCTTAAAGACTGAAATGCCCATGTGTATATTACATAAGTACAAATAATATATTTCGGTCTTGTAAGACTGCGCTCCAAAGGTTAATGAAGATCTTCACAATATTCATACCTAACCCCTCAATAAGGAAGAAATTAAAGTTGAATCTTTCCGAAACAGTATAAGTCGTGTACGAATGATTTTCCACTCCTAATTCTGGATAGAACCCTGCTAGTGTTTATATAAAACCTTCTCTTACCCGTTGCGATGCAAGAATCAACCACCCTTCCCACAATTCCCAGATTCACATATTGCATCGTAGGATATTTCTGATTCCTTTTGTCTACAAATTGAAGGACGAACGATCGGCCAAACTATTTGCAGACTGTCAAATCCAATATGGCCTTTCAGATAAAGCATTTGCATCACAACATCACTAGTACCTAGCGAGTGGCTTCTAAAAGATGATTTATCCAATAATATAATTACAAATAAGTTTCCACGATCAGAAAAAATAAATTGGTTGTCACTTGACAAACGTCGACTAACACGCCTACTAGGCCTTCAGGCAAGCCTAACAAATAAGTTCCTACCTTATTCATGAAAAAAAATTAATCAGAGCTATCCACATATTACAATTTATCTCACTTCCGTATAATAGGATGAATTTACACCTGCTGTTCAGTACTTTTTCCGCACATACAAAATAAAAAAAATCTAAACCAAAACATCCAAAAATTCAACTGTCAGACATACATATGTTACGAGTATTCTACAACCGTCACTGATATTATTCACTGATTCGCCAGTTATGTTAATTGTTTTTATTTGCAAATTGATAGACGCCACTCAAGCGGAGAAATATGAAACAATAAAAGAATAAATCTCATGACCTTGATGTCATTTTTGCTGCTGATCGATTACCATGCCTGTCACCTATAGTCTACGCAAACCAACAGCTGCGTGTTATAACCCCAGGTGTTCCAAGAAGCCCCCTTTTGTGCTCTAAGTCGCGCATTCAACAAGCAAATCTTTTATCAAATATTGCCCAAGATTTCGCCAATAGTTTGCCCACTAAATACGCGTAGGCTTGATCTCAATTCTTAATTGGGACTTTTCAGCTCCCAAGCATTGTTTCACTTCCGAAAATTAAAATTAAAAATTCAAATAAAAAATCTCCATCAAATTAATCGGCACTATTAATTAATTCATTATCTCTAACGTCCATTGAATATCGATTCCATTGTGATTGTGGGCCTTCTTTTGACGCCGTCCTTACCTCTACCTCATCCGATAACCTTTAGCGTGGAATTAATTGTGCTGCGCACTAGCTTAGCTTCGGCTAGTCTCGTTTTATGGCCCTGAATGATGAAGAAGTCTAAGTCGTATAAATTGTTTGCTCATTTTTGAGTGATCATCATTCGTTTGCTTGCATCTCGGAAGAGCACAAGTGAGCTACGTCAAAAAAAATTTAACAAAATGGTAAGACTAGTGAAGGGATATACCATTAGATGAGGATTTAATCGACTTCTTCTTCTTCTATTTGCAGAAACTGTTTCTTGTTGGATTAGCCTTTGTGGCATCAGTAACTGCAGGTTCTCAATATTTACCACCGGTACAAGATAGTTTATCGGTTCTAGAGGAAATTGAAAAAATCGAACCATCAGGAGCTTTGGCCAATGATGGGTACCGGTACAGGACTGTGAAACGATACAGACGTCGTCGCGATGTTGGTGAACTTTCTCCAGAATACCTTCCACCAGCACAGGAGTTGGCTATCCCAGTACCTGAACAACAGTATTTGGGACCAATCGAAGCAGTCGAATCAATTGCTGATGATGGATACCGTTACAAAACCGTGAAACGCCTTCGTCACCGTAACCGTCGTGATGTTAGTGAACTTTCATCTGCTCAGTACTTGCCCCCTGTACAACAAGAATCTGGATACTCATACCCAGCTCCAATACCAGCTGTTGCTCCAGCACCAGTTCTCCCACATTTGCCAGTTGAAGCACCAGCCCCAGTTGAAATCGCTGCTCCAGTTGAAGTTGAAGCTCCAGTGCAAGAAACCGCTGAATTGGCTAATGATGGATATAGGTACAAGACAGTCCGTCGCATTCGTTACAGGCATCGTCGTGATGTTAATGAACTCTCCCCTGAATACCTTCCACCTGTACAACAAGAATTGTTTACCGCAGAACCAAACAGCCAATACCTTTCCCCAGTCGAAGGCGTTGAACCAATCGAACAAATTGCTGATGATGGATACCGTTACAAGACTGTGAAACGCCTTCGTCACCGCAACCGTCGTGATGTTAGTGAACTTTCATCTGCTCAATACTTGCCCCCTGTACAACAAGAATCTGGATACTCATACCCAGCTCCAATACCAGCTGTTGCTCCAGCACCAGCTCTTCCACATTTGCCAATTGAAGCACCAGCCCCAGTTGAAATCGCTGCTCCAGTTGAAGTCGAAGCTCCAGTACAAGAAACCGCTGAATTAGCTAATGATGGATATAGATACAAGACTGTACGCCGCATCCGTTACAGGCATCGTCGTGATGTTAACGAACTCCCAAATGAATACTTACCCCCAGTTGTATCTGCACCTGCCGCAGCTGGTCCAGGATACTCCTACCCAGCTCCAGCTCCTGTTGAAGTTTCTGCACCCGCTCCAGCTCCAGTCGAAATTGCTGCTCCAGTTGAAATCCCAGCTCCAGTTGAAGTATCTGCACCAATTGAAGCTCATGTCGAACCAACTGCCGAACTCGCCAGTGATGGATACCGTTACAAGACTGTCAGACGTATCCGCTACAGGCATCGTCGTGATGTCAACGAACTCCTTAGTGGTGAATACTTGCCACCTGGTCACGAAGCCGCTCTACCAGAACTCAACGATCAATATTTGTCACCAGAACTCCAATCCGTCCAAGCTGTTGAAGAGCCTATCGAACATATCGCTGATGATGGCTACCGTTACAAGACTGTCAAGAAATACAAGATCAAGCGTCACTAGAAACTTACGAGTGAATACATAGTTAGATAAGATAACATATAACATATGTTGGTAAATGTGCATCGAAGCAAAACGAGTGATTGATTATAGGAAATATACAAATTTTATTTAAAAAAAAACGAAGAGACTTTGCTGTATCTATTGAGGTTTATGTTACAGATGAAGTCCTCCAGAAGGATTTCTAAATATAGTTGGAAAATAAGTGGCAGTCTGCGGGAGCTTATCCAGTCAGAAAACCTGACTTGGTCAAAGGTAGACCATTTCCAACTAAGCTTACATCCCTTCCAGTTAACAGTTCTCATTTATTTATATTCATCACGGCTTACTTCAAACTTTTGGATTTCTAAGTTGAAGATACAGATGAGTTCCTCGTACCATATTTTTGTAGATACACACAAATGAAAGAAAACGGCTAAGCTTTAGGGCTTTTACTCGTTCTTTCGTAAAGCATCGGCACATCTTTACGAAATAGTTTTGATGTTCATCTAGTCGTTCAACAACAGGTTCTCATCATGTTGCATGTCTCCTATAAAGACTTTTATGAAAAATTTTAAATACTCCGTATAACTAGCAGAATGGTAAAAGCCCTCACAAGGGGCAAATCAGCCAGATAAAGATCAGGCAGTAAACCTGATAGCACCTACACCGAATCGAAAACTGAGACTCTCAGTGCCATGATCGATACCCACTTCTTAGGTAGGTAGATCAGAACCGGCTCGCAACGTGTTCCACCGATCGCATATCGCCAATGATGCTGCAAAAAGTAATTAATCAGGTGCTGCCAACTGCGAGAAGAGTTGCTGGACTGACAAAAGCGTGGCCAGTTCTCGCAAAGAACTTCAGATCTATTAGTACAAGGTGGCACAAAATTAATCACCCTATCGGAAGATGGTATAATTTTTGCAAATGGCGTCGTACGTTAATCATATTTGACATTTGTGAACTAGATAGCTGCAGTAACAGATAAGGAATGAAGCGCTATACTCCGCAAGAGCGTGGAATAATTTTGTCGATGTTTTTGACCAATAATCCGTTGATGGTGTTAATCGTGTGGCCCCAACTGGACAAACACTCCGGCTCTTAGCTACTCGACTCGAACAGAGTGGAACCATAGGAGAGCATGCAGGGCATGGCCGCTACCGGACTTGTCGTTCGACCGAGAATATCGCGGCTGTGGCTGCCGATGTCGCTGAGAACGAAGAAACGTCAACCAAACGACGGGCCACGCAATTGGGCATCACCCGACGGACCCTACAGCGAATTTTAGTGACATGTTCCCATTCAAAGTGCAAACAGTGCATCAGTTAATGCCTCCTGATCGTCAGTCGCGTGTGAATTACTCTAAAGCCATTCTCAATCTCAACAACGAAGAGACGATTTTGTGTCGAAAATCATCATGAGCGACGAGGCGCATTTCCACTTAAGCGGATACGTCAATAAGCAAAATCTTCATTTCTGGGGCACTGAAAATCCGCGTGTGATGCACGAGGAGTCATTACATCCACTCAAAGCCACTGTGTGGTACGGCGTTCACGCGTGAGAAGTGATTGGGCTGTATTTTTTTGAGGTCACTGCTACTGACGAACGCTACTGAGCCATGATAAACGACTTCTTACTGCCGGAATTGGATGAGCGGGGCTTGGTGAACATGTGGTTGTAACAAGACGGTGCAACCGCAGAGCAGCATGAGCCATAATGGATATTGTGAAGGAAGCGTTTCCTAATCGCGTAATCTCCCGTTTTGACGATTTGGCATGGCAGCAAGATTGCCCAATTTAACCATCCCAGACCTTTTTTTTGGGCTACTTGAAGTCGCGGGTTTATGCCAACAAGCCTCGGGCAATCTCAGCCCTTAAGGAGAATACTCGACTGGAATGCAAACAGTTATCACCGAAAATCTTGCGGAAAGATATGGAAATTGCGATGAAACGGGCACACTGGCGGCAGCCACTTGGCGGATATTATCTTTTCCACATAACAGGAACAATTGTAAAGGTCCAAGTAAAGATATTCATTACTCAAAATCATTTTTTTATTTAGTAATAAAAATTGGATGATTAATTTTAAGCATGATGATTACTGCATGCGTAAAACTGCTTTGCGAATGCATTCTCCACAAAAAAGTTTTTGAATCTACAGAGCCGAATTAAAACATCTATTGTACTTTCAATACTTATTTAACGGGCTCACGAACCATGAAGGGTCTCTGCCTGAGACACTGCAGTCTTTCATCCTATGCGATCCCGATCACGCTGCTTCCAGTTATCCAGACTAAGCGCTCTGGCATCGGCGATAGCTTGGTCTTTAAAACGGCCTTCAAAAAATCCGTCCAAGAATTTTTCTTTCGAAAGAGTTCTGCCTTTGTGCTTATCGTCTAGTGCTCGACGCCATACAGCAGAACTGTAAATATAAGGAGTTTTGAACGCAATTGTTTTGCCAGACCGAAGTAGCAACGGTTTTCTAGCGTAATTCTTCGTCGGATTTTCACTAGGATGTCATTCGTGGAGTTCACGTTTTCTCCGAGGTAGGTGGAATCCTTAAGTACCTCGAACCTGTTGTTATCAATTGCGACGTTTTGTCCCAGGCTTGCCTCGCTTACTTCAAGTCCAACCTCTATCACGTCATGCTGGGAACGATCGGCGACGTCAATATCATCCGCATACCCCAGTAGCTGAAAGGACCTATTGAAGATAGTACCTTCCGTGTTTGCACCTGCTCTGCGCACTATCTGCTCCAAATGATATTAAAGAAGTCACACGATAGAGCATCTCCTTGCCGAAATCTGGTGCACGATTGAAATAGTTCGAAGGAGCTACTTCCAAATTGTACATTGCAGCTTGTGTTTTACAGCGTCACGCCTCACATCTGGATCAGTTTTGCCGGGATCTCGAATTTGCCCATCGCTGTATAGAGCTCCGTACGATAAATACGTATATGCGGCTTTTAAGTCGATGAGTAGGTGGTGAGTCTCGACCTGAAATTCGTTGGTCTTTTCTATTATTTGTCTCAGTGCGAAAATTTGGTCTATAGCCACATTGGTACGTGCCGATTGGTGTGTTGCAGAACGGTTTGATACGTTCACACTGTACGTTGGATAGGATCTTATATGCGACATTAAGCAGGGATATGCCTCGACAGTTCTTGCAAGACATACGATCGCCTTTTTTGTAGATGGGCCACATCAGGCTGATAGTCCAGTCATCGAGCATGCTTTCTTCCACCCATACTCGGTTGATGATTTGGTGCACGCGCTTTACCAAAGCATCGCCACCGTATTTGAAGAGCTCTGCTCTGGGGTCTTGTTGTTCTTAAGCTTTTTATAGCTGAGCCGACCCACATCCAGGGGTTCTCTTCTTGCCCTGTCACTCTCTCTGCATGATGCCCATTTAGCAGCAGCTGGAAATGCATTTTCTTTCCAGCATGACCTGACTCTGCCCAATCATCGACAGCAACACACCCCATATGCTTGAGAAAGTTGTCCTCTGGCCGGTCAATGATTTGTATTAAAGACTCAATATTTCGGTGTTGAGTAAAACAGGCAGTGGTTTCTAAAACAAACCAAAGCGGGTAATCCAATGTGGAGGTTGATCGCCCCGTGACATGAAAATCCGTAACTTTTTTTTGGACCACAACTTTTTACGTTGACGTAGAATCTCATTGGAATGACCAAGACTTTTTAGCGTCATCCAAAATGGTTAATAAAATTTCGGCAAATTTTGATTCCTCTCTCCCAATACCATTGATAATCCAGAATATTGGCCACATTTAATTCTCGGGACAAGTTCTGGTGCTTGATGCTCGGGCCTATACTCGGTTGTTCTATTTGTTAAATAATTCTTCAACTGTGAAAATACTACAGCAACACGATGTTCCCCCATTCCATGATTGTCAACCAAAAAGTTAAACAATTCTCATTTAAATGTCAGACGTTAAATACCCGCCAATATGAAGCAGATGCATTCAATACTCCATCAATATTGAAAACGTGTCATGTACCAATATTTGTGACTAGACTCGGTCAGATATTAACGGAGCAGGCTTATGATGTAGCAGTTCATTAGATACGAGCTACAAAATACAAAACTTGGCTATCAACTGGAAAATCTGGAGTCTTGTATAGCCTAAAACCTCAGCTTGCAGGCCATCCTCTTGAGTCTCTAGATACTGCTCTTCAATGACGAGCATGAAAAACAAACTAATTTTAACAAAAAAGTCTGCCACTAAATCTTGGTGACTAGGATCACACAAATCGACCCCGATTTTGCTGAATGCAGGTGCTGGTGCGATGCGTTATGGTATCCCATGATTGTCTGGATAGTTTCGATATTCAGAATAAATTTCTTCACCCATAATCTCACATCAGGGATCCAGAATTCTTCTCCCACCACATGTTTCGTTAAAGTGTTTCCACTAAGGTGACTATCGCGGTCTCTGTGACGTGCAATTAAGCCAACTAAATGACATTTAAATGATTGTTTAACTAGCTTCTTTTTGGAAAATTACCTGAGTTGCAAAAGCATACCATTTTGGTTGCTAAGATCTAATGCAGCTGAAAACTGATGATTTTGGCTTTATCGTTGGATATTTCTTCTGCGGTGAATTGGCCGCTTTGACGCGTCTTTTTTCGATTAGTCCAACGAATCGCTCGTAGTTATCCTTTGGCTCATTTCAGGTTACATGATTAATGCTGAATCTAATCTGGGTGAACGTGAGCTTGTGTTTGGCTAAGTGACATGGTGTAAGACCCCGTGAAACTGGATATGCCGGATTTTCAGAAGATTTGAGGTACTAAGTTCCATAGGATTTTGTTTTCATAACTTTGCTGTGAATCTCCTTCTTATTCCGCAACCATGCACTGTTTCTATGTGCTAGAATAGTGGTATAAGGAAAGTGAGGCTGTAAAAAACACAACTCCTTTAAGCTCCATCTCGTGAACCCTGCACAGTCCAAGGTTTGAATACCAGCGCTGCGCCTCAATTCCTTCGGTTAAAGCAGCTACATTTACTGTGAATCTCCTTCTTATTCCGGAACCACGCATTGTCTCTATGTGTTAGCATAGTGGTATCAGGAATGTGAAGCTGTAAAGAGTACAATTCCTTTAAGCTCCATATTGGGAACCCTGCACAGTCCACAGTTTGAATACCAGCGCTGAGCCTCAGTTCCTTCAGTTAAAGCAGCTACATTGCGAAGTCCGTCACTGATTTGGCACCACAATGCACGGCCTTAATCGTCATCCGGTAAGTGATGATTAGAGAATTTTCAGAATCAGAAATCAGAATGGCCTTTGAAATATTGAGACTACTTCAGCCTCTGAACTTCTCCAATGTTCTTGAGACATCTACGAGAGAAGCTCAATTTCACTTCTGAAAGTGGCATCTTTTCAGCGCAAACTATGGATAAGTAGGTGTTTCATTGTCCAAAATTTTTTAAAAGCACTTTTCGTTTTCCGTTCCTATCTGAATGCCCACACAAATCCACCCGTTAAATACATTACAACTGACCGCATCAAACCAGTACATCATCTAAGTTGACCTTTAATCACGCTGCAACAAAATCAGTTCAAAATCTTACCACTCGCCCAATACATTCATCACGTCACAACTTCTTTACACTCTCTTATCCAATCTTGGTCTGACAAACTCACGTTGTCTATATCCCCAAATCGGAAGCCTTCTACCACACCAATACACCGCACCTAGCCATTAAGCGTATCAATCATCGTTAAGCGCATCTGCTATCAATCCTTATTCACGACCATTTTCAAGCTTTGAGCTCCTTTCGAATACCAAATACCCACTTTATCAGTGCTTTGATGTCCTGCACTGTCCGCGTTGCTCTCGTTTTGAGATTATGACGCTGTTTCGATAGTTTCGGACAGACAAACTGGAACTCAGAACTACGAATACTTTGTGAAATATTCATCCACTTTCCGCAGTGACCTCATTTCGCCATGGAATGGGACCTAGAAATAAACGCAAAGGGGAAGAAGCCATTTCCAAATCGAAACACCGATTTGTCAACATCCTTTCGATGTAGCATGAATGCTCGTATCCAAGCTGGATGATAACGTACATATATACGGATGTGCCATCTGTGCGACTGGTACTGCGGCTGCATACTAAATGTGCATCATCGTGTAAGAGGAAGTCGTAAGGATGTTCACCACCGAGAAAGTGGACAAAATCCTTTGAGTCCATTCGTAGCTTTGGCCAAAAAGTCAAACCTCTTAGCATTCCTCAACTTGAGTCAATTTTCAATGAAACGCTTTTCAAAAGGTCCCCGCAATAGCTCATATGAACAAATGTACATACTAGCATAGACAATGTGAATTTCCAAATTCGGCTAGCACTCTTAAAGTACGGGTAACTGCATACATACGGACTCATACAAGAGGAAAACTGTGTGGTTACATCGGAGAAAGGACTTCATTTGATTGCAACCCATAGATCCGCATAAAGTCAATTTGAGTACGTGTACTCGTACGTGTGTGAGTCACTATAGTGTTGCATAAGCTATTGAAGATACTTCCTGTTTGCATCCTCCCACACATACGAATACCATTGCGCCGGTGTTTTTTGGTTATTAGGAAAATCCAAACAGGAAATTCGCCTTTGATCGAATTGATGATGATGGCCGAGTTTTCTACTAGCTTTGGCCACAGGAAATGATGGACGGATTTTTCGGTTTTCGAGATTTGATTTCAGTTTGACAGCGGATGTAGATACACTTGTTTTCTACAAGTATTTGCTTTGCTGGGTAGACTTGAAAATGGAGTAATCCGGAGGAATCCAATCCGTCAGGTGATGATGGGAATTTGGGAGATTGTCTAAAGTTAAATCAATGGGTGAAAATAAGGGTAAAACGTTTATGTGTGGACCACATAGTCGGTCTTCTTGCTAAAGAAAAATTTACAATCAATTTGCAAGGTGATGTTCAACACAGTGTAGCCACATATGTACCTGTATATGTAACCCCTAAGGCAAAAAAAAAATCTTTAAGTCGTCAAGTACGAGTAAAGTTGAGATATTTTGGTAAATTCGAAAGCATTTTATGGGAACTAAACACTGCGTTCATTATAAATGGGGTATTCCAACAACACATAAAATAGTGACATTTTGTAAGCAGCTGGTGGATTCGTACAGTTTTAGGAGTTTCCCTGAAGCACAAGGCCCAGACTTCTTCCAAAACAGATCATTTGAAGAACGATCTTCTTTACCAACATTCGAATTGAATTTGTTCGTTTATGAGCGAGTGGAAATGTGAGATCGGTGCGAAGATCCCTCCTAAAATTTGGCAACAACTGGTTTATATCATACACTTTGTGAATTCGCAGTGTGACACAAACTAGCAAAAGAGATAAAAGTACATTGGAAACATTCTCGACCCTTGCAGGTCCTAATTGCGTACTTACTGTGATTCCTAACTTTGCAAAAAATCAGTGAAAATACTCTTTCTATACGGTAACGTTTTATTCAGATCCCGTTTACACATAAAGATGAGTTGTCCATATTGAGGCACAGCTTCTATTAGCCACAATCCTGAAGACGTCTAAAAGCAGACAGAATTATAACTCCTATTAAGAAACCTAAAGCTAGTGATTGTGAAGGAAGAGCTCCCTAAGTAAGTAGATGAGTAAAAGTGGCTTTTGGAACCAACCCACTTAGGTCTATTGGCCCATTGTGATGCCACGTGGACCTATGATCCTCTCACGCATGGAACCAGTTTGAGCTTATGATGAAGCCTAGGAGACTGTTAACGTCTATATTTTTTACATTGTTTAAGTCAAGCTTCTGAGTGAAGATTTCTTCTCTAAGAGAGAGCTGGACATGTACAGAGTAGGTGGAGGATTGTATCCTTCTACATAAATGCATGCTTGCCTATTAGGCAGTGTCCAATGATGATAGGTATCATGGCGCTGAGATGTTTCCTATTTAGAAGGATCAGACTCTAAGAGCGATCCAGATCCAGCTTTGGCCATATCTGTTTGGTCCCTAGACATGTTGGTCCAACCGTCCACCTAAGGTCTGTTCTTTTACTAGCATCTAACTTTAATATTAATTTGCACGTAGTGATTGGTATAACTATGCTACCCTTTTCCGGAAGAATAAGTAGAGTGGTTCCAATTTTGGAGAGTTCGTCAGCTCCACAATTCCCTCGAATGTCAGAGTGGCCCGGCACCCAGCAATGGTGAAAGTTGAACTGCTCTGCCATCTCCGCAAGAGGTGATCTGCAGTTGCTGCTACTTGTCTGCTGAAGACAAGGGAGTAGAACGTAGGACTCCGCTTATGCATAGACATGCTGTTCTTTGGTCTCTGCTTAGATTGCGGCAGTTGACTGCATTGTCTCAGACCGTCCACCAGGCAACAACCCCGTAGGTGAGTATCGGTCTTATGACCGAGGTGTATAGCCAGAGTGTTATGCGAGGTCGAAGGATCCATTTGTTTCCAATGGCATTTTTGCAAGAGAATAAAGCTACTGTAGCTTTCTTGACTCTGACTTGAATGTTTGGTTTCCAGTTTAGTTTCCCGTCAAAAATGAGATCCAGATATTTTGCTGTATCGGAAAAGACTAAACTGGTACCGTTTATTGGGGGAGGGTCTATGATTGGAATTTTATATTTCCTGGGAAAAAGGGCAAGATCAGCTTTATGGGGGTTTACTCCCAATCCACAGCGATCCGCGCAACGGGTTAATTTGTTAGAATTTAGCTGGATGAGTTATTTAATGGTATGAAGATGCTTACCTGAGACGGCTATAGCAACGGTATAGGCAATCACCCTGCTACCAGCCGCTTTCAGGTGTATCAGCAGCTCATTAACCACTAAGTACCAAAGAAAGGGAGAAAGGATACCGAATTGTAGCGTACCTCTGCCTACAAATCTTTTAGCAGATGCCCCACCCAATTTGGAGTTGATTATCCCGCTACTTAGCATAAGACTGATCAACTCCCCAAGTAAGTCGTCCACCTGCAGAGTTGACAACGCCGTCGTAATTGCTGATATGTTGACGTTGTTAAAGGCACACTCTATGTCCGGGAAAGCAACTATTGTGTACTCTCTATATCGTAGGGATCGTTCGATGTGGCTACTCAGTGAAAGCAGAGCTATTTCCATCGACTTTCCTTTACTGTTGGCATGTTCAGCCGTTGACAAAAGTCTTGGATCAATTTTTGCTGGTTTATGGATATCAATCAGCCATTCAGGGGGAAAGATAATAGACTTCTAGGCCTAAGGTCCTTTGGGACAACATGAGAATATTTTCAGGCTTTGGGAATGAAACTAACATTGATTACTCTCCATTACAGAGGAATGTGGATCAGTTCTACACAGCTCCTGATGATATTCTCTAAGAATGGAAATGTGAGGACCTTTGTAACTCGGCAGTTGGTCGTCCGGACCAGCAGACTTGTATGGCTTGAAGCTATGCAACGCCCAGAGTAGTTTGCCTCTTGTAATCAGACCATGAATTTTGGTAACGGTTGCAGTAGTCCTATTTGGGTTGCTACTGGCCGCGAATTGGGAGCTACCTGGAAAGTGGGTGTTCAGTAGCAAGTTGTGTGATTCATCACTTGCGGTTGTCCAAGAGCAATCGTTTTTTTTTTTCAAACAGTTAGGCATCATAGGATTTGTAAAGAGGATTTTTCTAAGCTGTGATGCCTCAGAGGTTTCTGTGATTTTGTTACAGAATGATCATCAGGATTGTCGCTTTGCGTTCCTCAGTTCCTTTTTGTATATTTTGAGGAATTGTTTGTATGAGTCCCAGTCAGTCAATTTTCTTGTGCATTTTGCTAGATTTGAAAGGTTTTCTGTAAATATCATTTTCTTGCCTCTAGGTTGAATAAGAGGGCAGGAAGCGGCCCTAGCTGGATTGAGAGCCAGAGTGAATTCCTTGACTTTCATGTCAAGCTCCTTGTTGTCACACGGGGGACTTGAGAGTTCAGAGGTTAGCGTTTCTGACAGATTTCCTCTGTATGTTGGCCAATCAGTTTTCCGATAATTCCGGAATGCTGGTTGGCTGGGAGCAGCATCGATGAATTGGATATATCTGTGGTCTGAAAATGACTGTTCGGACGATACTATCCAGTTCGTTATCATTTGAGTGATGATGTCGGAGACAAAAGTGATATCGAGCACCTGATGTCGGTTCCTTGTTATAAAAGTGGGCTCGTTGCCAATCTTGCAGACAGTGAGGTTAGTACTTATATTGCTGTCGGTACTGCCCCATACCGTATGATAGCGTTAGTGTCGCACCCGATGATGAAGTCAGTTTTTTACTTTTCAGATTCCGGTATCACCCTTTCTAGGCTGTCACCATTGAGAGCAAGCACATAATCGTGGCCAAGATATGCCAATGCAGCAGGTTAAGTCGGGGTAGCTGAGATTAGGAAGTAAAAATATATTAACGCTACCTTTCACTAATATACATGTTCTAATCTTACCTTTGTCTCTTGTATAGAGCGGAACGTATACAGGTGTCCCAAGTCTGCGAACCACGCCTACTCTGATCCATGGTTCCTGGTTTAGGATAATGTCTTCTGAGTTTTTGGAAAGACAACACTTTGTAACGTATCTGTCTCCTGGGGTCAAAAAAACTGGAATCGGCAAATGAAATTGTTCGTTGGACTTTATCGGTGTGGATAGCGATGCAGAGGTAGATAAAATACTAACTACTTCACAGTTATAGCAGTAGACATATCGTGCTGTTTTATTTTATATGTCGGCTCCAGATGTTGACAACATATGTATATTTAGTTTTGCTTTCATTCACAGCTAACCCCATTTTTGCCGATCCTGTTCCAATAATTGCAAACGAACCAAGACAGCTCTTTACAATCTGCTAATGATGTCAATGTCATAAACTTTTGCAGGTAGCTGTACTGGCTTTTGAAAACGTGTGCCTCTGGTGTTGGCTTGAAAGTTCCGCAGAATTTTCTCAAGTATTGTGTTTAGTAAGTCCATTGACAACGCATTAATGAGACTGCATCCAACCCATATAGAACAGCGAACGCTTTCCACAATTACCCGCCACAATCTGACAAGTTTGGAAAAGATGCCAAAGCTAGGTATGGCTTCGTAAAGCTCGTCGCTATAAATTCGGTCATATGTGGCGTCGAATCCGAAAAGCAAATGGTGAGTGACGATCTACGCTGCTTGAGTTATTTTCTGTGATCTTTCGTTGAGTGATATATGTTATGATCAAATAAGGACCTACCGAACCTAAAACTGCATGTCATTGTTCATTGACGAATGGTTTTGATCATCCGGACACCACAGAAGACAAGATCTTGTATGCTATGTTAGAGATACTGATGCCTCTATAGTTGGTGTAGCAAACGATGCTAAGGTTCAGCTTTACAGTCATACTTTTCCCCAACTAAATCTTTGAAATGTGTAATCGTATGCTCTCTACACAGTCGGCTCTCGCTGCCTTTCATAGTTCAGCAGATTGGCAATCCGCTTTGTTATGTTAACACACTATTTCTCTGCTGTGGCACTGTGATATTCGAAGACTTACTAGTATTATGCCTGCAAGTAAGTAGTGTTTCGAGTTTATACTGGCCATGCGGACATCTATAATACTGGAAGAGTGCCCTGCGTCGATTACAATATGATCAATTTCGTTGACTGGTTTATGATCGAGTGACCGCCATGTTTCCCCTTGAATATTAATGAACTGAGACCGTCTGCTAAACCTTAGTTAATTTCCAGATGTTGCATTTATTTGGTTATCGTGTGCGAATGTACGACGTTTGCCTTGACTCTTCACAAGTGCAGGTCTATTTTCGCGGTGGAAATATAATCCGAAACAAAGAAAGTCATCAAAAAAGGTTCAGCAATGTTTTGGATGCATTTATACTCAGCCTCTGCTTATCGCGATTTTCCTGTTGGTGTGACCTTTTGGATCTTAAGCCACCAAAGTTGGTAGCAAGAAAATCTGATCTGTATACATATATAATGGCCGGTACACCAAATTCTGCGGACTCTCATCAAAGATCGCTACGCTCCGTTAATAAATCGGGCCCTTCTCTTAAAACCTCTGGTTCTGTGGATGTTCTCAACCTAATCAATACTCGCTTTGACTCGTTAAAAGCTGACTTAATTAAATCTGTTGCCGCTGTGATTAGAAATGATTTTAAAGCTGAAATTAAGTCAATGGAGAAGCGCTTAATTGACCAGTTAACGTCTTTTAAAAGTGAATTTGAGTACAAACTTAAAACTGTGGAGGAAACCCATAACAAAAAATGCAACGCTCTTCTCTCTTCAATAAAATCGTTGCAGAAAGCAAACAGCGATTTAAAAGATCAAGTAGATTTTCTCTTTCGCAAGCGTATTGCGGGAGATGTTGTTCTACATGGAATTCCTATTGCCGAAAATGAAGATCTCAATAAGGTGTGCAAAGCGCTTTGCCTTAAAATAGACGCAAATTATGTTGCCCCTACTTCAATCACCCGCACCACCCCGAAAAACCATTATAAAACAAATTCTGTCATCATAAAGCTTCCATCCGAAGAGAACAAAGTGTGTTTGTTAAGAAGTGTTGCCGCATACAACAAAGAGAACTCCCGTCCGCTGTCCCTTCACGACCTTGGCTTTGACAACAGCAATTTTGTTCGTGTGTACGAAAGTTTATCTAAACAAAATCATGCTGTATTCCGGAGAGCTATGAAAATGCGAAGGGAGAATCAACTCCATTCTGCGTATACACGCAATGGAAGAGTGTCTGTGAAAAAAGGTGCGGGGGGCAAATCTGTTGCAGTTTGTGACATTCCTGCTCTTATGTCTATAACCTGTACTGCGGCCACTCTCCGGCTCTCTAACACCAACAATTCAACCGTTGCTGATGCTGAAGGTAGTTCTGCTCTTGGAGATGCCGCTGGATGTGCTGCTGAAACTTTTTTGCTGCTGTGAACTTTTGGCGAAAATGAATCAACTGTCAGAGTTGCCATTGCCATTTTTGTAATTCGTTTTTTATTACTTTTTGTAATACGATTTTTGTTACTTATTTCAGACGTTACTCCATTCGATGATTCTCTTGTTAATTTAGTATCCTGTAAATGTGTATCAATAACTATTCGTCTAAACCTTCTTAAAATTAATTGTTATGCTTTTGACGCAAGCTTTCCTTCATGTCTGTTTATGATGCTGTTTTCGTTGCAGTTGCTTTCTAAAGGCGATATGTACAATACTACATATACAGGGTGAGTTTTTTAACTTGAGACATCCAAATTACTCGAAAAATACGCGATATCGCGAAAAATGTTGTAGACAAAAGTCACAAGGTTCTGAAGGGGACATAAGATGGTGACCACGAGCTTGACCTTGAGACCCATTTTCACGGTCAAACGAAGGTCACTTTTGATTTTTCAAATGATAATTCCTGATTTTCATTGCTCAGTCGTATTGCTCGTAGGCTTGTCATTTGTTTTTACATAACCCAGAAACAACGACGTGGACGTAGCAGTATTTTGTTTCCTTCGGGGTGATTAATTAGAGTGGGTCCCCTTGCCTCCGAAATTTAGTAAGAGACCTCGATAGGTTATATAATGTAGCCAACACATTTGATGCGGTGGTATTTGGAGGAGACTTTAACGCTCGCCATCAATATTGGGGAGATAGCGTCCAAAACAGAAATGGGAACAAAATTTATGATTGGTTCTTTAATGGTCCTTTCTCAAATCTTGACTTAATCTCACCAAACAGCCCAACATTCCCTCGTTACTCCTCCGTATTAGACTTTTTCTTGCTGTCGTCCAGCCTGAATGATGTATCTCATAATAACTGCTGTCTTACCTTTCCTACAATATCTGACCATTACGGAATTTCCTATGAAATAACTCTTGGTACGTTTATACCTATTTTGGTACCACCAACGGTGTACAGAAGCTTCAAAAATACCAACTGGCCAGCTTTCAGAGCCGATCTTCATAATGGTCTTTCTCGATTCAACGTTCCATTTAATAGAAACCTTTCCAATACAGAAATAGATGCATTTATAGAAAAAATTAACTCGGCATTGGTATCAAGTATTGATTCTAACTCGGTTATATACCAACCTAAGCAATTCAAATACAAAAGCCTATGTTCTCTTACAATGAAATTGATTAAACTACGTTCCCATTGGCTTAAAAAACTTAAAAGAATTTACCATAGACATCTCAATAGAATAAATCAGGAATATCGCGAGTTGTCATCAAGAATTAATTGTCTTAGCAAAATAATAAGTGAGAGAATAAACACAGATATCAATTCTACGTTCAAATTAAAAATACAGAAAATATGACCTTCACCTCAAGCTTTTAAAGAAGTAGGTAGAATAACAGGAAGAAAATTTTTTGGTTCAGACATTTCAAAAGACATTCTAACATACAACGGTCTGGAACTAGTTGATATTGATACTAAGTTTTAAAGAGTTCTATGCCAATGTTTACTCAGAAAAAACTCCACATTTCGATAGCAGTTTAACTTCTGAAGTTCTGTCAACTGTTACTGAATTTCGTGCTAATCAATGTGTTACCTCTCTTACAACTTTTTCACCATATCATTGTTCTACGAACCCAAATTCGACACCTTTTACCACGCCTGAAAAAATCAAAATTCTTAGAGCCAACCTTAATAACAAGCTGTCATCGGGCATTGATGGGATATCCAATTTCATTTTACGCAAATGTTGCTCTAAGCTGGATTCAACATTGTGCTCTCTGTTTAACCACTGTATTAACAATGGATATTTCCCTACAATTTGGAAAAAATCAAAACTTTTACCTGTAGGAAAAGAAAGATCAGCTAAAGAAATCGACCACTTTCGTCCTATATGCTTGCTTTCCAATATAGGAAAATTATTTGAAAAAGTTTTAGCCGATCACATTCTCGTTATATGTGAAGATGCAAATGTGATCCCAAACACGCAATTCGGATTCAGGAAAGAGCACTCAACCGAATACGCCATACTACTTTTGAATAACAAGGTAATCCAAAATCTCAGGAATAAAAAATGTACGGTGGGTTTGGACATTGACCTTGAGAAAGCGTTTGATTCGCTTTGGCATAAGGGTATAGTTTTTAAACATATAAAATTAAACTTTCCGACATGGCTGGTACGACTAGTCTATAACTATCTACAAAATCGTTTTGCCTCAATAGTTATAAAATCTGAGTCCTCAGAATCATTCCCAATACTATCGGGCATTCCGCAGGGCTCTATCTTAGGTCCGATTCTGTTCATAATATATTTGTACGACTATCCATATGACAGTGTAATAAATAATGAAAGAGACTTTGGTGAAATTTTCTTTGCAGATGATACTCTAATTTTAGCTAGCGATTCGAGACCACAAATTGCTCTCAACAAAATCAAACAAAAGCTTCCTTTGCTGTTAGGCTACTTCGAGAAATGGGGGCTAAAACTCAACTTAAGCAAATGTGGCATAACTTGCTTTCGCAATGCAAGTGGGAAAGGGCACCGCCTAGCTGTGAAGGAAAGCAAAACGTTGAATCTGCAAATCGACAACCACACCACTCCCCTGCGCTCAGAACTGAAATACTTGGGTGTAACATTTCACAATAGATTTCTTTTCAATAAACATGCCAGGAAAACCTTAGCAAAAGCCAAAGCCGTTTCCGCCACGTTAAAGCCCTTATTGCAGTCCAAAGCATTACAATCAAGTACAAAGATACTCATATATAAGACCCTTATACGACCAATTTTAGCCTACGGTTTTAGCGTATGGTTCACCGTCTCGCCTACAACCGCAAACGAGTTGGAAAAATTCGAAAGAAGGATACTTAGATTCTGTTGTGGAAAATATCGAAGACCAGATAAGAAATGGTATCCAAATAAACTTCTTTACTACACATGCAAGGTAACACCTCTTATGACATACGAGTACCTTATTAACCTTACATTAAGAAAACTTCAACGAGTAGAGTTTCATCCTAATAATTTAATCAAGCCTTTGTTGGATTCAACTAAAAATTAAAGTTTAGACGACAATTACTACCTTTCGCCATTTAACCTTCTTAATGAAAGATCTCATTCTCATATCGAACAAAATGTTAGTAGAAACCTATCGTTACCCTTTTATCTGAAAGCGTCACGATTTAATTTAAGAGGATAACTCAAATATGTATATGAACAAGAAATTTATTGGTCGAAATTCATGCTGGCATTATATCAGTTTTGAGGTTATGTACATGTTGAAAAGTTAATTCTGCTTTAGATTATATAATAGCTTATATATTAACAATTAAGCAGATTAATGGAAAACTCACACAAAGAAACATATCTGTATCTTCTGGGTATAGGGTATAATAATCAATATTGAAATTAACTGCACTTTGCGGTATGAGCGGTTAAGTATAAGTGTATTCTAGTCATTATTTTAAGTTATAATATGGATTGATTTAAGTATTGCGGGAGCAAGCATATAGTAAAATACTTATATTGTTATTTTATAATATAACACATATATACCGATTGTTAGCTTATGAAGTTATATACCTTAATTTACAAGTCCTTAGCCAGGCATGCGCTTTCCAAGTCGGCCAAGTCCAAGTTAAATTAGACATGGATGATATGTAATTGATTTTTTTTTAAGTCCCAATCAAGAAAACTTGAACTTGAAGAAATGAAAATCAGGAATTATCATTTGAAAAATCAAAAGTGACCTTCGTTTGACCTTGAAAATGGGTGTCAAGGTCAAACTCGTGGTCACCATCTTATGTCCTCTTCAGAACCTTGTGACTTTTGTCTAAAACACTTTTCGCGATATTTCGTACTTTTCGAGTAATATTGCTGTCTTACGTTTTATGGCGCCCTCTGACGGGAAAAGAACGCATTTTTGAAAAAAGTGTTTTATGTAAAGGAATTGTAATTTTTCACGCAGATTTCGAATCTGTCAAAAAAATAGGGGTTCCCATTAAAAAATCAAAAGTGACCTTCGTTTGACCTTGAAAATGGGGCTCAAGGTCAAACTCGTGGTCACCATCTTATGTCCCCTTCAGAACCTTGTGACTTTTGTCTACAACATTTTTCGCGATATCGCGTATTTTTTGAGTAATTTTAATGTCTCAAGTTAAAAAACTCACCCTGTATACATCCTCATTTTATGAGTTTGAACCATCCTGATAATATAAGGACCGTTCTCAATGTAATCTGTGAATCGAATCAGGATATCAACATTTGTCACATAAATGCCGAAAGTGTGAGATCTAAATATACAGTCTTGCACCAATTATTTAGTAATTCTAAGATTGACATTTTTTGACATTGACATCTGAATCTTGGCTTAACTGTGATATACTGTCAGAAATGGTGCGAATTCCTAATTTTGCTTTGTTTAGAAATGACCGTAAAAAAAGGGTGGGTGGTGGTGTGTGTATTTATGTCAAAAACTGTTTTAAACCAAAATTTGCGTATGAGTCTTCTAAGTCTATTATACAATTTTACTGTTTAGAAGTCAGTTCTGCACATGATAAAATGCTCCTTGCTGGAGTGTATTCGCCCCCTTACTGTTTCATTGAGGAAAATTTAGCGGAACTTTTTTTTATTTTTGTGATAAATTAGGGTTGTCAGTAGTGAATTCTCGTTATCCCACCTGTTTTAAGTCTACGAATAATCCCTCGTTACTTGATATGTTTCTCACTAATTGTGCGTCGAGTGTTTTATGTTTTGACCAAATTAAACTGAATTCATTCATGATATGATTTTCTGTTCTTTTGACTTTAATATAGATAGATACAACTGTGATAATACCTTTAGTTTTAGATCGTTTAAGGACATCAATCTTATAGAGCTCACGTGCACGGTTTATAGTTTAAATTGGCATGATATATATCTAACGGCCAATATTAGTGAAAAGGTTGAAATCTTTAATAATCTAGTCAACTCCTTATATAATAATTTTGTTCCAGTTGTAACTAAGCGTGTTAGGTATTGTTCTTGTCCCTAGTATAGTAACGAAATTCAACGTAAGATTACTGAGCGTAAGCGTATTTTTAAGAAATTCAAACGGAATACTACACTGGAAAATAGACAACAATACTGTATTGTACGCAACGAAGTTACAACTCGTATCCGTAACTCTAAAAGGTCTTATTTGTTAAAGAAACTTGATCCTAAATTAGGGTCTAAGCAACTGTGGAAAAATCTGAAAGGTGTGCGTGTAGTGACTGATAATAAAATATCCATGTGTTCATTATCTCCGAATGAAATGAGTGCGTTTTATTCTCCGGATCCTCCTGATCCCTCTCCTCTTAACCTAGATCTGTGTTCTCCTGAATTGTGTCCTAATTTCGATTTCCAATGTATTACTGAATTCGATGGATTCAAAGCAATTAACCCTGTTAAATCTAATGCCACAGGACCTGATAGTATATCACTTCGATTTCTTAAGCTTATATTACCTCATGTCATTTGCTACATTCATCATATATTTAATTACGGTATATACAGCTCCCAGTTCCCAGATAGTTGGAAAATAGCTAATATTATTCCTATACCCAAAAAGACTAGTCCAAAATGTCCTGCCGACTACAGACCAATTAGTATTTTGTGTTTTTTGTCAAAAGCTTTTGAAAATTACAGAAATTCCTGGATGATAATAATAAGCTCTCGAAATGGCAATCCGGTTTTCGATGCAAACACAGTTGTGAATCTGCTGTTCTAAAAGTGACTACTGATATTCAATCTGCTTTAGATCGTAACGATATCTGTTACTTCGACTGTATTGATCACTATTTATTACTAGCAAAGGTTAAAAATAGCTTTAATTTTTCAAACTCTTCCACAAAGCTATTAAGCTGTTATGTAAGGGATAGAGTACAGTCGGTCGCCACAGAGCTTGGTTACTCAAACTCTAAAATCATTCACGAAGGCGTTCCGCAAGGGTCTGTTTTGGGACCACTTCTGTTCTCCCATTTTAACAATGAAATCACAGGTATTGTTAAGAATTGCAAAATTCACATGTACGCTGATGATGTGATTATATATTTTTCTCGTCCTATTGGTCTTATAGAAGATTGTGTTGCCAGAGTGAATGAAGATCTTGATAACATATCCTACTGGTCAAAAGGTAGAAAATTGAAGTTGAACCCCGACAAGACAGTTTGTATTATTTTTTCAAATAATGACTTTTGTTCAAATGATTTTTCACCTGTTGTCCTTCATGGCAACCCCGTTAAAGTTGTAAATTCTGCTAAATACCTTGATTTCCATATTAACTCTTCACTTACCTGTTGTGATGCTATAAAAGACACCCTGAAAAAAGTTTATGGTGGACTCCGCAGATTGCAGTACTCGACGAACTACTTACATCACCTCGTAAAAACAAGATTAGTTAAAACGCTTATAATGCCTTACATTTTGTTTAATTGTTCTGCGTTCCCTTGTCTTGACTCTGTTTGTAAGAATAGACTAAAGGTAGCGTTTAACGACTGTATCCGTTTTATTTATAATATTCCTAGGTTCAGTAGTGTGTCCAGTTTTACATCCTCAATTTACGGTCTGAATCTTAATCTCTATTTAAACCTCCGCAATATATTAAAACTATTTAAAATTATACAAACTAAGTCTCCTAGTTATCTTTTTGAAATCCTTCATTTTGCACAATCTAATAGAGGTAAAAAACTAATTATACCTTCATTCACACATTGCATTGGAGAGCGATCCTTTTTTGTATCTGCAATTCGCGCCTGGAATTATCTTCCATATGAATTGCAGGTAATCAACTCACATGCCGTCTTTCAGAAAAAGCCTTTCCTTCATCTTTTCGATAACCGCATCCTAACTTAGACATGACTTTTCTTCTTATTTAATGTAATAATTATAATATAATTTTTATTTATTTATTTATTTACTTTTATCTCTCTTTATTTATCCCTTTTATTTTATTTATTTTTTATTATCTTAATTGTTCTCAAAATGTATCTTAGTTGTTAATATATCGTATAATCTGTAACGTCTGGAAAACTATCCTTTTAAAAGATATCCTATCTTGTAGTATTAATGTAATTTTAATCTAAATACAAATACAAATACACTTAATTTGTATTCTTTCCTATCCCAACGCTAATATGTTTGTCAAGGCACTCTTGAAGTGGAAACACTCTTTGATCGTCTACATACCTTTTCTATAGGTACGTGAGCATGTACTGCGTCTTCATGCAAATACTTACAATACCGTAGTCTACCGCTTTCAGTAAGTCTGTGTCCAAAGAATGCTTCTTCTATTCTCTGCAGCAGTCACCGTAGTATATGTCACAGTTAAAATCACAGCTCATGCCATAATTAATGTCACAGCTAATGCCACAGTTGCTGTCACAGTTTTAGTTATTGGGTTGCACAGAGTTAGTGATCCGCAATGTCGTCATTACTTTCAGAGCAAGCGTCGCAGGATGTTGTGTCACTGCCCGCCACGATGCCAGTAAGAAGCGGGCAGTCTTTCCTACTGAAGGACAGCAGGAAAGTCGCTGACCTCTTAAAGATAAGCATATTTTTGGTCTGTCAGCAATTTGGAGAATTATGTCACCTGCAGTTATAATTTTATGAAACTCAATTGTCAATGGAAGCCCTAATTGCATCTAGTAGCATGTCCATAAGACCAGAGTTAAAAGACAGTTGCCCTTATCATAGCCATCTAGATCCAAATGACCGTCCTTGTGACAAGCACCATGTCATGCTGATAACTCTTTTACATTGCCAAATAGCCAATAGTGTCTTTGAGGCTTTCGACGTAACATGTTTAGTCCAATGAAATTTGCTACCCAGGATGACACCCAAATGTTTATCTTGTTTGGAGAATCGCACAATGATGCCTTTAAGAACTTGATGAGTCAGACCGGTCAGCTTCCTCCTTCTCATAAAGAGAAGATCCTTACTTTTGAGACGAATGACTGAAAGCCCATTTCTGGTACACCAGTCGTTGATTACTTAACAGCGGGCAATCGCTAGACATAACCCAATAGTCAGTACAGCAATATCATCTGCATATACTTAAGCATAGACGTCAAAACTAATGATAGTGTTAACCAGAAAGCCGAACCATGTACACCATAGCAGTGGAGCGAGGACGCCGCCTTGCGAGCAGCCAACATTTTTGGCAACCAGGTCAGATAGCATGAAATCCAGGAGATGGGTGCCTCTCACATTGCATGTGCTAATTCTCCAAAAAGTATTATAAGCGTTAACAACACAGCATATGATAAGTTCCTTTCGGTGGTGGCGGTTATGTCGAATCATTGGGAAAATACTTAAACTGACGCAACGATGAATTTGTGAGATTCTCCGTTCGTTTAATAGGTTATGCCTGTAGAATTCCGGTTCCGAAATTTCCCAAGTTTAGATGATGAGAGTGATTTCGGAAACAAGTCCTTGGACGGCATATAGTAGTGTGAAACCCCTTAAACATCTGAAACCACAGATGCCCATGATTTTTGTTTAAAAATTGAACTTATTTTGAAGAAATAAATTAAAAAGCGATCGCTCATCGGTTTAATGTCTATAGCATCCTTTCTTGTAGATCTTATAGACTTAAGTGCAAGGCAAGCGCTGCGCGTTGTCCATAATATTGATGACAGCATTAGTTCCATCAAGAGAATTCTTCCACCAAACCTCCTCGTTCAAAGAAAGGAAAAGTCAGCTCGCTGAAGATGGATTATAACATATGTTTGACGAATCAGATTATGCATTTAGAATTTATTCTGAAGTTTTGAGAGCAGATAAACAAGACGGCAATACCATTTCGGAAAAGACTCGCCATACCAACCCCAATTTGAAGTAAAATGAAAAAAGTATTCATTTAAGTATTCAATTAAGTCAAGCTAGTGACTATGTATTTACTTTTCTGTGGGTAGTTAGCAAACAAAGTACCTCATAAATCTACTACTCTACTACTCTTTTCCGAATATATGTCAGATTGCGTTGTGTTTGCATATCTAGATATCACTCATATCTTAAGATAGACTTCTCAAACAACCTTCGGTTATTCTGAAGCAATTTCTCACGTCCCGGTACCTGACCTCTGTCTAATTACAAACTTCTTCTTGCATTTCATATTCGTCTAATTGAAGTTCTTAACAACTTCCGTCATATGTAGCTAATGTCTATCTATCCTTCTAAATGGCCAACATTGCGAATAACTTCCTTCCCTAGAACACACATTACTGATATTCCAATCCCTTAAATACTCGTAGTATGCGTGGGTCTGTATGCCCCGACCAATTAGGCTGTACTCACACACATGCGGCACCACCTCCGAACAATTACACCCTGATGAGATAGCCGTGAGTGGAATTAATTTGAATATCCTTGACTTGGCTAACATATGTTGGCGGAGGTAATTAATTCCAGTTTGCATGCGTCTAGCGTACAACTACTCGTAATACAACTTCAATCCCAGCCAGCATCTATCTACTCATGCTCTTATATTTATCGTACAATCCAGACACATCCCTTGGAAGAGATTAAAATTTGAAAATCCCTTATTACAGTTGATTTACCTATCACCTGTGTGTGAAAGGATTTCGGTAAACCAATTAAGCGAAGCCTGATGTAATTTTCTCATTTCCTCCTGTGGAGCAATGCAAAAAAGAAAAAAAATATCCCAAAGAAAGGATAATTGCTCTGGCACTTCACGTCGGTACTCAGACCTAATTGATTCAATCACACACTTCAGATGTGAATATCGCGCGAGCGTTCGAATTGCGATTTCCAACGACTTTTGTACACTATACACACAACAATTTAAATTCAAAGGATCAGCAGAATACACTCGTCAATTGTCATCGTCATCATCGTGCTCGTCGTAATCGTACTCGACAGCCAACTCAGAGGGCAACCAACCCAATCGATTCCATCGGAAATTCCCTCAGGAATAGCAGAGAGCCCTTTCTCATTCTCAACAAAATGCAATTACCCCATCCAAACAAGTGGGGCTTTTCCGATGGTGCGGCTGGTGAAAATCCTACGACACCATTACCAATACGACAACAAATACCTACCTATTGAATCATCACTTCGCTGGTGATAAGGTATCCTTTCATGCGATCCAGCTTTCTACTTTCTGCTTCGTCCGTATGTCAGTAGATGAAGAACGAAAGGAAGTTGAAGAAGAATTACGCTTATGCAAATTCCCATTATCCTTAGAAAGCGCTACCGATGCCGTTTCCATCTTCATTGAAGTCTTCGTATTCTTATTCGTTTGCGTCCTATTATCGAACTCCGGGATTCCTGGATTCCAGTGGTTTCTCAGTGAAGTGCAGGTGGCAAATTGATGCTCTTCATGTCATTGTCAAATGTGCGGGCGTCACAGAATCTCTTTCTCCCACAAGAGTGTATAGCAACACACCACTCTATGTTCGAGTGTCGATTGTCAAAAGGATCGAATCCTCTAAGTACGATTTGCACTCATAGTCGTCCTTGTACTCATACTCGTATCTATGCTCAAGTGGCGCACCCGGCGTTCAATTAGATTTGGGGCCAAAACTTTTGTTATCACTGGAATCTCAATTAGTTCGTATGTGAGTGTGTGCTTGGTGGAAGGACGACGAGAATGAATAAATTTCTATCGATTGTGGTACACGCACTCGAAACCACATTGAAGTGGGTGGTAGTTGGTGGTGGGTTATGCGTGATGAATCCTAGAGTCATTGTAAAGGTCGCCGAAGGACCTTCTCCAGGTTGTTGAGTTAATCAGTGGCAATGATTTGCATTAGACATGAATAGCAAAGGGTTTGTTTGCAAATAAAAACTAGAAATCGATTAACGCAGGAGTGCTATGTGCTCGTGTACACATGGAAGGAAGGATAACGACAACGTGTTTTCGAATTGATATGTCAATTAAATTATTATACCGCTATAAACTCCCTTGGTAGATCAGATAGAGTGGGTTATTAAAGGGCGGAAAGTCGAGTTGGAAGGTTGGCAGGGATCAGGTTGTTTGAGTAGGATTGGAATGTTAAAACAGGCTTTGCGGTGAAGACAGTTGTTTGACTGTAACGAAGTGGAATGTTCGAGTAAATGATTTTGCAAATAATTAAATAAGAGTATGGTTTGGATGCTAGTAATGCATCTGCCTATGGTCTCGCCCCTTAAAGCAGATCGAGGTTTACATGCAACTAACAGATATGTTTGTGGTTTTGACGTTGATAGCTCTTTGTAACGCTGTGAGTGTGTTTTGTGATGTTGAAGTACCTGCAAAATACCTATAACAAAAATTAAGGGGTCGCATTTACAATGGATATGACTTTGGGGATGAAACCAAAGAGTAGTTTTACTGACTCTTGTATTGAGCAAACTTTTTAATGGACGTTATCAGGACTTGTCTTATGTTAATCAGTGCCTTTCTGCAATAAAACTATAAATGGCTATGCTGATGATCTATTTACATGAGCCCACCTTTCGGCCGTACTAGAACTTGCTTTGATGAACAAATCCAGCTACGCTACGCTACTATTGGCATCTTAAGACAGACAGCGAATCCTTGTGGCCTACATACAATCCCTAGACTGTGACGGAAAGTCAATAGTGTTGTTCAGTATTCAAAGATGTAAGAGATCTTCATTTGCATAACTAAGGCAATTTTTTGACAATTTTTTTATGGCTGGTGATCTTCATATAGCAAATTACACTTAGATCTCGGAAATCAGAGCTGCCTAGAATTTGCATTCAGATGTGAGCCAAAGAAGGCAATCACAGAGGAACTTCATTACAGATTTCTTTTCCACTTCCCGTAGCTCCTTCAGAAATCATCATACGGAATATTCAATAGCTGGTAATATCTTCCAGAAGATATATATTCTTCTGAGGATGATCAGCTTTCTTGACCTCTTGGGATCGAATATAGGCCATATTCCATATTCCTGGAATCCAATAGGCAGTGATATTGTACTATTTAGCCATATCGATGGCTACAGTCTCTAACCTCTCTCGCTTTCAGCTGTCTGCGAAGATTAAAAAAGACTTCAAAACGTACCGCTTTTTCTATTCGTCCGGTGGACTGCGCGGTTCAGTGTGCGTAGACTTGCATGTCATACATTTAGCTCTTCCAATAGATTGGTAGAGTGGATTTCAATCTGCATCTCGGGGAAGGAATAGGTACGTACATATATTTTCGACCTTATCGGCTGTATTATGTGTCTCAGAAGTCATAATAAAGAAACTCTTCCGGAAAAAGAATAGTGTCAACATCACCTTGGATGCGCTTATGATGAAAACAAAAACTGCCTAGGATGCGATTGTTAGACTGTAGACGATCTATATACATGGGACAAGGACACCGACATGAGGGTATATCCGTAGCATGTGAAGACTTTCCACAGCTGCCACAACCAGATGCTTCCGAAGACATAGCGGAGGCACTGTAGGTTTATATAACTGCTATTCAAAAAATCCGATAGGATGTACTGGAAGGTACGAATACGGATCTCAGAAACAGTTACAGAAGCGAAAAAGTACCATGAGAAGATTTGGCTACAGGTGGCTACAATTTTTAGCATCGTCTGTCCATTCCTATGGAAAGGAGATCTCCAGAATACTCGTAGTATCAATATAAGATCCATGTGCCATTTCATCGACTTAAAGATTGCTATTATTAGCGTCTACAGGGACGATTCAGAGAAACTAGACTCGTCAGATAGCGCAGGACTTCTATGGAGAACTCCCGCATCGAATATATTGATGTCAAAAAAGGCGTAGGACATGGCGAAACGCTTTTTTAACTTTAAACTAATTTTGTTCAATTCAAAAGCCCAAATGCTGCTGTCATATTTGCGAAAAATCAGCTGTCAGTGAGGAATTTGTTAAAATTGAGGCAGAAACACACAAAGGATATAGCGAATAATCAAATCTATAATCGTATATTCGTCCATAAAAAGGATAGCGAACACACCGAAGACTTAGGCAAAACATGACAATGGGCAACTATTATGAACGTGAGGTCATATCATCCGGGGTGAGATTAAGCGAAGAGTAACTTCTGCCGGCTTGTGTTTTTATAAATTAAGTAAGCACGAAGGAAGTCATTACACAAGAGCCTAAGAACCTTTGTTCGGTTTTCGGGCAGAGAGACTTGTAAATTCTCCAAAATAAACGAAAACCATTTTGGCAGCTATGAACGGAATGTGGAGGTGAAGGTTCAGGAAAGAGCTGATGCGCAACTACTAAGTTCTCGCTGTTTGTTAATAAATGGCTACAGCAGTAAGTGCTGGTCCAAAACGTCATGAACCAAGCTTAGACATATGGTAAACAAACCATTTTGACACATTGGTGATTTAGTTTTGGCGTCACATACTTTCGTTATGGCACAAAATCAGTGCCAAATAATCGTCATTTGCGGGAAGTGTTGACTTTATTTTTTCATTCAAAGAAAACTCCGGCTGAAGCGCATCGAGAGCGCCTAAAACTTTACGGAGATGCTGCTCTAAGTGAAACAATGTGCCGTGAATGGTTTCGTCGCTTCAAAGACGGTGATTTCGATGTTGATGACCGTCCGCGTTAAAGAAGGCCAAAATCCGACGCTGAATTGGAGGCATTACACTATGAAGATCAGCGCCAAACGTAAGAAGAGCTTGCTTCAGCACTAGGAGTTACCCGCCAAGCCATTTCCAAGCGATTGCAAGCGTTGGAAATGATTCAAAAACAAGTAACTTGGGTTCCTTATGATTTGAAGCCTGTGACGTAGAGAGTCATTTTTTCGCCTGTGAACAGCTGCTTCAGCGGCAAAAAAGTTTTCTTCATCCCATCGTGATGGGTGATAAGAAATGAATTCATTACAGTAACTCAAAGAGAAGAAAGTCATGGGGACTGCCCGGTCATACTTCTACGTCGTTTGCTCGGTCGAATATTCACCCTTCGAAGGTTATGCTGTGTATTTGGTGGGACCAGGTCGGTGTTATTTATTATGAACTGAAACCCAACGAAACTATCACTGGTGAACGGTATCGACTTCAATTGATGCGATTGGGATGAGCAATTCGCGGTCACGGCCAAAATACGAGCATAAGTACGAAAAAGTGATTCTACAGCATCACAACGCTCGGCCTCACGTTGCCAAACCCGTTAAAACCTACCTGGAAACGCTCAAATGGGAGGCCCTACTCCACCCGCCATATTGCTCAGATATTGCGCCATCCGATTATTACTTGTTCCGTTCATATTCAGACATCACAAAATATCTTACATCGTGGATAGCCTCAAAACATGAACACTTTTACCATAACGCTATTCGAGCTCTGCCAAAAGATGGGAAAAAGTTGTAGCTAGCGATGGGCAATAATTTGAATCATTTGTAACCATTTTTCACAATAAAGTTTCATTTTCATCAAAAAAAAAACAGCGATAACTTACTAGCTAGGATGTCTAAATAATTTAGACCTTATAGACCCTAATGCCCCATATAGAAGGATCTTCAAATAAATCGCAGTGGAGCAAAGCAAGAACCTAAGCTATCTCCACCACCAGTCCTTCATAGAAATCGCCAGTAGAATCCACCCTTTCAAACCTTCAGCCGCAACACTCGTCGCGCTATGAATGTTCACCAGCATACCCCCAAGCCCACTTTCGGTTATACTCTAAAACTCGCTTGTTGAATGCAGTGCTGAACTCTCTACTTCCTAGTCATTGTACCATTCAGACATTTAAAATTAATGTACATCGGAACCTATCTTTCTTTCCTCCCTAATTTTCTTTTGCCCGCGCTGTATGCAAACATTTTAAGAGCACCATAACCGCGCGCGCTATTTTATAAAAAAAAAAAACAGAATGACAGACTTGGATGGAAGGTGACCTCAACCAATTTGTTAGTTACTACATAACGAGCTGACTAGAGAGACATACTGGTTGCGACCGAGGATCGCCAGACTTCCAAACAATTAACTAAAATAAAATTAGCTGAGTAAGGCTTAGGGCTTTTCGAGAATTTAAAGAATACATGATCGGCAAAGCTTCTTGTGGATCATTGTCTGTCGTATTGATTTTAATAAGTTCGCTACAATGAAATAAACGATAGGAGAAATCACATATCCAAAATTACGGACACACAAGCTACCTCCGACTAGGTCATTGTAAGTCAAATGTTCTAGACATTTATTTAGTTTAATTTTTATTTTTCTGTTGAAACAGAGCATATAGACTGGGAACTAGTTCATTGTAACCAATGTATATTCCTTCCACTAAAATTTCTAAGTCTTTCGAAAAATGGTGTCTACTTGTATGCCGTACAACGATAAATTGCCTACAGTACGACCACCCACCACCTGCAGATATATGTATACGAGCGTATCCCGGACGCTCACAGATGTAGTGCTCCGCCTTGATGCCATGATTTCGATAGTAAGGGTTGCAGGTTGTTGGGTAACTTAAGTTTAGTGTTTAGCAAAACTTTCTTACTAAAGCTCAGCGCTTTCCTGCTGACCTCATGAAGATGTCGCATAGCATTCGTTTGGTCTACCGGTCATTTGGAGAATCATGGAATCTGTAATCATGCTCATGTGAAACCCAACTGTCAGTGGAAGCCCTAACCGAGGGTGCCAGCAGTCTTAACGTAGGTTCTGGTTCCGAAAACCTCTGAGCGTTACCTAGCAAGGTAATCGGTGATTCCATTTCCAGTGATGCTGGGATTGGGATAGAAACAACACTAATCAAATTCAGCCTGCGGACTGCAGTCAATGAAGCTTTGCAGTATCGAACTAGCTGGGAAATCATGAAAGGCCTTAAGCGCAGCTTGGCTTGCGCTACAGATGCACATGCTTAGTTCCGTACATCCATTTGTAGCAATACAATTCATTGCCATCAGGATTGCGCATATCTCCGCTTGGAAGACAGACACAAGTTTCTAATAAGGAGTCAAATCCATCGTTGTCGCGCTCTAAAAAGAAACCAGCGCCGCATCTTAATCAGTTTTGAAGCCATCCATGAAAACACGACTTCATTCGTTTACTGGCTCCGATTCTGGCCAAAACCATTCGTTTTTTTTTTCGCAGCTGTTCTGGTGTCATTTCACCAGACGGTATGTTCATAAATCAGAGTTAAAAGACAGTCGTCGCACAAGGTCATCAAAACTCCACTAAGAACATCTCCTCTTGAAACTGAACATGGTTTGGAAACTGGAGCCCATGATATGAATATGAAGCAGAGTGGGTTTCATCTGTGTGTACAAAGCAGAGCCAGGAGGGCTAATGAAAGATCACATGCACCTGACACAGGCCATCCTTTGGAATCCGGTAAAGTAGCAATAGTGTATTTTCGTAAGAGCTTCGCCTTATCATAGCTCGGTGGATCCAAAGGACCCACAGAGTGGCCCAATGCACCGCTTTGTGGGAAAATGCTGTTTATCCATTCGCAATCAGAATCCTATTCATCAGTATGGCGTCTATCCACCAAACTACGAGTAGTTATCCGTCTTTGCCGTGTTATGTGGCTGAGCTACACATGCGAAAGTTGCAAGTCGGAAGCACCGTCAATGTCAATAAACCTGTCCAGTGCGTATTTCTCCTTATCGGCTAAGCCTTCAATTCTGTCCATCAGATTCATCCATCGAAGCGAACTCCCACAGCATCCTCCGCGTTGGTACGCATATTGCTTTCTAGACAGAAAATGCATTCGCAGAACAGTTTTGCCCACTTGGAGCTCGACCATTTCATCATGAAGGAAGACAGACTTATGGTCTGAAGCTCTTGGTGACCGTGTATTCTCTTCCGATTTTCGGTATAAAGGCTGCTCTCACTGAATTCTAGGGTTATGAATGCCAGTGCCAGGCTAGCAGTGAAGATTCTCTTCAAAATTACCAGCAGGCTGCCTATACCTTTACGTAGCATAACTGGAAACATGCCTTCAGCGCCAACTGACTTCAAGCCATAAAAGCAAGCAACACCATGTCTGATGGCCACCACTGAAGAGAGTTCGGCATCAAATTGACCAAGTGACCACATTCTAAGACCGTAGTTGGTAGATGTTGTTTAGTAAAGGCGTTAAAAATTATGTTACCTTTACGTGGGAGAAAATCTGCGTTAAGAACTTGAAGTAGCTATCCTTCGCCTTTGGGTGGCATGTTTGCTCATCAAGCCTATTTCGGCGAGTATAGCTTTAATAGGAATGGTTCTCAAATTTCCTCAAATGCCTAAATAGCCTGATTTCCGAATTCCCAATCTGCATGTGACTAACAGATGTGCTGTCGTACTCTATGATGTAATGGGGTAAATGTCACTTTTTGTTTTCATCTTGACTATTCCACCAAACTTCCTGAATAGCGTTTTGCAATATGATCGATCGATCAGTATCAACGTCGTGATCCCCACTTACAATAAGATGTCACCCTGATCTCCAACAACAGAGGCATTAATGCCCTTAGCTACGCGCACAAGAATCGGCCTTTTATGCTCTGTAATTGTCTGAAACCAAATGTCAGCAATTTTATACAATAGATCCTTATCAAGGATTGGTAAGCTATTTTCAATCTGATGTCCCCCTTACTACTGATTTTGGAAAAAGCACAGAAACTTGGCATTAAATAGCAGCATAGGAAGTCATTATCTCGTTTAGTTATCACGGCAAGACCTGTATGCCTATCCAAAATGACAAAAAAAGACACCATCACCCTTGAAGGTCTTTTGATGCTCTTCATCAGTAATCGAAGGAAGTTGTGGTAGTATAGTATGAGCCGCTCACATTGCAAGTGATTAGTTAAAGACAGGTTTCTATTTTTGCCTCTAATCAAAAATGATATTTCCTTTTGCCTACGAATAGTTCGCGTAAAGAAGGAGCTTTATTGAACAAAACCTAATTCGTTATGGGGATGATCCAAGTTCCGTTTAAGCAGTAGAAATGCCCGCAGAAAACTGAGCTAACATACCGAGTCACATACCATGGATAAGCCAGGTCTTCCACTGATAACGACAGCAAAAAAATCCTCCAAAATAATTGCGATTGATAAAAAATCCATTTAGTATAAATCATAATCGCATTTATCCATAGGATAACAGCCTTATTCCCCACAAAGAAAGACCTGTGACCAATGTCCACTTACATATGCTTACATATAAGCATGACACATCCCTCCTGAAGATTTACAATCGACTATTATTCAAAATAAAGGTCCTGGGAATTTAATCTCGCAAATCTCGTTCAATTTACTTTTTTCTTCTCTCTCTCTCTGTCTCTTTCTGTCTGTCTCTCTATCCAAAATTAACTTTGCAAGGACTTACTTAAACTCTCTAAAGCCGGAAAAATGTAAAATCTCCACTTTCAATCATAATCACATACAGGCTACGGATATGTGGTGTCTTCCGGGACAGTAAATCCTTTTTTGAGGGGGAAAATCTTTTGTTGTGTGTCGATTCAATAAAGGACAATGTTCACTTTGCGTTTGGTTTTTTTTTTTTTTCTTTTTTTACCATCATTCCTTGCGTTCCTGAATAATGGGGCCCTAATGTGTCTATAAAAGTCAACTTTATTACATTACCCCTCGAAAATGGACAAAAGCACATGAGCATACATACAAGTGGTGTACAGTCTGAGATGTCCTTTTTAACATATGAGTACAATATCGGGGATGAGGAGGTAGGGAGCATGTGTCCAGTCCAGAGATGGTATGTATTGTATGTGCATATGGTATGTGGAAATATTCCAATCGATTTCGTAACACACGAAACTCGGACAATACAATTTTCTTTATTCTTTCATTTGACACATCTTTATGGTGCTTCTCCTAAGGGGGATATCCTGTATGACCTTTGGTCAATAGCGTTTTTTTTTTTCTTTTCTTAATTTTTTTTTAGGTAAACCACAAGGATAATAGAGTCCATAATAGAGAAGATGAGAATGGGAAACCCCATTCTAGTTATAGTACTTGTAGTCATGCTCTCGTAGTCGCTTGTGATTTGTTTTTTCACGCTCAACAATGCAGCACACACAAAATCCCCGCAAAAAATCAACCTTCCACGCGTTGGAGGATAGTGATTCGCTTATGCTCATATCCTTGGAAGAGTGTCGTTCTTGATAGAAACTAGAGCGTCAGTAACAGTGAAAAAAGGGCAACAATTTTTTTTTCACTGGGACTTTTTTGTGTTTCTTCTATTTTGCCCTGTGTATGTTGGGGGAGCGAATTCAATTTGATATTCATGTTCTTGTTTTCGAAGGACCAACAGGAAAGTGGGAGCTACGAGTGTGTGAGAAATTACGAGCTTTTAAGGATCAAAGCGGTTTAGGTTTATGAATATTCCTTGAGGCGTTCGGTGTATGAATGTTTTTGCTTTTTGCTGTTTTTCTACGAATATCGTCGTTCTTTCTGATTGTTCACTTGGGTCTTTTCTATTTTTTTTTTTTTGGTAATTTCTGGGAGCTATGGAATAAAAAGGATAATCAAAGATATTCGCTGTTTTGTGATATTATCCTTTTAGATTTGTGGTGAAAGATATGTACATTCGAGTATGTTCTTATGTCGATGATAGGGATACGATTATCCTTATGGATCAAGTTTTTTTCATACAGATGATTTGATAGTCAGGCAACCGTTTTTGGGTGAGTAGTATACAGATTGGATGGATTGTTATGGATGTGAGTCAAGGCGAAAATGGATGTTAGATTTTTTTTTAGAGAAAAACCCTTGTCGAAGATGCGACTACTGGAAAAACCCTTACATATCCCCTTAAACCACTCTGCGTGCAGATTGCCGTTGGATACAATCAATGTTGCTTTTACTTATTTCTGATTTTTTTTCGTCGACTTGGCTGTTCCTTCTCTGCTCAGTTCTTCGGAACTCTTTGTAAGAATATCTGCGACAAAAGCACACTGAAACATGAGTACGAATACTTAGCACCGGCTTCTCAGGGTACCGAACGGATTCCTATGAGCCAGATAGGTGGAGAGTTAAGGTTTAACTCCCCCACCAATCCAGACATAAACCAAACTTCTAAGTAATTGACTGATTGATGAGAGAAATTTAATTTAGCATCACAATCCTAATGTTCGTATGAGATAAGAGTCTTCCCCCCATAGTAAGCAGCTTCGCATCTGTATAGGAGTGCTCTAGGTGCGGACTTTTATTTTCCGATATATCTTAAACTGAGTGTTTAGTGAAGTGAATAAGCCTAGGCGATGCTAGGACTGTAACTATGGCTGCGAGTACACATCAATCGCGCTTATAGTACCACCAAGTGGTAATCACCGGACACTGATTTCGTCCAACCGGACTCTCCACTTGGCAAACTTAAAAGCACGAGTGTTGAGCAGTAGTAAATCGCAACTTTATAATATCCTGTCAGAAATATCCGAACTTCAGAAGGAATTAACGATATGAGCTACTTTAATCAAAGGTCAACAAGGGTTTTTCTGGACTACTCAAGGGTGCTGCAATAGAGAATCTTAGAGATGAATTCTCATACCCAAAAATCTGGATGCTGCCACCGGGAATGTCCGGCTCCTTTAGCCCAAGGGTTGCCAGAAGGGGCCTGGCTCTCCAGGTTATGCGACAAACTAACCGGATAAACATGGAAATGAAAAAAAAGATTTGCACACGAAATGGTCGCACCTTGAACAGGCCATGATGAACCAAACAAAGAGCAGTGCTAGTAGCTACATGTAAGAAAGATATCAAGGCATCCGGACAGTACGGGGCGACGCATTATGGAATAGGATATTACAACAGCCGATCGCAAATATTTAATCTTTTACTTAAAAAGTCGCACTTTTTGTGTGTCTGTTTGCATAATCTGTTTCAATTTTCCTTGTGATATGCACATCATAGTGAGGAAAATCGCACCATAATCATTGCAACATCTGCAAGGGATGATCGATATTTGGTGATTCAAAGCCTTCGAGATCGTCACCAAACAGCGATTGAGCTGTCTCATACTCGTCGACTTAGATCCGTTAGAGGGACGGATGTGAGTGCTCAAACGGTGAAGCGGCGATTAGTGGAGAGTGACCTGCTCGTGTACCGAGACCCACGGTACGGCACAAGCGACGTCGGATGGAATTTGCTCTCCTTCACCAAGATTGGACCGGGGTCGACAGGAGTAGAGGTCTCTTCACTGATGGGTCCAGGTTTTGTCTGCACTCACCAGATGAACGTAGCAGAGTACGGAGACGTTCAGGTGAGAGATACTCTTCGGCGGCAGTTCCCTAGAAGGAAATTTCTGGTGACGTTCCGTCATGGTATGGGCAGGAATTTCCATGCACGGAAACTTCAGGTATTATATCACCAGCATTCTGGAGGAAAATGTGGTTCCATTCGCACCATTTAATGGAGAAGACTTCCTTCTGATGCATGACCACACGTTGCCAGGTACGTTACCGAATATTTACAAGAAGTAGAAATCGATGTGATTGCTTGGCCTGCAATGAGCCCGGATATGAATCCCATCGAACACGTTTGGGACCTGCTTGGAACAATGATTAGGAAGCGACCTGCCCTTCCAGAGACACTCAGTGGGCTGAAATCTGCTCTGCTCGAAGAACGGGAGAACAACATCTTAAGGATTAAAACTTTATTAGGTGACCGTGGAACAAATACCCATTACTAAAAGAACGAGGATTCTTTAAAAAAAATAAAAATTAAAAATCTTAAATGTTAAATTCATGTTTCATTTGTAAGTTCTTCCATTTTTTTATATTTTTTTTTACATGAATTACTTATTTTTGTGTTAATAAACAAAATAGTATTAAAAAAACGTTATTTTCCGAACTTATTTGAAATTATCGCAAAATTTCAATGTGCGCCACTTTTTTTGTAACTCAGTGTAGTACACAAAATAGAGAGTAAATTACATTTTGGAAATTCTGGAAATGAATATATTTTCAGAGTTAAATTTTGAGCACTAGTTCCAAAAAGGTCCTTTGTATGATATATACTTGGAAAAGATATTTCTTGTAATAGCTGTTAATATTATATGTTGGGATAAAATATTGCTGCAGTAATTTTTATTATAAAATGCACAAACAAACATTTTTTACCATCTTCAACGTTAGCTAAGAAGTACAACACTTCTCAGAGAATACAGACTTAAACTTATCTACGAAGAAATATTCAGTAGTACGAGTGTAAATGCGTGGTGACCTTAATATTGACTTCCTAATAGACAATAAACTGTCACAAAACTTTAAAAATTAATTTTCGATTATCGACCTAGATATTGCCATATTTTCTTCAGCTACTAATGGGGACGAATTGCAAGAAAAGCCACATTGATATAGTATGACCGCCAAGCTTGGAGTTAGTCACAGAATACAAACAAATAAGTTTTCCAAGTATTCCATCGTATCGCGATCCAATTTAAATAAACAGTTTAGTGATCCGCTCTGTCCCATTTCTTCTGCGATTTTAGTAATATGAGTGAGCTTGATCTGATTCGAGGTGTTATTAATTGTTCTTGTCATCTTTTCTGGGAAACTTGTCAAGTCGACGAAAAGGTAAATACTTTCCCATCAATGGTACAGTCGGTTTTTGAGAAACATGTTCCGATCAAATTAAACAGATATTACTAACAAAAATGTGCTCTGACTCTCCGAAAATACAATATAAGAAAACTTTTTTTATAGAGAGAGAGAGATTGCACTCTCGCTAAGGACAAAATCGCAGTAGGTATAATTGGTACTAATACAGGTTATCCACATCCAACCATTTATATCCATCCTCCTCCTGCCCCTTTTTACATCAGAACGTAAGAGGACTTCGCTCTAAAACCAATGCTGTTCTACACCAATCGAATGCTCTTCCCATTGGTATTTATGCCCTGACTGAAACCAATCTGATCCCCGACATGAAGAACCAGGAATTATTCCCCAATACTTTTAATGTTTTTCGCGACTACGATCCTACCAGCCCAAATGATGATTCACTCTGTCGAGGCGTCCTACTGGATATCCAGTAGAGACGTGATTCTTCTACCATTACCATTTATTCTGCCTCTAATGTCGACTTTGTCGCAATAAAAATAACACTGCTCTTCAAATCCCTTTACGTTATATGTCGCTACATACTACCAGCTCAACCTATCAAATCTTCTCAACTCGCTATTGATGCGATGGACCATTTAATTAAGCTCTCTGACTATATTGACGATATCCTTATTTTTAACGACATTGAACTTCCTCAGCTACAGTGGACTCCATCGGATGATCAATCGTTTTTCGGCGCTTCAAATGCCAGCTCAACTAAGGAATGTCTCTTCTTAGATAGCTTAACATACTCAAGTCTATGCCAAATTAGGAGTATATCCAATACATGGGCTGGCAATTAGACATTATTTTCACAACTGATCCAATTATCTTCTCACTATGTCTCCTATCTCTCTCAACAATTGATAACTACCACCCTCTCTTCTTCTCTCGCTTTTTCATAACTCTTCTGTTCAGTCCATTCCCCGCACAACTCACTCATCCTATAACTTTCCTAAAGCAAACTTTCACAAAATCTGTGACTATCTCAGCAGATCCCCCTTTAATTTTTACAACTTAACTATAAAATGATGCCCTATCCACCTTTTATAGAGACATATCTAATTCCTTTTCCCTTCAAACATCATCTATTCGTCCTTCCTTGTATAATCTCAAGCGAAATCAGAGAAACAAGTTATGAGCTGTTTTCCTTCGTACCGGATCTTTTTTCGACTATTCCTACTATCTTGGCGCTGATCTTCATTTCACCGAACTTTACCATTCCTTTTATCAGCGCTACCTTAACAATGTGCAAGTCAACCTTATAAACGACTCTAAGTTCTTTTCCGATTCATTAACTATAAAAGAAAGTCCGATGATTACCTTCCTTCCACCTCTTTCAACAACAAGTCATCAACCGATCTATTCACCATTGCCAGCCTATGCGCCACCTTTTTTAAACAATCCTTCACTAATGACTCCAATGGCCCACTTCTCTCTCACACCTTACGCCCATCTTTTATCGAATATATTGGGTCTACAAATAAGTTTCCAGCGTTTTTTTTCCAAAATTTGAAGTTTTATTATGAAAACATAGTTACAATGTTTTATTCAAAGTATCGTCCATCGGAAGCTACAACTTTCCCCCATCTTTCTGGCAAATTTATGAATTCCGGACCAACAAACGAATTAGTTGGGTTCGATATAATGGTCCTTTGATGGTTTCACCACTCGGAAGCAGTTCGTAGTATACGACACCCTTTTGATCCCACCATATGCAGAGCATGACCTTATTCACGTGAATATTTCGTTTCGGCGTCGATTGGGGGCTCGCCGGGCTTTGTATACGATTTTCTGCGTTTAGGATTATCATAATAAATCCATTTCTCATCACCAGTGACAATGCGATGCAAAAATGATTTATTTTTATACCGCTGCAGTAATATTTCGGACATGCAAAATCGCCGTTCGATGTCTCTTGGCTTCAATTCGTACGGCACCCAGTTTCCAACCTTTTGAATGAATCCAAGTGATTTTAGGCGCAGGGAAACGGCTTGTTGCGTGACGCTAAATGATGCAGCAAGTTCTTCTTGAATCTGACACGGATCCTCATCCAGTAAAGCGTCCAATTCCTCGTCTTCAAAACTTTTCGGCTTTCCAGGGCGATCTTTGTCTTCAACTCCAAAATCAGCACTTTTGAACCGTTTGAACCACTCGCGGCACGTCGATTCACCAATACATTCCCATAAGTTTCCGAAAGCAAACGATAGGCCTCAGCCGCACTTTTCTTCATATTAATGAATAAAAGCAGCGCTTCCCGTAAATGACGTTTATTTGGCTGGAAACTTGCCTTGATTTTGCTCGATAAAATGTACGACACCGATAGAACTGCTCAAATATAACGCTGCCAAGTTGTTGACAGATACAAAACCTACAAATAAAACACATCGGGTCTGACATTTCTGTCCGGGTTCCACTGGTGGCGCCATCTCCGACAAACGCTGGAAACTTACTTGTAGACCCAATAGGTTACACCAGCTGAATGACGAATTCACACCCGGCCCTACCATATTTCTAATGCCCTTTCTAATATCTTCGTTTATCCCTTTCACAGGAAGGATTTCCCCAGGCTTGAAAAACCGCCTTCATAACCTCGATTCACAATAAAGAATCAAAGAATGAAATAACCCATCCCTAGAGAGCCGTAACAAAGTCGATGTAGTTGCAACCGATTTTACCAAGGCCTTCGATAAGGTCTCTCATCGTATAATACTCTTCAAATTCTCTGCCCTCTGATTTGAACCCATACTGGATATTCTCTTACATGTCCAACCGTTTTTAATGTGTCCGTTTTAGGTCAGCCTACTCAGTTCCATTTTTGGCCACCTCTGGCGCTCCACAAGGCAGCCATTTGGTCCTCTTCTTTTTATATTAAACATAAATGATCTCGATAGAATCATCAAACACTTGTCTGTCTCCCTATACGCCGACGATACCAAATTTTTCAAAACCATTTTCTCACCCATTGACTCCTTCCTCCTTCAACAAAGTCTTGGCAGTTTTTCGATCTGGTGCCTCAAAAATTGTTTGGAACTTAATGTCGCCAAATGCCAATCCATCACTATTTTACACAAGCGGCACCAAATTCTTCCCCGACTATACCTTCTTCACAACCAACCTATCTCCTTCGTTCAATCTCTTTGCGACCTCGGTATTTTGGATGAGATAATCCTCAAAGCCAACTCTGTGCTAGGTTTTGTAAAACGATTGTCCAAAGAATTAAATTTTTTTTTTTTTTTCTAAAAGAGCTTAACACTCAAGTGGGTATGAGTACACTTATAATGCCTCAGCATGTGTTAAGTTTTTTTTAGAAAATGGGATAGAGAGAGAAAGAAAGATTTTGGGTTAAGTGGTTATTTCACTCCTTAGGTGGCAGCCAACATTTAATGGGGAGTCTAAGTTCTTAGTGGAAGTTGGCTTGATGTTGATTTCTAGTCAACTACTCATCTTACTTGATTTTCGTTAACTGAAAAAATGGATGTCTTTCGGGCGAGGCTGGAATTCCAACACCAAACCTTCCGATTTGGAAGCCAGTCCACTATTACTTGAGCCACGGCCACCCACTTGACAATATCCCTCTATATTACCTTTGTTCGCCCGCTCCTAGACTCAAGGGTGGTCCCCATATCATCGTGTTCATATCTCGAGAATCAAAAGCATCCAGCGGCGTTTTCTTCGAGGTATGCCCTGGGATGGTCCTTCAATTTTACCCAGTATCAAAACCGTCTCAACCGTATTAACGCAGAGATATAGCCGACTTTCTCTTCATTCATCGACTCCTTTCAGGTCACGTTAAATGCGCGTCCCTTCACAACTCTCTTTTCTTCAACACCAACCCTCATAATCTACGTACCCCTTGTCACTTCTTTCTGCCCACCCACCACACCTCTTATGGCGCGAATGAACCAATCTCCTCTATCAGGGCAAACCTTACAGCCTTTGACTTTTACCGCGCCACTTCCTGCCTCAAATCCGTTCTCCTTCACCACTCCAACCAACCTTAGTTTTAAGTTTAAGATAGTATACCTTGTATTAAGCAGAATAAATAGGGGCTTTCGTCCCACCAAAATTATTAAGAAATAGAACTACGGCAAAAGTAAAACGGTCCAAAACTGTGTTATACTCCTCAAAGCTCAAGCATCCTCACTCTACACGACACGACACGACCCTCTTTTTAAGCATCGGTCGGCTGGTGTGGTATTCACCAAGCACAAAGCTACTTCACTGCTAAATGTTTAAGCAATATTTAATGAATTGCGGTCTTACTAATGCCCAAAGTTGCTTCTATCTCACGGTATGTTACATGCCTATCGGTTTCAATCATTTCGCGTGCGGCATCAATGTTTCCTTGAACAACATCACTGCAAGGACAGCTTTCACGCATTTGAGCTCTACAAACCAGTTAGAAATTGTAGTATCTGGTGGTATTTCGTCACCAAAGGCCTTATGAAGTTGAGCTATGTAGTGTTGTCGAGCTAGACCACATTTAAAATCATAAAAAATCATCTAAACAAATCCTTCACGAGGAACTTCTATTTTTTGGACTGAATACTGTAAAAATGAAACCATTAAGCGCTCTTTGACGTGCCATTTTTTCTTACTACAAAAAGTTTAGAATTTTAAGAATACATATGATGTTTGGTAACGTCAAAAGAGTCAGTGCTGCAAGGACTGAAACGAATAAAATTTGGAAACTTCAAAGTAAAAAAAAATTTTTTTCATAACTCATGTAAATTTTTTTATTTGCTTTAAAACTCTGTTTTTATTAAATTCATTCACAATTACAAAAAATAAAAAAAAATTATTTGGGTTCCCATTTTTTCCTCAACTTCTTTCGAATGTCCTTCATAAGGTTGGTGACAGTTACATCCGAGATCTTTTTGGATGCTCTTTTCCATTTAGCACTAAAATCCTTTACGTCCTTTGCACACTGCTCACTTTTCCTCAATTTAGGTTTGACCTAAGCCCAATACCTTTCAATGGGACGGCACTGTGGAACATTGGGTGGATTTATGTCTTTTGGGATAAAGTCGACATTTTTAGTAACAAGAAAGCTCAACGTTGCGTGAGCATAGTGAGCTGAAGGTAAATCTGACCAAAATAATGTTGAGCTCTCGTGTTTGTTTAAGAAAGGAATCAACCGTTTTTTTAGGCACTCGTTAATGTGCACTTCTTCGTTAATTGTTCCCGTTGTAATAAACGATGAGCTTCTGTGTCCACATTGGCAAATGGCCTGCCAAACGAGATATTTTGACCCGAATTTTTCCATCCCAATCGATGTTGTTGATTGCGGAAGAATCTCAGCTTCAAACGAGTTGTAAAACTGGGCACCTGGAAGAGTAGTAAAGTCGGCTTTGACGTAAGTTTCGTCATCCAAAAAACGAAGCACGCTGTCTTGTTGCCGATCAACCCATATAGCTTTCGGGCTCGTGTTTTTACGATTTTTTTTACTTTTGGTGTTTTTTGTTTTTTCGTGTTTTTAGACCGTTACGTTTTTTAGATCTCTGTACCATTTGGTTGGTATTACATTTCCAAGCAACATCTCTGGGTGACATAGTCCGGTTTTTTACGATGGTACCGACTATTTTCCTGTCCAAATTTGTATTATGTGCTGCACTTTTAGCTCCACTTTTCTCTTTTCGCTTAACAGTCAACGTCTCCAAATATCGTTTAATAACAGAATCCACTGTACTACGTGCTATGTTTCAATTTTTTGCGATGAAATGGTTTGGACGCGAAGTATTTTCGAGCCATTTCTCGATGATCTGTTTACGGCGTTCCTCTTGACTCATATTTTACAAATATTTTGAGCCGCACCGAACTAAAATCAATAACAAACTGAAACTAGAGAATATACAGGCTAATTTGGGCACAAAATGGGATTGCAATTTTTACGCATTGGAAGTATAGCCCGTATTAAAATTTACAGATTTTATTCGTTTCAGTCCTTAAGACCTTATCAAATAACTCTCGTACCTCCACGCGTCTGTGGGATGTGATTTAGATCCACACCATTTAAATAATTCCTTTTCTTAAAATCGGCGACAGTTCGGTAACGACTAACACCATCTATCCCGTTCCCGTAGTGGATCATGGTACTCGTAACATAAACCACATTGTGTTTCAGTGTGTGTCAAAGAGTGATGTAATATAAAATCGAATGCAGTGGGATTGGACTGTATGTACTTCTATCCACTAAATTCGTAAAACAAATTATGCCTTGGATATATGTACATAATATCCTCTATCTATCCTTTCCACATTGCAAATCCATGTATCACAAGATAAGAGTTTCCTACTCTCGGAATTATGCTAAGGTTATACCAGTGCCTAAAAACACCACATAGAACAAACCGGATTATTACAGTTCTAAAGGATGTTTCAACAAGACCTGTGCGATTTTAAATGCCTATTATTATGTAGCTGGTGTACGCAAGGTTGGTATGTGGTCATCCATTTGTGAATTTTACCATGGGACGCAAAATCGTTGAATTTTGTTATGAAAATTCGCGGTCAATCGCTGCAACAATGCGAAAAATTCATTCCAATTTTGCACGTTATCATCTGCCTTCCGAGACGTGTGTGCGGAATGTAATCAACAAATTCCAACAGACGGGCTTAGTGCAAGATGTGAAGGCGCCGAACCGTTTTCACCCCGGACTTTCAGTGGAAAATATCACTGCAGTAAAGAAAAGTGTCGAAAGCGACTCACACACCTCCCTTCACCACCGATCTCAGGAGCTTTACCTCTCCACAGCCACAATGAACCGAATTTTGATGAAAGATTTGGCTCTCCATACATACAAGGTCCATTTAGTGCGAGAACTGAAACCGGCCGACCACCAGCAGCACCATAGATTCTCGGATTGGGTTCTGGAAAAGAACACCCTGAACGGGTAACTATTTGATGCAATCTATTGAACAGAGGTATCAAAGGGCCGTAATTTTTATGAAGCTCGAAAAGCCATTACGGTAAATGGAGAGAGCGCTACTGAGATATGGTAAGCAAGTTTTTGTGGCCGGAGCTCGATGATATGAATACGCATGACCTCTACTTGCAACAGAGTGATGCTACGTGCCATACAAGTTGCGAAACAACCGAGTTATTGCACACGAAGTTTCCTGGCCGTGTAATTTCGCGGTTGGTCTAGACCAACCATCCGTAAACAATGCCGATTCTGAAACCGAATATTAAAGCCGCCATCGCCGAGATAGAGCCCCAATTATTTGCAAGAGTGATTAAAAATTTCGAAAAAAGAATGAGGGTCTACAAGCAAAGCCGAGGCGGTTATTTGGAAGATATTGTATTCCATAAATATTCCCCATGTGTCTACTTTACGAAGCAGTAAATTTTTTAGAAATATCTCTACATTACATTTCTTGTTGTGTTCATGTTCGTCTAAAAGCTGCCTTAATTAAAATTCTAGATGATTTAAGAAAAGATTGGGATAAAAACAGCATATCTACAAAGTGCCGCAAAAGCCATCACCCTTTCGGAAGTTGATATAATTTTTGCAAATAGCGGAAAATGTAAATTCTACTTTGACATTTTTGAAGTAAGCAGATACAAAATACGCATCAATAAGACATAAATCGCTATACCCATAAAGAACGCGGAATAGTTTTAACGATTTTTTTGCGGAATAATTCGTCGGCGGTGTTGGTGGGCAAACACTACAACGTTTAGCCGCTAGCCTAGAAGAGTATGGGACTACACGAGATGCTACAAGGCCTGTCGACACCGTAGTAATCGTTCTGCTGAGAATATCGCAGCTCTGGTTAAAGATGAAAACGCCGCGGCCAAACGACTACTGTGGACGGCGAGCGCTACAGAGCTATGCTCAACGATTTTCTCGTTCCTCAATTATGAATTGGGACAAAAGAACAAGTGGTTCCAACAGGATGGAGCAAAAGCGCATACTGCACAAGCCACAACGGAAATTCTGAGGATTGCATTTCCGGGTCGCCCAATCTTTCGTTTGGCGATGTGCACTGGTCGATGTGATCATCTCATTTAATCGTTCCCGACTTCTTTTTCTAGGATTTTTTGAAGTCACGAGTTTATGTCAACAAGCCTCAGACTCTTGAAGCCCTCAAAGAGTATATCCGTCAAGGAGGCGAGGTCCTATCGCCAGAAGTTGTGGCAAGAGTGATAGAAAATCCCACAAATCGGGCCCGATTGCTCATCAATCTTGGCAGCGGCCCATACAATTTTTGCGACTTAATAGAAAAAAATCTAAGACATCAAATAAACATAAACCAAAAACAAAACTAAAGTTCTTTACTCATAAAAAAAATTACAGCCAAAGAATATCGAGTGACAACTTTTGTGCCACCTTTTATTATGTGCCTATTGAATTTTTCCAAGGCTTTTTAATAGTGTAGACCATCAGTTGAAGCGACAATCCTGTTTTGGTAACAATACTGCAGCTCTCATTTTCAATTACTTGAACGGTAGGTTTCAACAACTGCGAAACAGCCTGGGAAGCTCAACTGTCTTCGGGGTGCATTTAGGTGTACGGTAAGGATTAATTTTAGAACAGCAATCATTCTTATTATTTGTAAATGATGATATGATGCCCAGCTCTACCTTACCAAACCGATTGGCTTAATGAATGATTGTGTAGCTGAACTTAAATCTTGTTATCAGCAATGACAAGATTAATTCCGTTTCTTTGCCAAAAATAAATTTAATGGGAACAGTGATTCAATATGAAAATCAGGTAAAAAACCTAAGGATTGTACATTAATTGCAAATTGTCTTCCGAAACCCACATGAGCTATTTAATTCACAAAGTATATGTTATGTTAGTTTACGTCAACTTTATATATGACCTACTTATGTTCCGACCCTAGTAAAATCTAAGCTTGTAAGACCACTTTTTAGGCCCATAATAAACTACAGCTCAGTAGTTTATTCCATCGTTAATGTATTGTCATTCAGAAAATTAAAGTTAGCACTTAATTCAGCGATTCGATACATATATATAATATATAACATATATGGTCTCCAAAAATATGACCTGATTTTCTCAACGAGTCACCGGATCCACCCTTAGACAACGTATAAATATTTTAAACTGCACCTTTAGGTTTCATAATGGCTCATTCAAATTGTACCCCAAATACTTACGTCCCTAATTTCAGCGTCTTCAACAGTCAAGGCTTATTTGTTTTTCATACCATTTGACTTTGGAATTCAATACCAATATACATACGTCAATCTAGTTCGCTTTCCATGTTTAAAATTCTGGCCATCTGATTTGTAAAAATTAATTGTAATAACCAGATTTTTAATTGATTGTTACTTTTTTCGATTAATTTTAAACTTAAAATAAATATATTTTTATTTATATTTTTGTTAGTCTTACACTGCTATTATTTTTTTTTTTTGCAGGACTTATTTCCGATGAAACGAAAAAGCAACATGAAATGATTCTGAACTCCGATGTCACGAAAAAACGACATCAAGTGATTCTCTCCCCGACAATCATCCCTGGTGGAATCTTCTTCGAGCAAACAAAGCGATACCTTCCAAACGATTTGCTGCTGAAAACGCAAATAAACGAGCATAGCACAAGGAGGAATAAAGCATTACTCGTAGAATAGAAGGTATGGGCAGCGCTATTAGGGCCAAAATCTTGGCGGTTCAGGAAAAAAGTTCACGGAACTTCGAAAACTTGACAGTACTTGCACTCCTTTGACTTTTGAGGTACTCCCGAAGAATCTTTAGACTCGACGTGTTGGTCACGCTAAGCCTTTCAAGCTATCTACGTTAACTACACAAAAGAGCATTTTTAGAACATGGTACTGGTAGACGAAAACCTATACAAAGGTTACAATTTTTGAACTCTTCATTTCTTTATTTTACAACTCGTCATAGGTATCATTGAAGATAACAGCTCCGGCATCTAGAGTGCTTGCTTAACTCTAATGGAGGAGCAATGCAATAAAATTATTACTGAATTCTTGAGAAATGTTGGAACCCTATTTGTCAAAAATGATGATAAATGCCCTCAGACATCAGCAAAATCAAAGCCACAGTAGCACAATCCAAAGGAGTAATTCTAATCAATCTATAGGGTATAACATACACAAACCATTTCCGTACTCTACTAATTGGATTCAAGGATTAACTGGATACTACGCTGATGGCTTTGAAGATTTATTTGTCTCATGTCACATAGTCAACGGATATGATGGAATACTCGTATTAACTCAAATTGTCCGCTGTTAACGGACAGGTAATCAACCCGTATTCGAAACAGATGTAGACCTAGCATGGAATATCCACTATCCGCCTGATTGAAGAAAACATTACATCCTTTCAAAGGCAAACAAATAGTGCGGACATACACTCTCTAGTACATCAACTTACTCGTAGAGCCCATCTACAACTTGAAGCGCCCTTCAATGAGATTCAGATGACGGTAGCTCAAAACTTCATGATAAATTCTCCCTAAGGCGCGTGGCTATACACAAAATTTCAATTAAACTTTGATGGGGATTTGTTTTAACGACTCCATCGTCTACATCTCTCATATCCTTTGAGTGCGTGTTTCCAAGAAATACAACACAACTACCACCCACTGCTGCCGCAATCAAACCGCACCGGCGACAACTTAACAAATATTCTAAAACCTCCAACTAGCACCAATACTTGTATCTACGACAATCTACATACACATACTTGTAGGTACGCGTGGATATATGTATTCGTATAAACTGACTAAGGATCCTGCCGCAAGGAGGTATCAATTTATTTCATGTTATCAAGGAGCCTAATGAGTTTCTCTCGTATAGTACTTGCTCCTCCGCAGCATCATCGGAACGAATATATCGGTATTGTTGGATGTAGCCATACGTATAGTGGTTGAGGTGGTTGGTCATAGTCTTGGCCAGAGAGAATTTATGTTTGTCCTTTATTTATTGGTTCTCATATCCTGCTTAATGTCCTATTGCCGCTGGAATTTGGTCAATAAATTCTCCGTTTACACTGTGAACAAACATTTCGGTCCAGCCTTAGACATGTCCATCCGGCCATTGAGGTGGCTACCGTAGTACACCACTCTGACAACGCCCTCTATTTAATGTGGGTCAATGTGCGGGTCGGTCATTATTGTCCTGACATTGAAGATGCTCTACCATGGATATTTTTTCGAACCATATACAAGTGATAGGTATCCATAGTAGTTGGCAATGGTGAAGTGAGCGTGTAACAGAGTAATTTGATGGTTGCTCTAGTTTTTTGTCCAGGACAAGACGAACAACAGTGTTTGGTTGGTAGTTTGTTTTGTTTCGTGCTTTGGAAGGATATTTTTTCATTTGGTTATTTAGAGAGTTTTCTTCTTCTTTTTTTTTTTCTTTTTTGGGATAGAGAAAATGGCTCAATGACTGATGGAGGTATATGACGGTTGTTGGATAGAAAGGGTAAGGCGTTAAGTCTCCAAATGGCTTGGAAACGTTTTCAAAGTTGGATTTAACAAGTTGTAATAAATATCGCACTTTATGTGATGGACTTGGTTATTGTTGTAGTGGATGGAGGAACTTTACTTACTTTCGAGAAGATTGAGTGGAAATATGTAAAGAAACATCTGCGGATGGAGCAAAGGATAGAATTACAATTTTGATTAAGGGCAAAACCAAACTCATAAAAAGCTGAACCGAAATATATGTAGATGATGCCATCCCGATTTTCAGTTTTATGATTAATACTAAATTGTCTTATTTGGGAAAGTCAAGAGGCCTTCAATAACTTAAAGATATTAAAAATCTTTTCATGAAACAATCGCGGTGCTAGTACAAAAATGGAAAATCTTAATATGAAACGAGTAAATAGACAAAGCCTATTTTACGATTAGGGTATACATTATATTATGTCAATCTAGGGTTGACCTTTAGTGTATAGTAGCTAGGATTTCACATTTCAAATCACATCAATTGCGCTTATTTTACGCCCTCATGGAATTACTCGACACTAGTCCCGTCCAACTATAAAGATTTGCCAAATTTATTAAGAATAGTGATGACCAGAAGAAATTACTAATTTCGTCCTTTCCTGTCAGAACTAACTCAATCTCAGAAAGAGTACGTATCGCGGATAAATTGGCATCACAGAATCCATAGCTGCGTCAGCAGTTAGTCAGTTCAGAATATAGAGTGTTGAAATAAAGATGGGAGCGAGTCAACGACATTTTGCAAACCGTGAGTTAGCCCTGTGAATGGAACAATTGATGGCTGACGTTAAAACTATCCTGGAACTCCAATCACCCGCCGTCAAGCAACTGAGATGCAAGAAGTTCCTTCCATCTGGTAGTCTATTTTCGTCAATGTGCCTCTAGTCTAAGCGAGATAACATCTGCTGCGTAATCCTAAGAGAAATATTAAATTTGTGTGGGCCAAAGCCAGGGCAATTATTTTAACTTATTTCATTTGTTGAAGGTTGTTTTGCAATTATTCGGTAGGAAAAAATTCTAGTTGATCATAAACCATTTTATGGAATTTCTAAGATACCGTCAAAGCTACCAGACCAAATTAAATGCAAGCTCCTAAAACAGGGACAAGATCATATGCTCGGGAATTGAAAAGCGCTTATATTTGGCGGAGTAGTTAAGAACTACAGCAGACGCAGAACAAGTGTAAGCAGCCGTGTTAAAACTTACTCTTAGAATACGACTGGTATCAATGGATTCTTTCCATTTCGGCTAGAGTAACAGTTCGCTACTGTGGGACCAATCAATTAGTTGATGGAACGGCGGACAAGTCTTTTTTTCGACACGTCGCCAATCATCTCAAAAAGAGTATGCCTATTTTTAAATAAAAACCAATTTGACAAGTTTGATACGGCACCAGGTTTCACGTCGATTAAAGGAATCATTGGCCTATTGCAAAATGGACTATAGCTAGACCCAAATAAGTAAAGATCTTTACCCTTCACGATGTGCTATTTTGGTGGTTGCGATAACTAATGACGATATTTCGTCCAAAAAAATTGTTGTACAAGGTGGCGCAAAAGTTGTCATCCAACGGCTGTAATTTTTTTATGAATGAGAAAGACGATGAAATGATATTGGCTAAGTGGCCGCCACCAGAATTGATAACCAATCGGGCGCGATTTTTTGCATTTTCCATTACATTTGCCAGAGCTTCCGGCGGTAGGTCTTGACATTCTTGACCGATATTCTCTTCGAGGGTTTCAAGAGTCTGAGTCTTGTTGACATAGACTGGTGACTTCAAACAACTCCACAAAAAGAAGTCTAGAACGATTAAATCAGGCGGTCTAGATTAGCCGATCCGGAAATGCAGCCCTCAGAATTTCGGTTGTGGCTCGTGCAGTATGCGCCGTTGCTCCATGCTGTTGGAACAACATGTTCCCCAGTCCCAATTCATCCAATTGAGGAAGGAGAAAGTCGTTGTGAAGGGTTCTGTAGCACTCGCCGTCTAAAGTAGTCGTCTGGCCCGTTTTCGAAAAAATAAGGCCCGAGGACGCCTCCAGCGTAAACAGCACACCATGCAGTAACCTTGAGCGGGTGTAATGTCTTTTCGTGCATAATACGCGGATTTTCGCTGCCCCAGATCGATAATTTTGCTTATTCACACATCCACAGATATTGAAATCGGCCTCGTCGCTCATGATGATTTTGGATGAAAAGTTGTCTCCCTCGTTGTCGAGATTAAGCATGGCTTGAGCGTAGGTTACACGTACTTGGCGATCAACAGCTAACAGCTAATACACTGTCTGTACTTTGTAAGGGAACATCTTACAGTCTTTCATCAAAATTCTCTGTGAGACTGCCGATTGATATCCAATTGCGTGGCACGTCGTTTTGTCGATACTCAGGGGTCCTCTGCTACATCTTCGACCACAGCTTCAAAATCGTAACAATTATTCTGCGTTCTTTAGGAGTATAGCCATTCATGTCTTATTGTATCTGCTTACTTCACAAATATCAAAGTAGAATTGACCATCGCCGTCGTTTGCAAAAATTATAGCATCTTCCGATAGGGTGATGACTTTTGCGCCACCTAGTACATGTGTCGGAATAAGTGCCCGGGATGAATTCGTTTCCAGCGTGGCCGTGTTTTGCAATTACGAGTGTTAATATTCTTTTAAAAAAATGCGCGCAAGTAACAATAAAAAAGTCAAATATGTCGTCTGGTTGAGGAGTCATTGAGTTGAAACTACTTCGATTTACTTTAGGTGGGGATCTTGGATATCTCCTCGAAACTTGAATTAAATAGCTTAATAGGGAACTCACCGGACATCACTGGGGTCTATCTAACTCTCAATTGTAAGTTCTATCTTTAGTAAGAAGTTGAGCAGTAGTTTGTTCTTCTCCCTTGCTTTCTCGAAGAGGTTGTACAACCCTTTGTCACCAACATCCTGAAGATAAGTTGCCAATCATATATATATATACATTGCAAAATCCTAGTTTCAAATACACCTTGATCAAAAAGTTCCCGACCACACCCACCGTGTGGCGCTTCCATTGTTCTAGTTTGAGTTCTGTTTTTTTTTGTTAAGTTGGCAAATCTGTTGTTGATATTCCCTCTAAATCTTAGCATTATAGCTTGACATTTGCAAAAGTTACGTAGCCAAGAGTACATCTATCTCTGTGTGTGTTGGCGATTTTTTACAATTTTATAAATGGATTTAAATTTGCAACAAAACGGAGTTAATGGTGCGCGAACGTTGGAAATGTTGGAAAAGTGTTTCGGCAACGATTTTCTAAAGAAAATGGTCGTTTACCAGTGGCACGAGCGGTTCAAAAGTGGTCGTGAGTCAATCGAAGATGATGAACGCAGTGGCAGACCATTGACATTGAAAACAGACGAGAACATTGACAAAGTAAAAGAAATGTTGGTCAATAACCGCAAATTAACCATCAGAGAGATAGCAGAGAACTTGAACATTGCCTATGGATCCGTCCAAGACATTTTGGTTAATGATTTGGGTTTCCGTCGTGTAGCAGCAAAGTTGGTGCCAAAAGACCTCAATTTCATGCAAAAAAGAGACCGTGTTGACATTGCAAAAGAGATGATTTGCGAGGCTGAATCCGATCCCACATTCATCAAAAGGATCATTACTGGAGACGAGACGAGACGTGGGTTTATGAGTTCGACACGCAATCCAGACATCAGGCCAGTGAATGGCGTTCACCAAATGAGCCGAGACAAAAAAAAAACACGTCGTTTTCAGTCAAAAAAGAAGGCAATGCTCACGGTTTTCATGGATTACAACGGTGTAGTGCATCATGAATTTTTACCAGAAGGCCAGACAGTAAACAAAGAGTATTATTTGGGCGTTATGGGAAGTTTGCATGAAGCAATTCGCCGAAACACACCAGAATTGTGGGCAGAAAACTCGTGGACTTTGCACCATGCGCCATCATCATTCGCAATAAATACCATCCAACAGCCACCGAATGCACCTGATCATCGAGTTAAAAAAAACCACTACGGTGAACGCGTTTCAGCAGCCGAGAGGAAGTAATGGAAAAATCGCAGGAAGCACTTAGGACATACCGAAAACCGAATACAAAAAATGTTTCGAGGATTGGATCAAGCGCTGGCATAAGCGTGTTGCAGTCGATGGGGATTACTCTGAATGGGACAATATAGATTTAGATGAATAAACTTGTATCTCCAATTTTCTGAATACATTCCGGGAACTTTTTGATCAATGTAACCAATGTTCTCCCGAATAGGACTCTTTGATGAACGCCTCATGCCAACAATTGTGATAGATAAAATTGGAGAGAAAATAGGATCGTGTGCATCTCGTTCGAATAAAGACGTCAGTGTCTTAAGCGAACCTATCACATGGAATGCTATCATCAACAAAAAATGGGTTAAGATTATTAAGTCTGAAATTACCGGACGCAATTTCTTACTAAGCAGGATCTGCTTTTATTAGAAAAGCTATAGGTTCTAAATATTGATGTCCATTCCGTCTCCAAAGATAGTTACCTGGATTACCGATGAATAGAAGGCAATGGACTGTAGTTTTCAAAAACCTTTGACGTATGGTGTAGCGATTAAGGGAGTTGTATTACGATGCGGTATCGCTGTAGGTCTGCAGTTGTAATAGGTGGACGCCGCAGGAGTCCTAAATTTAAATCCAGGCAGAGATATCAGCATAATATATGTAATTTTCATTGAACTTTCGTGCCAAAGTCGAAATCTCGACCTTATAATCAGTTTATATATTAAAAATCCCTTGAAGATTCAGTCCATAAATTGTAAGATAATTTTAGTGATCCAAACAATATAGTTATAGAGTTGGGCAATCAGCGACAAATAATTGGTTTTTTTCATCTCTCCTCCGCCTATTAGATAAAACCTCCCAGCTCAAGAATATCGAAAAATCCCGCGATAGGAACAATATCCAAATGTTTTAGTTTTTCAGGAAAACTAACTAACACCCGGGGTCCTGGCTCTTCGAAACGGTGAATGAAACCTAGTCACCGAAGCGCAGGGAATAGTTTTCTTTCTGTTTTTTGGGAGAGAGGGAAGCAAGCCCGCCCATCGCCTGCTCTTCCCTTTTATTTTCCTTTAATACCGACTGGGAGTAGGTGCCCACGGTGCTCCATGCGCCTTTGCAACGCAACATCGTGGAAACTATATTTACAGGCGTAATTATCAGGCACAGACAGTCCACTAACACTTGTCATTGCTGATGCCAACTTGCGCAAACGTATGCTGGGCGGTAAACGAGCATCGTAGGGTAATAGTCGTATCTGGATAATGCTTTCACTGCCATGAGGTATAGATAGAAATTAGTGCATGTGTTTAAGCAGCACTTCTAACAACCACTTAATGTTTATTAGATAGAGACAGTGAAAGGGCAAGATGACAATCTGCATTTTCCCTCCCAGTACGAAAGAAGTTTGGTTTAACTATCAAAAAACTGAAGAACAACAATGCTGTCAACTACAATGGTCTCCGACCGGAGCTTTGCACACATGGAGGTGATGTTTTAGAAGTATGCATGCGCCAAATCGTCAACTAGGTATGCGAGAGTTTCCGATTACTAGATTATCTACTCTATATGCCCCATCTTCAAGAAATGAGATCCTAGGTCCTGTAAGAATTATCGAGGCACATCTCTGCTTAATGTCGCATACAAAATTCTTTCTAGTGTCTCATACTCGTCTGCAACAAACTAATCGGCAAGTGCCAGTGTGACTTCCGTCCAGCGGATCAACGATCAACCAAACCTTTACAATAAAGGCCCAACCATAATAGGCGAAAGCAAACTGAAACTAATGTCAAAACTGGACGAAAAGATTCATTAAGTTACAAGTTGCCCATAATAGGATTTTGAAAACGTATCCATCTGCCAAGTTAAGTTGTTATTTGTGCTTTCTGTACTCGTATGTGCATTTGTTCGTGAAAATTATTTTTAATCTATAAAAGTGACTGAAAGTAATCAATTAGAATTAATTAAAGATGTGAAGCTTTTGTATCTTGCCATGGGGATTTTCTTGGTATTAAATGATTTTAAGGATTACCTGAAAAAAAAACGCTACAATCCTGTTGTGTGCGCCGCATAAATCGCGACCGAAACCAAAATTTTTTCTTTAATGTTATATTTAAAAAAATGAAAGAACTAGATAGTACTCAGTTTTTCCTATCACATATGAGTAGTTCAGAAAATATAATTCAAAGTCTCTATTACTGCCTATCAGCAGTAAGTAAAATATGCTTCAATATTATTCCTCAAATCCATCCACATGCACCAGAATAGCACATACAATACATTCGCAATGCAACATTGCAAAATTCACCGGTTTGCTGCATCGAACCATTGCACCGTTTTCGCATCTTCATCACATAATGGAAAATTGCCAAAAACCCAGAGGATAAGTAAAGAAGTCATCACCAGCAAAAGAGAGTTCATCATTAGCAGTGGCCCAAGAAGGGTCTTATCGTACTTCGCACCCAACATGGCAGTTCACAAGGCTTCACAATGTGAATTTTAATAATTTTGTTTTGCTTTTTATTAATTCAAATTATTGTTAAGTGTTAGTCTATTGACTTTTAATAAAATGGAAATGAAGTAAATAACTGTGTTTCATAATGTGTTATCATTCCGCTAATATCCAACATTCGCATATTTAGCATTCAACGTTCTTTTCGAAATACAGTCCACTTAATAATCTTCAAAAAAGCTTGAGGATTCAACAGTCTCAAAACTTAAATTTATTTTCAATTTATTTAACCGACAGCTTGGTTTAAGTACAACATCAGTCAATTTGATTAATTGGTTAATTAAACATCTTGTTAACTAACATAAAGGGAAAAATAGGGCTTGGTTGACTTTATTTCTGGACCACTCATATACGAGGATGAATCCAGAAAATTATTGGTAATTTTGAAACCACGGAGTGTCGGATAGCTGCGATTTTACCGTAAGTTTGAGTATTCAGCCGTTTAATTAAATTTCATTTGTTTGTTTGTGTTTATAAGCTGTCTGTCTCAAGGTGCATCCATGTAATCACTTTCTTAGTAGTTTAAGCCCTGGATCAATAAGGCCAACAAGATCCAGGGTCTTAGGCCGAAAAATTACGCATTATTCTGTTCAGCAGAAGAACTTGTGTCATTATCAAAAACCAAATAGAGCCATTTCTCTTAAATAATTACAGCTCAGGAGACCTGACGGCGGCAACCTGCGTGTGGCAGACCACTTCGCCTGACCTCGGTCTACTTCTCTTATGACTTCGAGGTAGTCATCTCGGAGAAACTAAAGGACTTGGCAAGGTGGAAAGATTGAATGCTGGTGCTGGGCTGTAACGCAAACCCGCATCATCATTATATCTTCCAATTTCAATATTTGCAGTAGAGGGAATTCACCCACCTTTGTGGTAAAAAATAGGCAGGAGGTGCTAGATATCACCCTTGGTGCAAATACAGAAGAGTAGTCGACGAAGCGTCAATATCCGATCACCGATGGATACGCTTCAAAGTGAACTTTCAGAACAGGGTATGTAGTTTTCAAAGACATCATAGGAAGACTAATTGGGTGGAGTATACAGAAGTGGTAAATACTCGTATACACCTGGATACCCAGTATTATCACCTGCTATAATATTGTTAATTTAGATAGGGGGGTTCTGGAAAGCTTTCTGGAAAGCTTGTCCGGATCATCCAAAAGGGTGGAATTGGTAGATAGGTTTAAAAAGAGAAGAGGTTAGCAAATTCTATAATAGGGCGAAGCTTTTTAGATGCGACAGTACATGGAATGAGTACTTTGAATGTAAGTAACAGTTCAAATACCTAGTTAGAAAGTCAAAAAGGGGTTCACGGCAGAAGTACTGCGAATCTATCGCAGTAACAGACAGGGTTTCGAAGTTCTTAGCTACCTCAGAAAAAATGACGGAACCTGGGCTGAAAGTAGCTAAGACGATCGGGTAACACTGGTGGAAATTCAGAATCACATTATCAGACGACTCTGGCATGCTACGGCACACTGAAAATATTAATCGCTCTCTCTCCGAAGAGGAATTAGGCGTTCTGATTAATAGAAAATAATTAAAGTGGGCAATCCAATCCTTTAAGCCGTACGAATCTCTTGGTCTGGATGATATTCTACCGATTATGCTACAGAAAGCACCTTAGGTAGCAATTCAAAAAATTATGGAAATTCTTGTGCACAGTCTAAAAATAGCACAGTAACAGCAAAAGACTTCATACCAATAAGTCTACAATCATTTATGCCTTAAACTCTAGAGCGATAATTGGAGATTCACATTAGGAATAGATGCAGTTTTTTGACTGAGTCATAGCATGCATAACAATATGAAAGAAAAATCTATGGAAACCGCCCTGCACGACGTGCTGGGGAAAATAGAGAAGAGTCTGTACTTCAGTGAACTTGCGATGGCGGCCTTTCTCGTTATAGAAGGACCCTTCAATAGCGTGGAAATGCTCTAGTTGACGCTAACATTGAACAAACTGGTTTTATAACATGCTTGCAAGCAGGAAAATAAACTGTTCAATTGGGCAAAGCTCGGTTAGAATGTCCGTAACCAGCGAAACCCCTCAGGCGGGAGTCATACCGCCACTCCTGTGGGTGTTGGTGATCTATAACATCCTCAAAAAGCTTAATACAATGGGTATAAGTGTCACGGCATACACAGATGACGTGGTCATAATAGTGCAGGGAAAATAATTAAATATTTTAAGCGACATTATGGAGGTTGCCATGAAGACGATCAGCACTTGGGCAAAAAGCTCAATGGTCTCAATGCCAGCCCTCCTCTGGGTGTGATTCTGGACAAAAAACTGAATTGGAATCTTAACGTAGTGGAAAGAATCTGAAAGGTAAATAATGCTCCTTTTATCTGCAAAAGAACGGTAGGAAAAATTTGAGGCTTAAAGCATGATATAGTGCACTGGCTATATACGAGTACAGAGGTGATAAGACCCATACTTTCATATGACGCACTAGTATGGTGTAAAGCAACAAACAAGAAACCGGTTCATGGAAAATTAGCGGCGGTTCAAAGAACGGCTTCCATAGCCATTACAGGTGCATTTCGTACCACACCTACGGCCGCATTGAACACCTTTCTGCACCTAACACCGCTTGATTTGCAGATCAAAAAACTTTCTGGCAACAGTGCGATACGATTCACTAATCTGGGTTACTTCAAACCAATTCTAACGGATGAAATTCCTTCCTTGATCGACTTCGAAATTGCGTATGATATAATATATCCGTAGAGGGTGGACTAGCAAAAAACTGCAATAATCGGGTCAAATAAAATTGCAATTTTTACAGTTGGCTCGAAAACAGAGGAAGGAACAGGTTCTGCTATTTTCTCAGAAGACCCAGAACTAGGAGTGTCTATAAGATGCAAGCAGTGTTTTTTACTCAGAGGTTCTGGCTGTCCTCAGGGCGGCAGATGAGATCGGTATCGGGAAGAGGCATCGCTATCTACATCAATAGTCAGGCCGCTCTTAAGGCAATGGAATCGACTAACATCAATTCTGATACAGTCAGGGGCTGTCGCACAGTGCTCAAAGCACTATGCAGTCCGAAACGGCGTGAAACTGTGCTAGGTACGGTATTAAAATAAATGAAAATCACAAAGACTGCCAGCCAAGTCTTGAAGGACACGTTGTATCTAAGATTCTCTAGCCACTTTTTGACGGCAAAAGATCTAGGAAGTTAATAAAATTAAACAGGGATAGGAATTCTGAAATTACACCATCTCCCACGGAAACATGCAAAGAGATTCAAATTGACAGATAGGATATTTGCATATCCTCCGGTGATCTACAAGCTTTTGAGGACATAACATGCATACTGTGTGAATGCGAGGCAATATCGCGTAGTCGAATAAAATTTTTAGGGAAATACTTTTCCGAAAACCTAGAGGAAATAGACGGCTCGAAGTTTAAAGGCATACTTGCAAAGAAATTGGATATTTCACCAGGGAGATCACTGGTTGCACAGGGATCGCGGTGGCCCCGTTTTGGTTCCTGGTGTCTGTGTGATGGCATATACAATATATCCCACCCCCCGTTTTATCCTATCCAAAGCTAGGGATGTGTCGTTCCTGTCAATTGTGTTGGAAACAGCAGAAATAATCTGAGAAGCTCTGTTCCAGATCTATGTGTTTCAGCCGAATATCGAGGACTAAGGAATATGCCAAACTATATTGGAGAAATTGATTTAAAACATGTACTTATAAGATTTCTACCCAAAAGTGGAAACCCTTACTTTTACTATAAAAAGTATCTTAGCATAGTTTTGATTGCTGTATGTGATGCGAAATATCAGTTCACACACGTAGACGTTGTTGCGAATGGGAGTCAAAGCGATGGAGGTAAAAAATATGACTTAATATATTTTGCAGTTGTTCGTATTGTGCTCTAATATTCCCATATTTACAGGTATACCAAATACACGTACGAAAACTGCTCACCATTTTATTGCCGATGCAGCCTTTTCATTACGCCCATACCTGATGGACCATATCCAGGGGTCCTTTTGACAACTCAGAAATAGTATTTCAACAAAAGGCTGTCGCGAGCTCACCGCACAATTGAAAATGGTTGTGGTATTCTTGTGTCACGTTGGCGCATATTGCTTAGATCACTGCATATGTACGTACCCAGAGAATGCAGAAAATGTTTTGGCTTGCATTACATTACACAATTTCATAACAGTGAATAAGGGAAATTCGTCATACTATTGTCCGAACAACTTTGTGGATTAGAGATGACTCTGGTGGTAATCATCACAATGGACTGTGACGAAGTGAAGTGCTAAGCAACATTCCTTCTATTGCACCATCAAATAATATCCACATGTGTGGTGGAAAGTAGTCAACGACCATCAGAAATATCACCTGTGAATACAAAAATTAACGTACACTTGAAAGCCTATTTTGAACTGGTAATGACTATTTTACTAAAACTAAACTTGTAAAAATAAATAAACAGTGAGTTAAATTAAACCAAAATAGAGAGTTTTATTATGCACTAGGAATCCCTCAGTAATTTTTGTTTTTTCCAAGACTGGTGCAAATATTTCGCCCTTCTCAATTCATCCTTTTCACGGGCGTGGACATCGAAGCTGAAGAAAATCTGGATTCATTAATAAATTCGATCCAGTGATGCAGAAGGCAAACTCTCAATACGTGAAAGGGCATAAATACACTTAGCACTTTGTTCTTATTCTCCGGTGTGACAGTTGATCGTTGTGCTTTCTCTGATGCCTCCGCTGCATACTCGTCGTCGTTATCCTCTCTTTTGTTATATGTAATTGATACTTCTGAACTCTCTTCTGCCCCGACTTTTCTCATTTGGTCGAAATGTCTATTCCAAGTCCGTCCAATTTTATTTTTTTTTTTTTATAAATTAGCGCGCGCTCGACGGAAATTCAGGGAGGAAAGAAGGATAGGTACCGATGTACGTTGGTTTTATATGTCTGAATCTTATAATGACTAGAAAATAGAAAGCTCGACGGGGCATTCCACAAGCAAGTTGTTCTGCTTAGGAACAAATCACGATGTTTCAGAGTACGTCCGAAAGTGGGCTTGACGGTATACTGATGAGCATTCATAGCGCGACGTGTGTTACGGTTAAAGGTTTGAAGGGGCGGAATGCTACTGGCGATTTCTATTTAGCACTGTTGACGAAAATAGCGATAAAAGTGAGACACGAAACCTTTCGTTGTTGTTCGAGGGTGTCCATTGCCATTGAGTAATCGCACGGTTTTGAATCCGGTCTAGCAGATGCAGAGATGTTTTAGGCGCACCTGACCAGATGAGAGCATTGTAACATACTCCAATTTTGGGCGGATGATTGCCTTATATATTGAGGCCAGATCAGAAGGGGAAAAGTATTTCTTACATCGTTTGAGAAAGCCTCGACATTTCGCAGCATTTTTGGCGACATCGAATATATGGTCATTCCAACGTAAGTTACCATTGACACACATACCGAGAATAGAAAATTTTTCGGTTTCGACGATGTAAGTGCCATTCATGGATAATGGCTGAGTATTTAAATTTCACTTTAACGACGGCAGACAGCATTGTGTTTTGGAAGCATTCAATTCCACTCTGTTGATAGTTCCCTGATTGGTTATGCTGCTAATATCGAAATTTAATGAGCTTAACGCACGCTTTCCTTCCCGTTCGGCAGCTGAATAGTAGGGACCTGAGTCCGGAAACGAATATAAAAGCAGGGAGAACTGACGTCAGGAAACAGATATATTGGATTAGAACTAGCAGACATGAGGTCATTTGCGAAAATTAAAAAGAGTATTGGAGACAGTATGGAGCCCTGGGGCACACCAGGGAATTTTGATTTCTAATCCATTGAAGAAGAGAGTCGTCGATCCGAAATGCACGCATTCCGACAAAATATCGTCAATCTTAAATGCATACATTCCCACAAAATATCCTGATGTCAAACTCTGTCAAATGCCTTAGAAATATCAAGTGCAACTAGCTTGCTTTCGCCAGATTGATGTACACTTTAATTCAGCTTTTCTGTGAGACATGCCATCAAATCACCAGTGGACCTTAATTGAATGATTCTAAAAATGCTGCGTAATGCAATGAGATAATGGCATAATCTTCCCGATCCACTTGGCTATATTTCTATTGCGCATTTGACATTGCTTGTGAGGCATATTGAATTGATCATTTATTCTCATCCGGGTACATGTGACTTAATACTGCGCCCACTACATACGGACTAGCATCTGTTGCTAAAATCAATGGTAATGTCGGCTCGTAGTAAACTAATACAATATCTGACAGCATGTATGTTTTTACGTTTTAAAATGATTTTTCACATTGTTTGCCCCAGTAAAAATGGATCCTTTATTTTAGGAGTTTATTACATAATAGGGTACAAAAGAGTACTTGGATTATTAAAAACCTGCTATAATAATTTATGAGCCCAACAGAAGCTCGTAGTATTTCTTCCTTATTACTTGATCGCCTTATGTTTACGCCTTATCAACTTTACTTTTAACTTTATGTATGCTGTTACAATCAATTATGTACCCACAATACTCTATGCGATCAGCCAAAAATTCAGACTTTTCGAGATTCACACTCATATTGTAGTGATGTAATTCCTCTAAACGTTGTAGATGCAAACAGTCATCCTCTACAGTAATTTTTATGTCATCATGAAACATTTTTACGCTCGGAATGTCCTTAAGGATCTGCTCCATATGACGTTGCCATTTAGCTGGTGCACAGGCAACATCAAACATCATCCTTTTTGGTCTGTATAATCCTTTATGTGTCCTTATCGTCCGGGTATAGTTCTAGTTGCAAGTACGCTCTAGATAAGTCGATCTTTGTGAATTTTTTTCCGCCAGCCATTGAAGCGAACAATTCATCGGTAGACGGTTAAAGGTATTCGTCAATTTGTAGAAATTGATTGATTGTGACCTTATACGTGACCTTAAGTACAGCTACTATTAGTGTAGCCCATTCACAGGTGTCTACTTTCTCATTGAACTGACATTTCTAATTCATCTTCAACAGATTTAATTATTGAAAATGCCACTTTACGAGACTTAATAAAAATTGGTGTAGACTTTCTCATGTGTAATCTTGCCTGTATAGCTGTGATCTTACCTGTTGTAGTCGAAAATACTTTACGAGGGTTGTCTGAAAAGTTTCCGACCGAACAATAATACAAGACATTTTATCTGAAATTTTTTTTTAACTTTTCTACATAGTCTCCTTGTAACTCTACACACTTCTCACAGCGATGCTCCCATCTCTCTAACCCGTCCAAATAGTACAATACTTGGCGTTTTTCTCTGCAAAATAATTGTTCACGAAGGTGATTGCCTCCTCATTTGACGAAAATCTCTGTCCTCCGAGCGCAGTATTTAGATGAGGGAACAAAAAGAAGTCGCTTGGGGCTGGATCTGGTGAATAAGGCGGATGGTCAAGCAGCTCAAACCGTAATTCATGGATTTTCGCCATAGCAACCGCTGATGTGTGAGACGGCGCGTTGTCTTGGTGGAACAGGAATTTCTTTTTCTGCAAATGTGGCCGTTTTTCCGCAATTTCTGCCTTCAGCTTGGCAAGTAATGCTCCTGTAATGGTTTTTCGTTTTTGAAGATAATCGATTAAGATAACTCCTTTACTATCCCAAAAAATAGTCGCCACCACTTTCCCAGCCGAAAAAACTGTTTTTGCTTTTTTTGGAGCCGGCTCGCCCTTTGCAGTCCACTGTTTTGACTGAATTTTTGTTTCGAGCGTATAATGGTGTATCCAAGTTTCATCTGCAGTAATTAATCGGCGGCAAAACTCGGATTTATTGCGCCTAAACTGCGCCAACAGAGCGTTGGAAATGTTCATTCGAACACGTTTTTGGTCTAACGTAAGCAAACCCGGCACCCAACGCGTGGACAGCTTTCTCATGCCTAAATCTTGATTTAATATGTAACAAACACGTTCTTAGGATATTTTCGTAACCTCTATTATCTCTCTCACTTTAATTCGGAGGTCGTCTAACACCATTTGGTGAACTTTAGCAATATTATCGTCAGTGGTTGCAGTTTTTGGACGTCCCGAACGTTCAGCAACTCCCAAGCTCTTACGGCCACGTTTAAATTTAGCTGCCCAAAATTTCACTGTGGTAAATGATGGTGCAGAGTCCCCATATATAGAGTCCAACTCATTTTTAATTTGCGTAGGCGTATTGCCTTTCAAAAACAAGAATTTAATAACAGCTCAATACTTAATTTTTCCCATTTTCACAAAAAACACTCACATCGACTCACTCAAAGGACTGTCAACTAAAAACTGCGCATCCAACATGACTGAAACTTCGGTAAGTAACTGTCAAAAGATGCACAACTAGCATTCACTAGTTTTTATTAACGAGGGCCGCTATCTTTACTTTGCGGTCGGAAACTTTTCAGACAACCCTCGTATCATATCTTTTACGTTTGTTTTATTTAATTTGTTGGAACGTATATGCATTATTTTATTTATTTTTTTGAAAATTTTATTCCAGTTTAGTTTTATTTGCCGAAGCCATTCCCGACCCAGAAGTGGATTTCATTGCGATCTTACTATGTACATTTTTAATTTTTGCATGTCCGAATTTGTACGTCTACATTAACATAACCAAAGCACTCGTTTATATTCCCACAAAAATTCACCAGTTCCGCATCATTCTTCTGTAATCTCGATTTCCCAAAGTGCTTCTTTGCATCCGCCAAACCGACCTGAGTTACAGGTGATCCAGTATCTATTGTATTGTATTTGAAAGGTGAAAAGAAAATTACAGCTCGCAAGACATTTTAGAACGAAGTTTTACCTTAGCTGGATCATCAATTTGGAGCATTTCATCTGATATTTGACAAATTTCGTCGACTCGAATGTTTTCTGTCTCAGCTAATTCTTCTAATTCTTGAAATAAGCTCGCTTTAAACGTCCTTTCGTATTGCAGTACGAGCAGACTATATTCAAAAATCTACATTTGTTTGCTAAATGGTCTATGCTACCATATCGGCAGCAGGTTAGCGTTCGTTCCATTGCCGGTCTGGATGACGAATTTGAATTTTGTAACCCCTCTTCACTTGTACTCTTCTTCTTTTTAATGTCTTTCTTTTACCAAGTTGACATCAGCTGTGAATTCCTTATTTTTATGTAATTCCGCTCTACCTTTTTCCAAACAATTGCTTTTGCAATATCCAAAGCCGCTGCTAGAGTTAATTTTTGCTTTTCCAATAGTCTTTTTATACGCGTTGATTTTTTAGGCCAAATGCACCAAAATTGCAACCAGTTGATAACCGCCTTAATGCGTTTAGAAATTCTTCAAAGCTCTTCTACAACATAACTAAACCAGAAAACAAATAACAACCGAAGTGGACCAGGTGAAATGGAGCAAATCCGTTGGCCAGTGAAATCTTTTTGACACGATGACATGCAGCAGTGATAACATCGATTTAAAGCCATTTGAAACAGATGGATGTGACAAACTTTTTGAAATAAGACCATTTTTTTGTGAAAAATAAGTCAACGGATTCTAAAATACTTATTCGAAAAGTAGAGCTTCTTGCGGCGGGTGAGCAAATAATACCCATTAACTGCCATCACGAACTGAAGCAGTATAACCCAGCCAAGCCTCACAAGTGGGGTTACAAGAACAAAGTTCTAAGTGGAGTTTTCGGATTCAGTTACGACGCCAAAAATTTTGCTGGATAGTAGAATAACACCTTCTCCGAAAATGCACCTGATTTAGGAGACACTGGAGACTTAGTGACGAGGTTTACATCTTCATAAACATGTCAACGACCAATATTTTCATGGCAATTAGTATCACAGTCCCAAATTGCAAGTTCACCTGTACAAAAATCAATTACTATCTTTGGGCACAGTCAGACTAAACCTAGTCACCAATTCTAAAATGCGAACAGAGAAAGAACTGAAACAACGAGGTTGTGGAAGCATGAATAAAAAAACACTTAATGGAGTGAAATTGGGATAGGTATCCTAGTTTGATAACAAACCTCAAAACATGCTGTCACAGTGGGTTGGAAGCAAGCCAGTCATCACCAAATAGACAGAGATATCCCTACTCCTCAAGCTGTTGAGGTTTGTAGTAAATATATGGGTGACGTAGATTTGCTGCATTCCACGCTTGGGTTATACAGAGTCCCTTTGCGGTCGAAAAAGTGCTAAAAGAAAATATATTTTCGCATGATCGACCCCCGTGGACCTAGTCCCGAATCGGGAACTAAAACCCGATACATGGAGAATCCTTAAGTCGGGGCCTGGACGGCATTACGGGTAGCATTTTCTGCTGTCCTTAAACAGGGATTGCTTACCAGACCTCGAAAAATCGAACGGTATGGTAAGGTACAGCATGGGAAGATTGAAGGTTAATCCATCGAACAAGGACAAAGACGAGGGGGAAACCCCCAAGGTGATGGAAGTGCTGCAGATAAAGCTACACCATAGTAAGGCAGCGACGACCTGTGAGGTCGATTACGTCACCAGACAGGATCTCGCAGACGTACTCATACAAGAGCCTTGGATCAATAAGGACAGCAAGATCCAGGGGCTTAAGGACGCAACGGAAAAGCTCAGCTGGAAGCTCTACTGTTTATGACCTTTCAGACCAAAAAGTTGGTGAGCGTGTAGAAACGAATATTAACAGAACATCCGAGTAATTCTTTGTTTGTCTTAAATCAAAAGAATCAGATATCTATCTGTTCATCCTACCTGTTAAAAAATGTCCCGCCAATGAGTGTCTAAGGAATTTGGAAATTCTAGTCATCACTATGTAATGTATTCTGGAAAAGACAAAATATCTGCGCTTACATCTCTAGAAAGCTGTCAAATGTTTCTAGAATACTTCATGCGAAGTATGTGAAGGATACATGGAAGCTGCCGCACACAGCAGTCTTCTCTGGGATCCACCCACTATTATAGATATACGTAGAATCGAAAGCGCACAGAACGTTCCATGATTTTTAACGTAAACCACCTGTCATGTAGACCTTAAGTTTACGGGATGCCCATACATCCATAGGGAGCAAGGATACGCCTTGACATCGCTTACCTACATTAATAGTATAATACCAAAGCAGAACTTGTGTTGGAGGCACAACTTCCACCCTTGGTATGAGTCGAAGCCGATCTAAAACCTCTTACTGCTCTTAGGGTCACAGCACCCAGTACTTATTTGCAACTCTACAATGGGTGAACCCAAGGATTTGGGTTTAAACCACAGCCACCATAACGCTCCCACAAGGGGGCCTACCTCTAACAAGTCAGGCCCGGACCGAAATCCGGGGGGCTCCTAACTCCCACGGTACCGTGATTTATGTCCTGGTATGGACTACCGGTGGTCAAGCCGCCAACAAGACCTATGACCGACAACTTGTTACTGGTCAAATCGTAGCAACCATTCAGAGACAATATCTGAAGATGTTTACGCTAAGACCAGTAATATGCTCTGCCCCCGCTTTTTATTAGACAACGTCATTGATGGGCGAAGCCTTGATAATTGGGCGGGGGCCCTCGAAAGCGCAAAAAAGAAGTTTTTAAAATTTTCTTTACGTCATCTGTTTTTTAATAATGTCGCTTATGCTCACCATTCTTAGGAGATCCGGATTTGGGCCAAAAAATCTTCTTCTCCGACGAGAAGATATGTCAACTAGCAAAATTCCCATTATTGGAGTGAACATAATCCACAAGTGTTCGCCCAAGCATCAATGCATCCATAAAAATTGACTGTTTGGTGCGGTTTATGGCATGGTGACATCATCGGACCTAATTTCTTTCAAAATGATTGAAATGATTGAAACCGCCAATGGTTTCATGTATAGAGCGATATAAACCGCCTTTCTGTAATCAGAGCTCAACAACATCGATATATCCAACAAGACGGCGCTGCTTGCCATAAAAGTGACGCAACGCACAAAGTTGTGAAGGAAAAATTTAACGACTGGGTTATCTCACGACGAGCGTGTTCATCAATTGGTCGCCGCGATCATGCGATTTGACACCACTCGATTATTTTCTCTGGGGCTACATCAAGTCCTTAGCCTACGCTAACAAGCCAACCACTTTGGACAAGCTCGAGGCCAACGTTCGAGACGCTATTGCCGAAATATTGCCGCACATATTGGACCGAGTCATTAAAAACCGGGCCGAGTGCTTGAAGCATTGCCTGCAAAACCGAGGCGGCCAGTTGAATGTTGTGCCATTCTACACATAATGGCATGGACGTAGCTTCAAAATAAAGCCTACCGTTCTTATTTGATCGCCATATGTATAGCTCAGAGTTCGATATATCTTTGTCCGGAAAGATTTTTAAAATGTCTTTACTTGAATTGTTATATAATTTTGAGTTATGTTTAAGACACAACCTTATCTGTATTTCGAAATCTGTTGATTATTAAATCGTAGATTGAAATATATAAAGAAATAGATTCGAAAAGGACACTAGTACATTTTATGCGCATTTAGGGTGAACTATGTGCTAGCAACCTGGATCAAATACATTTATGCCGTTCCTTCTTTGAGATTCTCATTACTTCACGTATGTAGGTTTACGACTAGCAACCTTCATTTGTCAAGTTAGTAATTCTTGAATTTTTAAAGAGAGAACTGGAGAGAACCTCAGTTAAGCCACTCCATAACAAAGCTCATTAATTTAGAAAGATTTTAAGCTATGAATTGTACATTTTCTTTTGAAATGTGAAGAAGTTCCAGTACACTTATTTTGAATCATTTTCAATTTCAATCATCAAACTCGCTTCTGTCGCAAGAAGACAGTCCCTTTGAGAAGGCTCTCAAGTAAGTGGAAATCCAAATATTTACCTCAGCTCTTCAGTAGCCAAAAGTCTTATTTTGTACTTGCAACTGGAAGAGTACCTCATCTTACTTCAGTGTAATTAACAATTATCATTTCTACAAATTTTGTCCGGAAAAATTCATCTTAAGCATTCCAATTTGAATTCCTTAAACAACGGTAAGTACGAGTAGTTTTTGCTATACAAGAGAGAAATTCCGAGTACTACGCAAATTAATAGACAAGCGACGGACGTAACTATGTTCTCCTCAATTATCTGTTCATTTTCTCGACAGAAAGTGCAGATTCAGATGGAGGTTCGGTTGGAGGTCCTTTGGTTATCTGCTTGTACCTTTCGTGGTTTTAATTAACCTCTTCTAAGGAAATTTCGTAAAGTGCATCTTATGAGTCCTTTCTCCATTCTTCATACAATCAACAACAGTTGCTTCCCATTTATATGAATCCCGGTGGTCAAATCTGTTTAATTTCGACGCCAAACGAAGGTTAGGTAAATGGACGCCCACCGGGAAAATTGGAAAAAACAAGAATAAAAATCCTCAACATTTCTGTCGGTTTTTGAATTCTGCATAGCAAAGCAAAATTTCGTTGTATAGATACAACCGTGGAGTATTTTTCCCAGCTCAAATGGAGGTAGAGCAAATGCCGAGTGAATGAGTTTGGTGCTTTGAAAAATAACGATTTGGTTTTTGCCTGTGGCAATAAACTAAATTTTTGCACCAACATTTCGGATCCAGACGCATGGAAAGCGCATCTGTTGTGAATATATGCTGCACATATAGGACACACCGACGCCACGCGTAGTTTGCAAATATTTGAAAATTGCGCTTTGTGGTTCCACTTTGGGGCTGAAGTTAGAGTAGAGTTACATTGCAGACCAATTTTGAATAGCAGACTGGAGTAGTGTTACTGACATCTGACAACCAGTAGAGTAATGGTAATGGAGTAAAAAAAATCTGGGACTACTCGTTCACAATTGTATATTACTTCCAGCGTTTTGATTTGGAGAATTGGATGATTGTATTGTACTCCAAATGCTGGCTGGCTTAGGATATTGGACAAGCGATTGGAGTCTGTTAGTTCAGAGAAATTGTAAAGACCAGACATTCGATTTAAAATAGAGGCTTAGTGGATGTTGAGAATTCATGGAGTTAGCACTGATTGTTTTGAATTAATTTTTCCAGACTTAGAAGTTTTAATTGAATTTTTTCGGCATTCAATAGTGCACATGACTTACACCACAGAATAATTGGACAAACGGAAAGATTCAAGGTAAATCAGAGTAAAACACAAATCGTGTGACCTTTTTTCCATAACTTCGCAATAGGCGCCTCGACTGGAAGTCGACGGCTTATTAAAGCTGCTATACGAGTATATGCCATAACTCGATACTGTCTTAAAGGCAACCAAGAAACAAGACTTACTTACAAAGGCGGCTCGACAGTGGGGTGAACCTGGGCCTAACAAGCCTTTCAGGTTAGTGCTTAGCTAACTGGCTCTAGTTGGGTATCCAAGTCGTTTGTGGTGCCCTTCTACTTTCTTTCTCTATTGCGCTGTATCTCCGTGTTTGATTCGAAGGCTCTGCAGGGCGGAGAATTGGTGTTCATTCCCTCTTTATGTTTTAGTAATCTCAGGCGATTGATGCTCAGTCGATTTTCCTGTATAGCTCATGTAGTTCGTCGTCGAATCTATTCCCCCAAACTCCATCTATGTAAACGGGATTTTAAATGAAGGATTTTTTTCCTCGAAATGACTGAGGATACCTTCATTCGCTTTCTATAGACTTTAGCGCCATTAAGTAAGACTGATATGATCAAGGTCTTATATAGAGTCTGCTTACTTGTTCGGGATAGGACCTTACTAATCTATGGTCTTCTTAACCCAAAGAAACAGCAAGAGTACTTCTTCGTTTTATTTCTGAAATATTGTTGGCAACATTAATAGCAGAGCCAGTTAGTGACAAAGTCAACCTACTACCTCGAAATTATAGTTCTCGACTGTGACGTTCTGTCCAATTCGTTGGTACTGTGTATCTCTTCTGGTTGACAGAAAATACTTGGTTGTGCCCTCATTTACGGCTAAACTCATTTAGGCAGCTTCCATTTTAATACGAGCAAAATTCGGCAATATGACATACATAGACACAAGACTCAGTGAATCTGAGAGCATTAAATATAATCTTGCATTCTTTAACAAGCTCGAACTCATGTTTGTTTGTTATCTGTTAGTTTGGCTGTAGCTACAAATGCAGATACATACGTACTTCGCCCTTTCCATCGTTTTTCGCAATAATCAGAGGTTCTGATGCCATTGCATCAGACGGCATGTTCGTAAGACCAGAATCAAAAGGCAGTCGGCGTGCACGGTCATCAAAGCTCCAAGGTATCTTGTACCCAAGACTGGTTCTCTTTAAACGCAAGATGGATTTGAGGGTGCAGCGCATGATATGAATATCAAAGGAAGACAGATTTATTAGAGCGTCACTCTCGAACGAGAGAGCAGTGCTAGGGAAAGCCATCATGCAGCCGAGACAAAGTGAAGTACTTTCGAGAAAGCTTTTTCCCCTAGACAACCGATACCAAATGACCCTCCTCGATGACCTTAACGAAAGTGCGCTAACACTGTCAGACAGCCGACAGCGCCTTGGAGGTTTTCGACGTAATATGTTCAAGGAAATTTGTTGTCCAAGATGACATCCAAATATTTAATTAGCTTTATTGTAAAATCTAATGTTAAGCGCCAGATGAGTCAGACCAGTCAGCTTTCCTCTTTGGTAATGAGGATAACCTCCGTTATGAGAGAATTGACTGTAAACCTGTTTTAAATGCACCAGTCGTCGATTACATCTAGGGCTGCCTGAGCTTGCTTAGTCATTCAAGACTTTGCTGCATGAAGCACCTCACTTTAATAATTCCGTTTTCCACATCATAGCCCTCTGATTGAATGAAAACATTTTCTGCTTTAGCTAGCTCCCACAGTAGATCTGCACAGAATTTTCGTCGTTCAGGCTATTTTCATTTCCAGCCTTCCCTTTGGAAGTGCCAGGGAGGGGATAGGGGGATCCTCGTATGTAGGTGTGCCGATTTTATCGTCTCTGGGGCTTCTGAGTTTTCTTGGAGGTGGATTTCCCTGTGACATCCAAGTTCCGTCAACCCGAAGCGCAACTTTTGCTGGTTACAACCGGATCTTGTACGTGGAGAAAGCCATCACCAGAGTTGTTTCTCAGCTTGTGTTTCACCGCATCAGCCTACTGCCTTCGACCAAAACTACGACCTTTGCATGTTGTAGCACTGGTTTTACCCGAACACGATATTCGGGTTTTGTTTTTTGTCTATATGTTTGGCCGCTTCATTCGATTTCCGTCCACTGGAATGTAGCCTTTTGCTTGTATCACCGATTTCATCACGGCATCGTGCGCAGAAAAATCTACCGACAGAGGGAAAGCCAGAAACATCCTTTCTCTCGGACGTATTCGGTACAGAAGAAGAGCGTGCAATGTCAATTCCGAGGGGTAGGTTGTTTTCAGGTGGACCTGTTTCTCTGCTTTTTCGCTGCTGGAGGAGTGAGACTTTTACCACCTACGCCTTCGACAACACGGGTGGCTCTTGAGACCATACGTTAGCCTCACGTCTTCTTCTCCTCTCCAACTACATTTTAGATTGTAATCTTTCAGAGTGTGCCTCTTCTGAAACCCATTAGATCTTTTCGGTTTCGCAGTATAAGCCGACAGAAACAGCAATCTAAGCAGCCACTTGTCTTTTCTGATGGAGTCTAAGGAGTCATCGGAATCGAGTAATCTATCAACTCTTCGGTCACCACAGAGATCGCTCGGTTAGTTCGTAAGTTGGTTGGGGACTGATAGATTGTCCCTTTTAGAGTACCACCCGAGTAAAATCCTTTTGGATCACTTTCATAGTTTTAACACTTTACGTCTAGTTTGGACGTCTTTGGGGGTTAGTTCGACGTATTATATGGGTTCTTTCCAGAACATTAGGATCTTTGCCACTTAAACCTTCCTGCCACCACAAGGCACCCAAGGAAAGAATGGCCGGCTTGAAGTATTCAAGGGCATCATAAATAATACTTCTTCATACTGGCAAAACAAGGCTGTCATATACTAACAAACTCCGCTATATCAAGAATAAAGTGAAGCATTATAACAGAGTTTGGAAAACAAAACTACTAAGCTCAAGACATGATATAGCGAGTTATATCAATCGAGGACCACTGCCCTTTGGTATGCCCTTTAACACCAGTAATGAAAAAGAATCTCTTACCCCCTTTCCTTGCAAGTACCCGGAATAATAAAACAAAACCACACGTGGACAACCTGTCGTGGTAGCAAAATGACACGACAAGTGCTAGTTGGGTTTTTTCTCAAAAACCGCGGCTCCTACCTAAACCACTTACCCAACGAATCTAGGATATTCCAACTCTTGAGAATAGCGCGAAATCGATTGATTGCGGTTTTTTTTTGCGATTAAAATTGCTTGCTTATCGGGACGATTCCAACCGGAGTTAACTCACCTAACATAGCTGTTTAGATAAAAAAAAGCTTTCGTTGGTCCGTATACCTTTCTAAGACTAAATGGTAGACAATAGGGAACAAAATATGACAGCTGTCTCTATTCGAAAATGAGCCGCATCCAATGAAAACCTCTTCACCAAAGACCACTACAAACCGCTATTCCGACTGCTACGGCCATTGATTTTAATCGAAACTACGGTCTCCAGTGAAAGTGGATATAGTCCTACTTTTAACACCACATATCCTCTTTAGAATAAAATCCTTCACAAAATCGAATTATTCTTTATTTAAAGCTTTAATAATACTCGTACGAGTACTTGTAATGGCAAGTCCACCTCCAATCCGATTTACGTCCGAAATTCCTCTAAACAAATGTCCATTGGAGTAGAACACTAGATCAAAAAAGGATAAACAGAAATTTTAATTTAGTCGTGCATCATTCAGAGGGAAGTTCAAACTGCAAATAGGATCACAATTTTGCTGTTAATTTAACGTGTGTAACTACGAAAACCAATTGCCAGAAACGACTTTCTAATTAAACGCGCAAACATAAACCAATTGAACATAATTCGATCCATTATTTCAGATTTAATTTGCATTTATTGTTACAACACCTTCATCATGATTACTACTACTCCACTTTTCTCTACTCGTACATGGCCTGGTATCCAAAGTCGTCATGACATAGGGACGACATGAGAAGCACCACATTTAGTGTGGGGAATTTATTTTTGTTTGTAATAAACAAAATTCGCCACTAGGAGAAGAGACCAGGGGTCCACTATATCCGGTTGTCCTTGTACTCGAACGAACCTAATGACACAAACATATAGATGAAAAGGGCAGCAGACATTTGTAATGTGATTCCATGTTTCAACAAACGTGCACAGCATGTTTTAATCAACTGTTGTCGCGATTAATTGCAATCAATTCAAATGCACGCCATCTGTTGAATGACGCAATAAAAGCACTGCAGTCGCCACAGTTAAAATGCTAATGAATTTTATTTGCGAATTAATAGAATTGGCTAGGAGTGGGTGGAATTGGCCACACCACACGACCTCACCAGTTCGGTTGGATTTAAATTTAAATTTGCATTTGGATTTTATTTTTCGCCTAAAGGTATGTAACGATGGCGAGCATATTTTTACTATAAAATTCTAGGCCAGAACATGAAATGTGAGGACTTAGGCGCTGTTTAAAACACGCGGAACATATGTATGTATATACTCCTCTAAGGGGCAAGTTGTATCCGGCGTGTGTTGCCATTGTCAACGGTAATTTTGTATGGACCATTCATAGCAATTTGTGTATTGTTGTTGGCGATGAAAATGGATGAAAATTAATTTGTTGCGGGAAGTACACCAGGAAGTCTGGGCTACAATTATCTTAATGACAGACTCGCGCTGAAATTCGATACTGGCAACACGATTTTGGATTTAGCTGTGGCTTTCCGATATTAAATCGAGGGGTATCCTTATGCCCAAAAGGTTCTATTCCACCGCTACTTCATGTAATTCGGTGTTGATAAAAAGCGGATAGAACACTGCAATATTCGTGTCATAGCCAGCGGGTTTTCACGCTCAAAAATGCTGCGAAATGTTAGTTTTCCCCAAGCGATGCAGGAATTACCTCAACATGTTCGGTGTGATGACAATATTTAGAATGTTTACCCACTCTAAACTGAATTTAAACATTCACATCTTCTCCGGTGTCTATAAAACCAGAGTGAATCTGATGCATAGGATTCGAGACCGTGTGATAAATCTCATAGTTGATGTCAATACCTACCAGTCGGTTGAGACTTTCCATCACTGACGTATGTAATATCTCTTGGGTTAGTTTCTCCTATCACCATTACCTACTGCGAATATTGAACGAACGAAACTGCGAGTAGTGCTCGGTGCTTTTAAACGATTATAACACTCGTCTCAGCGCCATCTTTGAACGTTATCTAAAATTCGGAAACCTAAATTCTTGCTAATTAAATGCCCGCTACTAGCTTACTTAAGTTGCCCTTAAATCCGGGGTGGACGAGGTCTCTCTCCACGAAAGTGAATTAGAAAACCTTTCAACCATCCGCTTTCTATGTCCCATCCATCTAAGCCAACGAATTCGGACTTTTTAGCAAGGTTCATGTCGCTATTCAGCCCGTTTAGTTCTTGTTAATTTCCTTCTCAAATCTCCTCATCTTTATTTTTTAGAGTCCATGCCTCTGCATCTTAGAGGAGGACTTGGACGATAAATATTTTATAGAGTGATAGGTGTTTTATTTTTAAAAAGAGGGCTCCGTTACTTAATTGACTTCTGAGTCTAAAAAAACAGCGATTGGCAAGAGTTACCCTGCGAAAGATCTCTGAGGTGGTATGGTAATTTATTTTAACAGTGGGGCCTAGGTAGATGAAGTCTTTGACTACCTCCTGGTTATGACTTTTGTATGTCCTTTCTCGATTTCAGCATGTACTTAGTTTTTCCCTCGTTTACTGCCAGATCCATCTTCCCTTCTATTGCTTAAATACCTTACAAATAGACAATAGACAATAATATCTATGGTATGTCAACCTCATAGACTTTTGAAAGACTGTGTCTTACGGTGTAGCGACCTTCCTCCATGGTCTTTCTAAGAGTTTATCAGGGATGTCCAGACCGAATATGGCTTTGTTTAATTTTTGCCGATATACGCTGTCACAGGCGGTTTTAAAATCTACAAATAGGTGGTATGTGTCGATTTAAAGTTCGAGAGCCTTTTCCAAGATCTGCTGTTTTATAAAAAATCTGATCGGTTGTCGACTTTTGAAGCCTGAGACCAGACTGTTAGACCATTCAATTGGTTTGAAAAAAGGTCGGATACGAGGTCCCGCCATTATGGAGGAATTCTCGGAAAACCAATTGGACAAGATTTAGGAGGAATTTGGTAAGACCGACAGTGCTCCGCCAAAACTCAGGACAAAGCAAAAGCTAGAGGAACCTAAACGGTACCGTCACCAAGTGTTTTGAAATGGCATGTCCAGCTAGAAAGCAATCCTTCGCAAAGAAAAAAGGAAACTTCTATACAAGTCACTTAAGATTAATTTGTAAAAAGACTAGAGTCTTTATAGACTAACGTAAAAAGAATGTAAGCAGCTATTTTGGACTTCGAAGAATACCTCTTATAAAAGCTTTTGAGAAAGTCTAGTCAAAGGCCTCAAAAAGGAAAAATTAACCAGGCTGCAATCACTCATAAAATCTGATGGAACCTACACGGAATCGAAAGTAGAGACTCTCCGTCTCATGCATGATAAACTTATCAGAAGCAGCTCCTATTAACGAAGCTGCTACATCTCATCAGTTTTGGTGATGGATGAAGCTATCAAACATGCTGTTGCTTCCTTTGATGCCTTCAGTCGCTTGGCATCGATGGCATATACCCAGCTGTGTTACAAAAAAGTATATTTCAGCTGCTGGGAACTCTGAAAAGGATCCTCACTTCTAGTCTGGCACTGTCATAAATACAAAAGAACAGTGAGAGTAGCATTTATACTGCAAATCGGAGAATAGGACTATCCGCTTGCCAACAGCTTTTTTAGAAAGGCTTCATAAACAAAAACATTTTATTTATTTATTTATTTATTCGTACATATTCATTGTTCACGTAAGATATATACAATCTGTTAAAAATGGAACAAGCTTATAATATGAATTTACTTTTTTCAAATAATTTAAATAACGTAGGTAGGTATACTCGTATAATTTAAATTGTGAGAATAAAATAGAGAAAGAGAAAGAAAAGAGAAAAGAGAGATAGAGAAATAGATTTATAAGCTCGGAGGGAGAGTTTCATTAGCAGTTTTCGGCGGAATAGTTAAAAACATTTTTATTGAAAGTACCTGTGTTGCTCGTGCGCTTGGTATCTAAGGGCAAGTTATTCCAGAGCTGAATTGAATGAACATAAAATTGTGGAAACGTATTTAAGTATTCGAACATAGGTACAATTAGTTTTAAGGTTCTCTTATTTTTTCCAAATCTGATATTTTCGTAGAGATATTCTGGTTGTTGTTAGTAACTTGTGCAATAACAAAATGGTTCGATAATTCATAAGACTGGTTAAGGAACAGCCGGTTATTTGCTTAGCATAGGCGAAAATATGTTCATATCTTCTTATATTGAAAATATATCTCTCGCAGGAATTATAGGCAACTGTTAACTTTCTACTTGCCTCATGGTCCATATTTGCAAAAACTTACAGCCGTATTAGTTGGAAGATATTTTGTGGTCTAACTTAGTCCGCGAAGGGCTCCATAAATTTTGATTACTGTTTTGTTTATATGAACGTTCCAATTTAGTTACTACTATAAGATTCTTTATATTTTCAACATATTCTATGGCAGAATAATTTAGACTCAATGTAGGAAACAATTCTTCTCCCAGTATTTAAGATCATTGCTTTTGTTTTTGTGAGATTAAGTCTAAGACCGTTTTGTAAGGACAACTCATAAATATTTTTTTAATTCTTGGTTTAGGTTATCAACTGCTTTACTTTTACGGGTTTTTGGAAATAGTGTATATATCTGGACATCGTTAGCGTATATATGCTGATTGCAATTCGTAAAGCGTTGAGAAATATCATTAATAGAACACGTAAATAAATGAGGTTCTAAGGCAGAACCTTGAGGAACGCCTGCAGAAAGTAGAAGGCAATATGATTTTCCATTTTTGCTGAAAACATACTGCGATCTGTTACTTAAATAAGAGGAGATAAGTTTACACAGCGAATTATCGAACTGGAATTGGTATTTTAGTTTTCTCAATAGAATCTCATGATTGACGCAATCGAAAGCTTTTGAAAAATCCAGAAATACAATTATTCCCAACATGTCAATATCCAAACCGGAACGTAGGTCTTCAAGAGTGCTGTAGTACAACTGAACTTTGCACGAAAACCGGACTGGTATTTAGTTATCATTTTACTATAGTTTATCCAAGAATTAATGTCAGTACAGGAGAGATAGGACATTTGCCTCTTAGTCTGGTTGCAATAACATGCATAAAGCTTTCATAGGGTTGCCATGGTGTATATGATGAATCACCACAAAAAGAAAGAACATTTCGCTTAGAGTTGCATCTCCCCATTTAAAATAAACTAATGAAAATATTGCTGAACCATATAAATTTCATTTATCTTTTTCCTCACCACCAAATGGTGGCGCGTTTTTTTAAGGGTATCCCCAGTAGGTCTAATCCCTTTTTAGTTTGTTTAAAAAAAAATTGTTTCCGAAAACAGAAAAAAGAACTATAAAATATATGTATTTTCATTTATTCATGATAAATATAGTAAAAAAAAAATATAATTCATAATAAATATAGTAAAGTATAATGTAAAAATATAAAATTTCTTTAATTTAAAGTAAAAATAACTTCATTAATTTATAATAAATATAAAATCTATTAGTCTGATGAAAAGTTAGTGCTGCTACTATCGTCATTTACATTTATTACTAAACGTCCATATCCCACATCTTTGGCTCAACGTGTTGCACACACCGGTGCCATTTCTCACTCTCAACTCTTACAAGTGCTGTTGTTAATAATAATTTAATTTCTGTCATTTTAAATGACTTGTTTTGGCTTGCTACAAATTCTTTTACTTGAGCCCAAACCAACTCTATTGGATTTAGATAGCAGTGATAAGGCGGCAAGCGAAGCACTTTATGTCCTGCAGCTTGAGCCATTTCATCCACGACATAGGTTTCATACTTGGCTTTGAAACGTTTAACGATTTCAAGCAACTTTGTTTTAACCATATCATTCTCAAAACTTACAGCATTAGATCTCAGCCACTTTTTTATGTCATCTTTTCCAGTAGAAGTGGTTGGTGCTTTATTTTTCTTTCTCGAATGGTAGGAAGCATTGTCCAAAACTATTACGGAGTTGGGTTCCAGGCGCGTTAAAATATCTTTGAACCATTTCTCGTACACTTCGGCATTCATGTCTTAGTGATAGTCTTCAGTTTTTCCTGAAATAAAGCATAGCAGAACAGCAGAGCAAAGCATGTAGAACTTCCAATATGGGTTATAATTAGTCGCTTTCCTTTTCCAGATGGTGATCAATACAGTTCATTAAAAGCTTGGCGTGGTGTTGTAATGGATGGATCCACCCACACTTTCTCCCGAGTATGTCCCTGGTTGAGCCAGGTCTCATCAGTAAAATATATTTTTCTTTTCTCTTCTCGAAATTTTTTTATTTCGCGTAAATACCTTCGTCTCCATGAAATAATATCACTTCTTTCCAACAACAAGTTTTTACGCTGACGTTTGACGAATTTAAATTTAAGATCTTCTTTTAAGATTGTATGTAAAGTTGATCTGCTTATTTTTGTAATATTTGCATTTTGTTGGACTTCATGCAATATCTTATCGAGCGTTGGTAAATCATTATCCATGAAAAACTGATGGACTATGCACCTAACGGCACGTTTGTCAAAATCATCGATCCTGCTTTTCCGACCAGAATTATTTTTCTTCTTTGAAGGCGAATTATAGGGTGGTTGTAGTTAAATCTGAAAATAATTACAACAACAATTGTACACAAAGTTCAGTGGCTTCGTTTGTGTTTCAGTGGTAATATACCATCGAGTCCACCTACAGGCACCATTGTTAGAAAAAAAGCTTTCCCATAAGCCCTGTACTGACTTGTTTTGTTGGATAAGGTATAACATCAAGGTGGTTTTTAATTTGTTGGCTGACTATTGTCTCAAAAACGGCAAGATGGCAATAGGGCGGTATTCTGTAACACTTTCGCAATTTTCCACTGTGCTGAAAAAGTTCGTTATACGAGTAATTGTATTAAAAAGGTGAGTAACTTGATGTAGAATAACTGGAAGCAAAATTCTAATAAACTTAGGATCGACATTATCTGTGCCCGTGGCATTTGTTTTGACACTTAGTATTGTATTACCAACAAGAATTTCGTCAACACACGAAAGAGAAAAAGTTGATTCGGAACTTAAGGGACTGCTTATTGAACCAAAAGACCTTGATGGAGAAAATGCTTCGCAAGCAGAAACATAATTCGCGTGGAGTTCTGAAAGATTCACGTTACTTGGAAGCCACTAGTTCAAGCACCGGCAGTCATGAAAAAGTTCGTGTAAATTGATACGAGTGTATTGATTTAATTTAAAACTCACGTCGGTTACGACCAAAGGAAATACATCTACATACATACATCACAGGAATGGCAGAGATCCACGTGCGCAAAACTGCTTTGCGAATACATCCTCTGTCTTAGATGCAACATGCTTAACAACGCAGAGTCTTGTGAAAGTGCGCTGCAAAATTTTGTAGGCAGAATTAAAGGCTCAGTCGACAAGAAGGACAACAGGGTGGGGATTTACATCGATATTGTGGCTGATAACGCGCTGTAGACGAATCACTAGTTTTTTAGATCTCGAGTGCTGACAGTGGACAATATGTGATCGCGGGGATAAACAGGTGTTGCCCGCAAGTCGGCGGAACGCTCTCAATAGTTCTAACGTCTATGCTCAAGCATATATAGATGATACAAATGTCTATTAGATTGTGTTTAGCGACTGTCTGCTCTCAAGCCATGCCATCTGATACATCTGATACAATGACACTAGCATTTCTGTTGCTCCAAAAATACGTAATTGACCCTCATCGGGCCCAGTTTCGGCCAGAATCCGAGCCAGGAAAGGAATGTAATAGCAACTTCAAGGATGGGTCCAAAACTGATTAAGAATATGTTGAAGGTGTCTTTGTGAAGGAGATTTCACTCCTTGATAGAAAAACAAGGCAGTTTGCTATATTATGAAGAATCGGTGAAGGATGTGAGGTATAATATCAGCATCTGTAGGGACTGCCAATCCGCGCGTAAATCCTTGCTCACGACTTCCAACCTAGTTCGAGAATATACGTTAAATTTACTGACTTCTGCTTTCGTCCCTGCTCTTAATGGGATCACGGGAAAGAAATCGCCGATGAACCTGCTAGGCATGCGATAGAATTGCATGGGTGCTGGTTTAGGGCTTCCATTGAGAGTTGGGTTTCATAACATCATAACTGCAGATCGCGTGAATCTCCATAATAGCAAATAAATGCTTTCCGACGTCTACAACGTAGGAAAGTCACGTCCCGCAGTAGGAAAGTCAGTGGACTGTTTACTGGCGTTATGGCGGGGCACTCCATTTTTGCTAAGCACCTAAGTGTGTTGGTTATAGGTGAGTGACAAAACATCATACGTTGTTTGCTGTGAGAGTCCGCTGGTTGCTGGTTCTATGGGCACTTTATTACTAACTACGTTCTATTTTTGTACATGTATATAATTTGCGAGCGCTCAAAAGGTTGTTATATTCTTAAAAGCGGGAGAAGGAAGCTTACTAGGAAGAAAAGAGAGGTACCGATGTACATTGGTCTTAAATGTTTGCAAGTTATAACGACTAGGAAATAAATAGCTCAGCGAGGCATTCCATAAGCGAGTTGTACGGCTTCGAAATGAAACACGATATATTAGAGTACGTCCGAAAGTAGGATTGAGGGTGTACTGATGAACAGCCATAGTGAGACAGAGGGGCGGAATGCTACTTGCGGTTCTTTGGAGTAGAAGTGGTGGAAATTGAGATAGCACAAAGTGAGACACTAGACATTAGGTCGGTGTTCGAGGGTGTTCATTGTATAAGTGATATTATCATCACCTATGGGTTTCTTTTGCACGTTTTCGAATCCTATCGAGCAGTTACAGAGGTGTTTTAGGCGCACCTGACCAAATGTGGGCATTGTACTTCAATGTTGGGCGGAAAAATGCCTTAAATATTGAGACCCGATCAGAGAGTGTGAAGTACTTCTTAAATCGATTGAGGAAACTTAGACATTTCGCAGCATTTTTGATGACGTCGAATATGTGGTCATTCCAACGTAAGTTGTCATTGACACACATACTGGGAATGGAAAGTTTTTCGGTTGCAAGTGCCATTTCGCTTTAACGGCAGCAAAAAGAACCGTATTTTGCAAGCATTCAATTCCACTCTGTTGATAGTTCCCTGATTGGTTATGCTGCTAATATCGAAATTTAATGAGCTTAAATACGCTTCCCTTCCCGTTCGACAGCCGAAGAGCAGGGACGAGAGTCTCGTCATTTCATCAGCTTACGGTTTACCAGCGTTTCCATGTCCTTGAAAAGAAGGAACGGAAGTGCAATGTGTATGTAGGAGGAGAAGGAAGAAGATTCTCCTTTTTTAGGGGCGGGCTGGACAAATGCTGTTTTCATCTGCCCGAAAAGAGTTCTAAAGAGTGGGATTGATGAAAAATCTTACGTAATGATTTTGCCAGCGTGGAAGAACAGCTCTTCAGAAGAAGGGGAGATATACCATCTGGACCAGTGGATTTATGCATATTGAGATCTTTAAGTACTCTTGCTACTACACGAGTGCCAAAGTGGATTCGTCCCATTGTAGATCCGACGTACTCAAGTGCAGGCGGGAATAAAAAGCGGATTGGCCTTGTCTAAAGAGCTGACAGCTGGAATAACTTTGTAAATGAGCGTTGGGAGGGAGGATAAAGCAGAATTCCTGATATTTTTGACAAACGACTAAGAGCTTTTACTACCTTTTGGACATTGTAGTATTTTTTGTCTCAACTTTTGGTCGTATTGAAATTTCACACTCTTAAGAAAGACGTTCCAGTCATTCCTGGCTCGTTTGAACTCTTTTTGGTTTTCCTCTATTGGTTTGGTCTTGAAGGACCGGAAAAAAAATTCTTTAAGCCTGACAGCCTTTTTTAAGCTCTTCTTTCGATGAGGGATATAATATCTCATTCCAAAAAGTATAGTGTATGTAATCATATTTCAGTAAAATTAGCGTACAAGGAGTCCAATGGACTAGGTGTTTGTCTGTGCGCTATGATCTGACAGAAAGAAAGGCTGTAGGTGTAGCTCTTTATACTATTATGTGATTGGAATAGGCCGATGAGGTCATGCTTTTCTTAACGAGTCCTTTTAACCTCCGTTTGGATGTTGTTTGGTAATCCAATTTAATGTTTATTTTCGTGTCCTTAAAAACTAACCAATATTACCTATATAATGCTCAATTAAGTGTTGGATTACTCTCCAAGTGATAATTGCTCCGGTCTCTAACTTCCGATAAGACTTCCAGAAAATAAATAAATAAAAAAACTGCATTCCAAACGCTTCGCACTGAGTCCAAACTGAATTTGCACTGCCTTTTCGAGCACAATTACTGGCAAAATTTTGTTTTTTTTTTCTGTCTGTCACTAATATCACCTAATGCGCTGTAAAGATAAACATATTTACCGGTACATGGAAGATTAACTTGTAAAGTGTCGAATAATCCCTCTCTGAAGTAAAATGCCCATTTGGAAAGCATATTCAATCCGGTGACGCAGAATGATCTTAAAGTGAATTCGAGTGGACTTTTACCTTTTACCTCAATAGAACTGATCTGGAAGTAACCTATTATATAATCTCAATCCTTCTTAGAAATCATACGTCTCCTTTACATCATCTCCTCTAAGATATCTACAATATCACTGTCAAAGACAAGGTCACACAGCAAACCCGTGTTGGCCTGGTTTTGTTGCGTTTTAAAATATCAAACTTAAGCCGAGTGTTAATTATAATCTCCGATTACATAACTCGAAAAAAGGAATATCATCAGAATAATTGAGAATAAATTATTCTATTGTACATAAAGCTAATCCTAACCAGGTTCAAGCTAAACAAAGTCTTAATCTTCGATTTAGGAGTGTTCTAATATTTTTTTTATTTGACTACTTAGATAGCTATAGAACGAGAACTCGTTCTATACAAATATTTAATCACCAATACATCATGAGACTCAGAGGTGCCGTCTTCTAGCTCGATTGCCATGAAAAGTTCGAACCTTTCACCAAAACAACGAATGTCAATTTGACTTCGAGACGATCCCTAGTCGGATGGTTTCTTCCATCTCAAATAAACAACAAATGGCCAACATTCCCATGACCTCTGAAAATGTATCTCTCCATTATAGATACGAATACGAATAGACAAAATTTGTTACGATTTATCTATGAAAACAAATGCAGACCACCAAACTCCGCCTAAAAAGAAGTGTCAACTGGGTTAACGTCAACACTTTGTTTTAATTTATTGACAAGTGGCCTCATTTCAAGCTAAATGTCGACCTTCCTGTCCCCGGTATTGTCAGTGGGAACTTGTGACTGATGATTAAATGTATTCATATCAGCAATGAGATCAAACCCACATCGATGGCATGGTGAATAAATTCAGCAACTTCCGCACAAGATTAGATACCAGACATGTGGTAGTGGTGAATAAACGATGCATCCGAACGAAATTTAGCGCTCGAAACATTTGAATGGCAAATGAAGGCGGATGTCAGTAGTTTTGCATTTTGACAGACAGACTTGATGAAGTCCAATCAAATCTTATTGACTTACTTAGCAAGTGAAGAAGATCGGATCACACGCTTCAATGTTAGAGTTTGAAATTTACAGATACTCGTACATACATACAAACTGCAGCTGAACTGTGTTAATGTCATGACGTGGATACTTGATAGACCTGATATGAAAGATTTGAATTTTATTGGCCTGGTAGCATACCATGACGTTTAGGACATATCAAAAGCCAATCGATATACATATGTCTGTATGTAGGCAGGTGACAACTTCTGGATCTTGTTTTGGTAAGATCAGGCCTTCGAATATGGTAGTTATCAGTGAAGCAAACCGTAAAAATGAACCCGTAAACTGACCATAAACGAGATCGATATGGTGTTGCTACTAATCGCTGTTAATTCCGAGAGCATCGTCTTCATTTGACATTGAGAAATTTTATAGATTTTCCTGTTTAGTACCCTGCGTGTGACGTTCGGTAGATGGTATGTGAACTTATGACAGTGGTTATAGATTAGATTATCTTTGGCGTGACGTGGCTGGAATTGGCATTTCCGAGATGGCTTTGTAGCTAATAAAAGCTTGATGGAATCGTTTTATACTAGATTTTCTGTCTTTTTTCAGATGTCACTTGTCACTTAAAATATCATTCCTTTCATTGTCAGACTCTAGATTTATCCGAATCAGGATTTCCTGATTCAAAATAGATTGCCATCCTTCTGATGTATATTCTGACTGTATTGACGTAGCTTACTCGTATGTCAAAAAGACAGAAAAGTTTGCGAATGTAAAACAAGATGGCGAAATTAAACGTGCTTGGGACTAACACGAACAACAAGTGTTGCGCTAATGTACAACATCTTTAAGAGTAGCATAAGTATACTTGATTATACATACATACTTTTAGCCCGGATATTCTTTCGAATAAAAGTGCTTGGTTAGGTAAGGTGAGAGTAGCTGTTGGAAAGGCCAATCCAATTACGCCTATTGGCACATTCTGATGACATGTGGACCTGTGATCCTCCTACTCTTGGAACTAATTTGAGCTTATAATGAAGCGTAGGAGACTGTTAACTTCTATATTATCTAGATCGCTTAAGTCATTCTCTTTGGGAGAAAGCTGGGCACATACAGAGTAGATGTCTGCTCTTCTTCCTCGTCCATGCAGCTTCTACATAAATAGTTTGCAAAAGGGCCAAGTCATCTTGCATGCTTGCCTATTAGGCAGTGTTTCCTATTTAGAAGGATCAGACTCTTGGAGCGATTCAGATCCAGCTTTGGCCAGATGTTTGGTCGCTAAACAAGTTGGTCCAACAGTCCACCTAAGGCCTTTTCTTTTATTACCATCCAGCTTTAATATAAATTTTGCTCATAGCTACCATTTTCCGGTAGAATAGGCAAAGTGGTTTCAATTTTGGTGAGTTCATCGGCCCTACAATTCCTTTCAGTGTCTCTGTGCCTCGGCACCCAACGTAGGAGAAGGTTAAACTGCTTTACCATCTCCATAAGTGTTGACCGGCAGTCAAGGGCGGTTGTAGAATTTAGTGAGCCTGAGTCCAGGAACTTGATAACGGCCTAACTATCAGAAAAGATGGGGATATCCTTTGCAGTGTCACGTTTTCCTTCAGCCAGGACAGGACTTCTTTAATCGCCAAAATTTCCGCCTGGAACACGCTACAGTGATTTGGAAGATGGAAGGAGAGGCTTAGATTTATCTTATTTGAGAAAACACTGCCACTAACGCCACCATCGGACTTAGATTCATCTCTATAGAAGTCATGCATGAAAACATCTGCCTCCCAAAAAGATCTAGAAGGGTTGCTTACATGAAAGTCTTTGTCAAACCAATGTAGGGGTATATAGGTAGTGTAATCGATGTTCTCTAGGATTCTAAGAATATTAGCGTGGCCAAATAGATTATTTGTCCACTGTGTAGTCGCTTTAAGGCGAATAGCTGCGGTCGCAGCTAGTCGTACAGGGAATAGTGCACAGGCCTCCGCTTATGCACAGACATGATGTTCTTTGGACGCTGCTTAGTATGGTGAAGTTGACTTAATTGTCTAAGGCCGTCCACCAGTCAACTACCCAGTAAGTGAGTATCGGTCTTATAACCGAAACGTGTAGCCAGTGAGTTATGTGAAGTTCAAGGCGCCATTTGTTCCCGATGGCCTTTTTGCAAAAGAATAAAGCTACTGTAGCTTCCTTGATTCTTTCTTGAATGTTAGGTTTCCAGTTTTGTTTCCTGTCAAAACTGAGACCCAGATATTTTGTTGTATCGGAGAAGATTAAACTGGTATCATTGATTGAGGGAGGGTCTATGATTGGAATTTTATATTTCCTGGGAAAGAGGGCAAGATCGGCTTTTTGGGGGTTTACTCCCAATCCACAGCGATCCGTGCAACGGGTTAATTTGTCAGGATTTAACTGAATGAGTTCTTTAATGGTATGAAGATGCTTACCTGAGACGGCTATTACAACGGTATAAGCAATCATCCTGTTACCACCCGCTTTCAGGTGTATCAGCAGCTCATTAACCACTAAGTACCAGAGAAGGGGAGAACTATGACACCTTCCGGCATACCTCTTTTAGCAGTAGCCCCACTCAATAAGTAAGTCGTCTACCTGCAGAGTTGACAACGCTGTCGTGATTGCTGATGCGTTGACGTTGTTAAAGGCACCCTCTATGTCCAGGAAATCAACCGTTGTGTACTCCTTATATTGTAGGGATCGTTCGATGTCGTTCTTGAGTTTTCGTAGGAGCATTTCTGGCTTTGGGATTGAAAACTATATTATATTAACATGCGAGTATCTCCAAGACAGTGCAATGTGGATCATTTCTACACAGCTTCTTTAGTCTGAAAATGACTGTTTAGACGGTACCATCCAGTTCGCTAGCATTTGAGTGATGTTGTCAGAGACGAGAGTGATATCTTTCTGCACTTCCCGTCGGTTTCTTATTATGAAAGTAAGCCCATTGCCAGTGTTGCAAACAATGAGGATGGTACTTATAACATAACCAAAAGTTTGTGGAAAGCCACGGCCTTGCTGTTGCTAGGGGTGGAGACAGTGATAGGACCATAGCTTACCACGGTCTTACCACTCCTTGAAGTTTTGTTTTTCTGCTTATTGCGTTTGGCTTTAGAAGATGGTGTGCCATGGCCTCCCACAATTTTACCTCTGTGAGAATTTAGCCATTGATATCCGACGAGTAGCGGAGAAATCTGTACAGATACATGTATACAGATAAGGCTAGCTAATCTGAAATTTGCCAGGTATCCGGATACTCCGTTCACGACTGAGCTGTTTTTGGAGATGCTGGACCCTCAGCCAGGCTGATCCTCGGCAGGAGCCGTATAAGACCTTGATCCAACCCAGGGGAAAATAAGTGGAAGAGATGGTGGAGAAGGGGGAAAGGTGAAGGGGTGTCTTTTAGTTTTGGGATTCATCTGGAGAACTTCTCAAGATTCATTGACCTGTACAACTCGACAAGTTCGATTCTTAGGTAGAGTGCTGTTAAATGACTTTCAATTTGCCTGATAAAGCGTCCCGGCCAACTCCATTCATAGCTGCATCTCATTTGGCACGTTGAAGAGGTTAACGTTTTTCTGCAATTTTTCCAACCATGCTATGCTATTCTGGTTGATGGGCTACAATACACGCCAAATTGGCGCCTTCCAGCAATATACATTACATAGTAGGTACAGCTCTGTTCGCATTGAGGTGTACAACGCTAGAATTCGATTCATCTATATTCCATCATATCTTGGCCAAAATACCACCATCCCTTTTCTACCGTCCACAACAGTTTCGCCAGCCAAATCATTCTTTTACTTTTTATCTTCTTGATTCCTCGGTGTAAAGATCCTGCGTAGTAATTTTCATTACACCATATGCTGTCTCACATGCTTCACACGCATTGGTAGATTGCATAGGTATATAAAACTTATCGCCACTAGAAAGTTTTTGATCGGCCCTCTGGGTTATCCGATGTTAGGCTCAGTACTGACTTCACTGCATAAACTGGGTTTTCTTTAAAATACCGATGCTTCTCCAGCAATACTCATAAGTAAGGCACAAGTGCCTTTTCATTCTTTTGTGATTTACCAGTGGTATTGCAAGCAGGTTCTCACCAACTATAGAAAGAAAATCAAAAAGCTGAAACGGGATTCGCCTAAATGATTCTACGATACAAAGGTATAAAAAACATTTCTTCATTCCTATTCACTGCTGACCTTGAGACCATATGCTAACAAACCAATTCGAGCGGGGGTCAAACACAATAGAAAAATGGATTCTTGAACTCGTTATCAAAATACATTTTCGAATGTCAGCTAAAATTAATCTCCTTATCTTTAGACAGAACACTTAGAAGATCTGGTGGGAATCTGTCTTGAAGGCAGAAACTGTTTATCTCATGCATGAGCCTTATCAGGCAAATTGAACACTACCAGCTTCTATTACCGTAGTTATAAGTGAGCTTAGTAATACAACTTACTATGGCTGGTATCTGTCATTGGTTATGGTGGCCGATGAAGTCATCAAATACGCTGTTGCTTCTTTTGATTGTTTTAAGTCACTTAGAGCCGGCATGTATCCAGACTTGCCACAAAAAGTTAGAGACAATTTGCTGGCAACCCTGAAAGCCCAGTTAAGGACGAATCACTAGTTTTGTGGATAAATGCAATGCTGGTGAATAGAACCGTTGTTACAGATGCTTATCGGGGCCAGATGATGTAAGTGTTGATAAGAATAATCTAACTGTATGCTGGGCCATGCTTATCAGCAGCGCTAGATGTGATCTACGATTGGGGCACTAGAAATTCGTTTTTAGTCAATCCCCTCAAAACTGAGGTTGTTTTCATTAAAAGAATGAGAAAGCTAACTGGTCTCACTCAACTTATTTTCAAAGGCATCACCATCCGATTCTCCAATTAAGCTAAGTATTTAGGGGCTATCTTGAACAACATGTCACCCCCATAACCTCCAAGGCGCTATCAGCTGCTTGACAAGATCAGGGAGTTTTAGGCAAGACATGCCGCTTGTCACCGAAGATGATCTTTTGGACCTACACAGGTATGAAAAGATCAATAACATCCTATTTGTCGGATATTCTATGGAATAAGCTGCGGCTGCATAGGAGCTTTTCCTAGTACGTCTGGATCCGACCTAGGAGCACAGATAAATCAGTTTCTCTTGCCTAGTAAAAGCATGGGCTTCACTCTTAAAGCCATCTTTTATTTAAAAAGGAGAAGACCTTTGGTACAACATGCACCGGAGGGTGTATGAGATGGACACATGCAAGAATCTTGACGAAAACTTACAGTTATACATATAAATTCATGCTTAAAGCAGGATGAAATTTGAATATCACTGTCGTGTCAGGCGAGAATTACAGATGCGCATAATCAAGGCAAAGCTCTAACCAACTTCCCATTGAGCGCCTTCCAACCCGATAAGTCAACTGAGTCTGCCTTTAACCAATTAACAGACTCGTTACTTTCCTGGACAGAGTACGAGCTTTCGACTACAGATCTTACTATTCCACTTACCGCCTCTCAATAGCATAAAGTTCTCAACAGGAATTTGCTTATGGATTATATCCGTTATATCCATTGTCGATATTCTACTATAGTTTAAGGAATAAACCATGACGTGAAGACATACGTGTATGCTGCAGTCACTAGTAGTAATATGTTTGGAGAATCACTATGTGGGAACTTAGAACCATCCGACTTGATAGAATCTCAGAACTTTGCACTGCTTTCAAGCTTTGCAGTTACGTGAAGATTCCATATACTCCCAATCGAATGATCTAGTCGAGTATTGCTAAGTGCATCAGTCCCGGATTTGAACAATCTGCCTACCGCTCGTGTTGATATTCATATCACGGGCTGCACTATCAAAGCAATCTTTCGTTTAAGAAGAAGTCGCCTTTGGTAGAATACGCACTGGGGCTTTGATGACCTTGCGCGCTGCCTTTACTCTTGTCTGATGGAATGACACCAAAACTATTATGCTGCGGAAAAAAATACGAAATCGACTTTCCCCGAGCTCAAGACCAGTTTCGGCCAGAATTTGAGCCAGGAAAGGAATATAGTCGGCTCTTCATGGATAGCTCCAAAACTGATATAGGATGTGGTGATAGTGTTTTTATGGAGGACAGCAATGTCAGATTTCACCCATCGTTAGGAAAACTTGCGTCTGTCTTTCAAGCGGAAATATACGCAATCCTGATAGTGACGTACTATGTACAATACATTGTGAAGAATCGATGAAGGGGGCGAAGACTTAACTAAATACAAACGGAAGGCTTGTCTGAGTCCCAGCTCACAAAGAAAAATGAAATCGTTGATGAACAAGGCTCAGACAAGAGTTTTTCAAGACCCGAACCAATATTAGGACTGCATGCGTTCTCGGTTGGGTTTCGTATGAGCGCAACCACAGATGGCATGACTCACCAGGTTGGAACGAATGCTTCTCCCGGCGTCTCTAAGAGATCAACGGCCTTTCAACCGTCCCTCAGCAGGAAAGTCTGCCGGCTGCTTACTGGCGTCATGAAGGGGCACTACATCTCTGCTAAGCATTTAAGTGGACTGGGCATGTGTGATATAATATCCTGTGATGCTTGTTGTGAATTTGAGGATGAAAACGTGTTGCACTACTTCTGTGAATATCCGGCTTACTTCAGCATCAGTTTGCAGGCACTCGGTGTTGACATGGTGGGTGCTGGTACTATGGGCACTTTACCACTAAAGCGCTCACTCGTCTTTCGAAGACTATTAAAAGGAAATTGAACGGACTATTTCTTGGTTTGAGTGCTCTATTCCGGCAGAAAAAAAGGAAAAAAACCCTAGACATAAATACTGAAAATCAAAATTCCCAACGAACCCCAACAGGGATATACACCGGGCTCTTACAGAATTTTAATGTCGTCACTGTCATCTAAATAAATATCATTCTCATTCCGTATGAGTCCTGCGATAGATATTTTATGCAGGCTCTGCTCGCTGAAACCTTCTTTCCGTACGCAAATGGTCTGTTGATTTTGTTGTTGCTATGATACTCGTATTATGTTCCATTATGGTAGACCAAGGACTGATCCTTATCAGAGACTCTTCCTGTTAAAGTAGATCTTTGAAATAGTTACCCATGATTTGCAGAGCATATTTTGGTAACTGGGTAAAACTCGTGTAACACCATTCGTCTTAAGAAAGTTGACTGTACTTTTGTCGTCGGTGGTTATTGTGGCATATAAAGCCTTCTTCCCTTTTCGCGTGCAGTATCACGTAGTCGTAGTACTTAGATCGCATGGGTACTATTAATTTTTTTTCTTAATCCATACTTTTGGTTGATACTCGTATTTCCGGTGTTTCCTTCATTGTACAGGCGCAGTCTGTCCCGTATTATGGTTTCGAGTATTTTTCTAAATGTTTAAAGCATACTCTATTCCCATGGTCCATGATTTAACATAGACCATCAGCGATAAATATCTGCGAACTTGTTTGGCCTTCTGCAACACGCTTAATACGCTGCAACTCAAATCAAGTGTGGACGATTCCAGCTCAATGTTTCTTTAAGTGGTATGTGAGAGATGATAGCAATCCTTAATTTGTAATCAAGTTGACTTCAGCCCTTAAGGTTTGACCGATACACTCTCGGTTGCCTCCGCAGATTCATATGACTGCGGCGTTTACTTTCCGAATACTACCAATAGAATTTTAGCGCTGGATCAAATTAGCAGGAGCTCCATCATAGTATGATATAGATCTGTTCTCTGCTTCTGAAAGCCTTCCATCATGTAAAACGTGCCGTTTGAACAGTCATAGAAAGATTTTGTTGGTAACACCCCTCGTAATCAAAACTTTAAATATGAACTGGTTCATGCTGGTGGAAGCCACTTCGAAGTTAACTAAAAGTAAGTAAGCTGTAGACCTCTAGTCAACGATTTCTTTATATTGATTCCCAAAGTATGCTTTTTCGACGTCGCGAGGCAAATCCAAATGCTAAATACAGTCCAAGATAATCGTCGGTGCGTCGATGTTATTTGGCGCAGAAACATAAACGCCAATGAAATTCAAGATGGTTGCGCCCAAATAGGTTAAGACTACCGAGGGGTTCTCCTTGTATTTCATTTGGTATCAGCAATGAAAAATGAACTCAACACTTAGTATTTTGAACTGCATCCCCCGGTAAATTAGCATAAAGACTCCTATTGACGCGTCAAATTGAGACATACGAGTATTCGGTTTTGTGTAATTTTAGAGTAAATGGATCACCTACTGGGTTCAAATCCAGATTTCTCTACTGCCGAGGCTGTAGAGAACTTCATAGTATGCTCCTCAATTCGGCTCCAGCTGACTGTTGATAGCCATGTATTATGGCTTCTCTGCGACCTGCGGACACATCTCTGCCCTACAAATGCGAAAACATTTCCCACAGAACTCAAGTTGTCGGTCAGAGATCTGCTGATTATTTCTGCACCTTAGATGAATTATTGCCCCACCGTGGGATCCGAACAGATAAGATTTAGAAAACTAACGATAAAAACAAAAGGGCGGGCATACGTGGAAATAAGAATGTTCTTGAGACAGAATTTGCTGAGGTGGTACTCGAAGAGAGGCAGAATATCGTTAACTTCACGTAGCATTCTAGACATTGGCTTCAGGTGTCTGTAATTCGGTCTGCGACGATTGAGCCGGAAAAGTGGCATAGACCTAAGATTGCGTGGGTTGGTGTTAAAAGAAATAAGTTGAAGTAAAGAAGGACAATCGAAACTAAAATCTGATGAATAAAGCGAATATCGACAACTTTTCGGCGTATAAAAATTTATACGTTTCAGCCGGTCAGTGTATGCTGGTAAGTTTTGGGTATCATCCCAGGGAAAACCACGTAAAGCAAATCGTAAAAACCTGCGTTGAATAGCTTTTATCCGGAGGATGTGAGTTCTGTAGTAGAGTGACCAAACTGGGCTTGCATATTCAAGAAGAGCCCTAACAATGGTTATGTAAAGGGATTTGGTAACATAAGAATTGGGAAACTCCTTAGACCAGCGTTTGATGAAGCTAAGGGCAGATTTGGCTTTTTTTTTTGATATTGTCAAAGAGAGTTCCTTATCACAGGTAACGCCTAAATCCCGCAACTCATTCAGTACAGGAGCAGGCAGATTAAAGATTAGATAGCAGCGAAGTGAAGTAGGAGGGCACTTATGCGTACAAGTTATAGCCTGCCACTTAAAGATGTTAAGCTCAAGGAAATTCTACTGACACGTACAAAATTTAGATCTTCCTGCAATGGTAGGCTGTCTGATGAATATGATATATTTCTGAAAAATTTTCATATCATTTTTAATTTTTAATGATGCGATCAAGATCATTAATGGTCAGAATAAATAATAGGGGACCAAGGTGGCTGCCTTGAGGGACACCAGAGGAGGCTTTTATTGCGTCAGACACTATGGACCTAATTAGAACATAGTGATGTGGTTCATTCAAATAGGATTGAACCCATGTTATAAAGCTTATTTGGAAACCAAGAGCCATTAATTTTACAAAGAGGTTGTAGCGTCAGCCTTTTTTGCAATTATATATATGTTTTGTTGTGGTGTTCTATTTGTGCTCCGTCACTGTACCATATCAAGTAAATTCACCCCTTTTCAGAAACAGACCTTTTCCCCTCCTAATCTATTAATTGGACCTACTAATCTCTCTTTCCGAACTTACAACAAAACCTAACTCTATCAAACGTCCCTCTATTTTCGAATTCCCTCATTCCACTTTCTTCGTAGTCTCACTCTCTCCCTGTGTCTTGTTACTGTGGTCGTAGAGAGTTGTTTTGACCAATGTAAATTCAGGAGGAAGAGGTGGAAAGCCTTGCTAAGGCTACAGATCGTGTGGTAGTAATCTATGTAGATATGAATGTTTATATGTGGGTTGTGTACTGTGATGAAAAATATAATTTAGACAGGAACCTATTTTTGCGAGAGAGGAGGAATAGATTATATGAGTAGTAAGCGAAAGTGGTAGAAAGCGAATTAGGAAGCAAAGAAATGGGACATTTTTTTTTAGAGAACGAGACCAATTATATAGATCAATGGCCTTTACGGGTTTTGATCAGCTGATAGAATCAGCAGACGAGATCAGGTTTTTTTTTGGTGTGTCTGGGGACAGCGGCAAGGTCATGTTGGAGAGGACTTTTTTATTTGAGTTGAAGCTGACACAGTTGATGTCTGAAAATAGAGCGAGAAGGTCGTATCGTATTGGATTCGGGTCCCTTTTGCTTTTTTTTTGGTCTTTGGACGTTTAGTCGGCGCGAAAAGTGGTTAACAAAAAAAAAAAAAAAAGGAAGGATTTGAAAAATCGAAAAGTATATCCGCGGACATATTCCTCCTTTTGAGCACTCGTCGAATTTCGGAGTTTTTTTTTTTTTGTAAAAAGAACCAGTTCGCAAACAGTCGGTGGAAAATCTCCCTGAATAAATTCATAAAAAAAAACACGCAAAGTGACCGCCGCGGTACATATAACAAAAAAAAAAGGAAAAGTGAACTAATAAGGTGTTAGACACGAAAAGTCCTTCTAGTGAGTGCGGAGTTAAATAATCGATCACAAAAAAAAAAATAAATAAAAGCTACATCGCCTGCAAGAGGTGCTCCGCGGGACAATACCAGCAACAACAAAAATTCATATATAAAAAAAAAATAAAAAACAGTGGAATCAGTGACAGACACTGTGATAGAAAAAATAATTGTTATTAAAAATAAAAAATAAAAATAATAAGAATAATAAAAAAATAAATATGTGTGTATATTAAAAAAAAATATTTTGAACTTAGTGAATAAGTGTAGTATAGAAACTATTTAAAGTTGAAATATTTAGATATAGAATTGTTTTTTTTTTTATTATTAAGTTGTGTAGAGTAAGGTTAGAGTTAAGTTTTTTTATTATTTTGAATTTTATTTTATTTTTGGGTGGGCGCGAAAAAAAAAAACAAAATTAATTTTTTTTATTCTTTAATCAAGCGATTCTTCAAGTGCTGCAGCCAGAACTACGAGGGATCAGTAAAATCCGGTAAGTCCTAGATATAAGTTTTTTTTGGCTTGAATTAAAATAGCCGTAACTCGTATAGTAGGTTAAATAGAATAAAATTAAAAACAAAAACAAAAAAAACAAATTACTGTACATTAGATATTAAATTCCTTTTTTTTGTGAATTTCCTTTTTATAAATAAATAGAATGAATTGTATGATGAGTTGAAATAGATTTTATTTTTTTATTAATATGATGGAGTAAAACAAGCGCAAGTGGTGTGTGGATGTTCGGACCGACCGTCCTTCGATGGGGCTGACTGTGACCGGACGTGACGTACAAGCGATGATGACATAACAGAAATAACGTGACTGACATTCTCTGAGGTTTTCCTTACAGGTGGGGACTGGGAGGATTTCGTATTAGGGGCTACCATTCACAGTTTTGGCCAGAATGCTAGCAATTGGTCGCATCCAAGTGCGATAAGGGTGGGTTGGCCATCCTCAGCCAACAACACCCGGCTTATTTCAGGTCATGATGAGCTGTCATCTCTGTGTGACCCTGGGATATATTATCCGGTGTAGGGACATAGGGTTAAGTTAGCTTTAGGTTTAGTTATTAAGTATGCGTTATTTAAGTTCGGTAGTTAGGGTTTAGTGTAGGTTTAGTTAGCTACATCACGAAAGTCCCGGTCTTGCACAGTGGTGATGGCACACAGAAGTGATCTTACTGTTTCTTTTCATATTTTTTTCTCTCATCTTTGTCTCCTCCTGTCTTTTAAGTCCGTCCGTTTTCTCAACGTAAAGTAAAGTAGCTTTCTCCAGGCTATCCTTGTTTTCCTTTCTTTTTTTAATTTCGGCACGAGATAAAAAGGTAAGTTGAGTTGAGATGCACGGGGTAGTGGCAAGAACCAACCCAATCCGACGAGCTAGAGCCGAGCAACAGCGAGCGTGCCACTGCCATCTACTCCTGTATCATGGATGCCTTCGTGGCCAACTGACTCCTTACAAGGTTTACTGAAATCGGTGGCAATCACGTCAAATCCATTTCCAAATTCTAGTGCACATAAAGTGCAAACCGTTAGGTTGGTGATTGTAGATCTACCTTTAAGAAATCCGTGCTGGTTTTGGCAAACAACAGATTTACAATGGAAAAGCAATATGTCATAAATAATGCCCTCAAAAACCTTAAATATGCAGGACAGCTTAACAATTGGTCGATAATTGGAAATATCCTCTTTTCGAGCGACCTTTTCCAGGTTGAGGGAAATAATCCCTGCGTGATAGAGAGCTGAAAGATAGCTGTGATAGGTTGGGCGGTACATTTTAAATTTTTTTTAAAAATATAAGAGGAAGAGCATCAGGACGAGCAGAATAATCATCTTTGAAGTTTTTTTATTTTATCTTTAACTTGCGCTATAGTTATAGACACAGATTCCAAAGTTATTTGTGGTCAGCTACTTAACCCTCGGTCCCTCCCTAGGGACCTTTTGATTTTTTGAATGCTCACAAATCTTTTTGTGCAAGTGTTAGAAGCTTGATGTTTACGGTATTCTATAAGAAAACAATGCTGAAGCTATTGCGACTTATTGCGAAACAATGCGCTCACTACATTTCGAGTTTTTTTCATTTTGAAGACATTTATTACGGTAATTAGGGACAAGGTCCCTAGGGACCTACATGCATTATAGAGAAGAGATTATGGAAAATAAGAGAGAAGGGTTAACAAAGAAACATGTACATATGAATTGGGCAATAAAATAATTTTTTTATGGAAAAAGGTTGCAATAACTATTTCCGGTTGCTTACTACCCATGTGCAGTATCCCAGGCAGCATTAGTGCATCCGTTGATGGTTATTCTATTTTTGCATTACGTCTAAAAAAAGGATGAGCTTACGGGGCTTGGATTCTCCAGTACTTGTTTTGTGTGCCATACGGGCGTTTTCAAGCCGTCCATTCATTTTTCGGGAAATTATTGTTTTTACCCGGGTGATTACTCGTGTTTGGCTTTGGTTAGTTAGTCTGAGACTATCGTTTTGTAAGAAAGCATCGCTACTGTGAAGTTTTTGTGATATAAAAGTAAAAAGTGTTACTACGGGATTTTGTTGTTGAAAAGTTATTGGTAATTGTACAAGCTGCACCTATGGAATTGGTAATTGTACTCTTGTGAATTTTAGACAATGGCAGATTCAGGTTGGGATGTCGCAGACTTGGTAATAAATAACCGTACACGCTTCCAACTAATGACCCAGGAGGAAAGGCGTGCAGTAGATGAAATATATGTTGCATTTATGAATGAAGAGAGTGATAATCAAATTAATCTTTTGGGATGTGATGATGACGCTGACCGGACAAAATATCCAGAAGGTACTATTAATGTGTCCGATGTGGAAAGCCAAGTGAATGTGGAAATGGATTATGATGAGTTCGATGAAGACCACGATGATGAGTTGGAAAAGTTGCTACTGCCACTGCTACCCGTCATCAGGCTGAGACTGATGCTTCCCATCTTATTTCCAAAAATGGCACAAAATGGTTCAAAGATCCACCAACGAGTAGTCGCATTCGTCCTTATAATATTGCCGATTATAAGCCAGGGCCATTGAAAAATTTGGTTCACGATCCATTTACAATCTTTCGATCTCTAATCGCCCAAGATATGGCGCTCATCATTATTCGAGAAACGAATCGGAAAGCCAAACAGGTAAGTGCTACATGGAATGAAGCACATCCAACTAAGCAGAAGCAATACAAACAGTTGACGCTAAAAGAGTTTGATGTTTTTTTGGCTATCATTTTGTATGCTGGAATGTGAAAATCAAACAGCGGGCCTGATAAGGAACTATGGGGCCCAACACATGCTCCAATATATAAACCCGCTTTATCATATAACCGTTTCATATATATGGTATAACAAAATTTATTCGTTTGATAATGCGATGTCACGGCCGGAGAGATTACTCATCAGCAAAACTGCTGCTATTGATGATTTATGGGTTATGCTGCAAGTTAATTTGGCAGCTGCTGACAATCCGGACGATTCGATGACCGTGGACGAACAACTTTTTCCTTATAGAGGGCGGATACGTTTTACACAATACATTCCGTCCAAGCCAGCCAAATACGGAATAAAAGTGTGGTGGTTGTGTGATTCGAAGTCCTACTACCCCCTCAAGGGTATGATCTATGATGGAAAGATGCCGGATCAGGAGCGCAAGGTTAATCAAGGCCAAAATATCGTATGCCGATTAGCTGAAAAATACCTTGATACCGGCCTGACAACATATGCCGACCACTTCTTCTCAACATTGGATTTGGCAGAAATATTGATAAGACGAAAAACTGCCTATGTTGGAACAGTACTCTCAAACAAATCGTTAGTTTCACCCGAGTTTTTAAGAAAACCGTCGCGTCCTGTTAGCAGCTCATTGTTTGGATTCTTCGAAGGCAAAGTTTCATTGTGCTCATATGTGCCAAAGAAAAACAAATCGGTGCTGCTGTTATCTACTATGCATTACACTTGTGATGTAGATAATGCAAACGATAAGCGAAAGCCAATTGTTATTTTGGACTACAATGCCCACAAGTCTGGGGTGGTTACTATGGATCAAATGTTTGGCACATATTCATGAAAGCGTTCGACAAATCGTTGGCCGCTTGTAATGTTCTACCATATGATCGATATTGCTGCATTGGCCTCATTCATAATATACGATGAATGCAATGACGAGTGCAAAAATCGGACAAACGACGATCGTTTTTGAAATTATTGACGAGACAATTGGCAATTTCAAACATTGAAGAATGTGACACTAATCCACGATTAACGTGCTATCCCAAAATTCTAAATGCTATGGGAGCATTTCGTATTTTTATCTGTATCAGTGACGAAGACTAGGTCGAGTTGTCTGCCAGATCAGAGTCAGTAAGGCAGTCGATGAAGGATTTTCTTTGTCAGAGGTGGGATTTGTTGCAGTAAAGAAGAACTGTCAGTCTGAGCCCATTGAAGGTTAGGTAGATTTAAATCACCTAAAAAAATAACAACTTCGTTTGGATCACCAGCCTTAAAAATACAGTCGATTGGATCAACGGCTAGCTGGTAACCTTGAATTTGTTAAGAGGGGCGAGTATAGCAGCAACAAATATGGCATAGAGGCTGCGCTCGCAAATAGAAGTTCTAGTGCAAATGAATTCAAGGAATGCAGTAGACGATATTAGGATATACACGTGTATAGCTAGAAGTACACAAATTCTCCTCTTTACCTAGACCATCGTCACGGTGTAAATCGAAGTCTTGGGAAAATAATTATTATTCTTAATATTATTGGTGAGATTGGTTTCAGTGAGGGCAAAAATGTCGCTGGGCAGAACCTGCAAATTACTTATCTTAGTTCGCGATAGGGCAGTAAGATAAAGGGGTCATTCCAGGCTAATCCACGAAGGGAAAACCAAAGAAAACGACGCTCAATGTTTTCGATTCGGGATATATGAAAGGGGGACCACACTTAGCTGGCATATTCGAGAAAGGATGGACAAGGGTAATGCAAAGGGATCAAGTCACATAAGGGTTGCAAAATTCTTTAGACCATCGTTTGACAAAACTGAGCGATGAGTTGGCCTTAAGGAATATCTCATCAATATGCGAACGGAAGACTAACTCTCTATCTCTATCTGTATAATATTCCAAGGTCGTGAAGGGATTGATCGTATTGTACAGGTTGGTCATGCAGAAATTAAAGTCGAGCCGGAGATTGATTGGAGACAAGGTCATAGATTGACATTTGGAGACATTAAGCTCAAAGCAATTTTTTATACACTACGTGGAAAACCTATTGAAGTCTTGTTGAAGGAGAATAGAGTCTTGGGCTAAAGAAATAGTCTTGGAGAACATAGTGTCGTCGACGTAAATGGAAAGGGAGCAGTGTTTAATAATCCTGTCAAGATCGTTTATAGTTAAAATGGAAAACAGGTGACTCCGATGGCTGCCTAGTGAGACACTAGAAGTGGCTAAAAACGGGGTTGAGAAGACTGACCTAAAGCGAACGCTATAATAACGGTTCTCCAGATAAGAAGATATCCATTTTAATAATCTGCGGTCAAAGCCGAGGGCAATTTGAAATAAATCAATTGATGTGATATTTTATCGAAAGCCTTAGCGAAATCTGTATCAATAACATCTATTTCGTTACCATTTTCTAGGGCTGATCTATCTTTCAGAAATTCATGCTGACTGGGTGATATAAGTGTCTTGCACTTAGAACTTCATATAAACATTCTAACATTTTAGGTATGTGAGAAAGCTTAGTAATGGGACGGTAGTTGGTTACTTCATTCGTTGATCCCTTTTTGTGACCCGGGGTAATGAAAGAGGTCTTCCAAAATTGCTGGAATTCACCTTGTGTGAGGGGCAGATGAAATAGGGAGGAAAGTGGTTGTGAAAGATTGGAGGCACACCTTCAAAATTCATCATTGAGATTTTGTAACTTTTCTTCGATAAGGGTAGGATCAAAAGATTGAGAGAGAGAGAGAAATTGGGAAGGTACTTGAAATGTATGGGGTCAGGTACGAAGAAGTTGTCTGCAAATTATTATTTAAAAAAGTTTGCAAAATATTGGTCTATCACTTAATTCGTGCGGTATCCTAAGAGATGGCGTAACATGTATTATTCCATTGGAACATGCGTTGGAAAGCTACTGTCATCGTACGTCATTTCAGTATATGTCATTCATTTGAAGCGTAAACAACAATAATTTTTTCACTTAAATATGTCGAACTTTGTGCCTGAAAAAGAGTTTTTGCGGGGAGTTCTTCGTCATTACTTTAATATGAAGAAAACTGCTGCCGAAAGTCATCGTATTTTGGTGGAAGTTTATGGTGAACATGCGCTAGCTGAGCGAACGTGCCAAATGTGGTTTGCACGATTTAAAAGTGGTGATTTTGGCTTAGAAGGTAATGCTCTGTATTTGGTGGGATCAGATGGGTGTGCTGTATTATGAGCTGCTAAAGTCGGGTGAAACCATCATTGGACAACGCTACCGAACACAATTAATCCATTTGAAGAGAGCAGTGGCCGAAAACTGCCCAGAATATGCGACCAGACACGAGTTAAGAACTCTTTGGAAAACAGTGGATGGGAAGTCTTACCCCACCCTCCTTATAGCCCAGACCATTTGTTCCGGTCGATGCAGAACGCCCTCTCTTAAATACGGTTCACGTCAGAGCAGAATATCAAAAATTGGCATGATTCATTCTTAGCTGCCAAGCCGTCGCAGTTGTTTTGGGATGGGATCCACAAATTGCCAGGAAGATGGGAAAAAGTCATAGCTTCAGATGGGCAATATTTTGAATAATACTATTGTGCATGTTTATTTTAAATAAACGTTCAAATTTTGAAAAAACCGCACGAATTAAGTTATATACCCAATAGTTGGCACTAGTACTCGTATGTGTCGGTGATATAGTATCGAACTAGAGAGAGACGGTTATCCCCGTTAGATTTTCTTTGGTAGTTGACGAATTGATAAAATATCTTAGAATCGTTGATAAGGTCGGTCTGCGTTGTGTGGAGAAAGCGCTGATAGAGGCAGTTATAGAGCTGGATGAATTGGTGGTAGGTTCCAAGATATGCCGTGAAAAGGGGGCGTAAAGTGAAATGGAATTAAATATTTCACTGTAAAAAATGGAGGCAGCATCAGATAAGGATAGGTTGGTAAAATCGAAAGAAAATTTGCTAAGATAGATATTGATTTTGCGGAAATTAGCTTCATGGAAGTTGTAATAAGAGATAGTAGGGGAAGCAGTGGACTCGGGTGGAGAGATATGGATAATTGAGAGAAGAAGAGAGGGGTGAAAGTTGTCGACAGTTGATAGGTTAAAGGGACAAAACGTTACTGTGGAGTTAATGGGATCGTTAGTGAAAATAAGGTCTAGTTGCCTACCGATGGAGTTAGGGAGACACCGATGAGACACGAAAGAACAGCGATCATTAGCCACATCATCAGGATTCAAATCTAATTGCTCATGAAAACATATAAAAAGTTTCCTCAGATCATTATGATTAATGGGGAGGTCTTCTTGTAGAATAGAAACAATTGCATTGGTTTTCATTATAACGTCGATACGGACAGGCCTCTTAATCGAGAGAGAACATATCGGAAATCCTCGCCTGAATCGGTAAAGTGCTTGGTTAACTTTGCCTTTGGAGGAAATATGTGGTCTAAGAAAGGCGGTGGTATTAAGGTAGAAGATTGGGAGGGATTTAAAATATGAGAGCGAATAAAGTTAGGGTATGCCGATTTTGTCTGAGTGGAATAAGGAGATGTTGTTAGGTTTTTTAAATGACTTAGATGAGGATTAAGATTAACAGATACACGTTTGGAAATTGGGTTGGACTGGGTGGAAGAACGTTTTGTTTATACGCGATTAGCAATATGAAGTGAAAAAGGAGTGAAGAAAGGAAATGTCACAAAATTAAAACTCCAGTTTGGATCAGGAGCTTGTTTGTTAGGAGTTGGGTTTTTTTTGTAAGAGTTGATTTGAAAAGACTAGTGAGCCTGATTCGAACGAGATGTCTACCTCTTATTAAAAAGATAACTGATTCAGCTGTGTTGAAATTATTGAACTTTTTTATTCTTTTGTTCCACTCGGAAAGTGTCCATAAGATTCCGAATCGTGAGATTGTGGGTTCAGGAGTCGGTGTAGTAGCATCAATTTCCGGAGAGGGTTGCGGTGGAGGAGAAGATGACCCAGGAGTTATTGGCGGTTCCATAATTGCAAATTCAAGCATCTCAGTAAGAATCGACAATCAATTTTACTGGAAGTGATCCGGATGTGATCAACAATTTCGTTTAACAGCGCGCGTTATTCAGTTGTCTCGTTGCCTAAATCACTCATTTGGCACATGGTGTTTATAAACAACTCATCATTATTTGGCGGAGAGGGAACGCTACTTTTGGATATACCTTGAAGATAAAAATCGAAGGAAGACCGTAGAAAACTTAAAGAGTCAGTAATTGCGATGATATGAGATTTTATTAGACATCTTCTGTCATGTCGTGTTTATCGTTTCGTTGAATTAAATCACTATTTTGAGCCAACTGCGTAGATAAGTGTCTAAATTGATTTGTATTATAGATCGCAATGTATATAACTTTTAAAACATCGGGTGGTCGCAGTGCGGTTGGTCGGGTTTGATGTTTGCTGCCCAACAGATGAAACCCAGCTTCTTCTTTCGGAAGATTTTACTTCGATTATGTTTAAAATTAGTCACTGCCATCAAAACAGAAGGTATAGCAACTAGTAGTAGATACTCGTACCTACGATCCCGCATAAAAAACCCTCAAATTAAAAGTGGAGTAGAGTGATAGAGCAATCTAGTTAGCCCATAGCGAAGGACCAAACAGCTCTATCTAGTATTTTTGGCAAAGCTGATGACAGTGCTTCGCAGGCTTTGGATAGTACGCCTTTCAAAAAACCCAACACTGTAAGTGTTAGAGACTAAGGCACCGCTCTCAAGAGGAAGCTTCATCAATTTCAAAAAGCAAAATCACAGAATGCCAGTATAGTGGGAATCCTTGCCTTATCAATTGAACTAGCAAAGGATATATACCTATTAACCAACCACATTTACAAATGAAAAGCTAATCCAAAATTGGACATACTGCTTTTGAACTTTTTGGCAGGCTTACTAGTAGGGCGATCCCCGTATCGCACTTTTTAACTTAATCCCTTTCCAATTCAAACTCATTGGACTTGATACAATCCCATTAGCATTTGGTTAACTGAAAATCTTCCCAAAAAATTGGCACATCCTTGATTTTGATTATCACATTAAGCATAAATGTCATTTGGCACATCCTTTAGCTCCAGCTCAACAAAAGGCACACACACTACCCCATTAGGAAATTGCTTCCCCAAAATAATGTTATCTTGTCTGGCATTCAATTTAAAATCATATTCTATGCCAACAACCGCATTTAACCCTTTCATAATGTGTGGGCAGAGAAAAGAAGACGAAAAAGCCGAGTTATCTCAAGCCAAAGTGATTTCGTTTTTTAACATCACTTCCCGAAGGCGGCAACAAGAAACCCTGCCGCACAACAAAGGACCCAAATCCTTTCACTCTCAAACATACTCACTTACATGGCACAAATGCTAAAGCCCTATTTCTCACAAATTATAAATCTTAATGCACGCATTTATATTGTATATTGTGTGTCATCACATTGAAAAGTAATTCTGACAGTCATAAGACGCTTGACTGACAGCACTCAGATAAGCAGCATAACACAATGGCATGTCAGCCAAGTGAGCTGAATAGCTGAGAATGAAAGGCTTCAGGGTTTGATGATTTGTTGAAATGTCATTACGACACATCAAGATACTATACATCATATTACATTACGTACAAGCGCGTACGCTCCTCATGATGTTAAGTAAAATAAGTTGACTTACGATATTTACGAGATAACTTTTTCCTTTGGGAAGGCTTATTCATTTAAGTCAATCCACGCTCGCATTGACTAAATTCCTTTTTTAGATGCTTTCAAATGACATCACACTTTGAGATGATTATTGTTTGTTCTTTTTAGTCACGGGCTGACTTTGACTTATTATTTGAAAATCTAATTATTCACATGATGATTAAGAAGTTAAATTTATCATGAGGAACGATGATGGATTGGCTCCGTTGGCAGATAAAAAGTTGACAGCCAGATGTCTAAAGGTTAATGAGGCGATGAATTCGCAAAGCAAAATCAAGGAAGTCGACTGAAGCTGGATTGTTTGTGCGATTCGAATTTTTACGGTGAGCTAATTTGTTATTTTTAACAGATATCGCAGTACGAATGCAAATAGATGATCAGAAATTTAAATAGTTATCAAATTGATTTATCACCGATTGGTATATTTAACAGATGGCAGTTTACAGTTGACTAATTGTTCATGCTTGCTGATGAGACGAGAAGTTAAAATGTTAAACAGGGAACCCATAAATTTGATCGAAAATTTCACAGTGGATTCTTGGTTTATAAGGCTTAAAACTGTGGGAAGGAAAAGACAACGACTTGGAGAACATAGTGTACTCGTATCTATGATAACCTCTGTATCCTTTCTGACTTTTGAAGTCGACAGTTAGCTGTCAAATTTAAAAAGGCTACATCTCAGGATGCTTAAATGCCATTGAAATTGGTAGGAACACAGCATCCAACTCTTTGGGGCTGGCAAAACCTTCATGGTCTACTCTACGAAATTAATATGAGAGCTGGGTAGAAACATACATTTACAGTGTGACAGACCTTTGGCACGCCTGCTTTGCGACGTCTGTCAGACATCCGCCTTATGACAGGCACGAGGGGAACACATTCGATAGAGGTTATCCAACACGTGTGTACCTAATCAGTCTAGTGTCTACGAATTAATTAAAGAATTTGTTAAACATCCGAAGAATTGTTTTATTTAACATTACATAGCGCCGAAACCCGTTTGACCATAAAGAAAACAAAATAAATAAAATGGTCGACATCGGTAATGAAACCTGCAACTTCCTTCGGCCACCGAGGCCTCTTGTCGTAGAACACGATAAGGACATACCCAGAGAATGGAAGCAGTAGTATTCATATTGCGGGATAGCTACGGATATGGTTAATAAACCAAATAATATCCAGGTTGCAACGTTCATGTCTGCGATCAGCTACTCTGCGAGTCTGATTTTTAACACCTTTGCAAAAACAAAAACATGCGGCGCAGATCGTTGACGAAAACGAGAAGAAAGTGAATTATCTGAAAGAGTCAACACCACAGAAGCAAAGAAAGGATTTTGACTGCCGCTAATGAGGAACAAAACACAGCTACCGTAGTTGTCCCGCATACAACCATCTATGCAAAAAGTGTAATAGGAAACACCACTTCGCGTGATTCGCAGCATCGACATCAACACATGACCACCAGTCACAGAGCTCTAAAAAAGTGGCTATGTTTGAAGAATTTGACCGCGAAGACAGTTCATTGACGATTGGCTGAATAGCACGGGAAACTCAGAGGTGTTCGCTAGACAAATTTTCTGAGACCATCTCCACATCGATAAAAAACTACCAGATCAAGTTAGACACTTATGCACAATGCAATGTGCTGCCAAAAAAAATTGCCAAGGAATGTCGGGCAGTGATACGACCCTGCAGGGTAAAAAACCTTATCTCATTTACTAACCGTCGTTTATTCGTTCTAGGAGAAGTAACAGTACCTTGTGAAATCGCCAACATAGAATCGAAATTTCTGGTTCTTCTTCGATACTGGCTACTGCTATGTTATGCTATGCTACTGCTATGTTTTCCTCATTTCTCACCAATCTCTGTCTGGTTGGTTGTTAAGATCACGCTCAACTTTTTCACGGTGCGACGAATTGCCTGCACACTGAAGCCATGTTGACGGCCGACCTCACGACGAAATTCACGTTGCATATTTACTACTGAGCCGGAATTTCGATGATATTTTTTAATAATTTCTGTACATTTGGCAGGTGTAAAACGATGCATGATGAAATGGCAAAGCTTACTGAAAATTTTGACAGCTGGATGTCATTGGTAAATTTGATAGCTGCTGAAAAATAGCAGTTGGAAAAACTGCCATTGCTATTTGGTCATCCGTTATTTCAAGTGAATTCAGTTTAAGTTTTTTTTTTGTGTCTTTTAAAGAGAATTGCATTTTTTATTCTTATTTTTGTAAATTAAATAAGTTTGTTTAAATGAATATTTTTTGTTTTTATAAATATAAGTTAAATGAATTTCTTAAAATTTTAATAAAAAATAATGAAATACAAAGAACATTTTTTATCAAATCAAAGCACGGAAAGCGAAGAGTTTCGTTCTGTGATACCTCGCGGTCCATCTTGGTTTACTGTTCCACTTTTACGTTCACTTTTGGGGTCATAAGTATCGTCTGGACTGAATTCCTCTTGAATAAACTCTTCGGTGTTTTGGTCTCCAAATATGTGAATGTGGTTATGCACTACAATTTTCTTGACCATATTAGGGTTGGCTACGTCGATATACATATTTAAGGCTACGAAATCTTCCTTTTACACTGCTGAGACGTGTGCTGAACTGAATCACTGAGTTCTCCAAGTGAGGGTAGGCCGCATCACCCACAAGATGGTAATCGGATGGTGTTACCTCATCAATCAAGTCTTCAAGGAGACTATTTCTGAAAATCCTAGCATCGTGTAATCGACTTGGTGATCCAACGAATATATTTAAGAAGATTGTCCTATGATCGCCTTAAACAATACGTCTTTGTTCACAATTTATGCTAGATATTTACCTTTGTAACAGAATGTATTTGTCAATGGGGTTTCTTGATGGCTGTTTGATTTCGATATACTCGATATAATTGCACCGATGGTTCCGGGAATATCAACCCAACTTTTCTGTTTGAAAATCTGAATAAAATTGTTATTGGAAACGTAAAATTCTTATAAGTACATATGTATATAAAATGAACTGTAATTACTCGTGGAATTTCTGGATATTGTGCTCTTGATGGCCACTTTACGAAGTCTTTGACTAGATGACATAAAACATCTAGCACCTCGCAAAATATCCAGTTTTCGAAACGAATCGGTCACCAACCAATAAAAGGTCTTCTTACTTACTTAGCATCCATACTGAAAATAATGGCTTCTACTCATTATTTTTTATCCTCGCAGTGTTTTCAACTTTTTACGTTAGGTTCTGTTAGAAAAAATTCATAAAAATTGTTTAAATAAAGAATATACGCCAAACTTTCCGAGAAACTAAACTCAGGAATACGCTGGAATAACTTACCCGTAACAGTTGTGATTCCTAGTTGACGGGTCGGCCATCTCAAACATCGTTGAATTTTGCAAGATTGAACGACTTAGCAAATCGTTCGCAACAAAAAGCATAACTCGACCTTTAATATACCTATAAATAGTTTTACATACTTTAGAAGCACAAGGGTTCACATAATTTTTCATAGTCTACGTCACCCATTTTATCCTCTTTTATTGTTTCTAGTAATATGGGTTAGTTATCAGAAATTAATCAACAAGTTTTAAGGGGTTAGGCCACTCTAGAGGCTGTAAAAATAGGCTTTTTTGTGATTTCGTTTTTCAGGATAAATATAAAGTAAATCGTTTACAAAGGCAGAAGTTTATTGTACATATGATTGACTTTCAAAACTAAGTTTTATAGAATAATTTATTTAAAAATAGCGATTGTGCAGCGTTTCTCAAATGACCTTTTTTTTGGAAGTGTCTACGGTCGTTCCAACAGCTTCTATAAATTTTGAGCTAGAGAAACACGTAGAATTTTTTAATGTATTGATTTTTGGCCGAATGGCGCATTTCTAAATACAAACTTGCAAAATTCGCAGAAAATTCTTAATAACAAATGAACTATGCCATATAAAAAAATCCTTCGTACTTATTTAGACAGAGATCTAGTTAAAAATTTAAGTGAACTGGTTGAAAATTGTTCAAGTTATGGGTGCGGAGAATTTTAAAAATGCAGTTTTGAGATAAACGCGTTTAAAATTTTATGTTATATCGGGTTGTACCCCGTGAAATGTCCGATTTTATAGTAAAAACTTAAGAGCCAATATTATTTTTTCGTAAATTTTTATTCAATCAAAATATGATCCGTTGGCATCTATGACATTCTTCCAACGTGGTACAAGCTCAAATATTCCTTTTCCGTAGAAGTGCTGACTTTTTGAGGCAATGAAATCTTCAAAGTCTTTCGGTTCCAGAAGACCTTCTGCCAGCAAAATGAATCCATATTGCGGAAAATATGGAAATCCGTTGGGGAAATATCAAGTGGATGCGGAAGAATTTGAAATCCCAACTGCAACAGTTTTTGCACCGTTACTGGTGAGGTGTGGGGTCTAGCATTGTCATGCAAAATTATCGGACCGTGCCTATTGACCAACGCAGGTAGCTTTTCAGCCGATTTGGCATGCAATTGTCGATTTCCTCACAATATTTGACAGCGTTTATAGTTTCTCCTGGTTGAAGAAATTAAAAGTGGATTAGTTTTTTCGATGTCCACCAAATTATCGCCATAATCTTTTTTGGGTGAAGTTCGGGCTTGGGGTTTGTGTTTTGGTTTTTCATCTGCATCCAACCACTGCCCAGACCTTTTATGATTATCATACAGTATCCACTTTTCATCACAGGTGACCATCCGGTGCAAAAACGGTTCTGTGTGGTTTCTTAATGTAATCGATGCGCAGATTTCCAAGTGCCGTAGTTTTTGGATTCGTTCAGTTCATGGGATACCAACTTATCGAGTTTCTTTACTTTCCTATGAGAGAAAAGTGTCGACTTATCGTCATTGAGGATACTCTCATGCTTTGTGCAATCTCTCGCACCGATTTCGTTGGGTCTGCATCCACCGGTGCCCTTAAAACATCGCCGTCAACGAACTTTTCCGGCTTGCCACGTGCTTCATTTTCGGGGCTGAAATCTCCCGAGGGGAACTTTCCAAACCAACGTCGTATAGTGCGTTCGTTTACCGCTACATCCTCAAATGCGTCATTAATGTTTTTCCTTTCCAATGACGCATTATGTCCCATTTTAAATTCGTAAAGGAAGAGGGCTCGAATTTGAACTGCCGACAGCGTGGTAAATAATTATTAGACAAAAAATGACGGTACCTGCAACAAACCCTAAAATTCTCACGCGTTAAGCACACGTACCACTTTATTTTATAATAAAAGAAAATTTAATGCTCTGGCACAAATGTTCACTCGAGAACTTTTCATGTGGTAGAATCACCAGAAAGTCATGAAAAATTTTGCAATACCTTTAATTCTGGACTTCCATTTCTTTTCTATTAGATTTTAATGCGATCCTCCACTCTTTTGTAGCTTCAGACAGCGATCTTTCTGCAAGTTTTATGCGCTCTTTATCAGTCTCATAGCATATTCCGTAGCTGTTCGGACCGATTTCTAAATCCAATCCATTTCATTATGTGAAAAATTGAAGCAAAGCCGTCATTGACACGCAAACTGCAATATCCTTAACTATATCCAACACAGTTTTATCACTAGAAATGGACTTTGGGGTAAATGCCCACACAATCGACTTAAAACTTTCATTACAGTTTTCAGTACAACCGCCGGTGCTCGTCTCTGATCATTTCTTCGTAGATTGGCTTGATAGCTTCATACACCTCAATTGGAAGAGCTGGCTGACTCGAGCTGCACAGAGTCTTTCAGGGTTAGAGAAATGTTTTTTCGGTCCTTCAAGACCAATCCGACAGAGGAAAACCGAAAATAGTTTAAACGAGCCAGGAATGGCTGCAACGTCTTTCTTAAGAATGTGAAATTCCAATACGACCAAAAGTCGAAGCAAAAAATACTGCAACGTCCCAAAGGTAGTAAAAGCTTTTGGTACTTTCACAAAAACATCAGAAATTCTGTATCATCCTCCATCCCAACGCTCATTTACAGTGACATTCCAGCTGTCAGCTCTTTGAACAAGGCCAATTTGCTTGCTGCACACTTTGCGGTCAGCTCAATACTCCCGGATTGTGATTTGTCTCCGCCTACACTTGAGTGAGTCGAATATTCAATGGGACAAATCCACTTTCGCATTCGCGTATTAACAAGTGTACTTAAAGTTCTCAACATACATAAATCCGCTGGCCCAAATGGTATATCTCCCCTTCTTCAGAAGAGGTATTCTTCCTCGCTGCAAACCACTGCGTAAACTTTTTCATCAATCTTACTCCTTAGGACTCTTTCTGGGTAGATGGAAAACAGCATTTGTCCAGCCCGTCCCTAAAAAAGGTGAACCTTCCTCCCTCACTTCCTACAGACCCATTTCACTTACGTCCCTTCTCCCCAAAGTCACGGAAACTTTGATAAACCGTCAGCTCATGAAATACGAGTATTTCGAAACACGAAAACTTCTCAATGACCGGCAGTACGGTTTTCGTAGCAACAGGTCCACTGGTGATTTGATGGCAAGATAGCTGCACTTGATATTTCTAAGGCATTTGACAGAGTTTGGCAGCAGGCCCTTTTGTCGAAAATGCGTGCTTTTGGGATCGATGACTCTCTTCTCCAATGGATTAAAAATTATTTTTCGGAACGTTGTTGGGTGGTTTCAAGTCTGATATTCACAAAATGAATGCTCCGATCTGTCTCCGAAACTCTTTTTAATTTTTATCAATGATCTCTTGTCCGCCACTTCGAATCCAATATATTCCTTTGCTGACGACAGTACTCTCTGCTTTTCATATTCCTTTCTGGGCTCACGTCCCTGCTCTTCGGCTGTAGAACGGGAACGCCAGCGTATCTTAAGCTCATTAAATTCCGATATTAACAGCATAAATAATTGGGGAACCTCAAATAGAGTAGAATTTAATGCTTCCAAGAAACAATGCTGTCTGCTGTCTGCTGTCGTTAAAGCGAAATTTAAGCACCCAGCCATTGTCCGTGAATGCTACTTGCATCGTATAAACCGAAAAACTTCCCATTCTCGGTATGTGTGACAATGATAACTTATATTGACCACACATTCGATGTTGCCAAAAATGCTGCCAAATATCTAATTGTCCTCAAACGATGTACGAAATACTTTTCCCCTACTGATCTGGCCTCAATATATAAGGCATTCATCCGTCAAAAATTGGAGTACAATGCTCACATCTGGTCAGGTGCGCCTAAATCATCTCTGCATCGGCTAAACCGAATTCAAAACCGTGCGATAAAACTCAAAGCTGATACCAATATCACACAGTCAATGGACACCCCCAAAGACCGGCGAAATGTCTCGCATCTCACTTTGTTTTATCGCTATTTCCACTGCCTGTGCTCCATACAAATCGCCAATAGCATTCCTCCAATTCAAACATTTAACCGTAACACACGTTTCGTTATGAATGCTCATCAGTATACCCTCATGCCCACTTTCGGACGTACTCTGAAATATCGTGATTCGCTCCTAAGCCGAACAACTCGCTTATGGAATGCCCTGCCGAGTGCTCTATTTCCTAGTCATTATAACATTCAGACATTGAAAACCATCGTATATCGATACCTATCCTTCTTTCCTCTCTAAATTTGTTTGTCCCGCGCTGTGCGCAAACAGTTTAAGGGTACCTTAACCCTTTGAGCGCTACTTTATAAATGTTTATACTCAGCCAAAGTATTTGTAGCTTTAGCCTTTTGCATGAGCATCATGGATCCTCACCGATCGGACATTTATTGTGTTTCGGTTTTGAATCAGGAGATTATTTATGAACGAGTGTAGCCCATACACTGTTTCTCATGTTTTCAACTCGATCACAGTTTCTACGAATGGCTAATCCATAATAAATAAAGAGTTCCTCTATTAGTTTTCCTGTCAATTTGCCCCTTCCACAGAGACCTTTTGCAATGTTTTTTTTTTCAAATTACGTAGGCGTGTACCCATTCGGTTTTGAACGTGATCTATGCACTCTTTCTTGAGTACTTGCGACATTCTCATAAGGCTTAGCATCAGCAATGCCTCTAAAAGTCTTAGAATCACCGCCACCAATATAATGGGTGCATTTTACTTGATGCAAAGATTCGGATCGCTGAAACATCTCAACAACTGCATCGGCCTCCATTTTTCCTACTGATCCATCGTGATTCACATCGCACTTATCTTTATGAATTTGTGCCAATCCCTTATATTCTTCGGTATTTTCTTTATTCTCCCAATACTCACATGCCTTTCAGTATTTTGATGTCACTGCACAGTCTATAATTTTTGCACTGTAATTGGCAATAAGTCACTAAGCCAAACAAGGACGTAAACCCACGTTTTCTCCACGAACCATCGCCTGATACCATTATTAATTTTGATCCTTTTTTAATAGAAATACTCGTAGTTGTTTCATCTTTTGCTGCTTTCATCATACTGCTTTTGCAAACTAGTTTAGTTACAGTTGAAATTCCACGGTTTATTTCATAGCCTTTTTCAATAAATGGACTGTACACAATTTTCACAGGATACTACTTCCGTAAATTTCACTTGCGATTTGCACAGTTTACATACAAACGACGACGTTTAGAATAGCTGAAACCTGAATTCACTTCAATATCGTACATATCTTCCGATTTCTTCAATGTTTTCGCGGATGTACTAGCATTCATTTCGCTTGGCGCCTCTAACTCGTGTCGATTCAGCGGTCTGCTTCCAGATATCTCCTGTCCCTTGCCGTATGTTCGTGTCTCTTCTGCACCTTTTTGACCACAATACACTTTGTCACTCTTTATAAAACGCACCAATAACATCCACAAAACAGAAAAAAAAAAGTTAGCACTATTTTCGAAAAAAAACAAACGTTCCTCAAATAGCGTCCTTCTCGAATGTTTCACTGCAGTAGTCTGAACACGTGGCAAATAGCATCAAAAACATCTGTGTTATACATAGTGTAGTCCCCTAAAATACCGTCTCTCGTTTCGGTCATAAGAGGCTCGCTGACTACCTGTCTATACTTCGAGCTATTTCCCAGCCATAATTTTTTGGGATATCATTTGTGAGGTCATAAGGGACCATTGAAAGCAATAAAACAAAAAATTAATTTTTTGAAAATCCTAGAGTGGCCTAACCCCTTAAGTTAGAATTGAAAGTAAATATCCAATTCTGACGTATGTGAGATATGAAATGTCACTTGTATTTGGCGGCAAATTTGCCGTTCGGCATATTCGGTTTGACTGAAATTTCAGTCCCTAAAATTCTGAACCCGCTCAGAGTTCCTGAAAACAAACTGAACAAAATTTACCAACGTGCAGAACTCATTCAAGGAGAAGAGAAGTATGGAGTACGAATCTGTTCTCTCTAATGGAAGCCATTACCTGAACCTAGAGCTGGGAAAAGATAAATTCAGAATTCTTCCAAAATACGTTAACTGTAATAATTGGAAAAGCGATTTTGATAAATTGGAGGAGATATTAGTATGCGATGATAATTCTAACATAGTGGTTCTCGGTGATGCGAGGATCAGTAATGAAGAAGGTGGTGAAAATAAAAATGCTGACATTACTCGGAATTCGAAAGACAACATACGTAATGCCAGAGGGTTAAAACTTCTTGATTTTTGCAATTCCTTTGGGGTACGTGTACTGAACGAAACTAGTTACACAGGTAATGAAGGGGACCTCACATATGTGCGAGTATATAGGAAAGCAAGGGACTTCAGTAATTTATTGTGGTCTAATTGTGAGTGACTGGAACAGGTTCGTAATAGACATAGTGGTGGGAGATGCTCCTCACTCCGACTGAAATTATATCATTTTGGCTGAAAGCCAATGAGGAACAAGGATTGAGGTATGCGAATCTACCGTTTAAATTACAATAAAATTAATCCAACTTATTAACATTCAAACTACCTGTTATGCAGGAATCAAGTTATAGACCTATGAGTGGTTGAAGACGTGATAAAGTTGTCGTCGACCCAAAGGCATACGAGAAGAAGTAATTACGTAAATCCGTGGTATGATAAGGAATGCGAAAAAAGCAGGACAAAAGTCGTTTGCTTGTCTGAAGTTATTCACAATTCCAACGAAGGTGTTTCCAAGCTAAATATACGTCGGTGCTAATAAAAACTTCAAAGAGCTATACGATAGAAAGAAAAAAACCTACTACGAATTGGAGTCACTCAAATTAGGCCAGTGTCATACTCAGTGGTAAAAAATGCATCATCAACAACGGATTGTCACCTTACGGACTCGAGCTGCATTTTAAAAAGCTGCTCACCCCAAATACAAGGTGGCGCAAAAGTAGTCATCCGATATTCTTTGGCTGTAATTTTTTTTTATGAATAAAAAACTTTGGTTCTGCTTTCGGATTATGTTTATTTAATATTTTAAATTTTTTTTCATTAAGAAGAGAAGATGATATCGGCTAAGTGGCCACCGCCAGAATTGATTTGTGGCATTTCCCATCACTCTTGCCAGAACTTCTGGCGATTGATCCTCACATTATTGACGGGCTCTTCGAGGGCTTGTTAACATAGACTCGTGACTTCAAAAAAGCCCACATAAAGAAGTCTGGAACGGTTAAATCGGTTGTGGCTCGTACATTATGCGCCGTTGCTCCTTGGTTGGAACCACATGTTGTCCAGTCCCAATTCATCCAATTGAAGATGGAGAAAGTCGGCTCTGTAGCGCTCGCTATTCACAGCAGTGAATTGGCCTGCGATGTTTTCGAAAAAAATAAGGCCTGATTACGCCTCCAGTTTAAACAGCACACCACGCGGTAACTTTGAGTGGGTGTAATGGCTCTTTAGGTTATACGCGGAGTTTCGGTGCCCCAGAAGTGATAATTTTGCTTAATCACATATCCACAGAGATAGAAATGAGCCTCGTTGCTCATGATGATTTTCGATGAAAAGTTGTCTCCCTCGTGGTTGGAATTCAGGATGGCTTGGGCATAGAGTACACGCGCTTGGCGGTCAACAGCTAACAGCTGATGTACTATCTGCACTTTGTAAGGTAATATCTTACAGTCTTTCACAAAAATTCTCTGTAAAGACCGTCGATTGATGACCAATTGCGTAGCACGTCGTTAGGTCGATACTCCGGGGTCCTCTGCGACATCTTCAACCACAGCCGCGATATTCTCAGCAGAATGGCTGCTCTGGGGCCGGCCAGTCCTGGCAGCATCTCGTGTTGCCCCATAATCTTCTAAGCGAGCAGCCCAATTGGTGTCGGACGACCGGGAAATCTTCGCCGAAATTCACGCTGCGCCAACACCACCGACGAATTATTCCGCAAACAAATCGTAACAATTATTCCGCATTCTCTAGAAGTATAGCGATTCATGTCTTGTTGAGGTGTATTTTGTATCTGTTTACCTCACAAGTGTCAAAGTAAAGGGTGTTTTTTCTATAACTATACAAATTCAATAAGAAATGAAAGACTTAAAGGTATAATTTTATGCCATTAGTGCTTAAATATGACATCGGACATATTCGTGCCAGGGCTTGCTCAAATGAAGCGCAATCGTGAAGCACAATTTTCCACAACTTTATCGAGCAACTGGAGCCGTATATCTGCAATAGCACGGCGAATGATGACTTTTAAATCGTGCAACGTCTCTGGTTTATCGGCATAGACTAGTCACTTCACATACCCCTCAAGAAAGTAATCGAAAGGTGTGACATCACAGGATCGTGGGAGCGCTCACCAAATGTTTCCCGCAATAAAATGATGGTGTTGCGCGCCGTGTGGCATGTTGCGAAATCTTGTTGAAACCAAAGTTCTGTAACGTCAATGCCATTCAAGTCAGAAATCATGTTTCTATAGCGCTCTCCATTGACGGTAACATTCTGGCCGGTGGCATCGTCCTTAAAGAAATATGGGCCGAAGATTCCACCACCAAATAGTGAGTTTTAATGGTTATAAGGGTCCCGACAAAGGTTTCTGGGTTTGTCGTCCTTGGGGATGCATATTATCCACTAGAGTGTTTTCGTGGTGCGAAAATGATTCATCGTATTCCGAATAACTTGCTCAGATGGACGATTATATCGACCATAAAATGGACGTAGCGAACGATGAGTTTGCGAACCGAACCATGGTTTTCAAAATAGTTTGCACAATTAGTACGCGTCGTCCTAGAATTAATCTATTCATAGTAAAATGGCAAAACGTACTAACCAGAAATCAACTCTCAACTGTCAAACTGACAATCTTTAGAAACAGTGTTGCCAGTTTAAAAACCAAACCTCTAAAAATAACATCCTTTACATGCAGAACTGTGGGTCTTTCCCAGCGTTGTCGAGCAAGTTTGCGTTCCTTAATCGATCCGGAGAGAACAACATCAGATGGGCCTCAGAGAACGAACTCTAGAACTGATTTTGCTTTGAACAGAGACTCGGAATGTTCTTGTAGCTGAATATAAGACAAGATTGCCCTTACCTGTATAGAGGGTAACATTTCGCATAGAGCAATATGAGCACAGCAAAAGAGTGTGTCTATCGGTTCATCTTCGTCATTGTTGTTGCTTCCCTGCAAGACATAGAGTCTCGCTTGGGCACCTTTATTTTCTACGTCCTTTGCCTGAACCACATTGGACAAATTTAGTGGCATCACCTCGAGTTTCTTCATTCCATTGACCAATTGCAACACTATGAACGCCACTTCACGTGACAAAACATCATCGAACGATGGTATTCCGGAAATTTTTGGAGAGTCCTCTACCTTCTCTATTACTAAAGTAGCCTTTAAGTTTTCGTTAAGGGAGCTAAGATCCTGTACGGAGCAGACGTTTCTTAGATTTACTCCGTTGCCACATGATTTGCTACCACAATAAATGTGTAATTATCTGAAATTGTTCTGTATACAAAGGTTCGGCCTTTGCGCATACGCAGGCGATTTGTGGCTTTGGTATGGTTTTTGATAGCCGATTTTATACCCCTAAAGTCATTTATATCCGTTGCAACTTCAGCCCCAGTCTCAAAATGTGTCCAGCAAAATGTGTTGGACGTCATAGTACCCCCGGTGCAATTACTCCAGCCGTATCGGCCATTCGGGCAGGCGGCGGTGGTGGTGGTGAGGATGCCAGAGTATCACCTCCAGTTCCAGATTTGACCAGCTCATACATATTTTCATAATCACGTTTATCCGTCAAGTAATTATCAATAGTGCTATTGATCTTTCGATCCAAATCCTTTAAGCGGCTAGGTCGTGATCCGTTTAATGGACTTTGGGAGATGACTGAAATGTTTACAAACCAAAGTAAATAGTATTTTTAATATTATGACTATATAATATAGGCCCTTTAGGGACTTTCACGAAAAGACCAAAACACCTGGTGAAACCAGCAGATCGAATCCATGCAGATTTTGCTTATCCAATTGAGAACAATTATTTTTTTTTATTGTTTAAATGGGTTGAAGTATTCAATACGAAGGAGATAACTTCTTCATATACTATTAGTTTGTCGTCACGGATTAGCGGACGTCCTCGTAACTGATGGTCGAAAATTTACGTCAAACGAATTTAGTAAATTTAAAACAAACAATGGTGTTGGTCTAGCCGAGAATTTTGCCAAAACCTTAAAGAAAGCAATACAATACAATCTTAAGAATAATAAAAAATGTTGTAGGGACACTATCTTAAATAGGTTCCTGGTCGATTATCGCAACACTAAACATTGCTCGACTGGTGTATCACCAGCAAAGATTATCTTTGGACGCGTTCTGAAAACAAGTTTTAGTTCCTTAAAACCTCCAATGGCTAGAGAAAAGATGATTTATAGCCAAAATAAAAGCATCTCAACTTACACACGCAATACGGTGTTTTCCAAAGGACAAGAGTTATGCTTACAGACTACAGGAACATTAATAAACCACGCTGGACTCAAGCGTGTAAAAAAAACAACTTGGTCCTCGGACATATTCTTGCATCGTAACTCGTAATAACAGAGAGATTAAACGGTACTTAGATCAAACCACAGATACATCCAATTCAGCCTGAGTGATGCTTCTCCCAACCAACTAGCATTCCGGAATTATCGGAAAACTGATTAGCCAAAATACAGAGGAATACTGTCAGAAACGCTATCCTCTGAAACCTCAAGTCCCCTGAATGACACCAAAGAGCTTGACATAAAAGCCCAGAAATTCACGCTGGCTCTCAATCAGACTATGGATGCTTCCTGCCCTCTTATTCAACCTAGAGGCAAGAATAAGCCGCACTGGTTGACATCAGCACTGCGGCTGCTTACATACACTTGCAGAAAACTTACCAACCTCGCATAAAGCACTAGAGAAGTGAATGACTGGGACCCATATAAAGAATCCAACAAAATATACAGAAAAGAACTGAGGAAGGCAAAGCGACATTCATGGAGATTATTTTGTGACAAAATCACAGAAACCTCTGAGGCATCGCGGATGAGAAAAATCATCTCTACAAATCCTATGATGCCTAGCTATTTGAAAAAAAACCGATGGCTCTTGGACGACTTTCAATGAGAAATCTCCCAGTTCGCGTCCAGTAGCAACACAAACAGGACTACTGACTGCTACCGTGACCAATCTTGTCTGATTACAAGAGGCAAACTACTCTGGGTGTTGCATAGTTTCAAACCATACAAGTCTGCTGTTCCTGACGGTATAATACCTGCCGACTACAAAGGTTCTCAGATATCATCCTGCCTACTTTATAGAATATCATCAGGAGCTGTGTAGAACTGATCCACATTCCACTGTCATGGAGAGATGTCAATGTAGTTTTCATTCCCAAAGCCTGAAAATGTTCTCATGTTGTCCCAAAAGACCTCAGACCTATAAGTCCATCATCTTTCCTTCTGAAAACGCTAGAACGACTGATTGATAACCATAAACGAGCTAAATTAATCCAAGATTTTTGTCAACGGCTGAATATGCCTACTGCAAACGAAAGTTGGTGGAAACAGCTCGGCATTCACTGACTTGTTACATCGAACGATTCCTACGATATAGAGAGTACACAATAGTTGCTTTCCTGGACATATAGGGTGCCTTTAACAACGTCAACACATCCGCAATCATGACTGCGCTATCAACTCTACAGGTAGACGACTCACTTGGAGAGTTGAGCAGTCTTATGCTAAATAGCATGATAATCAACTCCATACGGGGTGGTGCTTCTGCTAAAAGATGTATCAGCAGAGGTACGCAGCAAAGCGGTGTCCTCTCTCCCCTTCTCACGAACTTAGTGGTTGATGTACAGCTGCTATACCTGAAAGCGGGTGGTAGCAGGGTGATTGCCTATGCGGATGACGTTGCTATAGCCGTCTCAGGTAAGCATCTTAATTCCATTAAAGAACTCCTTCAAGTAAGTCTCAATAGATTAACCCGTTGGGCAGATCGATTGGGAATAAACCCCCATAAAACTGATGTTGTCCTCTTTTCCAGGAAATACAAAATTCCAATTATAGACTCTCCCTCAATTAACGATACCAGTTTAGTCTTTTCCGATACAGCAAAATATCTGGGTCTCATTTTTGACAGGAAACTAAACTGGAAACCTAACATTCAAGAAAGAATCAAGCAAGCAACAGTCGCTTTAGTCTTTTACAAAAAAGCCACTGGGCCCTTCAACCTCACATAACCCACTGGCTATACGTCTCAGCTATAAAACCGATACGCGCCTACAGAAGGGTTGTCTGGTATATGGCTCAGACACTGAAGTCAACTTAACCAAGCTGCACAGAGTCCAGAGAACAGCATGACATTAGTTATTCTATTATTATTATAATTTACTGGGCACGCTAATATTCTTAACATATTAGGAATCCTTACAGAGAGGTTCGACAAAGACTTCCATGTAAGCTTCCCCTCTTGATCCTTCTGCAAGGGAGATGCTTTTATGTAGGACAAGTCAATCCACTTTTACACAGATGGATCTAAAACCGATAGTAGGGTTGGTGGCGGTGTTTTCTCAGACAAGCTAAATCTAAGCCTCTCTTTCCTGTAGCGTATTCCAGGCGGAAATTTTGACGATTATGGAAGCACTGTCCTGGCTGAAGAAAGACGTGATATCTGCAAAAGATATCCGCATCTATTTCGATAGTAAGGCCGCTATCAAGTCCCTGGACTCAGTCTCATTAAATTCTAAAACCACCCTTAAACGCCGATCATCTCTTACGGAAATGGCAGAGCAGTTCAACCTTCACTTTTGTTGGATACCGGGCCACAGACACATTCCAGGGAATTGCAGAGCCGACGAACTCGCCCAATTGGAACTACTCTACCTATTGCAACGTGCAAATTAATTTTAAAGCTGGATGCCAATAACAGAACAGACCTTAGATGGACTCTTGGAAATGTTGCCAACAAGATGAAGGTCTGGCATAACCAATTATGTTCTTTTCCTTTCTTTTCTTTTCACTTTGTTCACTTATCACTTATTTCTAAAAACAATATTAATACTATATCAATATTAAGGCACATATATCAACTCTCAGATGGTTCCTTAATCTGCTACCGAAAACTCCGCGGATTTAAAAAAAAACTCAACACAGGATGTATATAGACTTTTGAATCGGATTCAAAGGTATCACAGTCAATTTCATCAAACAAAATAAATTTAAGCGGATTCGAAAAAAAGTTATATTGCTGCAACATGACCTTTCATCGAAGATATGGAAAAAATATATCAACAAGATACATAAACTTATTTGCTTCCTACCTAACCTATGTAAGTAAAAACCAAATTCAACCCGGAATGGGTATATATATAAGAAATTCTATCCTCTACGTAAAACAAATATATGTAGAATAACAAATAAAAATATGAATGTATCGAAATTAGCATACTCGACGAGGTTAGCCACAACTGGATTTTATTTCTATTCCAATAGAATATTTCCATTTGCGACAAAAAAATGTTGTTTTTCAAGTTTAACCGCATCTAGGCCGAAAGCTAGTGAGCCTTTTCTTGCAGAAAAAAAAAGAAGAGGAATCCGAGAAACATTCTTGCTCCTCACGTTTCTCCATTAATCGTCCACGTGATGATATTGTACAATTCCAGAATCCATTGAACTTGGGCGCAATTTGATCATTTAAATACTCAATGCCACCCCCTCAAAAATGTTCGAAAAAAAAATGTAAATCCGATTCTTATATAACGCAAAAGATTGTAGTTATTCCGGTCGCCTCCACTTTTTTTGTGGACAGACATCAATTACCATCCGGACCGAAGAAATATTTGTTTCTTTTTGTTTTCATTCCGTATTCTATTCGGTTTAACATGACAACAAATTTAGCTTATTTAATTTTAAACGTTTTTATTGGTCCGGCGCTTTGGGTTTAACCAGTAACAAGAAGCAGTTCTTAGCCAGGTATGCCAGAGCAGAGTCTATAAATAGAGAAATGCGCTGCAATTGTGATTCATTTGTACTTGTGGAATACAACTTGGAGAAATGGTAAACGTAACAATTTGGAATAAATCCCAATCATAAACAAGAGCTCTTGTCTTTTGCAGAAGATCATACTACTGGGATTATTACTTGCTGTCGTCTGTCATGCGTCGCTAGGATTAGAAACAAAGTACCTGCCACCGATCCAGTCGGATTTTCTCCTACAGTCACTTGACGAATATAATAACTATGGTAATCCTGAAGAAGCTTTACCTGCGCATACATTAGATGAAGATGGATACCGATATAAAGTTGGCAATTTAGCACGGCGTAGGCGAGCAGCATTGGCGTCGACTAATCCGGCAACATTTAATGATCTCTATACAGACTCGAGGAGGATTACACAGAATTTACCAGACTCAAACTTCTTGGGACCTTCGCCAGATAAAATTGCAGTACCTGCTTACTCACAGGAGTCTAATGATTTTCAAGGACCATCACCTGATCAAATAGCTGTACCTGCTCATCGATCAGGTAAGAGTGATGATGGCAATTTACTTATTGCCCCTCCAGTTTCACAACAATACGAGCAACAGCCTGCCACAATTTATCAGCAACCTGCCACAATTTACCAGCAACCTGCTGTCCGAACCTATCAACAGCCTGCTGTACAACCTTACCAACGTCAATTTGTACAATCCTATCAGCAACCTGCTTTACAAGTCTATCAGCAGCCTGCTTATCAAACTTACCAACAACAAGTTTATCAGCAACCTGCTGTGCAAACCTATCAAAGGCAATACTATCAACCGACCGTACAAAGACAAACCTATCAAGCCACACAACCCGTCTATCAGCAATCCGTTTTATCGCCATTACAACAGAGAGCGTATTTAGGTGCAGGCGGATACCGTTATAGAACATTGGGGAATTTCTAAAATAGGAACAGAACATCCGTGCCAGCTGCAAGTGTGTTGAGTGTTGTGACAAGTTTTAGTGATTAAAGTTTATGTTCACTAAGTCATTGCTTGTTTGAATCTGCAGGAACCAGTTACTGGGATAGATACGAATCCCCTGCCGGTTGTTCCGGTTTTGCGAGATCAATTAAACTTTCCGCTTTCCGTATTTATAGAAACTCATCGTTTTTTTTTCTTTTTGATTCTTTATTATCATAAATAAATTGAACTCGTGGCAAATTTTTACCTAAAATGCATATGCAAGTGTTTGCAATACGTCCACTGTCAGCTAAAACGGATAACTGTGCCGGATATCCGAGATTGTGAAAACTGATTTAATTTGTCCTCTTACACATACTCGTAGGTGGTGTTCTATTTCAAGACGTCTACGTAATTTCATTTCAATTAATATCAGTCGTTATTCTAAAGTTCCATCTTCGTGATTCTCATAGTTTTGTGTGGGTAGTAATTTTGTCTGTTTTTTTTTAACATTTCATCATTTGTTTAATTTTTATGTACTGTAAGGTGCTTAGAATTAAATTTAAGATTAAAGCTAAATGATTTCTACAAATTTATTGTGCCTTGGAGTGGTTTGGCTGTCAGGTTTTGATGTGACTTAAAAAAAAATTGTCTGTTTAATACTAAATTGACGGACAAGTCCGTCTAAATTTTGTCCTTAAAGATTATTCTCCCCACGAAAACTACGATATTTATGAAGTTTATATCTTTTTTAAGAAGTTTCTTAATCTTTACAAAATGTTGTTGGTATTTTCTTAGTATTATTCAAGCAAACTTGTCTTTTCTTCCTTTAACTATTCAGTTTTTAGCCATAATTTTCTATATAAACCTATTTTATGGCAATCCTAATCACTTTTTACCACAAGAAGACTTGCAAACGGAGAGTGTTCTAATATTGAGTGCCTATATATGTGGACAACATTTGAGCGTCCTAAACAAGATTGTTTGAGAAGTAATTCAGAGTTTCGTACACTGAACTGTTGCGTCAGGAATCTCCAATGACCTTTAGATGCTCAATATTTGCTTTCTCCCTTGGTGGTCTCTACGCAGCGCACATATTTCATGTACAATTAGGAGAGGGTTCAGTGAACGCCGCTTTTGAAAACTGAACCTTACTTAACAACTTTCTTAAGACTGTCTCAGTCATGAACCGGTTTTTTCCCACTTCCGCTCTAATCAAAAGCCCATTCAACTGCGATGAGTCAGATAATGCAGATACTTTGAATCGGAAATTTCTGATTATTGCTCCCTGAGGCTTAGGAATTCTCAACTGGACAAATGCTGCCATCGTGTTATAAGCTTCGTGAACTTATTCAACCTCAGGATATATATTGCCATTTTGCCAGCCGGGAATGTTACAGCTGGTAAAAGGACTGGTAGAATTAGCTTCTAAAATATAAATAAAAAATATATGGCATACGGGTTGAACCTGAGCCTTGTTCTTGTCTTTTTATTTTGTACTCAAACCGAAGGGAACTACTTTTTCTTTTTTTTTGCCAACTCCAAACGACGGCAAAGGTAAAGATATTGTCATAAACAGGAGTGTTGATATTTGAAGTTTTGACAATGACGTCAGAAATAAGTTTTTTTCACCAACCACTGCTCAATGGTGAGTACTAATACTATCAAAAGAATTGTAGTTTCTTAAAACTGGTTTCTTAAATTCGTATCGTAGCTATGGAGGTGTTTTTAGAAATTTCTACAGAAACCACTTGCATTCTTCGCTACTGCGATTTGCTTAGATGAATCCACATTCAGAATCGGACCTAGGCTTCAACCAAACTTTAAACATGCTGAGCATTATATCGGTATTCGTACTTGAGTATTAAGTTCTCAGACTTTCGCCAATTGCCCAGCAGTTAAAAACCTCCATCACTTGTGCGTGCCAACAAAAACTAAGTCTTTCTCTACTGCGTTGTTTTTGTACAGGAAATCGAACACTCTGCGATGCCAAGACTTAGAATTACTCCGCTCTGGATGTCCTTGCTAATTTACTCGGTTGATGCACGGTATTCTGACCAGATCGATGTTGTTTTACAGTTCGTAGAAATAGTGGAGGGTGCTATTATAGCTCCTCTTTCATAACATGAATGAGGCCATAAATTACTCATAAAAGCGATTAAGAATATCTTCTTCTACCACCCGCTAAGAATACTGATATAAATGGGGTCCTATATAGAATCTTCTTAGCCCCGATAAGGCATTTAACTCAATTGACATATTAGGGCAAATAAATAACGATTGACTAGTGTTATTATTCGTTTGAATTCTAAGGAGGTGTCATTACCAGAGTTAACAGCAAGGCTGAGGGCGCAAACTTCCTAACTATCTTAAAGTTTAAGCTGTCTGTTGAATAAGTCCCTTCTTATTGGTAAAATTCACCAGTTTTTGTCTCCATTCCCCAATTACCAGGTAAACCCAATACTTGCCAATGAATCAAGGGTAGTAGTGAACCTAGGCCCCAACCAACAAGCGTCTCCAGCCAGCTCGATCTTTGGCCAGCTGCATCTAGTTTCGCAGCCTAAGTCGGTTACGCCTTCAGAGTCGCGATCTTATTCTACCGCGCTGTCCCTCGGGGGCTGATTCGAATACTATTCGGACCGGAGCATTGATGTCCGTCCGCTCTACATGACCCGACCATCTAAATCGTTGGATCTTCATTATTCTGGTTAAGCCTTAAGAGCAGCCTCATCCATTTTTGATAAAGTCCATAGGGCAAAACTGGGATTTTTAAGGTCAATTGCCTTCTTAGTCCGAAGAAGCAGCGATTGATAAGATTTATTGCTCGTTTGATCTCAGCGCTGGTGTCGTTATCTGACTTGATAGCGGAGCTTAGGTAGACAAAGTTATTAACTAGTTCAAAGTTACATCTCTCAAGGGTGACGTTCTGTCCGAGAAGCCGGTGATGGATGTTCTTGATTGACAGTTGACAGCGTGAGTTTTGCACTATTCTTTCAAGAATGATGTTAAAGAACTCGCATTACAGCGCAATGCTTTGTCTAAATCCTTGTTTGACATCAAATATCTCAATGATCCTTTACCAACGTTGATGGGACAGCGTGAATTCTCCATCGTCGTCCTGCACAAATGGACGAGTTTGGAAGGGACGCTAAAACTAGACATTGCTCTGTATAGCTCGTCTCTATAGATGCTGTCACACGTGGTCTTGAAATCCTTGAATAGGTGGTGTGTATTGATTGGGAGCTAATGTCTCTTTTCCAAGATCTGCCGTAATGTGAATATTTGGTTGATGGTGGACTTTTCTGGCCTAAAGCCACACTGAAATGGACCAATAATTGACGAGCGGCTTAAGGCGTTCACACAATACGGTAAATATTGTGAAGAGGCACGCGATGTTAAGAGGGTTCAGAGGGTTCAGAGGGTCTCCTTTCTTGAGGATCGAACAAACAATGCTGAAGTTCCATTCATCGTGCATACGTCCGTCCGACCTTATTTTACAGATACTTTGGTATGTGATTCTTACCAAGTCATCGTCTGTCGCTTGGAAGAACTCGGAATTTAAGCCGTCCGCTTCAGCAACTTTGTTGGAGACTTGAGCTTAGATATCGTTGTCTTCACTTCATCCAGGTCGGGTGGACGGAACTGTTGGTCTACATCGTCCAGATTGAAAGATTCATTCCGCATGATAGCGGTATTTGGTTCGTCTTCGCCGGTATACAATTATAATGCTCTTTGAAAATCTTCATTATCGATAGTGACTCTACTAATATGTTCCTTTGTTCATCTCTACAGGCTTCAGCTCGGGGTTTGTCTCCCTGGCATGTTTTTTCAAATTTCAATTTCCGCAACCACGCGCTACTCAGGCTCATTCTTTTTCCTCCTCTTCTGCTCGTGGAGCTCGTGAGCAGCTTTAGCCCTTTTTTGGAATGCCGCTTCGTATGCATCTTGCTTAGCTGTATATGCTTGCCGGAATTCTTCGTCAAACCCGGGGTTTCGTTGTGATAGTAGAGTGAAACGCAGCACATCAGAGGCGGCATCCTTGATGGGTTTTTGGTGTTCAATTCCTTATGCTAGCGCCATAGGACATCTTAAAAGGTTAAGGAAAAAGATTTGGCGATCTCTTACGATTGTAGCCTTCTGACGTCGAACTTACTCACAGTATTAGCTTGCCTTTGCGATATTCGGTATATCCGCAACCGTAACTTGACTACAACGGACCGAGTCGATGTTGGTCCCTCGGAACGTTCGGACATCCATAATACTAGAGACGTATCTTTCGTCGATCGCAATGTGATTGATCTTATAAATATCGCGATGCGCAAACTACGTGCTAGCTAGGACAATGTTTTGCCCCGCCGCAAAGTTGATTAGCAGGCTACACTTTCCGACAGTACTACGAAAGATGTCAAAAAGCTCGTAGAAGCTACCTTTGGTATGGTTATCTTTCTCCTCTCTGGGGGTAGCATGTAAGCATATAAGGTTAATATGGGGAAATTCAGCCTTTATGCACATTGCTTTACTAGGCGCTCGTCAACCTGAAACTCAGGACTTCTTGCCCGCAACCAAATAGGCCCTGCTTTTGCCATCGATAATAATCGCCGTAGCAGATGTCGCAGTTTTTCATCCTATTTTTGTCGGGCCCATCCCATCGCATTTCTTGGATGGCGGTAAAATCTGCTTTGCAGCAGTCCAGGGCCTCCGCTAGTTGTTCAGCTAAACGTGGCCTATTAAGGGAATTAACATTAAACGGCAGATCCGAAATTCGTTGTACTTGTTTTGCGTACAGGGGTTGTCGACAGTAGATACGTCCATATCGGAGGGTTGTTGTTGCTTCGTAGCTGTATATTATATTCCATAGTCGAGCAGTTATCACGACAGGAGGGCCGGTTCGGTTATAGATGCTGCTTAGACGACGGTTGCGTTAGACCAAACCAGTAACATTTTCGGGGATGCGAGCGATGCCGGTGGTCCATTAGGGGCTCATCCGCCACCATCCCTTTTCAAGACCCTGACTTAGTCTCAGAAGGCCTGAGCTCCAAATATATCGATGTAGCCCGGATAGGGTCTTATCTGTTTTATTCTGGGATTTTTCTTCACCTTTGATACTATGTGCTACTTTTGTGTTTTGTTCAGCACTCCCGTTTGTAAGTTTGGCAAGTCGAGTCCGGATGAACATTGGCTAGTACCCGATCTTTACGACTAGGAGGTAAAATAAGCATAATTGATGTGTAGAGACATTTAGAACACTCGGCATCGCCAACTTGACATCTCTCAGTGCCTACCCTAATTTTACAGCGCCCAACTATCCTTTTCGCTTTTCAAGTTAATTGACAACAATATTTGTTCAAGACATCCTCCCTCCTTCGCCAGCAAGAATGATAGTCGCCCGCGATATGTCAAAGGTACATATCAGGTTCTTTTGTCGAGAATGCGTGCATTTGGCATCGATGAATCTCTATTTCAATAGATTGAAGATTACATTTTGGGAAGTTAAATTCGGATTGTATCCGTAAAATAAATGCTAGTGTGCCCCAGGACTCCGTTCTGTCTCCGACACTTTTTTATTTTCTTCAGTGGTCTCTTGTCTGCTGCCCCTATTTCATTGCTAATGACAATTTTCAACTGATTATTATCAATGATGGCTACTTGCATTGTCGAAACTGAACAAACTTTCCATTTCCAGTATGTGTGTCAATGGCAATCTACTTTGTATTGGCCTCATATCCGATGCTATTAAAAATCCAATCAAATGTCTAGTAAGAAATAACTCTCACCGTTTTAGCGGACCTGAATAAGTAAGCCATTTATGGGCCATAAATTGGATTAGAATACTATTAAACCCTCTTGATCTTGCTAAATAGCATCTAGGTACAAGTAAAACCGTGCGATTAAATTCATAGATGACATGAATAATGTCAAATTAATTGAAACTTTTCAGCACCGGCTTAATGTCCCTTATCTTATCTTGTTCTATCGCTATCTTAACCACCAGTAGTCCATCAGAATTACCAGTAGGGATTCTTCCTTTCAAACTATTAACAGTGGCACCCATTTAGCTACAAATCCTTATCAATTAACCGACATATTCTGAAATATCATGACTCTTTTTTTAGCCCTACAACTGTTTGGAGGGCTCCTTATTTCTTTGTCAAGACCACCGTACTATTTTTTCTTTCCTCCATAATTTTCTCTGGTTCGAACTGCGTGTAAAATTTTGAGGATACACAAGATCCCTTGAGCGCACGAAAATTGTAAAATAAAAAATGGCATCTGTTTGCATTCTGTTGCATTAACTCTGTTCTCCTACATTTTAGTAAAACTTCCGGACATTGTTTCTGAGGTAGCGCCCTCCCGGGAAGAGCCTGTTTTATTTCCTCTTGTTTTACTCTTAGAGTTCACCGTCTAGTCTACCTATCGATTGCGATGTCGTGTATAGGTAGCTTTTTGAGTAACATTTCGATGACAAGTGGACAGCGGTATTTATGCATATTTTGTGCCAGCTGCAGTAATATTCTGCACTCAACAAAGTCTTACAGAAATATTATCTATAAATCCCAGATAGAATGGTAAATATTCTATTTTTGATTAATTTACGTTCCAATTTAGACTCCTGCTGGAATATTTGCTTTTGACCGATACGCATGAGTAAATGACTTCAATATAATGATTCTGTAATTCTATTAGACCGGTATATGAATAAGTTATAACAAAATGACATATAAACAAAATCCGATTATGAAAATTTTTTGAACCTACGAGGGCGGGTCAATAAGTCCGTAAAAATTATTGGCGGATAAGTTAGCTTTGACTTTTCAACGGCTGGCTCATGTATCACTGTATAAAGTGGCATTAAGTTCTCTAAACTGGAAAGTTACAAAGCAATTTGGCTATTTTCAAATGCTAATAGATGCGAGAAACGCCGCACATCTAACCTAGCAATTTTCTTGTTGCAACAGCATTGAGAGCCCCATTGCCCAACAAAAGAAGCTGCGATTAGCCTCAGTAAAAATAAAAAACTTAACATTGGACATCTTAGCACGTCTGGAATGGCCAGGAATTATAAAGAGCAGCTGAATAATGAAGACTTTCCTCTATATAAGTACTCATCCTCCACTGACACTGGCACCACTCTGCTGGTCCATCGGATGGACTTTGGACCTAATTTTTATTGGTCTCAGTAATGCTGGAAAATATAAACAAACTTCAAGTCGGAACTCAGCACGAATGGGGACTGTCTAACAGGCGATAACCGCCTGCCAAAATTAACCCAGCCATGTCACAAATCATAATACTAAAAACAACTCTTCTAAATCTTACAAACATATTCAATTCATATGAAATGCTTAAACAGATAGTGCGCCGAGAAAGTGTTAGCATGGAAAGAATTATGCGGGTATATATACGAGTACATTTTTCGAACGAGGGCCAAATTTACAATTTTTTTTGTTAGAATCCTTGAAGTCCCTGCTAACTACTATATTCGCTCTGTTTAATCAAAACACCTAGATTTGCCCATTCCTCCCGCTTATAATTTTTTTCTATATGAAGGTTACTAAACAAGTCCAACATATCCATGTATTCCTACTTTCACTGTTCAAATTTTCAAAACCAAAACATCAACAGCAACCACAAACATATCAGAAGTAAACTTTTACGAAAGTAATCAATGTCAATGTCAGAACTTTCACCATTACATTCGCTCCGATGACAGTAAATGCCATTCATGCGTACCTCAATAAAACATCTCAGGCGTTATGAATCTCTTGTTTAACCACTCTGAGTGCATAAAAGCTGTTACACTAAAATACGGATACCCCCCCAAATTATTCCAAAAAACCCGACATAAAATCATTTTCAAATATTTCCCATCCGCATATGCAGACGTGTGTGTTTGTATCTACGAAACTGAACTATGTGTTCCCGCCCAAACCATGAAGAACCCTTTCGAAAACTGTCTTTTCATTGTACGAGTAACATTGGAAAATATGTAAATGTTGAACATTTTACTATCCCGGTTCCCGTTTTGCCACTCAGTGAGAAAAGATGACACCGAAAAAGGTTTCCCCTTCCTCACGCCTGTCCGAAGGATGGAACTTTTTAGTTTCCCACAACTGAGGCATTACAAGCAACAGTACCGAAAAGCTTTCCATACGGATGTGTATACTATATTTTAGGAAAAATAAAGGAACAGGAGCCATTTGTTGCTTCCACGCCATTTCAACTCGGCTCATATTATGTATACGGACAGTAGCAAGTCTATGTGTCAGGAGCATTAAAAATTCTGACACTTGGTTTGGGAATACAAAGGGGGGACCTTGTTGCTTTTGTCATATGGCACAAAGTGGAAGTGGTTGTTCTCCGTTTACACAACGAATGGTGGAAAGGACTCTCGCACCCCGAACCGAACGGAAGTTCATCGCAATTTGTTTTTGAAAATTTGAACTGTTTTTGATTAGATTACTCGTTCTTTCGGATAAATATGCGGATCATCTAAGATCGTAAAAGCAAATGGACCTTTTAAAGTCATTAGGTGCATGGTAGGGGGATGCATTGATTTTTAGTGAACAGTCAAACAATGGTAACTCATAAAGGAAGCGAATGGAAAATGGTTGTTTAGAAGAAATGCCAACGCAACTCCTGGACATCTCCTTTTTTACTATCTGCAAATTAGAATCAAACTAAAAATTGCTGGTATGTCCTTGTGATGTCTCTTGTAATCTTTCAAAAAGTAATGCAAAATATGCCTAAAGGTAGATGTGAAAGACCGAGTATGCATTCGCCATACAGAACAATATGGATAATCTCCTTTGTCGGAAAATGCCGGATGTAATTTGAAATTACGAAAAAATTATTCACATTGCCATGTCGCTTATCACCGAAATTTAAACTGTGCCACCGGGTTCATGAAAAACCGGATCTGTGGTTTCGAACGATTTCGGGCTTTTCTACCATAGGATGACCGTTACTACCGGCACCACCGAAGCCAGTAACAGAACTCAATAAATAGTGTGATGCCATCGATATGGGGCTTACTAGTCTTGGCGATGTTGTTCAACGTTGTGTGCAAAATCGCATCATCACCTGCACAAGGTGCCTCTTTGTAGATATCTAATAGTGAACCAGAGATGAGCGTATGCTGAGTCTGACGGTATATGTAGAGCCGGACACACGCAACAAAGTAAACTCAGCAGAGTGAACTTCAGCTAATCTGATGGTGCCCTCAGATATCTAACAAGAGGTCCTCAGAAGAAAGATGTGCGGCGGAGAAATTCCACCCAATGGAATCAGCGTTGACGTTCACATCCAGACCAGCGGAAGCTTTATTTGAGCTACTTGGACATATTTAAGTCTGTAGCAGGATCTTAAAAAAATACATGGTGACAGAGGAGCCTTTGATGGACTAACGGCAATGCTCGCCTCCCCGAAGTGGATCACTGGCATCGGAGCGTCCGGTCCCTCATTCATGGAGTAAGAACCAAGGACCTAGCCTTCCAGGTTGGGGGTTGTGCCTCGAGAAAACTTGCATACCACGCAAAACCCCAAAATGTTAGGAAACAATAACTAGCCTCGGATATGGATGCCTTATTGTTGATGGCCACAACTAAGTAAATAAGAACAACGACCTTCGGATCTGCACATGGAATGTTTAGACCTTGAATAAGCCATGTGTGGCCAAACAATTAGAAGAGGCTCTTGACTGCTATCATGCAGATATCACCGCCGTCCAGGAAGTGCAATGGGATGGCCTGTGTAAAAGTAGGATGAAATTTTGTAGCATCTACTTATGGTGATTGCTATAAGAAACAGAAAAAGTGCTTATTCAGGCCCGGATCTGTCATAGGTGGCAGACGTATCTAGAACTCTTGGCTAAGTCCGCTACCATAAGCGTAGTATCCACTTATATCCCAATGGAAGGCAAAAACGACACCACTAAATAATATTTATACCAGCTCCTTGACAATACATATAAGTAATATCCTGGGCAATTTTAATGCCAAGAAAAGGAAAGGTAGGATAATTGGAAATCTTAATCTGCACGACACATCGTCTGGCAACGCACTTAGGCTTACTGACTTTTCGGCGGTGCGAGATGGTACTACAACAAGCACACTGTTTCCTCATCAGTTGATATAGCGATCTCCGAAACAAGAAACGCTAATTCAAATTTATCAGTTTGCGATTGACTTAAGGTATTCTACAGTTTTCTGGACGTACAAACCTTCCGGTAGCCAACATTGACTCGGATTAGTACGTTGTTGCAACCAAGGTACGAATGCGGATTTTCTAAGCGCCATAATAGTGAGGAACTACACTAAGAAGATATAACGCAGAAAAGCTGCAAACGACCGCCAACATTTTTACCGAACGCGCATCCCGAAATCTCTCAACTAACTCCTATTCCGTCAGCATCAAGTACTGAAGACCAGTTTCAACGCTGCCAGCGTGCTATCAGAGACGACGCCGCAATTGATGTGCTAGGTTTCACCTGACCTCCACCCAAAAATCCCTGGAGTAATGAAGAATGCCGGAAAGCACATGCAGCTAAACAAGAAGCGTATAAAGCGGCGCTGAACCGAAGAACGAGAGCAGCTCATGAGCTCAGAGCAAAAGAGACTTCTCAAGAAGATGAAAAAGGTGCACATGATGCCCGAAGTTGGAGATATTAAGAGTTTGTACTTCATGAATAAGTTACGGAGGTTACCAACAGGTGCAAAAAAACCTGATATGACAAAAAGACCCTTACAAAAATTTGTAAAGATGAAGAAGGAAACCTTATACATAGTAAAGTTACTGTCCCGTGCTAAGAATATCAATATAACTTCTTCTGCGAAGCCCAAAACCCCGCCATGAGGCAGAATAAACCATTCAATGTAGATGATGATAGCCAAAACTTCCGCTCAGCTGACCAGAACGAAGTAGGGATTGCAACGCCTAAGCTGAAACCCAACAAAGCTTCTGGACCTGACGGGTTACTGGCCGAAATATTCAAAGCTCCTAAAAATGACTTTGTAGAGAGCATGCACCAACTCATTTCTCAGAACTGGTCAGAAGGGTGTATGTCTGGTCCACAAAACAGAGATCCGCACAACTGTGCCAACTAAAGAGATAAAAGTCTCCTCAAAATCGGATACAAGATGTTATCTGCCATATTGCGTGAACTTCGCAAATCTTTCGTCAGCAACCAGATTGACACCTTTTAGTGCAGTTTCAGATCAAGAGAGTATACAGCAGATCCTGGAAAAAACTCAAGAAGTCCAAATATTGTGGAAACCCATCATCTTCCCATCGATTTTATGGCCGCGTATGACAGCATTTATAAAGACGAGCTACGACCATATGGAGTCATGTCTAGTCTCACCATCCTGCCAAACTCGTCCGTCTGCTCAGGATGACGGTTGAGAACGTTCACCGCTCCGCTTCTTTAGCGTCTTACTTCATACAATTTTCCGGAACTTACAAGACAATACCGTAGGCACAATATTTCGGAAGTCTGTGGAACTACTAGCGTACGCCGTTGACATAATTGGCTAGTATTGAAAGGAATCAGCAGTAAGTGAGAGCGAAATCAAATATGCTGTCAACAAGAAGGGACACACGATATCGGCGAATTTTACAGAGAGAGCTATAATTTCGAGGAAGTAGGGACTTCGTCTACCTTGGATCTGCCAACAGCACCTCAGCAGAAATAAAACTAAGAATCACTCTTGACAACCGCTGTTTCTTTGGGCTAAGAAGGCAACTAGTAGTATCCCGAAAAACTAAGTATACTCTATATAGGTCCTTAATCATCCCAGTGCTACTTAATGAAGCTTGGGCTTTTTGGAAAACGAATGAAGATATCCTCAAAAGAAAATATCCTTGGAAATGCGGTCCCCTTTGCGTTGACAGGCTTTGGAAGAGGAAATTTATCGACGAACAATACGAGCTATACGGTTACATTAATCGAGTCGGAAAACTGCGCACCAATTGCCTGAGACGGCTAAAACATGTAAACCGAATGAATGCTAATGCTTCGGCCCGCAGGAAGATCTCGCATTAACTGACTTAGAGTGCGTAACAAGAGGTTTGTTAGTTGATGACCATCACCTCCAACTGTAGCACCACCCAAGTAAATTAGTTAGCAAACGCAACTTTCTGCACTTCATACCATTATCTGACATGGTTACCAACAATGTTGGCGACTAGCCGACATAACGAAGGTCGGAACGTTACACTGAAAGTATTTGAATAACTCTGTCTGACTGGTACGCTATGGAGATAACTAGTGACGGATGAGACGCTGTTGCATCCTTTAATGACTTCAGATCAATTGGTGTTGATGGCGTATTTCCAAATAGAGTAGAAGCTTAATTTTTAGCATTGCACTGCATCCCTTACACACTAAGAACATACCTTTTAAACCAAAAATCGTATACAAACATATACGAGTATATTTGCTGGTTTTCCGCAGTGACTTTAACGAACGATTTGTCTCGGCTGCTTCGGGCATTTTTATGACACGGCAACTGTACTTTCCAAGATATATTCAGCGCCAAGTACGCCTGATGGGTGACCATCTTAACTACACCAACTATAGATGCATCAGTCTTGAATGAATGTTTGATACCACTTCTCAGTGGTCTGATTAACACGGTATAAGACCACAATTGGCTAAATATTCACGTAGTATGAACAGGTCCTAGAGAAAAACTCATCAGATTGTACAGAATGACGATGGAAGACGGTCTATGCAAAGGTTGGAAGCAATCTAACAAAAGCCTTTAATGCCGAAAAATTGTTTAGACAAGGTGATGGCTTGCATGTGACTACTCATACTTAACAAAATTTTGTGAAAATTACAAGCCAGCAACTCATGAATGGTATGTGCAACTACTTGCTTGTTTGGCTGAAGAATACAATTAAGGAATAAGATCTTATCAAGAAATATTGAATCTTTACTTTATATACCACCTTGATCAAAAAGTTCCCGGCCACACCCACCGTTTGGCGCTCAAATTGTCCCTCTGAAAGGGACAAGATAGATTTAGATGAATAAAATTATATCTCCAATTGTCTGAATACATTCCGTGAACTTTTTGATCGAGGTAGTATGTATGACCCTAATCAACCCAGCCTTACTCTACATATGACTGCTACTGAGGGCGGATGAAGATATTCTCAATCGTTTTAAGCACAGGATTCTTCTTGTGGTTTTTGATCTCGTGTGCTTTAAGGGATTAAACTTAACAGCGAAGGTTACGATTTGAACAACGAAACTGAGATTGTTTGAGAAATGAATAGTAGTCGCCCAAGATGGCTTAGATAAATACTGGGTATGGTCCAGCTTTAAGTCCAGATGGACAACGCAGTAACGTAAAATCTCGCGCACATATCAAACAGGCAGAAATATAACCGAAGAGGTCCATTGATTGAAGCCCAGATTGATCCTGAATTGTACCGCTATTTGAATAAGTATGCAAGCTGGCTATGGGTCGAGATGTCTTAAAATCAGCTCGGCTCTAGATAATAGCGCCACTATAAGTTAGTCCATAATCAACTTTTTTCATTGAAAAAATTGAAATTAACTCCTTTAATAGTATTAGACAGCTCTGCTCCAGGCCGACATATGCCTTGTGATCTTGCTTTTATATTTTCCATGACTTTTTCTTTTTCTAAGAGGAGTACTCTACTAGGTAATTTACAGAATCTCCATATTTCTTTGTATGATATCAGTTTCAAGAAACTTAGTCTTCCAAGAGAATTCACACCTTGAAGGTTTCGCCCTTCTTTTTAGTTGTCCCCTGAAATCTAGGCGTTTTCAACTTCCTAAAAGGAGACGCCTATAAAATTCGGGTATGTTTAATAAGGAGTTTTCAACGGCCATAATGAACACCATGAAGCATTTAGACCATTCAATAGGAGAGTTGTCACTGACAATCTTTTGCAGTGAGTAGCACCTGGAAGAAGGGCAACGATAAAGCAACATATTTTTTTTTTTTTATAATTAGCGCACCCAAGGTGTTCATACTCTTAAAATACAGTGAGACATCCAAATTACTCAAAAAATACGCAATATCGCGAAAAATGTTTCAGACAAAAGTCACCAGATTCTGAAGGGGACATAAGATGGTGACCACGAGTTTGACCTTGAGCCCCATTTTCAAGGTCAAACGAAGGTCACTTTTGATTTTTCAAATGATAATTCCTGATTTTCATTGCTCAGTCGTATTCCTCAGTGTGGCACACGACTTTGTCTCAAAGGTCTTATTCATTCAGTGCTAGATACCACTGCACTGGCACGCCTAAATCATTAATCGGTTTCCAACGTTTTTAGGGTGTTAGAAGTTCGATATTTGTTTTGAGGAACTGATTATTATTAGTAACGTTTTCCAGATTAATAATGCAGGCTATTTCAATTCAAGAAAAAATTGAAATGATATTGATTTATGGAGAAAGTGGAAGGAACATCGATGGTGCTGTTGCTCTTTACGCCCAACGTTTCCCAGACCAAATACGATCGCGCGCTTCCTTTTATCGGGTCATCCAACAATTCACTGGTGAAGGAAGTGTGCAACCAAAGAAAAGGATAGGGTGGCTGTTGAGGACAATGAAATAGCAGTGTTAGCTGCCGTTGCACACGATCCTCACATTAGCACTCGCCAAATAAGTCGTGAATCAGGAATTTCTCAAACGACTGTCTGTAAGATATTACATCGGCATAAATACCATCCTTATCATGTTTCAATGCATCAAGAACTTTCTAGTGAGGATTTTCGCAACCGGGTTTCCTTTTGTCAATGGGCATTTCAGCAAACTGAACAAGACCCCCTTTCCTTCGCCAAGGTACTATTCTCTGATGAGTCGACTTTCACCAATCACGGTACGGTCAATCGACATAATATGCATTACTGGGCTACCGAAAACCCTTTTTGGTTGCGACAAGTTGAACGCCAGTACCCTTGGAATGTTAATGTTTGGGCGGGAATTATTGGGGATAAATTAATAGGTTCATATTTTATTGAAGGCAACTTGAATGGCGAAAAGTATGCAAACTTCTTGCGGGACCATCTTCCAGTATTACTAGAAGAACTGCCATTGGAGTTGCGACAAACAATGTGGTTTCAACATGATGGTTGTCCAGCCCATTATTCCCAAGTAGCCCAGGGCGTATTAAACAATGTTTACCATCAACGATGGATCGCAAGAGGGGGTCCGAGGCAATGGCCTGCTAGATCACCTGATCTTACGTTACTTGATTTCTTCTTGTGGGGCTACTTAAAAAGTGAGGTTTACAAAAAAAAGCCAACAACACGTGAGGACATGAAAAGATGAATAACTGAAACTTGCCGGAAGATTACGCCAGAAATACTTCTCAGTTCTGTTGGTTCATTTAGAGCGCAGATAGACAAGTGTATTGAAATGAATGGTCACATTTTCGAGCATTTGTTGAAATAAACGTCGAAATGGGAAGAATTCAATGATTCAACAGTGGGAGGCAAGAGGACCCACTCTAATTAATCACCCCGAAGGAAACAAAATACTGCTACGTCCACGTCGTTGTTTCTGGGTTATGCTAAACGCAGTATGTAAAAACAAATGACAAGCCTACGAGCAATACGACTGAGCAATGAAAATCAGGAATTATTATTTGAAAAATCAAAAGTGACCTTCGTTTGACCTTGAAAATGGGTCTCAAGGTCAAACTCGTGGTCACCATCTTATGTCCCCTTCAGAACCTTGTGACTTTTGTCTGAAACATTTTTCGCGATATCGCGTATTTTTCCAGTAATTTGGATGTCTCGAGTTAAAAAACTCACCCTGTAGATGCAGGCGACCGAAAATTTGGAAGGAAGAAAATAGATGTACAGATGTAGGTTGGTCTTAAATATTTGCCAGTTACAACGATTTGGAAATAAAGGGCTGGGCAGGGCACTTCATAAGCAAGTTATAGGGTTTAGGAACGAATCACGATATTTCCGAGTACGTCCGAAAATGGGCTTGAGGTTATATGTCGGTGTTCAAGCGTGTCAATTTGCTGGCATCATCTAGGTCTAAGGTTTTGAAACTTATCTAGCAAGTGCAACAAAGTCTTGGTGGCACCTGACCAGAGGCCAGATCGGAGGGAAAAAAGTATTTCTTAAATCCTTTGAGGAAACCTAGACATTTCGCAGCATTTTTGGCGGTATCGTATATCTGGTCATTCCAAAGTAATTGGAAATTTTTTTCAGTTTTATCGATGCAAGTGCCATTCATTGATAGTAACTGCGTATTTAAATTTTGATTTAACGAAAGCAGAGAGCATTAGGTTTTGGAAGCATTAAATACCACCCTGCTGATAACTCCCCAATTAGTTATGATCTTAAAATCGGAATATGACGATCTTAGCACACTCTGCCTTTTCCATTCTACAGCCGAAGAGCAGGGACGTGAGCCCGGAAATGAATATGAAAAGGAGAGATTACTGTCGTCAGCAAAGATATATATTGGATTAGAAGTAGCAGACATGAGATCATTGAGCACATTGCGCTGGAGCACACCAGCATTTATTTTGTGGATATCAGACTTTTAACTGTCCAAGACAACTTGAATTGAACTTTCGGAGAGGTAGTTTCTAATCCACTAAAGAAGAGATTCATCGATCTCAAATGCAGGCATTTTCAACAAAAGAGTCTAATGCCAAACTTTGTCAAATGCCTTAGAAATACCAAGTGCAACTAAAGGGTGACCAGATAAGAACGATAGGAAAAAAATTAAATAAAACAAAAACGATGTGAGAAATAGAATTAGTTCTGACTTTATTTTGAAGCTACGTTCATGCCATTATGTGTAGAATAGAAGATCATTCAACTGGCTTCCTCGTTTTTGCTAGCAGTGCTTCAAGCAGTCGGCCAAATTTTGATGGCTCGGTCCAATATGTGCGGCATTATGCCGGCAATAGCGTGTCGAATTTCTCCTTCACAAATTTGAGCGTTGCGTCGCTTTTATGGCATGTACCGCTGTCTTGTTGGAGCCACAGCTCGATATATCGATGTTGTCGAGCTCTGACCACTGAAAGTCGGTTAACATAGCTCTATACGGTAACGGTGTCTCCTTCTTCATTGCGAAAGAAATAAAGTCCGATGATGCGCATGACCGCCGTGGCCGTGGTGTAGTGATACTAGCAATCGCTTCTCACTCGGAATCGAATCCTAGCCACGGCAAGTTTTCATTTGTGCAATTGGAATTCAGTCAGAAAAATCTGCGTGTGAAGGCATAACACTGGCATGTAGATTTGGCTGTTGTAGGGTTTTCAAGCACAAATCAACCGTTAAAATTCACAACCTCACATTCCGAGAGAAGAAAAATCTCTCCGTCCTATTCGGACTCCCACCCCTGGAGAGTCAATATCGAAACCAAACACACCTGAAGTTTCAAACCACTACATCACAACAATGCTTTCCTTTCTCCTCCTTCTATCTTTCCGCCCGCGCCCAGGCAACAGTAAAAGGGTATCATAACCCCCTTAGGCGCGCGTAAATTATAAAAAAAAAAAACAGTCAATCTTTGTGGATGCATTAATGCTTGGCCGAACACTTGTAGATTGTGTTCGCTTCAGTAATGGCAATTTTGCTTGGTGACATAGCCGCTGAGCCAAAATTGGGCCTCGCCCGAGAAGATGATTCTTGACTCTCTGGCGTTGCCCAACTCAGCTGATCGGCGTCGAATCGATACTCCTGCGTCTCCTTCGATAGGTACTGGCCGCAACTGCGGCCATGTTTTCTTCATTTCGCACCAATCTCTGTCTGGTCTGGTGGTGGTGGAATTGCCTGCACATTGAAGTCATAATGACGACGAAATTCACGTTGCGTTTTTACAATTTCAATATTTTTTAAAAATTTCGTACGTTTGGCAAGCGTAAAACGAAGCGATAAAATGCCAAAGCTTAATGAATATTTTGACAGCAGGATGTCATTGATAACTTTACCAGCCGCTGAAACATAAGAATTGGAGAAACTATCATTGCTATCTGGTCACCCTTTATCTTGCTTTCACATGATTTATGTAGACTTTGGTTCCACTTTCGGTGAGACATGCCATGAAATCACCACTGGACCTATTGCTACGAAAACCATGCTGCCAGTTATTGAGTTGTTTTCGTGTTTCGAGATATTTCATGAGCTGGCGATGACGGTTTATCAGAGTTTCCATAATCTTCGAAGGAAAGGATTTAAGTGCGATGGTTCTGAAGGTGGAGAGAGAAGAAGATACGATTTTAGGGACGGGCTGGATAAATGCTGTTTTCCATCTGCTCGGAAAGAGTCCTGAAGATGATGGAAAACTTTACGCAGTGGTTTTTCCAGCGTAGAAGAAAATCTCTTCAAATGAAGGCGAGATATATCTTCTGGGCTGGATAAGTGCTCTTACCACTACACTAGTGAAAAAATCGATTCGTCTGATTGAAGATTTGACGCGCTTAAGTTTAGGCGGAGACAAGCCACAATCTGGAAGTGTTGAGTTGACCGCCAAGAGTGCAGTAATCAGATTGGCCTTATTCAAAGAAGTGACACTTGGAATATCATTATAAATAAGCAGTGAGATGGAGGTTGGGGCAGGATTTCTAATATTTTTGACGAACGACCAAAATTTGTTGCTATCTTTGGGACATTGTGGTATTTTTTTCCTCAGTTTCTGGTTGCGTTGAAATTTTTCACTCTTAAGAAAGACGTCGTAGTCATTTCTGGCTCGCTTGAACTTTTTTCAGTTTTTGTCTATCGGGTTGATCTTGTTCGACCGAAAAAACTCTTTTCTAACCTTGACAGCCTCTTTATAGCTCGAGTAGTACCATGCCTTCTCTTAATCCGACGAGGGATAATGGATCTCTTTCCAAAGAGAATAGTGTCTGTGATCATATCAGCAGCGGCATTCACGTCGTTATCGGGGAAATGTAACGAGCAGTTAAAATTCCAAAAGCAGGTGTTAAGTCCGCTCCAATTGGTTTTTCTCGTATTGCCAGACGGCTCCTTTATGAATCTTTTCTCAAAATATGTGGTGCATGCATGACAAATTAGCAGATATGACACAGGGGAAAGCACATCAACCGTCTTACTTATCAAGTTGAGCTTCTCAACTTGTCCAGGGTGTTGGGGGTATGACTATCAACATCAGGTATTTGCGTGGGCTAATTCGCAAGTCCGGTCAAGTTGTTTTCCGAAAGCTTATGAAAATTGTAAGCCCCATTAGGTTGGCTATGGTCAACATTGAAGGCATTGACTTATTCAAGGTCTTGATGCATATTCAATAATGTTTCAGGCTATACGCTCTTTCAACAGTGTCTGATTACCATTTTAAACTGCTGCAGGTATATTAGCAAGGAGTTAAACGGATTGATTCTCATCGACACTAGCAGCATATTATCAAGTCTCATTAAGTCTACATGATAATGAGATCATCTCACGCGATCCATAAAAAATATATCATTTTAATACGATGGCCTTTTCCTATTATATTCATAAATCCGGGGTCGTCGACATCGTTTGGTTGGAGTCTATCCTAACCAGTTAGTCACGGTGTCTCGTTTCCAGGAAATGTCACGCTGTAGATACCAATACCTACATAATAAGATTCATTATTCATATCGAAAGTGCCATGGAAAAAAACAAAGTGATCCTGTAGATGTTCAGAACTTGGAGCCTATAGAAACTGATGCATTATTTACTGATGATAATGGTGATTTTAATACGAAATCAATGCTACCTCATAGATTCACTATAATCTCCTTTTTTGACTTCCTACTGATAACAGATCACCCTTAACGATCGGCCTTCTAAGCGCCAAGAGTAGTCATTGATTAGCAATAAAATCCTATGACGAATATCAAACTGGTGAATATACGAGTATCTGGAATTATACCAGTTTAAAACCTCAAAAGTTGTACAAAATAACTCTGTTCTCTTGTTTTGATACAGAATCTGTGAGAATTGATATTACTGTATCTACGTCAAGCAACAAGTTTCATTTAAAAGCCACAAATAAGCTGGTCACTTATTATGGAATAACTAATGGGCGCATTTAAACCGTTTAACCTATGTTGCATGTCAAGACTGTAATTACCATAATTTATCCACGAACAGCTCATATTTAGCGGAGATGTGTATAAAGATTCGAGTAGAACCAAGGGACGTATAACACTTTTGTCAACATTGAACTTGACCATCACCGGTTACCAGCTATCAGTTAGCAGTTAGCTGTTACATCATCTGAATCCAGGTCTAGTTTGGCAATTCGAAAAACCCGTTTCCATGTTAAATAAAAATGATTTACGAATATACATCTTAAACTTATTTACCAAAAATTTCAAATAAAAAAATTGCAAATATGCTGTAAATTACAAATCTTAGCCGTAATCTTGTAACCGGCTAAAAGTTTTTAGGATGTTGGTTAAATTAACCACGAGCAAGGAAACGTTTAATAATCTAATAATCTGACTATGGAATAACAAACGAAGAGTAACCAAATGTTGATAGTTAAATTTGTATACGGACTTTGTATATATAATTCCTTTTTCTTGCAGTCGCACATTAGTTTTAGTGTTGAGATAGGTCCATTCTTACTGGCGTGCCAGAATAAAGTAAGACCTCCTAATAAGTGTGGGGACTTGAACGGGTTTGATAGCTGGTAAGTTTATTTGTAAAATTAAAAATAGTGACATTAGAGACGATGAATACAAGTAATAGTCGCAAATGTTGTCACAATTAGATGGTCATTATGATAAATTTGTTGAGAAGCTAAACCTGTTGATTTATCAATTAAGATACGTCCTGCATTGAACTTTTGTTTTGGGTTTTTACTTTTCTGTTTTGCTATCAGACAAAATGCATTAATTGGAATTATACATAGAAGATAAGCGGATTTCGAAAGCTTCTTAATGACCAGGATGAGCTAATGCAATGAGATCATACAAAGTGATTGATTGGTCATTTAATGTGTTACTTTTGAGGAATAGAAGACGATCGGTGTAATTAAATTGCGGTAACTTCTGAGTAAAAAACTAAGCACATCGCTTCAAAGTTCAATTGTTGATGTGGACAGCAACTTCGTTAGCCTGCTAGCGTTCCTCGAGAATACAAAACGACTTCATATTCTACAACTAACTATCTAAAATAAGAAACTAGAAATGCCTCTAGCTCCCAAATAAACTACCCTTTTTCTAATCTCCCAAAAACACTCTCGCCTGTATAAATGTGTGATATGATCCGCGTAGATAGTAGACCTATTATTCGGATACAAATCACCCTCTGGGGTTTATGCATTACCTGCATATACAACGTATCTGTGCAGGTAGACCGCTCTCTCTCCACCACTCGCAGTACTGTTATGGACAACAAATTAAATAATTCCAGAGATCTAGGACCTCTTACAAAATATGTATACGGAAAACAGACTCAAAAGCTAGCTGCAACAATACGATGCTGGAGAGGGAGTTAAGCAGGACCCAGAAATACTCTCTGCAATGGGCTAAGGACACTCTACCTCTATGTCAAAGAAAGTAAAACAGGCCTCCTCATCCACAGATTCTTCTGCTCCTAAGTACCATCCGAAAAAGTTAAAAGATGCTTGCATCATTTTTTTTTTAACGAGGAGTCAAAAGCATCGAAAGCCTAGAGGTCAGTGTGGGACTTTAACCGCACTAAAAACATATCCTCATCGTCCGGACGGGAAGGTTCTCCTGAAACCACCATTAGGTATTTCGTCAGAAGGATGTCCTCAGCAAAGGCTCAAAGCGTTCGTCTAGTCGTCACTGTCAAGTTTGTGGAGAAGTTACTTCTCCCTGGAAACGCTCACTCTCCCGGCAGCGTTCTGTAGCTCTCAGCTCAATCATCAATGTCACGATTGAGTCTTCAATAGCCTGCCATTTCCGGGGGCTGCTTAACACACTGGGGACCAGGTTTATCGCTGGTTCCACATCGCTTCGTTAATGGGGCTCCTGATGTTCTCGAATCTCGGGCACGAGAAGGGAACATGCTCCGCATCCTCTATTACTTTTCCAGTATGGGCAGTGAGGATCATCTTCAATGCCGAAGCGATGGAGATAGCCTCTAAAGCAGCCATGTCCATTGAAGACTTGCGTGAGGTAGTAGTTTACCTCTCCATGACTCCTCTGTAGCCATTCATCGACGTCGGGGATTAGGGCATACGTCCATTTACACTTTTGGCAACGGTTCCATCTATTTTGCCATGCACGAATTGCATTACGCCGGTCATCCTCTTTTGGCAGGTTGTTCCGTCAGATCTTTTACAGCTCTTCCGCGATCGGTGCGATCGGCGGCATGCGGGCCAGGATGAATGCAGCGTCTTCAGAGACGGTCCTATATACGCTCGCTACACGGAGCGCGCTTAGGCCGTGTGTGGAAGTTATTCCGGTCGCGTAAGAGCGCTTAGCCATTGCCGATGCCCAGATGGAAGCCACGTACAAAATCACCGAACTGGTGAAGAAGACTTTCTAGCAGTCTTCGCTTGCTAGACCGGATGCCCGATGTATTTGCCATTATCCGGGACAGAACCATCGTGATCCTATCGGCTTTACTTTTTACATGCTTGAGATGCTCCTTAAAGCAGATCCTCGCGACTAGGAGGACTCCCAGGTATCGCAGGGAGGACTTCGATGTGACAGTAAAATCGCCACTCTGGAAGGGAAACACTTCTCTCTTTTTCATTGTGGTCAAGAGGACTGCTTCAGTCTTCTGTGCCGCCAGGTCCGATTCGTGTCTTTGCAGCCAACTGGTCACCATGCCGACCACCTCCATGCTTCTAGCCGAAATTTCTTCAATAGTCTTGACCACAACCAGTACGGCCAGGTCATCCGCGAACCCCACGATCGTGCACTCATCGGGGAGTGCCATCTCGAACACGTTGTTGTACATCGAGTTCCAGAAATATGAGTCCAGCACCGAGCTTTGGGGGACTCCGCATGTCACTCTGTAACGCTGTACACCGACATCCGTTGTGTATTGCAGCCGTCTATGCCTGAAGTAATCGCGCACGATTCTCTGGAGGTAGTTTGGCACCCCGACGGCCCCTAGTGTGTGTACGATAAGTTGAAAGCGTTCCTCATGTGACTAAAGCACAGTATTTCTTGGAACCGCCTCTCCATCTTTCTCCAGCCGTAGCGTCTCGAGGTATGCTGATGACCATCTCGATGGCATCCAGGATCGATCTGTGTTTTCTGAAGCCGAAATGCCGCTCGTTCAGACCGCTGGGGCGTTCTCGGCTAAGTGAGTCCTGTCCGTTCAATTCTGAGTCACTTTTTCGAATATTTGAGACTACATCTCACCAATAACCTGTTGAATGGTCGAACTCCATGTGCAAGGAATTGCTTTACGAATCCATCTCCTGTATCTTGCTTACCAATGTAGAAGATACAGCGAGAGTGCGCTTCAAAATCTTGTAGGTAGAAGGCGCTGAGCGTGTGTGTAACTCGCCCAGACAACACGGCGTAAACGACTCACTAGTTCTGTAGTTGAAAGCAATACTGGCGAATAGGACACTGATTGAAGATACTAAGTGCGGCCAATATGTGATGGCGTAGGTAAACAGGGGTTGCCCGCAAGGCGGTGTCCTGTCTCCGCTACTATGGTGCACTTTAGCCGACTCACTGCTTAACGCTCTCAATAGTTTTGACGTCTATGCTCAAGTATGTGCAGATGATGTATCTGTACCGTCTGTTGTATCATATCTAGTGACTGAAAGCCAAACGGCTCTAGACGTCGTCGAAGATTGGTGTATTAAGAATAGGCTTTCAGTCAATCTTCTCAAAACTGATGTTGTTATGTTTACGAGAAGGAGGAAGCTGACTGGCCTGACTCAACTAGTGCTTAAATGCATCTCATTCTCCTAAGAAAATAAAGTTCTTTGGGCCGAAGGCACTGTCGGTGTTCTGGCAATATATGGGTACTTTAGGCAAGACATGGGTGTTGTCATCGACGTAGCTCCTCTGAACCTATGATGAGGGTATTTACTGATGGCTTTAAACCCGATTAAGGATGCCGCACTGGCGCCTTTCTAGAGGACGACAACGTAATATTTCACTCCCCGTTAAGAAATCTTTGGTCTGTACTTAAAGGGGAGGTATATGAAACTCTGATGGCAATAAACTATACTTGTATTCTTACACATTTCTTTCTATCCACTCTACCTGTGGATAGGCAGAAATGTCTGCTTCTGTGCCGTCATCAAAGTTACACTTAAGGTTATGCTGAAGCCTCTTCCTACTCCCAAGGAAAGCTGAATCAATGACTCTTGTTTAGATCCCTGCTCATTATTGGATCTTGTAAATCCAACCGCGTGAACTTGCTAGGTTAGGTTATCAGGACCTAAAACTACGTTAAAACAGCCTGGATTTTTGGTTATGCCATCCAAACCAACGCTTCCCGAAGTCAAAGACTACTCGTACCTATACAATGAGCGAGTTCTTTGTTGGAGTGCCCTGTTCCAAAAAACTTTTAGACAACCCACCACTGAAAGACTTTTTGGCACATGACCCGGAGTATGTCAACGTCACCGTAATAGAGGTCTAATTTCATAATTGTGGCAATGCTGCAAGTATTTCATATAAACCTCCAGCACTGTACAGTTGCTTCTGATAGACTAACAATGCGCTTCTCAATATCCGGAAAGTATATTATTCAGATCTAAGGATCTTGGAAAGCAGAAACAAAGTTCCGGAACCCGAAATCATGAGGCCGTCATAGGGCATTTAGAGTGAGCAATTCTTTGACTGACGGATCTTTAGTCACTTCTTCATAGATGATGTATGGGGAAGAAGATACAACGAAGAACTTTATAATAACATCGGTCTTATCAGGAAAGTCCGAATACAAAACACATAAACATCAGTGCGGGCTGGTAGCACGAATGATTCGCTAGCCTGATTTATCGATTCCAGGAATATGCATACATATTAAACCACACCCTACACACTTCGACCACTTCGCAGGGCTGGTAAGCAATCTATGCTGTATCTTCTATATTTGCTCTTTCTATGCGTCTTACTTTTTAGATCCTCGGAAAGTGCTGCCTGAAATTTTGACGCCTTTTTGACCGAATAGTCGATGTGAGGCATTGTCAAGTATAACTCCTAGGTATTTTATACACTCGTAGTCTTCCGATCGAATAGTTTGACTTCCTACCCTTATATCCACTTATTCCACATTTTTCCGTCTGGTTATTAGGGCAGATTCCGCTTTGTGATATGCTAATTCTAGTCGGCGGATATTAGACAGTCTTTGACGAGGTTGCATATATCCTTAGCAACAGCTACAATGGCAATGTGCCAGCAATTTTTTTTACTCATGGTGGTAGTGTTAAATGCAGAACTCCGTCATACATGATATTCCAGAGTAGGGGCCCCAGTATCCGCGGAGATTTTATAGTGCTTTTCTCCTTCAATGGTTCCACATCTCAACCTTCTGTTGGGGAAGTAACCGGATAAAGTCTTTCGCAAGAAGTATGGTGTATCTATTCTGGCTAGTGACCAAATTACTAATTTGCAGAGTTAAATGCATTTTTTTATGTCCAGCGTCACTATCGCACAATATTCCTTTGTTGCCCATCGCCATCTGCTTCGGCTGCTATGTCCACCACCGCTTTTATCGCGGTGGAACACGATTTTCTGAGTCCAAATTGTTCATCTATTTATGCTCACTTTTCTTCTGCCACAGCAAGCAATCTATCATATATGTTCCGTCCAAGTAGACATATTGGGCGAGATGATGCTGGTTCTCCAGGTCATTTGTTTCCCTTTCGTAAGAGTACCAAAGGTTGCAGCTTCAACTTCACTGGGAAAACCTCCTCTTCAGATACTTTCACATCGTTGTTATAAACATCCTTGGTCTATTTTGAATCTGGACTTTCGCTGCCTTATGAGGGATGCCGTCAGGTTCAGGCACTTGATGCTTATCTTCTTGATGCTTATCTTCTTAAAAACGTTGGAAAGTTCGTATGATGTTATTATCGGAAATGCCTCTGTGCTGGGTTTCCTGGTTATATTGCACAGAGTCAATGGTCTCTGTGGTAATTAGCGCTCTACAATAGACCTTAGCATTGTTCGGCTTGATAATTGTGGACACGTACAGCCCTTCAGTTTATCATTTTGTTCCCCTTGCCCCAAGGATTTATGCCCGATTCATCGCACAGACGCTTGAAGCATCTTCTTTACTTTCTTTTATCGCCTTTTTAGGTCCCGTCTTGCCAGTCGGAATATGTCTAGTCGTTCTTGAAAATCGGCTCACTTTTTTGAATGCTGCACTCTTCGCCGGGCTTGTAAGTAGTTTGATCTGAGTGCGTTGATTTCTTGGCGGTGTACCTCTCTTACTGGGTATTCGTTTGGCCATTGCTCTGGCTATAGTGCGAGTGAAGTGATGCGACAAATTCTCCGCTGTTTCGCTGTAGACTAGCTCGCCGATATCCATCATTTCGTCGAACATGTCCTTTGTCGAAGAGTTTAGGACCCATCTGCTTAGGGCGTGGAATGGCCTTTTGTCGTTTAATAACAATTATTATCGCCTGATGGCGACTGTGGATATATTCATCGCTGACCCACCATTCTGTGTTGCACAATACGGAGTTACTCATGAAGCTAATATCAATGATTGATCCCATTCCCGCTTTCCTAAAAGTACTTGCTCGACCTTTGGTTGGAATGCTTACATGCAAGGATGCGAATGCTTCTAGTAGGTTACATCCTCGGACATCGGTGAGCCTGCTACCCCACTCTATTGCCCAGGTATTAAAGTCTTTGCTTATAAAGACTGGAGGTCTTTCACGTGCATCTGCTCTTATGCCTTCTAATATTGCCTGGAATGCACTCGTTGTCCAACTTGGCCGCATGTAACAGCTGTTGAAGTTGATCCCGTTTATTTTTGCACAAACGCATCCATCCGCCTGATCGCTGGCGTCTTGGAAGGCATATTTTCCACATGTCCAACGTACAGCATGCCTCAATTTTTCGCAGATCCAGCTGTTGCTGTCGAGAGTTGTTTACGGCCCGCTGATCAAAGTAATGTCCCCTCCCTTGTCTCTAGCCGTTTGTGCCGGGGTATCCTGGGCTGTCGTACAGTGGTTAAAGTTAATCTGTACTTCATGGTTGTTTTCTGGTAATGGCTGTCCTGAAGACCGGGCATTTGCTGCTATCGGCTGCCTGCTTAGCGTTCTCTGGGTTATTAAGAAGGCTATATGGCCTTCTTCTCCACATCTTCTACATTGCTTGGAGCGGTCCATCTCATTTTTGCATTGGCGTGCAGTGTGGCTGAATTCAAAACATCTGAAACATGTAGTTAGGGTTTTTCGTTCCCGGACGCCACAGTTTACCCATCCAATTTTGATTCTGCCTGACTTTAGCACTTTGTGTGCACTGCTTGCAGGTGTGTCTATAGGCGTTTCTCACTATAATTATGTCTACATTGTCTATGTCATTCAGCAGATATTGTGGTCTGGCTAATTTGCAGATCTTTCCCTTCATCGTGGCCTTGTCGTGCCGTTTACTTCCAGAGTAATGCAGTACGGCAGAGTCCGGTCTATTTTCTCTCCTGTGTCCTTCAATTGCAGCAGCAGGTCCCCTTTCTGGGTTTGTTTGATATTTGTAACCGATTCTCCGAGAACGCGGAGTTTTGGGTCCACCTTAACTTTCCGGAGTTTTTCTACATAGGAAAGTTCGGCACGCCTTTGCTTTTTGGCTAGCCTCTTCTTTTTGATGACATTTGTCCAAGTTTAGTTGCCGTCACTCGTGACTGGTTTGCCGGCCTTTGTCCGGTAGGATATATGACCTTATGAATTGTTTCTCTCTCTGCTAGGCCAACTTGTTGCAAGCCTATTTATTGTCATCAGTTGTAGGTGGATTTTGCCTCCGCTTGGAGTCTGGGATCTCCTCCTTCGGCTCCGGTCTTCGTTTTGTGTCCGCTATCGTTTTTGACCATGGCGATGTATGTCATGCATTATTTTGCCGAATGACTTCCTTGGCTCTGCCGTCATGCGTCTCAATCGCGACATTTTGTAGAGTGCTTTGATGGATTCGATAGCATCACTCTTACCGTCCCCCAACATTTCCACAAGTGCTTTTATCAGTTCTCCTAGTTTGTGGAAGACAAATGGCTATTGTTGCATCGTTGACTGCTGTCGCGCTGACGCACATGCTGGTGCTGTTGAGTTTTCCTCAATACTTCTCTGGGGGGTTTATATTTGTCTGCTGGGTGACCTCCGCACTCTCCAACTCCTCTGAAAGGGGTTTACTCCATGGCCTTCGTTGTTTACCTTCTTTTTTTTTGGTGGTTTATTGTTATTCATGATGATTGGGACCCACTCAAAGTTGTTATCGATGTCCGGACCGGATGTGTATTAACCCCATGTACCCAGGGATACACATATATGCAAGCAGTAAGACCATGCGAGGGTTGACACAGGCTCTTATGGGGAGCTGTGTTAGAGCCGGAAATGCCACATCTGGACCTACACCTCCAATTTAATGGCGACGAGACATCGTGCATTCTTAGAGGTCTGCAATATTACCCTGCAGTTCTCAGATCTACGAGTCCGAATCGTTATTTCCAGTATACCACAATTACGACCCTGCTAGGCCTAGGCAGCGCTGATTTTCCGTGGTTCTCCGTGGAGATGAACTCCTGAGTTCTACTCCTTGGTTTAGCTAGACTTATACTGATTTGTGGTGCAAGAAACTCGCTGTATGTCCCCTTCACTTCCTAATCTTCGGAGAGGTTCCCAAATTGCGTCACGAGGATGCATGAAGTGGGTCTTACTAGCAGAGTTGCAAGATGTTCGGTTACAGAGACTGTTCCTCGACTTGCAACTTCTATGAGGCCTAAGACTAATCATTGCCACCCTGTTTGTGTGTGCGTGTTTGGGGGGGGGGGGGGTGTATATGTATGATTGAATGTGTAAAATTTTTTGGCCCAAGATATCTCGCGAACGAATTACGCTATCGATTTGAGTTTTGGTCGGATTATGTGTCGATTTGAACTGGCCGAAATGGGTGAGAGGGTTTTGTCACCCCAAGAATTTCCTGTTAAAGAGAATTTGTAGTGTTCTCCAATGATTTTTGATATTTCAAATTCTGTCCGAATTTGGGAAACCTAGCACCCATAAAAGTTCGACCGATCAGACCTGAGACTCTCTGTTAGTACAGCACTAAAATGTTTGTGATTTCTTGAATTGAAATTTTCGTTAAAAGTGTGATACATTAACAGTTTTCGATTACTACTTCAAAAATTTCGAAAAACTTGTCTATTTTTAATAAAAAATTAATTTTACTTTTTTTTAATAACTTAAAAATTCATCGACGGATTTTAGTCAAGGACCAATGGCCCCGATTCGGCGTGAAGGCGCATAATCTGACAAGAATTTAAATCGATAGCACTATTCACTTGAGTTATCGTGGACAAAAAAAATTAACGCATACCGCTATACACACTCTCTCACGTACATATATTTTCTTAAAAACTGTCAAGAACATTATACATAGACACCTTCAAAGCAAATTTTCATTTTCAATTTTCGGGGTGAATGCAAGAGGAAGTTAAAAATGTATCTTCCTCATGTAATACCATATATGTCCTCTAGCACCAATTTATTTTATCTTCATTCAAAGCGTAATTCTAGCGATGACGACCACAGAGAATCATGGGAATTTTGTTGGGTCATCTCTGTAGTAAAATATGATATATACCCAAATAGGACCATTCTTTAATTTCCTTTCCCCATTATCGATATTTCACCTACCACATACTTTATCCAGAATCACAAAACAAAACTAGCTCCGAAGTAAAATTTGAAGAAGTATCGACTATCAACTTAAACCCGGAAGCTTTTATCTGGCCATACTATCTCGATTCGATAGGAACCAGGTAGATCGCCTAAAAATTGTATTTGATCAAGAAAATTTCTCACATTTGGTAAACAAGTCAATCGACTTTTTTTTCGTGTTTTCAGGTATTTCCCCAAACAGTAAAGGCTCGTGTATAGGGTTCAGAAGCTATTATTGGAGTCTCATTAACATCTTTGTATTACAAATATTTGGAATTTTTGTAAACAAGTTTGTGCAGAAACATTTGTGGTACTGGTCGCGGCAGTTGTTTGAACTGACCTATCAACTAAGATATTTTCACGTAATGACTATGATTCTTTAAGTATAATACAATTGGTCTGTGCGTCCATTTGATGAATTTTGTCTTGAATTTGACAGAAGTAGGAATTTGATGATCAGCATTGTAGAATCATAGTATAGCAGCAATAGCTGTAACTTGGAAACAGGATCTCCTGGAAGTTTTCCAACCTTGACAAAGATGACCATATCCAGAAATAGTCTATTTGGCCATCAAATCTTCATTATCAAGAAAAAGAACTGTTGAAACTATCTTATCTACAATAAATACAAATACTAATAACTACAAACTAAAAACTGAAACCAGTGCAGCCGCATCTTTATAAAACACATCGAATTGACGGCACGATCTGGGCATTTAGACGGAGAAATTAGACGAGCTCAGGCCAACGAGAAGAGCTGTACCCAATGAATAAACACAAGGACATACGTATGTATATACTCATAGTGAGACTAAAATTTTATTGATTTTTTTTGAAATTTTTGAACTTCTTGAACATGCTCCTTCTGTTGAAAACCTAAAACAAATATCAGGAAACAAAATCCAAGACATCGGCAATTGATGGACTTTTTGATTTAGGATCCAGCAAGCGAAAGAAGAAAACGTTCTTCGTGCTATATTCTATCTATTAAAAGACTATAGGAATTTTCATAAGGAATAATTTTCATAAGAATTAGAGTCCATGACTCTAAATTGCTACAAAGTAAGTATTACCACTACATTGAAACAACCAAACATACTAAGGACTAAAATCCATGATATCCAGTTTGGTTACTGCTAAAAAGGTCAGCAGCTACTTCGTGTTAAAAAGCGAGTTATCTTCGAAGGAGGATCAGTGTGGGCACGGAAGTTCAATTCATTGTCAAAGATAACACTCAAATCCCGCATTTCAGTTACAAAAGGAACAGAAATGTGAGTTCTATGTACAAGATGAAGCGATTTTCGGCGTTATATGGAAGTTACTTAAGCTAGCAGATAGGACATTCAAATAGATTCTACTTCAAAAAATTATTTCGGGTTGTTTTTCCAGAAAGTATGAGGGTGTCACATAAGTACCCGACCCGAATAGATGGCGTTTGTTGTTTAAAAAGAATAAAAATATTAGAAAGTACCAACCTTGTAAAGCTTAAACTTGAAGTTTGTCGACGCTGCGTTGTTTAGTATTTGTTCGGCAGCCATCAATAGCGAAAGTTATAAATAAATTTTTAAATCTGGAAAAAACTGGTCATCATTATGTGATACAATACTTTCATTTGAAAGGTCTCAATCTAACCAACATCAACGTGGAACTGGACTCTACTCTTGGGGAGTCTGCTCCTCGTTTACAACAATAAAATATTGGGTGACAGAGTGTAAGCAAGGCCGTACGAATTGTCAAGACGAACATCGCAGTGGTCGACTAAAGGAGGTGATTTCACCAGAAATGTTAAAAAAAATTCCACAAAATGGTATTGAATTGAAAGTGCTTAGGCATTTCAAAAAGCGCTGTAGGCACATTGCATTCGACTGAAAAATTTGACATAAGAAGGCTGTGCGAAAAGTGGGTGCCGCGATTACTCACATTGGAACAAAGACAGCGTCGTGAATAAAGCCGATTTTTTGCGTCGATTCCTAAACATGGATAAAACATGGGTCCATCACTGCACACCCGAGACGAAGGAAAAGTCAAAACAATGGACTCAAGGGGAGAATTGGCTCCAAAGAAGGCGAAGACAGTTCCATCTGCAGACAAGGACATAGCGCCAATTTTTTGTTATGCGCTAGAGATAATTTTCATTGATTATCTACAGAAAGGAAAAATAATCAATGGCGTGTATTATGCGAACTTATTGCAGCGTTTGGAAGATGAAATCAAGAAAAAACGGCCGCATTTGGCGAAGAAAAAAATTTTGTTTCATCAAGACATGCACCAGTTCACTCATCCGTCATCGCGATGGCCAAAATAAATGAGTTAAAGTTCGAATTGCTTCCCAATGCATCCTATTCGCCAGATTTAGCCCCTTCGGGTTATTTTCTATTTCCGAACTTAAAAAAATGGCTCGGTGGTAAAACATTTGCCAACGGTAAAGAGGTGGAGTCTGCGGTTGATGGCTATTTTCCCTATAAACATTGTACTGTAGCTGTTGAACATCGCTGGGAAAGTATATTGAACTAAAATGAGACTACGTAGAGAAATAAAGATATTTTCTCCAAATTGTTTTTGTTTTCTTTGTTAGGTCGAGTACTTCTGGGGCTACCCTTGCAAAAGAAACATGTCAATCGCACAAGATTCGAAGAATTAAGTTTTTGCATGATTTGTCAGTCTCCTCAACCGCGGACTCAAGATCATGCACATTTAGTGTATTTTGCAAATACTAAAAAATTTTGTTTTCAACCTGATACTTCCTGATCAGTTTGGTTTTCGCTCTAGTGACTTCACGATTGAGCAGGTATTTGATAGGTTATGGTGAAAACCCCGGAATTTTCATGTCATCGTCGCCCAATTTCAGCTGGCATATGACAGCGTTTACAGAAACAAGGTGTACAGAGTTGCGAGTATGTCAATTTGAGATCATTGTCAAATACATACATTGCACTGTCCAATGCCATAACTATGACTACACATCAATTGCACTTATATCCTCCTCGTGAAAGCTACCATCTGACAACAGAAGTAACCAAGTAGTCTTCTGCTTTTATAATGTTAGGGAAGACATACTAATAACCCGTAGAAAGGCGTAATATTTCCAAGAGCAATGCCTTATGTCGTTTCATTAAAACGACAAACTACGAAAGGAGGGCAAGAACTTAAGCTCACTGACTTTGCTGTGGATCACTATAGTAAGCTCAAAAAGCAGTCTGCTTAAAATTCATAAGGGAACATACGAACACCAGATCATAAAACCGTTAACCAAATTGAACATATAATGATCGTTTTCGGATCATAACATAATAAGCGGCCAATACCAATCGGACCATGATCAAGTGGAAGCCAACATGCTCATAGTTGTTCCTCTACAGAAAGAACAGGGGAAAAATACTGTGAGGAGATTGTATGCTGAAGGGCTGTCATTGCTAAAAACTGACGGAATCCTTGGCATTACGTATCCCTCAATCTCTCGAAAAGTCATTTTTAACGTTTCGAAACAAAAAGCCGTAAGGTATGCCGCTACTGATGTTCTGGGTTTCCCTAGACTCACTCACTTACTCACTCATTTGGGGCTACAGTTCGGGGTGAAGGTAGGCTTCAACAAACCAGCCTCTCCAGCTTTCGCCATCTCTCGCCAGTTGCCTTCAGTGCCGCACTCGGACGTGGCTGAGGTTCACATCCATTTGCGAGCGCCACCCTAGATTCGGTCGTGAGCCCCGGCATTCGGGTTAGAATCAAAGATTCTTTCGATCAAAGACATGGTCTCCATGTCTTCCCTCGAAATGGCATACAGCCCCATCATCCAGTTTCGATGATTTCATTTCCGATCTTAATGAAGCACTGAGAATTCCTCGAAGTCACCATACACAGCCTAACGAGTTTGGCAAGAATATCAAAACTAGGCGCGGCGTTGTATAGCTCGTTCATATGTACGCTATCATATGCGGCTTTGAACTCGACAAATAGATTCGAAATTTCCGCGACTTTTCCTTTAAGATTTTCCGTAGTGCTAATATTTGATCGATGGTAGCCTTTCCTGTTCTGCGATTGAACTGTTATGAAGTAACTAGACTTACTCTGGATGGTTTTAGACGCTCACATAATACGGCAGAAAAGGTCTTATTTCTTTATAGTTGGCGCAGTCAAAAGAGCCTCCTTGCTTATGAATCGCACAAACGGTGCTAAGGTTCCATGCTTGGGCATGCTACAGACATCCCGGTTTGTGTTCGCAACCAGGTTATCTTCTCTTTATGTTATATAGTCCCGAATGAAATCCGTCTGCGTTAGTAGCTTTATTAGGTCCAATCCTCGATATTGCTACCTCAACTTCCTGTAGTTCAGGGGGATTGAAAGCGGTATTTTTACCATCACCGACGTTATACAATCAGCAGAAGAAGTTCTTTCATATTAGCAGGACCGACTGCGACTCCACTGCTACGACTTTACTTCGTTTTTACAGTCTTCCATTTTGCTGCTGATAAAACTGTTTAATGTTATCCCTGAAGTAATGTCTGTCCATTTCCACATTCGAACGTTTCCTTTTCTTTCTTTCCAAGAAGCACGTGCTCTTCCCTTCTTCTGCTCGTAGAGCTCTCATACTTCGGTGCAGCGCAGCTGGAAAAGTCCCGAGACTGACACATAGATGGCGACTCGAACAACATATCCATACGATTTTTAGTTAATACCATTACGTGTCAAAATTTTATGACATTTCGACTATTAGTCACCAGGACATTGAAGGCTTAGTGACGCGCCTTTTGATATTTTCCAAACCATGGAAAAAAGCGAGTTTCGTATGTTAATAAAGCGCTGTTGTTTGATGCGGAAAAATCTCGTTAAACCTCAAGAATAGCTTTAAAAAGTGTTATAAGGAATCTGCTCTGTCGAAAGCAACCGCTTGTCACTGAATTCAAATGCGGTCGTACAGATTCAAATGATGATGAACACTCTGGGGTGTTACGCCGAAAAATATCAAAAAGATCCACTAAATCGTTTTGGACAACCGTAAAATGAAAGTGCGTGAGAATGCTGATATTGTACAGCCATCAATAGACCATGTACTTCAAATTATTTTGCAGAAATATTCGGGTATACGAAAGCTCTGTTCGAAATGGGTATCGGATTTGCTCACAGTTGACCAAAAACAGCAGCGTGTTTATGATTCAGAGCACTGTTTGGAGCGGTTTAGGCGAAATAAAAAGGTTCCGTGCCGTATGAAACATGGATCCGATACCTGTTTGAAAACTTCGAATAAATGCTCTCCGGAAAGAGATATGGCTCCAATAAAGATGCAATCGCCGAAACTGAAGGGCATTTTGAAGGATTAGACAAATCTTTCTCTGAGAAATGCATAGAAATATTAGAGTGGTGCTGGAATGATTGTATCCACTCTAAAAGTATACTACTTTGATGAATAAAGTCAAATTCTTGATTGACTGGATGTATCTACCTACACTCACCGTCAAATCAGAGGTTCTTTGAAACAACTCACATCAAGTAGCAACTTCTCCGAGGGCTCAGTAACAACATTCCCATGGGTGCGCTATGGTTTGGACTTGTATATGAGGGCTAGGATTTTCCTCGTCAAACTTTGTTGATCTTACTTGACTTCAGTACGCCTGTTGTGGCCGCATTCGTACCCTCGGAAAGTTCCGATCTTAAGAATGCTGGAAGAGTGTCTGACGTCGATCGCAATACGAATATGATAAATCTGATTGACGGTTAGTTTATCATAAGATAGGCAAGTGCTTTTATGGATGTAGAGATGTGGGAACCGCTCGCTGGGTAGCAAAAGGTTACGCCCCGTTGCAAATTCTAAAAACAAAATCATTTTCGGATATGGTGTTAAACAGGCCGTATTTTTCATATTCACCAGTAAATAGTGCAGACAATCTCATGTACCGAAAGGATTTGCCTTCATAACTGCGATACAAACAAATAAGAATGGAAGAAAAACGCTTTACCCGGAAGGAAAAGTTAGAGCATGAGCGTACAATAATAAGAATAGGTATGTCTCGGTGGAACAGGGAATCGAACAGAGACGTCTTGAGATGAGCAAGGGCTCTTAGAAGTTCAGGGTATAGAAAAACTACATCTTTAGAATGCTAAAAGTAATGACAACTCAGACTCCCATGTCACACGAAACCATTAAGGGTAATTCAAGATCTCCATCCTCCTAGCCAAACCAATGTAAGAATAGCAGATCCGAAGCTTTAGTACAACAAGACTGTTCCACTATCTGTGAAACTTCTTGAATATGCCGAACTCTTTATGAGCGTTCCTTGGTGCAAACATTTCCTTGATAAAGGTGTATCACTACTGCAGAAGATGATCCTCCGTGCAATATTCGTATAGTCTATGGCTTTAATAATAGTCCTTGAACTTGCCGTACAACATTTTCTAACCTATCTCATCTTTTGTCCTTATTGATACTGCATAGACCTGATTTTAAGACGAATTTTCTTTATATCCTTTATTTTTTCTAAGATCAGTCTGCTCCTAATATGTTTCGTCAAGATGACCTCCAACATCTAAAAATATATAAAGCATTGCAATTGTCAAAGAAAACAACTGCGGTCGAAAATATCTACAGGTTGTGGTCCAAGATTCCTGTATCAGCACAAAGTGGATGTAGATTGTTTAGTTCCAGCCACATCGTGTTAGGTATCTTAAGAACTCGCCGTTGAGGACCATTTGGATGCCACTTAGTGATTCCTTGATATTTGCAGATTCACCAACAGAATGGTCTTGTAATGCAGCTTAAAAACTGACTTTGAGATCACTTTTCTATGCGATTTTAATATTGCTTAGGTCTCCTAGAAGTCCGCAGCGCAGAAGCTGGATATTCATGCCGATCCTTTAAGTCGAAAACATCGTTTTCGTGAGCCGAACAGCTCACGGCACTTACTCGTATTTGACTTCAGGACTAGACAGAAAGGACAACTGAAAATCTGCACAGCTTTCAATTATTTGAAAGACTATTTCCAGCCGCTGTACCCGAGCGAAAGTGAAGTCCGAATCAGTTATAAAACTCAGTACCTTACGGGTTGGGTGGAAGTTTATCAAATTTTGAAACTCAAATATATTGTCCCAGCATCAAGCTTTTCCTTACAAAAAGCTTCCGTCACGTCCAAGATTAGTCCAAAGGAAGTAATCTATGTATGTAATTTTCAGTCGAATGCTTTTTTGAAAATTCTCCGCCCAGCCCTTTTCTGAGCTAAGTGACGTCATCATGACCACCTGCCAAAATCATCTCTCGTTATTCTTTGTATATTTACAGATACTCATAGTCAACCGCCACCTCCAGATGGTAAGCATCAAGGCCCAAAATCCATAACCAATTACTTCATAATAACTCAAAATTATTTACCAACTTGGAAGCAATCTCAAGACATTTTTTTTTCCCCAGGTTTTAACACTTTTCATTTTAACGGGTAACAGTAGCTTGGTTTGCCCCATTCTTAATGTGAATCTTTGCATCCGCTGCGTTGTGTTGATTTGCATTTATTAACCTTTACCATAATTGGATAATAATGTTGGCAAAATTAAAAGCCAAGTTAATAGGCTCTTGGTGAAACCAATAAAAAATAATTTCACAAATACCTCAATAAAGTGTAGGAAAAACAAAGTAAATCTACAAGTAAGTTTCGTATCTTGCTTGGAGTATCTTTTACACTGCCGTGCATACTTAATCAACCTGTAGGGCGGCATTCAGAATTCTGTGACTTTTAACCGCACTTTAGTTGGCATCCAGTAGAAATACTCGTACTTCCGCCTGTACTGGTATTAGTGAACGGTTCTATTTACATGGAAAGCTGACCAAAAACGTAAAGTCTTCTTCTACTCTTTGCAAAGTCACGCAAGTTTTGACAACGAAAGCGAAAAACCAGTTGTCAGTTGCCGCTTCTTTATTTCTTCCCATCTCTTATATAAGTTTAATTATTTATTTCTGTTTTTATTTGTTTTTGATGTTTTTTCTTTTTTTTTTTTTAAATTTTTATTTTGGGAAAAAATCAAAATTTGAATAAAGTCTAGTGTGATGGAGTAGTTTTGTTAGTTTTTGGGGGAAAAAAAAGAATTTTGAAAAAAAAAACAACAAACCTAAGAGTATTCTAGCGGCAGAAAGTCAAGTGAGGGATCAGTCTTCGGGGTCGGTAACTGTTTGGCATAAATCAAATGGGGAGTGGAGTAGAGCCAGCCGCCTTATTTTCGTGACTATAAATGTTGTGATCAAGATTTTGAGAGCGTCATTCGATTCTTTCAAACCAAACGTGGAGTAGGGAAGCGAATTTTTTCAAAATGGTAAGGATTCGAGTGCAAGACATATTGAATAAAGATAAAATAAAATCGATTTTAAATTTTGTAGAAACTTTTTATCGTCGGATTGGCTATTATTGCCGCAGTTAGCGCTGGAGCGCCATCTGCTGAATATTTACCGCCTGTGGAGGAAGTCATTGTGGGTAGCAACTTATTGGAGTCCGAACCAGCCCATACCTTGGCTGAGGATGGTTATCGTTATAGGACCGTAAAGAGATTCCGTCATCGTCGTGATGTCAATGAATTGCCATCAAATGAATACCTACCACCAGTACAGAGTGTATCTGCTCTTCAACAGGGGCCAGCTCTAACACAAACTGTTATCTCTAGTGGACCAGGTTTCAGTGGAATCTCAACAGTTAGTGGAATCGGTTTAGGTTCACAAGCACTTGAAGCTGAGCCAGCTCATACTTTGTCTGCTGATGGTTACCGTTACAAGACCGTCAAGAGGTACCGTCATCGTCGTGATGTTAACGAGATTGCATCAGGCTACGATTATTCAGCCCCATTAAGTGCCCCGTTCAATCCAGCTCCACAAGTTATAAGGGCTCCAGCTCCAATTAGACAAGTTATCAGACAGCAACAGGTGCATGTTTCTGCTCCAGTTAACGAATACATTCCCCCACGAGCACCAGCTCCAGCTCCAATTCGTATTCCAGCTCCAGCTCAAGCTCCAGCTCCAATTCGTATTCCAGCTCCAGCTCCAGCTCCGGCTCCAGCTCCAGTTCGTAATCCAGCTCCAGCTCCAGCTCCAGCTCCAATTCGTATTCCAGCTCCAGCACCAGCACCAGCACCAGCACCAATCCATGTTCAGGCTCCGGTAAACGAATATATTCCCCCACCAGCACCTATTAGGCACCAAGCTCCAGCTCCGATTAGGGTACAGGCTCCAATTAGACAACAGCTTGTTTCCGCAAGCAGGCCACAAGCTCCAGTTCATGTGCCAGCACCAGCCCCAATCCGTGTACAGGCTCCAGCTCCAATTCACGTTCATGCACCAGCACCAGCACCAGCACCTATTCATGTTCAAGCGCCAGTTAATCAATACATTCCTCCACCAGCACCAATAAGGCACCAAGCTCCAGTTCAAGCTCCAATTAGACAACAATCTATTTCTGCGATCAGACAACCAGCACCAGTCCATGTACAAGCTCCAGCTCCAGCTCCAATCCATGTACAAGCTCCAGCTCCAGCTCCAGTTCATATTCATGCGCCAGCACCAGCCCCAGCTCCAGTCCATGTTCAAGCTCCAGTCAACCAATACATTCCACCACCAGCACCTGCATCGATTCAAGCTCCAATCAGGCTACCAGCCCCAGCTCCCATTAGATTGCCAGCTCCAGCCCCAATTAGATTGCCAGCTCCAGCCCCAATTAGATTGCCAGCCCCAGCTCTAGCCCCAATTAGTTTACCATCCCTAGCTCCAATCAGATTACCAGCTCCAGCCCTAGCCCCAATCCGATTACCAGCTCCAGCTCTAGCTCCAATTAGTTTACCATCTCTAGCTCCAATTAGATTGCCAGCTCTAGCCCCAATTCGTGTTCAGGCTCCAATTAACCAATATGTCCCACCAGCACAATTCAGTCTTCCAGCACCATCATACAACTCTCTTGAATCTAATCTCCTCGGCGAACTTTCCAACTTAGGTGGTCTCTCCTCAATTGATGTTGAGCCAGCACACACCCTAGAAGCCGATGGTTACCACTATAGGACCGCAAGACGTTTCTAAACGTTTTCCCTTGTGATACGGCCGAGTAGGCTATTTACACGACCCCATAGAAAAAAATTTTGTTAATAAATTATTTATGCAAAAATGTAACTCCTCTGAGTTTTGACGCGTTTGACACAAATGACAGCTGTCAAGAGTTTTATTATTACTTTTGACATACGCGTATGATACGAGTATGTCTGATTTGACAATTAGCCCGGATTTCGACTTCATCTGTTGCTACGGCGGCGGTGTAAGTGTAACCTAGCTACCCGTCGCCAGGTGATTAATTATCCAAATCACGGCAACTTGCAGATAATCATTTTCAGGATGGTGCTGGCATAACTCATCTTAAGATAAATAGATAGATGTACGCGGCACGATCTTAAGGTATGATGACGCATATTGAGTAAATATTTGAACATACGAGTATGTGGAGATGGTGAAAGAAGCCCGCACTTTGGTGGCTCCCTAAAGGTGATTAATTATCACACCCGGATATTGGGTATTTGTGACGTAGTGATTTACTAATTCCAATTGGCTTAATTGTTACGTTAAATTGTTGAATCTTTGGTGAGATAATTGTATTAATATAGTATAGCGGGCGAAATTAATGAATGAAAAGCGAAGAACGTGCGCTGCTAGATGTCTAGTTAGAAGCTTTTCGATTTGACAGGTCCGGTTGAAGAATCATGAGAAGTAGTATCTTGATTAGGTGAGTCCGTCAAGTGCGAAATTTTTGTACAGCTCTGTACAACGGCAGTGATCAGAACATTAGTTTTTGTTTTATGTATAACACCATATACCGTGAGAGATTGTTTTGATTATGAAATCTGTTGCCATGGAACTTACCCAAATCTTGACACGTGACCTAACTAGAAAGTATGTGTACAAGACCCAGAAGTGGGTCTAAGATAAAACAAAACTGTAAGGCTAATTACAAAATATATGGATTTTTATTTCAAGGGCTCCTGTACACTCTGACAGTTCAAAATACAATGCCAGAAATTCCCTCCCAAATAACACTTGTCTCCTCTCTCTCTAACCAAAAAAGCAGTCCAGCAATCAAGTTCCAATCGTTAAGTGCGTTCAACAAAAAATGATGACGTTCAGCCCAAAATGGTCTCATTCAAATCACGAACATCCTGTCCGGCTGGACGGGTACGTTCAGGACTGTCCAAGATCTTGCATAGTTTCTTAATCGATCGAGTGCATTCGCCCTTCTAATGTCTGATTGTAACGACTCTCATAAGGTCGTCTTCGCCTGGATGACGTTTCCGACCAAGCCTCCAATGTGTTGCTGGTAGATTATCTTGCCCGATGATAACAACATCGCCAACCTTGATGTCGTTTCCCGCCTAGTGCCATATCGAACGTTGTTGTAATGTTAGCAAGTATTCATTTTGCCACCGTCTCCAAAAATGTTGCTGCATTTGTCTCAATTGACGCCAATAGCCTAGTCGCTTTGTTGGTACTTCCAGTACTGGTGTGTCTGGAACAGCCACAATTGATCGGCCAATAAGTAGATCCGCTGGGGTGAGAGCCATCCGGTCATCAATGTCATCGTGCAAAGCCACCAGTGGACGTGAATTAAGACACGCTTCAATGTGGACTAGTAACTTGTCATAATAGATGGATTTCGTCCCAACGACTCGAAGCAAATGTATCTTGGCTGATTTGACAGCCGCTTGCCAGAGACCGCCTTGGTGCGGTGCGCCAGCTGCGATGAAATGCAATTGACTGCCTTTATTTGTCAAGCCTTGCTGCACGTAAGCACTATGCCATTGCTAAGATCAGTCTGTAATACGCGATTCTCGCTAGCAAATGCTGTCCCATTATAGCTGTATAGATGATAACATGGGCCACGACGATTGATGAACTGAGTGAACTCATTGATGAATGCTTCTGCAGAGTGGTCTTCAGCTAACTCAATATGTACAGCCTTTGAGGACATGCAAATAAACACAGCGGCATATGTCTTCCTTACCGAACGTACGTGTTTGACCCAATACGAATATGGAACGGGCCACACCTGCCTTTGAAAAGGGTGGAGCTGGTAAGACTCTAGGGCGGGATAACGATGCCATGCGCGTTGATGCCTTCTACAAATAGAGCAAGAGTACGTACATGAATTATCCAATATTTCTCTCGAATCGTCTGCATCATAAGTTTTATGCTTCCATGGAGCGTATCACGATGCGCTTAGTCAACAATAAGTCTCGCTAATATGCTTTCCTTGGGAAGAAGGATTGACTGCCGTTGATATTCCTTCAGCCTTGCGTTGTGAAGTCGACCAGATACACGGGACAATGAAATGACCTTGCTGGATGTATCCACATAACTGCCTCGTTGAAGTTCGGTGATCTCTGCTTCGAAGTACCAATGTTGCTCGGCAAGTATATGCCAATGTAGAGCCTCTTCCATCTCCTTCGCTGTCACAATGGATTGTGACCTATATCTTCGATTTGAGTTCTTCCAACGTAAGATGTAGGCCGTTGTACGAAGTAGCTGACCAATTTTGCTAAACCGCTCAAGCAAATTGGCCACGATGATTTCCTTGGAGGTATTGAATACCACTCGGAACTTGGGCACCACGGCATGATGGGGTATGTAGTACGATTGTGAAAGATCGCCTGGTTGATCCAAAATCACATGCATATGACCAAGTCGAATGTACTCTCGCATAAAGGTCACATACTTCTCCCCAGGGTCCGAACCCAAAGCCAATTTCTGCTCCAGTTGGTGAAATTGTCGTAGCGCTAACTTGTGGGAGTTACGAAGTATGAGTGCATCTGGCTTAAATAGAAATTGCACTATGTAACGGCCCTCTGTAGTCCGGCTGGTAGTAACCTTGAAGAGTTCCTCACATAGATCAGCCTCCGTAGTAGCAGATAGTGTATCACTGCCTTCCGACTCGAATAATTTGCGTAGTAAGTCGTCTGTACGTTGCTCATCCATATACGAGCACACTGTCAATGATCTTACTACGGGTGTGGTGACAGGAAGAATTGTCGCAGGTCCAAATACCACCCAGCCAAGTCGGGTGAATTGGGCGAAGGGCTCTTCTTCCTCACCACGCACAATGCCTTCTGTGATGATCTTCCCCCAAAGATCTGCTCCTAGCAATGCATGAATGCAAGAATGAATTGAAATTCAAGGACAGCTGAACAACTGCTCGGCCACGAGTATATGTCGTTATAGAACTTCCCTCACCCTCTATCCTTAATTCGCTTTTGTTTCTGTGGAGAGACAAATTGTTAAAAAAGCGCGAAGTCATAAAGCTAACCTGTGAGCCTGGATCACACAGTAATCGGCACTGATGGGTGTTGCCAAAGCCATCGATGAGCCTCGCATATGCAGTTGCCAAAAGAACGAAACGATTACTGACAACGGTAAACGTCTTGATATTGTCATCTAGTCAGATGTGATTTCGTGGCGCCTGCCTTGTCCGTGGGGTTTCAATAGCCTGTGAAACCGCTGATGCCTTAGTAGTGGTTGAGCTAGTTGCCGATAGTGTAGCCAAATTTGTTGATGAACGGCAGAGCAATGTGTGATGTCTTCCGTTGCATTGACGGCAATTTGTTGAGTCACATGCCTTCGTTGCATGGCCCGGTTTCAAACAATTAAAACAGAGGTTAGAGCCCTTTAGCTTTTGGAAGCGTTCAGCCGCAGGTAATGCCAATAGTTGCGGACAACGACTGATACGATGAGAGCTCTCGTTGCAGAATTCACAATTGCTAGGTGTAGTGGCAGCTAAATTCGATTTCACCAGATGATGTACGTAACTCGGATTAGTTGGTTGCCTTTTTGCAGCCTGCGCTTTGTTGCTGTCTACTGTGTTCCATTTCTGCACGCCTTTGCCAAACTGTGAGTGCGCCTCTCCACGAACTTCAGGAGGTCTACCAGCTTTAGGATGTCGTTGGGAATACGGCTCATGTCCTATGCCTATTGTGTCGCTACTGGGAGTTTCGATGTAATAATGAGTACGACCAAGGCGTCCCATTGATCGACTGGTAACTTCATGACTGCTAAGGCATGCAATGACTCTCTCACTGTGTGGAAAGGAGTGTCGTAGTCGACTCATTATCTGGTTGTTTTAAGCCAATGAAACGCGAGACGTGGATTTCCGCCAATTGTTTTGGGTTATCGTAGCGAGAGATGTTAAAGCCTTCCACACCTCCTCATAGCCACCAGTATATAGTCCACCAATCAAAGACACAGGATCGCCCTGCACCGATGCACGTAACTTTCCAAGTTTATAGGCCTCTGGGAAGTCTTGAGAATGAACCAGCGTTTCGAATATGTGCTTCAATGTGAACCAATTCTGAAGTTTACCATCGAAGCTCGGAACGGACAATGGATCTAGTTTTAAGTCCATCGCAAAAGCTGAGTTGGCCGAACGGAACGACGCAGCATCATGCTCGTGGTCTGCCTTCGATCTCGCTCGTGTAGTGGAAATCAAGCGCTGTAGCTTCGCCATAGCAGGGTTATATAGATCCTCCATCTTGTCCCACAGCTTCGAATGAGACCCCATTTCGATAGCCATCGCTGGATTTATAAGCAAGTCATGAGCAGCCACCCACCAATCGAAGTGCATCCGCAATGATCTTTCCTCCTGTCGAAGGCCAAATTCGTCGTCATGGTAATTATCCGCATCAATTTTGGCAGCAAAACGCTTGATAGCAGTAACAGCGGCAGCACGTTTATTCAAGTCCCCCATTGTTGCCAGAAAAATTAAACTTGCTTCGCCAAGCCAAGAAGTGAGAAATTCCTCACAGGAGGCACCAAAAAATTTACAAGACCCTGAAGTGGTTCTACAATAAAACAAAACTGTAAGGGCTCCTGTACGCTCTGACAATTCAAAATATATTCCCGGAAATTCCATCCCAAAAAACACTTCTCTCCTCTCTCTCTAACCGAAAAAGCAGTCCAGCAATCACGTTCGACTTGTCAAGTGCGTTCAACAAAAAAATGATGACGTTCAGCCCAAAATGGTAGGAGTTTAATTTAGATACCAGATAACGATCTACGAGTGTATTACTCGTAGTTTGTTTGGACCTCGGCAATGGAACAAGTAAGGCCTTAGATTTGATCTATGTAAGACCCCATAAACACTCACACCGATCTTTGGATCTTCCTCGCTCCCGACGGATTGAAGCTTATATTCTAAACCAATCAACCAACCAAACCAGGAACTGAGCGGTGACAACTTTGCGATGCCCAGTGCCGTAGCTACAAGCTACCAGATACTTCCCAAACATGTTAGTCCAACTGTTGAGCAACAGAATAAAGGAACGCTATAATGTCGTGTCAGAAATGACTGAGGCTCAGAACCAGTATACGTGACGTATGAAATTGCTCGACTGAATCAACAGTGACGTCAAAGTCAATATGACAGATTTGTTATATGAGCTTCTTCAACATTGGAGCTTGGATTTTCCATCCCTCTCCTTGATATTCATATCATAGGCTGCATTCTCAAGGCCATCTTCCATTTAAAAAGAAGTGGTCTTTGGTACAACAAGCACAAGAGCTTTTGTCTCTGTTCTAATGGATATGCCATCTGACGCAATGACACCAGCCGCAGAAAAAATACGACTTTCCCTGTGCCACACACTGGTTTTGGGCAGAATCTGAGCCAGGAAACGACTGTAGTCGGGTCTTATAGGATGCAGCGCTGGTGTCTTTCTGAAAGGCGAAGATACGTAATCACACCCACGTTCAGAGGCAAACACCTTCCCCCAAACCCACACTCACCGAGTGAGTGCGGCCACAAGCAAACATGCCGATAGTTTTCGGTCAAACAACTTAATTTAAATTTTGGTTGGGGCAAGGGCCCGCATTTATTCAGCTTGTTACAAGCTCTAACCTAAAGTTAAACTTAAACTTAAAACTAAGGTTGGTTGGAGTGGTGAACGAGGACGGATTAGCGGTAGGGAGTGGTGCGGTGGAAGTCGAAGACGGTAGGGTTTGAATTGATTTTTCGTAGCATACCGCAGATTGATTCGTTCGCGCCATAGAAGGTGTGTCGGGTTGGTAGATAGAAGAGACGACGGGTACGTAGATTACGAGGGTTACTGTTGAGGAAAATAGAGAAAAGGACGCGCATTCAACGTGACCTTAAGGGTGCCGATGAATGAAGAGAAAGTCGGCTGCATCTCTAGGTTCCTCAATGGTGTTTAAGTTAATAAGTTTGACGCGGTTTTGATAGGGGGCAGAATAAATCAATCGTTCCAGGGCATACCTCGAAGAACAAATCGAAGAAAATGGCGCTGGATGCTTTCGATTCTCGAGATATGATCACGATGATATGGGCACGACACTTGACTGTCATACTCTAGGAGGGGACGAACAAAGGTAATATATAGGAACCTGGTAACATATGGGTTCGTGAATTCTTACGACCACCGTTTTACAAAACCCAGTGTAGAGTTGGCTTTAAGGACTATCCCATCTATATGTAAAGGAAACTTAAGCTCCCTATCACACAAAATGCCGAGGTCGCGAAGTGATTGGACGAGTCGGGGAGGAGGTTGTTGCCGCTTATGTGAAGAGGTCATGGATTGGCATTTGGGGATGTTAAGTTCCAAACAATTTTTGAGGCACCAGATCGAAAAACTATCAAGGTCTTGTTGAAGGAGGAAGGAGCCATGGGGAGAGGAAATGATTTTGAAAAATTTGGTATCGTCGGCGTAGAGGGGCGACAGACGAGTGTTTGATGGTCCTATCTATGGTTAATATAAAAAGAAGGGGACCGAGATGGCTGCCTTGTGGAACTCCAGAGGTGGCTAAAAATGGAGCCGAGCGGGCTAACCTAAAACGAACACTGTAAAAATGGTTTTCGAGGTAAGAGGATATCTATTTTAACAGTATGGGTTCAGAGGCGAGGGCAAACAATTGAAGAGTACGATGAGAGATTTTATCGAAGGCCTTGCTAAAATCGGTTGCAACTAATACATCGAATTCGTTACCGTTCTCTAGGGCTGAGAAAGCAAAGGATACGAATTCGACGATATTTGTGGTGATTGACCTACCCTTCAGGAAGCCATGTTGTCTAGAGGGAATAAGTGATTTGCATTGGTAGCTTAGATCTTCATTCAAAATACTTTCGAAGAGTTTGGGTATATGGGAGATTTCATCGATTGGACGATAGTTTGTTATTTTGTTATTTGATCCTTTTTTGTGGATCGGGGTTATGAAGGAGGTTTTACAAGCTCAAGGAAATTCTCCCTATGAAAGGATATACGAAGAGATTAGAAAGGGCTAGGGAAGGAGAGAAGGAACATTTTTTAAGAGATATGGTAGGGAGGCCATCTGAGCCCGGTGTGAACTCGTCATTAAATTGGTGTAACTTATATTCGATATAAGACGGGTCCAAGGTGTGATAGAGTAATGGGCCATTGGAGAAGTTAAGTATGTAAATAAAATTGGATGGATCTGGTACAAATTAATGGTTTGAAAAAAGTGGCAAATAGGTTGGCAATGATGAGTGAATCGGTTGATGACTTGTTGTTGAAAGATAGGGAAAGAAGGTAGTCATCGGACTTTTTTTTGTAGTTAACAAATTAGAAAAGGACTTAGGGTCGTTTATAAGGTTGACTTGTTCAGGATCTAATGAGAGGGAAAACACCCCATAACTTTTTTCTCTGATTTCGTAAGGATCGAAGCTTGCGATTATATCAGGGAGGACTAGTAGATGATGCTTTAAGGCGGGAAAACGGAACGTAAAGGGAAATTTCCCTATAAAAATGGATAGGGCATCATTTATAGTTAAGTTGTGGAAGTTAAAGGGGATCTACTGAGATTTTTACTGATTTTGTGAGAGTTTGCTTTATGAAAGTCGTAGGATGAGAGAGTTGTGGAGGGAGTGCATTGGACAAAAGAGTTGCGAAAAAACGAGTGAAGAAGGGGTGGGTGATAGTTATCGATTGTTGAGGGAGATAGGGGACAAAGAGATACTGAGGAGTTAATTGAGTCTGTTGTGAAAATAAGGTCTAATGGCCTGGACCATGTAATTGGATATACCGCTGACTTGGCATAGGCTTGAGTCTGTTAAGCGATCTAAGAAGAGACATTGCTTAGCTGAGTAGGCATTTGAAACGATGAAAAATGATTGATCATCTGATGGAGTCCAATGCAGCTGAGGAAGACTAAATAAAGATATCGTCAATAGAGTCAGACAGGTCAATTAAATTTTTTTTTTTTTTTTTATATAATCGGCGCGCGCTCAAGGGGTTTTGTACCCTTAAAATGTTCGTACACAGCGCTGGCGAAGGAAATTTAGGGAGGAAGAAAGACAGGTACCGATGTACATTGTTTTTAAATGTTTGCAAGTTATAACGACCAGGAAACACAGAGGTCGGCAGGGCATTCCATAAGCGAGTTGTACGGCTTAGGAAAGAATCACGATATTTAAGAGTACGTCCGAAAATGCCCTTGAGGGTATACTGATGAGCATTCCTAGCGAGACGGGTGTTACGGTTGAAAGTTTGAATGGGCGGAATGCTACTGGCAATTTCAATGGAGCACTGGTGGTGGAAATAGCGATAAAACAAAGTGAGACAGGAGACTTTACGTCGGTGTTCGAGGGTGTCAATTGATTGACTGATATTAGTATCACCAATTAGTTTTATCGCACGGTTTTGAATCCTATCTAGCAGGTGCAGAGATGTTTTAGGAGCACCTGACCAGATGTGGGCATTGTACTCCAATTTTGGGCGGATAAATACCTTATATATTGTGGCCAGATCAGAGGGGGTAAAATATTTCTTACATCGCTTGAGAAAACCTAGACATTTCGCAGCATTTTTGGCGACATCGAATATGTGGTCATTCCAACGTAAGTTGTTACTGATACACATACCGAGAATGGAAAGTTTATCGGTTTCGACGATGCAAGTGCCATTCATGGATAATGGCTGGGTATTTGAATTTCGCTTTAATGACAGCAGACAGCATTGAGTTTTGGAAGCATTAAATTCTACTCGGTTGATAGTTCCCCAGTTGGTTATGCTGTTAATATCGGAATTTAATGAGCTTAACATACGCTGCCGTTCCCGTTCTACAGCCGAAGAGCAGGGGCGTGAGTTCGGGAACGAATATGAGAAGCAGAGAGTGCTGTCATCAGCAAAGAAATAAATTGGATTAGAAGTAGCAGACAAGAGATCGTTAATGAAGATTAAAAAGAGTGTCGGAGACAGACCGGAGCCCTGGGGCACACCAGCATTTATTTTGTGAATATCAGACTTGAAACCGTCCAAGACGACTTGAATTGAACGTTCCGAAAGGTAATTTCTAATCCATTGAAGAAGAGAGTCATCGATCCCAAGAGCACGCATTTTCGACAAAAGAGCCTGATGCCAAACTCTGTCAAATGCCTTAGAAATATCAAGTGCAACTAACTTGCTTTCGCCAGATTGATGTACGCTTTGGTTCCACTTTTCGGTGAGACATGCCATCAAATCACCAGTGGACCTGTTGCTACGAAAACCATATTGCCGGTCATTGAGAAGTTTTCGTGTTTCGAGATATTTCATGAGCTGACGATTTATCAGCGTTTCCATGACCTTGGAAAGAAGGGACGTAAGTGCAATGGGTCTGTAGGAGGATAGAGAAGAAGATTCGCCTTTTTTAGGGACTGGCTGGACAAATGCTGTTTTCCATCTGCTCGGAAAGAGTCCTAAAGAGTAGGACTGATGAAAAAGCTTACGCAGTGGTTTTGCCAGCGTAGAAGAACACCTCTTCAGAAGAAGGGGAGATATACCATCTGGACCAGCGGATTTATGCATGTTGAGATCTTTGAGTACTCTTGCTACTGTCAATTAAATGGTCGATCGCATCGGTAGCAAGTTGCTAGGATTGAATAGATTGAGCTGTTGGGATGTAGCGACATATAACGTAAAGGGACTTGAAGGGGAGTGATAAGTCAACAACAAGTCAACAACAAGTCAACAAAGGTTAAGCATTAAGGTGAAAAAAGTGATACGAAAATGTGTGATAAAGCAAACACACAGTTATAGCGGAAACAGAAACAAATTGTGTGCACCCGAACTAAAATCCAACCACTTTCAACTCAATATTTCATATGTAAAGCGGTGGAAAGGACGCTGCTCTCATCGAGAAATCGAACGTTATAGATAGAATCGGATCATGTATCCTTGCGAAATTGGAACTCTATTCCATTTTACTCATTTTAGCGGTTCCGGCTGCGCGATCCGGAGTTTAAAATATTGGAGATTGAGCCCACTCTGACTCTGCCCTTTTCTGACAAAATGTCTGATTGAGGAGACAGTACTTAACAGACTATCGAAAATGCCGGAAATTGTCAGAAAATTCAGCATTTTTATTGGACATTTCCTTTTTTTTTAAATAAAAAGGCTTGGTCCTAATATATCAATGAACGAATGAACCAGTAGTTATGATATATGACATCGGAGCCGCTTTACCCAATTGTCCACGCCTTTTTCGCATAATGTGGGCAATATATCCGCAATTTTACGTCGAACGTTCGCCTCCGACTCGTCTAAAGTTTTTAGAAAACAAGTGTCTCAAGGTATTCAATCACACAGACGGCCAATTAACAGGGGTATTTCTGCTGTTAAGATTACCACCAAAGTCCACTGTAGCACTGTAAGTCGACTGTACCACGCGCTGTGTAGAAAGTGACACCGTTCTGTTGAAACCAGATATCCTCTAAGCCATCCAGTTCCATAAAAAGGTAACCATGAAACGATAGAGGCCTCCATTGATTGTACCTGGTATCATTGCGGAAAAAATACATCCGAATGACACTTCCGGCATGAAAACCACACCAGAGAGTACATTTTTTCGTTGGAATATCTCAGCCTGTTAGCTTGATTAAATGCAGTAATTTTGCTTATTAACAGGGCAATTTTGTGCCCTGTTACCGATGATGACTTTTCAATGGAAATTCGAATCTTCTTCCATCTTCAATAATGATTTGGGATGACCCAGACAGAAGGGAGATGAAAAATTGTGAGAACAAAAGCAACATGTATTTAGGTGCGGATATTTTGTAAGTACCACGAACATTTTAATAATCTGCGACAAAGATTGGTTCCCTGGCAACAACCTAAGATTTTCTCACGCCCTCACGAAAGGAATAGAAGATGCAACGAGCACTGTGACTAAAATCTGAATCTAAGTGTGTAAAATCGTTTTATGTTATTTTCACACTAAAGTGGAAAGACGACTTTTAAGGTACTTAGGCATTAATTCTATATCAATTCCGCTTTAAACTTGTCATATCAACCAATCGCTGTTTCTTTGGCCTTAAAAAGCAATTGAGCAATAAATCGTTGTAAAGGTATACAACCAGGAAAATGTTAGCAATGGCAAATGTCCTTGCCTAATTTTAACACAAAATTCTTCAAGTAATTTTTGGTCTAGTTTACGTTTATGGATTTGGAAGCTGTACAGCGAAAATACTCGTACATAACCCGTATAATTAATGCTATACGTATCTATATTGCTACTTTGACGTGTGGGGTTGCGGACCTTACAATCATTCTACAGGTCACTCTATTTTAGACCACCTCATTATTGAGGCCAAGAGTTTGCTGAGGGATCCAATTATTTTTTTTTCGGGGTCCTCTCCAAACAGCGGCGTTAACTGGAGCTCTTTGCTTTTTAAACCGTATTTTTTTACGAACTTTGCTGCAGTTTGCCCACTATCGGTTTCTTAATATCGAGACCTGCGAAATATATTATAAAAGTGGACATCAGTCCCCTGATATGGCTGAGACATTTAAAGCAGTTGCAAGTTAACGCCGCGGATCGAATAGTCCTCGAGTTCTACCTGAACGGACAACGTTGTAGAGAAACACCTGGTCTTAAGTGGTGTGCAAAAGTTAAAGTTAATTTGAGCCATCTTGGAGTCCACATCCCGATGCTTACAGCATAGGTTTGTTAATTATTATTGAGCCCCATGAAAACATAAAAAACGCATTAAGTAACCTCGGCGGTTGGTGATGATGCCATATGGACCATGCAGGGCATATCTCAGCAACAAAATTCCTCATCTTCACCCACCGGCGTGAACATTTCAATTGTTCCCCAGACCAACTACGCTACGTCTTCGTACGAGATATTAAAACAATTACTTGATCAGCGCCATTCTATAAGTTAACACACATCGAGCACACCGATCAATTCCATAGCCATATAGCTGTCGAGCTCCACTACCTTTCGATCACTTCCAGTGGGGCACTTTACAGCCCAGGACAGACAGCCCGTAATTCAACCTTTTTAACTACAAGAATATCGATCCGGAAAATCTCATTTTAAAAGCTACGAATCCCTCCGAATTTCGAACACCGCTAACATCGCAGAATATGCATATTGGATGCAAAGGGAGCAAGGCATGAGCAACCTGTCACCTCGATAAGGCCTCTCTTATATAGAAAGAGCCATGGAGCCAAGGAGTCATGCCCGTTAAGCAGAAAGCTCACCCTTAGATTGAAACTCAGCTCTGGTAGCCCGCTCATGGTTGACACAGCCTCAAGGAAGTTCTAAGTATCCCTGTCTTTTACACTCATATCCCATCTTGATTGTCATCTAGAACAAACACATTCGGAGAGCAGGACCCTTAAACTCCCTAGGGGAGCAATCTTTCTTCCTCCTCCATGCAACACCCAATCATTCACGGTCATTTTCTCACTCTGAAGACGATACCTCGACGTATCACCTCTAAGGCAATGGGATGCACTCTCGACAACACCTGTAATGCATCCGTCGAGACTGTTCGACATACTGGTAAGCAAGTAAGCCAGGCCACTGTCTGGCAATCCAAAAGTGCAAAACAAAAAGGTCACCGTACACAATACAAACAGCACGTCTGGTGAGTTCCCAGTCAGACCGCAGAATTCACCTTACCTGCCCAACAACACTCAGCAGTCTTTCCCTTATCCGGATGAGATGAGGAATGAAATACATCCGCTCACCCATCGTTACCCCAAGATACCTGGCATCTGTCCCATGCATTGTCTAAATCTGTGGCGCGATCCTTTTTAAAAGTCGAGAACTAACCAAAATATTTTTTTGAACTTTCGAAATTTAACAGTTGGCTTAATTACCCAAGTCACAAACCGGATTGCCTAGCGTAAACCCAACATTTATACCAATCTTCGTTTTGGTACATATTATTACAGATTGCAGTTGGTTAAATTTCTTTTGTTTACCGAGGGGCATTTAAGGGAGTGCAACATGCTTTCTTTTCTTTTCATTAGCGCGCTGCACATAGCTTTGGACATTCATTGTGTCCCCGAGGCTTTAGCTATTCCGCACATAGTGCAAGAAGAAACAGTAAAAGGTAAAAAATGTGAATAAATGTATATTTATTTGACCACTTTCGCAGATACAGGGTCATCCATTTTGTGGTTCTGAAAATAAATTTAAATAAAAAGCACATTCATGATTTAGATTTCGATCAAATTTTTATTTAAATATATTTTTTGGATGTTGCTATTATGAGTGGAATATAAGATCATTCAAATGTCCTCCGCGGAAGTTCTTGCATGACTTGATTCTGAGAAGGTAGATTTCGATGACTTTTCGACACAAATCTGCCAATAACTCGGCCATAACTTGATGAATATTCGTTTTCAAAGCGTCAACAGTTTGCGGATTGTGTGTATAAACACGAGGTTTTGCATAGCGCCACAAAAAGAAATACAACGGCGACAAATCACACGATTTTGGTGGTCAGTTCACATAACCAGAATGCGAAATAACTCGTCCAGGCAATTTTTCTTGCAGTAAAGCCAAGTGAGATGTAGCACCGTCTTGCTGAAACTACATGTTTTCCACATCCATTTCTTCAATATGAGGCCAACAAACTTCGGCCAATAGTTGGCTATAGCGATGAGAATCGACGGTGACTGTTACCCCTTCCTCATTATCAAAGAAGAATGTACCAATGACACCATCAGACCAAATTACACACCATTTGCGCCCAAGGGGTCAAGGTACTCTTAAAATGTTTGCATACACCGCGGGCGAAGGAAAATTAGGGAGGAAAGAAAGATAGGTACCGATGTACGTTGATTTTAAATGTCTGAACACTACAATGACCAGGAAATAGAGCTCGGTAGGGCATTCCTGGCCGCATGTGGCAAGGTCAGAGGGGTTGAAATATTTCTTACATCGCTTGAGGAAACCTAGACATTTCGCTGCATTTTTGGCGACATCGAATATGTGGTCATTCCAACTTAAGTTGTCATTGACACACATACCGAGAACGGAAAGTTTTTCATTTTCAACGATGCAAGTGCCATTCACGGACAATGGCTGGGTGTTTAAATTTCGCTTTAACGGCAGCAGACAGCATTGTGTTTTGGTAGCATTAAATTCCACTATGTTGATAGTTCCCCAATTGGTTATGCTGTTGATATCGAAATTTAATGAGCTTAATATATGCTGCCGTTCCCGTTGTACAGTCGAAGAGCAGGGACATGAGTCCGGGAACGAATATGAAAAGCAGAGAGTACTGTTATCAGCAAGGGAATATATTGGATTAAAAGTAGAAGACAAGAAATCATTAATGAAAATTGAAAAGAGTATTGGAGACAGTATGGAGCCCTGGGGTACAATAGGGAAATGTAATTTCTAATCCATTGAAGAAGAGAGTCGTCGATTCCAAATGCAAGCATTTTCGACAAAACAGCTTGATGCCAAACTCTGTCAAATGCCTTAGAAATATCAAGTGCAACTATCTTGCTTTCGCCAGATTGATGTATGCTTTGGTTTCACTTTTCGGTGAGACATGTTGCTACGAAAACCGTACTGCTGGTCAGTATTGTATTTCGAGATATTTCATAAGCTGACGGTTTATCAGCGTTTCCGTAAGTGGGACGTAAGTAGGATTGATGAAAAAGCTTACGCAGTGGTTTTGCCAGCGTGGAAGAACACCGCTTCAGAAGAAGGGGAGATATATTATCTGGACCAGCGGATTTATGTATGTTTTAGATCTTTAAGTACTCTTGCTACTACACGAGTGCGAAAGTAGATTTGTCACATTGAAAATTACTGGTGAAGTCATATACTGAATATGCTCCCAATTAACATTTCTGGCATCGCCTTCCAGCAAAGTATAGTCAATATGTTTGAAGGCTCTGTATGCAAGGGTAAACATGGATTTAAAATGATAGGTAAGATAAATTAAGTCATGTTTTGAGAAGGCGGCTGGTGTGAGTTGGTCATATAATGCTACTTTATCCAAGTCGGTTACCCAAAATATCAGGTTGGAGTAGCAATACCAAGAAGTGAGGCGGTAAGTTTGTGTTTAGCAAAAATACATAAATTGAATGTATTTATGATGTCCGTAAGAGATTCGTCAGCTAGAATGTTGCAATTAAAGTCTCCAACAATCAAATTTTGACTAGTGACAGTAATTTGTTCCATGACTAAAATAAAGGAGGAAAAATTTCTGTCGTGCATGTACGAGTATACAGCTCCCATGAGCTGCCTATTATATGAACAAAATGATACTCGATTTTACTGTCGGGAGGGGATTCTAATTTCTTTCTGTATTTGATAGCTTGCCTAATATACACACATTGCAACACCACAACCAATACAAATACTAGAAGTTATATGAACCAATGAATCCCAAACCGGACCACCCTATAGATTTGTTTATTTTTGAAAATTATTTAACGTAGCATATTCATTTCCTTTAGTTTCTTCCAAAGGCTCTGACCATTTTGCAGGTGCACTCTTTTATTGTAATAAAAGATTTTTTTTAAAAATTGTAAGTCCGTTCTGTGCTAAACCAGCCATTAGCTGGGCTATTGCTGCTTTTTGTTGTGATTCTGCAGATTTTGTTTGGGCAATTAAGAATGTTCTCCTTCAATTATTAGTGCTCAAGTTCTGGAAAAGTTAAAGCCATGTTCCATAAGTTCAGTCCATTGTTTACATAAATCCTGGTTCCTTTCTCTTGCAGTATAAACCCCAAGTGCAAGAATAATTGTATCCTTATATAATTACAAACAATTTTTGTAATAAAACTTACCAGGAATTCGATTCAAATTTGGATTTTGTCCTTTTTCATCCCACAACTTAACAAATTTACTTTCCCACGCACTATTTTCTTATTTCCCACTGCGTCCTTCATATGACTTTTCAAATGGTTGAATTTCTTCATTATTTGTTTTGATGTCAGTTCTTGTTTTTTTTTCAATTAAATTAAACTGTTAATGATAGGCGTGTTTTATTCAAAAGTGCGTATCCACTTTTCCAAAAAAATGCTCCAACTCACTCTTACCTTTAATTTCAAAGTTGGCAGACTCGATTTCAGTTTGACATTAAATATCAAATGTCATCGACATATGTTGTGGTGAACCAGGGTCCTTGCACAATAGTAGAGTTCTAAGGAGATCTGCGTTGTACAAGGCAGTGCAAACCAATTACACCCAATTGTTTCCGTTAAATATATTTCTCTTGGCTGATTCCGCATATGCTTCTACAAAGTGGCTTGTTCCACCTTTTAAAGACTACGGTCGACTTACAGATCAACAAAGGATATTCAACTATTTGCATTATATTATATATAGCTCAGTAAGGAAGCTTATTGTAAGTGCACGCATTTTGCATAACTTGTGCATTGTGAATAATGACCAATATGATGTAAGATATGAAAGGTTAAACCCTATAGTTTCCTCTGTAGATAACATAAATCTGGAAAACAATTCACCCGATGATCGCCGTAAGATTCTGTTTGACTACCTGTGTGAACAACATATAATCTAATCCAAAAGATACGTACACAGCCAAATAAAAAACAAAAGCTTCAATAAAAACTTAATCTTATTAATTTTTTTAATAGCTTTTCGTAGATTTCCAGATTTTTTTTCTATACTCCCGTTTTTCTTGTTGATATACCTCCCAGCGTTTTTTTGTCTTTGCTGGCGTTGTTGAAGTGGATGCCTCCGAATTCTGCGTTGCCACAGCCACTTCCGGACTTGAGGCGACTAATTGTGTCTCCACCTCAAGCGAGCTGATTGCAAACTCCGATGTTGAAGGAACATTATCAGGGGAGTTTGCCAAAGCAACGGGTGCTCCATCTAATTCCTATTGAAAAAAGTCAAGTTAAACTTGAACTAACCCAAATAAAAGATAAATTCTTACCACATTATCTCCTCACCAAAATTGGCAGTCTTTGAATGTACTGCCTTGTCGCCAAAGATCCCCTCCATTTCGCCCATTAAGGGAGGTGGACAAAGTGAACCACCCGTTCCTTTGGCACTGTCTTTATCCGTTTTGTAGGCTCCTAATACAGTTTGCATCTTGACTTCCAAGTGGCTCACGTTTGTGTTGGAATCCGAAATTATTTTTTATTTATTTTCGAAAACAAATGATTAATATTGCATAATAGCAGAAATCATGTCTTCCAAAACATTTGCATATGCTAGTCGCCGCTTACGGGGTTTCTGCAACTCCTTCTTACGAGCATTGTAAAAATGCAAGAACGTTTGAGTTTCCTCTCTTGTCTAGTTTTTGTTGCGCTTATAGTGGAAAAATATTGCAATAGCATACCTTTAAAAATTTATTTAGCAAATTATACCTTTTCGTTATTTTGTTGATAATTTGTTTTCAATTTTCTTTTGTTTTTAATTTTTTTATTTTTTTATTATTGCGGTTTGACGCAATTAATAATAGTTTCCATAAGGAAATTAATTAAATTAAATTAACCCAACCTAGTTAACCCAATAGAAATCAAAAGCAAAAGCATTTAGTTGCTTTTTCACAAACAGTTGTTGCTTTTTCCTTAATATTTTCTCCGATAAACTGGAGCTTTGGTGGCATTTTGAAAGGAGTTTTGAAAGAAAATAAGCACCTTCGCACACACTAATTTTAAAAAAGATCCAAGTTCCTTTTTGTTTAGAAGAAAAATAACTATTTTTTACAAGTGTAAAAAGCCCAAGAGAACGTTCATTATTGACTTGCTCTTTAAAAACATAAGTTGATCCACGAACACATCCCAGAGTAGGGAGAAACGGGATGCTGCCAACCATCAGGAAACGAATAAATGCCCTCTAGTTGTATGTTGCGACATCTATAATTCAAATCTTTCGTAAAAATATCCTCACTTCTGAAAGAGAACTAAATTATTCCCACTTTTGATTTTGTTTTTGTTTCGTGTGGAAAAGTGGCTGAGCACTTTCGAATAAAACACGACTGATATATTTGATCAAGAAAGCTAATTCTTTTTTCTTTTGCATTTGGGAATAGAGGATAGTTTTTCCAATTGTTATGTTTCAGCAGATGTCAAAGTTACTAATGACATCACTAAGGTTTGCCATTTCAGCAAGCATCGTTTTAATCGTGAATTTCGTCGTGAGGTTGCTCGTAATCATGGCTTCACTGTGCAGGCAAATCGTTTGAGCGTGAGACCACTCTTTTAGATTTTATGCCACCAACCAGACAGAGATTGGTGCGAAATGAAGAAATTATAACCGCCGTAGCGGCTAGTATCGAAGAAAACCCAGAAATACCGATCGCCAGAGAGCAAACCCAGCTTCTTTTACGGTTGGATTTCGACCTACATTCATGAAAGATTGTGCCGACGTAAAAACTGCCAAAAAGCCATATGGACACAGACAAAGCCGTGAGTTCGCTAATTGGGCACTGGAAATATTGCCCGGAGATCCGGATTTTGGCCAAAAAGTCATCTTCTCGAACGAGGCCCATTTTTGGCTCAGCGGCCATGTCAAAAAGTAAAATTGCTGTTATTGGAGCGAATGTAATCCACAAGTGTTCGGCTAAGTATCAACGAATCCACAAAGTTAACTGTTTGGTGCGGTTTATGAAATATCGGCATCATCGGACCATATCTCATTTTGTTTTATCGCTATTTCCACCACCAGTGCCCCATTGAAATCGCCAGTAGCATTCCGCCCATTCAAACTTTCAGCCGTAACACCGGTCTCGCTATGAATGCTCATCAGTATACCCTCAAGCCAATTTTCGGGCGTACTCTAAAGTATCGTGATTCTTTGCTAAGCCGTACAACTCGCTTATGGAATGCCCTGCCGATCTCTGTGTTTCCTGGTCGTTATAACTTACAAAAATTTAAAACCAATATACATCGGTACCTGTCTTTTCTTCCTCAATAAATTTCCTTCGCCCGCGCTGTGTACGAACATTTTAAGGGTACAAAAACCACTTGAGCGCGCGCTGATTATAAAAAAAAAAAATATTTCTTTCGAAATGACAGTTATCGTCAATGGTCTCAGGTATAGAGCGATGTTAACCAAATTTCTGTGGTCAGAGCTCGACATCGTCGATATATCCGAACTTTGGTTCGAACAAGACGGCGCTACATGTCATACAAGCAACGCAACACTCAAAGATGTGAAGAAGAAATTTGGCGACTGGGTGTTCTCACGGCGAGCGTTTATCAATTGGCATCCGCAATAATGCGATTTGACACCACTCGATTATTTTCTCTAGGGCTACCTCAAGTCCTCAGTCTACGCTAACAAGCCAACCACTTTGGAGGAGCTCAAGGCCAACATTCGACACGCTATTGCCGGAATAACGCCGCACATATTGGATCGACTCATCAAAAAAAATTGGACAGACCGCTTGAAGAACTGCCAGCGAAGCTAAGGCGGCCATTTGACTGATGTGCTATTTCACACATAATGGCATAACCGTAGCTTCAAAATAAAGTCAGAATTAATTATATATCCCACACCGTTGTTGTTTTATTTAAAAAAAAAATTCCTATCGATACGTCACCTTTTATGATGATTCAGTCACAAAAATGAAGTGATGCCAAATGGCCTGTTAACTTCTTCGTGGCTGGCTGCGTTCGTGAATGCGTAACAACATAACAACACGACCCAGTGATATACTTAGTGTCACTCACTAATTTATTTATGACCCAAAGAATTCAATAACAGTGTTCTGTTATGTATCACCAAAAGGGAAGTGCAAACAAAGAATCAAGTGACAGTAGGTGCAAACTGTTTGTGGACAACACTTTGCGTCATCGGTAGGTTTACGCATGTAGGTGAAAGAATTGACTTAGATGAGAAAACGATAGCGACCGAGACATGAAGATGGCCGTTTGGGTGATAAATCGCAGAGTTAAGTTTGGCACGACATCAAGGAAAGCAGTCGCTTGTGTTTTCTCTTGTCATTATCATTATCTTATCTCTTATCACCAGCCAAGCAACACTATCGTTTATTAATGTCTGTGTGTTATCCTGAGGGTGGGGCAAGCAGGTTAAGTTAAACAGCACTCCGTAGCTAGTATCTGTCATTCATTGTAGTGGCGTATGAAACCATCATTGATGGTTCTCAATACATCGACTACAAAAACATAAAAACCAGCCGCCGACATCTCAGTTAATTTAGCACTGATACATGTACCCCAGGCATATTGAACAGCATGGGGATGATGGGCCGAACCTAAAGTGCACTCGACAACAAGGTACAGATAGGTGTACGACTTAGATGAATCACTGGTTTACATCGTGTCTCCACTATTACGATGAAGTAGGGATGGAAATAGTAAACACTACTTACCCTACACGTTTTGCTGATAATTGTTTACCCAGTCTTCTAGATTTAGTTGTTGTTTCTAATCCGTATCTTGTTCTACTGTACGACGAACTATCGTTTGATGTTTCTGACCATGATCTTCTTTTCTGTACCTATGATGTGAATTTGTCTAAAAGAGTTATCCCAGATACCTTCACGTTTAAAGATTTCAATTACATTGCTACTTTTTCAGCCCCTTGGGAGCAATGCCACTTAATGGCTGATCCGAACGAAAAAGTAAAATTATTTCAAGCTATTTTAGCACAACTAAAACGGTCAAAATACAAAACATAGCATGTCCAGTTTACGTCTGAAGTAACAAATTATATAGTAAGTGGAAGCATAGACCATCTAATGATAACAGGTCTTCGTACAAAGCGGAACGTAATTACGCCACCTTAGCTGTACGTACCTCAAAGAAAAACTATTACGCCTCTAAACTAAATATATCCATCCCTGCAAAGAAACTTTGGAGTAATTTGCGTAAAATTGATATATCTAGTAGTAAAAACAACTCTAAATGTGTTCTTGATCCCGATGAACTAAATGATGCAATTCTGGGAGACGATTCCAGTATAAATGAATTTGATTTCAGTCAGACTGAGGAGGTAGTGCACTCGCTGCCAAGACTGGAAGATTTTGTAGTAGTCACTGAAGACGAAATTATCCAATCCGTAACAGCTATCAAATCTGACTCGATAGGTGAAGATGGCGTATCAGTACGTTTTATTAGACTTATCTTACCGCAAATTGTACCTCATCTCACACATGTAATCAACTGGTGCATAACAACATCAACGTTTCCTCAGTCCTGAAAAATTGCAAGAGTTTTGCCTATCGCAAAGAAAACCTATCCAGCATCTTCTGCCGATTTTAGACCGATTAGCATTCTACCCTGCTTGTCCAAGGCTTTCGAGAAAATAATAGCAAAACAAATTACGAAGCACTTGTCTCTCAATAAGTTGCTGAGTGCTCAGCAGTCAGGTTTTAGGGCTAACCACAGCTGTTCCACAGCCAATTTACTTGAAGAAATAAGACAAGATTTTGACAAGGGTCATTTTTCATTTCTTCGTCTGCTGGATTTCTCAAAGGCCTTTGATAAAGTAAATCATAAAATTCTGTGTTGGAAGCTAAAGAACAATTTTGGGTTTAGTGAAAGGGCAGTGAAATTGTTGAGTGGTTTTCTTTCCGCTAGGTCGCAAAGGGTAGTTTCGGGTGAACGTAGTTCTTCACTAGTGGAAATCAAACAAGGTGTGCCACAGGGTTCAATATTGGGACCGATTCTCTTCTGCCTGTTCATAAATGACCTGCCATTAGTGTGCAGACATTCTTCAGTACACCTATATGCAGATGACGTTGAACTACACCTAGCGAAATCGTACTCTAACCTTAATGAACTCGCTTTTCTCATTAACCATGACTTAAAACGCATACATTCTTGGTCAGTGTCAAATTGGTTACTACTAAACCCGGCAAAATTTCAAGTAATTCCAATATCCAAGAAAAAATTCAATTTTCATCTCTTACCTGACTTATATCTTAATAATAATAAAATCAAAGTTGTAGAATCAACAACTAGTCTTGGTTATACTATAACCCGAGATCTATCTGGTCACAATCACAGCAACGTGGTCATTAGTCGTATCTACGGATGCTTTCGTAAGTTGTTCCTTAGCGCATATTTCACTCCAATTGAAACACGACGAAAGCTGGTAACAACGTTAATATTACCTCTCATAACATATGCTGAGGTCGTATATAGTAGTCTTGACTCATTATCTTAGCGTAAATTACAAATATTGTAGCTTTTAATGATGCGGCGCGTTACATTTGTGGCATTCGTAGATATGAGCATATCTCCGAATACTCTAGGGATTTACTAGGTTGTACTTTGCAACAGTATATCAATGCTAAAAACTGTAATTCTTACACAAAATTATTAATAATCAAAGTCCGTCTTATTTGTATAGTGGGCTTAATTTCACTCGCTCTTCAAGAACAACCAACCTTATACCCTACCGCTGCAATTTTCTTTGCTCTTCGCGCTTATTTTTCATTCGCACTGTAAAACTGTGGAACTCCTTGCCCTCACATCTAAGATCAATATCAAATCCCCGCAATTTTAAAAGTGTAATACTCCTATGTTTTTCCACACAACAAAACTAAACCTATCACCTTCTTCCTATTCATCCATAATGTTTATATATATTAGATTTAAATTTGTAATAAAATTATACGTCTGAAATTAAAATACTATGTACTAAAAAAGATAATATCTTAATGTACAAACCATTTGAATGAAATAAATGAAATGAAATGAATGTTGGTCGACTCACTGCAGACAACTCTAGACGTGATCAGTTATTGGATGCTTTAAGTGAATCCTCTCAAAGGTTCTTCTTTTTACGAGAAGAATCAAGCTGACTAGTCTGACTCATCTAAGGCTTGAAGGCAAAACCATCCGTTTCTCCAACGAAGCTTAGTATTTGAGTGTTATCCACGATACCGAACTGCCTTGGACTAAACCTGTAAAAGAATTCTTTGCATGGCATGTAGCTTTTTTGGTTAAAAAAAAAAAAGAGCTCAACACTCAAGACGGTGTGACTACTTTTAAAATGCCGTAGCACGTGTTTAGTTTTTCGGAAAATTTGATTGAAGGAGAGGGAATGATGTTTGGGCTCAGTGGTTATTTCGCTCCATTGGTGGCATCCAACGTTTAATGGGGAGACTACATTATTAGTGTAAATTGACTTTATGTTGTGTTTAGGCAACCATTCATCTCACGAGATTTTAGTTGCCTGAAAAATAGTCTTTCGGTCACAGCTGATATTGAACGCCGAACCTTCCTATTGGGAAGCCAGTACACTATCACTTGAGCCACGGCCATCCAAGTGGGTGGCCGTAGCCTTAAGTGGTAGTGAATTGCCTTTCAAATCGGAAGGTTCAGTGGTTCGAATCGCAACCACGGCCGGAAGACATTCATTTTTTCAGTCCACAAATATCATAGAAAAGAACAACAAGCCAACTTCCACTAACAATTTAGTATCCCAAACATCTTTCTTTCTGGTTCTATCCTAATTTCCAAAAAAACTTTGCACTAACAAGAATTCACGAGGATATCCTACTGTTGCCTTAATAGGAATCTAAAGAACGGCCCTTCTAATCTCGACTGCATGGGAGCTTTCCTTACCACCCCTGGCTTTGTTCTAGACGCATTGGTGAACCTCTCTCCACTTGATACTCAATCGCCCTCAAAGCTAATTTCCGTTCAAAAATAAGTAGTCTTGGAACAACACGAACTGGAATTTGTATGATCTTTTTCCGTTGATCTTATGGATATGACAGAAATCTGTTCCTGCGAAACTACGAAAATTTAATAGAATAAAGCGATTGATTCTTCAATAGCTGGGTCATTCGGTGCGGATGTCCTGCACTCAATTTGAAGAACTGCCACCAAGAAGACTTCCTTAGAGATAAGCTGAGATAAGAGAGTTGATTCTGGTTCAATATTTCCCAAGTCCCTGGTAAATTTTCCTCCTTGAATGGATGGAGGACTCACAAGATGAATAATATGCTTGTTTGTTAAATGTGATGATGATGATTGTATCTTTCCTAACCCAACTTGTAGGACTCCAATATACCATCTACGTTCAGCTCAGCCTTACTTTAAGAGTATTCATCTTGATATAGGGCTAGTACTTCAAAATCTGTAGAACAGAACAGTTTAAAAAGTCTTCTCCTAAGCCATCTCTCATAGCTGCAAGGTGTAGCGGAAGAGAAATCTTTAATATCAAAACACATTAAAAATCCAATTAAAATATACATACAACTAACTCCCTTTCGGTGAATATTCTCGTTATGATTCGCATCAAATAGATTTAGTTAGCAGTTGAATATATGAATTGAAAACCAGCTCTGAATTCGTTTAGAATTTTCTTCCTCTAAATGCAAAGCAAACGAGTTTATAGAACGACAGTATGTACATAATTTTGTGGATAAATTTAAAAGTAAAATTATTTTCTTCTCAGAAGACAAAATATATTTTTTTTAAAGTTTAATTGCATTCATTCAGGCAGTAAACATTTCGGACTCCACAAAAATGAAGTTAAACACCATCAACTATGTTAGTTTCAACTAGGTTCCTTCTAACCGTTTATTGAGGCTTATACCTCCAGAGGAATATATGAAAATTCATTAAAAATTGTATTACTTTGACTTTGCGGTTTTCAATAATAACATATATATATATGTTACGCGACTGTTCCTTCTATGAAAAATGTCCCCGCACTACTTCAAAAAAAAACTATTTGCACCTTTCGACGCCCAGCGAAGGCAAGGAATGCAAGTTAAATCACCGAAAACCCACACTCTTATAGTGCCATTCAAAGTATCTCCAACTTCATTACATACTATCTATGCATCAAATAAATCATTTAACTATCCACGCCGGCCCCCACCCGAAAACCGATGAACCGATTCGTTCAAGAGAATGTAACAAACACCACAATAACGTGTGTGGCTAGTCGGTGTATGATCGTGACCTTGATCTTCCGCTTTTTTTTGCATATCTTTCTACTGCCACTTTGGCTTTGATCTTTTGAATTGTTTGGAAATACTTTCTACATGAATTTAAGATAGATTCGTAAATCATTGGCGTCTGACATGTGAAAGATAAAAGCGACATCATGATTTCTTAGAACCTCGTCTCATGTTGCACGTTTCATCACTTTTTCAAACTCGACGGGCCCAAATAAGGAGATGAAGGCTGATCGAACACTGATACCCCCCATAGTTAATAGCGAAAGTATAAATTGTAATCTAGATCCATCAATTAGAAGATTCATGCGCTAATTAGCACAACCGGTAAGACATAATTTTAGGCTAGTATTAATCAAAATGCAATATGCCGGCTTAACTTAACTATCAAGAACTAGTGGTGGCAGTAAAATAAAACATCGCAATGGCCTTCGCCACTTTAAAATATTCTCGCAACCACTTTTTGTGCTGTTTGTAGTTTTCCGTAATCTTAAATGACAAATGTTAGGAATTTTTAATTCGAACGTGAACATAGGAATCGACCACGAATTTGGCGGTGTTTTAGTATAAATAGGAGGAATGGCGGTGAAATAGTTATCAATACACTCTTGAATTGATTGGAACATAGTCTATCATGGTAGGCTTAAAGATACTTTCCTCTTATTCCCGATACACAAACTAATTTTGAAAATTGTTTTTTTTTAGAAAATTTTCGTTTTAGGATTCGCCTTCCTCACAGTAGGTTGCGCTGTTGCACAGATACTTCCATCCAATGAATACTTGCCACCAGTGCAAGATATCGATGGGCCGGTGTCTTCTGGAGGTTTAGCTGATGATGGATATCGTTACAAGACTGTTCGTCGTTTCCGTGTTCGCCGTCGTCGTGATGTAAATGAATTGCCATCTGCTGAATACTTGCCACCTGTACAGCAAGTCGGTCTTCCACAACTTGGCCTATCCCAAGTCGGTCTTTCTCAAGTCGGTCTTTCACAACTCGCTCCATCCAGCGAATACTTGGCACCACTTGCTCCAGCTGCTTCAATTGCTCAAATCTCCTCTGGAATTCTTGCTGATGATGGATATCGTTACAAGACTGTTCGTCGTCTCCGCACTCGTCATCGTCGTGATGTTAACGAGCTCCCATCTGCTGAATACTTGCCACCCGTAGGTCTTGGACAAGTCGGTCTTCCACAAGTCGGTCTTTCACAAATCGGTGGTCTTTCACAAATCGGTGGTCTTTCACAAATCGGTGGTCTTTCTCAAATCGCACCATCCAGCGAATACTTGGCACCACTTGCTCCAGCTGCATCACTTGCTCAAATCTCCTCTGGAATTCTTGCTGACGATGGATATCGTTACAAGACTGTTCGTCGTCTCCGCACTCGTCATCGTCGTGATGTCAATGAGCTCCCATCTGCTGAATACTTGCCACCTGTACAAAATGCTGGTCTTTCACAAATCGCTCCATCCAACGAATACTTGGCACCACTTGCACCAGCTGCACCACTTGCTCAAATCTCCTCTGGAGTTCTTGCTGATGACGGATACCGCTACAAGACTGTTCGTCGTCTCCGCACTCGTCATCGTCGTCGTCGTGATGTCAACGAGCTCCCATCTGCTGAATACTTGCCACCTGTAGGTGTTGCACAAGTCGGTCTTCCACAAGTCGGTCTTTCACAAATCGGTGGTCTTTCACAAATCGGTGGTCTTTCACAAATCGCACCATCCAGCGAATACTTGGCACCACTTGCTCCAGCTGCTCCAATTGCTCAAATCTCCTCTGGAATTCTTGCTGATGATGGATATCGTTACAAGACTGTTCGTCGTCTCCGCACTCGTCATCGTCGTAATGTCAACGAGCTCCCATCTGCTGAATACTTGCCACCCATTCAACAAATCGGTCTTTCACAAATTGGTCTTTCACAAATCTCTCCAATCGCTCCATCTATTGGTTTGTCCCCACTTGATATCGCTCCAGTGAGCTCAAATATCTTGTCTGGAGTTCTTGCTGATGATGGCTACCGCTACAAGACTGTCAAGAAGATCAAGCGTCGTCATTAAGCGCAACGAATAGATACCAATAAAAGTGTACAAATATTTTTTTACCCTCGAAAAACTTAGTTTTTTTTTCCCCTTATATCAGTTTTAAAAAGTACTCGTATCGCTTGTAGCATATCTTAAGTTTCTAAGCAAACAAATGCGTTGTCCTCTTATTAGTCAACATCGTAGATACGAACATTTAGTGCAATCTTTGTTGTCAACACGTTGGTATTGCGCAATACTTTATTCACCACTTGATCTGGTTGCGAATTTTGTCTTAAACAAATTGGAAATTATCGAATTCTAATACAAAGTGTCACGCATTTCTTTCTAAAACTTTCGGTAAAATGACATTCTTACATGGTACTTACAATACTTACCTGAAAACTACATAACATTTGTGAACTCTCAACTGAGCTGTGCATAAGAAGGTGTACCTTCAGAAACGATTTACACAAATATAGCCTTTAGTGAATGTGATAAAAATCTCAGAATACCAAAAACTCTGATCGGTCGGTTACTAACTAAAGGTGTAGCCAACCACTATGTCGTATACTAATGGCTACTAACTTGTTTATCGTCTTCTCCCTAACAGCCGGATTCAATTCATTTTACTACTAATTTTTGGCTTAGAATTCCATGGCTAACTCAACGAAACCACTCTCTCAGGCTACGCCACTTAGACTCTCCACGGATCTAACGCAAACAGCGCTTATGATATGGAAAGGGTCGTCTTCGGATGACTTAAACCCCACTATCATGGAGGTATCTGTGCCACACAGCCAAAGAGCTAAAATTAGTATGGACTAACTACTCGTACCACAGAGCCATATTCGCCGGCTCTAATCTCACCATCCTACTCACCAAAAAACGTGAGTATATAATTTTCTTGCAAGACCCATGGTTCGTTCGATTCATCATCTCTGGTGAACACTTTCCTACAGTAAATGCCTCAAATTAAGGTGATATGAACACTAGACACTGACTTGTAGGCACTTTGTCCGTAATAGAAGTACTAGTTCTACTTTCATCACTAACAACCGCCAAGAAGTTCCGGACATAACTATGGACTGCAATAATCTCTCTAAGTCGGTACATAACTGGAAGCTGTCGATGAGCCGTCAATCTGATACCTATGCTTTGCATAAACAATTTTTTAGACTAAAACACCAACCGCCTGAAAGATCTAAAAAAGAGAAATAAGGGAGGTTCCAACGTAGGTCATAGTATAGTTTCTGGGAAAGGAACACTAGGCCAAGACAAGCTAACAGTACGTTCTGTCCAAAACACTACGAATCTCAAGCTTACTTACCAATATGACACTTGGGTCGGCGTTGAGGAAGAATCAAATGATCTGCTGTCGTTCCCCTGGCAGCACTCCAGCAATCCACCGTACACTCACTCTGGAAAAATCTGCTCACCTGCAGATCAACCTTTACCGGATATGCGAAAAGCGGTATGCATCTTTGTCTCAAAGAGTGTATCAAAACCCAAAGGTTTCTACCCTCAACAACCATATATAGCTACGAGTATCAGGGCGTCAGAGACATCACAAAGCCCAGTTTAACAATAAAACATACACCGTGTTTGGAATGAACTGAACATAATTTTCAGGCCCAAATCTCAGGCATTTTAGTCTATCTTACTTCCTCTAAAAGAACCTCAAAAGATCAACCACAGAACACTGTTTTTCAACACGCCTACCAAAAAAGAAAGCTTACAATGTCCAGCGACCTATCGAAAGATCCATCTCTTTCAAGAAATATACATTGGTGATGTTCCTTGATATTTAAGGACCTTTCAACAAAGTTGAAACTTCTTTGATTATCCATCTTCTCCAGTTATAATTGACTCTGCCTGCAGCTTTATTCACTTCATTTGTAATAGTGGAGTCCTAAAGGCAACTTTGGATCGCTAATCTACAAGCAAAAAATCGTTGAAATATGTTGCCATGCTTCATCCTAACTAAGCTAAATGCCATCTATCTGAGCTTCTCGAACAGTGTCGGCTACCTATGTTATGCTCTAGATAACAAGCTAAGGTACAAAGGAAATATTGCAGAACTTAGGAAAAAGGCTTTAGTTTGCCACTTTTTCCAAAGAGTGCCGAAGTGAGATCTATAACCCAAAACCGTGCGCTGTATTAACACCGCAGTCTTACGAACAATATTCAACAGCCACCCTTGCCACTCGGCTTCATTTGCAACGTATAAGGATTTTCCCAATCAACTCACCTTCAATTGACTAAAATTAATTTAATCGTAGGAATCACCGGAGCGATCCGTAAAACGATCTTTAACTAGCTAAAATTTCTTGGACTACTTCCACCCTATAGCTTCTTTCAAGCCAAAGTCTCAGTTGCTATTTACTATGGTGGTGCTTAGCTTAGCCTTAATCCATTAATCCGTAGCTATATATGTTACATCAATAAGCCAGCGGCTATTAGAAGTTCCGTCACTTCATACTCCATGAAATCAGAGACAGTTAAAGGCTAAAGCTCAGAATATATGTTACTACCAACTGCTCTTAGTACATCACAATAAGAATCGCTCTGATCTAATCATTCACGACTCGATTATATTGAATTTAAACCAAATGCGGAATTGTAAAGGCATCTACAATATCTGTCACCAACAAACTATTTGAAGAAGGACTAATATGGCATGATTTATCGAAAACCACAAGGATTCGGCAAATCTAAGCAAGGTTCTGTTCAAAAAGAACTTTTACCCTCCTTCATTGGAAAGCTAAATGTAAGCCACAACACTTTAAACAAAAAAAACGAACCAATTTCCTGGGTCATTACCAAATTCTTTCTTTGTAATTCACGAGCTCTTAATGAGATATTATCCATTGCAAAACAGAAACGGGGAAACAGGGATCTTCTACCGTGGCTAACAATGATTTATGAAGAATGTTTTCTTTAACGAATAGTGAAATCGCAGAACTAGTTCTGACTAAGCCCAACTCATTCACAAGTTGTGGACGAAAACTAAACTTATATTTATATCTTTAAGGATCCCACGCACCTTGGATCCACACAGCAATAGCGTCTAGAAGCTAAAACAATCTCCGCAGGAAACACTCTGCGGTCACCGATCTAACTGTTGTGAAAACTATCTCTTAAAAGTCAATTCAATCAATACCTAACGAGTCAAAATCTAGGGAGGGTTGATGTCCTCCCAACAAAAACGCCAGTGCGTTATACGAGATGAGTATTGGAGCCATCCGTAATTATCCGAGCACAATCACTCTCTACCTCAGATTCTGGCCGAAGATAATTCTGAGTAGCAACAAAGTAGGCTTCGTATATCGTGTCATTAAGTCAACCGGCAAATCAATAATATGGGAATTAAAAGACAATCAGGGTAAAAGGTCATCGAAACTTTAATGCTTGTTCTTTTTTTAATTTAAGAGGGTTTTAAGAGTGCAGACAATGATATGAATATCGAGAGGAGGTTGCACCATCAGAGTCAAATGCTAGAGAATCCACCTGCTGCCGAGACAAACCTACCATTGGTATCTGATGAAAGCAGCAGTAATGTTTTCTTGTATGTTAAAATTATTCCACCAAAAAATTGACGCATGTTATAAAAATTGTTATATCACAGCAGCGTAAATATTCAGTGACAAGCCATTTGTCTTACCAAAAGAAAGCTGACATCGCATTTGTAGTTCTTGTTCGGCGCAATTCAACACCAAAGCCGACAGAGGAAAACCGAAAAAAGTTTAAACGAGCCGGTAATGACTGCAACGTCTTTCTTAAGTGCGTGGAATTTCAATACGACCGAAATCTGAGTTAAAAAAATACTACAATAACCCAAAGGTAGTAAAAATGTTGGTCGTTCGTAAAAAGTATTAGAAATTCTGCCTTATCCTTCATCCTTCATCAGTTATAATGACATTCCAGCTGTCTACTCTTGGGGTAAAACCAATCTGCCTGCAGCAGAATTTGTAGCCAGCTCAACACTTCCAGATTGTGTTTTGTCTCCGCCTGCACTTGAGTGCATCGAATCTTCAATAGGACGAATCAACTTTCGCACTCATGTGGTAGCAAGAGTTCTTAAAGATCACGACCGCTGGTTCAGATATTATATCTCCCCTTCTTCTGAAGAGGTGTTCTTCCACGCTGGAAAAACCACTGCGTAAGGTTTTTCATCATCTTCAGGAGAGTCCTGGTAGAAGAAAACCAGCATTTATCCAGCCCATCCCTAAAAATGCGAATCACAGCAATTACGTCCCTTCTTTCGAAGGTCATGGAAACTCTGATATACGGTTAACTCATGAATTATCTCGAAACACGAAAACTTCTCAATGACCGGCGGTACGGTTTTCGTAGCAATAGGTCCACTGGTGATCTGATGACATGTCTCACCGAAAAGTGGAACCAAAGCGTACATCAATCTAACGAAAACAAAATAGTTGCACTTGATATTTCTAAGGCATTTGACAGAGTTTGGCATCACGCTCTTTTGTCGAAAATGCGTACATTTGGGATCGACGACTCCCTTCTTAAATGGATTAGAAACTACCTTTCGGAACGTTCAATTCAAGTTGTCTTGGATGGTTTCAAGTCTGATATTCACAAGATAAATGCTGCAGTGCCCCAGGGCTCCGTTTTGTCTGCGACACTCTTTTTAGTTTTCTTTAATGATCTCTTGTCCGCTACTTCTAATTCAATATTCTTATATACCTTTGCTGATGACAGTACTCTCTGCTTTTCGTATTCGTTCCCAGACTCACGTCGTCAAGCTCATTAGAATCTGATATTAGCAGCATAACCAATAGGGAAATTATCAACAGAGTGCTTCCAAAACACAATGCTGTATGCTGTCGTTAAAGCGTAATTTAAATACATAGCCATTATCCATGAACGGCACTTACATCGTAGAAACCGAAAAATTTTCCAATCTAGGTATGTGTGTCCATGACAACTTATGTTGGAATGACCGTATATTCAGTTTCGTCAAAAATGCTGCGAAATGTCTAAGTTTCCTCAAACGATCGCGATGTAAGAAATATTTCACTCTCTCTGATTAGGCCTCTATATATAAGGCATTCATACGCCCATAATTGGAGTACAATGCTCACTTATGGTCGGGTGCGCCCAAAATATCTCTGCATCTGCTAGATAGGATTCAAAACCATGCGATAAAACTCAAACCTAGATGATGCCAATATTCCACAGTCAATTGAGAAGGCTGAACACTGACATCAAAATCGCCAGTGGCATTCCGCCTCTTAAAAATTTTAACTGAAACACCCGTCTCGCTATGAATGATCATCAATATACCCTCAAGCCCACTTACGGACGTACTCTAAAATGTCGTGATTCGTTCTTAATCCGTACAACTCGCTTATGGAGTGTCATGCCAGCTCTTTATTTCCCAGTCATTATAACCTTCAAACATTTAGGACCAACGTTGATCGGTGCCTCTCTTTCTTTCCTCCATGATTTTCCTTCTTCGGCGATGTGTGCAAGCATTTTAAGGATACTTAAATCCCCTTGAGCGCGCGCGAATTATAAAAAAAAGGCAACACAAATTGATAGCTTTGTTGGAAAAGTGAAGGATGACGGATTTCAGCAAAAATCAATCTCAGTTTTGAGAAATATGACTACAAGCCCATTTCTGTTCCGCTACTTATCGTTTATACCTGGGGTAACCTGCACCTTAGGGCAGCCGCAAGTCATAAACTTATACCGAGTAAAGCAACATCATCTGGTTTGGCCTAAGCGTGGACATCGGAGCTGCTTATAACATTTAACAGAGGATCTGTTGTTTGATCAAAAAATACATGAGGCCGACTTACGGGAAACCATAGTGGATGTATTGGCGATTCGTTTTAATCACAGCGTGATGTTGTACCGTTATTTAGAAAAGTTTCTGCTAACGAATAGTGCAACTATAGACCCAACTCACTTCTTCCGGTGTTGAGTAAAGTTTTTGGAAAACTAATGAAATTAAGAATATTAATATTTTTTTAATAAAATTAACTTTTTCAGTCCCTATAAATTTGGTTTTGAGAAGGGCAAATCAACTGAAGATGCATAGTTACGGTTTTGTTCCCAAATCATGTCCAACCTTGATGGTGAAAAAGGTTTGACTGGTTTATTTATTGCTATCGCCAAGGCCTTTGACATGGTTAACCACTCCATTCTTTTTGAGACTGAAAAAAGCTGGTTTAAGTCATACTTTGAAAACAGTTCACAAACAATGGAAATAGATGACGTAAGGAGTATTGTCAATACTTTCAATTTAGGTGTACTCCAAAGCTCGATTTTCGGATCAGTTTTATTTCTTGTTTATGTCGACCCACTTTTCGCACTACCTTGAAAGGGCTCGCAGATGGCACATGTTTTTGAAATGCTCTGAATAGTCCATTGGACCTTGTCCCTGAATTTAATTGGGATTTGAATTTGTTGAAAAATTGGTTTGCTACTCGTAGATTGGTGTATTATTGATTTGCCACAGCAGTTCTTGAAAAGAGCGTTTTTCCGACGACTCTACCCTAATTACCTAAGGATCAGTTGATTGATTTACACTTTTTTGGAATCACGATCCAAATACTGTGATATCCATTTGAATGTGAACAGCGCCATCTATATTTGAAATGCAGAGGATTTCCATATTTAAATAGCAGGAGACTCAACCATCGGAGAATGGAGCCTTTTATTGAAATTTATATGGAACGCTGGTCGGTACAGAATATTCTCGAAAGATGTCAGGGGAGTATAAATTAAAGCATCACCAAGTTATGCAAGTTAGGTCCAAAGTGATAAGGTGGTTTAAGTAAAAGATAAAGTAAAGTGAAAGTGGTTGAATTGTAATTGTATTGAATAAAGCGATTGTATTGAAAGAAATAAGTTCTATCATTTGTACCCACACAAACATTTCACATTGATGTTAGAAGTGGGATAGTGTTTTGTGATTGTTTGAAAAAGCTATAATGGGTGCGAAAACTACTGCAGTTGACCCTCGTCCAACTCAAATCCGAGTTGAACAAGAGAAATCTCAGTACCATTGGAGGAAAAACTGACTTGGTGCTCCGACTTCAGGACGCTTTAAACAACGAGGGACATGATCCAGATACATACTCTTCTGACGTTGACAAGGAAGATCAAATGAGTACTACCAGCGACATGGCTTCGATAATGCAACTCCTTTTGCCGAAAATAGAGGAACAGAAGGACAGTCTCAAAGAAAAGCAGAACGAACAAAATAACAGCCCGCAGGGCCTTTAACAGAAAATGAATGAACAAAAGTTCGAAGAAATCGATGACACATTTGAAAGAATAGAGACGAATGTTGACGAAAAATTCGAACAAATGAACAGCAAAATTGGGCAACTGGCAAAAGGGCCCGACACATTGCGAAAACAGACACTGCGAGAACGTTCTTTAAGCGGTCCAAGGAGATAAGAGTCGAAGCCTCCCTCATCCGATGGCCAGACCTCATGGTCTACTTATAAGAAGCAGTTTGAAATAGCTGCCTTTGCAAACAGTTGAGACAATGAGGAGAAGTGCCTTGGACTAACAATGTCCTTGCACGGTCTTGCAGCAGAATTGTTGCAAACAATGCAAATCGAAAAACATAAACATTAGTACAGGCTATCGAAAAATGGTCTGAGGATAGCAACATACAAGGGGTTTAAAGATCCAATTGCAAAGTCGAATGCAGCAACTTGGAGAATTACTGCAGCAGTTCCAAGCAGACGAGAGTAGACTGGAACATTTTTCGTACCCCACAAAAGGCCGGGATGTTATCGACGAAATGGCAAAGGATACATTCATCGGGAGAATCGCAGATTCAAAGTTACAGTCAGCAGTAAGAATGGCAGAGAAAAGAGCACTTGTTGAAGCATTTGCCTTCACTCTGTCGATGAAAGCAGCCATTCAGGCTTCCAAAAAAACACATTTCCTCAGGGAAGTAGCTTCTTTTGAATAGAGAAAGAAAATTGGAAGAACAACTATCAAGAAACCGGTAAACCCACACGAAGGTATCAGTTGGGTTGCTCCGCGAAGTTATGAGCAGGAATTGACGGCGCCAGGACCATCACCTAAGTCTCGCTGGCAAAATGATGCGATAAAAGTCTTCTGGTTGAAGTACTCAGTAACAATAGACAACAGTGCCACGGCCTCAAACATCAGGAGGGATCTTGTGCAGAAGTCTTGGTTGCATAATCCCAGCAGTTGCAGCTTTCGAACAGCTACAATAGCAATGATTAAGGTATACGAATGCATCATTGGTACAGACTTCATGAGAGAAACATGGAGATACCAATGATATACGGAAACGCCAACACTTTCATCTTGAAAGCCGTCATCTGAAGGAATGAATATTCTAGCGCCTTCGTCTTAAGCAATTATTTGGGCAAAAGTGGAAGGTGGTCCGTTCTATTTGATGGGGCCAGAAAATTGGAGAGACTTCATGGTCGGAAAAACCTTAGTGGAACCAAAGAACAACATGCATCCTCTAAAGATTCTAAATCCAAAGATATTCAGTGTAAAGGTTATATTGAGGGTACGTATATCGTGCAACACCAGAGTATGAAAATCAAAAACAGAATCGTCAGCCTCTGTAACTTGGATCAAGAGCAAACGTCAGACAAACTAATCGGTGAGTACGCTGATATATTTGCTACACAAGACGAAGAATATGGACACGCAACTTGTTCAACACCACATTGACACCAGAGACACCATACCAATCTGTCAACCTACATGGGGTTTTCCATTGGCAAGGCAAACAGAAGTTGCCGAAATGGTATTGAAGATTGAAGTCAAGGCGTTGATCGAAGAATCGCAGAGTCCGTGGTCATCTCTAGTTGTACTCGTGAAAAAGAAAGACTAAAGGCATCTCAACGATGTCACCAAAAAGGACATCTAGCCACTATCAAGAATTGACGACACTTTGGATACCCTTTCTGGAAATGGTTTTCAACTCTTTACTTGAAGAGCGGTTACTGGCAGGTAGAGATTAATCGTAAGGATCGTGAGAAAACTGTCTTCACTACAGGCAGCGGTTTCTGACAGTTTACAGTGATGCCGTCTGGACTGTGCAACGGTCCGCCCACCTTCGGGCGACTAATGGAACGAACATTGCAATGACTCACGTGGAAAACCTGCCCAGTGTATTTGGACGACGTTATCTTCATAGGCAAGACGTTCAAGGAGCACGCCGAAAATGTAAAAGAAGTGTTTAAGAGGCTGCGAACTGTGTTTGAAACTGAACTCAGAAAAGTGTGCCTTGTTCCGTCCGGTAGTAAAATATCTAGGTTACATTGTATCAGCGGATGGAGTAAGGATGGATCCTGACAAAATCGAAGCCGTGAAAAATTGGCCTGTCCCGAAAGATAAACACCAACTGAGAAGCTTCTTGGGACTTCCCACATGCTATAGAAGGTTCGTAAAGGATTTTGCTGGTACTGCAAAATGAATGCTCTGGAGAGTGTGAAAACGCATTTCAAGAACTCAAGCCTCAGCTTGGGGCTAGATCTGGTGAATAAGGCGGATGGTCAAGCAGTTCAAACCGTAATTCATGGATTTTCGCCATAGCAACCGCTGAGGTGTGAGACGTCGCGTTGTCTTGGTGAAACAGGATTTTCTTTTTTTGTAAATGTGGCCGTTTTTCCGCAATTTCTGCCTTCAGCTTGGCAAGTAATGCTCCTGTAATGGTTTTTTTTTTTTTTTTGAAGATAATCGATTAAGATAACTTCTTTACTATCCCAAAAAACAGTCGCCATCACTTTCAAAGCCGAAAAAACAGTTTTTGCTTTGCAGTCCACTCGCCCTTTGCAGTCCACTGTTTTGACTGAATTTTTGTTTCGGGCGTATAATGGTGTATCCAAGTTTCATCTACAGTAATTAATCGGCGCCAAAACTCGGATTTATTGTCCCTAAACTGCGCCAACAGAGCGTTGGAAATGCTCATTCGAACACGTTTTTGGTCTAACGTAAGCAAACGCGGCCCCCAACGCGCGGACAGCTTTCTCATGCCTAAATCTTGATTTAATATGTAACAAACATGTTCTTTGGACATTTTCATAACCTCTATTATCTCTCTCACTTTAATTCGGCGGTCGTCTAACACCATTTGGTGAACTTCAGCAATGTTATCGTCAGTGATTGCAGTTTTTGGACGTCCCGAAGGTTCATCATCTCCCAAGCTCTTACGGCCACGTTTAAATTCAGCTGCCCAAAATTTCACTGTGGTAAATGATGGTGCAGAGCCCCATATACAGAGTCCAACTCATTTTTAATTTGCGTAGGCGTATTGCCTTTCAAAAACAAGAATTTAATAACAGCTCGATACTCAATTTTTTCCATTTTCAAAAAAAAACACTCACATCGACTCACTCAAACGACTGTCAACTAAAAACTGCGAGTCCAAAATGACTGAAACTTTGGTAAGTAACTGTCAAAAGATGCAGAAGTAGCATTCACTGGCTTTTATCGACGATTGCCGCTATCTTTACGTTGCGATCGGAAACTTTTCAGACAACCCTCGTATTACAGCAAGTTCTCTCCTGACCTGATCGGAACTACTGCATAACTCGGCGCGAGCTTCTGTCTTTAATTCTGGCTACGAAACATTTCCATAAGTACCTCTACGGACAAAAGTTCATTCTTCGGACAGACCACGGAACTTCGAAATTTAAGACCCCAGAAGGTCAAGGTGCGAAATGGATCGAGCAGTTGAAGAGCTACGACTTTTAAATCCAACACCGCAAGGGAAAACTCCACTCAAGCGCTAATGCGCTCTCTCGCCGACCGTGCGGAGTTACAACACTGCAACCGTAAAGAAGAGTAAGAACAAGCCACTATCTAAATGATCAGGACTGAGCCAATAGAGGGTTGGAGTATAGACGCAATCCGTTCCTCTCAACAGGCAGATAATAACATCGAACCAATATTGATCAGGAAGGAACACGAGGAAAGGCAAAGCTAACATATCAGATATCAGATCTCAGACCGGAGCAAAACTCTGAAGGCATATTGGGCACAGTGGGACTTCCTTCATTTGCAAGATCGTCTGCTGAATTGAAAATGGGAAAGTACAGATGGAACAACATCTCGTATGCAGCTAATAGTGCCACGGTCCAGAGTCAGCCAAGTACTCCATTAAATACATGATAAAATCTCAGGAGGCCATTTAGGAATAAACAAGACGTTGGAAAAGTAAGAGAATGTTTCTATTGGATAGGCACTAAACAAAATGTCGAGAATTGCTGCAAAAAGTACATAAGGTGTGCGGCTACCAAGGGCCCAAAAGTAAAGCCACAGGGATGAATGTAACAAAACAATGTCGGAGCACCATTTGAACGAATAGCCATTGACATCGCTGGGCCGTTTCCCGAAATCTTTAATGGTAACCGATATACCCTCGTGGTTATGGATTGCCTCAGCAAGTGGCCGAAAGTGTTTGCATCCCAAATCAAGGAGCTCAGACTATAGCAGAAGAGATTGTCAACAACTGGATGAGCAGATTTGGGGTCCCAATGGAACTACCCTTTGATCAAGGGCTAAATTTTGAATCAAAAGTCTTCCAGGAAGTGTGTCAATATATGGAAATAAGGAAGACAAGGACAATGCCACTACACTCTCGATCTGATGGAATGGTCGAGCGATTCAATAGGACCTTGAATGAGCATCTGTCTAAGGTCGTCGGCAACTGCCAACGGGATTGGGATCGACACATACGCCCTTCTTAATGGGCTACCGAAACGCGGTCAATAGTTCAACAGGACATACATTCGCGATCTTATTTGGTCAAACAGTTCGATGTCCAAGTGAAACAAAATTTGGATCTCCACCTACGCAGCCTAAAGAGGTGAACGACTACGCGGATGACTTGCGCAGTAGGATTCGTAAATCGGGTGGAAAAGATGTAGCTAACAAGTGACCGTATGAAGACTAGGAACAATATCATTGCGAAATCTTTCAGCTTCAACGAAGGAGATCCTCAGCGTAGGAAAAGCAAATCACAAGGTGATAACCCGCATTAATGACGTTATCTACAAGATCCATCCTCGGGAACGAGGAAAATTTAAGGTGGTCCATTTAGAAACTTTAGGGAGGGAGCAGTGTGATATGCGTTAAATGTGGACAGCGCCATCTACATTTCAACAGCAGAAGTTTTCAACCATTGGTGAATGGAGAATAGAATTGAATTTTCTAGCAAACTGGAGATTTGTATGGAACTCTGGATGACAAAGATTGTTCTCGAAATATGACATTGGAGTATAAACTTCAGCATCACAAAGGTATTCAAGCCAGTTCATCAGTTGTATTAAGAGAGTGACATATTGGTTTATGGCAGCAGTCCCATGTTCGATCTTCAAAATATCTATTTTTTTTTTTGTTTGCATATTTTCAAAGTTTAATAAGTTAAGAATACCACCTTGATCAAAAAGTTCCCGCACCACACCACTGTGTGGCACTCCCATTGCTCCGATTTGAGTTTTGTTTTTTTTGTTAAGTTGGTAAATCTGTTGTTGACATTCTCTCTAAATCTTAGCATCATAGCTTGACATTTGCAAAAGTTACGTAGCCAAGAGTACATTTAATTAGCGTGTGTTGGCGATTTTTTACAATTTTAGAAATGGATTTAAATTTGCAACAACGAACTTGTCCGAGTATTAAATTTTGCGTAAAAAACGGATTTAATGGTGCGCGAACGTTGGAAATGGCGGAAAAGTGTTTCGGCAACGATTCTCTAAAGAAAACGGTCGTTTACCAGTGGCATGAGCGATTCAAAAGTAGTCGTGAGTCAATCGGCGAAAGTGACCAGAATTTTGGGCAGAAAACTCGTCGATTTTGCACCATGATAACGCACAGTGCCATCATTATTCGTAATTTTTTGACGAAAAATGCAACAAATACCATCCAACAGCCATCGAATTCACCTGATTTGGCTCCCTGTGACTTCTTTCTTTTCAATCGAGTTAAAAAACCACAACGGGAAACGCGTTTCAGCAGCCGAAAGGAAGTAGTGGAAAAATCGCAGGAAGCACTAATAGACATACCGAAAACCGAATATAAAAAATGTTTCGAGGATTGGATCAAACGCTGACATAAGTGAGTTGCAGTCGATGGGGATTACTTTGAAGGGGACAATATAGATTTAGATGAATAAACTTGTATTTTTAATTTTCTGAATAAATTCCGGGATTTTTAATGAAGATGGTATACTGTGAAAATTTTAAACCGATACACTAAGTCATTTTAAGTTACAGCGTACCTTGCAGCTGCGGCGCTCATACGTGCGCTATTGTTTGCGACCCTATAGCCCTGAAAAATTTATACTTGTAGTGTACGACACATAGAATACGACGCGACCATGCTAATAAAATTATGCTGAAATTATCAACTTATTACGGCCTTGCAATTATGAGAAATATAAATTCTCTTGAAGAAATTAAAAAAGCTGTGTTGGCAACGTTTTATCACATAAATTCTACCGACGAGAATCGGCAGCATCTTTATTGTCCAGAAGGTGAAACATCCTGGTGTCAGTATCAGCATCTCAAAGCTGACAATAAAGAAGATATATTTATACATCCACCGACCTTTGATGAAGAAGTTATTAAAGTTTTAAAGCCGATCTGCGAAGACTTGTCGGACGACAGTAGTTTAAAAAGATAAGAAATAATGATAGCTTTAATAACTGTGTTTGCAATTTGGGAAATTGCATTGCTCACAGCAGCGTGTATTTTCAATGAAGGCCAAAAAAGTGTTTTGAAAATAATGGATGTAATGGTTTTGCGGGCACACGCAGAGGCCATGAACTTTGCACAACGGGCCTATGACACTTGCATGTACGGGTATCCGAAGTCGCAAAAAGTGAAAGAATTGCACGTAGATCAGCGAGAGTTGCTGAAAATGATGCTTATGAAGAAACCGAAGGTATACCGTACACCAGAAATAGATGATTTCTCTAAACTACTTTTCTACTTTTTATCGGCCCAGAAGATTAAAAAAAAACTATTGGACCGATTCTGCTGAAATTTTGGCACAATATTCTACACATGAATGGTTCTGTCCGGTAGCAGAATTAGATTTTTTTTATGCACTTTCCTTTTTACCTCGATTTTAAACTGAAAAAACAGTCGATTATTGAAAAACAAATTTACAAGGCCGCCATTTTGTTATTTGTCACTCAAAACTTTTAAATCTACTACGGGACAGAACGACAACCCTAGTAAATAATAGTCTTTTTGGAATTTTGATTTCAGATGATTACAAAAGGAGCAATCAGGGGGTCCAGCCACCTACTTTTTTTACCTCACGTTACCTTAAAATATATTTTTTTTTATTTATCAACTATTTTTTTGTATTACAATATTTAATAGCTAAATAATAACATATAATTATCATAAGAATCTTAAAAACCTTCAAAATTTAACCTCGGATATGAGACTACCCCCTTTAGTAAAAGATAAAGAAAAGTAAAAGTGGTTGAGATTAATCAATTGGATTGTGAATTGTAAATGTATTGAATAAAGTGATTGTATTGACAGAAATAAGTTCTATCATTTGTACCCACACAAACATTTTACAATATCTTGGGCTCGTCATTGATTCGAATTTTAAGGCTCCCTAAACTCCACTTCCCTTGCCTTATTTGCGCGAAAAAACCATCACCCAAACCAAACAAAAGCTTGAAAAGTATTCGTATTATGCGGACCCTTCACCACCAATTGGAACCATTCACCACTGCTTAACTCAATTTTGGTGCGGTCGTATCAGCACAAATGCCGCCGAACGTTGTGGTCGCCCAATTAAGATCTCCACACCAGAAATGGTGAATAAAATCCACGGTATGATATTAGACGATCGGCGAGTGAAGGTGCTCGAACTTGAAGAGGCTAAAGGCTAAAGCAGTCCGCCAGATGGATGCTGAGAATTCTCATAATTGACAACAAACGCAATCGTTTGACAACTTCAGCGAGCGTTTTTGCACCGTTTCGTTAACATGGACGAAACATGGTGTTATAGACATAGTTGTACATTGTAATACCAATTTGTTGCCCGCTTGAACACGCCTAACGAAGATCCACTGAACTCGTATAGTTTCTAAGCCAGCGGAAAATATGGCTGCTATACAAAAGTACATATGGCATCTGTTTCCTTCTTTTCACTTAGTTAAGCGTCGTCGTGTGGACACAAATTGGTAAGTAATATCCCTAATGTATTTTATAAATATTTTCAAATTTGAATTATACTTTAATTACACAGAAAAATAAACGTAAGCCTACCATGAATCTGTTATATTTTCAACGCACGAAGATTCTGCCAAGCAACACATGGGTTCATCACAACACAACAGAGACTAAAGAACAATCGAGATAGTAAACTTCTCCTGATGAATCGAAGCCGAAGAAGGCCAAGGTGTGTCTGTCGTTCAAGAGGTTAATGGCGACAGTTTTTTTAGGATGCCCGTGGAGCCATTCACATCGATTACCTTGAAAATAAAAGAGCGGTTGGATGAATTCGATGCTGATTGGAAGCAAAAATAACCGCATTTGGCGAGCAAAAAAGTTCTCTTCCACCAGTAGTGCACCAATGCATTTCCAGCTTAAGTTATTTTACATTAGTGCTTATTCATTCCATTGCCATAGCTCTTTGCACATTACATGTCGCTGTCCTTCTGACAGATCGTTTTAATCACTTCTCGCCTGGACTTACCACTTACCACTAAATTTATAACCTACACAGTAATCCAAGAATAAAATTATAATCCATATTATTTTCAATAAATAGTAAAACACAACACGGACGATCGCTCGTCCAGCAAATTCTCCAGATTTATCCCTCTGCGACTATTTCTTTTTTCCAAACACGACGAAATGGCTGTAAGAGTTTTGGGTCGAAAGAAGAGGTCATCGATGAAACAAACGCCTATTTTGAGGGCGTAAATCATAAAAAAAAATTAGACAAACGTAGCACGAACTTAAAAGGAAATTATGTTGAAAAATAAAGCGTTTTTTTGCCGAAAAGATTGTTCCTTATTTAAATTTTCAGGGACTTATTGATCCACTCTCGTCTAGTTGAAATCGCTAATAAAAGGTAAAATTGAGGACTTTCAAGTGAGATAGAACGTTTCGAAGATATAATCACTTTTCGACAAATGTACTTATAATTTTGGAAAAAAACCTTTATTTTCCAAAAAAAAATTTATATCAAAGCTGGGTTTTTTTTACCGTATTTCGGGACTTTTCCAATGGGACGAGGTCCCATGAGTGGCTAAACCCTGCGGAAAAGGAGTTTAGTAATTTCTAGAACTTTACTCTTTCAGTATGGCGAATACTACGAGTACAACATACTAAGATTTCATGAACATCAGAGCTGTGGGGTTTTAACGACATAATTACCAAGACGTTCTTTATGAAGTTAGGCAATTATTTATATATATCATATATTAATTTACGTAGAAATTTTTTAAATATGGTGGCTATACCTACTTTTCCTGTAGTACGAATTCCGTAGTTTTTATTCTATGTACTCATCTCGCCTATTTAATAAACTTCCACTGGCAATCAGAGCAATAACAATAACTGGAATGTTTATAAAACTAACAAATCATTGTTTTTTGAATTAAAATTACGGTGATATATAATCGATTACTTTTGACATTCTGGTTTAGTTCTGTTATAGTTTTGACTTAACTTATTCTTTGTAATATAATCAATTCAAATTGTTGAGTCTACAGGGTGAATGACTCGAACTCCAACTTTTTAAAATGCTATAATTTTTTTATTTTTTGATAAATTTTATTGTGCCAAAACAAAAAATGTTGGAAAATACATCAATTCTCAAATTGTATCAGTAGTTTTCAATATGTCTACCTTTGACGAGAATAATGGCTTTGAGACGGCCGAAGAAAACATCGCACGCTGCACGCAAGTGGCTCTGCGGTATTTTGGCCCATTTCCGGCGAAGTGCTTGTTTCAGGTGGTCCAAACTTTGGTATTTTTTAGTGCCAACCTTCGCCTTCAAAATACCCCAGACAGAGAAATCCAACGGACTTGCATCCGGAGAATTTGCAATCCATTGTGTCGAAGAAATGAAGTGTGAAACATTGTTTTTTAACCAATCTTTGTTGACGCGCGCTTTGTGAGACGGCGCCGAGTTTTGTTGAAATGTCCACGGTCTTCGACCAAAATAATTGTTTGCCCAAAACTTCAATACTGCTCTAAGATACGGTACACGATCGCATTAATTTTGACGCCACGGTCCAAAAATACGAGTGGAGAGCGACCATCGGCGGTTATGCCGGTCCAAAAATACGAGTGGAGAGCGACCATCGGCGGTTATGGCGGCCCAAATCATCACCATCGGTGCTGCCTGCTTTCTGGTGGCCGTCCGAAGGTGTAAATTTTCGAAGGACCTCTCTGGCAAGTAAACTCGGTCATTTCGTTTGTTGACATATTGCTCGATAACAAATGGCGACTCATCGGAAAAAACCAAATTCGGCAACTCACCACTTTCGTGCAAGCGTAGCAACTCCTTCGCTCTTTCGACTCTAACTTTTTTCTGTTGCGGTGTAAGATCGTGTGCTTTTTGGAATTTCAGTGGCTTGAGCCCAAGCTCATGTTTCAGTATGTGTTGCATCCGTTCCAACGATATGTTGAGCTCACGAGCCATTTTACTTTCACTTCGACGCGGATTTCGCTCAATTCGAGCCTTCACATTCCGAACCATTTCTGCCGATGTTGCTGTTTTTTTATGACCACCTCCATGGCATTTTGCAACGCTGCCAGTATCACGGTAACGAGCTATGGTTCGAGACACTAATGATTTATTCACGTTGAGGTGCTGGAGGGCTCTAACGATAGCTACTTGTGGTTTTCCAGCCAAATATATAGCAATCACACTATCACGTTTGAATTCCATCGCGGATAAAAATCTTTTAACACAACTGAGACGCAAATCGTTTAAAAGGCTTGTAAATAATAGAATTATCTGTCATGTGACAAAATTTTAGCTCACTGTCATGAACGGTTTGGAAATTATAGCAGTCTGAAGTTGGTTGCAGTTCGAGTCATTCAGGGTGTATTTACATTTTATTGCTTAAAACTCATAATTTAATATTTTTGTGTTTTTTTTGTTTCAATTATTTGTTGTTGATTTGCTATATTGTAAATAGTTCATTTAAGTAAGTTAAACCTTAGCTAAGTTTAATTTTGAATGATAGACACTCATTTTTTTTTAATTTTGGAAACAAATACAGTTACGTACTGGGTTTCCGGTAGTTTTAAAACCTTAATATCGCGAGCAGTTATAAGCCGGGCGGGACGGTTTTACTCTCATTTGAATATTTTTGAGTGTGGATTTATTAATTAAAATGTCTCAGTGGTCGGGAGAGTATCATGCATTCGCTATAGAAACATTTTTTAAGAGTGGTGATTCTTACGTCATTGCGCGCTGGAATATTTCTTCACGCTATAATATTCGCCGACTGATTGACGGGCCAAGTGTTAATTTAATTCATTCGTGGGTGCAAGGGTTCCGACAAACTTCATCAGCCCTAAATGCGCCACATGTAGGGCCCAGCAGAACTTCGAGGATCATCGAAAACGTGGAAGCCGTGCAACGAAGCTTTAAAATTTCATCCTTTTAAAATTTAAGTGGTGCAAAACCTCAAAGAAAATGACTTTAATTTATGAAAAAACTTTCGCGAACTAATGATGGAGAGATTCCAGTAAATTGCATCTTCTGGAGTGACGCGGCCCACTTCCACCTCAATGGACATGTGAATAAGCAAAACTGCCGCTACTGGGCTCCACGTACACGTAACAAACGTTTAAAACATAAACGGCCCTTACATTGTGCAAAGGTAAGTGTTTGGTGCACCTTATCGACGAACGGAATAATCTGGCCCTATTTTTACGAAAATGGCAGAGAACAATCGATAAAAGCGAAAAGTATGCGAGCATATCACAGATTATTTTTTACCACATTTGTGAGCACATCCGTCTTACTCGTCACACACGTGATTTCAACAAGATGGAGCCACTCCGCATACCGCTAGAACCACCATGAGTTTGTTACGTGAAAAGTTTCCATGGAATCTGATCAGCCGATTCGGAGAGGTTCCGTGGCCACCGAGGTCTCCAGACTTAATCGCTTTAAATTTTTTACTGTGGCAGTACCTTAAAATCAATCAAATCAATCAATCAAAATCAGCAATCCAAAGCCCCTGGCGGAGCTGAAGGAATATATCCGTGGCGAAATTATCGATATTCAGCCTAGCTTACTGCAGCGTGTAAGTATAGTATGCATCCTAAAAGTAAAAGTTTAATTTTAATTTTTTTTTATGAAATACGATAAAATTTGTTGCATATGAGAAATAAATTCTAATACAAATTAATTCAGTTTAAACTACGGTTTACCCTCGTCATCACATATTGACCGCAGTAAATATCTGCAACTAGAATCCTGTTTACTATCAAAATTTTAATCCACACAAATACTCATAGTGATTCGGCTGCGCCACGTTGTCTAAACAAGTTACGGACATCGCAAAGGTTGCGTTGCGGTGCTGGTATACTTTTAGTTTTATCCACTTAATATTGAGGCGCAGTTCCACCAGATCTTTTACGTTGGTATGATAGTTGCCTCCACATAAGACAGATCATGAACTCGCAAGACAGTTTACGCATATGAAACTCAACCATTCTCTAAATGCTCTTTATAAGGCATGAAGTCAAGTTGACAGTTCTGCACTTCTTGGTGATTGTGCAGTTGATTTCTGGTATAAAGAGCACCCTCACTGTTAGCCAAAGTTTCGGTACGAGGGCCAGTCCCTGATAGATCCCAACAATGGCGAATTGCACAAATAACTTAGCTCATTTCGTTCCCTTTCTGCATTAAGCACTTATCTACAAAACATCAATTTTTAAGAAATTCAAAAAAAAAAACGAATGGTTTTTCTCAATCGAACACAATATTGAAATTTTAAGTTTTTTTTTTCATTTTTATTCCACTTTTGTGAGTTTGTGAGTGATTAATAGTTTGCATTCTCGTTTGAATATAATTAGATATGTACATAATATAAATGTTTTTGCTATATTCGAGTTTCCATCGCATATGCTTTGATGCACACTTAGCAGATACGAGGTTGTTGGTTTTATTTGAAAAACCTTTTAGTGATCGACACTGTAACCTCCAGGCTAGTCAAACTATTAAATTATAAATAATACAAAGATTTTACTGATACATATTTATTTATTCCTGAAATAATCTTATTATGAAATGGTTGGCAATGGTTGCTTTATTGCATTGTCCTTAAAACTAAAGTAGTAAAAAAAAAGAAACAGAAGCTTTTATATTTTAAAGGAAAAAACCCAAAGTGTTTCTATTGCTTATTAGAATTAAACCTTATGTTATCATAGAAACTATGATTGTGTTTTGGAATTAGTTTCTTTCAGTCTGTAGGTCAGTTCGCCTAGAATATTTTGGGAAGTGATTTTTGGGTATATTCTAAGAAAAAAATCGTTCTGCAGTAAGGGTCTATCTCCAATGTTGATATTATTTATCGAGACTTCAAGAAAAGGGTTACTTTGGTGTACCCTGACCCGTTTTAACGGAAATTGCTCTGTTAATACTTATGGTAAAAACTTCGGTTAAGACTTTATTTTTAGAAGAAATATTATCCTATCTAACTGCGTTTAAATAAAGTTGATAACACTACTTCGGATGTTCCTCAAGGTAGTCACCTAAGTCCACTTCTCTTCATCCTAACAATTTACGACATAATTACTACAGCAAACTCATCACTTGGCTTTATTAAAAGATGGTCCAACGAATTCTGCAATCCGTACGTGACAAGATCACTATATATCTCTTTTCTTCCGAAAATCCGTAATAAACATAATGTTTTACTATTTGCTATTAATAAAGAATATAACAATAATAAAAGAAAATTATCAACAAGTTTGCAGAAAAACCCATCGATGTTATGATAATTGGGAAAACCTGCAGCAGGTAAAAAAGGAATTTATGATTTTTTACCTACGATTCTAACAACAGTTGAAAGTAAGTGTGATTTTCAAACAATTAATAATTTTTCAATATTGTTTTTAAAATTGTATAGCTATTAAAAAGTTTTAAGCATTCTCATTTGTTGGGCATTGTCCAAACACGCATTTCCTTGGGGTATGAAGGCCTTTTGGAAAATTTACTAAACAAAAATGGTATTAAAATTTAGAGAAAAAAATAATTTGTCAGCTTAATTTGTTACGCTAAGGTTATAGTTGCTCAGAAACGATATTTGAAATGTCTGTATTTACAAATCAAGAATACGCAGACATTATTTACGATTATGGGCTGCGCAATGGAAGTTCAAACATAGTGTAAAGATACCATGAACTTTATCCTAACGGACGAATTCCTAGTGAAGGAGTATTTGGAAATACATGTCGAAGGTTTCCAGAAATGGAATCAGTTTCAAATACACGACCGAATGAGGGAGCTCCACAAGTAAGAAGGATTTCGGCTGATGAAAGAATACTAGGGCTGTTACAACTGAGCAATCAGCATCAGACGCTTAGCCTTGCAATTCAGTGTTTCCAAACATAAAATTTCGAATGTACTGAATGTAGAAAATCTTTATCCACACCACCTGTGCAAGAACTGCTTCCCGATGATTTAGAAAAGAGACTTGCGTTTTTTAACTGGTAGCTGGAGCGGAGCTTGGATGACAACGAGCTTATTAGCAGAATTCTTTGAACGGACGAATCTCATTTTATAAGAAATGGGATCACAAATTTTCACAATCTTCATACACAGGCTGCGGACAATCCACATACAAGGAGACATAAATCATTTCAACAGAAATTCAGCGTCAATATCTTGGCAGTTGTACTTGGAAAGAAGTTAATCGGCCGCTTCAAATTACCACCTAGGCTGAATTCTACAAACTATCTGGAGTTTTTGCGAAATGATTTACCAGAACTATTGGAGAACATTCCACTGATTCAACTGACTTCATCATATTTTTAACAGGACGGTTCTCCAGCCCACTATGGTCGTGAGGTTAAGAATTGGAAGAAATGGACCAGTTTACTTACCTGCAAGATCTCCTGACCTCACAGTACTGGATCTTTTTTGTATGGGCAAGGATGAAAAACTTGTTTATTCAATCGAAATAGCAACTTTAAGTTAATTGAAAAAGTTACAAAAGTGAGCCAACAGTTAGCGTCAATAAACATTCACATTGAAATATAAAACCGGGCTCTAGCATGCATACAAAACCAAGGACACTTTGAGCACCTGTTAAAACTGTTTTAGTACACATGTAAAATAAAAATTATCTAAGACCACACAAAATCATTTTTTATTCGTAGCATTTGGAGCTGAAAGCAAAAAAACCCTGTTTGGAAATTTATCTGCTGCAGGTTTTCGCAAATAACATAAAATCTGTGGGTTTTCCTGCAAACTTTTTAATAATTTACTTTTATTATTGTTATGTTCTTTATGAATAGTAAATAGTAAAATATTATGTTTATTACGGATTTTCTGGAGAAAAATGACCTCAAAATCAAAAAATAGCATGGCCAAAAGAAATGGAACAGGCTTAGAAATTGGATATCTGAAGATTCAAATAAGATAATAACTTTATTTAAACGCAGTTACAAAGGCTAGTATTTCTTAGAAAGTTCTAAATGAAGTTTCTACCTTTAGTATTAACGGAGCAATTCCCATAAGCCTTTTCTTAAATCCTCGATAAATGATGTCAACATTGGAGATAGATCCTTACTGTAGTACAATTTTTTCTTAGAATATACCCAAAAATCAATTTCCAAAATATCCCTGACGAATTAGGGGACACCCTGTATCTTTCTTAGCAGTAAGGAATTGAATTTCCATACAATGGTTTTAAAATTATTTTCGAAATATTTATTTCTGCTTTTCTTTGGGGTGATAATCTCCAATCATAATCAAAGTCAAATTAATAGTATTGTACATTCCCGTGGCATCATATTTTATGCATTTAAGATCTGTAACTGGCGGGTCACCCGTTTTATTGGCTTGTCTTATAGATTTTTGAAAATTAATATTCGAGACGTTTTTAAAAAATATATGATCTAAGTGGGTCACTTAGTACGATTCTGGAATGATTATAGCTTCTGCAATGATTCGAATCTCCTTGGCCTTTTTTTTTCTTCCTACTGTTGAGTGGACAGAATCACTTTCCATCTGGGTATGTCCAACAGTTAAATACTTTTGATGAATCGTCGTATTATATTTGGTCGCAATAAATTGTAAAAGGTTAGCTAAGTTGACGTTTAGATTTTGTGCGCTACATCCATCGCTAAATAGAACTGTTGGCTTACTCAGTTCACACACGAAGCACACGAATTTGATGTTTTTAAATTAAAAAATGTAAACTGATGCACAGCTAGCTTTTGGTTGAATAAAATTGAACAGCTTGGACATTTAAAGTGCATGCATTTATTTCATTTTCTAAAGCTTTTATTTTGTCAGTATCTTTTCCCAACCTTGCTTTATTTTAATTGTAAATGTGTCCATTGTATGTATCTTGGTCAATATTTGCGTTTTTCAAACCAAAGCCCAAATCACACCAATATCAAATGACGCTTTCAAGAAGGACAAATAGGATGATTTCTCGGTTTGTGGTATGTGTTCATCCTTCATAAACTGTTCATACATTTTATAGACATCTTTAAAAGATGTGTAATTAAATTCCAAATACCGCCTATCAGTTTTTTGCCTGCAGTAATGAGATTTAAGCTTGGGCAGGACTGTTAAGAAATCATTGACATGCTCTTATTTTTTCATTTTAATCGCGGAAAATTTCTTTCTTAACTCAGTTTGTAGACGAATTCCATTACTATTCCTTTCTGTAATCCAATTTCATTCTCCTAAACTACATGTGTTCAAAAACATTTGCTTGCAGACTGGTACAAAACCATTTTCAGTTTTCAACTGATATTTCATGGATTACGTCTTGAATTATTTGTACGACGAGTTATGTTTCACTTCTCTAAAGGGTAACCACATAAGAACGATAGAAAAATAAATGTAAATAAAACAACAGTGTGAGATATAAAATTGATTATAGCCTTACTATATTTTGAACCTACGTTCATGAGATTATGTGTGGAATAGCACATCATTAAAATTGCCGCCTCGGCTTCGCGGTGGGTCCAACTTTTGATGACTCAGACCAATATCTGCGGCGTTATTCCGGTAATAGCGTGTCGAATGTTGGCCTCAAGCTCGTTCAAAGTGGTTAGCTTGTTAGCGTATACTAAAGACTCGACGTAGCCCCAGAGAAAATAATCGAGTGGTGTCAAATTGCATGATCGCGTCGGCCAATTGGTGAACGCTCGCCCTGAAATGACCCAATCGCCAAATTATTCCTTCACAACTTCGAGCGCTGAGTCGTTTGTATAGCATATAGCGCCTGTAAGGAGTCAGTTGACCACGAAGGCATCCGTGATGCAGGAGTAGATGGCAGTGGCACGCTCGCGGTTGCTCGGCTCTAGCTCGTCGGGTGGGGTTGGTTCTTGTTACTACCCTGTCCATCACAACTCAACTTACCTTTTTGTTTCATGCCGAAATTATAAGACAAAAAAAGGGATAGCCTGGAGAAGGCTACGTTGATTTACGTTGACTAAACAGACGGACTTAAAAGAGAGGAGGAGAGAAAGATGATAGAAAGAAGAGGAAATGAAACAGCAAGATCAAACAGCCGTCACCACTGTTCAAGACCAGGACGAACACGATGTAACAAACTAAACCTATACAAACTTAATCCCTAAATACCGAACTTAAATAAAGAATTAAAACTAAACCTAAAAGTAACTTAACCCTATGTGCTCTACACCTGAGGATGGCCAACGCACCCTTATCGCACTTGAATGCGATCTATTGCTACCATTCTGGCCAAAACTGTGAATGGTAGCCCCTAAAATGAAATTCCGCCCAGTCGCCACTTGTAGAAAAAAAAAAGAGTCTGCGGAAGTCAGTCACGCCATTTCCTGTAATGTCGTCATCGTTTGTGGTTCACGTCTGGTTAGAGTCGGTCCCATCGAAGGACCGATCGGTCCGCCCATTTACACACCACTTGCGTTGGATTGACTCCATCATAACAAAAAAAAAAACCAATTCAACTCATCGCAATACAATTCATTAAGATCTATTTAGCTAAAATAAATTCACAAAAAAAGGAACTTATCTACTATCTATTGTAATTGTGACTTTTTTTAATTTTATTCTATTTACCTTCTGTATAGCCTATCTAATTCAGGCCGCAAATAAAAATTAATTAAACCTATAACTTACAGATTTCAATGGATCCCTCGTAGTTCTGGCGCCACCAATTCGAAGAATCTTTTTAAAAAAACCTTGACATAGAAAAAGTATTTTTTTTCCTTTTTATCTCTCACGCACAACAACTAAAATTAAGATAAAATTCAAAAGAAAAAAATAACTTAACTCTAACACCTTATCCTTACTCTACACAATATAAGTAAAAAAAAACGCAAATCTGTATCTTAACGTATTTTCAAATAAATACTACAGAGTTCATATAAATTCACTTGTTTTTATTCTTTTTTTTCTTGTTCACTTATTACTGTGTCATTTATGTATTTTACTGTATTGTCAACTATCTCCATTTTTTTAATTCACTATTTTTTCTTGTTTTTTGGATATTCTTGTTGCAGGAGTTCTCCCGCGGAGCACCCCTTGCAGACGATGTAGCTTGGAGGATCGTTATTTAACTAACAGCTAAATATGCAAAAAAAAAAACGCAGAATTTTCACGCACCAAAACCTATAACGCAGCGCTTTTCGCCTCCTCCAGGCTTACATGATGTCCTGGGTGTTCACAACACACACGTACATCTGGGTATTCTATTTTCCTTTTAACGTCTTTCTTTTCTTGTTTGCCCGTGAGGATATTCTCTGGGCCGGTGGAAATTTTTTTTTTGTTTTTTTATATTTATATTGATACACATGTGCTGTATCTTCCCTACATGCGTGTCCATTTCGTTCGCAACTGCACCCCCGGAAATCTGTATTATCATGTTCGCGACATGACATTCGTGTTTGATTCATGCAAACACCAAGTGTGCGCTTTCCTTTCAAACTGCTCGCTCTCTGAAGCCTGCTCTTCATTATAAGTTGTGGGTGGAGAGAACGATCTGTTTGGTTTTTAGTTGTGACGTGGTCGGCCGTAGTCGTATGTTAGTGAGAGATAATAAAAATACAATTAATAAACATTCTAACCGTGTTCTTATTTATATAATTACATATACGAGTATGGTCTGTAATTTTATCTAGAATTTCAAATACCTCACCACTGTGTCGAACTCAACTCAAAAATTCAGCGTCCTTATTGATACCGGATCTTAGTCTCTCCTCGGTATATTACTTTTCACGTCCGCACACTAATCAGTAACCCAAGGAAAACGTCCTTGTTTTTTTTTTTATGTGAAGGACTTTATAGCACAAGTCTCTCGAAACTCAAAAAAAAGAAAAACAAAATACCACGATATTGCGCGACGACTGTCTCGATCGGAAGTCTCGAACCAAAAAAAATTAAAAAAAAAATATGCCACGACCTTGCCGTTGTAATCTCCTGACACCAACTAGACATGAGCTGGTCCGCATCGAAAGATGATCAGCTGACTTTATACTCAATGTCATTGACCTTCTTAACTTGTTCTTTTCTTGAACTTCATTCGTAAGCTCCCATTTTTTTAATTTCTTGTTGCCTATTTTTATTCCCCACTCTAATTTCTGTCTGTCAATTGTGGGTTCCTGTCTAAACTTATATTTAAATTAACTCCCATACGATCTACCTCCTCAGCTAGGTTTTCCACCACCTCCTCCTGAATTTAAATTTGTCAAAAGGGACATATTCACCTACAACGAAGAAAGTGGAATGAGGGAATTCGAAAATAGAGCAACGTTGGATAGAATCAGGTTTTGTTGTGAGTTCGGAAAGAGAGATTAGTAGGTTCCATTGATAGATTAGAAGGGGAAAAGGTCTGTTTTTGAAAAGGGGTACATTTACTGGATTTGGTACAGTGAGGGAAAACAAATAGAACACCACAATTAAACATATTAATTTTTTTGTTAAAAGGCAGACGCTACACGCCATGTTGTTGGAATCACAGCTCGAATATATCGATGTTGTCGAGCTCTGACCGCAGAAAGTCGGTTAACATCGCCCTATATACTCGTATAAAGCGACGGTAACTCTGTCGCCTTCCTCATTTTGAAAGAAATAAGGTCCGATTATCCCGCCATGCCATAAACCGCACCAAGCAGTCAATCTTTGTGGATGCATTAATGCTTGTCCTAACACTTGTGGATTGAGTTCGCTCCAATAATGGCAATTTTGCTGGTTGGCATAGCCGCTGAGCCAAAAATGAGCCTCGTCCGAGAAGATGATTATTTTGGCGAAAATCCAGATCTCCGGCCAACATTTCCATCGCCCGATTACCGAACTCACTGCGTCGTCTTTGGGTTCAAAGCTTGCATCAGCAAAATCTTATACGGGTGTAGGTCCAAATCCCGCCGCAAAATAAGCCGTGTCATGGTGAGAGAGAGAGAGTCATAGCGATGCCCAATTCAACTGATCGACGTCGAATCGACTTTTCTAGGTCTTCTTCTGTACTGGGTATGTTTTCTTCATTTCGCACCAATCTCTATCTGGTTGGTGGCTTAAGATCCAAAAGAGAGTACTCATGCTCAAGTTTTTCCATTGCCTACACACAGAAGCCATGATGACGACCAACCTCACGACGAAGTTCACGTTGCGTATTTACAACTGAGCCGGAATTTCGATAATATTCCACATTCGCACGTTCTGCAGGGGTAAAACGATGCATGATGAAATGGCAAATCCTTCTAAATATTTTGACAGCTGGATATTATTGGTAACTTTGACTGCTGCTGAAGCATAATAATTGGAAAAACTATCGTAGCTATTTAGTCACCCGTTACAAGAGTCCCAATCATCACTCTACGTTGTTCCCAAGTCATATTTTTCCAAAAAGATTGTGGGTAGCCGTGGCTCAAGTGGTAGTGCATTAGCTTCCAAATCGGACGGTTCGGGGTTCAGTACCAGCCGCGTCCGAAAAACATCCTTTTTTTAGGCAACTAAAATCATGGAATCGAGATCGAATTCATTGTTTCGGTAATCAGAATGATTAGAATCATCAGAGTAAGATGTTTTTGAGGGTTGAGGGTTTGAGTAGGTAATCTAATGTAGGAATATTTTCTTCGGCTTCACATTAAATAACCTAAAATTCACCTGTGGTTTCATCTAACACGGAAATATGCTGAGTCAAAATGGTTGATTCCTTGTCCAACGAATTTTCCTTTTGGTCTAATGTACATTTTAAAGGGTTTTTATAATAGAAAAATGTAACTATGCTTACCGATCCATATTTTGTTTTGTTTTAAAATTAGTTTAAGACGGTGAAATTAAACCGGAGGTTATCATGAAGTATAACCTGCAGGCTCAAATGCACTCGAATGAGCAAGCTACAGTACCTACTCAATGTTAATTATGTTTCTGACAATATTGCTCGTGCAAAAGCGAGTAACAACATAGTGACGACATTGGCTCGCATGCACACAGTATGTGTGTTATGCCCTCAACAGCTGGCAGATAACCGCAGAACTTGCAAATATCTTTATCTTACAATTTTAGTCTCTTTGCGTGTTTCCGTGGGAGACAGTGTCCTGTCAGAATTCCTATTACTGTCTTAAGCTTAACCCTGTTTAATTTTATTAACTTCCTTGATCTTTTGCCGTAAAAAAGCGTCCAGAGAGCCTTGGATACCCTGTGTCCTCCAAGACTTGACCACCTTAGGTTGGGAGTCTTTGTGATCTTTTCCCCGATAGTGTCCCTCACTATGCAAAGGGATGGTTTAATGTTGGCAACCTCACTATTGTCGAGTAGCCCTCATTTTCTTGCAAGCTCGTCCGCATGTTCGTTTCCTTTAGTATTGCCCAGTTCAGACTGCATAGTGCCTTGAGCACTGTGCGACAGCCGTTGACTGTGTCAGGGTTGACGTTGGTTGATTCCATTGCCTTGAGTGCGGGCTGGCTATCGATGTAGATAGCGATATCTCTTTCGGATACCGATCTTATCTGCATTAAATCAGCCGCCCTGTGGACAACTAGAACCTCTGATTGGAAGATACAACTTGCCGGTAGTCTTATAGACACTTTTAGCTCTGGGTCTTCTGAGAAGATACCAGAACCTGTTCCTTCCTCTGTTTTAGAGCCTTCTGTGAAAATTGCAATTTCATTCGACTAGATTATTGCATTTTTTTGCCAGTCCTCCTTCTCCGGATATATTATATCATACGGAATGTGGAAGTCGACCAAGGAAGCAATTTCATCCTTTAGAATTGGATTGCCTGTCCGAAACTACTGCTACTGAAGTAACCCAGATTAGTGAGTTTTATCGCACTGTTGCCAGCAAGTTTTTTGATCTGTAAATCAAGCAGTGTTAAGTGAAAAAAGTGTCCAATTCTGCCATAGGGGTGGAACGAAGTGCACCTGTAATTTCTATGGAAGCCGTTCTTTAAACCGCCGATAATTTCCTGTAAGCCGTTTTCTTGTTTGTTGCTTTCCATCCTACCAGTGCGCCGTAATGGCTCTTACCGCGACCGTATGCAGCCAGTACACCATTGCAGGTTTTAAACCTCAAATTTTTCTTACTGTTCTTACGACTTACCGCTAAGGCCTCACAAAATATTTACGAGATTTTCATCGAAATTCAACAACCTGAATGTAGTTATGAGGAAGAAGAATTGACTTTTAAATATGTTAGTTGTTCTATTTTGTTAGTTACCCAGTGTTATTATTTAAAAAGGCAAGTTTCATGAAAAATGTACATACGGGGTTAACTTAGAAAATGAACGATTTGTGCTTACAGTGAAAGCAGTTAATTGAGAGCCTATACTGCTCTGGTTACCTTAGAAGTGAGATCCAAGAAGAAGAGTGTCTGCTTGTGATTCAGAGTGCCATGTTACGAATATGAAAATATTACTTTTGCAGACTGTACGAAGGTTCCTACTTAATTTAAAGGAAAACATCTAAAGTGATACTACTATTTTAAAAATACTCTCCTTGAAAATCAATACACTTATAAATGCGGTTGAATCAATTTTCGAAGCGCTTCTTCCACTCCGAACAAGGTAACTCCAAAACACGCGTTTTAAACGCATCAAACGCGTTTTCGGGCAACTTATTGGAGGCGGATGACCCTCAAAGAGTCACTTGATTGAGCCGATTTATGGGAGCTCGCATTGTTGTGGTGGAGAATAATCCGGGCAAACAAATCTGGCAAACAAATGATGGTATTACATTTCGAATTCACGGCTCTACGTTTCTCAAGCGGCAAGGTGGCGACATGGACACAGGGGACCATTTGCTTCGAAGTGCTTCATGCGCGAACAAGTTTTGTTGAATTTGGCTCGCCTTGAGAGACCCATACAATCGACTGCTGTTTACATAGTTTCGGGTTCATATGCATATCAATAAATTCGCGGCCTGTCACGATTTTATAGACGTCTGTTAACGTACCGCGATCGGCACGGGCCTTTTTTAAGCGTTGCCAAGCTTACCATAATTTCACGATAAGTCACATGGCAAGCTTGCAATATCAGTTCCGGCATTGAATCGATGTTTTCTGGCACAACAACCAATTTTGGACGACCTTAGCGGAATTAGTCCTGGAGCGAAATACGACCACGATTGAATTCAGAAAAGCAACGGTGGCCCAGAAGTAGAATCGAGGTGAGCGGCATACTCTAGTTGAGTTAATCCAAGTCAAAAGTCATAAAAAAATCATGGCACGAAAATGTTCACGATTTAATTCCATTTTTTGGCTGGGAAGAATCTTTTAAATCAAATCTGAGCACATTTACCATTAAACACGTCAAACTTTACCTTTATGATGTTAGATTTGACGGATCTACACCAATATGACCATATATCAAAACTTGAGTATAATGGCGATATCGCTGGCAGACAGAATGAACTATTTACCCTGGATCATGGTAACAGAGAATTCAGTCCCCCTGAGCTAGACGAAAGTAAACTAATAAATAAATAAAATTGAATAAAGCTGCTGCAGCAGGCTTGCTGCTTAGTGAGCTGTTTAAAGCAGCTAGAGAAGACCTGGTTGCGAATATGCACTAGCCCATCTGTAAGATGTGGTAAGAGGAAAGCGGACCCGCAGCATGAAATTTCTGCATCGTTTGTCCAATTCACAAGAATTTGGCTGTGCCAACTATAGGGTCCTAAACAACACCTCTAAGATATTTTCTGCGGTATTATGCTGGGATTGAGTACCAGAACCCTCTCTCATAAGATCAAACTGGTTTTGTACAAGACCCTGATCATCCCGGTCTAGCTTTATGGCGCAGAGGCTTGGAGCTTGTCGAAGACGAAGAAGCACTTTGACCAGAGATAGATACTGCGTGTGATTTTCGGTACCGTTGGTATTGACGGGCTTTCTTGCAGTAGAGAAAGCCCGTATCTAAAGTGGGGCACGCAAGTGGAATGTGACGTCAACTAACTTGGAGTGCGTTACTGGGTGAAGCTGGCGAAGAATCGTTAGCTGGAGACGTTTGTTGGTTCAGGCCCAGGTTCACCCCAGATTGTAAGAAGTAAGTTAGTGGTGCCATTGAATCTGAGCACTTGATCTTTTCACGGCCCTTGACACATCTGTCGGTTTCGTGCGTGCTTCTGCGTTTTCAAAAATGTCTACCTTTCCTTTCCTGACCACACAATTATCAAAAACCTTTTTAGATTCGTACTTGCAATGACGACATTGCTCGCATATTTTGCCAAAGTGTCCGAGCAAATTCTGTGATAGCATATTAAGCTTGTACAAGGTGGCGCAAAAGTTATCAGCCGATGTTCTTTGATTTTAATTTTTTTATGAATGAAAAACGTTGATTCTGCTTTTGGATTATATTACTTGATATCTTATATTTTTTTCCATTAAGTCGAGCTAAGTAGCCACAGCCTGAATTGACGACCATTCGGACCCGATTTGTGGCATTTTCCATCACTCTTGCCAGAAATTCCGGCGATAGGTCCTCGCATTCTTGGTCAATGTTCCCTTTGTATGCTTCAAGAGTCTGAGCCTGAGACTCGAGACTTCAAAAAACCCCACAAAAAGAAGTCTGGAACGGTTAAATCAGGCGACCTAGCCGGTCTGCGCAGATCGCTTAGACGAGAGATTAGGTGAACCGGAAATTCAGCTCTTAGAATTTCGGTTGTGGCTCGTGCCACATCCTGTTGAAATTACATGTTCTCCAACCCCAATTCATCCAATTGAGGAAGGAGAAAGGTGTTGTGCATGGCTTTGTAGCACTCGCCGTCCACAACAGTCGTATGGCCCACGAAGTTTTCAAAACCGATGACGCTGCCAGCGTAAACAGCACGCCATGCAGTAACTTTGAGCGGTTGTGATAGCTCTTAGTGGATTATACGCGGATTTTCGGTGCCCCATAAACGATCATTTTACTTATTCACATATCCACAGATATGGAAATGTGCTCATGATGATTTCTGATGAAAAGTTATCTCCTTCGTGGTTGAGATTCAGGATGGCTTGAGCGTAAGTTACACGTGCTTGGCGGTCAACAGCTAACAGCTGTTGCACTATCTGCACTTTGTAAGGGAACATGATGACTTTTGCGCCACCTAGTACTTGTGAATTTAGTGTTTATGCGTTTATGTCTCCTGTGACTTTGCCAGAGTATGAACCATGGCTGTTCATCCTTTTTTAGATACCTTCTAGATAGCGTTGATATCTGCCCTTTAGCACTCTTGAGCCTCTGCTAATTGTCCGACTGCATGGATTGTTCAACGTTCCGAATGTTGTTTTTCTTTTTTTCGTTTGCACAGCCGTCGTGGCCCTATCCGAAGCTTTCGTTTGTTTCGCGACAGTGGGGCTTTCCACGTGGTCTGTTAGTTAATCCACAGCAAGATAGAATTGTTGACTCATTATGGTTTCGTTCGACACCGGCAGCACCGGGAACAATCTTGAAAACCCCTGTTTTATTTTTTCAACAGGCTTAGAATTGGTTGGTTAAATAAAGCGCAAAGATATTAACATGGTTGGGATTTAGTAAATTCACTGGAAAGACTATTTCATTCCATTTAATATTTAAAAACAGTTTCGGGCATACATACGAGGTGTTTTCAAAATAAGGCAACTTTATATTTTTATAAAAAAAATAATGTTGTCACCTTCAAAGTAATCTCCCTCAGATGTAATACACTTGTGCCAACGCATTTTCCAATCCTCGAAGCACTTCTCATAAACACTTTTTGGTGTAGCCTTGAGCTCTTCCAGCGATGCCGTTTTTATTTTCCCAATCGGTACAAATCCCCATCCTTTCATACGTCTCCACAGTTTTGGGAACAGGAAAAAATCGCACGGAGCCAAATCGGTGCAAATCCCCCGGTGCACCAAATCGGTGCAAATCTCCATCCTTTCATACGTCTCCACAGTTTTGGGAACAGGAAAAAATCGCACGGAGCCAAATCCGGTGAATATGGTGAGTGAAGCATGATTGTAGTGTTGTTTTTGGCAAAAAAAAATCTCTCATAAGCAACGATGAATGAGCAGGTGCATTATCGTGATGCAAACGGCGCATAACTTCAAGGTAATACTCCATATTGACCATAAAACCTTGAGCAAACTCATGATGCACTACGCTACGGTAATTGTAAAAAACAGTGATCAAAACTTTGACATTTGATCGAATTTGGCGTGCTTTTTTCGGTCTTGGCTCTCCTGTGTCCTTCCATTGGGACGATTGAGCTTTGGTTTCGACATCTTAACCATACAAGTATTTCCATGATTCGTCACCAATTGTGACGTTATTCAAAAGCTCCTGAGCGATGCTCATGCGACGGTTCTTCTGATCAGAATTAAGAAGTTTCGGAACAAACTTCGCTGGCACACGTTTCATGCCCAAAATATCCGAAAAAATTGCATGACAAGAGCTGCCCGATATGCCAACATCCTCAGCTACTTCTCTTATGGTGATTCGACGATTTTCCAAAAAAATTTTCTTCACAGCTTCGACGTTATCATCTTTTGTTGATGTGCTGTGGACCGAGGTTCGTCATTGGCATCTTCTCGGCCATCTTGGTAGAGCTTGTACCATTTGTAAACATTTTTTTTACTTGGAGCCCTTGATTGCATTTTTTACACAAAATTTGACGCAAATTTTTTGCTCCATTTTTTATAATAATTGAAAATCTCCGAACACACAAAAACACGTGTGCCCCCAATTTGGCAGTATTCCTTGTTTACGTAGCCGTTTTATCAGAACATAACTAAACAAAATTTTTCAGTAAAAACATGGGCCAACTTCCAGTTGGTTTAAAGCCCCATCGCTGAACAATAAATAGTCACGCGGCTTTAGCTATTACACCATTGTATCTTATAAATCTTGAGACCAAGATCTTTTCGCAGAGTTTTTCAGATAGTGGATGGACAAAGGCCAAGTTGCTGCGAACGACGACAAGTCGTTAAATTGGAGTTCTCTTCAACACAAGCTTCCACGATATTTTCTACCGAACACACTGTTCTCGTTTTCGTTGGTGTATCATGAATTGGGTGCGAAATTTTTCACTACCTAATTCCATAAATTGCACGATTAGATGGCTGCTGATGTCTACCGTAGTAGGCGAAGCGCTCTATAAGTTTCGGTTCAACAATTTCAAATCGTTGTTGTGACGTCAACCTTTACACGATGGAATAGAAAACTGTACTGAAAATGCCCACCGAGGAGTTGACTGCGTGAGTTCATCCGCTATAGGACCTCCTTGCAACAGGTTTCCGTGTTGCAATCTTCTTGTTTTACTTGGCGTTATCAGTTTAGCACAATAACAGTCATAACAAAAACGTCACGACTAATTTTCTCTGATAAACGAGTGTAGTCTTAACCACTTCTTAACCATGTCTTAACTACATCTTAACCACGTAACCACTGAACCATTCCAAGCTGGTCCAATCATGGATTTTATGTGGTTTCTTGTTAATTGCTAAGTCGGCTTTGTGTGAGGCAAAGTGTATGCATCCACATACAACTGCCATAAGCTCAAACATTCCAATTAATCATAAGTCTACAGGGCGTATGTATAAACGTTTTGAACTTCTATCTTTGATCGAGGTGAGTATCAATTTTATTTATAGAGATTTCATTAAATTACAAATTGGCATTAACCTTCCAAAACTACAAAAAGCTGAAATGAATTCGCTGCAATTATTTTGTGCACACGATGGATTCGTTGAACCCTAGACCACAGTGTTCCTTGAGTTTGCTTCCTCGGCCAACAATGGACACCAATGTCATGGCAACAGACATTCAGTCATGCCAAACTCTTGATTAATTGGAGATCAGATTTACGTCCAAAATATTTTTTTTTTGTTAAAAACCTCTCTCAAAGGAAGATCGGCTTTGTTGGGCCTTACCGGCATATCAAACAATTTGCCTTTCAAATCACAATGCCATGTGTATGAATATTTTTGCTATTGTATTTGTCATTCCTTGATTGGCAGAGCCATTCTGTATTTTTAGGTATCGTCGTTAGATCTGATTTCGTTTCATTTTTTTATGACAGCCCACTCAAGTCTAGATACGAGTAGTCCTTAATTTTATTACTGGCATCTATTGTAGTACACTAGATGATTTAATGAGCCTCAATGGTAACTTGTTTGCCGCCACTTGGACAACCGTTGATGTATCGATTAATTATACTCGTGTCAGCGTCTCGTGTTTATGATTAATTGCAAGATATACCCACAAACTTACCGTCATCATCATAGAGACAAACAAACTTCATCAATTTCAGATTGTGTTTGCCACCAATTTGTAGTTACCAAACAAAAGAAACACTGACCCAACAAAGGGAACAAAGCGTCATGTATGGCGCAGATTGTCTGAAGGAGGGGATCTTGTCCGATTGGGGTCGCCTAATTGTTACGCTTTGTCATACGGTCATCATATTTATTATGGAAATATATCTCCTTTCAAATTCAATATTCGAAGCGATTTGCATTCGACAATGAGAGCCAGATTGGATACTGATGCTGCTGTTGAATTGTGAAGATATCTTAGATACACAAACGGCACGCAATTGTGCGCGCGGAAGTATGTGACTTACGTATGATGGCTGTTGCGGATGTATCTATGATATGCAGCCTACTCAATGAATATTGACCTAGAGTGTTAAAATATTTTTCGTTTTCTGGAGCCGAACAAATAACCACGATGGCATTGACCATTCATCGAGGTGATACTTTGGGATATTGAGAATTGTATAAATATGATCGCTGGATAAGAATTGATTATCATTCGATCGCTTGGACTACTGAAGCGATTAACTACATCAGTATGGTAAGAAAACGCCGAAGAAGGATTAAGGTACCCATGGATTAACCTGATATTCTTCTCTTTTAGAAAATCTTACTTGTTGGATTAGCCGTTTTGGCAACAGCTTGTGGACAGCTGTTGAATCAGTACCAGGCTCCCCTGGATAGTTTAGCCGCTATTGAGGAGATTGAAACTCTAGAGGAGCCCTCGAATTTATTGGCTGACAATGGATATCGCTACAAGACGGTTAAACGCATTCGTTACCGTCATCGTCGTGATGTAAGTGAACTTGCTGCTCCTGAATACCTACCTCCAGTTCAAGAAGTTGCTCCTGAAGTTCCATCCAATGAATATTTGGCACCGAATGCTGAAGAAGCTCCAGTTCCAGAATATTTGGCTCCATTTGTACCAGAGGCTGTAGCTGCTGATGAAGAATCTACAGTTCTTGCTGATGATGGATACAGGTACAAGACTGTTCGCCGATTGCGTACTCGTCACCGTCGTGATGTGAGTGAACTTGCCTCTCCCGAATACCTGCCCCCAATTCAAGATCATGCTGTCGAACTACCAAGCAATGAATACTTGGGACCAATTGCGGCAGCTGAGGCCCCAGTTTCCGAAATCGCTTCTGGATTACTTGCCGATGATGGTTATCGTTACAAGACAGTGCGTAAACTGCGTCATCGTCAGCGTCGTGATGTGAGTGAGCTTGCTTCCCCCGAATACCTGCCACCAGTTCAAGATCTTGCTGTCCAGCTACCTGGCAATGAATACTTGGCACCAATTGCCGCTGAAGCCCCAGTTTCCGAAATCGCTTCTGGATTACTTGCGGATGATGGTTATCGTTACAAGACAGTCCGTAAACTGCGTCATCGTCAGCGTCGTGATGTGAGTGAGCTTGCTTCCCCCGAATACCTGCCACCAGTTCAAGATCTTGCTGTCCAGCTACCTGGCAATGAATACTTGGCACCAATTGCCGCTGAAGCCCCAGTTTCCGAAATCGCTTCTGGATTACTTGCCGATGATGGTTATCGTTACAAGACAGTCCGTAAACTGCGTCATCGTCAGCGTCGTGATGTGAGTGAACTAGCCTCCCCCGAATACCTGCCACCAGTTCAAGATCTTGCTATCCAGCTACCAAGCAATGAATACTTGGGACCAATTGCCGCTGAAGCCCCAGTTTCTGAAATCGCTTCTGGATTACTTGCCGATGATGGTTATCGTTACAAGACAGTCCGTAAACTGCGTCATCGTCAGCGTCGTGATGTGAGTGAGCTTGCATCCCCCGAATACCTGCCACCAGTTCAAGATCTTGCTGTCCAGCTACCTGGCAATGAATACTTGGCACCAATTGCCGCTGAAGCCCCAGTTTCCGAAATCGCTTCTGGATTACTTGCCGATGATGGTTATCGTTACAAGACAGTCCGTAAACTGCGTCATCGTCAGCGTCGTGATGTGAGTGAGCTTGCATCCCCCGAATACCTGCCACCAGTTCAAGAACTTGCTGTCCAGCTACCTGGCAATGAATACTTGGCACCAAATGTCGCTGAAGCCCCAGTTTCCGGAATCGCTTCTGGATTACTTGCCGATGATGGTTATCGTTACAAGACAGTCCGTAAACTGCGTCATCGTCAGCGTCGTGATGTGAGTGAACTTGCTTCCCCCGAATACCTGCCACCAGTTCAAGATCTTGCTGTCCAGCTACCTGGCAATGAATACTTGGCACCAATTGCCGCTGAAGCCCCAGTTTCCGAAATCGCTTCTGGAGTACTTGCGGATGATGGTTATCGTTACAAGACAGTCCGTAAACTGCGTCATCGTCAGCGTCGTGATGTGAGTGAACTTGCTTCCCCCGAATACCTGCCACCAGTTCAAGATCTTGCTGTCCAGCTACCAAGCAATGAATACTTAGCACCAATTTCCGCTGAAGCCCCAGTTTCCGAAATCGCTTCTGGATTACTTGCCGATGATGGTTATCGTTACAAGACAGTCCGTAAACTACGTCATCGCAACCGTCGTGATGTAAGTGAACTTGCTTCCCCCGAATATCTACCACCAATTCAAGGTCTTGCCGTCGAGCTACCCAGCAATGAATACTTGGGACCAATTGCCGCTGAAGCCCCAGTTTCCGAAATTGCTTCTGGATTACTTGCCGATGATGGTTATCGTTACAAGACAGTCCGTAAACTACGTCATCGCAACCGTCGTGATGTAAGTGAACTTGCTTCCCCCGAATATCTACCACCAATTCAAGATCTTGCCGTCGAGATACCCAGCAATGAATACTTAGGACCAATTGCCGCTGAAGCCCCAGTTTCCGAAATTGCTTCTGGACTACTTGCCGATGATGGTTATCGTTACAAGACAGTCCGGAAACTGCGTCATCGTAACCGTCGTGATGTTAACGAAATTCAAGCTCCTGAATACCTGCCACCAGTTAATGCAGCATCTCCAGCTGTTGCTGACATTCCGCTCATTAGTAGCGAATACTTAGCGCCGCTCCAGCAACACGAGAACATTTTAGCCAATGATGGCTATCGTTATAAGACTGTCAAGAGATTCAAAGTCCGCCGGCATTAGATCTTGTAGTATTAAGTGGAAACCATAATATTTAGAAAGCGAAAGATAATAAAAAAGAACTAATTAGTTGTATTAAACAGGGTTTAAACTAGTTTACGAGTCATTGTCAGGTTGAACGTGTACTAAGGAGCTTGAGAAGTATCTGTTCAGAAGGTGATCTTTGACGCATGTTGCGAAAGGTGTTGCCAAACTGTTCTTTCTCCTTTCTTGCCATGGTATTGTCATTGTATTGTATTGTATTGTTGAACTATCAATCAGTTCCAAATTGGAGATAGATGCGGTGGTGGCATTAAATCTGCCAAATGTCAAACAAGAAAACCAAATGACATTAACAGAGTTTCCGTAAGTTGTTCTTCAAGTCGGAGTCATCGACACTAGACTAGACACTAGAGCAAGGGAAGTTATTATATTTAAATCGCATAAGGTGTTGAAGTTATTAATTTTTTGTTACCATTTATTTCCAATTGAGTATAAACGAGCCACAGACTCACTAGACATGTGCAAAATTTACGATATCTGACGTCAATAAATCGCAAAACTTTTTTTGCATATTTTATGCGATAGCCAAATTGTCAACCATTTGCCTGCAAAGATCCGTAAGATACGCATTTATCTCAAAATTATTTCAGCCAATAAACAACTTTTTAGTCAAATTTGTATTCGTATTTTTAGTTTGAAATTTTTAATTTAAAGGGCAAGGTTAAGTAATGAATTTTGTGATACAACTTTATTCAGATTTAAAATTTATGCTTATTTATCATGAATTTAATTAATTCGATTTCTGTTCTCTCTCTCCCTCTCTTGTTGTTTTTTTAGTTTATGAATGAATATTAAAAACTAGCGCGGTTCATTTGAATTTTTTTATCTCGCTTCTTTTTTAACTGATCAAAATAAAAAATAGGAAATAATGAAATAAGATAATAGTTGGTCTAAGGGAAACAATCGAAATAATACATGTTTAAGAGAATTCGTATGATACCCTATTGATTCTATTTGAACCAATTTAACACAGCAATTTAAATAACAAAGTCACTTATAAGATATTTGCTAGCCATCTATTGCCACCTCCGCTGGGTATGCAACGATGCCAAAAGGTCGAGGCCAACGAAAACTTTCGTCGACTTCGATAATGCAGAAGAGAAATTTTTTGACAACCAATGGTGACTGCTATAACTGAGAATTCTAGACGGTGTCAATGACGCTTTCATGAAAGAAGCTGGGAATATCCCTCTCAAGATCATACAGTGCGTCATGTAGTCCACCTAGAATGGTTGAGACAGTTTGTCGCCAATACGAAAGCACCACGGCCAAAACCCAGACTACGTATTGTCGAAAAGAAAGAACTCCTAGATCTCATTCCCGGTCCCACATTCCGAAGGACATGATAGAGCGCAACCTCCGACACCTCAATCTCGAGTTTAACAGCAAGAAATGGGAGGCTATTGAAATCGGCAGCTGGCACGGAAATTGTGAATAAACTCAGCCACAAAGCCATGTCACTACTACGCAAAGCCAACTACAAGGTCCCGGTCGAGATAACCCGATGCGAGATCAGACCTTTCATAGTCGCCCTTCGTAGAAAGCCGAAGGGCAATACGAACGGCCATGCTGAAGATAATATAAATAAATCTTTACCACAGTAAGGCCAGCACCAAACTTGTATATCTTATGGGTAAGGAAAACATCGGCATCGCCCTCATCCAAGAATCTTAGATAACCCTATGCAAACTCAGAGGACTGAACTCAATCGAATTGGTGACCTACAAGGCCGAGACAGGTAATGAAAATATAATTAGGGCTTGCATAGGTCAAAAATCTAATATTAAATTATCTATCCCAGGGTCCTAAGTAATGACGACCAGACAGTCGTCAGCTAAAAATGGCCGAAAAAGCTGCTGCTTTCCTCGACATACATGCAGTATGAATCAACTGACGAACCGCCTCCATCAATACTAAACTTACTTATCAGTAAGGTAGAGCAGGAAAGGTCCGATGTGAATATTGTGAGTTGAGGTGAGTTCCTATTACTATAAATAACAGCGTTGTAATGTAGCTTATAAAACTCTATCACAATGTGACCCATTTTCCCATACTGAACTAACTTCATGGGCTTAAAATTCTATCTCCGTAAGAAAATTACCCACTACTACTTTATTTATAGAAGTACCAAACTGGACAGAAACTCGACCTTTAATGAGTTCGATGCGCTCTCTGACCCCATACAATGAATTGTATCCCTGTTTCCTTATACTGAAATCAATATTTCAATATACATGCACAGTTGTGGGTGTCTTCGACATTGCGGACAGAAAACTCCCGAAGGAATACCAGACGTTGATAGTCATGCCGCCAACACTCTGATAAGTACTCGTGTACTGTTGATGTGCTTTCCCCTCTTGACTCGTCAGAGCATTGTGTCATATCAGCTAATTCCTGATAGATTCTTAAAAGAGCTATATGGAACTACAAGAAAGCCAATTGGAGCGGTCTTAACATCTTCTTTAGGAATTTTAGCTGCTCGTTATATTTCCTGGATAACGACGTGGATGCCTCTGCTGATATGATCAAAGACATTATTCTCTTTGAAATGAGATCCTGTATCCCTCATCGGATTAAGCGTATCGTAGAAAAGTCATGATACGACTCGAGTTGTAACGAGGCTATCAGGGTTAGAGAAATGTTTTTTCGGTCCTTCAAGACCAGCCCAACTGAGGAAATTCGAAAAAAGTTCAAAAGAGCCAGAAATGACTGCAACGCCTTTCTTAAGCGAGTGAAATTCCAATACGACCAAAAACTGAAGCAAAAAATACTACAATGTCCCAAAGGTAGTAAAAATTTTTCGTCATTCGTCAAAAACATTGGAAATTCTGCCTCATCCTCCATGTCTCCGCCTACACTTGAGAGCGTCGAATCTTCAATGGACCGAATCCACTTCGCTCTTGTGTAGTAGCAAGAGTTCTTAAAGATCTTAACATTCACAAATTTGCTGGTCCAGATGGCATATCTCCCCTCTTTCTGAAGAGGTGTTCTTCCTTCCTGGCAAAACCACGCGTAAACGTTTTCATCAATCCTAATCTTTAGGACTCTTTCCGAGCAGATGGAAAACAGCATTTGTCCAGCCCGTCCCTAAAAAAGGCGAATCTTCTTCTCTGCCCTCTTACAGTCCCATTGCACGTATGCCCCTTCTTTCCAATGTCATGGAAATGCTGATAAACTGTCAGCTCATGAAATATCTCGAAACACGAAAACTTCTCAATGACCGGCAATATGGTTTTCGTAGCAACAGGTCCACTGGTGATTTGATGGCATGTCTCACCGAAAAGTGGGACCAAAGTGTACATCAATCTGGCGAAAGCAAGATAGTTGCACTTGATATTTATAAGGCATTTGACAGAGTTTGGCATCAGGCTGTTTTGTCGAAAATGCGTGCTCATGGAATCGACGACTCTCTTCTTCAATGGATTAGAAATTACCTTTCGGAACCTTCAATTCAAGTTATTTTAGTTGACTTTAAGTCTGATATTCACAAAATAAGTGCTGGTGTGAACCAGGTCTCCCTTCTGTCTCCGACGCTCTTCTTAATTTTCATTAATGATCTCTTGTCTGCTACTTCTAATCCAATATACTCCTTTACTCTCTACTTTTCATATTCGTTCCCGGACTCACGTCCCTGTTCTTCGGCTGTAGAACGGGAACGCCAGCGTATGTTAAGCTCATTAAATTCTGATATTAATAGCATAATTAATTGGGGAACCACTAACAGAGTAGAATTTAATGCTGTCTGCTGTCGTTTAAGCGAAATTTAAACACCCAGCTATTTTCCGTGAATGCTACTTGCCTCGTGGAAACCGGAAAACTTTCCATTCTCGGTATGTATGATAACTGTCGTTGGAATGACCAAATATTCGATGTCGTCAAAAATGCTGCGAAATGTTTAGGTTTCCTCAAGCGATGTAAGAAATAATTTACCCGCTCTGATCTGGGCTCAATATATAAGGCATTTATCCGCCCGAAATTGGACTACAATGCCAACATCTGGTCGGGTGCGCCCAAAACATCTACTAGATAAGATTCAAAACTGTGCGATAAAACTCATAGGTGATACTAATATCACTCAAACAATGGACACCCTCGAACACCGACGTAATTCCTCGTGTCTCACTCTGTTTTATCGCTGTTTTCACCATCAGTGCTCCATAGGAACCGCCAGTAGCATTCCGCGCCCTCAAATTTTTAACCGTAACACCTGTCTCGCTATGAATGCTCATCAGTGTACCCACAAGCCCACTTTCGGACGTACTCTAAAATATCATGATTCGTTCCTAAGCCGTACAACTCTGTTATGGAATGCCCTGCCTCTTTATTTCCTAGTCAATATAACCCTCAAACATTTAAAACTAACTTTCACCGGTACCTCTCTTTCCATTCTCCCTAATTTTCCTTCGCCCGCGCTGTGTGCAAACATTTTAAGGGTACTTAAATCCCTTGAACGCGAGCAAATTATAAAAAAATAATAATATTGCAGTCCTGTAGTATACGATATTTCGGTGAATTTATTTCCGTAGTTACTAGTTATAAGGGGTGCTACAATTCACGGTGAACCTGAGTCTCAACTAACAAGCCTCTCCAGTTAGCCCGGTCTTTAGTTAACAGTCTCCAGTTGCGCATTCCAAGTCAGTTGAGGGTCGCTTCTATCTGTGCACTCCGCCTAAGATGAGGTCGAAGACTTTGCGGGCCAGACCATTGGTATCCATCCAATCAATATATTCTAGCCCTCTCAGACGACTGATGCTTAGCTTTCTGACTAGGTCGATTTCACTATAAAACTCGTATAGTTCGTCATTGAACCATATCCTCAAAAGCGCGTCCAACAGACGAGACCGAATACTTTTGGAATAATCTTCCTCCCGAAACGACTAAGGACATCTTCCGGTCCTTTCAATAAAGTCCATATTTCAGCGCCAGGGATGATCAAAGTTGAAATATAGGGTCACCTTAGTGTTTCAGGATAGGGCGTTAGTTCTCAATTGCCTTTTCAGCCCAAAGAAACAGCGACCGGTAGGGGTAATCTTTCATTTTATTTCTGCTGTGCTATTATTGGCAGAATTTACAGCAGACCCGAGGTAGACAAAGTCCCTTATTATCTCGAAATTATAGCTGTTGACTGTGGCGTTCTCTGTAATTCGTCGATATTTTGAGTGCCGCTAAACCCATTTTGGCAGCTTCCGTTTCAATACCAGCGGGCACACCCGTGACCGCTCGCTGAGTTCTGCCAAATATGTCAATATCATCAACGATTCTGTTATATAGTAGTTGTACAGATTGTACCTATAGTGTTCGGTTATGAGTTCCGCACAATGATAAAGAAATCATATGACAGCACATCACGTTGTTTAAAATCTTTTTTGATATCAAAGATCTCGATGAAGTTGTTACCGATCTAGGCGAAGCAGCAAGCATTCTGTATCGTCATTCTGCACAACTAGACGAGTTTGGCAGGGATGCTAAAACAAGGCATGGCTCTATATAGCTCATCTCTATAAATGCCGTCATATGCGGCCTTAAAATCGAAAACACAATGCGTATTGATTTGGACTTCTGGAGTTTCTTTCCAGAATCTCCCAAAGATTTAAAATTTGCTCGATTGTGGACTTCCCTGGTCTGAAACCGCGCTGATAGGGGCCAATCAGGTTGCTGGCGAAGAATTTTAAAATGTTCACACTATATTGCAGATAAAATCTTGTATGCGATACTTATGCCTCTATAGTTGACGCAATTGAGGAGTGTCCTTTTTTGTATATCGGTCAAGCGATACTGAGATTCCATTCATCAAGCATACACTCTTCTGACCAGATCTGAGAAATGCTCTCCATAAAGTCACTTCCAGCAGCTTTGAATACTTAGGGCGGCCAGTAGTCATCTTAGATATTGCTTTCGTTACTTCGTTTTGGTCAGACGGACGGAAGTTTTGACTATCTTCGCCTAAGTTGAGTGATCTGTTCTGCCTGACGGTGGGATGTTGAACTTCTTCGCCGATATACAGTCGGCAGACAAAGTTTTTCCATATTCTCAGCAGCAACGGTGACTCTAACTACAAGGTTTCCTACTTCATCTTTACAAGCTTGTGTAGCCCTTAGCACGTTCTTTTTACCTGTTGGTAAAAATTCCACGCGTTATTCCTCGAGTACAACCTCTCAATATCTTTGATCGCGCACTTTTCGTGCTCTCTTTCCTTCTTCTGAAAAAACCGATATTCTTCCCGTCTCTTCTACTCGTAAAGCTCACGAATAGCTCTGATCCTTCATTGTAGCGCCGTTTTGTATGCTCCTTGTTTAGCCGCATTTGCTTGCTGGCATTCTTCATCAAACCAGGGATGTCCTGCTGGTGGTTGGGCGAAACACAGCACATCAGTTGCTACGTCTCTGATGGGACGTTGGCAGCGTTGGCACTGGTCTTCGGTACTTGATGCTGGCGGCATAGGTGTTACTGAGAGATTTCGGAGTACATGTTCGCCGAAGATACCGGCGTTCTCTTGCGATTGCAGATTTTCTACGTTATATCTTCTCACAGTAGTACTTCTTTGTTGGGGCGCTTGGAAAATCGGCATTCGTTCCATGGCTCGAACGCGAGGAGTCAATGTTAGCTGTCCGGAACGTTCGAATGTCTCGAACACTGAAGGCATGTCTTACTTCAATCACAATGTGATCAATTTGTTTCAACGTTTCATGATCCGGAGACCTCCATGTCCTATTTCTTGTATATATTGAGATGAGGAAACCATGTGCTTTTTATAGTGATATGTCGTCCCGCCGTAAAGTCAATAAGCCCATGTCCGTTGCCTGACGTGGTATCGTACCGCCTATGCTTGCCAACTATCCTACCAAGGGTGAAACTCTATGAGTTGATGAGGACACACGCATTGAGAATCTATTTTTCTTTAAAGTCCACTTTTCTTTCTTTTTAAATTAAACTACTCGTAACAAGTTTTTAATTGTGCTTCCTCCATTCCACTACTACAAATCAAGAAATAAGAAATAATGAAGTTTGATTTATGTCATTTGAAAATTGATAGACAAGAATTTAAAAGAAAAGACGAGAGTGAAGAAAACGAAAATCGCTTCGAATATGTTTGGTGCTGAACCCAACAACGACAATAACATTGGCAGCGCAGCACCAATAACACAGACGGCAGCAAGATTTTCATCAACGATTGTCTCACTGATTACACGAGGTCACTTTTGAAGAAGGCTAATGAACTCAACCATAGAAATAAATGTAAATACGTGTGGGTTGGAGATCCATCTATATCTATCAGGAAAAGGCAAGGTGATCGTGTAATTAAAATGAATTCTTTGGAGGATATACATAATAAACTTGCAGCTTGATTTGTTTAAACTTGATGAATTCTATTAACTTCAATAATAATTTAGTTATAGATCCTCATATTGATTTTTATTAAAATCTTTATTAAATTCAATATAATACGAGTATATTTACTAAGATACGATAATTCCGCTTGGTTGTCAAAAGGAAAAACCCAGAGAGAATAAAAAGAAAGAAATGATCAAAGAAGAACGCGAATATGTCAGAAAGTGTTTTAACATTAACATGACATAGAGCGCCATCTTTGTTACAAGTTAACTAAAATATTTGATGTTTGTATTGCCACGTAGATAGATGTATGATGACAATCTTTAACACGCCCTCTCAAGACACACATCAAATTCTTCGTTTTGAATTTTTGCACTTGTTAAATCCAAGTCCACTCAAGCACTTTTCATGATTCACTTTAGGTAGTGGTTTAGTCAGTACATCCGCTATCATGCTTTCCGACTACACGTGCTCCAACATAAATTCTCCATCAGCTATCGATTCGCGGACAAAATGATGTTTGACGTGAATGTGTTTTGCACGCGCATGGAAAACAGGATTATTCGCCGAACATTGAGCTCCTCGATTATCAACAAAGATAGTTACATCAGCATAATCACACAATCACAGCTCATATAATATCCTACGCAAATATATTGCTTCCTTCGCTGCCTTTGCCAGACTGACGTATTCTGCCTCCGTTGATGATAATGCAACAGTCCGTTGTTTCTGCGACTTCCATGTAATTGCCGTGCCGCTGAGTAGAAAACCGTAACCAGTGTATGAGTGACGATCTACTGTGCAACCACCCCAAACAGCATCAGTGTATCCAATTAGTGGCTTGTCGTTTTTTGTAAACACTAATCCAATCTCCGTAGTACCAGCAAGATATTTCTGAAGACGTTTAACAGCAAGCCAGTGAAACCTTTTTGAATTATTAGTAAACTGCGCCAACCTTGAAACAGTATTCGCAATATCGGGACGGGTGGTAACTGATAGGTACATAAGGCCTTCAATTATCTCACGAAACGGCCAATCCTCTTGCCAATCATCTTGCCAATCATCTTGCCAATCATCTTGCCAATCACCACCTTTCTCATCATCAAAGCTCGGATTTACTTCTAATGGCGTAGCAACAGAATTACAATTGTCCATTCCGTATCACTTGAGAAAACCTGTCTGGGTGAGTTAAATTTTGGGCTCACCTTGGTAAGTCTCCAGCCCAAGACAAAATTTAGCAGGGGCAAGCTCTTTTATTTCAAAATCTCTTAAGAGCTTATTTCGCATATCCGAAAGATACTCCGTCTCTCGAGTCACAACGAGTATGTCATCCACGTACACAAGCACGAACAGCAAACTCCCTCCATTATTTTTGTAAAATAAACATGGATCATTTTTCGAAGGCTTCAATCCAAGGCTCAACAGTTTGATGCTCAGCTTAACATAGCATTGGCGTCCAGCTTGGCGTAATCCATACAGGGCCTTCCGCAGCCTGCCCGCATTGCCGCCATTACGTATGTACTCCATCAATTTCGCCGCCCGAGTTCCTACGTCTGGTTTTTATCCTTTCCAGCATCTCAGTCAACATTACAGGCAACCTCATGATCACTTCTTCGTCCAATGATCCATTCAAATATGGTGTTACTACGTCAAATTGCCAAATTTTAAATTCCAATTGGATGGCCAGAGCTAATAACATACGCAGCATCTCCAGTCTTGCCACAGGAGCAAACGTTTGGTAATAGTTGACTAAATACTTCTGACTGTACCTCTTGGCCACCAGTCGAGCTTTGCATCTCTCTACTCTGCCTTCAGGAACATGCTAGTTTGAAAGAACCCAACGGCATTCAACAATATTTGTCCTATCGTTCTTTTCAATAATCTCCCAGGTATCATTCTTGATAAGACTCACTACTTCAGACTCCATTGCATCTTTCCATTCATCGCATTCGTCGCTTTTCAAGGCATCCTCTGCTACTGATCTCTGCTACTCCAGCAAACGCAGTATAGTCATCAGGGTCAGATTCAGTTCCATTAATGCTGGTCCCGTCTTCATTTTGCCGTGCTGCCATTCAGCGCGTTATCCGAAACAGCTTCTTTGGTCGCCCTCTGATTCCAGTATGCAGCAGCCGTGGTTTTTCTGGAGTTCTCTCTTCTTCATCTTCAGATTTCTTCGTTAAGTTCGGTACTACAGATTGATTTTCAGACACTTCATTGGCCTTTAATGGACGTGGTGAAAACTCAACAATCTTTGGGTTACTTTCAGCAATTTCTGCTTTCTCTGTCGATGTTAACAACTCTTCCAAAGCAACCGTATCCTGTGGAATGTTCTGAAACTCCTCCAAAAATCTCACATCCCGTACTTCAAGTATCTGATGTTTATTTGGGAACCATTCTTGGTATCCCTTTTTATTCCGAGGGTATCCCACGAATATCGTTTTCCAGTCCATTTTTCAAAAGGAATATTGTTGCTCAAACTGCTAGTCTGACATCGGTTTCATATATGACAGACAGTGGAGACGACTTCAGACCAAAAAGCACTTAAGCCAAACTGTATCAACAAACATCTTGCCATGTCCTCTCCGATACTCCATTCTGCTGTGGAGTCCGAGCAACGGAAAGCCTCATTTCTATATCTTGTTCATTCATATACATATCAAACTCAGCATTTCAATACTCACGACCAGTATCCGACTGCAAGCATTTAATTTTCATTCCAGTCTGCTTCTCCACAAAACTCTGGTACAGCCTGAACGCATCAAACACTCAGCACTTTTCTGGCAAGAAATACACTTCGTACCACCCAAAGACTCCACCCTGAAGGGACCAACAACATGAGAGTGCACGATTTTTAGTACTTCATTACACGGCACACGACCTTTAGAAAAAGGTACTGCAGTCATTTTACTTCACAACGCGATAATTGTGCAATGTTTTTATCATTAACCGCGGACACTACACCATCATGAACCAGCTGTAATAAGCCTTTGCTGTTCAAATGACCCAACCTTTCGTGCCACTTCAACAGTTCGGAGCACTCGGGTTGGACAATCGCTTCCGCACACACACCATTTTCACGAAGAAAATATAGACCTACTCTACGATCTGCAATTATCGACATATTGCCATGCTCATAACGAATATAAGCGTCATTTTTATGAAATATCAGTTCGTGACCCCTATTCGTGATTTTCGCAACCGATATCAAATTTGTTCATAAGTCAGGTACAAACAACGTGTCCTTAAGTTCTATCAGACGATAGCCACTTTCATTTGCCACTGAAACATGAACTACTTTCCTTCCCTACATCAGCTGATGCTTTAATGGCGCGATTCACTCATAGATTTGCACGATATGTATCAGTGGCATTCGTACTAACCGTATGACTAGCTGCATAGGACTACGCATTTTTGTGTATGACAGTGACCATTGCGGTCTTAGTACCGAAATAACCGTTCCGAACGAAATTGCGGAATTGGATGAGTTTGTTCAAAGGCATTCTTACAACTATAGTAGGGTGCGTTGGACGCACTTCTCAAGAATACTGGCAAGAGTACTCTCCTCGAATTCGTTCAAGCCACCCTCCAGAAGAAGTCTGTCAAACGAGGAGATTGACGGGTATCTTAAACTAATGGACGAGACAATCAAACGCACAATGGACAAAACGATACCCCGGTATCAATACACTGACAACGAAGACCTATTCCGCAACGCAACTATTGATGCACTGCACCGACATAAAAGTTGACTGCTGTCAAGACCAAAAACCTTGTACAGATAGTTTACTGACAGACATAACCCGGAGATCTTGACACTACAGTCGTCGATCAAAAACCTCCAAACATTAATAAAAGAAAATTATAGAAATTCTGTAAGTTTGTATTGGAACAACAAAATTCGGGCTATAAACACCAGCAACCCGAATATGTTCCCACAAATAAACAAAATATTTCGGAGAAAAGATCAAAACGACCCTTCGTGTCTTAAAATCGCCCGAACGACGGAGAACGAGCACATACTCATAGCAGCAGGCATAGATCCGAATGAGGCCGTTGATGATGGTAACTTCTTTCTGATCGAGGATCCACAGGAGAAAGTAGAGGCTATAGGAGCTACTTTCCAGGAAGTGTACAAGGCGAATGACATCATTGGCCCGAACCACGACCTGGAAAATCCAGTCCTTATGCACAACTTCTACCTTCGAAATGAAATAGTGAACTGGCGATTCGAGAGCTCGGGTTTCACCCAGTTCAGTGACGAGAATATGGCAAATAATGTCATCGCCGACCATAGGGTATTACCCCCGTTCATTTCGAAAAAGGAGCTCCAAACCATCTTCGAATCGCGTAAAAGTAAGAAATCAGTGGGAACCGATGAAATACCGAACGTTGTGCTTCAACATCTCCCACTAGAAGCGGTGGACATTTATACCACCCTGTTTAATAATGCAATGAATAATGCACATTATCCAGCGCATTGGAAAACTGCGGTGGTACATCCCATTCCCAAAAGGAATAAAGATACTTCCAATCCGGCCAAACTCCGGTCGATCAGTCTTCCTCCAAACATCAGTAAGGTTTTCGAGAAGGTGATCAATAGAGTCCTGACTAAGTGGGTTGAGGACAAACATATAGTTCCGGATAATCAATTCGGTTTCAAGGCTGGGCATGATATCATTCATGCTGCGTCTAAGCTGGTTTCTGATATCCAATGGAACAAAGGCAAAAAACAGTGCACTGGTGCCTGCCTGATTGACTTGGAAAAGGCCTTCGATACCGTATGGTTAGAGGGGCTCTTCTTCAAGCTGAACAGGTTGGGCATTAGTAAACCACTGCTGTATATTCTTTTTGATATGCTCTCCAATAGACAGTTCATCGTGAAGAATGGCGATGTGACTTCTGCTGGAATATTTAACATTAAAAACGGTCTGCAGCAAGGTGCGGTAAATTCGCCGATCCTATTCAGCATTTACACAAGTGTCTAATGGGTTCACTCCACCATGCCATAGCATACGCAGACGACCTAATCGCGTACAGAACAAGTCCAAATATTGAGGTCATTGATATGCTTTTGCAACGTGACTTCGACAAAATCAAGCGATATTGCTTCGACTAGAAGTTGAAAATCAACGTTCAGAAATCGAAAACCATTCTGTTTAGGACGCCTTTGTCTGGGGTCTCTAGGGATACCAGAAAGAATTGGCGGAAGTTTTCGATCGTGGGAAAGCACGGGCAGCCACTTGCTTGTCGAAATGTAGTCAGATACCTTGGCATCTGGCTAGACCAATATCTGTATTTTAACAAACATATAGATATTGCTCTGGCCAGAGCCAAAGGTGCTTTTGGCCTTACAAAGAGACTGTTTTACAACAGCCAACTCAATGCGAGGGTGAAGGTGATCTGCTACATGGCCCTTATCCGGTCTATGTTTGTATTTGGATGCCCAGTATGGTTCAACGTGAGAGCAAGTTTATTGGAAAAGACTCGGGTGTTTGAGAGGGCTTGCCTTAGAGCTTGTCTTCGCTTATACAGAACACCAGAGTGTGAGTTCATAAAATTCTATCCTAACGAGGTCTTGTACAATAGGGCGAACCTAATAAGAGTGGACAATTTTGTTATTAAGTTGACTCGAAGGCACATTGCAAGAGCAATGACGTCGTCGAATAACGTGATCTCTGGGGCTTACTACCCTAATTATATGTATCATGAGAGCGTTCGCTTTGACGGTTTTGTTCCTCCTGAAGTGTTCCTCTACTTCGAAATGAAAGGTCTGATCCAGGACAAATTAGGGGTGCCGCTAATCTTCCATATCTCTAGAACAACCGCGGACAGGTGACTCAACTACGACAGAGACATCGCACACGGCAGTGCGACATATATCTATATATTAGATGTAAGTAGATTTATTTCCAGGTAGTCTGTAGGCTTTTAGTGTTAAGTTTTATAATAAAATTAAAATTAAAAGTGTCCATGTACTAAGTTTTTGCATAAAAATGTTTTCTTAGTTTAAGTTGTATTATCGTAACTATAAGAATAAGAATAAGAACTGTCCTAAACGTCGAAAAACATAATTTTTAAGAGTTATGTTTAACATAGAGTGCCGCAGGGGCCAGTAAGTTAGTATAACATTATTTGTAAGTTATTATTATTATTATTATCAAGGGAACGATACAAATTAATTTGTAGGGTCCGGGATTTAACACCGGGGTACTATGCCCATGTGGCGCGTTTTGTCAACAGCACGCGGAGACTGAGTTCCCATGTGGTCAACCACCTACGTACTTACCGCGCCCAACTCTGCTTGATTTCGGTATTTGTAAGTTATTTAAAGTAATTTTTAAGCATTTTTTTGTCTAGCATGTAAGAGTAAATTAAGTACATAAATAAAAATGCATAAAAACAGAAACTGAACTGAACTTAAAATTTCCAGGTTTATGTAGTCCCTTCCCTTTAAACTTTGTTAATAGATTTGGATGCATACTGTTAGTACTCCCAGCAGCCATGGCTGTCACAATTTTACCACTTGCCTGCTTTCGTGCCTCACTTTCCTCAAATATTTTGACTTTTAACACCTCAGAAGTCGGCAGCTCATGACGCGACTCAATCGCACAGTGAAAGTTTTCGTAGGAAGAAGGAAGACTATACAGCAACATAATAAGGACTGAAACGAATAAAATTTGGAAAATTCAAAGTAAAAAAAAAAAATAAATTTTCATAATTCATGTAAATTTTTTTTGTTTGCCTTAAAACTCTGTTTTTATTAAATTCATTCACAATTACAAAAAATAAAAAAAATTATTTGGGTTCCCATTCTTTCCTCAACTTTTTCGAATGTCCTTCATAAGGTTGGTGACAGTTACATCCGTGGTCTTTTTGGACGCTCTTTTCTATTTAGCACTAAAATATTTTACGTCCTTTGCACACTGCTCACTTTTCCTCAATTTAGCTTCGACCAAAGCCCAATACCTTTCAATGGGACGGCACTGTGGAACATTGGGTGGATTCATATCTTTTGGGAGAAAGTCGACATTTTTAGCAACAAGAAAGCTCAACGTCGCATGAGCATAGTGAGCTGAAGCTAAATCTGGCCAAAATAATGTTGAACCCTCGTGTTTGTTTAAGAAAGGAATCAACCGTTTTTTTAGGCACTCGTTAATGTACACTTCTTCGTTAATTGTTCCCGTTGTAATAAACGATGAGCTTCTGTGTCCACATTGGCAAATGGCCTGCCAAACGAGATATTTTGACCCGAATTTTTCCATCCCAATCGATATTGTTGATTGCGGAAGAATCTCAGCTTCAAACGAGTTGTAAAACTGGGCACCTGGAAGAGTAGTAAAGTCGGCTTTGACATAAGTTTCGTCATCCAAAACCAAGCACGCTTTCTTGTTGCCGATCAACTCGTATAGCTTTCGGGCTCGTGTTTTTATGACTTTTTTTTGCTTTTCAGTAACTTTTTGTATTTTTTATTTTTTCCGTGTTTTTAGACCGTTACGTTTTTTGGTATTACAATTCCGAGCAACATCTCTGGATGACATAGTCCGGTTTTTTACGATGGTACCCACTATTTTCCTGTCCAAATTTGTATCATGTGCTCCACTTTTAGCTCCACTTTTCTGTTTTCGCTTAACTGTCAACGTCTCCAAATATCGTTTAATAACAGAATCCACTGTACTGCCTGCTATGTTTAATATTTTCCGATGAAATGGTTAGGATGCGAAGTATTTGTCGTGTTCCTCTTGACTCGTATTTTATAAATATTTTAAACCGCACCGAACTAAAATCAATAACAAACTGAAACTAGAGAATATACAGGCTAATTTGGGTACAAAATGGAAGTATAGCCCGTATTAAAATTTACACATTTTATTTGTTTCAGTCCTTAGATAGCAGATCTCCATTAATCTGCACATCCATTCCCCCAAGTTTGTCCACAGCATCGAATAATTTGGTCATATGTGCTCTTTGACATCACCACAATCATCCAACCTTTGAAGCATCAATTGCTTCAACAGCGTAGCCTTTCTTGCCGGTCCTTTCGATTCATAAATGGACTCAAGCTTCTGCCATACCAGTCGTGATGTATCACATCCACGAATCTGTTTAAGCTCTGACGGTTGAATCGACAAAATTAAATAAATCCGCCTTGGCCTTTCTGTCTTGTTTCAACCACGCCACTTCTTTTGCAGCTTTATCGGTTTCTGGCATCACAGAAACTCCAACAAGTCATTTTTTGTAAGCAGCGCTTCCACCTGCATGCTCCAAGTGTCATAATTCTCCTTGGGCAACAACACGCGACGAACTAGATGAAGAACTAGCAGACATGATGTATATAACTTTTTAGTTTTCACACTCCTTTAAATCGCAGTCCTCCATCGAAGTAAAAATAACGTAAATGAATTCAATAGTTTTATAGGCGTGCTGGGCCCATAACCTGTTAAAATCTTTATTAAATTCAATGTACATATATATTTACTAAGATACGAAAATTTCGCGTTGTTGTCAAAAGGAAAAATCCAGAGAGAATAAAAAGAAAGAAAAGATCAAAGAAGAACGCGAATATGTCAGAAATTGTTTTAGCATTAACATGACATAGAGCGCCATCTTTGTTACAAGTAAACTGAAATATTTGATGTTTGTATTGCCACATATAGATGAATGAATGCATGGTGACAATTTTAGTAATAATTATAGTATTTCCTTACCTCCGATGAGTCTACCTACCTTTGTATTGACCATATCTAAATAACGAATAACCTTCGGTTTTTTCAGTCATTCACCAAAAATGCTGGTAGCGTGAGACCCAATTTTAGAACTTTTTTCGCTCACCTTAGACCTTTGGATCATTTATCTGATCTAATTTTCAATTCTGAAATTTAAATATTCGAAGAATAGATTTCTGAATTTGACATAATCCCTAATTGCACTTTCGATGCAGCTTGTAATAGCTGTCATAGCCTAGTGACGTCGCGATATTTTATTGAAGCGATATCATAGGGTGTGTAGTAAATAAGTATGATTTATTTAATATACACACCCTATGGTGTAAATGGAAAGCGCTGATATAATCAGCGTTAATTGCAAAGTTTCTGGTGTTCTGTCAAGAATTTTTTGGAAGAGTTTTCAAGGTTTTTGTTACGTAAAAAATTTTAAAATATTGTTTGGGGATTTTAATATGCTGTCTTCATTCTGTAATGAATTCTTGCTTCTTGCTTTGTGAACTAACTCGTCTTAATTCTTGTTTAGATCACATATTTATAAGGCTCTCTAGAAGCAAATACATAGCCTACAAAATAATGGCTTACGATCTAAAGATAACAGATAATAGTTTGACTATCATCCAACTTAATTGACAGAACCAATCAAGCAGTAGCAAGCGAATCCGCCAAAATCAATTTTATTGCTTTCAGATCGCATTTGAATTTTGAGATTTGATGAGAAGTGTATAGTGCTACTTGTCCATCCATTCACCATTTAAAAAAATTAAAAAGAAAAAAGCAAATCTGTTTACTTGTCAAGAAACATCCTAATAATATAGGGTGACCAGATAAGAACGATAGAAAAAAAAATTAAATAAAACAAAGGGTGTGAGGTACAAAATTGATTCGCTTTGCCATTGATTCCCATTATAGTCTGTGTAGAATAGCAAATTATTCAAATGATAGTGCTTCAAACGGTCGGTCCAATTTTTGATGACTCAGTCTAATACGTGCGGCGTTATTCCGGCAAGAGCGTGTCTAAAGTTGGCCTCGAACTCGTCCCAAGTGGTTGGCTTGTTAGCGTAGACTAAGTACTCGACGTAGCACCAGTGAAAATAATCGAGTGGTGTCAAACCGCATAATCGCGGCGGCCAATTGATGAATGCTCGCCGTGAGATGACCCAGTTGCCAAATTTCTCCTTCATAATTTCGAGCGTTGCGCCGCTTTTATGGCATGTAGCGCCGTCTTGTTGAAACCACAGCTCGGATATATTGTTATGTTGTCCAGATCTGACTACAGAGAGTCTTTTAACATTGCTCTATACCTGAGACCATTGACGGTAATCGTGTCTCCTTCCTCATTTCTTTTTTATTGAAATATTTTTAGTCTTCGGAAAAACATTTCTTAACAATTTGAATAAATTTCCACGAAGCCTTTATGGTTTTTCTGCAGAAGATTGCAATTCAAAAGTTTAATCAACATTAAGTTGAGTAACCTTAGCTGTGTGAACATTATTCAAAGTTATATACAGAGAGTCCCCTAACACGTCAACGATAATTTGGGAAATTATTTCTGGGTATATTCTATAAAAAAAATCGTTCCACAGTAAGGGTCTATCTCCAATGTTGACGGCATTTATCGAGGATTTAAGGAAAGGCTTACTTTGGTGTACCCTGACTTTAGTGTTCCGTTAGCGGAAATTGCTCTGTTAGTACTAATGATACAAACTTCTTGTATGGCTTTTTTTAACAAAAATACTGGCCTTTGTTAAGGCGTTTAAACAAAGTTGATGTCTTGTTTGAGTGTTCAGATATAAAATTTCTAAGGGTGTTCCATTTCCATTGCCCTTACTAATTTTTAACTTGGAGGGCACATGTCTCCTGCTTAATTAACATAACGTTTTACAATTTTTTTCTTATAAAAGTAACAATAATAAAATTAAAATCATGAATAAGTTTGCAGAAAAACCCATAGATTTTATGATACTTGGGAAAAGATGCTGTAGGCAAAAAATGAATTTACCATTTTTTACCAACGTTTCTAACAACAATTGACGATACTCGTAAAAGTGGTTTTCCAAGAATTACTAATTTTCCAATTACCAATTTTGTATTAAAGAGTTTTAAAGCGTGCTCTTTTATTTGACTACCTGCCAAAACCCTCATTTCCTTACCTTGTTCCTTAAAAGTTCTCAGAAAGAGTTAATGGAGAAAATCTTTATCCATACCACCATACACCTGTGCAAGAACACCTTCCCGATGATTTAGAAAAGAGACTTGCGTTTTTTAACTGGTTGCTGGAGCGAAGCTTGGGATTACAAATCTTCATAATCTTCATACGTGGGCTGCGAGCAATTCGTATTCCAAGAGACATATGTAAATCATTTCAACACAAATTCAGTGTCAATATATGGGCAGGTGTATGGAAATAAGTTAATCGGCCCCTTCAAACTAACATCTAGGCTAAATTCTACAAACTCTTCGGAGTTTTTGCGAAATGATTTACCAGAACTATTTGAGGACATTATACTGATTCAACTATCTTCATCATATTTTCAACAGGACAGACGTTGCTCCAGCCTACTATGGTCGTAAGATTAAGAATCATCTAGACGAAGAGTACGGTAACCATTGGATAGGAAGAAATGGACCAGTTCACTGCCCTGCAAGATTTCCTGACCTTACAGTATAGGATTTTTTTGTATGGGGAAAAGTGAAAGAACATGTTTATTTAACCGAAATAGCAACTTTAAGTGAATTGGAAAAGTTAAAAAATTAGCCAACAATTAGAATCAATAAACATTCGCATTGAAATCCAAAAACGGGCTCTAGCATGCATACAAAACCAAGGAGAACACCTTGAGCTCCTGTTGAAACTGTTTTAATATACACATAAAATAAAAATTATCCAAAACCACATAAAAACATTTTTTATTCATAGCCTTTGGAGGTTAAAGCAAAAAACCTCTGTTTTGAAATTTAGCTCTTGCAGCTTTTCCCAAATAACATAAAATCTGTGGGCTTTTCTGCAAAGTTCTTAATGATTTTTTTATTATTATTGTTACGTTCATAACAAAAAAATTTTAAAAATTAAGTATTTTGTGGAGAAAAGTGACCTCAAAATAAAAAATCAGCATGGACAAGAAAAATAGAATAGGCTTAGAAATTGGATATCTAAAGACTCAAACAAGACATCAACTGTTTTTAAGCGCCGTTACAAAGGCAAGTATTTTTTCTAAAAACAAAGCCCTACAAGAAGTTTCTATCATAACAGAGCAATTTCCGCTAACGTGGGTCGGGGTACACAAAAGTAAGCCTTTTCTTATATCCTCGATAAATGCTGTCAACATTGTAGATAGACCCTTACTGTATAGTAGGACGATGTTTTTCCTATAATATGCCTAGGAATCATTTCCCAAATTATCGTTGACGAATTAGGGAACACCCTGTAATATATGTATGTACGAGGGCTGTCGGAAAAACTGTCTGGGCTGTCGAACAATGATACAAGACATTTTTGCTCATTTTTTTTTTCTACATAGTCTCCCTGTAACTCTACACACTTCTCCCAGTGATGCTTCCATTTCAAATGGAACTGTGGTAAATGATACTTAATTTTTTCCATTTTCACAATAATCACTCACACCGACTCACTCAAACGACTGTCAACTAAAAACTGCGCGTCCAAAATGACTGAAACTTCGGTAAGTAACTGTCAAAAGATGCACAACTAGTATTCACTTACTTTTATTGACGAGCGCCGCTATATTCACGTTGCGGTCGGAAACTTTGCTCTCGTATACCATATGTATATATTTTTTTTTTTTAATTCACTGATTTTATTTTTACGATTGTAATTTTAATGGAAGTCTTTAATATTTTCCTAACTTGATTTAAAGCTTGCAACATATTTTGAATCTGGTGGTAATTCATTTAGCATTGAGGGAACTCTATATTTGGGCTGCCTTATACCATAGTTATTGTATTTGCCGGGCACTTGTAAGATACCAAGGGCATGTTTGCTGATGTTGACATCATACTCGATTGGTAAGAGGCCAACTGGTTGTCTTTATAATATCCCAGTACTAATATCATCTTGTATATATTTAGCTTCTGAAATACCTTAAAACTCCTTTCGTCAGCAACATTTCTGCAGTCATTATCCTCAACGCATTGTTTTGTAGTTTTGGAAATTTCTGAATGTGAGTTTTGAGGCGTTTCCCCAGGCCTATTTTTCATACCTTAACTTGGCAAATGAAGCCCTCCTTAAGTCTGAGCGTATCTTCTCAATTTGCTTGTCCCTAATGGAATGGCTATCAATGATGAGTCCTAGATATTTGTAGCTTTCAACGACTTCAATTAACTGTTTGATTGACTTAGGGCAGGCATCATTTTCAAATATACTAGCTCCTGTGTGGCTTTATGCTGTGGACTACGGATGTGCATCATCTTGGTCTTTGCCGCGTTGATCTCCAAGCCGTTGTCGTTGCATTATTCTTTTAGCAGCCTCCAAAGATCTCTGACGCACCACAATCACGGTATCGTCCGCGTAAGCAAACGGAATGCTGTTTTTAATCGTAAGAAGCAGTTCCTTTGTGTATAAGATGAAAAGAATTGGACCTAGTATCGACCCTTGTGGAACTCCTTATTTAACCAGGTTTCTTTCGCCGTAATTATCCTTGATTTTAACACAAAAGGACCTGTTGTGGAGATAATCCCTTAGCCAATTCGCCATTACTCCTCCTATGCCAATACGTTCAAACGCTTCCAGTTGCTTTGCATGATTTATCGTATCAAAAGATTTACTAAAATCCATAAACATGACCAGAATATGATAGCTTTTATTTAAGCTTTCGTTGACGCGGTTCGCAAATTTTCCAAGCAATTTTCCAGTACTTTTCTGGAAACCGTACTGACCTTGGTGGATGACGGAGTGTTGTTCAATAAAATTATTTATTCTGTTTGTAATAATGTGTTCTAGACACTTTTCCAAGACCGGCAATATACGTGTAGATATAGATCTGTAATTGTTGATTTGATTTTTGACACCTCCTTTGTAAATTGGTTTTTAACATTTTCGGAATTTTATATTGCCTCCGACTTAGGTTATTAAATTTGCATAAGACGGGGGTAAAAATATCTGCGTGTTTCCTAATATCCACAGCTCGAATGTACTTCAGTTATGTTGGTTTCCCTAATAAAGACTGAGTTGACTATAATCGTATTTGCATGAATCAATGTGATTGAGTTACATTGCTGAATTATTTTACGCGTCTGTTCCGAGAAATATCGTGTAAATTCACTAGAAAGACTTACTCATACATGTTTCTGAGAAGTTCTTGGCAAGTACTTCGTCAATGCTTAGCCTTTTTTTCCCATTATCTAATTGCCTAAACTCAAAATTTTAAGAGGCTCAGATTTAGTTTCATTGAACTCGTTCATATAGAAATTTGATTTATGTGTTTTAATTTCTCTATTGAGCTTATTTCGGAAGTCTTTATATTCAGTTTTGTAAGTTCCGTTTTGTCTATTATTCTTCCACCTTCTGTAAAGCTCATCTCTTTTTTTACATTTTGCAGCTAAACTTAGAGATATCCAGGAATTGTTCATTCATTTTCTATTTAACATTCTATTATTTGTCGATTTTTTGTGTACATACGAGTATATCATTTAACTTACAAACTAACTTCGCATATGAGTTCGTTCACCTTAGATTTACAAATGTAGGATGCACTAGTCTTTCTTTTTCTATCAGTTGTTAGTCCATTTGTTGAGTACATGATTTGGTAATGGTCGGTTATATCGCTTTCAATTACAAACGAATTTATTTGGTTGTCTGCACTGCTTATTAAAAAGTGATTTATCGCAGACTTAATCCCTCTTTTTAGAACTATTCTCGTATATCCTGTGATCACATTCATCAGTTCATCAGCCCCAGCGGCGATAGCATTTCTAAATAATCTTTGACATAGTTTGAGTTTATTTCCCGGCTATTAATATACATATCCCCCCATACAATCATTTCTTCCTTTTTCCCATTTGTCTTAGGATATTTCTGACTTCTTCAATGAACGCTCATTGACTGAAATCAGGTGGCCTATATATTCCAAATACGTACTTCTTTTCATTCGAAAAGCTTTCTGACGGTATACGTTTATGTTTTATGTTGTTTCGTATAAACATTAAAACCTCTCCACCTCTTTGTTTGTATCTATTTAAGAACTCAGGTTCGAAACCCTCCAATTTTTAGAATCCTTTTTCCTCATCTTCTATATTTGACTCTATGGCCCAAATCCAACCGCAAAATAAGCCGGGTTCACGATGAAATTCACGTTGCGTGTTTACAACTGAGCCGGAATTTCGTTAATTTTTTTAAAAATTTCAGCACGTACGGCAAGCAAAAAACGATGTACTCATAAGATCAAATAGCAAAGCTTACTGAATATTTTGACAGTTGGATGTCATTTGACAGCTACTGAAACATAACAATTGGAAAAAATTTCAAATTATGATGGGATTTGTCGCGAGGTAAAAATTGAAATCCCGATTTGCAGAAATGTTTATTTGAGTAATAAACTAACTAGGAGTATCGGGAACTCATAACAAATTCAGTTTCAATATACCTAGTCCTGCTGTAAGTTCTGTTACACAATTTTCAGCGCTTATCTCTTCGAAACTTCTTGCGGGAATAAAAGCGTTAACTTTTTTTTCAGAACACATGCACTGATCAGTGAAGAATACCAGTCAATTTAATTTCAGTTTGCAATCTATTAACATGGAGTATTAAGAGAGAATCGAGTCGGGGTAATAGCGTTGCAAAAGTGCCGAATGAGTGCTCCCCAAATTTTCGAGTTGCTAAAACAACTCGGAATGTCGAGAAAATTCGTTTATCGGGCTATTGCTTCGGCGAATTGTCTGGAGTAGAGGACAGGCCAAGAAGTGGTCGCCCGTACGAATGCGGTTGCAAAGGCAGTGCGTGAACGAATTCAGAGAAATCCCCTTAGGACGCAGAAGATCATGTCCAAGAAATCGGATATATCAACCAGATCCATGTCTAGGCTGATTCGGGATGATCTGCATCTGAAAGTCTATCCTCGGTCCACGGGTAATCTTCTAACTCCTCAACTATAAGTAATTAGGCTGGAAAGATGCAAGCGACTTTTGCAGTGGCACGCCGACAATGGCCATGAAAACATTCTGTTTACGGATGAGAAAATTCTTACCGCGGAACAAGTTTCAACAAACAAAATGACAAAATTGATTCCACTTCATCTAAGGAAGCGAAAAAAGTTGTTCCAAGGGTTCAACGTGGACATCATCCCACTTCCGTAATGGTTTGGTGGGAGTCTCTCACCATGGTGTCACATCCCTCTATTTCTGTAAAAAAGGCGTAACAAGTGTTGCAAATTCTTACCAAGAAGATGTGCTAGGGGGTGTTGTGAAGGATTTGACCAGCACCCTGTTCAATGAATACAGATGGATCTTCAAACAGGACTCTGCTCTAGCGCACAAAAACCAAAACCACGCAGGAGTGGCTCAGAGTCAATATTCCTGGCTTTATATCAGCCACTCCGTTTGGAAGCTTGTGTTAAAGCAAAAGGCAGTCATTTCCAGTGAATCCAATTTTTTGTAATAATCATTATTGTGGTCTAATAAATGAAACAATTTTGAATAAAATATGTTTACTGTTTTCCTTTTATAACGTTTTATATTTGCAACAGAACTTTGACTACAGACTAGGTAGATATTGTAATAAACAATAACAATTCTATTGCTTCTGGGCCTTTAGAAGTTGGCAATTTATTAAAAAAATTTTTCTCTGAAATGGGTTCTTGCCATGTTATTACCAATGATGGTAACTCTACATCGCATTGTGACACTGCCATAATATTCAAGTTTGCAATCTGAAAGTTTTTTCTTTGAAGTGTTTGCTGCGCTCGAAATTCATAAATGTACAGTTTGCCTTAAAACATCTAATTCCTGTTCTTTTGATAACATTTCAAGTAAGCTATTAAAAAAATATCTTTTCAGGTTTCTGATATTCGTTGTTATATTTTTAATTTATAGGAATCCTGACTGTCTCCTGCGGCAACACGCAAAGAGACTCAAATTGTCAGATACGGATATTTACATATTCTGCGGTAATCTGCATTCTTCGCGTAGTCGAAGAAAACTTTTAGGGAAATAAAAGAAATTCAAAGGCCTCCTTGGCTTTTGCAGGGAAATTGGATGTTTCACCAGAGCGATTGTTAGTTTTTTGCCATTTGAAGACAAATTCAACTGGTTGCAAAGGGATCGCGATGGGACCGTTTTGGTGTCTGGTATCTGTGTGATGGCATATCTATCATACCCCTGCTTAACCTAACCTAACCCAACCTAACCTAAATCATGTGTACGTACAGGTACACATTCCCTAAATTATGCAGTTGTAATACCTCTGTACAAAAAAGGTGATAAAATGACATTAAATAACTGCCATCCCATTTATCTTGTTTCAGTTTTTTTCGAAAATTTTTAAAAGAGGCATCAAATCTAGAATGCTATCCTTTTTAGATAGGAATCATTTCTCCAGCGACCATCAATATGGCTTCAGAAGAGGCATATCTACTGAAGGTGAATGACGAGTTTTATAACAGTCTTAATACCTTTTAAATTCCCTCTATCCTATTTACTGACATAACTAAGACTTTTGGCAAGGCGAATCATAGCTTGTTATTAGATAAACTATTTAATGCAGGTCTCAGAGGCTTTATTCATAATTAGTTTGCTTCTTATTTCAAGAATCTTAAGAGTCGTAAAGATGGAAAATGTTTTCAGTTCTAAATTTTAATTCAATTTTGGTGGGAGCTAACACCCCCATTTATTTGGCTTAATACAAGCTTAACAACTAGAACTTAAAAACTAATAAAAATTACGGTTTAGCAAAATCCAGGACTTACCACTAGGACTTAAAGCTAGGGATGGTGAAGGAGATCGAATTTTAGGGAGAGAGTGCAGCGATTAAAATCGAACACGGAAGGGTTGGAGCTTACTTTACGCATCTTGAGCCGTATGTGGTGCGGTGGATTGGTAGATTAAAGAGACGGGGGCAACGTAGATTTCGAGGGTTAGTGTAAATGAAAATGGAGTTGAGAGGAGTCGGTGAATGAAAAGAATGCTTACTGCGTCCCTTCGTTTCTCAAGGGTGTTCAGGTTAATAAGTTTGAAACGGTCTCGATAGGGAGGTAAAGTTAGGGTGATGAGTTTTCTTTAGTAATTATCTCATCAGCGGAAATTAAGCTCCCTGTCGCCTAATAAGACATTGATCGTGTAGAAGGTAAATTCGGGAGGAGACTTGTTGCACTTACGTGAGAAGGTAATCGATTGACATTTGGTGATATTGATTTCTAAGCAGTTTTTGAGGCACCAGGAGGAAAAACTGTTCAGATCTATTTGAAAGAGGCTGGAGTCATGCTGCTAGGAAATGGGTTTAAAAAATTTGGTATCACCAGCATAGACAGAAGTGCTGAGTGTTGAATGACCCTTTCAAGATCGTTAATGGTTAGGATGAGGAGGAGTGGACTATCTTAAGGAACCCTTGAAGTAGCCAAGAATGAGGCCGATAGGACAGACCTGAAACGAACACTATAAAAACGATTATCCATTTTAGCAAGATGAGTTCAAAACTAGGACGGACAATTTGAACAGGATTAGTTTATGAGGTACCTTGCCAGAAGCCTTACTGGTATCAGTTGTTATAACGTCAAATGCTTTACAATTTTCTAAGGCTGAGAGACTAGAGGACACGAATTCGACGAGGTTAGTGGTAGTTGATCTACCTTTCAGAAAGCCGTGTTGATAAGGGCAAAGAAGAGATTTGCACTGGAAGCTGAAGGCTACGTACAAAATGCTTTCTAGGAGTTTGGGTATATTTGGAAGTTTAGCTATGGAGCAGTAATTAGTGACTTCATTCTTTAGTCACTTTTTGCGTATCGGTTTTTTGAAAAAAAGACTTCCATATCTGTGGAAATTCACCTTGAGACATTTGGAAGGGGGTGGGAAAGTGTTCAGTGGCACTTGGGTAGAAGGCCACCAGGGCCGGATAAGTATTCATCATTAAGTTGTTGTAACTTATTGTATATTGCTGTATGATCAAAACTTTGTGAAATAGGGGGGCCAAGTAGGAAGTAGGTATTTGATATAAAAGGGAACTAGTACGAAGGGATTATCGGCAAAAGTTGCTTACTAAAATAGCAAAAAAGCTGGCTATGGTATGCGGATCGGTTGATAATATGCTTTCGTATGAGAACGTAAGTTCTCATTATCAGTTCATAAGTTAACGAATTGTTAGAAAGACTTAGGATCATTTATAAGCTTTGATTACGCACTATCAAGGTATCGCCGGTAGAAAACGTTGTACATCTGGGCGAATTGAAGGTATAACCCGAGATAAGAATTCGATCGAAGGAAAACTGGCCATAGTTTGTTTCTCTTGTTACGAAAAGAGCAAAGTCTACGATTATCCACAGGGGCACGTAGAAGGAGTTTTATCGCGCGAAACGGGAACATAGAGAGAAATAGAATTGAATAATTCTCTGTAGAAAATAGAGAGAGCGCTTTTAAGGGACATATTTTCGAAATCAAAAGAACATTTACTAAGATATGCGCTAATTTTGTGGAAATTCGCTTTATGAAAGTCGTAAGAAGAGGCAGCTGCAGATGGGGTGAGCTGGATAGGAGAGTGGTGGAAGAGAGAAAGAAGAAGTGGTGGCTGACAGTTATCAATGGTAGATAGTGAAAGGAGACAGAGCGAGACAGAGCAAGACAGAGGAGGTTATGGGGTCGGTGGTGAAAATGAGGTGAAATTGCGTACGCATATAGTTGGAGACCCCACTAACTTGGCATAAGCTAGAGCCTGTAAGACTACTAGAGTTAGGGTTTGCGATAAAAAAATTCATCATCTGATTGAGCCCAGTATAGTTGAGGTCGATTGAAATCGCCGAATCGAGTGGAGCAGGAGTGTTATCTATATATTGAAACGTAGTCAAGCTTAGAAGAAATAGAAACAGCGATTGGAAAAGAGTTTAGGTCATTGTGGATGGCCAGTACGACACCTCGACAAGGGAAATCAATATTTGAACGGGCATGATCGTCGTCTCGAAAAACATTGAAACTAGAGGGGGATAATTCCTGAATCTTTATACGGGTAATTAGATCAGTTTCAGTCAGATTATAGACCACAAATGGAAGAGCATGAGATTTGGCGCAAACCAGCACGGGTTTTAGATCGCTCTAATGTTTTGATAGTAGAAGGTAAGAGGAATGTTATTTCAAGAGGCCGTAGGAATGAATGGTTGAAATACTGGCAATGGTAGCACGTTAGGGACAAACAAATTTATCGTTTTCAGCTCTGCTCCGTTGAAGATGCGAGATCCTCTTTGAGTGCACATAGTTATTGAAAACAACAAGGTTTTCTTCAATTTTTTTGGGGAGACATATTGAAAATCTCGTGGAACTTGATAATATAAGCTCCTCAGACTTCCTGCTCCTGGAGAAAATGACGCTTATTTTAGTTTTACACTCATAGCAAACTGAGTCGGGTAAAAAGTATATCAATATCGGAGTTCCTCAAGGCTCTGTACTGAGCCGGACATCGTTTCTTATTTATGTAAATACATTATTTATTTAACCTTTTAAACGCAAAATTAGAGCATTTCCTGATGAAACTGCTCTTTCGTGTTCTAGTTAAAGTTATCTTAATCTATTCTCGGATGTAAATGATGATTTAGATATATTACTACGATGCGGTTCAAACAGCACAAACTGGTAATCAGCTACCCAAGTTCATATGAAGGGTGTAATATCCAACGATCTTCCACTTTATATCCACTCACCAAAGTTGCTTACAATTCTCTTTAGTTGATTCATTTTCCCACGGAGCTATGACTTCTAACGATTCTATTAGGTGTTGTGAAGGTTACTTTGAGATTGAACGTTCTAACAGTTTTAAATATAGGTATTATGCTGGAACTTAAGCTCACTTGGAATGAACACACTTTGTACCTAAAACAGTATTTTAAAGAATTGTGAGGCAGATATACAAATACTCTACAGCAATCTACCAATTTCAAAGATGGTCTATGATGGCTTACTCAACTCCAAATTGCAATATGGCACTTCTTGCTGGGGTGGAACTTATTTCAATAAAATAGAACCCTTGTTAACAAAACAAAAACACGCAATTGAAATTATGGCTAAAGTTAATAGCGGAACCCCTAGTTTTGTGTTGCTCAAAAGTCCTAAAATCCTTCCCTTAAGCCACTTGTACTGCTAAAACATTTAAATTTTTTTTTTTAAGAATGCGGTTATTATCATGTCAGACTACAAGAAAATTATAATTTACGTATCAGTACTAGAGCCTTTGTGACTGCTTACAACTATGTACAAAGCAGATTTTTCACGTTTTTATTTTGTTACCGCCTCGGTTATTTAATTTATTAATTCATCAATCATATCTTAATCAATAGGTTTTTTTTTTTTAGTATTGGTACGAGTAACCTATATCCACTAACTTAATGCATGATATTTAACGGAGTTAGCGCGGATAGCAACAATGCTTACAGAGTTACTTTTCCATGATAGCTATAACTCGTATGGGAACGCCAAATGATGCGTAACTTTTTGAACAAATAAAATGCCAGTGCTGGAAAATTATTAATAGGTTTTTTATTAATAGTTAACGCCGATAATCATTTGTTGGCCTCTGAAAATTAAGCGTTGATCCTGATGCCAATATTAGGAAATGGTTTTTCTCTTTTGATCGTATAAATATGTCGGCTATACCTACTTTTCCTGTAGTACGAATTCCGTAATTTTTATTCTATGTACTCATCTCGCCTATTTAATAAACTTCCACTGGCAATCAGAGCAATAACAATAACTGGAATGTTTATAAAACTAACAAATCATTGTCTTTTCAATTAAAATTACGGTGATATATAATTACTTTTGACATTCTGGTTTAGTTCTGTTATAGTTTTGACTTAACTTATTCTTTGTAATATAATCAATTCAAATTGTTGAGTCTACAGGGTGAATGACTCGAACTCCAACTTTTTAAAATGCTATAATTTTTTTTATTTTTTGATAAATTTTATTGTGCCAAGGCAAAAAATGTTGGAAAATACATCAATTTTCAAACCGTATCAGTAGTTTTCAATATGTCCACCTTTGGCGCGAATAATGGCCTTGAGGCGGCCGAAGAAAGCATCACACGCTGCACGCAAGTGGCTCTGCGGTATTTTAGCCCGTCCCCGGGGAAGTGCTTGTTTGAGGTGGTCCAAATTTTGGTATTTTTTAGTGCCAACCTTCGCCTTCAAAATACCCCAGATAGAGAAATCCAACGGATATGCATCAGGAGAATTTGTAATCCATTGTGTCGAAGAAATGAAGTGTGGAACATTGTTTAATTGTTTGCCCAAGGCTTCAATACTGCCTCTAAGACAGTTTCACGGTATACGATCGCATTAATTTTGACGCCACGGTCCAAAAATACGAGCGGAGAGCGACCATCGACGGTTATGGCGGCCCAAACCATCACCATCGGTGCTGCCTGCTTTCTGGTGGCCGTCCGAAGGTGTAAATTTTCGAAGGACCTCTCTGGCAAGTAAACTCGGTCATTTTGCTTGTTGACATATTGCTCGATAACAAATGGCGACTCATCGGAAAAAACCAAATTCGGCAACTCACCACTTTCGTGCAAGCGTAGCAACTCCTTCGCTCTTTCGACTCTAAATTTTTTCTGTTGCGGTGTAAGATCGTGTGCTTTTTGGAATTTCAATGGCTTGAGCCCAAGCTCATTTTTCAGTATGTATTGCATCCGTTCCAACGATATGTTGAGCTCACGAGCCATTTTTCTTCCACTTCGACGCGGATTTCGCTCAATTCGAGCCTTCACTTACTGAACCATTTCTGCAGATGTTGCTGTTTTTTTATGACCACCTCCATGGCGTTTCGCAACGCTGCTAGTAGCACGCTAACGAGCTATGATTCGAAACACAAATGATTAATTCACGTTGAGGTGCTGGAGGGCTCTAACGATAGCTACTTATGGTTTTCCAGCCAAATACTCGTATATTGCAATTACACTATCACGTTTGAATTCCTTCGCGGATAAAAATTTTTCAACACAACTAAGACGCAAATTGTTTAAAAGGCTTGTAAATAATAAAATTATCTGTCATGTGTCAAAATTTTAGCTCACTGTCATGAACGGTTTGGAAATTATAGCAGTCTGAAGTTGGTTGCAGTTCGAGCCATTCCGGGTGTATAATTGATTAATTTCATTATTGTAAATTTTAAGCTTTCTTCTTAATTTATCTGTTTACTATGTACAGGGTTCTCCAATAGGGACTTCCGAAATTTGACAGTTGATAGCGGCCATATTGTTGAAGCTACATCTGTCAAATTGGTTGTCATTTATTCAGTCTGTTTTGCCAAATCACCATGGATGGATATAGCGTTCAACAAAACGTGCAGATGATAAAACTGTTTTATAAGGAGGGAGAGGACTATTCGCAGTGTGGTGGATCAATTTGAGTCCACTGCTTTAGCAAACGATAAACCCCCGTACATCGATGAAATGCAACATCGAAAACATCGCCGCTATCCGTGAGAGTGTGTAGGAGAATCTGAAGCATTCGATTTCGCGTCGCTCACAAGAACTCAGCATTTCGCAGACCGCAACTTGGCGAATTTTACGTCGTGATTTGGGCCTGCACCCATACAAAATTCCACTGACCCAGGAGCTAAAATGAAACCACTATAGGCAATGACATGTGTTCGATGAATGGGCTTTGAAGCAGTTGGAAATAGCCCCTATTTTTCATCGGAAAATCATATTTAGTGATGAGTCCCATTTCTGGATGAACGGGTACATCAACAAATAAAATTGTCGAATTTGGGGCAATACCAATCCACATGAGATCCAAGAGCGTCCAATGCATCCCGAAAAAGTCACTGTTTGGTGTGGATTTACGGCTGACGGCATCATCGGTCCATATTTCTTTAAGAAGGACATTGCCCAGGCCATCACCGTCAACGGCGAGCGCTATTGGTCGAAGATCATCAACTTCTTTTGGACTGAATTAGATGATATGGAAACCAACGGCATGTGGTTTTAACAGGACGGCGCCACGTGCAAACAGCTCACGCCACATTGAAAATTCTGCACGAGAGATTCGAGGGCATGGTCATCTCACGTAGAGGTAATATGAACTGGTTACCGAGATCATGCGATTTGACCCCGTTAGACTTTTTCTTGTGGGGTTTTCGGAAGTCGCAGGTCTATGCGAATAAGGCACAAACCACAGTGGCCACATAACCCATGCCATCGGTCAAATTCAGCCTGATTTATGCGCCAGAGTGATAGAAAATTGGACATTTCGGATGCACGCCACCCAGAGAAGTCGCGGCGGATATCCGAACGATCTTATACTCGTATTCCATACATAATGTCATCGATAGGCCTTTCAAACGAATAGAAAATTTTAATGATATCTCACACACACTTTGTTTTATTTAAATTTAAAAATGGGAAGCGCTTAATGGTAGACCCTTTATTACAATATTTATTTTTCCCAATCAACAGAATATTAAATGTTAACATTTTATCTGTTGGTATTTTCGCCTCTTGTCAATACATTGTTGTACACTATTTCCTGTAAAAACAAAAACTGAAATTCTATAAATCATGTAATTTGAATTTTTTGTATTGTATCTTATTTTTATAAAAATAATTCTTATCATGGAGTTAAAATCGACTAATATGATTTTAACATCATACTCCGCACATTGCACATACGAGTATGTCTTATATACAATACATTTACTGAAGAATTAAAATTCCAATTTTCATCTACGAAAACTGTAATGACGCACCCTATCAAATGTAGTCAGAATTGTTTACTACCTAAATTTAAATCGAAAATATTATTTGAGACGTTCTTAATTACCTTAAACTCCTTTCAGCCGTAAACTTAAAACCAGTCTACGCCGAAAATGTCCACCATATGGCCAAAATGTCAAAATAGCGACGAAAATTTGCGTCAAATCAATCTGTTGTATAAAATACGAATCTTTAGATAAAAATAAATTAATTCAAATCACTATTGACCGTCAATAAGCTAATTAGCATACCTACGACTACTTAGTATGTGTGAATTATATTCAAAACCAATAAAATAAAAATTTTGATTTATTTAATTTTTTTTTTTGTTTTTTTTTTTTTTGTATTCGTCTTGCGAAAACTATAAAATAATTAGCCGTACCGCTTTAGACGCTGAGGGGACTCAGTCGATAGAGAGGCACACCGATCCATTCAGACTTGTTGCCAATGAGGAAGTTATTTATTAATATTTCTCTTTCATTTTTGATTTTTTAAGTGCTTGTGAACTGTGTAGAACGCTATTCAAAACTGGATATGGAATAAGATACAAATACACGACGATTGATACAATTTCTTGCCGCTTCGGTAGATCAGATTCTTTTGAAGTGCCGTAGACGACATTTCGGCCACATGTTTATTAGTTTGTATTGGCTTAGACTTCTTTATGAAATAAAACAAAATGCTGATCTTTGGAGTGTTTATAATGTTTATAATCTTAGGTCAAATATTTCGGTACGAGTGAAATGTTAATTTCGTTTGCATAGATAGGGTGGGTAGACCTCACGTGTTTGGTTAATTGCAAGAGCAGATTGTGAGAAATGATGTCATAAAAGTTGAATATAGGCCTATTTTTAAAGAATTTTTATTTTTAAGAATTGTCTTATTTACATAAAAGTAAACAAATAAAATATCAAGCCCATGTCATACTTTTTTAGGGATTGATTACTCACGTGCCTTTTCTTGACCCTTAGAGGATATATTTCTTGAATTTCTTGGCGATAAAGCAAGAATAGATTTCCGGAAGCTGGATTTATTGTACGCGAGTTGCTGCGTTCAAAGTTTCACAGGCACTCAAGAACTCTTGTGAGAAGAATGGTTGCCTAAATATAACATCAAGTCCAATTTACACTAGTAATTTAGTCTCCCCATTAAATGTTGGATGCCACCCATGAAGCGAAATAACCACTGAGCCCAAAAATCTTTCTCTCTCTCTCTCTCTATCCAATTTTCCGAAAAATTTAACACGTGCCCCGGCATTTTAAGAGTAGTAATACCCTCTTGAGTGTTAAGTTCAAAACAAGGATGAGGCTAACAGTTTACCCCCCTCTGCCTGCATTTGCATAAGATATTATGAGCTCTCAATTACCTTCCTACGTAAACGTATGTAAAAGGTCTTTCATTAAGCACTTCCTATCTTTAAATTTAAATAAAACATAGTGTGTGTGAGATATCACCGAAATTTTTTATTCGTTTGAAAGGCCTATCGATGCCATTATGTATGGAATATAAGATCGTTCAAATGGCCGCCGCGGCTTCTCTGTTTTCCATGAGTCTGGTGCATAAATCAGGCTGAATTTTCCCGATGGCATGGATTATGTTGGCTTTGAGGACCGCTGTAGTTTGTGGCTTATTCGCATAGACCTACGACTTCAGAAAACCCCACAAGAAAAAGTCTAACGGTGGCCAGTTCACATCACCTCAACGTGCCATGACCATGTCCTCGAATGGTGCAGACTTTTCAATGTGGCGTGAACTGTGTTGCACGTGACGCCTATTGAAACCACATGCCGTTAGTGTTCATATCATCTAATTCAGGCCAAAAAAATTTATCGACCTATAGCGCTCGCCGTTGACGGTGATAGCCTGGGCAATGTCGTTCTCAAATAAATATTGACCGATGAAGACGCCAGGTGAAAATCTACACCAAACAGTGGCTTTTTCGGGACGCATTGGACGCTCTTGTATCTCATGTGGATTGGTATTGTCCCAAATTGGACAATTTTGTTTGTTGATGTACCCGTTCATCCAGAAATGGGACTCATCGCTGAATATGATTTTCCGATGACAATTAGGGTCAGTTTCCAACTGCTCCAAAGCCCACTCAGCGAACATATGTCGTTGCCTATAGTCGTTTAGTTTTAGTTCCTGTATCAGTTTTATATGGGTGCAGGCCCAAGTCACGACGCAAAATTCGCCAAGTTGCGGTCTGCGAAATGCCGAGTTCTTGTGAGCGACGCGAAATCGACTGCCTCGGATTCTCCTGCACACTTTCACGGTTTATCGTTTATTGAACCAGTGGACTCAAATTTATCCACCACACTGCGAATAGTCCACTCGGTATGACGATTATGGCGACCGTAAAATGGGAGAGGAGCGCGGAACGTTGCCCGAACTGAACACCCATTTCGATAAAACAATTTTATCATTTGCACGTGTTGTTGAACGCTATATCCGTCCATGGTGGTTTGGCAAAATAGACTGAATAAACGACAGCCAATTTGATAGATGTAGCTTCAACAATATGACCGCTATCAACTGTCTAAGTTCGGAGTCCCTATTGGAAGACCCTGTATTTAACATAGCTTTTCTCTGTATTCCTTGCTACCTAAAACAGAAAAATGTGCCGACAAATTGAAGATGCCCTTAAATCCGAAAATATTGCCAATTGCAATTTCCACAATTTGAAGGAAAGCATTGGCTACGATTCAATTGGTAATGCCAAATCCAAGTGACCAATACGTGAAAGCAATGCTTGAATGCTAAAAAATCACGGTCCCTTCTCACACACATGGTGGTGTCCTTTCGCCTGTTTTATGGTCGGTGGTCGGAGATTTCCTACTCAACAGGATCAGCAGCTTTGTGTTCAAATCATTGAAAGTACTAATGATATACGAGGGAAGGCCCCGTAGTACTCGACCTGACGTATAGATGGCGGTTGTTGTTTAAAATGAATGACAATTGTAAGAGCTTAAATTTGATGTTTGACGACGCTATGCTATTTAGAATTTATTCGGCAGCCATCAATATTAAACGCTCTCAATGAATTTTTAAACATAAAAAAAATTGGTCATCGTTATATGATACAATACTTTCATTTGAAAGGCCTCAATCCAAACAATATCAAAACGAAACTGGATTCTACTCAGGAGGAGTCTGCTCCTTCGTTTACAACAATAAAATGGTCGGAAGATGTAAAGCGAGGCCGTACGACTTTCTACAACGAACATCGCAGGTGAGTTCACCAGAAATGTTGAAAAAAATCCACAAAACGGTATTGGATGACCGTCGATTGAAAGTGCGTGAACTACCAGATATGGTAGCCATTTCGAAAGGCACTGTACATCGCATGTTGGCTGAAAAATTAGACATGAGGAAGCTGTGCGCAAGATTATTCACAATGGAACAAAAACAGCGTCCTGAGCATATTTAAATCGAGTGCTTGTCGAAGTTTCACAGCAACAAAGCCGAATTTTTGCGTCAATTCATAACCATGAATGAAACATGGGTTCATCACTTCACACCCGAGACGAAGAAACAGTCAAAATGGGAGACTTGGCTCCAAATAAGGCGAAGACAGTTCCATCTGCACGCAAGATTATGGCGCCAGTATTTTGGGGTGCGCGTTGGATAATTTTCATTGATTATGGTATCCTCAGAAAGGAAAAACAATCAACGGCGTGTATTATGCGAAATTATTGCAGTATTTGAAAGATAAATCAAGAAAAAACGGCCACTTTCGGCGTAGAAAAAAGTTTTGTTTCATCAAGACAATGTACCAGTTCACTCATCCGTCATCGCGATGGCCAAAATCAATGAGTTAAAGTTCGAATTGCTTCCTCATGCACCCTATTTGCCAGATATAGGCCCCTCGGGTTATTTTCTATTTCCGAATTTGAAAAAATGGTAAAAGATTTGCCAACAGTAAAGAGGTGGAGTCTGCGGTTGATGGCTATTTTAAGAAGCTCAACGATTCTCACTATAAACAGAGTACCGAAGCTATTGCACGTCTCTCGGAAAAGTGTATTGAACTAAAAGGAGACTACGTAGAGAAATACCAAAATTCGTAGAAAAATCGCCAGAAAATTGTTAATAACAAATGAACTATACCATATCAAAAACAAATCCAATATATCCTTATTTAGACAATATAGTTCTAAAGATCTGATTAAAATTTGAAGTGAATTCGTTGGAAATTGTTCAAGTTATAAGTGCGGCCAACTTGAAAAATGCAGTTTTGAGATAAACGCGTTTAAAATGTTGAAAAACAAGTACTTTGAGATATTTTCCGGCCAAAATCTTTTGGGATATCATTTTTGGAGGCCCTAATGGGCCATTGAAAGCAACAAAAAAATGAATTTTTTGAAAATCCTAGAGTGGTCTAACCCCTTAAGAAAATGGCAGTTTAAGACGGTCTTATGGACGTATTAAATATTAATACTTACGTACTTTCTTAAAAAAAATGCACTTCCAACCTGTCTCTACCCATTTACTACTTTTTTCGTCTATCCCTTACACAGGGAGAATTTACACAGATTTGGAAGACCTCTTTTATAATCCCGATACACAAAAACGAATCTAGGCATGAAGTTAGCAATTATTGTCCCATTGCTAAACTCTCTAATATACCCAAACTCTTTCTAAGCATTTTATACGAAGCCTTAAGCTTCAAATGGAAGCCTTTTATTTCGCCCCGACAACATGGTTTTCTAAAAAGCAGATCAGCTACCTGCCTTGTCTTTTGATAAGATATCTAATCAATTGATCCTCTTCAAATTGTCTGGTCCCGACTTTGAGCCTCTCTTATTAAAATGGATTTCTTCTTACCTGGTTTCGGTTTGATATTATAGTATTCGGTTTAGATCCGCTCTTTCTGTTCCATTCCTGGTCTCATCTGGAGTTCCACAAGGCAATCATCTTGGTCCTCTTCTCTTCATTCTTACTATGAACGATATTCAGAGAGTCATTAAATACTCCCCCTCTCCCTTTACGCTGACGACACAAAATTTTTTAAAAGTATTTCCTCCCCCATGACTCTGCCCTTCTTCAAGTAGACCTTGATCGGTTATCAATCCGGTGCCTCAATAACTGGCTAGAACTTAATGTAGCCAAATGTCAATCTATAACCTTCTCAAGTAAATGCAATTCCCCTGGTTCAGCCTTTTCAAGAACTTGGCACATTATTCGACCGTGAGCTTAGTTTCCGTTCGCATACCGATAAGATGATCCTCAAAGCCAAGTCAACACTTATCCTTATTCAACTATGGTCCAAAGATTTTTCCAACCCGTATGTAACCAGATTTCTCTGTGTTACCTTTGTTCAGCCCTTGCTTGAGTATGCCCGTCAAGTTTGGTCCCCCTTTCATCGAGTTCATGTTTCCCGAATCGAGGGTATTCATCGTCGATTCCTCCGGTTTCCTCTCCGTGGTCTACCCTGTAACGACGCTTTAATCTTGACTGCCTATCTGGACCGCCTCAGACTTCTTCATATGAATTCGTTAGAAGAACGTAGAAATACTGCTGACATTCTTTTCATTCATCGACTGCTCTCAGGTTCCATCGAAGACGCATCCATTTTCAACTCTATTTCTTTCAACATCAACCCACGCAATCTACGTTGTCCTCGTCTGTTCTATCTACCGGTCCATCGCACCTCTTATGGCTCCAACGATCTCCATTTTTGATTTCAACCCAAGCACTCCTCGTCTCAAACAGATCTTCTCTATCATTCCCTTCATTCCTAGCTCTTAAGTCTTTCTGTTAGTTCTTAGTCCTAGTTTTTAAGTTAGATTAAGCTTGAATTAAGCTAATAAGTTGGGGCATCAGCCCCATTAAATCAAATGACTTTATTTCTTAAAAGCATCGTTTGTTCAGCTTTGGCTAACTTGCCCTTTTTTGGTTTCATTGCCAAATTTGTCCTTCTCTTTACGATAATAATAAAGAATTTTTACTGTTGCAATTAACGGTAATAATCCCTAAATGCCCTTTGATGTCAAAAACAAGCTTGGACAAAGTGACGCATGGGCACTCCATTAAATATGCACCCCTACTATCACAGCCCAATTTTAAAGTATAGTTACTTAGGTGGCGCTACAAGCTTTTTAGCTAGCACGATGTCTCGTTATTTGCCCCCAATGCCGAATTCCAAGTTAATTGAGGTCCTCTTCCACTTTAGATGCGATCGTCCTGTGCTGTGCTGTCCTTCGGGGTTAGAATCGAAGGCTCTTTGGCCTGGAACTGTGGGTCCATTCGCTGGGCTCTGATTTCTGCACTACGGAGTCAAGATAGATCAAGTCCTAAACTATCTCGAAATTATAACTGCCAATGGTGACAATTTGGCCAAATCGTCGGTGCTGTCCGTCCTTTTTGATGACAGCATCTGCTTCGTTTACCGTCAGACCCATTTTGGTCACCTCCTCCTCAATTAGAAAGATCGTGCCTTTTTTTTTGGACAATGGGTTTTGCACGATTCTTACTCGGACGATATTAAGAAAAATACATAACAGCACTTTGCCTTGTCTAAAATCTTTCTCGATATTAGAGATCATGCTTGCTTAATAACTGACTTTTATGCAGCCGTGAATTTATCCGTGCTTATCTTGCACAACCTGACGAGTTTCGCAAGGTTATCAAAAATATATATGGCATTATATTACTCGTCCCTATCTAATATCTGACGTGGTGTGTATATTTGATCCATGGTCGTCTTTCTTGGTCTGATACCGCATTGTTATGGACCAACCAGCTTCAGACGCTCACATAATACGATTTGAGATTTTATTGGCGATGTTTAAGAGACCTATGGAGGTCATACTTTCCTCCGACCATATCCCATCTAACGAGTATATGAGATAGTGCATGTTCCCAACCGGATTTATTATCCCTAATTGCTTTGCATAGCTCAGACGGCAGTTCATCTGCTTTTAGCAGCTTTTTTACACTTTACCTTCGATATTACTACCCTTACTTCGTCGAGGTCAAGCGGATGGAATTCTCTTACGTCTTCGTCCAGTATGAATTGTGCATTCTGCCAGATAGTGAGATTCTGACCATCATCGCCGTTATACAGAACGTTCCATGATTTTTGACGTAAGCCACCTGTCATGTAGATCTTATGTTTACGGGATGCCCATACATCCATGGGAGCAAGGACATGCATTGCCATCGCTTACCTACATTAATAGTGTAATACCAAAGCAGAACTTGGGTTGGAGGCACAAGTTCCACCCTTGGTATGAGTCGAGGCCGATCTAAAACCTCTTACTGCTCTTAGGGTCACAGCACCCAGTACTTATTTGCTACTCTACAATGGGTTAAACCAAAGGAAAACCCTTCCCGCGATTTGGGTTTAAACCACAGCCACCATGACGCTCCCACAAGGGGGTCTACCTCAACAAGTCAGGCCCGGACCGAAATCCGGAGGAGTCCTGACTCTCATGGTACCGTGATTTAAGTCCTGGTATGGACTACCGGTGGTCCAGCCGCCAACAAGACCTATTACCGGCAACTTGTAACTGGTCAAATCGTAGCAACCATTCAGAGGCGTTATTATCTGAAGATGTTTATGATAAGACCAGTAACATGCTCTGCCCCCGCTTTTTATTAGACAACGTCATTGATGGGCGAAGCCTTGATAATTGGGCGGGGGCCCTCGCCGTTATACAGTCTGCAGAAGTAGTCTTTACGAGCCTCCATTCTGGCTTTCATTTTATTTTCTGGTAAAATTTTCGAACGCCATCTCTCTATTTTCTAGATCGGGAGTTCCTCATGCTCTTTATTTTTCTTTGTGAGAAACTTATGGTATTCCCTTCTCTTCTGCTTGTAGAGCTCAAGGGCAGCTCGTGTCCTTTATTGCAAAGCAGCTTTATATTTTTTCTTATTTGGTTGAGTGTATCTGTCAATCAGAAGTCCCTTTGTGGCAACGCTTTGAAACAAATTATATTAGAAGCAGCCTCTCTAACTTGAACCCATTGTCGGACGTGTGTTGTGCATTCCAGTTGTCAGCTCTTTGGACAAGGCCAATCTGCTTGCTGCACAATTTGCGGCTAGCTCAAAACTCCCAGATTGCGTTTTGTCTCCTCCTACACGTGAGTGCGTCGAATCTTCAATGGGACGAATCCACTTTCGCGTTCATATAGTAGCAAGAGTACTTAAAGATGTCAACATTCACGAATCCGCTGGCTCAGATGGTATATCTACGCTTCTTCTGAAGAAGTGCTCTTCCACGCTTTTGCCTGCGTTAGCTTTTTCATTAATCCTACTCTTTAGAACGCTTTCCGAGCAGATGAAAAACAGAATTTGTCCAGCCCGTCTCTAAAAAAGGCTAATCTTCTTCTCTCTCCTCCTACACACCCATTGTACTTACGTCCCCTCTTTCCAAGGTCATGGAATCGCTGATAAACCGACAGCTAATGATATCTCGAAAAACGAAAACTTTACAATGACCGGCAATATGGTTTTCGTACCAATGGGTCCATTAGTGATTTGATGGCATTTCTCACCGAAAAGTGGAACCAAAGCATACATCAATCTGGCGAAATCAAGATGGTTATTGTAATATTTCTAAAGCATTTGACAGAGTTTGGCATTAGGCACTTCTGTTGGAAATGTGTTTATTTGGAATCGACGACTCTCTTCTTCAATGGATTAGAAACTACCTTTCGAAACGTTCAATTCCAGTTGTCTGGGATGATTTCAAGTCTGATATTCACAAAATAAATGCTGGAGTGCCCCAGGGCTCCGTTCTGTCTCCGACACTCTTTCTAGTTTTCATCAACGATTTCTTGTATGCTACCTCTAATCCAATATATTCCTTTGCTGACGACAGTACTCTCTGCTTTTCATATTCGTTCCCGGACTCACCTCCCTGCTCTTCGGCTGTAGAACGGGAACGTATGTTAAGCTCATTAAATTCTGATATTATAATTGGGGAACCCCAAATAGAGTAGAATTTAATGCTTCCAAAACATAACTCTGTCTGCTGTCGTTAAAGAGAAATTAAAACACCCAACCACCATCCATGAATGACACTTGCATCGTCGAAACCGATAAACTGTCAATTCTCAGTATGTGTGTCAATGACAACTTACGTTGGAATGACCACATATTCGGTGTCGTCTAAAATGCTGCTAAATGTCTAAGTTTCCTCAAGCGATGTAAGAAATACTCTGGCCTCAATATATAAGGCGTTTATCCGCGCGAAATTATAGTACAATGCCCACATCTGATCGGCTGCGCCCAAAACTTCTCTGCACCTGCTAGATAGGATTCAAAACCATGCGATAAAACTCATAGGTGATAGTAATATCACTCAAACAATGGACACCCTCCTACACCGGCGTAATGTCTCGGGTCTCACTCTGTTTTATCGCTATTGCCACCACCAGCGCTCCATAGAAATCGCCAGTTTCATTCCGCCCTTCAAACTTTTAACCGTAACACCAGTCTCGCTATGAATACTCATCCGTATACTCCCAAGCCTATTTTCGTTCCTAAGCCGTACAACTCACTTGTGGAATACCTTGTCTAGCTCTTTATTTCCTAGTCATTATAATCTTCAAACATTTAAAACCAACGTTCACCGGTACCTCTCTTTCCATCCTCCCTGATTTTTCTTAGCCCGCGCTGTATGCAAACTCTTTAAGGGTACTTAAATCCCTTGAGCGCTTGCAAATTATAAAAAAAAAATGACTTGCTGCTTATCCCGGCGTTTGCATCTCCTAGAATAATTTTGATGTTATTGTGTATATTGGTTCTAGGAGGAGGAGGATAGAAGTTTTCCTTTATGGTGTCATCCATAAGCTTGTATTTCCGAATTAGGCCTTGATGCGGATTGTTATGAGACCTTCGTTTACATGTCGAAAGCATAAGTCTCCCTTAAATAACAAATCCACATTCAAATAAGTATCATCTTCATTATTTGTAGCTGTCACCGTAGTGAATGTCGTAGTTTTGCATTCGCTTTTTGTCCATCACACTTCTGGGATAGCCATTATATCTGCCTTATAGCAATCTAGGGCATGGGTCAGTCAACGGTCAAGTAGTCTATTCAGTAGGACCCTGAATAGACATTTCCCATGCAAACCTAAAATTCGTTATCCCTAACAGGTTTTGCTAGGATCCATATCCAAGTGTGTTGATTGCCTCTGAACTGTAGATGGCCAGTTTCTTAAGAAAACCCACCGTTGGCCTATTCAGGTCTCTTGCGCGGAGCTCCTTTAAGAACTCAGTTTCGAATACGTCGAAGTAACTCTAATGTGGGAGTGTGCACCAAGTAGCTCAAACTGACTAGAGCAGTGGATGTCGACGATAATCCGTATATGGATTCGGACACAATATTCCTCCGCCACCGTTCTGATGAATAACTCAGACTTAAGTGTCGGCGCTTGTACCTTCATAAAACGCTTGATCACGGCATATTCGCAGGCAATTAGCGATGAACCATGGAATATTACGAGTAATAAGTAAATGAAGCTATCCTGAAAAAAGATATATTGTACTTTGTAATAAGTTTGATCCAATTTGAACGACTTATGCAATAAAGAAGGACGCCTAAGGCAACTTTGATGTCAAAACAACTGACATCAATGCCACAGTCCCTGATGGTTACTAGTTCTAACCCCAGCGATGACCTCGATAGTAGATGATCTCATACGCATGACTAAATGAGTAATGAGTGGATAACTTAAGCTAATTAAGCTAAGAGACATGCACTTATACTTCTTCAAAAATATGAATAAAGAAACAACATGGCTCATGAAAAATCAAGGAGCTCTTTATCTTAACCATATGTATATTGAATACCATTGTTACGCAATCTCAAGTCAAACCAACAACCAAATCTGTCAACAAATGACACGCGACACATCTTATGGCTTCCTTTCACAAACTTTTATTGCCACGCTTCTCAATAAAATTTGGTGATTATCATTCGAGCGTCCCACGTGTATTTACCTCGCGTCTTCCTTTTAAAATTTGATAGATCTTTTCATATTTATCTTTTTTTTATAATCTGCGGCGCGTATCTTTTCATACATGCGAAAACAAGTTTGAATATCGAAGTGTATAATCTGCAGATGAATAGAGAATATGCCACATATGGTAAGGTATTCTCAGACTGCCTTGAAACCCACGACAAAAACAAAACATCTTCAAATCCAAAGGAAACAAAAAAAATCTTCAACCGACCACTGAAGAGCCATAAACACTTAGATACAGCCCTCGCGTGTAGATTCATCACTTTCGACGCAGACAGACCTCTGGTCTGCATTTTTTTGTGGCTAAAGACCAATTAAGAAGCTCGAATCAAGTGGTTTGTACGTAATCTATAGTGCTAGATTCAAGTAGATTTCCCAAAACAATGCTGCCTCTCAGACAAATCGTCGAAGAGCACTTAAGATCCGTTTGTATCTTCTTTTTTTTGTGGATGTACGTATGTGTTCCTTTGTAGAAGATACTCTTCTTGTACGGATGAGATACCTTGATATGAATTACGATACGAATATATGCTACATACGAGTAGTGTGCTTTTTGGAATGTAGTTCATCATTTCTATTTTTATAAATTTCCTGGTGGCAGTTTTAAGTTTCTTCATTGTGGTCTTCGATTGATTGTGTACGCGGAAGTCACGGATTTACATATAAGAAGATGCTGTGAAATTTGTCGAAACTTTTACGAATTTCAGCAAAATTGTAATAGATTACTTCCACTCTTACCCGGATGATTTAATTCAAAACGATGTCTTACATCAGTGGGTGTCGCCAAGATTATTTAAAAGCGACGCAATAGACGTATCTCCGAAATAGATACAAATGCTTTTGACATCCCATGTAATGTTTTGTAAGACGATTAATACAAACTTTATGCAAATTTTGCCCTAAGGGTCTCTTCTAGTATCTGCTCTTTGATTTGCGGTTGCTTGAGTCATATTGGAAAAACTTATCACTCGATAGCACCCCGTATAACAGGTTCGTTTTGCATACCTTCATGTACCGATAAACAAGTCGAAGTCGTTTAAAAACCAAACTGGCCAAACTAGGGAACTTGACCTAGTGAACTGGAAATATGTAGATCGCCAGTGAACGGTGTGAACATGAAGGCAACTAAGTGAGTAACCTCCACGGCTAGAAACCCCGTTAAATAAATATAAAACCGAATACGTGTCTATCTTTGTTTTTTTTTTTTCTTTGGGATTACGACTATACTCGTACATATCTCATGAATACCATTCGGAAACTGCCAATCTTTATGCTGAGATGCTATTAATTACAAATTCTCAATACCCTCGTGTCGTTGCTTCCAAATCTATGCAAAAAGATACAAAGACTTTGATACGGCTATTATCTGACATCCTCGATAAAAAATATTAAAAAATCACGAAGTATCCATAGCTTTAATATACAATAAATCCGTGTGACCGAAACCACATAATTGGCTATTTATGTTCCGTTTTGTTTGTTTTTCTTTTTTTAAGGGGGATTTTTCAGTGATATTATGAAGCCGAAGATTTCAACAGTTGTTGTATCTAACAGATGAATTTATAAATGAAAAAAGCAAAAAACAATCAAATATCTAACTCGTCAAACCATGACTCAAGTAGCTTAAGTCTCTCGGGAAATTAGTTATAGATATTAATGGACAAAAAGATTTTTTTCTATTTCCCAACCTCCTCTCGTTAAGCTTAAATAATTTTATGGTTTATACACAAACAACATTTTATCAATGTACTTAAGCGGCAAACGTAAAGAGTTTAATCACTTGTTAAACTAGGAATTTCTTGGTAATTCATGAAATTCTTCTCAATGTGGGGGAGTTCGGGTTAAGGTTTTATTTGGCAATTTAATTGCTTCGTAAAGTGCAAAACCCCAACAGATATAGAAGAATAGAACGTTTGATTGAAGTTTAAAAGAATTGTTTACAATTATCAGATTACGGAACTTTTATTACTTTGCATGGAAATATAATCATTTCATCAAGGTCAAGCTGTTTGTTTGCTAAATAGTGCCTTGAACCTATCATTCGGAAATCGGAGATGGAACTGCTTCTTGTAAAGATAACTTATAGTTTCGTGCTTCTGAAATTATGACGTACCACTTCAGACTTGTTTTCTTTAAAAAAAAATTACATTAATTAGCTCTTGTGGATGGTCAGTAGAACATACATAGAAAACATTTTTGGAACAGAGGATTGAGCATATTTTCTTAACTTCTCCTCGAATCTGTTCCAACCACCATCCAACAGATATTTGTCAAATAGAGATATTGACAGGTACCTTAAACAAATGGAGGAGATCATAAAATGAACGATGGACAGTACTGTACCTCGCTTTCAAAACACTGACTAGATCATTGCACAACCCAACTATTGACGAACTGTTCCAGTACAAAAGTAGACTTTTGTCAAAACTGAAAACCTTGTGTAGCCGGTTTACTGACGCACATAACTGACACTAAAAGAGAACTACTGAGTATCACCAGCAACACGTATATTTTACCACAAATAAATAAAATATTTCGGAGGAGAGATTAAAAAAACCTTTCATGTCTTGGGATCATCAAGAAATACTGCTACCAGCTAGTACAGATCCAGTAGAAGCTGACAATGACGACAACTTTTTTGTGATTGAAGATCAGCAGCAAAAGCTAGAAACCATAAGAGCAATTTTTCGAAGAAGTGTACAAGGCGAATGATGTCATTGCTACCAGCCGCGACTTGGAGATTCGGGTACTTTGCGCTACTCTTACTTTCGAAATGATATGCAGAACTGGCGATTCAGGAATTCTGATTTCATTTAGTTCAATGACGAAAATATCGCAAATAATTTCATCATCAATGACTGGGATCTACCCCCTTCATTTCGAAGGAATAGCTCCAAACTATCTTCGAATCACGGAAAGTAAGAAATCAGTGGAAAACGATTGCACACCGAATACTGTGCCTCCACATCTACCACGAGAGAGAAGTGGTGGACATTTACACCACCCTGTTCGCATTAAATTCCTAAAAGGGACAGGTACTCGTACGTCCAATCTGGCGTATCTTCGATCAATAAGTCACCTTCCGAATATCAGCGAGGCAGTTGAAAAGGTTATCAGTAGGGTCCTGGCTAAGTGGTTTGAGGTCATAAATATATGTAATATCCAGCATGCACGAGTGCCTGCTTGAAACCGTATGGTTAGAGGGGGTCTTTTTCAAGTTGAACATGCTGAGCATAAGTAAACCTCTGGTCTACATTTTCTTTAATACGAGTATGTTCATGACTTGATGACTTATGCTAAATTATTTGACATTCAAAATGGTCTGCAATAAGGTGCGGTCAATTCGCCGATCTTGTTCCTCATCTATGATACACGAGCGACCTATTGAGCTCACTTTACCATGTTATAGCGCACGCCGACGACTTGATTGTGTACGGACCAAGTCCAAAGATTGAGTTCATATGCCCACTATGCTCTGCAACGTGACTTCGATAAGATTAACCAATGTTGCGATGACTGAAAGTTGAAGATCAATTTTTAGAAGTCGGAAACCTTTTTTTAGTACGCCTTTCTGTAGCCTCTGGAGATACCAGAAAGAATTGGCGAAAGTTTTCGATCGTACTACAACACGGGCAACCACTTGCTTGTCGAAATGTAGTCAAATGCATTGGGTTCTGAGGGAGTGGGATGAGTTCAAGTGACTCAAGTATTATAGAGATGTTGCGGGGCGTCTCCGACCCAGTAGGGTGGTAGGGAGTCGCGATAAGAGGTGATCAGCAGCGCCCAGACTTTTGGTGGTTTGCAGGAGGAGAAGAAACTCCTTCAGCGTTTCCTTAAATTCAAAATAACTCGGGGGCCAACTCGGCATGCCTAATTCTTTAGACAATTTTTAAGTAATACTCAGGTTAAAAAAAAAATAATACACTAAAATAAAAAATTAGAAAAGTAATTAAAAACAATAAGAAATAGTGCACACTTAGTTGCGTATGATAGGTAAAGTTATTTTAAGTAGCTAAGATATATTTTAGATAGTGTATTAAGTTTTTTGTGGAATCTGCACAGCGATTGATCAGGAAACTGCTGTTTGTCCTAAAACTCTCAGTTTTGGTGCCCGGTAACTGCATGAGCAAACCCTAAACCCTTACTCGTGCAGGCTAAAATGGCAAGGGCATGCTCGCCCAGTGGCATAATACTGAGCTACACCGTCATAGAGCTCACAACGGTATACGAAAGAGATTGGTGACAACCCTAGCAAACATTTAAAGGACAACGATCTTCAGATCTACACATGGAATTTTTGGACACTTAAAAGGCCATGTGCAACCTAGCAATTAGCAAGGCCCCTTGATTGCTATCACGCAGATATCTCTGAAAGTGGGATGAGATGGGCCGAGCAAAAGGAAAAAGAAAAACTGTGATATCTACCAAAGTGACTAGGGAAAAGAAACAACGCTTACTCGGATGAAGATTTTCCTATTCCGCAGACTTAGGAAAGAAGTCTTGAGCTTCCTTACAGAAGATAAGGACGACGCCACTCGAGAATGTTTCTGCGAGCTCCTCGACAAGTCTATCAGCAATGTCCGAATTATGACGTTAAAATCATACTAGCCGATTTCAACGAATGGATAGGAAAGGAGGACATCTTTGGTATGACAGTTGGTAAGCATAGCCGACATGACATCACGTTTGGCAATGGACTTAGGCTTATTGATTTCGCGGCGGGACGAAATATCACTATAGTAAGCACACGGTTTCCTTATCTCAATATACCTATATAAGGGAACATGACGATCTCCGGATTATGAAACGCTAAATCAAATTAGTCACAATGCGACTGACGTAAGATATGCCTCCAGTATTCTGGGTGTTCGAACGTTCCTGACAGCCAACATTGACTCCGATCACTACCATGTTGTAGCCATGGAAGGAATGCGTATTTTCCAAGCGCCTGAAGAAATACCACTGTAAGAAGATATAATGTAGTAAAGTTGCAATCGCAAGAGACCACCAGTATCTTCGGGTAACGTGTACTCCGAAATCTCTCAACAACACCTATGCCGCCATCAAACACCGAAGACCAGTGCCAACGTGCCATCTGAGGTCGCAACTGATGTGCTGGGTTTCGTCCGACCACCACCAGGAACTCCCTGGCTTGAAGAAGAACAAAGCCACCAAGCACATGCTCCTAAGCATGTAGCTATACGAGCAGAAGAGACGGGAAATATATCGGCTCTTCCAGAAGAAGAAAAATCAGTACGAAAAGCGCACAATCGAAGATATTGAGAGGTTGCATCCTAGGGATAACGTGTTGAAGTTACACCAACAGGTATAAAGAATGTGCCAAGGCCTAGAGAAGCCTGTCGAGATGAAGAAGGATACCATGTAGTAAGGACACAGTCCGTGCTGAGAATGTGTAAAAACTTTTTTTGTAGACTATATAACAGCGAAGAAGCCTAGCATTCTTACGTTAGGTAGAACTGACCATTCAAATTATATGAAAACAACCAAAACTTCCGTCCACCTGACCAAAATGAAGAGCCCATAGCAAAAACTAAGCTGAAATCCAACAAAGTCGCTGGACCTGACATCTTACCGGCTTAGGTCAAAGCTGCTGGAAGTGAATTTTTGAAGATTATACTCATTTCTCAGATCTGGTCAAAAGAGTGTATGCCTCATTAATGGAATCTCAGTATCGGTTGCCTGATCCACGCAAAAGGAGACCCCTGAACTGCGCCAACTATAGAGGCATAAGTCACCTCAATATGGCTTATAAAACTTTATCTGCCATATTTGTGTGAACATTTGAAATTTTTCGTCAGCAATCTGTTTGGCACTTCTTAGTGCGGTTTCAAACCAGGAAAGTCCATAATCGGCTAAATCTTCAAACTTCGGGAGATTCAAGAAAAACTCAAGAAGTTCAAATCGATAGCCACCATGTTTTCTTTGATTTTAAGACCGCATATGGTAAAATTTAAAAATACGAGTTATATAGGGTGTCCCAAAAATCAACGTCAAGCTGGAAACGGGTGATAGGTCAAGTGGTGTCGGTTATCACAAAATTATAAAAAAAAATCTAAGTCATGTACTTTTAAAATTATTGGCATTCAAAAAAAATCGAGAAATCTGACAGCCTCAGACGATCTTTCAAGTACTGTGACCGCAAATCTTTGCTTTTCTTCAATTTTTTTTGCCACGTAACCCTGAGTAATTCTTCTGTAAATTACGGTCCAAAAGTGAAACATAAGTATGTATATCGGTTTTAACTAAAATATTGCTTTTTTGTCCATCCATATATCTGAAAATCATTAATCACCCAACTTGAACTGACTGTACTGACAAAAAAATGTACTGTGCCATTTTGGCAAGTAACTTTAAAAGATGGCGTATTTAGTCCGGATTCCAAAATGGTATGACACCTGTTAGAATAACGGTTAGTTGAGGACAAAAAAAATATTTTGTTAAGGAAACCCGATTGATAGTTAATTCTTTTTAATACGTTAAAATGAGTACCAAGAGTGAGCGAGACAGAGAGTGACGGCGTGATTGAGACGGATAAATACTCCATTTCGACTTTTGTAATAACCGACACCACTGGACTTATCACCCGTTTCCGGCTTGACGTTGATTTTTGGGACACCCTGTATATTTGTAGTTTGCTGAAGCCGTTACTGCTGACGCTGCTGCTGCTGTGGCCACTCTCACTGATAATGTTACAGCTGATGTTTTTTTTCTACTTTCCCTTCTCATGCATTATTCGCTGCTTGGTTGAAAGGTCAGTGAACCTAACACAAACTATTGATTTCTTGGGGGAGCTTTTATTTCCTTCTTTGGTTTGCACATCCTTCACGTAGCATCTCTCAATTTTTGCATCGGGCACATCAATAGACAATGCATTTTTGAAGATTTGCTAGTCCTTGTCAGTTGCATTTTTGTTGTTGACATCTGGAACACCAACAATTTCAATGTAATTTCTGAGTAGGTGTTGTTGTTGCCAGTACATCAACCTTAGATCTCAGCTCTGCATTTTCTGTCCGTAGCTCGTTGAGTGACGATAGGAAACGATTGTTGGTTTCCTATAGCTTTGTAAGTTTCAAATAAATCATTTGAAGAGTGCATTCATTGTCATCTTAACTCGTGCCGGATTTGGCTGGTGTAGATCCAGTGTTTGTGGTACTAGTCTTTGGTGTTCGATTACCATCAGAAGTAGATGGTTCAGTTTCAGTTTTGCCTTCACATTTTTTGTTGTTGTGAAGATTAGATTATCATTCAAATTTGAGTTTGAAACTACATTAGCTTCTGTGCTATATGTCACCGTATTTGTACTTTCCTGTCCAAATGGTAGCCTAAAATGAATACAGGCGTTATGGAGAGCACAGCAGACATTAATAATTCGCCTGAAGGTTTCTGATTCAAATCTAAGTTTCTGCTCATTGGACAGGCATCGCAAGCGTCTTTGTAAAATGTTAATAGTTCTTTCAATTTGTCTTCTGGCTACAGAATGAATACTGTTAAATAGTATTTCTGCACTTCCCTCTACTGCATTGTGATAAGGTGTTAAAAGCCATGGCTGTAAAGGGTATTCACTGTCACTTTAAGTGTAAAAATGAATATGTATGAGTTAATCTTATACCTTGCATGTATGATGAAAACAAATTAACAAACCTAGAATTGGAATGCTGGTTTTACCTCCATGAAATTGTTTTTTAAGACTCTAACGGCCATATTATTCACTCACTGTAATCCGGTTTAAAACTTACACCCAAAAGTTTAACCCAAGTCCATAATATTCACTCGTTAAACCCGAACATAAGCCCACTTTTTTAAACTTGACGCCGTTTAATCCGATTGAATTTAAACTGCACTCCGGAGACCAGTTTAAATTCTTTAACTCGGGTTAAGACTCAATTTCATAACATACATTATTTTTGTTTAGGTCAATCACATTTTTGGCATTTCTTCGCTCGCAGGAGGTAAGAAATAAAATGTAAAAAGTAGAAAGACGATAAAAAAATGGATTTTTTTCGTAATGTTGACGAAATGTTGATGGCTTCGTCGTCAGATGTCGAATTAATGGAAGAGCTTATGGAACAGCAGATGGTTAGTCAACGTTGTCCTCGTCGTCGAATGTACCGAATGCATAAGCGGGCTTGAGTCAACGATTACGATGTCGTGGATTTCCGTAAGTATTTCCGGCTGAAAAAACGATGGTTATGAACGTCGGTATGGTATTCGCTACCTACATAAATATCGTTATCGGTTTATTTATTTTGTCTTCATTTTAGATCACAAAAGCTTTCAGCCGAACATAAGCTGTTGGCTGTGTTGCATCTGTTTGTCTGCGGCAATACGGAGCAAACTGCAGCCGATTCGGCATTGCACAACCTACTGTTGCTTATATTTTTCCAACGCTATGCGATCCCCTTTTGCGACACCTTCACGCAATCATCCGCATGCCACGGACAGAACAAGAGCGACTTGCCAAAGAGACGGCTCTCGCCGAATTGGCCGATTTCCCCCGATGTATTGGAGCCATTGATTGTACCTATATTCGCATGATTTCGCCGGGAGGTGCAATCGTATATATTTGCTTTTATTCACTTGATTTTGTTGCCATTCACAGAGTGAAGCATTTCGAAATCACCATGGATATTTTCCATTGAACGTGCAGAAGATTTCCGATGTCAATTTGCGAATCCAAAATCTTGTCGTCCGATGGCCAGGTTCTGCTCATGATCAAAACATTTTCAGCTAGTCAAATGTCAACAAAGAATTGGAAAATGGTGTGTATGGTGATCATGTCATTGTTGCCGATAGTGGCTATGCGAATGCATTCTATCTTTGGTCAGCGAAGTCGAATTTGAATTCCGAATTTCATTTTCAATGCCGCCAGTATTCCGTTTGCGAAGACGCTGGCCAACGAAAAAGCCATTATGCGATGGAGCTGTTGTTGTCAATGCATCCACTGTTAGGGCAGGGGTTGACAATATAGCAGACGCCACCCCATTATCAAACAAATTCGATGTCCTACTTGTTTTTAGCGTTGATGTCGTTTCATCACCTGGATATGAACCTCTATAGCTGTCAACCGGTGCGAGTCAAACGAAACCGACGGCGGCTTACGTGGTGGAAACTGGCCGCCACCAGTTGTTTGAGTTGATTCTTTCTGGAATTTTGACAACTTCCTTCCTTGCGGATGTTGCTCATCCGATCGCAAAGCTCTTTTTCTGTTTTTTTCTGTTTAAACGAAACTATATTAGAGGCGAAAATAATGAACAGCGAATGAATTAACTACTCACCACGACACCGGGAGAGACATTGAACGACATTGTTATTAGCTCCCATGCCATCGAGCTTCCTTTGGTTGTCATTCGATTTGTCTTCATGCTGTTAACAGTTGAGGATATGACAATGGACAACAGAATGTCTATTTCCATTTGTGAAAACGCTTTTCTCTTTTTGCTGGCCTTAGTTTCGGCTCATTTTCGCAATCACTCCTACTGTAGTTGTCCTCATCGTTTACCTTAACATCACCTTTGATTTTTCGTCCCATCTCAATTTATTTACTTATTGACACACAACAAATAAAATCAATTTCCAATTAAAATGTGACAAACAACAAGAAAATCATGCCATTTTATGTGACATTTAACATTACGTAGGTTTAAAAAGAGTTAAAATCCGTTTAAACCGTTTTAAGTCTGGGTTAAACGCATCTTTAATCCAGCGGGTTTAATGTATGTTTTTGAGTGAATGTTATGGATATATGGTAGGTTTAAATTGTAGGGTTTAAAAAATACGGATTAAATGGTCGGGTGTAAGTTTAACTTAAACCTGATTTACACCTGAAGTGAATAATATGGCCGTAACTCATTACTGCTATTCCAAATAGCCGAGTTGTGTTCAGCGCCACCATGTGAACGGTTTATTGCTATTATCTCGTTAAGGTGATTGCCAATCTAGATAAAATTAATGTTCATTTCGGTATTAACCCTTTATCGGGTCATGTGACAGTAATGTTACAAACCCTAACATTGACTCAATTTCTCTATTATGTTTAACCCTTAAATGCATGATTTTTTATTTTGTTTGGAAAAGAATAATATGGGAATGGAAGCTACTTAAGTAACGAAAAAAAATATTTCAAAAATCCTAAGCATGTAATAACGGTTTTTTACGACAAAATACAGTTGTATCATTTTTGATACAAAATATGCATTTGAAGCTTCATTAATACCTGGAAACTTGTAAAATGAAAAATAATGTGGAAATTTAGAATGAAATTTATTAAAACAATCGGAATTTATTTTCGAACATAATGCTACTAAGTAGCTTACATCCTGGCATCATACATCACATACGGTTGCTTTGTCGTATTTGTTTGTGATCAGTACCATCGCGTATTATGTCTCTTGGTGGCCTAAACTGCAAAGCATTCCTCCTCTTTGGGGCTGGTTCTTCTGAAAAACTACTTCCGCTGCTGGGCCGACCTCTTGATGGCTGAGTGTAAACTTTATATTTACAAAGCGTGTCAGCAAGTTCGACTCGAAAATCAACAAGGCTCATTACTTCTTTCGAACATATCACTTGTTTATACAACACCCATGAGTGTATGACCGTTATGTCTATAAGAGCGAACGCTTTGGTAGTGATATATGGTACTGACATAAAAATTAATATTCCCATATACTTGCGCAACTCACATTCAGTCACATAATCAGGACGATCTGGCTGTTTCTGCACAGAATACAAATTTGTTTGTTCAGTTAAAATCCGGAGAAAAAAAATATCAACAGAATTGAAATGGAGTTTCATTACAACCTTGAAATTGTAATTTATTTTCATCAAATTCAAGTGATTGCTTCTTCCATCTCAGTCGTTGAATGTCTTAGGGTTTATAAATGGATCGATTAGAGGTACTTGGGGGTGGATTGTTGTTTATTTCTGGTAAAGCTTCTTCATATTCGATTGGGTGGAAATCCTGCATCAGAAGCAAGCTCTGCGTTTTCGTTTTAAGTTGCAATTCCCTCATTTTCATGTTTATCATATTCAAGGAGAGCTTGCAACTGTTCACGAGTCAAAAATTCTCCAAGGTCATCTTCATCAACCTCGTCATCGTCCTCTTACAAATATTCATTTTCTAACTGTTTGAGGTAACTCACAATATCCTCATCAAAAATATTTTTTCGAGCCAATCTCTAACAAAAAATAAAGCAAAAAGTTCAAACCTGCAATCAAGCGAAATCGAGTTCAAAACAAGTCCTAACTGCATGAAGTATCATTTTTGATACAAACAAAAACGTATGAAGTCAAAATAAAAAGGAAACTATTATGTATTTATATAAATAAAGTATTAACATTTGTTGATTTTATTTTTTCAACACAATTTTCCCAAAGATGTAATTTATAACAAAAAAAGAAAACTTTCGATTTGGTTTGATTGCGAAATTGCCGGCTATGTGTCAACGATGTCATACAAATCACTGATAACGGAACAATAATGATGTTTTTTTTATCTTATTTTGGTTAAGAAAATATTGTTCTCTCAAATAAAAAATCCCGTTTGTCGGTAATCAAAACAAAAACATTTCTAGAACTGGGAAAGTTGTTGTATCATTTTCGACACAGAGTGCATTTAAGGGTTAAATTAAGTCAAATTGGTTAGTGTAACATATCTACCACGAACTGTGCATCATATAAAGCTTATTTGATAGAGCGAAACAGCCTATTGCTTAACTTTTTTTTGAGCGCCAAAAGTTTATATCAAAAAATTTTGCGATAGCGCAACAAATGTTTAAGTTTGCTGATGAAGAAAGTTTTAAATATCACAATAAACGGAGTTTTTTTCAAATACAGTGCATAAACATAACACTAATTAATTCGTACCTAGTGTGTAATTGCAAGTAAGTGATAAATAACTTTGGTGTGGTTATTTTCCGTTTTATAACATTTATGTCACATTGGCTAATAGCGCCAATATTTTATCAGGATCAATATACAGTATGTCGAACACTTTGCGCAATGATGAAATATTAAAAGTGCTTGACGAGAGTGCAGATGGGCTCGATTTTGATGATCCAGACTATGATGTAGACTTAGGAGAAATTGGTCTTGCTGATGATATTGATGTACTTTTTGAAGATACAATGATAGAGATCGAAAATGAAAGTACGGAACCGACTGATGTTCCATAATGTGACATTCAGGGCAGACTACATGCATATTCCATTATTGTACGTATTAAAATTTCTTCTATTATACATAAAAAAAACCGTGGTGAAGAAAATCTGAGAGAAACGGAACAACATTACGACTAATATTTATAGTACTGCATGCAACAAAAACAATAGCAACAACAGCAGAAAAATCTACATAAACGATAGTCTGACTAGCTACACACGAGCATTATTAAAAAAGGCTAATGATCTCAAGGAAAAGCGAAGGTGATAAAGTCATTAAAATTGATAACTTTAAGGATTTTACCAAATTTTGTGATTAATTTTTAGTCTTAATTTATGTCTAATGTAAATATAAGCAATAATTTAATTATTAATTTTCAAGATACACTATTTATTAATAATAGTTTTTCCACTTTAAGTTCTAATACTTTACAACATTTTTGTGTAGAACATTCAAATGTTAGTCAGTATTCTGGTTTCTCTGTAGTTCATCAAAATATACGTAGCATGAGAAGTAATTTCGACAGTTTTTTCACACATCTCTCATCTCTGAATTATTTGCCTGATATTATTTTCCTTTCCGAAATTTGGATTTTCGATGAAGAATCTTCTGAATATAAAATACCTGATTTCCTATTTGAACAGAATTGCAATAATTGCTATTCAGCTGGAGATGTTGCAGTATTTTATAGAAATGATGTACTTGATTGTGAAATTAAAAAGTGGAATTTGGATAGTGCAGACATAATAAGTGTTTCTTGAAAATCTCTGGCTTACACTATTGATTTATGTGTACATATAGATTATATAAATGTACAATAAGTACTTTTTTAGTATCTCAAACTAGTAAAAATTTAATACTCATTGGTGATTTGAATATTAACATCCTGTCTGAAACAGTTGATACTGATCATTACTTGTCAATTTTATCGTCTTTCGGTATGAATTCTGCGTTTATATTTATATTTATAAGGCTTCATAGAAACAATAGTGTTAACTATAAAACAATGGTCTATTATCTAAATTTTACGGATCTCAGTTTCACTAGTATACAACTGGATCCTAATATACTTAGAGCTAATAATCCCGAGTATAAAAAAACTAGTTAAAATAGACTTTGCTGTTCTAAAACAACAACGATTTTTTAAACATTGGGAAAATGTTTATTCTGCACAGGATCCTTCTTGTGCTTTTGATCTATTCCCTGCAAAGCTCCAACCAAATATTTCAAAAAGTAGTCAGAGTACTTTTAATAAAACCAAAAATTTTAAACACATTAAGCAGTGGATGACCTTTTCCTTACTTAATAAAATCAAAAAGAAAACAGAACTATATCATAAAGTTAAAAAGCATCCTACCAACAACAGGCTTAAAAAATTCTACGATAGATTCTGTTTAAACATGAAAACTGAAATCTCACATCGTAAAGATTCTTCCTTTGCTAATAAACTGCCTAGAAATGTTGGTAATGCTAAAAAGGAGTGGTCAGTCGTAAATGGAATTTTAAATAGAACTACTATTAATAGTGATATATCCATAAAAAGTAATAATGTAATGACTTCTGAGCCTGTGGAAGTAGCAACAATATTCAACAATTTTTTTACTGGTACTAAATTTTCTGAAGACTTCGTATTAAGCAATAGTACAACTTCAAATTCTTTTAATTTATGTCATATGCATTTTCAACCAGCAACTTTTGCTTTCAATTAATTTACTGTATTGGGGTTTGATAAATTGGGGTGAAATAAAACCACCAACTTTAAATCTCACAATTTACTTTTACTTTATTACTTTATTACACTTCTAAGTTTTTTTAATTTATAAATTTCAGGGAGAACCATCTCCTGGCCCGGTTTCCATTACTCTGACAAAATATTTTTTCCTTTTCGCTTGTAAACGATCGTTCGTCCTCTATTTCATGATTGTTTTTTTCCTTTTTTTTCTTTACAACCGCCATCTAGCTTCTCGCTAAGACACTACAACTGCATTTGAAATTCATAAAATGATAATGACACTAAAAACAACGAGTTCGCCTGGCTTTGATCAGATTTCTTGTTCTGTTTTAAAAAAACATTTCATTTCAAATTTCAGACGTTCTGAGTTTTACATTCAATCTCAGTGTTCAAAAGGGTATTTTCCCGGATTCCCTGAAGAGAGCGATAGTAATACCCCTTCACAAAAAGGGTAATACTTATGAGCTTGATAACTACCGCCCTATTTCACTACTATCAGTTTTTTTCAAAAATTCTTGAAAAAGGAATTAAATCTAGGATTGTCTCTTTCTTAGATAGGATTCCTTTTTTTATCCTTTCACAGTTCGGCTTCAGAAGTGGGAAATCTACAGAAGATGCTTTATTGAAACTGACTGCTGAACTATACAACAGTTTAAACAAATCTGAAATACCAACCTGTTTATAGATATTACAAAGGCGTTTGATATGGTGGATCACACAATATTATTAGACAAACTATACAAAGCGGGTTTTAGAGGTTTTATTTATTCTTGGTTCTCATCATATCTTACAAATCTGAAACAAATGGTAAAGATCCAAAATCAGCTTACTTCTCCGAAAGTAATCAATACTGATGTGCCACAAGGTTCTGTTTTGGGGCCCATTCCATTTTTGATTTATGTCAATTCCCTATTTATTCAACCATTTAATGGCAAAATCACAGCATTTGCTGATGATACAGCGCTGTCGTATTCCAGTAATAATTATCCCGATCTTTTTTTCGACGTCAATCATGATTTGGATTTATTACGAAGATGGTTTACATACTACAAATTGGTCATAAGCAAAAAAACCAAATTTATGATTTTTAATATTCTGGGTGTCACCTGTGAGGATTTTCCTTTACACTAAAGCTGTAAGCGCTTTAGCTTAGCCAATACATGTTTTAAAATAGAATGAATTGGCAACTTTAAGTATTGGAGTAATATTGGACAAGAGACTTTATTGGAAAGACCATACTTTGTACCTTAAAAAGTACCTTAATTGCGTTGTAAGGCATCTTTATCACCTTAGTCTGTATTGTCGACTGCCTACTTTAAAGTTTTTATATAATGGTCTTTTAAAAACTAAACTGCAGTACGGTGTATAATGTTGGGGTTGTACACATCTCAACAAAATACTATATGGACTGTATTTTGTTGACTGCCAGAATGCGCTGCTACTGCAAAAAAGGTTATGGTGACTTGAAGTCCGTTCATATTTAGGCAGACATGCCAAATTTCAGTGCGGGCGGACTTTTGCCGTCGATTGGTAACTGGATTTGGATTCCCCGGACTATTATCTCTACCCAAACCTCAAAAGATCGCTCATCAATAAAAAATTCAGCTCACGCGAGGAAATCATCGACGCCACGGTGGACCTTCCGGAAAATTACTTTTCAGACGAGATCAAGAAGTTGTAAAATCGCTGGAATAAGTGTATCAAACTAAAAGAGGACTATATTAAATAATATAAAAAATATTAAAAAAAAAAAAATTTAATTCCCAAGGAGGTCACTTTTCACTCCATCTAGTACAACCTTTACCCTTAAAGCAAAAACATGCAATCAGAATAATGTGTAAAGTGAATCGTAGAACTCCTAGCTTCGATTTATTCAAAAGTCTCGAAATCCTTTCAATAAGGCATCTTTACTGCTACGAAGTTTTAAAAATATTTTTTTTATTTTATGCTGTTCGAATCGATGAAAATTATAATTTACGAGTCAATACCAGAAATTCTGCAACCATTCCGACAATCCATAAAACACATTATACGCGTTTTTATTCAGTAACTGCACCCCGTCTTTTTAATGCATTACCGGCAAACCTTAGATGTGAGAGAGTGAAAGCAGTCTTTCTTAAAAATACAAAGAAGTGGTTGTTCTCTGTTGACCATTCTACCATAAATAATTTAATATAAATTAATGTATAATAAATACAATTTTGCTCTATAGCTGATATTTGTTCATGTTCATCACTTTTGTTACTATCACTATATTTTCTTTCTTTCTTTTAACAACTTTCCTTGTTTCTTTTAATGAGTTTATTTTATTGCATTTCCCCATTTTTAAAATAGGGGATGCTAATAAAAATAAACGATTAAAGAAAACAAGAACGACTTGATTGAGTTCAGTTTATAGAATGAAGCAAAGGTTAAAAAAAAAATATGTACATCTCAAAAAATATAGAAAGTAGTATAGAGAAAATTCTAGTAGATTAAAGTAGTCAATTTTAGAAAATACATAGTTTAAGCTTTAACTACAATAGTTTAAATAATCTTAAATTCAAATGTTGTTAATTCTAACACTCCTCGTCAATATTTGTATTCGAAATCCATTCCAAATCTTCGGAAACAGAATAAATGATTGTCTCTCGAGACTGCTTTTGTTAGCCCATCTGCAGTTCAGTTTGAAGACAATCGATAGTAACTGCACCCTTCTCAATCGCCTCTCTGATAAAATGGTGTTTATAATCCATCCATGCTTTGTTCGTTACTGCAATATTTTGCAATTTGTTGTGCACTCTGGTTGTCGCAATAGATTAACGTAGGATCTGTTGAAGTAACCTTAAGTTCTGCCATCAAGAAACGAATTGAGTAGGCTTCTTTTGCAACTTCCGATAGTGCAATATACTAGGCTTCTGCACTAGACGCTGCCACTGTTCGCTGTTTTTTAGACCCCCAACTGGCAGCAGCACCTGCAAATACAAAACAGAAACCAGTTTGAGACTTACTATCGTTTATGTCCTCCGCCCAACTGGCGTCAACATAGCCTATCAAAGGCAAACCAGTTTTTTGATAAACCAATCTTGCATGTTTTGTGAAATTAAGATACCGCACCAATCGAAGAGCAGCATTCCAGTGTTGTTTTTTAGGGTTTTTAAGAAATTGTGCTAATCTGCTTACACTGTTTGCAATGTCAGGGCGGCTGAACACCGCAAAATGCATTAAGGATCCAATTAACTCCTGATACTTCTGCGCCTCAACAGCAACACGTTCTCCAGTGATAGTTGGTTCCTTTTCAAGCTTAAGCTTGACCTGCATTGGGACAAGGTTTGGTTTGGCGTTTTCTAAATTATATTTTATACAAACTGTGCGGGCACGTATGGAATACACACTTGGAGCGCTGGTGGGATGTTCTCCAACGAAGGTAAATATGTAGAAGAAATAATAACGTGTTTTATTTTGCGGTAACAGCTTACTTTATTTCTTTAAGAGGTCTTACCTCGTTGAAGGTTGATTACAAAAGAGGTGGATATTAAAATGATAATAATTAACAACTAAACAGAATATAATTGACTGTGGTGAATTTGGAGAATTTTAGAGCGACATCTTACTTTTGATGTTCAAATCTTAAAGTTATAAGTTATTGCCATACGTAATGTAATAGAACATAAGAACATTCACTAATTCTTGCGTGAACACAAAGATTATTAATATATCGCGATTGAGATATTGATAAAGTTTGATTTCTTCTTTTGATCTCAAGTCCTACACAAAGGGAAGGATGTCAAAGATCTCTTATATCAAAACTTTCTGAAAGTTTTTGTTTTATCAACTTAATTCTTGGTTTTAAATTGGACGCGATTATGATGTCATATACATATATTCCTATAATAGTCGTTTCTTCTTCATTAATTTTAAAATAAACGCAATGATCGTAATGCGATTGTGACAAGGTCAAACAATCGAGCTTTTCGTTTAAAGTGGCGTGCCACTGTCTACTGCCTGCTTAAGCCCTTAAAGCGCCTTATTTAAACGACATACTTTTTGTGGGTGGTCACAGTCAACAAAACCCTCCACTTGATTCATGAAAATCTCCTCGCTAAACTTGCCATTTAAAAAGGCAGTTAACACATCTTAGTGATAAGTTCCATGTCATATTCAACAGACAGAGCATAAATAAGTCGAAGTGGACTTTGGCGTATAACAGCCGAATAAGTTTCAACATAGTCGATGCCAAACTTTTGACAATAACCTTTAGCGATGAGTCTCGCTTTTCGTCTCTCAATTGTTCCATCTGGCTTGTAGTTTGACTTGAAGACCCACCGAGAGCCTATAGCTTTTCGATTCACTGGAAGTTCGCACAAAGTCCAAGTTTCATTTTCTATAAGACAGCGATACTCTTCCTTCATAGCCACAGTCCACTTATTATCACCAGGTGAGTTCATGGCTTCTTTAAAATTAGTTGGGTCTTCGAGAAAACTTGTAGTCAGAGCAAGCTGAACTACATTTTTTGATTTATTGCGTGGTCTTAACCTCTTTCTTGATCGGTTTGATTTCTAGGTTTTTATCTATGCCTTCTTTTCCATAGGGTTGGTTTCCGCCTGCATTACCACCTCTATCATCCGTACTTTCATATTCGTCTTCATTATCTTTTCCTTCTTTTTCGATTTTCTTAAGGTATTGCGGAACATTTCTCTTTTCAATTATATTTTCCTTGCTCAATTCAAATTTATAGAAATTATTGTTTTCATTTTCAGTTTGATTGGTATTAATATCCTCAATAAAATAAACATCTCTACTTTTAGCGATATCTCTCGATCCTCTTTTCCACAAGCGATATACTTTGGACTCTGTAGAATATCCAATAAGGATAAATTCATCGCTTTTGGGATTCAGTTTGGATCTACCTGAGCTTTTGTTAAGGGCCAATTTGACGAAAGTGACTTAAAATGGGTACCTTACCTGTCCAAATTTGTTGAGGCGTTTTTGTTTGTTTAGCATTGTAGGACAATGATTCCGTATATAAGCGGCAGTGTGAATCAATTCAGCCCACAAGAATTTTGGAAGGTTCGCTTCGATCATGAAGCAACAAGCCATCTCAACTAACGTGCGGTTCATGCGCTCAGCGACACCGTTTTGTTGAGGAGTACCATATACTAGATGGAGTGAAAAGTGACCTCCTTGGGAATTAAAAAAATTTTTTTTTAAATGTTTTTTTTTTTTATTTTATTCAATACAGTCCCCTTTTAGTTTAACACACTTATTCCAGCGATTTTCCAGCTTTTTGATCCCGTCCGAAAAGTAATTTTCCGGAAGGTCTGCAAAATACTCCACCGTGGCGTCGATGATTTCCTCGCGTGAGCTGAATTTTTTATTGATGAGCCATCTTTTGAGGTTTGGGAAGAGATAATAGTCCGGGGGATCCAAATCCAGTTACCAATCGACGCCAAAAGTCCGCCCGATTTCGCATCAGCAAGTCCAAACACTCTTTCGAAGTGCTCTCGCCTTCGTGTTTTTGGTCATTCGCGGCACTCAGCGGCAGGATAACTTTTTCATATGCAGAATATTGCCCAAAATATGGCATGTGCGCTCAGTACTAATCTTTGTGGTATCTGCTAGCTGGCGCATCTTCACTTTCCGTTCAGCCAACACCATTTCATGTATTTTTTTGATATTGTCCTCTGTAACCGCATCGCATCGGAGTGCCTGCCGCTGCGGACTTGATCGGTAGTGGAGTTGCGGCCACCACAAAACTCTCGAAACCAATATTTGACGATGTAATCTGACGGAGCCCCATAATATTTATCCAGCTTTTCTTTTGTTTCCTTCGACGTTTTGCCCCTCAAAAAATAATGTTTTATGAGAGAACGAAAATCGTTTTTGTCCACACTCAACATGATGCCAAACACGTCAACAACAAACAGCTGTCAAAACAAAACTAAACACAGTACCGCACTGAAATTTGGCATGTCTGCCTAAATATGAACGGACTTCAAGGCACCATAACCTTTTTTGCAGTACAAGCGCATTCTGGCGGTGAAGGATGTCAGTTTTCACTCCATCTAGTACTCAGCAGTCAATTGACGCTTGCCACCATTTTCTCTCAAAAAATTAGAAAATTCTTCGCTCAAAAGCTCACGAACATTATCACTTCGAAGAGTTTTAATCTTGAAGTTTGTTTCATACTCAACCTGTTGTTTACAATTCTTAAAAACGCTCAAGTACTGACTCTTTTGCCGCAAAAAATAAACAAACAATTTACGAGAATAATCGTCAATAAATGTAGCGAAATAGAGGTTTTTGCTTATTGATGCGATATTCATGAGATTTCTAGAATCCGCTTTGAAGATTTTTCGGTTTTTGTAGGGAATGGAAGCCTCAATTGTTTCCCTTTAATGCATGCAACGCAATCTATTTTATTATTCCCGAACTTTGGCAACCCTGTAACCATTTTGTAATTTACGAAGAGATGAACAGTTCAAATGGCCATATCTCTTATACCAGCGTTCTAAAAGATCATTTTTCTGCTCTACTTTGTTACACTGATTTTGTTCCGAATCTAGCACAATTAAGTACAGCCCCTTACTTTCCACAGCTTCTACTAACAGCCTGTTACCTAGAAAAATATATGCACGTCCTCCTTCTATCAATACTCTGCATCCATTGTCAGTTGCTTTGCTTGTTGAAATGAGATTACTCCTCAAAGTTGGAACATAGAGAGTATGATAAAAACATATTGTTCTCTGTTCTCCTTTTACTAATATCTACAACTGAACCGTTCCTATGCCCTCAACGCTTGCTAATTTTTTATTTGCAACCTGCACTTGCCCGGAGTAGCCGGTTCAGGAATAATAAAATAGATTGAGTAAACAACAACAAAAAAGAAAGTCTGAATTCCTAAACGTCAAAAAAATTTACTAATGATGCTTTTCTTATGCATTGCAACGCTACCTTTCCACTGCAATGCATCAATGATGCTTTGAAATTTGTGACATTCTGAAACGCCATTCTCAGCTCTTGTTTTAATTTAATAAAATCGTGAAGATGAGTCAGAACCATATAAAAAAATAAACAATATATAAATTAAGAAAAATTACTTAGTACGAACTCAGCGTAGCCCACATTCTGCATAATTTTCAAGCAAAAATAGCATCGAATCTGTTTGTGATGCAGAGGTTGCTTCTGTTTGCACAGTACACGCGTTTGCACTTCGATTTGCATTGTATCACTACTGCGGCAATATATCATTGTCTCAAGTAATAAGCGAACTTGATACGTCAATACAATATTTTTTTATTTCTTTCCAAAAGAACTAATGACCAAACAAATTTGTATATTGTTCAAAAAGACGTCAATGAGATACCATATTTCGTGTGTCAGAAATTGATATTCAACTTGTCTTTGGTGATGTCTGTACCAGTGCAACAAGTCACTGGAGTAGTAAAATTGGAACACAGGCAATCCAAGAAGTGATGTCTCTTGAAAAGATTGGAAAATATACGACGTCGTATACACTTCAACGACAACACCAGAAATCTACCATCAAGTGATAAAAATTATGACAGAATGTTCAAAATACACCCGATCATTGAGGAGTTGAATAAGAAATTCGGGAAAGTTCCTCTTGAACAACATCTATGCGTTGATGAACAAATGTGTTCTATTGAAGTCCGAAACTTTTTGAAATGATACCTCCCAAATAAACCGCATAAATGGGGCTATAAAATATATGTTCTCTGCGGCTCTACGGGATTTGCTTACAAAATTCAGCCAGAAACCGGCAAAGAAAATATTGCGGTTGACAACGAGCTGGACTTAGGAGCATATTCGAATGTGGTCATGAGAATGCTACGTATAATTCCACGTAATCAAAACTTTCAACTCTATTGTGACAATTGTTGTACTTCTATACCACTGCTCGCATACTTGGCAAATGAAGGGATATTCAATGTTGGATCGATTTGACGGAATGGAATACCAAATTGTAAGCTTCCAAGCGAAAAAGAAATGATGAAAAAGGAAAGAGGATCTTCCGTGGAGTATCTTAGTAATGCTGAAGGAATCGATATTACAACTGCTTCGTATAAAGATGAGAAAATTGTAAATCTAGCTTTCACATTCGTTGGTGAAATGCCAAAGCGCACTGTAAAGAGATATGAGAAACTTCAAAAAGAATACGTCGAAATCGAGCGTCCGTCTACGAGTATTGTTGGTCAATACAATGCGTACATGGGAGGTGTGGATCTCATTGGTGCAATTATGGGAAGATACAAAATTAAACGTCGCAGCAAAAGATGGCAAGTGTTTTATCACCTTTTAGATTTAGCTATGGCGAACGCAGAAAAGTTTCTGGCTGCGGCAGAGTTTCGTCTCCAGATTTCTGAAACTCTCTTGAAGCTTGGTACAAAGGCCAATTTAAAACGAGCTAAAAACAACACAAGGGACCGGCTGAACCAGATTGGTCATTGGCCAACATGGGTAGATAAAAGAATAAGATGCAAAATGCCGACCTTCCAAGGGGTTTCGCAAACTCTGTGCGAAAAATGTGGAGTTGCATTATGTTATAACAAAAACAATAACTGTTTCAGCTCATATCACCTTTCAGAAGTTTATTCACTTTAAGTTTTTTTTTTCGCTCTTTAGGCAATGTATCAAAGGACTTTTTTTTGAATAAAGGACTTGAAAGCCTTTAAAAAATAATTTAAAAAAAAGTTGTTTTCTTATTTTAACAGTAGCTATTGAAAAATAAACGTCTTGGTCAAAAATACTATCTTGCCCGATAAAGGGTAAAATAATATTATTCAAAATATTATCACCATTGCATTTAAGCTATGAAACCCTTTTTGGTTGAGAAAGATGTACCCATTTTCTGTTGGTTTCAAAATAGGGATATGAGTACCATCAACACAGCTTACTATTCCTGGTAGCTTAAACTTCCTATAATAATATTCATTGGTTTTTTGGAATTTGGAGAAATCAAATTGTATCCATGTAGAGCAAAATTCATTTTCTAAAAGGCTCAAGGTATGCCAGTAGAACTTTGAAATTGTTGGCTGTGCATACGCAGTAATATATTAGTGCCGACATTACTTTCGTAACTCCCACTGGCTAAGAGACTCAATGTTGCACAAAGCTGTATACTAGTGGAACTGATGTGCTTCTTATGTTCCTTGGAAAACTTAATGAGTTGAGAATCATCAGGAAACATTCCTTACTGACCCTAAACTGCTGGATAAAGCCAAGAAAAAAAAAATGTATTTTACAATGTCGATGTTATTCTTTTCTTTCTGAACACTTACTCATTTTCATATAATTCTAGTGGGTTGCTTTCAGCTCTGAAATACCTACTTCTACTTTATATAAAGTATCACGAGATTTTCAATACGCCCCCCCAAAAAGTTTCAGACGATCTTGCCTCTATTCGCCACTATGTACACACATAAAAAAGTCTCACACCAACGCAGTCGACTTGACCACGATAAATTTGTTCGACAATAAAAAGGTAAGGAAAAAACCTTCCTCTCACCTGCTATTACCAGAACGTAAGATGACTGCGTTCTAAGGCGCGCGCCGTTTTGCGCCAATCCCATGCTCTCCCATTTGATATCTACGCTCTGACCGAAACTAATCTTATCCCCAACATAAAAAAAACAGGAATTATTCCCTCTTTCTTTTAATATTTTTCGCGATAATGATCGCACACCCCCCTTGATTGAACCTCCTTGTCGAGGTATCCTACTGGCTATTCACAACAGCTTTAACCCCCATCTCGTTGCAACTTCATCTTCTCCTAAGCATGACTTTGTGTCAGTTAAAATAACACTTACTCGTAGATGCTTGTATGTTATGTGTTGTTACATTCTTCCAGTGCAACCTATCGAATCCTACCAACTTGCTATTGCAGCAATTGACAATTTGATCGACTTATCATCCTCCACTTCTTCTCTCATTTTTTCACAACTCCCCCCTCCAGTCGCCTACCCCCGTAGTTCTATTTTCTTACAATTTTCATAAAGCTAATTGCTGTAAAATCAATACCTATCTAAGCAGGGCTGCTTTCGAGTTTACCAATCTATCTCTGGTCGCTGCCCTCTCCATTTTTTACAGAGAAATATTCAAATCCATCTCCCTTTAAGTGCCATATTCCCGCCATAAAACTTCTTCTACATCTCCTCCTTGATATAATCGTAGACTTCGCTCTCTACGAAACAAAAGAAACAAGTTATGGGCGGTATTACTTCGCACCCACTCTTCTTCCGACCATTCAAATTATCTAGGTACTTATCTTCATTTCATTGAACTCTATAACTCTTTCTATCAGCGCTACCTGAATAGTGCGCAAATCAATCTCATAAATGACCCCAAGTCCTTTCTTCAATTTGTCAATTGCAAAAGTAAGACTGATGGTTATCCTTCCTCCCTCGCTTTCGAAACCAAATCGTTATGTGATCCTCCTACCATCGCCAACTTGTTTGCTACATTTTTCAAACAATCATTTACCACAAACAGCTTCGTACCAGATCCCTCTTACTTCAATGATCTACCAAATTTCTCCATCTGTCCCTTTCTCACTCAAAATTTCGATCCTGCAGTTATTGAAGAAAAGTTACTAAATTTTAAGGATGAATTTGTACCTGGCCCAGACGGACTCCCCGCCGTGTTTCTTAAAAATGCTCTTCCAACTTGTCTCTACCCCTTTCCTACTTTTTCGTCTATCTTTTACAAAGGGAGAATTTCCCCACAAAAAGGGGCCTAAGCATGAAGTTACCAAATATCGTCCCATTGCTAAACTCTCTCATATACCCAAACTCTTTGAAAGCATTTTATACGAAGCCTTAAGCTTCAAATGCAAGCCTTTTATTTCACCCAGACAACATGGTTTTCTAAAAGGTAGATCAACTAACACAAATCTAGTTGAATTCGTGTCTTTTGCTCTCTCAGCCTTAGAAAATGTCAAAGAAATCGATTGCAACTGATTTCACTAAAGCATTTGATAAGATATCTAATCAATCGTCTGCTCTCGGTTTTGAGCCTCCCTTATTAAAATGGATTTCTTCTTACCTGATAAACCGTCATTGTAGTGTTCGGTATACATGCGCCCTTTCTGTTCCATTCCTGGCCTCATCTGGAGTTCCACAAGGCAGTCATCTTGGCCGTCTTCTCTTCATTTTTACTATTAACGATGTTGAGAGCGTCATTAAACACTCCTCCCTCTCCCTTTACGCTGACGACACAATGACTCTGCCCTTCTTCAAGAAGACCTTGATCGATTTTCAATCTGGTGCCTCAAAAACTGCCAAGAACTTAATATAGCCAAATGTCAATCTATAACCTTCTCACGTAAATGCCACCCGTCTCCTCCCCTGCTTGAGTATGCCAGTCAAGCTTGGTCCCCCTTTCATCGGGTTCATATTTCCCGAATCGAGGGTATTCATCGTCGTTTCCTCCGATTTCCTCTCCGTGGTCTGCCCTGGAACGATCCTTTAATCTTAACTCCCTATCAGGACTGCCTCAGAATTCTCAATATGAATTCATTAGAAGAACGTAGGAATACTGCTGACTTCTTTCAGGTTCCATCGACTGCGCATCCATTTTGAACTCCATTTCCTTCAATACCAACCGCAATCTACGTTGTCCTCGCCTCTTCTATCTACCGGTCCACCCCACCTCTTATGGCTCCAACGAACCAATCTCCCGAATGCTACGAAAGGTCAACTCAAACCTCTCCCTTTTTGATTTCCACCTGAGCACTCCTCGTCTCAAACAAGATCTCCTCCATCACTTCCTTGGTCCCTAGCTCTTAAGTCTTTCTGTTAGTTTTTAGTCCTAGTTTTTAAGTTAGATTAAGCTTGAATTAAGCCAATAAATGCGGCCCTCAGCCCCAACCAAAATGAAATCAACTTTTCCCATGTCATGGAAAATAGCTAGAGTCCTTCCAGTAGCAAAGAAAACAAACAGCGATGCCGCTTCTGTTTATTTAAAATCTTCGAAAAAATCTTGCAAAGACAAATACTCGTACTTGGCCATGTAGCTAACCACAACTTGCTTTAAGAGAAACAATCAGGATTCAAGGCACATCACAGCTGCTCTACCGCTACGATAAATTTACTAGATGGGATAAGGCAAGATTATGACAAGGGTAATAAAAGTCTTCTTTGCCTACTTGGCTTCTCGAAGGCTTTCGATAGGGTAGATCACAACATTCTAAGCTGGAAGCTCTAAAATTTAAAAGCCAACTTCGTATTTTACCCCAGTTGAAACCAGACGTAATTTGGTACTCATCTTAATACCACCTCTGATTACATATTCTGAAGTTGTCTATAGCGCTCTCGATTCACTGTCACTAAACAAATTAAAGGTGGCATTCAACGATGCGGTTCGCTATGTATATGGTCTTCGAAGATACGAAAACATCTCAGAACATACGAAAAAGATACTAGGTTGCACGCTACAACAGTACATTAATGTGAGAAACTGCATATTTCTACATAAAATTATTCAAAATAAATCCCCGCCCTATTTATATAATAAACTTGTCTTTAAGTTCTGCAAGAAATTTAAGTATCGTCCTCCATAGTCGCCAATATTTATGACCGGGTAAATGCGATTTGAAGCCATTAAAGGAAGCAAAAACGTATTTCATGGCCTGATCCACCACAGCTTCCACGAGTAAACAGATACCACATACGCCTTGTTGTCTCATTTGCAGTTTCAATGATAGGAGTTCACATGTTTCGAGCCGGTTCTTATCAGACTACCTGGAAAGTGAATCTCGTGATTGAGAAAGAGAGACTCTGCGCTTGACTCATATATACATGTGTCACAAGATCATCTGATTGTTTTCAGTCCTTCAGATTTGACCATTTTGAGTGCTTTGACAGTCTGCGATGTTCTGAACGTTTTGATAAATTCTTTAAAAGAGGTACTTTTCGAAGTCCGAATTTCATTGAATTGCAACTCGCTTATATGTACTCGTACGTATTTGCTTACCAAAATTCAAAGCCAATCGTATACGAGTGTATAATTGCGCCAGAATTTTACACCATAAATGGTTATACGTCCATCACTTAATTCCAGTGATTACATCAGCAGCAATTACCGAAATAAGTTTATCGTCTTATGTCAATCGGCCATGACAGATCCAACAGGGCTGTGTCCGCTGGGCTAATGACCTCATCTCAACATGGATTCATTTAAATCGATTCGGAATGGATTCTTGATTATCAACAAAGCAAAAATAAAAAAAAAAAATCTGAAAATCAAACAAAACACACTTATAGCCATAGAAGACGACCACTTAAAGTGAGAGGTAGGTAGGTAGGTAGGTATCTCAAAAGATCAAAACTTAACTCGCATGCTAAAGATACTTTTACTTTTTTGCTTAAATGGACATTTAAGTTTTGTTAATTTGATTGCGCTTCTGCTGAAATCTACAAATTATTCTATGATATTAAAAATATGTAAAACCTTCTTTTGTCGATAATTTTAATTTGGCTTTTTGTTTTAACCGCGCGTAAACGCAAGCATACACGCGACATAGTGCCAAATCAAGACTTCTTACTTCTGGAGAACGTATTCTTGAAATCGCGATTTGCATAAATTAATAAAAGCAGAGAATGGGGGGGAGGAAAAAGATAAAACCAATCTTCGCCAATCTCTCAATTGTGAACGTTTAATGTGTACGTATGCGTGTATCTAAGAGGGCTTTGTTCGACTTAATGAATCTAGATCGTGGAAGACCACCCCACCAAATCTAGATCTCTCTCTCACCGATGGGACCAAATCCAATCCAATTTGAGTGTGTGATCACAAGCAGATAGATAACAATTCAGATAAAGACACATCACATACGAATAGACAAATTTGTTGCTTAAATTATGGAACTAACAGACATTTCAGTGAAGAGAATGTTTCCGTGAACTTAAAAGTTATTATATGGGAACCTTGAAAATGTCGAGTTCCGTTGGAAATCTAATTCTGACGACACGCGAAACGCGAAACGCGAAACGAAAAATAGATATTACTATTCCTTACTACTAACACTTCCCACCAAATATTGTACATACTCGTACTCGTATTACGGATCACCAACATTTGAATCTTTGAACTTTGATACCATACTAATGAATTGTCATATGCAAAACTTAAAACTATATTGTCAAAGTGAAGGGGCGTCAGTTGTCAAAGAGACGGCCAACACCATCATTTAGATAACAAACAATCACTCATGTCCATGTCCGTCAACAGATGATCAACCTTTCCAACATCTGTGGATAGAAATTGATGCGAAAAATTTATTTTAACTTTTTATGCAAACCTTCAATCGGTTGCGATCGGTCAATTGACGTTGGTAATCATATGCAGAGCATTTGCATTTATTTGATGGTTATACCCACACATGTCACAGATTAAAAAAATTATCAAAAGCTAAACCAAATCAGGATGGTGTCTAGTGAGCGATACGAATGCCCAGATGATTCGTACGAGTATCTCAAGAGTTTTTCTCTCTCGGACCGTTCGTGTGGTCTTACATGAGTGCATGGAGGAAATCGTAGATTCGTTAGTTAGTCTTCCGGGCAGGTATAGATACATTTCAACTACATAGTAACTGATTTCTCTCATACACGCGCACACAATACTACTAGTAGTAACTACGTGTTTTTTTTTTCTTGTTTTTTTTTTCTCACAAACGCCACGGAAAACAGAAGAAAAATTTTAATAAGAAAACGATCTCATTGTCCAAAATTAATTTGCAATCCATTGAATGGCGAGAATGAAAGGCGCACGTCTCTATAATTGTAAGGTGGGGATGGGGGTGTGTGCGGTTGTGGTAGTTGTACTTCTAGCATTAATACAAGCTCGCTAGCTCTTCATTACGGTTGTGTGGTGCGTTTAAAATATTCACGACTACCAATAGTTGTAGCCTAGAACTAATGTAGTAGATTTAAACTTATCGATGATTGTTTAGAAGTTGAGAAATTCGATGATTTGCGTATAAATACGAAGCGGCTGTTGGTTCAGATCATCAATCGTTTCTCACTTTTCTAAGGAGAGAGATCAGCAGTCAAAATTATGGTAAGTGTTAAGGATACGCTATTGCTTACCATGACTTTTGTACTCGCACATAGCATTGTCCTTAAGTCAAATTGGATTATCTTTTGTTAACTTGAGGATATGTATTCATTTGCAGAAGCTTTTCCTTATTGGATTGGCAATTATTGCCACAGCGTTTGCCGCTTTGCCATCGAATGAGTACCTACCACCTTTGGAGGACAGTTCTGTTGTAAGTCCATTGGACCTTCAAAGCTTAACCGATAGCAGCGTTTTAGCTGATGATGGTTATCGCTACAGGACTCAAAGACGAATCAGATACAGACATCGTCGTGATGTGAACGAATTACCATCCAACGACTATTTGCCACCAGTTGAAGCTCCAGTTGCTGCTCCACTTATTGCTGATGCTCCAGCTGTTGTTGATGTGCCAGCTCAGGATTCCGCTGTATTGGCCGATGATGGATACCGTTACAAGACTGTCAGGAGGATCAGATACCGTCGTCGTCGTGATGTCAACGAACTTCCATCCAATGAATACTTGCCACCAGTTGAAGCTCCAATTGCTGCTCCAGTTGCTGCTCCAGTTGCTGCTCCAGCTCAAGATTCAGCTGTTTTAGCTGATGATGGATACCGTTACAAGACTGTCAGAAGGATCAGATATCGTCGCCGTCGTGATGTCAACGAACTCCCATCCAATGAATACTTGCCACCAGTTGAAGCTCCAATTGCTGCTCCAGTTGCTGCTCCAGTTGCTGCTCCAGTTGCTGCTCCAGCTCAAGATTCAGCTGTTTTAGCTGATGATGGATACCGTTACAAGACTGTCAGAAGGATCAGATATCGTCGCCGTCGTGATGTCAACGAACTCCCATCCAATGAATACTTGCCACCAGTTGAAGCTCCAGTTTCTGCTCCAATTGCTGCTCCAGTTCAAGATTCAGCTGCCTTGGCTGATGATGGATACCGTTACAGGACTGTCAGAAGGATCAGATACCGTCGCCGTCGTGATGTTAACGAGCTCCCATCCAATGAATACTTGCCTCCAGTTGCTGCCGCAGTTGCTGCTCCAGTTGCTGCTCCAGTTGCTGCTCCACTTATTGCTGAAGCACCAGCTGTTGTTGATGTGCCAGTCCAGGATTCCGCTGTTTTGGCTGATGATGGATACCGTTATAAAACTGTCAGGAGAATCAGATATCGTCACCGTCGTGATGTAAACGAACTTCCATCCAACGAATACTTGCCTCCAGTTGCTGCCCCAGCTGCTGCTCCACTTATTGCTGAAGCACCAGCAGTTGTTGATGTACCAGCTCAGGATTCTGCTGTTTTGGCTGATGATGGATACCGTTACAAGACTGTCAGGAGAATCAGATACCGTCGTCGTCGTGATGTCAACGAGCTCCCATCCAACGACTATTTGCCACCAGTAGCTGCCCCAGCTGCTGCTCCACTTATTGCTGAAGCACCAGCAGTTGCTGATGTACCAGCTCAGGATTCTGCCGTTTTGGCTGATGATGGATACCGTTACAAGACTGTCAGGAGGATCAGATACCGTCGTCGTCGTGATGTCAATGAGCTCCCATCCAACGACTATTTGCCACCAGTAGCTGCCCCAGTTAATGCCCCAATCTCTGCTCCAGTTATTGCTGATGCTCCAGCTGTCATTGATGTACCTGTTCAAGATTCAGCTGTCTTAGCTGATGATGGCTACCGTTACAAGACAGTTAGGAGAATCAGGTATAGGTACCGCCATTAGAATGTATAGACATACTTATGTCTTCGCTCAACCAACCTGATATCTTTTATAATTCTTCGATTTATTTTACCGAATAAAAAAACGATATATTTTTTTCGAATGTGATTTGTTTGCTTATGATTGGGATCGATGGTTGGTTTCGTTGGTTTTTGAAACCTTTCGTTGGTGACAGGAACCTTTTAATCCTAATTGCACTCGAAAAAGATAAACTACACCAATTTGAACAGGAAAGATTCATTCCATTGCACTCAAACCTTGGAAATTTGATACTGCCTTTTTCATATCCTTGAATCGGAAGCTGTCACTGTAAAGTTGATTAGGTGTGTTCGTTTCAGAAATTATTTCCATAAAATGCGCATTTAAAAAAAAATTAATATAAATTAGAGTAAAATATAATAGTGATGATACACTTCTAATAAAAAAAAAAAAAAAAACATATGTGGATGCCACATTGATGTGACGAACCTTGAAAGCATAATTAAATAGTCTCTTTTCTTTATAATACAAACTTACCATTTTTCTAGATACTACATATGCAAATTGACGTCTAGCGCTGGGCCTCTTTCATTAATATAAACTTGAATTAAATTTGTCAATCGAGGCTATTTCGTTTTTCTATTTTTCAATTCTTTTTTTTTGTGTTTTTGTTGTAATTTGAAACGTCTACGAAATTTGTTGGAATACGTAAGAAGAAATACAAATATTTACTTCCGTCATTCAAGTGTCATTGGCATCCATATTTTTATGCATATTTACAGCGTTTCCGGCTTAATTATGAAGGTGTAGGCGAACATATTTTCCAAATGCTTTTATATACAAAATGTTAAGTTGTCAAATTTTTGAGTCTTCACTGAATAATATGTTTAAGGTTTATTTATTTTTAAGGGATTTGAAACCTTATTCTGGAAAACCTTGTGTAAGGTAGTAAATTTCAAAACGAAATACTTTAGAAATACCTTGAAATGTTTCAAACACATTCACTTTGAGTTTGCTGGATTGTAAATGAAAGCTTATTTATATAAAGACACAATGGCCTTTATTATATTTTTGAATACATACATATATGTACATAATAGACAGAATTCGAAAATTGTTAGTCAACTGAAGCCTTGGCAGGCTTGATCTGCACATTTAATTAGGGCACGCTCAAGGAATTATGAACACACTTAAAATATTTGCTCACAGCGTTGACGAAGGAGAGGGATGAAGGAAAGAGTAATACCACTGTACGTTGGTCTTGACATGTTTCCAGGTTATAATGACTAAAAACCAAATAGTTCGGCAAGGTGTTCAATTAGCGAACTGTACGGTTTTGGAGGAATTTCAATATTTAAAAGTACGTCCTAAAATGAGCTTAAATTGATTTCTTTATTCCGTTCATAAAATTACAATTTGTTATTTCATAATTTACACAAAATGTATAGAGGTACAATATGAATACAAAAGTATATCTTCCTACTAAAAACTGTATGAATACATTTTAAATGGAAACCTTATATTACAAAATGCTCGTACATATTTAAATTTTTTTTTTTTTTTTCTCCTAGCTAAGGCAGGTGAAAATCTACCATCAGACACTATGAGGATCGCAAGCGCGTGCTCATAGTAGTGTGAGAATTCTTACTCACTAAAAACACCTTCCTTCGATAATTATGTTTAATACCGCAACTAAGTAAAAGTTATTAACCAACTTTTTCATCACAATATAAGCTCGTTTGGTAGGCGACTTTCCATCGAAAGATCCTACATGTTCCGCTTTTTTAACGCGGTTTCAATTTATCGTGCCAGGTCCAGAGGTTTGGTTCCTTGAAGACGGCGCAATCATTCAAAATTTCTAGGAATGTGCCCGTTTAACCGGATCTTATGTTTTCTTGCAAAGTTTCTTGCTTCATCTTCGACAGAAGTAACTCCAAGCTCACGATGGAGGTCATTATTTCTTTTAAACCACGGTGCATGTACAATTTCTCTTAGCAGTTCTTTTTCAAAAGTTTGTGAAATACTAAAATTTGTTTTCTTGGTACAACTCCAGAGTTGTATTCCATAAGTCCACATCGGTTTTAGCACCTGTTCATATAAGAGCAGCTTGTTTTCTACGCTAAGCTTGGAATATTTACTAATTAGCCAGTACATTTCTCTGTATTTACGTTTCTTTTTCACGTGCGTCTTTCCATTTGAAGTTGCATCGAGTGCCATGCCCAAATATTTAGCCTCATTAGCAAACGGAATACAGACCGAGTTTAAGTGGATGGGCAGGTGACTTATTTTTCTGTAAGTGAAGCCTACTTGCACAGATTTGGTCTCGTTAAGAGCGATTCGCCAGATTTTTGTCCAGTCATATACTTTATTTAGAGCCCTTTGCGGTTTTGCCGTTGATTCTTCTATTGTTTTGCCGACAACTAAAATGGCAGTGTCTTGGGATTACGAGCGTTGTCTGAAAAGTTTCCGATCGAACAATAATACAAGACATTTTATCTAATTTTTTTTTTTACATAGTCTCCTTGTAACTCTACACACTTCTCCCAGCGATGCTCCCATCTCTCTAACCCGTCCAAATAGTACTTGGCGTTTTTCTCTGCAGAATAATTGTTCACGAAGGTGATTGCCTCCTCATTTGACGAAAATCTCTGTCCTCCAAGCGCAGTATTTAGATGAGGGAACAAAAAGAAGTCGCTTGGGGCTAGATCTGGTGAATAAGGTGGATGGTCAAGCAGTTTAAACCGTAATTCGTGAGGTGTGAGACGGCGCGTTGTCTTGGTGAAACGATATTTTCTTTTTCTGCAAATGTGGCCGTTTTTCCGCAATTTCTGCCTTCATGTTGGCAAGTAATGATGCGTATTATGCTCCTGTAATGGTTTTTCCTTTTTGAAGATAATCGATTAAGATAACTCCTTTACTATCCCAAAAAACAGTCGCCATCACTTTCCCAGCCCAAAAAACAGCTTTTGATTTTTTTGGAGCCGGCTCGCCCTTTGCGGTCCACTGTTTTGACTGAATTTTTGTTTCGGGCGTATAATGGTGTATCCAAGTTTCATCTACAGTAATTAATCGGCACCAAAACTTGGATTTATTGCGCCTAAACTGCGCCAACAAAGCGTTGGAAATCTTCATTCGAACACGTTTTTGGTCTAACGTAAGCAAACGCGGCACCCAATGCGCGGACAGCGTTCTCATGCCTAAATCTTGATTAAATATGTAACAAACACGTTCTTTAGAAATTTTCATAACCTCTATTATCTCTCTCACTTTAATTCGGCGGTCGTCTAACACCATTTGGTGAACTTTAGCAATGTTATCGTCAGTGGTTGCAGTTTTTGGACGTCCCGAACATTCATCATCTCCCAAGCTCTTACGGCCACTTTGAAATTCAGCTGCCCAAAATTTCACTGTGGTAAATGATGGTGCAGAGTCCCCATGCACAGAGTCCAACTCATTTTTGATTTGCGTAGGCGTATTGCCTTTCAAAAACAAGAATTTAATAACAGCTCGATACTCAATTTTTTCCATTTTCACAAAAAACATTCACATTAACTCACTCAAACGACTGTTTGTAACTGTAACTGTTGTAACTGTAACTGTTGTAACTGTTTGTAAGTAACTGTCAAAAGATGCACAACTAGCATTCACTAGCTTTTATTGACGAGTGCCGCTATCTTTACGTTGCGGTCGGAAACTTTTAAGACAACCCTCGTACTAATACAAAATAATAAAAAATAATCTGATACAAAAATCCCTATTTGTCTCATCACTAACTATGTAATGTCACCTTTTACTTGAATAAAAAGGCTCACTTCATTCTCGCTGTTTTAAGAGTTAGCTCCGAGTTTTTCTTTGACCCCTTTTATATTTTTAATCTGCCGTCATAGGGTAAATCGTACAATAAAATTAATACAGTGTCGTCAGCAAAGGTGGCAAGAACAGTCCCTTCGACTTGTGGTATATCCCTTGTATATACGAGATACAGGAGTGGACCGAGCACACTTCCCTGTGGTACACCGGCCTGCAATACGTCATTTCCGTGTCTAACACGAAAAATTCTATTTTCAAGGTACTTAGTCAATATGTTGCAAAGTTTCGATGGCAAAATTTGCCGTCATTTTAGCTTTAAACTTTCGTAGCAGACCTAGTCAAGGGTTTGGGCAAATCTTTTTCTCTACCAGGGCTTTTTCAATGAGGTCGGTAATTCTATGCACCTGATCAATAGTTGAATGCTTAATCCGAAATCCAAACTGATGGTTGGGGATAAGATTTTTGTCTTCAATAATTGACATTAAACGTTTAAGCTGGATCCTCTCAAAAATTGTTGACAGGATCGGAAGGAGAGAAATCGGTCTAACGACTTTTTATCAATCCCCCGATTGGTTTTAGTACCATAATTACTTCTGCAACTTTCCATTGGCATGGAACGTATTCTAGCCTAAAAGCCGAGTTAAAAGCTTAGTGAGTGCTTGTACGGGCAGCATCTTAAGGACTTCTGCGGTTACCAGGTCGTGCCAGGGAGCTTTTTTCGGTTTGAAGTTCATTATAATATTCCTTAATTCAGCAAAAGTTGCGTTTGCTATTGTAAAGTTATCAGACACCCTCTCTGATATACTAGTATAGTGTACTAGTGTTTGCCCATCAAACGGCTAACAAGTTCCTTCTAGATAATCCGCGAAGAGCTCCGCTTTCTCCTTATCCTCCTGCGCCCATTCGTTGTTATCGATTTTAATTGGTGGCGCTGTGGTTTTGGGTCTTTTGAAGCCTTTAAATGCTTTCCAAAGCGAGTATTTGGTTTCTTTTCCTGCCGAGTTTTCGACATACGTATTTACTACGCAATTTTTGTGGTTTTTTAGAGTCTCCTTGAGCAGATTACAAAGTTTATTTAGACGTCTTTTATTCCGCAGAGTTCGAGTAAATTGCCATTTCTTGCGCGTTTTCCTCTAACATTTCTTTTATCTCGGGCAGATAATTTGTGGTATTTTTCGGCGTTTTTTGTCGTTGATAAGGTGTGTTGTTCCATGCAGCACATTGAACGATTTCCACGAAGGAGGCAACTTCGATTTTATGTTCAAGCGGTGATCTTATTGAGAATCCTTCCCAATTGGTATTTTTTTCCAGTTAGTCGAAGCGGTTCTTGTTTTTTAATGAGAGTGTCACTCATTGTCAGTATGACTGGAGAAGTTCGAAGCTTTCATCAACTTTTATATAATTGTTGAAAATTCCCTTAAAAACGGAAAAATCGACAAGATCGGGTACTTTCATTGTGTCTGTCTGCCAATAAGTCGGCTTACCCGTCGAAAGGAAGTCACAGTTGTGTTCCATACCAGCTTCATAGACCAATTTATCTTTTTGGGAAACACATCTTGAGTCACCGCCAATTATAAAAGCAGATCCAAGCGAAATAAATATATTTTGTGACCTTGGATCGCGGAGGGAAGTAAATGGCTGAAATGGTAAAGGAATTGCGTTCGGTTTTTACGCGTACGGCAATATCCTTACAACCATTTATTTTTTGCGCGCGACCCATTTTTCAAGTTGGTCTCGGAAATTAAACAAGCGTCAATATCATTGATACTAAGGAATAACTCTAATTCATTGAGTTTGTCTAAAATGCCATTAGCGTTCCAAGTAAGTAATTTTAGTTTTCCTTTCTTTATTTTTTCGGGTAAGTTCGTTTTCAATATTTGCTAACTTTTCGAAAATAAATTCATTTGCTTTGTTTTGCTGCTTAAGTTTCGCAAGTATAATGGAAAATACTTGAGATGCAGAGTCCCCAGATTCATCGGCCCTTTTAAAATTGCGTTTTGTGGCTTGGGCATACCACCTTGATCTAAAAGGTCCCACCGTGTGGCGCTCCCATAGTTCCGATTTGAGTTCTGTTTTTTTTTTTTGTTAAGTTGGTAAAGACATTCCCTCTAAATCTTAATGTCATAGCTTGACATTTGCTAAAAAGTTACGTAGCCAGGAGTACATCTATCACTGTGTGTGTTGGTGATTTTTTACAATTTTAGAAATGGATTTAAATTTGCAACAACGAACTTGTATTCAATTTTGCTGATTTAATGGTGCGCGTACATTGGAAATCTTGGAAAAGTGTTTCGGCAACGATTCTCTAAAGAAAACGGTCGTTTACCAGTGGCACGAGCGATTCAAAAGTAGTCGTGAGTCAATCGAAGATGATGAACGCAGTGGCAGACCATCGACATCGAAAACTGACCAAAACATTGATGAAGTAAAAGAAATGTTGGTCAATAACCGCAAATTAACCATTAGAGAGATAGCGGAGGACTTGAACATGGCCTATGGATCCGTCCAAGACATTTTGGTTAATGATTTGGGTTTCCGTCGTGTAGCAGCAAAGTTGGTGCCAAAAGACCTCAATTTCATGCAAAAAAGAGACCGTTTTGACATTGCAAAAGAGATGATTTGCGAGGCTGAATCCGATCCCACATTCATCAAAAGGATCATTACTGGAGACGAGACGTGGGTTTATGAGTACGACACGCAATCCAGACATCAGGCCAGTGAATGACGTTCACCAAATGAGCGGAAACCAATAAAACCACGTCGTTTTCAGTCAAAAAACAAGGCAATGCTCACGGTTTTCATGGGTTACAACGGTGTAGTGCATCATGAATTTTTGCCAGAAGGCCTTACTGTCTGGCCTTATTTGGGCGTTAAGAGATGTTTGCGTGAAGCAATTCGCCGAAAGAGACCAGAAGTGTGGGCAGAAAACTCGTGGATTTTGCACCATGATAACGCACCGTCGCACAGTGCCATTATTATTCGTAATTTTTTGACGAAAAATGCAACAAATACCATCCAACAGCCACCGAATTCACCTGATTTGACTCTCTGTGACTTCTTTCTGTTCAATCGAGTTAAAAAACCACTACGGGGAACGCGTTTCAGCAGCCGAGAGGAAGTAATGGAAAAATCGCAGAAAGCACTGACGGACATACCGAAAACCGAATATAAAAAATGTTTCGAGGATTGGATCAAGCGCTGGGATAAGTGTGTTGCAGTCAATGGGGATTACTTTGAAAGGGGCAATATAGATTTAGATGAATAAAATTGTATTTTTAATTTTCTGAATAAATTCCGGAATCAAGGTGGTTTGCCTAGGCCTGCCATAAGTAATGTTGCAAATATAAAACGCTATATAAAAAAAAAACAATAAACATATTGTATTCAAAATTGTTATATTTATAAGACCACAATATTGATTATTAAAAAAAATTAGATTCACTCGAAATGACTGCCTTTTTCTTTAACACAAGCTTCGAAACGGTGTGATCATTGGGCTATAGCGACACGTACGGTTTCCAAGTAGGTCGTGGACGCTGCTCTGTTTAATGCTGTTTTAAGGCTTACCAAATTTCTATGGGGAGTCTTGTAGGCCATGGTCTCCAATTCTGACCACAAACTATAATCCAGTGGATTCAGATCTGGACTCCCCGACGGCCAACCTTCTGCCGCTATAAAGCCAGGAATATTAACTCTGAGCCACTCCTGCGTGGTTTTGGCTTTTGTGCGCTAGAGCAGAGTCCTGTTTGAAGATCCATCTGTATTCATTGAACAGGGTGCTGGTCAAATCCTTCACAACACCCCCTAGCACATCTTCTTGGTAAGACTTTGCAACACTTGTTACGCCTTTTTTACAGAAATAGAGGGATGTGACACCATGGTGAGAGACTCCCACCAAACCATTACGGAAGTGGGATGATGTCCACGTTGAACCCTTGGAACAACTTTTTTCGCTTCCTTAGATGAAGTGGAATCAATTTTGTCATTTTGTTTGTTGAAAATTTCTTCCGCGGTAAAAATTTTCTCATCCTTAAACAGAATGTTTTCATGGCCATTATCGGCGTGCCACTGCAAAAGTCGCTTGCATCTTTCCAGCCAATTTTTTTTTAGTTGAGGAGTTAGAAAATGACCCGTGGACTGACGATAGGCTGCAGATCAAATTCATTGGACACGATCTTCTGATTCCTAAGGTGACTTCTCCCAATTCGTTCACACACTGTCTTTACTACCGCATTCGTACGGACGACGCGCGGGCAAACACTTCTTGGCCTGCCTTCAACTCCAGACAATTCGCCGAAGCGAGCAATAGCCCGATAAATGAATATTCTTGATATTCCGAGTGGTTTTAGCAACTAAAAAATTTAGTCAGCACTCTTTCCACACTTATGCAACGCTATTACCGCGACTCGATTCTCTTTAACGCCCCACTCCATGTTAATAGCATAGATAAACTAACTGGATGTCAAACTCTACTAATACTTTTGCAAACCCTTAACTTTTGCACAGACACACTGTAAGTGAATTTCAACACTACTACATCTCTATAACTTTGTCAAAATTTGCTAGAAGGAGAGCAATTTACAAGTAAAATTGCTAAAATGAGAGCGATTTGCACGAAAGTGTGTAATGGAGACGACATTTTTTTGATTAAAATTGGCGTGGTTTGTATAACAGGAGAGGGAAATTGCCATTGATGACAAGATCACACGGGATCACTAGAAAACCGGTTTTCATTTTCCAATATCTGGAAAGTTTGCCATCTACGAGTATGTTAGTTTATCTATGGTTAATAGTTTGCAAACTGAAACCAAACTGACTAGTATTTTTCACTGATCAGTGCATGTGCTCTGGAAAGGCAGCTGGTAATTAATTTGTGAGCCGGAATGAAGCAAGGTTTTCTTTTTCTAGTGGAAAAGATTGCTTGAATCTTTTCAGCGTTAAGCTTTATGCTCCACTTTGTATAATAGCCTTCCAATATTCTAGAAGCATTTTTCAAATTCGTCTCTATATTGGCACTGAGTTCATGCGACAAAAATATTGCTGTCATCGGCATACCATATATGGTATTGCTACTTTACATTCTGGAAGTATTGGAATATCTGAAGTGTACACATTGTATAAAACTGGTCCAAGAACTTAGCCTTGGAGAACACCAGCGTAAAAATTAACTAATTCGGACATACAACAGCGAGTATTAATATACTACTTTAAAACATCGATTTGAAACAAAGCTTTTCAGAATTTCACAAAAAAATGGGGGAAAGTTTAAATTCAACATTTCAATGTCTAATAACATTACACATCCTCATTACATCCAAGCCTGAATTTCTCATAAGGAGGTATATTGTGATCGTTAATAATTTTTCCAATTTTCTCATTTAAAATATTGTAATAAAGTTTGCTTAGTGCGCTTAATAAGGTTATTGGTCGGTAGCTTTCTGTTCTTTCTGAAGGTTTGCCTGATTTAAAGATCAGAATTACCTTTGCGAATTTCCACTCATCCGGAAAATGCTGCAATTTAAGGCACACATTAATAATAAAAGCGAGATATTTTACTCTCACCTTTGTCAATTTCTTAAGGTAAATATTTCTGATGATTTCGACTTCGTGGTTGCGTTTTAATTATCGTGATAATATTAGTGTCATCTATGAATTAAATCGAAGTGTTTTGAGTTCTTTATACCAAGTGAAGGGAGGTTTTAAGGGCATCTGACAAATATGGGCATTTTAATCTAATTTGAAGCGAATAAATGCCTTATTGAGGCCAGCTTAGATGGAGTGAAGTATAACATCATATATCTTAAATCGATTAAATTCATGGATAATGGATTGATTTATAAATTTCGCTTTAATGACAGCAAACAAAATTTTGTTTCGTAAGAAATTAATTCCACTAGGTTGATGGTTTCCCAATTTATTGTGCTGTTGATATCGGAATTTATTGAAATTAACTAACGCTGACCTTCGCATTCTATAGTGGACGAGCAGGACGTGAGTTCGGTTACGATTATAGGAAAAAGAGAGTAGTATCATCATTTATATTCAATTTACTCCGGATTCAATACGCCGGATTAAAAGTGGCAGACAAGAGATCGTTAATGAAAATTAAAATGGCTTCCGGAGACAGATCGAAGACATGGGGCACATCAGTGTTTCTTGGACAGCTTATAATGCAAGCAATACACTCCCGTACTGCTTTGAGACTACGAAAAGTATTGCCACTAAGTGGAAATGATTAGATTACCTCTACTTGAAAATGTTGGGCTTTCAGTTAGTTTTACGAATATGTCAAACTTATTGAAGAAGGCGGCTTAACTAAGTTTTGAATGGTTAAATGGTTGTTATAATCTGCTTTGATCTGTCTTTCAAATTTGTTTATTTAAGTGTTTGTGTTTCGAATTTAATGGAAAACAAAACATTTTTATTGAAATTAGCAAGAAATGTCCTTTCGAGTATTTCCCAAGTGTGAAGGGAAATTTAAAAATGTATAGCACTTAAAGTTCAAAATTTGGCATATGGTAGATCTTTGACCGAACCATGTAAGAACGTTCAGTTTAGCTTTTCCATCTAATTGAGGGTGAATCAGCATTATTCTGGCCTTCTTAATGCATAAGAAGCTTATCGCTACCTAAAAAACCTCAACCCCAAAGTTACGATCTTGTTCTGAATTAATGTTCCGCAGGCCGCTGAATGGATTGATTTGCGATTGCAAAACACCGTAGTCGATATATAATCGCATCAACGTCTTTTTCCTGGAAGAGATGTTCAATTTTACTGGGTTTGTAGTATTCAGCGTATCCCTTTTCACATGGTATTCACAGATATTTACGTCTACACTACGTTCACTTAGAGAAGAACGTCTTTTTGCAAAAGACAAAGTCCTATTCTGCGCAAAATGTCAGTATATCTGATCTGAAGGATCCCATTTCACAACATGCGGGTTCTCTTCCAACTTTCATACTGCATTCTAAGTTTAGTTCGTCGTGAGGACCCCATTAGTTTTATAATTTTTTTTAATTTTAATTTTAATTTTAGTGCGGGCAGCCACCGCCATTTATTTGGTTTAATACAAGCTTCACCCAACTTAAAAACTAGGACTTAGAAACTAACAAAAATTAAGGGTTAGAAGCCAAGGAAATGGTTTGGGAAATCAAGTTTGAGAGCAGAAGTGCTCAGGTTAAAATCAAAAACAGGGAGACTTGAGCTGACCTTGCGGAGCATGCGGGAGATTGGTTCGTTGAGACCATAAGTGGTGCGATGGGTTAGAATATAGAAGAGTGTTGAAGGAAATAGATTTGTAAAGGAGGAGCAATCTACAGAACCAGAGAGCAGTCGATGAATGAAGAGAATGTGAGCTACGCCTCTGCGTTTTTCTAGGATATTCAGGCTAAGAGCTTTGAGGCGGGTCAAAATAGGGAGGTAAAATGAAAGGGTAGTCCTGTCGGAGGAAACGGCGTTGAATTTTTTGATACGGGATGAATCGTTGAAATGGAGACCACACTTGGCTGGTATATTCGAGATGGGGGTTGTAAAATTCTTTAAACCATCGTTTGATGAAACTTAAAAAGAAAAAACAAAAAATAATAATTTACTAGCGGTTATTAAATGGACAGAGACCAGATTTGAGAATGTATGCAATAGTGTTAGTACGTAATACCATTTCATAATGAGTGAAGTGTGCAAGAGTGAAACTTGCGGTAAACCCATAAGAACAGAAACGGGGATTAAATGTAGTCGTTTCTGCCGTGGAGTGTTCCACAAGAAATGTATCGGTTTGAGTGATTACGATGTTAACCTTTTGAGTGAAAAGAAGAATCTTATGTATATGTGTAATGCATGCAGAGAATCCTTAAAAGAGATAACGTTAAAAATGGACAATATATTGCAAGTTGTCAATGACAACAAAGCACTACTAACTAAACAAGAAGAAGAAATAAAATCTCTTATTAAGTATGTGAAGATCATTAGTGCGAGTTCAAGTGTAAAATCGAGCGAAAATGAGAAGACAAATGTACAAAAAAAGAAAACATATGCGGAAATAGCGGTAAAGCACGTACCTCCTCTAATAATTGAACCCAAAAGTAAACAAAACAGTAGTAAAACAAAAAATGAAATTAAGGAGACTATTAACCCTTCGGATTTGCCTGTGCAAATTAACAGTGTGTCTGATAGAGTCAATGGGTCTATTGTGATTAAATGCAATAATGAAGAATCAATGAAAAAAATGGAAAATGAAGTAAAAGAGAGATGTGGAGATCATTATAATGTAAAAGTTCCTAAATTGGTAAATCCTAAAATTATGGTAAATGGAATTGATAATGAAGTTAATGAGGATAAATTGATTGAAACTATATTAAAACAAAATAAAATCTGTGGTGAAATGAAACTGGTGAAGTGCTTTAAAAAACCTAGCAATATTGCTAAATATAATGCAATAATTGAAATTGACAAAGATTTATTTAAAATGTTAATGGAGAGTGATGATCCACACTTGAATATTGGTTGGTACAAGTGTCAGATATTTGATAAAGTTAATGTCAAAAGGTGTTTCAAGTGTTGGGGTTCCAACCACAATGCAAGAAATTGCACACACCAAATTCAGTGCCCTAAATGTGGGGGTGAACATTGTATAGCAGATTGTGAGAGTACAGAAGTTGAATGTAAAAATTGTGTCAAAGCCAATTCAAGGCTGAATTTAAATCTGGATGTAAGTCATGATTCTAGAGACTATAACTATCCGGTTTATATAAGAAGACTGGGAAAAGAGAAAGAAAAAATAAACTATTAGCAATTAGCTGAAATAATGTGCATATACTTAAATATACAAGGACTCACAAATAATTTCAATGAATTGGAAGTATTGTTGCTAGAAGGTCAGTATGAAATAGTAATACTAAGTGAAACTCACCCAGTCAAGGAGGTACGGGATAGTGAAATCAATATTGGAAAATATAAAGTAATAAGGTGTAACAGTTCATCGACTAGAACTGGTGGTGTTGTTATATATATACTTAAAAGAAAGTTTTTTCTACTCGGTACTTAAAAATGAACAAATTGAAATGGATATATGGGTGCTTGTAATAGAAGTCGTACAAACGCGACATACGCCTTTTACAGTTGCAGCAATATATAGATCACCCAGCTCATCTGATAGAACTTTCTGTAACTTTTTTAATGAATTCATGGATGATATATCGGCTATGAATCTAGTGATAGTTGGAGATTTTAATATTAATTGGTTGAGTGACAATTATTATAAAAAGGAAGTGAAAGAGATTTTAGACGAAAATATGTGTAAACAATTAGTGGACGAACCAACAAGAATAACATCTAACAGTAGCTCGTTAATAGATTACGTAATTTCGAACATTCAAGACACGGTAGGAAAAGTTGATAGATCCTTAAAAATAAGTGACAACGAAACCCTGGTAATACAAATAAAGACAAAGTTAAAACAATCAAATAAAAGAACAAAATACATAAAAATTCTTAAATACAATAAAAGCAGATTTGAACGGTCAATTGCTCGAAGTGATATAAGTGGAATTTGTGATGGAACAAATGTTGACACAATACACAAGATTTTTGAAAGTGAATTAATTAGGGTCATGAACGAGTTTTTGGTGGTAAAAGAATTAAAATTAACAAACCAGAATGCATGATATACGAGTAGTTGTAGAACTATGAGAAGGCAAAAAGTGGAAACATATTTTAAATTCATACATACAAGACTGGAGGAAGATTGGAATTTATATAGAAGAGCAAGGAATACGTACAGAACTTTATTAAGCAAAGCAAAAAATGAATATATTAAAAAGAAGATTAATAACGCCAGTGATCAAAAATAAAAAAGTGGAAAATAATGTGATAGAGTTTAGAGGCACCAAAATAAATTGCAACAAAACTATTGCAAAGAAATTCAACGAGTTTTTCATTAAAAGTGTAAAAGATATTAATAGTTCCATAGTTAACATACCGTTTGTAAATGAATTAGAGAACAGGCATAATGTGTTTAAATTTAAGGAAATTGAATCGGTTAGTGATCTCTGGAAAATAGTGAAAATGCTGCCACTGAAGAAAGACTTTCATGGCATTAATAAAAATATAATCAAAGACAGTTTTAATGTATTAGGGCCAGCATTGCTTAAAATCATAAATACGTCTTTAACAAGGGGTATGTTCCCAGATAGCTGAAAGACATCAGTTATCGTGCCAGTACAGAAAATTGCAAATACATATAAATGTGAAGAGTTCAGACCGGTAAATATGCTTCCAATATATGAAAAAATCTTAGAAAAGACAGTGCAAGTACAATTTGAAAAGTTTTTGGATGAAAATGACATTTTGGTTGAACAACAATCCGGGTTCAGGAAAAAACACTCTTGTGAAACTGCTATAAATTATGTCATTGCGAAGTGGAAGGATGTACATAATAACAAGAAAGTGGCTGCAGTTTTCTTGGATTTGAAGAGGGCGTTCGAGACAGTGGATAGAGACATCCTACTACAAAAACTACGAAGATATGGTGTGAGAAATGAGGAATTCAATTGGTTCAAATCTTACTTATGCGACAGAAAACAGGTAGTAAAGTTTAATAATATATTATCAGACCCATTAAATGTTGACCTGGGAGTCCCACAAGGATCAGTCCTCGGTCCCTTGCTATTTTTGTTGTATGTAAATGATATGCAGAAAGTAATTAAATATGGTGAGTTAATATTATTTCCAGACGATGGTCTACTATTCGTATCTAAAAATGATGTTGTTAATTGTAAAGCCAAACTTAAAGAAGATATATTAAATATAAGAAAGTACCTTGACATGAATAAGCTTAAATTAAATGTTGACAAAATTAAAGTTATGTTCCTTAATGATATTTGGCCATGTGATAGTTTTAATGGTTTTGAGTGTGTGAAAAAAATCAAGTATCTGGGTGTAATAATCGATTGCAATTTAAATTTTAAGTCACATTTTGTGTATGTACGTAATAAAATTGCAAAGAAAATTGGGTTCTTTAGAAGAATAAGAAAGAATGTATGTACACTAACGGCTATAAAAATATATAATTGTATTATAAGACCTCATTTTGAATATTGTGTAACTGTGTTGTTTTTGGGATCAGCCGAAGTGTTTGACAAAATGCAAAAATTACAAAATAAAGCAATGCGCTGTATACTGAAATGTAATGCAAAACAAAGAATAGTAATGTGTGTGCTTATATTTATATTTAAAATTAAAAACAATTTATTGCCAATATATTTAAGTAGAAAACTTTCAATGAGAATCGATGTACAGCCATATAATTTAAGAGGTAACAACAATTTTAATTTACAATTTTTTAGAAACAGAAAACCACAAAATATGTTATTTTATAAGGGACTTAAGACTTACAACGAACTACCTACATATATAAAAACAGAAATAAATTTAGTATGATTTAAATATGAGGTAAATGCTTTTGTTAAAATGAACCAAGTAACGAATTTTTGATGTATTAATGTATGTACTAATAGCAATAAATAGCTAAATAAACGTTTAATAATAAAAAAAAATTTAATACAATAATAAAATTATCTCATCAATATCCAAACGGAAGTTTAACTCCACATCGTATAATATTCCCAGGGATTGAGCCTGGAGTATAGGCTTGCCATACAGAAAATAAAGTCGAAAAGGAGATTGGCTGGACTTACGTGACAAAGTCATAGATTTACATTTGGAGACATTAAGCTCTATGCAATTTTTTAGACATCAAGTTGAAAACTTCTCAGGGTCTTCTTGAAGGAGAATAGTTGGGATGAAGAAATAGTTTTGGAGAACTTAGTGTCGTCGTTGTAAACGGATAGTGACCAGTGTTAAATAGTCCTCTCAATATCGTTTATAGTTCAAATGAAAGAAGGAGACCTAGATGGCCTTGTGGGATGCCAGAAGTGGCCAAAAATGGGGTTGAATGGCTGCGTTATAACGAACGTTATATTAACGGTTCTCCAGATAGGAATATATCCATTTTCATAATATGGGGTCATATTGAGGATGGAAGATTGTATGTTGAAGATTGGTGATGGGGATTTGATGTGGATGACTGGAGATGAATATCTATATCTTCCCGAAGAGAATTGTCGGAACTAGACGTTTTCTTGTTAGAATACACCATTATGGAACCGATAGCTATAATTTCATTCAACAATCTATCGCTGTGGCGCTTGGAAGTTTCTTCATTCCTGGAACTAGCAGTTTCTAATTAATTAAACAAATTTTCGATACCATGACCAAAGTCTTCCACTTATCTTTCACTGTATTCGAAGATTGATAGTTTGTCCATTATCAGTCTCTCTCGCACATGTGGGAGAGATATATTACTACACTCGTCACCGGAAAACAGCAGATTTCCGGAATACTCTTTAACGCAGACCGTGTCACAAATAGAATGGAATATTTTGGCGCAGATCCCTTTACAGGCATCAAAGTCAGCATTGTTGTCGTTAATGGAACAGTTGATTAATCCACAACACATGACGAAAACCGGGAAAACAAAAAGCGACACAAAAATAATTTGAGGGAAAATAAATTAGAAAAAACTAAACGCATTGTCGCGAAACAACGGATATATACAGTGGAATGGATCGGGGATTGATGTTACGCTGCGCGCAGATCGGAAGAAAGGTTCCCGGATTGTTTCCTATTTGCTGCAAAAGTATTTTGAAAATGCTTTTTTTTTGGATCCACAGCAGAAGAAACTTTTCTGAAATGTCTGGTCTGGACACAGCTCTCGTCACAATATGTGATTCGTCATTTCCAGAGTATTCTAAACCCTTTGGCAATATCACAATTCTATTTGAAAGGGAAAATTATATAATGAAGATATTAACAGCCTCGAATATGATTGGTTTCACCCATGCGAACATGATAAGGCTAGCAACACTCTAGCAAGTATTGTACTTGGAATGTGAAGTAAACAAATAAGGTGCTCCCACATACCTAGAATTTGCCAGGAAAGTTTATTTAAGATAGCTGGTATGGGTGTCATCCAAAAAATGTGGTTAGATGAATTGAGTGAAAGGAAAAAAAGCACCTGTCTAAGCAACAAAGCTTTTGAAGATTGTTAAATGGCCAAGATGGCGAACATACCGGTGTTGAGCAGGACACTCCATTCAACCTGAGAAAAGTCCGCGAGAACAACAGTCCATTTGATCAAATCGAACTAAGGAAGGTAAAATCCAAAATCAAACAAATCCGTAGGAGCTGGAAAATTCCTGAACTCTTCAATAGAGGAAATGACATAGTGAACAAGATGCAGCTTGGTTGGAAGGTACGTACTTGAAGTGTAGAATCTCGGAATCCTCCATCTGATGAACTGATGAACTGAACAACGCCAATTACATGCCTTATATCAGGTTTATATCAGTTCGGTTTCAGATCTGTTGACTTTACCATTGACCAAAGAATATAAATTCGATATCCACTACCTCTTAAGTCCGCAGTTAGAATGGAACTTCAACCAACTGGGCGCAGCTAGTTAAGAATAAAGCTAGTTATGGATATCATTAACGGCACCTTCTTTGTAAAATGAAAGATCAGAACAAGCCATACATATGCCTTAAAACACACTTTTTTCTTAAGTTCCCTAAACTTTCGTTTCTGACGTCGTCATCGTACTTAACTTAATCCGTCATTGCTTTTGCACTGCCTGACTCCAAAACAGATTCAATTAAGTTCTCTCGGAATAATAGCGCAACGACCATTCGAAACAAATCTCCAAGTCTTAGGATACAGTTTTCTGTAAAAAGAAATCTCCTACCAACAATAGATTTACCTTCGATTTAATTACAGAAAATTCAATTGAAGAGCGCTAATTAAAAAATGTGAGAGAAACGATTGCTAGCGCTTTGAAATTAAGCAACAAAGACATTCTTTCAATAAGTAGCAATTAGATGTTTCAGTGTGTTTAAGTGCTTTTTTCTCCCCCCTGTATACTCATAAGATATAACGATTCCATTGTCCTTCAACAGTCAAGAGACTTTTCATTCCATTCTCGAATGACAGAAGTTAGCTGAAGTGCAAGAAAGAACCAACAAAAATGTCATGTCCTTTCCAAGAAGTTAAGAGATGAGTTGCCAAAAGGAATTTCGTGTGGGTGTGTACTTTTTTTTTGACAAAAAACAATTCCCAACGTCTATGGTCCCCTAATTGAATTTCACCAAATAGAATTCCTTCATTCCTTTGGAATGTTCTTTAACTTTAAAAAGCTGGAAGCTGCATGTATCAAAGGATAATGTGGCCATGAAAACAATCAAAGTTCTTCGAAAGGCTAACGTCAAAATGCAGCGATGAAGGAAAGTTAATTTGTTTCTGTTCTGGAATGTCAGAAAGATTCAGCTTATTAAGTTTGACAGTGGGCAGATCAAAATTGTCTATAATATCCTCCCGAATCGATTGGTCTATACACATGAAGTTTTGCTCTCACAATACCATATAAGAGAAAACCCTCTACAGATACTTCCTCTCCTACTCATATTCACTCAACCATGCATGTCTGTTTCTTAGCAGATAAGAGATGTCTAAATAAACAGAGTTGTTTCTTAATGTACATATTGAAGAATCAGAGTTGAATAAGGGTTAAAACAAAACTCAACTCCCAAGCTAACTTCTGTCTGAGCTGTCCTTATGTCAACGCATCCGATGACAACTGTTTTAAACAAGAAGGTGAACACTCGCCTGAGAAATCTTCGTCCCAGACTACACTAAAATCCAAAGGAATATAATGTCTAAGGACAACAAAGTTTCAGACAGAGAAGTTATACTACTCCCAAATGAAAGACGAAGGAGGAAGATTGCCCTGATGATTATTACTGATGCTGATGCTATTAACAAAGCAAAGTTATCCTCTTCTTCGTTCTCAGTGCTCTAGTTATACATGGTTCTGATGTGACAGATGTTTTCTTTGTCAGATGAAACATTAGCACAGAGCAAAGAAAAACTGCAAGAACATAAATCCCAGGATAATGCAATAGTCCGCAGGGCACAAATTATATCTGCCATTGCCTTTGTCACAGGGACGATGACGTTTGAAGCGAGGGAAATTGGATCAGAGTCGGAGGAACAGAACTGTCAAAAGAACTCTGCTGACATAGTTTTCATAATTTTAAATCTTAGAAACTTTTCAACTTTGAATTGCAAAGATGATGTGACATTAAATTGACACGATGGTAATCCAGAGTAATGGTAATTCCATGCTGATGGTGTTTTAATAGTCGTATCGTTTTAAGGCTCAAAAACGTGTCCTGTCTTTTAAATTGTGCCAATGCATGCAATTATGTGCACTTTTTTCATTGAATAAAGATGGGTGCAAAAATAGCCATATACATTCGTAGGATAATTTGGATCCATACGTTCATCCGAATGTGTGGCTACACCCATGTCCTCTATGGACGATAGTTGGATTCTTTGTACGTATTTTAAAATTTAGCTTTCAGTGTCTTTCTGTCTTTCACTAAACTTACGAGTACACGATACCTATCTACTTTTCAGCTTTGGATTGTTAAAGAACTGTCCCGTCTATTTAAGGAGTCTCAAATTAATATATCTTCTGTTTGTCTATGAACAAGTTCTGTTTTTTGCTGGTTAACTCTCGGCCCATAGAAAGTTATAACAGCGTAGTTTAGAATTTCACTAATTGTCGAGAGGAGTTAGGCAGTGCCCTTAAGGAAAGTGCAATCCGCAAACACAACGGCTCTAATTTCCTCATGTCAAGGACCTGAAGCATTTCACTTACAAATACAATAGCATTTTTTTTTTTTTTTTATATATTCTTTATTAATTCGTTTTAGAGAATAACAATTACATATTTATTACATTACTATTATCGTTAACATACAAAGAATTAGTAAGGAAAAATAAAAAACAAGCTATCTATAGTTCAGAGGGAACTAGAGACGATAGCATTAACAATTATTTCGATTTACAATTATAAACTCAAAAGAGGTTTGGTCGCAGTATACTATTAATTTTTAGTTACAAATGTAGCAAGAAAGAAGAAAAAAAAAATAATAATAATAACAAAAGAAAAAAAATAATTAAATAATTCAGATGGTAACAGATGTGAGGTTTGCTATATCTTCATAACTTTGATCTAAAAGACAAAGTTTTACCTTCTTTAGAAAAACATATTTAGATCTTAAGGTTCTAATGCTAATAGGTAACTTATTGCAGAATCTAGGAGCAATTGCCGTATAGAAATTAAAAAATATTTGTAGATTGTGTGGTGGTACTACCGCATAATTAAGATTGTTAATTCTAAGATTATAGTTTGCGGAGCCGAGATTTAAGTCATATCCCGATCTAGTAAAAAAAATCTTTAATACCTTAAAAAAGTATAAATGTTTAAGATTGAGAATTTTAAGATATCTAAAAAGTGGTAAAGTATTAACGTCACGATGTTTATTGCATATAAGACGAACAACGTGCTTATGAGAAATTAAAAGAGGATTCAATTTATTGTCATGAGTGCCGCCCCAGGAAACTATACCGTATTCAAGTTTAGAATGAACTAATCCATAGTAGATACATTTAAGAAGATCTAGAGAGCAATAGGGTTTTAAAAAGAAAAATTAACTTGTGGCAGCTATAAGGTACTTCTTAAGTGCACTAGTATGTGCAGACCAATTCATCCTCCAATCAAGTATAACACCAAGGTACTTAAATGAATCGACTCTCTCTATGATGAAACATTTATCAGAACAAGATTCCGTTATAAAATAAGTTTGCGAACATTTGCTCGATTTACAAATATGATTATTGTGTTTGAATTTATTACAATTAGCGCAATGAAAGAAGTAAGTACCAAAGTCAAACTTCCAAGTTATGTTGTTGAAACCAGTGGCTTAATATCTCCAGGTCATGATTTATATCGGCAGCTAAGTTTAGAGCTGAGTTACTTTGAAAAGTGCATGCCATATCATCAGCAAACGCATTAACCTTACTTCGATAATTTTTTGAAAGTAGCGAGTTAATGAAAATCAAGAAAAGTATCGGACCAAGTACCGAACCTTGCGGGACTCCAATAGTAATGTTTCTGCTGGAACTAATTTGCCCATTAATTTTCACTTTTTGTCTTCTATTGGAAAGATAAGAAGAAAACCATTTATGTGTCATGCCTCTGAACCCACATTTGTACAATTTATCTAAAAGTATATTGTGATCTACCGTGTCAAAAGCTTTTGTTATATCGATGAAAAGAGCTGCAGTTAATTTTCTATCATTAGAACTATTAAAAACATCAGTGCAGAAGTTCAACAGTGCTCCTTCAGTAGAAAAACCCGGGCGAAAACCGAATTGGGATTTAATAAAAAAATTAAAAGATGTTATTGGTTCAAAATAAAAACTGACACAAGAGATACATCATCAAAAGTATATTCATATTTAGAAACAGAAGCACAACTATCTGATATTACTTTGTTACCAATACAAACAAAAAAGCGATTGAATTTTTCAGCAATTTCTTAGGGTCACTGATGATAGTATCAGAATCTTTTATATTTTCAACGAAACTAGTGACCGTAGATATATTTTGCATTTCTCTAAACAGTTTCCATTCTTTTTCGAGTCACCTTTGACTTCCCGAAGCTTGTTTAAGTAGTAGTTATGTTTACAATTTTTAACATCTTTGGCAATATCTTTGCAAAATTTTTTATTAGCTTCAATAGTACTTGAATTGTTTTGAAATTTGGTTTTCATTTTGTACAATTTATTCTTTTCTTTAACCTTTTTAAGCAATTCCGTCGTTATCCATGGTTTTAGTCTTTTTGTTTTATTCACACTACTTTTTATTTTTTTCGAACTAAGCATATTGTACTTACTGAGTATATCAACAAAGTAACTGTAAGCTTTCGAAGGATCATTTTCATTACAAACATTAAACCAACTTTCGTAGCGAAGAAATTCATTTAGCGCACGGTAATTAGTGATAGATTAAGAAGAGCACGAAGCAAGTATATTTGGACTAACAACACAATTGTATTTAATACTCAGACATGTCATACAGTGATAAGAATCTGTAAATCGAAAACAGAGCTATAAAATAAGAAATCTTCAGGTCTGCAAAAACGCACCATTATATGGTCTATACAGGTATTTGAGGATTCATTAATACGAGTAGGTTTGTTAATACACGATTCAAAACCGAAAGATGCTAATAGGAATAAGTAATTGTCAACCTCTGCAGAATCCTGCATGATGTCAATATTAATATCGCCTAATACGTCCTGGCGTACTTGTTAATAGACCTTCCAATTCCTCCAGAAACATTTTAACCAAAGACTCATTAAATCTATAAACACAGAATATACTTAGTTTTTTATCACTGATAGATACTTTAATAACATCACAACTCTGCAAATTAAAAGAAACAACATCGACATTAAACTCATTTTTAATAAAAACGGCAACACCTCCAGAAGCATATTCATTATTGCAACATGGGAAAAATTCATAGCCATCAATATTAAAAAGGGATACTTTCTCATCATATATCCATGTTTCAGTTAAGAAGATAAAACTTGGCTTATTATCAAACGAATTCAAATAAGCAAGAAGGTTATCAAGATTTTTACGCATATACCTACCATAGAAGCGGCGAAATCACTCACCTAATAAGCGATGACCTTCAAGGCTCTCTTACCTAGTGTTGCATTAATGACCCCGATTTTAAGCATACCTTAGAGTAAGATCTTTTAATTCACTGTATTTTAAGAAATATTTGTTCATCAAAAAAGGTTGTAAATATAAAAGAATAATTCAAAAGGCCTATGCAAAATACTCGTAAAAACAACTTCTTCAATATTTTGTATAGTATCCATTATTTTTAATTACAGCAGCACACCTCTTCGGCATGGAGGATATTAAATTGGTTAAAATAGTTTTAGATATGCTTTCTCAACTTTCTGGTAAGAAATTTTTCAGGTTGGTTTTATTGCGAAAGCGCTGGCCTACACTTGAGTATCCCAAAAAGATTTTCGATGCGATACTAGTCTGAAGATTGTGCTGGACAATCAAGAACTTGAATTCCTTTATTGTGGAGTCACTCTTTTACCAGATTCGATGTGTGTTTCGGGTCGTTGTCATATTGAAACACCCATCGAAGCGGAATGGGAAATTCCAGGGACAGGATGCCCCTGTACTTAAAGCAGTCCATTATACCTTCGATTTCAATGAAAAGACCCACTCCATGAGCGGTAAAGCAAGTCAACACCATTACACTATCACGGAGGTGGCAGCATGATTAGCTGCCAGCAGTCGTTCACTGATCTCCGAAGAATATACACGTGTTTCGACTTTCGGTTGAGTAGTGATACTAATAAAAAAGACATTTGACAAATTCCACATAGGGTTCCAATTAGCCCAGTGGTAGTTTTCTTCTGTTTTTTTTTGTTTTTCATTAAAAAAAAAATAAATAAATTGCTAAACAACACCACGCGATGGATTGTGGAGAGCGGTCCTCTACGCTACGCCAATAGCGGGATCTGCAGATAAGTCAGGTGAGGTATCAAGTGGTTCAAGCCAAACACCAGTAGGGGCAGAATTAAAGACGAAGAGAAGGAGGAAGTTAAGGGCAACTTCTACCTTGGTACAACATCCCACCCTACCAACTTCCACTGTAGAGCTGCTTGGTGGAGTGAGGGAAGGGGCGCAATCAACCTTATCAACGGCAGCAATGAATCGTCGGACGACAACCATCCGAGAGAGAATAGCTTCGCATCCTTGGCGTCAAACGAATCGGAAGACGAAGAGGAAAAAATGGAGTCAATAAGTAGTAGCATCAAAATGCTACAACAAGGAGTATTGGCCATAAAAGAAAAGCAAATAGTAAGAAGGAAGAGGGAAGAGCAAGAGCAATCCCAACAGCAACAACAGACGCAGCTAGCTCAAAAGCAGACTCAACAACACCAAACAAATACAAAAGTGGTACCAACAAAACTCAAGAAACACCAGCAACAACAACGGCAACAGCAAAAACAGCAGCAGCCACAACAACGGCAGCAGCAAAAACAACAGCAGAAACAACAAATTTCAAAACAAAGGGTTCTACCTATAAATACATTTAAGATGGAACTAAAGGAAACAAAAGAACTATGTAAGTCGGCCATAAGCAATCATTTTTATATTAAAAGACTTAGCTTAGATAGGCACACGATCCACTGCAACACAGTGCAGCGCTACCACAAAATTAAAAGTTTATTGAAGGATTCGACGACGGAGTTCTTTTGCTACACCCCGAAGGGGGATGCTGCTGAATGGGTTAGAACCGTCGACTGATCCGGGGGAGCTCCTGGCACTGCTGAAAGAGAAGGAGTGCGAAGGGCTCAAATTCGTAGGGGTAAAGCCGTTCGTCACGGCTAGAGCTAAAAGGGAGAAGCGGAAACTACCGTTCTTCCTGGTTCAGCTAAATCCCAACAGCAAACTGGATTGTCTAAGCAGCATCAAAGTCCTAGACTACCAGGTTGTACACTGGGAAAAATTAAAGAGGAGCGAAAACATTTTACAATGTGCTACCAAAGGTTCGGACACCCCACGTCGAACTGCGAAATGCAGCCTCGATGCGTGAAGTGTGGAAAGAACCACAAGTCAGACGAATGCGCTCTAGGTAAGGACGGAGCGTCAGAAAAAAGCCAACTCTCTTGTGTCTTATGTAGGAACACGGGACACACCGCAAATTATCGGGGTTGTCCTAAATTCCAATACATAAAAAAAGTAAATCTGGCTCGGCAGTAGAAAGTAGAAGTTGAACGTCCACCTGTTCAAAAACAAAAAAACAAACAATAGCCGTTACTCCCAATGTTACAAACGCCCAAATGGCGGCAGGTAGGGGAAATACGGTACAACAAGCAAAGGTTGCTTCTCAGGCCCCAGCGCCTAGAGAACCGGAACCTGTACCTGACATGCTGGCTATCTTGCTCTCTATTCAGGGGCATATAGCTCAGCTTCAGCGTCAAATACAGGAACAGGCTAAGCGGGTAGATCAAATATACGCGCTGCTGCCGGACCTAACGCACCTCCAGTCATATTGGGTACGTACATGGCGGAGCAAACCCTGAAGGTAATTGCAGTGAATGTTAATTCACTGATTAGGTTCGAACGAAGAGCCACCCTGTTTAAGTTGCTAAAAGACCAAGTCCCTAATGTGCTTTTGGTTAGCGAAACTAAGCTTACCAAAACACACAAAATGAGGCACAGAAGATATAAAAAATGACGAAGAAACCGGCCCAACTCCATTCAAGGAGGAGGTGTTGCAACCTTTGTTAAAAAAGGACTGTGTTTCAAAATAGTACACGGTCGTGTAATACGTAGGTTTCAGGTGTTGGAAGCATGTGTCGTGTACATCCCTCTCCGTAGTGGAAAGCGGTTATACATGGTGTCTATTTATGCACCTAAGGCTACTCAATCCACCTCATTCATCTCAGAGCTCGAGACACTTTTTCGATTCCTGAGGCTGGAATTGGAAGATAACTATTATCGGCGAAGATTTCAATGCCAAACATAGTGATTGGGGAAATAATACACCAAATACTAGAGGGAACCTACTATTCAATTGGTGGGGTCAACACAGCATAATGTATCGACTCGGGCTTAAGGCGACGGATAGTCCGTCGTTTCCCAGACACGGGTCCTATTTGGATCTTCTGCTATTCGACTCACGAATACAACTGACATGCACTAACCAACAAACTACAAACTGTCTACGCACTTTCTTGTACAACAGTGACCATTGCGGTCTCAGCACCGAAATAACTGTTCCCAACGAAACTGCGGAATTGGAAGAGTTTGTTCAAAGGCATTCCTACAATTATAGTAAGGTGCGTTGGACGCACTTCTCAAGACAAGAGCACTGTCCTCGAATTCGCTCTACCCACCGTCCAATAGAAATCTGTCAAACGATGAGATTGACAGATATCTAAGACTAATGGACGAGACAATCAAACGAACAATGGACAAAACGATACCTCGGTATCAATACACTGACAACGAAGACTTATTCCGCAACGCAACTATTGACGCACTGCACCGACATAAAAGTAGACTGCTGTCAAGATTAAAAACCTTGTACAGACAGTTTACTGACAGACATAGCCCGGAGATCATGACACTGAAGTCGTCGATTAAAAACCTCCAAACATTAATAAAGGAAAATTGCAGAAATTCTGTAAGTTTGTATTGGAACAACAAAATTCGGGCTATAAACACCAGCAGCCCGAATATGTTCCCACAAATAAACAAAATATTTCGGAGAAAAGATCAAAACGACCCTTCGTGTCTTAAACCCTTCGAACGACGGAGAACGAGCACATACTCATAGCAGCAGGCATAGATCTGAATGAGGCCGTTGATGATGGTAACTTATTTCTGATCGAGGATCCGCAGGAGAAGGTAGGGGCTATAGGAGCTACTTTCCAGGAAGTGTACAAGGCGAATGACATCATTGGCCCGAACCACCACCTGGAAAATCGAGTCCTTATGCACAATTTCTACCTTCGAAATGAAATAGTGAACTGGCGATTCGAGAGCTTGGGTTTCGCCCAGTTCAGTGACGAGAATATGGCAAATAATATCATCGCCGACGATAGGGAATTACCCCCGTTCATTTCGAAGGTTGAGCTCCAAACGATCTTCGAATCGCTTAGAAGCAAGAAATCAGTGGGAACCGATGAAATTCCGAACATTGTGCTTCGACATCTCCCACTAGAAGCTGTGGACATTTACACCACCCTGTTTAATAATGTAATGAATAATCCACATTATCCAGCGCATTGGATAGTCTAAACTGGTTTCTGATATCCAATGGAACAAAGGCAAGAACCAGTGCACTAGTGCCTGCCTGATTGACTTGGAAAAGGCCTTCGATACCGTATGGTTAGAGGGGCTCTTCTTCAAGCTGAACAGGTTCTTTTGATATGCTCTCCAATAGACAGTTCATCGTGAAGAATGACGATGTGACTTCCGCTGGAATATTTAACATTAAAAACGGTCTGCAACAAGGTGCGGTAAATTCGCCGATTCTATTCAACATTTACACAAGTGAAGATTCACTTCTCCATGCCATAGCGTACGCAGACGACTTAATCGCGTACAGATCAGGTCCAAAGATTGAAGTCATTAATAAACTTGTGCAACGTGACTTCGACAAAATTAAGCGATATTGCGATAACTGGAAGTTGAAAATCAACTTTCAGAAATCGGAAACCATTTTGTTTAGGACGCCTTTGTCTGGGGCCACTAGGGATACCAGAAAGAATTAGTGAAAGTTTTCGATCGTGGGACAGCACGGGCAGCCACTTGCTTGTCGGAATGTAGTCGTCAGATACCTTGGGATCTGAATACATAAAATTCTATCCTAACGAGGTCTTGTACAATAGGGCGAACCTAATAAGAGTGGACAATTTTGTTATTAAGTTGACTCGAAGGCACATTGCAAGAGCAATGACCTCATCGAATAACCTGATCTCGTAGAAGCGTTCTTCTACTTCGATATGAAAAGTCTGATGCAGGACAAATTAGCGGTGCCACTAATCTTCCATGTCGTTAAAACAACTGCGGACAGGCGACTCAACTACGACCGTAGGGCTGTAGGACGGTAGGGAGTCGCAACATGAGGGATGTTGCTCGGCAGCACCAACAATATTGGTGACTTTTTGAAGGAGAAGAACCATTACTGTTGAATTCCTCCAGTTATAGGTAGCTCCACATGAAGCAAAGTCGGTCGAAATAATTTTTTAGCCGTGTCCGGCTTACATAGTGTAAGGTAGGATTACGTTTTTTTGAAGATGTTTCCTCGTTAGCACAGGTTTCTTGCAAGGTCTGTAACTTTTTAAACCATGTGCAATGGCAGGTCTGCGGACGGTGCTCGCATCTATGTATAAACTGAGAGCTGTTACTATCTGCTTCTAACTGATAAAAGGTTCTTTTTTAATGAGAGAACATATTTTCCTATCAGTTCGGCATGTGAATTTACAGTGGCCGCCCCTTATGTCGGCCTTCGACTGTTGCAGCAAAGCAATGTTTCTACAAGGCTGCTTCAAACAAACTAATGAAAAATGTTTGCTGTGCTGTACTACACTCATGTACTGTATTTAGCATGCGATCCTCACAGAAAAGTCCCGCAAGTTTTTTTTCTTTAGGGAACTTGTTGTTTATATTTTGCACAGGCATGTGCAGTGATTTTTTTAATGATAAAAAAAAATTAACAAATAAAAAGGGTAAGCTAAATCTGTTAGCTAAGATGCAATTTACTGTGCCATAAAACTCGTTTAGGGAACGCCCTACCTAGCTCTGTAGTTCCCAGTCATTATAGCCTTCAAACATTTAAAGCCAACGTTTATCGGTACCTCTCTTTCTTTGCTCCCTCATCTTTCTTCATCCGCGCTGTATGCAAGCATTTTAAGGGTATAATCCGTTTCAAATCACCGTGCAATTTCTTGCGCATGTGCCCTCTTTTCCAGTCTATTCCATAATAATGGATAATGTATTGTAGAAAAGATAAGAAGCCTCTATTGACAGATGCGAATCCAGAGTGTAGAGAGAATGCATGGACGTGGAAGACGTGTCCGTTGTATTTTTTTTCAGTGGAGTTGGCCATGACACAATTATTGTGTTGAAAAGAATAAATAATGTTTTGCTAATATGAATTAAGTGTTTATTTTTTTATGGTGTGTTGTATGATCCAACACTTATTTTTTCAAAATCAATCGTCATCAGTGGCATCATTATCCTTGCCGTCGTGTCGCTTTCAATTTCAGTTGATAAATCTTCGCCTGGTCTACATAATAACAATTCTCTCGTTGAAGGTATCCCAACTCAGTTCTTTGCTCAATTAACTTTCTTCTGTCCTTATGGTCTTATCGCATACTTTTTTCCATTCTTCGACAGTAATTTTTGCAAACTCTTCTTCTGCTATTTTCTTGATGTCATCCAGCTTAAATGTGAGATTTCTAAACGACACTATTAATTTTACAATACCCCATATATTCTCAATTGGGTTCAAGTCCGGATGGTGGCAGCCTGAGTACCTCACGGACTGCTGATCTAATCAAGTCGTCTATTTGATGCTGCTGGGTCTTATTTTGTCGAACTAAATCACGCAGTTCAATCTTCAGCATCGAAGAGTTATGCGTCACATTATTTTATACTAGCCAATTAACTGACTCCAATTTCGTTGCTGTCGGCGTTGTCCATTACAATTGCCGACGGTTCCTCTGGCTGGTCCAGTACCTGATCTCTTAACCATTTTGAGAAATTTTCAAAGTTCATCTCATCATGATAGTTACCTGACTTCGATTCAGATTTAAAGATTAGAAGGCCGTTTTTGACAAATTCATTTGAACCACCAGCGTGTGCAATTATAGGTGTTTTTAGTCCTTCCGTACTTCCATCAGTCCAAGACATTCCTTTTGTGTGGGAGCTATGTAACATATATATGATTCTCCTACATAGATTATCTGATATCCACTTTCACGAAAGTTCGTTATTTGACGGATATATCTTAACCTTTGAGTTTTCACTTGCGTCCTTTCAGAAAGGATTTTCCTATTATTTTCCGTCTTACGAAAAATTAATCCTTTGACTTTCAGATACCTCCGAAGGGATGTTTTGCTTATCCTAATTTCCAGCTTTTGACGGATTTGTTCCCTAAGGGCGCTCAACGTTACGACTTTCTTGTCAAATTGGTGGAAGGAGTAGATCATCCTTTGGATGGATTCAAAGTCGAAGTCATCTAATCCAGTGATCCAGTGCCGATGAGGAATTTTCTTTTTTTGTGATTGTACTGCTCCAGTTTGTTCTTGTTCTTTTAATATTTGTTATATGGTCCTATGCGAAACTCCAACAAATTCAGCTGTTTTCCTTACATCTGCTCTCGTAGGAGGCTCATTTGCATGGTTGTTTTCATAATCCAATTTTTTGTGGTAAATTTTCAGCGTAAGCACTTTTGCTTGGCGTGTTTAAATTTACTTTTTTCTTACTTCTACTCCTTGCAAAGGTTTTTTAAAACTTTCCATTTTTGAGCATTAATATTCGCAAAAAATAGTCAGAATATATATTTTTTACCTTACCCTTTTCATAAAAAATGTGTGTTCGAATCCTTTTTTATTGTATATTGCAGTAAGTATTGAATTTTGTCACAAAAAGTAGTGGCCGGGCAAAATACCCACATATATGCGCTTATGATGCAAATGGGTTAAATATGAATGGAAGTGGAGAAAGTTCTGCCGTTTGGTAAATATCGTTTTCCAGTGAGCAGATGGGTAGCATGTGCTTCCAGGCTCTCTTTGCGCAGCTTTCCAATTCCACGGTGATTTGAAACGGACTATATTTGAATCCCTTGAGAGCGCGCAAATTACAAAATAAAAATAAAAAAATATTAAAGACAGGCATTATATCAAATCTTTTTATATGCTTATGAGCTTGCGGAAGTATTTCCATGGCTGTTTTGAGAATAAAATATTGCAACCGAAGAGTCTTTTAAGAAAGACTATCCCAATTTTGTTCGTCTTTTAAAACATGTCAAATGAAGAAGAGAACGAGTACGAATCAAAAGACTAGCTGATTCTGCTATCTTCTAAATGGTGAGCAAACAAATAGAGTGGATGTTGGTAGTCACTGAATGACATTTACAGAATTCATTATGACTGGTCTTTTTCAAATACGAACTAAGGAAGTTTTGTGCATGTAACAACGAACGAATAAATTGTTTATTCAAAGTTATTACTAAATTAGGCGTTCCGTGAAAGTTGCATTTGGCAAGATTAATTGCGGTCAAAGCAATCACCCTATTGAGTCCAGAACTCGCGCTATGGTTCGAAGAAAGTGGTTCAGTTTCATGTCAGGCAACATACCAATATGTTCAGGCAACACATATACGCCTAAGCATCACCACTGTAAGCCAAAGCGTTCTTTGTAAGCCAATCGCCTCAATACGTCACCAAACTCAACAATTGGGCATGGCTTATACTACTTTACCCAGGATTTTGACCGTTGATCCATATCAGGTCCAAATGACACATCCATTGAAGCTATTGGACCACATTCGACGTCCCAATTTCATATAGTGGATTCTGGAACGAAGGGACGATTTTTCATCGAAGTGATCTTTTCTGATGAAACACATTTTTGAATGGATGGGTATGTAAACAAACAAAATTGAGACAGGAAAAGCCTCATGCAATTCAGGAAAAACCATTACAGTGAGTGCTTAATGTTATCGGCAAATGTTGACTGACTTTTTCTTCCCGAAATTGGATGAATTGATTTGAAACCAGTTCCAACGATACGGCACACACGTCGCCCAACTTATTGCATACGATAATATGCGATTTAAATCCGGTAGACTTCTTTTTATGAAGTTATTTGAGAACTAAGATCCATAATCCAAAAATAATTCAAGAACTTAGGAGATTGAGGCCCGCTAATTTTGCAAAATGTCATTAAAAATGTAGAACCTCCGATGTTGGCTTGAGATCGGAGCCGCGGTGTTCACATAGACCATGTTGTGTTCCATATATGTTATTATCCTAAACCGGACTTTAATATCCAATAAAGGTCTCCGGTTTTGGAACTGTTTGAAAGATTACTGTTCATACCGCAGGATGAACAAAATATCCTGGTTGTAGACTGGGAATGGTAAATGGTTAGTTGATACAGGTTGTTTGCCATGGGAAGGTCAAACAGAGTTTTCCTCAGATCGGAGGTTGGAGCTCTCACATGAATTTAAAATTCATGTTCATATTACAGGATAAGCGCATATGAATAACATACGTTCGACTTAATTTGACTAGGAAGTTGATACTTTATTGCGGCATTGCAATGCAATCGCTGGGCTTTTAATTTTGGGGGAAGCTGAGCATTATAAAATATCCTTCAGATGAATCTTTCCAGTTTTGTTAATACCAAAGAAGTCTTAGTGTTCTCTAACCATAAATTAGAGGACTATACCTTTGGATAGGAATAATTTTGGTATTTATATAACTTAAATACGGAAAAGTTGAACGCCAGGCTTGGTTTTGCTATTGTAAGTCGACTCTTAACTTTGTCAAACTCTACTCGAAATTGAAATGCTATAATAACATTTCTTAGCTCATATGGTTAAGGTTAAGCTTGACTATCCTACAAAACGAAACAATTACAACAGCTTTCATATATGCATATCGAATATGCAGACTTCGAAGATCCTCCTACAAAAGGAGGAATAGAAGCGCCTATTTGAGTGTGGATTCGTTGCAAGCGGCAGACTAAAGCAATATCTCGCGACTTTTCACCCAGAAACGAGTCAGAAATGAACCGAATATGCACTAATATGTACGATGCTACCAAAGAATTTTTTCACAAACTCGTTGATGAAACATACTAGCAATATTATAAGTATGACGGGAAAATTAACTCCGAGCTGGCAATATAAACTCGGACCACTAACTAGTTACAAATAAGGTACTTCTACGGATATCTCACACACCACAACAACGGAGAAATACTTGTACAACAAACAATTAGAATTAGAACAAATCGCAGAAGTTTTGTCAATCGCATATCTCTTAACCTTTCGGCGAGTTCTGAAGACCAGTGGCAAATCATAAGAAACGCTGCTGCAAATTTGCTAGCTTTCTTCCGACGCCGTGAAAGAGCGAGAACTTCGGACTTCGGTCCGCTTATATGTAGAAGGCAAAAAAAGGGGAATGGAAGTACCTTATTGATAGCAAAGAGATGTGCTAGCGAAGGAACATTTTTTAGGAACTAACACTAGACTTATAGCTGGTATTAAGCATCTATGAAACTAGTTTTACAGATTATCAAATGTCGAAATCGAACGAAATTCCGAACTTCGGGTATCAGGTATAATGAATTGTTCCTGAATAGTGAAAAGCAAGACTCTCGTTCTCCCGAACAGAATCAAGTAATGATAGCAATACCCAGGCTTAAGGCCAACATAGTGGTTGACCAAGGGACCTACCTGCCGGACTAGTTAAGGCAGGGGATGATAATTTCTGACTGAAGACTCCAGATCAGGAAAAAATACCTTATGAATGGAATCTAATCATCCCTTGCCAAATTTCATAGGCTTTAGAGGCGTCAACTTGGTTAACATCGCATACAAGACCTTGTCTGTCTTTTATTAACGATTTGATGTGGATATTAGTCCAGTTATTGGCATGGACAATTGATAAAAGACTCCCATTATTGTTGATCCCTTTTATTTTATGTTATAGATTATATGTGTTGCAGAATCTATGGAAACAAACTGTACGCTATCATGTGACTTTTTCAGCTTGAAACCTGCAAGTCAAAGGTACAAACCTCGAATTTTCGACGCTAAATCTTGCCTAAGCTAGTGACATTGACATTATTGGCAAAACGCAGCGACCTATCATTTATGAGCTTGAAAGTATTGGAACAGAAATGCTGAAAACGGGTTATGTTGTGAATGAGGCAAAATCAAGTGTATGTTACCAACAAAGAGGGTCGCAAAAAGCCGTCGGACACAACGTCACAATTCACAGTTTTGACTTTGAGGTGTATTAGTATGTACATGTTTACAGTGATACTTCGTCGTATTACGCGCTTTGAAGTCGGAAAATAGCCGACATCTACTTGGGCAGAATTCTGAGCATTATTCGCTTAAGAAGTTTGGGACTTGTTGTTGTGGGAATAAACACCTGCGCTTCAGCCCGAAGAATGTTTAAACCTTTCTTAAAGGCGGAATGCTCTATAGAGAGAACTCGCCTTAAGTGGCACGCACAATTGGAAGGTGTCCTTAACGAACTTAAATACACCATACTGAATATAGACGGCCAAAGAGCGGTACTAACTGGAGGGCCAAGTTCAACTGCGCTATATTGGCGTCTAAGTTTATAAGTAAATCTCCCCCACTCCTTTCGTGGATAATATCGACTGGTGAAAAGTTGCTTTCAAAACTAGAACTTTGAGTAAAGCAATAAATTTAGTTCAAGACCAGGTTTCATTATGTGTCGGTTTTGGTAAATCATACATCCCAGCTCCCAATAGGACTAGAGGGAAGTAGGCTCGGATAAATGACTTATTAGACCGAAATTTGTCCATATCTTTAGCTATATCCTAAAGGATATGAATATCGTTACAATTATTACATCAAACAATATAAAACACGTCTTGAGCTTTAAACATTAAATAAAAGCTACATAAAATACGAAAGACTAATTGAATCCACTCAACCGCAAGACACAATGACAAACGCAGCTAACAAATCATTTGACTATTCCAGGAGATGTTTCATAAAGTAAAGCAAAGAAATCTACATTCTCGTAGTCGTGCATATTTCGTGGTTTATCCAGCAACACACAGACCATCTCTGTTTCAAGTCAATAAATCATTTGTGCCAAGCACTTGGATACGCAAAGTTAATTTTCCCGTCTCCATTGGATGCCACCTGGATCTCTACCTGCTTCTGATGTCTCCAGGAAGAAAGACAAAAAAAAAACAAAAAAAAAATGACATCTTCACTAAATCCTGACGTGGGTTTTGAGTTCTCGCTCAAAAAATCAAATCACGAACTTCATATCATTCTGGCAGCAAGGATTGATTTCCATATCCCAAACCGCACGCCACAGATATTAGCCAAGCCCATTGCGAACTCTTCCTGTCCCTGCCTCTTTGAAAAGATATCATAAATTTTGGCTCATTCCACCATCCAAATGACAATTCAATGGTTAAGGAGGGTGTGCATCTTTTCCCGGGTCATGATCCGCTATGGCGCTATCCAAACAGCTGAAAAAATATTTCAAATCAAAAGAAAGCGTAACAACCTGGTTCGGTTAAGTTAAGCAGAACAAAGGTTTTCTCCGGTCTCCGGTCTCCGGTCTTTGGTCTCCAGTCTCGAGGGCTCTGCTATTCGGGAATACGTTTTATGATTTATGAAGTCTCGTCCTTTTGAATAATTTGCGTGATATGGGTTCTTGGGATTCCTCGTGCGAGACCTGTGTAACGAGTAGAAGCCGTGGGGCGTTTTTTAATTGTTTACCGGAAACGACACGGCTCATGTCGTTCCTTTCTGGTTTTTGGGAGTTTGTTTTTTTATTTATTTTTTTTTTCTACACCTTTGTTTGGAAAATATTTATCGTTTGGTGGTTTTCCATTTGCTGGTGCCCCGAAGGCTTTTGCTGACTGAAAAAGCTGTTGTACTAATTGAATTGCACTAAAAGTGGCCACTGCTATGGAATGCTCTGCTATGTAAATGGTATGTGAACGGTGCTTTCCTGGAAGATTTGTTGCATTTGCAGCACCAGTTGATGACATAAGTTTTGAATTTTCGACCTTTCGGTGGGAATATGTTTTTTTCTTCGTAAAAAACTGTAAAGTACATTACGGTATAAGAAAATTGGACAGTATTTGGCTTGAAACAGTACTTCTCTACAGTACTCCATCTGCAAAGTTAGAATAACTGTTCAAAATTATGAAAGGCGAGTGGCCGAGAAGCAGTTTTTCCGGTTCGTACTCGAAAATTTTCTGTCGCTGCATATATTTTTGAAAACGATACGCATTTGGAAAAGTGCTATTTCGATCTTTTCATTCCCTGGGTTTATCTACATCCGAAGTTAAAAGGTTTCCCATTACAAATTGTTATATTATCAAACAGACGAAAGTTTTGCTTTCTTTTCACACTGAATATTGCAATACACTTCTTTCTTCCCAGAACTATACTCGACTTCGAGTTTATAAGTCGAGCCTTGAACGCAATACGCTCATCAACGGGTTTTCATGAATCTATTAAAAGCTAAGTAGGAGTACCTTATTTTTTCTATCCCTCATCAATCTGTGTAGAACCCATTAACATCCTTCTGGTGATTTCTTTGTTTTGTTTTATTTTTTTTGTTGTATCGAACATCTAGGTTGCACATTCAAAACAGCCTATCGCAAAATTGTTGAAGATGTGTAGCAAAACCTATCTTCTTTTTTTTTTATAATGAACACGCGCTCAAGGAGTTTTTGTAAACTTAAAATGGTTGTAAACAGCGCGGGCGAAGGAAATTTAGGGAGGAAGAAAGGACAGGTACCGATGTACCAGGAAACACAGAGATCGGCAGGCCATTCCACAAGCGAGTTGTACGGCTTAGGAAAGAATCACGATATTTTATAGTACGTCCGAAAATGGGCTTGAGGGTATACTGATGAGCATTCATAGCGAGACTGGTGTTACGGTTGAAAGTTTGAATGAGCGGAATGCTACTGGCGATTTCTATGAAGCATTGGTGGAGGAAATAGCGATAAAACAAAGTGAGACACGAGACATTTCGAGGGTGGTCATTGCCTGAGTGATATTGGTATCAGCTATGAGTGACCTGACCAGATGTGAGCATTGCACTCCAATTTTGGGCGGATGAATGCCTTATATATTGAGGCCAGATCAGAAGGGGAAAAGTATTTCTTACATCGTTTGAGAAAGCTCAGACATTTCGCAGCATTTTTGGCGACATCGAATATGTGGTCATTCCAACGTAAGTTGTCATTGACATACATACCGAGAACGGAAAGTTTATCGGTTTCGACGATGCAAGTGCCATCCATAGATAATGGCTGGGTGTTTAAATTTCGCTTTAACGACAGCAGACAGCAGACAGCATAGTGTTTTGGAAGCATTGAATTACACTCTGTTGATAGGTCCCCAATTGGTTATGCTGTTGATATCGGAATTTAATGAGCTTAACATACGCAGTGGTTCCCGTCCCGTTCTACAGCCGAAGAGCAGGGACGTGAGTCCGGGAACGAATATGAAAAGCAGAGAATGCTGTCATCAGCAATGGAATATATTGGAGCAGACAAGAGATCGTTAATGAAAATTAAAAAGAGTGTCGGAGACAGAATGGAACCCTGGGGCACACCAGCATTTATTTTGTGAATATCAGACTTGAAACCATCCAAGACAACGTAAATTGGACGTTCCGAAAGGTAATTTCTAATCCATTGAAGAAGAGAGTCATTGATCCCAAAAGCACGCATTTTCGACAAAAAAGCCTGATGCCAAACTTTGTCAAATGCCTTACAACTATCGCAACTATCTTGCTTTCGCCAGATTAATGTACGTTTTGGTTCCACTTTTCGGTGAAAAATGCCATCAAATCACCAGTGAACCTGTTGCTACGAAAACCATATTGCCGGTCATTGAGAAGTTTTCGTGTTTCGAGATATTTCATTAGCTGACGGTTTATCAGCGTTTCCATGACCTTGAAGAGAAGGGACGTAAGTGCAATGGGTCTGTAGGAGGACAGAGAAGAAGATACGCCTTTTTTAGGGACGGACTGGACAAATGTTGTTTTCCATCTGCTCGGAAAGACTCCTAAAGAGCAGGATTGATGGAAAAGCTTACGCAGTGGTTTTGCATGCGTGGAAGAACACCTCTTCAGAAGAAGGGGAGATATACCATCTGGACCAGCGGATTTATGTATGTTGAGATCTTTAAGTACTCTTGCTACTACACAAGTGCGAAAGTGGGATTCGTCCCATTGAAGATTCGACGCATTCAAGTGTAGGCGAGGACAAAACACAATCTGGGATTGGCCTTATCCAAAGAGCTGGCAGCTGGAATGTCATTGCAAATGAGCGTTGGGATGGAGGATGAGGAAGAATTTCTAATGTTTTTGACGAACGACCAAAAATTGTTACCGTCTTTGGGACATTGCAGTATTTTTTGCCTCAGTTTTTGGTCGTATTGGAATTTCACACGTTTGAGAAAGACTTTGCTCGTTTGAACTTTTTTCAGTTTTGCTCTGCCGGGTTGGTCTTGTAGGACCGAAAAAACATTTCTCTAACCCTGACAGCCTATTTACAGCTCGAGTCGTACCATGCCTTTTCTTTTGGTTTGATACTCTTCATCGGATGAGGGATAAAACATCTCATTAGAAAGAGAATAGTTTCAGTGATTATGTCAGCAGCGGCATCCACGTCGTTATCGAGGAAACATAACGACCAGTTAAAATTCCTAAAGAAGTTGTTAAGACCACTCCTGTTGGCTTTCTCGTATTGGGATACGGGTCTTTTAGGGATCTTTTCTCTAACTGTATTTGGTATATAGTTCCCGCACTTAACAACGCGATCACCTTTCATCTTGCGCTAAGTGCCTAAGTGTCGTATTGTCAACTTAGGTTTTGAAGTTACCTGCATTGGGTAAGAAGCAATAAATACACGCATGTATACATATGTGCAATATGTGACTCATCAAATTACTACACGAGCAATGTCTTGAATATGATGTCAACTTTATTTTTGGAGGAAAAAAAGATGATGCACGGAACCTCCGAAAATTGACTCAGACAGGACCATGGATTTTCCTGCTTCCGTTGAAACAAAAATTTTCAAAAACCGTCTTGCCTCGGCAACCACTGAAAGAATCATGTAAGGACATTCGACGTCGAACGATAATGTCTTACAAGACCTTCCGAGGGGTTCTATTAAAGTACAAATCAGCAATGCCGAGATTGGAAAGGAAATCAATCGTAGATGCAGCTCCTATTTTGCGAAATAACGCAATCACTGAAATTACAAGTGGCGATAAGTACATGCAAACAAAACCAAACTATTCCAATGTGGTGCTGCAAAAAGGTCTGAAAGCTCCCACAAACTCTTCGAATGAACGATTGATCGTTGCTATTGCAAGGCGCGACTCTAGGCACTATGTTTCAGAATTTAGGGCTGAATAGATATATACTCGTAATTTGCATAATATTCCTGACGGTTTAACGCTGGCCGGAAGAATTAAATATTTAAACTGGCCATTGGTCATATGGGTACACATTTCTTCCTCAACGCGTTAATACGACAGAAATCATTTTGCTGTCTTTTTTAAGGAGAATGCCTCCTCCAGTTCTTTTCAAGAGAAACTCGCCCAAATGCAAGTTCCGCAATTTATTTTACCTGGCAAATTCATTATCGTGCCGAAACTCGCTGTAACCTGAGATTCAGACAAGACAAGACTTAGTATACACCTTAAGTGTGCCCTGATACTTGTAACATATTTCCAGATCATAAGGATTGCATATTTAATAGGTCTTCTGACCTAACGAGGAATGAAAACCATAAAGGTGACATAATATTATTTATTTGTTTTGAACGCGTTCCTAAGGATACGACTACGTACGTCTTTGCAAAAGCTTACCTTACAGCTAGTATTACAAGGTCATTGCGTCACATATTATGTCTTTAAGAATTGAATTTTTGGAAGACCTTAAAACCTGTGGTGGACCTAAGCCTGACAAAGTCGAAGCCGCTGTACTACGCGTAGAAAATCACTCAAAAGAACCGAGTACACCTTCATTTACCCTCGATAAAGTCCATACTTTTGCGCTACAGGCCAAAGAAACAGGGACTGGCAAGTGAGGTGTTATTATTAAAGTAAATATCGGAGTGAAAGCAGTCTATTGTGGCGTTTTGTCTGATTGATACGAATGATTGGGCCCCCGCCCAATTATCAAGGCTTCGCCCATCAATGACGTTGTCTAATAAAAAGCGGGGGTAGATTATTTTATAACTGGTCTTATCGAAAGCATCCAGATATTTTTGCATGAATGGATGATACGATTTGACCAGTTACAAGTTGCCGGTCATAGGTCTTGTTGGTAGGCTTAACCACCGGTAATCCATACCAGGACTTAAATCACGGTACCATGGGAATCAGGAGCCCCCCGGATTTCGGTCCGGGCCTGACTTGTTAGAGGTAGGCCCCCTTGTGGGAGCGTCATGGTGGCTGTGGTTTAAACCCAAATCGGTCAACTTTTGCAACTTTTCAGTATGACAGCTTACTGCTCTCTACGAGTTCGGTATATATGCCACAGCTAATAGTGAAGATTCTCCCAGCAGCCTGTCTAACCTTTTGTAGAATTTCTGGATATACTCCATCGATGGCAGATTAATTAAAGCTATCAATAGAAGCAATTGGCTATTTTGTGGCGACATCGGCCACTACAGAAGACAGATACCAGCTACGGCGCCTTGTGTTACTGGTTCTAATCAGGTTACCTGAGGAGTGAATTTCAACCATGAGATTAAGTTTTCGTTTCAGTAAAGGTTCCATCACATCTTCTCAGTGTTTCTAGTATAGCCGCTCGCAATTTTCTACTTTTGAGGTCTCTGACCAGGCTACTGGTTTCACCAAGTGTTTCGATCTTTATGCAAAAACCTTATTAGCTGCTAATATTATTTTGACATGAATCTGTAAAGATACCTGTCTTCCTCCAAACCAGTCCTTAGTGACAGGTTTATAAGTTTTGGATTTCCTTACGTAACAACAGCAAAAAGATTTGCAGGTATACACCATTTAGGCTATAACCATCTTTCTATACCCTCTGCTTCGTTCTGATTTCAGTCGAAGCATTGACAGATTTACTGGACTCTCCTTGCATCAGATAGTATAGTACTTCCCAGCTGGTAACATTCTTAGCGTATTCGTTGGGTATCGTTAAGTCTATTACTTGATGTCTTACTTTCGTAACGAAAATTGACTGGAATCACAATATTCAATAAGGTCGGCTACTGTCTTTTATGATGGCAGGAATACCGAAAGATAGGGCCAATCTCTGTTCGATTTGGTTCAGGATTGCTCAAGTTTAGATGGTGAGAGTGATTTCGGCATATTTTTACCAGATATAATGGGATCAACCGGTCGATGGTATAGTGCCCATCTGACCGTGTTTTAATGTGAGTTACAAAAGTATATACACAATTACAGTTCAACTATTAAAGCCAATATTCGTAACTTTGTCTGCAACGTCTGCTGTTAAAAACGCTTTTTAGCTGCAAAATTCCTATTTATTCGTAATCATGTTTTATGGGTGCATCAAAATGTGCTACTCTGACAAGGAAAGAACCAACAAGGACCCACCGAAATAATAAACCATAACAAAGTCGAAAAAAACGAACAACTTTTGCCAAACACAATACGTTCAGCACATGCTCGTAATTTCTTCGTTTGATTCCCTCTCATCCTTAGCATCATTTCTTCACTTCCGACATTCGCTTGCATTGCTTGCAGTGTTTTCCTTTCAAATGAAGTGGAGAAAACTTTTCCCAAATCGAAATATTTTCCTTAACACTTCGGAGAGCTATAAAGGATCCGTTCGGAAGTTTTTATCGGTCGTTGGCTGTTCGGTTCCTTCTCCATCTGAATACTCATCAGTAGAATCCCACTGACTGATATAACATCATCCCCATAATGATGATGAGGACCACGGTGATGGCGACGATGATGGCGATGGAGTTAATGTTAACGTTATCCGGTTTCAGATCCATGTTCATTCAGATAGTTCTCTCAAGACGGACTTTAGATGTTTTTGCTTACGTATGTTTTTGCTGCGACTACAAAACGAATCCTGCTGCTTATGTCGATGGCAACCTATAAATGGCGGCGAACTGATTAAACCGACAAACTTTAAAAGTTTCGTTCAATTTAAGCTGAACACACTCAAGATTCCTTTTGCTCCAGAGTTTATGGGCCATGTGCGGCACTATTGATGTTGCTGTTCCTGCTGCTGCTCTGGAACGGAAGTAATAACATAAACACTCCTGAAGTTGATCTGAAGCTGAAGAGCTCTGGAGATTTGCTGTTTGGAGTTTGGAAAAATAAGTTTCCGGGTGAAATTTGTGCAAATGGAATTCGTTGCAGAAGTAGGTTATTCCGATGAATTTTCAGTTCCAGCTCCCATGAGTGATATTCCATTTTTAATTCGAAATCGCATTAAATTGTAGCCTGTTAGTGGAAGTGAGTTTTTGGAGATGTTGCTGGCAAGAATATTTGGACTAAGGCACAGTGAACGTTCGAATTTGTGACGTCTCCCATAAGTGTGAGTGAGGGAAATAAAGTGTCAAGAAGTTCATCGTATGTGACCCGATAGGAATATACTCATAGTGCTGGATTTAAAAATTATCAGGATGTGAGAAACTTAAACAATCTATACCAGGTTGCCTTAATCGGTTGCTGTCATATTATGGTAATAGGACATCTTATATGTATAATGCTGCTAATCTATCCACAATGCTGGCTTATAAGCTGCTGCTGCTTTCCATAACATTTTACTTGTAGACCAGCATATGGGTTTCTTTGTCCCAACAAACTGCACGGGCTGAAACTATCCGAAATATCTCTTTGAGAATTCTATATTTTCGGCTATAGTTGGGTCACAGCTTGTAGCTTCTTTCGTGAGGATAGAGCTATGAGAGTTCTGTACGCTTCCACAACGTATCAGTTATTGTGAAGAGACTCCTAGCATAAGATACATTTTGCGGCTAAATTGAACAACGGGCACAGTTGACCTCATACATAAATCTTTAGTGCAAGGAAGAGCCGAAGTTGAAGTCCTTCATAGTCGATTCCAATTCACGGTGTCTAACATCACATTTGCATCTTTAAATGGTAACATGACATCGATTTATTAAGGGAACCGGAAACTTTAACATAGCCTATGTCAATGCCATCTAGGCAGTGCGACTGAATGGGGTGGACAAAAGAAGGATGCAACTCTATTAGATCTGCTTTGGAAATCGCCTTTTATGGAGAAACCTGCGGATTTATCATCGGATCTAGGCAAAAAATCTTTAATTTCAGCCCACTATAAGTATGATATTTATTCTCACCAAAAAAAAACGTGTACGTCACTTTAAAATGACTTTTTAGCTTGGTTGTGCAGTAAACTTAAGCAATGACATCATCTTAGAAATCAAGCTAAAGAAATCGCGCTCACCAACTTTTTTCTAATTAACATGTTTCTTTTGCATTGCTCAATGGTTTCCTCTACCCACTATGGATCTGCCATCTTGGAGTAACATACGTATATTGGAGTAACGACTAACTTAAAAGAAACTGATCAAAGACAATCACTCAAGATCAAAGACAAAGAGCTTACAACATTTCATGTGTAACCTGACTGGAAAAGTACTGTTAGCTATTGCTTTTTACAGTGGGTTACAAAGTTGCTTTGCACAGCTCAATTTGATTACTTTGTTGGTTTTTGCGTTTTTTTTTTATCTGAAGTATTACTACTTTTATAAAAAGTTGTGAATTTTAAAATACACTCTATTATACATCATTACATATCCATTTCTTTTTATTTGGTGGGGTAGAAAGTTGGAAAGATTTACTATGAAGTGCTGACTACAGATGGTTGCTTAGGTTTTGCACAGTACTGTACATATTAGCAGCTCTTAAAGTTCTTGCGCCGGTACATTTTGACACATTCTATTTTACGCTATAATTCTCTCATCTTTATCTGATATTGGGACAACTTTCGCTCGTTGCTCCATGTGTAAATAATCTCGGAAAGCCACAATCGACGGACATTTCTTCCAGCACTTACAGTGAAGTTTCTCCGCATTACAATGGCCATTAATGGTACCGGGTATTAAAGTGAAAATTGTTATCGTACCTTGGGAAAGGTAGACTGTAGGTTGTTGAGGTACTGAGGGATCCATTGGTCTTTTGATGTTCAATACCTCGAGGTATCCTTATGCTGTCGTCGAGTATGTGAATTGCAGTCGAATTACCATTCGAGGATAGTTATCTTACACCATTTCCTATATCAGCTCGTCGCCATTTTTGGATGTTTAGAAGACTACTTCTAAAGCGGTATTTAATGGAAAAATTGTTAGCTTGATAAAAATTAGCTTTCATTTAATTTGATCTTAGCAAACTTTGTACTGAAAAATGATGTTGGGAACGCAATTAACTTTGTAGAAATCAAAAAAATTGTCGCCTTCGTCCTTGCGGTATTTACCGATATAATATCATTAAGCCCTTCGCTTAATGGCATTCAAGTTCTTATTAGAATAAGGAATCATAATAAAATTCAGCGAAAAACTTGCAACAAAGGGCTGTACAGGCTTTACAGTGACGTTGACATGATCAAAAGGTTTCAAACTAGTCCATTAGATAACTAAGACATGTTCATCGAATAAAAACGAACATCGCAGCCCGAAAAATCTTCGAACCTATTTACTAGGAACAACGCTCTAAAGAAATAAATTGACTTTGGTTCTGTATCAACATAGTGCGTGCAATTGAAGACCTATTTGCAAAAGACGACGAATACCTTCACTTAAAGTAAGGTAACGTAAAATTGAGAAACAGAACATCCATAGACAGATGCATTGTTAGGTGAGCGCTCCAGTCAACAACTTGCTGGCTTTAGAGACCAAGCCACCCCTGCTTTTAGCTTTCTTCCCCCAATTACTCATGGGAATCAAAATTGATCCATTCAAGGAAATTTCCATTCGAAAATTTGCCAGCACCTTCTGAAGATGTGATGGAACTGAAGAATTGTTCCAATGTTGAAAGGATGAGCTCCTTCTGTAATCTGGCAATATAGCGAAGTTGAAGATACTGAAAACAACAACACGTATTGCATGTAAAGCATCAGTCATCGCTCCGAAGAGCCCCTTCACTAGACTGTCCGCAAAAACCGCCTATCCAACATAAATCTACCTCAAAATTATAAGGAACATGTTACAAAAGTAACACATCAAGAGCAAATTGGTTCGTTCCTTTTCGTTAAGACACCAAAACTCGGAGTAATGGTTTTCATTATACATACTAGTAGATCCGTTCCGAATCGGGGAAAAAGAACGGAAGAGTTCCTGAGCCTTTGTGTTATACCCATTGAAAATGGGTCTCGAACGGCGGTGACATTGATATATACTCGTAATACCTGGTCTTGCACTAGCACTGACTTCATAACATGTGGATCAATACCTTCGGTGGGATTAGGCCAGGTCGGAGTCTACGTTTATGGTTCACTATATTGTCGCTGGTGTGTAGCTTCTGTGTCTTCGAATCACATTAATCAAAAAAATGTCAATCGTGTTTAGTTGAACCTCATCGAAAAGGCCTTGTTGTGGTAATATTTGTTGCAATCAGACTCTGGTATTCTGTACAGTGACATTGCTACTTAGGCACCAACATCATTTCCATGTACTACGGGACATCCATAAGTTTGAATGGCCTAATTAGTATAAAGTACCATCTGATCTTGACTTGAGTGCTGTGAAACCTTTTCAGGAAGACAAGAGTATAGTTGCCAACGTACTACGCTTCCTACCTCCAATGAATGAAATCCCATTGCAAACAGATTGCTAAGGTCCCTGATTTTGGGATCTATACGCCACTAATTCACGTGCGTGGGCTTTAGGAAGGAATTATAAGGAAGGATTTGGATTAGCCGTTCTAGTCAGCTTGTAGAGAAGGTCTCCAACCAAACGAGGTCGAAGGCCTTCTTAAAGTTAACTTGACAAATACTTACGCTGCTCTTGCACTAATTGCATTATAAATTAATTCCGGCGCAGTCTGGGTTCGGATTGTCCGGAATTCCATAGATTTCAAGTCACTCAAACAAAGCACCATTGATTACTTTTTCGAATAACTTCCCAACGTTTGGCAGTACAATACATAATCCATTTGCTATTTTGTAATACGTCTGACAATAAGGATTATTAAGCGCATTGTCGGGAATAGGATAGTGAAGAGCAGGTGTCCCACTCGATGCGTCTACACTCGATGACTTTTTGTTTTTCAGTGACTGAGAGGTGCACTGGAGTTCATCTTTTCTCTTCTATCAATGTCGGTGATGTTTCCGCTGATTGCTTTATTGAGTACGGTGAAACCGCGATACTCAGATCGCCAATTTTGAAGTTCGTAGGGAATTGTGGTAGCTATGCTAAACTCGATTGTTCTTCGTCTACACGACCTCGAAAAAAGCTTTCAACAAATCCACTTCCTCTTGTAGGACTTTAATCACGGCCCCTGGTCTGTCACTTTCATTTCTAGAATTCGGGCATGGCTTTCGTTGTGGTCTTTCCTCCTGGACAAGATATTCATCTGCAGAATCACTCATGGACTATTGTTTTTTTGCCAAATCTTTTAAATCTTTTAAAAATCTTCTGTAAGATGTCTTCAAGGCTGTTGAAGTTTTGAGACAGTATGCTTTATGTGCACATAGTGCGTCTGCTTATAGTCGAAGGGATAGTCTCCCCCCTGATTGATTTGACAACGATTTCACCGCTAGTAAATGTAAGTCGATCTCGTCATTTGTCAAGACTCTGCCTCTGGGGGATGGATGCCAATCAAAAGTAAATTATGCTTTAAAATTCCGGAGAAGCGTGATCATTGTGCTCTACGGTAGTTTTATAAGTACACTGATCATACTGCTGCATCTGCTACGGAGCGCCGTAGTGTCTGTAGTGATCGTTATCGTACTCGAAGCTTCGTAAACAGTTCCCCGTGTGTCTTTCTACGTTCGAAATAAGTATCTGATATCTATTAGGCAAGAAAGGAATTGCTTTACTTTACATTACTTAACCAGCTCCGGAGTCATGAAGAGTATTTGCCGAAGAAACAGCAGCATTCTAATCTCTACGATCACGGGCATGCTGTTTCCAATTGTACGGACCAGGCGGTCTTCCTTACTATCTCGAACCTGTGGGTTGTAATTCTAAAATCCTTATGAATAGAGCATTATTGTCGGCTCGTTCGATATGGCCGAATCCAGTGTAGTCGTTGTGTTTTTTGCTTTCTGGACAATATTCACTCAACAAAGAATTTTTCTCTTGAAAGTGTACAAAATTAGTAGCAGGACTGGCAGGATCAATGCTTTGTAGAGCATACATACATTTCGTCTTTCGGGTTAGGAAGGTGCTTTCCTAGGATAAATCTTCATCAAATCTCCATTAAATTGTCATTCGGGGTTAATGTTTACTGCGAGAGGCAAACTCCTTAGCCACTTCAGTGGACTTCTTTGTTTGGTGACAACATGCAGGAGTATATAATTGGTTTTCCCTCATTTACTTCATGACTAACTCTTTTTGCCTGTTCTTCGTAAAAACCTCTATGAGGGCGCATTGGCGAAGTCGACGTGGTCTGTGCATCGCAGCTGCTTGACAGATTTGTCGAATTGTTAACATGCTGACATCTGCCCTGCTCACTTTTTGTTTCAGCACTAGGTTGAAGAAATCACATGACAGTGCATCTCCTTGCCGAAATTCGGTACACGTTTGTAATAGCTCGAAGGAAGTGTTTCCAAGGTACAGATTGCATTGCGCGCATTGCGTGTTTTCCATTGTCAAGCGGCACAGCTGGGTTAAATTTGGTGGGATTCCGAAATCGGTCATTATCTTGTATTGCTCAAGCCGATGTATGATATCATATGCGGCTTTGAAATCAGTGAATAGCTTGTGAGTTTCAACTTGAGATTCGTTGATCTTTTCCGCAGGATTTGCATTAGTGCGTAAATTTTTAATCGTTTTTCTGCCGAACCGCAAGTCACGTGCTGATTAGTGTGTTCCTTGAAAGGGAGAGGGGATGACTCCCACTTCACTCGCTCTATCTGATACCAATTGGCCATTGAGTAGCTCAAAGCCAGCTGTTAGCTATTTAGTTTTCTTGATCAACATCCATATTGTTCCTATCGCGGTACTCATCGTTATCCTTGAGCTGAGGGGTTACGTAGGCTCTTTTCTTATTACGCGGGATCACCTTTTACTCCGCTCTTCCGGCTCTCTCCCACCCTACTCATGTTTTAGGTTGTAGCGCATTTCCTTGATGTATTCCCCTCTGATGTTTGCAGATTCAGAATGCTGCATATCTATGTAAGTAGCATCTATTAGCACGTGGTCGATTTAATTAGACCAGAAAGAAATCGGCTCATGGGAAAGACGTAGTATCTGCCACGTAGAAATCTAGTTTATAATAAATCTTATATTGACACTACTAGTTGTGTAATTGTTCCTCAGTATTTGGTGCATTATTTCCCCATGACACATATCTGGCCAAAAAGGAATCCGAATGAATCTAAAGGAACATGTGCTTCAGGAAGCTACAGCGGAAATGCATAAAACAAAAGCTTCTCAGCACCTGGAACATACGCTCTTCCCTGTTGCTGTATGACCCAATAGCGGCCTTTACACAAAAAGATACCTACCCCAGCACTTTGTATGGAATAATACCGGGGCCAATTCCTTAATTCTGGCTAAGCTATGATTGGTTTACCAAATGCACATCTTGGTATTGGCTTACCAACAAATTAGAACTATTGGTTCTTCTTCCGATCCTGATCACTGAGTCAACTGCAAGGAGCTTCAGACAATTCTCATTTAGCGTCTCAGGCATTAAATCGCCACGACAGGCTTGTTAAACAGGATCGAATGGAAGACGTCGTTCAACTGTTCCTGGAAATTATCGGCCTTTTCATGCAGGGACAGAAGAATCGCCTCTCGATCCCTTTTCAGCTGCCTTTGACGTGCATCTTGCTATCACTGTGGGTCTATTTGGTTCGCCTGTCATTTGGGCAAAGTACAAATTTTGTGCCACAATATTTGAGAAACCTTCGAAGTCGTAGTCACAATCATTTCTCATTTCCAGAGATGTCCATTTTGAAATGTTTAAAAGCAACTGAAGTCTTAGCTAATCAAATGTGAAATCCAGCCAATTCTCCTTGCATAGCCTATTTTTCGGCGCTTTATTACCGCCAATAAAATCAAGTTCAATTTATTGAAAGCGCTGTTTTGTATGATTTTTGTGAAAATTGTTATTGTATACCCTTAGGATGGACCTGTAGGTTCTTATCTTGGAAAGTTGTCAATTTAAAGTTTTGAAACCGTATCTAGTTTGGATTAAGTCTAAGATAAGAATATAAAAGCTACCAGATGGCAGGATGCATATTAAAAGGTAATCGCGTACAAAAGCCAGAATACCTTGACACAAACATTTTTTTTGGTTCCTAAAGATGGCAGGCGCGACACTATACAGACAGCATAACCTGAGCAAAAAATAGAAATCAATTATTTTTAAGAACCAACACTTTGTTGCTCAGAAGACATCAAAACAGGCCACGATTCTGAAACGGGTTTTTCCAAAACAGATTCTTCAATAATTAAACCCGCGACCACTTGTATAAAGTACACTTCTCTTCTGCTGGCATGCACCCATTTTCTTCATATCACAAATCACGAATGGTGATTCGGTTTCCCAGAACAAGAAGTCATTGACATGAAGTTTGTTTACTACCCACTCGTGGTGCGTACGTTATGTTTGTTGTCTGCAAACGAATGTTTCCATCTCCACCTATGCCGGCCGGTCGGCTTTGGAGTGGTACAGTAAGAAAGTTGTTCCGTCACTTTTACCATTTGGTTATGCGTATACCATAGCAAAGCTGAAGACGAGTGGTGAAACCGTGGTGGAACTACAACGGAGGAAAGACAATCTCTTAAGTTTATCTTCTGGCGAAATGCTCTTCAGATGTGCGTACGGTTTTTAAAAAAAGAGAAAGGTGTACGCAGTTTTGCGTGTACAGTACAAGACACAGAAATGAAACATTTAAAAGAAATTTAGATTTATTGAATGTGATGGTTTTTAACGCCCTGTGATTTACTGAATAACACGAATGGACCGGTATTTGGTGCCGATTGTTATTGTATGCAATGGATGCTTACGAACAGGTTTTAGACAATCAATGTGTGCCATTGTCATGTAAATAAGTCGGCTTACAATGTGTCCCAAAGCATGGTAGGAAGTGATGTGACAAAAGACAATTCGAAGGCTTGAATAATCTACACATCAGCGTCGGTTATAGGTATAGGGTAGGCACTGACATAGTACTGTAACAATGACTACCTATCAATTGGATACTAGTTGTGATCTACGCAGACTAGACTTCCTTAACTTCCTAAAGGGAGCCATCAGTGGTATTAAAGCACAACGAAATGGAAGTCTTATATAGGTTACTTCGACATGTCCGATGCTCAGCCCGATAAGGACCTCTAACGTGTAGCCAGGGCCTTGGAAAAGACAATTGTGGGGGATGAGCCTTTGGGCTCGCACAATGCTCATCCCAAGAGGTGCGCAACCTAAAAGATACGATGGATAGGATCGGATGCAGAAAAGTACAGGTTGCAACATTAATTACAGCTGAAACAAAGGCACATGTTAGAGTGCGGATTCGACATAAGTCAAAAATTATTACCTTTAATTCGATAAGCAACCGAATTCGCGAATTCGCATAATATCAAACTTGTATTTGTACATGTTCATGTGTAATCAAAGATGAATTCGATGGCTGACTGGTTGACTTTAACGTAAAAATCGGTAAGGTAAAAATTATTGGCTTTGACTTTTCAACGGCTGGCTCATGTATCACTATATAAAGTGGCATTAAGTTCTCTAAACTGGAAAGTCAAATGCGAGAAACGCCGCACATCTAACCTAGCAATTTTCTTGTTGCAACAGCATTGAGAGCCCAATTGCCCAACAAAAGAAGCTGCGATTAGCCTAAGTAAAAATAAAAAAAACTTAACATTGGACGTCTTAGCACGTCTGGAATGGCCAGGAATTATAAAGAGCAGCTGAATAATAAGACTTTCCTCTATATAAGTACTCATCCTCCACTGACACCGGCACCACTCTGCTGGTCCATCGGATGGACTTTGGACCTAATTTTTATTGGTCTCAGTAATCCTGGAAAATATAAACAAACTTCAAGTCGGAACTCAGCACGAATGGGGACTGTCTAACAGGCGATAACCGCCTGCCAAAATTAACCCAGCCATGTCACAAATCATAATACTAAAAACAACTCTTCTAAATCTTACAAACATGTTCAATTCATATGAAATGCTTAAACAGATAGTGCGCCGAGAAAGTGTTAGCAGGGAAAGAATTATGCGGGTATATATAGACAACAACTGTTGAGATACGCAGACGACATTGATTATGTCCACCGAAAAATCAGCGAAACGAGTCTTAGAATAAATGAGGAAGCGTATAACAAAGAGTTATACCTGACAGCTGTAAGTTGAAGGTAGTTGAGCAGTTTGCCTAACTCGGAGAAACATAAGCTCCACAGGTGACACTATGGTGGAGTTCCAAGGCGTACTGACCCTAAAAATCTCTACTGCTTCAGCTTGGCCAAACAAATGGATTTGAAGCTTCATATTAAAAAGATCTGCATCGTTCACATGGGTCTGGAGGACACGCTCAGTAGAAAACCGAGAGGATGTTTATGTAATGTCCAAACTCGGTTATGCGCAAAATTTCTAATTGAATGAGCACATCGATGGCTTCTTTTCGGCTACCACAGCATTATAATAAGTAACCATAAAAAATATCGTCAGAAAATATTAAAATATTAGATTGAGGCACTGGAGGATAACGGCTGCAACTTAAATATATGTTAATATAGGAACGGAGATGAAAATAATACGGATATAAAAAAGGCCAGTTAAGGCCAGCAGTGAAAGTCGTCTTGAAGTCATCAAAAAGCTGCGAACTAAGAGCAGATGAAACATCCGAACTACGTAAAAATATCATTGAAGAGGACCGTTTAAGATGTCGTGAACCAAGAGCAGCTGAGACAGCCAATGAATATAACGCGCGTCACGAAAATCTGGAATCCGAGCTTAAATTTCTAGAGTAGTAGAAACACCTGAACAGCATGGTACGAGACATTTGCATATGAACTAATTGACCGAGAAAAGACATTGATCTCAAATTGGCGGCATTCAATCAATATAGCGACATCGTTTGGGGCTGCAAAAATTCTAGTAACAAGGCCAAGTTTCATCCAGTCGGTTTATCTTTTCCTTTACTAGAAAAACATTCGAAGCTTGTGTAAATTTAGTTCATGGAAGCTGAAAAGACGGAGTTGAATCAGCTTTGTGCCATAGCTAACGCAACAAGAAGTGAAATAAATTCGACTTTTCAGAAATTACTTTTCGATCGAGTGAAACCATTTAATCCAATTATTCCGAACGGCATTGGTATAAATGCCATTAGATGACTATAGAGTTATTATAACGGCAGGCTAAGCTCCGAACTGCGAATACCGCGAAGTAATCCTCATGGAAGGGATTTATTATTTAAGACGGAATACAAATATCCAACGAATTAGTGAAGTATTGGAAGATTTTAGAGGAAATCGTGCACCACTGGTCATCGAATTACACCAAACATGGCAGTAATTCCACGATCAATACGAAAAAGTCAGAGCTTCGAGGACATACGGAAAAAATTAAATGGATTGAATAGCAACCCGCCAGGCGACGAGTCCATTTCCATTTCGATTTAGTGAGTAACAACGAAAGATATAACGAAACTATATTTTATTGACGAAGTGCTGTGCAATATTGTCATTCATACTTCAAAAATATAAAGGGTCCCAAGAGGAAGAAGACCATCTTTTGTAAAAAGCGTATGAATTAAAGGGCTTTATTATTTAGCTACGGTGTCTAATTAAAGGACGTGAACACCAATGAAATGTTTATTTTCAAAATGACAATGAACCAATGGCCGGTTTGGATTTTAGACAAAATATCTACGATTTGTAGATAAACAGACTCGTAAATGACCACTTAGCACAAATTCGTGATGGTTTTGACCAAATCATCATCAGCCTGTAGGGCATCGTACTCACCATCTTGCACTATTGACGGCTGACTACTCTATATTCTCTCGAAGATATGGTATCAAAACGTTCATGATTTATGGCTCCGAAACCATTTACATGTTGAAAGCAATTTTATATCTTCGCCAAACATCTCTACCAAGAAATTTATCGGTACTTGAATACTATACTATCGACGTCTCCACTTTGTAGTGCCTAGAATGCCGTTCAGCTTATGAGTTATATTTGATCGTTATTTAGGACGCAGTTCTGCCGAAGGGGTGGTGGTTTTTGATGTTGTTCCATCTTTGCTTCCCTCCAAATTTAGTATAAACTATCAAAAATGAGGTTTCTTGAGTTTCTCCAAGATCTTAATGACGATGTCATTGTATCTGGAAATCTGGTCGAAGAATGCTGCTGCTTCGGATTCAACAGCTTGAATTTCAGCCAAATTGTATTCTTGAATGGATACGCTAAAGTTATTGCCATCTTCAATCTTCGGTATTAGGAATGAGATCCACATTTTCAAAAGATTTACATATCCGACAAGTTTCCTGATGATGGGTTTGCCGACTTTGATCATCTTGGAGAGGGATTCATTGCGAGGTACAGTACCTGCGGGCAGGGCTTTGCCTTTGTGCCAGGAACGCAGTAATCATTTTGTGGTCTCCTCAGGATCAGCAACATGATTGACAACAATCGGATCAGGGAATTGGAATATTCAAATCATGGTGTACCTCATCGAAATTGCATTTGTTGAGCATGTACGTGGCTAGTAATTCGTTCAGTTCGATAATTTTTTCAGGGAAGCCTTGATCAAGTATTCGACTGTCTATGTGGTCTTGGATGTTTTTAATTGTTGCGTGTGGCATTTTGGTTGTAGATTCGAATAAATGCATTTTCGATAATTCAATGCAAATTAGCAATAGTTTTAGAAAAATTGTACGGCGAGACAGCAACAAATAACACCTTGCTGCACTAGAAGTCAAAATTAAGCTAGACTCATCAGAAGAAAAAAGAAAAACTATGACAAGCTCTCCATCGAGGCCGTAGAGAGGTGCTACCATCAGAATAAAGATTGGAAGTGTTACCAACGAATAAAACGAACATGCCAAAATAGAACTAAAATCGGTGGTAGGCCTCTGTCCAACGAATCCACATTTGTTTGTCCTATACTAAAGAAGGGATATCACCTGAACTGCGTCAACTACAGAGGAATAAGCTTCCCCCCTTATCCCATATAAAATTCTGTCTGCCATATTATGTGAACGCCTAAGACATTTCATCAGCCGTCTGACCAGTCCCTATCTGTGTGGTTGTAGAACAAGAAAGTCGACCATAGGTCAAATTTTCACATTACGGCAAATCTTTGAAAAAATCCAAATCTAGACACACCGTCTCTTTATCGATTTCAAACCTGCATGTGACAGCACCTACAAAGAAGAAATATATATAAGACATATCTAATTTTGGCATGATTGTCAAGTTTATTCGACTATGCAGAATAGCAGTGAAGAAAGGACGCTGCTCCCTCAAGGTCGGTAATGACAAAACCGAAACCTTCAATGTCAGAAAAGGGCTTAACTAGTTATTGAAAGAATTGTGCGAGACTTGTTCCAGAGGCACCACCTTTCAAAAGTCTGTTCAGACACAGACGACACTAACATAATGGAGAGAACACACTGAGCTAACGAGCTGTTAATGGAACTTCAGCGATGGTCTTGTGTCTCAAATTGATATGGCCTTATGGTGCTTTCACGAATTGACATAAGGCCATACCTCGAAAAATGGTCTTATGCCGCTTTGTGAAAGCATCATAAGGCTAAAATTTGAGATTTTCCCTTTTGTCGCTTGGCCTTATGTCATGGCACCGAATTGAAGATTACAAAAAGCAATTTCAATTCCATTGGTGAGCAGATTTGTCGATCCCGAATGCACGCATTTTTGACAAAAGAACTTGATGCCTCTTGGCAGTCTATCAGGGCTATCATGATCTAGGAAAGAAGGGACGTAAGTGCAATGAGTTTGTAAGACGAGGAAGATGAAGATTTACTTTTTTTAGGGACAGACTGGATAAATACTGTTTTCCATTTACTCTGAAAGAGTCCTCAAGAGATTGATAAAAAAGCTTACGCAACGATATTGCCAGCATGGAAGAACACCTCTTCAGAAGAAGGGGAGATATACTATCTGGACAAGCGGATTTGCGTAGATCTTGCTACAGAAATTATTTTAAAGAAATATCTCTACTATATAAGGACCGAAAAACAAGACCAAGTGCACTACTATAAGTAGAAAATCACAATTTGTCTCGAACATCAACTAAAACAATATGCCGAAGGCGTCTAACGCAAGTGAAAATAGCACCTGCGATATAAACCTCTACGATATTTTAACCAGTGACGCCATCTATACTAAGAAACGTCTGCTGCGCTCACAATCGCTAGTATTCGAACTTCTCTAGTTGTTGTGATGATGTCCCACTATTTCAAACCTCTACTGCTGGTACGCATAAAGAAAGAAGGAGAATATTAAAAGACAAATCTCTTTTTGATAGATAATTGGTCTCATTTAAGAGTAATTGGATTTTATAAACAAATTGAATCAACAAAACAACAATAACAATGATAAGAGAAAGACCGGTTGATCCATTACCTACTGGTACAGCATCAGCACTGCTCTCCTTGCGGTTGTTTCGACACCCACTTTCTTGATTCTATTTACAACCATTCTTCAATACGTTCGACGGGCGTAAAGAGAATAGTAAACCGGCAACGGCCACAAATACGCCAGCACCGACCACGACAAAGCAAGAATGAAGATGAGCGACCGCTAGCCGACCGGTAATGGCATCTGAGAGATAAGTTTGCCCACCAGCACCCACCAGCAGAATCCACCGCGTTATTGTCAGTGCAATTAGTGTCGCGGGCGGACCCGATCTCAATTGTGTCGATCGTGATCTGTGCTAAAAAGAAAGCCCAACAAGGAAAAAGCTAAATTTACTCATAAACGTCAGTGCTGGTCGCCATTTGACATTTAGATTTCTAAAGTGCCAGAGCAAAGTCAATTTATTTTTATTATTAAGCAAGGGGTGTGCAACTGAATTCACTAAACAAACGCTACCTGTACAGTAGGCGAACTAAAAGAGAAACTCCTAAGAGAATTGTACGCATATGCGTACAAAGGGCGATGCGTAAAAGTTAATTAAAGATACTCAAGGTTGAGGTTATTCGAGATACTGAGATATTACTCGCATTCCAGCAGAGAAGACGCACGTTTTCGAAGAGATTTTTTCGGTGTTTTTTTTCCTTTTTTTTTATTATTATTTTTCGTTCGACCGAGTTTCTTTCGGTTCCTGGTCGAACTGTTGTCGGTGTCGGCCGCTGTGCTACGTTCGAGAAAGACTACCCGAACAGTGTTACAAAAATAAATAATTAAAAATCATTTTTAAACTCTCTGAAAGATTCAGTGGATTTTTCACTGCCGTGAGTTGGAACCGCGAAAGGAATAAAATCCCGCCACAGCCCGTGTGGATGGACAGTGGATCTGGATCTGGATCTGCATCATATCCTCGTTTCTAGTGTTAATAAACGTGGTGTCAGTACTCGTACTCGCCGGTGATTAACTCTGAAAGTTCATCCCAAAATTCGAAGTTGAATTCGGAATTGTGAATTCTGAATTCTCTTTCGAAATTTTTGATTCATTTTGAAAATCATCAATTGATAAGGCGTATCGCGACGCACGGTGTTTGATAAAAAACTTAATTTCTTTCAACAAATTTCTACACTTTATTTTCTCCCTGTCATTCGTTGTTATTTGTGTCGGTATCGGTGTCGTAGTCGTTGTCCCCCACTGTGGTGTGTGAGAGACAAAGTTTGCTATCATTGACCTCTATTTGTCATTTGCAGTCGTTTCATTGAGGAATAAGAGAAGAGAACATTTAAAGTGAAAGAAGGTTCGTATGCAGTTCAATTAAAATTTTGTCCAATTTTTACCCCAAAAAAACGCGAAATAACAAACCTAGGATGTTTGAAAGTGTCATTTGACAGTTGCTGCATCGGGAGCGGTTTTAGCGGTGCATTCAAGTGCAACGGTAGTTTAATTGTATTTAAACAGCTGTCAGTTTCATTTATTTCTGGCTTCTTTTTTTTTTCTTGTTCTCAAATTCTGCTTCTGTTTGTGATGAGAACTTTCACTGTCGCCAGTTCTAATTTTATAAAAATAAAAAGAAAAAGAAAAAATCAATTAAATCTTTCAACCACGTGAAATAGAAATTCGAAGGATTATGCATTCAAAGGTTATCTACAACACGAAATTTTTTTTGGTTTTTTTGTTTTTTTTTTTTGGTTTAAATTTTTAAAAATAAAAATGCTTCCTGTTAGATGCGCGCGTGTGAGGACTGTCATAAATGCGACTGTTGGTTTTGATTTTGATTGCGTTGATGACGCGTTGCCAAGGGGGGTTAACTCCAAGGGTGACAATTGTATGTATCCCTCGACGTGTGTGTGTGTGAATAGAAAATTTGGGCAACGACCTTGACAGTGACACAGGAATTGGATCCACGTGATACCGGGCGTTAAGATTATTTGAGGATATAGGTATTCTGTGAAATTGATAAACCCTGTTTGATTTATCTTTATATTCACATTTTGTATAGATCTATCAGTTGAGATTAAATTTTGGGAATTTGTCAAAATAGTTGTACTAGGTATGATCTCTGAAATTGGTGCGATATGAATTACCCGTCGATTTGGTGGCACAAATGTCGGAAAAATTATGGTAAAAGTGAGCCAAAACGGATATAATGTAAAAAATGGTCGAGGAATCTAACATCAGTGATGTCAGATTAGATACCAAAATACGCGTGCGTTACCGAGTAAATAACAAAGATAAAGGTTAAATTACCTTGAGAACAGATAGCATTCGTTTTCTTTCGTATCAGATGTACTTCGATAATCTTTAATCGTTTTGTACAACAAGCTTCTTACATGACTTTGCTTTCTTCATGTCTCTATTTTGTTGGAACAGTGTTGTGTAGGTTTTCAGTTTATCATAGAAATCTTTTTAGTGATAAAGAACTTACATTGTAACATCGACTGCATTATAACTTTGTACCTTCAATGTGGTGCGTCGTTCTTTAGTAGCATTTACCAATAAGCTGCTTACAGTTCTTCTACTTAGGAACTGCATTATTGACCGCGAATTTTTGGAGACATTGTATCCTTTGTTCTACCTCATTCCGTTTGGATATTGGTTCGAATGAGACTTTCCAATTGAAAGTATTGTATCACATAAGGATGACCAATTTTTTCCATATTTAAAAATTCATTGAGAACGTAGCGTCGTCAAACATCAAATTTTAGCTTTATAAGGTTGGTACTTTCCGCAATTGTCATTCTTTTTAAATAACAACCGCCATCTATATGTCAGGTCGGGTACTTCTGAGACTACCCTCGTACATAACATATGCACTACAGTTTATGGTCTTATGAAGCGTAATAAAGACAGGCCCACGTTGACTTAACGAATGTTGAAATCTAAATTTTTCCTCTGAGAAGACGGAACATTATTCATTCGTTATGGATTTTGCGTAAAGATTCTGACCTGACCATATGCCGGAAGCATATTTTTGCAGTAATCGCAGTCATTGTGTGATGAGTCATGACATTAGACCTTATACAACATCACAGTCTTTCATCTAAACTTCAGTGCTAGTGGTACCGAAGACTACTTCCTTTTAACCGCAAGATAGCCTTTAGAGACCAGCACATATTTTGAACATCGAGAAAAGCAAGTCTCTGTGCGGCAACAGCAAACCTTTTGTTGGAGTCATGTATGGAATAGCATATCGTGTAAATGGCCTCCACCGTATTGCAGCCACATATGCACTCTTTTGTCGAAATTGTCCATGACAGTTTTGGAGAAATGTGGCTGAATTTCGTTGATACGGGGCTCAATTTGCTCCGTCAAGGAGTAGGTTGTCGTGGGCTTGTTAATATAAACCGTAGTCTTCAAAAAACCCAACAAAAAAAGTCCAACAGCGTGAAATCGCATGACCTGGGCGGCCAATTCTAATCACCAAAAAGCGAAATTACAGACCAGGAAGTGACTCATGCAGTACATAACTGAATTGTTTATTGGGCTGTATGGCATTGGCACCGTCTTGTTTAAACCATATGTCGTCCACATCCATATCTTGCGATTTAGGCACAAAAAGCTGAATTATCATGTCGCGATAGCGAGCACCATTGATTGTTATTGCCTTACCAGCCGCATTTACAAAGAAGAATGGTCCAATGGACCTCCAACCCAAAATCCGCACCAAACAGTGACACGTTGTGGATGCATTTGTTTCTTAACAATCACTCATTGATTTTCAGAACCCCAAATTCGACAATTTTGATAATTAACAAAGCCATCAAGATGAAAATGAGCCTTATCGCTGAAGATGGTTTTGCTTGAAAAATCAGCGTCCACTTGTTGTTGTTCCATAACCCATTATACGAACTTTCTTCGCTGTGCGCATGGTCAGCAGGCATCAGTTCTGGAGTCAATTGCACTTTGTTTGCATGAATGAAGATGCCAATCTTTCGTGAGAATACGCTGTAGACAGCTTCTCGGAATGTTACATTTTTGACCACCGTGGCCAAGATGGTTCTGGACTCTCAGGAACTCTTTCACGAACAGCTTATATGTTTTGTGTTGGACGACTTGTTGAAGGACGGCCAGAGTGTCTGAGATCACTAACTGACCCGATCTCCCTGAATTTTTGAATTAATTAAGCTGATGAAGTTAAATCATTATTCCGAACATATTTTGTAAGGAAATTGTGAATCGTAGATACCAAACCTTCATGATTTTTAAAATATTGCTCAACAATGAAAACGTATTGTTGTTTCGAGTAGCACTGTATTTTTAATAACCTTGAACTATCACCTATAACGCTGTCTTTTTTCGTTAGCAACGATGGTGCAAAATTCAAATTTTGCGTGAATTTTAGGACTCCCTTTATAAAGGTTTTTTAAGAGGTTCCGGAAAATAAATTGAAATAAAAATAAACGAAATTTTCTCTGTTTAAGATAACACTTTTTCATATAACACTTAAAGATGATTTCGGTCTATGAACATCGCGACTGACAATTTCGGAGCATTGTCCAATCGATCCAATTTGAGCAATTTTTCGAGCATATAGGGTCATATATCCGCAATAACTCGGCGCATATTATCTCTTAAAGCTTCAATCGGCAATGGTTTTTCCATATAAATAGGCAAAGTCACCTACCCTCACACAGAATAATCGATTGGCGCTAGAAAGGTGGCCAGCTTATAGCTTATAGGTTCCAATATTGAAATCATTCCCTCACCATGGTATTGATAGTTGTATGACACGTAGTCCTATGCTGTGGGATCAACATGTCATCCACGATGGAAAAATATTCGCTGATTTCCGTTGGTCTCAATGGGCTATAACACGAACAGCAGCCTCATTGTTAAAGAAACAATTCCCGAAATGTAACCAGCGTATATTCGTATTTTTGTTGATGTAAGTTGTTTGAAGGATCACTTGCAGATTGTTTTCAATCCAAGTGGCAAATTTTTCTTATTCCTTGAGCCAAAATATGAGCCTAAATATGAACACAATTTCGCCATAAAATTGCTGATTTTTTTGCAATCGGTTTAGCCCATTCAGGGACGCAATCCATAATAGAACGACTTCAATTTTTCTTGCTGACAAGCTCCATGCCTATCCAAAACCTACTACACTCTATCACAAAACCAACAGCACCTTGACAGTTTATCCAACATAAGTACTGGAAACTGGCTTCGTTTAACGAGAAAACAGTCACTAGACATCATCCAACAGATAATACACCGACGTCATCTGCATACACCTGAGTATACACATTAGAACTATCTTCCGCCCCACGGGGAACCACTATTCAGCACCCGCACGCAAAGCTTTGTTCACCCGGATTGCTATAATCCACAAAACATCTTCGACATGGCCGAGTCATTAAAAGTTGCTTTGTCGAAGGCGCTTTCAATGTTGAAGGCAATACCCAACAGAAACATTGTTTAAATGAGACCCTTGTGGTCTCGGTTCCTACGTTCTTATGCTCGAATCGAGTTTTTGTATCTAGACGCGTCTGCAAATTGGCCGTTTTCTCAGCTATTGTTGTTGGTAGAAGGAAGGGTTTGGAATGGGTTTCGGTACGGAATTATCCGCTCAATGGTTTGCTAGGTAGAGCACTTCTCAACTCCAATACAATTGGCAATGCAACATGCAGCGTACGCACTCTCTAGATTGTTATCATTGCTAGCTCTTCCAATTAGCTGCATCAAAGTTGACCTTATTCGACACAGTAGAATAGAAGGCAACTGTGACTACGAGAGATCAATTAGTTTCATTTGGAGTACTGAATATGAAACGATTGATTGCCTTGGGACAAGGACATAAAAACTGGATTATGCCCTCCTCTGAGTCTTGGTCTCCACAATCTCGGCAGAGGTTGTTGTTATTTTGATACAGGATATTACCTACGCCTTTACGATGTTGTGAATGTGGTGTAATTCAACTATCTTTGAGTGCTATTTTGTTCTTCATGAGTATCTTGCTAAATTTATTGAATAGTTAGCCACTTTTGTATCCTAATTAATTCTTTTGTCTGCTAGTTTTGAGTCGAAATATGTAGAAACCCACCAAGCAGTTTCGTTACGAAAGTGCCGCTAGTTGAGCTACCTCTGCTACGGAAGAATGTCGTCCAGGAGCCAGCTATTGTGATCTGGAAGGCAGAGCACACATTTTAGTCTCAGATGATCATAGTTCGTGAAAATGAGTATCAAAACGTCCTCCAAATTATTCTGCTCTCTATGAATGGGAAGATGCAGCGGAATGGTATTTAAAAGTCTTTTGTGGGATGGTATTAGAACTGATTCCCATTTCTTGCAGTAAGATTGAAACGTGGCGCTTAAGGTTTGGTTTCCCAGTGGCATTGACGTAAGAGTATATTTCATTGCAGATTGTTTTATGTAGCAATCTATGGCTAGCAGACCAATGATAGTCTTTAATCCTTCTGCCAAAGAATGTGTCAACATATGCAATTTTTTGCACCTTTGTAATTCGTAGGTTCTTACGATACAAAGTATCTTAAGTTGAGTCCTACAATAGCCATTTTCGTGAACAACTTTTGGGTGGCCTCTTTCTCTTCATTGTACTGCTGCAAGGGTGAAACCAATTGATTCACGTTATTCATGTTTATCTTTACTATCTGCTAAGATAATTTAGGTATTTTGCACTGTAGTCGAAGATCTGTCGCGTCTGTTTTCTTTTGCGTAGCAATTAATCAAATATTTTTCTCCCGAACATATTGTGCCCGCTAGAAATGATCAGCAGTATTTCTTACTTTTGCTCCAAGGGGGAGAAGTAGGTGAGCTCATAAAATAAAAAAAATAAAATCGAAAATAGTGGTGAATTCAATAGCATTTCCTGGGAATTTAACTTGCTTATAGACCTTTTCTTCAACAATTGTCGTATGTATTGAGAGTAGGTCGCGTTCATACATCAAGTACAAGTACTCGTACCTTTTTATAAACTGAAGAAAGGAATTAGAATGCGCCAAATCCATTATTGTAATTTCTACGTCTTCCCATAATTCCATGTCTAGAAAAACCTTTGGATTTCTGTTTGAACGACATGATGCAACACAGAGACCATGGAAGGCAGAATAACTAGATCATCCTGTTGGCCAGCGTCCGCCTTTAATGATTTTTAAGAGTATAGCTCAGGATTTCATTGCCAGTGGCTATGAGTGCAGCAGAATCTTAGTTTTCAAAACATTTCATTTACGACTTCGATTGACAGAAGATGGATGTTTTTGGAGGCCGTGCTTTTTAATACGATATAACCCAGTGCTACATTTCTGCTCGTATGCCTTATATACTGCTCTTCTGTGTCAGATTCGTTAGTGGCGGGTAGATGTAGATCCGTAGAGCCTTTAGGAACCCCTTCAAGATTTTCAGGATCAAGGCGTCAGAATGAGAACTCTAACCAACTTCCTGTTTATTTTGGTAGAGTTTAAGTGTAACAAGTAACCAGCTTAATCTACCAAAATTCCATGCCACGAATTAGCCGCAGGAGTAACGGAAATCGAAATATATATGTACATAATTCCTTGGTCAACACCTACGAGTACAAATATCAATGAGAGTTTCTTAGATATGTTGTGTACGGAGCTTTCTGTGTCCGTCGATTGCAGAGCCTTCTTCTCACAGTAAGACAGTAAAAGGGGAACGTTTAACCTTCCCTTTACACTACCGAACGTTCCCAAATTATACAATTAGTCAGTCTACTAATTTCAAATAGTCAGCAAAAAATCGGATTTATGCACAATTTTTTTTCGTTTTTCTTTCCTAACAAAATGTTTTATCATATCAAAAGTTTATCTCTGACATGAGCCGGTTCGTTACGAAAGAGAAAAAAACCGGCAAAAAGTTAGTACAACATTTTTTCGTTATCAAGTAGACGTTCGATATGAGCTACCCGCTCAAAAATGCATCTGTCGAAGAAGTAAAGGGCGTCTTTCGGTTTCTGTTCGCTGAAGGTTTACGTTCATCTCAAATTTTTCGTAGAATGTACACTCAATACGGTTTTAGTTGCATGCAACAGGTGAGTGACCTACTAATTGATTGTTGAGGTTGAGACGATGTTATTACTCGTGTTACGTCGTTTGTTTTTAGTGCATTATAAAAAATGTGCTAATTATTGTAAAACCGGTTGTGATAATAACTGATATAAGGTCTAGTGTAGTTGTGAACTTTTGCTTTTGAGAGTCGACCTACGGAGTCATGAAAACAATTGTAAAGTTCAATTATCGGGTCTTATCGGTTGCCTGTGAAGTACGTTACAGAAAATAACCTTGCTCAATGTCATATGTGATTTGGAGAAAGCCATTGGTTTGGAATTTGTTTTGAAATTTTGAATGAGTCAGCGCGCATATTGTTTTCAGTTTATTTTTATCTCTGCTATGTATGGAGTTCTGCTCGTCAAGTATGCCAAAAATTTGGTTGCTGTCAAAAAATGGAAACGCTAATTTCTTTAATCCCTTGGTATTTCTTAGAAAACGTATGACCACTTTTTGGAACAACTGGTGTTCTAGTCATCAGGTGGTGCATTCATTGTTCTACACTCGATTGATGGTTTGGTGCGTTCTTCTCACCTAAAATTACCTCCAGGTTTGAATACTCCGCAGATAGTCCATCAGTGCCGAAAGTCTTTGCTTTATGCTCTTAATCATTGTTCCTGTTCATGACTGTGGGTGACGACTTCAGTTGAACAATCCAGAGTTGTATCTAACCACACTTTTTATCTCATTTTTATTGGGTATCTACTGGAAATGATGTTTATATGAATTTATTTATTTTGCATTTCCTATGCAAAGAATCTATTTTAAAGCGGTAAGTGTCTGGCTGTTAAGCTTTGATTTCTTTCTTGGTATCTTCCCTTTCTTAGAGAACTTTCTTTTGTTCATTTCTCATAGTTCGGTACTCTTCCCATGTTGCTGTAGTAGTTTTTCGTTGTCGCGCCTTTAAGGTCTCCCTTCTGTATCCTTTTCCAGCAAATCGTAAAACGACTAATCGCCTGGTCTTGAACCCCTTTGGACATCAAAAATATCAGTTTGAGACAAAACAAAAGTTAGACGACACTGCTCAGAACCTGAACGCTACCCTCACTAAGTGTTTTGAACTGACATGTCCAGCTAGAAAGCAATCCTGCAGATCGTCTGTTTCTTTGTGGAATGCAGATCTGCAGCGACTACTTACATAACGAAACCTGAAAACTTCTAAACAGGCTACGTAGGACTAATTTGGAGGAAGACTGGACTTTTAACAGATTGAAGCAAAAAGAATATAAGAAGCGGATTTCGGCTTTCGAAGAGTGCATCCTTTAAAAATCGAAACAGTCGGTGAAACCAGTAGGCTAGTCACAGTCCGCAAAAGGGGGAAGTCATCTGGGCTGGAATCACTCAGAAAATCTGAGTCGAAAGCAGAGACCCACTTTCCAGTTAACCTAATCGATTTCTAATACTGAAACTGTTAGTGAGTGAAATAACACAACACGCCATAGCTGGTATACTTCATCGGCTTCAAGTCGTCTGGCACCGCTGGCATATACCCAGCTATGCCACAAAAACGTATAGACCAGCTGCTCACAGCCCTGTAGCCCATTTACTCTGCTAGCTTGACACTGGCAAACACACCCACGCCCTAGCGTAGATTGTAAGTAGCCTTTGTCCCGAAAATCGGAAAGAGGACTACACGTCCGCCAAGAGCTTAAACCTATAAATCTGACTTCCTTCGTATTGAAGAGCATGGAAATAATAGTCGAGCTCCATGTGCAAAAAACGACTTTGCGAATGCATCCTCTGTTTAAGATGCAACAAGCTTACCAATGCGGAAAATCCTGCGAGAGCGCGCTTCAAAATCTGGTAGGCAAAATTGAAGGCGCTATCGACAAGAAGGAGGTCATTTTCATCGAAATAAAGGTTATTTCCACATCGCAACTCGGACAGACAACACGGCGGCGTAGAAGAATCGCTAGTTTTGTGGACAAAAGCAATGCTTGTGAATAGGACACTGATTGAGGATGCTGACTGCAATCAATATATTGGGTATATACTCGTAATTCGTGCGGTTTTTTTTTTTTCAAAATTTGAACGTTTATTTAAGAAAAACATGTACAATATGATATGCGTCGATTCTCTTTTGCAACAAGCTTCTACGAGAATGCGTCACTGCTGCTTTTACCAGACACCAAAGGATATTCTGTCTCGGTTACATGGGACCTTACCTAGCACCCCTGACTCCGCTCTAAGCGCACTGATGAATCTCACTCCTCTGGATATTCATATCAGCGGTTATACCTTCAGAGCCACCTTCTGTTTAAAGAGAAGTGGTCTTTGGTACAACATGCACTAGCGTTTTGATGGTCTTAACAATGGACTTTTGACTATGATCTTATGGACATTCCGTCTGGTGCAATGACACCAGTACACCTGCTGCGAAAAAAAATAAGAAATCGACTTTCCCTTTGCCCAGGAATGGTTTCGCGCAGAATCTGAGTAAATAAGTAAAAGTAGTCGGTTATTCGACTTTAAAACCGATCTAGGATGCGGCGCTCATGGCGTGATCTATACTGTGAAGAATCGGTGGAGGCTCGAAGCACTTGCATCTGTAAGTGCAGCCAAGATGCGCTGAAAGCCGTGCTAAACCATTCGAAGGCTAAATTCCCAGCGTCTTGTCTGCTTGCTAGGCAAACGAAGCCTGGTGTTAAGATGAGGTCTATATCGCGGAGCACTACCTCTATGAATATCGGCCTACGCTAGCATCAAGCTGCAGGTACTTGTCGGTGACGTGGTAGATAGTGATACTGTGGGCATTTTATCACTGAAGCGCTTACTCATCTTTCTAAAAGGAACTTACCAGGAGTACAATGGACAAGTTCTTTACCTAAGTGTTTGTTCCGACAGAAAACAAAAAAAATTCTAAGGTTCAAGATGAGTTTGTAGTAGTTTTGAAACTTTGACCGAGAAGTTTCCTTCTTCATAAGGGCGATTGGCCGATTAGACATTGTTAATTTTTCTCCTCTTCTGAGGTGAAAGGACTAGGGTAGATATTTTAATGAAATGAGTCCAAAGTTATTGTCCATAGTGTGTGACAGGGCTGCAAGATGTCAATTGCCTTCCTATCCCACGAATTTCCGTAGTTCTGGTTGTGTGTAATTTCAATATCATGTGGAGTGTTCGTTAATTGATTTTAATCCAAGGACCTTTGTCGAACGCCCACGATACAGCAAATCCAAAAGTAGCAATTTTTTCAATATTTGGTGAATTTTCTTTCAAGTGCTTTCTAAGTGTCCCCCTTATGAGGTAATATTGGGAGTGGCTGATGGATAGCATTACGATTCAAATATTTCAGTGCTACCTCCGAGCTTGCTGGTGGTAACCTAAATATCGACATCTGATGCGTTGTTGTCCAGGATTGTCGTTTATAATGAGAATACCATTATGTCTGTGGACAAAAACGCTCTTTTTTCATTCTGCCCTCGAAACGAGCCTCTACTTTCTTCGGTCATCTGGATTAGTAATTTGGGAGATGACGAGAACTTATGCTTATAGTATGCACAAACTTTTATAAGTTCTTCACCTGTCGTTTTGATTTTACAATCGTGGTTCCGGTGGTTCTTGACCCTTCGATGAATATGCTGTACCCACGATGTTGGACCCTCTAGAAGTTTTTTCTTGCTACATTCTGAATTCGCTGTTTTCAATTGTTTGGATGGTCTTCGAAAGTGTTCGGACAAAAGATTATGTCAATCATGTGACATATGACTGATTTACTGCTAAGTGCCCTTTCTTCCTTGTCGTTATCGTTAACTTCGATCTCAAAAAATAGTTCCATTATTGAAACTTTTCAGACTCTAGTCAAACAAAAAATATTTTTTTTATTCAAGCTCAAGTCATGTTTATCCACTCTTCTTTATTACTAATACTATTCCTAGTTAAAGCTCATTAGCTGCTGTAAGATTCTAAGTCTCGTCATGGATGACTTTTTTGACTTCATCTTTTTGATATGTATACTTGTCAAGCTAGCAGTCTAACATAGCAAGTTTTGTACCTTTTTTTCTATTTCGCATTCTGATAGTCCCGTTGGTAAAAAGTCGAATCCTAAAATATATTTAAAAAGTAATTTTTAAAATTAATATAACTTATCTCCTTCATAATTCAGAACCTTCCATTTTCATATGTTGCGAAGTAAGTTCATTGAGGAAGTGTTTGACAGCCTTACTAGTTCAGAATACTCCACTGGTTCCTGATATGGTATCACAATAAGGTCGGAGTCTCCTAGACATCTTTGTAATAGTGGTGCGAAAAGCGTTGTTTCTGACTTCGATTAAAGTATTATATTGTACATTAATTGTTGTGGAACCCTTATAATTGGATTATTTGTGCAAGTCAAGAGTAGGCATAAGGAGAAAATTTCTTGCCACAGCCTCTGCAGAAGCGTTTTTTCAAAGTCGAAAGGGAATTCGTTTTTAGCCACCACTTTGTGTCCAGTATATTAGATATGGTTCAGAATTACGTATGCTGCAATAACCTCGGCAGCAAATGTGCACCAATAACTTATTCCAAAATTTCTTTGATGCGAACAGGCACTACGGATATCTGACAACTTTCTATCGTTGACTGGTTCCATAGAAATGTGCTCCTTGCTTCCGCCTTTAAATTAAGCCTTGACAGATGGCCTGGTTACACTAAGAATCTCAACCAAACTGGACGATTCCTCTTTTATGACCGTTTTCGTATATTCGTGTTGAACTGCGTATAATTTTCTGTAGTCAGAATATTGTATATTATTCTGAGGTACTACATGACATCCCGTATTTAAATAGTTGTGTTTATCTTCTCGGTTTTTTGGAATCTGACTAGACGATTTTTTGAACGTGTACACCTCAGATCTCATCAATAGATAGGCTCAAATACAGCTTTCTTTCCTAAAGCGAGAGAGCAACTTCGTCAAGCTAAATCACTAGCCTGCCGACTGAAACCGAACAAGGCCGCTCCTATTTCAAATTGACTCTATACTGTACAGGACATTTGTAGATGTCTACCACCAAATTACGCTGAGTTCCCCGACTTTACGAGTAGGTCAACTTACGAGTAGATGAAAAAATTTAATTTTGCAACCGTTGGAGTTTCGTGAGCGTTCAGGATGTTCATTTATATCTCGAATAATTGTTACTGTTTACTCGTATATAGTGACTATGGTGCTTCGTGGGTTAAGTCCTGAAAATCCGTTGCCAAGATTGATGATAAAGCCCGCATAGACCTATTCCGGTAATATTTAGTTTGTAATAATGTCTCCACCTTTATAATTTGGTGTCGAAATGTTCACTTCATTTTCTATTTATAATTCGGAGATGGCATGACGCAGTGTTGAAGTTCCGCGACTGCTATGGCAGATGGTCCAGGTTCAAATCTCTGCCAACAGCGAAAAGTAAAAAAAAAAAAATTTTTTCTGAGTTCGGTCACTTTTTAGTGGAAAATAGCAAGACCCGAACGAACAGAACGTCTCTTGTGTTTTAACGTAAACCACCTGTCATGTAGACTTATGTTTACAGGATGCCCATACATCCATAGGGAGTAAGGATACGCCTTGTCATCGCTCTCCGTCAATCCTTTGATACCAATTCGGACCTAAAACCTCTTCCTATTCTTAGGGTCACAGCACCTAGTACTTATTAGCAACTCTACAATGGGTTAGACCCTTTCCCGCGATTTGGGTTTAAACCACAGCCACCATGACGCTCCCACAAGGGGGCCTACCTCAACAAGTCAGGCCCGGACCGAAATCCGGGGGGCTGCTGACTCCCATGGTACCGTGATTTAAGTCCTGGTAGGGACTACCGGTGGTCCAGCCGCCAACAAGACCTATGACCGGCAACTTGTAACTGGTCAAATCGTAGCAACCATTCAGAGGCGTTCTCTGAAGATGTTTACAAGCATATGCTCCCGCTTTTTATTAGACAACGTCATTGTTGGGCGAAGCCTTGATAATTGGGCGGGGGCCCACCCGAACGAACAGTAAGATGAACAGCGCAATGATAGGAGAGGCTAGGCCTTGCTCTATACTGGATTGTTCTATCATCAATTTATAATCCGGAATCGAGCCATTTGATCGAATGTGCTACAGATTCCGGCACTTTAAAGGGACAAAATCGCAGCGTTTGTTCATTCTACGAAATACTCCATTATTTTCAATATTCTTATGAATATCACAGAACAAGACGCAGACTTTATTTAAACAAGCGGAAATGCATTTCGTTGTGACAAATGTACAGTACTTAGACGTCGCTTTTTACACTTGCCTCTATCAGCTGTGCCAATGCCTAACAATAACAATAGATGGGCTGCCACTATCAACAACGAAAATCAAGTGGGAAACAACTATACAAAAACGGCAGCGCCTCATTAGAATGAATTCACTCTTCAAATGATCTATCAAAAGCTCTCTAACTTAGAGGAAACTAAGCATCGTTTCCTACGGCAACTAACTTTGCAGCGATCAGAGAATATGGAGCTCAACAAGATAGTTGATTTTTTAGAGAGCAACCTAAATTGGCTGGAATAACATCTTCTCAGTAATTGTATTGAAATTGTTGGTTTGTCATGCGTCCAAGACAAAATATCTCTTTAACAAAGCTCTGTCCATTATGTTCCGGATAACAAATTTTTAAGACGCAAGCTACGAGGGCGGGTCAATAAGTCCGTGACTTTTGGATTAAAACTGATTTTTTGATAAAAAAATAATTTTATTTTTCAACGTAGTCTTCTTTGAGCTCTATACACTTTGTCCAACGCTTCTCCAATTTTTTTATCCCTTCCAAAAAAAATGATTTGTCGAGGTCCTCAAAATGACGAGATGACTTCATCATTGGAGTCAAATCTTTTTCCACCAAGCCATTTCTTCAGGTTTGGGAACAAGAAGTAGTCGCTCGGAGCCAAATCTGGAGAATAGGGTGGTTGAGGGAGCAATTCATAGCCCAATTCATGGATTTTTGCCATGGCAACTGCACATGTGTGCACCCTTGCATTGCCTTGGTGGAAAAGAACTTTTTTCTTGGCCAAATGAGGTCGTTTTTTTTTCAAATCGTCATTGAATCGGTCCAATAAGTTGGCATAATATTCCCCATTGATTGTTCTTCCCTTTTGAAGGTAGTCAATGTGGATTATCCCGCGTGCATCCCAAAAAACAGTCGCCATAACTTTATTGGCTGACAAACCCACCTTGGCCTTCTTTGGCGCCGATTCAACCTTAGAAACCCACTGTTTTGACTGTTGTTTGTTGTGATGGATCCATATTTCGTCCACGGTTAAAAAACGGCGCAAAAACTCCTCCATATTGCGATTAAACAACGCCAAACCTTCCTGTGAAGTTGTTACACGATTGCGTTTGTGGTCGACTGTGAGCAAACGCGGCACCCATCTTGCGGAAAGCTTTCTCATGCCCAAGTGATCATTCAAAATTGAAACCACTGAGCCATGCGAGATCCCTACGGCTTCCACAATCTCTCGCACTTTCAATCTTCGGTCGGCCAACACCATATCGTGAATTTTTTCGATTGTTTCGGGTGTAGAGACCTCAACTGGGCGTCCAGGACGTTCGGCATCTTCAGTGCTTGTACGGCCACAACGAAATTCAGTAAACCACTTTTTTACCATTGAAATTGATGGTGCAGTATTTATCAAGCTTAGCCTTGGTCTCGGTAATGGTTTTTTTTCGCAAGAAATAATGCTTAATAAGCACACGAAATTCACTTTTTTCCATTTTCTCCTCAAATTAGTGAGTAGTCTGATAAAAATAGCTGTCAAACACAAACTAACTGACGCAGCAAGTTTAAATTTTGACAGGAGTCAACTGACAAATGCCTGTTGACAGGAGCAGTGTTGCTGTTTCAGTAAAGAGGTCAGAAATTCAAAAATGCACAGAATTATTGACCCGCCCTCGTATTGTAAATCAAACTACGTACGTAACATATTATGCGGTATCTTCGGTATCTGGACCAGTCATCTGTTTAAGATTTTCCGATCTTCATACGAAGCAGAGAATAATGGGCGCAAATACGCAAACCAAAACAAACTTAGCACACGCGCGACTGCGATCGATGGAGTGTGCGTCAGCAGCAGTAAGGGAACCGCTATTTACATAAATTACTCTCTTGCTAAATATACACTAGCGGTTTTTATGAAGGCGAAAGAAACAATAAAGCAGAAGGTGTTAAATACTTCTGGTTCGGAGATAATAAAATTTTTGTCGGAAAGGTTGAGGGAGACAAAGTCATTTCTATTAGCTCTTCTACTCGTATAACCTGTTCAACAAAAATCTGCGGTACAGGGAAGATATGAATATTTACGTCTCACTCTGGATACAATGCAATGCAAAAACACTTCGCTCTTGAAAGCTCTCTTAGGGATACCAAAATATACATATTTGTCGACAGGGATTTCTGAAGATAATTACCATAGGGCTGCCATCTACCTGTTTTGATGATATTATAATTTTAAGAAAAAATATTATGAATCTGTTTGGTTTTTCAGTGTTCTATTTTTGACAGGTCACGTGTGATTCGTGACATGTGTCAAATCCAACATTCTCAGTTAGAATTGCCATTTCATCATGGAAGGACCTACAACCGAACAACGCTTACAAATTATTGAATTTTATTATCAAAATCCGTGCTCGGTGAAAAATGTTTTTCAAGCATTTCGACGATTTTACGGTCGTCATAATCGGCCTAATGAGCAAGCAATTCAAGCTATAGTGAACAATTTTCGCACTAATTTCACGCTATTGGACATCCAGCCACCTACCCGTATGCGTAGAGTGCTTACAAAGTTAGAGTTAGCAGCAATTGGGATTGTGTTACTCGACTGCGTGAAAGATTTTACGCAAACATCTTTGTCTAAAACCTTACAAAAACCTGGCCAAACGACCTGCCACAACGTTGAATTTTAGGTGAGTGGGCCTTAGAAAAGCTGGAAGAAGATCCGCTTTTTTATCGAAAAATTGTCTTCAGCGACGAAGCTCATTTCTGGTTGAATGGATTTATTAACGTAAACAAAACTGCCGTATTTGGTCTGATAAGCAGCTTCAGGCAATACAAGAGCTGCGAACTCACTGTTTAATGCAGTCTATCGTCCAGCGCAGTCATTGGCCCGTGTTTTTTTTCAAGGATGGCCATGAGAACAATGTTACCGTCAATGGCATCCGGTATCATTGATTTCGAACTTTTTTTTTTGCCCAAAATGCACGAGCCGAACCTGGTCGGCATGTGGTTCCAGCAAGACGGCACTGCATGCCACACACCACGCGAATCGATGGACCGATAGAGAAATGAGTTCGGTGAGCAATTTATCTCTCGTTTTGGACCGGTGAATTGGCCAGCTAGATAGTGCGATTTGACGATTTTTTATGGGGATACGTCAAATCATTCGTCTATGCCGATAAACCAGCGTCAATTGCTGCCTTGGAAGACAACATTGCACGTGCTATTAGCTAGATACCAGTCGATATGCTCGAAAAAGTGATTCAAAATTGGACTGGGCGTATGGACCATTTCAAACGTCAACATTTAGAAGAATTGATTTATCAACTCAAAAAAAATTTTATACACTTTTGCAATTTTCCAGTGTATTTTTGAAAATTAAAAAGCAAACGCTTAAAAAATCACCAATTATATTATATTTCATTTATCTTTATTTACTATACCAAACAGTGTAAGCCATTAAAAACTCACCGCTGATGTCATTCTCATCATTTAAAATTATAATATTCTACTCTGTTGTTGTTTTGGCGAAAATACTACTCGTACATCTCACATCTTAGGCTCAACTTTAATTTAACATGTTTAACGCAATTAATCCATTTTTCAGTGTCCACTTTCTCAAGTACTCTATTAATAGTAGATTAACGTCTCTCATTTTGCCTGCTACGAATACTTTTACTTGACCCCACATTAACTCTCTGGGATTAAGCTCGCAATCATAGTACTTTGTGTCCTGCCTTTGAGCCAGTTTATTACCACGTGTAACTCAACTTTGGCTTTGTGGCGTTTGACAACATATACAATAACAACTCAGCTTTCACTCTGTTTTCTTCGAAATCTTTACTATTTTCATTCATATTTTGATTTCTTATTTTCCGGTGGAATTTTTTTTTTTTGAATGATACGTAGCGTTATCCATCACTATGACGGAGCTGGGTTCAAGATGTTTCAAGACATTTTCAAACCACTTTTCATATACTGAGGCATTCATATCTTCATGACAATTGCCGCTTTTGCTGGAAACAAAGCTTAAAAGTCCTTCCTGAAGGAATTCTGTAGAGCTTGCGATGTGGGTAATTACGAGTCTCTTCAATGTTGTTGAATTTTTTGCTGTAAGAGAACAAAGCGAAACAAAGAAAACGAAGAAAAAATACTACCTTTAGAAAGAGGGAAGGAAAAGTATCTGTACCGCTTTTATCAACTTGTGCCTGCATTGTGCTTAATGCTTTGATCACTGATTAACGTCGAAAATCGCTCGGAATGTTTCGTGAAAATATAGGTATATACAGCGGATACATTCTGCTGGAACTTGGCTTTTTGTATAATCCTTTCGCTCTAATCTCACAAAAAAAACCCTTACAACTAATTTTGATTAAAGCAATACGAGTACGTCGGGCATATGCGCCACGGCTAGCTCGAATGAAGCGCAATCGTGACGTCCAATTTTCGACTTTATCGAGCAACTGGAGCCGTATATCAGCAATAATCGTCCAACGTCTCTGATTTATCGGCATAGACTAGTGTCTTCACATACCCCCAAAGAAAGTAATCTAAAGGTGTGAGCTCACAGCATCGTGGAGGCCAGTTCACAGGTCCATTACGCGAAATTCTGCGCCCAGCAAATGTTTTCCACAATAAATTGATGATGTCGCGAGCCGTGTCGCATCTTGTTGAAACCAAAGCTCTGTCATGTCAACGCCATTCAACTGAGGAACGAAGAAGTCACAAATCTTGTTTCTATAGCGCTCTCCATTGACGGTAATATTCTGGACAGTATCGTCCTTAAAGAAATATGGACCGATGATTCCACCATCCCATAAAGCAAAACAGTGAATTTTAATGGTTGTAAGGCCGTCCAAAGACTTCTGGGTTTTTTCCACTCTAAATTCGGCAATTTTGCGTGTTTACATGTCCATTTAACCAAAAATGGGCCTCATTGGAGAACAAAATTTTGCATTGAAAATGAGGATCAAGCTGAATCATGTGTTCGGCCCATTCAGCGAACCTACGAGGCGTATAATGGTTACGCGATTTCAACTCTCGCTCAAGCTGGATCTTATAAGCTTTTAAGCCAAAATCTCTCCGGAAAATCTTCCACAACGCGGATGGCCATAGCTCCAATTGCTGTGCAGGATGCCGAATCGACTCATTCGGATTCTCCTCAACACTGCGCTCCACAACGGCAATAACTTCTTCTGTTAGCGCTGTTTGTCGTCTTTTGGGATTTGTATTACCCACTAGAGCGTATATGATGCGAAAACGATTCAGTGTGTTCCGAATAACTTGTTCAGATGGACGATTATGTCGACTGTAAAATGGACGTAGCGCACCATATGTTTGGCGAAACGAAACATGGTTTTCAAAATAAGTTTGCACAATTTGCACGCGTTGTTCTGGCGTTAATCTATTCATCGTAAAATGGCAAAGCGTACTAATCACAAATCAACTGTCAACTTTCAACTGTAAAATTGGCAATCTGTAGAAACAGAAACACCCTTTATTTAAACTACTCCTTTGAAATGGCAGCAGCCATTCATACTCAAAGAAAATAAGAAATTAAAAACTACGCCTACGCCTTTACTCAGGATCATTCACAAATTTTGTTTACATATGAATGAAAACGAAAACGCATTCGTTCATTAGATGACAGTGTCATAAAACATTTATTATAATTACCTATATAACATCATAAGGGTGTTCTCATTAATTGAACTTTATTGTTCTAAAACCACCTGCAAACTTATATAAAATCGAGCCTTTTAGTGATCAGATGACCTAATAATAAAACTACTTTTATTAGCCTCAGGCCAAGAAGCTAGTAATGTAACTAGAATTTGATTTCAAACCTAATCACTCTAAAAATACATACATATGTTTGTTTAGCTTTAAGCATCTACTTCCTCTTGTATCTTGTAGCTTAAGTCAATCATATTTACCTGTTCTAAAAATAACACTGCACACATCTACATAAAAGAGCTTTCCAGCGTTATATGCCTTATGGAAAATGCCTCTGTACAATAGTCGTATACATACTTAGTCACAAGATTCGTGTTTGCTTATTAATACATAATTATTTCTATACCACGCATTTTAACATCCATATAAAAACTTCCTACCAAATTTATATATGGCAACACCTACTTTTTGATTAGTCAAAGCTCCCAGCAGCTTTTAAAAACAACAAAAACCTAAAGAGCTTGTGAAAATGCAAGCGGAAAGATAATATCGCTTTGTTAAAATTAATACTGGTAACTGTTCCTGTTAGAAAATCGAGAGGATAACAATGGCGGATACACATGCAATTGATCATTCTGTTTCCGACTTCGGGGCAGGCAGACAGAGCAGCAATTTCCGTGTAAGCCAGTTGCAATTTGTAGTACAATATTTTCAACCGAAAACTGAGCGATAGGCACCCATGTTCTAAAAAAAAGCTCTCCCATAAGGCCTGTGCTATAGATTTTTGCTGAACAGGGTATAGTGATCTTGCACTGATCTAGTGCATTTCTCTTTTTTCTCTCTGCCCTGCAAGTTAACAATTTATAACAACTATTTATTCGACGACTTTTCTTCATAGCTCCACAACTGATATTAATTTTACTGATCGTACCTGTAGCAAAGATAAATTCTTTATAGTGCACTAGAATGTTAGAAGTATTAGGAAAAATTTTGCAGCTCTTGTCACTCTTACTGCTTCATTTCTGCGCATTCCAGATATTGTTTTTGTGTCTGAAATCTGGATTTATGGGTTTAGCTTTATGCCAGTCTTAAATTTTTATGCTAAAACTAATGAAAATTACACTGCAGGTAGTAATGGTTCTTTTATAAAACACACGAAGTTCTTGTGTGGATTTTTTGTGTGCTGATGTATTAAAAGTTCATTGTAATCATGTGTTTGTAGACTGCACATGTTTAACCCTCTAATGCCTTATTTTTTGATTTGAGTCAATAAATCAGTATAGATTAATATTCACGTGAAAATAACGAATATGAAGTACGTTTTTCATTTTGGTCAAGTTAACATCTTCTACAGGTAAAAGTCTGCATTCCGCCTTGAGACGGGCTTGGATTGTCGGAGCAAAAGAAAAATATGCAGCTGCGGTATACTAATAATATGAAAATAATGAAAAAAAAATAAAAAAAGCACTGAACAAAGTGTGTGTGTACATTGGTGCAATAAGCCTTACTTACTTACCAGACTTACATCCCAGCAATTTGCAAGCCTTTTTGCCGGTGCGGTCGTGAAGTATGCATCAGTAGCCCACGTTATCATAACGAATAATGGTGTTGGATTATAAGCCTTATTTGGCTTCGGAGGCGGTGGAGCCGGCCATGCCGTTGGACGGCCTTTAGCCGTCGTGTTTTCGTGTTTTTATACGAATATGATAGTGACCAAGAAGACCATCCATGAGATCGACAATGCCCATGTGTCGATTATATTCTTTGATAATAAACGGGAAGTCTACTTCAATCTTCTGGATTTCGCGTGGATTTCGAAGGTCGCGGTTCTAGTTCGCGGGAAAGAAATGGTTTCACACCAACATAGGTCGAAAGCAATCTAACACTTTTGTTGTTTAGCCACAAAACGCTGCCTATATCGATTCCGTAAACATTGCCGACATATACTTCGGAGTCGCTCAACTTTTTGTTGTGTCAGTTCAGCATCGCTCGACAATTTGATGTTTGGAACACACGATTCGCGCGTACTGTTCAAAAGCTATATATTCCAGGGCTTCTGAGATATGTGAGCAAACCCAACGAAGTGTTGAAGTTGTCGAAATAAACTATATGGTTGACGTTGTCTGGAATTTTGGCTGACAAACCAACAACGACATTCGACGATGCTCCAAGATCCGCTACATTTACAGGAATCGCATTATCGCCGGCTCCAGAATATACTTCAAAAGAATACGAGTAGCCTGTGTGATCGCACAGCACAAAGAGCTTTTTTCCCCATTTATTTGGTTTGGCTGGCATGTATTGGCGAGTCGGATTGCCACCCATTTTCGTAGCGCACATCTGTTCGTCTACGCAAAGACGATGGAGCAGCGGAACAGACCCAAAGCGTTCATTGAAATAAGACACTAGTGGCCACACTCTATGCAGTTTGTCGTGTCCAGGCTGGCCGCTCGGAATCGCAGTCGAATTATCACTGAAATGCAAGAATTCGCGTATTTGTTCGAATCTCATGCGTGGCATTGTCATTCTGATTGGTTCGAACGAATGTCTTCCCCAGAAATAATGAACGTTTGGCTAGCGATACACGGACATGAAGAATAAAATACCAATAAATTTGCGAACCTCTTGGAAATCAGTGACAAATCTACTATCGATTTTCTGCTGACAAGCATACAATTTCGGTTTATCGGTGACGAAATAATGAAAGCAATCGAATGGTGTTTTCAGTACTTTTAGTACACCTGGTAGCTCTCTCACGCCACGGAAGACCACTTCATTTATATGGAGCTGCAGACTTTTCTTCCTCCACAACATCGATTTGAATTCACCTCTATCATTCTTCATTTTATTTATCGAGTTGATGAATTGGCTAGTGCTCGAAATGTTTGGGCCGCCTTCCTCTTCTTTCAATTCGTTGGTGTCATTTTGAGAACAAACGTTTTTGAGAACAAACGGACGTGGATGGTAATGGTGATGAAGGTGCATTTGGTTCGTCTGAGTTGCTTGCAATTTCACTTGAATGTTTCAAGCAATTGTCAATTAGCAAGTCATCCTCTGGGCAAATGAATTCTGGATTTTCGCGATCATCGTCGAAATCATCTCCACCGTTCGGGTTTCCTCCGCGATCGAAATTGTGTCCATAAAATTATCAATTTCGTCATCTGCCATCACCGACAAGTTTTCATAATCTTACGGTGCAACATCGCTGATAAATGAGAAAAAAAAATCGGTTGGAAACACCTGAAAAAAGCACTGAAACAGTAACGACACATTTAAAAAAAAATGCTGCCAACTTTGTCCGCCTCTAGACGTGCGTAAGCGAACTTAATTATTTTATAACAGTATCGTTCAAGACCTAAAATCTATTTACCATTCAATAAAAAACGCTTTTATCTACTTACCGTTTTTTTTTTAAACAATATAACCAGCCGCGAAATATTAACTTACGTGTTAACGCGTTCAATTTTGGCTTTGAACAAACGTTGCTTGCAAATGGTCCGAACTACAGCGACGCGACAAATACCAATATATGGAACAATCATTCGACTACAAAATGGCTAAACAGTTATTATTTAAAATTAAACCGCCCCCTGTGAAGAGGATGTTTCTAGGTTTATAGAACAATTTGCTTGTCTCTTAGAAAATGAAAAATCAAATACAAAATGTGATCGTACAAGTATTAGGAGATTTCAATATTAACATTTTAGAAAACAGTGGAATTATTTCAAGCTATATGGCATTGTTAGCATTGCATGGCTTAGCAAACTTTGTCAATGATCACACTAGACTTGTCTCGGGTAGTTATTTAGGCCATATCTACGTAAGCTCCGGAAATGGTTCATTCAGTAACTGAAAGACATGTGTTTTTAAACTTATGGTTACTGATCACTGTATGACTGGAGTTTGTATTTCCAATGGGAAGAATACTAATTATAACTCAAAGTCTTCAATCAGGGTAAACAGCAAGCCTAAATATAATCGTTCTTATGAGCACCCTAGAAATCGGAGACTAAAAAGCAACTACAAAAGCTTAAAACGGAAATTCCTGCTTTCCGACATAATTATTACCGGTCTCAATTCAATTCTGCTAGAGGTAACTTAAAAAATGAATGGCAATTAGTTAAGGGTATTCTAATCAAGTCTTGTGTTCCAAAAAAAAAACGACTTGTCGATGAATGTGTTGTATCTGATAAACTGGTCATTGTAGATGCATTTAACCGCTGCTTTACGAACAGCAGCGGCAGCAGCAACTAGGTCCTATCCAACCTGTCCCACTACAAGAACAGCTAGACTGCAAGGTGGAAAAGCTGATCAATGACATCCAGTATTCAGCGTGGCAAAATACACCTGAAGTTAGTTGAAAACTGAATGGTAATAATTACCATAAATAAATACTAGAACTTATTTATGGAATAAGTAATGCGAGAAAAAAATGGCATTGAACCAGAGCCCTACAAGACAAAATTAGACTTAATAATATCACGTCTTAGTTAAGAAATGAAATTAACCAACTTGAGAACGATACTATAAGCGAATTTCTCCGTGAGCTCACAAATGACTTCGATACTGAATATTCACTCTGGAAGTCGATCAAAAGTCTGAAGAGGCCTATCATGCAAACACCCCCTATTAAAAACATGGATGGAAGCTGGACTAGAAATAATGAATAGAAAGCATCAAGATTTGCTGAACATCTTGAAGAGATTTTTCAACCTAATACAGTGGATGACAACATTTTATTACCTAACATTATTGAACAAGAAGTTATGGAAATACCATTCGTCACTCTAACTGAAGTTAAAAAAGAAATTAGAAATAACATGAACCCGAGGAAAGCTCCTGGTTTTGACCTGATCACTAACCAAGAACTACCAAAGAAAGCATTGGTTAAAATAATTATTCTGGTTAAAGCATCGTTTAGATTGCAATATGTACCAATATTATGGAAACTGGCTGAAGTTATTATGATACCCAAACCTGGAAAGCCACCCCATGAAGCCACATCATATCGACCAATTTCATTGCTGCCGATTATGTCCAAATTGTTTGAAAAACTTCTATTGAAAAGAATAAAACCAATCATGGAAGAGAAACGTCTTATTCCAGATCATCAATTTGGCTGTCGGAACCAACACTCTACGATTGATCAGGTTCATAGAATCACTAATATCATTTTAAAAATCATTAAAAGCAAAGAAAATATGCTCGGGAATTTTCCTTGACTGAACCATAAACTCACAATGTTCTTTCTTGTACAATACTCGAAAATCCTGTAATTATACGTATCAGAGCGTTACTACAGAGTCAAACAAGAGGACGCTTATTCTGAACTGAAGAAAATCCAAGTGAGCGTGCTTCAAGGTAGTGTATTGGGGTCAGTTGTTATTCTCCTATACACTAATGACCTACCGGCATTGAATGAAAATATTGTTGCTAAATTTGCTGATGATACTGCAATTTTGGCCACTGGCGACAATAATACTGACTCAATAGAAAATTTACAAATAGCAATAGCTGAAACACAAAAGCATTACATTAAAAAGTAGTACGCTTACGTCCACGTCTCTAAGTACAGACCAGCTGTTTTGGCACTTGGTGAAACACAGGTAGATCCCCGCCCACACCTCTCAGATCACTCTGATCTGAAGCTACCTGGCTACGAACTAGTGCCATTATTCTTCTCTCACCGCGGTCTCACCATTTATGTGCGTAGTGATGTAGCTTACCAAATTCCACCACAATCTAGTCCCTGTTCCAATCCGGAATTCAATTTCATGTGGTTAAAATTCCATCTCCCTAAGCAAATTATCCACTGCTGCTTTATTTACAGAAGCCCGAAACTAGACAGCAATTCGACTTTTAACGAGTTTGATGTGCTGTCTGACTCCATTCAAAGTGTTGTATCCCTGTATCCTCCTACTGAAATCGTTATTACGGGCGATTTCAATATACACATTCTACATTCTGGACAGACAACACCCGAGGAACGATGTGTTGAGATCTTCGTTGCCGAAAACAACTTAATCCAGCTTGTCAATGAGCCCAGACGAATACCAGGCGTTGATAGTTATACCACCAACACCCTGGACTTGTTTTTAACTTCTCACCCTGACAAGTACTGCGTTGATGTGCTCTCCCCTCTAGGCTCGTCGGACCACTGCGTCATATCAGCTAATTTCTCGTACATCAACCACACAGTTAGAGAAAAGATTCCTAAAAGAAACATTTGGCAATACGAGAAAGCCAACTGGAGCGGTCTTAACAACTTCTTTAGAAATTTTAACTGGTCGTTATGTTTCCACAATAACAACGTAGATGCCGCTGCTGACATAATCACAGAAACCATTCTCTTTGGAATGAGATGCTTTATCCCTTATCGGATGAAGAGTATTAAACCAAAAGAAAAGGAATGGTACGACTCGAGCTGTAAAGAGGCTGTCAGGGTTACAGAAATGTTTTTTCGGTCCTACAAGACCTACCCGACAGAGGAAAGTCGAAAAAAGTTTAAACGAGCCAGAAATGACTGCAACGTCTTTCTCAAGCGTGTGAAATTCCAATACGACCAAGGGAAGAAATACAGCAATGTCCCAAAGGCAGCAAAAATTGTTGGTCGTTCGTCAAAAACATTAGAAATTCTGCCTCATCCTCCATCCCAACGCTCATTTACAATGACATTCCAGCTGTCAACTCTTTGGACAAGGCCAATCTGCTTGCTGCACACTTTCGGCTAGCTCACCACTCCACGATTGTGCTTTGTCCCCGCCTACACTTGAGCGCGTCGAATCTTTAATGGGACAAATTCACTTTCGCACTCGTGTTGTAGCAAGCGTTCTTAAAGATCTCGACATACATAAATCCGTAGGTGCAGATGGCATATATTCCCTTGTTCTGAAGAGGTGTGCTGTCTCCGAAATTCTTTTTAATATTTATTAATGATCTCTTGTCTGCTACCTCTAATCCAATATATTCGTTTTGCTGATGACAGCACTCTCTGCTTTTCATTTTCGTTCCCGGACTCACGCCCCTGCTCTTCGGCTGTAGAACGGGAACGGCAGCATATGTTAAGCCCATTAAATTCCGATATTAACAGCATAACCATTTGGGGAACTATCAACCATCATTATAGCGAAATTCAAATACCCAGCCATTATCCATGAATGGCACTTGCATCGTCGAAAAAGATAAACTTTCCATTCTCGGTATGTGTGTCAGTGAGAACTTACGTTGGAATGACCACATATTCGGTGTCGTCAAAAATGCTGTGAAATGTCTAGGTTTCCTCAAGCGATGTAAGAAATATTTTGCCCCCCCTGATTTGGCCTCAATATATAAGGCATTCATCCGCCCAAGATTGGAGTACAATGCCAACATCTGGTCAGGTGCTCCTAAAACATCCCTGCACCTGCTAGATAGGATTCAAAACCATGCGATAAAACTCATAAGTGATACTAATACCAGTAAATCAATTGATACCCACGAACACCGACGTAATGTCTCTTGTCTCACTTTGTTTTATCGATATTTCCACCACCAGTGCTCAATTAAAATCGCCAGTAGCATTCCGCCCATTCAAACTTACAACTGTAACACCCGTCTCGTATACCCTCAAGCCCACTTTCGGACGTCCTCTAAAATATCGTGATTCTTTCCTAAGCCGTACAACTCGCTTATGGAATGCCCTGCCGACCTCTGTGTTTCCTGGTCATTATAACTGTCTTTTCTCCTCCCTAAATTTCGCCGGCGCTGTGGACAAACATTTTAAGGGTACAAAAACCCCTTGAGAGCGCGCTGATAATAAAAAAAAAGAGGACTTTGAGCGTCGTTTTCTTGCTGTGAACAACTGCTTCAGCGGCAAAAAAAGAAGGTTTTCCTTTATCGCATCGTGACGGGTGATGAAAAATGGATTCATTACAGCAACTCAAAGAGAAGAAAGTCATGGGGACTGCCGGGTCCTGCTTCTACGTCGTCGGCTCGGCCGAATATTCACGCTGCGAAGGTTATGCTGTGTATTTGGTGGGACCATGTCGGTGTTATTTATTATGAACTGTTCAAACTGATGGGATTGAGGCGAGCACTGCGCGAAAAACGGCCACAATAAAAGTAGAGGCACGAAAAAGTGATTCTACAGCATGGCAACGCTTGGCCTCACGTTGCCAAACTCGTTAAAACTTAACCTACCTGGAAACGCTCAAATAGGAAGTCCTACACCAACCGCCATATTTCCTAGATATTGTGCCGTCCGATTATTACTTGTTTCGTTCGATGGTACATGGTCTGGGTGATCAGCAGTTCCGCTCATATGAAGACATCAAAAAATGGTTTGATTCGTGGATAGCCTCAAAAGATGAACACTTTTACCGTAACGGTATTCGAGCTCTGCCAGAGAGATGGGTAAAAGTTGTAGCTAGCGATGGGCAATATTTTGAATGATTCATTTGTAACTATTTTTCATAAAATTTCCATCAAATGTAATCTCGAAATTTATAAGTAATTTAGAAGTAATCGAATATTGAAAGTTGTGTACACCCATTAGTAACAAAATAAAGACAGTTTTGTATACAAAAAAAAAAAGAGAAAGTTTTTTTTTAAAAACTCACCACTTGAGAATGAAACCAAAGTACTTGCTTGCATCTTCCCTACAAATAGTAGGTACGATGCATCACATAAAGATGTTCTATCAAAGTGACTCTTAAGTGTTCCACTTCAGTGTCATCTGTCAGATGGTTGGAGTTGTTTCAAGAGAAGGTAGACCAACTTCAATATACTCGTTTGTACATATTAAATCGTAGATCATTGGTTACATATGTTCATGTTCCCACGTCAATGTCTTGGCTACAAGAATCTCTAAAAATGTTTCTAGCACTTCTTCGTATATAATTCATTTTGATGCAATACATTTGAGAACGTTGTAATTGTAGTTGTAACAAGCCCCCTAGCCAAAAATAAATGAAATCACGTTGTTGGATATCTTGCCAACATAAACACAAGTGCACAAGATTCTCGAGTAGTTTTGTGGAACATTTTGGTGGTCATTTCTTAAAAATAGAGACATCGAATGTCAGGGTTATGCTGTTGCCTTGTGCAAAGGCTGACGCATCGTTCCTTTAGAGCAACATTTTCTTGATTTTGTTGTCTGTATTTGTATGCTGCTTCATAAACCAAAATGGTGCAATTGAAATTGACTTTTCAAACTAGTTTTAGTGCGTCTCGGTTAGAGATACGTCACTTGTTGATAGTGCATACGGAACACAAAGTGGTTTATTCAACGAATTTTATCTGAGTTGTTTGAAACTAATTTGCCACTTGGAGAATATTAGTATTAAGAATTTTAGAAATACTCAGAAGCACAATTTTCTAAATGTTTGTACAACTGTTCGTACTTGCATATTTGAACAGAAGCGGCAAAAATGGATTTATTCATGAATGAGGGCAAAACTATATATAGGGTGTCCCAGTTTAGCAGTGTAATCCTTTACGGGCATATTCCCGAAGTTCCACCGAACAAAAAATTTTATGGCAGGGTGGGATCTATTCTCGTTCCATTTCAAGTTACAGCCATCAAAGTGGGTGACCTCTAGTTTGGAGGTCTAACCACTTTAAATGCTATAATTTCTAAACTAGTACAGGTACAAAAATAGTTTTAGACATTTTGGGAAGATGATTTAATAGTGCATACAAGTCTTAAATGCTTGGGTACATCTGTACTGCAACAAAAAAGTTATGGCTCGTTGAACTCAAAATTATGAAAATTTACTGTTCCATTTTTTTACTTTAAATGCATTTTTCTTAAAATTTTTACTTAATAAATTTTCTAGAATTTTATGAAATTTTTATCCTTGTAAAATTTCCTAAAAATTATGTTTAGAAACTTTTTTACGTACGATCAACAGATTTTGCAGTAAAAGCCATTTTTCGCCAAAGAAATATGGTCAAACAAAATTAAGTGAGAATAATAAACTAACGTACCTATGAGCAATGCAGTTAACAGTTAATTGTCGAATAAGAAAAAAAAATCGTAACAAAGAATAATTCTTTGTTAATCTTTTTTTTCCAATTTGACGTTGTTTCAACTGATCTGCAATCGACATTTTGTTCTGTAAGTGAACAGCCAATTGATAAATTGATCTCCACAAAATGTATTCAAAACGTGAATTCGCGAAAATAGTGTTTGTATACGGGTTCTGCAATGGAAACGCTTCATTGGCAAAATTAGAGTACGAACGCCTATACCCAAATCATAGCATCCGGCTATTCGCTGATACGTATCAGCGTCTCGTTGATACCGGGTAAACTGCACCAAAAAAAGAGAAGGACGTTCTGACGCAGCGGTGGCAGAAGTTGGGGATGGGATTTTACGTGCTGTGGAAGTTCAGCCTTCAGTCAGCCTCTGTAGACTAGCTGTGCAGTTGGAACTTCCCAGAACCAGAATTCACAGGACTCTACAAAGAAATAGATTACACCCTTTCCATTTGACACCGGTACAAGATTTACTACCAGGTGATGCGCAAAGAAGAGTGGAATTTTGCCAATGGCTACTGCGCAAACATGCAGAAGACAGGCAATTCCTCAAGAACATTCTGTGGACTAACAAAGCGCTGTTCACAAGAGGTGGGGTTACAAACCACCATAACTTGCACCATAGGTCAGACTCTTATCCCCATTTAATACGCACAACATCCTTTCAAAGGTAAGAATTTAATTATTGTAAACAACTTCTTCAAGGAGGTTTAGCGTAAATGTTTGGGCTGGATTAATAGGAAACACTTTAGTAGGCCCGCACGTTCTTCCGCTAGTAGTTAATTCCCATTACTACTTTACCTAGAGAACGATTGCCGGAGCTCCTTGAAGATGTTCCTCTTGTTGTTCTTTCAACAAGATAGAGCACCTTGTCACAGTAGCAGCGGGGTAACTTCGTTCCTCAACCATACTTCTAACGTACTATGGATTGGTCCATTCCGCTCCAAGCCTTGGCCACCCAGATCTCCTGACCTAACACCTATGGATTTTTTTCTTCTGGGGTGCTATGAAAGAACAGGTTTATTTTAGAGAAATGTCGAGTCTGGTACAGCTCCAAGAAAATATTAGTACCGCTTCAGAAGAGGTGAAACGAATTTTGATGACCGTTAATCTGCCATCCGAAATGGTTAAACGCGTCCGAAAATGTATTCAAATGGAAGAAAGGCATTTCGAACAATTGCTGTAAACATTCCATAAACTGTTCCAAAAAGGTCCTTCTGAGGACCACATAAAAATATCTAAGCGATTTCATGAGTAATTCAATAGGTACACTTCTTTTTGGCCATTTTTCTTTGACGAAAAATGGCTTTTACTACAAAATCCGTTGATCGTACGTAAAAAAGTTTCTAAAAATAATTTTTAGGAAATTTTGCAAGGATAAAAATTTAATAAAATTTCAAAAAATTTATCAAGTAAAAATTTTAAGAAAAATGTATTTTAAGTAAAAAAATGGAGCAGCGAATTTTCATAATTTTGAGTTTAACGAGACATAATTTTTTCGTTGATGCACAGATGTACCCAAAGTATTTAAGACTTGTATGCATTACTAAATTATCTTTCCAGAATGTCCAAAATTATTTTTGTACCTGTACTAGTTTAGAAATTATAGCGTTTAAAGTGATTACACCTCCATATTAGAGGTAACCCAATTTGTTGGGCTACAACTTGAAATGGAGTGAGAATAGACCCCCTCCCCCTTGCCTTACAATTTCTTGTTCGGGAATATGCCCTTAAATGATTATACTGCTAAACTGGGACACCCTGTATTGTATGTACGTATTATATGTATATATCAACAAGAAGATACACACAACATCGACGAATCGTACAGAACGACACCCTATAGTAGTCGGCTATTACTTTGAGATGATCATGGACTTTGTATACCTCGGCCTCGCTATTTAATCTGATAATGATATCTCATCAGTTACTCAAGAGCTGCTCTTGCCAATCGCTGTTTTATCCGGCTTAAGAAGACAGTTGAGTATTGAGTCCTTGTGCAGAAACACTAAGGAGACTCTACTTAAGACTCTAATCATCCCAGGCCAGTGTTATGGTGCAGAATCATGGTAAGAACAGTGGACATTTGTCGCCTTTGATGGCTAGGATATAATGGGCATATGACCACTAATGCTTTAGACCGAAGAGGCTTAGATTCTAACCCGGAGAGACAAGGCAGTAAAGGAAGACCTCGAGTTAGGTTGAGGGGCACTAGAGGAAGAGCTCAAACCACTTAGAGGACGCAACTGGAAATAGTTAGCCACAGGCTACGCTATCAAGAGAGTCCTATTGGTTGAAGCTCCAGTCCACCCCGGACTTGAACGTAAGTAAGCCACTTGGATAAAGCCCTTGCTTATGTTCCATTCAGGTAGCAGGAATGGCATACTCGAAAACCGTCCCCTAAGTCCACTTCGGTGTGGGGTTGTTGAAATGTTGTCTGATTAGTCGACTTCAAAATCGATTAATTCATAATGGGTATGAATCTGAATAGTTTAGATCTTTTCCAAGATCCGGAAAGGTCAAAACTCACTCGAAAATCCCTACAAGTGCGTCAATCTATTGCTTAGTGTTAACTAGCACTACATCCGTTACTAATGTATGCGTAGTTAGCGGCAGTACGCCGATTTTCTTTTTAATGGATCGGATATATGGCGCTACGGTTTCAATGAATATTTTCATCATTTATAGATGAGCTCATCTCCACCAGACTAGAACAGCTTAGTTCCCAAGTTATCTATTCATGGAACCTTGAATAATTTAAGCCGAGCTACATATTAATCTTCAACGATTCTTGTCCGTTTTTACAGCGCTGTTTATTAGGAAGCCATGTTCTCGAGTGCATTCAGCTTTAATTAAAAGTCTCCGCGCATGTGAAATTGTTATATTCTAGATTATTCGAGGACTTACGAGTATATGTGTGGGTATATTGATGACAGTACTCCTACTGGTTTTTTACTCGTACATGAGTTGCTGCATCTGAAGGATTTATCGTCTGGGGAAACTACAATATGTTGTGCAATTTGTATAGAAATCTCAACAATTTTACTAGACAACAGGGCAGGATGCAGAAAGTGTAACTGTCCAACTATCACTTTAGTATCTACAAATAAAATGTTAAAATACTATGAGAAGATGAATTAATAGAGAAGATCTTAGTCTGCTACATAGCTGCAATCGTGCAGAAAGTGACCACTGATGGAGCGAATGTTGGCATGGAAAGCAGAAACAAGGGAATGTTTTTTTAAGCTGCAAGGGAAGCTATTGTGTTTTACCTACCCAAACCGGTAGGTCCACTTTATTAAATCATTGAACCATCAGCTTAATAAATCACATTGAACCTAGGTACGAGTAATACGAGTACATGCCTTAGGAAGAAATATCTTCACACCGCAACAACTGGTTCAACTCAAATTTCGAATGTGATTTGAAGCAACCCGGCAATCCCAACGGATACCGAAATTTACAATAAAAAGTAATTTTGGATTTGCTTTTGTGGTACGCGCGTTGTGCTTTAGATACTATTCGTAACTACACAGTGGGTTCTATATTAAGAGATCTAAAAAGTAATCAGTATAACCATGTCAGGCTGTTCGTTTTGAAATCTTTGGTAGCAGTATGTCGACGCTTTGGTGCATTTTTGTATGGAAACCATTTTAGACTAAGCCTTTCAGAATACTTTGGAGGTCATATTATTCCAAATCGCATCTAAAGATGAGCAGTTAATGCGTTTGATAGATCTGAGCCTAGGGACTTATTTACTTGCTTAGGTATGGCTACAATTCGGGGTGGACCTGGGTTTCAACCAAAATGCCTCTTCAGTTAACTCGATTTTTAGCTAACTGACTCAAGTTGCCCACTCCAAGTTGGTTGAGGTTCCCTTCCACTTGCGCGTGCCACCTAAGGCGAGACCTTGCTCTACTGCGTTGTCCCTCCGATTTGAGTCGTAGATTCTGCGAACTGGAGCGCTGGTGTTCGTTCGCCGTACACGTCCCAGCCATCTTATATGCCCAATGCGAAGTTTTTTGACCAGGTCGATGTTGCTGTACAGCTCGCGGAGTTCATCGTTGAATCGTCTCAAAATTTTTCTCTCAAAACGACCAAGGATATCTTCATCCGCTTTAGAAGGAGTCCATGCTTCGCAACCATAGAACACGTCTGGGATTACAATGGTCCTATATAGAGTTTCCTAGGTTGTTCGGGAGAGGGCCTTACTGCATAGTTGCCTTCTCAGCCCAAAGAAGCAGCGATTGGCAAGGGTAATTCTTCGTTTGATTTCTGAAGAGATGTCATTTTCAGATGTGATGGCAAAGCCGAGGTAAATAAAGTCCCTTACTACCTCAAAGTTATAGCTGTCGACTATGACAATCTGGCCGATTTGTCGATGTTGAGCGTTCCTTCTTGTTGACAGCATATACTTTGTTTTGCCCTCGTTTACCGCTAGACCCATTTTTGCGGCTTCTAATCCTATACTCCCAAACGCTCCCTGACAACTCACTGTGTTCTACCAATAATATCAATATCGTCGGAGTATGTCAGCATTTAACAGACTTTTGAAAGATCGTACCTCGTGTGGTGGCTTGTGAGTTTTCCACAATTCTTTCAAGTATGATGTTGAAGAAGTCACAAGACGGAGCTTCGCCTTGCCGAAATCCTTTTTTGACATCAAAAGTCTCGGTTAACTTGATTCAGCAGCGAGCTTTCTCCATCGTCATCCTAGCCAAAACTAGACATGGCTCTGTATGTAGATGCTGTCATATTCGGCTTTAAAATCGATAAAAAGGTGGTGAGAATAGATCTGAAGTTCTTGGGTTTTCTCCAGGGTCTGCCGTAGTGTGAATATTTGGTCAATTGTGGACTTACCAGGCCTAAAACTGCACTAATAGGGTCCGATGAGAGCTCGCACAATACGGCAGACAAGATCTTATATGCGATGTTTAGGAGACTGATACCTCTATAGTTGGCGCAGCTTAGAGGGTCTCCTTTTCTGTGAACCGGGAAAACAGTGCTGAGGTTCCATTCATCCGATCAAATCTTGGAAATAAGTTGGTGTATGCTCTCTACCAAGTCATCTCCTGCTGCCTTAAATAGTTAGACGGTTAGGCCGTCCGGCCCGGCAGCCGTGTTCGGCTTCAGTTTAGATATTGCTATCCTCACTTCATTTTGGTCGGGTGGACGGAATTCTTAACTTGCATCGTCAATATTGATTGGTTCACTCGGCTTGACAGTGGAATTTGTGTCGTATTCGCCGTTTAGCAGTCTACAGAAATGGTTTTTCCATATCATCAGCACCGACTGGGACTCTACGATAAAGTTTCCTTGTTCATCTCCGTTCGGTTCTTATTACACTGACATGTTCTTTTTACCTTTTGGTAAAACTTCCGAACATTATTCTTGGAGTAGCATCTCTCTATTTCCTCGATCACGCGCTTCTCAAGCTCATTCTTTTTTCTCTGGAGAAGCCTATGTTCTTCCCTTGTAGAGCTCACGAGCCGCTCTCGTCCTTTTGTGCAGCGCCGATTTGTAGGCATGTTATTTATTTTGCTGCATGTGCTTGCGACACTCTTCATCGAACCAGGAGTTTCGTGGTGGTGAGCGGGTGAAACCCAGCACGGCAGTTGCGGCATTTCTGATGGCTTCTCTGCATCTAAGCCACTAGTCTTCATTGGCTGCATAGGTATTTTCTAGAGGTTGAGGGACACCCGATCGGCAAAGGTTCTGAGGGTTTGTTGCGATTGCAACCCTTCAACGTTAAATCTCCTCATAGTATTTCACCGTTGATGTGGCGTCTGAGATATCCGTAGACGTACCTTGGCTGCAACTAGGTAGTGGACCGAGCCTATGCTGGCCGCTCGGAATGTTCGGAAATCTAAAATACTTGAGGAGTGCCTTATGTGGATCGCAACGTGATCAATCTAGTTGACAGTTTGCTGATCTGGTGTCCGCAATGTTCCCTTGTGAATATTGGGTGAGGAAACCGTGTGCTTGCTATAGTAACGTTACGTCCCGCAGTGAAATCGATTAGCCTAAGTCCGTTTCCAGACGTGGTGTCGTATAGTTTGTGCTACCAAAGATGTCCTCCTTTCCAATTTTGGCATTAAAGTCGCCTAGGACGATTTTAACGTCATACATGCGACATTGCTCGTAGGTTTTGTCGAGGAGCTCCTCTAAACTTTCTTTGGTAGCATCGGTGGCACATGAGACTGATGTTAGCGAATTTACCTTTGATACGGATTGTTATAAGGCGTTCACTCACTTGTTGAAAGCTCAAGATCGCTTGCCTAAGTCTATCGTTTATGACAAATCCGCACTTAAATGAGCACTCTTTTTATTCCCTATAGTATTGTAGATATCACAGTTTTTCATTCTCCTTTTGCTTGGCCCATCTCATTGCACTTCCTGGATGGCAGTAATATTTGCATGATAGGAGTCAAGGGCCTCTGCACATGGCCTGTTAAGAGTTTGAAAATTCCACGTGCAGATTCGAAGATATTGGGTCTTGATGATTCAAAACTGTATGGTAATTAGCGCGCGCTTAAGGGGTTATTATACCCTTAAAATGTTTGCACATAGCGCGAGCTAATGATATGATACATGGACCAGATTCATTAGAGAAATCTATGCCCCTTACTGAGTAGCATTTTATTTGTAAAGCTCTCCAACTCACTTGGATCTCCGTTTAGCACATTTTTTAAACATAACTCAAGCACTTGTCCACAGATCTCTTATCTATGAACAGTCTCGGCTCAATAACAGTGTACAATTGTCGTTCTCTGGCGTCAGTGATGTAACAAAAAAAAATATATGTACTATTATGTTTACGAAAGCAAAAACCCACCGGCGGCCCCGCAATTTGCTAGCACCGTTTAAGGTCATAGAGACCAAAAAAATATTCACTTCCAACCCGCTCATATCTCCCATCGCACTTAATCTATTTTTTTTAGAAATGAGAATCAATACCTCATCATCGGTGTCTAGTACGTAATCCGAAGACTGAAACTAAGTGGACAAAATATTGATGAGCTTATCAGCTTATCAGTAGTTCCGCGATACGTTCAGTTGGAGATCTGTCGTGCTTTGACATAGTTCTAAACGGATAGCCTAGTCGCCGCGTATTTTTCCAACTAATCTACCATCCAAGTTAGGTTATGTTAAAACGTTCTCTATCCTTTCGTTTTGAGGACAGGGACGATGGCTATGGATACAGGGTGACCTTCACTACGAACTCATTGGTTTACATGTTTATTTGATTTTTTTTTCTTTTTTTTACAGATGATGCGAAGATTTTCACGGATTGAGTCCGGTGCGGACTTGAAGGACTACTTTGATCGTGGCGGCATTGCATCACGAGAGAACCGATGGACTTTCGAAATTGCATGGGAAGTCGCGAATAAAGTTGGTGGAATTTACACCGTTATCCGTTCGAAAGCCTACGTATCAACTGAGGAAATGGGTGAACAACTATGCATGATGGGACCATATAAGGAGAACTGTGCCCGAACGGAGATGGAAGAAATTGAATTTCCACGCGGTAGTCCTCTGTTAAAAGCTGTCAATACATTACGTTCACGTGGTTATAAGTTACATACTGGTCGTTGGCTGGTAGATGGAAATCCTCAGTTGATCTTGTTTGACATTGGATCGGGCGCATGGAAGTTGGATAACTTCAAGACCGAACTGTGGGAGAAATGCCATGTTGGTAATGAAACTTGTCGAATTTTTGTATTTTTAAGATGTTTTTCAATCGTTCCCCTATCAAAGGTGTTCCCCATTTGGACGTTGAGACGAACGATGCTATCATTTTGGGTTATATGATCGCCGAGTTTCTGGAAGAGGTTTGTTTCGAATGGGTTCTTTTTTTTTTGAATATTGTTCTACATTCTGTTCATTCGTTTCGATTATTTAGTTTAGAAATTGTGCAATTGAATACTCTGAAGAAAACGATTTTAATAGTCCGCGTATTGTCGCTCATTTCCATGAGTGGCAAGCTGGTGTTGGACTCATAGCATTACGTACGCGTCATGTGGAAATCGCTACGGTATTCACTACGCATGCTACACTTCTAGGACGTTATTTATGTGCGGGTAAGACAGATTTTTACAATAATCTAAGCAATTTCGCCGTTGACGAGGAAGCTGGAAAACGTCAAATCTACCATAGATATTGCATTGAACGTGCAGCTACTCATCTTTGTCATGTGTTCACTACTGTTTCGGAAATCACTGGCTATGAATCGGAGCATCTGTTGAAACGAAAGCCAGATATCATTACTCCGAATGGCCTGAATGTTAAAAAATTCTCAGCCATCCATGAGTTTCAGAATTTGCATGCCATGGCTAAGGAGAAGATTAATGAATTTGTTAGAGGACATTTTTATGGGTAAGATTGAAACAACAGAAATGTGTTTGTAGATCTATTAAATATGGTTTGACCCCCAGACATATGAACTTCGATTTGGACAAGACACTGTACTTCTTTATCGCTGGTCGATATGAATTTGGAAACAAGGGTGCAGATATATTCATAGAAGCTCTAGCCCGTTTGAATGCAATGCTCAAGCATGAAAAACCCGATACAACAGTTGTGGCTTTCTTGATTTTCCCAACGAGGACAAATAATTTTAACGTAGACTCATTGCGTGGACACGCAGTCATTAAACAGTTACGTGATACTATCAACAACGTTCAGACTTTGGTTGGAAAACGAATGTTTGACACATGTTTGACAGGACGTCTACCGGATCCAGACGACTTGTTAACGAAGGAGGACTTGGTAAAAATTAAGCGGTGTTTGTTTTCAATGCAAAGGGACGGTCAGCCACCAGTAACAACACATAATATCGTAAGATGCAGTTATATCTATTTTTGGGATTGTTTTAAAAGGCTTTCATTCTAGGTCGATGACTGGAATGATCCTGTCCTCAATTCCATTAGGCGTTGTCAACTATTCAACACAATTCATGATCGCGTCAAAATGGTTTTCCACCCAGAGTTCCTAACATCAACTAATCCACTATTCGGCATTGACTATGAAGAATTTGTTCGTGGCTGCCACTTGGGTGTGTTCCCCTCGTACTACGAACCATGGGGCTATACACCGGCCGAATGTACAGTCATGGGTATTCCTAGTGTTACCACCAATCTCTCTGGATTCGGATGTTTTATGCAGGAGCATATTTCCGATCCAAAATCGTACGGCATCTACATTGTCGATCGTCGTTACATCGGTCTCGAAAACAGTGTTCAACAATTGTCCAATTATATGCTTGAATTCGCACGTCTTAATCGTCGTCAACGTATCATCCAACGAAACCGTACAGAACGTTTGAGCGATCTACTCGATTGGAGAGTGCTGGGCATTGTAAGGGCTTTTCTTAAGCTGATTGCCGACTTTCATTACAAAATATTTTTTTTGATTTTGCAGTACTATAGGCAAGCGCGTGTAAAAGCCCTGCAGGCAGTCTACCCGGATTATGTCGATGAGAGTTCGATGTATGGGTCACGTAGTAATTTGAACTTTTCACGACCATTTAGTGAGCCTCCAAGTCCATCATCTTCAAGTACGTTACTCTTAATTTTTCTTACTTCAACAGTTTTCATGTCTTTCTTTTTTTTTCTAGGACATACAACACCAGCACCATCGGTACATGGCTCCGAGGATGAGGATTCTGTAGATGAGGAACATGAACTCAAAGAGCTGGGGCTCGCCAAATAAATGCCAACTTGCCATTTTGTTTTTCATACAAACTCTTATAAAGTACTCAATAGTTTTTATTTTTGATTTTTTTTTTTATTCATCCAACATTTGGTGTTTTACGATTGTACTACAAGAGTCAATATCAAAGTATTGAAAGCCATATTCGAGCAAACAAGGATACAGGATTTGAGTTCTCAGTTGTAAAAAGAAAAAAAACCACAAAAATCTCAGGCAAATATTGACAATTCAACCCAACTAGAAAATTTACCTGACAACAAATCGAACGAATATTGATTAAAAAAAATAAACACAGAGTAACCGAAATAAATACCAGTTATATATCACTGTTAGAGAAAAATACAAATTTCTATTTTTTTTTGTAGACTTAAAGCCAAGTATATGTAGGTATAGCACGAAATGTTGAACTTTTTACAAGAAACTTTTAGAAAAACAAAATTCCAAAAATTCACTATTTACCATTTAGAACTTGTTGAAAGGTGTTCAATTACATCTTGCATGCAGAACAAATTTTTGATTAGCAAAGTTGTTAAAAAACAAAAAGGAAAACAAAATCATTTTCTAGAGATCTAAATTTGGAAAAAAACAAAACAAAAATAGAAGAGATTCATGTACTCAAATCCGAAAAACCGAACAAAGTTAAATACAATAAATTATTTAAAACAAAAATTGTAAATGGTGTTAAATAAGAAATTGGATAAGTCTTCCTATTATCTGTAGACCCATCTGTTTCCTCTATTGTTAACTGTTGAAATACATTAAGTACCAATATATATAACGTATCTGCATTGCTTCTGCGGTGTTTATGACAAGGTTTACGAACCTTGAACATCCCACAAGCCGCTCTATTTTGGACCACCTCGTTAGTGAGGTTAAGGTTTTTTTTGATGTTTTCGAATTTAAGTGCATTAATTCTTTTTACGGCCGCTTTCTCGAACCCCGGTTATATTGTAAATTAAGCTTTTATTGTTTTTTTGGAACAGTTTTTCCGAGGACAATTGTCGAACATGGCTAAGCTAGCTGATTTGCTCTGCTTGAAGTGTATTCACTATCGGTTTCTTAAGACGGTGGCTTCCGCGAATACGCGTACTTATAAGATAACGTGTTGTTGCACCAGCTGACATACGTAACTTTTTTTGTTTCCGTCGGCACGGAATACAGCGCAGTTTTCGCGTCATTTACGCCACCCCACACCAACTATTTGTGCGACATCGTTATCGCGATTTCCTTAGTAATTAACGACAGAGCCTAAATTTTTTTTTTGTTGAAGAACTTAACACTCAAGTGGGTATGAATACGCTTATAATGCCTCAGCATGTGAGGGAGACTAAATTCTTAGTGGTAGTTGGCTTGTTGATTTCTAGCCAACTACCACTTCTTGTTTGATTTTTGTTAACTGGAAAAATGAATGTTTTTCGGGCGAGGCTGGAATTCGAACACCGAACCTTCCGATTTGGAAGCCAGTCCACTACCAATTAAGCCACGCTAACCTAATACGTTCTCGATTAACGCAACTCTCGATTCACGCAATTCCTCGATTTTCGCAACAGCTGAATTTACATCATTGTTGAGGCAGTAATCGCAACTTTTCAAATAATTTTGACTCGATAAATGCAACTTTTGATTTTATATATTTTTATTTACCCTGGTGCTTGGCTATGTTTGTGTTTTGAGTTTTCCTTTTGTCTGGGCAGTTATTTTACCGTTACTTTTGTGTACCTTTAACTGCTGGTACGATGAAGTTGTATGAATGTATCTATTGAATGCAAGATTTTGTTCTTGGTTTAATGAGTTTTGTTTAGGGATCAGTCGCTTGTGTGTTTCGAAAAATGGGCATTGCAAAAAAAAAGTGAAACTACAATTAGAAATAAAAGTGAAATTTTACAAAAAATTAATAAAGGAACTTCAATTAAATCAATATGCCGTGAATACAATGCTCATAAATCTACAGTAAGCAGAATAAAACGAAAAGAGGATGCAATAAGAAAGTTTGTTTCCAATGCTGAATGTGGACGCGGAAAAAGGATTACATTAAAGGGTTGCGATTATCCTAAGATGGAAAAAGCTTTGTACTCGTACAAGTGGTTCCTAAATCAATGAAAGCTAAATGTCCCAATTTCCAGCGAGGTTCTAAAAACGAAAGCGTGCTTATTGCATGAAAAAATTAAGGAGAGGCCAGGATCTTTTAATGCGAGCAATGGTTGGGTGACAAATTTTAAGAAAAGAAACGGAATTCGCCTGTTGAAAATTTTTTTTGTGAAGAAACCACAGCTTGTAAATCCTTTCTTGATTAAATTTTAGGAAAAAGTCAGAGACCTCAATTTGAGTCCCCATCAAATTTATATGAGTCCGGGTTATTCTACCGACTTATGCCCAACAAAACCCTTGTAGGTTTTGTAGGCAAGCAAAGAAAAAATCACGTTTCTCGCCTGCACTAACGCTTCAGGTTTGCACAAAGTTAAGCTATTCGTCATCGGCAAATCTATAAACCCACGATCTTTTAAAAATTTTGACCACATGCCCGTTGTATACAAGGAAAATAAAAGTGCTTGGGTGATGTCAGCATTCTTTGAACAATGGTTCCACTTGACATTTGTGCCTGAGGTAACAAAAATTTTACTGGCCACAGGTGGGTCTTTTTTTCATACGTTTTTTGTGTCTTTTAGGTAAGACTCTTTTCAAGTTCGAAAGGACTTCCAATAAAGGCGCTATTATTTTTGGATAACGCCCCTTGTCATCCAAAAGATGGCGAGTTAAAAAGTGATGACGGCATGATCGTTGGCATGTGTTTTCCTGCAAATTGCACTGCTATCCTTCAGCCAATGGACCAGAACGTTATGAATTTGACAAAGTTGAACTACAAAAAAAGTCCATTGGCGTTTTTAGCTGGCTGCGGGGGATCAGACCTTGAAATAAAAATTAAAGCATTCAATCTCCGAAATGCAATTTGCCTTCTATCTAACGCATGGAATGGATTGCAGGCAGATTCAGTCAAAAAATGCTGGAATGTGTTGATGGCTTCTCGTATGATTGGGAGCTAGAGCTCAAATTATCAGTGAACACGCGGTCGTAGAATCTATCTCAACTCTCTTCCATGATATTTACGGCAGCAAATCCATTTCGAATGAAAACATAAATGAATGAGTACGCGAAACCAAAAACTATAAAGAAAATAAATCTGTTGAAAGATAGAGTGAAAGTGCGCCCGAAGTTGAGATTCCTGCTCCCAATATAAAGGCTGAGACTGCAATACAAGCTTTCATTACAACAATTCGATGGGATGAACAAAATTCAGCCCCCATAGAACTCACATATTTACTCGTATGTACCTATATCTAAATGAATTAACTTCCTTTTGTTTTGTTTCTTATTAGAATTATAGTAGATTGAATAAAAATTTATTGCATTAAATACATATGTAAGTCTTAGTTATCTGATTTTCACTTTTCATCTCGAATTGATCCTAAAAAAATTGACTCTGTTACTGCAACAACTTCGGTCATTGTAACTACCCTCGTTTTAATTAGTTGCGATAATCGAGAATGTACTGTATTTAAATTCTTCGCACTTTGGCATCAAGATTCCTTCTAAATAGATGCCAGGAGCAGTGTCTGGGTTCTATGAAAACAATGTGAAGATCTTAGTACGACTGACTCATATCCAATTATACAATTACTAAAACTATCTTGAAGGGTTGTAACGTCGTTGATTATAAAAGCGCGTTCATAGGCAATGAGAAGAGAAGTTGTCCCGGACTCGTTTCTGCTTCAATTGAAAATCTTACATAACATTAAAAAGCAACGTTGTACACCGCCTTGGTGTATTCCAACTCGGCTCGTTTGGTTATTTCCGCTGTACACACACTCTTCATTTTAACGTCATCGCACACATCGCTCATCGTTGTTATACATATATGTATGTCTCTGGGACATTTTGAGATCGTAAGCTCGAACAGTTTTTCCAAATCTATGAAAACTATATACAGATCCTTCAAGGCTGTTTGTTGTCACATTATTATCCCCAAACCTAAGCCGCATTGACTGCCATGGACTTTAATAATATTGCGTTGTCGCTTGTCGAGAACTCGTATATTTTTATAGTATGTGAAATAAGGATTACCGATCGATAATTGTTGCAAATTCTAGTGTCGTCTTTGCATTTACAGAATGGAAGAAGAAAGCAATCCCTCCACTGGTAAGACATTCTATAGTCTCTATCATATTATTGAACCAAATCGCGACTCGTTAAAGTCCAAGATTTCTAATTGTCGCCTACACTTTAGAGGGCGACCCCCTGATTGTACGACCTCCGTTTCATTTTCCATCAAACGTCGCCTCTTCGAGTTTTTTCTACAATATACCGCAATCTCGCGGTCTCGCCATTTACGTACGTAGTGATGTAGCTTACCAAATTCCACCACAGTATAGTCCCTGTTCCAACCCGGAATTCAATTTCATGTGGTTAAAATTCCATCTCCGTAAGGAAATTATCCACTACTGCTTTATTTACAGAAGCCCCAAATTGGATAGCAATTTGACCTCGAGTTTGATGCGCTGTCTGACTCCATACAAAGAATTGTATCCCTGTAACGTCATACTGAAATCGTTATTACGGGCGATTTCAATATACACAATTCTGGTTGGCTTCGACATTCTGGACAGACAACACCCGAAGGACGGTGCGTTGAAATCTTCGCTGCGGAAAACAACTTAACGCAGCTTGTAAATGAGCCCACGGGAATACCAGACGTTGATAGTCATACCGCCAACACCCTGGTATGACTATCTTCTCACACTGATAAGTACTCCGTTGATGTGCTCTCGCCTCTAGGCTAGTCAGACCATTGTGTCATATCAGCCAATTTCTCGTACACCGACCAGTTAGAGAAAAGATTCATAAAAGAACCGTATGGCAATAAGAGGAAGCCAATTGGAGCGGACTTAACAACTTCTTTAGAAATTTTAACTGGTCGTTATGTTTCCTTGATATCGACGTGGATGCCGCTGCTGATATGATCACTGACACCATTCTCTTCGGAATGAGATCCTTTATCCCTCATCGGATGAAGAGTATCAGACCAAAAGAAAACACATGGTATGACTCGAGCTGTAAAGAGGCTGTCAGGGTTTTTTCGGTCCCTCAAGATCAATCCGACAGAGGAAAACCGGAAAAAGTTTAAACGAGCCAGGAATGACTGCAACGTCTTTCTCAAGCGTGTGAAATTTCAATACAAAAAATGCTACAATGTCCCAAAGGTAGTAAAGCTTTTGGTCATTTGTCAAAAACATTAGAAATTCTGCCTCATCCTCAATCCCAACGCTCATTCAGAATGACATTCCCGCTGTCAGCTCTTTAGACAAGCCCAATCTGCTTTCTGCACACTTTACGGCCAGCTCAGTACTCCCGAATTGTGCTCTGTCTCCGCCTACACTTGAATTCGAATCACCAATGGGACGAATCCACTCGTGTAGTAGCAAGATTACTGCAATTACCATTGCACTTACGTCCCTTTTCTCCAAGGTCATGGAAACGCTGATAAACCGTCAGCTCATGAAATATCTCGAAACACGAAAACTTCTCAATGACCGGCAGCACAGTTTTCGTAGCAACAGGGCCACTGGTGATCTGATGGCATGTATCACCGAAAAGTGGAACCAAAGCGTACATCAATCTGGCGAAAGCAAGATAGTTGCACTTGATATTTCCAAGGCATTTGACAGAGTTTGGCATCAGGATCTTTTGTCGAAAATGCGTGCGTTTGGGATCATTGACTCCCTTCTTCAACGGATTAGAAATTGCTTTCGGAATGTTCAATTCAAGTTGTCTTTGAAGGTTTCAAGTATGATATTCACAAAATAAATGCTGGTATGCCCCAGGGTTCCATTCTGTCTCCGACACTCTTCTTAATTTTTATCAACGATCTCTTGTCTACTACTTCTAATCCAATATATTCCTTTGCTGACGACAATACTCTCTGCTTTTTATATTCGTTCCCGGACTCACGTCCCTGTTCTTCGGCTGTAGAACGGGAACGCCAGCGTATGTTAAGCTCATTAAAATCCGATATCAACAGCATAACCAATTGGGCAACTATCAACAGAGTGGAATTTAATGCTTCCAAAACACAATGCTGTCTGCTGTCGTTAAAGCGAAATTTAAATACCCAGCCATTATCCATGAATGGCACTTACATCGTCGAAACCGAAAAACTTTCTTTTCCCGGTATACATATGTGTCAATGACAACTTACGTTAGAATGACCACATATTCGATGTCGCCAAAAATTCTGCGAAATGTCTAGGCTTTCTCAAATGATGTAAGAAATACTTTTCCCCTTCTGATCTGGCCTCAGTATATAAGGCATTCATCCGCCCAAAATTTTAGTACAATACTCACATCTCTGAATCTGCTAGACCGGATTCAAAACCGTGCCGTAAAACTCATACCTGATACCAATATCACTCAGGCAATGGACACCCTCGAACACCCTCGGCATTTTGGAGCCGCTTTCGCAAATTATGCGCCCAGAGTTGGCTTCTTTCCTTGTTTAAATTGCGCCAGTTTTTTGTTTCGGCTGATGGCGTTTTTGGTTTGTTGTTCGCTTATGGTTCCTTTAGAATCGCTTACTCGCCTTTCGCGTTGTTCCAGCTTAGATGATAATCCTTTTGGGTTTGGTGTCCACTTTTGCAATATGTGATCAAGTGCCACTCCTGCTTAACAAATAGCGTATGTTAAGCAGGATTTGTATGAGTTGACTATTGGCATGTGTTGACATACCGACTCACGTGCAGCTGCAACACTCGCTTCACTTCTGGCGTTTTGCTGTCACGCTGGCATGGCAACGTTGCTGAGTGAAAAAGGATGCGAATATGCCGATTTACCAGTGAAAGCTGTTTTTGGGTAGTGGACTGGTTTCCAAGTCGGAAGGTTCGATGAACGAAAGACATTCAACGCCCAACGCTTTATGGGCCTGCCGTCGTATGTATGGCAACACATGGGGGATCTCTTCAAAGATCACTCACTGGATCTATACAATGAGGGTCACGCCCATCATAACATATGCTTCTATAGTATACTTACTTACTTACTTAGGTCCTCGGACCTATTGTATTATGTCCGTGAGATTCCCCTTGCGGAGCATAGGCCTCCCACTACTCCTACGCCCCATCATGTGCAGTACTGGAGATGTACTCTCTCCAACTCTTCCCCAGGTGTGCTGATTCCTCTTCGACCGCTCTTCGCCAAGTGAATTCGTTCTCAAATTGGAGTAATCTAGCATTTTGAAGACCTTCACTTCCGAGAAGCGTCTGCACATTCCAGAGATCAATCTTTGTCCGGGTACAATAGCCAAATGTCGTCAACGAGTTATCATTCCTTATCCGTGGCGTAGTGTCGATTTCGGAAGCGGTTTTGATTTCAGCTATGAAAAATGCAAACCTCCTTAACCTATCTTAGAAGGCTAGGCCTTTCGCACTTGAAATTTTAGCCTATTTACGTATATAGCGATACGAAATATGTAGCTGCCCGCGGACTACCACGAGGAGATAAAATATGCACTTCATCCTGACCGATTGTTGCGCTTTTTTTTTGTAATGAGCGCGCGCTCAAGGGGTTTTTTTACCCTTAAAATATTCGTACACAGCGCTACTGGCCCAGACCAAGTTCTGAGCAATCAACAGTTTCCCTATCAGGCACGATGCAGGTTGCCCGAATGGTGGACCAAAGTTACTCAAAAGACCGCCATTTTAAAGCTCAATAGAGTACAGCGTCTTGCAAGCCTAGGCAATTCCGGGGTCTTTCGAAATCGCCCTACAGCTACGGCATTAGAAGCAATAATAGGACTTACGTTCCTACACTTATATATAAACAAAGTGGCATTACACAGCACACCAAACCTCTTACAAATTAAAAAGTTAGGTCTTAGCGAATACCCGGTTCTAAGGACTCTGCTGGCCGAAATATCGGAACTTGATATGATCTGCGCGGTAACAGACCGCCTTCAAAAAATGCTATGCTTCAATAAAGGCTTCTCCACGGAGGTTACCAGCATAGAAATATAGCAACCCTCTTAACAGCCATAATGGCATAAAGTCGTATACGGAGGGTTCTAAAATTGAATCGGGAGTGGGAGCTGAAATACACGGACCTAAGAATCATAGTTATGGGCAAAAGTCGTAGTGTATTTCAGGCAGAACTCCACGACATTCAAGTATATGCCAACCATATCCACAACTCTGGTATCAAAGGCGCAGACATCCGTATACTTACGGACAGTCAAACAGCTATAAATGGCCTTAGCTCGCCACAATTGACTCCAAATCAGTCATGTACTGCATCAAAACCCTTCAAAAACTAAGCTGCAGGAACAAAACTAAGCTGTGGTGGGTCTCTGACCATAAGAGCATTGATCGGAATGAAAAAGCCGACGAACTGGCAAGACAGGACTCAGCCACTCCCTTTAATGGACCTGAACCCTTCTGCTGTACACCTAATTCAGCATTCCGTTTAGCTATTAATAGCTGACAGCATTCGGGATGCAGCTCGTATTGGGAAAATAGCTCAGGTCTAAGACAGGCCAAGCGAGCCAGAGTGCCCTTCAACAAAAATGCCAATAGATGTCTAAATCCAAGTCCACATGATATTAGTAGGTTATCTCACGGGACACCACGGTTTAAGATATCACCTCAACAAAATGAATCTAGTTGATTCTCCGGAGTGGCGACTTTGTCTAGAAGAAGACGAAACTGCTGAACACAGAGGTGAACTCCTTAATTGCCTCGAAATTGTTGCTATCAAAAGAAACGTTTTGTCCTAGGCGGTGGACAGATGCTGGTTTGTTTGTTGCTAGCATGTACTTAGCCTTCTCCTCGTTTACTTCAAGGCCAATAAATTTCGCCTGTTCTTCAATCGCTGTGAAAGCCTCTATCTCGGCATGCTGGGAACGACCGATGATGTCAACATCGTCGCCTATCACAGCAGCGGAAAGGACATGTTGAAGATAATGCCTTTCGTATTGACACCTGCCCTGTGCACTATCTGCTCCAAAACGAGATTGAAGAAGTTACATGATAGCGCATCTCCTTGCCGATATCCGGTGCACGTTTGAAATAGTGCGGAAGAACTACTTCCAAATTGTACATTGCAGTGCGTGTTTTCCAACGTCACGCGACACATCTGGATCAGTTTTGCCGGCATCCCGAAATCGCCATCGCCGTATAGAGCTCCTGACGATGAATACTATCATATGCGGCTTTGAAGTCGATGAGTGGTGAGTCTCGACCTGAACTACGTTGGCCTTTTCCAGGATTTGTCTCAACTTCAAAATTTGGTCTATAGTCGATCAGCCGGGCCGGAGGCCACACTGGTACGTGCCGATTAGTGTGTTGCAGAACGGGTGACTTTAAGTAAGGCTCGATAGTTACTGCAGGATGGCCTTTTTTGATGGATCCTGCAAGGGGGCGTATGGAGCTGATACTCCAGTCATCGGGAATGCTTTCTTCCACCCATACTTGGTTGATGATTTGGTGCATGCGCCTTACGAAAGAATCGCGACCGAATTTAACGAGCTCCGCTGGTAGGCTGTCAGATCCTGCTGCCTTCTTAAGCTTTTTTATAGCTAAGCCGACTACTTCTATGATGGGTGGAACTGGTTCTTCATTGACTGGATGTAGGTTCACTTCATGCCCTATCACTCTGTCTACATGATGCCCATTTAGCAGCTGCTGGGAATGCAGCTTAAACTCATCTACTATCCCCTATGGTTCGGTGACTAAGTTTCCTTCATAGATTCGAAGAGCCTGTGTTCCGGTCTTAAAACCAGCCGCCAGTTGTTTGGCCGGATGTTGTTTCGATCACGGGACTCTTCAATCTCATTGAGCTAGAAGGCTGCGTAGCGCCGGTTTTTTCTACGCAGGATCTTCTTCTCCTCTCTTTTCCTGGCTCGATACTCTTCCCTTACTGCCCTTGTTTTGCGCCGCAGCGTTTGCTTATGTTCATCTTCTGTCACCTTTTTCCAGTATACGCATTCATCATCATTCCAGGGGCTCTCTCGGGGGTGGCTGATCCTTAATCATTGGTGGTGGGTAACTGCTCAGTGGAGAGTTTCTCACTCAGGCGCTCTCTGTAGCCTCTGGCTACTTCATGTGTGCTTAGGCGTCAAGTTTTTTCTTTTGGGCCGTTGGCAGCTTCTTTTCGTTGGACAGTCGAGCTCTGAATTTAGCCGCAACAAGAAAATAGTCAGATTCGGCGTTTGCCCCTCGGAATGTGTGCACGTCGAGGATGTTGGATGCGCGCCTCGCATCGATTAGCATATGGTCGATTTGATAAGCGGTTCGACTGTCTGGAGAGCGCCAGATTGCTATGTGGGTCCTTAGCCTTGGAAAACTCATCACCGTATTACGAGCTGCTGCAAAATCGATTAGTCGGGAAGCGTTATCTGTTGTCGTTTTGTGGATTCTGTGCTTACCAACTAACCCGCCAAAGATGATTTCCTTTTCGCCTTTAGCATTGAAGTTCTCGAGCACAATTTCGGTATCATACTCCGGACACGCTCCGTGGGCTCTTCCTAGAGAGGGTCTTCAGCCTCGATGGTAGGTGCACATATTAGGCTTATGATTTGCAAAGTGCCTTGATGCTGATCACAGCCAAGCGAGGTCCATGACTTTTTCTCTAAGCCGATTTTCTACCACGAATCAGCATCCTAATACTAGGTGGCGCAAAACTCATCACCCTATCGGAAGATGTTATAATATTTGCAAATGGTGGCAAATATCAAAAATACAAAATACGGTTGTCCGACACCAACTGGGTTGAAGATGTCGCGGAGCACTCCAAAGTATCGACCAGATGACGTGCTACGCTAGAGGCGTCAACGAGCCTTATTTTTTCGAAAACGTCACGCGCCAAAAGATTGCTGTAAACGACGAGCTCTACAGAGCCATGTTACAACAGGATGGAGCAACGGCGCATACTGCACGAGCCACAACCGAAATTCTTAGGATTCCGGGTCGCCTAACCTATGGCGATTTGGCCTGGCCAGCAATATCGCCTAATATAAACGTTCCAGACTTCTTTTTGTGGGGTTTTATGAAGTCACGAATCTATGTCATCAAGCCTCAGACTCCTGATGCCCTCAAAAAGAATATCCGTCAATAATGCGAGTTTCTATCGCCGGAAGTTCTGGCAAGAGTGATGGAAAATGTCTCAAATCGGGCCCGAATGTTCATCAATTCTGGCGGCGGCCACTTAGCCGATATCATTTTCTCGACAAAAATTTAAGACATCAAATAAACATAATCCAAAAGCAGAAACAAATTTTTGCATTCATAAAAAAAATTCCTAATTCGGAAAACAAAATCCATAGTCTGATCCTGGCATGACCCAAATGCGAAGATGACTAATGGAGGAGAAGATATAAGTTTGAACTGGACGGTCTATGTTAAGACAAAAATATAATTCAAAAAGCCAAAACTCGTTTCCGAACAAGGCTTGAGACGCAAGAAAGATCGAAATTTCGTTAAAAGAATCAAGCGATCGTGGATGACAGAATGCTTTGCCTAGAAAACTGCAAACAAAGCTAGAGACTCTATATGGCTCAGGGGGTCACTATGTAAAATCGGTAAAATCTTTACATAATTAGTTCATGATCAGCTATTGCAAAACTATAAGACCTCAAATAAAAAGTTTTAACAATCCCCACGAAATACACAATCTCGAACACTCCTTAGCTCAATTATTGTTGGCATCACTTTAAATTAATTTTACTCATCGCTATTTTATATTTGGTTGTCACTTCTGACAAATAGCTGATTTCTAATCTTGCTATTAATGGAAGCACTGGATCAGTTAAAAACTGACGGTTTACTTCCACCTACTTGTCATTCCTAAAACAAAACATAAGAAACTTAGCAACTTCCATGTTGAAAATATGACGCAACAACTTTTGACGTCTTCAAATATTTATCACTGTATATTACAGTCTTCAAGATTTTGGCTATCAGTTATTCACTGAACAAGACACGTTGAAGCTTTGAGGTTATTCTTAAGACGTAGTTAAAAATGTGAGTTATGCAATTTTGAAAATACGCAAAGTTTTAAATGCAAGTTCTTAAAATCCTTAAATCTTTTTCAGAATTTTAATTTAAATTTATTGTCGCTGATTCGTCAGAACCAGCAGCCACAGGCTAATTGCGTCATCCTAAATGAAAAAAATAATCGCAAGGTGTCTGATCATGAAAAGCGATGGACATATCGTTTTTTAAATTACCACTAGCAAGTCAATGGGTTCGATCACCATGCTATCCATATTTTGTGCCATATTTTTGTAGTCAAATCTCATTCGGATCAATATGGGAAATGTTTTCGAGAAAAACGGTCAATCGGCTCACGCCCCCGGAATTGGGGAACTGCGATTCACCTCGAAGGAGTATGGCTCATGTTAAGCGATGTATTTTTTGTTGGAGGAGTAGTATCAATAAGGTCACTTCTGGAAAGGTCTCATTATTCAATTTCTTTATACAGATTTGCCTACTAATACTGTGCAGGGCACAGGATCGAGGTTTGTCTGAAAAGCTTCCGAACTAACAAAGACACAAGATATTTTTCCTTCAAATTTATTTTATTTTTCTACATTGTCTCCTGGGTAGTTTATAAACCTCTCCTCTTTCAAGATAATCGTCTAAGACAACACCATGAATATTCCAGAAAACAGTCACTTTCCTAACCGGAAGGACTGGCTTTTGCCTCTTTGGAAGCCAATTCCTCATTCCCAGTTCACTATTTTGGCTGTGTTTTAGTTTTGGAGAAATTAATCGGCGGAAAAACTCTGATTTATTGCACCTTAACTGCGACAAGAGACCGTTGGAAATGTTCATTCCGACACGTTTTTGGTTCGGAGTGAACAAACGCGATTAGCTTTCTCATGCCTAAATTTTGATTCAATAAGTGACAAAAACATTCTTTGGTCATGTCCACAACCTCTACTATTTCCCTAACCTTAATTAGATGGTTGTTTAGATACATTTGGTAAACTTGAGCGATGTTATGGCCAATTGTTGCAGTTGTTGGCTTTCCCAGACATTCATCGTCACTAAAACTTGTGCAATCACCTTTAAATTATGGTGCGGAGTCGCCATACATAGCGTGCAACTTGCCCTTATTTTGCGTAGACGCATTGCCTTTTAAGAGCAAATATTTAATGACAGCTCGATACTCGATCTTTTCCATTTTCACAAAAACACTCACGTCGACTAACTCAAACGATTGTCAAACAAAAACTGCGCTTCCAAAATGGCGGAAATTTTTGTGAATACCTTTCAAACGACTTCTGCCATCTTCATGTTGAAGTCGGAAACTTTTTAGTAACGCCGCCGGGCGTTATCCCTACGTTAACATGAAAATAAGGCCACGTTCAACGATGGAAATAATTTGGAAATAATTTGGAAATAATTTATTATTTCCATTCTGGCATAGAGGCATGAAAATATTGCCCATAGAGTGCTAATTCGCATCACCGTCAAAAATAAGACTAATATGGAAAGTTAATTTGACAGTTGACCTTATCATATTCGAGCATACGAATATCTTTAAGGCTACTAGATAGTTGTAGTTTGTTTCAAGCAGACGTTCTCTATGTGCCTTATATTGTGGAACAACTGAAGTTGAAATCGAAATTCGGCAAGATTTCCTGATATTGATATAGTTATGATAAGATGCACATGTAATGTTTCCATAGCCTAAGATACTCGTATTATGAGTGCAGGATAACCTTTGCCAACATAGGAAGCAGGACTGACCGCTGGTCAGAAATGTGGCCGGCACTAAGACAGATAGAACTATGTCCTTAGGAATTATATCAGCACTCCAGAATGCAAGAATATGCAACGGTTTCGATGTCGTTTATGTAACAGGGTGGCTGGCAGAAATCCTTATCCTAACCCTGCACGTGGGTGCCAGCCGGATATAGCCACTGTAGCTATCATGCGTTATTGTAAGATGGTTGTTAGCTAAGGATAGAGTGCAAGACTGCAGAGTTCCTGAACTCCCCCATAGTTTACGCTGCGACTTGTCCCCTGACCATAGGATGAGGGACCTGATTCCAGTGGTGGTGTGAACGCCTTCAATCCATAAAACCATGCCCAAAACTGCAAGACTGGGGGTGAAACCAGTCACAAACGACCCCCTTCATATGCACAGGCGAGGTCTGTAGTATTCTAGACCTATCCTGGCATATCGGCTCTGCCGGGGCAGACACCCCTCTCGTACAGCTCGTGGGATCAAATACCAAAGATGAACAAACAAAATAAAAATAACAAGAATACAATCACTAATAACAAAAGCAACAAAAGCAACTCACTCACACAAAAACGACCAGAACTGACAAAACAACAGAACAAGCAGCCAAACACAGACTTAGATTTGTTCGTCAAGTCAACAACCGGAAGCGAGTCGCTAGCGCAACTTCTGAAGACCGATAAACTAACACTTGGTGATACCAGGGAGGACTTTTCTTTCTCTAAGGCAAGAGAAAAAATATCTCTCGAGACTAAAGTATAACTGCTAGAATCTGGCTTGGACGTGACTATTATGGAGAAATTAACTCAGAAACCGGCCAGAAGCAAAAGTCTGAAGACACTTGCCAGACCCAAAATAAATCGCAAGGCATCCAAAATGGTTCTGAGTACGAACGCCTGGTAGCGCCTAAAGCTACAGAACATAATGGGTCTGAATAAAAAGACACAGGGGAAATGATGGTGAGCCCCAAAAACAGGCCAAAGCCGTACGGACTGGCAAACCCACATCTAAAACCCCTCAAAGGGACTAAGAACAGCACAAGTCAGCTAAGCTAAACGGCAGAGGTCAGAAGATGATACCAAAGAGGGCAGTTCGAGGTGGAAAAAGCCCTCGATTAGTTTCGAGAGAACTCCCGTGGAGCTTCATGTAGCCATGTAGGAGAACTGGCATACTAAAGAGAATAAACTATCTCTGAAGTTCCTCAGCAAGACCATCTCCTCAGCGGGAGAATCCTGCTGATCTTTATTCCCAAAACCGAGCAATGATCGCCACACAAAACCAAGATCTTGCTGCAAAAGAGTGGGTATTACTTAGCTCTAGAAGGAGCCACAGCAATGAAGGAAAAGGTCTGCTATTTGCCGTAGATAGGCAGACTCTGCAGTTCCTAAAGAAGAGCTCGGGCATGATAAATACGGGATAGGTTGTCTGAAGGCTAAAACTGCACTATGATGGCAAGAGCATAAAAAAAACTGCAGATGTGGTGCAGATTACCTTGCACCACAGTAAAGCAGCAACTTTTGATCTGATGTTCTTCATGTTCATCGCGAAAATTGACGTAGGAAACAAGGTATAAGGACTAAAGTCCAAAGCATACAATCTTTTCTACTGAAAAAGTACAGGTAAAATTAGCAGCTGTATTCTGTCCAAAAAAATCACTTAAAATTATCTTTTTCTTAGACACAGCGATGGAGATACAGTAGCAGCAAGCTTGGAGAGCAAAATGAAGAATATCACCTTAATCTCAGGTTACATGTCACATGCAGATAACGACCCTTCACCAACAGAAGTTTCTGAACTAATGACATACGCCGAATCAAGAAAGGCTGGTAAGGTGTCTGGTAATTGGCTGCGGTGCCAACGCACAGCACAATTAATGAGGAAGCACAGACATCAACGGCAGGGGTGAGTTAATTTTTGAATTTATTATTTCTTCTAAACTTGTTGTGGGTAACAGGGGAAATCGCCGCACTTTTATACAAAAAACATAGAAGAAATTCTCAACTTAACAATCACAAACTTGCATGCTCAAACATATGTCAATAACTGGAGAGTATCTACTAAGGAATCCTTCTCGGATCAGCTTAGAATTCTCTTAACTGTAGACAAGATCATACAAAATAAATTCCGAAATCCTTGTAAAACTAACTGGATGGCGGAGTACTCCAATTGGATAATCGAACAAATATAACCACCCCCGCAAGGGTGTACCTTCCTGATTTCCATTCCATTGACTCCGCCGTAAACCACGTAACTTAAAATCTAAGGAAAACCTTCATTGGTGGACAAGTGAACTAAAAAGACATACTCGTAGAACAGAGTACAGACCACTTCATAGAGAAGCATCACACACTAGAAGTGAGGGGGTCTGAACTCAACTCCTACACAGAAAACGTAGGAGTGGCCAAGAAACTATCTTAGGTTTTTTTTTACAAAGTGATAGAACATACCAACGAATCAGCTAAGTTAAGAAAAGTCCTGTAGGAGAATCTAATACTAAGGGATATCTGAAATCCTCCAACGGACTCGAGGCAGAGAATAGTCGGGAATCACAGGTATTAACTGGCACCATACCATCAACTCCCAATGAACCCATAATCTCTAGCCTAATCGCAGATAATGGAATAACATGGACGATCAAATAGTTCAACCACTACAAATCGGTGGGAACAGACGAGATAGTTCCGGCCGTTGCAACACACCCTTCCATACACCATACCTTGGCTTAAAATTAACTTTATCATCTGTATAAAGCTGGGCTACGTCCCAAACAACTGGAAAGAAGTAAAAGTTTTCATTCCCAAAGCAGGATGACCTTACCACTCCTTTGCTAAAGATTACAGACCCATAATTCTCTTCTTTTTTTTCTGTTAAAAACAATTGAGAGAAATCTAAATCACATATAAGATGAAAACTAAACCTAAGGGGAAATCTGTAGAGACGAGGTTGTAGCTGCACGGACGATAGAAAAGAATATGCACTTCAAAGGGTCAGCGCTCACTGGACAATTACCCCGGGGTAAAACTGGCTTTATAGAAGAAGGAGATGAAGTGTAAAGTAAGAAACGGGGTAAAATCTTCAACCAGTTTTGAAGCGGTTGAAAATCGGGGGAAAACCAATACACACATGACCGCCTTCCTAAATATCGAAGGAGCATTTAATAATGTAAACACTGGATCTACAATATATGGACAACCTTGGGCCAGCTCCATGTAGAAACAACGGGGGCATAATGGATTAAGAACATGCTAAAGAGCTAAATTATCGATTCAGAATTTGGGAGAAACATAGTTAGAAATACGGTTTTGAGAGCAACCCCACATAGCTGCTTGTTATAAAGAACATCCTTACAAGTTGCAGCAAGTTTCAAACAGAAGGTTGTTAAGGCAGTAGCCTACGCCAACGATATAGTCATTCTGGTGGGAGGAAAACATCTTCCAACGGCTAGTGAACTAATGGAGTCAAACAAACAAAAATCAAACTAGTGTTTTGTTCACAAGGAAAAGAAAGTTAGAAAAATGTAATCTTTCTGGAATCAATGGTGTTAGGATGCACCACAGCCACGGCCACGGCCACGGCGAAACTCTGTGCACCAATGGTAAACGGTTGTACGGGAATGCGAATGGGTCCCATACACACTATCGAAAATGGGCTTGATTTCCTCGCAGGTCTTGCCACTCAAAAGGCCACACAAAAGCAAGAATTGGATCACGGAGCGATACTGCTCTTTTTCCATGGTCGCAAAAAGCGCTAACACGATGTTTTGAAATCGGAGTCAAAACAAAACTAAGCGTCGAAATTTTGACAGGCGGGCTAAAAGTTGTTATACTAAAGGATAGTACACTCATTTTGGCTCAGTACGTATCTTCCAATCCCGGTACCTACCAAACTGCCCTCGTATGTAATGTAAATGGATGTGCATGGCCATAGTTAGAACCATTCTTACCTATGGTGCGCTGGTATGGTGGAAAGCTGCGGGAAAGACTCATCATCTCAAAACTCTCTCACAAGTGCAAAGGCTAGCTTGTGTCGTAGTAATAAGAACATTAAGGTCTATACCCTAAACTGCATTAGAGATAATGCTCAGCCTATTTCCTTTAGACGAATTTCATAAATGCACGGATTCCAAAAGCTCGATTAGACTAAAATAATTAGGCCTATGGGCACACAACGTACTTAAGCTGGAATCTACTACTCGTATGAAAAGCTACGGATGTACGACTCCTTCAAGATTCCGTAGAATGAACTATTTGCCACTCGTAGAGCTGTACAGCTGGAACTTGATCCCTCAGCGATCTCTATCTTTGTAGACAGTCAAGCAGTAATAAAAGCTTTGGCAAGTGAAACCGCCGAATCAATGTCGTCAAACTCTAAGTAGAGTCTGCGAATCTCACAGAGTGGATATCTGCTGGGTACTTGGAAACACAAATGTGAAAGGCAAGTAGCCTCTCTTCACAGGATTAACATACACAACGGCATAAATATACCAATTGAAAGCCTGAAACGTAAAATGGAAGTTATAACCATAGAACGATCCATGGGTCTCCAGGGTTGACTGTGTCATCGCTTCCTTTGGCCACACCTGGACAGCGGGAGAACACGTACCCTCCTCGGACTTAACAAAGAAGGCACGGTATCGCTACAGGTGTCCTAAATGGCCACTGTCTCATGGAACGAAGGGGAAATAGAGATTATCACATACTTATTGTGTGACTGCCCTAACCTCCAAATACGCCGTGCCAAAGACCTGGGGTACAGACTTTTTTCAGAACTTGAGGACATCGGCAAAGCAAGTGATAGAACTTATTAGATTTTTAAAATCTCTGGCTGGTTTTCAGTCAACGCTAGCTAGGTAGGAGCCACCACAATAATAATAATAATAATATTGTGATATAATACACCAGTAATATAATAGAGTAATAATATCAGCAGGGAATAACAATAGCCCAATAGGCCTCCGTGTACGCTTGTCCCTTAGGGTCTTGCATATCCCTTATTACGTACCTATCCTATGTATATACTAAGGTGCATGGACAATTTCTTTTAGCACTTTATTTTCAATCAAAAGTTTCGAAGAATTGGCATTCAATTTCTTGGTAAAATAAGAGTTGAATATCACAGGTCGGTGAAGGCGGTGTTTCAGCGCTTGCTGTTTTAAGTCCTCTACGTTTCTTTTTCAGGTGCGACTACCATTTTAACTTTGCGTCGATAGGATCTTAGGTTGGAAGTTTTTGTACCATTCTGAAATTATCTTTTCGATATTTAATAAGCTTCTTAAAAATATACGAAACAGTATAATCCTTCCATGTTTTCAAAAAAAAATAAAGTACTGGCTCCCTGACTACAATATACAATAGATGAGATTGAAAATTTGTTGCACTATGTTGTTTGGTTTAGATATTTTTTGTTTTGATCCTGATTGTTCATTTATTCGATTTATTGAATTTATATTGTATTTAATCATTTTAACTTAAAACGCTAGTTTTACTGTTCACCCCACAATGTGATAAATAACCTGGACCGGGGCTTAACCAAAAAGCCCCTCCAAGTAGCGTGCCACCTAAGGCGAGGTCTGCCTCTACTGCGTTGTCCCTCCGGATTAGAGTCAAAGATTTGCGGGCTGGAGCGTTGGTGTTCATTCGCCCTACATGCCCCAGCCATCTCATTCGGCCAATGCGCAGTTTTTTGAGCAGGTCGATGTCTCCGTACAGCTCGTGGAATTCTTCGTTGAATCGTCTTCTCCAGAACCCATCAAGGCATACGGGACTTCATATCTTACGAAGAATTGTTCTTTCAAAACGACCAAGGATATCTTCATCCGCTTTAGAAGGAGTCCATGCTTCGGAACCATAGAGCACGGGTCTTATATAGAGTTTCCTAGGTTATTCGGGAGAGGGCCTTACTACATAGTTCCCTTCTCAGCCCAAAAAAACAGCGATTGACGAGCATTATTTTTCGTTTGATTCCTGAAGAGATGCCATTTTCAGATGTGATAGCAGAGCCGAGGTAGACAAAGTGCCTTACTACTTCAAAGTTATTGCTGTCGATTGTGACATTGTGACATTTTGTGATTCGTCGATATTGGGTGTCCCTTCTTGTTGACAGCATATACTTTGTTTTGCCCTCGTTTACTGCTAGACCCATTTTTGCCGCTTCTGTTCCTATACTTGCAAATGCACCAGTGATAGCTTGCTGTGTTCTAGAATATCAATATCGTCGGCGTATGCATGCAATTGAACAGACTTTTGAAATATATTAGTATAGTATATCTTGGCTTGTGAGTTTGGCACAATTCTTTCAAGTATGATATTAAAGAAGTAACATGACGGCGCGTCGCCTTGCCTAAATCCATTTCTGACATCAAAGGTCTCGGTGAGGACGATACCGACCTTAAATCAGAACGAGCTTTCTCCATCGTCATCTTGCACCAGCGGACGAGTTTGGCAGGGATGCCAAAACTAGATATGGCTCTGTATAGGTCATCTCTGTAGATGCTGTCATATGCGGCTTTAAAATGGATAAAAAGGTGGTGAGAATAGATCTGAAGTTCTTGGGTTTTCTCCAAGGTCTGCCCTAGTGTGAATATTTGGTCAATTGTGGACTTACCAGGCCTAAAACTGCACTAATAGGGTCCGATGAGAGCTCGCACGATACGGCAGACAAGATCTTATATGCGATGTTTAGGAGACTGATACCTCTATAGTTGGCACAGCTTAGAGGGTCTCCTTTCTTATGAACCGGACAAACGATGCTGAGGTTCCACTCATTCGACCAACTCTTGGAAATAAGTTGGTGTATGCTCTCTACCAAGTCATCTCCTGCTGCCTTAAATAGTTCGGCGGTTTGGCCGTCCGGCTCGGCAGCCTTGTTCGACTTCAGTTTAGATATTGCTATCCTCACTTCATTTTGGTCGAGTGGATTGAATTCTGGACTTGCATCGTCAATATTGAATGGTTCGCTCTGCCTGACAGCGGAATTTGTGCCGTCTTCGCCGTTTAGCACTCTGCTGGTTTTTCCATATCCTCAGCACCGACTGTGACTATACTACAAGGTTTCCTCATTCGCCTCTACAGGTTTCAGTTCGGGTCTTATTACCCTGACACGTTCTTTACTGCTTTTGACAAAACTTGCCAACATTATTACTGGAGTAGCACTTCTCTATTTCCTCGATCGCGTGCTTCCGGCGGCACTCTTTATTAAACCTGCCGTTTCGTGGTGGTGGGCGGGTGAAACCCAGCACGTCGGTTGCGGCATTTCTGATGGTTTCCCAGCATCTATGCCACTAGTCCTTCAGCATTTGATGCTGGCTGCAAAGGATTTCTCGAGAGGTTGAGGGATACGCGACGGCTTGATGCGATTGCAACCGTTCAACGTTAAATCTCCTCATAGTATTTCACCGTTGATGTGGCGTCTGAGATATCCGTAGACGTACATTGGCTGCAACTAGGTAGTGGTTCGAGTCTATGTTGGCTGCTTGGAATGTTCGGACATCTAAAATACTTGACGAGTGCCTTACTTCGGTCGCGGCATGATCAATCTGGTTGATAGTTTGCCGATCTGGTGTCCGCCATGTGCCCTTGTGAATTTCGAGGTGAGGAAACCGTGTACTAGCTATAGTAACGTTACGTCCCGCAGCGAGATTGATTATCTTAAGTCCTACGTTGTATCGTGTCTTACAATTGTGCTACCAAAGATGTCGTCCTTTCCAATTTTGGCATTAAAGTCGCTTAGGACGATTTTAACGTTATGCATCGGAAATTGCTCGTAGATTTTGTCGAGGAGCTCGTGGAGACTTTCTTTGGTACCGTCGTCCCTTTACTCTGTTGGGGTGTGAGCGCATAGGCTGATGTTAGCGAAATTACCTTTGATACGGATTGTTATAAGGCGTTCACTCATGTGTCGAAAGCTCAAGACTTCTTGCCTAAGTCTGCCGCTTATAACAAATCCGCATCGAAAAAGACGTTCCCTATAGCAATCACTGTAGTAAACATCACAGTTTTTCATCTTTCTTTTGCCCGGCCCGTCTCACTCTTTATAGCATTCTAGGGCCTGCGCTAATTATTCTATTGCACGCGGCCTGCTCAAGGTCTGAACATTCTACGTGCAGATCCGAAAGTCGTTGTCCTTTGTTCGTCTTGCAGTGTCGTCAACAGTGAATCCGTCCTTATCCGAGGCTATTGGTCGTTTCGTAATGATTATTTTTCTTACGTGTTTGGGTAGTTAACCTCACGCACAACACCCAACCTGGTGAGCCAGGCCCTCCAGGTTTGTGTTAATGTGGCTTTCCAACGCATGTATTGTAATTGCGAATAGGTGGCCGCACTAACATCGACCAATTCATCTCGATAAGTGAAATACGTTTCTTATATCAGATCAAAAATTTCATCAAAATCTTCCTCTTCCACACCTCCTTCGACTTCAAGTCCGTTCTTGAAGTTCACTTGCAGAACAAGAAGACGATCTGACAGGCTGTACAACGTAATGCCAAAGTCTTTTTGAAATGGGAGTGGTCTCGAAGAAAACCTTTCGGATCTGCACTCGATGACAACCTTGACATTATTTAAAGATTTTTATTTGTAAAATTAATTAACCAATATGTGTATGTATATTGTAAAGCATTTTTATTAAATGAAATTAATTTACTAATTTTTTTTACAGCAACTTATTTGGTCAGCTTTGCCCAGCTGGTGACATTTGAGGTTAAAGTTGAAAATAAATGCATTTTCAGACTGCGCGGGAAATTGCGATTTATGCACTACCACCGAAAGAGTCTTGAAAAGAAGCAAGCCAAGGGGCCAGACACCGACTGCGAGGGAATATACATACATATGTATGTACTTAGTTTTATATATACATATATTATGCGCACTTGCACTTGCACTTTTTTATGCTTTAAAATTTTTAATGTTTTGTGTAGTAAACTGCTATCCGGCTCGAAGGACCAAATGTTGGGGTGTGTTGGGTAGAAATACGGGTGCTTCGGTGCTTCTTGAAGTAGCAGCAAAAAGTGATAATTTATTCTTCCGGAAATTGCATCCATTTTTAACTTTAACGTGCCATACATGTATTACAAATCGTAATCTTGCGTTACGTGTATTTGTTTACATTTAAATTAAGTTTCAATTTAGTTTAGTTAAGTTTCAACAAAGATTACAATTTCAAGAAAGATAATAATTATTTAAAAATGAAATGAAACGAACGGTTACCTTTCACTTGGTTTCCACAAAAATTATATGTCGGGTAATGATGATCTTTTTGGTTTTAGGACCAATAGAAAGAAAACCTTTTATTATGTCGCTGTATCCCACAAACTACATCTTTCTGGTTTTCAGAACATCCAAGAATTCTCAGGTGACTAAGATTGACTTCGGATCCTGACCTTCTAACGTATTGTGTGAATCGTTCGATTATGGTGCGATTCAAGTGTAATGCAGACCTCCACACCATTCTGTTGCGGTGTATACTCGTACAAATTAGTTGTGTGGTGGATTAATCCGTGTTGCTTACAAAAGGTTTCAAAGTCCAACCCGCAATACTCGCCATCGTTGTACGACATATGACCTTTATTTTTCGATTCATTTCTGTCTCCACTATTTGGTTGAATTCCTTAAAAAAAATGTAAAACTTCAAATGAATTTTTTTAAGAAATAATGTGTGTTTTTACCAGGCACGGTACGGATTAAATGTCAAATCAGCTGTCACAACGGGTTGGCAAACTTCATTTATTTCAGCCATATCATCACGGAAAGATTAATGCCACAACAACGATTTCAAATCGTTGAAATTTATTTCCAAAATCGGAGCTTTGTTCGCGAAAGGTATATAGTATGTAGAACAGCTCATGAAAAGCCGCGTGACCATTTATTGTCACCCAGTTTTTTATCGTAAAATTTTGTTCAGTGATCAGGCTCATTTCTGGTTAAATTGGTACGTAAACGAACAGAATTGGAGCTAGGCCAATCCTCAAGAAGTTCACCAGATGCGATTGCAAATTGTACACCGGTAGCATCATCTGTCCTTATTTCTTCAAAACTGAGGCCGGAGCATAGATTACTGTTGATAGACACCACACCACTAAGGTTTCGTGGCATCAATATGGAAGAACTGTGGTTCCAACAGAATAATGCTCAACCTCATACTACCGACGAAACATCGTTTTATTGACAACACCATTGGGTAATAGAATCATTTCATGAAATGCTGCCGTCAATTGATGACCAAGATGATGCGATTTGACGCCATTCTCATTAGTATGCCGATAAACCAGTAACGCTTTCGAGCAAAATATTGCTTGAGTGATGCCCGATGTACGCCCCAAATTGCTCGAAAAAGTTGTCCAAAATTGAACCTCTAGAATGCGCTTTGTACGAGGCAGCTGTGGTAGACGTATGCCCATATGAAATAATCTTTCGAATGAATTTTATAAATCGCCATCAGGATAATTTCTTTGTGCTTTACTTAAAACAAAAAATTCTGTACCTCTTAAAAAAATACCCTTTGGATGTTCGACCCTTATTCCTTTGTGTTCAAACGGATATGTTGTTATTTTCGCATCAGTGCAAATGGTGCACCAATTTATCGCTCCAACTGTTTCCTTAAACTTAACAGCATCATCCACCACAACCCTCCCCGGAAATTGTTGCTACTACACTAACTCCTAAACCCACAATCTGACAATTCGGAAACTTATGGACACTTTCGGAGTGGAACAAGAAAATAAAAAAGTTGAACAATTTCAACAAATCTGAATCAGTTACCTTTTTAATAAGATAACTCTTCCAATCAAAGTTCAAAATTGATGTCAGCTACTGCCGTAAGATCTCCACCAACACCCTCAAGGTAAGCATCCCGTTAAAATATGAATGGATGTTCATTAACCCTGCTTTCGACATCATCCTCATCAATCTGGGTGAAATAACCGTGGAAAGATTAAAACTTCGTTTTACACCGTGACGATGGTCTAGATAGAGTATTTATATGGCCGTTTTGTACTTCTAGCTATAGACTCTCGTCTTGAGTCCAGACGCTTAAAAAAATCGTTCACTGCATTCTTTGAATTCGTTTGCGCTAGAATTCCTATTTGCAAGCGCAACCTATATATTTGCTCCTGTTCTATTCGCCCCTCTAAACCAATTCAAGGTTACCAGTTAGCTGTTGATGCAATCGACTGCATTTTTAATGCTGCTGATCCCAACGACGTAGTTGTTTTTTTAGGTGATTTCAATCTACCTAAGTTTCTATGGTCTCAGACTGACCAGTCCTACTTTATTGCAACAAATCCCTCTTCTGATAAAGAAAATCTTGTCATCGACTGCCTAACTAACTCTGGTCTGTATCAATTAAGTGGTTTCACCAATAACATAGCCAGACAACTCGGCTTAAATTTGCGCCTGAACTAGGAAGTAGACATCTTCTCTCTAAGTTGGATAGTTACCACTTTCCCCTTTATTTTATCTTTTATCTCTATATTTTTATAGAAATGTGAAATGCACCTAGCCCAACCTCTTAAAGCTCTCCTTCAGCTTTGTATCACCAAGGGATTATTTCCCTCAACCTGGAAAAGGTCTTTTACAATTCGCCTACATAAAAGAGGTCGCAAGGACGATATTTCCAGCTATCGACCAATTGCTAAGCTGTCCTGTCTACCTCTGATTTTTGAGAGCATTACTTATGACATGTTGCTTTTCCATTGTAAATCTGTTGTTTCCCAAAACCTGCACGGATTTCTCAAAGGTAGATCTACAACCACCAACCTAACGGAATTCGTATCAAGCACTTAATGTGCACTAGAATCTGGAAAAGAAAGTTGGCTTGATTCCCACCGATCTGATTAAACCCCATGTATACCAATCTTTCTAAAATTAAAGGCTCTTGGATTCCAAATAATCTTTATAACATGGGTTCAATCCTATTTGAATGAACGACGTTTCTATGTTCTATTTAGCTCCATGGTTTCTGACCCATTTAAAACCTCCTCTGGTGTCCATCAAGGTAGCTACCTTGGTCCCTTATTATTTATTCTGACCTAATGATGTAATTCCTGCATCATTAAAATTCGTACATAGGTATCAGTTTACGCAGATGTTATGAAAAGCTTTAGATATATATCATCTTCCTCAGACAGCCTACCACTGCAAGATTTTGTACTGTACTGACAATAAGTGTCAGGCTATAACTAGTACCTGTAAGCGCCCTCCTGCTTCACTTCGCTGCTATCTAAACTTTAATCTGCCTGCTCCCTTAGTGAATGAGTTGCGTGATTTAGGTGCCATCTGTGGTAATTAAGTATACCACGAAAAGTTGAACAGCAACTCGTGCTTTAATGAGTTTGATGCGCTGTCTGATTCCATACAAAGAATTGTATGTATCCTCATACGACGATTTCAGTGTACACAATTCTGGGTGGCTTCGAAATTCTGGACAGACAACACCCGAAGGACGGTGTGTTGAGATCTTCGCTACAGAAAACAACTTAACGCAGCTTGTAAATTAGCCCACACGAATACCAGACGTTGAAAGTTATACCAATACCACGGACTTATTTTTAACTACTCAACCCGACAAATACAAGGTCAATGCATTATCCCCTCTAGGCAGCTAATTTCTCGTACACCGACCGCACAGTTAGAGAAAAGATTCCTAAAGAACCGTATGACAATACTAGAAAGCCAACTGTAGCGGTCTTAACAGCTTCTTTAGGAATTTTAACTGGTCATTATGTTTCCTCTATAATGACGTAGATGTCGCTGCTGATATGATCACAGACACCATCCTCTTTGGAATGAGAAACTTTATCCCTCATCGGATGAAGAGTATCAAACCAAAAGAAAAGGTATGATACGACTCGAGCTGTAAACAGGCTATCAGGGTTAGAAAAGGTTTTTTCGATCATTCAAGACCAATCCAACAAAGAAAAATCGAAAAATGTTGAAACGAACCAGGAATGATTGGAACGTGTAATATTCCAATACGACCAAAAACTGAACTAAAAAATACTACAATGTCCCAAAGGTATTAAAAACTGTTGGTAGTTCGTCAAAAATATTAGAAATTCTGATTCATCCTCCAATGGCATTCCAGCTGTCAGCTGTTTCGACAAAACCAATCTTTTTGCTGCACACCTTGCGACCGGCTCAACACTCCCAGATTATCCTTTTTCTCCGCCGACACTAATGTGCGTCGAATCTTCAATGGGGCAAATCTACTTTCTCCTCTTACAGACACATTGAACTTACAGACCCATTGCACATTCCATGGTCATAGAAGCGCTGATAAACCGTCAGCTCATAAATACGAGTATCTCGAAACACTAAAACTTCTCAATGACCGGCAGTACGGTTTTCGTAGCAAGAGGTCCACTGGTGATCTGTTGACATGTCTCACTGAAAAGTGGAACCAAAGCGTACATCAAACTGGAGAAAACAAGATAGTTGCACTTGATATTTCTAAGGCATTTGACAGAGTTTGGCATCAGGCTCTTTTGTCGAAAATGCGTGCTTTTGGGATCGATGACTTCCTTCTTCAATGGATTAGAAATTACTTTTGGGACGTTCAATTCAAGTTGTCTTGGATGGTTTGAAGTCTGATATTTAAAAAATAATTTCTGGTGTGCCCCAGGGCTCCGTTCCGTATTTGACACTCTTCTTAATTTTATCAAAGATCTCTTGTCTGCTACTTCTAATCCAATATGTTTCCTTGCTGACTACAATACTCTCCGCTTTTCGAACTCACGTCCATACTCTTCGGCTGTAGACCGGGAACGGAAGCGTATGTTAAGCTCATTAAATTCCGATAATAGCAGCATAACCAATTGGGGAACTATCAGCAGAGTGGAATTTAATGCTTGAAAAATAAAATGATGTCTGCTGTCGTTAAAGCGAAATTTAAATACCCAGCCATTATCCATGGACCATGAATGACACTTGCATCGTCGAAACTGATAAACTTTCAATTCTCGGTATGTGTGTCAATGACAACTTACGTTAGATTGACCACATATTCGGTGTCGTCAAAAATGCTGAGATATATCTAGGTTTCCTCAAGCGATGTAAGAAATATTTCATTCCCTCTGATCTCGCCTCAATATATTGTATAAGTCATTCATTCGCCCAAAACTGGAGTGCAATGCCTACATCTGGTCAGGTCTCACTTTGTTTTGTCGCTATTTCCACCACCAATGCTCCATTGAAATCGTCAGTAGCATTCAATCTTTCAACCGTAACACCCGTCTCTCTATGAATGCTCATCAGTATGCCCTCAAGCCCATTTTCGGACGTACTCTAAAATATCCTGACTCGTTCCTAAGCTGTACAACTCGCTTATGGAATGTCCTACCTAGCTCTTTACCTCCTAGTCAAACCTTCAAACATTTAAAACCAACGTGGACCGGTACCTCTCTTACCATCCTCCCTGATTTTCCTTCGCCCGCGCTGTCATTTTAAGTGTACATAAATCCCAGACCCTGGAGCCAATGTCTAGAATGCTTCTTGAAGTTAACGATATTCTGCCTCTCTTCGACTACCACCTCAGCAAATTTCCATGTATGCCCACCCTTTAGTGTTTATCTTTAGTTTTAAGTGAAATTGTCAGTTTTAAGAATATGCTTGCAGTAAGCCTTAATAAATCTGTCCGGGGTTGACCCGGGCCGCAAATCAAATCAAATCAAAAATCAAGGACAAAATTCTGCATCGTGCACTGATTTCACATCATTCAGGTTCAACAGCAGCATACTCGTACCGCACATACATACGTATTGTATATTGAATGTTAATTTTGTAAGCGTCAGCTTCTGGTTTCGTACATATTCGTTCTTGGAATTCGTTGTTTTGATTAAACACTGAACAACCTTTCTTATCGATTTCCCTTTATGAACTATTTGTCACCTGATAACAAATTTGTCGATAGATTAGGTACGGGCAAAATGTTTTTTATGCAAATATCGGGGTTGTTTACTTTTCAGCGCATTGTAGCAGAACCGGTCACCACCATTAGGCCATTGTCCGCTGTGATTATTTCCTTAATTGAACTCTTGCTAACCTTAAATATCTACTCAACTACCCAACCCTATGTAAGTCAGCCATTTGTTAAACATAGCAAGGAAAATATGGTCTACTTTGCCCTCTGACAAGGCTAACTCGGACTTGAAGGAAACGACGAAGGAATCGGGTGTTTTTCACTCAACCACCAAATATTTTTATCATGTTTTGAAACCGCCTTACTAAACCTGAGACGTTCTAGCGCGACGTCTCTGCTGTAATTCAGTCGCCCTAACCAACTGGAAGCTACGTGGAAGATTAGCGGCACCGCAAACCTATACTGGATAAGCTCTTTCATATCAAAATAGAGGAACGCTTCAATGGGGACGAAGCCTTTCAAGCGCACACTCTCATGATATAAGTAGTTTGGGTAGTAGGCCGCAGATATCAGGTTGTTGGATGAGGTCATTGCAATTCCTCCTGTAGTATAGAACCTCATTGGGATAGAATTTTATGTACTCCGATTCTGGTGTTCTATAAAGGTGAAGACAAACCCTAAGGCAAGCCCTCTCAAACACCCCAATCTTTTCCATTAAACTTGCTCTCACATTGAATCACACGGAACAGCCGGATGAGGGCCATGTAGCAGATAACTTTTACCCTCGCATCGAGTTGGCTGCTATAAAACAGTCTCTTTGTAGGGGCAAAAGCACTTATGGCTCGGGCTAGAGCAGCATCTACATTCTTGTTGGAATATAGATATTGGTCTAGCCAGATCCCAAGGTATCTGACTACTTTTGACAAGCAAGTGGCTGGCCGTGTTGTCCAATGATCGAGAATTTTCGCCAGTTCTTTCTGGTATCCCTAGTGACACCAGACAACGGCGTTCTAAACAGAATGGTTCCAGACTTCGCAAAATCGCCTGAATTGTTCGAAGTCATGTTGCAAAAGCACGTTAATGACCTCAACTTTTGGACCTGTTCTGTACGCTATCAAGTCGTCTGCATGTGCTATGCTATGGGAAAGTGAACCTATCAAATCGCTTGCGTAAATATTGAATACGATCGGCGAATTAACCGCACCTTATTGCAGACTGTTTTTAATGTGAAATGTTTCAACAGAAGTCGCATCGCTATTTTTCACGATGAACTGTCTGTTAGTGAGCATGGGCCCACTCCCAATAATCAAGGCTTTGCCCATTCATGACGTTGTCTAATGAAAAGCGAGGCAGAGCATATTACTGGTCTTATCGTAAACATCTTAAGATGACGCCACTGAAGGTTGCTACGATTTGACCAGTTACAAATTGACGATCATAGGTCTTGTTGGCGGCAGGGCCACCTGTAGTCCCTACCAGGGCTTAAATCATGGAACCATGGGAGTCAGTAGTCCCCCGGATCTTGGTCCGGGCCTGACTTGTTGAGGTAAACCCCCTTGTGGGAGCAAAGTCGCGGGAAGGGTCTTCCTGTTGGGTTAACCCAATGTACATAGAGTTGCAATAGGTACTGGGTGCTGTGACCCTAAAAACAGTAAGAGGTTTTAGATCGGCCTCGACCCATACCATGGGTGGAGCTGGTCCAGATGGTATATCTCCCCTTCTTCTGAAGAGGTGTTCTTCCTCGCTGGCAAAACCACTGGGTAAGCTTTATCATCAATCCTACTCCTTAGGACTCTTTCCGAGCAGATGGAAAACAGCATTTGTCCAGCCCGTCCTTAAAAAATGCGAATCTTCTTCCCTCTCCTCCTGCAGGCCCATTGCACTTACTTCCTTTCTCTCCAAGGTCAAGGAAACGCTGATAAACCGTCAGCTCATGAAATATCTCGAAACGCGAAAACTTCTCAATGACCGGCAATCTGGTTTTCGTAGCAACAGGTCTACGGATGATCTGCTGGAATGTCTCACCAAAAAGTAGAACCAAAGCGTACATCAATCTGACGAAAGCAAGATAATTGCGATAGTTCTAAGGCATTTGACAGAGTTTGGCATCAGGCTCTTTTGTCGAAAATGTGTGCTTTTGGGATCGATGACTCTTTTCTTCAATGGATTAAAAATTACTTTCGGGACGTTCAATTCAAGTTGTCTTGGATGGTTTGATGTCTGATATTCACAAAATAAATGCTGGTGTGCTCCAGGGCTCCGTTCCGTATTTGACACTCTTTTCAATTTTCATTAGTGATCTTTTGTCTGCTACTTCTAATCCAATATATTCCTTCCTCTCACCTTCTATTACCAGATCGTAAGAGGACTGCGTTTTAAAACCCACGCCGTTTTGCGTCAATCTCATGCTTTCCCATTCCACGCTCTGACTAAAACTAATCTTGTCCCCAACATAAAAAACCAGGAATTATTCCCCCTTTTTTTTAAATATTTTTCGCGATAATGATCGCACACCCCCCTTGATTGAATCTCCTTGTCGAGGTATCCTACTGGATATTCACAACAGCTTTAACACCTCTCTCGTTGCAACTTCATCTTGCCTTGAGCATGACATTGTGTCAGTTAAAGTAACACTTGCATGTTATGTGTTGTTACATTCTTCCGACGCAGCTACCAACTTGCTATTGCAGCAATTGACAATTTGATCGACTTATCAGACTCGCTTGATGATATCATTATCTTCGGCGATTTTAATCTGGCTCAGCTGAAGTAGACTCCATCTGAAAACCTATCTTTTTGCATCACTTCCAATCCCATTTCTACTTAGGAATGCCTCTTCTTAGATCGGTTAACAGGCTCTAGTCTATGGCAAGTCAGTGCCGTTTCCAACAATATGGTATGGAAAGGCGATTAGACTTTATCTTCACAACTGATCCCATCAACTCCTCAGTATCGTGTTGTCCCCTATCTCTTTCAACTACTGATAACTTTTATCCTCCAGTTCTTCTTATATTTTTCCACAACTCTCCCCCTGCAGTCGCCTCCCCACGTAGTTCTATTTTCTTATAACTTTCACAAAGCTAATTTCCGTAAAATCTATAACTATCTAAGCAGGGCTTCTTTCGGGTTTACCAATCTGTCTCTGGTCGCTGCCCTCTCCAGAGAAATATTCAAATTCATCTCCCTTTATGTGCCATATTTCCGCCATAAAATTTCTTCTACATCCCCTCATTGGTATAATCGTAGACTCCGCTCTTTGAAAGGCCTCTTTTGTAATCCCGATACACAAAAAGGGATCTAAGCATGGAGTTACCAATTATCGTCCCATTGCTAAACTCTCTCATATACCCAAACTCTTTGAAAGCATTTTATACGAAGCCTTAAGCTTCAAATGCAAGCCTTTTATTTCTCCCCTACAACATGGTTTCCTAAAAGGTAGATCAACTACCACAAATCTAGTTGAATTCGTGTCTTTTGCTCTTTCAGCCCTAGAAAATGGCAAAGAAATTGATGTTATCGCAACTGATTTCACTAAAGCGTTTGATAAGATATCTCATCAATTGATCCTCTTCAAATCGTCTGCTCTCGGCTTTGAGCCTCCCTTATTAAAATGGATTTCTTCTTACCTGATAAACCGTCATTGTAGTGTTCGTTATACATGCGCCCTTTTTGTTTCATTCCTGGCCTCATCTGGAGTTCCACAAGGCAGTCATCTTGGCCCTCTTCTCTTCATTATTACTACTAACGATATTGAGAGAGTCATTAGATACTCCTCCCTCTCCCTTTACACTGACGACACAACATTTTTTAAAACTATTTCTTTTCCCCATGACCCTGCCGTTCTCCAAGAAGACCTTGATCGGTTTTCAATCTGGTGCCTCAAAAACTGCCTAGAACTTAATATAGCCAAATGTCAATCTATAACCTTCTTACGTAAATGCAACCCGTCTCCTCCCTGACTTTATTTTCTCTATGGTCAACCAATTCCCCTGGTTCAGCCTTTTCAAGAACTTGGCACATTATTCGACTGTGAGCTTAATTTCCGTTCGCATATTGATAAGATGACCCTCAAAGCCAACTCATCACTTGGATTTATTAAAGGGTGGTACAATTAATTTTTCAACCCGTATGTAACCAGATCTCTCTATATTACCTTTGTTCGCCCCCTGCTTGAGTATGCCAGTCACCGGGTTCATGTTTCCCGGATCGAGGGTATTCAACGTCGATTCCTCCGGTTTGCTCTCCGTGGTCTACCGTGGAACGACCCTTTAATCTTACCTCCCTGTCAGGAACGCCTCATACTTCTAAATATGAATTCATTAGAAGAACGTAGGAATACTGCTGATATTCTTTTCATTCATCGACTTCTCTCAGGTTCCATCGACTGTGCATTCATTTTGAACTCCATTTCCTTCAATACCAACCCCCGCAATCTACGTTGTCCTCGTCTCTTCTATCTACCGGTCCACCGCACCTCTTATGGCTCGAACGAACCAATCTCCCGAAATGCTCCGAAAAGTCAACTCAAACCTCTCCCTTTTTGATTTCCACCTGAGCACTCCTCGTCTCAAACAGGATCTCCTCCATCACTTCCTTGGTCCTTAGCTCTTAAGTCTTTCTGTTAGTTTTTAGTCCTAGATTTTAAGTTAGATTAAGCTTGAATTAAGTCAATAAATGGGGGCCTCAGCCCCCACCAAAATTAAAAAATTAAAATCAATATTCACAAGGGAAAATGGCGGACATGAAATTAGCAATCTTTCAACCAGATTGATCTTGTTGCGATCAACGTGAGGTACTCCTCAAATATTTCAGATGTCCGAAGATTCCGAGTAGCCTACATAGATTCGGACCACTACCTAGTTGCGGCCAAGATACGTCTACGGATATCTTAGACGCCACAACAACGGGGAAATACTATGAGGAGATTTAACGTTCAACTATTGCAATCGCAACAAGCCGTTAGAACCTTCACCAATCGCTTATCCCTCAATCTCTCGAGAAGTCCTTTGCAGCCAGCACCAATTGCTGAAGATTAGTGGCAGTAGTCTCTGCTTTTCATATTCGTTCCCGGACTCTCGTCCCTGCTCTTCGGCTGTAGAACGGGAACGGCAGCGTATGTTAAGCTCATTAAATTCCGATACTAGCAGCATAAATAATTGGGGAATTATCAACAGAGCGGAATTTAGTGCTTCCAGTGCTGTCTGCTGTCATTAAAGCGAAATTTAAATACACAGCCATTGTCCATGAATGGCACTTGCATCGTCGAAACCGATAAACATTCCATTCTCGGTATGCGTGTCAGTGACAACTTGTGTTGGAATGACCTAATATTCGATGTCGGCAAAAATACTGCGAAGCGTCTAGGTTTCCTAAACGATGTGAGAAATACTTTACCCCCTCACAATATAAGGCATTCATCCATCCAAAATTGGAGTGCAATGCCCACATCTGGTCAGGTGCTCCTAAAACACCTCTGCACCTGCTAAATAGGATTCAAAACCGTGCTATAAAACTCATAGGTGATATTAATATCACTCAAACAATGGACACCCTCGAACATAGACGTAATGTCTCCTGTCTCACTTTATTTTATCGCTATTTCCACCACCAGTGCTCCGTAGAAATCGCCAGTAGCATTCCGCTCATTCAAACTTTTAACTGTAACACCCGTATACCCTCAAGTCCGTTTTCGGACGTACTCTAAAATATTGTGATTCGTTCCTAAGCCGTACAACTCGCTTAGGGAATGCCCTGCCTAGCTCTTTATTTCCTAGTCATTATAACCTTCAAACATTTAAAACCAACGTTCACCGGTACCTCTCTTTCCATCCTCCCTAAATTCCAAAATGTACAAACATTTTAAGGGTACACAAGAAAATACATATATGGATTGCTCTTATGCAAAAAAAAAATCAGTGTGAACCAAAGTCCAACAAGAAATTCAATTTCGCGATTCATTCCAATCCAACTTCATCTAAGAACTGCCTGATAACGAATCATTCTATTTGGAAAACGAGGAAAATGTCTGTAAGTATTTATAGACTTTCCTACATTTCACTCCTGATAACAAGTTTCATTATAACCAGATTCGATTCATTCATCAACTGATAACAAACGCACATATGCAACTAGGAGATTATTTTATTTTTATAAATCGGCGAATTGACTTAATAATCTCGTCTCACATGCGAAACCTCTGGAATTCCAGACAAATCAGGAAGTCAGCAAGTCTTTTAAAAATTAGTCCTACTTTATTTGTAATGATAAAACGAAAACAAAAAATGTCTTTACATCAACTATTACGAGCACCATTCACCGTAGCAGCCATCGAATGCACTGCATCCAACATTTCCCGGATATTTCGTACAATAATCCGATTGCTCCATAAACATGCACCGATTCTCAGGACAACGATAACGGTAGCAATATGGCGAGCAAGTACCTTCGTCACCTCTTCCACAACCAGAACAATTGACTTCATCTGTCAGATGGTAAAGAAATGCAATCCACATTCAAATGTCAAAAACCAAAACTTACCGCCGCTGTTACACTCATTACCCGAGCACGGTGACAATGGAGGATTAGGTGGCACCACCATCACCGATGGCCGTTCAACAACTTTCGGAATACGCAAGTATATAACGGAACTATTAGCACAAACATCATCGCAACGTCGATATCGACGATTGAAGCAAATCCACTTGTTGTCATATAGCTTGCAGATTCTTGGCGTTACAACGATACAGCAGTTTTTACTGTCGTCGATTGGGGGCGCAGATGTTGTTGAGGGTATTTCTGATGTTGGGATTATAGTACGTATGGGCACTTCCTCCGTATAAGTATCATAGGGTTCGGTGTGATATTCAATTCTATTGACAATTTCGGAATTATGGAAATCAGGTCCTGTCTTATTAACTTCGGTGAAGAAAGCATTTTCTATTTCCAAAATAGTTGTTATGATTTCGGGCTTGTCACATCTGCGACCAGTCCATACAAGACCATGGGCACATACGGGCTCAAGGCATCGTCCATTGTACACTGAACCCCTGGGGCAATAGATCAGACGACACTCTTTGCCAATTAATTTCGTATCTGGCGGACACCTCATGATCTCTGAAGGTCGTGGTGTCGTCGTTGTCGTAGTTGTCGTAGTTGTAGTAGTTGTAGTAGTTGTAGAGTTTGAAGAGGTACAACCTGAAGCGCAGTTAAATATTCCGCATCGATACTGTTGGCATGGAGTTGGTAATGGAAGGTTGTTAAAATAGCACATTCCATTATAAAGAGTATAGCCTAAGAAAGAACAAAAATCATAATGAAATCACTTTTTTGGCACATTAGGTTCTTACCGGGTGGGCAGTAATGTGTTGGAATATAATTAGTAGTTTTGAGTTGACAAACTCCATTTACTTCCTCGTAGTTTTCCGGGCAACTTTTTTGAACACAAACACCATTTACCAATGTAAACCCAGAGCCACAAGAAACAGTTGCAGGTTTCAGTTGACATGATCCGTTAACCATATCATAATTATCTGGACACTTTGATTCTAGCCCGTCTAGCTTAACACATTTCCCTCCATCGTAATCATATCCTATCGGACAAACTATCTTGAAAATACAAAGAAAAAAATTAAGCAACATTAAATGGGAGTTGGTAACTTTGTTCCTTTCAATAAAATGTTTGCAGGATATGTCACATTTTACTAAGACTAGGAATTATTATACACATGTTATATCTGTATAAAAATTAATCGCCCGTATAAGAGCATTTTCTCATTTTTGTTTCGGTATTCGGTGAATCCCCGAAAAATAGTTTTTCATGACACATTTCCTGTGATAACATCACCGCACGCCGGAATTTCGATCTTAGATTTAATGACGTCCTTTGGTATTTTTTTTTTTTTCATCGATTTCTAGCAAATTTAACTCACAATATCTTGTTGATTTGATAGCGAAATCAGTTTCAATAAAATTATATTAAGTACAACTAAATTAGCTTTCATATTCTCAATCACTTTTTCTACTGAATCAAGTAATAACTCAAAATCAACTGACATACTTTGAGTATTTATAAATTCTAAAAGCATATTTCATTTCATAATATCACAGATCTGACTCTATAAGATTCAAGGTCAACTTATAAGATAGGGTGCTGCATTTATTATTTTCTTAATAACATTTAAAAGATACCCAGTACACTTTGCCGGAGTAAAACCCTCCTGTATTTTTAAGTCAAAGTTCGAAACGTTATCTTGTGGAGCAGGCTCTCAGCTAGCTCGACTCATACCTTAATTAGTTACTTACAAGGATCTTTTTTTTTTTTTTTAAATTTGCGTGCGCTCAAGGGATTTAAGTAGGTATCCTTAAAATGCTCGCACCTAGTGCGGCCGAAGGAAAATCAGGGAGGATAGAAACGGAGGTACCGATGAACGTTGGTTTTAAATGTTTGAAGATTGTAATGACTAGGAAACAAAGAGCTAGGCAGTTGTACGGCTTGGGAAAGAACCACGATATTTTAGATTGCGTTCGAAAATGGGCTTGAGGGTATACTGATGAGCATTCATAACGAGGCGGGTGTTACGGCTAAAAGTTTGAATGGGTAGAATCCTACTGGCGATTTCAATGGAGCACTGGTGGTGGAAATAGCGATAAAACAAAGTGAGACAGGAGACATTACGTCGGTGTTCGAGGGTGTCCATTGTTTGAGTGATATTAGTATCGCCTACGAGTCTTATCGTACCCGACCAGATATGGGAATTGTACTCAAATTTCGAGCGGATGAATGCCTTATATATTGAGGCCAGATCAGAGGAAGTGAAATATTTCTTACATCGCTTGAGGAAACCTAGACATTTCGTGGCGGTTTTGACGACACCGAATACGAGGGTTCTCTGAAAAAGTTTCCGACCGCAACGTAAAGATAGCGACACTCGTCAATAAAAGCTAGTGAATGCTAGTTGTGCATCTTTTGACAGTTACTTACCAGAGTTTCAGTCATTTTGGACCAGCAGTTTTTAGTTGCCAGTCGTTTGAATGAGTCGATGTGAGTGTTTTTGTGAAAATGGAAAAAATTGAGTATCGAGCTGTTATTAAATTCTTGTTTTTGAAAGGCAATACGCCTACGCAAATCAAAAATGAATTGGGCTCTGTGTATGGAGACTCTGCACCATCATTTACCAGAGTGAGATTTTGGGCAGCTGAATTTAAACGCGGCCGTAAGAGCCGCAATAAATCAGAGTTTTCTCACCGATTTATTACTGTAGATGAAACTTGAATACACGGTTATACGCCCGAAACAAAAATTTAGTCAAAACAGTGGAGTGATGGCGACTGTTTTTTGGGATATTAAAGGAGCTACCTTAATCGATTATCTTTAGAAAGGAAAAACCATTACAGGAGCATACTACGCGTCATTACTTGCCAAGCTGAAGGCAGAAATTGCGGAAAAATGGCCACATTTGCAGAAAAAGAAAATCCTGTTTCACCAAGACAACGCGCGTCTCACACCTCAGCAGTTGCCATGGCGAAAATCCATGAATTACGGTTTGAACTGCTTGGCCATCCGCCTTATTCACCCGATCTAGCCCCAAGCGACTCTTTTTGTTCCCTCATTTAAAAACCGCGCTCGGAGGACAGAGATTTTCGCCAAATGAGGAGGCAATCACCTTCGTGAACAATTATTTTGCAGAGAAAAACGCCAAGTACTATTTGGACGGGTTAGAGAGATGGGAGCATCGCTGGGAGAGGTGTGTAGAGTTACGAGGAGACTATGTAGAAACATCAAAAACAATTTTGAGAAAAAATGTCTTGTATCATTGTTTGGAAACTTTTCATGCCATTCATGGATAACGGCTGGGTATTTGAATTTCGCTTTAATGACACAAGATAGCATTGTGTTTTGGAAGCATTAAATTCTACCCTGTTAGTGGTTCCCCAATTAGTTATGCTGTTTATATTAGAATTTAATGAGCTTAACATACGCTGGCGTTCCCGTTCTACAGCCGAAGAACAGGGACGTGAGTCCGGGAACGAATATGAAAAGCAGAGAGTACTGTCGTCAGCAAAGGAATATATTGGATTAGAAGTAGCAGACAAGAGATCGTTGATAAAAATTAAGAAGAGTGTCGGAGACAGAGCGGAGCCCTGAGGCACACCAGCATTTATTTTGTGAATATCAGACTTGAAACCATCCAAGACAACTTGAATTGAACGTTCCGAAAGGTAATTTCTAATCCATTGAAAAAGAGAGTCGTCGATCCCAAAGGCACGCATTTTCGACAAAAGAGCCTGATGCCAAACTCTGTCAAATGCCTTGGAAATATCAAGTGCTGTTTTCCATCTGCTCGGTAAGAGTCCTAAGGAGTAGGATTGGTGAGAAAGCTTACGCAGTGGCGAGGAAGAAGACCTCTTCAGCAAGAGGGGAGATATACCATCTGGACCAGCGGGTTTGTGAATGTTAAGATCCTTAAGAATTCTTGCTACTACACGAGTACGAAAGTGGATTTGTCCCAATGCAGATTCGACGCACTCAAATGTAGGCGAAGACAACGCGCAATCTGGGAGTGTTGAGCTGACCGCAAAGTGTGCAGCAAGCAGATTGGCCTTGTCCAAAGAGCTGACAGCTGGAATATCATTGTTTATGAGCGTTGGGATTGAGGATGAGGCAGAATTCTAATATTTCTGAAGAACGACCAAATATTTTTACTACCTTTTGGGACATTGCAGTATTTTTCGGTCGTATTGCAATTTTAGACGTTTAAGAAAGGCGTTGCACTCATTTCTGGCTCGTTTAAACTTTTTTCGGTTTTCCTCTGTTGGGCTGGTCTTGGAGGACCGAAAAAACATTTCTCTAACCCTGACAGCCTCTTTACAGCTCGAGTCGTACCATGCCTTTTCGTTTGGTTTGATACTCTTCATCCGATGACGAATAAAGTTTCTCATTCCAAGGAGAATGGTGTCTGTGATCATATCAGAAGCGGCATCCACGTCGTTATCGTGGAAACAAAACGACCAGTTAAAATTTCTAAAGAAGTTGTTAAGTCCGCTCCAATAGGCTTTCTCGTATTGCCATACGGTTCTTTAAAGAATCTTTTCTCTAACTGTGTGGTCGGTGTACGAAAAATTAGTTGATATGATACAATGGTCCGTTGAGCCTAGAGAGGAGAGCACATCAATGGAGTACTTATCAGGGTAAGAGGTTAAAAACAAATCCAGGGTATTGGTGGTATGACTATCAACATCTGGCATTCGCGTGGGCTCATTTAAAAGCTGCGTTAGGTTGTTTTCCACAGCAAACATCTCAACACACCATCCTTCGGGTGTTGTCTGTCCAGAATGTCGAAGCCACCCAGAATTGTGTTTATTGAAATCGCCCGTAATAACGATTTCAGTATGATGTTACAGGGATACAATTCTTTGTATGGAGTCAGACAGCGCATCAAACTCGAGGTCAAATTGCTATCAAATATGGGGGTAAGCTACTTCACTACGAACGTAAATGGCGTGACCGAGGTGAGAGGATGATGCTACAGGCCATCAATTGTCCTCTTCAGTTAGTGTGGTTTTTGGCCGACTAAGAGCCTAAAAAACGTTTTTTTTTTTTAACTGCGAAATGTATGCCTGCGATGAAACCGAGCCCGCTTGGGGGAGCAAGTGGGTGAGAACTTTCTGGATGCAGAGCATCCACTAACAACAGGGTTGCCCGGCATCTATATATCGAAACCCTAGATCGAAGGACTAACTCGGAGATATAAAATGTGTTAAAATCTTAGAAGTAGCGGATACATTGGACTCCAGAATAGTAAATAGAAGTTATGAAACAGACTCTAAAGGGGAATATACTTCTATCCATGGGGCAACATGTTCGGAAATAGGCTACTGTCTTATATCTGGAAATTGGAGTTTTTGCACCAGTGACCTCCGCGTAGAGATAAAAAAGTTCCCGAAACATATGTCTTTTAAAGTCTCCTTCAAGGTTTCTTGTAGCTACAACCCCGCAAATAATGAGTGCAAATTGCAAAAGTGCACAAAATTTTTATTTGAGTTGATAAATGAATGCTTGACATTTACTTTTTAAGGATTATTTCTTGTAAATGATGACTACGACTACGCTTTAAATGATCCATACGGGCAATCCAATTTTGAATCACTTTTTGGAGCATATTGGCTGGTATCTCGCTAATAACTCAATTAGGGCTAATTTATCGGCATAGACGAGTGATTTGACGTATCCCAATAAACAATTAGTCTAAAAGTGTGAAATTGCACGATCTAGCCGGCCAATTCGCCGGTCCAAAACGACGCATAAATTGCTCACCGAACTCATTTCTCAATTGGTCGGCCGATTCGCGTGCTATTAGCATGCCGCACCGTCTTGCTGGAACCACATGCCGACCAAGTTTAGTTCCTTCATTTTGGAAAAAAAAAGACGGTAACGTTGTTCTCATGGTCATCTTTGAAAAAAACACGGGCCAATGATTCCACCGGACCATAAACCATACCAAACGCGTAGGTGGGTTGATGTTCATTATCGTGAAATTGGTGCAAAATTTGGTCACTATGGTCAAGCATTTCACCTCAGTAGGTCGATTATGACGACCGTAAAATGGTCGAAATGCGTGAAAAACATTTTTCACAGAGCTCGAATGTTGATAATAAAATTCAATAATTTGTAAGCGTTATTCGGGTTTGAGTCTTTCCAATGATGAAATGGCAATGCCAACTGAGCATGTTTGACTTTTACACATGTCACGAATCACGCGTGAGCTGTCAAAACTAGAACACAGAAAAATTAAACAGCAAAAAAACAACCTTTATAGCCAAACTTAAACTAGTTTTGGGAATCACGTAAAGCCAATCTTAATAGAGAGCTCACTCGATTGAAAGCCAAGAATATTGATATTCTATCGCAAAATAGTGAACAAAAAAACACCAACAAGAGGCAAAATTAACAAACAAAAATGTTTCCAATGTAAATGCATACGAGCTAGAAAAACATCGTCAGCGTTTCTCAAATTACGTATTTAGAATAAACGGCACCACCGCGTTCAAAGTCCTCTTTTAAAATCCTTTGAAATATAAAAAAATATTGAATTTTAGCAGCAAAATATACGTGTAATAAATGAAGCAAGCAGATTAATTAATAGAGCCCTTTGCAATGCTCCTTAATACAGAGCTAAAATCGCCTTCCTTCCAATACGCACCGCTTGAGATAGTCGCAAGAATTAGAGAAGAGGACGTGAAGTCCCCACTCCAAGAAGAGCAAAGCTCCGGGAAATGACCGTATGCCCTTCGAATTTTAAAAAATTGCACATCGTAGTTCCTTCTGCCCTTGACTATGCGAATCCAGAAAACTCTAGGGGTATTTCGTTTTTGAATATCATACATCTAGCAAGCTGTTTGCCAGAGTCTTCTTCAATCGAGTAATTCTGTGGGTGGAAAACAAGAATATCCTATTAGAATTTCAGTCCAGCTTTACTTGCTTACTAAGATGTCGCTACAGTCCAATATGGACCAGAGCCTCAGGACACTTTCTTCTGTATGCGCCACCTAAGACGAGGCCGTCCTCTAATGTTCATACGCTCAAGGTGACCTAGCTCCTATTTTGACGAGGTTGGAATCGATGTAAAGCCCTACAGTCTTCCTACTTTTGGGCTACCTTGTCGTGGCAGGAAGGCTTAAAAGTCAAAGATCCTAAGGTTCTGAAAAGTACCTAGGTGAGATGTTTAACTAAGTGCCAAAGAAGCCCAAACAAGACGTTAAACTATTAAAAGTATGGAGGTGACCCAAAAGAACTATACTCCAGGTGGTACTTGCAATATCATCAGTCTACCCATGGTCGTCTAAACTGCGTTTGGGGAACGGATTTTAGGGGCCCCAACGGACGTTCTATCAAAACCGTCCGCCAACTTAGGTTCTGACCCAGGAACTGCTATATCACTTGATTCCGATGACCCCTGCGGCTCTTTCTACGGCACGCTCGACAGATTGGCCTGGAACGATGGAGGGAGTACCGGGGAGGCCTTGCCTATTACGGTTAAAAACCATTAGAAAAGACCAAACCAGTGGATCGTTGGTCAGAGTGCTGTTTTTGGCGGCTTGCCTCGGGAAACTGAGAAATAGGAACGGACTCCAGAAGAGGCAGCACACTCTGAAGAACTATCGTCTAAGGGACAGATGCAGAGGAAATGAAGACGTGGGAAAAATGCACAGCAAGAGCTGTTGAAAACGCGAGTGCTAAAGATCTCATTCCCCCAGCGGCAACGCAGAAGAGAAACGGGCCGGCGGAAGTGACACCCATTGACACCAAAGAAAGTTTCCGGTACTCCCTCTATCGACAGATCTTTCCGCGCAGATCTTTCCCGGATGAAACCGGTGCTGCACCCGACAAAAGCTGTAGTTCCAGTGGACGGAAATCGCATGAGCGTTTAAACACCTCGACAAAACCAAAACCAACGGTGGTTCTACCTGTGCAGGATGTTTGGATAAAGCCGGTGCTATAACGAACGAAGGTGGTAAGTCTGGTTGCCGGAAGTCGTCTAATAGGGTGAAAGTCGCGCTATGAAACAACTTGCAGTTTGGGTGGACGGAACTTGGATGTCGCCGAAAAACCCACCTCCAAGAAAACCCACCTGGATGCACCACCTCTCTGGCGCTCCGAATTGGGAAGGGTGGCAATGACAACAGTCTGAACGACGCAGAGTGCAAGCACTATGTCCATCAACTGTGGGAGCTAGCCGAAGTGGAGGATATTTGCATTCATCCAGAGCGCTAAAATCTCTCCCCCTGAAAACTACGACTTTTGAGGTTTTGATTCCCCCAAAATTGGTGCACCCCGTCTGTTGGATCCGAAGCAACTCAGTGAAATGAAGGATGTACTGATACGTCCTCATACCCAGAGCATTGCTTACCGTGTTGAATATAAAATCTCACATAATATCCATACGGGAACAATGGGTGTAGAATAAAACCATCAGTGATCTCGGATGTTTAAGGTGTTTCACAGCACAATTTGATTAGCGTACGGAAAGACTTTGGCAATTTTGCAACCAAGATTTAGTTGCTACACACATGAACGGACAATGACACAAATTCAAGGTTGCGTCTGCTTATTTTCCCTATGATTCGTTATTACCAGCATCAGCTAAGGCGGTATGGAACAGGGATTTGTAAGAGGCTACGATGGTAATACTCAGAATCCTTTTTGGGGCAGTAGCAAATACTATGTGAGAGGCAATCGTTCACTGGATTTCATGCTATCGTTTGACCTGGTTGTCAACAATTTTGACTCTCAGCCACCTTTTTTTACGAGAGTAAGACAGCAAATAAGCAACTTACTGTTTTTAACAGGTATGCTATGGAGATTACTGGGTGGAAAGTATAGTCTCCTTGTTCGACCATAGATACGTCAAATGCGAGGTCTCGACCTTGTTGAATGGGAGAAATCTACAGAAAACCAACTGGACATGATTTAGGGAGGAGCTCGGCAAGTCCGACAGTGCCCGCCCTAATCTTCGGACAAAACAAAAGCTAGTGGAAACTGTTCAGAGCTTGAATGGCATCCTCAGCAAGTATTTAGGACTGGCACCTAGAAAGCAACCCAGCAAATCGGCGTTCCTTGGTGGAACGCTAAAGGAATATAAGAAGCAGATCACAACCAGCTCCAATTAAAGAAACTGCTAGTGAGCCGAATAACACAACATGCCGTACCTGGTATATCTCATCGGTTGTGGTGACAGATGAGACCATTAAGGATGCTGTTGTTTCCTTTGATAGCTTCAAGTCACCTGGTCCCGATAGCTTATATCCAGTTATGTTACAAAACCTGCTGCTGGTAACTCCGAAGAGAAACTTCGCTGCTAGCCTAGAACTTGCATGCATACCGAAACCCTGGCGAACTGTGAGAGTGGCCTTTAATCCGAAAAACGGAAAAAAAGTCTACGCGTGCACCAAGAGCTTCAGACGTATAAGTCTAACTTCCTTCATGGTGAAGAACATGGAGAGATTGGTGGAGATTACTTTTGCGAATGCATCCTCTGTACGAAATTTAACGTGCTGCAAAGGAGCGATAAACAAGACATGGTACCTGTCACGGTTATAATAAGTCCAATTATGCGTTGGTTGTGTGGTGGAACTGGCTGTCACGAAATTACGTCATTGCTGCTTTTACCACACTCTAAAGATCGGTTCGCCTCGGCTGCATGAGGGCTCTCCCTACTATGCCAGGCTCTGCTCTAGAAGCATTGATAAATCTCCCTCACCTTGATATTCATATCAGAGCCAGCACTTGCAAAGCTATCTTCCGTTTAAACAGAAGTGGTCTTTGGTACAACACACTCTAGAACCTTGATGACTTTGGGCGCCGACTGTCTTTTGACTCTGGTCTTATGGACATACCGTTTGATGCAATAACACCAGAACTCCTGCTACGGAAAAAAATACGAAAACCATTTTCCCTGTGCCCAGGAGTGATTTCCGCCAGAATCTGAGTAAGGAAGGAATGTAGTCGCGTCTTCAAGGATGGCTCCAAAAGGCCCCTGTGTCTCTTTGGATGACAACAGCTTTAGATTTCACTCTTCGGTACGAAACCTTGCGTTTGCCTTCCACGCGTAAACCTGATGGCAACGAACTATACTGTGAAGAATCCATGGAGGTGGCGAAGCATTTGTATCTGTAGCGACAGCCAAGCTACGCTTAAAGCCTTGTTGAACCCTCTTACGACTTCCAAACTACCTCGAGAACGCAAGCTATATTCGCTGAGTCTTGTCTAAGTTCCTGATCGCAATGGGATCACGGGAAATTAAATTGCTCATGAACTTACTAGGCAGGACATAGAGGGAAGTTTTTCCAGACTGGAACTTACGTTAAGTCTGCCTGCGTAGGCGGTTAGGGCTTCCATTGACAGTTGAATTTCATATGAGCACAAGTGCAAACTCTCAACTGCAGGGAAGACTGCGGGGTATTTACGGGCGTCATGACGAGGCACTACACTTTTGCTAAGTACTTGAATGTGCTAGGCATAAGTGATACAACGTCCTACGATGTTTACTGTGAAGATGATGACGACTACCCCTGTGAATGATCCGATTACGCTCGCACCAAGTTGCAGGTACTCTGCATTGAAGTTGTAGGTGCTGGTACTGTAGGCTCTTTATCTTTAACGCTTACTCGACGTTCTTCGAAAGACTGAGAAAAAGCAGATAAAAAGAACTTACAAGGAGTACAATGCACTAGTTCTTTCCAAGTGACCACCTTGTGACAGCAAAGTGCTGTTCTCTTCGTGGTTCATACATCTACTCCATTCTCCATTGATGGAAACGGACCCCTGGAGAATTTTCATCCGCGTTCTTGAGTGTCCATGTTTCTGCACCGCAAACCAGGACTGGGATGGCCAGTGTTTTGTATAATGTCTTTTGATACCACGAGAGAGAGCTTTGCTACTCAATTGCGTTCATAGTCCAAAAAAGCAGCGATTAGCAAGAGTGAATCTTCATATGATTTCCGCGCGTGTCGTTGTCGGAGTTCATAGCGGCGCCGAGGTCCATTACTGCCTTAAATTTGCAACTGCCTATCGTAACGTTTTATCCTAGACGTCGAAGTTGTGTGTCCCTCTTTGTTGACAGCGCATACTATGTTCTTCATTTGTTGAGCGCAAAACTCCTAACTGTAGCTTCTGCTTCAATAGTCGCAAACGCCTCATTGACACCTCGCTGTGTATGGGAGTCACTGAAGATTGTGCCTTAGGGGTTGACCTACGAGCTTCGGACAATTCTTTCAAGAACTGTGTTCAAAATATCCTATGACAACGCATCGCCTTTGTCATTACCGACCTTGGTGACTTGGCAGGGATCTGACGTAATTTGAAAGTTTAACCTAAGGTAGATTTTGCTGGCCTAAAACTATACTGAATGTGGCTGATCGACTGTTGATGAAAGGTCCTAGGCATTCACATAATATGGCAGACAGAATTTTGTATACGAAGTTGGAAGACTTATTCCCCTTTAGTTCCATTCGTCGGGCATACTGTCGTCGACCCAGATTTTGGGGATAAGTTGGTGTATGCTCCGTGTCCAATAAAGACCTGCTGCTTTAAGCACCGTGGGAGTAAAGCCACCGGGTCCAGCAGCTTTGTTGGACTTAATTTGGAAATTACGCTCCTGACTTTATCACAATCGCGTGGATAGAAATGTTGTACTCGTATACCATCGTCCAGGGAGAATGGTTAATTCTATCTCACGGCAGGATATTGTTATATTAACAGTCTGCAGGAATATTCGATGCAGATTCAAACCGTTCTGTGCATCCGCTGTTTTTCAAAATTTGCCTCTCTGTATTCCCCGGGCCCCCGCCCAACTGTCAAGCCTTCGCCCATCAATGACGTTGTCTAATAAAAAGCGGGGGCAGAGCATATTACTTGTCTTACCGTAAACATCTTCAGATGACGCCACCGAAGGTTGCTACGATTTGATCAGTTACAAGTTGCCGGTAATAGGTCTTGTTGGTGGCAAGACCACCGGTAGTCCCTACCAGGACTTAGATCACGGTACCATGGGAGTCAGGAGCCCCCCGGATTTCGATCTGGGTCTGACTTGTTGAGGTAGGCCCCCTTGTGGGAGCGTCATGTTGGCGATGGTTTAAACCCAAAGTCGCGGGAAGGCTCTTCCTGTTGGTTTAACCCAATGTAGAGTAGCAATAAGTAGTGGGTGCTGTGACCCTAAGAGCAGCAAAAGGTTTTAGATCGGCCTCGACCCATACCAAGGGTGAAACTTGGCGCTCCAACACAAGTTCTGCTTTGGTATTATACTATTAATGTAGGTAAGCGATGGCAAAGCGTATCCTTGCTCCCATGGATGTATGGCATCCCATAAACCTAAGTCTACACGACAGGTGTTTACGATAGAAACCTAGAGACTATGTCTACATTCCTCATCGAACCAGAGGTTTCTTTGTGTGTTGGTGGACATGATTGCCAGAAATATTCATCGAACCAGAGGTTTTCGGTTGCAACGTTTCTGTTAGCTATTAGGCATCGAAACCACTGGTCTTCTGCACTACGCGTTGGTTACGTAAGTAGCATTTTCTGCATAATATAATACCTGAAATGCTCTCTGTTGACAGTGTTGAACGCTTTTCCGGTAGTCAATTATCAGCGCACTGTTCAATGATGATCCAAGGGTGTTAAAATGTCGATTGAGTGTGGATCCAGCTTGTTCTGTATCGAATGTATCTGCAAGTGTAGTTTTATTTGCCCTAGTAATCCTTTGGCTTTTATTTTAGCCACTGCAGGAAGCACTTGTACATATTGCTGCCGTTTGATCTGCCCCTCATCTGAAAAGAGTACTGTTTAAGGCTTTTAACGGATGTCGGCTAGGGCGATGACAACCTGTCAGTTTTTAAGTGACGTTTTACATTGCACTATTTTCATCTACTGCTACGGTAGCAGGCTGTGTAAAAACCTATTGCAAAATGATCCATTTGAAGCTTTCACAGTAAGCAATTTTTGGTCCTGACGATGCTATTGTTAAGTATTCTAGCCCAATACTGGGATTTTCGAACTACATAAGGTTGTGTTCTCGTGCCATCTGACTGAATACTTCTAAAGCGGTGAATTTGGTTCGAGGTTACTTGCTGGTAAGACACCCAGCTGGTCGTTGAAGATGTCCTTCTCATCGTCCGACGAGAGCTTCGTCTAGGCGTTACGCTGTTTAAAAATGACCCTCCATAATCTGGTCTGGAACGTGCCCATCAGAGTCCAAGCCCTGTAGGGTTACCAGGAAACAGCAATCTTGATTATTGCTGATGCTATGAATATTCTCACTTCAGCTTCCTGGGTTCTCCCGGATACTTTTCCGAAATTCTCCTGGGTTAAAGGAATTGTATGGACACTCACATCCTGTATCGAAAGCGTCTTCGCATTCCTGAAAACTAATCATAATCCGAGTACAATATCCCTCATCCGAGGCATCTGGCAAGTTATTAAGGCTATTTCGGATAGAATAGTCATTTGCTTATTTGATAAACAAATGGAAGAAGGAATCTTGAACTGCTGACCCTTCCTTCCTATCGGTTGCTTAGTGAGTAGAGACTAACATTTGCCATACACGAATGGTGTTGTCAGAGTAGCCGGCGAAAAAAGTCTGTCCATCGGTGGACAAGGCGGCCTTTAATGTTTGCGAAACAATCCCAAATCCGAGATCTTGTTGGATGAACCATAAGCAACCCACAGCCAGTAGCGGTTTAGTGAGAAACATAAAGCATTGATGATGTGATTGTGTTCCAAAGTGTACAAGTTCTTGCCGTCATTACAATCCCACCAGAGAGCCTTGGCGTCCTTGCCTCCGGAGGTACATAGGAAACCATCGGGCGAAGCGGTAACAGTATTCAACTAGCCTCTGTATCCATGGTGATTGTTCTTCAACTTGCAATTGGCCAAGTTCCAGACCTTAACGGTACGATCCCAACCGCACGAGACGATAATTGGGTTCGAGTGGTTTGGTGAGAAACGACCGCATGACACCCAGTCACTGTGTCCATCTTCTTGGATAGTGTACTTGCACTCGGCCAAAGTGTTCCACAACTTGATGGTGTTGTCCCGGTCTGTTCCGGGTGTGGTCATCAAAACGACGGGTTGTCTTGACAGCGGCCAAATCCCAGAGACGGAAGGTCTTGTCCCAGGTGCCAGACAATGCATAGTTGCCATCGGATGAGAGGACAACGTCACTGATAAAGTGTGAGTGTCCATACAACCGCTCTGTGGGAAACCTTAGTTGTTGTCCCCATCGCGGGTCAATTTCCAGGCAATGCGGATTTTATCGCCAGAAGCGGAGGTGATTGTGTCGGGATCCTTTGGATTGGTAGCGATTTGGATAACCCATCCATTGTGGCCCAAAAGGGTGCCACACAATTGCAATGTCTCAGACATTTATCGGAAAAATTTTTTTAGAGCTTAGGCAACACGCGTCAGAGGTTTCTTCTTCAAATAAATAATCTAAGAAGGAAGAGATTATTTAAGAAGGTTAATCATGCGAAACAGATTTTAGCCGTATGATAGGCTCGTATTAGTTGTAGCTCGTATGGCGCTGTATTGTTTTTTTTTTTTCAGTTCTCTACAAATCAACAATAAAAGCTACACCCGAGCTTAACAATAAGGACTGAGTTGTAAATGGATTCACGGCTATAACAATCGCTGTGTAATCACTTTTTCACATTGAATGAAATATTGAAGTATCGCATGCATTCGTTTTTGAATGTACTCGTAAGATGATAAGGCATCACCTTTATGACACTTGCAAAAGCATGCAATTAAAAGGAATAATCTTTAACTAATCACCTCTCATTGAAAAACTATTCAGTATGCATCAAGCGCAGCACTAGACAGTTTGCAGCTTAGAATGCAGTTCAGGATGTATACATACTGGGGTATACTTTGGATTTTTTCAATTATATTCAACGTCTGTAGAGCGAGTCCTCTACCTCAGATAGTGGTAAGATTTATTTTTAACTTATAATTTCTAAAGCAGCTATTGTATTTACTTGTAAGCCCTATGCCTGTGGACAAGGATTACGTTACGCCAATGGACAATGCATTTCGAATGGTAATGCTTGTATAAAATGCTCACCGTTTTCAAGAGCAAATTTTAATTTTATTCTGCAGTGCCAATAGTGACGCAACCATGTACAACAACTGATCCGTGCTGTTCATGTCAAACAACAAGTACACAAATATGTCAGACAACCCAACCCTGTCAGACGACACAAGTATGCCAAACAGCACAGCCATGTCAGACAACGCAGTCAACACAAATAGTACAACCATGCGCAGTCCAGCAATGTCAGACAACGCAGGGCTGCCAGCCATGTACAATTACACAGCCCTGCCAGGCAACGCAAACATGTCAAACAGCTGTGACACAACCGTGCCCGATAACCGTAATAGAACCATGTCCAAAGCCACCACCAATAATCTGTCCATGTCCACCACCGCCACCTCCAACAACAGCAACTCCACCAACAACAACCCCACCAATAACAACAACAACTCAAGGACCTCCAGGCCCGATAATAGAATGTCCACTAGGAACTATTCGCATATTTAACTACTGTCATCTCATATATTGCGGTAGCGGTATTTATCGAAATGGCAAGTGCATTATTACCGTGTGCCCAGAAGGAACAATTTGGACCGGTTCACGCTGTAAACACCCAGAACCCCAGAACCAAACATCACTTTACATTTCAAATGTCATCAATACAACCGTTGATCACACATCTGATAATCATGTCATTAATTATATAAACAATTTGGTTATCAATGTGACAGATTCACCAATTATAATACCTCCATCACCATCTCCACCACCAATTGAACTATCTCCAACTCCATTGCCTCCATCAAATTGTTGTTACATTGTAACGCCGCAAACATGCTTCTGGGAAGGAGATCAATACAAGTGTGCAAGTCGGAAATATCGTAGATGCGGTTCCATTTGTACCGCACCGTATATTTACTTGAAGCCACCTATTGCCATGCCGCCACCAACACAAACATGTGAACATCAACAATGCGGTAAGTCCCTAAATATTCATTATTTGTGAACACCAATCAACCAAAAAACTTTGTCTTTTAAAGAACCATTTTATCCGGACTGCACCGCTTGCGACAATATGACCGGCTATTCCTGTCAAACATACTGTCAACCAACAATCTGTCAAAAAACTCGTTGTCAATCCATTAATTTAATGGGATACTGTCACTCTTATCCCGGAGCAATAGGCTGCAGGCGAACAGATGGCTGCTTGAATGATTGGTGTTATTAAAAGATCCTATATCAGGCGTCCTCAAATTCTTGACGCATTTTCTTTGACATTTTTTTGAATATGTATTTAGTACATTGTTGAAATAAATATACACATATGTTTTACTTTACTTCGGACTTGAGTACATAATTAAGGATACGTCTTAGATTGCAAATACACAGATATATTGAAGTGGCATCACTCAGGGCACTTATCTGGGTTGGATTGTTTTTGGACAGGCTTCAAACGGAACTTGAACGGAGCGCAAGTAACTAACTATGTCGATTGACGATGACTAGGATACATGTTGCGCAATACGTGGTAGAAAGCTTGGTCAATCCAACAGTAGTTATGATACAAAAGTTTCTTCGGCTCTTGAAGAAATACATCGCCTTCCTCCGCCAGTATGAAGAGTAGCCAGAAGAGTTAGGTTCGTTGAACATACGAGTACCTCATTATTCCGCCAAGAAAAAGATTCCGATTTCGGGCATTTTTTGTAAGTGGCAATTCTTATATGAGTGGCGCTGAGGAATTTACTCACGTTACATTATTCGATGATGAGCGATGAGCCGGGGATCTGGGCAGCGATTGATCGAAAAACTGCTAACTGTCATATAACCTGATATCCTGAAAACCAAGTTTGTAGCGTAGTGCTTGCTTGTAGTAAACCCTTACTCATGCAACGGCATCCTACGACTACGTGGCAGAGCTCACAACCCTATACGGAAGAAATTTTAAAATGTGACGAGGCAGCTCATAGCTTCGGATAATAACGACTAAAGGACAACGATCTTACAATATTCTAACCCTCAGCGACCCCAACTTAACCGTTGCTAGACTAAAGACTGCCAATTGCTTCTACTGGCTGGCATCAGCATATCTTGGCCCCAATCATGTGGGCCCTCTCACCGGTGATAACCTAGAAAGGGTGGTACTGGAAGCTGGAAGGCAAAAAACTGCCCTCATCATCGTATGCGGCGCTAATGCTCATCACACGGTATGGGGCTGTACCGTCATCAACGATAGAGGTGAGTCACTTTTTGATTACATTATACGTGCTAACCTCATTGTTTGCAATATTGGCAATCAGCCCACTTCTATAACAAGAAACCAACAGGAAGTGCTAGATGTTTCCGACAACATCACGTAAATGCTAATGAACTGGATGGTATTGTCTGAACACTCGTTTTCAAACCACAGATACATCCAATTCAGCCTAAGTGATGCTCCTCCCAGCCAACCAGCATTCCGGATTTATCGGAAAACTGATTGACTCTCAAGTCCCCCACGTTGCACCAACGAAATTGGCATAGAAGTCAAGGAATTCACCCTGGCTCTCAATTAGGCTATGGCCGCTTTCTGCCCTCTTCTTCAACTTAAAGGCAAGAAAAAGTTGCACTGGTGGAGATCAATACTGGGACTGCTTAGAAACACTTGCAGAAAACTTTCCAATCTAGCAAAAAGCACAAGAAAAGTGACTGACTGGGATTCATACAAAGAATCCCCCAAAATATACAAAAAAGAACCGAGGAAGGCAAAGCGACAATCCTGGAGATCATTCTGGGACGAAATCACAGAAACCTCTGAGACATCGCGGCTAAGAAAAATCGTCTCTACTATACAAATCCTATGATGCCTAGTTGTTTGAAAAAAACCGATGGCTCTTGGACAACCTCAAGCGATGAATCACTCAATCTGCTACTGGACACCCACTTTCCAGGTGGGTCCCAATTCACGGGCAGTAGTAACCCAAACAGGCCTACTGCAACCGGGACCAAAATTCATGGTCTGATTACAAGAGACACATTGCTGTGAGCACTGCATAATATAATACCTGCACTGTAAATACCTACCGAGCTACAGACGTCCACACCCCAGATATTATCCTGCCTACGCTAGAAAAGATTATGAGGAGCTGTGTAGAACTGATCCACATTCCACTGTCATGGAGAGAAGTCAATGTAGCTTTCATTCCCAAGGATGGAAAATATTCTCATGTTGTCCCAAAGGACCTCAGGCCTATAAGTCTATCATCTTTCCTTCTGAAAACTCTAGAACGACTGATTGATACCCATATACGAGCTAAAATTGATCCAAGGCTTTTGTCAACGGCTCAACATGCCTACTGTAAAGGAAAGTCGATGGAGACGGCTCTGCATTCACTGACTAGCCGCATCGAACGATCCCTACACTATAGAGAGTACACAATGGTCACTTTCCTGGATATAGAGGGTGCCTTTAATAATGTCAGCACATCCGCAATCACAACTGAGCTGTCAATTCTGCAGGGGAGATGATCAGTCTTATGTTAAATATCAGGATATCCCAGTTAAATATCCAAATTGGGTGGGGCTTCTGCGAAAAGATATGTCAGCAAAGGTACACCGCAAGACGGTATCCTTTTTTCCCTTCTCTGGAACTTAGTGGTTAATGAACTGCTGATATGCCTGGAAGCGGGTGGTAGCAGGGTGATTGCCTATGCGGATAACTTTGCTATAGCCGTCTCAGTTAAGCATCTTAATACCGTTAAAGAACTCCTTCAACTAAATCTCAACAGATTAACCCGTTGGGCAGAACGCCCGGTACCAGTTTAGTCTTTTCCGATACAGCAAAATATTTAGGTCTTATTTTTGATAGGAAACTAAACTGGAAACGTACAGTAGCTTTGTTCTCATGCAAAAAAGCCATTGGGAACAAATGGGGCCTTCAACCTCGCATAAGCCACTGGCTATAACATCGGTCATAAGACCGATACTCACCTACGGGGTGGTTGTCTGGTGAACGGCCTTTAACAATGCAGTCAACTGCATACACTAAGCAGAGCCCTAAGAACAGCATGTCTATGTACAATATAAGCGGAGCCCTACGATCTACACCCTCCGTGGCATTGGATATTCTGTTTCACTTGACACCCCTGGATAAGTTCAGTAGGCAAGTAGCTGCGACTGCAGCTATCCGTCTTAAAGCGGCAACACAATGGACAAATAATTTATTTTGCAGCGCAAATATTCTTAATATGTCAGGAATCCTCACAAAGAACATCGATTACACCATACCTGAACATTGGTTTGACAAAGACTTCCATGTAAGCTTCTCCTCTAGATTCTTCTGGGAGGAAGATGCTTTCGTGGAGGACAAGTCAATCCACTTTTACACAGATGGATCTAAAACCAATAGAGGGGTTGGTGGCGGTGTTTTCTAAAATAAGCTAAATCTAAGCCTCTCTTTCATTGTAGCATGTTCCAGGTGGAAATTTTGGCGATTAAAGAGGCCCTGTCGTGGCAAAAGAAAAATGTGATATCTGCAAGGGATATCCGCATCTTTTCGGATAGTCAGGCCGCTATCAAATTCAGGGGCTCGATCTCGTTAAATTCTAAATCCGCCCTTGAATGCCGAACATATCTTATGGAGATGGAAGAGCAATTAAACCTTCACTTTTGTTGGGTGCCGGGCCACAGAGACATTCCAGGGAAGTATAGAGCCGATGAACTCGTCAAAATTGGAACCACTCTATCTATTCTACCGGAAAAGGGGAGCATAGGTATACTAATCGTTACTTGCAAATTAATATTAAAGCTGGATGCCAATAAAAAAACAAACCTTAGGTGGACTATTAGATCAACATGTCTAGCAACTAAAAAGATCTGGCCTAAGAGTCTGATCCTCCTAAATAGGAAACTTCTAAGCGCCATCATATGTGTCATCACTGGACACTGTCTCACAGGCAGGCATGCAAGAAGGCTTTGCGTCTTTACAAACAATTTCTGTAGAAGCTACATGGACGAGGAGGAAGAGGAGACAATCCTCCGCCTACTCTGCACATGTCCAGCTATCTCCCAGAGAAGAAAACTTCACTTAGGAGCTTTCTTCTACAATGACCTAAACGATCTAAAGATCGTAAGCTCAAACTGGTTCCATTAGTAAGAGGATCATAGTTCCACGTGGCATCACAATGGGCCAATAGGCCTAAGTGGGTTGGTGTTTCCAACAACTACTCTTACCTAGCCTCGATTGCTAGAAAGCAGACATAATAACCATCCAAGTAGTGCGAAGGATGGAGAATATTACAGACAACTGGTGCGACACCATAAGCGACAGGGGCAGCATTGCAGCAGATTCACCGTAAGGGTAAATTCGCTAACATAATCCACATAAACGCCATCCCCGAAACGACCAAACCCAATGTGGCTTGTCTTTACTAAAGTTGAGCATTTATGAGGCTTATGCTCGGTCCTGATCGTCTGAATTCCCAAAATGGGAATCACCTTCGTAAACAGACGCAGGCTTATGGATTTTGCGACGGGATGCAATGTAACTATGACCACAACATGGTTTCCACACCTTGACATTCCTAAAGACCTGGCTGACTCTTGATCAACAAACCGTGTCATATTGCGAATAAAAGAAGAAATCAAAAAGCTACACTCAGCAAAGGACGACGGAGCTTGTGAGAGTTAAGGACAGCCGTTTTTTTTTTTCTGGAAATTATCATAGCAAGAACACTCAACGGAAAAACTTTCGTGAGAACCTTACAAATAGAAGCATCGTTTCCAGCTGTACATTTCAAACTGCTGATTTCGCCGGCTTGCCAGCGCATTATGCGCTTCCTTACCAGAAAGAGTAGATACTGGAATGCAAAATCCAGTAGGAATCTGCAAAATTACACATCAATGCAACTGGAGAGGACCGCATACCTTACGAATTTGACTCTAGTTTATGGAAAAAACTTACGGTTGCATACAACTTCATTTTCGATGTGGGGAAGGTGCCCTCCAGCTTCAGGAAAAACGTAATCTTCCCACTCTTCAAAAAAGGATATCGCAATTACAGTGTCATAACCTTCCTCAACTCAATAATGAATCGGCTAACCGCCTCGGCACAGACAAACAAACTACTCAGTGAGTTCGAAGTTGCGTTCAAAAAACAAAACTATTCTACAGTGGATAATACGAGTATCTTCATGTCGACGAGTATTGCTGGGACAAGGACAAAAAGGCAGACAGAAGATCACTTTTCTATAAACTTAGTAATCTGGGAGTGTCAACGAAAGTACTTGGGGTTATACAAAGTCTTTACGATGAGAATAGAACTTGGATTTCCTGAATATATGAGTGTATGTAGGTTTTTTGTCAATAAACACAGTCCTTTACTTATAGCTACCACTTTAGTAAGAACGTCGGCAGGTATTTCTTCCGTTGGTAAATATTCAAGTTTAATGTCCCCCTTGGATAAAATATCTATGTACATGTTTGGTACTTTGATGAAAGGCATGATTTTCAACAAGGATTCTGGCGCCACGGTTGTCGTTGTATAAGATTATTCCGCTTATGTCTCGTAGGCCAAGTTCCTTTAGGAAAGTTTGAAAATGGATGGCTTCCGATACACCTGTGTATTCGGTTTCGATCGAAGATAGAGCCACAGTTTTTTGCTTTTGTGATTTCCAACGAACCCCCTTATGTCCACCTTGCAATTTGATGTATACCGCAATCCATAGTCTATTGTTCCTTGAAGGTATCGTAATACACGCTTCGAAGCACCCCAATGAGCATCGGTAAAGCAACTGTTAAATTGAAAAAGAACACTTGTAGCATGGGAAATACCCAGTCGAGAACAAATAGCAGCATATACCAACCCACCAACCAACCCGGGCGCTTTTCTTGCCCGGACACCTTTTCGTCCCTGACAAACTTTGAATCTGGTTGGATTGGAATAGTAAGCTATTTGGCGTGCTCCACATTAAATCTCTAGTCTGTAACAGGTTTCGAATATATCCCTTTTGACTTATAGATATGCCTTCTGAGTCATGCGTAATTTTGATCCCAAGGCAATATTTTGCTTCTCCAAGATCTTTTAAATCAAATTCTAGCATGAGATTGCTTTTAATTGAATTAATCCTGTTTAAATCCTTGGAGGACATAAGAACATCTTTACATATAATTCCTTCGGGGTGTAACTAGATGACGTTATAACTCGATAACCGCTGGGCCGATTTTCTTGATTCTTTTTTTGTTTTCTTCGTATTGCTGTATTTCAGGTTTAGGCAGAAAGAAAATTCAGGAAAATCGGTTAATTCGCACTTTTCGAATTTCTCGCATTTTACGATAGTTGACGTGGGGGAATCTGACAGTTTATTTGTATGCGTGTTATTGTTTTGTTTTACAAAAGTGAATTAAGTAAATCGAGAATTTCAGGTTAATATACGAGGGTTATCTGAAAAGTTTCCGACAGAACAATGATAAATTTTTTCACAATTTTTTTTTTATTTTTCTACGTAGTCTCCTTGTAACTCTCCACACTTATCCCAGAGATGCTCCCATCTCTCTAACCAAATAGTAGTTGGCGTTTTTTTCTCTGCAAAATAATTATTCACGAAGGTGATTGCCTCCTCATTTGGCGAAAATCTCTATCCTCCGGCGCAGTTTTTAGATGAGGGAACAAAAAGAGTCGCTTGGGGATAGATCTAGATAGGCGGATGGTCAAGCAGTTCAAACCGTAATTCATGAATTTTCGCCATGGCAACCGCTGAGGTGTGAGACGGCGCGGCATGTTGTCTTAGTGAAACAGGATTTTCTTTTTCTGCAAATGTGGCCGTTTTTCCGCAATTTCTGCCTTCAGCATGGCAAGTAATAGTGCGTAGTATGCTCCTGTAATATTTTTTCCTTTTTGAAGATAATCGATTAAGATAACTCCCTTACTATCCCAAAAAACAGTCACCATCACTTTCCCAGCCGAAAAAACAGTTCTCGCTATTTTTGGAGCCAGCTCGCCCTTTGCAGTCCACTGTTTTGACTGAATTTTTGTTTCTGGCATATAATGGTGTATTCATCTACAGTAATTAATCGGCGCTGATTCTGTTGGCAGGAGACTTCAGACAAACGTTGCCAGTGATTCCCAGTGGGACTGCTGCAGATGACCTCAATGCTTGCATGAAGGCAAAATCGTTGTGGAAACACGTGAAAGTATTGTCGTTGACCACGAATATGAGAGTTCAGCTTCAAAACGTTCAAAGAGCTGAACAATTTTCAAAGCAATTGCTAAAAATTGGTAACGGAAAAGTCCCAGTAAATGCGACGACAGGGTTAATAACGTTTCGGCATGATTTCTGCCAATTCGTGGATTCACAAGCGTCTCTCATCGACAATGTGTTTCCCGAAGTAAATCGAAATCATCGAATCACGCTTGGCTTAGTGAACGCGCCGCAAAGAATATCGACGCATGGAATTTCACCATTCAATCGCAAAATGCCGGCGATTTAATGTCATACAAATCAGCTGATTCCACCATTAATCAAGATGATGTAGTGAATTATCCGACGGAGTTTTTGAATTCCTTGGATATACCCGGATGCCCACCGCGTAATTTGCAAATCAAAAACGGTTCCGTCATCATAATGCTACGAAATTTGAATCAAGCACGACTCCGTTGCGTATTCCGTTAATCACGACCGATATTCCTTTCGGTTTCAAAAGATTACAGTTTCCAGTCCGATTGGCATTCCCAATGGCAATCAACAAATCTCAGGGACAATACTTTAATGTTTGTGGCCTGAATTTGGAAAATCCATGGCCAATTATATGTAGCGTGCTCACGTGTCTTCAAGCCATCTACTTTATTTGTGTATGCTCCAGACAAAAAAGGAAAAAATGTCGTTTATCAGAAAGCACTGCAGTAAAGCCGATGAATTACCGACACGTGAATCGCTACAATTTCAATGAAAGACAATGAATTCGTTTCGATTAATGTTTACACCATCTGAATTACGTTTGTTTGTTAGTACAACTCGGCATTCAACCCTTTTTTACTCTGCATGCCCTCACACCTCTTTCGAGGTATCATTCTTGATTAATCTTTTAACTTCATCCATAATTGCATTTTTCCATTCAGCACAGTTATGCCCCTGTAGAGCTTCCTTGAAACTTACTTCTGAGTTAAAAGCCTAAGTCACTACATCGTTATCGAAAATGTTTTCCTTACCGTTTTCATCAGGGTTGTACAACTGATCAGGACCTTGATCGCCCGTTACCTCAGATGGTTTTGTTTTTTTCTTCTAATGAGTGCTCGCTCAAGGAGTTTGTGTACCCTTAAAATGTTCGTACACAACGCGGTCGAAGCAAAATCAGGGAGGATGGAAAGAGAGGTACCGGTGAACGTTGGTTTTAAATGTTTGAAAGTTATAATGACTAGGAAATAAAGAGCTAGGCAGGGCATTCCATAAGCGAATTGTACCTCATAGGAACGATATTTTAGAGTGCGTCCGAAAGTGGACTTGAGGGTATACTGATGAGCATTCATAGCGAGACGAGTGTTACGGTTGAAAGTTTAAATGGGCGGAATGTTACTGGCGATTTTTATGGAACACTGGTGGTGGAAATAGCGATAAAACAGAGTGTGATACGAGACATTACGTCGGTGTTCGAGGGTGTCCTTTGTTTGAGTGATAATAGTATCACCTATGTTTTATCGCACATTTTTGAATCCTATCTAGCAGATGCAGAGAGGTTTTAGAAGTACCTGAACAGATGTGGCCATTGTACTCTAATTTTGGGCGGACGAATGCCTTATATATTGAAGCCAGATCGGAGGAGGTAAAATATTTCTTACATCGCTTGAGGAAACCTAGACATTTACCAGCATTTTTGATGACATCGAATATGTGATCATTCCAACGAAAGTTGTTACTGACACATATACCGAAAATGGAAAGTTTTGCGGATTCGATGATGTGTAAGTGCCATTCATGGATAACGGCTGGGTATTTGAATTTCGCTTTAATGACACAAGATAGCATTGTGTTTTGGAAGCATTAAATTCTACCCTGTTAGTGGTTCCCCAATTAGTTATGCTGTTTATATTAGAATTTAATGAGCTTAACATACGCTGCAGTCCCCGTTCTACAGCCGAAGAGCAGGGACGTGAATCCGGGAACGAGTATGAAAAGCAGAGATCACTGTCGTCAGCAAAGGAATATATGTATTGGATTAGAAGCAGTAGACAAGAGATCATTAATGAAAATTAAAAAGAGTGTCGGAGACAGAACGGAGCCCTGTGGTACACCAAAATTAATTTTGTGAATATCAGGCTTGAAACCGTCCAAGATAACTTGAACTGAACATTCCGGCAGGTAATTTCTAAGTAAGTAAGTAAGTAGAGAGTCGTCGATCCCAAAAGCACGCATTATCGACAAAAAAGCCATGCCAAAGATGCCAAACTCTGTCAAATAGAAATATCAAGTGCAACTATCTTGCTTTCGCTAGATTGATGTACGCTTTGGTTCCACTTTTCGGTGAGACATGCCATCAAATCACCAGTCGACCTGTTGCTACGAAAACCGTACTGCCGGTCATTAAGAAGTTTACATGTTTCGAGATATTTCATTAACTGACGGGTTATCAACTTTTCCATGATCTTGGAAAGAAGAGACGTAAGTACAGTGGGTCTGTAGGAGGAGAGGGAAGAAGATTCGCATTTTTTATGGACGGGCTGGACAAATGCTATCTGCTGGGAAAGTGTCCTTTTCAGAAGAAGAAGGGATATACCATCTGGACCACCGGATTTGTGAATGTTAAGATCTTAAAGTACTCTTGCTACTACACGAGTGCGAAAGTGGATTCGTCCCATTGAAGATTCGACGCACTCAAGTGTAGACGGAGACAGAGCACAATCCGGGAGTGTTGAGCTGGCCGCAAAGTGTGAAGCAATCAGATTGGCCTTGCCCAAAGAGCTGACAGCTGAAATGTCATTGCAAATGAGCGTTGGGATGGAGGATGAGGCAGAATTTCTAATGTTTTTGACGAACGACCAGAAATTGTTAATACCTTTGGGACATTTAGTATTTTTTGCCTCAATATTTGGTCGTCTTGAGAAAGATGCGCTTGAGAAAGACTTTGCAGTTATTCCTAGTTTATTTGAACTTTTTTCGGTTTTCCTTTACAGCTCGAGTCGTATCATACCTTTTCTTTTAGTCTGAAATTCTTAATCCGATAAGGGGTAAAGGATCTCATGCCAAGGAGAATGGTGTCAGTGATCATATCAGCAGCGGCATCCACGTCGTTATCAAGGAAACATAACGACCAGTTAAATTTTCTAAAGAAGCTATTAAGTCCGCTCCAATTGGCTTTCTCATATTGCCATATGGTTCTGTTAGGAATTATTTCTCTAACTATGTGGCCAGCATACGAGAAATTAGCTGATATGATACAAAGGTCCGACGGGCCTAGAGGGGAGTGCACATCAACTTGTCAGGGTGAGAAGTTAAAAACAAGTCCAGGGTGTTAGGGTATGACTATCAACGTCTGGTGGGCTCATTTACTAGCTGCGTTAAGTTGTTTTCCGCAGCGTAGATCTCTACACACCGTCCTTCGGGTGCTGTCTGTCCAGAATGTCGAAGCCAACCAGAATTGTATATATTGAGATCGCCAATCATATCGATTTCAGTATGAGGATACAGGGATACAATTCTTTGCATGGAGTCAGGCAGAGCATCAAACTCGTTAAAAGTCAAATTGCTGTCTAGTTTGAGGCTTCTGTAAATAAAGCAGCAGTGGATAATTTGCTTACGGAGATGGAATTTTATCCACATGAAATTGAATTCCGGATTGGAACATGGATCACATTGTGGTGGAGTTTGGCAAGCTACGTCACTACGCACGTAAATAGCTAGACCGCGGTGAGAAAAGAATAATGGCACTAGTTCGCTGATAGCTTCAGATCAGTGTGACCTGAGGGATGGGGGCCGAGAGATATCTGTCTTTCACTAAGTACCAAAACTGTAAAAAGACGTGGATTTGTGCAAAGAAATGATTACTTTTTACATCCACTCTGAATCCAAGTCATCATTACAAACAAACACAAAAAAATACAAACACCGACGATGCTACGCAAAGTTGTGTGGTGAAAATTCTATGTTGGTTTACGCAATCAAATTGATGAATTTGTGTAATGCCCTTACAACAATAGGATACAATGCAGTAACCAAATTTTCACCCACAACCCGATAACCATGGGTTGTTACAAAAACTCAATTGCCTTTGCAATATGACCGTGATACAGTGAAAGCAAGCAAGCAGCAGTATGATCAGGAGCAGGAGATGGAGGATGCCCGCACTATAATTTTATTTATTCATTTTTTTTTTTTCACTAAACGGCAAAACTAAAGTCACTTTGGTTTTGCCATTGAATTGTTTTTTTTTTATAGCAGTAAAGCAATACCAGCCGCATCGGAAGGTATCGAATAACCCGGCTTAGAAGGCTAGGTTGCATGAGCAACGGCTTCCCAACCCGGAAAGATTTTGACTCCATCTCAGAGGAACAACGCAATAGGCGATCCCATCTTATATGACTCAACTGAACGCAACTGGCAACAGACCATGCTAGCTGGAGAGGTATGTTAGCTGAGACCTTAGTCCACCTCGAACAGTAGTGCCATCTACGCAAGTAAGTAAGTAATGTCACAGAACTATGAACCATCTGAAGATCTATCAGTAAAAACACACCCTTTGTAAGTGGTCGTTGCAATCGGAAATTCTAGAGCCACATTTCCATAAGATCTTTGTGGGGTGTGCTCTACAATTCTGTAAAACTTAGAAAATAACCTGTGCAAAAGTCGAACTTTAGACATCCAGTCAGTTCACTATTAAGCCGCCATTAAACATGACATTTAATGCACAAAGTCAGCAGCTCGAACAAGTTTTTAAATGACGGCCGGTCAATGGTTTAAAAACGATTTACAAAAGCGTCCCTATATGTCTTCGAATTTAAACTGATAAGGCGCCCCCCTATTTGACATTAGCAAAAAAAAAAAAAGCATAAATTGAAACATATTTAGTATAGAAAGATTAAAGTTTAAATAAGTAATGCAAATTTAAATAATCTTCAGTTAGCATCGAAAGTCTCACAAGGCAATTTACGCTTTCAAAAATGGCTCCATACCCGCATCTATGCTCGTGCATAGCATGGACTGTTATACATATATATTTGTTCAATATTTGTGCATCAACTCCGATTCCTCAATCAGCAGTAAAACTTAATTAATTTTATTTGTTGTCATGTAATACTGTTTCTTTTTTTTGCATTAATTTTAAAGCCTTATACCTGTGGACAAGGATCGAATTCCGTCAACGGACAGTGCATGCCAAATGGTAAAATTTATCAACTTGCTTCTTATTACGTGAACCAGCCAATTATTATTATTTTTGTTCTTTTTCTTGGGGGGGGGGGTAGTCATTGCTCCAATTGCATTAGCACCTGCATCTCCGTGTGCAGCAGCAACTGTAATAAATCCAGTAACTCCTGTAGTGAGCCAACCGTGTACACAAGTTGCACAACCATGTCCATTGGCGCAGCCTTGGCAGACAACAGTACCATGTCAGGCTGCAGTAATACAACCAGCCCCTATGCCTGTAACACAGCCGCCAGTAATATATCCAGCATCACCAACAACATCCGCACCAATACCACCGCCGATAACAACTACAACTCAAAGGCCTCCAGCTCCGATTATTGATAAGAGATGTCCACCTGGAACTATCCTCATATTTGACTACTGTCATCTTATATATTGCGGTAGCGGTACTTATCGAGATGGCAAGTGCATTATTACCGTGTGCCCAGATGGAACAATTTGGACGGGTTCACGCTGTAAACACCCAGAACCCCAGAACCAAACATCACTTTACATTTCAAATGTCATCAATACAACCGTTGATCACACATCTGATAATCATGTCATTAATTATATAAACAATTTGGTTATCAATGTGACAGATTCACCAATTATAATACCTCCATCACCATCTCCACCACCAATTGAACTATCTCCAACTCCATTGCCTCCATCAAATTGTTGTTACATTGTAACACCGCAAACATGCTTCTGGGAAGGAGATCAATACAAGTGTGCAAGTCAGAAATATCGTAGATGCGGTTCCATTTGTACCGCACCGTATATTTACTTGAAGCCACCTATTACCATGCCGTCACCAACACAAACATGTGAACATCAACAATGCGGTAAGTCCCTAAACATTCATTATTTGTGAACACCAATCAACCAAAAAACTTTGTCTTTTAAAGAACCATTTTATCCGGACTGCAACGATTGCGACAATATGACGGATCCGTCTTGTCAAAGATACTGTAAACGTCCATCCTGTCAAGCAAACCGCTGTCAACAAGTTGATTTGAGAGGATACTGTGAATCCTCGCCCGGGGCAATGGGATGCAGGCTAACAGATGGCTGTATGGATGATTGGTGTTATTAAAGTCTTCCATCTGAAAAGTACTGGAATCATAAAATATTTTTGTAAACATTTTTTCAGGAAACTCTTTCAAATAAAAGGTATCCTGGTTTTATTTTACAATAGTTTTTTTTTTGTGATGGAAACGCGCTTTCCAGGTAGGCCGTGTCGAGTTAGTCAATACAAAGTGGCTGGTGTATCAGCCGAGGTACTATTGTTAATTTGCTTTGTACCAGTGCTACCTTTGTCACTCGGCGAGTTTGTCGTTATATCCTCCTTTTTAACGATGAAAACGAGTCTAAGAATTTGCTCCACGTTGGTAATCCTCTACATGAATCGGTTTTAAAAGAATCCTTCTGCACAAATGATATGATCAATCTATCAATCATCAATCAATGATCTACTTTCCCAGCGTAACCACCCTTTCGGCGGGCAAGAGAGAGCCTCCGGAACTAAAATGTTTCGCTTGGTACTTTCCCGGCATTTAGATTAGGAAGGAAATGGGAATAGGTCCCCTCATGCTGTGCAAAAAATTCAAGGCTACTGTAAAAAAAACATTACTAAAAAATAAAAGGCAGACGAAATAATTCAATGGGCGATTTATTTCGCGAAAAGATATGAAGTTTATGGTTAAACATGACTGACAACTAGTCTATTCCAAAAGCGAATTAGTTGCGAGTTGCTGCAGGTATTCAATTCGCCACCTTTTCGCCAATTTAGTGAAGTATTTCATACTATGCTGCCACAGTTCCCTCAGATTCGAAATATTCGAAGATTCGAAATAAATCTGCAGATCGGTTTTGGTTTACAGGTTGGGGACACATCTGCAGGAATTTCGCTGATGTAAGTGGAGTCAACTCCAACGAATCCTCGAAAATGTATGTCAGTGGCCTTTCGTTCATCAAAGCCTCAGCTTCGGTCAGCAATGTACCTAGTTGTTCAAAATTAAGCTTCGACTTACCAATGACCGCTTTGAGGCTATTTTTGATAGTCCTTATCAACCGCTCCCAAAAGCCTCCCCACCAGGGGGCTTTCTCGACTACAAAGTTCCACTTTATTCTCTTCTTCGCCATAAAGCCTGGCAGCTCTTCCGTTTCGAATATACGTTTTACGTCTCTCAATTCCCACGACGCTCGGCGGAAACATTTTACATTATCGGAGTATATTGTAGACGGTGTGCCGCGCCTTGCTATGAAACACCTCAAAGCCATGATACAGCTTTCCGTCGAGCATCTCGTCGTCAGCTGTATGTGGACAGCTCAGATTGCTGCACATGTGAACAGCAGCAAATATGCTTTCCGCATCGTTCCATCAACAGCTTCGTAGAACTGAGGACCGACGAAATCGATACCAACATTATCGAAAGGCCTGGTCAACGTAATTCGGTTGAGCGGTAAAGGTGCAAGTGGCTGGGAAGCAGGCTGACCGAACAACTTTTTACATATGAGACAGTTTTTGAGCCGCTTCTTTACAACCTTGCGCCCCTTGATAACCCAAAAACGCTCTCTCATCTTGGCAAGGACAGTTTTGATTCCACCATGTAGCGTTGTATGATGATAGTCATCAACAATTAGCATCGTAATTTTCCTCAAGCAACTGAAGTCTACCTCCTACTCTGAGAAGCCTGTTATCGTCCAGGAATGGGCCAAGTTTTCGAATGTTGGATGATGGTTCCAAAGTGCCATTTTGCTTCTAAGAAAAATACTCATTAGTAAAACTTGTTCGATGTACATACCTTAGCCAGGACAGCTCGGCATCCTCCAACTCCTCCTTTGTCAGAAACTTCTCAAAATGTTCTTTCTGTTGTGCTAAAATTGTCGCAGCTCATGACGGCCTACATCGGCTAGTTCTGCTTTTTATCGTGGCCATGTCCTTGAGCTTCAGTTAGCAGACTCATTTTGGCACTTTACATCTGCAGTAGCATATTGACTTCCAAGAACAGCAAGATTGAGCCAACTTGGCCCTCGTGTCCATAATGATGACAACTGTCTTGTCTCCAGCTATTCCTCTAGTTATTAAATCAGCCGGGTTGTCTTTGTCTGAACAATGACCTCAATCAGCAACTGATATAGGGTGACGAATTTCTTCAACTCTACTCTGCACATACGGTTTCCATTTCTGCACCTGTCCGTATATCCAATTTAATGCGATTTTTGAATCGGTCCATAGCGTGTACTTCTTGATAGGAATTTTGAGTACGTGTTTGAGATATGCACATAATCTGGCAGCGATCAACGCCGCTGTGAACTCCAATTTGGGGAGAGGTAGCCACTCGATCCCGCTCATCTTGATAGGTGCTACTCGACTTTTGGAGCACAAAAGAGAAACTGTTACATCACGCTCCGAATCAACAGTTCGCAAGTAAGCAACTGCACCGTAGGCTTTCAGGCTGGCATCTGCAAAAATGTGACACTGGACTTCGTTAATTGGTGTTAGTGCTAAAGCTGATCTGGGTATAGTCATCTCTCTTAGTTGCAATATATTCCTAATGCAGTCTTTCCACTCGCACATCAAATGGTCCCATTCCAGTTTTTCTCTTCCACGGTGCTTGGAATAATATTTTTAAATTGATGACCGTTGGAGCAATTATTCCCAACGGATACAAATTTGGCATAGTCACTGTACGGTGACTATTCTTGTAGACGAACGTGTAACGTAGCAAGAAACATGACTCCACAATCGGTGATACATTTGCTGCAGTGTTTCTAAGACGGAGCACTTGAATTAGTTCAAATGAGTATTAAGTCACTTGCACCGTGAATCAATTGTGCTATATTTATGTTATTGGTATTCTGTTGTGTGGTTTGCTTCTTGATATGCTACATTTTGTCTCGTAAGTCCAATCAATCTTCCATATTTTCTGCATGACCAACCAACGATAAGGAATTAAACTTCCATTCACATATTGATGAGATAATCCTCAAAGCCAACTCATCGCTCGGTTTTATCAAACGATGGTCTAAGGAATTTTGTAATCCTTATGTGACAAGATCAATTTACATTACCCTTGTCCGGCCCCTTCTCGAATATGCTAGCTAAGTTTGGTCCCGCTTTCAGCCAGTTCATATATCCCGAATCGAGAACATTCAGCGTCGTTTTCTTCGATTTGCCCTTCGTGGACTACCCTGGGATGATCCCTTTATCTCACCACCCTATCATGACCGCATCAAGCTCCTTAACCTGAATACCATCGAAAAACTCACTGCTCTCTGGTTCTGTGGATTACGCTGCCCTTTACAATTCTATTTCCTTCAACACAAACCCTTGTAACTTAAGCTGTCCTCGTCTCTTCTATATTCCAACCCAACGCACCTCTTATGGTTCCAACGAACCAATCTCTCGCATGCTCCGTAAGATCAACTCCTCAAACCTCCTCCTTTTTGATTTTAACGTGGGCACTTCTCATTTTAAACTTGATCTCCTCCACCATTCCCTTACTTCCTAGCCTTAGTTAGTCTAAGTTTGTATTAAGCGAAATAAATTTAGGTCGTCAGCCCCCACCAAATTAACAATAATGGATTCGGCATGTTGCTTAAGCTCTTGGTGAAGAATTTAGATGGAAGGACATGAGCGTGCAGTGAGTTTTGGTGTGCACGTCGAGGTATTTGGCTCAGTAGGCGTGAAGAGGTGATTATGCATTTTGTCGGATTCTTCCGTTTTATCTTCAATCGGATTCTTGGGTTTGTTGTTCAGTGAATTAGGGTTCGGAAACGTTGCGTGTTGTTGTTGCACTCGAGCTAAGTCGTGTGGGGTTTGAAAGTTTGATGTACAGTGCTGTGCAAAACCTAAGCAATCATTAGGAGTCAGCATTTCATAGTAAATCTTTCCAACTTTCTACCCCATCAAATAAAAAGAAATGGATATGTAATGATGTGTAATATGTAGAGTGTATTTTGAAATTCACAAATTTTTATAAAAGTAGTAATACTTCAGAAAAAAAAAAACGCAAAAACCAACAAAGTAGCCAAATTGAGCTGTGCAAAACCTAAGCAACTTTTTTAATATTTTGTGTAATATCCCATATTTTGAATAACAGAGGCGCAACGACGAGGCATAGAAGTAATTAACTTTGAAAGTATATCCCGGGATATATTTTCCCACTCAACTTTCAAAGCATTGAATAGGTGAGACCTGTTGGAAAAGTGTTGTCCAGCGACACGGCTTCTAAGGATACCAAACAAGTTTTCGATGGGATTCAAGTCGGCTGATTGGGCCAGCCATTCAAGGACTTGAATCCCACTATCCGCTAACCACTCCTTTACCAACTTCGATGTATGTTTCGGATCGTTATCCTGTTGAAACACCCAACAAAGTGCCATTTCCCACTCCGCATGTGGTAACATTACCGATTCTAGAATGGATTTATATTTGAATCGGTCCACGATTCCGTCTATTTCGTAGAATAGACCTACACCTCCTGCCGAAAACAGGTCCACACCATCACACTACCCCCACCATGCTGTGCAGAATCTAAGATTGTGTCGCTGCCCTTTACGACGTCTCACATGACATATTCCGTCAGAATTAATTAAATTAAATGTTGACTCGTCGCTGAAAAGAACTGTTTTCCGTTTTTCAGAAGACCAGTGTTGGTATTTTCTTGCAAAATTTAGCCTTTTTAGTTTGAATTATGTTTAAAGAATTTAATTGCACTACCTGTTCCCTAAATGTCTTTTTATGAGCATCGGTTTTTTGCACGGCCTGTAACTTCGAAAATTATTTTCAATTGCACGTCTTCGCACCGTGCTAGCATCAATGTTTAAATCAAGTAATTTTAAATCAAGTAATTCGAACTTATGAACGGTTGTATTTTAATTACACCACAAATATTTCTATCCGTTCGACAAGTTGTCTTACGCGACCGACTACTGACATTCTGACTTTTAACGACTCCTGTTGCATTATGTTTTTTTTATTTAACGTGAAACAATCGATTTATTGATATTATAACGTTTAGCTAATGTTACCTGAGTATCTCCAGATTTAAGTTCATCAATAACACTGGGCAACAATGAAAAATACTCGGACATACTGAATAGTGTTTTTATAAGAAACTGTAGATAATGAGAAAAATAATATTTTGCTCCGGTCACGTACAGCAACCTAATAGCACACACTTTTACATCTTTATCGAACGAGGTCAGTTCTAATGGAATCGCACATCGTTTAAATCGGTTTTTCTGTTAGTAATTTAAAAAAATAAACTAATTTGCGTAAGAAGAATATAAGAAGTGCATTAAAGTGATAAAATGCCACGATCTTGTGTTAATTGTCCAGATTTATTCTGCTATATTTGTGGAGAATTTACACCAAGTTTCCGAAAAAAGAAAATAACACCATTTAATGAAAAGTGTTACTTTTCTTATTTTAAATTTAAAATAAACCATCAGGATAAACTCTGGGCACCAGACATTTGCTACCTTAGGTTTCACCGACAGCTAACTGGTTGGTTGAATGGGTCATTTTCTGCAATGCCTTTGATATGGAGAGAGCACCAGAGTCACACAGATTGTTACTTTTGTTGCACCAATTTGAAGGGATTTTCTCGAAGATCAAAGCATTCCATAAAATAAGCAGATGTCTCTTCTGTAACAAGACCAGCACCTCATACAGAAATTCTGCCAGTTCCAAAGCCACCTTCCGGACGCCTTTCGGACACAGAAATAAGTTCGTCATATTGTTCAGAAGAAATCATGGATGATCCCGAATTTGGGCTCCCTACATCTTCTGATGCACCACATCTCATCAGTCAGATTGAGCTTAATGACCTCGTCAGAGACTTGGATTTGTCAAAACAAAAGTCTGAAATACTGAGCTCAAGGTTAAAGCAGTGGAATTTGCTCAAGCCTGAGGTAAAAATTACAGAGTACCGTACGCGACAAAGTGAATTTGTTCCTTATTTTTCGAAAGCCGATAACTTAGTGCATTGTAATGATATTAATGGCTTAATGCTGTCACTGGGTTATGAGCACAAAACCGAAGAATGGCGGCTATTCATCGACGCATCAAAGGCTAGTTTGAAAGCTGTATTGCTTCATAATGGTAATAAGTTTCCTTCGATATCTCTAGCGCATGGAGTGAATTTAAAAGAAACCTACGATGTTATGAAATTTATATTGGAAAAAATTTAATATAAAAAATATACTCGTAACTAGTCGATATGTTTGGATTTAAAAGTTGTTGCTCTACTTCTTGGACTACAACTAGGTTACACCAAAATTTATTGTTTTTTATGTGAGTGGGATAGTAGAGCACAATCGGAGCACTTTGTGAGAGTAGATTGGCCTATAAGAACAAACTTTATTTGTGGAGAAAAAAATAAAAGGAAAAGGAATATTCTACCACCATTATATATCAAATTGGGTCTTTGTCAAGGCGATGAAGAAAGACCAACCTGGTTTCAATTTTTTGAAACAAAAATTCCCACTAATTAAAGTAGGTCACTAAAACTTAATTTTTTGCATTCTCATCTCAATTTCTTTCCTGAAAATATGGGAGATGTAAGCGATGAGTACGGCGAGAGATTTCACTAAGACATTGCTGCAATAGAGCAACGGTACCAAGGAAAATGGGAGCCATCAATGTTGGCAGATTACTGCTGGTCGCTTATAAGAGAGACTCCGAGGTGTTTTTATAAACGGAATGCAGATGCCTCCAAAAAAACAACAAAATTTTACAAGAAATAACATTTTTCGGTAATATTTTTGGTTAAATTCTTAAATCCAAAAAAGCGTTTTCTCACAAAATGCCGATGTGACCTGGCTATTTTATATAGTTTTCCTGATTCTATAAACTCCAACGATTACGAATCACATAATTTTATCTCCGACTAAAAAATAAATATTTTTTTTGGTGACCATTGTAATCTTTAGTTTAAGAGAAGAAGAGTAACTTTGTGGCGACATTATTAAAAAATATCAATTATGCGACTAACTTAAAAGAAAACTGATCAAAGACAAAGAGCTTACACACATTTCATGTGTAACCTGACTGGAAAAGTACTATTAGCTACGAGGGCGGGTCAATAAGTCCGTGACACAGATTTTTTGATAAAAAAATAATTTTATTTTTCAACGTAGTCTCCTTGAGCTCTATACACTTTGTCCAACGCTTCTCCAATTTTTTTATCCCTTCCAAAAAAAATGATTTGTCGAGGTCCTCAAAATAGGAATTTGTTTGCGAGATGACTTCATCATTGGAGTCAAATCTTTTTCCACCAAGCCATTTCTTCAGGTTTGGGAACAAGAAGTAGTCGCTCGGAGCCAAATCTGGAGAATAGGGTGGATAAGGAAGCAATTCATAGCCCAATTCATGGATTTTTGCCATGGCAACTGCACATGTGTGCACCCTTGCATTGTCTTGGTGGAAAAGAACTTTTTTCTTGGCCAAATGAGGTCGTTTTTTTTTCAAATCGTCATTGAATCGGTCCAATAAGTTGGCATAATATTCCCCATTGATTGTTCTTCCCTTTTGAAGGTAGTCAATGTGGATTATCCCGCGTGCATCCCAAAAAACAGTCGCCATAACTTTATTGGCTGACAAACCCACCTTGGCCTTCTTTGGCGCCGATTCACCCTTAGAAACCCACTGTTTTGACTGTTGTTTGTTCTCTGGTGTGTTGTGATGGATCCATGTTTCGTCCACGGTTACAAAACGGCGCAAAAACTCCTCCATATTGCGATTAAACAACGCCAAACCTTCCTGTGAAGTTGTTACACGATTGCGTTTGTGGTCGACTGTGAGCAAACGCGGCACCCATCTTGCGGAAAGCTTTCTCATGCCCAAGTGATCATTCAAAATTGAAACCACTGAGCCATGCGAGATCCCTACGGCTTCCACAATCTCTCGCACTTTCAATCTTCGGTCGGCCAACACCATATCGTGAATTTTTTCGATTGTTTCGGGTGTAGAGACCTCAACTGGGCGTCCAGGACGTTCGGCATCTTCAGTGCTTGTACGGCCACAACGAAATTCAGTAAACCACTTTTTTACCATTGAAATCGATGGTGCAGAGTCCCCATAGTATTTATCAAGCTTAGCCTTGGTCTCGGTAATGGTTTTTTTTCGCAAGAAATAATGCTTAATAAGCACACGAAATTCACTTTTTTCCATTTTCTCCTCAAATTAGTGAGTAGTCTGATAAAAATAGCTGTCAAACACAAACTAACTGACGCAGCAAGTTTAAATTTTGACAGGAGTCAACTGACAGGAGCAGTGTTGCTGTTTCAGTAAAGAGGTCAGAAATTCAAAAAGTATGTTTTTTTACAGTGGGTTACAAAGTTGCTTAGGTTTTGCACAGCTCAATTTGGCTATTTTGTTGGTTTTTGGTTTTTTTTTTACATCTGAAGTATTATTACTTTTATAAAAAATTGTGAATTTCAAAATACACTCTATTACACAACATGACATATCCATTTCTTTTTATTTGGTGGAGTAGAAAGTTGAAAAGAATTACTATGAAATGCTGACTCCAAATGGTTGCTTAGGTTTTGCACAGTATTGTACATATGTTGCATCTGATTATGCGGGAACACAGAATGCAAATTCAGAAATTAATTTTTGTTTTTGTGCGAATCACAGAATGGTTACAAGAATTCTAGCGATTCCCGCACAACTAATTTAGGAAAACTAGTAAACCCAAGAGTTTTAATTGTTTCTGCCGGAGGGGAATAAAAAAACGTCTATTCACTCTCGAACGTTCATAATGGATTTTGTTAGTTAGAAAGGCTTGGTCGAGCCATAGGGTAAATTAACATCAGTCTGGCAAATTTATCTTAAGTAGATGAAATCTGGTAAATTTAGATTTAAAATATTGCCAATCAATGCGAAGGATAAGTTTTAAGTAAGTTTTATATAATTGACTGATTGGGAAAATGCTGTCTGCGCTATAACTTAGATTAGCCCAGTAGGTCAGCAATAAAATTCGTAGGAAAGTGCTTGTCTTTCCTCTCAGTGATGATCCTCGGTAACACCATGAGTACAAATGTAGTCCAAAATTGCATGTGCGTCCTCAGCTTACGCTAGTATAGGGTCGCCGTTGTAGAACCAACAACTAGATGCAGAAGTGATAAGTTTATTACGAACGAGTTGGCCAACATGAGCTTAAAACCGTGGAGTGATTATTGGTGATTCACAGGAAGAGATGCAGTAATAGCTTTTTGACTAAGTCACAGTATGCATCTACGAAAGGAAAATCTGTAGAAACCGCCCTGCACGAGGTGGTGGGGAAAATAGACAAGAGTCTACACGTGGTGTGCACCGCCATTAAAAATGCTCTAGTAGACGCTAACATTGAACAGGGCATTACAAACTGGGGTTGCAATATGCTTGCAAGCAGGAAAATAAACTGTTCCATTGGGCAAAGCTCGGTCAGGATGTCCGTAAACAGGGGAATCCCGCAGGCGGGAGTAATATCTCCACTCCTGTGTGTGCTGTTTATCAATGAGACACGCAGATGACGTGGTCATAATAGTTTAGGGAAAATACTTAAATATTTGGTCTCAATGCCAACCCCTCCGAAACTGAACTGGTTCTTTTTACCAGAAAGCACAAGATACCGCAATTCAAACTCCCAAAACTCAACGGAGTGGGTTTGTCCCTTTCGGACAGTGCGAAGTATCTGGGTGTAATTCTGGACAAAAATCTGAATTGGAATCTTAAGACTACCGGACGTAAGTAGTGTCTTAGAATCAGAGGTTCTGTCTGTCCTCAGGGCGGCTGAGCTAATGCAGATGAGATCGGTATCCGAAAAAGAAATAGCCATCTACATCGATAGCCAGGCCGCACTCAAGGCAATGGAATCGACCAGCGTCAACTCACTGCAACTATGCAGTCAGAACAAGCGGCGAGCTTGCAAGAAAACGAGGACTACTCGACAATAGTGAGGTTGCCAACATCAAGCCACCCCTTTGCATAGTGAGGGGCACAATCGAGAAAAAAATCACAAAGACGGCCAACCTAAGGTGGTCAAGTCTCGAGGGACACACGGTATTCAAGGCACTTTGGCCGCTTTTTGACGGCATAAGATCTAGGAAGTTAATAAAATTAAACAGGGATAAGCTTAGGACAGTAATAAGAATCCTGACAAAACACTGTCTTCTGTGGCAACACGCAAATAGACTCAAATTGTCAGACACGGACATTTGCAGATTCCGCGGTGGTCTACAAGCTATTGAGGACATAACACACATACTGCGTGAATGGGAGGCAATATCGCGTAGTCGAAGAAATTGACGGCACGAAAGGCTTTCTTGGCTTTTGCAGGGAAATTGGGTTTTTCACCAGGACGGTTGTTTAGGTTTTTGCAATTTAAAGACAAATTCAACTGGTTCCGCATGGATCGCGATGGGCCCGTTTTGGTGATTGGTGTCTGCGTGATGGCATACCCAACATACCCCGGTTTAATCTAACATAACCTAACCTGGTCAACTCATAAGCACCTACGCCCCGACAGAGGAGAAGGATGACCTCAACAAAGAGGGCTTCTACAAGCTCCTCGACATAATTCACGAGCCATACATAAATATTAGGTGAAAATCATCCTTGGCGATTTCAATGCCACACTAAGCAAGAAGAGCAGCTTTGATAAAACGGTCACAAAGTACAACACCCTCCACAACGTCACCACCCTCCACAAAGTCACCGACAGAATGTCGGAAGAGGAGACCGACCCACGGCTTAATTGTCGCCTTGGATGGATTGGAGTCGTCGCTATCCATTTCTGGAAAGGATATCGACACTCCAAGATCTAAGGTTGTATTTGAAATTTCAGTTAATGGAGGAGGAGGTTGTTTATCAGCATCCAGCTCATCCCTTTTATAGATCCTTAGGTGAATTGACTCGAAACCGAACCGAATCATGCCCTTAATCTGCGAAAGAGGGTTAAGGGATTTCTTATTGATCACGATCAACGCGCATCTATAAGAGCCCCTTAGTTCTTCCAATTTCGCGACTTCCCAGTCATGAGTCGAAAGGGTCGGGTTACTGAGACTGATGAGGTGCGAGTTCTAGGTCTACTAGGGGTATCCTCCTTAGGCATGACCTCGAGTTTTGCACCTGGTCAAATTTCTACTCATCCACCTATTGCTTTGGTGAAAAGATCACGAGATTTTTGATTAGCACATGCGATGAGCTTGACGTGGTCTTGGTGCTAGCTATCGTCGTTTGTGATGGGAGGTGGTCCGGGGTTTTCCCGCATGACGGCCCAGAAGTTTCTCGAAAGCTTTAACTTGACCAACTGCCGCCGTTCAGATGTTATTGATCTGTTGGTGTTGTTCCCGTCGATTACCGCGGTCATTATTGCGTCTTTTAGGACTTCGCTAAAGGACCTCAGAGATGTGCTGCTGGATGGCCCAGGGGTTTTGGTGTTATGTGTTTTGGGCCCCTTGGGAGCCGGCACTGTTTCCTCCAACGATCTCTGGCGCTGGGAGGAGTTTTTTAGTGCTATGGGAGCAGTGAAAGCAGTGGGTAATTCGTCTTTTAGGACGTTGTTAGGCCACTCAATATTGCTTTATATATCCGCACTTCTCTCAACCTCCGGAATCGATCCGAAGTTTTTGATAATGCATATAACATTTTGACGTCTTATGATGTGGAGCGTGGAGCTTGCCGATGCAGCAGAGCCCCTGATTCCTCCTTAGGGTGAGGAGTTTTAGTAGCCACGACAAGTCCGTAGCCTGCCCCAAAGGGTGGAGGAAGTGATAGGACCATAGCTTCCCACAATCTTATCACTCCTTGAAGATTTAGTTTTAGGCACGTTTTACCTCCGCTCGACAATGCAAGAGCCTTGACGGTAGTCGGTGCAGTCACCGTTGTACCCCACGGTATTAAAGGATTACCGGCCTCGGGTTTTGTTCTTTTTTTAGATTTTATGCATTGATATTCCACGAGTATCGGAGAAAGGATGGTTCATCTGTACAAGCTAGCTAATCCGGAGGTCGCCAGGTATCCGCATACTCCGTTCGCGACTGAGCTATTTTTGGAAATGCTGGGGCCTCAGCCAGGTTGATCCTCGGCACGACTCGTATGACACATTGATCCAGCCCAGGGGAAAAAGGAGTCGGTGGGTGGTAAGGGGGCGGGAGCATTCTTCAATTTCCGAACTCGTAAGGAGAAATTCTCGAGATTCATTGACCTTACCCAGCCACTACAACTCGATAAGTTCGATGATCATGTTAGGAGCGCACCAATTCCAATTGAATTGATCGTCAATGGTCAATTGATCTCTTAACTGTCAAATAAATAATAGAGTTATCAGATCCAATTGCTAAGTGATTGGTTGTCCATCCGTCTCGCATACAGTGTATAAGGCTCTGCTCCGCTCACCCAACGACCAATTGGTTGTCCCCTCCGACAAGTGTAAAAGTAAGAGTACAGGATTGGATTAGCCCTGAGGTAGATCTCTCTAAGATTCTTGTCTAAAGGAAAGAAAAGGCAAAACAAACCAAAGCATGGTCCACGGCCAGTATCCTATTTCTAGGTATGCGGTGTTTGTTTCTGTCTAGGTGAAATAAACAATTCATTCAGGTAGTGCAATATATCTCGCCTTCTTCTGAAGAGGTATTCTTCCGCGCTGGCGAAACCACTGCGATGTCTTTTTCATCAAGCCTACTCTTAAGAACTGTTTTCATCTACTCAATGGAAAGCCGCGTTCGTCCAGTCCGTAATAAACAAATATGAATCTTCTTCTCCTACTACAATCGGCTTCAATGCTCATATCCATAATATAAATATTGGCGTACCCCAGGGCTCCATTCTGCCTCCGATATTTTTCATAAATGACTTCTTGTCCGCTACTTCTACTCCGGTATATTTCTTTCGTGATAAGAGTGCTCTCTGCTTTCATTGTCATAGCCGAGCTTAAGTTCCTACTCTGTTAAACTCATTAAATTCCGATAAATAATTGTCTAATTGGGGAACCAGAGTGTGGAAACACAATTCTGTCTACTCTCGTTAAAACAGGACTCAAAATCCGACCATTATCGGTGAGTGGCACTTGCATCTTCGAAACAGAAAAACTATCCACCTTCGATATGAGTGTCAGTAGCAATCTAACTTGAAATGACCACACACTCTATATCATTAAAAATTCTCCGAAATGTCAACGGTTCCTCAAGCGATGTAAGAAATACTTAACCCCATCTTATGCGGCCTAGATGTATAAGGCGTTTATCGCCCCAAAATTCCAGAGCAATGCCCACATCTGGTCAGGTGCTCCTAAAATCCCTCTACTCTTGCTATATAGGAGCGCGAAATGCGCGATAAAACTCGTACAGGTTTCATTTTTCTTGCATTACGTTGTTCTATTGCTATTTTCACCACATCTGTGGTGGACGAAAAATAATGAACAACGAAATTGGCAGTAGCATTCCGCCCGTCTCGCTATAAATAATCAACAAGCCAGCTTTCGGATACACTCTGAAATATCGTGATTCTTTCCCAAACCGTACAATTCGCTTATGGAACTCATAGCCGAGGTCTTTAGATTTAGTCATTATAACGTGCAAACATTCAAAACCAATCTACGTCGGTATCTCTCTGTTTTATTTCCTAATTTTATATTATGATTATGAGCAATCCCTTTAGCACGCGCTTATCGCTTATTCCACAAAAAAACCCTCGCATGCTTGTCCCTGCAGGATCTTGTGGAAGTAGACCGATAGTTAAACCCACAGCTGCCCACCATGATTCATAAAAATATAAGAATAAGGTTGAGTCCGGGTACAAGGTGGGCCATTTCAACGAGATCGAGGCAAGGCAAGATGCTGTGATATCAATCTTTCAAAACTTTCATTGCGAGTCTTTCAACGATAACATACATTGTTGCAGTTTAATTCAGTGATATATTTACGAAAGCGTCTCTATATGTCTTTAAATCCATACTGATAAGACGTCCTCTATCTGACATGTGCAAAAACAAACTATTCAACAGATTCCGCTTAAAAAGATCTTTATATTAACAATTTCTATTTAAACACTATTCAGTTGACATCGAAAGCTTCACAAAGCAAATTGTATTTCCAAATATGCCTCCCTATCTGCATCTACACTCCTCCATAGTTTGGATTGTTCTACTCCTGTTCCACATTTGTTCATCAACTCCGATTCCTCAAATGGTAAGGCTTTATCAATTTTAATGTTTACCAATGTAACGTGACTTTTTTTCAAAAGCCTTTTGCCTGTGGACAAGGATTTACTTACGCCAATGGACAATGCATGCCAAATGGTAAAATTTATTAAACTCGCTGTATAAACTTGTAACCTTGTTTTTTTCTTTTTTTGTCGTTGAGCAGTCATTCCTCCAATTCCTTTAGCGCCTACATGTGCAGCAGGAAATCCATATTGCTCAAGATTGATAGCTCCGCTCACAGTTGCGCCCCCACCATGTTTAACAGGAGCACCATGTACAGCAGGAGTATCATGTTCCGCGTGTCAGTCAACTGTGATACAGCCATGTCAAAGACAGCTCTGTCAAAATCCACAGCCATGTCAAGTTGGACAACCATGTCCATTAACACAGCCCTGCCAGGCAACACAACCGTGTCAGACAGCTGTGACACAACCATGTTCAAAAAATTTTTAACATTCAAGTGACACTCGCTCATGTTGCCTTATCTTTTGTTTTCTTTTAACTTTGACTCATATGGTATAGGAGTACAGTGAACTCTCTCATAACCGGATACCGACGGTGTCAGAATAAATTCTCCGGTTATGGGAGATGTTCGTTTATGAGGAAAAAAATCGAATGTCACAAAAAAAAAATAACAAAAACACATTGTGTTTCTAAATTTTATTACAAAATAGTTTAAAACAAAATATATTAAATAAATACGTTCATAAAAACCAAACAAATTCATTTTGAAAAGTGTAATTAATGTTTTTTCTCTAATGGCTGTTAAAAAAAAACGGTATAAAGTGCGCTTTTTGACTAAATGCCCTACTTGACTAGGGAATTGTGTGCGGGTTGTTTTGTGGTAAATCGTTCCACAAAATATGTACAAGGATTTCTGAAGTTGCATCTAACGAACTTGCAAATACAATAAAAACTCAAAATTATCATTCCATTGTCCTGAGTGCTCTAAATTCCCAATTCGACAGTTATTCAAGAAAGCTAATGATTCAGTCTCAGTTGTTGATGTGCTCACTAAGAAAATGTGTGATTTGGATGCTCTTCAACTTAACTCTTCACGTTCGTGCTGAACCCAACAACAATTTAACCCTTAAATGCATGTTACTTCGTTTTTAAATATTTTTTTTTATTTTAGATGATACAATTTCAGTTAACCCGGAGCTTTCATCTGTGTATAACGTCTCTACCCCGCATTCGTAATCGAATTAGCCATAAACATTACCAAACGCGATCGATCACCTAATTCCGAGGACAATCGACTGTCCTCGGGCAAAAAGATTCGTGTTAGTATGTCCGGTAAACACATTCATAGGAAGGACTCTAGATTTAACTACTGGAGTCCCCTTCAATATCAACCGGACGATGAAAAAAAAAGTGAGAATATGGACGAAATTGTTTCGCCAGTGCAAAAGAAGGTGTATGTTCCACCCATAAAATTGATTCAAAAGTCGAGTGAATATAAATGATTATTTTATCAAAAAAATCTCAAACGGAATTAAATACAATAAGATAGTCTATGAATCAATTGAATCGTACACGAGTGTGCTCGGTACTGTCTTTTAGCTTACCGAGCACACTGCCATTGCCAATTTTTTTCACATGACCTTCAAAGTTCAAAAGCATTTAAAGTTGTTCTCTACGGCATGAATGACGTTGATGTTGCTGTAATTAAAAGTGAACTAATTGAAATCGGTTTAAAGTGTATCGGCATAAAAAAATAACAAAAAAATACGAACTAAACAAAGCTATGTACACGGACTACATCTATTTGATATCTCTTGAAACTGGTTCAATTGCTCTAAGAGATCTGCGAAAAAATTATCGTTCCATCTTTCATACCCAAGTAAGTTGGAGATTACACTGAAACCTAAAGGCAGAGTAACTCAATGTCGCAACTGTCAAATGTTCGGCCATGGTGAGCGTATAGAAATTACAGCGTAAAAACATATTGTGCGATCTGCGCTGGTTCCCATATGACTTCCAGTTGTAATAATTCCTCTCCATATAAATGATTTAATCCTTGAAGCCGTAGCTGACTCCATACCAAAAATTAATATAAATAAATTTTACAAAAAGCTTTCCCCTCATTTAGCAAAATTAATTAAACTGAAAAATATGCAGTTGTTATATCGAGATAATGTGCAACATCTAAACCAGTTGATCTCGAAACATTCAGCTTAATAACGCCACGAGGAATGGAATAAAACACTTGGTTCTATTTCTATTACACAGATGATGAAAAAGCAGACGCCCTTGCTATTACTTTTTTAAGAAATCACTGTGTATCAGCAATCCTAGGCGATCCAGCAACAAATGCATTGGTTAGTGAAACAATCCAGGATTTCAACATCCCAATTCCTGTCACCCCCTTAAATGCATTTCTTAGAGAAGACGACGTAAAATTTCATATCGATAATTTAAATATAAGAAAAACCGGCGGGTTCGATCTTATAAAAAAAATTTTATCTCAAGCATTTACCGAAAACTGGAGTGAAATTTTTAACAGATATTCTAAATGCATGTCTGAAAATTCAATATTTCCCCAATACTTGGAAAATAGCCAAGGTTCCAATTCTGAAAGTTGGAAGACCCCCTGTAAGACCCGAAAGCTATAGGCCGATAAGTTTGCTTAGCAGTGTAAGTAAAATATATGAAGTCAACGGCCTCGCCACACTGAAAGCATCGGTTCCCACAATCGAAGAAATACCGAACATTGTGCTTCGACATCTCCCACTAGAAGCGGTGAACATTTATACCACCCTGTTTAATAATGCAATGAATAGTGCGCATTATCCAGAGCATTGGAAAACTGCGTTGGTACATCCCATACCTAAAAAGGATAAAGATACTTCCAATCCGGCGAATCTCCGCTCGATCAGTCTTCTTCCACACATCAGTGAGGTTTTCGAGAAGGTAATCAATAGAGTCCTGACTAAGTGGGTTGAGGACAAACATCTATGTACGAGGGGCGTTCAAGATATTCTCGGTATCGGGGTGAAGCTGTGGTTGCATATATAAATTGACTTATTTATCAAGTAACACTATTATTTTAGTGCATTCATGTAAAATTTCATATAAATGTGATTATTAATTCGCGTTTTATCTCTAGTTAAACAGAATCATAATGGCAACAGAGACGATGATGGTGAAAATTGAGCATCGCGCTGTAATTAAATTTCTCAATAAGCAAGGAAAAAGTCAAAAAACTATTCATGAAGAGATGGTGGCTGTTTACCAGGGTTCCGCACCTTCATTATCAACTGTGCAAAAGTGGTCAAGTGAGTTCAAGAGAGGCAGAGAGAGCATTGAGGACGACCCCCGCTCCGGCGCCCTGGCTACTGTTTGTACGGGAGAAAGCATCAAAGAAGTCGAAAAACTTGTTCTTGAGGATGGCCAAATAAAGGTGAAAATGATGGCAGAGATCACCAAGCTTTCAATTGGTACCATTCACACCATTCTTCATGACCATCTTAACCTTTCAAAGGTCAGTGCAAGGTGGGTGCCACGAATGCTCACAGCGCCTCAGATAAAAAGTGAGAATCGCATGCTGTAGAGAGCTTTTGGAGATGTGTAGTGAGAACGCGGACGGTGTTATGGATCGAATTGTTACTGGGGACGAAACATGGGTCCACCACTATGACCCTGAAAGCAAACAAGAGTCCATGCAGTGGCATAAAAAAGGAACAGACCCCCCGAAGAAGTTCAAAGTCACTCCGTCTGCCCGAAAGCTCATGGCCACAGTTTTTTGGGACTCAAAGGGAATCTTGCTCATTGAGTACAAAAAAAAAGGTGAAACCATCAACGCCACATCCTACGCTTCCACTTTGCATAGTTGCTTCTTCATGACAACGCTCCTGTTCACACGGCGCGAGTTTCCAAGGCTGCTGCGCGAGATTGTGGTTTCGAAGAAATCCAACACCCACCCTATAGTCCAGACCTTGCCCCTAGTGATTATTTCCTGTTTCCGGATTTGAAAAAATGTCTTCGTGGAAAAAGATTTTCGGATGATGAAGAACTCAAGTCGGTATTGTGCAGAGAAAGAGGAAATTTATTATTTTGAGGGTTTAAAAAAGCTTATCTCAAGATGTAACAAATGCATTGATGTAAGGGGAGATCAGATTGAAAAATAAAAACAATTTAAATTGAATTCGCATTTTCCTTCATATCGATACCGAGAATATATTGAACGCCCCTCGTAGTTCCGGATAATCAATTCGGTTTCAAGTCGGGGCATGACATCATTCATGCTGTGTCGAAATTGGTTTCTGATATCCAATGGAACAAAGGCAAGAACCAGTGCACTGGTACCTGCATGATTGACTTGGAGAAGGCCTTCGATACCGTATGGTTAGAGGGGCTCTTCTTCAAGCTGAACAGGTTCTTTTGATATGCTCTCCAGTAGACAGTTCATCGTGAAGAATGGCTATGTGGCTTCTGTTGGAACATTTAACATTAAAAACGGTCTGCAACAAGGTGCGGTAAATTCGCCGATCCTATTCTACATTTACACAAGTGATCTGATAGGTTCACTTTACCATGCCATAGCGTACAGATCAGGTCCAAAGATTGAGGTCATTAATACACTTTTGCAACGTGACTTCGACAATATTGCGACGACTGGAAGTTGAAAATCAACTTTCAGAAGTCGGGAACCGTTCTATTTAGGACGCCTTTGTCTGGGGCCTCTAGGGATACCAGAAAGAATTGGCGAAAGTTCTCTATCGTCGGACAACATGGACAGCCACTTGTTTGTCAAAATGTAGTCAGGTGCCTTGGGATCTGGCTAGACCAGTATCTGTATTTTAACAAACATATAGATGTTTCTCTGGCCAGAGCCAAAGGTGCTTTTGCCCTTACAAAGGACTGTTTTATAGCAGCCAACTCAATGCGAGGGTGAAGATGATCTGCTACATGGCCCTTATCTGGCCTATGCTTGTGGACCCTATACAAAAATGTTTTTTTTTTTGAAAATGCTATAAAAAAAAACTGCTGAATATTTTCTCAAATTTCTTTCTTTATTTGAAAGTACAATCCTTCCGGTTAATAATGGAAAACAATTTCATTCAAATGGCTGCCTCGGCTGGCCATGCAGTAGCCTACACGATCGGTCCAATTTTTAAGCACATTATCGATTGTGTGCAGCTGTATTTCACCAATGGCTTCACGAATATTTTCCTTTAAAGCGTCAATTGTCTCTGGCTTGTCGGCGTAACACTTATCTTTTACGGCACCCCACAAATAATAGTCCAACGGTGTCAAATCGCAGCTCCGGGGTGGCCAAACGACATCAGCTCTGCGGCTGATAATAAGATCTTCAAAAACAGGGCGCAAAACATCGAGTGTAGCTTCGGCTGTGTGGCACGTAGCGCCGTCCTGTTGAAACCAAATGTTGCCAATATCCTCCTCTTCAATTTTTGTGAACAAAAATTCGTTCAACATGGCCCGATAACGATCGCCATTGACTGTAACGGCTATTGCTTGCTCATTTTCGAAGAAAAATGGTCAAATTATGCCTCTGGACCAAAATCTGCACCAAACAGTGACTCGTTTTGGGTGTATCGGCTTTTCAATGTATGCGTGCGGGTTTTCTGTGCCCCAAATGTGACAATTTTGCTTGTTTACATACCCGCCAAGATCAAAATGAGCTTCATCTGAAAAGATGATTTTTTTGGCAAAATCGGCATCTTCTCTAAGTCGATCGCAGGCCCACTTAGCGAAGCATTATTCAAGCGTATACTCAACCATATTCGTTAAGCGGAAGGATAAAACTAATTATCTGTCAAATCAGACATGAGCTAAGTGTTACCATTCACGAAATAAGCACTAGTTGAAAAACAAAAACGTTAGATGGCGCACCCTATATTTGGATGTCCCGTGTGGTTCAACGTGAGAGCAAGTTTATTTGAAAAGATTCGGGTGTTTGAGAGGGCTTGTCTTAGGACTTGTCTTCGCTTATACAGAACACCAGAGTCTGAGTACATAAAATTCTATTCTATTGAGGGCGAACCTAATAAGAGTTGACAATTTTGTTATTAAGTTGACTCGAAGGCACATTGCAAGAGCAATGACCTCATCGAACAACCTGATCTCAGGGGCTTACTACTCCAATTATATGTATCACGAGAGAGCTCGCCTTGAGGGCTTTATTCCTCCAGAAGCGTTCCTCTATCTAGATAGTAAAGGTCTGATGCAGGACAGATTTGTGGTGCCGCTAATCTTCACGTCGCTCGGACAGCTGCGGACAGGCGACTCAACTACGACAGAGACGTCGCACATGGCAGTGCGGAGCGTCTCCGGTTCAGTAGGGCGGTGGGGAGTTGTGACAGGAGGGATGTTGCTCAGCAGCACCAGCAATTTTGGTGGCTTGATGAAGGCGAAGATGCTTCGTTGTCGAACTCCTCCAGTGATAGCTAGCTTCACGTGAAACAGAGTGGGCCAGCCTAATTATTTTTGTTTTTTTAGCCATGGCCGGCTTACATAGTTTTAGGTAGGTTTAAGTTAGATTGTAAGAAAACAATATATAAAACCAAAAAAAATAAATAAATAAAAATAAAAAAAAACAATAAAAATATGTACATATTAGATGTAAGTAGGTTAAGTAGATTAAGATTTATTTTTAGGCAGTATGTAGGCTTTTAGGTTTAAGTTTTATAAAAAAAATTAAATGTCCATATACTAAGTTTTTACTTAAAATTGATTTTCTTAGTTTTAGTTTCATTAAATATAAAAATAAATATTGACTGCAAGATCCGTCGAAAGACATAGTTTAATTGTTAGGTTTAACTTAGAGTGCCCGCATGGGGCCAGTAAGTTAGTATAAGATTATTTTTAAGTTATTTAAGCTAATTTTGAAGCGTTTTTTTGTCTAGCATGTAAGAGTAAATTAAGGTATCAAATAAAAATGCATATAAATTAAAAAAAAAATAAAAACTGAAAACAAAAAAAAATTGCATCGGTTCCCGCTAGATCACCGAAATCAAGCAGTGTTGGGCGTGGTAAGTACTCCACGTGCTGTTGACAAAAACGCACCACATGGGCATAGTACCCCGGCGTTAAATCCCGGACCCTACAAATTAATTTGTATCGTTCCCTTGAAATAATAATAATAATAATAATATGATGATTATTATTAGTTATACCACCTTGATCAAAAAGTTGCCGCACCACACCACCGTGTGGCGCTCCCATTGTTCCGATTTGAGTTCTGTTTTTTTTTTGTTATATTGGTAAATCTGTTGTTGACATTTCCTCTAAATCTTAGCATCACAGCTTGGCATTTGCAAAAGTTACGTAGCCAAGAGTGCATCTATCTCTGTGTGTGTTGCCGATTTTTTTACAATTTTAGAAATGGATTTCGATTTGCAACAACGAACTTATACGAGTATTAAATTTTGCGTAAAAAACGGATTTAATAGTTCACGAACGTTGGAAATGTTAGAAAAGTGTTTCGGCAACGATTCTCTAAAGAAAACGATCGTCTACCAGTGGCACGAGCTGTTCAAAGGCGGTCGTGAGTCAATCGAAGGTGATGAACGCAGTGGCAGACCATCGACATCGAAAACCGACGAAAACATTGATGAAGTAAAAGAAATGTTGGTCAATAACCGCAAATTAACCATCAGAGAGATAGCGGACGACTTGAACATTGCCTATGGATCCGTCCAAGACATTTTGGTTAATTATTTGCATTTCCGTCGTGTAGCAGCAAAGTTGGTGCCAAAAGACCTCAATTTCATGCAAAAAGAGACCGTGTTGACGTAGCAAAAGAGATAATTTGCGAGGCTGAATCCGATCCCACATTCATCAAAAGGATCATTACTGCAGACAAGACGTGGGTTTATGAGTACGACACGCAATCCAGACATCAGGCAAGTGAATGGCGTTCACCAAATCAGCCGAGACCAAAAAAACCACGTCGTTTTCAGTCAAAAAGAAGGCAATGCTCATGGATTGCATGGATTACAACGGTGTAGTTCATCATGATTTTTTGCCAGAAGGCCAGAGAGTAAACAATGAGTATAATTTGGGCGTTATGAGACGTTTGCGTGAAGCAATTCGCCGAAAGAGACCAGAATTGTGGGCAGAAAACTCGTGGATTTTGCACCATGATAACGCACCGAAGCACAATGCCATCATTAATCGTAATTTTTTGACGAAAAATGCAACAAATACCATCCAACAGCCACCGAATTCACCTGATTTGGCTCCCTGTGACTTCTTTCTTTTCAATCGAGTTAAAAAACCGCAACGGGAAACGCGTTTCAGCAGCCGAGAGGAAGTAATGGAAAAATCGCAGAAAGCACTGATGGACATACCGAAAACCGAATATAAAAAATGTTTCGAGGATTGGATCAAGCGCTGGCATAAGTGTGTTGCAGTCCATGGGGATTACTTTGAAGGGGACAATATAGATTTAGATGAATAAACTTGTATTTTTAATTTTCTGAATAAATTCCGGAATTTTTTGATCAAGGTGGTATGTCAGGAATAGGTATACGAGGGTTGTCTGAAAAGCAAGGTAAAAATAGCGGCACACGTCAATAAAATCTAGTGAATGCTAGTTGTTCATCTTTTGGCAGTTACTTACCGAAGTTAATTCACTGTCGTTTGAGTGAGTCGGTGTGAGTGTTTTTTTGTGAAAATGGAAAAAATTGAGTATCGAGCTGTTATTAAATTCTTGTTTTTGAAAGGCAATACGCCTACGCAAATCAAAAATGAGTTGGACTCTGTGTTTGGGGACTCTACACCATCATTTACCACAGTGACATTTTGGGCAGCTGAATTTAAACGTGGCCGTAACAGCTTGGGAGATGATGAACGTTCAGGACGTCCAAAAACTGCAACCACTGACGTTAACATTGCTAAAGTTCACCAAATGGTGTTAGACGACTGCCGGATTAAAGTGAGAGAGATAGTAGAGGTAATGAAAATGTCAAAGAACGTGTTTGTTACATATTGAATCAAGATTTAGGTATGAGAAAGCTGTCCGCGCGTTGGGTGCCGCGTTTGCTTACGTTAGACCAAAAACGTGTTGGAATGAACATTTCCAACGCTCTGTTGGCCCAGTTTAGGCGTAATAAATCCGAGTTTTGGCGCCGATTAATTACTGTAGATGAAACTCGGATACACCATTATACGTCCGATACAAAAATTCAGTCAAAACAGTGGACTGCAAAGGGCGAGCCGGCTTCAAAAAAGGCAAAAACTATTTTTTCGGGAAAGTGATGGCGATTGTTTTTTGGGATAGTAAAGGCGTTATCTTAATCGATCATCTTCAAAAAGGAAAAAATATTACAGGAACATACTACTCATCATTACTATACTTGCCAAGCTGAAGGCAGAAATTGCGGAAAAACGGCCACATTTGCAGAAAAAGAAAATCTTGTTTCAGCAAGACAACGCGCCGTCTCACACCTCAGCGGTTGCCATGGCGAAAACCCATGAATTACGGTTTGAACTGCTTGACCATCCACCTTATTCACCAGATCTAGCCTCAAGCGACTTCTTTTTGTTCCCTCATCTAAAAACTGCGCTCGGAGGACAGAGATTTTCGTCAAATGAGGAGGCAATCACCTTCGTGAACAATTATTTTGCAGAGAAAAACGCCAAGTACTATTTGGACGGGTTAGAGAGATGGGAGCATCGCAGAGAGAAGTGTGTAGAATTACAAGGAGACTATGTAGAAAAATAAAAAAAAATATTGAGAAAAAATATCTTGTATCATTGTTCGGACAACCCTCGTACTTTTCAGATAACCCTCGTATTTATACATACTCGTACACGCAATGTAGCCAAATGGGACAAAGCTTTTTTTAGTACTCTTATCACTATAGTCGAGTATGGACTTTGAAATATCATTTCAGTGTCTCAAGAAAATTTGTTTGCGAAGATTTTGAGCTTTATAGAAAGCCTAAAAACCGGTCAAATCCTTTCGATGAGCTTGTTGATGACGAGTTTTTTTCTCCGTATAGATTCGACAAGCTAACTGTCAAGTTTTTAGTCGAAAACCTGAATATGTAACAGCCGGTAATAAATCGTGGTCTTCCTTTTCCTGCATCCTTACAAGTGCTTGTAACGTTCCATTTTTTGTTTGTAGAAATATCCATCAAAGTGATATTGGTAAGTAAAAGGCAATTAAATTTGAAAGAGCATTATTAAATTATTTACAACTTTAGGGGCCTTGGATTAAAAAAAAATTGCTTTCCTACTAGCTCATTTCATTGTGTTTCCTTTGGCAGCGGCAGAATATAATGAGGCAAAGCAAACATTTTTCAGGATCGCAAGGTCATAGGAGTCATCGATTGCACTCATTGCAGAATCAAGCGAACAGCCAAAAGTGTAGGGTAGGTAATGGCCGGACACTATATCAATAGAAAAGGTAACTGAGTAACTAGCTTTAAAGAGGAATAACACACAAACTAATTTGATATTTATAGGTTATTATTCGCTTAATGTGCAAATTGTGTCCGATGCTAATTGCAAAATAGTGGACGTAGTTGCAAGGTCTTGAGGCTCGTTTCATGACTCTAATACTTGGAACAACTGTCGCCTAAAAAGTATGTTGAAAGCGACCGTAAATGTTTACCAGGGTATCTTGCTTAGCGACGCTGGACATCCATACTCAAAAATATTATTGACACCAGTCAGAAAACCATCCAGCCAAAGGGAACAAAGATACAATAACAGCCAAACATATACAAGAAGTCGAATCGAATGCCTTAACGGTCAGTTAAAGTCCAAATATAAATCGCAAAAAATTTAATAGTTGCCATGGCCGTGCTTCGCAATATAGCTAAGGAAAGGAATATTGAGTTCTTTGAAGAAAGTACACCACCGATTCCATCGACACAAGTAGAACACAACAATAATTCTAAAGAACCTGCAGAAACAACTGGAAGGGCACTCAGAAACGCATTTATCATTCAACACTTTTAATTTGAACAAAATAAAACTTAAACATACAAAATAACGGGAATTCATAAATATAACAAAAAAACAAAAACTCTATCACTCATTGTCAAACTTCAAATTGCTGTTGCTCTTTAAAATCATTTCGACCTTTAGTTTGTGAATTTCACGGGCATCTGCGGTCTCCTCTTTGGCTTGTAAAAGCCGTTCTTTCGCAAGCGCAACTTGCAACTTATTCAGTTCGTCTGCATGCGAAATCCCTTTCTTTATTTGTGTAAGTCGTGCACTCATCACTTCGCTTTTTGTCGTTGGCTTGCTTGGCAGTTTTCGGATTGCACCAAGAAAACTCCTCGATGAAGATGGAGCAATGGGGGTGGTTATGGATGGTTCGGGAGCTTCGGCAGTTGGTCCAATTCAGCAAAGAAAGGGACTGCAGATGTGGAAGGAACCTAGTTGGCGGTGGGGCTGCTCGGGTGGGCAACAGTAGAAGCATTACTCGGCAACATACTGTTGCTATCAATGTACGAGTATATGGTATCTTCAAGAAACTGGTCAGATATCATACCCTGAACTAAAAGATCAGAGGATTTTTTTTCTGGAACATTGACATTGTTCCCCATTGCTCTAACCGCTTTTTTAGCAACAGTATTGGCTTTCTTTGTCCATTGTTGCCTTATTTTGTCGATGCTCCTGTGATACCCAACTGAAGTCGTCCCTGCTGCGATTGATTTCCAAGCCCCCTTCTTCCTCGAAATTATTTTCAGATCATTTCCCTTGTCCTCCGCAGCATTTCATATTCATTTCGATCCCAATTCTGTACCCGATCTCGTTTTGTCTAAAGAAAAAACAAATATTGTCACAAAAGAAAATTCACTTTTTTTTAATTAAACACCTTTTCTGCTTCCATTTTTGAGAAACCGCTTTCCAAATTCAAATTTAAAATTCAAAATTGGAAAACTTGTTTTCTATCTCCTTTGATGTTTCTGTCAAATTCATTTCAATTTTGTAAAAGTGTACCCCTTAAACTGTGTTTGACATCCCAAACTAGGTTTGGGTTTAGGTTTGTTTGACTAAAACTCATCGCGGGTACGTTCTAAAATGAATACTAGTTGTAGGTAGGTTAAAAGCGTTTATAATTAAATACAAAGTTAGGAACTGATTTTAAAGTTAACATGATGTTAATTAGTGCTTACTAAACCTACCTAATACACGGTGACTATAATTTTTCGCCATTATTAATCCCATATATTATTATTATCAAATTTATAAAGAGCGTTTTTTTTTTCTCTCTCTCTTTTATTTTCATATCTCCCATACTTGTATGGTTACTTTTTAATGAGTTTAAATTAACGTTTTGTTTATTTCAATCCTGTTATGTGTCACATCAGAGTTAGTCTGCTCATATTTATGACATTTATCGCTTATCAAATCACATTAAATTCCTTCCGGAAGAATGTACGAACAGCGTAACTGGAGGTTGTACAATTCTTTATATAATTGTGTAATTTAATCTTGAATGAAATAAGACCAATAGACTTCTAAACACGTTTTAATGTTTAATAGCATTTGTATTTTACAGTATATGGTAAGTTACCTTGTCAATCATATCTTGACAGATATCTAGTTGAACTGGCGAGAGACTTTGACCGTTGCAAGGGCGATTAATCAATTTGGACAATTCCTTATCAAGGGCTTTTATCTGCAAATTTTCACCTTGATAAAGGTACATTGAATTCGATAGCCTGATGGTGTAAGAAGCTGAGAATTATGTTGCCAATTTGTAACCAGCGTTGCCAATGTCACGTTGGAAACGTATTTAAAAAATCAAGATAAAAGCATGCACATGTTTATTTAATTGTTGAGGTCCACGAGAGTTGCACTAAATGCTTGGTTGCTTGTGCCTATGTTCAGGACCGAAGTTGCTCCCTTCAGCCATTTTTCTCTGTTCTTTCTCAATTCTCGCCTTTTTATAAATACATAATAGTTTGTGGTGATTTCAATATAGATCTGTTCAAAAATGGCTCTCGTGCCTTCTTTCTTAGGACTCAAGAATATTTAATGTCAATTATCCTTGCTAAAAATTGTATTCCTAGCCTACTCGATCTGACAATTGTATCTGACCCATTGTTGGTTATCCTTTCCTCTTCGACCAACTTTCAATTGATATTATATCGGATCATGATCTTCTATGTTGTACGTACAATATTAACTTCGATCACTTTCCTGTTCCTTTGACTTTTTCATTTAAAGATTTTAAGTCAGTAAATATGGAAGACCTAACAAACGCCGCATTTTTAACACCTTGGGATGGCTGTCGCTCAATTCCTAATCCTGATGCCAAGCTAAACTATTTTCAGGAACTGGTTAATGACCAATTTGTGGTTGAGCAAATGTGTTAACACATGTGTTAAGTTCCCAATGAATGTGTAGCAGCATATAAAACTTAAGAAACATTTGTAATAGACAAACAGTAAGAAACTGAACATAACACCGAAGATGCCTACCTAAAGATGTGATGGAGAAGCAAATGGCGACTGCGGAGCACTACCATCAGCAGAGGGAAGTTTGAAGCTGAGCTAAAAGTTGCGGATTTGGTGGCAGCATATGATAATATTCGCGAGGTCTATGCAGATTACAAAATGGAGGTACTGGATACCATCGATAAAGTAAAATTCGAGGAAGTGCCGAAAGTTAGCGGAACGCCATCAACTACCAACTTTCTCGGGTAGTTATGAGACATGGAGATCATTTCACGATATGTTTGTTTCTCTAGTGAATACCAACTCAACTCTGTCGGAAATCCAGAAGTTACACTATTTGAAGTGCAACGTTCGTGGTGAGGCCGAAAGGCTGTGGCAACACCTGGCCATTGACAAAGGTAATTGCAATAGTGCTTGGGAAATCCTGACCGATCGTTATGAACAAAAAAGATGCTAGTTAACACACAGTTAAAATTAATTTTCGGGCAAGTCACCATAAGCAGTGACTCAGCAGTCAACATTAAGAACATTTTACATACCTCGCAGGAAATTATACACTCTTTGGACAATTTAGAGGTACCAGTGGGTTATTGGGATACCATTTTAATTTTTTGTTATCCTGCAAAAAGTTAACAAATACAACCCAACAGCTATGGGAAGAAAAATTAGACGGCAACAAGGAATTGTCAAAAATAAAAGACTTTTTTGAGATTTCGCAGTGTAGATTTAGAACGCTGAAAGCAGTTGAGCAGCAGTCTACAGCAAAGACTGTTACAAAACCGAAATCTACAACTCAGGTTCTTCACACCCACAAGGCGCAAAAACGGCAAATAAATTGCAAAGTCTGTCAAAAGGGACAACAGGTATTGAGGAAGTGAAGGAAATTTTTGGAGATGAATGTAAGCCAGCGAATACAAACTGTTTTCAATATTAAAGTCTGCGAAAACTGCTTGGCCTACAGTCATTTCAAGAATAAACGTTCAAGTCCAAAATGTTGTTATTACTGCAAACAGCGCCACAATTCCTTACTACACCCAATACCACAAAATCAGTCAAACCGAAGTAATAATCACCCATCTTTCAACCCAAATACCGCTCAGTTTGTTCCACACAATTCAAATTTTCTCAATTCAATTTCAGCAAAATTTTCTAAACTTCAATGGTCATTGCGAGTAATTGCCTATTATTTACGTTTTCGACGTCGAAGTAAACACCCGGAACCGTATTCAGGTATTTTAACACAGCTAGAACTAGAAAAGACTCTGACAAGAGTCAGATTTTAGTGTAGAAGGAAATGTTTGCTGAAGAAGAGGAAAATGACAAAACCAAAGGATATACGTCACTCAATGCGTTTCGAGACGCGGAAGGAATCTTACGAGTTGGTAGGAGAATTTCCAACTCGACCCTACCCTTTTTCAAAAATCACCAAATTCTTCTTAGAAACCACACATTAACGAGACATATTATCGCCAATGATCACGAAAAAACAATTCACGGCGGTAATCAAAAAATGATTGCCTACAGCTTCAATTTCTGAAAAGGACTTAGAAAACGCGATGCATTGTCATGTGATTATTCCAACATCATTTTTTATAGAACTGTGCCAAGGTCACAAGACAATTCCAAAGGCACCATCTTTCAAAAGTCTGTTCAGTTCCTCGTTAATGGAAACATCACAGCGAGCTATCAATGGATAATTTGCTACTATTGAAGTAGAAGATATGCTGTCATCGACGCCTAAGACTGATAGGCAACTAGAACTGAAGGGGTGTTTTCCACGCTGGCAAAATCACTACGTAAGCTTTTTCATCAATCCTACTCTTTAGGACACTTTCCGAGAAGATGGAAAACAGCATTTGTCCAGCCCGTCCCTAGAAAAGGCGAATCTTCCTCTCTCTCCTCCTACAGGCCCATTGCACTTACGTCCGTTCTTCATGAAATATGTCGAAACACGAAAACTTCTTTATGACAGGCAGTACAGTTTTTGTAGCAACAGGTCCACTAGTGACCTGATGACATGTCTTACCGAAAAGTGTAGCCAAAGCGTACATCAATCTGGCGAAAGCAAGATGGTTGCACTTGATATTTCGGAGACATTTGACAGAGTTTGGCATCAGACTCTTTTGTAGATAATACGTGCTTTTGGGATGAACGACTCTCTTCTTCAATGGATTAGAAATTACCTTTCGGAACGTTCAATTCAAGTTGTCTTGGACGGTTTCAAGTCCGATATTCACAAAATAAATGCTGGTGTGCCTCTGGGGCATTCACAAAATAAATGCTGGTGTGTGTCTCCTACTTTTTAATTTGTATCAACGATCCCTTGTCTGCTACCTCTAATCCAATATACTCTTTTGCTGACGACAGTACTCTCTGCTTTTCATATTCGTTCCTGGACTCACGTCCCTGCTCTTCGGCTGTAGAACGGGAACGGCAGCGTATGTTAAGCTCATTAAATTCTGATATTACCAGCATAACTAATTCTAACAGAGTAGAATTTAATGCTTCCAAAACACAATGCTCTCTGCTGTCGTTAAAGCGAAATTTAAACACCCAGCCATTATCCATGGATGGCACTTGCATCGTCGAAACCGATAAACTTTCCATTCTCGGTATATGTGTCAATGACAATCTACGTTGGAATGACCACATATTCGATGTCGTCAAAAATGCTACGAAATGTCTAGGTTTCCTTAAGCGATGTAAGAAATACTTTACCCCCTCTGATCTGGCCTCAATATATAAGGCATTTATCAGCCCGAAATTGGAGTATAATGCCCACATCTGGTCAGGTGCGCCCAAAACATCTCTGAACCTGCTAGATAGGATCCAAAACCGTGCGATAAAACTCATTGGTGATACTAATATCACTGAAACAATGGACACCCTAGGACACCGATGTAATGTCTCGTGTCTCACTCTGTTTTATCGGTAATTTCACCACCAGTGCCCCATAGAAATCGCCAGTAGCATTCCGTTCATTCAAACTTTCAACCGTAACATTCGTCTCTCTATGAATGCTCATCAGTATACCATTAAGTCCACTTTCGGACAAACTCTAAAATATTGTGATTCGTTTCTAAGCCGTACAACTCGCTTATCGAATGCCCTGCCTGGCTCTTTATTTCCTAGTCATTATAACCTTCAAACATTTAAAACCAACCCTCACCGGTACCTCTCTGTGTGCAAACATTTTAAAGGTACTTAGTCCCTTGAGCGCGCGCAAATTGTAAAAAAAACACAAAACGCTAGAGAGGCATGTTAGCTGTCTAAGTAAGTAAAGTACGTATGGTCATGGGTTTATTGACATAAACCTCGTACCTCAAAAATTCTCAGAGTAAGGAATCTAGTATCCAAGTATCACCATGCTCTTGGAGTCACATATTTTCGAAAAGAGGAATGGTCAAATGATATCTCCAGGCTTAAATCCACAACAAACAGAAACACGCTTAGGATGCATTTCCTTCTCATGAAAGACATGAAAGTTTTCTTATTGTCTCAGTAGTTGAGGCAGTTGGATTTTGTTAACATGGTGACACCAATCTTTCGTGGAAATACGTGGGATAGTGCTTTTGAAATGCACATTTCTTGACCAGGTTGATAAGTGAATGATCCCGGATTCACTTGTTGTGTCCAGGATATCGCTAATCGGAGAAAGGAATTGACAACGAACACACCTTTCAGCTATAAAACCAACACTAGACTGCTGATCCATTGCTCAGCCCAAGAGGGAACCGTTCCTATGACCCATATGAGTTGTTCTTAATGTCGTGTGACGTCACTTTAGTGACCCACATGTGTATTCGCAGCAGAATGTTGGTGTCGTCTTACTTATGGCTACCCTCTTCTGCCGATAGTGTCGAATATTTTAAGGTATTCATGTGTGTGGAAAGAAGCAGAAGATCGCCCACATGTGGCCAGAGCCACAACCTGCACCAGATATCTGTGTGGCATACCCCTCCAAATTGAAGGCGGATGAAACGTTTGTTATCTAATCAAGTTTGCTAAATAATCAATTGCATCATTGTTGTTAATTAGCGGAAAAGATTACTTATTTAGCAACCGTAATCATTGTTGACTTTAAGTGACATAATATTCTGCAATGGTTGATTAGATACGCAAAATTTGGTTCAAGTGCAGGTTAAATCTAATGTAATGGCGCCTACCGGAACTCAATCACTTATGCGCTCTTCTCAACACAGTAGCCGGGCGATAAACAAAATACCGTCACAACTCCTAATCTAAACAAAAGGGCTGCCTATTATTACTCTACCTAATGTTATTAATTAAAACCCAAGGAGGCCAATAAATCTACCACACAAATACTTCACCCTCTTGGGCAAATCAATTTAAAATTTTATTGCTACCCTGAAGTGGATATCAGTGGATTAATGTACGAGTACTTCCCCTATTATATTCCGACTTACAACTCAGTTATTACTCAGAATTTAGCCATATCGTGAAGAGCAAAAGTATGAAGTTGAAAAACAACCGCAGCATCTGCCGAACATCCAAAATCGGACATTAGTTGACAAAAAGCAGGATGACCGCTCGCCAACGAAAGGATGCAATCCAAGCTTATCAAAAGATGTTGCAAGGGCCATCAAAAGAAAATTCGTTCGAAGGACTTGAATCTCATTTCGAACAACATGACCACAACAATTAGTAATATGGAAGAACGGGTGATTAATAGGGTAGTGGCGTCAACTCGCGGCGTCCAGCGTAGCATAAGTATGACCACATATATGTTAAGCTTACGTACTTACTTAAAGTAGCGCTGCAGTCTGGGGTGGACCTGGGCCTCAACCAACAAGCGTCTCCAACCTTTACCCATCTACTCGACCTTTACCCATCTACCTCCAGTCTCACACGCTAAGTTGGCTAAGGTCTATTTCTACTTACGTGCACCACCTGCATAGTGGTGTTCCTCTACTGCGCTGTCCCTTGGGGGTGGATTCGAACACTTTTTGTAGGGGGACCATTGGTGTCCATCCACTCTACACGACCCAGCCACCACAGTCCTTGGAGTGAAGACTCTTCTAGCTCTTGTTTAACATCATACTTGCAAGAATTGTGCGAAACTCATAAGCGAACACCGGAGGCACAATCTTTCAAAAATCTGTGCAACTATGTACATACTAGCGTATGCCGATAATATAGACATAATTGGGAGAACTCAGCGGGCTTGAAACTGTACTAAAAAAGAAGCTTCCAAAATGGGTGTAGTAGTAAATGAGGGCAAACTATAAGGTCTTCCAATAGGGACTTCCGAACTATGACAGTTGGCCGTCATTTATTCAGTCCGTTTTGCCAAATCACCATGGCCGGACATAGCGTTCAACAACATATGCAAATGATAAAATTGTTTTATAAAAATGGGTGTTCCGTTCGGGCAACGTTCCGCTCGCGCGTTTCGCCCATTTTACGGTCGCCATAATTGTCCTACCGAGAGGACTATTCGCAGTGTTGTGGATAAATTTGAGTCCACTGGTTCAGTAAACAATAAACCAATACCCGTACGTCGACGAAAAGCAAGATCTGCTGAAAATATCGCCGCTGTTCGTGAGAGTGTGCAGGAGAACCCGAGGCAGTCGATTTCGCGTCGCTCACAAGAACTCGGCCTTTCGCAGACCACAACTTGGCGAATTTTGCGTCGTGACTTGGGCTTGCACCCGTACAAAATTCAACTGATCCAGGAACTGAAGGTAAACGACCATAAGCAACGACGTGTGCTCGCTGAATGGGCTCTGGAGTAGTTGGAAACTGACCCCAATTTTTTTCGAAAAATCATCTTCTGCGATGATTTGGGATGATACCAATCCACATGAAATCCAAGAGCGTCACATGCATCCCGAAAAAATCACTGTTTGGTGTGGATTTTAGGCTGGCGGCGTCATCGGTCCACATTTCTTTGAAAACGACGTTAGCCAGGCCATCACCGTCAACGGCGAGCGCTTTAGGTCGATGATTATCAACTTCTTTTGGCCTCAATTGGATGATATGGACACCAACGATATGTGGTTTCAACAGAACGGCGCTACGTATCACACAGCTCATGCCACATTGGAAATTCTGCACGAGCGATTCGAGGGCATGGTCGTCTCACGTGGAGGTCATGTGAACTGGCCACAGAGATCGCGCGATTTGACCCCGTTAGACTTTTTCTTGTGGGGTTTTCTGAAGTCGCAGGTCTATGCAAATAGCAAACCACGGCGGTCCTCAAAGCCAACATAATAAATGCCATCGGTCAAATCCAGCCTGATTTATGAGCCAGATTTTTTTTTTTTATAATTTGCGCGCGCTCAAGAGATTAAGTACCCTTAAAATGCACACAGCGCCGGCGAAGGAGTTAGTTTTTAGTTTTAAATGCATTTTATTATCTTAATCATTAACCCTTACATACTAACAAAAAATGCTTAAATGCTAGCTTAAAATTACTTAACAATCTTATATTAACTTATTGGCCCCACACAGGCACTCTAAGCTACTCTAAATTCTTATATCTATGTCTTTCGACTATATTTACATTTTACTTAGGAATAATTATTTTCTATACTTAAGGCTAAGAAAAAATTGTTCACAAAAACTTAGCATATGGACCTAATTTTTTATAAAACTTAATATCTAACTTAAAATAAACCTTAGTCTACCTAACCTACATACACAATACACACACACAGATATTATACACAATTATATACATATATTAGTATATACAAAGGTATATACTAATATATGTATATATTTCTTAAATGCTAACCTAAACCTACGTAAGCTGGCCATCGCTATTCACAGAGCAAATAGATTGGTCAGCTCTGCCTCATTAGTGAGGCTGGTCCGTAATTGACGGAAACGACGACGAAACATCTTCTCCATCATTCAACCACCAGAAATGCTGGTGCTGCCGAACGACATCCCTCTTTTCGCGATTCCCCACCGCCCTACTGAACCTGAGACGATCCACACTGCCGTGTGCGACGTCTCTGCCGTAGTTGAGTCGCCTGTCCCCAGCTTTCCGAGCGACATGGAAGATTAACGGGACCGCTGATCTATCCTGGATCAACCCTATCTGATCTAGGTAGAGGAATGCTTCCGGTGGAACGAAGCCGTCAGAGCGCACACTCTCGTGGTAAAGGTAGTTGGGGTAGTAAGCCCCAGATATCAGGTTATTCGTCGAGGCCATTGCTCTTGCGATGTGTCTTCGAGTCAGCTTAATTACGAAGTTGTCCACTCGTATTAGGTTCGCTCTGTTGTAAAGGACCTCATTACGATAAAATTTTTTGTACTCCGACTCTGGTGTTCTGTACAAGCGAAGGCAAGCCCTCTCAAAAACCCGAATCTTTTCCATTAAGCTTGCTCGCACATTGAACCACACGGGACAACCAAATACCAGCATGGGCCTGATAAGGGCCATGTAGCAGATTACCTTTACCCTCGCATCGAGTTGGCTGCTATAAAACAGTCTCTTTGTAAGGGCAAAAGCGCCTTTGGCTCTGGCCAGAGCAGCATCTACATTTTTATCAAAATACAGAAACTGATCTAGCCAGATCCCAAGGTATCTGACTACATTTCGACAGGCAAGAGGCTGCCCGCGTTGTCCAATGATCGAGAACTTTCGCCAATTTTTTCTAGTATCCCTAGAGGCTCCAGACAACGGCGTCCTAAAGAGAATGGTTTCCGACTTCTGAAAGTTGATTTTCAACTTCCAGTCATCGCAAAATCGTCTTATCTTATCGAAGTCACGCTGCAAGAGAGTATTAATGACCTCGATTCTTGGACCTGTCCTGTACGCTATCAAATCGTCTGCGTACGCAATTGTATGGGGAAGTGAACCTATCAGATCGCTTGTATAAATGTTGAAGAGGATCGGCGAATTGACCGCGCCTTGCTGAAGACCATTTTTAATTTGAAATATTCCAACAGAAGTCACATCGCCATTTTTCACGATGAACTGTCTGTTGTTTAGCATATTATAAAGAATGTACAAGAGTGGTTTACTGATCCCCAGCCTAGTCAGCTTATAGAAAAGACCCTCTAACCATACGGTGTCGAAGGCCTTCTCCAAGTCAACAAGGCAGGCACCAGTGCATTGGTTTTTGCCTTTATTCCATTGGATATCGGACACCAGTTTAGACGCGGCATGTGAGATATCATGTCCCGCCTTAAAACCGAATTGATTATCCGGAACTATATGTTTGTCCTCAACCCACCTAGACAGAGCTCTATTGATTACTTTTTCAAACAACTTACTGATATTCGGAAGGAGACTTATCGACCGGAGATTCGCCGGATTGGATATATCTTTTCCCTTTTTGGGGATAGGTTGAACCACCGCCGTTTTCCAATGCGCTGGATAATGTGCATTATTCATTGCATTATTAAACAGGGTGGTGTAAATGTCCACCGCTTCTAGAGGAAGATGTCGAAGCACGATGTTCGGAATACCATCGGTCCCCACTGATTTTTTAGCCCTGATTGTGTCGAAGATCTCATGGAGCTCTTCCTTCGAAATGAACGGGGGTAGGTCACCCTCTCTGGTAATGACATTATTTGCCATATTTTCGTCGCTGAACCGGGTGAAACCAGAGCCCTCGGATCGCCAGTTCCCTACTTCATTTCGAATGTAGAGGTCGTGCACCAAGACGCGACTGCCCAGGTCATAATTAGGTCCAATGGTATCAGTGGCCTTGTATATTTCCTGGAAAGTCGCCCCTATGGCCTCAACTTTCTCCTGTGGATCCTCGATCACAAAGAAGTCGTCATCATCAGCGGCCTCATTTGGATCAATACCTGCTATTGTCAGTAACCGTTCGTTGTCTGTTGTCCGGGCTATTTTAAGACACTGAAGGTCGTTTTGATTTTTTCTCCGAAATAGTTTGTTTATTTGAGGGAACATATTCGGGTTGCTGGTGTTTACAGCCCGAACCCTGTTGTTCCAATATGAACTTACAGAAATTCTGTAATTCTCTTTTATTAACGTTTGAATATTTTTAATCGACGCCTTCAGTGTCCTAATCTCCGGGTCTTGTCTGTCAGTAAACTGTCTGTACAAGTTTTTGAGTCTTGTCAGAAGTCTACTTTTCTGTCGGTGCAGTGCGTCAATAGTAGGATTGCGGAACAGGTCTTCGTTAGTCGTATGTCGATATCGTGGTATTGTAGCGTCCATAGTTTGTTTAATTGTCTCGTTCATTTGTTTTAGGTAATTGTCGATCTCCTCGTTTGACAAATTCCTATTGGCCGGTGGATGGATCGTGTTCGAAGCGAGTGCTCTCGTCAAGGTTGCGGAGAAGCGTGTCCATCGAGTGTTACTGTAGTTGTAAGAACATCTTTGGACAAACTCCTCCAATTCCGCAATTTCGTTGGGAACTGTAATTTCGGTGCTAAAACCGCAATGGTCACTGTCATACACGAATGTTCGCAGACAGTTTAGCGTTTGTAAATTCGTACCTGTCAGTCGTATACGTTCGTCGTACAGCAGTAGATCCAAATAAGACCCGCCTCTGGGAAACGACTGGTTATCCGTCGCTTTAAGGCCGAGTCTGTACATGACATCGTGCTGACCCCACCAATCGAGTAGTAGGTTCCCTCTAGTATTTGGCAAATTATTTCCCCAATCTCTGTGCTTAGCGTTGAAATCCCCGCCGATTACAAAATAATTCTCCCCCGATTCCAGCCTCAGAAGTCGAAAAAGCGTGTCAAGCTCTGTAATAAATAAAGTGGATTGTGAAGTCTCAGGTGCATAAACAGAGGCCAAGTACAGCCGCTTTCCACTGCGGAGCGGGATGTAAATGACGACTGCCTCCAACACCCGGAACCTACGCAACACTCCCTTGTACACTCTGTGAAATTTTATACCTTGTTTAATGAAGATCGCAACACCGCCTCCACGTTTGGATCCGGGCCGGTTTCTTCTTCTAACAATATAATTATTGTACTCCAGTTTGTGCTTATCGGTTAGCTTGGTTTCGCTAGCGAAAAGCACATCAGGAGTTTGGTCTTGTAGCAATTTAAACATCGCGGCCCTTCGTTCGATCCTAATCAGTGAATTAACATTCACCGCAAGGACCTTCAAAGTTTGCTCCACCATGTGCGTACCCATTACGACATGTGTTGCGTTAGGCCCGGCAGCAGCGCGTAGATCTGGTCCACCCGCATGGCCTGTTCTTGCACCTGCTTTTGCAGCTGAGCCATCTGCCCTTGGATTGCGAGCAAGATGGCCAGCATGTTGGGTGCAGCTTCCATTGCTCTCGGCATTGGCGCCGGAGAAGCAACAGTCGCTTGCTGTACCGTAGCCCCCCTACCTGCCGCCATTTGGGCGTAGGAAATTTGGGGCGTGACGGCTTGTGTTTGAAGCCTCACAGGTGAACGTTTGACCTCCACCTTCTGCTGCCGAGCCAGTTTTGCTTTTTTAATGTTAGCGAACTTAGGACAACCCCGATAGTTTGCGGTGTGTCCCACGTTCCCACATAATACGCACGAGAGCTGCGTCCTATCGGATGCTCCTTCCCTACCCAGCGCACACTCCTCGGAACTGTGGTTCTTTGCGCACTTCACGCATCGAGGCTGCATTTGGCAGTTCGACGCGGCGTGCCCGAACCTCTGGCAGCGAACGCATTGTATAACGCCTTCGCTCCTTTTTAATTTTTCCCAGTGAACCACATGGTAGTCTAGGACATTGATACTCCTTAGACTATCCAGACGGCTTTCGGGACTGAGCTGCACCAGGAAGAACGGCAGACTCCGTTTCTCCCGCCTGGCTCTAGCTGTGGTAAATGGCTTTACCCCCACGAACTTGAGTCCTTCGCACTCCTTCTCTTTAAGCAGTGCCAGGATCTCCTCAGGATCAGAAGACGGTTCCAACCCCTTCAGCAGCATCGATTGCCGCTTTTCACACTTCGGTGTGAATGAGTAGTGCTCCGTCGTCGTTTCCTTTAGGAGCTCTTTCACTTTCGCGTAGCCCTCCACTGTATTACAGTGGATGGCATGGCGATCGTTCCCCAATATCTTAATATTAAAATTATTACCAATGACCAACTTACACAGGTCCTTGGTAGCATTTACCTCCAATTTATAGGTGTTGATAGGCGGCACCTTCTCCTTCTTCTTCTGCTGCTGCTGCTGCTGCTGCTGTTGTTGTTGTTGTTGTTGTTGTTGTTGTTGTTGTTGTTGTTGTTGTTGTTGCTGCTGCTGCTGCTGCTGATGTTGTTGCTGCTGCTGCTGCTGTTTTTGCAGTTGCCGTTTTTGTGGCTGCTGCTGTTTTAGCTGTTGCTGATGTTGGGACTGCTCTTGTTGTTGTTGCTGGTGTTTCTTTGGCTTTTGTTGTTCTGCTTGCTTTTGAGCAAGCTGCTGTTGTTGGGATTGCTCTTGCTCTTCCCTCTTCCTTCTTACCATTTGTTTTTCTTTTATGGCCAGCACTCTTTCTTGTAGCATTTTGATGCTGCTACATATGGCCTCCATTTCTTCCTCTTCATCGTCAGATTCGCTTGCTGCCAATGAAGCGAAGTTGTTGGTCGTTGGTAGGGTGGGCTGCTTTACTAAGTTGGAAGTTGGACAAAGCTTCCTCCTTCTCTTTGGTTTTGGCGTTTGGATCGAACCACTTGACGCCTCACTTGGTATATCAGCAGATCCCGCTATTGACATAGCGGACCGCTCTCCACAATCCATCACGTGATGGACAACACTTAGTATCACTTTAAATTTTTTGTTTTTGATAAAAAATTAAAAAAAAAAGATGTTATAGAGTACACGGGGATTCGAACCCACGACCGTCGACTGTCGGCCGAGCACACTGACACCCTGCTAATTGGAGCCAATGGCAATTTCCTCAAATGTCTCGTTTTCACTGATTTCACTGTACACTCGCAAGCCGAAACACGTCTGTTCTCCACGGAGATATGTGAACGACTCACGCCGGCGAAGGAAAATCAGGCAGAATGGAAAGAGAGGTACCGGTGAAAGTTGGTTGTAAATGTTTGAAGGTCATAATGACTAGGAAATAAAGAGCTAGGCAGGGCATTACGTCAGGAGTACGTCCGAAAGTGGGCTTGAGAGTATACTGATGAGCATTCATAGCGAGACGGGTGTTACGGTTGAAAGTTTGAATGGGCGGATTGCTACTGGCGATTTCAATAGAGCACTTGTGGCGGAAATAGCGATAAAACAGAGTGAGACACGAGACATTACGTCATTGTTCGATGGTGTCAATTGATTGACTGATATTAGTATCACCTCGGTTTTGAATCCTATCGGTTTTGAATCCTATCTGGCAGGTGCAGAGATATTTTAGGAGCACTTGAACTATGTTATATTCCATGCACAATGGCATCGATAGGCCTTTCAAACGAATAAAACATTTCGATGATATCTCACACACTGTTTAAAGATAAAAGACGCTTAATGAAAGACCGTTTACTAGCGTATACCGATGATATCGACATAATTGGAAGAATTCAACGAGCTTGAAAAGATATTAAAAGTCAAGCTTCCAAAATAGGTGTAGCGGTAAATGAGGCAAAGCATCTACATATATGTTGTCAACAAAAAGGGACACAATAGAAAGCTATATTTTGGATCTTCTATAAATTCTGCCAGCAACACCTCAGCAGAAATAAAACGAAGAATCCCTCTTGCCAATGCCTATTTCTTTGGGCTAACAATGCAATTGAGTAGTAAGGCCCTATCCTAAAGATCTAAGGAGACTCTATATAAGATCTTGCCGTCCTTCTTGAAGCTTCAAATAGTGTCTTCCAGCTTGTGAAGCAAGCCAAACAAACACAGTTCTTGGATCCCATATTGGTAGTTTTGTGGTAGCTGGTCTCGATGTGGAAATGGCTTTAAGAACTTGACGAACTAACAAGTTGGATGATATATTTTCTATCGCATTCGAACCGCAAAATGTAGAAATCGCCGATTTATGTACAAGAATTGTGCTGGGTTAGAAATTTTGTTTCAAAAACAAATTAGATAGATATCTATCAATATTCGATCCCTCTGGATTCTGAGAACTGATGTTGTTCTGTGTGCATCAAGAAATCCATCTTCTGATAGCTGGTAAGTAAGTTCTTAAAGTTGATGTCCTCCATCCCTTTCTTAATAAATCCTTCTCGTCTCTGGACCAGCTCTCTATTTGATGGCACCACCCCCAACCTTTTATACTCTCAGGATCAAATGTTCCACTTGTGGAGGTGGTTGACCTGTTATGACATGTATCAGTACCTTCTCCAGGTTGGTTATTTCCAGCGGTGGTTGCAGGGCGCGAACCCTCAGGTCTGTCATCCAAAAAGTCTGATTCCATTCCGGGGCTACAATGAGGTACGTCCCCTGAGACTTGTTCAAGTGAGTGAGAACTTTTGGCATTAGATTGGGTGGTGGAAAAGCCAGCCTAGGCGAGGCATCTGAAAACGTAGCCGTCTTTGTAATCTATTGAAACATATCTGCTGACTACGGCAGTTTCTTTTGATGCAAAAAGATCGATCTCTGGTGTGCCCAGTTTTTCGAAAAATTTTCTTCTTGCACTTGGAAGAATATGCCATTCTGGTATCGATCTGCCCCTCGATAATCTGTCTGCTATGCCGTTGTATCTTCCCGGAAGATAAAATGCCGACAGAGTTATTTTGTGCTGATCGACTAGGGTGAGCAACCGATATGTGAGGTTCAGCAAGCTTATGAATCCTGTCCCCCCCTCTTTCCAACTAAGCAACTAAGCTTCTATTGTCCGACTGAAGCAGAATATGTGCGTCTTTTAGAAAGTGAGCTGCTTGCTTATGGCCATGTAAACGGCATACATCTCCTTTAGATTCGAGTGCCATTTTGATTGTTCCTTCGACCATCGACCGGACATCGCTATGTTGTCTAACTGTGCACCCCAACCCGTATCCGCTGCATCGGTCACTAGGAAGTTTGTCACGTCCTTCTTGTGGATAGCTGTTGATGAGTGTTTTGTTCTTACCCACCAGTCTATCTCCTCCAAGGCTCCTAGTGGAATTGTAAGTATCTGTCTTATACGGTAACCATACTTTCTCAAGAATATCTGAAGATGTCGACAGTGTAATCTGCCTCTGGGGACAACGAAATGGGCGAAATTTAGCTGTCCCAGAAGTGTTTGTAACTGCCGAAGAGAGTAAAATTGCTTTTCGTGCATTTTCCTGCGTGAGAGCCGAACGTTCTCCAACTTCACTTCCGGGAGGAACATGATGTTGTCTTGTGTATCCCACCTTATGCCCAGATATTCTATGTGTTGGCACGGCAATAGGACAGACTTTCTGCTGTTGATAGTCCAGCCTAATGTTTCCACGAATTTCACGGTCTCCGGCACCTTAATTTTTAATTTGGACTGATCCTGACTGACTAAAAGGTAATCGTCTAGATAGACTAGAACTCGAATACCTATGCCCCGCAGAATCTCCGCGATCCAGCAAGTTAGGGCTGAGTACCTCCTGGGTGCAGATGACAGGCCGAAGGGAAGGCATGTTAGTTGAAATAGTTCGCCTCTGTAGGATATTCTCAGAAATGGACGATAACTTTCTGATATTAGGACATGGAAATATGCCTGTGAAATATCTATCTTTGTCATATAATCTTCTGGTTGTAAAAAGTCTGTTATTGAAGCGTGAGAAATGAGTTTGAATGACTTTGTCGATACACAACTGTTTAGTTCCCTTAAATCGAAGATTGGACGGGCTCCCCCATCGGACTTTTTCACAAGAAATATTTTTAATAAGAAACTGGGACTGGTCTGCAACGCATACTCCAATATCTTTTGCTTTTTCATTTCCAAAATTTGGGTATTCATCATTGGAGATTCTTTTGTCGCAAATTTTCTTAGAACCTCTAGTGAAGGAAGTGTAAGTCGGGGCTTCGAAATAAATGGTACTCTTGCAGCTGAAATGGTCTTTAAAATGAAGGAGTTGGCACCCACATCCTGCCAACTTCTTCTGAAGTCCGCCAACTGACCCAAATTGAATATTGACTTTGTGTTATTTGTTGTCTCTGGGATCTTCTCTGGCACGAAAGGAAGAACTAAATTTCTTAACTTGTTTTTTACCTCCCTGCCTCTCCTTGTAATTACTCTTATACGATTGTCGTCTGAAGTTGTTTCTACTGTGGTAATATGATCATTGAGTACGCGGTGATTTCTTATCTATGTTGGGAGTAAGCCAAGATTGCGGTCCGCCCAATGACTGTATTAGTGCCAACAATGCTTCCTTCTCAAAGAGATTATCCACGGTGGAATTAATATTTCTTAGTGCAGCCTGTATATTTTTATTCGATACCTCGGCTATTATTCTTTCCCGCCTTACTTCAATACATGCGGCTCTTTTACCACAAACAACCTGTAGCATAAGCTCCGAATTTTTGTAAGAAGCCGACCGTGGTCGGAAGATGGCAGCACATCTCTCGAAGAGTGCATTGGGAGTAAAGTCATCCGGTGACCTAAACGCTCAATCAATGATGGACTGTAAACCAACTTTTAAAAGCAATTTTTGCTCTAACAATCCGTTTGATAGAGCCGCCATCACCTGCTCAGTGAAGGCTAATTAATCTTTACCCTTACTAAGAGTACAAAGCTCATTATTAACTTTTAGTTCCACGAAACCTGATGTGGCTTCTAAAGCCTTCATTGCTTTTGAATATCGGTAGTTTAAAATGTTGCAACCTGATGAGAGCATCAAGGTGGTCTTTATCTGCAAGATTTATGCTTTTTGAGTCACACTCCGTGTGCAACTGGCCCAGATCTAATGTTTTGTTAGAGGCATCTGGGTTTTGTAAGAAACTTTCTGCGCTTGTACTGGGCCGATTAATTTTCACATCTATGTGTCCCATATCAATGTCCTGTGGAACAAACATACTCATACAACTCGATAAGTAACTAACCTGGTTCGTTAAATCATTAAAACGCTGTTCTAGTGGTACAGTCTTCAATCGTTTATCACATTTCTTTCGCTTGTTTGGTGGTGGCGAGCCGGCAACTTCGCTAGCCGATGATAACGAAGACCCTGAATGATGAAGATATAAAACTGCTCCTTTTCTCTCTGTTTTCAGCATCCTTATCTCCTTTGCCACTCTTACTTGAAGCTGAACCTATTATTAAACTTAATATTTTAATTTTGATTGTAAAGATTATTTCTGAAATAATAGCTGAACCTTATTCTGACGAAATACACAACGCTATGACAGGATAAACCGCGTGTTGCGCGCTTGCGGTGTTTGACGTCTGAGTACAGCTCCACCTATACGTGAAAAGGGACTACGGTGAAGAGTGAACGCTGGAAGTTAGGGCGAATATGCAATTAGCTTCTTCAACAGCGGCGCTGTGTGTTTTCGCCAGGCAAATAATAAACACTTTTCTATCTGCAGTTTCGCAATATTCTACTTTATTAACAGTGGCAGTTAAAATGAATTTTGTTATAAGCAATTACAAAGCATTATTTTTATTCTGTAATATTAGTACAAAAGAACTTTATCTAGAAAAAGTGGCTTCCATGCTTTCGTGTGCGCGTGGCAGTAGCTCCTTGGCCAGCACCAAAATCGCCATAGTCGTAGTCTAATCCATCGGCAACATCGTAATCTTCGTCGATAACTTGATTGTTCAATTGGGTGGACGTTAGATTAGTATCGTTATTTGAATTGGCCTTGCAATTCTCGTCGATAGTGCCATCGTCCTTAATACATTTATGTTCCTCTACTTGCCATCCATCATCAGAAAAGCTGGGGCTCGGCGTTTCGAACTCATTGAGTACAGGAACTCCAATAGACCACTCATTGTTGCCGAAATTATTTCCGACCTGTGGTGGGTAATACGGCTGGTATTGTGGATAAGTTGGATAGCTCGGATACATTGGTGGATATCCACCGTGGTGTATGTAATTACTTGCGATCGGCTGATAAATTGGAGGACGTTGCCGATTTAAGCAAGATCGACATTCGCCTGGTATTTGACCTCTCATGACTTGTATATAAGGAATCTGGTAACACCGAGCACAACTTGGCCGCCTAGAAGCAATTCTGCCCTGTGTTCCACAATTGATGAAAGGAAATTCGGAGGTATAATGACATCCGGGTCGTCTCGGTTCTGGTAAATATACAGTTTCTTGAGTGCAATCATTCGAATTCGATTTGTTGCATAAGACTAATCGTTTTGAACGCATTACCCGAGAAATACAATGTGAACCACAAGATCTTTGATGTCTGGTTTGCTGGCAAACAGGTCCATTTATTGAGCGCCGGCATCTACGTGGACTAAGAACATGACAGCATGGTCCTCTCTCATCATATCCAAGTCCGAATTTACCTCCAGTTTTGGACGTGATGTTGATGTTATTCTGACTATTTGTAGTGATGTTTCCCAGACGAGTTTCTATGATGTTGCGTATTTCATTTGTCAATCGAATAATATTAGTCTGATTGATTTTGTTTGAAAGATCCGGCAGGCTGTAGAGGGAGTCGTTGATTCCCTGGACTAGAACGGCTTGATCGATTAAAATTGGACATACCGGACAGGCATCTCGACATTTCGAATCGGAATGAGAACACTTATCCAGGCATTCGTCACGGGCTTTGGTGCAGAAGTGGTATTCGGTAAGAGTTGGATTCTGATAGTGTTGAGCTACGGTGTTGATGACAATCGGACTTTCTTTTATGATCTTTGTGGGTGTAGGACTTTCAGTGACTGGTTCGGCAATTGAAGCTGACGTAATGGATAGCAGAACCACAGCGACAACGGCCCATGATAGTGAGGCCTAAAATATAAAAATAAAATAAAAGAATTTCACATTACTTATGTGTTCCTGAATACTTTATTTTATAGAAATAATTATTGATAATTTACCATGAAAACTTAATGAATTGACTATTTGTTTTACTTACTACTCATATTAGAACTGAGCCAAACATTGTATATATTTCTCTACATATGTATTCTAAACAACGAACAGTTACAGTCCACATTAATATTCAATCACCAAATAATTGATTTTGTTTTGACATCACTCTCTTTCTCGTTTGGACCATCAAGAAGACAAGTTGTGTAAGAATCAGTTTTCTTTTTTATATTCTACTTTACTTAGTTTCAACATTCATTTTTTCTCGCATTTAATAACAAATTCATTTTGGTCCTTCGAGCCGGATCTGTGAAAATTATTCATTATTATTTTTTTTTTTTTTTTTTGATTTGAACACATGGACGAAATTCTTTTCTTCGCTGTATGCTGTTTTTTTATGATTTGAGATTTATTGGATTAAACACGTGATACAAATAATTTTTTTCTCTGCATGATTAACAGCATGCGCTTTATTGAGACAATTGCATACATTCTCAGTTTATGAAAAAATAATTTATATTAATTTATGGACTTCTTGTGTATACTAATTTAAATCGAAAATGAGTGCCATTAAAATCAAACGCGGGCATATTAAGGGGTGCTTAACCCGGACTGCAATTTTCGCAGAAAACATTGACCAACGTGTTACACTTGAACTCTTGGAAATTCGTCTCGAAAAATTAGAAGAGGCGTGGACAGATTTCGTGAAATTACAAAATCAACTATTTGATCTTGTCGGTGAAAATGATATAGCTTCTGAAGATGATTTTGAAGAATATGGAACTAAATATTTTTCTGCTCAATCTAACCTCACAAAAGCTGTTCGTGATAGGCGAAATTCCGAAAACCCTGTGGAAAAACAATCGGTCATAGATAAAGTGGCTAGCCAGCAAAATTTAATATTAGACATCCTAAAAACCTGAAAAGAATCAGTTTCCATTGCGCTGCCTGAAATAAATATTCCAATTTTTTCTGGTGATTACAAAGAGTGGGCAAGTTTGCGCGATCTATTTATCGGTTCCATAGACACTAAATCCAATTTATCAACCCAAAAATTCCAATATCTTAAGTCCTTTCTTCGCGATGAGGCAGCTAGTTTGATTAAATATATACCCGTCCACGACTCCAACTATGTGGACGCCTAGGAGCGTTTAAAGTAACGTTACGATCGTTCTAATATAATTATACAGTCATATATTCAATCTTTTCTGTCAATGCCTACAATGAACTCTCTAAGTGTACAACATTTAAGAAAACTGACTGATAGTGCTGATGAAACAATTAGGGGCTTAAGAGCACTGAAAGCTACCAGTCGTGATCATTGGGTTATTTTCATTTTGCTGCAAAAACTTGATCATGAGACAAGACAAGCATGGGCTGAAGAATGCAGTTCTAGGGACAACTGTACCATAGACGAACTCTCAAATTTCTTGCAAGGTCGTTGCGATGCTTTGGAGTCATGTCAGGCTCTCTCTCGTGTGAATCAATCTCGTTGTAAAACTCTTAAATCTGTACAATCTCATTTTGTTGAGACAAATATATAGTGTCCTAACTGTAAAGCCGATCACAAGTTAAGTAAATGTCCTACGTTCTTATCTCTTGATATTATTCGTCGCCGCTCATCTGTGAAAGAGAATTCATTATGTTTCAACTGTTTACATGCTGGGCATTCTCAAAATAAATGCCGCTCCAACTTTCGTTGTCGCATTTGTAATTCCCGGCACCACTCGCTTGTTCATTATCAACAATCATCGTCTACCACTGCAGATGTAAATTCAGCAAATTCATCGAATCCACCAACATCTGATTCTACGACCGCGGCCCCTCTCTCGCTTTGCTCATCAATAGTTGCAGAAAGTAACTTGTTTAACTCTAATCGTTCAATTCAAACAACATTGCCAACTGCTATAGCATATATTCTCGACAAGCAAGGGACCCTTCAGACCATTCGATTATTGCTGGACACAGGATCACAAGTATCTTTTGTTACGGAGCAGACGGTTCAGCGATTAAGACTCGTCCGCAAACCTGATCGTATTCCTATCGTAGGTGTTGGATCAGTTTCAGCTGGTCTTACAAACGGAATTGTCACACTCAAACTGTTTTCTCGATTTACTAAAGATATTATTTATGTCTCTTGCTATATTGTTTCAAAGCTCACATCGTTAATCCCAGCTTCAGCATCAGGCACAATCAATTCAAATTTACCCACTTCGTTTAAGTTAGCCGATCCGAAATTTAATGTACCAGGGAATATTGACTTACTCATCGGGGCTGACAAGGCTTTCAGTGTATTTAATGGAAAAGCAGTTCGTGAGCTGAAAAGAATGCCCGACCTAATCCCAACAATATTTGGATGGGTAGCATCCGGAAACATGAATGGCCCCACTTCTCAGAAAAGGATTAAGTCGTTCTGCACTCGATTAGGTTTTGTTTTTCCATTTGATCTCGAACACTTTTGGCGACTTGAGGAAATTCAAAATGAAGAAAAGCTGTCTGCTGACGATCAGCATGCAAAAGATATTTTTTGCCAGACTAATTCTCGCCTGCCTGATGGAAGATATATTGTACAATTACCATTTAAATCCAATGAAGATTTAAAATTTGAAGGTAGTTTTAATGTCGCCTTCAAACGTTTTTTGTCGACAGAACGTAGAATTAGTTCGGATCCAAGTTTAAAGGAAAGTTAGGCAGATTTCATTGAGGAATATTTAAGGTTAGGTCATATGGAAGAGGTACCTGAAGATGACATAGATAGATCTTCCAAAGAGCGTTTTTACCTTCCTCATCACGCAGTTTTCAAAACTGATAGCAGCCCGACTAAAGTGAGAGTAGTGTTTGATGGCTCTGCCAAAGCAGATAACAATCGCTCACTTAATGATTTTCTTCTTACTGGTCAAACCTAGCAGCGTGACCTTTTCTCGATATGCATCGCGTTTCGTAGACATCTGTACACAATATCTGGAGACATAGAAAAAATATTTCGCCAGATTAGAGAACATCCCAACCATACAGACTTTCAACGTATTCTATGAAGGAACTCAAATAATTTACCGCTTAAACATTATCGTTTACTGACAGTTACTTATGGGACAGCCTGTGCACCATTCCTTGCAGTAAGAACTTTATACCAGTTGGCTCAAGATTCGATTAACCTTTTTCCGCGTGCATCTAAGGTTTTACTTAATGACTTTTACATAGACGATGTCATTACCGGAGCGGATTCTATCGATGAAATCACTTCCCTACGTTTGGAACTTATAAACTTACTACCCTCAAGTGGGTTCAATCTCCGCAAATGGACTACTAACTGCTGGCCCTTGCTATTAAGTCTGCCGGAAGACCAACGGGAAATAACACCAAGAGAATTCGAGGAGTACAATTGTGTAAAATTACTAGGCCTACAGTGGTCCCCTGCCAAGGATTCCTTTTCAAACAAGGTTAACTTAAGTGTAAATTCGTCTTTCACAAAACGTCACATATTGTCGAAGTCATCGAGAATTTTTGATCCAATTGGGTTTCTAACTCCAGTCATAATTTCTATTAAAATTCTCTTTCAGGAACTTTGGCGCAAGAAATATACTTGGGACGATACCATATCGACAGAGCTTTCAAATAAATGGCAATCTATTCGAGAACAACTTCCGTTGCTTCAAGAGCTGAATATTCCACGAATCCTCTGGACATCTAAGCATAACGTCGAGTTTATTGGATTCTGCGATGCATCACTTGAAGCGTATGCAGTATTCTACTGGAAAAATTATTAGTACCATCGTAGCTGCCAAAAGCAAGGTAGCTTCCTCGTCTTGACCTTTGCGGAGCGGTTCTGCTATCTCGTTTAGTAAGTAAACTTAAAACCTCTTTACAATTCGAAGATATGCAAATCAGTGTCTACACTGACTTAGCGATTGTCCTTCATTGCCTTTCGCAAAAAGGTGTTTATTGCAAATCGCACTTCAGAAATACTATCTTTAATTCCTAGGAAGCATTGGCATCATGTACAATCGCAAGACAATCCGGCTGATTGTGCATCCCGCGGTATTCTACCTTCTTAGTTGATAAAAAATAATATGTGGTGGTCGGGACCAGCATAGATTAAGGACGAGAACGCAAAAAGACCTATTTCAACTTATGATTTAGCAGATATTTCTGGTGTTGAATTTGAAGAGAGAAAGGTGAAGCCAGCTCAGGTTTTAGTTTTACAAACTCATGCCGCGAATATTTTTGAAATCATAGTTAACAACTCCTCTCGTTATATGAAATCCATTCGTGCTCTTGCGTATGTCATTCGATTTACTATAAATTCGCGTCATAACCGAAGTTCAAGACAATTTAATTCACTTTCATCGGAAGAGCTATATAAGGCAAAGTTAATACTAATAAAGTTCTATGAATCGATTACTTTTACTTCTGAAATTCGAACAATTAAAATGTTAAACGTGTTAAGAAAAGGAGGTAAACTAGCTTGTCTTAACCCGTTTTTGGATGAACATGAGGTGCTCCGCGTTGGTGGTCGTATTGTAGAGTCGGAGCTTAATTTTGCAATGAAACATCCGATAATAATTAACAAGGACACTCGGTTCGCGAAACTCATCGTCGAGTACACCCACAAAAGACATTTACACCCGGGTGTATCTCAGATGTTTGCAATCCTTCGACAAGAGTTCTACATTATAGGAGTTCGTAACCTTATACGCAAAGTCGTCCACGAATGTGTATCATGTTTCCGTCATCGTAGATTCTCGGTAGAACAATTTATGGGTAACCTTCCTTCCGAGCGTATCTGCTTCGCGCGCCCCTTTAGTAAAGTCGGAGTAGACTATGCATTACCACTAACATGACGCTTCTTTATTCGTGTGTTTCACTACCAAGGCTATTCATATAGAACTGGTGAGTGACCTTTCAACTTCCGCATTCCTTGCCGCACTTGATAGGTTTGTTTCCCGTTTTGGCAAACCTGCAGAAATTTGGAGCGATAATGGCTCAAATTTTCATGGAGCTAAACAGAATTTAAATGAAATGTTTCAACTTTTGATACGAGTAAGTCAACACCATATTGATGCAGTTATAGACCATTTATCGAAGGATAAAGGGATGTGGGAGGCGGGCGTAAAGTCCGTCAAGCAACACTTAAAGCGCGTTATTCAGTATCATAGACTTACATACGAAGAAATGTACACCTTGCTTACACAGATGGAAGCGTTGCTTAATTCACGACCTTTGTGGCCTACTTCAGATACGGATCCAACAGCTCTAATTGGCTCACTTCTTAATTGGTGAACCATATGTTTCGATTCCTCGACATGACGAGTTTAATAGCAATAAAAACATTTCTCTCCATATTAATTGGTCTCTTTTACAGACATTAAAACAAGGGTTCTGACGACGATGGCATGCAGAATACTTAACCCCTCTGCAGCAGCGGCCGAAATGGCACGGCAAACAATTATCACTCAAGATTGGCGATTTCGTGCTGTTAAAGGAACCTAACTTGCCATCATCAAAATGGATCCTTGGCCGAATAAAGCAGTTACATCCTGGAAGAGATAGTCAAGTTCGAGTAGTTACTGTGAAAACACAGGTCGGAGAGTATGTCCGACCCATCGCAAAAATTGTCCCATTGCCAATGGCTGAAAGATCTACCAATCTTTCAGGGGGGGCAGTATGTTCTTGAATACTTTATTTTATAGAAATAATTATTGATAATTTAACATGAAGACTTAATGAATTGACTATTTGTTTTACTTACTACTCATATTAGAACTGAGCCAAACATTGTATATATTACTCTACATATGTATTCTAAACAACGAGCAGTTACAGTCCACATTAATATTCAATCACCAAATTGATTTTGTTTTGACATCACTCTCTTTCTCGTTTGGACCATCAAGAAGACAAGTTGTGTAAGAATCAAAAATATAATTTGTAAATTCAATTAAAATTGTTCGCAGTTTTCTTTACTTGGTTTCAACATTCATTTTTTTATCGGATTTTTTTTTTATTTATTTGAAGTAATAACATTATTATTATGTGAATTAAATAAATAAATTGAAATTAAAAAAATTAAGTATTAGTAAGTTTATAAAGACACGCATTTTTAGTATGAGAACAAGAAAAAGAATGAAAAGTAAATGTGCATTTGCAATCTGGCTGGAGGTCTTGCATTCATCTTCAAGTGACATCGTAATTGTAATGTACACTTATATTATCATTTGTTTGTTTTCTGTTTCGCAATAATGCCTGATAAAATACGAGGAAAATGGAAAACCTTCCGTATTTGCCTCCAAATTATCTAAAGCAGAAAAAGGTCTTGGCATAGTCGAAGTACATATGTGTAACAAAATGCGTTGTTATTATATGTAGATGATTCATATACACATTTATTTACTAGATAATTAATTTTTACTCTTAAATTACAAAATATCAAAATTAATGAGAATTACTCGTATATCAAAGAATTTACAACACTTCAACTCGTCAGCACACAACTCAACTCTTTTCTCCACTCTCGACGATCCTTTCTTTATTCCCTTTTGTTCCCTTTCCATTTAATAAGGGTTGCCACTTTCCTACAATATTACCTCCCTTTACATTCGGTTATCCTGATCACCGGAGTCTAACCCAGGCGACAAACAATCTTCATTGCAGTCCACATATTTCCACAACTTCATATTGTCAGAACTCGTTGATGTGATAGTAGGACCTTCTACTTGAGCCGCTTTTTTAATGTCATAGCGTCCATTCCGTTTTACTTTCGTTACCTCGTACGGACCAAGATAGTTGCTAGCCAATTTCCTGCCAGCGACGAACTGAGTGCGTTTAATCCCAACTAAATCGCCCTCTTTATACACGCTCTCTCGTTTCCTGTTCGTTTCTTCTTGTACTTCGCTTACGCCTGCTGTATTTGGTTCTTAGCTTATTTCCGTATTTTAGCCCTCTCATTGTCGAAACCATTAAGCAGTTCTTGTTCCAACTTTGAGAGTATTTCGCATCCATTGTTGGTCCCAAATGATCGACGTGCAGTATATGAAGCGGTATGTCCCCTTTGTCTATACAGTACAGATGACCTTCTTGTTTTCCAAGTTTTTTATTACAGGTGACACATTTGATACAGCTGTTGATTATCTTTGCGACTTTATTCTCCAAATGAGGAATCCAATACTGTAGGTAGTGAACCGTCTTTTGTAAAGAAAAGTTACTAATATTGAGGGCGTCACTAATAATTTCATGCTCCATAGCCTTAGCTACTACTATGAGGTCGTTACCGCCAATCCATTTGTACAGTATTTCACGCTTAATCCTGAAATCCTTGTACTGCCGAGATTTCAACACTTCTGCCACGGTACTGATAAAGTCATCCTTTTGCTGGGCACTTTTCAGACGAGCAGATATTTCTGCCGTAATCTTGCATACATCCTGAGGGTATCAGCTGAAACCTTCAACATGTTTTATCCTGCCACTCGATCGATGTTCCACTTGAAAATTAAAATCTTACAGCAAAAGTATCCACTGTGCAACCACGCGTGGAACATCTTTCTTTTTTACAGTATGTGTATTATCAATTTAAATCTGATGCCTAAAAGGTAGGGACGAAATTTGTTTGTAGCGGGATAGGCTGCTTTTACTTTTAGTATATAGCTGTGGCGTTTCGTATCGGCTTCTGATTTTCTTTTGCTCTAATATGCCACAGGGTGTAGCTTTTCTTCAAAACTTTTCAGCAGCACAGCGCCAAAACCATCTTTAGAAGCATCTGTGTGAAGTTCAGTCGGTGCATCTCTGCAATACAAGCGAAGAACTGGATCTTGAGATAATATATCTTTAAGTTGATTCATAGCATTTTGTTCAGCTGTCTCAAATCTGAATACTGCATCCTTCTTCAACAGATCAGTCAAAGGGCGCGCCACGTTAGCGTAACCTTTTATAAACCTCCTAAAAAAGCCTGTCAAACCTAAAACGGATTGAACGCCTCTTATATTTTTGGGGTATGGAAATTTGTGCACAGCCTTTGTTTTTTCCTCACACGTCCAAATTTTTCCGCCCTCAACTGTGCCCTTTGTGCAGAACCGCTTTGAACTTGGACATGCATTCATCATCTGTTTGCGCAAATATGATAATATCGTCAACGAAGATATCCATGATGTCTTGCTTGATTAATTCTTGAAAAACGGTGTTGACAAAACGATTAAATGCGGCAGGAGAATTGCAGAAACCGAAAGGAGCCCTACAAAATTCAAACAATCCCTCTTTGGTGACGAATGCCGTATACCTCCGACTTACTTCCTCGATTGCTTCCAGGGTTGTCACTTTCCTACAATATTACCTCCCTTCACGTATATATCTTATTTATACTCGTAATGTCATTGTCTTATAAAGAATAATCTTTCTCTCAAAGCAAGACGTATCTTTATCAGTTTCTGATAACGCCCAAGCTTCCGCGGTGTACAGTAGAAACATGACAGTAAGTGCCTTAGACAACGTTTTTATATCTCGTTTCCTTTGATAGTCCAAGATAACAGAGATTGGTAATAGAGTTATACTACTCTTGGCTCAATGTGATGTCGATGTCGATTTTGAGTTTGCAGCGGATCTAAGGTAAGAAAAACCACGTATCACTTCGAAAATATAGCGTTGCGGCAAGTTGTCCATGCAGCTGGTATTTTGTTTAATCCGCGTCGGTAGCAGATATTTTTTTTGTTTTTTGGCCACAAAGTCAGTAGTGATGCCTGATTTCTTCTCATAATGTTAACGTCGCAAGCTTTGTAAAAGATTCCGCCAATAATGTTGTCTTGCGTTCTCAATACAGGGTCTGCCTATAAAGACTTCCTATAGCGGCCATATTGTTGAAGCTACATCTGTCAAACAAGTTGGCTGTCATTTATTTAGTCTGTTTTGCCAAATCACCATGGTTGGACATAGCGTTCAACAACATGCAAATGATAAAATTGTTTTATAAAAATGGGTGTTCCGTTCGGGCAACTTTCTACGCGGTTCGCCCATTTTGCGGTCGCTATAATCGTCCTACCGAAAGGACTATTCGCAGTGTGGTGGATAAATTTGGGTCCACTGGTTCAGTAAACGATAAAACAACTACGAAACGCAAGACGAAATCTACACTGTTTGGTGTAGATTTTGGGCTGGCGGCGTGATCGGCCCATATTTCTATGAGAACGACGTTGGCCAGGTTATCACCGTCAACGGCGGGCGCTATAGGTCGATGATTACCAATTTCTTTTGGCCTGAATTGGATGATATGCACACCAACGACATGTGGTTTCAACAGGACGGCGCTACGTGCAACACAGCTCAGCCCACATTGGAAATTCTGCAGGAGCGATTCGAGGGCATGGTCATCTCACATGGAGGTGATGTAAACTGGCCACCGAGATCATGCGATTTGACTCCATTAGACTTTTTCTTGTGGGGCTTTCTGAAGTCGCAGGTCTGTGCAAATAAGCCACAAACCACAGCTGCCCTCAAAGCCAACATAACCCATGCCATCGGTCAAATTCAGCCTGATTTATGCGCCAGAGTCATGGAAAATTGGACATTTCCCCTTCAAACGAATAAAAAATTCCGATGATATCTCACACACACTTTGTTTTATTTAAATTTAAAGATAGGACACGCTTAATTAAAGACCCTTAAGAATAATTTAAAGAAACCTTTTTCGACATCAAAAGTTTCGGTCTTTATGGAGCATGAATCGTTCTACATCTTCGGCGGTTGAGCTTAGATTTACGTACCTCGTCTCTGGGTGGCGAAATCTGAACATCTGAATAGTCGAAATATGGGCTCTAAATCCACACAGATAGACCTCTACCAGATTGTTATATATGGTTTCAGGCGTTCACATGGTGGAAGAATCTTTTATGCTATATCAAGGAATCTAATTCGTCTATGGGTGACGCAGTTCAGAGAGCATTCGATTTTCACCGGGGGTACTTTCAACCGAGTATATTTTACCGATAAGCTGTTGTATGCTCCTTACCAAATCAACTTCCGCTGATTTGAATATGATAGATCGACGAAGAACCCACTTTCTCAGACTTATTTCTGATCAGGAATTGTTGCTGATCGTCGTTCACTTTGAACGATTAATTCTGCCTGACAGAATCTCGCTGCTTAACGTTTAGAATGGAACTCATTTGAGGTGTACTTAGTCTAAGGTTCATTGTGACAGCGCTGGGAGATTGTGGAAAGGATGGAAAGATTTTCTAGACGAATTTGTCAAGGTTGCACGTATCTTCCAAAGCACAATGTCTCGTGATTATCGTTTGTGAGCTTCTAGATATCATATCTTCTAAAATTGATCGTTTGGAATCAAGTTTTGACCATTTTAGTCTAGGTATCTCATACTTGCCCCAATGAGTCCATCTATGGTATAATTAGCCTTAGAGAGCTTTTGACACTGTGTCAACTGTTTGGGATTCGAGTCTGAGGACTTATCAACGTCATAGTTCTTTGGAATATTCTAGCGATTCGAAGGCCAGCTTCTGTAATATTTGGCTATTTTGTTAAAAAATACGCTAGGTTTTCAATCACTTTGAGTTCGGTTGAAAAGAGACGGCAGATTAGACTAGCTACACCCACATTTAGCTCTGTCCATTGGGGAGCGTCTCTCAGTCTAAGGGTAGAGTTTGTAGCAATTATATCAGAGTTTGGAGAGTCTTCGTGTTCAGAACACCTGAAAATGCCACAAAAGAAAATTGGTCCAACAATGGAAATGCTGATCTTGTTCTGTTCACTTACAGCTCTCGTTGTTCTTCGTAGCGCCGCTTTGTACTGGCAAATTAAGCTTCTTTGAAAGTTGCATGCAGCTAAAAAACTTATGCATTGAGCGCAATGTGATCACGTTTGGCTGTCTTTTTGATTAGGGAACTACCAGATACTTTTATGGGTGTTGGGATATGAGAAAACCCTGCTACTTAAGACACTTAACACCGCCGCAAAGTCGTTTGGATTTAGTCCCTTTTCTGATGTGATCTCGTACAGGGTCTATTTTTCCAAATGTGTCCAAAGGCGAGCGGCTAATGCACTATAAAAACTATTCTTCATCATGTTTTCCACCGTATTTTCTTAATGAGATATAATTTGAGGAACTCGCAATCATATCTTGACTGCGACGAGGTGATGGTCTTATTGTACTTTTGGAAATTCAGACATCAAGAACACTGATACCATGTCTGGCGTCGATTACTTTTATTTTTATTTTATTTTATTTATTTATTTATTATTGCGCTTAAGCTTTAATTTAGAATTTACATTTTAGCTCTAGTGAAACTATTTATTAAAAGTAAAAGTAAGTTAAATTTAATATTAATGAAACTTTGTCAATTTAATATTTTATCCTTTAATTCAAAAAGTAAAATTTTGATTGAAATTGCCTGAGAAGGGGAAAGGGTTGTGTGAAGCTAGTTGCTCTGATTTTCAAGGAAATGTTAAAGTGCGTGTTTAGATCGTCGCGCGTCGTCTAGCTCTCGTATAGTACGTGGGAGTGTGTTCCAAGGACGTATAGTAGCAATATAAAACTGTCTCTCAGATGTTAAAGATGAAAATCGCGGAAGTAGTAAACAGGCAGATCTGCTAGACACCCTAAACTTGATTTTTTCGTATAGATATGTATGTCGGCTGCCTACTTTTAATAATGCTGAAGAGAAATAAAAGCGCACGAAATTTTATAAAATTTTGAAATGACATCTTTACCAAGTTTTTGGCTAGGTGTGAAACGTTGTCATATCTTTTGAGACAATATACATATCGAATGGTGGTGTTAAATGCTACTTGTAGTTTTCTTTTGCGCTCGGCGTCGCATTCATGAAAAATTTCGCATCCATAAACCAGCAGAGGAATAACTAAAGCTTTGGCAAGTAGCAGTCTGGTTTTAGTTGGTGTACACTTTTGGGCAGTCCATAGTGTTCGAAGAACGCCATATGTTTATATGGTTGTTCCACGTTAGTGTTCTATTGAAGACAACGCTTAGATTTTTCGAAGAGTCAACGAATTCAATTTTTGAGCCGTTTAGCATTAAATGTGGGAAATAGGAAAGATCAAGAATAGTTTTAAAGATAACTAAACATTTACATTTTCCTGGATTTAGTACTAAACTACTTTTTGACGACCAATTTGAAATTCGTTGAAGCTCTTCATTTAAATCACTAGCGCAATTCTCAATGAGGCCTAAGGGACAGCTTTGATGAATTTTAAAGTCATCAGCGTAAATGTGTTTCGATGAATTCAGTATTACAGAAGCTATATCATTAATATAGACTGAAAATAAGAGAGGCCCTAAGATTGATCCTTGGGGAACACTTTTAGTTAAGGGAAGAGAATCAGATAGGACACCATCTATTGACACAGCCTGTTTTCTTTCAATAAGATATGACGAGATTAATTTAATTGAAGAAGGAGAAATGGAAAAGTAGTGCCTTAATTTATTGTTCAGAATAGAGTGATCTACCATGTCAAAAGCCTTAGAAAAATCCAGTAGCAATAAGAACGTAACAATGTCATTATCCAATCTATATCTTATGTCTTCAACTACATTGACCAAAGCTGTAGTACAACTATGCTTTGCACGGAAACCTGACTGAACGGGAAGCAGCAAATTTTTGTTCATATGAAACTAATTAAGTTGTTTATGCATAATCCGTTCACATATTTTTGGGAGAAAAGGCAGGATTAATATTGGCCTGAATTCATCACCTATAGAGTTTTTAGGAATAGGAATTATTTTTGCTAATTTCCATTGGTAAGGAAAAATGCCAGTCATAGAAACTGTATTAATGACGTGCGTAATAAATTACGACTTATTAAATCTGGTTGACAGATCCGTTGAACCGGGCTGGAACCATTTTTATCCGCTTTTACATTCCGAAGACGTGTTTACACCAGAAACCATTCTTTAAGTTGAATGAAAAAATTTGACGCCAGCTGTCCAGCAGTCCAGCTATTACACAACCGAAGGTCGACTATGTAAATCGTAATACGACCATTTCATTGGAAGCAGCAATTATTATTTTAAATTACATAAATTAAAATCATCCATCGCATAGATAATAATGGGACTCATTGAATTGATCATGTATACGTGAGTAATTCCCATCATTATAGCGCCATTTCCCTGAATGTTATATCAGGGTCTTGGGATTAAGATATTACAACGTTCACGATAATTATTACGTTAATTAATTATGTTAGTAGACTTAACCGGTTCCCAATAACTAGTTAGATTCAAATTGATTGGTAAAATAATGTTCTAGTGCAAGGAAAAACAAACTTCTGATGCAAAATAACCTCCCGTAAAACTAGTTGAAGTTTGTTGACATTCGTTTTCAACTGAGCGTGAACTCTTCTTTCACTTCTTTGTACTGTCTCCTTTCAATACCCTGAGTTTGGCTGTGTAAATGTTCCTGAACTCGCGTACAGTCCAAGCTACATCGTTGCAAATTGGATACAATGCAATCTATAAAGTACGATACCGTGAACCTGAATAAACAAAGATTAGAAACTGAGTAGAGTATTGTGATTAAAGGCCAATTTTTATGCATGTGAGAGAGGCCAACATAAGCTAGCTGTCTGACAGAGGAGAAGGACAAATCATGCCAAAGATAGCACATACAAAAACGAGCTCACCAAAAGGGCAAACTAGCTTTAATCATAGTCTGCATCGAAATATCTTCGTAGCTCCCATGCGGTTGTCCCACCATGATTCGCACGAAGGGACAAGGAAATTTCCTAATCAGAAAACCGTCATCCAATGGCGTAGTTTCAGTACTCTGCATATGGGAATGTTTTGAGACTCAAACATCAACTCTGGCCCTTGACCCTCACATTGCAGGTAAAGTACGAATGCGGCCGCCAAAACACCGACCAATTGCTATGATGACATTTAAAGTCGAGCAAATGCACTTGAACGTAACTGCTTAAGTATTTTGTGAGTGCCGCAAAACCTCTTAAGAAATTCTATGGTACCAGTATCAATCGCAGGAGCCATTATAAGAAACCTGCTTCACCTGACCAACACAATGAAGCCCTCCGTCAGATCCAGAATGGCGACAACCACATGAAAGAAATCAGGAGACATACAGAGCTGCAGAAAGTGTGTTCGGAAGATTTACTGGGAGATGAAAAGTCAAGAATACAAATCCCGGATAGAGGCTGGCAGGAATCACATGGAAATGTAATAGTACACTCTCAGTTTGTACTGAAAAACTGGAATGGTTAATTCTGCAGACAGAATGAACCATTAAGAGTCATCTTCCACGCCCATTGACAGCAATTTGATTTGCCCCACTAAGAAGAGGTATAAAAAGCGATGTCAAATCTGAAGACGAATAAGGCTGCTCTAGTAGACTGGCCTCCTGACTGATCCTTTGAGATAGCCGGGGTTGTTTTGTCAAGCAGCATAGGATGGCTCATAAGTAAATTATGGTCAACATCTTAAGACCGTTCTTTATATTTATATGGTGCTTGGTACCATATGAACTCCTTCAATTAGAGAGAGATAAGTATTCTTAACATCGCTTACAGTGACCTCCCTATAGTTCTCTGTAAGAAGCTGATTTACTGCATCAACAATTTGATTTAAATCGACCGTCGTCTAGATATTGAAATTGCGCCAAATTCTGGGGAAAAACCGATAAAAGTCGAAATTTAACACCTTTTCAATTATGGAGCTAAATTTGATGGTTTATTGGGATTCCGTGTCCTTGCGAAGTTCATCCGATGGTGCAAGATGACTCCAATATAACGATGGCTATAGATAACACCACCAGTGCAGTGGGAACCGTTAAGGACCTTTCTGAGGCACTTAAAGCAAAGCGATATGTCGTGCCTATCTTGGAACTTCCTTTATCAACATTTCTGGCACTACATTTTATAAAAACTGCTACTTGGGTACGCCGACGATGTTTGCATTCCCAACACCAGATGAAAGTTGAGCACCACGTCACTGTAACACTATTGACTTGGTCAACGGTTGCCAACTTTGCGCTCAGTAGGCAACTGAGAAGTAGAGCCCTCATTCGTAACGCACTACAAGCCACTCAATCTTCCCAACCGATTATAAGACGTTGAATTATGAGCGATAGGAGTAGCGATTCAAGATTAGTTTATTGCAAAATGCTCGTACAATGCAAATTTAAATAAAATTAGATGGAGCCGAGAGCTGTACGACGATATTGGCATGTAAAATTTCAGCAGCTACAAGACTGCGGTCATGGAACTACTCTATTGGGAAAGTATTGATGGAACTTTAAGAAAACGATGTCTTTAAGTCCTGAGCGCGCTTAGTAACTCTAAGCTAGATTTTCGCGCGCTTAGACTCGAATGGAGTCGCGCAAAACTGGCAATAGGTTGTGTACTAGTCAAATCGAAGAATGAAAAATATACTCAAGAGTTTGCGTCAGAATCTAAGCCAAAAAAAAAAATGCACTCGGATCTTTACCTATAGCTCCGGAAGCGACATAAAATGTGGATTTAGCGTCTTTGTGAAGGACGACAACCATAGGGTTGACTTCTCGTTAGGCAAACTTGTAATTGTTTCAAAAGAGCCATAGGCAATCTTGATGGCGATGAACAAATGGAGAAGATGAAATACACCCAACTGAACGGAAGCCATGTAAAAAAGACTGTCTACAGCCTTATGCGAACAAATAAAAGACTTATGCGCTCTAAAGGACACTTACACCGCCCTTGGTCTTCTCGACTGGACCTCTGTTCCAGTCTAGACTAGACTAGACCTACAAGTTGTTAGATGTTACGATTCCTAAAACTCTTACGGCTCTTTCTACGACACGTTTGGTAGCTTTGGCTGGGTTTAGCCAGTTATGAGATGTTTCGTGAGCAATCGCAAAAGACACATTCAGAACGGTCATGAAGTGAGTGTCCAGCTTAAAAATACTGGAGTTGCAGAGAAAAGCGTAGCAATAACGGGAACAAAATTCCACTCCAAGTCGCAAAGGTCATAGCTCAAGTGGACGTATAATATAAGACAGGCAAACCTGGAAAAATATCGGATATACTGAGAGGCCCTCCAGAAAAGAACCAGATCGTCTCGCGAGCCCTACCAACAGAAAAGCAGGGAAGAACATAGACTCCTCAGAAGAAAAAGAGAAATATCATGAGAAGCGCTCGATCGAGGCCTTAGAGAGACGCTACCAGAAGAATATAGCAAAGCTGTACAAATCTACAAGGATGGAGAAACAAAACTTATGGTAGAACCGCGGTCTGACAATCTGGAAAGATTAACTCTACTGTTTGTTAAACGGTGACGAACAAGATCTTTTCGTCAAGCAGAATGACCCATTCAATCTGGGCGAAGACAGACAATATTTTCATCCACCTGACCAAGATGATAACAAAGCTGCTGAACTCGATGGCTTAGCTGTCGAGCTGTTAAAAACAGCACGTGATAATTAGATACGGAGCATACATCAGCCCATCTCCAAAATTCGGGTCGAGGGAAATATGCCCGACGAATGAAACCTCAAAATTGTTTGTCCGCCCCTAAAGAAGGGAAATCTCCTGAAATGCGCCAACTACAGAGAAGTAAGCCTCCTCAACATCTCATAAAAAACCCTAACTTCCGTATTATGTAAATGACCCTTTATCAACATTCTGGCTGGCTTCTATCGTTATGCTTTTAGGCCAGCAAGGTTCACCATAGATCAAATTCTCACACTACTACAGGTCTTGGGACAAAACCCCCAAACACTCCCCATCTTCATCGATTTCGAAGCCGCATACGACAGCATCTATAGATTGCTCAAGCCCACTCAACTTTGCATGATGCCTTTGGAAAATTCATGCTGCACTGTCAAGGTACCAAACTGACACCTTCAATGTCAGAAAAGGACTTCAAAAATGCGATGCGCTGTCATATGATTTTTTCAACATCGTTCTTGAAAGATTTGTGCGAAATCCTCAAGGCAACTCTAGATGTACCATCTTTCAAAAGCCTGTTCAGTCACTCATATATGAAGACGACTTTGACATAATGGGAAGAACATAACGAGCTGTCAATGGAGCATTTGCGACTGTTGAAACAGAAGCGGCAAAGATGGTTTAAGGTTTAACGAAGGAAAAACAAAGTATATGCTCGCAAGAAAGAAGGGCACACAACATCAGGATATAATGCTTTCGGGCGCCTTAAGAGAAATATTCATCTGGAGGCAGACCTGTGACTCTGTTTCACCTCGGATTTTATCGCCATCTAAGTTAGCCGATGCTGAAACCATCATTTCAAGGAAACTGAAACATAATTACTCGTATTAGCACAACTACTACACAATCGAAGATTTACTATACGAATTTCACTTCGACTACTTTCACTGAATGCAAATACGACTACGGTACGTCTTCGTCTAGCAATGACTAAATTTAACTACATAAATTAAAGTCACAAACGTTTCTCAGAAAAGTATATCGAGTTCTTAGGATTTACATAACTTGAAGGTGCCATAAACTTAGATGCAATTGCAGCACGCACAATAAATGATTCTGTGATTCTAAGCCTGAATCGCACATGAACTAAAATTAAATTTAATTATGTTAATAGGCTTAACCGGTTACCAGTAACTGGTATTCTAATATTAATGTTATAGTGCAGGAAAAAACCAACCTATGATGCAAAAGTAAGCTCTCGTAATACTAGTTTAGGTTTATTAACATTCGCTTTTAACTGACCGTCAACTCTTCTTTCACTTTTTTGGCACAGCAAACTGTGCAACCTGAATGCGCCTCCTAAAATCAAGTCTTTCTGTCCTATTTTTTCTACATTTGAGCACTACAGATATTTTCGATCTATGTTATTATGCTCTGTTCAAAATGGACGAAGGAAACCGCTTTATGGAACAGCATCGCCTCCTTTCAATATACGTTCAGACCAACCTGTATCCGCACTGTTAAGGAAGACTGAAAATTGTTAATTCGGCGTCGATTGCAAGATTTTCGCCTTTGTCCATCTACTATATGAACAATTCTGCGAAGATCTCGGCCTATACCCGTATAAGAACCAGCTGATGCAGGAAATAAAGCAACGAGGCCATGCCTTACGATGAAAGATTGTAGAGTGGACTACTGAGAAGCTTGATACTGAGAAGCTTATTTTTGTCAGTAAATCCAGAGCTCGTGTTATCTCAATAGTCATCCTCATAGATCATCTCAATGATCAGTGATTATTTCTTCGAAAATATGTACTATTTTAGTCCGGATGATTTTTTTTTATAATTTGGCCGCCCTTAAGATGCTTGCACACAGTGCCAGCGAAGGAAAATCAGGGAGGATAGAAAAAGAGGTACCGGTGAACGTTGGTTTTAAATGTTTGATGGTTATAATGACTAGGAAATAAATGAAATAATGTGATTTAAACGGGAAAGGGCTGGACATTGGCCAGGATGCAGCTTGTTTGAGTCGAGTAGCAGCTTTCTTGAAAATATACACTTCTTCGGCTGCTTTTCAGTACCGTGAAAAAAAACTCGTTACAATGATTTCAAGATCCCATCAACTTCTTGCTTGACCTTTAAAACTTCAATACGGTTCAATATTTAATAAAAGGACGGTGATCTCCTGTTAAGTGTCGAATTTGGCATATTCAAAACCCACTTTAAAAAATGGCTTCAGAGCTAGCTGTCCGGGTCTCTAAGATAGAAATAATGGCGGAAGAACACAAATCGGGGTAACTGAACGACTCATAACGTTGTGCGGGGCTAAGACGGTGCCCCTGATTGGGAGTCATTCGTCGGGTCGAGTAACAACCAAAAGCCTTAGATGCGAATAATAAAACGGTTGACTACTCATACTACACGATAAAGGCAAACAATTTTCGGTACTACACTTGGTCTGTTATATAACCGCAGCTTAACAACTCACCCAGATCTAATCGCCATCAAAACAAAAGAAGCATTGGAATGGAGCACGGTGATTGCTACCGGGAAACCAAGCATAGGCTTTTTCAATGCCGATTTACCAAATTAGAGGCAGAGTTAGGAAAGAAATTTTGTCCTGCGCGACAATCGCCAACGTTCCAATTCTGAATATTCGAACGTTCCGAGGGGTCGGCATTGACTCGAACCACAACCTCTCTGTGGCTAGAAATCGCTAGAGGCCTTTGCCGATCAGGGGTCCTTGATGTCCTGCCAAAGCCGCAACAAGCCATCTGAAATGACGCCTCTAACGTAAAAGGTATGACCCTACCACCACTGAGAAACACGGGGCTTGGCGATCAATGACATAAACGTAGAAAGGCTTATAAACTCTACGAGCAATAAAGACAGGACAGCTCCACAGAACAAAGAAAAGCGTTCACGATAAGCGTGGAACTGAAGAAATGGAGACATGTTTTAGCACGACGGACATTCGGAAATTATATCAAAAGGTTAAAAGAACATGCCAGTCCAACAAAATACGAACGGAAGCCTGCAAGGGCGAACTAGAGAACCTAATCAGTGCTGGTGATATGGAAGAATCATTTCTGCAATCTGTTAAATCGTGATCAACATTCCGCTGTGATGGAGATCGAACCATTCAACCTAGCCATAGCCATGTGAAGAGCATGCGCCAAATCGTACCTAAAATATGATCAGACGAAAGCATGTCAGATAAATAGAACTGGGCCCATTATATGCCCGATTCTGAAGAAAGAAGAAGCTCTAGCCTGAGCTCTCCACAACATCACTCATATCCGTCTAAAACCGTTTGTCGACAAACTGATTAGTGTACATCAGTGCAGTTTTTGGCCTAGAAAGCCCAACGTCGGGACAGATTTTTACATTATGCCAGACCTTGCAAAGAACTCACCACCTATTTGTTAGCTAACTGGCCGCCTATGGTAGTATATAACAGGAAAAATTATATATAGCCATGTCCGGCTTTGGCATCCCTGCTATTTTTGTCGCGCTCTTTAGGATGATAAAATGATAAAAACTCGTGAAGATCATCATATATAAATAGCGAGACCTCTGATGTCAAAAAAGGACTCCGACAAGGCGATCTGCTGTTATGCTATTTCTTCAACATTGTACGAAACTTGGAAGCCAACAAATTATCAGCAACTGTTTGTGAGGCATTTGAAAGAATTGAAGTTGAAGCTGCGAAATAGGTTTTGGAACATCATTACGACTTTAACGAAACGTCTGAATAGAGAAAGCATAACTGCGTGGTAGTTAACGACTTTGTGTACTCGTACATAGGCACCACCGTAGAGATCATTGGAAGAGTTACTCTTATCAGTCGCTTTTTTTTTTTTTATTGCAATTGAGTAGCAGTTTTGGGCATCCAAAGCAGAGCTCTATAAAACATTGATCTTCGACGCAGAGTAGAGGAGAAGGATTAACCAGGAACTGACCGGCCTAAAAGAGTCGGATTAGATGATTCGGACATGTAAAATAATGATACAAAGCTCCAGAAAATGTTATGGCATTACGGGAGTTTAAATCATTACCACAAGTGACACATCAAGTGACTATGATTGCTGCACCGCAGAGCACCTCCTTTGTGAATATACAGCTTATGTTCGCATTAGGGTGCAGGTATCAGGAGCTAGTTTTGAAGTGGATAAGTATTCTTCGAAAGACTGTGAAATTTCATTAAAACTCAACAGAACGGGATTGCCATGAACTAGTTGTTTGTTTAAGGGCTCTGTTCCGACAGAAGAAAAAACATTGTAACCGTTTCTTTTTTCAATGTCAACCTTCGTTAGCTTTGCAGCTAACACGTTTACGAAAATAAATTCTTATCAAAACTGAGAGAAAAATTAAATATAAAAATAAAAACTTAAAAATCACTTTTCTTATAAAACGAATTAATTTTTGTTATCATTTGCAGCCAAAATTTGCTGCGAGCTCTTAGATAATTTGTACAGGTGTACGATTATTAAATGGTTAATTACAATTGTATAACTGTTTTCGAAACAAGACGATAGCACACAAAAATACGCTTGACATTGCGTGCTGCAAAGGTCAACATGTTTTTGTTAGAGGATAAACGTTAAAATTCGTATGAAATGGCCGGCCGCACAGTTAACATAACACTGTCAAGTTAGCCACAAGTATATAGTCGAAATGATTTAAAGTCATTTATGTGGACAGGATCCGGAAATGAATTCAAATCTGTCTACTCGTAATGATCAACTATCAACTAAAGTACTTCAACAGTTGAAATCCATTTCTATATAACACTGCACAATTCACTTTTGATTGATTACACCGGAAAATTTAATCAAAAATAGATACATTAGTTGCGATTTTCGACCTTTAATCCAAAATCATCGAATCCCAAAGACAGTATTAAGCACTTTACGAACGTATTCCTTTTTTTTGGAATTTATTCCTCAATTAAATTTAATTTTATTTATTTAAAAACAAAAACAATTAATTACACCTATATAGGTTTTATTCATTGTGAAATACCTTGTTAATCATATCGCGAAACATTTTTAATTGGAGATTTGAAGAAGAAGTATCTTCTCAAGTGATCCTTGTGATCTGCTAAACTAAATCCGACTCACGAGACACCTTGACCGTAGCAATAGCAAGCAATTAATAGCTTGGAGAGCTTCTTATCAATGGTATTTATCTACAAATTTGCACACTGCAAAATGTGTACATGGATAGAAGCACAATAAAGATACATTGCTTGCCATTTGGGATTGGAGAAAAAATTCTGTCTGTGTATTGTATTTGCAATGGTCAGCGTTGCCACTGCACTGAAAACGTATTTGAAAAATCTAATGAAAATGACAAATATTCGCACGTATACAGGGTGTCCCCTAATTGGTCAACGATAATTTGGGAAATGATTTCTGGGTATATTCTATGGAAAAAATCGTTCTACAATAAGGGTCTATCTACAATGTTGACAGCATTTATCGAGGATTTAAGAAAAGGCTTACTTTGGTGTACCCTGACCCATGTTAATGAAAATGGCTCTGTTAATGGTAATGGTAGAAATTTCATGTAGGACTTTGTTTTTAGAAGAAATACTAGCCTTTGTAACAGCTTTTAAATAAAGTCGATATCTTATTTAAGTCTTTAGATATCCAATTTCTAAGTTCGTTCCGTTTTCATTGCCCATGACAATTTTTAACTTTGGGGCCAGTTTTCTCCACAAAATGCCTAATTAACATTGTTCGGCTGTGAACGGATTCCTTGCAGGACTGTAAAATATGTTAAAATCTAACGTAAAGGCAAAACACCGCTTTCAATTAAATTCGATTTTTATTGTTCTGTCATTTTCGTTTTTTATTTATATCAATGACATTGGTACCATCTGTTTTGGGGGGCATTGTTGCGTGGATTCGTGAGTGCGTTGCCAGAGTATGCATCCTAACGACGTTATATTGTTGAGTTGTATTATTAACATGAATTAGTTTTTCTGAGTCACACTGTACGTAACATTTGTTTGGTACATTAGCGCATACATACAATATGTGCATCATCTTATAAGTTATTCACTTGAAATACCACCTTGATTAAAAAGTTGCCGCACCACACCACCGTGTGGCGCTCCCATTGTTCCGATTTGAGTTCTGTTTTTTTTTTGTTATGTTGGTAAATCTGTTGTTGATATTTCCTCTAAATCTTAGCATCACAGGTTGGCATTTGCAAAAGTTACGTAGCCAAGAGTACATCTATTTATGTGTGTGTTGGCGATTTTTTACAATTTTAGAAATGGATTTCAATTCAACGAACTTGTACGAGTATTAAATTTTGTGTAAAAAACGGATTTAATGGTTCGCGAACTTTGGAAATGTTGGAAAAGTGTTTCGGCAACGATTCTCTAAAGAAAACGATCGTTTACCAGTGGCACGAGCGGTTCAAAAGCGGTCGTGAGTCAATCGAAGGTGATGAACGCAGTGGCAGACCATCGACATCGAAAACCGACGAAAACATTGATGAATTAAAAAAAATGTTGGTCAATAACCGCAAATTAACCATCAGAGAGATAGCGGAGGACTTGAACATTACCTATGGATCCGTCCAAGACATTTTGGTCAATGATTTGGGTTTCCGTCGTGTAGCAGCAAAGTTGGTGCCAAAAGATCTCAATTTCATGCAAAAAAGAGACCGTGTTGACGTAGCAAAAGAGATGAATTGCGAGGCTGAATCCGATCCCACATTCATCAAAAGGATTATTACTGGAGACGAGACGTGGGTTTATGAGTACGACACTCAAACCAGACATCAGGTAAGTGATGGCGTTCACCAAATGAGCCGAGACCAAAAAACCACATCGTTTTCGGTCAAAAAAGAAGGTAATGCTCACGGTTTTCATGGATTACTCTGTAGTGCATCATGAATTTTTGCCAGAAGGCCAGACTGTTATACCATGTATATTTAAAGTAATTTGTACATCTGGTAACACTCTCGTTAAATGTCAAACTGTCTCTATTCTCATATCGACAAAATAAATCATTCTGCGTTTAACCTTCTACCAGCGTGTTTTCTTTGGCCGGTCCAATATATTACAAGACAGTAAACAAAGAGTATTTGGGCGTTATGAGACATTTGCGTGAAGCAATTCGCCGAAAGAGACCTGAATGGTGGACAGAAAACTCGTGGATTTTGCACCATGATAACGCACCGTCGCACAGTGCCATCATTATTAGTAATTTTTTGGCGGAAAATGCAACAAATACCATCCAACAGCCACCAAATTCACCTGATTTGACTCCCTGTGACTTCTTTCCGTTCAATCAAGTTTAAAAACCACTACAGGGAACGCGTTTCAGCAGCCGAGAGGAAGTAATGGAAAAATCACAGGAAGCACTGATGGACATACCGAAAACCGAATATAAAAAATGTTTCAAGGATTGGATCAAGCGCTGGCATAAGTGTGTTGCAGTCGATGGGGATTACTTTCAAGGGGACAATATGTATAGATTTAGATGAATAAACTTGTATTTTTCATTTTCTGAATAAATTCTGGGAACTTATTCATTGATTGGTTCAACAATTAAGGGATGCAGGCGAAAGAGTCTCCCATCTATGCTTATCGCAAAAATATTGATGACCTTACCTAAGAGCTTCTCACATTTTTTTTACTGCTTGGAAGTCTACAGACATCAAGAATCAAACATTAATTAATTTGAGATCACGCTTAATCATGGAGGAGACAAGAATTAATGCAATGGAATCTCCCACATCAACAGTGTCAAACAATGAAGAAAACAGTGCACTCTTTACAGGACAACAACATACCAAATAAACATAAAAATATAAAACAATTAAACTATGCAAAGAATGAGGGAGATGATCCACTTGTTTGTGCTTCAGTTAATTTTAACGAGGTAGTTGGAAGGGACGATTGGGTCTTGGATTCAGGTGCAAGCGAGCACAAGACTTTTCGTCGAGAATGGTTCAGAAAATTTGTACAGCTAGATAATCTAGTACCGATAACTGTAGGGAATGGAAGTAAAATAAATGCATACGGGAAAGGTGAAATAAATATCTTAGCTTTTAATGGTAAAGAATGGAAAAGAAAAAGATTGGTTAGCGTTTCTTTTGCGCCCGAAATTAAGATAAATTTATTTTCTACTTGAAGTGCTCTAGATAAAAACTACAAATTAACTTCTACTAGTCAAAATTGGAACATCACTAAGTCTAATGGAATTGTAGTTGCAGTTGGCAATCGTTGTCAGAAATCAGGAACCCCTTCGTTCCTGGTGTCCATTTCAATGGACATATTTTTCTGCCGTTATTATTATCAGCCGATTTTATTGGACACCAAATGTAAACATTTCATTCTACTTGGAGCTTATCTGAGCTGTACAAACGTCCAAATAATCGTGTATGATATATCCAACACGCTCTTTTGATATCTTCAGAGTCTCAGCTATCTCGATCAACTTCACTTTACGGTCATTCGTAATCATTTTGCGGACTTTTTTGATGTTTTCATCTGAAACAGCCTCTTTTGGACGTCCACTGCGTGCATCATCTTCGGTGCTTGTATGACCACTTTTAAATTTTTCAATCCACTTGCGAATGGTTCGTTCGTCTGGTGCAGAGTCCGGGTAACACTTATCAAGCCATTTCTTTGCATCGGCTGCATTTCTTTCCATTCCATTTCTTTTTCACAATAACAAAAGTTGCTTCACTCACAACGCTATATCTCGAGAACTAATCGTCCAACAGTTGTCAAATTTATACACGTATCTTTTGAAGATTGGTACTAGCTGAAAATGATATGGATTTAATTCAAGTGGTGCCCTCTCTTAGAAACGGCACGTGTTAAGTAAGTGAGTGAAGTGTTGGCATAAATCATGGATTCGCGCAAATGCTAGTAAGTGTACTCGTACATTTGGAGTAAATTCTATTTAGGATAAAGTGTATATTTTTGTGATGTAAATTACTTTTCTTGTAGAATGAACATATATGTGTTTAAATATACAAAATTAGTTTTTACTTCTGTGAAAAACATGAGTTTGTTTTAATGTCCATTTCAATGGACAATAGGTCTCAAGTGTTTGTTCCCTAACACTGTCACTAACAACTTGTTTTTTGCTTTATTTTAGTTTTCAATCTCACTAAACATAGTGATGTAGATATTTTACTTGATATGCTTGAAAATGGTGCGATATCAGAAGTAGATGAAGAAAGTGATGACGAAATTATGGCAGAGACGGAGAAAGTAGTTCGTGTAGGAAGTGATATTGTACATCCAAACGAAAGGCTAGCAATTGAAAATCATTCCGAAGATGAACAAGAAATTATTATGGAAACTGAAGAAAGACCTTAGACTAGCAAAAACATAAAAAAACATAAGGAGATAATAGTATGGCGAAAACATCTGCAGTTCGAAACACCTCAACTTACTTGGTCACCTCCACTATATTCTGAAATAGAAACCCCACTGGCACCAATTGGATATTTCTCAAAATGTAACATATAACCCATTCGTTAACAGAGGAATTGGTTTGCAACATAAATTTGTATGCTGTCACAAAGGAAGTGCGTAAATTCAAACCTTCTACTGTTTCTGAAATGAAAATATTTTTGGCACTTCATATTATAGTGGGAAACCTAAAGTTTCCTCGTATTCCATTGTATTGGGATTCTACCTTAGATATGAAAGTTTTTTTTAGAAAATATGCCCAGAGACGGTTTTCTGTAATTAAGAAATAATTTACACGTTGTTGATAATAATTCTATTACAAGTGATAACACCGATCATCTGATAAAAGTTCGGCCAATCTACGATTCGGTCAGAAAGCGATGCTTCGAGATGGAGCTAGAACAAATTCTAAGTGTTGATGAGCAGATCGTTCTTTTTCGAGGAAAGTTAGAGATTAAGCAATACATTAAAGGAAAACCAGAACCATGGGGCATCACAATTTTTATGATTTGTGGCAAGAGTGGATTAATTTATGATTTTATAATTTATCAAGGTGCTTCTACAAATTTAGATAAAAATGATGTCTCAAAATACGGTACATCTGCCACTTACGTACATGAACTGTGGAAAAGAATTAGCAAACAAGGTCATTTTCTATTTTATGACAATTACTTTTCTAACTACATGCTTCTGAAATCTCTCAGAGAAAGAAAAATATATGCTGGAGGTACAATCAGACTAGGTAGATTTGGGAAAATATCAATTATAACAGACAGAGAAGGAGCAAAAAAAGAGAGAGGATATTCTGAACAAGTCACCAATAGCACTAAAGATGGAGTAGTCGTAAAGTGGATGGACAATAAAGGTGTTGTTTTTGCTTCGAATTTTGTTGGAATTGGAGAACAAGATGAAGCAAGAAGATGGGATAAAACTTGTAAAATGTACATAACAATTCCTCGTCCTGAGCTTGTCCGATTATATAATAATGGAATGGGCGGAGTGGATAAAACTGATCATTTGATCAATTTGTATCGAATATTTATCAGATCAAAAAATTGGACGCTATTTCACACAATCGACTTAGCACTATTGAATAGCTGGCTAGAATATCAGCAGGATTGCAGAATTTGCAAAATATCGGATAAGGACGTTTTAGATCTCTTGCATTTCAGACAACGTTTGGCGGAAGCCCTTATAAAAATGGGACAGCCTTTTACAACGAGAAAAAGAGGTCGCCCGTTTTCTGAAAACAGCAGCCCAGTAACTGTACCCATTAGTACACCAAAACCACATCGTTGTGGGATTGAAGCTAGACCACCAAGCGAAATGCAATATGATACGGTTGACCATTTACCAGAATATGACAAGAATTAGGAAGCCACTAGATGTAAACAACCAGGGTGCAAGGGCAAAACACATGTCCACTGCCTAAAATGTGAAATTCATTTCTGCTTTACGAGTGAAAGAAATTGTTTTAAAATATTTCACCAAAAGCATTAATTTTGGTTTCAATATCCTTATATATACAAATAAAACCTAAATTATTTCTTAACAAGTTTTATTGTACACATATTTATTGAATTTTATTTTGTTTAATTTGCTATAGACTAAAAACCAAATAAAACTACCTATGACAGTTTACCGAAGAAATTTAACAGCTAAGACCTGTTGTCCATTTCAATGGACATAGAATTTTCCAAAAATTAAATAACCTGAAATTTAGTTATTCAATTAAAATACCTTATTTACATCTTAAATGGTTCCAAAAACCTACAAAATAATTTTTCTAATCAAATAATAAAATTCAGGTTGGAAGGGGCTAAGGTAATAGTGAAACAAAAATTAACTTCGGCTTGTTTTTCTTTAAAAGCTGAATCCATACAAACAGGGCATGAACGACTTGGTCATATGTGTGTCAGTCAAATCAGAAGTCTACTTAAAGCACATAATATTGAATTTATTGATAATCCACATTTTTTCTGCGATGCATGTGCACTAGGAAAAATGCACAGAACTCCGTTCACTAATAGTGGTTCCAGAGCGACACGAGCAGGTGAATTGGTCCATTGGTGGATCAAGGTATTTCGTTCTTTTTAAAGATGACTTTTCAAACTATAGAATAGTGTACTTCATTAAAGACAAATCTGAAACCTGTTCAGTTATTGAAAAATACATACATAAGTTTTCTTAAAACAGTTGACTATCAGTTGAAAATGATTAGGTCCGATAATGCGATAGTGAGTCGGAATTCAAAAATAAAGAAGTACAAAGTCTTCTTCAACGAAATGGTATTGGTCATCAAACTACGGTTCCTTATACACCGCAACAAAATGGCCAAGCAGAAAGGGATATTCGGTTTATAGTTGAAATTGCTAGGACAATGATTCACGCTAAGAATTTACCACTTTCTCTTTGGGCAAAAGCAATGAATACAGCTGTATTCATGACAAATAGGTTTGGTCGCAGTCCGTTTAAAAGAAAATCACCGTTCGAACTATTTCAAAATAAAAGACCAAATTTTAATAATATTCACATATTTGGCAATGAAGTGTTTGTCCATATTCCAAAGGAAAAGAGAAAAAATCTCGACAAGAAGTCGAGACCTGCAATTTTTATCGGATATCCAGAAAATATTAAAGGTTTTCGTGTGTGGATAAAGGAATTAAATAAAATTGAAGTACCTAGGGATGTTTTATTTAAAGAATACTAGGTGGAGTGAAAAGTAACCTCCTTGACCGCCAGAATGCGCTGCAACTGCAGAAAAGGTTATGGTGCCGTTCATAGTTAGGCAGACATGCCAAATTTCAGTGCGATACTGTCTTTAGTTTTTTTTTTACAGCTGATTGTTATTGACGTGTTTGGCATCATGTTGAGTATGGACAAAAACAGTTTTCGTTCTCTCATAAAACATTATTTTTTGAGAGGCAAGTTTCGTGGAGGCCGCAACTCTACCTCTACTACCGATCAAGTCCGCAGCGGCAGGCCCTCCGATGCGGTTACAGAGGACAATGTCGAAAAACTACATGAAATGGTGTTGGCTGACCGGAAAGTGAAGGTACGCCAGCTAGCAGATACCACAAAGATTAGTACTGAGCGCACACGCCATATTTTGGGCAATATTCTGCATATAAAAAAGTTATTCTGCCACTGGGTGCCGCGAATGCTCACTTTTGACCAAAAACACGAACGCGAGAGCACTTCGAAAGAGTATTTGGACTTGCTGATGCGGAATCGGGCGGACTTTTGGCGTCGATTGGTAACTGGATTTGGATCCCTCGGACTATTATCTCTTCCCAAACCTCAAAAGATGGCTCATCAATAAAAAATTCAGCTCACGCGAGGAAATCATCGACGCCACGGAGAAGTATTTTGCAGACCTTCCGGAAAATTACTTTTCGGACGGGATGAAGAAGTTGGAAAATTCGTGCGGTTTTTTTTTCAAAATTTGAACGTTTGTTTGAGAAAAACATGTACAATAGTATTATTCAAAGTATTGCCCATCAGAAGCTATGACTTTTTCCTATCTTTCTGGAAATTTATGGATCCCATCCCAAAAGAACTGTGCCGGCTTGGCAGCCAAGAATGAATCAAGAAAATTTTTGATATTCTGCTCTGATGTGAACCGTATTTCAGTGAGGGCGTTCTGCATCGACCGGAACAAATGGTAGTCAAAAGGGGCAAGGTCTGGGCTATAAGGCGGGTGGGGTAAGACCAGATCCACTGTTTTCCAAATAGTTCTTAACCGGAATAGCAACGTGGGGCCGAGCGTTGTCATGATGGAAAATTATTGCCTAGTGTCTGGTCTCATATTCCGGGCGTTTTTCGGCCACTGCTCTCTTCAAATGGATTAATTGTGTTCGATAGCGTTGTCCATTGATGGTTTCACCCGGTTTTAGCAGCTCATAATACAGCACACCCATCTGATCCCACCAAATACAGAGCATTACCTTCGCGCCATGGATATTCGGCTTTGCCGTTGATTTGGCTGGTTGGCCGGGTTTCACATATGATTTTTTGCGCTTGGGGTTATCGTAATGGATCCATTTTTCATCACCAGTAACAATCCGATGCAAAAATGAGTTCCTTTTGTGACGTTCCAGCAGCATTTCGGACATGCAAAACCGCCTTTCGACGTCTCTCGGCTTGAGTTCATGTGGAACCCAATTTCCTTGCTTTTGAATGTATCCAGCTGCTTTTCAACGTTTTGAAATGGCTGCTTGAGTGACACCCAAAGATTCTGCGAGCTCTTCTTGTGCTTGACGACAATCTTCATAGAGAAATGCTTCCAGTTCTTCATCTTCAAACTTTTTTGGCTGCCCAGGACGTTCCAAGTCAAAATCACCACTTTTAAATCGTGCAATCGTGGCACGTTCGCTCAGCTAGCGCATCTTCACCATAAACTTCCACCAAAATACGATAACTTTCGCCAGCAGTTTTCTTCATATTAAAGTAATGAAGAAGAACTCCCCGCAAAAACACTTTTTCAGGCACAAAGTTCAACATATTTGAGTGCAAAAAAATTATTGTTGTTTACGCTTCAAATGAATGACATATACTGAAATGACGTACAATGACAGTAGCTTTCCAACGCATGTTCCAATGGAATAATACAAGTTACGCCATCTCTTAGCAAACCGCGCGAATTAAGCTATAGACCCAATAATTTTAGAGAAGGGTCCCAAATGGTCCAAGCTGATGCATCGAAAAGGAATCGGGAGAACATCCATCACACGAAGCTGACTTTCCGACTTACCACCCTTGATTTTATTAAGGCAGCACTCGGGACACACAGCAATGTATGACTTCACCTACCGTCTCATTTGGTGAAATCAAAAATCCCTTTTGATACGCACTAAAGTCTTTTCCAGGCTGAAATGGCCCACATCATCGTGGCAAGTTTTTGCGATTCGCCCCCTTACCATCTGCTTTTACCCTCGACCGTCTAGCCGATATCTCATAATCGGTTTTTATCTGTTTCAGCAGCGTTGAATTCTCGGTACTGTTTCATGGAAGAGCGCTTACGATGTCCTTCAGCTTGCCGTCTTGCATCTGCATAGTAAAAATCCAGTCTTCATCTAGAGAGTATACTTTCAAAATATTTTCAGCCACAGTTGTTGGTTATTCTGGTGGTAACGTTGGGATGCGACTCATCCCATCAACGTGACTCATTTTGACCCCTGATCGATGAATGCATTCAAAGTCGAACTCCTGAAGCATGAGCCACCATCGCGCTATCCGTGGTAGTAATGACGACATTGCCTTCCTTGTTGCAATAGCGTTACAATCGGTGATGAGGCGAAACCGTGTACCCAGCAAATAGATTCGAAATCTGCTCAGGGTCTCAACAACCGCTAAAGCCTCCAACTCGTGATTGGCATACTTCCTTTCAGCTTCTGAACGTTGCCAACTATACTAGAAAATTGGTTTCCAACCCTCACCTTCGCGTTGCAGTAGCACTTCACCCAGACCGACAGAACTAGCATTTTCTTTTGCTGAGTCGAACAAGTATTGGTTGTTTCGTTATAGCAGCTTTTAAGTCAATGAAAGCGTTCTCCTGTTCCTCGTTCCACCTGAAGGTGACATCCTTGTTTAGTAAGTTGTATCCTTTCACAAATTTCCGGAAAAATCCGGTAATTCCTAAGAATCTTCTGACCTCGGTTGCATTGGTCGGTTTAAGGAACTCGCTAATACAGTTCGCTTTCTCATTACCTGGTTATATTCCATTTGAGCCTATAACGTACACTTGTTGTTATGAAAACTCATTTTGATAGTCTTGTGCGGGCGAAAAAAATTAGGGAGAAACAAAAGGGAGATACCGGTGTACATTGGTCTTAAATGTTTGCAAGTTATAATGACAAGGAAATAGAGAGCTCGACATGCCAGAACGGAACGAATCACGAAATTTCAGAGCCCGCAGAAAGTGGACTTGCGGGTGTACTGATGAGCATTAATAGCGAGACAGGTGTTATGGTTGAAGGTTTGAAGGAGCGGAATGCTATTGGAGATTTCAATGGAGAACTGGTGGTGAAAATAACGATACAACAAAGTGAGACAGGAGACATTACGTTGGTGTTCGATAGTATCAATTGACTAACTGATATTAGTATCACCTATGAGTTTTATCGCACGGTTTTGAATCCCATCTAGCAAGTGCAGAGATGTTTTAGGCCCACCTGACTAGATGTGGGCAATTTTGGGCGGATAAAAGCCTTATATATTGCGGCCAGATATATTTCTTGCATCGCTAGAGAAAACCTAGACATTTCGCAGCATTTTTGGCGATATCAAACATGTGGTCATTACAATGCAGGTTGTTATTGATACCAGTGAGAATTTAAAGTTTGTCGGTTTCCACGATGCAAGGGCTTTTCATGGATAATGGCTGGGTTTTTGGATTTCGCTTTAACGACAGCAAACACTATTGTGTTTCGGAAGTTTTAAATTACATTCTGTTGATAGCTCCCCCAACATACGCTGCCGTTCCCCTTCTACAGCCGAAATGCAGAGACATGAGTCCGGGAACGAATATGAAAAAAGTGTCAGGAACAGAACGGAGCCTTGATGCATACCAGCATTTATTTTGTGAATATCAGACTTGAAACCATCGAAGACAACTTGAATTGAACGTCCCGAAAGGTAATTTCTAATTCATTGAAGAAGAAAGTCATCGATCCCAAGAGCACGCATTTTCGACAAAAGAACCTGATGCCAAACTCTGTCAAATGTCTTAAAAATATCAAGTGCAACTATCTTTCTTTCTCCAGATTGATGTACGCTTTGGTTCCACTGACATACCATCAAATCACCAATTGACCAGTTGCTACGAAAACCGTATTGCCGGTCATTGAGAAGTTTTCGTGTTTCGAGCGTTTCCATGACCTTGGAAAAAAGGAACGTAAGTGCAATGTGTCTGTAGGAGGAAAGAGAGGAAGACTCGCCTATTTAGAGACGACCTGTATAAACGCTGGTCGGAAAGAGCCCTAAAGTGTGGGATTGATGAAAAGCTTTCACTGTGGTTTTTCCAGCGGGGAAGAACACCTCTTGAGAAGAAGAAGGGGTCATCTGGACCAGCGGATTTGTGAATGTTAAGATCTTTAAGAACTCTTGCTACTACACGAGTGTGAAAGTTCAATTGTCCCATTGAAGATTCTATGCACTCAAGTGTAGACGGGAATAAAGCAGAATCTGGAAGTGGTGAGCTGGCCGCAAAGTGTGCCGCAAGCAGATGAACGACCAACAATTTGTACTGTCTTTGACACGTTATAGTATATTTTGCCTCAGTTTTAGGTCATATTTGAATTTCACACCCTTAAGAAAGGCGTTGCAATCATTCCTGGATCGTTTGAGTTTTTTTCGGTTTACCTCTGTCAGGTTGGCCTTGTTGGATCGAAAAAATAATTCCCTAACCCCGATTACAGCTCGAGTCGTACCACGCCTTTGCTTTTGGTTTGATACTCTTCATCCGATGAGGGATAAAAGATCTCATTCCAAGGAGAGTAGTTTATGTGATCATATCAGCAGCGGCGAGGACACATAACGACCAGTTAAAATACCTAAATAAACTGTTAAGTCCGCTCCAGTTTGCTTTCTCGTACTGCCATACGTTTCGTTCAGGAATCTTTTCTCTAACTATGTGGTCAGTATACGAGAACTTAGCTGATATGACACAATGGTCCGACGAGCCTAGAGGGGAGAACATATCAACGGTGTACTTATCAGTATGAGAAGTTAGAAACAAGTCCAGGATGTTGACGGTATGACTGTCAACGTCTGGTATTCATGTGGGCTCATTTACAAGCTGGGTTAAGTTGTTTTCCGCAGTGAAAATATCAACATACTGAATTGTGTATATTGAAATCGCCCGTAATAACGATATCAGTATGAGAATATAGGGACACACTTCTTTGTATGGAGTTAGGCAGCGCATCAAACTCAATGTGCCAAGGAATAGTTTCGGTCAGAATCTGAGTCAGGAAAGGAACACTGGAATAGTTTTTATTTTATATAGCCAACCCAAATGTACAATTCCCAACCTAAAGGTCCAAGCACTTTCTAGGACTTCTTGTCCAGTGTCTACCTTAAATTTACAACACCCAAAATATGTATGAGGAATCTTCTAGAAGGCGACGCCTCCATTGATTCTTTTGATATGCTTTTGATATGCCAAGATATTCACCGTGCAGAATATTCGAAGGTGAGCTACGGCAATTAGGGAAAAGTTGCCAGGATTCGAAGCACGTTGCCACATGCAGCACACGATGGAGCGTATACATACTTAGTGAGGGTCCTAGGAACCACAAACGAGCACAGGATACGTTGGAATATCATATGTATCTTAAGCCAATACGATACACTGAATAACTAAGCTAGTCTGACATCTGACACCTATCGGGCGTTTTAGCATCCAATAGCTAAGCAGTGATCTACTGTACATTGGCAACACTGTTTGACTTATGTAGGTGTAAAAGTAGAAGTACATTCCGGGGAAGTACTGTCGTAATAAAAAAAAAATTATAATGCTAAATTTAATTGGCCCCTAAAGTTTGGGCCAATTAATTCTTTGGAAATCTTGTATACAAAACTTCACATGACCACTGGAATGCCATTTTTGAAATTGATTTATAAAACAGAAAATATGTATATTCGGAGCATTATGTGTATTTGTTTTCTTCAGTGCGAAACACACATTTCAAAGTATCATAGTTACACGAATACCTAACACCATTCCGAATTCAATGGCAACCACTTGGCAACTGAAATTAAATTTAACATAACTTGCAGGCTCGCCACTAGAAGTCATCGTACGGTGTGTAGTACTTACATCATTTGTATAATACATATTGATAAAATTCAATGAAATATGTAATTAAGGAAAAATTTATAAATGTCATAAACAGTCGTAGTATCGGCATGCGGTTTACCTGTCGCCTACTTCAAGAAATTGTGTTGCACCTCACAATCTTATCACCTAGTTCTGTACCCGAATCTAATTTGTCGTATCTAATCAGTAATACTCGTAGTACAATAGATATGCGGTTTAAATTTTGAAATATTCTACAAATGAATCATTGTTTTGCATATTGATTTGTGGGAAGAAAGCTTTGACTGATTTCAATATTCGTTGGCCTTGTTCCGCGAAGTACATATATCCGCACTAAACCGACTATGCAATAGCTATTTGCACAGATGTACTTAGTCGATGTATAAACAAATTTTAACATAAATTGCTTCCATTTATGACTTCATGACGAGTATATGTACATAGTCAAATGTACTTATCTATGTATTTGTAGAAGCTATCCAATCCCAATTGGCAACGAAACAACATTTTCTAATGAAAGATTTTCGAAGAAAAACGGCCACTGTACGTGGCAACATTTAATTTTCAAACGGAAGTCATGCTACGCGTCATCCTTTTAAGTCAATACTCGTTGTTGATTTGAATAGAAATGATCAGTTTAGCTTTACTTATCCTTCTACGAAAGACTGAAAAAGTTTTCCCCTTATTTTCCATGAGACCTATTGGCAGGATATAGTGCAGTTTACAACTAGCTAATACGGATTGTGAACTACGAGTAAGTCTGCCAAAACCCATTATACAAAATCTGGGGTTGCAGTCAGGTGTTGCCAGTTGTATTTTAGGGGAGGCTCCCTTATACTGACCAATCTCGTAGAGCTACCATGGCCTTGTAAGGCCAATGCAGAGTATACCTGAAACAAGCAGGCAGTGGCCCTACCCAGGAAAGAGAAATCTAGCGCCTGCCAAAGAACCGTCACTATCATATTGCATGTTCTAGGTGTATCAGAAATCCAGCTTCCCAGAAAGTCCCAGAAGCAGAAATTAGTAGTAAGGCTGCCCAGCAAGATATAGATAGTTTTGAGGGAGGAAAAGGAACTCAGCTCAAGTAGCGGTTACCTCATTTTTTTTTTTTTTATATAATTTGCGCGCGCTCAAGGAGTCAAGGTACCCTTAAAATGTTTGCATACAGCGCGGGCGAAAACAATTTAAGGAGGAAACAAGGGTAGGTACCGATGTACGTTGGTTTTATATGTCTGAATGTTATAATGACTAGGAAATAGAGAGCTCGGCAGGGCATTCCACACACGAGTTGTTCGGCTTAGGAACGAATCACGATATTTCAGAGTACGTACGAAAGTGGGCTTGAGGCTATACTGATGAGCATTCGTAGCGAGACGTGTGTTACGGTTAAAGGTTTGAAGGGGTGGAATCCTACTGGCGATTTAAATAGAGCACTGGAGGCGGAAATAGCGATAAAATATAGACATTTCGTCGGTGTTCGAGGGTGTCCATTGCCTGAGTGATATTGGTATCAGCTATGAGTTTAATCGCACGGTATTGAATCCGGTCTAGCAGATGCAGAGATGTTTTAAGAGCACCTGACCAGATGTGAGCATTGTACTCCAATTTGGGGCGGATGAATGCCTTATATATTGAGGCCAGATCGGAGGAGGTAAAATATTTCTTACCTCGCTTGAGGAAACCTAGACATTTCGCAGCATTTTTGGCGACATCGAATATGTGGTCATTCCAACGTAAGTTGTCATTGACACACATACCGAGAATGGAAAGTTTTTCGGTTTCGACTAATGGCTGCGTATATAAATTTCGCTTTAACGACAGCAGAAAGCATTGTGTTTTGGTAGCATTAAATTCCACTCTGTTGATAGTTCCCCAATTGGTTATGCTGTTGATATCGGAATTTAATGAGCTTGACATACGCTGCCGTTCCGTTCTACACTCGATGTGTAGGGACGTGAGTCCGGTAATGAACATGAAAAGCAGACAGTTGTCGGTCATTGAGTAGATTTCGTGTTTCGAGATATTTCATGAGCTGAAGACTTATCAGCGTTTCCATGACCTTGGAGAGAAGGGACGTAAGTGCAATGGGTCTGTAGGAGGAGAGGGAAGAAGAGTCGTCTTTTTTGGAGACGGGTTGGACAAATGCTATTTCCCGTCTACTCGGAAAGAGTCCTAAAGAGTAGGATTGATGAAAAAGCTTATGCTATGGTTTTACCAGAGTGGAAGAACACCTCTTCAGAAGAAGGGGCGATATACCATCTGGACCAGCGTCCAGATGGGATGGAGCATGAGGCAGGATTTCTGATGTTTTTGACAAATGACCAAAAGCTTCTACTACCTTTGGGACATTGTACTATTTTTTGCCTCCACTGTTGGTCGTATTGAAATTTCACACGCTTGAGAAAGACGTTGCAGTCATTCCAGGCTCGTTTAAATTTTTTCGGTTTTCCTCTGTCAGATTGGTATTAAAAGACCGAAAAACACTTCTTTAACCCTGACAGCCTCTTTACAGCTCGAGCCGTACCATGCATTTTCTTTTGACATTCAACCGCGACTATCACTTATGGAAGACCTCTGGGAGCTTTTTTCCTTACTTTTCCGGAATTTTTCCATATCTTCGAAGTATCGCGATCCCTAAACTCTGAACCTAGTAGTGTGCGAGAATTTTTGGTCAAAGAGCTGAGCAATCGCAAAGCTGAATGATTCGACCAAATTAAAAACATATAAAGGGTCCGCCAAAAATGTTTTTTTTTTTGAAAATGCTATAAAAAAAACTACTGAATATTTTCTCAAATTTCTTTTTTTATTTGAAAGTACAATCCTTCCGGTTAATAATGGAAAATAATTTCATTCAAATGGCTGCCTCGGCTGGCCATGCAGTAGCCTACACGATCGGTCCAATTTTTAAGCACATTATCGATTGTGTGCAGCTGTATTTCACCAATGGCTTCACGAATATTTTCCTTTAAAGCGTCAATTGTTTCTGGCTTGTCGGCGTAACACTTATCTTTTACGGCACCCCACAAATAATAGTCCAACGGTGTCAAATCGCAGCTCCGGGGTGGCCAAACGACATCAGCTCTGCGGCTGATAATGCGATCTTCAAAAACAGGGCGCAAAACATCGAGTGTAGCTTCGGCTGTGTGGCACGTAGCGCCGTCCTGTTGAAACCAAATGTTGCCAATATCCTCCTCTTCAATTTTTGTGAACAAAAATTCGTTCAACATGGCCCGATAATGATCGCCATTGACTGTAACGGCCATTCCTTGCTCATTTTCGAAGAAAAATGGCCCAATTATGCCTCTGGACCAAAATCCGCACCAAACAGTGACTCGTTTTGGGTGTATCGGCTTTTCAATGTATGCGTGCAGGTTTTCTGTGCCCCAAATGCGACAATTTTGCTTGTTTACATACCCGCCAAGATCAAAATGAGCTTGATCTGAAAAGATGATTTTTTTGGCAAAATCGGCATCTTCTCTAAGTCGATCGCAGACCCACTTAGCGAAGCGTATACACAACCATATTCGTTCAGCGGAAGGATAAAACTAATTATCTGTCAAATCAGACATGAGCTAAGTGTTACCATTCACGAAATAAGCACTAGTTGAAAGTAGATGGCGGACCCTATATAATGGATACCGACGAGGACCAATAACGTCCCTATTAACTCCGAAAACAGCAGCTCCGCTGCCAGGGGATTGAATCCTGCAAGCTCACTTGGGAGCTTGGGTGATTCAACATCAGGGCAGCGGAGCCAGAAAATAAATACAACTTCACATCCCACAAAACCCCTATTCAAAAGATCATCATTAAAAGTCCTTCAATGGAACATGAATGGTTATTCAAATAACTACCATGAACTCCAAATCTTATTAAAAGAATTCCAACCTTCCGTGATTGCTCTTCAAGAAACACACGTTCCTATCGATTCAAGTCCTCATCATCCGAAACAATATGCACCCCATTTTGATAACAACAATTCCGCCGCCAAGCAAGGAATTGGGCTACTTGTTCACAAATCCATTCCACACCAGTTTATTAACACTCCATCAAATATTTCCGCTGTTCCGGTGTTGAAATCAAATTAACTATAATCTGTATATACATTCATCCAAAACAAGCCTTTACCAGTCATGACTTAGAAAATATTGTTAACAGATTTAGCAAACCAATATTGATAACAGGCGATTTCAATGCCTGGAACCCTATTTGGGTTCCCGTAGTGTAAATACCCGTGGGAAAACTGTTGAACAATTTTGTATTAACTCCAACCTTGCAATTTTTAATAATGGTTCCCCTACTCATTTCTCCACTCATAACAGCTTCACTCACTTAGATTTAACTTTTTCCTCCCCTTCCCTAGTTCCAAACACAAAGTGGAATATTTTATCTGATCTTTATGGAAGCGACCATTTTCCTATCATCACTGAAATAGCATTCTATAACCATACAAGTCATGACAATGTCGTACATAAATTTCAATTAGATAAAGCAGATTGGCCCTTATTTCAATCTAAAATATTAGACCTTTTGGCCAACAAGGACATCTCTGCTAATATCAACAAAGAGGCCGCCTTATTCAAAAATTCATCCGATTCCACAAACAAAAAATATACCATATAAAAGAATTGTGCCCTGGTGGAGTAATGAGTTGGGCAAACTCCGCCAAGCGAAACAAGCAGCCTTCAAAACATTCAAAAAGTACCCCACTACGACCAATCTAATTGTTTTTAAAAAAGCAAATGCTGTTTTCAGGAAGGCTGCAAAAGAAGCAAAAACGTGCAGCTTTGAAAAATTCACTTCCAATATCAATCCCAATTCTCCCTCTAAGAAACTTTGGTCTGATATTAATTCTCTTACCAGCAACTACAAACCATTTTCCATTAAAACCATAAAAAAATCACTCCCAACAAATTATATCAGATCCCATAGAAATAGCTGAATTTTTCGCTTCCCCATGGTCGACTGCCTCTAATGATACTAACTTCCATTCGGAATTTGTGAATCAAAAAAACTCTATTCCCAATCTTCAAGTTTATAATCCCGTTAGTAATTTAGCAAAACAAATGGAAGAAAACATTCGTCTAACCGAGTTTGAAAGTTGCATTAATTCATGCAAAGGGCATACACCTGGATATGATAGAATATCATATGCTATGTTAAACCCACGGGGTTATTCCACAAACATGGAAAATTGCCAGAGTAGTCCCCATACCCAAACCAAATAAAGTCATCACCGACGTATCCAGCTACCGGCCAATATCTCTACTACCATGTCCAAGTAAAGTAGTTGAAAAGATTATTTCCCGTAGGCTATATTGATGAATATATTGGTTCAGGTCTTTCATCAAAAAATCACATATCCATCCTTTCGATCGGTTTCGAAAGAGCTTTCGATCGAATTGGGATCCACGTTGTTTTAAATCAATTAATAGAGTGGAAAATCGGCCCCAAAATAATCACTTTAAAAGCACAGGAAATTCCGAATAAAAGTTAAGAACACCTTCTCCTCAGTCCATAACCTTGAAAATGGTATTCCCCAAGGATCTCCACTTTCCGTTATCCTCTTTTGTATAGCCTTTAATAAAATAAGCAGCATATTAGCAAAGTACAGTAGAATTAACTATTCTTTATGATCTTGTAATTTTATTCAAATGCAAAGACTTGTGATGTAGAAGCTGGAACAAAAATATCTGCAGAAAAAAGTCAAACACTGCATATCTGTAAAAAATACAGCTGTTATAAAAATATTTCTGTGAATTTAAATAATACATATATTGCAAATATAAATAACCTAACTTATTAGGAATGATAATAAGTTTAATTTTAAGTCCCATTGTTTACATATTAAGAAAAGCCTCGCTACCAGGGTAAATATGATAAGGTACCTAGCCTCTAAGCACAGTTTTTGCAATATTAATTCTCTTATTAATGTTATCAAATTAGTGTTGCTTTCTAAAATTGATTACGGACTCGCAATTTACAGCAAGTGCTCCAATTCGTCATTGAAGTTAATAACTCCTTCCTACCACAGTTCAGTAAGAACAGCCTTGAGAGCATTCCGAACAACACCGATCAAAAACATTCTAACTGAATCCTGGGTTCCTTCAATAACAGAGCGGATAGAATATCTCACCGCCTCTATTCTTCTCAAAATCAACTCCTGTAACAATTCGCCTATTCAAACGGTCACAAGAAAACTTCTGCGAAGATCCAAACACCAGAAATACCCATCCTCACTAATCAACTCTGTAAATTTATCCAACAAATGGGATACACCGGTCTGCCTAAAGTCGATAAAACACCCACTATTCCCACCATGGAAATTGACGAAACACTCTATTAACATCGACCTACATAAGCTTCCAAAAGCTAATATTAGCGAGGTCGTATACAAAAAAATATTTATGGAAACGGTAAACGATCTGAAAAGCACTGGTTGGAAAATCCTTTACACCGACGCCTCTTAGAACGAACTTGGCACATCCTTTTCAGTGGTTGAAGAATAGTTTCAAAGGGCCTTCTACGTAACTCAACCTCCATCTCCACTGCCGAGGCTTTCGCCATTCTTAATGCCACAACGGTTACAAAAAGCAAAAAAACAGCAATTTTTTCCGATAGCCTATCAACAATAACCGCTCTAAGCAATTTAAATAACAAAACCGGTATAATCGACTGCCTACGCGACAAAATTATCGGTAACAAATATTTAAAAATAATTTGGGTACCAAGTCATGTTGATATAATTGGCAACGAGATGGTAGGCAAAGCAGCAAAAGCAGACCTAAATGAACCACTCATTCAATTCCACATATATAATAAAAAAGATACAAAAAGAATATCTAATGCGCGTATATTGGAACTCCAAGAGAAGCTGTTGGGATGGATACCTTCATCACTACTCCAGAATCAACCCCCAAGCAAACAAATCCACCTACCCGGATAATATACCTCCTAGTATGCTAAAATGTTATACAAGACTACGACTAGGCCATACCTACATCACTCACAGCCATATTCTAACAAAACAAGAACAACCGCTCTGTCACTTGTGCAATAATAATGTTAATCTTAACATAAAACACCTTACTAACGACTGTGAAAACATCAAACTAGTATCCAAAAAAGTCAATAGATCAAGCAGCCTGATAGACCTCTTAACTGTTCCCTCAGAAAAAAACATTAAAGACATTTTTAAGATACTAACTTTATTAAAATTTGTATTTATATTACGAGTATGTATAAGTATATCTAATAACTCTTATTTTATGATAAATATAATAGGTCAAAGCCCTGGAAGCTGGTACTGTAATTTAAGATTAATCTTGTAATTTATTACTGATTAATAAAGTTATAATAATAGTAATAATAAAAATTCTAAGAATGTGAATTTAAATATCGTTATTTTTTTTTTAAATGTTAAAATGTAAGAAAAACTATGAAGGATCTTATTTTTTGTTAAATTTCTTATGTTTCCAATGTTATTGTCGTAAACGTATAAATAAAAAGCAAACTTCCTTTAATTGATATTGTTTTATTTTATTAGACTATATATTAAATAAATAATACAAAAGCTAGAATATATACAATATAAAATGATAAAATATATCGATTTCATTATTACACGTCATTTTTACGTATAATTGGGCTTTATAGCCGTAAAAATATGATTTGGCTTCATGGGTTAAAGCTTGCGTTCTTACCCAAAGGATTTGCAATCTCAACTAGTTTTACAAATATTTATTTTATCAAGCAGATGTCTCTGCAATCGCTTTTAAATGCTGTCAAATCAACAAGTTGACTTTTGGACTCACTGTTCTGCTTCAAATCTCATTTTCTGCCGAGGGGTGTAGAATAATTTAATTTTTTTAACCTTAGCGCGTTATCACTGTGTTAAGTAAGATTTTTTTTTATTTGCTTTAAAAATCATTTCTCCTACTTGTACAAAGATGTTCTCCACTACAAGAAACATTGTTCGCTCCAGCGTTGTAAGTTCCAAACACAAATATCTACATTGAAAGATTATTACAAAACTTTCCGTTCAGCTGCATCGTTGCAAAAGCACTCTGGTTGTAGCGGAACACAATAATGAAGCTCTCAACCCAGTCACCTTGAATACCATCACTGCTGCAAAGAAAATCGGCGGTGATGTTACCGTTCTAGTAGCTGGAACAAAGTGTGGACCTGTAAGCACAACGAACGACACTCTATCGCTAATTATAACCATATGCTCTATTTGTATTTAGGCTTCTGAGGCTTTGTCGAAAATCCAAGGAGTCACCAAAGTGATCGTTGCTGAAAATGAGGCTTTCAAGGGATTCACGGCTGAGTCCATCACCCCGTTGGTATTAGCTGCACAAAACCAATTCAAATTCACTCACATTTTGGCCGGAGCTACTGCTTTTGGCAAGAATGTTCTACCACGAATTGCAGCCAAGTTGGACGTGTCACCAATATCTGAAATTATCGATGTCAAATCGGAGGATACCTTTGTGAGGACCATCTATGCAGGTAAAACTTTACTCTGTTGTGGAATTTCAGGTCGTGAGAAATTAAATGACTACGCAAAAAACATAAGCTGATCGGTGATTATGTAACAATTGAGCTGAAGACTAATTGAGAAATGAATGATGCTATTCTATTCGTGTGAATGGAACAATATTGCTGCTGGGGGATAAGGTCCTCGGTGGAATTCTGAGAATTAGAATTTTGTCGATTACGTGATTTTATTGATTTTCACTGCGAAATTGATATATGGAAACTGTAAATCTGATTTTAAGTTTCAAGGAGAGAGCATTCAATTGGCTTTTGGCCAGCAATCTGTACTTTGTTGCATTCGGATGTAGATTTGTTTACAGATAAGGTAAATCGGTGGTGTAAATATTGTATGTTTCGAGAATGTTGTGCGGTTCATTTCCCAAATTAAGTTTACGTTTTGAAAATGGTCACGATCGCCTATGAATAAATATGTTGTACACTTATGTGAACAATTGAATTCAAATAAATTATTCATGAATTTGAATGTGAATGGAATACAACTTCATTAAAGGGGATCCCAGATGCAGATGCACATATTTTCCAATTAAAGTTATATAACGACATTAGTACCAATAGCGTGAGCAGGTTTTATATCAGGATCATTCAGATTTTCGGGTGGTTCACATCAATGCTCATAGCTTCAGTTCCACTAGATTAGTTTAGATACATTCTCGAGCGCTTTGTGGATGAAGTTATTGATACTTGGAAGCAGATTTATAGTCGGATATGAGTGGAATTGAGTTTTTTGTACTAGAAATACCAGATGTTAATGCAAAATGTGCTTTTGCACTTAGAACCTACATAGACGTTTTTGCCTCCTCTCTTCCGCTTTAGCTGGATTTTCTGCATGTTACAAACACATTCCATCTTGTTGAAATATTTTAGTCTTTAGTATATTAGCCCTTTAAACATCTCCATGTTCGGTTCGGCCTTCAAGGCGCTCAGCTGTTTTTCCATTATCTCCTTTCGACTGTTAAAACGTGTTCTCTAGAGAGGTGATTTAATATAATTTTGGTGGGGGCGAAGGCCCGCATTTATTCGGCTTAATATAAGCCATAGCTTAAAATTAAACTTCAACTTAAACTTAAAACTAAGGTTTGTTGGAGTGGTGAAGGAGAACGAATTTGTGGTAGGGGGTGGTAGAATACGGGAGATTAGTTCGTTCGCGCCATAGGAACTGTAGTGGGTTGGTAGAGAAATTTAACAAGGGGTGTGTAGATTTCGAGGGTTAATGTTGAGGAAAATAGGGTTGTGAATGGATGCGCATTCAACGTGACCTAAAAAGAGTCGATGAATGAAGAGAAAGTTGGCTGCATCTCTGCGTTTCTTAAGTGTGTTTAAGTTAATAAGGTTGAGACGGTTTTGATAGGGGGGCAGGATAAAAAAAATCATTCTAGGGCATACCTCGAAGAGCAATGGATTTTCGAGATATGAGCACAATGATATTGGGACCACACCCGACTGGCTTACTCTAGGAGGGGGCGAACAAGGATAATATAGAGGGACCTGGTCACGTATGGGTTGGTGAATTCTTTAGACCACCGTTTTACAAATCCTAGTGCAGAGTTGGCTTTAAGGACTATCCCATCCATATGTAAGCGGAAGTTAAGCTCCCTATCACACAAAATTCCGAGGTCGTAAAGAGATGGAACGGACGAGATAGGTTGGTTGTGGGGAAGGTAAATCGGCTGAACGAGAAAAAGTCTAATCCGGTAGATGTTGGATGGTAGTCCTGTTGCTTTTGCAAGAAATCCACACATATCCAATGCGTTGTGGCATGAAGTGTTATTGTAATGCAAAATAACGTCAATTGAGGCTTTTTTGCGCATTGCTTCAATATCGTGTCATATCGCCCAATACACTTCCTATTGACAGTCTTACCTTCAAGAAAAAATTCGTAATGCACATGGAATCCATAAAAACATTGAGCATCGCCTTTTTTGACTGAAAACGATGTGATTTTTTTGATCTTGGTTAATTTATTGTGCTCATAAACCCACATCCCGTTACCAATAATGATACGTTTTATTAATATTCGGTCGGAATCAACCTCGGAAAGCATGTCTCTTGCCATGTCCATAGTGTTTTGCAGAAAATTCAAGTTCTGCGGCACAGGCTTCTACAACAACACGTCTCGAGCCCAATTTATTAGTTAAAATACAGTCAACTGTTGTAATCGAGATGTTGTTAGCCATCTAACATTTTACAAAACAAAAGTTGATTTTATTTAGAGTTTATTGTGTATTGTAAGGAGTCAGTTGGCCATGGAGGCACCATGATGCAGGAGTAGATGGCAGTGGCACGCTTGCGGTTGCTCGCCTCTAGCTCGTCGGATTGGGTTGGTTCTTGCTACTACCCCGTGCATCTCAACTCAACTTACAAAGCACAGAGCTTTGGGTGAGCCAAACAAACGGAGACCACTATAAACTTTTCCGGTTGTGGCAGTTGCATGATCGGTCCTAATTTTATAGGCGGGAAACTGGATGTATCCGTTTTCTGTTTACAAATACATAGAACTTTCGATCTCACTGGATTAAGGGACAAGTTGTGCTTTAGTGCCCACCGCTGGATAATTTCCATGTCTTCGTTTATATTTTCTATAGCACAACTAGTTCTGTCTAGCGGACAGCAAAGATAAAGTTGAACATCGTTTGCAAACATATTGACACAGCAAGGTTTTGCCAGCTGAGCGAGTTCATTTACATAAACATAGAATAATAACGGCCCGAGGATGGAACCCTGTGGTACGCCAGCTGCCGATCCAAAAAAGGAAGATATATTATTTCCTACTGCCACACATTGTTCGCGATTTATAATTTAGGAAGGAGTGCATGAGTTTGACTGCAAGAGGAGAGAATTCGGAACTATACAGCAGCTTATCGCCAAGAATAGTGTGATCCACCGTGTCGAATGCTTTTGAGAAATCCAATAATGTTAAAAATGTACGACAGTTCGCGTCCATGACTTTGCGAATATCGTCCATGACCAGTAAAAGTGCGGTTTTGCAACAAATGCGTACGTTTGCAAATCTATTCTAAAATACCTCTGTTAAACTAAGGAGGAGAACTACCTTTAATTGCCTAGGTCATAGCGGAACGTGTCGATCGAAAAGTGCTGCTGCTAACTGAGGGCAAACGGTAAATGTTTTCCCATTTTATCTCAAAATCTTCAGACCGTAAATTCTGATAGTTTATGTTTTTAAAATCTCGGTAATGAAACACGGTTTCGGTTGTAACTATCTGAAAACGGGAGTAATATCTATGCTCTTATTCGGCCTGTATATTATTCCAAGTAGCAAATGCTCAATACCACATGTTATATAATCAAACAGATAATCGTAAGAGCTACTGCGGTTCGACTTGAAAGCAGTTGTACATACTAATCCGTCGCGAACATAAGCAGCCACACCCCCGCTCACTCGACCAATCCGATCGCCACGAAAAATCCTACAGCCATTAACTTTGTAAACGCTATCTCTGATATCAGAATCGAACCACGTCTCGGATATACAAATAACATCAACCCCAGAATCAACAAACAGCAGACGAAATTTTCTTTAGAGCATCGTTGCCAAAACACTTTTTCAACATTTACAATGTTTTTGTTCCCTGAATTTAATTTGTAACACAAAATTTAATGCAAATATGCTGTTCAGTTATTTTTATTCATTTCAAAAACCACTGAGATGAAAAAAATGTGTGTAAACACAACACTGTATCTTTTACAAATATCATGCTGTGATGCCAAAAGTTGGCGTGAATGTCAAGACAGTTATATAATACCAACATAACAAAAAGAACGCGTATTGCAATCTATCAAACGAAGCGTCACACGTTGGATATTCCGGGAGCTTTTTGTACCGGGTAGGCCATTTAAACCTTCCAACCGGGATATTTGTTGGTAATAATTAAATGTTCTCCGCCGGAGCAAATGGCGAAATGTGCTCGTTTTTCGGTCTAAATTTTTTCTCGTATATTGTCTTTCAAGCTTCTAGAGTCCATGGCCTGTTGACATCAACTTTGGACTTCAAATAATCTCACAGGAAGAAGTGTGGAAGCGTTATGTCGGGTGATCGCGTCAAAATCACCATTTTTGAAATTAGACGTCCGAGAGACAAAGAATCGGGGCGCGGGCTATATGAGATGTGGCGCCGACCTGTTGGAACCAAAAGTTGTTCAGTCGGGATTGGTATCAAAAAATCCGTTACCAGACATGCGACGGATGCCCAAATGCAAAGAACGGTGACCACTCGATGTTGTCGCTTATCTCTCAACGCTGACCTGTACAGTCTCAATATTCGCATCAGACCGCCTCGCACGATGTCGGCCTGGATGACTGACATTAACAAGATTGCCGGTGGCGATAAATTTATGGTATAAACGCTTGGTGTTGTGGTTTGAAGGTGTTTCCCTCACTCGATATTTTGCGCGACACGCACGTTACGTTTTCACAATTGAGAGCATGTTTTGAAAATAAAGCTGCACGATAGCAGCGCATTGTGGTGGCGTGTACTGGTTCCATGGCACAAATTCGCTTGAACTGGCGTTTCGAGCGCCGATCTGAAAACAGATGTCAAAGTTATGGGGTTACCAGATGCCAAAGCTTTAAATGGATCATGCTAAGTGAAGATTTTAATACACATCTTTTAAGAAATCATAATCTGACGTCAAATAGTTACTTATTTAGGTGTACTACAGTTCGAGGTAAACCTGGCCCTCAACTAACATTCGTCTCCAGTTAGCCCGATTGAGGCACCTTTCTATTTGTGCGCGCCACCTAAACCGAGGTCGTCCTCTAATGCGTTGTCCCTCAAGGTTAGATTCGAAGACTCTACGGAGCGGAGTATTGGTAAGAGTGGGCTCTCTGAATGTGCAAGCACTTTCGGGCGGCTAATGCGCAGTTTTTTGTCTGGATCGATGTCTCCGTACAGCTCGTATATATACAGTTTCTTGATACGTTTATATGTGTGGCAAATCGAGCCCGGTAGGACAAATCCGAATAATCGCTGGCTACATCAATGTGGTAAAATAAATACAATTGCTATGCAGCCACCATGACGTTCAACTAATCCTTCGAATTCGGTACAAATGAAAACATTAAATAAAGAAATTTAGCATATTATGGTTATAACCTTATTTAAGGCTTCTCTAAAATATGTTTCAACTTCAATTTATTATGGCATTTTAATTGTACTTACAATGTTTGGCATGAGAAAACTATAATTCAAATTAAGGTAATGCATATAGACATTTTCGCAATAATACGATATATTATACATTTGATTGAATGTGTTAAGTAAAGGGTCTTTCATTAAGCGCTTCCTATCTTTAAATTTAAATAAAACAAAGTGTATGTGAGATGTCGAATTTTTTTATTCGTTTGAAAGGCATACCGATGCCATTATGTATGGAATATAACATCGTTCGAATATCCGCCGCGGCTTCTCTGGGTGGCGCGCATCCGAAATGTCCAATTTTCCATGACTCTAAAGAACCGTATGGCAATACGAGGAAGGCAAAGCAGCAAAAGCAGACCTAAATGAACCACTCATTCAATTCCACATATATAATAAAAAAGATACAAAAAGAATATCTAATGCGCGTATATTGGAACTCCAAGAGAAGCTGTTGGGATGGATACCTTCATCACTACTCCAGAATCAACCCCCAAGCAAACAAATCCACCTACCCGAATAATATACCTCCTAGTATGCTAAAATGTTATACAAGACTACGACTAGGCCATACCTACATCACTCACAGCCATATTCTAACAAAACAAGAACAACCGCTCTGTCACTTGTGCAATAATAATGTTAATCTTAACATAAAACACCTTACTAACGACTGTGAAAACATCAAACTAGTATCCAAAAAAGTCAATAGATCAAGCAGCCTGATAGACCTCTTAACTGTTCCCTCAGAAAAAAACATTAAAGACATTTTTAAGATACTAACTTTATTAAAATTTGTATTTATATTACGAGTATGTATAAGTATATCTAATAACTCTTATTTTATGATAAATATAATAGGTCAAAGCCCTGGAAGCTGGTACTGTAATTTAAGATTAATCTTGTAATTTATTACTGATTAATAAAGTTATAATAATAGTAATAATAAAAATTCTAAGAATGTGAATTTAAATATCGTTATTTTTTTTTTAAATGTTAAAATGTAAGAAAAACTATGAAGGATCTTATTTTTTGTTAAATTTCTTATGTTTCCAATGTTATTGTCGTAAACGTATAAATAAAAAGCAAACTTCCTTTAATTGATATTGTTTTATTTTATTAGACTATATATTAAATAAATAATACAAAAGCTAGAATATATACAATATAAAATGATAAAATATATCGATTTCATTATTACACGTCATTTTTACGTATAATTGGGCTTTATAGCCGTAAAAATATGATTTGGCTTCATGGGTTAAAGCTTGCGTTCTTACCCAAAGGATTTGCAATCTCAACTAGTTTTACAAATATTTATTTTATCAAGCAGATGTCTCTGCAATCGCTTTTAAATGCTGTCAAATCAACAAGTTGACTTTTGGACTCACTGTTCTGCTTCAAATCTCATTTTCTGCCGAGGGGTGTAGAATAATTTAATTTTTTTAACCTTAGCGCGTTATCACTGTGTTAAGTAAGATTTTTTTTTATTTGCTTTAAAAATCATTTCTCCTACTTGTACAAAGATGTTCTCCACTACAAGAAACATTGTTCGCTCCAGCGTTGTAAGTTCCAAACACAAATATCTACATTGAAAGATTATTACAAAACTTTCCGTTCAGCTGCATCGTTGCAAAAGCACTCTGGTTGTAGCGGAACACAATAATGAAGCTCTCAACCCAGTCACCTTGAATACCATCACTGCTGCAAAGAAAATCGGCGGTGATGTTACCGTTCTAGTAGCTGGAACAAAGTGTGGACCTGTAAGCACAACGAACGACACTCTATCGCTAATTATAACCATATGCTCTATTTGTATTTAGGCTTCTGAGGCTTTGTCGAAAATCCAAGGAGTCACCAAAGTGATCGTTGCTGAAAATGAGGCTTTCAAGGGATTCACGGCTGAGTCCATCACCCCGTTGGTATTAGCTGCACAAAACCAATTCAAATTCACTCACATTTTGGCCGGAGCTACTGCTTTTGGCAAGAATGTTCTACCACGAATTGCAGCCAAGTTGGACGTGTCACCAATATCTGAAATTATCGATGTCAAATCGGAGGATACCTTTGTGAGGACCATCTATGCAGGTAAAACTTTACTCTGTTGTGGAATTTCAGGTCGTGAGAAATTAAATGACTACGCAAAAAACATAAGCTGATCGGTGATTATGTAACAATTGAGCTGAAGACTAATTGAGAAATGAATGATGCTATTCTATTCGTGTGAATGGAACAATATTGCTGCTGGGGGATAAGGTCCTCGGTGGAATTCTGAGAATTAGAATTTTGTCGATTACGTGATTTTATTGATTTTCACTGCGAAATTGATATATGGAAACTGTAAATCTGATTTTAAGTTTCAAGGAGAGAGCATTCAATTGGCTTTTGGCCAGCAATCTGTACTTTGTTGCATTCGGATGTAGATTTGTTTACAGATAAGGTAAATCGGTGGTGTAAATATTGTATGTTTCGAGAATGTTGTGCGGTTCATTTCCCAAATTAAGTTTACGTTTTGAAAATGGTCACGATCGCCTATGAATAAATATGTTGTACACTTATGTGAACAATTGAATTCAAATAAATTATTCATGAATTTGAATGTGAATGGAATACAACTTCATTAAAGGGGATCCCAGATGCAGATGCACATATTTTCCAATTAAAGTTATATAACGACATTAGTACCAATAGCGTGAGCAGGTTTTATATCAGGATCATTCAGATTTTCGGGTGGTTCACATCAATGCTCATAGCTTCAGTTCCACTAGATTAGTTTAGATACATTCTCGAGCGCTTTGTGGATGAAGTTATTGATACTTGGAAGCAGATTTATAGTCGGATATGAGTGGAATTGAGTTTTTTGTACTAGAAATACCAGATGTTAATGCAAAATGTGCTTTTGCACTTAGAACCTACATAGACGTTTTTGCCTCCTCTCTTCCGCTTTAGCTGGATTTTCTGCATGTTACAAACACATTCCATCTTGTTGAAATATTTTAGTCTTTAGTATATTAGCCCTTTAAACATCTCCATGTTCGGTTCGGCCTTCAAGGCGCTCAGCTGTTTTTCCATTATCTCCTTTCGACTGTTAAAACGTGTTCTCTAGAGAGGTGATTTAATATAATTTTGGTGGGGGCGAAGGCCCGCATTTATTCGGCTTAATATAAGCCATAGCTTAAAATTAAACTTCAACTTAAACTTAAAACTAAGGTTTGTTGGAGTGGTGAAGGAGAACGAATTTGTGGTAGGGGGTGGTAGAATACGGGAGATTAGTTCGTTCGCGCCATAGGAACTGTAGTGGGTTGGTAGAGAAATTTAACAAGGGGTGTGTAGATTTCGAGGGTTAATGTTGAGGAAAATAGGGTTGTGAATGGATGCGCATTCAACGTGACCTAAAAAGAGTCGATGAATGAAGAGAAAGTTGGCTGCATCTCTGCGTTTCTTAAGTGTGTTTAAGTTAATAAGGTTGAGACGGTTTTGATAGGGGGGCAGGATAAAAAAAATCATTCTAGGGCATACCTCGAAGAGCAATGGATTTTCGAGATATGAGCACAATGATATTGGGACCACACCCGACTGGCTTACTCTAGGAGGGGGCGAACAAGGATAATATAGAGGGACCTGGTCACGTATGGGTTGGTGAATTCTTTAGACCACCGTTTTACAAATCCTAGTGCAGAGTTGGCTTTAAGGACTATCCCATCCATATGTAAGCGGAAGTTAAGCTCCCTATCACACAAAATTCCGAGGTCGTAAAGAGATGGAACGGACGAGATAGGTTGGTTGTGGGGAAGGTAAATCGGCTGAACGAGAAAAAGTCTAATCCGGTAGATGTTGGATGGTAGTCCTGTTGCTTTTGCAAGAAATCCACACATATCCAATGCGTTGTGGCATGAAGTGTTATTGTAATGCAAAATAACGTCAATTGAGGCTTTTTTGCGCATTGCTTCAATATCGTGTCATATCGCCCAATACACTTCCTATTGACAGTCTTACCTTCAAGAAAAAATTCGTAATGCACATGGAATCCATAAAAACATTGAGCATCGCCTTTTTTGACTGAAAACGATGTGATTTTTTTGATCTTGGTTAATTTATTGTGCTCATAAACCCACATCCCGTTACCAATAATGATACGTTTTATTAATATTCGGTCGGAATCAACCTCGGAAAGCATGTCTCTTGCCATGTCCATAGTGTTTTGCAGAAAATTCAAGTTCTGCGGCACAGGCTTCTACAACAACACGTCTCGAGCCCAATTTATTAGTTAAAATACAGTCAACTGTTGTAATCGAGATGTTGTTAGCCATCTAACATTTTACAAAACAAAAGTTGATTTTATTTAGAGTTTATTGTGTATTGTAAGGAGTCAGTTGGCCATGGAGGCACCATGATGCAGGAGTAGATGGCAGTGGCACGCTTGCGGTTGCTCGCCTCTAGCTCGTCGGATTGGGTTGGTTCTTGCTACTACCCCGTGCATCTCAACTCAACTTACAAAGCACAGAGCTTTGGGTGAGCCAAACAAACGGAGACCACTATAAACTTTTCCGGTTGTGGCAGTTGCATGATCGGTCCTAATTTTATAGGCGGGAAACTGGATGTATCCGTTTTCTGTTTACAAATACATAGAACTTTCGATCTCACTGGATTAAGGGACAAGTTGTGCTTTAGTGCCCACCGCTGGATAATTTCCATGTCTTCGTTTATATTTTCTATAGCACAACTAGTTCTGTCTAGCGGACAGCAAAGATAAAGTTGAACATCGTTTGCAAACATATTGACACAGCAAGGTTTTGCCAGCTGAGCGAGTTCATTTACATAAACATAGAATAATAACGGCCCGAGGATGGAACCCTGTGGTACGCCAGCTGCCGATCCAAAAAAGGAAGATATATTATTTCCTACTGCCACACATTGTTCGCGATTTATAATTTAGGAAGGAGTGCATGAGTTTGACTGCAAGAGGAGAGAATTCGGAACTATACAGCAGCTTATCGCCAAGAATAGTGTGATCCACCGTGTCGAATGCTTTTGAGAAATCCAATAATGTTAAAAATGTACGACAGTTCGCGTCCATGACTTTGCGAATATCGTCCATGACCAGTAAAAGTGCGGTTTTGCAACAAATGCGTACGTTTGCAAATCTATTCTAAAATACCTCTGTTAAACTAAGGAGGAGAACTACCTTTAATTGCCTAGGTCATAGCGGAACGTGTCGATCGAAAAGTGCTGCTGCTAACTGAGGGCAAACGGTAAATGTTTTCCCATTTTATCTCAAAATCTTCAGACCGTAAATTCTGATAGTTTATGTTTTTAAAATCTCGGTAATGAAACACGGTTTCGGTTGTAACTATCTGAAAACGGGAGTAATATCTATGCTCTTATTCGGCCTGTATATTATTCCAAGTAGCAAATGCTCAATACCACATGTTATATAATCAAACAGATAATCGTAAGAGCTACTGCGGTTTGACTTGAAAGCAGTTGTACATACTAATCCGTCGCGAACATAAGCAGCCACACCCCCGCTCACTCGACCAATCCGATCGCCACGAAAAATCCTACAGCCATTAACTTTGTAAACGCTATCTCTGATATCAGAATCGAACCACGTCTCGGATATACAAATAACATCAACCCCAGAATCAACAAACAGCAGACGAAATTTTCTTTAGAGCATCGTTGCCAAAACACTTTTTCAACATTTACAATGTTTTTGTTCCCTGAATTTAATTTGTAACACAAAATTTAATGCAAATATGCTGTTCAGTTATTTTTATTCATTTCAAAAACCACTGAGATGAAAAAAATGTGTGTAAACACAACACTGTATCTTTTACAAATATCATGCTGTGATGCCAAAAGTTGGCGTGAATGTCAAGACAGTTATATAATACCAACATAACAAAAAGAACGCGTATTGCAATCTATCAAACGAAGCGTCACACGTTGGATATTCCGGGAGCTTTTTGTACCGGGTAGGCCATTTAAACCTTCCAACCGGGATATTTGTTGGTAATAATTAAATGTTCTCCGCCGGAGCAAATGGCGAAATGTGCTCGTTTTTCGGTCTAAATTTTTTCTCGTATATTGTCTTTCAAGCTTCTAGAGTCCATGGCCTGTTGACATCAACTTTGGACTTCAAATAATCTCACAGGAAGAAGTGTGGAAGCGTTATGTCGGGTGATCGCGTCAAAATCACCATTTTTGAAATTAGACGTCCGAGAGACAAAGAATCGGGGCGCGGGCTATATGAGATGTGGCGCCGACCTGTTGGAACCAAAAGTTGTTCAGTCGGGATTGGTATCAAAAAATCCGTTACCAGACATGCGACGGATGCCCAAATGCAAAGAACGGTGACCACTCGATGTTGTCGCTTATCTCTCAACGCTGACCTGTACAGTCTCAATATTCGCATCAGACCGCCTCGCACGATGTCGGCCTGGATGACTGACATTAACAAGATTGCCGGTGGCGATAAATTTATGGTATAAACGCTTGGTGTTGTGGTTTGAAGGTGTTTCCCTCACTCGATATTTTGCGCGACACGCACGTTACGTTTTCACAATTGAGAGCATGTTTTGAAAATAAAGCTGCACGATAGCAGCGCATTGTGGTGGCGTGTACTGGTTCCATGGCACAAATTCGCTTGAACTGGCGTTTCGAGCGCCGATCTGAAAACAGATGTCAAAGTTATGGGGTTACCAGATGCCAAAGCTTTAAATGGATCATGCTAAGTGAAGATTTTAATACACATCTTTTAAGAAATCATAATCTGACGTCAAATAGTTACTTATTTAGGTGTACTACAGTTCGAGGTAAACCTGGCCCTCAACTAACATTCGTCTCCAGTTAGCCCGATTGAGGCACCTTTCTATTTGTGCGCGCCACCTAAACCGAGGTCGTCCTCTAATGCGTTGTCCCTCAAGGTTAGATTCGAAGACTCTACGGAGCGGAGTATTGGTAAGAGTGGGCTCTCTGAATGTGCAAGCACTTTCGGGCGGCTAATGCGCAGTTTTTTGTCTGGATCGATGTCTCCGTACAGCTCGTATATATACAGTTTCTTGATACGTTTATATGTGTGGCAAATCGAGCCCGGTAGGACAAATCCGAATAATCGCTGGCTACATCAATGTGGTAAAATAAATACAATTGCTATGCAGCCACCATGACGTTCAACTAATCCTTCGAATTCGGTACAAATGAAAACATTAAATAAAGAAATTTAGCATATTATGGTTATAACCTTATTTAAGGCTTCTCTAAAATATGTTTCAACTTCAATTTATTATGGCATTTTAATTGTACTTACAATGTTTGGCATGAGAAAACTATAATTCAAATTAAGGTAATGCATATAGACATTTTCGCAATAATACGATATATTATACATTTGATTGAATGTGTTAAGTAAAGGGTCTTTCATTAAGCGCTTCCTATCTTTAAATTTAAATAAAACAAAGTGTATGTGAGATGTCGAATTTTTTTATTCGTTTTAAAGGCATACCGATGCCATTATGTATGGAATATAACATCGTTCGAATATCCGCCGCGGCTTCTCTGGGTGGCGCGCATCCGAAATGTCCAATTTTCCATGACTCTAAAGAACCGTATGGCAATACGAGGAAGCCAACTGGAGCGGTCTTAACAGCTTCTTTAGGAATTTTAACTGGTCGTTATGTTTCTTCGATAACGACGTGGAATCCGCTGCTGATATGATCTTTGGAATGAGAAACTTTATCCCTCATCGGATGAAGAGTGTCAAACCAAAAGAAAAGGCATGGTACGACTCGAGCTGTTAAAAGGCTGGCTGTCAGAGTTAAAGAAATGTTTTTTCGGTCCTTCAAGACCAGCCCAACAGAGGAAAACCGAAAAAAGTTCAAACGCTACAGAAATGACTGCAACGCCTTTCTTAAACGTGTGAAACTCCAACTCCTGACCAACAACTGAAACAAAAAATACTACAATGTCCCAAAGATAGTAAAAATGTTTGGTTGTTCGTCAAATATTAGCAATTCTGCCTCATCCTTCATCCCAACGTTCATTTACAATGTCATTCCAGTCTTTGGACAAGGCCAATCTGCTTGCTGCACACTTTGCGACCAGCTCAACACTCCCAGATTGTACTTTGTCTCCGCCTACACTTGAATGCGTCGAATCTTCAATGGGACGGATCCACCTTCGCACTCGTGTAGTAGCAAGAGTTCTTAAAGATCTCAACATACATATGTAAATCTGCTGGTCCAGATGGTACATCCCCTTCTTCTGAAGGGGTGTCCTTCCTCGCTGGCAAAACCACTGCGTAAGCTTTTTCATCCATCCTACTCTTTAGGACTCTTTTCGAGCAGATGGAAAACAGCATTTGTCCAGCCCGTCCCTAAAAAAGGTGAATGTTCCTCTCTCTCCCTCCTCCTACGGACCCATTGTACCCTTCTTTCCAAGGTCATGGAAACACTGATAAACCGTCAGCTAATGAAATATCTCGAAACACGAAAGTATTGTAATGACCGGCAGTACGATTTTCGTAGGCACAGCTCCACTGGTGATTTGATGGCATGCCTCACGGAAAACTGGAACCAAAGCGTTCATCATTCTTTTTTTTTTTTTTTTTATAATTTACGCGTGCCTAAGGGGTTATGAATATCCTTTTACTGTTGCCATGGCGCGGGCGGAAAGATATTGGGTCTACAAGTAAGTTTCCAGCGCTTTTTTTCCAAAATTTGAAGTTTTATTATGAAAACATAGTTACAATGCTTTATTCAAAGTATCGTCCATCGGAAGCTACAACTTTCCCCCATCTTTCTGGCAATTTATGAATTCCGGACCAAAAAAATTTCTCGTCTTTCGAGCCCAAGAACGTATCGAGCCAATTTTTGATTTCCTCTACTGAGCTGAAGCGTATTCCCGTAAGAGCGTTCTGCATCGAACGAAACAAGTGGTAGTCAGATGGTGCCAAGTCTGGACTGTAAGGCGGGTGAGGCAGAATTTCCCATCCACTATTTTCCAAATAGTTTTTCACCGAAACCGCAACATGTGGCCGAGCGTTGCCGTGATGAAAAATGACGGACTCATGCCTGGTCTCATATTCTAGCTGTTTTTCTTTTAATGCCCGTTTCAAACGAATTAGTTGGGTTCGATATAATAGTCCTTTGATGGTTTCACCACTCGGAAGCAGTTCGTAGTATACGACACCCTTTTGATCCCACCATATGCACGTGAATATTTCGTTTTGGCGTCGATTGGGCGGGCTCGCCGGGCTTTCTATACGATTTTCTGCGTTTAGAATTATCATAATAAATCCATTTCTTATCACCAGTGACAATACGATGCAAAAATGATTTATTTTTATACCGCTGCAGTAACATTTCGGACATGCAAAATCGCCGTTCGACGTCTCTTGGCTTCAATTCGTACGGCACCCAGTTTCCAACCTTTTGAATGAATCCCAGTGCTTTTAGGCGCATGGAAACGGCTTGTTGCGTGACGCCCAATGATGCAGCAAGTTCTTCTTGAATCTGACACGGATCCTCATCCAGTAAAGCGTCCAATTCCTCGTCTTCAAAACTTTTCGGCTTTCCGGGGCGATCTTTGTCCTCAACTCCAAAATCACCACTTTTGAACCGTTTGAACCACATTCGCGGCACGTCGATTCACCAATACATTCCGTCCCATAAGTTTCCGAAAGCAAACGATAGGCCTCAGCCGCACTTTTCTTCATATTAAAGAACAAAAGCAGCGCTTCCCGCAAATGACGTTTATTTGGCTGGAAACTTGCCATGATTTTGTTCGATAAAATGTACGACACCGATAGAACTGCTCAAATATAACACGGCAAAGTTGTTGACAGATACAAAACCTACAAATAAAACACATGAGGTCTGACATTTCTGCACGGGATCCACTGGTGGCGCCATCTCTGACAAACGCTGGAAACTTACTTGTAGACCCAATAGAAGGAGGAGAAAGGAAAGCATTATTGTGATGTAGTGGTTTGGTGTGTTTGGTTTCGATATTGACTCTCCAGCGGTGGGAGTCCGAATAGGACGGAGAGATTTTCTTCACTCGGAATGATTCCGGTTGTGAATTTTAACGGTTGACTTGTGCTTGAAAACCCTACAACAGCCAAATCTACATGTCAGTGTTATGTCTTCACACGCAGATTTTTCTGACTGAGTTCGAATAGGCAAATGAAAACTTTTGTCGTGGCTAGGATTCGAACATTGACCCTCCGAGTGAGAAGCGATTGCTAGTACCACTACACCACGGCCACCCCTCAATTCTGGCGAAAGCAAGATAGTTGCACTTAATATTTTTAAGACATTTGACAGAGTTTAGCACCAGGCTCTTTTGTCGAAAATGCGTGCTTTTGGGATCAATAAATCTCTTCCTCAATGGATTAGAAATTACCTTTCGCAACGTTCAATTCAAGTTGTCTTGGATGGTTTCAAGTCCGATATTCACAAAATAAATGCTGGTGTGCCCCAAGGCTCCGTTCTGTCTCCGACACTCTTTTTAATTTTCGTCGGTATGCGTGTCAACGACAACTTACGTTGGAATGATCACATATTCGGCGTTGTCAAAAATGCTGCGAAATGTCTAGGTTTCCTCAAGTGATGTAAGAAATACTTTACCCCCTCTGATCTGGGCTCAATATAAAAGCCATTTATCCGCCCGAAATTGGAGTACAATGCCCACATCTGGTCGGGTGCGCCCAAAACATCTTTGCACCTGCTAGATAGAATTCAAAAACGTGCGATAAAAGTCATGCTAATATCACTCAAACAATGGACACCCTCGATGGATGTAGACAGAAGGTCTTTAGCAGGAGCCTCTTTAGAGCGCATACTGGATGGAGTGAAAAGTGACCCCCTTGGAAATTAAAAATTTTTTTTTTAAATGTTTTTTTATATTATTCAATATAGTCCTCTTTTAGTTTGATACACTTATTCCAGCGGTCTTGCAACTTTTTGATCCCGTTCGAAAAATAATTTTCCGGAAGGTCTGCAAAATACTCCTCCGTGTCGTCGATGATTTCCACGCGTGAGCTGAATTTTTTATTGATGAGCCATCTTTTGAGGTTTGGGAAGAGATAATAGTCCGAGGGATCCAAATCCAGTTACCAATCGACGCCAAAAGTCCCCCCGATTCCGCATCAGCAAGTCCAAATACTCTTTCGAAGTGCTCTCGCGTTCGTGTTTTTGGTCAAAAGTGAGCATTCGCGGCACCCAGCGGCAGGATAACTTTTTCATATGCAGAATATTGCCCAAAATATGGCGTGTGCGCTCAGTACTAATCTTTGTGGTATCTGCTAGCTGGCGCACCTTTGCTTTCCAGTCAGCCAACACCATTTCATGTATTTTTTTGACATTGTCCTCTGTAACCGCATCGGAGGGCCTGCCACTGCGGACTTGATCGGTAGTGGAGTTGCGGTCACCACGAAACTCTCGAAACCAATATTTGACGGTGTAATCTGACGAAGCATTAGCCCCATAATATTTATCCAACTTTTCTTTTGTTTCCTTCGCCGTTTTGCCTCTCAAAAAATAATGTTTTATGAGAGAACGAAAATCGTTTTTGTCCATACTCAACATGATGCCAAACACGTCAACAACAATCAGCTGTCAAAACAAAACTAAAGACAGTATCGCACTGCAATTTGACATGTCTGCCTAAATATGAACGGACTTCAAGGCACCATAACCTTTTTTGCAGTAGCAGCACATTCTGGGGGTCAAGGAGGTCACTTTTCACTCCATCTAGTAGTAGGGACAAACATTGTATGTAAAGGAAGTGATTAGTGGTAGTATTGGTGAACAAAAAAAAAGCAAAAGTAGTCCGTTTAACAACGAAAGTGTTAATTTTTAATTCTAACTTAGTAAGCACTATTCTATCTTTATTGATCGATTGAGTCTTTTTCGGTTAGAGTTTCACACTGAGCTAGAGTACTTTGGTTAAGAAACACACCGCAATTACTCACTATCACGAAAGTGATGTTATTCAGTATCCGTTTAACCATAACTTGGTCTACGACTTCTTCAATGAAAACGGTGTTCGGTTCGGTTGTGATAGCAAAATACTACTCCCAACTTACTCTAAGTAGCAATTAATCGGTCATCATTGTAATGATCTCCGATCATAATCCTTCTTTCTTCGCTTTTGTTATAAAGTTTTGTTAACTGTCCAAGAGCATTTTATCTAAATTTTAATCCTAAATATGTTTCTATTTTATTTTTAGGCAACGCCATCCTTACCCTTAAATCTAAAGATGCCGTTAAAGTCATCACTGTGCGTGGAACCAATTTCGAAGCTGCAGGTGCCGGTGGCAGTGCTGCTGTTGAACAAGCACCAGCCGGTGAATACAAGAGCGATTTATCTGAATTCGTTTCTCAGGAACTAACCAAATCCGATCGTCCAGAATTGGCCGGTGCTAAAGTGATCGTGTCTGGAGGTCGTGGCCTCAAATCAGGTGACAACTTCAAACTTTTGTACGATCTAGCTGATAAATTCCAAGCAGCTGTCGGTGCTTCTCGCGCTGCTGTAGATGCTGGCTATGTACCTAATGATTTACAAATCGGTCAAACTGGAAAAATTGTCGCTCCCGTAAGTAAAAAAAAATACAATGTCACAAAAACTTCTCTCAGCAGCTCTATAATTCTGTTTCTTTTTGTTTTCGACTTAAAGGATCTATATATTGCCGTTGGAATCTCTGGTGCCATTCAACATTTAGCTGGAATGAAGGATTCAAAGACAATTATTGCTATTAATAAAGATCCTGAAGCTCCAATCTTCCAAGTTGCTGATGTTGGATTAGTTGCTGATCTCTTCAAAGCCGTTCCAGAGCTAACAGGAAAAATATAAAGACAAAATGAATAATAATATAAAAATGTTGGACCTTGGTCTAATCACAAAGTTGCCTTACAATTCTTGTGTATATTCCTCATCCCTAACCCTTTCCAAGAAAGCGAAATGCATTTATATCCGTTAGTTGTTTTTTATATTTTATATGAGATTGATTTCCCTTATTTTTTATTTGAATTGTGTAACTGGAAATTGAATAAAGTGTCCAGTATTTTTGTCATTTTCGCACTTTTTGTTTTACGAGATGAAGCACAGAGTAGGACGTACGAGTATATAAGTTTTCGTAATCCAACTTCAATTTATTATACGCACTAAATCCAAACCATAAGCTTGAAAAAGGCTAGCAACAGGAACAACACACAAAAGACCAGAATAGAGAATCCTTTATATGAGTGTACGAGTAAAATTAAAAAAACAAAAGCCCGATGACAGGGAAAGCAGCAAAATCACTCTTATGTTTCGGAATTAATTTTCTCCACCTTTAAAAGTTACCGTTTATTACGCAATATGTGTATGTTATTTGCAATCATCTCATTGCCGAAACAACGTCGATGTCATTTGTAAAGCGATGCAGTCGTACATATATACATAGGGTTCCACAGCGAAGGACCTAAGACCTAACCTTGTGGAACACCGCAAGTTGCTTCGTCATAAAGTATTCCCCTTCGAATAAGACTTCACGTGTGGTCAAAGATATGAAAGCACTCTCGTGATTATTTCAACCCAATTCAATTTTATAGGTTTTAGCTTACTTACTTAGTTGGCCCTACAGTAAACGTGGGCCTTATCTAACAAGTCTGTCCAGTTAGTCCGATTTGTAACTAACTGCATCTAGTTACGCACTCCAAGTCGGTTGAGGTCCACTTCTACTTGTACGCGCCACCTAAGGTGAGGGCTCACTCTATTGCCGGTTAGATTTGAAGATTGCGGGCCGGAGCATTGGTGTCCATTCGCTCTACATATCCTCTCCATCTCAGGCGACTAATGCGGGTTTTTCAATGTCGTTGTACAGCACGTATAGTTCGCCGTTGAATCTTTTCCTCTAAAGTCCGACAACGCAAACGAGACCGAATATGTTTCGAAGGATTTTTCTCTCGAAACGAGTGAGAATACCCGTATCTCCATCCATGCTTCAAATCCATAAAATAGGGCTGGGGTGATCACGGTCTTATATAGAGAGTCTCCTTTATTGTTTGGGATACGGCATTACTACTCAATTGCCTTCTTAACCCAAAGAAACAATGATTATGAAGAGTGATTCTTCGTTTTATTTCTGCTGAGATCTTATTGGGGGAGTTTATAGCAAAGACAAGGTAGACTACTGCCTCAAAAATTATAACTGTCGACTTGTTTTCTGTCTAATTCGTCGATGTTGTGTGTCCCTTCTTGTTGACAACATATACTTCGTTTTGCCCTCATTTACCGCTAAATCCATTCTGGCAGCTTCCGTTTTAATACGAACGCACCGGTGACAGCTCACTGAGTTCTCCCAATATTATGTCGATATCAACGGCGGACACCAGTAATTGCACATACTTTTGAAAGATTATGATGAGTTGGTGGATTGTGGACTTTCTTGGCCTGGAATCACAATGATAAGGGTCGATCGGATTATTCACGAAGGCTTTCAGACGTTCACACAATATGGCAGATAAGATAGTTTTTTTTGTGAATCGGGCAAACGGTGCTAAGTTTGCATTCATCAGGCATACACTCTTCCGACCAGATTTTAGAAATGAGTTGGTGATGCTTTCCACAAAGTCACTTTCAGCAGCTTTGAAAACCTAGGCCGGTAATCAATGAGGTAAAACAGAATGGTTCGTTTTGATCAGGTCGCCATTAAACAACTGCAAAAGGAGTTTTTCCACATTCTCGACACCGACTTTGACTCTACTACAAGGTTTCCTTATTCATCTCTACTGGTTTCTGTACGGGTCTTGTTGCCTCGACGCGTTCTTTTTACATGTTGCTAAAACTTCGGTACGTTGTATCTGGAGTACAAACTCTCAAAATCTTCGATCACGCGTGTTTCTCGTGTTCTTCATACAATAGTTACCAGACGTGGTGTGGTCTAAGCTATGCTTACCAACTGCCCTACCAAAGATGTTTTCCTTTCCTATCGCGGCGCTAAAATTATCTAGTACAATGCTACGACTTTCACAACAGAGTAAATGAAAACCTTACCAAGCCTACCATGTCCTCGGAGGATCTTTAGAGGTTACATTACAGCGCGGCGAAAGAAAATCAGGTAGGATGGAAAGAGAGGTACCGGTGAACGTTGGTTTTAAATGTTTGAAGGTTATAATGACTAGGAAATAAAGAGCTGGGCAGGGCATTCCATAAGCGAGTTGTAATTGCTGAAAAACGAGTCACGATAATTTAGAGTACGTCCGAAAGTGGGCTTAAGGGTAGACTGATGAGCATTCATAGCGAGACGTCGCTGATTGCTACTGGCGATTTCTATAGAGCACTGGTGGTGAAAATAGCGGTAAAACAGAGTGAGACACGAGACATTACGTCGGTTCTCGAGGGTGTCAGATGATTGACTGATATTAGTATCACCAATGAGTTTTATCGCACGGTTTTGAATACATCGAATATGTGGTCATTCCAAAATAAGTTGTCATTGACACACATACCGAGAATGGAAAGTTTATCGTCTTCGACGATGCAAGTGCCATTCATGGATAATGGCTGGGTGTTTAAATTTTGCTTTAACGACAGCAGACTGCATTGTGTTTTGGAAGCTTTAAATTCTACTCCAATTAATTATTCTGTTAATATCAGACTTTAATGAGCTTAACATACGCTGCCGTTCCCATTCTACAGCCGAAGTGCAGGGACGTAATTCCGGGAACGAATATGAAAAGCAGAGAGTACTGTCGTCAGCAAATGAATATATTGGATTACTAATGAGACTGCAGAATTTTTTATTCTTAGATCCACAAGGACGTAAACTAGGCCCGCATTTATATGTTCTCTTTACTAATGGATTGCTTCGTGTCTTCACAACTTTCCATTTGCAATCGCAGACGATTTCATTGAAGCTGTATGCAAGTAATGCAAACCGAGTTCGACAAGGCCAATGAATTGTGTCATGATACAAACGGCGACAATTGAGCCTCTGTACATCAACTGCTACTCTTACCTCCAGGGAGCCTGTTCCTGCGGGACGTCATTTGCGGCTGCAATCGAGAGAGAAGCAAACTACGACGACTGCTACAAGACCCCGCGTCCGACAAGGATTTAGGCTTTTAGAATGTGTAATGGAGCGTAAACTTTTAGTAAGCAGCATACACACCCTCATCTCCATATCCGCAAACGAACTTGATATTGTACATTCTGGATGTCGGAAGATCGACCTTGTTGTAGAAACAAAAAACTCTCTGGTGTGAAGATGAATGTAGGCAGGTACATGCAGCCAAACAAGAAGCATGTAAAGCTGCATTGCATTGAAGAATAAGAGCTGCTTGTAAGCTCTGCGAACAGAAAAGAAGACTTCGTGAAAAGAAAAAGAATGAAAATGGAATAGAGAGAAATTATTGCAGGAAAGATGTTCGAAAGTTTTATTAGAGAATACAACGATCATACCAGGCTTACAAAACCAGAGTGGAGGCCTGACAAACATGGACAACTGGTATTAGAGTCTCAGTTGATGTGAGAATATAGAAAGACTAATTCTCCAGACTGTATAAGGGCAATGATGGTCTAAATCCCGTTGTCAGATCCACAAGAGATAAGATATTTTGACTGCGCCAACTATAGAAGATTAAGTCTCCCAAACATCACCTATAAGATCCTTTCTGTCGTATTATGTGAGGTTCTGAAACCATTCATGAGCAACCTGGTTGATTCAGATCAGTGCGGTGTCAAGTCAAGAAAGTCCATCACAATATTCACACTACCGCAGACGTTGGAAATGACGGGGGAATTTCAGATTGACACTCACTATTTATTTGCCGACTTCAAAGCCACATATGACAGACTGCGTAGGAACGAGCTATACAAAAACTCACTGCCCAAAAGAGGCATGATATTTGTTAAGTTTCCTAATTATTATACTTCCGTACGCGGATAGCATTGATGTGATTAGAAGAGCACAGCGAGCCTTTTGAGACGTAAGCGACCAAAATGAGTCTAACGATAAACGAGGCAATCATAACTCCTTGACACCGCACTGACAAGCAGCAACGATATCAGTGCAGAAAATTACTCTTTCTTTGGGCTCGGGAGGCAATTGATTAACAGAGTCCTCTCTCGTAGGACTAAACTGAATTTATACGAAACTCTTATCATCCCTGTTCGAAACCAGGTGAAGAAGCACTTGCAAGTTTCGGGGGAAAGATTCACGGTTCCATTTGTATTGACGTGGCATAGAGGAGCAGGTTCAACCTGGAAATGTACAGCGAAATTTGCATAATCAAACGACTGGACCATGGACTTGTCTTCTAGAGTAACCTCGAGAGATAAAGCAACAAAGGGCCACCGCATCTTAGGTGACGAGGGACCAACTTGAAGTGAAGCACTAAAGGCAACTGGCGAGAGATTGTGCTAGCTGGAGAAGGCTTATTAGTTGCGGCACTGGCTTACTCCGGACTGCAGCGCTGAATAAGTAAATAACAATAATCTAAGAACTTAATTGCAAAATTTAAGTAGCTCAGATAAATAACTGAACCTCTTGCAAATAAACCAAAACCCTTCCTGGAAAACATAAATTCTATACAAAATTTTCTAGATGATAAAAAAAATTAAATAAAAGAATAAGATACCTTAACTTGCAGTTACTCGGATTCCGCTGATATTTGTCCCTTCTCTTTAAGTGAAAAATTTTTCTACAAATTTCGAAACAGGTCAGTATACCCTACCGCCATACCGCCAAAGTCATCACCTTATCGGAACGATGTTAAAATTTTTGCAAATAGCGGTAAATGTCAATTCTACTTTGACATTTGTGAAGCAAACAGATACAAAGTACACGTCAACAAGACATGAATCGCTATACTCATAAAGAACGCGAAATAATTGTTACGATTTTTTTGCGGAATAATTCGTCGGTGGTGTTGGCGCAGCGTGAAATTCGGCGTAGATTTCCCGGTCGTCCGACACCAACTAGACAAACACTACGAAGTTTAGCCGCTTGCCTAGAAGAGTATGGAACAAGAGAGAGGCCAGACCTGGCCGGCCCCAGCCGTTCTGCTGAGAATATCGCAGCTGTGGTTAAAGATATCGTAGAGGACCCCGGAGTACCGACCAGACGACGTGCCACGGAATTGGGTATCAAACGGCGGTCTTTACAAAAAAATTTGGCGAAAGACTGTAAGATATCCCCTTACAAAATACAGACAGTGCATCAGCTGTTAACTGTTGACCGCCAAGCGCTTGTAACCTACGCTCAACCCTAATCTCTCGTTTTGGCAATTTTCACTGTCCGGCAAGATCGCCGGATTCAACCGTTTCAGATTTCTTTTTGTGGAGTTTTTTGAATTCACGAGCCTATATCAACAAGCCTCAGACTCTGAAAGCCCTCAAAGAGAATATCCGTCAAGAATGCGAGGACGTATCGCCGGAAGTTCTGGAAAGAGTGATGGAATATGCCACAAATCGGGTCCGAATTGTCATCAATTCTGGCGGCGGCCACTTAGCCGATATCATTTTCATTCATAAAAAAAATTACAGCCAAAGAACATTTGCGCCACCTTGTATAAACGCAGGTCTTTTTAAAAGGTATTGCATCCGAACACGGTCATTCTTTAGCACCCATTTTTTTCTTGTCAACTTCTTCATCCAAACTTATTTACTTATTTTTTAGGTTGAGTCTAGGCTTCTACATTCCGTTGGCGCATTTCATCTTCTGTGTTTATTTAATTCGGCGCTTCTATTTCAAAACAGATGCCGATGATTGCTCTTCAAATCAATAATCACTTGCCTAAATCCAATTCATGCATAAAATATTTCCCAGAATGAGTTTCCGTCACATGGTTTTTAGTTTTTCGCGTCATAAGTGGTAAGCTGGATGGTAGCCTTTCCAGTCTTTCCATAGATTGGTAACCGAAGAAGACTTAGTTTCGTTATTCAGAATTGCTAAAAAAAGAGAGATTGCTGGGCAACCAGTCCCGCACTAAACTTTTTTATTAATTACAATAACTCAGTTAAATCAAAGAAAAGTTGCCCTATTTAGGAACCCTTTGCCTTTTCTTATAAAAAATAGTTGCTCTTAAATACGGATCATTGCGCTTTTCTCTAGTTTGCATTGCTTCAGAAATTTCTATTTCCGCAAAGTCGATCACAATCCATCACTAAAGATCAGGAATCAGTCAGAAACTTTCTGGCTGAAAATTGAAGCGTTAAGACAAAATAACAAACATCAATTGAACGAAATTACTTACTTATCATCTACTGTTATATACCTACAGGTGACTCTACAGTTCAGGGTCGATCTGGAACTCAACTAAAAAATTCTCCAGTTATCGTTGTCTTTCCATAGAACAGGTCTAGATTGAATGTTTTTTCACAAGCTTTTATTACTTGAGTGTAGCCTCTTAAAAGATTGACGAGAAGCTGGGCGTTGTCTTAGTGCCTACATGCTGTCATTAATAAGCCAACGCTAGCGTCAATCTTGTTAATTTTCTGGGATCACTGTTACATGTTACACGGATGTGATATATAAGTTCTGGATTCTTTGCGAAGTAAGTATCTGCGTGGCTTATTAGAAAAATGATTCTAACCTCATACTTGGGTTATTGTTTATACATATATTCGATCCACAACTCCTATTTAAGTTGGGAATTAGTCTTATGAAAAAGCGGCATTAAACCTACGTACTACTTGCTTTAGAGTGCTTGCGTCGAAGTCAAACCTATACGGAACTGATCGTTGCCTTGCATCGTTGATAATAGCTGTTGTAGCAATGTAACGTGAAGTAACCCTTAACCGAATTCGGAAGGTATTGTCTTTGTCCTTTATCATTGCTTTCATAGAACTCTTAGAGCAATAGTAACCGACGCCTTAAAGTTCCAAATATTCGCATAATGTGACCCCTTACAGTAAGATGAAGACAGACTTAAGCGTAGAATGGATCCACAATCTACAATAGCAACAAACAGAATTCAACAAGTCTTACTGTGTGAATTGTTGTTATGATATATAACTCGCATCTATGCCTATCACTGTAACTAAGGAAATGAATTGTTTGTAACTATGCAAAGTTGTTTGTTTGAATTCGAATTATTTGTCAAACTGAAAACTTTTTATACAGTTAAAATATATTTTTCTAATCACGTTTATCTCCGTAACGAAAAATGGGAGAAAAATCTGTAGAAGCGTTTCAAACTCTTGTAAAATATGAAAATCCTGTTCTCGTGGTTAAACATCCAGACAAGAAAGGTGCCGGAGATGCTGTAAGTTTAAGTTAGATTTTACAAATTTTTTGTGAATTGGAAATTTGGATGCAGGAAATACCAAGGCCACAAACCGCTGCCGTTATTTTCGATACCAAACGCGAAACTGAAGAAATTTTAAATTCAATACTCCCACCACGATGTTGGGAGGAGGATGGACAGCTTTGGACCCAAACTGTAAGTACCTACACGTATTTCTCAAGATTTTGCTGCATTTCTATCCTATGTTTGCGTAGGTTTCCAGCACTCCAGCTACTCGACAAGATGTTATAAATCTTCAAGAAATGTTGGACACAAGACTCCAACAAACACAAGCTCGTGAAACTGGAATTTGTCCCATCCGTCGCGAACTCTATTCACAGTGTTTTGGTGGGTTACAGTCAATTACAGAAAAACGATCCTTTCTAACAATAATATTTCAAATTTCCCAGATGAACTAATCCGTGAAGTGACAATCAATTGTTCTGAACGGGGTCTGTTACTACTTCGTATACGAGATGAAATCGCAATGTCAATGGAAGCATATGAAACCCTATACTGTAGCTCGGTAGCGTTCGGCATGCGAAAAGCTCTTCAGGCACATGAAGAAAAAGAACGTCTGCGGGATAAGGTCAAACAACTAGAAACGGATAAAGAAAGCCTTGAAGAGATTATTACCGATATGAAGATCAAAGCCGAACAGAACGAACGTCGTAATGCTGAGTTACGCTCGGCCGAGGAAAAGAAGTACGCCGAAGAAGTTGCATTCCTCAAAAAGACCAATGCCCAGCTTAAGGCACAATTGGAAGGCATCACAGCACCAAAGAAATAAACTACTGAATATATTTTTTTTCGGCTACACGTTGTTTTATTTTATTTAAGTCAATTATCCTTTTCAGGTTCTGGTTCATCGATTTCATTGATAATTGGTGTTTGTTTGAATTGTTTTGCTTCTTTGGAGTCTGGTTTCTTTTCTGTGGGCTTCTTCGTCGATGGCTCAGGAATATCTTGTTGAACGGGAGCACTTTCGATTTCCACTTCTTCATCAGAATCGACTTCGTCTTGGGGAAGGTTCTGGTAAATCTGTTCCTCTTCGGTCAGTTGTTCTTTGAGGGTATCGACCTTCCCCATATATAAGTTGTAGACATACTCAGCCATTTCAGACATGGAATTGATGACTTTGAATTGGCTTTTAACAGAGTCGCCAACAGCTCGAGTCGTTGGGTAGGCTTCTTCAGTGAGAATTTGCAATGTTTGAGGACGCTTTGTTAGCTGAAAGAAAATATAAAAAAAAATAACTACCAATGGGCACAGAAAAAAAACCTCTGAGTGAAACTTACCAACTCGAAGGTGGGTCTTAGCTCAAAGCAATTTTTAAATAGAGAAACTCGGCCAAAGATGTACAGACCCAAACGTGCCCGACTCATAGCAACAACCAAACGACGAACATCTCGCAAATGACCTACAGCTTTTGTACGCACCAGGGAGATGAGAATATAATCGTTCTGTTGACCTTGATACTTGTCGACTGTAGTAATTTTATATGGCCAACCAATTAGAGGATTTTTTCCACAACGCAGATTGATGACATCACGAATTAGATGCTTTTGCCCATTGTATGTCGTCAAAATGGAGATTTTTTCAGCTGGGTATCCCAAAAGCCTCATATACATGAACATGGCAACAATGTACTCAGCTTCAGCTAGATTCTGGACAAAGAAAAGTTGTCATTTGGGAGTTTGAAACACCAAACAAGTACTACTTACCTGATAGAAAAACGGATTCGGCTCAGACTCACCTACATTGTTAAAGTCCTCAACGTTTATCAACTGATAATCATACACGAAGCCAGCATTTGCCTGTTTATACTCGTCACGTTTGAAAATATGCTCTAAATCGTCCAATTTCTTATAACGCCACTTGTACAATGAACAAATACTAGATCTAGCACGACCTTGTCCATCTAAATCGACTGTAGGCACCCCAAGTCGGACTAATCGTGTGAATAAACTCTGTTCCATATTCGAGTACTTCTGGAATGCCATATTCTTAATGACAGGAGGCAACTGATGATGGTCACCAATCATAATCCATCGTTTCAAACGGTTAAAACCATCCATTGGATTCTGCAGAAGAAGTGGAATGAATGTCTCAATCTCTAAAATTTGTGCCGATTCTTCCATGAGGATGTTGTCATACTTGAAACCAAGATTAACCAATTCCTTACGCTTCAGAGCTGCGTGTGTACATGTCATGGCGATGATTTTTGCTTCTTTTACAAGTAAATACTTTGATCGGTCCAAACCACTTCGGAGTAATTCAAACGCTCGGAATTCCTCAAGCTCTGTGAAAATTCTTGAAATAAATCTAAAGCAACCCTCTGCGATTGCTAAGTAGTCCTTAAATGTGTCGCCTTTGAACAGTGGTTGTGGAGCGTCATGGAAGAATTTTGCGAATGGAAAGTCTTCCTCAAAAATAGCTTTCCAAGTTGCTTCTTCCTTTGTACTGGCTGCAGTTGCAATATTAAGAAATTTCTCCCATCTTGCCATAACATTGTAAAGATAAAAGTAACCGGCAGTTTCACAAGTGTACGCATTATCACCCGGAACGTCCATGGATTCTTGAAGCCTTTGCACCTGATTGAGAAGATCTAAACGTTTGGCCAGCACGTAGTTTACGCGTCCGTATCGACTGAAATCTTTTTCTGTTTCTAGGGCTTCTTCACCATGACCCAAACGTAGCAAATGACGCTCGTCAATATCTAGATCCATTATTTTTTCGAAAAGCTGATTAAGAGCCTGATTGGAATGGGTCACAATTAACGTGCGTTGATTTGGATGGTTGTGGTAGAGATTTGAAATAATTTGAACTGCAACATCGGTCTTACCCGTACCAGGGGGACCAACAACAAGAGTCAACCCAGGTTGCATTCCGGCACGAATTGCTTCAATCTGAGTTGGCGTAAAACGAACTGTGTTTCTGTAAAGAAAAACTTAATCATTAGACTCGACTCAGAGGTAGAACACCAAAGTGCAAGTTACTTTTTCGGGGCATTGGACACATATGGCCCTCTGCATTCAAAAACGTACGGCTCCACTGTTATGATTTTAGGGAGTTCTTTTGAAGTTTCTTCTTGTTCTTCGTCAGCACTGTCGGCTACATCGCCAAATGTTGTACGAAATGGAGCCTTCAAATGGTCCGTATTTGTGTCTGTGCAAACAATTTCATACCCAGGAAAGCTGTTACGGAGATGATCAATATCAAGGAATGTGTCATTGAAATCTAAAGACTTCTCCTGATTTGACATGCGGGAGTAATGTGCCGCGCTAGGATCACCATAACCAAGCAGAATGTCGTGCAACCATGGGGGAACAACGCATTCTGTGTTCATCAGATGGCGGATCGTCTCCAGAACTGCTTTGAAATTATTCTCCTTTGGCTTTCGACGCATGATTATGTTGAAGCCTTCATAAACATCGTCTGCCCCCTGAAAAACAATGAGATCAAGGTGAAATCAACAATTGACAACCTAAATAAATTTCTTTACCTCTTGCAAATCGTCCATGTCCAAACGATATTGATTCGAATCCAGCCAAACTCGGTACGTTCTCTGTTCGCCGGGAAGGACAGGCCTTGGATCAGGGCCGTCTTCAATCACACGACCATTTGCATCCAACATTCCTTCGATTTCACAGCCACGTACGCTGACTAGTCCTACTTGCGGAATGAATGGTTCTAATGGCTTGTATTTCGTACCTAGAAATTAATTTTAATATCTCATGTGTGTAGCAATTAATTAGCAGTTCACTTACCATACGGCTGTGTCGGTTTCACTGTGATCAAAAAGCAAACATCATGCTTTCGCAAATTCTCCCATTCCTCCTTGATTTCTCGACGAACGCTGAGTGTTACAGATATATCAGCCCTCACTCGTGACGGTTTCTTTTCTCCGATATGGGGTTTTGCAACCTCGACAACGGCAAACGATGCAATCGGTAGAGCCATTCTAGCCCAACCACCAAATACTACGTCACCTTCTTCTGATTGCCACGGAAGCATACGGCTGACTGCATCTTCAATGTCTTGACGTATTTCATAAGTCGACTCTAGACGGAATAAATTGAAATTCCTCAACAAATAGTCATGCAGTGTCAAGAATTGCAGATTTAATTTTGGCAATGCGAGACATCCATCGCCTGAGTAGTACTCTGTCGGGACGATATTTTCATCCCAAATGATGTCCTCCGTTGGGTAGAGTGGCATTTCATTTAACGCTTCTAACTGCGAGGAATGCCTCTCATGACGGGAAATCAGCAACTCCTTGAGGAATTCATCATCCAAACGATGCCATTCGAAGGGTTCTTTCAACTCGTCTGGAACTAAATTCAGAAATGACGCGATCTCCTTCAAATTGAGTGCATCAAGTGCTCCGAAATGTTTCTCGAGAGCAGCGCGGCTGTCTACGGAAGCAACATTCGAGAGGGCGAATATCTTTAAGTCTGGAAATTTGGCAAATGCTGCACGTTGGAGAGATGTGATTTTCTTATAGTGAAGCTGAGTCATGTCGTGATCAGTCAACGAATCACCCGTGACATCGTTGATTTCGAAACGCGTGTAGAATTTTAGCATATCGAGAAGCTGTAATAAAGAGAAATAGGGAAACTGTTAGTTTTCAAACCAAAAGCGATCAAAAGATGCATATGAGTAGTTAAGGATATGTATGATTGCAAAGACCGTATGAAAGGACTTAGAATTATTTAGGGTTCAAAGAATGGACATTATCATCCTTACGTCATGAAAAAAAACTCGTAAGAGAGTAGCTCTCTTCAACTTTTCGGGGTTGTAATCCCTTAACAGAGAGGAGACAAAACGTTGTGTTCTCTATAACAGAAATTTGAAAGATTTTAGAGGAACAAGACAAATTATTTCTAACATGGCGATTGTCTGCTCAATTTAAGATCGTATCAAGGTCGTGGTTCACTAAAGTTATACAGATAAGCGGTAACTTTTTTTGGACTTTATCGGCTAATTTGTGACTCAATTTTCTATCAGACATGGGGAGAGCTTTCTGCATTCAAGAGTACAAAGCGTTCATGAAAACACTGTGTTATGTTCTCTTGGTGGCCAGGTAGCCTACAAAAGAACCTTACGAGCAATCACTGCAAGAAGGCTTATTGCTTCTCCGGCATAGTTACCGGATAACGACTTATTAATATAGCAAATGGGATTTACTTTAGGCTGTAAAAAGTGATCTGGTAACCTTCGTAGAACACGTCCGAATAGACAGAAAAGCGTATACATTTCATTACAAAATTCTTATTACAAATCACCGGACGAAGATTATTTGTCTGATGAATGCAATAGAGGGAAGCAGAAAGGCAAAGTAATGTTTCTCGACCTTTTCCTAGAGACCAGTATTTAAATAAGTTCAACTTGTCATCAGATAAATAAATTTATGGAGCAGCAGTACGGTGCTAATCAAAACCTAGTCTTGAATTCCACTCAGACTGTTGTTCCTCTTGTCGTTTTGAACATAAAGAGGTGGATTTTTGCCGACTCTAAACAGCGAAAGAGTGAGAGATTTGCTGCCTAACGGAAGGGGGTGACGTCAGAAAGTTATCTTAACTGTTTTTCGGTATTAACCTATGATTCGAACCCAGACCCTCTGACGTAGTAGTCGACAAACTTAACCACTCCGACACGGCACCAGTCTAACTGGTTAGTTGCTTAAAAGAAGCAAAGGCCAGGATCAGCGATTAGCACATATCAAAGGTCAAATGTTAAGAACTCATCGCGTTCCTTATTCGGGGCCAATGAGTCCTGTAGGGGTGGTGCAAGTTAATAATATCTTTGGCTTACGGTTTGTCCGTCTTACTACAAGAAGACTGTGCTATGGAAGGCAAACTTTAAGGTTTTGCAAGAAGGAAATCTGGTTGCTGCAGATCCCAGTAGCATGTCAAGTATGTAAGGAGTCGGCTCTACCGACTGAGCTAGCCGGGCAACCGCAAGCGTGTCACTGCCTCATGGATGCCTCCGTGGCCAACTGACCCTCCTTACGATGGCGCCCAACATGGGGCGATCCACAAGTGGGGGATAAAATTCGACGACACATCCAAGACGATGCCGGTAGGGAGTTTCGTCTTCCGTATCAAAACCCTTAAAAAGGAACATAAAAAGGAACACATGTTCATATAATTGCTAAGATAGACAATGGTAAGAAGAATATGTAATCTCAGTGACACACTAAAAATGTAAGTTACAAGTGCTTCCGTGTTTGAACACAAGACACTAATCCAGCTAAGAAGCGGCGCCATCTACCACCGTTTTTAAAATTGGTTTCTGTACATATCACGCATTCATGGAGTTCAAAACTTTCAACTATTCCTTGAGTGCACCAGCAATTAAGAGATCACATTAGCAGAAACAGAAAATTAAGTATTTGCAGAGGCTTTTGTCAACAGATTTGAGCAACACCTAACGCGTGATTCTCGTAGAATAAGTGGAGGGCGATCAGTGCGAAAACATGTGTAAACATTTGTATTCCAAGGACTTCAGCAGTAGACAAGAAGGAATTATGAATCCAGCACTGCGCGGAGAGTAGTGTTGCTAGATGAAGAAGGATATTAAGCATACCGTTTACCCTGACAGTTTTAATCACAGATTAAATGCGGGAGAAACGATTGAAAAGAACAATCTACAAAGGAGCTGATACTGTGGAAAGGACATTTTATAGGCAATGTCGTTTCCACGCTTAACTCACAGAAGAGCAACAAAATTGTAAGATTTGAAAATGTCTTGATACAATGTTTGATGTTTAAATGAAAGTTTGGCAAAAGTTTCATTTTTCATTGTAGGGTGTCATCCTGTGACGTTTTACAGGATTTGGGGATGTTTCTTCCGACTATAATATTACACAATATCGAACGACTGTAATGCAGCTTGAAGAAATGGAAGGTATCCGCAAATTGTTGCATTGAAACCTATTTACCTTCACCAACTGAAAAAATGTTTGAATCTCCATATCAACACTTCGATTTTCTAGAATTAGTCTTATTGAACCCTCCTCTTCCTTCTGAGAAGTTTGTGTTCAGCTTTTCAGCAACCCCTTTCATGGATAAATGTCCCATCGGACCATGTGTTTCTTGTTTGTAATAGCCTTAAGGAACCTAGAGCATCAAAGACGACACTACCGATAGCCTCCTTAAACAATCCGTTTTGAGAGAAGTTGGGCGAAATGCGATAAACAAAGGCTCTAGTGGTCTCTTAAAATTGAAGCCGTCCCACAGCATTTTTCGTCTATCGCAATGCGACTGATCTGGCTTGTTGTGTTTTGATTAGCAGACCGCCATGTGCCAGGATGCGTCCACTTTCGTCAAATTTTCGATATGACGTAGCCCTACACTATGTGCATATCCGAACAGGTGCCTTCCTTTCCTATTCTGTTCTGGCATTCGTAGAAGACTCCTGGTAGCGTCGTCCTATACATAAATTATAAAATGAAAATAGAAGTCTAAGACACAACTTTATTCATACATCTGCTTCCACTGACATGTTTGCATCTAAATATACGCTGCTTGCGTTTGTAATCGTTCTAGTATCATACACAGGGTGATCCAAGTACCATTTTCTTTTTAAAAATAAAATAAAAATAACAAAACTCAATTATTTTCGATATGGTACGGCTTTATTAGAAAGAGCGAACTTTCCCATTAGTTATGGAATTCCATTTCATTCATGTGGCTTCCTCGGCTGGCTTCGCAGTAGTGCATCCAGGGCTTAAAACATTTCTGGATTATCCGCATAATATCGATCTTTGAGGACACCCAACAAAAAAAAAAAAAGTCGAACGGGGTCAAAACGAAACTCCGAGGCGGCCGATAGCACGATTACCGAACTTAGCACGGAAAAGATCAATTGTTTGATTGGCGCGCCATCGTGCTGAAACTAAAGATCGCCAAAGTTCATGTGTTCAATTTCAGTCCACAACAACTAAAGTAACCATGGCTCTGTAGCGGTCACCGTTGACCGAGATGGTGTTTCCAGGTGCAGGATTTACGAAATAAAATAGGCCAGTGATGCTATTACTCCAAAATCCGCACCAAACTGTCACTCTCTGCGGATCCACAGGCTTCTCGAAAATGACGTGCGGGTTTTCCGATTCTCAAATGCGGCAATTTTTCTTAGTAACATAGTCGCTGAGAGGAAAATGCATCGTGTCAGAATAAATGATTTCGAATAATAAATGAATGACGTCCAAATTCGACGTCCAATGCGAGCTGCTGTAAGACCCAAACTGAGTAGAGGTAACGAAGCGGATGATCGTTTACCTTCAATTGCTTAGTCAATTCGATGGGGAGTTGATCTTCCTGGATTGAGTCGACTCTAAGCCACAGGAGCCACATTCTCGTCGGTACATACTATATCGATGACGGGGACCGTTAGTATTGGCCGCAAGCAATCCAGTCTCAGAAATTGTTTGAACAAACTTGCGTACAGCAGGCCCGGTGGGTGCTTAATTTCGGTCAAAACTTATTTTCAATAAACGCACTCACTTTTGAAGCGTAAATCAATTCATTTTGTTCTGCGGAGGTTTCGCAGATTTCGAGCGGGGAACACCTTTCAGGGTCAAAATAACATATTATTCGAAAAGAAACCCACATACAAGTATATTTTCCAGATCTTAATCGTTTTTATTCGCTTCATTCCAAAACATAACTTGGAGACTAGTTATATAATCCTTATAATCTTTCAGTGTCCCGATTAGGTTTCCAAGAGCACCTCGCTTTCCTTGTTACGCTCTTGCGTGCTTTGATGAGGGACTTATACCTCACTCCCACGCTGAAATATATCCAGACGACCAAGTAAAGTTCCGAGTGTTCAATTATAGGGCTTAATTTTAAGACACGCTTATTATTAGATCACTTAAATATAGCCAATAAGACACAATGGTCGACCTTGAGCCTCTACTCATCAACTCGTACTCTCACGTCCATATGGTGAAGCCCGGGAGCCTAGTTCTTCTGACTGAACATGGGGTACCGAACCCCTGCGGGACATGGCGGTTGGGAGAGGGTTCTGCACTAGGGCACTTCTCCTTCAAGAGGACAGCTAGTTAGAAATCCCATATACAGATCTATTGTAGTCACGGCTCTAGTCAGTTTGAGCTACATACACCTCCTTAGAGCTACTTTGACATACTTGGAGCGCAAGTCTAAAGGGAGCTCCATAATTATGTCGGGACCCTGGAGCAAATATGGTGGCACAAGAATTCTGAATAGACCAACGGCGGCTTTCATAACATCAGCGAAGCTACTGGCACTGGACTGTTTAGCCAGACCCTTTTTTATTAAGGACCTGGTCATTCAAGTTGAGGATAAAAAGTCTTAAGTTTTGACATGTAATCGAACGCCTCATAAATTCGGAAATATAAGACTAATTTACCTCCATGCATCTACAAAGGATAAAGATGAAGTCATCAGAGACGAACTCTATGCAATCCTAGGTCGGACATATCCTCAGTGCACCAGCCATGACATCGAAATTGTGCGCAAATTTTAACGCAAAGTTGGGTAAGGAAGCCGTCTCTGAGCGGGCCTCCAGAAATCACAATCTGCACCTCCGACAATGCGTTCAGGTTTTTAAAACTTGTAACGGGCTGTAACCTTTTAGTAGCCAGCATGCGGTTCCCACAACTCATAAAAGGACTTGGTTATCCCCTGATCCATCAATCATCAACAAGGTTTATCACATTGCGATCACCCCTCCGGCATTCTAACGGCCTAGGCTACTCAAAAATAGAAGGAGGCAGCATTTCAAGCACGAGATCGAGGAAATGAAGAGATGTTACTGCAGGAATGACGTTCAGGAACCAACATGCCCTGGCTTCAAAGCCGGAAGCCCGTAAGGATGAAAATGGGCAACTGGTAATACATAGAGTCGCAGTCGTAACTGAGAATATTAAAAGACTGCTTCAGCAAACTGTATGATGGCGATGATGGTCAAAATTGGGCTATCCGGCAGAATTCGCTATTTACCCTTGACGAGAATTCCGTCTCCCTAACCTTGACGATGTTAAGGTCCCAATATTGACACTAAAATCTTACAAAGTTGCTGACGTAGACGGAGTATCTGCTGAGCTATTTAAAGCAGTTGGAGATGACTTGGTTAGGAACATGCACCAGCTCATTTGTAAGATATGGTGGAAGGAAAGTATAACCAAAGCATAGATTTCCCGCATCATTTGTCCGATCCACAGGAAACAATACCCTTTTGACTGCGTCAGCTATAACAAAATAAGTCTCCGGAAACATCTCCTACCAAATCTTTTCAACAATCTATGTAATTTGTCCGAACTGGTGCAGTTTCAGGCCAGGAAGGTCCACCATAACGATAGTCACACTAACACTATGGCAGGTCTTGGAAAATATCCGAGAATTTCAGATCCACATTTCTCGACTTCAAAGCAACATATGACAGCGTGTTGTTGACAACCCTGCCAAACTCTTCAGGTTGTGCAGGTTGACTATGGAGAATTCTCGCTGTTCCATCAAGGCCTGTTATGAATTACCCCAGACCTTCAATGTCAAGAAAGCCTTTACACTATTTTACCAACGTCCTAGAAGGAATCGTGCAAAACTGACTGCCCAACAAAAGATGCACGATTTTGCATGCGCGGATGACACTGATGTGATTAAACGAACACGATGAGCCCTCAATGAAGCTTTCGTAAATATTGAGGTGGAAGCACCCAAAACGGGTGCTACAGTAAACGAGAAAAAACGAAGTCCTATGTCACATACATATATTGGCCCCCGCCTAATTATCAAGGCTTCACCCATCAATGACGTTGTCTAATAAAAAGCGGGGGCAGAGCATATTACTGGTCTTAACGCAAACATCTTCAGATAATGCCGAAGAAGGTAGCTACGATTTGACCAGTTATAAGTTGCCGGTCATAGGTCTTGTTGGCGGTAGGACCACTGGTAGTCCCTGCCAGGACTTAAATCACGGTACCCCCAGATGTTGGTCCGGGCGTGACTTGTTGAGGTAGGCCCCCTTGTGGGAGCATCATGATGGCTGTGATTTAAACCCAAAGTCGCGTAAAGGGTCTTCTTGTTGGTTTGACAAAATGTAGAGTTGTAATAAGTACTGGGTGCTAAGAACAGTATAAGGTTTTAGACCGGCCTCGACCCATACCAAGGGTGGAACTTGTGCTGGAGGCTTTGGTATCTCGGGAAGGCGGCAGAGCTATGGCAAGGCGTATCCTCGCTCCCATAGATGTATGAGCATCTCGTAAACTTAAGTCTTCCCGACAGGTGTTAAAGACCAGAGACTATGTTACATAGGTACATATGTAGGTAGCTCTCAAGACACTCGCTGAGCCAAGTAGACATCCACTGGGTATACTAATTCACCTGTGATATTATTCCTCATGATTTTGAGTCGATAGCAGAAAATCGAGAAGAATGCAAGGTCCACTTGAGCACGATCCTTATAACAAATAAATTTTTGAAAGATGAAGATGAAAACTTTAAATCAATAACTAAGAGGCGACGGATAGAGCTCTTCTGCGATTTCAAGAGTAGCTGTACATCATATCTATTACACTACACCAGTTTGGCAGTGAAAATGGCACATCATCAGATATGCAATCTTATTTTGTGAGCTCAGAGACCTTTAGAAGGTCAGCGCGATAATGGTTGACAACTTTTAAATCAAATGCTCTTAATCTCTGAATTTTACTTTGATCTTCAAAGAAAGAGAAAAACAACAAATCCACAGACGAAGTGCTCCTTTTGATTCTCTTATACTATCCCAAATGTAACTTCTCCAAATATCCTACCTCAATCAATTTATATTCAGCAGAGCAATAAAGTGTTTTACATGGCAAAAACCTAAACCCCTTACCAGACAGAGTTAAGACCATGTGTTCCAGAATATTGAAGGTGTGTTAACAAAAAAAAAAAAAACACCCAAACCAGACCATCAGTTCCCCTACATAATTCAAGCATAGCCTCCAGCTGGGCATATGAATATAGCCTAACCGGTCTCATACTCACCACCACCGGTGGCTCACGCCAGACCAAGTAAGTTAGTCCTCCATAAACATAGAGCTATGGTGGATTCCTAACAGCCTATAATGGGATTCAATTTCTTAGGTGTTTACCTGCAACTCCTTTTGCCGTGCCAGTTTCTTCAACATATACGAATAGACTCGTAGTCGTACTTTGGGATATAAGTACCAAAATAGGTAAAAAAAAAAAAAAACGACAACTAGAACAGATGTAATTTGACTCACGCACGCAGTCGTTCCTGTTCTTGTTGTGTTACTCCTTGTTGTGTGTTGCTTTTTTCGTTTTGAGGTTATGTACAATATTATTTACTTGGAATAAATACAATTTTTGGGGTGCCTTACCTGGCGAGGTAGGTATTTAGTATTTACCTTACATTCCAATTTACAATAGTGCCTTTACCAATACACAGGAACGAAGAAAAGGAGAAATACCCGTAAACCGAAAATCAGATTAGAATCCATGACGACGAACAAACAGAAAAAGTTGGGTAAGTTAGGTCATGTTGGCGGGAGAAAGACGGATGTCACCCCATGGTACTTCCTTGCCACAAATTGATGATGATGACACACATATGAGAATTAACGACATTTTTACCAACTTACATATATATTCATGAACGAGTACTGGTATGTATGCACAGGTTTGTGCACATATTGCATCGAGGGATACGAAAATAATTTTTTTTTCTTTTTGGTGCGTGCGGTTGGAACAGGAAAGGAATTGAGTGAGTGTATTAATTGGATGGCGTAGCATTATGTTTTATGTTGTGATTATTGTTACACTGACGTCGAAAAGCTTTCAAACGATAAACTCTTTTTTTGACAATCGATCGGTTCGTACGGATGAGAAGCAAAAATTAAACACATATTACACAATTGTATAAAAGCAAATTGATTCTTGGTTTATTTTGAAGCTACTTTCATCGCATTATGTGTGGAATAGCACATCATGCTTCGAGCGGTCGGTCCAATATGTGCGGCGTTATTTCGGCAATAGCGTGTCGAATGTTGGCCTCGAGCTCATCCAAAGTGGTTGGGTTGTTAGAGTAGACTAAGGACTTGACATAGCCCCAGAGAAAACCATCGAGTGGTGTCAAATCACTGGATTGAGGCAGCCAATTAATGAACGCTCGCCGTGAGATGACCCAGTCGCCAAATTTACCCTTCACAACTTCTAGCGTTGCATCGCTTTTATGGCATGTAGCGCCGTCTTGTTGGAACCAAGCTCTGACCACAGAAAGTCGGTTAACATCTGAGGCCATTGACGGTAACGCATATTTCCTCCCTCATTTCGAAAGAAATAAGGTTAGATGATGCCGCCATGACATAAACCGCACCAAACAGTCAATCTTTGTGGATGTAGTGATGCTTGGCTGAACACTTGTGGATTGTGTTCACTCTAATAACGGCAACTTTGCTTGTTGACATAGCGGCTGAGCCAAAAATGGGCCTCGTCCGAGAAGATGATTAATTGGCCAAAATCCGGATAGCCGGCCAACATTCCCAGCGCCCAATTAGCGAACTCACGGCGTTGACTGTGATCGTCAGGCTTCAATTCTTACGTCAGCACAATCTTATACGGATGTAGACCCAAATCCACTCGCAAAATAAGCCGAGTTGACTCTCTAGCGATGCCCAATTCAGCTGATTGGCGCCGAATCGACATTTCTGGGTCTTCTTTGATACTGTTTTCTTCATTTCGCACTAATATCTGTCTGGTTGTTGGCTTAAGATCCAAAAGAGTGTACTTTTACTGTTAATAATTTCCGCACGCTCGGCAAGCGCAAAACGATGAATGATGAAATGGCAAACCTTACTGAATATTTTGACAGCGGGATGTTATTGGTAACTTTGACAGCTGCTGAAACAATTGGAAATACTATCACTGCTATCTGGTTGCCCTACATAATGAAAATGTACGAGAGAGGTCTAGGCCTTAATACAAACAAACTTAATGACAATCAATGCGGCTTTCTAAGAAGCAAGTCGACATATGGTACACACATACGACGCGGTTCAACACCTGAGGTGTGGGTGGAAAACCTGCGAGGAAATCAAGCCCATTCTCGATTGTGTGTATGGGACCCATTCACCTTCCCTTACTATTGGAGTTTCGTCCTGGCCGCACGTCGGTTTTTGATAAGCCGCGATTGAAGACCAGCTGGCCCAAAAACGGTTACCGCGGAGGAAACCGTGGACAAAATCCATGATCTCGTATTGGCGGACCACCGAGTTAAAATTCGCGGGTTCAGGCGTTTCGCGGATAGCAGGCATCTCAACTGAACGCGTTGGCCATATCCTGCACGGGATTTTGGGCATGAGAAAGCTGTCCGCGCGATGAGTGCTGCGTTTGCTCACACCGGAGAACAAGCGCAATCGTGAGACCACTTCAAAAACGTGCTGTTTGGCTCTGTTTAATCGAAATCCGGAGGAGTTTCTGCGCCGTTTCGTGACCGTCTATGAGACATGAATTCATTGGTACATACCAGAGACCAAAGAATAATCGAAACAATGGGTTTTACCCGGTTTTTACCGTGCTCCAAAGAAGGCGAAGACCGTGGTTTCGGCCGGAAAAATGTCAAAACAAAACTAAGAGTCGGATTATCACCAAATTTTGACAGGCGGGCTAAAAGAGGTAATACTAAATGATGGTATACTTATTTTGGCTCAGTAGCACCACCTATATTCCAATACGGATACTTATCGAACAGCTCTCGTATGTACCTAGTCTTTTCGGCGTCGAAAACACATTTCTTAGTAGTAACATAACAGTTGTTGAAATTTGTGTCGACAGTGTAATCCTTCGCAGCAACATGGCAATGGTTCAAATTGGTTTAAGCTATCATTAAGGTTAAAATTACGGTTAACATGTACAAAGACGTTAGTCGAATCACCAATTAAAGCTCAGGTTTTAGCCAAGGTTCCCAGCCGGCCTTACTGGCAAGGTGATCGAAAATAGAGCACCCTGTTGAATTATGTTAAGGTCCGCATACCTATCCAACCAAAACAAAAGAAGAATAACGATTGTAACGAGTGTAACCTGCAAGACATCATCTACAATAAACACAGGCTTACAGAGTTTCCAGTGGCACGTAATCCTGCCGTGGCTTCATTTCGATCGGTTCATTGATCCGATTGTTCATATTGCGATCGACGCAGGTACTCCTCTGAACGTTTCGAAGGGCAAACAGTGTAGAAGTGTGACATCGAACTGCTAAAATTACAATAGATCGCCAGAGCGTTTGCTGATCGAATGTCGTTTAATCCCTCAAAAAGACCTGTTCCACAAGCATGAAGTATTGAAGATCAGTTGTAGCACCAACAAAAAGGGTTTCTTTCGGGTGGTACAGCATAATTTTTGGTTCGATATGGAATGCCGGCAGCAGCGAAACGAGGATCCTATAGAAAAACCAGAGTTGCGTAAGAGCTTCATAAGAGATGCGTAAACAAAAGGAAGAAACGTCTAAAAGAGCATGTTTATAAAGCCACCACTAAGGACCATAATTGCAGAACCTCAGTAGACTCCAAAAATATGAAAGGGCAATTTCTGCAGAATGTATAGCGGTGTCTTTGATCAAAATTCTGCTAGACAGGCAGAACCAATCTTTCACTTAAACAATTCCATCTACCTGACCTATACGAAGTAAAGGAAGCCATCCATATCTTATTTTAGCTCCAACAAAGACTTTCTACCTACCGAGGTGTTTAAAGTAGCGGGAGATGAATTGCCAAGGAATATAGAAACTCGTATTTTTTTTTTATAATTGGCTCGCGCACAAGGCGCCATAGCACGGGCGAAAGGAAGTTAGGGAAGGAAACACGAGAGACGATGTGCGTTGGTTTTAAATGTTTACAAGTTATACTGGCTAGGAAATAAAGACTTCGGCAGGGCATTGTAAGGCGTTGTAAGGCTTTACAAATTTGAAGGGGTGGAATACTACTGGCAATTTCAGTACAGCACTGGTGGTGAAAATAGCGATACAACAAGGTGAGACAGGCGACGTTACGTTACGCCGACGTTACAATGACCAGATCTGGGCATTGTACTCCAGTTTTGGCCTTATATATTAAAGCGAGGTCAGATGGGGTGAAATATTTCTTACGTCGCTTGAGGAAACCTAGATATTTCGCAGCACTTTTGGCGACATCGAATTTGTGGTCATTTCAACGTAAGTTGTCGTTGTTACACATAGCGAGAGTGGAAAGTTTTTCGGTTTCAACGATGAAAGTGACATTCATGGATAATGGCTGGGTAATTAAATTTCGCTTTAACGACAGCAGACTGCATTGTGTTTTGGAAGCATTAAATTCCACTCGGTTGATAGTTCCAGAATTGGTTATGCTGCTAATATCGGAATTTAATGAGCTTAACATAGGCTGCCGTTGCCGTTCTACAGCCGAAGAGCAGGGACGTGAGTCCGGGAACGAATATGAAAAGCAGAAATTACTGTCGTCAGCAAAGGAATATATTGAATTAGAGAAGTATCACACAAGAGATCATTGATGAAAATTAAAAACAATATTGGAGACAAAACGGAGCCCTGGAGCACACCAGCATTCATTTTGAGTAAATTAGACTTGAGACCATCCAAGGCAACTTGAATTGATCGTTCCAAAAGGCTATTTCTAATCCAATGAAGAAAGGAGTCGTCAATCCAAAATGCACGCCTGATGCAAAACTCTGTCAAATGCCTGAGAAAAATCAAGTGCAACTATCTTGCTTTCGCCAGATTGGTATAGACTTTGGTTCCACTTTTCGGTAAGACGTGCCATCAAATCACCAATGAGCCTGTTGCTATAAAAACCGTACTGTCGGTCATTGAGAAGTTTTCGTCTTTCTAGATATTTCATGAGCTGACAGTTTATAGCGTTTCCATGACCTTGGAAAGAAGGAACGTAAGTGCAATGGGTCTGTAGGAGGAGAGAGAAGAAGATTAGCTTTTTTTAGGGCTGAACGAATGCTGTCGGAAGGAGTTCTAAAGAGGAGGATTGATGAAAAAGCTTACGCAGTGGTTTTGCCAGCGAGGAAGAACATCTCTTCAGAAGAAGAGGAGATATACCATCTGGCCCAGCGGATTTGTGAATGTTAAGATCTTTAAGAACTCTTGCTACTACACGAGTGCGAAAATGGATTCTTCCCATTCAAGATTCGACGCACTCAAGTGCGAAGACAAAGCACAATCTGGAAGTGTGGAGCTGGCCGCAAAGTGTGCAGCAAGCAGATTGGCTTTGTCCAATGAGCGTTGGAATGGAGGATGAGGCAGAATTTCTAATGTTTTGGACCAAAAATGTTTACTACCTTTGGGACATTCTAGTATTTTTTGGCTCAGTGTGTCGTATTGGAACTTCACACGCTTAAGAAATGCGTTGCAGTCATTCCTGGCTCGTTTGAATTTTTTTCGATTTTGCTCTGTTGGGTTGGTTTTATAGGCCCTAAAAAACCTTTTTCTACATATGTAAATGGAATCTCAGTATTGTTAACACAATCTTCAAGAAATCACCTCTCAGACAACTCCAACTATAGGGGCATTTCGTCAGCAACCAGATTATTTCATATAAGTGTAAAGCCACAAATACTGATAAATTTACGCACTATGACAAATCTAATAAAAGACCGATAAATCTAAGATCGATACACACAAGGGTTGTTGATAGTAAAGGTTTTTTAATCTGTTCTTAGCACATCTTTCTGTTCTACCTATATTCGGATATGTGCGTAAAACTCCAGTTATACAGAGACAGTTTATGTGCGTTTTTGCTTCTCAACTCTTGTTAAACTGATTCGTTTTGTACATCATGCTCCGTAATATGTGATCATTGGTCCTATAATGGTTTTATATATTCGTCTCATGAACCATACGCAGCATTTCCAAGACTGTCCCACCAAGTTTCTGCATATTAAGAAATACTTTATGACCATCCTCTATCATTTTGTTATCTAGGTATATTCCTTGATACTTGTAATGTCAGCAATAGATAGATGTACATATTTATATAAAAGATGGGATTCCGCCGTTCAAGTAAGTGGCGCTATTATTCTTTTAGATAATTCAATCCAGGCGTATTGTGCGATTCCTCAGATATATTCAGTCCCCTTGGTATAGTGTCTCTAAAGGGGTTATCTGGCTTTCAGTACTGGATGTATCATAGGCATATCCTTGACAACCTCGACAACCAAATGGTTTCACATTAGTTGAGGTATAACATAACCTTATTGACACAATATTGTTGTTTCGATCTTGGCCATCGCTTGTGAGGTTTGTTTTCTACAGATCTCGAGCCCAGAAGGTAACAAGTCCAGACTAAAGTTGTCTTCTCCTTTTGACCTATTGTTTCTCTAACCAGATCATTTCGTATTAATTCATGACAGTCGCAATATATCGGGTGTGGGAAAGAGTTTGTTTCGTTTTCTTTTGGCTCTTCTGGTTTCCTTAGAGTGTACAAATTAATTTACTTAAACAAAAGAGGCTCCATCATTACGCACAATGTTTCGTCATTATCCGGGTAAAGTTATGATGTGATTGGTAAAGAAAAAAACTGGATCAAGTAAAATCCAGTAAGCCTGTAAGAACCAGGCTTGTCCTGAAGCCAGCATAATCCCATTAAGAGAGTACTGCAGAGACCGGAACAATTGATAGACAGAGGGTGCTACGCAATTTCTGATGTGCTCCATCGAAAAAGTGTGTGGTCGGCCGTTGTTGTGATGAAACACAACACCTCTTATATTGGACAATTTATGCACCATCTGCGTTGACATACTATATGTATTATGACAGCTCACCATTTTTTGGTCACGACTTTTCCGATTTTCTGATTGTAGGTAGTACGTTACCCTTATTTCATCATCGGTTGTGGCTCGTTTCAGAAATGGTTTGTGTTTACTGCGTTTTAAGAATGTATAGCCGATATTAACTCTGCATATTGAAAGTTTTGCTTGACTTTTTCAAGAATTTCATCAGCTTGCTGGGTGATTGGACGGTAAGAGCATGCCTTATTTTTGACATCAAAATTGCGAACGGACAATTTCCGCGTTCCTTCCGCCTATAAGGGAAATTTTTTTTTACAAGTCTGCGCAGCGTTCTTCCCTTGTCGTGGCAGTATTGCAAAACGTAGTGAAATTTCTCATCTCACCACGTGTATAGACACAAATTCATCAGCTGTTCTTGAGTTACTTGGATTTAACGCCATCTATCGCTAAAAACGCAACGAACTTTTTGTTGGGCTCTATGTGCTTGCATGCTGACACTTTTGTTTCCGCTCAAGAGGCGGTCTCAAATGCATCAAAATACATTTATTGTAAAAAGTAGAAGCAATCAGCAACATAGCATTCCTAACCATCCAATGTACTCCCAATCAACAGCAGAATGATAAGGCGCATTCCAAAATGATCGAGTCACCTCAAAATTCCATAGCAAAAGCAAACTAACAAAGGTTTTAATAACATAAAAATGCAATCGTTTCTTATCAATCTTATAATGGGTGATTTTGTAAGCGCATGGTTTTTAATTGTCAAAAACCACACAGGAAAATTGCAAAAGTATATACAATTTTTATTTCAGCACATAAATCAATGTCTGCCATTTACTTTTCAAAGATTATTTCATGTAAATGTTGACCACGACTACGTTTTAAGTGGTCCATACAGAGAGTGCAATTTTGGCTGGTATCTGGCTAATAACACGTGTAATGTTGTCTTCCAAGGCTGCAGTGGACGCTGGTTTATCGGCATAGACGAGTGATTTGACGTATCTCCACAAAAAATAGTCTAGAGCGTCAAATCGCACAGCCTAGCCGGCCAATTCAACGGTCCAAAACGATAGATAAATTGCTCACCGAACTCATTTCTCAATTGGTCCATTGATTCGCGTGCTGTGTGGCATGAAGCGCCGTTTTGCTGGAGCTGATGCAAAAAAAAAGTTCCAAATCATTGAACGATAGCAGGCGCCCTTAACGTTAACGTTGTTCTCCCGCTCATCTTCGAAAAAATACGGACGAATGACTCCGCCGGACCATAAACCGCAGCAAACAGTGCATTTCCAGTTCTTGTATTGCCTGAGGTTGCTCATCATCATCGCACCATATAAGGCAGTTTTGTTTATTAACATAGCCATTCAACCAGAAATGAGCTTCGTCGCTGAAGACAATTTTTCGATAAAAAAGCGGGTCTTCCTCCAGCTTTTCCAAACTTTGACACTGTGGCAGGTCCTGCGGCTTCAGTTCTTGCACGAGCTGCATTTTTTAAGGCTTGAGACCAAAATTCTTGCGTAAAATCTTCCATGTAGTCGAGTAACGCAATCCCAATTGCTCCGAACGGCGATGAATGGACAAATCACGGTCTTCATTAACACTGGCGGATTAAGCAGTGTACGCACTCTACGCATATGTATACGAGTCGCTTGATGTCCAATAGCCTGAAATTGGTGCGAATTTTAATCACTATGGCTTGCTCAGTAGGTCGATTATGAAGACAGTAAAATGATCGAATGAAAATCAGTAATTTGTAAGCGTTGTTGGGGGGTAAGTCTTTCCATGATGAAATGGCAATGCTAACTGAGCATGTTTGACTTTGACACATGTCACAAATCCCGCGTAAGCTATTAAAAATATAACACTGTAAAACAAAGCAGCAAGAAAATCACCCTTTATTTTTATTATTTCCAGTTATTTCGTAAAATGTCTTATAACATTGTGTCCCAAAATGATAGTGCTGTTGTGTATTTTTGTGACTTTTTTTTTAAAGTTAACGCCTAATGAATTCACCATTCTTTAAGATTGTGCGGTAAACTCTTTTTTTCATTAAATTAACTAGACTGTAATGTTTCGTCCCTTCCGGCCAATTATTCATAACAGCGACGTTCAAATCTATCATATTAATAAAGTGGCGCGTGCCAGCATAAACCCTTCTTGCCAAAATGCTCCATAAGGCTACAATAGGCTACAAATCGGGCGAACGTGGTGGCCATGTCATAAGAGGAATATTTTTATTAGCAAACTACGCCCTACTTGAAATTGCCACGTGGATAGGAGCATTATCCCGTTGAAAATTACAAAAGCTCTGATCCAGCTCTTCTAGAAATGATACAAGCGTTTCCTCTATAATTTCTTGATATTTTTCGGCATTGATTTTCTAAGGAATAATTGCTAAACGAGAAGTTCCCTACCAACTAAAAGCGCCCCATAGCTTCAAGCTGCCTCCACCATGTTGACGTTTTGAGAACAAAAGTTCCTCCTTTCTAACATCATGTCAATAGTGCCCTCATCATCAGAACTATCTAAATTGAACTTCTTTTACTCGTTCTAAACAAAATTTCGCCATTTTTCATTGTAGGTAGGTCATATGATTTTGAGTCCATTCCAACCTGACAGTTTTATGTCGTACACCAAGAGGTGGTTGCGACTTCACTTTTATGGATTCTTCCCAACCGGATGCCTTTACAACTCTGCGTACGGTGGACTTTGTAGTTTCTATACCCCGGAGTGTTGCTAACATACATGACGAAAGCAGTGACGTTTTTGATGGTTATTCAATTCTGGTCGATGGCCGGACGACTCTTTTGTCCCGTACAATGCGCCTAATTTTTGGATATTTCCAATAATGTGATGAGAATGATTCAGATGTCTTCCGATTTCGGGAGTCAATTTACCACTGTTCAACATTTTGCTTCCTTTTCCCAGTTCAAATTCCGTAAATGACTTTGCTCTTCTCATTTTGATAATGCTCACCCAAAAGCGTTGTGAACGACACTGATCGAGGAGAACTTCACATCTTAAACCCAGTTCACAATGTCGGGATCGCGCGTTCTTGCTCTGACATATCGAGTAGAAACAAAGCAAACATATGGAGCAATTTATAATGTTACCTGAAACTTCGCGTCAGCTTTGTTATCGTAAATATCATAAATATCGTAAACGCAACTGCAAACCAAAAGTAACGGGTGATCAGATAGCAATGATAGTTTTTCCAATTGTTATGTTTCAGCAGTTGTCAAAGTTACCAATGACATCCCGTCGTCAAAGTATTCAGTAAGGTTTGCCTGTTTTCATCGTGCATCGTTTTACGCTTGCCGTATCAAAATTCTGGCTCAGTTGTAAAAAGGCAACGTAAATTTCGTCGTGAGTCATCATCATGAAAAGTTTGAGCGTGAGTACACTCCTTTGGATCTTAAGCTACCAACCAGACAGAGACTGGTGCGAAATGAAGAAAACATAGCCGCCGTAGCGACCATTATCGAAGAAGACGTCGATTCGGCGCCGATCAGCTGAATTGGGCATTGCCCGAGAGCCAACCCGTGCTGATTGTGATTGCAAGATTGTGCTGATGCAAGAATTGAAGCCGGACGGCCACAGGCAACGCTGTGAGTTCGCTAATTGGGCGCTGAAAATGCTGGCCGGAGATTCAGATTTTGGCCAAAAAATCAACTTCTCGGACGACGCCCATTTTTAGCTTAGCGGCTATGTCAACAAGCAAAATTGTTTCTTTCGAAATGAGAAAGGAGACACGGTTACCGACTTTCTGTAGTCAAAGCTAGACAACATCGATATATCCGAGCTGTGGTTCCAACAAGATGGCGCTATATGCCATACAAGCGACGCAACGGAGAAATTTGGCTGGGTCATCTCACGACGAGCGTTCATCAATTGGCGACCTCGGTCATGCGATTTGACACCACTCGATTATTTTCTCAGTGGCTACGTCAAGTCATTAGTTTACGCTAACAAGCGAGTTCGAGGCCAACTTTCGACACACTATTGCCAAAATAACGCCGCACATATTGGACCGAGTCATCAAAAATTGCACCCACCGCTTTAAGCGCTGCCAGCAAAGTCGAGGCGGCCATTTGAATGATGTGCTATTCCACACATAATGGCATGGATCTCACACCGTTGTGGTGTTATTTAAATAATTTTTCCTATCGTTCTTACCTGGTCAGCTTTTAGATCTACTCGTACTCTCTACTTTTGCGCGCTTTGACATTTGGCAATTGACAATTTGTTTAGCTTTTCACGTTGATTTGATTGATTTGAAGCTTCAGGTTAGGTTACGGTGTAACCTATCCTATGACTTTTTTTTCGATTATCATTGGTTGTGGTTTTCTTGTACAAAATAGTGATTTTGAACCATAAAAACGTCGTTTTTCTTTAATTTATTCATTAAGATACATTGCTTGTGAAGTTATTTCTTAAAATAAAAATAAAAAGATTAAATTCTGGTATTAAAAATTTAAGGAAGCAATACTTGATCTGTCATCTGAACGGCGAAGCGACATTTCGAATGCAAATTTCGAGTTCGTGCTTTTCACGCAGGTTATACTAACGTAAGTTCGATATTTGGCGTATTTTGGCCATTACAGTCACATTGTGCCCATATTACAAAACAAGTCAAATTGTACTATTAGCAAAAAGGCAAACAACGAAATTCAGTCCTGGCTCTATCATTGTAGGGCACTAAATACGTATTTATGCATCAAAATTACTGTAAGTAAGAATACATAGCCTAGGAAGCAACCCGAATTTTTGGTCAACATTGCTGATTTTAAGGATAATACGAAAAAAACTGAGTTTTCTCAAAACTTCGAGGCTGGCTCTATCATTTTGGAACACACCTTATGACAAATGTTTTCACCCCGTCAACGAAAGGTATTTTCAGAAGATGATAAGAACAAAACACGTTATTTTTTACTATCGCTGGGAAACTGATTAGACTTTTCGGCTTATGGGTATGGGGAGATTAGCTTGTGTCACTTTAATAAATCGGCAGAGAAACATTCAAACGTTGCGACTGTAAAACCTTCTACAGAACCACAAAAGATGTGCAGCAATTCATAGGAGAGTGAATCAACAAATACCCGTGTTAGGAATAAAAACGGAAGTTTTCCACATTTATTTTTTCATTTTACAATGTAATTATCCTTTCGGGCGATAAACTTTTCACAACGTTCCTGCAACTCTTTTTAAACCATCTAAAAACTATGATTCGTCAAACTCTTCGAGCTGAATTTTTTTCATGCAAAACATGTTTCATGTTTGGAAGCGAAAATAACCACAGGGAGCCAGGTTGGACGAGTATGCTGGATGCCGCAGCAATTCGTACCGTAATTCAGCAATTTAGCCAGAACAATTTCGGTTGACTGAACCTGGTGAAACAGTCTTTTTTTCTTTGCCAAATGAGCCGGTGTCTTTTGCAGTTTCTTATCAAAGCAGTCGAATAATTCACTGAAGTAATGACCGGCTTTCGTACTTCCAGTCTTCAAAAAGTTCACGTGGATTAGTTAGTTAGTTTTATGTGACTTTTATTCTCATTATTAGTTCATTACTGAATACTGAGTTTTGTTTTTAGGCATTCATATTCCTCATCGGATGTTATGCATATGTTCCCATTTTTGAATGAAACTTGCTCAATTTATTATACCACACTTGAGTACAACTTTTGGCAATCTTATATACATAATTAGCAGTCAAGCATATAATTAGGGGTTGAATTGAACTTAGCAAGCGGAACAATCGCTTTGAGAAATACTTCAGAATCTTCTTAATTTCAGCAAAGGAGCAGTATCTCAACACTTGCGCTCCATATGAATGCACTAAAACTGCAGTTGAGCGGAAAAGTTGTTGCCTTCAGCTATGTTATAAATAATTATTATTTATGCACCGTTCCCATGCCGATGATATTGCTCGCCTGGCTTCTGGATGCTTCCTCATATTTAATTTCGAATACCCCAACTTTCCTAGATATTTGTACTCACGGACGACTTCCATCATTTCTTTTGATACATCCACCTTTCGCTTTGACTGTATTTCTTTTTTTCTTTTCATTTTTTTTATAATTAGCGCGCGCTCAAGGGATTTATGTACCCTAAAAAAGTTTTTTACACAGCGCGTGCGAAGGAAAATTAGGGAGGAAGAAAAGAGAGATACCGATGTTCATTGGTCTTAAATGTTTGCAAGTTATAATGAAAAGGAAATAGAGAGCTCGGAAGGGTGTTCTATAAGCGAGTTATACGGCTTAGGAACGAATCACGAAATTTCAGAGTACGTCCGAAAGTGTTCTTGAGAGTGAGCATTCATAGCACGACGGGTGTTACTTTTGAAGGTTTGAAGGGGCGGAATGCTGCTGGCGATTTCAATGGCACACTCGTGGTTAAAATAGCGATAAAACAAAGTGAAACAGGAGACATATTAGTATCACGTATGAGTTTTATCGCATGGTTTGGAATCCTATCTAGCAGAGATGTTTTAGGAGCACCTGACTAGATGTGTGCATTGTACTCCAATTTTGGGTGGATGAATGCCTTATATATTGAGGCCAGCTCAGAGGGGGTAAAATATTTCTTATATCGCTTGAGGAAACCTAGATATTTCGCAGCATTTTTGACGACATCGACTATGTGGTCATTCCAACGTAAGTTGTCATTGACACACATACCGAGAATGGAAAGTTTTTCGTTTTCGACGATGCAAGATCCATTCATGGATAATGGTTGGGTATTTGAATTTCGCTTTAATGACAGCAGACAGCATTGATTGCTGGAAGCATTAAATTCCACTCGGTTGATAGTTTCCCAATTGGTTATGCTGCTAATATCGGAATTTAATGAGCTCCCATTCCCATTCTACAGTCGAACAGCAGGGACGTAAATCCGGGAACGAATATGAAAAAAAGAGTGTCGGAAACAGAACGGAGTGCTGAGGCACACCAACATTTATTTTGTGAATACCAGACTTGAAACCATCCAAGACAACTTGAATTGAACGTTCCGAAAGGTTATTTCTAATCCATTAAAGAGAGTCGTCCCAAAAGCACGCATTTTCGACAAAAGAGCCAAAATCTGTCAAATGCCTTAGAAATAGCAAGTGCAATTACCTTACTTTCGCCAGATTGATGTACGCTTTGATTCCACTGACATGCCATCAAATCACCAGTTGCTACGAAAACCGTGCTGCCGGTCATTGAGAAGTTTTCGTGTTTCGAGATATTTCAAATACTGTTTTCCATCTGCTCGGAAAGAGTCCTACAGAATAGGTTTGATAAGAAAGCTTACGCAGTGGTTTTAGCATCGAGAAAGAACACCTCTTCAGAAGAAGTGGAGTTATACCATCTGGACCAGCGGATTTGTGTATATTAAGAGCTTTAAATACTCTTACTACTACATGAGTACGAAAGTGGATGCGTCCCATAGAACATTCGACGCAGTCAAGTGTAGACGGGGACAAAGCAGAATCTGGAAGTGGTGAGCCGACCGCAAAGGGTGCTGCAAGTAAGTTAGCCTTGTCCAAAGAGCTGATAGCTGGAATGTCGTTGTAAATCAGCGTCGGGATGGAGAATGAGGCAGAATTTCTTATGTTTATGACGAACGACCAACAATTTTTACTAACTTTGGGGCATTGTAGTATTTCTTGCCTCAGTTTTTGGTCGTATTGAAATTTCGCACGCTTAAGTAACTTAAGTCACTCCGGGCTCGTTTGAACTTTTTTCGGTTTTCCTCTGTCGGATTGCTCTTGTAGGACCGAAAAACATTCTCTAACCCTGACAGCTGCTTTACAGCTCGAGACGTATCACGCTTTTTCTTTTGGTTTTATACTCTTCATCCGATGAGGGATAAAGTGTCTCATTTCAAAGAGAAAAGCGTCTGTGATCTTATCAGCAGTGTAATCCACGTCGTTATCGAGGAAACATAACGACCAGTTAAAATTCCTAAAGACGCTGTTAAATCTGCTCCAATTGGCTTCCTCGCATTGTCATATGCTTCCTCGTATTACCATATGCTTCTTATAGGAATATTTTCTCTAACTGTGTGGTCAATGTACGAGAAATTAACTGATATGACACAGTGGTCCGACGAGCCTAGAGGGGATAACACATTAACCTTGTACTTATCAGGGTGAGAAGTTAAAAGCAAGTCCACGGTGTTGGCGGTATGACTAGCAACGTCTGGTATACGCGTGGGCTGATTTACAAGCTGGGTCGAGTTGTTTTCCGCAACGAAGATCGCAACACACCGTCCTTCGGGTGCTGTCTGTCCAGAATGTCGAAGCCACCCAGAATTGTATACGAGGGTTTGTCTGAAAATGATACTAGACATGTTTTCTCAAAATTTTTTTTTATTTTTCTACATAGTCTCCTTGTAACTCTACACACTGCTCCCAGCGATGCTCCCATCACTCTAACCCGTCCAAATAGTACTTGGCGTTTTTCTCTGCAAAATAATTATTCACGAAGGTGTTTGCCTCCTCATTTGACGAAAACCTCTGTCGTCCGAGCGCAGTTTTTAGATGAGGGAACAAAAAGAAATCGCTTGGGGCTAGATCTGATGAATAAAATGGATGATCAAGCAGTTCGAACCGTAATTCATGGATTTTCGTCATGGCAACCACTGAGGCGTGAGACGGCGCGCTGTCTTGGTGAAGCAGGATTTTCTTTTTCTGCAAATGTGGCCGTTTTTCCGCAATTTCTGCCTTCAGTAGGTTTTTCCTTTTTGAAGATAATCGATTAAGATATTGAAACTCCTTTACTATCCCAAAAAACAGTCGCCATCACTTTCCCAGCCGAAAAAACTGTTTTTGCTTTTTTGGAGCCGGCTCGCCTTTTGCAGTCCACTGCTGTGACTGAATTTTTGTTTCGGGCGTATAATGGTGTATCCAAGTGTTATTTACAGTAATTAATCGACGCAAAAACTCGGATTTATTACGACTAAACTGCGCCAACGGAGCGTTGGAAATGTTCATTCCAACACGTTTTTGGTCTAACGTAAGCAAACGCGGCACCCAACGCGCGGACAGCTTTCTCATACCTAAATCTTGATTTAATATGTAACAAACACGTTCTTTGGACATTTTCATAACCTCTACTATCTCTCTCACTTTAATTCGGCGGTCGTCTAACATCATTTGGTAAACTTTAGCAATGTTATCGTCAGTGGTTGCAGTTTTTGGACGTCCCGAACGTTGATCATCTCCCAAGCTCTTACGGCCACGTTTAAATTCAGCTGCCCAAAATGTCACTGTGGTAAATGATGGTGCAGAGTCCTCATACACAGAGTCCAACTCATTTTTGATTTACGTAGGCGTATTGCCTTTCAAAAACAAGAATTTAATAACAGCTCGATACTCAATTTTTTCCATTTTCACAAAAAACACTCACATCGGCTCACTCAAACGACTGTCAACTAAAAACTGCGCGTTCCAAATGACTGAAACTTCGGTAAGTAACTGTCAAAAGATGCACAACTAGCACAACTACCTTGCGGTCGGAAACTTTTCGGGAAACCCCTGTATATTGAAATCGCCCGTAATAAGGATTTCAGTAGGAGGATGCTGACAGCGTCAGAGTCAGACAGCGCATTCAACTCGTTAAAAGTCAAATTGCTGTCCAGTTTGGGGCTTCTGTAAATAAAGCAGGCAATACTAGCACATTCTTGCTCCCTTACTCCCTATCTATTCACTACCGCGGATGATGCAACTGATGATGCAATCAACTCATATGTTTTCAGCATTTATAAAATTATTAAGTAGAATGAATAAATGGAGTTTCTTTTTTTCTTACTGAATTAATTGTTTACAGAGAAACCAGCGGTTCACTCCTGCAGATTTCGCTTAGAGAGCTCCAAACCCTGTTTCAAAATTGGCAGGCGTATCCACTCATTGTCCACTTTGAGCAGTCGCGATGGGCATCGGGCGTATAATACGCCTATGGCCTCTGCTACTTCATGCACTTTTTGTAATCAGCAAGAATCATCACACGGATCTTTTTAACGATTTTTTCAGTAATCACGTCTGCCGGGCGTCCTGGCCGCTCCTCAGCAAAAATACAAGTACGCCCTCATTTAAATTCGTTGAGTACAAATGGCTGCCAAATCAAAATTTTGTATGACGTTGTTTCAAAAACGGTATGTAATGCTAGCAACGCCACCTGTCCTTAAAAAATGGTACTTACTGATCCACCCTCATTGTTGAAGATAATAAGACTGATCTCTGCTGATTTCAGATAAGGACCAACTAAAAAGATGCTGTTAACGTATTTCAGTTAATAAAATTCTTTATTATTTTTTTTCTTGGTCGAACAGATTACAAATCGTGTCGTCGCCGTCACTGTCAAAAAGGAAATAGCAGAGTGACTAGAAGTTATTTTTTAACAAAAGAAAAGATGGAAATAGCTGAAGTTGGTAGGAGTTTGTAAATATGCGATCTATGGATTTGTAGTAGTTGATGCTGCATTCTACTCGTAAATACCTAAATGGCATTAACAGATGCAATCAAATCAAAATGAGTTGTTTCAAAAAAAAGTTGCAAGTACTTGAATTTGAAGAGCCCCTAAACCTACTACTAGAACTTGTAACTCCTTACCATCACATTGGCTAATGGACCTGACTTGAAGGGACAAATAAGTACCGTCAGACTGAAGGAAAACACTGCTAAGATTGCCTGATAGCCGGTACAAAAAGGAGAAGCAGTTGATACATCAAAAGCTGCAAAACAGTGGCTTTGTTCACGAAATAAAAGCTTGTGAATTTGTTTTACCTACTCGCGCTTTTAAAGCGAATCCTACAGGCATCGTAATTCGAATACCCGGGTGACAGGAAAAACCTGTTTCGAAGACGAAAAGAGAGACATAGACCGCTCAGAAAAGTTTGAGACAGTACATGGCAGTCAGAGAAAATCACACGATTGTGGAAGCACGTTGTCATAAATTAACAAAAACTGGGTGCCCTAGTACCTTGAAGGACATACAGGACGTTCATAAGTTAAAGTATTTAAGTAAACAAAGAACATAGTTGGGATTTGATTCCAATGTTGAAAGCAATTAGTTTGTGCCGAGGAAACCCCACCAATACAACCGTATTGCAAACTAAATTTTTATTTTTTTATTTAAACCACAGTGGGATGTAAAAATCATCGTCTGTATAGAATTTGTTTTCGGAAGAATTGCTTGCTTATTTTTCATTTTACGAAAACGAATGTCTTTTTCTTAACACAACTGTTACAAATTTATTGCAGTAGGTACCCTTACAAATCAAATCAATCCAATATTACCGGTTTCCGCTTGTGCCAACGTCTATAAAACCACTTAAAAGAGAACCATAGGCATCCCAGCTACATATTGTGCTACTTAAGAGAACTCCTTTCCCGTCAAACTTATACCTCTCGCCTAAAACGAATTCAACATTTACACCACACCGGCAAAAAACACAACCACACACACTACCAATTCCGAACGTATCCATACACACTAACATCGTATCTACAAAGTACAAAACTCAACTCTCGTCAATCGTGTTCGAAACGTGCTCTAAAGAGGGTCGGTCGGTTGGTCGGTTGTATCTGTTTTGTCGCTCGTAAATGTAACTCGCAACTACTAACACGTCAATCGTCATAACGCGCTATTTAGAAGGTCTCAAAAACGGCAGACACTTAATAACAATCTCAGTATCGGTACTCGTTTCTCGGTACTCTGTCCTCGGATGTATTCGGATTGTTTTTAGTGATGGTATGGGTAAAAGTAGAAGTGATGACACGGTGATTAAGCGGCAGTGGAATATGATAATTTTCAATTAAAAAAAGAATAAATAAATAAATAATCAGATTCAAAATAAAACAAGCGGTCGAATAAAAACAAGGAAGTGAACCACTCATCCGCTGAGCGAGTGAGTTCTGCTGGAGAAATAAAAAAATTTCAAAAAAAAAAAAAAAACAACGAGCCGTGTTAAGGAATTTCAATTCCACTTCGTTGTCTGTTCATCGTCGTCTCTTGTCGTCTCCACAAAGCAAGGAGGCACAGGCAACACACTTGTATACATACGAGTATTTGTACCAACATAAAACGAATCCACAAAAGCCAATCTACTCATTAAGTTAATAAAATAAATCGTGCGCATTTTTTAGTATCTTTTGTCTTATTTACGTATCTGCGTATCCGTAGCTATAGCCTACATATACAAGTACATCATCCGCCCTGCGGCAAAGCGAATGGAGATCAACAGATACTCGTAAATTCTCGAATTCCATGTGAAAAGATAAATAAATAAAAATAATAACAAATTAAATAAAAATTATATATGTATGCTTTTTTCCCGCGTGTTATGTTTGGAATTACATCTTTTAATTGCATGACTGTGTGAATGCGGTGTTTCCAAAATTGTTAACAAAATGATGACTCAACAAACTAAGAGGCAACAGCAACAACAAAAACCACAAAAACAACAACACCATAACCAACAACAACAGCCAAGTCAGTATAAACTACCTCAAGCTCTACGTCATAGATGGACAGGTCTGAGTCTGATGTTGATTTTAACGGTGAGTTTGTCTCAATTGAGTGGAATTACCGGTGAGACACTCCCACAGCAACAGCAGCAACAGCAGCTAGATCGTGATGATATTAACCTGGTGCAGGTGAATAAATGTTGCGAGAAATTTGAGATACATTTAGATACAGTGTGCACTCAGGTGAATGAAACAGGTAAGCAATTTGCACAAGTGATCTAATGCCTGAAGGGTTACTTAGGTTATGCTGGTAAGTGGTAATTGTGGGAAGTTGTAGGTAGATACAAGTTACTCTTAAATTGTTACTACCCATCGCACTCTAGCATGTGATAGACAAATAGAAAAAGTCTAGTCATGAGAGCGCTAATTTACTTATGTGTCGGATACGACAACCAAGTCAGGCTTTGGATGGAAATTAATTATGACTATCTATGTATGTCAACGGAAATGACTGCCGCTCAAATTTGAATCAAATCAAAAATCGCTTATGACAATCAGTGTTATACAATATACGAGTATGTATATTTTTTGAAGTTTTATGACAGTAGTCTATTTTTGGTGATGCTATAACTACTACTATTACGTCCACAGTTTGACGTTAGATGACTTTGTTTTTCGAAGAACTATGAAATAGATACACCTTGTAAATTTAATGTAACTAGTCATGTCACGTCCGACAAGAGAGCGTGTATATTTGGAGATATTGCAAATATTAGAAATCAATTAGTGTTACTATACTCTCTGTTAATATCTTTCCTATGTCCGACTTGACATTCATTACAGGCTTTACAATTGCATTTATTTTCTCTTACATTTATTTAATAACAATACACATTGCTTACTCGTCTGCATCCAGAAAGTTCGTTTCCTAGAAAGGATATTTGAAAGATCTGGTTGTAGAACGGAGCTGTCATCTGACAGAAGTTTTCGACACTTATGATACGTATTGCTGTTAAAACACTGGCAATTATCTAAATTTATTTAGAAAATAGGTCGTCGATACCTGCAGATATCAATGGCAGACCGATTCGGCCATCTGAACAAGTCTGCTGATACCTGAAAAAGAACGACATCAACATTTGTTCGTTCTTTCGAAGACCACAAGACGGCTTAAATACTGATAGCGTCATCATTATTCCTTCAAAAATGTGATCAGAGCTGCTGTTTTCCATCTGATCGGAAAGAGTCCTAAAGAGTAGGATTGATGAAAAAGCTTACGCAGTGGTTTTGCCAGCGGGGAAGAACACCCCTTCAGAAGAAAGGGATATACCATCTGGACCGGCGGATTTACATATGTATGTTGAGATCTTTAAGAACTCTTGCTACTACATGAGTGCGAAGGTGGATTCATCCCATTGAAGATTCGACGCACTCAAGTGTAGGCGAGTACAAGGCACAATCTAGAAAGGTTAAGCTATCCGCAAAGTGTGCAGCAAGCAGATTGGCCTTATCCAAAGAGCTGACACCTGGAATGTCATTGTAAGTGAGCGTTGGGATGGAGGATGAGGCAGAAAATGTTTACTACCTTTGGGACATTGTAGTATTTTTTGCCCCAGTTTTTAGTCATATTGGAGTTTTACACTTTGCAGTTATTCCTGGTTCGTTTGAACTTTTTTCGGTTTTCCTCTATCAGGTTGGTCTTATAGGACCGACAAAACATTTTTCTAACCCTGACAGGCTCTTTACAGCTCGAATCGTACCACGCCTTTTCTTTTGGTCTGATACTTTTCATCCGATGAGGGATAAAGGTTCTGATTCCAAAGAGAATGGTGTCTGTGATCATATCAGCAGCGGCATCCACGTCGTTATTGAGGAAACATAAGGGCCAGTTGAAATTCCGAAAGACTCTGTTAAATCTGCTCCAGTTGGCTTTCTCGTATTGCCAAACGTTTCTTTTAGGAATCTTTTCTCTAACTGTATGGTCGATGTACGAGGAATGAACTGATATAACACAGTGGTCCGACGAGCATAGAGAGGATAGCACATTGGCCTTGTATTTACCAGGGTGAGAAGTTAAAAACAAGTCCAGGGTGTTGGCGGTATGATTATCAACGTCTATTATACGCGTGGGCTCATCTAGAGTTGTTTGCCGCAGCGAAGATCTCATCACACCGCCCTTTGAGTGTTTTCTGTCCAGAATGTCGAAGCCACCCAGAATTGGGTATATTGAAATCGTCCGTAATAACGATCTCAGTATGAGGATATAGGGATACAATTCTTTGAATGGAGTCAGACAGCGCATTAAACTCGTTAGAAGTGAATGCTGTATTGTTTGGGGCTTCTGTAAACAAAGGAGTAGTGGACAATTTGCTTACGGAGAAGGAGGAGTCTTGCGCCGATAAAAATATAACGATTTGTAAATATTGGGATGAAAGTAACGCGTACAAGCTACGACAATCTTTTTGCCAGATCCACCCCATTACACTTCTATGATGACGATTATGTCTGCTTCCAGGGCCTCGTCTAATTGTTCGACTGCACGCGGTCTATTAAGGGACCCATCGTTTTACGCGCAAATCTGAAGTTCTTTGGCTTTATTTCACATTCATCGATTGTCAAGAGTAAATCTGGCGTTATCTTTGGCTTTTGGTTGCTTCATAATAGGGTGACTTTTACGTGGTCGGGTAGTAAAGTCCCAACGGGGGCAACTGAGGTAAAAACAACAGCGACGGATATTAAAACGTTCCTTAATCAGAATCAAGCGTATGGATGGTTGGAAAAACTCCAGACTGAACGTATCAGCTGGTTTCGTCGAATCAGACAATTCCATGTATGTTACCATTAGATACACAAAATTGAAGTAATTCCAACTGGAAAAGTATAATCAAAGACTAAGGGCAACAGCGCGATTTCAGATGAAGCCACAATAAACATGTGACTCGACACAGATATGGTACTCGTACATAATATTCATTCATTTCGGTCAGTTTCCAATGAATACGTTGAATAATGCACTGGGAACCTTGACTCATGATTTCCAGATATTCATACGTCCATATGTATACTCGTATGTTACGAATCAAAAACAGTCAGTAGAACAGATTTAAATTAAATTCAAATTTCAAGTCTGATAAACCAATATACGAGCGTACTTTCCCCTCAGATTCATCATTTATTTATAAAAAAAATAAATTTCCAAGTTTAACCACAATCTACAAACGCACACAAAAACAAACAGATCCAGAACAAATATCCAATTCGGGATCTCGGAAAATATTTCGAAGCTCCATATCAAAACAAAACAAAACAAATTCGAAAAATTAACGAATCAAAAACAAAAGAAAATATTTTGATTGAGTGCCCTAATTAGCTATTTCTCAGTTGCCATGTCTATAGCCGTTACAGGCCTATATACAAACGCACTCGTCTGCCGGGCTTAATTAATCCATTATTCGTTATTTATTTATTTGTTTGCTAATTTATTGCAACTCGTTGGCGCGTCACCCGAGGCCAGAATCTATCTGGTGGCACACCATGCGACAGACGACGACGACGACGTTCCATCTGTAATAGAAAAAGCGATGTCATCGATGCACGATTGCAACTCGTATCTAGCGGTTAAACAAGTTGCATTGTGTCATTAAGTTGATTCAATTTACACCATACAAACATTCAATTTGTGGTTTATTTCCTTTTTTTTTTGTTATGAGGCACAATGGTGTGAGTAGTTGCTATATAGAGACTCTACTGCAGGTGGACGTAAACCTGACCAGTAGTGGTCAGTGAATAGTGGACTACTACTGGCCTTTCCTTATACTCTTATCTGGGAATTCAAGAAGTGGCAGGAGACACTGTACGCTATTGGCGATTGACGATTGACGACTTCAGGGAGTCCATTGAACTTGACTGGTCTGCCATGGCATAGCATGACATGGTCGTACTCGTAGGCTCTCTCCAGCAGTCTGTCGCTTTATCTGATAGCCGGGGAGACTTACCCTAAATGGCGATTTAATTAAAACACGTTACACAGCATATTGTGCCGAAGGCTTTTGGTGATTTATTCCTGTTGCCCGGGATGGAGTATCGTTTCATATTTGGAATTCGGTATTCGGCGTTCAGTATACAGTATTCGTTGCTTAGTCTTTGGTGTTGTGGCGTTTCGTGGTTTTGAAAATTTCATTCGTACGAGACACATTTGGGGAAGTCTCTAAATAATTTATCGGATAAAGTTATTTATCGCTGTGGCATTGTGAGAGTTTTGATGGGCTTAGCAGGAGAGGGGTGATAACAATAAGAAATTTATGAAAGAATGTCCTGGAATATTTGGTGGTTTGCATTCAGTTTTATTTCCATCCATTAATTTGATAAGAACTGTAGGCAAGCTGAATAGAAGAAATAGGTTAATGGCTTTTTTAACACGTGTGATAGGAATTTATATGAACACAAAGTAGGTCATCCCGTTCAATAGATTATTCAAATCTGCGTCAAAATATTCATTTTTGGTTTTCTCACGCTGACTGACCTGATTCTGCAACTTTCTACTCCTACTTTACGGAAACTAACTTTCAAAATGAGACCCAGTTTGATCTAATTGCTAATTTGCTTAAAATTATCAACCAAAACACCTTTCCAGTTAGAGAGGTCTTTCACAAACTGCATCCTGCTGCGTACTTTAAGATGTTTGAAGACTGCTTTCAGTCTGCGCTGTCTTTAAGGGTAGGAGATGGAGATTCTTTGGCCCAGAGCATTGTTATTAGTTTGCTTTACATGCCCTAGCCATCTCAGGCAACCCTTCCATAAGTTTCTGACCAAGTCGATGTCAATGTCGACCAACAATTACTCGTACTCACGAAACTTGCGCTTAAAACGACCACTGATATTTTCATCCGCCTTCGCTAACGTCGGTGATTCTGCCCCATATATCAGAGTTGGGGTGGTAGGGGTTTTTATGAAATCTCTTGGCAAGGCCTTATTACACAATTACATTCTTGAGCGAAAGCTACAGTATACGGTGGGTATAGCTCTGCGTTTGATTTCTGTTGATGGTGTAATTATGAGAGTTAATAGCCGAATCGAGGTATACTACATAAATTCCTAACTACCTCAAAGTTATAGATGTAAAAATTTCGATCCAAAGTAAACAGCACTTTTCAAAGGTAGATCCTTCACTGATTTCATGACATTTGGACGAATAGAAGCGGAGTAATTGCGTTTGAAGTGACAGTATGTTTGTGTAATCGGTAGAAAAGTAATCATCGAGCAAAAATTGCTCAGAATTCAACGTTCGAAGGACATCATCAAGAAGGTCAAAAAGAACAAAAACTTTCTTTACAACATTGTGACTGGTGATGAAACCAAGAGCCAAAACGCCGAGTGGGAGGCGCCAGATGAGTTAAAACCCAAAACATACCATCATTCGTTCCTGTATCCCCTTGTGGGTCCTAGGGCGGTTACTATGCCTACGCGCCATGTGCCTCAGTTCTCCCCAACTATTTCCCAGTTGCCGTGCTTCCTTCTCAACTGTTCTGCGCCACGCACTCCTAACACCGCCGCGCGTCCTACGGTCCTGAGTAAGCGGGTTCCATTGCATCGCTTGGTTAGCTATGGACCTGTCACCCGTTCGGAGAGTGTGACCAATCCACTGCCACTTTCGTCGTCGTATGGTTGTGCCTATAGGTTCATGGTCCGTTCTCTGATAAAGCCGTTCGTTAGGGTACGGCTTGGCCAGAATATCCTTAAGATGTAGCGTAGGCACCTAATGACAAACGTTTGCATCTTCTTCGTGATAGTGGTGGTCACCTTCCAAGTATCACATCCATATAGCAGCACGGATTCAACGTTGGTCGTAGCTTGGTGTTTAAGCTAATTGCATTACTTCACCAAACTGTGGATAGCATCCAAAACGCAGATTTTGCTTTGCCTATACGGTTGGCTATATCCAGTTCGGTTCCGCCATCGGTTGAGACAATACTCCCAAGATATTGGAAACTCTCTACTCTCTCAACCGTCTGTCCAGCAATACATATATGAGTTGATGAATTTGGTCTTAGGCTGATCATTTTTGTTTTTGCCGAGTTAATTTTCAGCCCAACGACGTCTGCTTCCCTCTCCACATTTGTTGTCATTTGGTGAAGGTCCATTATTCTGTGAGACAGAAGGCATACATCGTCGGCGTAGTCAAGGTCTTTGAGTTCAGATATGAGAGTCCATCGAATTCCTCCATTTCCTGTTAACAAGGCCGCATTTAGCACATCGCTAGTCACAAATAGAAATAGAAACGGCTCAACTGATGCCGTTGGTGTAGCTAGAATCAGCTCCGCAGGTATGCCGTCAAGTCCTACCGCCTTATTGGTTTTCAGTGCTTTAATCGCGGCAACAATCTCTTCCTTACTGGGGATTGTGGTGCGAATTCGGTAAATTCTTTCTACGGACACTTCAGTCTGACTTGGGTGCATATTGCTGACGAATACTCGGTTTAGAACCGAAGCAAAATGCTCCTTCCATCTGTTCAGTTGATCCTCATCCGATATTAGCAACGAACCGTCTAAGCCTTTCACTGGGTGTTGAGTAGAGCTTCGGCCACCTATAAGCTCTTTGGTGATTCTGTAAACGGTTCTGCTGTCGCACCTCGCTGCTGCTTCTTCTGCTTCCGTGGCCAGCGCATTAATGTAATTGCGCTTCTCACTTCTCACGTTACGTTGCACTTCTCTCATCTAGCTCGATCCTCCCTGCTGCTAGAGCTGCTGCAATTTTGTTGTTTTCGTTTGTTGATCCTTCTCCAGGTATCCTCTCTCAGTCGGTCTACGTTGAACCTAGGTATTCTTGTGTCGTTAGATCTTCGAACGGCAGCAGTGCGTAATTGGACAGTAGCTATCATAAGATGGTGATCTTGTACCAACTCCATGTCCGCTCCTCGTCTGTTTCGGACGTCTAGAAGACTACTTCTAAAACGGCGACTGATGGCAAAATGGTCGATTTGGTTGGAGGTTGCTTGCCTGTCAGTTGACACCCAACTGATTTTATGGCAGGCCTTGTGCTCAAACATGGTGCCACCTATGACAAGACGATTTGCGTTGCAAAAGTCAACAAATCTTTCGTCGTTGTCATTGCGGTTGCCTAATCCGTGCCGTCCCTTAACATGTTTGAGCCCTTCATTGTCGCTGTCTACCTTGGCATTAAGGTCCCCCATCACAGTGACAATGTCGCCGCTGGGAGTTGCATTATAGACAGCTCCCAACTGGTTGTAGAAGGTCTCCTTTTCTTCCCCATACGAACCATCCGTGGGAGCGTAACACTGTATAATGGTGACGCGACGTACTCTCGTCCGGAATCTGGCCGTTAAAATCCTATCACCGTGCGGCTGCCAGAAGATTAGGCCTCTGCGTGCTATAGGTGTTAACAGTAGTCCAAATCCATATCCACGGGGGCTTCCGGTAGGTCTTCCGGAGTAGAACAATACAGTGTTACGCGTTGGGGATTGGTTCTCACCCACATCTAACCATCTTATCTCGCTTACTCCCAATATGTCCAGCTTATATCGCTCTAATTGAAGGAATCTGGCGTTCTGAGGTCCTTCACTCCGAGAGTCAAGAAGCGTCTTCACATTCCAGAAACCAATCTTAGTCCGGGAACGATAGCCGAACGTCGTCAACGTGTCAGTCCTTATCCGAGGCATTAAGTCAGTTTCCTAGTCTATGCATAAGACCCTAGACAATCTCGCACTTGTAATTTTGGCCTATCTGTATAAGGATTTATACACGTATTTGCCCGGGGACCATCTCGAGGAGGTAAAACAAGCACTACATTACGAACTTGATTGTTGCGCTACTGGTCCAATCCATGTTTTGAACAGTCAGTAGTTTGCCGATCAATCGCCATGCATGCAGGCCCCAAACATACCACATCGATCTCAATTGGGAGAGAGATTTCGTTAAACCGAGCCAAACAGTAAATGCACAATTCTATCTTGGTGTTTTGAAGCGTTTGGTGCGCAGAAGGAAGTTGGCGTTTGTTGCACGATAATGCAAAATCTCATCGATCGACACTTGTGACCGATTTCTCGGCTAAAAAACGAATTTCAACTGTCAATCACTCCCCGTATTCGCCTGATTTGGCACTGTGCGACTTTTACACTTTCGAAAAAATACATTTGCCGATGAAAGGAAAACGCTTTGTGGACGTAGAAGCCATTCAAAAGGCTTGTACCAACATCCTGAAGAACATACCAGCCAACGTTCTAAAACACCCATTCAACAGGTTTTTAGACCGCGCAAGTCGCTGTATTGAGTCGGAAGGGTACTATTATAGGTTTAGCCAGAAAAACTTGTTGCTTTTATTTTTAAAAAGTCCAGCTTACTTTGGAACGCACCTTGTATATTGTGACGCTCTACGCTATGTGTTCTTGGTTCCCCCCCTTTTGACAACTAAACCCATTTCAGGCCCTTCCGGTATGATACTCCTCACTGTGTGCATGATATGATGATATCATCATTGATATGAGCGTATGCTAGGTGCTGCCCGAACTTCCAGAAAGCTGCGTCTCTGGTGTTGGTTTGCGAGCTTATTCAAGTATAATATTAATGAAGTCATAGCTTGGCCTAAATATCAAAAATCTTGATTGCTTCCGACCCTTACGGAGTAGTGAGCGTTCTCCGCTGTCGTTCTGGACAATCTGACTTGGCATGACGTTGTCTGTATAACTCATTACTAAAGACGGTGTCAAATGCGGCAATAAAATTAATAAAAAGGCGGTGAGTATCAATCGAGATATTGACAATACACACAATACAACAGACAAGATCTTGTACGCAATTTTGACCCACTTTGGAAGATCTCATTACTTGTGAATCGCACAAACAATTCTGAGATTCCATTTATCAGGCATACATTCTTCTGACCAGATTTGGGACGCTCTACTAGGTCACTCGCGGCCTGTATTAAGCAAGCCGTTCGGCTCAAAGCCTTATTGTACTTTAAATAAGATATTCGTTACTTTACTTCATTTATAGGGCTAGTGAGTCTTGTCTTTCATCATCCAAGTTTAATAGTTCGTTTTGCCTAACAACTGGATTTGGATCGCCCGCACCGTTAATTTTTTTCATATCTTCAGCCCTGGCTGAGATTCTTTTTAGTTTTATTTTGCTCTTTTTAATCCATATCCGGACAAACTGATTTTCTTCTCTCCTCGCCGTTGTATGAATTGGGGCACTCTTTAACAAATTAGGGATTTCGTGGGGATAGCCGGGTATTTGGCATCTTTGATAGCTTCTTAGCATCGATGGCACTGCACTTGATGGATAGCAACAAGGTTGAAAATATACGATCGGCAACACTTAGGACATTTCTCATGCCGTTTACAACAAATTTGCACGTGAATAGATATTGCATTTTTGTTTCGTCCAGTCCAGTCGAACGTATTTCCTGTATAGCGGTGTTGTTTTATATTGGTCTAAGGCTTCTGCTAAATATTAGGCCTGTTCAAGGTCCAAAGATGTCATGTTCGAATCTAAACGTTTTTGCAGGGTGGTCAGCTGTGAGTCCGTCGTTATCCTAGTATATATATATGTAGTAGAGTTTTTACATGGTCGGATAGCTAACCGGAGGCATAACACCTGCATCGCCAGATCCTTTATGAGACCGCAAAAAAAACAAGATGTTCTGGAGCTACAATAGTAACCCGCTACAGGAATATGAGTTAGCACACTAAGGGTTCGTCTGCAGCCATCATTATGTATTTCAACACCATGACTAATGCTCAAAAATCCTTTTTATTATTTCAAATACGTTGAAAAAGCCTGTGTAAAGAGTCTGCCATGTCGACTTTTAGCGCAAGCATTGCTTGAGTCGCATGAATTCATCCTTCTAAAGAGGAGTCATTTAAAACAGACCATTCTTGCTAATTAGCACTTATAAGGTTGCCGAGTCATGACGAGTTTAACGAGACCAGTGTTCAGTGTCCAAAGAGCAAGTAAAATAAGCACAATTGATCTGTAGTCATAGTTACAGCACTGGGCATCGCCAGATTGAGGCAGCTCAGTGCCTAACATCCATGTTCTCAATTTGCAAATGTGTTTTAATCTTATATCACCTTCAAAAAGTTCCCGGAATAACCACCGTGTGGCGTTCCCATTGTTCAGATTTGAGTTCTATTTTTTTTTTGTTAAGTTGGTAAATCTGTTGTTGACATTCTCTCTAAATCTTAACGTCATAGCTTGACATTTGCAAAAATTACGTAGCCATGAGTACATCTATCTTTGTGTGTGTTAAATTTGCAACAACGAACTTGTACTCACATTAAATTTTGCGTAAAAAACGGATTTAATGGTGTGCGAACGTTGAAAATGTTGGAAAAGTGTTTCGCCAACGATTCTCTAAAGAAAACGGTCGTTTACCAGGGGCACGAGCGGTTCAAAAGTGGTCGGGAGTCAATCGAAGATGATGAACGCAGTGGCAGACCATCAAGATCGAAAACCGACGAAAACATTGATGAAGTAAATGAAATGTTGATCAATAACCGCAAATTAACCATCACAGATATAGCGGAGGACTTGAACATTGCCCATAGATCCGTCCAAGACATTTTGGTTAATGATTTGGGTTTCCGTCGTTTAGCAGCAAAGTTGGTGCCAAAAGATCTCAATTTCATGCAAAAAAGAGACCGTGTTGACGTCGCAAAAGAGATGATTTGCGAAATTGAATCCGATCCCACATTTATCAAAAGGATCATTACTGGAGACGAGACGTGGGTTTATGAGTACGACACTCAATCCAGACATCAGGCAAGTGAATGGCGTTCACCAAATGAGCCGAGACCAAAAAAAAAGACGTCGTTTTCAGTCAAAAAAGAAGGCAATGCTCACGGTTTTCCTGGATTACAACGATGTAGTGCATCATGAATTTTTGCCAGAAGGCCAGACAGTAAACAAAGAATATTATTAGAGCCTTATGAGACGTTTGCGTGAAGCAATTCGCCGAAAGAGACCAGAATTGTGGGCAGAAAACTCGTGGATTTTGCACCATGATAACACACCGGAGCACAATGCCATCATTAATCGTAATTTTTTGACGGAAAATGCAACAAATACCATTCAACAGCCACCGAATTCACCTGATTTGGCTCCCTGTGACTTCTTTCTTTTCAATCGAGTTAAAAAACCACAACGGGAAACGCGTTTCAGCAGCCGAGAGGAAGTAATGGAAAAATCGCAGGAAGCACTGATGGACATACCGAAAACCGAATATAAAAAATGTTTCAAGGATTGGATCAAGCGCTGGCATAAGTGTGTTGCAGTCGATGGGGATTACTTTGAAGGGGACAATATAGATTTAGATGAATAAACTTGTATTTTGAATTTTCTGAATAAATTCTTTTTTGAAAGTTTTTGAAACTTAAAAAACTTTTTGATCAAGGTGGTACGCTAATACGTATGCTTTTCAGGTCAAACTTATGCAACCCATTTGTGCCAATGTTAACCACTTTTTTTGTTATTCTCATGCTGACTAATGATTTTATTTCAATCTCGAGCGTAGACGTGAAAGTTACAGGTGTATAGTATTGTGTCAATTTGTTGGTTGCGCATCTTCGCTGTGATGCCTTAGCCAGGATTGAGAGTCGATTTTTCCTTTGGTTGACCACCAAACAATTACCACAGTCTTCATTTTGTGGCAATTCGACTCATGGTGGTGCTTTAGCTTTTCATCTCAATTCAAGTACTCCGTCGCACGTCATAATTCGATTAAGATTTGTCTTACTCAAAAGGTACCCAAAAGCCGCCTCATAACGACGATTTTTCTGAAAACCATCCATCTCATATAGTATAACACCCTCTTGTCTTTCCTTTTCTTGTTTTTCCAAGTCCAAATATTTGATATGCTTCCACTAAGATCTGTAGCAAGCTGTTGAATCGTTGTGAGCTTAAAAGTGTTGTGGATCTGCTTCAACCAACACATTCAAGTGGTCGTCGTCAATGTCCGTAGTCCGTCCACGGTGCTCTGCACCTTCGAGACTCCCATCTCCACCACAATATTTTCAAAACTGCCATTGCACTGTGCACTGATACCACTAATTGAGCATCTATCCTAGTCTCGACACTGACCATAGGTAAGACCTATATACCGATGAATCAAGGATCACCAAAGATATGAGCATAGCTTCATGTTCCGAATTCTGAGTACTCATATTCAACTTGTTGCGTTATTAAAGTGGCGCCAATTATCCGTATCGATAGCTTAAAAGAATGCCCAGAAGCTGTGGTAGACCCTCACTCTACGACAATGCAAGAGGATCTCTTTCTTCTTCATAACCAAATTCGTCCACTCACCTGATCCAAGTTCTGCATTCTTAAAAAGTCACAATACCATTTACAAACAATTTCTTCAAATTTTTTTCAAAATTTTCGGTTAATGGCAATTTCTTGAATTTTTCAGAGTTCTTCCAGCCAATGTTTACCAGTTACAGTGGCGAACACAACATTCCAGTTAAGTACAAATTCGTAATTGGCATTCCAGGATGTGGATCAATGCAGACATGGCCAATTTACCATTATCCAGGAGTAAGTGACAACGATTTTCTAATTGCTTCACATGCATTTCTTAAAAATCAGCACCGTAACTCCAGACAAGATATTGTTACCTGATCTTCCACTAATTTACTTTAGAGTGCCGATAAATTGGTCCTACTAAGCGATGGTAAATTGCGTCATTATACAAACACAGATGAGGATGAGCAATACGAACATGCAGACTACCAAGATGAGGATGATGATGAACGTAAACCTCACTTCCATGACTACAGACAAGGACAGTACTGCATTGATAAGGTAATTTATTTTCTCCAATATCATGCTTCTTTTCTAATTGATTTCTTCCCTCAGGCTATCTCGACAAGTGGAAATCATCGGACGATACTTTTTGCCAACATTTGCTTAGCGAAAAAGGAAATCAAATGGACTGACACGAATTTCCTGTTGAGGAAAATTCTAAATCCAATCTTCCATGGGATATCACTGATCATTCTTCTGATGATCGCCATTATTTATTTCATTTTACCAACTTTAAGGTCAGTTAATGACTCAACTACTTCAATTCAATATAACAGTGCGTTTGCTCTATTTTTTTTTTAGAGATTTAGTGGGGAACATCATAACAACGATTGCTGTCTGCCTTATGATAAGCCAAGCGGCTGACCTTGTAAGGATCTTCACTGAACTCAGCAGTCATGTTAGTTTCATAGTGGCCGGTAAGACAAATCAATTAAATGGATAAACGACATTTTGAACTTTGTTGGTTTTTGCAGATACAATTCTGTATGTAAGTCTACTGGGTGCATTTTTCTGGCTTAATAGCTTCGGGTACTACATATGGAAGACCTTCAGGTACAGCCACGTCAGTCTTCTCTTGCTGCTCTTTTCTAAAGTTTGAATTTTTCCAGGTCGAGAAACGTCTTTTTAAGAGTGACTGATGGTCGAAAGTATTGCTACTACTCGGCTTATGCGTGGGGTGCCACAGGTCTAATGGCAGCGATGGCTATATTCTCACATTGTTTCCTCGACGCAGAGTCCTACAAGAAACAAAATGTCATAGGAGAACAAGAGACTATTGGATGGTTGGGAATTGCAATATTTTTCTCACCAATTGCATGTACCATCCTAATTGATATATTCTTCTACGTAACCACCTTGAAATTGATCAATCGAAGGAATGTTTATGGAAGAATCCAACATAAACTTAAAGCAAAGTATGCACAAAGCACCACAGCCTTTAATCAAAAATCTTAATCCCTGATTCTTTCTTTTTAGCTTTATAATGTACGCTTTGCTGCTGCTTATAATGTCGATATCATGGTTCTTCCTGATTCTTTCATGGTTGAAATTTGATGGACTTCTCTATGCGCACATCATAGTAAATGCCATTCAAGCGCCACTGATCCTATACATCTGTGTCCTTAGACAGAAACACGTGACGTTTCTATTGAAAAAGTCATGCTGTTACAACGAGCCACCATCGTCAAACGATTGGGGCGATGAAATGAATTACATGAATGGCAACGATTACTAAAATAAGGCTACCCTTTGCTATTTACAGCATAAGGGAATCAGAATCTCTTGAATGTGAAACTAAAAGAAAAAACAAAACTTGTTAGACTATCACGACTTTTGTAATTTAAGTAGGAGTAGCACTAAAGTGTACTTAATAAAATTATTTATTATTTTTTAAAATGCAAAAGGCATTTTGAAGTGTTTCAATGTGGAACAATGTGATGGAGTTGGTGAAGTTTGTAACCAGCTGAAAGGGTGATTTTGTGGTTCATTTGCTGTCTGGCTTACCTGCTCTACGACTTAATTACTACAAAGGTAGATGGTGTGCCGAAGCATTACAAAAACTAAAGCAGAATCAGATAACTAAATATGTAATATTGATATTGCGGCCATGTTAATATTGATTAGGCCGAAAGATCTAGATGAGAATGAAATCCATCTAACATTAACCAAGCGATTTAAAATAAACGGCAACAGTACCTAAATTCATTGCAGATAGACCTGCCTAAATTTAAAGGACAGTACAAGACTGACACACATACCTCTTGAGTAGTGACCGATAATCTAATTACTGCGCCAAGTCTATCTCTAAGAAATAATCATATTTGTTTAGAATTAACTCGACTCTAGGAAACACAACTTGGAGGAAAAGGTGTGCAGAGGAACACCTAAGGGTGGAGTTCTATCATCACTTATCTAGCTGCTTGTGAGAAACTTGTAATTGTGGAGATCTTGGTAATATTGAAGGATAATGCCCTTCATTCGAGGGTATACGAAGGATCACAAAAGTACCCGACTTAGATGGTGGTTGTTATTAAAATAAATGACAATTGTAGAAAGTGCCAACCTTATAAAGCTTAAATTTGAATTTTGACGACGCTATGTTGTTTAGTATTTGTCCGGCAGCCAGTAATAGTGAACGCTCTCAATGAATTTTTAAATACGGAAAAAATTGGTCATCGCTAAGTGATACAATACTTTCATTTGAAAAGCCTCTTTCCAACCAACATCAAAACGGAACTGGATTCTACCCTGGGGGAGTCCTTCGTTTACAACAATAAGCAAGGCCGTACGAGTTGCCCAGACGAACATCGCAGTGGTCGACCAAATGAGGTGAATTCACCAGAAATGTTGAAAAAAATCCACAAAATAATATTGGACGACTGTCGATTGAAAGTGTGTGAACTAGCAGATATGGGAGGCATTTCGAAAAGCGCTGTACATCGCATGTTGGCTGAAACATTGGACATGAAAAAGCTGCGCTCAGTATGCGTGCCGCAATTACTCAGAATGGAACAAAAACACGTCGCGAGGATGTTTCAATCGAGTGTTTGGCGAAGTTTAACAGCAATAAAGCCGAGTTTTTGCATCGATTCATAACCGTGGGTCCATCACTTTACACCCGAGATGAAGGAAGAGCCAAAACAATGGACTCAAAGGGGTGAATCGGCTCTAAAGAAGGCGAAGACAGTTCCATCTGCAGGCAAGGTCATGATGTCAGTTTTTTCGGACGCGCGTGGGATAATTTTCATTGATTATATTCAGGATGGAAAAATAATCAACAGAGTGTATTATGCGAACTTATTGCCGGGCTGGAAAGATTAAATCAAGAAAAAACGGCCGCATTTGACGAAGAAAAAAGTCTTGTTTTAGTTCACTCCTCCGTCATCGCAATGGCCAAAATCAATGAGTTAAAGCTCGAGTAGCTTCCTCATGCAACCTATTCCCCAGATTTAGCCCCTTCGGACTATTTTCTATTTCCGAACTTGAAAAAATGACTCGGTGGTAAAAGATTTGCCAACAGTAAAGAGATGGAGCCTGCGGTTGATGGATATTTTAAGAATCTCGACGATTCTCACTATAAACAGGGTATTGAAGCTATTGAACATCGCTGTGAAAAGTGTATTCAACGAAACGGAGACTACGCACAGAAATAACAATATTTTTCCCCAATTTCTTTGTGTTTTCTTTCTTAGGTCGGGTACTTTTGGGCCTACATTCGTACATCGGTAATTTGGGTTTTCTCGTACCGTTCAGTTCAGAACTGCTTTTAGGCTGCGGGAGGGATACCATTTGTTACCATAATCTCGTACCTATGCAATATTTAGATCAAAGCTGGTAGAAACCTGCAAGAATCTCAAAATAAGATACCAAGCGGTGAGCCTATGCTGGGTAACAGGGCACATGAACATCCCATGTAATAAGAGAGCTAATGAGTTGGCTGAATTTTTCACAGGTTTTTCCTTAAGTGAACGGCCCTTCGGCCGACAAATAAGAATACGAGATTTTTAGTTGAACTCAGCCTCTGGTATCATCGAGAGAAAAAGGAGAAATCTGGACTGTTACTTCTGTTCGTTGCTATCATCATGATATCGAGTCTATCCGTCACCTGCTGTGTGACTGCTCCAGTTTTCGAAAAGAATGAGAACTATGCACAGTTGGATAAATTACACAGTAATGGGTTTGCGATCATATCATATCTAGACGGTCTACGGTGTCTTCGCAGGTCGTTAGGAGCAATCATACCGCCGTATGGGCGTCTGCTGGACTAAGAGAACCATCGACCTACATATCTTGAAAACAAGTGAAAGTTTTGGATGCTATCAAGCAGACATCCCTGTGGTCTGCAGCGTCAGCAGCTATGGGTTGGGTCGATGTGTATTAAGATGACTGTCAATGAACAACAAAACAGCTCCCATTCACACGAAAACAAACAAGAAGTACAGAACAAACAGCAAATACGTGTAAGTTCAGCATCAGAATCATCTACAGAACCACCAAAGAACTGACAGGTAGTCACAAGTCTAGAAAACAATCAGTCTTAGCCCATTTAGAAATCATTTCGCCTAAGAACCAACGTGGGAAATGAGATTATTATTTTGCTTCAATTCTGACCTGCGTATTCGTCAGCGATATGTAACCAAAACCAAGTAGGTTTGCCGAAAAAATCATCACCAAAGATGATCGCTTTCGGGATGAAGGCATTCAAGAGGAAACTGGGAAAGGAAGTCTTTTCACGAATATCGAAAAAAAGGAATAAGATTCCTAAATAGAGCCTTATGGGGTTCAAAAACTTAGTAGAAATTCTGCGTGCTTCCTAAATTTCCACTTTGATTGCTCTTCAAAAACTTTGCTGTTGGTTCACTTGGTTTGGTGGGCCCTTTCTGGTTATTTTAGCTTAGGTATATCCACTCCATGATAAACTTTACAATGGAATATTCTCCGCGTCTACTCGCATGTACTGCACAAATAAAGAACTTGTTGACAATCAATTGTAATTGAGCATTGATATGGATAAGATTATCGACCCCACAAATATTTGCACACAGCGCGGACGAAGAAAAGTCAGGGAGGATGGAAAGAGACGTACCGGTGAACGTTGGTTTTAAATATTTGAAGGTTATAATGACTATGAAATAAAGAGCTAGACAGGGCATTCCATAAGCGAGTTGTACGGCTTAGGAACGAATCACGATACTTTAGAGTTCGTCCGAGAATGGGCTTGAGGATATACTGATGAGCATTCATAGCGAGACGGGTGTTTGCTACTGGCGATTTCTATGGAGCACTGGTGGTGGAAATAGCGATAAAACAGAGTGAGACACGAGACATTACGTCGGTGTTCGAGGGTGTCCGTTGTTTGAGTGATATTAGTATCACCTATGAGTTTTATCGCACAGTTTTGGATCCTATCTAGCAGGTGCAGAGATGTTGTGGGCGCACCTGACCAGATGTGGGCATTGTACTATAATTTCGGGCGGATATATGCTTTATGTATTTAGCCAGATCAGAGGGGGTAAGGTATTTCTTACATCGCTTGAGGAAACCTAGACATTTCGCAGCATTTTTGACGACACCGAATATGTGGTCATTCCAACGTAAGTTGTCATTGACACACATACCGCGAATGAAAAATTTTTCGGTTTCAACGATGCAAGTGCGAATTATGGCCATTCTAGGGATTTCGCTTTAATGACAGCAGACAGCATTGAGTTTTGGAAGCATTAAATTACACTCGGTTGATAGTTCCCCAATTGGTTATTCTGCTAATATCGGAATTTAATGAGCTTAACATACGCTGCCGTTCCCGTTCTACAGCCGAAGAGCAGGGACGTGAGTCCGGGAACGAATATGAAAAGCAGAGAGTATTGTCGTCAGCAAAGGAGTATATTAGAATAGAAATAGCAGACAAGAGATTATTGATACGAATTTAAAAGAGTACCGGAGACAGAACGGAGCCCTGGGGCGCACCAGCATTTATTTTGTGAATATCAGCTTGAAACCATCCAAGACAACTTGAACTGAACGTTCCGAAAGGTAATTTCTAATCCATTGAAGAAGAGAGTTATCGAACCCAAAAGCACGCATTTTCGACTAAAGAGCCTGATGCCAAACTCTGTCAAATGCCTTAAAAATATCAAGTGCAACTAACTTGCTTTCGCCAGATTGATGTACGCTTTGGTTCCACTTTTTGGTGAGACATGACATCAGATCACCAATGGACCTGTTGTTACGAAAACCGTACTGCCGGACATTAAGAAGTTTTCGTATTTCGAGATATTTCATAAGCTGACGGTTTATCAGCGTTCCCATGACCTTGGAAAGAAGGGACGTAAGTGCAATGGGTCTGTAGGAGGAGAGAGAGGATGATTCGCCTTTTTTAGAGACGGGCTGGATAAATGTTGTTTGCTGTTTTCCATCTTCTCGGAAAGAGTCCTAAGGAGTAGGATTGATGAAAAAGCTTACGCAGTGGTTTTGTCAGCGAGGGGAGATATACCATCTGGACCAGCAGATTTGTGAATGTTAAGATCTTTTAGTACTCTTGCTACTATACGAGTGCGAAAGTAGATTCGTCCCATTGAAGATTCGACGCACTCAAGTGGAGGAGCACAATCTGGGCTAGCCGCGAAGTGTGCGGCAAATAGATTGGCCATGTCCAAAGAGCTGACAGCTGGAATGTCATTGTAAATGAGCGTTGGGATGGAGGATGAGGCAGAATTTCTAATATTTTTGACGAACGACCAACAATTTTTACTACCTTTGGGACATTGTAGTATTTTTTGCCTCAGTTTTAGGTCGTATAGAAATTTTACACGTTTAGGAAAGACGTTGCAGTTATTCCTAGCTCGTTTAAACTTTTTTCGGTTTTCCTCTGTTGGGTTGGTGTTGAAGGACTGAAGAAACATTTCTCTAACCCTAACAGCCTCTTTACAGCTCGAGTCACATCACGCCTTTTCTTTTGGATTGATACTCTTCATCCGATGAGGGATAAAGGTTCTCATTCCAAAGAGAATGGTGTTGGTGATCATATCAGCAGCGGCATCCACGTCGTTATCGAGGAAACATAACGACCAGTTAAAATTCCTAAAGAAGCTGTTAAGACCGCTCCAGTTGGCTTTCTCGTATTGCCAAACGTTTCTTTTAGGAATCTTTCTCTAACTGTGTGGTTGATGTACGAGAAATTAGCTGATATGACGCAGTGGTCCGACGAGCCTAGAGGGGAGAGCACATCAACGCAGTACTTGTCAGGGTGAGAAGTTAAAAACAAGTCTACGGTGTTGGCGGTATGACTATCAACGTCTGGTATTTATGTGAGCCCATTTACAAGCTTGGTTAAATTATTTTCCGCAGCGAAGATCTCAACACACTGTGTTTCGGGTGTTATCTGTCCAGAATGTCGAAGCCACCCAGAACTGTGTATATTGAAATCGCCCGTAATAACGATTTCAGTATGAGGATACAGGGAGGGAGGATACAATTCTTTGAATGGAGTCAGACAGCGCATCAAACTCGTGGAAGGTCGAGTTGCTGTCCAGTTTGGGGCTTCTGTAAAAAAAGCAGTAGTGGATAATTTGCTTACGGAGATCGAATTTTAACCATATGAAATTGAATTCCGTATTGGAAGAGGGACTACATTGTGGTGGAATTTGGAAAGCTACATCACTACGCACGTAGATGGCGAGACCGGGATGAGAGAAGAATAAACTTGCGGCAGTTTGTTGAGGCTTGGATTCGTGACATATTATTTACAAAATCAGTGTTCAATTACACAAACTTATTTAGCACTCCGTCAATTTTATGGACCAAATAATCGCCCATCTTAATCTACTTTTCGTCGTGTTGTGTATAGATTTCATTGGATAAATGACTTGAGGCCAACAATTAGAATGAGACCAATGCGTTCTTAAGAAAATGTCGTAGCATTTGAGGCCATTGTTAATGAATACCCGAATTCGTCAGCTCGTAGGTGTTAAAAGAAGCTTCGGGTTTGTTTGTACACAACATTGAACATTTTGCGAAATGTTCTCGACCCTAGTCCTTACAAAATTAAATTGGTAGAAAAATTAAAGCGGTTCGATCATAGTACGAGTATATCGACTATACGTGGTTTCAGCAGAATGAGGTCTTACATCGATTTATTGATTGGGACCTGTTATTTTGCGTCGATAAAGCAGCAACAATGGAAGCTCTGGAATACTGGTATACGTATACGATCGCCTGAACTACATATCAGCCACCTCAACGTCGGATACGAAATCCTACTTATCTCATTATTATCGCCTGGAACGCTGAACAATGTTCACCATCGTGCAATTAGTGTGCAAGAAATCAACAAGGTACTGACCTAACACAATAACAAGTTTTAGAGTTCAATGGGAGGCAAGTAACTCTTTCTGACTACATATTAGACACCTGCTCATGCAAAATTCTGCAGGAGAGGAACAATTATGGAAACAGTTCAAGGAGGAATTGGATATGACTCCCTCTCCCTTAGAACGCGATAAAAGGCGCAGGATGATGCACACGGCTTGAAGTTTAAGTTATTAGATAATTAGCCTCTTAAACCCAAATTATTGTTGTAATTACTCGATATGAGTGCACCAAATATCATTACCATGTCACAATGCAATCACAAAAATTGACATCTCAGATAAATCGGATTAATCAGCATACAATTAAAGAAAATAAAATCCATATCACTCACCTGACCAAAGAGCTTTCCTTCTTCTCTCTTGACTAAGTTACAGATCTGACACCGCACCAGCAAATGACAATCGTCGAGGACCGTATTGAAGAATCTTCTTGTTGGTAGCAGAGCTTCTAAGTCGATGATGAATTCTAAAAAACGTTCACAGTAGTGGACTGTATCATGACCCACATGTCCTTCTGCCGGAATCGATTCCAGGACTTTGAGGAAATTCACAATTAAGTTCTAAAGAAGAAAATATTTCTATCAAGTTTCACCGAACACATATACTCGTAGCCAAAAAAACATTGATTACCTGCAAGAACCGTCGTTCCCATTCGATTTCCGGTTTCTTTTCGGTCTTCTCTTTCTTCTGGATTTTCTTCCAAAACTTTTTCCATTCTGGTATTTCTCTCAGCTCCTGTTCGCGGCGTTCTATTAATTAATTTCGAAAATACATAAATAAACAAAAAAAAACAATCGCTGGATCAAATAAAACTCACTGGGCTGGAGACAAGTCCACATGGACAAAGAAACCAGTCGTTTTGCCTGCTCCCGACACAATTCTATCTCCATACTATTGAAGCAGTGATTAACGAAAATCAACAAAGCAGTTTGTTCACGTATTTCTAGCGAACTCATCATGATACGCGGCAAACTAGACTCAAGTACTTGTCGAAAGAGGCTTGGAAACTCTTCGGAATTCTTCTCGAATATTGGCCAAACTTCGACGCGTTCTCGGAATTTTTCGTTGACCATTACAACTATGGACATTATATGAGCATGACTTGACTGACCGCCTTTGTAATTTGGCCAGAGATAGTTCTCCAGATACTGGCTAAATTCAAGCATCATAATTCGACGAATAGCATGTTTGGAATCTTGGATTTCTTTCGCGTAGATCTCCTCGATGACATTGGGATCGTAGGGAAGATGTTCTGATTGTGTCTCAGCAGACCAGTATTTAGCTGCGAGCTATAAGAGCAAGAGGACTGGATTAGCTTTGTTGGAAATTAAACCTTTGTAATCGTTTAACTCACCTGGGATATGACGTCGGCGTTAATTTGTGATATAGTCACAACGGGCACTTTAAACTTTGACTGACCTTCACTTGGTTGTTTTTCCTTCATTTTGTTGGGACTTTGTTTAGTGGTTTCGCAGAGAAATGTTAGACTTTTGCACAAAAATGAAACAAACACGATGGAGTCCTGACAAAACACAAGCATAAAATTGACAGTTTCACGTTTGTTTACCAGCAACAAGTGACAGCAGATGTCATTCTAAAAGGCAAATGTAATAGATGAATGGAGTGGAAGCAATCAAAGAATATTGCCAATTGGCTGGACAAATGAGGTTTGATGAGTCGCTCCTTTTAAATTAAAACATTGATAGGTACAAGCCCTTGGTCGCGGATGCTGACTGCAGTCAATTTATGATTGCGGAAATTAACAGGAGTTACCCGTAATACAGCTTCCAGTCTCTGTTTAATGATTCTAATGTTTAAATTCTATATAGAGACGCAATCGAGAGTTGTTACACTAGAAATATGTTTTCAGCTAGTCCTTCTGTAGCTGAAATTGCTTTCTTTACGAGAAGGAAGAGGACTGACCAGACTCACCCAGTACTAAAAGTCGTTACTGTCCATACCTCTAATATAATTTAATATTCGGCTGACAACCTGGATTACAAATTTATTTTGACTAAACGTGTCGCATTAAGACTAAAAATGCGCTATGAGTTCTTTAGCGGTGAAAATATAGGGTTTGTCCCCGAAGAGCAACATCTGGACCCACAAGGATATGATAAAACCAATCATATAACACGTTTAATGAAATAGGCTTTCATTTATAGGCTTTCACACCTCTATAAACACAACTGCGTTAATCAGACTCCAAAAAAATCGAATATCGGCTGCGTCTTTCTTAGCGAGCTTGACTCTAAAGTCTAGATACACTGGTGAATTTCCTTTCTTGACATTCATATCATGAGACGCACTCTAAAAACCATCTTCCGTTAAAAAAAAAGTGATCTTTGGTACAACTCACACTGGAGTTTCAATGAACTTGAGCACCAACTATAGTCCTGCATACCTGCGGTCTTACGTAATGACACCAGAATTTATGCTGCTGCGAAAATACGACGCCGACTTTTCCTTTAATCAAAAATGGCTTCGGTTAGAAGTAGGGAAAATGTAGCTGGGTCTTCGCCTTTAATCTAGCATCTACGAGGCGCCGCTTACGTCTACGGACAACAATTTTACCCTGTCTTTCAGTTGGAGATACGTATATGCAATACTGATAGCAATTGAGTATATTGTGGAAAACAGCTTCATCTTCTTATGACTACCAAGCTAGTTGTAGAATGCAATGCTTCATTAAACACATTCAAAAGCTTGGAATTACAGAATGTACCTTTCATCTTTAAGAAAGATGAAATTACGGGCTGCAGCTCAAACGGTATACTCAATTGAATGTTTGGATTTCTGATGCCTGGGTGTGTTGCAATCCAATAACGCCAATTCTGCTTATTAACGTGTCCGTTAATGTGCCTTATCTGAAAACAAAATATTTTTGAATGCTGATAAACGCTCAGTTACGTGTTTAACGCATTGAAGACTCTGATTGGTACCTTGTGCCTTTAATTTTTGCACCAACTAAGGATGTAGAGGTGCATTTTAAAACTTTGCGCAAAATGCGATGTAATCGGCTGCAATCGCAACAAACTGCCACAGTCTACGCCGATCGCGTATACCTCAACCTCCCGATCTGTCTTATGCAACCAACGTCCAGTGCTGAAGAGCAGTGGTATTGATGCCAAGAAGCCATCAGAAATGCTGCAACCGATGTGAGCAAAAGAGGAGGGAAGAACATCGGCCTCTCCATAGGAAAACGAAAAAGAATGAGAACGACGAGATCAAGGAAATAAAGAGGTGCTACTCCAGGAACAATGTTCGGAAGTTTTACCAAAATATAAAAACAACGTGTCAAAGCAACAAGACCCAAATTGAGGCCTATAGAAATGAACAAGGAAACATTGTTGTTGGGTCACAGTCGGAACTGAGGACACTTGCGCAGACTGCGAAACTGCGATGACAACCGAAATTCCGCTGCCAGACAGAATGTAACTAAACGGCGAAGGTCAAGAGATTCGTATACCCGACCAAAATGGATTGAGGATGGCAATATCCAAGCTCAGGAACAACTAAGTTGCTGGAATGGGCGGCCTGCTTCCCGTGATATTTATGGTTGCCGAAGATGACTTAGTAGAGAACATGCACCAACTCATTTCCAAGATTTGTTCAGCAGAAAGTATGCCTAAAGAATGGACCTTAGCACCGTTTCCCCCTTTCACACTACGGCAGATCCTGAAAAAAACCCATAAAATCCAAATTGATACACACCACCTCTTTATCGCTTTTAAGTCCGCATCATTCCGTGTTTTTGAAATAGATGGCTTTGGCCACGTTTATTTATATCTGAGCGTGACATATATGGCAAATGTTTGCGCTCGTTTTTTTTGCTAACATTTATCCTAAAAACAAAAAAAAAAAATGGCGCGATTCGGACGAGTATATTGGCCATATTTTGCTTTATTACGAGGCGTGGGAACAATGGCGTAAAACTTACGGCAGAAATGTCATCGAAAAACGCCAGTGTCAGAACTGCTTCGCCCGATTCCGTGATGGTTATTTTTCAGGTGAAGGTGCTCATCGCTCCGGCAGGCCTTCCGAGATTGATGACGATAAAATCAAAGCAATGGTGCAAGCAAATAAGTATTCAATGGGCATTTGCAATCACTTGGCTTCGTAAAGAAGCTCGATATTTACGTACCGCATGAGTTGAAGGTAATTCATCTGACAAAACGCATAAGCGTTTGCGATGAACTCACCAAACACGAAGGAAACGATCCGTTCTTGAAACGTATGATCCCGGATGGGACGGAAAATGGATTATCTATAAGAATGTCAGCCGAAAAAAAAATAGGTGAGATGAGGTATCGGAAATGCAAGCCAATGCGGACATCCACTTAAAGAAGGTGATGCTGTCAAACTGGTGGAATTTGTAGGGATCAGTCTTCTATGAGCTGCTTCCAAATAACAAAACGATTTATTCCGATGCCTACTGTGAGCAGCTACGGAAATTAAGTGATGCCATCGTACAGAAACATCCCGAGCTGGTCAATCATAAGGTTGTGATGTTCCACCATGACAATTCGAGACCACACACAAGGTCGATCACTCCGCAAAAATTGTTATAGCCTAATTGGGAAATGTTGCCACACCCACAGTATAGCCCATAGCTTCAGCCGTCACACTTCAACTTATTTCGCTCCTTAAATGGTAGAAAGTTTGCTTCTGAAGACCCTTGACAAGTTTCTTGCAGAGAAGGATAAGAAGTTTTATGAACGCAGTATTATGAGTGACCCGAAAGATGGCTAAAGGTTACCGAAAAGAACGGCAAATACATCATTGATTAATGTTCATTACGTACATTAAATGACGCACAGGTGTGTCAAATAAAAAACGAAATGACTTTTTGAGTAACCCAATAGCGGGTTTAGAGACGAACTGTATAGAGCCATGCCTAGCGTTGGTAACTCTGCCAAGCTCATCAGATTGTGCAGAATCATGATGGAGAACCCTCGTTGCTCCGTAATGGTAGGAAAAGTACAATATTTAGACCAGGTGATGAAGTGTCATGTGGCTTCTTTAACGTCATACAATTTTTCAAAAGTCTGTACAACTTCTAGCGTACGCCGATGATATTGAAATAATTGACAGAACTCAGTCGGCTGTCACTAGTGCGTTCGCTAGTATTGAAACGGAAGCTGCCAAAATGTGTTTATTCGTGAATGAGGGCAAAATTGTACATGCTGCCAACAAGAAGGGATACATACGAGTAACATCAACCAATCAATAGACAGCTTTATGTTTGAGGCGAACAGGAACTTTGTATACCTCGACTCCGCTATTAAATTTGATAATGGCATCGCATCAGAAACCAAATGAAGAGCTACTCATTTTAATCGTTGTTTCTTCGCCCTATGAAGGCAAATAAATAATAAGGCATTGTCAAGATACACTAGAAACATTATCCCAGTAGTCCCTTATGGTGCAGGAGCATGGTTAAAATTCCATCTCCGTAAGCAAATTATCCACTACTGCTTTATTTACAGAAGACCCAAGCTGGACAGCAATTTGACTTTTAACGAGTTTGATGCGCTGTCTGACTCCATTCAAAGAATTGAATCCCTGTATCCCCATACTGAAATCGTTATTACGGGCGATTTCAATGTATGGTAAAAAATTCTGGGTGGTTTCGATATTCTGGACAGACAACACCCGAAGGACGGTGTGTTGAGATCTTCGGACGGTGTGTTGAGATCTGAGAACAACTTAACGAGCCCACGTGGATACCAGACGTCGATAGTCATACCGCCAACACCCTGGACTTGTTTTTAACTTCTCACCCTGATAAGTACGCCTTCGATGTGCTCTCCCCTTTAGGCTAGCCAGACCATTGTGTCATATCAGCTAATTTCTCGTACACCGACCACATAATTAAAGAAAAGATTCCTAAAAGAACCGTATGACAATATGAGAAAGCCAATTGGAGCGGACTTAACACCTTCTTTAGGAACTTTAACTGGTCGTTATTTTTCCTCGATAACAACGTGGATGCCGTTGCTGATATGATCACTGATACTATTCTCCTTGGAATGAGATCCATTATCCCTCATCGGATGAAGAGTATCAAACCAAAAGATTAAGTGTGATACGTCTCGAGCTGTAAATAAGCTGTCAAGGTTAGAGAATGTGTTTTCGGTCCTACAAGACCAACCCGACAGAGGAAAACCGAAAAAAGTTCAAACCAGTCGGGAATGACCGCAACGTCTTTGTCAAGCGCGTGAAATTTCAATACGACCAAAAACTGCGGCCAAAAATACTACAATGTCCCAAAGGTAGTAAAAGCTTTTGGTCGTTCATCAAAAAGATTAGAAATTCTGCCTCATCCTCCATCCCAATGCTCATTTACAATGACATTCCAGTTGTCAGCTCTTTGGAAAAGGTCAATCTGCTTGCTGCTCACTTTGCGGCCGGTTCAACACTTCCAGATTGTGCTTTATCTCCGCCTACACTTGAGTGCGTCGAATCTTCAATGGGACGAATCCACTTTCGCACTCGTGTAGTAGCAAGAGTACTCAAAGATCTTAACATCCACAAATCCGCAGGTCCAAATGGCATATCTCCCCTTCTTTTGAAGAGGGGTCCTTCAACGCTGGCAAACCCACTGCGTAAGCTTTTTCATCGATCCTACTCTTTAAGACTTTTTCCGAGAAGGTGGAAAACAGCATTTTTCCAGCCCGTCCCTAAAAAAGGCGAATCTTCCTCTCTCTCCTCCTATAGACCCATTGCGAGTACGTCCCTTCTTTCTATGGTCATGGAAACTGGCAAACCCACTGCGTAAGCTTTTTCATCGATCCTACTCTTTAAGACTTTTTCCGAGAAGGTGGAAAACAGCATTTTTCCAGCCCGTCCCTAAAAAAGGCGAATCTTCCTCTCTCTCCTCCTATAGACCCATTGCGAGTACGTCCCTTCTTTCTATGGTCATGGAAACGCTGATAAATCGTCAGCTCATGAAATATCTAGAAACACGAAAACTTCTCAATGACCGGCAGTACGGTTTTCGTTACAACATGTCCACTGGTGATTTGATGGCAGGTCTTACCGAAAAGTGGAACCAAAGTCTACACCAATCTGGCGAAAGCAAGATAGTTGTATTTGATATTTCTAAGGCATTTGACAGAGTTTGGCATCAGACTCTTTTGTTGAAAATGCATGCTTTTGGAATCGTTGACTCTCTTCTTCAATGGATTAGAAACTACCTTTCGGAGCGTTCAGTTCAAGTTGCTTTGGATGGTTTCAAGCCTGATATTCACAAAATAAATGCTGATGTGCCCCAGGGCTCCGTTCTGTCTGCGACACTCTTTTTAATTTTCATCAATGATCTCTTGTCTGCTACTTCTAATCCAATATACGAGGGCGGATCAATAAGTCTGACCTCTTTACTGAAACAGCAACACTGCTCCTCTCAACAGGCATCTGTCAGTTGACTCCTGTCAAAATTTAAACTTGCTGCGTCAGTTAGTTTGTGTTTGACAGCTATTTTTATCAGACTACTCACTAATTTGAGGAGAAAATGGAAAAAAGTGAATTTCGTGTGCTTATTAAGCATTATTTCTTGCGGAAAAAAACCATTACCGAGACCAAGGCTAAGCTTGATAAATACTATGGGGACTCTGCACCATCGATTTCAATGGTAAAAAAGTGGTTTACTGAATTTCGTTGTGGCCGTACAAGCACTGAAGATGCCGAACGTCCTGGACGCCCAGTTGAGGTCTCTACACCCGAAACAATCGAAAAAATTCACGATATGGTGTTGGCCGACCGAAGATTGAAAGTGCGAGAGATTGTGGAAGCCGTAGGGATCTCGCAGTGGTTTCAATTTTGAATGATCACTTGGGCATGAGAAAGCTTTCCGCAAGATGGGTGCCGCGTTTGCTCACAGTCGACCACAAACGCAATCGTGTAACAACTTCACAGGAAGGTTTGGCGTTGTTTAATCGCAATATGGAGGAGTTTTTGCGCCGTTTTGTAACCGTGGACGAAACATGGATCCATCACAACACACCAGAGAACAAACAACAGTTTCTAAGGGTGAATCGGCGCCAAAGAAGGCCAAGGTGGGTTTGTCAGCCAATAAAGTTATGGCGACTGTTTTTTGGGATGCACGCGGGATAATCCACATTGACTACCATCAAAAGGGAAGAACAATCAATGGGGAATATTATGCCAACTTATTGGACCGATTCAATGACGATTTGAAAAAAAAAACGACCTCATTTGGCCAAGAAAAAAGTTCTTTTCCACCAAGACAATGCAAGGGTGCACACATGTGCAGTTGCCATGGCAAAAATCCATGAATTGGGCTATGAATTGCTCCCTCATCCACCCTATTCTCCAGATTTGGGTCCGAGCGACTACTTCTTGTTCCCAAACCTGAAGAAATGGCTTGGTGGAAAAAGATTTGACTCCAATGATGAGGTCATCTCGCAAACAAAGGCCTATTTTGAGGACCTCGACAAATCATTTTTTTTGGAAGGGATAAAAAAATTGGAGAAGCGTTGGACAAAGTGTATAGAGCTCAAGGGAGACTACGTTGAAAAATAAAATTATTTTTTTTATCAAAAAATCTGTGTTTTAATCCAAAAGTCACGGACTTATTGACCCGCCCTCGTATTCCTTTGCCGACGACAGTACTCTCTGCTTTTCATATTCGTTTCCGAACTCACGTCTCTGTCGGCTGTAGAACGGGAACAGCTGCATATGGTAAGCTTATTAAATTCCGATATTAGCAGCATAACCAATTGGGGAACTATCAACAGAGTGGAATTCAATGCTTCCAAAACACAATGCTGTCTGCTGTCGTTAAAGCGAAATTTAAACACCCAGCCATTATCCATGAATGGCACTTACATTGTCTAAACCGAAAAACTTTCCATCCTCGGTATTTGTGTCAATGACAATTTACGTTGGAATGCCCACATATTCGATGTCGCAAAAAATGCTGCGAAATGTCTAGGCTTTCTCAAACGATGTAAGAAATACTTTCCCCCCAATATATAAGGCATTCATCCGCCCAAAATTGGAGTACAATGCTCACATCTGGTTAGGTGCGCCTAAAACATCCTGCATCTGCTAGACCGGATTCAAAACTGTGCGATAAAACTCATAGCTGATACCAATATCACTCAGGCAATGGACAACCCCCTATGTTTTATCGCAATTTCCACCACCAGTGCTCCTCCGAAATTGCCAGTAGCATTCCGCCCCTTTAAACCATTGACCGTAACACCCTCCTCGCTATGAATGCTCATCAGTATACCCTCAAGCCCACCTTCGGACGTACTCTGAAATATCGTGATTCGTTCCTAAGCCGTATAACTCGCTTATGGAATGGCCTGTCGAGCTCTTTATTCCCTAGTCGCTATAACTTGCAAACATTTGAGACCAACGCATATAGGTATCTCTCCTCTTTTCCCTCTCTAACTTCCCCTCGCCCGTGCTATGTGCAAACATCTTATGGGTACACAAAATCCCTTGTGCGCGCGCCAATTATAAAAAAAAGTCTAATTACTCACTTATGGAATTGATTCGAGCATTTGGAGATACAATTTTCAGGTTCAAAGGATCATGGATGCTTTTAGTTAAATTGAAAAAAAACACATCTTTACATAAATAACTTAAACGTTTATTGGCAATTTTTGTTCGTTCATTCTTTTAAATCATTATTATTAATATTATTTTATTTTATACTTTATATGTTATACGTACTATAAAATTATAGTGTTGCGTTTCATTTCTAGACAAATATTCGACTTTAAATATATATTTTATTATATTTAGTATATCTATATATATATATATATGCTATAAAAGGAAGTAGACTATGCTATCGATCCTATCACCATTTTTTTTGTTTTTTAATTTTTTTTTTTGTTTTATAGTAACTTCTTCCACTCTCTAAATACACACATAGTATAATACATACGTTAGCAAGTAGCATTCTATTTTGTATCTCAATAAATATACAAAATTATCCCATAGATATCTACAATTAAAGTTGTTTTTTTTTTTATTTTTATATTTATTTATATAAATATGTATAATGCGTAAACGTTAGTTATAAAATACAAGCCAAAAAATAAAGAATTCTCTTACACATGTATTATATATATAAAAGCGCAAATAATTACAAGGAAAAAAAATAGAAAGTCTAAAAATGAGATACGAGTACTTTTGGCAAATTCTCATTTTTTAATTCACAACAATAATACCCTCATCGTTTACAAATACGAGTACAATTTAAAATATGATATAGCTTCTAATCTACACAGTTATAAAGTAAATATCCTGGTTCAATATTTTAAAAAATAAATTTGTGTTATCTGCATATTTGTTCATATTTTTGTATCAAAATTAAAACAATTAAATGAAAAAATCAAAGCGGAAGAACAATATTTTACGAGTATGAAGTTTTAGATACATTTTTTGTTTTTTTGTTTTTTGTTTTCTTTATATATAACGGTTATAACTAAGCTTATTGTCATCATAGAAATACTTAAAATTTTTTATATCATTCTTGCTGTTGTTCTTTTTGTATTGTAATTGGTTTTTTGTTTTCCAATTTGAAGTAACTCAAATTAGAGAGTTGTTTCTTGTAAGCAGCTGCAGTAAGGTGGAACTATCTATCGTGTATGTATATATATGTAAATATATGTATAGCAATACAATAGTATATAAATTATCAGGAGTATAGTTGATGAGTAATATCTATATGAGTTCTGCGACAGCATCGTCGCCTTCCCTAATTGGGGCTTGGAATGTTGAGCCTGTAAACTCGTACATCTGTGAAGTAGGAAAAAAAAAAACAATATTATAACAATTGAGTTTTTCTTAGTAAATTTTGTTACAAATTGTTTGCTTTATTTAGTGCATTTAATTATGACGTTCGTGGACAAGACGGCATATGCCGTCAAAGAATTTTAGGTCTGTTAAGACAAAACGGGATACCCCGACTAGAAATACATTATATGTCCATACTCCAGCATTATTTGTCTGCTTTTTTGCTGCTATTAACCCATCGTCAACATAAGTGGCTAATAACATAACTCCATCGACACCATGATGAACAAAAACGCAAGGATCCGAAACACTTGTTATGAAATCAAATTTTGATATGAAAACGGTAAACCTCTTGTTCCAGCAACGTGAAGCCTGCTTCAAACCGTAAAGACTTTTATTCAATTGGCATACCTTTCCACTATTATCATCGAACCCCATCGACTGTCTCATGAACACATCGTCAGTTAAATCTCCATTCAAGAATGCGGACTTCACATCAAACTGCTTTAACAGCACACGCTTCGAAGCCGCCAGTGCAAGTATAGTACGTATTGATGTAAACTTTACCACAGGACTAAAAGTTTCTTGGTAGTCTATTCCATACTGTTGCGTAAAGCCTCGCCCAACCAAACGTGCTTTCAAGCGCTCGATACTGCTATATGTTTTCTGCTTCAACCTATACACCCAACGATTGTCAATTACCTTGTGATCCTTCGGTGGTCCGACTAAGGACCATGTATGATTTTTCAAAAGTGACTCGATCTCTTCGTCCATCGCCTTCTCCCACTGCTTATGTTCTTGTGATGCAATCGCGTCTTCATATGACTTAGGTTCTTCATAAAATGCCATAAAAGCTACTGCGTGATTAGCTGATTCATCGAAGTGGTGATGATACAACTCGATCTCGCAGACGATTTTTCATGATGTTTTTGTTGCAGCATCATCATACATATATTTGATCCACCGGAGTTCCTCGCGCATCAAATTCAGGTTCATCTGCCTCAGCACCATCTAGCTCAACAGTATCTTGCCACCGTTATTCACATCAAACACACACTTTACTGCTTTTCGATCTAATTTATACCGCTTTATCTTTGGAATATTATGAAGACTTTAGATCCGAAAATTGGATTTCGATTGCTTGTTGAACCACAGCTTGTACGGGGACTTATCTGCAACTGTACTGGTTCTAGAACGGTTTAAAGTATGAACTGCCGTATTCACAGCTTCAGCCCAAAATTTCTTTTCCATATTCTTTGCATGAAGCATGGTTCTTGCATCGTTCGCATTTCTCTTTCAACGCAGCCACTGTGTTGAGGCGTATATGGCACTGTGCGTTGATGGTGAATACCTATGTTATTGAAGAACAACTTCAACTCATCGTTGACAAACTCAGTTCCATTATCGGATCTCAAAAGACAAATGTTGTGGGCTTGCTCCTCTTGTGCTATTTTCACAAATTTCTTAATATTACTTGCTACTTCTGATTTGTGCTTCAAAAAATACACACGACGAAAATGAGAGAAGTCATCTTTCAACAACAAAAAATATCGCGATCCACCAAGTGAGTCTTCTTCCATTGGGCCACATACATCTGCGTGAATAATTTGTCCACATCTTTTAGATACCTCTTCACGACTTTTAAAACTTCCACGATGATATTTCCCATAGATGCATGATTCGCATGTAAACTCCACATTGATGAATTCGATTCCTTTCCGTAGTAGAAAACCTCTCACATATGACACATGTTGATGTTCTAGACGTTCATGCCAAACGCGTAGTGAATCCTTTTTTGTAGCCACATTTGCACAAACTTCGCCGTCTTGTGATGTCTCAACCACTTTGAAAAACATCCTGAACAACCTCTCATGTCGTGCTCTCACTGCAACAATTTCGTCCCCATTCAACAGTTCATAGCATTTACTATCCGACCGGAATAAATACCCACGATCCATAGACTTTCCTGATGAAAATAAATTCAAATGAATTTCTGGGACATACCATATAACACATCTGTAATATGCTTCCGAATCCATTTACTGCCGTTGTACGCAAGAATTTGAATGTGCCCTTTTCTTTGAGCTACTATCTTCATACCGTTTCCAACAGTAACGTTCATCGATGCCTTCTTGAAATTTTGGAACCACTCACGTCGATGGTCCATGTGGTCACTTGTCCCTGAATCTAAGACCCACATATCCTCATCAGTAAGATTAAAAGAGGCGCTACTATTAAAAGCACCAGTCGATTTTGTTGTGGTTTCGTTGTGCTTATGTGGACAGTCGCGTTTCCAGTGTCCCTTTTCACCACAAGAAAAACATGCTCCTTTGGGTTTTCCATGTTTCTTGTTGCTACGAGTATTATCCTTGACTCGATTCGACAAATTGCCTTTCTTCGAAATATGTCGCTTAATGACCAACGCTTCCACGCTATCCACGCTTTTATCCTTTGCGCTTTTAATCGCAGTTCTTCTGCCATTAGTCTTGCGCGCAAATTGGGCATCGTCTACTCAGCCGAACTGGTTGATTCCCAAGCGCTGTGGAAATGGTTATACTCAGCCGGAAGTTACATACGTATTTTTGTCATTACCATTGAGTCGGAGATGAATTCTTTTTGATTGTACATCTGCTGGACGATTTCCATGAGCTTCGACAAGAAAGTAGCAATGTCGTCACACGGATCCTTTGAAAAGCTGTAATACTTCTGTTGCAGAAACAAAATATTTGACTTAGAAGCCTGCTCATACGTGCCTTTGAGAGTTGTCCACATTTTACGTGCTGTATCGCAGTTCATTATCTGCAACAGCGGCTGCTTGTGACACACACCAGAGATAGCACGTCGTGCCTTTGCATTGGCCTTCTTGCACGCAATAGTTTGTAGCACCAATCATCGGAGCATCTACAGACCCATCCACAACGTCCCACAATTCACCTGCTTCCAAATATTGTTTCATTAAGAATTTCATGTTAGCCAATTACAGCCTCTCTCCAGTCGCTCAATGTTAAATCATTCTCTTTCCATATCTCGATTCTTTTTTTTTTTATTTTTAATAATTTAATTACTTTGAAATTTTTGTGGTATGGTCTGGGCCTATAACCTGTTGCTATTATTAACAAAATGCAAGCCAGATTTGATAAATAATGCTTGGTATTTTATTGGATCAATTGAACCTAAGTAAAACACATTCAAAGTAAAGCAAAGACAAGAAATGAGTGAAAAAAAAACGTTATTTTAAAAACGACATCTAACAATAAAGCTACACGAGCGCCATCGCGTAGTTGAAACTTTAACTTAACATAAGGCGCGCACTGGAAGTTACATGCATGATGTGCTATACCACAAGTGAGGAAAATGTGAAGAAAATACTCGTAGTACTTCCACCAAACATACAATGGAACGACAAATTCCGCGATTCATTTCGCAATAATCTGAACAGATTCATTTCGCAATAATCTGAACATAGAACTAGACAGCTTTTATGCATCAAACACACATCTAACTATCGAGGAACTAACAGAAATAATCAAAATAACTATCCCACAAAACAGCAGACCAATAGGAAAAAAGTAACTGGTAAGAAAAAATGGTTCGATAGAGAATGTTCTCTGGTTAGAGAAAAAAAACGTTCGCGTTTTTGAGGCTCGTGAGGTCTTTCAACACTAGGACTTTCAAGTCCGTGTATGGAGAAGCAAACAAAAATTGTAAACGCCTCTGTTACGAGAAAAAAGAACCATTTGAGCAACAACAAACTGCTGTATAAAATATGTCGAGATCATCTGCCGATTTTTGGAAAGCCGTAAAGCTTTTAAATGCTTAGTCAATTACCAACGCCCTATCTTTGCAGGCAGAGGAATTAAAACACCAAACAAACCTCACCAAGTTTTCAATATGCGGCGTACATGTACTTAGATGCACCATTCTCCTCGTATGAAGTGCAGCAGGTCATCAAAAATTCGAAAGCCAAGAAAGCCCCTGGACACGACCGTATTCCTTTTGAAGTACATAAAAATTGTTCGACAGAATTCTTGGTTGCGCTTACAGCAGAATTTAACCGTATATTTGAAACAACCGAGGTTCCCATGAGCTTCAAGAAGTCATGAAGTTGCTTCAAATTATAGAGAAATCTCTTTCTTGAATACATCGGCTAAGTTGTTTGGTTCTATTCTATGAGATTCTATTAATCTCACAATGGGTAAGAGACAAGAAAGTTATAAATGGATTCTAAGCTAGATTTAGGAAGAATTACTCAACAGTGGACCAAATCTTTTCACTTGTTAATATCGCTGAGATGTACAAGCGAAAACATAACAAACTGTGGACTTCTGTGCGGCGTTTGACTCCGTGAAGCGCTCTTCTATAAGCTGTAAAAATTCGATGACATGGTCTTCCTGGCAGACTCACTGGAAGGAATGCAACTAATGATAAACAAAGTCGACGCGTGTTATAAAACTTGGAATCTCTTGTAAAATCAAAAATTATGATTTTTAGAAGTCATGGCGGCAGGTATTCTAAGAAGGAAAAGTCGACTTATCAGGGAGAAGGCATCGAAATCGTTCGTGGATACAAATTTCTGGGGGTTTTGATCTCGGCGAACTTAAATATGAACACACATCTTGCGGTCAAATTATCCGAAACTAAACGTGCAATTAGTTCAGTCTGGTATCGCTGCACGAAAAATAAGAAAATTACACACAACTCAAAGCCGAAAATATAAGCCAATTCTTTTATGTGGAGCTGAAGTGTGGGAGTATTGTTCTTTTGAAGAAATCGAAAATTTTCTACATTTTTCCACCTGCCTTCCAACACCTAATTATAGGTATGCACCACTTGGAGACGGGAACACCACCTCTTTTCCTGGGTACCTTAAAAATGCATTTTGATTATGTCCTAAAAGTTTTGGCGATGGACCGAGATAGGTTACCAAGAATTGTATTAGATCACATGCTTTCAACTAAAGCAAGCTTCGTAACAAAGTGGGAAAGACTAGCATCTAACAGCGGATTAAATTTAAGTGAAGTCGATTCTGGAACCCTACCTAGCTTTACTAAAATTATTTGATTTTCCAATAGATAGTTAATGCAATATCCAATTAAAAGAATGCTTTAAGTGAAAAAGTCGGTTTACGATTTGCAACCAAACTGCACTATTCCAAGGTCCATGCGTTAAAACCGTCCGAGATTATGAAAGAATTCCTGCCTGCAACTTAAGGCACTGGTGTAACCACAAACACTTCGAATCTTTCGATAACAGTTTTATAATACCAATAGCTTATTATAAATAATAGCAAATTCAAATATATCTTACATTTCCTTTATGTCGGAGACTCAGTTACTCACGAAGAATCGATACATAAAGCTTTAATTCACCAACAGTTTGCTGAAGGAAGTCTTGAGCGTATTACCTGTGATTGAGAATGAGCTGCAAGATAGGTTTTTTTTTCTCCTGCCAGATGGTTTTCATCCAGATTTAAAAAGGTGTGACTTTTCAATACCTTATTCTGAATATTTTTTCGGAACCGAATACACAAAGTCGTTCGGCAATTAGTTCTTTCCATGGTTTCGTTAATTATGCCAACACGAGGCATTAACTTAGTACTTCAGGGATATTTTTTTTCTATCAGTTTGTTGGAGATTTTAGCTGGCATGGTAGGGTAATACCATTCGGTTTTACTTTGGCGATACCTTGTATTCTAACAAAGCTTCTTGTGTTGGCAACTCAATATAGTCAATTCCTTATTTTTGTCTATACACGGCTGTGTTCAGCGATTTCACTTTCAGTTTATAGCATTTGGCCTAAATTGGTTCCTATTTCTTCAAGTAGAAGATCCGCTTTCAACTTCCGAGGCAGATCAGCTTATGATAGAATTGGTTTTTCTAGAAATCTTTGCTCGATTTCCTTAGAATCCTTTAGTTATACGAGTACTTGCCCCGAATTACCATCTACTTTGTGTTTCAGTTTCGACTACTTCGCTTCTGCTAGGATAACAGTTGCTTTAAAAGTTCTACAACGTTGCTACCGCAAGTTTTGTTGCCCGAAATTTTCCGTATCCATTTCGAAAACGCTGCTGATGGTTACTCCCTGGACCGGTTACCTACTTCTTCCACATATCTATCCATTTTTACGGATCTTCGAGACATTGCGTTTTTGTAGATCATTTGTTCAATATTTTTGTCAGATGATTGTTTCCGTCAAGATGTTAACTGTCTGTGCAGATATTAACGCCGCGTTTTCTCTGGATAATGGCTGAGCTTTATGAAATATATTATTCAGAAAATTAGCATAATTTTTCGATAAACATTACGCTTTGCTTTAGAAGAATCAATAACACCGAACATTTTGAATCCCAATCGCACGAATTAGGCCTCTCGTATTTATCATCGTTGTTTTGAGCAATGATAGTCGTAATTCCTGATGGTATTTTCGATATCGATATTGGATTTCCTTTTTAAGTATCTACCTTTAGTCTTGGTCCAGGAATAGCATTCGTTCGGGAATAGTAATCGATCGGGAATAGCATTCGTTACTTCACAAGATCTGTGAATGATTAAGCAAAGTATTTTGCTATATCCCTGATGATATCGCCCTAAAACATCCAATAGCTTATATTTCACACGATGTGAAATCATAGAAAAGTCTTAATATTGGCATCTGAACAACCTACACAATCAGATATATGCCTAAACCTGCCCGATATAAATAAAATGTTGCGCATCCGAAATCATTTCAAGTCAAATTTTCGAAGGCAAAAACTCTTCTGCTTTAGTGATTTAAATTAGTTTGTGAAGTTAGCAAGTGCAGTCCCTATAGTATACATACAAATGCAAATCAATTAAATAACAAACCACGTCTTAAAACTAACAAAACAAAACAAAACAAAACAAATCAAAACAAATATATAAATGTTATATTACCGAAGGTGCTCTATTATTTCTAAGCGTTGCATAGTCAGCAAAATCACTCATCGGATGATTATCCGCATTTCTAGGTTGTATTGTTGCATAAGTATTGTCTACTGGGTGATGTGCATGTTCAATCGAATTCCGTCTGTCCAATTGTGCCTATAAAAATGTTGTTAAAGACAATGCAATACGATCTACAATAGTTGCTGGGTTTCTTAATTCTACAAGTTAGTTAGAGAAAAACAAAAAGAATAACATTCTCACAAGTTCATACAGTTAACAAATATTTACCACAATGGGTAGTCAACATTAAAATAAAAGCTTTGTGCTGTTAGAATAAGCATTAAAAACAAACAAAATAAATCATTCTTACCGGTGCACCATCGGAATTAGAACTATGGTCTGGCTCTGAGAATACCTGCATTGTGAGCTCTTGCTCTTCGTACAGTTTTAATTTTCTAAAAATTTGATCAAATAATCAAAAGATTGGAGAATGTGAAAACAAAACTCTTACTGCTCAATCCACAGCGGATTTTCTGTTGTATTGAGATCCTCAATAATCTGTTTTTTAATCAGCGCTTCCTTCCGTCGATTCTCAACTGGCACAGAGAGATTCCTAAAAGTTGTTTACCCTTAGTCAAATCCACAATCCTCTATCTTATTAAAACACTTACCAGTGCTTAAGACAACAGCATAGCACAATAAAACTGATGACACCAACGAAGAGGACAATAATTAAAGCCACCAACCCAGCTAACGCTAAATCGAATTCCTCTTGTACAATGGTAGTGTAGGCTGGAACTACATTTTCTATTGCAAAGCCAGCATAGTAGTCCTGAAAGGCGGAATCGTTTAAAATTACTCTACAATAATTATTGATGCACTGAAATATACCCTCAAGTAATCATAGTTGGCGTCGATTACTTTTAAAATATCCTCCACTGGGGCAATTTGTTGATTATTGTTATCGACTGCATGGAAGAAAAGATCACACCAATCCATACGAATGCGTCCCATTGAATCAACATGAAACCGAATCTCATCAACGATTATTCGATGCTGCGTGGCATTTCTCAATTCCGCTATTATTTCATCTTGCTCCTGATAAACCTCTTCAGGTGGACGAGAAAGTATTACTCGAATCAGCTGTGACGAGTCAAATATCCAAATCTACAATACAAGAGAACCATCAAAATATGTTGCTTCAGTATAGTGTTGGCAACGTACGTTCACTTTAACCCTAGCCGATCTCTCTGGAGGTTCTACTTCTTTTGCAATCACTTCCAACTCAAATCGATCTTGGTTATACTCAGCCATGAATGCTGCAGTTGTTATACGACCCTCGGGAGAAATGTCTGTAAAACAAAGACCAACATGAGACAAATGAAAGAAGGAATTTATTCCGTCTTACTAAATGGACTAGGCACAATTGACCCTGTTGACTTGCTAGAGCCATACTTGTACAAGTTAGAAACAACAATCATATACTCGATCTTTGCATTCTTTCCATAGTCCTTGTCGGTTGCGTTCACCAATGTTACAAACCCATTCAGAGATGATTTGGCGTTAATTCCAGCATAATATACCTGACAAACATAGAGTCAAGAATGTACAAATAAATTGGTTAGCAAGACCTTACCGATTTTTCAAAGATCGGTTCATTGTCATTCACATCTAGAACTGTGATAAGAACTTTAGCAACGGTGTTGTCTCTTTCCAGGCTCTTAATCGAGAATGCTGCTCGTTCTTCTTCGGAAATGTGAAGATCAGATTTTGTACTCGCAAGGATGTACAAAGTGTAAAAGTCTGTCACTTCCCTACAATTATTTGACAAAGTTTTACAGAGTTTATTCATAGATTGTCTGTACCCACCTATCAAGTGATTTATTAGTGAATATATCACCAGTAGTTTTGTCAACGAAAAAGGCTCCGTCTTCATTGCCCAGGAGCATGTAGTAATAGATGTCTTTATTCTGCTTACTTCTTGCTGAAGCCTGGATTTTTCCAACTTTCACCTCTCGACCACTGTTTTCATTGATTGAGACTTTGTATGGATTAGCTGCATCTGGAAATTCTGGACGATTCTCGTTGGCATCCACAATATTGATACTTAGAAATCGAAGTGATACAAAAGGAGTTGGAGCACCATGATCTTGTGCCACAAGGATTAAATCGTAGCTATTGGAATTGAATGGTTAAATTTTATTTACTCTATGACAACTGAAAAGGCAACCTACTTCGCCCTATCCTTTCGATGCAATTCTCGTTTTGTCTTCAACTCCCCACTGACTTCATCAATGATAAACTCATCAGTTTCGAGTACGTTTTGATTGTTGATCTGAAGATAATATGAGATTCTTCCATCTTCGCCCGTGTCGTTGTCTGTTGCTTTTACAATCATCACTAAGTAATCTTCTTTGATCACGTCCTATAAGTAATTAGTTGTAGAGATTTCAGAAATAGAAGTCACAACACATACAAAGCTTACCCCTGGGATTTCGATAGTCGCATTGGAGAGTTCTGGTAGGGTAAATATTGGCCGGTGTTGGTTTACACCTAAAACACTTATAAATACCGTAGCTGTGCTTTGAAAGGTTCCAGCACCCTCGGTATCACGTGCTGATACAGTCAGACTGTAATTTCCTTTTCACAAATAAATATTTTTCTGTAAATTTTTGTTCAATCACGAGTGCATATAACTTACCCTTCTTCCCTTGTAGACTTTGCGCTGGATAGATTATTCCTGAATGTGAATCGAGTTTGAACAACTCCTTTTCGTTTCCACTGGTAATGAAGTACCGAACTTCTCCAAATATTCCAGAATCCAGATCGTCGGCTTTAACTTGTAGTAACTTTGCTGGTGGATTTAGCGCTGCATTTTCGGCCACTATTGACGTATACTCACTTTGAGTAAACACCGGTGGATTGTCATTTACATCGAGGACATTTATAAAGATCTACACCAATATTTTTTATTCAACAAAGTTCTTACAACATATATAAAAGAGTTGTTTTTTTTTTAAAAAAAACTTACCAAAGCAGTTGCAGATTTTTGCAAGGTTGGCGGTGCTTTGTCTTGCGCCACAGCGGTCAAAGTGATCTGACTTATCTTTTCTCTGTCCAAAATACTGGAATCTGCTACCATGATGCTGCCAGTATATGCGTCAATTAAGAAATATTTATTATTTTCTCCAATCAGAGAATATGTAATCTCGCCAAAGGCACCAATATCTCCATCGAAGGCTTCTACTTTACCAGCAACAGTTCCACGCGGTGAGTTTTCAGTGACATTGAAGTAATACTCTGGCTGACTGAAATGTGGTTCATTATCGTTTAAATTGATTATGTCAACAATGACTTCTGCCGTTGATGTTAGTTGAGGAACTCCAGTGTCTGTTACAGTGGCAGTGAACCGAACTTCCTTCAGAGTTTCATAATTAATACGTGCAGTAGATGTGATGACCCCAGTGGTTTTGTTTATTTCGAAATATGAATTTTCTGAGATATTATATTCGCCTATTGTTGAATCTTCATCTGTCGCTTGTAGAGTTGTGAGGATAGAACCAATTGGCTGTTCCTCGACCATTTGCAGTTTGATGACAGGGTTCTCTACAGTCCACGGAAGATTGAATTTCTAGAGAGATAAATTGTTAAAAAAATAAGAATGATGAGAATTGCATTGACTGAATAGCTTTCTCTAAAATATATTATCACTTGACCGGGTCTCATGTACTCAAGCGCTAAATTCTCAGACGGTATCGTTACCTTGTCGATTGACATTGGGCTCATGTGACTCAATAGCAGTGTCAGTACACCTTTTTGGAAATAAACGACATAACAAAGCGGGCTTAAGAATAATTCTTTGAAGGTTAATATACATAACACAGGTTTTATTGAGCCAGCACTAAGCTCCAATGAATCTCAGATGATAAAAAAACTGAAATTGGTCAGCTAATGGCATTATAATCCAGCTTATTTGATAGCTTCTGAATACTGAAATAACGATGAATGCCACCCTTGCCCGAGTGAGAAACGGCCCTGCAACTATAAGTACTATAAATATACGAGGGCGGGTTAATAAGTCCGTGACTTTTTGAATTTCTGACCTCTTTACTGAAACAGCAACACTGCTCCTGTCAACAGGCATCTGTCAGTTGACTCCTGTCAAAATTTAAACTTGCTGCGTCAGTTAGTTTGTGTTTGACAGCTATTTTTATCAGACTACTCACTAATTTGAGGAGAAAATGGAAAAAAGTGAATTTCGTGTGCTTATTAAGCATTATTTCTTGCGAAAAAAAAACCATTACCGAGACCAAGGCTAAGCTTGATAAATACTATGGGGACTCTGCACCATCGATTTCAATGGTAAAAAAGTGGTTTACTGAATTTCGTTGTGGCCGTACAAGCACTGAAGATGCCGAACGTCCTGGACGCCCAGTTGAGGTCTCTACACCCGAAACAATCGAAAAAATTCACGATATGGTGTTGGCCGACCGAAGATTGAAAGTGCGAGAGATTGTGGAAGCCGTAGGGATCTCGCATGGCTCAGTGGTTTCAATTTTGAATGATCACTTGGGCATGAGAAAGCTTTCCGCAAGATGGGTGCCGCGTTTGCTCACAGTCGACCACAAACGCAATCGTGTAACAACTTCACAGGAAGGTTTGGCGTTGTTTAATCGCAATATGGAGGAGTTTTTGCGCCGTTTTGTAACCGTGGACGAAACATGGATCCATCACAACACACCAGAGAACAAACAACAGTCAAAACAGTGGGTTTCTAAGGGTGAATCGGCGCCAAAGAAGGCCAAGGTGGGTTTGTCAGCGAATAAAGTTATGGCGACTGTTTTTTGGGATGCACGCGGGATAATCCACATTGACTACCTTCAAAAGGGAAGAACAATCAATGGGAAATATTATGCCAACTAATTGGACCGATTCAATGACGATTTGAAAAAAAAACGACCTCATTTGGCCAAGAAAAAAGTTCTTTTCCACCAAGACAATGCAAGGGTGCACACATGTGCAGTTGCCATGGCAAAAATCCATGAATTGGGCTATGAATTGCTCCCTCATCCACCCTATTCTCCAGATTTGGGTCCGAGCGACTACTTCTTGTTCCCAAACCTGAAGAAATGGCTTGGTGGAAAAAGATTTGACTCCAATGATGAAGTCATCTCGCAAACAAAGGCCTATTTTGAGGACCTCGACAAATCATTTTTTTTGGAAGGGATAAAAAAATTGGAGAAGCGTTGGACAAAGTGTATAGAGCTCAAGGGAGACTACGTTGAAAAATAAAATTATTTTTTTTATCAAAAAATCTGTATTTTAATCCAAAAGTCACGGACTTATTGACCCGCCCTCGTATTCCAGCGCAGCTAGGTGAACTTCAGTGCATAAGCAAATTATCATCATTTCGACAGAGGAATTCCTCCAGATAAAACCAGCAATGGCGTCAAAGCTCGACATATTCGGAATTTAAGTCGTTTAAAACCCTTCGACTTCAAGCACGAACGTTGGAAAAGAGATTATGAGTGAGAAATTCTCAAAGATAGTGCTCATACACCTCCAAAATGCAGGTTTTTGATTTTGCAACCAGAGTAGACTCCGCTCTACTACACTTAGGTTCTGTGGAGCCATTGTATGTAATACCCTTTAGAGGAGTAAGTCCCATTTTACTGTCTAGCTGTTTTAATGCCATTGCAAATCTGTAAAGATTGGATTGTATTCGTAATAATGTTCTTCAAAATCTTGGAAGTAATAGGTTTCAAGTATTCTGTTCCTCAAGTTACAGACACTCGCACAGTGACAAAGATAGGGAGGTGAGCCATTATGGGTGCGATCATCCTTGTGATTTATCTTCATGGTATGGTTCCGTAAGAAGTTATGATCCATGAAACCCACTACCAATTTAGACAATGTTACTGTGTTATACGGTCTTTGATCATACTCTGCCCAAAGTTTCCGTGGTATGACATAGGTGGGTTACGATTTCCATCTGTTATTGGATCTTTTTCTTCTTAGATTACACAGAGGTGATTTGATCGACTGTTGTCAACCCGATCGTCATCTATCCCACACTCTGTTTCTACCCTATCTTGCAAACTAAGTTGCTAAGGAACCCGGCAGAGATTCGTATTATGCTGTGAGCACGGCTTTAATTTCAGTTTCAAAAATTGCTGTTATTGCCGCCTGACTGACAATAGAAAAAGTAATATGGGTACGTGATATTGCCATCTTTGTTGGTCGCACAATACCGTATACGAATATATTGACAGAATTATTCTGAAGTTCGTCATCACTCCCTACCAAAGTTTCGGGGTGGCTAGAATGCTTTCGCTGCATTATTCTTTCATTGGTTTTCAGATTCTAACTAAGTTTTCTATCGAAAATTGGCTACCCAAGGGTTAAGGTACCCTTAAAATGTTTGCACACAGCGCAGGCGACGGAAATTTAGGAAGGAAAGAACGATAGGTACCGATGTTCGTTGGTTTTATATATCTGAATGTTACAATGACTAGGAAATAGAGAGCTCGACAGGGCATTCTACAAGCGAGTTGTTCGGCTTAGGAACGAATCACGATAGTTCAGAGTGCGTCTGAAAGTGGGTTTGAGGGTATACTGATGAGCATTCATAGCGAGGCGGGTGCTACGGTTAAAGGTTTGAATGGGCCGAATGCTACTGGCTATTTCTATGGAACACTGGTGGTGAAAATAGCGGTAAAACATAGACATTTCGTCGGCGTTCGAGGGTGTCCATTGCCTGAGTGATATTGGTATCAGCTATGAGTTTAACCGCACGGTTTTGAATCCGGTCTAGCAGATGCAGAGATGTTTTCAGCGCATCTGACCAGAAATGAGCATTGTCTCCAATTTTGGGCGGATGAATGCCTTGTATATTGAGGCCATCGAATATGTGGTCATTCCAACGTAAGATGTCACTGACACACATACCGAGAGTGGAATGTTTATCGGTTTCGACGATGCAAGTGCCATTCATGGCTAATGGCTGGGTGTTTCAATTTCGCTTAAAGGAGAGCAGACAGTATAGTGTTTTGGTTTGTTAGTGGTTCCCAAATTAGTTATGCTGTTAATATCGGAATTTAATGAGCTTAACATACGCTGGCGTTCCCGTTTTACAGACGAAGAATACGGACGTGAGTTCGGAAACGAGTATGAAGAGCAGACAGCACTGTCGTCAGCAAAGGAACATATTGGATTAGAAGTAGCAGACAAGGGATCGTTGATACAAATTAAAAAGAGTGTAGGAGACAGAACGGAGCTCTGGGGCACACCAGCATTTATTTTGTGAATATCAGACTTGAAAGCATCCAAGACAACTTGAATTGAACGTTCCGAAAGGTAATTTCTAATCCATTGAAGAAGAGAGTCATCGATCCCAAAAGCACGCATTTTCGACAAAAGAGCCTGATGCCAAACTCTGTCAAATGCCTTAGAAATATCAAGTGCAACTATCTTGCTTTCGCCAGATTGATGTACGCTTTGGTTCCACTTTTCGGTGAGACATGCCATCAAATCAGCAGTGGACCTGTTGCTACGAAAACCATATTGCCGGTCATTGAGAAGTTTTCGTATTTCGAGATATTTCATTAGCTGACGGTTTATCAGCCTTTCCATGACCTTGGAAAGAAGGGACGTAAGTGCAATGGGTCTGTAGGAGGAGAGAGAAGAAAATTTGCCTTTTTTAGGGACGGGCTGGACAAATGCTGTTTTCCATCTGCTCGGAAAGAGTCCTAAAGAGTAGGATTGATGAAAAAGCTTACACAGTGGTTTTGTCAGCGTGGGAGAACACCTCTTCAGAAGAAGGGGAGATACACCATCTGGACTAGAGGATTTATGTATGTTGAGATCTTTAAGTACTCTTGCTACTACATGAGTGCGAAAGTTGATTCGTCCATTGAAGATTCAACTCACTCAAGTGTAGGCAGAGACAGAAGCAGATTGGCCTTGTCCAAAGAGCTGACAGCTGGAATGTCATTGTAAATGAGCGTTGGGATGGAGGATGAGGCAGAATTTCTAATGCTTTTGACAAATGACCAAAAGCTTTCACTACCTTTGGGACATTGTAGAATTTTTTGCCTCAACTTTTGGTCGTATTAAAATTTCAGACGCTTGAGAAAGACATTGCAGTCATTCCTAGCTCGTTTAAACTTTTCCCGGTTTTCCTCTGTCGGATTGGTTTTGAAGAACCGAAAAAACACTTCTCTAACCCTAACAGCTTCTTTACAGCTCGAGTCGTACCATGCCCTTTCTTTTGGCTTGATACTCTTCATCCGATGAGGGATAAAGGATCTCATTCCGAAGAGAATAGTGTCAGTGATCATATCAGCAACGGCATCCACGTCGTTATTGAGGAAACATAACGATAAGTTAAATTTCCTAAAGAAGGAGTTAAGTCCGCTCCAATTGACTTTCTCATATTGCCATACGGTTCTTTTAGGAATCTTTTCTCTAACTGTGTGGTCGGTGTACGAGAAATTAGACGAGCCTATAGGGAAGAGCACATCAACGGAGTACTTATCAGCGTGAGAAGTTAAAAACAAATCCAGGGTGTTAGCGGTATGACTATCAACGTCTGGTATTCGCGTGGGCTCATTTATAAGCTGCGTTAAGTTGTTTTCCGCAGCGAAGATCTCAATACATCGTTCTTCGGGCATTGTCTGCCCAGAATGTCGAAGCCACCCAGAATTGTGTATATTAAAATCGCCCGTAATAACAATTTCAGTATGAGGATATAGGGACAAGACAAGTTCGGTGTTCTGAGGATTGACCCCGATATTCATACGATGAGTATACGGATTGAGTTTTCTAAGAAATCGCTTATGGTCAGTAAGAATTGGTTTGTCGTAAGCAAGTCTACAACATCTGCATTTGAAATAACTCTAATCCCTCTGTCTTCGTATTTCACATGTATTTCATTAATGACGAGAACAAAATTAGGCCTAGATGGGATTATCCTTACGGCGTGCCTGTAGAGGCAAATACGCTAATCTCAATGTCATATAGTCTCGCATCGATATGCCTTTCATTGACCAGATTCGTAATCACATAAGAGAGAGATAGGCTGGCATTGGAATTCTGCAGCTCCCTCGTCACTTCGCACATTTTGAAATTGTTTAATGCTTGCTCAATGTCTGATAAAGCGGCAAGGTAACATTCTTCATCTTTTAGTGGCATTTCTATACAAACGTACAAAAGACAAAGGCGTCGATTGCGGACTTACATGCTCATTTGTTTTTTAATGGTTTTAAAGATAAAAGATATTAGACTTATGTCTGAAATTCTTGGCAATGTTTTTGATTTATATGTTTTGGGAATAACTTTAACTTCTCGACAGGTTTTAGTTGCATTCTGCGTGTATAAATTCGTTTAAGGACCTTTGGTTATTACGATTTTTTTTAACTTCAGAGAGAGACTTGAAGGTCCACTAATTAACAAACGCGTATCCAGGTGGGCAAGCGATGGACACAAAGCACAGTTCCGTAATCTGATCTGAAAAGATCTTATAAAACACCGACATTTACGCCCTGTTTATCGATTTCATAGAGACCAACTATTCAGAGACATCTTGTTTTGACATTTCTTCTTAGCCTATCGGCATATGCAGATAGCGTTAAATGCCCGCTGCTCTATAAAGTTTTGCTAATGAGACTTTTGATATGAAAAAAGGTTCTGAAAAGATGGCTGTTGGGGTTTCTTTATAATTAAACTTGCTAGAATTGTGCGCCACCCGCAAGCCACTAATATTTCAACAATCTGTACAACTGCTCGCATACGCTGATGATGTTAACATCATATTTATCGCTCTCCTTAGCCCTCAGAGTTGGAGGTGGGATTAACTAATCGCCCACCTGAAAATCACAATGTTGCAAAGCAACTAAGAATCTCAGATAAGAACAGTTTCACCTTAACGAACCTACAAAAGATAAAAAACGTTCGGATCCGTACATGAAATACTGGGACCTTGAACAAGCTACGAGGAGCTGAACAACTAGCGGCCTTCCTAGATTACCGTAAAGAGGATATTATCACCAGTCAGACTTTGTATTTGTTGCTGAAGCGAACGCCTTGTAACAATCCGCACCGAGGCTAAATTCAACATAATCAGGCTAATATGTGTTCCCACTCCTACAGAGACAAACAACTACTCGTACGCTACCAAATAATGTACCATCGAGTCCTTAGTTCTAGTAGCTCTACGAGTCCTTTGAAAAGACTACAAGCAATATCCAAAGTAAGTTTTAGGTCATTTCAACGCGAAAATAAGATAAAAAGACGCCGAAAAGCATAATTTGTACGACACTACATACATGGACTTGGACTTAGGCTAATTGATTTGGCTGCGAGCCACAAAACATGATAACTATCACATGGTTTCCTCAGCTTAATATTCACAAAGGAACATGGGGATCGTAAAAGCATTAGCCAAGTTGATCATCGATGCAAGGAAGTGCCTTGCCCAGTATTATAGATGCCTGATCGTTCCAGGGTCGCAATGAAGACTCAAAACACTACCTTACCTTACTGTGTTAGATGTCACAACAATGTGAGAAATACGCCAGGACATTTGTCGATTACGTATCCGTCAACTTCTTGACAAGTTCTATACGGTCTTCATTACTTGATGTTGATCGATGACAAAAAACCGCCAGAGTTGCCGCAACTGAAGTGCTCGGTTTAACTTGGCCACAATTTAGTGGCAATGAATAGAAGAACGGGAGCGGCCCGTGGGCTCTACGAGCAATAGAGAAAAGGAAAACAACGGCTTTTCCGAAGAAAAACGCTCAAAAGTTTATGCAACAGATAAAAACCGTGTTAAGGTAACGAAATCTGAACATAGACCTGCAGAGATTGGCATTGGCAATCCACATGAACGGTGCTAAGTCGAATGAACTGTACCCTCTTCTCTGCTTCCCCAAGATTCTTTCGCTTTATTAATATGAAAAAAAAAAAACGAAAACATCCGTCGCCCATCTCCAATATGTCATCGACACACTAACCTTATAATATTTCTTCAGTGAATCGTTTTCGAATCCCTGAGTAACTGTGCTCAGACATCTACGTATAGTGTCAATTGAAATAACAACAACACAGCATCATGTGTTCGATTTCCATTGCAGCAGAAGTACCATCAGAAACGCCCTCGACAATAGTTTCTCACAATCCTGAATTTCCCTGTCATTTAGTTAGTTTTTATAAAGCGTAATAAAGTCATCCGGGATGGAGCCGGGCCTATTAAAGCTATCACATAAAAAGTAAAAGCCCCGAAATACAATAAATATAGCGGAGCAAATTAACAAACTACTTCAGAAGACAATCATGTCCAACGACTGCTCCCGTTCTTAAATGTAAAGGCCTACGTCGACAAAATTTCATTTTTAAATTAAGAGAGTACCATGTTACAAGTATTTAAGCGACACTACACTTTCTGTTAGCCTACTTTGAAAATTGACAAAGAAATCTACATAATAGAAATACATGACACATTTCAGCTCATTTCAAAGACAGCGAACTAATTTCTGATTTAGAGATTTTGTTTTTTAAATTTTTGTTTTATTTAAGAAAACATGGAAAATTCCAATTTGAAAATTCTTTTCATAAATATATATTCGATACTTTTCATAGCGGGAACAACGTCTATTCGTCGGCTTCAACTTGATCTAATCGAGGTAAACTAAATCAAGACATTACCGCATGCAAAGTCTTTCACTCCATAACTACAGATCGAGACTACGCTTAACAACATCGCTACATGCGTTCCACTTGTTCCAGAAATTGCCACGTTAATCCTTTCTTCGTTTGTGATTTTCAAATTCTGTGTAAAATATTTCAGTTTGGCTGCACACGTCATAGCTTTGTAAGATCATACACATTTCTTCACTGCAATGGAACAGTAATTTCAAATATTTTTCACCCTTAGGTATTCCATATTAAACAATGAATTGAGTGACCTCTTGATACCAACGATTTTACTTCAACTTCTACAAAATATTATTTTAAATTTAGTGGAACTATCCCTGGGGTGTATTACATGCCGATACTATTTGACTAAAGCAAAGATGGCTTGTAAGTTCTTTTACGCTAAGATGATCTTTAAAATAGTGTTTGGAGCAACTATCTTGTAAGATGTTTTGAAAAATGCCAGTCTTTACGATAAACTTACGTAAATTTTAGGGACATTTACTGGAAATTGTATAACCAAATTAGATATCCGATTTTAAGGACCATTCCAACTAGAGAATTTCTAAGACGTGTTTCGAAAGAGACAACAATTATTTCGACTTCAGAAGAAAGTACAGATGAGTCTGCAGATCTCTTCATTTAAAAAAAAATCAATAGATTGTAAGTGTTACCGTCAAGTCATTCAATAAAACTGAAATAGTCTGTATCCACTGATATAATGCGTAAGCCAGTATACAGTGTGAAAATTGTTATTAAATAAAACATATATGCATGTATGGAACACAAGATCGTCCATGTGACCGCCAAGAGCAAAATCAGCACCGGCTCATGTTCAAAATATTGATAGATAAAAACAAGTCTAATAAGTGAAAAATCATCCTTAATTGCTCGTTTCCGCTTGCCTTTAATCTAGTTTTCGAACCAAATAAAAGCTTGTGAGTGATAGGATAGGATACTAAAACCTGAAATGTCTCAGCGCCGGTCTATTGTAAAGAGCTATACGGAATTATGTGTAGGAAATCTATCCATTTAATGTTGGCAGGATTTCAATTAACAACAGACGGTACTAGTGAAGAGATAAAACTAAGAAAATCTCTGGTATTTCTTTCTGAACACAAAGTGAGAAGGTCCTACCACTATACAATACGTTGGCTAGTCTAATCTTGCTTCCGAATAGTAAATTTGATCTCTTTCGAAAGAAATGAGGAAGAACATAAACCAATGAGTGCCGTTACTCAAGCTTGGATGATTTTTAAGTGCTGCTAGATTCTCTAGCCCGAAACAATTACTACCTAGTCTTGCCATAAGTTCTGTTACAAATATAAAACGCTATAAAAACAAAGCCAGTAAACATATTGTGTTCAAAATTGTTTCATTTAATAGATCACAATATTGATTATTAAAAAAAATTGACTACCTTTTGCTTTAACACAAGCTTCCAAACGGTATGGCCATTGGACTATAGTGGCACGCACGGTTTCCATGGAGATCGTGGACGCTAGTCTGGTTAATGCTCTTTTAAGGCTTTCCAAATTTCTGTGGGGAGTCTTGCAAGTCATGTTCTCCAATTCTGACAACAACCCATAATCCAGTGGATTCAGATCTGGACTCCCCGACTGCCAATCTTCTGCCGCTATAAAGACAGGAATATTGACTCTGAGCCAATTCTGCGTGGTTTTGGCTTTGTGCGCTGGAACACAGTCCTACTGGAAAGGGTATTGGTCAAACCCTTCACAACACCCACTAGCACATCTTCTTGGTAAACCTTCGCACCAGTTTTTACGTCTTTTTCACAGAAATGGAGGGATGTGATTCCATGGTGAGAGAACCCCCACCAAACCATTACGGAAGCGGGATGATGTCCACGTTGAACCCTTGGAACAACTTTTTTCGCTTCCTTAGATGAAGTGGCATAAATTTTGTCATTTTGTTTGTTGAAAACTTCTTCTACGGCAAAGATTTTTTCTTCCGTAAACAGAATGTTTTCATGGCCATTGTCCGCGTGCCACTGCAAAAGTCGCTTGCATCTTTCCCGCATAATTTTTTTTAGTTGAGGAGTTAGAAGATGACCCGTGGACCGACGATAGGCTTTCATATGCAGATCACCTCGAATCAGCCTAGACATGGATCTGGTTGATATATCCAATTCCTTGGACATAATCTTCTGCTACCTAAGGGGATTTCTCCGAATTCGCTCACACACTGCCTTTACTATCGCATTTGTACGGACGACGTGCGGGCGACCACTTCTTGGCCTGTCCTCTACTCCAGACAATTTGCCAAAGCGAGCAATAGCGCGATAAACGAATATTGCCGATATTCCGAGTGGTTTTAGCAACTCGAAAATTTGGCCAGCACTGTTTCCACACTTATGCAACACTATTACCGCCACTCGATTCTCTTTAATCCCTCCATGTTAATAGTTTGCAAACCGAAACTTTGAAAACACTGCAATGTCTTCTTTTTCAGAGTTCTCTTTTTTACATTCAAGAATTGTTGGGAAATGAATAAATTCTCGTCTAGCAATATCTTTTTTAAAAACATCCCACTTACGACGAAAAGCAGACACGCTTTGTATCAGATCACATATTAATTTCCCATTTCCTTGTAACTCGATGTTCAGCTCATTTAAATATTTCAGAACATCTTTTAGAAAAGCCTCAGTTAACACATTGCGCTCTTTTGTTATGAACTCCAAGTGCTTCCTTGCCTCCGGTATATCCAAGCTTTGCAAGAAGGAGATAACTTGTTCTTTTATCAGCCAGAAACGTTCAATTCTGTACACTGATAGGATATTAGACCTGCATTCTTATCTCTTATTCTCTTTACTAATCCTTTTTCTTTGTCAATCATCGCTGGAGCCACTGGACACGACTTTATCATAACTCATATTAGATTTTGTTATGAATTCATCAAAGGTCTTGAATAAATCTTCTCCGCGAGTGTTAGCTTTCAACGGAAATTGTTCTTCCCTGAACATTTCACTTTGAATGTCAAAAAATCTCACGAAAATAGACAGTTGTTCACCATCAACAATGTCACATGATTCACCAAGTGTTATGGCGTAGCAAGGTGCTTTTTGCAGAATTTCGAGCAAAGTGCTTTTGACGTCAGCAGCCAAAATTTCGATTCTTCTTGTATTACTTCCTGCCGATAATGGGATATACTTTGAAATGCAGCGACAATATTCTTTTTCTCTTCAAATAGTGCCGTGGCCACTTCCAACATATATTCTTGTACCATCTCAGAATGCGAAAATAGTTTCTGGTGTTTATTAAGCGTCCAGCACACACATAACGCTGCTTCAGTGCATTTTTCTTGCTCGCTCATGCAACGAACTAATAAGTTCGTGCTTTTCGTGTAAGAAGCTAAATGTGCCTGGAGTTTTTCTTTACGAGCTGCACTGACAAAAGGAATATCTTTGTGGAATTTCTGATGCGTTGTTTCGTAATGTCGCTTTAAATTTTCACTTTTGACAATAGCAACAGTTTTATTACAATACATATGAGGCATACTGGAACCGCTCGAGGTTTATCATCAGGCAGCGTAAAACAATATTGTTCAGTCCACTCGGTCAGAAACTTCCTATTTTTACTCTCCACTTTTTGCTTTTTAAGATCCATTTTAATGGTACGAAACATTTTTAAGCACGAACAATTATAAAACAAAAACGAAAGCTCGGCAATAAGATCACACAATACGACTGACAACCGACTCGACCGCAGAGAATTGAATAGGTAGTCGGCATATTTAAAAATATTTGAAAGTCCAAGGCTTAACCTTCCACCTCTTGCTGGCCACCGTCTTTGAACATCGGCTGGAGCTTGCGCCTCTATCGTTTGAATATAGCTAATTTGTTCGGACTGAAATTTCTCTATTATCTTTTTTTTAATTTGGTGACTTCCTCAAATGCGCGTACTTTTTATAAGATCACGTTTCTTTTTACACCCGCTACCATTTTAAATTTCCGTCGCTGTAATTTTTCCTTTATATTTCTCGTACATCGTCTAACACTGTAATGCGTATGTTACGAATGACCTTTAAGTTTAAGCGGGACTTTTCTGTCACAAAATGCAGCTGCGTTTACTCGTCATTTAAGCCAACCCACACAGACTCTATGCGCGACATCGTAACCGCAATTTCCTTCGTGACTAACGACAGAGTCTAAGTATTTAAATTTTACGCAATTAAGCACGATGTCAACAATGCAGAGATTTGATCTTAGTATGACACATTCGTTATGTTCTAGCGCCTATAGAGAGTTGCCTGAAGGGCTGCCATATTTTTGCTTACGATAGCGCTATCATCAGCGAAAAGAAGAGAAATCGACCCGTACGCTACTCTATTAATGCAGCATGACAGACAATCTTGCATCTTAGGACATCTTAGGTAGGATTTGGTCCATGTCTCAAAGTGACGGGAAAACCCAAGTTTTTTTTAGTTTAAAAAGGATAAGTTGGTGAGAAATTTTATCGCATGCCTTGCTGAAATATGTGGAAATTGAATCGACTTCATCACCGTCTTCTAAAGCACAAAGCGTCCTAGAGACAAACTTAGTTAGATTAGTGGTGGATGATTTACCTTTCATGAAACTGTGTTGATTTGTGCACATAGTTGTCCTACAGTATGGGAGCAGTTGTTGATAGACTATGCTTGGGTATGCAAGAGAGTTTTGCTATGGGGCTATAATTATCGACTTCGGCCTTACTTCCTTTTTTATGAATAGGGATGATATTAAATTCCTTCCCAAGGAAGTTGTCCTGTCCTTTTGAAACGGACAAGTTAAATAGAGCAGTGAGAGGAGGACCAAGATGGGTTACACCCTCTTTTATTACACGACGGATGGACGAGAAACCATCTTTAAATTTGGTAAGGAGCTGACATGCAGTCCTTTCGGAAGGTATATGGAACCGATTAGGCAAAGCAAGAGAAAATTAATGGGTAGAAAGTTGATAGGGCAAGATCAATGTTAGTTTTCTCAGCAATAAAGTCAAAGTTAATGTTGCTTATTAGGCTTTTAGTTAGTAAGTCGATTCTTCAGAAATTAAATGAAAATGAATTTTCCGAATCCACACATGCCGTTTTCATATGAGTATATAATTGGCAAAGGGGGATGAAGGCGGAAGTGACACATTTATCCGAATCGGATGTGAAGACAAGGTCGAGTTGTCTTGTCACTGTATTAGGTATTCTAGTAATCTGATATAGACTTGAGTTCACCATTAATATTTCTATTTTAGACGACGAAGTAAGAGAGACGAAATGAGACGAATCGTCGGAAGGCGCCCGTTTTAGGTCAAGGAGGTTGAAATCCCCTACTAGAATAATAATATCCACTGCTTGAACTATAGGTCTATAAGACTCAATTGGTTGAGAAGGGTGAGTATAACAACAAAGCACATAAAGACAGTGTTTGGGAGCGTAATGTTGACACATACTAACTCAAAGTTGTCAGTGTGAGAAATGTCAACAGGAGTTGTGTGAAAACAGTTCCGGATTGCTAGTAAAACACCTCAGCCATAGGGATTATCAGCTCTTTCAAATCCATATTTTCGAAAAACGTTGACATTTGGAGGAAACAGCTCCCTGGTTTTTAATGTCAGGAATTAGATTTGTTTCAGTAAGACGCGCTTTACACAGCGCATGTTTAGAGAGATTCAAGTAAGTGCAAAAGGGAGGGATAAGAGAAAAGGCTTTTCAAATTTGAACGAGTTCTTTGTAAGTGGGAAAGACGTTTGGAGTTGACATGCGAAAACAGCGTAGGAAGATCTTATACGAAAGGTCGTATACCGCACGTCTCAGGGATATTTTGAGATCTTATTCCCGTCCAAATAAGATCTCTGAAAACTCAATGAAATGCTTTTGTCAACTCCAAAACTATCGTTAAAGAGACCTTTCAAAGCTTTGTTTTTCTATCTTTATCAGTAAACCTTGAATCATGTTAAACATTGAATTATGTCTCCTGAAAAGCCGCATTAGTTTCAGCGATTGGTATTTGTTTTAATTTCTCGTATCGTATTTGCCTTTATACAAAGGAACAAAAAGCTCTCGCTCCACGAAAAAAACACGATTTCCTGTTGTCGCCCACACTTTCGAGTGTATCTATACAGCCCGATTGAACGCCGGCGGTCCATTATTTTTGATGCTTCGTTAACTTCGGCCTCCGTAAATCTGCCGTTTGCTTCGCTCTTCGTAAGGCGTTAAAGTGATATTTCTATCTATTGCAAAACTCATTGGTCCTCGCTGTTTCCCAGCTCATCTTCCACATATTTCGGCGACAGAATCTCTTGTTTCCGATAGTCCACCACTTGGTTTGTAGAACGCATGAAATATTGATTATACGTTCCCGTAATAAACTTTTTCCCGCAAATCAATCCTCCATTGTCCAGAAGAACTGGCCGGTAGGGAAGTGTATTCATAGACATTCGCTTCCATTCGACATAGTTTCGTCCCATTCTGCTTTCGGACGCTGGTATGTCTGAATGAACGAATATACGAGCATATCGTATCTTACTTTTCCTCCTCATACTCATCTTAGGTGTTTAAGGGCCTGAATATGATGTACTTATGTAGTCGCGTTTTATGATAAAGAAGGGAACGAACTGCGGCAATTTTTTATAAATTTTTGCCGCACAGTACATATAAAATTGATTTCTCTATATCTCTACCAAAATGGATGGGAGTATCTAAAGCATTTTTTTCTAATTAAACAATTTTGGAGTGCAAATTTCGTATTTAACAAATAAAATAAAATAAATAGCTTACCGGTGGAACTTCATTCACATCAATAATTGAGATTATTAACAATCCTTTGCCCTGCTGTGTAGTAGGAGCTGTACTATCCGTCACCAAAACTGTTATCCGAATCACAGCGAATAGATTCCTTTCTAACTTTTTATTAACAACAACTTTCCCATTACGATTAACTGCAAAGAATTCCTTAAACTCATCTGCATTTTCCACTTCTTTGCCATCCTTATCGATGGCAGTTATTGGATCAGTCGCAGCAAATTCAAGTGCTGTATGAGTATCTACATCTGGATCGATTGCTACCAAAGTGTACACAACTGTTCCCACACCGGCATCTTCACGAACCTGTAAAATGTAGTCAATTAAAATAAATTTTAGTTGATTAAAAGATTTTTAGAACGAACCTCAGCACGTTGTGTAGCCGGGGTAAAATACGGATCCTTATCATTACTATTTATCACTGTGACTGTAAGTGTCGTTGTTCCCGAAAGACTAGGTGTACCCAAATCTGTTGCTAAAACTTCAATTTGATACGTATTCCTACGATCATAGTCTAATTTCCTTGAGACAAATATTTCTCCTGAATTCTCATCAATACGGAAGTCATCGAAACTTCCTTGTTGAATGCGATATCTAAGGATATACGAGTATAAACAAGAGAAAAGAAAATTAAAAATTAAACCAAATCTCACCTCAACTCTGCGTTAATTCCAGAATCCAAGTCCTCTGCTTCCAATCGCTCAACACTTGTTCCAATTTCAGAATTCTCTTCAACAACTGCTGAGTATTCATCTGATAAGAAATGTGGTGCATGATTATTTACATCACGAACGGTGATATTGATTCCACAATTTGTAGAGAAAATTCCATCATTTGCTTCCACAGAGAAAATCAAATTGTCTGATTTTAGGTGTGTTACATCGAGGGTTGCATTTGGTTTGATTGTAATTTGTCCGGAACGTTTGTCGATATCAAAAATACTTTCTATTTGTTCGTTACCAATGATTCTAAAGAAAAAACACACACACACAAAAGGTACATAGGTGTTATGACTAGAAAATATAAGAGAAAGTTGAAACTAACTTGTAGGTAATGTCTGAAACAGTATCGGCATCTCTTGCTTTAACCACCAGTGGTGAATCGAATACCTGTGATCCTTCATCTACTGAGGCTCTGTACAATGGACTTTCACATACTGGTGGTGAGTCGTTAGAGTCTGTTACAGATATCCTTAACGACACCACTGATGTCTGACCTTTTCCATTATCATCTGTTGCCTGAAATCACATTTGAAAAATGTTCCTTTACAAAAAAAACAAAACAAAAAAATCTGGTAACAACTCACTTTGTACGACAAAAAGTACGTAGTTTCAGTCTCATAATCTAAACACGTTTTTTGTGGTTCGGAAACCACTTCGTTTGTTACTTCATTGGAATTCGATTCTTCCTTTGTTGGTTTTAACATTCCATCATGTTCGTCCTTCGTATTAATCACCGTATATTCAACTGTCGGCTCTGTATTGATTTCAATGTTCACTAATCCACTTAGTCCATCTGTTGATATGTTCACTCTATTGCCAGCTCCATCGACCTCATACTCCTCGAAATCACGCTTCCTTCGTACATGTTCTACATCGTTCTTCGTTTCCATTTTCTCACAATCAGCTAAAGTTATCACTCCAGTCTCTTCGTTTACATGGAACAATTCTGAGCCAGTACCGGAAATACTATACCGTATTCCAGCATCGCCATAATTTCCGGAATCAATGTCTTTCGCGGTAATCGATGTTATATACTGACCCGGAAGGGCAGATTCTACAACAACACAACAACAGAAGAAAACAATTTAAACTTCCCCTTCGATTATAATAAATTCAGAACAACAGTAAAACAAAAAACTAGAAAGACAAAAAAGGAGAAAAAGGAGAAAAAAAACTATAACAAACCGGAAACTGAGGCTGAATACGATTCCCGTTCAAACATTGGCTTATTATCATTTGCATCCACGACGGAAATGGTAATTGTTGCGGTAGATGAAAGTTTAGGATTTGTTTCTGTTTCCTCGGCAATAACCTGAAAGTTGCAATTGTCGGGAGGTTCCACGTAGAATGAGTGTTAAATTATGATTTTACTGATTTCCTTTTATACACCACCCCCCACTTAGTGTGCAAGGATAAATTTGGTGTGCATAAAACTTACCAAAACAATAAACTTCCGCTGATTGGGGTTCTCATAATCTAAAGTTCCATCGCCAACGCGAATATTTACTTGTGAGAATCCCGTCACAAACTTTGGTTCAACTTCAAACACTCCAGAGACGTCATCCAGGCGTAGGGAGAATTTTGAATTAATGCCCTTTAAGTGAAGAGGGGTTAAGACGAGAAAAAAAAAAAACAACAACAAAGAGAAAAGTTAAAGGATTCCAATGTAGTTCTAGTAGTAGCAGAGTAGTAGTATTGGTGTTACAGGCTGTTCTTTTATGGTAATACAAGGGGATGTTTTCATTGAAAAACAGATGTATTCTTTTCTATTCATGTTTACTTTAAAAGTTAAGAAGGGGATGCTTTTTACTCGTTAACAAGTTATAAATAATGCAAATGTCAGTCAACTGTGTCCTAAATTTTTGGCAAAACTCCTTGAACTTACCACATCCCGGTCGGTTACATTCATGTCAAGGGCCAGAGGTGTACCTGGTGCTGTATTTTCCAACAGAGATACTTCATATTCTTTCTTGTTGAACATGGGAGGTGAATCATTTACATCTCGGATTGTAACTGTAGCTTGAGCAGTAGCTGATGTAAGGTTATCATTTCCTGGAACTCCATCAACTAGTTCACGAGCCTATTTAAAATAAAATGGAAAACTCAGTTAACACATGGTTTAAGAGGATTATTTAAGTGCTTACCCGAATCATCAAGGAGATCAGTCCGGTGCTGTCATTAAGGGCTTCTCTATCAAGAGGTTTGGCTGTCCTTAATTCACCAGTTCGTTCATCCAGAAGAAAATAGTCCATTGGATCTGAAATTTATATTTTCTCGTGAAATTCTGGCGACAATAAAATGATTTTTTTTCCAACTTACTGGTTAATAAGTCGTAAACAATTCTCCTGGGCTCCCCAGTATCACCGTCACGAGCTTGAATTTTTAGTACCAAAGTTCCAATTGGACTGTCTTCGTCGATTACAGTTGACAAAGATCCTTGAAAAACTGGTGGTTTGTCTTGAATGTCCTTCACGCGTACTTCAAAATTCGTTAGCGCTTTATGAACGCCGTCCTGGGGGATGGAAATGCTTTATTTATTTTGTTTTCTTTTATTCGAATGTCGGTCCCACTCACCGTTGCTTCAATTTGGAAATGATATATCATCCTCTGATTGTAGTTTAAGGCGCCATTTAGTACAACAGCTGCTGTTAGGACATCCTGTGTGCTCTTTGTGACCTCTAAACGAAATCTGTAAATAGAAAGACGTATAAAATACTCAATTTACGATGTAGAAACACAAAATCGTACTTGGAGCACGCTTCTGGGCTTTGATCTTGTGGAACACAAGATATATCCAAATCATCACCAACAGTGTCTTTATCCTTGACAAGAATTTTATCAAATATCGTTAGTCCAACGGCAGAATCCTCATTCACATCGGCTTCATATGGTGTCTGCATCGAAGGAAATATTAATATCTTTCAATTTTATACTTCCATTACCATTTACATTTTGGAATTCCGGCGGATTGTCATTCTCGTCTAAAACAATCACAGTGATCGGCACTTGGACCACATTATCTTGATCAGATTCTCCTTCGGGATTTACACGATCTCGAATTGTGACCAAAAACGTTAAAGAGGCTTTCTCCTCTCGATCCAACGGTTTGATAAGAGTAACATTACCAGATTCTGGGTCAACTGTAAAGTAATCAGAACCTATGGAGCCAAAGGTTACATTGCTACCTTCGGGATCGTACCCTTCTAGACGATGAACCACCGAACCGACGGTTTTGTTTTCGGAAAGAACAATGTTGTTCATCACTTGGGTGAATACTGGAGGGAGATTTGTATCACCTTCAAAGAAACAAAATACAAAATTAGTCTTGGATCATTCTGAAAGGTTAAGCAAACTTACATTTTGTTAACTGCGCCGAGGCTAACACCAGAAGCGGTAGAATTATTTTAATGTTAAGCATGATGGGGGATCTGAAAAGAGAAGAATAAGCATTTAGAAATGTTGTATGGTTATATTGGCAAATTATTAATTTTTTGAAACTTCGAAGGTTGTGGGGCTTGGATTTGATACACTCAGGATAGACAAAGTACAATAGAATGATTAAATGTAAATTAAAGTATAAGAGATGCTGCTGTAAATAATATAACTTAAAAAAAAAATATTAATAATAATTCACATTAGAACAATTCGTTCTAAAATTTTTATTTGAAGAGAAAAGCCTCATTTATTTTTAAGAACAATCCGGCGCTCTTTTTTAGAGAAGTCGTCTATAACTCTACTATACAAATTATGCGATGATTTGAGTTTTTTTAAAAGTTCTTTTTCAATCGATAACAGCGCTAAAGATGATAGTCGATCCTGAGATTGTGTGCTCCTTAAATACGTTTTAACGCGCTTCATTGTGGAAATGTGGAATATTTTATCGGTTGCAATGTTTTTAGCCCACTGAAGAGTACACATAGGAAAGCTCGCTCTTTAGTTTTTGTAAGTCGAAAAATGTTCCATAATTTTGTTGCAAGTTAAGAATTAATGCTTCAGGAAATTGCCTTTGAAAGTCTTTAAAACAAATTACGCCTAATAGGACGATATATTGTAGTTTCTTAATTTCAGCAAAGCGATCAATAACATTTTTTATAAAAGTAGCAATTATGAGCAGAAATTTATCTCTAAAGAATTCTGTTTTTTTCATGTTGACCGATAAGTTTGCGTTTTCTTGTGTAGTTTTCCGTATTATGCTGTCCGAGAAAAAGCCACATAGAGTCGAAGCCATTTCTTTTCTTTCTTAAAAGCTCAATGTCGAATAAAATGTTAGCATTATCAAACACTGACGAAAAAAGTTCTAAATAAAAAGCAAAATCCATGTCGTTAAGACAATACTTCAGTCCCCTGGCCTTTATTATTGTGTCCGAGTCCCACTGTTCTGGGTCATTAAGCATGCTTTCAAATATGTTGGCTAACTCAGCTTTATATTGCTTAATCATATTTAAGATCCGACCGCTGTAATTCTAACGTGTAGGGGCTGCCGTTGGAAAACGTCGTTTTATTTCACTGTCAAGAGCCCAAATTCGTTTGGATGACTTACAAAAAAATGAAGAAAAAGATGCTAGCGTTTGGAAGAACCGACTGCATCCGGGTACACCATTAATCGATTGAGATAGTACTAAATTCAATTTATTAGCGTAACAATGAACAAATATAGCACTGGGGCAAATTGCTTTGATTTTCTGCTGAAGCCCATTATGATCCCCAGCCATGACGGCAGCACCATCGTACGTTTGAGCAACCAGTTTCTCATTACATTCAAAAGCGTTTAAAATTGTTTCAATTTGAGCAAACAAACGTTTAGCGGTCCTATCCTGGCTTACGTTCAAAAATCTTTCCTGTGCAGATTCGTTGGAATCGATGTACCGAAAAACTGTTGAAAGTTGAGACTTGCCGGAAATATCAGTCGACTCGTCCACAATAACAGACACAAACTTAGCTGTTTTAATTTCTTGTTGTATCTCGGATATTAAAACATTTGAAACCGAACCAATTAAATCGTTTTGAATGTCCTTTGAAATTCCTTTAAATACTTTTGAAAGACTTAAATGGTTTTTAAGCACAATATCTGAGCCACTTATAAAGTATAACAGCTCAACATAATTGCCTCGATTCTTTGAATCAACCCTTTCATTGTGCCCTCTAAAAGTCAGTTCTTGTTTCGACAAAAAGCAAACTACATCAACCAATTTGGTAATTATATACCTGTTTGCTATAACTTCTTTATTATAGTTTTCAACACTTATTTTATATTGCTCACTAAGCGAAAATTCAATTCCAAACCGTTTTAGCTTTATTTGCGCGTCAATATGACTTGGGGAGTATTCATGACGTTTTCGAGCCTTACTTAAGTTGTTTAAATCACAAAATCCGCTTTTACACCAAACATTTGTATCCGTAGAAAAAATAGTACAAGGCCAACAAAACAATTTTGATAGATTTGAACAACCGCATATCCAGGAGATATTTTCGTAAATTGTTGCATTAAAATGTCTCTTGAACTTTTTGGTGTTTGATGTTATGTTTAATAACGGGGAAGGTTTCGTACTTTTAATAATTTTTTCTTCTTCCGAAAACAACAATGAACTGAAATGGCAAAATTCATTGCAAAATTAAGAAGATGAGGTGGACAATTTTGGTAAACCTTTGGGGATACACAGCATCTATGGGCGCCACGCCGTTGGTAAGCACCATAACTCTGTAGTTCTGGTTAGGAAGGACCAATATAAAACAGCTTAAAGCCTTTCATCGCCATCACGATTGAGAGTTTACATATAACATATGCTCATGCAACCATCGTTTTCTTAGTGTTGCGGTTTGAAGATAGAGCAATGTATAACTATTTAGGAACTATTCATCAAAACCAGGTAGTAAGCAGGCCATTTCTTGGAATTCTCCCGAACCATCAAACATCTGTGAAACGTATTTTCATATCAGATGCAAAACATATTCATCAACCATTCAAGGGTATTTGTAGGCATAAATTAAATAAGATACAAGTACGATCAAAAATATATCATACCACCTTGATGAAAAAGGTCCCGTGTGGCGCTCCCATTGTTCCGGTTTGAGTTCTGTTTCTTTTTGTTAAGTTGGTAAATCTGTTGTTGACATTCCCTCCAAATCTTAGCGTCATAGCTTGACATTTGCAAAAGTTACGTAGCCAAGAGTACATCTATCTCTGTGTGTGTTGGCGATTTTTTACAATTTTAGAAATGGATTTAAATTTGCAACAACGAACTTGTACTCGCATTAAATTTTACGTAAAAAACGGATTTAATGCTGCGCGAACGTTGAAAATATTGGAAAAGTGTTTCGGCAACAATTCTCTAAGTACCAGTGGCACGAGCGGTTCAAAAGTGGTCGTGAGTCAATCGAAGATGATGAACGCAGTGGCAGACCATCGACATCGAAAACCGACGAAAACATTGATGAAGTAAAAGAAATGTTGGTCAATAACCGCAAATTAACCATCAGAGAGATAGCGGAGGATTTGAATATTGCCTATGGATCCGTCCAAGGCATTTTGGTCAATGATTTGGGTTTGTGTCGTGTAGCAGCAAAGTTGGTGACAAAAGACCTCAATTTCATGCAGAAAAGAGACCGTGTTGACGTCGCAAAAGAGATGATTTGCGCGCGGCTGAATCCGATCCCACATTCATCAAAAGGATCATTACTGGAGACGAGACGTGGGTTTATGAGTACGGCACGCAATCTAGACATCAGGCAAATGAATAGCGTTCACCAAATGAGCCGAGACCAAAAAAACCACGTCGTTTTCAGTCAAAAAAGAAGGCAATGCTCATGGATTGCATGGATTACAACGGTGTAGTGCATCATGAATCTTTGCCAGAAGGCCAGAGAGTAAACAAAGAGTATTATTTGGGCGTTATGAGACGTTTGCGTGAAGCAATTCGCCGAAGGAGACCAGAATTGTGGGCAGAAAACTCGTGGATTTTGCACCATGATAACACACCGGAGCACAATGCCATCATTAATCGTAATTTTTTGACGAAAAATGCAACAAATACCATACAACAGCCATCGGATTCACCCGATTTGGCTCCCTGTGGCTTCTTTCTGTTCAATCGAGTTAAAAAACCACTACGGGGAACGCGTTTCAGCAGCCGAGAGGAAGTAATGGAAAAATGTTGCAGTCAATGGGAATTATTTTGAAGGAGACAATATATATTTAGATGAATAAACTTGTATTTTTAATTTGCTGAATAAATTCCGGAAATTTTTTGATCAAGATGGTATTTAGTGTTCATTTTAATGAGATAGAGTCCTAAATGCTCGAAAGAGTGACTTACAAAAGATCGATAAGCTGTGCTTTGCCTAAAACAGTCAAGGAATCCATATACCTGAGGTCGTGTTCAAAATATAATATCATTATTTTACCGAACTAATCAAGCGATGCGGATTGTAATGAAGCGTTCCCCCAGACATTTGAAGTTTCTTTTTACTTCTTTTGCTCGGCCCAGGCTATCGAAATTCGTGGATGCCGTCTAGGGCCTGCGCTAGTTATACGCCTGCTTAAAGACCATTCCAGGTATGCAGCCGAAAGTTGCTGTAACTTTTTTCATTTACTGTGGTTGCGTGATTTAGTGGTTTACCTTGTCGGCCAGTCAATCAGGCAGCACAACCCCCAACCTAAAGTTTCGAATCCATCAGACGATAGTACCAGTAGACCAGTACGGGAGTGTGAACGTTTTCGTTGGTTCGACAGAAGCTCCTCCATAACCATCTCTATTTCGATAATCTCTGAAACATCTTTACATAACCTGAACTCCGAGCATGTCGAAGTTGTTCAAATGAGATTATCGCTAGATCTACCTCTGATTTCGATTCCATACGTTCTCCCTTACATGAATCAAAATGAACCTAAATTCGGAGTAGCGTGTCTTGGCTATAGCAAATCAGTCATTTCACACGATCTCTCCTATGGTGCAGTAATCAAAAATCGAAGTGAATAATGGAAGACCTCCTGTTGCCATTATCATCATCGTCGTCGTCATTATTTTCGTACTTCTTAGGGAAAGAAAAAGCCACAAAAAAAAACCTAAAAATAACCCAACTCCCATATGTTCGTAGCTCGCAATGATTAATTATTTCAATTTCTACCACAAGCAAAAAGTCGACGCTTACAAGAGTACCACCTCAAGTTTCACGGAATTTTCTTGTCCAAAAAAAAAGTACCCTTATCCGTAGATACTTGTATTTAAATGTAAGATAAGAGTAACCCCATTGTTGCCACGAGTGATTACATCTATAAAATTGATTGACACAACATTAAATTCATTGTCATCAGCTGTAGTAATTTAATAAAGTCAAAGTCGTTTCGGTACGACACAATGCGAACTTGTGATGAGTAAGCGAACTTTATTTTAGTACACACACTTATACTCGTACATACAATATGTTATGTACACGTACGTTGAAGCTTCTAAAATGCAGCAATCAAATTCCGAAGAAAATATTTTTAGCTAGAGAGTGATGTAATTAACGTTTGACTTCACTTTGCTCGTTTATTATCTCGTCTCACCCCTTTTTTTTGAGATGTTCCTGTACATATTTTTATAATTCGATAGGGCAAGTGTTGGATCTTGTGACCAATTTCGAAATCGACGTGTTGATCAATCTGGATTTCAGAAATCTGTGGGGTGGAGGTGTATCTGTAGCTCAACAGTGGCAATCTACAGCAGTTGCAACAGATTCACGCGCCAAAATACGGATAGCTTTTGCAGTAGGGTCACTTAAGGACCCCAGGCCGACGTAGAATAGTGTTCAAGATTCATACCATCAGTGGTTAGGAGTGAGAATGGTCACCGAATTTGTACATAGGTGATTCTGGCGAAGGAGAAGCGACGGAGTTTTTTTTTTTTTTCATTTCTGGGACATTTCGTGTGATATAGAGGATCAACAACTGCTGCACACCATCCTTCGCAATAGGTTATAGGTGCTTTAAAGTCATCCCATGTTCCTCCGAAATCGAAATCAATTACCCCGCGACTGGCCTCAACTAAGAAGCCTCTCCAGTTAGCCCAGTCCTTAGCTAACTGCCTCCAGTTGCGTACTCCAGGTATTCCTCTACTGCGTTGTGCTTGCAGTGTTCGCTTGTGAGTTCCGCATAATTTTTTCAAATATGATAAAGAAGTCACATGATAGCGCATCACCTTGTCTAAAACCTTTTTTGACATCAGAGGTCTCAGTTAAGTCGTTCCGGAGCAGCAAGCGTTTTCAATCGCCATTCTGCACCATCAGACGAGTTTGGCAGAGATGCCAAAACTAGATATGGCTCGATATAGCGCGTCTCTATAAATGCTGGTATATGATGGTGGGTATCATTTGGACGTCTTGGCTTTTTTCCAGGATCTGCCGGAGTGTGAAGATTTGTTCGATTGTGGACTTTCCTAGTCCATACCACACTGATAGGGGTCAATCACATTGTTGACGAAGGGTTTTATTCATTCGGAATGTGGGCCCTCGTCGCCGCTATATAGTCTAAAGAAAAAGTTTTTACATATTTTCAGCACCGACTGTGACTCTAATACAAGGTTTCCTTTTTACAGATTTCTATACGGGTCTTGTTGCCTTGGCAAGTTCTTTTTACATGTTGGTAAAACTTCCCTTCGTCATTCCTGGAGTACGACCTCTCAATATCTTCGACGGCGCGCTTCTCGTGCTCTTTTTTCTTTTTCTTCCGTATCTCCTGTTTGTAGAGCTCACGAGCGGTTCACGCTCTTCACTGCAATGCCGCATTGTATGCTTTCTATTTAGCTGCATGTGCCTGCCGGCATTCTTCATTAAACCAAGAAATTTTTGGTAGTGGTCGGGTGAAACTTAGCACATTAGTAGCGGCGTCTCTGATGGCACGTTGCCGCTGATCGTCGGCACTTGATGCTGGCGGAATAGGAGTTGTTGAGAGATTTCGGGATACAATTTCGGCGAAGATTCTTGCGATCTACTGCGATTGCCGCTTGTTTACGATATATCTTCTCACAGTAGTTCTTCTTTGTTGTGGCGCTTGGGAAATCCGCATTCATAACTTGGCTGCAACAAGGTGGTAATCCGAGTCAATGTTCGGACGTCTAGAATATTGGAGGCACTTCTTACGTCGATCGCAATGTGATCAAAACTTGACTTAACGCTCAGGTGGGTACGACTACACTTATGATGCCAAAGCATCTGTTATGTTTGCCGGAAAATGGGACAGAAAGAGAAAGAAGATGTTTGGGCTCACCGGCTATTTCGCCCCATAATTGGCATCCAACATTTAATGGGGAGACTAAAGTTTTAGTGTAAATTGACGTAATGTTGTATTTTAGGCAACCATTCATCTCACGAGATTTTAGTTGCCTGAAGAAGTCTTTCGTTCACGGCTGGTGAACGAACGTGGTATTGTGTAGACTAAGTTTACCAACTGTCCTACCAAAGATGTCTTCCTTTCCTATTTTGGCGCTAAAATCGCTTAGTACACTTAGGACATTGCTCATAAGTCTTATCGAGAAGCCCGTATAGACATTCTTTTCTGGCGTCGCCTTATCTTCCGCAGGGGCATGGGCGCATATTAAGCTTATATTAGCGAATTTAGCCCTGATGCGGATTGACATAAGACGTTCGCTCGCGTGTCGAAAGCTCAAGTCTTATCGCCTTAGTCTGCCGCAAATGACAAATCCGCATCCGAATAAGCGCTGATGCTTTTCCTTATAGCAATCACCGTAGAGGTGGCGCAAAATTAATCATCCAAATTTGTTTTTGAATTACTTTTTTACTAAATAAAAAAAAAATGATTTTGAGTGATGGAAATTTTTATTTGGACCTTTACAATAGATTTTGTTAAGTGGAAAGATGTTATCCGCCAAGTGGCTGCCGCCAGTGTTGATACACATTTGTGCCCGTTTTGTCGCTTTTTCCATGACTTTCGTAAAATTTCCGGTGACAACTGTTCGCATTCCTGTCGAATATTCGCCTTAAGGGCTGCGATTGTCTGAGGCTTGCTGGCATAAACCCGCCCCAAAGAGAGAAGTCTGGGTTGGTTAAATCGGCCGATCTTGCTGGCCATGCCAAATCGCCAAAACGGGAGATTACGTGACCAGGAAACGCTTCCTTCACAATATCCATTATGGCTCGTGCTGTGTGTGCGGCTGCACCGTCTTGTTGAAACCACATGTTCACCAAGCCCCCCCGCTCAGCCAATTCCGGCAGTAAGATGTCGTTTATCATGGCCCTGTAGCGTTCGCCAATAATAGTGACGGTATTGCCGATGGCGTCCTCAAAAAAACACAGCCCAGTCACTCCTCTTGCGTAAACGCCGCACCACACAGTGGCTTTAAGTGGATGTAATGGCTCTTCGTGCATCACACGCGGATTTTCAGTGCCCCAGAGACGAAGATTTTGCTTATTGACGTAACCCCTTAAGTCGAAATGCGCCTCGTCGCTCATGATGATTTTCGATACAAAATCGTCCTTTTCGTTGTTGATATTGAGGATGGCTTTACAGTAATTCGACACGCGACTGACGAGGAGGCATTAACTGATGCACTGCTTGCACTTTGTTCAGGAACATGTGTAAGTCTTTCACTAAAATTTGCTGTAGGGTCCGTCTGGTGATGCCCGATTGCGTGACCCGTCGTCTAGTTGATGTTTCTTCGTTCTCAGCGACATCGGCAACCACAGCCGCGATATTCTCGCCCGAACGACCAGCCCGATGGGGGCCACGCCCGGCATGGTCTCCTGTGGTTCCACTCTGTTCGAGTCAATTTGCTAAGTGCCGGAAAGTTTGCCCAGTTGGCGCGACACGATTTGGAAATCGACGTCGAAATTCACGCTGCGCTAACCCACCGACGGAGTATTGGTCAACAACCTCGACACAATTATTCCACCACGCTCTTGCAGAGAATAGCAGTCCATTGCTTGTCTGTTTGTATACTGCAGCTGTCTAGTTCAAAAATGTCAAATATGACCTTCCGATAGCGTTTTTAGGAGATAGAAGAAGGAGAAAGGAAAGCATTGTTGTGATGTAGTGGCTTGAAACTCAGGTGTGTTTGGTTTCGATATTGACTCTCCAGGGCTGGGAGTCCGAATAGGACGTAGAGATTTTCTTCACTCGGAATGTGAGGTTGTGAATTTTAACGGTTGTTCTGTGCTTGAAAACCCTGCAACAGTCAAATATACATGTCAGTGTTATGCCTTCACACGCAGATTTTTCTGACTGAGTTCCAATACACAAATGAAAACTTTTGTCGTGGCTAGGATTCGAACCTTGACCCTCCGAGTGAGAAGCGATTGCTAGTACCACTACACCACGGCCACCCCTAGCGTGATTAATTTTGTGCCACCTAGTATATACACAGTTTTTCATACTCTTTTCGTCCGATCCATCCCATCGCACTTGCTGACTTGCGGTGATATCTGCGTGATAGCAGTCACGGGCTACTGCTTGCTGTTCGGCTGCACCTGGCTTGTTATAGGTCCGAACATTCCACAGCATTGAAATACTGTGACACAGAAGATATTTTCATGTTGCATGTTGCTTTTTGAAAACTTTTGGACACTGTAGTAGTGAAACGCATTAAGGGCTCAAATTGCAGCAACCCAAGCATGTCAGTATACCGACCAAAAGTGAGAAATATAAAGCCAATGCCATAACGCACAGAAACAGGTAATATTTAGATGCAACACCAAGACCGCCTTTATCACCATTGTGATTAAGCTAGATCGCGGACTCTGAACTTCGTATTCGTCAGTGCCATGCAACCAAATCAAAAGGAGCACTTCGAAGAAACAATTGGTCATATTTTCTCTCAAGAGAGATCAGATCACTTGATCTTTAGGTTGCAAATCTGCGTCTTTTCGAGAACGGAATAGGAGAATATAAACGTCAAGCTTCCTAAGGACGTCTTATGAAGAGCGAGAACTGAAGGGATGTTTGCGTCCCGTTTGTAGTTGTCAACATAATGGCAAAACTCATTCTTGAGCGAATTAAAGGCCACGCATAACATATAAGTTTCGAATAAGGCTTCACAAAGAGAACAGATCAAGGCCCAATCAAGTGGCACTACATCGAACAAAAGCTTCAAAGGACTGGGATACTTGCCCTCATAAACCAGGCCACCCGAGTGCAGTCAAGGCAGTTGGGAACAATTTAGCGGCATATGAGGCACATTGCCAGATATTGCTTACTGTGCACATCTAAGTTCGAAGTTACATAAGCGCTTCTTACAAGAATATGGACAAGTTTTGAGTCAGAGTAGGACCTGTCAACGCAGGTCTTGAACGCATATTGAAAAACATGGCTTACTATTGTATTGTACAATACATCAAAGAAACAATTCAGATTTATTTGACAAACTTTGGCAAGTCAATGATGTTCGAAATCAGAGTGGGACGGACGCAGGGTGTTAATAGGAGTAGCAGCCATAATTTTGTGCTAACGAGTTTTTAGTTACGAATGCTAATTTTCAAATGACGCTCTAGGGACATGAAGAATGGAGTTGTTAATGAGATTCCAAAGAAAAAAAATCCCAGCAACTAATATGCCATGACCAACTAATGTATGTAAGGTATCCCTGAAGCTTTTCCACTTTGAAAGCATCGGTTCGCACTCGATCACCGAAATTGCCGCGTAAGTAATAAGATGAATGTCCGCATGGGATTTCATGTGGAACACCAAGTGCTCTTAACATTCATTGTGCTCCATTCCAAACAAAAAGTACTAAAACCAATGGCATGTATCATTTTCAAAGTAAAAAGGACACACTCATAATTAACTAAACTCAGAAGTTAACCGGAAATGCGTCTGAAAGCCTCTCGATTGCGGGGAAATTCCAGCTACAGCTTTAGTTATTTAAAATACGAGTATCAGTAGGAATTAGCTATTCGAAATATTTCAATCGTAGCAGACGTCTATCGAGGAGGTTGGCAAGCTAGCTTGTGCTGGACCATTCCCAACATACTCATATAATTAAGACATTCTTGCTCTTTTGAGTCTCGGTAGCTTCTGCAGATATCTCTGAAAAGAGTCGCCCATTTTGCTAGCGTCATACTTCTATTTGTCAATGCTCACTTTGACTTTAAATTTTCATGTCAACTTATTTCCATAAATTGATTAAAGTTCCTCAGTTTTCGGGTTTTTTTTTTTATAATTTTCCCACGTTCTAGGGATTTAAGTACCCTAAAAATGCTTGCGAAGGAAAATCAGGGAAAGAGAGGCACCGATGAACGTTGGTTTTAAATATTTGAAGGTTATAATGACTAGTCCGTTGATCTAGATTTAGCCTAAAGCAATCCCTAAAAGTTGAACATACCATATTCCACACAGTTTCTACTAAAAATTGCATAAATTTCCAGTTGCTGTTATGCCTATGCAAACGCAGCAAGTAGATGCCACATATGTAGTTTTGGAAGGTTTATGAGTGGTGCCCTGCGAAGGCCTACTTCATTACCTTTGACTTTGCCTGAAATATTTGAGCGTCGCTAAATTGCGTTACCAACTGTCAATATATATCAAGATAATAAGATCCAGACTACTGCTGTACGGATGGCCATAGTTTATGCTGGGGTACGCTATATGTCAGTGATCCGGCCTCAAACAGGTACCCGAATATACTCTGTGATATGGTCCATCATCGATGCATGTGGGTTCATTTCTATTGCGGATTCATAAGAAATCATTCCCAATCAATTCAACTAGGAATGAAAGAAATTTAACAGGTGGTTCGAAAAAACTGACACATAGATGGCGACTCTAATTACATATCTATACGATTTCTAGGTAGTACCAACCTTCAAACAATTCGTGTCAATTTGATAACATTTCAATTAGTCATTGAGATATTGAAGTTTCAGTGACGGACCTTTTGATATTTTCATAACCATACTAAAACACTGTTATTTGATGGGAAAAAATACTATTAAAGCTCATGGATCACTTAAAAAGTGCTCCGTCGAAAGCAAGCATTTGTCGTCGATTTGCTGAATTGAATGATTGCATCACTCTAGAACGAGACTGTGTTGATGACTTTTCGAACCACCTGTTAGTTTACACCGAAGTTATGTCAAAGCAGCATGTACCTGGTTAAATCGAGGACATTAGCGTCCTAGGGTGAATGATTATTGTGGCCTTTCTGCCTAGAGTTTTCTAAATATCTCAAGATTCAAAATGGTCTCGAAATAATTGATCTGCTAACGCTCCTGTATTGTTGTACCATGGAATGAACTTGTTCAGCCGACTTCGACTTTCGAGTTCTGTTTTCATGACTGTGATATGACTTTGGTTTTTTAGGATAAGTCGCGAAGAGTACTGAAGCAGTGTATAATCAACGGGCTTGCGCTTAAGGCCTCCCATGTTGTTTGATTCTAAATATATCGATCGGACGTCTTTCATTCCTGTTCCAACAATGATACTCGCACATTCTTGGATGGGATGAATCTCAGCTTGAAAGACGCTGGGCATTTTTCCCACTGGCCTTGCGATTGTTTTTGGGCCGTGGATACCTGCACCTACTGGATCCATCCGTATACCACTTTTTACCTTAAAGGTTTAACGTTGAATTTTGAAAGTCATATGCTTGCCGATTTGGAATAACTATGTTTAACCTCCTATCGAAGCATGAAGCTTTTGGTATGAGGTCATTTACTGCCTTAGAAGAAGCTTGCGAAGTCTGATTGTACTTTGATCCCTCCTGCTTGAAGCAACCTGACTGTACTGCGAATTGGCACTATTTTAACATACCAATATACTATATGTGAAGTGGAGTGAGGCTAATCATGCTTTAATGGCAGCTGTGGAGAAGAAATACGAGTACCTATGCATACGAGTCTCTGAACACGTTATAGTTGTTTTCTTTTGTCTATGGCTGACGAATGATCGCTCTAAGCGTCATCGTATAGATAAGGACTGAAACGAATAAAATCTGTAAATTTTAATACGAGCTATACTTCCAATGCGTAAAAATTGCAATCCCATTTTGTACCCAAATTAGCCTGTATATTCTCTAGTTTCAGTTTGTTATTGATTTTAGTTCGGTGCCGTTTAAAATATTTATAAATTATGAGTCAAGAGGAACGCCGTAAAGAGATCATCGACAAATGGCTCGAAAATACTTCGCGTCCAAACCATTTCCTCGCAAGAAATTTAACCATAGCACGCAATACAGTGGATTCTGTTTTTAAACGATATTTGGAGAAGTTGACAGTTAAAAGCGAAAACAGAAAAGTGGAGCTAAAAGTGGAGAACATGATACAAATTTGGACAGGAAAATAGTGGGTATCATCATAAAAAACCGGACTATGTCAGCCAGAGATGTTGCTCGGAACTGTAATACCAACCAAACAATGCTACAAAGATCTAAAAAACGTAGCGGTCTAAAAACACGAAAAAAACAAAAAATACCAAAACTTACTGAAAAGCAAAAAAGAAGTCATAAAAACACGAGCCCGAAAGCTATACGAGTTGATCCGCAACAAGAAAGCGTGCTTGGTTTTGGATGACGAAACTTATGTCAAAGCCAACTTTACTACTCTTCCAGGTGCGCAGTTTTACAACTCGTTTGAAGCTGAGATTCTTCCGCAATCAACAACATCGAATGGGATGGAAAAATTCGGGTCAAAATATCTCGTTTGGCAGGCCATTTGCCAATGTGGACACAGAAGCTCATCGTTTATTACAACGGGAACAATTAATGGAGAAGTGTACATTAACGAGTGCCTAAAAAAACGGTTGATTCCTTTCTTAAACAAACACGAGGGTTCAATATTATTTTGGCTAGATTTAGCTTCAGCTCACTATGCTCATGCGACGTTGAGCTTTCTTGTTGCTAAAAATGTCGACTTTGTCCCAAAAGACAAGAATCCACCAAATGTTCCACAGTGCCGTCCCATTGAAAGGTATTGGGCTTTGGTCACAGCTAAATTGAGGAAAAGTGAGCAGTGTGCAAAGGACGTAAACGATTTTAGTGCTAAATGGAAAAGAGCGTCCAAAAAGATCACGGATGTAACTGTCACCAACCTTATGAAGGACATTCGAAGGAAGTTGCGGAAAGAATGGGAACCCAACAATTCTTTTTATTTTTTTTTAATTGTAAATGAATTTAATGAAAACAGAGTTTTAAAGCAAATAAAAAAAATTTACATGAATTATGAAAACATTTTTTTTTGTACTTTGAAGTTGCCAAATTTTATTCGTTTCGGTCCTTAAATGTGTCGTCCAGAGGGATCTGGTTCAGATTCAGCTTTCTTCTACGGTTGAAGGACATTGTTACAACCTTTCCGGGAGCGATTGAGAGCTTTTCTCCAACGCACCGGTAACACACTAATTTATGACATTTTGCATTCTGTTGCAAATATCCTTTGGGTGTTTATCCCTCATGACGATGATCAAGTCAAAGGTATAATCTTGTAGCCTAAACTTTCTAGTTCGACTAGTAAAAAGTAGGTGACGAGTGACCACAGAAGGGGTAAAAGAAGGCCTACTTGTGGACAGTCTTCAGCTTTCGAGACAGACATGGCCTTACACGTCAAATTTAGTTGGATTCAACGTACAATTTGTACTGCGGGATGACTGTGACGCCTAGAGCACTTCGGTGTCTATAATCTATAGGCCTTATAGGCATATGGAATGCATCGACATTAAAGAGAATTTTTATTGTCAGTCTGTCGAACAGCACAATCTTGTACAAAAGAAGCGGTCCGTCCCGACTCGGCACATAATTCTATGAGAACTTTCTCGTTATAACGCGGCCAATGTGCCAGCCGACTCTACATGGCAATCAATCGACGACGCAACGTAGTTATATAATACCGTGCATTTCTATGATAATATGATAAACACTTTATAAACAAAAAGTCAAGTAGGCTACAATAACAATATTTTCGTGAACATTTTTAACAGCTGAAGACCTTTGCAGAGCTGCTCTTAGAACAAGCTTTGAAAGTCTGCGCTTATCTGAAGATATTGAGGGTCTGACTCAACGAATGCTAAGAAGGAGCTGTCTTGCGCTAAATTCAGCCTTCCCACCTCATTAGATCTGTTATGCATCTATTCTGCTTCCTCGATCAGGACTCCTAACGTATTAACCTCCAGCAACTTCCCGATAAATCTGCAAAGTTAGAGGCATTCTTCCAGTATTTCAGAAAAAAAAGGTAAAGGCAGCTTTTACCTTAATGTGATGATTGCAAGCGATACCAACTGCTGGGAAAGCTGGTTTAGTTAGCGAAACCCACAGAGTACCGAGAAAGTGCGCTTAAATCACTTTCATGGCAACATTTCTAACTCAACTACTATAGAGGGGGACCAGATAAGAACGATAGGAAAACAAATTTAAATAAAACAACAACGGTGTGAGATATTAAATTGATTCTGGCTATATTTTGAAGCTACGTTCATGCCACCCCGGCTTCGCTGGCAGTGCTTCAAGCAGTCGGTCCAATTTTTGATGGCTGGGTCCAATATGTGCGGCGTTATTCCGGCAATAATGTCGAGCTCGTCCAAAGTGGGTCGTTAGCGTAGACTAAGGACTTGGCATAGCCCCAGGGTAAATAAATGAGTGGTGTCAATCGCATGGCTAATTGATGAACGCTAGCCCTGAGATGACCTAGTCGCCAAATTTCTCTTTATAACTTCGAGCTTTGCGTCGCTTGTATGGCATGTAGCGCCGTCTTGTTGGAACCACAACTCGGATATATCGATGTTGTCGAGCTCTTACCACAGAAAGTCGGTTAACATATTGCTCTATACCTAAGAGCATTGACGGTAACGGTATCTCCTTCCTAATTTCGGAAGAAACAAGGTTCGATGATCCCGCCATGCCATAAACCGCACCAAACAGTCAATCTTTGTGGATGCATTGATGCTCCAATAATGCTCCAATGGCAATTTTGCTCCTTGACATAGCCGCTGAGCCAAAAATGGGTCTCATCGGAGAAGATGATTTTTTGGCCAGCATCCGGATCTCCGGGCAACGTTTCCATCGTTTCATCTTATACGGATGTAGGCCCAAATCCACTCGCAAAATAAGGCGGCTTGACTTTCTGGCGATGCCCAATTCAGCTAATCGGCGCCGAATCGACATTTCTGGGTCTTCTTCGATATTGTTTTCTCCATTTCGCACAAATCTCTGTCTGGTTGTTGGCTTAAGATCCAAAAGAGTGTACTCCACGGTGCGAGGAAGCCATGTTTACGACCTACCTCACGACCAAATTTACGTTGCGTATTTATAACTGAGTCGGAATTTCGATATTTTTGACTAATTTTGGCACGTTCGGCAAGCGTAAAAGGATGCATGATGAAATGGCAAACCTTACTGAATATTTTGACAGCTAGATGTCATTGGTAACTTTGACAGCTGCTGAAAAATTAACAATTGGAAAAACTATAATTGCTATCTGGTCACCCTATGTAAAGCCAGTTCCGACAGAATCTTGAGATACAAATTGTGTTGGATGACTTTTAGTAAACAGGAGCAGGTGTATGCGACCAAATCGTGACACTTATCCAACCGTATAAACACGTTTCTGAGAGTGATATTCGTAACCCATCATAAAGTGAACCCGTCTCGTGTATGATAAGCAAGGGTATATGCATAGAAATTGCGCTTTACTCAACACGGATAGTAGCACAGTTGTAGGTTAAAGATAAATTTAATTTTCATATTGAGATATAAGGGTGACATGCTGTTGTCTTCGTGACCCAATTTAATATATGTAGGTATGTAGGAGAGCATTTCACCACTGTTCCCTGTTCACTGTTCATTGTTGGGGTATACCATTGGGTAAAACGTTTGATGCTCGAGATGACGGATGATGATTCGTTAACGTTGCGTTCGTCGTTACGCGCTAATTAATTAGGCAAATACTTCGTATGCGTTCAATTAAATGTCGAATGTGTATTTGAATTCTTGTATTCGAATCTGTATACTCGTACATGTTCTCTGCATGCGTACATACATATTTGTGTTTGTATTACGCATTCGTATTCGTATTCGTATTCATATACCCACCGCTTACATTTCGGCTCGAAATTCAGGTGGTAAAGTGGATATTGTCTCTTATGTTGTCATCTGCTGTAGGGTGGTAGTGAATGGCATGCGTATTAATTAGCAATTAACTGAACCAAATGAATGAGTAATGTCTTTCCTCGACCGGTAAATACCCTTTCATTTACGACTATATGCATGCATATGCAGGCTAATTTATTTAAGTACCATAAAGCCAAACCAAGCCATACGGATGAGGACAGTTGGCGTTAAGGGTGTAGAAACATTTCTGCCTTATTCAGGAGTAAAGAGGATTTCCAAGGTGATCAATTCTGTTAAGGATTGGTAAAATTGTACACTTCATTACCATTTTCGAAATTGATATTTAAAAAGGAGTTCGATGGTTGCTGAGACTGTTAATCTGTTAATCTTGTTCCGTACTTTGACCGAATAACAAATGATGTGAAATGGGGTCATTTTAACATAAAGTTTCAATGTCCTCTGATAATTCAATGGATGAACTCATGAAAATACAAGACTTGAGTCCTACATTTGATACACGTGACTGAATTTGAATTTTAGATTTCCAACTACGTATTTCCCAAGTTAAGATGTGATGAAGTAAAACAGTTAGGCTGTTCATTTCTTTGGTCGAGAAATAAATACACTTAATCTGGAATCTGAAAGGTATGTACTAGGCGGAAATAAATCATTGTACAGTTGATTTTCATTGAAAGTCCTTCGAATCGACTAATCTCCCTTAAGATATTGGCAGAACTTGGCACACTGCACATCGGTTCTCTAAGTCCCTGAATTAGGACTGTACTTTAGCATGAGCTGGGAAGATGTGAATGAGTAATTAAATTTATAATCCACTTTTAAGTTAGAACGATAGTTGACAAGGTCAGGCTACAGTAAAACCTTAGGAGACATATCTCGCCAGAAAAGCGGGTAAACTAAATCACCCATGTTTGCAAGAAATACGCAGCATTCGTGTTACAGGAAATACCATTGTATCGCTGGAGTACTTACAGGCAATAACGCTTTCATCAAGCTATTGTCCAGCTTGAAGCAACTTAGGGGCGATATGGGGGGAGATTACAATAGAAGGCCGCCTTCGAAAGAGCATTCAGATGGAAAAAAATCCATAAATAACAGGCTACTATAAGCCTGGAAGTATGATATTGAGACTCGACTCTTCATTTACTAAGAACGTCCAGACACCTTTCAAAATGAGGATTGATGACAAAGTGGACAACCAGGATGGCACTAAGCGGCGTCAAGTTGACGATGGCCAGAGCTGTAACTATGACTAAACAAAAATTGGGCTTATATCACTTCTTAGTGGTAACATCCGGGTACCGGTCTCATGTAACCGAGCTTGACTTACAAGAACAAGTGTTGAGCAATAAAAAATTGCAACACTATTCAGAAATGACTGCACTTCAAAAGGTAGACGTACAGCAGATCAATTCACGTCACTGAATCAACGGTGCCATCAATATTCACCATGACAGATTTGTTATATCTCTTCATTAGGATTTTCAAGACTAGTCAACCTGTCTAGATGAGCAAGGAAATTTAGTCACAACCAAGAATCACAGAGGATATGGAAAAACCACTTCTGCAGGCAGTTGTTTCAAACGGCGGGGACGACCCATTGTAAGCCACTACGACCCCTACAACTTAGGTGATGGGAGTCAAGATCTCCTGCCATCCGACCAAAATGAATATCTAAACTGATGCATTGGTAGGTAAAATTGGCTGTTGGAAAGACCAACCCACTTAGGCCTATTGGCCCGTGGTGATGCCACGTGGATCTACTGTATGATCCTCTTACTTATGGAACCAGTTTGAGCTTATGATGAGCGTAGAAGACTGACAACGTCTATATTCTTTAGATCGTTTAAGTCATTGTAGAAGAAAGCTCCTAAGTGAAGTTTTCTTCTCTGGGAGAGAGCTGGGCATGTACAGAGTAGGTGGAGGATTGTCTTCTCTTCCTCCTGGTCCTTCTACAGAAATCGTTTGTAAAAGCGCCAAGCCTTCTTGCATTCTTGCCTATAAGGCAGTGTCCAGTGATGACACTTATGATGGCGCTGAGATGTTTCCTATTTAGAAGGATCAGACTCTTAGAGCAATTTAGATCCAGCTTTGGCCAGATCTGTTTGGTCGCTAGACATGTTGGTCCAACAGTCCATCTAAGGTCTGTCCTTTTATTAGCATATGATTTGCACGTAGCGATTGGTATACCTTTTGACGAGTTCGTCGGCACTATAATTGCCTGGAATGTCTCTGTAACCCGGCACCCAACAAAGCTGAAGGTTGAACTGCTCTGCTATCTCCGTAAGAGATGATCGGCTTTAGAATTTAATGAGACTGAGTCCAGGGATTTTATAGCTACTTGATTATCCGAAAAGATGCAAATATCCTTTGCAGATATCACGTTTTTCTTCAGCCAGGACAGAGCTTTTTTAACCGTCAAAAATTCCGCCTGGAACACGCTACAGTGATTTGGAAGACGGAAAGAGAGACGCAGATTTAGCTTATCTGAGAAAACATCGCCTCCAACCCCGCTATCGGTTTTAGGTCCATCTGTGTAGAAATGGATTGACTTGTTCTCAATGAAATCATCTTCCTTTCAGAAGGATCTAGAGGGGAAGCTTACATGGAAGTCTTTGTCAAACCAAAGTTCAGGGATGGTATAATCGATGTTCTCCGTGAAAATTCCTAATATTTGTGTAATCGCTTTAAGGCGGATAGTTGCAGTCGCAGCTGCTTGCCTGCTGAAAATATCGAGGGGTGTCAAATGAAACAGAATGTCTAATGCCGCAGAGGGAGTAGTCCGTAAAGCTCCGCTTATATAGTACATAGACATGCTGTTCTTTGGACTCTACTTAGTTTACTGCAGTTGACTGAATGGTCTAAGGCCGTCCACCAGACGACAACCCCGTAAGTGAGTATCGTTCTTATAACCGAGATGTATAACCAATGGGTTATGGGAGATTGGAGGCCCATTTGTTCCCAATGGCTTTTTTGCTACTGCAGCTTTCTTGACTCTTTGTTGAATGTTAGGATTCCAGTTTAGTTTACTGTCAAGAATGAGACCCGTTTATTGAGGGAGGGTCCTATAGTTGGAATTTTGTATTTCCTGAAAAAGAGGACAAGATCAGTTTTGTCGGAGTTTACTCGTAATCCACAGCGATCTGCCCAACGGGATAATCTGTTAAGATTTAGATGAAGGCGTTCTTTAATGGTATTAAGATGCTTCTCTGAAACGGCTGTAGCAACGTCATCCGCATAGGCAATCTCCCTGATATCACCTGCTTTCAGGTATATCAGCAGTTCATTAACCACTAAGTTCCAGAGAAGAGGAGAAAGGACACCGCCTTGCGTCGTACCTCTGCTGACACATCTTTTAGCAGAAGACCCACCCAGTTTGGAGTTTATTATCCTGCTATTTAGCATAACAACTCCCCAAGCGAGTCGTCTACCTGCAGAGTTGACAGCGACGTCGTGATTGCGAATGTGTTGACAATGTTAAAGGCGCCCGCTCGACGTGACTTGTCAGTGAATGCAGGGCCATTTCCACCGACTTTCCTTTACAGCAGGCATGTTGAGCCGTTGACAAAAGCCTTGGATCAACTTTAGCTCGTATATGGATATGAATCAGTCGTTCTAGAGCTTTCAGAAGGAAAGATGATAGACTTATAGGTTTGGGGGCAACATGAGAATATTTTCCAGCTACCTGCAAAGTGGGTGTCCAGTAGCAGGTTGAGTGATCACTTGAGGTTGTCCAAGAGCCATCGATTTTTTTCAAACAACTAGGCATCATACGATTTGTAGAGAGGATTTTTCTTATCCACGATGACTCAGAGGTTTCCGTGATTTTATCACAGAATAACCTCCAGGATAGTCGCTTTGCCTTCCACAGTTATTTTTTTATATATTTTGAGTGATTCTTTGTATGAGTTGTAGTCAGTCACTTTTCTTGTGCTTTTTGCTAGCTTGAAAAGTCTGCAAATGTTTCTAAGCGGTCCCAGTGCTAATATCCCCCAGTGTGGCTTTTTCTTTCTTCTAGGTTGAATAAGAGGGCAGGAAGCAGCAATAGCCTGATTGAGAGCCAGGGTGAATTCCCTGACTTTCATGTCAAGTTCATTGATGTCACGCGGGGGACTTGATAGTTCAGAGCATAGCGTTTCTGACAGTATTCTGTATTTTGGCCAATCACTTTTCCGATAATTCCGGAATGCTGGTTGGCTGGGAAGAGCATAACTGATGCAATAACAAGGCTGTCCCAAGGTATCTGACTACATTTCGACAGGCAAGAGGCTGTCCATGTTGTCCAATGATCGAGAACTTTCGTCAATTTTTCCTGGTATCCCTAGAGGCTCCAGACAACGGCATCCTAAAGAGAATGGTTTCCGACTTCTGAAAGTTGATTTTCAACTTCCAGTCATCGCAAAATCGTCTTATCTTATCGAAGTCACGCTGCAACAGAGTACGAGGGCGGGTCAATAAGTCCGTTCATTTTTGAATTTCTGACCTCTTTACTGAAACAGCAATACTGCTCCTGTCAACAGGCATTTGTCAGTTGACTCCTGTCAAAATTTAAACTTGCTGCGTCAGTTAGTTTGTGTTTGACAGCTATTTTTATCAGACTACTCACTAATTTGAGGAGAAAATGGAAAAAAGTGAATTTCGTGTGCTTATTAAGCATTATTTCTTGCGAAAAAAAACCATTACCGAGACCAAGGCTAAGCTTGATAAATACTGCACCATCGATTTCAATGGTAAAAAAGTGGTTTACTGAATTTCGTTGTGGCCGTACAAGCACTGAAGATGCCGAACGTCCTGGACGCCCACTTGAGGTCTCTACACCCGAAACAATCGAAAAAATTCACGATATGGTGTTGGCCGACCGAAGATTGAAAGTGCGAGAGATTGTGGAAGCCGTAGGGATCTCGCATGGCTCAGTGGTTTCAATTTTGAATGATCACTTGGGCATGAGAAAGCTTTCCGCAAGATGGGTGCCGCGTTTGCTCACAGTCGACCACAAACGCAATCGTGTAACAACTTCGCAATATGGAGGAGTTTTTGCGCCGTTTTGTAACTGTGGACGAAACATGGATCCATCACAACACACCAGAGAACAAACAACAGTTTCTAAGGGTGAATCGGCGCCAAAGAAGGCCAAGGTGGGTTTGTCAGCCAATAAAGTTATGGCGACTGTTTTTTGGGATGCACGCGGGATAATCCACATTGACTACCTTCAAAAGGGAAGAACAATCAATGGGGAATATTATGCCAACTTATTGGACCGATTCTATGACGATTTGAAAAAAAAACGACCTCATTTGGCCAAGAAAAAAGTTCTTTTCCACCAAGACAATGCAAGGGTGCACACATGTGCAGTTACCATGGCAAAAATCCATGAATTGGGCTATGAATTGCTCCCTCATCCACCCTATTCTCCAGATTTGGCTCCGAGCGACTACTTCTTGTTCCCAAACCTGAAGAAATGGTTTGGTGGAAAAAGATTTGACTCCAATGATGAAGTCATCTCGTCATTTTGAGGACCTCGACAAATCATTTTTTTTGGAAGGGATAAAAAAATTGGAGAAGCGTTGGACAAAGTGTATAGAGCTCAAGGGAGACTACGTTGAAAAATAAAATTATTTTTTTATCAAAAAATCTGTGTTTTAATCAAAGTCACGGACTTATTGACCCGCCCTCGTATTAATGACCTCGATTTTTGGACCTGTTCTGTACGCTATCAAATCGTCTGCGTACGCAATAGTATGGGGAAGTGAACCTATCAAGTCGCTTGTATAAATGTTGAATAGGATCGGCGAATTGACCGCGCCTTGCTGAAGACCATTTTTAATTTGAAATATTCCAACAGAAGTCACATCACCATTTTTCATGATGAACTGTCTGTTGGTTAGCATATTATAAAGAATGTACAAGAGTGGTTTACTGATCCCCAGCCTAGTCAGCTTATAGAAAAGACCCTCTAACCATACGGTGTCGAAGGCCTTCTCCAAGTCAACAAGGCAGGCACCAGTACATTGGTTTTTGCCTTTATTCCATTGGATATCGGACACCAGTTTAGACGCGGCATGTGAGATATCATGTCCCGCCTTAAAACCGAATTGATTATCCGGAACTGTACGTTTGTCCTCAACCCACCTAGACAGAGCCCTATTGATTACTTTTTCAAACACCTTACTGATATTCGGAAGGAGACTTATCGACCGGAGATTCGCCGGATTGGATATATCCTTTCCCTTTTTGGGGATAGGTTATTATGGGTTATAGTGAGCAGGTTTTCGTTTGCTGGCAATTAAAGATTATCTTCCAGCCATCCTTAGTACTATCCCAACCTGCTCGTATCTTGGCACCATTGACGGCAGCAATAACTTGGGTCGGCGGGTAGGCAACCCGGCAAACAATTTTCGGTGCCCAGGTTCAAATCTCCGTGTAGGAACATCTTTTTTTTTCTCTAGTTTCAATGGTTCTAAGTAGTTTCCACATTGCGCGATCCGACCTCATGGTTATCGTATGGTATGATATTCCTTCGGTTAGGATTAGCGGATGTGGAAAATCAGGAGATGTGGTCTGATCTGACGAACCAGTTGAACAAGGAAAAAAAAAAAACGGATCTGGTAGGTGGTACGAGTTTGGAGAAAACAGGCGACGAGTAGGCTGCGATTGATAGTGGGGTCAGTTTGAAGGAGTCAAGCAAGCAGTTCAGGCATGGAATAAATAGTGAAGTAGTTCGGAGGTCAATTTGAAGTTTATTGAAATTAAAATTGCAATTTATTGTTCGAAAAGACCTTTTTTTTTTTTTAGAAAAAAAACACGGAGTAGAAAAAAAAAAACCAACTCAGGGAGGAGTTTGGCAGTGCGAAAGATAGGAAGTCTCTCAAGTTAAAAAAAAAAAAGTGTTTAAAACAAAAAAAAACAACATATGTATTACAAAAAAAAAAAAAAGGAACCGCGAATTTAATAGTGCCAAGCAACAATCTAAAAGATAAAAGTGACAAACTACATAGTTCGGTAGCACAGAGGATAAGTGAAGATCCAAAAGATTTTGTCGGTAGTGTCAGAATAAATAAATTGAACTTTTATATTTGTCGAGCGCCTAAACGAATTCGCAAAAGTGAACTGTGACCTAACATAAAAGATACATGGCAACTAGTGGCGTGTAGAAGTGTGTGCCACGAAGGGACAAGGAAGCAGCTGTAGACGTACTGAACGAGACCAGGATACATATGTTAAGCCTATATGTAACTACAAGTAATATGTAAATATATCCACCTAGTTATACCTGTAGTATTTCGCTTACGTAGTTAATATTGGAATTAAATTGAAAGGTCGTTGATTAGCGGGTGGTTTAATTCGGTTCGGTAAAAGCAACGATTGGCGTGAAAACGGTTCAAATACGGGTTTTATTTTATTTTTATTTTTTTTCTTTCCTTCCTTCCTTAAGATTTTGGATATAATATAAGTTTAAGAAGTAGAATTGTTTAGTTAAGATCTATTTGTAAGTTAGTGTTTAAGTTTGTTAATTTGGTATGAATTAAAGGAAAAAGAATTATAACGTTGTGGCAAATATTTGTTTATAATTTATTGTTCTTGGTTGAAATCGGTTCATCGGCAAAGAAAAAGAAAACGCGAATCCCCCATTTAGTCGCGATTCTGGATGTGGGTAGTAAGGCGGAAGTGCAATCGTGTGGCGCCCATTTTTAACATCTTAACCCACGGCCACTCTTCGTGGTGGTCGGGCACTCTTCCGTGGTACGGCGCGTTGAACGGAGAATTTGGCGGTAACATTTCTGGCGCCCAACGTGGGGCCTTTCAATAGAAGAAAAATCGTAGATTCGCCGTAAAAATCGAACCGCCGCGTTAAAATATCAATAGTCGAATTTTTATTTATTTTTATTTTTATTTTTTTTTTTGGTCTTTTATCTTGGTCCTTTATCTTGGTCTTGGGTTGTTGCTTGGTTAAGTTTCAAATTCAAAGAATCTCTAACAGCGTACGTAAATATTATAAACTGTAGCATGGAGGTTAATAGATTAAGCTCGGAAGAGTTGAAGTACGAATTAGATGTAAGAGGACTTCGGGGCGGGGATGTAGACGAGATGAGGAAGATGCTCCGAACTGCTTTAAAGAGGGACTCAAGTTTTATATTGCCAGATTACCCCTTTACCTTTGAAGAGGATAAGGAAGCCATTGTCCGTAAATTAGAGGAGATACTAAGGTTGGTAAACGAATTCGTAGGTGACGAGCAATCCAAGGAATTTAAAAAAGTAGTAGCTAAGTCCGAGTGGGTTTTGAGGCGTCTTGGAAGGTCTCAAGCTAGTGGTCCAGAGGAGAAGGCTTTCCTTGTCGAGGCTAGGCATCAGGTGTTAGGACTACTTTCCAATGTAGATATAAAGGCTATAAGGGTCCAAACAAATGGAAGCCCAATCTCAGCCGAAAGTAGTAGAGTTTCAGTCCAATCAACAGTCTAGCCGAAAACTTAGTCTTACCATCTCAGCAGGCAGGAGGTAGTAGACAATCTCAAACCTACCCACAGCCAATCGCAACGTCGTCGCCTATGTTTTTCCCAACCAAAAGAGTACCCGTCACCAAATGGGGAGTCAGTTTTAGTGGAGACCATACTCAGTCCATTAGCTGTTTTCTGGAGAAAGTAGAGGAACTAAGGGAAGCCAGGGGGTACACCAAGGAGGAACTTTTCGCTTCCGCCTATGACTTATTTGAAGGTAAAGCAGCGATATGGTATAGAGCGAACAAGCCGTATTTCAACAGTTGGGAACAATTGATAATAAGACTGAAGGCTGAATTCCTACCGCCAGGGTACGACGATAGACTTTGGGAAGAGATTAGGTGTAGAACACAGGGACGGTCAGAGACCATCGGTCTTTTTGTTAGTGTAATGCTAGGACTCTTCTCTAGGCTCAGCGAACCCTGCACTGACGATGTTAAATTGAAATGGATTCGAAGGAACATATCACCGTTTTACCAGACGCAGATGGCTTTGGTGGAAATTTCTTCCTTGAATCACTTAGTGGAAGTAGGCCACCGCCTAGAAGCCACACGATACCTAGTGGAAAGTTTTATCCCCCCACAATCGAGACGAAATGCCACACTTTTAGAGCCGGATTTGGCATATGTGGACGTGGCGAGTCCAGGAGAAGTGCAGGTGATTGCTTCCCCCTCACGTCGCGAACCTAACACGATAACTTGTTTCCGGTGTAAGCAGCTTGGTCACATCGCTGCTCAGTGTCCACAACCAGTGCGCTGTTACGGGTGTAATACTGCTGGTACTATTCGGAGTCGTTGTCCCCGTTGCAAACCACAGGCGGCGATGCCGGGAAACAGCTCATCGGCTCAAGGGCAGGCGGGCCATTGAGTCGAGCGGAAGCAACCGCCGAAAAGGCAAAAAGGGTGACGGGGGGGTGTAATATTGGGTTAGATTTTATTTTAGAGACAAAAGGACTAGATCGTCGTCCGTACTTGTACGTTGAAATTTATGGGGTCAGACTCTTAGGGTTGCTGGATTCAGGGGCTTCTAGGACGATTGTGGGCAGTCTGGGATGGGAAGCGCTACGATCATTGAAGTGTAAATTGTCACAGGTAGACTTAGAAAAAGTAACAGTTGCCAACGGGGATGGAGTGGAGGTAGTAGGGGCTATAAATGTCCCCATAAGGGTGGAAAACGTGGTGAAAGTGATGGAAATACTCGTGATTCCAAAGCTAGCGCATAGCCTTATTTTAGGTGCGGATTTTTGGGAACGTTTTTCTATAATTCCAGATCTAGGGAAACGAGCTTGGAGTTTTAGGGAAGAAACGATGGATGTAGTGGGGAGTCTTAGGCTTGAAGACTGTCAGAAAAGTCGTCTGAACGAATTGGTAGATCGGGTATTTTTGTCGATGGGTGATGGTCTAGGCCGTACTAGTCTTGTAGAGCACGTGATTAGGACCAATGCAGACCCTATTAAACAGCGCTACTATCCTGTTTCACCAGTAGTCCAGGAAAATATCAACGCTGAAGTCGATGAAATGCTCAGAACGGGTGTTATCGAACCTTCTTGTAGTCCCTGGTCCTCCCCTGTCTTACTTGTCAAGAAGAAAGATGGGAAGTATCGTTTTTGTGTTGACTTTCGTAAACTGAATCAAGTTACAGAGCGTGATGCGTATCCCATATCCGCGACCCTCGACAAATTGAGAAATGCTAAGTTTTTGTCCTCCCTTGATATAAAGTCCGCATACTGGCAAGTACCTATGGCTGAAAACTCCAAAAAGTACACGGCGTTCACTATTCCGGGAAAAGGGCTGTATCAATTTCGCCGTATGCCCTTCGGGCTTCACAATGCTCCTGCTACTTGGCAGCGTTTTATAGATACAGTCCTTGGAGCCGACCTTGAGCCGAACGTATTCGTGTATCTTGACGATGTTATCATTGTATCAGAAACTTTCGAGAGACACCTGGAAATCTTAAAAATTGTTCTGTCACGCATTAAAGATGCGGGTTTGGTGCTGAGTCGAGAAAAATGTGAGTTTTGCAAACCAGAGCTGAAATATTTGGGATATATAGTCAATGGGAAGGGACTTTTAGTGGACCCCGACAAGGTGAGGTGCATGGTTGAGTATCCTCGGCCCACATCAGTATCAGCGGTAAGAAGGTTCATCGGTATGGTATCATGGTATAGGCGATTCGTTCCAAATTTTTCCGCTTTGACCTCCCCTATAACCGAACTTCTTAAAAAGAGACGCAAGTTTTTATGGAGCGAGGAATGTGAAAACGCATTTCGTATCTTGAAAGAAAAGTTGGTGAATGCACCCATCCTCGCTTGTCCAGATTTTTCCTTACCCTTCACCGTGCATACAGACGCTTCGGGATACGGGATAGGTGCTGTTCTTACCCAAAATAAGTCGCCGGATGAGGAAACAGTGATTAGTTACTTGAGTAGATCTTTATCCAAGACGGAGCGGAATTATTCGACAACGGAACGTGAGTGCCTAGCAGTTCTATGGGCAATTGAAAAACTCCGTCCGTACTTGGAAGGAAGTAGCTTTACTGTAGTAACTGATCACCACTCCTTACTATGGCTAAATAATTTGAAGGATCCACAGGGTAGGTTGGCTCGGTGGGCTGTCAAAATGCAGCAGTATGATTTCACGATTTTGCATAGGAAGGGTAAGGAGCACTTGGTTCCCGACGCATTGTCCAGAGCAAACGAGGACGTAGCGTCACTGTCGATATCCACCAAGGATGCTTGGTATTTAAAAATGCGGGATTTAGTTAGGTTGCAAGGAGAAAAATACCCTGACTGGAGGGAAGAGGATGGGATGCTTTTTAAAAAGATACCGGTGAGATATCCAAAACTGACGAGCGAGGGTAACGAGTGGAAGAAAATTATTCCGAAGGAAAGCAGGGCAGAGGTGTTGAGGCAATGTCATGACGATATTTTGAGTGGACACGGAGGAATACAAAAGACTTTGGATAAGATTGCTAGGAACTATTTTTGGCCCAAAATGAAATCCGACATAGCCCGCTACGTCCGTTGTTGTGAAATCTGCCAAACGGTGAAGCCTGACTTACGAATGGCCGCAGGGCTTATGGCTTCCCGATGTAAAGTAAACAAGCCATGGGATATGCTATGTGTAGATTTCATAGGGCCACTTCCGAGGTCGACAAGAGGCTACGCCTATATTTTGACAGTAGTCGACTATTTTTCAAAATTTCCATTGTTCTTTCCTGTGAGAACGGCTACTGCCAAATCTGTGAGAACCATTTTGGAGGAGCAGGTGTTTTTGGTATTTGGTGTGCCTAAGTGGATCGTCTGCGACAATGGGGCACAGTTCACAAGTAAGGAAATGTCTGAACTAGCGGATGCCTACGGCGTAACCATTGACTTCACCGCATTTTACCACCCCCAAGCCAACCCTGCCGAACGGTATAATCAGACCCTAAAAACGAAACTTCGTGCGTATATTTCTGATAATCATCGAAATTGGGACATTCTTCTCCCGAAAGTGGCTTGTGCCATAAGAAATGCAACGCATGAGGTCCTAAAGACGACTCCATATTTTGTTCTGTTTGGGAGGGAAATGCAGATCAATGGAGATGGATCTCCCCCTCCCGCAGAAGGCTTTATCGCAGATAGGTCGGTAGATATTCAGGCTTGGTCGAAGGAGTTAGGTCAAATAGTAGAGGATATAAAGGGTAAAATAGGAAGTTCGGCTCAAAGATCTGCCAACCGCTACAATTTGCGGCACCGCGATATAAGGTTTTTCCCAAAGGATTTAGTTTTGAGGAAAAATTTCGTCCTCTCCGATGCTGCCAGGTATTTCTCTGCAAAGCTCGCTCCGAAGTTTGTAGGACCCTTTGAGGTAGTAAAACGAGTTTCACCTTGGACATACGAGCTGGCTGACAGGAATGGAAAGAAGGGAGGGGTATGGCATGCCAAAGATTTAAAACTATTTACAAAACGGGAAGACCTTACTTAATAACACCGATTTGTATCGCAAGTAACGAAAACCTTTGAAAGGAAGGGGGGAGTATTATGGGTTATAGTGAGCAGGTTTTCGTTTGCTGGCAATTAAAGATTATCTTCCAGCCATCCTTAGTACTATCCCAACCTGCTCGTATCTTGGCACCATTGACGGCAGCAATAACTTGGGTCGGCGGGTAGGCAACCCGGCAAACAATTTTCGGTGCCCAGGTTCAAATCTCCGTGTAGGAACATCTTTTTTTTTCTCTAGTTTCAATGGTTCTAAGTAGTTTCCACATTGCGCGATCCGACCTCATGGTTATCGTATGGTATGATATTCCTTCGGTTAGGATTAGCGGATGTGGAAAATCAGGAGATGTGGTCTGATCTGACGAACCAGTTGAACAAGGAAAAAAAAAAAACGGATCTGGTAGGTGGTACGAGTTTGGAGAAAACAGGCGACGAGTAGGCTGCGATTGATAGTGGGGTCAGTTTGAAGGAGTCAAGCAAGCAGTTCAGGCATGGAATAAATAGTGAAGTAGTTCGGAGGTCAATTTGAAGTTTATTGAAATTAAAATTGCAATTTATTGTTCGAAAAGACCTTTTTTTTTTTTTAGAAAAAAAACACGGAGTAGAAAAAAAAAAACCAACTCAGGGAGGAGTTTGGCAGTGCGAAAGATAGGAAGTCTCTCAAGTTAAAAAAAAAAAAGTGTTTAAAACAAAAAAAAACAACATATGTATTACAAAAAAAAAAAAGGAACCGCGAATTTAATAGTGCCAAGCAACAATCTAAAAGATAAAAGTGACAAACTACATAGTTCGGTAGCACAGAGGATAAGTGAAGATCCAAAAGATTTTGTCGGTAGTGTCAGAATAAATAAATTGAACTTTTATATTTGTCGAGCGCCTAAACGAATTCGCAAAAGTGAACTGTGACCTAACATAAAAGATACATGGCAACTAGTGGCGTGTAGAAGTGTGTGCCACGAAGGGACAAGGAAGCAGCTGTAGACGTACTGAACGAGACCAGGATACATATGTTAAGCCTATATGTAACTACAAGTAATATGTAAATATATCCACCTAGTTATACCTGTAGTATTTCGCTTACGTAGTTAATATTGGAATTAAATTGAAAGGTCGTTGATTAGCGGGTGGTTTAATTCGGTTCGGTAAAAGCAACGATTGGCGTGAAAACGGTTCAAATACGGGTTTTATTTTATTTTTATTTTTTTTCTTTCCTTCCTTCCTTAAGATTTTGGATATAATATAAGTTTAAGAAGTAGAATTGTTTAGTTAAGATCTATTTGTAAGTTAGTGTTTAAGTTTGTTAATTTGGTATGAATTAAAGGAAAAAGAATTATAACGTTGTGGCAAATATTTGTTTATAATTTATTGTTCTTGGTTGAAATCGGTTCATCGGCAAAGAAAAAGAAAACGCGAATCCCCCATTTAGTCGCGATTCTGGATGTGGGTAGTAAGGCGGAAGTGCAATCGTGTGGCGCCCATTTTTAACACCTTAACCCACGGCCACTCTTCGTGGTGGTCGGGCACTCTTCCGTGGTACGGCGCGTTGAACGGAGAATTTGGCGGTAACAAGGTTGCACCACCGCCGTTTTCCAATGCGCTGGATAATGTGCATTATTCATTGCATTATTAAACAGGGTGGTGTAAATGTCCACCGCTTCTAGAGGAAGATGTCGAAGCACGATGTTCGGAATACCATCGGTCCCCACTGATTTCTTAGCCCTGATTGTGTCGAAGATCTCATGGAGCTCTTCCTTCGAAATGAACTGGGGTAGGTAATGACATTATTTGCCATATTTTCGTCGCTGTACCGAGTGAAACTAAAGCCCTCAGATAGCCAGTTCTCTACTTCATTTCGAATGTAGATTGTCCAGGTCATAATTAGGGCCACTGGTATCAGTGGCCTTGTATATTTCCTGGAAAGTCGCCCCTATGGCCTCAACCTTCTCCTGTGGATCCTCGATCACAAAGAAGTCGTCATCATCAGCGGCCTCATTTGGATCAATACCTGTTATTGTCAGTAACCGTTCGTTGTCTGTTGTCTGCGCTATTTTAAGAAACTGAAGGTCGTTTTGATTTTTCCTCCGAAATAGTTTATTTATTTGAGGGAACATATTCGGGTTGCTGGTGTTTACAGCCCGAACCCTGTTGTTCCAATACGAACTTACAGAAATTCTGTAATTCTCTTTTATTAACGTTTGAATATTTTTAATCGACGCCTTCAGTGTCCTAATCTCCGGGTCTTGTCTGTCAGTTAACTGTCTGTACAAGTTTTTGAGTCTTGACAGAAGTCTACTTTTCTGTCGGTTCAGTGCGTCAATAGTAGGATTGCGGAACAGGTCTTCGTTAGTCGTACGTCGATACCGCGGTATTGTAGCGTCCATAGTTTGTTTAATTGTCTCGTCCATTTGTTTTAGGTAATTGTCGATCTCCTCGTTTGACAAATTCCTATTGGACGGTGGGTGGAGCGTATTCGAGGAGAGCGCACTTGTCATGGTTGCGGAGCAGCGAGTCCATCGAGTCTTACTGTAGTTGTAAGAATATCTTTGGACAAACTCCTCCAATTCCGCAATTTCGTTGGGAACTGTAATTTCGGTGCTAAAACCGCAATGGTCACTGTCATACACGAATGTGCGCAGACAGTTTAGCGTTTGTAAATTCGAACCTGTCAGTCGTATACGTTCGTCATACAGCAGTAGATCCAAATAAGACCCGCCTCTGGGAAACGACGGGTTATCCGTCGCTTTAAGACCGAGTCTGTACATGACATCGTGCTGATCCCACCAATCGAGTAGTAGGTTCCCTCTAGTATTTGGCAAATTATTTCCCCAGTCTCTGTGTTTAGCGTTGAAATCCCCGCCGATTATAAAATAATTCTCCCCCGATTCCAGCCTCAGAAGTCGAAAAAGCGTGTCAAGCTCTGTAATGAATAAAGTGGATTGTGAAGCCTCAGGTGCATAAACAGAGGCCAAGTACAGCCGCTTTCGACTGCGGAGCGGGATGTAAATGACGACTGCCTCCAACACCCAGAACCTACGCAGCACTCCCTTGTACACTCTGTGAAATTTTATACCTTGTTTAATGAAGATCGCGACACCACCTCCACATTTGGATCTGGGCCGATTTCTTCTTCTAACAATATAATTATTGTACTCCAGTTTGTGCTTATCGGTTAGCTTGGTTTCGCTAGCGAAAAGCACATCAGGAGATTGGTCTTGTAGCAATTTAAACATCGCGGCTCTTCGTTCGATCCTAATCAGTGAATTAACATTCACCGCAAGGACCTTCAAAGATTGCTCCACCATGTGCGTACCCATTACGACATGTGCTCCGTTAGGTCCGGCAGCAGCGCGTAGATCTGGTCCACCCGCTTGGCCTGTTCTTGCACCTGCTTTTGCAGCTGAGCCATCTGCCCTTGGATTGCGAGCAAGATGGCCAGCATGTTAGGTGCAGCTTCCATTGTTCTCGGCATTGGCGCCGGAGAAGCAACAGTCGCTTGCTGTACCGTAGCCCCCCTACCTGACGCCATTTGGGCGTAGGAAATTTGGGGCGTGACGACTGGTGTTTGAAACCTAGGAGGTGAACGTTTGACCTCCACCTTCTGCTGCTGAGCCAGTTTTGCTTTCTTAATATCAACGAACTTAGGACAACCCCGATAGTTTGCGGTGTGTCCCACGTACCCACATAATACGCACGAGAGCTGCATCCTATCGGACGCTCCGTCCCTACCCAGAACACACTCCTCGGAACTGTGGTTCTTTGCGCACTTCACGCATCGAGGCTGCATTTGGCAGTTCGACGCGGCGTGCCCGAACCTCTGGCAGCGAACGCATTGTATAACGCCTTCGCTCCTTTTTAATTTTTCCCAGTGAACCACCTGGTAGTCTAGAACATTGATACTCCTTAGACTATCCAGACGGCTTTCAGGATTGAGCTGCACCAGGAAGAACGGCAGACTCCGTTTCTCCCGCCTGGCTCTAGCTGTGGTAAATGGCTTTACCCCCACAAACTTGAGTCCTTCGCACTCCTTCTCTTTGAGCAGTGCCAGGATCTCCTCAGGATCAGAAGACGGTTCCAACCCCTTCAGCAGCATCGATTGCCGCTTTTCACACTTCGGTGTGAATGAGTAGTGCTCCGTCGTCGTTTCCTTTAGGAGCTCTTTCACTTTCGCGTAGCCCTCCAGTGGATGGTGGAATCGTCGGCCCATATTCCTTTAAGGACGATGCCGGCCAGAATGTTACCGTCAATGGAGAGCGCTACAGAATCATGATTTCTGACTTTTTCGTTCCTCAGTTGAATGGCATTGACGTGACAGAGCTTTGGTTTCAACAAGATGGCGCATCATGCCACACGGCGCGCAACACCATCAATTTATTGCGGGAAATATTTGCTGAGCGCATAATTTCGCGTCATGGACCTGTGAACTGGTCTCCACAATCCTGTGATCTCACACTTTTGGATTATTTTCTTTGGGGGTATGTGAAGTCAGCAGTCTATGCCGATAAACCAGAGACGTTGAACGATTTGGAAGTCAACCTTCACCGTGTTATTGCTGATATACGGCCCCAGTTGCTCGATAAATTTGTCGAAAATTGGACTTCACGATTGGCCTTCATTCGAGCTAGCCGTGGCGTGCATATGCCCGATATCATATCCAAACACTAATGGCATAAAATTATCTATTAAATAAAGCTAATATCATAGACGTTAACGTTAGCTTCAAGTGTTTTATTTCATATTGAATTTGTATAACTCTAAAAAAAAAACACCCACAGCTGCCTAAAAATAGGTCTTTAAGCCGATTTGTCCCAATTGAAGTGCACCTGCAGGTTTCCATTAATTATTGTTGTATAACGATACCACATAAATTTTTAATTTTTTCCAAACCGGCTTCCTACGTTTAATTGCTTTATACAATAACAAATGGGGGAAAATCCAATTGAAAGTTAATAATTAAAAACCTGAACTTGAAAGCTTAGCAATTTTAATGACCTAACTCCATGCCAAATGAGTTCATCATTTGCAAATTCATTGCCATCTATCTACTCGTGCTCGTAGATAACTTTTTATAGCCGTTCCAACTACATACATACGAGTATAGGTACTCGTATGTGTTTGTCTTCCTTTTACAAGGGGTAAACTTGTTTAGATCATCAGTTAGGGATAAAAACTTCCGCTATAGTCAATGTAAATGAACTCAACAGCAAGCTCATGGCTAGGACTGGTACCATACACAAATCATAATCATCATAGTACTACCCAAGTCATTAACACATGGGTAGTCGTTTTTAATTGCAAAGCCGGTTAGTCAAGTACACGTAATAGCACCTCTTTCATTTAAATTAGTCTCCTAAATGAAAACGCATATCACATCCATCCGAATCCAACTGAATCTAACTGAATCCAATCCGACAATCCGTCCAACATGAATCTAATCCCTAGCTGTAGCAGGGAGGCCCTGAAAGAAGAACTACTAAAATATCAACGACTGCATCATCATCAACAGAGATCCATTCACTACGGATATGCGTCCATTAACATCGTCTCTTTTCCTCTCCTCCTACCTTCCTTTTTCACTGTTTTTTTTTTTTTTTTTTTTTTTGGTGCTGTTTAGTTTTGATTTTTTTGGATGGAAAGGTTGCTGACCCATACCTCTACTTTTGGCTTATCTCTTCTTTAACGAATTTATTCAATCTTACTTGCTATGCCCATAGGGAACAAGAAGAACTAGTAATGGGAAGCAAACGTAGAAGAAGAAGTAGAAGAAATAACGACTCAAAACACCATTTATCTCCTCCACTTTTCGTTTTCTATTCAAATAAATAAATGAACCGTTTAAGAGCGATACGCACGAAAATTGCCAAAACAAACAGAACCAGCACCCAGTATAAAGAGGAGGGCACGTCTAAACGCCAACGAAAGTCTCTTCTTCTTTTGTCTTGTGAATTGTGAGAGAGCATCGCTGATGGGAAAATCCATTATTGTGAGTATTCTCCTACTATCGGGCTACGAGGAGAAACCGAAGTAGGGGCGTACACAAAACATCAACGATAATCAAATGATAAATCTACGCGATAGTATTCGCTCATCATAGAGAAGAGATTCTCATCCGCAGCACCCGGACTCCGGACGGATGTTGGAATCCGCAATGACGCCCGATGCCTGATGAATTATTCACACAAAACCTCACCGTTAGGCCCGAGAGACGTAATCCTCGATACGTTTGAGTATTTAGTCAGGTGATGCGTTGTAGTATGGGTGGGGGGCCAAATTGCACACACAACTCTGCTTTCCAAACTACTGCCCTACTATAGTGGTTGCGTTTGCGTTCGCGACCCACAATTTAACTTTCGGTAATCTAATTTGCATAGCAGTAAAAATAGTTTCAATCTGCTTCGCATTCGTTTTGCTCAATCTTGATCTGTGGCTTTGCATAAGCTCTCCGAGTAAGCAGGTAATGCAACATTGTGAACTCATATGGGTGACTGAGGAGGTGGTTTGAGGTTTCCAATTTGGAAAGTGCATACAGGCGTAAGAGGTTTTTTTTTACCGACAGCAGAAAATAAGTAAAATTATTACGACATTAATTGTAATCAAGGTTATAAGGGGGAAAATCCTAATTAACTGCAGTTAAACTTGGCCACATTTGCCATTTGACAGCAGTGACATGTTTTCCTCTTCAGGCTTTCACTTTTCTTTTTGAGCTGAACAACTGACCCAAGAGGTCTGTGTTTAAGAAATGCTACAGCGGAGTTCATAAATCTTTTGCCTTATCTTTTTTTCATTTTATTAAGACTTGTGTAACAAAGCACGCCGAAATAGACAACACACTACGAGTTGGCGGTAAGGTGGCGTCAGCGAATTTCTATTTTTTTTTTTTTTTGCTTGAGGAAACAGAATCCCTTGCGTGATTCTTCAACTGAAACTGCTCAGTCTTTCACGCTTCAATGATATGGTACCAACGAGTTCGAAAAGTACCGATACTAACACATAAAAACTCTATTTTTTGGTAAAAATCGACTTCATTCGTCAACATAGTCTCCTTTTCGAGTGATACAATCATCCCAGGGCCACTCTATCATTTGTATGCCTTTCTTATAGAGCGACTTGTCTAACCCTTCGAAATACGCTTCAGTTTCGACGATTACGAGCATTTTTCTGTGGTTTGCGAAGTGCAGTACTGGATCCATGTCTCTTCCATGGTCACGTAAAAAATGCGTTTTATTTCGCTTAAACAGTTCCAAACAGCGCTCTAAATCATCAACACTTTGTTGCTGCTTTTGGTCCAAACGCGGTACCCATTTCGAACAAAGCTTTCGCGTATCCTAATATCGTGCACAATATGATGTACACGGTCTGTTGATATCTTTATGATGTCAGCTATCTCACGCATTTTCGCTTTACGGTTGATCAAAGATTTTGTGGATTCTGTTGATATTTATTGGCGGCCAGAGCGTTCAGCATCATTTATGTCTGTAAGACCGCAAATTCAGGAAATCAGCGACAAATGGTTGCTTTCGACTGAGCAAATACAACACTTTTCAAGTCATCCTTGAGTTTTAACGATATCTTTTCTCCACCAACATACGAAACTAGTTTTTTTTCCATGGTTTTGCAAATATCACAAGGTGCATCACTAAAATTTCAAAATCTCGAGGACTAATGGTGGAAACGTCATCAAATTGACACGAATCGTTTGAAGATTGGAACTAACTAAAAATCTTATGGATATGCTATTAGAGTCGCCATCTATGTGCCAGTCTCAGGACTGATGCGAGTGTAACCCGAACAATCACAGAGAGAGTGCTGCGGAGTGTCGTCATCACTCTCACAGCAAGCGTCGTGCGATAATGTATCATAAATGCCTAAATAACCCAGATTCTATGTACAAACATAGTGCCAAGTTACGACGCCAATAAGCAATCCGCAGTCCTTCCTACTTAGAGACAACTGGAGAGTCGGAAACATTTTAGAGATCTCGGGAAGTACTCGTTCGGTGTACGGACATCCTGTTGAGTAATGAACCCCAATCAGCGAATGCTGCAGTCGTAACGTAGATTCGGTTTCATCGACGATGGCATTTCCTGAGTTCCCATTGTGATCTGGGACCCCAACAAGACTCAGTAAATTCGGCTTTCCCTGCGTTAAGCGAAGTCTTGCATTCTCAAACTATGTTGGAAGTCGTGAGAAGGTTTATTAAGACTTTGGGCGCAATTTTGCTGTATGTCTTAGAGGCTTTCAAAGTACCATGTTTAATCGATGCCTGCGATGCCTTTAAGCGCTAGGTGAGTCAGACCACACAGCTTCCTGAAAATTTACTGAAAGCCCACTTCTGGTGCACCAATCGTCGATCACGTCTAGGGCTGCCTGTGTTTTAGAACAAACAGTCGCTAGACACGGTCCAAGAGATAGTACAGCTGCATTATCCCCGTATCCTTTTGTATAGACGTCAAAACTATTCAGTGCGCTGCGCAGTGAGTCGATCAGCATGCATCACAGCAGTGGGAACAGATCACCGCCTTACGGGCAACCTCCACCATCACACATTGACCGCAGTCAGCATCCGCAATCAATGTCCTATTCACCAGTATTGCTTTTATCCACAAATTTTGTGATCCGTCTACTCCGTGTTATCTGGCCGCTTTGCATATGCCGTCAAATGTTGCGTTGTTGAAAGGACCGTCAACATCGATGAAAATGCCCAGGCCGTATTCTTTCTTATCGACTACGCCTTTAATTCGGCCTACCAGATTTTGAAGTGCACTCTCGCAAGACCATTCCTGTCTTGCATCGCATAGAGGGGATGCATTCAGAAGGCAATTTTGCGCTCATAGATCTTGACCATTCTCTCCATACTCATCAACGGGAAGGACTGATAAGTCTGAAGTTCATACTGAGCGAGTAGTCATCTTTTCCGACTTTCGATATAGAGACTACTCTCACTGTTCGCCAGGGTTTCAGCGTGTTTGTCAGTACCAAGCTAGCAGTGAACACTCTCTTCAGAGTTACCAGCAGCCAAAAGCCAAAGCCGGAAAATGGTCTCATGTTGTTCCAAAGGACCTCAGACCTATAAGTCTATCATCTTTCCTTCTGAAAACTCTAAAACGACTGATTGATATCCATATACGAGCTAAAATTGATCCAAGGAAAGTTGGTGGGAACGGCTCTGCACGGCACTGACCAGCCACATCGAACGATCCCTACAATATACACAATGGTCGCTTTCCTGGACATAAATGGTGCCTTTAACAACGTCAACACATTCGCAATCACGACTACGCTGTCAACTCTGCATGTAGACAACTTACTTGAGGAGTTGTTCAATCTTATGCTAAACAGCAGGATAATCAACTCCAAACTGGGTGAAGCTTCTGCTAAAAGATGTATCAGCAGAGGTGCGCTGAAAGACGGTGTCCTTTGTCCCCTTCTTTGGAACTTAGTGGTTAATGAACTGCTGATATACCTGGAAGCGGGTGGTATCAATGAGATTGCCTATGCGGCAATGCGACGTTGCTATAGCCGCCTCAGGCGCTTGCCTGAGGAAGGAACTCCCTTCATCTAAATCTTAACAGATTAACCCATTGTGCAGATCGCTGTGAGTTGGGAGTAAGCCCCCATAAAACTGATCTTGTCCTCTTTTCCAGGAAATACAAAATTCCAATTCTAGACCCTGCCTCAATAAACAGTACCAGTTTAGTCTTTTCCGATACAACATAAGATCTGGATCTCATTTTTGACAGGAAACTAAACTGGAAACCTAACATTCAAGAAAGAGTCAGGAAAGCTAGAGTAGCTTTATTCTCTTGCAAAAAAGCCATTGAGAACAAATGGGGCCTTCAACCCCGCATAACCCACTGGCTATAACATCGGTCATAAGACCGATACTCACCTACGGGGTGGTTGTCTGGTGAACGGCCTTTGACAATGCAGTCAACTAAGAAGAGCCCAAAGAACAACATGTCTATGTATAAGCGGAGCCTTACGGACTACTCCCTCTGCGGCACTAGACATTCTGCTCCATTTGACGCCCCTCGATATTTTCAGCAGGCAAGCAGATGCGACTGCAGTTATTCCCCTTAAAGCGACTACACAGTGGACAAATAATTCTTTTGGCCACACTAACATTCTTAATACATTAGGAATCCTCACAGAGAATATCGATTACACCATACCTGAGCTTCCCCTCTAGATCCTTATGGAAGGAAGATGCTTTCATGGGTGACAAGTCAATCCACTTCTACACAAATGGATCGAAGACTAATGGCGAGGTTGGTGGCGGTGTTTTCTCAGATAAGCTAAATCTAAGCTTCTCCTTTCGTCTTCCAAATCACTGTAACGAGCTCCAGGCGGAAATTTTGGCGATTAAAGAAGCTCTGTCCTGGCTGAAGAAAAACGTGATATCTGGAAAGGATATCCGCATCCTTTCGGATAGTCAGGCCGCTATCAAGTCTCTGGACTCACTCTCATTAAATTCTAAAACCGCCCTTGAATGCCGATCATCTCTTACGGAGATGGCAGAGCAGATCAACCATCACCTTTGTTGGGTGCTGGGCCACAGAGACATTCCAGAGAATTGTCGGGCCGACGAACTCCAAAGGGAGTACCTATCGCTACATGCAAACCAATACTAATGCTGGATGCTAATAAAAGAACAGACCTTAGGTGGACTGTTGGACCAACATGTCTAAAGGCCAAAGGTGGAGCTGAATCGCTCTAGGAGTCTGATCCTTCTAAATAGGAAACATCTCAGCGCCATCATAGGTGTCATCATTGGGTACTGCCTTATAGGTAAGCATGCAAGAAGGCTTGGCGCTTTTACAAACGATTTCTGTAGAAGCTGCATGGATGAGGAAAGAAGAGATAACAATCCTCCACCTACTCTGTACATGTCCAGCTCCCTCCCAGAGAAGAAGACTTCACATAGGAGCTTTCTTTTACAATGACTTAAAAGATCTAAAGAATATAGAGGTTGACAGTCTCCTAGGCTTTATCATAAACTCAAACTGGTTCCATGAGTAGGAGGATCACAGATCTACGTGGCATCACAACGGGCCAATAGGCCTAAGTGGGTTTGTCTTTCCAACAGCTACTTTTACCTACCAGCACCTGATCTATTGGGTGAATGACTCGAACTCCAACTTTTTACAGTGCTATATTTTTTTTATTTATTAATTTTTATTGTGCCAAAGCAAAAAATATTGGAAAATACATCAATTTTCAAATTGTATCAGTAGTTTTCAATATGTTCACCCTTGGCGCGAATAATGGCCTTGAGACGGCCGAAGAAAGCATCGCACGCTGCACGCAAATGGCTCTGCGGTATTTTGGCCCATTCCCGGCGAAGTGCTTGTTTGAGGTGATCCAAACTTTTGTATTTTTCAGTGCCAACCTTCGCCTTCAAAATACCCCAGACAAAGAAATCCAACGGATTTGCATCCGGAGAATTTGCAATCCATTGTGTCGAAGAAATGTAGTGCGGAACATTGTTTTTTTAACCAATCTTGGTTGACGCGCGTTTTGTGAGACGGTGCCGAGTCTTGTTGAAATGTCCACGGTCTCCGACCGAAATGATTGTTTGCCCAAGGCTTCAATACTGCCTCTAAGACAGTTTCACGGTATACGATCGCATTAATTTTGACGCCACGGTCCAAAAATATGCGCGGAGAGTGACCATCGGCGGTTATGGCGGCCCAAACCATCACCATCGGTGCTGCCTGCTTTCTGGTGGCCGTCAGAAGGTGTAAATTTTCGAATCACCTCTCTGGCAAATAAACTCGGTCATTTTTTTTGTTGACATATTGCTCGATAACAAATGGCGACTCATCGGAAAAAACCGAATTCGGCAACTCACCACTTTCATGCAAGCGTAGCAACTCCTTCGCTCTTTCGACTCTAACTTTTTTCTGTTGCGGTGTAAGATCGTGTGCTTTTTGGAACTTCAATGGGTTGAGCCCAAATTCATTTTTCAGTATGTGTTGCATCCGTTCCAACGATATGTTGAGCTCACGAGCCATTTTTCTTCCACTTCGACGCGGATTTCGCTCAATTCGAGCCTTCACTTTCCGAACCATTTCTGCCGATGTTGCTGTTTTTTTATGACCACCTCCATGGCGTTTTGCAACGCGAGATACAAATGATTTATTCACGTTGAGGTGCTGGAGGGCTCATAGCTACTTGTGGTTTTCCAGCCAAATATAAAGCAACCAGACTATCACGTTTGAATTCCAACGCGGATAAAAATTTTTCAACACAACTGAGACGCAAATCGTTTAAAAGGCTTGTAAATAAAAAAAAACATCTGTCATGTGTCAAAATTTGAGCTCACTGTCATGAACGGTTTGGAAATTATAGCAGTCTGAAGTTGGTTGCAGTTCGACTCATTCAGGGTGTATATCTTTTTGTAACTGGATTTATGCCATCGGCATGTTTAATGGCCTCATCCGTCACCACAACTGATGAGATATACCAGCTACGGCCTGCTGTGTGATTCAGCTCACTAGGAGTTTCGTTGTTAGGAGTTGGTTCTTATTCGGTTCCATGGGAAGTGAGTTTCAAGCATGAGACGGAGAGTCTCTACTTTCGACTCAGCGTAGGTACCATCTGATTTTTTAAGTGGTTCCAGCCTGGTTGATCTTCCCCTTTCAAGGTCTTTAACCTGGGTCTTTATAAGAGGTACTCTTCGAAATCCGAACAAGCTGCTTTATATTTTTTTCTTTCAATCTATTAAGTTTCTAGTCTTTTTCCAAATTAATCTTAGGTGTCCTGTTTAGAAGTTTTAACTGATTTCTTTAGGAAGACGCTGCAAATTTGCGTTCCAAAAAGAAACGGGAGATCTGCAGGATTGCTTACTAGCTGGACATGTCATTTCAAAACATTTGGTACTCTCATCAGGTTCGGAATAGTTTCCTGTAGTTTTTGTTTTGTGCTGAGTATGGGGGGAGAACTCTTGGATTTGTCGAGCTCCTCCTTAAATCGTTTCGAGTTGTTTTTCTGCGGCTTCCTACTATTCAACAAAGTCGAGACCTCGCATCCGATTCTGAATTCGATGTACCTTTGGTTTGACATGGAGATCTCCGATAGTATTATACTCTCCATCCAGTAATCTCTTTAGCATACCTGTTGGATAATGTTAAGTTGATGTCTTACTCTCGTAAGAAAAGTTGGCTAAGAGCCAACATTATTGACAACCAGGTGAGGCCATAGTATGAAATTCAGGAGATGATTACCTCTCACGTATTCTGAGCATTAGCATCGCAGCATATGATAAGACCCATCTTCCTGGAATCACAGTATTCAATGTTATCTCGCTGAAAGGTTTCTAGGATATGGGGCCGCCGGATACATTTGCCATCGAAATTAAATATACCCTTCTGCTCGGTCGCTCAATATTATTACGAAATCCAATCATGAAAAATATCCATTTTAATAATCTACTGAGTTCCATTGAAACGCAAACGCACTATCGGAAAATTCGATTGCAATCTATCTACAACAGTTTATTGGTTCTATTGACAAATTTTCTTCCGTTTTATTTTCGGCATCAATCAATTTTTAAATATTTTTTCCACAAAGCAAAAACCAATTCATAGAAAGTGGTTTAATTCAATATCTCTTCCATTGAATTATTGTTATGAGTAGTGAGTATCTATGAGAAGAAAAGTGTGAAATATATAAAATATCTGCAATCGTTATGAATCTATTAGTCACACATGGATATAACAAATTCGCACCATTTTATATGAGAACAATTTTTTAAAAAAAAAAAAAATCGGGGATTAGTCTTCAATTGGAAATCTTTTATTTCACAACCACTTATAGCTGGACAACATCGATTCGATGACAAAATCAAAATCAAAACAAAAATAATAAAAAAAATTCAAAAAAATTCAAAAAAAAAATCTCCCCTTTTGTAGCGAAAATATTACCGCATAGCAGCGGTAGCAAAACAAAATTCAATGCCGTGCCAACAAAGCACAATAAAAAATGGAAAAATAAATAAATGAAGAATGGAGAAAAAAATAAAAAATAAAAATCGTCATGCCGAGCCAAAAGAAAGGCACCACCTCACACCGAACAGCAGAAATAAAAGCCCAAGTCCGAGAAAGATAAGAAGATGAAAAATTTCCCACAAGAGCTAAGACTCTCCAAAAGATTAAGTATCTACTCCATGCACAAAGAGCCATACTCTCGCAGATAATTATATAATTTTCGAATTGAATTTGAAATTGTTTTGCTTGGAGTAGTCCGTACTACCCTTTCTTCGTTCATTTGCCACATCAATTGGGCGGCAACGCGCCCATATTTACGGCGAACAAAATGAAACTATAACAAGACCGTCAAGTGTCCCGCCGCCGCCGCAGCCGCCTCCATTAGATCCGTAACCAGAGGACGGGTATGTTCAACAATACCAGCTGTGGAAAGGCCCAAAGCATTAAGTAGTAAGTAACAAGCTCTACTTTACTCGTACCATGGTCTACTCTTGTAAGACTTGTGTAACATGTGTGGGTAATTGTGGCACACACTTGTGCCGTGCGTCGTTATAAAATCAAATCATTCCCTGAGAAAAGACGGAGAAAAAGTAAAATTATAATAAAAAGAGTAGACGACGACCGACGAGAAACGACAAACGAGAAACGAGATACGAGAAACGGCCCCGACAAGAAAGAAGGCGGTGAAAAAAGCACACAGCAAAGAAAGAAAAAAAAACACTTTTCAAATTCAAATTCAAATTCCAATTCGGCCCAGTTGTGTGGAACCTATGGCCTACATCTGTCGACCTGAGATTATCGTCTCAGAGAATTCTGACTCTGAGTATCACATACGTAAAGGGTGGTACATAACTTTTCTCTTTATTAAGTTTTTTCATATTTTTTTATTTTTTTTTGCTTTTTATTTTTTGTTTTTCACCATTTCTTCATATTTTTTTTATATAGTATTCCTTATATTCTTTGAATTTATCTCCGTTTTAACGATGCGATTAAAGCCAGACGAAGGAAAAACAAAAAGTAGACTTAACGACAATTTAATTTTGCTGATAGTCTCTTCGGAGAGGTTTTTTTTTTTTGTTTCTTCTGTGTTCTCAAAGGAATCTTGTCGGTTTCAGTCTGTATCTATGCGAGTATCTACTGTTTATTTCTTGTTGTTTTGAATGTGTTTTTATTGTACTTCAGTTCAAAGTTTTAAAGAGGTCAAATAATTGGAAAGGAAGAAAGTCAACAATGCTGAATGGACAGCCACAGTCATACTGTCTGGACGATGCGATGCATTTTATGGATGAAATACATAAGTGAATAATGTCCTTAAAAGGCACATCTCTTGTCGAGAGGAAAACAAAAACGAGGAGGAGTGCTCATTTTTCCGACTTTTTTTAAAAATGACTCTTGCGAATGAAGTCAGATCTGCATTAGACAAGTCATTTAGGAAATCTAATTCTATTTTACGGACCAATCTAGGTGGGCACTAAACGTCGTAAAATTCAAAATGAACATTTCAAGAGAAGCGAGAAAAGATTTCATACTCAGCTAAGTTATACAGAATTAGCACTTGATAGGAATACGAAATTCGCCTACAATTCTAGCGGAAGACACAAGAAAAATGTTAAAGTCATAAGATTTCCAGATTTTTCAGGCCATTATGATCGTCAAACAGTCAAAATCAATGCTTGTGGGAACTTTATTTCTTAGCTTTGCTACTTCACCGCTTCTATTTCTTTTCGGGCATAATTTTTTGACCATTTTCTTTTCACATGACAATACAATCTGATACTCTCAGCCTTATGATTCACCCCGAGTTTTTGGCCAAGTGCTTGGAATTGCGCTTCAAGATAGTTAAGGTGTTAGACCACTCTAGAGGCCGTCAAAATAGGTTTGTGATGAGTTTTATACAAAGGTAGAAGTTTATTGTACGAGGGCGGGTCAATAAGTCCGTGACTTTTGGATTAAAACACAGATTTTTTGATAAAAAAATAATTTTATTTTTCAACGTAGTCTCCCTTGAGCTCTATACACTTTGTCCAACGCTTCTCCAATTTTTTTATCCCTTCCAAAAAAAATGATTTGTCGAGGTCCTCAAAATAGGCCTTTGTTTGCGAGATGACTTCATCATTGGAGTCAAATCTTTTTCCACCAAGCCATTTCTTCAGGTTTGGGAACAAGAAGTAGTCGCTCGGAGCCAAATCTGGAGAATAGGGTGGATGAGGGAGCAATTCATAGCCCAATTCATGGATTTTTGCCATGGCAACTGCACATGTGTGCACCCTTGCATTGTCTTGGTGGAAAAGAACTTTTTTCTTGGCCAAATGAGGTCGTTTTTTTTTCAAATCGTCATTGAATCGGTCCAATAAGTTGGCATAATATTCCCCATTGATTGTTCTTCCCTTTTGAAGGTAGTCAATGTGGATTATCCCAAAAAACAGTCGCCATAACTTTATTGGCTGACAAACCCACCTTGGCCTTCTTTGGCGCCGATTCACCCTTAGAAACCCACTGTTTTGACTGTTGTTTGTTCTCTGGTGTGTTGTGATGGATCCATGTTTCGTCCACGGTTACAAAACGGCGCAAAAACTCCTCCATATTGCGATTAAACAACGCCAAACCTTCCTGTGAAGTTGTTACACGATTGCGTTTGTGGTCGACTGTGAGCAAACGCGGCACCCATCTTGCGGAAAGCTTTCTCATGCCCAAGTGATCATTCAAAATTGAAACCACTGAGCCATGCGAGATCCCTACGGCTTCCACAATCTCTCGCACTTTCAATCTTCGGTCGGCCAACACCATATCGTGAATTTTTTCGATTGTTTCGGGTGTAGAGACCTCAACTGGGCGTCCAGGACGTTCGGCATCTTCAGTGCTTGTACGGCCACAACGAAATTCAGTAAACCACTTTTTTACCATTGAAATCGATGGTGCAGAGTCCCCATAGTATTTATCAAGCTTAGCCTTGGTCTCGGTAATGGTTAATTACTGTAGATGAAACTTGGATACCCCATTATACGCCCGAAAGAAAAATTCAGTCAAAACAGAGGACTGCAAAGGGCGAGCTGGTTCCAAAAAAAGCAAAAACTGTTTTTTCAGCTGGGAAAGTGATGGCGACTGTTTTTTTGGGATAGTAAAGGAGTTATCTTAATCGATTATCTTCAAAAAGGAAAAACCATTACAGGAGCATACTACGCATCATTACTTGCCAAGCTGTTTTACCAAGACGACGCGCCGTCGCACACCTCAGCGGTTGCCATGGCGTAAATCCATGAATTACGGTTTGAACTGCTTGACCATCCACATTATTCACCAGGTCTAGTCCCAAGCGACTTCTTTTTGTTCCCCCATCTAAAAACTGCGTTCGGAAGACAGAGCTTTTCGTCAAATGAGGAGGCAATCACCTTCGCGAACAATTATTTTGCAGAGAAAAACGCCAAGTACTATTTGGACGGGTTAGAGAGATGAGAGCATCGCTGGGAGAAGCGTGTAGAGTTACAAGGAGACTATGTAGAAAAATAAAAAACAATTTTGAGAAAAAATGTCTTGTATGATTGTTCAACTTTTTTCATTGTTCAGGAAACTTTGCAGACAACCCTCGTATGATTGACTGTAAAATACAATTTTTATAGAATGATTTATTTAAAAATGGCGGATATGTAGCGTTTTTCAGATGACTTCTCTTTTTTGGAAGGATCTACGCCCGTATCAACAAGGCCTGTACATTTTTATTGTGATGAGTCACTGAGTTTTTTTTTTATTGTACATAACAACAGCTAGAGAAGTACGCAGGATTTTTTTTCATATATTGATTTTTGGCCGAATGGCACCCTTCCAAAGTCAAACTTGCAAAATTCCCAGAAAAATCGCTAGAAAATTGTTAATAACAAATGAACTATGCCATATAAAAAAAAAATTATACGTACTTATTTAGACAATATGATGGACATACCGAAAACCGAATATAAAAAATGTTTCGAGGATTGGATCAAGCGCTGGCATAAGTGTGTTGCAGTCGATGGGGATTACTTTGATTTGATTTTATTTGATTTGCGGTCCGGGTCAACCCCGGACAGATTTATTAATGCTTATTGCAAGCTTATTCTTAAAACTAACAATTTTCCTTAATACTAAACTATAACTAAAGGGTAGGAGCGGTTAAAAAAAAGTTAGGACGTGAGGCATAGGTGGAAATAAGAATGTTCTTGAGAGGGAGTTTGCTGAGATGGTAGTCGAAGAGAGGCAAAATATCGTTAACTTCACGAAGCATTCTAGACATTGGCTCCAAGTGTTCGTAATTCGTTCTGTGAAGATTGACCCGGAAAAGTGGCACAGACCTAAGATTGCGTGGGTTGGTGTTAAAAAAAAATAAGTTGAAGTAAACAAGAATAATCGATATTACCAACTAAAATTTGATGAATAAAGGGGTTGTAAATTTATAAGTTTCAGTCGGTCAGTATAAGGTGGTAAATTTTGGCTATCATCCCAGGGAAGACCACGTAAAGCAAACCGTAAAAACCTGCGTTGAACAGCTTCTATTCGGAGGATGTGTGTTCTGTAGTAGGGTGACCAAACTTGGCTTGCATATTCAAGAAGAGGCCTAACAAAGGTTATGTAAAGAGATTTGGTAACATAAGGATTGGAAAACTCCTTAGACCAGCGCTTTATGAAGCCAAGGGCAGAGTTGGCTTTCTTTATTATATCATCAATGTGAGAACGGAAATTGAGTTCTTTATCATAGATAACACCTAAATCACGCAACTCATTCACTAAGGGAACAGGCAGATTAAAGATTAGATAGCAGCGAGGTGAAGTAGAGGTCTGCTTACGAGTATACGTTATAGCTTGACACTTATTGACATTAAGCTCAAAAAAAATTCTTCTGACACCAAGTACAAAATCTGTCAAGATCTTCCTGCAGTAGTAGGCTGTCTGGGGAAGAAGATATATATCTAAATGTTTTCATATTGTCTGCGTAAACAGATACGATGATACAATCAACATCATTAATGGCCAGAATAAGTAATAAGGGACCAAGGTGGCTGCCTTGAGGGACACCAGAGGAGGCTTTAATTGGGTCAGAAACCATGGACCTAAATAGAACATAGTAATGTCTTTCATTTAAATATGATTGAACCCATGTTATAAAGTTTATTTGGAAACCAAGAGCTTTTCATTTCAGAAGGATTATATCAAAGGCTTTGATAAAATCGGTGACAATCATATCAACTTAATTTCCAGATTCCAGTGCACATAAAGTGCTTGATACGAATTCAGTTAAGTTGGTGGTCGTAGATCTGCCCTTGAGAAATCCGTGCTGGTTTTGGGAAACAATAGCTTTAAATGGAAAAGCATTATGTCATAAATAATGCTCTCGAAGAGCTTAGGTATGCAGGACAGTTTAGCAATTGGTCGATAGTTGGAAATATTGTCTTTTCGGCCTTTTTTATGTAGGGGAATAAAAAAGGACACAATATAGATTTAGATGAATAAACTTGTATTGAAAATTTTCTGAATAAATTCCACCTTTTGATCAAGGTAGTATTACTTAGAAATTATATAAATATTCTAGATGTAAGGTAATGCCAACCAAATCTCTGTAAAGCGAAGATTGTATTTTGTTAATTGTAAATATTTCTGCCACAATAAATATCTATACTACTACTTATGAAATTATAATATTTCATTACTTGTTTTTTTTTTATGTGGGTAGTTGATTTTCACTTCAAAAGTACCAAAAATACAACAATTTTTGGCTTCTGGTATTATCTGAAATCTCCATGATGAATAACGACACTTATTGAACAAATTACACTATCGTAAACAGCAATACAAATTAAGTAAATAAGCGCGACCTCTCACTTGTAATTAATTAGGCGAAATGAGGCATCCACCTCCACCGCTCGCCCGATCTCCGTAACACAATATTTATGTTTACACTTGATTTGTAATTATATTCCAAATACATAATTTAGGGCATTGAAAATAATTATATACTGTTTATTTTGTTCAAGGGGAAGGACGAATTCAAGACGATTTTGCAAAAATTCAAACGCAATACGCGGGTAGTTATTCCGTTTCTAGTCCATAATCAGGTCACGCTCTGCACACTATTAGAAATCGTTATAGAAAAAAATCAGATATTCGACTCGTCCTAATACCCATGCCTCGTTTCACCTAGTTTCACACTTCCTGGAAATAACAACTGAACAGTGAGCAGACATCCAGACAAACGACATCGCGTTTGGATTTGCTTTAACGTTTTATAATCCAATAAAATCATTTCAAAATTTCTTATTAAACAAACTGCTATTAGCATAATTTTTTTTAGAATTACAAGCACTCTGGTACTCTGGTATCAAATCATTAAAAATCTCTGTTGCTGAAATAATAATTTTCTCTTAAACTATCCTATAATGGAGAACAGTGCATTGGAGTTTAAAATTCTTTTACGAGTATAATAATCGTGATGTTCTCAAGTTGAAGTTATGAATTTTCACACTTCAACAAGTTCCGCAACAAGTATCTGAAAACACTTCACAGAGAACCCCTCAAGAACTTTTGCAATGTTCACGATTCAAAAGCATACTGCCAATAAAAACAAAAAAAAAAAAAACAATCTACCCTTCAGTAAATAGTTTAATAATTTTATAATTGATGTTGAACTTTGTGATGCAACTAATATAATTAGCCGCCTCGCAGATTCTAATAATGGAAAAGGAGCTCGTCTTCTTTCCATGTTGCTAATAAGGTCTGGGTCGTAGGTTAACATTCACAGGCATGGGCGCCTATTATTACATGGATCATCCTGTTTATAGACTTGAACGTGTCTAGTTTAGTCATACAGTGCAGCTTGAAAAATGTTTGTCAAACATTTTATTACTCTTTTCGGACGCAGTTCTTGGAATTTATGAGAGCTACGAGGTTTTTTCGCACTAGGTAACATAATGTCGTTCAAATAGTGCATAAAAGTCGATGGTATTATGAATAAGAGGTGCATTTAGCTCGTAATAGCAGTCCGGAACGAAATGAAGTAATTTAGTAAAAAAAAATAGGAAAAATCAGTTCGGACAGTGTCTGCCACGTCTCAATTTGACAACACATGAAATTTCTGGAAGATTAAATGTAGCTAAACAAACTGTGGCATGGAATTTAAAAGAATATCGTGAGACCGGGACTATCAGCAGAAAGAAGGGCTCAGGCAGGCCAAAAAAAACGACCCCAGTGGAAGATGGTTTTTTGGTGCTGTACAGCCGTCGGCATCTGTTCAATACTTCGGCGGATCTTAAAAACGATCTGTGCCGAGCTACAGCAAAAATAATTTCGTCAAGCTCAGTGAGGAAAAGGCTCGTGGAAGCTGGACTTAGAGTACTTAAGCCACTACTGAAGCCGGATTTTCCAAATCAGAGTCAGAGAAAAACGATTTCTCTGGGTTCAAGAGCATCTTAATTGGACTCAAGACATGTGGAACGATGTTATTTTTTCGACGAATTAAATTTTAAGCTGCATGTTGGAGATGGGAGGATTCTTGCGCGAAGAGAACCAAAGGAAAGACCCCCAAAAACTGAGGGTGTGATGGTCTGGAGATGATCCTCTGGAGATGAAAAAGGTACAATGGTCTTCCTAGAATCGAAAGTCACTGCAGAAGTTTACCTACGGATTCTGGAAAATGTATTAGAGCCCTCTGCGCTGCAGCTTTTTAGTGACACTTGCAGATTAATAGAACAGTGCTCCTTGCCGTACAGCCAAAATTGTAAGTATGAACTTGTTTTTTTTTTTTAATATGAAAGACTAATGTCAAGCTTTTAAATAAGCTAGAACTTTTATGACTAAAAATAATATTTGCATTCTTTTTTATTTCTTAGGTTAAAAAAAGTACTTCGAAGAAAATAATGTCGATGTATTAAGTTGGCTTCCCATAAGTCCAGCTCTCAATCCAATTGAGAATATCTGGTCAATAATGAAACTTAAGGTTGCGCAGAAGCGTCCAGAGTCAATTGAAAAAATTTACTTATCTGGACCTGGAACACCATACCTGCTTCCACATGGAAAAACCTATCTGAGTCAATGTTTCGCTGATGTGCAGCTGTAATAAAAGCAAGAGGAGGTCCAACAAAGTACTAGTTAGATAGAGAATGTTTCTGAGAAGCAATAAAAAAACAAAAACACTGCGCCAATAAAGAACTTTTCATTAATCCCTAAAAATGTGGCAGGTACCTAAAACCCCATTTTTCGGTCTAACAACTTTTTGCTCCCGTGACCATGAAACGATTGAAACCGCATAAGAAAACAAATCCTCATTAAAAAAATATGTAGTTATTGCAACAAATTTGACAAAATTCGAAAAGAAAAGTTTGACCAAAATTTTTCGAACGGCACTGTAAATACTGGTAAATACTGTTTTTTTTTATTCTTTTCGACTGATAAGGGATAACTTTCACGGTGCTGTAGTTTTTAACATCACGGAAAGACTTGCATGATAGGAACATTTCCGTATTCTTCAAACTTATTCTGCAAAATGGTCTTTAATTCGCGAAACAGGTATGTAGAAGATTATGTGGTTAATTGGTTCTTGCAATCGACAACTCAGCTCACTATTAGTCTTGTTTTGCAGAAATTTTGCACCTTAACCCTCTAGATGAGGCAAAGACTTGACTCTTCAACATAATGTGTTGTGATGAAAGTTTATGGGAAGATTCGGATTTGCCAACTTCAATTTCGTCCATTATGTGGGAAATTTTACGAAAAGATCTCAGCCGATCCAGCGCGGCTTGTGACCAGAGTTCGCGGATTGTGATCTTGAGCAGCTTGAAATCGACCCTTATTTTTAGTTATGAGTCTCACTTTTGGTTCAAAGGGTTTGTGAAGAAGTAAAATTGCCGTTCCAAAAGCGGGACTCATGAAACTCACAAAAGTGCACTGTTTAGTGTGAATACAATGCAGGTGGCATCACCGTTCCTTACTTTTTCCAAAAATGAGGTGAAAGATCACGTTACAGTCGAAGTCGGACAACGATTACCGAATATTTCTTCAAAAATATGGATGACATTGATCCGGATGAAAAGTGGTTTCAGCATGATGGCGCTACGTCGAACAGGTTGAGGTCTAGACTGCCAATTGAGCATTCATCTGGTGATATAAGATACTGCTCAGTGATTTTCGCGTTGTGAGCTGTAGCGGAATATTGCTGGAATGTGCATGGTTTCTTGGCGAACATTGTGTGGTTGATGGTGGAATTTCTTTCGAAACAGTTGTTTGCTTAATGCTTCCAGTAGCTTTGACTTCTTTTTCATAAAAATATAGCTCAGTGGTACAACCACAGCTCAATAGCTAATAAATATATCATTCCTATACAGTATGTATAGCCGCCAAGCTTGATCCTGGAAATGAGTCCTAACGCTTCTCTTGATAACCGATTACATACTCGATTTTTGTATTTATTGAAAGATAATTCAAAGGTGAGGACCTGCTGGTCACTGGTGACCAACGACTTTCGCGTGCCGGCTGGATAGAGCTTCCGATTTTTGATTTATTGCGACCGTGATTAAGTGTCCAATATTTCTACAATGTGCGGACTGTACTTTACAGTTCGGCAGACAAAATTACGAGCAATTCCAAGCAGCCACAGCCCACAAGATCCGACAGATATCGCCTTTTTACCATGTTGAATTTGTGAAGGCCAACTACAAAATGTCTTCACATTCAAATGTTTACAGGCAATGTTGCATAGATATCACACGTCATATAGAAGTTAACAGGAAATGGATGCGTCTAATTCTTCTTCTACAATGGATACGCTTGTTTGTGTACCAGTATCACAGACTAGACTAGGTAACCCTGATACTCTCAGTTGTTGGACATGCTTTCGTTTTCTCGATTTCTAAATATCATCTAGTGCAACTACTCACTAAACGGCAATTAATCGCTCAGGGTTAGTTGATAACCCGTAGGGCATGATTGGCATTATGGTGCAGTACTGAACAGCAAATCGAACTTTAACGAGTTTGATGCGCTGTCTGGCTCCATGAATTGTATGACTCTGAATTGTGTCCCTGTATCCTCATACTGAAATCGTGATTACGGGCGATTTCAATATACACAATTCTGGGTGACTTCGACATTTTGGACAGAAAATACCCAAAGGATGGTGTGTTGAGATCTTCGCTGCGGAAAACAACTTGACCCAGCTTGTAAATGAGACCACAAGAATGCCAGACGTTGATTGTCATACCGCCAAGACCCTGTTGTTTTTAACTTCTCACGCTGATAAGTACACTGTTGATGTGCTTTCTTCTCTAGGCTCGTCGGATCATTATGTCATATCAGCTCATTTCTCGTACACTCATCACACAGTTAAAGAAAAGATTCCTAAAAGAACCGTTTGGCAATACGAGAAAGCCAATTGGAGCGGACTTAACAGCTTCTTTAGAAATTTCAACTGGTCGTTATGTTTCCTCGATAACGACGTGGATGCCTCTGCTGATATGAACACTGACACTATTCTCTTTGGAATGAGATCCTTTATTCCTCATCGGATGAAGAGTATCAGACCAACAGAAAAGGCGTGGTACGACTCGAGTTGCAAAGAGGCTGTCAGGTTTAGAGAAATGTTTTTTTTCATCCTTCAAGACCAACTCAACAGAGGAAAACCGAAAAAAGTTCAAACGAGGCAGGAATGACTGCAAACGCCTTTCTTAAGCGTGTGAAATTCCAATACCATCAAAAACTACTAATAAATACTACAATGTCCCAAAGGTAGTAAACATTTTTGGTCGTTCGTCAAAAACATTAGAAATTCTGCCGCATCCTCCATCCCAACGTTCATTTACAATGACATTCCAGCTGTCAGTTCTATAGATACGGCCAGCTATGCGACCAGCTAAACACTCCCGGACTGTGCTTTGTCTCCGCCTACATTTGAGTGCGTCAAATCTTCAACGGGACAAATCCACTTTCGCACTCGTTTAGTAGCAGGAGTACTTAGAGATCTCAAAATACACATGTAAATGCACTGGTCCAGATGGTATAGCTCCCCCTCTTCTGAAGATCTGTTCTTCCTCGCTTGCAAAATCACTGCGTAAGCTTTTTCATCAATCCTACTCTTTAGGACTCTTTCCGAGCAGACGGAAAACAAAATTTCACCAGCTCGCCCCTAAAAAGGACGAATCTTTCTCTCTCTGCTCCTACAGACCCATTGCACTTACCTCCTTGCTTTCCAATGTCATGGAAACGCTGATATACCATCAGCTCATGAAATATGTCGAAACGCGAAAACTTCTCAATGACCGGCAGTACGGTTTTCGTAGCAACAGGTCCACTAGTGATTTGATGGCATGCCTCACCGAAAAGCGGACCGAAAGCGTTCATCAATCTGGCGAAAGCAAGATAGTTGCATTTGATATTTCTAAGGCATTTGACAGAGTTTGGCATCAGGCTCTTTTGTCGAAAATGCTTGCTTTTGGGTTCGACAACACCCTTCTTTAATGGATTAGAAATTACCTTTCGGAACGTTCAATTCACGTTGTCTTGGACGGTTTCAAGCCTGATATTCACAAAATAAAAGCAAATGCTGGTGTGCCCTAGGGCTCCGTTCTGTCTCCGACACTCTTTTTAATTTTTATCAATGAACTCTTTTCTGCGACTTCTAATCCAATTTATTCCTTTGGTCACGGCAGTACTCCCTGCTTTTCGTGTTCATTCCCGGACTCACGACCCAACTCATTGAGTGTAGAACGGGAACGACTGTTAAGCTCATTAAATTCCGATAGTAACAGCATATACAATTGGGGAACTATCAACAGAATGGGATTTAATGCTTCCAATACACAATGCTGTCTGCTGTCATTAAAGCGAAATTCAAATACATAGCCATTGCATCGTCGAAACCGATAAACTTTCTACTCTCGGTATGTGTGTAAATGACAACTTTGTTTGGAATGACCACATATTCGATGTCGTCAAAAATGCTGCGAAATGTCTAGGTTTCCTCAAGCGATGTAAGAATTATTTTACGCCCTCTGATCTGGCCTCAATATATAAGGCATTCATCCGCACAAAATTGGAGTACAATGCCCTGAACACCGACGTAATGTCTCCTGCCTCACTTTGTTTTATCGTTATTTTCCCCACAAGTGCTCCACTGAAATCGCCAGTAGGATTCCGCCCCTCCAAACCTTCAACCATAACACCCGCCTCGCTGTGAATGCTCATCAGTATACCCTCACCCTCACTTTTGGACGTACCCTGAAATATCGTGATTCGTTCCTAAGCCGAACAACTTGCTTGTGGAATGCCCTGCCGAGGTCTTTATTTCCTTGTCATTGTAACATTCAGATATTTAGAACCAACGCACATGGGTACCTTAACCCCTTGAGCGCGCGATATTTTATATAAAAAAAAATTAAATTAAACCAAAAAACAGAGCGTTAGTGTCCCATATCATCCAATTCAGGCCAAAAGAAGTTGGTAATCATCGACCTATAGCCCTCGCTGTTGACGATGATGGTCTGGCCAACGTCGTTCTCAAATAAATATGGACCGATGACGCCGCAGCCTAAAATCCACACCAAACAGTGACTTTTTCGGGATGCATTGGACGCTCTTGGATCTCATGTGCATTGGTATCGTCCCAAATTCGACAATTTTGTTTGTTGACATACCCATTCATCTAGAAATGGGCCTCATCGCAGAAGATGAGCGAACACACGTCGTTGTCTATGGTTGCTTACCTTCAGTTCCTGGGTCAGTTGAATTTTATACGGGTGTAGGCCCAAGTCACCACGCAAAATTCGCCAAGTTGTGGTCTGCGAAAGGCCGAGTTCTTGTGAGCGATGCGAAATCGACTGCCTCGGATTCTCCTGCACACTCTCGTGGACAGCGGCGATGTTTTCGGCAGATCTTGCGTTTCGTCGATGTACGGGTGTTGATTTATCATTTACTGAACCAGTGGACTCAAATTTATCCACCACACTGCCAATAGTCCTCCCTGTAGGACGATTATGGCGACCGTAAAATGGGCGAAGCGCGCGGAACGTTGCCCGAACAGAGCACCCATTTTGATAAAACTTTTGCACATTTGCACGTGTTGTTGAACGTTCTGTCCGTCCATAGTGATTTGGCAAAACAGACCGAATAAATGACAGCCAATTTGACAGATGTACCTTCAACATTATGGCCGCTATCAACTGTCAAACTGCGGAAGTCCTTATTGGAAGACCCTGTATATCAAGGAGGTAAGTCACACTGGATTTGACTTGCTCAACTTATAAGTCCGGGATTTAACCAGAAGAAAAAAGCAACGTTGTAACGTCCTACCATTCACAGAAGGAGGATTAACTCGCGTGACTAAATCAACGCTCGAATAATCAATCACCATACACAATGCTTACATGAGCTACTCGTACTTCAATGTATTCAGTGCAGAGCTCAATAATCATTTTGGAGAACTACACAGTGTGCTGAAATGAAGATAATGGCGGGTGAATCTTAATCCGGCAAGCTCTCAGATTCCCAAAGCTGGTTAATGGCTCCGGAAAATCCAGCTCTTTTTGAGGGTTGTGCATGTGGGCGACGCGGAACAAATGGGTTTAGATGTGAATGCGGGCAAAAGCAATTATACTCGTGCATATTGTCAACAAGAACCGGCACACAACATCGACGAATCGGACAGGATGTCGCAATAGAAATCTGCCTACCTTGAGTCGCTATTACTTCTAATAATGATACATCATCGCGCTAGCTGGAAAGATTCAAGACGGCGCGGCGATGTCTTAGTGAGTAAGAATTAAAACTTTGCGTCTACGTTTCAACATTGTTTTTTTTTTTTTTTTTGTTCAATTTTAACGCTGTCCATCACCATGTTCCATCAAGTATTCATCAAGTTTCGTTTACGTGAATTTTGAATTTTCTTTTCATTTAGCAATCAGGCAACCTGTCACACCACGTGACAACTCTCACTGATCAAAGTACGTTCAGGCATTAAAATGTACGAAACAAAGTTCCAAATTTGCAATAATTACTACATGCCACCGCGGCTTACGAGTATACGTATTGAAAATTGGTGAAGCTACTGAGCTCATCCATCGTATAGCGTTTTTTTTTTTTTTAAATTTTTTTTTTCGGCAGTCTTCAAGCCCAGCAGGTACACTGTTGTGTAACCATGTAGTAAATCGTGAACTGAATATCATTAAATGGAATCGAGAAAAAGAAAAAAAATGTAAGTGAATCTGTCAAAAGTCGTTATAACGAGCAGCAGTTCTGACATGTAGAATGTTCCCTTCCACTTTGACTATGAAGGCAGAGTTCCATACCCAAGTGTTGCGTCATGATGCTGAGTGAAGATGATTTATTTAATATTACACGAGCTTGACAAGTACCGATTAATCTGACCCTGCTCACGATCCTTGCTTTTTTTTTTTTTTGTTGTTTTGAATTTAAAGAAATTTCAAATTACGCTGCAGTTTTCCATCAAATCCATTGAAAAGGGATAACTGTCAGTCGGACGAGCACACGAAATGAACCAAACGAAACGAGACGACACACATGCCAATGTCAACGACAAAGCCAATGCTAACGTTAACGTTAACGCCAATGCCAACGGGCAACAAGCAACGAGCAACGAGCAACGTCAAGCGCCAAGCGCCAAACGCCAGACCTGTCATCGCCAAAAGGAAGCACTCCGGTCGGTGTAATCGAGTTCACTCTCTAATTTATCGCTTTTCCACCCGATTCAACTCGACGCGACGACACTCATGTAGCGTCAGACCCACTTATTGGTGCACTCAACCCCTATACCTCCACACACACACATACACAGTGATATAGTAAAATTTGCAATTTAAATTCCATTGCTCGGTACAAATTGAAGAGCCATTGTAATTCATGACACAGAACACCGGGATCATAGTGCAACACCTCTATAAAACTTTGAAAATAATTGACAAATTAATTTGTATGCCAATCACAAACAAGGCTATCTTCGAAGAGACAAAGTCAGACGGAACGAACGACATAGGGCGGGCCGGAGCTACGAGAAGATAACAGACAATCTGTTGTCGCCGTGTCGCTTCAAGCAAATAATTCTCTCTTCAAGCATCGTCATCCTTTGACCCATTGGCAAGTGGTAAAGCGGTGAGTGCCGGTGAATGCTAAGATTGGGTGGGGAGGACAGATCTGCTGCCTGGACTTGGTCGGATGGTCGGAGAATCTGTGAGTTGGGAATTCTAATCCGAGTCACCTGTTCAATCTCACTTAAGTAGTGCTTGTTGAAGCACACTCTTCTTCACTTAGTGCGCGGAGCTGTACTCGTATCTACGTTGTAGGATTGTTAGTTTTGTAGTAGGGTTGCAGGGTTAAAGGGTTGTATCTACATACTGTGTAAAAGTGTAGACTGCTTGTCTCCACATTCTTGGGGCATAATGCATGCAAAATGGCGCACAGAAAACCAAATCACCCAACTAATTGCCCCTTTCTGACTGGCGCTGTACTTGTACGAGTATGTATCCATACGAGTACTCGTAGTATGCCATGCTGTGCTTTGTTCTGCACTCTGCTTGTTGGATGTTGACTCAGTGCACATGGTCTGTCTGCTCAACCCTGCCAACATCCGTTTCAATGGGGTGGGGGGGTTGAACCAACAAAACACACACAATAAACAGCACACATCCCGAGTGGAGCCGAAACTAGAGCCAGAACCAGAGTCGGAGCTGGAAATGATGATGCTGGAGGAGGGGATTTGTGTAGCAGGACGAGGATAATCCTCGTTTTCTTTTATGGTCGTTGCATGCACTAAATCACTTTGGTGACATACAGGCACCGTCGAGTAGCTGGCCTGGAAGAGTGATGTGGGGGCAGCACTTGTGATGGGGGACACTTGTTAGCCCCGATTGTGGGGAGTTGGCTGATCGATTTGCTCGGTCGGGTCTATTGGTTGGAGTATATTTTTTTTTTTTTTTTGTTTTTTTTTTTACTGTTCTTTTGGTTGTTGTTGGCGGTGGTTGGAGGATGACTATGGTGACGGTGGTGATTGCATAGAGGAGAGCGTGCTCTGGTCTCTAGGACTGCCGGCCGCCTTCATACTTCTGATGCTGCCGCCCATTTGTTGTATGGTCGTTGTGTTCGTCGTTGGTTCCAAAAGCAATTTCACTCATAAACAATGGGTTTGGGGGCTGTTAAGGCTATTTGAGGTTGACGTAGTGCAGCAGCAGTAGCAGAGGAGCAATGGAATCAGTTGTAGAAGTATTGGAAGTAGTGGCAGCAGTTGCTTCCCTGCCTGCCTGCCTGTTGTTGCAATTTGGCCAAAGATGAATCCTGGGGCTATTGTGAAATGATGTGAGCAACTAAAGCGTCATCAGTAGCAGCAGCAGCAGCAGCAGCAGCAGCAGCAGCAGCGGCAGCAGTAGCACCATCAACAACAGCAAATAGAAGAAGCATCATCAGCAGGAGCCATGGCAACAACAGCAGCAACATCAGAGACATCAGGAGCATCAGAACCATCAGAAGCATCAAAAGGATTGCAAACATCCATGAGAAGAAAAATGAGAAGGATGGCCTGGTATTGTACATACTCGTACATACATAGACGGGCATTTGAAAGGATAATCAGTGATTATCTTGTTAGGTGGTGATGATGGAACGCATCATCGACCCAACGGATGAATGTGTGCTTATGAGGAAATTATTTCAGCTACTCGCAGGCAAAATGAAATGAAAATCACTCTTCAAATAGGCTTAGCGACACTTGCTAATAAATTTAAACGTGTCCAAGAGAAGGGGGTGATTTTTCTTGCTTTTCCTTTTTTTATTTTTCTATTTTCTGTATTTTGTTGGCATCAAAAAAAAGGCCCAAGGAAATTCAAAGATCAAAGTGAATGCCAAAAGGCAACTTGGTGTCGAGTCATTAATTTATTTTATTTTTTATTTTTTTTTTACTTTCTTTGCCTTACCAACTTCTTATTTTCCTCTTTGCTTGTTATCATTTGTTCTATTCTTCTTACCAAGTTGTAGGTCATTTCATTCGTCGATCCTTGTTATATGCTTGTAGGCTATTCGAGAACATTTGTTAGGGTTTAAAAGTGAATCCCAAAAAGGGAACCAACACCAAAAAAAAAAAACACAAAAAGGAAAAACTTTTATAAATGCCGGAAGTGTTTACTTTGTCGTCTGTAAGGAATTTTTCTTTGGTTATATTCGGGAGATGAAGGAACGACATTCATACAACACAAATGGGGTGTGAAGTTAAACTTCAAATCAAAGGAATACTTGAGGAGACTATTAAATATTTTAGGTTGAATGTTTTTATTTTTCTTTTCTTTTTTAGAGTTTAGGGTTTGGTTACCGTGTGAAGCTTTTGAGGATAAGACGGAGAAAGTTTGTTTTATTGCGAATTAAGGATTGAGCGTGATTAATTTAGTAATTAGTTAAATTAGGGCAAAGCTGTTGGAGATTGTTACAATAGAAACAAACGGCAAGGCAGTTGGGGTCTAGCCAGGATACTTTACAATGAATGAATAATAAATTTCTCGAAAAATCAGATCCTCAATAGGGACATTATTTTATTGCATATGGAATAGAAGTCTTTTAAGGCGAACACCTCAGAATGTAAGCGGAGGTTCCTACTAAAAAGTGAGCTGGTGTGGTTCAAAGTCTTCAAAAGAACCCGGCAATGGCATAAGTGGCCTCGAGATTCGATTTGGCGCAGAACGTACCCGGATTTTTAACGTAAACCACCTGTCATAAGACCTTATATTTACGAGATGCCCATACACCCATTGGGAGCAAGGATACGCCTTGCCATCGCTAATAACTCGCTTAATATATATATTTATACCCGCTTACATATTATACCAAGGCAGAACTTGTGTTGGAGGCACAAGTTCCATCCTTGGTATGAGTCGAGGCTGACCTAAAACCTCTTGCTGCTCTTAGGGTCACAGCACCCAGTACTTTATTTGCAACTCTACATTGGGCTAAACCAAAAAGGAAACCCGTACCCGCGATTTGGGTTTAAACCACAGCCACCATGACGCTAACACAAGGGGGCCTACCTCTAACAAGTCAGGCCCGGACCGAAATCCGGGGGGCTCCAGACTCCCATGGTACCGTGATTTAAGTCCTGGTATGGACTACCGGTGGTCAAGCCGCCAACAAGACCTATGACCGGCAACTTGTAGCTGGTCAAATCGTAGCAACCATTCAGAGGCTGTAATCTGAAGATGTTTACGATAAGACCAGTAAGAATAATCTGCCCCCGCTTTTTATTATTATTATTTTTTTATTTTTTGATAAATTTTATTGTGCCAAAGCAAAAAATGTTGGAAAATACATCAATTCTCAAATTGTATCAGTAGTTTTCAATATGTCCACCTTTGTGGCGAATAATGGCCTTGAGACGGCCGAAGAAAGCATCGCACGCTACACGCAAGTGGCTCTGCGGTATTTTAGCCCATTCCCGGCGAAGTGCTTGTTTGAGGTGGTCCAAACTTTTGTATTTTTTAGTGCCAACCTTCCCCTTGAAAATACACCAGACAGAGAAATCCAATGGATTTGCATTCGTGGAACATTGTTTTTTTTTTTAAACAATCTTGGTTGACGCGCGCTTTGTGAGACGGTGCCGAGTCTTGTTGAAATGTCCACGGTCTCCGACCGAAATGATTGTTTGCCCAAGGCTTCAGTACTGCCTCTAAGACAGTTTCATGGTGTACGTAATGGTAATTTTGACGCCACGGTCCAAAAATATGAGCGGAGAGCGACCATCGGCGGTTATGGCGGCCCAAACCATCACCATCGGTGCTGCCTGCTTTCTGGTGGCCGTCCGAAGGTGTAAATTTTCGAAAGACCTCTCTGGCAAGTAAACTCGGTCATTTTGTTTGTTGACATACCACCTTGATCAAAAAGTTCCCGGGGGACACCACCGTGTGGCGCTTCCATTGTTCCGATTTGAGTTCTGTTTTTTTTTTGTTAAATTGGTAAATCTGTTGTTGACATTGCCTCCAAATCTTAGCGTCATAGCTTGACATTTGCAAAAGTTACGTAGGCAAGAGTATATCTATCTCTGTGTGTGTTGGAGATTTTTTACAATTTTAGAAATTTATTTAAATTTGCAACAACGAACTTGTACGAGTATTAAATTTTGCGAAAAAAAACGGATTTAATGGTGCGCGAACGTTGGAAATGTTGGAAAAGTGTTTCGGCAACAATTCTCTAAGTACCAGTGGCACGAGCGGTTCAAAAGTGGTCGTGAGTCAATCGAAGATGATGAACGCAGTGGCAGACCATCGACATCGAAAACCGACGAAAACATTGATGAAGTAAAAGAAATGTTGGCCAATAACCGCAAATTAACCATCAGAGAGATGGCGGACGACTTGAACATTGCCTATGGATCCGTCCAAGACATTTTGGTTAATGATTTGCATTTCTGTCGTGTAGCAGCAAAGTTGGTGCCAAAAGACCTCAATTTCATGTCGAGAGACCGGGTTGACGTCACAAAAGAGATGATGTCCGAGGCTGAATCCGATCCCACATTCATCAAAAGGATTATTACTGGAGACGAGACGTGGGTTTATGAGTACGACACGCAATCCAGACATCAGGCAAGTGAATGGCGTTCACCAAATGAGCCGAGACCAATAATACCACGTCGTTTTCAGTCAAAAAAGAAGGCAATGCTCACGGTTTTCATGGATTACAACGGTGGCCAGAAGGCCAGACAGTAAACAAAGAGTATTATTTGGGCGTTATGAGACGTTTGCGTGAAGCAATTCCCCGAAAGAGACCAGAATTGTGGGCAGAAAACTCGTGGATTTTGTACCATGATAACGCACCGTCGCATAGTGCCATCATTATTCGTAATTTTTTTTACGAAAAATGCAACAAATACCATCCAACAGCCGCGGAATTCACCTGATTTGGCTCCCCGTGACTTCTTTCTGTTCAATCGAGTTACGGGGAACGCGTTTCAGCAGCCGAGAGGAAGTAATGGAAAAATCGCAGGAAGCACTGATTTGACATACCGAAAACCGAATATAAAAAATGTTTCGAGGATTGGATCAAGAGCTGGCATAAGTGTGTTGCAGTCGATGGGGATTACTCTGAAGGGGACAATATAGATTTAGATGAATAAACTTATATTTGTATTTTCTGAATACATTCCGGGAACTTTTTGATCAAGTCCATTCCAAATACCATACCAATCCCATTTTTCATCTAACCATCGGCAATTTATTTTAGCTACCGCAGTGGTGAAAATATCCCATCACGGGATCCAGTTCAATGCGCGGGCTCTAATTGATCCCGGTTCAGAGACATCGTTCATCTCTGAAGAGATTCAGAACATCTTGAATCTAGCCACCCAGCCTATTCACGCACAAATTTCGGGTGCGTTTACTTTTTGTTCAAGTTGTAGGAATGATTTCACTCTCAATGCCCAAGCGTTGGTCCTTGAACGATTAACAGGTCATCTCCCTTCACAATCGCTAAACATTGGTGATCTCAAAGATGAAATTGATTTTCCTTTAGCTGACCCTTTTTTTTTTGATCAAAGGTCCAAAATAAATATGCTCATCGGAGCTGACTTAATACTAGATGGTGTGAAAAATAAAATATTGAAGACTCTTATGGCGCAGAATACAGTTTTCGGCTGAGCATTATTAGGTCCCTTTGACTGTTCAACAGCACATAACTCTTCTTACTCTACGTTTGTATCTTGTTTCAATGAGATTTCTTTCGATAAGAAAATTGAGAAATTTTCGAAGTTAGAGTTGCCACGGAATCCCTCGCTTTCACTGGCGGATCAATTCTGTGAGAGTTTGTACGCAAAAACTACTCGGCGGGACTCTACAGGTCGTTATATAGTGTCCCTGTCCAAGAAAGCTTTCCCAATGAGATCGAAATAGAAACTTCAAGAGACATTGCATTAAAGCAATTCCTTAGGACTGAAAGGCTCTTATTATCCAAACCTCAATCCAAAGATCAATACTATTCAGTGATCCAAGAATATCTCACCCTTGATCATATGGAACCCATAAGTTCATCTGAGGTATCAAAATCGAATAAAATTTATTCTTATTAATTACCCCATCATACGGTTATCAAGCCTCAAAGTACCACAACAAAGGTAAGAGCTGTCTTCAATGCTTCAAACCCCTCTTCCAATGGAAGAAGTCTTAATGACATTCTTTATCCTGGTCCGAAATAACCTTACTACTTTTAAATTGGCGATGCTTCAAATGTGTTTTTAATAGCGACATCGAAAAGATGTATAGACAAATCCTTGTCAACCCTAAACATACATCTTTTCAGAGAATTTTGTTTCGTGAAACGACACAAGATACCATAGGTGATTTTCAACTCGAAACTGTTATATTTGGAGTGAATTCCGCTCCGCACTTAGCTATTCGAACCCTACGCCAACTGGCAGACGATCAGAATTCGCACCCTCTAGCTTCGACCATTCTATGGCGAGATTTTTATGTAGATGACGTACTGTCAGGTGCTCATGATATTCAAACAGCACAATCTGCTCAGCATCAACTAGTATTTGCTGTTTGTTCATCTGGGTTCAGTCTACGAAAGTGGACCTCTAATTCACCTGAGTTGCTAAGCCACATCACAAAAAGGCATCTTTTTAATGAAGACTTTTTGCTAATCGATCAAAAAAGTTCAGCAAAAACTTTAGGCATCTGTTGGAAGGGCATTTCAGACACTTTTTCTTTCTCAGTCCCTTCAGTCACTTTGCTGGGCTCTACAACCAAACGATCGGTCCTCTCTGTCATTGCTAAATTATATGATCCCACAGGATGGCTTGCTCCGATTGTGATTTCAGCAAAAATAATCATGCAACAGATTTGGAAAGATCGGACAGAATGGGATCAAAATCTCAAGCCCTTAACACTTTTTAGTGTGTGGCAATCATTTATAACTAACTTTCCTGCTATAAAGACAATCTGCATCCCAAGGTGGATTGAATATGCCCCCTGGGCTCCAACCTAAATACTTGGCTTTTGCGACTCCTCGGAAAAGGCATATTCTGCTACTTTATATATAAGAGTCCAACATAGCACATCTTCCTTTTCTTGTCATTTGCTATGGGCAAAAAGCAAAGTTGCTCCCGCCCATTCAATTTGATTGCCACGCCCAGAGTTGCTCGGTGCAGTATTACTCTCGAACATGGTGCGAGTGGGACTCGAAAAATTGGACTTCATTGAAGACCATGCGATATTTGTGTGGACGGATTCCACGATTGTTTTGTCATGGCTGAGTAAACCACCATGTACTTGGAAAACTTCCGAAATTCAAACTAATATTAAGAACGCTTCTTGGCGCCACATTTCTTCTTCGGACAACCCTACAGATCTGGCTACTCGTGGTTTAACACCCGACGATTTACGCGAAAGCAAGCTGTGGTGGCATGGTCCAAGTTGGCTGCGAGATCATCCAAGTAACTGGCCAATTTCAATCCCATCTCCCCCAGAAGAGTCATTGCTAGAACCAAAATCTCTTAAAACATTTGCTACAACCACAGATGATGACTTCGAACTCATCCTTCGTAGATTTTCTACATCGCATAGAGCAGTTCGTGTCCTGAGCTATATGTTTCGGTCAAAGGAAATATTCATCTCATTCGCTCTCTCCGGAAGAGATAATGTATACCAAAATTAAATGATCATGCTCTCTCAACAAATATTCTTTTCCTTAGAATATAATGCTTTACTTCAAAGTAAACCCATCCAACCCAATAGCTGTTTATTGATATTTAACCCTTTTTCGGATTCTTAACAAATCCTTCGTGTTAATGGGAGATTAACTTCTTCTACGTTAACGTATAATGAGAAGCATCCTATTTTACTTCCATATAATGGTTACTTCTCGAAACTAATCGTTGCATTTGTGCACCAACTTTCTCTGCATGGAGAGATACAGCTAATGGATCGTATACTACGATCTGAATTTTGGATACCGAAACTGAAAAATTTGGTAAAGAAATGTATCCATGATTGTAAAGTATGTATTTTACATAAAAAGAAAAGAAAATGTGTACTCAACTATCCTCGAAAGAACAATATTTACACTGCCCCTTACAAATGTGGGCATTGACTTTGCAGGACCTTTTCTTATTAAGAATTACTGCAGAAGGACTTGTCGTTTGGAGAAAGGCTACGTGTGTCTGTTTGTGTGCTTTTCAATGAAAGCAATACATTTAGAAGGCTCTCCCCTAATTTTAAGTTAGGTTAAGTTTCTATGGCACTGTTTAGCAACGTGTGCTGCATGGCGGCCGGTAATATTCAGGTGAAATACCAAAACTTGTGCTGAAATCCTACTTTAATATTAACATGGAATAATAGATGGCACTCTGCTAACGTCTCATGTAAACTCCCCAAAATATCCCCGAAAAATTCCCTATTTCCGGTTTTTATCTTAAGCTCAGTGGCTTGACTAAGCACACGGTCTTTTTTCTTGTTTTTTCTCTGTTCCTGACTCGCTATCTCTATGCGTGCTCTCGTGCTCTCTAATGAAAAATATAGTTCACCGCTAAACACTTGTTTTTTTTTTCTTACTCCTACGAGTACTTCTTTCTTCCTTTGATTTTCCTCCCATACACTTAATTCTCCAATTGCGCTCGGCAATTGGCGTCCCCCGAATTACGACGAAGAAACCAGCGTATTTCCTCCAAAACCAACAACTATCAAGCTACCCTGCAACCCCCCTAACTACAAACGAAGCCACCTAACTCGTCGAGGAGATTTCGGGCTGATACAAAATTCGTCCCGTTATCGCTGTATAGGTTGGCACACTTACCCCTTCTTGAAACAAACCGCTTTAATGCCGAAATAAAGGCGTTACTACCCAAATCCGAAACCATTTCTAGGTGTATTGCCTTAGTGGTTAGGCAAATAAATAGGGCGATGTACATCTTCTGTCCCCGATGTACATCTTCTGTCCCCGTAAGGGAGTTGCCAACATTAGTCCTGCATAATCCACTCCAGCATTCAAAAACGTTTTCTCTCCCTGAAGCCTAAACGCAGGAAGGTTTCCCATTAATTGTTGCATGGGTTTGGCTCTATATCGTTGGCAGACAACGCAGCGACGAGTAACTTCTCTTACAGCATTGCCAGCCCCTAGTACCCGAAATTTTTGTCTAAGTAGCATGCAAGTATTTTAGATGGACGTTCCAAACAACAAGACTAGTGAAGGCGGATTTATGTGGCAAAATAATTGGATATCTCTGGTGGTGTAACCTAGAGGTGCTTCGGCTAAGCGCCCACCATCGCGAAGAAGTTTGTTTGAGCCTAAGAATGGATTTAGTTTAATAAGAGAACCTGTTCTTAGCCGCTGTCCGGTCTGTAAAAGTGATATCTCCTCTAAAAAGTGCTGTATTTGTACCTTATTGATTAACATCTTCATAGCTTCATCAAGCTCGCATGTGCTCAAAGAACCGGTTCTCCGTTTGGCCTTAGCTTAACAGTTAAACGTAAATCTCAATATCCAGGCGGTTACTCGTAAAAGTACAGATTGACTAGAATATCGTTGAAGAAGATCAAAACTCCCTCGCTCTCCCTCCATCGTTGTAACGAACACGATTCTCCGTTCTTCTAACGAATGACGAGCTCCAATACCCCGGGAAGCGCAATCGGCTGGATTCATTTCTCCACATTGACTTGCTGGAGCAATGCTGGTACTCGTAATTGCTGATATTCGGTTGGCGACGAAATTTGCAAATCTTCTTGGATGTCCGTTTAACTAATGTAGTACAATGCTGGAGTCAGTCTAGCAAAAAATGGGAATACGCTGGTACCCCTTGATTTCGCGTAGCTTACTAATCTGGCCAAAAGAGAGGCTGCGCATAATTCCAAGCGAGCAATAACCATAACAGGGTTATCGACGAAACCCTGTTGTTACCTGCTCGGAATCCAACACGCTGCGTAAGTAAATGACGGCACCATACGCTGTATCGGATGCATCGCAAAAGCCGTACACTACCAATTTATTATTGTTGCGCTCTATTCCGAAAAGACTTCCAAGTGCTAATAACCATTAAAGGAATTTGGTCGTCCCAATCTACCCAATCCTTGCTAAGAACCCAAGTGGAATCGGCTCGCATCTTCAGCCGATTCGGAGAGCAAATTTGTTTTGGTGAACCAGGATATTTCATCTCGTAAGTTTATATTGAAGCTAAAACAGTCGTTTACTGGATGCCATCTCAACCCCAAAGTTTTGACATGTCCAATTGGCTTCCCTCCTTTCCAATGGTATTCCTTCAAGTAAAGTCCTTTTGCGAAGATTAAATCCTGCTTCCCGAAGAAGTTTGTACAGCTGACGGACAATTCCCTTTGCCTCATCTTCATTTGCACAGCTCGCCAAGAAATCATCCATATAAAAAAAAGGCGGCACTTCTGGATACTCTTCTTAGTAATCCTTTGCTAATTGAGTTAGGCACCTGGTGGCCAAAAATGATGCTAGGGCCGTTCCGTAGGTGACGGTTGCCAGTTCGAACACCTGTATTGGGTTTTTGGGGGACGCTCTCCACAAAATCCTTTGAAATCGCCTATCATCCTTGTGAATTAATATTTGCATGTACATTTTTGCTATGTCAGCAAGATTCCAGAGCAGAGTAGCCTGGGTCACTATTTTAAGAACAGAAAATATCGTAAGCGTGATGGACATTTTCATCCGAAAGATAGACAAAATTCTACTCTTAAACCCTCAATTGGAAGACATGGTTTCTATAGTTTCTAGATCTTGGATCAGCGGTTACGTTCACAGTCAACACATCGCATACCTTATAATGTATAAGCCCCATAAGCCTATTTTGTAAACGCAACAACGACCTAAGACTAATTTAACTGTCGACGACCCATGCAAAACCGTGATTTGACTGCAGCAACGGAGTGAGTTTTGATGCTAATGATGAAGGACCATCGATGGCTCGATCTATCTACATCTCAACGCACAAAAACTTTCTCAAGGAAAAAACCATCGCAAAGATTTGCCGTCTGTTATGGTTCCCATAATTCATTTACATAATTTAAATATCCCTAAGCTATAATATAACCGGTCTTTAGAAATAAACTGTTATTGGCTGAATTTTTTAAGTTTATCGCAAATTACGATACGATATTTTTATTTTAATTAAAACCTTTTTAGAAGAAAGAGAACCGAAGGAATATTACAAGTATTTTACGAATTTTTTTAATGAGTTTATTCCTGCCACAAGATTAAATGTTCATGGCAGGGCCGCTGGCGGCAAACTTTGTGGGATTAGAAAAAATATGCGAAACCTTGTTAATTTTAAATGTATCAGTGGTAAATTGATAATTGAAATTTTGAAAATTTATTATGGTGCCTTTGTATTTAATTTTGTTTAGTTGGCTGTATGATTTTAAAGAGTTGAGTGCGTTTCTAAATATTAGCGACCTTGAAAAGGCCATGATCATCTCAAGAATTGGTAGATATCAGAATTTTTGTCAAACACGAATTTGAATTGCAAACGTAGTTCTAAAGTTGATATAACTAATAGAAATGGAAAAATGCTGATTAACCGTCTGGAAGACATTAACCTCTTCCTCATTAATGGAGTTTCTCAAGGAGACGCTGAAGGTGAACACACCTTTGTTAGTGGACAAAGAAGCTCTGTCATCGATATCTGTGCTATTACGGGCCAATTGTTTTTCTTAGTAAAGAATTTTCAAGTGCTCACCGAGAGGTCTGAATCCACCCTCTAAACCGGAGTCAACATATTTTCTTCCACAAATTATCGGCTTTAGAGAAGGCATCTTTCCAATGGCCAGTCTCCACGAGGTACTATGTTATGTCATTCGGTTCTACCCAAATAATACTTGTGAATTAATTTGACTTGTATTTTAGTTTGTGTATATTTGAATTAAAGATAAATTTACAGAGCAGTGGAGAAGGTCTTTCAGCGCTACACCAATTTTATTTGAATCAAACTTCGAAGGAGAAGTGCTGCAGAGTAGCTCCGATAGTGGATTGAGAATAACACTGCTCTTTACAGAGAACGTTTGACCAAGATTGCGTTTATCTTCCCAATCTGGCTTGAAATAGACTTGGCCAAATTAACCAAAGCTTATATCTACAACTATCAGCTCTCATGGATAATTATTATAAAATAGGAGCTTCCAACAAATGGTATGTTTCTAAATTTATTCCGAAGAACGGATTCAGAAATGTCTACATCTCTGTGAATAAACAATATAAGAGTGTATGTCTCCAAAAACGAACAAGCTACCATACCACAAAAATCTTGGAAAAAGGCTAGTAAACTGCAAAAATTCAAAAATGCTTTGGATGAATGTCCGCGAGTGGAGTTGAGACTTAGCTTCTCGTTTTCAGTCCCTACTGACATCTGATCTGCGTTTTAAGTGATTCCACTATGCCATCCCTTATGCGGCAATGAAATAACAAAGTCCCTGATGCAATTTAAGAAATACTTAGTACCCTTTTACAGCTAACTTTTTAGTTCATCTAAAGTTCCAAGCATCTTCAACAAGTAGCTCATATTAAAAACGTCTCCAGATGGTTCGATCTTTGCCAGCTGCCTCAAATTGCGCACGCTAAGTTGGTTGAGATGCTGAGGTCTTCCTCTACTGTGCTGTCTGCGGATTCAAAAATTGTTCGGAGGAGCGCATTGTAGAGCATCCGCTCTACATGACTCGTTGGACCTTCACTCTTCTGGTTAAGTCGATGTCGCTATACGGCCTGTACAGTTCGTCGTTGTATCTCCTCCTCTCCTCATCGTCTATGCAGATAGGATCAAAAATCCCACGAAGAATTTTCCTCTCAAAACAGCTCCCTTATCCATTTTTGATAAAGTCCATGCCTCTGCGCCATAGAGCAGGACTGAAATTATTTAGGTCTTATATAGAGTCACTTTTGTTGTTCGAAGAGGACTTTGCTAATCAATTGGCTTCTTAGCCCAAAGAAGCAGCGAGTTCTTCTTCATTTGATCTCAGCGCTGGTGTCCTTGTATGAATTGATAGCAGAGCCTAGGTAGACAAATTTCTTAACTACCTCAAAGTTATATTTATCGAGGGTGACATTCTATCCGAGATGTCGGTGCTGGGTGTCCTTTCTTGTTGACCGTTAAACCCATCCTCGCCACTTCAGCCTCCATACTCGCGACAGAGCCACTGACATCACGCTGCTTTCTTCCGATTATGTCAATATCATCGATGTATGCGAATAATTGGGCGGGCTTTTGAGAAATTGTGACTCTTGTGTTGGGGCGTGTGTTTTGCATCATTCTTTCAAGAATGATGGCAAAGAAATCGCGTCGCCTTGTCTAAATACTTTTTTGGAATAAAAGGTCTCGGTGAGTTCTTTACCGACCTTGATGGAACAGCATGTATTCTCCCTCGTCCTCCTGCACAAACGGACGAGCTTGGCAGGGATATCAAAGCTAGACATTACTCTGTATAGTTGGTCTCTATAAATGCTGTCATACGCGGCCTTAAAATCGATAAATAAGTGATGTGTATCGATTTGTAGCTCATGGATTTTTTCCAAGATCTGCCATAGTGTGAATGTTTGGTCGACCTTGGACTTTTCTGGCCTAAAGCCACACTGATATGGATCAATCAAGTTGTTGACGAATGGCTTCAGGCGTTCACACAATACGACAGATAGGATCTTGTAGGCGATGTTAAGAAGATGATCCTTTCTTGAGGATCGGACAAACAATGCCGAGGTTCCATTCATTGGCCATACTTTCGTTCGACCATATTTTACAGATGTGTCGGTGTATGCACTTTCCCAAGTCATCGCCTGCCGCTTTAAAGAACTCGGCAGTCAGGCCGTCCGCTCCAGCAACTTTGTTGAACTTAAGCTTAGATAAGTCTATGTTCACTTCGTTCAGGTAGAGTGAACGTCCTGACGGGTTCATTCTGCCTGATAGCGGTATTTGGTTCGTCATCGCTGTTATACTCGTGCAGTCTACAGAAATCCCCTTACCAGATCCTCAACATCGACTGCTGTTTCTCTATGATATTCGCTTGTTCGTCTCTACAGACTTCGGCTCGGGGTTTGTATCAATGGCATGATTTTTTTTTCCTTTTGGTAAAACTTTCGAATCTGATTCCTGGAGTTGCATCTCCCAATTTCCTCCTGAAAAGCCAGTTTTCGTCTATTCACTCCTGCTCGTAGAGCTCGTGAGCAGCTCTCGTCCTTCTATGCAGTGCCGCTTTGTATGCATCTTGCTTAGCTGCATGTTCTTGCCGGCACTCATCCTCAATCCATGGGTTTCTTTATGGTGGCCGAGTGAAATCCAGCACATCAGAGGCGGCATTTCTGATAGTATTTTGGCAATGTTGCTACTGGTCTTCGATACATGGTGCTGGCGGCATCAAGAGATTAAAGAAGAATTTGGTAATCTCTTGCGTCCATCGTAGCCGTCCAACATCAAACTTTCTCACATTATTAGCTTGTCTTGCGATGTTCGGGATATCTGCAACCGTACCTTGGCTGCAACAACATAAACGCCTGAGTCGACGTTAGCCGCTCCGAACGTTCGAATACCGATAATACTGGAGAAGTGCCTTGCGTCGATTGCAATGTGGTCAATTTGGTTGGCGGTTGATTGATAAGGAGTTCTTCAAGTACCTTCATGGATATCGAGTTGTGGAAACCGAAACGTGGTGACGTGTAGGCTATACCTTCCGACAGTACTACAAAAGATGCCCTCTTTTCCTAGCTTTTCATTAAAATCGCCGAGGACAGTTTGAATGTCATAACTAGGGCACTGCTCGTAGGTCTTGCTCAAGAGCTCGTAGAAGTTATCATTGGTGTGGTCATCTAGCGCATATAAGGCTAATGTTGGAAAATCTAGCCTTAATACGGATTGTTAAGAGCTCATTCACATGCTGGAAACTCAAGACTTCTTGCCTAAGTTTGCCTCTAACAACAAATCCGCATCCAAATAGGCGCTATTTTTGCCATCGATAACAATCGCCATAAGAGATGTTGCAGTTGTTCATTCTCCTTTTGTGCGGCCCAGCCCATCGCATCGGTAATATATGCTTTGCAGGAGTCCAGGGCCTCCGCTAGTTGTTCGGCTACACGTGGCATATTAAGGATGTTAACAATCCACGTGGCGATCCGAAGTTAGTTGTCATTGTTTCGTTTGCACGGGTTGTCAACAGTAGATCCGTCTGTATTCGAGGCTTGTCATTACTTGTTAACTTATTCTGCCCATGGCCGGGCAGTTACCGCGGCAGCACAACGCCCAACTTGGCCCTCCAAGTTCTATTGTAGATGGAATCCGTTCGGGGATTTGAGCGTTGCCGTTGGTCCCTGACTTACTCTCGGAAATTCTTACCGGCCTCAGTTTCAAATATGTCGGAGTAGCCCGGATCAGGTCTCATTTATTTTGTTCCGGGGTTTTTTCCGCGTTGATTTCATCTGGGAAATTTATCCGGTGTCCCGTTTATAGTGTAGCTATTTTGGTCTGCTGGTCAGCACTCGCATTTAAAAGTTTGGCAAGTCGAGTGCGGATGGACATCGACTAATACCCGATGGTTAATAACAGGTGGTAAAATAAACACAATCGAAGTGTAGAAACAGTCACAACACTGGATCTCGCCAAGTTGACACTCTCTTTGAGAAACTCACAACCTGGATTGAAACTAACAATCGACTAAAGCCTGTTTCAAGTTTGACTTCCGGGCTGGTTTCTCTATGATTGACCATATTTTTGAATCGAAAAAAAGAAAAGGCCGTTTGCATGTTTTGTAGATCTTAAGGCCGCTTTTAATTTCGTGAGCAGGAATGCCTTAATTGTCTACTATGGGCTTATCTTACAAGTTTTTGTGATCTTATGCTAATCTCCTACCGTCAACTAGTGCAGCAGTATATGATGGTATGGACGTATCCAAATGATTTGACTCATACTCAGGAGTACCACAAGGATGTATCTTAAGTCCGATAAAATTCGCTCTATATATTGATGACATCTGTAATTACAATATTTGCGCAAAATCTGTCCGTTTTTAAACGTTTGTTCAGGTTACCAAATGGCAGCCCAACGTACCGGATACATATCGAATCAGGAATCGCCCGTATATTCAAAACCTAAAAGCACGTGCTGACTACATTATCAGAGTTATGACGAAAAATATAAATAGCCGTCACAGGACGAAAATAACATCTCTTTTTTGGCACCACTGCTTCACACTTTAAGGAATCCAGCTTGCAGTCACCCATAGAGTAATCATAAACTTGAGGGAATCTAATGGGATGGAATATTTTTTGACATGATAGCTGAAGTTGATGGAGTAATTTTCTTGCAATGTTTACACTGTGCATGCTCATCGAGCTCAAGACACATCTACAAAAAACGTAGGCTTCGTTTGCAAAACAATTAATTCTGTGCATACCAATTTACTTCTGCTATTTTTGAAATGTTCACTCCGAGGGATGGCATAATTTCCGTGTTTAAGAAATTTTTATTTCTCTCCCCAGTAGCCTATAAGGCTAGTTTAGTCGCCATGTATGTAATGCAATACGAAGGACCGGAGAAGAAAAATATCAACTTCATATCCGAAGGAAAAAGGACGAAATAAAAAAAAAGTCCAAACAATCAGATGATGCTACTGTAGAAATGCTATTACTGGAAAATTTTACCTGAATGTGAAACGGACGTGCCAGGGTAACGAAACCCGAATCGAACCCAACAAGGACGTCCATGGAAACGTTATAGTAGAGACGCAGTCGGTGCTGAAGGTATGGAAAATCCCTTCTGGAGTAATATTTAAACTTGAATCCAACAAATCGCCATCAGTAGTCACTGAGCTATTGAAAACGCATGGAAATCATTTCGTGAGCAGCAGCGTTACTAAACGTTACCTGCAAACTCCTCATTGATTTCATTGTTGCTTATTATAGCGCCTATAGAGATGACGAGAGAAATCCCTCTGCTCTATCAAAATCGGAAGAAACATCATCGAAGATTTTGATGCCAAAAAAAGTCTTAGCAACGCACTTTCGTGTGACGTGCTTAGTCTTGCGCTTAAAAGACCAACGGCATAATATTTAATTTTTTTGTTCATTACTTTTTTTTATAATTTGCGCACCTTCAAACGAGTACAAGTTCCCTTAAAATGTTTGCAAACAGCGCGGTCGAAGGAAAATTAGGAAGAAAAGAGGGGTGCCAATGTACGATGGTTTTGAATGTTTGCCGGTTATAATGACTAGAAAATAAAGAGTTCCGCAGGGTATTCCATAAGCGAGTTGTTGGACTTAGGAAGAATGACCATGTTTCAGAGTACGCCCGAAAGTGGGCTTGAGGGTAAACTGATGAGCATTCATAGCAAGACGGGAATTATGGTTGAAGGTTTGAAGGGGCGGCAATTTCATTGGAGCTTAGCGATAGAACAAGGTACAGCAGTTGACATTTCATCGGTGTTTGAGGGCGTCAATTGACTGTGTAATATTATGTTTATCGCACGGTTTTGAATCTTATATAGAATGCGCAGAGACCTCATTGGACTACCTGACCATATGTGGGAATTGTACTTATTTTTTAGGTGGATAAATGCTATATCCGAGTATGAGTAAGGTGGTTGTTTTATTTTTAAAGTTATCCAATATTCACATACCGACATAAAAGATGGCGTACCCCGTACCTACCTTTTTTGTCCGGTAAACATGTTCTAACGTGATAACTTTGTGCCCTTACCACAGGGATAAGTTCTCCAAAAATTATGTCTGAAGCAAGTCATGTGGCTAGTTCCATGGCTAAGTATTGCAGATACCTCGACGATGGTGGCGGTAATAAATTCAAAGCTGTTAATAGCCAAATCACAATCGCTTATACCTTTGAGCTTTCATTGTCGTCTGTATCCTGTTTTAAGGGCTTGCAAATCGTTTTGACGGTATCGTTGTTGTCCATTTACTCGATGTCAAAGTCCTTGACAACCATACATTAGTTCAGTCTGAGATTATATCTCTTCTTAATTCCCATTTCTCCTGGGAGATCGTACGGATCATATTTTCCGAGTTAGGTGTTCTGAACTTGTTTGATTTGCCAAACCGAAGTACCAGCGGTTTCATGGCGCAGGTTTTTTGGCAACATAAACACAGTTCAATTCAATTTAGTTCAATTTGAGCGTTACACGAAAGCACACGAAGTTAACAGACTTAATCGATATGATGTCCTCTGTGCATCAAATGGACTAGATTTTTTTTAAAGACAGTGCTTTTAATCTGTCTATGGGTTTGAAGACATTCTTTATCCTTTCCGAAATTCGGCACATGTTTAAGATTTATCTGGCAGTTGCCTCGTGGGGCTCAAAAAGATGAAGCCTTAAAGTCCTTGAATCGATAAAAAGAAGGACTCAACTTGGAATTCAGTATCATTCTCAAAAAGTTTGCATTGTTATTTTATATTATTACGTATATGGTCTGCCGAATTATGGAACGCCTAAGAGCCTTCATCAACAGTCTAACTGGCCCCTTTCGGCGTGGTTTTAAACGTACAAAACGTTACGGTAGGCAGCTAAATCTTTGAGGTAGTAAGAGACACTGTCAACTCATGCGAAAAATCCCTCTTGCTAATCGCTGCTTCTTTGGGCTTTGAAGCCAATTGAGTAGTAAGGCCCTCCATAGAGAAATTGATCACCCCAGTCCGGGCGCAGAAGCTGCGATGCTTCGGGTAATTTTCGATCCCGTTTGGATCAATGGGGAATGGAGGAGAGTATAGCAAATCTGTACGGACTCTACAACGATGCCGACCTCGTTATAAAACCCGACTTAGATCGGTGGCTTTCAGTTAATCCTTTCAAAATCTTGTGTTTCTTCAAAGGTGACAAGGCGTTTTCGACTTTATGTTAGTGAAAGAGATAGGTCACGGTTATGATAAGATTTATTCTATATCAGGTGTGTAAGCTTTCTCGCAAATAGTTTACCAGCGCCACACGGGGCATCAGATAACATTTTGTATTTGGTGCCATAAGAATCTTGGCAAACACGCCTCTGTTGGGCGTTATGATACACTGTTCAAATTCATATTCATATCATTCATGTCAAATCAACTAACTTCTTGTACTTTGACCACACAGTTATAGGAAAATTCCTAAGAGAACCATATGGCAATACGATAAAGCTGATTTAAGCGGACTTAACATCTCTTTTAGGAATTTTAACTGGTCGTTATGTTTCCTTAATACTGATCTGGATGCCGCTGCTGACAATCCAATTTGGAATGAGGCCTGGCATGACTCAAATTGTGAAGAGGCTAGAGGCTGTCAGGGTTAGAGAACCTTTTTTTCGGTCTTACAAGTCCAACCCGAAAGAGGAATGACTGCAAAGTCTTTCTAAAGCATGTGAAATTCATTAACGACCAGAAACTGAGGCAAAAAATACCACGAGGGACAAGGTAGTAAACACTTTGGGTTTTGGTGTTTTTGACGAACACATCCGCCTACACTTGTGTGCGTCGAATCTCCAATGGGACGAATATACTTTCGCACTCGTGAAGAAGCAAGGGTACCCAAAGTTCTCAATATACATATCTCCGCTGGTCCAGTTAATATATATACCCTTCTTCTGAAGAAGGGTTCTACATTGGCAAAACCACTGCGTAAGCTTTTTCATCAATTCTACTCTTTAGAATTCTTTCCGAGTGGACGGACAACAGCATATGTCCAGCTCGTCCCGAAAAACCTGAATCTGTTTTTCTCTCCTCCTACACACCCATTGCACTTACGTCCCTTCTTTCCAAGGTCATGGAAACACTGATAATCCGTGAGCTTATGAAATATCTCGAAATATGAAAGCTTCTCAATGACCGGCAGTACGGTTTTCTTAGATACAAGTTCATGGCGTGTCACACCGAAAGGTGGAACCATAGTCTACACCAATCTGGCGATAGCAACATAGTTGCACTTGATACTTCTTAGGCATTTGACAGAGTTTGGCATCAAGCTCTTTTGTCGAAAATGTGTCCATTTCGGAACGATGAATCTCTCCTTCAAAGGATTAGAAATTACCTTTCGGAATGCTCAAGTCATGGTGCCTTGGATAGTTCCAAGTATGATACCCACAAAATAAATGCCGGAGTGCCGCACGGCTCCGTTCTGTTCCTTTTTTTTCTAATTTTCATCAACGATCTCTTGTTTGCTACTCCACAATATTCCACTGCTGACACCAGACTCTCTGCTAATGCTTCCAGAACACAATGCTATCTGCCCTGATCTGGCCTCAATATTGTACTCGTATGAGGTACGAGGGGCGAATAACATATTCTCGGTATCGGGGTGAAGCTGTGGTTGTATATATAAATTGACTTATTTATCAAGTAATACTATTATTTTAGTGCATTCATGTAAAATTTCACATAAATGTGATTATTAATTCGCATTTTATCTCTAGTTAAACAGAATCATAATGGCAACTGAGACGATGATGGTGAAAATTGAGCATCGCGCTGTAATTAAATTTCTCACTAAGCAAGGAAAAAGTCAAAAAACTATTCATGAAGAGATGGTGGCAGTTTATCAGGGTTCCGCACCTTCATTATCAATTGTGCAAAAGTGGTCAAGTGAGTTCAAGAGAGGCAGAGAGAGCATTGAAGACGACCCCCGCCCCGGCGCCTCGGCTACTGCTTGTACGGGAGAAAGCATCAAAGAAGTCGAAAAACTTGTTCTTGAGGATGCCCGAATAAAGGTGGAAATGATGGCAGAGATCACCAAGCTTTCAATTGGTACCATTCACACCATTCTTCATGACCATCTTAACCTTTCAAAGGTCAGTGCAAGGTGGGTGTCACGAATGCTCACAGCGCCTCAGAAAAAAGTGAGAATCGCATGCTGTAGAGAGCTTTGTAGTGAGAACGCGGATGGTGTTATGGATCGAATTGTTACTGGGGACGAAACATGGGTCCACCACTATGATCCTGAAAGCAAACAAGAGTCCATGCAGTGACATAAAAAAAGGAACAGACCCCCCGAAGAAGTTCAAAGTCACTCCGTCTGCCGGGAAGCTCATGGCCACAGTTTTTTGGGACTCAAAGGGAATCTTGCTCATTGAGTACAAAAAAAAAGGTGAAACCATCAACGCCACATCCTACGCTTCCACTTTGCATAATTTGCGGGAGGAAATTAAAAAGAAAGACGGGGTAAACTCGCAGCGGGTGTGTTGCTTCTTCATGACAACGCTCCTGTTCACACGGCGCGAGTTTCCAAGGCTGCTGCGCGAGATTGTGGTTTCGAAGAAATCCAACACCCACCCTATAGTCCAGACCTTGCTCCTAGTGATTATTTCCTGTTTCCGGATTTGAAAAAATGTCTTCGTGGAAAAAGATTTTCGGATGATGAAGAACTCAAGTCGGTATTTTGCAGAGAAAGAGGAAATTTATTTTTTTGGGGGTTTAAAAAAGCTTATCTCAAGATGTAACAAATGCATTGATGTTAGGGAAGATTATATTGAAAAATAAAAACAATTTAAATTGAATTCGCATTTTCCTTCATATCGATACCGAGAATATATTGAACGCCCCTCGTATTTTTATTTAATTTTTATTACGTCTTCTATCACTTTTTCGAGCATCTCGGACGGAATAGCGATGATTTCGGCACGAATGTTTACCTTGAGCTCGTCAATAGTCTAAGGCTTGCTTGCTGGCCCACACTTCAAATTGCCCTACAAAAAGAAGTCCGGAGGGGTCAAATCTGGAGATCTGAGTGACCAGTCAATGTCACCATTTTTTGACAGCACACGTCCAGGAACTTTTCGTTGCAGAAACTACATTGTTTGATTTGCAGTGTGACATGGCGCACCGTCTTGTAGAAACCAGCAACCGTTCAGACATTTTTCACACATTTGTGGGCAGACATAATGTGCCAACATCCACCTACATCGATTCCCATCGACTGTTTCGCATTCTCTGAAGAAAAATGGCCCAATGATGGTGTTAGCGCAAAAGCCGGTCCAAACAGTCACTTTTTGGTCATGCAATGGTGTTTCATGGGCCTGTGAAATGGGCCTCGTCGGTCATCAAGATTTACCTCCAAAAACTAGGTTCAGTGTCAACCATTCGAGCGACTGTTTGGCCGTATTCTAAGCGACGTGGACGGTCTGTCGGCAATATGCTTGGAGTCAATTGCACTTTATACGGATACAAATGCAAATCATCCCTCAAAATGCGCCACAAGGTGGTTCCACTGACGCCAAAATGCTAAGCGCATTGGAAGGTCTTGGGCGTGGATGAACGCCATGTCGACGATCTCCCATTGTCCCATGCTCAACAAAAGACGAATTATGTTGTCAGACGGTGGTTGTTGCCCACGATATTTCCGACGATATGCACGATGTGTTAGCGCAACTGAAAGACCATTTTCAATATAGAGCGTCATGATTTCGGCGCGTTGTTTCGGTGCGAAGCGACTGAAATGACGTTTCAAAAACATGTCTACTCAAGTCAACCGGTTGATAAATGTCAAAGTTATTCAATGTTTCCATACCGACATAAATGATGGCGCACCCTACCCAGAGATCATATCTTAACTTTTATATTTCCTTCCTCAACACAGTACAGGCGTTGAAGTAGTACTGTTGACTTCCAAAGACAGCAAAAAGACATTGTTCGCACCTAGGCATCTTATCTATGTATGTTATGTTGACCGCCTAGACATCTCAGAAACGAATTCAGGTAGTACGCATGAGGTAGTACAAGCACTCAATCTAGGCCACTTAGCCTCCCTAATTCGTCACATGATTGAAAGGTTTCGGATGAACTGTCCTACTCCGACCAGATCCATATATCAAATAATGCCCATTCTCGTCTACCGTAATCATCGTAGTACGAACTGTGTGCAACACAATAGGACCCTTCATACCAAACTCACAGAATGCGAAAACCACATTTCTATGTCATACCTACAGCTTGACAAATTAACACCAAACTCACTGCCTCTCTTAACCATTCCATCACCTCATTCCTCCCATTTTCCGCTTTCGATAAATACCTGAATCGACGAGCATGTTGCGCTTTATTCTTGAACTGCAGGGACTTCAGCTGTAGAAAAATAAATGCAAGGTATTACCCGACGAGACAAGAGAAGATACATCAGCGCTTTGGCTTCGAATGCGAAAGAAGCTGTAAGAAAGCGCAACGACAGAATGCTCTACTGCATTACGAAGGAACTCAATGATGTTCAAAAGCATTATACGACAGCTTGATGATTTCGAATGAAGAACAATTAAATTGATAGGGGAAACACTTTGAAAGTGTTAAACCCATTGCCTTCACCTGGCTTTCCAAATAGTCAAAGAAGCTTTTATTATCTCAGATATGTAACATACACTTAAGAAGAACAAAGCAATAGACATATGTGGATGGCATCTTTGGCGACATTTTCCAACCAAATGCCTGAAAAAATTCAAAAGACAGAAGTGCAATCTGATGAAGTAGAATACGCAATCCTTGAACCGCACAAAAAACCACAAAACACAATTTCGAACAGATAAACGAACACCTACACTCAGCCCCAAATATTTAACTAACAAGCTTCGTAAATGGATCCTTTGGAATGGACCAAATCAACCCCTTTTGACCTTCTGACTCACTCTGTCAAAGTAAAATGTTTACTTTATTTGCTGTACATGACTTTTAAGGAGCCTTTAGCAGATTGAGAAGGAAGATATCTCCAGGGACAACACACTCCTGAACTCAAAGCGAAACACAGAATTGGCAGATGTCCTATTATGTGCAATGGGATTGTGACGACGTCCTTTAAGGTCGAACGTGATTCCTTAAGGTTACCTATTCTCCGGGTGGCAATAATCACACTGAGGCAGGTCTATAGATACAAGGATATTTGTGTACTTACGAGTAAGTTCAACTACAAGTATGAATACCGAGTAAACAAAACCAGTAAAAGTACTGATTAGACGTCACAAAATCGGTTTGAGTACATGTACGAGTATTTCTATTTGTACTCGGTTGAAAATGAGTACCATGCGAGGATAAAAACTGAACTAGTGTGGAACCCTATACTCGTCCTCGCTTCAAAATTTTTGAGGCAGTGTTCTGGGACTAAGTACTTTTAGTCCATCCTAAATATTATATATTTAAGGCTGTGTACGAAATTGTTGAGTATCCTGTGATCCATATTATGTGCCTAATAAACGGTTAAAAATTACTTTATGCCACGTAAACCTTATCATTTCTGAAATTCATCTATTCATTGTAAGCGCTGTTTGAGCTTTATGATCGTCGAGTTGCAGTTCGATGCTATCTAGTCAATGACGTACAGTTGCGATTGTGACGTTACAGTGAAGTTGCTTTTTTCTTCTAGCGTTTTCGCCGCAATCCAACGACAATGTCGTCTGCAAAGTCAGTATTTGATATTTATCTGGATACGATGATAGGTAGGTAGGTAGGCAAGAGTGGCTGTTGGAAACACCAACCCACTTAGGTCTATTGGCCCATTGTGATGACACGTGGATCTGTGATCCTCTTACTAATAGAACCAGTATGAGCTTAAGATGAAGTGTAGGAGACTGTTTAGGTCTATATTTTTAGATCGTTTAAGTCATTGTAGAAAAAAGCTCCTAAGTAAAGTTTTCTTCTCTGGGAGAGAGTTGGACATGTACAGAGAGATGGAGGATTGTCTCCTCTTCCTCCACGTCCATGCAGCTTCTACAGAAATCGTTTGTAAAAGCGCCAAGCCTTCTTGCATGCTTGCCTATGAGGCAATATCCAGTGATGACACCTATGATAGCGGTGAGATGCTTCCGATTTATAAGGATCAGACTCTTAGAACGATTTGGATCTAGCTTTGGCCAGATCTGTTTAGTCGTTAGACATGTTGGACAGTCCACCTAAGGTCTGTTCTTTTATTAGCATCCAGCTTTAATATTGATTTGCACGTAGTGATTGGTATACCTTTTGACGAGTTCGTCGGCCCAACAATTCCCTAGAATGTCTCTGTGGCTCGGCACTCAGCAAAGTTGAAGGTTGAACTGCTCTGCAATCTCCATAAGAGATGATCGGCTTTCAAGGGCGGTTTTCGAATATAGTGAGACTGACTCCAAGGACTTGATAGCTGCCTGACTATCCGAAAAGATGTGGATATCCTTTGCAGATATCACGTTTTTCTTCAGCCAGGACAAAGCTTCATTAATCATCAAAATTTACGCTACTACGATTTGGAAGACGGAAGGAGAAGCTTAGATTTAGCTTGTCTTAGAAAACACCGCCACCAACCCCGCTATCGGTTTTAGATCCATCTGTGGATTGATGGATTGACTTGTCCTCCATAAAAGCATCTTCCTTCCGGATGTAGAGGGGAAGCTTTGTCAAACCAAAGTTCAGGTATGGTGTAATCGATGTTCTCTGTGCGGCTTCCTAATATTTTAAAAAACTTAGCATGGCCAACTAAATTATTTGTCCACTTCGTAGTCGCTTTAAGGCGGATAGTTGCTGTCGCAGCTACTTGCCTGCTGAAGATATCGAGGGATGTCAAATGAAACAGAATATGTCTAATGCCGCAGAGGCAGTAGTCAGAAACATGCTGTTCTTTGGACTCTGCTTAGTTTGCTGCAGTTGACAGCATTGTCCAAGGCCGTCCGCCAGACAACAACCGCGTAGGTGAGTATCGGTCTTATGACCGAAATGAATAGCTAGTGGATTATGCGAGGTTGAAGGCCCCATTTGTTCCCAATGGCTTTTTTGCTAGAGAAAAAAGCTGCTGTAGCTTTCTTGACGCCTTATTGAATGTTAGGTTTCCAATTTAGTTTCCTGTCAAAAATGAGACCCAGAAATTTTGCTGTATCGGAAAAGACTAAACTGGTACCGTTTATTGAGGGAAAGAGGACAAGATCAGTTTTTTTGGGGATTACTCCCAATCCACAGCGATCTGCCCAACGGGTTAATCTCATAAGATTTAGCTGAAGCAGTTCCTCAATGGTATTAAGATGCTTACCAGAGGCGGCTATAGCAACGTCATCCGCATAGGCAATCTCCCTGATACCACTCGCTTCCAGGTATATCAGCAGTTCATTAACCACTAAGTTCCAGAGAAGGGGAGAGAGGACACCGCCTTGCGGCGTATCTTTGCTGACACATCTTTGTGTCATTGTGTACTCTTTATGTTGTAGAGAACGTTCGACGTGGCTAGTCAGTGAATGCAGAGCCCTAGTCAGTGAATGCAGAGCCGTTTCCACCGACTTTCCTTGAGCCATTAACAAAAGCCTTGGATCAATTTTAGCCGGTATATGGATATTAATCAATCGTTCTAGAGTTTTCAGAAGAAAAGATGATAGACTTATAGGTCTGAGGTCCTTTGGGACATGAGAGCATTTTTCGGCTATGGAAATGTAAACTACATTGACTTCTCTCCATGACAGTGGGATGTCAATGAGTTCTACACAGCTCCTCATAATATTTTCTAGCGAAGACAGAATAACATCTGAGGACCTCTGTAGCTCGGCAGGTATTATACCGTCCGGACCAACAGACTTGTATGGTTTAAAGCTATGCAGCGCCCAGAGCAATTTGTCTCTTGTCATCAGACCATGAATTTTGGTCACGGTTGCAGTAGGCGTGTTTGGGTTGCTACTGGCCGCGAATTGGAAGCTACCTGGGAAGTGAGTGTCCAGTAGCAGGTTGAGTGATTCATCACTTGAGGTTGTCCAAGAGCCATCGATTTTTGAAACAACTATGCATCATAGAATTTGTAGAGAGGATTTTTCTTAGCCGCGATGCCTCAGAGGTTTCTGTAATTTTGTCACAGAATGATCTCCAGGATTGTCGCTTTGCCTTCCTCAGTTCTTTTTTTGGATATTTTGACGGATTCTTTGTATGAGTCCGAGTTAGTCATTCTCCTTGTGCTTTTTGCTAGGTTGAAAAGTTTTCTGCTAGTGTTTCTAAGCGTCCCAGTGCTGATGTCCACCAAGGCGGGTTTTTCTTGCCTCTAGGTTAAATAAGAGGGCAGGCGGCCATGGGTGAATTCCCTGACTTTCATGTCAAGAGCATTAGTGTCACGCGGGGGACTTGAGAGTAGCGTTTCTGACAATATTCCTCTGTACATATTTTGGCCAATCAGTTTTCCGATAATTCCGGAATACTGATTGGCTAGGAGGAGCATCACTCAGGCTGAAGTGGATGTATCTGTGGTCTGAAAAAGAGTGTTCAGACGACACCATCCAGTTCGTTGGCATTAGAGTGATGATGTCGGAGACAAGAGTGATATCTAGCACTTCCTGTCGGTTTCTTGTTATAAAAGTGGGCTCATTGCCAATGTTGCAAACAATGAGGTTAGTACTTTTTATATAATCAGAAAGTGACTCACCTCTATCGTTGATGTCGCATACGATAGACAAAGAAATTGTTTTAACAGCACAGGACCTAGGAGCGTACCCTGTGGCATTCCACTATTCCCAAAGTACGGGTACCTCATTATCATTTCCCGGAGATATTCTGGTATATCGATGCGGTAAACAACTTAACGCATCAGTCACATCCAGTGTGATACGTAATTGCAATAAGCAGACATAGCGGTTCGTACTCTCGGCTACCTTATGAACGAACATTGGTTTGTGGAAAACCCTCCTCCTGTTTCAACTACTGACAGATGTGTGTTGTAAATTCAATCCGTTCAATAATATTTCAAACGGTGCAAGCAAAAAGAGATTAGATTTTGGGAGGTAGTGGAATTATGTACCTTTATCACTGCGGCCTAGTTAGGCCTATTGTGGTTTCCTCATCCATGATGCGTGAAATTTTAATTAATTCGGCTATTTCTTTGAGTGAGCTGGCAGTGACATCCTCTGCCTCAGGGTATGACTTACCTAGAAGACGTAACACGTCTGCTTAGGCGGTACAGTGGCAAAGGATGTGCTCTGCTGTTTCCTCGTCCTCATTGCAAAGCGACAGACGTTACGTTGTGCTATTCCCACAGTCATAAGGTGTTTTTCGACTCTGTAGTGACCTGTTAGGAATCCGATTACTGCGTGTGTCCGACCCCTAGAAAATTGATTTATCCTTCTGAGGGAAGGGGTTGGTAAATAGTTTTTGACTTGCCTGCTACCTTCAGTTTCTGTTCAATAAGAGAATGCCTTTGTTATTTATATAGCTTTTTTATGGAGTTGATTGGCAATCCGCAGAATGGTCGTGGCAACATAATGTTGAGGGCGAACCTTTTCTGGGCAATTTGTCTGTCCTTTCATTACCATCATAACCACTGTGACCTAGCACCCAGATTAAATTGACTCTATTGGTGGTGGCTAGTGTTATGAGAAGTATAATGCAGTCCCAGACAATTTTTGAGGTTATCTCAAGTGGTGGTGGATCTGTTTAAGTTCTCCCTCATCCGGAGCTCTATTGTTTGAAATACAGAGACGCTAACGTCCATACTTGTGTACAGTGATGTATTGGTAGTTTCACTATATATGCCTACCCCAACTCCCTTGCCTGTTTTGGATCCGTCGGTGTACCGCACCAGTGAATCTCTTTTGAAAAAGGGTCTTTTCTGTTCTCAGGTCTGTTGACCAGGGCATGTAACCTTGAAGTTATGGTTGAAGTAGTTGTACTTTTTCAGACAGTGGTCTGTGGAGTCATTCTCACAAACTGATGAGATGAAGGTCGGAGGCTCAGTAATGCTGGGGTGGGTTCTGTTCTCAGTGCAAACACAGGCAAGTCATTGAAGTTTGTTTAGTCCAGCCTGTGTAGACTTTTGTTTAGTTTTATACCACCATATTGGAGACGCATAGGTGGCTATAAGCCATGCAAGCAAAGGGAACAACAGAACGAACGTTTGTTTATAGAACTAGTCATTGATCCTACTAACGCTCAGGAAAAAGACCCTCGTGAACACTATGGAAGGAACCTAATGGTGTCGCAGAAGTGAACGAGGGCAGCAAAATTTGAAAACCTAAAATTGTGCATTGTATTTCGAAAGCCAGAACTCTTCTGATTTAGGGGGTGTAGTTACTTAGAATTTGACTAATATTTTCACTTGAAAGCTACAAATATCCGATCTTATACAACTAGCTCCGTCAAAGAACGAAAAACTTGTCGACTTTATCTTACAAAGGCCGAACTGTCAATGGATATGAGACACATTTTGCTGAACCATTGCAAAATACTTAGTGTAATCTACTTAGCAAGTTGAAAAGGTAAGTTAACAGAGCACTCCGACAAGGAACTAGTCCACCACTGTACACCTTGTATGCTCCTTTTAATGAAATTTCGGTCTTTCGAAGAAATATGAGCAGGCATTTCAGTGATAAAGTGCCCACAGTACCAGTCTAATCATCGGCAGTTTAATGCGAGCGTAAGCCTTACAGCAAGTGTCGCAGAAAGTGATTCACATACTCATAAGTGCTTGTCAAAAGCGTGACTGCTCAAGGCGCCAGTTAGAAGTCTACATTCTTTCCTGACGAGTGTTCAATCACTTGGAGAATAATGCGACGGGAAGAAAATCGCCTGCAGTGTCGTGCACAGTGGCACAACAAGCGTCGCAGGAACTAATTCATTTAAATGCGTGTTCCTCTGACGAGAAACAACAGAAAGTCAAAAAAGCGCTGGCTTTATAAAAAAGTTCGGAACCATTCGTTTGGTCTGCTTGCAATCCGGATAGTTGTACCTTCTTTGATTGCGCTCATAACAGACCCAAGTGTCAATTGAAGGCCTTACCAAGCACGTAGGCGCTCCCAACGAATCATCGAGTCCCATTTAAGCCTCGCGAATAGACAAGTTAGCGTTCCAAACGGATTTAAAAAAGCCTTGTATTTTTGAGATAGCTTGAAGTTGGTAAAGACATTAGCACTTCACCCACTTCATATAACTCCATCAGAATTGCGTATGTCTTCGCTTGGAAAATAACTCCAAGTTTGCCTAACGAGATGTGAAGTTGAAGGTTGCCATCTGCGCGAAACTGGACACAAGACACAAGCAAACGACTTTCTATCCTGTAGCAACCGTAGTTCCGGTGTCAAAGGGAGCGAATTTATAAATGTTACAACACCAAAACCGTTCTTTGGAGCCTGGTGAAAGCAACGGTAACGTTTTTACGTATAAGCTTTTTTTCATATGTCTGAATGTTACAATGACTAAGAAATAGAGAGCTCGGCAGGGCATTCCACAAGCGAGTTGTTCGGCTTAGGAACGAATCACGATATTTCAGAGTACGTCTGAAAGTGGGCTTGAAGGTATACTGATGAACATTTATAGAGAGACGTGTGCTACGGTTAAAGGTTTGAAGGGGCGGAATGCTACTGGCGATTTCTATGGAGCACTGGTGGTGAAATAGCGATAAAACAAAGTGAGACACGAGACATTTCGTTGGTTCTCGAAGGTGCCCATTGCCTGTGTGATATTGGTATCAGCTATGAGTTTTATCGCTCGGTTTTGAATCCAGTCTAGCAGATGCAGTGATGTTTTAGGCGCATCTGACCAGATGTGACCATTGTACTCCAATTTTTTTCGGATGAATCCCTTATATATTGAGGCCAGATCAGAGGGGGTAAAGTATTTCTTACATCGTTTGAGGAAGCCTAGACATTTCTCAGCATTTTTGGCGGCATCGAGTATGTGGTCATTCCAACGTAAGTTCTCATTGATACACATATCGAGAATGGAAAGTTTTTCGGCTTCGACGATGCAAGGCCATTCATGGATAATGGCTGAGTGTTTAAATTTCGCTTTGACGACAGCATGCATTGTGTTTTAGAAGCATTAAATCCCATTCTGTTGATAGTTCCCCAATTGTATATGCTGTTACTATCGGAATTTAATGAGCTTAACAGCCGTTCCCGTTCTACACTCAATGAGTAGGGTCGTGAGTCCGGGAATGAACACGAAAAGCAGGGAGTACTGCCGTGACCAAAGGAATAAATTGGATTTCTAATCCAAAGAGGCAGAAAAGAGTTCATTGATAAAAATTAAAAAGAGTATCGGAGACAGAACGGAGCCCTAGGGCACACCAGCATTTGCTTGTATTTTGTGAATATCAGGCTTGAAACCATCCAAGACAACGTGAATTGAACGTTCCGAAAGGTAATTTCTAATCCATTGAAGAAGGGTGTTGTCGAACCCAAAAGCAAGCATTTTCGACAAAAGAGCCTGATGCCAAACTCTGTCAAATGCCTTAGAAATATCAAATGCAACTATCTTGCTTTCCCCAGATTGATGAACGCTTTCGGTCCGCTTTTCGGTGAGGCATGCCATCAAATCACTAGTGGGCCTGTTGCAACGAAAACCGTACTGCCGGTCATTGAGAAGTTTTCGCGTTTCGACATATTTCATGAGCTGACGGTATATCAGCGTTTCCATGACATTGGAAAGAAGGGACGTAAGTGCAATGGGTCTGTAGGAGAAGAGAGAAGAAGATTCGCCTTTTTTAGGGACTGGCTGGACAAATGCTGTTTTCCGTCTGCTTGGAAAGACTCCTAAAGAGTAGGATTGATGAAAAAGCTTACGCAGTGGTTTTTCCAGTGTTAGAGAAAACCTCTTCAGAAGAAAGGGAGATATACCATCTGGACCAGCGGATTTGTGAATGTTAAGATCTCTAAGTACTGTTGCTACTACACGAGTGCGAAAGTGGATTCATCCCAGGAGACAGAGGCGGAGACAGAACACAATCTGGGAGTGTTGAGCTGGCCGCAAAGTGAGCAGCAAGCAGATTGGCCTTGTGCAAAGAGCTGACAGCTGGAATGTCATTGTAAATAAGCGTTGGGATGGAGGACGAGGTAGAATTTCTTATGTTTTTGACAAAAGACCAAAAGCTTTTAGTACCTTTGGGACATTGTAGTATTTTTTGCCTCAACTTTTGGTCGTATTGAAATTTCACGCGCTTGAGAAAGACGTTGCAGTCATTCCTGGACAATTAAACTCTTTCCGGTTTTCCTCTGTCGGATTGGTCTTGAACACATCACTAACCCTGACAGCCTCTTTACAGCTCGAGTCATACCTTGCCTTTTCGTTTGGTCTGATACTCTTCATCCGATGAGGGATAAAGGATCTCATTCCAGAGAGGATAGTATCAGTGATCATATCAGCAGCGGCATCCACGTCGTTATCAAGGAAACATAACATAACATAAGTTAAATTTCCTAAAGAAGTTGTTAAGTCCGCTCCAATTGGCTTTCTCGTATTGCCATACGTTTCTTTTAGGAATCGTTTCTCTAACTGTATGGTCAGTGTACGAGAATTTAGCTGATATGACACAATGATCCGACGAGCCTATAGCTAGTATGCGGTATAAATCAGAGAGTCCCTAGGACCCGACCCGACAGACAGTACAGCTACATAATCTGCACGTGTCTGATGGTAGGCGTTAGAACTATTCAGAGCGTTAAGCAGAGTTAGTTTCAGGCTACCCCTGTTCACCTTTGCCATCATTTATTATTAGCAGTCCTTAACCAGGCTTTTCGGACACGTACTAATTTTCGGATAGACTTCAACAAAATTGGGTGGCTTAAGGAAAATGTGATCCAAATATGTTCATCAAGAATTTAGACCATTTGGAAAGAAGTGAAGAAATATTAGTTATCCTTCAAAGCAATGACATTGATCTCTCAACCTCAGGTTCTCAAAGGAGTACCAGGTTAAGTGCATCAATGTTAATGATGATAAGAAGAGCTTATAGTGTGATAAATTAAGATTAAATTAATAGCCGATTACAAGCAAAAATTTATAACTAAGAAACCACGACAATCGGACGAATGACCATAATACCCTTTTCAAAAGACGTAACTAATAAAAAAAAAAAGGCGAGTCGATCTGAAAATGACTTACAAATTTTTATTTTAACTCAATTATAGCTTAAAAAAAATAAATAAAATATCTGAACATTTCCGTATGGATCTGAAGTGTAACGATATGCAAGTGCGCCGTTCAATTACCTTTTTCCTAACTGGTTTTCAATCTACTTACAATGTGCTAATTTATTAGTCTTTTCTCGTTCACCCAACAATTGTATAACAGACAACATTAGCATAACTACTGAATCAGGTGAGTCAACGTTACTCCAAGATATAGTGTTACTCGTGCAATGTGCCACCAAAGTAAGTGGAGCTCAACACCGTATAACCACTAGCGTTGGCCATAAAAAAAGCAACCGTGTAATCATCTTCTTTTGTTTCATTAAATTACCGCATAGCGACCGCTAAGTTTCAAAGCATAATCATAAAAAAATAAGCAAAACAACAACAAGAAATAAATGCAATTTAATGCCAATGAAAAGTGCTATTGACATTGAAAATTTTTGCAGATACGAGCAAATGGTATTTCAATTTTCGCATTAAATGCACAACAATTTACTTATGAGTTTGTGTGAAAACTAAATCGTGACTTTATGCACTTGAACGCTTGGCGGGAACGATGTACGCAAGTGTCAACCATGCGTTACATGTATGAATTTTCGCTGCGCTCGAAGCACGCACAGACATTTTGAAAGGCAACTGAAATTGTCATGTGTTCCGCATGCCATCCGTCACGTAGCGCGCACATTGACCGAGTTGTGATCACAGAAAACAATATAAACTTGGCGATCATTGAAGATTTGACTATGGGGGTGCCAGACGACCCAACTAAAAGGGCCTAGCAAGTTTTAGCTCCCGGATGTCACAAAGGATGCGAAATAGCTTGGGTAACAGACTGAAATTAACACATCTGGGATCAACTAGGATACAAATTTGGTTTATTTCACCCAGAGAATCTTCACTGGCTAGAATATTTAGAAAAGGACGTCACGCATCAACAAAGGGTTAGGATGGACTTGACTATCACATTTCTGTATTCAAAATGCAAATGCAGATATCCAAAATAGCTTAACAATAAGAAGATACTTCGAAAACTGTCTGGGAGCTTTGTCAGCAAAGGGCAGAAAGAACATAGATTTCTCCAAAAAAAGAGGGGACAAGGAAAGATCGAGGATTTTGAAAAGTGTTATCCAGGATGAAGCATTTAACCACAAACAAAAAAGCATCGGTCAGAGTTTGAATCGACATAATGATAGCCAAAACTATGCAAGGCAATATGCATGCTCAAACCTAATACGATTGCAGCCCCTAAAGACTTTCCGCTCGGTATGATTTAATTGAGTGCATACAACGTCTTATTGAAAAGATGTTGCCAGAAAGTGTATGCCCGATGAATGAAAGCAGATTCTCTCAATTCTGACAACTATACCGGCATCAGCATGTTGAATCGCAGGATCCTACCATATTTTGTATGCATTTTAAATCTTTCGAGAACACACTGATCCGCCCCTACTAGTGTCCACCATCGATCAAATTTTCAGAAATCGACATGTTCTGTAACTGAACATTCGGACCTCTTCAAGCAGAGCTGTCAAACTTCAGTTCATATGAATGATTCACATAAAACACAGCACGGAAGCATTCGTCAAACGCGGAGCTTGTTGATAGAGAATGTGACGAAGGAGTTCCCAAGTCAGTCCAAAGAAAACAAGGTTCGAGTCGAAAACGTGGACCTACGGACCCCAACCTTCAAGCTATTGTAAAGAGTCTTTCATTAAGCGCTTCCTATCTCTAAATTTAAATTAAACAAAGTTCGTTTCGTTTGAAAAGCCTATCGATGCCATTATGTATGGAATATAACATCGTTCAAATGTCCGAAGCAGCTTCTCTGGGTGGTGTGCATCCGAAATGTCCATTCCGCATAAATCACGCGGAATTTCACCGATGGCATGGGTTATGTTGACTTTGGGGGTCTCTATGGTTTGTGGCTTATTCGCATAGACCTGCGACTTCAGAAAACCCTACAAGAAAAAGTCTAACGGGTTCACATCGCACGATATCGGTGGCCAGTTCACATCACCTGCACGTGAGATGAGCAAGCCCTCGAATCGCTAGTGCAGAATTTCCAATGTGGCGTGAGCTGTGTGGCACGTAGCGCCATCCTATTGAAACCACATGTCGTTGGTGTCCATATAACCCAATTTAGGCCAAAAGAAGTTGGTAATCATCGACCTATAGCGCTCGCCGTTGAGAGTGATGGCCCGCCCAACGTTGTTCTCAAAGAAATATGGACCGATGACGCCGCCAGCCCAAAATCCAGAGCAAACAGTGACTTTTTCGGGATGCATTGGACGTTCTTGAATCTCATGTGGATTGGTATCGTCCCAAATTCGACAATTTTGTTTGTTGACGTACCCGTTCATCCAGAAATGGGCCTCTTCCCTGAGGATGATTTTTCGATGAAAATTAGGGATAGTTTCCAACTGCTCCAGAGCCCATTCCGTGAACACACGTCGTTGTCTATGGTCATTTCAGCTCCTGGGTCAGTTGAATTTTGTACGGGTGCAGGCACAAGTCACGACGAAAAAATTCGCCAAGTTGTGTTCTGCGAAAGACCGAGTTCTTGTGAGCAACGCGAAATCAACTGCCTCGGATTCTCCTGCACGCTCTCACGGACAGCAGCGATTTTTTCGGCAGATCTTTGACGAAACGTACGGGTGTTGGTTTATCGTTTACTGAACAAATGGACACAAATCTATCCACCACACTAGTCCTCTCGGTAGGTCGATTACGGCAACCGTAAAAAGGGCGAAGCGCGGAACGTTGCCCGAACAGAGCATCCGTTTTGATAAAACAATTTTCAACGTGTTGTTGAACGTCCGTCCATAGTGATTTGGCAAAACGGACTGAATAAATTAGAGCCAAATTGACAGATGTGGCTTCAACAATATGGCCGTCATCAACTGTCAAAATTCGGAAGTGCGAATTGGAAGACCCTGTAGAATTGGGGATACGCTCAAGAGAAACCCTAACTTTACTGTTCGAGGCGCAGCGAAAAAATTTCCACATCAACTGGTACAATCCAGTGAGCCAAAGCTCGAGCTGGATTATGATCGTATAAAGTGCAAAAGGTACCAGCTTTTTTTATAATTTGCGTAGGCTCAAGGGATGTAAGTACCCTTAAAATGTTTGCACTGAGCGAGGGCGAAAGAAAATCAGGGAGGGTAGAAAAAGAGGTACCGATGAACGTTGGTTTTAAATGCTTGAAGGTTATAATGGCTATCTATTGAGACGAATCACAGCATAAAGGAGCAATATGTCGATCTCGAAGGCTTTACGAACATTTTTTGACATAATACGATGCTGTGGAATGTAATGCAATGTAACGCTGTGCAATTGCTCAAATTGCAGGCAATCAATATTATGTAGCAAATTTTGTTGATGGTGTTGATGTAAATTAAATTTAGGATACGACGAACTTCGAAATTCTCCAAAAAAAACATCCTCATTTCGCAGGCTAACTTCTCCTGTGGCAAAACAAAGAGAATAATTCCTCACATATGGGACAATTAATGCAGAAATCAAGATCAAGGAATGTTTACAAAAGCGTCTGCTGACATTTATTAGAGAACATCAGAAGTCAGTTCTGTTTTAACCGAATTTGGCGAGATCACATTATGCGAAAAGGAGGCAAAATAATGTAAATATTTTCCCAAAAGATGTTAATCCTCCTAATTGCCCAGAACTTTCCTCCATAGAACAATTTTACACTCTAATGAATGCTAAGTTGAAGACAAAGGGTAAAGTATGTGATACGGAACAAATTTTTCGAAAAAAATGGACACAAGTGGCCAAAACCTTGACTGAGGATGATGTTCAGATCTTAGCAAGAGGTATTAATAGGAAAGCTCGTGCAATTTGGCACGATCCAAGATAATTCTTACTTTTTAGTCTACGAGTATATTATAAAATGAAAGATGTATCTAATAAATGAGTAGAAAAAAAATGATATTCTATTTTTATGCGTTTGCACTTACAAAAAAAAACATATTTTCTGTAGCAGATTTCAAGCGTCACGCATTATGGTATATTTGTCTACTAGCACTATCTCTAATGTATCTGACCTCCAGGTTGGCACCTCAGGTTTCTGATGTAATACACTATAAATAAGAGATATCCTCGGATATGAACGGATTTACTGCTCACGATCCCAGCAAACAAAAAACCGATAACGAATTTCGACCTCACATGCCAAATGCTGAAAGTCTCGCATTCCACAAGCAGTCAATCAACTATCGGAGAGACTAGACCACTTCATCACATGAAAAACTCCGACATATCTTACGATGATTGTTACAGAGAACAGACAGTCTGTTTGGGTGGCAGATGTTATTATAAGCGGCAAGCTTTCATTACGTGAGCGTGAGCGTACATTAGCATGATATGGGATTTACCACCTACAGTTGAAAAGATCGCTTTTATGAGCTCCTTAACTATTGTAGATATACGAGTGAGATAATTTTTCATAATTTAAACGCCAAGTTGAGAACGGAGAGAGACACAAGAAGAAGGAAGCAGCGACAATGACACCAGCTCCAAAACCACACTCATGCTTGTAGACTTCATGGTGGGACAAAATGCCACTATAGCTAGCACGCGTTTCTTGCATCTCAACATCCACATAGGGGCCTAGCAGTCACATGATAAAAAAAAAACCGTCAACTGGAGCAATCACATTGAGATAACCAAAGACACAGCGCCAGTATTTTACCTACGACTTTGATGACTTGTGGCGTTCGCATAGTGCGTGGGCGGCCGTATCTTCCACGGTTAACTATTCCACCAGTATTCTCGAATAACTTCACGGTATGATACACAAAGTTTCGATCCGAAAGATTTCGCCCTTTCCGTAGCCGTATATTTGCAGTCCAATTACGACAACACGATTTCTGAGCGAGCCCCATTCCATGACTGCAAAGAACGGCAAAAACGTTTTACGCGGGAACTTTGCATAAATGTCTCTTGAGAATGACTACGTTCATTTCGTGTACCCAAAATATTTGCAAGGTATATATCCGAACTTATCCAGACGCCAACATGGACTTAGACCACTACCACATTGCAGCCAAAATGACAAGAACTCCTCGCATGCTCTATGAGCAAAAGAACAGTAGCAACATCAGCTCTTAGAAAGCGGAGGAGCTCTCGATTGTGAGCTGCTACTGCAGAAAAGGGATTCGGAACTTCTAGCCGTTACCTTATGAATACGAAAGAAAACGCCAAGAACATAATATCTGAGCAGAAGCATTCTACCATTAAGAAATTAATGTAACAGCAGAGTTGCTATCGATGCCGGCAATTTGGAACTTCTACAGGCCTTTAAAGCCGTAGACGACCAAGAACGACAGAACGTGGACCATAACACTGGGAAACAAAATAATTTTGTAAAAATTGTATGGAGTCACTTCGGTACTGGAGCCAAGGAGGACGAAAAGTGCTTCAATTTGGAGTGCTAAAGAAATGGAGTGAGCCGACAAATCACCATGATGATTGCTACTTTTGTGCCATGAATGTGAAAGGTATGAACCGATACAAAAAACGATCTTGGATTTATCCATGTATTCAATCGACTAAGCCACTAATATTGCACAGTAAAGATTCGCCAGTGCCGATATTTAGTGCCTTGTCCAACATTTCCTGTGATGATGTGGAAATGTTAGACACTGAGTGTGAAAGCAGAAGCTCAAGAGAATTTGTAGGATGGAGTTCTGCAGTTTAGAGTTTTTCTCAAGAAGAACTTAATGACTTAATTCGAGACTTAGGTTTATCGAAAAAATCAGCTGAGCTTCTTGCATCAAGACTTAAAGAAAAAAATTGTTTACAGCCTGACGTAACAATAACATCTTATAGGTCCAGAGAAAAACAAATTCTTCCGGTTTTTACTCAAGAGAATACGAGCTCGTATACTGCAGCAATATATCTGGGCTTTTCAATATAATGGGTCTTCCAAATTATCGGCCAGAAGATTGGCGACTCTTCATAGATAGCTCAAAAAGAAGTTTGAAATGTGTGTTACTGCATAACGGGAGCAAGTTAGCTTCGATTCCGATTGGTCATTCAACGAAACTTAAGGAAGAGTACCAAAATATTAAAGTTGTTTTGGAGAAAATTTTGTATGGTGAATATCAGTGGTCAGTATGCGTCGATTTAAAAATGGTTAATTTTTATTAGGTCAACAAGCTGCATATACTAAATACCCATGTTTTCTTTGTCTATGGAAAAGTCGTGCAAAAGAGGAACACTGGAGCAGAAAGAAAATATGAGCCTGGGAAAAGAAAATATCATTCGTGAACCATTGATAGGTCGAGAAAAAATCATTCTGCCACCATTACATATTAAGCTTGGGGTTATGAAACAATTTGTTAAAACTTTGGATAAGGGTGGTAATTGTTTCAAATATATTTGTGAAGCGTTTCCAGGCCTCAGTATGGAAAAATTGAAAGCAGGTATCTTTGATAGACCACAAATCCGCACTCTTATAAAGGATGGCGGTTTCAAGAATCACATGACTCGGATTTAATTGAAAGCATGGACAGACTTTGTAACAGTCGTCAAAAACTTTTTGGGAAATTACAAAGCAGCAGAATTACCAATTATAGTCGCTAACATGCTTAAGAGTTCTGAAAAACTGGGAGCTAATATGAGCATAAAAATGCATTTTTTATTTAGTCATTTAGATAGATTTCCTCACAACCTGGGTGATTACAGCGAAGAACAAGGAGAACGGTTCCACCAGGACATTAAGATAATGGAGGAAAGATATCAAGGCCTGTGGGATCACCATATGATGGCGGACTATTGCTGGACCTTACAAAGGGACTGTCCTGACCGAAAATACAAAAGGAAATCATATAAAACACGTTTTCCTTAATTTTTTTTATTTTATTGAAATATGATTAGTTTTATTTCAATCATCATTTATAACACTGTTGCTATCCGAAAATAAATCTTTCACAATATATTTAATATTTTTATTTTATTTTCGTTATATGAAAGTTGCATTTATCCCAAAAACTAGAGTCAATTCGGGTAATCTGTTATTATTTTCATATTCAGTAGACCAGGATTACCCAAAATTGACTCCGAAACCTCATGCCGCAAAATCATTGTTCCCCTTGTAATCTTCCACCGACCAGGAAGATGAAACGTATTTTCTATGCTTAAAACAAATAGAGTTATCGGAGAAGACCTGCCCTTGACGATTTATTTAAAAAACCATGCGTTGGTTTAGTAAAGAGCATACGAGTACACTAACTCATCCGTAAAATGTGGTCGGTTGGTAAATATGTCCCGTAAACGGAATCTCATCCGACTTTGTTTGTTTGCGCAACTCTCAACTCCTTTACATCAAGATCAAGATTCTATCTACCGTACTATGTACAGGATAGCTCCTTATCAGTGTGGTTTAAGCCTGGTAAGTACAAAATCGACCAAATATTCACTCTTACAGCAAATCGGGGAAAAATTTAGGAATTTCAAAATGATACTCGCTAATGTCTCTTGATTTTAAGGCGCCATATCACATATGTATAAAACCAGACCAATATTTATTAGGAAGACAATGGAGAACGTGCCTGCTACAAAATAGTCGGTAATGGCATCACCAAAAAAAGGATGCAGACTCCAATATAAATTCATTGTTACAACAACTGTAGAGATCAAGCGAAGAACGACTCTTGTCAATCGCTATTTCCTTAAAATAGCGTTTGGTTTCTGATATCCAATAGAACAAAGGCAAGAACCAGTGCACTGGTACCGGCCTGATTGACTGGGAAAAAGCCTACGATACCGTATGGTTAGAGGGACTCTTCTTCAAGCTGAAAAGGTTGGGCATTAGTAAACCACTGCTGTATTTTTATAATCAGCGCACGATCAAGAGGTTTTCGTACCCTTAAAATGTTTGTACACAGCGTAGGCGAAAGAAATTTAGGGATGAGGAAAAGACAGGTACCGATGTACATTGTTTTTAAATTTTTGTAAGTTATAACGACCAGAGATCGGAAGGGCATTCCGTAAGCGAGTTGTACGGCTTAAGAAAGAATCACGATATTTTAGAGTACGTCCGAAAATGGGCTTGAGGGTATACTGATGAGCATTCATAACGAGACGGGTGTTACGGTTGAAAGTTTGAATGGGCGGAATGCTACTGGCGATTTCAATGGAGCACTGTTGGTGGAAATACCGATAAAACAGAGTGAGACACGTGACATTTCGTCGGTGTTCGAGGGTGTCAATTGATTGACTGATATTAGTATCACCAATGAGTTTTATCGCACGTTTTTGAATTCTATCTAGCAGGTGCAGAGAAGTTTTAGGAGCACCTGACCAGATGTATGCATTGTACTCTAGTTTTGGGCGGATAAATGCCTTATAAATTGTGGCCAGATCAGAGGGGGTGAGATATTTCTTACATCGCTCGAGGAAACCTAGATATTTCGCAGCATTTTTGGCGATATCGAATATGTGGCCATTCGAACGTAAGTTGTCATTGACACACATACCGAGAATGGAAAGTTTATCGGTTTCGACGATGCAAGTGCCATTCATGGAAAATGGCTGGGTATTTGAATTTCGCTTTAATGACAGCAGACAGCACTGAGTTTTGGAAGCATTAAATTACACTCGGTTGATAGTTCCCCAATTGATTATGCTGTTAATATCGGAATTTAATAAGTTTAACATACGCTACAGCTGAAGAGCAGGAGCGTGAGTCCGGGAACGAATATGAGAAGCAGAGAGTGCTGTCATCAGCAAAAGGAATATATTGAATTAGAAGTAGCAGATAAGAGATCGTTAATGAAAATTAAAGAGAGTGTCGAAGACAGAACGGAGCCCTGGGGCACACCAGCACTTATTTTGTGAATATCAGACTTGAAACCATCCAAGACAACTTGAATTGAACGTCCCGAAAGGTAATTTCTAATCCATTGAAGAAGAGAGTCATCGATCCCAAGAGCACGCATTTTCGACAAAAGAGCCTGATGCCAAACTCTGTCAAATGCCTTAAAAATATCAAGTGCAACTACGAGTATCTTGCTTTTGCCAGATTGATGTACGCTTTGGTTTCACTTTTCGGTGAGACATGCCATCAAATCACCAGTGGAGCTGCTGCTACGAAAACCGTACTGCCGGTCATTAAGAAACTTTCGTTTTTCGAGGTATTTCTTTAGCTGACGGCTTATCAGCGTTTCCATGACCCTGGAGAGAAGGGACGTAAGTGCAATGGGCTTATAGGAGGAGAGAGAAGAAGATTCGCCTGATGAAAAAGCTTACGCAGTGGTTTTGCCAGCGTGGCAGAACACCTCCTCAGAAGAAGAGAGATATACCATCTGGACCAGCGGATTTATGCATGTTGAGATCTTTAAGTACTCTTGCTACTACACGAGTGCGAAAGTGGATTCGTCCCATTGTACATTCGACGCACTCAAGTGTAAGTGGGGACATCTGGGAGTGTTGAGCTAGCCGCAAAGTGTGCAGCAAGCAGATTTGCCTTATTCAAAGAGCTGACAGCTGGAATGTCAATGTAAATGAACATTGGGATGGAGAATGAGGCAGAATTTCTAATGTTTTTGACGAATGACCAAAAATTTTTACTGCCTTTGGGACATTGCAGTATTTTTTGCCTCAGTTTTTGGTCGTATTGGAATTTCACACGCTTGAGAAAGACGTTGCAGTTATTTCTGGCTCGTTTAAACTTTTTTCGGTTTTCCTCTGTCGGGTTGGTCTTGTAGGACCAAAGTAACAATTCTCTAACACTGACATCCTCTTTACAGCTCGAGTCGTACCATGCCTTTTCTTTTGGTTTGATACTCTTCATCCGATGAGGGGTAAAGCATCTCATTGAGTCCAGTGCAGTTGAGGCACACTGAAATCGTCGAAAACGATGATATCATCGAGAGGTAGGATGTAAAAATAAATAACGTGCAGGGACCTGCAGGGGAGTGTTATCTTTATTAAAACGTAGTCAAGCTTAGAAGAGTTTAGGTCATTGTGGACCTGGCCGCAGGACACGTCGACAAGGAGAATCATCTTTTGGACGGGTAAAGTCGTCGTCTCGAAAACCGTTGAAACTAGGGGGGAATATTATAATTCCTGATTCTTTACATCGGGAATTAGATTGGTTTCGGTCAGAGCGTAGACCTCAAATGGGAGAGCGTTAGATTGGCGCAAAACAGCACGAGTTTTAGATCGCAGTCATCTTACGTTTTGATAGTAGAAGGTAAGAGGAAGAGGGTGGACGAAAAAATTTTTCGTTGTCAGCTCTGCCCCGTTGAAGGTGTGAGATCCTTTTTGAGTGCACATAGTTAGCAAAAGCAGCAAGGTCGTCTGAGACTTTTTGGGAAGACATATTGAAAATCTCGTATAACTTGATATATAAGTTCCTCAGACTTCTAAGGTCAGTAGGTAGACTTTCCGGTTGTAGGGAGACCTAGACGCTTGCTTTAGTTTTTCCCTCATAGCAAACTGAGTTGGATTTGTCATGCAGATACGCTAGAATGTGCGTAACGACATTCTATTGTGTTAAAAGTTTGTTGAGTTATTTTAACCGGGGGAGGCAGAAGAGAGTCAAAAAGTGGTCGGTAACTAATGAAGTTGGTATATTTGGCACCGGTTTTGAGATCGAAATTTTGCAAACAATTGCTAGTGGCAGCATGTGCACAGTGGTTAGGTATTTCAGAAGAGACAGTGTGAGACAGTGTGAGACAGTGAGGGGTTAATTTGAAAGAGACGCGTTGACGCGAGCGCTTGGGTGGAACGGAGGCAACTAGTGCAATATAATTGGAGGACTGATGAAGTTGGTTCGGGATGTCGGTGGGAGGGGCGAAATTAGTGAATGTGTTAGTTTTGAATCTCCAATTAGAGTCATGTTTGGGACGGGATTTTGGTAACTTAGAATTAGATTGAATGCTAAAATTAGTTTTATCCTGTTTCTTGGTGGGTGTGTCGATCCGTTGGTGCATCTTTCCAATGTTGAAATTAGCACCAGTAGAAGATTTTTTACATAAACATTCGAATCTACCAGGGAGGTCGAATTTAAAGTTGCGATTACCTTTGTGATGAGGCGGCAGGAACATTTTACATTGGCTGATGGTGATACCGTATTTGTTTGCGAAGAATTTCGTGAACCAAAAAATATCAGCGTTTTGAGGGCTGCCTTTGATGAGAAATGGAATCATCTGGGTTTCAATTTTATTCAGCCTACGTCTCCATTCGGAAGGTATCCATGTTGTACTAGAAGAAATCACATTCTCTGGTAAAGATCAGTCATTGGGCACTGCACCGTCAGTATTTATACTAAAACGTCGGCGTGTGAAATGATTTCTGCAGGAAGTCCAGGGATTAGCAAGAGATTGGGTGTGCCAATAATCTGCGGGGTAACTGCTCTGCCCTCCCCGGGAGAGGAATGAGAATTTTATGAACTTGATTTTTCACGAACCTCCACTGCGAAGTCAGTGCGTAGCTAGCAACCTCCGTTCATAGGTTTCAAAAAAGGAACCATAATACCCTCATATGGATGCAATAGACCATTCGATGGCATAAGTGAACACTGACTCCCTGCCAGAAGGCACCTGTGACTCATACGTGAGGATAGAACGAACTAAAGGAGTACCCATCAATAGGGACATAGGTATCTGGCTTTCACGAATCGTCATAGTCATAGTTCTCACTTGTTGAACTGTGGCTTCTTTAAAGGCCGGCATTATAAAATTTCGAAGAGAAGTACTCAACACAATGAATCCCCAATTACTAAAAAAAAGAAAAAAAATAAAATATCGTGAACAAAATACAAAATATTTTTGAAATGTATCTAAACAGTTGCTTAAACCAAAATCTCCTCTGAGTTACGTTACACATTCATATCACCGATGTGTGCTTTCCATTTTTTAAACTCAAATCCAATGTTATCTTTTTCCAATCCACTCATGTTGTACGGATTCGTATTTCCACTGCAGGGGATCAGATTTTTTTTTATCAACTTCAGTGATTCGCTGAATTGCAAAACAAATTGATAAATATATTTAAAACAAACTTCGACAGCACTAAAAGCTCCATCGACAACTGCAAAATTTTGATAAAAAAATTTCTCCACTCAAAGACTAATTTAAAAAGTATTGAAAATTATTAAAAGTCCTTTTTTTCAAAAGAGAATCCTTTTTGTAGCTGCTTTCTGTGTTCGGTGGTGAAGCAATTACGATCTAGCGAGGGGGGAAAAAACCAACCAATAAACCTTATTGCAAATCGTAAAGCAATTAAACTTCTGCTGACCGTTCTTGTTTTAATGGCTTGGATCATAGTATATTCCATGCCAGATACAAAAACTTTTTACAACGCTTTTTTTTTTTTACTCCCACTCGCATCGGGAACAACTGTATGGATACAGTCGTGCATTTATCAGGATTTTTAATTACTTGATTGGTAAAACTGAATATCCTTGATAGAGTTATCTCGACGCCCTTTTATCGATGTACGAGTATGTAATCGAACTGAAGCCAGGTCCGAGTGGGGTCCAGTTCACCAATTGAATGTGCAATCGTAGTCGGTTTACTTGCTCTCAAATTCTTTGAAACATAGTTTTGCTGGATATGCTCAAACTCGTAAAGCATTTACAGAACTCTATGACTTTTGGCCACGAAATCCAATTCTCTCTTGGGTTTGTGTTTGCTACCTTTTTTGGTTTTTGTTTTTGGGTTTTTGTTTTTGTTTTTTTTTTCTTTTTTTTTTTTTGTGTAAACTGAAAAACTGTTTCACTTGCCAATGGTTTCGTTTCAATTTCAAAATCAGGCCAAAGTACTTGGGAAAGGATGTACGAGCACGTACTTTGGTCCTTCTCATAACAAAGATTTTGCCAACACCTGCTTAGTGGGGAAGATATTGTATTTAACATCCAACAGGATCCTTATCCGCTGACATTAACAAAGCACAACCCGGATATCGTGGGTAGCGGAAGCCGGCATCAGCCATGCCATGGAAGTAGGTAATAAAGTTGCTGTGAACACTTTATAACCACGTTTAATTTTGTTAGCGCATAAACTTTTTTTTGGTTTTATTTTTGTTTTCTTCTCAAGCACATTTTTATCCAATGTAATGAGCACTTCATCGTGGATAGTGCTGCCACTTTGGAGAGAACAGAAATGGGTTCAGACGAATCGGGGAGGTAAATAGGACCATGAGAGTGTAAGTTAATCTGCAGCACGTTAATCACCACGATAGTTGGTTTTGGTACAGCAGATGGAGTACACTTTCTATGTAGACAAGTTTGGATCAAGGTTAATGGCTTCAAATTAATGCTCACCAACTGAAATCATCATAAGTAGTACGGGCATTCGTGATATTCTCCATGCTAAGATAGTGGAGCAAATCAGCTTATTCTGATTGTTCAATGAAGGTCGTTGTAAAATCCGGTCCAAATAGCAATATAGGCCCAAGGTTCAGCCGAGGCTCAAACAAGGGACGAAAATAACCTCTCACAAAAAATTAGCCAGCTTCAAGCCTCGCTTAGAAGGTGCTCCAAAACAGGCGGCTTTTAGAATGAAATGAAATACTCGTATGTAGCATTAGATGTAGTTACATGCGTTACCACTGCGATTCGTAGACGCTTTTTCGTTGAGTGGTCCAACAAGCATTTACAGGTGAAGAAGAGACGAAAGTAGATTATCCATGGTGTATTCAAGAGTGATGCTAAGCTTAGGTTTTGAAAAACAGAAAAGTATTGATCGCTATTGATACCTTCGGGGAAATTTTTTGATGCTCTAGAGAAAAGAGGACAACTATTGTCTTATATCACGACTGAACCGCCTTCAAATGAATTGTAAAAGCACGTTAAGACTCTTCATTTATCAAATCCCCCTTATTGGTGATTCCTCGATGGTACGAGTAAAACATTCCCGAATCTGACAAACAATGCTGGCGTTCCATTAATCAGACAAACATTCCTCCGACCAAATCTTGGAAATGAGTTGGTGTATGCTTTCCACTAAAGAATCTCCTGTCGCCTCAAATAGCTCGGCTGGTTTAGAACTTGCTATCTTACCTTTGCCCAAGTTGAGGAGCTTTTTCTGTTTAACAGCTTGATTTCGGTCATCTCTGACACTTAACAACCTGCGGCAGTAGTTTTTAAATATCTTCGGCAGCAAATGTGGTTCTACTATTTTATTGCTGGACACGTTCTTTTTGCCTTTTGGTAAGACTTCCGAAAATTGCTCCTGGAATAGCACCACTCCATCTCCTCGATCATGAGCTTACGCGACCTTTATTTCTTTTTTCTCCGAAGAAGATGTAATGCTTGTAGAAAGCATACTTTCTTCCTTCTACACATCACGGCCTCGTGGGCGAGTTGTATGTTATTGCAACAGTGCCGGATGAAACACAGCACATCAGACGCAACATTTCTGGTGTCCTTAGCACTTGAAGCTGGTTGTTAAGCGATTAGCAAGCTGTTCTAGAACTATTCAACGTTAAATCTCCTCATGGCACTTCTCCAATGTTGTGGCATCTGAGATATCCGTAGGCGTCCCTTGGCTACAAATAGGTAGTGGTCCGAGTCTTATCAAAAACAGTAGATGGCTCAAAAACAGAGGAAAGAAGAGGTTCTGGTATCTTCTCAGAAAACCCCGAACTAAGAGTGTCTATAAGACTACCGGACGCAAGCCGTGTTTTCCAATCAGAGGTTCTGGCTGTCCTCAGGACGGCTGAGCTAATGCAGATGAGATCGGTATCCGAAAGAGATATCGCTATCTACATCGATAGCCAGGCCGCACTCAAGGCAATGGTATCAACCAACGTCAACTCTGTCAGCACTGTTGCACAGTGCTCAAGGCACTATGCAGTCAGAACCGGGTAAACTGTGCTGGGTGCCAGGACACTGCAGTATTAAAGGAAATGAACAAGCGGACGAGATTGCAACAAAAGGAGGGCTATTTGACAATAGGGGGGTTGCCAATATCAAACCACCCCTTTGCATAGTGAGGAGCACTATCGAGGAAAAAATCACAAAGGCTGCCAACTTATGGTTGTCAAGTCTTGAAGGGCACAGGGTATCCAAGGCTCTTTGGGCCGCTTTTTGATGGGAAAAGATCTAGGAAGTTAATAAAATTAAACAGGGATAAGCTTAGGACAGTAATAGGAATCCTGACAGGACACTGTCTCCTGCGGCAGCACACAAATAGATTCAAATTGTCAGATACGGATATCTGCAGATTCTGCGGTGATCTGCAAGCTGTTGAGGACATAACACACATACTGTGTGAATGCGAGGCAAATACTTTTCGAAAACCTAAAAGAAATAGACGGCACGAACTTCAAAGGCGTTTTTGGCTTTTGCAAAAAAAATTGGACGTTTCACCAGGGCGATTGTTTAGGTTTCTGCCATTTGAAGACAAATTCAATTGGTTCCACAGGGACCGCGATGGACCCTGAAGTGTATCGATTGCAATATTAACAATTTTGTTGACTGTCTTACGATCAGTTAACCACAATGTTTTCTTTTGAAAATTGAGATGCCTCTACCACCTACAATAAATTTACCCAATTAGACTAGACGATGCTTCTGTTTCCTGTGTCACTGTAGTATACATAGTCATATGTCACAGTTTTTCATTCTCGTGGTGGAAGATTTCCAATCAAATTAAAGGGACTACTCATAATCTCATACTGAGCTGGTGCTAATTTAAGGTTTGTGTCGTCAGATAAAATGGTCGAGATGTTGTTAAGCGATAAACAGTCTCAGACATAAATCTATTTAGGTGTAAATGAAACACTGACACTAACCGTCGGTTATGGTCGCAGAATGTTCTACACATTTTAAATATCAGATACAGTCGACCAAACAGTGCAAAGTCTAGACCGCCACAAACGTTTTCTTTGTAAGTAATCCAATGTTGTCATCCCAAGGGGAAAGAGATTCTTGTTATCAGGTAAGAGGGAACTTATAATCATCCGCATAGGGGTTACAACTGTCAACACAAGTCTTGTGATGTTCTCGACTCTCAGACCAACACATTTTTAATACTTCATTACATTTACATGATCTAATCGTATGATTGGACAAACCTATTTTCTTTGTGAAGGGTGATTTTTTTGCTGTTTCGTTTTTCAGTGTTCTATTTTTGACAGCTCACGCCTAATTCGTAACATGTGTCAAAGTCAAACATTCTCAGCTATCATTGCCATTTCATCATGGATTTACACCCGAACAACACTTACAAATTATTGAGATTTATTTTCAAAATTCGTGCTCTGTGAGAAAGGTTTTTCGCGGACGTCGACCATTTTACGGTCGTCATAATCGACCTACTGAGCAAACAATTCAAGCCATAGTGACCAAATTTCGCACCAATTTCACGCTATTGGACATCAAGCCACCTGCCCGTATGGGTAGAGTGTGTACAGGGGAAAATATTGCTGCCGTATCCGCCAGTGTTAATGAAAACCGTGACTTTTCCAGTCGTCGCGTCGCCAAGAAATTAAAAATGGGTCTACAAATAAGTATCTTAAAGAACTTACGTACGATAAAATTATTGACTATTCACTTTGGAAGACCACCTAACATCTAAACAGACCGATAGAACTAAGGCATTCCATCAGAAAAAATGATAGGCAAAAACGCTAAGCATCTAGCCACCACTTTTCAACCATATGCAAGTCAATGTGATATGCCGTGCAATACGCGCAGCCAAGAAAACGAAGATATTCCACCAGTCTCCGTGTCTGAAGTTAGAAAAAAAATTAAGATGAAGAAAGCCCCAGAACATGACCTACTTCCAGGTGAAATACTAAAACAACTTCTTCAATCCAAAGGTGTGGTGAAGCTTATCAACTTAACTCAAGCTGCAATCAGACTACATCACGTCCCCTGTCACTGGAATGTTGCTGAAGTGATCATGGTACCTAAACCAGATAAATCACCTCTCCCTGTCATGTTAAAATTTCTCGAAAAGCAATCATCGAGCGTAAAAGCCCGGTACCCTTCTCACCAGTTTGGCCTTAGAGAAAGTCATTCAACTATAGACCAAGTACAAGATGGCGCAAAAGTCATCACCTTATCGGAAGATGCTATAATTTTTGCAAATGGCCCCCAATATCAATTCTACTTTGACATTTGTGAAGTAAACAGATACAACAAGAGATGAATCGCTATACTCCTAAAGAACGCGGAATATTTGTTACGATTTTTTTTCGGAATAATTCGTCGGTGGTGTTGACGCAGCGTGAATTTGGGCGCAGATTTCCATTTCCTGGTCGTCCGACACCAACTGGACAACCGCTACGACGTTTAACCGTCTAGAAGAATATGGGACAACACAAGGTGCTGCCAGGTCTGGCCGGCCCCGGAGCACCCGTTCTGTTGAGAATATCGCAGCTGTGGTTGAAGATGTCGCAGAGGACCTCGGAGTATCGACCAGGCGACGTGCCACGAAATTGGGCATCAATCGGCGGTCTTTACAGAGAATTTTGGCGAAAGACTGTAAGATGTTCGCTTACAAAGTGGGACAGAACTTTTCATCGAGAATCATCATGAACGACGAGGCCCATTTCCATCTCTGTGGATATAACACAAGAAGTGCCATTACACCCGCTCAAAGTTACTGCATGCTGTGCTGTTTACGCTGGAGTCGTCATCGGGCCTTATTTTTTCGAAAACGCCGCGAGCCAAACGACTACTGTAGACGGCGAGTGCTACAGAGCCATCCTCAACGACTTTCTCCTTAGTCAATTGAGTGGATTGGGACTGGAGAAGATGTGGTTCCAATAGGATGGAGTAACAGCGCATACTGCACGAGCCGCAACCGAAATTCTGAGGGCTGCATTTCCGGGTCGCCTAATCTACCGTTTTGGCGATTTGCACTGTCCGGCAAGATTGCCTGGTGTCAACAAGCCTCAGAGTCTTGCAGCCTTACAGAGAATATCCGTCAAGAATGCGAGGACATATCGCTGGAAGTTCTAACAAAAGTGATGGAAAATGGCATAAATCGGGACCGTATGGTCATCAATTTTGGCGACGGCCACTTAGTCGATTCTCAACTTAATGGAAAAAAATGTAAGACATCAAGTAAACATAATCCAAAAGCAGGAAGAAAGTTTTTCATTCATAAAAAAAAATTACGGCCAAAGAACATCGGGTGACAACTTCTGCGCCAACTAGTACATATAATTACTGATGTCATGGAAAAGTCACTAAAAGAGAAAAAGATTTGTGCTGCGCGTTTCTTGGACTTAGCTCAAGCTTCGACAAAGTCTGGCACATAGGACTAGTGAACAATGTTCTACCAATACAGTATTCCAAGCTACTTGGATCATACTTAACGCCTCGTTTCTTTAGAATAAAACAAGAAGATGAGTACTGCAAACTAAGGGAAATAAAAGCTGGAGTTCCTCAGGGAAGTATCTTGGGTCCAACACCTTACCCTTTGTTCACCATTATAACTACAATCGCTGATGATACAGCGGTTTTGGCAGCCGGCAAAACGGCAGAAGACGCAGCAAGAAAGCTACAAACAGCAATGAGCATCATTGAATGTTGGACTAAAAAATCAAGGACGCAAAGTCTGTGCATGTTGACTTTACAAAGGGAAATTCCCATATGCGTCAACAACACCCAAATTCCTTATACTAACACCGCCAAAAAACCTAGGAATAACCTTAGATACAAAGATTTGTTGCAAAGAGCACGTCAAGAAAAAAAGGACACGAAATCCACCTAAAGCTAAACAAAATGGACTGGACAGCCTTATCTAACCGCAACAAACTTTTGCTCTACAAACAAGTAATAAAACCAGTATGGAACTGTAGTCTCCAATTATGGGAGTGTGCTAAGAAAAGTACCATCAAAACCAAGGCTTCAAAACAAAGTATTACGGTGTATTGTTAATGCACCATGGTACATCCGTAACACAGGACTTCATCGTGATCTGAAGATGGAGACGATATCTAGCGAAATACAGAGGTATGTAACAGCTCACGTGAAAAGACTGGAGACAGCACACAAATGAAGAGGCATCTAAATTCCTAAACCAAAGCGAGAAAGTTAGAAGACTCCAACGTACGAAGCCGCACGAACTGGTAGTGCAATAGACAAACTAGTGAATCCGATGAACATCAAATAGTTCAATCACTTATCCACTTCTATTTTATTCATAAGCAAGCTGCTTTTTAGTTTTGCAAAAAAACCCACGAGGTAGACAAAGTCCCTTACTACCTCAAAGTTGTAGCTGTCGATTGTGACATTCTGGCTGATTAATCGCTGTTGGGTGTCCCTTCTTGTTGGCAGCGTTTACTTTGCCTCGCCCTCGCTTACCGCTAGACACATTTTTGCCGATTCTGTTCCTATACTCGCAAACGTACCAGCGTTCGCTGTGTTCCACCAATAATATCAATATCGTCGGCGTATGCAAGCAATTGTACAGACTTTTGAAAGATCGTACCTGTTGTGTTAGCTTGTGAGTTTTGCACAACTCTTTCAAATATGAAGTTAAATAAGTCATGACAGCGCGTCGTCTTGCCTGTATCCTTTTTTGACATCAAAGGTCTCGGTTAGGTCGTTACCGACATTGATCCAGCAGCGAGCTTTCTCCATCGTCATCCTGCACAAGCGGACGAGTTTGGCAGGGATACCAAAATTAGACATGGCTCTGTACAGCTCGTGTCTCTAGATGCTGTCATATTCGCCTTTAAAATGGTGAGAATCGATCTAAACTTCTTGCGTTTTCTTCAGAATATTTAGTCAATTGTCGGCTTACCGGGCCCAAAACCGCACTGAGAGGGTCCAATCGGATCGTTAACAAATAGTTTCAGGCGCTCGCATAATACGACAGACAACACCTTATATCCGATGTTTAGAAGACTGATACCTCTATAGTTGTCGCAGTTTAGGGGGTCTCCTTTCTTGTGAATCGGGCAAACGATGCTGAGGTTCCATTCATCAGGCATACATTCATCCGACCAAATCTTGGAAATAAGTTGGTGTATGCTCTCTACCAAATCATCTCCTGCTGCCTTAAATAGTAGGCCGTCCGGCCAGGCAGCCTTGTTTGACTTCAGTGTAGATATTGCTATCCTCACTTCATTTTCTCGGGTGGACGGAATTCTTGACTTGCATCGTCAATATTGAATGGTTCGCTCTTGCTGACAATGGAATTTGTATCATCTTCGCCGTCTGCAGTCTGCAGAAATGTTTTTTTCATATATACTACAAGGTTTCCTTCTTCATCTCTACAGGTTTCCGTTCGGGTCTTATTACCCTGACATGTCCTTTTTACCGTTTGGTAAAACTTCCGAACATTATTCCTGGAGTAGCACATCTCTATTTCCTCGATCGCGGGCTTCTCATGCTCTTTCTTTTTTCTACGGAGAAGCCGAGGAGCCTTCGAGCCGATCTACATGTTGTTTTGCTGCATATGCTTGCCGGAACTCTTCATCAAATAAGGGGTTTCGTGGTGGTGGGCGGGTGAAAGCCAGGAAATCAGTTGCGGAATAACTGATGGCTTCTGGGCATCTAAACCACTGGTATTCAGCACTTGATGCTGGCTGCAAAGGATTCTCGTGCGGTTGAGGGATAGGCGTTCGACAAAGGTTCTGGCGGCTTGTTGCGACTGCAACCGTTCAACGTTAAATCTCCTCATTGTATTTCCCGATTGTTGTGGCGTCTGAGATATCCGTAGATGTACCTTGGCAGCAACTAGGTAGTGGTCCGAGTCTATATATGTTGGCCGCTCGGAAAGTTCGGACATCTAAAATACTTAAGGAGTGCCTTACGTCGATCGCAGCAGGATCAATCTGGTTGACAGTTTGCTAATCTGATGTCTGCCATGTTGAATATTGAGGTAAGGAAACCGTATGCTTGCCATAGTAACGTTACGTCCCGCAGCGAAATCGATTAGCCTAAGTCAATTTCCAGACGTGATGTCGTGTACTCTATGTCTTCCGATTGTGCTACCAAAGATGTCCTCCTTTCCAATTTTGGCATTAAAGTGGCCTAGGACGATTTTAACTTCATATATCGGGCATTGCTCGTAGGTTTTGTCGAGGAGCTCGTAGAAACTTTCTTTGGTAGCATAGTCCTTTTCCTCTGTTGGGGCGTGAGCGCATATAAGGCTGATGTTAATGAATTTACCTTTGATACGGATTGTTATAAGGCGTTCACTCACGTGTCGAAAGCTCTGGACTCACTATAGCAATCACCCTATTAAACATTAAAGTTTTTCATCTTTCTTTCCTGGGTGGTAATCATATTTGCAGTCTAGGGCCTCTACTAACTGTTCGACTTCATGCAGCCTGTGCAAAGTCCAAACTTTCCACGTGCAGATCCGAAAGTCGTTGTCCTTTGTTCGTTTTGCAGAGACGTTAACAGTGAATCCGTCCTTATCCGAGGCTATTGGTCGCTTCGTAATGATTACTTTTTTACGTGGTTGACCAGTTAACCCCACGCACAACCTCTAACCTGGAGGGCCAGGCCCTTTTTGGGACCACCAAGATAAAAGGGGCCGGACCAAATTCCGGAGCGAGTAACCCGCTTTGGGGATATGAGTACTGCCGTTGGCCCTTATTAAAGGCTTGTCCGCCACCAACTCTTTTCCAACACCCTGACATGGTGTTGGAGATCCCTATAGACCTGGTATTCAAGTATGTTGATGCAGTTCATATAGAGATAACACTAGTTCGACCAAACTAGAACTGTGGACGCCAAGGTTGATTCCATCTTCAGAATTTGATGGCACTCCTCTCCCCCTCCCCCTCTTGTCAGCTGCCAGCAACGACCATCCACAGGGGTTGTGGTCTCCAGTCGAGATACTAGGCACACAGCAGTCAGAGTGTCATATAACAAAGAAATTACTTAAAGCGGATATAAAAGGTCTGACAAATCAGGTATGTAGTCTCTCATATAATTTATCATTCCTACAAAAATTGATAACTCTTTCTGGGAGACATTTAATTGCTCTCATTCCTTTATCATCGATTCGAACCCCTGTCGATGAAATTGTACGCCTTCATTGACCCGTAGCTGAGTTTTGTCTCTATTCAATTTCACATTTTTCTCCATACCTCCTTCCATAACCAATTCCAGTTCAGCATCATGTTGCTCCACAGTCCTCCCACAAATCAATACATTGTCATCAACGTAAACTATGACTGACTCCTGGTATGTCATGAAAATTGACCTCGTTTAGCCTTTTAAATGCCTGCGGCGCTACTTTTATTCCGGAACGAAGTCTATTCAATTTACGAGTAAAGCAACCAAAAGGTGTGGAAAATGTGCATAAACGTACATAGACTTGCCAATATCCTTCCCTTATATCAAAGACTGGAAAAAAACAGCAATTTGTTGGAAAGTTGGGAAGGGATAAGTTTCCTCTACTAAGGCCTCTTTAAGATACTTTGGATTTAAGCACAATCTTAAGTTTTTATCTTCTTCCTCAACAATAACTACAATATGTTCGACACCCACTCAGAAGGCTCATCTACGTTTCCTATAATCCCTCTCCTGCATTAATTATCTACCTCTCCTTGTAGCGATAAATTGAAGGCAATGGGCTGGCCTCACTATAGGATTCATACTATTTTTTAATTTTAATTCAAATGAACCTGGTCCTTCAAAATTCACCTTAAACTCCTTTATCAACTGTTCTTCTGTTTTAACATTTTCCATTCTATCAATTCCCTTTACGAAACCCAAGTGTATGCATGCTTTTAGTCCTAGAATTCGTATAGACCCATTCTCTATTCTATTATTACAAGCGCCATTACTGTCTGTTTTCCTTCAACATTACATGTAAGTCCTGCGCCCCCATTTACTTTTATTTCTGACCCATCGTAAGCTTGTACATAATTTTGTTCTCAGCCCATCACATTTCGTGCCTTTAATTAATGAAAACAATTTGCAAGGTATCACGTTTACGTCTGCCCCTGTACCTGACTTGAAGCGTATTTTCTGGCCCCATAATTTCAATTTGTTTGTACCATGAATTTCTTATTTCATTTATCATCACAAGTGTATCTAGATATAAGTTCTCTGATACATCTACGTCATGCATTTCATGCAACTGTTTACTACGACATACCGTTTCAAAATGATCCAATTTATCACATTGCTGACACTTTTTTCCATATGTTGGACAATTTCCTTTTTCATGTCTCCTCCCACAGGATTTTCAATTTGCAGGATTTCCACTATTATTCATATAAAGGGTTTCTCAATAGGGATATAACAATTTTGCGTTTTAACACAAGCCCACCCTTAAACTTTTTTTATGATCTGTCAATGTCAAAACGTCAGTCAAGGTTTACATGTTTATCATGGTGAAGTTCATGGACGAGCAACGTTTGGGAATTATTAAAAATTACATTACCGAAATTTTGAGTCGGTGGTCGCAACTTTAAGAGCGATTGCTCCAATTTTCGGTCGTAATAATCGTCCCACCATGCCATTGTATAATAGATACATTCGAGTCAACATATTGAATGTTCCTATGCCATTAAGACAACGCGACCGTAAATTCTTCAGTTTAAAATGAGCCAACTCAGTTGATTCCACGCCGTTCACTGGAATTGGAAATCCCCCAGTCCACACTGAAGCCTCTTGATCTTTTGAAGTGCCAAAACTTCTCCGATTGGGCTTAGCAAAAGTTTAAAGAAAATCCTGGATTCCATCGAAAAATCATTTTCAGGGATGAAGTTCATTTTTGGCTTAACAGCTTTATCAATAAGCAAAATATCAAGAGACTCCATTGCACCCACAAAATTTGACCCTGTGGGGTGTATTTCATGCCGGAGGTATGATTGGACCACATATTTTCGTCGATATAATGGATGTTACGGGGAATGGAGTTCGCTATCGCGCCATGTTGGAAGACTCTTTTTGGCCAGATTTTGATGGACTGATATCAGTGATATGTGGTTCCACCAAGATGGTAACACACGCCACCCAGCTAGTCAAACAATTGATCTACCGATGGGGAATTTAATCTCGAGAAATGGTTCAGTCGAATGACCACCTCGGTCATGCGATTTAAGGGGAGAAACCAGTTTAGACGGTTTTTTAATTCCATAAATTATTAGTAAAACTATTCAAGAATATGTTGCCAAGGTTTGAAAACACCGTCGGTTCAGTGCCGAAGCGCACGAAGAAAAACGCAGCGCGTCGGAGACTCAGCAAGCTCAGCAAGCTTTTTTTTTTTTTTTTTTTTTATAATTTTGCGCGCGCTCAAGGGATTTAAGTACCCTTAAAATGCTTGCACACAGCGTAGGCGAAGTAAAATTAGGGAGGATAGAAAGAGAAGTACCGGTGAACATTGGTTTTAAATGTTTGAAGGTTATAATGACTAGGAAATAAAGAGCTAAGCAGGGCATTCCATACACGAGTTGTACGGCTTAGGAACGAATCACGTCCGAAAATGGGCTAGAGGGTATACTGATGAGCATTCATAGCGAGACGGGTGTTACGGTTAAAAGTTTGAATGGGCGGAATGCTACTGGTGATTTATACGGAGCACTGTTGGTGGAAATAGCGATAAAACAGAGTGAGACACGAGACATTACGTCGGTGTTCGAGGGTGTCCATTGTTTGATTTTAATTTAATTTAATTTTAATTTTGGTGGGGGCTGAGGCCCCCATTTATTGGCTTAATACAAGCTTAATCTAACTTAAAAACTAACAGAAAGACTTAAGAGCTAGTGACCAAGGAAGTGATGGAGGAGATCTTGTTTGAGACGAGGAGTGCTCAGGTGGAAATGAAAAAGGGAGAGGTTCGAGTTGACCTTTCGGAGCATTCGGGAGATAGGTTCGTTGGAGCCATAAGAGGTGCGGTGGACCGGTAGATAGAAGAGACGAGGACAACGTAGATTGCGGGGGTTGGTATTGAAGGAAATGGAGTTCAAAATGGATGCACAGTCGATGGAACCTGAGAGAAGACGATGAATGAAAAGAACGTCAGCAATATTCCTACGTTCTTCTAACGAATTCATATTTAGAAGTTTGAGGCGGTCTTGATAGGGAGGTAAGATTAAAGGGTCGTTCCATGGCAGGCCATGGAGGGCAAATCGGAGGAATCGACGTTGAATACCCTCGATTCGGGAAACATGAACCCGGTGAAAGGGGGACCAAGCTTGACTGGCATACTCAAGCAGGGGGCGAACAAAGGTAATATAGAGAGATCTGGTTACATACGGGTTGGAAAATTCCTTGGACCACCGTTTAATAAAGCCAAGTGATGAGTTGGCTTTGAGGATCATCTTATCGATATGTGAACGGAAATTAAGCTCACAGTCGAATAATATGCCAAGGTCTTGGAAAGACTGAACCAGGGGAATTGGTTGACCATGGAGAAAATAAAGTCGGGGGGGAGACGGGTTGTATTTACGTGAGAAGGTTATAAATTGACATTTGGCTATATTAAGTTCTAGGCAGTTTTTGAGGCACCAGATTGAAAACCGATCAAGGTCTTCTTGAAGAAGGGCAGAGTCCTGGGGAGAGGAAATAGATTTAAAAAATTTTGTGTCGTCAGCGTAAAGGGAGAGGGAGGAGTGCTTAATGACACTCTCAACATCGTTGATAGTAAGAATGAAGAGAAGAGGGCCAAGATGACTGCCTTGTGGAACTCCAGATGAGGCCAGGAATGGAACAGAAAGGGCGGATCTAAACCGAACACTATAATATCGGTTTACCAGGTAAGAAGAAATCCATTTTAAAAAGAGCGGCTCAAAGCCGAGAGCAGACAATTTGAAAAGGATCAATTTATGAGATATCTTATCAAATGCTTTAGTGAAGTCTGTTGCGATAACATCGATTTCTTTGCCATTTTCTAAGGCTGAGAGTGCAAAAGACACGAATTCAACTAGATTTGTGGTAGTTGATCTACCTTTTAGAAAACCATGTTGTCGGGGTGAAATAAAAAGCTTGCATTTGAAGCTTAACGCTTCGTATAAAATGCTTTCAAAGAGTTTGGGTATATGAGAGAGTTTAGCAATGGGACGATAATTGGTAACTTCATGCTTAGATCCCTTTTTGTGTATTGGGATTATAAAAGAGGTCTTCCAAATCTGGGGAAATTCACCCTGTGTGAGCGATAGACGAAAAAGGTAGGAAAGGGGTAGAGACAGGTTGGAAGAGCATTTCTTAAGAAACATGGCGGGGAGTCCGTCTGGGCCAGGTATAAATTCATCCTTAAGATTTTGTAACTTTTCTTCAATAACTGCAGGATCGAAATTTTGAGTGAGAAAGGGACCAACAGAGAAATTTGGTAGATCATTGAAGTAAGAGGGATCTGGTACGAAGGAGTTGTTGGCAAATGATTGCTTGAAAAATGTAGCAAAAAAGTTGGCGATGGTAGGAGGATCACATGAAGTTTTGGTTTCGAAAGCGAGGGAGGAAGGATAACCATCGGTCTTACTTTTGCAATTGACAAATTGAAAAAAGGACTTGGGGTCATTTATGAGATTGGTTTGCGCACTATTCAGGTAGCGCTGATAGAGAGAGTTATAGAGTTCAATGAAATGAAGATATGTACCTAGATAATTTGAATAGTCGGAAGAAGAGTGGGTGCGAAGGAATACCGCCCATAACTTGTTTCTTTTGTTTCGCAGAGAGCGAAGTCTACGATGATACCAAGGAGGGGATGTAGAAGAAGTTTTATGGCGGGTGTAAGGCACATAAAGGGAGATGGATTTGAATATTTCTCTGTAAAAAATGGAGAGGGCATCAACCAGAGATAGATTGGTAAACTCAAAAGAAGCACTGCTTAGATAGGTATTAATTTTACGGAAATTAGCTTTGTGAAAATTGTAAGAAAATAGAACTGCGGGGGGAGGCGACTGAAGGGGAGAGTTGTGGAAAAATGAGAGAAGAAGTGGAGGATGAAAGTTATCAATAGTTGAAAGAGATAGGGGACAACACGATACTGAGGAGTTGATGGGATCAGTTGTGAAGATAAGGTCTAATTGCCTTTCCATATAGTTGGAAACGCCACTGACTTGGCATAGACTAGAGTCTGTTAGCCGATCTAAGAATAGGCATTCCTTAGTAGAAATGGGATTGGAAGCGATGAAAAAAGATAGGTCTTCAGATGGAGTCCACTTCAGCTGAGGCAGATTAAAATCGCCGAAGATAATGATATCATCAAGCGATTCTGATAAGTCGATCAAATTGTCAATTGCTGCAATAGCAAGTTGGTAGGATTCAATAGGTTGCGCCGGAAGAATGTAACAACACATAACGTACAGGCATCTGCAAGTGAGGGTTATTTTAACCGACACAAAGTCGAGCTTAGGAGAGGATGATGTTGCAACGAGAGAGGAGTCCAAGCTGTTGTGAATAGCCAGTAGGACACCTCGACAAGGGGATTCAATCAAGGGGGGTGCGCGATCATCATCCCGAAAAACATTAAAAGAAGGAGGGAATAACTCCTGGTTTTTTATGTTGGGGATAAGATTAGTTTCGGTCAGAGCATAGATATCAAATGGGAGAGCATGAGATTGGCGGAAAACAGCGTGGGTTTTAGAACGGAGTCCTCTTACGTTCTGGTAATAGAAGGTGAGAGGGAGGTTTTTGCATGACTTTTTAGGGTCGAAAAAATTTATCATGGTCAAGGCGACTGCGTTGGAGGTGTGAGACTCTTTTAGAGTGTACATATTGACGAAGAGCGGCAAGATCGTCTGCAACTTTTTGGGGGGGCGTATTGAAAATCTCGTGATACTTTATATAAAGTTTCCTGAGACTGGTAACGTCTGTAGGGAGGCCTTCCTGCTGGATAGAAACCATGACGCTTGTTTTTGTTTTACCCTCGTAGCACACCGAGTCGGATTTATCGTGCAGATAGGCGAGATATAGACGTATATTCTCATATACGAGGGCGGGTCAATAAGTCCGTGACTTTTGGATTAAAACAGATTTTTTGATAAAAAAATAATTTTATTTTTCAACGTAGTCTCCCTTGAGCTCTATACACTTTGTCCAACGCTTCTCCAATTTTTTTATCCCTTCCAAAAAAAATGATTTGTCGAGGTCCTCAAAATGACGAGATGACTTCATCATTGGAGTCAAATCTTTTTCCACCAAGCCATTTCTTCAGGTTTCTGAACAAGAAGTAGTCGCTCGGAGCCAAATCTGGAGAATAGGGTGGATGAGGGAGCAATTCATAGCCCAATTCATGGATTTTTGCCATGGCAACTGCACATGTGTGCACCCTTGCATTGTCTTAGTGGAAAAGAACTTTTTTCTTGGCCAAATGAGGTCGTTTTTTTTTCAAATCGTCATTGAATCGGTCCAATAAGTTGGCATAATATTCCCCATTGATTGTTCTTCCCTTTTGAAGGTAGTCAATGTGGATTATCCCGCGTGCATCCCAAAAAACAGTCGCCATAAATTTATTGGCTGACAAACCCACCTTGGCCTTCTTTGGCGCCGATTCACCCTTAGAAACCCACTGTTTTGACTGTTGTTTGTTGTGATGGATCCATATTTCGTCCACGGTTACAAAACGGCGCAAAAACTCCTCCATATTGTGATTAAACAACGCCAAACCTTCCTGTGAAGTTGTTACACGATTGCGTTTGTGGTCGACTGTGAGCAAACGCGGCACCCATCTTGCGGAAAGCTTTCTCATGCCCAAGTGATCATTCAAAATTGAAACCACTGAGCCATGCGAGATCCCTACGGCTTCCACAATCTCTCGCACTTTCAATCTTCGGTCGGCCAACACCATATCGTGAATTTTTTCGATTGTTTCGGGTGTAGAGACCTCAACTGGGCGTCCAGGAGGTTCGGCATCTTCAGTGCTTGTACGGCCACAACGAAATTCAGTAAACCACTTTCTTACCATTGAAATCGATGGTGCAGTATTTATCAAGCTTAGCCTTGGTCTCGGTAATGGTTTTTTTTCGCAAGAAATAATGCTTAATAAGCACACGAAATTCACTTTTTTCCATTTTCTCCTCAAATTAGTGAGTAGTCTGATAAAAATAGCTGTCAAACACAAACTAACTGACGTAGCAAATTTAAATTTTGACAGGAGTCAACTGACAAATGCCTGTTGACAGGAGCAGTGTTGCTGTTTCAGTAAAGAGGTCAGAAATTCAAAAATGCACGGAATTATTGACCCGCCCTCGTATCTTTTTATCTCTAAGCCTAGAGAGCGCATAGCGACATTCGGTGGTATCGCTAGTTTGCTGCGTTAATTTAACAGTGGGTGGCGAAAGGGGGTCAATAGAAGAGGGAGTGGTTAATGAGTTCGGTGTCGCAACGGCTGGTTTTTCTGAAATAGGGTTTAAAATGTGAGAACTGATGAAATTGGGATACTTAGCTCCAGTTCTGAGGTCGAAATTAGGGAAAGGCGTGTGTGTTAGGGGTTGAATGGTGGGAGTTTGAGTGGCAGGAGTTTGAGTTGTAGGGGTTAAGTCGAAAGAGACACGTTGACGTTGGGGCTTGATTTGGGGTGGAATAGGGGGAGTTGGAGTTTGGGTGGGCGGCTTAAAATTAGGAAAAATTGTTGTTTTAAAACTCCAATTGGAGCTGGGTTTGTTGTGGGAAGAGGAGGTGGGTTTTGGCAAATTGGATTTATTTACTAACTTATTTCTTGGTTTAGGTATAACGGACTGCTTGGCTTTATCCTGCTTCTTGGGCGTATTTTCCAACCATTTGCAGACACGCATCTTTCCAAGATTGAAATTGTTGCTGGCAGGATTATGGAATAACCATTCGTACTTGGTTGGAAGATTGAGCTTGAAGCTGCGCTTGCTTCTGTGGTGAGATGTAGGAAGCAAATTGCAGTGGCTAATGGTAATGCCATATTTCTTTTCGAAGAAATTTGAGATCCAATCAACATCAGCGTTTGGGGGGGCGCCTTTGATAAGAAGCGTAGTGACCAATTGATTCTTCGAAGCAAGCTTATCAAGTCTACGTTGCCATTCGGAAGGTGTCCAAGTTGAATTAAAATGACTGATAAGCTTCCGTGGGGCAGCGATTGGAGGAGCTGACATAGAAATATTTTCTGCTGTTAAGTTGGAAGAAACTTCGCAGGAATCAGTGGGTTGAACCGTCCGCAGATGACTTATGTGTGGGGGTGAGCGTGAATCCACTTCAGGTTCCATTAATTCAGCCATGAGTGATGTATTGTAGGGAACATTCTGGTAAGGCTGCGGCAAGTTTTGTGTATCAACGATTTTGCTGTTTATTGTTGCGATGTGATGTTCAATATCGCATACGAGGGATCGCGTCGCGGTAAGTTCGTCGCCGACATCGTTCACTTTATCGAAGATAACTTCGAGCATGGGATCACAGTGTTTGGGAGAGAGTTGTTTGTGTGACGAGGACTGAAAATGAATGTCTATGTCGTCACGCAGGGAGTTTATCATCTCGCAGGTTTTTTGGTTGGAGATAACCTGCGCAGAACACATAGCTTTAATGTCAATCAACACTTTATCGAGGTGACGTAAGGGAGTTTCTTCATTCCTGGATCTCCCGGAGTCTAACTCGATAAGACCAGCAATTTGTTTGTCCATGTGCTTTACTTTGGATTTTATTACATCGGCTGAGTTCTGCACTGAGTTACGTAACTCTTCAACACTTTTAACACTGTTTTCTATTACCGAAATTTTATCCGTAATCTTTTTGGCGAGTGCGTCCTGGTAGGAGTCATTTGAATCACTTAGGCATTTTATTGCCAAAAGTACGTGTGAAAGTGAGATACTCTTACACTCATCACAGAAGAAAAGTAGGTTATCGGAAAATTCTTTAATAAACACCGTGTTTCTTTTATTTAACCCGACACAAACGGCATGAAAGGCGTTCCCACAAATGCCCTTGCAAGCTACCCAGTCAGCATTGCTGTCAACGATTACACAATTGGCAATTCCGCAAGACATATTCAAATTGGTTGTGTAGGTCAGTGAGGGTATAGATATAGGTCGAGTTATTTTTTTTTATTTTTTTTTTGTTTTTGTAGATAGGGGCTTTTATTTGCACTGAAATCTGCCAGTAGACAAAAAAAAATAATGAATTCGAGCACTGGGGGTTATTAACCGGAAAATGCAATTTAACGAGATTTATAATTGAAAATTGAACAGGGGAATAGGGAGAACAAGAAAAACACGTCTAACTGGTTTGAGTCGCAATGAAACAATGAGTGATATTAGTATCACCTATGAGTTTTATCGCACGGTTTTCAATCCTATCTAGCAGATGCAAAGGGGTTTTAGGAGCACCTGATTAGATGTGATCATTGCACTCCAATTTTGGGCGGATGAATGCCTTATATATTGAGGCCAGATCAGAGGGCGTAGAATATTTCTTACATCGCTTAAGAAGACCTAAACATTTCGCAGCATTTTTGACGATATCGAATGTGTGGTCATTCCAACGTAAGTTGTCATTGATACACATACCGAGAATGGAAAGTTTATCGGCTTCGATGATTCAAGTGTCATTCATGGATAATGGCTGGGTGTTTAAATTTCGCTTTAACGACAGCAGACAGCATTGTGTTTTGTAAGCATTAAATTCTACTCTGTTAGTGGTTCACCACTTATGTAGTTATGCTGTTAATATCAGACTTTAATGAGCTTAACATACGCTACCGTACCCGTTCTACAGCAGAAGAGCAAGAATGTGAGCCCGGGAACGAATATGAAAAGCAGAGAGATCTGTCGTCATCAAAGGAACATATTGGATTAGAAGTAGCAGACAAGGGATCGTTGATAGAAATTAAAAAGAGTGTAGGAGACAGAACGGAGCTCTGGGGCAAACCAGCATTTATTTTGTGATTACCAGACTTGAAACCATCCAAGACAACTTGAATTGATTATTCCGAAACGTAGATCCTTATTCATTGCAGAAGAGAGTCATCGATCCCAAAAGCACGCATTTCCGACAAAAAAGCCTGATGCCAAACTCTGTAAAAAGCCTTAGAAATATCAAGTGCAACCATCTTGCTTTCGTCAGATTGAGGTACGCTTTAGTTCCACTTTTCGGAGAGGTATGTCAACAACTCACCAGTGGACCTCTTCCTACGAAAATTGTACTACCGGTCATTAAGAAGTTTTCGCGTTTCGAGATATTTCATGAGCTGACGGTTTATCAGCGTTTCCATGACCTTGGAAAGAAGGGACATAAGTGCATTGGGTCTATAGGAGGAGAGAGAGGAAGATTCGTCTTTTTTAGGGACTGGCTGGACAAATGCTGTTTTCCATCTGCTCCGAAAGAGTCCAAAAGAGTAGGATTGATGAAAAAGCTTACGCAGTGGTTTTGCCAGCGAAGAACGCCTCTTCAGAAGAAGGGAAGATATACCATCTGAACCAGCGGGTCTGTATATATTGAGATCTTTAAGTACTCTTGCTACTACACGAGTGCGAAAGTGGATTCGTCCCATTGAAGATTCGACGCACTCAAGTGTAGGCGGAGACAGAGCACAATCTGGGAGTGTTGAGCTGACTTCAAAGTGTGCAGCAAGCAGTTTGGTCTTGTGCAACGCGCTGACAGCTGGAATGTCGTTGTAAATAAGCGTTGCGATGGATGATGGGGCAGAATTTCTAATATTTTTGACGAACGACGAAAAATTGTTACTACCTTTGGGACATTGTAGTATTTTTTGCCCCAGTTTTTGGTCGTATTGAAATTTCACGCGCTTGAGAAAGGCGTTGCAGTCATTCCTGGCTCGTATGAACTTTTTTCGGTTTTCCTCTGTTGGGCTGGTCTTAAAAGACCGAAAAAACATTTCTCTAACCCTGAAAGCATCTTTACAGCTGGAGTCGTACCATGCCATTTCCTTTGGTTTGATACTCTTCATCCGATGAGGAATAAAGGATCTCATTCCAAAGAGAATGATGTCTGTGATCATATTAGCAGCGGCATCCACGTCGTTTTCGAGGAAACATAACGACCAGTTTAAATTCCTAAAGAAGTTGTTAAGACCGCTCCAGTTGGATTTCTCGTATTGCCATACGGTTCTCTTAGGAATCTTTTCTCTAACTGTGTGGTCGGTGTACGAGAAGTTAGCTGATATAACACAATGGTCCGACGAGCCTAGAGGGGAGAGCACATCAACGATGTACTTATCAGGGTGTGAAGTTAAAAACAAGTCCGGGGTGTTGGCGGTATGACTATCGACGTCTGGTATTCGCGTGGGCTCATTTACAAGCTGCGTTAGGTTGTTTCCCGCAGCAAAGATCTCAACACACCTTCCTTCGGGTGTTGTCTGATAAGAATGTCGAAGCCACCCAGAATTGGGTATATTGCAATCGCCCGTAATAATAATTTCAGTATGAGGATACAGGGATACAATTCTGTGAATGGAGTCAGACAGCGGATCAAACTCATTAAAAGTCGAATTGCTGTCCGGTTTGAGGCTTCTGTAAATAAAGCAGTAGTGGATAATATGGAATTTTAACCACATGAAATTGAATTCCGGATTGGAACAGGGACTACATTGTGATGGAGTTTGGTAAGATACATCACTACGCACGTAAATGCCGAGACCGCGATGTGGAAAGAATAATGGCACTAGTTCGTAGCCAGGTAGCTTCAGATCAGAATGATCTGAGAGATGTGGGCGGGGATCTATCTGTGTTTCACTCAGTGTCAAAACAGCTGGTCTAAATTTACAGATATGGACGTACGCAGAAAAGTGATTACCTTTTAGCCCGCGTAAATTGACAATATCCACTCTGAATTCCCGAGTCATTATTTTTTTTGTTTTGTTTGGTGCCCGCACAGCGAATTTTTTTTTTGTGACCTCGCGCGCGGCTTTTTTTTTTTTTCTTCACGCGAGGAGCGAATTTACGAGTGCACATGTGCGTGTGCACTGGTCGATGGTCAGCTCGTCAAGAGGAGATGCAAGCCCGAAATGATATGTTTGAAGAAGAAGGTGTATGGCAGTGGAATAGCTGATTAGCCGATGAGCAGTTTATATCATTTGTTACTGCCCTGAATTTCTCGTTCTCGGTTCCGTTTTTTTCAAATGTGTTTTTCTCAAAACTACTTTTCTTCAACTCGTGGGTATTCTACCTCGAAGAGTTATTGACCAATCGTTCTGAAAATTTGTGTGGATATTCGTTATTCAATTACAATTCATATGACCTAAACTCTCGGACGATATTATTATCTAAAATATTTTTTTTTTTCGCAAAAACTGAAAAAACATGACATTTTGTTCAAACACCTCAAAAACATGCAATTTTCAACTTTTTTCGATCAGAGTTTAGTTCATATTCTTAGAAAATATGTTGCTAATAAAAAAAAAAATTTTGAATGATTCCAGAAAAAAATTGTGACTTCCGGATTTCCTACGAGCAGCAAACGCTGATGGCCACCGTCCATGGAGAGCAGCTTCTAACTCCACTTTTTCCAGCGGAAATGGCTTGAAAAATTACAATGTGTATTTCAAAGCATTAATAAAATATCCTTCAAGTTTAAAGAAATTCTGATTATTCCTTCCCTGTTAAAAAAAATTCACGGAAAACACTAAAATTTCGGCCTCCTTAACTGATTTCCTCCCTTTAAGCCGTTGGATTTCTTTTTATGGAGCTACGTTAAGGCACTGGTTTATGCCAACGTGGTGGTGGTGGAAAAACGTGATTGCGGCAGTCCTATGAATGAGATCGTATTCCATACTTAAATCTAGCAAGTGTACAACACCTGGAATAAATTTCAGCCCGATATCTTAATTATTCTGTGGTTTTATTGGAATACAAAATTGTTATGTCCTTATTGCAAACCCGATACCTAGAAGAATTCAAATGATTACACCATTATTTTTGACTACATAATTCTTATAGGGTGGCCAGATGTGAACGACAGGGAAAAAAATTCAAATAAAAGAACAACGTAGCTTTATTTTGAAGCTACGTTCATGCCATTATGTGTGCAATAGCACGTCATCCAAATGCCCGCTTCGGTTTCGCTGGCAGGGCTTCCAGCTGTCGGTCCCATTTTTGATGGCTCGGTCCAATATGTGCAGCGTTATTCTGGCAATACCGTGTCGAATGTTGGCCTCGAGCTCGTCCAAAATGGTTGGCTTGTTAGTGTAGACTAAGGACTTGATGTAGCGCCAGAGAAAATAATCGAGTGCTCCCCAATCAAATTAAATCAAATGACCTAGTCGCCAAATTTCTCCTCCACAACTTCGGGCGTTGCGTCGCTTGTATGGCATGTAGCGCGTCTTGTTGGAGCCACAGCTCGAATATATCGATGCTGTCGAGCTCTGACCACAGAAAGCAAGTTAACATCCCTCTGTACCTGAAAGCATTGACGGTACCGGTGTCTATAATATAATATATCCGGAGAGGAAAGACTCGGAAAAAAAATGCAATAATCAGGTCAAATGAAATTGCAATTTTCACAGATGATTCGAAAACCGAGGAAGGAACAGGTTCTGGTATCTTCTCAGAAGTGTCTATAAGACTGTCGGGTGCAAGCAGTGTCTTCCAATCAGAGGTTCTAGCAGTTCTCAGGGCGGCTGAGGTTATGCAGATGAAATCGGTATCCGATAGAAATATCCCTATCTACATCGATAGCCAGACGGCACTCAAGGCAATGGAATCAATCAAGGTCAACTCTGATACAGTCAGGAGCTGTCGCACAGTGCTTAAGGCACTATGAAGTCAGAACCGGGTAAGACTGTGCTGGGTGCCAGGACACTGCGGTATTAAAGCGAATGAACAAGCGGATGAGCTTGGAAGAAAGGGAGGGCTATTGTCAGGTTGCCAATATCAAACCACCCCTTGGCATAATGAGGGGCATTATCGAAGAAAAAATCACAAAGACTGCCAATCTAAGGTGGTCAAGTCTTGAAGGACACAGGGTATCCAAGGCTCTCTAGGCGCTAGACGGCAAAAGATCCAGGAAGTTAATAAATTTAAACAGGGATAAGCTTAGGACAGTAATAGGAATCCTGAGAGGACACCGTCTCTTGGGGAAACACGGAAGGAGACTCAAATTGTCAGATACGGATATTTCCAGATTCTACGGTGATCTGCAAATTGTTGAGGGCATAACACACATACTCTGCGAATGCGACGAACTCCAAAGGCCTTCTTGGCTTTTGCAGGGAAATTGACTGTCTCACCAGGGAGATTGTTTAGGTTTTTGCCACTTGAGGACAAATTTAACTGGTTCCACAGGAATCACTATGGGCCCGTTTTGGTGAATGGTGTCTGTGTGATGGTATATCCATCAGACCCCTGTAATAGCCAATCTTGTGGATTGTGTTTGCTCCAATAGTGGCAATTTTGCTTGTGGACATAGCCGCTGAGCCAAAAACTGGCCTCGTCCGAGAAGATGATTTTTTGCCCAAAATCCAGACCTCCGGCCAACATTTCCAGCTCACAATTAGCGAACTCACGGCGTTATCTATGGTCGTCTGGCTTCAATTCTTGCGTCAGCACAATCTTATGCGGATGTAGGCCCAAATACAACCGCAAAATAAGCCGGGTGGACTCTCTGACGATGCCCAATTCAACTGATATTTTCCCTTCTTTAATTGATGTTTGTCCTTGTAGGTCCTTGTCTCTCTGATTGCTTCCATCTGCCCATGTTTTGGGTCTTCTTGATTTTCTCCGCTTGTTGGTTTGATGCTTCTGCCACTCTCGCCATTTCGATTACTCTACTGACTTTTACTTTTTCCGTTTCTAGCCACCTCTTCTGAAGCGATTTATCTGCTACACCTACCACAAGCTGATCTCGGAGCATTCTTTCCTCCTGATCACCAGATTCACACGGCTGGATAAATTTGTTTAGCCCCATTGGGAAATTATCAAATAATTTTGACACAGCCTGTATGCGATTATATGAAACTTAAAGCTCACATAGACTTGATTGACTAGCAGAACGTATTACAAAGTTCTGCAACTTCTGGGCCAACTGTGTTTAGAAACACTGCTGTTTGCACCTTTTCTGAATTTTCATTTAGTTCATCTGCCGTACGGAAGTAATCAAAATTCTCCAATTCTCGGCCACATTGCCATCAAATCTCAATGGATCGACTTTCCATGGGCACTCCCTTTGCTCTTCGCGACTTTGTGGGTCTACCACGTGCTTTTTTCTCAACGAATATATAGGGCTCACCTTTGACTCTCACCATAAACGAAGCGTTTTACTTTTTTTTTTCTACTGATCTTAGAGTTTTGTTTAATTATTCCCCTCACTTTCTTTTCTTTTTTATTTCACCATTCCATTTCGGTTTTTTTTCGTCACCATATGATGTTCCCGACTCTCAGACCAACACTGGCTTTATTCATTGTTAACAGTTCATTACATTTCCATAGTGGGTCATGCTTAACCTACACATTGGCACTTAGTCTAAATGTGTGTAAGCTTAAACTAATAACAAAAGTCTTGGTTGCGTCCAAAATATAAGCTTAATTCAACCATCGATTGCTTCTCCGCACAACACTTGTAGCGCAGCTGCAAACATAGATTCGAGCTCATTAACATGTTTGCGGTGCAAAATGTTATCGTAGGTAACGTACGTTTCCCAAGTATCAACATGCTAAGAGGAGATATTGTCCGCTAATTAACAAATCCATACAGCTCAGTCATACTACAAGTCAGTCAGGTTAGGTTAGAGTAAAAAAAACCAACCCACTTAGGCCCATTGGCCCATTGTGATGGCAAGTGGATCTGTGATCCTCCTACTCTTTGAATCACTTGGAGCTTCTAACGAAGCGTAGGAGACTGTTAACGTTTATATTGTTTAGATCGCTCCACTTAAGAGGTTTCTTCTTTGGGAGAGAGCTGGGCATTTACAGAATGTATACACGCCAACCCTTTTGCATGCTTGCCTATAAGACAGTGTCCAGTGATGAAACCTATGATGCCGCTGAGATATTTTCTATTTAAAAAGATCAAACTCTTAGGGCGATTCATTTTTTTCCCCCATAATTTGCCCGCGCTCAAGGGACCTTAAAATGCTAGGCACACAGCGCGGGCGAAGGAAAATCAAGGAGAATGAAAAGAGAGGTACCGGTAAACGTTGGTTTTAAATGTTTGAAGGTTATAATGACTAGGATATAAAGAGCTAGGCAGGGCATTCCATAAGCGAGTTGTACGGCTTAAGAACGAATCACGATATTTTTGAGTACGTCCGAAAGTGGGCTTGAGGGCATACTGATGAGCATTCATAGCGAGACGGGTGTTATAGTTAAAAGTTTGAATTGGCGGAATGCTACTGGCGATTTCAATGGAGTACTGGTGGTGGAAATACCGATAAAACAGAGTGAGATACGAAACATTACTTCGGTGTGCGAGGGTGTCCATTGTTTGAATGATATTAGAATCACCTATGAGTTTTATCGCACGGTTTTGCATTGCATCCGACCAGATGTGGGCATTGTACTCCAATTTCGGACGGATAAGCGCCTTATATGTATACTGACGCCAAATCAGAGGGGTGAAATATTTCTTACATCAATTGAGGAAACCTAGATATTTCGCAAAATTTTTGGCGACATAGACCATTCATGGATAATGGCTGGGTGTTTAAATTTCGCTTTAACGACAGCAGACAGTATTGTATTTTGGAAGCATTAAATTGCATTCTGTTGATAGTTCTCCAATTGGTTATGCTATTACTATCAGAATTTAATGAGCTTAACATACGCTGCAGCTAATATGTGAGTTTGGCAACGAATTAGAAAAGCAGAGAGTACTGTCGTGACCAAAGGAATACGAGGTTTGTCTGAAGGGTTTCCGACAAGACATTTTTTCTCAAAATTTTTTTTTTATTTTTCTACATAGTCTCCTTGTAATTCTACACACTTCTCCCAGCGATGCTCCCATCTCTCTAACCCACCCAAATAGTACTTGGCGTTTTTCTCTGCAAAATAATTGTTCACGAAGGTGATTGCCTCCTCATTTGACGAAAATCTCTGTCCTCCGAGCGCAGTTTTCAGATGAGGGAACAAAACGAAGTTACTTGGGGCTAGATCTGGTGAATAAGGCGGATGATCAGCAGTTCAAACCGTAATTCATGGATTTTCGCCATGGCAACCGCTGAGATGTGAGACGCCACGTTGTCTTGGTGAAATAGGAATTTCTTTTTCTGCAAATGTGGCCGTTTTCCGCAATTTCTGCCTTCAGCTTGGCAAGTAATGATGCGTAGTATGCTCCTGTAATGGTTTTTCTTTTTGAAGATAATCGGTTAAGATAACTCCTTTACTATTCCAAAAAACAGTTGCCATCACTTTCCCAGCCGAAAAAACAGTTTTCGCTGTTTTTGGAGCCGACTCGCCCTTTGTAGTCCCCTGTTTGGCTGAATTTTTGTTTCGGGCGTATAATGGTGTATCCAAGTTTCATCTACAGTAATCTACGGTTTTGGTCTAACGTAAGCAAACGCGGCACCCAACGCGCGGACAGCTTTCTCATGCCTAAATCTTGATTTAATATGTAACAAACATGTTTTTTGGACATGTTCATAACCTCTACTATCTCTCTCACTTTAATTTGGCGGTCGTCTAACACCATTTGGTGAACTTTAGCAATTTTATCGTCAGTGGTTGCAGTTTTTGGACGTCCCGAACGTTCATCATCTCCCAAGCTCTTACGGTCAGGTTTAAATTCAGCTGCCCAAAATTTCACTGTGGTAAATGATGGTGCAGAGTCCCCATACTCAAAGTCCAACTCATTTTTGATTTGCGTAGACGTATTGCCTTTCAAAAATAAGAATTTAATAACAGTTCGATACTCAATTTTTCCCATTTTCACAAAAAATACTCACATCGACTCACTCAAACGTCTGTCAACTAAAAACTGCGCGTCCAAAATGACTGAAACTTCGGTAAGTAACTGTCAAAAGATGCACAACTAGCGTTCACTAGCTTTTATTGACGAGTGCCGCTATCTTTACGTTGCGGTCGGAAACTTTTCAGACAACCCTCGTATATTGGATTAGAAGTAGCAGACAAGAGTTCATTGATAAAAATTAAAAAGAGTTTCGGAGACAGAATGGAGCCCTGGGGCACACCAGATGGATGGTTCCATCCAAAACAACTTGAATTGAACGTTCCGAAAGGTAATTTCTAATCCATTGTAGAAGAGAGTCGTCGATCCCAAGAGCACGCACTTTCGACAAAAGAGCCTGTTGCCAAACTCTGTCAAATGCATTAGGAATATCAAATGCAACTATCTTGCTTTCGCCAGATTGATGTACGCTTTGGCTCTGCTTTTTGGTGAAACATGCCGTCAAATCACCAGTAGACCTGTTGCTACAAAAACCATACAGAAGTTTTCGGAAAAGGTCATAAAGAGTAGAATGTGTGGAATAGCTTACGCAGTGGTTTTCCCAGCGAGGAAAAACACCTTATCGACAGCCATCTTGGAGAAACTCCGCTCCAACCTCAGACATGCTCTTTACGCCGTGGTGTGCTTTTTGAATACAAAAGCAAGTGTACTACGCCCTTCTGGATCCAAACTGATATACGACATACTAGCACGGGGTAACGCTTCAACCATACACATTAACAAGCTGCAAAACCATCAAAACCCGTCGCTTCAAAGACGGTGATTTCGATGTTGACGACCGTCCGTGTGAAGGAAGACCAAAATCCTTCGAAAACGCTGAATTGGAGGCATTACTCGATGAGGATCCATGCTAAATGCAAGAAAAGCTTGCTTCAACGTTGGGAGTTACCCGACAAGCCATTTCCAAGCAATTGCATGTGAAAAACGACCACAATACGAGCAGAGGCATGAAAAAGTGATTCCACAGCATGACAACGCTCCGCCTCACGTTGCCAAACACGTTAAAACCGACCTGGAACCGCTCAAATAGGAAGCCCTACCCCACCCGCAATATACTCCAGATATTGCGCCGTCCGATTATTACTTGTTCCGTTCGATTGCACATGGTCTGCAGTTCCGCTCATATGAAGACATCAAAAAATGGCTTGATTCGTGGATAGCCTCAAAAAATGAACACTTTTACCGTAACGGTATTCGAGCTCTGCCAGAAGGATGGCAAAAAGTTTCAGCTAACCATGGGCAATACTTTGAATGATAGAGGAAGGTTCTACGATTGGAATTTTATATCTCCTGGAAAAGAGCACAAAATCAGTTCTATGGGGGTAACTTTCTCAGGACACGACATTAAGACTGACTACCGAACACGGATATATCAAGCACTAAAACACTTAAGAGGTACCTGAGGCGATTTCCAATTTCGTCGTATAAAGCGCCTGATTTAGTCTCCGATACTGACAACAACTCTTTAGCATTTAATGTACTAAATCTCGCTTGAGCTCCAAAAAACGTAGGAATTCAAAATTGGCATGGCAGCGCTTACAGGGGCAAGCCATAGAGAGTCATATCTAGCTTCGATACCCCTATCAAGAAAAGCTATCAGCGAATCATCATCGTACGCTTTATAGAGACATGATTCATTGCTGAGGCTACAGAATTTAAGCGGGAACTTTTCTTTATCATCATTTCTTCCCTTCGTTTCTACCCTACTTCTACATAATGAGCTTCTTTCTGAGCTTGATTATGGGTATCAACCATATCGCAACGATAGTCTACTAGGCTGAGGATAGTTTTAAAAACGGCCAGGTACCAGGTGCGCCTTGAATAATCTATTCCAGTTCGCATAGGGTACTGTTCTGAGCAGGTTGAAATTTATTCCCTAACCAAGATCTTCAGGACAAGGAGGAATCGGTCTTGCATGGCACTGGCACCCCTTATGTGTGCGAACAATCTCTTCATGGATGTCTAAGATCACATTGAGAGGGAATCGAAAACAAACCTGAGGCTTGCTTTTCGAATCCAAAAGAAGTGTGCAATCGAAGATGGTGAGTTAAGATTAAGGACTAACTTGAGAGGATTGCAAGTAAGTAAGCAGCTTTTGATTACATATTCCATTAACTGTTTCAAAGTACCAAATGACACTAGAAATAGTGTTTATAAGCCATTTAGCACACATCCTTGTCCTGCTTCTATTCAAATTCCATTTACCATGTTTGTTTTGCTACAATAAATCCATTCCCGTTCAAGTTGGAGTGGCAACACTGACCAAAAGGGGTAAAACATATTCAAAATAAAAAACGAAAATAAACGCAAAAGGTATAGAAACTCTAACACTAAACAACTTCCTCATGCTACTCGTATTCGTGTTTGTATTCGTATCCCCCTCCATTCGACATTACAACGTGCTTTAGCACCAATAAAACCAAATGGGCCAGAATGTGCATTGAATATGTTGCTCCACTAAACAAAACAAAACAATGCATTGTATCACCTGAGCTACATATTCGTATATAAGTGCCAGTAGAAGTAGAAGTATCCATATACTAAGTATGCCCCCTTTGTTTACGATAAATTCGACAAGAATTTCAACATTTTAATTGTTCCATTATATCTTGGCAAACTCTTATGGCTATAGCATACCCTACATCTCCAGTATTCTTTGTGTCACCAACAGATATTCGTATTGTGCAACTTAATGCCTACCAGGTGGCCCACCACTTGACTCATTGACTCATATTACCCAGCTACCCTGACTTTTGTAACGTCCGGGAACAAGAGGTCAATATTCACTATTCACTAGCAAAACTCATGCCTACGCACGAGTGTATGTCAATATTATTTGTCTGGGATACTTAAAAAAATTAATTTCAGCACTGACAGCAAACGTAATACCGAACATGACATTTTATTCATAGTTAAACCGAAAGCATTTTCAACAACACTATACCACACTACACTGCACTACACCACACTACACTAAACACCATGCCATAGCATAACCGACAACCGACAACCGACAACCGACACACGACACCCGAAAGCCGAAAGTGACATCTTAACTTTTGACAATTAATTTTTGGATCTGCTCCAAATTTAAATTAAGTGCAGTCGGGCATGGTTTGCATTTGACATAATGTCAATGTCACACGCATCAAACAGTTTGTAAAATTTAATTTGCAGCTTTCATTAAAGTCTACACAAACATACCACCCCAACACATATGAATTGCATGTTACAGAGAAACTGTATTTAACGGTATACGACTGTGTTCTTACCTACTACAATCATCACAAAACACAAAAGGATTTTTCTTTTTTTTTTTTTTTTGTTTAAACATGCCATTTGCTGTGCATTTACAAGTTCTACTGCGCTCTGGTGAAGATTCCAGGATCTACCGATTTAATGACAACACCTACACCCACCCCCACCCCCACAGCACCTCGAAATCGGTCTCCTTTCGCAAAACAAGAAACAAGGAACAAGACAATAATCAGGATTTGGGTTGTTAATGGAGAAACAACAACACTCATCTATGAAACATTTAATGGCCATGAATTTGCTGACAGGCAGAGATTTGCCATTTGGACATGGACGTAACCAAATGCCCTTGCTTGGCTGGATTCTGTATTATCTGGAAAAGCAATATTCTCCGGCTTCGCTTTGTGGCTTCATTACCCAATAGATGGAATAAAATGGAATAAGAACTCAGTTAACAAGATATTCGTATACTTTAACTTGTCTGGCTTATGTTTCATTAGTCGATATTAGTTTTGGGCTAAGTGGGTGATTAGTTCATTGTAATCAGTGATAGTCTGTAGTCAGTAATCGGCATCATTTTCCATGGACAAGCTTGCCCAGAAACTAAGACATACCATCTGGGAGTCAATCATAAAAAAATAAAAAAAAATAAAAAAAAATAAAACAAAAACAAAAACAAAAGTTTACTCAGATCGTTGGTCTTGACGGGTATTACTTGCGAGTTTGGACTGTCAGTTCGCAAAAGTTTACTTTGTGATGCCCTAGAGTGTTGTGAATACAAATACACAGTGTCAGAATCAGAGTCCAGAGTCAAAGGGATTATTATCCGTGAAATTGGATAAGGGAGCGGAGGAATGGACGGAATTTAATTGAAAGATGCAGCAAAAGTCTTTCATTGAATGGTTCTTGTTTAATTACTTTTGTCACTTTTGACAGATTGGCAAATGTATTGCCGCAAATCAACAAATATGAGGGTGCTTTGTGTGATAACAGACAGAAGCATACTGAAGTCGCTCAACTCACACGGTTTAAGAATTTCAAATACTTGACATGCATGACACTTTATTGCGTACTTTAGAGCTGAAAACAAGACGCAGATAGATACGAGTAACTTTGCTGGAACAACCCTAACAGAAGAACAAAGGAGTGCAAAATTATCTTCAGCAAGCAAGTCAGCACCGACTTTGGCAACTGAAAGTATCGATTCCCACTTGATCATTGAAATTAATCAGCACCGGGAGAAATAAGGTTAGGATAGGCTAGAGTGGTCCACAGCCCTTGTTCTGGTGCATTTAAACCATTGGAGTACCACTGGGAGACAGTAATGACGTGATGCCCTAGATACTTCTGGAGCCGTAGAGACCTCTTGTAAAATATGTCAGCGTGGGTGACCTTCATTGAACAGAAATCATTTGGATCTCAGAAGTTGTAACTGCCTGGAAATTGCTTCTGATACATCCCAAAATAGAGCAGTTGCAAAGGAAGAGCGCCATAGATTCCACTTCCCCTTCGTATCTAAAACTCCTGAAGAAACCTTGTCAGGAAAACTCAATCATTTCGCTCCAATGGGATATTGTCTCGTAATTATGAATTTATGAATAATTGTGAATTTGCAAATATCTCACAAGTTTTGGACTTGGTCTTAATCGGAGCATAACTGAACTAAGACCATTTACCAAATATAGGGTGACCAGATAAGAACGATAGGAAAAAAATTTAAATAAAACAACGACGGTGTGCGATATAAAATGGATTCTTACTTCATTTTGCTTCCGCTTCACTGGCAGGGCTTCAAGCGGTCGGTCCAATTTTTGATGACTCGGTCCAGCATTATTCTGGCAATAGCGTGTCGAATGATGGCCTCGAGCTCGTCCAAAGTGGTTGGCTTGTTAGCGTTGGCTAAGGACTTGACGTAGCCCCAGAGAAAATAATCCAGTGGTGTCAAATCGCATGATTGCGGCGGTCAATTGATGAACGCTCGTCGTGAGATTACCCAGTCGCCAAATTTCTACTCCACAACTTCGAGCATTGCGTCGCTTGTATGGCATGTAGCGCCGTTTTGTTGAAACCACAGCTCGGATATATCGATTTTCTCGAGCTCTGACCACAGGAAGTATGTTAACATCGCTATACACTCGAGACCATTGACGGTGACGGTGTCTCCTTCCTCATTTCGAAAGAAATAAGGTCCGATGATGCCGTCATGCCATAAACCCCACCAAACAGTCAATCTTTGTGGATGCACTGATGCTTGGCCGAACACTTGTAGATTGTGTCCGCTCCAATAACGGCAATCTTGCTTGTTGATTGCTAAATATTTTGACAGCTGAATGTCATTGGTTGCTTTGACAGCTGCTGAGACGTAACAAACTATCATTGCTATCTGGTCACCTTCTACAAAATACCGGCTCTCAAGCTTCCACGTCTTGAAAACCAAACACTTAATCTGTCCTCCAGTGCAAGGTGCCTTGACGTCATCCTTGACCCCAAGCTCAATTGGAAATTAAACCTAGAACACAGAAAGCATGCGTCGCTTTCTACGCCTGCAGCAAGACCTTTGGGAAAAGGTCGATACTTCAGCTTAAGATGGTCCTCTGGATGTACACTGCCGTAGTTTCTCCCATTCTTACATATGGATCGCTCGTGAGGTGGCCCGCCTTAAGTAAAGCCAAAAAATAAAGCAAAACTTAGAAGAGTCCAACATACAGCTGGCATTGGAACCACGGGAGGTTACCATCGAGGCCGACAGAAGTTCTCAACGTGCTGCTCCATATACTGCCATCAAATACTTCGTTTCGTGTAGTGCTATCAGACTCAGGGAATCCAGATTCTGGTCCCCGAATCTCTACAGTAAGGCCCTTAATCTGGCTTCGACCATAACTGACTACACACCTAAATTCAATTTTAATGACAATATCCAAGTTCGCATTCCGGAGAAGACGGAAAGGAACAATAATCTAGCCCTATCGAAACACCAAGTATTGTTCTTCACCGACCGCTCCAACATGGAATATAACATTGGAATAAGTGTCTTCTCAACATATACAAATCGTACCGCCTTCGAGACTATTCGAGTGTCTTCCAGACGGAAGAACTATTCTCAGCCTCAGCTCCATTACCATAAACAACATAGGCATCTTTTTTGACAGCCAAGCCCCCATTAAGGCGCTCCACTCACTTAAACTCCCCTCTGAGTTCCCGGCCACAATAACATAGAGCGGAATGAGAGAACCGACGCCTTAGTTTCATGTCCTTCGATGTCTCTCTTGCGGAGTCACTCCACTCCCCGTTGGGGAACACTTTCTCTGTATTGCCAACTCTAGGTGGAAGAGTCTACAAATATGTACCATATCCAAGCGATATGGCCAATAAAAACAGGACGAATGACTTAATCAACAGAACTCCAGCTGAGACAGCAAGAATCACAGCAATTAGGAACCCTATTCCGCTTTCTCTGTGACTGCACTGCAATTACTAGAGCCAGGCATCGCACATTTGCCAAATCTTTTTTCAAAGAATTATCAGAGATCTCCATAGGATGGATCTGAAAACTGAAAACTGAAAACTGAAAACTACGCTCTTAGCAACAGCCTTCAACATTCAGGTCACGGGGTATCTGCGCTACTTATGTTTCTAGTAGGACCTCACGAGACAACCACTCCTACCTACCCCTACTGAGAATTGCTTCGTGGTCCTCCCATTCGTTCCTTTCTAGAATTACGAGTACCTGATTGAACTTTACGTTGAAGTCAATTTGAGTTGTGTTTTTGAGGGCCGGTTGATTGCGGATGCCGCAATGCAGCCTGCGTAGACTGGCATGTCATGTATTTAGCTCTTTATTTTGCAGAGCCACTCGTTATTGCAATGCCGAAAAAGTCTGAAGGAAGCAAATGAAGCAGAGTTTGAAGAACCGCTGGTGAAGAGGTCCTTAACGCGCCTGTGATGCTTATATATATAGACAGCACGTTGGGGTTTTCCTAACAGGTTTGATGTTAGTCTACCGTTCCAGTGCAGGACGCCAAACGTCTATGCCATACATAAGTGAGAATTGGTCTTACCATGGTGTAGACCCAGAATGTTCCATAACTTTTACCCTATAAGCCTATTAGGCATACTAGAGAGTTTCAAAGAATTAATCTGTCACGCAAATCCACAGACCACCCAAGTGCCATTCGGATGCTTAAGTAAGATGGTGTTGCTTTTACAGGAAATACGTCAGCACCTACGTTGGGCTCTTTTTAATTCTCACTTATCGATTTGTAGGGAAGCCTTGTAAGTTTTTCCGGGCGTACAGATCGTACTTGAGGACTCGGTAAGGGAAACATCTCCGAATCCGCGCATTAATTTGAGAGCACAATCCCCATAAGATGACAACAGACAATGATTTCCAACTAATTGACTTTGCATAAATTAATATAGTAGAACTGTGATAGGTTCCCGACTACTTACGTATCCACAAATTGGCTATCTCCAGATGGTTGGACCGTCAACCAAATCGACCACGTACTGATAAATGAAGCACGCATCTATAACTTTTAGAGCAGCAAACGTCGCTTCTAAACATTATCTTTTCACAGCCAAATTCAGACCACGACTGTCCAACCTAAAGAATTTGCGAATGGCCCAAAAAGAGACTTACCGTTGAACTCTACGCTTGGAATAGCCGTAAACTACAAAGTGCAACTAAGTGAATGACTGGGAAAAAAAAATTCGGCGAAAGAAGAAAAACGCATACGCAGTTCTATAGGAAAGCCAAACAACTGGCAGCTGGCTTCACCCAAGTTCGGAACGAGTGCCGTTCGCAGTAGCGAAGAGAACAAAGTCACCGCTGCGCAACAATTGTTTGATAAGCATTATTGTTAAGTAAGTACTCGTAACTTGGCGCCGCCTTCTTTCCGAGTTCTTTCTAAATACCTAGGTATTGTAGAAGAGCTTATCGCAACTATTAAAAAGCTAATCAATAGCAAGGCCGCCGGATGTGATGTATTGGTAGCATCAGAGATGCTTAACCCAAGTCATTATACTCTCTGTACTCCGATGAACATAAGTACGACTACACCCGATGGCTTGACAATCCGCTCTATATGACCTATTTACAAGAAAGGCAATCCCCTTTCTGCAGGGTACTAATCGGCAATTACAAGTGTAAGGCTTGCGACGCAGCAGGTTTGCTGACTTTCGACCCAATTTTTACGCTGACACAAATCCTGTAAAAGACCCTTGCTTAACTCCTATTGTATGTGATAATTCAAATGTTCCATCTTATTCATATGAAAATTTTTGTATTCATCAGAATATTCGGAGTATGCGTAGTAATTTTTCAACACTATTAGCTTATATTAATACTCTTGAAAATTTGCCTGTAGTAATAATTTTAAGTGAAGTATGGCTTTCTGAGGATGAATTATGTTTGTATTATATTCTTGGATACGCGCCGCCCTTTGGTAAATGTAATGAATCTTACCGAGCTGGCGGTATAATAGTATATGTAAAAATGGGTTGTACGTGCAATTTCGCTAATATAAATATTCTGAGCGCTGATATCGTGAAATTGTCTTTCGAATATAACAATACAACAGAGTATGTGCATTTATAGTCTTCAGGAGGTAAATAAAACAGTGTTTTTGAAGGATCTAGAAAAGATTTTAAAAAAGATTGTCTTAGGTGACATCAATATCAATATTCTCGATTGCTCTAATAAAGACATTGAGGACTATTTGTTTTTAATGGCATCAAACGGTTTAAAAAGTATTGTTAATGATCCGACTAGAGTTAAAAACTCATCTGTAAGTTGTATTGACCATATTTTTATAAGAGTGTGCAAAAATTTTGATAAAATTGTTAAAGGAGCAGTTCATGACTACGGAATTACTGACCACCATATGACTTCTTTCAGCATTAGTGTAAATTCGATCCAAAATCCCAAAATTACTACTTTTAAATCAACACAAAAAATAGACTATCACTTGCTTAAAGAATACCTCTCGTACGAATTTTGGGATTCGGTTTACAATGAAAATGATCCTTCCAGTGCATTTGAGATATTCTTATCGATTTTAAACAAGTATATAAGACTTTGCACTACAGAAGATTCGACCATAACAAATCGAAATAAACACTTAAAACCTTGGATAACAAAAGATCTTCTAAATCTTATAAGAAAGAAAAATATATATGCAAAAAAACATGATAGATATCCTTATAATGAAAGACTAAATAAATATTTTAAAAAGCTTTGTAAAATGGTTACTATTAAAGTTAAAGAAGCATGTAATAATTATTACTTAAACTTATTTGAAAGGGCAAATGGAAATAGCAGTAAAGAATGGAGAGTTATAGATAGTATTCTCGGCAAATACAAACAATCTGAACAAATAAATGTTTTGGAAGAAAATGGAATTCTAATAACAGGTTCAGAAGCAATCATCAATAAACTTAATGAACATTTTATTGAAATTTCAGAGCTACTAAAACCTTCAATCGAACCCTGCCTTCCCTGTCACTGTTCTTTAAATAGTAATCTTATTACCGACAGAGTTCAAAATAATAGTTTTGTATGTGAGCCCACTGATCCTGTCGAAATCTATAGAGTCATTATGAACTTAAAGAACAAAAATTCTTGCACAAGTGAGGGTATCACAAGTATTCTAATAAAAAATATTACTTGGCAAATAATAGATGTGTTGAGCTATTTATTTAAATTAAGTATCAATAATGGTTGTTTTCCAAGTCCACTTAAATGTGCAGAGGTAATTCCACTTTTTAAGAAAGGTAACAAAAAAGATGTGTCCAACTACAGACCCATATCGTTATTACCTACATTTTCTAAAGTATTTGAAAAAATTCTCAAAAATAGAATGCTACAATTCTTGGAGAAAAATAAGTTTTTTTCAAGTAGTCAATTTGGTTTTAGACCTGGATTATCAACAGAGGATGCTATCCTTAGGGTCTGCAGCCAGCTACACGAAGGGCTAAACAAAAATATGTCTACTATGGCTTTATTCATAGACATAACAAAGGCCTTTGATATGGTTGACCATCAGTTATTACTCGTATTAGAAAAACTATACAATGCTGGATTTAGGGGAACAATACATAACTGGTATTGGCCTTTTTAGTAAGCCACTGGTCTCAAAAAATGGAGTCCCTCAGGGTTCTGTACTAGGGCCACTCTCATTCCTAATATATATTGATTCGATCTTCAGACAGCAATTCAATGGAATAGCGACTGCATTCGCCGATGATATAACATGTTCCAAAACCAAATTGATTGCATTACGAAAACTGGAGAAGATCTAGAGAAATTTAGAGAGTGGTTTGCTCATCACAAGTTACTCATTAGCGAAAAAACCAAATGTTAATAGAAAATATCCGACAATACTACACCTGAATACAACCTTCGATTTCACTCGCATGAATGTACGAGATTTAGCCTACCGCTGAATACTTGCGGCATACAAAACTTTTATGAACAAAATACGTGTTCTGAGAAGTGTTTTATAATTGAATCATTCAAGAATTTTAAATATCTAGGAATCTTAATAGATCAAAATCTGAACTGGAAGGAGCATTTACAAACAATAAAATCCCACATGTACCTAGTAGCTCGTAAACTGTATCTTATCAAACCATACTGCTCAGACAAATTTTTATCAAAATTTTACTATGAACTGGCACACTCTAAATTGCAATATGGCATTGTATGTTGAGGAGGATCATATTTCAATGCGATTAGACCAGTCTTGGTTGCTCAAAAATATCTTGTTCGCATTCTTACTAACTGCAATCGTCGTACTCATAGTTGGCCCCTGTTTATAAAATGCAATATTTTACCAATAAGACACTTATATGTTTTTAAAGTGCTTAGAGAATTTTTTAAGCGAAGTGGAAACATTCCTAGCAGGACTAACTCAACTTATAATTTAAGGACAAATAACACAGGCTTAGCAAACGTACCAATTGCACGTTCAACACATTTTTCAAAATTCTATACATTTATTGCCCCATGCTATTTCAATAAACTTCCACTTTCCATACGATTAACTACAATAATAACTATAACATCTACATTAAGAAAATAAGAGCTTGGATTTTTGCTATTGATCTTGCTAATATTGAACTATTACTACGAATTCCAACTTAATATCGATGTAAAAATCGGACTAAATGGAACTGTATTCTTCTTTGTATCTCATTACTGTTCATTTCATTCACGGATTTCTTTAATAAACTTTAATTGTATAGCTATATATTATCTGTATCTGTATTTTCAATGCCACCCCACTCCAGAAATGTTAATTAATTCATAAAAAAATAATGAAGTGTCGTCTAACACTAATTTTTGAATTTGTTATCAAATTAGATGACAACTACTATTTTATTCATTCTATGCTGTTTTGTATTTATCTATTATGAAATGAATAAAAATATATTTAAAAAACAAAAAAATCCAAGTTATAAGTCACCACCTATGTTTTTATCGCCAATCCCTCCGCTATATTCAAAAACATCTTTCCACCTCCCAGGATACACACAGACGACATCAACACAGACTAACTCTAGGAATCCACTGCTACTTCCCTTTGGCAAAACATATTGCCTTATAGCTCCTAACTCGAAAGATGAAATGCATCCTCTACAAAACTCTGACTCTCCCAGTTATAATTCCCGGTGCGAAGCCTATGAGCTTTTCAAACGAATGGACAATAATGCCCTAGTCAAGAGCATCTTCCCGTTCCCTTCCCAAGATTCCAGACGACAAGGAAGACCTCTGTTTTAAGGACCAAGCGATCGGGGATTCCAGAGCGTTTTACCAAAACAACCAGAAACAGGCTAACCAGGATCGAAGAGAATAGAGCTCTACTGTATTGTTATCTCAGGCCGAGATTCTAAACAGGTCGGTAAATTAATAAGTAATGACAAATGGTACGCATTGACCGGTACAAGGAAAATATTTAAAATTTTAGGGAAGTCGACGTAGCAGAAGGATGAACAGCGGTCGACGTGCGTTTAGAATAGATTACATAAACATGTAATCTTCTCCTGTATTCCATAAAATGATGAGAACACATTGAATGTTAAAATAGTGCATTCAATGTTGCACTGTACAATATAAAGGCATAGGCGTCACGAGAACTGTAACAACTGCCAACTGACAAAGCATACAACGCAAATTTTTAAGTCAATTATAAACAGAGTGTTTGTAATTTATGTCCTGTAAACTTCTGTTTTGAAACCAAAAAGAGATGAAAAAAGTCATGCTTTAAGATAATTTACAGGCAGTGAATAAAGCTACGCAGTCTTTTGTGATCGAACCAGAACAGTATTTGGACGTGTTACATATTTCAACGTTTATTTTTAAAAAATAAGAGGTTTGTGTACTTACCAGTATTTTAAAAAATGTAGAGGAAATCGGCTACGATGTATTTTTTTACTGTCCTTGTGATTTAAAATTAATTTTTTGAATAGTTATCCGGTCGGAAGTGAAAGCGATTTCCCTCATTAGTTAGGACCTAAAAGCAAAAAAGATAGTAAGTATTGCATAATGAAATGATTTATAAAGGGTCTTTCATTCTATCTTTAAATTTAAATAAAACAAAGTGTGTGTGAGATATCATCGAAATTTTCTGTGCGTTTGAAAGGCATGTCAATGCCATTATGTATGGAATATAGTATCGTTCCAATGTCCGCCGCGGCTTCTCTGGGTGGCGCACATCCAAAATGTTCAATTTCTCATGACTATGGCGCATAAATCACCGATGGCATGGGGGTCTGTGGCTTATTCGCATAGACCTGCGACTTCAAAAAACCTCAAAAGAAAAAGTCTAACGGGGTCAAATCGCACGATCTCTCCGTTGACGGTGATGGTCTGGCCAACGTCGTTCTCAAAGAAATATGGACCAGCCCAAAATCCACATCTAACAGAGCACATTCAGCGAACACACGTCGTTGCCTATGGTCGTTTGCCTTCAGCTTCTGGGTCAGTTGAATTTTGTACGGGTGCAGGCCCAAGTCAGGACGCAAAATTCGCCAAGCTATGGTCTGCGAAAGGCCGAATTCATATGAGCGACGCTAAATCGAGTGCTTCGGATTCTCCTGTACACTCTCACGCACAGCGGCGATGTTTTAGGCAGATCTTGCGTTTCGTCGACGTTCGGGTGTTGGCTTATCGTTGACTGAAATAGTGGACACAAATTTATCTACCACACTGCGAATAGTCCTCTCGGTAGGACGCTTATGGCGACCGTAAAAGGGGCGAAGCCCGCGGAACGCTGCCCGAACAGAACACCGATTTTGATAAAACAATTTTACCATTTGCACGTGTTGTTGAACGTCCATCTATGGTGATTTGGCAAAACAGGCTGAATAAATGACAGCAAATTTGACAGATGTGGCTTCAATAATATGGCCGCTATCAACTGTCAAAGTTGGGAAGTCCCTATTGGAAGACCCTGTAGGATGAATTGAGAATTCTTCGGATTTATGACTGATCTGACTCATCTTAAGTATGCTTAAAGGCATCGGAATATGTCTGTCCAGAGAAGCTTAGTATTAAATTTGGGTGTTATTCTGAATAACACATATCTTTGAACTTAATATGTGAAGTTGAAAACGCCTAAGGTGCTATCGGCTTTCTGACAAGACATGGAGTCTGTCATCAAAAAGGGTCGTTTAGACTGCCATGGCTATCATATTTGGGAAATCTTACGTCTGTGTTCCAGAGGGATATATACGCAATCCTGATGACAATGAACTAATTATATTGTGAACAATCTGCGTCTATAGCGGAAGCAATGGTGCACTTAAAACCTTGTTGAAACCTCTCACCATTTCAAGCTAGTTCAAAAATGCAAGGCTTCTTTAAACGCTGTCGGAAGAATGAGTCCATTTGGGGCACAGGTCATAATAGAACCGGAGAAAATGAGATTGCCAATGAACTTGCTACGATGCATGCGTCCTCGGTGAATTCTTCATTGACCGCCAACCAAATAGACCGACCGCGTGCTAACAGATCAACGCACGTGTTTGGCACTCTAAACATGCTCAATTTCAGGACAGCAAATGTTTACTCCGAACATTTACATTGGAACAGTGAGAGACTTCAGCAGTGAACAACAAGTCGCGATGTGGGAACAGAATTCGGCAGTTTTATAGGAAAGATAGATAACTGACAGCTGAGTTCAATAAATATGTTACAACAAATCAGCTGGACCTGACGGCTTACCGCCAGAGGTATTCAAAGCAGCTGGAAATGACTTTGTGGAGAACATGCACTAACTCATTTCTCAGATCTGCTCAAAAAAAGAGACCCTCTCAACTGCGCCAACTATAGAGGTATAAGTATATAAGTCTCCTCAACATCAGATACAAGATCTTATCTGCCATATTCTGTGAACATCTGAAACCCTTCGCCAGCAACCTGATTGGTCCCTATCAGTGTAGTTTTAGACCAGGAAAGTCCACTACTGACCAAATCTTCGCACTCCGGCAGATCAGCAACAACTTAACCGAGACTTTTGATGTCGAAAGTGTTTTATACAAGGTGACTTCTTTAACATCACCAACTCACAAGTGAACACTGGAGCCACAATCTTCCAAAAGTCTGTGCAACTACTAGCATACCGTTGCAGAAAACTTTTCAACCTAGCAAAAAGCACAAGAAAAGTAACTGGCTGGGACTCATACAAAGAATCCTTCAAAATATCAAAAAAAAAGAACTGAGGAAGGCAAAGCGACAATCCTGTAGATCATCTGTGACAAAGTTACAGAAACCTCTGAGGCATCGCGGCTTAGAAAAATCCTCTCTACAAATCCTATGATGCCTAGTTGTTTGAAAAAAACCGATGGCTCTTGGACAACCTCAAGTGATGAATCACTCAACCTGCTACTGGACACTCACTTTCCAGGTAGCTTCCAATTCGCGGCCAGTAGCAACCCAAACACGCCTACTGCAACCGGGACCAAAATTTATGGTCTGATTACAAAAGACAAACTGATTTGGGCGATGTATAGCTTCAAACCATACAAGTCTGTGTAGAACTGATCCACATTCCACTGTCATGGAGAGAAATCAATGTCGTCTCCATCCCAAAGCCGGAAAATGTTCTCATGCTGTCCCAAAGGCCCTCAGGTGTATAAGTCTATCATCTTTCCTTCTGAAAACTCTAGAACGACTGCTTGATATCCATATACCGTCTAAATTTTTTCCAAGACTTCTGTCAACGGCTCAACATGCCTACTGTAAAGGAAAGTCGGTAGAAACGGCTGTGCATTCACTGACTAGACACATCGAACGATCCCTACAATATAAAGAGTACACAATGGTTGCTTTCCTGGACATAGAGGGTGCATTTAACAACGTCAACACATCCGCAATCAAGACTGCGATGTCAACTCTGAAGGTAGACGACTCACTTGGGGAACTGATCAGTCTTATACGAAAAAGCAGGATAATTAACTCCAAACTGTGTGAGACTTCTGCCAAAAAATGTGTTAGCAGAGGTACGCCGCAAAGCGGTGTCCTCTCTCCCCTTCTCTGGAACCTAGTAGTAAATGAACTGCTGATATCCCTGGAAGCGGGTGGTAGCAGGGTGATTGCCTATGCGGATGACGTTGCTATAGCCGCCTCAGGTAAGCATCTTAATACCGTTGAAGAAGTGCTTCAGCTAAATCTTAACAGATTAATCCGCTGGGCAGATCGCTGCGGATTGGGAGTAAACCCCCATAAAACTGGTCTTGTCCTCTTTTCCAGGAAATACAAAATTCCAATTATAGACCCTCCCTCAATAAATGGTACCAGTTTAGTCTTTTCCGATACAGCAAAATATCTGGATCTCCTTTTTGACAGGAAATTAAACTGGAAACCTAACATTCAAGAAGGAGTCAAGACAGCTCCAGTAGCTTTATTCTCTTGCAAAAAAGCCACAGGGCCTTCAACCTCGCATAACCCTCTAGGTATACATCTCGGTCATAAGACCGATACTCGCCTATGGGGTTGTTGTATGGTGGACGGCCTTAGACAATGCAGTTAACTGCACCAAATTAAGCAGAGTCTAAAGAACAGAATGTCTAAGCGCAACCATACGCTCTACTCCCTCCGCGGCACTGGATATTCTGCTTCACTTGACCCCCCTTGATATCTTTAGCAGGCTAGTAGATGCGACTGCAGCTATCCGCCTTAAAGCGATTACACGGTGGATAAATATTAGGACTTTTGACGGAGAACATTGATTATACTTTGGTTTGATAAAGACTGCCATGTAAGCTTCCCCTCTACATCCTTCTGGAAATAAGATGCTTTTATGGAGGACAAGTCAATCCACTTTTACACAGATGGATCTAAAACCGTTAGCGGGGTTGGTGGCGGTGTTTGCTCAGATAAGCTAAATCTACGTCTCTCTTTCCGTCTTCCAAATCAATGTAACGTGGCGATTAAAGAAGCTCAGTTCTGGTTGAAGAAAAACGTGATATCTGCAAAGGATATCCCCATCTTTTGGGATAGTCAAGCAGCTATCAAGTCCCTGGACTCAGTCTCATTAAATGGCAGAGCAGTTCAACCTTCACCTATGTTGGGTGCCGGACCACAGAGACATTCCAGGGAATTGTAGGGCCGACGAACTCGTCAAATGATATACCGATCGCTGCGTGCAAATCAATATTAAAGCTGGATGCTAATAAAAGAACAGACCTTAGGTGGACTGTCTACCGACCAAAGAGATCTGGCCGAAGCTGGATCTAAATCGCTCTAAGTGTCTGATTCTTCTAAAATAGCGCCATCATACGAGTAGGTGTCATCACTAGACACTGCCTTATAGGCAAGCATGTAAGAAGGCTTGGCACTTTTATAAAGGATTCCTGTAGAAGCTGCATGGACGAGGAGGAAGATGAGACAATCCTCCACCTACTCTGTACATGTCCAGCTCTCTCCCAGAGAAGAAAACTTCACTTAGGAGCCTTTCTCTACAATGACCTAAGCGATCTAAAGAATATAGACGTAAACAGTCTCCTGCGTTTCATCATAAGATCAAATTGGTTCCATGAGTAAAAGGATAACAGATCCACGTCGCATCACAACGGGCAGATAGGCCTACGTGGGTTGGTCTTTCCAACAGCCACGACCTACCTACCTACTAGTATACCAGATATCGACATAATTGGGAGAGCTCAGCGGCCTGTTCGCTAGTAGTGAAACGGAAGCTGTCCGAAAAATATTCGATTTGAAGGAAAAGATTCAAAAGGAACTATACAAGCTGTACAGCGACTAGGTCGATGCCAGTCAGAAAACTGCGTATCAGTCGCCAGAGCTGACTAGATCATATAGAGCAGAATCTTCGAATCCAACCCGGAGGTACAACGCAGTAGAGAGAGACCTCACCTTAGGTGGTCCACACAAGTGGACCGACTTGGAGTGCGTAACTGGACACGGAACTATCTGAAGAAGCTCGTTAGTTGAGGACCAGGTTCACTCCGAACTGTAGTGCCATCTAAATAAGCAAGTAAGGCTTCAAGGTCTTAATAAACGCTGTTCGCAATAGAGTAAAGATGCCTGTTGGAGTTTGCATTGAAAATTGGATTTTGTCCTGGAGATTGCATGGGCAAAAGAATGCATTCCGACGTCGGTAGGAGGTCAGCTACTTCCTGCTGGCCCTCAGCAGGAAAGGTTTTAGACTGGTTACTAGCGTGGTAACGAGGCACTACGCCTTCCCCAATCACCTAAGTATGATAAGCATAAGAGATACAACGCTGGCTGCGAGAATGATGAAATCGCAAAGCACCATCTCGGTTAGTGTTCGGCCTACGCTCGTATTAGGCTGCAGATACTCGGTTGATGTGGTGGATGATGGGACAATTTTTTTACTCAGGTTTCTACGAAGGACAGTAAAAGTAACATATTATTTGTACATTAAGTACATCCACATGAGCATACTATTAATTTTGGTCTGCATCAGCTGGCTGTCTTAAAACGTCACGATAAGCTGAGATTCATTTACAAAAAAGAAAAAAACTCCGGCATAAAAGCGACAGCTATCACCATAAGGAGGTACGAGTACTAAAACCCTTGACAAGAATATTCAAAGAAGCATGCAATCTTTATTTAAATCGCAATTTGTTTATTTGCTAAAAAAAGGTGAAATATTCAGTGAGAAACAACGAAACGTGCTCTTTAATAAATTGATTTTCGACAAGAAATCGTTCCACAAGTGGTTTATGTACATACATACGAGTATGTCACGAAACAAAAATTCAGAGAATGCTCGAACGGGCACTCCGATTAAAAAAAAAAATTACAACCACAAAACTAGTGCTTTGGTGAATTCTTGACATTTTGATGCCACACACACCTGAGGAAACTTTTGACCACGTGTATGGATAACACACAACGTAGACTCTAGCAAAAGTACCTAGAAAAAAGGACTTTCGAAGGAAAAATTCGCATCCATAAATGATACTCTGAACTCATTTCAATAAAAATTCTGAAAAGTACTCGTAAGTCAGGGCAAGAGGATGGTTACCGATGAACTCTCATAGGTCGAGCATGAAACAGGATTTATGCTCATCGACTTTGCGGGGGGTTAAGGCTCTGCGATAACCAGCGTGATTTTTCCACATTCAGTATTTACGGTTCGACGGGCTGTAACCAACTCATTGCTGCTACCAAAACATCCCTTTTACAATGAAAACGTTGTAACAAAGTTTGACCGCAAACTGTGGCAATCGCAAAAAACTGTCAATCAACTGCAGGAAGGCAATAGCAACCCTTCCAGCGAGCTATCAAAAATTATGTTCCTGGTGTTTTGGATTTCACCCGATACAAATAAATCGTTCGATAGGATATGCCGGCCTGTGCTTGGACCAAAACGAGTAACCTACAAGCTGACACTGTTAATGAAGAACACAGCAGGTCGTCACCACTGGGTAAACAAGAGAAGAAAGAAACACGAAGAAATTCATAGACTCGCAGTCTGTGTTAAGGATGTGGAAAAAAACATTTCTGCAGACTGCTAAACGTTGACGATCTAAGTAGACGAATTGCTCAACTTAAAATGTGTCAAAACCCATTCCATCTACCCGATATTCGTTGAGAACGTGACCAAAAGAGGTAAACAAGAAAAATTAGATGGCGGGCATGCTGATGCAAAAAAGCTGTGATATGCATTGCAACGCGCGGTTTGTTAATAGCATCACTATGCACGAAGGTTACATCAATAAATAACTGGTGACCAGATAGCAATGACAGTTTTTCCAATTGTTATGTTTCAGCAGCTGTCAAAGTTACCAATGACATCCAGCTGTCAAAGTATTCAGCAAGGTTTGCCATTTCATCATGCATCGTTTTACGCTTGCTGAACGTGCCAAAATTATTCAAAAATATCGAAATTTCGGCTCAGTTGTAAATACGCATCGTGAATTTCGTCGTGAGTTCGGTCGTCATCATGGCGTCAGTGTGCAGGCAATTCAAACAAAACAGAGATTCATGCGAAATGAAAAAAATATAGGCCACTATCGAAGAAGACCCAGAAATGTCGATTCGGCGCCGATCAGCTGAATTGGGCATCGCCCGAGAGTCAACCCAGCTTATTTTGCTGTTGGATTGGGGCCTACCTTCGTATAAGACTGTGGTGACGCAAGAATTGAAGCCCGACGATCCGGAGATCCGGATTTTGGCTAAAAAATCATCTTCTTAGACGAGGCCCATTTTTTGCTCAGCGGCTATGTCAACAAGCAAAATTGCCGTTAAGATTGACTGTTTTTTGCGGTATATGACATAGCGGCATCACCGGCCCTTATTTCTTTCGAAATCAGGAAGGAGACACCGTTACCGTCAATGGTCTCAGGTATACAGCGATGTTAACCGACTTTCTTTAGTCAGAGCTCGACAACATCGATATATCCGAGTTCAGGTGCCAACAAGACGGCGCAACATGCCATACAAGTCAAACAACGCTCGAAGTTGTGAAGGAGAAATTTGGCGACGGGATCATCTCATGGCGAGCGTTCATCAATTGGCAACCCCGATCATGCGATTTGACACCACTCGATTATTTTCTCTGGGGCTACGTCAAGTCCTTAGTCTATGCTAACAAGTCAATCACTTTGAACGAGCTCGAGGCCAACATTCGACACGCTATTCCCGGAATAACGCCGCAGATATTGGACCGAGTCATCAATATTTGGACCAACCGCTTGATGCACTGTCAGCGAAGTCAAGGCGGCGATTTGAATTATGTGCTATTCCACCTTATCTGGTCACCCTTTATTAAAGAAAATTTTGAGTAGCACTGTGGGTCAGTCGATGTTGCCACTTAAAGGCTGTTACATAAAGAGAACATCTTCGGCTTCGGTACGTTTTTTCCAAAGAAAGTATCACGAGCAGTTTGAGAAGGTCAACAAAGGTGGCAGGATGTAGTGGTCACTCCATGAGAGCCCGCGCAAGGTGAATCATAAGAATTTGCATTTGCCAACTCACAAACGTAGAATACCATTTTGATAGTACTCGTAACATGCCAGGATCATGAGAAGCGGCCTAACAAAGTTAATGTACGTAGGTCGCGATGTGGGAATACCGGCCTAGGTACGTCAAGTCTGACATCACCATCGTAAAGTTTGACGGTTTTAGTGGTACACGTGCCCAGAACGTTTTGCCACACGAGTGCTATTTTTGTTTTTTACAGAAACTTGAAAAATTGACATCAGTCAAAAAATGTAATTAAATCGTGAACATTTGTCGTGCGATGATTTTTTATGATTTTCGACGTGGATTAACTGACAACAGCGTGCCTTCGAAGTTTGGTGATGAAGCACCATCCCGGACCACCGTTTTTCGCTGGTTTTCCGAATTCAATCGTGGTCGCCCTTCGCTCCAGGACGAATTTGGTGAGGGTTGTCCAAAATCGGAAAATATCGGTGCTGTGTGGCAACTGATATTGCAAGATCGTCATGTGACTTATCGTGAAATTAAGGCACACATGGGCATTAGTTCCACTCGCATAAATTTATAGGTTATATTGTATGAACATTTGGCCTTCAAAAACATTCCTTCGCGTTGTATACCTCATATTTTGACAATTACTCAAAAAAAGGCTCACGTCGTTCACGGTGCTTCAAAAGACGTCTATAAGATCGTAACAGGCCACGAATCGTGGCTCTATGTATATTAGCCCGAAACTAAAAAGCAGTCGACTGTATGTTATGGGTCTATAAAGACGAGCCAAATTCAACAAAAGTTGTTCGCGCACGAAGCGCTTCGAGGCAAATGCTCGCCTATTTCTTCGGGAAAACCGTCGCTAGCTGTCAATTCGGAATGGTACACCACCATTTGTTTGTCAGAAGTCTTTGGAGAAATAAGGAAAAGCAACCACCGAATACAGATCATTCTCCACCACGACAATGCGAATTCTCCCAGATCGGCTTAAACTGGGGACTCAAAACATCGAGCTGATGAGTCGTCCACTCTACAGCCCGATTTGGCACCCAATGACTTCTTTTTATTCCCACACATCAAAAATAGATTGCGAGGTCAACGTTATTCGACGCCTGAAGAAGCGGTTAATGCGTTTAAAGCGCATTTATTGAAATTATTTCTTTCGGAGTGGAAAAAGTTCTTCGAAAACTGATACAAACGCATGCAAAGGTGTATTGATCTTCATGATAAATATTTATTTTTGCTATTTTTTTCTCAAAACCTAAATACGAGGGGTGTTCAACATATTCTCGATATCGGGGTGAAGCTGTGGTTTTATATATAAATTGACTTATTTATCAAGTAATATATTATTTTAGTGCATTCATGTAAAATTTCATATAAATGTGATTATTAATTCGCGTTTTATCTCTAGTTAAACAGAATCATAATGGCAACTGAGACGATGATGGTGAAAATTGAGCATCGCGCTGTAATTAAATTTCTCACTAAGCAAGGAAAAAGTCAAAAAACTATTCATGAAGAGATGGTGGCTGTTTACCAGGGTTCCGCACCTTCATTATCAACTGTGCAAAAGTGGTCAAGTGAGTTCAAGAGAGGCAGAGAGAGAATTGAAGACGACCCCCGCTCCGGCGACCCGGCTTTTTTTTTTTTTTTTTTTTTATAATCGGCGCGCAAATGGTTTTGTACCCTTAAAATGTTCGTACACAGCGCGGGCGAAGGAAATTTAGGGAGGAAGAAAAGACAGGTACCGATGTACATTGTTTTTAAATGTTTGCAAGGTATAACGACCAGGAAACACAGAGGTCGGCAGGGCATTCCATAAGCGAGTTGTACGGCTTAGGAAAGAATCACGATATTTAAGAGTACGTCCGAAAATGGGCTTGAGGGTATACTGATGAGCATTCATAGCGAGACGGGTGTTACGGTTGAAAGTTTGAATGGGCGGAATGCTACTGGCAATTTCAATGGAGCACTGGTGGTGGAAATAGCGATAAAACAAAGTGAGACAGGAGACTTTACGTCGGTGTTCGAGGGTGTCAATTGATTGACTGATATTAGTATCACCAATTAGTTTTATCGCACGGTTTTGAATCCTATCTAGCAGGTGCAGGCTACTGCTTGTATGGGAGAAAGCATCAAAGAAATCGAAAAACTTGTTCTTGAGGATGCCCGAATAAAGGTGAAAATGATGGCAGAGATTACCAAGCTTTCAATTGGTACCATTCACACCATTCTTCATGACCATCTTAACCTTTCAAAGGTCAGTGCAAGGTGGGTGCCACGAATGCTCACAGCGCCTCAGAAAAAAGTGAGAATCACATGCTGTAGAGAGCTTTTGGAGATGTGTAGTGAGAACGCGGACGGTGTTATGGATCGAATTGTTACTGGGGGCGAAACATGGGTAAACCACTATGACCCTGAAAGCAAACAAGAGTCCATGCAGTGGCATAAAAAAGGAACAGACCCCCCGAAGAAGTTCAAAGTCACTCCGTCTGCCGGGAAGCTCATGGCCACAGTTTTTTGGGACTCAAAGGGAATCTTGCTCATTGAGTACAAAAAAAAAGGTGAAACCATCAACGCCACATCCTACGCTTCCACTTTGCATAATTTGCGGGAGGAAATTAAAAAGAAAAGACGGGGTAAACTCGCAGCGGGTGTGTTGCTTCTTCATGACAACGCTCCTGTTCACACGGCGCGAGTTTGCAAGGCTGCTGCGCGAGATTGTGGTTTCGAAGAAATCCAACACCCACCCTATAGTCCAGACCTTGCCCCTAGTGATTATTTCCTGTTTCCGGATTTGAAAAAATGTCTTCGTGGAAAAAGATTTTCGGATGATGAAGAACTCAAGTCGGTATTTTGCAGAGAAAGAGGAAATTTATTTTTTTTGAGGGCTTATCTCAAGATGTAACAAATGCATTGATGTTAGGGGAGATTATATTGAAAAATAAAAACAATTTAAATTGAATTCGCATTTTCCTTCATATCGATACCGAGAATATATTAAACGCCCCTCGTAGCAACTTGCGCATACGGATTTTGCGACGTACATAAGTGGTAAAGAACTCTAGAGACTACTGTATCACAAAGACTAGGGTATCACAAATTCTCTATCACAAATAATCCCCAAGTTCCGCGTTGAGGTGACTGAAACATCAACCTGGGTTGATAAATACATAGTATGTCCGGTTAGGAACGCTTCCGTGAATATGAAATGGCTTGATATTTCTTTATGTTGAGATCAAATAGATGGCCTTGTAAAGGTTAAGAGTAAGAACGTTTGGAAAGTTGTCTGCAGACAACATTGATTGTCAAAATAAAAATGAATGGACCAAGTTGACTTCCTTATGGAACACCTGAAATGGCTTTATTTGGTTCATCAAAAACAAAGGAGAAGGAAAAGGGACTAGGAAGTAATGTCTATCCAAAAAGTCTAAATTTACATATTCTAAGAGATGAGGTTGAGAATCAGGTTTAAAAAGAAGTAACTTGTGTGCGATTTTGTCAAAAGCCTTGCTGAAGCAAGCACACCCATTTCTTCCCCGGCCTCAGCTAAAATGATTCTTTAGTTAGCGCGGTCTTTTGCCCGCTGACTGCAGTTGGTTGAGGTCGCCTTCTACTTGTGTGCTTGTACCGTGTAAACTTGAGTCGAAAACTTTTCTGGCCTGGTGTCCATGAGTCCAAGTTCACCTAACTATTTAAGTGACGTTAAGCAGGCCTGGGGTGATTGGGATTCTTTTGGTTGGTTGCCGGAAAGAGGGCAATCATTAGGCCCAGCTATTAGTGATTCTTTGCTCGATTACCGCGCTGTTGTCGTTGGTGTTATTTATGTGACTATTTGTCATTAAGCTTGGCAGGGATGCCAAAACCAGACATGGCTCTCAGATGCGACTTTGAAATCAATAAAGCGTATCGATTTGGAACTCTTCGGTTTTTTCCAAGATTTGCCGTAATATGAGAAATTTGATCATTGATGATGGTGAACTTCCCCGGACATAATCAAATTGATCTGCCCCAGATCAAACTGCTGACGGAGGGTCTTAAGCGTTCACATAATACGGTAGACAGGATTTTATGTGCGATGTTGAATTGTCTTATTCCACTGTGGCTGCCGCTGCCGCAGTTCAGAGAATCTCCTTTCTATAGGAACTAATGTTACATTCACGGGTATGCTATAGGATAGACAGTGTATTGCAAACATGCTTAATACTCGTTAGATTGGTAGGTGTTGATCTACCTTTAAAGAATCCATGTTGATCATAAACAATCGTTTCCAAACTTTTGGAGATGCAGGATAATTTAGCAATGAGTTGGTTATTGGTACGAAGAAGATGTTTGTATACTGAGGCGAGAAACCTCTCGAATATACTTGCAACTATTATTGGGACATGGTCGACAATTTACCGTGCGAGACGACAGACCGCCAAGGTTATTGTTAATGATCTCGAGGTAGTTAAGGATAACGACATTAGAGCAGAGATCAGACATCAAATTGCTCCTGGCAATCGCTGTGTTTTGAGGCTCTTTAGTCAAACATTTACGCCACAACTCCAATTCAAATAGTATTTGAACTTATTGCCAAGAAACGGCGGCGGTGCAACAGATGACGACCGAGGATATTTCTAACAACTTGGAGTGTGGCAATGGAGGCAGCTGGCGAGAGATCGTGCTAGCTGCAGAAGCTCAACCTCTTGGTTGAGGCCCCAGTTCTGTCCCGGAATGTAGCACCACCCAAATAAGTAAAAGAAGTAAGTAAGTGAGAATGACGTGAAAAAATCTTACAGAGTCAATGATGAGAGAAGGTTACATTCGGCAGAGGTATCTGTTTTTGTTATTCACAAAGTTGGTTATGAGCTTGTAGTTCATTTCAAGTCTATAGCTGAATTTATATGATGTGTTCGTGACATAACTTATTTCTGTTGTTAAGTGTGGTACTTTGGGACAATTTGCGCAAAACAGTATGTCATCAAGTATAAAACTAAAGTCAACACTATTGAGAGATTGTTGAATAAAGTGTAATTTATTTTACGGGCGTTGACGTGGAAAGAAGTTTCTGAGGGTGTAATGGAATTATTATTATCATATGAAAAAATGACAAGGAGAGGAGGATGGGGACGGTTTAATTTAGAAAGAAGAAGTTCACACTCAAGAGCAATACAGTTTACAGTAACAGATGTAACCACAAGCGTTTATCAGAAAATGCCAGAATAGAAAAGGCAGTCAGTAAAGACGACTTCCTTATCTGAAACAGGGTTTGAGATTCGCCATCCTACTGAGTCCATAAGAGATCAGGAAGATTAAAATCGCTGAGAACTATGATACCATCACAGAGGTTAGCAGTATCAAAAACGAAATCAACCGCATTAGTGGCTAGATGGTGGGGCGAATATAACGACAGAGGATATATAAAATGCGCTGGGAGACGCATGACATAAGACACAAGTAAATTCAAATTCAGCGATTAGTGACTTATTAACAAGTTTAGGGTCAAAGACGACCATGAATTGCTATGAGGACACTTTGAACTGTTGAATGACTATCACTCTCACGGCCATTACGATATTTTTGCTGAATAATTCGTCGGTGGTTTTGGCGCAGCGTGAATTTCAGCGCAGATTTCCTGTCGTCCGACACCAACTGAGCAAACACTACGAAGTGTAGCCGCTCGACAGGAAGAGTGTGGGACAACACGAGATGCTGCCAGGTCTGGTCGGCCCGGAGTATCAACCAGACGACGTGCCAGGAAATTGGGCATCAATCGGCGGCCTTTAGAGAGAATTTTGGTGAAAGATTGTATTATGTTGCCTAACAAAGTAAAGACAGGGAATCAGCTGTTAGCTGTTGAACACCAAGCGCATTCAACCTACGTGTAACCTACGCTCAAGTCATCCTGAATCTCGACAGCGAGGGAGGCACCTTTTCATCGAAAATCATGATGAGCGACGAGGTCCATTTCCATCTCTGTGGATATGTGAATAAGCAAAATTATCGTTTCTGGGGCACCAGAAATTCACGTGAGTATAACCCACGAAGAGCCATTACACCTGCTCAAATTTACTGCAAGGCATGCTGTTTACGCTGGAGGCGTCATCGAGCCTTATTTTTTTCGAAAACGCCGTGAGCCAAACGACTACTGTGGACGCCGAGCGCTACAGAGCCATGCTCAACGACTTTCTTCTTCCTCAATTGGATGAATTAGGACTGGAGAACGTGTGGTTCCAATAGGATGGAGCAACAGCGCATATTGCACTAGCCACAACCGAAATTCTGAGGGCAGCATTTCCGGGTGGCCTAATCTCTAGTTTTGGCGATTTGCTCTTCCCGTCAAGCTTCAGACTCTTGAAGCCCTCAAAGGGAATATCAATCAAAAATGCGAGGACTATCCCCGGAAGTTCTGGCAAAATGTCACAAATCGGGCCCGAATGATCGTCACATCTCGCGGCGGCTACTTAGCCGATATCATTTTCTCGACTTAATGGAAAAATATTTAAGACATCAGATAAACATAATCCAAAAGCAGAACCAAAGTTTTTCATTCATAAAAAAAAAATTACAGCCAAAGAACTTTGGGTTACAACTTTTGCGCCACCTTGTTTAAGACATCATCAACTTCTGTGGAAGACATATTGAAATTTCTGTGAAAATGCACGGACATTTGTCGAAGGTCTTTAGGATCGGTAAGCAGTCCTACTTGTTGGATTTTGAAAACACAATATTAGTTTTAGTTGTGCCATTGATGTAGATAGAGTCGGGCTCATCGTACAAATAAGTGAGGTACAGGCGAACATTCTGATGTACAATATTAAGCGGGAAGGAACATAGCGGCCGTCATCACCGACATTAGTTAGCTGCTTAGTTAGATTTCTAATTGGCGAAAGGTCTAAAATTGGCGAGGAAGCAGAATTAGAAATTATAGATGAATTTCGGTCAACGGCCAATGTGGATGGGGGAATATTAAGTATATGGACGGACGAAAATCGGATAAAAGACTGAATTTTGAGGCCAAGGTTCACTGGGAAGAAATGTATCGTGAAGATTTAAGCCCTAGTTAAGGTATCGATCAGGTCCGGGACTGTTTATTAAGCCTAAAATTGTAATTAGGATGGAGGCTCCATGGATCGAAGCCAATACACTATCACGAAGCCACCACACAACTACCGCCCTTGCCAATATCTGGTTCATTGGGCTAAAAGGGCAATTCAGTAATAATGGTTTATTAGGCAATACTAACGAAACTCTTTAAGTGGCTCCAATCATCCCAGTTCTGCACTGTCATCACCGCAAAATCATGAATGTTGACGAAGGTGGATGTAGATATCCTTGGTTGTTTGCGGCAAATATCTAAGTGGTTGTTCCATGAAAGACACACATTTATTATTCGGTCCATGTAGAGATGTGATTTGAGGACATGGAAATCTGGCACTACTAACAAAAAACGAACACAATCCGGATTTTTACTAACCCGATGCACAAGCAGAATGATTTTGACAATACGGTTCTATCAGACTGTAAACATTAAGCCGCTGTAATATTTAGCCGTGACTCTTAATTACTTCTAGGAACATATTTACAATATAAAAATTGAGGCTAAGCAACAAATACATACGAATATTCCCAAGTTCCAGAGATCAACTAACGTCTGCAGTCAAAAAAGACGATTCCTGCAGTAGCAGCACTGTCTCAAAGCACTGGATTACCCAGCCAGTTGTTTACACAAATTTGCAGAACAAAAATATCTGAAGTTCAACAAATTCGGGAACACAAAAGCAAGTCAAATATCAGAGAAAATGTCAGACTGGCAACATAGAAAGGCGGAACATCAACATAGAACAATGCACACTACACATACGAGTACATACGTTAAAAACTAAAAGGGAATGTTTAACTTTTATCAAAGATAAACATAAAGCAACAAACTTGTATCAAATACCGGAACACCAAAAGTACGTGATGTTTAGAAACAATATTGAAAGAGAAATTGGCCGTCCGGCGACTGAGAAAAAAACCTAATCCCTTTAGGTCTACTGACGACAGCAGTGATGTCCGGAGTGCAGTTAACAAAGCAGAAATGGTGGAACGACGTGAGAATAGAAATAAAGTTCCTGCAGGTTTTGGGAGCTTATAAAAATTAAGTGGTGCAATGTCAAACCAATCTGTGATAGGGGTCGGAAGAACTCAGAACAAAATGTAGATTTTTCTCTATGCCAATGTGATGCACTGAAATACACTACACTTCATTCTAAAGAAGATTTCATCGCGATAAATTTTTTTTTTAACTTTGTTTCGCACAGACAAAATGTATGCTTGTTTCTGTTTTTAGTGTGGTTTGGGACCACGCGTAAATAGGTGAGAAATGTAAAATCAATAAGCCATGAAGTACCACAAGATTCTGTCTTTAGACCCATACTTTCAATTCTGAGCAACTTGAGACCAGTTCAAACTTGGCAGAAAGGTCGTGCTTTTTAGACTGTATATAATTGAAAAAAGCATCATACATATATCACTCCTTTTAGTTCTGGGCGACAGTGAGGAAATTCTTACTGGGCTACTTAAAAAATTTGCAAGTAAAGGCCAGTAAGTTACACATTAACAAAGTCAAGATTTCTAGAGTAGGTAAAGCACCCTGACACCTCAGATAAGGCCCCTTTTTATAAGTTTAACGATCGTGAAAGACTACGATTAAAGGACGTCCACTTCAATTATCAAGCCCTTGCACACTCCAGGTGCACTCCAGAAAATCAAAATTTCTATCTAGAAAAATAATTTAGACATTACATAGCACATCATTCAAATAGCCGCCTTGGCTTCACTAGCAGTGCTTCAAGCGGTCGGTCCAATTTTTGATGACTCGGGTTAATATGTGCGGCGTTATTCCAGCAAAGCGTGTCGAATGTTGGCCTCGAGTTCGTCCAAGAGGTTGGATTGTTAGCGTAGACTCAGGTCTTGACGTAGCCCAAGAGAAAATAATCGAGTGGTGTCAAATCGCATGATCGCGGCGGCCAATTGATAAACGCTTGTCGTGAGATGACCCAGTCCCCAAATTTCTCGAGCTTTGCGTCGCTTGCATGGCATGTAGCGCCGTCTTGTTGGACCTAGGATATATCCAGGGCCTCCTTCCTCAATTCGAAAGAAATAAGGTCCGATGATGATGGCATGCCATAAACCACACCAAACAGTCAATTGATGCTTGGCCGAATACTTGTGGATTGTATTCGCTCCAATAACGGCAATTTGGCTTGTTGACATAGCCGCTGAGCCAAAAATGGGCCTCGTCCGAGATGATTTTTTGGCCAAAATCCGGATCTTCGGCCAATGACGTTGTCCATAATCGTCTGACTTCAATTCTTGCGTTAGCACAATTTTATACGGATGTAGGCGGGTTGACTCTCTGGCGATGACCAATTCAGGTGATCATCGCCTAATCGACATTTCTAGGTAATTTTTTTTTTTATAATAAGCACACGCTCAAGTGGTTTTTATACCCTTAAAATGTTCGTACACAGCGCGGACGAAGGAAACTCAGAGAGGAAGAAAGGACAGGTACCGATGTACATTGTTCTTAAATGTTTGCAAGTTATAACGACCAGGAAATAGAGAGCTCGGTAGGGCATTCCATAAGCGAGTTGTACGATTTAAGAACGAATCACGTTATTTTAGAGTACGTCCGAAAGTGGGCTTAAAGGGTATACTGATGAGCATTCATAGCAAGACGGGTGATACGGTTGAAGGTTTGAAGGTGCGGAATGCTACTGGCGGTTTCAATGGAGCACTGGTGGTGGAAATAGCGATAAAACAAGGTGAGACAGGAGACATTACGTCGGTATTCGAGGGTGTCAATTGATTGACTGATATTAGTATCACCTATGAGTTTTATCGCACGGTTTTGAATCCTATCTAGCAGGTACAGAGATGTTTTAGGAGCACCTGACCAGATGTGGGCATTGTGTTCCAATTTTGGGCGGATGAAAGCCTTATATATTGAGGGGGTGGAATATTTCTTACATCGCTTGGGGAAACCTAGACAATTCGCAGCATTTTTGACCACACCGAATATGTCGTCATATATTGGATTAGAAGAGCCAGACAACAGATCGTTAATGAAAATTAAAAAGAGTTTCGGAGACAGAACAGAGCCCTGGGGCACATCAGCATTTATTTTGTGAATATCAGACTTGAAACCGTCCAAGACAACTTGAATTGAATGTTCCGAAAAGTAATTTCAAATGCGTTGAAGAAGAGAGTCGTCGACCCCAAAAGCACACATTTTCGACAAAAGAGCCTGATGCCAAACTCTGTCAAATGCCTTAGAAATATGAAGTGCAACTATCTCGCTTTCGCCAGATTGATGTGCGCTTTGCTTCCACTTTTCGGTGAGACAGGCCATCAAATCACCAGTGGACCTGTTGCTACGAAACCATATTGCCGGTCATTGATAAGTTTTCGCGTTTCGAGATATTTCATGAGCTGACGGTTTATCAGCGTTTCCATGACCCTGGAAAGAAGGGACGTAAGTGCATTGGGTCTATAGAGGAGAGAGAGGCTGGACAAATGCTGTTTTCCACCTGCTCGAAAAGAGTCCAAAAGAGTAGGATTGATGAAAAAGCTTACGCAGTGGTTTTGCCAGCTAAGAACGCCTCTATACCATCTGAACCAGCGGGTCTGTATATATTAAGATCTTTAAGTACTATTGCTACTACACGAATGCGAAAGTGGATTCGTCCCATTGAAGATTCGACGCACTCAAGTGTAGGCGGAGACAGAGCACAATCTGGGAGTGTTGAGCTGGCTTCAAAGTATGCAGCAAGCAGATTAGACTTGTGCAAAGAGCTGACAGCTGGAATGTCATTGTAAATAAGCTTTGCGATGGATGATGGGGCAGAATTTCTCATGTTTTTTACAAATGATCAAAAGCTTTTACTACCGTAGGGACATTGTAGTATTTTTTGCCTCAACTTTTGGTCGTTTTGAAATTTCACACGCTTAAGAAAGGCGTTGCAGTCATTCCTGGCTCGTATGAACTTTTTTCGGTTTTCCTCTGTCGGGTTGGTCTTGAAGACTAGGAAAAACATTTCTCTAACCTTGACAGCCCATTTACAGCTCGAGTCGTACCATGCTTTTTCTTTTGGTTTGATAAAGGATCTCGTTGCAAAGAGGATGGTGTCTGTCATCATATCAGCAGCTGCATCCACGTCGTTATCGAGAAAATATAACGACCAATTGGAATTCCCAAAGAAGCTGTTAAGCCCGCTCCAACTGGCCTTCTCGTACTGCCATACGGTTCTTTTAGGAATCTTTTTTCTAACTGTGTCGTCGGTGTAGGAGAAATTAGCTAATATGACACAGTGGTCCGACGAGCCTAGAGCGGATAGCACATTGACCTTGTATTTGTCGGGGTGAGAAGTTAAAAACAAGTCCAGGGTGTTGACGATATTACTATAAACGGTATCCGTGCGGACTGGGTCAAGTTATTTCCCACAGCGAAGATCTCAACACATCGTCCTTCGGGTGTGGTCTGTCCAGAATGTCGAAGCCACCCAGAGTTCTGTATATTGAAATCGCCCATAATCACGATTTGAGTATGAGGATACAGAGATACAATTCTTTGTATTGAGTCAGACAGGGCATCAAATCCGTTAAAGGTCGAATTAATGTCGTAAATAAAGCAGTAATGGATAACTTGCTTACGGAGATGGAATTTTAACCACATGAAGTTGAATTCTGGATGGGAATATGGATCACATTATGATGGAGTTTGGTAAGCTGCATCACTATGCATGTAAATGGTGATCATGGATCCGCAACCCGCCAGCAATTCATGCTTCAATACATTCCAAGTCAATTGGCCGCATAAACATACAAATTCTCCTATAACAATACACAGAATCATTCAATGAACCGCTATCGGCAATTTGGAATGATTACATTTAAATTCAACGATTTTTTGCTTGGCTTCCCCATAAAAACTTGCACTTTATCCATATCATCAATTCAACAACAATCACATTCTCGGAATGGAGCATGTGCTCAACTCCAGGGCTCACAAAACCAACCACACCTACACTAGATTTAAAAGAAAGACTTTAAGGACCGTTTTCGCTTTTCAGAATTTAATTGATGTGGGTAATCAATAAGGACGATAATAAATTTTCATCAGACAGTGATTGAAAGGTTTCGTATTGTGCGTTTTTGTTTTTATTTTGATTAATGAAACCAAACCCAATGCTCATGTGAATGCGTCCACAAATAAATGGAATTATTGATATTGGTTATGATGGAACACCATGTTTTAATTAAAGACAAACGACTGAAGGTGTGAATTTGATGTGTTTGTTGGTACGACTGTAGGATAAATAAATATCTGGAGGGTGGACACCCACAATGGATAGTCACTCAGTATCAGAATCTCCAGTGTTTATGCGCTGTCAGTACACTTATGTTGTAGATACTCGTATGTTCAATAGTTAAATTTACAAATTTTAAAATTCAAATTCACATATGAAGCACCCTTAGCTGAAAAATGTACGGAATGGATGTACTAAAACTACTGAGAAATGGCACATGCTATGGTAATATCCAGGGCTGTAACTTAAACTCAGTACGACATCTATGACGTCTAGAACGGATCCTTGTCAGGCGGTACTTCACGAAACAACGCATATGCAATATCAATTCCTCGCTGCTCTACATATGTTATGTGACAAATTTTGCACTACTATGGCTTTGGCATTTTGGATTCTGGCTAACATCAGTCCGTTGAATCCCCGACTTCATCGACTGTGTATTGACAAACACCCGTTTAACAATCAAGTGACAGAGTTTGATTTTCTTCTGGTCGGCACCTGTTTCAAGATCTGACTGCTCAAAGAAAAAATGCTGCTACATGGACGTTCTTTACGTTAGATGCCTCATCCATGTAGAATAACTTAGGACTACAATAACTACAATAACCACAAACGCTAGCAAACAGTGTATCCGCGTATTCCACAAGGAAGAAACGGAGACAACAATTTAGTCTACCAACCACCAAGATTCATTTAAGCAAAATGCCCTGCAGCGACATAATAAACATGAGGTAGAGCAAGTGTTAAAATATCATACACAGAAAACTCACATCCGGCCAACAAAGAGGGGTGGTTACCACAGCGATTCAGAGTATGGAACACAACAATCCTGCCGGCTATGAGAGAGTTTCGGTGGAGATAATCTAATTTGAAGGCAAAGCGTTGATGCGGGGGATGCATTAAATCATCAATCTAGAATGAGAGGGTGAATAAATGCTCAACGAATAGAATGTCATATGTCCCGCCATATACTCCTACCACCTACAAAATTCCGAATTCTATCCAGCGAACTGTGTGTACCTCTTCTGCACTATTTGCATCCGGAAACAACAGTCTGCACTATGGACAATAATTCTAAGGCCACATATCATTGTAAGATACGCCTAAAGCCCCACAAATCAATCTGGAACAGAGCAGTTGTTAAGATGAGAGGCATCTTAGTGGAGATCTCCGGAAATTTGACCTCAACAAACCATTGCTACTTTCAACACTCCCAACTTAACATAAATGACTACACAGACTATTATAGGGAAAAGAAGTAGCTTCTTATTCGTAAACTAGAGCCAAGAAGTCTTGAGCTTTCGGCAAGTTAGAGAATGCGTGTCAAGGACTCGCTAAATTCAGCATATCAATTTGATATGAACGCACCTTAGCAAATATCGTTTTTACGAGTTATACGCAATGCCTAAGAATGACTTTGAAATCATTTTAGGTTATTTCAACACCAAAATAAGGGAGTGAACATATTTTGGGGTACAGTAAAAAACGACGTCTAGAAACGTCAAATTGGTGCTGCTGCGGCGAGACACATTACCATGCCCAGTACGCCGTTTCCTCACCGCAATACTTACAAGGGAACATGGCGGCCACCTGATCACCAAACCTTCATGACATGTCCCGACTGACTCTATTCACTTCTTAAGTATTTTTAATGTTTGATCAACCACACCCTATTTCAGCAAAGGAATTGTAGTTTGCTTTTCCATATGTATTTTCTCTAGATTTCTATTTCACGTGTAGATGTCGTTTCTTTGTGCATTCAGCCATCTTTTTTGTGTTAATCTTTTCCTTTTGGTTCCAGCTGTCTACCAGAGTGGATGTGCGCTAATGTAGCTCTTTCGTAAAATCAATTTTAAACCAATTAATCTGAATAAATAAATTTAAGTAAAGACGGAAAATATTCGAAGTTTTTTTGTTTCGTTATCTGGTCCCAACATGTATAATTGCGTATCTCAGACCCCACAACAACTGAGAAATACTATGAGAAGATTTAACGTTAAACAGCTGCAATCACAACAAACCACAAGAAACTTTTCCAATCGCGTAATCTGCAACCCCTCGTCTTCGCATTTAAAACCATTATGCAGAGAACCTGAAAAAGATTAGCAACATCGATATGAAGAAGCTGCCAGAAATGCCGCAACTGAGAACACTAAAACCACTGAGAAGAAGAAAATCGTCTTCTCCGGATGACAGTAAAAGAGCCTGAGAGGCGTGCCATTAAGGAAATGGAGAGATACTACTCAAGGAACAATGTTCGTTTTGCCAAGAGGTAAAAAGAACATAACAAGAAAACGAAATGATAACAGAGCTGTGTGGTGGGATAAAAAGTAACCTCCTTGACCGCCAGAATGCGCTGCTACTGCAAAAAAGGTTATGGTGCCTTGAAGTTCGTTCATATTTAGGCAGGCATGCCATATTTCAGTGCGATACTGTCTTTAGTTGTGTTTTGACAGCTGATTGTTGTTTACGTGTTTGGCATCATGTTGAATATGGACATAAAAGTTGGATAAATATTATGGGGCTAATGCTCCGTCAGATTACACCGTCAAATATTGGTTTCGAGAGTTTCGTGGTGGCCGCAACTCCACTACCGATCAAGTCTGAAGCGGCAGGCACTCCGATGCGGTTACAGAGGACAATGTCAAAAAAAATACATGAAATGGCGTTGGCTGACCGGAAAGTGAAGGTGCGCCAGCTAGCAGATACCACAAAGATTAGTACTGAGCGCACACGCCATATTTTTGGCAATATTCTGCATATGAAAAAGTTATCCTGCCGCTGGGTGCCGCGAATGCTCACTCCTGGCCAAAAACACAAACGCGAAAGCACTTCGGAAGAGTGTTTGGACTTGCTGATGCGGAATCGGGCGGACTTTTGGCGTCGATTGGTAACTGGATTTGGATCCCTCGGACTATTATCTCTTCCCAAATCTCAAAAGATGGCTCATCAATAAAAAATTCAGTTCACGCGAAGAAATCATCGACGCCACGGAGGAGTATTTTGCAGACCTTCCGGAAAATTACTTTTCGGACGGGATCAAGAAGTTGGAAAATCGCTGGAATAAGTCTATCAAACTAAAAGGGGACTATGTATATTGAATAAAATAAAAAAAAGCATTAAAAATAAAATTTTTTCATTCCCAAGGAGGTTACTATTCACCCCATTCAGCTCAGTGTATGAGTACACCATTTCCATAGACTGTTAAACGGTTGGAGCTACCCAAATTCTGTTGTTAAGCAGAACGAACCATTCAACTTGGGCGATGAAAACTATGATTTCCGACCATCCGATCAAAATGAAGTAAAGGAAAAGAAATCTGTACTTAGGAACATATGGCAAGACAGCATGGGTGGACAGCCTTACATTTGACATTTAAGGCAGCAGAAGATGACTTGCTAGGGAGCACACACCCACTCATTTCCAGCATTTAGTTGTCAGAAGGATGATTGTTAAATCAACATCGTGATCCAGGAGAGAGGATACCCTCTGAAATGCGGACACTATAAAGGCACCGCCTGAATCCATTCGTCAACAATCGATTGGCCCATATAAGAGCGTTGTTAAGCTGGGTAAGTAAGGTAAGGGGAAAACCCAAGAAATCCAGATCAATGCACACCACCTCTTTGTCGATTTAAAAGCGGCATGTAACAGCAGCTACAAAGGCGAATTACACACAGTCATGTCTAGTTATACTATCGCTCCCAAACTCGTTAGATTGCGCCGGAGACCGCTTTCTGCTCCGTAAAATTTGGAAGCAATCTCATCAAGACTTTTGATGTCGAAAAAGGTCTTAGACAAGCCGATATGCTACCATGTAGCTTCTTTGACATTATACTTGAGAAAACGTGCAAGCCAACACCAGACATTAATATCATCGGCGGAATACAACAAGCTACCACTGATGCGTTTGTAAATATTAAAACAGAAGCGGGAAAAAATACGTTTATCTATAAATGAATTCAAAATCAAGGACCCACCAAAGGCACAACTTTGAGGCAATTTTTTGTCTACCTCAGTACCGCTGATAACTCTGATAATAGAATTCGAAATAAAAAATTACCCTTGCCAATTACCATTTCTGTAGCGCCATCTATGTGAATAAACTAGAATTACAAGCTAGTTGAAAACCTTCTAGGTCAAATGGCCAAGACAATGCTCTACGATTCCCTGTTCCTGCATTTCGAAACTAAGTCAGAGCGGATATTTGTAACAAGAAAATACTTCGTCGCATGCCACTTATGCAGCTGCCGCACGACTCTAGGGCGTATGAAAGAAAGTCACAGCCGCGAACGCTATATGCTGTACTTCAATGTGAACGTTGCACAAAAGGATAAAACACGCAGGCGCTATGTATCATAGTATAAGCCATAGTGACTCAATGAGCGACAACACTCCAGCGGAAGGCCAGAGATACGGTCCAAGAATCATACTTTTTTTTCTGTCGGAACAGTGCACTCGGACATAGTCTCTGGTTTTTAACGTAAGCCACCTGTCATGTTTACGGGATGCCCATACATCCATGGGAGCAAGGATACGCCTTACCCTCACTCTCCGTCAATCCTTTGATACCAAATTTGGAACTGTGTTGGAGGCACAAGTTCAACCCTTGGTATGGGTCGAGGCCGATCTAAAACCTCTTACTGCTCTTAGGGTCACAGCACCCAGTACTTATTTGCAACTCAACAATGGGTCAAACCAACAGGAAGACCCTTCCCGCGATTTGGGTTTAAACCACAGCCACCATGACGCTCCCACAAGGGGGCCTACCTCAACAAGTCAAGCCCGGACCGAAATCCGGGGGGCTCCTGACTACCATGGTATCGTGGTTTAAGTCCTGGTAGGGAGTACCGGTAGTCTTGCCGCCAACAAGCCCTATGACCGGCAACTTGTAACTGGTCAAATCGTAGCAACCATCTGAAGATGTTTACGATAAGACCAGTAATATGCTCTGCCCCCGCTTTTTATTAGACAACGTCATTGATGGGCGAAGCTTTGGTAATTGGGCGGGGGCCGGAGTGCACTCGGACAAAAAGTATCACTCAGTGATAAAGTGCCTACAGTGCCAGCACCCACCACGTCAACGCCGAGTACCTGCAACCTGATACAAGGCCGGATATTCGTAGACGCAGTGCTCTGCGGTGTCGTCATCACTTTTACAGCAAGCGTTACAGGATGTTGTACCACTTATGCCCAGCACAGTTAAGTGCTTGGCAAAAGTGTAGTGCCCGGTCACGGCTCCAGTAAATAGCCCGCAGACTTTCTTACTGAAAAACAGCTGGAAGGCCGCTGACGTCTTAGAGATGGTGGAAGCATTCGTTTGATCTGCCTGGGGTCATACGAAATCCAACTGTCAACGTAGTTTTGGGTCGCGAAAAACTCTCCCCTGAGCCTTGCCTAGCAAGTTCACCGGAGATTTCTTTCCCGTGATACCATTGTGATCTGAGACCCAGACTAGACTCAGTGGATTTAGTTTAGCCTTCCGACAGCGTTCAGTGAAGTATTGCATTCTCGAACTAGCTTGGAGGACGTAGGAGGGTTCAGCATGACTTTAAATGCTTCGTGAGCTCTACCGATTCTTCACAATATAGTTCGTTGTCATCAGGACTGGGTGTACATATCTCCGTTTTGAAGACAGGTGGAAGTTTTCCTAACGAGGTTTTAGAGCTACCCGTGAGGACCCGACTGCATTCCTTTCCTGACTCCGATTCTGGCCGAAACCAGTCTTGAGCACAGAGAAAGTCGATTTCGTATTTTTTTCGCTGGAGAAGTTCAGGTGTCATTGCATCAGACGGCCATGTCCATAAGACCAGAGATATAAGACAGTCGGCGGGCAAAGTCATCAAAGTTCAGTGGGTAGTACCAAAGGCCACTTCTTTTTAAACGGAAGATGGCTTTGAGAGTGCAGCCCATAATTCAGAGAGATTCATCAATGTATCTAGAGCGGAGCCAGGCGTGCTAAGGAAAGCCTACATGCATCCGAGGCAGACCGTTTTTTGAAGTATGCTAAAAGCAGAAATAACGTATTTTCGAGGAAATTCCGCGTATATGATATAATTGGCCTTATCATAGCTCTGTAGATTCAATTGACTCTTCTTTGACAAGCCCCGTACCTTACCGGCAGCTCTTTTGCACTACCAGAAGACCGACAGCACGTTAGAGGCATTCGACGTAATCCATAGAAGTTTATTATCCAGGATGACTTCTTTGGAGAATTGGATGGTGATACCTTTAAGAATCAGATGAGTTAGACCAGTCGGATTCCTCCTTCTCGGAAAGAGAACAACCTTAGTTTTGAGAGGATTGATTGAAAGCCCATTTCTAGTGCAGCAATCGTCAATCACGTCTAGGGCTGCCTGCGCTTTACAGCAAACAGTCGCTAGATACAGCTACATCGCCCGCGTAGGCGTGTGCATATATCGCAGAACTATCGAGTACATTGAGCAGTGAGTCGACCGCTGTTTACCGCCATCATCACATATTGACCGCATTTAGCATCCGCAATCAATGTTCTATCCACCGGCATTGCTTTGATCCACGAAACTAGTGATTCGTTTACGGTGTGTTGTCTATTCAAAAGTTGCGTCGATGAAAATGCCTAACGCTTATTTCTTCTTGTCGAGTACGCCTTCAATGCTGCCTACCAGATGTCGGTATGTATAGGAATGCCAGTGCCAGGCTATGAATGAAGGTTCTCTTCAAAGTTACCGGCGTACTTGTATAACAAGCTGGAAGCTGGGTACCCAGGGTTAAAGAAAAGACTTGAAGGTAAAAAAGTTCTAGGCAGATACCTTAAGCCCCCCGGGAGTTCAAAGACCAGTTCACATTAGTAACTTTACGCTCAAAAAATCGCCTATCCAGGCATGAATTACAAGATTGCAAAGTTTTGGTTGCAATACTGTCATTCAAAGCAAAATCAAGCCTTCTACAGTCTTCAAGATCGGGGCCAAGCTCAAAGATGTAAAAAAGTTTTTGTCGACAATTTTATACGTAACCAAATTGACGGAAAAAGCTTGTAAACATACAGATCGCTGAGGTTAAAAAAATGTTAGCGTAGATACTTGCCTTGTTTTTTCGTTTCTTCAGGAGGAGAAATAGATTCAAGATATGTTTTAATCTTTACATACATCAGCGTTAATAGTCTTAAGCTGCAATGGAACTTGCTATAATGTACTCTGGATATTTCTCTTGTTTTTGTCGGTCGTAACGCGCAACAAAGTCCCACTAATACCCTGTTACGAGCTGCTAGCCTGTATAAGTTTGCCAAAAATCTGTCTACTACTCTGGATCCCATTAGATCCAAAACACACTTCGACATTATCTCTGTGAATCAAAATTGGAAGAAGGAATACGGCGACCGCCAAGTAAGGTAGTAGTTCCCGCATTTATTTGTTTCGGCAAACGAAATTGATTGACTAACAGGACAAAGAGGAAAGAAAATCCTGTACAACACCTTTTACGACACTGCCCAGATTGTTACATCGTCGACTGGTTTCTATGGAAAGCCAACTCGCTGAGAGTTAAAGAAAAAAAAAATAATTTTTTTTTGATTATAATAAGCCATCCAGATTTGTCATTGGTTTCGCAAGAAAATTATTGCTGCCAGCAGCAGCTCTGTGTAATCTTGAGCACCCTAATCTAACCTCAGTCAAAGTATCAAAATTCAAAATTGAAATTAAATTGCGAACATTAAGTAAAGTCATTTTTATTGGCTGAGTTTCTTGCAAAATCCATAACGCGAAAGCTTGCAGATACAAGTATCTTTGCAAAATAATACAACCCCAGCCATCCTTCCTTTCTGGAGACTGAATTCAGACGAATGAAACTCTATCCGTTTCTCAAGAATATTTATATTTTCGTATTTACTCATACAATGTTTAAGTAGGAGTGGATGCCTCACAGGCATAGACAACAGATAATAAAGTAGTACTTGTATATAGATGCTTTGCAGATTCAACGGATTACCTAAAAGCCCAGATAAGGATTGCTTTAAAGGTAAATCCGACTGTACATAGTCATCACTTGCTACATGCGTATAACCGTATGCTTTAAGAAATCCATGAAGTTACGGATATTTACGAGTATTTACGGAACTTTTCGCATTATCCTTACGAAGAAAGCTTTTTTGTTCACACGACAACAAAGAAACTCGCAGTAGTTTTTGCGAAAACGCATTCAATAGTGACAAGGTTGAAGTGTCACATAGCTCAGGGGAAAGAAGACATTTTTCAAATATGCAGGCGGCAGAGGCAGAATTCACCATGTTGTATGATAGAATAAACGATAACGCCAACGACATCGGAGCAACTTCTTGTTGAACTTCTTTTATTGAAAGCAAATGTGTATAAGGCCCGAAGCATTCGACTTTTCTTATCTAAGAGATCAATTGGACGGCGTATAGGATTAACTTCCAATAGAGGTAGTAAATAAGCAACAGCAAACCTCGGAAAGGAATAGGTTCATTGTATATTAAATGGCCATGCAATGCCACAATGAGTCACACAACAAGGGATAGGTAGTTGAACAACTAGCAATGATCCTATTCCTTTGCGAGAAATTGCTTCTACAAGCCACTGAAAACAATTTATAATCACTTCCCTAAGCACGATGTTAAGACCAGGCTTGGTTGTATTAACTCGAGATTAGGAAACGATGGCAATTTTGGCGGCATCGTGTTCCAAGAAAGGTGTCCCTTGAACAGCTCGTATTCATTTCAATTCCTGGCCGAGATTGAACCCATGATTTTCAAGAAATTAACATCAGTAGTGGTTACTTATTTCCTTTGGGGTAGATTACATCTGGGGTTCCAAAACAGTGTTTAATTACTACAATTCCAGTAATACACATAAATCCGCTGGTCCAGATGGTATATCTCCCCTTCTTCTGAAGAGGTGTTCTTCTTCGCTGGCAAAACTACTGCGTAAGCTTTTCCATCAATCCTACTCCTTAGGACCCTTTCTGAGAAGATGAAAAACAGCATTTGTCCAGCCCGTCCCTGGCGAAAGCAAGATAGTTGCACTTGATATTTCTAAGGCATTTGACAAAGTTTGGCATCAGGCTCTTTTGTCGAAAATGTGCGCTTTTGGGATCGACGACTCTCTTCTTCATTGCATTTGAAATTACCTTTCGGAACGTTCAATTCAAGTTGTCTTGGACGGTTTCAAGTCCAATATTCACAAAATAAATGATGGTGTGCCCCAGGGCTCCGTTCTGTCCCCGAAACTCTTTTTAATTTTCATTAACGATCTCTTGTCTGGCTTTTCTAATCCAATATATTCCTTTGCTGACGACAGATCTCCCTGCTTTTCATATTCGTTCCCGAATTCACGTCCCTGCTCTTCGGCTGTAGAACGGGTACGGCGGCGTATGTTAAGCTCATTAAATTCCAATATTAACAGCATCACCAATTGGAGAACTATCAACAAAATGTAATTTAATGCTTCCAAAACTAAATGCTATCTGTTGCCGTCAAAGCGAAATTTAGTAAACGTCGAAACCGAAAAACTTTCCATTCTCGGTTTGCGTGTCAGTGACAACTTACGTTGGAATAACCACATATTCGATATCGTCTAAAATGCTACGAAATGTCTAGGTTTCCTCAAGCGATGTAAGAAATATTTTACCCCCTTTGATCTGGCCACAATATACGAGGCATTCATCCGCCCAAAATTGGAGTACAATGCCCACATCTGATCAGGTGCTCCTAAAATCCCTTTGCACTTGCTAGATAGGATTCAAAACCGTGCGATAAAACTCAGAGGTGATACTGATATCAGTCAATCAATTGACACCCTCGAACACCGACGTAATGCCTCCTGCCTCACTTTGTTTTATGGCTATTTATACCACCAGTGCTCTATTGAAACCGCCAGTAGCATTCCGCACCTTCAAACCTTCAACCGTATCATCCGTCTTGCTATGAATGCTCATCAGTACACCCTTTAAGCTCACTTTCGGACGCACTTTAAAATATCGTGATTCGTTCCTAAGTCGTACAACTCGATTATGGAATGCCCTGCTAAGCTCTCTATATCCTGGTCGTTATAATTTGCAAACATTTAAAAACAATGTACATCGGTACCTGTCTTTCTTTCTTCCTCCCTAAATTTCCTTCGCCCGCGCTGTGTACAAACATTTTAAGGGTACAAAAATCCCCTGAGCGCGCGTTCATTATGAAAAAAAAAGTGGTAGCATACACAGTTTGAATTTCAAACCGAGGATAGATAGTTGAGTCTTAACTAACCAGATAACGAGCTCACGTAAGCACCTTGCTATCCCCTTCGGAGTGGACCATATTTCCGACCTTGCTCGCAACTACAGCAGCTATAGGTGAATCAATCTTCTACAATTAGTAACGACTGCAGTGTTTTCAATAATGATATCATAACCATTATTCAGGCAGCAAAAAGCTATGCCAGAGACCAACAGAGAACAGAGTTGTTACTATCACTAAAGTCCGGAGTGCACCTGTGGCTTAACCAACAAGACACTCCAGTTAGCACCGTCTTGCTCCCTTGAGTGTCGCACTTGAAATTAGTGGCTGTCCGCTTCCACCTGCGTTCGCCTCCTTAATCCATTTGACCTCAAAAACTCTTTGAGCCGGAACTGTTGTGTCCATTCGCTCAATATGGCTGACTAGACCGATGTCACTGTACAGGCAGCACAATTCGTGGTTGAATCTTCTTTGGGTGACCAGATAGAAATGATAGTTTTTCCAATTGTTATGTTTCAGCAGCTGTCAAAGTTGTCAATGACATCTAGCTGTCCAAATATTCAGTAAGGTTTGCCATTTCATCATGCATCGTTTTACGTCTGCCGATCGTATTTTCGAAATTCCGGCTCAGTTGTGAATACGCAACGTGAATTTCGTCGTGAGGTCGGTCATCATCATGGCTTCAGTGTGCAGGCAATTCATGGTTTGAGCGTGATTATACTCTTTTGGATCTTAAGCCACCAACCAGACAGCGAAATGAAGAAAACATATGCCAGTATCGAAGAAGAACCAGAAATGTTGATTCGGCGCCGATCAGCTGAATTGGGCATCGAAAAAAGGGTCAACCCAGGTTATTTTGCGATTGAATTTGGGCTTACATCCGTATAAGATTGTGGCGACGAAAGAATTGAAGCCAGACGATCATAGACAATGCCACGAGCTCGCTAATTGGTTGTTGGAAATGTTGGCCGGAAATCCGGATTTTGGCCAAAAAATCATCTTCTCCGACGTGGCCCATTTTTGGCTCAGCGGCTATATCAGCAAACAAAATCGACATTATTGGAGTGATTACAATCCACAAGTGTTCGGCCAAGCATAAATGCATTCACAAAGATTGACTGTTTGGTGCGTTTTATGGCATGGCGGCATCGTCGGACCTCATTTCTTTCAAAGTGAGGAAGAAGACACCGTTACCGTCTATAGTCTCATTTATATGTGTCCATTATCTCCATTATCTACGCTAACAAGCCAACCACTTTGGACGAGCTCGAGGCCAACCTTCGAGACGTTATTGCCGGAATAAGGCCGCACACATCGGACCGAGTCTTCAAAAATTGAACCGACCGCTTGAAGCACTGCCAACGAAGCCAAGGCGGCCATTTGAATGATGTGATATTCCACACATGATGGCATGAACGTTGTTGTTTTATTTAAATTTCTTTCCCTATCGCTCTTATCTAGTCACCCTTTACAAAAAGGGTCTTCCTTTCGAGACGGCTTAGTGCTTCTTCATCGGCTTCGACAAGATCCAGGCCTCAGCGCTATAGAGCAGAACCGGGATGATAAAATGATAAAGCCAATTCTGTCTTACGAGAGACGGCTCTGTTAATCAGTTGCCTGATCAATAGTAATTCTGCGTCTAATTTATGCGCCTTGCTGCTTCTAACTGCAGAGCCAAGGCAGACGATATCATTAATTGCCACGAATTATAATTACCAATGGTGGCGTACCGACTAAGCCTTCGATTTTTGAAGCTTCTCCCTCAAAACTCACAAATGCTTAATTGAAGACTCGCCGTGTATTTCCAATTACGTTACTGTTATTCATACATCTGCCTCTTTTGCTGACCAGTGAGTTTTGCTCGATTCTTTTTAGGGCGATGTTAAATAGTCACTGACAGTGCGCCACTTTTTTTAAAACCTTTTTTGGTAGTGAAGGACTCTGTTAATTAGTAGCCTGATGGAGCATCGAGAATTCTTTAATATCATCCCGCACAACCTGACGTTGTATAGCTCGTTCCTATGCAGCTTTGTCGACTTAAAATTTTCGGGTCTTTTCCAAGATCTGCCGTAGTGTGAATATTCGACCGATGGTGGACTTTTCTGCCCTGAAGCCGCAACAGATTTTTCATGAAATGGTTCAAGCCGGCAGCTGGCGCAGTCAAGAGGTCTACTTTCCTGTGGCTCGGACAAACTATTTTAGGATTCCATATATTACAGACAGATGAGCTGGTGCATGTTCCCAACCAGGTCATCTCCAGCTGCTTTAAATAGCTCAGTAGATAGCTGTTCGTATGCGCCAGCAGCTTTATTATACTTTAGCTTCGATATTACCACCTTGACTTCGTCTAGGTCAGAGGGACGGAATTCGCTGGCATCTTCGTCCAGTGACTGGTTAATTCTGCAGAAGTAATCTTCTAATAATCTAATAGAGCTCATGAGCAGTTCTCTTCCTTCGATGCAGAGCAGCTTTATATGCTTCTTATTTGGCTGCAGGTAGCTGCCTGCATTCATCATCAGTCCAGAGGTAGCAGTGCTTCAAAACCAAACCAATCAGCTTCTCTAATGGTCCATTGACAACAATCCCATTTGGTGTTCAACCATTAAAACTCTGAATTCCAAGGGCAACTAAATGAGATATACAGTAAATTGAAATTCATTCAATTCATCACCAGATATGTAATTATCTTGTCCATAGTTACTACTTGAACGGGCTAGCGGAGTTAAAAAAATGCAAAATTGGGCTGAAGAACCACATCGTCTCTCTATAGGTTACGGGATGAGCTCAAAAAGAGGCACAATGAATCCAAACAGACAAATCTTGCAGAACGACAATGGAAAACGTTCTCAGTTCCATAAAAGTCAGTAAATAAACGATTTTGTGGGCCGTTCTTGTTAAAAAAGGATTTTGATCAAATTTCGCGCTGGCACGTGACTTTCAATTTACAAGGCAACACCAGAGGCAAAATATTTTACAAGTACAACTACAGTTGAAGACGTACTCGTATACGCAGTCGACGTTGAATTTAGGAAGAAATCACCGGTCTGACGGTGGGGTATTTGCGGCTATTTGAACAGAAGCCGCAAATATGGTTAAACGAGAGCAAGTGAAAGGAAAAGAATCAGACATTGGACATATATTGCATAACCTGCTCGTATATAACACGAAATGATTCTAAGCAAAATTAACTACATCAGCTCAAAAAAAGGGTCCTCCAAACAATAGAGTAAGGGGGAGATTGTGAAAAACGTTGCAGATGCTATATAGATCAAGTCAAGGGTAGGGGTTCACCTATGCTTCAATTCTCCACTCGTATCTCGAGTTCAAGAACCATTGAAGTCCTAAACGAAGCGTAACGTGGTCATTCATTCTTCTGACCCCCTAATATTGGTTCAGGAAATATGTAGCCGAAAATGAGAAAAACCCATGAATTAGCCAAGCAGATTTTCATTTTTACGGACTTCTTCCGCAAAGACTAAATAGAAAGCTGGCAAAGGGTGGATTGTACTACAGAACTGCACGTAAAGGGTTGTATTAACTTGCATGGTTAATGGGCCATTGGTATCCCTTTTGTAGACCAAATGATGTGAACAAAGCATACCTCGTTCTTTCTGACCAAGAAATGCCCGGCTTTCGCCAAAATATTTTTTTTTTATTTTTACTACACGCAGTTGTAAGTTATTTGTACTGCAAGGCAGACAGAGAAATAAGGATTTTTGGTGTTGAAGAGCATAGATAATCGACACTTACTACATGACCATCAAATATGTGCCACCTGATGCTACCGTAGGTTTTCTGTTGGGTTATTCTCTTCTCTACAGCAGTTGGAGATACTACTATCGCCTAAGTTTTGCGCAATTAAAATGTTTCAAAGTGAAAACCATGTGATCTATCAGTCAGTTCTCCTGGGAGGTAGAAATTCCTCAAAATTTAACAGGCATCCGGTTGCATGCTTTTGAATTGTTTTGCATCCCGCAGAGTCCTGCCATCTACGGTTAACTTTCTCACATACCGCCAGCGTCAATAGAAATCATAATCTCAGTTTTCCTCTGATGCAAATCCACAGGATTCCACTGTGACCTGAGACTCAGAGAATACTCACTGCATAGATGGTAATTCATTTATGGAACTAACAACAATTAAGATTTTGCATGCAACTCCATACTCGTATTCGAAAGATATTTTGATGCAGTGTAAACACCGCACGGGGATGCTTCACCCGATTCATTAGTAATTCCGTTTGATAATCCCACCGGACTAGTAGAGATCCAATTTCCCCGTAAGTAAGTTCCAGGCAAAAGCTTTTGTTGGTTTGTCCATTTTGATGATTTTAACCAATCTACTGGGTACACATTTTAAAGCAGTTTCATTTCATAAGCGTTACAGCTTAGATCTGGGTTTTAATAATGTTTTGATGCATTTAATCTGTGGTTGCGTGATGTACGATTATGGTACGTCGTCAACCTGCCAATACCCAGTGCTGTAACTATGACTACGTATCAACTATGGTTATTCTGCTACAGGGTACTGGTCTCGAACTTGACTTACTCAACTTATAAGAGCTAGTGTTGAGCAACAAGGCATTAGCAAAACTACGATACTCTGTCGGGTATAACCAATCCGCAGAAGGAAAGGGAACGGCGAATAAATTCATCCGATGAAACAGCACTTGTGCCAATAGTCAAAATAAAGTGTCTTCGGGAATAGTCAGGGTCCTGAAATAGAGATAGTGGGAAGCTACTCCTAATAGGGCAAAGGCAAATCTCATATAATCGAATCGGGATACTCAGTCTGGAATATGCGGTTATTTTGCCTGGGTGAGCCAACAGCTAGTGTGGAAGTTCTCATTAAGTTAAACACACATGTATTATGAAATCAATGTAGAATTTTTTTGATTAATAAAGTTCGGTCTATGGCAATTATGAACACAACATCGTTCATGTGACCATCACATGTTGCATGTTGCAAGCTACCATCCGAAGGACAAAATTATCGATGACTTTTTGAAGAATAGGTGGGCCAATGGCCGTAATTTCAGTTTGGATGTTATGTTTGAGATCACGAATCGTCGCTGGGTTATTAGCATAGACCTTACCTTTCAAATAACTCCACAGGAATGAGTCTAAAGGTATCAAATCGCATGACCTTAGAGGCCAATCAACTTCTCCTCTAACCGACATATTGCGATCTTCAAATTTCGTATGCAATAAACTGATTGATTGATGGCTTGTGTGGGCGGTAACATCATCCTGTTGAAACCAGAGATCGTCCAGACCCCAATTCATTAAGTTTTGGAAAAAAAATAGCCGGTCAACATGTTGCGGTAACGTTCTCCATTCACTGTAACTGCCTCTCCAGCCTCATCTTCGAAAAAGTACGGACCAACGATGCCGCCAACCCATAATCCGCACCATACAGTGATATATTTGAGATGCATCGGCTTTTCATGAATCTCGTATGAGTTTTCCGGGTCCCAGAAACAACAATTTTCTTTATTTACGTACTCATCCATTCAACAATGGCCTTCATCGGAAAAGATCAAATTCGATGACAAATTGTCCTGGCGATCCAACATCCAGTTAACTAATCGGCGACGTCGTAGATGGTCCAATTGTTGTGTAATTTGGATTTTATAGGCGTGCAAATGAAAATCAACTTTTAAAATTCGTCGTAAAGTTCCATAAGTGAGGCCGAATGGTTGACTTCGGCGACGAATTGAGATGCCCGGCTGGTTTTGAACACTTTCGCTCACAGTGGTGATATTTTGACGTGTACCTGCTGGCCGAGCATGCTGATATGGAGTTTGACCCAATACCGAACCCCTTCACCATTGCATGAATTCCGGACTTACTAGGACGATTATGTTGAACGAAAAATTCACGAATTTTACGAAATGTTACTTTTACAGATCGCCCATTCTCGTAATGAAATTGAAGAATAACAAAAATGCGTTGTTGCGTGGTAAACGACTCCATGACTAAAATTGCCAACGATTGTATGACATCTGTCAAAAAGATCAACCACATTGAATTCAGTAAATGACAGTAATTGACAGCCAACATCCACACCATCTGTTGGTTCACCCTTTAGATAATGCGTTTTACCCATTTTTGCATTCCGCTGTTTTTTTAGTTCCTACTCCAGCAAATTTGTAACCACCATAGCCACAATCTCTGCTAGATGCAACACTCGAACCTTATTTCGACTACCGAGTTCAGTTTGCAGATGAATTTAACTGCTTTAGCCCATTTTCCTCCACCATAACTACAACCATTGTACTAAGTTAAACTGGATAGCTTGCCGGAGGAAAGCCCACTCCTGACTGATTAGTTAAAGGCAGTCAGTGTTTGAAATATATATGTACGAGTCTACTTCCATAAGATCCAGTGTCAGATATCTTCTTCCTCAAGGAATAAGGCTATAATGGGCTCAAGAGATTGATCAGAGATTGATCGATTTCGGCTGAAGTGAATTTGGCTGATCTGTTTTTTGCGTCCAATTGGTAGGATTTTTAGTGCCGAATCCTCCGAGTGCACTTGAGGCTACCTCAAATCTTCGTTTTTACGAGTAGCTTACTCCAAGAAGTCGCAGTTACGATGATTGTCCAAATTGTCGTCGTGTAGAAGGTTTGTTGTCTTAAGATCCTCAACTCTTGTTGCCGGAATTTTCCCCATCCTTTGTTTTTTCTGCCTACCTATTCTGATCCCTGTATTGGGGCTGGATAAAAAATGTCATCCAAAGATCGGCTTGGTTAAAGCCCTAGTTTTAAACAATATTTCAATTGTGTACGATGGGTTAAGATTATGCGCGCAACTCTGGAATAGCTAGAATATGTTATCTGCATGATGCGTTGTTCCGTATATTGTGTTGTACCGCATGAAATGTCCGATTTTCGCTCAGTTGTGGAGTTCAAATTTTAGGGCCCGTTCGGGAGATTTCAGCCTCGAAAATGAGCCACGTGGGAAGCCGGAAACATTAGTTGACGACGACGTTTTAAGAGCAACAGTGGATTCGGACCCAACGAAATCGGTGCGGGAGATTGCACAAACCATGGGAGTATCCCCAATGACAATAAGTCGACACTTTTGCCTCATAGGAAAGGTAAAGACACTCGATAAGTGGGTATCCCATGAACTGAACGAATCCCAAAAACTCCGGCGCCTGGAAATCTGCGCATCGCTTACATTAAGCAACCAACCTCGACCGTTTTTGCACCGGATAGGCACCTGTGACGAAAAGTGGATACTGTATGATAATCGTAAGAGATCTGGGCAGTGGTTGGATGCAGATGAAAAACCAAAACACAACCCCCAAGCCCGATCTTCACCCAAAAAAGGTTATGGTGACAATTTGGTGGACATCGAAAGGACCAATCTACTTTTCATTTCTTTAACCAGGAGAAACGATAAACGCAATCAAATATTGTGAGGAAATCGACATATTGCATGCCAAATTGGCTGAAAATCAACCTGGTCAATAGGCACGATCCGATCCTTTTGCATGATAATGCTAGACTCCATACCTCACAAGTCACGGTGCAAAAACTGTTGCAGTTGGGTTTTAAAATTCTTCTGCATCTACCGTACTCTCCTGATATTTACCCCAACAGATTACCATCTTTTCCGCAACCTGGATTTGTTTTGCTGGCAGAAGATCTCCCGGAACCGAGCAGAGGTCATAAACGCCTTTGAAGATTTCATTGCCTCAAAAGTTCAGCACTTCTACAAAAACGGATTATTAACAGAATAATAATATTGGCTTTTTAATTTTTACTCTAAAATCGGACATTTCATGGGTTGTATCACATAGATCGGCCACATTTGCCTAAATATTCGTGGGACCACAGTTTAATTGAGGTTGAGGGCCTCAAAAAAACCCAGAGACCCTCGCTGTCATTGACAGCAATGATATGGGTAAAACCTTTAAGGTTGAAGGGCATCTGATCAACCTCAGTCTTAGCGACATTATGACTATTTGCTCAACCCAGCCAGACGAGCATAGGGAGGATAAACCCTTCATTATTGTTGCATCACGCGGACCAGATGGAAAATATCTAAAGCCGAATCTTTTTATCGAAGCCGGAAGCACTTGGAACAGCTTGGTAAGAAGGCGGAAAAAGATTGGAGCAATTCGTCAAAACCCAACTGAGCAACTGATCAAAACCCAGCCTGAACCTTCAATCGCCACGCCTAGCCAGAAAATGTCACGAATTTATACACAATCACTCTATATGATCAAACCAAACCAAACCTTTGAGACGCAACACTAGATCAGTGAATTGTCAATGCCCGAGGTTCGCTGCGCAGTAAGCAGGGCCCTGACGAAAAATTCACTTAAGACAAATGACACCTCGTGGAGAGCTGATTAGTTAAGAGTTTCTATGAACCTCACCTATCTTCAGAGATGCTGGGTGATACGAGAAGTTCGTGCAGCTGGGGGGGACTTCTTAGGATCCTAACTCAGTAGACTTTATCAGAAACTCCGTTGACGGTTTTGATGAAGTTTAGCCTGCTGTCTATAACAGAAGAAGATTCAGCCATCTGAGCCAGAATTAATTATGAAGATGTTGCGGTATCAAAACCCGAACCCCAGATCTCTGCGTCATAAATCACGTCAATATATCTGGCTGAGAAAAGTTGAAAGAAATGCCTCCCAGAGTCTGCTACAACACTTCCCTTCTCTTCAAATCTTACACAACCGAGGCTGTCGCCTCCGGGCGAATTGAATGCCACGATCGTCTACTAAGAGCGGCGAGAACATCTAAAAGCCATGCCTTGTCCGGAACAACGTTTCCGGTGAACTAATAAATAAAGGAGCATCTAATTACACCAATACCAACCAGAAAAGAAGATATAAGTTAATAAACGATAAGTTTACAACAGATACTCGTAAGCTAATTTCAACTAAATTCCAAATTCCTTTTCCAAGAGGCATTTCAGTGACAACACACTTAAATTTGCACACACGCTTCCGTTCCGGCGACTCAACGTCTAGGTGAATAAACGAAAGTGCAATGTTTCACCTGAAGTCGGACACCTGAGAACACTTATCGAATGCAACAGGTTGCATTTTAAATTGGACTTAAGTATGATTGGTTTCGGTTTTTTTTTTATAGGACAAAATAACGAATAATTTTTTAACTTATGAGATCCGAATTTAACCTCCCATTCTTTCCTCAACACAACACATAAGACTTTGCAGTGTTATTGCAAAGGAACATTGTACGAATTGAAAGCGTGTCTCTTCCAAAGCTCATTCGACTATTTCATACTCTCAGCAGCATTGCTGTAACCAAACACACACTTTTGTTTGTCAGCAATCGTATTAGTCACATGAATCACTGAAAAGCGTCTAAGAAGGCGGATTTGAAAATATGACGGTTCGAGCCTCTGAATTCTTGGCCCGAAAAGACCATTATCCTGCAAGTACCACCTTCAGTCCTATTTGTCCACTCCCGGTTGACACACTCTTCATCATATCAAGGCGTCTTTGGAGTTTAGTTAGATTTAATTTTGGTGAGGGCTGAGGCCGAATCTAACTTAAAAACGAGGACTGTAAACTAACAGAAAGACTTAAGAGCTAGGGACCAAGGAAGTGATGTTTGAGACGAGGAGTGCTCAGGTGGGAATCAAAAATGAGAGGTTTGAGTTGACCTTTCGAAGCATTCGGGAGATTGGTTCGTTGGAGCCATAAGAGGTGCGGTGGACCGGTAGATACAAGAGACGAGGACAACGCAGATTGAAGGAAATGGAGTTCAAAATGGATGCACAGTCGATGGAACCTGAGAGAAGTCGATGAATGAAAAGAATGTCAGAAGTATTCCTATGTTCTTCTATCGTATTCATATTTGAGGCGGCCCTGATAGGGAGGTACGATTAAAGGGTCGTTCCACGGCAGACCACGGAGAACAAATCGGAGGAATCGACGTTGAATACCCTCGATTCGGGAAACATGAACCTGGTGAAAGGGGGACTAAGCTTGACTGGCATACTCAGGCAGGGGGCGAACACAGGTAAAATAGAGAGATCTGGTTACATACAGGTTGGGAAATTCCTTGGACCACCGCTTAATAAAGCCAAGTGATGAGTTGGCTTTGAGGATCATCTTATCTATATGCGAATGGAAATTAAACTCACAGTCGAATAATATGCTAAGGTCTTGAAAAGACTGAACCAGGGGAATTGGTAGACCATGGAGAAAATAAAGTCGGAAAGGTTATAGATTGACATTTGGCTATATTATGTTCTAGGCAGTTTTTGAGGCACCAGATTGAAAACCGATCAAGGTCTTCTTGAAAAAGGGCAGAGTAATGGGGAGAGGAAATAGTTTTAAAAAATTTTTTGTCGTCAGCGTAAAAGGGGAGGGAGGAGTGTTTAATGACCCTCTTAACATCGTTAATAGTAAGAATGAAAAGTAGTGAGCAAAGATGACTGCCTTGTGGAACTCCAGATGAGGCCAGGAATGGAACAGAAAGGGTGGATCTAAACCGAACACTATGAATAATATCGGTTTACCAGGTAAGAAGAAATCCATTTTAATAAGAGAAGCTCAAAGCCGAGAGCAGACAATTTGAAGAGGATCAATTGATGAGATATCTTATCGAACGCTTTAGTGAAATCAGTTGCGATAACATCGTTTTCTTTGCCATTTTTTAAGGCTGAGAAACCACAATCCACGAATTCAACTAAATTTGTGGTAATTGATCTGCCTTTTAGAAAACCATGTTGTCGGGGTGAAATAAAAGGCTTGCATTTGAAGCTTAAGGCTTCGTATAAAATGCTTTCAAAGACAGTTTGGGTATATGAGAGAGTTTAGCAATGAGACGATAATTGGTAACTTCATGTTTAGATCCCTTTTTGTGTATCGGGATTATAAAAGAGGTCTTCCAAATCTGGGGAAATTCTCCCTGTGTAAGGGATAGACGAAAAAGGTAAGATAGGGGTAGAGACAGGTTGGAAGAGCATTTTTTAAGAAACACGGCGGGGAGTCCGTCTGGGCTTCATCTTTAAGATTTAGTAACTTTTCTTCAATAACTGCAGGATCAAAATTATGAGTGGGAAAGGGACCAATGGTACTCGTACAAAGGAGTTGTTGGCAAATGATTGTTTGAAAAATGTAGTAAAAAATTTGGCGATGGTATCCTCCTACCACTTGAAGATTTGGTTTCGAAAACGAGGGAGGAAGGATAACCATCAGTCTTACTTTTGCAGTTGACAAATTGAAAAAGGGTCTTGGGGTCATTTATGAGATTGGTTTGCGAACTATTCAGGTAGCGGTTATAGAGTGACACAAAGTCGAGCTTAGGAGAAGATGAAATTGCAACGAGAGAGGAGTCCAGGCTGTTATCCAGTAGGATACCTCGACAAGGAGATTCAATCAAGGGGGGTGTGCGATCATCATCCCGAAAAACATTTTAAAAAAAGAGGGAATAACTCCTGGTTTTTTATGTTGGGGACAAGATTAGTTTCGGTCAGGGCGTAGATATCAAATGGGAAGGCATGAGATTCGCTCAAAACGGCGTGGGTTTTAGAACGCAGTCCTCTTACGTTCTGGTAATAGAAGGTGAGAGGGAGGTTTTTGCATGACTTTTTAGGGTCGAACAAATTTATCGTGGTCAAGTCGACTGCGTTGGAGGTGTGAGACTCTTTTAGAGTGCACATAGTGGCGAAGAGCGGCAAGATCGTCTGTAACTTTTTGGCGGGGCGTATTGAAAATCTCGTGATACTTTATATAAAGTTTCCGAAGACTGGCGACGTCGGTAGGGAGGCCTTCCTGCTGGATAGAAACCTTGACGCTTCTTTTTGTTTTACCCTCGTAGCACACCGAGTCGGATTTATCGTGCAGATAAGCGAGATATAGACGTATATTCTCATATAACTTTTTATATCTAAGCCAAGATTGCGCATAGCGACATTCGGTGGTATCGCTAGTTTGCTGCGTTAATTTTACAGTGGGTGGCGGAAGGGGGTCAATAGAAGAGGGAGTGGTTAATGAGTTTAAAATGTGAGAACTGATGAAGTTAGGATACTTAGCTCCAGTTCTGAGGTCGAAATTAGGGAAAGGCGTGTGTGTTAGGGGTTGAGTGGTGGGAGTTTGAGTTGCAGGGGTTAAGTCGAAAGAGACATGTTGATGTTGGGGCTTGGGGGGTGGAATAGGGGTAGTTGGAGTATGGGTGGGAGGCTTAAAATTAGGAAAAAATTTAGTTTTAAAACCCCAATTGGAGCTGGGTTTGTTGTGGAAAGAGGAGGTGTGTCTTGCCAAATTGGATTTACGAGGGTTGTCTGAAAAGTTTCCGACCAAACAAAGATACAAGACAATTTTTCTCAATTTTTTTTTTATTCTTCTACATAGTCTCCTGGTAACTCTACACACTTCTCCCAGCGATGGTCCCATCTCTCTAACCCATCCAAATAGTACTTGGCGTTTTTCTCTGCAAAATAATTGTTCACGAAGGTGATTGCCTCCTCATTTGACGAAAATCTCTGTCCTTCGAGCGCAGTTTTTAGATGAGGGAACAAAAAGAAGTCGCTTGGGGCTAGATCTGGTGAATAAGGTGGATGGTCAAGCAGTTCAAACCGTAATTCATGGATTCTCGTGATGGCAACCGCTGAGGCGTAAGACGGCGCGTTGTCTTGGTGAAACAGGATTTTCTTTTTCTGCAAACGTGGCCGTTTTTCCCAATTTCTGCCTTCAGCTTGGCAAGTAGTATGCTCCTGTAATGGTTTTTCCTTTTTGAAGATAATCGATTAAGATAACTCCTTTACTATCCCTTCTGTGGTGAGATGTTGGAAGCAAATTGCAGTGACTGATGGTAATGCCATATTTCTTTTCGAAGAAATTTGAGATCCAATCAACATCAGCGTTTGGGGAGGGCGCTTTTGATAAGAAGCGTAGTGACCAACTGATTCTTCATAGCAAGCTTATCAAGTCTACATTGCCATTCGGAAGGTGTCCAAGTTGAATTAAAATGATTGATAAGCTTCCGTGGGGCAGCGACTGGAGGAGCTAACATAGATGTGTTCTCTGTTGTAAAGTTGGAAGAAACTTCGCATTAATCAGTGGGTTGAACAGTCCGCAGATGACTCATTTGGGGGGTCCGCTTGAATCCACTTCAGGTTCTATTAATTCAGCCATGAGCGGGAACATTCTAGTATGGCTGCGGGAAGTTTGCTGTATCAACGATTTTGCTGTTTATTGTTGCGATGTGATGTTCAATATCGCATACGAGGGATCGAGTCGCAGTAAGTTCGTCACGGACATCGTTCACTTTATCGAAGAAAACTTCGAGCATGGGATCACAGTGTTTAGGAGAGAGTTGTTTGTGTGACGAGGACTGGAAATGAATGTTTATGTCGTCACGCAGGGAGCTTATCAACTCGCAGGTTTTTTGGTTGGAGATAACCTATGCAGAACAGATAGCTTTGATGTCATTCAACACTTTATCCAGGTGACGTAACGGAGTTTCTTCATTCCTGGATCTCCCGAAGTATAACTCGACTAGACCAGCAATTTCTTTATCCATGTGCTTTACTTTGGATTTTATTAGATCGGCCGAGTTCTGCACTGGGTTACGTAACTCTTCAACACTTTTAACACTGCTTTCAATGACCGTAATTTTATCCGTAATCTTTCTGGCGAGTGCATCTTGGTAGGAGTCATTTGAATCGCTTAGGCATTTTATTACCAAAAGCACGTGCGAAAGTGAGATACTCTTACACTCATCACTGAAGAAAAGTAGGTTATCGGAGAATTCTTTGATAAACACCGTGTTTCTGTTGTTTAATCCGACACAAACGGCATGAAAGGCGTTCCCACAAATGCCCTTGCAAGCTGCCCAGTCAGCATTGTGGTCATCGACTACACAATTGACAATTCCGCAAGACATTTTTAAATTGGTTGTGTATGGTAGGTCAGTGAGGGTATAAATATAGGTCGAGTTATTTTTTTCTTTTTTTTTATTGTAGATAGGGGCTTTTGTTTGCGCTAAAATCTGCCAGAAAATAAAAACTGGTTTGAGTAACAGTAGTTCCAGTTCCACCACTGAATCTTTCTTTAGAATCTTAGCATCCCTGGCTCGTAAGCCTTCTATTTGATTGTGTTCCAACATTAAAGTGACATCCAATGCTTTGAAGGTTGCTCCATTGAAGGACATTACCAGCTATCTACACATCTCCAGAGCCATACCTCCTCTCTTCAGAAGCAAAGTTCAAAAGCGATCAAGTAGAATTTATATTTCGTCTGTGAAACCGCTTCAATGGAAGAGCTAATCCAATGTAACATACAATACCCCCAGGTTCAACGTCATACATACATACGAGTGTATCCAATTTAAGCCTGTCACATTGTTGTTTGGTTTTATTTACCAGAAAATTGACACAACAATGCCTTCAATAACTTTACACTAAATAAAGTTTTACTATTCTAACCCCTTTGGGATGTTATCGCCGTACGACGACAAACTATCAATTTACCAAAATTGCAATTACTTAACCCCCCAGCAAAACAACAACATGATTCATGTAGCTGATAAATTATTGCCAATCCACCCCCTTCCAAAACGCCTCAAAAACATGCCACCGAAAACTCAATTTGGGAAATCGCAAAATATATTGTAGTTATGTTAATTAGTACGAATGAGGAGATGCTGAAGCTGGAGCTGGAGCTGGAGTTGGAGTTGGAATCGGAGAACTACAATACAAGTCATCACTAGGAATACGAGAAGCAAGCAAACAATCTAGAAATTGTCTATGCAGCGGTTTTTCAAAATCGAAAATCATTTGCCGAGAGACGTACGATGAATCGTTGAATGTCGAAGAATCATGTGGATCACCCCCCGAAACACCCTGTCGAAATGCCTTCATCCCTGTGGAGCATCACAAAGGACCTTCATTGGCAATGACTCTCTTAATTGGCTTTGGGGCATCATCTTATGTATACGGCCCCTATAATGTGTCTTTCATCCATAAACACCAGTTCCCTTTGTGCCTCGACTATGGCCATAGATACAACTACGACTGCGGCTACAACTACAGCTACAGCTATGGCTACGACTTTGGCTACGACTTCGGCTACGACTTCGGCTACGACTACAGCTACGGCCTCCTCCGCAAAAGTGCTCCAAGCAAAACAAACACATTTCATTTTGTAGGGAAGCAGATTGAGCAGGGTAGTGGCGTATTGCGACGCGGCACATGGTGGGGTTTTTTTTTTTTTTTTTGGTGGCAAGGCAACACCATCATCCCGGATGGAAACTCAAAGGACCCACCCACTGGAATGAGGTGGCAATTGAAACAACGAGGCGGAAAATTCTAACCGACTGACTTGAATTCCCTGCGTGTATTGTGTTTTTTTTAAATCGAAGAAGTCGTTTTGGGAGTGAGAATCCGATTCAAAGTCAGACCAACAGCAAGCGCAAGAGCAGGAGTAAGAGCCAGAGTCAGAGTCAGAGTCAGATTCAGAGTCAGAGTCAGAGTCAGAGTCTACGGCGTCGTTGTCGTTGTCGTTGTCGTTTAAGTTGGGCGGAAGGACATTATGGGGAGCCTGATAGTAGGATTAAAAGCATATCACACGGAATCGTAATCGTACTTTCATTTTATTTATAATTCACAATTGAGTACACAACTTAAACGAAGCATTAAATAATATTTTCTTTTCTTCGTCTTCTCCTTCCTCTGGTACTCATCGTCGGCCTCCCAAGGGGTTGGTGGTATTTGGACCTGGTGGGCTGTGGACTCGAACTTATTCGAGTTTATTTGCAGAGAAGTATGGGGTGGGTGTTTTGGTAAGTCTAAGTCTGTAGTTAAAGACAACGCCATCTTCCTCATTTAAATGATTTATTCGCATCGTTAGAAGGACACAGTGTGGTCGGGGACCAGAGAGTGGGAGGATTCCCCCTAATTTTGTAATGAAATTTACGAACTTTTTGAACCCATATTAGTTCTTTCAGTTTGTTTTTTTTTTTTGTTTTTTCTTTTGTCGTCTTTCCGTTTTTTTTTGTTCTCTCTATTTCCTGGGTCCTTAAAGTTGCCTCTAGTTTGGGCCTTCCGGCTTCTTTTTTGTTGGTGCGAAATTTTTCATATTTTTCTTTCTGCCATTCTACGGGAGTTCCTTTTTCGTCGGATGGGGTAAGGGGTAAGGGGTAAGGGGATGAAAAAACTTTTCCTTTCACCATCTCTTTATCCCTTTTTCGAGAGGAAATTTTTTGTCCTCGCATGATGTTCGGAGGTTGAGCCAGAGGCATAAGGACCCGAGTTAGAGTCAACCGGGGAATTGGTTTGAATGCCACCCCTTTTTTTTTTTTTTGCACCATCCCTGAATGTAAATTACGCAAAAGTAGGACGAAACGTGTGGCGCGTGGTGTCGTCGATTATTCATTAACGGTACATAGGGACCAGACCATGATATGAATACGTAAACAGCATTTAGTTTGGCACTTGTGGGATTATTAATAATAAAGCTTATGGTCTGGTAGAATTAGCGGTGTGCGAGGTCGAATTAGCTGACGGGGATAACATATGTTTAACCACCCGCCACCTTTGCCACCATTTTGATCTCGTACTCCGCCTGTTTCCCTAGGGGTGATAATGATAATTTCAGGTTCTGAGGGTCAAGGTTTTTTTTTTCTTTTTTTTTTTTTTTTTAGTTTGCCCTTTGGGGTTGTGGTAGCAGCAAAACTGGGATTGAGAATGGTACTGGTACTGGTTGTGCTTTGACTGACGTTGGTAAATAGGGGTTTAAGTAGAAATTAGCATCTGGTGAATATAGGGGATACACCTGTACGGATAGAGAGACCTGTAGGGCAAACCCTAGGTCACCCGTTGCTGTTTCATTTCAATTTATTGAAATGCAATTTGAATTTGAATTTAAATTGAAGCTCTCGCAACTGTGCGTTTGTATACGAGTAGTTTTGTTATTCTTTGATTACTCCATGTCCTTGTTCGAAAACGCCGTAAGTGGGACTACTAGGAGTGCGACAGGCACTGGGATTGCGAGTGGGAATTGTAGTGGAAATTCATCTGAAGACAGGTAGATTCTGTAACTTTTCTTGGAAAGCAATTACCTTCAACTGAAACAGAAGCGTACGAACATGAAGAAGAAGAATAATGAATGGATGTATAAAGAGCAGATCTCAGTTGGTGGGCCGATGCGGATGAGACCTAGGCGAGACCTAGGTGAAACCTAGGGTGAGATGTGGGTGAGATTTGGTTGGCTGAATCAGGGTCTCTACTAAATTCAGTAGATAATTACATTCCCTTTAAGAAATGAGCTACCATCATTGCTCCTGCTGCTGTTGCTGCTCCAGTTGGTGTTGAATAAATTGACTTTTGGATGGCAGTAAGGACAGTATAAAAGGGTTCAAAATGACTGCACTTTGAAAGAAAGCTCTTTAATTTTGTTAGGATAGGCAATTTAATTTAGCACATTGTGTGATTCTGCCCTGGCTCGGATAATTGTTAAAACTTTTGTAAAGGAACTTGGATGGCAGGTGGGGCGATTTGCAATTTCAAGTGATTCCCTCTGTATAAATCTGTAAGGATTGATTGGATAAAGGGACAGTGGCATTTGAAAATAATTGTTTGGGTGTTGTCAATCAATTTGGTGACTTTTGGCGTTCATTTATTTTTGCAGTTTCCCTCACATGAAGGCAATACAAAAATCAATGTAAAGCGGAAGATACGAGGATTCCAGGATTCCAGGATTCCAGGATAAACTCAGATGGTAGCAAACTATTTGGAGTCATGTTTCTTAAGTTTTAGGATTGTTTATTCGGTCAACTTTACCGTTTTTTGAATTGCAACAATTACCAATTTGGCATACTAGCATGAGTATCATCTTCCGACAGGTGTTGGTTCAGCAAATAACTAGAAAGATCCACTGAAGCCAAACACATTCCAGGTCGCAATGAGGAGCCGTTTGGCGATACTCCAGTATGGCCTTTTGTTGGAACTTTGTGGTGGACGGAGAATTTTCCGAAAAAAAAACAGGACGCCACACCAATTTAATTTGTGAATAACTTAGATAGGCATCAACCCTTTACCAAATCAAAAGTTCATGTTCTGCGCGTGACTACAAATCGGTACTTAAGGTGGTATTTCGGACACCTAAAGAGCGATGATAAACCATTTTAGTTGATTTCATGTAAGATGGTGCACGTGGGCTTGAGCCACCCACTCAAAATACACGTGCGTGATATTTTATCTTTTCATATTATTACATTGTACCGTATGACTTAACTATTATCGACACAAGAACCAAGAAGAAGAGTATTCAGGATACGAGTCAGGAACGTCACAATTACGCAATATTACTTGTAAGCTTACCCGAACTAAGCGCTTTAGCAAGACAAAAATAACTTCTAAACCACATTTTGGGCTGCCATAATACAACACTCAATGAGGATATTAAAGGAAGGCCGCAATGCAAGGTAGGCAATTTGAATTTGAAATGGAGATTGAGTTTTTGTTGCATTTTAACTGGTTATTTGCTAAAATTTGGTAACAGATCGAAAGCGCAGACAACTTCGAGTTCGCATTGCAGCTTTCTCTGCAAAAGTTAAAAGAGGATTTGAGTCTCTGTACCACATAAAGTTAAGAAAAGTCCAGAATAGTGTGTGTTGTTGCAAAAGAAATCCCACTTTAATGCAATTGCTGCAGAAACAGGAAGTAGATGCGACTGTAAAATCGTGTAAAGGATCACCAAAGAACCGAAATAGATGAAAACCTTTTCCGAAATTTGGAATAGCATTATGTGCGACGCTCTAAGTTTCAGAATTTATACGAGTATCACGAACTTATAACGAACTACTAATGGAAAAGGTCTGGTATAGCTAAAACCTTACCCAAAGACTGGAAAAAAGAATAAGAAAGGGAATCTAACTGAACATGAAAACTCCAGAATAATGATCCTGCTTCCTGGAATCACGCCAGTATAATCCTCGAATTCACTAAAAGACATCTCAGAAATACCTTCCCCAATGAGCAAATTGATTTCTGGCCTGGATCATCCTCCTCCCCTGGAACCACATTAACACTGTAGGAATGATCGTTGAACAATACGTCGAGCATAGATATCCACTGTACTTGTTGAATAGAGTTCATACGACGTGCCTCCCCCGGATCTTTTTTTTAATTTTTACCACTTACGTGCTAGTGCCCGATCAGCCGTAGGTGCATTAACCATGAACCCACTTTGCAGGAGCAAACAAAATAATTAGGACCGATGTTTCATTTCTCCCGAACAGACGTACTGCCCAAGCCCTTGAGGTATGAAATAAGCCCTTAACCAATCGAAACCTTGTCTCGGATTCTCTTTCAATCCACTCCATCGCGATGCCTCTTACTCGAATCAATTTACTGCACTTTTTTATTTGTTATGTCTTTAGACAAGTGGACTAGTGAAGTTTATCTGAGGGACAACCAGTGGATCGTTGAAAAATACAGATCCAATACAGACACACCTTATTGGGATACCTTACGGTTAGAGCCCGATTGACTGTTTCGAACCCTTTGCATAAATGGCAATTGCACTAAAGACAAAGAACCGAAGAAGGACCGGCGGTTCTGCCAACGAAACGACGGTACCAAGAGCCAACTTGATAGCCCAGCCAAACACGTCTTACATTCACGTGGACAATTTGTTGATGAGCTTTAGCTATCGTGTATCGACAACGATCGGAAGCTGGAACCTGGAGAGCGTTTAAATCTCACGAAAAGGAGAATGTCTCGTCAGAAAGCTAAATTCCTTCAACGAGATACGGTATAAGATGAACATCTTGAAATAAAATGGTAAAATGACGATTGTCCATAGTCGTGTAGAAGCACATGAAGTCCTTATATTATGGAAACCATGCAGTAACCGGATATTGACAGCAAGATTCCAAAGGAAAGGAAGGAAGCTCACCATTGTAGAGTGTTATGTAACGACGGAAGCTTCGACTGAAAAAGATAAGAAGGACAACGTGCAGTCACCTAGTGGCCACCCACAACCTAACGCTTAGAACTGGCATTCATATCGTGATGGGAGATATCAACACCAAGGCACGAGTATGATGCGGCAACGGCGAGCTGTTTATCGATCTATGCAATACCAACTCATTGGAGGAACATTGTTTGAAGACCGGATAAATGACAAGATCAGCTGGATTTCATCTAACATCGAACCAAATACATCATACTGTTAACCGACAACTTAGAAGTTGCCGTTGCGATTACCAAAATACGGGAGGGCTCAATGTCGAAATGGAGTGTTACAACTGGAAAAAGATATCGAATGCAGCCATTGAAGCCCTCACGAAGATCAAGTCCACGGGCATTATCAGCATACCTAAAGAACTGCCAAGTACAAGTACATCGGCAAAGCTACCGAGGACCATCATGAGAAAATGAGCGTTGCCCGAAAGAGTGAAAGGGCATCTTAATGGAATCCAAGAACTGACGAGGTATATGTGTATATGTGTTCCTCCGCCTGACCAAAATTGTAGCAAAAGTAAGACTGGATGAACATCAAAGAACACCTAGATTCGACAGTTGATAACAAACACGAACACTTGCGGTTTGGATTTTAAAGTACCGACAAATACCATATGTTAGCGGCCTACAGGTCATTTTAGAGCAATACGTCGGGTATGGATCTTGGCTCAACCTATCTGTATTGTCTTCGACATCGATCGCGTGAACTAGAATCGGGTGTTCATATAGAGGGCCTTGCGCAGGAGGATTTTCCTAACAAAGTCATCACTGCTGTCAAGACACCTATAAAGCTGCAAGACGTTGTGTTTTATGCGAAGGTAGTCTGTTAGGTGGACCGCAGTGCTGCATTTAATCATTGCTTCTTTTTTTCTGGTGTCTGCGCGAAGCACATGAATCAACTGACATCTGGTTTTGCATACGGTTATAGATAGGCCTTCACCATATGGCCCGAACTCAGAAAAACGGGGGAAGCTTTATGGGTCTTCTTTAATACCTACCCTTCTATGAAAATTAGACTTTCCTGACCTTAACCCATACTGATATGGACCAATCAAATTGTTTAAAAAGACTTTAGGCGCTCACACAATGGAACAAATAGGATCTTGTAGGCGATGTTGAAGAGACCTATACCTCTACAGTTGCCGCAGCTTAAAGGATCTCCGTTTTTGAGTAGCGGGAAAACAATGTGGCTTCCTCTGCTCTAAGCAGCACGGCGGGTAGGCTGGATAGATGGATAGATATGGCTATCTGCTAGACGAAATTGTTGGTCATCGAAGTGACCTGAGAAGTCGGTATTGACCACGTTCATTCGGCTCGTAAAGCTCAGCTCTGGTCTTTCTATGCACCATCGCTCTGTACGCTTCTTGTTTCGCTGTTTTCCTTGCCGTTATTATTAGTCAAACATAGAATCTCATGCCCATATCTTGTAATTATAGCCGTTCGACGTATAACTCCTGACAGTATTTTCTTGTCATTAAGATGTTTAAATACCTGCGTAGAGAAGCGGCTTGGGTCAATCGAAATGCGGCCAATTTGGTTGACGGTTCATTGCTTGTGATTTTTCCAAGTCCCCTTGTTAATATTGAGCTGTGGGAAATTCATAACTTTTTGCCCCAGTACAAAGTATATTGTCCTAAATCCGTTATTGAGGGTGGTGTCGTCCAGCAATACAACCTTAGACGGGATTAAGGATAGGAGAATGCTAGTAAGTTTGGTTCAGCAACTCTTAAAAGCTATCTTTGGCGTTGTCTTCTTCTGCCGGAGTATGTGCATATGTTAGGCTAATGTTGGCAAATTTAACCATGACACAGTTGTCGAGAGGCGTTAGTTCACATGTCGAAAACGCAGAACATCTTGCCTAGGGCTGGCTTCAATGACAAAATGCATTCAAATAAGCACTTTATTTCGTGTCGGTGGCAATCCCCATTTTTCACCCTCTTTTTGCCTGGCCCACCCGATTGCACTTCTTCCATGGCGGTTATGTCTTCTTTACAGTAAGCTAGGGCCTTACGTGCCTTATTTCGTTTGCATGAGCTGTCAACAACAAATTCGTTCTTTCCCTTTTCGTTGCACCGTAACAGTTTGGTTTTCACGTCGTTGGGCAGCAATCCCCACACATACAACTTAACATGGAGAATCAGGTCCTATCTACAACCCCTTAAACGAACGCAACTGGATATATCTGAGTTAGTAACCACCTGCAAGGATATGAGAGCTGTCGTCGACTCATCGAAAATTTATCCGCCATAATCTCTATTTGGTCCTCAAAATTCCAACCGTACTAGCGTCGGCTCTAAGTACGTAAAGTAGCCCATGTAAGGTTAAAGTAGATCATCTGCCTCCCTGTCTGTTTCGTAAATACAAGGTGCCGCAAACGTCCTATTGCAAGATGCTCTCATTTTGACAAATGACTTCCCACCTCACCACGATATTGACATTTATTAAGTAAACAGCACCAGATACTACGCAGACAAACAATAGATTGTTATACTCTTCAAGGACGCAAAATTATTGTGTCAATGAGTAATGTCACAAATTGAGTAAACACTGCGGTGTTCAGCCGCTGGCCTCGAGAAGACTGGCTCAACACGGAACAGGAGCAGAGGTCGGCGGCTCCGGAGCACCAGTTTGGTTGCTGTGGCTGCCGAAGTCCATGAGAACCTTCAAACACCAACCAGACGACGAGGCGCACAATTGTGCATTAATTGCGAATTTCGTTGGAAGACTTGAAAGTGTTCCCGTATAAAGTGCAACCAGCGCCTAAATTGTGTGTATCGTATTGGAATGCTACTACACTGAAAGTTATCATCAACAATGAACTGCAGTTCCATCTAGATGGATACGGGAATAAGCAGAAATTATCACTTCTGGAACACTGAACATCTGCATATGTGTAATGCACAAAGAGCCAATGTATCTTCTCAAAATCCAAGCGTTAACGGAAGAAAGCTAACCGCTTCATACTTTTTAAAGCATACTATCGGCAACACTATTACTGTGACTAGTGGGCGCAACTGAATGATGATTAAAGACTTTCTGTTGCTGCAAATTAACATTGCTTGAGCAACAGTTGGCAAGCGCTTCCCGCCCGCCCGATCTCTCGCTAAGAGAGAAAATTTGACACCGTGAGTTGAGTTTTTATCACCAGAAGTCTTGAAAATAGGAAAGTACCGTGCATTGACACTGAAGATGGCCACTGCAGCAATATTTTCTTCGTGACTTAATGGAAAGACGTCCAATTAATCAACTAAAAGAGCCAAAGGATACTTCCTAAAAAAATCGAGTGAGAACTTTTGCGACACTTTATTCAAATTAGCAAGTGGGAAATGTGATAACGATACCATGGGTAGAGTTCGTGTAGCGACTTAAATAGCGCAAAACCTCTCCAGTCATTGGAAACGAAAAGTGCTGGGTCAAGTTGAAGGTCTGATACATACTACACATTTGTAGGATAGAAGAGCATCCAGCTATAACATACGAATGGCAGCATTGGACGATGTAAGAGAAATATAAAGGGATAAAGACAGCGAGGGAAATTAAAATGTTCACAATGCTAGCGGATGTCACGCCGTGCGCCAGCGGCTTAGAAAATATTGCCGGTTCCCTGCTTGTCACGAAAGGCGACTAAATGTGCAAAAGTCATATCCGTGAACTTTAATATCTGAGTTGACTCTGAGGCACATTAGTATCTATTAGGTGCGCAACTATGTTCTCAATAGATGCATTGACAGTTCTGTCAATAGATGGCTCTAGCAGTAAGTGCTGGTCAATTTTGACATATCCAAAACGTCATGAACGGCGGCTGAAGCGCATCGAGAGCTCCAAAAAGAGATCCTGCTCTAAGTGAAACAACGTGCCGTGGTTGGTTCCGTCGCTTCAAAGACGCTGATTTCGATTTTAACGACCGTCCGCGTGAAGGAAGGCCAAAATCCTTCGAAGACGCTGAATGAAGGCATTGCTTGATGAGGATTCGTGACAAACGCAAGAAGAGCTTGCTTCAGCATAAGGAATTATCCGCCAAGACATTTCCAAGCGATTGCATGCGTTGGAAATGATTCAAAAACAAGGAACTTGGGCTGCTTATGATTTGAAGCCAAGAGACGTCGGCCGTTGTTTTTTCGCCTGTGAACAACTGCTCCAGCTACAAAAAAGGAAGGGTTTTCGTGATGGGTGATGAAAAATGGATTCATTACAGCAACTCAAAGAGAAGAAAGTCATAGGGACTGCCCGGTCAAGATCCTACGTCATCGGCTCGGCCGAATATTCACGCTGCGAAGGTTATGCTTTTTATTTGATGGGACCAAGTCGGTGTTATTTATTATGAACTGTTGAAACCCAACGAAACCGTCACTGGGGAACAGTATCGACTTCAATTGATGCAATTGAGGCGAGCACTGCGCGAAAAACGAAACGGAAAAGTGATTCTACACTATGACAACGCTCGGCTTCGCGTTGCCAAACCGTTAAAACCGACCCGGAAAAGCTGAAATGGAAAGTCCTACACCACCCACTATATTCCCCAGATATTGCGCCGTCCTGTTATTACTTGTCCCGAAGACATCAAAAAAGCGCTTGATTCGTGGATAGCCTCAAAAGATGAACACTTTTACCATAACGGTATTCGAGCTCTGCCAGAAAGATGGGAAAAAGTTGTAGCTAGCGATGGGCAATACTTTGAATGATTCATTTGTAACAGGACTACTGTAAGTCTGCATGCCTAATCGGGTCCATGCACTTTAATATCTGAGCTGACTCTGAGGCACATTAGTATCTATTAGGTGCGCAACTATGTTCTCAATAGATGGATTGACAGTTCTGTCAATAGATGGCTCCAGCAGTACATGCTGGTCAATTTTGACATATCCAAAACGTCATGAACGGCGGCTGAAGCGCATCGAGAGCTCCAAAAAAAGATCCTGCTCTAAGTGAAACAACGTGCCGTGGTTGGTTCCGTCGCTTCAAAGACGCTGATTTGGATTTTAACGACCGTCCGCGTGAAGGAAGTCCAAAATCCTTCGAAGACGCTGAATGAAGGCATTGCTTGATGAGGATTCGTGCCAAACGCAAGAAGAGCTTGCTTCAGCATAAGGAATTATCCGCCAAGACATTTCCAAGCGATTGCATGCGTTGGAAATGATTCAAAAACAAGGAACTTGGGCTGCTTATAATTTGAAGCCAAGAGACGTTGGCCAAGAGCTACAAAAAAGGAAGGGTTTTCGTGATGGGTGATGAAAAATGTATTCATTACAGCAACTCGAAGAGAAGAAAGTCATAGGGACTGTCCGGTCAAGATCCTATGTCATCGGCTCGGCCGAATATTCACGCTGTGAAAGTTATGCTTTTGTGATTTGATGGGACCAAGTCGGTGTTATTTATTATGAACTGTTGAAACCCAACGAAACCGTCACTGGGGAACAGTATCGACTTCAAAAGTGATTCTACACTATGACAACGCTCGGCTTCACGTTGCCAAACCGTTAAAACCGAATTGGAAAAGCTGAAATGGAAAGTCCTACACCACCCACTATATTCCCCAGATATTGCGCCGTCCTGTTATTACTTGCTCCGAAGACATCAAAAAATGGTATTCGAGCTCTGCCAGAAAGATGGGAAAAAGTTGTAGCTAGCGATGGGCAATACTTTGAATGATTTATTTGTAACAGGACTACTCTAAGTCTGCATGCCTAATCGGGTCCATGCAGTTTAATATCTGACTTGACTCTAGGGCAGATTACCATCTAATGAGCCTACCCCAAGTGTGTATGCCTAATCGAGTTCCCTGCAGACTACCCCCCGCCCAAAGAAAAGTCATCATTCAAAAATCCCCGCATACTAGCGCCACATGGATGAAAGGACAAGAGTACGAAAATACGGCATCATAGAAGTGAACACTACCAAGAAAACGAGTGATCGCCGAGCAATATGATGCTCTTTAGAAACAAATTATCTACGGCAAGCTGATGCGTCGGCGCAATGACGGGCAAAAGTTTTGAACTAGAAAATGGGTTGCTATTGCAAGAAGCCAAGTGACCGACTGTCGGAAACAGGGGCTACTAATTACACAAAACCAAATGGGACAGAACTAAATAAGACCGAAGTTGTAATCATCGGATCACCTTAAATCTTAGAAAGAATCGTAAGCGATTCAAAAATAAACAGCCGACTAATCGCCATAAACTGAACTTGAACTTGAAACTTGGAATATCGATACCAACTTACGCCCCACAAGTAGACAGTGTGTTCACTTCAGAAAAGGAACTTTTAAATGGAATATTAAGGCATGAAATGGTTTTCATCCGAACACGTCGGGGGACAAACTATAAACGAGAAATCCAACCGAAGAAGATATACTAAGCTCAGGTAAATCACACATTCTTACTATATATCTGCGCTATCTATTGAGTAAGACCGGCACTTGATTACACCTTTCAGCGATGGACAGCAAACGCAGATAGGTTACCATCTATTCTAAAAATCCAAAGTAATCTAGGCATTAGCAAGTTAGCACCTACATTTGCTGGCTGAATTTTTCGTGAAAAAACCGCAACTGACTGGCACAACTTGAGCAACGAAATTGGTTAGCTCTGGACACCAAATTTACGAATGCTCTGCTCGGTGTTTCCAAAGACCGGCTTTACATAAACAAATAACCACTGTGATATAACGATGAGAAGAAAATGGCGAGAAAGGCAAGCCTTTCAAACTTGGAATCATTGTAAAGGAAATACCGAAACCGATAAAGTGTGTCTTGAGTTAGACTATGAACGCTGAAAAAAAAGCGAAAAGAGCGGTATCTAGACCACGTGCGATAGCAGAAGAGGCATTGCATCGGGAATAAAATAAACATCCCCACAACCAAAACGCAACAAACAGTAGAAGAAATGTAACGTCCAAGCGGCACAGCGGCCGAAAAATATTGAACTGAGCAGGGATACCTGATGGGAACCTAAGCAGCGTCTATTTGGATCCGGATTTGTTGTAAGCGGCAGACTTAGGCAAGAAGTTTTGAGCTTTCGACACGTGAGTGAACGCCTTATAACAATCCGTATAAAAGGTAAATTCACTAACATCAGTCTCATCGTCATCGCGGCAGTGATAACGGCAAGAGACACTGAAAACGCGCAAAGAAAGTTGAACCAAGTCATGCGACGAACAACCTTCTGAATGGATGAGCATGGTCTTAGTTTGGCAACAGAGAAAACTGAGGTAGTCCTCCTGACGAAGAAGAAAATCCCGACACAAATAGACTTCCAAATTGGCTCTGAAGTCATTAAGAGCAAGGACGCGGTGAGCTATTGGGATTGAGGCTTGACACAAAACTAACTTTCTGGCAACAGATAAAGTACGCGGCGAAAAGAGCCTCTAGAGTTACAACATCACTCAGTAGATTAATGGCGAACATAAGTGGTCCAACGCCAAGTAAGCGCAGGCTATTAATGTCGACAACGCATGCCATTCTCCTATATGAAAGTGAGATCTGGGCAGACGCGCTTCGTCAAGAAAAGTACCGGAAGCAAATGGTGGCAGTGCAAAGACGTGGAGCTGTACGCGTGGCTAGTTCTTACCGAACGGTGTCGGAACCAGCCATCCTTGTAGTCGCAAAAGTGACTTCCATCGATCTCATAGCGGCACAAAGGAAGTAAGTCCACGAAAACAAGGCGGAAATCGGATTGGAAGCGGCAATCGACCAAACAGAGCAGCAAACGATACGGAAGTGGCAAGAGCGCTGGATTTCGGAAAGCACAGGAAGGTGGACAGCGAGGCTGATAAGAAATGTGGCTGAGTGGAAAGACCGGAAACACGGAGAGGTCAACTACTTCGTCACCCAGTTCCTCACCGGACACGGAAATTTCAAAGCCTTTTTACATAGGATCGGCAAAATGGATAGCCCAGCCTGCCAGTACGGCGACTCCCCAGCAGACGGCGTACATCACACATTTTTTGGCTGCAGAAGATGGGAAGCCCAACGCACAGCACTGGAAAACAGCATTGGTGCCTTCAACCCGAAGAGCGGTCCCAGGGGGTTGTGTCAGAAGCCACAGGCTTGGGAGGAGTTTTGGTCCGTATGATCCGAAAGCATGCGGAGAGAGCCGGACACACGGGGATGGTCAACGCCAACAGACCTCCTTACGATGCGTAAGGCATTTCTCCTCCCACCAAAAGGAAAAAAAAAACCTCAGTCGTATATGCGCTCACGCCCCAACAGAAGAAAGGGAAAAGAAGGTTTCTACGAGCTCCTCGACAAAACCTACGAGCAATGCCCGATATATGAAGTTAAAATCGTCCTAGGCCACTTTAATGCCAAAATTGGAAAGGAGGACATCTTTGGTAGCACAATCGGAAGACATAGAGTACACGACATCACGTCTGGAAATTGACTTAGGCTAATCGATTTCGCTGCGGGACGTAACGTTACTATGGCAAGCATAAGGTTTCCTTACCTCAATATACACAAGGGAACATGGCAGACATCAGATCAGCAAACTGTCAACCAGATTGATCATGTTGCGATCGACGTAAGGCACCCCTCAAGTATTTTAGACGTCCGAACATTCCGAGCGGCCAACATAAACTCGGACCACTACCTAGTTGCAGCCAAGATACGTTTACGGATATCTCAGACGCCACAACAACGGGGAAATACTATGAGGAGATTTAACGTTGAACGGTTGCAATCGCAACAAGCCACCAGAACCTTTCCCGATCGCGCATACCTCAACCGCACGGAAATCCTTTGCAGCCAGCATCAAGGGCTGAATACCAATGGCGTAGGTACCGAGAAGCCATCAGAAATGCCGCAACTGACGTGCTGGGCACCACCACGAAACCCCTTATTTGATGAAGAGTGCCGGTAAGCATATGCAGCAAAACAACATGCCTACAAAGTGGCGCTGCAAAAAAGGATGAGATCGGCTCGAGATGTGCTACTCCAGGAATAATGTTCGGAAGTTTTATCAAACGGTAAAAAGCACGTGTCAGGGTAATAAGACCCGAACGGAAACCTGTAGAGATGGACAAAGAAACCTTGTAGCGGAGTGACAGTCGGTGGTGACGATATGGAAAAACCATTTCTGCAGACTGCTAAACGACGAAGACGACACAAATACCTCTGTCAGGCAGAGCGAACCATTCAATATTGACGATGTAAGTCAAGAATTCCGTCCACCCGACAAAACGAAGTGAAGATAGCAACATCTAAACTGAAGTCAAACAAGGCTGCCGGGCCGGACGGCCTACCCGCCAAACCATTTAAGGCAGCAGGAGATGACTTGATAGAGAGTACACACCAACTCATTTCCAACAGAAACAACGCCAACTATAGAAGTATCGGTCTCTTAAACATCGCATATAAGATCTTGTCTGCCGTATTGTGCGAGCGCCTGAAACCATTTGTCAACGATCTGATTGGACCCTATCAGTGCGGTTTTAGGCCCAGTAAGTCCGCAATTGACACTACGGCAGATCCTGGAGAAAACCCAAGAAGTTCAGATCGATACTCACCGACTTTTCATTGATTTTAAAGCCGCATAAGACAGGATCTACAGAGACGAGCTATACAGAGCCATGTCTAGTTTCGGCATCCCTGCCAAACTCGTCCGATTGTGCAGGATGACGATGGAAAAAGCTCGCTGCTGCATCAAGGTCGCTAACGACCTAATCGAGCCCTTTGATATCAAAGAAAGGACCTAGGCAAGGCGACGCGCTCTCATGTGACTTTTTTAACATCACAACAACAATTGTGCACAACTCACAAGCCAACACACCAGGTACGATTTTTCGAAAGTCTGTTCAATTGCTTGCACACGCCGACGGGTCTAGCGGTAAACGAGGACAAAACAAAGTATATGCTGCCAACAAGAAGGGACACAAAACAATCAGCCACAATGTCACCATCGACAGCTATAACTTTGAGGTAGTAAGGGACTTTGTCTACCTCGGCTCTGCTATCACATCTGAAAACGACATCTCTTCAGTAATCAGGCTGAGAAGGCAACTGTGTAGTAAGGCCCTCTCCAGCACAATCAAGGAAACTCTATATAAGACCCTTGTAATCCCAGTCCTGCTCTATGGTCCCGAAGCATAGACCTTTTCTAAGGCGGATGAAGACATCCTCGGTCGTTTTAAGAGAAAAATTCTTCATAAGATATTTGGTCCCGTATGCGCTGACGGGTTTTGGAGGAGACCATTTAACGATAAACCCTACAAGCTGTACAGCGACATCGACCTGGTCGAAAAACTGAGCATTGGGCGTTTGAAATGCCTGGGACAAGTAGAGCGAATGAACACCAACGCTCCAGCTCGCAGAATCTTCAACTCTAATCCGGAGGGACAACGCAGTAGAGGAAGGCCTCGCCTTAAATGGCGCGCGCAAGTGGAAGGGGACCTCAACCAACTTGGAGTGCGCAACTTGAGGCAGTTAGCCAAAAACCGCGCTAATTGGAGAGGTTGATTGGAACCTGTGGGTCTTAACTAACAAGCGTCTTTACTCAGCCCGATCCTGTGCTAATTGCCTTCACTGCACACGATGTCCGTGTAGCCAGTGCTACAATTTAATTTGGTAGGAGCTAACGCCCCCTTATTGGGCCTGAATAAGGAAATAAGGGAATAGTGGAGGAAATCAAGTTTGAGACGAGAAGTGCTCAGGTTAAAATCAAAAGGGGGAAGGTTTGAGTTCGTTGGAACCATAAGAGGTGCGATGGGTTGGAATATAGAAGAGACGAGGACAGTGTAAATTACGAGGGTTTGTGTTGCAGGAAATAGAATTGTAAAGGCATAATCAACAGAACCAGAGAGCGGTTGATGAATGAAGAGAATGTCAGCTACGCGCTTTTCGAGGGTATACAGGTTAAGAAGTTTGAGGCAGTAATGATAGGGAGGTTAGAGGGAGGTCATCCCAGAGTAGTCCTTGAAGGGCGAATAAAAATGAAACGACGTTGAATATTTTCGATTCGGGATATACGAGTATGAACTCGCTGAAAAGGCGACACCACACTCGGCTGGCATATTCTTCGAGAAGGCGCCCGACAATTGTAATGTAAAGTGAAATTGTCTCATAAGGGTTGCAAAACTGTTTAGACCATCGTTAGATAAAACCAAGTGATGAGTTGGCTTTAAGGATTATCTCATCAATATGCGAACGGAAGTTTAACTCTCTATCGTATAATTTTCCAAGGTCGCGAAGGGATTGATCCTGGGATACAGGTTGGCCATGCAGAACATAAAGTCGAGGAGGAGATTGATTGGACTTACGTGACAAAGTTATAGATTGACATTTGTAGACATTAAGCTCTAAGCAATTTTTTAAACACCAAGTGGAAAACCTATCGAGGTCTTCTTGAACTTAGTATCGTCGTCGTAAATGGGGTAGTGTTTAATAATCGCTTGTAGTTAAAATGAAAAGAAGAGGGCCTAGATGGCTCTGGGATACCAGAAGTTGCTAAGAACGGGGTTGAGAAGGCTGACCTAATATTGGGTAAAAAACGAAGGAAAACAATTTGAAAAGGATCAATTGATGAGATAGGAAAACCTGTAGCAATAACATCGATTTCATTGCCATTTTCTAGGGCTGAAAGCGAAAAGGATACGAATTCGACTAGGTACGAGTATGTAGTAGTTGGTCTACGTTTCAGAAATCCATGTTGACTGGGTGATATAAGTGACTTGCACTGAAAGCTTAGCACTTGTATGTGAGAAAGCTTAGCAATGGGACGGTAGTTATTGCAGGTACTTCATTATTTGATCCCTTTTTGTGGACCGGGGTTATGAAAGAGGTCTTCCAAATTTGGGGAAATTCCCCTTGTATGAAGGACATATGAAATAGGGAGGAAAGTGGGTGAGAAAGATTGGAGAAACACTTTTTGAGAAATATTGTTGGGAGCCCGTCTGGCCCGGGTAAAAATTCATCATTGGAATTTTGTAACTTTTCTTCGATAAGGGTAGGATCAAAACATTGAGAGAAAGAGAGGAGGCAATGGAGAATCTGAGAAGGTACTTGAAATATATGGAGTTAGCTACGAAGAAGTTGTCTGCAAATGATTGTTTAAAAAAGTTGGCAATAGTATGTGGGTCGGTCGATGATATATTATCGAACGAGAGAGAATTTTATTTTGCAGTTGACGAATTGATAAAATGTCTTAAGATCGTTGATAAGGTTGGTCTCCGCTGTGTCGAGAAAACGCTGATAGAAGCAGTTATAGAGTTGGGTCAATTGGAGGTAGGTTCCAAGATAGTTAGAGTAGTCAGAGTAAGAATTGGTGCGAAGAAAAACTGCCCACAATGTGTTTCTTTTGTTTCGTAAAGAGTGAAGTCCCCTATTATACCAGGGAGGGGAAGTAGATGATATTTTATGCCGAGAAAAGGGGACGTAAAATGAAATGGAATTAAATATTTCATTGTAAAATATGGAGACAGCATCAAATAAAGATATTCCTTTGATAAACTAGCTCTTGACGCGGTAAAAAAGAAGTGCTCATCCGATGAAATGCACTTTAGCAGATGAAATGCACAGAGCAGATTGAAGTCAACAAAAATAAGGATATCGTCGATGGAATTACTTAGGTCAATGAGTTGGTCAATCGCTTAGCAAGGATGAAGGATTCGAAAGGTTGAGAGACGGAATGTAGCAACACATAACGTAAAGGGATCTATTGTGAAGTGTTATTTTAATTGAAACAAAGTCAAGTTTGACAGAAGAAGAGATAGCGATGACAGAAGAGTTGAGACTATTGTGAATGGCAAGTAGGACACCTCGGCGTGGAGAATCGACTATAGGAAGGGCAGGATCATTAACCATAGAGAAAAAGTGACCGTCATCCCGGAAAACATTATAAGATGGGAATAGCTCCTGGCTCTTTATGTCGGGGATCAGATTGATTTCTGTAAGAACATCGACGTCGAAAGAGAGGCCATGAGATTTAGGCAACCAGAAAAAGGCGGTGATCTGGTCGACGGAAGTCGGCTAATGCGGTGAAATCTCCGCTGAGAAACAACTCTAGTGGTGGCCTTCCAATCCGGGTGAAACCGGTGCTGCAACCAACACGAATTGCAGCTCTAGTGGACGGAACTTGGACGCCGCTGGAAAAGCTACCTCCAAGAAAACCCCGGAACGCCAAAGGGGATGAGACCGGCGCATCTATATATAAGGATACCGCTATCAAATCTCTGGCGCTCTGAACTTGAAAGGCTGACAATGACAACAGTCTGAACGTCGCTGATTGCAAACAATGTGTCAATCGCCTCTGGATGGTAGACAAAGCAGAAAATGATATGAGCTACGATATGGAAAACGGAACCCTTACACTCCAATAGCAAATGTCAAAAAATAAACGATAAACTTAACAATTTGAGTAGTTGGTATTGGGATTGTCAAGTATCAATTAATGATTGGCTATTGCCAATTTGTAACCAATTTCCATTTTGAATGGACCCAAAGTGGTATTGCGATTGTGAATTGAAATCAATTTGGTTGATAAATGTCAATTTTTTTGTCATTGTTGTGGGCGACAAAGTAAGACGCTGCAAGGGAAAATGTAAGTTTTTCTAATATTTTGACGTAGTTATTATAGAACAAAACACATTTATGGTTTTAGGGCAAACATACTCTAGTAATCAACAAAAACAATTGGAGCGATTGGTTCAGTTGATGACAGAACACCAGAATGTTGAAAAATTAATTTGCTTGAAAAGCATTTTGCAACAAAAGTGAGAACTGTTTTCGTTGGAGCTTAGGTCCTCGACAGAAACAGGCCCCACTAAACTCATTTTTATTTTTTATTGCAACAAAAAAGTCCACCACACAGTAACAAATGAAATTTTCTGCTGCACAAAACACAAAAGTAAACAAATGGAATTTTCTGCCGTTGACAAGTCTCATTCCCAACAGTCAATTTATTCACAATAGCCACAAATTTTATCAAATAAGTTACACAATAGCGAAAATTGTTTTGATAGATAAATTTGTCAATCGTCAATTGGTTGATAATTGACACTCGCAATAGGGGTGTTAGCGTGAAGTGCTCTTTTTGGATGGTTGAACAAGTCTGTGGCGAGAATCCCACCCCTGGAACCTAAGATTTTCGAGGTTTACAGACAATATAAACTGATGAGCGCCATTTTCTGAGTTTCGAGGCAACTCAGGTGAACGAGGGATGTGCTAATGCGTCTTCATACCCAGAACCCTGAACTCGACACTAAAATGTGGAAAATCTACTCTGACAAGGAGAGAAAGAATCGGAGAAATAAGGACGGGTCTTCTCTTGTTGTGGACTTAGTCAAAGCTTCTATAGAGACCTTGGGGTGGTTAATTTTCACTTTGTTTCCAAATGAGTGCAGATACGAGAGGAATACCCTAGTACTCATCTATTTTGCGTACTCAGAGAAATCTTCAACATTCCAAGTCTGCTACTGCATCCATATGTTTGCAACATTCCGTGTTGAATACAAAACCTCACATAGTATCTATACAGGAACCATGAGTTTGAAATAAACGCATCTGTGTTTTTGCATGCTTATGGGGTTTCACATCACGATATGACGAGCGATCGGAAAGACCGACTACTTGCCTTTACTTATGCGCCGAGCTCACTTTCACCATCTAAATTTATGCAATTTTGCAACCAAGATTTAGTTGTTGCAGAGATACTCGTAAGCTACGAAACGATCGGAGAATGGCACAAATTCGTCGTTGCGTCTGCTTATTTTGCCTATTATTCATTTTTAGCACCACCACCGAAGGCGGCAGACAAATTCTTTGAATACTGTGATTCCAGGAAGAATACTTTTTGTGGTAGTAGCAATGCAACGTGAGAGGCAATCATCTCCTGGATTTCATACTTTCGTCTGACCTGAACAATGTTGTCTTTCAGCCAACTTTTGTTACGAGAGTAAGACACCAAGTAATCGACTTGACGCTATCTAATAGGTAAGCTAAGGAGGAAGTTTCCATGTCAGACCATAGGTACATTGAGTTTAGAATCGGATACGAGATCTCGACCTTAGTGAAGAGGAAGAATCCGCAGAAAACCAACTGGACACGATTTAATTAGGAACTTGGCAAGTATAACAGTCTTCCCACTAAACTCAGCACAAAATAAAGGCTAGAGGAACCTGTTCAGAACCTGAACGGCATCCTCACCAAGTGTTTTAAACTGTCATGTCCAGCTAAAAATCAGTCCCGCAGATCACTCGTTCCTTTATGGAACGCAGGTCTGCAGCGACTTCGTAAAAAAACAAAAAAAAACTTCTAAACAGCTCACTTAGAACTAATTTGGGTGACGAGTGTCTGCTCTAAGGCTCAGGGAGCCCTAGACGTGATCGACGATTGATGCAATAAAAATTAGCTTTCAGTCAATCCTCTCAAAATTAAGATTGTCCTCCTTACGATAAAGAGAAAACTGTCTGGTCTAACTCAGCAGCTAGTGCTTCAAGGCATCACCACCCAATTATCCAAAGAAGCTAAGTATTTGGGTATCATCCTGGATAATAAACTTCTATGGACTTAACATGTTACGTCGAAAGCCTCTAAGGAGCTGTCGGCAAGACACGGAGCTTGCAACGTTGGTTGTCTACTTTTATTCCTATATGTTATTGCTGTTTTTAAAAGTCCAAAAAACGGTCTGCCTCGGGGTTTTAACGCTTGGCTCCCCTCTAGACGCTTTGATAACCACCTTATGGATGGTCTTATGGATGCAGTCTGATGCAATAACATCAGAACTCCTGCTGCGAAATAGACTTTCTTTGAGTTCAAGACTGATTTCGGCTAGAATCTGGACCAGGAAGAGAATGCAGTCTTCACGGATGACTCCAGCATCGATTTAGGATGCGGTACTGGTGTCGCAACGACAACGTTAGATTTCACTCCTTGTTAGAAAAAATTAAATTGCGACTGTCTTCCAAGCGAATATACTCAATCCTGATTGAAGAACTGGTGGAAGGGGCGAAACCTTGCGGAACCCTCTTACGACTTCCAGTTCTAGAATGCAAGGCATCACTGAACGCAGTCGGAAAGCTAAATTCCCTGACTCTTGTCTGGGTCCCAGATCACAATGGGATCATGGGAATGAAATCGCCGATGAGCTTGCCAGGCAAGGCTCAGAAGAAAGTGTTACAGCGCGCTCAAGGGATTTGTGTACCCTTAAAATCGTTGTAGACAGCGCAGGCGAAGGAAACTTAGGGAGGAAGAAAAGACAAGTACCGATGTACATTGGTCTTAAATGTTTACAAGTTATAACGACTAGGAAATAGAGAGCTCGGCAGGACATTCCATAAGGAAGTTGTACGGCTTAGGTACGCATCACGAAATTTAAAGTAACATACATCCGAAAGTGGGCTTGAGCATTCATAGCGAGGCGGGTGTTACGGTTGAAGGTTTGAACGGGCGGAATGCTCCTGGCGATTTCAATGGAGCACTGGTGATGGAAATAACGATAAAACAAAGTGAGACAGGTGACATTACGTCGGTGTTCCAGGGTGTCAATTGACCTACGTTGGGTCTACCTGCGTCCTCGGTTAAAGATTCCATTAATAGTTTGGTTTAGTATAAACACAACTGCACGAGGCAGAACTCCCCAGGTTACAGACAGACCAACCGTAAAATACTGCCCGACGTCGCTAAGAGGTCAGCGGCTGCCTCTCAGCAGGAAACACTGCAGGTTGTTTACTGGCATCATGACGGGGCAGTACACTTTTGCTAAGCATTTAAATGTACTGGACATGCTGTGAAAGTGATGACGACACTTCGGGGCACTACCTCTGTGAATGTTCGACTTACGCTCGCATCAGGCTGCCTGTACTTGTCGTTAACGTGGTAGACACTTTATCACTGAAACCCTTATTCTTCAAAAGACTGAAAGATTCCATTAAAACGAACTTATAAGGAGTATAATGAACTAGTTCTTTGGCTGAGTACAGACAGAGAAAAAAAGCTGAAGTTAAACAAGTCACATGATAGCGCATCACCTTATTTAATACCTTTTTTGACATCGAGGTCTCGATTAAGGCGTTACCGACCTTGACGGGCCAGCGAGCGTTCTCAATCTTCTTAGTACAGATGGACGTGCTTGGCAGAGATAGCGCGTCTCTATAAATGCTGTCATATGCTTAATTAAAATCGATAAAAAGATTGATGTCAACAATCTGGGACTTCTTGAGTTTTTCCAGGATATGCCGGACTGTAAAAATTCGGTCGATTGTGGACTTTGCCGGCCTGAAAACACACTAATAGTGGTCAATCAGGTTGTTACCGAAGGGGTAAGCAGTGTCGAGGAGCCGTACACCTCCATATGTAGTTGACGCATAATCGCGATGTACGAAAATGGCAAAGCAAATATAACAGCCATGGAAATGAAACTGTTACAAATGTCAGCGACTGAACCGGAACGTGGTCTAATAAAAAAATCTACGCATTCGCGGAAGTCTCCACATTAGGAAACCGATAGTGGAAAAACTGCAATTTGAGGAAATCAGGTGGTTTTGCCATTCTCTACGAAGGTCGTTCGGAACTTCGCTCCAAAAAGCACATTAAGACCTGCAAATCTAACCAACTTTACGAGCGGAGCAGTAGGAATGTAGACACTCTACTATTTAGGAGAAATATTTAGTAAATAACAGAAGTAGCAAATCTAAATGACAAAAAGAACAAACAAACCAAATGTACCGACTAGGGTATGCGGAAAAATTTAAATAAATCAACGTTCTGGCCACGAAACTAAATAAACCAATTAACAAGGCCATGGCAGACTTCCCTTCCTAGAATCACGTATTGCAAATCTAATTTATTTCTCTCCGCCTGAACGACTTTCTACCCAACGCTGATCATTTTTCAAATCGCAATCCTTCTCTTGGGATGCTGATTTGAAAATCTACATATGTATGCATTGATACCCCGTCCATTCCATCACCTACATGCGAATACAAGTGAACATAACATACAAACACCCCTCCGCACACTCATGACCCATTCTTTGGGAATTATGTCACCGCTTAGATTCAGTTGGAATGCCACAAGGACTGTGTGCCAGAAAAATCACATCATTAATTTGAAAATTTCAATTTTAACTGTTTTTTATCTGTTCTCTGTTTGTTCTGACGACTTGAGAGAACCGCTATACACCGAATTCCGAGTGGAGCTGAGTAAAGTTAATTTAAGCCAAGTTGAGTTAAGTTGAGTCATTTGTGTCTAATTTGCATGTATCCCCCCCTCGGAGCTATGTTCAAAAGTATCTTTCTCAAGACGAGAACAGCAAAAAAGAAAAAAAATGCTGAATATAATGCTAACGATTTGCAGAGAACCGGTTCTTCATTCCGCGCTGAAATAAAAACAAGAAAAAAGAAACAGAAATGAAGAAACACGTTCAAAAGAAGTCAAGCTCTCTTTTTGGTTGGCCTTTTTTTTTATCTGCTACTAATGCTTGAAGGTCGAATTCGAAGTCGAAGTCGAAGTCGAAGTTGAAGTTGAAGTCGAATTCGAAGTGGAAGCCGTCATTGGCGTAGTCAAAGTGGAAGCACAGCGCGCTGAACAAAAGGCGAGGACAAGATGAAATGGGGGCGAACAAAAAAAATTGCCCAAAAAGTGTTTTTTTTTTTCAAAAACGAGTACTCGTATATTTTACGAGTGTGAAGAGAAAAAAACGAGATTTATAGCCGATAAAGGTAGTCAAACAGAATATTGGCAAAGCTCTGTACACATCTGAGTATATTCGTAGGTGGTAGGTAGCCCACTCCTCCGCCGGCTCTCTGGGCGAGAGAAAATGACACAAGACAAAGTCTTGAAGATTGCATTGCAGTGAACCAGAAAACCCCATCGGAGATGTTTACATTCCACCAGAAGCAACTTCCAGCGCAGGCAACCAAAAATCCAAAGAAAAGGAGGAGCACGAATGTAAATGGAAAAAAAAACACACACACAAAACCCAAGTGATTGTGATGGAAAAAACACCCAAAAAAGTTGGGTACCAGTACCCTTTTGTGCACATAAATGTCAGAAGGAAACACGTACCAAAATGAAACCTCGAATAGAGAGATGAAAAGCCAAAGAAATGGAGAACGACGAAGAAGAAATAAAAACATGTCTCGTTGGCTACAGCATCCGTAGACATGGCTACGTCTACGGCTACTCCATGACCAGGAAAACTGGAGACCATAACCCAAACTTCCAATTCAACTTGGAGAAAGACCAGTTAACAGCAAACACAGAAAAAATGGGCAGCAAATCCACATAAAAAAATGAAGAAAAAAATGGAAAAAACACCTTCAACCTCGAACCATTACTTTGCGAATAAAGTGCGGTTTCTGGTGCTGATGCTGATGTTGATGCTGATGGTGCTCGTGTTGGGTATTCGTATTCGTATTCGTATTCGGAGTGGGGTCAACTTGGTCTTGTCGAGAGATTTCAGATTTCAATGTTCAGTTTTCAGATTTCATCTTGTGCTTCTTCCTGCTCGTCACTATTCGAAAGACTACTGTGACGCTGACTACTGTGAGATACTCCACATCTGGAACTGGAATAAATAGATTCACTTGCGTGTTTTCCTTTTGTAATTTCATTCCAAACTACTACTCATTCTTGTACTCACCTTTTTTTGTTCTTCGTTTTTTGTTTCTTGTTTTTTTTTTCCACTACGGTAATGATGCTGGTGCTCTGATGTTGTTGCTACTACTGGTGCTAGTGCTCCTCTGAAATGGTTTCTTCAGTGAAACATCATAAAATCCAGATGTTGGCACAAACGATGAACTTCTTCCTTGTTCGTGTTACTTTTACTCTCCGACACACAACGAGACAATAATTTCCGTCGATTCCTTGTTCCTCTTGTGTCGTCGTTTATTCTTCTTTTTTTTCGGTGTTTTTACTTGGAAAACATTTTCACACAATGAAGAGAGATTGCAGAATATGAAAATCGACTTCTTTGTGAAGTTCTGCCCCCTCAGATCCGTTCAGAAGTAAGAGTACTTCCTCACATACATCACACTTAAAGACTCCACGGAAGCTGTGAACTATGTTCAGCATCTCATCTCAACTAACTGCGAATGCCATGTACCGTCGTCAGAACCTTCCGACGTACTTGACCCAAAAATTTCAACAAAACGACTGAGAAACGGAAGGAAAACCACAACCACAGCGTCGGAGATGGGTTAAAATCTGCGAAAATTAATTGAATCACACCTGACGGAGCCGACCCGAGTGATGTGTGGACCACGTCTAACTACGACCGAGTATAGTGCCACCAAGTACTACTCTCGTCGTAGTAGCACTCGTACTTTGCTAACTCTGCCTCTGAATCTTTGGATCTTTGAAACGTTTATTTCATTTCAATCAAACGGTGAACGTTGGGGCGGGATAATTTTTTAATTGACGGCAATTAATTTAAAAAAGGAGAGCGAGCACACACTAAACGAACAGCAGCGGTGCTAGCTGCTGAACACACTCCTCGCGGGCAAAGAGTAAATAAAACTGAAAATCGATGCAGTCTGGCGGAGGGGCGAAGATAATTATCCGAATGGACGGGAGAACGGCTGCGTTACGATTGCGGAAGGCGATTGATGCAATTTTTCTTAGTTTTCTGTTTTTTTTTTTTTTTTTTTTATTTGTTGCGACTGCACGACACGGCGACACAATGGCTGGGCGACGTAAATTCAACCTGCGAACGAATTCGTCGAGCGATGGAATGTCACTGAATGTAAGATGGTGGTGGTCTGGCAAATGCGAGTGATGTTCCTTCATTCATGCGATCATGATTGTGTTGGTGGGTTGGTGTGTATGGAAAAAGCTGTTGCGTATGCGGAATGTCAGTTATTCGTTGATTGTGTGAGCTTTTTTTGACGTTTGTAAAACACACACTCTGACAGAATGTTGTAACGGATACAATGTTTATATTTACGATTGGGAAGTGTTTAGGAAAATTTCGTGCGAAGAAGGTGTTCTTTCGTCGGATTTGAAAGAGATGTTAGGAAGTGGAGAACTTAGTTAAAATTGTTGGCTTTCTAGCAGATAGACCTTGAGTAGAGGCTTTTTAAAAAATGACAAACAAAAAAGATTTAAGTCAGGATGCGGATTGCACTTATCATCATTAGTCTAACTGTAACACATCTCGCATGTTTAAATAACCTCTGTTGTTCGATCGAAAATATCACAATAATTGAGTTTAGCTGGTTAAGACCGAAGAGTGCTCGTTTGTTCATAAGCTCGGATCAGCATATCGATTGATCGGGAAATGCTGACCGTCCTATAATTTTGATTGTAAACCCTTGCTCGGATAAAAATGGGCTCATTGTTAAGGACCCTAGCAAACGTTTAGAAGACAACGATATTCAGATATGCCCATGGAATGTTCGGATCCTTAACAGGCCACATGCACCCGAGCAATTAGCAGAGGCCCTTGTGCGATGGGATGGGTCGAGCGAAAGGAGGATGAAATACTGTGATATCTACTATGGTAAATGCGACAAGGAAGAGAAACAGGGCTTATTCGGCATACGCTGTAGATCCAGGTAAGAAGGCTTGAGCCTCCGATACTTAAGCATGACAACTGCGTCAAAGTTAAATTCACTCACATAATATGCGCCCATGCACCCATTCCCCCACGGGAGACAAATATGTACCGTGCTACCAGAGAGTGTTTCCCGGCAAGACATATGAGCGTTATCTGAATGACTCCAGAAGTCTCAATTATGAAGGCTTCTTCCCCCAATGAAATCGTCTAATAAAACTGAGTATATAGAAAATGACTGGTCTTATCGTAACTGGTTTCAGATGAAGCCACAGAAGGTTGCTTCGGTTTGACCAGTTACAAGCTGTAAGTCACCGGTCCTGTTGAGTGACAGGAGTATCATGGGAGTCAGTGGGCCCCTAGTAGGAGTCTCACAGACATGGTTTTCCAGTTAGTTTCGACCCGATGTAGAGTTACAATAAGTGCCGGGTGTTGGGACCCTAAGAACAATAAAAAGTTGATGGCTAGGCCTCGACTCAAGAGTGAAACTGTTCAGGTTTGGTATCAAAAGAATGACAAAGAGCAATGGCAATGCGTATCCCTGCTCCCATGGAGATTATGGCCTTCAGTGAACATGGCAGGTGTTCACTTAAAACACTTTGACAGGATAAGAAAGGAGGATATCTTTCATTGCCTACACCACACCACGCTGGCAACGGACTTAGGCTTATTGACTTTGCGGCGGAATGAATATCACTCTAACAAGCTCATGGTTTCATCATATCAATAACACAAGGGGACCCCAGACCATGAAAGGCTAAAGCAAATTGATCGTTTTGCTATCGACGTGAGGCATGCTTCCAGTATCCTGGACTTCCAAACTTTTCGGGCAGCCAACATCAACTCAGATCACTACCTTCCTGCAATCAAGATACAAGTGTTCGTTTCCCAAGCGCCACAACTAAGAAGAACGACTGTGGGAATATCTAACACAGGAAAGTTGCAATCGCAAGAGACCGCCAGCATCAAGTACCGAAGACCTGTGGGAATCAGAGAAGCCGCACCTGATGTGATGGGTTACATCCGACCACCACAAAGAAATCCCTGATATGATGAAGAATGCAGGCAAGCACATATCAGTACAGCTAAGCAAGTGGGGATGCACCGAAGGACAAGAGCTGTTCGTGAATTTTATTCGCAAAAAAGACGGGAAGAACATCGACTTTTCCAGAAGAAGAAAGAAGATCACTTGCAGTGCGTGATCGAAGATATTGGGGGTTTGTAGTTCAGGAACAACATACGGAAGTTTCACAAACAGGTAAACAGAAAGTGTCAAGGCAACAAGACCCGTTGCCTGTACAGATGAACAGAAAACCTTCTAGAAGAGTTACAGGTGCCGGGAACGCGGGAAAACTTCTTCTGCGAACTGTATAACGGCAACGAACGCTGCTATCCGTCAGGCAGAATATACCATTCAACTTATGCGATGATAGCCAAAACTTCAGTCCACTTAACCAAAACGAAGTCAGATAGCAATATTTAAACTGAAATCCAACCAAGGTGCTGCATCTAACAGCTTTGCCGGCGAGTTATTCAATGCTGGTGGAAGTGACTTTGTGGGAAGGAAACACGAACTCATTTTACAGATCTGGCCAGAAGGATGTATGATGATGAATGGAATCTCAGTACTACTACTACTACTATAAGTCTCCTCAGCATCGCATACAATAACTTATCTGCTATATTTTTGAACGTTTGAAACCCTTCGTCAGCAACCTGATTGGCCCCTATCAGTGCGGTCTTAGATCAGGAAAGTCTACAATCAACCAATTTACTTCGATTTTAGAGATACATATTTAGGTCGTCCATCTGTTCAGAATCACGATTGAGAACGCTCTCGAGAGAACGACTTAACCGAGACCTTTGATATCAAAAAAGGTTTTAGACACGCATTGTCATGTGACTTCTTTAACATCATACTTGGAATAATGGAATAATTGTTTAGAACTTACAAGCGAACATTGGAGGCACACCCCGATGATATTGACATGATTGGCAGAACTCAGCTGGCTCTCATCGGTGTGTTCGGACAATAAGGGACGTCGTTCACACTAGTTTTACTATCAATTCTGACAGCAACACCTCAGTAGAAATAAAACGAGAAACTAATGCCCAATCCCGAACAGCTAAGGAGGCTCTATATAGGACCTTGATTATCATAGACCTACGCCAGAGCGCTGGTACATGGACCCTATTCTTTCGGGTAAACAATTTTTCGCGAGGAATTTCGTCACATTGCGTTGACGGGCCTTGGAAGAGGATGAACTGTATGGCAGCATGGATTTAGTCAGAAAACTGCGCATCATCTGACTATGAAATGGTTAAAACATGTAGAGAGAATGAACACCAATGCTCCGGCCCTCAGAGTCTTCCAATCCGACCATGAGGGACAACGCGGTAGAGGAAAACCTCACCTTAGGTAACGAGCACGAATAGAAGCAGACATCAACCGACTTGGAGTGCGCAACTGGAGGCAGTTAGCTAAGGATCAAGCTAAGTGGAAAAGTTGGTTATTTGAGGTCTATATTTACCCCGAGCTGTTGCGCCGGCTAAGTAAGTAAGTTGCTTTGGATAAGTACTGCTCAATCCACTTAATGAATGAATATTCAGTTGTTGAGGTGATGAGGTTTGGACACAGCTGACGATCCAATTTATATGAAAGTTTGTTAACAGTCCATCTACATATGAGCAGTGTCTTCTTTGCACAAATGTAAGTACGATAATTCCCTGACGTCGATGGTTACGTGAAGAAGTCAAATACAAGCCCTTGGGTTCAAAGTCAAAACGTTTTAATCTTTGCAGGAACTTTGCATCCACTTATCAATCTGACGACAATATTTGATGTGCGATGCCATTTTGGACGATTTTGAATTTGGTTTTGACATGGTCTTGTACACTTTAGGACCTGGGCAAAACTTCAAATGTCAATCATCTAAGAGTTTTCTCCCAGCCTCCAGATATTGAAAATCAACCTGGTAAACTAGACTGGATTCATTAATCTTACATCCTCTCCACGGTGCGTCCACTTTACTATAAAATTAGCCAGTTGACTTGTAAAAAATAAGAACGATCCATTGCATAGCTAATAGTCCTAACGATCCCCCCTAGGAATTCCTCTGGAATTCTTCTACTGAATAATCTGACCTCACTAACAGTCCTCATTCTTTCTCGAAAAGAACAGAATGCACCGCTTCCTTCACTATTTTTAAAAGTGCCTTAGATACCACCCATTATCGGTATATGATCCTTGACTGAAGATGATTTAAACAAAATGCGTCTTCTCTAAGTATACATCCAGCATCGAGGCTGGAGTAAGCCTCACTCTTCAATTATACGAATATTCCCTTTTTACGTCTTAAAAGAGATATCTATGTATCGCGCTCTCAACTTTAGATTTGGGACAAACAAACTGATGCAAAGGCATTTGTACTAATTGCACTAAACCCGAAGATGCTCTGCAGACAGTTGGCGACAGACCGTGCTAGCTGGAGAGGCTTGCTGGTTCACTCTGGAATGTAGTGCCACCTAAGTAAGTAAGTAGTGTCATAATATAAGCCGCTCTTATTTGAATCATATCTTCAGTGTCACTGAAGGTTGTCTGACATGCCGATCTTAGTTCTACGATTCTCATTATGCCCAGCCTAGACAATGATCCATTGCATGCATCGATCCAAATACCTAAGTTACAAATTCCATTTATTGTACACCGATTCAGTGTTCTGAGGTTACTGCGGATTGCTGAAGCGTTGTCTGTGTTAAACAGCATATCGCTATGCGTCTGATGATTACTCACGCGGCAGTTATTATATCTAAGCAGACCACTGGTTGCGAATGTGATATCAATGATAGAACCTAATCTTGTTGCGGTTAACATGTTTGTATATTCTATGTATGTGAACTCAACAATATCCAGACAGGGAAATGCTGTAAGTAAAACCGATTTTTATATAAACTGGCCCATTTTGAGGCCGGGTATACAAATCACCAGCGAATATGATGGGACTTTTGCAAAAAGCGTTGGCGACAAGTCTATTCTCGAATAGAAACGTTTTCGCAAACCCGAATCGTTGACTTATTTGTTGCGTTAGTGAGCCACTTATTTCCAGTTAGTGTTCTGTATTTGGAAGGGGAGCTCAACTAGTTTGGAATGCGCAACTGAAGGCACTTAGCTAGAGTTTACCTATTGATTGAGGCCCATATCCACTTCGGATTTTAAATTCACGAAGCGATTGTCTAGAAGGTTGTGGACAATTGAGATTTAATATTCTGCATAAGTACGCGTTTTTATATTCAAGATATCTCCTGCTACCAGTTACTAATATATTAAAATTCATCGCTTTTGACGATCGTTGCAGTCTTTTAGTGGCGGTCTTAGCCGTATCTTATGCACAACTGTTCCTCCATAACTTGGGCAAATTGATATGTTGCACACATTAACTGCTAATTCAAGCCCTTATACATATTTCGGCGAGCCACAGCCCTGTAATTAAAAAATTAATATCATTTCAATAAATGTTTTTAGATTCTTTTGTAATCGTCTAAAATCCAGAAAAGACCCTATTTAACTGCATCAAACATCTCTGACAAATTTTTTACACACATAAATATTGTCAACAAAGTTCCAATCCACAATCCACAGACGAAGTCTCAAACGCACCCCGGAACAAAAGCCGTACGCTGTCAAAGAATTTAATTCGCATTTTATTTACAAAATGGCATTTCATCTAAGCACAAAAGAACGACTTCTCCTTTTAGTCGATGATATTGAATTAATTTCAAAGTATATTGTATTTTGTACAAGTGAAATTCAATCCTAATAAAATTCCCTTCACAGAGAACTAATTGAAAATACAATCGCGCCGAAACATCAAAAGATATCCAGTGCGGAACATAGCGCCTTAGTTGATTTGCTTGTCTCGAAAGATGAGGAATTCCGCAAAATGCTGGAATTGGCCGAGGAGCAGGCTAAAATCGAACAGACCATGAATGAACTACGGGGGAAGGTCGAGATTCATGTGAGTATATTCGATGTGAACACGTAAGATCGCTTTTAAATTGAAGATTCCTCATTTAGGATCGAGAAATCCAGAAGCTTCAAAAGGAACTAAAAGAAGCGGAGCAGATCCTGTCCACAGCCCTTTTTCAAGCCAGACAAAAACTGTCTAGTATTGCACAGGCGAAGAAACGTCCGGTGGCCTCTGAAGAACTGATAAAGTACGCTCATCGAATAAGTGCCGCAAATGCTGTCTGTGCACCGCTTACCTGGGTACAAGGCGACGTTCGGCGACCTTACCCCACAGACATTGAGATGCGAAATGGTTTCCTGGGCAAATCCGATTTAAACATTAACGGAGCGAGCGTCCCACATCAGAATAATATCAGCGACATCCAACGTAACCCATCAACTGGTGAAGTGCCAAATGCATTCCAGAATCAATTCAATTGGAACTTGGGCGAGCTGCACATGACTATGGGTTCATCGGGCAATTCTGTTGCGTTGGCGACACCTGCACACAAGGAAGCTCCTCAGGATGATGTGGAAGTTATGTCGACAGACAGTTCTAGTTCGAGTTCAAGTGATTCTCAGTAGATTGTAGTTGTGGGTGTGGGTTGAATAGTGTTCGGGGGTGTTAAAAAGGATTCTGGAAATGTATTAAAGGAGAAGATGATTGAATAATTTGGCGAGTGTTTCTGTAAAGTTTTTTTCTTACAGGAGGAGGATAATCGATTTAAATGGTGGCAGCTCCATCTACTGTAATTTGAGTCAACCAAAGTGGTTCGTGGAAAGTCTAAAATGTGTCGTGGTGAGAAAGATGTGAACATAATCGCTGGCATCTTCCGTTGGAAAGTAGAAAAGGTGAATTCAACAAAGTTTCCAGTTTCTTCCGCTAGCAATGGCGTCAGTGTCGCTGGTGTCAAACAATTTTGATTGGAGGGAATTTAAAACAAATTACCATGGCGGTTCTTTCACCAAAAATCTTCAGGCAAGGAACTGAAGCCACAAATAGATAAAACCCCTGCTAACATGTAGCAGTTCATGTGCTGATAATAGCACAAAACTATCTGGAAAGGCGTTTTTGCCTTCTGGTTTCTGGACACCACTGGCACAAAGAGAAGCCAACATTATGGTGGTGATAGACCGAGAAGGTTTTTGCGAACAGTACACGATAAGCTAAAAGAACTCTAAAAACAGTTCAGGAGTAGGCGAGGAACGTTTTAAACAGAACGAACAGTCCTCAGTATGTAAACTCATGATCTCCGCTTTATTGACTTGACAGCGTTCTAAGCTGACACCCTGGGTACTTTCATGGAAAAAATCATCTCCGAAAGGCTGATCAGCGCAATTAGACCTTTACTCGACCGTACGGTTTTGAAAGTGGGATTATAAGGTGAAAGGGCGTCTATTGACTGCCGATGGGCGATGAGGAATAGCTAACCAGTTGGGCCGGTCAACTTGCTTCCGTACTAAATCATTTAGCATGTAACCAACCGGTCCCAGAATCTGATGAGCATTTGATTGAAACACATTCCTCAATACGGACCTCCGCTCTCAGTAACACTGAAATTATATCGGCTGTCAGGGCCTTAAAGAACAACAAGCAGCTGCCATAGATGTCATCCCAGCAGAACTCTTCCAAGTCGCACACAACATCTCCTATTCCGAAGATTAGTAGGTCGGAATGAATATCAAATTGCCTCAGAAGGGAAATCTGACAGAATGTGGAAACTGGAGATGGATATGCGTGCCATATCCATCCAGTAGTAGTCGAATTAATAACTACAGTAATGCCAGAAGGAGTTAACACTTGACCATGAACGTGCAGTCTTTCGAATTTTTTCGGGCTGTATCCTCCTGCATCGCTCAATCTGTTCTCACGTGGTATAAGGCAGGTATTACGTAGAGCCAGGGGATACGATGGATAGGACTAAATGACTTTAAGCCGATAAGCGATCGCCTAACTGTGATCCGCAGCAAGGCATCATTCTAAAAGATCAGCCTAATATATACACACGCTCCTACCGACGAACCTGAAAACTCTATCCTGTCCGGAGTGAGATGTACTCGGGGACTTCAATACCAAATTCGTTAAGAACAACATCTTTGAAGGATTAGTCGCAAATCTTGCTAACAGCTAATGACCTTCGCCTAATCAATCTTGCAACAGCTCTAGTAGCGCTAGGTTTCCAAGACTGTGTGTCTATTCAACTTGTCGCTCTCCAATGGTCGAATCGCCATCCAAATCAACGACTTGCTATTAGATGAGGGACATGCATCCAGTTTTTTCAATGCGCAAACATTCAGAGGTGCAAACGTCGACTCTGATCACTTTCTTGTTGCAGTCAAATCTATAGTACGTGAAGAGGTTGCAAACCGCACAGAAAAACAAATTCAAAATTGTAAGCCTTGCGCGACTGGAGTAGCCAGAGTCTACGCAGAGCGTCTGAGCGAGGAACTCTCCGCTGTGCATTCAATCAGTATCGCGACATCATCCAAGAGGTAGCCGAGACCACCGTAGGCTAACAGCCACCACAGAAAAGGAGCCCTGGTGGGATGATAAGCGCGTACTCCAGGAAAACGTGACAGAAAATGCACATTGTAAACGCTGAAGCGCAAAACAAGAGCAGATTGGGAAGAGTATGGAGCCAGAAGAAGGGAGGAGAAGAAGATCTTGCTTAAAAAGAAAAGGGCCTATGAAGTCTCCCAGCTCAAGGATATCGCGATAGAAATAACATCCGCATGTTTTTCCAGAAAGCTACGCTACAGGCAATTGGCTTCAAGTGCGGAAAACAGGCTATTCAAAACAGTGAAGGAAACCTAGTCATCGAAGCGCAGGGAATATTATATGTGTTTAAGCGGCTACTTAATAGACATCAGGTGATAGGACAGGAAGAGAACCCACATCCAGATTTTCACACTAAGACCAACGAATTTCAAACCTCGACTCACGATCTTTCCATCGTCTTCAAAGCCCCATATGACAACATCCATCTTCTTGAGCTCTACACGGCGATGGTCGAATTCGGAATCCCGGCAAAACTGATCCGACTGAGTCGCGTGACGCTGGAAGACACACGGTGCTATCTGCAATCTGGAAAGAGTTCCTCTGAACTAAAACTAAAGGGTGGGAGTGGTTAAAGAAAGTTAGGACGTGAGGCATAAGTGGAAATAAGAACGTTCTTGAGGGAGAGTTTGCTAAGGTGGTAGTCGAAGAGAGACAGAATATCGTTAACTTCACGAAGCATTCTAGGCATTGGCTCCAGGTGTCCGTAATTTGTTCTGTGAAGATTAAGCCGGAAAAGTAGCACAGACCCAAAATTGCGTGGGTTGGTGTTAAAAGAAATAAGTTGAAGTAAAGAAGGACAATCGATATTAGCAAGAAAGGGATTGTAAATTTATAAGTTTCAGCCGATCAGCCTATGGTGGTAAGTTTTGGCCATCATCCCAGAGAAGACCACGTAAAGCAAATCGTAAAAACCTGCGTTGAACAACTTCTATCCGGAGGCTGTGAGTTCTGTAGCAGGGTGACCAAACTTGGCTTGCATATTCAATAAGAGGCCTAACAAAGATTAAGTAGAGGGATTTGGTAACATAAGGATTGGAAAACACCTTAGGCCAGCGCTTGATGAAGCCAAGGGCAGAGTTGGTATTTTTAATTATATTGTCAATGTGAGGACGGAAATTGAGTTCCTTATCACAGATAACACCTAAATCACGCAACTCATTCACTAAGGAAACAGGACTGCACTGGATTTCAGCAAGGAGATGCACTGTCATATGATTTCTTCAATTTAGTCCTGGAACGGATAGTGCACAAGGTAGGTGTTAACTCGGAAAGCACTATCTTCAACAAATCTGTGCAGATGCTGAGATACGCAGACGACGTCGCGACGTCATCGGTCGCTCCCAGCACACCATCATAGATGCTTTTACGACAATTGAAAAACATGTTGCCGACAAACAAAGAAGCATTTGTCCACCACCTAGAACAAAACGTCGCTGTTGACAATAGCAACTTCGAAGTGGTTCAAGAGAGTACCTACCTCGGAGTAAACATCAGTTCCACGAATGGCTCCTAGTGGAGAACTTTCTGTTCTAGCCAGCTGTTGTTGACTCTCGTCCAACTCAAATCCGAGTGGAAGAAGAGAAACCTCAGCGCCAGTGGAGGAGAAACCGACTTAACGCTTCGACTTCAGGACAGTTTCATTAACGAGGGATATGATCCAGATACATTTTCGTTTGACGTTGACGAGGAAGAACAGATAAGTACCGGCAATGACATGACGTCTTGTTAAAAATGGACCAACAAAGGAACAGCCTACACGATCTTCAACAGAAAATGGGTGAACAAAAGAACGTTCTACAGCAAAAGTTCGAAGAAATCGATGACAAATTTGATTTGATAGAAACTCTATCTCTTCTCCAAGAATGCTGATGAAAAATTCGAAAAAATGAACAGAAAAGTTGAGCAACTGGTAAGAGAGCTCGACACAGTGCGAAAACAGAAGCTTCGAGAATGTTCTTTCACCGGTCCAAGGAGAAAAGTGTTGAAGTTCCCTCATTCGATGACCAAACCTCATTATCATGGCGAACAACTGCAACAATGAGGAGAAGTACTTTGCCCTAACAGTGCCCATGCATGGTACTGCAGCAGAGCTACTGCAAGCAATTGACCTAGGACACCATAAAGACTATATGGGTTTAGTACAGGCTATTGAGAAATGGTTTGCAGGAGGTTTACAAGATCCAAAAGCAGCAACGAAGACAAACACTGCAGCAGCTCCAAGCAGACGTGAGTAGACTGGCGCATTTGTCATACCCTATCGCAGGCCAGGAAATAATCGACGAAATTGCAAAAGACGAATTTATCAGGAATCGCAGATTTAAAGCTACAGTCAGCAGTAAGGATAGCCGGAAAAACAAGCCTTGCTGAAACACTTGCCTTAGCAATGGCGATGGAAGCAGCCAATCAAGCTTCGAAAGGAACTCATTTCGTCAGGGAGCAAGCATCTGTTGAATACTTCTGCGCAAGACTAAATTCTGGAGAATGAGATACACCGCGGGAGAGACGAAGAATGCTCTGCTAGGATTGCGATAAAATAGGACATCTTCAAAGGCAGTGTAAAGAACCGGTGCGACGAAAAAGCTGCCCTCACTGCGGTAACAAACAAATAGAGGAAGAAACGGCTACCAAGGAGCCGGTTAAACTTCCCGAAGCCATCAGTTGGGAAATGCTTGAGCACCAAATTCGCGGGCCGGACCATTACCATCATCCAAGTCTCGCTGGCAGAACAATGCAATAAAAGTCTGCTGGGAGAAGTAGTCAGCGGTAAGGTAAAGTGGATAGCAAGAACCGGTGCCACGGCTTCAATCATCAAGAAGAATCTTGTGCAGAGTCTTGGTTGCAGCTTGCGAACATCTACTGGAGCAACGGTTAATGTATATGGTGAAGTACGCATACGAATCCAGCTGGCTGGAATAACCTTCTCTCACGTGTTTCTGGTGGCTGACGTACGAGTATGTGACGAGTGCATCATTGGTACAAACTTCATGACAGAATATGGACTAGTAGTCGACTTGGGGGCGCAAACCCTGGAATGCGGAAACATGGAAATAGCGATGATATACGGAAATCCCAACACTACCATCTTAAAAGTCGTCATCTGCCGTAATCATGTTCTAGAGCCTTCGTCGAAAGTAATTGTTTCGGCAAAAGTGGAAGATGGTCCTGGTAGCCACCGTTTCTGTTTAGTGGAGCCATGGTGGAAAGATCTTAGTGAAACCAAAGAACAACATGATTCTAAATCCAGAGATATTCGGTATAAAGGTGAAAAAGGGAGAGATAGTGGGAAAATGCGCACCTACGGAGTATATATTGACCACAACGGAAAATAGTCGTGCAACACCGGTCGCAAGAGTCCAGAGTATAAAAATCAAAAACAAAATCCTCAGCCTCCGTAATCTGGATCAAGAGTATTTGCTATATATTTCCTACACAAGGCAGAGAAGGTTGACGTACGCAACTTTTTCAACACCACATTGGCACCCGACCAATCCCCGTCAAGTTACAAGGCGTCTCCCATTGGCAAAACAAACAGAAGCTGCCGAAATGGTGTCGAAGATGAAAGTTAGGACCTGATTGAAGAATCGCAGAGTCCGTGGGCATCTCCGGTTGTCCTCGTGAAGAAGATAAACGGCAGAACGAGGGTTTGTGTAGACTACCGACATCTCAACGCTGTCACCAAAAAGGGCAGCTATCCACTATCACGAATTGACGACATTTGGATACGCCTTCTGGAGCGAAATGGTTCTCAACATTACGCCTTGAGAGCGGTTTCTAGAAGGTGGAGATTGATCGAAAAGATCGTAAGAAAACGACTTTCACTACGGGAAGCGGTCTTTGGCAGAGCCTGCATCAACTTGCGAAAAAACGCAAACAGTTCAGGTGATCTGAAAAGTGTGAAAGAGTATTCCAAGAACCCCAGCGGCATCCCACAGCCGGAAAAATGTTCTTCGTGGAAGCAGACACTAACAATGTTGGGGTCGAAGCTGTGATCTCTCAAGTTCGTGATGGTCAAGAGAAAGTGTATACGTATTACAGCAAGGTACTCTCCAGGTCTGAGCGGAACTACTGCGTAGCTCAAGGTAAGCTTCTGCCCTTAATTCTGGCAACGAAGCATTTCCATAAGCACTTCTATGGACAAAAGTTCATTCGTCGTACAGACCCTGAAGGCCAAGCTGCGAGATGGATCAAGCAATTGCAGGGTTACGACTTTGATGTACAATACTGCAAGGGGAAACTCCAGTCAAATGCTGATGTTCTCTCTCGTCGACCGTTGCCAATCAAATGTGAGCAATGCAACCGTATGGAAGCAAAAGACTACGCCATTATCCAAATAATCAGGACTGAGCCAGAACAGAGTTGATGCACAGACGAAATCCGTTCCTCCCAACAGGCGGATAATGACATTGAACCAATATTGTTCTGGAAGGAACACGAGGGAAGACCACGCTGGCAGGAGATATCGGATCGGAACCAAGCTCTGAAGGCGTGCAGAATGGTTTGCTGAAAAGAAAATGGGAAAGTGTAGATGGAACAGCATCTCGTATACAGCTAATCGTGCCACGATCCAGAAGCAGTGAAGTGCTTCCCGAAATACATGATGAAACCTCGGAATTAATAGGACATTTGAGAAGTCGGCTGAATGCAAAACAAGATGTCGAGAACTGGAGCAAAAAGTGCATAACATGTTCGGATATCAAGAGCCTAAATGCAACAATATAATGTCGGAGCACCATTCGAACATACGTTCCATTGAGATCGTTTGTCAATTTCCTGAAACCGTTAATGGCTATCGACACACCTCGTTGTCATCGATTATCTCAGTAGCCGGAAGGGTTCGTGATCCCAAATCTTGGGGCTAAGACGGTAGCAGAACAAATAGTCAACAACTGGGTGAGAAATACAAACTCAACCGTTAGCTCTTTCCACATACCAAGCCCCGGAATACCGGGATAATTTGTGCATTCCTTTTTGGAGGAGGACAAGCGTTCTGATGCCTTCGACGTTTGAGGCTATTCCCATCCTTGCGTTGAGTTGTCTCTGAATGAGCTGGCGCTCTGTCCTTGGCTTAGGATGTAATCCTTAGAAACCTCATCCACTGTGAATGTGATGGTTTCGCCTCCGCTCTCCTCCTTAGTGACTCTTAGGGTCCGCTAGCTTTTTGTAGATACGCCGGTGGCTAGGAAAGGTCCTTGGTAAGGTTGTTTGCTGCTAGGGCGAACACAACTCACGTGAATAACTTGGGAACCTTGTGTCTTTGCGTTTTTCCATGATTTGATTCTATCTACTGCAAAAATTAGCCAAATCTCAGGATCGGACAAATTTTGTAAAATTTGTCCATCTCTTCTAGGAGACTCTTCCTCACTAGCTTCATCCCCTGGTCCATAAAGATCTGCTCTTGATGCATGGAGCTCTTGATAGTGACCTTACAGGAACTTAGAGACATCCAAATACAAAGGGGAAAATAGTAAAATGGGTCGAGGAGAGTTCCAACCCGAATTGCGCCATACAATGGAATCCACCTACCCAATCAGGCAGTCGAATAGGCCGTGCCGGAGAAGAACGGTTAACGAAGATTTGCGAAGACTGAGATTAATGTGGAGGGAACTTAAGTACATTGCAGAACTCAGAATCCACTCCGATGATGTGGACGAACCTCTTGGCCTTTATCTAAGATTAGGATTAACCGAAGCGTGGATATGTGGTTAAATATAGACTTACCAGTCCTAAAAGGGCACTGATAAAGGTTAATCAGATTGCTGATAAGTTTCTTATGAATCGGACATACGATGCTGACGTGCCTGCCTGCATTCTTCAATAAGCCAGGATTTTCATTGGCGTGGTAGAGTGAAATCCAGCACAGTAGTAATGAGACTTCTGACGGCTTCTCGGCATATATGCTACTAATCTACAGTGCTTGACGCGGTTGGTATAGGGCTTCTCGAAATATTGAAGTATAAATTATCAGTAGAGGTTCTGGTGGTTTGTTTCGTTGCAACCGTTCAATGCAAATCTCTTCATACTATTTCGCCCTTATCTCTTATGAAGCCTGAGATAACCGGCCCGCAACTAGGTAATGGCCATCCCGGTTATCTGGAAGACTGCCTTGCGTGGTGTGCCAACGCTCATGGAAAATATGATTGTCGTAAAAGTCGAATGAGAGATATTGACAGTCTGGTACTACTTTATGCCAACCTTAACACAAGTGTACATCACAAACCTTGTGCGGACAAAATTCAGACAGAGAAAAGGTGGACCAACAAACTCCCTCGTCAAAGCGAAACGGAATAGAGAACAGCATTCAGCCTCAGGATTCAATTTTAAACCACTCAAAGCAAGCGACCCAGGATGTTACTCGTATGTCACTTATGTCTGGCAAACTTACTTGGGTGCGTGTTTAACAAAAGTGTTATCTCCGTTACGTAGCCAGAACAAGGCGTCTCTTGTCCCGAGGGACAGCAGAAAGGCCGCCGGTTTGCAGTTAGGAAAGACATGCTCAATGCAGTGAGAGAAAGAAACAGACGCAATAGTTAAAAAAGTCCCTACGAACGACGCAGGATTCAGATGCTGAGAAATCCTCCACTGAGCCTTGCCTAACAAGTTCTTCAGAGATCTTATTTCAAGCGATCAAAATGTGACCTTGGACTTGTAAACATTTGTGTGAACAACATCTGAGATCTGGTAGACAAAGACAATTGAGGGCCCCCTGTGTATCGTAATGTGTAGTACTGCCCCTGCTCGCTGCACTGATATTATAAATGAGCATCACATCCAACTTCGGATATTGTGTGACATAAAAGAAAGAACTCCCGAACAAGGAAGGTATTATGCTTAATAGCGCTTCGGCTTCGGCTTTGGTCCCGTTATGTTTTTTTTTTTTTTTTAATTAGCGTGCGCTCAAAGGGTTAAGGTACCCTTTATAATGTTTCCATATAGCGCGGAGTGCTGGGGAGGAAAGAAAGAGAGATACCGATGTACGTTCATTTTGAATGTTTGAAGGTTATAATGGTCAGGAAATAAAGACCGCGGCAAGGCATTCCATAAGCGAGGTGTACGACTTAGGAAAGAATCACGATATTTCAATGTACTTGTACGTCCGAAAGTGGGCTGGAGGGTAAACTGATGAGCATTCAAAGCGAGACGAGTGTTACGGTTAAAGGTTTGAAGGGGCGGAATGCTACTGCCAATTTCAATGGAGCACTGGTGGTGAAAATAGCGATAGAGTAAGGTGAGACGGGAGACATTTCGTCGGTGTTCCAACTTGTCAGTTGACTGGATGATATTAGCATTACCTCTGAGTCTTATCGCACGGTTTTGAATCCTATCTAGCAGGTGTAGAGAGGTTTTAGGAGTACCTCACCAGATATGGGCACTGTACTCCAATTATGGGCATATGAATGCCTTATACGAGTATATTGAGGCTAGATCAGAGGGGGAGAAGTATTTCTTACATCGTTTAAGGAATTATTTGCGAGATCAAATATTTGGTCATTCCAACGTAGGTTGTTATTGACACACATACCGAGAATAGAAAGTTTTCCGGTTTCGACCATTCAAGTGCCATTCATGGATAATGGCTGGGTGTTAGATTTCACTTTGTTGATCGTTCCCCAATTGGTGATGCTGCTTAAATCGGTATTTAATTAGTATACGCTGCCGTTCTCGTTCTACAGCCGAAGAACATGGACGTACTCGTAAGTCCGGAAACGAATGTGAAAAACAGAGAGTACTGTCGACAGCAAAGGAATATATTGGACTAGAAGTAGCAGACCAGAGATCATTGATAAAAATTGAAAAGAGTGTCGGAGACAGAAAGTCCTGGGGCACACCAGCATTTATTTTGCGAATATCGGACTTGAAACCATCCAAGGCAACGTGAATTGAACGTTTCGAAAGGTAATTTCTAATCCATTGAAGAATAGTGTAGTCGATCCCAAAAGAACGCATTTTCGACCAAAGAGGCTGATCCCAAACTTTGTCAAGTGCCTTGAAATGCATCTACTAGTATCTTGCTTTCGCCAGATTGATGTACGCTTTGGTTCCACTTTTCGGTGACACATGCCATCGATCACCTGTGGACCTGTTGCTACGAAAACCGTACTGCCGGTCATTGAGAAGATTTCGTGCTTCGAGATATTCCATGAATTGAGGGTTTATCAGCTTTCCCATGACCGTGGAAAAGATGAGCGTAAGTGCAATGGGTCTGTAGGAGGAAAGAGAAGAGGATTCCCCTTTTTTTAGTGACGGGCTGGACAAATGCTATTTTCCTTCTACTCAGAATAGGACTGTCAGGATTGATCGAAAAGCTTGCGGAATGGTTTTGCCAGCGTGGAAGAATACCTCTTCCGCGTTTTGGTTTGTTTACATTTCTTTTTCATTTGTTTCCACAACTGTTGACTGTCAAAAGCAAGCAAAAGTTGAGCCTTCATTACGAATACTAAACCTACAGTGTTGGCCAAAACAGCAACTGCGTAGTAAATTCACATTTTATAATAATCCCGACCATTACTATTTTGATTACTACACAACACCTTCTCGGCAGATTCTCGATCAGATTGGAAATTATAGAGCTTTGGATGTCTTTTTCAAGCCTGGAGATAAATATAAAGCTCGTCCATATTCCTGCAGTTTTCCCGAAATATTCGCCGATTTGCAATCTCCCATAGATCTTTTATCGGGTTGAGATCGGAGGACTGGGCTGGCCATTCCATAACCTTGATTTTTTGATCCCGAAACCACTCTGGAGCTATTTTTAAAGCATATTTCGGATCATTATCCTGCTGAAAAATCAATTTCAATCGCGATTCCTCCTCAGCATGTGGCAGTTTAATGTTTTCGTAAATAAGTCGGACCATAATTCCATCTATTTTATGTTTCCAACCAATTTCATGTCCAAAGAAGTATCCTCAAGCCATAATGTTATCTCCTCCATGCATCACAATGCCCTTTAAGAATCGAGTATCCAATACTTCATTGAATGGCCTGCAAAAGCCATCTGACCGCTTGGATTCGTCGGAAAATAGCACCGTTTTCCACTTCGATACTGTGTGGAAATACTTAATGTGGCTGTTTGCAAATTTCAGTCTTCCTCTTTTGTGTTTGGCTGGAATAAATGATTTCTTTGTTATCCTGAATGTTGAAAGACCACCATCAACAGCCCTCCGACGAAGTGTCTTGGCACTAACTTTTGTACTAAACTGGTTTTGTAATTCCCTTGATGACCTAAAGGAATTACTCTTTATCATCCTAATGATCATTTTGACTTCCCGGTATGAGATAGAATAGTTTTTGGATAATTCAGATTGTGAAATATCACTTTTACAGTGTGTTTGACAAAAGCGTGTGGCTCGTAAAAACTAACCCGTTAGTCGCAGACGATAAAAATTTTTGGTTTCCGTTAGAATTATTCCTTCTCTAAGCCGCAGTCAAATTTTACTTTAGTTGCATCTTGTTTTTAAAAGTTACGTCGTTGCTAATCCACGAAGACCAAAATTATCCGTTACAGCTGCAGTAAAGTATCTCAGAAAGTCAGAGAGTTTTGTGAGGAAGTGGGTGAAATGATTTAGCGAACATGGAAACCTTGATGATTTGCCAGAGCGGGGAAAAAACAGAAACCATTTTAAGAGCCGTTAAAAACAAAGTGCTTAAAAATTTTCGCAAAATTATCAGAGAAAAATATTTTAATTACAAAGCCGTTGCGGCCAAGCCTTTGTTAACCGAAAAAGATTTCAGTGGGCTCGCCTTTACGACGATATGGACCAGTCCAAAATTAGCGAATTGACGAAGCTGTTAGTGAAACTGTCGTCTAACGAACAGTGGAACATCCGGCAAAAGTGCATGTTTATGGCTGTTTCTGTGCGGCGGGTTCTGGAAAATTTGTGACCATTACCGAGTATCTCGATGCTCAAAGAATGATCCAACTGTGCAAGAAAGAATTGCTGCAATCTGCTGAAATGCTATTCGGACATGGATAGGCCCCTACAAGATGACAACGATCGTAGTCGTATCTGTCAGGGCTTCAAAGATAGAAATGACGTCAATATGTTGGATTGGCCATCGCAGTCTCCGGATACCAATCCGATTGAAAATGTCTCCAGACTTATGAAACAAAGGATTAAAGGAACAAATTTAAGGACAATAAAACTGCTTAAGCTGCTTTTAAAAAAAATTTGGTGACATTTACCGCAGGACTAAGCAAAAAAAATGGCTCTAAGTTGTGGAAAAATGTGCAAGGCGATAATTGGGAATGGAGCAGACTGGACAACATATTTCGTACATTGCGCCACAAGGGTAATATTAAAAGCTTTAAAATAAATAATTTTGTTTCCCTAAGTCAAGCGGTTGTTTTCTTTTAAACCACACGCTTTTGTCAAACACACTGTATATTCGTTAATAATTTTTTTTCTTTAATCTCATTGGAGTATTTATTTCGGGCCACAGCAGACTAATACACGCGAATGAGTCAATTATCTTTTTTTTTAATCCTAACAATTAAGATATGGGTAGTTTGGTCAAAGTAACGATTTTCTAAAACGGAGAACTTTAAGGAAAAATTACGGAATAAATTGAGTTGTTTTAGTTTTGGCCAACACTGCAAGTCCGAAGCTCAACGCGATATTGTGATAGAAAGCATTGAATTCCTAGAGTGGGACTTGAAACGTCACAACGAAGCCAAAGCCGAAGCCGAAGCGCTTTTGCGTTTTAGCCATTACTTTGCAAAATTAATCTATTGTAATCTTCTTGAAAGTAAATAAATATACTTAGTTTAGACTCAGTAAATTCAGCCTCCAGAGTAGCCTTGCATTCTCGAACTAGCTTGAAAGTGGTGAGGCGGTTTAGCAAACCCTTAAACGCAACTTGGTACAGATACTTCTCATTCTCCACTCATTCCTCAAAATATAATTCATTCCCGTCAGCTCCTTCGTTATCACAAAACACATAAGCGCGGCATTCTAGATCGGTTTTGGTGCCATTTGTGAAGTCATCAGCAACAGATCATTTCTTTTTAAACTAAAAACGACTTTGAGAGTAGCGCTTGATATTATTATTACGGATCCAGGCGTGATAGGAAAAGCTCGTTGTAAAGCAACGTATTTTCGTGAAAGCTCGCTGAAAGCTACCAGTGAACCGGCAAATATGATATGATTGGTCTTACCATAGCCATATAGATCCAAAGGACCCTCCTTTGTGTTAAGCTCCATGTATTACCGAAAACTCTTTTACACTGCATTTGGAGATTTTCGACGCATTAATTGATATGCTTATCAACCGCACATGCCCTTTAGAGCTTAGTCTCCTGAAGTAAAGAATCATTCAGAGATAAAAAGATACCGATGGGATACTTTATTTAGGATAAATTAAAAAATCCAGTATGTGCATACATACGAGTATATAACATTTTCAAAGTGCAATTTCTAGGGACAACCCTTGACCATAGAAAAAGCCAGAATCTGGACATGGACCAGCAACAGTCTACTTGGAAAAAAACGAGCCTCAATCTAAAAATGGTACTATGGGTGTAGCAATTGCTAGACCCATAGTCAACTATACCACATCCATTTGGTGGAGTTAAGCGAAACAAAGTTCAACACAGACCAGTGTTGTAATAAATTGCAAGGTATCACCGCCATATTTAAAGCTCAAATACATACAATAACATAGATGCCATAGAGCTCTGCGTCAGAGGTAACCATGCAAATAAGTCCATTCGTATCACAAACAAACATTTAGGTTCTCTCTGTTACTAAGTCAGCCTACTTTCCTTTTTTCTGTGAATGCCTTGTTGTGGCAAGAAGGTTTAAGAGACAAAACAAACAACTGAAAGTTCTGAAAAGAACCCAGGTGAGACGTTGAACTAAACGCCAAAGACGGCCAGGCTTGACTTTAAATTGTTGTACATTATGGCAGCCAGCTCAATCTATTTATGCGCTCCATGTTCCACTTGCAATATCGACAAAACGTGTCATGTGTTTATCGTGAACACCTGTCATGATTGACATAATTTCACGACATGCCCTAACATCCATGTGGGCCAGATATACGCCGGACCATAGCTTACCGTGTTTCAGCAATATCAAATTCGGAAGCTGTGTTAGGGCCACTAGGCTCCACCCTTGGCTTAAGCCGAGGTGGATCTAAAACCTCCTGCCGATTTTAGGGTCACACCACCCAGCACTCATAAGGACATCCTGCTTTTGGAAAACCCTTCCCGGGATTTTAGGTTTAAACTACAGGCACCGGAGTCCAAGGTGCCCAACCTTTAATAGAGTTAATCTGAAGTCGATTAGATCAGTATTGCTCTACCCCCGTTTATTTCAGACGTAGCTTTTGATTTTTCAACCGCGCCTGGAGCACGAATTTGAAGGCTCCAACCAAAACACCAAGAAAAACCCCCTCCCAATTTTAGCCCTGACCCGGGGGCTGCTAAATCTTCCGACTCTGATGACTCCTGCTGCTGTTTCGACGACACGTTCAGTAGATTTGATTGCAACGGAGCAGAGAGTACCAGAATGACTTTGTTGCGGCTAAACTGCATCAGAACACATAAGCATTTAGCTATGTGCTATTTTCGATTGCTTCCTGTGACAAAACGGCCTCCAAAAGAGGAACACTCTGAAACTGAAAGAAGCAGTAGAGCAGAAGGAAAATAAATGAGGTAAACGCACGACGCAAGTGCTAAAGGGGCTGCAGAAAGGGAACAGATCGACGAAAATGACCCCCACTGAAACCAATCAAGCTCTCGGAATTGAACTGCACCTTTTTTTTCGCCTCAGCCAGGAGTAAGAGGGAAAAAGTTTCTGGCATTCCCTCTGCTGATGGCTTTCCCGCTGTTCGCTTATGAGTTCCGCACAATTCTTTTAAGTATGCGATCTCGTTTAAGTCGTTTCCAACTTTGACGGAGCAACGAGCGTTCTCCATCGTCATTCTGCCTGCACAGACGGTCGAGTTTGGTAAGGATGCCAAAACCTAATCGATGAAAAGATGGTGGGTATCGAATTGGATTTCTTGAATTTTTTTCAAGATCTGCGGACAGCGAACATCGATTATGGACTTTCTTAGCCTGAAACCATACTGATAGGAACCAATCAGGTTATTGACGAAGGGTTGCAGATGCCTATACTTATGCCTCTCCCTAGAATACACGCTCTCAATATTGTCGATCGCGCACTTCTCATACTCCTTTTTCATTTCCGGGAGAAGTATTTCGTTTCTAAAACTCACGAGCGGCCCGTTCTTCATTGCATAGCCGCTTTGTACTCTTCTATTTAGCTTCATGGCATTTTCAATCAAACCAGGGATTTATTGTTGGTAGTTGGATGAAACCCAGCACATCAGTTACGACGCCTCTGAGAGTACGTTGACAGCGTTGCCTCTGGTATTCGGTACTTGGTGCTGGCAGTATAGGAATTGTTGAAAGATGTCGGTATACCCGTTCGGGAACGATTTCGCCGGTCTATTGCAATTCCACCTTTTCTGCGTTATATCTTCGCACAGAGGTTCTTCTTTGTTGTAGCACTTGACAAATCGGCATTGGTATCTGGTCTGAAACAAGCTAGTAATCCGAGTCAATGTTGGCTGCCTGAAAGGTTTGAACGTCCAGAATACTGGAGGCCTGCCCTACATCGATCGCAAAATGAACAATTTGTTTTAGCGCTGCTTGATCCGGAGACCGCCATCTTATTATTCTTAACCTAATGGGGCGAGGAGAAATGGTGGATGGGGGAGATGTTAAGGGAGTGGCATGTTGAGCAGTGCTTTTTTTATTTCGCTATTTAGGTCAAAGACTTCGGCGTAGTTGTTCGTTATACGCTACATTCTAGATATGGGTTCAAAGTGACCGTAGTTGGCGCGGTGAGTTCGGATCAGGAAGAGTGGGACAGATCTTAGATTACGGGAATTGGAAGTGAATGAAATATTTTGCGTTATTCTCGGACAGTCGATATTTCCAGCCAGAAACTGGTGGATGAAAAGTACATCAGCGATTTCACGACGTTTTTTTAGGGTATGCATGCTAATTAGTTTTAGCCTATTTTCGTAGTGGGGTAATCCATATGAATCGGCCCAAGATAGACCACAAAGTGCGAAACGGATAAACCTGCGTTAGACTGCTTCAATTCCTTCAATGTGGATTAGTATATAGGGTGACCAAACTTGGCTGCAATATTCGAGAAGAGGCCTTACAAAAGTAATGTACAGGGACTTTGTAACTTAAGGATGGGAAAATTCTTTTGACCAGCGTTTGGTAAAGCCAAGTACAGAGTTAGCTTTATTTATAATGCTGTCAATATGTGAGTCAAAATTTAATTCTCTGTCACAAATAATTACTCGGTCCTGTACTTGGGTAGTGGACGCAATAGGCTCATCGCAGATGAAGTAATTTCTTGGACGGGTAGGTAGACGTTTACGGGAATAGGTTATCGCTTGGCACTTGTTGACATTAAGCTCCAGAAAGTTTTGGTTGCACCATACCGAAAACGTATTCAAGTCATCTTGCAGGCAATGGGAGTCAGAAGGCAATGAAATGACCGGAAATTCTCATGTCATCACCGAAAATGGAAAGATTAGAATTCGTTAAAATGAGGTTTATATCGTTAGGATAAGGATGATTGGCGCAAGGTGACTACCCTGAGGGACACCATATGTTGCCTTAATGGGGTCGGATATTGAAGATCTGAAGATGACCCTGTATTCTCGGTCTTCTAAATAGGATTTGGTCCATGCCACAAAATGAAGGGAAAAGCCAAATTTTTTAGTTTAAAAATGATAAGTTGATGAGAAATTTTATCGAATGCCTTGCTTAAATCAGTGGAAATTGAATCGACTTCATCACCGTCTTCTAAATCACGAAGCGTCCTAGAGACGAACTCTGTTAGGTTAGGGGTCGTTGATTTACCTTTCATGAAACCGTGCTGATTTGTACAGGTAGTTGGCTTACAGTACGGTAGTAGTTGTTGATAGATTATGCTTTCAAAAATGCTATGGGCTTATAATTATCGACTTCGGCCTTACTTCCTTTTTTATGAATAGGGATGATGTAGGGTTCCTTCCATAGGAAAGCGAAAGCACCTGTTGAGACAGACATGTTAAATAGTGCAGCAAGGGGAGGACCGAGGTGGGTAACACACTCTTTCATTACAATAGCCAGAAGGCCATCAGAGCCGGACGAAAAATCGTCTTTAAGTTTGGTAATGTTTTCAGATACCAAAGATGTCGTTATATATAGCGAGACGGATCACGTCTCAGGATAGTTTCTCATATAGTTAAAGTAATTAGGATCGGGTTCAGCTGTTTTCTTAGAAAAGGATTTGTTAAAATGACAGGCAAAGAACTTTGCAATGGTTTTTGGGTCGGCAGAAGATTCGCTAAGAAATTTGAGAGTAGATGGGTAGCCGTATGACTTTCTTTTGATATTAACAAACTGGTAGAAGCGTTTAGGGTCCGAGACTAAGCTAAATTGCATGCGGTAGACGTACTCAAAGTAAAGAGACTCACAAAGTTCAGAACGTGTAAGGGCGTCTCGAGAAAGGCTTCTGTGTTTTCTCCACTTCAAATTCGGCAATTTTGCTTGATTACCTATCCTTTTAACTAAAAATGGGCCTCATCGGAGAACAAAATTTTGCGTTGAAAATGAGGATCATGCTGATTCATGTTTTCGGCCCATTCACAGAATCTATGACGCGTATAATGGTCACGCGGCTTCAACTCTTGCACAAGCTGGATCTTATAAGCTCTTAAGCCAAGATCTTTCCGTAAAATCTTCCACAAAGTGGATGGGCATAGCTCCAATTGCTGTGCACTATAGCGAATCGGCTCATTCGGATTCTCCTGAACAGTGCGCTCCACAACGGCAATAATTTCTTCTGTTAGCTTTGTTTGTCAACTTTGGGAATGCGTATTATCCAGTAGATGGTGCGGAAACGATTCATCGTGTTCCGAATAACTTGCTCAGATGGACAATTATGTCGACCGTAAAATGGACGTAGCGCGCGATAAGTTTGGCGAACCGAACCATGGTTTTCAAAATAAGTTTGCATATTTTACACTCGTTGTTCTAGCGTTAATCTACTCATCGTAAAATGGTGGAATGTACTAACCACAGATCAACTTTCAATTGCCAAATTGACAATCTGTGGAAACAGTGTTGCCAGTTTAAAAATTAAACCTCTAAAAAAAACACCCTTTACATATGTCTTGTCGAGGTGGTCGTAGAAATATTCTTTGGTTGCATCGTCCTTGTCTTCCGTGGGGCCATGGGTTTGTGTTAGCGAATTTAGCCTTGATGCGGATTGTCATAATACGCTCGCCACGTGTCGAAAGCTCAAGATAGCTTGCCTGAGTCTGCCGCGTATAACAAACCCGCACCCGAATAAGCGCTGTTTCTGTTCCCTATAACAATCACCACAGTAGATATCACAGTTTTTCATTCTCCGTTGGCTCGGCCCATCCCATCGCACTTTCTAGATGGCGGTGATATCTGCATGATGGTAATCAAGGGCCTCTGCTAATAATTGTTCGGCGGCCTGCTAAAAGTCCAGATTCAGAGGTCGTTGTCCTTTAATTACCTGTCAGAGTCAAGAGTAGATCCGGTATTATCCGAGCTGGTTCGTCACATTTTTTATCTTTTCCGCAAAACGTTATGATCTTTATGACAGCGTATGCCAGTATTAAGCTACTACGCGCTTGCCATTTTAGTCTGCATTAGTAAGGATTTGCTACCGAGGCAACTTTTGGGATTTAGGGCAGGCACTAGGCTACGAACTAGATTGTTGCGCTGCTGGCCCAATTAAAGTCATAGGATAGTCAGAAGTTCGCCGCGCAGATTTCCGAACGTTACAATAGAAAAGTTAACCTTTGAAGTAATAAGCTATTTTGGCTGCCCTGACCTCTCATCAGACAGAATTGCACTTACCAATCACCGACTTTTTTGGACTTGTATGTATATAAGACCAACAGCAGTCGGGCTCCATCGCACACAAGTATGGACCTTAGCGAAAATGAAGATATTTTTGGCCATTTGAACGCAAGACTCTTCAAATGAATTTTGGCCCCATTTATCAGCACTTAACAGCAAATTCTACGACCCTTACTACCTCATAGAGCTGATTAAAAATATGCTCAGCAGTAGCCTGGGATGGCCAGAAGCGATTGGGCCAGAGAGACAACGAGTGGAAGGAAGTCTCGATTTAGGAGGCACTCACGATTAGAATCGAACCTCTACCACTTCCAAGTAACCACTTTTCTGCGTACGTCAATGTCTGTAAATACAGACCAGCTGTTTTGGCACTTAGTGAAACACAGGTAGATCACAGCCCACACCTCTCAGATCATTCTGATCTAAAGCACCTAGTTACAAACTGGTGCCATTATTCTTCTCTCACAGCGGTCTTGGTGGTTAAATTCCATCTGCGAAAGCAAATTATCCACTACTGGTTTATTTACAGAAGCCCCACACGAGTTTGATGCGTTGTCTGACTTCATTCAACGAATTGGATCCCTATATCCTCATACTGAAATCGTTATTACGGACGATTCCAATATACACAATTCTGGGTGGCTTCAACATTCTGGACAGAAAACACCCGAAGAACGGTGTGTTGAGAATTTGGTTGCGGAAAATAACCAAACCCATCTTGTAAATGAGCCCACACGAATGCCAGACGTTGATAGCCATACCGCTAACACCCTGCACTTGTTTTTAACTTCTCACCCTGATAAGTACACCGTTGATGTGCTCTCCCCTCTAGGCTCGTCGGACCATTGTGTCATATCAGCTAATTTCTCGTACACCGACCACACAGTTACGGAAAAGGTTCCTAAAAGAACCATATGGCAATACGAGAAAGCCAATTGGAGCGGACTTAACAGCTTCTTCAGGAATTTTAACTGGTCGCTGTGCTTTCTCGATGGACGACGTGGATGCCACTGCTGATATGACCACAGACACTATTCTCTTGGGAATGCGATGCTGTATCCCTCATCGGATGAAAAGTATCAAACCAAAAGAAAAGACGTGGTGCGGTACGAGCTGTAAAGATGCAATCAGGGTTAGGGAAACGTTTTTTAGTCCTTCAAGACCAACCCGACAGAGGAAAACCGAAAAAAGTTCAAACGAGCCAGCAATGATTGCAACGCCTTTCTTAAGCGTGTGAAATTTCAAAACGAGCAGAAACTGAGGCAAAAAATACTACAATGTCCCAAAGGAAGTAAAAATTTTTGGCTGTTCGTCAAAAACATTACAGCTGTCAGCTCTTCGGACAAGGCCAATCTGCTTGCTGCACATTTTGCGTGTAGTAGCAAGAGTTCTTAAAGATCTTAACATTCACAAATCCGCTGGTCCAGATGGTATATCTCCCCTTCTTCTGAAGAGGTGTTCCTCCTCGCTGAAAAAAACACTGCGTAAGCTTTTTCATCAATCCTACTCTTTAGGACTCTTTCCGAGAAGATGGTAAACAGCATTTGTCCAGCCCGTCCCTAAAAAAGGCAAATCTTTCTCTCTCTCCTCCTACAGACCCAGTGCACTTATATCCCTGCTTTCCAAGGTCATAGTGACGCTAATAAATCGCCAGCTCACGGAATATCTCGAAACACGAAAACTTCTTAATGACCGGCAGTACGGTTTTCATAGCAACAGGTCCACTGGTGATTTGGTGGCATGTCTCGCCGACAAGTGAAACCAAAGCATACATCAATCTGGCGAAAGCGAGATAGTTGCATTTGACAGAGTTTGGGATCAGGCTCTTTTGTCGAAAATGCGTCCTTTTGAGTTCGATGACTCTCTTCTTCAATGGATTAGAAATTACCTTTCGGAACCTTCAATTTCAAGTTGTCTTCGATGGTTTCAAGTTTGATATTCACAAAATACGAGTAAATGCTGGTGTGCCCCAGGGCTCCGTTCTGTCCCCGACTCCTTTTTATTTTTATCAATGATCTCTTGTCTGCCACTTCTAATCCAATATATTCCTGACGACAGTACAATCTGCTTTTCATATTCGTTTCCGAACTCACGCCCCTGCTCTTCGGCTGTAGAACGGGAACGGTAGCGTATGTTTAGCTCATTAAATTCCGGTATTAACAGCATAAATAATAGGGGAACTATCAACAGAGCGGAATTTAATGCTTCCAAAACACAACGCTGTCTACTGTCGTTAAAGTAAAATTTAAATACTCAGCAATTATACATACATGAATGCCACTTGCATCGTCGAAACCGAAAAACTTTCCATTCTCGGTATGTGTGTCAATGAAAACTTACGTTCGAATGATCACATATTCGGTGTCGCCAAAAATTCTGCGAAATGTCTAGGTTTCCTCAAGCGATGTAAGAAATATTTCACCCCCTCTGACCAGGCTTCACTATATAAGGCATTTATCCGCCCAAAACTGGAGTACAATGCCCACATCTGGTTAGGTGCCCCTAAGACCTCCTTGCACTTACTAGATAGGATCCAAAATCGTGCGATAAAACTCATAGGTGAGGTCAGTATTACACAGTCACTCAAGACCCTCGAATACCGGCGTAATGTCTCGTGTCTCACTTTGTTTTATCGCTATTTCCACCACCAGTGCTATACTGAAATTGCCAGTAGCATTCCGCTCCATCAAATTTTTAACCGTAACAACCGTCTCGCTATGAATATTCATCAGACGTACTCTGAAATATCGCGATTCTTTCCCTGCCTAACTTCCTTTCGCCTGCACTATGTGCAAGCATCTTGTGCACGCGCCATAAAAAGTGGGTCCAAGGACCGGTATTACCGTTGAGGTAGACACTCGTCCGCCCACGACTGCTGCGCCATTCAAGTGAATAAATTTCCACAATTTGACAAATTAATAAAACAAAAGTTTTAATTTGAAAAATAATAAATTGAATTTATTTTCTTTTTTTAGCTTTTGCCATTATTTTTTTCTCATTCTCAACTATTAGTTTTTTTTTTTTTTTTAATTTTTAATATCAATTAAATATTGTTTTTGTTTTGTTTTTTTTTTTAAATATAAAACTTGGTTTTCGATTTTTTGTTTTGCTTTTCCTTTTATAAATAAAATACTAATTTTTCACTTATAATTTGTTTTTGTATTTTTTTTTGTTTTTTAGCAATAATATATCTCAATATAATGTCTTTAAATATATATATACTTTTTTGTTGTTTTCAATAATCGTAGAATTAATATTTACAATTAAAAATTTAGCTATAATCATCTTAAGAGCTAACCGTTGTTCTATGTACACAATGCATTTGCTTTTTTTTTCTTTAATTTTATTTGTTTAAAGAAGATTTTCTTGTTATTTAAGTTCTACAAATTTATTTTGGATTTGTAATTTGTTGAAGAAAATTTTCGTGTTTAGCATTTATGGGCGGTTGGGGAGGGGGGGGGGGGTGTTTGCTGGAAATACATAGTTCCGGAACTTTCCGGTGATAAATCTTCGATGCGATGTTTTTAGTGCTGAATGTGTGACGGTGAAAATGTCATTTGTTCGACGTTAAAGTGGAGACTTTTTTTTTTAGGCGCCTAGCTAATATTGCTATTTCGTTTTGAATAGAATTGAATTGCAACAATGTTAAACTTAATATTTCTGTCAACAATATTTCATTTTTATTTTTTAATTATATTTTCTTCTTTTTTTTTTCTTAATTAATACTTTTGCCTCCTTTAATCACTGACGTACACTTTGTAAGAAAATGACATTTTCATTTACAAAAAAAAAATTTAAAAAATTAAATCAAAAGCAAACAAATGCTAAACAGAAAACATAATTCAAGTTTGACTTCTTCAAAAACGAAGTAAACAGTTTTTTAATTATTTTTTTTTTGTTTTTTTTTTTGCGTTTTAATTAAATTTTTTTAAGTTTTCACAACCTGAGCAATATTACAATTATTGATTTTCATCAGTTTTATTTCGACACTATTGACAGTTCGAGTGACAGTAGTGATCAAAAAATGACAACAATTCAATTAGTGGAAGAGAGGCGCATGCAAGTTCAGCTAACCATTGTTATGCCAATATAACGAGTAAGAAACCTTCAAATTGACAGTAATTGTAGCAGGTACATAACTCTAGTTGTTGAACTGCTGTTGGTGTGCCACCTTCATTGAACTAAACAGGGCGGGTATGTTAATGTTAACTGCACATGGTAAGTTAAAACTGCACCCTTACAACTGATACTAACTGCCGACCATTATGTGCGCTGGATGTTCCAGCTCGTTGTCGTGGACGGACGAATAACGTGACGCGCTTAGCGCTGATACTGGTGAGACATTTTTGAATAGATCATCTGAAGATAATTTACATGTGGGCACCAATTCGGTGAATTCCGAACCGAGACCAAAGTCCATGTCTAGGAAACCGTATTCCCAGGTGGATGCAGCTGCTGCTGCCGCCGCTGCTGATGCAATAGACGATGCTGTCACAGAGGACGACGTTAGGGAGTACGTTGATGATGAAATTGTTGACAGTGTGGTGAAAGTTGTTGGTGTATTACTATTGTTTGCTGATACGCTGGTGTAAGACGATGAGGATGTAGACCCTGAACCGGTATTACTATTACTTTGCACCGTAGACGCCGTAAATGAGCCGCTTATTGAGACGGACGATGATGGAAGTGACACAGGTACCGCCGCAGGTGGACTAGTTGACGACGTTGCGGGTGGCAGAATGGTAAATAGGTCATTATTATTTAGTGGATCTAAAGCTGATTGGGAGGACAGACTTAACACAGAACTCCAATTGATTGAGCGATTTGAGTCATCTTCGCCATATCCTGAGTCATTATCACTAGATGTCGTTGTATTGCTGATTGACGTTATGGGCGCAACTGGTATTGGACTTGGGGCAGTTGGAAATGGTGTCGCTCGTCCGGATTGTGTTTCCCGAAACGGATAGTGATCATATGGATGTAGGGATTCAGTACTATTGCAGTGTTGTTGAAGATGCTGCTGGTGGTGCTGCTGTTGTTGTTGCTGGTGCTGTTGTGACGGTTGTGGATGCTGTTGATGCGGGTGTTGCTGTTGTGATGGCTGGCTATTAAAAGGACTGGACTTTGACATGGCATTCATATAGGGCGATTGTTGCGTACAATCACCATTTCGATTATCAGCTGCCTGCTGCTGGCTATGAAACTGGTTATGCTGCTGCTGCTGCTGCTGTTGTTGTTGTTGTTGCTGCTGATGCTGATGGTAGTCTAAATTTGTTACTCTAGCACAGCCCATGGCAGGTGAGTACTCTGTCGCCGCGTTATTTGCTTGCTGCTGATGCAATTGATGCTGATGCTGCTGTTGCTGTTGCTGATGTTGATGTTGCTGTTGTTGTTGTTGTTGTTGTTGCTGCTGCTGTTGCTGCTGCTGTTGCTGCTGCTGTTGCTGTTGCTGTTGATGAAGGTGATGACCATTTTGATGATGATGATTATGGCTACCATGATGCGGCAGATGATGATGCAAATGACTCTGATGTGGGTGATGGCCAAGATGATGCTGTTGTTGCTGTTGCTGTTGCTGATGCTGATGCTGATGCTGATGCTGCTGCTGTTGATGCATCTCTTTTGCTTCAGATTCAATTTCTCTATCGATATATTTCAATGTATTACATATTAGCACCGAACGGTATAATGATTGCTCAGACACTTGTCGGAAGCGGGATAATTTGAACATTGACAGATTTCGAATCTTCAGTCGTACATCTTTGTAACAATTCTTATTTGTATTGCACCATGTGCCAGCACGACCATCACAGCATCGTTTTAATGGATGCCTTGCATCCATTCCATTAACATTACCACCAACCATACTAACGCCACCCTGATTGGCCATACTAAAACTTGTCGGACTACATCCCAATTCCAGGTACGACTTGCCATTCTCTGCGCATCGAATCGTTTGCTGAGGTGGTGGATACGCCGCCTCAGGTGGCACATAAAATCCATTTTGCCCCGATGGATTACCCCATTGCGATGTAAATCCCGCCCCAGGACCCATTCTCAGGTGTTGATTACCCGTTCGCGAACAATTTTGCTGCGGAAATGGCTCTGAGTAGTAATTCGGTCGATTATTATAACCATGAGCAGGTGAATAGCTACGTTGCATTCCCGCTGGATTTCCTCCACCACCTCCTCCACCTGGACTGCCACCACCTCCGCCACTACCAATACCACCTGAACCGCCGCTGCCACCGCCGCCGCCGCCACCACCAGCCGGTGGACATGGATGATACCTTAATGGACAGTATGTTGGAATGATACTTTCTTCTTCCTCGTAATCATCTTCAAAATCATCATCATCATCGTCTAATTCATCGGCACTAAGAAGTGTCGTTGCCAGTGTGGAACGTGTTGAAATACTACCCCACGGGTCACTAGGGACCGCTACCGCTTGCAACTTCGATATACAATCAACTGGTTCGACATTATTCCATGGTTCACATGGCACTGCTGCCACAACTTCCAATTTAGCGATACTATCCTCTGTAGACGGACTGCAGTTTGCTATAGTAACTTGACTACCGTTGCTTCCGACTGTCACCGATTGAACATTATTGCAATTAACGACGCTAGTCTTGCTACTGTCATCACATGATGTGTTCTTATTTAAGTTAGTAATTGTGCCATTATTCGTTGGTGAAGAATTTCCTAAAATAATTGTAGTTGTTGTTGGTGTTGTTGATGATGTATTAGTTGTTGTTTCATTGTAATTATTGCTGCTGCTATTATTATTTATTGCTGGTGTCGACCATCGACTAGTTTTCACTGGTGGCGGACAATTAGTGTACGCATTTGCATCTTTACTATCAAATGTAATCTCATGTTTCCGCTTTGTAGCGGCAGTAGCTTGAAGACCCATTGCTGAATTAATCTGTAAAGAAAAATCATAAAATTATTGTAGTAAACGGTCGACATTTAGAATGATTTTAAATTTTAACGGTTCAGAAAAGTAGTGCCAAATTCCGCCGAAAATGCATAAAAATAAACAACTGAATGTGGTCCTTTAAAAAAAAAAAATGCTTTCTCACTTTCACCTTCGTTGCGGTGGTTGGTGCATGCTTATAAATCATAAGTGGCACCTCATAAAAATATTTATTGATCTACACCACAACGGTATAGTGCGAAAGTTACACACATTTTGTCGGTATGTAATATTTAATACATCTAATAAAAATAAATGAAGCAAAAGTTTCCCGCCAGGGTTTTCTCTGACATTTCGCTCGGAAAATCGGGGGAGTTGCTGTTGCTGTTGCTGTACTTGCTACCCAAATCCACATACATCCTGTCATTAGATACGTTAGATATACGACTATGTGAATGTATGTATGTACCTACATAATATTTGAAGCGCACAGAAGGGAGAAAAAAAGGTTATCAACGAAATGGATAAGACGATGACGACGAGGACGACAACGACAACGACGACGACGGCTACGGCTACAACCGAAGGCAGTGGGAGCAATGGCAGCACCAGAAATACAGAAAACCAAAAAGAGAAGAAAAAAAAAAAATCTGAAAATAATATCGAAGGAGACAATATCAACCCATGTGTACCACCAAAATACAGGTCCACCCAACCCCTCTCAATGAAAACGAAAATACAGAGCACAAAGTACAGAAGGTTGGCTATAGGGGGGGAGGGGAAGAGAAACAACCACCAGAAAATAAAGTAAAATACCCTCTTCCTATCTTCATTTTTCTTTATTTTTTTTATTTTTTCCTATTTTCTGTGCAGGGCATTTCTTTCTTTAATGCCATCGTCGTTGTCGTCGAGGTTGTCGTTGTCGTTGTCGTCTCTCTGCTCCGATACTCCAGCTAAAGTACAAGTCGAATGAAGGGCTATGGGGGTGGTAAAGGAAACAAACACACAACAGTATGGTAGTGTAGAAGAGTAGAAAATACGACGAAAATATAGGGAAAAATAAAAAAGAAACTCTAAAAACCACCCCATCCCCACAAGCAATTCCGTCCTAAATCCAACAAAGCACCATCATCCTACACGATGGTTGTCGTCGTCATCGTCATCGTCATCGTCATCCTCGCCGTAGTCGTTGTCGTTGGCGTTGTTCAACCCTCCATCTAGCTTCGTGAAAGGATCTACACCGAGGTCGTATCCTATCCAGCACTAATGTTCATTCCGAAATGGAAGAGTAGAAGCAAAAAAAAAAAAAAAAAAAGTAGGTAGGGTGAGGTTGAAGAATCTCCCCTCATTCAATCCAACTCAACCAGACCGCCAGCTCCCTCCCGTCTATCTAATGCTTAGCATTTTATAAGAACGACAGTCATATACCGTCAGCTCTAGAACGTACATACTCGTACATATACCCGTACCGTACCTATGTGTCTACAGGGTAAAAACGACTGTCGGCGATGAGGACGAGCACGAAGACTGAAAACTCAGGACCGAGCACCGAGCGCACAGAAAATCGAACACAGCGAACTGAATGCCGAGCAACGAACACCAAGCACCGAGAACAAGAACGGCTATGACTATGACTATGACTACGACGGCATCGAATGATACCAAACCTTACCAACAATCGACCCAGCAAGCACACCACCATCTAGTAGAAGACAAAACAAAATGGAATAGGGCGCCGAGGTACGAAACACATTTTCTAAATTGGAAGAGGGTTGGCAGCAATAGCAAAGCCATACCATACCACACCACCACCATCAGAAACACAGAGGACGAGAAATAATAAACGAGGAAAGAAAAAAAAAAATATTCTCGAAATGGGACTAAAAAGAAAAAGCAACGACGATGACGATGAGGAGGACTATGCTCGTACAACGACGACGACGACGACTACGACGTTTTATATTCACAGTGCGGTGCTGCCAATAAGGGTGAGTTCCTTTTTCGTATTCTCTACTTCAATCCCATCTCCAATATGAAAAACTAGAAGCAACCAAATAATAACGAAAAAAAAAAAGGAAACACATTTCCCATTGCTATAGCTATACGAGAGCCGTACACAGGGAATACGGGTGGGCTATGCTTGATAGGTTTAGGTAGATACGTACAAGGACTAAGGACTCTTTCTGCCTTTCCTTTAATTCCACTCTGGGTTTTAAGGGAGGATAAAAGAAGCGAAAAAAAAAAAAAAATAAAGTAAAACCGACCCATAGATCTATAGTATGTACGAGTACGAGCGAATGTTTTTCTTTCCTTCGTCGTTGTCATCGTTGTCGTTGAGAGTTCTCCTCTAGTCTTTCCTTCTAGAGGTTTCAAAATCCTTCTTCAGTTAGAGTGATTTTCTATGGGAAAGACATTTTTTTTTTTGTCCTCTCCCTTTTCCCATAGAACATGGACAGAAAACAGATATAAAAAAAAAAAACAGAAATCCAAAAGATACTCATAGAAGAGGCGGCTGCTGCTGCTGGCTGACTAGAGCTCGACCATTTAGTCCCGTCATCATTTTCGAGGAAAATTGTTCTTTTCGGCATTTCTCTCTGTTTTCCTCTGACTTTGGATTCATTTCTTTTTTTTTTCCGGATTTTCTTTCTTTTTTTTTCCCCCAGATCTTCTTCGACCCCATTCCAGATTGTTGTAGAGTCGTAGTCGTACACACCAGAGAGTCGAAGTCGAGTATGCAGGCAAAGCCAGGCGCTGGCTTTTTCTTTGTTGACTGGGATTGTTCTTTCTTTTTCCATATACCTAACTCCGTCCATAAAGAGTAGATATATGTATGTATGTATGTATGTATGTACATTTGTATGATTGTGTGTTCGAGACACAAGCACATGGCACATCCATACATACCTACATGCATATATTTATGCGATTGGGTGGGTGTTTTATGTGTGGTGTTGGATGAAGCACAGGAAAAGTAGAAAGTTCAGAGTGGAGAATCTGAATCTGAATCTGAATCTGAATCCATCCATCCATTTTCGGTTGCCGACATTTTGGGGCCTTTTTGACTCTAGAAAATCTCTTCTGCAACTTTGGTTTCCCTCCTCCATCTGCTCTTCCCAACCAAAAATTTGATGTCAAATAGTCTTCTTCTTTTTTTTTCTCGGTTACTTCCATTTTTTCCTCTTCTTTTCTTATCATTGGGAAACGAATGAAGATTCTCCAATTATTTTAATGCGACCCACGCTCTATTTTTGTGTTTAAATTTTTTTTTTTTCTGATCTCACATCTTCCACTGAGTCCCACATTTTGAAATGTATTTTTGGGGGAACAACGACGACTGATGATTAGAAATATTTTGGGGAAAACATTTTTTTTTTTTTTTTTTTGAGATTTACGATAATTTTTTGAATGCACTTATTACGACAGCCGTTAAGGGAGATCAATTTTCATTGTTTTTTTTTTCTGTCTCTCTCTCTCTCTCTCTTTTTGCATTCAGGATGTTGAGTCACGTGTTTATGAGCTGTCATTATACGATGACCGTTGTTTCTATGACATGCGATTCTACTATACAAAAACAATATGAGTGAGTTACTTCTTCGTCATTGGTGTTTGCACTTTTTATTATGAATAATTGACAAGTGGGACAACAGGGTGGTTCGAAAAAGGGTTTAGGACTTACTCAACCACCCTCGGTGGATTGGAATGAATTAGCTAAAGATTTAGGGCGATATTTGTTTTTGATTTTTGTCTTTGGATCTACATATTTGATGAGTCAACGAAAGGGAATTATTTTATGTAGAAAATAATGACAGCAGAAGCTTCTGTCAAATTTGACGAAGTAGAAAAGTGCAAGTTGACTAACGATATTTTGATGACTCTGTGTCAATTTCAAGTGAAAGTGAGAGAGGAAATACCTAGTCATTTGCATATTTTATTCTTTTTTTTATTATGTGTGATTTTGGTCATAAAACTTGCTGAATAAGTGACAGCCAGAGCAGACAGAGAGAACTGTCAGAACTATCAGAACTGTCAGAAGTGTCAAAGGTGCAACGTTCACTCCAAAATGGAAGTATATGTGTATGATAGTGAATTTGCTGATAAAGAGATTGTGAAGAGTTCTTAATAAATGATAGATATACCTACCTAGAGAACTGAAGGAAATGTAAAAACTAGTAAATTCGTTTTTGTAAAATAGGGTTTCTCACGATAACATAAGATGCTGCAGTACCACAATGCTATAATAAAAAGGAAGAGGAGCCACCACCGTCATTTTGAGGCACATTGCAGAACAAAGACTAAGGAAGGCAGATCCCATAATGGTATCCCGAGTGTATGGAGCTGGCTATTGAAAAATAAGCCACAGTGGCACCAACCTCTTTAAGAATCTAGAGACTATATTTATGTTATTGCCTGCACAAATTTGAATATGGTACGGATATCATGTAAACGATGGCCCATTGCCTACGGCAATTACAGACTTTAGGAGTGTGTTCCAAACTGAGAAGTACTGAACAAGTTTTCAGGTAGATAGTAATCAGAATGGAGCTTTCTCAGTTTAGTTTTAGTTTTAAATGCATTTTATTTTCTAAATCATTAATTCTTACATACTAACAAAAAATGCTTAAATGCTAGCTTAAAATTACTTAACAATCTTACACTAACTTACTGGCCCCACACAGGCACTCTAAGCTACTCTAAACTCTTACATCTATGTCTTTCGACTTTGTTTACATTTGATACTTATATATACTTATTTTCTGTGCTTAAGGCTAAGAAAAGAATTTAACAAAAAACTTAGCATATGGAAAATGGAGCTTTCTCAATATGAGAACTCCTTGTCACACAAAGAAGCGCGTAAAACACCGATGGGAATGGATTTTTAACATGGTATGCCGTGAAAATTAGTAAAAGGGAAGCTTCTCGCAAAACGCTATTGAGCAAACGTAACGAATCATGCTCCTATATCATTTCTACTTCCTGAAAAATGATGACAAGAGTCGGAAACTCTAAGATTATAATCAGGTAAAGTAGACTGGTATCAATAGCATCTCATCTAAATTTCCATACAAGAATAGACAACATCATGCCCAGGCTTGTTGTCAGGAAAGTGACCACATTTGATGGTGACTACATAACATCTACGAGGGCTGTTTGATGAGTACCCGGATTGGTAGATAGGCGGCGTATGAGTGTACCATCACTTAGTATAAGATCTTTTAGCACGACAATCCGACACTTCGTTTTGTTTTTACACCTTTCCCGCCGAAGGCACGGTCTTCGCCTTCTTTGGAGCACGTTCACCGGGTAAAACCCATTGTTTCTTTGAAGTGGTCTCACGATAGCGCTTGTTCTCCGGTGTTAGCAAACGCGGCATCCATCGCGTGGACAGCTTTGTCGTGGCTAACGCTTGCAGTTGAGATGTCTGCTATCTCAGTCAAGTCGCGAATTATCACTCGGCGGTCTGGCAATACGAGATCATGGATTTTGCCCACGGTTCCCTTTGTGGTAACCGTTTTTGGGGCCACCTGCGGCCATGGCGAAACTCTGTGAACCAATGGTAAACGGTTGTACGGCAAGGTGTATGGGTCCCAAAACACACCACCGAGAATGGGCCTGATTTCCTCGCAGGTTTTGCCACTCAGAAACAAGAATCGGATCACGGAGCGATACTGCACTTTTTCCATGGTTACAAAAAAAAAGTAAGCGTCGAATTGTCACCTAATTTTGACAGGCGAGCTAGAATTAGTGCACCTACCTTCCGATCCGGGTACTCATCAAACAGCCTTTTATGGAGTTGAAGAGTGTGACTTGAAATAAGCTTGCGTTTTTCCTATAATATACGCCCATTCTAAAGCTTACGAACACCCTTAGAATGCGAGGGAGGAGACAACAAGAGATATACGGATGTAGATACCTACATTGGTTTTGAATGTTTGAGGATTATAATGATCGGGAAATGGAGACTTTTGTTAGCTTTTCTACAGGAATAAATCATAGTGTTTCAGTGTTTCCAGTGTTTCCAATATGAACTTCAGGATAAACTAACAAGCATTCTTAGCAAACTTTATGATTAAAATTTGGAATAAGCGATGTATTACTTCAGTGTGTTAAAAGACTTTGTCATCAAATTTCTTGCTTTTCATCAGTTTCCTGTTTTCAGTAGGACATACCAATGGCTCATCGTTGGATTTGTTTTCATATTGCCCATCATTAAGGAATCGTTGGATATTAAGATATTTCATAAGCTGGCAGTTTATCAGGGTTTAGATGACACAGTTTGAGAGCGTTCAATTAGCTTCAAATAGTACACCGAGCAATTCCTGGTGTACAGAGAATTAACAAGCTGAGTTCTCATTAGTAGGCACGTACCATTGTGTTTTTCGGTTCAGCAAATCTAGTGCAGACTAAAACGATAAAAGTCCATGCTTACCACCTTTCTTAAACACTGAATCCCACATTGTGAAGACAAGTGGCCTATGCAAGGCTTATAAGAATAAGAATCCCTTAAATTGACCCAAAACTACACCAGATTTCGAAAAAGAGATGCGTTATTGTGAGATTGTGATGGAATAGATGGGTAAATTGACTATTTGTCCACCCTTTGCGAAATGCTTAGAAGGCTTATGATGGTTAAAGAACACAACCAGCGAGATTGCCAATTTTTCAAGAAAACATGACAATCAGCCGGTGATCAACAAACCTCGAGATATTTGTTACCCTTGGTGAAGATTTCCAAACCCTGCTACCTCACTTAGCAAGTCCATATAACCAAGCTCAATATTCAAATCTTGTTTTACAGAAACATAATCTTGTTGAATGCCAGGCACGACAGCAAGACTGATTTTAGTCGTCGTCGAAAGAACTTTCTCGGTAAGTTATTACCTATTAATCTAAAAGGCAGACGGAAGGGAAAAAACACACGCATGCATGCATTCATACATATGCAGCAATTGCAGTATATAATGAGTCTTTCATTAAGCGCTTCCTATCTTTAAATTTAAATAAACCAAAGCATATGTGAGATATCATCGACATTTTTTATTCGTTTGAAATATAACATCGTTCAAATGTCCGCCGCGGCTTCTCTGGGTGGCGCGCATCCGAAAGGTCCAATTTTCCATAACTCTGGCGCATAAATCAGGCTGAATTTGATCGATGGCATGGGTTATGCTGACTTTGAGGGTCGGTATGGTTTGTGGCTTATTCGCATAGACCTGTGACTTCAGAAAAAGTCTAATGGGGTGAAATCGAACGATCTCGGTGGCCAGTTCACATCACCTCCACGTGTGATGACCATGCCCTGAAATCGCTCGTGCAGAATTTCCAATGTGGCGTGAGCTGTGTGGCACGTAGCGCCGTCCTGTTGAAACTACATGTCGTTGGTATCCATATCATCCAATTCAGGACAAAAGAAGTTGGTAATCAACTACCTATAGCGCTCGCCGTTGACGGCGATAGCCTGGCCAACGTCATTTTCAAAGAAATATGGACCAATGACGCCGCCAGCACAAAATCCACACCAAACAGTGACTTTTTCAGGATGCATTGGACGCTCTTGGATCTTATGTGGATTGGTATCGTCCCAAATTCGACAATTTTGTTTGTTGACGTACCCATTCATCGAGGAATGAGCTTCATCGCTGAAGATTATTTTTCGACGAAAATTAGGGTCAGATTCCAACTGCTCCAGAGCCCATTCAGCGAACCCACGTCGTTGTCTATGGTCGTTTACCTTCAGCTCTTGGGTCAGTTGGATTTTGTACGGGTGCAGGCCCAAGTCACGATGCAAAATTCGCCAAGTTGTGGTCTGCGAAAGGCCGGGTTATTGTAAGGGACGTAAATTCGACTGCCTCGGATTCTCCTGCACACTCTCACGAACAGCGGCGATGTTCTCGGCAGATCTTGCGTTTCGTCGAGGAACGGGTGTTGGTTTATCGTTTACTGAACCAGTGGACTCAAATTTATCCACCACACAGCGAATAGTCCTCTCGGTAGGATGATTATGGCGACCGTAAATTGGGCGAAGCGCGCCGAACGTTGCCGGAACAGAACACCCATTTTGATAAAACAATTTTATCATTTGATCGTGTTGTTGAACGCTATGTCCGTCCGTGGTGATTTGGCAAAACAGACTGAATAAATAACAGCCAATTTGACAAATGTGGCTTCAACAATATGGCCACTATCAACTGTCAAAGTTCGGAAGTCGTCATTGGAAGACCCGTTAGATGTTAGGCTGATAGGTTGTAGTAGACCACACTTTTGATGACATGGCCGGCCGTGCACCACATATTATAAGAGGGTTCTTGCGGGATGACTGAATATTAATCCACAAATACGAACTCTGTAAGCTAAGCAAGCGAGGACACTTTAACAAAAATCTGTTGACATGTTATCAAGGGCATGGTAGACGATGCCTCAATTAGGAGGGTACCTACTCTGAACCACATGATTTGAGAAAGTAAGCCAAAAGCTTCAGATTAAGCGACTAAAATTTTGATTAAGATTAAGCAGTAAGTTGTAACCAGCAGCGCTATACCTATTAGTTTTACAAATATACTCAAATTTTTAAATAGTTATGAAGTAACCAAGGTTATCACAGTCATGAACCACACCACATGGAATCCCTAAATGACTCCACAAAGTGCCCCCAAAACCACTTGTAGCACCAATGTCTACCTTACGTCAAACGGGTTATGATAGCCACAAAGCTAAATTCTAAACACCCCACCCAACTTTTCGCCTGACGTTCAAATTTCCACTTTATCAGTCATTTAACTCATTCCGTCTGACATGACACATTAAATCCTAGCATATGTCAACAAAAACAGAGAGCAACAACAAAAAAAAAAATAAAAATAAAAAATCTGAAACCAAAACGTCATCTAACAAAATATCCAAATGTCAAAAATCCCTTTGGTCAACAATGTTTACTTTAACCAATCACACGGTGCCGTCATATAGCCAACACCACTGCCAGGCTACTATACTAAACCAACCCCCAGGAGAATTAATTCAATGGAAAATTCACAAAGAAGGGCTAGAACTTTGGCCATGTTGTATGTCATAAAACTTGACAAAAGAAAGCGTGACAGTAGCACGAATACCATCATCTACTCGTATCTATGTACATATCTACAAATTCTTTCCCATCCTAATATCATCCATCCCCACACGACTGAAAACACTGAAAATCCATGACCGCGCGCCAGGCAAGAGGCGAAATTCTGCACGAGCAAAGTACTCGTAGTCTGGACAAATTTTTCAAGCGCGCGTTTTTGTTTCCATCTCTCGATTGTTACTTTTTTTTTTTTTTTGTTTATGCTTTAATTGGGTTAAAAATAGAAACTTTCAAAGTTGGCCTTTTTTTTCCAAGAGATACAATTATTCTTTTTGTTTTTCCGTGTTTCTTTATTTTCGGCAAATGAGCTACGAAAAGAATAAATGTAAACAGAGAGGCCAAAAGAGAGAGAGCAGAAAGTCAATGAGATGGGCCCAGAACGAGCGAAATAATTCGGGGGTGGGTGGAAAAATTTGCAACCAAATATAACTCAGACTCGAGACAGAAGAAGAAACAGGATGCAGGTAGTGAAGCAGTGATTCAGTTCACCCATCAGAATACAGAATACCACCACCACCATCATCATCGTCAGAAGCACCATCCCGTGTCGCTATTACCGTCAGGAGCAGTATCAGCAACAGCAGCAGGAGTAGAACTTTTTCAGCTGTTTTGTGAGTCATTGTGCAGAATGCAGCCGTCAGCGGGTAGTCACAACGCACGTGGTGAGCATAGTTCTGATATAGGGGGGCGGGCTTCTGCATCTTCAAATAAAAGCAAAAGGGTTTCCTCCTTGCCTGCCTCGTCGTCGTTTCGGTGTTCTTTTTTTTTTTTTTGTTTGCCTTCTTTTTATGTTCAAAAAACTTCCCTTTAGTCAATTGAATCGTCGTCGTCGTCGTGCGGGGGCTAAAAACACCGACCAAATAAAGGGATGAGCTAACTCTCTCTCTGCCAAGAAAAGGGTTGCAAAAAGGAAACAAACGAGTTAAAGGAAATGCACTCGTTGCTTGCTGCTTCTGTATCGCTGTCGCGTTCGCAATGAAATTCAATTTTCAAGGGTAAAACTGGTTAAAGGATGGATGGATGGATATTCGCACGAAAATACCAAAAAAAAAAAAAACAAAAAGAAGGAAAACACCATGCCGCCACCAAAGGGTGAATGAATTTCCTTGAATCCATCTATACGCTCCGGATGGATGTACATACGTACAGTGTATGTTCGTATATTTGTACCAATTGCGAACGGCGTGGAGGGTGGTGACCCTCTAGCGCGATGTCTGAATGAAAGCATAATCCACATGGGCTTTCAGATTTATTGAAGGGCTGCTGCTACTCTTCTCTGCTTTTTGGAAGGACGATGGCTAAGTTTAATGTTTTTTTTTTTTTGTTTGCCCTCCTTGGGCCTCCTTTCTCCTTCGTTTTCTCTCTCTTACTTTGATGGTGTTTTATGGTTTACATATTGACAAAGTAGGAATACACGGATAATATTCCAACAAAGTATGGGTAAGGTACGAGTATAACCTTCATTTGAATGGAGACGGAAGGAATGGCAATAAATGGAAGGGGTTTTACACGCCAGCAATGATGAATTATTTATAATTCAGCCGAAGCGAAACAAGTGAAGAGGACAAATGACTGCACGAGAAAATGGCAAACGAGCAAAGGAGCCAACGACGAAACGTCGAAGCGTAGAAACGTGGAAACTTAATATTCCTAAAATGGGGAGCTGCATTATACCATACAGCACGGCAGAGCACCAGCCATCCCGACTGTAGCGAAAAATTAAGTATCCAACAACACAACCAATTCAAATACGAAACTGGACAATCAAACTTTGAAGGTCGTTTCGGCAGTGGGTGTTTTTATATACACACATTCATACGAATATGTGCATACATACATACACTTGTTGTTGGTCATTGGCGCTGAATTATTATGTTTTCATGAAGTTCACAAAAACCGAAATTTGGGTCGATATGGTGGATCTTATTTAATTTATTAGCATACTCGGGATATCGCAGAGAAGGAGTAGAAGAAATGTCGATGAACTGTATTAATGACGTAATGGTACAATTTAAAAAAAAAATAAATCGAAAATGAGGGCGGTAAATAATAATAAATAAACTAGGACACTTGTTGTACACGAGTTTTTACTCTCTAGTCTATGTCCTTCGTCATAAATTTATGACCCACAGGCGTTGATTGTGTTTTTTTTTTTGTTTCATTCTCTCTCTGCCTTTTGTTTTGTGGTGTCTTAATATTGAACAGGAAATACTTTGAATATCCGCCTGATTGTGTGGCGTATGAATGAAGAGAAAGAGATCGTGTAGTTGCTGGTTTTTTTTGTACAAACCGAGTACCTACTCGTGCTCGTATTGTTTCCACATGCAAATGCGTGAGTCATTTTTCAATTTTTTTTTTATTTTTTTTTTTTATTCTACACCCCACCGCCACAGTGTTTAGTCGGATAGATGTCTAAAAATGGAATTTGTTGTGGTTTTTGTATTGTAATAAGTCTCGAGTCCACAAAAGATATTTTGTTAAGACTTCAGGAAACTAAATGTTGTGGATACAATGTATCCTCTCCATCTAAATGTACATATGTATTTGCAAATCTGTAGACTTTCGGTTTGTGCAGTTTTAGAAGTGTTTGCCGTCGATTGATGTTGAACAGAGAACCGAAAAGGAACTGTTTTAGGTGTGTAACTAAGCCATGAAGGTCAACTAACCATTTAAAGCAACTTGAGTCGGGTAGAAGACTCTTTTCGGATTTTACATATTCATAATTAAAAAAAAAAAAAAAAAAATGGCGCCCAATGCGAGGTCAAATCAACAAGGTTCAACTTAAGAATAATTTCTATTCTGAGGACAAAAAAATAATCAATAATGGCCTTGGCGATAAAGAAGTGTGTATGTACCTACTGGCCAATCCTGACCAGTAAGAGAAGAAATTAGTTTTTAAAAATACTCCCTATTAGCCTTTAAGTGACTCCTACCACGTGACCTTTTTAAAGATTGTACTCGCAATCTGAGGAATACCTATGAAGTGAACAGGCAATAGAATCCTATCCAATTTAGACATATCAAAGACCTTTTTCTGCTTAAAATCATCTCTATCAATCTTTAACCTTCAACTAAAAGTTTGTAGTTAAATGCAAAACAGCTTTCAAAGGTGCCCGACAAAAACAACTGTTGTTGGTAACCTTGTGGGATATCTGTTGTTTTTTTTTTTTTTGGAAATAAAGTTAGTCTATCGTTTTCTGCTTCAAGAGTATTTATAAAAAAAAAAAAAAACATCTCTTTGCATCTACCTAATTCGACAAAACGTAAAAAAAAACAACTCTAAAACTTGTGATTCGTATTTCTGGTTGGTAAGTTCCCAAAAAAAAACATTTTTTTTCTTATTTTTAAATATATTTTGCTTTTGTTTTCGTTTTTTTTTTTTCAAGTCTTTTCTGTTCAATTTTTCGTTCCGTAAGTTTGCTTGGTTTTAATTTTTTTTTATATAAGAAGTCTACAACAACGACAATGATGACGATATGAAATTTTTATTCGAAAATATTTTTCTCTCTGGCTCTGGCATAAAACAAAATCGAAAAATAAAAAATTATAATAAAATAAAAAGAAAAAAAAAAAAAACTGAATACTGAATACCAAAAGATCGAATGTAGAAAACCAGCCAAACAACTAGTCACAAGTGAGTTGCGAGTTTTGTTGCTGCGACTGGCCACAAAGTTGAATAAAAGACAACAAAAATATATAAAAGAGAAGAAAACGATAAAGGAAAAAATTAAAATGATCGAATAAAATGTACAACGACGATGACGGCGGCCGTTGCCTCTGTTACCACCGCCCCCACCACCGAGACTTTACCCATCATCATGATCTACGTCGATATCACCGCTATACTCGTACACCGCTTGTCGTCTCGCGTTTTTTTATTTTAAATTTTTTTTTTTTTTTTTTTTTAGATCGTGGGGTCGGTCGGTCGGTTGATCGTTTTATTCAGTCGTTCCTTTCGTATATAGGTATTCGTTCGGTTTTGGTTTAGCTGGGTCTGGATTCATTTGCGATGGAGTGAACGGGCGATCTTTTAAGTTGATCGTTCGTTTGGATCTCACTGCTGTCATCAGAGTTGATGATGTTGACTTTTGCTATGCTGTGTGTGCGCGTTAGCAGTGTTATGAGAGTACTGCGACACTACGGCACACAACATGATGATGACGACGACGACTATTTTACGACATATTTTACGCTTCGTTTTTCAAAGCCAACAGCAATAGCTAGTCGTACATTCGCTACGATACTCATATATTCGTACCAAAGCCTCAAGGTAACCACAAAAGAGAGAAGTGGCCACTTGGCTGCTTTGGCGACAGTAAATACATTTTTTTTGCTTGAAATTTGTATTTTTTATGAAACAAAACCTGCTGTGGTGCTTCTGGGACGACACAGCGGTGATTAGTTTTTTTCTATGTTTTCGATGTTTTTTGCGATGTTTTTTTTTATTTTATTTTTTTTAAATACCTGCCGGTTTGACACTAGACTAAACAAAAATAAAGTCTCACCATCGTCAAAAGGAAATCCAAAACGACCTACCTACACAGCAGCACCATCAAAGTCACAAACAGAAGAAGAGAAGCACAGCAACTTGATTTCTACTCGAATAATCGTTTTCTTCGTATAATTTCTCGTGTACCGCTTCTCTTATATTACAGCAAGCAGTATTTAGCAGACAAATTTTGCCATCGTTTGCAGCTTGAGCTCATTCGTATGTTTATAACTCATCTTCCCACCTACAATATTTCATCGTGTTTCCTTCTGTCTGCCCCCCTCTCAATGGAAAAATAAAAATAAATACGAGTATACTCGTACACCCATGACTGGGAATATCGGAGAATTCTTAAAAGAATTTACATTTCAAACATATTGCCAAGCTGTTGCTTTTTTTTTCTTCCTCAATAAAACGACGACAACGACTATGTATGATGACGACGACATCGTAGTCGACTACCACTACGAGGACGATGGATGAAGGCTAGAAAGACTATTAAGACGACGGCAGCGTCGTCGCGACGTATGTACATATGTTACACGCTACAGAGCTCTGCATAACGATGTTAAATAAGGTCGCTTCATAATACTACAGCACTTTTCTGTGTCAAATCGATTTTTGATTTGATTTTCAAATGCAAGGAAGACCCCAAATCGTCCTTCTAGAATCGTCAACCATGTGTGGGGATTGGGGAGGTTGGTTGGCAAGGAATGTATGAATGAGAACACACAAACAGCAGGCCTCCTCATACAAAAGTAGTAAGAAGCTTTTTATCACTCAATTTGTTGTTGTCGTTGTTACGTCCCACATTTTATAGGTTCTCGGTTTTCATTCCCCGTTTTTCTCGCCAAAAAAGGAGAGGCGCGCACACATATTTTACACACGTCGTTGATTGTTTACCATTTGACCAAATGTCAAAAACGAACGTTATAGAAGCTTTAACAAGTGTGTTAGTTAAGAGGAGAGACATCATCCAACAACTTCCTAAAAAGGATTTCCGCCTGCGAACCACCCCCCTCCCTTTCGCAGGAACTTTAAGTAAAAAGGAAGAGAAGAAACACCATTTTTCTTTCTTTATTTGTTTATTCTATGTTTTTTTTTTTTTTTTTTTTTTTTTGTTTTTGATACAGGGGGAGGTCGAAGAAAAAGCTCTAACGTACGCATGGCGGAAGAAAAAAATGCAAAAATTCAACAAAGTCGATGACAGGAAGAAGAATAATAAATACATGGCAGCACACGTGATACACTCTCTCTTTCTCTACGAAGAGCCGTGATGCTTCTTCTTCCTTGCCTTTCGGGTTTGTTTTGATTATTTGAAAATTATAGGGGTCGTAGCAGGTAGTAAAAGCATACGCGTGATATACTTATACTTGTACTACGTGCGATGAAGAATAATCAAAAAAAAAAACACCACACAACATACCAAGTTAAGTAACCAAGCAGAATGGGGTTTGAAAGAAAAAAAAAAAATAAAAATTCATAAAAGAGAAATATGAATTGAAAAAAAAAGAGTTGACTTGCGGACCACTTTATAAATATATCAGCTGATGGCAGCACAGTTTATGCATTGTTTTTGGGTTGAATTGCTTGTTTATGTCGACCTCTCTCTTCTCTCTGTCGGCCGCCCCAGCACACAACACTACAGATATGTCGATTTATGAATGAAAATCGAATTGAGAAAAAAAAAATAATAATAATAAAAAGATGGGCACGAGACAGTGTCTGTTTAGGATTTGATTTGTTGCGTCAAGTTGTTGGTTTGTAAAATGTCAACAGAACGTTGGGTTGAAAAGATTATACACGTCTCAATTGGTTTTGCGTAGTTTTTTTTTTTTCCTGTCTCTTTATTTTCATTTTTTTTTATTTTTTATTTGTTTCCTCTTTTTCTTTTGTTATCCGTTTATGAATGGGAGAATTTTTTATAGGCAATTTGGTAGTACCTACTTTTTACAAATGTTACTGTTAACTGTCAAGTGGAAGGGATTTACTTGTACGGGTTGTACAAGACTTGTCTTTATATGATAATTTGGTAGCACTTTTTTGTGGAGGATAAAAGTTAACAATTTATGGGTCTTCTTTCTTATTGTTATGCAAGCGTTTACCATATGTCATCTGAGGAGCAAAAACGATAGTGTGGTCTAAAGATAAACGTCAAAATTTTGACTTAAAGAAAATCGCTCAAATCATGAAAAAAAGCACGAAAAAGTGGAAAACGAAAAGGAATTACTCCAATTAACTACTATGGCTTGACTTCCTCGCTATGAGGGAGGACCTAATTCAAAGCGCTCATATCGTGGTTTGTATGTACCTTCTTGCCTTCGCCTTTGGCAGCTTCCGAGCGGAACTCTTATCTTGATGACTTCAATTATATCATTCAAATGAGTCTTGTTTTCTCCTCAGCGGAACAATCTTTGCCCTCACCCATTCACTCGGTGGCATTCATTGTGTAGCAACTGCGAAAGTAGGTATTACTTATGTAATAAGCGACAAATTACCAAATTACTCTTCTTCTGTTCAGCGCATTTAGTGACAGTGATTTATTTCCTCTGATTCTGATTTAAGGCACTAGGCTAGCCAGAATGGACACTAAGGAACCACCTAAGTTTCTACAATTGGTACCAGAAAAACGACATCCTCTACAACGGATCGCTGTCAAAATTTACCGATGTGTCTAAAAGAAGGACACAGTGTTGGCATTTTATCAGTAATTTGATCCATCTACTTCTTTCAACAACATGACAAGATCGTTACCGGCTCTATCGTCTCATAGGTATACCGGGTGTTAGTCTAGTTATCAATCAGATCAGATCAGATGAAAAACTGAAAATAATTTTGCATCACCCTTTGCTAATATCAGGATATAGCCGAAATTGAAGTGTTAACTAATTTCAAATCGTATACAGTTGGCTATGGCAACACTGCCAATCTAATATGACATCTCCGGTTAAGACAAAGTCCAATGGATTAAAAACAGAACCTTTTAACGCTCATAAATGTACATATTTACCAGATTCCATACAATAAGTTTAGCCACATCCGTAATAAATTAAGGAGCTGCATATCTGGAGAAGATGACGAAACTAGACAATATCAGTTATCAGCGATGTCTGTATGGCTAAGATAAGCAATTTCACCAAGACCAGTCCAGTAAAATGGACCTATAAGCATATATGTATGCAAGTGAACCTCAATCAATGGCCTTTTCAAAACAACCAACAAACATTGGTTAAGTTCGCCGACCACTACGGAAGAGGGTTCGGGTTCAAATCTCAATAAAAAGCCAAAAGCAGGAGGTGGTAAACTTTACTGTTTTAATGAACTGAGTTGAGATAAACTGTGACATCTTATAGGCAATAGCTTTTCATCATCAATCGCTTACTCATATTTTATAAAAGTTTTGCGAGACTTGTGTCCCTTGCAGGGCAACTTACAATATGGACCCTTAGCCAATAGCATGATATTCGCGATTTATTGTAGGTAGGTAGGTAGGTAACTAAGAGTGGCTGTTGGAAATATCAACCCACTTAGGCTTATTGACCCATTGTGATGCCACGTGGATCTATGATCCTCTTACTAATATAACCAGTTTGGGCTTCTGACGAAGCGTAGGAAACTGTTTACGTCTATATTTTTTAGATCGTTTAGGTCGTTGTAGAAGAAAGCTTCGAAGTGAAGTTTTCTTCTTTGGGAGATAGCTGGACATGTGCAGAGTAGGTGGAGGATTGTCTCCTCTTCCTCCTCGTCCATGCAGCTTCTGCAGAAATCATTTGTAAAGGCGCCAACCCTTCTTGAGTGCTTGCCTATGAGGCAGTGTACAGTGATGACACTTATGATGGCGCTGATATGTTCCTTATTTAGAAGGATCAGACACTTGGAGCGATACAGATCCAGTTTTGGCCAAATCTGTTTGATCGCTAGACATGTTGGTCCAACAGTCCACCTAAGGTCTGTTTTTTTTATTGGCATCCAACTTTAAGTTTGCACGCAGCGATTGGTATACCTACGCTACCCTTTTCCGGTAGAATAGGCAGAGTGGTTCCAATTTTGGAGAGTTCATCGGCTCTACAGTTCCCTGGAATGTCTTTGTGGCCCAGCACCCAACAAAGGTGAAGGTTGAACTGCTCTGCCATCTCCATAAGAGATGATCGGTATTCAAGAGCGGTTTTAGAATTTAGTGAGAATTTGGAGTCCAAGGATTTGGCAGCGGCCTGACTATCCGAAAAGATGCGGATATCCTTTGCGGATATCACGTTTTTCTTCAGCCAGGACAGAGCTTCTTTAATCGCAAAAATTTCCGCCTGGAACACGCTACAGTGATTTGGAAGACGGAAAGAGAGGCTTAAATTTAGCGTATCTGAGAAAACGTCGCCACCAACTCCGCTATCGGTTTTAGATCCATCTGTGTAGAGATGGATTGACTTGTCCTCCATGAAAGCATCTTCTTCCCAGAAGGATCTAGAGGGAAAGCTTACATGGAATTCTTTGTCAAACCAAAGTTCAGGTATGGTGTAATTAATGTTCTCTGTGAGGCTACCTAATGTATTAAGAATACTGGCGTGGCCAAATGGATTATTTGTCCACGTTAAATTGTAGTACAGAATTAGAAATTTTGGTTGAAATCTGAGAGGTAAAATCGCATCAGATACTAGCATGTCCCTATTTATGAGGGCTGTTTGATAAGTACCCGGCTTGGAAGTAAGTGGCGCTACTGAGCCAAAATGAGTGTACCATCATTTAGTATAACCTCTTTTAGCCCGCCTGTCAAAATTTGGTGACAGCCGACACACATTTCAAAACATCATGTTAGTGTTTTTTGCGACCATGGAAAAACAGCAGTATCGCTCCGTGATCCGATTCTTGCTTTTGGGTGGCGAAACTTGCGAGGGAATTAAGTCCATTCGTGGTTGGGTGTATGGAACCCATTCACCTTCACATACAATCGTTTACGATTGGTTTGCAGAGTTTCACCGTGGCCGCACGTCGGTTTTTGATGAGCCGCGACCAGGTGGTCCAAAAACGGTTACCACAGAGGAAACCGTGGACAAAATCCATGATCGCGAGTTGACTTAGATAGCAGGCATCTCAACTGAACGCGTTGGATATATCCTGCACGATATTTTGGGCATGAGAAAACTGTCCCCGTGATGAGTGCAGCGTTTGCTCACACCGGAGAACAAGCGCGATCGTGAGACAACTTCAAAGACGTGGTGCTTGGCGCTGTTTAATCGAAATCCGGAGGAGTTTCTGCTTCGTTTCGTGACCGTCGATGAGACATGGATTCATTAGTACAATCCAGAGACCAAAGAACTATCGAAACAATGGGTTTTACCCGGTGAACGTGCTCCAAAGAAGGCGAAGACCATGCCTTCGGCCGGTAAGTTGTCAAAAAAAAACTAAGCATCGGCTTTTCACCAAATTTTGACAGGCGGGCTAAAAGAGGTTATACTAAATGATGGTACACTCATTTTGGCTCAGTATCGCCACCTATCTTCCAATTTGGGTACTTATCAAACAGCCTCGTAAGCTCGCGAGAGCGGCTACAATCAATCAAGTGTCAATCATCTCGATTGCTATGCGTTATATGTTAGCCACCGATGCGGTAAAAGTAGATAACAAAGCTTAAAGAGTTAGGTAACGTCAAGAGTCCGGAGTATAAATCCGCTGTAAATTGGTAGAATTTCTTAAAGAGGAGGAAAGCCTCTATGAAACTTAAAAATAATGTGGTAATAACTTCACGAATTCGACCATCGTACAAGCACAGAAGGTATGCCAGATTTCTTCCAACGAACGAACATTACCCAAGGGATCTCCACTGAAAGCAGGGTTACAATAAAAATTCGTCTATCCATTCAGTCTGAAGGTCACAACAATAAAAAAAAAAAATAAAAAAAAAAACACAAATACAACTCCCCCTCAGTTTGATAACCGTTACCGTTCTATCCAACTGTGAATCATGAATACCGAAACTTAAAATAGGATGATGAAATAGGGCAACTAAATTCTTGAACAAACATCTAAAAGGCTAAGCATGGTAACCCACCATCAACCCACGTGCAATGGCCCAAAAAACAGTCCATAAAAAGATAACACTAAAGAGAACTGAAGAAAAAAATATACATAATAGAAAATTCTCACCCTCTTTAACCCAATTCGTCACGTAGTTTAGGGAAACCCTAAAAAATTTCGTAATTATTCATAAAGGACCTTGACAACAAGTATACAAGCTGTTTGGCCATTAAAACCCTAAGCTAGACTTCCCAGCGACCTTCAAAAATATAAAAGCTCCTTCGAAACCGCAATATTCCAGGAAGCACAGTAGAAGAGGGGACAAGGAGGATTACTCACAATATTCTTTCAAGATGTGAAAATGACAAACTTCAAACACGGTAAGAAAAGAAACGAAAGAACCGACGAAATACCAACGACAAAACGAACTCCAAATAGTTTATGAGATAGAAAAACATACAGGCTGTGCCTTTGCCCGCTCTGACAGGGCAAACACAAGTCAGTCCTATACAAACGTCAAAAAATTCCATATTATACGGGCAGCGACGGCCGACAACGACGGTTTCTTAGTTCTTTATTTTTATTACTTTTTTTTTTTTCTTTCTTTTTCGTCTCCCATAATAAAGGAAGGCAAAACCTTCTTTCGTCGAACCATGGTTCTTCGACTTCTTATGCATTTTGTTGGTGACTTGGTACGGTGCTGACTCGATGGTGCCTGGTTCTCCCTTCTTGGCAGTAATTTTTCGTTTCCTTTTCAATTTTTATTGATAGCCCTTCGGATGCGATAATTTTTTTTTTCCGTTTTTCCTCTCTTTTGCCTCCCTTCTGGTTCATGTATTTCCCATTCTTTATGGGAAACGATGTAGGTAGACAGTTGGGTTCGGTTTCTGTTTTCTATTTTTTTTTTTTTTTTTTGAATTTTCCTTAGGCCTACTTTGTTCCTATGTGACTGCGGAAATTTTTCAAAAAGAAAATAAAAATAAAAATAATTTAGGGAACGAAGGGTCAGGGTTGAATTTGCCTAAAAATTGTAAGAGAACCCGCCGACGACGTTCACATTTTGTGTAGAATCTGTCGAATGTCCTTTTTTACTTTGCACGGTATTTAGAGAAAGGTCATTGCAATAGTGCATCAGGTAAAGAAAGGATTTATGGTCCTCTGCAAAATGCAGGAAATGCATCGAGTATTGATGGATTTCTTTTGATGAAATGGTATTTTGGAATTTCTAATGCAGCAATGCTTCTGTCACTAGAACTGCAGGAACGAAGGACGTGATGAGATGGATAGGAATGGGATTATTGGTAAGGACAGGGATCAAGATCAAGCAGGTACATTTGATTGATGGATAAAGCGTTGATTTTACGCATGTCCAATATAAAAATGAACAGCTTAAGCAATTCATGAAATCACACGCTCTTGACAGGTTTAGGAATATACGAGCATGTGGAACAAGTGGTTTGTCGGCAGATTTATAGTTGAAAAGTGAGCCGATAGACACGAAATTTCGAGATATCGTTGGTACTTTATATACAAAATTTAAGTGTTCCGTTTAATAGGTATTTAGAATGATATTTCACACTCTTTCCAGGATAGATGATCAAGCAAAGAGAGAGCTCTTACACGGATACAACCAGAGCTAAAGAACTGTCCCTTAAATAGCCAATAGCCGGGTAATTATTTGTAGGTGACGTCAACTAGTATTTCCAATGAACAGTGGTAAATATCGCTAATTGTAAAGAAGCCTGCGACTTATGGTCCCCAATCACTATGAGAAGACGGTCAACCTAATACTCCTCTTCGATAACTGCTTGACTTGGAAATAGTCCTTCCCATCGGCCAAATAGAAATCACAAAGTCACAGTCAAATTGCAGAGATGTTAACTACCTTTTCTGACCCGAAAAACACTAATCTTAAGTCCTCGACAAAATCAGCAACATTGCAGTGAGTCATTTTTCCCGAAGCTTTCACCAAATATCTTCGTGATTTCCCTGAGACACCTACACTTTCTTCGCCATTCAACAAAATTTAGTTACAATATCTTGCAGATTGTTCAATTCCTTAGACACTCTGCAGTATTAAAAATGTCAAACCTCCACCTGAATAAGTAACAAACATGATAACTCAACACCTGATACTTAGTTCCAGAACGACACATAGACGAGCATTTAATAATACCTTTTGACAAAATTAACGATACTAAGCTGGTAATCATTGAAATGCGTTTCATGTAGCCCAAATCATTCAAAGACCTTTAATCCCTCCATGTTTCTATGTCAAAGAATGACCTCCACTTAATGTGCCTCCTCAAATTCAAAAATCACTCAAATCACTAAATCACCAAATGATAGATACAATCCACCTAAGCACGACGGTCTATTTTCGATTCCTCCTACAATCCGACTCTAAACACCACCCCCAAAAATCCATGAACTACTCATATCACCACAAAAAGTAGGTACCTACATTTACTATCAAAAGTCACATTACTTTGGCGCCCAACAGAAGGACAAATACACATGTTTTACATTCCATCCCTCTGAACTGGGAAGAGGAGAACAGCAATTCAAGCGCCATCGGACAACTTCCATTTCTTCTGCATGTGAGTCAGCGTCATTCTAGTAATAGATACGAGTACATAGGTTGAAGAGGAAAAACCAGAAAATTCCTTATTATGCATCTGCCTATCTCGCTTTGATTTCCAAGGAAATCCCTACCAACCCTGTCAGGCCATAAAGTGGAGAACCAAATGTAGAGAATCGAAGTAGGGATCTAAACCGTACTGCAGAATTTGTAGTAACTTGCATGCATAATTCACCAATCCACCAATTCAACGATTCAACGATTCACAGATTCCAGTAACCATGAGTAGGTGTATCTACGAGTATTTCGCCAAAAAAGAAAAGCTCTCCAGTCACTAAGTTAACAACACTCGTTCCTGATAAGAATACACTCTGACATTGACATAAGCAAACAGCACTTAGTGTTTAGTCAGCAGCATATATGTAGTTGAGATTGAGAGACGCAATATAACGGTCTTGTGAAGGCGAATTCCAAAAGGCGCAGGCAGGGACTTTTTTTTTTCCTTATCAACAAAAAAATAACAATCCTCCAATCAGTGGTTTCGATTCTGATAAGGTAGGCACTACACTCTCCCGGACACCTACTACATTTCGGTGAGTAATCAATGAATCATCATTCTCCTCGTCGTTGTCGTACTATCGATTTGATTACACCCAGCGAAAGAGTAAACAAAAGAACAAATAACAAAAAAAAAAAAAACGACAATAACAAGCGAAATGTCTAAATGACAGCTCAAGGTGCATGAACATTGAACACATCCCTTGATAGTTCGGTTGTTGCTTGGCTTGTGTTTGACTTTTTATAATGAAGACGGGGTTCTTTGGAAAAAAAAAATTAAGAACTCCAGAAGCAGTGCAATAATGATAAAAGTGGAATCGAAAAGTGGACAAAAAAAATAAATAAAAAATCATGCGCCAACTTCATTCCTCGGAAATTGAACAACATCATCGCCCGAGAAAACAACATCGCTTAAGAGATATTCGTTTGAGTACTCGTACTCGTACTCGTAATCGTAATCGTACTCGCAGTTGTTGCTCGTTGTGTTTTCTACGACTGCCGTTGGTTGTTATTTGTGGCGCAAAGAACCATCCAGCGAGTTTGTGGAGCCGCGCTGTATATCAAATAATTATTATTTTTGCCTTGGTTATGCGCACAGCAGCAGCAGCAACAACAGCAGCCAGTCGAATTACAAAAGTTGACGACGCAGAGGCGAAATCGCATTCAGGAAAATGGCACACACAAAGGCTGCTTGTGCTGCTTTGCTGCCTGCCTGCCTGCCTAACAGCCAGCTAAAGTAGCACCAGTCGTCATCGTCATCGTCATCCCCATCATCATTATTATTGCCATCGTTGGTCGTTGTTCGTCGGTTGGAGTCGTCACCGTCGTCATCATTATTATTATCATCATCAACGAGCAAGCAACATCATTATCGCCATCTTCAACATTGGCTGACGCTGACGCTGCGCTATTGCTGGTTTTCCGAGAGCTTCAGCATTCAGTTCAGTTCAGTTCGGTTCGGTTCGTATATTGTCCGACCGATGAGTCTTGAACTGTACTGTACTTTACTAACCAACGAGCGAGCCGTACCCGAGCGAATGATGTCGACGACGACGACGATGACGACGAAAGGCATTTCGGTATTTTTGTTCCCAAGTATAAAACCCACCACTGATGCCAGTTTGCCATGCAAACCCCATAAGTGCAACAGAGATACCATTCACAATTCGAAAGAGACACCAATAACACACATAGTGTATCACTTCGTTCGTTCGTTTACCAAAGTATTTCCACATAAAATGTACAAACCCTGGAAATCGACCTGACACCACACGAACATGCCCGAAACGAGCTTCGTTCGTATTCGCTACTAGAACGAATCAACTTCGGCTGTCATTTCCGATGAGTTCGGGTGCTCTGGTCGAATTCCTCGTAGATGAGATTCCACCGACAGCGCAATTTAGAGAGAACAGACGCAAGCAAGCGAAAAGCAAGGGAACAACAACCACACATTCAAGATTATATTCATAAAGAAACTAATACAATTTCGATATACACAGAGCACACTACAGCACACAGCATACAGCATACAGCACAGGCAGAGCACGGGCACAGCAACATTCGAGCACAGTATTATGGAGCAGCAGTAGTATAGAGTAGAGTCGAGTAGAGTGGCAGGCGCAGTAAAGAGAGAGTAGTAGAGGCAAAGTAGTACTACAGTGAAGGCAGCAAAACAACGGCAGCGTCCACCACCACTAACTATACCAGCAATGACAACGACACAACACAAAACACAGCAACAGCAACAACAACACAAACAGTGCGGCACAACAGTAGAGATACAGCACATATCACATCATTGTAGAGCTGCTAGAGCTCTGCGATTTGTTGTGTGGATGGAAACAGCAATGGCAGCAGTAAAGGTAAAATGATGGGCAATGGCAATGGCAACGGCGACGGCGACAGCGGCGTCACTTCAAAACACCACTGTGTCGTCGTCCATTCGTTCCTTCGTACGTTCGTTCATTGCGCTGCGTTATGATGTTGCTTGACGATGCTGGTGCTGCGCTGGCTATGTTGTTGCTGCTAGATACTGCAAATGCAGCTGGAGCAGCAGCAAACTGCTGGATGGATAGCTTTTTCCATGGTAGGTTACTTAGACCACCGAACCCGACGAACACGACGACGACATCGGCCACGATAGACTTGAATCGCTGAGCTAACTTTCGTTGTTGTTGGGATTTTGTTGCTATAATGTGTGGATTAAAATTATGTGAAAATGCAATTTGAAGAAATTTCTTTTTATTCCACCACACATATCCACTTTTATGGTGGCGCGCACGTTGCTATTGCTGTTGCTGTTGCTGCTTTCAGCTAAAGTGCCGAATATGCAGTGGATGGACTTTCGGTACTCTGTGTGCCACACACCACTTTGTTTCGGGTGGCTTTTTTAAGAGTTTTAGAGTTTCTATGCACCTCGCAGGAAAAGGGGTTCTTGTTTTGCTTTCCTTGTGCTCCATCATCATCATCATTTCGTTGGCAGTAGTAGATACTCTACGAGCAACAAAAGTTGTGTCGTATTTGTTTTTGTATTTCTGGTTTTACGCTCCCCCGAAACTTGCAAGGCGATGGGGTTGAACGGGTGAATAATAGGACTTAATAGAGCTAGCAGCGACTGGTGGATTTCAGTTATTACTGGTGGAAGCTTTCAATTGAAGGATGCGAATGGGCACATGGAATACGAATAATAGAGATCACCAAGTGACTTGGTGATGGTTGGTTATTGGCTTTGGAAATTGGAAATTTGTCTGAATGGAGAGTGTTTTATTTATAGGGAAAGCAAGATCGGTTTGAAATAATCTCTATTTTGAGAATTCTATGTATGATCGTCGATTTGATGTAGAAATAAGAAAATCAAGAGGAAACATTTTTATTGGCGCCCAACATGGGGACATTACAATTTTGAACGATCCTAACTTATAGAGCTTAAACAATTTTAAACTAGACTGAAAGTGTCGAATGCTGAGTAATTCAAGTAGAAATCAAGGCTTTCCGTTGAAAATGAATGAGAACCAACAAAAGTCGTTGTGGCATCTAAAGGGCAAAATCGATTTGTAGGGTTTAAATTGTAAGTCGAAGTAAACAAGAAGCTAGATACCTACATATTTTCTATTAATGAGAACGAATTAACGGCTCAAAATGCTTGCCGATCACGATCAATTGAAAATACCATCCCCCATACTGATCTGTCATTCACCCATTCTATGTTTTGCTGACGATAAAATTGAAACAAAACAAAAAACCAACCAACTCATCAATCAATTAAGTGTTGACAATAATATTCAGCCAATCAATCCAAACTGACAAAAAAAAAAAAAGAAGAGAAACTGTCTTTACACCCTCAAGAACTATGTCAAACTAACTGTCAAGCTTGACAATGAAAAAAGTTTTTTTTTTCTTTTTTTTTTCCACCATCATTTCAACTAAAGAGACAGGCCTAAGAGAGCGTAACTGAAACAAAACAAAAGTCAGAAGAAAAAAAATATCAACAATCACTGCTGATCTTACATAATCGCCGCCAAAGCAATCCATTTTACCCATCGATCCGCACACTCATCACACTAATCGATCGCGCAGCAAGATCGCCGATTGCAATGATCGTCAGAGAGATGTCAGACACAAGACAAGAGCATCACAAAACGCTGCATATAAACAACATGCCAAGTCATTCCATCATCAACAAATCGGAACTTTTTGGCGCTGCCTGCAGCATCATCAAATCAAGAAGCATCGAGCACCACACATCATTTGTACGTACAAAGTCAGTTGTAGGTAAGTGCGATGCTTATAGAAGGTACTGCGTTCCCATCATCATCTTCTGTCGTCGTCGTAGCCGATGTTGTTGTTGAAATCCCCCCTTTCCATGAGATATTTGGATACCATACAGACACATGTACATATGTACCTACATCCTATAGCATTTAAAGTGAACTTTCCCAAGGTAGCCGAACGAACAGTGGATGAGATGATGATGATGATGATGTTGACGACGTTCATGATGATGTTGATGTTGATGATGATGATTGTGCTTGCATGAAAGCCGAAGCCGGTTGACCGACTCTGCTCAGTGTACCTATCTATAGCAACTTTTTCTTTTATATTTATATTTTCTACTTCAATGTTATTGTTTGTTTGGATTAACATTATTGTATCTGTACGAGTACACATATCGGTGGTTAAATTGTATCGAATATAACATTGATCAGATCACAGGTGGAATTAAACTTGCCACACACACACACATACGCACATACGCCGCACACCTCTTTAATTACGTAAAATTTAAATCTGAAACCCGCCAACGACCAACTTTAAAGGACATCCACCAACAACCATAAACCATCAGCCATAAGTGCATTCTTTAAAGCTATGGTTGGGATCTACTCGTATCTGTATATCCAAAGACCTGGTTTTAAAGGCTCATTTTCTCTTTCCTCTCTGGTGACATTAAAGAGCTTTTATTTAATTCATATTCCAGTGTTCGGATAGGGCACACGAAGAACGGGGCAAGGCTAGATAGATGGATAAAGTGTGTGTAGATTGATTGGTCCACATTGCTCTCGAAATAAACCGAAGCAGAATGGGATACAAAGAACAAAAAAACAGGAGAACCAAATGAAAACACAACAATCGATGGGAGGAAAACGAACTAGTGGTGAATTAAAAAAAAAAAAAAAAAAAAAAGTGGGTGACTTCGGGTGTGGGTTGATTGTGGCATTTACACTCGCACAAAACCAGAGATAGAAAATACAGACACAGGGATCGTGCATGTATTCGAAATAATGAAATCAAACTTTGAGGGATAGTGGGATAGCATCAGAATAATGATTTTCGGATAATGATTCTGCTATCTGTCTCTGTCTTTTCCTCTACATCCTCTACAATCCTCCGTCGTCCTGTTCTCTTGTTCTTCTGTCTTCTGTCTTCTGTCGTCCTGTCATTTTGGCTTTAAATGTATTCCACCCTTCGGTATTTCCTTCTTTTCATTTTTTTTTTTGTGTGTTTTTACTGAATAGAATAGCAAAAGCAGTGAAAGCAGAGGAGCAGCAGTAGTATCAGCAACACCATTACCATCCACCAGCAATACGAGTATCAAACAACAACAAAATGGGAAAGCAGCAGCTTTACTACTTAAGGGTGGCTTTATGAAATTTTTACTACCCACTGTGTGTGTATGTGTGTGTGTGTATCAACCACCTCCCACTGGTAAACTCGTTTCTATATTTGTATTGGTGTTCGACTTAATGGTTACCATGGATACAATTCACCATCGCTAGCAATCACCCACTCACCATTTACCACTACCATTACCACCCATTTTTCTACGACCACATTTTAACAGAGCAACCCCCTTGAATCGTGTATACCACCCCTAAATTGCTGCTGCTCCTGCTCCTGCTCCTGCTGCTGCTGCTGCTGCTGCTGCTTCTGCTTCGGCCTAACGATGGAGTGAAAGCTTTCCATTTTTGGCACCGTTATGCACCCTGGACTATATGAATGTACGAGACTATGTATGTATTGTAAATGATATACATACATATATACCGTAATAATAATTATTATTTTATATATGTAGGTTGACTGTTATACGGCCTTATAAAATGTGAAGAGAAGAGCTCGGGGTTGATGGGTGGAAAGGAATGATACTGCTGCTGGGAGCATTAAAATAAACGCACCACGGCTGACTGGTGGATGGGGTTGTAAGCTAGTGGGGTAGTGCTTTCTGGGCGGTAAGGCATAATGGCAAGGATAAATTTTGCCACCCACTCTCAGGGATATTATGCCTGTGTAGGTGTTGTTCAGTAGTGAAAATTATTATTTTATACACACTCACACAAAGAGGGGCATATAACCACTTGGGCAAGATGGGAGATAGTAGGATACGTCTGTCTGTTACGTCTGTTTGTTTGTCGTCAGTACAACCTGTCGGTTATCGTACGTCCGTCGTCAGTCGTCCGTCGTTTGTTGTTCGTTGTATGTCTGTATGTACATATATCTGTATGTATGTCTGTTCGTACATCGTTCGTCGTCATGACGTACAAAAGGCTGGAGGTATAATGGAAAACGAGCGCAGGGTTATAAACTAACCACATCAGGCGAAATTCTGTCGAGGAAAAGAGGGATGTCAGAGAATGAAACAACCCAAAGCCATGAAACAACGAAGGGTATGAACGAAGAAGCACAATGAAGGGATGAAGAGTTTTGTACGATGGTAGAGAGCAGAAGGTTGCTGAATAACACAAAGTATGGGTGGTTGGGCGTTTGAGCATTTGGATGGTAAAGATAGGATCAACCGAAGGAAAATGCTGCTGAATAACAACGTATTTCGTAGTAGGGGGTTCTCGGTCCTCTGCCAGGCAAAGTTAGGTGGCACAGTTCAGTTCAGAACAGTTCAGGTGGTCTTTAGTCGGTTGATCTGTGGGTGGGTTGGAATATATTTACATACATATATATTCACGACTGTATGTATGTATTTGCTCTACTCTACGTAATATCATTGCAGAGACATATTAAAACTGAATACACCATCTTTCCTTCTCGCCCGACGTACTACCTACCATACATTAGTGCATGATTGTGTCCTTTTGGAACCTATATAAATGCTTGCTTGCTAGTACTTTTGTGTGTATGTTTGTACTGTTTCCACGGGTGTACGAGTATATGTGTGTCTGTGGCTTTGTTTTACCTGTTATGCGTTTATTGCTTGTATGTCACATACCCTTCTACTTTTCAATCCCAAAAACCCTACCACCTACTCTCGAATACATACCTATGTACGAGTTGTACTTAAATTTCGAAAAATAAACCTCGAGCAAAATTTAATTCTCGCTCTGGTTAAAATTGTTCTCTTAAATAAAACAACAATAAAAAATGAGATAACAAAAAAAATAAATAAAAAAAAAATTATTCTGGGAATTTGCGATTTTAAATTTTCTGTTCCTTTTTTTTTGTGTAATTTTTCATTTAAATAAAAAATAAAAGAGAAAATGGAAAATGGAAGTAAAAAACCCCTTTAGGGAGGATCAACAACTTGCATAATCTCCCTGGCATGACACCAGAGCTTTGTGTGCTGCTCTGGAGCTGTCATTTGTTTATGTGACAGCGGTTATGTTCAATAATCCAAATTCACCATAGCGATTATAATTATTCAATCTATTCACCACCTTTGCACTTTATGGCTGGAATGTCTATCTAGAGGTATGTAATCCGCCCCCTTTTTTACCACCCAATTGTCGTCATCATCATCGACATCGACATCGACATAATCATCGTGTTATTGTATAGCAAAAGCATTATGACGGACAAGAAAAAAATGCTCGTTCGTTTATTTCAACGCGCGTAAGTGTGTTATCAGGTGATGATTGTGGTAATAATGGTCATTTTCGAAGGCGGGGGTTGGTTCGTTGGGTTTGCCGACATTGCATGTCTTCATGGAGTCTCTTTCTCTCCCCCGACATATCAAAATGTGCATTGACCAACACACAATTGGGTGACGTAACCGCATACATTTATTTTTTTTCTATTTTTATTAGAAAACAACATGATGCGCACGGCATTGTTAAAGTTTGTATGGATGGTACGAGTGAGTATAGCCTAAGCTCTATGGAAATGTTTTACAGTGGTAGTGAGTTGAGGGTGCACCTTTGAAATGATTGTATATAGGTGCACATTCAATCGAATGTGCATCGAATTCGCGTTGTCGGCATCGTCATCACTATCATCATCATCATCATCACCGTCTATCTAAACAACATCATCAGCGTTGCCGTCATGCAACTTTTATTGCGATAGTTTTTGTATTTTGTGTAGGTTAGATGCCGGCGATTAGTTGGTTTAGGTTGCACGCGTTGTACTCTATACGCCGGTTTAGAAGGTGGTTGTTGTTGACGGGCAATAGCAACAGCAACAACAACAGCAACGACAACGACAACGACAGCGACAACGTAAAACGACGACCAGGTGATGTTTAGTAATCACAGGTCAAATTGACTTAAGGTGGTTTAGTGGTTTGTTTTTCGGGATTGGAATTCTCTATGAATGATTAAGTTTGTGTTGGCTTTGACAGTTCTTTTTCTGACAGTAGGTGACGCAAGTTTGACGTATCTGTAATGATTTATTATATTTGGTGAATGTAAATATCTTGTCCGAGAGAATGGCTTGGTGATTTGTTGCAGGTGTTTTAGAAAAGAACTGTCGTAAAGTGATTTACGAGGACATTGTAGTAGTAATGAGGTGACACTTTAAATAGGCGTCAACCAAATCTTAAATTGTGTTCTACAACGAAGTTGATGTGTAAGGTCTGCTTTAAGATTTCTAAAGTGTTGGGTTTCTAGAGCTAAATTTGGGCATTCATAGCGCGCGTTCAAGTACCCTTAAAATGTTTGCACACAGTCCATAGGGCGAAAGAAACTTACGTATTAGGGAGGAAGAAAAGGGAGATACGAGTATCAATGTTTGTACGTTGGTCTTAAATGTTTGCAAGTTACAATGACTGGGAAATACAGATTTCGGCAGGGGATTCCATAAGCGAATTGTACGGCTGCGGAAAGAATAACAATATTTTAGAATATAGATGGCCCAAAGTTGGCTTGAGGGTATACTCATACTGATGAACATTCATAGCGAGACGGGTGTTACGGTTAAAAGTTTGAAGATGCAGAATGTTATTCGCAATTTCGGTGGAACACTGGTGGTGAAAATAGCGATAGAATAAGGTGAGGCAAAATACGTTACGTCGATGTTCAAGCGTGTCAAATGACTGTGCATCATGATAACGTGAGCTCTAACCCGTACTATCGGACTTTATTTTCTCTGGATTCAAGAGATTGGAAATCTTGATTGTTCCCCATTCGCTCAAACTAGCCGAATCTCCGCCTTCTATAAATTATGGAGTTAGCGGTTCATCTTCTCATAAAATTGACGTTTCCTTGAGTTTGGAGTTTTGATCAAAATTGCTTGGTTAGAGCAGAGTATCAACGGTTGACGACAATTATTCTCTGCCGGATTTCTGTCAAGTTGCGTCATTTATGGTACTATCCGAGGAATGTAAATACTATAAATGCAAAATATGTAGTATCCTTACTGATTTTAAGATCAACACGTTTAGCCTTTTTTAGTCCTCCACAAGATTTCAATTAACCCCTGATGAGACGAAGGATAATATCTACGAGTATATCATCTAAATTATAATAGCACTGTCCATGTTGGTGCCTTACCAAAGTACTATCTGTGTCAAACAAAGGCTGAAGACGTCACATGGCAATGTGTCTCTTTGTCGCAATTTGATGCAAGTCTGGCAAGCTCGGATCATAAATTTCATTTGTTTTTTTCTTTTTCAAAGTCGTTGTCGTATGCGATTTTCTAGTCGAAGAAGAAACAACAATTGTAGCCCTAAAACTTATTAAACTTTTGGTTAAATGTATTTAGAATCCCTTGCGTATCACGAGATTATCAGGATTACGAGGGGCTTGAGATTCTGGCTTGTTTTCTGATGTCAATGCTTTAGCTTGTTGGGCTCATCACTAGTCTTTTGACATTCGAAAATTCGTCAACATATTGCGAGGTTCTGTTTCCTTGCTTTAATTTGATTCGGCTACTTATTTGGTGAAATTGGTGACATCATATTGCAGATTACTTTGCTGAAATGCTCTCAAGTTCTTGCATATACGCCTACACATTTGCAGTATTTTCGTAGTACTTAGGTGTTCAAAGTTGAGTCTTTTTGGTAGTGGAAAACACAACTTTTTGTCAGTGGATAACAGAGCTTCAAGTTGGAAAACTAGGAAAAAGTCAAACTCGTTGTTGCCCCGGCGTGTTCGAGAATCAAGGATACTGTAGCAATCGGAACGAGTTTGATTTGCTAGGCAGTTTGACCACCTGAGGATAACCAAGTTGCGGCATTGAAGTCCTTGAGTATGATTTTAAAATCAACTCTGGAGCCTCTATCGAAGAGGTCCAAGAAATTCTCTTTGATGGAGGTGCATGATATTTTATCGGATGTCAATCACAGTCAGGCGAACACTTATCGACCTGCTATGTGAAACAATTTCTCACGACCTCCTCGCATTCGGATTCGGACCACAGAGACTTATAATAACCTTCTACGAGATGACTGAAACTTGAATGTGTATCCTCCAAGTTGAATCCGATTGAAAGCTTCCATCTGTTTGGTAAACTTCAACTCTGATTGGAACTGTACCCTTTTCAAATTTCATTGTCAATAGGACTTCTCATATTGACATTAGACCCTATCAAATCTGATCTTGTGGCATTTCCAAGATGAGGTTCAAATACAAAAAAAAAAAAAACATACCTTCCAATGTCAAACCCTCTGTCATTATCAATCACCGTATGACGCGCCTGGGTTTCTTCTTCTTTTTCACATCAAATTCTCATCCCAAAACTTACAAAAATACAAAAAAAAAAAAAAAAAAAAACAGCTCTCTCTAGCCCCATTTGATGGTGCCACGAAGGAGGCAGCTCCATCGAATTTCAGTCTGAAAATCAACCAAGCAACGAACGAAAATGTTTCTGTTTGTTGGCTTTCGGGTCTGTGGCACTGGTTGGAACTGTGGCTTGATGGCTGCGGCTCCCAACTCTGGCTACGGTTCCGACTCTGGCTCCGGCTTCGACTTCGACTCTGGCTCCGATTCTGACTCTGACTCTGACTCTGATGACTATGGCTATGGCTTTGGGTTTAGTGTGCGTTCGTGACTTCAGTCAATTACTCATGCGCGCATTTTATCGATGTTGTTATATTCACATCTCTCTACTTCTCTTCACTCATTCGAATGGAATTCCATTCCATTATTGTTGTTGTTATAAACTCGTGTAATTTTTTCTTTTTTTTTTTTTTTTCTTTTCATGAGAGATTGTGTGTGACTGACTGAATGGCTCGCTAGTTCGTAGATGCCTGACTGTTGGCCTAAACGAATGACTGGCATCAGAAGGTCTTTCGTTTTGCCTCGAGTGTAAGTTTTGAAATTTTTCGAAGTTTTTTTTTTTTTTTTTGGTTTTCTGTTTTTCTGTCGACTTGTTCGTTGTTGTTTGTTGGGTTGAGTTGGGAATGGTTTCTTTTTTCGGTTTTAGCTCTTTTTAAAAAAAATTTTTTTTTTCTTCGTATGATTTTCTGATTCACGCATGCATCACACTTGAGCTATGGAAATGAGTGAAGCAATTTATTTTGAGGTCGATGGTTATTCACCGTCTTCTAGAGACAGCTTTTCGACTTTTTCTTTTTTTTTTTTTCTGTTGCTGTTGGCTCTCTTCTTTTTGGTTACATCTTTGTGTTCGGTTATTTGAATTTCAACCCCCCGAACCGTGAAAGCATTAAATACGCACTGAACCTAACCTCGAACAATCATTAATCAAATTCAACAAGTTATCGATAAACCACAGTCAGCTGTGATTTTTAAACCACCTCTTGGAACTGGCGCCCAACATAATGAGAAAAAGTTTTTTTTTTTTTTTTTAGCAATAAACCTACAACACAACAACCCTTGATACTTGGGTAAGGGGACTGGGAAGGTCGGTAAAAAGTCGTCCTCCCATTCCTCGTTGTGTCTGTCTGTTAGGGTGATTTTGCCTTATTTTCTTTTTACTTGCTCCACTCTCGAAGAAATCCTTCAAAATGACTTTCAAAAAGAAAAAAGAGGAGAAAAGCCTGCCCCCTATTCAAGTTTGTTCTTTTTTTTTTATGAATAAATATCGAGCGTATAAAACACCCACCGCAATCGACCGACCGACCACCCTTCATACTATGAATATAGCGGTATAGGTTATTTATCAACTACCCGAAAGGGTTTACCATATTTTCTTCCCCATCATCAGGCAATCCGGTAGTATTTCTACTCCTAGTGAATGTCAGTGCTGCCACTGGTGTACTGCTATCGATATTAATGATTGTTTCGCGCGCATTCAAAGTTGCTTGGGTTAGAGAAGAAAATTAATTGAATTGTCATTGCCCTACAAAATATCAAAATCGAAAAAGAGAGAAGAAATTCTACACAAAAGAGAATTCTGCAAAACCAAAACAAAAGCGCCAACGAAAATAGAAAAGACATAACACACAACAGACAGACATTAAAGGAAAGAAACAACAACAAAAAAAAAACTTGTAATTGTTTTAACACAACAACATTTCACCAGCAGAGATAGCGCGCAACGGTGATAATGCGATGCAGTAAAACTTGCATGCAGCAAAACTTGTATGCATGCCAGAGCACCGAAGCACCAGAGCAGCAGCAGCAGCAGCAGTAGTAGTAGCGGCAGCAACTGGTTGAGAAGACTTTGGTTTGGTTAAAGGCATGAACAAGGTAGGGGGGGAGAAAGAAAATTTAAGAAAACCTCGAGGATTTTCAAAGAGAGCGGCGAAAAAGAGAAAATTGCATTTCAATTCACCAAACCACCACGTGCTTGGGGATGTATAATTTTATTTACAGTTTACGGTTTATTTTTTTTATTTTATTTTTTTTTTTTTTTGACTTTCTGTATCTTTATATTCCTTCTTCTTCTTCTTTTTTTATTTGTCAAAATGTGCGTAGTTTGCGTCTTTCAAATGGTAATGTGACATTTAAAGGTAAAGACGTCAGTTGTGGGGTAATACAGGGATGGTGTTCGAATTTGTTTTTGTGTAGTGCTCTTTTTACGTCATAATTTGATGTCGTAAAATTGTACTCGACAAATAGGAAGGGATAGTGTTGTGTGAGACGATTGTTGGCTCAAATCAATGATAAGAGTAGGTGGGTGCATTGTGGTGGCGGTTGCAATAAGGAAGCTTTTGACGTACATACTTAGTAGTTGTCGTTGTTCGAAAAATTACCTTTAAATAGAGAAAGGTGGTAGATATAGACAATGACAAACAAACGTAAAGGTATTCGTACTGTTTCGAGGAAGAGTTATTGTAGTGGTCGGCGTTGAATGACGTTTAGGAAATACCAATTCAATTATCCAAAGATGAACTTTCGGTCAAGCAACCAATAAATAGGATAAACTTATTTTAGACATGTATTTACGGATACGTAGATACGTATTCCAAAGGCTATAGGTTACGAATCAATAATCATACTCGAAAAAATACTGTCTGGAAGGACGCATTGCAAGAGTCCGGTTCGAAAAGTCTTCGAATCCGCGCCGAGGGACAGCGCAGTAGAGGAAGACCGCGATTCAGGTGGCGCACGCAAGGGGAAGTGGACCTCAACCAAATTAACGTGTGAAACTGGAAGCAGCTAGCTAAAGATCGAGCTAGCTGGACCAGGTCCACTCCGGGCTGTAGCGCCAACTTAAGTAAGTACATACATGCCTAAGCAAGCAAATGCAACTTAAAAGGCAATCATCTCCTCGATTTCATACTATTGTCTGACCTGAATTTGAATCCATCGAAACCCTTCTGGATTTGCTTTAACGTGGAGATTGGTGGTTCGTCAACAACCTTAACAAGGAACGTAAAAACAGATAGGTACTCCTGCCATACCATGATGTGGAACGCAACGAGTACGCAAGAAATCCGAAAACTTATAAAACAAGGCACTTAAGACTGATTTGGAGAAAAACTAGAATCCTTAGGGATGTGGCTATCAAATGCACTGCTACATGCTTTGATGGCTTCAAATCGCCTACTACCGATCGCATATATGTTACCTACCTATGCCGTTGTGCTACAAAAACGTATAGACCAGATGCCGGCAATTCTAAAGAGAATCTTCACAGCTAGCCTGTCTCGTAATAGACGAATCAATAGTTTTGTGGATTAGAGCAATGCGCTGGTGAATAGGGCCCTGATTGCGGTGGTAAACTAGAGTCTGTCTCCACTGTTATGGCGCTCTTGGTGCTTCTGACATCTATGCTCAAGCATATGCAGGTGATGTAGCTGTGGTGTCTGTTGGATAATACCTAGCCCTAGATATGATCAACCTCGACTTATGTTTGTGCCCCATTTAATTATGACTACGCGCAGTATGGGTTTGCCAATTTTATTGTATTTTCAGTCCGTTTTTAAGCTGTAAAATCTATCTGATCCTTATGATACTGCATATTATAATTGCTCTTTTAGAAAATCGTTTTACCAGCTGACAGCTTTCTAATGTCGCATATGCTACCAAACCAACATATCAATTCCGGACATAATAACGCCGAATTCGGTTAGTAATACCAGATTCAGTCCGGTCTCGATGGAAGACACGATAGTTTTTATTCAAGCGCTATTCTCCTACTTCAATGTGTGAAGAACCTTAATCCCACGTTTGAATTCAGCGAATTGCTCATCATTATTCTCGTAGCATTGTGCCGTTTCTCACCAATCAAGAACAGAGATCTTTTGGCAGCCGGTTGCCTTTGAAATTTAGGTACAATTTAAGTTGGTTTAGATTACCTCCTTAAATGAACTCTCTCTCTACTATTGAATGTCTCAGCATAAGCATTGAATAAGATATAAGATAAAGAACAGTGACCTATGTACCCCGCACCATCTAAGTTCAAAAATCTAGCCGGCAAACCGCTAAAAAACAAGCCTAAGTCACTTTGAAAGTAGTATATCTTGTAACCTATTCGTAGAATGCCTCGATTCGGTTTCATAACACATTTCACTCTTACTTCAAGACGGAACAATGACAGAAATTTCCCATTGAAAGTGACATCACATTATCGCGTTATAAGCTCGGGCTATGATAGTGCATTGTCTAGTTTTGTGGTACAGAGGGGCTATAGCATAGGTCCACTTTTCATACCCTCCCAGCACAAGAATTATGGATATTTTCGAAAGTCTATCGAAAATCTAGTAACATCTTTCGGATAGGAAAGGTATGAAGAGGAAATAGGAAACCAGTTGGAAAGAACGTTCGATTTTAAGACGATAAGACCACTGTTAAGAGACCGTAGAAGTCAGCATCATAGACAGCAATGCCGTTTCTGCTATTTTTTTTTAAACCGACCAGAAGAGCTCATAGTTGCAACAACTTATAAGCCAACTTGCTGAGGCGTGAGTCGTTTCTGCAGTGTATGTACGTAGTACCTTAAATACAACTTTGCAGACCTTTATATTTGATGAAGTAACCAATGCCAAGAATCTTTTGATGTACCATGTCAATGCCAAACCGTCAAAATTTGACAGAAAAGGGCAGCTGCTTCCACTTGGTACAGTCACCACTTAATGAACGGCTCAGGCGGAAAAGTGGACAATCTCGACTGATCATCAAGTCGGGTTCGATCCACTACGACTGTCAAAATTTGACAGAAAACAAAAACAATAACCCGTTGCATAATCGCCATTTAGAATGACTCTTCGAAAGAGCAAGCATAGGTTCGTGACCTATGTTTAATAATGGGGAGAGCTATGTATGTATTTGGACATCAAAGTGAGATCCATCAAGTCTGTCAAAATTTGACAGAAAACAAAAGCTGTCACACCTGATCAATACGTCATACATTTTTTGAATACGAGTATAATCGAAAAGTTAAGGAAAAATAGATCACATCAACAGTCACCTCTCGATCGCTTGACATTTTTAAGTGACTTAAAAATCGTGAAATTCTGTCCGTTATGACAACTCAGTGCAGTCATTTTACTAACCTTCAAAATCAACACCTCATCCATGACAGAACGGAACAAAAAATAAATTACTCCCAGCTGATGACTAAGATTCAACTCAATTGGAAAAAACCCCAAAGCAGCAAAATACGAGTAAGTGCGATTCATGTGAAAAGAAACTTTCCGCTAAGCAATATATAAAAATAACAACCACATCCCCAGCCGATATCTGACATTCAACTGAGAACTACAGAACTGGAGAACACCGCCAAACGTCATGTGTAGCGTACGATAGAGGAATTGAATTTTAATACCCTAAAATGCACACCACCACGACAATTGCAAAGAGCAACATGTTGAGCAATTGCTTCAGGCAGCACTACAATAAAATTTCAGAAAAAAACAAATAAAAACTTATGTTAGAAGAAAACAGCGCGGAAAAAATATCCAAAAAGATAAACAAGAACGTAGAGCAGAAAAAGCCAATAAAAGCGAATCAATTTCTTAAGAGAATCAAGAGAAAACCTAAAAATAAAATTGAAAAACACGACAAAAAAAAAAGAAGAAGGAAATAAACATTTTTTTCGAAAGAAATGTTGCGGGATGAGTTGTAGTGTTGTTTGGTGGATTGGTGCTGTTGCTGTGTTCCTTTTGGATTATTCAGTGTAAGCAAGTGACATAGGAAGAAGGTTCTGATGACACATACTCTGCACCAGTCAACGCAAAATCAAGCAGCAGCAGCAGCAGCAGAAATTTTCCAAAGAACCTACAACAAACCAACCGTCCAATTCAATGAACCAAGCCAAGGTAGCAGCACCAGCACCAGCACCAGCACCAGCACCAGCACTAGTGCCAGTTCCAGTATCGGCACCAGCAATAGTAGTACAATGTACGATGCCCAGAGCTGGGTAAAAGGGTGTTGGGTAGGTGGGTGGACAAGGTGGTGATTCTCATTCTCATTCCCATTTCGGTGCTATTCGGTGCTACTCGGTGCGCACTTAAATGTGTAGAACGGATTGAAATGAATTTTTGCGAGGAGCCCCTGATGGTGTGTGGCTGGTGGAGCTAGAGCTAGAGCTAGACACGAACTTATCCAGCAACCTAGTTGGAACACGTTCCTTCCTCCCACCGTTCGCTTGTTCGTTCATTCGTTCCACCGTCCAGCCAACACTATGTAGTGACAGTTGAAAGAAGTGGGTGATGATGATGATGGCTGGTGGTGGATGGAAACAGCAGCAGCAGCAGTAATGTCAGAAGAATGAAGAGAGGAGGAATTCGGTAAAGTGTTTGGGGGTGACGGTGATGGTGTGTTGTTAGGAGAGAATCGAGTTTTCGCAGCATAGTGTATGAGTACATGCTTTGCCAGCAAAAAGGTCATTCATACTCGTTTTGCATTTTTTTTTTGCCTCTTCTGTCGTTGGTTTTTGTTGTTTTTTTTTTTTATTATTTATTTTATTTGCATATGCGACGATGATATTCGTTAGTGGGTAAAGATACAACAGAAAACAGGGTGTTGCGAAAATTGTTATGAGAGGTTTTTAAGTTTAACGAGGTTAGAGCGAATTTTTTAAAAGAGTAGTGTAGGTACCTGTCTTTTTTTTTTTTTTTTTTTTTGAAAATTACGGGATACACATAAAGGTATGAAAGCGTTTGCCAAATTCTAAAAACAAATAAAATTTGTAAAATCGAGTGTCATGTGGCGTCTACGAAATTTGAATTTGAAGAGATAGACCCATGACATACGTTGCAGAATGTAGGATCTAACCGGGTTGACTGAGTGTCCGAAATTCTATGCTCTCCTATACCAACCCATGAGTGATTTCAAAATAATTTCTATCAAATTTTGGACCCAAGTTTAGAGAATTGGGAAGTCCTTCAATTAGCATTTTCGATATATGCAGTCTGTTAGAAGTCTTTCGACAGATTTCCTGTCATTTTCTAAGCTTTACACTAAGGATGACGACTATGTGTCACATCGAAGTCTCTTTCGTTCATCCAGGGAACTTATGAGTAATTTTTTTCTCGGAATGGAACCTTGAAGGACATAAATTTAAAATTACCCATATAAATTAGCATATCCTAAAAAAAAGACTCCACTCAACATTTTTCGACCAGGAGGACTGTCGAATCTTCGGAAACCATTAAAACAATTAAAGGAATGACTCTTCGATAGTTGAACGATATAGCTCTGGGGACCATGTATGTACCTGAGCCAAGATAGAAGAGCGCCTCCTGTACACCAATATGGAACAAAACAGAATACTGCTCCAAGTCGAAGTTGAAATGGGCCTAATGTAGCTAACCCGTTATAGGAGAGCGCCCTTGTATACCAATATAGAACAAAAAAAAATATTAGTTGATCCAGGTCGAAGTTGAAATAGGCACCATGTACCTGACTCATGATATAAGAGCGCCCCCTCTATACCGATATGGAACATAATGAATGGTTTTTTTTTTTGGTCAAAGTTGAAATTTCTATGGGGACTGAGATCTTTTTCGACCACAGAACGGCAACCTTCCGTCATTCATCGAATGACAAACCTCTACCTTGCAACAGTGTAGGTCTAGGACAAACGCAGGCAATCAGAATAAGAAGAAATAGAAATCTGATCTTAACAAAGGCTTCCTGACCAACTCAAGTCCTAATCCTAAAAAAAAACTTAGGGAAAGACAACGTTTTTGCCCACACAACTTAGACCTTTCGTCATAAAACGAATTCCAAACCTCTACGTTGCAACAGTCCAAGTCTGGTACAAACGCAGGCAATCAGAATAAGAAGAAATAGAAATCTGATCTTAACAAAGGCTTCCTGACCAACGCGGCTCCTAATCCTAAAAAAAACTTAGAGAATGACAACGTTTTTGACCACAGACCTTTCGACATAAAATGAATTCCAAACCTCTACGTTGCAACAGTTTAAGTCTGGAACAAACGCAGGCAATCAGAATAAGAAGAAATAGAAATCTGATCTTAACAAAGGCTTCCTGACCAACGCGGGTCCTAATCCTAAAAAAAACCTCTACGTTGCAACAGTTTAAGTCTGGAACAAACGCAGGCAGTGAGAATAAGAAGAAATAAAGATTTGATCTTTCATTTCTAGAACGGCCTCCTGGCATTCGTGGGTCCTAATCTTATAAACTTTAAAAAAAAAAAAAATTAAATGACGAGATAGCAGTGAACGAACAAGTCCTAGCATGGAACAAGAGTGACAAGAATAAGACCAGAAAATGTAAGTTGAATTGACCTTATAAATCAAGACTTTCGTTTACAACTTCTACACAGTTTGAACTCCTTCGAACTAAGGTAACACTCTACTTTATCGTCATTAGAAGCCACCATAGCACTTAATAATGTGAATATGAATTTCAGGCTTGAGTAACATATTAGAATTACAAATGTAGATCTTCATCGATTTGAAAAAAGAACTGATATAAGGTCTCTTTTTTGACAAACTACTACTCTAACAAACGTTTGGACCGTAAGATACTTTGAATGACAATAGATATCCAAATAAGATTCTCAACTCGAAACGCTTCGCTTTCCCCTCGACAAAAAGAAAAAGAAGAAAAATGTAAAAGGCACAGCTACTTCGTGAAAGGCAGTCTAAAATTTTGTTATCATTGCATTTCGTGAGTCAGATTAAAAATAAGCGCTCAATTGAAAACTAAAGTCACTTGTATTGCAATTCCCACAAACTTGGTAGACAAATTCAATTTAAATTTAAATTTAAATCAAAAACAAAAAAAACAAAATCTATTCTATTAAATTGTCACATAAAAATTATAAAACAACATCAACTCACCTCAGTGCACATTATATTTATTAAAACACCTCCAATAACAAAATATCTTTCAATCGAACAGAATAAATTCAACAATAACAATATCACGCACTTGTCAAAAATGTTGACATTTTTTACAAATTACAAAAAAAAAAATAAAAATAAAAAATAATAAATAAAAGAAATCAAAATTCTACTGTCACTTAGATACTGTCACTGAGTGTGCAAAAAAATATCCATATACTCGTTAGTCGTATCTTATTTGATTTCCCGCTTTATAAATTTTTTTTTTCCTTCAAAACTACACTACACACACTATACAGTATGATCCAACAATCCAAAGCGAAGAGAGAGCAAATAATTTCGTAAAATCGTCGAGAAACACTCGAATCAGGGTAAGATGAAACGAGCGAGCGGCACGAACACACTACGCACCTCGACGATGTCCAATGTGATAATAAGAAGTCAGCTACAGTTGCATGGGTAGAAAAAATTCCCAAAACAAAATTGAAGCACCCTGTCGGTGAGAGAGTGGGCATAAAGATACATATAATCGTTCGTATTCGTATCGTATCGTACGTACGTACGTCCTATACAAAACATCCGCAACGCTTACATAAGGCAATCGGGGTATGTGTACGAGTATAGATACGAAATCCGAGTGAGCTCTGAATATTGCTGTGAATATACTGACAGCCACTGAGAACTGAAGAGCTGGTAAGTTTGGTTTGGTTTGGTTTGGATTTTCTTTTTGTGTGTGTTTGTGTACTGTTGAGTTTAGTATATAGAAGAGCAAAGTATTGTTTTTTTTTTTTCTTTGTTGTATGTTTGTGTTTGTGATATACAGTGGGGGTGAATGTATTCGGATGGATTTGTCGAATAGTATGTGGTCATTTTTTTTTTTAGGAGAGCAAACAGCTTCAAGGATGGGAGGACTGACTGACTGACTGTATCTATTCTGTTTGAAGAATGTCCGATTTTTTCAATAACTTCAGGGAACATGCTTACAATGGCTACCAACAAATTAGATTCGAAATTAAGAGATTTTAACTGATCTAAGTATTCTCCTATAGCGTCTAAATGCACATGGTTCCTACGTCAATCCGATTTTTTTTTACTAAATTATTTAAACTACCCTAATGGGAAATCTACGACTAGAAACTCCAGAATATGGAGCTATGATTACGCTACAGGGATAATGACAAAGAATCTGCTTCGTTCTTACAGATATCCAGAGTGAAAGACGATGTGAATGATGAAACTTCAGCCACTGTTGTGAAGTTTTGGAAGAATCTCTTTATAGTTTCCAGTATATTTTCAGTCGCTTCAGATGTCACACTAAGGTCTTCAAATTTTGGGAGTCACTAAATGTAATACGAACGCTAACAAGGTAGTTTTAGTAGGACAAGTGCAGGATATTGATAGATAATACAGGTTATCCTCATTCAGGCTTAATGCTGACTAGAATACTATTTATTGATAGATCTACTTTGGAGGAAGCATTCTTTAGTGGACAACAATACTTAAATCTTAAAATAAGCAGTACTATTCCTTTTACTAAGAGATTTTAGGTACTGAATACGCTTCAAGTAACGAATTTTGACACTTTCTGGGACGTCTTATGTGGGACAGAACCAAAAGAATTTAGATTTTAAAATAGCATTTTTTTTGCTGAATAAGATAAGAGCAGACTCCTAATAATCGGAGCAACAAATTTGTTGAATTATCATGTCAGAAATTTGACAGGCTTACTAAAAAGAGTGTATGGTATCTACGACTTCATGGAATAGGTTCCACAGCGCAGTCTATATGGATTTTCGCCTCTTCAAGATTGCTTATTTGAGTAAATTATAGAACCAGAAGTGTCTGCCTAAAATGTTTTATTCCAAGGCGTATTAACTAACATCCTTTGTAACTAAATTCGATAAAATTGAGGAAAGTGAAGGTTGGCTATTGCTCAAGTGATGGGAAATTCTACGAGTAGCTCGGCAAAGTATAGCACAATCAATTTTCTTCTTTTAAGGAAAGGTTTATTGAAGTTTAACTACGAGTTAAAGAACCCTAAGAACCCGTAACACAATTTTAAATCAGATTGAATGCATTTTCAAGGCGAACCTGGGTGAAAGGCGTAGAAAGAGACTTCGAAAATAATTGTTGAGTCAATAACAGACAGGTTAAGCATGAAAAATTGCACTCGAAGCTACATATTTAAAATTTTCAAACAAAAATCGACAAAATTTTCTTTAGTGCCATACAACTTTCCACCACCACTGTATGTTTTTGTTCAGGTACATGCACATTGTCGTCAATTCTGCTGTCGCTGTTGCTGTGTTGCCACAATCACCATATCTACTGCTGCCTGCTACTCAGCTATTTCCGAGCTTCAATCGAAGGCAAGGCAAGGCAACGTACAGGCAGCAGCAATAGAAGCAAAAGCAAAAGCAGAAGCAGCAACGACGTACAGACGACCGACCGACCAAACGAACCAACAACCAGCAACATCACCTCTCAAACTCTCTGGCTTTTATACCACATGGTGGTAGTTTATGTAGGTAGATATCTATGTACAACACATTCATATACTGCTATACTGTGGCATTCCATCCACAATCCATCTGCATTTTCATTTATATCCCAAGAGCATATAATATACACCGTAAAACAGGGAAGGGAGTATCGACGGAAACAGGGTATTAAAGAGAAGGAGAAAAGAGTGGTAGGTACGAGTATTATTATTTTTACTTTTATATATATATTTTTTTCTTTTCTTTTTCATCACAGAATATAAATTTTTTTTTGTTTTTCGATTCTTATTTTTGCTGTCAATGCGCTCCCTGACTACGGATACGAACGAATGAACGACTATGAGACTACGTCTAAGGCTATGGAATCAGCTAAAGTAGTAGTAGCAGCAGCAGCAGAAGCAGCAGCAACACCATCATCAAGCTAGCGCAGCAGCAACATTAATGCTTTGAAAGAGAATCGTTTTTAGTTTTTAGAACTTTTACGGAGTTTTACCCTCTGTTCGAGTTTTACTTGGGTAGTAAACGACGACGAAATGGGTGATCCCTTCTGGAAAATGGTTGTTGTCCTCTTGTTGTAGGTAGTATACGAAGGGGTTCTCCTGTTTCGTCGTTGAAATTCTTCTCCAGCCGTTGGTACGTACAGCAGTTGGTTGAAACTGAACTGAGGTACAGGAGTATCAACTTCATGGGTTCGAGTTTTAGGACTGTGGCAGAGAAAGATATTTTCTTCTTTTTTGCCTTTGGCCCGATGAAGGGAGGGTTTTTGGTTTTTTTTTTTCTTCTTTTTTTTTTCCAGTGGTATTTGATAGGAGGATTTAGAGTATCGTATCCGTATTGAGAGAGAAGTGCAGATAAATTTGCAAAGGAAACGAGCAAAATTCTATGCAACGGTAATGTTGATTCATCAATTAGAAGAGAAAATCTGTGAAGAGCTTATTGAGGAGACTAGTTGGTACTAGGTACTGTGAGTGGGACAATGTCCTTTGGAGTTTCCTATTCTATGCAGAGGGTTAGATTTTTTTCTTTTAGTTTGTCGGAGATTGTCCTGTATAGATGAGCAGCTAGTTAGGAATACGATTTTTTTTATTCTTTTTAAAAAAAGTGCCCTCATTAAGATGGCTTTAGATAGTTAAGAGATCGATTGATTATAATGGCCCCACGTTGGGCGCCACATGATTTGGAGTATTCAAAATTTATTGATATGTACATATCTACGTACGATTTCTCATCTAAAAAATGTCTCAAATCGTACATACCTATCAATAGTCTAATATGCAGGAATTCTACACTGATAAGCTGACAAAAGAAAGGTTTTAGGTGGCATACAAAAGGACACTGAAATGAGACTCGACGATGGCTGTTGATATTTCTAAGGCAGTGCTTGAAAAATTAGGATTTATTTATAAGTACGCGTGTATCATACAACTGACCATCTTGTAAAAACTGTATGCTGTCAAGGAACTTTTGCAAATTCGGCATAAATCCGGCACCATTGCCTCAGTAAAGACCAGAGCCTCAAGAAATAATAGGACTCCATCGTAAACCAATGAAAATACATTACTCAGCTGATTGTCTGCGGTCCTTAGTCTACTGTGACTCCATTCTTCTGGAATCAATCCAAAAAAAAAATGTGTTTCATATGGTTTTCAGATGACCTTAAAACTATTGCCAAATTGATTTTTACTGTCTTCTTCTCAGGACTGTCTTTCTTGTTTGCATCAGCTTAACTGCCCCAATTTTGGTAAGTGCAGTACTGCGCAGAATCAACGTCAGTTTAAACATCATCTGCGACATATTTAGGCGTTTTATTGATGGGCTAGATACAAGGTTGCTTAAGTGTATGAATACATTTTAGTATTTTCACGAAGCAAACCCAACGTTATCTAAATGAGCCTTAGGTAACATCAAATAACGTGCCTTCGCAGTGTTCTACTTAGTAAAAGGTTTAAGCACTTTTAGCGGCTTAAGCACTTCTATCAAAGGGACAAGGCATACGTAATCAGTTGGTACATTTCAATTGGTATCCTTAGATTCGAAGCTTTACGAAACGTATGCGTCTGTTATGCCCACTAAGACCTTTTCCTTCGTCTAAATCTATCCATAACTACTTCTACGCCTTATTGTTGGTAAAAATTGGACTTCCAAACTATCCCGGACAGAGGAACTTCTAAAGATCTCTGTAGATCTGGCTAAATTTCGACCTTCCCAGTCATCGCAGTGACATCCAGGCCGAAATCTAGACTATGCATTGAATATAGATGTGATGTAGATGATAAACAATCAGCCCATCGTTATAAGATCTAAAACAGTAAAGGACTGTCGCGTATCTCTATGTTTAACTGATCCCAGAAGGATGCTAGACCGATGAATTAAAACAGCAGTGATATGAACACTGTTTATACTCTCACTGTCCCCTCTTGATGTCCAATTTATAATATTGCTAATCCCGTATTTGATCAACAAATTTAGAGAAGCCCTCAATCCGTAAAATCACTAACGTTTTCATCGAGCTTTGCATTCTAAACAGGCATGGCTTTGGGGTAGGTTCGTTTAGTAACTACTTCTATTGCAGTTGCCGAAATGAGCAGAAAAGAAAGGCCATAACTCACTTCCACTGCACTGGGGCAACTCTCGCCAATATTAGCACTTGTTATTCTCTGATCTAAGCGATATCAGATATCAGTTATCCTCTGAGCAGAAATATGTCGTCAACTGCCAACACGGTGGCAACACAAAAGGGCTTTATCGACTTAAATGATCTTCATCGAGGGCCATTACCAAACTAATGTATCTAATCATGAGAAGGACTCGCAAAACTCCAAAATTTTGCTTTGTCCCATTTTCAAGGAAATCAACGTACGAAATGTCATTCGTTGGCATGTCGTCGATTTCTCGGGTAATATGTATAGGCCTCAACAACTTCAATTAGTTTTGCAACACAGTTATAAAAACTTTGAGATGCCCCATGAATTTTTAAGTTGACTGCCATTTTAGTTGAATTAAATCATCTTGCTGACGACATTCTTTCAGTGTGACATCATTTTAAAGTCGCTCGTCAAAACACCTTAAGAGGCAAAGAGCGAAGGACCTTAGGTATCCTCACATTGAAGGAAGCTTTATGAGACATGTATGTACATCGATAAACAGATACTCAGTTAAATGTGTCATGTGAAAAATTTGACAGCTCTGAACCGTTATCATTCAAATGTCAAACCATGCATGACTACATTCTTGAGTGTCAAATTGTTGAATACACAGAACGTAGCGCTAAGCCGCCATCATTCAATTTAGCACAAATCTCTTCGCAACTGGTATGCAATGCACCAGTTGTTGCTTCTTCCGCTGTCATTAGATGTTGGCTCAGCTGCAACTGCAATTGCAACGGCCACCACTATACTGATGGATACTCGAATTTTATTCCTCCATATAAACCAACAATAAACGAATGCGTTTCAGCTATTTTGCCCATTACTTAGATGTTGCATTCATAAATAAAATAGAAAAAATAAAAAAATCAGTACTTGCCCTGAGTTGGCTTTGACTGGCGGGTTGGCTGAATGGCTGGCATTGCGCTCTATGAACGATGAGTGCAGCATCAGCAGTGCAATGCAGCAGGCACAGCACTCAACGCAGTGAAATAAATTTCTGACGTTTGATTAGAATGCGAACAGAGGGGGTAGGGATTGAATATGGGTAGGTGTGGATGGTTGTTTGTGTTAGGCGGCAATGTGGGGGTTGGAGGTCGATTGTCTGGCACTGGCTCCGGCTTCGGCTTTGGCTTCGGCTTCTGCTGTCGCTGTCGCTGTCGCTGTGGCTGTGGCTTTGGCTTTGGCTATAGCAACGGCTATGACTCCTGCTCCTGCTTCGGCTCTTCTCATGTTCTCTATTACTCTTTGCCTCTCTTGCGAATTGTGCTGTGAGTGAGTTCACTTTGCTGGTGAATGGTGATGTGTGTACTTTTAGTTTTCTTTTTATTTTTTTCGCGAAAGAATGTGTGTAGTTAGGCCTTTCCGACTGTTTAAGAGTGTTCTTGCTTTGTGGGGTGTTTTCTTTTTTTTTCTCATTTTATTTTCGGATTTTTTGCGCTCGTTTTTGAATTTCATTTATGTCGGGGTCTTTAAAGCGGTTCACAAATTGCACGTGATTTTCGTGCTTTATGACTTTTTGTTCTTCCTTTTTTTTTTGCATTTGTTTCTTCTCTGTTTACGTTTTTGTACTATGGGTGTTCGAGGTGGTTTTTTTATTTCTTCTCTCAGCGTCGTTTTCTTTGTTTTTGGGGCTCTCTTGGTTGGTTCCCTTTGAGAATGAGCAAGAACCCTTAGTTTGTATATTTTGGCATGAACGGTGATGGATTGGAAACTTGGGTCGATAAGCGCATTTGTTGGATTTTTTTTTTGTCTTGTTCTGCTGTTTGGTCTGTTTTTCTCCTCTTTTATTCACATTACATACTCGTACTTTGTTTCTTATTGGAGGTTCCCAGTTGTTTTGATACGTCTTGTTTTCACTTGGTTCATTCCTTTTCGTTGAAGCAATGTAAAGAAGAGGTTCTCTTAGTGAATATTATGGAATGTAGGTTACTATGGTATCGTGTGCCGTCAATTAGATGGAGGAATTTTCGGGATGTGCAATGCAGTGGGTACGAAACTTTGCTGATATTGAACTGAAAACGAGGAATTAGCTTTATAGTTTGTGTTGCAAGTAAGCGCACAGACTTGAATTTTGGAGTGAGGCAGGGATTGTATTGTATTTAGTGGAATGAACAAGACAATAATGTGGCGAAATTGGGAAGGGATGTTTTATTAAAATTCACAATTCCATCATTGTTTGCATCTGTCCAAGCAAAATGTTAAACTCTCATATAAAAGGCTGTCTAACTCACCTTAATTAACTGAAAAGATACACATGCTCATAGGTAGCAAAGAAAGCCCTTTGTTAGATACCAAACTATGATGAGTAAATCAGCAGATACCAGAAAACTTCCAAACAAATCAGTTCAGACTAATTTAGAGGGAGACTGGAGCCTTTACAGATCGAAGCAAAAAGAATATAAGAAGCTGTAGGTAAAAAAGACTCTGAATCGAAAGCAGAGGCTCTACGTCTCATGCTTGAGACTCACTTTCCAGAACCAGCTCGTATTAAAGAACCTGCTAGTGAGCTGAATAACACAGTATGTCATAGCACGTAACTGTCATCGGTTGTGGTGACGGCTGAAACCATTCAACGTGCTGTTACTCCTGTTGATGGCTTTAAGTCGTTTGCCTTCAACAGCTTCTGCTAACTCTGAAGAAAGTCTACACTGCTTGGATGGCATTGGCATATATCTAAAGGGTGTTTTTTTAGAGGTTTGGTTTTGAAACTGGCAGCACTGTTTCTACAGATTGTCAATTTGACAGTTGAAAGTTCATTTGTCGTTAGCACGCTTTGCCATTTTACGATGAATAAACAACGCGTGCAAATTGTGCAAACTTATTTTGAAAACTATGGTTCGGTTCGCCAAACTTATCATGCGCTACGTCCATTTTACGGTCGACATAATCGTCCATCTGAGCAAGTTATTCGGAACACCACGTACACTCTAGTGGATAATACGCATCCCCAAAGACGACAAACAGTGCGAACAGAAGAAGTTATTGCCGTTGTGGAACACAGTGTTGACGAGAATCCGAATGAGGCGATTTGAAATCGTGCACAGCAATTGCATTTTGTGGAAGATTTTACGGAAAGATCCTGACTTAAAAGCTTGTAAGATCCAGCTTGTGCAAGAATTGAAACCGCATGACCATTATACGCGTCGTAGGCTCGATGAATGGGCCGAAAACATGATTCAGCTAGATCCTAATTTTCAGCAAAATTTTGTTCTCCGATGAGGCCCATTTTTGGTTAAATCGATATGTGAACAAGCAAAATTGCCGAATTTGGAGTGAAGAAAACCAAGAAGCCTTTGTCGAGACGCCCTTACAACCATTAAAACCCACTGTTTGGTGTTCTTTATGGGCTGATGGAATCATCGGCCCACATTTCTTTAAGGACGATGCCGGCCAGAATGTTACTGTCAATGGAGAGCGCTATAGAAATATGATTTCTGACTTCTTCGTTCCTAAGTTGAATGGCATTGACGTGACAGAGCTTTGGTTTCAACAAGATGGCATAACATGCCACACGGAACGCGACACCATCAATTTATTGCGGCAAACATTTGTTGAGCGCATAATTTCGCCTAAAAGACCTGTGAACCGGCCTACTGTGATCTAACACCTTTGGATTATTTTCTTTGGGGGTATGTGAAGTCACTAGTCTATGCCAATAAACCCGAGACAATTGACGATTTGGAAGTCAACATTCGCCGTCTTATTATACGGCCCCAGTTGCTCGGTAAAGTTGTCGAAAATTGGACTTCACGATTGCGTTTCATTCGAGCTAGCTGGTGCGCATATGCCCGATATCATATTTGAACACTAATGGCATAAAATTGTCTATTAAATAAAGTTAATATGATAGACATTAACATTAGCTTCAAGTGTTTTATTTCATATTGAATTTGTATACCTTCAAAAAAAAACACCCTTTATATCAAAACTATAAATCTGGCTTCCTGCATGTTGAAGAGGATGGAAAGAATGGTCGAGCTCTAAGGCGCAGGCAGGCAGAATCTGATATAGGAATCTAGTCGGGTCTTCACTGATGGGTCCAAAACCGATTTGGAATGCGGTGCTGGTGTCTTTCTGAAGGGCGACAGCTGTCTGTCTGTTTGTCTTCTAAGCGGAGATACTGTGAAACTTTCAATAACGAACACCTCCTTTAGGCCGACAGTTTTTGCCGACGTTATATATTCCCATTAGCGGAAGCCTCCTTCTGGCGGTCGCGGACAGCAATGTTCGTTGAAAACCATTCAAACTACCTCTCTTAGACGGACACAAACCAAACTTATCAAGTACAACAGCAAAATGACTCAGCACAAGACAAAGTTTACCATGAAGATGTGCTAGAGGGTGTTGCGAAGGATTTAACCAATACTCTTTTCAATGGAGAAAGATGGATATTTTAACAAGACTCTGCACTTAGTGGCTCAGTGTCAAAATTACTGCATTTATGGATTATTTGTGGTCAGAACTGGAGGACTCCTCACAGAAATTTTGAAAGCCTCAAAACAGCATTTCAAGCAGGAGCGTCATCGATGTACATGCATGCAGTGCGTGCCGCTTCTGTTCAATGGGCATAACGTTTGAAAGCTTGTACATACCAATTACAATTAGTGAAACTATTTTTCGTTTTAATCCTCGCTTTGAAGCGTAAGAAATGGGTTTAAATTTTAAAATTTCCCTTATACAGACACTAACTTGGTCACCGTGGCTGTTCGCCTAAGAAAAGTTTCACTGTATACGCAATCCTGATGCCAATAAACTATATGCTATTGTGAAGACTCAGTGGAGAGGGCAAAGAAATGGCATCTTCAGTTTCTAACCCTCTGACAACTTTGGAAAATTAACTCTACTGAGACTTGTCTGGATCCCAGGTCACAATGGGATCACGGGAAATTAAATCGCCAATGAACTTGCTAGGCAAGATTCAGAGGAAAGATTTTCAGAATCCGAACACACATTAGGTCTGCTTGCGTCCTCGGTTAGGGCTTCCATTGACAGTTGGGTTTCATATGAGCATTACTGCAGATGCCTTATGCCATCTGAAACGAATAAAATCTATAAATTTTAATACGGGCTATACTTCCAATGCGTAAAAATTGCAATCCCATTTCGTACCCAAATTAGCCTGTATATTCTCTAGTTTCAGTTTGTTATTGATTTTAGTTCGGTGTGGCTTAAAATATTTATAAAATATGAGTCAAGAGGAACGCCGTAAAAAGATCATCGACAAATGGCTCGAAAATACTTCGCGTCCAAACCATTTCATCGCAAAATATTTAAACATAGCACGCAGTATAGTGGATTCTGTTATTAAACGATATTTGGAGACGTTGACAGTTAAGCGAAAACAGAAAAGTGGAGCTAAAAGTGGAGCACATGATACAAATTTGGACAGGAAAATAGTGGGTACCATCGTAAAAAACTGGACTATGTCATCCAGAGATGTTGCTCGGAAATGTAATACCAACCAAACAATGGTACAAAGATCTAAAAACCGTAAATATCAAAAGTTACGAAAGCTATACGAGTTGATCGGCAACAAGAAAGCGTGCTTGGTTTTGGATGACGAAACTTATGTCAAAGCCGACTTTACTACTCTTCCAGGTGCGCAGTTTTACAACTCTCGTTTGAAGTTGAGATTCTTCCGCAATCAACAACATCGATTGGGATGGAAAAATTCATGTCAAAATATCTCGTTTGGCAGGCCATTTGCCAATGTGGACACAGAAGCTCATCGTTTATTACAACGGGAACAATTAACGGAGAAGTGTACATTAACGAGTGCCTAAAAAAACAGTTGACTCCTTTCTTAAACAAACACGATGGTTCAATATTATTTTGGCCAGATTTAGCTTCAGCTCACTATGCTCATGCGACGTTGAGCTTTCTTGTTGCTAAAAATGTCGACTTTGTCCCAAAAGGCAAGATTCCACCCAATGTTAGACAGTGCCGTCCCATTGAATGGTATTGCAAAGGACGTAAAAGATTTTAGTGCTAAATGGAAAAGAGAACCCAAAAAGATACGGATGTAGCTGTCACCAACCTTATGAAGGACATTCGAAAGAAGTTGAGGAAAGAATAGGAATCCAAATAATTTCTTTTATTTTTTGTAATTGTGAATAAATTTAATAAAAACAGAGTTTTAAAGCAAATAAAAAAAATTTACATGAATTACGAAAATATTTTTTTTTTTACTTTGAAGTTTCCAAATTTTATTCGTTTCAGTCCTTAGAGCTCCAGGTTGCCGCTAGATCAAACGAATGCGACTTCTCTAAAAGGTCCAGGGCTTTCTTGCTGTTCCTCAGTAGGAAGGTCTGCAGACTGTTTACTGGCATTGCGACGGTCCACTAAACTTTTACTAAGCACTTAAATGTCCTGGGCATAAGTGTTACAGCATTCTGCGACGCTTACTGTGAAAGTGATGATAACACCGCGGAAAGACTGAGACAGCTTACAAGGAGTACAATGGGGACTGGTTCTTTGTCTGAGTGCCCTGTTCCGACAGAAAAAAAAAGCTTGGAATACAAAAAATGACCATTAGAACGCTTACTTCGGTTCAAATTCACGCATGCAACAACTAAAGCACACTCATTTGTAAATTTAGGTAACGAAGCAACGGAAGCATACGAAGAATCTTCAAGGGCTAAGAAGATCAATGTATCATAGACACACGCAGCCAATCTTTGCAAAACCTGATGTTAAGATAGAATAAAAATGACTGAAACTGTCGAATCGACATTTGATAGCTCGTGTTAGAAACTTCTTTCCGGTACAATTGTTATCATGGGGCATAACACGCGAAAAGAAAGAGCTGAAATTCTTAAATTATACTTTGGAAATCAGTCCTCTATTGTGTTAAAGCAACGTGCATATAGAAGAAAATATCGAGTTTACCAGTATATCTATAGCCGAAATAACTAAACCAAATTCAACGAAAGTGGTTGTATGGCATCATCAAAGCCAAGGATTAAACAATGTTCACGCCGAATTAATAAGACTACTGCCGCTGTAAAAGGTGACTAACATATTGAAACGTCATATCATTGTCGCTTGATAAGCCCCGACGTACTCAATATGTCCGAAACATGCAAAATATCCCTAATAGTGAACCTGATTCTTGGGACTGTGCGATCATAACCGGAAGCGTTGATACGCAAAATTTTTGGTATTAGGGCACTCAAAACCAAGAATTAATTTTTGAATCGCCTTTATATCCGCCAAATGTTGCGGATATAAATGTATGCTCCGAATGAGCCATTGGCCCTTAACTTCGCGCAACATGCAATACTGCTCTGAAATGTTGAAAACGATGTTCAACAATCGATTGATTTCAAAAAAAATTGTGATTTGGAATGGCTTAATTGACTTTGCCGGACTTCTTATGGGGATATTTGAAAACCAGAGTCCGTTGAACATCTTAAGACCAGCATAGTAACAAAATCGCCGGAATTTCTACGAACCCAACACGAAACCTATGTACATATGTACAATATGTATGCGCTACGACGTGGGATAAGGAACGCCCCTGATTAACTCTGCGGTGCCTAGTATTGTGACCATGGCAAGCACATGGTTTTCTTGTCTCGAGATTGGCAGAGTCCCTTGTTTAACGATTTGACATTAAAACTGACATTATTTCGTTTGATCCAAGGTTTGCATCACTACAGTAATTTGGATGTTCAAACTTCCGAGCCGCTAAAATATTAACCCGGTTGACAGCCTCCTTCTTACTGCCAAAATACGAGTGCTGATAACAAAAAGGAAAGTACGACATCAAAAAACTTAAATTGTATGAGACCGCTAGAAACAGCGCCGAGCAAGAACCTCACGAACCAGCTCAATGGAAATATACCCAGAAGCTGTCAGATTCATTGAAACTGACGTCCAGAATTTCAAAGGACCATGTTGAATTACCAACGTAGCAAGGCATGAAACCTACGTATGTATAAAGTGGCTCTCCAAAAAAATAAGAAAACTGGTCAGAAGACCTACAACAGGAAGATCAGAGGTTTCTCTCAGATGTAATCCCTGACGGTTTACGAATAGAGCTATTAAGCTTGAGTCAGCTAAATATGACATTTTTTTCAGTTGAATTAGCCCCTAATACTCGTATATGGAATTTCAGCGCTAAATACTGAACCGCAAAAATGAAGAGTTTTTCAACTGGGCTAAAACAGAAGCATCAGCTTTCTAAGCAACGCATGCCATATTTTACGAATGTCAAAATTATTTCCCCAACAGCCTGATCGACTTCTATCATTGTAGTTTTATCCTAAAAAAGGAAATTCCAGGAGGTTTGCAAGTTGCTTCCTGTGACTGAGAAGGAAATTTAAAAATGGAACATACGCGCGTTATAGACTCGAAAATCCAAGCAGTAAAAGAAACCACAACCGTAGGTGCCACCGACAACTAGAAATGGACTTTTACCGACGAGTTATTCGCAACTGGAAGTTGGATTAAGGCGAGTCTAGATGGTTAAGGCCCAGGTTCAGCCCCAACTGGAGCGACACGAAAGAATATAGGTATCTAAGTAAGTAAACCATCTTCACATTCACAGATTTGTTATTAAAACTAGGTAAGGGTTTTTGCCGTAAGTGTTTGCTCTAGCTTAGTCCAAGAAGTTCAAAAGTTTAAAATAAGGAAGTCATAATCTGCAATCCTAACTTCTAGTCGTTACAGTACCACTGTAGAAAGCTGTTCTCTTTAGACAGCTCAAAGATTTCGATTGATAGTACACGGACTCAAGTCATATCAATAAACAACCTCAACACGGATGAAACCAGTTACTTACTCATTTTATATCACAAAAGGGCAGAGAGACTCCAAACTTAGCAGATCTATTAGGTACTATGACTTTTATTTCAGAAAAAAAAAAATTTATTTTACTTTGAGTCTCGAACCATAGCAATAAGTGAGTTGCTCTCTGAGAAACCAGCCCTTCGAAAAGTGTCTACAAGTTTCTAGGAACTATTAAGGGCACCAAGGGAAGCTTGCCAAGAAGGTAACATACATATGTGCTATAAGACTGTTGTTGTTTGCACTGCAGACTGGAAGTTTCAGGTAAGCACGCAGATTAGATAAGACCTCATTGATAAGACTGGAGATATTTAATCTCTCAAGACCGTTTACGATAATATGTAGGCTACGGCATATACAATATAGGTTAACTACGAGTTAAATGGAACAAGGATATATTTGTTTTTATTTTAAAGTAGTTTAAAAAGCCCCTGAAGTCTAAAAGAGATATTTTTCTAGAACAGCTTTTGTTGTTCCATTGGCATGCCAATCTATGTAAGTATTTGTTTCTGATCTGTTACAACTCCTGGGGCTGATGCTGACTTCCAACTTCCTTTAATGCGTGAAAGTTATTCAGATTTCTCATATCAATTTACGGCTATGGTTGAGCCTAAGTTATTGTTAATCTGATAATACGTCAAAACCTTCTAAGGGGTTCCGGCAGTATAAAGGAGCTACGTGCCTATGATAGGGCCATTTATATCGTATGAGTCGTTTGGTTGGTAAAACAAGCTTTTACGACTCCAAAGAACGGTCTGTGTCGACTGCATAGAGCTTTGCCTAGTACGCCTAGGCAGCTAAACTCATCATACGAGGGTAGCCCCAGAAGTACACGATTCAAAAGAATGATAATTATAGAAAGTACCAACCTCATAAAGCTTAAATTTGAAGTTCGACGCCGCTATGTTGTTTAGCAGCTATCAATAGTCAAAGCTCTCAATGAATTTTTAAAGAATTGGTCATCGTTATGTGGTACAATGCTTTCATTTGAAAGGTCCCAATCCAATCAACTTCCAAATGGAACTGGATACCAAATGAGGTGAGTTCACCAGAAATCTTGAAAAAATCCACAAAATGGTATTGGATGACCGTCGCTTGAAAGTGCGTGAACTAGCAGATATGGTAGCCATTTCAAGCGCTGCACCACGCATGTTAACTGAAAAATTGGAGATAAGAAAGCAGTGCGCAAGATGGGTGCCGTGATTGCTCACAATGGAACAAAAACAGCGTTGTGAGGATGTTAGACGAAGTTTCAAAGCAATAAAGCCGAGTTTTTACGTCGATTCATAACCATGGATGAAACATGGCTCCATCACTTCACACCCGAGATGAAGGAACATTCAAAACAATGGACTCAAAGGGGAGAATCGGCTCCAAAGAAGGCGAAGACAGTTCCATCTACAGGCAAGGTCAAGGCGTCAGTTTTTTCGGATTCGCGTGGGATAATTTTCATTGATTATCCTCAAAAAGAAAAACCAATCAACGGCGGGTACTCGTATTATGCGAACTTATTGCAGCGTTTGAAAGATGAAATCAAGAGAAAACGGCCGAATTTGGCACGAGTCCACTAATCCGTGATCGCGATGGCCAAAATCAATGAGTTAAAGCTCGAATTGATTCCCCATGCACCCTATTCGTCAGACTTAGCCCCCTCTGATTATTTTCTATTTCCGAATTTGAAAAAATGGCTCGGTGGTAAGACATTTGCCAACAGTAACGAGGTGGAGTCTGCGGTTGATGGCTATTTTAAGAAGCTCGATGATTATCACTATGAACAGGGTATTGAAGCTAATAAACATCGGTGGAAAAAGTGTGTTAAACTAAAAGGAGACTACGTACAGAAATAAAGATATTTTTTCCCAAATTTTTTGTGTTTTTTGTTAGGTCGGGTACTTCAGGGACTACCCTCGTATCTACTTTTGATATTCATATCATCGACTGCATTCTCAAAGCCATCTTTCCCTTTAATGTGAAGTTGTCTTTGGTACAACACGCACTGGAGTTTTGATTACCTTGCACGCAGACTGTCTTTTGACTCTGTACTAATGGAGAATTTATTTTGCTGCAAAAGCATGAAATTGACTTTCTCTGTACCCAGGAATTTCGTTGACCAGAGTCTGAACCAGGAATGGTAAGTAGTCAGGTCCGGATGGCTCTAAAACCCATGTTAGTTTTTGGCAGTGGTGTTTTTCTGGAGGACGAGAACTTTAGATTTCACTCCTCGTTAGGATAAATTGGGTCTTTCTTGCAAGCGGACATATACGCAACCCGTCTATAATTCGTGCGGTTTGCTAAGAGATGGCGTAACCTGTATTATTCCATTGTAACATGCGTTGGAAAGCTACTGTCATTGTACGTCATTTCAGTATATGTCGAACTTTGTGCCTGAAAAAGTGTTTTTGCGGGAAGTTCTTCTTCATTACTTTAATATGAAGAAAACTGCTGCCGAAAATCATCGTATTTTGGTGGAAGTTTATGGTGAACATGCGCTAGCTGAGCGAACGTGCCAAAAGTGGTTTGCACGATTTAACAGTGGTGATTTTGGCTTGGGACACGATGAACGTCCTGGGCAGCCGAAAAAGTTTGAAGATGAAGAACTGGAAGCATTACTCTATGAAGATTGTTGCCAAACACAAGAAGAGCTCGCAGAATCTTTGGGTGTCACTCAAGCAGCCATTTCAAAACGTTTAAAAGCAGATGGATATATTAAAAAGCAAGGAAATTGGGTTCCACATGAACTCAAGCCGAGAGACGTTGAAAGGCGGTTTTGCATGTCCGAAATGCAGCTGGAACGCCACAAAAGGAAGTCATTTTTGCACCGGATTGTTACTGGTGATGAAAAATGGATCCATTACGACAACCCCAAGCGCAAAAAATCATATGTGAAACCCGGCCAACCAGCCAAATCAACGGCAACGCCGAATATCCATGGCGCGAAGGTAATGCTCTGTATTTGGTGGGATCACATGGGTGTGCTGTATTATGAGCTGCTAAAACCGAGTGAAACCATCAATGGACAGCGCTACCGAACACAATTAATCCGTTTGAAGAGAGTAGTGGCCGAAAAACGTTCGGAATATGCGACCAGATACGAGGCAATAATTTTCCATCATGACAACGCTCGGCACCACGTTGCTATTCCGGTTAAGAACTATTTGGAAAACAGTGGATGGGAAGTCTTACCTACCCCACCCGCCTTATAGCCCAGACCTTGCCCTTCTGACCTTCTGACTACCATTTGTTCGGGTCGATGCAGAACGCCCTCACTGAAATACGGTTCACATCAGAGCAGAATATCAAAAATTGGCTTGATTCATTCTTGACTGCCAAGCCGGCGCAGTTCTTTTGGGATGGGATCCACAAATTGCCAGAAAGATGGGAAAAACTCATAGCTTCAGATGGGCAATACTTTGAATAATACTATTGTACATGTTTTTCTTAAATAAACGTTCAAATTTTGAAAAAAAAAAAAAACCGCACGAATTAAGTTATATACTCGTATATTGCGACGAATCCGTGGGGGGAAGTCCATGATTTGAGTTTCTTTTGACAGTTGGGTTTCATATGCTTCAAGACCTCTCTCAGGGGCCAGCGACTTTCCTGTAGAAAGACTGCTGGATGCTTACTGGCATCGTGACGGGACGTGACACAATATCCTCCGACGCTTGCCTTGAAAGTGATTACGACATCGGGATGCAGGTAGTCGGGGTAAGTGCTGGTACTGTAGGGACCCATAGAGTATTTTAGCTTATTGGCTCCTGATGTTTTGAGCACGAGTACGAGTTATATCTAATTGGATCAGTCAGACCCCCAATTTGAACGAATACAAGTTAAATGAAAACGCGCTGTAACATCATTTACTAGGTACTCACGGCTTCGATACTTCTTAATTCAAAACCAAAATTCTGGAGATAACTCCACAGTCTAAACTCATATAGACTCTCTAATATGTAGACTCAATGACCTGCACAATGATTAGAACTCTCAAAAATGCTGACGACCTCTACTATTCGCACAACTTTCTCTCATCTCCAGCTTCAAGGTTCATCAAAAAATAAAACAAAAACAAAAACAACACAAAAACTTTATAGCGCCTGCTTATCAACAATCCAACACTACTCCACACTACCTATGCATCTTAAAATCAAAAAACCCATCCACACTAACCTACTTAACATCCACAACTAAATTAGATTCGCATTAGTCTATTCAATTCTAGATTTAACATTAATTATCACCAACAAAATAAGAAAACGATTTTTAGGAAGTCTGTCCAAAGAAACCGAAAAACTTGTACTTTGGTCAAAAAATAGACGGTCCAAGGACATTCCTGCTTTTAACAATTCAATCTATTCGAAATTTAAAAACTTTGAACGAGAACAACAACCCAAAAATACTACTACGTAGCTGTGAGAGCTTTTTTTTTGTTTTTTTTTTATTTTTTCAAGTTTGTTTTTTTAGTTTGTATTGCCATCATAGATAAAGATACTCATACGCAACAGCAAAAGCAATAGCTGAACTGCTGCGATACCCTAGTCTTATAGCCAACTCAAGGTAACCAAACCGCGACGAATTACGTCGCACATATGTAGGTAACACAACATAGACTGTGCCGACACAACACAACAACTGTGTGTTGCTGCATTGTTTCGAGTAGATATTTTTATATAAAAAAAAAAGTTTCGAACTCAAGAAATCCAAAAACGAAAAATTTCAGAGGCACGAGTACAGCAGAGGTGCCAACACTATCATCCAGCACTTGATACGAGAAAGCGAAAACAACCAAGAAAAGCTATCGAGCGAAAAGAAATTTTTTTGAATAGAAAAAATAAAAATAAAAATAGAAAAAATAAATGTATCTATATCTTCATATCTAACAAATTTGAATCCCTCAAAAGAGTGCCCATCAGCAGGTATGTTTAGGTACTAACCATTCGAATTCAAAGCGAAACGGTCAACGGTTGCTAGCCAACTAATGAAATTTAATTGCAAGCACAAGTAACAAGAAAGAAGCAAGTTTTCCCTCTATTCCATAGTCATTAGAGAGATACCAGATACACATCCGTACCACTCGTGTACTCATAGTCGTTTCGTACTGGTTTTCTTTCAAAATAAACGAGACGACGAAAACGTCTTAATAGTTGCAATTGCTGCGAATGCGATGAGGAAAATTTAAAGAATTTTCTCTTCCGCTAACACGCTCTCTCTCATAAAACGACAATCGACCGAACGAACGAATACGAACGGTCGGGCCGGGCCGGCCACATCTGTGCGCTTTTGCTGTGCTATGCTGGGGTTTTCTTGTCGTTGTTTGCCTCTATATTCTTGCTTTGCTCCCGCCAGTCTTTCTCTTCAATTAAGCAAAAATAATGAAAATTTGATAAAAACAAGAATTTAATTATCCACTGCAATATAACGACGACAACGAACAAGTATCTTTCAGATAGAAAAGTCGTTCCAAACAGTGTACAGCTAGAGTACAGCCTTATACAATTCGTAGCAATTCCCATGTCCCAGTCGCCATCGTACGTTGTAGTCGTCGTAGTAGTCGTTGCTGGCCTGTCGTACTTCATGTGACATAAAACGGAAAAGTGAAAATGTAGCTACGCAGTCCACATAGAGAGGGAAATGCTTCAACAGAATACAACCTCTCAGATACTATTCCTACAGAGGTGATTTTTTTTTTTAAGCTCGCGGAATGAGATAAGGATATTCTTCCTTGAATATCGTTCAGAAAAATATCTCTCTCCGGCTTGCCTTCAAAAACCTCTTGCTTTATGTTTCGAAATCCCTATGTAGCAGGTCAGAACTATAAGGCAGATAGACTAATCCCAGGAAGCCACAAGGCTTGGTCGCATCCATTACAATCTTGGTCTTATCAACCGGTGTAAGGGGACACCCCATTTTGACTTAGATAATAGATTCAGTTAGGGCCTTACATGATTCCGGAGGCTCATAAGCCGTAAAAAAGATTCCTTATTAGTCCCAGGAAGGAAAATCTTCAAGACCATGTTACGACCCTAAACTTCTTGGGAGCTGAATCGGCGCTTCAAGAAATCCTGCTCTGACTTAGGATCATACATAGTAGTACTCGTAAGCCCAGGTTTTTTCTTCTGTCGCCAAGCTTTGCTGGATTGTTGCCTCATAGCTCCGTAAGCTGCTTATAAAATTGTATCTTTAGTGAAGCATTTTGGACTTCCACTCTCCGCTGATCTTTGACATGTGAACATAACTCTATGGGAATTCAGAACCTTTCATTCCGTGGGGTCTACCACTTGGTCTTCCAGAACGCTCATCGTCTTATTAAGACAACTTGTAGGCCATGGTTTTAGCAGAGCAAAAATCTAATGATTCCGGAGGCTAATAAGCCGTAAAAACGATTCCTTAATAGTCCCAGGGAGGAAAATCTTCCGAGACCCTGTTACGACCCTAAACTTCTAGGGAGGTGAATCGGTCCTTCATGAAATTTAGGTTTTATCTTCTGTCGCCAAACTTTGCTGGATTGTTGCCTCATAGCTCCGAAAGCTGCTTATAAAATTGTATCTTTAGTGAAGCATTTTGGACTTCCACTCTTCGCTGATCTTTGACATTTGAATATGACTCTTTGGGAATTCAGAACTTTCCATTCCGTGGGGTCTACCACTTGGTCTTTCAGAACGCTCATCGTCTTATTAAGACAACTTGTAGTCCGATAAACTGAAGACATACTCTATATTTGTAGGTATCCCTTCTCCTTCGACAAGACCACAATATCTACAATAGTTGACAAATTTCCATTTCCTTGCAAGTTTCAACTTATTGTTTTGACTACTGCAGACGAACTAATTGGTAAATCAACACGAAACTTGACATTTACACCTAAAAAGGATCACTTGACAGCACAAGAAAAATAATTCTAACCCCACCCCAGGCCTCAACCTTATTCCGCGAACTTAAAGAATCATCTTCGTAGCTCTATATACATTTGCACTCGTTTGACATTCCACAAAACGTTATGTGAACCGACCAATGTATAGATACATTTCATAGATACATTTTACACCCGACACTCGTGTACACACCGATCCATAACCTATATACCATCATACACTCGATGAGCCCAAACCCAACCTCACAGATGCAAACGCATACACCCAAACTCAACTATACACAAACTCAACACAAAAGAGAAAGAGACCTGTGGGATGAAAACCGAACCTGAATACACAGCGGCAGCAACAGAAAAAAAAAATCCAAAAAAATAAAAAAACATGAAACGAACTGGAAATATAAAAAAAAAAAAAATCTATCTGATGCTCGAGTTCGGGTAGGGTATACATTCGAAAAATGAATACGAACCGAACAAAGAGGAGTGTGCAAAGAGAAACATAAAAAAAAATCCAAAAAAAAAAAACGAGAAAAAGCAACAAAAAAAAAAAAAGAGGAAAAAATGTTGAAATATTTTATTTTTAGTTTCTTTTTCGGTCGATGATTCGGTTTTGTGCCGTGTGCGCTTCGTAGAGATTGCTCTATGCCGAAGTAGGTAGGTGTGTAGAGTAGATACTTTGTTTCTTTTTTTCTATATTTTTTTTTTCCGTACTTCGATTTCTGTGTCGCTACATGGGACGGACGGAGTTCGGCGAATATTTTACGTTCACACAAAACTGCTAGGCTGTGATGTGTTTCTCCGCGTTAAATTGGTACAGCAGGGTTACCAGGGTGTTTTTGTTTAGGAATTTTAATTCTTGACAAGTCTCCAGTTCTGTTGGTTATCAAACCGAACGTTTCGTAATCTTTCTTACTCAACTCAGATATTTATAGAATCCTATCCATCATTTGCAAGACAGTCTAGGAAACAGGTATGATGAAACTCTTAAGACGAAATAATTTCCGTCGTTTAATGCCGATATACCTACCTAATTCTCTCCAATAATCTCCTGAAACAATATTTCAAATTATCGAATCAGCTCGAAGAATATTCCTACCTTCACATGGAATTCTATTTAGGCTCTAACCTTATAAGTTTTTCTTTCGTCCTGAAATAACTAACAGTCAAACTGTATTCCAACCGTTTTCAGGCCAGATCCAAATGCATAAGATACTCGTATCCACATGCATATGTACACACATTCAGAATCTTACAGCCTGAGCCTTTCCTTTCTAAGAGTTTTCATTATATAGGGAACAGACTGCAAGACTTACACTCAATGCCAATTGTTTTCAAGGACACTGTCGATGACGAGATAGTTGGTAGTTGGCCGTGCTGCTACAGATTTAAGTCAACTTTACACACAGTATCTGAGCTCATCCAAGCAACCTTCAGAGTCTTTAAAGGAAGTCATTTTTCATCTTCAGGAAATTTCAAGCTTGGAGTAAAATTAATTTTTATTAATCATTAACATTCTTTAGAAAAATGTGGCCTTAGATAGATAATCCCAATCATTCGTTCGCCAATCAAATATACGAACTAAGAGATATTCAACTCCATCACCCTGTGATACTCGAATACCATAATTTCTATTGACTTAGATGACAAATCCTGAACTAATCCTTCTCAGTCTACCATATTTACAACTGCAGAATTAAGATACAATTTCTATTTGCCCGTGAGTTCAATAAGCCAATATGTGCCAAGCTAAAACGAGCACTCAGTAAGTGTCTTTTATCTGCACCTCAAAATTATCTGATCTTTAATTAATCCGTTGATAAGGTCGAACGTATTTTTTACTTCATGAATCCTTATATGTACATAAAACCTTTATTCAGCCTCTCCTTGAATACGTCCGATAAGCTATTATAATTAGTAGAGGCTTCATGGAGACTTCTCTAGGATACTAGCCGAAATTACATCTTACCTTGGTCAGGTGAAACTTCTATTCTATAAATCTCTTTCAATACGCCGACATATTTCTCATACATCAGATTTTAGACCATCTCATATATGTTATGTATAGTCTTAGGTTTTGCCAATAGTAAGAAATTTCCATCGTACAAATTACGAATATCATGAAACATTGTCCAGAATGCTAGGTAATGTCAACCGCTCGGAACCTTTATTTCATTATCGTCTTGCCAAAGTGTTCATCCGCCATCTCACTGTTCTACAACTACCTTTGTATACATAACTATAGTTTAAAACAATACTCTTAGTTCGAAATTGTGAAATATGTACGTGTCGATCGAGCCTTAGATTAAGTAAAAAGCTATTTCACTTGCTTTGAATTGGCTTTTTCAACAAACAAAAGTCGAATGGGCAGAACTATCATATTCATGATTGTCGATTTAGGGACTACCTTGTTAGATTCTTTCATGTCAACATTCCTAACCATAATCCTGAAAAACTCTCTAAAGCCGCGTTATAAACTTCTGTTCACAGACATTTTATGAGATCCAAGGTTATGGTGAAAGGTATTGGGTAATTTAAGGAGTACACACGCCAGCCTTCTGAATGAAAAACGGATTCATCCTGTATTTATCTAGTTTATCTAAAATAAAAAAAAAAAAGTACTGGTCAACTCTTCTGCTAATCTAGACTCATGCTCTGAAACACATTTCTATTGTAATATCATCGTAAAGATCTTTCCAAGCATGATATATTCTGGTTATTCCGATTGACAAACTCAAGATATGATTGCGATGTAGGATTACATCATTCAAATGCTGTAAACTAACACGGAAATTGGGGAGGGAACTATTGAATATTTGTTTCCTAGTGCAATACACAATGCTAATCTGTGTCTATATCGATTCCATAAATGGAAAAGACTGCTAAAAGGGGACAACCATGTCTCAAAAATATATATTCTGCCTTTTTCTTAAAACTCATCTAATTTGAAGGCTTTTTCAGGTTTAAGATGGATCCTTGACAATGCCAAATTAGAGTCAAGATGAAGGGACGGTAATTTAAGCCCGAAATAAGGGATTGTGACTATTTCTTTGCGATTTCTATTTTGGATATGCCGATCATTAACTTTGACTCTATTACGACAGTTTTCTGAAAACTTTCTGACAGCAACGTAAAGATAGCGGCACTCGTCAATAAAAGCTAATGAATGCTAGTTGTGCATCTTTTGACAGTTACTTACCGAAGTTTCAGTCATTTTGGACGCAGTGTTTTTTGTGAAAATGGAAAAAATTGAGTATCGAGCTGTTATTCAATTCTTGTTTTTGAAAGGCAATACGCCTACGCAAATCAAAAATGAGTTGGACTCTGTGTATGGGGACTCTGCACCATCATTTACCGCAGTGAAATTTTGGGTAGCTGAATTTAAACGTGGCTGTAAGAGCGAGCTTGGGAGATGATGAACGATCAAGACGTCCAAAAACTGCAACCACTGACGATAACATTGCTAAAGTTCACCAAATGGTGTTAGATGACCGCCGAATTAAAGTGAGAGAGATAGTAGAGGTTATGAAAATGTCCGAAGAACGTGTTTGTTACATATTAAATCAAGATTTAGGCATGAGAAAGCTGTCCGCGCATTGGGTGCCGCGTTTGCTTACGTTACACAAAAAACGTGTTCGAATGAACATTTCCAACGCTCTGTTGGCGCAGTTTAGGCGCAATAAATCCAAGTTTTTGGCGTCGATTAATTACTGTAGATGAAACTTGGATACACCAATATACGGCCGAGAAAAAAATTCAGTCAAAACAGTGAACTGCAAGGGGCGAGCCGGCTCCAAAAAAAGTAAAAACTCTTTTTTCGGCTGAGAAAGTGATGGCGACTGTTTTTGGGGATAGTGAAGGAGTTATCTTAATCGATTATCTTCAAAAAGGGAAAACCATTACAGGAGCATACTACGCATCATTACTTGCCAAGCTGAAGGCAGAAATTGCGGAAAAACAGCCACATTTGCAGAAAAAGAAAATCCTGTTTCACCAAGACAACGCGCCGCGCCGTCTCACACCTCAGCGGTTGCCATGGCGAAAATCCATGAATTACAGTTTGAACTGCTTGACCATCCGCCTTATTCACCAGATCTAGCCCCAAGCGACTTCTTTTTGTTCCCTCATCTAAAAACTGCGCTCGGAGGACAGAGATTTTCGTCAAATCAGGAGGCAATCACCTTCGTAAACAATTATTTTGCAGAGAAAAACGCCAAGTTGGACGGGTTAGAGAGATTGGAGCATCGCTGGGAGAAGTGTGTAGAGTTACAAGGAGACTATGTAGAAAAATCATCAAATCGTGAATCTTTATTCATATTCCCTTTCGAATTGTAGGATTTTCGATGCAGATCAAATTCCCAATTCAACTTGCAGGACTTTTCGTATAGTGTAGACCTGTGAGTTTTAATTTTCAAGAAAAAGTTGTTAGACCAACGATGTTAACAATTCACAATAGTACGACTCAACTGTCATTTCCCTTCCCATCTTTAAATTGCAATGGTCATGGTAACCCTATCAGCGATATCTGGTTGTTGAAAGACGTTCTATCTCAAACCAGCTAAATTCAAAGATTTTAGCAGCACCCATCAGTCTTTCTATTTTGTGTGTCGTCGTCCCTCAACTTTTTGTTACTCATACCGCTGCTGAGTTGAGTTCCTGTTTATGTTTGTTGTTGCTGTGTGTTTTGTGTTGCTTGGCGATGGGACTTACGATAATGATGATAGTTAATGTATCTATACAGCGTAGCAAATAAGAAAACTCAACTCTACTGACAACTTTTTGCCTATAAATGTGTATATTTTCGTGTTGTTAGTTCACGTGCTTTCTAGTATTTGCTTAGAACCAAGAGCAGCAAAATCGAAAAGCAAAACCAAACCATCACACGTATCTAAATGCAGCTACAGCCAGCAACAGCACCAACAGCACCAGCAAAACCAGATACATTTTTGTGTGTAAGGATTGAGGAGGATTGAGTTTGTACATGGTATAACACATATCTCGTTCGACTATTGAGGTCTACGTCGACTATTTATACATTAAGTATCTCCGGTGTAGTATCTCTGGGATACGAAATAATAATAAAATAGAAAATTATAGGCAGATACGAATAGAATAGAGAGTGTCATATCCATAGCCGTGGCCGTAGCCGTTGCTGTTCCGTTCATAACAGGCAACAGAGAACAAATGCATTTGCAACATAACTTGATGGGAGACTAATGCTGCGCTGCCTCTACTTTAAGAGGCGCAGTTGTTGCTGTTGCTGTTGCTGTTTCTGGTTAGAGGGAGTTCTTTTCTTTTCCTTTTCCCTTTTTTTTTTGTTTAACTTTATTTCCATACTCAATTTTTCTTTTAAAGCTTTTTCTCATAATAGACTTTGACAGTTCCTGTTTTGGTCTCGTTTTCTCTTTAATGTGTTTCTTTTTTTTTTGTTTTTTTTTTTTTATTACTGCGTAGCCGTATCATGCAACCCGTATAGTGTAAGCATACCTTTAATTGTGTGTCGCTGCCACTGTCGCGTTTTCTTTACCCGGTACTTTGCTCTTCAGTACTCGTACTTTAGCGTTGTTACGTGCAGATTTGAGATACAGCTGCAGTTCAGTTCGCTTTTTAGCTGTTCTCTCTTTAATATCTGCTAAACCACTAACGACTAACGTCTAACGACAATGATGACGAGGAACGACTCTAACGAGAGCTGGAGCAGATACGAGTACGTGTACATAGACTACAGAGTACAGATACATACTCGTAAGTGATTAGGAAACTAATAACGTAATGGAAATGAATAAAAACACCGAATGACATTAGAGAGGCACTGCACGATAAGTGTGTAACGTGTAATGTGTAAAGCGTAGAGCCGCCGCCTCTAATGACAGTTCATGTTATAGGCGGCATCCAACTAGCCGATGACATTTCTTAACTCCTTCTTACCCCACTTGTCAAAATGTGCAATCCTTACAATTTTCTTTTGCTTTAAGAGAAGATCTCTCTGATGCTGCTGTTGCTCTACGACCACCTTATCATCAATTTGGTTTGCTGCTTTGAAATATGAAAATGGGGAAACATAAAATCATATGACAAACGATGGGGGCTACTCTTCAGCGCGGCCTATAATGTCTCGCAAACTGAGAAGATACGAATAATAATAAAAAAAAAAAAAAAAAAAGGAAAAAAAAGGAATGAAATTAAGAATTAGCGCCATGGACACATGTTTTGACATTTATGATGAGATGTGAGGTTTGTTTACCTTTGTCGAGTTCTTTTCACCCCGCTTCGTATCTTTTTTGATCGATACTCTCTTTTATTTTTGATAGAAAACAATTTTCTGTTTATGTTTACATTTTTAATTATTCTGCGTGAACAAATGTATGAGTACTCACTCCTCTCTGCTGGCTGTTTAGGTCGGTCGTTGGTGAATTTTCTATATTCATCCTCCTCATCCCCTGAGATACATAAATTTTTTATTTTTTTTATTTTTGATGTTCGTTCTGTTTTGTGGTAGCGGGCCACAATTTAATAAATTCGCAGTGTGAACAGATTGTTGTGTTTGTATCTGACGGTAAGTTAAGGTGGAAACATTGAAGCAAGAACGTGACTATCTTTTCTTGTGACTTATCTTTCAGGGTGGTGATAAGCTTGTCGACGAAAAACATTAAGGTATCAGAAAAAGTTCGACAAAAAAAAAAAAAAAAAAACACCATTTCGTAGACGTCATTTTTTCAATGGAAAAAGACAAGAGTAGCAGTGAGGTATTTTATCTTATCCTCTGCGGATGTGTTTGCACTTGTTGAATATTGTAGGAAATTTTGTAATTATTAGTTAGTTTGGAAAAGACGGTAAAAGATTGTTTGAAATTATTCGTTTTCGGTAGGTGGGAATGGTATCTATTTTGATTATCAGAATTGAACTGACAAACACAGTATCTCGTTCTGAAGTTCAGTTTCTATCAGAAAGACATCGAATTTAAAATTTTTTTTTATCTGACTACTGGAGTTGTAGCTGAAGGTTGCCAGATTTGGTTTCTATTGTTTTTAATAACAGCACTACTAGATTTATAAAGTCTGCGTATCAGTGCTTCGATTTTTGTTGATATTTTCAAGTTACAATTGATCTTTTGGGGTAGGTATCTACTTACTTGGCATTTCAGTGGTAGTTTACTTTCTACAGATTTCTTCTGTGAACTCGGTACTGTCTGTGGGGTGCAAACACCCACCATCCTATGTAGGTTACATGTTCTACAATCTCTTCTGTCTTAAGGTATTTTCGACAGATCATTTTCAGAAAAGTTGACTTCTTTAAAAATAACAAAAATCTAGCTTTATGGCCGTTATCTAACGCAGTTATGTACAGTGTTGTGCAAAACATACCGGATTTTTGACGAACATTTTTCTAAGTAAAATCTGTGCAAATAAAAGAAAAGAAAAAAAGGTTTTGCCATAATACGAGGGCTATTCCAAAATCAATCTCCGAAGTGAAAAATATTTTAAAAAAAAAAACCAAAAACATTAATTTTTTGCACAAAATAGTTTTATTAACGTCTAAATTATTTTCTACATACGAGGTCGGGTCAATAAGACTTTTGGATTAAAACACAGATTTTTTGATAAAAAAATAATTTTATTTTTCAACGTAGTCTCCCTTGAGCTCTATACACTTTGTCCAACGCTTCTCCAATTTTTTTATCCCTTCCAAAAAAAATGATTTGTCGAGGTCCTCAAAATAGGCCTTTGTTTGCGAGATGACTTCATCATTGGAGTCAAATCTTTTTCCACCAAGCCATTTCTTCAGGTTTGGGAACAAGAAGTAGTCGCTCGGAGCCAAATCTGGAGAATAGGGTGGATGAGGGAGCAATTCATAGCCCAATTCATGGATTTTTGCCATGGCAACTGCACATGTGTGCACCCTTGCATTGTCTTGGTGGAAAAGAACTTTTTTCTTGGCCAAATGAGGTCGTTTTTTTTTTCAAATCGTCATTGAATCGGTCCAATAAGTTGGCATAATATTCCCCATTGATTGTTCTTCCCTTTTGAAGGTAGTCAATGTGGATTATCCCGCGTGCATCCCAAAAAACAGTCGCCATAACTTTATTGGCTGACAAACCCACCTTGGCCTTCTTTGGCGCCGATTCACCCTTAGAAACCCACTGTTTTGACTGTTGTTTGTTCTCTGGTGTGTTGTGATGGATCCATGTTTCGTCCACGGTTACAAAACGGCGCAAAAACTCCTCCATATTGCGATTAAACAACGCCAAACCTTCCTGTGAAGTTGTTACACACGAGCAAACGCGGCACCCATCTTGCGGAAAGCCTTCTCATGCCCAAGTGATCATTCAAAATTGAAACCACTGAGCCATGCGAGATCCCTACGGCTTCCACAATCTCTCGCACTTTCAATCTTCGGTCGGCCAACACCATATCGTGAATTTTTTCGATTGTTTCGGGTGTAGAGACCTCAACTGGGCGTCCAGGACGTTCGGCATCTTCAGTGCTTGTACGGCCACAACGAAATTCAGTAAACCACTTTTTTACCATTGAAATCGATGGTGCAGAGTCCCCATAGTATTTATCAAGCTTAGCCTTGGTCTCGGTAATGGTTTTTTTTCGCAAGAAATAAGCACACGAAAATCACTTTTTTCCATTTTCTCCTCAAATTAGTGAGTAGTCTGATAAAAATAGCTGTCAAACACAAACTAACTGACGCAGCAAGTTTAAATCTGTCAACTGACAGATGCCTGTTGACAGGAGCAGTGTTGCTGTTTCAGTAAAGAGGTCAGAAATTCAAAAAGTCACGGACTTATCGACCCGCCCTCGTAGTCTCCGTTGAAATCTATACATTTTTGGTAACGTGGGACGAGCTTTTGTATACCCTGTTCATAAGTTCCTCATTACTTCCCAAATGTTAAGATGCAATGGATGATTTAAATTTTGGGAAAAGGTGATAATCACTTGGTGCCAAATCAGGACTGTAGGGAGGGTGATCAAAAATATCCCAATTGAACTCCTCCACTAAAGATTGTGTGCGTGCAGCAGTCTGTGGTCGTGCGTTGTCATGCAGAAGCACCACACCTTTGGTAAGCATTCCTCGTCTTTCGTTCTGGATTGCTCTTCTCAACTTACGTAGAGTTTCACAGCAAACCGCTGCATTTATTGTGTTTCCAGGTTCCATAAACTGGGTCAACAATATGCCTTTACTGTTCCAAAAAACTGTGGCCATCATTTTTCGATAGGAAAAAGTTTGTTTGGTGAATGAGTGTGTCCATTGCTTTGACTGTTCTTTGCTTTCTAAGTTTACATACTGGTCCCACGTCTCATCTCCAGTCACAATTTGCTGTAAAAATTCTTCACCTTCCATTTCCAAACGCTCGAGAAATGCTTTTCCTGAATTGGCACGTTGGGCCTTGTGGACATCTGTGAGCTGTTTTGGAACCCAACGGGCACAGAACTTATGATAACCCAAGTTTTCAGACACGATTCTGTATAGAGTAGTTCAAGAAATTTCGGAAAGTCTTGTCGCAAGATCTGAAATCGTAAAACGAATGTTTTCTCGAACAACTTGGTGAACCACGTCTTGATTCATGATCGATTTGCACCCTTGGCCTCCTTCATTATGTACATCTGTTCGTCCGTTTGTAAATTGTCTACACCAATCACGTACCGAACCATCACTCATCATTGTATTGCCGTAAACAGCACATAATCGACGATGATTTGAGCTGCGCCATTTTCTTCGGCTTGGAAAAAACGAATTACACTTCGTACTTCAAAGGCGGCGGGAGATAAAATGTATTCTCCATGTTAAAACGGCAACTATTGGAAAAATACTGAACGAAAACGGCCGAAACTTGGCATATTATTAGAGAATAATGTACTGGTTGCGACATGTAGAAACACGTCACCGAAGTGCACATATGTATTGAATTGTAACACATCGGAGGTTGATTTTGGAATAGCCTTCGTATGGTTTATTATACAAACAAAAAAACAACTTAACTTAACTCGGTAACGGCCTGTGCAAAACATACCGGATTTTCGTTATACTTAATATTTTGTCCAGTAACTGTTGTTTTTGCATATTGCATATTGCATATTTTAGACATGGACGCCACTAGATTCTCAAAAATTTCTTTTGGAATGTTCTTCCATTCATTCCTTAGTGACGTCTTTTTAAAATGGCCCACAAGTTCTCGGTAGGGTCTAAATCGGGCGATTCACCCCCCAACACATCAACATTTTTCTGCGCAAACCACTCCTTAGCCAACTTTTATGAATGTTTTGGGTCATTATCATGTTGATAAACCCAACGCAGTGGCATCTCCTCCTCAGCGTATGGTAGCATTACGGATTGAAGTATATCCCTATACTGAAAACGATCCATAATACCACTAATCTCATGTATTGATCCACACTCCGCATCAGAAAAACATCCCTACACCATAATTGAGCCTCATCCATGCTTCACGGATGGACGACAATAGCGTGGGAAGAAGACGTGTCTCCTTCTTTCGTCTAACATGAATACTTCCATCGGAAGCAATCAAGTTGAACTTACTCTCGTCGCTAAAGAGTACAGTTTTCCACTTCGTTGCTGACCAATTCAAATGGTTTCCTGCAAATTCCAGTCTAGGAAACGATTGGCGTTGGCAAAATAATCAAAGACTTACTATAGGAATAAAATGGTAACTTTTTTGTCTATGCTTAACAGTAAGTGGAGACTTTTTCGCTGGCCGAAAAGGACAAAAACGCCTGCGTACGGCGCTTGCATCAATTGAAGGATTGAGCTCACTAACAATCTTTCTTGAAGGCAATAAATTATTGTTAATAATCATTTTCTTAATTTGCCGATCGGTTCGGGGTGTAGTTTTTCTGGGACGTCATCAACAGTAAATAGTTTCGACCGGTTTTCCATTCTGAAACTCTTTTATAATGTCACACACTGTCGATGATGGCATTTTATACTTTTTGAGTATGGATTTTTGTTTTAGCCCTGCCCTGAAATCCGCTACCACCTGATTTTTAACCACACCACTGTATTTATTTTTAGCCATTTGTTAGTGAAGAAATTGGAGACACCTGACCTTTTAAGTTTTGTTAAGTTTATAACTCACTTCAAATGACAGTCAAAACCACTATCAGCAAGGTAAAGAGCAAGAAAATCCGGTAGTTTTGAAAATCCGGTATGTTTTTCACAGGCATAGCATTGAGTTGAGCTACAGTTTTTGGCAAAACTCTAAAAATAATGATGGCAATGTCTTGTTTTCTACTGTTCCCTAGAATTCTTCAATGAAACATTTTCAGGAAAAATCCGGTATGTTTTGCACAACACTGTACCTAGTCCTGCCATAAGTTCTGTTACACAATTTCCAGTGCTTATGGTTCAAAACTTCTTGCGGGAATAGAGGAGTTAACTTTTTTTTCAGAACACATGCACTGATCAGTGGAGAATACTAGTTAGTTTGGTTTGCTCGCTTCGGCGAATTGTCTGGAGTATAGGACAGGCCAAGTGGTGCGTGAACGGATTCGAAGAAATCCCCTTAGGAAGCAGAAGATCATGTCCAAGGAATTGGATATATCAACCAGATCCATGTCTAGGCTGATTCGGGATGATCTGCATATGAAAGCCTATCGTTGGTCCACGGGTCATCTTCTAACGCCTCAAGTAAAAAAAAAAAAAATTAGGCTGGAAAGATGCAAGCGACTTTTGCAGTGGCACGCGGACAATGGTCATGAAATCATTCTGTTTACGGATGAGAAAAATTTTACCATGAAAGAAGTTTTCAGACTTCATCTAAGAAAACGAAAAAAATTGCTTCAAGGGTGCAACGTGGACATCATCCCGCTTCCATAATGGTTGCGTGGTGTCACATCCTTCCATTTCTGTGAAAAAGGCATAAAAACTGGTGCAAAGGTTTACCAAGAAGGTGTGCTAGAGGGTGTTGAGAAGGGTTTGACCAATATCCTTTTCAATGGATACAGATGGATCTTCCAACAGGGCTCTGCTCCAGCGCATAAACCTAATACCACGCAGGAGTGAATCAGAGTCAATATTTCTGGCTTTATAGCAGCACAAGATTGGCCGTCGGGGAGTCCAGATCTGAATCCACTGGGTTATGGTTTGTGGCCAGAATTGGAGAACATGGCCTGCAGGATTCCACACAGAAATTTGGAAAGCCTTAAAACAGCATTAACCAGAGCAGCGTCCACGATCTCCATGGAAACCGTACTTGCCGCTATAGCCCAATGGCCACACCGTTTGGAAGCTTGTGTTAAAGCAAAAGGCAGTCATTTCGAGTGAATCCAATTTTTTTTTAATAATCAGTATTGTGGTCTAATAAATGAGACAATTTTGAATACAATATGTTTACTGTTTTTTTTTTATAGCGTTTTATATTTATAACAGAACTTATGGCAGGACCAGGTATGTACCTCTGGCTCTAGAAGGAGAATGATTAGATTTTTGCTGTAAAATCGAGGGTTTTAAAATTTTAAAGCTGATTTGGCGACGTACTAAGGTCAATGTCTTCAATCTGTTTCTCCCCAAGTTGTTTCCCTGAACCGTAATCTAATTTTCCAAGTGTCCTTTGCCTTTGAATATTTAAAATTGTCTCCATAGTTATCCTATAAATTCCATTCTTTCCTATTCTACTGGTATCCGCCTCCTACTTATCTTTGATTCCTATATGTCGTCCAATCGATAATAGCGGTAATTCAATAGAAACACACATATTTCGGTCTTCTGGACATAGAGGACATCTTGCCAAAGATGTGTTTACATGCAGTTTATTCAGTTGCTTAATCACGGTTGAATATCTATTGTAGGAGAAATAATCGTCAACAAAATAATTTATCAAACACATTAGTATTGAGATTCTAGATTAGTCTTGATAAATTTGCACAAACAAGTATAGTTTTGAAGGCAAATTCAAGACACTTCATTCAGTGAAAGAGTGAATCCACGCAGGATTTGAATTTTGCGCCATTTGTGCAGTAAAATGTTGTCAACGAAAAAAAAAGAAAGCGTGACAGCTGAAAGTTCAGGGTTATTACCAATGCAGCGCTACACGAAAGAACAACGGGATTTTTACTGCTAAGCAATATTTTAAAAATATGAAGATTCGACAGCTATAGTTCCCAATTTTGGTACAAAATATGGTCGGAGCATTGATTCAAAAATTCAGGGAGACTGGATCAAAGTAGTGATCTTAGACACTTTGGCTGTCCTTTAACAACAACATGGAAGCAGTTCCCGAGAGTGTTACTGAGGGTGAAGGAACATCTATTCGGCACAGTGGTCAAGAATTGGAGATTTAGAGAATGACTCTACAGCGTATTCCCACGAAAGATTTGACTCTTCATGCATACAACGTGCAATTGGATAAAGAACTGAAGGGAAGAGAGTTCGTTGAATGGATTACGTAACAATAACAAGTGGATGCTGATTTGTCAAACACAATCATCTTCAGCGATGAGGCTCATTTTCTTCTTGATGGCTTTGTTAATCGTAAAAATTGTCGAATTTGGGGTTCAGAAAATTCAGAATTCAGACGTGTCACTGTTTGGAGCGGATTTTGGTCTCGAGCCATCACCGGACCGTTCCTTTTTAAAAATGCGACTGATCAGTTTCTTGTGTCTAAATTGCAGGACAACAACAACAAAACGGTGCCACATGCCATACAGCCCAAGAAACAATTCAATTACTGCATGAGTCATTTCGAAGTCGTGTAATTGCTCATTTTGATGATCAGAATTGGCCGCCCAAATCATGCGATTTTTTGGCTTGAAGGTTTATGCCAACAAGCCCACGACCACCCACACCTTGAAGGAACAAATTGAGTGCTGTATCGACGAAATTCAGCCATATTTATGGAAAACTGTCTTGGAAGATTCCGACAAAAGAGTGGGTATGTGCCAGGAAACCCGTGGAGGGGGTATGCTTTTCCATACGCAACTCTTTACAATTAAAGACCTGTGTTTTTTGCATAAATTTTGGGACACCCTTCATACATATTACTCGCTTTTATCTGTAATACTCAAAATTATTTAAGAAGATAGATTTGATTTCTATGATAGTAAGCATGCACTTCTACAGGGAAGTTTTCTAGAGCTACTGGCTTCTTAAAATGGATGCATTATATATAGAAAGCATAAGCCGGCTGTTCTATGGTATCAGATTCAGGAAAATGGCATTTGACGAGTGTCATTTTTGTTGTACGTTAAAATCTCCAAACCTAGGACTCCAAAAGGGACCATTTTGATGAAACAAGATCTTTCTAAGACTCTTACAAGAACAACAATCTTATAACCTGCTTCAAAATGAGTAGACTACAAAGATTGGACCTTAGTTTGACGTCTTAATAGCTTCATAACTGGCAATAGATCAGCACTGGAGAAGCATGGTATCGAATTCGAATAGTGATCTTACCTAGTATCCTAAAGATTTATTTGAAACTATCGATGGATTACAATTGATTTAGGGAAAAATTGGTAAAAACTTGGACTTCTTCAGACAAACATTCGCATGAATTTGTTATAGATACATTTCGTTGAATATTAAACTAATGTTCGATTGTAAACCGAGGCAATTGAGTATAAGTTGTATCTATTTGATGAAACTTTTAAAATACACTATTTCGTATAAATTAAATACATGTGACACTGAATATTAGCCAATGACTAATGCCTTGGTTAAGGACTATCAGCCTAAGCTTCGGATAAACTGTCAAAATGGTTTGGATATGTGTTCAAATGTCTGAGCCAAATTCATCTTTGAGATCCACCAAATACACTTTGTCTAATAAATTTCGTAAGCACCATTTAAGGTAAATAAACACTCTTCAAATCGTAAAGCCTTGAAAATACGAAAATAATACATGCAAAAAGCGAATATTTAAAATAGTTAGAATTTAGCAAAATATAAATGTTGCCGCGAGGCTTATTATTTAATTTAGTAGATACTTAAATCGCCTGCCCAAATGCAAGTATCGCACTGAGACTTATTATTCTGTTTCTTGCATATTTTTCAGACAACTTCAATGTCACGCAACACTTCAGACGTCTTCAGAAAGACGATCATTTAAAAGAGGAAGTAAGAGAAGTAAGTAAACTTTGATACAAGTAATCAGAAGAATTCATGAATAAGAAGTTTTTAGAAGCATACAAGAGGATAAGAATAGCTCGAACAATGACTTTTGCACGACAAAAAGAAAGAGCATGAAAATGCGTGCGTTATTCGAAAGTTTTACAAGAAAGTACACAAAATATCCCGAGAATTCGTAGCCCGCATAGAAATCTTGCTATGCCAGAAATGATAATCACAGTCGATAATGAAAATTTGAAAGAAACACTTTTTAAAATGTGAAAAAGAGAAATCCCAATGTACATTGGTTTTAAATGTTCGCAAGTTATAATGACTAGGGAATAGAGAGCTCGGCAGGGAATTCCATAAGCGAGTTGTACGGCTTAGGAATGAATCACGATATTTCAAAGTACGTCCGAAAGTGGACTTGAGGGTAGTGGCGGTTTCTATGGATTTAAGGCTTTCCCAAAAAATCACCTCTCAATGACAGATCTTGGAAAAGAAAAGAAGATACTAAGCACCGTTTTTAAGGCCGTTTATCACAGAGTAAACAGAGGTGCGCTTCGACATCCCGTTTGTCTAAAATGACAACGAAAAGGACTTAGACAAGCAAGCATTTGCCATTGAAACATTTGCTTCGTATTAAGGTAGAAGCAACTCAGATGGATTTGAGAATGAAATTGGATAAAACTCAGTACACGTTGGTTATATAAAAATACCTAGAACATCAATGTCTAGATGAAAATATCCCCACCAATAGTTTCAACTGTGAAGTTGTAGAAAATTTCATTTGCTAAGTCCGCAGCTAATTCCGACTACATTAATAAGGACATGAAGAATTACTCTTATCAATGTCCGCCCTTTGGGGTTTCTGTGAAAGGCTATTGAGTAGCTAGATTTTGTCGAGCGACCAAGGTTACATTGAGTAAACGTCTTATGTTCTCAATCCTTCTCTATGATGCAGATGCAAATACACTTACACAGACGAATAAAAGTATCCTTGACTGATTCGATAGAAAAGTTATTCGTGCGATATAACGTCTCACTTGTATTAGTGAGGGATTGAAGGAACATGTTCAATGAAGAACTGAACGGACTATTCAGCGACGACGCAGTATACTCGTAAGAAGACCATGACTTAGATGGTGTGCTCAGTTGAAAGAAAACATAGTACAGTACGGGGTACCAAAGTGGAGGCAGTTGACTAAAAATCTGCTAGAGTCCTGTAAATGGTGCACTTTTTCTATCTACCAGAGAGATATAGCTGAGTACACAAATTTTGGATTTTTATAATCCAACCATGGAATCATAATATCAAATTAAATGAAAGGTGATGAATGCGAAGTTATAGTTTTCGATACGGATGGATTTGGATTAATATAAAACCAAATACAGACCTTGTGACTTTCAAATATAGCGGTTTTGATCGTTGAATTTGAAGACATTGAACCTATAGATTTTAAATATAGTAAGAACTGATTTTGCGATAGACTAGTTATATCATATCGAGTATCGTCGAAACCTTAGCTCTCGAAGCTCTATTCTACCATTGCAGAAAGGTTCTACCAGTTCAGAAGGTGAATTAGTTCGGTTATGAAACCTATTCCCCTTTTAGATATCATTACTAATATCTAGGGTCTAGAACTATCTACTTAAACTCTGCTTAGTTTGATGATGGTCTCTATACGAGGGCTGTCTGAAAAGTTTCGTAAAGATAGCGGCACTCGTTAATAAAAGCTAGTGAATGCTAGTTGTGCATCTTTTGACAATTACTTACCGAGGTTTCAGTCATTTTGGACGCACAGTTTTTAGTTGACAGTCGTTTGAGTGAGTCGATGTGAGTGTTTTTTGTGAAAATGGAAAAAATTGAGTATCGAGCTGTTATTAAATTCTTGTTTTTGAAAGGCAATACCCCTACGCAAATCAAAAATGAGTTGGACTCTGTGTATGGGCACTCTGCACCATCGTTTACCAGTGAAATTTTGGGCAGCTGAATTTAAACGTGGCCGTAAGAGCTTGGAAGATGATGAACGTTCGGGACGTCCACAAACTGCAACCACTGACGATAACATTGCCAAAGTTCACCAAATGGTGTTAGACGACCGCCGAATTAAAGTGAGAGAGATACTCGTAGTAGAGGTTATTAAAATGTCCAAAGAACGTGTTTGTTACATATTAAATCAAGATTTAGGCATGAGAAACCTGTCCGCGCTGGCTTACGTTAGACCAAAAATGTGTTCGAATGAACATTTCCAACGCTCTGTTTGGGCAGTTTAGGCGCAATTTGGATACACCATTACACGCTTGAAACAAAATTTAAGTCAAAACAGTGAACTGCAAAGGGCGACCGGGCTCCAAAAAAAAGCAAAAACTCTTTTTTCGACTGGGAAAGTGATGGCGACTGTTTTTTGGGATAGTAAAGGAGTTATCTTAATCGATTATCTTCAAAAAGGGAAAACAATTACAGGAGCATACTACACATCATCACTTGCCAAGCTGAATGCAGAAATTGCGGAAAAACAGCCACATTTGCAGAAAAAGAAAATCCTGTTTCACCAAGACAACGCCCCGCGCCGTCTCACACCTCAGCGGTTGCCATGGCGAAAATCCATGAATTACGGTTTGGACTTCTTGACCATCCGCCTTATTCACCAGATCTAGCCCCAAGCGACTTCTTTTTGTTCCCTCATCTAAAAACTGCGCTGGGTAGACAGAGATTTTCGTCAAATGAGGAGGCAATCACCTTCGTGAACAATTACTTTGCAGAGAAAAACGCCAAGTACTATTTGGACGGGTTGGAGAGATGGGAGCATCGCTGGGAGAAGTGTGTAGAGTTACAAGGAGACTACGTAGAAAAATAAAAATTGAGAAAAAATGTCTTGTATCATTGTCCGGTCGGAAACTTTTTAGGCAACCCTCGTACTAGTGGACCCTTCATCGTAGGATGAGCAACGGCTGTTTTGGCTGAATAAATGAACAGAGCAAGTTTTTTGGTTGTGGAATTGTGACATTCAAAAAAGCTTGAACCCGAAATGTTGCAGCCAAAAAGCTTGGACTTGCCGTTAATATATACAAATTTGAGTTTGGTTCATTCGCTTCATCAAAGGCGTTTCTGTAACTTTCTGGGCGGTGTTTCTCCGATTCTGGCAAATAGCTTCGCCGATATTTGGGATTTCATTTCTGTGGAACTTTTAACCGGACTTCCTTGATGTGAAGTCAGATAAAACCATCTCTTGGTGGAGATCCGTTTAAGGATTTATTTCTTCTTATTGCAAGTGTTTGAGCTTTGAAGAAGGAGATATAATTTCGAACTACAGGAGCTGTACAACAACATGGACTTGATCAGAAATATGTTTCAGTGCATTATTCACTATAAAACTTATCCAGCCCAAAGAATCTTCGGTTCCAATTCGAATGGACAAGAAAACCTTGCTTTAAGTGGTTAGGCACTTCAAACATATTGCAACTTAAGGCATTGGGCCAAAGACCGAGTATGGTAGAAATTTACCGGAACGTGGCGCCACCTATGTACATATGTAAGTTAGTATTGCAACTGAATTATGTGTACTGTCTTTCGAATCACATCTTGTTGAAAATAACTTCTGTGAATGTGTAAATATGTATATACCTTTCGTAAAAGGATTTCCGAAACATTTGAACATGTGAGGCAATCTCATTACGTCTGTCTGTTAGGAATGCGTCATCAGATTTTCAATGGGGGTAATTCTGAGTTCTGGGTTTAGGTAAATTTGTTTGAAATTTTAAGAAGATTCATGACAATGCTGGCCCAGAGAATAAACGATTGTGGACTACTCTCATCATTGAAATCAAGGCTGCAGAGGGATGCAAACCACCTTCGATTCATATGTAATTAAAAAATGTCTTCGACACCATAATCTCTAACGAAGAAAACGAAATTTGTTCACCAAATTCCAGACATAGGTAATTCCTCCCGCCCTCGAAATTCTGACCAAAACCAAAAAACGACATAAAAAATGTAAGAATTGTGACACAAATCGAAACGACCATAAACTCTCATTACCACGTTCTGGTGTATGAACTCGCATACGAGTATACCCATAACTGTCGACCACTACCTGACAGACCAACTCCTTTTCAACACATCGCACAAATAAATCAAAAATATCCAAGAGAGCAAAAAAATATGGACCTGTTCCGCATTTGTCAAACTTTGACATTTGGCCCCACAAAATATAACCACACGCGACACTTGACACAAAAAAAAAGGAATCACAAAAAAAAAAAAATACTCTACTCCTTCTGTGTGTATGCGAGTAGATACATCAGTATTGTGAACTGTTAACATGCCTCAACAAAAGTCAAAAATTCATCATTCTCATTTGTCAGAAGATGCCATCTCTGTTGGTAGTGTACGATTTTTTTTGCATCATCTCATCAATACCGCTAAAAACAAAATTCCAATTCGAACGATGCCACACACAAGAGATAACAACATGAAAATTCGCAAGTGCGCAAAAGAGAACGAACCAATAATAATGCATCTCTCCGCAAAGTTGAAATCAATTTGGAATTGATAAAAAAACAATGTGACAAGTGCACATGCACACACAAGACATGCCACAATGGAACATAAACCAAATAAACAGAAGACATCACGGCAGGTAAGAGAGAAGATGAAAGCGACTAGACGAAGGCATGAAAAGTGCAAGAATTACGCGAAAATCACTCGCCGTATTTGGTACATGTCAAATGTGACAAACCAACCGATAAACATGTCAAACGATTATAAATAAACCATCAAATCAAATCATATGTTACGAGCAGAGAACAAAATCGACCACGAGTGTGTCGGTGTCTCTTTATCACTGTCGCATGCTGATTAGAAAAACGCGCGCCTAATTCAAGCAATTGGCAAAAATCGAACCCAATTGGACCGACGACTGTCAAAATTAACAAAAAAAAAAAACGACAAAAAAACATAAACAAACAATTTTCGTCGGCATTGACACTTGGTTGTTGTCGTTTCTCGAATTTTTGGTCGTTTTAATTTAAACAAATTGAAAATTGCATTGCTACTTACATTAGGATCTGTCCACATTTTTCAAATACGAATTCACTCTTCTATCCTGATGACAGTTGTGGCAGACGTCATTGTGTAGAATTCGAATTATAACTCAAAATAAACTTTTCACCAGGATTTTTGATTTTTGATTTTTTTTTGAAAATGTTTTCAACACAAAATTTTCGTATGTTTTAGTCCACTTTGAATTTTGTTTATTATATTTCAAAAAAAAAAAAAGATTGTATCAACTGTCAACTTGTACTGATGTTCACCTTCGATTCGTTTAAACGTATTTTCCACACAAAATTCGAATATTTTTTTTTTTTTGAATTTCCTGCCAATGGATGTCACAGCGAATGGTGTCGAATTTTTAATTGAAAATTTGTCGAAATTTCTCAAAACTTGTCAAAATAATTGAAAGACTTTTTCATTGACAAAATCCACGAACTTTATTTTATTTGATTTTCATTTATTGGGTGAGAGAAACTTGACTGACTGACTTTTGAACGTTCTGCTATATAACTAACTGACTGAGACTGATGGGGCAAACAAAAAAAAAAAAAAACAACAATCTTCGTATGTGAAATACGAATGCGAGTATCTACGAAATAATTTTGTAGCTTTCAAATACTTTTTGTGAGAGACGAACTTCCGCAAGCCATCCTAATTCATGAAGTGCACAGGCCATACTGGATTTGCCGTATTCCACCATTCGGTTTCGGATGGCTTTTTTTATTTTCGCTGACGCGCATATACAGTAAAAGCTACAGATACAGCAGGCGCTAGAGCACCACAGCAGTACGCCGCCAGTACGATGATAGTAGAAAAGTAGAGAAATACGAACGAACGAATGAACGAACAAAGTACGAGTACGAGAATAACGATGTCGATGGTGAACCACCAACGAAAACGACATAGCAGACAATTGTCATCAACATCCAATAGAGGTCGCTATCTACCTATCTGGCAAATACGACCATACTAAAACAACAAAAACAAATAAATGGCATCACATACTACACTACAGCGGCAGTGGCAGTCATAGTCGCTCGACAACGGGACGGATCCAAGCCATTGCTGGGAATTATTCTCGTTCATGGCTGAGAATCGTCTGTTGTGTTGGTTTTTAGAAAATACAATCTTTCGATATAATTTCAGTTCTCGCAGCAGATACGAGTTCGTACTCACACATCCATGGAGACGAGAGTGTATGAGTGCATCGGTCGCTGTATCTATTTGAAAGCTGAATAAAGTATTCAATTGAAGTGGAAAGAGGGAAGAGGAAAATAATGAACAAAACGAAGAAAAAGCAGCAGCAATCCAAGAGAACGGTATAGATGTATCTACGGGTATATAGAAATTGTTTATTATGAAGGCGATAGTGTGTCCATGTGTGCGTGGGTATACCTTTGCTGGGGTGGACTGTGTGCGTATGGATTTATGCATGCACATACTCGTATCTATATTACCGAGCATATACAGATGAAGAATATTAAATTTTGTTCCTTTAAAACTTGAATCTGCTTGAAATGGATAGATAGATACTATGTGGTAAAGCAGTGGCGTTCAATGGAAATATTCTAAAAAGTGGTGAACTGTTTTGATCAGAATTGAACTTCTGATGAATTTGGATTGTGTTACGATGGATGAAGGGAATAAAACAGCTGACGAGCTTATGAAGGTATTTTAGAAATCCTTAAAATCCATTTGGGCTCATGAAAATTAGCCGATCTCGCACAAATTGTACAAAACATGCAGATAGAATTCGAATTATCGGCCGCGGATATAGATACTGCTCAGTTTGAGAGTGTTCTGTTGTATAACTTAGATAATGCTAACAACGCAACCATCAAGCTCGTTGCGAAGTGCTTGCCCTATCATCGCCGCGGATCATTATCTTGTTGTAGTCAATATACGGATGTGTCTGTAACAGCCCAAATTCAACATCGAGCGGCTATAATCGCAGGAGACTGCTAGGGTCTTTTCCGACCGAGTTGTCATTAACCCAATGAGGAGACTGATCCCACCACCATCGAACGTAGAAGACCAGCGGCATCAGAGAGACTGCCCCTGGTATATTAAGTTGCAATCCGCCCAAAGAAACCCCTATTTCGATGACGAATGCAGAAAGGCAAATCTTAGAAAACAGCGGATGTAAAAACCGGCCCTGCAGAAAAAAACCAGAGGGACTCGCAAGCTCTACGAGCAGAAAAGAAGGAAAGAAAATAGGCTCCTCAGGCGAAAAAAGAAAGCGTGAGGAGCTCTCGATCAACGCCTTAGAGCAGAGCTGCCATATTGAATTAAGTTCCGAAATTTTACAAAAAATAGAACAAACATGCCAAAGTTGTAAAGTCCGAACAGAAATCTGCAAGGATAGTGAAGGGAACCTCGTAGTAGAACCACAGTCGGTGCTAAAAATCTGGAAAGATTATTTCTGCAGATTGTTAAACAACGATGGCGAACAATATCCCAATGTCAGGCAGGATGTACCATTCAATCTGAACAGACAAAATTTCCATCCACCCGATGAAGATGGAGTCAGGACAGCAATTTCCAAGTTTGAGTCTAACAGAGTTACTGACCATACTACTGGGTGGCCGTGGCTCAAGTGGTAGTGGACTGGTTTCCAAATCGGAAGGTTCGGTGTTCGAATCCCAGCCTCGCCCGAAAGACATATCATCCATTTTTTCAAGTAAGACGAGTAGTTGACTAGAAATTCAACATCAAGCAAACTTCCTCTAAGAATTAAATGTTGGATGTCACCCATGGAGCGTAATAACCACTGAGGCCCAAACATCTTTCTTTCTCTCTCTATCCCATTTTCAAAAAACTTAACACATGCTAAGGCATTATAAATGTATTTATCCCCACAAAAAAAAAAACGACTAAGCTTGCTTGTTTCCACGCTTATAAAATCCTACCTGCTGTATTATCTGAATGCCTAAGATCCATAATTTGGTTATCAGTGTGGTTTCAGGCCAAGAAAGTCTACTATATATCAAATTATGACGTTACGGCAGATCTTGGATAAAACACAAAAGTTCCGAATCGATACACACCACATCTAGAGCCATGTCTAGTTTTGGCATACTTACCAAGCTCATTCGACTATGCAGGATGACGGTGGAAAATGTACGCTACTCCCACATGGCCGGTAATGACAAAGCCTTAAACAAGGCGATTTTTTTTTTTTTTTTTAAAAGAACTTAACACTCAAGAGGGTATTACTACTCTTAAAATGCCGTAGTACGTGCTAAGTTTTTCGGAAAATTGGATAGAGAGAGAGAGAAAGATATTTGGGCTCAGTGGTTATTTCGCTCCATGGGTGGCATCCTACATTTAATGGGGAGACTAAATTATTAGTGTAAATTGGACTTGATGTTGTATTTAGGCAACCATTCATCTCACAAGATTTTAGTTGCCTGAAAAAAGTCTTTCGGTCACGGCTGGTATTGAACCCCGAACCGTCCGATTGAGAAGCCAATACACTACCACTTGAGCCACGGCCACCCACAAGTGGGTCATGTGACTTTTTCAACTCGCAAGCCAACTCCAGAGGCACACATCTTTCGAAGGTTTGTTCAGCTACTCACATGCGCAGAGCATATTGACACCGAACTTTCTATGGGGCTTTTGCGGCTATTGAAGCACAAGTGGCAAAAATGGGTTTAGCCGTCAACGTAAGAAAAACAAAAGATAGGAACAAAAAAGGGGATACTATATTGACAGGATAAGTACTCGTAGTAAGGCAATTTATCTACCTCATGCGAAAAATTACTCTTGCCAATCGCTGATTCTTTAGGCTTAGAAGGCAAATGATTAGTGGAGCTCTCTTCGAGCAACCAACACGGCTTTATACAGGACCCTGATCATCCCAGTCCTGCTTTACGGCCTAGAAGAAAAGAGGGCGAAAATGCCCCCGTGCGCTTCCCGGCAAAAGTTCTTCGGGTAAGTTTCGATCCCGTTTGCATCATTTGTACAACGATGCCTAGCCTTTTCGCGCATCCGTTGAAATGCTGCTCGGACGTGAAAACCAGAATTGGCTTCTACTACGATCTGCAACGTCGTAGTCGTATGCGGTTTCAAAGACGAAAATGGCATCAATATGCTGTGGGCTAATGAAGCAAAGGATTGAAGAAAAATGTGTAAAAACAGTACAATAGATCAAATTGCTTTAAAAAAGAATTTAGCAAAAGAATTTGTAGATAAATTGGCCGTATGTTGTGACAAAGGTGTGAGATCATAATTGGGAATAGAGAAGACTCCACAACGTACTACATATGGACTTTACGTGTCACGATAATGTTTTCATAAGCTTTTGGGAAACACACTGCAGTTCACGTCATTTGTGGCCAGGAATTATTCTCTTCACTTTCAGATTTAAATTATTCCAACTTCACAGATACAGATCTGGTGCATACTCGTATTAGGTTTGCCTGGAAATCAGGTCTTGATTTTGGTTTTATACTTGCTTTGCTCATAAAAGAGTTCATAAATAAACAAAATTGCTATAGCATATGTGGGGTAGGGAGAACTCAGGATTGATTTACCAGCACCAATGCCTCATGTGGTGTTACCTCAGAAACCAAAATACTTCTTGAGATATTCTTCTTCGAAGATTCCGCCAATACTGTTATCGAAAACGGTGAATGATATTAAACTATCTGAATTTCATACTATCGTCTGGTAGATAGATATCGTCTCCCATGTCTGATATGAGAGTAAGACAGCAAGTAATCGACTTAACATTATCCAACACGTATGCTAAGGAGATTACCAACTGGACACGATTTAAGGAGAAGCTCCTCGTAAGCTAGAGGAATCCGTTCAAAAACTGAACGGTAGCTTCACCAAGAATTTTAAACTGTCACCTACATCTGCAAAGCAATCCTGCAGGTCGACCGTTCCTTGGTGGAACGCATACCTGTACCGACTTCATAAAACAACCAGAAAACTTATAAACAGGTCACTTAAAACTAATTTAGAGGAAGACTGGAGTCTTTACAGATCGAAGGAAAAATAATATAAGAAGATAATTCGGATGCAAAGACTTTTGCGGAAAGAAACCAGTAGCCCGGTTAAAGTCCTTAAAGGGGGTAATCTACAAGGCTGGAATCATTCAGGAAATCTGATGGCATCTACATTGAGCCGAAAGCAAGGATTCTCTGCCTCATGCTTAAGGCTCGCTTCCCACGTAACACTGTCTGAATCAGCTCCTATTGACGAAGCTGCTAGTGAGCTGAATAACACAACACACTGTAGTTAGTACGAGTATGTCTCATCGGTTGTGATGGCGGATGAGGGCATTAAACATGCCGTTGCTTCATTTGATGGCTTCAAGACGCCTGGCACCGATGGCATATAAACGGTTATGCTATAAGAAGGTAAGTCTGAATAAAATCTTCACTGTTAGACTGGCACTGGCATACATACCGAAACTCAGAAAAACAGCAAGATTAGCCTTTATATCGAAAATCAGAAAAGAGGACTACACGCTCGTCAAAAGCTTCAGACCTATAAGTCTGACTTCCTTCATGCTAAAGAGCATGGAAAGGTTGGTCGAGCTGCATGTCCCGAATGCATCCTCTGTCTAACATGCTTAACAACGTGGAGAAAGGTATAATTAAAGGCGGACTTGGCAAGAAAGTCCGCGAAAATGCGCTGGGTATTTGTATCGATATAGAAAGTGCTTTCGACAATGCAACGTTTGACGGCATGTCCAATTCTGCCAGATACCACGACATAGACGAATCACAAATTTTGTTGATAAAAACAATGCTGGTGAACTGGACCCTAATTGCAGATGCTGATTGAGGCCAATATGTAAACAGTGTTGCCCGCAAGACAGCGTTCTGTCTGCGCTGCTATGGTGCAAGTTGGTAGACTCACTGCTCAACGGGCTCAATAGTTTCGAGGTCTAGGTACAAGTATACGCGGATGATGTAGCTGTACTTTCTGTTCTAAAGCGCAGGCAGCCCTAGATGTGATCAACGATTGGTGCACTAGAAATGGGCGTTCAATGAATCTTCTTAAAACCGAGGCTGTTTTTTTTACGAAAAGGTGAAAGCTGCCTGGTTTGACTTATCTAATGCTTAAAGGCACCACCATCGAACTATCCAAAAACGCTAAGAATTTGGGTGTCATCCTAAATAAAAAACTCTTATGGACTAAACATGTAACATCGAAAGCCTCTGGCAGCATAAACGAGCCGTCCGCAAGGCATAGGGCTTGTCACCGAGAAGGGTTTTTTTGGATCTACATGGCTACATATGATATGGCCACTTATATGAGCACATATCCTATGCGTCGATTATTTGGTGGAACAAGCTCTGACGAAAATACGTCATTGTTGCTTTTGTCAGATTCCAACGGTGTGTTTTGGCTCCTTGAGGCTTTTCCTAGGACGCCTGCCTCTGCTTTCGACGCATTGCCTTGATATTCATATCATGGGCTGCACTTCCACTTACCATTTTCTATTTAAAAAGAAGTGGTCTTTGGTACAACACGCAATAGAGCTTTGATGACCTTGCGTACAGACTGCCTTATGACTCTGGTCTTGAGGACCTCTGACCCAGGATGGGAATGTAGTAGGGTCTTCACATATGGCTCTAATGTCTATCTGGAGGGCGACAACGTTAGATTTCACTCCTCGTTAGGTAAAGTTGAGTCTGTCTTCCAAGCAGAGACATACGCAATCCTAATGGCAACGAATTATATTGTGAAGAACCGGTGAGGGGCGAAGCATTTGCATCTGTAGCGACACAAAAGCTATGTTTAGAGCCTTGCTGAACCCTCTTACGATTTCCAAGTTACGAGTAGTTCGAGAATGCAAAATATCGGAAAACTCAATTCATAGAGTTTGGTCTGGGTCTCAAGTCACAATGTGATCACGGGGAATGAAATCACCGATGAACTTCTAGGTAAAGCTCAAATAGAGTTTTTCAACCAACCTACTGTAGGTCTGCCTGCGCCCACGGTTAGGGCTTCTATTGACAGTTGGGTTGCAAATGAGCATAACTGCAGATGGTACAACTCTTCAGGTTGCCGGTATACCAAACGAATGCTTCTGGACATCTCTAAAAAGTCACCAACTTTTCTGATGTCCTCCAATAGGAAAGACTACAGCATTTTTACAAGCGTTGTGGTGAGGCACGCCACTTGCTGCCGACACCGCAGAGCACTCTCTTCGTGTATGTCTGGAATACGCTCGCATGCTGGTACTCGGCGCTGGGTGGGTTCTGGAACTTTAGACACTTTATCACTGCAGCGCTTACTCATCTTTCTTCGAAAGACTGAAAAATCCCATTAAAAAGAACTTAGAAGGAGTAAAATGGACTACAATGGACCGGCAAGGTTTCGTATAAAATGGGTGACAGCAATGGCAATCAGAAAGGCGGTCTCTTCTTATGACGAAACGGCTTAGGAAGACATTGCAAAAGTGGAAGCAGAGCAAAGAGCCTATGTACGTTCAGTTTTGGCAGCTTCACAAAAATCATGTGGTTTTAGGGTTGCACGTTACACACAAGGCAATTGCAAAACTTTATGGTGCACATACCTCAAATTTTCGAGGGAGTTTGTGTACCCATCGTACTCCCCAAGGTCGCCGTCATTTCTGCCGCAATACGAAATTTCTATTTGCTCCAACAGAAAGTATTTTTCCCTTCGGTCGTAGCCGTTTTCAAGTCAGGGTTTTTTTTGTTTTTGTTTTTTGAAGCATTTTCTGTGGATATTCGTTCGGTATATTCCATTTTCATCTATCTACGAGTACCTATCTACCCAGCGGTTTCTCGTTTTCGTTCTCGTTCTGCTCAGAGTCGTTGTTGTCGACATTAGAGTGGACATTCTCGTTCCTGTGTTATCTGCTGTATGCCGGTCCAAAGCTAGAGCCGAAGCAAAGCCGGACGAAAAGCTGAAGCCAGAGCTAGAGCCAATGCCGCTGTAGTAATCGTCACACACGAGCATTTTAATATTTTCCCTTTGGTGTTGGGGCTCTGTAGCTAGAGATTTCTCGGCACAAAGTGTTGTTTGCCTTTTGCTATAGAGCTCTGCAGCTCTGGCAGTGTTTTCCCCCCAAGCACCGCCCTCTGTGTATCGGTTATATAGCAAAAGCATAGTGTGTATATGTAGATACACACATGCATGGATTTGTATGTAGGCACGAGTGTGATATTTTTGTTGCGATATAATGTAATGACAACGTAGAAACGACACATAGCAGTAGATACAGTCACAGGCCGAACTCGAGCTAGATACGAATACAACACACTCTGTGGAATGGAAAAGCACCGAGCGCTGTCTCTGACGGTCGGTCGGTCGGTCGGTCTGACATGTAGACCACTGAAGGGGGAGTCGGTCGGTTAGTGAGTCGAAGAGACGAGAAGTTTGTTCGTCCCGCAGTATACGTACGTATGCTCGTATGGTTTGGGGTTTTGTTCGTCATCGTCGGAATGAAATGAAATTGCTGCCTCTGCTGCTTTGCTGTGTGTTTCTGTTGCTGTTGCTGTTGCTGTCGCTGGATGAATCCAATGGATCCATCGTACTCGTATGTACGGGTTTTGGGTCGATGTATCTATGTATGTACGTACGTTTGTACATAATTAGGCTCTAGGTGGCTTCTTATGTGCATATGCTTGTGCTGTGATGTTGCTAGCAAGTGTATGACGGTATATACGAGAGTAACTAACAGTACACATGTCTATCTACAGCTATCAGTGCCACTGCTGATGTTCTCGTTGCCGGAGTTTCGCTGCCTGCCTGCACGTACTACGCCGAGTGTCGACGAGTTACGGATTTTATGTGAAGGTTGGATGAGATGGTGTTTTCGGATATTTCGGTACGCTGCTGCGTCTTATTTTCACCATCGTAAGTTCCATCCGAGCGATAGATACTGAGATCCGATCCACATTCACAGTAAATGACTGACTGACTGACTGACTGTATTTATGACTAAAGTTGCAGATTCTTTGGACTCTGGCGCGGCGGCGATAAACGATGTTTCTTCACGAATAAATACACGAGTATGTCCGCTGCGCCATCGTACTCGTACGTACTACGTACCTACGACTTGTGATGGCAGTTATTTAGAAAATGAATCAACAATTTGAATTTGAAGCTTGTGTCATCAGTGGACTGCTATGGCAATTGAATGGGGAGGAAGAAAGTTCATCCTTTATTTTGTTTTCGTGGGGAGGCAACTGCCACATCTTTGAGATTCAAGTTTGTGGCTGGCGGTGGATTCCTTAAGAATGCTGTTGAGTGTTACGAGTGGGTACATTGAGTGCAACTGTAGAAAGCTTTAAACGAGTAGATTGGTAGATACGTAGATACGATGGAAATTTCACGATGTGCGCGAATTGCAAGAGAGCGCCAAGATACCGATAGATGGGTAGTTGCGTTCGTTATGTGATCTTGGGTTTCAAATTTTAGTTTCGTTGTGCCATCCAACTTTGGGGGTTGGCAGACTCCTTTGACTGATTTTGAACAATGTAGGTATATTCGTAACTGTCATTTCGAATTTGAATGAAGATGTCTACTCGAATAAACACGAATATTAATCGAAATGAAATCCACAGCATATCTACGCATCTGAAAAAAAATGAGGGCTCCATGCGTGAGCTCCATGCTCCGTGAGTATACGCAAGTAGTTGCACAGACTTTTAGGACAATGTTGCCTTTGTTGTTGGCTTTATTGCTTTCCAAAATAGGATTTTAAAGACGTAAAATGACAGTCCATCACTTTGTCTAAACCCTATTTTGAGATAAAAGGTCTCAGTGAAATTGCTTCCGACCTTTGCGGGGTAGCAAGCTTTCTCCTTAGTCACTTTTCACAAATTGCAATCCTCCACAGGACAGTGAATCAAAACTAAACACGGTCCTTTCTGTATAGCTCGTCTCTTTGGAAGCCATATACTCGTACTAGTGACAAGTAACCTCCTTGACCGCCAGAATGCGCTGTTACTGCAAAAAAGTTTATGGTGCCTTGAAGTCCGTTCATATTTAGGCAGACATGCCAATTTTCAGTGCGATACTGTCTTTAGTTTCGTATTGACAGCTGATTGTTGTTGACGTGTTTGGCATCATGTTGAGTATGGACAAAAACGATTTTCGTTCTCTCATAAAACATTATTTTTTGAGAGGCAAAACGGCGAAGGAATTAAAGAAAATTTGGATAAATATTATGGGGCTAATGCTCCGTCAGATTACACCGTAAATTATTGGTTTCGAGAGTTTTGTGTTGGCCGCAACTCCACTACCGATCAAGTCCGCAGCGGCAGGCCCTCCGATGGGGTTACAGAGGACAATGTCAAAAAAATACATGAAATGGTGTTGGCTGACCGGAAAGTGAAGGTGCGCCAGCTAGCAGATATCACAAAGATTAATACTGAGCGCACACGCCATATTTTGGGCAATATTCTGCATATGAAAAAGTTATCCTGCCGCTGGGTGCCGCGCATGCTCACTCCTGACCAAAAACACGAACGCGAGAGCACTTCCGAAGAGTCTTTGGACTTCCTGATGCGGAATCGGGCGGACTTTTGGCGTCGATTGGTAACTGCATTTGGATCCTTCGGATTTGGAGCCTCAAAAGATGGTTCATCAATAAAAAACTCAGCTCACGCGAGGAAATCATCGACGCCACGGAGGAGTATTTTGCAGACCTTCCGGAAAATTACTTTTCGGACGGGATCAAGAAGCTGGAAAATCGCTGGAATAAGTGTATCAAACTAAAAGGGGACTATGTATATTGAATAAAATAAAAAAAACTATGTATGTGACTCTAGCATTTAATTTCTTTGCTCATTTTTACAAGTTTCTGTTTGGCTCTTGAACATTGTTTCTGCAGTAGCACTTCTCCATTTCAACGATTCCACGATTCCCATGCTTCTTTTTTTTCTTCGTGACAAGACAATGCTCTTCCCTTCTCTTTTACTCGCAGAGCTCACGAGCAGCTCTAGTTATTCTAGGAGGGCCACTTCCTAGGCGAGTTGTTTTGCTGCATTTGCTTCATTCATGAAACCAGGAATTTCATGCGACTGGTCGGGTGGAAACCAACACATATGAATTTTGGCACTTCTGAGCCCTTATTGGCATCGATGCCACTCATCTTCAGTACTTAATGTAGTTTGTAAAGACGTTGTCGAGAAATTGAAGGCAAATTCTGGCGCTTCGTTGCAACTGCAGCCGTTCCTCCACGGTGAAACCCCACACAATATTTCTCCATTATTATGACACCCTTGGCTGTAACGAAGTAGTGATCCAAGTCTATAATTACCGGTTGGAAAGATCACATCTACAATAGAACAAATTAGCCCAAGGTGAGCAAAATAAATTAGCTTAAATCTGTTTCCAGATGATACGGTGTCATGTAAGCTAAACTTTGCAACTGTAATATCATCTTGACATTAGAATCACCTTAACGTCAAACTAAGGTCATTGCTCGTAGGTTTTGTAAAGGAAATCGTAGAAACATTTTTTGGTAGCATCGTCTACCTATTTCCGTCACCGCATTTCACGCCGATGGCAATGGCTCAACATTTCTAGTGATTGTCTGCTTCCCACAGCAAAGCTACACTAAAATGGACGTAGATCTATTTCTCTAGCAATCACAATAAACTTCAGTTAGTTGTCTGGCTTCCCGAACATGCCATATGTAGATCCGAGCGTCATTGAACCTTCTTTTATTTTGGAGGATCTTCAACAGTTAATCTCTGTTCATCGGAGGTTACTGTTTGTTTCACAAACAATTGAGTTTTTGCGTGACCAGGTAGTTATTCCATGTAAGGCCCTCAATCTGAAGGGTCAGGCCTTTCTACAACCCGATGATTGATCTAAGCTTCAATTGTTTTAAGTCTTTTTTTCAGTTTTTTCATAGGCTCAAGTTTCAAGTCATAAGATTCTCTTATAACACTATGGACGCAGAAGTATCCTTCGCTATTCCTGAATAATTCAACTCCAATAAACAGTTGGATTAAAATATCAAGACGAAGAACCTATACACCTTCCTTGAAATACGCCCATTTCCCCAGCAGAGTCAGAGTGCCCCTTGTTGTTCACTTGGCCTAATTCGTCTTGATGATAAAATAAGCATTTTTCTAGGAATTTCCTTCGGTATCATGATACTCCTGCTCTCCTTATCCTAACTATCGATCTATTGGTAAGCTTTTCTGCACACTTAACCTGTTGTAAAGCACTATTTATGGCTCAAGGTTTTCTCATTGCGAGTTTATCTTTTACGAAAACCAACATGGATTACTATAAGGTAGATCTATAACTAAAAACCCAGCTGAATTTGCGTCAAGAGCGTACAAAGGTACGCCTCTAGACGTTGATATTGAAGTTGACCTAATAACCATCGATGTTAGCAAAATCTTTGATAAATTCGTTTCCTTTAACTAAAGATTTTTGACGTCCAACCGACTAAATGACCTATTTGAAAGATATTGACCATGTTCTATTTGGGTCCATGGATTCCAATCCATTTAAAGCATTTTATGGAGTACCATCATACAATCATTTCGGTCCTCTATTGTTTATTCGAGCAATTAATGATGTAGATGACATGAAAATCTTCAGACATGTTCTCTGACTGTGTTCCACTCAAATTTGGACGAATCTTCTACTTGGTGCCAAACGCATTTCCTGATCTTAAATCGGTTCGCTTCCAAAATATTATAAATGAATTTAAATGATCTAGGTGTTATCTACGATAGGCAACTCCGCTTTTGACTATGAACAGCACTGGTCAAAGGAATTCTCTCTCAATTCCTCATGTAACCATTTTGTAGCCCATTCTTGAGCAAATTTGATTATTTTAATAAACCTCCGACATTCACCAGATGGAAGCTGTAGAGTGCAGGGTTTCCCGATTCTCTTAACAAGGACTTTTTTGGACTTGCATTCTAAACTTATCGCAATGCACGTCACTCTTTTACCGAAATAGCCAAAGTGTGGTGCCCATTTGACTGATTTGAATTTGATTTTGGTTTGCTGTCATACAACTATCCTTGACATTCCCACCAACTTTTAGCGTTATAGCTGGCATTTATTTGTTTACACTGAACATTAAAAATTAAGTTAACGGCACAAAAATATTGGAAATGTTGAAAAAGTGTTTTGCTAATGGTTCTCTATAGAAAACAGCGCTTTAGGATTGGCATGCAAACTTCAGAAATGCTCGTGAAATCGTTGAGGATGACCACCTCTTTGGCAGAGCATCGACATCAACAGCTGAAGAACTCGTTAACGAAATTAAGGATTTTCTGGCCAAATTGACCATCGGAGAGTTACCAGAGATGACCAACATCTTGATTGGATACCAATTCGACCTGAGACGTGTAGCTGCAAGGCTGATGCCGAAGAAATTGAATATTTTGGAAAAAAAGCAGCGGATATTGCAAAAGACATGCATTTCGAAGCTAAATCCGAACATCAAGCATGTCACTGGTGGTGACGAGATGTGGGTTTATGAGTTCGACACACAAACCAGACATCAAGCGAGCCAATAGCGTGCTCCCCATGAACCAAGACCGAAAATTCCGCGCCGTTTTTAGTCAAAAAAGAAAGCGCAGCTCATTGTTTAAATGGATGACTAAGGTGTTCTGCATCACGATTTTCTCTTTGATGGCCAACCGCTCAATAAGGAGTATTACTTCGGCAGTGTAGCAATTCGCAAAAAAAGTTTTCAATTGTGGTTTTCGCATCACGATAAAACTCCATCTCACCATGCAGTGATTATGCAACATAAAACACTGCTTCGGGAAATGCGTTTTAACAGCCGAGAGGAGATAATGGAAAAATCGCCTAGCGCACTGTCACTACAAGAATGGTCGGAGAACACCTGCAATGTCTATAAATGGCATTTGGTTTCCAGCCCCAAATCGTGTCTAGTGTTCCTTGCAGATAAGAAGAGCCTGAACAGGCTTCTTAACTATTTTTCTCATAATTGAGGTTTCGATTTTACTCCTTCAAGCTTAGAAAGGTGGATTTGTAGGCTTTGTGCTCTCTAGTAAAAAGAACCGTATGTCAATACGAGAAAGCCAATTGGAGCGGACTTAACAGCTTTTTTAGGAATTTTAGCTGGCCGTTATATTTCCTCGATTAAGACGTGGATGCCGCTGCTGATATGATCACAGACCACCCTTCTCTTTGGAATGAGAAGCTTTATCCCTCATCGGATGAAGAGTCTCAAACCAAAAGAAAAGGCGCGGTACGACTTGAGCTGTAAAGAAGCAATCAGGGTTACAGAAATGTTTTTTCGGTCCTACAAGACCAACCCGATAGAGGGAAACGGCAGAAAGTTCAAATAAGCCGGGAATGACTTCAACGCCTTTCTTAAACGCGTGAAATTCTAGTACAACCAGATTGTGTCTTGCCTCCACGTACAATGCGTCGAATCTTCATCTTCCATTTTCGCACTCGTGTAGTATTAAGAGTACTTAAAGATATTAATATACACAAATCCGTTGAACGTGCCATCTGTTCAATTCAAGTTGTCTTGTACGGTTTCAAGTCTGATATCCACAAAATAAATGCTGGTGTGCCCCAGGGTTCCGTTCTGTCTCCAACACTATTTTAATTTTCATTAATGATCTCTTCTTTGCTACTTGTAATCCAATATATGGTAATCCTTTGCTGGTGACAGTACTCTCTGCTTTTCATATTTGTTACCGGACTCACGTCCCTGCTCTTGGACTGTAGAACGGGAACGACAGCGTATGTTAAGCTCATTAAATTCGGGTATTAACAGCATAAATAATAGGGGATCTATCAACAGAGTGAAATTTAGTGCTTCCAAAACACAATGCTATCTGCTGTCGTTAAAGCGAAATTTAAATACTCAGTCATTATACATAGATGTCATCATCGAAACTGAAAAACTTTCGATCCTCGGTATGTGTGTCAGTAACAACTTACGTTGGAATGATCACATATCCGTTGTCGCCAAAAATGCTGCGAAATGTCTAGGTTTCCTCAAGCAATGTAAGAAATATTTCACCCCTTCTGATCTGGACTCAATATCAATATCAGTCAGGTGCGCCTAAAACTTCTCTGCACTGGCTAGATAGGATTCAAAACCATGCGAAATAACTCATAGGTGATGCTAATGTCACTCAGTCAATGGGCACCTTCGAACACCGATGAAATGTCTCCTGTTTCACTTTGTTCAATCGCTATTTCCACTCCAAGTGCTCCATAGAAATCGCCAGTAGCATTTCGTTCTATCAATGCTAATCAGTATACCCTACTCTCAAATGTCGCGATCGTTTCTAAGCCAAAATGCCCTGCCGAGCTCTCTATTTCCTAGTCGTTACAACTTGCAAACATTTAAGACCAATGCACATCGGTACCTCTCTTTTCTTCTTCCCTAAATTTCCTTCGCCCGCGCTGTGTACAAACATTTTAAGGGTACGGAATGTAAACTAGAAAAAATGGAATGGGTTAGGGCAAAATTAGTAGCTTCTCCCACATTTACTAATTGTCTTCAAAGAAAACTCCATGATCGAACTTAAAATGTTTAGGTATTTTTGCTGTATTATTGTATAATGCTACTTGTAACATCATCCCAATATGCTATGCGCTTATACTAAACCGAATTAAACTGAGTTTCTTTAAGAAATTCTCGTTGTCAATAACCAAAACCCCGCCCAAATCTATACTTTAAGTTGTAGAAGCGTCCTTCTATTTCTTCTGGACTTCTTCCTACTTTTGGTATAACATCACACAGAGCAGTTTCGCTAACAACTAACTAAGTTCATCAGTCGTTATAGGGTTTTCTCACAAAATATGACTGGCTTTGCTATTGCGAGTATATGTGCCCTTACGTATTTCCTTTGGGTATGAAAACGATTCTCCAATCTGTTGGTACAATACATGTGCCACTTTTATTTGTAGTATCTGGATCTGGATAGTTATATTTGAAAGGACTGATGGGATTAAATGTTTCTCGCATAGAAGAAATACAGATCTTAGTTTGTCTTTGCATGTCAGAGTTTCTTGAGACGGCGGGTTTTCACCGAAGCTTGTAGAACCTTTTGACTAGGAATACAATCACTTTAGATTGCATTTTGCATAGCCTTGAAGCCGCATTTAGTACTGCAATAGATTTGCAGTATTTTTTCATGATGCGCTTTTACCTTGCAAAACGTCAGAGGGCTGCGAACACATATTTCTACTGTACACCTTAGTACCCAGGTTCTACTTTACGACATTTTCGCCCTTACGGATACCAATTTATGGCTGGCATTCATAACAGCGAATTATTTACTGAAGACTTTAAGCTACAGCGTGGGGATGGCTAAGAGGAAACTTTACATGGCCGCGCAGTTCTACAGGCTGTAGATTCTCTCTATGATTTAACAATCTTTAAAAAACCATCTACATCATACCTTGAATGTGTCTGCGCCAAAGTTTGAAATCTTTTCATCTGCTGCTATTACATCCGTCCTTTCTAACCAATCCATGGATTGTATAATTAATGCTACTGTCATTTTTTTGGACGACTTTAACGTGCCAAAGCTTCAATCGGCTCAGACTGATCAACTCTTCTTTACTGCCATTAACCCTACTTCTGAAAAACAAACACTTTTCATTGACTGCCTTAACAACTGATACAGATAACTACATCGTTTCAAAAAGCAACCACATTCTTTCTAAATTAGATAGTTAAACCCACCGCCTCTTTCACTTTTTCATATGATAATGGTCTAAAAACTGTCCCATACGGACAGTCATATAGCTTCAAGTTTCATAGAGTAAAATACGGTAATCTAAATAACCTTACGTGTAATGCCAATTTCAGCTTTCTCTATCATAACCCTTACCTTACGATTAACAATGTTCTTGCGTTCTTTTACACAGAGATTTTTAACCGCCTATTTCAATCTGTACAATGTTCTATTTAGTTCAATGGTTTTCAAACCTATTAACGCCTTTTCTGGAGCACCTCGAGATAGTCGTCTTGGGCCCTTATTATTCATTCTAACAATTAATGATGTCGACTCTATTGTCAGAATTTTATATGTGTATATACGTCTCTGCTGACGACATTAAAATCTTCCGACATATCTCATAGCTCTTCTACTTAGTGCTAAGTGAAGTTCCTTGAGCTCAATGTCAACAAGTATCAAGAAATAACATACAATCGTAAGCGCATTTCAACTCCCTCTCGCACTTATTCAATCTTAAACCAACCCTGGTAACCGATCTAGGTGTAACCTGTGATAAGGAACTCAATTTCCGTTGCCATGTAGATAATATCATAAAAAAGCTAACCCCGACCTTGGCTTCATTATTATATGGTCTAAGGAATTCTCTAACCCTTTTCTCACTAAATTTCCTTTACATAGCATTTGTCTACCCACTTTTTGAATACGCTAGAGAAGTCTGGTTACCTTATTATAACGCACATTCTTTGGGTAGAGGCTGTTTTTCCTATTCGTCTTACGAGGACTTCCCTCTACTGATGACATGATCTTACCAACATACATTGATCGACTGAAACTTATAAATTTACAGCCTCTGTCTGTACGCCGAAAGGTTGCCGATGTATTCTTTGTGGCAACATTGATAGCCTCTGTTTACTTCAACTTGTCTCTCTCAACATTAACCCACTTAATCTTAGGTCAGTGCTGCTCTCTAGTCTCAATCTTTACCGCACAAATTACAGCTACCTTCAACCAATGTCTAGAATGCTATGGGAAGTCAGCGGTCTCTAGCCTCTCTTCGACTCAACAAGTTATCCTATCCTACCCTATCCTACCCCATCAACCCCATAGTTTTAGTTATATTTTAGATTTGAAGTTAATTTTGTTAGTTTAAGCCTGTAATTTAAGCATGCTTGTAATAAGCTTTAATAAACCTGCCCGGGGTTGAGCGGGGCCTTAAATTTAAAAATCAAATCAAAGCTACAAGTAGATACTTACATAATTGACTTTTGCATTTGCCGTATTTATTCCACGTGCATTCCTTGCAATTATCGAAGTATTTCCCTGCTAAGTGTCGCGTATCCAACGTAAATTTTGACGGTCTCAAGGCCTTCTGCAGCACACTAATCGAGTAGTACCAGGGGGATTTTAATCGGGCAGATCGCTAAAGATCAATTGCCACACTGCAAAAAAAAATCCCTTAATCCCAAATTGATCGAATTCGTAGCGGTGTTAATAGCATTAACCATCTGGAGATCTATGAGCGATTTGCACTGGCCGGCAAGATCGCCTGATTTAACCGTTCGAGACTTCTTTTTGAAGTCACGAGTCTATGTCAACAGGCCTCAGACTCTTGAAGCCCTCAGAAAGAATATCCGTTAAGAATACGAGGATCTATCACCGGAAGTTCTGGTAAGAATGGTGGAAGATGCCACAAATTGGGCCCGGATGGTCATCATTTCTGGCGACGGCCATTTAGCTGATATCATTTTAAGACATCAAGCAAACATAATCCAAAAGCCGAACCAAATGTTTTTATTCGTAAAAAAAATTACATCTAAAGAACATCGGGTAACAACTTTTGCGCCTCCTTTTACTTCTGATACCAATATGATTGGAACTCGATTTCATCCATACTTCTGTATGTCCAATATGAGCGGGCTTGTACTGATCGATTCGGTGGAGCCAATTTTTAACCATTCCTCCACGCATTTCGGCCGATATTCCGAATGCGTTCGCATTCAATATTGGCTTTGAGCACGTCTAATGTCGCTAACATATTGACATCGAACAGAGACTTGACGTAGCCCTAAAGAACAAAAGTCCAGAGATGCCAAAATGCACGAGATAACACGCTCGCCAAACTTTGACTTCATTAGCTCAGTTGTTTGGTCCGCTGCGTGGCAAGTGCCGCCGCGCCGCCCTGTTGAAACCACATCTCACTAATGTTGAGTGCGCGCAATTGCGGCCAAAAATAACGTTCCAACACGTCCCGATAGCGATTTCTATTAACTGTAACATGACACCCATCAATATCAATGAAAAAATACGGCCCAATACCACAAACAGCCAATTTTTGTCGTCGTCCAATAGCGCACATTTCTCTTGTTGACAAAGCCAGTTAGCCAGAAATAAGCTTCATGGCTGAAGAAGATTTTGCGATGAAATTCCGAATCGGTTGTAACTATAACCAGAGACCAATTTGAGAAAGTTCGACGCTTCAAACGATAGCCTGGCTTTAATTATTGAGTCAATTTGAACTTATACGCTGTTGTTTGAGAGATGCCCAATTCCTGCGAAAGGCGTGGAATTGATTGATGTGGATCGCTGTCAACAGCTGCATTTATGGCCTCAATATTTTCAGCACTCCTTCATTTTTTTCTCTCACTGGCACCGGAACATGCAGTGAAATTTGACCGAAAATTGGCGTTAGCGCTTTTAAAGTTGAGGCCACCGTCTATCAGTTTTGGTAATAAATTTTAATAATTCGTAAACGTCGCACGTTCGAGTGCTGAACCATGACTAAATGGTAGTCCTTGACAAGCGAAATAGTAATAACAGGTCACAAAATGTATAGTTCTTAATGGAAAACCCTATAATCGGCTTAGCAAAAGGTTTTAAAGTCCCTGACTCGAAAAATGAAGCCTTAATTCCACGAAGTCGCCAAGAAGTTAAACTTTCTTGCATTTTCCACTGTTTAGAAAATGTTCGTTGTATGTGGTATTATCTTTCTCTATCGGCAGTCGTTACAGTTTTTTTATGATGCCTTTACCTTTATGCGGTAAAACAAGGAAGCTTTTTCTCTTCAAGAGCTAGATTACGATGATTCCTCTAGAACCCCTTTTTTAGAAAATATTTTGGAAGTTACGTGCCTTAGATACTGGCGCTAGGGAAACTAAATTCCATGTCGTCTTGATCTAAAATTTGATTTCCTTGTTTCGAATAGAATTTTTATTGTCATGATGTGGTCGACTACTACGCAAGACGGTCAAAGCTCAAGACTCGGCCAACCCGCATGGATGGACATAACGTTCAACAACACATGCAAATGATAAAATTGTTTTATCAAAATGAGTGTTCTGTTCGTTCAGCGTTTCGAGCGCTTAGCCCATTTTACGGTTGCCATAATCGTCCTACTGAGAGGACTATTCGCAGTGTGGTGGATAAATTTGAGTCCACTGGTTCAGTAAACGATAAACCAACACCCGTTCGTCGACGAAACGTGAGATCTGCAGAGAACATCGCCGCTGTCCCTGAGTATGTGCAGGAGAATCCGAGGCAGTTGATTTCGCAGACCACAACTTAGCGTCATGACTTGGGCCTGCACCCGTACAATTCAAGGAGCTGAAGGTAAACGACCATAGACAACAACGCTGAATGGGCTCTGGAGCAGTTCGAAACTGACACTAATTTTCATCGAAAAATCACCTTCAGCGATGAGTTCCATTTCTGGATGAATGGGTACGTGAACAAACCAAATTGTCGAATTTGGGATGATACCAATCCACATGAGATCCAAGAGCGTCCAATGCATCCCGAAAAAGTCACTGTTGGATGTAGATTTTGGGCTGGCGACGTCATTAGTCAATATTTCTTTGAGAACGACGTTGGCCAGGCCATCTCCATCAACGGCGAGCGCTATAGGTCGATGACTACCAACTTCTTTTGGCCTAAATTGGATGATATGGACACCAACGACATGTGGTTTCAACAGGACGGCGCTACGTGCCACACAGCTCACACCACATTGGAAATTCTGCACGAACAATTCGAGGGCATGGTCATCTCACGTGGAGGTGATGTGAACTGGTCACCGAGATCGTGCGATTTGACCTCGTTAGACTTTCTCTTGTGGGGTCTTCTGAAGTCGCAGGTCTATGGAATAAACCACAAACCACAGCGACCCTCAAAGCCAACATAACTCATGTCATCGGTCAAATTTATGCGCCAGTGTCATGGAAAATTGGACATTTCGGATGCGCTCCATCCAAAGAAGCCGCGGCGGACAATTGAACGATGTTATATTCCATACATTATGGCTTCGATAGGCCTTTCAAACGAATAAAAACACTTTGTTTTATTTAAATTTAAAGATAGGAAGCGCTTAATGAAAGACCCTTTATTTCGATGCTTGTTTTCGACACCAGAGTAGAAGCACATACAATTCATCCCAATGAGGTCTTGCAGAATAGAGCGAACCTAATAAAAGTGGATAAGTTCGTTGTTAAGTGGACTTGAAGGCACATTACAAGAGCAATGACCTCGACGACTAATCTGGTCTCCGGGGCTTACCAACGTTTATATACCAGGAGAGTGTGCTCTTTATCGGCTTTATTCCTCCAGAAGGGCTAATCCCTAGACAAATTAGCGGTGCCGCTAATCTTCCACGTCGCTCGAACATCTGCGAATAGGCGACTCAACTACGATACAGACGTCGCACACGTTACGCGGATGTTCTCCGGTTCAGTAGAGCGGTAGGGAGTCGCGATATTAGAGATGTAGCTCGGCAGCACTAAGAATTTTGGTGGCGAAACAGAAGAGACTCCTTCATCGTTTTCGTCAAGTTCGCGCTAGCCTGTTATTGGGCAGGGTCAGTAGTGCGTTGTTTTAAAGGCATGGTCGGCTTATATAGTTTAGGAGCAGATTAAGACGATTTGAATAGCTTTTAAAATTATATAAAAAAAATGTTTAAAAAAATAACAATCTAAAAAAAGGACATATTCAATTATTTAACATGGGTTAAGAAAGTCTAAGTAGTTTAAGATCTATCTCTAGGTAGTGCTAAGTTTAATTTATAAAAATAAAAAAAGGCCAGCAACAAAATTTTCGCATTAAGAGTATATTTCCTTAGTTTTACCATGTAAATAAATTAAAAAGGTAAATTAAGTTATGATACGTTGAAAGGCTTATAAGAAGTGTTAGGTTTATCTTAGAGCCTCCGGAAAGCGCTAGTAAGTTATAAGAAGATTATTTAAGTTAGGTAAGCTAATTTTTAAGCATTTTTTGTCCAGCTTTTAAGAATTCGGAGTTTTTGGAAAATAAAAAGCATTTTAAATGAAATGAATGACATTGTTCTTATTTTTTGTCGGGAATCTCTTAAAAATATACTTTGGCAGTACCAGTTCCAATATTGAAGTTCTGAAAGCAATCAGAGTGATGCTGGCCAATTTAGCTTTGATGCGGATTATCACAAGGCGTTCGCTCACGTGTCAGAAGCTCAAGATCTTGTGTCTAAACATGCTACTTGCAAGAAATTTACAGTCGGACTGTTTCATTTTTCTTTTCTTCGGCTTATTCCATGCACTTCCCCATTTTGGGGATCCCTTTCTGGGATTACCAGCAGACTGACCAAAGCCCTCAAAAGGAGCAAACCAGGTGGAATGTACATATTCGGAAAACCACTTACACTGAGCCGGAAGCGGATACATTCTGTTTCATGCTTCTTATCACTGAAGCTGCGTGTTACCTGAGTAATACAACCCATCTTACCTAGTATCTATCATGAGTTGTGTTGATAGATGGCATGATGCACTAAAGAAGGTAAAGACCAGCCTCTGGGAATTCTGAAAAGAATTGAAGAAAATGAATCCTGGCACTGGCATACAAACCGATCCCTTGGTTCACAGTATGAATAGCCTTTATACCGAAATTGGAAAAGATGATTACATCCTCGAAAAGTACTTCAGAACAATCAATCCGAAATACTGCAGAGTATGGAGAGAATTTGCAGGAATTTCCAGGATGCAATATGCTTACCAAAATGGAAAATCCTACGAGGTTGTACTTCAGAACTTGGTGGGTAGAATCAAAGATCCGCTCGCCAAGAATGAGTGCTTTCGACATGTAAGTTTCGAAAGAATCATGATGAAATTTGTTGCGAGGAATCGGTGGAGACGTAGATACTGTCTGCAACAACAACTTAGCTATGCTCAAGGCTTTACTGAATCTTCTTATGAACCAATCTAGTCCAAGAATGCAAGGCTTCTCAAGACGTAGTAGTTGTAACACTGCATTCATTGCTTGGATCCCACTTCACCATGGAACCCGAACCCCTAGGTTAAGTAGATAGTTGATTTTTCTGTCAGCATAACTGCAGATGGCATACCATAATCCAACGAATCTTTCCCGATGTGCCTGAAAAGTGTGGAACTTCGTTGCTGCTTCTCACTGGGAACAACTTCAGAGTACTTACTAACATAGAAGGAGTAAAGTCGATTTCTCTAAGTGCTACTCCTATGTTCCAATAAAAACAAAGGTATGAACCTAAATGTTCAAGTAGGAGTTATTTCACTCCTTCAGTGCAATGAAATACTTCTGAAACTAAGACGGGAGCGAATTAGAGCCACTGCGATGGCATGGTTCTTACGCCCAGCGCCAAGTTCCTCTTTATAATTCGAAATTTTTAATTACTCTCTACGAGTGGGCCAATCTATGTTGACTGGGGATTTATCCAAACAAAATAAATGCAGAATGCCGGAATTTCTATAGACGGGATAGCCCCCCAACTACTCAATAGTGCAAAATACTAGGCATCGCACTAAATATAAAATTATTTTTTCAGTGTTAAAGAACTTCTACACCTGCAGCCGCACATTTTGAAAATGTTGGGAATCCGACCTCAAAATTAGCCAACGGGCTATGTAAAAAAAAATTATTAAGGTAGCACTCCACAAACAAAACTAGCAATCTTCAGTTAATGACAAAATGGTACAATAGAAAACTGGCATACGCCATGCTAGAGATTATTCTGGGTATATCGCTTTTAGAACTCTAGGTCCCGGAATCTCTGGGTACCAAATGCGGTAAAAGACTAATCCTACTTAATCTTATTGAATAACCTGGATACTGGTTACACACTATTTTGAAATACATCGCCATGGCATGGGACAGAAACCAATTGGTAGACGCCTCTATATCCATATTCACAGATAAATCAAAGATGGGGATAGAGATCATCAATTGAGTTGGATTACGGGCTAAAGTCTTCTGAGAACTTATACAATACAGACCCCTTCGGGTTAGGGGCTAGAGGTAGGCATGCCTGTCCTAAGAGGCGACTAAAATCCACTGGGCCGGATTAAGGTGTTAAGCGACCCGTGCCAGAATCGACCAGGTTGGGGGCCCAGTATAAAAAATAGCCCAATCTTTAACGGAGCATCCGGATACTTGGCGACCTCCGATCTTATCTGTCTAATTCTGATCTTTGGACAGACGGACAACCCTTTCTCCGCTACTCGTGAGAACTAAAATGAGTTCTATAAATACAATACAACATCAGCGTTCAAAAAAAGCTTAAGGGTTACGAGATCTCCAACACACGGATCGCTGGAAAAATCGTGCGGAAGCAAAGACCAAGCACAGTCGGTAGCTTTGGGCGATAGTATTACACCGAATAAGCTACAAAATCTCGAATGAGAAAATTCTGATCTCCGCGCCAGACTACAAAATATAGAATTGCACTGCGCCGAACTTAAAGAGGAATTAGATGCCATTAAGACGCAATCTAAAACCGAGTTTGATTCGCGACTTGACCACCCGGAAAACTCAAGTTTTCACACAGACGAAGAAGAGCTAGTCCGAGAAACAGACTGGATACTTAAAAAAAGACCGGATAAGAACGCAAAGCTGATTCCTCCCCTGAAATTGTATAAAAAGAGACGGCAGCCAGCTCTAATACTGTTGACGTCAATAACAAAAAAAAAAAAAAAAAACAACCCAAACAAAGACCGCCGCCGCCGATAAACGCCTTTGGAATCTCGGACTATAACAAGTTGCACACAATCTTGAAATCACTGTGCTCAACCGATTACACAGTAAGATCCTGCGATAACGATACATGGATAGTTAATGTCCTTAATCCAGACAACTACAGTTCGTTTTCGCAAAAATTAAATGCTGAGAAGGTTCAATGGGATACGAACGAAAATAAAGCCTAAAAACCCATACGCTTGGTAGCTAGAGGCTTGCATGCCTCTTGCCCTAAAGAAAACATTTTATTTGACCTTAAAAATAATCGACGCCGTTAATATACATACTTGCGCAAAAACAGCGCAGTGTTGAAGGCGAGAGGACGACCTCAAGACGCGGTCTCCTCCTTTAGGCTTACTTTCGAAAAAACCGAAAGATTAGAAAGGATTTCTTGTATAAATTCAATTTTGGGTCTTGTTGTCAAAATTGAACCTCCGCGAAAAAACTCAAGGCTGATTCCCCTCAGGCCTACTGCCAGAATGAGCCTCGCTGTGTGACATGCGCGGGAGAACTTCTGACGCCGGAGTGCAGTGTCGCGAAAGGGTTCCAGCGATATGCATCAACTGCAGGGAAAAACACCCAGCTAACTATCGAGACTGCGCAGTCGCGAAGGCGTTGCAAAAACGACGGGACGAATCCAAAACGATGCCTTCTAAAAACGCAGGGCCAGCGAGTACAAGAAATCATAACAGCGGTCCAACCCCAAAGATAGCAAATGCCGTGATGGCCGCTAAAATTACCAATAACAACAACGTCCAAATAACAATGCGCAAGTGAAAAACTTACGCGCAAATAGCGTATCACCTATCCTGCCTCAAATGTTTTCTCAGTAATTCTCGAGAGAAAAAATAAAGTAAAGCTGCCCTTTCAGAGGCTGTAAAGACGAAGAATCTTCTTTCATTCTTTAAGTGGCTCTACAGTCCGAGGTAGACCGGGGCCTTCTATTGAGTGCGATTTTGAACTAATTTCCTTCAATCTTGCACACCAAATTGATTGAGGTACCCTTCTACTTCAGCGCCCCACCTAAGGCGAAGTCTTCCTCTACTGCGTTGTTCCTCCGGGATCCATTTGAAGACTTTGCTGGCCGGAGTGTTGGCGTTCATTTGCTCAATGTGACTCTTGGATTTTGGCTCTTCTGATATGGACAATGTCACCGTATAGCCCATATAGTTTGTCGTTGTATCTTCTTCTTCAATTTCTGTTTATGCAAACGGGACCAAAAATCACTCAAAGAACTTTCCTTGAAGGATATTTTCATCCCCTTTTGATAAAATCTATGCCATCGCGTGATGCAGTAGGTCCGGTATGAAAAGGGTCTTATACAGTGCTTCGTTCCTTGTTCGTGAAAGACTCTTATTTTCCAATTAGCTCTTACCACTTCAAAATGATAATTTCCTGTTCTGGATTTCTCTACAAGCCGTTGATGTTTTTCCCTTCCTTGTCGAGAGCTTATACTTTGTTTTGCCGTCTTTGACACTTATGTCTCATTCGCCGCAAACGCTCCAGTGATAGTTCGGTGATTTTTGTATTGTCAATGTCATCAGCGTGTGCAATTGTATAGACTTTGGACAGTCTCATGTTGTGCTTCTGATATTCGCTTGTGACTTTGGCACAATTCTTTCAAGTATAATGCTGAATCAGTGTCGCCTTGTCGGAATCCTAATTTGACAGCAAATTTTTTGGAGTAGCGAGCTTTCTCGGTCCTACACAGACAGACAAGTTTGGCAGGGATGCCAAAACCGGACATGGCTCTATATAGCTCGTTTCCATTAATACTGTCATATGAGGCCTTGAAATCGATGAACAGAAATTCCTGGACCTTTTCCAAGATCTACCGTAAGGTGAATATCTAGTCCGTGGTGGAATGAAACCAACAGGTTTTACAGATCAGTTGGTGAATGCTTCTTACTAAATCCTCTTTCGCAGCCTGAAATAATTCGGCAGGGAGTCCGCCTAATCCAGCAGACTTATACGTTTTACTTTAGATATCGCCATCCAAATTTCTTCTTGGTGGAGTGGACGCAGTTGTTGTTAGTCATCGTCTAAGTTGAATGATTGATTCTGCCTGACCCGGGCGTGTTGGTCTTCTACTGAAGTAGTCCTTCCAGATTTTTAGCACCGACTTTGATTCCACTATTCCTTCCTTACCCCTTATTGTCTCTGTGTGGGATGTGTTTCATTGGCACGTTCTTTTGATTTTTGATAGAACTTCCGAGCACTTCCGACATTCTTTATCGAGCCAGCGGTTTCGTTGTGTTGGTCGGGTGAAACCTACACTGGTCTTCTACACTCAATGCTGGCAGCATAGAACTTCTCGAGAAAAGACTCTTATAGTCTAATGCGTCGGCGCCTTGTCGTCTGGGTTATACGCCTTCGCACCTTGACTAGGCAGTGGTCCGAGTCAATGTTAGGTCCTCGGAACGATCGGACATCCATTGGAACTGTACCTTGCATCGAACACAATGTGATCAATTTGGTTGACGGTCTTTTGATCAGGAGATAGCTAGGTCCCTTTGTGGATGCTGAGGTGTAGGGAACGTATGCCGCCTATGATGGCATTTCGCGCCACCGCGAAACGGAGCCGCCTAAGTCCGTTCTCGGAGGTGGTGTCATGCAGGCTGTGATTTTCAATTGTGTGCCTAAAGAAGCTTTTCTAATTTGAAATCGAGTAGCTCGTAGAAATAATCTTTGACAAAGTTGTTCTTCTCCTTTATGGAGGAGTGAGCGCATACAAGCGAATAACTGATAACGGCAGCAAATCTCCAAATTAGAGGACTAGTTCCTTTCGAAGATAGTCCCAGTATCCCACTACGGTGGTATAAGCGCTGCCCTTGGTTCGCCCGACACTCCTGAGTCACCATCTCTTTTTCGACATCCTGGACAAATGCGAAGATAAATCCCCAAATGACTTGAGTTACGAAGAGTCATGGGACTATATCTTCCACTTTTTAAGTCATTTTCCCAGCCTTGGCAAGTTATCTTTGGTTTTATTAACCAACTTTTCTGATTCTCGAATGAAACACTATGGCTTAGACTAATTTAGATTTCCGATTCCATCTCCTCACAATTATCGCTATGGGTATCCCTTAGTACCATGAGGCGGAACCCATCAAACGACAAATCCAACTTAACAAATTCGGCATTTTTCAGTGCACTGGGTAGCTCTTCCAAACATACTAAATTTTAGGTGTATGCACTATTGAATACGATTTTAAACTGGAGCAGATAAGGCAAAGGACGGGAAGGCAGAACATTTAAAAGACATGTTCAGCTGCTGAAATACGCGAAAGTCATCGACTTCGAAGGAAAAGCAATTTCGTGGAGGATTCTATGGCAGTCGAACTAGTTTAGACTTTCCGAAGGATCAAATCAATCGAATTTCCATAGACAATCGAGGATTTACGAGTTCCCATCAACAGATTCAAAGCCACAAAGAAGACGTACCACTGTTTTAGTAATATGGTACTACTGGAAGTAGTCCACTCATTTCCTATACATAGCTCTAGGGCGACTTATGGAAAAAAGGTAGCTCAATCGAATCTACATATACAGTGTTGGCCAAAACTAAAACAACTAAAATTGAAAGTTCGTGTTTTGCGATACATTTCATATAAATTTAGTCCAAAGTTAAAAAGAAATTTTCCCAATAGCTTGGAGTATTGTTGATTAATTTATAAAATTAATGAGCAGCAATTTTATGGCATTAAACAAAAAATACAGACATCCAATTGAATTCACTTTACTTTTCAGCTGGCAAAAATAAAAGCAACTCAATTTTTCCTTAAAGTTCTCCGTTTTAGAAAATCGTTACTTTGACCAAACTACTCACATCTGAATTGTCAATATTAAAAAAAAAGATAATTGACTCATTCGCGTGTATTAGTCTGCTGCAGCAAGATCCAAAGATCTTGTTCCCTAAATTTTATCTGAAGTGGCCAGAATAAATACTCCAATGAGATTAAAGGAAAAATTATTAACGAATATACAGTGTGTTTGACAAAAGCGTGTGGTTTAAAAGAAAACAACCGCTTGACTTAGGGAAACAAAATTATTTATTTTAAAGCTTTTGATATTACCCTTGTGGCGCAATGTACTAAATATGTTCTCCAGTCTGCTCCATTCCCAATTATCGCCTCGCGTCTTTTTCCACAACTTGAGCCAATTTTTTTGCGTAGTCCTGCGGTAATTGTCACTAAATTCTTTTTAAAAGCAGTTTAAGGTGTTTTATTGTCCTTAAATTTTTTCCTTCAATCCTTTGTTTCATATATCTCCAGACATCTTCAATCGGATTGGCATCTGGAGACTGAGATGGCCAATTGACATAATTGACATAATTCCTCTCTTTGAAGCCCTGACAGATACGACTACGATCGTTATCCTCTTGTAGGGGCCTATCCACGTCCGAATAGCATTTCAGCGGATCAAAGCAATTCTTTCTTGCACAGTTGGATCGTTCTTTGAGCATCGAGATACGTGGAAATGGTCACCAATTTTCCGAAACCCGCCGCACAGAAACACCCATAAGTGCATGACTTTTGCCGGATGTTCCACTGTTCGTTCGACGACAGTTTCACTGTGAGCAGTTCACACACGTCTCAAGGGATTGTTTAAAATAAAAAAAATAAATGAGGCTTCGTCAGTGGAAATAATTGTGGACTGGTCCATATCGTTGTAAAGGCAATCTCACTGAAATCTTTTTCAGTTAACAAATGCTTGGCCGCAACGGCTTTGTAATTAAAATCTTTTTCTTTGATAATTTTGCGAATACTGAAGATTGATTCCTCATGACCTTCTTCTAATGTTTAGTTTTAAAAATGTTAAGCACTTTGTTTTTAACGGCTCTTGAAATGGTTTCTGTTTTTACCCGTTCTGGCAAATCGTCAAGGTTTCCATGTTCGTTAAATCATTTCACCCTCTTCCTCACAAAACTCTCTGACTTTCTGAGATAATTTGTTGCAGCTGTAACGGATAGTTTTGGTCCCCGTCGATGAGCAACAAGAAACAGTGCTTCAAACCGATCCTTATATACAGCACACATTGCGGAATACATCTTGTAACTTTCAAAAACGAGATGCAATTGAAGTAAAATTTGACTGCGGATTAGAGGAGGAATAATTCTAACGGAAAACAAAAATTTTTATCGTCTGCGACTAACTGGTTAATTTTTACGAGCCACACGCTTTTGCCAAACACACTGTAAAAGTGCTATTTCACAAACTGAATTATCCAAAAAGTATTCAATCCCGAAATCGGTGATAAGCCGAAGTGGCAGGCCAAAGGTTACCTCACATCGGGAAGTCAAAATGATCATTAGGACGATAAAGAGAAATTCCTTTATGTCATCCAGTGAATTACAAAACGAGCTTAGTACAAAAGATACCGCCAAGACACTTTGCCGGGGAGCTGTTGATGGTGGTCTTTCATCATTCAGAATCGCAAAGAAACCATTTATTTCAGCCAAAAACAAAAGAGCAAGACTGAAATTTGCAGTATCGAAGCGGAAAATTGTGCTATTTTCTGACGAAACCATCGGTCAGATGGCTTTCGCCGGCCAATCAATGAAGCATTGAATTCTCGATATTTAAAGGGCATTGTAAGGATGTTTCTCTGGACATGAAATTGGTCCCATATTATAAAAATAGATGGGATTATGTACCGATTTATTTCCAAAAGTATACTCAAAAACACTATACTGCCACATGCTGAGGAGAAATTGCCACTGAAATAGGTATTTCAGAAGGATAATGATCCGAAGCATGCTTCAAAAATAGTTCAATAGTGATCTCGATATCAGAAAATCAATGTTATGGAATGGCCAGCCCAGTAATCCGATCTTAGCCCGGTAGAAGATCGATGGAAGATTGTAAATCGGTGAATAGTTCGCGAGATGTGCAGGAATGGAGACAAGCTTAATACACATGGGCTGAAAAGTCCGTCCGTTTCTAAGAGAGGGCACCAGTTGAATTAAATCCATACCATTTTCAGTTAGTACCAACCTTCAAAAGATACGTGTATAAATTTGACAGCTGTCGGACGATTAGTTCTCGAGATATACCGTTGTGAGTGAAGCAACTTTTGTTATTGTGAAAAAAAATGGATTCAAAGCAATTTCGTGTATTGATTTATCGTTGCTTTTTGATGGGAAAAAATGCAGCCGATACAAAGAAATGGCTTGATCAGTGTTACCTGGACTCTGCACCTTGCGAACGAACGACCATTTAAAAGTGGTCATACAAGCACCGAAGATGATGCACGCAGTGGACGTCCAAAAGAGCCTGTTTCAGATGAAAACATCAAAAAAGTCCACAAAATGATTACGAATGACCGTAAAGTGAAGTTGATCGAGATAGCTGAGGCTCTGAAGATATCAAAAGAGCGTGTTGGGTATATCATACATGAATATTTGGACATGCGAAAGTTCTGTTCAAAGTGGGTGCCGCGTTTGCTCACAGTCGACCAAAAACAACAACGTGTTGATGATTCAGAGGAGTGTTTAAAGCTGTTCAACCGTTCTCGTCCAAAACGACCAAAAACTCAACAGTTGGCTGGCAAGGTTATGGCATCTGTATTTTGGGATGCACATGGAATAATTTTCATCGACTATCTCCAAAAGGGGCAGACTGTCAACAGCGACTGTTACCTTGCGTTGTTAGGGCGTTTGAAGGACGAAATCGTAGAAAAACGGCCGCATTTGGAGAAAAAGAAAGTGCTGTTTCATCAAGAGAATGCACCGTGTCACAAGTCGATGAAAACGATGGCAAAATTAAATGAATTCGGCTACGAATTGCTTCCCCACCCACCGTATTCTCCAGATTTGGCCCCAAGCGTCTATTTCCTGTTCGCAGATCTCAAAAGAATGCTCGCCGGAAAGAGATTTAAGACCGAATCGCCGAAACAGAGGCCTATTTTGAGGCTAAACTGAAATCGTACTACAAAACTGGTATTGAAAGATTGAAAAATCGTTTCAATCAGTGTATCGGCCTCGAAGGCAACTATATTGATAAATAAAGTTGAATTTTGCAAAAATGGCACGGACTTTGTGTTACAATCGACATGGTTACAGTATTATTTTTCTTTTTTGCAATTTAATCAGTTTTACCGCAGAATCTTGTCCTTATGTAAAAGTAGTTGCTTTAGTTTTGGCCAACACTGTATATTCATCATCAGAAGCTGTGAGTCTAGATGCCCTGCAACGCGCCAATATAACCGTAAGCGATACCTGTTGTTCCACTTTACGAGTATGCTTATTCCCACTAATTGTTGTGGTAACCTTGATACTTTTTCTCTTGTGATTTATCCACCTCTGAGCTCATATTTACATTCCGTGAAAGTGTGATACTAATAAAATAGGCGATTTCATCAAAACCGTGAAGCAGATGTCTATAACTTATAGTCCATAGTCCATAGTCCCTGGACTATGCCGCTTACAGCAAATTTTATTACATTGGATAATCCCTAGCCGTAGGAAAATCTAGACTTCAATGCCAAAGCCTCACATCACCCACTTTTTTTCTTCATTTCATCCATCCATGGCATGATTACTTCAACCGTTCATATCACAGCACTAAACACTCATCCGAAAACCAAACGCCACAAGTTGCATCTAAATCATCCATCCATAGGTCCACCAGACATTTTTGATTTACTACCCTCCTCCACACAGTTCTAGGTTGCGCGAAAAAGGATAAAAAAAAAAAAAAAAAAGGGAAATCCCATTCTCCGGATAATACGGAGCCCTTACTCGAATTCAATTCGAGTACTCGTACAGCAACCGCTCGCGCGATTTCTAAAATGTCATTGTTGAAGCGATAATCCCAAGCCTGAAGGGGAAAACCAAAAAAAAAAAAAAAAAAAAAAAAATAGAAGAACGACCATCAAAAAAGGGAAAGGGTCCCTTGTGGTCCTGTGCGTTCCTTGTGGCCCATTCCACCAGAAATGCCCTTACTAAGAGACTGACACATCAAACTGAACTGCTGCAACCACCCTCATTGCAATGATCTAGCGACCAACCGACCTACCCACGACAAACTGATGGTAATCATTCAGTTCGTCGTAGTTTTCGGTGTTGTCGTCGTCGTCGTCGTCGTCGTCGTCGTCATCCAGTACTACGTCGCTTTGCTCGCCCTTTCACTGGCAGGGTGCAGGCCAATCTATCGGAATCGTAATCGTTGGAAATTCTACGAAATTCTATGAAATTCTACGCACCCAACCAACTCAATGAACGAATGTATGAATGAGTATAAATGGGAAAACTTTCGGTTTTGAAGGTTCCTCCGAATATCGACGAAGACACGTTGTTCACGTACATTTCGATTTGGCAAAAGTATCGAGATACCCGGATAGGAAACGAGCAGACTGGAACTGAACACAGACCAATCTATTCAGCATATAGCGACCGGGAGAGGTACGTAACGCACACGTGCATATGGCATTATTTCACTCTTATATTCCGGAGATACTTGTACGCTTACTCGTGTGGATACTTGCACCCTCTGCGATGTACATTTTCATTTATTTTCTTCTATTTCGTTCATCTTTTTTGATTAATGGAAACTTGTTGCCTCTTTGAAGCAGTACTGTGTTGTACTTGTACTTGTAGCCGTAGTCGTAGTCGTAGTTCTTAGATTGGACAGACACAGTAGGACAGAGAGGAAGAATTACCCTCCGCCAACCAACGTACCACCGCGACCGTACTAGGGTTGAACGCAAACGTGTCTATTTTTTTCGGTGCAGAGCAAAAGTAAGTGCGCTTTTCGGGTAACTCTCCAGAGGGTGGTGGGACATAAACGCATTAGTCGTCCTTTCTTACTGTCCTTTAGCTGGAGTATTAAAGGAGAAATGATGACAAAACAACCAACCCTCCATGCTTTATCCGAGTACGGGATTTTTTCTTCGACGAGTGAGAGTACTTCATTCTTCGAAATACGGAGCTGAAAAACAGAAATGGAAATTTCCACAAAAGGGGGAGAGTTTTGTGTTTATTAGAATCGGGCGGGGGGTGGCGGTATTTGGTTGGCTCCTCTTAATTTTGGGAGAAATTTAATCAGAGAAATTTCCATCGTTGCTGGTCTTGAACGAGTGTAAGGTGGGTAGATTGGTTGGTACCCACTTTGCTCGTGTATTCCTCAATAGTGGTTGGCATCCTACACACTCTAAGGTACGGTACGGTGATGGCAGTGGTTGCTATTGCTGTCATTTTTGTTGTTGTCTTATTCAAGACTCCTACGGGACGGTGTTGTGTTGTATTGAGTGTATCTACAGGGTGGCCCTAGGCAGTTTAGATTTTCTACTTTTAGCCGAATGTCAAGACAGATTTTCCAGCGAACCTGTATTCGTTTTAAGAAAAGGGATCCACGTGTTAGGGCTGCTTAATGTACAGGGTAGGAGAGCATTTTATAATCGGACGAAGGATTCTGGACTTTTCTATATGATAATGCCTTCACGGAAAACTGGCTTCATAGATTGCCACAATCGCGGTTTTTTTTTTTAATTTAATCTTGTGGAGCACAACATGTCAAGCCTTTGCAAGCTTCACAATTTTATAATTAGTTCGCTGGGGCTTTCGTTTTGTTGAATTAGTTGGCTTACTACGGCATACATCCGATACAATTGTGCCTCATCGCTGTATCTTAAATTAGGTATAGATACTTATTATAATGTAAAAAAAATATTTGAAAAAAAAACCGGACTAAGAGTGTTTCCCTGTGGAATGCATGTCATGAACTCATTGTATTGGGAGTTTTTATTTTTTCTTCCGGAAGAGAGCAAAGAGCAAGTTCAGAACACTGGAAGGAAGATATGGGTAATCGCTTCAGTGATAAAATAGTTCCATATCAGCGCTTAGTATGTGGGCCCTGACTTTGCGATATATGTATGTAGTCACTACCAACATGAACCAAGCGAGTATTCTTTGGTGCGCCTGCCTTCTAGAGACCTACATCTATGGTTACGAGACATCCGATTTTCAATTTAGTCCAGACTCGACTCGACTGTAAAGATACTCGTGCTACGTTCTGCGTTCAACCAGTTTTTTACAAAATATCTATAGTCCATGATCATAAATTTTAAGGCATGGTATTAAGCTTAAGAAAACAGAGCAAAACATGAAGTTCAAGGTTGTTTGCCTCTATGAAGCTGTCAAGAATTTATTTGATTGAAGGATTGAAGGCTCAGATTCTGTACAACTCAACTTCATATATTCCCAACAGCTGGAGTTCTAACAAATAGTCAGAATCAGAAGCCAATCGAGCGCATGCCTCCGAAGCAAATTCATCTGTAGGTCTAGAGCAGAGCCAGTAGTGTCAAGAAACCACCTGCGCAATCGAGACAAACCTCTCTTTGGGGTATAATTGAAGCAATGTCAAAATAGTCACGAATAGGATAGAATAGATCTTATCACTTTGGTGTAAATCCAAAATACCCTTTACTTGCTTAAAACTCCCTTATACTGTCAGGAAAACGAGGAATCGGCCAGCAAAAGCGTGCCTTAATATCCGATTCAGGATTTTTTGACAGCTCACGCGTGATTTGTGACATGTGTCAAAGTCAAACATGCTCAGTTAGAATTGCCATTTCATCATGGAAACACTTACACCCGAACAACGCCTACAAATTTTTGAATTTTATTGCCAAACTTCGTACTCCGTGAAAAATGTTTTTCGCGCACTTCGACCATTTTACGGTCGTCATAAACGCCCTACTGAGCAAGCAGTTCAAGCCATAGTGATCAAGTTTCACACTAATTTCACGCTATTGGACATTAAGCCTCCTACCCGTGTGCTTAGAGTGCGCACAGCGGAAAATATTGCTGCTGTATTCGCCAGTGTTTTTGAAGACCGTGATTTGTCCATTCGTTGCGGTTCGCAGCAATTACGATTGTGTTACTCGACTACGTGGGAGATTTTACACAAGGATCTTGGTCTTGGACCTTAAAAAATACAGCTCGTGCAAGAACTGAAGCCGAACGAACTGCCACAGCGTCGAATTTTCGGTGAGTGGGACTTGGAAAAGCTGAAGGAAGATCCGCTTTTTTATCGAAAAAATGTCTCCTGCGACGAAGCTCATTTCTGGTTGAGTGGGTATGCTAATAAACAAAACTGCCGTATTTGGCCCGATGAGCAACCTTAGTCAATACAAGAGCTGTTAATGCACCCGGAAAAATTAACTGTTTGGTCCGGTTTATGGTGTGGCGGAATCATTGCCCCGTATTTTTTCAAAGATGACCGTGAGAACAACATTACTGTCAATTGCGCCCACTATCGTTCAAAAATTTCGAACTTTTTTTTGCCCAAAATGCACGAGTTGAACCTGATCAAGCAAAAAGGCGCTCCATGCCACACAGCATGCGAATCGATGGACCAATTGAGAAATGAGTTCGGTGAGCAATTTATCTCTCGTTTCGGACCGGTGAATTGGCCAGCTATATCGTACGATTTGACGCCTTTCGACAATGGGGATACGTTAAATCACTCGTTTATGCCGATAAACCAGCGTCAATAGCAGCTTTGGAAGACAATATTACACGTGTTATTAGTGAGATACCAGTCAATATGCTCAATACTTTTAACTTTACTTTTTTTAAAAAGTAAATGGAAAGCATTGGTTTATCGACTTGATAGATATAAACAGAAGTGCCAGAGCATATTTCATACCCCCCTTCGTTTCCTTCTACTTCTTAGGTTTAGATATCTCTCGGGATACGAAGGACGTCGTCGATGCCTTTTGCCTGATTGATTAAAAGGATTCAAGTGAATTGTATACTTTCCTTCTTATTTAGGCGGTGCTACGGTCCGTGATGGACCTAGGCCTCAAGCAATAAGCCTCTCCAATCAGCACGGTCTTTGGCTAACTGCCTCCAATTGCGTACTCCAAGTTGGTTGAGGTTCCCTTGCCCGCGCCACCTAAGGCGAGGCCTTCCTCTACTGAGCTGTCCCTCCGAATTAGAGTCGAAGATTCTGCGGGCTGGAGCGTTGGTGTTTATTCGCTCTACATGTTCCAGCCATTTCAAACACCCAATGTGCCGTTTTTTGACCAGGTCGATGTCGCTGTACAGCTCGTAGAGTTCATCGTTGAATCGTCTCCTCCTGAACCCGTCAACGGGACCAATAACCACAGGAAATAGCAGGAGTGAAAACTTACAGCCCTGTCTTACTCCAGTTTTGACTTCGAGTCCTTCTCGCTCATTATAATTGTGTATAACGTGACATCTAGCACTAGTTATTCCTGTAGGTATATGGTTTTTGGAATACCACTCCTGTGTAAGGACGACCGAATAAAATATTTATTCACATTATCCAAGGCCTTCTCTCTAATATGATCGACGACGCAGGAAAACCCCGAGCGAAAGCCGCCTATTCGACATGGAAGGTTGAATCTTGATGATTGCTGATCTTATCCAGAATATTTTTGGTATTCATTTTGCCACTGCCGAAAGAAAGCAAATTCCCCTCGAGTTTTTATATCTAATCCGGTTGCCCTCTTTCAATTAAAATACTTTCCTTTGGTTGGCTAAATTTCATCTTGGAGCGGTTTTAAACAGCTTGGCAGGCAGTTCATCAAGAATTTTACCAGCGATAGCGCGTGCATTTCCAAATGGAGATTTATTTTAGAACAGTGCTTTCCTCGTAACCTCTGCGCTCCAAAATCGCGGTCTAGTTTTGTGATGACAGCCCAACTTTATAACCATATAAATCGAAATATAAAGGGTGGGAAGAGGCGCTTCTACACACGCGCATAACAGTGGCAATATTTTGCACTTAGGTTTGCGACGTCTAAATTCGAAATAAGAATCAATTCAATGGTTTTTTCGTCAAGTACCTCTATTACCAGATGGAGGTTGATGAAAGACTGGCTGACATGGGGACATGGACCAGGTGGAGATATTGGTAAAGGGTGACCAGATAGCAATGATACTTTTTCCAATTGCTATGTTTCAGCAGCTGTCAAAGTTACCAATGACATCCAGCTGTCAAAATATTCAGTAGAGTTTGCCATTTTTATCGTATTTACAACTGATCCATTTTTATTCCGGATCAGTTGTAAATACGCAACGTGAATTTCGTCGTGAGGTCGGTCAGCATCATCGGCGCCGTGGCGGCCTGTATCCAAGAAGACCCAGAAATGTCGATTCGGTGCCGATCAGCTGAATTGGGCATCGCTAGAGAGTCAACCCGACTTATTTTGCGGTTGGATTTGGGCGTACATCCGTATAAGATTGTGCTGAGGCGAGAATTGAAGCCGGACGATCATAGACAACGCCGTGAGTTCACTAATTTAGCGCTGGAAATGTTGGCCGGAGATCCGGGTTTTGGGCAAAAAATCATCTTCTCAGACGAGACCCATTTTTGGCTCAGCGGCTATGCGAACAAGCAAAATTAATGGAGCGAACACAATCCGCAAGTATTCGGCCAAGCATCAAGATTGACTGTTTCGTACGATTTATAGCACGGCGGCATCATCGGACCTTATTTCTTTCGAAATGAGAAAGGAGACACCGTTACAGTCAATGGTCTTAAGTATAGAGCGATGTTAGCCAACTTTCTGTAGTCAGAACTCGACTAAATCGATATATTCGAGCTGTGGTTCCAACGAGACTGCGTTACATGCAATACAAGCGACGCAACGGTCGAAGTTGTGAGGGAGAAATTTGTCGACTGGGTCATCTCACGGCGAGCGTTCATCAATTGGCCGCCGCGATTATGCGATTTGACACCATTCGATTATTTCCTCTGGGGCTACGTCAAGTCTTTAGTCTATGCTAACAAGCTCGGGGCCAACATTCGACATGCTATTGTCGGAATAACGCCACACATATTGGACCGAGTCATCACAAATTTGACCGTCCAGTCAACGCACTGCCAGCGAAGCCGAGGTTTCCATTTGAATGATCTGCTATTCTACATATAGTGGCATGAACGTAGCATCAAACTAAAGTTAGGATCAATTTTATATCTCACACTGTTGTTGCTTTATTTAAATCTTTTTTCCTATTGCTCTTATCCGGTCACGCTTTAGTATACCTTAGCGTCCGCCACTTCGAAATCAATATAGCCAATAGCCATTACCTGTACTCTACGCTAAGGTAAGCGAAGACGACTTTCGAGGGGCTATTCGAGAAGTATACAGCATTCATACCTGCGAGCTAAATCACAAGAAACATTTTGGTCAACCTGACGATTATATACAGGGTCTTCCAATAGGGACTTCCGTAATTTGACAGTTGATAGCGGCCATATTGTTGAAGCTACATCTGTCAAATTGGCTTTTTATTCAGTTTGTTTTGCCAAATCAACATGTACGGACATAGCGTTCAACAACACGCGCAAATGACAAAATTGTTTTATCAAAGTAGGTGGTCTGTTCGGGCAACGTTCCGCGCGCTCATCCATTTTACGGTCGCCATAATCGTCCTGTAGAGAGGACTATTCTCAATGTTGTGGATAATTTGAGTCCACTAATTCAGTACACGATAAACCAACATCCGTACTTCGACGAAAGGCAAGATCTACCGAAAACATCGCCGCTGTCCATGAGAGTGTGCAGGAGAATCCGAGGCAGGTGATTTCGCATCCTTCACAAGAATTCGGCCTTACGCAGACCACAACTTAGCGTCGTGACTTGGGCCTGCACTCGTACAAAATTCAACTGACCTAGGAGCTGAAGGTAAACGACCATAGACATCGACGTGTGCTAGCTGAATGGGCTCTGAAGCAGTTGGAAACTGACCCTAATTTTCATCGAAAAATCATCTTCAGCGATAAGGCCCGTTTCTGGATGAATGGGTACGTCAAGAAACTAAATTTTCGGAACGATACCAATCCACATGAGATCCAAGAGCGTCCAATGCATCCCGAAAAATCACTGTTCGGTGTGGATTTTGGGTTGGCGGCATCATCGGTCCATATTTATTTAAGAACGACGTTGGCCAGGTCATCACCGCCAACGGCGAGTGCTATAAGTCGATGATTGCCAACTACTTTTGCCTTGAATTGGATGATATGGATACCAACGACATGTGGTTTCAACAGGACGGCGCTACGTGCCACACAGCTCACACCACATTGGAAATTCTGCACGAGCAATTCGAGGGTATGGTCATCTCACGTGGAGGTGATGTGAACTGGTCACCGAGATCGTGCGATTTGACCTCGTTAGACTTTCTCTTGTGGGGTCTTCTGAAGTCGCAGGTCTATGGAATAAACCACAGCGACCCTCAAAGCCAACATAACTCATGCCATCGGTCAAATTCAGCCTGATTTATGCGCCAGAGTCACGGAAAATTTGACATTTCGGATGCGCGCAACCCAGAGAAGCCGTGTCGGACATTTGAACGATGTTATATTCCATACATAATGGCATCGATGATATCTCACACACACTTTGTTTCATTTAAATTTAAAGATAGGAAGCGCTTAATGAAAGATCCTTTACATGGCTATTATATTCCACATCACGCTGTCCAGGGAAATATTGTTTTCTTGAACGGTTCCTGACTGACAGGTCAAGTAGTCAGGATTCATAACCCAACATAATGTGCTGCTGAGGTCGGAATGTATGAACTTCCAACCTATTCTCTGGCGAAAGTCAATATCCCTGGATATTGCACTCATTCGATTGACGGGGATTCCTCATGGCCTAGGCTCAAGGGCATACAATGCCATACGTGCTCTGCATCAATGTGCTAACGACAATTAAAATTATGTGGCAGATATAGAGCAGGCTTGCGAGGCGCGTACTCCTATGCTTATATCTTTTTACTTGGATGACCTGCTTACGGGTTATTTCAGTGTTCCGAAAGCGGTACAACTGTGCACTAAAACGGAGATGGGTTCCACAGGGCTTGAATGGGTGCTTTAGGCTGCAAAAGTGAAGTTACTATATAGTCACGATCCGCTAATCAATCCATTAACTGCTTATCACTGCTAAGACCCGGGTATTTATCCAACCTAGATGGATGCACATGTAGAGAAAGGTGACACAAATCTTGTGTGGTTTCTGGGATGGCAGTTTATGTGGTTCTAGAATTCTCTACACTGGAACAGGTGGCTTCGATTAACAGATCAACATTTTTCTTACTTATCACACTCATCATTAGAAGGTCTGTCCTGAAAGGTGCCACTATTCCCGGGCTCCATGTTCGCCGCGAAACACAAGTAATGATGGTCAGTGCTCGCGTTGTATTAGGTCTCGATGGAACCCTTTACAATTGGTAGTTAGATTCAAAGATTGTGCCTCTTTCAACTCTTTCAATCGAGTGCGTTAAATTGAGGAGCTCACGGAGCTAGATCGATGGTTTTGCAACATCATGTGATCGGATCGAGGATGGTTGGTAAAAAGTACGTATGGATTGGGAACAGAGGAGATACTTAGCCCAGATGGAATTGTGAACGTGTAATGTGAAGACATTAAAAAGACATCCTTGTTCGCCACAGTTGGCTAACCGTTTTCAGTTATCTCGCAAATGTTCCTTGGTGTAGCTACGCCTCATAATGGCACTCAGCTTATACTTTAAACTCAACAGCACCGCTACTGAATTTCGAATCGTCGACAAGCTGTTTGTATCTGAACCCACAGTGGCATTATTTGCCTACTTTATCGCAGAAAAAGATATAGCTTCCCTGCTGAGGCAATTAGTAAATGAGAACTTTTTTTGAATCAGAAGTGAAATATCGTTAACCGAACCGAACGAACGTGAAGACGTACTTGCCCATTACCATCTGCATGCGAAAAAAAGGCTGTACATATTGGGTTAGTGGAGGATTTTTCAGCACAGGCCTTTTTTAACGCAAAGTCCTTGTCCAGCGTAATACCCCGCACTGGGATCCAACCATTAACTTCGAGAGAACCTCGCAGCTTCGTACGATGAGTGTAATTAACAAGTCTAATATGTGCCATGACCCTATATAGGTGATTCCACCAAAGAATACTTCAACGAGTGGTTCGTCAAAACCTATTTCATTTCCAAAATAGAAGAAGAACCGTCAGGCGCAGACATTTAAACACAGCTGGAGGCGATTTGTTTGAGTGCATGCACTAAGATTTCTCTTAATGTCATTTGATTAATCCATACGGAAGGTGACCCTCGAATTGATACATTTGAAGAGGCGACAGCCCCCTCAGCATGCCAACCATCATTCTATCAGTGCGGCTTTGTAAAGTTTACCAAATATCAAATATTTTTACTCCAGAGGAACCTGCGATAAACACAAGAAATTCAAATCGATGCTCTTCTGCATCTATAAAGAGGAGCCATACAGAGCCATGTCCCATCCTTCAGTCTGTGCAACTGTGAAATAGCTGAGACACTCTTTATAACATCTTAATCATCCTAGTTCTGCTACATAACACTAAAACAGAACATTCAACATCAAGAGCAGTCTGGGATATCAGTCAGTTTAAGAGGAACATAATCCGGAAGATATGGGATTCCCGCTGTGTTGATGAGAAGGAGGCGACCAGCCATATACCTAAATAATAACAAAACCCGTGTACGAGTCAAAATCCAGATTTGAACTGACACGTTGTGGAATCGAACTCATGCAAATCGAAGACTCAAACTAAACTAAACACTTTATTTAGTAATTAAGTGCGACACTTGATTATGTAGTGCATCTATGTAGCAAGCTGGCGCCAATTTTTGCCAACAGAATGTTACGTGAAGGAACTAGAGGAAACCCAACGACTGCAGTCGAGAAAAGGAACTGGCCAACTGAAACAAGAAAAGAGGCCAGCTCTTTTTAGCGTGGACTATACACAGCTATGTACGGTTTTCCCAAAGAATTTGGCTCGTCATGAAAGACACGTACAGTCAACGGCCGTTCAGTTCTGGGCGCACATGCATAGATCCATAATTCGTTGCCTTTCACGATCTTATAGATGTCTTCGAAGCACCGCGATCGATTTTTTTCAACATTTCTTTGGAAGCATGCCTTAATTTTACAATAAGTCACGACGATCTTGCAATAACAGTTCCCGTACAGCATCGATATTTTCTGGCACAACAACCGATGACTTTCACGAAATTCATCCTGGAGCGAACGATGACCACGGAATTCGGGAAACCAGCGAAATACGGTGGGCCGGGATGGTGCTTCATCATCAAAAGTCGAAGTGAGTTGATCAGCACACTGTTGCTGAAAATTAGAAAAAAATCATCGCACGAAAGTGTTCACGAATTTATTACATTTTTCGGCTGAGATGAATTTTTCAAGTGTCCATAAAAAAGCCAAATAGCACTCGTAAGACAAAACGTTCTGAGCACGTGTACGGGAGGACATTGAAACCTGGCGATCACCTGATTATCAAACCATCAACGGTCGACGCAAGCAACTCCTCCAGCATATTAGATGTCCGAACACAACCTCGTTGTAGCCAAGACTCATACGAGTATGTACGTCTACATACAGATATCTCAGACACCACAAAAACGAGTGCGAGCAGATTTAATGTTGAACGATTGCGTATCCTTTAACCTCTCGATATCACCCATGTAGCCAATTTCAAGTCCTGAACAGCAATGGATTCGATCCCAAAAAACCATCAGACACGCCGCAACTGACGTGTTGGGTTTCACCCGACACCCTACACGAAAGCCATGATTTGAGGAAGAATGCGGGCAAGCACGTAAAGAAACAACTCGCCTACGACGAGCGGCCCGTGAGCTATATGAGCAGAAGGAAAGAAAAAAAAGAGCATTGCGAAGCGCGTGTTCGCGGAAATGAGGTAGTACTCGAGAAACAGGGAGTTTTACCAAAAAGAACGTGTAAAGGCAAACAGATTAACAAGGAAACTTAGTTGTAGACTCACAGCCGATACTAAGGATATGGAAAACCACTTCTGCAGACAGGTAAACAATGAGTACTACCCTAATGCCGGTGGTATGCAGAATCAACTACTAAGCCTTGACGGTGAAAGACAAGAGATCCATTAACCCAAACCAAATGAAGTGACGATAGCTATGTATGTCCGAACTTAAGTACACTAAGGCTGATGGACCGGACGGGCTACCTGGCGACCTATTTAAGCAGCAGCAGAAAATGACTTGGTAGAGAGCATGCAGCAACTCATTTCCAAGATTTTAACGGCAGAAAGTGTGCCTGCAGAATGGAACCGTAGAATTGTTTGGAGAGGCCCAGGTCCAGCATGGAATGTATAACATTCAATAGCGCCACCGAACTGGACTTGAATTGCAGGCTTTCCGTCTAATGCTTGAGGCCCACTTCCCAGGTATCCTAATCACAATCAGCTCACAACCAACTCCTATCAACGAAGCTGCTAGTGAGTTGAATAACAAAATGCACGATAGCGGCCATATTTCATCGATTGTGGTGATGGATGAGGTCATTGAACTCGCCGTTGAATACCCTGGCATATACCCAGTTGTGCACATATGTTGCAAAAAGAAATAGATCAGCTGCTGGTAACTCTGAAGAGAGCCTTCACTGGACAAAAGATTTGGTAAAGCAAAAGTGTCGTTAAATATTCTATCCAAAATCTGGAAGAGCACTGTTACCAGGTAAAGAAAAATACATCACTGTTCCTTTTTAATTTAGAGCCCGTACTGCTTAATAGATGCAGTAACTACCACTATCACTCATAAGCTGCAAACTTCTATCGCCATCGTTATTAGTGGGATTGGGACCGCTTAGAAACGTTTGCAGGAAACCTTTCAACTGCAAAAAGCACAAGAAAAGTTACAGACTGGGACTCACTTTGAGGATTCCCTCAAAATATATAAATAAGAACTGGATGTCATTCTGTTACAAAGTAACAGAAACTTTTGAGGCATCGCGACTAGGAACAATCCTCTCTACCAATCCAATCTACGATGCCTAGCTGTTTTGAAAAAACCGATGGCTCTAGGACGATTTCAAATGATGAAACACTCAACCTGCTACTACACCCACTTTCCAGGTAGCTCCCTATTCACAGTCAGTAACAATCTTAGCAGGATTACTGAGCACACGTACCAAACGTCAAACTTAAGGATTCTGACGATTTGACATTTTGAGTAAGACTACACACGATGCAAAAAAGAGGAGAAAGTGGTAGCTAGAGGACGTGCAATACCTTAAGAGCCATTATATCGGGAATTAGAAAATGTCCCCTAAAGGCAGGCGACGAGCAATAGAAGAAAGGCTGCGTTCAAGCTCTGGTACACAAGCTAACGTGTTTAAAATTCCTGCACAACGAAGAAAAAACTCACAAGAGATTGATGGTGGGTAGGGATATCTGCAAACAAGAAGCAACGAGATTTGCAATAGATGAAAACAGTGCGTTAACGCGTTACTACACAAAGAATTACCATACACCATTCGGCAGACTTTACGAAAGCCAAAGTGTGCGAAGCAACAAAAAGAAGAAACCGGGAACTTGCAGTCGGACCCGAACACATACCCTGCTAAATATGAGCCACATTCGGAAATCTTGGAATTGAATGGCGCAGTTATGTTCAATGAAATGATGAGAAGCAATCGGATGCCTAACCAGTGGAGGGACAGATTTGTTTTCCAACGTATATTGGCAAAGCTCGGTTAGAATGCCCGTAACCAGAGGAACCCCTCAGGGGGGAGTCATATCGCCACTCCTGTGGTTATCAATGACATCCTCAAAAAGCTTAGTACAACGGGTATAAGTGCCACGGCATAAGCAGATAACGTGGTCATAATAGTGAAGGGAAAATACTTAAATATTTTAAGCGACATTATGGAGGTTGCCCTGAAGACGATCAGCACTTGGGCAAAAAGCTGTCGTCTCAATGTTAACCCTTTCAAAACGTAACTGGTTCCTTTTACCAGAAAGTACAAGATATCGCAATTCTAACTCCCAAAACTCAAAGGAGTGGAATTGTCCACTTCGGGTAGCGCGAGGTATCTGAGTGTGATTCTGGACAAAAAACTGAATTGGAATCTTAATGTAGCGGAAGGAATCAAAAAGGCATGTAATGTTCTTTTAATCTGCAAAAGAATAGCAGAAGAAATTTGGGGCTTAAAACCAGCTATGGTGTACTGGCTACATACGGTGGTGGTAAGACTCATACTTCCGTATGGCGCACTACTATAGTATGGTGGATGGCAACAAACAAGAAAACGGTCTACGGAAAATTCGCGGCGGTTCAAAAACGGCTTCCATAGCCATTACAGATGCTCTCTGTACCACCCCTGCGGCAGCATTTTATACCTTTTTGCACCTAACACCACTTGATTTACAGACCAAACAACTTGCTGGCAACAGTGCGATACGACTCACTTATCTGGGTTACTTCAAGAGCAGTAGTTCTTAAACTGACATGGTCCTAACGGTGCTACTGCCAGGCAATCCAATTCTAAGGGATCCACCTTCCTTGGAGAGGGAGGACTGGGAGAAAAATGCAGTAATCATGTCAAATGAAATTGAAATTTTCACAGATGGCTCAAAAAGAGAGGAAGGACATCTATAAGACTACCGGACGCAAGCAGTGTCTTCCAATCAGAGTTTCTGGCTGTCCCCAAGGCAGCTGAGCTAATGCAGATGAGATCGGTATGCGAAAGAGATATTGCTATCTACTGGAATCAACCGATGTCAACTCTGATACATTCAGGGGCTGTCGCACAGTGCTCAAGACACTATGCAGTCAGACCCGGGTAAGACTGTGCTGGGTGCCAGGATACTGCGGTATTAAAAGAAATTAACAAGCGGATGAACTTGCAAGAAAAGGAGGGCTGATTGACAATAGTGAGGTTGCCAACATCAATCCACCCCATTGCGTAGTGAGGGGCACTATCGAGGAAAAAAATCACAAAGACTGTCAAGTCTTGAAGGACATAGAGTATCCAAGGCTCTTTGGTCGCTTTTTGACTGCAAAAGATCTAGGAAGTTAATAAAATTAACCAGGGACAAGCTTAGGATAGTAATAAGAATCCTGACAGGACACTGTCTCTGGCGATAGCAAGCAAAGAGACTCAAATTGTCAGATATGGATATCTGCAGATTCTGCTGTTGTTGACATAACACACATACTGTGTGAATGCGAGGCAATATCGTGTAGTCGAAGAAAATTTTTAAGGAAATACTTTTTCGAAAACCTAGAGAAAATAGGCGGCACGAACTTCAAAGGCCTTCTTGGCTTTTGCAAAGAAATTGGCTGTTTCACCAGTGAGATTATTTAGGTTTTGCCCTTTGAATATAAATTCAACTAGTTCCACGGGGATTGCGATGGGCCCGTTTCGGTACCCCTGTTTAACCTAACCTAGCCTTGGCAAATGTGACACGGCAACACCATGGCAACAACCACTGTGTTACCAAATAGACATTTCTTTTGAAAAATAAAACAAAATGATCAAAAATCAATTAGAAACAGCGAACATTCCCATTAGTCATAGTATACATTTATGTAGCTGCCTCAGCTGGATACGTAATAGCGCATCCTTTCAACCCAATTTTCAAGACCTTGTTGACTGATTCTGGCACATCAATCTTTAAGGGCGCCTTATAAAAAAAAGTCTAACGGGGTCAAATTGCAACTCCGAGGCGGCCAACTGACATCGTAGCGCGCAAAAGAACGATAATCTGATGGTGCGCCATCGTGCTGAAAACAATGATCGTCCAAGTTCATGTCTTCAATTTCAGCCCACAGAAATGTGGTAATCATGGCTCTGTGCCGCATACCGTTGTCTGAAGTGGCGTTTCCAGCAGCATTTTCTGTCCAATGGGCCAATGATGACACTACTCCAAAATCCGTACCAAACTGTCACTGCCATGACGTCTCGACAATCAAGTGCGGGTTTTCCGATCCCCAGATGCGGCAGTTTTGTTTGTCAATATAACCGCCGAGATGAAAATGCGCCTCGTGCTTTTTCGGCCAAATTCGCGGTCCAATTGAAGCTGCTGTTAACCCGAAACTAAGAAGTGATAACGAAGTGGATGGTCGTTTGCCTTCAATTGCTGAGTCGATGCGAGTCTTTGCGCAAAATTCTCATCAGGCTGGTGCGTAAAGTGTTGAGCTGCTGAGATCGATGACAAGTCGATGCTCCTGTATTTAGTTGAACATTCTCGGCCCCAGCAGCCACATTCTCGTTGCTACGTACCATACAATTAGCCAGTCTCACAATCTTTTTGTACAAACTTGCGTACAGCAGGCGCAGTGGATGCTTCATTTCGGCCAAAACTTTTTTTCAATAAGCGCACTGTTTGGGCAACACAGCACTCACTTTCGAAATAAGTTCGCGATATTTTCAAGTGTAAAGCGATTCATTTCGTTCTGCGAAGGTATGGTACTTAAACCACCCGTTACAAATGACGAAATTCAAAGTTTGCGGATAATAATGGAGAAATATCGCCTTCAGTTAGAGTTATTTGAACGGCGCTGAGATCTCAAAATTTATCCGAGACGTACATCAGAATGTACGTGATATGTACGATGACGTTCATAGGAGAATTAAATGCACAGCGGAAATAATGGGAGAATTCCAAGTTAAAGTTGAAGCACGCCAAGGTAGTGTACACAGTCCGTTGCTTTTTAATGTCGTGGAAGATTTTTTTATTGAAGCAGCACACTGACGAATCCGGAAGGATTTCCGCCCATGATAGCACTTTCATAAGCAATGATGTATCAGCCCTTCAGGCAACTCTTAATAATTGAATAAACGCGCTATAAAATAACGGGTTCGAATCAGTCATACTAAGATCGCATATCTGCATTGCTGCCTCAATTAGGCTCTGTTGTTAGCCGCAAAGGAAATTGCTGTGACGATGTCACAAGTAGAATCTGCGCGTAAAGTCTGCAGTATTATGGACAATACGATGGCGCTTAGATTAAAAGATTTATAATACACGACATTCGCTCTTTCAGAAAATATTATGTTGAAGGAAAACCCATGTTATTTCCTAAATCTACAAAGTCGTTTAGCAGCTGCAGGTGCAGAGCATTGCTAGCTGTTTTCCTCAAAATCCTTCCAGGATGATGGAAGTGTCATGCATTAGGGTACTGCTCAAAAGTTTTGTCTAGAAAACCTTACTTCAATCTGTAAATCTTATAAGTCTTAGCTTCGAAACGATCTCCTTTGAGATATTCTTCCTAGCACCCCTAACAGATATGTTTCACTGCACCAGATCAACAGAAATGTTGCATCTGTTTCAGATATATACAATTCAGATATGGGAATGTGGGCTAATGTTCACTCAGTTGTGCTATCTTAATGAGTACAGTCAGATTCATCGAACGATCGCCGTTGGTACTGCTTTAGCCCGGACGATCGCCATTGGTACTCCTTTAGGCACTTAGCTCTACGATTGTTCTATCTTCTTTTGTTTGCTACATTTTTCAAGCAATAATTTGCCAACAACTCCTTCGTACCAGATCCCTCTTACTTCAACGCCCTACCAAATTTCTCCGTTGGTGCCTTTCCCACTAAAAAGTTCGATCCTGCAGTTATTGAAGAAAAGTTACTAAGACTTAAAGATGAATTTCTCCCTGACCAGCCGTTTTTCTTAAAAAAATGCTTTTCCAACCTGTCTCTACCCCTTTCCGACGGCCTATTTCGTCTATTCCCTACACAGGGAGAATTTGGAAGACCTCTTTTATAATCCCGATACACAAAAAGGGATCTTAGCATGAGATTACCAATTATCGTCCCATTGCTAAGCTCTCTCATATACCCAAACTCTTTGAAAGCATTTCATACGAAGCCTTGAGCTTCAAATGCCAGCCTTTTATTTCACCCCGACAAATGGTTTTCTAAAAGGCTGGTAAACCGATATTATAGTGTTCGGTTTAAATCCACCGTTCTTGGCCTCATCTGGATTTCCACAAGGCAGCCATCTTGGTCCTCTTCTCTTCATTCTTACTTCATTTTGAAGATCTCGAGAGGTCATTAAACACTCCTTCCTCTTCCTTTACACTGACGACAAAAACTAAAAACTGAAACTATTTCTTCTCTCCATGACTCCATTCTTCTTCAAGAAGACCACGATCGGTTTTCAATTTGCTGCCTCAAAAACTGTCTAGATCTTAATGCCAATTTATAACCTTCTCACGTAAAAGGAACCCGTCTCCTCCTCAACTTTATTTTCTGTATGGTCCAATTCCTTCGTTCAGTCTTCTCAAGACCTTGGCAAACTCGTATTATTCGACTGTGAACTTAATTTCCATTCGCATATCGATAAGATGATCTTTAAACTCATCACTTGGGTTTAGTTTATTAAACGGTGGTAAAAGGAATTTTCCAAACCTTATGGAACCAGATCTCTCAATGTTACTTTTGTTCGGCCCCTGCTTGAGTATGCCAGTCAAGCCTGGTCCCAGTCTCACAGAGTTCAACGTCGATTCCTCCGATTTGCTCTCCGTGGTCTGCCCTGGAACGACACTTTAATGTTACCTCCCTATCACGACCGTCTCAAATTTCACAATATGAATTCGTTAGCAGAACGTAGGCATATTGCTGATATTATTTTCATTCATCGACTGTTCTCAGGTTCCATGGACTGCGCATTCCTTTACAACTCTATTTCCTTCAACACCAATCTACGTCGTCTGCTCGTACGTTGTCCTCGTCTCTTCTATCTACCGGTCCACCGCACCTCTTATGGCTTCAACAAACCAATCACCCGTATGCTCCAAAAGGTCAAGTCAAACCTCTCCGTTTTTGATTTCAACCTGAGCACTCCTCGTCTCAAACAAGATCTTCTCCATCATTCCCTTGGTTCCTAGCTCTTAAGTCATTCTGTTAGTTTTGAAGTCAGATTAAACTTGTATAAGGCAAATAAATGGGGACCTCAGCCCCTGCCAAAATTAAAAAAAAATCACTGAGTACTGCCAGATTCATGGATTCATGGTCGTTGGTACTACTTTAGACCGGACGATGGCCATGGGTAATGAGGAGGCCCTTTTATTTAACGTGCGCAAGCTCAAGAAATTTTGCGTAATGTTTGCATGTTAGGGGAAAAAAAAAGGAATATTGATGTACATTGGTTTTGAATGTTTGCAGGTTATAATGACTAGAAAATAGAGAGCTCGTAAGTGCATTACGTAAGCGAGTTGTACAGCTTAGGAAAGAATCACGATATTTCAGAGTACGCTTGAAAGTGGTCTTGATGGTAAAGTGATGAGCATTCATAGCAAGATGTGTATTATGGTTGGAGGCTTAAAGGGGCGGAATCCTACTGGCAAGTTCAATGAAGCACTGGTGGCGAATATAGAACAGGTTGAGACAGGAGACGTTACATCAGTGTTCGAGGGTGTCAATTGACTGAGTGATATTAGGATCACCTATGAGCACGGTTTAGGTTTAGAGTGTTTTTAAAAGTACATGTCTAATTTTGGGCGGATGAATGCATGCAGTGATCGAAGAAATCTAGATATTGCGCTGCGTTTTTGGCGATATTCGGCTAAGTGCTTAAATTTCGCTTTAACGATAGCAGACAGCATTGACTTGCACTCTATTGATAGTTTAGTAGTTAGCATATGCTGTAATATCGGAGTTTAATGAGATTAAAATACGCTGCCGTTCCCATTCTATAGCCGAAGAGTAGACACGTGAGTCTGGGAACGAGTACGAAAAGCAGGGAGTTGCGTCGTCAGCAATGGAATACGCTCGATTAGAAGTTGTCTGCCAGTTCATTAATGAAGATTATAAAAAGTGTCGGAGACAGAACGGATCGCCGGGGCACACCAGCATTTATTTTGTGGATATAAAAGTTCCGAAAGGTAATTTGTAATCTACTGAGGAAGAGATTCGTCGATCCTAAATAAACGCATTTTCGACAAAATTGCCTGATGCCAAACTCTGCCAAATGCCTCAAAAACATCGAGTGCAACCATCTTGCTTTCGCCAGATTGATGTATGGTTTGGCTCCATTTTTCGGTGAGACTTGCCATCAAATCACCAGTGGACCTGTTGCTTCGAAAATCGTACTGGCGGTCATTCAGGAGTTTTCGTGTTTCGAGATATTTCATGAGCTGACGGTTTATCTGCAATCCCATGACCTTAACAAGAAGGGACGTAAGCGCAATGGGTCTGTAGGAGGAGAGGGAAAAAGATTCGCCTTTCTGAGGGACGGTCTGGACAAATGCTGTTTTCCATCTGCTCGGAAAGAGTCCTAAAGAGTACGCTTGGTTTTGCCAAAGTGAAAGAACACCTCTTCAAAAGAAGGGGATCTACACCATCTGGGCCAGCGGATTTGTGTACTTTAAGATCTTCAACTACACTGCACTGGTACGAAAGTGGATTCGTCCCTTTGAAGATTCTACGAACTAAAGTGTAGCCGGAGACATGAGAAAATGTGGAAGTGGAACTGGCTGCGAAGTGCACAACGCACAGATTGGCCATTTCTAAAGAACTGAAAGCTGGAATTTAATTATAAATGAGCGTTAGGATGGAAGATGAGGCAGAAGTTTTAATATTTTTGACGAACGTCTAAAGCTGTTAGTACCTTTGGGACATTGTATTATTTTTAGCCTCAATTTACGGTCGTATTGAAATTTTAAACGCTTGAGTATTGTACTCAATTCTGGTTCCTTTAAACTTTTTTCGGTTTACACGTCTTTTCTTTTGGTTTGCTACATTTAACCCGATGAGGGATAAAGGATCTCATTTCCAAGCAAATAGTGTTTGTGATCATATCAGATACAGGATCCTCTTTCATCCTCCTAAAGAAGCTTTTAAGTCCGCTCCAACCGGATTTCTCTTTCTTGTATTGCCATACGGTTCTTTTAGGAGTCTTTTCTCTGTGGCCTGTATACGTGAAATAAGCGGGCCCGACGAGCTTGGAGGGAATAGAACATCAACTTTGTAATTGATTTGACTTTAAAGCTAAGATATGGTTATGAATAAGATGGTACCTACGTACAAGAAGTGAGGAACAGCCTGCACCTGATAAGCTCTGATTCAGTCGACTCAAGTAACCATCTTAAGCTTAAACTCCGAGCCCGCATCTGTGCATGTATCTTGTGAAACAAAATAAAGGCTTCCAGTCACCCTGTTGTCAGTATGTAATCAAAAATAAGTCCTAATATGGGATGTACTCGTACTACACGCTATACCCAAAAGGTAGGTGTAAAAAGATACAGATACAAGCATTGTGTCTTGGAGCATTGTTCCAATGAGAAATTCTCAATGTGGGACGGCCGAGGGTGAAAGAAGATATAAAGGAGGAGGTTATGGGTTGGATGTATAAATGTATAAATAAAACGAAGGATGAGAAGATTGTTGAAGCATCAACAGCAGTGTGTTATTGAAGAGCAGGAGGATATCCTTGAAGCTAAAGAAGAACAAGCATCGGTAGTATAGTATACTCATAGTAGCATCAAATACGAGTACGACTACAAGAACAAGGGGTAAGAGGGAACTCATTCCAGCAGAAATATCTAATGATTTTCGTCGTCGTCGTTGCTAGTGCTGTATTCCGCTGCTGGTGCTGGTGCTGCTGCTGCTGTTGTTGTTGTTATTGCTGTTGACTTGTGGGGTTGTTGGGTTATACTCCGGCTGGTGATGCCTCTACACTCTACACTGCCTTGCCTCGCCATGTCTTCTGCCTGGCTATTGGGGATGTTGTGTATAAGTTTAAGTCGAGTTGAGCTCTACTACGTACAACCACCCAGAAGGGTAGAATGGATGGAAATTGGTGTTACGAGTAGTCAACGTCGTTGTTGGTTGCTTTCTAAATGAATAGCGTAGGTAGGTAGGATTCAGCTTTCGATCCATTCTGAAGGACGTAGGTTAGTGGAGGTTTTTTGCTTTTTTTTTTTTTTTTTGCAGCACTCTTATAACTATCCGTATGTACTCGTATAAAAGTATTCTGGTTCTTTTACTATGGGTCTTGTTCTTCTCTATTTTAGTTAACAGTTGCATTTGAGATGTTTTGGCAATTTGAAAGTTAGAGTTACAGTTTTACAGGTTATTGAGGTTAGAACGCATTGGGGGATTTTCGAATTTAGAAATTTCGACAATTTTTGCAGTCACTCCAACAAGGGTGGATGGTGAAAAGTTATTTTTAGATTAAACACTTAGGACGGTCTATTTTTGGATAAGTTGTAGCTGAGTTCTATTTCTTTTTTCGAATGAAAATACATAGAATAGATACTCGTACCTAAAACTTTCGCTTCGTCTGTCTTTAACATGATGAAGGTATGCAGGAACGTAGGAAATGGTTGACTTAGAGTTGGGTTTATGCTATAACGGATCTGCGGATGAAATTTTCATACAATGTTTCTTTTTTAAGCTGTTGTGCGATGCGTAAAGGGGAAGGACTTACAAACCCAGAAATGAAGACGTTAGAAGGGACTAGTACAAGATGTTGCGTTTGAAAGTTTTCTTTAAGAATATTTGCTATACGAGATTGGGTAATTCCAGTAATACGATGTGTTAAGGTCTTGATAATGTGACTCAGAGTCATCATTAATTTGAGTGACAGAAAGTTAAATGTCAGCTTTCGTAGGCACCGGTCGGCTTTATGCTCCTTCCACCATCCAGAATAGAGTAGGAACATCAAATGCACTGAATCCACTGGCTATACCTATCGCTTCAGGGCATCCATGTACAAAGCCGCAGAACTTACTTACTTACTTATAGAGCATAGGATCTTCACTACTCCTACAAGTCATCGTGTATAGTTTCTGCTGATGTATCTCAGCCCTCTCCAAGTCTTCCCCAATTTTGCTGATTCTTCTTCGACCGTTCTTCGCCAAGTACTTCTACTCGTCTGCCTCTTTGTGGTTCCATTGCGTCGCATTACTCGCATTGCACTCGTGGCCTTTACGAAGCGTATGTCCAATCCACTGCCACTTACATCTTCGTATGATAGAGCCAATGGGTTCCTGACCTGTTCTCGCATGGAGTTCATCATTAGAGATACGTTGGGCCAGAAAATCCTCAAGATATTTCGCTGACATCTATTCACGAACGTTTGTAGCTTTCTTGTGACAATGGGTGTGACTTTCCAAGTGCTGCACCCATAGAGAAGCATGGATTCAACATTGGAGCTTGATCTTTAGGCTGATAGAGTTGTTTCTCCATATTTTGGACAGCATTCCGAACGCAGCCTTTGATTATATCTAGTTCGGTCCCGCCATCAGTAGAGACAATGCTCTGTTGAAAATTCTCTACCATCACGGTTGGTTGTTCAGAAATCTCTACTTGGTTAGATGAGGAAGTTCCAAGGCTGATCCTTTTTGTTTTCGCCGTACTGAACTTTAGCCCAACGATTTCAGTTTTTCTCTTCATCCTTGTTGTCATTTGATGGAGATTCATGATCCAATGCGAGAGTAAGCATACGTCGACGGCGTAGTCCAGATGTTTGAGGTGTGATTGCAGAGTGCACTGAATTCCTCCAATTCGGGTCGACAAAGCTGCATGCAGTACATCACTTATCACCAACAGGAACAGTATTGGTGACAATATACAGCACTCCCAAACTCCTCTGTAAGTGACGTTTGGATCCATCATATGTAGCCTTGATAATAGCAATCAATTTATCTGTGATGCCTCTCCTGCGCTAAGAAAGCCAGATCAATTCTCTATAGATACTGTCGAACGTCTTTCCGAAGTCGATAAACAGCAGGTGAAGTGGTGATCGATATTCAACGCACTGTTCGATGATGATCCTCAAGGTGTTGACGTGGTCCACACAGGTAAATCCAGTGCGGAATGCTGCTTGTTCGGCGTTAAGTGTGTCTTCGAGGTGGTCTTTTATTCGCTCCAGGGCGATTTTTGCTATTACCTTGGCTACCTCTCCAGTTTTCGCACTGCATAAGGCCTCCTTTCTTTAGGAGCTTGACAATCATTCCTTTTTTCCACTCTTCAGGAAAACTCTCTATTTCCCAAGCTCCCTCAATGAGTGCGTGCAAGAGTTCACTCGATTTTGTTGGTAAGAGCTCTACGGGAATACAGTCAAGTCCAATCGCTTTGTTGTTCTTCAGATTTCTTCTCTACTGGGGGATACAGTGCGTATTCGGGAATTTGTTACTACGGGTGGGCCATTGGGCGTTGTGTTCACTTCACTGGTGAAAACACGGTTTAAAACCACAGAAAAGTGAAGCTTTCACATTTTAGGCTGGCCCTCATCCGTCTGTGTCTATTACCAGGCGTTGTTTAGAGCTTCGGACACCTTTGTGCTCCTTGGTAAATCTGTAGACGGTCCTACTGTCACACCTACTAGCGGCCTCTTCTGCTTCCGTAGCCAATGCTTGATATAGTTACGCTTATTACGTCGCACGCTACGCTGAACTTCTCTCAACTTCATACGATACGCAGACTCTAGCTCGTTTTTCCTTGTTGCTGGAGTAACTGTGATTCTAGCTTTGCCGTATTTTCTTCCTTCGATCTTAGCCCAAGTTTCTTCGGAAAGCCAAGCACTGTTTTTTCCTTGCGACCGATGGACTATACCTTCAGCACCGGATTTGAAGTCATTTTTCACAGCACACCAATGGTTTTATGAAGGTGGGTTCCGTGCTACTGATTGCTCTCAGTCCTTGTGAAAGATGGTCCCCTAGTTATTGGCGGACTGCGCGATCCTTTAATCTATCGGTATTAGACCTAGGCATTGGGGTGTTTTCTTGGGATCTCCGAACTGCAGATGTACGTAATCTTACAGATAGTCTCTGTTTTTTAACGTTAACTCCTGTCATGTAGACTAAAGTTTACGGGATGCCCGTACATCCATGGGAGCAAGGATACGCCTTGCCATCGTTCTCCGTCAATCCTTTGATACCAATTCTGAACTGTGTTGAAGGCACAAGTTCCACCCTCGCTATGAGTCGAGGCCGACCTAAAACCTCTTACTGTTCTTAGGGTCACAGTACCCAGTACTTACTGCTGCTCTACATTGGGTCAAACCAACAGGAAGACTCTTCCCGCGGCTTTGAGTTTAAACCACAGCCACCCCGACGTTCCCACAAAGGGGCCTCTCAACAAGTCAGGCCCGAACCGATATCCGGAGAGCTCCTGACAGGACAACCAGTTGTCCTGTAGCCAACAAGACCTATGACCGGCAGCTTTTAACTGATCAAATCGTAGCAACCTTCGGTGGCGTCATCTGAAGATGTTTACGATAAGACCAGTAAATATGCTCTGCTCCCGCTTTTTATTAGACAATGTCATTGATGGGCGAAGCCCTGATAATTGGGCGGGGGGAGCACGTAATTTTACAGTAGCAACCATCAGATGGTGGTCCCGTGCCATTCCCATGCCTGCACACCATCTGTTACGAACGTCCTGAAGACTGCTTCTAAATCGCCGACTAATCGCGAAGCGATCAATTTGGTTGGAAGTTGCTTGTCTGTCCGTCGACACCCAACTGATTTTGTAGCACGTCTTGTGCTCAATATGGTCCCTCCTATTACAAGGCGGTTGGTGTTGCAAGAATCGACAAAACGCTCGCCATTGTCATTGCGGTCACCAACAACATGCCTGAGCCCATCGTGGATTGTCATTGCCAACCTTGGCATTATGATATCTCCGCGTGGTATACTATCATTAGCAGCACTCAGTCGGTTATAAAAGGCTTCTTTCTCCTCGACAGAAGAGAGTTCCGCTGGGGGATAACACTGTACTTATGATGGTGACGCAACGTACTCTAGTCCGGAACCTGGCTTTCAGAATCCTGTCGTCTAAGAGTTCCCAGGAAAATAAGCTTTTGAGAGCTGTTTTGGATAGCAGCAATCCAACGTCACATTTCCGATAGCTTTCAAGTGCCTTCCGGAGTAGAGTAGTACAGTCTTATGAATTGGAGACTTCCCCGAGCCAACCATCTAATTTCACTAATCCGTAAGATGTCCATTTTATACCGCATGAATTCCTTCTCTAATTGGAGGAATCTTGCATTTCGAGGACCTTCACTTCCGTTGTCGAGAAGCGTCTTCACATTCCAATCTTTGTCCGCTTACAATAACCAAAAGTCGTTAACGTTATCATTCCTTTTCCGCAGCGTTGTGTCGGTTTCGGTGGCGGTTTTGATTTTAGTTACGAAGAATGCTAATCTCCGTAACCTATCCTGGAAAACTAGGCCTTTCGCACTTGTAATTTTAGCCTATTTACGTATATAGGGAGACGCAAATATTGTAGTTTCCCGGGGACCAGCACGAGGAGGTAAAACAACTACTTCAACGTGACTGATTGTGGCGCTACTGGCCCAGACCAAGTTCTGAGCAATCACTTGACCTGCACCATGCAGGTCCCTAAGTATTCTTTTAAAAAGGCAAGTACAAAGTCGGTCTGGCGTATCCTCAAGTCAAGCAACTTCAAGTTACGGAAAAACACGGTAAGATGGAAAGAAAGCGAAAGGAAGAAGCTGGAAGACATCAAGTCTGACAGCAAGATAAGCGTAAATGCCAGTTTTGCACCTCGTATATGATTCGAATATTCTTTTCAGCTAAGTTCCTAGCAGAAGTTGCTCAAGGCAGAGTTAGTTAGCCACCAAAGAATTTTCATAAGTCAGTCAAGGGAGCTTAAGGATCTTTAACTGCTAGTACTGACTAAAAATATCTTGCAGCAAGGCGATTATCGCATCATTACGAAGATTGAAGGAGATTTGATTCGTTCACAAAACAAGAAAGGCAAGTTACCGATGTTACTGTTGCCTTGGCGATTAATGGTGACTCAGTTGAGATGTGGACTGTGTTGAAGGTTGAGACTGCCTATTATGCACAGCTATGTAGTTTTGCTCTGATTAATGATAGTGAGGATAAGAAATGTTCGTCACTTTCACTGGAGTGTATGCAAGAAAGCGTTGGAATATTACGTTGGCCAACTTCTCGGCATTGCCACTCTGAGAAAAGCAGTTGATACGATCAATAAGTGCATTGTCATGATTTTTCAAGTGGCGTATCGAGAAAGCTGAATTTGTCGCTAGGTAGAAAGTAACCCAGTTTAAAAGAAAAACTGAAACAAAACCAGAACATCATCCTGTTATTCTGTTTTTGTCGAGACAGAATACTCAGTCAAAGAACTAGTCTATTGTAGTCCTTGTATGTTCCTGTTACTGGAATTTTTCAGTTTTTATGAGAAAGATTAGTAAATGCTTTAGTGATAAAGTGTCTACAGGAGCAGCATCCACCACATTGGGGTCCTGCCTCCTGATGCTAGCATAACCCGGACACTCATAAGAGATAGTGCTTCAAAGTGTAATCATCACTCTGATGGCAAGTGTTGCAGAATGTTGTTTCACAAGAGCTGAGACACCTATAAGTAGTCAGCATTCTTTCTGCCGTCAATATGTCTGCCGGCATCCTGGAGAGTCATGGCATTTGCAGTTATGCACAAATGAAACCAAACTGTCAATTAAATGAGATTCATCGGGGTGTCTTGAGCAGAGCCAATCGTGCTATAGCAAAACGTCCATGCAACCGAGACATATCGTTTTTTAGAGACTGGTAAACGTAGCAGGGACATATTGTCGCAAAAGCTTGTTCCAGCAGACATCCTACGCGTAGTAGATCCACAAGACCTCCTTAAGTTGCAAGTCTCATGCAAAAGCCAACAGCAAGTTTTTGGTTTGAACATTTGTGACGCGACAAGTTTACTCCAAAGAAGTTTGTTATCCAGGACGACACCCACAATTTAAGCGCCGTTGGAAAGTGGATCATAATGCTTGAAAGTACTATGATACTTAGATCCCTCAGCTTCCTCCTGCTCCTAAAGAGAACAACCTCAGTTTTGGGAGGATTGTTTGAAAGCTAATTTCTACTACCTGTACTTTAAAGCAGACAGTCACTACGCTTGGTCCAACAGACAGTAGAGGTACATGTTCTTTTTTTTTGCCTCGGAAGATTGAAACCTTCAATGAGGCACAATTGGCCCGACGCCCATTGGTAGTACCGTACTCTTACCGACCAAAACCACTTCCAACTAAATAGACCGATTTGTACCCATCATGCTACCGCCGTACAGCATTCGCCGGGGTCGGCTTAAAGACTTATCTCACTCTATATGAGTCGATTATTTTGCCTGTTCACTTTCAGTTGACGCTTTAACCGCCTAGGGTCGATGAGTATATGCACTCCTATATTACTAGCAATAGTCCAGTCTTCCTCGCTTTGTAGTATATATCTAACCATAACCCACCCCATATGCAGCTGCTTCTTCTTACGACTTTCATAAAGCGAATTTCCGCAAAATTAGTATATATCTCAGTAAGTGTTCTTTCGCTAATATGTCCCTTAAAAGTGTTCTCTCCATTTTCTATAGAGAATTATTCAATTATTCCTATTTCTTGCTATGCCCTCTTTCGCGCAAGAAAACCTTTTCTACGAAACCCCCGTGATATAATCGTAGACTTCGTTCTCTCAAGGTGAATTTCCCCAGATCTGGAAGTCTTCTTTCATAACACCGATCACAAAAAGGGATTGAAAAGCGAAGTCACTAATTAGTTAAAATGCTTTCCTCGAAAGCCTTTTGTACGAAGCCTTCAGCTTCCAGTGCAAATCTCTTATTTCCCCGGCTTTCTGAAAGGTAGATCAACTACCACTAACCTCGTCGAATTCGTTGCCTCTGTTCTCTCAGCTTTAGAAAGTGGTAAAGAACTTAACGTTATAACAACTGATTTCAGTAAGGCTTTTGACAAGATATCTCATAAACTAATCGTGTTCAAATTGTCCGTCCTGGGCTGTGAACCCATTTTCCTAAAATGGATATCTTTTTGCCTGGATAATCGTTGTTACAGTGTTCGTTTCAGGTCTGTCCCATCGGCCCCTTTCTTGGGCACTTCAGGTGTCCTTCAAGGTAGTCACCTAGGTCCACTCCTCTTCATCCTAACCATTAACGATCTCGAAAGGGTCATTCACCTCTCAGCACTTTCTCTCTATGCTGACGATACCAAAGTTTTTAAACCCATTTCCTCATAATAATAGTTTTCTAAGTTTTTTTTTACAGCTGCTTGTGTTCGCGATTCCTCACGTCTTGGGTAAACAACTTCTTAAAAATGGCAACAGTCACAGAAACTACAATCAAGAAACGATCCCCAATCATCAGACATCTTAAAGAAGGAAAATAGCAGAGCGAAATTGCTTCGCAGTTGAAGTTGAAGGTATCAAGGTGCTGCGTTCAACGTACCATTGGACGACACGCTGAAACCGGAAGTCTTGAGAATAAACCACGGCCAGCATGGTCTAGAACTACAACTAAACACGAGGATCAGCTAATAATCCCAACAAGCAAATGACGAAAAACAGCATTCGGAATACGGCCAAAATATATCAAACACGGAAAAAGTCGCTGTCCTCGACAACGGTAAAGGGCAGATGAAGACATGGTGAACTATTTGGGCGAGTCGCTGTTCGAAAACCCTTGCTGCAACCACAAAACAAACAGAACAGGTTAGAATGACCAAAAAGCCTAAAGACTGGGAGGAAGTAGATTTCAACAGAGTTTTATGGAGCGATGAATCAAGTTTGAAAGATGCTACCAAACGGTGACAGAACCGACAGACGGTCTGTGGGTTTTTCTCTTTAAGTGGAGTGGGAGATTTGGTTCGAGCGATTGGAAAAATGAATAAGAAAGCATACAAACCAATATTGGAAGACAACCCTGTGACCTCTGGACTATGATTAATTGTATTTCAGAATGACAACGACCTTAAACACATGTCAAGACTTGCTGAAACAGTGGGAAGATAAAGAAATCTTACAAATCATGATATGGCCGCTCCAACCTCTAGATTTAAGCCCTATAGAGCTGTTGGGGGAGGAGCTGGATATAAAGGTCCGGGATCGATGCCCATTATTGGAATTTGTATTGTCGAATATACTATTGAATTGCTGGAGCAACACACCACAAGCAACAATTCAAAAACTGATAGCTAGAGTGCCATGAAAAGAAGTATCAAATGTAAAGGTGATTTTTTTGAAGAAAAATGTGTTTAAGTAGTTTTTTCTTCTTTTTACTAAACTCCTTTATGTTTAGAACAAAATGAAAATATTTTTCTTCTTTACTTTCACTGAGAACGGCCTCAAACTTTTGGCCAAGTGTACTTGTGGATCGTCAATGCAGTTTAGACAAAATCTTCTTTACGTCTACTGAGAGCAGCATACTATATGTATGTCAAGGCGGCATACGTGAAAGCAGCATAAAAATAGCATTTCAGCAGACAGTCAAAGGACTTATCATTAAAGGACCGTTTTCGACAATGTGGGACCTGGGAGCGAGCATACAGGGTAAAACTCCTGATTGCCTTCAATCCGGGTAAGGCCAGACCGATCCTTGTCACTGTCCAATCCAAGTTGATATGTAGCCTCCTCTTGGCGCCCTTGGATAGCTACTCCGGCATCCGCTGGGTAGTGAGCTAATGCATGCAACGACCACTCCCCGACCAGAATGGCGGTTGTGCTGTGGGCTGATAGCCCACTCACGTACAAATAACAAATGTTATGAATGACCACAATCCAGATTCGGATACACTCGGACACGGCGCGAAGAAGGACTACGATTTGAAAGTATGCTCCTGGAACGTGGGAGCGCTTTATACTCCAGGAGCAATACAAAAACTGGAAAATATGCTCGGATATTGCTGCAATCCAGAAAGTACGCCGATTCGATAGGATCGGAAATGATAAAAAGAACAGATTGCGACATTTATTACAGCTGTCACAAAAGGTTACACATTTTGGGATGTGGATTCGCCACGGGAAAGTGGCTTAAATCGATTTTAAGCCTGACTGTGATCGGCGTCAACACAAGATTCTATAACAACAGTTTCGTATGTATGTGCTCACGCGCCTACCAACGAGGCTGACGAGCCCATCAACGAGGAATTTTTTAACCTCCTGGATGGAGCCTGTCCGAAGTACGATGTTAATATTGTACTCGGGGACTTCAATCCCACAATTGGTAAAGAGAACATTTTTGACGAAGCGGTTGAAGAATACAGCCTCCATGACAGGACTACAGATAACGGTTTCCGACTCGACTCGACTTTGCGACAGCTAGTAATACGTACAGTGATATGTAGCACGAAATCCCCTCACACAAGAATCCACAAAGCAACCTGGCTAACTCCGGAGTGACGGACGTCACTAGCCAAATATCCCGGATGTTAAAACATTCAGAGGGGCAAACGTCGACTCTGACCATTACCTGGTAGCAGCCCAATTCAGAGCTCGACTGTCAAATGAAAGAAAGCTGCAACAACATCCAAAAAGGAGGTTCAACGCCTACGCATGTCGAAAATAGCCAGAGACTACAGAGAGCGCCTGGACGGAAAATTCTCCAATATGCCGTCGCTTACCACAGACGTTAACAACATGTGGTCAAATTGCTGCAGTTCTATCAAGAAGGTGGCCGAAAACACCTTAGGCTATCAACCACTCCAGAAAAAAAAAAACAAGTGGTTTGATGATGAATGTGTGGAAAAAAAAGACAACCGACGGGGCATGCTGAAAAACGCTGCAATACGTCATCAGAGTAGTAGAAGGGAGGTGAAAAGACTACCGCGGAAAAAGAAAAAACCCTTTGCAGTCTGCCAGCTCACAGATATCGAAGATTGCTGGAGAAGGAAAGACTTCCAGGAGGTTCTCCAAGTACAGTGTGATAGGACAAGAAGGGAACACATCTCCAGTCGAAGGATTAGTTCTGCTACCCCTCTTAGAAGAAGTCGACACAACTATACAGAAGCTGAAGAACAAGAAAGCCGCTGTCTCGGATGGCCTGCCAGGGAGCACACACCAGATTATTTTGCAAAACATGAGAGGATGAAAGTATGCCCAACGACTGGAATATCAGCTCCATATACAAGAAGGGCGGTCCTATATCCCTACTTAACGTCGCCTATAAGATCCCATCCAGTGTACTGTGTGACGTCTGAAACTGTACTGCACAGCACAAATCGGCCAATACCAGTGCGGCTTCCGCTCTGGCAAATCGCCATCAGACCAGATTTTCACATTAAGAAAAGACCAACGAGTTCCAAGTCGACATACACCACCTTCGACTTTAAAGCCGTCGACAGCATCCGTTGCACTGAGCTATATAATGCGATGGCCAAAATCGGGATCTCGGGAAAACTGATGCGGATGTGTCACACAACACTGAAAAACTCACGATGCGCAGAGCAGTATAGAAGAAGAGCCTCCAAATTATTCCAAACCTGCACCCGATTTCGGTAAGGAGACGCGCTGTCGTGTGACTTCTTAAATTTAGTACGACGGGTAAAAGTCAACACTGTAGGTATTATTTTCTCCAAGTCTTTCCAGCTCAATGATACTCAAATGATATTTACATAATCGCACGTTCACAGCGTGTCGTAACTGAAGCCTTTACGGGAATTGAAGAAGAGGCTAAATGAGTCGGTCTTGAAGTGAATAAGGAAAAAACGAAAAGTGTGCTGTCGACTAAAAACCGTTTCGTTGCACATCACCTAGGACAAAATTTCACTATCGACAGCTACAACTTTGAGGTAGTCAAGAAGTTCTTTATCGCAAAAGGAGTAAACGCTAGTTACGTCAAAGTTGAAGAAGGCTTCGATCTTTCCTCCGATCATTCTCCAATTATCCTCTCACTGTGCGAATCCTTGGTTAAGAGACAAAGACCACAAAGATTATCCAACAAAATAACTCACTGGGAAGATTTCCGAATAGAGGTTGTTGAAAATACTGAGTTAAAAGTACCGCTCAGAACAACTTGAAAATGGGTTTGTTGAAGTCATACAGCAAGCGGGAAAACTAGGATGACTGGAGAAGATAAGAAAAAAGTAACGTTTTCGCCGACCATCTTGCAGAAACATTCAAACCATTCGACGGGGAAGAGAATGTCAATACGCTAGACGTGACGACGAACCTTTAAATAGAAAAGACTGCACTTAGGGAACTTAGACAAGTTATAGACACGCTTAAGCCGAATAAAACCCTCGGATATGACTTAATTACGGGAGAGATACTTAAAGCGCTACCGGGAAAAGGTTTGCTAAAGCTACTATGGGAAGCTGCCGAAGTCAAGTCATACAGACCAATATCGCTCCTCCCGACTATATCGAAGGTCTTAGAGCGAATCTTACTCAATCGTCTTAAACCGATTATTGACACAAATCGCCTCTTGCCCGATCATCAATTTAGCTTTAGAAGCCAACACTGTACTATTGACCAAGTGCATCGACTAACCGATATAATTGAACGAGCAATCGAGTGTAAGTTAGTCTGTTCAAGCGCTTTCCTTGGCGTTTCGCAAGCTTTTGATAAGGTATGGCACGAGGGCCTGAAATATAAACTTCGACAAGTCCTACCCGAGCAATTGCTTCATATTTTAAGTTCATACCTAGATGACTGACTCTTCCGTGTCAGATACGGAAACGAATATTCCAATTTTAAGACAATAAAGGCGTGGATGCCGCAAGGAAGTGTACTTGGCCCTCTGCTATATGTATTTGCTTTTTACCCGCGACACACCGCAAACGGACGATGCAGTGCTAGCCACATTTGCTGATGACACTGCCATTTTGGCAACAGCTAAAACCGTCGAAGAAGCAACTGCTAAGTTGCAACGTGCCCTTACGCGTATTAACAATTAACTGACAATCTACCTGTGTTTATCAACGCAGTACAAATTCCTTTCACGAACGAGGCCAAATATCTCGACGTTAAACTTAAATGGAGAGCACACGTTAAGAAAAAACGTGAAGAGCTTGAGATTAAGTTAGAGACATATACTGGCTTCTTATACTCAGTTTAGAAAACAAATTGCTGCTATACAAGTAAGTGCTAAACCCGTTCGGGACATATGATATACAGCCTTGTTGGGTTGTACCAAAATTAGTAACGTTAACGTCTTACAGACATTCCACAACAAAGTTCTTCGAGTTAATGCACCGTGGTACTTTAGAAACCATGATATCGACAAAGACCTAGGAGTCGAAAACGATCAGAACGAAATTAAAATGTTCGCGCGAAACCACAAAAATCGACTACAAGGACAGAGCATATTTCTGTTCAACAGATCCTTGACGAGATAAATTTATTGTGCCGTCTGAAAAGGACTAAGCCTCTCGATCTAGAGCGGTGATCAGCGCTTAATTTTTAAAGTACGCAGGAATTTTCAATGGAAAATCGCCTGCAAAATATCTCATTAAAGCAAAATAAAACGCGAAAGAAGAACTACTTGTTGAGTGTGAACTCAGTCGTAGTCTGTATAAGGGAGGTGTTTTTTAGTGAGTAAGAATCTCACACTTCTATAAGCACCAACGCTTATAGTGTCTATGAAGATTCCTCACCTACCACCGGAAAGGAAAGAAAAAATAAAATCTCAACAACCGCATGGACCTTCATTTTTCCTGCTGATCCATCGTGATTCACGTTACACTTATCTTCATGATTTTGTGCCCTTCCTTATATTCTTCGGCATCTTCTTTATTCTTCCAGTACCCACAAGCTGTACAGTATTTTAATTTCACTGCGCAGTTTAAGAGTCACTAAGCCTCAAATAGCGTCTTTTTGGAATATTTCACTGCACGAAACTGACTGAAATCGACGTTTCTAAAGACGAAACAAGCAATAGTCTTAACACGTGGCAAATAGCTGCAAAAACATCCACCGTATACCTACTCTCCACTAAAATATCGTCCCTCGTTTCGGTTATAAGATCCACGCTGCTTACCTGGTGGCCTTGTACTATACTTTGAAAAACAAGTAGGTACTTCGAGATATATCCCGGCCATAATATTTTGGGATATCATTGTTGAGGGAACATTGAAAGCAATACAAAAAAAATTGATTTTTTAAAAATCCTAGACTGGGCTAACCCCTTAACTCCAATTCTCCGCGATATAATCGCCCCGTGAAAAACTTCGAATCAACTTATGAGCCATCACGGCTAAGAAAAATTCTCTCTATAAATCCTATGATGTCTGGCTGTTTGAAAAAAACCGATGGCTCTTGGACAACCTCAAGTGATGAATCACTCAACCTGCTACTGGATACCCGCTTTCCAGATAGCTCTCAATTCGCGGTCAGTAGCAACCCAAATAGGTCTACTGCAACCGGGACCAAAATCCATGGTCTAATCACAAGAGACAAACTGCTCTGGGCGCTGCATAGCTTCAAACCACACAAGTTTGCTGGTCCGGACGGTATAATACCTGCCGAGCTACAGAGTTCTTCAGATATTATTCTGCCTGCGCTAGGAAATATTATGAGAAGCTGTGTAGAACTTATCCACATTCCACTGTCATGGAGAGAAGTCAATGTAGTGTTCATCCCCAAAGCCGGAAAATGTTCTCATGTCGTCCCAAAGGACCTCAGACCTATAAGTCTATCATCTTTCCTTCTGAAAACTCTAGAATGACTGACTGACTGACTAGACTTCTGTCAACGGCTCAACATGCCTACTGTAAAGGAAAGTCGGTGGAAACGGCTCTGCATTCACTGACTAGCCACATTGAACGATCCCTACAATATAAAGAGTACACAATGGTTGCTTTCCTGGACATAGAGGGTGCCTTCAACAACGTTAACACATCCGCAATCACGACTACGCTGTCAACTCCGCAGGTAGACGACTCAATTGGGGAACTGATCAGTCTTATGCTAAACAGCAGGATAATCAACTCCAAACTGGGTGGGGCTTCTGCTAAAAGATGTGTCAGCAGAGGTACTCCGCAAGGCCTATGCGGATGACGTTGCTATAGCCGTCTCAGGTAAGCATCTGAATACCATTAAAGAACTCCTTCAATTAAATCTCAATAGATTAACCCGTTGGGCAGATGGCTGTGGATTGGGAATAAACCCCCATAAAACTGATCTTGTCCTCTTTTCCATTAAATATAAAATTCCAACTATAGACCCTCCTTCAATAACCGGTACCAGTTTAGCGTTTTCCGATACAGCAAAATATCTGGGTCTCATTTTTGACAGAAAACTAAACTGGAAACCTAACATTCAAGAAAGAGTCAATAAAGCTACAATAGCTTTATTCTCTTGCAAAAAAGCCATTGGAAATAAATGGGGCTTTCAACCTCGGATAACCCACTGGCTGTACATCTCGGTCATAAGACCGATACTTACTTACGGGGTGATAGTCTGGTGGACGGCCTTAGAAAGTGCGGTTAACTGCATTAAACTAAGCAGAGTCCAAAGAACAGCATGCCTATGCATAAGCGGAGCATTGCGGTCTACCCCCTCTGCGGCATTAGACATTCTGCTTCATCTAACACCCCTCGATATTTTCAGCAGGCAAATAGCTGCGACTGCAGCTATACGCCTTAAAGCGACTAAACAGTGGACAAATAATCCATTTGGCCACGCCAGTATTCTTAATACATTAGGAATCCCCACAGAGAACATCGATTACATCACACCTGAACTTTGGTTTGACAAAAACTTCCATGTAAGCTTCTCCTCTAGATCCTTCTGGGAGGAAGATGCTTTCATGGAGCACAAGTCAATCCATCTCTACACAGATGGATCTAAAAGCAATAGCGGGGTTGGTGGCGGTGTTTTCTCAGACACGCTAAATCTAAGCCTCTCTTTCCGTCTTCCAAATCACTGCAGCATATTCCAGGCGGAAATTTTGGCGATTAAAGAAGCTCTGTCCTGGCTGAAGAAAAACGTGATATCTGCAAAGGATATCCGCATCTTTTCGGATAGTTAGTCCGCTATCAAATCCCTGGACTCAGTCTCACTAAATTCTAAGACCGCCCTTGAATGCCGATCGTCTATTATGGAGATGGCAGAGCAGTACAACCTTCACCTCTGTTGGGTGCCGGGCCACAGAGACGTTCCAGGGAACTGTAGAGCCGATGAACTCGCCAAAATTGGAACCACTCAACCTATTCTACCGGAAAGGGGTAGCATAGGTATCCCAATCGCTGCGTGCAAAGTAATATTAAAGCTGGATGCCAATAAAAGAACAGACCTTAGGTGGACTATTGGACCAACATGTCTGGCGACCAAACAAATCTGGCCAAAACTGGATCTGTATCGCTCTAAATAAGGAACATCTCAGCGCTTGGCGCCTTTACAAATGATTTCTGCAGAAGCTGCATGGACGAGGAGGAGGAATAGACAATCCTCCACCTACTCTGTACATGTCCAGCTCTCTCCCAGAGAAGAAAACTCCACTTAGGAGCCTTCTTCTACAACGACCTAAGCGATCTGAAAAATATAGACGTAAACAGTCTCCCTCGCTTCGTCAGAAGCTCAAACTAGTTCCATCAGTAAGAGGATCATAGATCCACGTGGCATCACAATGGGCCATTAGTGGGTTGGTATATCCAACAGCCACTCTTACCTACCTACCTTACCTACCTATGTTGGCGTGCCAATGAGACAGCGAAACGCCAGAAGTGAGGAAAATATTGCGACTTTATGCGAGTCGATAAATCAAGACCACAATCAATCGCGGTCCTCAAGACCTGAACTTCGGTCGATCGTCTCTTTGACGTACATATTTTGCGAAAAGACTTGGCAATACGTCAGTAAAAGATCATATTGAGCCAAGGTTACCATCGCGCGCATTGTACTTTCGCTGATTCGATAGAGCTATTCAAGATGGAAGAAGATTCGGATTTTCACTGAAAAATCCTCAGTGGCGCGAAGCACACTTTTAGGTAAATGGCTCTGTCAATAGGCAAAATTGACACATCAAGCGAACAGTCGGAGGCTTTTCAATACCAGCCATTGTATGTATACACAAAAAAATTGGCTGTTTCATGATGGAGGTGTGATTGGGCGTACTTCTTCCGAGATGATGTCGACCAGTTGGAAGTGAAAAGCTTGGAGGTATGTGGTTTCAACAGCTTGAAGCCACTTGGCAAATAGCGCGTACCGCATTCGACTTATTGAAGACGAAATTCGGTGGTCGTCTTATCGCTAGAATTGATTCTGCCAATTGGATGCTCGCTTGCGTGATTTAACGCCTTTAGACACTTTCCTTTGGGACTACATTAAGTCTCTGCTCTATGTCAAGAAGCCGGATCTTTAAGCGACTTGAAGACGAACATCGGCTTTCTTTCAGCGAAAAGGTTAGTTTCTATGGTAGATGTATGGAGAGTTTTAAGGCGTTTTAAGGTACTGCAAATAGTGTTAATGGGTTCTTTCCATGTGCCCTGTATTTAACTATTGTACATCTGGTCATGCCGACATTTTTCTTCTTCAATAAGCATTCTAAATTTACGCAACTGCAATAATGTGTTAACTTGGGTTAAGTTAAGTTAGCCGGTTAATGAGGTATTTGGAGCCGAGTCCATTCTATACCTCTTCACACTTAGGCCTGCGTAGATTCATGGTGTTGCCCGGGTTGGGGAATTGGAAGGGGATGAGCATTTGATTGCTTTTCCTAGTTCTGGTTTCGGCTTTCCGTTTCGCGTTGGTTGTCATTTTAAGTCTCTGACTGAGTTTATGCTATCTTGTTGCATCCGCGAATTTGAAAGGAGTTGTGAGTGGAGCAGCAGATGGATCTGAAGGTCGTAATAACTTCCTAAGGTTCCTTGTCTCAAATTACTGAGGCTGGGACAGCGGCATAAAAAGTGAAGGGTGTCCTCCCGTCAATCTATATCCCTACAGACTATGTCACGGTAAGGCGCATCTTTATTGAGTGCTCTCCAAGAAGATTATGGCCTGTAAGTAGTCAAGCGTAGATAGTTCAGCTCTGCTTTTCAAGAGAATATTACATGTTCTGGATGTGCTAAGTTCCGAATACAATTTTCTTGAGGTTTCCCATGTTGGAAGGTTTTTCCACCTTTCATTGGCTTTTATTTGTATACTTGTATTCTCAGAGTGCAGAGCAGAGGTTTGATACTTTGATCTGTCAGTTCCCTTTCTAGGGCCGCTCCGTTTCGAGCTAGCTCGATGCTCATTGTCTACCACTCCTTTGTGGGCAGGGGACACAACATAGCATAACCTTATGATGAACGCAAAGTGCTATAAGCTTTTCGCGACATCGCTTCACAAGCCTCGACTTGATTTCGACTGCCGCAATGGCCTTGATGGCAGCCCTACTATCAATAAATATGGTAATATCCTCTTGGGATATCACAGCTTGGAAAACACTGTTGTGACCATCATAAGTTCAATTGATCGGAGAAGCTCTCGGTGTTCTATATGGGTCCCTATCTCCCTCTTTATCCATTCGTGAAATTGGATATCGGGTCTTGTACCATTTGATTTCGGACAGAAATTCCTCTCTCCTTGGGAAAATGCAGACGAATGGCATTTTAAAGTCGTGGTGGGATATTACGTAGTCCGCATTGGACTACATTCTATGATCATAGAACGATGTATCTGAAGATACCTTCCAGTTGCTTACGGCAACGGTGTCAGAGTTATTCAGCAGGGTGATGTCTAATACCTGCCGTCTATGTTTCATTACAAACGTTGGTTCATTACCGCGGTCAGCGATTAAAAGATTATGGTCAATTGTGTATTGGAATAGGGACTCACCTCTAGAGTTTGTGCCCGTCCTACTTCATTGAGTTAGGGTCACATCCAATAATCACATCGGACCTTTCCGGATCTACCTTGTTGATAAGTGATTTAGGTATTGTTGGAGGGGGTCCGTCAGTCGATTCATACGGCATATATGTCGAGACAAGCTTGAGTGGCGGTTTGTTTGACTGCTCGTAGCTGACTACCGCCTGGTCATCATTGCTTAGGAGTCTGGAGATAGATAATTTGAGATCAGATTTTGCAACTATAGAGCCAGAAGGCGATAAATTCGGTTGATTTCAGCCCTTTTATTTTGCTTCGGGTTATCCAAGGTTCCTGGATGAGGTTCTTATTACAGACATAGAGTATGCCTTAGTCATACGGCAGATAAGGTTGGCGCTAGCCGCTTTACTGGGATGATGATTCATTTGTACAATCTTTAGCATGGCGGTTCGCGTTCCCCTTCGACTTCCTACGCAAAGCGACTGTGAAATGTCTGATCTTGCATCGGGTTATCCCGACCCGAAGCTCCAACATTTAATTGGGAGACTAAATTATTAGTGTCATTGTAGTTGTTGTTGTACCCCGAACCGCCGTCCGATTTGGAAGGCAATACACTACCATTTGAGCCACGACCACCCACAGCTCTGGATTGAGGTGTAAGAGGTTGCGTTTTATACTGTCCTTCGGTATGTAGGTACCTGGAATACTCAACCGTCCTTAATGCCGGGTGAGATCCATGCGTAATTTCTTTTCGACAAAACCTAGTTTGGCTTTTGGCCATGGAGCTTCCGTGTTGCCGACGAACTCTCGCAGCCATTCCGTGGTGGTTTTATTGTCGCACTGTATGACCTTGAATCCTTTTACGGTGCTCAGCTGTCCGAAGAGCGTAATATCCCCAGGCCCTTTCATGATAACGCTATTGGTCGTCAGAGAGTTTCCGTTCTGGATTACCAAAGCCTACTATTGCAACTCGGAATCTTCCGTTGGTTTCGGCTGAGTTCTTTTTCTGCCTTTTGGCATCCTTGCTTATTTTGGGCGAGGTTGTCTTTTCAAGGAGGGGGAGCGGTTTGGAGGAGACCTTACCTGTGGTGGTTGATAGTTCCATGGCAACAATCGCCTCCTAGGTAGGAGGTTTTTGGTCCTATCTCCCCTCAGCGGTAGTAGTCCTTCTGGGTCCCCTATTTCTCTCTTTTTGCTGTCGCAGTCTCATTGCCTATTACACGAGCCCTACCTGGCATAGTCGCCTCCTTTTTCATTAAGGATCAACGATCTAGTCGCGTTGACACGTTTTTTGAGAGGATTTGAGTCGATAGGATCTCTCTTACAGGAAATAGGATTGGCAACAATCGCCCTGCTCTATCGTCGAGTTGTTGTCCTCTACACCTAACTTAGTGCAACCTGCGAGGTTCGAGGAGCCCTCGGAAGGTCCCGTCGACCTCTCTTCGTCTTTACCCTTTTGCGTTGGAATCGAAGAGGTACGAACAATGGGCCCATTCACTCTTGGGACTCTCGCTTTGAAGGTGTCGGGTTTATCCACTTTACTTTGATTTGTGTCCTGGATGTTTTCTGCTGCTTTGGTCGTTTTCTTAGAGGCATGAGCAATAAGCTTATTCAACCAAGAATCGAACGTGATGCAGCTTAAAATTGCAGGACCCTGGCTAGTTGTTCCCTTTCTAGTGCTTCTAGCTGTCAGAGACCTCTTCGTAGAGGTACGGGCAATAGGATCGTTCACACTAGATTTGGATGTCGAACAGAACAAAGCACGAGAATTTTCGGCGTTACCTTCTCTTAGCGGGTCTGGTGAGGGCACATGTTGTTGTGATCCCATGGGCTCTCTCTTACCTGCAACTTCTGGTTTGGGCTCTGCTGGGGTGAGAGCTCGCTCTCTCCTAAGCCCATATCCTTGAGGAAGTCATATGCGCGCTTCAGACGTTCACCCTCGAATTCTCGAGCTCTTTTTCCTTGCTGAACCTTTTTATGGCCAACTTTCTGTTCGATGTGAAGAATTTGCATGAGCTGACAATGGAGCTGGTTTCGTTATCTCGGAGAAGTAGCATCTCCAATAAGAGATTGGAGACTTAAGAACATGTGTACCACACATGGAAATACGAGTAGATGCGACCGTTTTCGTCCCATGCTGTCATTCCATCCTTGATCCAGGAAATCTCTCTTAACATGCAGTTTGAAGATTTTACTCAACTCAATGTGGTTGTCCAACAATTTTAACTGGACTATGTTAAAGGTGTAATGGTTTATCCCTATGAGTTCTTTGGCGAATTTTTCTAGCTCAGAATCCCATATCCTTTTGTATCTCGAAAGATAAATCATCGCACACATTGACCTTAGTTGAAGACGGGGGATGTTTACGTGTTTACGCTCATCAATGGTAACTCCAGGATACTGTTTTTGACTATTCTACTTTGATTTAGTTGTTGCCAGCCGACAATTAGCATCGTTAGCTTCGGTGTTCTTTTAATGTTAAAACTGTCTTGTTGCTTAGATGACTTGCGTGTTCCTATCACTTTCGTTTTTACAGTCTTAATAATCAATCCTTGGTGATGGAGCCATTTTGATACAGCGTCGAGTTTTTTTTTAAAACATTCCCATGGCCGGATTAACAAAAAAATGTTTTACCACAACAGCTATGAACAGAATAAACAGAATTGGACCTAGTGTGGAACTTTGTGGAACACCAAATGCGCTTGATCCAATATGACGTTTTATAACGACGTCATTTACATATGCAAGAAGTTAGACCGATTTTTGGAGTATTGTGCTTCTAGTGTTGGCTTGAGAGTTGCGTACAATGATTTTAAGAACGGTAATAAGGAAGTCGCTTAATAACGAGTCACCAATCTTAAGACCCTTTTCACCATCAACAGATTCGATGATGTGTCTTTCAACTTTGAGGAAGTTTTCCGTCAACATCCTGTGCACCGAACGAGTTTAGCAGGCATGCCAGTAGCTGGCATGATTCTGTTTAGCTTGTCTCTATAGACTCTGCCGTAAGCAACTTTCAAATTGATGAAGAGGTGGTGAGTATCGATTTGGCGTTTTTTGGTGAATATTTGATCAACAGGTTCAACCCCCCCTTTGATATGGAGCTATCAGGTTATATATATAGCAGCAGGGATTTTGTTTGTGTTGTTTAGTAGGCTTAGGCCACTTACCATAAGTTAGCGCAGTTCAGGAGGTTTCCTTTCTTCAAGATTGAACAAAAGATGGTTTGGCTACATTTATTCCGGGCATGCGTTACCCCGACCAAATTTTCGAATGAGGCTTCTAATCAAATGGTTTCCTCCTGTTTACTCGGCGGCTAAACATCATCTCCTGCGGATTTATTGCTTTTGAGTTTGAATATTGCTCTCCTCACTTTGTTTTGGTCAGATGGATGGAAGTTTTCCGACCATCATCCAGGTTGTATGAGTTTTACTCTATAAAAGTTGTGTTTTCGTCGCTTCGCCGTTCAATAGGCTACACAACTTCTTCTCTAGATTTTCGACACAATTCTTGTACCACCCACATGCCAATTAAGGATCAATTAGCATGTAAAGTCAGTGTTGCCAATGGTGTGTATACCAATTACCTACTATTTTGATCAGCACTGTACTTGTCAATAGCAGCCCACATCATAACTCGCAGTGCTGCATGAAACACATCCTGTTTCATCTGAAATTACTCGACGGCATTCAGCGGCAAACCATGGTTATTTTGTTTGAAACCTAGCACATCAGAGGTGGAATTTCTGATGACATTCTTGAAGCGTTGCCATTGCTCCTCCGGACTTAATATTGGTGATGCGCGGCTATTTAGCCAGGCCAGCAAATGCTCTGGCGATCTCTTTCTTTTATTGCAGTCCAGCGTCAAACTTTTTCACAGTATTGTCTACTATATGCTACATATATCTGTGGCGGTTAAGATACGTCAAACTGGCAGCCAGATGACAGTAGCACACCACGCCCAAGTGACAGCCATCGGGTAGAAGCTCCCTGAGAGAAGCTGCCAAAAATGCCACGTTTTTTGCGAGAGATAGCAGCTCTTGATTTGTATTAAATATTTATTTTGAATAAACGAACTATTTAGTGTTTTTTCGGGACTTGTTAGAAGGACGTAAATTCCACAACCATATTCGCCTTCAAGCAACGACCAGAGAAATCCTCGCCGCGGCAATCGAATTACCTGTCGTTCATCAGCAAACTTACCACCGACATCCGATATATCAAGGAGGATGATAGCCATGCAGCAGATTTGTTGTAGCATATCGATGCAGTAAGCGCAAGGGAGGACCTCTATGTGAAGCTTGAAATATCGTAGAAAGACGACACGGAGCTTCAGCAGCTACTCGAAGGTAACCCTATGCACTACATGCAACTAACATTGTTTTCCTTCCCTCATCTAGACAATCCCATTTATTGCGATGAGTCGCGTAACCAAGTTCGGCCATTCATCATGAACGATCTAGACGCAAGGCATTCTTTGGCGCAACACATAACCTTTAGCACCCAAGTCGCCGGGCCTTGGCGCGCCTTATGACCGAACGTTTCATCTGGCCTAACGTTCGCCAACATTGCTCTAAGTTCGCCAAAATATGCATTCCATGCCAGCAGATGAAAGTACATTGCCACTCGAGAATCGAACTCCAACGCTATGCTACCATAAACATCGACATCTTAGGACCACTCCCACCCTCCGAGGGGTACTTCTACCTCTTGACGGTCATCGATCGCTACACTAGATGGCTAGAAGCATACTCAATGGTTGACAAGTCCGCGATCAATTGTACAAGCGCCCTTAAAAACGGCTGGATCGCTCGCTTCGGATCGCCCCTACAAATCACATCGGATCAAGGAAGGCAATTCACCTCTTCCGCCTTTAGGGAACTACATATGTATGTAGTTCATGCAGTTTCATCGAACTCCAACGATTCCACGGCATTGGTCAAGCGCTTGCCACTCATACTGCCCGGTCTCCGAGCAACTCTGAAGGAAGACATTAACGACACCCCAGTGGAGTTAGTATACGGCCGATTTACTGGCACTCGGAATTCACCAAAGACCTCCAAAACATGATGCGCCAGTCGAGGCCTCAGCAGACATATTGCCACACGAAGCACCGCCCGTTCGTTCACCAAGGCTTACAAACATCATCCCACGCATTCGTTCGCAACGATTCTGTGAAAGCCTCGATAGTTCCGCCATATGAGCGGATAAAAGAACGCCACGACAAATTTTTCACACTGGAGATTCGAGGGAAGCCCTCTAAGATTTCGATAGACTGCCTGAAGCCAGCAAACTCAGAGACCGACCACAACGACATTGAACAGCCGTCCGTATCCACACCGATTAACCCGCAACCGCTACAACGTACTTCGACTCAGCCTCCCAGCACACACACCGGTCGCCGTGCGCAGTTCACTAAGCGCTACCTTTAGCCTGCACGAGCCTTCTGTGCGGCCTCTGTGGTGGGGTGTTAAGATATGCCAAACGGAGCATTCTGGCAACGTCGAGTACAAACTGACAGCCAGATGACAGCAGCACACCACGCCCAAGTGACAGCCATCGGATAGAAGCGAACTTTTTAGTGTTTTTTTCGGATTTTGTTATTGCGGCTAAATATCTTTGGTATCTGCACTCGTATTCCGTACCTTGATACTATGTAGAGGTCCAATCCAATATTGGAACTGGCTTTCCGTATTTTGATAAGGAGACCGCCATGTCCCCTTGTGATTGCGGGAAACGCTTCCTTGAATCGACGATCTTCCGTCCACTTGAGAAGTCTATGTATCAGCGTACCTACATCCTTTTCTGGTTGTAATGTCATGTACCTAGGCCGTGCTTTACTCGCGGTTGGTAGACTTAATCGGCAGGGATTACGCAGATGACAAGATTGGATAGAGCACGTCAAATTTGCTGGTCACGAAGGTCCTTTTGTGGTTCTTCTCCACATCTGTCCAAAAAAAAAAAAGAAACATCGACAAGACAAATTAACGGACGACAGTGGCTTTGTAAAGCCGATGATTAACTATTTTCGAACGATTTTCCGATCCCTACTCACCCTTTTCTCCTTTGAGAATGCAATTTTCCATATGACTAGCCACATATAGGCATCATCTGTTATTCGCTTGTCACTTTCGATGGTTTGATTTATGCGTCTGTAAACTAACCACTTGTTAACCAAATTACCAATTTAGTACACCTTATCCCATTTTTCATATTTTCCAATCAACTAGAGTAAATAATAGCCGGGTACGCATCACAGGCAAACAAGTTTCATTCACAAGAATCACCCTACAAATAGAACTCCTGTCCTTGCCTCATCTACATTCATGCTGGCAATTGTAGATACATACATATGTATGTACGTAGAAACGTGTATGTAGCAACATACCAACATAATTCCTAAACCGCCAACAAATTAGACACACAAAATTCGATTCGCCTCTTTTTCAATAGTCTGGTTGTGAAGGCTACCAGAACAACTAGTGCTCGGTGCTCGTTGTCGTATCTAGTCTGTACCATTTCTGCACATTCACCCGATGTCACATTCTAACGTCAAAATCATATCCAAACATTCGAAAATGCCAAAAATCCATCTATTCCCACGTTGCGCTATGACGCATTGGTGTTCCTCCTCAGTGCATAGATGTACACTCGTACAATTGCTTGGTATATTGGATGTACAAGCACACAAAGCACATTGAAAAACGCCACCCACTCGGCATTATGCCAGCCCGCAGCGCGGTACCAATGAGCCTAAACAAATATCCAAAGGGCGAGGGTAGGTTTCTGGTGATATCAGCAATAAATGAACCAACGACTAAAACTACCCCAAGTTCGTCCATCAACTTACCTAACTGGTCTCCTGACTATGGCTACTACGCTATGACGACGTCAGTAAAATGGATGTGTGTGTTCCGTTAATACCTTTGTGTCGTCGGTCGTCCATACCGGCAACCCCTCCAAATATACCTAACTCCCTACCTATCTATCCTAACAACAACAAGAACGCCAGCAACAACGGCTACCAAAACACAACACACTGTGTGGAACCAAAGTCCCACAACTAGCAGCCAAGTTGATGCAATCAACTTGCTATCCGCCCGAAGAAAAAAAAAAACAAAAAATGGAAAAATGAAAACAAGAATCCATGAGTGGGGATAGTGGTCGGGGTGGCGGGTGGAGTAAAAAGAGCGCGACCAAACGTCATTTACGACACAACGCATGCCACCCCCTGCAGCCTGCATATACCCGCGTGTCTTTTACTTTTCTGCTTTGCATCAATTTGTTGTATCGCGGCGACTACGACGACACACAACACGAACGAAGACTTTAGCTGTGGCGGCAGCGTCGGTGGCAGCAGCAGCAACAGCAACAGCGGCGACAAAAACGACGAAGACGACGACAATGATGTTGGCGGCGGCGACGGTGACGGTGACTGCGACCACCTTTTCCCATCTCGCCCATAACGAATCCACACGCCATGCACTAACGATAAAAATGAAAAAAACAAAAAAAAAAAAAAGAAAACAGAAAAAAAGAAACCAAATCCGAAGACGTAGTAGAAATCGAATAACAGTGTCAGAAGAGAGCACACACTACTAAGGCAAGAAGCAGCCAAACACGGGGCAGGGGACTTGAAATAAAAAAAAAAAAAATAAGGCAAACCTCCCATACCTGCCATGCCTCCCATACCTCCCATAACCATCGACAGTTATATGACTATGCACGTAGCCGTACCTACGTAGATACATCTGTGTATGTATAGTGAAGGCCGGTGGCGGCTACATCATAGCTTAGCAGGTTCCAGCTTAAGCTTCGCATAGAAAAAGGTTCGTTCGGTCGTTCGGTCGTTCTGCAGTTCAGAAGACGTGCGTCAACGTTCTGTATTTGGAGATCTTCGAGTGCCAGATCAGCTTGCATTGCATATGCGACAATGTTGCATGTGCATGCGGCGCATGCGCAATCACATTTGCATCGCCATTAGACCGCTGGTCATTGAGACCAACTGCAAGCCAAGCATTGATTCGAATTTTACAATTTTTATGAATGGCGGTCGGATTACTAGTGTCATGGCGTGGCTTTCGCAATTTGCTTACAGCGAATTTGCAAAATTTGTCGCCAATTTCCATAAAAGCAGTAATTTTGCACTAGTTTCTCACGACGCTACTTTATGCATGCTTTATGCCGCGCAGAACAGTCGAATGTACGAGTATATGACCGAGGACTGTTGTTGGCTAAAACTAAAGCTCAGCACGCTCAATGAAAAATGTACAGGGTCATCCATGTTGTGGTTCCGAAAGGCAATGGAACCCATTTAAGATGTAGGTTTCGATCAAATTTTTATTTCAATATATTGCAAGGATCTTGCCATTATTAATGTCCTCCACGGGAGTTTTTGCAGGACTTGATTCTGGCAAGGAAATTTTCGATGACTTTTTGATACATATTGGGCAATAACTCGGCCATAACTTGACGAATATTCGTTTTCAAAGCGTCAAGAGTTTGCGGACGAAATCCAACGGCGATAAATTACACGATCTTGGGGACCAAATTACATCACCAAGGGGCGATATAACTCGTCCATTAAATTTTTCTTATCATAAACCCAAAACGGGCGTGTTGAGTGAGATGTGGCACTATTTTGCTGAATGTGTTCCACATCCATATCTTCGATTTGAGGCTAAACAAATTCGTCCACTGATACCGAGGAGCTCTTAAAACTGCTTCAAGAGAAGGAGTGCGACGGTCCCAAATTTGTGGGGTTAAGCCTTTTACCACTGCAAAGTGGGGGAAGCGGAAACTACCGTTCTTTCTAGTACAACTCACTCCCAGTAGCATATCGTTTGACACGCCTATCGATGCCATTATGTATGGAATATATCATCGGGGCTCCCATCCGAAATGTCCAATTTTGCATGACTCTGGCGCATAAATCAGGCTGAATTTGACCGATGGCATGAGATATGTTGGCTTTGAGGCCGCTGTGGTTTGTGGCTTATTCGCATAGACCTACGACTTCAGAAAACCCAACAAGAAAAAGTCTAATGGGGTCAAATCGCACGATCTCTGTGGCCAGTTCACATCACCTCCACGTGAGATGACCATGCCCTCGAATCGCTCGTTCAGAATTTCCAACGTGGTGTGAGCTGTGTGGCACGTTGCGCCGTCCTGTTGAAACCACATGTCGTTGGTGTCCATATCATCCAATTCAGGCCAAAAGAAGTTGGAAATCATCGACCTATAGCGCTCGTCGTTGACGGTGATGGCCTGGCCAATGTCGTTCACAAAGAAATATGGACCGATGACGCCGCCAGCCCAAAATCCACACCAAACAGTGGCTTTTTCGTGATGCATGGGACGCTCTTGGATCTCATGTGGACTGGTATCGTTCCAAATTCGAAAATTTTGTTTGTTGACGTACCCATTCATCGAGAAATGGATTTCATCGCTGAAGAAGATTTTTTCGATGAAAATTAGGATCAGTTTCCAACACTCGTCGCTATCTATGGTCGTTTACCTTCAGATCCTAGGTCAGTTGAATTTTGTACCGGTGCAGGCCCAAGTCACGAAAGGCCGAGTTCTCGTGAGCGACGCGAACTCGACTGCCTCGGATTCTCCTGCACACTCTCATGGACAACGACGATGTTTTTTTCGGCAGATCTTGGGTTTCGTCGACGTATGGGTGTTGGTTTATCGTTTACTGAACCAGTGGACTCAAATATATCCACCACACTATGAATAGTCCTCTCGGTAGGACGATTATGGCGACCGTAAAATGGGCAAAGCGCGTGGAACGTTGCCCGAACAGAACACCCATATTGTTAAAACAATTTTGTCATTTGCATGTGTTGTCGAACGTTATGTCCGCCCATGGTGATTTGGCAAAACAGACTGGAATAAATGACAGCCAATTTGATAGATGTCAAATCGCCGTTATCAATTGTCAAAGTTCGGAAGTCCCTATTGGAGGACCCTGTCCAATGTGCTCGCTGCCAAAGGTTCGGCCGCTCCGTATCGAAGTGCCAAATGCAGCCTCGATACGATAAGTGTGGAAAGAGCCAGAATTTTCCGGAATGTGCTTTGGGTCAGGAGAGAGATTCTGACAAAAGCCAACTCTCATGTGCTTTATGCAAGAACTCGGGACACGTGGTGTGTCGAGGTTGTCGCAAGTTCCAAGATATAAAGAAAGCAAATATGGCTCGTCAGCTGAAAGCGGAGGATAAGCGTCCATCCGTTTAGCTTCAAACTCCAGCCGTCACGCCCCGAATTTCCTTCACCCAAATGGCGGCAGGTAGGGGTAGAATGGTACAAAAAGCCACGGTTGCTCCTTTGGCCCCAGCGCGAAGAGCACCGGAAACTGCACCTGACATGCTAGCTATCTTGCTCTATATTCAAGGGCAAATGGCCCAGCTTCAACGTCAAGTACAGGAAAAAGCTAACCGGGTGGATGAAATTTACCCGCTGCTGCCGAGTCTAACGCACCTCATGTCGTAATAGGTTAGCGCATGATGGGGCAACTCTGAAGATTTTACAGTGAATCTCACTTCACTGATTAGGATCGCACGAAGAGCGGCGCTGTTTAAGTTGTTGGAAGACCAAGTTACTGATGTAGCTTTCGCTAGCGAAACTAAGCATACCGCTAAGCACAATCTGGAACACAGTAAATATAATAGTGGAAGAAGAAACCGACCCAACTCCACACAAAGAGGTGGTGTCGCGATCTTTTTTAGGAAACAATTTAAATTTGGACGAATGTACGGGTGTTTTGCATGGGTTCCGGGTGCTGGAGGCATGTGTCGTAGGCAAGTGGTTGTTCACGATCTCTGTCTACGCGCCTGATGCTTCTTAATCCACGTTATTCATCTCAGAGCTCGATAGACTCTTTCGACTGGAATCGGAGGAGGATTATCATATAATCGGCGGAGATTTTAATGTCAAACATAGAGATTGGGGAAATCATGTACCAAAAACTAGAGGGAACCTACTACTCAATTTGTGGGCTCAGCACAGTGTCATGTGTCGGTTTGAAGGCCACAGACAGTCCATCGTTTCCGAAATACGGCTCTTATTTGAACCTATTGCTGTACCACGTACCACAACTGACGGGTAGTAATCTACAAACGTTAAACTGTCTGCATACATTCGTGTACGACAGTGACCAGTACCGAAATAACAATTCTTAACGAAATTGCAGAGCTAGAGGAGTTTGTTCCTGGGCATTATTACAATTATAGTAAGACTCGCTGGACACGCTTCTCCAGAACGTTGACAAGAGCACTCTCCTCGAATTCGAACTACCCACCGTCCAATTGGAATCTTTGTAACGAGGAGTTTGACAGGTGGCTAAAACAATTGGACCAAACAATTACAACGAAGACTTATTCCGCAATGCAACCATTGACGCATTGCATCGACATAAAAGTAGACCCCTGTCAAGACTCAAAACCTTATACACACACAGTTTACTGACAGACATTACGTGGAGGTTAGGACACTAAAGTCGTCAATTAAAAACCTCCAATTCTTGGTAAGGGAGAATTACAGAGCATCTGTAAGTTTGTACTGGAACAATAGAATTCGGACTGTAAATTCCAGCAGCCCGAATATGTTCCCGCAAATAAATAAAATGTTTCGGAGAAAAAATCAAAACGACCTACAGTGCCTTAAAATTCCTCGAACGACGGACAACGAACGAATACTGACTACTGCAGGCATAGAGCCAAGTGAAGTCGCAGATGATGATAATTTCTTTGTGAAAGAAGATCCTCAGGAGAAAATTGACGCTATAGGAGCGCCTTTTCAGGAAGTGTAACATATAAAACCAATGACGTCGCTGGTTCAAATCACGACCTGGAGAATTGAGTCCTGCACAATTTCTACCTGCGAAATGACATACAGAACTGTGGCGATTCGAGAGCTCGGGTTTCATCCAGTTCAGTGACGAGACTATGGCAAATAATGTCATCGCCAATAAAGAGGATCTACCCCCGTTCAATTCAAAGGAACTTCGACACAATAAGAAGTAAAAAAATCCGTGGCAATCGATGGAATACCGAACATTGTGCTTCGAAACCTCCCTCTAGAGGCGGTAGACATTTACACCACCCTGTTTAACAATGCAATGAATAATGCACATTATCCAGAGCATTGGAAAACTGTGGTGGTTTATCCCATCCCTAAGAGGGGTAAAGATACATCCAATCCGGCGAATCTTCGGTCTATAGATCTCCTTCCGAATATCAGTAAGATGTTCGAAAAGGTAATCAATATGGCGTCGACCTAGTTAAAAATACAAATCCGGATAATCAATTCGGTTAAGGTGGGGCATGATGTTATACATGTCGCGTCTAAACTGATGTCAGATATCCAATGGGATAAAAGCGAAAACCAGTGTACTGGGGCATGCCTGGTTGACTTGGAAAAGGCCTTCGACATCGTACTGGCCATCAGTAAACGACTTTTGTGTATTCTTCATAATATGCTCATCACAGACAGTTGATCGTGAAAAATGGTGATGCGACTTCTGTTGGAACATTTCACATTAAAAACGGTCTGCAACAAGGTGCGGTTAATTCGCCGATCTTATTCAACATTTACACAAGCGATTTCATAGGTTCACTTCCCCATAGCATAGCGCAGACGACTTGATAGCGTACAGAACAGATCAAAAAGTCGAAGTCATTAACGTGCTTTTGCATCGTGACTTCGAACAAATTAGGCGATTTTGCGATGACTGGAAGCTGAAAATCAACTTTCAGAAGTTTGAAACCATTCTGCTTAGAATGCCGCGCCGTTGTCAGGTGTCTCTAGGGAAAATTCTCGATCATTGGACAACACGGCCAGCCACTTGCTTGTCGAAATGTAGTCAGATGCCTTGGAATCTGGCTAGACCAATATTTATATTTCAACAAGAATGTTGAAAGAACAAAGAGACCGTTTTATAGCAGCCAACTCGATGTGAAGTTGAAAGTTATCTGTTACATGGCCCTCATCCGGCCCATGCTGGTATATGGGTCTCCCGTGTGGTTCAACGTGAGAGCAAGTTTAATAGAAAAGATTCGGATGTTTGAGAGGGCGTAGGGTTCGTCTTCACCTTTACAGAACACCAGAATCGGAGTTCATGCAATTCTATCCCAATAAGGTTCTATACAACAGAGCAAATCTAATTAGAGTAGACAACTTCGCTATTACATAAGTTGACCCGAAGGCATATTGCAAGAGCAATGACCTCATCCAACAACCTGATATCTGGGGCCTACTACCCCAACTACTTACATCATGAGAGTATGCGCTTGAAAGGCTTCGTCCCCTCTGAAGCGTTCGACATGAAAGGGCTTCTTTTTTCTTTTTTTTTTATAAAATGAGCGCGCGCTTAATGTAGTTAGTACACAGCGCGGGCGAAGGGAATTTAGGGAAGAAAAGACAGGTACCGATGTACATTGTTTTTAAATGTTTGTAAGTTATAAGGACCAAGAAATACAGTGATCGGCAGGGCATTCCATAAGCGAGTTGTACGGCTTAGGAAAGAATTACGATATTTTAATGTACTCGTACGTCCGAAAATGGGCCTGAGGGTATACTGATGAGCATTCATAGCGAGACGGGTGTTACGGGTGAAAGTTTGAACGGTGGTGGAAATAGCGATAAAACAGAGTGAGACACTAGACATTACGTCGTTGTTCAAGGATGCCCATTGCCTGAGTGATATTGGTATCAGCTATGAGTTTTATCGCACTGCTTTGAATCCTATCTGCAGATCAGTGATGTTTTGGGCGCACCCGACCAGATGTGGGCATTGTATTCCAATTTCGGGCGGATAAACGCCTTATATATTGAGGCGAAATATTTCTTACATCGTTTGAGGAAACCTAGACATTTCGCAGCATTTGTGATGACATCGAATATGTGGTCATTCCAACGTAAGTTGTCACTGACACATACCGAGAATGGGAAGTTTTTCGGTTTCGATGATGCAAGTGCCATTTCTGGCATTTAGATTTCGCTTTGTCATTAGACAGCATTGTGTTTTGGAAGCTTTAAATTTCACTCTGTTGAGAGTTTCCCAATTTGTTATGCTGTTAATATCGGAATTTAATGAGCTTAACATACACTGCCATGAGGCCGGGAACGAATATGAAAAGCAGAGAGTACTATCATCAGCAAAGGAGTATATTGGATTAGAAGTAGCAAACAAGAGATCGTTGATGAAAATTAAAAATAGTGTCAAAGACTGAACGGAGCCCTGGGGTATATCAGCTTCTATTTTGTGAATATCGAGCTTGAAACCGTCCAAGACAACTTGAATTGAACGTTCCGAAAGATAATTTTTAATCCATTGAAGAAGAGAGTCGTTGATCCCAAATGTACTCTGTCAAATACGTTAGAAATATCATTGCTTTCGTCAGATTGATGTACGCTTTGGTTCCACTTTTCGGTGAGATATGCCATCAAATCACCAGTGCACCTGTTGCTACGAAAACCGCACTGCCGGTCATTGAGAAGTTTTCGTGTTGCGAAATATTTCATTAGCTGACGGTTCATCAGCGTTTCCATGACTGGTCTGTAGGAGAAGAGGGAAGAAGATTTGCCTTTTTAGGGACGGGCTGGACAAATGCTGTTTTCCATCTGCCCGGAAAGTGTCCTAAAGAGTAGAATTGATGAAAAAACTTACGCAGTGGTTTTGCCATCGAGGAAGAACACCTTTTCAGAACGATACCATCTGCGCCAGCGGATTTATGTATGTATATTAAGGTCTTTAAGTACTCTTGCTAGTACACGAGTGCGAAGGTGGATTCGTCCCATTGGAAATTCGACACACTTAAGCGTAGGCGGGGACAAAGCGCAATCTGGGAGTGTTGATCAAGCCGCAAAGTGTGCAGCAAGCAGATTAGCTTTGTCCAAAGAGCTGACAGCTGGAATGTCATTGTAAATGACCGTTGGGATGGAGGATGAGGCAGAATTTGTAATGTTTTTGACGAAAGACTACAAATTGCTACTGCCTTTGGGACACTGTAGTATTTTTTGCCTCAGTTTTTGGTCGTATTGGAATTTCACACGTTTAAGAAAGGCGTTGCAATCATTTCTGGCTCGTTTGAACTTTTTTCGGTTTTCCTCTGTTGACAGTATCTTTACAGCTCGATTCGTACCATGCCTTTTCAATTGGTTTGAGACTCTTCATCCGATGAGGGATAAAGTTTCTCTTTCCAAAGAGAATGGTGCCCGTGATCATATCAGCAGCTGCATCCACGTCCTTATCGAGGAAACATAACAACCAGTTAAAATTCCTAAAGAAGCTGTTAAGACCACTGCAGTTGGCTTTCTCGTATTGCCATACGGTTCTTTAGAAATCTTTGGTCCGACGAGCCTAGAGGGGAGAGCACATCAACGCAGTATCAGGGTGAGACGTTAAAAACAAGGCCAGGGTGTTGCCGGTATGAGTATCAACGTCTGGTATTCGTTTGGGCTGATCCAGAATAGGTTTGCGGTGCCGCTAGTTTTCCACATAGCTCGTAGAGTTGGTGAACGTCTCAGGTTTAGTAAGGCGGTTTCAAAATGCGATAAAAAAGATGTTGTTTTGAATCACCAAAATATTTGGTGGTTGAGTGAAGTACATCCGATTCCTTCGTCGTTTCCTTCAAGTTAGAGTTAGCCTAGTCAGAAGGCAAAGTGGGCTATATTTTCCTTGTTATGTTTAGCAAATGGCCGACTTACATAGGGTTGGGTAGTTTTAAGATATTTAAGGTTAGCAAACTTGGGTTAGCTAACAATTAGGTTAGCAACTTGAAGTTTGCTAACAATTAGGTTAGGTTAGTATACCATCAAAGTAGGTATAGGCCAAGTAGTTTAAGTTTTAGTATAATTTAGCATAGGTAGTTAGTTTAAGTAGTTTAAGTTGGATGTTTAAGTTTTATATACGTTCAGCGATTTTTAAACGATCCATATTGCAAAATGGCAAACGTTAAACTATAAATATGCAGTTTCTGATGTAAGATTTGACGCATATGATTGAAACAGGGATGACAAATCGGGATCACGAACTGGATGACCGTATTATGCACTGGTGTCTGGTGCTAACGAAAAATGAGGCGAAAATCAATCGTGCTCCACATTTTTCCTAATTTCACTTTCTCTTTCCACAAAGGGGTTAAGCACCCTTTTTTTCTGTAGGAACAGAGCACTCAGCCCAAGAATTAGTACAATACCAGCACCCACCACATCAGCGCCAATTACATCCATGCGAGCCAAGGCCATGTTATAATAGCATGTTTCACAGAAAAGTAGAACCAAAGCGTACATCAATCCGGCGAAAGCAAGATAGTTGCACTGTTTCAAGTCTGATATTCACAAAAAAATGCTGGTGTGCCCCAGGGCTCTGTTCTGTCTTCGACACTCTCTCTAATTTTCATCAATGATATCTTGTCTGCTACTTTCAATCGAATATATTCCTTTGCTGACGACTGCGCTCTCTGCTTTTCATATTCGTTTCCGCACACACGTCTCTGCTCTCCCGTAGAACGGGAACGGTAGTGTCTGTTAAGTTAAATTCCGATATTAACAGCATAACCAATTGGGCAACCATCAGAAAACAGGGTGGAATTTAATGCTGCGAAAATACAGTGCTGTCTGCTGTCATTAAAGCTAAGTTTAAATGTCCAGCCCTTATCCATGAATAGCACTTGTATTGTCTAAACAAAAAAACTCTCATTCTCGATATGACAACTTATGTTGGAATGACCACATATTCGATGTCGCTAAAAATGCTACGTAATGTCTAGATTTCGTCAAACGATCTCAGAAATGCTTTTCCACCTCTGATCTGACCTCAATATATATTATGAGGAGGCATTTATTCGCCCAAAATTGGAATACAATATCCACATCTTGTCAGGCGCTCCAAGACTTCTTTGCACTGCCTGGGTAAAATTCAAAACTGTGCGATAAAACTAGTAGGGGACGCCAATATTGCACAGTCAATTGATACGCTTGAACGCCGACGTAACATTTCTTGCCTCACCGTGTTTTATTGCTATATTCACCACCAGTACTCCACCGAAATTTCCAATAGTATTCCGCCCATTCAATCTTTTAACCCTAACACCCGTCTCGCTATGAATGCTCATCAGTATACCCTCAAGCCCACTTTCGGAAGTACTCTGAAATACCGTGATTCTTTCCTAAGCCGTACAATTCGCTTATGGAATGCCCTGCCGAGCTCTCTACTCGTATTTCCTGGTCATTGTAACTTGCAAACATTTAAGACCAATGTACATCGTTAGCTTTCTTTTCTTCCCACTGTGTGCAAACATTTTAGGGGTACTAATAAACAAAAAGAAAACGACACTCATCATTTTTACAGCAAGCGTTGCTGGATATTGTATCACTTATACCCAGCATACTCAAGAGATTAGCGACGTGCCGCACCACGTGGTGCGACAGCAGGAATGGTACTGACTTCTTAGAGACTTCGGGAAACATTCGTTTCGTCTGCCGGCAACCTGAAGAGTCATGCTATCTGCAGTTATGCACATATGAAACCCACCTGCCAGTGAAGGTCCTAACCATGGAAGCAGGCCAACTTAACGTACTCGTAGGTTGGGATCCTGAAAAATTCTCTTTTGAGCCTTGCCTAGTAAAATCATCGGCGATTTCATTTCTCTTGATCTTATTGTGACCTGGAAACCAGGCAAGAAAGACGCAAATTTTTCTAACGAGCAGTGAAATCTATCCTTGTCGTCTTACAAAAAGGCAACAGCACCGCCGTGAAGACCCGACTATATTCCTTTTCTTGGCCCGATTTTAGCCGAAGATATTCCTGCGCACAGGGAAGGTCAATTTCTTATTTTTTCAACAACACGAGTTCTGCGTCATTGTAAAACCAAAGTCAAAAAGCAGTCGGCAAGCAAGGTTATCAAAAATCTACCAAAGACCACATCTTTTTAAATGGAAGATGGCTTTGAGAGTGCAGGCAATCATATGAATATCAAGACCGTTTTTTGGAGTGTGGTAAAAGATGCAATAACGTATTTTGGTGAGAGCTTGATCCAGAGTACCCTTCTCGGTGTCTTGCCCAGAGCTCCTTTGCATTGCCAGAAGGCCGACAGCGCCTTAAAGGGTTTCGACGTAGCATGGTTCTTATCCCGGATGACACCAAAATACTTAGCTTCGTTGGAGAATCGACATTAGATGAGTCCTACCTTTCGTCCGCGTAAAGAGGTTTGCTAGGTTAGATGGTTCAGCATTATAGAGCAAGACTAGAAAGATGAAGATCAACACAAGATTTGGCGAATACACTGTAGACCCTAGAGTGCTATAAAGCATATCTAACCGGCATCCAAGAAGGGCGATGGAATGGACCGAGCGTAAAAACTGCAATACTCGTACATCGCGTCGTCGACCTAAGCATGATGCTGAAATCATCCTAATCAATTTTAACACAAAGCTAGAAAAGGATGACTTCTTTGGTCGCGCAGTCGGTAAATACAGACTGCATAATACTGACCCCAGCAACGAATATTGGCTTATCGGCTTCCCTTCGGGTCAAAATATCATCTAAGATTTAAATCTCGATATTTATTAGAGGGCCTAGTGGTCTTCTATTTAATCTAATACCAGCTGGATTAATCACTGCACGTATCCATCATTCTAGGTATCAGAACTTTACGGGGGGCTAACATTGACTAGGACCATTACCATGTTGTGGCCAAAGCACGAATGGAAATTCTTAACGCCCGTTGAAAGAGGAAACACCGCGAGGAAGCTTAAGCTCAGAAAGCTGCAATCGCAAAAAACGGTCGAGGTCTTTGGAGGTCAAGTGTCCTTCGCTGGATCGCCAGCACCTTGTCCCGAAACCTAGTAGCAAAGCTGCCAAAAATGCCGCCTCTAAGCTAGATTTCGCCCGAGGTGGTTGACAAACAGGGGAACATAAGTTCGCAACTATACAGAGTGCCATGTATAAAAGGACTATCTTGCACAAGATATTGAAAAAATTAGTAGTTCGACGCCCTCCAATATTCAACACGATTGGCGTGGCTTTTTAAGGATACCTGGAGAACGATCGAGTAACGTATAGGTCAAACCCAACATACGCTTATCGTTGGTTCAGTATTAGATAGCTATGCAGGACACGTCACGAGGAGGCGAGGTTTCGGTTTTGTCCACTATTCCAGATGAACTAATAGCTATTATTATGGCTACTTATGATGGGTCAAAGTGTCAAATACTGTATAGCGAAAGACCGTCTGGGGATTTCGAAATGCAATGTAATGAAGACAAGACAATATACTGTCAGAAATATTGCTTTTATTGGTAATTACCGAAGTATTACGTCCTGCTTGACTTAAGGAAACGTAGAATATCGATGGATTTTACCATCAAACCTGAAGCATCTGAACTAGGCTAAGAATGTGTGTTTTACCTTTCACTGAATTATGAAGCTCCATGGAATGACATCATGAGTGAAGGGAGAGATATACGTCGGGGTTTGAAAATTGATTTGACAATAAGTCCTACTTCTTTAGTTTAAGTTTACATTGCTGAATATTTTGTAAGTACCGTCTCGTCTAGTGGCGGAAGTGACCAGGAGACAAAGCAAAGTCCGCGCTTGAACTGTTGTCCGGGTGTTAGAGTCCAGTGTTGAGTTCGTGGCGTGGAGCAGGTGGAAAAGGTCTACCACTATCATCTGAAAGCTGTAAATATTCGTCAATTAGTGTCTGCGAAATACGAGTACCGGAGATTTCTGGCCCGATTAAGACTCTGACGAACAGTCTTAGGAGAGAATAGGGCAGAGATTTGTTGGCACAATCATTCAAAGACGGAGGTGGCAGGCTATTGGCTACATAAAGAGGGCAATTCCACTGCTAGTAACACTCTGCATAATGCACTGGATTTCGCTAACCCAAGATGGTAAAAGAGCTGATCGACTGAGGAATATATGGCGCGGACCAAGCAGTACATATCCGCAAGTGGAGAAGGTAACCAATATTGCCAGACAAGGAGTACCAAATTTAATAGCACCCCGTCAACAAGCTCAATTTGTCGGCCAACTTTTTTCATCGATCACCAGGAGGAGAAGGATCCCTACACTCTGCTTCGCAACAACAACTCTCTCTGCTACGGCACCTTTCCTCATTCAGTTGTAAACAAAATCGGTACCGAAGCTCATCGCAACATCGGTGGCGTATGCTTACCATTCGGTACAGTGCCCCGATTAATTCGCCATGACAATCATTAACAAACGATCCCTAATTAACATATTTCCATAAATTACTTATTTTTTGACGAAAAAACTAAAAGGAGGAAAAGTTTAAAGGACACCCTCCACCAAAAGATGTAAAAAGGAAGCACCGAGAAAACAGAGAAAACTACGTTTCCACTTTGATAACAATGTCATGTCAGAAACGCTTCCCTTGTTCTTTGTCGTGTCTCTTTAGAACCCGAGATTGTCAGTGTATGTGTATGGAGATGTGCATCAACGCAAAAAAGGATATAAAATAAAATTTCCTGCCATAATAATGCAAAAAAAAAAAGCAAAAAAAAAAAAGAAGAAAAAGAAAACAGGAACTGGTGGTATAAAGAGAACGGGAGAACGCAAAAGCAAAGGCAAAAGCTTTTCGCCATGTCCTCCAAAAAACAGGCTACAGATTAAAAAGACCTTTTGAGTTCATCCCCCATCCTTGGCTATGTTATAAGGGGTCCACCACTACTGCCATCTCCACCGTCGCCACCACTTCTTCATCATCAACATTAATAACGTCCATATAACTGAAATGTACCTAGAGAGAGCTCCGTTTCGGCGAGGACAAAAGCACAAAACTCTTCTTGGTTCTTGGTTCTTCTTCATCGTTGAGCCAACCAACAGCAGTAGTATTCTTCCAGCAGTACTCGGCAACGGCGAACCGGCTACAACGATATTGATGGTAAAACCGACGACAACGGCTCCGACTACGGCTGTGAATACAACGACGACGACGACGACGATGACGATGACGACGACTAGGAACCGACAATGAGTAGAGAGATGCCATTATCGCAAGCACACAACTTAAACTAGAAAGCGTAATAGGAATTTCTATACTAAAGCGAAAAAGAAGAAGAAGACGAAGGAAGAAAAAAAAAAAAAACAAAAACAGCGTCCTCCCAAGACTCATACTTCCCAAGCAGCTGGCAGCAGTACCTACTCACGGTGAGTGAGTGTATCTGATGACGCCCGTTTTTAGTAGGAGAATGAAGACTCAACCAAACGACCCATCTACTACCCACCCACCAGCTCATCGTCCTCTTGCAGGCCGGTCGTATCTCATAAGACCACACCGCCCTCCATTTCCTCCTCCAGCCATCCCCCTATCCAATTGTATCCAGTCTGATTCTGATGCTGAGCCATCAGCCATCAGCCATGGCCCATGAGCCATCCGAGCAATGGAAGATTCCTATAACCATCGCTATAGACTTGGATATGGTTATATGCGCTGCGGAAGGTTGCTTGTCGGTTGTCGGTTGTTGGTTGTTGGCTGCTATTACTACGATGGTGCCATGGGTTCCTTTGTGCTTCTCTTCTCTTGTGTGGTGCTTTTGGGTGGTATGTAACTACGGTTGTGTACCAGCATTCTACTGGCAGATGTGTTATAACTTGAACTGCTAAGCTATAGAGTAGTAGCTCTATAGCTATATAGATACACCATTGGTGGACCGTATAAAGTTGGGTTGGTGTGGTACAATCGTTCCATGTGAGCCACCAGCGAACCGAACCGAAAACTACTTGGATTCGAATTCGGGTGGAAGTGTATTTTGTACGTTTATGTGCGCATGAAATTCTATGATTGTACCGAGAATAAGGTAATTTCGTTGTGTATGCCATGCTAAAGTCCTGCTTACACTTTTTTTTTTAATTTTTGAATTGCAAAGATGATTTAACAATTTGCTCTATCCGATTGTAGTTTTAGACTATGCCTTCGAAAGTGTTAATTCTGGCAATCTTTTAACATTCTCCTCATCTAGTCTAGTTAGTACGACGAAGGAACTGAAACTCTTAATGCTGCTCAATGTGTTCGTTATCAAGGATTCACAACCAACTTGAAAGGTCACCGTTTTGATAGCCCGATAAATGTGAATGGCACTAAATGCTCCCAGAAAAACTTATAAAGTCCGACCCAATATGGTTTGAGTGCTTCATATCTTAGCAGGATTAAATTGTCGTCTTTAAGATAGCTGTCACTCGCATACACATTTTGTAAGGTTAGGTTAGGTTTAGGGGCGGCCTGCACCGAGAAAACTCACTTAGACCAGAGAAGACTCGTTGCGATTTCTTTGTTAACCTCAGCCAAAAAGCATCACTTTTTGAGTGCTAATATTCTAAAATTATCCTTCACAATCATCATATCTGTTAGCATCTTTTATAGACGAACCTACAAGACTGGCATCTTGTTGATGTTTCGATCATATCTTATCATATCTCCTTAAATCTTGTAAAAAATGTGTCCTGAACGTTGCAGTAACTGACCGTTCAATGACTTGCTTACTAGTGAATACGGCCAAAAAAAGAATTATCCATAAGGGAATATCAAAAAATGTAGTGTCACCAAAGTGAACTTCGCTGAAGTAGCGTCTATTCTTTGTGCTGTGTCTTGGGAAGACATTCTTGATGAATCTGATCCTTCCATTTCATACGACCTTTTTATAAAATATCTAACCAGTCATCGTCCAAAAGGTTAGAGCCCTGGATAACTCCGGACCTCCTAATCAGTCAAAAATATAAGCTCCGATTGAAATGTATCAGAAATCCCATAGATGTTAGTTTGAAATAAGGCATAAACTTCCACAATGCCGGGATAACTTTTACAGAAAGAAATTTAACGAAGCTAGAGGGAATCTAACAGATAATTGCAAACTACTCAATAACCTTCTCATTAGGCGTTCCTCCTCGAATAAACCTACAACGATTACCTTTAATGATCGTATCGCTTCTGATAAACTTGAAGTTGTTGCAATTTTCGATAATTACGAGTACTTATGCAACATTGTCCATTCGAATCCCTCTACATCGTCCTGCCGGAATTCCAGTACCCTGAATACACAATCAGCACGAAAGTGCTTAAAGCTGAACCTTTTTCTTTGAACCCATTACAGCCCTAGAGCTGTTAAAAAATATAGGCACTGTAAAAAATTCAAATCCCTGTGGTCTTGATGCATTTCCAACTGCATACGAGTTTGATGCGCTCTCTGACTCCATACAAAGAATTGTATCTTTGTATCCTCATACCGAAATCGTGATTACGGGCGATAACAATATACACAAACCTGGGTGGTTTCGGCATTCTGGACAGACAACACCCGAAGGACGGTATGTTGAGAATTTCCCTGCGTAAAATAATTTGATCCAGCTTGTAAATTAGCCCACACGAATACCAGACGTTGATAGTCATACCGCCAACACCCTGGACTTGTTTTTAACTTTTCATCTTGATACGTACTCCGTTGATGTGCTCTACCGTCTAGGCTCGTCGGACCATTGTGTCATATCAGCTAATTTCTCGTACACCCACCACACAGTTAGATAAAAGATTCCTCAAAGAACCGTATTGCAATACGAGAAACCCAACTGCAGCGGTCTTACCAGCTTCTTTAGGAATTATAACTGGTCGTTATATTTCCTCGATCAAAGACACTATTCTGTTCGGAATGAGATGCTTTATCCCTCATCGACTCGAGCTGTAAAGAGGCTGTCAGGGTTAGAGAAATATTTTTTCGGTCCTACAAGACCAACCCGACAGAGGAAAACCGAAAAAAGTTTAAACGAGCCAGAAATGACTGCAACGCCTGTCTCAAGCGTGTGAAATTCCAATACGAGCAAAAAGTGAGGCAAAGTCAGTTCAGTTTTTTTCAGTTTATATGCATTTTTATTGTATTACTTAATTTACTCTTACTTGCTAGACAAAAAATGCTTAAAAATTAGCTTAATTAACTTAAAATTCTCTTATTCTAGCTTACTGACCCCATGCGGGCACTCTAAGTTAAACCTAACACTTAAATTATGTCTTTCGACGTACCTTACTACTATACTATACTATTTCTATTCCTTATAATTAAAACTAAGAAAACATTTTTTCAAAAAAAAAACTTAGTAACATGACTTTTTTTTATATTTTATTATAAAACTTAAAACCAAAATCCTAAAAACTACCTAAAAATAAGTCTTAATGTACTTAAACTACTTACATCTAGTACATACATATATATATATATATACATAATATATATATACTTAATATATAAATATATGTATATATATATAGATGTATGTTTTTTTTTGAATTTTTTATTTTTATTAATTTTTTTTTTGGTTTTTATATATTTTTTTTTCTTAAATCTAACTTACTCCTACTTAAAACTATGTAAGCCGGCCATGGCTAAAAGAAAAATTAGGCGACCCACTTTGCTTCACATGAAGCTACTAAGAATTGGAAGAAGCATCCCATTCTTCTAAAAGCCACCAAAATTGTTGGTGCTGCCGAGCAACATCCCTCATGTCGCGACTCCCTACCGCTCTACTGAACCGGAGACGCTCCGCACTGACGTGTGCGACGTCTCTGTCGTAGTTGAGTCGCCTGTCCGCAGCTGTTCGAGCAATGTGGAAGATTAGCGGCACAGCCAATCTGTCCTGGATCAGACCTTTGCTATCAAGGTAGAGAAACGCTTCTGGAGGAACATAGCCGTCTAAGCGAACTCTCTCGTGATACATATAATTAGGGTAGTAAGCCCCGGAGATCAGGTTGTTCGGTGAGGTCATTGCTCTTGCAATGTGCCTTCGAGTCAACTTAATAACAAAATTGTCCACTCTTATTAGGTTCGCCCTATTGTACAAGACCTCATTGCGATAGAATTTTATGTACTCAGACTCTGGTGTTCTGTATAACCGAAGACAAGCCCTAAGGCAAGCCCTCTCAAACACCCGAATCTTTTCCAATAAACTTGCTCTCACGTTGAACCACACGGGACATCCAAACACAAGCATAGGCCGGATAAGGGCCATGTAGCAGAAAAGTGAGGCAAAAAATACTGCATTGTGCCACAGGCAGTAAAAATGTTTGGTCGTTCGTCAGAAATATTAGAAATTCTATCTCATGCTCATGCTTCCTGCACACTTTGCGACTAGCTCAACACTCCCAGATTGTGTTTTGTCCTCGCCTACACTTGCGTACGTCGCATCTTCAATGGGACGAATCCACTTTCACACTCGTATACCACAGTAACAAGAGCAGTTAACGATCTGAATACACATAAATCCGCTGGTCCAGATGGTACATCCTCCCTTCTTCTGAAGAGGTGTTCTTCCTCGCTGGCAAAACCACTGCGTAGGCTTTTTCATCAATTTTCATCAATCAATTCTTCGGCTGTAGAGCAGGAACGGCAGCTCAATAAATTCAGATATTAACAGCATAACCAATTGGGGAACTATCAACAGAGTGGGATTTAATGCTTCCAAAACACAATGCTGTCTGCTGTCGTTAAAGCGAAATTTAAACACCCAGCCATTATCCAAGGATGGCACTTGCATCGTCGAAACCGATAAACTTTCCATTCTCCGTACGTGTGTCAATGACAACTTACGTTGGAATGACCACATATTCGGTGTCGTCAAAAATGCTGCAAAATGTCTAGGTTTCCTCAAGCGATGTAAGAAATACTTTACCCCCTCTGATCTGGCCTCAATGTATAAGGCATTCATCCGCCCGAAGTTGTGGTACAATGCCGGGTGCGCCCAAAACATCTCTACACCTTCTAGATAGGATTCAAAATCGTGCGATAAAACTCATTGGTGATACTAATATCAGTCAATCAATCGACAGCCTCGAACACCGACATAATGTCTCCTGTCTCACTTTGTTTTATCGCTGTTTCCACCACCAGTGGAAATCGCCAGTAGCATTCCGCTCATTCAAACTTTCAACCCGTTTCGCTATGAATGCTCATCAGTATATCCTCATGCCCATTTTTATACGTACTCTGAAATACCGTGATTCATTCCTAAGCCTTATGGAATCGATCGCTGTATTTCCTGGTCCTTATAACCTACAAACATTTAAAAACAATGTACATCGGTACCTGTTCTTTCTTCCTCCCTAAATTTCCTTCACCCGCGCTGTGTACGAACTTTTTAAGCGTACACAAACCCTTTGAGCGCGCACTCATTATAAAAAAAAAATCCATTCCACGCCTTGTTGTTGATGTCCTAGCTGACATTTTTAATAAAAGTGTCTTATCTGGAGTCTTCCCCAAAGCCCTTCGCTTCTTCTATCAATTACTAAAATCTTAGTCCTTAGCTTCCCGAATAAAATATACTCGTATTTCTCTAGCTCATTTCAGTTTAAATTTCAAAAAGGTAAAATATCGGAAGATGCACTGTTGAATTTGTGTTAACAAATCCCCAAGACCTTGGATGACACACACTGGACAGCAGGTCCAGCAGGTCCAGCAAATCATTTGACATGGTAAATCATAAAATCCTGTTGCGGAGTGTTAAAAATAGTGGGTTACTAGGTTTTATCCTCAAGTGGTTCGAGTCATACCTTCAGGAGTAAAGACTGAAGACATTAGGAGTGGCAAAAAACTTATGACTATAGGGGTACCTCAAGGATCTGTTCTGGGACCGATTCTTTTTCTGATCTATGTATATTAACTCAATTGTTAAACTACCTTTCAAAGGCCGTCTCACTGCTTTTGTAGATGATATAGGCTGAACTTACGGTACAGTAAGTCCTCTAAATTTAATTGCTAATCTAAGTTCGGATTTGGACTTGCTTATAACTAGATTTGCTGTTCATAAACTGATAATTAGTTCTAGAACAAAGGTAATGTTTTTAAATTTTTCAGTGCAATGTGATTTTGATCCCGAAGTGTTTTTTTTTCATGCACCTGAATTCCAGAATCTTAAGACGGTGCGCTGCTTCTACTGTCCATGCTCTTCCAATATAATGCAAGATTTTGTAGCGGTCTGACCTGCAGAGAAAAATGTATCCAAATTGAAAACGTTAGAGAATTTCAACACCTTAGCTAAATTATTGATCTTAGAATGTGTTTCCATAATCACATATACGACTTAAGGCAATATTTTCGGGAAACTCTGAGGCATTTCTCTTACCTTAAGAATGTTAGATCAAAAGACCCCCTTAAAATAATTTATTGTGGAATCTTCCATTCCAAACTTCAATATGGTGTTACTTGTTGGAGCGGGATCTATCTGAACAATATGTTATAAGAAAAATGTGTGCGAAAAATCGCTTATATAGATCTGAAAATTCTTCCTTTCCGCTGTCTATAAAAAATTATAATATACGTTGTAATCATTGAAATCGGGTAACTTCCCTTTCATTCCGGACCATAGCTTATAAAAAATTGAATACTGTTGCATTGAGTTGCCTTTTAACTTGCTGCCTCTTTGGCTAAGAACTATTCGTCTTCCAAAAAGATTTATCAAACACTGACTTCTAGTCCTAGATGTCTGAACCCTGGAACACCCCGTTCATTGCTCTTGATATTTCGGTGTCTTCTTCTCTTCCCTTTTAGATTAATCTAACCATAATCAAACTTTGCTGCATTTTTTTAACACTCATTTAACTCTCTCTGGGCCTTGCCTAAGACCGGTCAAAAGACAGTCGACGCAACGATCACGAGAATTCCAGTAAGTGTAGTGCAAAAGGACCACTTCTTTTTAAATTGAAGATGGCTTTGGGATTGGAGCTTATAATATGAATACCAAGGGGATCCAGCCGTTTTTAGGAGTCTGGTAAAGCAACATTGATTTCACAGTTTATTCCACCAAACAAACGACGTTTTAGATATACATATCCTGTCTTATCACAGCCATCTAAATCAAGCGAATCCACTTCGGCGACAAGAGTCATGTTTTACCTTACTTAGCTTTGTTGGAAAAACGGATGTTGATGCCATCTTCTAATAAATAAAACATGAGTCTTGAGAAGATTAAGTCGAACAACTAGTGGAGGTTCTGGACTGCTGAAAAACAGATATTACCGGCATCCAAGAAATGCGATGGGATGAGGCGGACAAAAAGAGGATAAAAAACTGCAACTTACTACGGCGATTGTTATCGACGGCAAGAGAAACCCCTATTTGGACGCGGATTTGTTGTTAGAGGCAGACTTAGGCAAGAAGTCTTGAGTTTTTCGACGAGTTTTTCGTGAACGAGTGCCTCGTAACAATCTGAATTAAGGTTAAATTTGCCAACATTAGCTTTATAAGCGCGCACGTCCACACAGAGAAGACAGATGACGACACCAAAGATAACTTCACGAGGTATGCCCTAGCTATGAAAATAAAATTGTCCTCGGCGATTTTAATGCAAATCACGGTTACGGATACTATGAGGAAGTTTGACGTCGGACGGCTACTATCGCAAGAGATTCTTTCCCGATCGAATCTCCCTTAATCTTTAAAAAGGTCCATGCCGTCAGCATCAAGTATCGAAGACCAGTGGCAACATTGCCAAAAAGTTATCAGAGATGCCGCCTCTGATGTGCTGGATTTCAAATGGCCACCACAACGATACCCCTGGTTTGACGACGAGTGCCGGCAAGCATATGCAGCTAAGTAAGATACATACATATAAAGCGGCGCTGCGTAGAAGGACTAGAGCTTCTCACGAGCTCTACGAGAAGCGTGCGGTCGAAGAAATTGAGAGATGCTACTGAAGGAATGAGACCGAAAGCCTGTAGAGACGAACAAGGGAACATCGTGGTAGAGGCGCAGTCGATACTCAAGATTTGGAAAGGGCATTTCTGTAGACTGTACAACGGCGATGACGAACCGCTTTTGGGGAGAATGAACATTTCAACGTGGGCGGTGTAAACCAAAAATTCCACCTGACCTGGATGAAGTGAAGATTGCCATATCTAAACTTAAGTCCAACAAAACTGCTGGAGCGGGCGGCCTTAATGCCGAGCTATTCAAAGCGGCAGGCGGTGACATGGTAAGGAGCATACAACAACTCATCTGTAAAATTTGGTCAGACGGAAATATGCCCAACGAATGGAACCTCAGCGTTGTTTGTCCAATCCTCAGAAAGAAAACCCTCTGAACTGCGCCAGCTCTATAGGCATCAGTCTTCTTAACATCGCCTACAAGATTCCCTCTTTTTGTATTGTGTGAACGCCTGAAGGTCTTCGTCAACAACCTGATGGGTCCGTATCAGTATGTCTTCACGCCAGGTCCACCATCGACCAAATATTCACACTACGTCAGATCTTGGAAAAAACCTGTGGGTTCCAAATCAATATATAGCATACCACCTATTCATCGATTTTAAGGCCACGTATGATAGCATCTACAACGACGAGCTATACAGAGCAATGTCTAGTTTTGGCATCCTTGCCAAACTCGTCCATGTGTGAAGGGTGATATGGAGAATGCATGCTCCTCTATCGAGTTCAGGATTGAGACAATGCCATGCGCTAGTTTATCAAAAGTCTAGTCAATTACTGTTATATGCCGATGATATTGACATAATCAGAAGAAAGCAGGGTGATGTCAGTGGCGCTTTCGTGAGCATTAAGATGGAAGCAGCGAAGATGGGTCTAATTGTCAAAGAGGGCAAGACCAAGTATATGCTGTCAATCAGAAAGGATGTCTCGGACAGAACGTCACCCTGGACAGATTTAACTTTGGGGTGTTTAAGGACTTTGTGTACCCAGGCTCCGTTATTAATTCAGACAACAACACCAGCGCAGAGATAAAATGAAGAAAAACTCTTGCCAATCGCTACTTCTTTGGGCTAAGAAGGCAATTGACTAACACAGTCCCCTCTGGAACAACAAAAGTGACCCTATATAAGACGTTAATATTCCCAGTCTGCTCTAGGGTGAAGAGGCATGGACTTTATCAAAGGTGAATGAGGGTGCTCTTTGCTGCTTTGAATGGAAAATTCTTCGTGTGATTTACGGTCCTGTTTATATAGACGGTAAGTGGAGGAGGAGATACAACAATACAACTGTACGGGCTGTACAGCCGCATTGACTTAGCCAGTAGAGTGAAAGACCAACGATTCAGGTGGCTGGGTCATGTCATGAACAGCAATGCTCTGCTCCGGAAATTCTTCGAATCCGCCTCCGACGGACAGCGTAGTAGAGGCAGACCGCAATTCAGATGGCGCACTCAAGTGGAAAGGGACCTCAGCAAACTTAGCGCACTAAACTGGAGGCAGCTAACTAAAGATCGAGCTGGCTAAAGACCCTTGTTGATTGAAAACGCTTGCTGGTTGGGTCACAGGTCCACCCCGGACTGTTTCGCCCCCTTGAAAAGAAGAAGCGGGTAAACTTTCATTTATTTTAAAATATTGGCGAACAATGAAAACGCGTTTTTCTTTCGTGTAGCGATCCATGTTTAAAAACCCTGAACCCTCAAATCAAATTCAAATCTTGCGTGAATTTTCGGACATCCTTTAGTTAATTGACTGTTATGGCCCATAGAAGGGGACACCATCATGTGATGCAGCTATCCCGACTGACATAACTCCGAGCTAGGATCCTACAAGTTTTGTGGTGTTGTAATGTGTCTTTTATTAAGAAACTGATTTATCAATATACAGGTACTTAGATGCGCTTTTACTCCCAGATTTGACAGGGCTTCTGCTATCGCCTCTCGCAAGGATAGTCCCCATAGCATATTAGAAGTATTTTCAATTAGATATGTTATCCTGTGCTGAGCGGTTTGTACGGAAAATATTTGGATTTATGCTTTAACAGAGACGTGTGTCAATCAATCTTTTCTAAATTGCCGACAAAAGGTCGATAAACATAGGAACTTCTTTCTGCTTTACCTCTGATCTGCATCTATAATCTAGAGAAGATCACCGATCCTAGGCCCATCTTATATTATTTGCAGCAACTGAAGCGGTAAATCCACGTTCTGAAATCAATTTAGAAGGAGACATTGTGCCAAAGTTCGAGAAATTTAAATACTTAGGCTCTGTCGTTAACCACCAAGGAAATTGCGATGACGATATCGCGCATAGAGTCGGTGTGGGGTGGCTTAAATGTCCCGAAAACTCCGCTGTATTTCACAACAGGAAAACGCCGCTTAAAGTTACGAGTATATACGACAGTCGTCCGTCAAGTTTTAACGTACACATCGGAATGTTGGAGGATATACGAGAAATATAAAGGAAAGAGACAGCGATGGAAATGAAAATGCTACGAATGTTGGAGCACGTAAAAAAACGTGATCTTATAAGGAGTATGCGCATCCGCGGAAGTCTCCACATTAAGGAACCGATTTTAGAGAAACTTCAGAATGAGAAAATTCGCTGGCTTTGCCATTTTCAACGAATGTCATCGGTCCAAAAAGTGATAGACGCTCCAGCTCCAAAGAGAGGCTCCGAAAGAAAAATAATTGGATTAGTGAAATGCGAAAACATCACCAAGTTCTTCGTCTCATTAACGAGATGACCAAAAATAGAGTGGCCTATAGAAAGGTTCTGAGGTCCGCAAATTTAGCCAGCTCCATCAGCGGCGCAGTAGGTATCAATGCAGATACGTGGGAGAAATATGTGATACCTATTAGATATACATTGGGAATCATACGAGCGAAAGTTGAAGGATCTTCTTGTGACATACATAAGTTCCGCTAAGAATCCATCGCTTTCCCTTCTAAAATCTTGACTCTTGATATTCTACGAGTACCAAGGTGGTTTCGGCTGCACAACTCCGATGTTGTGGTGCCAAAAGGAATGTTTTTTACATGAGTCAAGGTCTGGGCCAATAGGATTTACAGCACCATTAGCTTTCCATAGTCAAATTCACATTTAATCTGATACAGATCCCAACTCCTTGTCAAAGTTTTGGCTGCTAGTTTCACTACTAACGCTATCGAACATAAAGAATGTTGTGGACATTGCGGTCGGCTTGCTTCATCACAATTTTTGTAAAAACCCAGTCGATATCGTCATAAATTGTTTGCGGACTTTGCGTCTCTTTGTTAGAATCTTAAAAATCTTGTTAAATGTTGTTTTGGAATGTTTTAATACATTTCACTATCACCTACTCACATAGAGAATAATTTTTAGCGTACTTAAAAGGAAAACTACAATGTGAACGTAGCCTTAAACTAATACCGTTCTTTCCCTCATACCATCTGCGTAATCCAACATCCATCGACACACAGAGTACTCATATACACAAAACACGGCAGATGTTGAAGAGGAGCCAAGTATGAGGGTTTATTCCCGTGCTTACATTTGTATAGTTACGAAGCTCAGATACATTATGTACCCTCCTCTGCTACATCGAACGACTCATAACATCACAGCGCACAATCGTTTCAGTGCAGCAATACCTCGATGCGGGGGAGTGAAGAGTGAAGAGTGTTCAGTTTGTCAGTGGTAGAGAGAAATAAATATAAAATTCGAGATACTACCACTTTGTCTGTTGTCCCGCTTTCCCCCATAACGTCCTTCAACAGCATGAGGTATCTCATTGAATCTCGTTTTTCGTTGGAACGTATTAAAATCGTACCAACCAACCAAACGTCTAACCGGCTCACTCGTTAGTCGTTACTGGGATTCAACATCGGCTAAACGACAAACTGACTGTCGGTCCAAAGTGCTTTCTGCCTGGTGGATGGAAAATCCAGATGATGAAACAACAGCACGTTGTCATGTGCGATGAGGAGGAAGAGAAAATACTTCAAGATACAGATATGTACAGCGAACTCTGTTCAGCACCACAACATCACATCACAGCACAGCACAGCATAGCACAATAGCAGCAGCATCCAGTATCAACGAAGGACTGAACTGGTAGAAGAAATTGCAGAAAATTGGTTTCCACTTCTGTATCTCGAGGTCCTGATTCCCTGTCAAAAAAGGTTCCAGGGTTTGCTTTTGTTTAGAATGCTCCTCAAGGAACTCGAATCTGCAATGGTAGTATCTATTGAGTATTATAGTTGTTCTCATCCTTCCCTACGAAATGCATATTTTCGCATTTCCTCAAGCATTTGCGGTGCTACCCAAAAGAAGTTTTTGAACAAACACTTCAAAAGGAGATCATTTGCTAATTGTTATTACCCAACAGAATTTAGTTGAACCAAAATCAGTTTCCCCGAAGTTAGAGATTGTTGAAATTGAATCAAACAGCTCCAGTTTGAAATCTCTTTAAAGTTTCCGAAGATTTTTTTTTTGGCGTCCTCTGAGATTTGCGTCATTCAGACTTGTTTTCCGCGTTGCTGTTTCGGTGATGCTTAGAACTCCACGGATACGTGAGGAGAGCTGGCTAATAAGTACCGGCATACCCGTTCTAGAGAACCACTAACAGTCTTGGATATGGAAAAAAGCTGACAATCGGAACCTAGGCACCTTGATGGCTAAAATTTGTATCCAGCATAAGGAATCAATAGGATTCACAGAAGTTAAAATGGTTTCGATTTAGGATGATACAACACCGTCATTCTGGTAGTGATCCAAGTCAAACTAGATTTCTTCACAATAGGGCCACCTTGCATATGAAACTAAAGACCCAGTTAGAGAAGGGTTTTGTGATCTCTTATAACTTAGTCTACTTCTGTGAGTGTGATATCAAAATTGTGTTCACTGACTCTAATCCCAAAATTGGTAAGAAAAACGTCTTCGGCCGTAAAGCTCCTCGGCCGTAAAGCTCCTCGGCACAACAACGGGACGGTTTCCTACTGACTTACCTGAGGTAGCCTGGTATGAGGAGCACTAGATTCTGACATGATGGTATCCACAAAGAAACATTGCTTGACAATCAAATCCAACAATGGACATGTTTGCATTTAAGGGGACGAAGTTCGACGCTGACTTTGAAGGTGGCTTTTAAAAAGCACTGCTATCAAGCCGCAAAAATCTATTCTTTAATGTGAAGAAAATATCTTAGTCGTGCCAAACCGTTGACCAGATATCGAAGATAGTTTTTCCAATTGTTAGGTTTCAGCAGCTGTTAAAGTTATCAATGACATTCACCTGTCAAAATATTGGGTAAGCTTTGCCATTTTATCATGTATCGTTTCACGCTTGCCGAACATGCGTCAATTATTAAAATATATCGACTTTCCGGCTCATCTGTAAATACGCTGAGTGAATTTCGTGGTGAGGTCGGTCATCATCATGGCTTCAGTGTCTAGGCAATTCGTCGGAAAAGTTTAAGCGCGAGCTACCAACCAGATATAGATTGGTGCGAAATGAAGAAAACATCGCCGCGGCTGCAGCCAGTATCGAGAAGACCCAGAATTGTTGATTCGGCGCCGATCAGCTGAATTCGGCCTCGTTAGAGAGTCAACCCGGCTTATTTTGCGGTTGGATTTGAGCCTACATCCGTACAAGATTGTGCTGATGCAAAAATTGAAGCCGGGCGATCATAGACAACGCGGTGAGTTCGCTAATTGGGCGCTGGAAATGTTGGCCGGAGAACTGGATTTTGGCTAAAAAATCATCTTCTCGGACGAGGCCCATCTTTGGCATAGCGACTATGCGAGCAAGCAGAATTGCCATTATTGTAGCGAACACTACACTAAGATTGACTTTATAGTGCGATTTATGGCATGGCGGCATCATCGGACCTTATTCCTTTTAAAGTGAGGAAGAAGACCCGGTTACCGTCAATAGTCAAATGTATAGAGCGATGTTAATCTACTTTCTGTGATCAGCGCTCGACAGCATCGATATATCCGAGATGTGTTTCCTACATGCCATACAAGTGACGCAACGCTCGAAGTTGTGAAGGAGATATTTGGCGGCTGGGTTACCTCACGGCGAGCGTTCATCAATTGGCCGCCGCGATCATGCGCTTTGACACCACTCCTTAGTCTACGCTAACAAGCCAACCACTTTGGACGAGCTCGAGGCCAGCTTTCGACACGTTATTGCTGGAATAAGGCCGCACATATCGGACCGAGTATTTAAAAATTGAACCGACCGCTTGAAGCACTGGCAGCGAAGCCAAGGCGGCCATTTGAATGATATGCTATTCCACACATAATGGCATGAACGTAGCTTCAAAATAAAGCCAGAATCAATTTAGTATCTCACCGTTGTTGTTTTATGTTTTTCTGGTCACGATTTATAAGCATTCACTGAGATACCATATTCAGAAAGATCATCTGAATGAAATATTGATACGATCTTTTCGAAATAATAGGAGGAAGGTACTCGTAAATACTCGTGTAGTTGGAAACTGAAAAACTGCGAGTTGCAGATGTCTTCAAGCAATACTCGTATTCCCCGAAATTGCTTTTAATAAGGTAAAGTGAGTGGTAAGGCAGAAGATAATCTAACTCCAGTCACAAACAACGACGTCAATCCTAATAATATTAAATGTTATGTAGTTAACTTGTAGACATAACAAGAGACCTGCCATCTACATGTCGGAAGTAAGATCATTTCAACACGCAAATATTAAACGTCCTACCAACAGTAAGAGGTTCAACCAAGTTTCTTCACTGTGGAGCAGATAACAATTTCATAATTACGAGCAACACCCTAGGCAGGTTTGTTTATGATATACGTCCCTTTAAGCAGCTCCACAGAAAGAAATCAGGCCTCGTCAAATCTCGGAAACCGGAGGCCTAACGAAATTTGTACTTTTTGAAATTAGCCGATCATCGAAAAGTCCTCGAAGAATCTTTATTGTTGTTCCTGTGGTGTGGACTGTTGTCCCATCATGCTGGAACCATATGTTAGGGTTATTCTGGTATCACAGTGACAGTTTGAGAATAATGATCATCGCCTTCTAAAAAATATGGACCGACGACTCTATTGGCCATATTCCACACCAAGGAGTGCATCTAAGTGGGTGTAATTGATGCAACGCTCTCCGATTCTCCGAACCCCAAATTCGACAGTTCTGTTTATTTAACATGTGATTCGAAAAGTTCCAAAAACTGGCACATAGATGGCAACATACTCGTAACATTCGAATTTTAGCTAGTAGCAACCTTCAAGCGATACGTGTCAAAATTTGCAGACATTTCGACTATGAAAAAAAAAACAAATTTAGTACGTTGATAAATCACTGTTATTTGATGGGAAAAAGTACCGCTAAAACTCAAGAATGGCTTGAAAAGTGTAATAGGGAATCCAACCAACCATTTGTTGCAGGTTTGCTGAATTCAAACTCAGTCGCACGGACACAAATGATGCTGATCGACCTGTGAGCCCAAATAAGGCTGTAAGGCCGGAAAACATAAAAAAAATTCACAAAATCGTTTTGAACAACCATAAATCCAAATTGTGTGAGAAAGCTGGCATGGAAAGATACGAATAGACCGTGTACTTCATATTTTGCACGAGTATTTAGGTATGCGAAAACCCTGTTCGATTTGGATACCACGTGTTGATGATTCAGAGCGCTGTTTGGATCACGCAGTATGTGAGAATGGAGGAAACACCTGTTTGCAAACCTCATAAAAATGTTCACCGGAAAGGGGTATGGCTTCAATGGAGAGGTGATCGCTGAAACTGAAGCGTATTTTGAAGGGTCGAACAAATTGTTCCATAGGAACGTCATATAAATGTTATAGTGGCGCTGGAATGATTGTATCACTCTAGAAGGAGATTACGTTGATAATAAAGTCGACTCGGAGACGTTGTTTTGCATCCCGTAGATACAACTTGATATTAAGTTTTGAAATTTACCTTAGTGATGTTTTCGAAACGCCGAAATACTCGTAACTAGCACGTTTACGAGCAGGAGTTAAGACTCTGTCAGGCTGTACGACAGCTTCTTCATTGGAGCTGTTGCAATACTAAAATGCTGGCGGTATTTTCTTTTCATTGCAGCAAAGCAATAGATCGTGGCGAAATATGAAAATAGAACTCTATATTTTTAACCCGTTCTGGCACTGGGCTTGTAATTTTAGTTAAATTTTTTTATAAAGAGTCAGTCAAAGTTGGCCCACTCTGTATATGGAGTTAGCAGAGAAAACAGTGATGCTCCACTTCTTCGAACTCCAGACTTGGTTTAGACGACTAAGGAGATAGTACCTTAGAACAGATAAATTAGCAGCATATATGGGAAAGAAAAAGATAGAAGGACGCTCCATATGTCCTTAAATCTCCCTTAGCCTTATTATAGGAATCGCAATGTGAAATTTGGTAACAGAAATTATGAAATTGCCATTATTCGTGCACTGTTGAGAAATATTGGGTCTACAAGTAAGTTTCTAGCGTTTGTCAGAGATGGCGCCACCCACCATCGTTATATTTGAACAGTTCTATCGGTGTCGTACATTTTATCGAGCAAAATCATGGCAAGTTTCCAGCCAAATAAACGTCATTTGCGGGAAGTGCTGCTTTTATTCTTTAATATGAAGAAAAGTGCGGCTGAGGCCTATCGTTTGCTTTCGGAAACTTATGGGGCGGAATATATTGGTGAATCGACGTGCCGCGAGTGGTTCAAACGGTTCAAAAGTGGTGATTTTGGAGTTGAAGACAAAGATCGCCCTGGAAAGCCGAAAAGTTTTGGAGACGTGGAATTGGACGCTTTACTGGATGAGGATCCGTGTCAGATTCAAGAAGAACTTGCTGCATCATTGGGCGTCACACAACAAGCCGTTTCCCTGCGCCTAAAAGCACTGGGATTCATTCAAAAGGTTGGAAACTGGGTGCCGTACGAATTGAAGCCAAGAGACGTCGAACAGCGATTTTGCATGTCCGAAATGTTACTGCAGTATAAAAATAAATCATTTTTGCATCGTATTGTCACTGGTGATGAGAAATGGATTTATTATGATAATCCTAAACGCAGAAAATTGTATACAAAGCCCGGCGAGCCCGCCCAATCGACGCTGAAACGAAATATTCACGTGAATAAGGTCATGTTCTGTATATGGTGGGATCAAAAGGGTGTCGTATACTACGAACTGCTTCCGAGTGGTGAAACCATCAAAGGACCATTATATCGAACCCAACTAATTCGTTTGAAGCGGGCATTAAAAGAAAAACGGCCAGAATATGAGACCAGGCATGAGTCCGTCATTTTTCATCACGACAACGCTCGGCCACATGTTGCGGTTTCGGTGAAAAACTATTTGGAAAATAGTGGATGGGAAATTCTGCCTCACCCGCCTTACAGTCCAGACTTGGCACCATCTGACTACCACTTGTTTCGTTCGATGCAGAACGCTCTTACGGGAATACGCTTCAGCTCAATAGAGGAAATCAAAAATTGGCTCGATACGTTCTTGGGCTCGAAAAACGAGAAATTTTTTTTGATCCGGAATTGAATAAATTGCCAGAAAGAAGGGGGAAAGTTGTAGGTTCCGATCTACGATACTTTGAATAAAGCATTGTAACTATGTTTTCATAATAAAACTTTAAATTTTGGAAAAAAATGCTGGAAACTTACTTGTAGACCCAATATAAAATTTGCATTACTGATCGGGCTAAGGCTAAGGTTGGTTCTCAAAGCCATGGACCCTTTAGGATGTGAGTATTTACAGCTTTGAATTATATTTCTGACTCGTGAGGATAAGAGCCGCAATTAAACGGAGCAGGATGTTTGTATTTTTATTGAAAAACAAATGTTATAATCGACTAACCAAGAGAGCCTTTCTACTTGCGGACAAGTCTATGGAAATCTCTGTGCAAACGATTTCTCATCATTCCATTCATCACTTGATGAATCTCATATTGTTGCAGTTAACGCTTCTTCCGATAGCCAAATCTACTTCATAAACTTCTTCTCCAAATCTGGTCCTTACCAAATTAGCTTTTGCAAATAGCGTCGAATGGAGCGCATTCTCTGCAAGAGCTTGAAATAATTGTGTCGATGTTTTTGACAAATAATCGATCGGTGGTGTTAGTGCAGCGTGAATTTCGACGTCGGCTGATTTCCTAATCGTGTCGCGCCAACTGGGCAAACATTCCAGCCCTTAGCTACTCGACTCGAACAGAGTGGAACCACAGAAGACCATCCAAGGCGTGGCCGCTACCGGACTGGTCGTTAGGCCGAGAATATCGCAGCTATATCTGCCAATGTCGCTGAGAACGAAGAAACATCAACCAGACGACGGGTCACGCAATTGGGCATCATCAGACGGACCCTACAGCGAATCTTAGTGAAAGAGTTACACATGTTCCCGTACAAAACAGTGCATCAGTTAATGCCTCCTGACTATCAGTCGCGTGTGAAGTACTGTAAAGCTATCATCAATGTCAACAACGAAGAGGACGATTTTGTGTTGAAAGTCATCATGAGCGACGAGGCGCATTTCTACTTAAGCGGTTACGTCAATAAGCACAATCTTCGTTTCTGGGGCACTGAAAATCCGCGTGTGATGCTCGAAGAGTCAATACATCCACTCAAAGCCACTATACTGTGCGGCGTTCACGCGGGAAGAGTGATTGGGCCGTATTTTTTTGACGACCGTTACTGGCGAACGCTGCATGTCCATGATAAACGACTTCCTATTGCCGGATTTGGATGAGCCGGGCTTACTGAACATGTGGTTTCAACAAGACGGTGCAACTGCACACACAGAACGAGCCACGATGGATATTGTGAATAAAGCGTTTCCTGGTCGCGTAATCTCCCATTTTGGCGATTTGGCATGGCCAGAAAGATCGCCCGATTTAACCATCCTAGACTTCTTTCTTTGGGGCTACTTGAAAGCCCTTAAGGAGAATATTCGACAGGAATGCGAACAGTTATCACCGAAAATCTTGCGAAAACTCATGGAAAATGCGATAAAACGGGCACAAATGTGGCCGGCACTGGCGGCAACCACTTGGCGGATATCGTCTTTTCCACTTAACAGAAACAATTGTAAAGGCCCAAATAAAGATTTTCATCACTCAAAATAATTTTTTTTTTATTTAGTTAAAAAGGAATTCAAACACAAATTTGGATGATTAATTTTGCGCCACATTGTATAAACTGAATAATTTAAACAAGAAAAGAGGTCCGTAATTCGAAAGAATGGCTCCAAAATGCTAAAGAAGAAGAAGAACTAAGCGCATGTGGAAAAACTGCACGGTATTTTAAAGGACGAAAGGCAAGCCTTTTAAGCGTGGACTAAGTACAAGCGGAAGAACCGAAGCTGGTAAAGCGCACCTTGAGTTAGACTATGAACATCGCCAAATAGATGCGAAAAAAGCGATGCCCAAAGCAGGTGTTGTAGCAGTTGATGCATTGTATTAGAAGAAGTACCCTCACAGCCCATATGCAGGCGACAAGCAGTAGAGGAAATGCAATATATGTTACGAGTATATTGAAAATAAGCAGGAATACCTGCCAACCGGGAACAACGAGATTTGTAAAGGGTGTGCCAACAGATGTTGTGGATATCGGCTGTCAATTACTATCATTTCCTGAATTCAATGTGATTGATCTTTTTGACAGATGTCATACATCTTGGCAATTTTAGTCCTGCAGTCGTTTACCACGCAACAATGCATTTTTGTTATTCAATCTTATTACGAAATGGTCGATCTCTAAAAGCAACATTTCGTAAAATTCGTGAATTTTTCGGTCAACATAATCGCCATAGTGAGTCCGGAATTCGTGCAATGGTGAAGCGTTTTGGAGAAATTTGTTCGGTATCGGGTCAAACTCCATATCAGCATGCTCGGTCAGCACGTACACGCCAAAACATCACCACTGTGAGCGAAAGTGTTCAAAACCAGCCAGGCACCTCAATTCGTCGCCGAAAACAATAATTGGGCCTCACTTATGGCACTTTACGGTGAATTTTAATTTCAGCCTTTAGACCATCTACGGATCGCCAGGACAAGTTGTCATCTAAAATGATATTTTCCGATGAAGCCCATTTTAGGATGGATGGGTACGTAAATAAACAAAATTGTCGTTTCTGAGGACCGGAAAACCCATACGAGATTTACGAAAAACCTATGCATCCCAAAAAAGTCACTGTGTGGTGCGGATTATGGGTTGGCGCCATCTTGATCTCGTACTTTTTCGGAGATGAGGCTGAAGCGACAGTTACAATGAATGGAGAACGTTACCGCAACATGCTGACCGGCTATTTTTGTTCCAAAATTGAATGAATTGGGTCTGGCGATCTCTGGTGTCAACAGGATATTGCTACCGTCCACACAAGCCATCAATCAATCAATTTATTGCGTACGAAATTTGAAGATCGCATTATTTCGGTTAGAGGAGAACTTGATTGGCCTCCAAGGTCATGCGATTTGACACCTTCAGACTTCTTCCTGTGGGGTTATTTGAAGAGTAAGATCTATGCCAATAACCCAGGACGTCAAACATAACATTCAAACTGAAATTTGGTGGCCATTACCTGCAAAACTTATTCTGTAAAAAGTCATCAATAATTTTGCTTGCAATAGAAGCCGTGGTGGTCACATGAATGATGTTGTATTCTGTTCATAATTGCCATAGGCCGAGGCTAGTTGATCAATAAAATTCTGTATTAATTTCTCAATAAATGTGTGCTTAATTTGATGAAAACATCCACGCTAGCTGTTGACTCACCCTTTATATGGGAAGGTATTTTAACACTTTATTTGAATTTTATCGCAGCAAAAAGAATGAACCGAGGACTTGCAATCGGACTGGATACCTACCTTCGTAAATAAGAGCCGCAATCGAAAATCTTTGATTGAATGGCTCCCGATTGTGCTCAACAAAATGATGAGAGGCGATCGGATGCCTAATCAACGAAAGGAGAGATTCCTTGTTCTACCGTATAAAGGCAAAGGCGACACGCGAAGCTGCAACAACTATCGATCGGTGAAACTACGTTCGCATACTATTTACGCATTAACTAGAGAGTTCGTGGCAGACAACGTAACATTTTTAAACTCCATGGCAATCAACTCGAGTTTGTGGCCGGCAAATGGCGTGAATTCAAGTTTACGACTGCTGATGGAGAAACATCGCGACCCTTCGGAAGGTCTGTATACCTGTTTTTCTGTCTGTTTTTATAGAGTCCCCAGAGATCTTGTTTGACCGGCGCTAAGTTCCCAAAATGTACCCAAGGCTGTAATTTTTTTCGTGAACGAAAAACTTTGGTTCTGCTTTTGGATTATGTTTACTTGATGTCTTCATTTTTTTCTATGTCGAGAAAATGATATAGGCTAAGTGGCCGCCGCCAAAATTTATGACTCTTCGGGCCGATTTGTGGCATTTTCTATGACTCTTGCCAGAACTTTCGCTGATATTCTCTTTGAGGTCTTCAAGAGTCTGAGGCTTGTTGACATACTCGTAGATTCGTAACTTCAAAAAGAAGTCTGGAACGATTAAAACAGACACTTTTGTCGGCCAGTGCAAATCACAGAAACGAGAGATTAGGCGACCCGGAAATGCAGGCCTCGGAATTTCGGTTGTGGCTCGTGCAGTATGTGCTGTTGCTCCATCCTGTTGGAACCACAGGTTCTCCAGTCTCTATTCATCCAATTGAGGAAGGAGAAAGTCGTTGATCATGGCTCTGTAGCGTTCGCCGTCCAGAGTAGTCGTTTGGCCCGCGCCGTTCTCGAAAAAATAACGCCCGATGATTCCTCCAGCATAAACAGCTCATCATGCAGTAACTTTGAGCGAGTGTAATGGCTCTTCGTGTGTTATACGCAGATTTTTGGTGGTCCAGAAGTGATGATTTCGCTTATTCACATATCCACAGAGATGGAAATGGGGTTCGCCGTTCATGATGATTTTCGATGAAAAGTTGTCTACCTCATGGTCAAGATTCTGGATTCCGCGTTCTTTAGGAGTATATGTCGTGTTGACGTATATTTTGTGTCTGTTTACTACACAAATGTCAAAGTAGAATTGAAACAGAATTTTAAATTAAAGTTGTAGTACAGGAAAGGAGCGTTTCATCTTGCCTTATGTGATACTATAAAGAACTATAATCTCTTCGAAACAAACGAAGTGACTTGTGGTATATTCCCAATTTTCCAAACTTCGTTTACCGGCCGTTTACCGCAAATACCTATTGAAAATAGGGCTTTATCTCGCGTCCCTCTCAAAACAATTCTATTTATTACTATTAGGTGCGCAACTAAGTCAATAGATGGCTCCAGCAATAAGTGCTGGTTGATTTTGACATATCCGAAACGTCATTTGCGAGAAGTGTTGATTTTCTTATTTCATTCGAAGAAAACGGAGGCTGAAGCGCGTCGAGAGCTCCAAAAAGTTTACGGGGATGCTGCTCTAAGTGAAACAACGTGCTGTGATTGGTTCCGTCGCTACAAAGAACTTGATTTCGATGTTGACGACCGTCGGCGTGAAGGAAGGCAAAATCCTTCGAAGACGCTGAATTGGAGGCATTGCTCGATGAGGATCCCTGCCAAACGCCACAAGAGCTTGCTTCAACATTAGGAGTTACCCGCAAAGCCATTTCCAAGCGATTGCATGCGTTGGGAATGATTCAAAAACAAGAAACTTGTGTTCCTTATGATTTAAAGCCTAGGGACTTTGAGCGTCGCTTTTTGTCTGTGAACAACCGCTCTAGGAAGGGTTTTCTTCATCGCATCACGACGGGTGCTGGAAAATGGATTCAGTACAGCAACTCAAAGAGAAGAAAGTCATGGGGACTGCCCGGTCATGCTTCTACGTCGTTGAACTGTTGAAACCCAACGAAATCATCACTGGGCAACGGCATCGACTTCAATTGATGCGATTGGACCGAGGACTGCTCCAAAAACGGCCGCAATACGAGCAGATGCAAGAAAAAGTGATTCTACAGCATGACAACGCTCGGCCTCACGTTGCCAAACCCGTTAAAAACTACCTGGAAACGCTTAAATGGAAAGTCCTGCCCCACCCGCCATATTCCTCAGATATTGGGCCGTCTGATTATTACTTGTTCCGTTCGATGGCACATGGCCTGGCTGATCAGCAGTTCCGCCCATATGAAGACATCAAAAAATGGCTTGATTCGTGGATAGCCTCAAAGATGGGAATAAGTTGTAGCTAGCGATGAGCAATACTTTGAATGATTCATTTGTAACCATTTTTTCACAATAAAGTTGCATTCATAAAAAACTTAGTTGTGCACCTAATATATAAATGCATACTCCAATATTATAGTGATACTGTTTTCTCTGACCCTTCTACAGTGTCTAACTAATTACCTAGTTTCTCCCAGAGCGCATTTAAGCACCATATTATGATTACATCTGTTATTATTGATTTCCCTCGAAGATTACCCATCACATGTCCTATGGTCTTTTATAAATAGAACAAATCTAAAACAATTCTTTCATAATCCCCTCTCATAGAAAAGTCATAAGAATGATGAAAAAGCTACTGGCCTACTGATAAACTTTCAAGTATTCCTAAGCCCTTGGAGAGTATAATTTAAATTGGAAATCCATCTTTCCTCCCAACCACCATTCTTAAATGTCGGTCTAGGAATAACAATTTAATTAGATTTGTTCCCGGAAGTCTATGTGCATCATGGGATGGGAAAAAAGTCGACGTAGTCCCTTCTGGTTTCAGTAGAGTCTCGAGAAAGAAAAAGAAATCAAGTTCATCAGTCAACTTTTGCATGGAAACACGCCAGTATAAGGTCACACTTCGATTCACCATTTTCCGTTCTATAACTATTTACCATTTCAGGAGTCCCTCAAGGCAGCCACCTTGGCCCATTAATCTTGATTCACGCCAGTATCGTTATTAAACAAACCTTTCCATTGATGTACGTAGACGATATTCCATTTCGGGGCGAACCTGAGCCGCAACTAACTTAGTTAATTGGCTAACAGATGCGCATTCTAAGTCGGACCCCTTCCATTGTGCGCGCCGCCTAACGCGCGGTTTTCCTTCGATTCAGAAAATAATTGGCGCCCATTCACTCTACATGTCCTAGCCATGTAAGACCGACTGACTAGCTCGATGTCGCTGTCCTCTAAAGCCCGTCAACGCAAACGGGACCGAATATCTTACGAAGAATATTCCCTCGAAACGTCCGTGGGTAATCTTCATCCGTTTTCGATAGAGCGTATTCTTAGGCGCCATAAATTCGGACTGGGATGATCGAGGACTTATATGGTATAGAGTCTGCTTATTTGTCAGGGATATGACCTTTCTACTTTATTGCTTCCTTATCCCAAAGAAACAGCGATTGGCAAGGGCGGTTCTTCGTTTTATTTCTATTGAGGTAGAACATCTACCTTGATAGCAGAGTCGAGGTAGACAAAGTAACTTACTACCTCACATGTCGACTCAGACATTCTGTCCAATTCGTCGATGTTGTGTGTCCCTTCTTGTTGATATACTTTTACGCCTTCATTTAAATGTAAAACCCATTTGGCGGCTTCTGTTTCAATACTAACGAACGCACTGGTGACAGCCCACTGAGTTCTGTGAGTCAATTATATAGTCAATGCCATCGGCGTACGCAAGCAGGGGGTCATCCAACAAAAGATGCCATTTTAAATAGTGTTGGATAGCCAGGTGTGCACATTTCGAGACGATCACAGGAATTGGGCCTATCCGCAACCACCTTGCACAACATTTTGCATAAAGATCTTGGCCTACATGCTTATGAGGTCCAGTGGACACAAGAAGCCAGCACACTACGCACAAAGCGGTACTTTCGCTGATTGGATGCTGGAAATGCATAAACAAGAACATGGTGTTTTACAGAAAATTGTTCTGAGTGATGAGGCTCATTTCCATTTGTCTGGACTCGAAAACCCAAGAGAACAATCACTCCCTCCACGATGAGTGACAATTTGTTTTGAGCTGGCGGTTATTGAGCCTTATTTTTTGAAAAAAACGATGCTGTTGCGACCGTTTCAGTGAGTGGAATACGTTACAGAACGATGTTGACTGACTTTTTTTTTGAAATTGATGCTATGGATGTGGACGACATTTATGTACAGTAGGACGGCTGCACATGCCACAAAGTTGGTGAAAAAATGGTTCTATAGCGTGATAAATTTCCTGGACGTGGGATTTCTCGAAATGGAGACTTTGTTTTGGCCGCCGAGATCGTGCGATTTAACACCGTTAGACTTTTTCTTTGGAAGTCAGTTAAAGATAAAGTCTACGCCAATGCTCCATCAATGATTCGTGCGCCGAAAGAAAATATCAGAGCTGTTATTCGCGAAATGCCAGCCCCAGTTAATCGCAGACTTGATGGAAAATTTCATCAAAAGAATGGCTATTTGTAGACAGAGTCAAGGCTCATATTTGGCAGGTATTGTACTCCATTACTAACGTCAGAGTTTGTAGTTTAGAGGAAAATAAAAATATCACCAGTTTTCATAAAAATTCATAGCAATTTGCTACTGATTTACAATGACGCCTCTATAATTGCATTAACTTTTGAAAGATTGGGCCTCACTTGTTGGCTTGTGAGTTTCACACAATTATTTCCAGTCTGACGTTAAAGAAGTCACATTCAAAGGTCTCGGTTAAGTATGATAGTTAAAGACCTTGACGGAGCAGCGAGCATTCAGTTAGGTTCAGCGTTAGTATTGAGCTTTGGATATTGCTATCCTTACTTCGCTTTGATCAGGCGGGCGGAGGAAACCAGCACATCAGTTTCCGTGTCTCTGGTGGTACATTGGCAGCGTTATTGTCATCTTCGGTGCTGTATAGCATCGGAGGCATACGAGTTGTTGAGAGCTTTCAGGATACACGTTCCGCAAAGATTTTGACGGTCTCAGTAGTTCTTCTTTGTTCTAGTTCTTGGGAAATCTATATTCGAACATGGTAGTAACCTGAGTCAATGTTGGTTGCCCGGAAGGTTCGGACGTCCAGAATACTGGAGACATGCCTTACGTCGATCGGAAAATTATCAATTTGGTTTATTATTTCAGGATCCTTTCTTATTGTCTTGCCAAATGGCGTGAGGACCTAGAAAATCATTTGACGCGATTAGTAGCAGTCAAAGTATAGATGTTGGAAAAACTGGGTATTCACCCCTCGTCCATTAACCATCCCACATAAACTAAGGGAATCAATGCCCTTGATGATTTTCTTGAAAAATCGCCTAGACCATGCCTAGACACCGGGGCTGAACTGACTAAAATTCTTATGCAGCATGTCATCACGGTTGATAGCAAGGTAAGCATGGACCCAACATTATCATCACTATTGGGAAGACCGGCTAATATCCATCCGAGGAAGCCAAGTTCAAGCTTCGAAAAGTCCGTAAGACTCAAATGGGTTCCATTGCTGGTGACGCACGATGGAATAATTATTCATTATCCCAACATGGATCAAATCTAACGACATTGTTCAGGTCGATATCTCGAGTGGAAAACTCACCGACTACATCAAATTCGATTCAGGCAATCTGTGTATGATCACTAGAGGTACAAATTTGGATCGTGTCGGCACTGTCGTCAACCGTAAGACACATCCAGGTTCCTTTGACATTTTCCATGTCAAGGATACCCAGGGACATGTGTTCGCAAACAGATTGATAAACATTTTCATCATCGGCAAAGGCAATGAGCCATACATTTCGCTGTCAAAGGGCAAGGATGTTAAATTGACCATTTCCAAGGACCGTGATAAGAGGCTGGCCGCCAAAAGTGCTACTTTCAAGCATTTATAGTAGCGTTTTAGATAAAAATAAAAATATACTTCAGTCTCGGATTGCCATGTACCTAAACTATGAAAGGCACAGACGTATGTTATGCTGGTGAAGATGACGGGTTTTGAGACGGAAATTGAGGAGCTCGAATTGACTGCCATTCTTGCTTCCATATGAAAAACAATATCACTGGGGTTTAAGGTATACTTCCCTTGGGAAAAATTGGAATGCTTTCCGATTAAGGTATCTATCAGGGGCTCCACTAAATTAAACTCTGCCGAAAGCCATTCGCAGTGCATTGACGAACGTACCCCTATTTGTAAAGCGAATCTCTGCCGAAGAAAAGGAGCATTTCGATTATTTCAAAAACTTTATAGCAATGAAATATATGCTGCGGTCCTGAGGACTTGCAAGTCCTCCGATACTAAGAACACAATCGGGCCATGGACTAACTTCACAATGTTCGAGTTAAACAAAATTTGTCTTCGCAATATGGTTTGATAATAAAGTTGTTAACCTGGATTCGAATTTTGTGCAGGACAAAGCTCTGCAATAGGAAACAGATTCGCAAAGCATCGTCTGGCGGTCATATCAAACATTTTACCCGTAAGAAGAAGAGTATGGAAAACAAACTATAGGATGATATAACAGCTAATATCATAGAGATTCGCCTATCGTCTCACCAACTCCGATCTTTTTACTGAATTTTCCATGAATTAGGCTGCCGGATTATACGAGTGGTACTACGAGGGCGGGTCAATAAGTCCGTGACTTTTGGATTAAAACTGATTTTTTGATAAAAAAATAATTTTATTTTTCAACGTAGTCTTCCTTGAGCTCTATACACTTTGTCCAACGCTTCTCCAATTTTTTTATCCCTTCCAAAAAAAATGATTTGTCGAGGTCCTCAAAATGACGAGATGACTTCATCATTGGAGTCAAATCTTTTTCCACCAAGCCATTTCTTCAGGTTTGGGAACAAGAAGTAGTCGCTCGGAGCCAAATCTGGAGAATAGGGTGGATGAGGGAGCAATTCATAGCCCAATTCATGGATTTTTGCCATGGCAACTGCACATGTGTGCACCCTTGCATTGTCTTGGTGGAAAAGAACTTTTTTCTTGGCCAAATGAGGTCGTTTTTTTTTCAAATCGTCATTGAATCGGTCCAATAAGTTGGCATAATATTCCCCATTGATTGTTCTTCCCTTTTGAAGGTAGTCAATGTGGATTATCCCGCGTGCATCCCAAAAAACAGTCGCCATAACTTTATTGGCTGACAAACCCACCTTGGCCTTCTTTGGCGCCGATTCACCCTTAGAAACCCACTGTTTTGACTGTTGTTTGTTGTGATGGATCCATATTTCGTCCACGGTTACAAAACGGCGCAAAAACTCCTCCATATTGCGATTAAACAACGCCAAACCTTCCTGTGAAGTTGTTACACGATTGCGTTTGTGGTCGACTGTGAGCAAACGCGGCACCCATCTTGCGGAAAGCTTTCTCATGCCCAAGTGATCATTCAAAATTGAAACCACTGAGCCATGCGAGATCCCTACGGCTTCCACAATCTCTCGCACTTTCAATCTTCGGTCGGCCAACACCATATCGTGAATTTTTTCGATTGTTTCGGGTGTAGAGACCTCAACTGGGCGTCCAGGAGGTTCGGCATCTTCAGTGCTTGTACGGCCACAACGAAATTCAGTAAACCACTTTTTTACCATTGAAATCGATGGTGCAGTATTTATCAAGCTTAGCCTTGGTCTCGGTAATGGTTTTTTTTCGCAAGAAATAATGCTTAATAAGCACACGAAATTCACTTTTTTCCATTTTCTCCTCAAATTAGTGAGTAGTCTGATAAAAATAGCTGTCAAACACAAACTAACTGACGCAGCAAGTTTAAATTTTGACAGGAGTCAACTGACAGATGCTTGTTGACAGGAGCAGTGTTGCTGTTTCAGTAAAGAGGTCAGAAATTCAAAAATGCACAGAATTATTGACCCGCCCTCGTATATCCCATGTCAACTTAACCTTTTGCCGTTATATCGGCAGTCGATATTGTTCCAACGTATGGCGCCTTCCTCGCAAGATCATGTACTCTTCATGATAGTGAAAATCTAGAGCGATGATATGTACGAGTAGCACGAACATGGTAGGGCTTCTCCATTCTGTACAGAGCATTCAGACAAAGAACTAGTCTACTGTGCTCCTTGTATATTCCTTTTACTGGAATTTATCAGAATTTCGTAGGGAGATGAGTAAACGCTTCAGTTATAAAGTGCCTAAACTACAGCACCCACCACATCACTGCGAAGCACCTGAAGCCTCTCAAGAATAGTGCTCCGCAGTGCTGTCATCACTCTCATGACTATCGTAACAGAATTTTGTATCACTGATGCCTAGCACACTTAGGTGTTTAGTAAAAGCGTACTGCTCCATTATGATACCAGTAAACAGCCTGAGTTCTTACTATTGAGGGACACAACGTTAAATGATTTTTAACGTAAACCACCAGTCATAAGACCTTATGTTTACGAGATGCCCATACATCCATAGGGAGCGAGGATACGCCTTAAAATCGCTCGCCACAAATATTTTGATACCAATTCGGAACTGTGTTGGAGGCACAAGTTCCACCCTTAGTATGAGTCGAGGCCGACCTAAAACCTCTTACTGTTCTTAGGGTCACAGCACCCAGTACTTATTTGCTACTCTACAATGGGTTAAACCAAGGAAAACCCGTACCCGCGATTTGGGTTTAAACCACAGCCACCATGACGCTCCCACAAGGGGGCCTACCTCTAACAAGTCAGGCCCGGACCGAAGTCCGGGGGGCTCCTGACTCCCATGGTACTGTGATTTAAGTCCTGGTATGGGCTACCGGTGGTCAAGCCTACCAACAAGACCTATGACCGGCAACTTGTAACTGGTCAAATCGTATCATCCATTCATGCTAAAAAATCTGGATGTTTTCGATAAGACCAGTTATAGAATAATCTAGCCCCGCTTTTTATTAGACAACTATTGAGGGACAGTAGGAAAGTTATTGAACTAGGGATGCCGGGAAGCAATCGTTGAATCTGCCAGGATCTTGAAGAGTCACGCTAGCTGCAGTAATGGACACACGAAACCCAATTGTGAAAGAAAGCCCTAGCCGGGACAGTCCTAACGCGGGTTTGGGTCTTTGAAAATACTCCTCTAAGACAATTTCATACCCAGGAAGCAATAGGACTTCTGCTTTCATTGCAACAGTAACTTATATCATGAGTCCAAAGAAAGTCGGCAGCAGAGGTCGTAGAAATAACGGCTCGTGTTTTACTAAAGACCACTTATTTTCAAATGGAAGATGATTTTAAGAGTTCAGAGTTCAGCCCATGAGATTTCCAATGATGAATCTAGAGCAGGTCTATGCTAAGAAAAGGTGGCATGGTTAAGTCATAGTGACGTTCTTTTGTGAAAACTTATTGAACCAGACTGCCGTAGACTAGGATATTGGTTTATTTATAACCGTATAGGTCGTAAGGGCTCTCCTCGGTAACAAGCCCTCGTCATGTCGAAAGATGGTTTATACTGCTAAACTGACAGCGACTTGAAGGTCTTCGACGTGACATGTATAGTTCGAAGAAGTTTGTTATTCAGGATGACACCCAATTACTTAGCGCTCCTAGAAAAATGGATGGCGATAAACTTCAGATCTAGTCAAGTTTAATTAATCAGATTCCTCCTTGGCACAAAGAGATTAACATTTGTTCGCATAACCTCTGTGGAGAAGAACTGTCGTTGCTAGTTTATCTTTACAAAACGTTCTTTCGATAAACTCTACTTTGGAATTCGTCTACCGGCATCGATATGGTCCAGCAAGTCAGCAAGCAGTTAGCATTCCAAGCTACCATGAACTTTTCTGTTACTGTTTGCGGTGCTGTTGAAGCGAATCCATTGGTTACTCAGCTTAGCTTGTACGATATTATCGGTACACCTGGTGTTGGCGCTGACCTTTCCCACATCAATACAAGAGTTGTCGTCATCCCAGCTGGAGTTTAAGACGACCGCTGGTATTGTAGGATCTTGCTGCTGCCGTTGTTCAAAACTACCCAAAAGCCTTTGTTGCAATTATCACCAATCCAGTTAACACTGCTGTACCCATCGCTGCCGAAGTCTCTAGAAGGCTTGAAAATATGGTCCAAAACGTCTCTTTGGTGTTACTACCTTGGATGATGTTCGTTTACGTGCATATATCGGTGAAGCACTTAGCGGCGATCCACAGAAAGTCGACATCACTCTGGTGTGACAATCATCCCAATCTTGTTCCAGAGCAATCCCAAATACAAGGGCGATATTGATATTGATGCTTTGACCAAGAGGAGCCAAGATGCCGGTACTGAAGTCGTCAAAGCTAAGGCTGGTCCTGGTTCTGCCACCCTTTCTATGACTTATGCTGGTGCTCGTTTGACCAATTCCTTGTTGAGAGAGGTCTAAGTCGTGAAAACAATGTCATTGAATGCGCCTATGTGGAATCCAAGTACGATTCTTCTCCACGGCATTGCTTTTGGGCAAAAATGGAGCCGAAAAAAAACTTGGCTTGCCAATATTGGACGACTACGAGAAGAAGTTGTTGAAGGAAGCTATTCCTGAACTTGTTTGTTAATCATCGATGTCGCCGTAGAGCTCATGTAAATCGCCGTCGAATCTTCTGCTCCAAAGCCCGTCAACGCAAACGGGAGCGAATATCTTAAGAAGAATTTTTTTTCGAAACAACCGAGGATGTCATCATCCGTTTTCGGCAGAGTCCATGCTTCAATGCATAGTGTACGTGCTTTGAACACCTCGGCTGGCAACCCGTCCGATCTCAGGGGCTTTGTTGGATTTAAGTTGAAGTGAGCTTAATAGCTGAATTGCGACCTCCGATTTTCCAAATCTCTTTGGCAAATTTGGACTAGTTGGCTCTTTGCGGGGTTTTGATTGCCCACCGCCAGTGTTTTCCAGTTGAGGAGTAAATGAAATATAATGATGGTCAAATAGGGATGTCTTGGCTATTTTCTTTTTAACTTGCTGACTATCTCAATGATTCCGAGGAATAGGAGGATACAAATTGGTAGTGAGGATACGCAGATGCCTTATGATTGCCAGAGATGAAACTAAATAATATTATGTCAGTGCGTGTGTAGAGTCTTCTAAGCGGCACTTTCTATATTTCTGACTAAAATCCGATGCAAGAAGCTTCTTGTTTCTGGTTGTCCCTAAATGAGGTACTATTGGGCTTTACGATTCAAGTGTGCTGGGCGAACATTATGTCACATAAATGAGATTGGCTTCTATAGGGCTAATTTTGAGAGTGCATTTCCTCTCTTACTATTCGGCTTATAACTTGTATCTGTCTGGAAGGACTTAGCGCCCATAGCACTATATGCGTTCACATTGATACTCCAGATACCTTATAACCAAATTGCGTTTGAATCTTTCTATGAATCCGCATTCTGCTTAAAGTGTTGTCAATTCCATAAAATAATGCTCTACAAGTCCCGCAAGGTATATCGATATACGGGTACATCCTCAGCCATACCCCGAACTATAGAATCATTTTATTAGCACCAATTTGTCTTCAGGTTTCATATCCAAATTATAAAATACCACTTACAACTGTTAAATCCTTCAGATTTACCACCAACACATGCAACTGATTCTCATCTCTTTCGCGAAAGTCAGTAACAAAGTCTGCTTTTACAAATAAGGCTTCTTCTTCCTCATAACATCCTGCATCGTAAAATTCGCTGAATCATTTTCTCTTTGAAGAGAAGTCAACACTCAATGAGTATTCTTTACGGCAAAGTGGTGCGGCAAGGAAAACACTTAAACTCCACAGCTCTGTTTCTAACTCATCATCCCAATGGAATGCAATGGCATGCATACGAGCACAAACACCGTTGCATGCGCAGATATTCGTACGCGACGAGTGTAATAAAAACGACAAGGGCGGCAGGTGAATGATTCAACTGCACATGCACATGCACAAACACACTCCACCGAGTACGAGTATATGTAGAACCACCATTCAACCAGTTTCACATCCTACTTCCGGTTTGGCGAAAAGGGAATGCGACTCTGACGTCGATTACGTTCTGTTGTCGCGAGATTTTGTTTGAAAAGCTTTGCCACTAAGCACAGCAAGGTTACAATAGTTTCTGCTTGCATACCAACTATCATACAAATGTGCGTGTCACGTCAACAGTCACAAAGAGAGTGGGGGGCGAAAATTATGGCAGACCCATAGTGCAAATTTAGGTGCATTGAGGAGGTTAACGGTAAATAAAAGTACTAAACAAATGCAAGTTACTAGCATTTGATGAATGGCAAGAAAGAAAGGACCAAGGCCTAGGCAACAAAGTGTAGGAAGGCCGGTCCTCTTATCGGAGAATGTTTTCTCTGTTATGGTTGCTAGGAATGTGCCTTTTGCTTTTCAGTGTTCTACTCGTCGCTTCCTGTATTGTAGGTATCTGGTCCTCCTTTCCGATTTTTGTCGTTTCATCTGAGTTTGTTCGCTTTATGTTCGTCTTCTTTTCGTGGTGAATGTCATGATCTTATGAAGGTTGCGTTCGTCTTAGTTCTATGTGGGCCTTCCAAGTTCCTTACTTTTCAACGCCCTCGTTTTTACATGTTCCTAGAAACTTCTTTAGATTGTCAGTGAAGTTGCTTCTACTTGACCGCTTCATGAATAACCTACAGTTCGCTTATACTAATTAAGCACTGCAATGGATATGCCACCCGTTTCTTAGTCCTGACATTTACAACGTCCTAGAAGCGCCACGTCAGACGCTTGTGGTCCAAATGGAAATATACGAAGCTCGAACCCATTAAGAAATGGAAAGCCTTGTCTTTGTGGATATTTCCGATGATTATGGGAGGATTTCATGGCTATCACTCTGAACGTATTTTATTTTTCTAAAACTCTTCTTATTTTTAAGAATACTGGCCAGTATCTGCACGGCGACTGATTGGGCAACTCATAGCGTAATACTTGCCCTGCCTCGCAGTGGTGATCCCTGCTAACAGAATGAGTAAATCCTTACTCATGCACGGTAAAATGGCGACCAGTAACATAATACTGACCTACGCCGTCATAGAGCTCACAACTCTATACGGTTGAGATTTAAAAATGTGAGGAAGCAGGTAATAGGCGCAGATCACACCGGATCTGGCCTTCGGATCCGCACGTGGAATATTCGGATCTTTAACAGGCTACGTGCAACCGAACAATTAGCAGAGGACAATGACTACTATCACTCAGATGTTACCGACATCCAGCAAGTGCAATGGGGCGAACCGAGCAAAACGAAGATGAAAAATTGTGAGCAAAACGATGCTATAGGGGGTAGAAACTGCAGTTCGGATGAGGATTTATCAACCAATAGACCTAAGCAAGATGTCTCGAGTTTATAACACGTGAGCGAGCGGCTTTTGGCAATCTGCATCAAGGTTAAATTCGCAAATAAGCCTGATAAGCAGACAGTTGGTAAGTACAGCCTACACGACACCATGTCTGGCAACAGACTTAGTCTTATTGACTTTGCGGCGGGACAAGATGTCGTTACAGCAAGCATATGGTATCCTCATCTTCAAATACACAAGGGCACCTGTCGGTCACCTTATCATGAAACTCTAAGCCAAATTGATAATTTTGTGATCGACGAAAGGCATGCTTCCAGTACTCTGGGCGTCCGAACCGTTTATGCCTCCAACATACAACGTAGAAGAGCTGCAATCGCAAGAGACCGCCAGAAACTTTGTCACACTCGTATATCGGAATACTTAACTCAACAAGTCCTATGCCACCAGCATCAAGTACTAAAGATTTTTTTTTATAATTTGCGCGCGCTCCAGTTGCTTACGTACCCTAAAAATGCTTGAACACAGCGCGGCGAAGGAAAATCAGGGAGGATACAAAGAGAGGTAACGGTGAACGTTGGTTTTAAATGTTTGAAGGTTACAATGACGAGGAAATAAAGACTTAGGCAAGGTATTCCATAAGCGAGTTATACGCCTTAGGAACGAATCACAATATTTTGAGTACGTCCGAAAGTGGGTTATGATGAACATTCACAGCGAGACGGGTGTTACAGTTACAAGTCTGAAGGGGCGGAATGCTTCTGGCGATTTCTGTGGACCACTGGTGGTGGAAATAGCGATAAAACAGAGTGAGGCACGAGACATTACGTCGGTGTTCGAGGCTGTCCATTGTTTGAGTGATATTAGTATCCCCTATAAGTTTTTTACCGCATGGTTTTGGGTTCTATCTAGCAGGTGTAGAAATGATTTAGGGGCACCTAACTAGATGTGTGCATTGTACTCCAATTTTGGGCCGATAAAGGCTTGATATTGTATATTAAGTCCAGATCAGAAGCGGTGAAATATTTCTTACATCGCTCGAGACATTTCGCAGCATTTTTGGCGACAACGGATATGTGGTCATTCCAACGTAAGTTGTCATTGACACACATACGGAGAATGGAAAGTTTATCGGTTTCGACGTTGCAAGTGCCATCCATGGATAATGGCTGGGTGTTTGAATTTCGCTTTAACGACAGCAGACAGCATTGTGTTTTGGAAGCATTAAATTCCACTCTGTTGATAGTTTCCCAATTGGTTATGCTGTCGATATCGGAATTTAATGAGCTTAACATACGCTGCCGTTTCCGTTCTACAGCCGGAGAGCAGGGACGTGAGTCGGGGAATGAATATGAAAAGCAGAGAGTACTGTCGTCAGCAAAGGAATGTATTGGATTAGAAGTAGCAGACAAAAGATCGTTGATGAAAATGAAAAACAGTGTCGGAGACAGAACGGAGCCCTGAGGCACGCCAGCATTCATTCTGTGAATATCGGACTTGAAACCGTCCAAAACAACTTGAATTGAATATTCCGAAAGGTAATTTCTAATCCATTGAAGAAGAGAGTCATCGATCCCAAAAGCACGCATTGCGACAAAAGAGCCTGATGCCAAACTCAGTCAAGTGACTTCGAAATATCAAGTGCAACTATCTTGCTTTCGCCAGATTAATGTACGCTTTGGTTCCACTTCTCGGTGAAACATGCCATCAAATCACCAGTGGACCTGTTGCTACGAAAACCATACTGCCGGTCATTAAGAAGTTTTCGTGTTTCGAGATATTTCATGAGCTGGCGATTTATCAGCGTTTCCATGGAAAGCAAGGACGTAAGTGCAATGGGTCTGTAGGAGGAGAGAGAGGAAGATTTGCCTTTTTTAGCGACGGGCTCGACAAATGCTGTTTTCTGTCTGCTCGGAAACGGTCCTAAAAAGTAGGATTGATGAAAAAGCTTACGCAGTGGTTTTGCCAGCGTGGAAGAACACCTCTTCAGAAGAAGGCAAGATATACCATCTGGACCAGCGGATTTATGAATGTTAAGGTCCTTAAGAACTCTTGCTGATTGAAGATTCGACGCACGATCTGGAAGTATTGAGGTGGCCGCAAAGTGTGCAGCAATCAGTTTGGGCTAGTCCAAAGAGCGGACAGCTGGAATGTTATTGTAAATGAGCGTTGGGATGGAGGATGAGACAGAATTTCTAATATTTTTGACGAACGACCAAAAATGTGTACTACCTTTGGGACATAGTAGTATTTTTTTTTTTATGGCAATATCGAAAGTGAAGTGAAGTGAATGACGAACGATTGAACAACGAACTATATGAGCTGTACGGCGGCATGGTATTAGTCAGGAAACTGTGCAACAGTCGCTTGGGAGTTTAGTACAAGTAAAGGGTGTTTTTTTAGAGGTTTGGTTATTATACTGGCAACACTGTTAATACAGATTGTCAATTTGACAGTTGAAAGTTGATTTGTGGTTAGTACTTTATGCCCTTTTAAGAGTTGAAAGCGCGTGCCTATTATACGCGTCATAGATTCGGTGAATGGGCCGAAAACATGATTCAGCTTGATCCTCATTTTCAACGCGAAATGTTCTGTTTTGTTCTCCTGTATGTAAACAAGCAAAATTGCCGAATTTGAAGTGGAAAAAACCCAGACGCCTTTGTTGGGATGCCCTTAGAACCATTAAAACCCACTGTTTGGTATGCTTTATGGGCTGGTGAATCATAGGCCCAGATTGTTACCGTCAATGGAGAGCGCTATAGAAACATGATTTCTGACTTTTTCGTTCCTCAGTTGAATGCCATTGACGTGACAGAGCTTTGGTTTCAACAAGTTGGCGCAACATGCCACACGGCGCGCGACACTATCAATTTATTGCGGGAAACATTTTCCGAACGACCTGTGAACTGGCCTCCACGTTCCTGTGATTTCACACCTTTAAATTACTTTCCTTGAGGGTATGTGAAGTCACTAGTCTACGGTCCCAGTTGCTCGATAAAGTTGTCGAAAATTGAACTTCGCGATTGCGGTTCATTCGAGCAAGTTGTGGCGCGCATATGCCCTATATCATATTTAAACACTAATGGTATAAAATTATCTATTAAATAAAGCTAATATCTTAGACATTACCATTAGCTTCAAGGGTTTTATTTCATATTGAATTTGTATACCTCTAAAAAAACACCCTTTATAATAAAAAAAAAATTTAGTGACTCATCATAATTCAAAATTTACTGAAGTTGTTGGTACGGCCGTAGAGCCTTCCAAAAAAGAGAGGTCATCTGAGAAACCCCGCCTTTTTTAAATAAATTATAAACTTTTACCTTTGTAAACTCAATTTATTTTATATTTTTCCTAAAAGAAAAAAAATTACAATATAAAAAAGCCTATTTTGACGGCCTGTAGAGTGGCCAAACCCCTTAAGATTATTGGTAACAAGCCCGATTCGGTTACGCCGCACAAAGTCCTACTTCGACATTTTGTATGATATAATATATCCGAAGAGAGAAGGTCAAATGAATTTGCAATTTTTACAGAAGGTTCGAAAACAGAGGAAGGAACAGATTCTGGGAGAACTAAGAGTGACTATAAGACTACCAGACGCAAGTAGTGTCTTCCAGTCAGAGGTTCTGGCTCTCCTTAGAGCGGCTGACCTAATGCAGATGACATCGACATCGATAGCCAGGCCGCAGTTAAGGCAATGGAATCGACCAACATCAATTCTGATACGTTCAGTGGTTGTCGCACAGAGGTTAAAGCATTATGTAGTCAGAACCTGATGAGACTGTGTTGGGTGCCAGGGCATTGCGGTATAGATTGAAATGAACAAGCTGTCGCGCTTGCAAGAAGAGTAGGACTACTCGATAATAGTGAGCTTCCTAACATCAAACCACCCCTTTGCATAGTAAGGGGCACTATTGAGGAAAAAATCACAAAGACTGCTAACCTAAGGTGGTCAAGTCTTGAAGGACACAGGGTCTTCAAGGCTCTCTGGCAATTTTTTGACGGTAAAAGGTCTAGGAAGTTAATAAAATTAAACAGGGACAAGCTTAAGACAATAATAAGAAACCTGACAGGACACTGTCTCCTGCGGAAACACGTAAAAAGACTCAAATTTTCAAATACGGATATTTGCAGCAAGCTATTGAAGACATAACACACATACCGTTTGAATGCGACACAATATCGCGTAGTGAACGAAATACATTTTCGAAACCTAGAGGAAATAGACGGCACGAACTTCAAAGGCCTTCTTGGCCTTGGAAATTGGGAGGTTCACCAGGGAGAATGTTTAGGTTTTGCCCTTTGAATATAAATAAAACCGGTTCCACAGGGATCGCGATGGGCCCACTAGGCGCCAAGTATTTGTGTGATGGGATATCCAACGCACCCCTGTATTAACCTAACTTAACCTACCCTTGATGAAAGGGGATCGCCCTATCTTACGCACTTCTCAGGCTGTATCCGTATTCCAGGCCATCATTGGGTTCACTGCTCGCTTACAGATACATTTTGAAATCAATTCGATTATAAATGCCCTAAAGAGGATAAGACTATGCGAGTTGGTCTATTTTATTGTAAATCAAACACTTACGACCAAAGTAAGTAATAATCGCCTTCCTTTTAAGCAGATTTATTACAGACAATAACAACGATAAGTACCTCCTTAAAGAGGCGATATTTCCCTTCTGTTCTGGAATCCTGTTCTCATCGAACTTCTGCTGGTCAATGAAAACACCGTGTGTAAGGTAGTTGCTAACTCAGAGAATGTTTATTAGGATAATGCCCTCCAATCTACATTAAACGAGCTAGTTGTTTTCACTGATATTTTTAAGAGACACTGAGGAGATTTAGAATACAGGGTGAATCTGGACTTAAACCACTAAGTTTTATCAGTTGAGGTTTCCTTCCACTTGTTCGAGATCTTAAAATCTCCTCAACGGAAACGGGACAAAATATCAATCTGCGCTTTCAAAATTTAGTTCTTAAGCAAGTTTCACCTGTCTTATGTGGGGTTTTGTCCAATTCATCGATGTTGTGCGTCTTGTTCACAGCTCGCTACTTTCTGCCAATGAACAGAAGACTTTTCGAAAAATTTCGGACAATTTTCTCAAGCATAATGTTGTTGTTGCAGCGCATCACCTGGGCTAAACTTTTTTTTGACATCTATAGTCTTGGTAAGAATACTTTCGCCCTTTACGGTGCAGTGAGCGTTTTCCATCGTTATTCTGTAACTCGACTGCTTGAGTTTGGAAGTTATGCCAAAACTAGGCACGACTCCCTTTAGGTCGTCTCTATATCTGGCATATTTTTATATGTGGCCTTAAAATCCGTAAAGAAGTGGTGGGCATCCATCTGAGATTCTTGTGGTCAATCAAATGTGTTCAGGCGTTCACACAATAGGGCAGAAAAGATCTTGTATGCGATATACGATCTACAGTTGACTCAGCTTGAAGGATTTAATTTTTTTTCTTACAGCCAGGTATACTTTATTTTGACCAAATCATGAGAACGAGTTTGTGTATATTTTCTACCAAATCATCTGGTAATGTCATAAGCATTGTAGCACGTTCATTGCACTGCATTTCCTCGCATATTTCTTTAGGTTCTTGTTGACTTGACAGACTTTTTTTATTTTTTAGTAAAATTTTCAAAAGCTCCTGCTGAATAACGTTTCTCTATTTCCTGATCGCTTTTCTTTCTCCTGTGCTCGTAAGGCTTACAAACCATTCTCGTCCTTCTATGCATGGCTCTTCTCCGCTGTGACCAGATAGATCTACTTGTATTAGGCATCTTTCTTCCTTAGTTGCTTAATAATTGGATCAGCCTTTCTGTTAGATCGTCTTCAGATCCTCCTCGTGGAGAACAGTTGGTGATTAAGTGCTCCATATATTCAACAGTTTCACTGCAAAATCTATGATACATGTGCTAGTGTAAAGATGTTTATTACAAGGACAATGACTCTGTTTGTTGTTTCCTATCAAAGACGAGTGCCAATTCGGCCCTTTTGTTATTGTAATTTAGGAATTTCTTTGAGTGGATAAGACCATGTAGATCATTCCAATATTTGACTGTACATAATCTTGAGCAGTGTTTTATCTCCTGTTTTAAGTCGTTAGTCCTAACGAGGCAAGGGTTTGATAGGGTCAGATAAATGGAGTTTCTGCATCTTTTTTGGCTTTGTGGTTAGCCTTTTTCTTGTCATCCTCATCCTCATGCCTTGGTACCCATGCTATTCATACATTTTGTTCAGAGTAACGAGGCTGTTGAGTGGTTAATGACATTTAAGGAGGGGCTTTGATGAGTACGAGTAGTTACTAAGTTAAGTGGTTTGAGTGCTGATTTACTCATATTATCCGAAAGCATACACATTTTGACTCTTTCATGTCGCTTACGTAGTACGAGTAGGATGCATACACCTTTCAGTAGGGTAGTCACTTCCGACTGAAAGATGGTTCCATATTTACTTGGTACAAATGAGAAGTGAGTTTGACGTCCTACCACTCCAGCTCGTACAGTAAACCACTTTTGTGAATCATCGTTATATAGGAGCTATATAGGATCCTGTACCTGTTGCAAAAACTGAGGGTGAGGTCCTACTGGTTTATAGTCTGAGATTTGGCAAAGGTGCCTTCTATTTTCTCTAGTATTCCCAAGCGACTATTGAGGTTACCTTGTTTAAAGGGGCAGCGCGATGTTGCTTGAGTGTTTGTATAGCTCCTTCCTTTTGAATTGCTGCATGAAGCGAAGCTAGGTCTAATAACGCCTCCATGCACGTAGTTGGAGTAGCTCTGATAGTGCATGTAATACACTGACACAAAAGCCGTTGAATCTTGTTCAGTTTCATTATTGTTGATTTTTGCTTGGTCTTGCCCCACCACGCCACCGCAACGTATAGTATGATAGGCTTCATAAGATTGTGCAGCCAGTATGCCATTTTTGGGTTAGGCTCTATGATTTGTCCAGTAGCTGGTCTGTGGTCCATAGATATCTAATAGGTTTTTCATTATGTAGTTGAGATGGGGTCACCAAGCGAATTTTATATCTGAGGCTGCACCTAGCCTTTTCCTTCAAGTGCACCACAGTCCCATCTATAAGCAGATCGGATAAGTTTATATCTCTTGTGATTGTGAAGAGAGCCACTCTTTTTTCCACCAGTTCCAGGTAGTTTTTAAGGCATCTTCTATGAGATCCCGGATGGTAATCGCATGATTGACTCTAGTGATAACAGAGACATGATCAAGATATGCATGGGGCATGGAGAGGACAGTAGTCCACCCTAAGGACAGCCCTTTATAGTAGTGATATTCAATTCTTCATGGCTTTGATTTGCTTTTATTATTATTCACAGGTGTAGCAAGTTGATAATCCAATTTGTGATCTTTGGAGTTACACTACTTTTAAGGAGGATATGTTCCATCGAGTGCTGAGTTGTAAAGTATAGGTCAAACATCTTTTCCATAGTCGTTAACATGAAAGACGAGAGATGTGTTGCCTCCTTTAAGTATGAAAATTACCTCCAAGTCAAAGGAATATATTCCACTAGGAGACTGGCTCCGAGGATTCGGACTAATATCGAGGTGAGTCTGCTGGTACCTCCAGACAGAAATGCTGGGGAGGTACTGTCCGGTTCCGGTGATTTGTAGGGTTTACATGACTTTACGGCCATGCTATCTTTTCAAAAGTTATAACCTTGATTACTCTGGAGTCAAGCTGTCACCGATGCAGCACACTATACCGTCCAGTGCTTCTAGGTCCGGAACGTTAGTCCTGCAATCTGGGAAGTGAGACCGCATTACCAGCTCTGATGTTTCCCTGATTGTGAAGTCACTTTCTGAACTTTTCAGCGTGCTGATAGGGGTAGTAAACCCTGAGTTGATCCAAGATTCCCTCTTGGATTTTCTTAGTTCTGCAGCGCTGTTTCATAGTAGAATTGCTTTGCTATTTGTAGATGTCCTTATCTTCATTCTTTATCAAATTAGGGATTCCGTAGATATTGTCGAGTGAATCTCACCATATCATTGCAGGATTTCATGTCGGCTTCTTTACATCGGTGGCACTGGTTTTTAGCGAAGGTTGTCCAACGTTAAATCTCTTTACGGTGTTTCTCTGATGCTGTATTGTGGCATCTTAGATATCCGCAGACATACCGTAGCTGTAACTGGCTTGGAATGTTCGTCAACTTTAATACTGGAGGAGTACTTTACGCCGTTCGCAACATGATCAATTTGGTTGTCTACACAGGCGTGGATATAGAGGGAGACAAACCGTCTGCTAAAGATATTAATATTAATCTCCGCAACAAAACTTGGCAAATGTCTGTTTCTAGACGTGATATCCTGTATGTTGTGCTCTTCGATTATGCTGTCAAAGATGTCTCCGTTGATTATGTTGGGGTTAAGGTCTCCTAGAGTGACTCTAAAGAAACGTTGCTTGCGGAAAGCTCGAGACTTCCTGCCTTAGTCTGCAACTTACAACAAAACTGCATTGTCTTTGTTTTCTGTAGCAGCCATATAATACATATATGTCACAGTTTCTTATCCTGCTCTATTACGGTCCTGAATGGCGATTAAATCTAAAGTTTCCGCTAGTTGTTCCGCCACACGTGGCATGTTGAAGGTCCAAACATTCCAAGGGCAAAGCGAAACGTCCTCATCAATAGTAAATCCGTCCTTATCCGGGCCTATTATTTGCTTCGCAAGGATAAAGTTCTTTCGTGACTCGCGGAAATCTCGTATTCCCTCAGTTGAGGAATCGCCCTTGAGCAAAAGCGGCAAGATATTCTTGAGCCAGAAAATCACTTCAGCGATATGCGAGCTATCATTGACAGTTTGCAAGTCAATACTGGTGTGCGACCAGTACCGGATGCTTATTTTGAGGAACTGAAATACTCGTAGCACAATTAATGCGTAGTCGCAGTTACAGCGCTGTTCATTGCTATGTTGACCCCGCTGTTTGGCTACTCTAATTGCAAAACGCCGTAAAAAGCCCAAATGAAAGACATATGACACAGAACTGTTTAAGAGGAGGCAAGGCATTGTCCAAAATTGTACAAAACTGCAATGAAAACCTTCGGACCCCAACAATTTGAAGGACAAATGAATGAAGGGCTTAATATTATCAAATTTTCGGAAATAATAATGAGTCGTGCTTGAAATTTGTGAATTCCCTTAAAAAGCAGACCACATGGTTGTTCATTTGCGATTTTCTTTTCGTTTATTATCTCATTTAAAAGCGGTAAACATATGAAATACTAGGTGGCGCAAGAGTCATCACGCTATCGGAAGATGCTATAATTTTTGCAAGTGGCTGCAAATGCCAATTCTACTTTGAAATTTGTGAAGTAAACAGAAACAAAATACACGTCAATAAGACATGAATCGCTATACTCCTAAAGAACGCGGAATAATTCGTCGGTGGTCGTCTGACACCAATTGGGCAAACACTATGACTGTTAGTCGCTCGCCTAGAAGAGTATGGGACAACACGAGATACTGCCAGATCTGGCCGGCCTCAGAGCAGCCGTTCTACTGAGAATATCATATCGCAGCTGTGGTTGAAGATGTCGCAGAAGACTCCAGAGTATCGACCAGATTACGTGCTACGAAATTTGGCCTCAATCGGCGGTCTTTATAGAGAATTTTGATGAAAGACTATAAGATCTTCCCTTACAAAGTGCAGACAGTGCATCAGCTGTGAGTTGTTGACCGCCAAGCGCGTGACACCTACGCTCAAGCCATCCTGAGTCCCCGCCAGGAGGGAGACAACTTTTCATCGAAAATCGTCATGAGCGACGAGGCCCATTTCCATCTCAGTGGATATGTGAATAAGCAAAATTATCGCTTCTGGGGCATCAAAAATCCGCGTATAACCCACGAAGAGCCATTACACCTGCTCAAAGTAACTGCATGGTGTGCTGACGCTGGAGGCGTCATCGGTTCTTAATTTGTTTCGAAAACGGCGCAGGCCCAACGACTACTGTGGTCAGCGTGCGCTTCAGACCCATGGTCAACGAATTTTACTTTCCTCAATTGAATGAATTGGGACTGAAAACACGTGGTTCCAACAGAATAGAACAACGGTGCATACTGCACGAGCCACGACCGAAATTCTGAGGGCTGAATTTCCGGGTCGCCTAATCTCTCGCTTGGCGATTTGTACTGGCCTGCAAGATCGCCTAATTTAACCGTTCCAGACTTCTTTTTGTGGGATTAAGTATGTAGATTCACTGTGTGTTGGATCGTGCCTACCGACTACCTGCTCTAAAACGCAGGCAGCCCTAGACGTGATCGACGATTGGTTTCACAAGAACTAGTCTTTCAGTCAATCCTTTCAAAACTGAGGTTGTTCTCTGCTAGAAGGGGGAAGCTGTCTTGTATGGTTCATCTAGTGCTTAAACGCATCACCATCCAATTCTCCATAGAACCTAAGTATTTGGGTGTCATCCTGGATAATAAGCTTTATGGACTAAACATGTAACGTTGAAAGCCTCTAAGGCGCTGTCGGCCTTCAAGCAGTGTAAAGGAGATGTCAGAAGGGGGTCTGTCACCGAGAAGGGTTCTCTGGGTCTACATATGAGTCGGTTGGCTGGTGGAACAAGCTCTCATAAAAATGCCTCAACTCTGCTTTTACCAGACTCCAAAGAACGGTCTCTCTAGGCGGCATGAGGGTTTTCCCTAGCACGCCTGGATGACTCTAGATGCAGTGATGAAAACCGCACCGCTTGGTATTCATAACTTGGGTTACGCTCTCAGTGGTCTTTGGTACAATACGCACTGGAGCTTTGATGACCTTGCACGCCGACTGTCTTATGACTCTGGTTTTAAGGACAGAACTGCTGACTGCTTTTAGCCAGAATCTGAGTCAGGAAAGCAGTACAGTCGGGTGTTCACGGACGTCTCCTCAATCGATATATAGAATGTGACGCTGGTTCTTTCTGGAGGACGAGAACGTTTGATTTCGCTTCTCGATAGGAAAACTTGCGTCTAACTTCCAGGCGGAGATATACGCAACCCTGATAACAACGAACTATATTGTGAAGAAAAGGTGGAGGAGGCGAAGCATTTGCATCTGTAGCGACAGCCAAGCTGAGCTTAAAGCCTTGCTTACCCTCTAATGGACTTCCAAGTTAGTTCATGAATGCAACACATCACTGAACGCAGTGGAAAAGCTAAATTCATTGAGTCTTGTCTAAGTCCCAGATCACAATGGGATCACGGGAAACGAAATTGCCCATGAACTTGCCAAGCAAAGTTCAGAGGAGAATTTTTCAGGACCTGAATCAACGTTGGGTCTGCCTTCGTTCTCGGGTAAGGCTTCCATTGACATTTGGATTTCATATAAGTACAACTGCAGATGGCAGCGAATGCTTCCGATGGCTGTAGGAAGTCAGCGGCCTTCCTGCTATCTCTCAACAGGAAAGACTGCTGGTTGCTTACTGACGTTGTGACGGGGCACTACACCTTTGCTAAGCACTTAAATATGCTGAACATAAGTGATACAACATCCTGCGATTCTTGCTGTGAAAATAATGTCGACACGGCGCAGCACTACGTCTGTGAATGTCAGGATTACATTTTTTGAAGTCACGAGTCTATGTCAACAAGCCTCAGACTCTTGAAGCCCTCAAAGAGAATATCCGTCAAGAATGCGACGACCTATCGCCGGAAGTTCTGGCAAGAGTGATGGAAAATGCCACAAAACGCGCTCGAATGGTCAGGAATTTTGGCGGCGGCCACTTAGCCGATGTCATTTTCTCGACTCAGTGGAAAAAAATTAAGACAACTTTTGCGCCATCTTATACAATCTAGTTAAAAGGAACTGGGTAATAAATTTATTGTACATAATATCCAATGCTTTCAAAATTCAATTATTCTTTCTAATCATCTTCCATTCCGTATCTAAACAAGCTGACTCAGTCAGCAGCCAATTCTTATCAAAGGTCAGAGATATAACTCACAAAAACTCGTGCCACCTTAGCAATATATTTTGCTCCAATTTTAAAAGATAACAAATTGTGTTATCTACCAACAGAAGCGCTTCTTGATATCAAATTTATGTCCAACAACAATGATTACTGCTTCTTGGTAACCGAAATATGGTATTTCCCTGCTTCTTTTTAAAGATAATAAAAAAAAAAGTGATTTTTTCCATAAAAAAAATATGGCGCTATCCCAGTAAAGTTCAGCATTGAATTTCCTTTACGCATTCCATTATTTTTATAAATAAACTCATTGCACCCAGAGCTTTGATCTTGGTTCTTAGTCATCCACTTAGCACGTACAAATAATGACGTGCACGTGTTTCCCCGTCAGTCATTCCGGGTAGGATTTCATTGAAGCACGAGCATGTGTCAGAGCGCACGATCAATTGTGGACAGACTCAGAGAAAGCGAAAGATCTTCTGAGCCACGTCCAGAGCGTTATCTATTTATTGCTACTGAATCCATTTTCTAGAGAGCTTTCATTTAACAATAAGACCGATTAAGCCGGATTAAGTAAGCAACGTGTGTGCGGATTCATGCGTTTGTGTTTATTTCTCAAGCCAATAGGTAATGTCTAGACCAGCATCACACAGTGAGATGGTTTAGTGTTCTGTCAAGACTTAGAACCAAGCTAGCAAAACAACATAACTGGATACCTGATGTCATAGTGACGTGTGAGTCATGTGGTTACGTCACTATTTCTATGCATTTTTTTCAATTACATCATTCAAATAGAAATCAGTTAATGGGGCCTTATCAAGTGTAGATGGCTCTTATCTGGAGACTTGGTAGTACTAGTCTGAACTGATTGCTTTCAACGTAGGAATTGCATGAATTACTCGTATTACTGTCGCACTACTGAACTAAAACAAACAAACAACGATCATTTGTCGATATCGCATTCTTTAGATTCATCAACTACAACCGTCCATTTTTTCATCACCTTCTCGCAGTGACTGAAGTGCTCGTGCATATCATGTTGTCCAGGAAGTTCAATGCTACAATCAGTCTGAGAGATACTTTTGATGGAATAACCGTTCCCATTTCGATTCGAGACTCTCAACTCGAAGGATGAAAATGATTCTATGGAAAACCCTTTGTTTTACTCTGTGGACTCGTTTCGATATGAATTTTCAGTCCATAGACTCGGCGCCAATCTACCGATGCATAGATGCTTCCTTCTTGTAGCCACCGAATACTAATCTCGCCCAACTTGACATGACTTTTTAAGTTTATTATAAGGTGAGCTGAGTAAGAGGGAATGGCGCAGTTTCAGAAGGAAGACGTACGGTGTACGAATTCATATCAACAAATCAACAGTGAGGTCAACAGTCAGCATAGCAAAAATCTTATAGGACCCACTTTAACTTATTTGGAGTTAGGAGCAGGTAGATACGCCCTTAAATGATCAGAACAGAAGCTCTTACAATGTATTCCCGAAGATCTCAAAAAGGGTCTAACACTTTGAGTTCCTGATTACGCTTGTGGTAAACAACCCAACATAAGGACGGATCTAGCTTTGACGATCCGTATCAACGAACGAACGAATTTCGCATCTGCACTCGAAATGTTAAGTCCATTAAGAGATCACCTGCAGCTGAATATGTAGCGAGGACTTTAGACTGCTGTGAAGCAGATTAAATCGTGATGATAGGAGTCGGCCAAAAAGAGGCAAGAAGTCCCAAGAAATGTATACATGTGAACATATGCTCGCATGCCCCCACACGGGACGAAGACTCTGACACGAAAGACAGCTTCTACGAGCTCCTGGATAAAACATACAAGCAGTGTCCTAGTTGTGAGTAGGAAGGGAGAGCAATTTTGATGGTACTGCATAAAGCCTGGCTAATAGACTTTGAGGGGATAAATCATTCTGCTGGTACTAGCGTGAGAGCTGGCATTCCCCGTAGCTTCAAGTCGCCTGGCAAAAATAGCATATACCCAGTTATGTTACAAACAGCTATAGATTAGATGCTGGTAACTCTGAAGAGAGTCTTCACTGCTAACCTGGCATTGGCATACCTACCTAAACCCTGGCGAACAGTGACAGCAGCCTTTATACCAAAAATCGGAAAAGAGGACTACACGTTCGCCAAGAGTTTCAGACCTGTAAGTCTGACTCCCATTTTTGACGGCATGTGTAACTCGAGCAGACAATATGGCATAGACGAATCCCTAGTTTTGTGGACAAAAGCATTGCTTGTGAATAGGACCTTGACTGGGGATGCTGACTGCAGCAAATATTTGTTGGCGGAGCTAAACAGGGGTTGCCCGCAAGGCGGTGTTCTGCCTTCTGGAGCACGACTCCATAGGAGTCGACTATGCACAAGCATCAAGCATACGCGGATTATGAAGCTGTACTATCCGTTGCAGGCAACTCTAGACGTGATCGACGATTGGCGCACTAGAGTAGCCTTTCAGTCATTCCTTTAAAAACTGAGGTTGTTCTTTGCTAAAAAGAGGAAGCTGTCTTGTCTGGCTCATCTAGTGCTTAGAGGCACCACCATCCAATTCTCCATAGAACGTAAATATTTAGGTGTCATCCTCGATAGCAAACTTTTATGGACTAAACACGTTACGTCGAAAGCCTCTATGGCGATGTCGGCCTTCTGGCAGTATAAAGGAGCTGTCAGGATAGACCCGCCTGGGTTGTCTGGAACAAGCTCTCACGGAAATGCCTAATTGCTACTTCTACCAGACTCCAAAGAACGGTCTGTCTAGGTGGCATGAGGGTTTTCCCTATCTCCCTCTCCTTGATATTCATATCTTGGGCTGCACTCTCAATGGTATTTGATACAACACGCAGTGGAGCTTTGATGACCTCGCGCACCGACGGTCTTGTGACTCTGGTTTTACGGAGATAACTCCTGCTGCGGAGAAAATGTTTTCCCTGTGCCCAGCACTGGTTTTGGCCAGAATCTGAGTCAGGAAAGCAATGCAATCGGGTCTTCACGGACGGCTCCACAATCGATACATTGGATGGATTGGTGGTGTCTTTGTGGCGGACAACAACGTTAGATTTGACTTCTCGTTAGGAAACCTTGTGCGTCTGTCTTCCAAGTGGAGATATATACAAACCTGATGTCAACGAACTATATTATGAAGAAAATGTGCAGGAGCGACAGCCAAGCTACGTTTAAAGCTTTGCTTAAACGTCTCACGACTTTCCAGGTAGTTCAAGAAGGCAAGACATCATTTTCTTGTTAGGTCCCAGGTCAAAATGGGATAACGGGAAGCGAATTCGCAGATGCACTTGTCAGGTAATGTTCAGAGGATAGTTTTTCAGGACCTAAACCTGCATCTGCGTCGGTTTTGCCTGCGTCCTCGGTTAAGGCTTGCATTGACAGTTGGGTTTCATATGAGTACAACTGCAGATGGCATGACGTCCCAGGTTGCAGGCAGACAAAACGGATGCTTCCCGACGGCTGTGGAAAGCCAGCGGCCTTCCTGCTATCCCTCAGCAGGAAAGAATGCAGGTTGCTTACTGGCGTCGTGACGGAGCACTTTTGCTAAGCACTTTAATGTGCTGGGCATAAGTGGTAAGTGAGAGTGATGACGACATCGCGGAGCACTACTTCTGTGAATGTAAGCCTTACGCTCACATCCAGCTGCAGGTACTTGGCGTTGACGTGGTGGGTACTGGTACTGTAGGCATTTTCTTTTCTTCGAAAGACTAGAATATTTCAAAAGAAAAAAGCGTTTCACTCATCTCATTATTCATCTTTAGGGATCTTTCGGTAAAGGTTTCCGAGCAATAAACCTTTGAGCAGATAGTGTGATTCGGCAACAACATTCGGCAACAAACTCGTGTAGCAAAATAACAAAAGTAAAGCATAGAAGAACAGGAGCCGCTCGTGTGATCCAAGAGCAAAAAGGGAGGGATGAGCAAAAGCTTTTTCCGGAAAAAAGGAAAAGTGCGTGAAAAATGAGAGAGGTGCTAATCAAAGAACAAGATTCGGAAGCTTTACCAAAAGGTGAAAAGAACATGTCAAAAATCCTCTATTAAGCAGAGCGAACCATTTAAATCTGGGCTATAAAATTCATAAATTCCAATAAATCCAAGACCAAAATGAGGTTAAGATAGCAATATATAAATTTAAGGGCAGCATGGCTGCCGGAGCGACGGGCTATTTACTGTTCTATTTATGGCATTCCAGTTTTACAAAACTTTAACAAAAGCACCCGTCTCGCTATGTTTATTCATCAACTTAAACCCTTAAGCCAATTTGCCGGCATATTCTGAAATATCGTAAGTCGTACAACTCGCCTATGGAATAACTTGCTCTTTATTTCCTAGTCATTATAATCTACAAACATTCAGAACCAACGTATATCGGTACCTCTCTTTTTTCTCTCTCTAATTATTCCTACGCCTGCGCCATATGCAATTATTCTCAGAGTACACAAAGATCCCTTGGGTGCGCGCTAATAAATATAAAAGAAAGTTTGATCTCAAGAGTCTCTTTTGGATTTACCTCGCTGTGCACAAATACATTGAACCAAAAGTTTTAGATAAAAATAAGCGTCGGCTTTCAGCCGCTCGAAAGCCCCATCTGTAATCTTTTGTGGATGGATAGAGGCCAAACTGTTGCGATAGGCGCTGAATTGACTATTCCTGATCTTCGGCCATACTTGCTCACATCGACTACAGTTTTTCTGTACGCAAATTATTGTACATTGACGGGTTATTGGTTCTGTCGGGCCAGAAGTCAACTCATCCCAGGCAAATGGACAAGTTGACAGAGTTAATCGCGTGTAAGTAGGTATGCTAGGAAAGCTTAGTGAGCCAATACAACACGCAGATTGGGTACGAATGCTCTCCCAGGTCGAGTATGCTCTAAACAATACGATTCACAGATCAATAGGCATAACGCCTAGTAAACTCTTGTTCGGAGTTGATCAACGCGGCAAGATGACCGAATTCGTAGAAGAGAAGGGATTAAGCTCCCAAGAGAGAGACTTGACTGAAGTTAGGGAGCACGCATCTGAGACCATACTCAAAGCTCAGAACTACAATCTCAAACAGTTTAAGCAACGCAATCAGCTTGCACGCACTTACAAAAAGGGCGACTGTTGGCAACAATAAGAAACTAGTCCCAAAATTCAAGAGACCATACGTCATCCACAAGATTTTGCCCCACGATCGCTATGTCGTCCGCGATATAGAGAACTGCCAAGTTACACAGTTGCCCTATGATGGAGTTATTGAAGCGCGAAACCTCCGCTTATGGAGAGTAATATACACCCTGTCTTACTCGAACTACAACCAACTTCAGACTGCTATAATTTCCAAACCGTTCATGACAGTGAGCTCAAATTTTGACACATGACAGATGATTCCATTATTTACAATCATTTTAAACGATTTGCGTCTCAGTTGTGTTCAAAAAATTTTATCCGCGATGGAATTCAAATGTGATAGTGTGATTGCTTTATATTTGGCTGGAAAACCACAAGTAGCCATCGTTAGAGCCCTCCAGCATAGCTCGTTACCGTGATACTAGCAGCGTTGCAAAACGCCATGGAGGTGGTCAGAAAAAAAACCGCAACGTCGGCAGAAATGGTTCGGAAATTAAAGGCTCGAATTGAGCGAAATCCGCGTCGAAGTGGAAGAAAAATGACTCGTGAGCTCAACGTATCGCTGGAACGGATGCAATATATACTGAAAAATTAGCTTGGGTTCAAGCCATTGAAGTTCCAAAAAGCACACGATCTTACACCGCAACAGGAAAAAGTTAGAGTCGAAAGAGCGAAGGAGTTCCTACGTTTGCACGAAAGTGATGAGTCGCCATTTATTATCGAGCAATATGTCAACAAACAAAATGACCGAGTTTACTTGCCAGAGGCGGTTTTTCGAAAATTTACACCTTCGGACGCTTGTATTTTTGGACCGTGGCGTCAAAATTAATGCGATCGTATACCGTGAAACTATCTTAAAGGCAGTATTGAAGCCTTGGGCAAACAATCATTTCAGTCGGAGACCGTGGACATTTCAACAAGGCACCGTCTCACAAAGCGCACGTCAACCAAGACTGGTTAAAAAACAATGTTCCACACTTCATTTCTTCGACATAATGGATTGCAAATTCTCCGGATGCAAATCCGTTGGATATCTCTGTCTGGGGTATTTTGAAGGCGAAGATTGGCACTAAAAAATACCAAAGTTTGGACCACCTCAAACAAGCAGTTCGCCGGGAATGGGCCAAAATACCGGAGAGCCACTTGCGTGCAGCGTGCGATGCTTTCTTCGGCCGTCTCAAGGATATTATTCGCGCCAAAGGTGGACATATGGAAAACTACTGATACAATTTGAAAATCGATGTATTTTCCAACATTTTTTGCTTTGGCACAATAAAATTTATCAAAAAGTAAAAAAATTATGGCATTTTAAAAAGTTGGAGTTCGAGTCATTCACCGTGTAGTAACAATTGCTTGTAAAATAAAGCGACGCTTTCACCATAACTTAATCAATTATGTCTTATGATTTGAATGTACTCTTAATTTGATAACTAAATATTTGTGATCGGGTAAATTTTTGTGAATCGTGTAAATTTAATTAAAAATTTAATTGATCGAGGTGGATCAAGTTGTCAGGTTGACCGAGATTTAGTGGAATAACGTTCAGTAGAATAACTAAATCAGAGGATACGTCCACTAGTTCGTGAACTGAAATTTCTAGGAATCAACTCCCGGCTGAATGCACCCATTTAGTTGGATGGCGGTTCTTAGTTATCCGGTGGACGGGGCACTTCTCTTTTTTTTAGTTCGAGAAATAATCGAGTGTGGACGTAAAAAAGTAAGCAAGTGTAACAAAACAAGTAAAAATTGTGACTTAAAAAAGAAATAAAGAAATACTATATGGAGTGAAAAGTGACCTCCTTGGGAATTAATTTTTTTTTTTAAATATTTTTTTTATTTTATTCAATATAGTCCTCTTTCAATTTGATACACTTATTCCAGCGATTGTCCAACTTCTTGATCCCGTTCGAAAAGCAATTTTTCGGAAGGTCTGCAAAATACTCCTCCGTGGCGTCGATGATTTCCTCGCGTGAGCTGAATTTTTTATTGATGAGCCATCTTTAAAGGTTTGGGAAGAGATAATAGTCCGAGGGATCCAAATCCAGTTACCAAACGACGCCAAAAGACCGCCCGATTCCGCATCAGCAAGTCCAAACACTCTTTCCAAGTGCTCTCGCGTTCGTGTTTTTGGTCAGGAGTGAGCATGCGCGGCACCCAGCGGCAGGATAACTTTTTCATATGCAGAATATTGCCCAAAATATGGCGTGTACGCTCAGTACTAATCTTTGTGGTATCTGCTAGCTCGCTCACCTTCACCGGTGAGCCAACACCATTTCATGTATTTTTTTGACATTGTCCTCTGTAACCGCATCGGAGGGCCTACCGCTACGGACTTGATCGGTAGTGGAGTTGCGGCCACCACGAAACTCCCGAAACCAATATTTGACGGTGTAATCTGACGGAGCATTAGCCCCATAATATTTATCCAACTTTTCTTTTGCTTCCTTCGCCGTTTTGCCTCTCAAAAAATAATGTTTTATGAGAGAACGAAAATCGTTTTTGTCCATACTCAACATGATGCCAAACACGTCAACAACAATCAGCTGTCAAAACAAAACTAAAGACAGTATCGCACTGAAATTTGGCATCTCTGTCTAAGTATGAACGGACTTCAAGGCACCATAACCTTTTTTGCAGTAGCAGCGCATTCTGGCGGTCAAGGAGGTCACTTTTCACTCTATCTAGTAAGTATACTAAAAAATATATAAAAAGAAAATGACAGCGATTCCAAGGAAATCCGATCCAAAAACCATTAAAGTCCCAAGTTCCAGCCGAGGTTCAAAGAAAAGACCGCAAGAAAAATAGTTGAATGACTTAAATGCGAAAACATCAGCAAACTCTTGGACTTCGATAACGAGGTGTTCCAAAATAGAGTGGCCTGTAGAATGGTGCTAAGGTCCGCAAATTTAGGCAACCACACAAAGTGAGAGAAATATGTAACATTAGATGTAATTATACGCGCTACGTATTTCAAGGATCAACAAACGAAGAATTAAACACAGCGTCAAGTGTTAAGATGACTCTATAACTACTTGACGATTTTTATCGTGCTTCCATCAAGAAGACTGAGGATCTATGCCCGGGGCGAGAAGTCAAATTTAGAAATTGTTAAACTTAAACTTCTTTAAAACGACTATAAGATAATTTTTTTTTTTTAAATCAAATACAATCCCTAGAATTTCTTCTTCAATACTAAAAAAAATTCCCAAAAGATTGCGTAATTTAAAGGATACCTACTTCGAAGGAAACTACCCTTTCCCGCTTTAAGGTATTTACTCGTCCATAGTTACGTGCGTACATACGAGTATCATTCCATAATTAATAACGTATAAGGCAAACATTTAATCATACGAATATTGCCGATGCTCGATAACTTTAAGCAATGGCTTTCAATCATTTGCTAATTTGACGGTAAACTTCGCCGCCTATTTATTTAAAATGTATACCAAGGTTTTAAATTTAAAATTAAGCTTTAAATGAGCATTGTTGGATGAAAGCATCTACATACATACATATGTACGTTGGCATGTATGTACATAGTCGTATTCGTAGCTGGAGATTTAAGCACACACTGCCCATTTCGCACTTAAACCCATTCACTCGATCCCATATTGCAAATGAAGCCAGCCTCCCTTAGTCCATGCCATTGCCTGATCCGACCTGGGTCCGTTGTCGTTATTTTGACCAATTTAATTCACCGGCATACAATATATAGACAGACAATCCATCATACATACTGGACAGTACGCCCTTTTATCCTGGATACCCTACATACATACGAGTATATGTACATATGTAATCCAACAGAGCATAACATGGACAATTGTATTGCATATCCCGAAAGTTCCAACGGGTGGTGCGGCCTGGTGTGGCACAGTGTGGTTTGGTTTGGTTTGGTTTGGTTTGGTTTGATATGATGTGGCATGGTGTGGTGGTGTTGTGTTGTGTTGTGTATCCATCGTCCTGTGGACTATGACAGCCGTCCATATTCTGGGTCATCTCCCTGGAGAGAGAGAAGAGAAATTGTTTAATAGAAATGGAGAAGTAGGAGATAAAATGAGCTACAAGTGCTCAATAAAGGACAAATGACTAAAAAAAAAAAAGTAAAAAAAAATTTAACAAAAAATAAATAGACACATACATATGTATGTATGTATGTAGCTCCATCCACTACTCGTATTTGCTATGGATACCTGGACAATGACCAGGTGTGGGTTATGACGAGTTACGGTCATGTTTGTTAAGGGTACACAACGCGAACAAATCCGGCAGAGTGAATGTTCGTCCCTAATAAACATTTACAGTCGCTTTTCGCATTATTAGATTCTAAGGATGGTCCTCTAGTCCGGAATGGACTGGTGGTCCAGAAGTGGTAATGTGACAGACTTGAAACGGTCTTCGCGATCGTTCGTTTGAATATTTTGTAAATGTTCAAAGCGCGTTACATAAATAAGCGCGACGCAGCATGACATGCCGTCGTACTGGCTCGTACTCGTATGTATGTCCTCCCTCTTGGCTTACGGAAAAGTATTCTAAACAGCTTAAGGGAGCGCATAACAAAAAGGAAGTATCCCTTGTGAATAGAGAGGGTTTATTTTTTTTCTGCCTTTTCTTTTCCTTTCTTTTATTTCACGTCGGAGGGTTTCCGACTACAAGTACATAAGCACGTACACGGTATTCTGTATTCTGTATTCTGTATACGGTATACGGTATACGGTGTACTGGTCCTTTTTAGCTTTGCTGTAAATCGGGTAATCCAGCGTTTCAGTGGCAACAAGCATCGTACGAATACCAGCACCAACAGGAGCATCGTTCGCAATTCGCACGGCTCAACAACGACCGACGACGTTGGGATACGCTGGCCGAATCAAAAGGGAACTGAACGCAGAAGACTTACCCTTGAAAAAAGTTTCCCTTACAATCAATCACCCTTAGTTGTGTTCGTATTTTCATGTTTTTTTTTTTTCGTTTTTTGTTGTTGTTTTGTTTCCTTTACTCAACTTCTGTGCGGATTGAGAGACGAGCCTTTTTGCAGGACGACGATGATTTGAAGTTTTGAAGTTTTGAAGTTTTCTGTTTTCGGTTTTTCGTTTTTGGTTTATTTGGTGCGAGACGACGGCTTTCAATAAGTTATGACCAGGAAGTTGGTCAGACATATTTAAGTTTAAGGCTTACCTTCAAAATTGTTCAGTCGCTGGGATGGATGGAATGTCCTGGTATTGTTGTTGGAGTTTGTCCTTTTTTACTTTTATTTTACGGAAACTTCCAAAAATTTATTTCGTTTTTGTTCTTCTTGGGCAGGAGGTAGGTAGGATATACGGTAGGTATTTGATGAACCTTCTTTCGCGAATAGACTGTCTGAAAGTTGGAATAGGGAATTGGGTCAAGGAAAGCAATGAAGGGTTGAATTTGGATCATGGACAGGATGTTCGAATTCACTGGTGGAAATGGACTGGTTTTATTTTAGATTTGTCGAATGTAGGCTTTTAGATTAAAGTTAATTTGTTGAAAGGAAAATGGAATTCGCTCCCGGGGAGAGTTCGACGAAAATTGGAGGACAAAATATGTACGTCAGTGGAAGAAAACATGGTGATTTGGTGAGTACTGGGTCAACTGGAATAGGGTTCATGGTCATGTGAGTTGTATTCATATTTAACTTGTTTAGAAAAGCTGTGTTCGATACAAAGAAAAGCGGTTGAGTATGTACATCGTATGTACCGGCGTAGGTAATAAATATGTCAATATTGCCATTGATATTGTAGCACGGTCATTTTGAATACTTACCTACTTCCTCCCTTAGATTCGATAGATTAGATTAAGCGAGGAGGTGGGGCTATGAGCCATTATCACTGCGGCCAGGTTAGGCTTGCGGTTTCCTCTAGTTGGAGCTAACCCTCGGCTGTATTTTTGAGTGAGCTGGCAGCGATATCTTCTGCCTCAAGGTATGGCTTACCTAGAAGACGAAGACCTATTCCGCTTAAGGGATTACAGTGGCAAAGTATATGCTCTGCTGTTTCTTCGCCCTCGTTGCAGTCATTGTCTTGTGCTATTGCTATAGTCGTTGACTAAGTTTGACTCTGCAGTGGAGGAATCCGGTTACTGCGTGTATCTGACCCCTAGAAAGCTGTAGGAGTTGTTTTGTTCAGTTGAGGGATGGGGTTGGTAAAAAGTTGTTGACTCGTCTGTTACCTTTCTTTGTTTTTATCAAGTTATTTGCATATGTATGTAGCTTATTATGGAGCTAATTGGTAACCCCCAAAATGGTCGTAGCAACATAAATGTTGAGCCCGAAGCTTTTTTGGCAAATTCGTCTGCCCTTTCACTACCACTGTGACCTGGCACCCAGATTAAATGGACACGTTTGGGGCTGCTTAGTGTTTTGAGAAGTGTAATGCAGTCCCGGAATATATTTCAGGTTATTTAAAAAGCATTGATAGCAAGGCCTACTTGCTTACTTTGCTGTCAGAGAGAATATAATTGTTTTTGTTGGTGGCGTATCTGTTTAAGTTCTCCTTAGTGCAGAGCTCTATTGCGTGTATCTCAGCGTACTTGCGTACAGTGAAGTATTGCTAGCTTCTACGTATATGCCTGCTTCAATTACTTCGTCTGTTTTAGATCCGTCGTTGTTCCACACCAGTGAATCTCTTTCGAACACGGGTGTATTGAGTTCCAGGTCTGTCGATCAGGGAATGCAGCTATGAAGTTTTGGTTGAAGTTGCCATTTTTCTGACAGTTGTCTTTAAGACTAGTTCCTAATACTCGTAGTTCATTTCCCCTGAGTAAGCGTTAGCCATAGCTTCTTTCTGTATCTGAAGATGAAGAGATGGGAGGTCCAACAGAACCTCGTATTCTGCGGTGGGTGCTGTTTTCATTGCACCCGTAGCATACACACAGGCAAGTCTTTGAAGTTTGGTCTATAGGTCTAGCAATTGCTGTGTACATCATCAGTGTCATTTTTGGGCTAAGACCCCAGGTTTACCCAGTAGACTTTTGCTGGCCCTAGCTAGATCCTCGTTTTTTCTATGGTTTTTTTGACACGTGAGTTCCAAATGAGTCTTTGATTCAATGTAACCCCTAGGAATTTCACTTTACTTGAAAACTTTATAGTTTCACCAATCTTGCACTATGGTGTTCTTTTTGGGGTTGACGTTTAGGCCAACCTTCTTGCACCTGTTAGCAACAAGCTTAAGTGGCCTCTGGAGGAGTTCCGAGATATTTTCTTCGAATTTGCCTCTGATAAGGATCGCAATGTCATCAGCGTATCCTTGGATTTAACCGTTACCTCTCTCCAACTTTTTGGTATGTAACCCCAGATATTACAAGTTCTGAATATGTTTATCTGAAGAGGGATTATTAGCGTAATACCTAGTGCTGAGGACATTCCATCTTCACCAGGGACTTTGAATGCCTCAATTGAATTGAGAGTTCATTTTATTTTTCCTTTATAGAAAATTTTATTTGACCTCTTCCAGTTCTATATTAGATGGTACTACAATTTGCGTTCGTCCTGGGCCTCAACCAGTAAGCGTCCGTAGTCAGTGCGGTCTTTGGCTAAAGGCCTCCCGTTAAGAATTCCGCGATGGTTGATGTGCCCTTTCACTTATGCGTGGTACCTAATTGTTCGGCCGTAGGTACTTTGTTGAGGGTCCAGGACAGTTGGTATGCATAGCCTACACGTCAGCAGGTCTGGAAACGCAAGAGGCCACCAGAATCTTCGCCGAACGTATATCCCGAAATCTCTCAACATCTCCTATGCCGCCAGTATCAAGTACTGAAGACTAGTGGCAACGCTCCCAACGTGCCATCAGAGACGCGGCAACTGATGTGCTAGGTTTCATCCGACCACCACCAAGAAATCACTGGTTTGATGAAGTATACCGGCAAGCACATGCAGTTAAATAAGAAGCCTACAAAGCGGATATACAATGCTCGTGGGCTCTACGAGCAGAAGAGATTGGAGTAATATCTGCTTCTCCAGAAGAAGAATAAAGAGCACGAGAAGCGCGCGATTGAAGATATTGAGAGTTTGCACCTAGGAAATACCGTACGGAAGTTTTACCAACAGGTAAAAAGAACGTATCAAAGCATGAAGGTCCATAAAGGTGAAGAAGGAATCCCTGTAGTAGAGTCACACTCGGTGGTGAGAATATGGGAAAACTTTTTCTGCCGACTGTATAACGACGACGAAGTCCAACATCCCGCCGTCAGCCAGAATAGACCATTCAACTTCGACGATGATAACCAAAACTAAGCAAGGATAGCAATATCTAAGCTGAAATCCAACAAAGAAGCTGGACCTGACGGTATAACTTGGTGGAGAGCGTACACCAACTCATTTTTCAGTCCTGGTCAGGGTGATGCCTTTTGAATGGAATCTCAGTATCGTGTGTCCGATCCACAGAAAAGGAGACCCCCTCAACTACGCCAACTACAGGGGTATAAATCCCCTCAACATCGTATACAAGGTCTTATCTGCAATATTGTGTGAACGTCTAAAAACCTTCGTCAACAACGTGATTGACCACTATCAGTGTGGTTTGGACTAAGAAAGTCCACAATCAACCAAATATTCACACTCCGGCAGATTCTGGAAAGTCCAAATTGATACCCATCATCTTTCCACGGAATTTAAGGCCGCATATGACAGCATTTATAGAGACGATCTTTATAGTGTCATGTCTAGTTTTAGGATCCCTGCCAAGCTCGTCCATCTGTGCAGAATTTCGATGTTGAACGTTCGTTGCTCCGTCAAAGTCGGTAACGACTTAACCGAGACTTTTTTTATCAAAAAAGGTTTTAGGCGACTTCTGTAATATCATATTTGAAAGAATTGTGTGGAATTCACATGCGAACACTGGAGGCACAACGCAGTAGGGCGTGCACAAGTAGAAGGGGATCTCAACTGAATTGGAGTGTGAAACTGGAGGCAGTTAACTTAAGACCGGGCTAACTGGAGAGCCTTGTTATTTAAGGTCCAGGTTCACCTTGAACTGTAGTACCACATAAGTAATTAAGTAACTATCCACATCGTCCACCGTCACACTTAACTCTAAGCTGTACTTCCGAGCCAAATGAGTCCGCTGTGGAAAGAGCATGCACTACTGCAAGTCTCGTTAGGCTACTTGCTGTCTGAGACACTCCTTTGCGTAGTTGAACTGAAGCTTTAGCGTGGAAATGATCAATGGCGATAAGCTAGTCTTCCGCAACAGCATGTACTTTCCAGCCCTTGATGGAGGACGAAACAGTCTTTTAAAAAAAAATTTACGCAATTTTTCAACTTCCACATGCTGTTCACTTCCCCAAATTTGCGATGCATAGAACATCACCGATATCGATGGCGCTTCAAACAATTTAAACTTAGCACTTTGGCTGAAAGTTCTTGTGTTCATGTTGAATTTAGTGCAATCTTGGTTATTTCTAATTTTTTGACGATTAGATTTCAAGTTATTTTCATGTCGTAGTCGTTTTACTTCCTCTCCAGCAAAGCTCCAACTAACATAGCCGCAACAGCGACCACCTCCCTTCCTTAGACTTACAGTCATATTCAATATTGTACAGTATTCTTCAAGGTCTAAAATAATTTGTCTATGTTAAGTCCTTGAGGAGAGTCAGAAATTACGACATGAGAACTCTGATTCACATCCGCCAAGCACATCGTTCACATCATTTAAGAACGAGATGAATAAAAGTGTGCTCAAAATACACCCTGATGATGACAAAATAATAAGGATAGGAACAAATTTTTTAAATAAAACAACAACGGTGTGAGTCTTCTGGCTTTATTTTGAAGCTACGTTCATGCCATTATGTGTGGAATAGCACATTATTCAAATCACCGCCTCGACTTCACTGGCAGTGCTTTAAACGGTTGGTCCAATTTTCGAAGACTCGTTCTAACATGTGCGGCATTATTCCGGTGTCGAAGGTGGCCCCGAGCTCGTCCAAAGTGGTTGGCTTGTTAGCGTAGACTAAGGACTTGACGTAGCCCCAGAGAAAATAATCCAATTGTGCCGAATCGCATGATCGCGGCGGCCAATTGATGAACGCTGCGAGATGACCCAGTCGCAAAATTTCGCCTTCACAACTTCGAGCTTTGCGTCGCTTGTATGGCATGTAGCGCCGTTTTTTTGGAACCACAGCTCGGATATATCCATGTTGTCGAGCTCTGACCACAGAAAGTCGGCTAACATCGCTCTACACCTGAGACCATTGACGGTAACGGTGTCTCCTTCCTTATATCGAAAGTAATAAGGCCCGATAATGCCGCCATGCCATAAACCGCACCATAAAGTCAATCTTAGTGGATGCATTGATGCTTGGCCGAGCACTTGTTGATTGTGTTCGCTCCAATAATGGCAATTCTGCTTGTTCGCATAGTCGCTACGTCAAAAGTGGGCCTCGTCCGAGTAAGTGATCTTTTAGCCAAAATCCAGATCTCCGGCCAACATTTCCAGCGCCCAATTAGCGAACTCACGGTATTATCTATGGTCGTCCGGATTCAATTTTTGCATCAGCACTATCTTATACTGCTCCAACAGCAAAATAAGCCCGGGTTGACTCTCTGGCGAGGCCCAATTCAGCTGATTGGCGCCGAATCGACATTTCTCGGTCTTCTTCGATACTGGCCACTGCGGGAGCTATGTTTTCTTCATTTGGGACCAATCTCTGTCTTGCTGGTATCTCAAGATCCAAAAGAGTGTACTACGTTCAAACTTTTCCAGCCTCCGACGCATTGCGTGCACACTGAAGCCATTCACGTTGTGTGTTTACAATTGAGCCGGAATTTCGAGATTTTTTAATAATTTCCGCACGTTCAGCAAGCGTAAAATGATGCATGATTAAATGGCAAACCTTATTGAATATTTTGACAGCTGGATGTCATTGGTAGCTTTGACAGCTGCTGAAACATAACAATTGGAAAAACTGCTCTACATTCCATATTGCAGATTCTGCGTCCCTATAGAGTCGATTTAGGATGTTCAGCGTCTTTGTTGATAACCCCGTGACAGAGAGTTTGAAAGATAGCGATCTTCTGTCGATAGAATGAAACGCGGCTCTGAAATCTACGAAGAAGGAATAATCTGGTAATAGTTGAATGGTCTTTTCTAAATCCTGCCTGGAAGTCATTCAGTATGTTAGAGCTTACATAATTCATCGTTGAAAATATTTTTAATGAACAATTCAAGAAGGATTTGCCTCTATCATATGAGTCTTCTTTTTTGTGCACTGTAAATAAAAGTGCATCCTCTGTAAAACACTTCTAAAATTGAAATGTGATTGTGTTAACGCATGGAGCTTTGTTTAATATTGAAGTGTATGGCACGGCCCAAATAGTCATTGACTATGAGAGGAGAGGTTTGGTTTGCCAACCAAAAGGATTTTGAATTTCTTGCAGTTAAGGCCTCTACCACCAATTTAGAAAGATACCTATTTTCGTTACGCGAGCAGATGCGCTTGACATGTCTATTAGTCTTTAAATACAAGGTGGCGCAAATGTTGCCACCCGATGTTCTTAGGCAGTAATTTTTTTAAGAATGAAAACATTGGGCTTTTGGATTACGTTTACTTGATGTCTTAAATTTTTTTTCCATTAAATCGGGCCGTCGCCAGAATTGATGACCATTCGGGCCAGATTTGTGGTATTTCCCATCACTCTTGCCAGAACTCCCGGCTATATGTCCTCGCATTCTTGACGGATATTCTCTTTGAAGGCTTCACGAGCCTGAGGCTTGTTGATATAGACTCGTGACTTCAAAAAACCCCACAAAAAGAAATCTGGAACCGTTAAATCAGGTGATTTTGTCGGCCAGTGCAAATTGTCAAAATGAGGGATTAGGAGACCCGGAAATGCAGCCCTCAGAATTTCAGTTGTGGCTCGTGCAGTATGCGCCGTTGCTCAATCGTATTGGAACTACATGTTCTCCAATTAATCCAATTGAGGAAGGAGAAAGTCGTTGAGCATGGCTTTGTAGCGCTCGCCGTCATTTGGCCCGTGGCGTTTCCGAAAAAAATATGGCCCGATGACTCCTCCAGCGTAAACAGCACACCATGCAGCAACTTTGAGCGGGTGTAATGGCTCTCCGTGGGTTATACGCGAATTTTCGGTGCCCCAGAAGCGATCATTTTGCTTATTTACATATCGACAGAGATGGAAATGGGTCTCATCGCTCATGATGATTTTCGATGAAAAGTTGTCTCCCTCGTGATCGAGATTCAGGCTGGCTTGAGCGTAGGTTACCCGCGCTTGGCGGTCAACAGCTCATAGCTGATGCACTGTCTTTCATCAAAATTCTCTATAAAGACCGCCGGTAAATGCCCAATGGCGTGACACGTCGTCTGGTCAATACTACGGGGTCCTCTGCCACATTTTCAACCACAGTTGCGATATTTTCAGCAGAACGGCTTCTCCGGGGACGGCCAGACCTGGCAGCATTTCGTGTTGTCCCACACCCTTCTAGGAGTATAGCGATTCATGTCTTATAGACGTTTACTTTACAAATGTCAAAGTATAATTGACATTTGCGGCCATTTGCAAAAATTATAGCATCTTCCGATAGGGTGATGACTTTTGGCGCACCTTGTACTTATAAAGAGCTACAAACAACTGCCGCGACAAGGACAGCAGTCGCTGCGTTTATTCAGATACGGATTCGCCATCGGGCGAAGCCTTACGGAACAAGTTTTGAGCTTCATGCACGAAGGAGAGCGCATGACGATGATTCGCGTAAAGGCTAATTTCGTGAATATAAGCCTTATAAACGCCCACACCTCGATAGAGGAAAAGGACGACCCTACTAAAGACTGCTTCTACGAATTCCTTGACAAAACAAACGAGCGATGCCCTAAATATAACGTAAGAATCCTTTAAAGCCAAACTAGGCAAGGAGGACATCTTTAGAAATACGGTTGGGAAATACAGTCTCAACGACATCATCTCATGAAAACGAACGAACACAGGCACACGGATTTCACACCTCGATATCCCTGAAGCACTCAGGCCGACGCCTGATCAACAAACCGTTAGCCAAATTAATCACATGAGGATCGACGCAGCAGTTTTAATATTCTAGATGTCCGAACGTTCAGAGCAGCTAACATCGACTTGGACCATTATCTTCTTGCTGCTAAGATACGGATGCGGATATCCGCAAAAGCCTTGTGACGAAGCGGTGAAAAAGACGCTCCTTTAGTCTAAAAATGGTTTTATTAAATAAGTAAAATAAATAGAAAGGTATTACAAAAAACAAAAATGGCTTCAAAGAAGAATGTCCCGTTCCTGTCTCCAATTTGAAACTGAATGGTAATTTAAGGAAAAATGAAGTAACGCGAAAACAAACTGTGATGCCAAACTTCATTAAAAAAAACTAGATTGCAAGTTATTGTTGATTGCTGTCCTATCCTGTCAGTGACAAGCCTAAAAACACCGAACAATTTTGAGAAAGTTCAACGTCAAACGGCTACAATCGCAAGAGACCACCAGGGACTTTTCCAATCAAGTTTCCTTAATCTCTCTAGAGATCCGATGCCGCCAGCATCGAATATAGAAGAGCAGTGCCGTCACTACCAAAGAGCAATTAGAGAAGCCGCTCATTGCCAAATCAGCTCCAAAAATATCTCTTGGCCAAAGCCTCGCCCCTAAAAATAAATCGTGTACTCAAGAATGCGAAAGAGGAAAGGAAAAAAGCTTTCAAACTTTCAAACCTGGTTCGAAAATTTAGGTTGGACATCTTTAGCGACGCAAAAGTCATCACCCTATCGGAAGATACTGTAATTTTTGCAAATGGCCACAAATGTCAATGTAAACAGATAGAAAATACACATCAACTAGACCTGACTCACTATACTCCTACAGATGACGGAATCCTGAATCTCGACCACGAGGGAGACAACTTTTCATCGAAAATCATCATGAGCGACGGGGTCCATTTCCATCTCTGTGGATATGTGAATAAGAAAAATTATCGCTTCTGGGGCATCAAAAATCCGCGTATAACCCACGAAGAGCCATTACACCCGCTCAAAGTTGCTGCATGGTGTGCTGTTTACGCTGAAGGCGTCATCGGGCCTTATTTTTTCGAAAACGCCACGGGCTAAATGAGTACTGCAGACGGCGAGCGCTACAGAGCCATGGTCATCAACGATTTTTTCCTTCCTCGATTGGACGAATTTGGACTGGAGAATTTGGTATGTGGTTCCAATAGGATGGAGCAACGGTTCACACTGCACGAGCCACAACCGAAATTCTGAGGGCTGCATTTCCGGGTCGCCCAATCTCTCGCTTGGCGATTTGCACTGGCCTGCAAGATCGCCTAATTTAACCGTTCCAAAATTCTTTTTGTGGGGGATTTTTGAAGTCACGTGTCTATGTCAACAAGACTTAGACCCTTGAAGCCCTCAAAGAGAATATCCGTCAAGAATGCGAGGACCTATAGCCAGAAGTTCTGGTAAGAGTGATGGGAAATGCCACAAATCGGGGCCGAATAGTCATCAATTCCGGCGACGGCCACTTAGCCGATATCAATTTCTCGATTTAATAAAAAAAAATTAAGACATCAAAACAAACATAATCCAAAAGTCAAATGTATTCATTCTTAAAAAAATGACAGCTTAAGAACATCGGGTGGTAACTTTTGCGCCATCTTGTAGTAGATAGGAGTATCACAGTTTTTTATCCTCTTTGAACATCGTCTGCGCAGAAATGATAACGACAAGGGATAACACAATGGACGGGTCATTGATAAATATGGAAAAGAGTAATGGACCGAGAAGAGATCCTTTTGGAACACCACTATTCACGGGACAGAAGAAGTAAAATTTATTATTACAAGACATCTTGTGTGCGGTTAGTTAAGTTGAAAAAATCAGTTTACAAGATGTAATAGAGAAATTGAAATTTGTATCAGAGAAGAATTTATCACAGTGAAGAGTTAAGTTAACGCAGTCTTTGGGAGAGTCCAATGAAGTTAAAACAGTTGTTTCATTGGCATCAATTTCCAGTTGTATATCATCAGAAATCTCTAAAAGAGCTGAGACACAGCTGTAACCAGGTCGAAAGCCTGACTGAAGAGAATTTAGCAGTTTTTCCTTTGCATTATATTCCTTGGTTTGGTTGCTTGGAATTGATTCCAAGGCTTTGGACAGGAATCGAAGGATAGCAATAGGTAAGAGGAATTATTTTCTTAGGGATTGCAATAATCTTCTTTTTTTTCCAGTGTGGACATCTACATGGAAAAAAGCACGTGTAGGTACGAATAGGTAGGTAGGTACAATAGGTAAAAGTAACTGTTGGAAAAACCAACTCACTTAGGCATATTGACTCATTGTGATGCCAGGTGGATGTGATCCTCCCATTCTTGGAACCAATTTGAGCTTATGATGAAGCGTAGGAGACTGTTAACGTCTATATTCTTTAGATCGTTTAAGTCATTTTAGAATAAAGCTCCTAAGTGAAGTTTACTCCTTTGGGAGAGAGCTGCACATCTGTACATCTAACAGAGTAGGTGGAGGATTGTCTCCTCTTCCTCCTCGCCCATGCAGCCTCTACACAAATTGTTTGTTAATGCGCCAAGCCTTCTTGCATGCTTGCCTATAAGGCAGTGTCCGGTGATGACACCTATGATGGCGCTGAGATGTTTCCTAGTTAGAAGGATCAGACTCTTAGAGCTATTCAGATCCAGCTTTGGCCAGATCTGTTGGTCTCTAGACATATTGGTCCAACAGTCCCCATAAGGCCTGTTGCTTTATTAGCGTTCAGCTAACCAACCAATCCAGTGGTTCCAATTTTGGCGAGTTTGTCGGCCCTACAATTCCCTGGAATGTCTCTGTGGCACGGCGCCCAACAAAGGTGAAGGTTGAACTGGTCTGCCATCTCCATAAGAGATGATCGGCATTCAGGGGCCCTTTTTAGAATTTAATGAGACTGAGTCCAGGGATTTGGTAGTGGCTTGTCTATCCGAAAAGATGCAGATATCACATTCTTCTTCAGCCAGCACTTTGCTTCTTTAACCGCCAACATTTCCGCCTGGAACACGTTACAGTGATTTGGAAGACGGAAGGAGAAACTTAGATTTAGCTTATCTGAGAACACATGAGAGAACACCCCCACCACGATAGCGGGCTATCGGTTTTAGATCCATCTTTATAATAGTGGATTAACTTGTCCTCCATGAAAACATCTTCCTTCAAATATGGCGTATTCGATGTTCTCTGTGCGGGTTTCTTGCGACGTACCTTTGCTGACACATCTATTAGCAGAAGCTTGAAGTTGATTATCCTGCTATTTAACACAACACTGATCATCTACCTGCAGAGTTGACAGCGCAGTCGTGATTGCGGATGTGTTGACGTTGTTAAAGGCGCCCTCTATGTTCATGAAAGGGACCATTGTGCTCTCTCTATATTGTAGAGATTGTTCGATGTGACTAGTCAGTGAATGCACAGCCATTTCCACCGACTTTCCTGTTGAGCCGTTGGCAAAAGTCTTGGATCAATTTTAGCCTGTATATGGATATCAATCAGTTGTTCTAGAGTTTTTAGAAGGAAACATGATAGACTTATAGGTCTGAGGCGCTTTGGGGCAACATGAGAGTATTGTCCGGCTTTCGGAATGAAAACTACATTGACTTCTTTCCATGACAGTGGAATGTGTATCAGTTCTATACAGATCCTCGTGATATTCTCTAGCGGACTTTTGTAGCTCGGCAGGTATTATACCCTCCGAACCAGCAGATTTGTATGGTTTGAAGCTATGCAGCGCCCAAAGCAGTTTGTCTCTTGTAATCAGACCATGAATTTAGGTCACGGTTGAAGTAGTCCTGTTTAGGTTGCTACTGGCAGTGAGTGTCCAGTAGCAGATTGAGTGATCCATCACTTGAGGTCGTCCAAGAGCCATCAGCTATTTTCAAACATCGACGAATTGATAGAGAGCATTTTTCTTAGGCGCGATGCTTCAGAAACCTCTGTTACTTTTTCACAGAATGATCTCCAGGATTGTCTCTTTGCCTTCCTTCCTTTTTTATATATTTGTATGAGTCTCAGTCAGTCACTTTTCTTGAGCTTTTTGCTAGGTTGAAAAGTTTTCTGCAAACGTTTCTAAGCGGTCCTAATGCTGATGTCAACCAGTGCGGCTTTTTCTTGCCCCTGGGTTGAATAATAGGGCAGGAAGCGGCCATGGCCTGATTGAGAGCTAGGGTGAATTCCCCGACTCATTGGTGTCACGCAGGGGACTTCATAGTTCAGAAGATAGCGTTTCTGACGGTATTCCTTGGTATTTTGGTCAATCAGTTTTCCGGTAGTTCCGGAATGCTGGTTTTCTGAATTGGATGTATCTGTGGTCTGAAAAAAAGTGTTCAGATGATACCATCCAGTTCGTTAGCATTTGAGTGATGCTGTCGGAGACAAGAGTGATGTCTAGCGTTTCCGTTCGGTTTCTAGTTATAAAAGTGGGCTCATTGCCAATGTTGCAAATACAGAGGTTAGGACAGTCAAAAAGTGACTCACCTCTATCGTTGATGTCGGTGCTGCCCCATACCTTTTGATGAGCGTTAGCGTCGATGATGAGGCCAGTTTCCAGTACCACCCTTCCTAGGTTATCACCAGGGAGAGGGCCCACATAATCGTGGCCGAGATATGCCGATGCCAGCCAGTAGGAGCTTTTTTTAGTCTTTAATCTGGATTTAAGGCTACGTTTCACTAATATACAAGCTCTAATCTTACCTTTGTCTCTTGTATACAGCGGAGCGTATACAGGTGTCCCAGGTCCACGAACCACGCCTCCTAAGATCCATGGTTCCTGGCTTAGGTTGATGTCTTTTCCGCTTTTGGAAATACGCAGAATAACTGCACCCGAAGCCTTTTTTGAGTGATGGAGATTAATCTGGAGAAACCGTAACATTGCTACAATTTACCAGAGTAGCACCCACCACGATGCTGCTCGAGTCCTCCGATTCTGAACATGTGCCCAAAAGTTCATCTTCTTCCTCTGATTGTATAGGATCTCTTTTTAATTCGTCATCGGTTTCCATATCCGCCAGGATGTCAGAAGAGGAGACCGACGCTTTAGTTGTCGCCTCGGATAAATTGGAGTCGTTGCGATTCATTTCTGGAATGGATATTGCCGCTCTAATATCTAAAGTTGAGTTTGAAGTTTCAGTTGAAGGAGGAGGAGCTCAGTCTTTTTTATAGACCCTTAGGCGAATTGACTGGAAACCGAACCGAATCATGCCTTTAGTCAGTGCTAGAGGGTTAAGGGATTCCTTATTGATCACAATTAACGCTCATCTCTAAGGGCCCCTTAGTTCTTCCAGTATTGCGACTTTAAAGTTATGAGTCTTAAGGGTAGAGTTGCTGAGCCTGATGATCTCTAGAAAGGTTTCTGGAAGGAGGGTTCGACTGGGATTCAGGTGCTTGTTCTAGGTCTGCTGGAGATATCTCCCCTTGGCACGGCTTCGAGTTTTGAACCTGGCCAAACCGCTCCTAATACACTTATGGCTTTTGTGAAAAGATCGAAAGATCTTTGATTGGCACATGCGATAATCTTGGCCTGGCCTTGGTGCCAGCCAGCTTCGCTTGTGATGCGAGGTGGTCCGGGGTTTTGCCGCATGATGGTCAAGAAGTTGACCGAAAGCATTAACTTGATCAACTGACTCCGTTCAAGTGTTATCGATCCATCGGTGTCGATTTTTTCGATTACCGCGATCGTTATTGCGTCTTTTAGGATTTCTGTAAAAAAACTTCAGAGATGTGCTATTGGATGGCGTGGGGTTTTGACTTTATAAGTTTTGGGCCTCTTGGGAACCGGCACGATTTCCTCCAACGATCTCTGGCGCTTGGAGGAATCTTTTATCGTTTTGGGAGTAGTGGATAATCCGTCTTTTAGGATGTTGTTAGCCCACTTAATCTTGCTCTTTATGTCCGCACTTTACTCAACTTCCGAAATGGATCCGAAGGTTTTAATAGTGCATGAAGCATTTTGGCGTCTTATGTAGAGCGCCTTAGATGTAGCTTGCCGATGCAGCTGAGCCCCATGATTCTTCCTTGGGAGGAGGAATTTTAGTAGCAGCAGCAAGTCCGTGGCCTGCCACAAACTTGTATAAGAGGAAGAGGAACTGATATGATTGCACTACAGCGGTAAATTTCAAAATTTTTTTTTGCTCCAACTGCAGGGAGGCCTTTGTTTTGTAAGAATTTAACCAATTTCCTTTCGAATGAGGGCCAATTTGTGACTGGCTACAGGCAAATGTCAAAAACATAAAATTAAAATATCTTTTTCTTTTTTGTTACCAGATGGCAGAGTTTAGTAGTCACCAGAAAAATGGTTCATACCTCGGCTTCGTGATTGAATCTTCGAACGCATTTCATGTACGTTCCACATTCTACTCCAATGCCAGTTTTGACATTTTTTACGAATTCCATTTTGCAACTGTCTGCATCGTGATTACCAGAAAGTTTTTGCCGGTTATTTTGATAGAATTTTACGCTCTAGAATGCTTTTATCTGCATCCAGAAAATTGGTAAAATATTCACTTTTCAATTTATTACACAAATCCTTTGAATTCACTGAATGACATTACAGTTTACTGCAAGGATTGCCAGAAGCGCATTAACCCGATGCTTCGCCAGTGCGCCACCAAAAATTGAGAAGAGTTAGTCTCCTCCTAATCTCTTCCGATAAGAAACACGCTTAAGATTTTGTTTACTTTTTTAGCCATAAATACGGTGACTCTTTTGGGACGAGTGGGTGCAGATCCACAAAAGAAGGGCAGCGCAGAGCATCCTGTTGTTACATTCTCCGTTGCCACACACAGCAATTATCGGTGAGTATAGAGGAGTTCTTCTTCAAGTTTCTTGTCTAACCGAATGCTCGTGATAGATATGAGAATGGTGACTGGGCACAACGCACCGAATGGCATCGAGTCATCGTCTTTAAGCCAAACCTTCGAGACAGCGTGATGGAGTACCTGAAGAAGGGCCAACGAACAATGATCCAAGGAAAAATTACGTACGGAGAAATCACAGACCAACAGGGTAATCAGAAGCCCAGTTCAAGCATTATTGCGGAAGATGTTATATTCTTCCGTGAAACGGCAGCTTAGTAAGTCGTCCTTTAAGCCAAAGTGTCTTCTCATTTATCGTTGATTCCATTTTGCATTGAAAGTGTTGTTTTGTTCGAATGAAAATAAAGTACTCTTAGTTGAGGTAGTTTTATACTGGTGACGGGGGCGTTTCACTAGCAGTCTGAGGCGTAGTCGTATCGGGGTTTGTGGTAACACTGTCCCTTAAGTCTCTCTGAAAGGGAAGAGGATGTTAGAAAGTGGAGGATCCTGCTTCAGGGCTATGCTTACGCTGTGCGTTGATGAATTTCTCGTCGACGACAATCGACAGGTCTGTGAGACGGTAAGTCTTCTGCTCGATTCGCTCTAAAATTTTGGTATGCAGGTCTATAAATTGAAGGAATCGGTGATTCTGGAAGGATTGAGTGCTCATTACATAGATAAGTTTGGTTAATTTGGATGCGTTTACTCACCACATCACATGGATCTCTAACGGGTATGACTTTCTCACATTCCTGGACCTTTACCACTTGGTCTTCGATTTTGTACATGTCCTCGCAGAGTTTGACTAGCAGTTGGAGGCTTTTTTGCCACTCCAGGTTGGGTGAACATTTGCAGGCAAAGTAGTCTGCAGGAGGCCGCTCCAACCGGTTGATAATCATCTCCATTTTACACAGCCAAAATCCAATTAGATCCAACTCATTTTCAATTTCAACCATCTTCGTGTGAAGGGCTTTTACGAACTCGTACACTTCTGTGAGCTGGAAGGGAGAGTGTAAAGTTGGAGTTGCATATCTTTAAGGGTCTCACTTTGTTAAGGTTTTCGTAGATGAGAATCTCGCGTTCCTTGACGAATTCGGACTTTCGTTGATACTCGCAGAATAAATTTTGTGTCTCAATGTAAAGAAAATTGGAAAGGAGATCGAGGTCTGTGAATTCTAAAATGCGGTCGTCACAGGGACTTGGCAAAGAGCTTGAAATAACGCCGAGGAATTTTGGCATATTTTCCTTTTTGTTTTTGTTTTCTAAGAATTTTCACAAAAATTTTAATTATTTCTGATTGAATGGGGAATTCATAGTAACAGAATTTGCCAATGAACGCTGATAAAAAGTACACTAGTGGCGGCATGTTAGTAAATAATGCTTTCTTAGTTTGTTAGGCGCGCTATGGTTTGGAATAAACCTGGGCCCCAACTAACTAGCCACTCCATTAAGCCAGATCCTTAGTCAACTATCTCCAGTTGCTCACTGCAAGGCGGATAAAGCGAGGTCTTTTTCTACTCCGGGTTAGATTCGAAAAGCGAGACTCTAGACTTAAGGTAAAGCTCGAAATGGAGGAGCGGGAACGTAAATCCGAAGAATTACAAGTTGATGATACCATTTCCGAACTCCAGTGAAACGTCTTTGTGAGCAAGGGCGTCGCTGCTGATGTAGAATTTGAACGTCGCTTCGTCGAAAACAGATTCGGAACATCGTGTTCGGTAAACACGTGCCGGCGAAAGCGGTCGATTTGATTAAGGAAAAAGTTGCCGACGGAAATGTACTTCCGTGCAGCGGAGGTACTCGACATCAGTTTACTGATGGGGCAAGTGACCAGTTGGGGCGGTTTGTAAAATTTTTTGACTAGCTACTTCCCTTCACTCTTTTTGAATCTCTGAATACCATGTATTACATACGCAGCAATTCTTTGCAGTCGCGAAAAGGAATTGTGGTGTTTTATAGTGGCCGTGATACCAGCAGAGGTAGTTGTGGCAAGAACTATTTCTTCTTCTGGAGATACCGATGTTATTCCTGTCTCTTCTGGTCGTAGAGCTCACGAGCAGCCTTCGTCCGTGGTTGCAGCGCCGCTTCGTAGGCTTCTTGCTTAACTGCATATCCTTGCCAGCATTTTTCATCAAACCAGGGATTTCTTGGTGGTGGTCGGCACGTTTGGAGCGTTGCCACTAGTCTTCGGTACTTGATGCTGGCGGCATAGGTGTTGAGAGATTATGGGATACGCATTCGACAAATACTCTGGCGGTCTTCTGCAACTGCAGTTTTTCTACGTTATATCTCCGCATTTGTCTGCTTGTCTGCAACAAGATAGTGATCCGAATCAACGTTGACTCCCCGGAAGGTCTGGAAGTCCAGAATACTGGAAGCATGCTTTATGTCGATCGCAAAATGATCAATTTGGCTTAGCGGCTCATGATCCGAAGAGCACCATGTCCCCTTGTGGATATTGAGATGAGGAAATCGTTTGGTGGCTATAGTGATATTTCGTCCCACCGCAAATTCAATAAGCCTAAGCCTTGCCAGACGTAGAGTCCTGTAGGCTACGCTTGCCAACTGTCCTACCCAAGATGTCTTCCCTTCCTATTTAGGACATTGATCATATGTTTTGTCGAGGATCTCATAGGAACATTCTTTGTTGGTTTCGCTATTATCTTTCGTGGTTTGACTTATGCTAGCCTTGACTCGGATTCTCATAGGACGCTCGCTCACGTGTCGAAAGCTCAAGAAAGCTTAAGTCTGCCGCATGTGACAAATCCGCATCCCAATAGCAATCACCACAGTTGATATCAAAGTTTTTCGTCCTCATTTTATACGGCCCATCCCAACGCTCTTCTTGGATGCCAGTGATATCTCCGTGATATCAGTGAAGTGCCTCTCTTAATTGTTCGGCTACGCGTGGCCTGTTAATCGTGATCCGAAGGTCCTTTAATCGTTTGTCAGGTTCGTCATATTTGGTTTTTATCTCTGCCGTAAAGGTTTGTAGACCCTATGACGGCGTATTATGTTACTGGCCTCGGATACGGACAGATACTACATATGCTGACGATATTTGTTTATCGATTACGGGCAACGATCGGATTCTGGAACGTGTCGACTCTCGAGAAGAAGATCGTCAGAACGCTAGATTTCTCCAATTGGAGAACGGCTCACGCTGTACAAGTTGGACATCTTGGTACTGAGTGAAATAAGATCGTGGGACGCAGGAGAATACCTTTCACCAACTGGGAACACTGTACTACTTTACTCTGGAAAACCAAATTGAAGGGTTCGGTGTGGGGTTTATGTTAACACCAGCAGGACGGAAGAGACTTTTATCGTGGAAGTCTTATAATGACCGGATATTAAGGGCTAGATTCCAGTGCTACGCACATCGATGGGATGCTCGACTGAGGACGAAAAAGACAACTTCTACGATCAATTAAGTGCCGCCTACAGTGACATCGATGACATCGTGATAGTGATGGGAGACCCAATCGACCCGTGGTAGCAAGCGCAGACACGTAATGGGTGTTCATGTCATTGGCGATCGAAATGACAATGGCGAGCGGTTAGTCGATTTTTACAGCGCCAACTACCTAGTCATTGTTTGAGCACCGCACCTAAATGGGAGCAGCTGGTAGGTCTCATCTGATAAGCAGAGGACATTAAAGCAGATAGACCACATCGCTATTAGCCAGCGATTTAGAATCTGTCGTAGGTAACAGGCCTGGAGCCGACGCCGACTTCGGTATAAAGCGCGACCACCGTCTTATTGTATCCTGTAAAAAAATTTGGACTGTTCCCTACTTATAGCGGATAAGGACCAGCTCAGAAGATGAAGGGAGCACTTCGCGCTGGCACTTAACCATGTAGACAATAGCGCGAGTGGTCCGAGCCAAAATTAACCATCTGAAGTAGCAAACTCCCGAAGTGGCTTTCATAAATGCTTTCAGGCCACCGAAGGTTCCTTTGATTTTACGAGTTACAAGCGGCCAACCATAAGTCCTGTTGGGTGGCAGAACCATCGGTAGTCCTCACCAGGACTTAAAACTCGGTACCATCGTAGTCAGGGGACCGTCCGGACCTCAGTTCGGGCCTGACTCGAAATAGGTAGTGTCAGGGTGACTGTGATTTAAACCTGAAGGGGCCCCCGCACTTCGGTCCGAGCCTGACTTAAAAGAGGTGGGTCCCCCCGTGTGAGCGTCATGGTGGCTGTGGTTTAAACCTAAAGTCACAGAAAGGGTCTTGCATGTTTGGTTGAACTTGCAAATAAGTGCTGGATGTCATGACTCTAAAATTGGAAAGAGGTTTTAAATCGGCCTCGAAGAGTGGAGCTTGTCCTCTCAACACAGTTTCCGACTTTGGTCTTACCGAAAAATGGTGAAGGAACAAATCGGCAGACGTTGATGCAATTCCCGCGGAATTTTTCTAAGCTGCGCCAAATGCCGATGGGCAGGGCTACTGACACCTATCATAGCTAATGCATAGGAAAATGAGCATTTTCTGGAGGAAAGAAATCAGGGGGTGATTGTCAAGTTGCTAAAAAAGGACAATCTGATCGATTGCGGAAATTCTCTGGAGATGTGTGTTCTGCCGGCAGGTACCAAAGTAATAGCGAAGATAATTCTGGACAGGATCAAAGTACATTTAGATTCAACTCTCGATGTCGAACAAGTAGACTTTCACTCTGGATCCTCCTGCACTCATCACATGCACAGGCTACGTACGAAGGTGGAAAACGTCGTGTTCTATATAACGGTAAGGTATCAGAAGCCTTTGAAGCAGAAAGTGGAGGTCAGCAGGGTTGTATTCTACGACCGCTTTCTCTCCCGCGCAGCACTGTCGAAGGAAATCAGAGGTATTCAATTGACAATGACATCTTACTAAAACATCCCCAGAAACCCGACATCTCCTTGAAAATCTTGGGCACGATATACATAGTTAAAAGATGCTTGCTATCCGGGATGACACGTAGTTATTTCGGTATAAAAGCTATTCTCACTGGTCTATAGGTTTCTGCAGCAGAACTGAAAATATGCCTTCGGTGCCAGACAATTTGAAGCCACCATAGAACACGGCTGTGTTTTATTCTTTAGGTCACTTGCAGTTCCATTGAATGGCGGTGGTTGTGAGCCTGCTCTGATCTGGTTGTCTGAAGAGAGTATAATACTTCTACGAGTAACTATACTTTCGGCTCAGTATGCTAGTTTCTCCTAGTGATTCATTATTTTCGCAAGGATCTCTATAGGAGGCACTCTTCGGAATCCGAATTAGCCTCTTATGTTCGCTTTGCTTTAGGTTAAGTTGGGTTAAACAGGGGTATGATGGATATGCCATCACATAGACACCAGGTAACAAAACGGGCCCATCGCGATTCCTGTGGAACCAATTGAATTTGTCTTCAAATGGCAAAAACCTAAACAATCGCCCTGGTGAAACATCCAATTTTCTTGCAAAAGCCAAGAAGGCCTTTGAAGTTGGTGCGGTCTATTTCCTCTAGGTTTTCGAAAAAGTCTTTCCCTATAAATTTTCTTCGACTACGCGATATTTTTTTTTTTTTTTTAAAAAAAAGAACTTAATACTCAAGTGGGTATGAATACACTTATAATGCCTCAGCATGTGTTAAGTTTTTTGGAAAATGCGATAGAGAGAGAAAGAAAGATGTTTGGGCTTAGTGGTTATTTCGTTCCATGGGTGGCATCCAACATTTAACGGGGAGACTAAATTCTTAGTGGAAGTTGGCTTGATGTTGATTTCTTGTCAACTACTCGTCTTACTTGATTTTCGTTATCTGAAAAAAATGGATGATATGTCTTTCGGGGGAGGCTGGGATTCGAACACCGAACCTTCCGATTTGGAAGCCAGTCCACTACCACTTGAGCCACGGCTACCCATTGCCTCACATTCACACAGTATGTGTGTTATGTCATCAACAGCTTGCAGATCACTGCAGAATCTGCAAATATCCGTATCTGACAGTTTGAGTCTCTTTTCGTGTGGCCCCCGGAGGCAGGGTCCTATCAGGATTCCTATTACTTTCCTAAGCTTATCCCTGTTTAGATCTTTTGCCGTCAAAAACCAGCCAAAGAGTCTCGGATACCCTGTGTCCTTCAAGACTTGACCACCTTAGGTTGGCAGTCTTTGTGATTTTTTCGGGGTGGTTTGATGTTGGCAGGAGTAGCCTCCTTTTCTTGCAAGCTCATCCGCTTGTTCATTTCCTGGCACCCAACACAGTCTTAACCGGTTGTGACTGCATAGTGCCTTGGGCACTATGCGACAGCCCCTAACTGTGTCAGAGTTGACATTGGTTGATTCCATTGCCGGATACCGATCTCATCTGAATTAGCTCAGCCAGAACCTCTGAATGGAAGACACTGGTTGCGTACAGAAGTCTTATAGGCACTGTTAGTCCTGGGTCTTCTGAGATGATGCCAGAACCTGTTCTTTCTTCTGTTTTTCAGCCGTCTGCGAAAATTGCAATTTCATTTGGCCTGATTATTGCTTTGACTTGTAATCAAATCGAATACCAGACGTTGACAGTCTTACCGCCAACACCCTGAACTTGGCTCGTCGGACCAGTGTGTCATATCAGCTAATTTCTCGTACACCCACCACACAGTGAGAGAAAGGATTCCTAAAAGAACCATATGGCAATACGAGAAAGCCAATTGGAGCGGACCTAACAAAATCTTTAGGAATTTTAACTGGTCGTCATGTTTCCTCGATTACGACGTGGATGCCGCTGCTGACATAATCACAGAAATTCTCATTCTCTTTGGAATGAGATGCTTTATCGGATGAAGAGTATCAGACCAAAAAAAAAGGCATGGTACGATTCGAGCAGCAGCAGAGGCTGTCAGGGTCAGAGAAATATTTTTCGGTCCTCACAAGAGCAACTTCACAGAGCAAAACCGAAAAAACGAGGAAGGAATGACTAGAACGCCTTTCTTAAGCGTGTGAAATTTTAATACGGCCAAAAAATACTGCAATGTCTCAAAGGTAGTAAACATTTTTGGTGTCAAAAATATTAGAAATTCTGCCTCATCTACCATCCCAGCGTTTATTTACAATGACATTCCAGCTGTCAACTCTTTGGTCGAATCTTCAATGGGACGAACCCACCTTCGCACTCGCGTAGTAGCATAAGTTCTTAAGGATCTTAACGTTCACAAATCCTCTGGTCCAGATGGTATAACTTTTCATAATTCCGAGCAGATGCAAAAAAGGCGAATCTTCTTCTCTCTCCTCCTACAGACCCATTGCACTTAGGTCCCTTCTTTCCAGGGTCATGGAAACGCTGCTAACCCGTCAGTGCATGAAGTATCTCTAAACACGAAAACTTCTCAATGACCGGCTGTACAGGTCCACTGGTTATTTGATGGCATGTCTCACCGAAAAGTGGAACCAAAGCGTATATCAATCTAGCGAAAGCAAGATAGTTGCACTTGATATTTCTAAGGCATTTGACAGAGTTTTCCATCAGGCTCTTTTGTCGAAAATGCGTGCATTTGGGATCGACGAGTCTCTTCTTCAATGGATTATAAATTACCTTTCGGAACGTTCAATTCAAGTTATCTTGGACGGCTTCAAGTCTGATATTCCCAAAATAAATGCTGGTGTGCCCCAGGGCTCCGTTCTGTCTCCGACACTCTTTTTAATTTTCAGCTATGACCTCTTGTCTGCTACTTCCAACCCAACATGTTTCTTTTCTGACGACAGTGCTCTCTGCTCTCATATTCGTTCCCGGACTTACGTTGATAGTTGGGGAACTATCAACAGGGTATAATTTAATGCGTCAAAAAAAAAAAAAAAAACACCGCTGCCTGCTGTCGTTAAAGCGAAATTTAAACACCCAGCCATTATCCATGAATGGCACTTGCATCGTTGAAACCGAAAAACTTTCCATTATCTGCATCTTAGTCAACGACAACTTACGTTGAAATGACCACATATTCGATGTCGCCGAAAATGCTACGAAATACTAGGTTTCCTCAAGCGATGTAAGAAATATTTCACCCCCTCTGACCTGGCTTCAATATATTAGGAGTACAAAGCCCACATCTGGTCAGGTGCCCCTAAGACCTCTTTGCACTTGCTGGATAGGATCCAAAATCGTGCGATAAAATTCATAGGTGATGCCAATATTACACAGTCATTCGACACCCTCGTACATCGGCGGCACGTCTCCTGTCTCACCTTGTTGTATCGCTGTTTGCGCCATCAGTGCTCCACTGAAATTGTCAGTAGCATTTGGCCGCTTCAAACTTTTGACCGTAAGGTCGCTATGAATACTTATCAGTACACCCTCAAGTCCGGATTCGGACGTAAAACTCGCTCGAATGCCCTGCCGAGCTCTTTATATCTTAGCCGTATAACTTGCAAACATTTAAAACCAAGGCACATCAGTATCTCTCTTTATTCCCTAACTTCTCACGCTGTCGTCCTTTTGCCCCAGAAGGTGTTCTGAGCAACATGAGATAACTTCCATCTTTCTTACTTGTATTCACTACATTCAACGAGTTCTGTCACTGCCCTTGATCATGCCGGGAGTACCGAATTACATGGGCAGTAAGCTGACGGAACGACGAACTTTGTCATACTCTGTCCATGTTATAGCTTATGATGGCAAAACTGTTCAAGTTTGGGTGAAGAAGCTCTAAGTCCTTCAGTTTGCTCGTCAAGGAGCACAATTTCGGGTTTTCTACACCCACAATTCCCGTATAGATATTGTAAATATGAAACTAATTGAAAATGTAATTGCAAACAAAGACAAGTGGCATCACTGATACAAGCTCTGTTCATTGTTTTCTTGCCTGGAGTTGACACAAATTTTTTTTTTTGTTTAAAAAGATCGTTGCTACGAGTATCTATTGCGTGCTGCCCTATATTTGAACAATTTCCAATTCAGATAAATGGCGTGAAGTGGTAGTTGTATGGCACTTCAAAGTACGATATTTAATTTTTCGCCTCGTCAGCCGAAGCTTCGATAATATTAGCACAACACAAAAAATTGCGACACTATCAGTACAGTAATTCATTCTCTCTCCTTATCACAGCGCATTTTCCAAAAGTTTTCCTATCCGTAAAAAACAAACAATTTCGGCAGAAATTTGATGTCCCATTGCTTAGACGTTAAACAGCCCACTCTACACAAATTTCAACAGATAAGACCACATGGTTCCGTGCCGCTACAGAGCTTTTATTGTTGCTTTCTCACAATCTATTACCACTTCGTTCCGCCGTCGTCGTCGATAGGAAGCCAAGGCCAACCTAATGTTAGCTTTAGCAATAGCGTCACTCTCGCCGTCAGCCGATCGCACTCATATTAGTACTCATACTCGTACAGCACTAAAAGTTCACATGAGACTCCATTCCGCTTCCCACTTTTTGGAAACCTCCGATCCGATATCGGCTGGCAATTCTTACCCGAGAAGCTCCAATACAACTATCCGCAGTGCTGGGGAGCAATTGTAATTCCGATTTTTCATTTGAATTTCAGTTTCACCGTGTTCGCGCCATCGGCTGGATGGTGCCTCTTAAAACTGCTGGTCTAACATAATCGCCTGATAAGACCGTAACGTTACCACGTAACTTTCGTCAACATTTTTTGATTGATTCACCGCGTATGTGTTACGATTTATCAATCAATTTCCAACTAATGTGCTGTGCTGATGTGTCTAATTGTTGTCAAAACGAAACTGGTTTGTGATACGAGTACATAAAAATTCCTAACTGGATAGCGTGCCAAAAAAGTATCTAGACATCCATATCGTGGTAGTTTGTCATTATTAATTTTGCCTATCGCAAGTCACAACAAGTGGGTTTCTGTGTGAACACTGTGCTCTGTCAATTTGGGTTCAGTAAATAGTTTGTGTTGTCAAAACTGATTTAGTGTCAACAACATGGCAGTCGACTATGTATTGGAGGATCTTATGGGGAAATTGGGTAAGTGTTCGGCACACCAACCGGTGTTTGTATCTCAAAGTTCACAAGTGCACTTGACGACGTTCTCCTTTCAATTCGCCTAAGTCATCTTGTACGAGTATATGGATCCTGCCATCCAAGTTGCGGCTTGAGTGTGACACACTTATAATTGCTGTATCTGTGAATTTGAAATTCAAAAAAAAATTCGACGATCTTGAACTTGAATTGGAAATGCACTGCGACCGACAGTGATTAAAGTACGACGTGAGTGAATGTGATTAATTTCTGTATGATAGTTGCGATGGTTTACGAGTGAGTTGTCCACCTTCTGCATTTGGTGGAAGGTTTTTTGCAATCAAATGGAAGATTGATATCGTGCAATCATCGCCTTGAAAGTAGAGTTGTATTGTATGAGTTGCGGACCCATTAAACCGCTTAGGCCAACTTTTTTGTTCTCAAGGTGGTTGGGTAATAGGAGAGATATGGATCACTTTGTCAGTGAAAACAGATCATGAAGTGCAAAATTCGAACTCTCAAGGAGAGATGACTTGTTGTCATTAGTGATGATTGACAGGGCAGAACCTGGTCCCGGTAATGATTGACAGGACAGAGCTTGGTCCCGTAATACGAGTATGTAATTGATCTTTATATTAGAGGTGATCGTATACGTCAATCACTCTGTTTTGACTGGTTCAGCACGTGTGTTGCAAAGAATAGAATAATTTCTCTGATAGAATTGAGTCCGATTATATAAGAAGTTTGACTACGATAAGAAATTTTACAATTTACAAACAGCCATGGCATTTATGAGATACGAAGTGAACTCACGGGTTAATTGCTATATGCTGTAGCACCCGTTGGGTGTAAACGTATAGGGCAGACAATTGCGGCTGATTGAATGTTCTTATCCTTTCACTTTTTATTCAGGTATTCTATCAAGAAATTAATCCATCCTCAAAACATTTTTTATATTCGCTTTTCGGTATGTCCATCTGTGCTTCCTGCGATTTTTTCATTACTTCCTCTCGGCTGCTGAAACGCGTTCCCCGTAGTGGTTTTTCAACTCGATTGAACAGAAAGAAGTCACAGGGAGCCAAATCAGGTGAATTCGCTGGCGGTTGGATGGTATTTGTTGCATTTTTCGTCAAAAAATTACGAATAATGATGGCACTGTGCGACGGTGCGTTATCATGGTGCAAAATTCACGGGATTTCTGCCCACAATTCTGGTCTCTTTACTGTCTGGCCTTCTGGCAAAAATTCATGATGCACTACATCGTTGTAATCCATGAAAACCGTGAGCATTGATTTCTTTTTTGACTGAAAACAACGTGATTTTTTTGGTCTTGGCTCATTTGGGGAACGCCATTCACTTGCCTGATGTCTGAATTGCGTGCCGTACTCATAGGCCCACGTCTCGTCTCCAGTAATGATCCTTTTGATGAATGCTCAGCCTCGCAAATCACCTCTTTTGCGACGTCAAAACGGTCTCTTTTTTTCGCATGAAATTGAGGCCTTTTGGCAGCAGCTTTGCTGCTACACGACGGAAACTCAAATCATTAACCAAAATGTCTTGGACGGATCCATAGGCAATGTTCAAGTCCTCCGCTATCTCTCTGATGGTTAATGTGCGGTCATTAACCAACGTTTCTTTTACTTCATCAATGTTTTCGTCGGTTTTCGATGTCGATGGTCTGCCACTGCGTTCATCATCTTCAATTGACTCACGACCACTTTTGAACCGCTCGTGCCACTGGTAAACGACCGTTTTCTTTACAGAATCGTTGCCGAAACACTTTTCCAACATTTCCAACGTTCGCGCATCATTAAATCCGTTTTTTACGCAAAATTTAATACTCGTACAAGTTCGTTGTTTCAAATCGAAATCCATTTCTAAAATTGTAAAAAATCGCCAACACACACAGAGATAGATGTACTCTTGGCTACGTAACTTTTGCAAATGTCAAGATATGACGCTAAGATTTAGAGGGAATGTCAACAACAGATTTACCAACTTAATAAAAAAAAAACAGAACTCAAATCGGAACAATGGGAGCGCCACACGGTGGTGTCCCCCGAGAACTTTTTGATCAAGGTGGTATACTCATTTAAGTGCTGTTGTCTTGCCTTTTTATAGCCTTAAGAATCCTTCAGTTGGTTAGCTGAAAGCGTCCGTTTATTTCATCCGATCAGCTGGATGAATATGTTGAAAATAGTGGTTTTGGCAAAGGAAATTTTATCACTTGTACATTGTTAGTTTATATATTAAGTAGCACAAGAGGCTTGAAGTCAAACTTGGCAGCTCCTTAGTTTCTGATAGAAACCGCGGATCTTGTTCATATCACGGGACTCTTCGATTCCTCTGAACTAGAGTGTTGCGTATGCTCCTTGCTTTTTCAATAGATTTCATACCTCATTCTGGTGACTCCTAAATCTTTCCTTGTTATACTAGTTAAAGCCTTTGGTGTGCTGCTTTTATCACCCTTTTCTATTGCCCGCATATCTTCTTCCCGTTGACAAAGTTTATTTAGCTTATTCCTTGATGATGTCACTGTATTAACTGTTTGTTGTCGCTTTTGAGTGGCTTTCGTGCTCTTAAGGCTCTATTTACTCAAGGTATCGGCTAAATCGTCTTTAAGTTTTTTATTTTGTCCATTCCGCACCATCGGCGGAATTCCCAGAAGCCCAAGCCAGAGTTGACATTGACCTCTAAAACTGCCTTAACTCCATCGATTTTAATGCTAATCAATTTGTTTGGCGATTCGACGATCTAGAGCTAGGAGGAATCAGTCCGACAATTTTTAGTTTTGCTATTAATATATCAGGGAAGGATAGTAAGATCCGTTCTTGTTCCAGTGACTTGGATTCATTTATTATTCTCAAGGCTCAGCATCTCTCAACGGTATGACGCCATCCAGCTTCCCATTGATGCTGATATAACTTTACATTCCTTCAAAGGTTTTTTCCTTAAATCAACAACAGCCATGCCCTGATCATCATATTACGGGCTGGCATCCTATGATGCACAGCAAAGAGTGCCTGTCGTCAGTGAGAATAAAGGAGTCATTCTATCTAGTTGAGAACTGATTTAAACATATTCCCCTGACGAAGGGAAAAGGACCTCATCAACTCAGCGCGCATGGCTTAAAGCAGCTAGCAAACGGCTGAGCTGGATGGAGAGGCTTGTGGTTAGGAAATCAGACCTACTCCGGGCTAAAGTACCATCTTAACAAAATGACCACCAAGTCATCGTACAAATCCCATTTTTTTCAGAATTTCCTTGGTGTTTTTAGAGATATAAACGAGGTCTTTAAACTCCTCGGGTCTCAGACAAAAGTTCTCATCGTAACGATTGGGATGATGTGTGGACTTGTTGATTATGTCCCACAAAGAACCATTGCGCAGTAGACTACATAGGAGTTGCTAGTTTTATTTCTTTTATTTCTAATTTGTAGCCTATGTGATATTAGCTTCATCCAGTTGTTGTTACAGAGTTTTGTGACGCGTTTGCCTTTATAGAGTGGAAATAGGAAACTTGGAAGTTGTCGCATCTCATCCCATCAATTTATTGAAAATACTCGCACGCCATTTAAAAATGTAAGAAAATATATAATCCGGTCGGAATAGGTCTATTTTTTGTTTGCATAGTCCGGAATTTGGTGAGCCGGAGTTGCTGATTTGTGTGTCACAAAAAGACGTTCGGTATGATAGTTCCTGCAAGTAACAAAATGTTTCCTGCTTTTTGGTTTCTTCATGATGCATAATCTGCTCTTTTTTTCTCGTTACTGGGTTTATAGTGAATCTGTTTACTTTCCTGATGTTCAAAAAGAGTGTCTCATTTATCCTATTGCCGTCGTTACTCTTTTTTTTCTTTTATGGTCATGCATACGATCACCATGTAGATTGAATCCGTTCCCTACAACTTTGAGCGTGTGATCGATTTGATAAGCGGTTCATCTATCTGAAGAGTTAGTGATTTATTGAATAAGGAAACATGATGCTGTCATTGAATTACAAGTTCCATTAGCTGCACCTTCTACGCAAGCTATCACCAATGCAGATGTGATTAAAAATGAATAAAATCAGCCAAATATAAAAGTCAATCATGGAGAACGTTTTCCTCCAATATAGAAAGCACAACGGGATGTGCCAGACTACGGAAAGGCCTATTTAAGGAAGCTTTAGTAGTTGGAGATCTAAGAACACCCGATGGTAGTTACACGAAATCCAGTGCTGAGGCTCTGGGTCTTCTGCTAGAAACTCACTTCCCGGGATGCACTCCGAATCCAGCATCAGCTAGGCAATAGATTCATATTCCGTTTACTTGTAGCTTGTAGCATTAAATATATGCCCAAATCCTGGAAGGAAGTGAAGTTGGTCTTCATTCCCAAGGCAGGTAAGCCCAGCCATATCCATCCAAAAGACTTCAGGTAAAACGACTTCGGCAAAACAGCTTGACACACATATTCGTAGTAAACTGCACCCACGAGCTCTGGTCTCAAACTAAAATGCCTATGCAAAGGGTAAGAGCACGGAAGCCGCCTTGTATGAAATTGTCAGCACATTTGAAGAAAATCTCTACGATAAAGAATACACATTGGCCGCCATTTCTTGACATTGAATGATCCTTTAGTAATGTTAACCTTCCTGATATACGAGTACGTAGACATTTAGAAAATATTGGAGTTAATCTGGCACTGACGAACCTGATAATATGCTCTCAAACACGGACATCAATGTAACATTAGCAAGCATTGTATTATGGGTCACTACATAAAGAGGCACCTCTTAAGGACGCTGTCAAATCTACTGTGGGCCTTAGTTGCCAATGAAGGGAGGGAATGAAAATCACTGCGTACGTCGATGATGTGGTTCTACAAGGACTTTCCGACAATCAGTGAAATTCTGAATTATGTCCCTAAAATCGTTGAATGGGCCAAGACCAGTGCGCTGGGAATCGACCTACAAAAAACAGAGCTTGTCCTCTACATAAAAGTATAATCCTACAATTTGACCTTCACTCCATAGATGGGACAGGTCTCCGACTACCCAACAGTGCTAAATACCTAGGTATCGTACTACGAGTTTACTATCTTACCTAAGGTGGATGCTCAATGTTTAAAATGCTTTCCTGGACGATAAGTCAATCCATTTTCATGGATCCAAGACTGATAGCGAGGTTGGTGGCGGTGTTTTCTCAGAAAATCTTTACCTTAGCCTCTCCTTCCGTTTTCCAAAATACTGTAGCGTGTTCCAGGCGGAAATTTTGGCGATTAAAGAAGCTCTGTCCTGGTTGAAGAAAAACGTGATATCTACCCATCTACCGGAAAAGGGTAGCATCGGTATACCAATCGCTATGTGCAAATTAATTTTAAAGCTGAATGCTAACAAAAGGACAGACCTTAGGTGGACTGTTGGATCAACACGTCTAGCGACCGAACAGATCTGGCTAAAATTGGATCGGAATCGCTGTAAGAGTTTGATCCTTCTAAATAGGAAACATCTCAGCACAATCGTAGGTGTCATCACTGGACACTGCCTTATAGGCAAGAAGGCTTGGCGCGCTTACAAATGATTTCTGTAGAAGTTGCATTGACGAGGAGGAGGAAGAGACAATCCTCTACCTACTTTGTACATGCCTAGCTCTCTCCCAAAGAAGTAAATTTCACTTAAGAGCTTCGTTCTACAATGACTTAAGAGGTCTAAACAAATTGGTTCCAAGGGTAGGAGTATTACAGTTCCACGTGGCATCACAATTGGCGAATAATTGAACAGACTTTTGAAAGATGGTTGACATTAAAAGTCTCTGTATAGTCATTACCGACCTCAACGGAGCAGCATTCTCCATTGTCAATCTGCCATGTTGAATGAGTTTGACAAACTTGCCAGAACTAGACATGTCATATGCGGCTTTGATATTGATGAAGAGGTGGTGTGCATCGATTTGGAACTCGCGGGCTTTTTTCAAGATCTGTCGCAATGTGATAATTTGATTTATTGTGGACGTCCCAGGTCTAAAACCGTACTGGTAAGGACCGGGCAGACTATTAAAGAAAGGTCTGACAGTATTTATGGGATGTTGAAGAGAACTTCCTTCTCTAGGATCGGACAAACAAAAATGAGATTACTTTCGTCGGGCATACTTTCGTTGACTCAGATTTTGGAGTTGGGTTGATGTATGCTTCGTATCCAATCATCAGTTCAACCGTAACACCGGTCTGGCTATAAATGCTCATCAGGGTAACTTCAAGCCCACTCTCGGACGTACTCTAAAATAAAACATCGTGAACGAATCACAAGCCGTACAACTCGCTTATGGAATACCCTGCTGAGCTCTCTATTTTTTGGTCGTTATAAATTGCAAACATTTAAGACCAATGTAGACTTTGCCCGCGCTGTGTACAAACATTTTTACATTTTAAGGGTACCCAAATCCTTTGGGCACGCGCTAATTACAAACCAAAAAAAAAATGTTGCTGCTGTAAATAGCTCGGCAGTTAAGCTCTCGGTACCAGCAGCTTTGTTCGACTTAGGAGTAAATTTAGTAATTGCTGTCCTAACTCTGTCTTGGCCGAGTGGATGGAAATATTTCGATAATATAACCAAAGAAACCAATTTGGCAGTTTGCACCTTTTCCAATAACTTGGCAATGGTCCGTGCACTGCATGGACTATTTCGTGGACAGGTTTTGGTCTACACCTGGAAAGAATTCATTTGGTGGAGGACTCATAGACGCATGAAAGTGTTTTTCGTTTGCTTACTGGGCTCTGGAGAAAATGGACTTTATCCTACTTTTTTTTTACCAAAGAATCATTATGTGGTTTCACACATTTTGACTATTTTGTTTGGGGCGATCTGAAGGCATTATTTTACCTTGGAAACCAATATTGTGAAATAGCAGTCTTTAGCTTTCTTAGAGCTCCTGAGGGTATTCTTTGTGCAGCCCTTCTAGTCTGGTGAATCTTGTTGCATCGCTGTAATATTGTACATATCTGCTCACATCTTCAAGGCTTAATTCCGCAAATTCTTCAACGCAGAATAGAAGGTATGACGAAATATGATGATCCCTATATTGCCTCTCAGTGTTTCAGAGCTGAGGTCTTCTATAGCATCGGTGATATACTTGCTTTATTGGGGCTTAATTCTGAATTGGGGAAGCGGTGATGACCGGTATCGTGGAGTCACTTGACGTTTTGGGATCGGCCTTCGTCTTAGCTCTAAGAGCTCGTAGCTCTGTCCAAGATCACTACACAATTAGTCAACACAACTCCTCAATGTGGGTTGCGATCTTCCTTCACTGACTAAACTTATTGAGATGTGTGCTTCTGATACTTCTTGTTACTTATCTCGAAAACTTCGACGATAAATTATGTCAATTATCATCAGTCAATTACGGTATTTCGCTCACTCGGACTTCTTATTCAATTAATGAGAGAGCTCCCTCTTGAGAAGAGGATCGTGCTATCAATTTATTACACCAAAATTCGGTCCAAGTGTCACTGAACTGCTATCTCGAGCACCTCCTCTACATCATATCAATTAACTAAAATTAAAAATTATAATTAATTGGACAATTAAGACCACTTAGCGTGGAAAATTTTAAATAAAACCCATTCGCTTGTGAAGCCTTTTCAATCTTAATAAAAATTGTTTGTTCAACGTTTTAAGCACTTGAAAAAGATCGCAAATATTTGTCAATTCAAGAGCATGTGCTTAGCGATCTACGAGCATTGGTATTGACACTATAACTAACTGACAACAGTTTAATTTGTTTAGTTACCGCTGGAGTAATTTCCACTGAAATTTGAATTTACAATAGAATGACTTCCTACGTGTAGATTTGTGCCAGGTTACGTGTTCAGATGTGCTGTCATTAACGGTGACTTAAAGTTTTGTTGTTAGAAATGTTACTAAATGGTTTTCGTATTTTAGTTTTCCTACGATGTCACTATCACTTAGTTGAGTGTCATTTGGAATATGGAGCAAACAGTGCTAATTGCTTCTGGCAACATCTGCGAGCTCTTTTGATCGTTGTCAGTTGCCTCTGTCGAGTTTGCTGTCAGTTACTCTACCTTTGACGATCACAGTCATGTGACAGAGAAGAACCATAGCACGAATGCAACTAATGTAATATTTGCTAAAAAAAAATTGCTATACCCAGCTTTCAGAACAATCGGTCGGTTCATTGTTTGAATAGGTGTATCCTTCAACTTGAGGTAGAACCAGAATAAAAATGTATCTCTTTAGATTGAATCTATATATTAGTCGCCCACCAAGTACATAATAAATTATCCAACACTTGGATGTAAAAATCATCTGAAATACAAAGATTTTTATTTTTGGATTTTTAAATTTACTCGAAATTTTGTTTACTGCTTCGTCACTAGATTCCTATTTAGTAACACAAATGTATCTACGTACCATCCGCATTTTCTTTGTTTAATCTATCCAATTGACTTCCTAGTTGTGAAAGTTGCCGCCAGTATGCTGCGGAATAATTTAAGCGTAATGGATTTAGTTAACGTGCTGTACAGTGTGCGATACGTATTTGTATCTATTTACAATCTACTTCGGTTAGCAATAAAAAATAAATGCATTTAACAACTTTGTATACGCTTATCGAATGACAGGCTATTTTAATTAGCATTATGCTAATAGCTCAGTGGCATACAAGCTCATAAATCTTAAATTGAGGTCAAGGTTTTTGGGATTCTGTTGTTGAAATTCATTTCAGAACATTTTCAAATGTCGATTGAGATTTTCACCGAGCTAGTGAGTGTTTTTTTTTTTCAGAGATTTGGTTTTTAGGCTGGCAACACTGTTTCTACAGATTGTCAATTTGACAGTTGAGAGTTGATTTGTAGTAGGTTTTGCCATTTTACGATGAATAGATTAACGCCGGAACAACGTGCGTGTAAATTGTGCAAATTTATTTTGAAAACCATGGTTCGGTTCGCCAAACTTATCGTGCGCTACGTCCATTTCACGGTCGACATAATCGTCTATCTGAGCAAATTATTCGGAACACGATGAATCGTTTTCGCACCACGTGCACTCTAGTGGATAATACGCATCCCCAAAGACGACAAATAGTGCGAACAGAAGAAGTTATTGTCGTTGTGGAGCGCCGTGTTGAGGAGAATCCGAATGAGTCGATTCGCCATCGTGAACAGCAATTACAGCTATGCCCATCCATTTTGTGGAAGATTTTACGGAAAGATCTTCGCTTAAAAGCTTATAAGATCCAGCTTGTGTAAGAGTTGAAACCGCGTGACCATTATACGCGTTGTAAGTGCGGTGAACGGGCCGAAAACTTCATTCAGTTTGATCCTCATTTTCAACGCAAAATTTTGTTCTTCCATGAGACCCATCTATGGTTAAATAGATATGTAAACAAGCAAAATTGCCGAATTTAGAGTGGAGAAAACCCAGAAGCCTTTGTCGAGACGCCCTTACAAACATTAAAACTCACTGTTTGGTATGCCTTATAGGCTAGGGAAATCATTGGCCCATATTTCTTTAAGGACGATGCCGGTCCACATTGTTATCGTCAATGGAGGGCGCTACAGAAATTTGATTTCTGACTTCTTCGTTCCTCAGTTGAATGACATTGACTTGTTAGAGCTTTGGTTTCAAGAAGATGGCACAACACGCCACACTGCGCGCGAAACCATCAATTTATTGCAGGAAACATTAGCTGAGCGCATAATTTCGCGTAATGGACCTGTGAACTGGCATCCACGATCCTGTGATCTCACACCTTTAGATTACTTTTTTTTGGGATACGTGAAGTCCCCAGTCTATGCCGATAAACCATAGACGTTGGACGATATGGAAGTCAATATTCGCCGTGTTATTGCTGATATACAGTCCCAGTTGCTCGATAAAGTTGTCGAAAATTGGACCTCACGATTCCGCTTCATTCGAGCTGGCCATGGCGCGCATATGCCCGATATCATATTTAAGCACTAATGGCATAAAATTATCTATTGAATAAAGCTAATACTATAGAGATGAACATTAGCTTCAAGTGTTTTATTTCATATTGAATTTGCATACCTTTAAAAAAAACAACCTTTATTAACGTTTACGCTCAATCTAAATTTATTCACGTTTTAAAAAATGAAAAAAACAATTTTTTCTGCCGGAAGGGGATCCCTGTTGATAAAAACCAACCCATTGTATCATACTTCTTTAATGTCTTTCATAGAAACATTAGCATTTGTTTCAGAGACATTGGAAGTACTCGTAGTCTAATGCGATCATAATCCGGGGATTCACTAAGGAAGTGATACAAGGTGCGTTTATCATCCTCATCCACGAGCATTGCAATAGATGGTGTCACTTGTACTTGGCACACTTATGTACTAAGTAAAAGCGCAGTGCACCGTTTAGATGCCAATCAGGAGTCTACAGTGGTCCTTGTCGAAGGGACAGAAGAAAGACTGCTGACTTCTTAGAAATGATTTTTCGTTTCTGTTAAAAATACTGCAGAGGATCGTAGATCAACATTTAAGACACAAACTCAATACATTGGTTCTCAAGACGCTTACCTTAAAGGAAAATCAGTAGAGACCTGATGGCCGCCTTCCTAGATACCGAAGGAGCATTCTATAAGGATGACCGTGGATAAGCTCTATGTAGAAACAACGACAATGGACTAAGAACATGCTAAAGAACAGAAGTATCAATTCAGAGTTTGCGAGAAATATAGTTAGGAAAACGGTTCCGAGAAGAAATCCACAGGCAGGGATGATTTCGCCCCTTCTGTGGCTTCTTATTGTAAACGTAATCCTCATAAGTTTTGAACAGAATAGAGTTAAGGCAGTAGGTTACCCCGACGACATAGTCATTCTGGTGGAGTCGGCCCTGGAACATAGTCACAAAATGGACAATATAAATCGTTTTAGGGACAAATCCATCAAAAACCCAACTAGTGTTGTTCACAAGACAAAGAAAGTTAGGAAAGTTTCCTGGAATTAACGGTGTTCAGATAAAACTTTCATCCCAAGCTAAATATCTTGGAATCATTCTAGACAGCAAGCTCAGTTGGAAGCGTATTGTCGCTTGCAAAAGAGCACTACTAGCATTCTACACATGCCAAAGAAACTTTGGTAAATATTGGGGGCCACTGGACGGACATGGCCATAGTTAGACACTATGGTGCGCGGAAAAGACTAATAGTTATCTCAAAACATTCTTATAAGTTTAAATACTAGCGTGTATTGCAGTACGTGGAGCGTTAAGATCCACCTCTCAGAGATAATGCTCAACCTCCTTCATTTAGACGAACTCCAAGCGCCAGGCTTATGGACGCATCGCAATGTAGGCCACCCGTATATAATACAGCATTCCAAACCATCTAAACTGACGAAGTGTACTGACCACAATACATCGTGTCAAACGTGGACTTTAATAGGAGTTCATCCAAATTATATCTTAGCAGACAATGGAATACTCCGCCTTTACACGGACGGCTCCAAAATGGTGAAATGGTACCAGAGCTGGAGTCTACTGTGAAATGCTACCGATCTAGGACCCCTTCAAAATTGGGTCGAAGGTAATATTTTTTAGGCGGGAATATTTGCCATTCGTAAAGCTGCACAGGCCGTACTATTCATGGGACTTGAGCCTTCAGGTATCTCTAACTTTGTAGACAGTCAAGCAGGCATAAAAGCTTTGACAAGTGAGACCACCAAATCGATAGAGGTACAAAAATGTTGTTAAAGTCTAAGTAAAGTCTGAGAATCCCACCGAGTGGGTACCTGGACACACAAAAGTGAGAGGGGATGATAAAGCGGATGAGCTAGCAATAGGGGGTGCCTCTTTGCATAAATGTACCAATTGAAACCTTGAAATGCAAAATGGAACGAACTAACCAACAAAGCATGGATCTTCCAGGAGTGAATGTGATATTTCACGCCCCTTTTGACCAAGCCTGGACTTGTGTCTCTTGTGTTTTGAAGCGAAAGCCTGTAATGTGGATTTAAGTTCACGGAATGTTCATGCATCTATGGAAGCACGGGCACGCAATGCCATCGCTCTCTCTCAATTCCTTTGATTAGAATTCCGAACCTATGTTGAAGCATAGCTTCCACTCTTAGTATAAGTCGAAGGGGACCTAAAACCTCACCGCACCTAGTACTTATTAAAACTCTATGCACATCGGGTCAAAACCAACTAGAATACCCTTTCTATGATTTAGGTTTAATCCACGTTGACAAGTCAGGCACAAGTTTGCCTAATGAGTAACGAAGTCGGTGAAGATTCGACTACATTTCTTGCTTGGTTCGATTCCACTTAAGTATGGAGAACGTTGAAATCGTATTCCCTTAACAGGTCCTGTTGTCATTGCGTCAAATAGCATACCCACAAGATCGTAGGCATATGTCAGACGAACCGCAAGTGCAACGAAACTGCAGAGTGTTTTATACTACAGACCCCTTCTTCTTATAACAGAAAAACACATCCACAATAGTTAAAAGAGATTGATCAATGCGCTTAGAGCAAAGCTAGGGGATTGCCCTCGGTTACAAGTCCTAGTTCCTCCAAAAGCACCCTTACACCGCCATAAAGCCGACAGCCCCTTGCCTAAAGAATTTTGCTATTAGGTTGTCACCCACAAATTTGAGAAAACGACAGTGACTCCCTTTAACACGAGACGAATCAGATTAGTGAGCTTTATCCTTCTTGTGGAGACAACCCTCTCAGTTCTCAAAGTTCAGTTGTACAGCACAAGTCGTCGTTTAGGTCTTTTTTTTTTTTATTTGCGCGCGCTCAAGTTATTATTTTTTTAGTACCCTTGAAATGTTTGGTCACAGCGCGGGCGAAGGAAAATTAGGTAGGATGGAAAGAGAGGTACGGTGAACGTTGGTTTTAAATGTTTGAAGGTTATAATGACTATTAAATAAAGAGCTAGGCAGGGCATTTCATAAGCGAGTTGTACGGCTTAGGAATGAATCACCATATTTTAGAGTACGTCCGAAAGTGGGCTTGAGGGTATACTGATGAGCATTCATAGCGAGACGGGTGTTACGGTTAAAAGTTTGAAGGGGCGGAATGCGACTGGCGATTTCTATGGAGCACTGGTGGTGGAAATAGCGATAAAACAGAGTGAGATACGAGACATTACGTCGGTGTTCGAGGCTGTCAATTGATTGACTGATATTAGTATCACCTATGAGTTTTATCGCACGGTTTTGAATCCCATCTAGCAGGTGCAGAGATGTTTTAGGAGCACCTGGCCAGATGCGGGCATTGTACTCCAATTTCGGGCGAATAAATGCGTTATATATTGAGGCCAGATCAGAGGGGGTAAAATATTTCATACTTCGCTTGAGGAAACCTAGACATTTCGCTGCATTTTTAACGACACCGAATATGTGCTCATTCCAACGTAAGTTGTCATTGACACACATACCGAATATGAAAAGTTTATCTGTTTCGACGATGCAAGTGCCATCCATGGATAATGGCTGGGTGTTTGAATTTCGCTTTAACGACAGCAGACAGCATTGTGTTTTGGAAGCATTAAATTCTACTCTGTTAGTGGTTCCCCAATCAGTTATGCTGGTAACATCAGAATTCAAATGAAAATTAAAAAGAGTGTCGGAGACAGAACGGAGCCCTGGGGCACACCAGCATTTACTCGTATTTTGTGAATATCAGACTTGAAACTATCCAAGACAACTTCAATTGAACGTTCCGAAAAGTAATTTCTAATCCATTGAAGAGGAGAGTCGTCGATCCCAAAAGCACGCATTTTCGACAAAAGCGCCTGATGTCAAACTCTGTCAAATGCCTTAGAAATATCAAGTGCGTGGCTGCGCTTTAAAAGTAGTAAGACAGTTAAATCATCTATATAAGCCTGAATGTAGACGTTGACTGCGTTAAGCAATTTTTGGCATAAAATCTGTTCCGGGAGCCATAGGCTAGGAGTGAAGCTTACCTTTTCCCTATATGACATCTTTGCTAGGCGAATTAAATTCCCTTAAATGATAAAGCAGTGTATTTGATGGCCCAATCCGCCACCACAGCCAGAGACCAAGTACGGTGGCCTTAGTAACTTAACTCTTTAGTAGTTCCACTAATAAGAGCTGGCATGCAAACTGGTTCTGATCTGGTTGCTTGGAACAGAGTTCTGCTATTAGTGTACGTGCCATCAAATTTTTTGGCTACCCTACTCCCTTTGAGGACTTTGGCCGCCCTGCTGATTGTACCGAGTTTTTGATCTTTTTGCAAGTCTTTGTACAAGACACTCTTCAAACTGTGAATTAGCCTCTTATATTACTTTTGCCTGGGGCTTTAAACATTCTATTCTTCTTCCATCTGAAGTATTCTGTTTAGAAGTTCTCTGTTCGCTGGAGATCTGCATCTGGTGAAAACGTTCACAGTCTGAGTAGCTTCCTCCGCTTTTGTAAGAGTTTTGAAAGATTTTCGAGCTACTCCTTAAAACGCGTTCGGTTGGTTTTTCCCGGACTCTTTCTCTCCTGACTCCAAGTCAGGATGCCTCCGATAGTACCTTTCAGCTGGTTATCTTCTTTACGTAGCTGTTTGGTTAATTTTGGCATCAACTTGTGCCTATCTTCCTTTGGTAAAAATACGGCTGGGTGCCAAGATTGTTAATAACTAAACCCAAAGATAGCAAGAAAACCAAGAGATGATTACATCTCGAATTGAATGTGCTTACCTTGTCGTATGCGGCAAACTTATTCAATTAAACTTTCTACTGCTTCAAAAATTGTTCTAACCAATTAACCTAATAAAATTCGGTTTTTTGATTTTCAAAGGTTCGCGTTCTTTATACGGCATTCAATTTTAGTCCACTTGAACTGCAACCTTTTCTACGCGGTGTGAATCCTTAATCGGTTTTATTCGTAGACCATGCGCGGGAAAAACTATTAACAGAGGTAGTCCCTGGAGCCTTCTTCTACATGGGCCCGTTCGAGATGGAAGAAATGGAGAACTTCAATTAGTGTCACCTATATTGCTTCTTTCGAGTTTGCCCTCGAAATTGAGCAGTCGAGTATTTTCAAGCGAAGTATAAATCACTGGCTTCTGAACAATCCAAAATGGCTACTTGTTTGATGTTTTGTTTCGAATTTAAAGACACGTAAAGTTGTGGTTAGCCAAGTTGACAGCTAATAACAAAATAAATTACATGCTTTTATCTGAGAAGAAACTTGTCAAGTACAGAAAAGTAGATTTCAACTGTCTTGGGATTTCCTATTCAATTGATTCTGAAGAATTAACTAATTTCTTGGAAATTTCAAAGACTGCGTACTCAACAGTCGACAGCTGTCATCTGCCCGGAATCTCCACTCTCAGATGACACCAGTTCTTAATTTAGCTGATTTCATTTTCATAGAAGTTGACATAAATTCAGTGATTAATGACAACAAACATGGCCTTGACTACGGCAAAACTGTTTCGTATTGTATGTCGATTGTTCGGTTGTTGAACTCCATCGATTCCTGATAAACTGCAACGAAGACTTTAACACTGAACAAAGCATATCAAGTGGGTAATCGAAATAAACAAAAGCCCATGCGTCAGCTTTATCACATTGTCAGTTTATAGTGCAATTTAAAATTGATTTTGTTTTTTGTTTAAACGATCGATTTATTTATAAATGTTCGAGTTTTGTTTTATAGAATCTCAGAATAAACATAGACACAACAAGGTTGTTATGGTCACTTTATCGTCTGGAGAGTTGAGTCGTTAAATAGTAACAAGTGTTACACTGTTACTTGCTGCGTGCTCGAACATACCTACATGGTGTTCAATATCAAACTGACATAAACAAATCGTTGTTTTTTGTTGAAATACACGTCCGTACCAGTTTTTCATTTCAATCAATTGGCAAGGCAATGATATTTGGAATTTGGGTTGATGCTATTGAGAATGCAAAAAAGTTAGTGTCTACCTACGAGGTTTAATGAAAAGTGGTCGATAGATTGTCGGTTGTCATGAGTTGTCATAAGTTGACACTTACCACAGAAATACGAGTATATACTTGTGTATGTAGTTGCAATTCAAACTTCTGTAGGTGTCAGTCTCTAATGAAATGCGCATTAGCGATATACGAGTATGTTAGGTAGAATCCACAATTAGGCTCATTTTAAACAACATTTTCTCTTGTTTACAACAAAAGCTCAGTACGTGTCAATAATCTCAGTTGCAGATTGTTTTCCGGAAGTAGTTACTGTTGTTATTTCTCCTTTGTAAACAACCCTCGTAGTAAATGAAGAATAAGCGCTGAATTGACATTCAACTCTTATCTGTTAAAAGAGCAACGATGACATTACAGCTGTTAAACACTGCTGAATGCTGCCACAATTCAATATGACGTACGATGTTATCAAGTCTGTTCAATGTACAGCCATAACACTTCTTTTAAGATGAGCGAATTAAAATAATCATCAAAGACCTTTGAATGAAGTATAGGCATGACCGAAACTTCAATAAACTTAAAAAGGCCTTTCTGATCTTGTTAGACTGGTTCTAGATAGGTAGTAGTTTATAATACATGCGACATTGTGGTCTGAACATACGTCAATAACTTCAATAACTATCATATGGCATATCAACTTATGATTGCACAAGTAGAATTGTGTGGCTGGATCATTTTTACCACAAACATTGCCACGCAACCTACATTATTCCAAACGTTATGTATCATAGAATGCATAGTAATTCAATTGATATTAAGGCCAAGACTTTCATAGCTGTGGAGTATAACAAAGTTATTTGCTTTACCACATGTTTAATGCAATTTCTGACGTTTGTAGGTTACCTTCATCAGCTGCAATTCTCATTGTAAAGGGTGACCAGATAAGAAGAATAAAAAACAATTTTTAAATAAAACAACAACGGTGTGAGATACAAAATTGATTCTGGCTTTATTTTGAAGCTACGTTAATGCCATTATGTGTGGAATAGCAATCATTTAAATGGCTGCGGTTGGTTAAATTTTTTGATGACTTGGTCCAATATGTGCAGTGGTATTCTGGCAATAGCGTGTCGAATGTTGGCCTCGAGCTCGTCCAAAGTGGTTGGCTTGTTAGCGTAGACTAAGGCCTTGGCGTAGCCCCAGAGGAAATAATCGAGTGGTGTCAAATCGCATGATCGCGGCGGCCAATTGATGAACGCTCGCCGTGAGATGACCCAGTCGAGGAATTTCTCCCTCACAACCTCGAGTGCTGCGTCGCTTGTATGTCATAGTAGCCGGGTCTTGTTGGAACCACAGCTCGAATATATCGATGTTGTCGAGCTCTGATCACAGAAAGTCGGTTAACATCGCTCTATACCTGAGACCATTGCCTCCTTATTCATTTCGAAAGAAATAAGGTCCCACGATTCCGCCTTATTGTGGGCCTCGTCCGAGAAGATGATTTTTTGGCCAAAATTCGGAACTCCGGCCAACATTTCCAGCGCCCAAATTGGCGAACTCACTGCGTTTTGTATGTTGGTCCGGCTTTAATTCTTACGTCAATACAATCTTATACGGATGTAGGCCCAAATCCATTCGCAAAATAAGACGGGTTCACTCTCTGGCGATGCCCAATTTAGCTGATCGGTCCCGAATCGATATTTCTGATTCTTCGATACTGGCCACTACGGCGGCTGTATTTTTTTCATTTCGCACCAATCTCTGCCTGGTTGTGGCTTAAAATCCAAAAGAGTGTACTCAGGCTCAAACTTTTCCACGGTGCGGCGAATTGCCTGCACACTGAAGCTATAGTGATGAACGCCCTCACGACGAAATTCACGTTGCGTATTTACAAGTGACCCGGAATCTCGACAACATTTTTAATAATTTCCGAACGTTCAGTCAGCGTAGAATTATGCGTAATAAAATGGCAAACATTACTGAATATTTTGACAGCTGAATGTCATTGGTAACTTTGACAGCAGCTGAAACACAACAATTGGAAACACTATCATTGCTATTTGCTCACGTGTTAAAAGAAGAATCACTGAATTTTGTCCTTAATTGTCTCATTGTAGTAATGGATTCAACGATCCTTGAATCCTCCTTTTTCATCACATACGAACTCCATGTTGAGCTGTTAGATGGGCCTCATAAAATTCAATGGAAAGTGAAAACTTCACCTCTGGCATCAGTGCGTGGGGATAATAAAAGGAAGCAGCAGTTGCCTTTACGAGCAATGTCCGAAGTATGACGTTAAAATATTCATAGGTGATTTTAACAAGACACTTTTTCAGTATTGTAGATGTCCGAACTTGCCAAACGGCAAACATAGACTCGGACTACTACCTCGTTGCAGCAAAGGTACGTCTACAGATATGCTGCAATCTTAACAAACCGCCAGAGTCTTTGTCGCGTATCCCTTAACTTCTCGTCATGTCTTATGCAACAACATCAAACGCTAAAGACTAGTTGCGTCAAGGCCAAGAAGCCAGCAGAAACGCCGCAACTGGTATTCTTGGTTTCTCCAGACTAGCCTGTGGTTTGATGAAGAAGGTGCAGGGAAACGACTCACCTACGGAGTGACACTGTATCGATTAACTAAACGGGTCCGTAAGCCAAAAGAGGACGGAATAAGAGCGGCTTTTCTAGAGGAAAAGGAAAAGCATGAATACAGAAGTGTTACTCCAGAAATAATGTTCGAAAGTCTTACCAAAAAGTAAAACGAGGCAATAAGACCCGAACAGAGGCCTGTCGAATTAAATAAAGAAACACAGTGGTCGGGTTACAGCCGGTACTGAGGATATGGAAAAACCTCTTCAGCAGACTCTTGAACGGCGAGGATGACCCCAAATTCTGCTGAATTTGGATGATGGACGACGAACGTCAAGAGATCTATTTGTCCGACCAGAATGCAGTGATGCTAGCAAGACCCAAGCTGAAGTACAAGGTGCGGCAAGATAACTTCCTTATTTCAAATGAGCGCTTTAAAGCTGATGAGAGTTCCAGGAGGCTGTGCGTGGTCCCGTTGGAGAGAGGCGATCCTAAGGTTTTGTTAACTGGTGTTTCAGTAATTATCATGCGTTGGAGTAACGAGCAGCGTGCATTTGCCTTAGAGGCCCATTTTTAACCCTAAGAGCCTTCTTAAATTCCTTCAATGCTGCGCCATTGGGTCCTGTCCCGGACCGGATATCAATTCTTTTGTGTGTCACAACGTTCAAGGAAACTGGTTCTATGCACAAAAGAAGAACTGAGATTATGGGCCCAGGGTTTTCGAGGAAAATGAACAGACTGTTACAGTAAATACAGACCGTCATGTGAACATGCTCGAGGGTCTTTTTTGCCACGACTTGATGAAGTAGACTCAGGGGACCTACGGTTTCAACAGGACGGAACAACGGCCCATACTTCAAGGGCATCGATGGCTGTTTTCCGAGAACACCTCCCAGGGCGCCTCATCTCACTGAGGAGTAATTTGGAGTGGCCGGTACGTTGATCCGATTTGACCTCTTGAGACTTCTTGTTGTGGGAGTATTTGAAATCCCCTGTCTATACCAAGCACCCACTGAACTACCTGAAAAGAAACATTGAAGAAAAAACGGCCAACAAACCCATCAATACGCTAAAGAGAGTGATAAGAAACAGAAGAATTCGGTTCAACCAGTGTATCGGACAGCCTACCTGCCGAGCTATTGCAAGATTTGGTCGGCAGAAAGTATGCCTGAAGAATGACACCTTAGAACTGTCTTAAATACGAAATTATAGAGGCATTAGCCTCGTTAAAATCGCATGCAAAATCTTATCTGCCGTCTTGTGTAAGCACCTGAAGCTATTTATCAACGATCTGATTGGCCTTTATCAGTGCGGTTTTAGACCAGGTAAACCACAATCAACCACTATGACGGATTCTGGAATAAAACCACAAAGTCAAAATCGATACGCACCGCCTCTTTATCAATTTCAAAGTCGCATTGATAGCATCTATAGAGACGAGCTATACAAAGCCATATCTAGCCTTTGTATTTATACCAAATTCGTCAGATTGTGCAAAATGATGATGGGGAATGTTCGGTGATCCGTAAAGGTCGGAAACAAACTCTCCAAGACCCTCGATTCCAAAAAAAAGGTATTTAGGCAAGGTACCGCGCATTGCCTTGTAACTTTTAACCACTTTTTCAATATGATTAAGAAGGCAAATGAGTAATAAGGCCAAGAAACACTAAGCCTCTAACATCTCAGACCTGCTTTATGGTGCCGAAGTATGAAGGTTACCAAAGATGGATGAAGATATCCTTGGCCCTTTCGAAAATTCTTCGAGTGATTTTTGGTCCTGTTTGCGTTAACGGGGTTTCAGAACGATCAAATATGTAGAGAATCTTTTCGTCGGCTTTAAAGTTCAGCGAGCTGTATAAGGCGATGGCCGACTTCTGGATTCCGAGAAATTGATCTCACACAATACTAGAAAACACGAGACGCACTGTGCAATTGGAAATCTCTGTCAGATGAGCACAGGAATTTCTCCGATCTTGTTTTGGAGCACGTAGCATACTCGTAGCATGGCAATCAGGCGTTTTCTCCGAATTAGTCCATCTATTTCACTGTGGCGTAATTAAAGCTTTTACGGCGAACAGACTGGACAATTTGGTCTTACTTAAATGAAATGAAGAAAGAGCAAAATTTGTGTTGGTCAGAGCCGTTTTTCTCTCACACCGCCGCCGGGGAGGTGGTATAATACCGGAATACCATCCCTACTTTGCACTAATCCCTTAGCTTTAGTTAATATGAAGAAATGCCTCCGGCGTTCCATATTGGACGGTACTCTCATTGTACATTACATTGAGGTAATATGCTCCAAAGATCAAACAATTGTGGCTCCTCATTGCTCTTAGAACGTGCCTTCGAATTACGTTAATTAGGAAATTGTCAATCCTGTTTAGTCTAGCTCTAGATCTGTGGTCCTCCTACTCTTGGAATCAATTTGAGCTTATGATGAAGCGTAAGAGACTGTTAACGTTTATATTCTTTAGATCGCTTAAGTCGTTGTAGAAGAAAGCTCCTAAGTGAAGTTTTCTTCTTTCTGAGAGAAGTACAGAGTGAGTAAGCGCGCTAAGTCGTCCTGCATACTAGCCTATAAGACAGTGTCCAGTGATGCCACTTATGATGTTGCTCAGATGTTTTCTATCTAGAAAGATGAAACTCTTAGATCTGTTCGGTCGCTAGACGTGCTGAACAGTCCACCTAAGGTCTGCTTTTTTGTTATCATCCAGCTTTAATATTAACTTGCACGTAGCGATTGGTATACCGATGCTACCCTTTTCCGGTAGAATAGGTAGAGTGGTTCCAATTTTGGCGAGTTCGTCTACAGTTCCCTGGAATGTCTCTGTGGGCTCAACATAGAGAAGGATACCGCCTTGCAGCGTACCCCGCTGATCCATCCTTTAGCAGAAGCCCCACCCATCCAGTTTGGAGTTGATTACCCTCCTATTTAGCATAAGACTAATCAACTCCCCAAAGGAGCCATCTACCTGCAGAGTTGACAACGCAGTCGTGATTACGGAAGTGTTGACGTTGTTAAAGGCACCCTCTACGTCCAGGAAAGCGACCATTGTGAACTCTTTATGTTGTAGGGATCGTGCGATGTGGTTTGTCAGTGAATGCTGAGCCGTTTCCACCGACTTTTCTTGGATCAATTTTAACTCGTATATGGATATCAATCAGTCGTTCTAGAGTTTTCAGAAGCAAAGATGATAGAGTTATAGGTCTGAGGTCCTTTGGGACAACATAAGAGCATTTTCCGGCTTTGGGAATGAAAACTACATTGACTTCTCTACATAACAGTGGAATGTGGACCAGTTCTACACAGGCCCTCATGATGTAGGTAGTATAATATCTGAGGGCCTTTGTAGCTCGGCAGGCCATCTCCTGCTGCCTTAAATAGTTCGGCGGGTAGGCCGTCCGGCCCGGCAACCTTGTTCGACTTCAGTTTAGATATTGCTATCCTCACTTCATTTTGGTCGGGTGGACGAAATTCTTTACTTACATCGTCAATATTGAATGATTCGCTCTGCCTGACAGTGGAATTTGTATTGTACTCGCCGTTCAGCAGTCTACAGAAATAAGTTTTCCATATCCTCATCACCGGCTGTGATTCTACTACAAGGTTTCCTTATTCATCTCTACAAGTTTCTGTTCGCGTTCTTTTTACCTTTTGGTAAAACTTCCGAGCATTATTCATCGAGTAGAACCTCTCTATTTCCCCGATCGCGCGCTTCTCATGCCCTTTTTTCTCCGGAGAAGCGGATGATCTTAGCTCCTCTTTTGCTTGTAGAGCTCACGAGCCGCTCTTGTCCTTTTGTGCAGCTCCGCTTTGTATGCATGTTGTTTTGCTGCATGTGCTTGCCGGCACTCTTCATCAAACCAGGGGTTTCGTGGCGGTGAGCGGGTGAAACCCAACACGTCAGTTGCGGGATTTCTGATGGCTACTTGGCATGTAAGCCACTGGTTTTCAGCACTTGATGCTAGCTGCAAAGGACCTCTCGAGAGGTTGATGGATACGCGATCGGCCAAGGTTCTGGCGGCTTGTTGCGATTGCAACTGTTCAACGTTAAATCCCCTCATAGTATTTCCCCGTTGTTGTGGCGTCTGAGATATCCGTAGACGTGCCTTGGCTACAACTAGGTAATGGTCCGACTCTATGTGCGGTATGCTTTACGTCGTTCGCAACATGACAAATCTGGTTGACAGTTTGCAGATCTGATGTCTGTGAATATTAAGGTGAGGAAACCGTGTGCTTTCTATAGTACGTTACGTCCCGCAGGGAAATCGATTAGCCTAAGTCCGTTTCCAGACGTGGTGTCGTGTAGGCTACGTCTTCCGATTGTTTTACTAAAGATGTCCTCCTTTCCAATTTTGGCATTAAAGTCGCCCAGGACGATTTTAACGTCATACATCGGACATTGCTCGTAGGTTTTGTAGAGGAGAAACTTTCTTTGGTAGCATCGTACTTTTCTTCTGTTGGAGCGTGAGCGTATATAAGGCTGATGCTGGCGAATTTACCTTTGATATGGATTGTTATGAGGCATTCACTCACGTGTCGAAAGATCAAGACTTCTTGCCTAAGTTTGTCGTTTACAACAAACTCGCATGCAAATAGACCCTGCTCACGTTCACTGTAGAAATCACCGTAGTAAACATCACAGTTTTTCATCTATCTTTTGCCCTCCCCATCCCACTGTACTTCCTGGATGGCGGTGATATCTGCTTTATAGCAGTCTAGAGCCTCCGCTAATTATTCGGTTGCACGCGGCCTGTTCAAGGTCCGAATATCCCACATGCAGATCCGAAAGTTGTTGTACTTTGTTCGTTTTGCAGGGTCGTCAACAGTGAATCCGTCTTTATTCGAGGCTATTGGTCGCTTCGTAACAATTAATTTTTTACGTGGTTGGGCAGTTAACCCCACGCACAATCCTCAACCTGGAGGACCAGGCCCTTTTTGGGACCCCTAGGACAAAAGGGCCGGACCAAATTTTAGTGCTGCCGTTGATCCTTATTAAGGGCTCATCTGCCACCAACTCTTTTCCAACACCCTGACTTAGTGTTGGAGATCCCTATAGACCAGGCATTCAAGTACGTTTAAGCAGCTCATAAAGAGATAGCACTAGTTCGACGTAATTGGAACTGTTGACGCCACCGTTGATTCCTTCCTTAGAATTTGTCCGCTGCCGCCCGGAAACATGAGATGTGATTATTGTTTGTTGTTCTCTTGTGCATCGCTCCAGATAAAGAACCCAAGCTTTGGTTTGCAAAATTAGGAGGGAAAAAATCAATAAAACAAGGAGCTATAATGAATCAAGATCATAGATGTAATCTTGTGCACTATCTTTTGAAAATTTCTTATAAACGACTGCCCTTAGACATTTAATACCAACATTTGTCGGTACCTTAGTTTCTGCTTGATGTTTTTCCTTGCGTATCCACTAAAAACAAAATGAAGAATGGCATTTACTCCAGAACACGGAATTGACTCAACAAATAACAAACAGTCACCACAGAAAACAGTGAAATTCAAAATAAGAGCAGACCAAGAAGAATGTGATTTTTCGGATCCACTTTCTTGCGTAACTCCCCATGAGAAGTCCAAAACTTGTAAACACTCCTAAAAAGAACCGGATCGCAAATTAGCAGATGACGTAAGTCAAAAAGTCAACGCACTAAAACGATCGTCGGTTTGTGGCCTGCACGATCATCATCATCTCTTCAACAACTATTGCCACGCCACGTACATACATGGCGAATAAAATACGTTAAATAGCTGAAGCTGACGCCAGTCCGACTAACATTCACTTCAATCTAGCAGATACGAATACCATTTAATTTAATTAACGGCGCTAGTAACTTAACTCTCATGGAGGTCTTTGTGAAATCATTAAAGGTAATCAATGGTGTGAAAAAGCCCCTTGCTTATTAATTATGCGGTGGTAATCAAAATGTACGTGTACTGAGTGTTAATTCCAGAACTTTGGTGACATTTTTATTTTTTCTAATAAAGAGAAGCTTGGCTTACTCATTTTTGAAATATTTTTTCGCAAAATTAGCAACTAAGGTCATTTAGTGTTTTTATTTGCATTCCATTTCGCTTATTATGTTTGCATTTAATTTGTAAATTATTGTGCGATATTGTTTAACTGATCTACATTCAGATGCAGTCAACCAAGACTAAGTTCTATTCTCTTATGTAACTACGATACATACGTGGATGTGTGTGCCCCAGTTGGTCTAGATACATTTCTTATTATGTTCTTCTTATGGAGAATATGATAATTGTTTAAATAAAGACATCTTTATTTAGTTAATTTAAATAAATTTCTTTTAGTAACTAGTATCTAAGTTGTGTGATCGTTGAATCGCATAGTTAAATGAAATTGACACCTTATGAGCTTTTTTCGCTGATGATGATAATCATAAGAATGATAGTCTATTGAATTTATAATGAGCATACAGTTCAGGCGCTTATACGGCATGGCGTCTAAGTAACTTGATTTTATTTACCTGTTAACCCTCGTGTGGCATATGGCGCCAACAACGCCTGCATGTCTCCCTTTTACGATTTCTGGCTCGTGTATCAACCAGCTCTCTGTAGCTTCATCGCGAAAGGAGTGATTAAGGGGCCACTCTAGGATTTTCAATAACTCGATTTTATTTTATGGCCTTCAATGGTCCCTTAGGACCTCAAAAATGATATCCCAAAAGATTATGACTGGAACATATCTCAAAGTACTTGTTTTTCAAAGTATAGTACGAGGCCGCTAGGTTGGCTTTCAATAGCTTAAAATTTTAAACGCGCTTATCTCAGAACTGCATTTTTCAAGTAGTCCGCACTCATAACTTGAACAATTTTCAACCAATTCACTTCAAATTTTAACTAGATCCTTAAAAATATATTGTCTAAATAAGTACGTAGGATGGCTTCGTTCATTTGTTATTAATAATTTTCTGGCGATTTTTCTGAGAATTTTGCAAGTTTGACTTTGGAAGTGCGGCATTCGACCAAAAATCAGTACATCAAAAAAGTCCTAGGTACTTCTCTAGCTGTTATTATGTGCAATACAATATGTAATTCAAAATTTACAGGAGCTGTTGGCACGGTTGTGGACCCTTCTAAAAATGAGAGATCATCTGAAAAACGCTGCACAGCCGCCCATTTTAAATAAACTATTCTATAAAACTTATGTTTTACAGTCAATCATAAAGGGTGTTTTTTCTGAAGTATGCAAATTCAATATGCAATAAAATACTTGAAGCTAATATTAATGTTCATGATATTAGCTTTATTTAATAGATAATTTTATTCCATATATATATATCGGGCATTTGCGCGCCACGGCCAGCTCGAATGAAGCGCAATTGTGAAGTCCAATTTTCGACAACTTCATCCAGCAACTGGGAATGTATATCACAAATAACACGGCGAATATTGACTTCCAAATTGTCCAACGTCTCTGGTTTATCGCGGCATAGACTAGTGACTTCACAAAGAAAGTAATCTAAAGGTGTGAGATCACAGGATCGTGGAGGCCAGTTCACAGGTCCATGTGTGTGGCGTCTTCCACCTGCCCATAAAGCACACCAAACAGTGAGTTTTAATAGTTGTAAGGCTGTCTCGGCAAAGGCTTCTGGGTTTTCTCCACTCCAAATTCGGCAATTTTCCTTGTTTACAGATCCATTTAACCAAAAATGGGCCTCATCGGAGAACAAAATTTTGCGTTGAAAGTGAGGATCAAGCTGACGCGTATAATGGTCACGCGGTTTCAACTCTTGCGCAAGCTGGATCTTATAAGCTGTTAAGCCAAGATCTTTCCGTAAAATCTTCCAATAGCTGCGTACGATGGCTAATGGACTCATTTGGATTCTCCTCAATACTGCGCTCCACAACGGCAATAACTTCTTCTGTTCGCACTGTTTGTCGTCTTTGGGGATGCGTATTATCCACTAGAGTCCACGTGGTGCAAAAACGATTCATCGTGTTCCGAATAACTGGCTCAGATGGACGATTATGTCGACCGTGAAATGGACGTAGCGCACGATAAGTTTGGCGAATCGAACCATGGTTTTCAAAATAAGTTTGCACAATTTGCACGCGTTGTTCTGGCGTTAATCTATTCATCGTTAAATGGCCAAACGTACTACAAATCAACTTTCAATTGTCAAATTGACAATCTGTAGAAACAGTGTTGCCAATGTAAAAACCAAAGCTTTAAAAAAAACACCCTTTATGTGCAATAAACTTCTACCTTTGTAAACTCGATTTATTTTATATTTTTCCTGAAAAAAAAATCACAAAAAAGCTTATTTTTACGATCTCTAGAGTAGACTAACCCTTTAAGAACACAGAGTAAGCCTATCATAAATAAAAAATACACGTGTTGAATTGAAGTGCAAATACGCAAGAATTGAACTATGAACTGTATTACAGATATCGTTCTGCTTTTTATCACGCAGGGATTATTTCCCTCAACCTGGAGAAGTTCTTTTATTATTCCCCTGCATAAAAAAGGTAGCAAAGACGATATTTCAAACTATCTATCAATTGCTAAGCTGTCCTGGGTACCTACGATTTTTGAGAGCATTATTTATGACATAATGTTTTTTCATTGTAAATATATTGTTTCCTAAAACGAGCACGAATTTCTGGAAGGTAGATTTACAACCATCAACTTAAAGGAATTCGTATCAAACACTTTATGTGCACTAGGCTCTGGGAATGAAGTGGACGTAATTGCCACCGATTTCAGCAAAGACTTTGATAGAATTTCTCATGATATAATCCTTCTAAAATGAAAGGCTCTTGGTTGCCAAATAAGCTTTATAACGTGGGTTCAATCCTATTTAAGTAAATGAACGTCTTTACTATGTTCTACTTAGGCCCATGGTTTCTGACCCCATTAAAGCCTTCTCTGGTGTCCCTCAAGGTAGCCACCTTGGTCCCTTATTATTTATTCTGGTCATTAATGATGTTGATTGTATCATTAAAATATCATACATATCTGTTTACGCAGATGATAAAAAAAATCTTTAGATATATTGGGTCTACAAGTAAGTTTCCAGCGTTTTTTTTCCAACATTTGAAGTTTTATTATGAAAACATAGTTACAATGCTTTATTCAAAGTATCCAGTCCATCGGAAGCTACAACTTTCCCCCATCTTTCTGGCAATTTATGAATTCCGGACCAAAAAAATTCTCTTCTTTCGAGCCCAAGAACGTATCGAGCCAATTTTTGATGTCCTCTACTGAGCTGAAGCGTTTTCCCGTAAGAGCGTTCTGCATCGAAGGAAACAAGTGGTAGTCAGATGGTGCCAAGTCTGGACTGTAAGGCGGGTGAGGCAGAATTTCCCATCCACTATCTTCCAAATAGTTTTTCACCGAAACCGCAACATGTGGCCGAGCGTTGTCGTGATGAAAAATGACGGACTCATGCCTGGTCTCATATTCTGGCCGTTTTTCTTTTAATGTCCGCTTCAAACAAATTAGTTGGGTTCGATATAATGGTCCTTTGATGGTTTCACCACTCGGAAGCAGTTCGTAGTATACGACACCCTTTTGATCCCACCATATGCAGAGCATGACCTTATTCACGTGAATATTTCGTTTCGGCGTCGATTGGGCGGGCTCGCCGGGCTTTGTATACGATTTTCTGCGTTTAGGATTACCATAATAAATCCATTTCTCATCACCAGTGACAATACGATGCAAAAATGATTTATTTTTATACCGCTGCAGTAACATTTCGGACATGCAAAATCGCCGGTTCGACGTCTCTTGGCTTCAATTCGTACGGCACCCAGTTTCCAACCTTTTGAATGAATCCCAGTGCTTTTAGGCGCAGGGAAACGGCTTGTTGCGTGACGCCCAATGATGCAGCAAGTTCTTCTTGAATCTGACACGGATCCTCATCCAGTAAAGCGTCCAATTCCTCGTCTTCAAAACTTTTCGGCTTTCCGGGGCGATCTTTGCCTTCAACTCCAAAATCACCACTTTCGAACCGTTTGAACCACTCGCAGCACGTCGATTCACCAATACATTCCGCCCCATAAGTTTCCGAAAGCAAACGATAGGCCTCAGCCGCACTTTTCTTCATATTAAAGAATAAAAGCAGCGCTTCCCGCAAATGATGTTTATTTGGCTGGAAACTTGTCATGATTTTGCTCGATAAAATGTACGACACCGATAGAACTGCTCAAATATAACGCTGCAAAGTTGTTGACAGATACAAAACCTACAAATAAAACACATGGGGTCTGACATTTCTGCCCGGGATCCACTGGTGGCGCCACCTCCGACAAACGCTGGAAACTTACTTGTAGACCCAATATGTATATCATCTTCCTCAGACAGTCTACCACTGTAGGAAGATCTAGACAGATTCTGTACTTGGTGTCAGATGAATTTTCTTGAACTTAACGTCAGGTGCTATTTGTGATAAGGAAATCAATTTCCGTTCTTACATTGATAATATAAATAAAAAAGGCCAACTCTGCTGGTCTAAGGAGTTTTCCAATCCTTATGTTACGGAATCTCTTTACATAACCTTTGTTAGACCTCTTCTTGAATATGCATGCCAAGTTTTGTCACTCTACTACCGAACTCACATTCTCCGGATAGAAGCTGTGCGACGCCGGTTTTTACGATTTGCTTTACGTGTTCATCCCAGGGATGATAGCCAAAGCTTACCACCATACACTGATCGACTGAAACGTATAAATTTATAACCCTTTTCTATACGCCGAAAAGTCGCCGATATTGTTTTTATCATGTCATCAGATCTTAATTGGTAATATTGATTGTCGTTCTTTACTTCAACTTATTTCTTTTAACACCAACCAACGCAATCTTAGGTCCGTTCCACTTTCGAATTACGAACACCTGGAGCCAATGTCTGGAATACTTCGTGAAGTTAACGATATTCTGTCTCTCTTCGTCCACTTCAGCAAACAATCCCTCAAGAACATTCTTATTCCCAAGTATGCTTCACGCCCTAATTTTCTTTAACCGATCCCAACTCTTTAGTTTCAATTAAAATTGTTAAGAATATGCTTGCAATAAGCTTTAATAAATCTGTCCGGAATTGACAGAGTACTCCTAAATTTGAGGACACTGAATCGAGCCTACTAAATGGATAAAGGCAAAACCGTCACAAAAAAGTGTAACAGGATTATTAAAATGAAACGTAATTAGAAGCTTGCCCATTTTTATGTACGGCGATGTAAAGAAACTAATTATCCTGAAGAGCCCATTACTTGTAATACAAAGTACTATATTCTCATGTATAAGGAAGGTTTGAAACATGCTACATGTAACGCGGCACATTTAAGCAAACCCTTTGGGAGTCATAGCCGGTGCTAACTGCATTTTGGGAAGGTGGGAAAGGATTCGATGAATTTGACATCATCGCGTCTTTACAATACTTGGATCTGCACCATCAGAGATAGGTGACCTTATATACATAAGCCTGTTGCAGCAAAAGCGCAATACTAAACTTTCACCGGAAAATTGTTAATATGGATTTAGATGCGACATCAAAGGTAGATCCAGCGATAACATCATTTGATTTATTGTAGTTTGACATATTTGGAGCTCACATAATTTGAGGATTTTTCCACATTTGTGCAAGAAGCCGAAAAAGAGATAAAGACGGAGGAGTTTGCAGCGGACAGTGCTGATTCCCTCGGAATGGTCAGCCTGTACCGGAAAGGCCTGGCCTTCTGAATTTGAAGCTCGGGGGTTGTACCGTCAAGTTGACTGTCCGAACATATTAAACACTATATGATGTGTAAACATTCTAGGATATGGGTGACCTCATATGTGAAATGCGTGATCTTTTCTGTTGTTTCTTTAGTATTGAAACAGAGCACTCAGACAAGTCCTATGCCATTTTACTCCTTGAATTTCTTAGTCTTTCATAGAAAGATGAGTAAACGGCTCAATTATAAAGTATCTATAGTATCAGCACGCACCACATCATTGCCAAGTACACTTAGATGCTTTGCTAAAGCTTAGTGCCCCATAACAACAGGTAGTAGTCTACAGTTCTTTTTACTGAGGGGCAGTGGGAAAGTCGCTGACCTCTTACAGTAGACGGGAAGCATTCGTTTGGTCTGCCGATAGCCTGGAGATTCATACGATCTGCAGCTATGCTGAAATGGAACACAAATGTCAGTGGAATCTCTATTCGAGGATGCAGGCGGTTTTAATGCAGGTTCGGGGCCTGAGAAACTCTATTCTGACCCTTGCTTTGCAAATTTATGGGCTATCTTATTACCCGTGATCTCACTAACAATACTCATTGAATTCGCCCTCCCGACTGGGCTCAGATCAGTTCCTTGTTCTCGAACTAGTTTTGCAGTCATTAGAGGGTTATCGCTACAGATGCGAATGCCTCGGCCCTTCTATCCAATCCTCAAAATATATTGCCATTGCCATTGTCATCAGGATTGCGTATATCTCTGCTTACAACGCGTTTTCGTCCATTAAAAAGGTATTATCGTCGCGTTCTACAAAGTCCATTCCGAAGTAAAAAAGGACTTTTTCAAAATAGGTATTTCTAGTTAGCCCATATATTGGCAATTGTATGGTAGGTACAAAGTTAGATCCTTCTCTGTTGTACTGTCAAAATGTCATGACATTCTTTATACGAATCGAAGGAGGCCAAAAAGAACAAAAACTTCCTTTACAATATTGTGATGAAACGTGGTGTTTTCAATATGATCCAGAAACCAACCGCCCAAAGTGCGGAGCGGAAGGCACCAGACCAACCCAAAACCTAACAAAATCTCGTTTGGAGAAAGCAAAAGTGAAGAAAATGTTGATTTGCTTTTAAGATTCCAAGAGCATTGGCACGGTGTAACAGGCCAAACAGTTAATGTATAATCCTATCCTGGCGTTTTGAAACGTTTGGTGCATCGTAGTAGACCGTTGTATTCGGTCAGATATCGCGCAGAGGGAAGTTAGTGTTTGTTGCACGATAATGCGCCATCTTGTTGATCGACACTTTGGCTAAAATTCGCATTTTAACTGTCAGTAACACCGTGTGACTTTTCCTTTTCGGAAAAATGTATTTGTGAACGTAGAAAAAGGCTGGTACGGGCATGCTGAAGGACATTATGGCCGACCATTTACAACACTTATTCGATATGCTTTTAGATCGTGAAAATTAGTGTACTGAGTCGCAGAGAACTATTGTGAATAAAATAAGTCGGTTTTGCCAAAAAAAACCTTTTGTTGTTTTTATTTTTAAAAAATCCTGTTTACGCACCTTACATATTGGCTGACTAGATTCCTTCTTGGCTCAGATTCTGGTCGAAACCATTTGTGGAAACAGAGAAAGTCGGTATCGTATTTTTTTGGCAACAGGATTTTTGGTGTCATTGACAGTTAGCGACAATGTCATCAAAACTCCAACACCAGTTGTTCTACAGACCACTTCTCCTTACATGGAAGGTGGCTTTGAGAGTGTAGCCCATGATATGAATATCAAGGGGAGCGAGATTCATCAGTGAGTCTTGGGGAGTGCCAAGCGTGCGAGGGAAAGCCCCATGCAGCCGAGACCGGAAATTCGTGAACCCTTGTTCCACCAGAACACCATCCTAGGATCTAATTGGCCTTATCATAGTCGTGTGGATCCAGTCGGTGACAAGCTCCGTGTCTTGTCAAAACCTCCTTTGAACTGCGGAAAGGCCGACAGCGCCTTGGAAGTTTGTTATTCAGGATGAGGCTCGAATATTTAGCTTCGTTGGAGAAATGGATAGCGATGCCTTTAAGAACTAGACGAGTCAGACCAGTCAGCTTTATCATTCTCGTAAAGAGAAAACTTCAGTTTTGGGAGGATTGTCGATCACGTTTCGGTAGACAAGACAGTCGCTAGGTATGATCCAACAGGTAGTACAGCTACATTATCTGCGTATGCTTAAGCATAGACGTTATTATTAGTGTTAAGCACCAAAGCATTGGACACAGTTAGCATCCGCAATCAGGGTCCTTTTCATCAGCATTACTGATGCTCGAATTGCACATGCTGTCAAAAGCTGTTATGATGTAAACGCCCAGCGCCTACTCCTTGTTACCAAATGCACATTCAATTCTGCTGACTGTATTTTGAAGCACTCTCTCGCAAGATCTTCCGCGGTGGAAGACATGGTACAGCTTGGACAAAGGATGCATTCGCAAAGCAATTTTGAGCACATGAAGATCAAACTTTCTCTTCATGCTCTTCAACATGAAGGAAGTCAGACTGATAGGTCTGAAACTTGTGCGTGTATTTCTCACCCTTAACGAACCACAAGGAGTTGAATAATTAGCGGAGGCCTGGGACGCTACAAAGCTGATATAACTGATATAAAGAGCACATGTGGATCAGAGGTATCAAGACTGGTGATTTTGATGTTAAGCTACTTTGAGGTTATACGGATTGTACTAATAGGTAGCATGCACCTCCCAACATTCACAATGAGACATGCAACTCCACATCGCAAAACCGGCAACTAGATCGATCAAATTGCCAAACGAAAGCACAACTTTAAAAATCTGGATGTTCGAAAGTTCCGAGGAGCTAACATTAACTCAGATCACTTGTGTTGTAGCCATGATAGGAAGGAAATATCCTGGACACTAAAACGCAGAAGAACTGCACTGAACAGTTGTAATCGCAAGAGATCGGTGATGACGCTCCAATGAAGGACAAGAGCTGGAATGTAAGCATTGTTTGCCTGATTATCAACAAGATAGATTCCATAAACTGCGTCAACTATAGGGGAATCAGCCTCCCTAACGTCACGGCCAAGATGCTATCTATTGAACAACAATGGGTCCTTATCAGTGTTGCTTTAGTCCTATCCGAACTGTGTCGGTTGTACGGCGACATTAACCTCGTTAGGAGAACTTGAAATCCTTCAGGTTACTATAGATGGCTACGACATATTGAATGAATGAGAGAAGACGCCTTAAATCACTGCTGACTCCAAAATTTAGCGATAAATGCTTCGAATACTCCTACGCGGCTGCAAGTAACAGATAGTGAGCTAAAACGCTAAAAGTTTTTATCATGAAAAGGTAGAAAGGATTACCATAGCGAAATGCACCTCCCTCCTAATTTAATTTCATAAATGACAGAATATCTATCTATGTTATTTAGTTTCACAATTTAAAGCTAAAGGCCAACGTCTGCATTGTTACCATTGTTGAATCATGGTTCAAAGACAGCTGACCTTAGTGGCTGCTGTGATATATTTCTGCAAAAGTCGTCAATGACACCAGTGAATGGAACTCTTCCTCTATTGTATTCGTATGACTATAAAAGCCATCAATACACATACTATCGAATTACAGTAGTTAAACTGGGTTGAAAACAATACGACTATCTAGTTCATCATAACAAATAATTGAAAAATCGTAAAAGCTGCATTGTTATCATTTGTAAAGTGCTTATCGCGTTCCATGCCTCAAGCACCATAAAATTGTAATAACTAGGGCAATGAGAGGTTGTTTCAACTCTTATAATATGGATGTATCAGCATTTGTGAATAAAGTATCTAAACGTACATACATACGAGTATGTAAGATGTCTGGAGACAGCCTCGGTATTTTACTTCGTATCGTAATCGTATCTAATCGTCGTGATAATGCGGTGGATTGTGCAATTGATTACTTATCCAAACAACATTATCCAGCTTTAAAAAGTGAAGTAGTACAACTACGCTCATATTCGCATACAGCTACGGATATACGAGTATTGCGCTCAATTGATAAAAAAACTCGCATGCGGAAGCGATAGAATTATAAAACAGATTCAATCGTGAGGGTCCTCGAAACGTTTGAAATGGCGATGTGTTGTATAGATTCGTGTACGAGTATCTTTGATCACAAGACGTCCAAATTGGGCACTGTTATCACTCAAATCCAAAGAAACGAGTTAACGAGCTACTAGCCAGATTTTAAATTTTTTAAGATTGAGGAGATTACTGTTTAGTGCGGCTTACCCACAAGGGACCAACGAATCACAGCCACTTCTGGAGAGGTTGTCGTGAGTGAGAGTATCTGCAGTAATAGGATGTTTATGATATTTGGATACAATGTGATTGGATATTGCGGTGACCTAGTAAATATATTGACTGGCATAGATGAAACAAAACTGTGCGAACACATTACACTACGTCTCCGACTGGTGTGTTTTTTTTTTGCGCTGGAAGATGGAAATCTTGCATGAGTATCGGTCTCCATCTGAACAAACCGATTTGTAATCCCGTGGTACCACCGTGAGGCATTACTGTTTAGTCTAGATTTTATCTAGCAAGTGCCAAGAGGTCTAAGGGGCACCTGACCAGATATGGGCATTGCACCCCAGTTTTGGGCGGCTGAAATATTTCTTACATCGCTTGAGGAAACCTAGACATTTCGCAATATTTTTGGCGACATCGAATATGTGGTCATTCCAACGTAAGTTGGCGTTGACACATATACCGAGAGTGGAAAGTTTTTCGGTTTCAACGATGCAAGTGCCATTCATGGATAGTGCCTGGGTATCCAAATTTCGCTTTAACGACATGTGTTTTGGAAGCATTAAATTCCACTCTGTGGATAGTTTCCCAATTAGTTGTGCTGTTAATATCAAAATTTAATGAGCTTAACAAACACTGCCGTTCCCGTTCTGCAGCCGAAGAGCAGGCATGGCAGTCCGGCAACGAATATGAAAAGCAGAGAGTACTGTCATCAGCCAAACAATATATTGCATTAGAAGTTGCAGACAAGAGATCGTTGCTGAAAATTAAAAAGAGTGTCGGAGACAGAACGGAGCCCTGGGGCACATCAGCAATTATTTTGTGGCTATTAGACTTGAAATCATCCAAGACAATCCCAAATGCACGCATTTTCGACAAATGGTGGTTTTGCACAAAAAATAGTGTTTAATGAGCACACGAAATTCACTTTTTTCTATTCTTGTGAAAATGCTAATAGGTGTTAAATGCCTGCCACAATAAAATTATTTGACAGATCTATCGGGTGCGTTCTTTGGAAAGATGCTTCTTTACAAGCAAAATGGTGGATTTGAGGTGGCAACGCAATCTGTTTTAATTTTCAGGGACTTATTGACTCACCTTGCAATTTTCTTTATTAACATTTGGAGGTTTTTGATCGACGACTTCAGTGTGATGACTTTCAGATTATGTCTGTCAGTAAACTGCTTGCGCAGGTGCAGTACATCAATAGTTGCATGGCGGAATATGTCTCCGTTGTATTGTACTGTTCATCGTTCGTTTTACGGAAGATCGTTACGTATTGCTCAAAGCAATGCACGTGTTTTATCTAGGAGCTCGTCTCTTCTTCTTTTATTCCGGAAGCTGCTGTTAGCAGCAACACTTTAACCCCTTCTGGAGCAAGGGTGGTTTCACTACTCTGCCATATCTTGTTGTTTGTTAGGTATTGGTTGGTCTCGGTGTTTGTGTTGAATGTGAATCTGATGTGATAGCTGCTTCTTAGTTTAAGGTGACTGGTGATGTTTGGAAATCTGTTGTTAGGTGACGAATCCGATTTTTTTTTTTTTTTTAAGAACATTACAATGAAGTGGGAATGACTACACTTATGATGCCATAGCACGTGTTAAGTTTTTCGGAAAATGGGACAGAAAAAGAAAGAAAGAAAGGGTGGCATCCAACATTTAATGGAGAGAGTAAATTATTAAAGTGTAAATTGACTTGATGTTGTACTTAGGCAACCATTCACCTCACGAGATTTTAGTTGGCTGAAAAAAAGTCCCTCGGTCACGGCTGGTATTGAACCCCGAAACGTCCGATTGGGAACTCAATACACTCAGTTTTTCAGTTTTAATGCATTTTTATTAGATTTCAATTAATTAATTCTTACATGCTATACAAAAAAAACGCTTAAAAATTAGCTTAAATAACTTAAAAAGTAATCTTATTATAACTTATGGCCCCATGCGGGCACTCTAGGTTAAACATAATACTTAATCTATGTCTTTCGACGTTGCTTACAGTCTATTTTGTTTCTTACATTTATTAACACTAAAACTAAGAAAATGAATTTTAATTAAAAAAACTTAGTATCATGACTTTTTGTTATAATATAAAACTTAAAACTAAACCTATAAGCTACCTAACTTAACCTAGAACTCAATACACTACCACTAGAGCCACGGCTACCCACGGGTTGCACGGAGATAGTTGGGCGTGACTGGTACCTTGGGGATTATTATTGGAAGCTTCTGAAATGACAGTGGGAATATCGTAATCTGACGATTTTTTAGTTGAGCTAGTCTTCAACTCTGCTATTACAATGTCCAGTGACTCAATTCTCGAATCGTGTACAGTATCGTTTTCGGCTCGGTATTTAATTTGATCTACGTGTCGCCTTGCAATCTGGTTCTTGGTGGTTTGGACGATGTAGGACACTGGACCGGTTATTTCTAAAATCATCCCTTTAATCCATTTTGGTCCATGAGAGTAGTTTCGTATAAATACGGCATCTCCAATGTTGAACCTTCGGACTTGTTTCGGTGTAAGTGTCTCCTAAGTTTCGGCATGTTCGCAAATATTATCTGGATGCAAATCGTCTAAAGCTGTTCTTAACTTTCGACTCATTAAAAGCTCAGCCGAGGCTTTTTCAGTTGAAGTATGAGGTGTTGTATGTTGTTTAAAAAGAAATCTCTGCAATTTGAGTTGCATGTTTTCCTCGGCTAGGGTAGACAAGGACGCCTTGGTATATCCCACCATCCTCTCGGCCTGGCCATTGCTGGATGGATGACATGGTGCCGTCGTGTGACACGATATTCCGTTACTTCTATAAGAACTTTAAAGTTCTTCTCACGCAAATGCCGTTCCATTGTCTGAGATGACTTTTTTGGGTAAGAAAAAACCGCAATATGAACCGCAAATATTTCTGGCAGTTTCCTAACAACCTCTGCGACCGATTGACTGGAAACTATTTTAACCTCAACATTGAGTCAACAACAATCAGAAATAAATTGCCCTTGTATGGGCCAGCGAAATCCAGATGAAGGGTTGACCAAGGATTACATTATGATACTTCGTCTTGTACCGTAATGATAATGTCATCAAGAAAAACCTTTACTCTCGAGTTGCCACAATGTAAATTGTCCATAAATCTTTGAAAAATTACTGGGGCCGCAGAAATACCGAACGGAAGTCTTTTTACTTTGTATGTATAGACCCCTATGAGTGTTTAAAGTTAAAAGCTTTGTCTACAATTAATTGTTGGTGAGCCTGCTGCAAATCTAATTTTGTAAATACCTTACTGGCCGATATTGCTGCTAAACCTCTGAGTATCGTGGTAAAGGATGCGCGTTTGTCATGGTGACTGCATTGACCGTACTCCTGTAATCTCCACAGATTCTCATTGTACCATCTTTTTTGCAAACCGGTACAATAGCTGTCGCCCAACGTGAAATTTCGATGGGCTGAAGAATTTTTTGCCCCACCAACTTATCGATTTCATCTTCCACAAGTTTTCTCAACTCAAAATGCACTTGACGGTATTTTAAAAATTTTGGTGCTACCCCGGGTAGTACTTCAATGCTGACTGGTGGTCAGACATGGGCACCTAGTTCATCTTTAAGAACCCGGGCGTATTTTCCTTTCGACCAGTTCCAATTGCCCTTCGCTTCCATACTGTTCAATCCATCGATCGATATCTCTAAAGGTACAAACCAGTCACGTCCCAAAAAAAATCCGGCTGTCACCTGCAACAACAACAACTGAAAGATTATGCTCAACATTTTTATAATTTACATTCACACGTGTAGATCCTAGTACGTTTAGTGTTTTCCTAGACCATGTTTGCAACGTGAGTGTTGATGTCTCCAACTTCTTGTCATTCTTCTTGATTCGCTCCCACGTCTCATCGGCTATCAGTGTGCCAGATGTTCCCGAGTACACTTCAAATTCTTCTACTTAATCTGGTTATTATTTTCGATGGATGCGCATTAGCCAAGCTGTTTATCTCATCAACCATGTTGTTTATTTCACCAAAAGAATTAGTGGACATAAGCAAGGGTTCCTCATGATGCATCTCAATTGATTCTTTCTGTAACACTTGCAGTTCGTGTTACACGCGCGCTCAGCTAGAGTGGCCACACAACTGACAAAAATCACAATTTTTGTCTTTGAAGAAACACTTGCCTGGCACATGGCTCCCCTCACAGCGAAAACATTTATTGAAAACCTTCGCCTTTCTGAACTGTCTCTGGTGTTGAGTTGGCATTATTACCTCTGACGTCAAGTACATTCCCATATGCTGCTTCCTGGACCAAGGCTAGCTCATACGCCCTTTGGAAATTTAATTTCGTTTCACTGAATAATCTTTTTTGCAGAGCTTCATTGGTGACACCACAAAAGATCTGATCGCGTAACATGTTATTCAATTCCATGAAATCACAATGCTCTAAAAGTTTCCGCAAGTCCATAACGAAGTCGGCAATAGATTCGCCTATTTTCTGAGTCCTTTTATGAAATGTGTAGCGGTGGACGATCTCGTCTGGTTTTTAAAGAATTTCTTGAAAAGTCAAATCCTTTGGTCCCAGTGGTGTCAGTAGCGAGCGTATAATTTCATACGTCGTTTCTCCGACACAAGCAAGAAATATTGCTTTGTGTTGGACCTCATTCCTAATGCATTTGGCCTCAAAGTAAAATTCCATCCTCTCCTTGTAGTTGTTCCAAGACATCGATGGTTGGATTTGATCTAACCTTCCGGACATATGTGTGGACGTCATATCATTGAGGTTAGCCATTCCAGTTCTGTCGCCCTAGCCTTCCCTCATCTTTAACATATTCTCTGTTGAATTTATGTTTGATCCTCGTCGCTATTCAAAATTATTTGTAGTCCACGGTTTACAAGAAATCAAAAAGTCCACCTCGAGGCGCACTCCAAAAACAGCTTGCTGACAGGTGTCAAAAGTCAGAAGAGAAGTTGAAACCGTTCTGCCAATGGTCGAGGCTTAGTGGTGTTACCAGACTGACTAAATATATAACACATACCAAGTTAAGGTTCTCGAATTTAGGCTTGATATGAAACCATCGGCTAAATTGCAGGAACTCCTCTTGCTTGAGTTTTTTTCTTTTTCTATTGGTATTAATATATTTTTGCCATATTTCTTCTTTTTCCCGGCTCATTCTGTTGTACGAATATGCCCTTAACAATATCTGCTTTGCAGCAGTTTAGAGCCCTAGTAGTTTTGTTTAGCCTCATATTGTCTGTAGAGGGACCTAACTATTAACTTCCAGATCAGAACTATATTCAATCGACAACCTATAAAACCAGGTCGTCATTTAGTCTATCTAGCTAACGTCAGTAGCTAATTTCAAGGTTATAAAAGCTGTTATTGGCCATAAAGGGGCCTTCTTTTACAGAAGACAATGCTACTAATACTTATGCACTGTTCTGACTAAAGACGTCACCGTTGATTCCATCGTAAAAAAGCAATGCCCTTATAGATGCACTGCACATTTATGGACAAATTCCGCAGCAAAATATCGATGCTTCCAACTGGATTTTGTGTGCAAAATTCGAATCTCTTAACGCCTAACGTTAGACATTCGATGCCTCAAAGGCTAATATTCAAAACAAGTCGACGTAAAATCCCAAACCCCTTTTTTTAGTGTTTTTTTTTTTTTGCTAAACATTCCTATCATGACTGCAGTAATTACAGAAATCGCCGTAGGCGTTATCAAGTATACAAGTCGACTTTGTCAAGTCTAAGATGCATGACTCACGTATGCTGTTGTCTTGACATCCACATATTTGCCCTTAGTGTTAACTTTGCATAAAATACATGCCGCGTCTGGTGAATTCATTAAATTTATCGTGAGCATAACTTTGCATGACATTTTGCTCAGCCAAACTTTATTAGTCAAACTGAATGATGTCGGCTTTATGGTTTTACACATGCGACAGGGTAGTTCAACAACAATTTCATTCATAAATCAGCGCTGCCTTATTTTTATTCGTATGTTGACTAATTAAGAGATCGTTTAATTGAATTGATGGTGTGAAATGGCAACGCCGACTTTGAAGGACGAATTCGATTTCATGCAGCTCCTATTATTGCCTATACAAAGTTCTGTGTTCTCATTTTACTCTATTTACACTGACCTATCGAATCGGTCCAATAACACTTAACCATTAATAAATCATCGACCCAAATCGCAATCAAGTAAATTACAAGCATTTACTCGATCACGTACGAGTACTCGTACATGCCGTTTGCAAGTAACTACAATAAATTGAGAAGGCAAACAAAAGAAGCTCCAATCAATTGGCTTTCCATAACATAGAAAACCGCCAACCGTTTCGGTACCATGCCAGCGCCGTCAGTTATTGCTTACAAAATTGGATAGCCTAGCGTCGGTATCGAAAGGTGCTCCTACAAAACTATTATGGTGTGGCGGGACTGATGTGGCGCTCGCTTAGTCCCTTGTTGATGCGGAATCTAATATTCTAATTCTGAATTATTAGTTTGTATACACCAAACCACATGATCGTCGAGCAACATCACTCTCGACCGCACTCTGCTTAAAGAGGTGAGACAAAATATTTCAATTCTATTTAAATTGATTTGCTTGACAGAGCACAACGAGCACAACGAATACAACGAGCACTGGAGCAGTTTTGTTTCTTTTCTTTCAATTTTCTTGTTCAAATGAAATATATACCAGCGCCACTGTCTGATTGAAATGAATTCCAGCACTCGCCATGCCACTTTTGTGGCAACTACGTACGAGTAATTCTTGTGGTTGAGTATGCCATGCGAGTTCGTCGTTTTAATTTACTGAAACAATGACGATCACAATTGACAGTTGATCGTATTTCGATGTTTACCATCGAATCAATGGGAGGTGTGTCACATTGAACAAATCAGTTACTAGCCGTGTGGATGACATGTCTTATAAATTTGTAGCACAGCAAAAGCACTAATGACGTTTGCGATGCTCATAACGACTGCTATGCTCGATGATCACTCATGGTAAATGGGGAAATTTGTAATTAAAACTCCTAGCCTCACGTACGAGTTGTCATGATGTATGGTTTCTAGTGAAAGACCGACCAGTTCAAGGATTTCCTAACGAATTCATCGAACCCAAGTTGGGATAAATTGAGTTTGCACTGCATGACGTTTGCAAAGTTCATACGTCAAAAAGTGAAATGGATATTACGAGTTTCACTGGCGAGTTCGTTAAGGAAAAGTTAAAATTGTTTTTTATACTATTTTGTTGGTGCCAAAATTGTGTTCTTTGTTTTTCAATTTCTATAATTATCTTGACAGAAGTACATATATGTACACATGTATCTCGGGTACTCGTGTTATTGTTATTTTAGTCATTTTGTTTTTAAACTGAAGCAAATTATGGCAGGTGTCAGGTGTCAAAACCACAATTCCCGGGGACGCAATTGTTCATTTTTTTCAAAACTCATGCAATCTACATGATATTGGTTATGTAACAAACTAATACCACAAAGTAAGTCGATTATGAATTATCTAATTAGAATGTGATTAATAAGTTCGAATGGTGTTTGGAGAGATGACAGCAATTATTGATGTGGTGACAAGTCAGGTGCAGTTGATGGATTGCAATTGTCTACGTCGGAAATCGATTAGTTTTCGATGGGAAAAGTACTCATCAACTGCATGCATCTGTGAACACAGCGTAACTGCAACAAATTGTCTAGTTAAATGTAAGTGTGCTTCCATACTTGTCAAAAGTGACATTTGATGATAGATTTAAACAGTAAAGTTCATTTGTTAAGGGTTTAGAAGGTGAAGATGTACGAGTATGTGTGTTTGTAATATTTAGCTTGAGGTAAAAATGCGTCCTGAACTTTATTTGCTTTTTTATCGTCTGACGTAATTGATTGAGTCAAAGTTTGTCAGAATGCTGCCAGGTTTCTTAAAGTTTACACCATGCGCAGTAACTTACCAGATTATCTGACTACCAAATTGGTCCCATAGAGTTATCCGCATGGCTTCATATTACGGATAATGAAAAAGACACGTGATTTGCGTTTTTTGAAAAAGTTGGAGAGGTTTTGAAGGTAAGTCTTCTGGGACAACCAAAGATTGAGTTCCATAAAAGTCTTTCTTTTAACCCCTACTTTGTTGAAACCTAGAGTCTGCATTCTCTTTAAGGATTTATTCAATTATTATTGCCAAACAAGCATGTCGATAGACTGATGTATCTTTCGTATTTTATTTCTTCGCCGTCTTTCCGTTTGGCGTATGCCGATAGGAAGCATTGAAGATAAGAAACGCTTTGCAGTTCCAAATGTATTGGCGACCCTAAGAGCGTTAAAACCATGGCAGGATTTTCTTTCCCAGACATAAGAATTGACTTTGCTGCGTTTGGCCATATACAAGTGTAAGGAATCTAAAGATGGTGCTATAGTCTGGAGTAGACAAGGGTCTCAAGTAACTTGTCTCTCCAGTTAGCTAGCTCTTTTGCCTACTGCCCCCAGTTGCACATACGAAGTTGTTTGAGGTTCCCTTCCACTGATGTGAGCTACCTAAGGTGTGGTTTGTCCCTTATTGATGTCGGGAAACTTCCCGGGCTGGGATGCTGGTGCCTATGCCTGCTTTTGGGATCGATGACTCTCTTCTTCAATGGATTAGAAATTACCTTTCGGAACGTTCAATTCAAGTTGTCTTGGACGGTTTCAAGTCTGATATTCATAAAATAAATGCTGGTTTGCTCCAGGGCTCCGTTATGTCTCCGACACTCTTTTTAATTTTCATCAACGATCTCTTGTCTGCTACGTCTGATCTAATATATTCCTTTGCTGACGACAGTACTCTCTGCTTTTTCATATTCGTTCCCGGACTCACGTCCCTGCTCTTCGGCTGTAGAACGGGAACGGCACCTCATTAAATTCCGATATTAACAGCATAACCAATTGGGGAATTATCAACCGAGTGGAATTTAATGCTTCCAAAACTCAATGCTGTCTACTGTCATTAAAGCGAAATTCAAATACCTAGCCATTATCCATGAATGGCACTTGCATCGTCGAAACCGATAAACTTTCCATTCTCGGTATGTGTGTCAGTGACAACTTACGTTGGAATGACCACATATCCGTTGTCGTCAAAAATACTGCGAAATGTCTAGGTTTCCTCAAGCGATGTAAGAAATATTTTACCCCCTCTGATTTGGCCACAATATATAAGGCATTCATCCGCCCAAAATTAGAGTACAATGCCCACATCTGGTCAGGTGCTCTTAAAACATCTCTTTCCACCACCAGTGTTCCATTGAAATCGCCAGTAGCATTCCGTCTATTCAAACTTTCATCAGTACACCCTCAATCCCATTTTCGGACGTACTCTAAAATATCGTGATTCTCTCCTAAGCCGTTCAACTCGCTTATGGAATGCCCTGCCGATCTCTGTGTTTCCTGGTCGTTATAACTTACAAACATTTAAAAACAATGTACATCGGTACCTGTCTTTTCTTCCTCCCTAAATTTCCTTCGCCCGCGCTGTGTACAAACATTTTAAGGGTACGAAACCCCTTTAGCGCGCGCCGATTATAAAAAAAAAAAAATTACCTAACCATCTAGGCCGGGTTATCCGAGCTTTTCCCTTACAGTTCCACGTTGAAACGTCTCCTCCGTTCTTCATTAAAACAAACGGGACTGAAACTATCCGAAGAACTTTTCCCTCGAAGCCTCCGAGAGCATTTTCATCCGGTTTCGCTAGTATCGAGGCTTCTACGCCGTAAAGTAGGACTGAGGAAATCCGTGTCTTGTATAAAGTGCAAGGCTTAGCACTCAAAGATCTTCTAAGCGCAAAGAAGCAGCGATTAGCAAGAGTGATTCATTGCATGATTTCCGCACTGGCATCGTTATCGGAGTTGCTAGTGGAGCCGAGATAGAAAGAGTCGCTTCTCTCTCTATGCTGATGGCATATACTTTATTTTTCCTTCTTGATCGCTAAACCCATCTTTGATCCCTCTGCTTCAATAGTCGGAAACGCTTCATTTGTAGCTCGCTGTGTTTTTGTCGTATGCGAGTGGCTGTTCAGACTTTTGAAAGACGGTGCCTCTGTGAGTTTCGCACAATTCTTTCAAGAATGTTGAAAAAATCACATGATAACGCACCGCCCTGCTTAAAGTTTTTTTTTGACATTCAAGATCTCGGTTTTGTCCATCGTCATCCTGTATAGTCGAATAAGCTTGCCAGGGGTACCAAAACAAGACATGGCTCTGTATAGTTCGTGTCTATAAATGCTGTAATATGTTTATCGATTTGGAGCTCCTGGATTCTTTTTAAGATCAAGGGATAATGTGAAAATTTTGATCTATGGTGGCTTTTCCTGGCCTAAGATCACACTGATTGGGGCTGATCAGACTGTTTACGTTGGGCCTTAGGCGTTCACAGAATACCATAGACAGGATCTTATATGCGATGTTGAGGACTCTTATTCCCCTCGAGTTGGTGCAGTTCAGGGAATCTCCATTCTTTAGGATCGGACAAATAATGACTTATGCTTCTAAATCACCGTCCTAACTTTATCTGGGTTGGGTGGACGGAAATGTTGTCTGCTTTCATCCAGATTGAATGGTTCATTCTGCCTGACGGTGTCATTTTGTCCATCATCACCCCTTAATAGTCTGCAGAAATAATCTTTCTAGATTCTCTGCACCGATAGTGGTTCTACTATGAGATGTTCTTCATCCTTGCACATTTCTGTTCGGCCTTTACAACTTTGGAATGTTCGAACTTCATACTTCTGGTAGCATCTCTTTAAGACTTCGATAGAGCGCTTCTCGTGCTCTGTCTATTTTTTTCTCGGGAGCCTTAATTGTTCCCTTCTTTTCCCGCTCATCATCCGTTGTTTTTCAGCCTGCCTGCACTCATCATCGAATCAGAGGTTTCTTTGTTGGGTTGAATCCCAGTTCATTACATGCCGTCTGGTTGCTTTTTGGCGGTGGCCACTGGTCTCCTACGTTCGAGTTAAGAGAAATTCGATCGGAAAAGGCCCTAGCGGTCTCTAGCAATTGTAGCAACGTTGAACTTTCTTACGATGATTTGGTATTCTTGGGTAGTTACGGATATGCGCATCCATATCTTAGCTACAACAAGATAATAGTCTGAGTCGATGTTAGCTGCTCGGAAATTTTGGACATTTAAAAAACTGGAGGAGTGCTTTGCGTTGGTCGTAATATGATCAATTTGGTTGACGATTTGTTGATCAGGAGTCAAGCATGTCTCTTTATGGATGTAAGGTGTGGAAACAGTGTGCCGTGTTACACATTTTTGTCGAGGAGCTCGTAGAGGCTTTGATAAGGTTATCCTTTCTCCTCTGTTGGGGAGTTAGCGAATCATCACATCACAACCATCGCAGCGATATAATCTGCAAAGCCATCAACTGCTTGGCGGAACATCTTGACATGTATTACTGATTTGTCTTTGTTCCGTCAGAATTAAATTTGCAAAGTAGGTCGTCATTGTGACCAAAGATAGTTTCGTAACTTAGGTAAAGAGTCAATACTTTCGAAGCCACCTTTTCAGCGTGGGCCAGCATAGATTGTAACATAGAATGTTCTGAGTTGAAGTCTTCTGCTCTTTCAAATACTGAAAAAGTCTATTGTAAAGTTTGCTAACATACTTTACTTGGATGGAAGGCTACACACCGAAACGGTTCTGAGACTAAAATAACAAACATCTTAAACCAGCTCGATTTGTTATGTAATGTCTTCAAAATCTTTTTGAAATTGTTCATGTTTCTTGCGACTTTGATAGAGCAGCGGGAGTTCTCCATTAACATCTTGCACGACTGAAGGAGAATCTGCCAATACCAGGCATGGATTTGTATAGTTAGCATCTCTAGGCGCCATCATAAGCAGCCTTAAAATTCTTATCGAATTGATACTCATAAATCCTCGGCAAGATCTACTGCAGAGTGAATACTGGGTCGATGGTGGACTAAGCAGCTCGAAAATCAAGTTGTTGACGATTTAAGTTTAAAGAAGTTCACTTGATCTTTCAAGGGTCTCTCCTTCTTCAGAACCAGACATACGATGTCGAGATTCCATTTACACGGCCTACGTCTCTCCGACAGTTTTTCAGTTTTTTTTTCAGTTTATATGCATTTTTAGTGTACCACTTAATTTACTCTTACTTGCTAGACAAAAAAATGCTTAAAAATTAGTTTAATTAACTTAAAATTATCTTATTCTAGCTTACTGACCCCATGCGGGCACTCTAAGTTAAACCTAACACTTAAATTATGTCTTTCGACGTACCTTACTACTATACTATACTATTTTTATTCATTATAATTACTCGTAAAACTAAGAAAACATTTTTTACAAAAAAACTTAGTAACATTTTCCTATTTTATTATAAAACTTAAAACTAAAATCCTACAAACTACCTAAAAATAAATCGTAATCTACCTAATATATAAATATATGTATATATATATATATATGTGTGTGTGTTCTCTTTTTTTAATTTTTTATTTTTATTAATTTTTGTTTTTTTTTTTATGTATTTTTTTTTTTCTTAAATCTAACTTACTCCTACTTAAAACTATGTAAGCCGGCCGTGGCTAAAAAAATTAAGCGACCCACTTTGCTTCACATGAAGCTACCAAGTATTGGAGGAATTCGACGACGAAGCATCCTCTCCCTACTGAACCGGTGACGCTCCGCACTGCCGTGTGCGACGTCTCTGTCGTAGTTGAGTCGCCTGTCCGCAGCTATTCGAGCGACGTGGAAGATTAGCGGCACCGCCAATCTGTCCTGGATCAGACCTTTGCTATCAAGGTAGAGAAACGCTTCTGGAGGAACATAGCCGCCAAAGCGAACTCTCTCATGATACATATAATTAGGGTAGTAAGCCCCAGAGATCAGGTTGTTCGACGATGTCATTGCTCTTGCAATGTGCTTTCGAGTCAACTTAATAACAAAATTATCCACTCTTATTAGGTTCGCCCTATTGTACAAGACCTCATTGTGATAGAATTTTATGTACTCAGACTCTGGTGTTCTATATAACCGAAGACAAGCCCTAAGGCAAGCCCTCTCAAACACCCGAATCTTTTCCAATAAACTTGCTCTCACGTTGAACCACACGGGACATCCAAACACAAGCATATGCCGGATAAGGGCCATGTAGCAGATCACCTTCACCCTCGCATCGAGTTGGCTGTTGTAAAACAGTCTCCTTGTAAGAGCAAAAGCACCTCTGGCTCTGGCCAGAGCAACATCTATATGTTTGTTAAAATACAGATATTGATCTAGCCAGATCCCAAGGTATCTGACTACAGTTCGACAAGCAAGTGGCTGTCCATGTTGTCCGACGATAGAGAACTTTCGCCAATTCTTTCTGGTATCCCTAGAGGCCCCAGACAAAGGCGTCCTAAACAGAATGGTTTCCGACTTCTGAAAGTTGATTTTCAACTTTCAGTCATCGCAATATTGTTAAATTTTGTCGAAGTCACGTTGCAAAAGTGTATTAATGACCTCAATCTTTGGACCTGATCTGTACGCGATTAAGTCGTCTGCGTACGCTATGGCATGGTGAAGTGAACCTATCAGATCACTTGTGTAAATGTTGAACAGGATCGGCGAATTTACCGCACCTTGTTGCAGAGAGTTTTTAATGTTAAATGTTCCAGCAGAAGTCACATCGTCATTCTTCACGATGAACTGTCTACTGGAGAGCATATCAAAAAGAATATACAGCAGTGGTTTACTAATGCCCAACCTGTCCAGCTTGAAGAAGAGTCCCTCTAACCATACGGTGTCGAAGGCCTTTTCCAAGTCAATCAGGGAGGCACCAGTGCACTGTTTCTTGCCTTTGTTCCACTGGATATCAGAAACCAGTTTAGACGCAGCATGAATGATATCTTGCCCCGCCTTGAAACCGAATTGATTATCCGGAACTATATGTTTCTCCTCAACCCACTTAGTCAGGACTCTATTGATCACCTTCTCGAAAACCTTACTGATGTTTGGAAGAAGACTGATCCAGCGGAGATTCGCCGGATTGGAAGTATCTTTATTTCTTTTGGGAATGGGATGTACCACCGAAATTTTCCAATGCGCTGGATAATGTGCATTATTCATTGCATTATTAAACAGGGTGGTATAAATGTCCACCGCTTCTAGTGGGAGATGTACGTCTCTCCGACTAGATATAAGAAATGAACCGCTACCAGATCAATTCTTCCAACTTTGAAAAGCTCTGCGGCTAAGTTATAGGTTTTCTTGTATTGTTCCATGGGACGATATTTTTTGGATTTCTTTTTGCGGATAAATGGTGAGCTCTGTTTGATAGAGAGATGTTCTAGGTCGTCGCCTTCCAACAGTCGGCAGGAACAGTTTTTAGCACCGACTGCGTCTCTATAACAATTCTCTGACTTTGGTCCTGCTTTTCTTTGTTTTGTTACGTTTTGGAAACTTTTTCCGGACTCATTCCTACAGCAACATTGGGATAAATTTGTGATCTTCGAGTTGGTGCAGCTAATACCTGATTATGGGAGGAGTTGACAGAAACGTAGTCGCTTAAGTTTCTAGCGGTCTGCCATTTCATACCTCAAACTTTCTAATAGTATCTTGCGGCGAAGATTGTATGGCTGCTATAGATGTACTTACGCACCTTGGCTATACTAGGTGATGCTCCAAGTCAACGTTGCGATCTGATTTGTCTCCCGTTTATTGCAATGTGATTAATCCGTTTTGACTGTTTTCGTTAGCAGACTATTAGGTGTCCTTGAGGATCTTAAGATACGGGAAATGCATATTTGGCGTTTTAGAATGTGAAGTCGTGCAGGCCGTGGATGCCGACGGCGTTACCCAAATTAAGTCCTTTAATATTCTGGCATTGAAGTCACCATATACGTGACTAAGTCACCAAGTACATGGTACTTAAATACTGTTTTCTAGGAGTTCGTAGAAGCCTACTTTGGTAGCATTCTCTTCCTACTGGGTAAGGCATTCATGGATGAAAGGTTGATATTGACGAACTTAGCCTCGATTAGGATTATTATCAGTCGTTTCAATGTCAATGACTGAAAACGGGGCGTATTTATGGCATTTCGAAGCCCATATCACCAAAGAGTTTTATCTTTCTATAGACACTTCGCATGGAATAAGTAAAAACTCACCGTTTTTGACTTGTAGATAAACTTTAAACTCGATACCTGCCCGGTATTTTTAACAGATCTGTTAATCCATATAAGACCCCGAGGAACTCTGCGGGAAAGTTTCTCTAATTCAGTTTTGAATAACGTCATTTATTTATTTATCATTATTATGTACTTTTAACACAGTAAGAATACACTGTTGTGAGAGCTAAACAATTGGTATTGATTAATTAAAATTAATTTTAAGTAATTAAGATACATTTGATACAATTGAATTGAATAGAGTGAAGAGAATTAAAATTCCGATGATTAGTAATTATATTAATATTTACATATTACATATAATTTCTGTATATATATTATTTATTTATTTAAGATTTTCACTTAAACATATGAAGTTTGTAAATTGGATGTGGGGAATTTAAAAATCTAGTTGCTTTGATTTGAAAAGAAAATCTGTAATTCGCCATTAAATAGACGTGCGTCATTCAGTTCTCTTAGATTACGTGGAAGTGAATTCCAAAGGCGAATAGCAGCAACGAAAAATTGTCTTTCGGATGTTAGGCAAGAAAAACGCGGGAGAATCAAACAGGCAAATCTGTTGGAAGCCGAAAACTGTATTTAATTATAAATAATTATATTGTCTTTACATACTTTGATGAATTCAAAGTAACGGTTTCTATATCATTGATGTAGAGTGAGAATAGTAGGGGTCCCAAAATCGATCATTGGGGAACACCTCGCACTAAAGGAAAAAATTCTGACAGAGCACCATCCAGAGGCACCGCCTGTTTTCTCTCTCTTTATAGCAAAGTGAGACATATTAAAGTAATAACGTAATTTATCTATAAGAGTGGGGTGGTCGACCATATCGAAAACTTTGGAGAAGTCTAGAAGGATGAGGAAAGTAACATGGTCCTTATACAATTTCTCTCTTATACCTTCTACCACGCTCATCAGGGCTGTGGTACAGATATGTTTTGCGCGAAATCCAGATTGAACTGATCACTATTACGTGTGAGATACTCATTTATTTGCTTATGCATAATTCGTTCACACACTTTGGAAGGAAAAGGTAAGATTGATAGGGTCTGAATTCATCACCTGTCGGGTTCTTAGCGATTGGTATTATTTTAGCCATTTTCCACTGGTGGGGAAAGATGCCGGTCATAAAAATGGTATTCATCACGTGCGTAATATATGGCAGCAGTAATGCCAATATCGCTTTAATCAAAACAGGATGCACTCCATCCACTCCTACAGCATTTGATTTTACAGGTATAAAACTTTCGACTACAAGTATATCTGTGTTTCCTATTCTTGTAAAGGAAAACGGTGTATCTGTAAGACAGCGGGGCCACGATAAGTCCTATTTTCATCTACTGGTGAGGCTATAGGATGTGGAATCGATAAGAACATACGATTTAGTTCACTGCTATCAATGTGACTGGGGCAGCTTAATTTTTGTTACTCCATAATTTGCGGCTATCTCACTTGGTATTCAGGCAATTTGAATAAAACTTGGCAACTCAAATTTTACTATTCCTTAAATGTTTGTAGACTTGGTGGAACTCGTCTATCCGAAAGCGTTTCCATCGGCGGTAAGCCTGATCGCGCTGATTTTTCCTTTACCGTTCCAATTGCTATTGGGACGTGCGTATCCAACAGAAGATTTATGTTTCTGTGGATAAACTCAACTTGGTCATCCGGTGAGGTCATATCGTAAACGAGCTCAAATGGAACGCAATGTATATGGTGTTCAAGGGCAGACCTGTCTACATTTTTAAAGTTTCTGAAACTATAATTAGGCGAATTTGTGCGCCCAATAATATCAACGTCAAATGTAGAAAAGATGAGGTGATGTTTTGAAAAAGGAAGTGCAGATATTTGATCATAGAGTAATACCCTATCAGTACTGTTTACAAGAAACAAGTCCAACAAGGTCCTTGAAGAGCTGCCGAAATGAGTAGCAACTTGGGGATTTACTGGGTGCAGATCAAATGAGCTCATGTTGTCTGTAAGCTGGCTTTCAACCAGAAGATTGCTGTTAAAATCGCCACAGACAATACCATACGGTGAGCAGATTGAATTTTGTTCAATAAACGCATATGTAGGTGCTAAATCCATATGTCTGTTTGGCCTGTAGGCAGTTCCTAGACAAACACTACTTTCGCCACAGATTATGGTGATGAAAAAGTAATCAGACTCAATTGGTGACCGATATTTACCTTTACAGGTCAAACCCTCTCTCAAATAAATTGCGGCCCCACCACCAGTTTGACCATTTCTATCAGCACGAAAGAGTTTGTAATCACTCAAAGCATAAACTGCATCATTGACATCTGGGAAAAACCAAGTCCCCGACACACAGATTGATCAAGTTGGAAATCTACAAAAATTTCTCTAAATTCAACCAATTTTGCTAGCAAACTTTGTGCAGACTTTGCCTATAACCACAAAACGACCTAATCATAGATCGCAATATGTGTAATATCACTACCGTCACCAATGAAATTCACCACGCTATCATTTAATTCGAATTTGACGGAAAGAAAGAGATTCCGACACATATAGATCTATAGCAAGTGTCGCATCCCTTTCCTCAAAGCAATAGCATTTACATAATAACATATAATAGGTATTAAGAGAGAATTCAAGCAAAGACAACACAACGGAAAAAAGAAAAATAAATGTAAAAAGAAAAAAATGTAAACAAAACAAAATGCTACTGATAATACCATTGTGCACGCCTGGTCTGACGACTCGCGGCTATGGTAATCATCATTCTGTCATTCTCCACCAGTATTCCTTTAGCATTGGCACTTTCCTTTACGTAGACGGAACCAAGGTGTGTGAAAACAGAAAACAGCTTTTGGCTGCCCTTTAGACGCACAGCTCTGTGATAAAGGCAGCGATTTTTGCTGGTCATACTCCCGTACATATGGATTCGGATCAGATAACTTGCCTTCCATAAATACAATTTGACCATCATAAACGACAAGTACTTTTATATTATGCGATATAAGATTCAACGATTGTTACAGTTTTTCGTGACGCCTCTGCCTTTATACACTCCTCCACTACTAAGATCTCCATTTCCAACCCTTTATATCGTAACATATCCCAAACCTTCAAAGATAAGTACGGCCTCTTTGAACTCAAAACAATTTATGTCGGAAAAAACACTAATCTTATCATGAGACTAAAACAAGCTTTAAGTTATCCCCTTCTTTAGACCCATATCAGATTACTTAATCAACGATTATTGCGTACTGGAAATCCCACTTTCTGGAATTAACTACGTAACTCTAAGTTGCCTTAGTGTTTTTTGGAATTAGATAAATATTTAAAGTATCTGTAGACATACGAGTATACTATACATCGAAAGTAGTAACAGTAGGAGTTTTCAATATTAAAATTCATTGGGGGTAAGATGGGAATAGTACTCGTATAGCACTGCCCTAATAGGTGTGGTTTTCCATACTATTAGTATGCATAATCACCAACTGGAACCTACGGCGATTACTTAACTAATCTCCTTTTATTGATCTGACTATATTGATATTAATTTTAAAATAAATCCAATTAGCTTTCATATTCACCCGGATTGAATACTAGACGATTTGCCTATCTGCATTGAACAATAGCGGTCTTTTTGATTTTTTTCAAATCTATATGCAAATTGGAGATAAGTATTTGGACTTATGAAAGGGGCATGATAAAAACTTTGAACTTTATTTAATGCTGAAATATTTGTATCTGAAGCGAAGAGATTAATGCGGAATTAATGAGTGGGCTTTGATATGAAAGTTTGACATGATAGTGAATTTTACAGGATCAATGCAGATAGAATATTCCTGGCTGTTTTTAAAGACGTCTGCGAGTAACTTGGTTTTAGTTTCAGAAGTTTCAAGCCAGGTAGTCAATACTTCGGTTGTATTTTCTGGAGCCTTGTTATCAAAATTCGACTATTAAGTAACAGCTGTTTTTCAGAGGCAGGTTTTTACATTGAATTTATATTGGGTGCTGTCAAAAGGACGTTTTTCTTGTGTTGAGATTTCGGGCATGCTTTCTTCTAACCATTTCTCAAAGATGAGCTATTGCATGTCTCCAACCATGTCATTTCAGCTGTTTTAAATATCCTAGCAGAAAGTCAGCCTGCGGCAGTATTTTTGCCTTAGTCAGGCTGTGGGTAAGCGGTATTTCGACTATCATCGCCGTTGTACAGTCTACATGACTACTCTTGCCACATTCTCATTATGGACGGCGACTCTTCTATTTGTACTCATACTTGTCCACTTCACCCCCTCTGATCAGGCCTCAAAATATGATGCATTTATCTGCCCGAAATTGGAGTAGAATGGGCACATCTGGTCGGATGTTGCAAAACCGTGCGATAAAACTCATAGATCATATTAATATCACTCAGTTAATGGACACCCTCGAATACCGGCGTAATATCTCGTGTCTCACTCCATTTTGTCGCTATTTCCACCATCAGCGCTCCATAGAAATTGCCAGTGGCATTCTGCCCCGTCCAACTTTTAACCGTAACATCCGTCAAGCTATGAATGCTCGCTTATGGAATGCCCTGCCTAGCTCTCTATTTCCCTGCCATTATAAACTTCAAACATTTAAGACCAACGTTCATTGGTACCTCTCTTTCCATTTCCTACGCCCGCGCTGTGTGCAAACATTTTAAGGGTATTTAAATCCCTTGAGCGCACGCAAATTATAAAAAAACGGAACGTCACAGTCGACAGCTATAATTTCGAAGGAGCATATAACTTTGTTTACCTTGGCTCTGCTATAAATTCTGCCAATAATATCGCAACAGAAATAAAATTAAAAATCACTCTTGCCAATTGCTGTTTCTTTGGCCTAAGAAGGCGACTTTTTTTTTTTTTTTTTTATAATCGGCGCGCGCTCAAGGGGTTTTGTACCCTTAAAATGTTCGTACACAGCGCGGGCGAAGGAAATTTAGGGAGGAAGAAAAGATAGGTACCGATGTACATTGTTTTTAAATGTTTGCAAGTTATAACGACCAGGAAACACAGAGGTCGGCAGGGCATTCCATAAGCGAGTTGTACGGCTTAGGAAAGAATCACGATATTTAAGAGTACGTCCGAAAATGGGCTTGAGGGTATACTGATGAGCATTCATAGCGAGACGGGTGTTACGGTTGAAAGTTTGAATGGGCGGAATGCTACTGTCAATTTCAATGGAGCACTGGTGGTGGAAATAGCGATAAAACAAAGTGAGACAGGAGACTTTACGTCGATGTTCGAGGGTGTCAATTGATTGACTGATATTAGTATCACCAATTAGTTTTATCGCACGGTTTTGAATCCTATCTAGTAGGTGCAGAGATGTTTTAGGAGCACCTGACCAGATGTGGGCAGTGTACTCCAATTTAGGGCGGATGAATGCCTTATATATTGTGGCCAAATCAGAGGGGGTAAAATATTTCTTACATCGCTTGAGGAAACCTAGACATTTCGCAGCATTTTTGGCGACATCGAATATATGGTCATTCCAACGTAAGTTGTCACTGACACACATACCGAGAATGAAAAGTTTATCGGTTTCGACGATGCAAGTGCCATTCATGGACAATGGCTGGGTGTTTGAATTTCGCTTTAATGACAGCAGACAGCATTGAGTTTTGGAAGCATTAAATTCCACTCGGATGATAGTTCCCCAGTTGGTTATGCTGTTAATATCGGAATTTAATGAGCTTAACATACGCTGCCGTTCCCGTTCTACAGCCGAAGAGCAGGGACGAGAGTCCGGGAACGAATACGAAAAGCAGAGAGTGCTGTCATCAGCAAAGGAATAAATTGGATTAGAAGTAGCAGACAAGAGATCGTTAATGAAGATTAAAAAGAGTGTTGGAGACAGAACGGAGCCCTGGGGCACACCAGCATTTATTTTGTGAATATCAGACTTGAAACCGTCCAAGACGACTTGAATTGAACGTTCCGAAAGGTAATTTCTAATCCATTGAAGAAGAGAGTCATCGATCCCAAGAGCATGCATTTTCGACAAAAGAGCCTGATGCCAAACTCTGTCAAATGCCTTAGAAATATCAAGTGCAACTAACTTGCTTTCGCCAGATTGATGTACGCTTTGGTTCCACTTTTCGGTGAGACATGCCATCAAATCACCAGTGGACCTGTTCCTACGAAAACCATATTGCCGGTCATTGAGAAGTTTTCGTGTTTCGAGATATTTCATGAGCTGACGATTTATCAGCGTTTCCATGACCTTGGAAAGAAGGGACGTAAGTGCAATGGGTCTGTAGGAGGATAGAGAAGAAGATTCGCCTTTTTTAGGGACTGGCTGGACAAATGCTGTTTTCCATCTGCTCGGAAAGAGTCCTAAAGAGTAGGACTGATGAAAAAGCTTACGCAGCGGTTTTGCCAGCGTAGAAGAACACCTCTTCAGAAGAAGGGGAGATATACCATCTGGACCAGCGGATTTATGCATGTTGAGATCTTTGAGTACTCTTGCTACTACACGAGTGCGAAAGTGGATCCGTCCCATTGTAGATTCGACGCACTCAAGTGTGGGCGGAAGTAGGAAGGTCCTATGGCGTTGAAGCATGGACTCTATCGACTCTATCCTCAGTCGTTTCGAGAGAAAAATCCTTCGAAAAATATTCGGTCCCGTTCGCGTTGACGACGAACTATACGAGCTCTATAGGGAGATCGACGACGTAATCAGAAAACTACGCATCAGTCGCCTGATATGGTTATTACATTTAGAGCGAATGGACACTAATGAGAATTTAACCCGAAGGGACAACGAAGTAGAGGAAGGCCTCACCATAGATGGCGCGCACAAGTATTGTAGAAGGGGACCTCGGCTTGGACTGCGCAACTGGAGGTAGTTAGCTAAAGACCGGACTAGCTGAAGAGTTTTGTTATTTAAGGCTCAGGTTCACCCCGAACTCTAGTGCCACCTAAGTAAGTAAGTAAGTATGCACTTCGAGTATCATTTCTGAAGTAACATCCCTCTGTTTCCTTTCCAAGAAGGCTGTGCTTTTCTCTTCTTTTCTGCTCGTTGAGCTCACTAGCAGCTCTGTTTTATAAGCTTATGATTCGGCTGCATGTATGGCTTTTCCTACAGGGATTTTTTTTTGTGGCGGCACTTTGAAACCGATAACATCAGAAGTAGCTTCTGTGTTGGATCGTTGATACAATACTGGTACTTTCGTTGACTTGGTGTTCCACGGTTTACTTGAGGGAAACGCGATCGGGAAAGATTTTAGCAGTTTCTCCGCAATTGCAGCTTTTTAACGTTGAACTTTGGTGATCTTACTTGACTCAGTTGTGCCTGTGATATGCATATTCGTACCCTGGCTGCAACAAGGTAACAATCCGAGTCGATGTGGGACGTCTATTGCGTAGATGGGCCATGTCCGGAGATGAGAATACGAACTTAAAAACCAGTGTTCAAAGGAATGTCGAGTGTCTTTTCGTATGGATTAGAATGGCTTGTAAGCCGTTCCTTCTTCATATTTTATTTATACAAAATGGAGTTTGAAAATGCGGATTATATGTTTTGAAAACAATGCTGTCCATTCCTCTCCACACACTCTTGGAATCGGACTGGACAAATTTGTGAACACGCGAGACCAAAGCGTTGGTTCAATGGGAGCAGGTGTGGTTAGGTTAGGTTAAACAGGGGTATGATGGATATGCCATCACACAGACACTAGGCTCCAAAACGGGCCCATCACGGTTCCTGTGGGATCAATAATTGAATTTGTCTTCAAATGGCAAAAGCCTAGACAATCACCCTGGTAAAACACCCAATTTCCTTGCAAAAGCCAAGAAGGCCTTTGAAGTTCGTGCCGTCTATTTCCTCTAGGTTTTCGAAAAAGTCTTTCCCTAAAAATTTTCTTCGACTTTGCGATATTGCCTCGCATTCACACAGTATGTGTGTTATGTTCTTAACAGCTTGCAGATCGCCGCAGAATCTGCAGATATCCGTATCTGACAATTTGAGTATCTTTGACAGGAGACAGTGTCCTGTCAAGCTTCCTATTACTGTCCTAAGCTTATCCCTGTTTAATTTTATTAACTTCCTAGATCTTTTGCGATCAAAAAGAGGCCAAAGAGCCTTCAAGACTTGACAACCTTAGGTTGGCAGTCTTTGTGATTTTTTCCTCGATAGTGCCCCTCGCTCTATGCAAAGGGGTGATTTGATATTGGCAACCTCACTATTATAGAGTAGCCCTCCTTTTCATGCAAGCTCGTCCGGTTGTTCATTTTCTTTAATACCGCAGTGTCCTGGCATCCCGGTTTTGACTGCATAGAACCTTGAGCACTGCGCGACAGCCTCTGACTGTATCAGAGTTGACGTTGGTTGATTCCATTGCCTTGATTGCGGCCTGGCTATCGATGTAGATAGCGATATCTCTTTTGGATAAAGATCTCATCTGCATTATCTTAGCCGCCCTGAGGGCAGCCAGAACCTCTGATTGGAAGACACTGCTTGCGTCCGGTAGTCTTATAGACACTCTTAGCTTCTGAAAAGATACCAGAACCTGTTCCTTAATCTGTTTTTGAGCCATCTGCGAAAATTGCAATTTCATTCGACCTGATTATTACATTTTTTTGCCAGTCCTCCCTCTCCGGATATATTATATCATAAGGAATGTCGAAGTCGACCAAGGACGGAATTTCATCCGTTAGAATTGGATTTCCTCGCAGTAGCTCCATTAGGACTGTGTCATGTCCGAAACAACTGCTCTTGAAGTAACCCAGATTAGTGAGTCGTATCGCACTATTGCCAGCAAGTTTTTTGGTCTGTAAATCAAGCTGTGTTAGGTGCAAAAAGTTGTCTAATGCTGCCATAGGCGTGGTACGGAGCGGACCTGTAATGGCTATGGAAGCCGTTCTTTGAACCGCCGCTAATTTTCCGTAAATTGTTTTCTTGTTTGTTGCTTTCCACCATACTAGTGCGAGGTATGTAAGTATGTGACAATGGGAGCAGATATTTTCTTGTAGGGCCTGAATTGTGCGGGGATTTTTGCAGTAAACCCTTGATTTAAGGTGTCCCCATAAAATAAAAGGTCGCACGGTATAAGGTCCGGTGACTGGCCGTAAGTCGTAAACTATACTTTCTCCTGATAATTAAAGTCAGCCATAGCGTCTTCGCCAGAATGGCCCTTAGACGAGACGATTCTCCAATTGCTTTGATGCATTGCGAAGACATAGGTACAATAGATCCCTTTATGTCTTCATCTTAGCTACGCAAAATCTTCCTGAATTTTTGCATTTTACTGATTGGACAGGTTATTTCAACACTTTTCTTTGATAGACATTTTGCATAAATTTATGTCCTTTGACAAATATGCTATGATGTACCCGTTGCTCGTCGGAATGGCTTTTGAGACGGCGATCATTTAAACAAGATTAGCCTTCTGTTACATAAGTCCTGACGAACGTGTTATATCTACAACTTGAACAGGCTAAATTCCGACTAAATTTAGATATTGAGTGTCAATTCTGACGCCGTGAAATTAATGTCAAAATTGTTTATTTTCTTTTTGGCAACGTTTCCTTACAACTTAAACAATTCATAACGATAAGTCGTGGAATTATTTTTACGTAATTGCTGTCTTCTGTAGCCTTCATTGATAATCAAATATTGTCATAAGATTAATTGTTACAATGTTGAAATGCCTTAGGCAACGCATAACGCCATCTCTTACTTCAGTGCCAAATCCATAAAAGAAACAAACACTTTTTGATGTCGCGTCAATTATGATATATTTCGACGTAACACAGGAATTACTCTTAAAGAAACGAAAAAAAAAAAAAAAAAAAAAAACTAACTAACTAATTCTATACAATTGTTCTCAATTGAAAATCTATTAGTAACTGGAATTCTACTGGACTTTTCTATTCAATAAGGCGTAACGCCGGCGCTGACATAATCGCCACTTGTTTCATGAGAGTATGGCGACAGTCATAAGATTTGATCTGTGGTTTCTTACCGCTAGTAAAGTATTCATTAGATTTTCTTATTTGTTTTTAAATTATTTTCTATTTCCATATTTAGGAAGAGCCTATTGTTTCATGGTAAACATCAGTATCTTTGGATCTGGGAACTTTGGATTATTTTATTGGCCTCTTAGTGGTTGAGATTTTGAAATGAAGTGATTGTTATCGTCGTTATTGATACGGCACTTGTTTCCGATAACGAACTATACGCAGGATTGGAATTTATTGCTATCGAAATTTATATATAAAAATGTTGCTGATATTTGTCGCTTAGGAATTAAGATTTATGGTCTTACGCTATTTTGTAACTAGGCGAGAATTTATTTTTAAATGATCACGTTGGCCTTCTTTGCACCTTTGTGCGAATGATATTGTCCGCCCATTTGTTTTCTAAATACTAAATAAATCTGATGATACCACGCGATTAAATGCTAAGCATTCATTGGCAACATTTATTTTACTTTAATGAGGTTGATTATTCCAATTAAGCTGTTCCTATAACACAGCCCGCCCTGGACTTAAATCCCTGTTTATGGCTTAGTTGCCTCTCTTAAGATCATAGATACCACAAGGCCGCCTTGACGCAAAACTGCCCTTATCATTCTTTAAATCTACAATTCTACAAATCCTCAGATTTGCTTGAGGTTCAGTTGCCATGAACATTTCGATACCGACATTCCTCACAAATAAGTCTCAAGTGTACTAAGTTGTCGTGTGTTAGAGACGATAAAAATTATCTACCAACGGAAATGTTAGCGTAAACAACTTTCTTTGGTACATTTTTGGCATAATCTGTCATAAGCTGAGAAAAGATAATTTTTGATATGACAACCATTAACTATTCACCGGATCCAAGTAGCCCTAATTACTTGGGAGGCGCAGCTGTTTGGTGGCTAGCTTCTTCTTCTTTTTCTACTTGAAATATGTAACGCGTCTAATTGCATCTGGTTTTACATATTTCTCCCACGTTCGAGTATCTGCATTGCTACAGCGGCGGACCTTAGAACCATTCTACAGGCCATTCTACTTTGAATCACCTCAGTAGTGAGGCCAAGATCTTGCTTATGTTTTCGCATTTGTGTGATCCAATTATTTTTCTTTCAGGGTTTTCTTGGAACTTCGTCTGGGACTTGTGGCTCTATTGCTTTTTGAGCCGGATTTTCCGATGACCTTCATTGAACATGGCGATATCAGCTGATTTGCTCAACCTCAAGATTCTCTACCATCGGTTTCTTTTTGTTATTCTCTTCATTTTGGCTACATTCCATAGAATATTAAGATTTTACTTTATTCAATTTTCTTATAACAAATTTGTCCTTTATTTTTTATTTCTGAGTTTTATTCCGAGGCTATCAAGGTTAAAGAAATGTTTTTTCGGTCCTTCAAAGCCAACCCAACAGAGGAAAACTAAAAAAAGTTTAAACGAGTTAGGACTGACTGCAACGTCTTTCCCAAGCGTGTGAAATTCCAATTCGACCAAAAACTGAGGCAAAAAATACTGCAATGTCCCAAAGGTAGTAAAAATTTTTAGTCGTTTGTCAAAAATATTAGAAATTCTGTCTCATCCTCCATCCCAACGCTCATTTACAATGACATTCCAGCTGTCTGTTCTTCGGATAAGGCCAATCTGCTTGGTGCACACTTTGCGGCCAGCTCAACACTCCCACATTGTGCTCTGTCTCCGCCTGCACTTGAGTGCGTCGAATCTTCATTTAGTAGCAAGAGTTCTTAAAGATCTTAACATTCACAAATCCGCTGATCCAGATGGTATATCTGCCCTCCTTCTGAAGAGGTGTTCTTCCTCGCTGGCAAAACCACTGCGTTAGCTTTTTCATCAATCCTGCTCTTTAGGACTCTTTCCGAACAGATGGAAAGCAGCATTTGTCCAGCCCGTCCCTAGAAACGACAAATCTTCTTCCCTCTCCTCCTACAGACCCATTGCACTTACGTCCCTTCCTTCAAAATTCATGGAAACGCTGTTAAACCGTCAGCTCAAGAAATATCTCGAAACACGAAAACTTCTCAATGACCGGCAGCATGGTTTTCGTAGCAACAGGTTCACTGGTGATTTGATGGCATGTCTCACCGAAAAGTGGAACCAAAGCGTACATCAATCTGGCGAAAGCAAAATAGTTGCACTTGATATTTCAAAGGCATTTGACAGAGTTTGGCATCAGGCTCTTTTGTCGGAAATGCGCGTTCTTCAATGGATTATAAATTACCTTTCGGAACGTTCAATTCAAGTTGTCTTCGATGGTTTCAAGTCTGATATCCACAAAATACGAGTAAACGCTGGTGTGCCCCAGGGCTCCGTTCTGTCTTCGACACTCTTTTCAATTTTCGTCAACAATCTCTTGTCTGCTACTTCTAATTCAATATATTCCTTTGCTGACGACAGTATTCTTCGCTCTTCATATTCGTTCCCGGACTCACGTCCCTGCTCTTCGGCTTATTTCTCATATTAACAGCGTAACTAATTGGGGAACCACTAACGGAGTAGAATTTAATGCTTCCAAAACACAGTGCTGTGTGCTGTCGTTAAAGCGAAATTTAAACACCCAGCCATTCCATTCTCCGTATGTGTGTCAATGACAACTTACGGTGTCCTCAAAAATGCTGCGAAATGTCTAGGTTTCCTCAAACGATGTAAGAAATATTTCATCCCCTCTGATCTGGCCTCAATATACTCGTATAAGGAATTCATCAGCCCGAAATTGGAGTACAATGCCCACATTGGGTGCGCCCAAAACATCTCTGCTAGCAGGTGCTAGCTAGGATTTAAACCCGTGCGATAAAACTCATAGGTGATACTAATCACCAGTAGCATTCAGCCCCTTCAAACTTTAAACCGTAACACACGTCTCCCTATGAATGCTCATCAATATACCCTCAAGCCCATTTTCCGACGTACTCTAAAATATCGTGATTTGTTCCTAAGCCGAACAACTCGCTTATGGAATGCCCTGCCTAGCTCTTTATTTCCTAGTCATTATAACCTTTAAACATTTAAAACTAACGTTCACCGGTACCTCTCTTTCCATCCTTCTTGATTTTCCTTTGCCCGCGCTATGTGCAAAAATTTTAAGGGTACCGGATAGGTAACGAAATAGATGATCAATCAGGCAAAAAGGGTACTCTCAGTTGACGAGTAAATGATAATTTAACAAATGTATGTTTACAAACCTTTGTCAACAAGAATTCGGCCAGTGGACCTTGGGACTTCTCCATATTCTTGAGAGTGGACAATTTACTAGCAATGTCACGTTGTCCCTTGTATTGTTCTTCTAGGTAGACACCGGTCAAGTAGTCAACGAGGTGCTAGTCATTGCGTGCACCTCCTTCACATTTGATGATAACTTTGCGAATTTCATCAGTAACCTTTGTTGCCAATTCAAGGGCAGCCTGAAGAGCCCTGACACCAGTCCATTTAGTGCCTGATTTTATTTTAGGAACAAACATCAAGTTGGTGATGGAGTTGGTGAGCTCACCACACATAGTTAGATATTCCTTCAGTTTGATGGCATGTTCGCGTTCCACCTTGGCGGCACTGAAGAAGAATTCACTAAATCCTGGACGATTCACAGTTTCACGTTAGATATAGGCTCCAATCTTTATTTTTGGGGAATTTTCGTGATGCATTAAGACTTCATGTACGCCCAAGTCATGGGCATAGTGCCGGTGACAAGTCGCATCAGCATGGACACATGTCAAAACAATCAAGAAGAGAACAGCTAATCCCACGACGAACTTTATTTTGAGTCCTTTTTGGTTTTCGTAGATTTCAAAATTTTCCAAAACACAACACTGAGACCCTCTTACGATCGATCTGACGTTACTGACGTTACTGACAATTCTGATTGCTAATTAAATTAATAAATTTATTTTATAGTGGCCGCGTTTTCGCTTTGATTTTTCACACATACGATGGATGATAATTGGATGGTTCAATTTGATAGCACTGATTAAAAAATTCTGTGATTCTCAATTGAAGTCGGAGTCTTTACACACACTGGAATAGAAGTCGACGTTTTCTTGGGAACTAATTGGCGACGAGTAGGAATATGGAGACCTCTTCAAATGCGCGTACATCTTATATGATCATATCTTGTCACACCCGTTAACGTTAGTAACATTTTCAATTCCATCGCTGTTTGTCCAACACTGCGATGCGTATATTAAAGCCGGACGAACAACTGTCGTATATAACAAATCCTTACGGTTAATCGTCACAAAATTCAGCGGCGTTTTCGCGTCACTTAAGCCAGCCTACGTTGACTCTATGTACGACATCGTCACCACAATTTCCTTGGCGGTTAACGAGAGTGCCTAAGTATCTAAATTGCATGTCAGGAGATGGATTTACTGGTCTTAGATCTTAACAGACGAATTAAAAAATGGTTAGCCAAGGAAGTTAGGCGATAAAAGTGAAACTTCATGTAGGTATTGTAGATGCTTACTACTACTTCTATTACGATCTTAGTCTAGGTGATTCGTAACACCTTTCTCCAATTATTAAAAGTTGCCTGTGGGGCTGTTAGGGCTACATATTATCGATAAAAAGCAGTCGTTCCGGACTCGTTACGGTGTTGCTTGGACGATAATAAATAGCAGCAGACTTTGTAATCTGCCTTGGTGTTCGCCAACTTTAACTTCTGTGCATTTAACTTCCGTTTTAACATCATCGCACACATCGCGTATCATTCCTACGCACGTTTCGAGTGCCATTTGAGATTTTAACGCCGACCAAATATGATCTCTGGGAACTCTGTCGAAAGTGTTTCCAAGTCGATGAAGACAATATGCAGATCTTCCTCATTCATTGTCCGTCGTATGTCTACCTTCCTTCCTCAAAGTCGACTGTCGGAGTTAAAACTGCGTAGAACTCGCTCGTATATTTCCATAGTGAGCAACACTACACCAATCGGTACTTGTTGCAATTTTTAGTGTCGCATTTGCCTTTATGCCCAGTACTAGCAAATGTTTTGGTACACGGTTTTTGGCTAACAAAATGAAAACGAATGAATATTTCTTAAAACTTTTTTTTCTTTATTTTTTGAGTTACTCAATGGCTACAAATTGTAGAACAACTTATTCGAAATGGCCCCCTTTTTCCTTCCTTATGAATGTAAATAAACCAACAACGGTGTGATACTGATTTTGGCTTTATTTTGAAGCTACGTTCATGCCATTATGTGTGGAATAGCACATCATTCAAATAGCAGTCTCGACTTCGCTGGCAATCCTCCCAGCGGTCGGTCCAATTTTTGATGACTCGGTCCAATATGTCCGGCGCTATTCCGGCGATAGCGTATCAAATGTTGGCCTCGAACTCGTCAAAAGTGGCTGGCTTGTTAGACTAAGGACTTGACATAGCTCTAGAGAAAATAATCGAGTGATGTCAAATCGCTCGGCCAATTGATGAACGCTCGCCGTGAGATGACCCAGTCGCCAAATTTCTTGTTCACAACTTCGAGCGTTTCGTTACTTGTATGGCATGTAGCGCCGTCTTCTGGGAATCACAGCTCGGATATATCGATGTTGTCGAGCTCTGACCACAGAAAGTCGGTTAACATCCCTTTATCCCTGAGACCATTGACAGTAACCGTGTCTCCTATCTCATTTCGATAGAAATAAGGTCCGATGTAACCGCACCAAACAGTCAATCTTTGTGAATGCATTGATGCTTGGCCAAACACTTGTGAAATGTGTCTGCTCCAATAACTGTAATTTTGCTGGTTGACATAGCCGCTGAGCCTAAAGTGGGACTCCTCCGAGAAGATGATTTTTCGGCCAAAATCCGAATCTCCGGCCAACATTTCCAGCACCCAATTAGCGAACTCACGGCGTTGTCTATGGTCGTCCGGCTTCAATTCTTACGTCAGCACAATCTAATACGGATGTAGGCCCAAATTCAACCGCAAAATAAACCGGGTTAACTCTTTGGCGATGCCCAATTCAGCTGATCGGCGCCGAATCGACATTTCTGGGTCTTCTTCGATATTGGCCGTCATGTTTTCTTCATTTCGAACCAATCTCTGGCTGGTTAGTGGCTTAAGATCCAAAAGAGTGTATTCGTGCTCAAACTTTTTCACGATGCGACAAATTGCCTGCACACTGACGACCGACTTCACGATGAAATTCATATTGCGTATTTACAACTGAGCCGGAATTCGAATAACAGTTTTTAATAATTTCCGCACCTTCGGCAAGCGTAAGACGACGCATTACGACGCACTACGCAGCTCATGTATTGAAAAATTATCCACTGCCCGGACTAGAGCACGTTTCAAAGACTCAATACTTGGATGTCGAGTAGTGCAAGCCATAGTCTCCAGAACGGGCCTTAGCCTTGTAGTCTAATGGATTGAGGTCTGGGCTAGCAGATAGCCAATCATCCGTAGAAATGCAGTTCGGAACGTGGTTGTTGAGTCATGTTTGAGCCGTTTTTACCCTATGAGCTGGAGCGGAGCCTTGTTGAAAGGTCGACGGTTTAATTGCGAATAGTGTTTTGTTGTGGGGCTTCACAATGTTCTCTAAAACATCCATTCGATACACTTTCGCCAAGTTTTTAACACCTTTCTAGCAGAAATGGAGCTCGTTGACCTCATCGTAGGCGACTCCGTACCGTTTTTGTTTTGTTGAGGGGATCCAGGATGTGCTCTAAAACATCCGTTTGACTTTCGCCAAGGTTTTACCACCTTTCTCGTAGAAATGGAACTCGTTGACCGGATCGTAGCCGACTCCGCACCGAACCATCACAGAAGCTGGGTGGTGGCCACGTTGAACTCTCGGAACGGGTTCAGACGCCTGTCGTGTAGACAGAGCATTCGGCATCAGCATATTGTTCTATTTGTTGAAAGATTCTTCAAAGGTTAAGATTTTCTCGTCCGTAAAAATAATTCGCCTGTGACGGTTCTTTACGTACTGGCGAAGACAGGCTTCCGGTTTTGACTTACGTTTCTATTTCAATGCTCCTATGAATAAGTGGCGAATGTGTTTCCAGTATGCGCTGAGTTCCAAATCACCTTCTAAGATGCGGGACGTGATGTCCGTGCGCAGCGAATTTCGGTGAATTCGATTTTTCACGGCTTTAATGACTTGTGGCGTTCGCGCAGTAAGCGGACGGCCGATTTTACAGGGTTGACTGTTCCACCTGTATCCTCAAATACACGGCACGATACACAAAGTTTCGTATGATTTACAGTTGCCGCAACATCGTAGCCTCATAATTTCAGGACAATTACGACAACACGATTTTCGAGCGAGAACCATTCCATGACTGAAGATAACTACCATCAAAAATTGTTTACGTGGGAACTTTGCACAAATGTCACTTCTGAAATAAGCGTCAAGTTGGTGTGGATGCGTTCAGTGGTACTTGAGAATGAATGTGTTCAAAGTATTTGCTAGTACTAGATACAGTGGAACCAGAAAGCTTTCTCTCCACTGATTAGGCGTTTGACCGCCTTTCATCTTTTTATTGAATAAAATCGCGAGCCATTTGAACCCAATATTTCTGATTGTCGGCAACACCCCGGAGGCTATGTTATCCAGAGTTCGTTAACTCCAGCTTTCGTAAAATCTGCTTTCTACTCTTCTTCCACTACACCCGAGGCAATGGTACAGCGGAAATTTTTCGTGTAGTAACACGTTAAAGTACTCTTTCTATCTGTTGCAAATTTCGTTCTCCCCTGATACAAGGTTTCCCTGGTCATCTTCAATATATTTTTAAAGAAGTTGTGAAGCCACCTCTTGCAATTCCCGATGCAATGCTTCGACTGCTATTTCACTTGCTGTTCCTACCGCTTTATCGTCTATGATGGCAAGCTTCCTTACTAGAATAGGCTCCTAAGAATTTAGCTTGTCTAAAATGTCCACTGTTGTACAGTGGGACCTAGAGAGGCATTTTCTCCACTTATTTTTACTTACTTACCTTACTTCTATATCCTGTTTCTTTTTCTTATTCGTATTGTTACTTAATTCCCTACTCCACCACTTCGGCTTAGCTTTTAAATACTTTCGTATCTTCCCTCTCATCATCACCTTAAGCTACGATGAGTGTTGATCGATATACTAGATCGGTATACATATTCTAGTCAGCCCTGTTGCGGTCCCTTAAGTGTTACCAGCCTCCAGTTGAGCACTTCAAGATGGTTGAGGGGCCCTTTTATTTGCGCGCACCACATTCCATGGTCCTTCTAGATGAATCGAATACTATCCATGCAAGACCTTCGATATGCGCTCTTTCTACATATCTTAGACCTCTCAGGTAATTGAGCGCATTTTTCGGACCAAGTCGGTGTCGCTGTAGAACAGTTCACTTTTATATCTCCTCCTACAAGGCCCGTCAATAGAATCGGGACCAAAAACTACGCTTGTGTAAATGAAAATGGTCATATGACTGAGTAGTGTTTTTTGACATCAGAGACCTCGGGTGCCGAAGTGCTGCACAATCTTTGGAGTTTGTGGGATGCTAAGACTAGGCATCCGTTCTTGTGGATCCGACAAACGATGCTGAGCTGCCATTTATCAGGTGAACTGTTTTCTGGCCTAATGTTGAATCATCATCTAGTTCTGTCTGATAGCAGAATTAGAGCCGTTTAGCAGTCAGCAAGAATGGTTTGGTTGACGAATTGATGACTAAGTGACCATGCATAATACTCTAAGTTCGGTGTCCTTTGTTGTCAACAGAATCGTCCAAAACAATTTTAACGTCACACTTAGGGCATTGCTTCTAGGTTTTCTCCAGGAGTTCTTAAAAACATTTTTTTGTAGCATCGTCTACTTTCTTTGCTGTAGTCGAGAGAACGTTTTAGGCTGATTTTGAATAATTAGCCTTGATCTGTTCAATACCAAGACGCGAAATTGCCAGTAGCACATTCCGCCCCTTCAAACCTACAACCGTAACACTCGTCTCGCTATGAATTCTCATCAGTTTAACCTCAAGTCCTCTTTCCAGCGTGCGAGTAAATTGATATATCGTGATTCTTTCCAAAGCCGTACAATTCGCTTATAGAATGCCCTGCCAAGCTCTTTCTTTCCTAGTCATTATAACTTGCAAACATTTAAGACCAACGCTCATCGGTATCTCTCTTCTTTCCCCTCCCTAACGTCATACAAAGTCTTTGGTATAGACATGATTTAGAGAGGAGATTTGGAGCTATTCCATTCAAAAATACGATATCTAAAAATATATTCAAACAAACTGAAAGCCTTAAACTCACTCCGGAAAGCATAAATCAAAACTGCAATTGGTACCACCAAATTATTCCTAAAACAATGGAAAATTCGTAGCCAAATCCAAATGTCAACTAGAAACTCTTATCACTGAAAAAACATCTTTTTAAATGCTGCCATAAATATCATAGGTATGTCCAAACATAAAGTAACCTTGACAATGATATTCATGCGTTAATATATGCAGACGCCTTCTTTCTAATTTTGACGCAAATCAGTGCATTTAAGTCATTTTTAAATTTCAACTGTCAACGGTAAACAAAGCGAAGCAACAGAGCTATAAATTTCCTCATAAATCAGGCCAGAGTCGAGTCTAAAAGTCTGACGTTAGGAACTGCAGTACTAACAATAGTTTCCCGCCTAGAGTTTTTGAAATGATTTCTCCGTCAACGGTCACATTTCGAAATTCTGACCTCAAAAGTATGCAATGAAATTTGTTTGAGAAACTGATTCTACAGTTTGAGAAGCCAATCTATTCATAGATACGAATACTCGTACATTTTAAATTCACTTGCTTTGCTTGTGGCTTTTACTCCTATTAACGAGGGATTTCCTTTTTTTTCCAGGTGACTTCGGGAAGTACCAGTTCTACCAATTCATGCTGCACATCCTGTCGGCCTTGTTGGCTGGCTTACACATGCTGTCACTGGTGACAGTCGCCGCTGTTCCCGATCATAGATGTTACATCGAAGGCGTTGACAACGGCACCGACTATGCTTTATGGAACTCTTCAGGCATCCTGTCAGCGATACCATTGAAACCATCAGGGGAATTGGACTCCTGCCGAATGTACGATGGTGAGAATAATACCGTTGCCTGCAGCTCCTACGTCTATGACCGAACCTATTACCATTCGTCGCGGACAATTGAGTGGAATTTTGTGTGCGGTGACCGTTGGATGGGCTCAATCGCACAGACAATGTACATGCTGGGCGTGTTCACTGGAGCTGTGGTACTTGGACGAATGGCAGACAAAGTCGGCCGTAAGACAATCTTCTGCTGGTCAGCCTTGTTGCAATTGATTTTGGGTGTTGGTGTTGCTTTTATTCCGGAATATCATGCATTCCTAGTGGTGCGATTCTTTTTGGGTATTTTCGGATCAGCTGGAGCGTATATTACCGGATTTGTGCTGACAATGGAGCTCGTTGGACTGAGCAAACGAACGGCATGTGGTGTCAGTTTTCAGGCGGTATTTGCTGGAGGAATTATGCTGGTAGCCGGATGGGGGGCACTCATTAAAGACAGACAGCTTCTGCAGATTGTTTATGGCTTGCATGCTCTACTTCTGATTCCTCATTGGTGGCTAATGGATGAATCTCCACGTTGGCTGTGGGCACAAGGGCGAGCCACAGAAGCTGTTGATATAGTTGCTAAAGGTCTTAGAATAAATGGATCTGGCATTCCAGTTGACAAGGAGTACTACATCCAGAAATCCAAGCTCCAGGCGAGCTTAGAAGAGAAATCATCCGCCGGTATAACTGATCTTTTCAAAACTCCAAATCTCCGTATGAAGACCTTAAATGTTTGCCTGTGTTGGTTCGCAAACTCCATCGTCTACTATGGTTTGTCGTTGAGTGCAGGTAAACTCTATGGCAATCCGTTCCTTATTCTCTTCATCATGGGATTGGTTGAGTTCCCCAGTTATATTACCATCATTTTCGTCCTCGACAAACTTGGAAGACGATCGATTACCAGTACTCTTATGTTGGGTGGTGGCGTATGTTGCATCGTTGCGGCTTATGTTCTTCAAGGTAGTACAACATCAACGGCGATCGTGATGGCCGGTAAATTATTCATAGCAGGATCCTTTGCTGTCATCTACAACTACTCAGCGGAACTCTTCCCAACCGTGGTAAGAAACTCAGCCATGGGTCTGGGTTCGATGTGTGCCCGTTTCGCTGGTGCTTTGACACCTCTTATTACTCTCCTGGACTCGTTCGATCCAAAGATTCCTGCAGTAACATTTGGTGTCATCTCATTGATCTCTGGCTTCTGGGTGATGTTCTTGCCAGAGACAATGAACCAACCTATGCCCGAGTCGATCGAAGATGGTGAAAACTTTGGCAAGGGTGACACTTGGTTCAGCCAATGTGCTGGTAGGAAACAATCCTACCCCGAGGACGATCCAGAGCATATGGTTCCCCTAAAAGATATCGAACGTAAATAACCAAAAAAAAAAAAAAAAAACGATAGTCGACAAAAGATAGCCGTGTTCAATTGATGAGAGAATAGATTTTGTTTTCGCGTTGTAGTTTTAGATTTGGAGATATCCGTAAATACTCTACCGATTGGCTTTTAATTATAAAATTATCTGGAAAAAATTAAAAAAAAAAAAAAAATAAGGAGAACAGCAAATAATACGAACGAAGTATAAAGAGGCACATAACGAGTGTTTTAATAATTAAGCCGAAGTTATTATTTAAAAAAGAAATTTTAGAAAATTGCATGCATTTTTTTTTATGTTTAAATTTAATGCTTAAGCGCGGCATTTACTCGTGTATTTACAATTGACTTACTTGTGTTACTTTCTTACTTGTAAATCATTCCAAAAGTATTGTTTTCATTTGTTTGCCGTACCGGAAAGGAGTTAAATAAAATTTTCATTAATTTTATAAGCGTTGAAGTAAATAAATAAATAGGTCCTACATTAGTTTAAGTGCTTGTTACTGTTTTTTTTTTCTTTTTCCTTCCGTAGAATAGATATTAATAAAGTTAAATAATAAAATATGAGGACTTTGTTTTGTTATTATATTTAAAACAAAAAAATTATTTCGGTTAGAGCAGACGGGCTTTATGAGGTCTAGAAATTTAGTAGAGACCCGCGTCCATATTACAGCGTCTACATATTTATAACATTTAATACAAGCACATAGCTAAATCCTAACAAAATATGATTACCATGGCATAGGGTTCTATAGCAAGGCTCAGAGAAAAAGATTGTGGAACTGAGAGAAAAGTTTTGGAATAAATGAGGGCATTCCGAAGACTGCGATCTACTCAAAGTTTCGCTGCAAACATAATCGGTGCAGTGGAAATTTAGATTTTTTTTCTGTCGGAACAGAGCACTAGTCCTTTGTGCGTGTAGACCGGACACTCACAGACGTTGTGCCACTGATATCCCGGTAAAAGCATAGTGCCCCGTCACAATGGTAGTAAGCAACTTGCAGTCTTTCCCACTAAGGGATAGGAAGGATGTCGCTGACGTGTTAGTGACATCGGGAAGCATTCGTTTGGTCTGCCAACAAATTGGAGATCAAAGCCCAAACCGCAGACAGACCTAACGTAGAATCAGCAACCGCGAAACTCACCTCTGAGCCTTACCAACAAAGTTCATCGGCGATTTCAATTCCCGTGATCCCACGGTGACTTGGGACCCATATAACACTCAAAACATTCAACCTTCCGACTGCGCCCAGTTATTTCTCGAACTATCTTGGAAGTCGTAGCGCTACATCCTAAATCAGTTTGAGGTCATCCGTGGAGACCCAACTTTAATCCTCTCCTTTTTCACAGTGAAAGTCGTTTTCGTATTTTCACAGCGACAGGAGTTCGGCGTCATTGCATCAGACGGCATGTCCATAGGTAGTTGGAAACACCAAGCCGCTTAAGCCTATTGCCCCATTGTAAAGCCACGTGGATCTATGATTCTCTTACTAATGGAACCAGTTTAGGTCATTGTAGAAAACTTCACTTAAGAGTTTTCTTCTCTCGACATGTACAAAGTAGGTGGAGTATTATCTCTTCTTCCTTCTCGTCCATGCTACCTCTACAGAAATCGTTTGTAGAAACGCGCACTTGCCTATGAGGCAGTGTCCAGTGATGACACCTATGATGGCGCTGAGATGTTTCCTATTTAGAAGGGTCAGACTCTTAGAGCGATACGGATCTAGCTTTGGCCAGATCTGTTTAGTCGCTAGACTAAACTAGTCCAGCAGTCCACCTAAGGTCTGTTCTTTTATTGGCATCCAGCTTTGATATTACCTATTCTATAAGTAGAGTGGTTCCAATTTTGGCGAGTTCATCGGCCCTATAGTTCCCTGGAATGCCTCTGTAGCCCGGCACCCAGCAAACGTAAAGGTTGAAGTGCTCTTCCATCTCCATAAGAAATGATCGGCATTCAAAGGCAATTTTAGAATTTAATGAGACTAAATCCAGGGACTTGATAGCGGCCTTACTCTCCGAAAAAACGCGGACATCCTTTGCAGACAGGACAGAGCTTCTTTAATCGCCAAAATTTCCACCTGGAACACCCTAGATTTAGAAGACGGAAAGAGAGGCTTAGATTTAGCTTATCTGAGAAAACAACGCCACGAACCCCGCTATTGGTTTTAGATCCAGTTTGGCGAGCAAGGTCATCAAAATCTCAGTGCGTATTGTAACAAAGACAATTTCTTTTCAAACGAAAGATGGGTTTGAGAGTCCAGCAAATGAAATGAATATCAAGGGATGGACGTGTCTAAATCAGAGCCTAGCAGAGCCAGGCATGCCAGGGAAAGCCCCAATGCAGTCAGTACAGATCGCTCTTTGGAGTCTGGTAAAAGTAGCAGTAACGCATCTTCGTGAAAGCTTGCTTCACCAGGTAACCGACGCGCAGGATATAATTGGCCTTATCATAGTCGTGTAGATCCAAAGAACCCTCCTCAGTGACGAAATCCTGTCTTGCCGACAACGTCTTGGAGGTTTTCGACGTGACATGTTTAATTCAAAGAAGTTCGTTTTCCAGGACGACACAGCTTCGTTGGAATGGATAGTAATGCCTTTTAGTTCTAGATGAGTCAGACTAGTCTGCTTCCTCCTTATCGTAAAATAAAATAACCTCAGTTTTGAGAAGATTGACTGGAAGCCCATTTCTAGTGCACCACTCATAGAGCTACAGCTACATCATCTGTTTATATAGTATAAGCATCAGGACTACTGAGAGCGTTGAGTAATGAGCCAACCAACGTGCACCATAGTAGTGGAGACATAGTGTCTGGTCTCTGGTCTCTCTGGTCTGGACGCCTGTCGGGAACACTTAAGGTTGCGGGATGTCCATACCGGTATCCTTTGATACCGATTCGGAACAGTGTTGGAGGTCACAAGTTCCACCCGTGGTATGCGTCGAGGGCGACCTAAAACCTCTTACTGTTTTTAGGGTCACAGCACCCAGTACTTATTGCAACTCTACGTTGGGTAAGACCCTTCCCGCCATTTTGGGTTTAAACTACAGCCACCATGACGCTCCCACAAGGGGGCCTACTTCAACAAGTCAGACCCGGACCATGTTGTCGTGATTTAAGTTCTGGTAGGGACTATCGGTGGTCCTGCCGCCAACAAGACCTATGACCGGCAATTTGTAACTGGTCAAATCGCAGCAATCTTCGGTGGCGTTATCTGAAGATGTTTACGATAAGACCAGTAATATTCCCTGCCCCCGATTTTTATTTAACAACGTCTTCAATGGGCGAAGCGTTAGTAATTGGGCGAGGGCCCAGTAGTGGAGACAGGTCGCCACCTTGCGGGCAACCTTTACTTCAAAGATCTTACCCGTCTGCATTGCTTTTATTCACCAAACTGGTGATTGGTCTACGCCGTTTTGTCTGGCAGAACTATACATTCCATCAAAAATTGCGCTGTCGGGGGCAGCCTCAATGTCCGTGAAAATGTCAAGCGCGTATTTCTTCTTTTCGAGTACGCTTTCAACAAAGCCAATCAGATTTTGAAGTGCATAGGGCTGAAATTCTTGGTATGCAGTAATCCTTTCCAATTTTCGGTATGAGGGCTACGTTCACTGTTCGCCAGTGCCTATTCTCCGGCAGCTGGTCTATACTTTTTTGTAGCTTAACTGAATACCATATATGCTATCGGCGTTAGGCGACTTGAAGCCATCAAAGGATGAAACAATCCGTCAGCACAACAGATGACATGTACCGTGATCTGTTACTCAATTCAATTCCAGCTTCGTTGTCAGGAGCTGGTTGTGACCGGATTCTGATTGAGTTACCTGGGAAGTGAGTCCCAAGAAAGATATGAGTCTCTGCTTTTGACTCAGTGTAGTTGCCATCAGTCATTCTGACTATCCGGCTGGTTTCAGCGGCTATTTTTTTTTTTTTGTGGCAAAAGTCCTTATAAGAGACACTCTTCGAAACCCTTCTTCTTCTTCTAGTTTCTTATATTCATTTTGCTTCATCTGTAAATACACCATTCTTCCTCCTAATTGATCTTAAGTGTCTTGTTTTAGTTTCTTTATGTAGTCGCTGCAAATTTGTGTTTCTCCATGGAAACGGCGAACTGCAGGATTGTTTCTTAACTGGACATGTCAGCTGAAAACGCATTGACATACCACAGGGTTCCTTTCTAGGGCCAGTGCTCTTCACTTTGTATGTGAACGATCTTCCCGTCCAGATTAAACATTGTTGTATATGTTACATATGCTAGTCGACGATGTCCAAATTGTTTTTAGTCGGCCTCTTCATATGACAGATATAGCTGCAAAGCTTGTGAATGATGACCAATGTGCTATACAAAATTGGGCCCCAGAGAATGATCTCTGTCATAACTCAGCAAAATCTAAAATACTTGTCATTCATAAAAAATTCTTCAGAAATATTAGGCCCAAATATTAGTCCAGAATAAATCTTGGTAACGGGTGACCAGATAGTAATGATAGTTTTTCCAATTGTTATGTTACAGCAGCTGTCAAATTTACCAATGACATCCAGCTGTCAAAATATTCAGTAAGGTTTGCCATTTCATCATGCATCGCTTTACGCTTGCCGAACTTGCGCCAATTATTAAAAAATATTGTTACGAAACCTAAAGAACAGGAAAACAGTAGAAAAATAAAAAGATTTTATTTTACGACGAAATACTTACCTGCTTCACGTTGTTTGTTATGAGTTTTGTTTTTGACAGGTTGAAGAAGTTTGTTCCCTTTGCCGAACATGGTAGAGCATTCAGCCGCACAAAGAGGACAAATGATTGAGTAGTAAGCCATAAGAGTAAGAGGAATAAAGGAGATGACTACCGCAGAAAGGGGAGCAAATGATTAAAAGTCAACGAAGAAAATATTTGCCGTTTCCTGTGACGTAGGATTTCTTCAATCAGAAACGGTTGGCGAACGAGCGGTGGAATCTTAGGCGTTGCAACGGAGATAAGAAAACGGAAGGATTTCTAACAGAGAAAAAAGAACCGCCGGCAACGTAAAAATCGAGAAGATAAAAAGGAGAATTTTCGGAAGAACCAAAAAAGTCGTTGTGAGGTTGGCCGTCATCATGGCTTCAGGGTGCCTGCACCGTGAAAAAGTTAGGACACTCTTTTGGATCTTAAGCCACCAACCAGACAGAGATTGGTACGAAATGAAGAAAAGATAACCGAAAACATCGAAGAAGACCCAGAAATGTCGATTCGGCACCGATCAGCTATATTGGACATCACCAGAGAGTTAATCCGGCTTATTTCGCGGTTGGATTTGGGCCTACATCCGTATAAGATTGCGTTGACACAGGAATTGAAGCCGGATGACCATAGACAACGCCGTGAGTTCGCTAATTGGGTGCTAGAAATGGTAGCCAGAGATCTGAATTTTGGCCAAAAAATCTTGTCTTCTTAGATGAGGCCCATTTTTGGCTCAGCGGCTACGCCAACAAGCAAAACTGCCACTATTAGAGCGAACACAATCCACAAGTGTTCGACCAAGCATCAATGCATCGACAAAGATTGACTCTTTGATGCGGTTTATGGCATGGTGGCATCATCGGAACGAGACACGGTTACCGTGAATGGTCTCAGGGATAGAGCTATGTTAACCGACTTTCTGTGGCCAGAGCTCGACAAGTTCGATATATCCGAGCTATGGTTCCAACAATACGGCACTACATATTATACAAGGGACACAACACTCGAAGTTGTGAAGAAGAAATTTGGCGACTGGGTCATCACACGGCGAGCGTTAATCAATTGGCCGCCGCTGTTATGCGATTTGACACCACTCGATTATTTTCTCTGGCGCTACGCCAAGGCCGTAGTCTACGCTAACAAACCAACCATTTTGGACCAGCTCGAGGCCAACATTCGATACGCTTTGTCGGAATAACGCCGCACATATTGGACCGAGTCATTACAAATTGGACCGACCGCTTGAAGGACTGCCAGCGAAACCGAGCCGGCCATTTGAATGATGTGCCATTCCACACATAATGGCATGAACGTGGTTTCAAAATAAAGCCAGAATCCATTTTATATTTCACACCGTTGTTGTTTTATCTAAAAATGTTTTCCTATCGTTCTTATCTGGTCACCCTTTATAATAGCACTGTGACCAAAAAATAAGGTGACATTTTAATTTTAAAATACGCGGGCTCTTCGATTCTGGCAAATATTTTCTTTTAAATTGGTAGTACTGTCACTGACATCTGTGTCAAATTTCATGTAAAAGTCTACATTTGTTCTATAGTTATGCACGTGTTTCGTGAACAACAAAAAGTGGTTTTAGCAATTTTTACAATGTCTGATTTTGTTGAGCAAAGAAGTTGCGTTAAATTTTGTTTGCAGAATGAAATGTTGAGAATGTTGCAGAAGACCTTCTGTGACCAGGCTATGCTACAAAAAAAAAAGTTTACAAGTGGTACAAACAATTCAAAGAAGACAGAGAAAGCGTTGAAAGCAAAGATCACCCTGGACGGCCATCGACATCTGATGAACAACACTTCAAGGAAATCAAGGATTTGGCGGTTGAAAATCGTCGATTAACAATTAGAGACCTCGCTAGCACTGTTAACATTTCATTTCTTTCGCCCAAACTATGTGCAAATATCTTAAGGGTACATAAAATTCCTTGTGCGTGGGCCAATTATATAACAAAAAAAAATATGGATCATGATCTGGGCATGTTGTAAGATGTTTTGTGCCGGAAAAAAGTCAAATCTCGTATGGTTCCAAGAATACTAAATTTTTTGGAATTTTTTGCATTAATTCTTCGAGGCCATTTCGCCAAAAATGTAAGCCGGTGTGAATTCTGGCTATTCCCTAAGCTCAGGAGACTGCTCCGGGACACCGTTTCGATACGATTGAGGTGATAAAAACCGAATCCGCTTCGCGCTTTGAAGGCCATTCCGAAAAATCGACTTTAACAATTGTTTCGAGGATTGGAAAAACATTTGGCATAAGCATAGCACTTTGAAAGCGATGAAATAGATTTATGGTAGAAGATTTTAAAAGTTATAAACAATTTCACCTTATTTTTTGATCTCAGTATTATTTAACAGGACCCTAGCTTAGAATACCCATGTTAGCGCCACCATAGGTACAATTTATGGCGGACTCCGTACCCTAAGCAATCACAATGTTTTCTCCCAATTAAAACTGCTTTACTTCTAGCCAAATCTCTCTTGTTGTTAATTCTCTCATAGGTATGGATCTGGGATCTTGCACGATATGTATACAATGTTAAACGCTACGACCGTGTTTCTGCGTGCTTCAAGAAAATTTGCGGCTCCTCGATCTTAAATTTAGCGAAGATTCATTAAAATGCATCATCAGGTAGGGATGGTTTAGAGCACCCTGTCGATGCCGACATGACATCTACCAATCGGGCGGAGTCATCAAGCATCGTCACGGAGTTTTGGTGACTATCTCCGTAGTGTTTTGTGGTCTCGATGAAGTCCCGAACGTCATTTAATATTGTTGACCATATTTGTTCGCCAAAATGTTGGGATGTTATTGATATGAGATTTATATACTCTTCGCCTTTGAAATTCCAAGGAAGAACGTAGAAGGCAGCTCACTTATAGGTTTCAATCTTGTTTCACTATCCTTGATGTGTTCTTTTATAATGTTGACGATTCGATTATTCCGTATGGGATATTAGCCCCGTGTGGAATCACGAATGTTGTCGGAATGGTTGTGATTCTGCTTGTCTACTTAAAGGGATACACTATTTACTTTCTTCTCCATTGATTTATTTGACAAAGGGAAGATGTCGTTTTCGAGTTATGCAAATTTCTCGTTGTCCAAGTGTTTATTTCCTTCCATTCTCAGATCCCTGGAAAATAAACCAATCATACCATACGGACATGACTTGCAACCAAAGTACCATTGTCAAGTTCGGCAGCATGAGGCTCATATGTACTGATGGCTGCTTTGAAAAAAAGGGATGACTTTGCATATTGTGAGCATATTTCAATGTCCAAACGACACTAGCTCCGAGCATGAACCCTTGCTCTGGCGAAAATGGACTTCGCTGAGTGACAAAATGTCATTCTAGCTAGAACACATTTCCCACACGTTTCAACTTCCACAATGGGACCTGGTAGTCGTCTGATCAAAAAACCTTCAATCAGATTGAATACTTAGCAATCGACGTTAGGCACAGCTTCAGTGTTCTGGATATCTGAGGAGTTACCATGGACTCACTACAATGCCTACCGTCAAGGTGTGAGTATAAATATCCTTTACGGTACAATAGCAAGATTTTTCTTGATCGAGCCTCCCAAAAGTTTTTTTGGAGACTAGAAGACGTCGCATCTGATATGCTGGGTTTACGAAGAGTTTTTTCATTAATTTTTCTTTCATTCTTCTTAAATTTACTACACTGACATGCTAATAGAAAAAAAGTGCTTAATAGCTAGGTTAACATAATCTAATTAACTTATTCTAACTTACTAGCCCTCCAAGCGGGCGCTCTAAGCTAAACTATATTCTTATTCTATGCCTTTCGACGTCTAAATTAACATTTGAAAAAATAATTATTATTCATTAAACATCAAGTTAAACTAAGAAAATATTAAGTATTTAGAAAAAACTTAGTAAATGAACATTTTTTTTGTATTTACATAAAACTTAAACATCTAACTTAAACTATTTAAACTAACTACCTATGCTAACTTATACTAAACCTTAAACTACTTAGCCTAACTATACAATATAACTTAACCTAATTGCTAGCAAATCCAAAACTACCCTAACCTATGTAAGTCGGGCGTTTTCTAAACATAGCAAGGATAATATGGCCCACTTTGCTTTCTGACTAGGCTAACCTGGACTTGAAGGAAACGATGAATAAATCGGGTCTTCTTCACTTAACCACCAAATATTTTGGTGCTGCAAAACAACATCTTTTATATCGCGTTTTGAAACCGCCCTGCTAAACCTGAGACGTTCAGTACTGCCGTGTGCGACGTCTCTGTTGCAGTTGCGTCGCCCCTTACCAACGGCACGAACTACGTGGAAGATTAGCGGCACCGCAAACCTATCCTGGATCAGCCCTTTCATGTCAAAATAGATATCATGCACACTCTCATAATAAAAGTAGTTGGGGTAGTAGCCCCCAGATGTCAGGTTATTGGACGAGGTCATTGCTCTTGTAGTATGCCCTCGAGTCAACTTAATAGCGAAGTTGTCCACTCTTATTAGATCCGCCCTGTTGCATAGGAACTCATTGGGATAGAATTTTATGTACTCCGATTCTGGTGTTCTGTAAAGTTGAAGACAAATGCTAAGGCAAGCCCTCTCAAACACCCGAACCTTTTCCATTATGCTTGCTCTCACGTTGAACAACAAGGGCACCCATATATCAGCATGGGCCGGATGAGGGCCATGTAGCAGATAACTTTCACCCTCGCATCGAAGTGGCTGCTGTAAAACAGCCTCTTTCTAAGGGCAAAAGCACCTTTGGCCCTGGCCAGAGCAGCATCTACATTCTTGTTAAAATATATATATTTTCCTAGCCAGATCCCAAGGTATCGGATCATTCGGAACATTCCGGCAAGCAAGTGGCTGGCCGTGTTGTGCAATGATCGAGAATTTTCGCCAATTCTTTCTGGTGTCCCTAGAAGCACTAGACAACGGCGTTCTAAATAGAATGGTTTCAGTTGAAAATCAACTTCCAGTCATAGCAAAATCGCCTAATTTGTTCGAAGTGACGTTGCAAAAGCATGTTAATGGCCTCGACTTTTGGACCTGTTCTGTACGCTATCAAGTCATCTATGTACGCTATGCTATGGGGAAGTGAACCTATCAAATCGCTTGTGTAAATGTTAAATAGGATCGGCGAATTAACCGCAACTTGTTGCAGACCGTTTTTAATGTGAAATGTCCCAACAGAAGTCGCATCGCCATTTTTCACCGTAAACTGTCTGTTGATAAGCATATTATGAAGTAAATACAAAAGTGGTTTGCTTATACCCAGTCTGGTCAGCCTGTAGAAAAGCCCCTCTAACCAAATGGTGTCGAAGGCCTTTTCCAAGTCAATCAGGCAGTACACTGGTTTTTGCTTTTATTCCATTGGATATCTGATGTTAAAGTTTTTCAGGTTAGAGACCAAGAGAGTAAAGAAAAGGTTAAAACAAGAAAAAAGTTGATTCAGGATAGATTTAGAGCGGAAACTGGGTTATTGGTTGATATGCCAACTCAACAGTCAGGCAATACGAATGATTGAAACACGGGCAGAAGATTTTTCAGAGATGAGGAAAAAACTGCTGAAATAACAGGGATTGGATAAGGAAATTATCAAAAAATTTCACATAATTTTAGAAGCGATTGGGTCTGGGTTTCCAATTGACATAGATGCCTTCGAAACATTTGCAAGAGAAACGAGAGAGCTATATATCAGAAAGTATGGCTGGTTTTGTATGAAAGTAAGTGTACATAAGATATTATTTCATGGGAAACAAATAATTTCTACTCGTATACTTCCAATTGGACAACTTTCCGAGGAAACTCAAGAAGCTAGAAACAAGGAGAATCGAAAATTTAGGGAGCTATTTACCAGGATAACCTCGTGAGTGGATACGAATACTGACCTTCTTAATAGGTTTCTAGTATTCTCAGATCCATTTTTGGTAAGTTTTCGATGAATTCCAAAAACAAAAAAAACATTAATTGAACACGAAGTTCTACAATTGTTAAATATACCAACTGAGTAGTAAAATGCAAATTATTGGCTGTTGTGTGTTTTTTTTTCATCACAACTGTTATAGATATGTTTACAAAATTTATTACATTTCATTCTATAAACAATTCTCATAAAAGTAAGTAAAAAACATTTCACAAAAACATTTAAATCTAAGCGCTATTAATTTAGTCCCGCTAAATGAGCGAATTGTCACACTGTGCGGTGAGGTGAAATCGAAAGGGACTCCCAAAAATCACAGCAAAAAAAACAAAATGATGAAAGGGGAATAATATAAGGACTGAAACGAATAAAATTTGGAAACTTCAAAGCGAGAAAAAAAATATTTTCATAATTCATGTAAATTTTTTTTATTTGCTTTAAAACTCTGTTTTTATTAAATTCATTCACAATTACAAAAAATAAAAAAAATTATTTGGGTTCCCATTCTTTCCTCAACTTCTTTCGAATGTCCTTCATAAGGTTGGTTTTGGACGCTCTTTTCCATTTAGCACTAAAATCTTTTACGTCCTTTTCCCATTGCTCACTTTTCCTCAATTTAGCTTTAACCAACGCCCAATACCTTTCAATGGGACGGCACTGTGGAACATTGGATGGAGTCATGTCTTTTGGGACAAAGTCGACGTTTTTAGCAACAAGAAAGCTCAACGTCGCATGAGCATAGTGAGCTGAAGCTAAATCTGGCCAAAATAATGTTGAACCCTCGTGTTTGTTTAAGAAAGGAATCAATTTTTTTTTTAGGCACTCGTTAATGTACACTTCTCCGTTGTGCAATAAATAATTAGTTTTCTAAATAAAAAATAAAATGAAGAAAAAAAAAAATAGTTGCAGTTCACATATGGTATTTCCTTCGGTCACTGACAGGCAGTGACAAACCTATTGCCACCTCACTTTTTTTTCCAAAATTAAACAATTTTTTTTTCTTTCAAAAATTTCTTTAAACACTTCCTAACTAATTCAAGAATAAACATGTATTTTCTTAGGCGGCTCCAACTAAAGCTGCCTTATAAAGGGTTAAACAGTCTGCAGAAATGAGGCTGTCCAATTCTTTGTATGCAGTCAGAGAGCAAAGGAGCTCTCAAGGAGTCCTTAATTAAAAAAGCGTTTTGAATTTTAAACAATAACGAATTGTTGGTTTTATTATCGTCATATCTTTTTGTTTGCGTTTCATTTGATTTATTTTATTTTGTTGTTTGTTTTTATTAATTATTTTAATTTTAATTTTAATTTTACTACACCTTGCAGGTTATAATTATTATTTAGTTTGTTTTGTTTTTTTTTTTGTTTTTTAATTAATATTAAAGTTTTGATGAAAATCTGTCAGGAACAGACCAAAAGAGGACATATAAAATATACATTTAGATTAAAGTTTATAGAACTCTTGTTTTGGTTTTTTTTTTTTGTTTGTTTGTCATATAATTGAATTGAATTTCCAATTTCTAATTTAGTGATTCCTTGTGTTTCTTTTTTGGTTTTGTATTTCATTTGATTACATAGATTTCAGCAGCATTATTTAGTAAAATATATGTATTGTATATATTTATGTATGTTGTTGTTTTTTTTTGTTTTTTAAATTTTGTTTAACACGAAGTATAAGCATACATACCTTGAATTAATATTTTTGCTTTTTTGTTTCTTTTATTTATTTATTTAAAAATATATTTACATACACTTTTATATATATCGACGTTTCTGTTTTTTTTTTTTTTAATTTTAAATTCTTACTGGCCATTGAGTTGAGTTGATTTTTGTTTAAAGTCATTCAAAGATTGTATATGGTGTTTGATTAAGGTTGGATTACGCAGGTGTCACAGGAATTATTTATTTTTTTATTAAGTGACATTTTAATTCTACATAACATTTATTTCATTTCTATTAATTCATTTGTATTCATTCTTATTCTCAAGCTATGGTTTCTGTATTTATTAGATTAGTGTTTTAGGAATTCGCTATTTTATTTACAATCAAATAACAATTGGAATTAAATTATAAAAATAGAAAAATCAAACACAGCGTACTATAATAGGAAAAAATTAAATAAAATTAAAACAGATAGAAGAAAAATAAACGAATGCAATATTTAACTCACCAATAAGCAATACTTACCAACTGAAAACCATACATGTGAATGAACTTCTGCCCACATGAGAGGAAACATATGACCCACCTTTCAAATTCGCTGGGGAAATGCCTTTCCAAAGTTCAGTAAGAGCTCGTCAAACGGAGTCAAGAGCTCAAGAGCTTTTTTAGCAGGCTATAACCAGATATAGTGACGACTGAGATATTCATAAGGCAATAGCAGTCCTCACATTTCCGAAGTGGATCACTGCTACCGGATAACTGGCTCAGCATCTTTAATATACAAGGTCTTCCAATAGGGACTTCCGAACTTTGATAGTTAATAGCGGCCATATTGCTGAAGCTACATCTGTCAAATTGAATGTCATTTATTCAGTCTGTTTTCCCAAATCACAATGGATGGACACACCGTTCAACAACACGTGCAAATGACAAAATTGTTTTATCAAAATGGGTATTCTGTTCGGTCGTTCGTTTTAAGGTCGTCATAATCGTCCTGTCGACAGTGTGGTAGATAAATTTGAGTCTACTGGTTCAATAACGATAAACCCGTACATCGACGAAATGCAAGTTCTGGCAAAAACATCGCAACTGTCCGTGAGAGTGTGCAGGAGATTACGAGGCAGTCGATTTCGCGTCGCTCACAAGAACTCGGACTTTCGCAGACCACAACTTCGCGAATTTTGGTAAAAGACTATAGACAACGACGTGTGTTGGCTAAATGGGCTCTGGAGCAGTTGGAAATTGACCCTAATTTTCATCGAAAAAATCATCTTCAGCGAAGAGGCCCATTTCTGCATGAATAGGTACGTCAACAAACAACATTATCGAATTTGGGACGATACCAATCCACATGAAATCAAAGAACGTCCAATGCATCCCGAAAAGCTCACTGTTTGGTGTGGATTTTGGGCTGGCAGCGTCATGGGCGCATATTTCTTTGAGAACGACGTTGGCCAGGCCATCACCGTCAACGGCGAGTGCTATAGGTCGATCATTACCAACTTCTTTTGGCCTGAATTGGATGATATGGATACCAACAGGACGGCGTTATGTGCCACATAGCTCACGCCACATTGGAAATTCTGCACGAGCGATTCGAGGGCTTGGTAATCTCACGTTGAGGTGATGTGAACTGACCACCGAGATAGTGTGATTTGACCCCGCCAGAATTTTTCTTGTGGGGTTTTCTGAAGTCGCAGGTCTATGCGAATAAGACATAAACCACAGCGGCCCTCAAAGCCAACTTAACCCATGCAATCGGTCAAATTCAGCCTGATTTATGAGCCAGAGTCATGGAAAATTGGACATTTTGGATGCGCACCACCAAAAGAAGCAGCGCCGGACATTTAAACTATGTTATATTCCATAAATAATGGCATCGATAGGCCTTTCAAACGAATTTTTATTTAAATTTAAAGAAAGCCCTGAATGAATGACCCTTTACATAATTTGACCCAATCATTTGGGTCAAGAAACGTCCCATTCCTGGATTGACCTCGTGCAGTACAAGCGACATATTACCGTGAGCCAGAAAAGATGAAGTGGCGAGAAGACTGTGCCTAAACCGAAACTTACTTCTACCCCAATTTCATAAATTTACGTTGAAGACGCAAAGTCCACACTGGTGCGTGCAAGATGAAGTCAATTGCTTTACATTGGAACCTGCCATGCAAGCTTAAGCCCACGGTGTCCTATCACAGGTGGGATTACATAGTGCGTTAATAATATCCCTGATCCTTAAACCATCCTGGGGAAACCCTATTCAGATCAGTACTAAATTATAGGTTATACATATGTTGGCGTGATCTTCCCGCTTGGTTAAGGGTGAGGCCTATGTAAAACCTCCGCCGATCTAAGGATCATAGCACCCAGTATTTGCTACATTTTTGGGTAATCCAGTGAAAGCCAGAAAACACTTCCTGTGATTTAGATTTAAACTACAGACACCATAAAGCTCCTACAGGGGGACCTAGAGGGGACCTACCTCTGACAAGTCATAGTTGGACCGAAGTTCCAGGGGTTCCTGACTTCCGTGTCAGAATTACGCCTCAGGTAAAAATACCCGTAAGACCCCCACAAACCCCAAATCTGGCCACTGTAAGCGTTTAAAATGTCGCCAGTCAAATGCTTTGTAAAAAGTGGCACAAAAGACATTATCCTATCGGAAGATGCTATAATTTCTCCAAATGGCGGCAAATTTCAATTTTATTTTGACATTTGTGAAGTAAACAGATATAGAATACATGTCAATAAGACTTCATGTCTTATATCATGTCTCGCAATGCTCCTAAAGAACGCGGAATAATTGTAACGATTTTTTTTTTGGCAATAATTCGTCCTTGGTGTTGGCGCAGCGTGAATTTCGGCGTAGATATCCCGGTCGTCTGACACCATCTGGGGAAACACTACGACGTTTAGCCCTTGCGTGGAGGGTATGGCACAACACGAGATGCTACTAGGTGTGGTCGGCCCTGGAGCAGATTTTCTCCTGAGAATATCGCAGCTGTGGTTGAAGATGTCGCAGAAAACCTCGGAGTATCGACCAGACGACGTGCCACGTAATTGGGCATGAATCGGCAATCAGAGAATTTTGGTGAAAGACTGTAAGATGTTCCCTTACAAAGTGCAGACAGTGCAGACGCCAAACGCGTCTAACCAACGCTAAAGCCATCCTGAATCTCGACCACGAAGGAGACAACTTTTTATCGAAAATCATCATGAGCGACGAGACCCATTTCCATCTCTGTGGATATGTCAATAAGCAAAATTGTGGCTTCTGGGGCACTGAAAATCCGCGTAGAACCCACGAAGAGCCATTACACCCGCTCAAAGTTACTGGTGTCATCGGGCCTTATTTTTTCGATACCGGCGCGGGCCAAACGACTACTGTGTACGGCGAACGCCACAGAGCATTAGTCAACGACTTTTTCTTTCTTCAATTGGATAAATTGGAAATAGAGGACATGTGGTTCCAACAGGATAGAGCAACGGCGCATACTGCACGAGCCACAACCGAAATTCTAAGGGCTGCATTTCCTGGTCGCCTAATCTCCGTTTTGGCGATTTGCACTGGACGGCAAGATCGCCAGATTCAACCGTTCCAGACTTATTTTGTGGAGTTTTTTGAAGCCACGAGTCAGCAAGCCTCAAACTCCTGAAGCCCTCAAAGATAATATCCGTCAAGAATAAGAGGACCTATCGTCGGAATTTCTGGTAAGAATTGTGGAAAATGTCACAGATCGGGCCCAAATGGTCATCAATTCAGGCGGCGGCCACTTACCCGACGTAGCCGGTGTAATTGGGCGAGGGCCTAGATGCGTGCATCTCTGCACAACTAGGGTAGCCAGAGCCAACAGAGAGCGCTTGATTTAAAGATTATTTGCCATGCACTCACTACTCACAAACACCCAAAACTATTTCCAGATTGCGGAGGCAACCGTTTAATTTAAAAGTCCTCCCCTAAAAGACGGCTCGTTGCGTGATAACAGGTCCCCAGTTAAAGGATAAGTAACCCAGCAGTAAAGTTCAAGTTCAGTCCTCTGAATCCCAAATGTCCAAACAGTATGCAGATCGACTTCAAATCCATATGGGATAACATTCATAGTTCTGACGTCTATTACGATCCAGCAGTGTCACTTCAGATTAGAAAACATAAGATGTAATGTTATAGGTTTAAGAAGCGCTTGCATTCATGGACATGCAATACTTTTAGATTGTTCAGGAGACGTAAGCCTTAAAATTGAGGCCCGTGGTCACCCTAAAGCGATAATGGACAGCGATGAGCTAAAGCTTTTGGTGGAATCCGATGAAATTGTTTAAGAAATTGCGGAACAACTAGGTAAAGTGAAAGGCTGAATAAATGGATTCCATACTAATTGAGGTATCGTCATGGAATAGAGCGCGCTGATTGCAATTTTGGGGACCTTACCGGCCGTTGATCTGGAAACTACTGACTGTCCTATAACTTGGATTGGGCCAGCAGCGCAACAATCAAGTTCGTAGCGCAGAGCTTACTGGTTCCCAGTAATTGCTTGAGTGAACCCTTGCTCATGCAGGCTAAAATGTCGAGGGCATGCTCGATTAATAGCATAATACTGGCCTACGCCGTCATAGGGCCCACAACCCTATGCGGAAGAGATTAAAAAGATGTGACAAATCCACTAGTGGCCTCTGATAGAAATTGATTTCTTGTTGACGACCCCTGCGAACGTTTAAAGGACAACGACCTTCGAATCGGCCGAGCACTTAGCAGAGATCCTTGACTACTATCACACAGATATTACCGCCATACAAGAAGTGCGATGGGATGGGCCGGACATAAGGAGAATTAAAAACTGTGATAATTCTATGGTGATTGCTATAACGAAAAGAAACAGCGCTTATTCGGATGGCGATTCGCTATACGTGACTGACGTTCGCTAAGATATGCCTAATATTTGCCCATGCCCCTACGGAAGACTAGGACGACGCCACTAAAAAATGATTCTACGAGCTCGTCGGCAATACGTATGAGCAAGACGTTAAGATCCTTAATAGGACAGTTAGTAAGCATAGCCATTGATTTTGATTTTGCTGCGGGACAAAACATTACTATAGTAAGCACGCGGTTTCCTCATCTGAATATACAAAAGGAGACATGGCGGTGTCCGGACCATGAAACGCTAAATCAAATTGATCACATTGCGATAGACATACTCGTATGGCGTGCCTCCAGTATTACGGGCATCCGAACCTTACGGCCAACCAACGTTGACTCGGAACACCAGCAAGAACACGCATACAGAAGCCTGTAGAGATGAAGAAGGAAACCTTGAAGAAGAGCCACAGTCGGTGCTGAGAATATGGGAAAAACCTCTTCTGCATTCTATATAATGCGAAAAAGCCCAACTTAGATGAATCACCTGATCGGCCCCTATCAGTGTTTTTTCAGGCCAGGAAAGTCCATAATCGATCTTCACACTCCTGCAGATCCTGGATCAAGAAATATGAATCGATACCCACTATCTTTTCATCGATTTTAAGGCTGCATATGACAGCATTTATAGAGACGAACTATATATAGCCATTTCTAGTTTTAGAATCCCTCCCAAGCTCGTCCGTCTCTGCAGAATGCAGATGGAGAACGCTCGCTGCTCCGTCAAAGTCGGAAACGGCTTAACCGAGACCTTTGATGACCTCAACCGACTTGGAGTACGCAATTGGTGGCAGTTAGCTGCTAAAGCGGACGAACTGGAGAGGCTTGTAAGTTGGAGCCCAGGTTCACCCCGAACTATAACGCCATATAAATAAGTAAGATTGCAAGTTTGCTCTTTTCGCTCGAAACCAAAGAGATCCATATTTTGCATAGAATTATTATGTGTTTTCGAAACACATCCTCTATGAGGTTCACCCAAAATTCATGCTAAATTCAAATCTTCAGCAAAGGAAGGTTTGATAGTCTGCTGCGAAGATATCACGGATGAAGCGTATGCGTTCCAAGGCTTCATTGGCACCATTTCCAAATAACAAATATCATTCCACCGATTTTTGCATAAAGACATCGATTAAAAAGCCTAGTTTTGGCCAATTGACCCAAGAACTAAAGCCTGTCGACCATCATTGGGTTTTGGAAATGCGTGAAATTGATCAAGAATTTAATCGAGAAAGTATATTGAGCAATGAGGCACATTTCCATCTTCAAGGGTTTGTTAATAAACAAAATTGCCGTATTTGGGATATAGAAAATCGAAGAATGATTGCCGAGAAGCCTCTCTATCTTGTCGGAGCAGAACACTCAGACGAAAAACTAGTCTACTCATATTGTTCTCTTTATTCCTTCTATTGGAATTTTCCAGTCTTTCGTAGAAGGCCGACTCAACTGCGCCGAGAGCTACACTTTCGGCGATGTCGACATCCCTCCCATAGCAAGCATCTCAAGACCTTATGTTACTTATGCCTAGTACACTTGCTTAGCTAAACTTAATGCCTAGCTACGACGACAGTAAACAATTCAGTCATTCCCACTAAGAGACAGCAGGAAAGACGCTGGCTTTTTAGAAGTCAAAATATGAAACTCAACTATTAATAGAAACCCTAACCAAGGGCGCAGGCAGTCCTTACGCAGGTTCGGAATTCCGAAACTCTGGGATCTAAAACAAGACTCAGCAAATTCAACCATCCGACTACGTTCAGGGAAGCTATGCATTCTAAAATTAGCTAGAAAGTCTTGAAAGTACTTAACAAGGATTTAAGCGCAGTTTGATTATCGCTACAGACATAAATACTCGTACATCGCCACTTCCAAAACGTCCTACTTTTTGGTGCGATATTGAGTGGGTAGCATCATTTTAAGAGATGTGATTGTGGCACTTACGTGAATCGAGAGCACTATCGCACTAAATGAATGATGTTAAGTGGCCAGAACTTGAAGGCATGGATGTGAGCAATGTCTATTTTCAACAAACTGTCGAAATAGCAGACTAGATTAAGTGGCCTAAAGTCAATCCATAATAATTTTACGCTTAAAAATGTACCTCACATACCCGCATACATAAATAACAATGTCGCGGAATATCCAAATACAACCAAACATCTAGGCATGACTCTAGATGCTAAACTGCAATGAAAAGCCCATGCAAAGAAAAAGAGAGAAGAATTCAAGCACATGCAAGACATGTAAACCTTTCAATAGTACTACGGAGCCTAGTTAATGCACCGTGGTACATACGAAATGCTGATCTAAGATATAACAAACTATTAAAATGGTTAAAGACGAGGTTAAAAAAGCTGCTACAAGACACAAAGTTGGGCTTTTCAATCATGTTAGTTTAGAAATAACCCAACTATTAAACACTGACGATTCAATCAGGAGATTGAGACGGTTAAAACCGCTTGATCGACTAGCTAGCACTAAGTTCAAACATCTCGATATGCACAAGGGGTCTTGGAGAGCTCCTGATTGAACCGTCAACCAGACTGACCACTTTGCGGCCGACGCAAGCCACTTATCCAGTATTATGGATGCCCGAACGATCCGAGGGGCCAAAATCGATTCGGACCACTACCTTGTTGTAGCACGGTGATATACCGACCATTGTAAAGCCAGCCTAATACTGTAAACTGCACAGAAGGACTAGAGCTGCTCATGAGCAAAGTAGGAGAGACGAACACCGTCTTTAGAAAAGGAGAAAGAAGGAGCATGACAACCGCACGGTCGAGGAAATTGAGAGTGGCTATACAAGAATGAAATTCGGAAGTTTAACCAAAAGGTAAAAAAAAACATGCCACAGATATAAACCCTAGCCTGTAGTGACGAATACGGGAACATCGTAAAAGAGGCGCAGTCGATGCAGAGGATTCGGAAAGAGCATTCTGTAGACGAAGACGAACCAAATAACGCTGTCAGGCAGAATGAACGTTTCAACCTGGAAGATGCAGATCAACACTTCCGTCCACCATCACTTGGATGAAGTATCTTCACTTCATAATTAAGCTTAAGTCCAACAAAGCTGCTGGAACAGACGGCCTGACTGCCGAACACATCAAAGCGGCAGGCGATATCTTGGTAAGGAGTATGTACCAACTTGGACGAAAGTATGCCCGATGAATGGAACATCAGTATTGTTTATCCGATCCTCAAGAAAGGAGACCCTATAACTGCAGAGGCATCAGTTTTCTTAACATTGCCAGGTCAGGAAAGCCCACCATCGACCAAAATGTTCGCACTATTGCAGATTTTGGAAAAAACCCATAGCTCCATGTATTCATCGATTTTAAGGCCGCGAATGACAGCATTTATAGACACGAACTCGTTCGTTTTAGCAGGATGACATTGGAGAATGTATGCTGCTCCATAAAGGTTGTTAAAGTACTCGCCGAGACCTTTGATATCAAAAAAAGATTTAGGCAAGGCGACGCGCTGTCATGCAATTCTTTAACATCATTCTTTAAAGAATAGTGCAAAACTCATGCGCCAACACAAGAGGTACAATCTTTCAAAAGTCCGTCCAGTTACTCGCATACGCCGACAATATTGACATAATCAGAAGAAAGCAGAGAGATGTAAGTGGCGTTTTGAGGCCGAAGCGGCGAAGATGGGTCTAAGAGTCAATGAGGGCAAAACCAAGTATATGCTGTCAACAAGATAGGAAACCCAACACCGACGTCTCGGACAGAATATCATCCCCGACATATATAATCTTGAGATAGTTAAGCAGTTTGTCTGCCTAGGCTCCGCTATTAATTCAGACAATGGCACCAGCGCTAAGATAAAAGAAGAATAACTCTTGCCAATCGTTGCTCCTTTGGGCTGAGAAGGCAATTAACTAGCAAAGCCCTCTCTCGAACAACAAAAATGACCCTATATAAGACCTTAATAATCCTAGTCGTGATCTATGGCGCAGGGGAATGGACTTTATCAAAAATAGATGGGTGTTATTGATTGCTTTGAGTGGAAAATTCTTCGGTCCCGTTTATGTAGACGGTGAGTGGAGGAGGAGATACAACGGCGAACTCTACAGGCTGTACAGAGACATCGACTCACCCAGAAGAGTGAAAGTCCAACGACTGCGGTGAGTGGATAAATATCAATGCTTCGGTCCGAAAAACGTTCGAATCCGCCGTCGAGCGACAGCGGAGTAGAGGAAGTTCGCGACTCAAGTGGCGCACGTAAGTGGAAAGAGACCTCAACCAACTTAACGTGCGGAACTGGAGGCAGCTGGCTAAAGATCAAGCTGGCTGGAGATTCTCGTTGGTTGAGGCCCAGGTCCACCCCGGACTATTGCGCCACCTTAAGTAAGTAAAACCGCTTGATCTATAGAAGTCAGTTAAGTTTATAGCTACGAGTAATATCCCAAGAAAATAATACTTTTAGCCAGAACATTCAGAAATCCGATAAATGGCAGATTTTGTTTTTTTAATTTTCTAATAACCCAAAATAAATTGCTGATTAGTATAACGATTTTAAGCCAGACGTAAGTCAGTCGTCGGAAAGTTTTTTTTGTTTTTATATCGGGTTTAAGTCCCTCACTATTACACAAGGTTCCATCGCGTATCAACCTGATGTAGTCCTTCGAAGATATATCCTTCGCAAAAAAATATATCCACATGACAGCGCTACATGCTACGTAAGTGGCTTTCCCAAAAAAATTTTTGTGGTCGAGTTATTTTTCGAAATGATGATCATAATTGAACACCTAATCGTACGATTTCTTTGGAGCCTTGTGAGAGGAAAGGTTTATGCCAACGCAGCCCATCACTGTTGTTGTTATCGATAAAACAGGGCCGCAAACGTGCGATAATGTGATGAACAATTTTATAAAGGGAGACTGATTGTGCAACAGAAGCCATTTCGCAAAATGTTTATTAAAATTCGCCGCCGAGGTCATGCGATTTAATACATACAATGAGGCTCGTTTTTCGGATCATGAGTAACAGAAAGTTTATGCCAACGCTCCACAGCAATCAAAATCAACATCTCGGCAGTTTTTTGTTTTTATAATGAGCGCGCGCTCAAGGGGTTTGTGTACCCTTAAAATGTTTGTACACAGCGCGGGCGAAGGAAATTTAGGAAGGAAGAAAGGACATTGTTTTTAAATGTTTGTAAGTTATAACGACCAGGAAATACAGGGATCGGCAGGGCATTCCATAAGCGAGTTGTACGGCTTAGGAAAGAATCACTATATTTTAGAGTACGTCCGAAAATGGGCTTGAGGGTATATTGATGAGCATTCATTGCGAAACGGGTGTTACGGTTGAAAGTTTGAATGGGCAGAATGCTACTGGCGATTTCAATGGAGCACTGGTGGTGGAAATAGCGATAGAACAAAATGAGACAGCAGACATTACGTCTATGTTCGACGGTGTCAATTTGACTATGGGTTTTATCGCATGGTTTTGAATCCTATCTAGCAGGTGCAGAAATGTTTTGGGAGCACCCGAAAAGATGTGGGCATTGTACTTCAATTTAGGGCGGATGAATGCTTTATATATTCAGGCCAGATCAGAGGGTGTAAAATATTTCTTCCATCGCTTGAGGAGGAGACATTTCGCAGCATTTTTGACGACATCGAATATGTGGTCGTTCCAACGTAAGTTGTTACTGATACACATACCGAAAATGGAAAGTTTTTCGGTTTCGACGATATAAGTGCCATTCATGGATAATGGCTGGGTGTTTCAATTTCGCTTTAACGATAGCAGACAGCATTGTGTTTTGGAAGCATTAAATTCTAGTCCGTTAGTGGTTCACCAATCAGTTATGCTAATATCGGAATTTAATGAGCTTAACATACGCTGCCGTTCTCGTTCTACAGGCGAAGATCAGGAGCGTGAGTCCGAGAACGAATATGAAAAGCAGAGAGTACTGTCATCAGCAAAGGAATATATTGGATTAGAAGGAAGTAGCAGGCAAGAGATCGTTGATGAAAATTAAAAAGAGTGTTGGAGACAGAACGGAGCCCTGGGGTACACCAGCATTTATTTTGTGAATATCAGACTTGACCCCGTCCAAAAAACTTGAATTAAACGCTCCGAAAGAAGAAAGTCATCGATCCCAAAAGCATGCATTTTAGCCATAAGAGCCTGATGCCAAACTATGTCAAATGCCTCAGAAATATCAAGTGCAACGATATTGCTCTCGCCAGATTGATATACGCTCAGGATCCCCTTTTCGGTGAGATATGCCATTAAATCATCAGTGAAGCTGTTGCTACTAAAACCATACTGCCGGTCATTAAGAAGCTTTTGTGTTTCGAGATATTCATGACCTGACGGTTTATCAGCGTTTCCGTGACCCCGGAAAGAAGGGGCGTAAGTGCAATGGGTCTGTAGGAGGAGAGAGAGGAAGATTCGTCTTTTTTAGGGACGGGATGGATAAATAACGTTTTCCATCTGCTCGGAAAGAGTCCTAAAGAGTAGGATCGATGAAAAAGCTTACGCAATGGTTTTGCCAGCGAGGAAGAACACCTCCTCAGAAGGAGGGGAGGTACACCATCTGGACCAGCGGAATTGTGAAGGTTAAGATCTTTAAGAACTCTTTCTACTATTGTACAAGAGTGCGAAAGTGGATTGAAGATTCGACGCACAATCTGGGAGTGTTGAGCTAGCCGCAAAGTCTGCAGCAAGCAGATTGGCCTTGTCCAAAGACCTGACAGCTGGAATGTAATTGTAAATGAGCGTTGGGATGGAGGATGAGGCAGAATTTCTAATGTTGTTCTAATGTTGTTTTAATGAACGACCAACAATTTTTACTGCCTTCGGGACATTGCAGTATTTTTTGCTCAGTTTTTGGTCGTACTGGAATTTTACACGCTTAAGAAAGACGCTGCAGTCATTTTTCGTTTGAACTTTTTTCGGTTTTCCTCTGTCGGGTTAGTCTTATAGGACCGGAAAAACATTTATCTAAGCTTGATAGCCTCTTTACAGCTCGAGTCGTACCACGCCTTTTCTTTTGGTTTGATACTCTTCATCCGATGAGGGATAAAGCATCTCATTCCAAAGACAATGGTGTCTGTGATCATATCAGCAGCAATATCCACGTCGTTATCGAGGAAACACAACGAGCAGTTAAAATTCCTAAGCCAGCTGTTAAGTCCGCTTCAATTGGCTTTCTCGTATTGCCATACGGTTCTTTCAGGAATCTTTTCTCCAACTGTGTGGTGGGTGTACGAGAAATTAGCTGATATGACACAATGGTCTGACGAGCCTAGAGGTGAGAGCACATCAACGCAGTACTTGTCAGGATGAGTAGTTAAAAACAAGTCTAGGGTATTGGCGGTATGACTGTCAACGTCTCGTATTCGTATGGGCTCATTTACAAGCTGGGCCAAATTATTTTCCACAGCGAAGATCTTAACACACCGTCCTTCCGGTGTTGTCTGTCCAGAATGTCGAAACCAACCAGAATTTTGTAAATTGAAATCGCCCGTAAGCACGTTTTCAGTATAAGGATACAATTCTTAGTGTTAGTTCTTTGTTATAGTTGAAATAGGGCCTTAAATGAGCGGAAAACCGATGAATACTTTTTTTGAAAAGAACCAGAATGCGCAACAGCGTTGATCTCTCGAAATGATGATTAAAATTGATACCCAACTTCATGCATTGGGACCACGTGAAAGAGAAGTTTTATGCATGATATGAAATAGAGCTGCAAATGGTCGAAAATGTGATGACCAATAATAAGAACAACCTTACTGGAATAGGAAAAAGAAATAGAAAATGACTCCTTCGAGGAAATACAATTAAGAAAGTATCCACTACAGTTTCAGGCTGAACCATTGTCAAATTTAACTTTAAATATAAACAAAAATGTAAATGAAAATTAGAAATAAGCAAATGAAAAGAAGATAATAACCGAAAATAATTAAAATACTTTTATTCAATGTTACATGTATACGTATAGGTTACTTCAATTCAACAGCCCAATGTTTTCAATTTTGTTTCTTTGTTCCTTGCTACTTAATCCATTGTTTTGTTTTATTTATTTGTTTTTTTTTTTAGCACATAAATAATGTAAAATAAGAATAGTACTCGTATAACGCATAGTGTATAAAAAAAATATTTATATTTACAAAAGTGTGTAGAACAAATGTTGTGCCGAAAAATGAAAAGAATTGAATTTCATGTCTCTTGAATTTTGGAAACATAGGAATTGTGTTTTCTTGTTCGAAATTCGTTTTGTTTTAGTTTAACATCACCACTCTGACAATATTATAATAGTGTTCGTTTTGTTTTTTGTTTTTTTTGTTTACTGTTTAATTAAAATTCAACATTATTTACAATAACAATTAATTGTTGGTTTTTGTTTTTAGATTTTAGTTAATTAAAATTTGATTTAAAATACCTAAAAAATTTGGTGGCTAAAGAATTAGTTTTGTTTTCCTCATTTTTAGCACAAAAAATGTATAACATTTCTCTATTTTGTTTTTTATATATATTTTGTTTGTTTTTGTTATAATGTTTTTGTATATATATTCTTTTGTTTGTTTGTTTGTATATATATATATATATGGTAATAGTAAACTTCTAAATTCTATAATTCCTTCATTTGCTTTCAAAAATTCAGTGTGTGTAGAATACAAAAATACGAGACAGCCCTCGGGGTACGATCGCGCAGTTGCAGTCGTTGTGTGATGCTGCTGCCGGTGCTGCTGCTACTTTTACTGATGACGAGCGTTTCTATTTTACGCCCTCTCAGGACATTTGGTGTGAGCTATGGGCTGTTTAGCGGCACCGCTGCTATCCTGTAATTTAGCAGTGTGCACTATTATTGCCGGCTGATCTTCGGTCTGTGGATGTAGTTCATGACTTTCGCCAGGTGTTAGATTAGCCAACGCAGCTAATAGATCATGATTAACAAGAGGTTCGTTCTCTTCACGTGGCTCCCAACCAGCTGGTGGACTCGCCGGTGGAGAAATTAGAAACTGCTTAACCGGTGCCGGTGGTTGGAGATTCTTGTGTGACACTGGCGTAACGGGTTGCGCAAAATAGCAACTAATAATCGTCTTCTTGTTGAACTCATATTGGTGGAGTTTAATGCGCGCATTAGCTGCAGCTATAGCATTATCATAGTTAACACGCAATCGACGGAAACTACGTAGCCATTGGAAAGTTGCCGCCTCAGAGAATGTACGGAACAGATCTTCCATTTCGGCTTTCATTTGATCATTGGCAAATACCTCGGAGTGGATGTTTGTCACTATAATGGATGTTGGTAGATCATCGAAGGAATCTAAATCTACCTCGTTGTGTTCATTTTCGGCGTCAAGCTCTGGTAGAGTTGGATGTTGGGTGGGTAGGCCGTCAACTGGATTAATGAAGATATCTTGGTCAGGTGAGAGTTTGTCGACGCTGTTGTTGCCACTGTTTGGTGCTGTGTTGGTGCTGTTGACTTTCGTATTGTTGTTGTTGTTATTATTGTTGTTGTTTGAATTTGGTGTGGAGTTGTTGTCCTCATTGGACTGTGGAGGCGTTGATGAGGACATTTTTATTTTTTTTTTGTTTATTGATGCGTTCGGTGTTGTTATTTATTGTAAATGGTATAAATTGTCTTCAATGTTGATCTCTGTAAAAAGAAAAAGGAAAGGAAAATCTTAAACATTTGGTTTACGAAATACTTTAAAGAGCTTTTTATTTCAATTTATTTTATTGTATTCAGTGTGTTTGACCTTAAAACAATGTTCGACCTTGCCACGTGTGAGAAGTCGAGCAAAAACAGCACAGTCAAGCTCTTTCATTCTTAGCCTAGATTACTGCTTAAGTATAATATCCTAAAAGACTCTTCGTTGTACCTTGCCCTCCACAATCCATCAACGCAGATGGGACTGAGGATCACACCGAAAATTCTTCGGTCAAAGCAGGTAAGAGAGAGCTTTTTACCATTCCTGACAGCCTCGGATATGGGTGGACTTACTGTTGACCACCCCAGTAAACGAACAACGACTTTTAGATATGCACGTGGAATGTCCATACCCTAACGAGTTCATATATAGCCGTAGAATGCTATGGTGAATGCTATAGAGAGCAGATTTGGATGAGGGTTTGTAATCAGAGGAACACTTAGGCAAGAAGTCTTGAGCATCAGATATCTGAGTGAACGCCTAATTACAATTCATATCAACGTAAGCCTAATATGCAATCAAAACCTACAAAGGAGGAGCACGAGCATTCAAAAACTGCTTCTACCAATTCCTAGACCAGAACAATTTTCTAGGTCTTTGGTAGTTTCAACGCCAAGTTAGGAAAGCAAATTATCAGTTCCGAAAATGGACTCAGAGCAATGACTTCGCGGCGGGCGAAAGGTCAACATAGCACGTAACATACATCCACAAAGGAACCTGATCAAAAAACCGTCGACCAGTTTGATCATATTGCAAGACACAGAACTCTGAATGCCTCAACATTTCAAAGAGCCAACATCGACTCAGATTACTACTGCCAAAGTGCGAATGCGAATGAGCCGGATGCCAGAACACCGAAGAATCGCAGTCGCAAGAAACTGCTAAAGATCTTTTTATTGAGTCTTTAAAAATCGCTTGAGAAATCACATGATGCCAGCATCAAGCGCAGAAGACAAGTGACGATATTGTAAGCAAGTAATTAGAGACGTCGCATTTGATTTGCTAAACTTTACCTGACTATCTCATCAAAACTTAGAAAGGAGGACAAGAACTACTCCCGAAATCCACAAGTAAAAGAGGCGAGAGGAACATCGGCTTCTAAAAAATAAGAAAGCTGAGAAGCGTCGGATCGGGGCCATGGAGAGATTCTTCTGCAGAAATGGTGTTCGGAAATTCTAGCAAAATTGGAACGAAATTGGATTACGTGGCGAATTATCAAAAGCTACCGGGATTGTGTTAGTAAAAATCATACACCAACTCATCTGTGAAATACGAGTATAGTCGGATAAAAGTGTGGTCGGCGAATGGAATCTTACCGCTTCGGTTTGGATAGACAATCCGGTAAAGGAAGACCTCGCCTTAGTTGGAGCGCTTTAATGGAAAAGCAACTCAGCCAACTGAGTGTGGACTGGAGGCTATTATCGCAAGATTGCACTTAGTTGAAAAGCTGTTGGTTGACGTTCAAGTCTAACCCGGACTTTGTTTTTTTTTTTTTTTTTTGAACAGAGAACTCAGTCAAAAGACTAATCCATTATACTCCTTGGATGTTCCTTTTATTGGAATTACGCCTTATATTAGTTATATATGGCCTACGAAAGCAGAACTCGTCACATCAGCTCCGAGTACCTGCAGCCTGATTCAAACGTAGCGTGGACATTCGCTGAGATAGTGTTCGGCAGTGTCATCATCGCTCTCACAGCAAGCGTCGCAGGATTGTGTGTCACTTATGACCAGAACACTTGGTTGTTCAGCAAGAATGTAGTGCCCTGTCACGATGCCATTTAGGATAGCAAGAAAGTCGATGGACGCTTAGAGACGTCGGTAGCATTCGTTTGCGGTCAACTTGGATAGCCATGACAGCTGCTAATGGATGATGCAGGCAGTTCCAACGCAGATTCGGATTGCGAAAAACTTTCCTGAACCTTGCCTAGCAAGTTCATTGACATGGAACGCAGACAAGAGTCAGTAAAATCAGCCTTCCGACTGCGGTTAAGGAAAGTTTTGCATTCTCGAACTAGCTTGGAAGTCGTCAGAGGATTTGACAAGACTTTAAGCGCTGCTTAGCTGTTGCTACAGATGTAAATACTTCGCCTCTCCCACCGATTCGTCACAATATGTATAGTTCATTGCCATCTGGGTTGTGTATATCTCCATTTGGAAGACGTAATTTTGGTAAAGGGGAGTAAAGGATCCTCGATCGGTCCGTGATGACCCGACTACATTCTCTTCCTGGCACAGATTCTAGTCGAAACCCTTCACCGGTACAGGGAAAGTAGATTTCATATTTTCCCACCAACAGGAGCTCTGGTGTCGTTGGATCAGACGGAATGTCCATAAGGCCAGAGTCAAAAAAAGTGCGAGTGTAGCCCATGATATAAATATCAAGGGGAGGGAAACTCATTAATGCGTCTATGGAGCCGAGGCGGAATGTTCTTTGCAATACCCCCAAAAAGCCGAAAGCGCCTTGAACGTTACTTTTCAAAGTTGGAGAAACGGATGTTGATTTCGCATTGGTAGGCATGTTGCATCTAAGAAGAAGTTTGCTATCCAAGATGGAATCCAACTACTTTTTAACTTTGGGGAAACGGATGATGATGCGGCATTGGTAGGCATGTTGCATCTAAGAAAGAGGATACCTTCGCAATATCTTGACGAGAGTGTAGTCATCTTTTCCGATTTTTGGTTTAAAGGATATTCCCAAGGTTTCGGTATGTATGCCACCAGCATGCTAGCGGTTAAGATTCTCTTCAGCTACCTTTCTGAATTTTAACTGGATATATACCATCGGTGCTAGGCGACTTGAAGCCAACAAAGGAAGAGTGTCTGATGGCTTCAAACGTCACCACAATCGATGGTAGATATCAGCTATGTGATATGTTACTCAACTCAGTTGCAGCTCCGTTTTCAGGAGCTGGTTGTGAGTTGGTTTTGATTAAGTTACCTGGGAAGTGAGTCCTAAAATGAGACAGAGTCTCTGCTTTGACTAAGTGTTTGGCATAAGCCATTCGAAGTGATTCCAGTGTGGCTGATTTGCTATTTGTCACTGTCCTGCTAGTTTCACCAACTGTTTTTTACGATTAGGCTCTTATATTCGTTTTGATTCCTCCAAATTGGTCTTAGGTGACTTGTTTAGAAGTTTTTTTAGTTTCCATACGTGTCAGCTCAAATCACCATTCAGGTGCTGAATAGCTTCCTCTAGCGTTTGTTTTGCTCTGAGTTTAGGGGTTGGGGTCTGAGTAAATGACTTCCTTTGTTAATAAGACGTGTCATATGTAATCCTGAATTAACATTCGTGTCTTTTGTGCTTTCTGGGCATCGTATTTACGCAGAACTCAGGAGTCCTTCTGTCTTATGATTATTATTGCTGAGTAAAAGCTGTACTTACGTTTAGTGTCATCTGAATTCCTGGCCGTATGGGGTTATGAATGGTTTCTATGCAAGTCTTCTATCATTGCACATAATTGACGGAAACTCTCAAAATAGTCCAAGGATTCGTTCTATGACATAAACAGCCTGTGGATACATAAGTTCCTTTTGTTTTTGCTTTTTTATGGAAAAGTGAAAAGGAACTGTATCTACACACGTAACATCGTTGGATTCTATCAAAAAAGCCATCCGTACACTCCAAATGAAAACCAGTACCTGCCTCCGTTCATCGTTTACGTAAAAGGCAATTTCTATAGAAGAATTACAGACTAGTTTATTTCTGTGCAGCTACATTACGATTCCCCAAATTATTTAGGTCATCGAATGACTATATTCAAAGGCTGCCGAAAGCCAGATAACATTCAGGTGCTTATGTATACTCGTACGTCCATCAACGTCAACAAATTCATCGATACTCGTGCATGTGGCTTTTTAATCCTTTTTTCTGTTTCGCTTATAATCAAAATCAATTGGGGAAATGTTCATCCCAATGATTGTTCATCTGAAACTTTTCAACAAGGACACTTCAACACAAACTTGTTTGATTATTGTGTTTTTTGTTTATTCATATAATCCCAACGGGTGGCGGTGGAGGTATAAAAACCAACAATGAATGAGTAATCTTTTCCATTCCACTGAACGAGGAATTAAAAGCCCATCAGTGAAATTTTTTTGGAATCGTTTGCTGATCCATTAATTTTTTTTTATTTGATAACACTGGTGATTCTTTGTGAATTTGTAATTCCATCCCTAGTCCTGGTGATGAAAGGATATACCCAAAAAAAAAAGGAAGGTATTCTGGTAACGTTCAACAAACATTCGGTACGTGATGGTCCTAGGAGACTGAAATCGATATTTGTAGCTTCTGAGCAATGCGGGCTGTTGGTGGAGACCAACTGAACAAGTCGCATAGTATGGGGTATACTCGTAGTTTTGGAAGAAATAGTTTCCCATGGAGCGTCATTAGATGTATTCAGTGCAAGAAGGACTTCCTTAAGCAGTGATAGTTCCATAATTGTGTCTATTAAGACTCCTGTTCAAAGAAAACGAATGAAAAAAGTTAGACATGCATTACAATCGATCGTCATCGGAAGAAATTCCCTTCATCGTCCAACAGTTCTTGTTTGTGAAGTCTTCTGTATTCAGATAAGATAAAAGATTCCTGTTCCTGCTCCTGCTCTAGGAAAAATCCAACACCAACACTTGAAAGACATGTTGAATGACAGCCTGTGGGTAAGATATGCCAGCATGTTCCGGCCAACGTTTCGGATTCGAATCAATATTCAAGTTTGTTTTGTATTCCGGTCCGTTGTCATGATTAATTGGAACATTGGCATTTAAGGCAGCCTCCTCATTTTTTTTTCCAACAAATTCGTCTTTTGTCCTTTTGTCGAATAGGATTTTTGGCATCACGTTTTCTTCTTCGATAACGTTCATATGGAAGAGACTTACGAGTACTTCTTTAGCCTTTAAGGGTTTTTCTGTGTTTTATTACCTTCTCCTCGTGGCAATATGTAAGGAAATAATGGAATGGGTTGCATGTATTTACCTTTACCGTTGTTGTTACTTATTTTATTTGAAAAATACAAAAAAAAAAAAAAAAAAATGGCAAATTGCCTTAAGTCCTTGTGTTGGGGGAAATTGTTGACGATTATGTTTTATTCACTTGGTAACGGCTGGATGTTGTTGTTGTTCGGGGGTGGGGGGTGAGGGGGGGCGGAAGGTTTGACCTTGATTTTTGCATGATACTTTTGTTGATTTTCTAGACACAAAGATAGGCAGATACAATGACATAGAATGATGGCTGATGTCTATAAGGAGGGTGAAAATTGTCGTTGTATTATCGTGATTTTAAATTGAGTTTTATAAAATTTCAAGTAACAAAGGATTTGTTCAGGAGGCAAAGCACTCATGCATTGTTAAAGGCCAAACTGGCAAAAGAAAGTAAACCTCCACCCACATACGGATTAGACAAACAAATTCTAACATTGCCATTGGGGGATTATAGGGATTTAAGCTCTTTAACGGGTAAGACTTACATATGTGTACTTTGTCAGCCATCTATAATGACGAGGTTGATGGTAAACCCACATACTTGTACATGTGTTTCAGCACATACAGATTTTGCTAAAAATGCCAAGAAAGAAGTTCAGCTTTTTGTTTTTGTTTGACTATTTCAAGGATGCTCAGTCGCGGCTGTCAGTCTATGTGTAGAAATAATTAGTTACTGTTGCGTTCAGGAGAATTCCAAGAATTATTTATTTTGGCTGCTCGTTTTGGCTTTTATTTTGAAGCAGACAAGAGTCTAGGATAACGATGTGTCTAAATTAAAATCACCACCGCATCTGGAACGAAAATGGATAAGGGTTTGGTAATGTGGTAAGGAAATGCGTATATGTACAATATACCCCTAAACACATGCATTGATGGATACAGAATAGAAGCCACTTTGGTTTCAGGTTCCGATCTTTGAACATGGAATGCGGCGTCAAGGAAAATCGGATCGCGGAAATACTCGTAGCGTTGTATAAGTGTGGGAAAAGTGCTGGCCAAATTTTTGATTTGTTAAAACCAATAGGTATATCGAGAATGTTTGTTTTTCGGGCTATCAGTTGCTTCTGTAAACTGTTGAACGTAGAGGACCGGCCAAGAAGTGGTCATCCACGCGTCAACCGTACATGTGCGTTAGTATAACCCGCACGTGAACGAATTCGCAGAAGTCTCCTTCGAAAGCAGAAAATCATGTCAAAAGAACTGGAGATATCCTACAGATCCATGTCAAGACTAATTCGGGATGATCTTCACAAGAAAGCCTATCGTCGCCCTCATCTGTTAAAAATTAGACTGATGGCATGTGGGTACAATTTTTACTGTGAAAGAGGTTTTCAAAGGAAGCGGAAAAATTTGTTCCACGGGTTCAACGTGACCATAATTCTGATTCCGTAATGGTCTGGTGGGGAGTATCTCACCAAAGCATCACATCTCTCCACTTCTGTGAAAACGGGTGTAAAAGTTTACCAAAAAGATGTGTTAGGGGGTGTTGTGACGCCGGCGCACAAAGCAAAAATCACACAAGAGTGGCCCAGGGTAGTTATTCCTGGTTTTATACGAGCGGAAGATTGGCCACTAATCCACTGAATTACTGTTTGTGGTCATAACTAGAGAACATGGCCTGCAAGACTCCTCACAGAAATTTGGAAAGCTTCAAAACAGCATTGGGAGCAGCAGCGTTATCGATATCCACAGGTCAGTGCGTGCAACTACGAGTTTTGTCTGAAAAGTTTCTGCAACGTAAAGATAGCGGCACTCGTCAATAAAGGCTAGTGAATGCTAGTTATGCATCTTTTGACAGTTACTTACCGAAGTTTCAGTCATTTTGGATGCGCAGTTTTTAGTTGAATGGAAAAAATTGAGTGTCGAGCTGTTATTAAATTCTTGTTTTTGAAAGGCAATACGCCTACGCATATCAAAAATGAGTTGGAATCTATGTATGGGGACTCTGCAGCATAGTTTACCACAGTGAAATTTTGGGCAGCTGAATTTAAACGTGGCCGTAAAAGCTTGGGAGATGATGAACGTTCGGGACGTCCAAAAACTGCAACCACTGACGATAACATTGCTAAAGTTCACCAAATGGTGTTAGACGACTGCCAAATTAAAGTGAGAGAGACAGTAGAGATTATGAAAATGTCCAAAAAATATGTTTGTTACATATTAAATCAAGATTTAGGCATGAGAAAGCTGTCCGCGCGTTGGGTGCCGCGTTTGCTTACGTTAGAACAAAAACGTGTTCGAATCAACATTTCCAACGCTCTGTTGGCGCAGTTTAGGCGCAATAAATCCAAGTTTTGGCGCCGATTAATTACTGTAGATGAAACTTGGATACACCACTATACGACCGAAACAAAAATTCAGCCAAAACAGTGGACTGCAAAGGGCGAGCCGGCTCCAAAAAAAGCAAAAACTGTTTTTTCGGTTGGGGAAGTGATGGCGACTGTTTTTTTGGGATAGTAAAGGAGTTATCTTAATCGATTATCTTCAAAAAGGAAAAACCATTACAGGAGCATACTACGCATCATTACTTGCCAAGCTGAAGGCAGAAATTGCGGAAAAACGGCCACATTTGCACAAAAAGAAAATCTTGTTTCACCAAGACAACACGCCGCGTCGTCTCACACCTCAGCGGTTGCCATGGCGAAAATCCATGAGTTACAGTTTGAACTGCTTGATCATCCGCCTTATTCACCAGATCTAGCCCCAAGCGACTTCTTTTTGTTCCCTCATCTAAAAACTGCGCTCGAAGGGCAGAGATTTTCGTCAAATGAGGAGGCAATCACCTTCGTGAACAACTATTTTGCAGAGAAAAACGCCAAGTACTATTTGGACGGGTTAGAGAGATGGGAGTATCGCTAGGAGAAGTGTGTAGAGTTACAAGGAGACTATGTAGAAAAATAAAAGAAAATTTTGAGAAAAAATGTCTTGTATCATTGTTCGGTCGGAAACTTTACATACAACCCTCGTATTATCCAACGGTCGCAACGCTTGAAAGCTTGTATTAAAGCAAATCGCACCTATTTCGAGTGATATTATTTAACTAATATTATGGACAACTACTACTCATTATACTGCAACTGCTGCAATATATGCCAAGTGTAATTGTGACCCACAAAATACGCTGGATGGGTATAGATTATGTATATAAAGGGTGTTTTTTTTAGAGGTATACAAATTCAATATGAAATAAAACACTTGAAGCTAATGTTAATGTCTATGATATTATTCATTCAATAGATAATTTTATGCCATTAGTGTTTAAGTATGATATCGCGCATATGCGCGCCACGACTGGCTCGAATAAAGCGCAATCGTGAAACTCGATTTTCGACAACTTTATCGAGCAACTGGGGCCATATATCAGCAATAACACGGCGAATGTTGACTTCCAAATCGTCCAACGTCTCTGGTTTATCGGCACAGACTGGTGACTTCATATACCCCGAAAGAAAGTAATCTAAAGGTATGAGATTACAGGATCGTGGAGGCCAGTTCACAGGCCCATTACGCGAAATTATGCGCTCAGCAAATGTTTCTCGCAATAAATTGATGGTGTCGCGCGTCGTGTGGCATGTTGTGCCATCCTGTTGAAACCAAAGCTCTGTCAAGTAAATACCATTCAACTGGGGAACGAAGAAGACAGAAATCATGTTTCTATAGCGCTCTCCATTGACGGTAACATTCTGGCCGGCGGCGTCGTCCTTAAAGAACTATGGACCGATGGTTCCACCAGCCCATAAAGCACACCAAACAGTGAGTTTTAATGGTTGTAAAGGCGTCTAGACAAATGCTTCTGGGTTTTCTCCAATCCAAATTCGGCGGTTATGCTTGTTTACATATCCATTTAACCAAAAATGGGCTCGGAGAACAAAATTTTGGATTGAAAATGAGGATCAAGCTGAACCATGTTTTCGCCCTACACCGAATCTACGACGCGTATAATGGTCACGCGGTTTCAACTATTGCACAAGCTGGATATTATGAGCTTTTCAGCCAAGATTGTTCTGTAAAATCTTCCACAACGTGGATGGGCATAGCTCCAATTGCGGTGAACGACGGCGAATCGACTCATACGGATTCTCCTCAACACTGCGTTCCACAACGGCAATAACTTCTTCTGTTCGCACTGTTTGTCGTCTTTGGGGATGCGAATTATCCTCTAGAGTCTACGTGGTGTTCTGAATAACTTGCTGAGATGGACGATTATGTTGACCGTAGCGTAGCGGACATAGCGTACGATAAGCTTGGCGAACCGAACCATGGTTTTCAAAACAAGTTTGCACAATTTGCACGCGTTGTTCTGGCGTTAATCTATTCATCGTAAAATGGCGAAACGTACTAACCACAAATCAACTTTCAGCTGTCAAATTGATGATCTGTAGAAACAGTGCTGCCAGTTTGAAAACGAAACTTTTAAAAAAACACCCTTACAGCTGGAAATTCGAAACAAGAAATAGACTTAGATCGAATCGATACTCGATTTAATCTGATTTTCTGAGGAAAGACGCTGCGATAAAGGTAAACAACTTTACGTTAAACGTCTCTTCGCGCTTAGAATGTCTAGATCTAGCACATTCTATCACAAAGGAAGTAGCCGAAATACGATTGGGCATGCCAATGAGAAAACACAAATTGCACGATGAAAGGAAACGGACCACCAAAAAGACATTCCAACGAAAAAGTCAACAGCAAACTAGTTAAAAGCTGCTTTTACACTACTACTACATCAAGCAAATGAATGACAATCATTCCTCGGAGCATTAAAACAATTTACTGATCGCATGTGACACTATCAAGAACTGTATTGAGATAAGGCAACAAATTTTGTTGGCGCAAATAATCAATTTGTCCGAATTAGAAAAAGTTATCCACACAGAAATAGCACTTACAGTTCGTAGTGAACCTGGGGCTTAATTAACAAGCCTCTTCACGAGCGCGCCACCAAAGTTGAGATCTTCCTCTACTACGTTGTCTCTCCGGGCAAGATTCGAAGACTCTGCGGGCCGGAGCATTGGTGTGCATTCGCTCTAACTGCCATATCCATATCAGGCGACTGACGCGGAGTCTTCTGACTAGGTCGATATATGGCTCATATAGTTGGTCGTTGAATCTTCTCCTTCAAAGCCTGTCAATGCAAACGGCTTCGATTATTGTACGAAAGATTTTTTCCTCGAAACGACTGAGGATATCTTTATCCGCTTTGGATAGAGTCCATGTTTCAGCGCCATAAAGTAGGACTGGGATGATCAAGGTCTTACATAGAGTCTCCCTTAGTCGAGATAGGTCCTTACTACTCAATTGCCTTCTTAGGCCAAAGAAACAGCTATTGGCAAGATCTATCTCTGCTGAGGTGTTGTTGTCAGAATTCATAGCAGAGCCAAGGTAGACAAAGTCCTTTACTACTTCGAAATTATATCTGCCCAGTTCGTCGATATTGTGTGTCCCTTCTTGTTGACAGCATACCTTAGTTTTGCCCTCATTTACTGCTAAACCCATTTGGGTACCATCCGTTTAAATACTAGCGAACGCACCGGTGACAGCTCGCTGAGTTCTCCTATTTATGTCAATATCATCGGCGTACGCTTATCTGCCGCATCTGCCGGAGTATGAAGATTTGGCCGCTTGTGGAATTCCCTGGTCTGAAACCGCACTGATAGGGACCAATCAGGTTGTTGGCGAAGGGTTTCAGACGTTCACACAATATGGCAGATAAGATCTTGTATCCGCTGTTGATGAGACTTATACCTCTATAGTTGGCGAAGTTGAGGGTGTCTCCTTCTTGTGGATCGGGCAAACGTTGCTGAGATTCCATTCATCAGTCATACTCGTACACTTTTCTGACCAGATCTCAGAACTGACTTGGAGCATTCTCTCCACAAAGTAATTTTCAGCAGCTTTGAATACCTCGGCAGGTAAACCGGCAGCTCCAGTTGCTTTGTTGGATTTCAGCTTAGATATTGCTATCCTTACTTCGTTTTGGTTAGGTGGATGGAAGTTTTGCCTATCACCGTCTAAGTTGAATGGTCTAGATGTTGGACTTCTCGCGGTTATATAGAATGCAGAAGAGGTTTTTCGCATATCGCTCAGCACCGACTGTGACTCTTCCTTCTTCATCTCTACAGGCTTCTGTACGCGTCTTCTTGCTTGGACACGTTCTTTTACCTGTTGGTAAAATTTCCGTACGTTATTTCTGGAGTGCAAGCTCGTAATAATATCTCCGATCGCACACTTCTCGGGTTTTTTTTCTTCTTTTGGGGAAGCCGATCTTCTTTCCGCCTCATTTGCGCCTAGACCTCACGAGCAGCTCTCGTTCTTCTTTGCAGCGCCGCTTTAGAACAATTCTCGTGTAGCAGTATGTGTTTGTCGGCATTTTACATCAAACCAGTGATTTCTTGGCGGTGGTCTGTGGAAACCCAGCTTATCTGTTGCGGCGTCTCTGATGGCACTTTATCAGTATTGCCACTGGTCTTCGCAACTTGATGATGGCGGCATATGTATTGTTGAGAGATTTCGGGATACACGTTCGGCGACGATTCTGGAGGTCCATAACGGTTGCAAATCCGTTGGCGCTTGGGAAATCCGCATTCGTACTTCGGCTGCAACAAGTTGGTGATCCGAGTCAATGTTGGCTGCCCGGAAGGTTCGGACATCCAGAATACTGGAGGCATGCCTTACGCCGATCGCAATGTGATCAATTAAGCATTCGATCGATTAAGCGTTTCGTAGTCCGGTGACCGCCAAATCACCTTTTGTTGAGATGAGGAAACCGTGTGCTTACGCGATATTTCGACCCGCCGAAAAGTAAATAAGCCTAAGTCGGTTGTCAGACGTGGTGTTGTATAGGCTATACTTGCCAACTGTCCTACTAAAGAGGTCCTTCTTTCCTATCGTAGCGTCTAGAAGGATTTTAACGTCATGCTTCGGACATTGCTCATATGTCTTGTCTGGGAGCTCGTAGAAAATTTATTTGATGGCGCGTCGTCCTTGTCTTTCGTAGATGAGGATTGTCATACTACTCTCGCTCACGGTCCATAAGCTCAAGACTTATTGCCTAAGGTTGCTGCGTATGACAAATCTGCATAAGGGCTGTTTCGGTTCCCAATAGCAGGTAACACAGTTTTCATTCTCCTTTTATTCGGCCCGTCCAATCGCACTTTCTGAATGGCTGTGACATCTGCGCGATAGCAGTCAAGAGCCTTTGCTAAATGTTCACCTGCACGTGGCCTGTTAAGGGTGCGAACTCTCAACAGTGATCCTGTTTTTATCTGAGGCCATTAGTTGGTTTGCCACATCTTTTTAATCTCTTTCGTATAGGGCTATGCTAATCGCCGCGCAGATCCCTCCTAGTTTATGCCATCCGTTTGACCACCTTTGACATACACTGACATGTCTCCTCTCGCTTCCTTTAGACATTCTGGTAAACAGGCGGACACTATAAAATCCAAGTACATAGTCGAAACTGCGGTCCAACCATTACAGATTGACTTTATGTGAAGTTATGCACGTAGCTCTGACAGTTGGACTACAAATCAAGACTAAAGACCTGCTCTTCCTCTTTTACTGCACGATACGACTACGTATATAAAAAAAAAGAAGAAACCCAGGTAATGAAATGATTGCATCTCTTTACGGAGAGCTATATATGTTCGGCCACTGCAGAGTGCTTGAGATAACGATGGCCCTGCCATTTCAGATGGTAAGTTGGACATTAAAAATCGATAAAACTGATTTGGAAATCAAGGAGACAATCCAAAATGGCCTCCCCTAAATCGATTTTAATGACTAGTTTCCTTCCACAACATGGCCATCTGAAAAAAAAAAGGCAGAGAACAAAAAAATCTACAACACACCACAAATGATCTGCAACATTTTTTGTTCGCCCTTTAATTTCCATCATAAATCCAAAGCATAGAAAAAAAAAGAATTCCCTCTCCAAGGACAGTTTCATGTTTCAAGAACAAAAGACTTGCTCATCCCACTGCCACCCTTAGATACGAAATAGTATCATAGTTGCCATCGTCTAACTACTGTATCTGTCTGACCTTTTCCCCACACGCGCACTCGAGATGGATTACGTTAAAAATTATTTATAGCACGAAACAATGTTATTGCTTCAACGTTTTGAATGTTTCACTGGAACGGAATCTAGCAACGCCCTACCAAACGTCTGCGGCGTTGCTACCACCGCAGCGCCGCTCTGATGGCAACACAAATAAATCCGAAATTCTTCGGTTCACTGGATGAAGGAGATTTTAATGAGCAGCGCCACTTCCCTACGGTGGTATTGTACTTGGATTCGCTTCAGATACTGTGGTGACACAGGCCACATAGTTCTATCCAAATTCAGATATGTAATAGATAAACTTTTCTGGCAATTTTCACCCCCATGAAATGATTGTATGAGTGTGTAGTGTATGTCCTCAAAATTCGAGGAGTGACTCACGGGCAAGGGGAGCCAGGTAGGGAGTGAGTGATGAGTTGGATTCCTTCCATAATTACATACAAATCATCAGAAAAGTTTATCAACGAGCAGCTCGTGTGTGAAATAAGGAACTCATCCTCTGGATTTACGAAAATCCCAATGACATGTACCCGTATCTGTGAGTGTCCCCGAGTATCCGCATCCACCATCAGTTCCTGAGATGACTCAAAGAAAAATATCTTTCTTTCGACGAAGGTGTTTTCTTTCCATCTTCTGGTACAAATACAAGAATGTGGAGCTTCCTTTATACGAGTATCTCGAGTGAAATTTATTTTCGTTCAGAGAAGTCTCTTGGTCGATTGCTGCAGGTAGGGGGTTTTGCGTTGCGATGGCCTTTCTATCTTTGGAACATGCTTGTGGCAAGCTTCTGGCACTGACATTCAAAATTTACTTTTTGTTTATTTTTTGAGAGATGATGAAAATGGTGCTAATACGAGTACTCGTATTGGGATACTGCAGATAGACACTACTAAATTGCAGATGCAATGCACCTTGAGACACGAGAATTGATTGAAAGTAATTTTTCTTCAATTAGCTCGACGACGGGGGGGAATGCTACGAGTAGATGTAAAGGAGAGGTCATTGCTTTGATGGTTTGCTTTGGCGAATTAATCAATTTGCGGCTTTTGAGTGGTTCGTGGGGAAGGAAAATATAATTATTTCGACATGTTCGGAAAAGTTTTGAAATTCGAAATTCATGTGGCGGATGGATGTGTTGGAATTGATTGAGAGTTTATATTAGCAAAGGAAGTGACGTTGGTATAGTGAATGCCGCTAAATGATAATTGTTGAGATGTACTCGTACGTAATGGAATATGTTAAGAAAATGCGTCATTCCCCGTGGTTGTAGGATTTGATCAGCTGTTATTATTGAACGAAGATTAATGGCTCTCTTGACGCATTTAAGGGTGCTTTCACGGATGTCAACACACTTAAAGCAAGGCGTCTGCATTTCCTTGAGGCCACACTACAAATTTGAACTAAGAGTACTTTGAACTAACTGATATCTATAACCACCAAGTTTGTGGCAATCAACTAAAAGAAACTAACTACAACTAGTTGTAGTTGGATTGGACAACTAACGATTACAATTGAAAGAATTTAATTGAACTAACGATTGACGACTAATAATTTTACGAGATTGGGTCAATAAGTCCCTGGAAATTAAAACATATGGCGTTGCCACTTCAAATGCAATATTTTTCTTGTCAAGAAGCATCTTCCAAAAGAATACACCCAAATTTTCAGACAGATCTGTCAAGTAGTTTTGTTGTGACAGCCATTTGAAACAGACGCCTATGAGAATTTTTTTAAAAATGGAAAAAAGTGAAAAGAATCACGATATTTTAGAGTACGTAAGAAAGTCAGCTTGAGGGTATACTGGTGAGCATTCATAGCAAGACGGGTGTTACGATTAAAGGTTTGAAGGAGAGGAATGCTACTGGCGATTTCAATGGAGCACTGGTGGTGGAAATACCGATAAAACAAAGTGACACAGCAGACATTACGTTGGTGTTCGAGGGTGTCAATTGACTGACTGATATCGATCCCAAAAGCACGCATTTTCGACAAAAGAGAGTGATGCCAAACTCTGTCAAATGCCTTAGAAATATCAAGTGCAACTATCTTGCTTTCGCCAGAATGTTGTACGCTCTGGTTCCACTTTTCGGTGAGACATGCCATCAGACCACCAGTGGACCCGTTGTTACGAAAACCGTACTCCCGGTCATTAAGAAGTTTTCGGATTTCGAGATATTTCAGCGTTTCCATGACCCTGGAAAGAAGGGACGTAGGTAAGTGCAATGGGTCTGTAGGAGGATAGAGAGGAAGATTCGCCTTTTTTAGTGACGGGCTGGACAAATAACGCTTTCCATCTGTTCGGAAAGAGTCCTAAAGAGTAGGAAGAACACCTCCTCAGAAGGAGAGGAGGTACATCATCTGGACCAGCGGGTTTCTGAATGTTAAGATCTATAAGAACTCTTACTACTACAAGAGTGCGAAAGTGGATTGAAGATTCGACGCACAATCTGGGAGTGTTAAGCTACCCGCAAAGTGTGCAGCAAGCAGATTGGCCTTCTCCAAAGAGCTGACAGCTGGAATGTAATTGTAACTGAGCGTTGGGATGGAGGATGAGGCAGAATTTCTAATGTTTTTAACAAACGACCAAAAATGCTTACTACCTTTGGAACATGTAGTATTTTTCGCCTCAGAAAGACGTTGCAGTCATTTCTGGCTCGTTTGAATTTTTTTCGGATTTCCTGTCTGGATGTTCTTATAGGACCGACAAATTTTTTCTCTAACCCTAACAGCCTCTTTACAGTTCGAGTCGTACCACGCCTTTTTTTTCGGTTTGATTCCTTTCATCCGATGAGGGATAAAGGATCGCATTCTAATGAGAATAGTGTCTATGATCATATCAGCAGAGGCACCCACGTCGTTACCAAGGAAACATAACGGACAGTTAAAATTTCTAAAGAAGCTGTGAAGTCCGCTTTCTCGTATTGCCATACGGTTGTTTTAGGAACCTTTCCTCTAACTGTGTGGCCGGTGTACAAGAAATTAGCTAATATGACACAGTGGTCCGACGAGCCTAGAGGAGGGACAGTGTACTTACCAGGGTGAGAAGTGAAAAACAAGTCCAGGGTGTTGGCGGTATGACCATCAACGTCTGGTATTCGTGTGCGCTCATTTCAAAGCTGTGTTAAGTTATTTCCCGCAGCGAAGATCACAACACACCATCCTTCGGATGTTGTTTGTCCGGAATGCCGAAGCCATCCAGAATTTTGTATATTGAAATCGCTCGTAATGACCGGCAATCTGGTTTTCTTAGCAACAGCTCCACTACTGATTTGATGGCATGTCTCACCGAAAAGTGGAACAAAAGCGTACATCAATCTGGCGAAAGCAAGATAGTTGCACTTGATATTTCTAAGGCATTTGACAGAGTTTGGCATCAGGCTCTTTTGTCGAAAATGCCTGCTTTTGGTATCGACGATTCTCTTCTTCAATGGATTAGAAATTACCTTTTGGAACGTTCAATTCAAGTTGTCTTCGATGGTTTCAAGTCTGATATTCACAAAATAAATGCTGGTGTGACCCAGGGCTACCTTCTGTCTCCGACACATTTTTTAATTTTCATCAGTGATCTCTTTTCTGCCACTTCTGATTTAATATATTCCTTTGTTGACGACAGTACTCTCTGCTTTTCATATTCTTTCTCGGACTCACGCCCCTGATCTTAGGCTGTAGAACGGGAACGACAGCGTATGTTAAGCTCGCTGTCATTAAAGCGAAATTTAAACACCCAGCCATTATCCATGAATGGCACGCACTTACATCGTCGAAACCGAAAAACTTTCCATTCGCGGTAAGTGTGTCAGTGACAACTTACGATGGAATAACCACATATTCGATGTCGTCAAAATTGCTTAGAAATTGCTAGGCTTCCTTAAGCGATGTAAGAAATACTTTTCCCCTCCTGATCTGGCCACAATATATAAAGCATTCAATCGCCCAAAATTGGAGTACAATGTCCACATCTGGTCAGGTGCTCCTAAAACATCCCTACATCTCCTAGACCGGATTCAAAACCGGTTTTATAGCTATTTCCACCACCAGTGCTCCATTGAAATCGCCAGTAGCATTCCGTCCATTCAAACTTTCAACCGTAACACCCGTCTCGCTATGAATACTCATCAGTATACCCATACCCTCAAGCCCATTTTCGGACGTGCTCTAAAATACCGTGATTCTTTCCTAAGGCCTACAACTCGCTTATACCCTGCCGATCCCTGTGTTTCCTGGTCGTTATAACTTACATACATTTAAAAACAATGTACATCGGTACCTGTCTCTTCTTCCTCTCTAAATTTGCTTCGCCCGCGCTGTGTACAAACATTTTAGGGGTACAAAGACCCCTTGACCGCGCGATGATTATAAAAAAAAAGGAACTCCAGAGACCGTTTTGAACAAAAAGGTTATACTGCGGTCTAGCTCCGGATACGTCCCAGAAAACCCTTAGAATGTGATAACCACGTCGTTAATTGGAACTGGATCCGCCAAACAGTGATTCTTTTATTGTCTACTGCATGCTGGTGAAATGATGGTGAAACATTTCAAATACAACTCCATCTTCACAATCGGAGTAGGTCTTTATGTGAAAACTAGTATCCCCATCGCATAATTCTAGACTTCATGGCCCCGAAAAAGTGAATTGTGTGCGTGTAAAGTTTCGCATAAGTCGTAAAAATTCAAAAGAAAAAAAACTTTCCAGGACTTGTGCAGTCATCTGAATTCTCTATGAGACCTCTGGTCATCATTGTTGCTTCAAGCGATTATTTCTTAACAAGTGTTCTTTGCCATTGTAAAAAAAAAAATCTTAAAAAAATAAATCACTCAACTGTGTCCTAACCGATGATGACCTGTTAACTTTTCGCCAACCAAAGCTCTGTGCAACTTGGCTAATAAATTATAAAGTCTGTAGACGTTCTCCAAACTACTCAAAGACTAACTAAAAAAGTGATGAAACAAGCAAAAAGGGCAGCGCCATCTGTTCACATTTATATACATTTTTCTTACAACAGACAGCTCTGAAAGTCCTACACTTTTTATACAAAAGCTACTCCTCTTACACGTGTTACCTTCATCTCTTCCTAATTTCCTTACACTCCTGACCAAATCGCTTTTGAACTCTCCCACAATGCTGATGTATCGTAGTAGCAAAAAGTCAAGGTTCCAGCTTGCTAACGCTCCATCATGTCCTCTACACATAGCCTCCACTGAGCATAGATAAACTTTCGAATTAAACTTTCGTAACATGGACTCAACTTTATCGTTTTCAAACGGTTCGTAGGTACTATCGTACAAAAAAAAAAACAACAATCTCACCACAGCTCCTTAATATATTCGCCATTGTGTTTTTGTTTTTTTTATTTCGTTTTTCCACGCATAACTTTCGGTAACAAAGTTGGAACTTTCTGATGATATAATAGAAGGCAAGGGAGATGTAAAACCCGGAAATATATTTCTCAAAGTAAAGTCATTTGCATTGCTCACAGGCGTTTTCCCTAAATGGGCCGGGGATCTAGTCGAGTTGAGAGTCTGGTCTACCAACAAAAAAGCCCACATAGCCGCACGTTCTCTTGTCCTGCTCCACATATTCACACATTCACAATCAGCAACCATTACCAAGTTGTTTATGGGAATTATGTAAAAATCGGTACCCGGTCCCGGTAGTGTGGTGACCCCTGTTTGTGATTTATGTTCACCAACTCTGACTATATACCTAATCTCTTTAAATGTATCTGGGTTTGTGTGATGGCTTTTGGGGGGTTTTCCGTTTCCCTTTTCCGTCATATTTCCCCCTTGATACTGAGCACTAATGCCCTACTACCACGCGGAGATAAAGCACACCTACCAATCGTCCAATAACCGAAAACAAAAAAAAAAAAAAAACATCAAACCCACCACCCTTAAAACAGAGTGTGGTGAGTATTCGTATCTATTATACGATATTTAGACCCACTGCACACCCTGTTAGTTGACGTCATTACAAATTCAAGTTACTCATGAATGCAGCATTTAACGTAGTGTAGGTAGAGGAGGTATAATTTAATAATAGGGTGGTGGGTCCTTGCAGGTCAGGATAGCCAACGGTGTCCTGTGCAGTTAGCGGTAATGCTTTGTCATTGTTATTCCATCACTATGGTTGACATTTTGCTTGTGGTTCTGCAACTAATTGGAATTTTCAAATGACAACCGGGAGGGAGACAATGACATTTGTGAGGGTGTTCCCTAGCAACTGTTTGCACCCCTTCGAAACCGCCCTTTCTATAGCCATAGAGGTTCACTCCATAGTTACAGCGGCCAGGGTATGTTCATTAATACACTCACTATTCGTAACAATGTTATGATTGATTAAGTTTCGATTTAGTGATGCGCGGACTGGCCGCCATTTGAGTTGGTGGCATGGAATTTTCTTGACACACCACCTTGCCTGGTTTCCTGTCTGTTGGAGCTGCAGCAGAGCGTATCTTAGCGCGAACACCATCATCTATTGAAATTGTACAAGTAGTTATGCAGCAGTTACAACAGCAAAGCAACAAGATTCGGATAGTGCGCGCTTCGATTCAATTAATTTTCACACGCTGCTGCTATTGTTCGAGTTATGCAGCGAAATTGGATATTTTTGTTTGTTTTAATGGGATTGAGCGGTTTGAGGGGGGAGAGACTGACTGACTGAAATCGTTTCCGTTCTGAGGTGCAAGTGTGAATTGACTGAGGAGGGGGGCTGCAACTGGTTTTAATTAAGAACGTGAGGAGTGATTAATTTAATTTTACGAAAATAAATGCCACTGCTCCTAAAGTTAGGTCTATTGGTGGAGAGTTGGAAATATTTGAATCGTGCCTCAAGGACTGACAGATGGCGATGACAAGTACGAGGGTACTGACATGAATTAAGTGTTTGTTTTGTTTTAAAAGGTACGTGTGGTGGAAGTGCGATTGCAATTGCAGAATGTAGGTCATGGACTTTGAAATTGAGAAGAAGTTTGCTCGGTTTTTGGAATAGACAAATAAATTTTTACGTTTTACGGATTCCAAGAATAGAAAAACTTCAATCTGACATTGATTACAGATTTCGAGGAATTTTTATTTGCAGGTCAAAGAAATCTTAATTTCAGCTCATTACATGGCATGTTCCAGGTACAATGGTTCAATGCTATTTAAAGAAAATGAGTCTCTGTAGAGCCAATTCCCTTCAAGACATGTCTTGTGACGCGAAAAGTTTTGCACTTTACTGACTTTGTCGTTTCTCTTAATAACGATTCGTCGAAGTCTGTTAAAAGACCAGTCCAATATACCCTATTCTACGCCGTTCACTGCGGCATGAGATGCATTCACTCGACACCAGTATGTGCCGTCGCGTACATATGTTATAGCTTCGAGTGGTGTTCTTTTCTTCTTAGAATGCTTATAGTAAAGGCCCATTGTATAACATCGTTAAAATGTCCGCTGCGGGTTCTCTGGGTGCCGCGCATCCGAAATGTCCAATTTTCCATGATTCTAGCGCATAATTTGACCGATGGCATGGGCTATGTTGGCTTTGAGGGCCGCTGTGCTTTATGGTTTATTCGCATAGACCTGCGACTTCAGAAAACCCCACAAGAAAAAGTCGAACGGGGTTAAATAGCACGAACTCAGCGGCCAATTCACCTCGCCTCCACGTGAGATGACCACGATCTCAAATCTCTCGTACAGAATTTCCAATGTGGCGTGAGCTGTATAGCACGTAGCGCCGTCCTGTTGAAACCACATGTCGCTGGTATCCATATCAGCAAGTTCAGGCCAAAAGAAGTTGGTAATCATTGACCTATAGCGCTCGCCGTTGACGGTGATAGTCTTGCCCACGTTGTTCTCAAAGAAATATGAACCGATGACGCCGCCAGCCAAAAATCCACACCAAACAGAGATTTTTTAGGGATGCATTGGACGCTCTTGGATCTCATGTGAATTGGTATTGTCCCAAATTCGTCAATTTTGTTTATTGACATAACCATTCATCCAGAAATGGACCTCATCGCTGAAGATGATTTTTCGATGAAAATTAGGCCCAGTTTCCAACTGCTCCAGAGCCCATTCAGCGAGCACACGTCATGGTCTATGGTCGTTTACCTTCAGCTCCTGGGTCAGTTGAATTTTGTACGGGTGCAGGCCCAAGTCACGACGCAAAATACGCCAAGTTGTGGTCTGCGAAAGGCCGAGTTCTTTTGAGCGACGCGAAATCGACTGCCTCGGATTCTCCTGCACACTCTCGCGGACAGCGGCGATGTTTTCGGCAGATCTTGCGTTTCATCAACGTCCGGGTGTTGGTTTATCATTTACTGAACTAGTGGACTCAAATTTATCCAACACACTGCGAATAGTCCTCTCGGTAGGACGATTATGGCGACCGTAAAATGGGCGAAGTGCGTGGAACGATGCCCGAACAGAACACCCAGTTTGGTAAAACAATTTTATCATTTCCACGTGTCGTTGAACGCTAAGTCCGTCCATGGTGATTTGGCAAAACAGACTGAATAAATCACAGCCAATTGGACAGATGTAGCTTCAACAATATGGCCGCTATCAGCTGTCAAAATTCGGAAGTCCCTATTGAAAGACCCTGTATAATCCAACAATGGCGCTCACATACCCAAAATGGAATAGAAGACGGTTTCATAGTAGAGGCACAAGCTTTGGAAAGGGGTTGTACTTAAATTGGATCACGACTCTGAACATCCAAGACAACGAACTGCATGTAATCACACTGTTCACTCTAGATACTGCTCAAAAGTTGAATCTGATTCAACAGAAATCCTGATGTTGCTCACAGTACTTTCACTTTAAACCGATAAGCGATCGTTCCGGTATGATTCAAATGAGAGCCACAGTCTACAAAGCGGCTTGGATAAGTTTTATGAGCGCAAGGAAGATTACATAGATCAAGTGCACTATGCGTGGTGAAATTGTACTCGAGGTGTCCAATATTAAGTCGTTAGCGCTTTAGTAAAATGAAGTAGCCAGACTCTACAGAAAGAGGTTCAGCGAAAGACCCTCCAGATATGGATTCACTATCACTACCACGGGCTCCCGACCCGTGAAGAGTCTCTTCCATCCTCTGCGATCTCAGGCACGGTGCTTCCAGTTATCCAAACCAAGCGAACTGGAATCCGCGATGGCTTGGCCTTTAAAACGGAAGTTCGGCCTTCCTTTTCATCTCAAACCTGGGGGCTGGGAAGCGAAAATCGTCTTAGCTGGAGCAATATTGTCCATTCGCTCGATGTGGCCGAGACAATGTAGTCGACGTATCTTGGCTACATCCAAATCTTGATACAGCTCATAGAGTTCGCGGTTGTATCTTCTTCTCCATTAGCTCTCCTCGCATTCAGGACCAAAAATCCGTCGAAGAATTTTCCTTTGGAAGGAGCCCAGTATCAGTTCTCCCTGCTTGCTTATCGTCTAGCACTCGGCGCCAAGACAAGGGTTTTGTAACACATACTTCGAGTTAGAAGTTTTGAAGCCAATTGCTTTGAGAGATCGACGTAGCAACGGTTTCCAAGGATACTGACACAAGGGTGCCATTCGTGAAGTTCACGTTTACTGCGAGGCAGGAGTTCAGCTATCTACCAAATTGTTGCTATCAATAGTGAAATTTTGTCCTAGGTGGTGGACAGATGCTGGTTTGTTTGTTGATAGACTTGTCCTCGTTTACTTCAAGGCCAACAAATTTCGCCTGTTCTTCAATCGCTGTGAAAGGCTCTATCACCGCATGCTGGTAACGACCGATGATGTCAGATTTCAATATATCGCCCGCATATTCCACTAGCTGAAAAGTTGTGCATTCCGTGTTGACACCTGCCCTGCGCACTATCTGCTCCAGAACGAGATTGAACAAGTCACGTGATCGCGCATCTCCTTGCCGAAATCCAGAGCACGTTTCAAATAGTTCGGAGGAGCTACTTCCAAATTGCGCATTGCAGCGCATTTTGCCGGGATCCCGAATCCGGCCATCATCTCATATAGAGCATATGCGGCTTTGAAGTCAATGAATAGGTGGTGAGTCTCGACCTTTACAAGCATTTGTCTCAGTGTGAAAATGGTTGATGATTTGGTGCATGCTCCTTACCAAAGCATCGCTATCGTATTTAAAGACCTCCGCTGGTAGGCCGTCGGATCCTGAGGCCTTATTGTTCTTAAGCTTTTTTATAGCTAAACCTACTTCACTGGGCTGGGTGGTGGAACTGCTTCTTCATTGACTATCACTCTCCTTACATGATGTTCATTTAGCAGCTGCTGGAAATGCTGCTTAAGCACATCTATAATCCCCTGTGCTTCGGTTTCCTTCGCAGTTTCGAAAAGCCTGTGTTCCAGTTTTGAAGCCAGCCGCTTGGCCTTCTTGTAAAACCTCCGGTTTATTTTGAAGAATATGCCGAACCAAAATCCACATACTTGAAAACTCTATCGAGGAGAACTTTTGCCACCTTTAGGACGGGGCTTGTCTGGACTTTTAAATCATATTGAGGACCATAATGCCTCCAAAAACGCTCCAGGTAATACAACATTAGCTTACAAAAGAATTCACTTAGTGACCTGTCTAACGATAACCGAACCAGTGAGTGGATGCTCCTCTTTCAGAAGTGAAAATGTCGGCTCTGATCATTGTGCCACATGGGCAAAACAAAAAGCTTAATGTTATGTCCCGTATTACCACTTAGCATATCGAAAGGCTATCGTAGACAATTGAACATAATCATCATCGGTAACCCAATCAAGGAAGTAGCAGGAACAAATTTGGGCTTCCAACGATCTTAGAGAAAAAAAAACAGAGCTACAATGCAAAGTACACCCAAAGGAAACGAGTACCCGAAAAGGAACACAAAAGATCCAGCAACAAAATTCAGCATAAAAAGCAGAGAAGCCAATACAGAGCGCTATCTCAAGGAAATCGAAGTTTCCAGCGATCTGAGGGCTTATTGTGTTTTTTACGGGAATGTTGTCAACCCAATTCGTAGATGCATTTACGCAACAACTAAGCATTTCAGGGAGTTCTAGGATTCGAAGCTAATCCTGTCAGCCGTGAAGAAAGAGCAATTCCTGTTGCTTCTGTGCACCGATGGCAAATATCAGTTGCGCTCTGAACAAAACCTTCACTCCATGCCGAACTCTGGCATACATGACGAACTGAAAATGTAATTACACAATAATAAATAAGGCGAAATAGATGTTAAGTCCTAGGAACTTCAAGTAGACACCTTTTGAGTAGATTCCAAACACTTTTCAATTCTTGGACAAGCCATGGTAAAGTGGACATGATACGCAAATCCTATGTACTCAACTCCTCATCGTATAACCTTCAGCCATGTTAACGCTTTACAAAAACATAACAAATACTTGTCCTTGTCGTCACTCATCAGAATCTCAATTGACATGAGCAGTCTTCCACTCGTCGAACCACAGAATCGCAACTATCACTTAATTCGCAAAATACTGTCACGTAAATGATTGACACTAATGAGACCAACTTAGTTCGTTGTAATTTCCTAACTCATTACAAGGATATGTCTGTCAGATAGCCGCACACAAGTTGTATACAAATTTAACAAGCCATTTTCTCCGGCAAATGCTTGCTGTTGTAATTCCTTTTGGGACATGTCCTTGATTACATAGACCAATCACTGAAATTTCGAAACCTTCCTTCCGACCAGGAACACCATAATTCATTCAAAACAATCTCCCAACCTCGAATTTCAACTGTGAAATCTGGAAATGTTGTAATCTCCAGCTTCCATGTCGGTTATTGCTTTGACATTTCAAATTGTCATGTCGCTTCTCCTGTTGCCGAATACACACGAGTACTCGTCGTAAGCCCGTTTGTGATTCTGTAGTTTTCGACTAAAAATACATGAACATACAGTCTCCCGAGCTCATGTTTGGATGTGATTAAAACCAAGGAATTGGGGAATTACGCAAGAGAAAGGACATCACCACCACCACCACCACCACACCACCAGACATCAGGCAATCTTTGTCCTCAATCATATCCGTCTATGTACGTCAACAAAATCATAATCAGATTAGAGACAGTTAAATCTGTGGGGTTTGCGTTTAGTAAACTCCTCTTGGCCATGACTGGGGAGTTTAGATAGGTCAAAATGTATGGCCTCCACTACGATGATAGTGTTGTACATAGATCCTTGTAAATCCATCGGCTCAAACTGTTCCTGTGACAGGCGGGCACACGAAAACCAATTGGCTTTTGTGTCATCGATTTATCATCGCCCTACGAATATTTGATCCATTTGGAGGAGTCTTTATGGAGGCGATTCTACACGTACACGTACTCGTATTCGGATTATTTTAACATCAATATGACGAATGTCTAGCTCATGCTCATCAAAGCAACAAAATAATTGGTTTTTGTACTTTTTATGGGATCACATTATTTTCCATTCCCTGGCCGGATGTTTGTGGTGCATGTATCTAAACTCATCTAACCGAATAAGATGGAGGAGGAAATTGCGCTGGTGCTCCTCATTAAATTTTTGGCAATAACAATGCGGTGTATGGAGTTTTTGTACCTTTCGCGTTTGAAGAAAAACAATTGGGAGCACTACGTTGAACGGTGAAAATCCATCCATAAATCATGAAGCCTTTCTACGGATTCATGCACAATTGCGTTTTTGCATCCAATGTGCATGTGTTACAATGTCGCGTTGTTTGAGAAGAGTCAGGCGATATCGGGTGGAAGAACTTTAGTTTAAGAACGAGTGCATACGGATACGAATAGCACAAAAGTTTTCGATATGATAATCCATCACGCGACGCAGTGGCATTTTGAAAGCGTTGAATGCCTCACGTAGGGAAATGGAAAAGTTTTCGATCCCTTGAATGGAATTGGATATCATAACTAACTTACGTATGTCAGGATTCCTCTAGTTGGTTCTTGGTTTTCTATTACATCTACGCCATCGCCATCGTGTGCGGCTTCTGCAGCATGTCGCATGTTCTGTCCACCTCTTTTTTAGTTGCCGTGATTCCTCTTGGACAGATTTGAGCCATGTACTTCTCGGTCGAACCGCTCTTCTTCGATCTCTGATAAAGTTGTTTGTTAGAGATATGATCGCCCCGAAAAATCCTTAATATGCTTAGCAGTGGTGGTCACTTTCCATGTGCTGCACCCTTATAACAGAATGGGTTTAATGTAAGAACACTTCAATCGGAACTGGGTGTGTAAGTATTTGGAACTTTCTTCAAACTGAGACTGGATTGCCTATATGTTCTTCCAAGATATCGCTCTCAATCATCTCCACCGATTGTCCCCCTATGCAAACTTGAACTGATGAGGTCGGATCGAGGTACATGACTGCTATAATTGCCGAGCTAATTTCCGACTGCTACCTCTTTTCATACTCTTGATGTCACTTCATGGATGTTCATGTAGGAATACAGTGTAGTCCAGAAGTTAGAGTCCATCGATGCCGCGGTTTCCCTCATCAGGGCAGCATGCAACACAGCTCTTATTGCTTATGAATGCAAAGAGCAATGTGTAACCCCGTCTTCGTCCACTTTGCATGATAATATCCTCAGACTATCTCTTCTATGCAGTTCCATACCAGATAAACTCTCCGTTGCTACTGTCCAAAGCCTGTTCGGATCGGTAAACAAAAGGTGAAGTGGAAATCGGTATTTGATGATGATCCGCAGGGATTTAAGTGATCAACACAGGAGGATTCAGTTCAGGAACCAGCATGTTCTGCATCGATTGTATCTTCTACAGGGTGACTTACTCGACCTCCAACTTTTTAAAATGCTATAATTTTTTTATTTTTTGATAAATTTTTGTTGTGCCAAAGCGAAAAATGTTGGAAAATACATCAATTTTCAAATTGTATCAGTAGTTTTCAATATGTCCACCTTTGGCGCGAATAATGGCCTTGAGACGGCCGAAGAAAGCATCGCACGTTGCAAGCAAGTGGCTCTGCGGTATTTTGGCTCATTCCCGGCGAAGTGCTTGTTTGAGGTGGTCCAAACTTTGGACTTCGCCTTCAAAATACCCCAGACAGAGAAATATAACGGATTTGCATCCAGAGGATTTGCAATCCATTGTGTCGAAGAAATGAAGTGTGGAACATTGTTTTTTAACCAATCTTGGTTGACGTGCGTTTTGTGAGACAGTGCCGAGCCTTGTTGAAATGTCCACGTCAATACTGCCTCCAAGACAGTTTCACGGGATACGATCCCATTAATTTTGACGCCACGAGCGGAGAGCAACCATCGGCGGTTATGGCGGCCCAAACCATCACCATCGGTGCTGCCTGCTTTCTGATGGCCGTCCAAAGGTGTCAATTTTCGAAGCACCTCTCTGGCAAGTAAACTCGGTCATTTTGTTTGTTGACATGCTCGATAACAAATGGCGGCTCATCGGAAAAAACCAAATTCGGCAACTCACCACTTTCGTGCAAGATCGTGTGCTTTTTGGAACTTCAATGGCTTGAGCCCAAGCTCATTTTTCAGTATATGTTGCATCCGTTGCCACAATATGTTGAACTCACGAGCCATTTTTCTTCCACTTCGACGCAGATTTCGCTCAATTCGAGCCTTCACTTTCCGAACCATTTCTGCCAATATTGCTGTTTTTTTATGACCACCTCCATGGCGTTTTGCAACGCTGCCAGTATCAAGGTAACGAGCTATGGTTCGAGACACAAATGATTTATTCACGTTGAGCTGCTGGAGGGATCTAACGATAGCTACTTGTGGTTTTACAGCCAAATATAGAGCAATCACGCTATCACGTTTGAATTCCATCGCGGATAAAATTTTTTCAACACAACTGAGACGCAAATCGTTTAAAAGGCTTGTAAATAATAAAATTATCTGTCATGTGACAAAATTTGAGCTCACTGTCATGAACGGTTTGGAAATTATAGCAGTCTGAAGTTGGTTGCAGTTCCAGCCATTCAGGGTGTAGATGTTGTTCCAATCATAGCCATAAGGCTTCCTCTTTAAGGGGTTTGGTAATTATTCCCTTTTTCGACTCATTGGCAAAACTCCTTCCCAAATTCTTCCCACAAGAAAATATATGAAGAAGCTCTGCTGCTGTTGTCGGCGCTGCTTGGGAAAGATTCATGGAAGTACGAGTACTATCAAGTACCTCTGTCTGGTCTTCCGAATCTACCCGGAAATCAGGCTGATTTGAAAGGAATCTCTGGATAATATGCGATGATCTTCATCAGAAATTAGTGGACCTCTGTTAAAGGGTTTAATTCGATGTTGGGTAGAGGGTTGAGCACCTGCCAGCTCTTTAGTGCTTCGGTACACGGTTCTGTTATCAAATCTGCTCGCTGCTTACCTTGGTTGTAGTTACACTTACTACGTCTCACGCCACGACGCACTTCTCCTATCTTCACGTCATATAGAGACTCAAACCTCCACCGCTTAAATTTAATGTGGGCCGTATGTTACCTACGTTTGTCGGAAAACCAAGAGACTTGTCTTCCATATGATCAACCTGCAATGCTCTCTGCCCCAGATTTTGAAACATTTTTCAAAACATTCCACTTTTTATTGTGGGAATTGAGGACTGTATAAAGGACTAGTGTTTTTCATAGAAAGTGAGTAAACGCTTCAGTGAAAAAGTGCGCACAGGAGCGTTGAACGGACACTAACAGTAGTGGTTGGCAAAAGTAGAATACTAGTCAGCAGCCAACATTCTTTCCTACTGAGGAAGCAGAAAAGTCGCTGACCTCTTATAGGCATCGGGAAGGGAAGCAGTCGTTTGATATGCAGGCTGTAGTAAGGCTCAGATTGAACCCAACACTGTCTTAGCAAGCCGTCACGGAGCGCAATCAAGGGTTCGGGTCCTGCGAAAAACTCCTCAAAGTCTTGCCTTGCAAGTTTATCGGCGATATTAATTTTTCGTGATCTCATTCGGATCTGAGACGCACTTAATGCTCATTGAATTCAGTCTTCCGACCTTCCAAAAAAGCTTTGAAGTGGCGTAAGGGTGCAGTAAACCCTCAAACGTAGCTTGGCTGTTGCTGCAGACTCCAATGCTTTTCCCTTCCACCAATTGCCATGAGGATTGCGTATGTCTCCGCTTGGAAGTTTTCCTAAATGAAATTTAACGTTGTTGGCTCTTAAAATGACAACAGCGTCGCATCAAAAATCGGTCTTAAAGCCATCCGTAGAGACGCATATATTCCTTTCCTGACTCAGATTTTGGCCGAAAACATTCTCGAGCAAATGGGAAGGTGATTTCATTCTTTCACAGCAACAAGAGTTGCGGTGACATTGCATCAGGCTGCATGTGTATAAGACCAGAGTGGGCGCGAAAGGTCACCGAAACTCCACTTCTTTTTAAACGAAAGATTGCTTTGAGAGTACCGGCCATGGATATGACATTAAAAGAAGAGGCCTCAGGTCTTGTCGAAAACTGCTTTACACTACCCAAAGGAGGTTTTTGACGTGGCATGTTTATTCTAAAGAGGTTTGTTATCCGGAATGGCATCCAATTACTTAGCTTCATTGTGATGCCTTCAAGCATTAGGTGAATAGACCTGTCAAATTCCTCCTTCTCGTAAAACGAAGAACCTGAATTTAGAGAGGACTGACTGAAAGCCCATTTCTAATGCACGAATCTCGAGGGCTGACTGAACTTCAGAAAAGACAATCACTAAACATGATCTGGCAGACAGAACAGCTGCATTATGTTTTTGTCCCTGAACTAAGTTGTTAGAATCATTGAAAACGTCAGGCAGTAAGTCGACCAACATGCAGACATAACGATGGAGACAAGACACCGTCCTGTGGCCAATACTATACATCAGGGATGGATATATTCAGTCGCAATCAGGGTCCTATTCACCTGCACCGATCTTATCCAGGATTGGTCTGCGTCATGTTATACGGTCGAGTTACAAATGCTGTAAAAAGTTGCGTCGCTGTCAATGTCGATGAAAATGGTCAGCTACCAGATGTTGGAGGGCAGCCACGGATGAACGTCCGGTTTGGTAGGCATGTTGCATCTTGGGGATGCATTTGCACCCGTTTTGTAACGGGTGGTCCAAACACTAGTTTCTTTTTGAATCATATGTCATTTTGTCACTGAGAGAGCTCTTTCCCGATCAAAATCTTGACTATCAGTCACGAAATGAATCGCTTTACGCTTGAAGAACGTTGGGAACTATTTCAAGCTTATTTCAAAAGTGAGAGTTGTGTTGCCCGAAATGAAGCATTAACCGCGCCTGCTGTATGTACGCAAGTTTGTGCAAAAAGTTCGTGAGACTGGCTTGCTTGCGGACAACACTCACGGTTCCCGTGGCTGCTCGACTCAACAACTCAAAATTTCATGCACCAGCCTGATGGGAATATTGCGCAAAGATCTTGGATTATTCTCTTACCAAGTCCAATTGAAGGCAATTGAAGGCAAACGACCACGCGCTTCGTTACTGCTTCTCGAATTGGACGTCGAGCTTCGCCAACAAATAATTTTTTCTGTATAAGTACATGTGTGGCGCACAATGCTACACAGCCCGTCAAACAATCGATCTTTTGCACGCTAAGTTCGGTAGCCGCCTTGGCGATAGTCAATATCTTGCTTTCGCCAGATTGATGTACACTGTGGTTCCACTTTTCGGTGAGACATGCCATCAAATCCCCAGTGGACCTATTGCTACGAAAACCATGCTGCCGGTCATTGAGAAGTTTTGGAGTTTCGAGATAGTTCATGAGCTGACGGGGTAGCAGCGTTTCCATGAGGAGAGGGAAGAAGATTCGCATTTTTTTGGGACGGACTGGACAAATGATGTTTTCCATCTGCTCGAAAAGAGTCCTAAAGAGTAGAATTGGTTAAAAAGCTTACGCAGCGTGGAAGAACACCTCCTCATAAGAGGGTGAGATATACCATCTGGACCAGCGGATTTATGTATGTTGAAATCGTTAAGTGCCCTTGCTACTATACGAGTGCGAAGATTCGAGGCAATCAAGTATAGGCGGAGACAAAGCACAATCTGGAACGGACGAACTGACCAAGGCATGAAATATATAGACGATAATAAGGCGCTTGGACTCAACGGAATTCCAAATAAGCCCGTAAAAAGCAGCTGGCAAGAAAAGACCAGTCATGTTCATAACAACATACCAGAGAGAAGGAATTTTTGATGACTGTGCAATCTGCCAAAGGGAAATAAGCCTACAGGTGAACCATCTTCATATCGGCCAATATGTCTTCTAGATACCCTGGGCAAGATTTTGGGACGTATCATTTAGGACAGACTACTGTCAGTAGCTGAGGAAAAAGGAGCTTTATCAAACCGCCAATTCGGTTTTAGAAAATCGCGGTCTACCATAGACGCCATAAAAGTGGTAGTAGACATTGTGACTAAAGCTATAGAAGGGGAAAGATGGCGATGGGGCACAAAGAAATATTGCGCAGTGGTAACACTTGATGTTAAAAATGCCTTTAACTCCGTAAGCTGGTTATCCATAACAAAAACACTTTATAGAATGGATATACCACGCTATTTACTTAAGATAGTAAGAAGCTATCTCAACAATAGGTAGCTTCAATATCAAACAGAAGATGGTATCAAACATTACAGTGTCTGTGCAGGAATACCACAGGGATGAGTACTAGGACCATTATTGTGGAATATTATGTACGACGGAGTACTGCGATTGATTTGTGGATTGTGGAGTATATAACCCTCCGGGTTGAAAGACAAACAATTCTGTCTAAAAGAGCACTGAAATACCAGGGAGTAATATTAGATAATAGACTGCAGTTTCCACCACATGTCTTCAATGCCAGCGAAAAGGTATTTTTACTACAAGCGGCATTATCACGAATTCTACCAAATACAGTTTACACCAGCAGGCTGTTACCTTCAAGAGTGATCAGTTCGTTTTGGGCCACGGCACTACTCAGGCAGGATGCTAAGAAAAAATTATCATCGGCATACAGACCATTCGCATTGAGGACGATATGCGGCTTTCGAACGATATCGGATGAAGCAGCATACGTTATAGCTGGAATGCTACCCATCAACACACTCGCGGATGAGATGTTTAGGATATACGTGTACAACAAAATTGCATCAAACCGCCACGAAGAAACGCATGAAGTAAAAAGGATTAAAGAAGCGGAAAAGATGACCTCAATAACTAGGGGGCAGAATATGTGGCACAACACCACACCACAAGAGGCCTATGGACCTAAAAGTTAATTCCGTCTATAGAAGTGTGGGTAAACCGGACACATGGGAACTACAACTGCCACCTCACGCAGTTCCCGTCGGGTTACGGGGGGTACCGTAAATATCCGTACCGCTTTGGACGCGATAACGCTTCCTTGCGTCCAAATTGTCGAAATGATAACGAAGATGCGGAACATGTAGTTTTTATCGCAGTCGTTTCGCTGAAAGAAGAAGAAACGTACCGAGTCCATAGTTCCTTGTCGGACATAAGTTGCGATCAGAGGAAAACTGGGCGGGAAACCGGTTTGCAGAAAGAACTCCACCCAATCGAACAAGTACGATGTGCTGAAACAGCAAGGACACAGGAGATAGCATAGAAGCTGACCTCTCCTACGAAGTAATACCACAAGGGAATGCCATGGGGAGAGTGGTTGAACTGTGCAGGACGTGGTTTAGTACGTAGGCATTCTCCTGATATTGGAACATCCAGGGGTATGAATCGTGCATGCTAGTGGCTGGGGCTAATAGTATCTTTCGAAGACCATCGGTCTTACTTTTGCAAAAGGCAAGCACATGTTGTCCAGGAAGTTCCTTCGTGGACATGGGCGGATAGGACAAAATATCTTTATACCAATCCAGTCGCGATTTATGAGTATCTTCGATCCCTTAGAATAGAATATTCTACGACGCATGTCAGAGATGTACTCATAAGATAACCAGGATATGCAAAAATATAGCCAGAGGCACATAGATAAGTATTCGGAAAACCGAATAGACCTCAATAAGAGCCGAGATTGACCAAGTTGAATCCTTTCAGGCCAACTTTCCTACTCTCACATGTTCCGAAACTAAACGAAATCGGACGAGTCAAATTCAAATTCCTTTACTGACATAATACGAGACACACACGTACTATGTACATCTTAAACTTCGATACAATCCGTCCGCTGCGCGTAAATCATTCGGTTGGGCTTGCGAAATTGTTTGCGTCAGAAGAGCGAATCTATTTCAGCATAAAAATTCGTGAATGATGTTTATTGATTTGTGTGCTAAATAAATACGTACATTTATGCATGTATGTTATTCATGCGTAATTTGTATATTTTTCAGAGTCAGCAAGGAACAGCAACAAACAGCAAAACAACCAGAAAGTCCAGAGAGCGAAACTCATTTTTTCCAACTTTAATGGTTTCAACTGACGTCTTTTCGACAATGTACGCGTACTCGTTCGCATGTGAGTTCGGATAAATACTCTGATTGCATTAATAAAAAAGAACATCGATTGGCGGAATTTCAATTGGAATTATGGAAGAAAACTCACTTAAATTTGACCCTGGCCTCCAAAGGAAGCTCTCGTGCCAATTACGAGTACGAGTATCTTTTCGCAGAAGAATATACACATCGCCCCGTTTCTACGACCTCAAACACTTCGATTGACGTATTCTTGAATAATTTTCAACAATTTGTTTTCATTTTTGGCATTTTATTCCTCTCGTTTTGCTGTTCACTCTTTGAATGATGCAACAGATGTGTTGTGAGATTTATTTCCATTTCCATTTCCATTTCCAATTTCCAATTTCCATGATTTGACTGCCTGACAAGCCAGTTACGTACATCTTGCCGACAACAACAGAAATAAGATTGTGATTCCCATGCATGCAGAAATTTGCCGACAGCAACACATCTACTTGTATTGATCTCAGAGTTGTTTACTACTTTGCTGATGATTTGCAACTCCTATTTACGATTTAATTGACAGCCGCACATGTCAATTGTCCCACGCAAATGACTAGAGGCAAAGGCGGGCTATCTGTACGAAGTATCTATAGCACAGCAGCCTATAGTCAGGTCATATGAGATTATCAATCTTGAAAGTTCACTGACATCCCATGCTATGTACACGCTGACGACATTTTTAAAGAGGGCCAAGAGCCAAAGAGCCTATTAGTCACACACTTAGCCACCAACACGTATCTCGCTTCAAATGCGTAGTTCTGGAATCTACTTAAGCGTACGCCTTAGAACGTCACAAATTAAAAATAAATCCAAGTATGGGTTCCTACGCGTACTGGTACTGGTACTGGTTCTGGCACTCGACCCGATTAGAAGACGGACCAGATGAAGGTGAATCTTTGGTTTTCGGTCGAGACAACAGGGAAGAGGTAAACAGCCATTTGGCATTGATTAACAATTGTATCGATTGTCAGTCAATTTTTGAAATGACGTCAAGCCTACTCATAGAAGCGAAAGAAAAGAAAAAAACTCGTGGGGGCGACGACGGAGCACTAGATTATTTCTAAAAGATAAATCCCTAAATGGGACAAAAGATCCATTTTACTCGTACGTTGGCACTGAGACAAGATTTTAATTGCATGCGGTTTAGGTTTAAATAGAAAGGGGGGCGGCAGATACTCGTACATTTGGGATAGATACGATAGCAATCGATGAGGTTATCTTAATTGACTTTGTATGGATCGAATGTACTCGTAGAGTAAACGATGGTAAAGAGACTTGTATCTTTTCGGTTGATTATGTAGATTGATTGGAGGACACTTTAGAGGGTGGTTTAAATGAAATTCGTTTTGGAGGGGGATGGCTTTTACAGATTTGAAATGAAGACAGCCTGCGTGGGTAGAAATTGCAAGCGGAATTGAGGTTGGATCTCGGAATAGTTACCAAACTTTTCTCCGAGCAACAATGTAGAGATTTCAAGTCGACTCATAAGTCCATTAGAACTTCATTATGCAATCATTTTGATTAAATGAATAATCACACAACAGGAAAATAAGCGGTTTTATCCTCTGTATCCGGAAATTACATGATAACCGACTGGCGAGAGTGACTGTGTAATAACTTAATCACAGTGAACATGAACATCTGTGAATCTCTAATCACGAAAATGACTTAATTTAGCAAGAAATTTGCTTAATGAACTATTCTCAGGTGAAGTGAAGCAGGTGGTACAATTGGTACAGGCAGCAGGACTTACGGGCGGTATTTAACAAGAATCATTGACACGAGTGACACGAAAAACACTTCCAACAGCACAGAATGAACGGGTCACATACTCTTGACCTTAAGCGGCGATACTCTCCGGGGGGGATCTGAGTTTAAACCAGGCTGAGCTGCCTTTCCATTTGGCCACGTCCTTAGACGGCGATTCTTTCTGGGGTAGATCTGAACTTCAACCCGGTTTAGCTGACTTTCCATGTGGCCACGTCACATAGGTTAGGTTAGATAAGAGTGGCTATTAGAAAAAAAACCAACCATCTTAGGACTATTGGCCTATTGTGATGCCACGTGGGTCTGTGATCCTTCTACTGTTGGAGCCAATTTCAGCTTCTGTCGAAGCGTGGAGACTGTTAACGTTTATACTATTGCGGTTTGCTAAGAGATGGCGTAACCTGTATTATTCCATTGGAACATGCGTTGGAAAGCTACTGTCATTGTGCGTCATTTCAGTATATGTCATTCATTTGAAGCGTAAACAACAATAATTTTTTTTCACTCAAATATGTCGAACTTTGTGCCTGAAAAAGTGTTTTTGCGGCGAGTTCTTCTTCATTACTTTTTGCTGCCGAAGGTCATCGTATTTTGGTGGAAGTTTATGGTGAACATGCGCTAGCTGAGCAAACGTGCCAAAAGTGGTTTGCACGATTTAAAAGTGGTGATTTTGGCTTGGAAGACGATGAACGTCCTGGGCAGCCAAAAAAGTTTGAAGATGAAGAACTGGAAGCATTACTCTATGAAGATTGTTGCCAAACATAAGAAGAGCTCGCAGAATCTTTGGGTGTCACTCAAGCAGCCATTTCAAAACGTTTAAAAGCAGCTGGATATATTCAAAAGCAAGGAAATTGGGTTCCACATGAACTCAAGCCGAGAGACGTCGAAAGGCGGTTTTGCATGTCCGAAATGCTGCTGGAACGCCACAAAAGGAAGTCATTTTTGCATCGGATTATTACTGGTGATGAAAAATGGATCCATTACGACAACCCTAAGTGCAAAAAATCATATGTGAAACCCGGCCAACCAGCCAAATCAACGGCAAAGCCGAATATCCATGGCGCGAAGGTAATGCTCTGTATTTGGTGGGATCAGATGGATGTTATGAGCTGCTTAAACCGGGTGAAACCATCAATGGACAACACTACCGAACACAATTAATCCGTTTGAAGAGAGCAGTGGCCGAAAAACGCCCGGAATATGCGATCAGACACGAGGCAATAATTTTCCATCATGACGACGCTCGGCCCCACGTTGCTATTCCGGTTAAGAACTATTTGGAAAACAGTGGATGGGAAGTCTTACCCCACCCGCCTTATAGCCCAGACCTTGCCCCTTCTGATTACCATTTGTTTCGGTCGATGCAGAACGACCTGACTGAAATACGGTTCACATCAGAGCAGAATATCAAAAATTGGCTTGATTCATTCTTGGCTGCCAAGCCGGCACAGTTCTTTTGGGATGGGATCCACAAATTGCCAGAAAGATGGGAAAAAGTCATAGCTTCAGATGGGCAGATGAAAGCTCCAAAATGGAGTTTCCTTCTTTGGGAGAGAGCCCAGGTGGTAAACCAAGCAGCTCCTGCAGAAGTCGTTTATAAAAATGCCAAGCTTTTTTGAATGATTGTCGAGTGATGCCACCCATGATAGCGCTGAGATGTTTCCTATTTTGAAAGATCAAACTATTAGAGCGATTCAGATCCAGCTTTGGCCAGTTCTTTTTCGCTAGACTTGTTGACCCAGCAGTTTGGTCTTCTATTAGCATTCAGCTGTAGTATTATCTTGGACGTAGCGATTTGTAGAGTGGTCCCAATTTTGGCGAGATCGTCGATCATATAATTCCCTGGAATGTCTCTGTGTCCCGGGACTCTACATAGGTGAATGTTGAACTACTCTGCCATCTCCCTAAGAGATGATCGGCAGTCAATCCTTGCAGATTTCACTTTTTTTTTCAGCCAGTACCGGACTTCTTTAAACGTCAAAATTTCCGCCTAGAACACGCTACAGTGATTTAGAAGGCAAAATCTTATGTTAATATTATCTGAGAAAACACCGTCCGTATAGAAGTGGATTGACTTGTCAGCCTTGAAAGCATCTTCCTCCCAGTAGCATCTATCCCCTCTTGACTGACATGAAAGTCTTTGTCAAACCAATCTTGAGGCATAGGGTAGTCGATGTTCTGTGGAAGGATTCCTAGTGTGTTAAGAATATTAGCGCGGCCAAATAATTAATTTTTTTTACTATGTTAGCAACTGCAGACATACTGTCCTTTGGACATAGCGTAGTTTGCAACAGTTGACTGCATTGTCTAAGGCGAGACGGGTAGCCAGTGGTTGAATGGCGAGGTTGAAGGTCCCATTTATTCCTAAAGGGTTTTTTGCAAGAGAATAGAGCTACTATAGCTTCCTTTTGATAAAAGTTGCCAAAAAGAAAGACTGGTTACGTTTGCATGGCTGAAATTATTTCGTGTCTAAATACAGAAGCCCTTAGAAAGTCGTACCAAAAGGCCAATCAGGAATTTAAATCGGCGTGCAGACTTGGACGCTGCAATAACTCATCGTGACGGGGAAAGGTATGTAATCAACAGAGGTCTCAGCCCGGATACCACCGTCTTGCAATATTTTAGAAGGTTATTGAACCCATCAGTGCCGGTCCTAGTATGCAATATGCAAGTGACTGATTTAAGTATACCCTTAAAATGCTTGCACACAGCATGGGTGAAGGAAAGTCAGGGAGGATAGAAAAAGAGGTACCGGTGAACGTTGGTTTTAAATGTTTGAAGGTTATAAAGGAAATAAATAGCCAGGCAGGGCATTCCATAAGCGAGTTGTACGGCTTAGGAAAGAATCACGATATTTTAGAGTACGTCCGAAAATGGGCTTGAGGGTATTCAGATGAGCATTCATAGCGAGGCGGGTGTTAGGGTTGAAAGTTTGAATGGGCGGACTGCTACTGGCGATTTCAATAGAGCACTGGTGGTGGAAATAGCGATAAAACAGAGTGAGACACGAGACATTATAGTAGGTCAGTGTTCAAGGGTTCCATTGTTTGAGTGATATCAGTATCACCTATGAGTTTTATCCTGCGGTTTTGAATCCTAGGTAGCAGGTGCAGAGGTGTTTTGGGCGCACCCGACCAGATATGGGCATTGTACTCCAATTTCGGGCGGATAAACGCCTTATATATTGAGGGCAGATCAGAGGGGGTGAAATATTTCTTACATCACTTGCGGAAACCTAGACAGGCCGCAGAATTTTTGGCGACATCGAATATGTGGTCATTCCAACGTAAGTTGTCGTTGACTCACATGCCGACAATGGGAAGTTTTTCGGTTTCGACGATGCAAGTGCCATTCAAGGATATGGCAGAGTATTTAAATTTCGTTTTAATGACAGAAGGCAGCATTGTGTTTTGGAAGCATTAAATTCCACTCGGGTGGGAGTTCCCCAATTGGTTATGCTGTTAATATCGGAATTTAATGAGCTTAACATACGCTGCCGTTCCCGTTCTACAGCCGAATAACAGGGACATGAGTCCGGGAACGAATATGAAAAGCAGAGAATACCGTCGTCAGCAAAGGAATATATTGGAGTAGAAGTAACAGACAAGAGATGGTTGATGAAAATTAAAAAGAGTGTCGAAGACAGAACGGAGCCCTGGGGCACACCAGCATTTAGGCGTATTTTGTGAATATCAGACTTGAAACCATCGAAGAAAGGTAATTTACAATTCATTGAAGAACGCGCATTTTCGACAAAAGAGCCTAATGCCAAACTCTGTCGAATGCTTTAGAAATATCAAGTATACCTATCTTGCTTTCGCCAGATTGATGTACGCTTTGGTTCCACTTTTCGGTGATACATGTCATCAAATCACCAGTGGACCTGTTGCTACGAAAACCATACTGCCGGTCATTAAGAAATTTTCGTATTTCGAGATATTTCATGAGCTGACGGTTTATCAGCGTTTCCATGACCCCGGAAAGAAGGCACGCAAGTGCAATGGATCTGTAGGAGGAGAGAGAGGAAGATTCGCCTTTTTTTAGGGACGGGCTGGACAAATACTGTTTTCCATCTTCTCGGAAAGAGGCCTAAGGAGTAGGATTGATGAAGAAGCTTACGCAGTGGTTTTGCCAGCGAGGAAGAACACATCTTTAGAAGGAGGGGAGATATACCATCTTGTCCAGCGGATTTGTGAATGTTAAGATCTTTAAGAACTCTTGCTACTGAACGAAGATTCGACGCACTTAAGTGCAGCCGGAGACAAAGCACAATCTGGGAGTGTTGAGCTGGCCGCAAAGTGTGCAGCAAGCAGATTGGCCTTATCCAAAGAGCTGACAGCTGGAATGTCATTGTAAGTGAGCGTTGGGATGAGGCAGAATTTCTTATATTTTTGACGAACGACCAAAAATTGTTACTACCTTTGGGACATTGTAGTATTTTTTGCCTCAGTTTTTGGTCGTATTGGAATTTTACGTTAGCAGTTCTAATCCTTATTGTGCCATAGGTTCCATGATGCCATACAACTTGAAGTCATTAAAAGAAGCAAGAAAAGGCTGTGATACTCTCCTCGCTTGCAAGTTTCAATGATATGAGCTGGCTTTGAGTAGTCTCGGATCAGGTTACCTGGGAAGTGAGTCTTAAGCTAGGGCCAGAGACTTTTCGACTCAGTAAAAACGCCATCAGATCTTCTGAGTGTGTGCTTCGATTTTTTCGCACAAATCTTGCCTGAGGGCTAACAGTCAGTGATAATATAAAGTTCAGGTGGTGTTTGTCTTACACATCACATTTGCTACTGCTCCAAAAAGTATTTTGAGCATAATAATCACAGCATATGACAAGTCCCATCTTTTTGCAGGGAAAGAGTTCGGATCCTTCCTTTGGCCATGACGGAAGTACCGAATCATAGAGAAATTAAGCTGATGCAACGACGTAATCCACGACATTCGTATTTGTGATATTTTCCGTTCATTACGTAGCTTATATCTGCAGCAACCACATCTTAGTTGCAGGATTGCCCAGGTTTAGATCGTAAAAGTGAATTTGGCACAAAATTACAATACAAGTTCTCAGTCCTTCTAATCGCTCGTGAAATTGCTTAAACATCCGAAAGACGCCGGAGATGTTACGTGTCTGAAAATTTGTGTATCGTCGGCATTAACCGACATAGAACAGTTTTAAGCAATTCAGTTTATATTGTGGGTAGTGAAAAAGAAAACAAACGGACCCATGTGGCCTACCATGCCGAAAATGGCAAGAACAAATAGAACTTTATACAGATCTGATTCAACAACTATTTAGAGAAAAAGATAAGCTTGGAAACATTATTGACCTTTTGGAAGGCTTATTTAGCAGTGTCAAATATGTGAACACCATCGCATGTATGAAGGTGTCCTCTGGGAAGACTAGCGATGAGATCTGCCAACCGATTTAAATTCGTTAATGGCAAATCTGAAAGATTTACTACAGAACCTATCTCACGCAAGTCATCTAATGGGCTTCTCGTATCAACTCTCCTCAAAACAACTACGACAATCTCCTCAGAAAAACTGTTCATAAAAATAGATTACCCAGAAAGAAAATTGATTTTCCAAACAAAAAAAAAAACCGATTTAATGCAACGCCAACAGTTGCTTTTTTGTAAACCTACTCGTGCAATCACCACAAAACCAATAACCCTACGACGTCGTCGCCATTGCTATCCCTATGCCATGTGCTACAGTTAATAACCTCCATTTTCTGTGCTTTCCCAATAAAGGACCCCCCCCCACACACCCACAGTCCACTCTATTCCTTTTCAAAAATCAATTTCAATTTCAATTCAATTTCAGACGACAAAATATTGACTAAAAATAAAAGAATTCACAAAGACCCCCAGCGTCATTCGGCGTTCCCTTTTATTTTGTCAAAATGAGTGTCACCTGTCAAATAACCGCCCGCACCATACAAAACGAGCTTAGCCCAGTAAATCGCTTTCAAAAGCATCTGTCGTCGGTGCTCGCCGAACACTTAACATGTCACGGCGATTGAAGTAACCTTACTCTCATTCTCCACCACCAACGCTACCGAAAAAAACCTTCTATCGATTAAATTTTTTTTTTTTTTTTTCTGTTTTCCCCCCTATTCAATGTCAAGTTCAGCGCTATAACCTATGTTCTGTCGATATTTCGATTACTTTCAAGAGGCAGTTATACATAGAGAGAAAAAAAAAAAAAAAAACTGTTTATTCGATACCCTGACGTCGATAAAGACCTTAGGAGTACATTCTACCCGAACACGTTTACGTTTACGTCTTCCTTCATTCATTTAATGTGAAATCCAAAAATAACACTTTTCCCTTCAAATTGGCACTTAAAAATTCCCTGCTCCACCCACACATCTGCCATGTGTTTCAGTGATACCCACAGCCATTCTGAAATATAGAAATGAGCTGGGCTGCCTGCCTGCCTGCCTGTCATTGAGAGACAAGTCCTCGTAAAATAATTTTATTATCATATATCGTGTCTTATATTCGTGGTGTGCTTATTTTTATGTACGCCACTGTAAACGCGTATTTCCTTTTATTTTCGCATTCGGTAATGAGCTTCAATCAAAACGATTCATCTTTCGTACTTGAATGGAACACAGCTTGGGTTAGGGGCGACAGGATACGATTGCTACTGACGCCCCCCCAACACAAAATTTAAGGGAGTCCTTCCTCCACCTCATCAGCTTGAAGTCCTAGATCCGCGTGATTCTATATAGGGAGACAGGGACTAGAAATAAATTACGAAACTCAAGAGTAATCTTTTCCATCTGATAAAAACGTTAATGGTACTCATGGTCCGCAGAATGTAGTCCTTAGTCCAGACTCGAACCGGAATCGGAATCGGAATCGGAACCGGAATCAGATATCGTGCGAGTATCGCGCAAATTGTGTTTGGAAATTTGTTTAGAGTTTTCAGATTGTTTTCTCTGTTTTCGTTCGTTTTGTGCCATTTTTATTGCGAAATTAAATTGAAATTGATTCGTTTCGACTACGGATGGTTTATTTCGTTGTGCTGTTTGCAAATTGAATTTCGTTTCGAAGCGGATGGCTTGGGCGGGCTGAAACGGCCGACATACCACCATATACTCGTAGTACTTTACGCACGGATTTAGCGAATGAGGAAGTCATGATTTTATGTCGATTTTCGTTTTAGCAACTCAAACAGGAAAAATAAGGATTTCACATCTGGTCGTGAACAAGCTTCAGTATTCAATTTTGCAAATCACGGTAAACGAGAGGCATGTGTGTGTGTGGACACATACCCTCCCATATTGCGAGTGATAATTGATAGTTTGTCAGTGGCACGTGTGTTTTTGTTCCTGTGTCCTTCTAAAATACTTCGTGTTGGCAAAGTTATCGATTTCTTATAAACATACCATTCTTTTGAAATATACCTTTGCCACAAGGATGATTCATGGTGAAGTTTCCAAGTCGTAAACAGGTAAACAGCAGGACATGGCACGTATGGTATATGGCATGGCTAACGAGCAAATGTTTACAAATGAGTAACGCGGGAAAAGGCTACTTTGACGTATGACTATGTATAGAGAACGCATTCCTTTGCGGTTAAGAATTATGAATGAGGCTAAAGACTCTTTTTTTTGTTTTCTTTTTTTTGAAGGCAACACAGCTGTGAGCTTTCACACAAGTGCTCGAAAATAGCCACTTGGATTTGTTTTTACGCAGAGTTGGCGTGCGAGCAAAAATAATTACATTCATCGGTGGATCTCATCATCTACTCGCACATCGGTATTGGGATTCTAAGTACGAATACGAGTAGATGAGTGTTTGGATAAAAATATCTTTTCCGTCTCTTCGATCAGATACAATTGGATAAACTTTTGGTAGACGACGACGAGATACGACCTTACTCCGTAATTTGTCCTGCGACTTCGAGCTTTTCAATACATCAAAACTAGGAAAGGATTATTGAATTTAGATCTCGCTGTGATCCCATAATAGAACTGAGGATGGGGAAGGAACACTGATATTTTTAGAAATACCAGACGCACCATTGTAGTTCTCTCCTTTTCGGTACAGTTTTGATATTATAATGGATGTGACCTTCAGATAGGGATAACTTGAATCAAGCTGTCATTTTTGGCATTTACATATCTACAGCATTACTTAAGAAATCATCACAAATAGACTTACACTAGAAGAACGCTTCCATATGACTCACACTTTTGAAATTCGTGAAACCTATGGAGGATTAAGTGATTACGAGCGAACAACTGTCTTCGCTATCCATCATATTGTGGATAAATTTCACACCTCACACTCGTACACTCTACATGACGCAAGGCCAACAATGTGTAAATATTTGTTCAGATGAAACTGTTAGTGAAACTGTGGCGATAGATTTAGAATCTTTAATTCTGCGTCGATTGCAACTGTCCGTCCACTAAGCAGATACTTCTGCGAAGAGATATCGGCCTACATCCGGCTCTTGAAAACCCATTTTTAGTAGCTCGCTCAATGGGTTTATCAAAATCAAACAAAATAGCCATTTCCACGGCAAGGCAAATCCAGAAGAGACGAATGAAACCCATAAAAGTGCACCGTTTGGTGTCCATCATCATCAGTCCCTAATTTTTCAAAATTATGACCGGATCTCGAATTACGGGGCAATGCATAACCGAACAAATCTTAGAAAATATGGACAATATGAGTGGTTCAGAAATACAAGGAATCAAGTCCGTTTCTTGCTCTTTATCTTAGTTAACAGGATATTTGATTAACCAATTAATCAAACTGACTGCTGTCATACTTACGAGGGCTGTTGGATGAGTACCCGGATTGGAAGATAGGTGGCGCTAATGAGCCAAAATGCCATACCATCATTTAGTATACATTCTTTTGGCTCGCCTGCCAAAATTTGGTAACAATCCGACGCTTAGTTTTACTTTGACACCCATCTCAAAATATCGTGTTGGTGTTTTTTGCGACCATGGAAAAAGAGCAGTATCGCTCCGTGATCCGATTCTTGTTTTTGAGTGGGAAAACATGCGAGGAAATCAAGCCCATTCTCAATAATGTGTATGGGACCCATTCACCTTCCCGTACAACCGTTTGCCATTGGTTCGCAGGGTTTCGCCGAGGCCGCAAGTCGGTTTTTGATGAACGGGCGCCCAGGTTGCCCAAAAACGGTTACTACAGAGGAAACCGTGGACAACATCCATAATCTCGTATTGGCCGACCACTGAGTGAAAATTCGCGAGTTGGCTGAGATAGCAGGCATCTCAACTGAGTGCGTTAACCATATCCTGCATGAGAAAGCTGTCCGCGCGATGAAGGGCCCCCGTCCAATTATCAAGGCTTCGCCCATCAATGACATTGTCTAATAAAAAGCGGGGACAGGGCATATTACTGGTCTTATCGTAAATATCTTCAGATGACGCCACCGAAGGTTGCTACGATTTAATCAGTTACAAGTTGCCGGTCATAGGTCTTTTTGACGGCAAGACCACCGGTAGTCCCTACCAGGACTAAAATCACGGTGCCATGGGAGTCAGGAGCCCCCCGGATTTCGGTCCGGGCCTGACTTGTTGAGGTAGGCCCCCTTGTGGGAGCGTCATGGTGGCTATGATTTAAGCCCAAATCGCGGGAAGGGTCTTCCTGCTGGTTTGAACCATTGTAGAGTTGCAAATAATTACTGGGTGCTGTGAACCTAAGAGCAGTAAGAGGTTTTAGATCGGCCTCGTCTCATACCAAGGGTGGAACTTGTGCCTCCAACACAGTTCCGAATTGGTAACAAAGGATTGACGGAGAGCGATGGCAAGGCGTATCCTTGCTCCCATGGATGTATGGGCATCCCGTAAACATAAGTCTACATGACAGGTGGTTTACGTTAAAAACCGCGTTGGGTGCCACGTTTGCTCACACCGGAGAACAAGTGCAATCGTGAGACCACTTCAAAGATGTTCTTGGCCCTGTTTCGTGACCGTCGATGAGACATGAATTCATTGGTACACATCAGAGACCAAGGAACAATCGAAATGGGTTTTACCCGGTGAACGTATTCCAAAGAAGGCGAAGACCGTGCCTTCGGCCGGAAAGGTGTCGAAACAAAACTAACCATCGGATTGTCACCAAATTTTGACAGGCTGGCTAAAAGAGGTTATACTAAATGATGGTACACTCATTTTCGCTCAGTAGCGCCACCTAACTTCCAATCCGGGTACTTATCAAACAGCCCTCGTAAAGCAAGATGTTGGTTAAACAAATTAAACATAAATTTCAATTTTGTGATTTTGAGTCACATCGTATCAAAAAATTTAACCTGACTTGGTTAACTTTGTTTTTGAAGCCACTCATATGATGTAATACCTCCCTTAGTGATTTCAGTTTAAGTTTTTAAGTGGAAACAAAAAACTCAACTAAAAGCACGAAGCAACAACCAGCCTCGGATACGGACAGATCTACAGTTGACAACCCCTGCAAACGAAACAAGGACAACGAGCTTCGGATCTGTACGTCGAATGTTAAGTCTATAAATAGGCCCCTTGCAGCCGAACAACTAGCGGAAATCCTGGACCCTAGACAAGCAGATGTTACCGCCATCCAAGAAATGCGATGGGATGGGGTGGACAAAGAGAAGATGCACAACTGCGACATCTATTACGGCGATTGTTATCGACAGCAAAAGCCGTGGTCGTGGCTCAAGTGGTAGTGTATTGGCTTTCCAATCGGACGGTTCGGGGTTCAATATCAGCCATGACCGAGACTTTTTTTCAGGCAGCTAAAATCTCGTGAGATAAATGGTTGCCCTAATACAACATCAAGTCAATCTACACTAATAATTTAGTCTCCCCATTAAATGTTGGATACCGCCCATTGAGCGAAATAGCCACTGAGTCCAAACATCTCTCTTTCTCTTTCTGTCCCATTTTCCAAAAAACTTAACATATGCTGTGGCATCATTTTTTTATTTTTTTTTTTATAATTTGCGCGCGCTCAAGGGATTTAAGTACCCTTAAAATGTTTGCACGAAGCGCGGGCGAAGGAACGTCAGGGAGGATAGAAAGAGAGGTACCGCTGAACGTTGGTTTTAAATGTTTGAAGGTTATAATGACTAGGAAATAAGGGGCTAAGCAGGGCAGTCCATATGCAAGTTGTACGGCCTGAGAACGAATCACGATATTTTAGAGTAAGTCCGAAAGTGGGCTTGAGGGTATATACTGATGAGCATTCATAGCGAGACGAGTGTTACGGTTAAAGGTTTTAAGGGGAGGAATGCTACTGGCGATTTCTATGGAGATTTCACCTATGAGTTTTGTTGCACGGTTTTGGATCCTATCTATCAGGTGCAGAGATGTTTTGGGCGCACCCGACCAGATGTGGGCATTGCACTCCAATTTTGGGAGGCTAAACGCCTTATATATTGAGGCCAGATCAAAGGGGGTGAAATATTTCTTACATCGCTTGAGGAAACCTAGACATTTCGTAGCATTTTTGGCTACATCGAATAAGTGGTCATTCCAACGTAAGTTTTCATTGACACACATACGGAGAACTGAAAGTTTATCGGTTTCGATGCAAGTGCCATTCATGGATAATGGCTGGGTGTTCAAATTTCGCTTTAACGACATCAGACAGCATTGTGTTTTGAAAGCATTAAATTTTACTCTGTTAGTGTTTCCCCAATTAGTTATGCTGTTAATATCAGAATTTAATGAGCGTTCTACAGCCGAACAGCAGGGACGTGAGTCCGGGAACGAATATGAAAAGCAGAGAGTGCGGTCGTCAGCAAAGGAATATATTGGATTAGAAGTAGTAAACAAGAGATCATTAATGAAAAATAAAAAGAGTGTCGGAGACAGAACGGAGCCCTGGGGCACACCAGCATTTATTTTGTGAAACCGTTCAAGACAACTTGAATTGAACGTTCCGAAAAGTAGTTTCTAATCCATTGAAGAAGAGAGCCGTCGATCCCAAAAGCACGCGATTTCGACAAAAGAGCCTGATGCCAAACTCTGTCAAATGACTTAGAAATATCAAGTGCAACTATCTTGCTTCGCCAGATTGATGTACGCTTTAGTTCCACTTTTCGGTGAGACATGCCATCAAGTCACCTGTTGCTGCGAAAACCATATTGCCGATCATTGAGAAGTTTTCGTGTTTCGAGATATTTCATGAGCCGAAGGTTTATCAGCGTTTCCATGACCTTGGAGAGAAGGGACGTAAGTGCAATGGGTCTGTAGGAGGAGAGAAAAGAAGATTTGCCTTTTTTAAGGGCGGGCTGGACAAATGCTGTTTTCCATCTGCTCGAAAAGAGTCCTAAAGAGTAGAATTGGTTAAAAAGCTTACGCACCGTGGAAGAACACCTCCTCATAAGAGGGGGAGATATACCATCTGGACCAGCGGATTTATGTATGTTGAGATCTTTAAGTACTCTTGCTACTACACGAGTCATACCCACTTGAGTGTTAAGTTCTTTAAAAAAAAAAAAAGAAAAAAAAAGCAGCGCTTATTTTGAGGCGGATTTGTTGTTAGAAGCCTCGAGTTTCCGGCATGTTAACAATCCGTATTAAGACTAAATTTGCCAACATTAGCCTTATATGCGTGCAAGCCGCCACAGATGAGAAAGATGACAGCACCAAAGATAACTCCTACGACCTCTTGGACAAAACTTACGAGCAGTGCTCTAGCTATGATATTAAAATTGTCCTCGACGACTTTAATACAAAGCTAGGAAGAGAGGACATTTTTAGTAATACTGTCGGAAAGTATAGCCTGCACGACAGCACCTCCGATAACGAATTCAGTCTAATCGACTTTGTGGCGGTCAGAACCACTGTCATAGCTAGCACGCGTTTCCGGCATCTCGATATTCATAAGGGGCTTGGAGAACTACTGATCTTCAACTGTCAACCAGATTAACCACATTGCGATCGACAGAAGGCACTCCTCTAGTATTATGGAAGTCCGAACGCCTGAGGGGCCAACATCGACTCATACCATTAGTTTGTTGTAGCCAAAGTACGGTTGCCGATATACCGAACATCGTAAAGGCAAGCTAATACTGTGAGAAAGAGATCGCCAAATCATTTTCCGACCGAGTCTCCCTTAATCTCCTAAGAGATCCTATCCCACCAGCATCAAATATCGAAGACCAGTGGCAATATTTCTAAAAAGGTATCAGAAATGCCGCCCCTGATGTGCTGGGTTTCACTCGGCTACCACAACGAAACCCCTGGTTTGAAGACGAATGCCGGCAAGCAAGATGCATACAAAGCGGCGCTGCATAGGAGGACTAGAGCTGCTTACAAGCTCTAGGAACAGGAGAGGAGGGACGAACACCAGCTTCTCGGGAGGAAAAAGAAGGAGCAGGAGAAGCGCGCGGTCGAGGAAATTTAGTGATGCTACTCCAGGGATGAGATTCGGAAGAACGTTAAAAAAAAACATGCCACGGACATAAATCCCGAACCGAAGCCTGCAGAGACGAACAAGGGAATATAGTAGTAGAGTCGCAGTCGATGCTGAGGATTTGGAAAGAGCATTTCTGTAGACTGTATAACGGCGACGACGAACCAAATACCGCTGTTAGGCAGAATGAACCCTTCAACTTGAACGATGTAGAGCAACAATTCCGTCCACCTGAACTTGATGAAGTGAAGAGAGCTAGCTTAGATTCAACAAAACTGCTAGAACGGACCGTCAGACTGCCGGGCTCTTCAAAGGGAAAGGCGATGATTTGGTAAGGAGCATACACCAACTCATCTGTAAAATATGGTCGGGCGAAAGTATGCCTGGTGAATGGAACCTCAGCGTTGTTTCTCCGATCTTCGGATAGGAGACTCTCTGAACTGCGCAAATACAGAGGAATAAGTCTTCTTAACACCCCCTAAAAGATCATATCTTCCGTATTGTATGAACGCTTGAAGCCATTCGTCAACAACCTGATTTGTTCATATCAGTGTGGGTTCAGGCCAGGAAAGTCCACCATCGACCAAATATTCACAGATCTACGGCAGATCTTGGAAAAAACCCATGAGCTCTAAATCGATAGACAGCACGTATTCATCAATTTTAAGGCCGCGTATGACATCATCTATAGAGACGAATTATATTGTACATAGCAATATCTAGCTCCGTTTGTGCAGGATTACGATGGAGAATGGACGCTGCTCCATCGAGGTCGGTAAAGGACTCATCGAGACATTTGATGTCAAAAAAGGATTTAGACAAGGCGACGCGCTGTTATGCGATTTCTTTACATCATTCTTGAAAGAATAGTGCAAAATTCACGCGCCAACACAAGAGGTACAATCCGTATATGCCGGTGATATTGACATGATCGGAAGAAAGCCGAGTGATGCCATCTATCAACAAGAAAGGACACTCAACACCGACTTCGACAGATATAGCTTTGTGGTAATTAAGGACTTTGTCTACTTAGCCTCAGATAACGACACCAGCGCTGAGATCAAACAAAGGATAACTCTTCGTAATTGCTACTTCCTTGGGCTAAGAAGGCTATTGACTAGCAAAGCCCTCTCTCTATGGTGTGAAGGCATGGACTTCATCAAAAATAGATGAGCGTGCTCTTGGCTGCTTTGAGTGAAAAATTTTTCTGGTGATTCTCGGTCCCGCCTGCATAGACGATGAATGCAAAAAGAGATATTGTACATCGACTTAGTCAGAACAGAAGAATGAAGTTCCAAAGACTACGGTGGCTGGGTCATGTAGGGCAGATGGACACCAACGCTCTGCTCCGAAAAGTCTTCGAATCCTCCTCCGAGGAACAGCGCAGTAGAGGAAGATCGCGACCCAGGTGGTGCATGCAAGTTGAAGGGGACCTCTTAGTGTGCGGAACTGGAGGCAGCTACATAAAGATAGAACTGGCTGAGTCATGTGGAGCAGATGGACACCAATGCTCGGGTCCGAAAAGTCATCGAATCCGCCCCCGGGAGGCAGCGCAATTGAGAAAGCCTTCCATGCAAATGGAAGGGGACCTCAACCAACTTAAAACTGGAGACAGCTACTTAAAGATGAAACTGGCTGGCCACCCCGAACTGTGGCGCCACCTAAGTATGTAAGTAGGATTTGTGAAATTAATTTTCGCCCATCAAGGGACTTTATCTTTCACTCTTAACGTTTCAAATTATTACCAAACTACGACATTAAAACAAAGTTCCTTCTCCCCTCCAACAGCCATGTCCTCGTAGCCCCATCAAATAATTACTGTCAACCATTCCAGGGACTAAAACCACTCAACATTATTTACACGCCTTTTTCCTGACCATTAATACCAATGCCAAAACAAATCTACAACTTCCTTCGAACATTCGTCCTTTTCTCTCACACACTCTTAAAAATTGATTTATGAACAAAAATAGGACTCAGCTGATTAGATGAGGATGAGAGAAGAGTTGCTGGATGGTAATAAAACAATAAAAGTAAAAAAAGGAAAAGAAAATCCTTAAACTTCTGTAATTAACTTGAGAGAAAATTCCTCGAGCCATCATCATCTGGTACCGCCTCGAAACTTTCCGATTCTTTTGCATTGTTTCGCCGCTCCCAGCGTTCTATCCATCCTTACAATATTGCACAGCACTGTCGAAGTCGAATGTGTATTATGAGCTAAAAAAAAAAATAGCTCCAAGGATCCCCTTCCTGTTCTGGTGAAAATTTTATGTGCAATTTAAATAATTAAAGACTTTGTGAAACGTGTGAATTTACACAACCATTTTCCACTACGCCCATCTTTGAAGGGATGAGGATAGGGATGCGGATGCGGATCAGGATTCAACGTTTCTTTATGGACTGGTGGACTAAAACTCTACTTCCTGGACTAACTATTGCATAGTCCTTCGACACCCTGTTGTGGTTGAACTCTACAACCATTGCCATCGTGCTTATTTGCCACATCATCACTTCGACTTTGATTCTGCCGGAAGAGCTTAGCTACGGTTTAATGCCAACAGGATGATATAGTTGTAACAAGAGATACTGTAACACAAGCTGAAACTGGCCCTGGACGTCAGTTATTCCAATCCTCTTCGCATTTTAATAGAATCGATCGATGGAATGAATGAATGAAACATACTTCCTCTCCTTACTTCCGACTGCCATTAATATTTCTTTAAATTTTTATTTCCCATCTTCTACTCTGTGTTCTTACTTATCTACTCCTATACCAGAACTCTGCCTAGTTTCCTTTTTTTTTTCTCATTTTGAAGAGCTGTTTCTATATTTTATCTTTGGAGGAGCTGGAAAAGTTTTATTCCTTGATGGAGGCGTCGTACTACTGGAGTGCATGGCCTTTAATTTTCTTAAATAGCCACTTTCGAAAGGATGGGGAACTTCTGTCTGCTGCTTAATTTTAAAATAGGAGTTACGGAGTCCTTTTTTTGATCTTATGACACAAAGCAGAAGGTGGACCCAATTTAAGAACATGGTGTTGGATTTAGATGTAATCAACCGGAAAAAAGGACTCGCAAAACACAGGACAGCACAAGAAGAGAACAAAATGGAAGACAAAAAACAGCAAAAGTAATTGGAATTTGAAAGACTTCCCAGGCAAAAGAAATTACACTTAGCTATCAAGAGTGTTGAGCGAGTAGAAAATTCTCATCTTCCACACCTCCCCACCGAAAAGAGCAAAGGATAACAGACTTTTAATTGTTCCAACGAAAAAAAAAAAAAAAAAAGCAACAACAACACGGAGAGATTATTGAAGAACCCACTTTAGGTTAACGATATTAAAATTAAAATCGATTGAAGTCCTTATCCCTTGGAAGGACTGAATTTTCAATTTAATTACAGATGCCTGGGGTTGAGCGATGGCCCAAAAGGTGGAGCAGCAGCACTTTATCTTTCTAAGTAATGCTCTGACAAAGTGCTGATTGTAGATTGTTTTGATAGGACCAAGAGAATGAGGTCAAGATGTTGAAATATTTTTCGAAGTGCATTCATAAGGATAAGATTTTTACCTTAAGTATAAAGTCGTCTCTTCAAAGTTATTTCTTTGCAGAAATACCAATTATACAATTAGGACAAGAAAGTCGAAAGTTGCTATCCCAAAAATTTGAAGTCCTTAAAGCGGAATTTCTGTAAAGATGGCAAAAAGCGTTAACTCATAGTCTGGGAGATGAATTGTTGGATTCGGAAATGAACATCAGACATCGGTGGTCTTACAACCAGTTATTTACTGAGAACGTTAATGCAGTTTAGTAGAATTGCAAAACATCTAAATCGTTTTACGATCAGCGCAGGCTAATACGTATCCTTAAATCAAATAATCGAGTTTCAGGTTGATATAAGGATCAAGTTTGTAAAGAATACATTCTGCTAAATTTTGTACATAGTTGACCTCTCTTTGAAGCTTGGGCGTTGTACGATTAGGCCATTATCCAGTGCCATAAATATGACTAAACTTCACTTGCGCTTACTTTAGCACCTCGTGGTGGCCACCGGGAACGGGCCACATCCAAGCGAACTATACTCGCTAAACTTATAAAATGTCCAATTTTCCATGACTCTGGCGCATAAATCAGGCTGAATTTGTCCGATGGCATGGGTTATGTTGGCTTTGAGGGCCGCTGTGGTTTGTGGCTAATTCACATTGACCTGCGACTTCAGAAAACCCCACAAGAAAAAGTCTATCGGGGTCAAATCGTACGATCTCGGTGGCCAGTTTACATCACCTCCAATGTTGCGTGAGCTGTGTAGGTCGTAGCGCCGTTCTGTTGAAGTCACATGTCGTTGGGGTCCATATCATCCAATTTATGTAGGCCAAACGAAGTTGGTAATCATCGACCTATAGCGCTCGCCGTTGACGGTGATGACCTGGCCAACGTCGTTCTTAAAGAAATATGACGCCGCCAGGCCAAAATTCACACCAAACAGTGACTTTTTCGGGATGTATTGGACGCTCTTGGATCTCATGTGGATTGGTATCGTTCCAAATTCGACAATTTTGTTTGTTGACGTACCCATTCATCCAGAAATGGGCCACATCGCTGAAGATGATTTTTTCGATGAAAATTAGAGTCAGTTTCCAACTGCTCCAGAGCCCATTCAACGAACACACGTCGTTGTCTATGGACCTTTAGCTTCAGCTCCTGAGACAGTTGAATTTTGTACGGGTGCAGGCCCAAGTCGCGACGCAAAATTCGCCAAGTTGTGGCCTGCGAAAGGCCGAGTTCTTGTGAGCGACGTGAAATCGACTGTCTCGGATTCTCCTGCACACTCTCACGGACAGCGGCGATGTTTTCGGCAGATCTTGCGTTTCGTCAACGTACGAGTGTTGGCTTATCGTTTATTGAACCAGTGGACTCAAATTTATCCAACACACTGGGAATAGTTCTCCCGGTAGGCCGATTAGGGCGACCGCAAAATGGGCGAAGCGCGCGGAACATTGTCCGAACAGAACACCCATTTTGATAAAATAATTTTATCATTTGCACGGGTTGTTGAACGCTAAGTCCGTTCATGGTGATTTGGCAAAATAGACTGAATAAATGACAGCCAATTTGACAGATGTAGCTTCAACAATATGGCCGCTATCAACTTTCAAACTTCGGAAGTTCCTATTCGAAGACCCTGTATATACGCAACGTGAATTTTGTCGTGAGATCGGTCGTCATCATGACTTCAGTGTGCAGGCAATTTGTCGCACAGTGGAAAAGTTTGAGCGTTAGTATACCCTTTTGGGTCTAAAGCCACCAAACAGACAGAGATTAGTGCGAAATGAAGAAAACATGGCTGCCGTACCGTGTCGAAGAACACCCAGAAATGACGATTCGAGGCCGATCAGCTGAATTGGGCATCGCCAGAGAGTCAACCCGGATTATTTTGCGGTTGGATTTGGCCTACATCTACGAGTATTTAAGATTGCGCTGACTCAAGAATTGAAGCCAGTCGACCATGGACAACGCCGTGAGTTCGCATATTGGGCACTGGAAATGTTGGCTGAAGATCCGGATTTTGGCCAAAAAATCGAGAAGTTTTTGGCTCAGCGGCTATGTCAACCAACAAAAATGCAGTTATTTGAGCGAACTCATTTCACAAGTATTCGGCCAAGTATCAATGCATCCACAAAAATTTACTATTTGATGCGGTTTATGTCATCGGACCATATTTCTTTCGAAATGGTCTCAGGTATAAAGGGATGTTAACGGACTTTCTGTGGTCAGAGCTCGACAACATCGATATATCCGAGCTGTGATTCCCACAAGACGGCGCTACATGCCATACAAACAACTAAACGCTCGAAGTTGTGAACAAGAAATTTGGCGACTGGGTCATCTCACGGTGAGCGCACATCAATTGGCCGCCGCGATCATGCGATTTGACACCACTCGATTATTTTCTCTACGGCTACGACAAGCCCTTAGTCTACGCTAACAAGTCCATCACTTTGGACGAGCTCGAGGCCAACATTCAACACGCTATTGCCGGAATAACGCCGCACATATTGGGCCGAGTCATCAAAAATTGAACCGACCAACCGCTTGAAGCACTACCAGCGAAGCCTGGCGGCCATTTGAATGATGTGCTATTCCATACATAATGGCATGAACGTAGCCAGAATCAATTTTATACCTCACACAGTTCTTGCTTTATTTAATTTTTTTTCCTATCGTTCTTATCTGGTCGCCCTTTACTGCGGTGATTGCTGAGGGAAAGGTCGTCTATTTGACTGCATACGTATATCGACTCTAAGTTTTCGGTGCTTAATCGAGGGCCCTGTGATAGTCCACATGAAGGATAAACTCGACAAGGTCAGCCTTATATATGCACTGCTACGAGCTTGGTAGCGTGGCCTATACGAAACTATGTGTGGGCTTGGTACCCAGGTCAATCAACTTTGCTGCGGAACGGAGTATCACTATATGCAGCTCATTGTTTCCGAATATAAACCCTTGGACCAAATTGATAGAAGGCACTCCTTCAGTTTTATAAATATTCAAACATTTCGAGCGGCCAATATAGACTTAGCTTACCACCTTGTACCCATATCTTCGCAAATACAATACATCACGGACTACCGATCCGTAAGGAGTCTCTGCATAAACATTCTCTTTGGTCAAACTGTTTCCAATTCCTAAACCGTATGGCAATACGAAAAAGCCAAGTGGAGCGGTCTTAACAGCTTCTTTAGAAATTTTTTTGGTCGTTCTTCAAAAACATTAGAAGTTCTGCCCCATCCTCCATCCCGACGCTTATTTACAATAACATTCCAGCTGTCAGCTCTTTGGACAAGGCTAATCTGCTTGCTGCACACTTTGAGACCGGTTCAACACTTCCAGATAGTTGACTGCGTCGAATCTTCAATGGTCCATTTTCGCACTCGTTTAGTAGCAAGAGTACTGAAAGATTTTAACATTCACAAATCCGCTGGTCCAGAAGGTATAACTCCCCTCCTTCTGAAGAGGTGTACTTCCTCGCTGGCAAAACCACTCCGTAAGCTGCGTCCCTTCTTTCCAAGGTCATGGAAACGCTGACAAACCGCCAGCTAATGACATATCTCGAAACACGAAAACATGATTACGGCAACTGTGTAAAAATTGAATTCGAACAATCTACACCCCGAATGACTCGAACTGTAACCAACTTCAGACTGCTATAATTTCCAAACCGTTCATGTCAGTGAGCTCAACTTTTGACACATGGCAGATAATTTTATTATTTACAAGCCTCTTAAACGATTTACGTCTCAGTTGTGTTGAAAAATTTTTATCCGCGATGGAATTCAAACGTGATAGTGTGATTGCTTTATATTTGGCTGGAAAACAACAAGTAGCTATCGTTAGAGCCCTCCAGCACCTCAACGTGAATAAATCATTTGTGTCTCGAACCATAGCTCGTTACCGTGGTACTGGCAACGTTGCAAAAAGTCATGGAGGTGGTCATAAAAAAACAGCAACATCGGCAGAAATGGTTCGGAAAGTGAAGGCTCGAATTGAGCGAAATTCGCGTCCAAGTGGAAGAAAAATGGCTCGTGAGCTCAACATATCGTTGGAACGGATGCAACACACACTGAAAAATGAGCTGGGGCTCAAGCTATTGAAGTTCCAAAAAGTACACGATCTTACACCGCAACAGAAAAAAGTTAGAGTCGAAAGAGCGAAGGAGTTGCTACGCTTGCACGAAAGTTGTGAGTTGCCGAATTTTGTTTTTTCCGATGAGTTGCCATTTGTTATCGAGCAATATGTCAACAAACAAAATGACCGAGTTTACTTGCCAGAGAGGTCCTTCGAAAATTGACACCTTTGGACGGCCATCAGAAAGCAGGAAGCACCGATGGTGATGGTTTGGTCGCTCTCCGCCGATGGTCGCTCTCCGCTCGTATTTTTGAACCGTGGCGTCAAAATTAATGCGATCGTATACCGTGAAACTGCCTTAGAGGCAGTATTGAAGCCTTGGGCAAATAATCATTTCGGTCGGAGACCGTGGACATTTCAACAAGACTCGGCACCGTCTCAACCAAGATTGGTTAAAAAACAATGTTCCACACTTCATTTCTTCGACACAATGGATTGCAAATTCTCCGGATGCAAATCTGTTGGATTTCTCTGTCTGGGGTATTTTGAAGGCGAATTTTGGCACTAAAAAACACCAAAGTTTGGACCACCTCAAACAAGCACTTCGCCGAGAATGGGCCAAAATACCGCAGAGCCACTTGCGTGCATCGTGCGATGCTTTCTTCGGCCGTCTCAAGGCCATTATTCGCGCCAAAGGTGCGACATATTGAAAACTGATACAATTTGAAAATTGATGTATTTTCCAACATTTTTTGCTTTGACACAATAAAATTTATCAAAAAATAAAAAAATTATAGCATTTTAAAAAGTTGGAGTTAGAGTCATTCACCCTGTAGTATAAGTGATCAGTTAGCGGTCGTTGTGAAAGCTGTGCATTTTTTCGTTTAGTCTACCACCACTTAGCATCCTCAATTATTTTTCTACTAGAAAGATATTATATATAGTAGTTCGTTATTTTAAATGCGAAATTGTGTTGGGTACCGTTTTATGATATTAATTATGTGAGAACGTAATTTGTGAGTTTTCGTTTTAGTTTAAATAAAATTATTAAAAACTGTCGCGGACTACCGCAGTAATTTTTATGATGAAACTATAAAATACGAGTAATAAGCGGAATCATATATTAAAAAATTAACCTCTAATGGTTGAAATATCAAAGTGTAATCAATGAATTAAGAAAACAATAATGTAAACAGTATACTTGACACATTGAATCTGTCAAACGTAATACTTCAAACTTAATTCTAATAAAAACATTCAAGCAAGCAAAACATAGAACATAGATTTGGTGACTGTTTAATTTAATTAATAATCCACTTTCATCCGAAATAAAAATTTCAGGTTATGGGCCCAGTGTATTTGTTGCAGCAGTTTCATATTATTATTAATATAATTGTTATACAATATTAATTGAAATTTAAAATAATAAATTGAGCAAATACTCAACATGTAAACAAACAAAAACGTGTACTAAAAATGTTAAAGTAGACACAACTTATTAGAACATATGAATAAATTACAATATATCATGCAATAAATAGCGTAACCGAAACGTCAGTTTTATAAATAGGAAAATGTCCAAGAATAAAAAAAAAACTCTATTTTATAGCGTTGCAAAAGAGGGTTGTCTTATTTTTCACAGTTTACACAGTTTCTTTCATTTAAAGCTAAATTTTAATTTTTTACCGAATTAACGGCTTACAGTATTAATTCAAATAGATAAATAGTTTAAAACCAGTTTTTTTTCGTTTCGTGATAAATTTGCCGATTTTCACACATGTAACACGCGCATCAAATAAAATAACAAAAAGCGTCGTCGTTCAGAGTAGTGCTGAACGCGATGTCTACGTCAATTTTGTTGTCAATTGAGAAACTAAAAGGTCGCGAAAACTTCAAGACAGTTATAAAGAAAAACACAAGAGCGAAAGCAGCTTTAGTTTTGAGTGTTGACAAGACGATTTATGTACACATAAAAACAGCTAAAAATGTCAAGGAAATCTGTGAAAATCTAAGATCAACGTTTGAAGATCAAGGAGCCGTACGTAAAATAAATTTGGTTGAAAAAATGGTGCTCACACGGTTGGACGATTTCGAAAACATGGAAATGTACTAGATGTTGTGAAAAGTGACCTCCTTGACCGCCAGAATGCGCTGCTACTGCAAAAAGGGCTATGATGCCTTGAAGTCCGTTCATATTTAGGCAGACATGCCACATTTCAGTGCGATACTGTCTTTAGTTTTGTTTTGACAGCTGATTGTTGTTGACGTGTTTGGCATCATGTTGAGTATGGACAAAAACGATTTTCATTCTCTCATAAAACATGGTTTTTTGAGAGCCAAAACGGCGATGGAAACAAAAGAAAAGTTGGATAAATATTATGGGGCTAATGCTCCGTCAGATTACACCGTCAAATATTGGTTTTGAGAGTTTCGTGGTGGCCGTAACTACACTACCGATCAAGTCCGCAGCGGCAGGCCCTCCGATGCGGTTACAGAGGACAATGTCAGAAAAATACATGAAATGGTGTTGGCTGACCGGAAAGTGAAGGTGTGCGAGCTAGCAGATACCACAAAGATTAGTACTGATTAGCACACGCCATATTTTGGGCAATATTCTGCATATGAAAAAGATATCCCGCCGCTGGGTGCCGCGAATGCTCACTCCTGACCAGAAACACGAACGCGAGAGCACTTTGAAAGAGTATTTGGACTTGCTGATGCGGAATCGGACGGACTTTTGGCTGATAGTGGAAGCTGCTGCTTCCGTTATGAGTAGCTTTGATTTTCATAAATTTTTTTCACATTGCGGTTTGAGAACGGCTGATAAAAAATTACGAGTATATTTGAATACAGGTGACAGTGTTGAAGGTGTGTGTGATGTTCAAGTTAGGGATTTGCACGAAAATAAATATTTTTCACTAGAATTAGTTGTGGTTAAATCAAAATCAAATTTCACGCCATTACTTGGAAGATCATGGCTAGACGTCCTTGTTCCCGATTGGCGGGTACGTTTTGTGAGTAGGTTAAACAATCTTAAAGACATGTGTTATTTTAAAAATAAATATAGTTCCGTGTTTTCACAAAATTTAGATAGTGCTATAAAAAGTTTAGAAGTAGAGGTGATTTTAAAGGATAATGCGACACCTATATTTTTTAAGCCATACACGGTTCCCTTTAGCTTACGTGAAGGTGTAGAAATGGAACTAGACCGACTTGTTTCAGAGGGTATACCAACAAGTAAAAGTGTCTAAAAAATCTCGAGAATATATTACCATTAATACACATAAGGGTCTTTACCGTTATACTAGACTTCCTGGAGTTTGACATTTGATTGAAGCGAAAGTGGAAGCAAAAAATTTATCTCCGGATCAAAAAGCAAAAAAGAAAAATGTTTTAAGTGAAAGTTAATTGAGGAAACACATTCACCTTATAAATTAAGAGACGCTTTACCTCAGGCAATTGAAATTCGAGTAAGTTCTAACACCTAAGCTATTTTATAGCCAAGTTAAAAATTCCATCATTAAACTAACCTATAAATGGTAAAAAGAGGAATAATATCCCACACCTCTCCGGAACACCCAGGAAACAAAAAACGCCACCAAAGCTTGAGTGAAATTGAACCAAAACTCACTATGGAATCTACTTCTACTCTGAGTGTTGAGAGAATGCAGGAAATTCTACTCGAAAACAACAAAAAACTTGTGGAACAATTAGCCTCAAAGGCAGATCTGCAAGATTACTTTAAACAAATCTCAGCATTGAGTATGCGACAAGAAGAACTTGAGCAAAAAGTTGTGTATCTGGAAGAACAAAACAAACGTCTTGAGAACCAGCTTGACCGATTCGTACAGACGAGTACTGAAGCGAATCTCGTTGTTCACCTGCCTATTGAAGATCAAGTAGACATGAGCGAAAAGGCAAAATCCATTTGCGTCGAGTTGGTTGACTCAACTCCGAATCAAATCGTCAAGTCTGCGTATAGGATACACAGCCATAACACGAACAAGTCTACGATAGTTCTAAAGATGAGATCGAAGGAGTCTGCCTGGAGCGTGATGAGGAATGCCTTCAAATTGAAGGGCACTAGAATAAGCATCCAAAAGGACTTGGACAACGTCGGGCAAAAATGATTCCATTTTTGAAGGAGCTTCGTCAAAAAGACGTATCAATAAAAATTTCTCTACGGGATGACAAGCTCCACATTGCCAAGAATGTCTTTACTTGGGACTCCGCGCTTGGATTGAGGTGTGGTGGAAAAAAGTGGCATTGAAATAATATTGGGTCTACAAGTAAGTTTCCAGCGTTTGTCAGAGATGGCGCCACCAGCGGATCCCGGGCAGAAATGTCAGACCCCATGTGTTTTATTTGTAGGTTTTGTATCTGTCAACAACTTTGCAGCGTTATATTTGAGCAGTTCTATCGGTGTCGTACATTTTATCGAGCAAAATCATGGCAATTTCCAGCCAAATAAACGTCATTTGCGGGAAGCGCTGCTTTAATTCTTTAATATGAAGAAAAGTGCGGCTGAGGCCTATCGTTTGCTTTCGGAAACTTATGGGGCGGTTCAAGCGGTTCAAAAGTGGTGATTTTGGAGTTGAAGACAAAGATCGCCCCGGAAAGCCGAAAAGTTTTGAAGACGAGGAATTGGACGTTTTACTGGATGAGGATCCGTGTCAGATTCAAGAAGAACTTGCTGCATCATTGGGCTTCACGCAGCAAGCCGTTTCCCTGCGCCTAAAGGCACTGGGATTCATTCAAAAGGTTGGAAACTGGGTGCCGTACGAATTGAAGCCAAGAGACGTCGAACGGCGATTTTGCATGTCCGAAATGTTACTGCAGCGGTATAAAAATAAATCATTTATGCATCGTATTATCATTGATGATGAGAAATGGATTTATTATGATAATCCTAAACGCAGAAAATCATATACAAAGCCCGGCGAGCCCGCCCAATCGACATCGAAACGAAATATTCACGTGAATAAGGTCATGCTCTGCATTTGGTGGGATCAAAAGGGTGTCCTATACTACGAACTGCTTCCGAGTGGTGAAACCATCAAAGGACCATTATATCGAACCCAACTAATTCGTTTGAAGCGGGCATTAAAAGAAAAACGGCCAGAATATGAGACCAGCCATGAGTCTGTCATTTTTCATCACGACAACGCTCGGCCACATGTTGCGGTTTCGGTGAAAAACTATTTGAAATATAGTGGATGGGAAATTCTGCCTCACCCGCCTTACAGTCCAGACTTGGCACCATCTAACTACCACTTGTTGCGTTCGATGCAGAACGCTCTTACGGGAATACGCTTCAGCTCAGTAGAGGAAATCAAAAATTGGCTCGATACGTTCTTGGGCTCGAAAGACGAGAAATTTTTTTGGTCCGGAGTTCATAAATTGCCAGAAAGATGGGGGGAAAGTTGTAGCTTCCAATGGACGATACTTTGAATAAAGCATTGTAACTATGTTTTCATAATAAAACTTCAAATTTTGGAAAAAAACGATGGAAACTTACTTGTAGACCCAATACAATCTATTTTTGGTGACATTTCGTTAAATAAAAATCTTTTTATTAATGAAATCAGAAATAAAAACAAAACAGTTACGAAAGAGAACACTTCTCACAAAACTTCAAATTTGACGGCTAATGTCAACCGCAGCAGTGATGCCAAACTTAACAAAACACCAATATGCGAAAAATCTTTGGGTCCATCCACAAGCTCTAAGGCGGCTGTACGTGACGCATGATGTGCCCACGTCTACCAGAATGATGCTGAAAAAAACATAGTTATCAAGAAAATAAAAATTTTAAGCTACAATGTGTCCGGTTTAAAAAACAAAGTGAATTTTGTAACATTTTTTAATTATGTAAAAAGTTTTGATATTTTTGTATTATTTGAAACACATCTATTAGATAATGAAGAAATTAGATTTAAGAATATTTTCTCAAACTATGAATTAATCTGGTCTCCTGCTATAAAAACTTCACTTTTTGGGAGAGCAAGTGGTGGAACACTATTTGGCTTTCGTGACGACCTCGAAGGACTGTATACGAGTATCTTTGTAAAAGCTGGCGAAATAGATGTTATTAACTTAAAACTGAATACACTGGATGTAGTTTTGGTACCAATCTACTTAAACTGTAATCATTGGCAGAGTGATTTCGATAAACTCTGCGACTCGCTGCACTCCTCGGACTGTACGGATATAATGCTTATTGAGGATTTTAATGGTCGTGTAGGACTCACACAAAATAATTTCGCATCGGGATACAACAGTACTCTGCTGGAACCATGTCGCAGATCTAAAGACCTAATTTGTGATAGCAAAGGAGCAAAAATAATTGAACTTGCTGATGAGTATGACATGTGCTTGTTGAATGGTAGTTGCGAAGGAGATCCAGATGGCGAATTGACCTTTATCAGAGGAACATCATGCTCAATAATAGATTACTGTTTTGTTTCGAGAAATTGGCTCAAGTTTCTAGACAGTTTTCAAATCGGAACCGAGATCTTTTCGGACCACATGCCCTTGGAAGTAACCCTTAATTCTACTGCTAGCGGTAACTATGCTTGCACAAAACCATTAAGCCTTCTGCCGAAATTTGTCTGGAATGACCGAATAATGGAATCGTATCAGCGAAACATGAATGTGAATCTTAAGGAACTACGCACACAGCGTTATACAGCCAATATTGAAGCTTTAACGGAAATAATAAAGAAATCCATTCCGCAACAGAAAGATTTAAAAACTCATAAAATATATAAACAAAAATGGTATGATTCTGATTGCATGAAAGCTAGAACCAAATCTTTTAAATTTCTCAAACTTCTAAGGTCGAATAACGCCAATATCTTTAAAGCACTCTATCAAGATGCCAGCAAGGAATACAAACACATCTGTAACATCTACTTTTTTGCCTTTGAGCAACAAAACATTGCGATTATAAATAATTCAAAATCTTCTGCTCAGTTCTGGAAAGCTGTCAAATACCTAAACGGACACACGTCTAACATCTCTGTAACTCTTAAAGCCCCGCAGCTCAGGACTCATTTCGATAAACTTCTTAATGCACCATTAACCTCGCCGCTACATCAATATGCAGCCCCTCTGCTCTTAGACGAAAAATTAGACTCTGCATTTATTCTGGAAGAAGTCAATGAAGTAATATGCAAATCGAAATCAAATTTCTAATTTCTGAAGAGTTCGAAACTTCAATGGGTGTTAAACAAGGCTGTATTTTAAGTGCTGTGCTTTTTATATTATACATCAATGATATAACAGATGATGTCAAAGGTGGAATAACATTCAATGGTGTATCAATTCCTGCGCTGATGTACGAGGGCGGGTCAATAATTCCGTGCATTTTTGAATTTCTGACCTCTTTACTGAAACAGCAACACTGCTCCTGTCAACAGGCATTTGTCAGTTGACTCCTGTCAAAATTTAAACTTGCTGCGTCAGTTAGTTTGTGTTTGACAGCTATTTTTATCAGACTACTCACTAATTTGAGGAGAAAATGGAAAAAAGTGAATTTCGTGTGCTTATTAAGCATTATTTCTTGCGAAAAAAAACCATTACCGAGACCAAGGCTAAGCTTGATAAATACTATGGGGACTCTGCACCATCGATTTCAATGGTAAAAAGTGGTTTACTGAATTTCGTTGTGGCCGTACAAGCACTGAAGATGCCGAACGTCCGGGACGCCCAGTTGAGGTCTCTACACCCGAAACAATCGAAAAAATTCACGATATGGTGTTGGCCGACCGAAGATTGAAAGTGCGAGAGATTGTGGAAGCCGTAGGGATCTCGCATGGCTCAGTGGTTTCAATTTTGAATGATCACTTGGGCATGAGAAAGCTTTCTGCAAGATGGGTGCCGCGTTTGCTCACAGTCGACCACAAACGCAATCGTGTAACAACTTCACAGGAAGGTTTGGTGTTGTTTAATCGCAATATGGAGGAGTTTTTGCGCCGTTTTGTAACCGTGGACGAAACATGGATCCATCACAACACACCAGAGAACAAACAACAGTCAAAACAGTGGGTTTCTAAGGGTGAATCGGCGCCAAAGAAGGCCAAGGTGGGTTTGTCAGCCAATAAAGTTATGGCGACTGTTTTTTGGGATGCACGCGGGATAATCCACATTGACTACCTTCAAAAGGGAAGAACAATCAATGGGGAATATTATGCCAACTTATTGGACCGATTCAATGACGATTTGAAAAAAAAACGACCTCATTTGGCCAAGAAAAAAGTTCTTTTCCACCAAGACAATGCAAGGGTGCACACATGTGCTGTTGCCATGGCAAAAATCCATGAATTGGGCTATGAATTGCTCCCTCATCCACCCTATTCTCCAGATTTGGCTCCGAGCGACTACTTCTTGTTCCCAAACCTGAAGAAATGGCTTGGTGGAAAAAGATTTGACTCCAATGATGAAGTCATCTCGCAAAAATGAGGACCTCGACAAATCATTTTTTTTGGAAGGGATAAAAAAATTGGAGAAGCGTTGGACAAAGTGTATAGAGCTCAAGGGAGACTACGTTGAAAAATAAAATTATTTTTTTATCAAAAAATCTGTTTTAATCCAAAAGTATGCTGATGATATCGTCTTTCTGGGTGACACAACCCAAGGTATGCAGTTAATGATAAACAGGCTTAATGCTTTCTGTAAAAGTTGCAATCTCACTGTAAATCTTGATAAATCAAAAATGATGATATTCAGAAATGCAGGAGGACGCCTCTCACATTTGGAAAAGTGGAAGTTAGACGGGGAAGAGATTGAGGTAGTATCCAGATACAGATAGATACCTAGGTATTCTAATATCGTCCTCCTTAAATTTCAAACCACACTTTGAGGAAAAATTAGCTGTTGCTAAAAGAGCTATCTGTTCGATTTGGGAACGTTGCTTCAAAAATAAATATGGATCGCAAAGTGCAAAACAAACTTTGTTCCACTCAACCGCAGCGTCGATAATGCTTTACGGACTCAGGTATGGGGTTACAAAGACTACGATGCTGTGGAAAAATTTCTTCGCTACTTTCTAAAGAAGATTTTCCGATTACCAAAAAATACCCCAAACTATATGCTACATCTTGAAACGGGAACTCCACCTTTGCTCTTGTACACGCTCACAATGCACTTTAACTACGAGGGGCGTTCAACATATTCTCGATATCGGGGTGAAGCTGTGGTTGTATATATAAATTGACTTATTTATCAAGTAATACTATTATTTTAGTGCATTCATGTAAAATTTCATATAAATGCGATTATTAATTCGCGTTTTATCTCTAGTTAAACAGAATCACAATGGCAACTGAGACGATGATGGTGAAAATTGAGCATCGCGCTGTAATTAAATTTCTCACTAAGCAAGGAAAATGTTAAAAAACTATTCATGAAGAGATGGTGGCTGTTTACCAGGGTTCCGCACCTTCATTATCAACTGTGCAAAAGTGGTCAAGTGAGTTCAAGAGGGGCAGAGAGAGCATTGAAGACGACCCCCGCTCCGGCGCCGTACAGCTACTGCTTGTACGGGAGAAAGCATCAAAGAAGTCGAAAAACTTGTTCTTGAGGATGCCCGAATAAAGGTGAAAATGATGGCAGAGATCACCAAGCTTTCAATTGGTACCATTCACACCATTCTTCATGACCATCTTAACCTTTCAAAGGTCAGTGCAAGGTTTGTGCCACGAATGCTCACAGCACCTCAGAAAAAAGTGAGAATCGCATGCTGTAGAGAGCTTTTGGAGATGTGTAGTGAGAACGCGGACGGTGTTATGGATCGAATTGTTACTGGGGACGAAACATGGGTCCACCACTAAGCAAACAAGAGTCCATGCAGTGGCATAAAAAAGGAACAGACCCCCCGAAGAAGTTCAAAGTCACTCCGTCTGCCGGGAAGCTCATGGCTACAGTTTTTTGGGACTCAAAGGGAATCTTGCTCATTGAGTACAAAAAAAAAGGTGAAACCATCAACGCCACATCCTACGCTTCCACTTTGCATAATTTGCGGGAGGAAATTAAAAAGAAAAGACGGGGTAAACTCGCAGCGGGGGTGTTGCTTCTTCATGACAACGCTCCTGTTCACACGGCGCGAGTTTCTAAGGCTGCTGCGCGAGATTGTGGTTTCGAAGAAATCCAACACCCACCCTATAGTCCAGACCTTGCCCCTAGTGATTATTTCCTGTTTCCGGATTTGAAAAAATGTCTTCGTGGAAAAAGATTTTCGGATGATGAAGAACTCAAGTCGGTATTTTGCAGAGAAAGAGGAAATTTATTTTTTTGAGGGTTTAAAAAAGCTTATCTCAAGATATAACAAATGCATTGATGTTAGGGGAGATTATATTGAAAAATAAAAACAATTTAAATTGAATTCGCATTTTCCTTCATATCGATACCGAGAATATATTAAACGCCCCTCGTATATCCTAAAAATACTAGAAATGAATGAATGCAGAAGCATAATTAGAACAAACGGAGGCATTTGCGAGGAATGAAAGAAAACAGCTTCTGAATGCGGATTAAATCTGTCTATTCAAGTGAATGAGCATCCTCATCTTTTAAGAGAACAATTTAACTTGGTTTTGGAGAATTTTGGCAGACATACATATGACCAATATGTCGAAGAAGCTGAATCGTCACTGTTTAGGAACTATTACAGCAAACCATTTTCTAAATGAAAAAACATATTTCCTAGATAGTCACGCAGTTGACAAAATAAGTACTATTTCCAAACTGAGAGGGGAACTCGTTCAACTAAACTTTATACCCCATAGACCAGATTTACCAATACTTTGTGACCTCTGCAACATGAAGAAGAGAGAAGACATCTTACATTTTCTTGGAGTTTGTCCGATTTTAAAAGAATTTCGACTATCAATGTTCGGAAAACATGATTTAGACGAAGATGAAGTGATGAGCATTTTAAATGGAGAAAAAGGATGGAAAGTCTTATATGATTACTCAGTAGCAGCACTTTGTTATAGAAAGCGTATCATAGATGGAGATTTTTAATGTAAAACTTAAGTATGTATTTTGTCAACCTGGTAGACGGCCACAGGCCAAACCATTAAAGACTTAGGTTAATCGTTACATTGTAAAACATTTATTGAAAATAAAAGTCAACTAACTAACTAACTAACTACTAGACTTCCTTTTGGGTTGAGCTCAGCTCCCGCGTTTTTTCAATCTATTATAGATCAGATTTTACAAGGAATACCAAAGGTGTTTTGGGTATTTAGATGACATCCTCATTGGAGGTGAAAATCTAGGGGATTGTGAGAAGAAACTTGAAGAAGTTTTAAAAAGGCTTGATGCATACCATGTTAAAGTAAATGAAACGAAATGTAAGTTCTTTCAAGAAAAAGTCCAATATTTAGGTCATGAAATATGTAAAGAAGGAATTAGGCCAACAAAAGATAAAATGGATGCAATTATGTGTACTCCTGTACATCACGATGTTACAAGTTTGAAATCTTATTTAGGGTTACTAAATTTTTATGAAAAATTTATACCATCACTTTCATCTGAATTAAAACCGTTCTACTACGTAAAAATTTAAAATTTGTTTGGACAAGTGATTGTCAGTTAGCATTTCAAAGAAGTAAAGATTTACTTATGGACAACCAAATGTTAATGCATTTCGATGTAAAGAAGCCGATTATAGTTTCATATGACGCTAGCCCATATGGAGTAGGGGCCGTCCTCTGACATATGATTAAAGGCGAGGAACGCCCAGTACTTTTTGCATCATCTACTCTGTGTGACTCAGAAAAGAAATATTCCCAGCTTCACCGTCAAGCTTTAGCTGTTTGCCAATTTCACAGATATTTGTATGGAAATAAATTTGTTTTACTAAGCGTGAAATTTTTGAACACAATAAGCAAACGCCTGCAGTAGCGGCTGCTCGCTTGCAAAGATGGGCAATTTTTCTAGGACAATATTCATATGAAATTAAATACAAGAAAGGAACAGAGCTTGGACATGCTGATGCCCTTTCTCGATTACCATCTGTAGAGCCTACAGGGAAAGCATCTAAAAAGATTTGTTATTTATTGCGTATATGATTTAATTCGTGCGGTTTTTTTTTTCAAAATTTGAACGTTTATTTAAGAAAAACGTGTACAATAGTATTATTCAAAGTATTGCCCATCTGAAGCTATGACTTTTCCCATCTTTCTGGCAATTTGTGGATCCTATCCCAAAAGAACTGCGCCGGCTTGGCAGCCAAGAATGAATCAAGCCAATTTTTGATATTCTGCTCTGATGTGAACCGTATTTCAGTGAGGGCGTTCTGTATCGACCGGAACAAATGGTAGTCAGAAGGGGCAAGGTCTGGGCTATAAGGCGGGTGGGGTAAGACTTCCTATCCACTGTTTTCCAAATAGTTCTTAACCGGAATAGCAACGTGGGGCCGAGCGTTGTCATGATGGAAAATTATTGCCTCGTGTCTGGTCGCATATTCCGGGCGTTTTTCGGCCACTGCTCTCTTCAAACGGATTAATTGTGTTCGGTAGCGTTGCCCATTGATGGTTTCACCCGGTTTTAGCAGCTCATAATACAGCACACCCATCTGATCCCACCAAATACAGAGCATTACCTTCGCACCATGGATATTCGGCTTTGCCGTTGATTTGGCTGGTTGACCGAGTTTCACATATGATGTTTTGCGCTTGGGGTTGTCGTAATGGATCCATTTTTCATTACCAGTAACAATCCGATGCAAAAATAACTTCCTTTTTTGGCGTTCCAGCAGCATTTCGGACATGCAAAACTGCCTTTCGACGTCTCTCGGCTTGAGTTCATGTGGAACCCAATTTCCTTGCTTTTAAATATATCCAGCTGCTTTTAAACATTTTGAAATGGCTGCTTGAGTGACACCCAAAGATTCTACGAGCTCTTCTTGTGTTTGGCAACAATCTTCATAGAGTAATGCTTCCAGTTCTTCATCTTCAAACTTTTTTGGCTGTCCAAGACGTTCATCGTCTTCCAAGCCAAAATCACCACTTTTAAATCATGCAAACCACTTTTGGCACGTTCCCTCAGCTAGCGCATGTTCACCATAAACTTCCACTGAAATACGATGACCTTCGGCAGCAAAAAGTAATGAAGAAGAACTCGCCGCAAAAACACTTTTTCAGGCACAAAGTTCGACATATTTGAGTGAAAAAAAATTATTGTTGTTTACGCTTCAAATGAATGACATATACTGAAATGACGTACAATGACAGTAGCTTTCCAACGCATGTTTCAATGGAATAATACAAGTTACGCCATCTCTTAGCAACCCGCACTTAAGTTATAGACCCGAATAAATGTCCATGGTTGTCTGTCTGAATTACGCATTCAATTTTCTGAAATAGTAACTGAAACTAAGAATGACATAATTTTAACACAAGTAATAAAGTACGTAATGGAAGGTTGGCCAAATAAAAAGTATATTAATGAAATAGGTTTATATTTTAAACAGCGGAATTCGTTGTCATGCGAAAATGGTGCTTTATTTTACGGCTCGAGAATAATTGTACCTTGTACAATACGAAGAAAGATTTTAGAGTTATTGCATGCTGGACATCTTGGTATTGTTCGGTCTAAAATTCTTGCCCGTAGTCATCTGTGGTGGCCATGGTTAAACAATGATATAGAAGAATATATTAGATCCTGTTCAGTATGTGATGTAACTCAAAGAAATTTAACTGATAAACGTAAAATAAACCGGCCAAAAACATTTTATCCATATGGACGAGTACATATAGATTTTTTGTAAGCTAAAGGGGATAGATTTTTTGATTCTAGTTGATCATTACACGAAATGGATAGATGCCGCAATAATGAAAAACACTAACACAGAATCTATTATAGAACAATTATCTAGCTGGTTTTCAATCTATGGATTGCCTAAAGAGTTGGTTTCGGACAATGGTCCACCATTTGGGTCAGGTTTGTTTTTGAAGTTTTGCGAAGCGAATGGTATTAGTGCTTTAAAAACCCACCTGAATCAAATGGGCAAGCGGAAAGGGGCGTCCAGACGATTAAAACGATCCTAAAAAAATTTTGCGTGGAAAAACCACGTACAAAAAAAGATTTTCAGAGAGTCCTTAGCTCAGCATTGTTTAATTACAGAAACACACCGTCAACAACAACTTGTACAACACCTTCTTGTTTATTATTTTCTTATAAACCAAGAACAATTTTAGATTTAATTAAACCGAAATGTGAAAATAACGAAAAAGAAAAAAAGGAAAATGAAAATCCTATAAAAACAAAAGTAAGCAAAAAAAATTAAAGAATATAAAGAAAATTAAATAGTATTGTACAAATGTGAATTTAAAAATTATTTAAAATGGAAAGCTGTAAAAATTATAAAAAAATTAAGTTTGGTAACATATTTAATCGAAAATGAAGGAAGACAAATTCAAGCTCATTTAAATCAAATTAAAAAAAACAAATGCAAATAGAGTAAGATTTTCAAGTTTCAAATAATGAAACAAAACAAAAATTAAATACAAGACAAGATGTGAAAACTAATCCTTCTCCACTACCTCCTAGATTAAGATCTAGGTTTAAATTAAAGATTGATTAAACTATATATGTATACATCTTTAACGTATATTTCTTTTTTAACTTTTACTAAGGAAGGGGTTGATATGTACATACCAGTTATAACATATTGTATAGTATAACTATTGGGTCTACAAGTAAGTTTCCAGCGTTTGTCAGAGACGGCGCCACCAGTGGATCCCGGACAGAAATGTCTGACCCCATATGTTTTATTTGTAGGTTTTGTATCTGTCAACAACTTTGCAGCGTTATATTTGAGCAGTTCTATCGGTGTCGTACATTTTATCGACCAAAATCATGGCAAGTTTCCAGCCAAATAAACGTCATTTGCGGGAAGCGCTGCTTTTATTCTTTAATATGAAGAAAAGTGCGGCTGAGGCCTATCGTTTGCTTTCGGAAACTTATGGGGCGGAATGTATTGGTGAATCGACGTGCCGCGAGTGGTTCAAACGGTTCAAAAGTGGTGATTTTGGAGTTGAAGACAAAGATCGCCCCGGAAAGCTGAAAAGTTTTGAAGACGAGGAATTGGACGCTTTACTGGATGAGGATCCATGTCAGATTCAAGAAGAACTTGCTGCATCACTAGGCGTCACGCAACAAGCCGTTTCCCTGCGCCTAAAAGCACTGGGATTCATTCAAAAGGTTGGAAACTGGGTGCCATACGAATTGAAGCTAAGAGACGTCGAACGGCGATTTTGCATGTCCGAAATGTTACTGCAGCGTTACTGCAGTTACTGGTGATGAGAAATGGATTTATTATGATAATCCTAAACGCAGAAAATCGTATACAAAGCCCGGCGAGCCCGACGAGCCCGCCCAATCGATGCCGAAACGAAATATTCACGTGAATAAGGTCATGCTCTGCATATGGTTTGATCAAAAGGCTGTCGTATACTACGAACTGCTTCCGAGTGCTGAAACCATCAAAGGACCATTATATCGAACCCAACTAATTCGTTTGAAGCGGGCATTAAAAGAAAAACGGCCAGAATATGAGACCAGGCATGAGTCCGTCATTTTTCATCACGACAACGCCCGGCCACATGTTGCGGTTTCGGTGAAAAACTATTTGGACAATAGTAGATAGGAAATTCTGCCTCACCCGCCTTACAGTCCAGACTTGGCACCATCTGACTACCACTTGTTTCGTTCGATACAGAACGCTCTTACAGGAATACGCTTCAGCTCAGTAGAGGAAATCAAAAATTGGCTCGATACGTTCTTGGGCTCGAAAGACGAGAAATTTTTTTGGTCCGGAATTCATAAATTGCCAGAAAGATGGGGGAAAGTTGTAGCTTCCGATGGACGATACTTTGAATAAAGCATTGTAACTATGTTTTCATAATAACACTTCAAATTTTGGAAAAAAAAAACGCTGGAAACTTACTTGTAGACCCAATATTTATTATAATCTAAGCGTAGACAAATATCATTGACTCCCTGTATTACTTTGAAGTTTCTCGTGTGACTGAGAGTTGATAAGTCAGTGAGGTTTGAAACGTTGTACAGCTTACACAGAATAAAATAAAAACTTTAAAGAATATAGAAACTGACGACGTTGAGGGCAAACCCTCAAAAAAACAAAAAATCGTTGTGCATCTGTTGGCTCACAAAATACAAGAAGACGAATCCAACAACTAGCCCATAAGATTCCAATACTTTTACACTCGTTACCAGCTAACTTAAAAAATGTCATTAATTATAAAAAATCCAAAAAAAACCTCTTAAATTGTATTTTCTGTCTGCAAAGTTCATAACCTTTTTCCTTCTCCTTATTTTTGTTTAATTTTAATTAAATTTTCAAGCCCACTAAGCGTAAAACTTTGAAAACTTCCAAATATGTGATACAACAAAACTACATCAATATCTAACACCCTGCAGATACGCCTTTGCGGGTAACACGTATGTCAAGATTAATTGTTGTTAAATTACGTAATTAAAAAAATAAAAATAAAAAAAAAAAACATTAAGCCGTGTAAAACTAAGGACAACCATATTTCATAGCTGACTGACACGAGACCATTACTTAGGCTTAAACTTTTCTGTCATGTTTTATGAATTAGGATTCTATAGGTTCAAATTAGGATAACAAAAGCGCACACTTTTTGAATCAGTAATTGTAGCCGTAATTAAAACACAATTCTTTATTCAAAGCACGACCCGGCCTTAAACTTTCAAAGATACGACTACAACAACCAAGCACGTTTATGTGAAAACGAATCCAAAACTTACTGGCACACCAAAGAAAAAAAGCTTTCCACAAAATTTACTCAAAAATAATGAAAATAAAAACTCAATTTGTCAGTTGAAAATACCCATGAGTCCAGACCATGAATCCAAAGTAACACCGGATGTGGCCATTCGACCATGTACAGATTGCATTCCAACTCTCTTTTCTCTTATCCCCACTTACAATCGATGTCTGTGTTCAGCACTTGAATGCCATATCCTGTTACCAGCACTACTATAAGTGCATTCAAAATGAAATGAATTGAATTGGAAATGGGAAGCAAAACGATAAGAGGATAAACGTGTGAATGAGAGTAGCTGGATGAATGTCTCTGCCATTTTCCATCATGCCGAGCACTGCAAATGTTTATCTCCATAATTGGTAGCCTCTGTTCGGGGGGGGGCGGTCTAAAATCCTTCAGCCATTCTATCCTTGTTCGTGTCCGTTGACAGCATGGTCTTTACCTCTGCGCTTTACACCTAACATTCCCGGCCAGCTACCGAAATGCCAGTGGTTAGTTTCGTGTTGATACACTGTGCCATGTAAAGTACTAATTGGATTATTGTCCGGAATGACGGGATAAAAATAGAAGCCCACACAATGTAGAATGTACTCGTATCTGTGTCGTTTTGGGGGTGACAAAAGTAGGGGGTAGTAAGTAAGTAAGTGGGTAGGTGAGTGGGTTGGCCTTGGAGCTCAGACCTATGGTTCAGCATTTTCGAATTCCCCCTTCGGCTCTTAGTTGCGCTGCGCTATTGTTGCTATCCCGATTATTTCATTATTAATTTACTAAGGCTAATCAGAGAAAAGATATTCAATATCCAGAAAGACAGAAGAGAGAGAATCCAAAGTATTCGGAGGTTTCCAGGGCTTTGCTTGCACCAGGGTCAATATCAGGATCAATCGATTTATTTAATTTTATTTAATTTTTTTTTGCTAACAAATATCCCGCATAGAGTTAAGCAAATGCGTAGTAAGGAATAAGGTGGAGAAAGAACGAAGGGTTCTTCCTTTCAATTGGGGATTAACGAGAGCCTAACAAAAGAGGACAAACCATAGACGAAGAAGGACCAGAGTCGGGTTCGTCTCTTGGGGTCACTTTATTTGGGTACCAGTGTAGTTATAAATAAGGGATTTATTGGACTGGTTATTTATTTATCGTATCGTATCAATATCGGTTATAATTAAGGCTTCGATTGTTTTCAATGCAAAGATAGCTGGCGGGGCGGAAAATTTTTAATTAACTGCTTCAGTCAGACAGCGTTGCGATTCGGTATACGAGTACAGTTGAATTAACGATATGCAAATACGAGTACTCGTATGTTTGTATTTTTATTTGTGTTGACTGTTGATTTTATGTGCTGTTTTGTGGCAAGTGGCATTTATGTTTGGGGTACTTTGGGGTTTATCAATATTTTTTCCAAGAGTTTTTGTACGTAATTAGGATTTTTGTCGACCTCAAATCCACGGAATGGTGGGTAGATAGTCATATGGTTCAATTGTACTTTTTGTTTTGTTTTATGTAATAGAAGAATCGATTCATGCAGACTGAAATAAGATAATGGAGAGACGTAACGCCGATACAAGAGAGAACAGTCAATCAAGTCGACTGCATTGCGAGGGTGGATCAATAAGTCCGTGAATTTCTAAATTCCCCGCGCTGTAAGTAGAAAATCAACACTGCTCCGGCCAACAACGATGTATCACTAGACTACTACCCTAGATTTGGAGCAAGCTGTGTAAAGTAGTTTGTATGTGACGTCGATTCAAAGCATGCAACTGCCTGAATGTTGCCGAAAATATCGGTCTACAAATAAGTTTCCCCCGTTTATATTATCAAAAATCGGTTTATTGTGAAAAAGCGGTCGACGGACCGCCACTATTTTTTCCCATCTTTCTGGCAAGAGTACGAGTGCCGCGGCGGAAGAACTCTTCAAGTTTGAAGCGCTGCTCAGACAGGACATGCACCATCGATTGAAACAAGTGATAATCCGAAGGAGCAAGCAAGTCTGGTTAATACGACGGGTGGGGTAAGCCTTGCCAGTTGAGTGTTTGCAAGTAGGTTTTGACCGGTCGTGCAATATGTGGCCGAGCATTGTCATGCTGGAAAATAGTATCTGAGCTCGGTTCAATTTCCTCAATTGCGTTCGATAGAGTGCCCCAGTGTTGATTTCGTTCGATTTGGACAACTCATAATAGACGACACCAAGCTGATTCCGCTAAATGCGCAGCATGAGTTTTTTCCATGAATATTCTGTTGTCGGCCTAAAAAAGCGAAAGCTAAAAACTCCGGATAATGTTGAATGCGACCAGCTCAATACAGTTTTTTTTTTAACTTGAAGCAATCACCTTGACACCGAACGGTCATAATTTAATTGTAATGGAATACGGCAGGAAGATGTTGTGGAAACACTTCTATCGATCAAGTCTAATGCTATGTGAGTCCATCCAAAATTTACTAAACTTCTGCTTCCATATGTACATACATAATATCACTCAGTCAATGGACACCCTCGAACACCGACGAAATGTCTCGTGTCTCACTTTGTTTTATCGCTATTTCTACCACCCGTGCTCCATATATATCGCCAGTAGCGTTCCGCCCCTTCAAACCTTCAACCGTAACACCCGTCTCGCTATGAACGTTCATCAGTATACCCTCAAGCCCATTTTCGGACGTACTCTGAAATATCGTGATTCGTTCCTAAGCCGAACAACTCGCTTATGGAATGCCCTTCCGAGCTCTCTATTTCCTAGTCATTATGACCTTCAAACATTTAAAACCAATGTACATCAGTACCTATCTTTTTTTCCTCTCTAAATTTCCTTCACCCGCGCTGTGTGCAAACATTTTAAGGGTTAAGGTACGAGCGCGCGCTACTTAAAAAATAAAAATAAATAAAAAATCAAGGCAGTGACAAGAATCAACGTCACGTCACGGCTGCGGAAGGTTGCCCCTTGAGTGGTGTTCTCTCTCCACTGGTACTCGTAAGACCCATCGTAGTTAATGAACTGCTAAATATACTCAGCAATGACGGTGTCTATGTCTAACGATATGCCAATGACATTGCGATTCTAATCAGAGGCAAATTCGAAGAAAGAACCTCGGAACTTAATATTGTTTTATTTCTTTTCTGTCGCAGCAGAGCACTCAGATATTGAACTTGTCCATTGTACTCTTTACAAGTTGATCTTAATCTTGTGGCTGACTGGTGCAAACATCAACCTCAAGAAGAGCACCAGAGTTGCTTTCATAAAAAGAAGACCGAGATAAACTGCAAAAACCCACTCTGTTCGGTGAAGCAACAGAGTTTTCAAAGGAGTAAAATACATGGACCTAACTCTAGATGAAAAACTAACTTGGACCTCTCATCTCATGAAAACCATTGACAATGCCAGAACCTCTTTATTGACCAGCAGAAGTCTAATTGGTAAAAGCTGAGGTATAACATACATCCCAAAATTATGCTGTGGCTTTACACTGCCATAACTACACCAATTGTCACATATACAGCGTAGGTATGATGGAAAAGATCGATGCAAGAGTCTACACAGATAGGCCTCAATAAACTTCAAACACTAGCTTGTACAGGGTCTCTCATTAAACCCTTCCAATCTTTAAATATCAATAAAACAAAGTGTGTGTGAGATATCATCGAAATTTTTTATTCATTTGAAAGGCCTATCGATGCCATTAAGTATGGAATATAACATCATTCAAATGTCTGCCGCGGCTTCTCTTGGTGGCGCGCATCCGAAATGTCCAATTTTCCATGACTCTGGCGCATAAATCGGGCTGAATTTGATCGATTGCATGGGTTAAGTTGGCTTTGAGGGCCGCTGCGGCTTGTGGCTAATTCGCATAGACCTGCGACTTCAGAAAACCCCACAAGAAAAAGTCTAACGGGGTCAGATCGCACTATCTCGGCGGCCAGTTCACATCACCTACACGTAAGATTACCATGCCCTCGAATCGCTCGTGGCAGCCAATGTGGCGTGAGCAGTGTGGCAGGTAACGTCGTCCTGTTGAAACCACATGTCGTTGGTACCCATATCATCCAATTGAGGCCAAAAGAAGTTGGTAATCATCGACCTATCGCGCTCGCCGCTGACGGTGATGGCCTGGACAACGTCGTTCTCAAAGAAATATGGTCCAATGACGCCGCCAGCACAAAATTCACACCAAACAGTGACTTTCTCGGATTGAACGCTCCTGGATCTCATGTGGATTGGTATCGTCCCAAATTCGAGAATTTTGTTTGTTGACGTACCCATTCATTCAGAAATGGAACTCATCGCCGAAGATGATCTTTCGATGAAAATTAGGGTCAATTTCCAACTGCTCCAGAGCCCATTCAGCGAACACACGTTATTGTCTATGGTCGGTCGTTTACCTTCAGCTCTGCGAAAGGCTGAGTTCTTGTAAGCGACGCGAAATCGACTGTCCCGGATTCTCCTGCAAACTCTGACGGACAGCGACGATGTTTTTGGCAGATCTTGCGTTTCATCGACGTACGGGTGTTGGTTTATCGTTTACTGATCCAGTGGACTCAAATTTATCCACCACACTGCGAATAGTCCTGTCGGTAGGACGATTATGGCGATCGGAAAATGGGCGAAACGCGCGGAACGTTGCTTGAACAGAATACCCGTATTGATAAAATAATTCTACCATTTGCACGTGTTGTTGAACGCTATGCGCGTCCATGGTAATTTGGCAAAAACAAACTGAATGAATGACAGCCAATTTGACAGATGTAGCTTCAACAATATGGCCGCTATCAACTGCCAAATTTCGGAAGTTCCTATTGGAAGACCCTGTATAATGAGAACAATTCCTACTGCAGCGCTGGTAGTTAACCTTAACTTTATACCCCTCCGTCCAGGTACAGAAAGAAGCCAGGATTAACGCCTTTATCCTCATATCTGAAAATGACGACAACTCTATGCTAGTCCATCCAGACATTGCCGCGGAGTTAAGCAAAGATGAACTACCTACCATAACAGACAACTGTCTAACAAAATTTAACTTCAGCCAAAACGTTAAGGTTACATTTCCAGACAGCCACAACTGGGAACGGAACCCCACATTTACTGGCGATTCTCTCTCGAAAACAGGTGAAGAAGTCGAGGCTGGAATGGTGAGTACATAGGCACTGTTCATACAAAAATATCCATCTAAAAAAGCATGAACAAGTGCAACTCTGTATTTCAAGCGGAAATCTTTGCCATCTTTACTTTGATATGTACGAGTATGTGTCAAAGAAAATATAAACAGATCGATAACAAATAAGAACCGTTATACTTTCTCTGACAGCAAAGCTGGCACCGACATATGTAACATCAAAACTAGTAAGGACTGCCTTCAACTACTCACATCATTAGCTCAAACAGAGTTCGTCTCAACAGGATACCGCGGACATATGTATGAAATGGCAGACATACTAACCAGAAAAGAATGGTCGAGCTTCATGATGCCAAGACCATTCTATGGACTACCTATCAGCACTGCGAAATGCTATATTACGAGTACAAACTAGCTGAAAAATAAGGCTCACCATTGATGGACGCAAACTGAAGGCAACGGACAAACCAAAATATTCATGCCAAACATCTCCAATACAAGGGCGAAACAACTCGTAGGTCTAACCAGAATAGAAGTCAGATTCGTATAATGACAGCATTCCTCACTGGAAACTACTAAGTCAAGAAACACTCCACGACTATGGGAATAATCCAAGATAACACTTGCAGAATATGGAACGAGGACGAATATTCGAGTAAGAAGAATCAGCAGAACACATTTTGTGTCACTGTAACTGTTTAATCAGAATACGCCATCGTCCCTTAGGTAAATTGAGGCAGAGGATATACGAGTATCTGCTAGCTTACCCAAAGATTTACTTGGATTTACCACTAATTCGGGTATCATGAACGTACTCTAATTGGAGAAAATCACAATACGGCCATATGTGACCGCAATGATATGGTGGCATGCTCCCTTCTCCCCCATATATCCTAATCTATCGCATAGGATTTTGGGCCTAAGCAATTAGGCCTAATTAGGCGCCCACGAAAAAAGGCATACATTTTCGAAATTCTAATGCTCAACTAAACATCCTCTCTATCTATTGGTCTCGGACAATGGCTAGATGGTGGGCAGAAGAATCGGTAAATGATAAGCTGCGTTTGGTATGTGACCAAGTTCTGGAAGAGAATTCTTTTCAGATCAAAAACCAAACAGCGACTGTTGTGTTCTAACGCGAAATAAGAGTTATTGTACGGGCGTAGTGCACTTCTATGACTTGCAAATTTGCTACCGTTTAACCGTATTTCGAACGAAGAGCTCTTAAAAAGAACAGGACTGCAAGCAATCGACATCCCCCTAAGACGAAGGAAGTATCAGTATATTGGACAGAACAAACAGTTGAGGAGAAATCGAACTCATTCAAAAGTGTTGTGTAAAACTTAGTTTCTACTAATATTTAACAATTACAACTAAATTAAATGAATTTTAATTGCAAATACAACTAAATGGGTAATTGTCAACCATTCAATTTGTGTAAATTAGTTGTAGTAGAAATAGATAATTAACAATTAAAATTAAACTAACAACTTTTAGTTTATTTGTAATTTACGAGTGACAATTAACAATTAAGCATTTTTGAATAAAGCTAAAAAACGATTGAAAATGTAATGCAGTTAAGACATGAAGGAATGTATGATCAATTGTTGGTTGTGTTTCTCACTGAAATGTCGGGTATAATAGCAAAAGATATTCGTTGATGATATACCATATTTGGTCATTCAGCAAAATTTAAAGCTTGCCAAGAAACACTACGCGATACCATGTATTAATTTGAAAAGAAAAATGTGTCCTGTAGAGTCATGCAACCAGAAGTGTGTTAGTCCCAACCCAGGTTTCAGTTCATCTATTATCTCACTAACCATAAAGCCATCATAACCTTGGAATGGTAAGAGCCAGTATATTCAACTCGAGAGGTTCTTGAATTCTAGAGCTGGTTTGGAACACGCCATAGAGTTAAGCAACTTAATTGTTACCACAGAGACAAACTCATAACGAAAGTTCAGCAGTTTCTAGTCTGCTCGGCCTGCGCCACCATCATCCAACATCCCAGCGGTCACTATGCCTATAAATGTTGTGCAGCACTATTACTAGAGTATACAAACTTAAGTTCGTGTCACGGAGGATGTCTTACAATTTGGTCTTGTCTTACAATTTGGACCCACGACCATGTTTGTTTCGTGCTCGGCTCTTCACTTTTTTTTTTCTGTCGGAACAGAGCACTCAGACAAAAAACTGGTCCATTAAAATCCTTGTACGTTCCTTTCAAAGGAATTTTTTAGTCTTTCAAAGAAAGACGTGTAAGCGTTTCAGTGATAAAGTGCCTACAGTACCAGCACCCATCACGTCAACGCCGTCAACAAGGAACAGCTCTTAGAGATGTCGGAAAGGATTTGTTTTTTCCGTCTGCAAAATGGGGAGTCGCACCATCTGTAGTTGTGCTCATATGAAACCCAACCGAGGACGCAGGCAGACTCAATGAAGGTTCAGCGGGCTCCGAAAAACTCTGTTCTGAGCTTCGCCTAGCAAGTTAATTGAGACCTGGGACCGCGACAAGACTCAGTAAATTCAGCCTTTTGACTGCGTTCATTGATTTCTTGGATTCTCAAACTAACTCGGAAGTCGTAAGAGTTTTTAGCTCTATGCGCAGCTTGGCTGTCGCTACAGATGTGCTGAAGTGCTTCACCCCCTCCACCGTTCAAGTAGTTCGCCATCAGGATTGCGTATATCTCCGTGTGGAAGACGGACGCAGGTTTTCTTAACGAGGAGTGAAATCTAACGTTGTCGTTAAATTGGTTTTGGAGCTATTCGTGAAGACCCGACCGGATTCCTTTCATGGTTCAGATTCTGGGCAAAACCATTTCTGGGCACACTTGAAGTTGAATTCGTATTTTTTCCGCAGCAGGAGTTCTTTTAGATGCTTCAGATGACATGTCCATAAGACCACAGTCAAAAGACAATCGGCGCGAAAAGTCATCAAAACTCCAGTTTGTGCTGTGCCAAAAACCATTCCTCTTTAAACAGAAGAAGGCATTGGGGTGCAGCCCATGATATAGATATCAAGAGGAAGGAGATTTATTAGAGCATATAGGGCAGACTCTAGCGTTTTAGGAAAAAACGCCACCAGACAACCGCCGCATAGGATATATTTGGGCTTATCCAAGCCGTATAGGTCCAATCGACTCTTCTTGGTGACAGACCCGATGTTTTGCCGACAGCTCTTTTATAATACCAAAAGATCAACAGCGCCTTAGAGGCTTTCGATATTACATGCTCAGTCCAAAGAAGTTTGTTTAAGGTTGAAACCCAAATACTTAGTTTCATTGGAGAATTGGACGGTGATGCCTTTAAGCACTAAATGACCAGACCAGTCAACTTCCTTCTTCCCGTTTCTAGTCCCAATTCTGCACCCGATGAGTACACCAATCGTTGATCACTTTTGACAGAGTTAAGCCGTGAACCGATCAACAAGCACCATAGCAACGGAGACGGGACGCCGTTTTGAGGGCAACCGCTATTTGCCCTAGTCATTATATATTGGCCACAGTCAGCTTCCGCAATCAGTGTCCTGTTCACCACAAACCTGGTTATTCGTCTACGCTATGTCGCCTGGCCGTCAGTAGTTAAGTTGTTGTGAACACCCCCAATGCCGATGAAAATGCTCAGCACATATTCATGTTCGATCTTAGACAAAGGATGCATTCGAAAATGAGTTTTGCGCACATGGAGACCGACTATTCTCTCCATACTCTGAAAGATGAAGACTAATAAATCTGAGGCTCCTAGCGATGGCACAGTCCTTCTCTCCGATTTTCGGCATAAAGGCTACTCTAACTGTTCGCCAGGGTTTCGGTACGTATGCCAATTCAGTAGTGAAGATTCTCTTCAGAATAACAAGGGCATATGCCATCGGTGCCAGGCGAATTGAAGGAATCAAAGGAAGCAACAGCGCGTTTGATGACCTCATCCGTCACCATACGGGCGTGTCAGCTCAGTAACAAATACGTTGATAGGGACTGGTTCTGATTGGGTTACTTGGAAAGTGAGTCTCAAGCATGAGACGAAGAGTTTTTGCTTTCGACTCAGTGTAGGCCCCATTAGATTGCCTGAGCAATTCCAGTCTGGCTGATTTATCCCTTCGAGGAATTTGACTCGCCTGCTGTTTCCACCGATAATTTCGATCTTTTGGCAAAAGTTCTTTATAAAAGGCAGTCTTCGAAATCCGGATTGACCTCCAATATTGTCTTTGCTTCGATCCGTGAAGATCGTTCTTAAGTGACTTCTTTAAAACGTTTTTTTTAGATTTCCTTAGGTAGTCGCTGAAGATCTGCGTCCCACCATGGAACTAGACATGTCAGTTTAAAACACTTGGTGAGGGTACCGCTCAGGTTCTGAACAACTTCCTCTAGTTTTTGTTTTGTCCTAAGTTTATGGCGAGCACTGTCGAACTTGGCAAGCTCCTTCTGAAGAAGATTTACTTCACTTAAGTAATCGTCGTTGAATATTGAAGTAAGTGCAGAAATTAGTTCTGCAAGAAATGCGCATCAGAAGATGTCTCCCTTGCTAGGAGTTAAAGTTTCAATCTCAATTTCAACTGACAACTTTCCACTGGACACCTTTTACTTTCTACCAGAATGCGACCTGCATTCGAGCATACGTTGCTACTTAAGTTTTGAGAAAAACTTTATTGCTTTTCAAGATTACTGTCCATGAAGCTCAATACATTTTTACATGCATTTGAACCAATTTTCGTATCACTTTTTCCACTCCGAATGATGCAACTCCAACGCATGCGTTTTAAACCCATCACCCGCTTCTTCAGGCGTTAAAAAATATTGTCTTCACAATTTATTTTTGATGTGCGGGAATAAAAAGAAGTCATTCGGTGCCAAGACATGCCTTCATGGCGGATGACCCGTCAATTCGGTGTTTTAAGTGTTCAAAAAGTTACTTGTTTTAGCCGACCTGAGAGACCTCGCATTGTCCTGGTGAAGAATGATACGTGTTTGGCGATTGCTTTTCCTTATTTCTGCAGACTTCCGACAAACAAAAGTTGATGTACCATTCTAAATTGGCCGTACTACGTTGCTTTATTGGCACGTTGGCAGCATGTCCTGTTTTTCCGAGGAAACAGGCGACCATTTGCTTCGAAGTGTTTCGTGCGCATGTCATGATCGTATAGACGTCGTTTGAAGCACCGCGATCGAATTTTTGCAACATTTCTTTGGACCAATCGACAAGAGCCTTTTTTGGGCGATTGTCACATTATGAGGTATCCAGTGCGAAGACATTATTTTGACGGTGAAATATTCTTACAACATTAAATGTATGCGAGTGGAACTAATGCCCAAGCATGCCTCAATTTCACGATAAGACACATGACGACCTTGCAATATCAGTTCCCGTACACCGATTTTGGACGGTCTTCACGAAATTCATCCTGGAACGAATGACAACTACGATTGAATTCGGAAAACCAGCTAAACACGGTAGCCCGGGATGGTGCTTCATCGCCAAAACTCGAAGCGAGTTGATGGCCACACTGTTGACTGAGACGGATTTTTCAAGTCTCTGTAAAAAAAACGCAAATAGCGCTCGTATGACAAAACGTTCTAAGCACGTGTACCATTAAAAACGTCAAACTTTACTACGCTGATGTCAAATTTCACGTATCTACACCCGTATTGCCACATCTTAAGGCTTGAGTAGTGGCTGAAATAGCACTTCAACAACGAAATCACTTTAAAACGTCAATTCTGCCCTGATGAAAGGGTTCAGAACCCTGCTCGAAAATACACTCCACAAGACCACGCATGACTACGTCTTATTTTTTCAAGTAAAAAATATTTAACGTCATGCCTGAGTGAACTCTAGGAGTTAAGATAATGAGCATCAGGAGTACTCGTATCCGACGCCAAACATATACGAGTATGTAGAAGTAACGAATCGATACACCCCCTGCAGATTGTCACAGGAGTTCTTAAACTGCTGTCCTAAGTATTCAGATAAACTTCGTCTCAAAAGCAAACACATCCACTTACTGTTGCCGATTTCACACCCAAATGGTGCAGATGAACAGTAGAAACCTCCCATCCCCTACTATCCAAATCATACTCCTTCCACCTCATGATTCAATTTTCATTACATCTGCTCAACTCGAACCAGGGCGCTCTTCTCGGATGATTGATTTTTCTTTTTTCTTTTTTCTTCTTTCAGTTGATTTTTTATTTTTTTTTTTGCATTCGTATCTATCTTCTATCTCCTTGACAACGATCATTAAACAAATTTCAGAGGGAAACTCCCCCAACGAGTGGAGGGAAAACACTGTCGAATAGTCCGTTCTCCATCCCCCTAGGTTTTGTCAAATTCAAAGAAAATATTGTTTAACCAAAAGATAAATTGTGTACGATACGAGCACCGAACACTTCTCCAGAAACAGGTGTAAGCCTAGACAAGTTTTCAATTTTCCACCTACATGATGCTGAGGCGGTAGCGGTTGGCGGTTAGCGGTTGGTGGTGGCTGTAGCGGTTGTGGTTGTGATTGCGATTGTGCTGCTGTCAGTGGGTGCTACTCCTGTATGAAAGGTAGAAAAATGTTGCTCAACTTTGAAAAGATTTCTGGCACCCGCCCAACTCATCCCAGTCTCGGATAAATTGCTTTTACAATCGAACTGCTCTGATTGACAAACAGGTCAGTTGAGGGGGATTGACGAGCAGATTGAACTCTGGGTTGACATCGTCATCTCAGTTTATCGGCAATAACTGCAAATCGCATCGACTTTCATTTATATGCAATGAGATGCATTTATCTGAAGTCATTCGTGTCCGTACGTACATACCATATATGGTACTCGGTGCTCCCCAGAGTCATACTTTTCGAAAAATTACTCCCAAGGATACCATATACTCCCATGTGCTCTGCAGGTTTGAAAAATCCACTTCCCACCCTTAAAACAAGGAAACACCGCAAGGACTGAGAATAATGGCAGCTGCTGTTAATGACATATCGTATATGAGGTGGATGTTGGGAGCAGCTACATGTGCTCTTGATGTTGCCATTGATTATACTGCTGCTATAGAGAATCGCTTTCGTGCTGGATTGGTTATAGTCCTACAGCTACTGCTCTTGATGAAACAAAAACAAAAACAAACCCTCTCTGAATGGAAGTTCTCAAAACAACTGACATTGTCGGCTGTAATACGAGTATATAGTATGCAACATAGTAAGCATTTAAAAAAAAAAAAAAAAAAATGAAACTACTCCCACACTTGGTGCAAGGTCAGCATTTGTAGAGACACAAACTGGCAGAGGAAGGATTTTTCCCAGCCACCCCGGTTAGGTGGATTAAATCAATGCAACCATGTGAATGAAGGAGCAGTGAAACAAAAGTATCGCCTGATGACCAAGCAATTCGCTTTTATATGTCTTATTATCTGCTCTCCTCCCCGAACCCCCTTCCGTTTATGAATACACACACACACACACGAGTATGATGCTGCAATCCCTCTATTTTTATAGTCTTCTCTTGTGCATATATATAGAACAGAGGGACGAAGTTGAAGGCAAAGTAAGCCCTAAAAATGTGGAAATGTGGAAATGTGGAAATGTAGAAATAGAAAGAGACCTCATTAAACTATGGCGCAAGAGATTCCATCCTGTTGATGGATTACAGTACAGCTCTGTCCAGATTCAGATATGGAAATGCTTGCAGATAAATTGAAGGAAAACCTTAAGGCTGACTTTCCGGTGAAAGGTTTCAACTGCGATTTAATTAAATTTCCAATTCACAGAATTCGTTTTAAAAATGAAAGGGACGAGAGAGCAGATTCCACTAAAAACGGCGAGATTCGAAAAATAGCCAAAGGCTTTGTAATCCAATTTAGAAAACATTATTCATAAGCTTAGAGCTCCTGGCAAAAATCAGAAACAATGTATACATATTTGAGTTTGTATATAAGTCACGGTAAAATATGTAAATCACTTGATGAAAGCATCATCTAGCAGGGATGTTGTGTCTAGGGTCCCTACAGATGAACAAAGTACCACGAAGTAAAGCCTTTTAAATATACTCTTGCAAGAGATCAGTTTTGAGGTTCTGTTTTTAAGGAAATGTACTGATGCAACGATGAGAAAATCACGACACGTCCAACAAGTGACGATATTCGTGTGAAACTATCAAACTGAATCGAAAGGTATAACAATGAAACAAAATGCATCACACTGAGATGAAACGCATCACGCTGAGATGAAACCCATCACACTGTAATGAAACTCATTGCACTGAGTTGAAATGCATCACACTAAGATGAAACGCATCACACCGAGATAAAACGCATCACACTGACACGAAACGCATCACACGGAGATGAATCTCATCACACTAAGATGAAACGCATCACATTGAGATGCAACCCATCACACTGAGTTGAAATGAATCACACTGAATTGAAACGCATCGCACTGAGATGAAACGCATCACACTGTAATGAAACTCATTGCACTGAGATGAAACGCATCACACTGAGACGAAACGCATCACACGGAGATGAATCTCATCACACTGAGATGAAACGCATCACACTGAATTGAAACGCATCACACTAAGATGAAATGCATCACACTGAGATGAAACACATCACACTGAGTTAAAACGCATCACACTGAGATGAAACACATCACACTGAGTTGAAACGCACTACACTAAGATGAAACGCATCACATTGAGATGCAACCCATCACACTGAGTTGAAATGAATCACACTGAATTGAAACGCATCACACTGAGAGGACACGCATCACACTGAGATGAAACGCATCACACTGAGTTCAAACGCGTCACACTGAGATGAAACCCATCACACTGAGATGAAATGCATTCCACTGAATTGAAACGCATCAAACTGAGATGAAACGCATCACACTGAGTTGGAACGCATCACACTGAGATGAAACGCATCACACTGAATTGAAACGCATCACACTGAGATGAAACGCATCAGAAGACATCTGACAGACTCATAAACAGGCTTTTGCTTTGCAAAAAAATAATGAAGTCTTCTTTAGACAGGAGTTTTTAACCCTCATTACCCAGATACAATCTATACTTCATGCTTGATATTTCCAACAGCTTGGGGAATGCGTTGATTTGAGTAGAAGTTATGGACTGAGAAATGACTCCGAAATGAAATGACACGAGACCAATATTTTGTCGCTACTCTTCTGTTTTCTTTCTACGAAGGTTGTTTGAAAAGTTTCCGTAAAGACAGCGGTACTCGTCAATAAAAGCTAGTGAATGCTAGTTGTGCATCTTTTGGCAGTTACTTACCGAAGTTTCAGTCATTTTGGATGCGCAGTTTTTAGTTGACAGTCGTTTGAGTGAGTCGATGTGACGATGTTTTTTGTGAAAATGGAAATAAATTGAGTGTCGAGCTGTTAGTAAATTCTTGTTTTTGAAAGACAATAGGCCTACGCCTACGCAAATCAAAAATGAGTTGAACTCTGTGTATGGAGACTCTCCACCATCATTTACCACAGTGAAATTTTGGCCAGCTGAATTTAAACGTGGCCGTAAGAGCTTGGGAGTTCGGAACATCCAAAAACTGCAACCACTGACGATAACATTGCTAAAGTTCACCAAGTGGTGTTAGACGACCGCCGAATTAAAGTGAGAGAGATAGTAGAGGTTATGAAAATGTCCAAAGAACGTGTTTGTTATATTTTAACTCAAGATTTAGGCATGAGAAAGCTGCCCACGCATTGGGTCCCGCGTTTGCTTACATTAGACCAAAAATGTGTTCGAATGAACATTTCCAACGATCTGTTGGCGCAGTTTAGGCACAATAAATCCGAGTTTTGACGCCGATTAATTACTGTAGATGAAACTTGGATACACCATTATACGCCCGAAACAAAAATTTAGTCAAAACAGTGGACTGCAAAGGGCTCCAAAAAAAGCAAAAACTGTTTTTCGGCTGGGAAAGTGATGGCGACTGTTTTTTGGAATAGTAAAGGAGTTATCTTAATCGATTATCTTCAAAAAGGAAAAACCATTACAGGAGCATACTACGCATCATTACTTGCCAAGCTGAAGGCAGAAATTGCGGAAAAACGGCCACATTTGCTGTTTTTACAAAGAAAATCCTGTTTCACCAAGCAACGCGCCGTCTCACACCTCAGCGGTTGCCATGGCGAAAATCCATGAATTACGGTTTGAACTGCTTGATCATCCGCCTTATTCACCAGATCTAGCCCCAAGCGACTTCTTTTTGTTCCCTCATCTAAAAACTGCGCTCGGAGGACAGAGATTTTCGTCAAATGAGGAGGCAATCACCTTCGGGAACAATTATTTTGCAGAGAAAAACGTCAAGTACTATTTGGACGGGTTAGAGAGATGGGAGAAGTGTGTAGAGTTACAACGAGACTATGTAGAAAAATAAAAAAAAAAAATGAGAAAAAATGTCTTGTATCATTGTTCGGTCGGAAACTTTCCAGACAACCCTCGTATAATTGCCTAAACGGACGTGTTGCAGGACTTTTTTTCGGTGTAGATGGATCTTATCATAGTGTCGATCGAAGTATCTTGACTATTTGCAGATCTGAATTACGCCCAGATGGCATGAAAAGAAAGTACTCACGCAACGAACTAGTGAACTGCATTTCTTGAATGTTCCTTTAACTGAAATTTCTCAGTCTTTCGTAGAAAGATGAGTAATAGCTTCAGTAATAAATTGTTGACTGCGAACTGCTGTTTAATTCGTTAAGAGACAGTTTACAGTGTCTGTTGTGAGACCTACTTTTTAGATAGAGAAGCATCCGTTTGGTCTGCCTGCAATCTGAAGAGACATTCGGCCTATGAAACGCTGTGTACACCGAGGGCGCAGACCCAGAAGCCCTTCTGTGAGCTCTGCCTGTCAAGTTCATTAGCGAACCCAGTTCCCGCATTCCCATTAAGAGCTATGCTCAGACAATAGATTTCAAAGAAGCCTTGCTAAAAACGCCGACTTCTCAGTGTCCATTTTCCACTAGCCCTTTGCAATATAGTTCATTGGCAGTCACAACTCCAAGGTAGTCAAGGTTTCATCTACCTTGGCTCCGCAGTTATAAGCTGCAACAACATCAGCGCAGAAATCAGACGCAGAATTACTCTTGCCAATCGATTGGACCTTTCTCGAAAACGGGTGAAGAAGCACTTGGGCATTTCGAGAGAAAGATACTGCGTGTGATTTTCGGCTCCGTTTGTGTTGACGGGGGATGGAGGATTGTCAACCACGAGCTACACTGACATCGGTCTAATCACACGTCTGAGACGGCTGCACCTTGCTAAGAAATGGACACAGGTCCGGCCCAAAATGTCTTGGATTCTAACGGCGCAGCAGAGGACAACCGCATCTAAGGTGGCGCACATAAGTGGGAAGAGGACTTCAATAAACTTGGAGTGCGGCACAGGAAACAGCTGGCGAGAGATGATTTTAGCTGGAAATGCTCGTTGGTTGGGGCCCAGGTTCACCCCTATTGTAGCGCTACTTGAGTAAGAAAGTAAGATGACAAAAGCTAGCTTACGAAGGGTAAAGTCTAAGGTTATCGTCCTTCATAAAGACTCCAGTGCCACATCTTTGATCGGCTCTGCATCCATCGTTGAAGATTCGACGACACTATTTTTCTGGCCGAGATTCCGACCGAAGTCAGTCCTGTGAATAAGGGAAGTCGCTTTTTTATTCCCGAATGGAGATTCGGTGTCATTGCATCGGACGACGTTCATACGACCAAGTGGATGTTGGACCAAAAACAATTTCTTGTTATACGCCCTTGAAAGTTGAGGGGAGGCAAATTCACCAGTGCATCCAGAGCAGAGAGGCTAGCGTGCTAGGAATAGCTCCCAAATAGTCGAGACAGAATGTTCTTTGCTAGAAATTTACTCAAAAAGCACTCACGCATAGCATAGAATTGATCTTATCGTAGCCCTTTGTGCCCAAAGGAGGCTTCTGAAAGCCGACAGCGCCCAACAAAGTGCAATAGGTCTGTAGGAGGGGATCGAAGAAGATTCGCATTATTTAGGGACGGGCAGCACAATCAGAGAGTGTTGAACTGGCCTCAAAGTGTGCAGCAAGCAGATTGGCCTTGTCCAAAGAGCTGAAAGCTGGAATGTCATTGTAAATGGGCGCTGGGATGGAGGATGAGGCAGAATTTCTAATAATTTTGACGAAGAACCAACAATTTTTACTCCTTTTGGGACATTTGTAGTATTTTTCGCCTCAGTTCTTGGTCGTATTGGAATTTCACAAGCTTAAGAACGACATTGCAGTCATTGCAGTTTCATACTTTTCATCCGATGAGGGATAAAGGATCTCATTCCAAGAGAATGGTGTCTGTGATCATTCAGCAGCGGCATCCACGTCGTTATCGAGGAAACATAACGACCAGTTAAAATTCCTAAAGAAGCTGTTAAGTCCGCTCAAATTGGCTTTCTCGTATTGCCATACCGTTCTTTTAGGAATCATTTCTCTAACTGTGTGGCGGGTGTACGAGAAATTAGCTGATATGATACAATGGTCCGACAAGCCTAGTGGGGAGAGCACATCAACGGAGTACTTATCAGGGTGAGAAGTTAAAAACAAGTCCAGGGTGTTGGCGATATGACATTCACAAGTTGAGTCAAGTTATTTTCCGCAGCGAAGATCTCAACACACCGCCCTGCTGGAACCACATGTCGACCAGGTTCAGCTCGTGCGTTTCGGAGAAAAAAAAGTTCGAAATTATGGGACGAAAGCGGGCGCCTTTGACGGTAACGTCAGTGTCATCTTTCAAAATATACGGACCAGTGATTTTCCGGACTATAAACTGCACCAAACACTGCATTTTTCCGGGTGCATTGGCAGCTCTTGTATTGCCTGAGGTAGCTCATCGGACCAAATATGGCAGCTTTGTTTATTAAGACACCCACTCAAGCAGAAATGAGCTTCGTTGCTGAATACTATTTTTCAATAAAAAAGCAGATTTTCCTCCAGCTTTTCTAAGATCGTTCGGCTTCAGTTCTTGCACGAGCTGTATTTGGTAAGGTTTTAGACCAAGTTCCTTGCGTAAAATCTTCCACGTAGTCGAGTAATACAATTCTAATTGCTGGGAACGACGACGAATGGACAAATCACAATATTTTCCTCTGAACGTACCTACGCATACAGGTAGGTGGCTTGATGTCCAATAGCGTGAAATTAGTGCGAAATTTGGTCACTATAACTTGAATTGCTTGCTCAGCCTTTCCATGATGAAATGGCAATGCTAGCTTAGCATTCTACGAAACTAAAACATAATTAACACCGCCTCTGCAGTGACGTCAGACATCCAAAATACACTCCAACTACGGCCAGTTTTCGATTTGTTTTTTTTTTTTCCCCCCCGGCGACAAATTCAAACTTCAACCGTCTATCGTAAAACGAGTGTGTCTGTCCACTTTGAATCTCCATTACAACTCTCACAACCGAGCTGGTGTGCTGGGAATCGATAGATCTATTGAAATTTAAACATCAAATCTCAGACTCAAAGCGAGAATTTCATCAGTCGCACGAGTATCTATCGGAATATATCTAAGCTCTTGGCACTCTGTGGGTTCAATTAACCACTACCAAGTAGACCATAAAAAAAAAACCCTGACACCATACAAATGCCCACATCCGCCCAGTTCCTGTGGGAAATTCAATATTTTAATTGAATAATCAATGGTAAGTGGAAATCGGCGAAGCGCCATGACGCCTCTTTAACAACACCCAGCTTACAGAACACGCAATTGAACATGTTTGATATAATTACGATTGCCGCGTAATTGGAAAGGTAACTGAGAGCGATTCCTGGAATACAGAGAATCTGAAGTTTTTCCTTTCAATGGTATCCTTTCAATTATCTCTCAATGGCGTCGCCTCGAGAAGAGAATATATCGCTCACAATGGAGTCATTTTATAGCTCTGAGGGTAAAATATTGCCCTGCATTTGTTTAATGTTCAGTGGGGACAATCAGTGGGGCGGTATTATGTGTCACATAAAATTATTTACTTTTTTACAGCCAAAAAGGAAGCACCCTTTAGCAGGATGAGGTTGGTGAAAATAGTGTTTTAGTGCAATAAAATGGGCCATCTGTTGATGTAATGAAACCATATTGGCTTTATGACGGTCTATCAGAGTTTATGACTTCTTACTGCGCTACGACATTGTGTTTAGGATGATAGTTCTATTGTCACCATAGGCATCAGAGTAGACCGGGAAAGTGACACACAGACAAAGTATTGTAATCAATGCCGCTGAGGTTGGGTGGAAAATTATTGCCTTCTTTATGAGGACTGTTTGACAGAAGGTCGTCGGAGTGACAAGAATTTACCTCTGGATAGATCTGTGAACCGATTTCGTTCTTCTTTTACGTTTTGTTAAAAGCCTAACCCAAGGTGAGCTGGCTAGTTTCTATTGTGTCTATCCCTATTACGAAAATTAATTCACGTCGCCATCAGATTTTTATACTTGTCTCTTTTTTAATAGGGAACGAGGTCAGCTCTGTGCTCGGTTAGGGTGAAGAAAGTTATCCAGATTTTGGAAATAGACGAATGACTAACTCGTCAACCATTTGTCCAGTCTGTGATTTACTAAGGACTAAAATGGCTCTTTTAAATGAAAGACAAAAGCTAGGTATTAGTGTCACGAATGTACACCAATTTAAGCCGCATAATTCAGAAAGTTTTGAGAATAAAGTGCGGATTTGATGACGTTCTCTGTATTTCTTTCCCCGAATGCGTCTTCCTTTGTCAGTTCCTAATGGGAAAGGAACGTGCAATCAAAGACCTACCATGAAGTGGTTTGATGAAAAGTGCCGAGATGACCTTGCCGAGACATATAAGGCGGCGTGTTATATATTCGGATAAGGGCAGCGGGCACTCTTTAGCTGGCCAACAGAGAGGTAAGGGAAAAAAAAGGATACACTCCAGAGAGTTTTACTAAAAGGTAAAATTAACATGCCTAGAACGTCAGGCACAAACTGCTAACGGATATGGATGGACATATATTAACAAGCTTTCGCAGCTTTGTAAACACAATGATAGACAATAATCAGCAGCAATTTTTTCAAGCTTGGAAAGCTATAATCAAAGTCTACTATAGCAAACGGGCTCAGAGCAGAGCTATTTAAAGCAGAAGGAGGTGACCATGAGAACGCCACTAAAAACTGTACTAGGTCTCCTGCCCCTAGGCCTCTATATGCAAAAATCGACAGCCAAAAGCAATGGGTCTATAACATGTGCGGTTTGCTAAGAGATGGCGTAACTTGTATTATTCCATTGTCATTATTCCATTGGAACATGTGTTGGAAAGCTACTGTCATTGTACGTCATTTCAGTATATGTCATTCATTTGAAGCGTAAACAACAATAATTTTTTTTTCACTCAAATATGTCGAACTTTGTGTGTGAAAGTCATCGTATTTTGGTGGAAGTTTATGGTGAACATGCGCTAGCTGAGCGAACGTGCCAAAAGTGGTTTGCACGATTTAAAAGTGGTGATTTTGGCTTGGAAGACGAAGAACGTCCTGGGCAGCCAAAAAAGTTTAAAGATGAAGAACTGGAAGCATTACTCTATGAAGATTGTTGCCAAACACAAGAAGAGCTCGCAGAATCTTTGGGTGTTACTCAAGCAGCCATTTCAAAACGTTTAAAAGCAGCTGGATATATTCAAAAGAAAGGAAATTGGGTTCCACATGAACTCAAGCCGAGAGATGTCGAAAGGCGGTTTTGCATGTCCGAAATGCTGCTGTAACGCCACAAAAGGAAGTCATTTTTGCATCGGATTGTCACTGGTGATGAAAAATGGATCCATTACGACAACCCCAAGCGCAAAAAATCATATTTGAAACCCGGCCAACCAGCCAAATCAACGGCAAAGCCGAATATCCATGGCGCGAAGGTAATGCTCTGTATTTGGTGGGATCAAATGGGTGTGCTGTATTATGAGCTGCTAAAACCGGGTGAAACCATCAATGGGCAACGCTACCGAACACAATTAATCCGTTTGAAGAGAGCAGTGGCCGAAAAACGCCCGGAATATGCGACCAGACACGAGGCAATAATTTTCCATCATAACAACGCTCGGACCCACATTGCTATTCCGGTTAAGAACTATTCGGAAAACACTGGGTGGGAAGCCTTACCCCACCCGCCTTATAGCCCAGACCTTGCATCTTCTGATTACCATTTGTTTCGGTCGATGCAGAACGCCCTCACTGAAATACGGTTCACATCAGAGCAGAATATCAAAAATTGGCTTGATTCATTCTTGGCTGCCAAGCCGGCGCAGTTCTTTTGGGATGGGATCCACAAATTGCCAGAAAGATGGTTCAGATGAGCAATACTTTGAATAATACTATTTTACATGTTTTTCTTAAATAAACGTTCAAATTTTGAAGAAAAAAAAGTTATATACCCAATACTTAAGGATTGAGTCAGCTTAACGGGTGAAACCAAACCCGGAGGGCCTGCTCTCAATCAAATGTTCCAAAACGGACCCCATCATGACTTTTAAATGACATTTGCCTGTATTTTCCCAAGCAGAGACGCATAGGACAGGAACTAAATGGTAGAAGACCCGATTGTCATTTTCACGAATGGATCCAAAATGGAGATGGAAACCGGCGCTGGGATCTTCTCCGATCAATTGAACTTAAGATGATCACGCCGGCTGTCAGATTACAGCAGTGTCTTCCAGGCTGAGATATTGACTATTACGCTGTAGCAGCCAGGCTCCCAATAAGGCTATTCCTGGAGTCCAGATTAACTCAAAGCCTGTGAAGCCTGTTAAGCTCTGATCACGAAATTGTGGCAGGCAACGAACACACAGAAAAGACGAGTTAGAATCTCCCTTTGATAAAGGACTGGCGGACCAAAGTATCAAACAACCATTCTGCACTCCAGGATTGCAAATTAAGCAAACGATACAAATCAAAGCGAATAAAAGGGCGGAAAACCTTCCAAACTGTGAGTCTTCAAGACAATTATGGTCGGAACTCAGCAAGTCCAAATCAAGTAAGATCGGTGGGGTTAAACTCTCTACGCATGGCATAATCTTCAGGGGGCGCATGTAATAAAACTGTGCCCTAGCATCGACCTCTGCAGAGGCTGAGGGACGTGGAATCACGAGAGGATTCTATTCTACTATGCCAGCCTCAGTAATCTCTTACAAAAACTTAAGGAAATTACTTCTCATTTACATCACTATTCAGGTTCGCGGATCCAGCAGGATGACAGAGACCCACTCAAGGACCAAATGTCAACCATCGCGAGACGGAGAGCGGAAACTGCAATGTAATTCCCATCGCCTCCCAATTCCCCTGCTCGAACATTACAATGGGTATACACAGACCTGAGTGTGATGATTTACTATGGTGCCTTTTGGCTTTAGGTACCTCTTCACATCGCAAACCTAATCCAACCTTACCACGATCGTTCGACGATGCGAAGTTCGAATTTCTATCTTCTACCTAACGGATTCCACAGCCTTGCCTACTGTATAATAGAATTGTCGTCGCGCCTTTAGGCATGACTGATCCACAGCCACTTTCTGCACCGTAGAAATGTGTTTCGGTTACAGATTTGATCTCATGTGAGGCCGTTCCTTTGAGACGCAGTTTGAACATGGTACGAAGACATCTATTGAGGAAAGCTTCCAGCTTTTATGTAACTGTCGCGGTTACTCTAAGCGAATTGTACTCAATTGAACTGAACGTTGGTGCGTAGTGACCGTAGCTTGGACTGCGTGCTGAAAAAATGCTCCTTCCAGGACATGACACCGATGTTTGGGCTCAGTGCATTCTGTTTCGCCACATAAAGTTCCGCGGAAGAACTTGAAAGGCTAAAATTTATAGGTTTTCAACGCATTTACCTTTTGGATCATCTGGTGAAGATCTATAACTCTATGCGTAAGCATGTAGGCATAGTCAGCGTGGTGCTTATTTCGTAGCTATTCAGGGCATTTGAATTGGCTTGTTTCCTTTTGACAGCTCTGTTGCATAGCACTTTGAATTATGTTGTCAGGAATTATTCTTCCGCGCTAGACTATCAATATGAACATATGAACTAGAAGTTTATAGGGCCGATGCCTGAAAATCTAAAGAGTAGACAGCTTCCGCGAGAGAATTGCCTAAAATTGTCCTTTGATTCTGTGACGGTTAATGTTATGTATCACTTTGGATACAGCTGGAAGAACCTCTTTAGTCTTCCTGGTGCATTAGATTGCCGTTTTCCGGCAATTTATCGATCCCTCCTTCATTTCACTTTTTGCAAAAATTTTCCCTTGCCCCTGTGCCTGCCATGATGCGTTTCAATAGATCTGCAGTTGCCCATGGCGTAGTTTAGAATGGCGTCAATCCTCATCGCCTTTTTCTTTTTTAGGGGACTAACTGAGATTGGCAGGAAATTATCGATCTGTTGCTCGAAAACGCTCATTCATGTTGGGAATCATCCAGTGGACGCCAAAACGGTTTGACACCATTTCGTAGGGCTTTCTCCATCTCAGAAACTGATCTTTATCTGATATAAGCAAGGAGCCGTCTACAAAGTAGCAAAACACGCCCTACTATCGCACTGTTGTGCTGCATCTTCAAACTCTGCAGCTAAAGCATTGACGTGTGTACGATAGTTGAGTCTTATACGAGTACTACGTCGGACATATGTAGTTCTTTTGATTTTGCACAGTATTGGGACTTAAGTTTAGATATCCCTGTAGCTGAATCTGGTGTTAGTTGGACTTTCAATGAAACAGCCTGGATGTGTCTGCGAATAGCCACGTGATGTGGCTTCTCTTCTTGATACCTTAGATGCCTCTGCTCTCAGGTTGCGAAAACATTTTTCACAGATCTATGGTGGTTGTCAAAAATGTCGTACCCAGATCTTCAATTCATTGATGACTGACAAATCTGGCTATTCACATTGGTCGGTTCGGTCGTCAGAAGTCAAACATTTTCCATAGACAGACGGATTGCACTGCATTCGCCACAACAGACCCTCAAATGCAAGGGAGATTTAATCAAATTGGAGTGACTAAAAATTTGTTGCAACAAATACCACTGTAGTCATGGTATTGGTCTTTGATTCGTTCTCCACTTCAATAAAGTTTTGCTAAGCTTAGTTCCGTTACGGTGTCCATTGGCAGAGGAACCTATTTGCTTAGCTCTTACAAATAACTTCTCTATCACATTTCTTCAATGTGGTCGAATTAATGCCGCTCGACCAACTACAAAAAAGGTGTAAGGACGTTCAATATTCTGGACAGATCAAGAGCACCACCTCATACGGATTCAGTTCAAGGGCGCAGGTCGCATATTACAACATTGTAGCAACGATGTTAGCATCCAACCTTGTGGTACCCCATCTACATACTATAGATTTAGGTACTGACCTACCTACCAACAACCATGTCAACAAAGAACTCTTAGACGTCCCCGAAGCCAATTCCTGTGAGAATTTTAGTCCCTTCGGCTTCGGTTGCCACTGATAGTCCCCATAGTGCAATTATCTTCTGCCTGCCAATAAAAATATGCTTAATAGAGTTTCATCTCTCTAAAGGCACTTAAACATACATAAAGCACAGCATAAAAGATTCTTGATTTCCCTCTAGGGAGCAAAATAGATCTGTGTGCACACCCGGATGGATACAATGCATCGCAACTTCTCCCCTACTTTATATTTAGGTGGAACACAAAACAAGATTAGATTTCATCTGGGAATGGAATATTATCCTCTAACGTACGTTGAATTAAACAAGGAAACTTATTCTACTGTGTTGTCTCGGGTACTGCTTCTTCCACCACGATGTCGATGCCGGTGTCGAAAATAAAGCCTCGCCGATGTTACTTCCTCCTGTGAGGTGCATATATATGTACGAGTATGTCTATAAAATATACTCGTTATCCCCACGTGTAACACAAAAATAAGAAATTCAATTAAACTGTTCATTTCGGGCCAAGGATTTCCGTCTGCTTCCGTTTCTGGGGTCTTCTCGTTGATGGATCGTGTTCTTTTAAAGTGTCAGGCAAAGTTTTTTCCCCATCTCATTCGCCAGGTGAATTCGGGAGTGTTTTCTTCTTGGTTCTATTCTGGGGCTAACTGACAGTGCATCGAGAACATACGAGTATTACACCATCTCACTGAGATGACATGAGCCATGCATGCACATCAAGGACTTTCAAATTGACGGTAAGTCTATCTCGGGATGCAATCATACTCGTACTCGTCGTTCAAGGGGAATGGAGAATGTAATTTCCTTCTGTGAAGTATAAGAGTTCTTAGCAGTTAGAAGCCTTGCCAATCATATTCATCTCGCCGAAAGAGAGGGGAAAATTATTCGAAAAATTCTGTAGTGAGGTCTGGAAAAGATAATCAAAAGAAGAATGGTTGGCACTTTGGCAATAAACCAAAATTTGATTTTTGAAAATCAGAAAGTTTGCATCTGGCAAGGAGAATCAATTTGCTGGGTGAAAACCGTGTGGGGTTCAGATACAAGGCAGACTGGCGGTGGCATCAATTGGTGGTGGTCGTGGAATGCGTTGCGTGTGGAGGAAATGACTTTGACTAACAGCTGGGATTATGAATTTGTAGAATACGTAAATTGTGCTTTTGACAAGTATTCGGAAGTGGAGAACTCAGTTGAAAAGAACCAGATGTGTCTGCTATTCACACATGGCATGGCAAGGTTAATGACGCCTTTTAAGGTCAGCGTAAAATTTTAAATCACAGGGACCCATCCTCTTGAGTTATTCGACTATAGAGCTACAGACAAAGAGTTCCTCAACCAGCGCCTAAATACTGTTCCTCACCAAATGCTTCACAGTACAAGACGTCTAAATATTTCGCCCCAATAAACGAGATTGACGCTGCAGAAACCACGAACAGGGTCTAAACTGACAGCCCTTAGGGGTTTCGTTTAAGAACACTGTACCCGCAGCATTTGTCTTCAAAAAAAAAAGGAGCTTTGGAGGAGTCGATATTAATTGCAGCACACTTTCCACAATACAGAACGCAAGATGACAAGAAAGACGCAAAATGTAGTTTCTTGAAGATTGAGGATCGACAAACGAGAGACAGGCCCTAAGAGATCGAATTTCTTAAGTCCTAGCTTCAGAGACTAATGACCTCGTGTAGGTAGGTAGGTAGGTAGGTAAAAGTGGCTGTTGGAAGGCCACCCCATTTAGGCCTATAGGCGCGTTTTGATGCCACGTGGATCTGTGATCCTCCTACTCATGGAACCAACTTGAACTTATAATGAAGCGTAGGAGACTGTTAACGTCTATATTCTTTAGACCGTTTAGGTCATTGTAGAAGAAAGCTCCTAAGTAAAGTTTTCTTCTTTGGGAAAGAGCTGGACATGTACAGAGTAGATGGAGGATTGTCTCCTCTTCCTTCCCTCGTCGATGCAACTTCTACAGAAATCGCGTGCTTGCCTATGAGGCAGTGTCCAGTGATGACACCTATGATGGTGTTGAGATGTTTCCTATTTAGAAGGATCCAACTCTTAGAGTTATTCTGATCTAGCTTTGGAAAAATCTGTTTGGTCGCTAGACATGTTGGTCCAACAGTCCATCTAAGGTCTGTTCTCTTGTTAGCATCCAGCTTTAATATTGATTTGCACGTAGCGATAGGCAGACCTATGCTCTCCTTTTTCCGGTAAAATAGGTAGAGTGGTTCCAATTTTGGCGAGTTCGTTGGCCCTACAATTCCCTGGAATGTTTCTGTGGCTCGGCACCCAACAAATGTGAAGGTTGAACTGCTCTGCCATATCCTTGCAGATATCACGTTTTTCTCAGCCAGTACAGAGCTTCTTTAATCGCCAAGATTTCCACCTGGAACACGCTGATTTGGAAGACGGAAGGAAGATTTAGCCAGAGAAAACACCGCCACCAATCCCGCTATCAGTTTTAGATTCATCTGTGTAAAAGAGGATTGACTTGTCCTCCATGAAAGCATCATTATTCCAGAAGGATCTAGAGGGAAAGACTCCCACTTTGTCAAACCAAAGTTCAGGTATGGTGTAATCGATGTGCTCTGTGAGAATTAGGAATCCTCATATTAAGAATATTAGCGTGGCCAAATAAATTATTTGTCCACTATGTAGTCGCAGCTACTTGCCTGCTGAAGATATCGAGGGGCGTCAAGTGAAACAGAATATCTAATGCCACGGAAGGACTAGAACGTAGGGCTCAGCTTATGCATAGGCACGCTGTTCTTTGGACTCTGCTTAGTTTGCTGTAATTGACTGCATTGTCTAAGCCATCCACCAGACAACAACCCCGTATCGGTCTTTTTACCGAGATATGACCTCATGTACCTTTATCCAAACATTAATAGCACAATTTCTGCAGAACCACGAAATCTGAATGGAGGCCATAGCTAAAAACCTTACAGGAGTCATATCGGATGGAAGGAAAAAAAAAAGAGGTATACCGGCACCTCAATCACTACTAAAGATGAGATCACTGCAATGATTGAAGGATCCAAAAACAACAATGCGATAGGATTGGATTTAATTCCCAGTGCCAATTTGGGTTGCAAACAACTAACAGAGGGCCCTTAGAAACCCAATAGATCCCGGTTCGTTGAAAAGCGGGCAAGAGGCGCAACATTTTATAGTTCTGTGAGTAAAAGCTACTCGCCTCCACGTGGTGCCATCTTGCAAACGGGAAAGAACGAATGACAAGAGATCTACGGCCTTAATATAGACGGAATTTTTGATGCTGCAATTCAGACTTATGATGCTTCAGCACGGCACAGAACACTATCTTGCTTTACCTTACTAAACCTGCTGGATCTATACGTGAGTCCAGCCTGGGGTTTCTTCTAACATGTTAAGTCTACTTAAATCTTATATCTTGGAAGTTCTTCAGCGTTCGAATATTGACCTCCAGTTTACAAGGAAAACTAAAAAGAACTCATCATTCTGCAGTGGTATGCATCGAAACAAACGGCGATGGAGGAAGAAAAGGTCAACTTCTTTGAAGCCTATAATATAGCGCCCAGAGAGGATATTGTCATCGTAATGGTGGACCCGAATCCCCAAGATGGACAAACACGACCTTGGAGAGCTTAATAAGAACAGCGAGCTTGTTTTGAATTTTCATAATTAGATCGTGTTGCACACGGAGGCTACAGACAAATTTGGAAGTCAAAAAACTATGATCAGCATGCTATGCAAAATCAGAAAGAGCAACGTTTTCAGCCTAGAACAAATTCATGATTATTGTGCTCTAATATAGAGTGGGTACTCTTTTCTGGGAACAGAGCGTGTCTATGCACCATCTTAGGAATGTTCTGTGCGCACTGTTACACGGGGTTCAACGGAGTCTAATAACCAGTGACGGAAGAAATAAGGGCGCAGCCTAAGCAAATTTAAGACAGGAGACTTGACGAAGAAACAATAAATGTAAATGAGTTGGGGAGAACTTAAATATGTTGCGGCAACCCGGACATGATGGCGTCCAGGCGTTGTTGACAATCTATTACCCACGATCAGGTTATTGAAATTAGGAAAAAAAAACAAATGTCTGTAGAGCTGCTCAAGAAAGGAACCCATATGGAGGGTAAAAACTGGAGAGGAAATAAGAATGAGCCTACTGTTACTTACCGTACACTTCACTGTGAAAGACTAAACCATTATTCCAATGTTAAATTCTTGCTGCAACGAAATAAATTTTAAATTATATGGTCAGGTCAAATTTGTAACGCGGAACTTCATGAGATCGCAATAATTCATCCTGCAGACAATACAGTTCAAAGACGGGAGCAGGTAGAGGCCATAGAAGCGACTTTCCAGGAAGTATACAAGGCAAATGACATCATTGGTCCAAACCCCGTCCTGAAAAGTCAGCTCCTTCGATTCGAGAGGTGAGGTTTCACTGAGTTCAATGACGAAAATATAGCAAATAATATCATCGCCGATGAGACGGAGCTACTACCCCCGTTCATTTCGAAGGAAGATCTCCAAACGATTTTCGAGCTTAATTTAGAAGTAAGAAAGCAGCGGAAACCGATGGGATACTTCGACAGCTCTGCCTATAAGCGGTGGACCTATACAACGGAATGAATAATGCACATCATACAGCGCATTAGAAGACAGCGATGATGCATCCGATTCCCAATCCGGCGAATCTTCGGTCGATAAGTCTCCTTCCGAATATCACCAAGGTATTCGAAAACGTGCTCAATAGAGTCATGACTAAGCGCGTTGATTACAAAAATTTGGTCCCAGACAATCAATAATTAATTAATCAGATATCTCACCTGCCGCGTCTAAACTGGTATCTAATATCCAGTGAAACAAAAGCAAGAAACAATGCACCTATGCCTTCCTCATAGACTTGGAGAACCATTCAACACAGTTTGGTTAGAAGGACTATTCTTCTAGGAATAAGTAAACCACTCCTGTACATTATTTTTAATAGGCGCATTGGTAGAGCAATGACCTCGACGAACAGTCTGATCTCTAAGGCTTATTACGGCTCCGTTCCTCCAGAGGTGTTCCTCTATTTTGATAAAAAAAAAAAAGATTTGATACAAGACAAATTGGCGGTGCCACTACTCTGGCACAATGAAGCAGTTTAGGATTCAAAATTCATCTATCGCACATTACACTATCTTTCTTGTTCAAAATCGTTTAACTTGCCCCCATCGTAGTTCGCTTGAGCAAATAAATCTTCAACTCCTTCAAAACCGTCGAGAAGTTGCTAACGTACTCTTTGTTCATTGGCTGCTGGCTGGTTGTATGTACTTGTACTGCATTGCTCGGTTCTAACTAATCTTAGTTAACCCCTTAGCCACGCAAACTGGCCTCAAAGTTCTAGACTCCTTTACAAATAGGGCAAGCGGCAGATTAGGCAACCGCGGGACTCTCAAAAAGGCCATTGAAACGGGTAGTTGCGAGTACGTATATATCAGTTGAAGAGAATGAGTTATTCACGAACTATACAGAGCCATGTCTACTTTTGGTATCTTTGCCAAGCTCATTCGACTATGCAGGATGAAATCTAGAATGCAAGCTACTCCAACAAGGTCGGTAATGACAAAACCGAGACCTACAATATCAGAGAAGGACTTTAATAAGGCGATGTGTTGTCATTTGATTTGTTCAAAATCGTTCTTCAAAAACTTGTTCGAAACTCGCAAGTCAAACCCAGCGGCACCATCTTTCAAAAGTCTGTTCACCTTACCGCATACGCAGACGGCATTGACATAGGAAGTACACAGCGAGCTGTCAATGGTGCGCTTAAAACTATTGGCAAAGGTGGGTTTAGCGGTCAGGGAAGAAAAAAAAACTATAAGGCGGACACAATATTGACGAGTAGGACAAAACGTCATAATAGGCAGCTACCTCGGCTTGCTAGTAACTCTGGCAACAACACAAGCACCACCAGAATGCATTTGAGTAGTAAAACCCTCTCTCGAGCGACCAAAACAGACATTATATGATGATCCCAGACCTCCTTTACAGCGCAGAAGTATTGACACTGACGACAGCAGATGACAATGCTCTCGAGGGCTTCGAGATAAAGGTTCTTCGGCTAATTTTTGGTCTCGTTTGCATCAATGGAGAATGTAGAAGACGTTTCAACAGCGTACAGGGCTGTACAGTGTTTCCGATCTCGTCAGAAAAGCCTGGATAACCCGGCTTAGATGGCTAGGACACCTTGAGCGCATGGTCACCAGCGTCTCAGCCCGGAAAGATTTCTAAAAAAAAAGATCGCTCTAGCTAGAGCGACATGTTAGCTGACGCTCTGGTCCAACCCGGACTACAGAGCCATCTACTCCTAAGTAAAGTAAGTAAGTTCTTACCTTGTCGTTAAGCCCAGCAGTAAGAAGGCATGGATACTGAATCTGACATGCAGTGTGCATACGAAACCATAAAAATCCATGACGCTGGCATAGGAATACTCTGCCTTGTAGGCGTCATAGGAATTCGGCTATGAGAAAATCCACAAATTAAGGTTGAGGCATATACCCCATTCATAGTCCCAAAACTTTTCGAACTAATAGAGATATGCACACAGACGCAGTCGTTACTTTAGAACTACCAGAAAGTTTCACTGTAAAGGACTTCAGAGAGCTAAAAATATAACGAGGCTCTACGCAAGCCACTAATTACTCATAAGGCGTCTACAAAATTCGCTATAGAAAGGAGCAACTGCTACACATTCATCAAATAATCTGATAAAAATCTCAACATTTCTGCAGAGAATGTGAATGACTCAACCCCAAAGCTAGAGGTGACGTTCATAATAAAGGACATTTCAAAATTATTTGACCTCTCGTCACGCTTAAATTATGTCGCAGGGATTTGTGAATTAATTTTACCATTCTTAATTGCTGTTTTTGTTTACGTCTGCCTCCTGTGTACTACCGGCTCAAATCATCCATCACTGTAGCTACTCTCCATCTCCTTAGTTAAAATTCTCTAAGCGTTCACCTTTTTAAAATTCATTTCGCCAAGTCCTGACACTTTGCACAATACGTAATCAGGCGACGAATGCCAAAGGTCATCTATAATTTCGCCTTTCAAACTTTAACATCAAGTTTCGGATAGCTCATGCCACGTAGTTGGTTCGGTATTGCGCGCAACCAACCAGCACCCTCTTGGAGCCGAACAAACACCTTAAGAACACAATTCCAAATTCAAATATGTGAACCGAAAATATAGTTAAATTTCCAACAACAACGCCCCAAAAGAAATGTAACCCGTAGAAATAAATTCCCAGCACCACATCGTACCGCCTGCGTGAGATTTTAAATGAAATGGGTCTTACCCCGACTCAAGGACAACTCAACACTGGCTGGATTCTTCTGGAGCACACCGTGTACTCGTACACGTGTTGCGTAGGTGATATGTACTCGTATGTCTATTCGTTTATCTGTGTTAGCCAATCGTAAAGTTCCAATTGCAATGATACGACATCCCAGTCCGATATCCTTCAAGCCAGGCTCTTGAAAAACATGCTTCTGTTGTTGTTTTGAAGGGATCTAGCGTGCAGGAAGCAGCAGCACAAATAAATGAGAAAAAATTCAACACAACCATTCGAGCACAAGTACTTAACGTATTAAACAGCAGTCAAAGGAAACAGGAGCAAGTTCATTAAAAGTTTATTCCTTCGAGTTTGCTCATCACTTCAACCGTTAATAATGCTGTTTGCTTATGCGTTATTTCGGAAGCCCCTACCGAAGTCGCCTACCACTACAGCGACACATCAAGACGGCCAGTTGCTGGAGAGGAGCAGAAGAATTTGGTGTTTTGGCCAAGAAAAGTAGAAGTACAAGTGGAAGTGGAAGTGACAGTGGAACCAGAGGACAAAGGAAAAGATTTGGAATGTTTTGTATTTATCTTTGGCTTAAGCCGTTTCAGGGATCAGGGCAAGTGATGAGCGGTGTCATTTGTTTAATGAAAATGGGATTCACAATAAGAATCGACAAATTGACGTTTAGAGTTTTGGGACAATGAGCAGATGAGATAATATAACGCCAGATACTGATGGACGAAGGATCCACAGGACAATGATGTTGGTGAAACTAAATGATAAAAGGAGCTGTTAACGACAAAGTGGAAAATGTCATCGAATCAGAATTGTATCTCATGCTTTTATTTGTGTCCATGTCCGTAGAAGGTTGCACAATAGATTTCGAAAGTTTAAGCTGGGCCAAATTGTAAAAGCCTGTTACTTTCAAGAGACAGAGTCTCCTCCTGAAAAACGGTGTGAAAGGATTTAGTTTTATTTATTTTTCCTAGAAAGATGCGGTTCTTGAGTTCATTTTTGATAGAACAGCAGCACAGAAGGTGGAGCTAATTGTGTGGGCTGTCAAACTTCTTTCTACTGTCGATTTGGGGCATGGATAAGTTGGGTTCATCGGGAACAGGATTTTGCGACAACCCGCCGATTATCGTTCTTCGTTCTATTTTACTGCCAACAATAGCCTGTGCAGAGTATTAGGACTGGTGATCTTGCGGGAGTTCCTGGGTTCGGATAGATCTACTTACTTTTTCATGAGCACAGTGCCACTTTGGACCACCTGCTTCCTGTTCAACTATGAGTTATACATTTAGGTCAGGTTTCCGTGGGTAGTATTCAGTCTCTTTTTAATCTTTTGTCTATTTCGAGAAAGCTGTTCTTTGTTTCAAACCATGCTACCTTGCATCTTTCTGGAGTATATGCCGGATATTCATTGAAATGCGAGTCGATTGGATGCCGCCAGTGAAATGCTTTGCAGCTGTAGAGCTCCTTACCCCCAGAGATTTGTTGCTGAAAATATGAAAAGGATCCAAATTCGGGCTGCATTTTCAGGTGAATCTATTGTACATTCTGGTGATAAGATTCCGCTTATTATATGGACGTCAGTGCATTGGTCTTGCCTGTGAAATCTGAATTCTTTCGTCCATGCGTCTAAATTCTCTTTCTGTGCTAAACTTATGTCCTCTTGGCCAAGGATCAGTCATCAAAGAGAGCGCAGAACTGTAGACGGCATTAATAAGATTTCCTCAGATCGGACATCAATGAAGGGGCAGCCCCACAGTCAGTCGATATTAGATGAACCTTTCCATTGGTAGAGCCCATTTTTACTAGGTGGCGCAAAATTAATCACCCAATCGGAAGATGGTATAATTTTTGCAAATGGCATCGTACGTCAATCATTTTGACATTTGTGAACTAGACAGTTGCAGTATTCAAACAGACAAGCGCTATACTCCACAGGAGCGTAGAATAATTGTGTCGATGTTTTTGACCAGTGGTGGTGTAAGCGTAGCGTGAATTTCGACGTCGATTTCCAAATCGTGTCGCGCCAAATGGGCAAATACTCCGGCGCTTTGCTACTCGAATCGAACAGAGTGGAACCACAGGAGACCATGCAGGGCGTGACCGCCACTGGACTGGTCGTTCGGCCGAGAATATCGCGGCTATGGCTGCCGATTTCGCTGAGAACAAAGAAACATCAACCAGACAACGCAATTGGGCATCACCAAACGGACCCTATAGCGAATTTAAGTGAAAGACTTACACATGTTTCTGTACAAAGTGCAAACAATGCATCACTTAATGCCTCCTGACCGTCAGTCGCGTGTGAATAACTCTAAAGCCATCCTCAATCTCAACAATGAAAAGGACGTTTTGTGTCGAAAATCATCATGAGCGACGAGGCGCATTTCCACTTAAGCGGTTACGTCAATCAGCAAAATCTTCGTTTCTGGGGCACTGAAAATCCACGTGTGATGCACGAAGGGCCATTACATCCACTCAAAGCGACTGAGTGGTGTGGCGTTCACGCGGGAGAAGTGATTGGGCCGTATTTTTTTGAGGACGCCATCGTCCGCAATACAGTCACTGTTACTGGCGAACGCTACAGGTCCATAATAAACGACTTCTTACTGCCGGAATTGGATGAGCGGGGCTTGGTGAACACACAGTATGAGCCACAATGGATATTGTGAAGGAAGCGTTTCCCGGTCGCGTAATCTCCCGTTTTGGCGATTTTGCATGGCCAGCAAGATCGCCCGATTTAACCATCCCAGACTTCTTTCTACGGGGCTACTTGAAGTCACGGGTTTATGTCAACAAGCCTCAGACAATCGGAGCCTTTAAGAAGAATATTCAACAGGAATGCGAACAGTTATCACCGGAAATCTTGCGGAAAGTCGTGGAAAATGTGATGTGTATCAACACTGGTGGCAGCCACTTGGCGGATATCATCTTTTCCACTTAACAGACATGGTCCAAATAAAGATTTAGATTTACTAAAAAAGTAATTCAAAAACAAAATTGGATGATTAATTTTGCGCCACCTGTAACTGCCAAAACTACTTAAACCTAATTAGAGAGCCGGGTTCAGAACATTTTATTAGACGGAACCCCACGAAATTCAGAATTATGAACAGCGAGGAAACTTAAAAACAACCCAGCCATTCACTCGGTATTCGCTGTTCTCTGTCTATGATAATGCCACAATAGCATTGCTGATGATCATTAAAAAAAAAAAAGTAGAGGGGACAAAGCACAACCCTGTGGTATTCCTCTATTCGAGAATTTGATTAGAGTGCAGTACAATTTCGTTTAATTCACCACAACAATCCACCAGTGGGACTAGTAAATGCGGACAGAACAAGGACTCGGAGAACTCTTCCGTTCACAAGCCCTATATTTTCAAGCGCCATTAGAACTTTCGAGTCCAAAGACACTACCCGTACCTATATCTACGCCAAGTTTGGCAGATGTAGCTTTAGATAGTAGACGGTGAAAATGATGAACAAAATAAGCATGCTACGTAAATTTTCTGAGTTGTCATTCCGAGTGCTGCTGCTTACAATCAAATTGGGAAACCATAAAGACCAAACGGGCTTCGGAAGACAAAGGAAATGCAACAGGCTTTAGGGTCAACTAGAAGCAGGAAGAGCTCTGCGGCAAGCCCATGATGCAATTATTTCTTTTTCCTCGTCGGAACAGAGCATTCAGACAAGAAACTAATCCATTGTACTCCTTGTATGTTCCTCCTACTGGAATTTCTAACTCTTCTGGAAAGATGAGCAAGCGTTTAAGTGGAAACATGCCTACAACTCCGCAGTGCCGTCATCACTCTCTCTGCTAGCGTCGTAGGATGTTTTGTCACGTATGCCTAGCACACTTAAGTGGTTGCCAAAAGCGAAGTGCTCTGTTATGATGGCATTAAGCAGTCCACAGTCTTTCCTACTGAAAAACAGCAGGAAAGTCGATGACCTTTTGGAGACATCGCGATGCATTCGTTTGGACTGCCAGCAACCTAGAAAGTCATGCCATCTTCATATGAGACCCAAGGTTCTAACCAAGGATGTAGCTTCGAGTACTGAAAAAATCTCCTCTGAGCCTTGCTTGGCAAGATCGTCGCCAATTTCATTTCCCGTGATACCATTGTACCCTGGGACCCAGTCAATGTCTTGCATTATCAAACTAGCTTGCAAGTCGTAAGAGGGTTCAGCAAGGCTTTAAGCGCAGCTTGGCTGTTGGTACAGATGCAAATGCTTCGCCTCTTCCACCGATTCTTCACCACATACTACGAGTATCCATCAGGAGTTGCCATCAGGATTGCGTATCTACATATGTAGTCGTATAACTCTACTTGGAAGACACAAAAGCAAGTTTTCCTAACGAGATAAATCTAACACTGTCGTTCTCCAGAAAAACATCGGTTTTGCAGCTATCTGCGAAGACTCAGCTGCAATATTTTCTAGCCGAAACCATTCCTAAGCACAAGGTAGGACCCCTATGCAGCCGATGCGCAGACTGTTCTTTGGAGTCTGTCAAAATTAGCAGTGTTTTCGAGAAAGCCATTTCCACCAGACAACCGACGCATAATGAATATCATAGACTCAGGGCCTTTTCTTTTTCTTGGTGAGAGGGCAAATATCTTGCCAAAAACCCTTTTATATCGTTAGAATGCCGACAGCCACTTGAAAGTTTTCGACGTAATATGTTTAGTCCAAAGAAATTTGTCATCCAGGATGACACCCAAATATTTTGCTTCATCGGCTAGTGGTAGTGATGCTGTCTTGTGTAGATCCAAATACGAGTAGACTGAAGGTTCAACACACGGAGTAAATGCAAAAAGCAGTGGCGGTAACAAGAAATACCCTTTTCTGGGTGTGTTGAACAAGTCCAAGGGAAAGTAGCCGTCTGGCGCTTCTTGCACTGATGGTTTTCCCGCACATGTTACCAAAATAAAACCGGGACCATAAGTCTAGAAATTAGCTGAAACTAGTGTTGAATTCAGCAAAAGCGGCGGGCCTGTGGAAATTGACGACCGCAGTGGAAAATGCAAGAGCATTACCCAGGAAATCGGCTAAAATAAATCAATTTTAGCGCATAGGAACCAGAATCTTTAAGGAGTTTGGGGGTTTCCAGGACGGCCAAGTTGAGTAGAGTCCGTGGCAACTCCGAAAATCAGTCGATATGCCGATGGCTCTGCATCTTGATACACATACACGAATACTTATGTAACCAAGTGGGAGATCTTTTCATGCAAGAACGGCAAGAACCAGGAAAACAATAACTGGTGTTCTCTTACTCTTGCAATGTTCCGAACACAATCTGCATGTTCTGAAAATGTTGTTGATAAAACCATAAGCCATGGAGGGAACGAAGAAAGGCAAAGAGATACTCGTTACCGAAGTCTGAACATAGGCAAGTGGGCTACATTCATTGAACCTTGTTTGGGTCCAAGATCAATATGATGTTCCGGAAAATGAAATCGCGAAGTACACTACGGCAGTATTACTCAAAACCTGAACTCACTTCAGGGTTTCCATCGGTCGTTGACTTCCTCGTGGACACAACTGTAAAATGTTTACATCCTTGATAGCCATGAACAATAGATACTTCGAATAAACTCTATAGGAAGATTGTGAGTTGTTTTAGGGCCACACGATATCTCCAGGGTTTTCAACTTGAAATATGAAAACCCAATCGGCCATAACGTGACATTAATTTCATCATAAAACTTAATTTGCAATAAACTGTGAACTCCCTCAGGGTTGAATGCCCACCCCAATACTGTTTACTCCAGAAAAATGCAGTAAATATCAGATGATTTCGTACTTTTGGGTGAAAATTAAATGTTAATCCCCCGAAAGCAATAAACAAACAGTCACGTCACTAAAGAAGAAAGTACTTGAGGTAAGTACAAAGTACTCGTAAGGGTACTCCAAGCCTGTGTCAAAAAGACTTGCTGGTTCCTATGATATTTGTTCATGCTATTCGTGACGTATTTTTTTTTTTATATTTCCCACTCAAATCTTGATAGTCATTTTCAAGTTCTAGGATCGTATAACAAACCGCAAGTGGCAATGTTTTATTAACACGCTATCAAAGGTTGACAGTTTCACTGGTTCTCCATTTCGTACTCTACGAGTTGGGTATCTTAAATCAGAGAGTTAATTAAATATTATGTGTCTAGCACCACACGTGTGTGGTTAATTAAATGGAAATCCTTGCGAATTCTTTCCAACACTTGCGCCATTACGAAGGCAAATATAGATTTTTTCTATTTTTCTTTGCAAGTGAAAGTGAGAAGAGTTGAGGTACAAATAGGTCTTCGGAATTGCAATCGATCAGGCAATCGAGTTTGGTTATTCGTTCGTGTTTAATCGATTTCGGAAGTACGATAGAATCATTGAAGATTGCAGAGGGCATTGACTTTTTCTATAGTTGAAGGACAGTGAAAATTGATTCAAAGAATAGAGGGGTGACATCAGGCCCCAACAAATTCGTATATTTGCACTCACATTTCTCTGTTCTTAAGGATTCCTTCCCACGAGTCATAAAACAATTAAGGGATTCACACATACAACTATCAAGTGCCTCAAGAGTGAACGCTTTGACCGATATTGTTTGATTCCGAATATATGCAGCGTGGTGGTGAACTCCTTTACAACAGCCTTTTACCCTTCAAAAATTGTCGATTAATTTGAGGTCTATGCAAGCTACTTCCTCGAAGCTATTGTAGAAGCAGATAAGGGCTCTCTGTTTTTGACATTCTCTGGCATTAACAGATGATGTGAGCTACGTCTTTCCAGGCGCAGATTTCTTTGTTATGTCTGCAGGCATCTGAGGTGGAGAGACAGCATGATTTTCCAGAAGGCAGTTTCCGAGCAAAATATCAGTAGCCATACTAAGTTTGACAAACATCCTAGTTTTTCCCTGGCTAAATTTTGGTGGTTGTGTGTGTATGATTAGGATAGGCACTGATCGGCGCTGATCTGGCTTCCACCAGTGCTGTATCTATTAGGCTTATTGTACATCGGCTGGTTGCCGCTGGGTACTGGTCTCGTCCAAACTTATAAGCGCTTGGCAAGAGAAAATAGAAACATTAGAATTCACTGTCAGAAGTAAATAGTCCGGATCTACTGTTGACGACCCTGTAAAACGAAAAAACAACACAACAAAGACGTTCGAATCTGCATATTGAAAGTTCGAAACATAAATAGAACGCATGCAGCCCAACAACTAGTGGAAGGCCTCAACTACTATAAAGTACAGTCATTCAGGATACAAAGGATGAAAAACTGTGACATATACCATGATGATTCCTACAGAGCAAACAAACAGCGCAGCGTCTATTTGAGTACGGATTTGTTATAAACGGCAGACTTAGGGAACAAATCTTGAGCTCTCAACACCGTCAGCCTGATATGCGCTGATAAAAGCAAAAGACGATGCCACGAGCTCCTCTCAAAACTTACGAGCAATGTCAGCCAAATTGATCATGTTGCGATGGACCAAGAGACCCTCCAGTATTATAGATGTCCGAACTTCCCGAAAGGCAAAAAAAGACTCAGACACTACTTTGTTGCAGACAAAGTAGGTAGGTAGATAGGTAGGTAAAAGTGGCTCTTGGAAAGACCAACCCACTTGGGCACATTGGCCCATTGTGATGCCCACGTGGATCTGTGATCCTCTTACTCATGGAACCAATTTGAGTTTATGGTGAAATGTAGGAGACTGTTAACGTCTATATCCTTCAGATCGTTTAAGTCATTGTAGAAGGAAGCTCCTATTTAGAAGGATCAGACTCTTACAGTCGATTGGTCGCTAGACATGTTGGTCCAACAGTCCATCTAAGGTCTGTTCTCTTGTTAGCACCCAACTTTAATATTGATTTGCACGTAGCGATTGGTATACCTATGCTCCCCTTGGTGGTTCCAATTTTGGCGAGTTCGTCGGCCCTAGAATTCTCTGAAATGTGTCGGTGGCACCCAACAAAGGTGAAGGTTGAACAGCTCTGCCATCTGCGTAAGAGATGATCGGCATTCAAGGGCCTTTTCAGAATTCAGACTGAGACCAGGGACTTGATAGTGACCTGAATATCCGAAAAGATGCGGATATACTTTGCAGACATCACGTTTTTCTTCAGCCAGGACAGAGCTTCTTTAATCGCCAAAATTTCCGCCTGGAACACGCTGCAGTGATTTGGAAGGCGGAAAGAGAGGCTTAGAATTAGCATGTCTGAGAAAACACCGGCACCAACCCCGCTATTGGTTTTAGATCCATCTGTATAGAAGTGGATTGACTTGTCCTCCATGAAAGCATCTTCCTCCCATAAGGATCTAGAGGGGAAGTTTACATGGAAGTCTTTGTCAAACCAAAGTTCAGGTATGGTGTAATCGATGTTCTCTGTGAGGATTCCTAATGTGTTATGAATGTTAGCGTGGCCAAATAAATTATTTGTCCACTGTGTAGTCACTTTAAGGCGAATAGCTGCAGTTTCTTACCTGAGAGGGCTATAGCAACGTCATCAGCATAGGCAATCACCCTGCTACCACCCGGTTCCAGGTATATCAGCAATTCATTAGCCACTAAGTGTTGGAGAAAGAACACCATCTTGCGGCGTACATCTGCTGACACATATTTTAGCAGAAGACCCACCCAGTATGGAGGTGATTATCTTGCTGTTTAGCATAAGACTGATCAACTCCCCAAGTGAGTCGTCTACCTGCAGAGTTAATAGCGCAGTCGTGATTGCGAATGTTTTGACGTTGTTAAAGGCGCGCTCTATATCCAGAAAAGCGAGTATTGTGTGCACTCTATATTGTAGGGATAGTCCGATGTAGCTAATCAGTGAATGCAGAGCCGTTTCCACCGACTTTCTTTTACTGTAGGCATGTTGAGCCCTTGTCAAAAGTCTTGGGTCAATTTTAGCTCGTCGTTCTAGAGTTTTCAGAAGGGGCTTTGGGAATGAAAACTGCATTGACTTCTCTCCATGACAGTAGAATGTGGAACAGTTCTACACAACTCCTCATGATATTCTCTAGCGTAGGCAGGTTATTATCTGAGGACCTTTGTAGCTCAGCAGGTATTATACCGTCCGGACCAGCAGACTTGAAGCTATGCAGCGCCCAAAGCAGCTTGTCTGTTGTAATCAGACCATGAAATTTGGTCACGGTTGCAGTAGTCCTATTTGAGTTGCTACTGGCCACGAATAGGGAGCTACCTAGAAAGTGAGTCCAGTAGCAGGTTTAGGGATTCATCACTTGAAATTGTCCAAGAGCCATCGGTTTTTTTCAAACTGTTAGGCATCATAGGATTTGTAGAGAGGATTTTCCTTAGCCACGATGCCTCAGGAGTTCGAGTTGTCACAGAATGATCTCCAGGAATGTTGCTTTGCCTTCCGCAGTTATTTTTTTTATAGATTTTGAGGCATTCTTTGTATGCGTCCCAGTCAGTCACTTTTCTTGTGCTTTTTGCAGACGAAGTATCTTTACGGATATATCCGACACCACAACAACGATCGCAACAAAGCGCATGAGTTTTCGCCAATCGAGTATCCCTCAATCTCTTGACAAGTGCTCTTCCACCAATATCAAGTGCTGAAGACCAGTGGCATCAATGCCAGGAAGCCATCAGAAACAGTGCAACCAATGTGCCGACTACCCCTACAAAATCCATTGTTTGATGAAGGATGCGGACAAGCAGAAATAGAAAAACAATTGGCCTACGATGAAGCGGCACTGCATAGAAGAACGAGGGCGACCCTTGGAACCTACGAGAAAAAGTGGAGGGAAGAACATCGGCCTCTTAAAGGAAAGAGCATGAGAATCGTGCGATCGAGCAAATAGAGAGGTGTTACTCTAAGAATAACGTCCGAACGTTTTATCAAAAAATAAAATGAACTTCAAGGCAACATCTCGGGAACAGAGGACTATAGTGATGAACAAGGGAACATATGTAGTAATAGAGTCACAGTTGGTACGGAGAACCATTTTTGCAGACTATCAAACGATGAGGACAACTAAAATCCCACTGTCAAGCAGAATGAACTATTTAAGGCATATAGGGCAGCATGCACCAACTCATGCCCAAGATTTTGTCGGCAGAAAATATGACTGAATCATGGAAACTTTGCAAGGGGACCCTCTGTATTGTGCGAAACGCGCAAGCCAACAACAGGGGCACACATTTCCAAAAGTCTGTACAATTGTATGACATTGACAAAATTGGCAGAACTCAATGAGCTGTCACTGTTGCATTCGTAAGTGTTGGAACAGAAGCGGCAAAGATGGGTTTAGTCCTGAATAAGAGCTAAATTAAGTACATGATATGCTGTCAGCATAAAGGGACACACAACATCGAAGAATCGGACAGAGCCTCACAATAGACAGCTATAACTTTGGAATACTCAGGGACTCCGCTATTAGTAGATCTGCTAATGACATCTCATCAAAAATCACACAAAGAGTTACTCTTGCTCCGGGCTAAAACGGGAAATAAGGAATAAAGTCTTGAAATAAACAGCAAGGAGACTCTACATAAGACGCTCATCATCCCAGTCCTGCTTTGTGATGTAGAAACGTGAACGTTAGCGAAGGTGGATGGTGATATCGTTGGCCGTATTGAACCCAAAATTCCTCAAGTGGGAATGGAAGAGGAGATTCAACTACGAAGTTACTGTATCGGCTTTACAATGCCATCCGTCTAGCCAGACACCTGAGATGGCTGGGCCATTTTGAGCGATTAGACGCTACAGCTTCGGTCCAAAGAGTTTTCAAGTATAACCAAGACGAACAGCGCAGCATAGGATGACCGCATCCAAGTGGAAGGGAACTTTAACCGACCTGGAGTGCAGGTAGCTAGCGGGAGATCGTTCTAGATGGAGAGGCTGGTTGGCTGAAGTCTAGGTTCACCCTGTGAGTAAGTAAATGTCCTAGAATGAAAAACTTTGAGTAAGAGGCTGTCTAGTTCAGAAATAAAAAATGTTTCGTGTTGCCACGAAGACGAAAATGGTGTAAATAAGTGACAACACGATGTCCTCTGTTCATCGATTCTAAAATATCCGCGCATTCGCGGAAGTCTCCCCATTAAGAGACGGATGGTGAGCAAACGTGTGCAAATCAGTTGGTTTTGCAATGATCAACGATAGTCGTCGGCTCGAAGGTTAAGTTTCAACCGAAGTTCAAAGAAGAAAACGAATGAAAAATAATTGGATCCTTCAAATGCAAAAACATCGGCAACATCTTGGCCTGATAAACGACAGCTACCAGTAGAACCGCAATCAATCCCAGAAGTTGCGCTGTGAGATAAATATATAAATATATAACACTCATGTTAGACTTGAAAGGCTTATAAAAGAAGGAGACTGTACACCTACATTTTATATCAACTTTCTCTGGTCAGACATTGAGCAATGATGCAACTCTTTTGGATGACTTCAAGAGCAACGAAGTACCGGGTGACAGTTTTCCAAATTGCTACTTTTCAGCAGATGTCAAAGTTACCAATGACATCCAGTCGTCAATATATTCAGTTTAATTTGCCATTCCATCATGCAACGTTTTAAGCTTGACGAACGCGAGGAAATTATTAAAAAATATTTTCGAAACTCCGGCTCAGTTGTAAATACGCAACGTGAATTTCGTCGTGAGGACAGTTTCAAGGCTTCAAGGCTTCAGTATGCAGGCAATTCGTCGCACCGTGGAAAAATTTAAGCGTGAGTACACTCTTTTGGATCTTAAACCACCAACCAGACAGCGATTAGTGCGAAATGAAGAAAACAAAGCTTCCATAGCGGCCAGTATCGAAGAAGGCCCAGAAATGTCAATTCGGCGCCGATCAGTTGAATTGGGCATCGACAGACAGAACGTCTCTTGTGTTTTACATGGACACCTGCCGTGAAGGCCTTATCCCACGGAGCGCTTACGCTCATAACAGGATTAAAATAATGCGTCAATCAACGCCCTTCGGATAGTATATATACTACCTCCAGTACCTACTAGATGTTGTGTGTAAGGCACGATCTTCTCCCTTGGTATATTGTTGCGGCCTACCGAAAACCTCTGCTAGTCTGTGGGTCATGGCACCCGGTTGTAATGCAACTCCACATCGAGCAGACCAATTAGCGCTACGGCCATCAAATAGCTGAGCACAGGTCATAGCACGCTACAACATATACTCAGCCACATGATGTCCAAACACCACTTGGCCTACTCTCCCCGCGATTTTGGGTATCAACCACAGCCAAATTCCCACAAGGGGGCCAACTCCTACGTCAGGCCGGAACTAAGTTCCGGGGACTCCTGACCTCCCGTGGTACCAGAATATAGCCTCCGGTCGAGCTTGCGGTTACTTTCAGTGGGGCACCTTATTGCCCAGGACTGGCCGCCTTTTGGTCCTGCTCACTGAGCTCCAGGGTTAAGCTACCTATTTCGACGCCTAGCAAACACTATGTTCGCATAGTCCTGAATCCTTGCTCTTTGCGCGTTGTCAGTTAGAACACTGCTAACGTCACAAACACCGACTTCAAAACCTATGCCCATAGCTTCAAGATCTCTAACATCACTATACCGCGAACATTCACACAAAACGTGTATCCAGTCCTCAAAAGGAACCTCAGGCCGCTCTCGCATGAATAAGACATTCTTCAGGAAACGGTAAGTGACTCTGCCGTTTACGCTATCGTCCCATCTAGATTGCCATCTACATATGACGCATTCGTCTAGCAAGCGCTTACGCTCCCGGAAGGACATCTGGTTGAATCCATTGTCAGACACCCAATCACGCTCTCTTAGTGGTATACCTCTCCTCACTTTGAAGGCTAATCCACGACAGATAGCTTCCAGGTCAAGGGGTGGTACTCCCAACAACACCTGTAGTGCCTCTGTAGGGACAGTGCGGCAAACGGGTAAGCAGCCAAGTAAGACCACTCTGTGGCAAGAGAGGATCTTTCTGAGACCCCACTTAGTCATGACTATGTCACTCCACACTGATGCCCCGAATGTTGCACAAGCAACAAAAAGGCCACAATATATGGTGCGCACAGCACGCCCAGCAAGCCCCCAGTCAGACCGCATAATGCGCCTTACCTGTCCCACAACGTTTGTGAGTTTGTCGGCATCGACAGACAGAACGTCTCTTGTTTTTTAACGTAAACCACTTGTCTGTCGAGACCTTATGCGTACGGGATGCCCATACATCCATAGGGAGCAAGGATACGCCTTGCCATCGCTTTCCGTCAATCCTTTGATACCAATTCGGAACTGTGTTGGAGACTCACCCTTAGTATGAGTCGAAGCCGACCTAAAACCTCTTACTGTTCTTAGGGTCACAGCCTTATTTGCAACTCTACAATGGGTTAGACCCTTTCCTGCGATTTGGGTTTAAACCACAGCCACCATGACGCTCCCACAAGAGGGCCTACCTCAACAAGTCAGGCCCGGACCGAAATCCGGGGGGCTCTTGACTCCCATGGTACCGTGATTTAAGGACTACCGGTGGTCCAGCCGCCAACAAGACCTATGACCGGCAACTTGTTACTGGTCATATCGTAGCAACCTTCAGAGGCTGTTATCTGAAGATGTTTACGATAAGACCAGTAATATGCTCTGCCCCCGCTTTTTATTAGACTACGTCATTGACGGGCGAAGCCTTGATATTTGGGCGGGGGCCCGGCATCAACAGACAGTTAGCCCGGCTTATTTTGCGGTTGGATTTGGGGCTACATCCGTATAAGATTGTGCTGAATTGAAGCCGGACGACTATAGACTGCGCCGTGAGTTCTCCAAATGGGCGCTGGAAATGATCCGGATTTTGGCCAAAAAATCATCTTCTCGGACGAGGCCCACTTTTGGCTCAGTGGCTATGTCAACAACCAAAATTGCCATTATTGGAGCGAAAACAATCCACAAGTATTCGGCCAAGCATCAATAGATTGATAGATCGGACCTCATTTCTTTTAAAATGAGGAAGGAGACACCATTACCGTCAATGGTATCAGGTATAGAGGGATGTTAACTGACTTTCTGTGGTGAGAGCCCGACAACATCGATATATTCGAGCTGTGGTTCCAACAAGACGGCGCTACATGCCATTACATGCTACATGACGCAACGATTGAAGTTGTGAAGGAGAAATTTCGCAACTGGGTCACCTCACGGCCATCGCGGTCATGCGATTTTACACCACTCGATTATTTCCTCTAGGACTACGTCAAGTCTTTAGTCTACGCTAACAAGCCAACCACTTTGGACGAGCTCCAGGCCAACATTCGACAAGCTATTGCCGGTATAACGTCGCAGATATTGGACCGAGTCATCAAAAATTGGACCGACCGCTTGAAGCACTGCCAGCGAAGCCAAGGAGGCCATTTGAATGATGTGCTCTTCCACACATAATGCCATGAACGTAACTTCGTAATATCGCCAGAATCAATTTTTTTTCCTATCGTTCTTATCTGGTCACCCTATATCAACTGTAGCTTCCGTCTTGACCACTTCAAATTTAGGTCAAGAATGTGAACTGGATGCACAAGCGATAGAAGGTCACTTGGCGGACAAGCTTCCGATGTTTATTTCTCAGAACAAGACCCAAATTTGCCACCGCCTAGGTGTTCTATGTTCGGGTTTCCATCGATGTTAGGATTCCATATGAACACTTTGCAATATTTTCAGTGATATTCGTGTTGATACGGTTTGCACGAAAGATGGCGAACAACGAAGATACGAGTATCAACCTTTGAGCCCGTAAGTCCTTCGTAGCCAACCCACCGAATTAAAATAATTGTACTCACTGTAGCTCATGTACTATGTAGGTCAGCTCTTCCTTGTTCTCCACATCGACAAGAACCCAAACGATGCCTTTCATGAACTCTATTACGGCAACTAAACCCAAATGAACCGAGATCACTTCGAGCAGCTTTTGATGAAACTCTGCCAATTGTTGGCTAACGCACGTCTTGTAATCCCCTCTGGCTAATGTACGATCTACGAGTATCTATCCGTGCTTGTATCTATTTTCATTTTATTTATTTTCCGTTGGTCTATTCGTATCTGTTCTGGTTATTTAATGCAAATATAGGTACATTCGTGCAAATTGAACAAGAATACATTTGAATTCATACCGCCAGTCATGGGATGCGTCGTTGCGCTCCATACACATACGAGTCCGAGTACGAGTACGAGTATAGTATTGTGTTTTGTAAGTTGTTAGCTGTTAGTTGTAACTTGTGACTTGTGAGGTGACTTGGAGCGGCCAGAAATGATTGTTTACTGAGCACTCCTCCCATGTTCCTCAGAATTGGCTAACAGAAATGACTAGCTAATCAGAAACTAAACAAAAATAGACAGACAAAGATACGTTCGTTCGTACAATCTACAATAATTGAAAACGATTGCCTTATACTTGTACGAGAGTATCTATAGATTTAGATACGTATGTAGCCGTATCTACACTGGCTTGCGCTTCAAGTGGCAAACAAAACAAATAAATTGAGAGGCAACAAAAGCAATAAAAGCACACGAAAGCCAACAATTAAAAAATAAAACCCGATGAAGAGCCGAGCACAATTTCTACCCGGCATTGACGTAAAACCAAGCGTTTTTGACAAAATTAGATTTTTGAAACCAACCGCAAGTGAGGGGACCGCAACATTTGACCACCATCGGGGTGGTGATTTAACCACAGTCAACCTACGCCAACAATCCACAGATTCAAATCGCCGACGTCATTCATACTCGTACTCGTATGTGTGCTTAAAGTGGCCCCTAATGCTCTCGTGCAGTCAGGTACGCGTATGTATGGATTTAAAAAAAAAAAAAAACAAAACTCCTCGTAGCTGCCTGTAGAGGTTTGTTGGTGTGTAAATAAATATTTCACGTCATCGTTTCCATGGGGTAAATCTCCTTTCGGGTGTACTTAATTGGCCGACCCAGATGGTGGGGCGCAGTTAGCCTATTTACCCATTTACGAATGCGAATTCCCCACCATCTAGAGCACACATCACATGCGATTAAGTCGGGCGGAGCGCTGATGTTGCCACTGCCTTGGATAAACGTAATTAATTGACTCTTAGGATTTGTAGTTCCCCCCCCGGGTGCTCGTGGTTCTGATGGTTGCCGGAATTTTGTAGATGTTATTAATGGTGTGGCGGCAAAGGGACTTGGTGCCTACGATATTAGGAATGAGGAATGAGGAATGAGGAATGAGATATTGGCATAGTGGGTGCGATATGGCAACAGAACCAACGCATATACTCGTACGCACATGACTTGCCGGCTTATGTGTGAAATTCGCACACACATGACTCTGACAGGACACCGAATGGGTGGATCCAAGGCAGATTGGTAAAATCGGAGAATCGTAAGCGACAGCGGTAGAATAATCCGTTTGAGTGATTTTTTTTTTGTTTTTTTGGTTTCAAGGCCTCGATAGCTTATTGCCTAGTCCCTAATTAGGTCGTAAATAATTTTATTACGTAAGTGGCAAAGAAATGCAAGTTTGGCAGATTTGTCTTAAGCGTCATTAGACGAGAAAGGTACGACGTAGATTTCCCTTTTGAATATTGAATGAGCTGTTGAAATACTCGTAAATCGCATTAATCGACTGCATACGTGAGTGGCAGGTGTTCTTTGCACAAGGACAGATGGCAAACCATAATTAACTGGAAGCAGGCTTAGGCATATGAAGAGGACAATCAAACAAAAAAAGGGACTTGAATATGACGACAGCAAGGATAAAGGAGTTCGACATGGGTAAGCAGCTTAAATGTTGAGAGCAAACATAGACTTATACATATAATGGAAAAGCGTGTTCTTTAATCAAGGACGGTGTCTACGCAAACCAGACACCTCTTATTTCCTTCTCTCATTCGAAATAGCGTTTCAGTGAAGAGTAAAATTAAATGTCAAACCCTTGGTAGCATTACCGCCCTATGTCAGGTTGAGACAGGAGGAGTGCCGTCGCTAAAAATAACATCACCACAGTATGCTGAGACTTTTCATGCTACACTTGGATCTGCCCAAAGATCTGAACGTCTTTGCATAACCCAAGTCTAGCCAAAACATAATAAGGACGTTTCGACAGCAAAATTCCTAAAATGGTGTCAATTGCGGCATCAGAGGCACACTCAGCAATCACCTCATTCGAGCTACTTTGACATACTACCTCGATCAAAAAGTTCCCGGAATACATTCAGAAAATTTAAAATACAAATTTATTCATCTAAATCTATTTTGTCCCCTTCAAAGTAATCCCCATCGGCTGCAACACACTTATGCCAGCGCTTGATCCAATCCTCGAAGCATTTTGTATATTCGGTTTTCGGTATGTCCATCAGTGCTTCCTGCGATTCTTCCATCACTTCCTCTCGGCTGCTGAAACGCGTTCACCGTAGTGGTTTTTTTTTTAACTCGATTGAACAGAAAGAAGTCACAGGGAGCCAAATCAGGTGAATTCGGCGGTTGGATGGTATTTGTTGCGTTTTTCGTCAAAAAATTACGAATAATGATGGCACTGTGCGACGGTGCATTATCATGATGCAAAATCCACGAGTTTTCTGCTCACAATTCTGGTCTCTTTTGGCGAAATGCTTCACGCAAACGTCCCATATAACGCCCAAATAATACTTTTTGTTTACTGTCTGGCCTTGTGGCAAAAATTCATGATGTAGTACACCGCTGTAATCCATGAAAACCGTGAGCATTGCCTTCTTTTTTGACTGAAAACGTCGTGGTTTTTTTGGCCTTCGGCTCATTTGGTGAACGCCATTCACTTGCCTGATGTCTGGATTGCGTGTCGTACTCATAAAACCACGTCTCGTCTCCAGTAATGATCTCTTTGATGAATGTGGGATCGGATTCAGCCTCGCAAATCATCTCTTTTTTGGTCTTTTGGCACCAACTTTGCTGCTACACGACGGAACCATTACGACCACTTTTGAACCGCTCGTGATCTTGGGAAACCGGCCGTTTTCTTTAGAGAATCGTTGCCGAAACACTTTTCCAACATTTCCTACGTTCGCGCACCATTAAATCCGTTTTTTACGCAAAATTAGTTGTTGCAAATTTGAATCCATTTCTAAAATTGTAAAAAATCGCCAACACACACGCGATAGATGTACTCTTGGATACGTAACTTTTGCAAATGTCAAGCTATGACGCTAAGATTAAGAATGTCAACAAAAGATTTACCAACTTAACAAAAAAAAAAAAAAAAAACAGAACTCAAACCGGAACAATGGGAGAGCCACACTGTGGTGTGTTGCGGGAACTTTTTGATCAAGGTGGTATTCCAACTCAGTGCCCTGTAGTGGGCTACTGGCATCATCATCATCATCCTCCAAAAAATCTGTCTGGTTGGGAGCTGTGCCATCGGGCTAGCTGCCACGCAAGACTGGCTTTAATGCGACAAACCAACGACTACAACAAACGAAGAACGACTATCGGCTACAGGATTCGACTATCTCGGAATGTTTGGATTCTTGACTGCGACAAAACGCATTTCAGAGGTGAACGTACCAAGCAAAAGAAGGATAAAAAACTGTGGGGTCTACTATGATCACTGCTATAGAGAGTTTGTAACGCACCTTTTCGGATGTGGATATGTCATCGGCGAAAGACTATGGCATAAAATTTCAAACTTCAGACATATGAGCGATGCCTGTACAATCCGCAGCAAGGCTCAATTTGTGAATAAAATCTGATGCGCCCTCAAGTCGCCACAAGGGTGAAGGATGACTTTCTCAAAGATAGGGGAACCTCATGAGCATGAAGTTTAGAACGTCTTTGGTGATCTAAACAAAGTTAGGAAAGGAGAATATCTTTACATGGCATCAGCTCTGAAGGTCGGGTCTAAATGGCATAACAGCTAGCACACGTTTCCCACATCTCACCATCCACAAAGGAGCCAAAGAGTCACCTGATGAACAACAAAAACAGATTGATCACATTGTAATCGACAACTCCGATATTCTCGGTATCTGAACATTTCGAGACGCCACTATGTTGTTGTAGCCAAGGTGCGAATGTGGATATCCAGAAAGCCATAACATGGGATTGCTGGATCCTTTACTTGTCGATATTCATATAACATCTCAAGGAGTTCTATTCTAATCGAGCAGAAGACCAGTGGTGAAATTGTCTGCAAGTCATCAGTGACGTCGCATCTAAAGGTTTCACCAGAGCGACACTACGAGATTCTTGGTATGATGAAGAATGCCGACAAGCGCTTGAAGCGAAACAAAAGGCGCACAAGGCAGTGCTGCAAAGAAGTAGTAGTGACTACTGTAGAAGAATGAACTAAAGCAGAAACTGGTGTTCGAGCAGCCATTGGTGCAGATAATCAAAATGAAAAAGGAACTTCAGCTCTTGAGGTATCGCAAACTTTGGGGAGAAAGGAAATAGAAGGAACATCGGTGGACTTTGAGACAGAAAGAGTCCGTTTGATCGGGAGGAGTTGCTGTAAAAATGATGTTTGGAAGTTTTACCAAAAATAAAAAGGACATGCTAAAGACACAAATCACGAACAGAAGAATTCACAAAATAGAAAAGAAGAATCAGATTCGGTGTTGAAAATTTCGAAGGATTACTTTTGTAGATCAAGGTCAACGATCAAAATTTTGCTGTCAGACAGAATGAACGTTAACAGTGATCGAGAATAACTTAGATAAGAGATGTGGAAAGCAATACTAAACTAAGGACCAATAAAATTGCTAGAGCAGACGGACTTATTGGAGAATAACTCCAAGCTGTGAGTGTTAAATTGGATAAAAGTACTCGTATGCCTAAAGAATGGAGTCTCAGCATCGTTTGCCTAATTTTTAAGAAGGAAGACCTTCAAATGGTTCCTTCGAGAGAAAAGTTATTGGAGACGATAGAACAACGAACTAAATGGGCTGTACAGAGAGACTGGCTTTCTCAAAAGCGCCAGAACTCTCTGGCTTTGATAGGTAAGACGCCGTAAAGGAATAAACACCATCGGCTGCAATGGTCTTCGAATCTGAGAAAAAGAGGTTTAAGAAGAGCTCGCCTTGCGTGGTGCGTATAAGTGGAAAGGCAGCTCAATCAAGTCTGTGCTGATAGTGGAATAGATAGAGCTCATGATTGAGGCCCAAGTCCACCACGTAAAGAATTAGGTGAAAGGAAACACTCCAACTTTGCTTCTTCATGCATTAGGAACTGTTCTTCCATACTGGCAAACCACTGCGTAAGATTTTCCTTCAATCCTACCCCTGGCGAATCTACTTTTCTCTCTTCTTACAAACCAATTGCACTTACGTCCCTTCTTTCATATTCGTTCTGCCTACGTCCATGTCTACATATATATAGAGACCAGCTATCTTGGCGCTTACTGAAACACGGGTGAATCCCCGCCTACACCACTCAGATCACTTTGATCTGAAGCTACCTGTCTACGAACTGGCGTCATTATTCTACTCTCACAGCGATCTCACCATTTACGTGGGTAATGATGTAGCTTACCAAAACCTACCACAATGTAATCCCTGTTCCAATCCGGAATTCAATTTCATGTGCTTAAAATTCCATCTTCGTAAGCAAATTATCCACTACTGCTTTATCTACAGAAGCCCCAAACTGGACAGCAATTCGACTTTGATGCGCTGTCTGACTCCATTCAAAGAATTGTATCCCTGTATCCTCATACTGAAATCCTGATTACTGGCGATTTCAATATACACAATTCGACATTCTGGACAGAAAACACCCGAAGGACAGTGTGTTGAGACCTTCGCTGAGTGGAAAACAACTTAACTCAGCTTGTAAATGAGCCCACCCGAATACCGGACGTTGATAGTCTTACCGCCAACACCCTGGACTTGTTTATAACTTCTCACCCTGACAGATACAACATCAATGTGCTATTTCCTCTAGGCTATCTAACACAGTTCGACCACTGTGTCATATCAGCTAATTTCTCGTACACCGATCACAGAGTTAGAGAAATGATTCCTAAAAGAACGGTATGGCAATAGGAGAAAGCCAACTGGAGCGGTCTTAGCAGCTTCTTTAGGAATTTTAACTGGCCGTTATGTGATAACGAGATAACGAGAACCTTTATCCCTCATCGGATGAAGGGTATCAAACCAAAAGGAAAGGCATGGGACGACTCTAGCTGTTAAGCAGCTGTCAGGGTTAGAGAATTATTTTTTCGGTCCTACAAGACCAACCTGAAAGAGGAAAACCGAAAAAGTTTAAACGAGCCAGGAATGACTGTAACGTCTTTCTCAAGTGCGTGAAATTTCAATACGACCACAAACTGAGCCACAAAACACTACACTGTTCCGTAGGTAGTAAACATTTTTGGTCATTCGTCAAAAACATTAGGAATTCTGCCTCATCCTCGATCCTAACGCTCAGCTGTCAGCTCTTTGGACAAGGCCAATCTGCTTGCTGCACATTTTTCGGCCAGCTCAAAACTTCCAGATCGTGCTTTGTCCCCGTCTACACTTGAGTTCGTCAAATCTTCAATGGGTCTAATCCACTTTCGTACTCGTGTAGTGTAGCAAGAGTACTTAAAGATCTTAACATTCACAAATCCGCTGGTCCTGATGGTGTATCTCTCCTTCTTCTGAAGATGTGTTCTTCCTCGCTGGAAAAACCACTGCGTAAGCTATTTCATCAATCCTACTCTTTAGAACTCCTTCCGAACAAATGGAAAACAGCATTTGTATAATCCGTCCCTAAAAAAGGCGAATCTTATTCTCTTTCCTCCTGCAGACCCATTGCACTTACCTCCTTTCTTTCCAAGGTCATGGAAACCGTCAGCTCATGAGATATCTCGAATCACGAAAACTTCTCAATGACTGGCAGTAAGGTCTTCGTAACAACAGGTCCACTGGTGATTTGATGGCATGTCTCACCGACAAGTGGAATCAAAGCGTACATCAATCTAGCGAAAGCAAGATAGTTGCACTTGATATTTCTAAGGCATTTGCCGAAGATGCGTGCTTTTGGGATCGACAACTCTTTACTTCAATGAATTAGAAACTACCTTTCGGAACGTTCAATTCAAGTTGTCTTGGTTTTTTTCAAGCCTGATACGAGTAAATGCTGGTTTGCCCCAGGGCTCCGCTCTGTCTCCGCCACTCTTTTTAATTTTTATCAACGATCTCTTGTCAGCCACTTCTGATCCAAAATAATAGGTGTTCTACCCCTATTTCCACCACCAGTGCTCCATATAAATCATCAGCAGCATTCCGCCCCTTCAAATCTTCAATCTTAACCCGATCTCGATATAAATATTCATCAGTATACCGTCAAGTCCACTCTGAAATATTGTGTTTCTTTCCTAACCCGTAAAACTCGCTTATGGAATGCCCTGCCGAGCCCTCTATTTCCTAGTCATTGCAACTTGCAAACATTTAAGACCAATGTAACGGGTGACCAGCTGGCAGTGATAGTTTTTCCAATTGTTTGAAACATAGCAGCTGTCAAAATTACCAATGTTGTCACAATATACAGTAAGGTTTGCCATTTCATCATGCGTCGTTTTACGCTTGCGGAACGTGCGGAAATTATTAAAAAATATTTTCGAAACTCCGGCTCAGTTGTAAATACGCAACGTGAATTTCGTCGTGAGGACGATCATCATCAAGGCTTCAGTGTGCAGGCAATTCGTCGCGTTGTGGAAAAATTTGAGCATGAGTACACTCTCTTGGATCTTAAGCCACCAACCAGACAGAGATTAGTGCGAAATGAAGAGAACATAGCTGCCGTAGCGGCCAGTATCAAAGAAGACCCAGAAATGTCATTTCGGGGCCGATCAGCTGAATTGGGCATCGCCAGTTGTGGTTGGATTTGGGCCTACATCCGTATAAAATTGAGCTGATGAAGAATTGAAGCCGGACGGCTATAACAACACCGTGAGTTCGCTAATTGGGCGTTGGAAATCTTGGCCGAAGATCCGGAATTTGGCTAAAAAATCATCTTCTCGGATGAGGCCCATTTTTGGCTCATCGGGTATGTCAACAAGCAAAATTGCCATTATTGAAGCGAACACAATCCACAAGTGTTCAGCCAAACATCAATGCATCCACAAAGAATTGACTGTTTGGTGCGGTTTATGGCATGGCCGCATCATCAGGCCTTATTTCTTTCGAAATGAGGAAGGAGACACCGTTAATGCTATCAGGTATAGAGCGATGTTAACCGACTTTCTATAGTCAAAGCTCGACAACATCGATATGTCCGAACCGTGGTTTCAACATGACGGCGCTACATGCCATAAGCGACGCAACGCTCGAAGTTGTGAGGGAGAAATTTAGCGACTGAGTCACGGCGATCGTTCATCAATTGGCCGCCGCGATCATGCGATTTTCTCTGGAGCAACGTCAAGTCCTTAGTCTGCGCTAACAAGCCAAGTACTTTGGACGAGCTCGAGGCCAACAATCGACACGCTATTGCCGAAATAACGCCGCACATATTGGACAGAGTCATCAAAAATTGGACCGACCGCTTGAAGCACTGCCAGCGAAGCCGAGGCGCCCATTTGAATGATGTGCTATTCCGCACATAATGGCATGAACGTAGCTTCAAAGTAAAGCTAAAATTTTATTTAAATTTTGTTTCCTATCGTTGTTATCTGGTCACTCTTTACATCGGTACCTCTCTTTTCTTCCTCCCTTCCCTCGCGCTGTGTGAAAAAAATAAAAAAAAAGCTGGCACGACGCCATTGTTCATACGCCGTACTAGTTTTTTTTTTATAAAGAGAATAAAGCCCTCGCATTTTATTTAATTTGAAGAATAGCGGTTTTATTGTTTGAAATTCCAAATAAGATTCGCTACAAAAAGTTGGGGAATGGTAGCAAATGGTTCTTAACAACCGTCGCGGCTATGAACATGTCCAAAGAACGTGTTTATCACATATTGAATCAAGATTTAGGCATGAGAAAGTTGGCCACGCTGTTGGCGCAATTTAAGAGCAATAAATTTGGGTTTTAGCCCCGATTAAGCACTGTACTCCAGCAACATAATACAGTCAAAATAGTGGACTGCCAGGGAGAAATTGGCTCCAAAAAATGGCAAACGCTATTCCTTCGGCTGGGAAAGTGATGTGTAGTCATTTAGTTGTCTTAATCGATTATCTCGCAAAACGAAAAATCATTACAGGAGCATACTACGCATCATTACTTGATAAGTTGAAAGGAGAAATTGCGGAAAAACTACCCCATTTGCAAGAAAATAATATTTGGTTTACCAAGACATGGCGGAGCCTCCCACCTCAGCGAGTGCCATGGCGAAAATCTATGAATTACGGGTTCAGCTACTTACTGCTGAGATTTTCGTCGAATGAGGAGGCCATCGCCTACGTAAACAGCTATTTTACAGAGAAAGACGCCAAGTACTATTTGGACGGGTTGAAGAGATGGGAGCATCGCTGGGAGAAGTGAATAGACTTACAAGACAATGTAGAAAAATAAAAATAAATTTGAAGGAAAAATGTTCCTTGGATTCAACTGAGGCGGAGCAGGATGTAAAAGCTGGAATTACTGCAGTTTCAAACATCTCGCTAAGTATGGATGAATTATTACCAGCGGTCGATTGGGGCTGGGTTGGCAATAGTACATCTTCAGGTTGTAACATAAGTATTATCCGACTTTTGAATGTCGGTTTAATGTTAGTTAATTTGCAACAAATGCAAAAAAATAGTTGTCAATGTAATTTCCTTCATTAGACAGCACTTCTACCCAAATCTCAGGCCGCTTCTTATTGTCGTCACCAAAAAAAAATTGCGGCTTTGGCGAAAAAAAATACCACAGGTATCATCGTTAATCTGCACAGCTGTTGACAGTAAACTTCTCCGGTAATGGTCTGGTTAGAAGGCAACAGTTCAGAGAGGATTATTCCCTCATCACCCCACCATACAGACAGTCACACTTGGAGTGGGTCTGTCTTCTGAACTAAACCATTAGTGGCGACGTTTAGTGTTATTGCCAAGAACCCATTTTTCATCTCCGGTATCGATTCAGCCTCTTGATTGTGACGCGACAGAAACACAGTGGATATTTCGATCCATTGCTGAAGACTATTTTGGCAACTTTATGACTTTTCCCATTCTTGTTAGGGGTCGATGGATGGTCATATGGCTTACGTTGAGTTCCCTTACCCTAACAGTGGGATTTCTTTTGGCGGTGGACTTCAGGAGGCCATCGCCTCTCTCTTCTGGCCTACCCGAACGAGGTTCATTCTTTATTGCCATTTCTAAACTTTGCAAACCAACGCCGACGCTTGGACCCTCTCCAGACAAATTTTGGATGTCTCTAGTGGCTTCACTTCCATTCTGATTTTTCCGGAACAAAAACAAAAAAATATAGCGAATACGCTCTTCCGATACATCCATTTCAAAATTCAGTTAAAAATGCTTACACCCATGGCAACACAACAAAATATGCAGACTGAATGAGCAATACATCCCAAATGCTAATTTCAATAAGGATTTCGAATTTAAATTGGTTTTGTGCATTTTATGGCAATTGGAAAATAACCCTCGAAAAAAACGCGCAATACTTACATTACAACCTGATACTAGAAACTTTCCTGACGTCAACAACAATTTCGGTAAGTAACAAACGATGTTTAGCGACGATGTTGCTCATTTGAGTCGCTGTAATTTTCAGAAATGTTGGAAGATTGTACAACAGCGGTCGTAAGACCTTCGATACTTCTTTAATTTCCCAAATTTTGCACTTTTTGAAATATAGTGATGATTATTGAGTCACTGAAACATTTAGTTGGGAGCATTATGTAGGAGGTTGACATGCCGTTGCATTCATCACAATAGAACGAAGAGGATGCAGGAAAAGATTTCTCGCAAACATCCCTACAAATCACTAAGTCAACATTTGTTTCACTTACAATTTCTCAATCGTTGTTGGCCGTACTATTTGGACATTCACCTTATTGAAGTGGGTGAGTATCGACCGGAATACGGCCAACGTAAACTGCAAATACGAAAACCGTGCGTCAAAAAGCGATGACCAGGAGCTGAGTTGTAAATACTCACATGAAGGCACACAGAGAGATGTTGTCAAGCACAGCATAGGGCGAGAACGAACTGCAAAACAGGTCCGATTGGTGTAAGGGTGGAAAAGGCAGGCTCATCAGCGAATGTCTGGTTACAATAAGGCTAATATCCGTTCATGGTCTAGCAGGAAAGGACAAATTCACCATAAAACGGACAATGTCCTATGCAAAACTTTAACATCTCAACGTCACGTTGGCCATTAAAAGACAGTTTGTTACCTATAAAAAATGGAATTATGTCATCATAGCTGGCACATGTTGTCCATGGTTTTACATACACAAAGAAACAAATCGATCACGTCGCAGTAGAACCGTGACACCGCTCCAGTACTCTACACCCCGAATGACTCGAACTGCAACCAACTTCAGACTGCTATAATTTCCAAACCATTCATGACAGTGAGATCAAATTTTGACACATGACAGATAATTTTATTATTTACAAGCCTCTGAGACGATTTGCGTCTCAGTTGTGTTGAAAAATCACGTGATAGTGTGATCGCTTTATATTTGGCTGGAAAACCACAAGTAGCTATCGTTAGAGCCCTCCAGCACCTCAACGTGAATAAATCATTTGTGTCCCGAACCATAGCTCGTTACCGTGATACTGGCAGCGTTGCAAAACGCCATGGAGGTGGTCATAAAAAAACAGCAACATCGGCAGAAATGGTTCGGAAAGTGAAGGCTCGAATTGAGCGAAATCCGCGTCGAGGTGGAAGAAAAATGGCTCGTGAGCTCAACATATCGTTGCAACGGATGCAACACAAACTGAAAAATGAGCTTCGGCTCAAGCTATTGAAGTTCCAAAAAGCAAATGATCTTACACCGCAACAGAAAAAAGTTAGAGTCGAAAGAGCGAAGGAGTTGCTACGCTTGCACGAAAGTGGTGAGCTACCGAATTTGGTTTTTTCCGATGAGTCGCCATTTGTTATCGAGCAATATGTCAACAAACAAAATGACCGAGTTTACTTGCCAGAGAGGTGCTTCGAAAATTGACACCTTTGGACGGCCATCAGAAAGCAGGCAGCACCGATGGTGATGGTTTGGGCCGCCATAACCGCAGATGGTTGCCCTCCGCTCGTATTTTTGGACCGTGGCGTCAAAATTAATGCGATTGTATACCGTGAAACTGTCTTAGAGGCAGTATTGAAGCCTTGGGCAAACAATCATTTTGGTCGGAGACCGTGGACATTTCAACAAGACTCGGCACCGTCTCACAAAGCGCGCGTCAACCAAGATTGGTTAAAAAACCATGTTCCACACTTCATTTCTTCGACACAATGGATTGCAAATTCTCCGGATGCAAATCCGTTGGATTTCTTTGTCTGGGGTATTTTGAAGGCGAAGGTTGGCACTAAAAAAAATACCAAAGTTTGGACCACCTCAAACAAGCACTTCGGCGAGAATGGGCCAAAATACCGCAGAGCCACTGCGTGCAGCGTGCGATGCTTGATGTATTTTCCAACATTTTTTGCTTTGGCACAATAAAATTTGTCAAAAAATAAAAAAATACAGCTTTTTAAAAAGTTTGAGTTCGAGTCATTCATCCTGTAGATATCCGAACGTTACGTAGATCCAGCATTGACTCTAACCCCAACGTTTTTGCAGACAAAATGCAGATGACAATAGGTCGACTTCCAAACAACCCTGCTCACCGGATGACAATAAGGAACGCTTGCTGCGGAACTATCAAAATTGTTCCCGACTTCCCGGCAAGGTTGATGGATCCTGCGAAGCTGTACAACTTAGTAATTTTTTTTTAGAGTCATAGAACCTTAAAATGTAATAAAACACATAAAAATTATGGTTGGGCTTATCGGAAAGATTTTTTTTATGCCATTAATGCTTAAATATGATTTCCGGCACATGGGCGTAGGGTCTAGCTCGGATAAAAGGCAATATGGTCTGTAAATTGTCCTCCAAGTCGTCCATCATTTCTGTTTTATCGGAGTAGAATACCAACTTCACATATGGTATCGCCAGATAAAATTATCCAAAGGTGTTAAATTACACGAACGTGGAGCACAACTGCATATACGCAAAATTATGCCTTCATCCCTTGAATAAATTGGTTGTGCAGCGGACTGTTTAAAACATTGCAACGTAATCTATATTCAATTGAAGAACAAAAAAGTCAGTTACCATGGATCTATAGCACTCTCCATTGACTGTAACGTTCTTGGCGGCATAATTTTTGAAGAAATATTTGCCAATGATCCCCCCATCAGCGCAAAAAGCACAATAAACAGTGAACTTTGTGGATGTAGCTCCTCAATAATGACTTGGATTTTGTAAAAGATCATTAATGAGGATTGAAAAGAATGTCGAAAACAAAGCAGGCCCCGGGAGCACTTCAGCACTTATTTTGTGAATATCAGACTTGGAACCGTGCAATTTCTAATCCAAGAGGTTCGTCGTTCCCAAATGCAAGCATTATCGACAAAAGAATCTGATGTGACTCTGACAAATGCCTATGAAATACCAAATGCTACTACAGGTTCTTCCAATAGGGACTTCCGAACTTTGACAGTTGGCAGCGGCCATATTGTTGAAGCCATACCTGTAAAATTGGCTGTCATTTATTCAGTCTGTTTTGCCAAATCACCATGGACGGACATAGCGTTTTTTTCCGTTCGGATAACGCTCCACGCGTTTCGCCCATTTTAAGGTCGCCATAATCGTCCTACCGAGAGGACTATTCGCAGTGTATCCGTGAGAGCGTGCAGGAGAATCCGAGGCAGTCGATTTCGCTTGGGCCTACATCCGTACAATATTCAACTGTCCCAGGAGCTGAAGCTAAACGACCATAGGTAACGACGTGTCTTCGCTGAATGAGCTCTGGAGCAGTTGGAAACTGAACCTAATTTTCATCGAAAACTCGCCTTCAGCGATGAGGCCCATTTCTGCATGAATGGGTACTCAACAAACAAAATTGTCGAATTTGGAACGATACCAATACACATGAGACTCAAGAGCGTCCAATGCATACCGAAAAAGTCACTGTGTGGATTTTGAGCTGGCGGCGTCATGGCTCTGTATTTCTTTGAGAACGACATTGGTCAGGCCATCACCGTCAACGGCGAGCGCTATAGCTATAGCTATAGCCACACAGCTCACGCCGCATTGGAAATTCTGAACGAGCGATTCGAGGGCATAGTCATCTCACGTGCAGGTGATGTAAACTGACCACCGAGATCGTGCAATTTGACCCCGTTAGACTTTTTCTTGTGGGGTTTTCTGAAGTCGCCGGTCTATGCGAATAAGCCAAAAACCACAGCGGCCCTCAAAACCAACGTAACCCATGCCATCGGTCAAATTCAGCCTGATTTATGCGCTAGAGCCATGGAAAATTGGACATTTTGGATGCGCGCCACCCAGAAAAGCCGCGGTGGATATTTCAACGATGCTATATTGCATACATAAAGGCATCGATAGGCCTGCCAAACGAATAAAAAAATGTCGATAATATCTCACACACACTTTGTTTTATTTAAATTTAAAGATAGGAAGCGCTTAATGAAAGAGCCTTTAGTTGCAACGCCTACCACCACAGGTGTGCGCCCTCTTATAAGCATTGAAGGAGAAGCTGAATGAACTTGCAATTCTCGCAGACAAGGTTATGTAAGTTGGTGAGTTTACATCCATCGCATCGATCTCTAATGCACAAGTATACGGAATGCAGGACACCTTGTCGCAACACACGACGTCGCATGCCTAAGCACCCCTAGAACCAAAAATGTCACAGCTTATCGCAAAAGTTAATCAACTGCTAGCTGCAAATGACAGGTATGCGGCACATCAACACCGACGAAGCCACAGTAGAACCACAGTTCACTCTCAGGTAAGCACATACAACAGCGTCGTTCAAATTCCAAAACACCCGGAATAAGAATGTGGTCGATCCTGTTACTGCCGCACTGTTATGTAGAGACGAAAGGTCAACCAGTTTTCGCAAGACCTAAGCATTTATCGACAGAGGCAAAAGAAGAATTTCGTTACTTGATGGAGAGCGGCATTTGTGCCCTGGGATTCTTTAGCAAGCGGTTAACGATAACGCAACAGCGCTGCAGCACTTATGACCATGAGTTGCTAGCAATGTAAAATGTTTTCGGCACGCCCTGGAAGGAAGAACTTTCTTCATTTGGACGGACCATAAACCATTAACCTTCGCATTTCGGCAGAAGTTAGATAAGACGAGCCGGCCCAAGATTCGTCAACTCGATTTCATAGCTCAATTTACCACGGACCTTCGCTAAGTACCAGGGAATGAAAATAGCAGAAACTCTATCCCGCATGAACGCTGTGGAGTCACGCCAAATTGATTTCACGGAGCGGCCAAAGAATCAAATGGGCGATTTGGAACTAAAAGCCGTTTTGGAATCAGGTAAAGCTTTAACGAATTCCGTGATACCAAAGCCTTTTTGCATTTCAGACAGCGAATACACGATCATTTGCGATGTCTCAACTAATAAAATTCGCCCGTTGGTACCCATATCTTATCGCCATCAAATCTTGTCACACCTTCATGATATGTCTACTCACGGAGTCCGAGGAACTGTACGTGTCAATTGTGCAAGACACAACGACATAATCGTATGGCACTAGGAAATTATGAGAACGACATTGACCGATTTGAATACGTAAACGTCGACATCGTAGGATCATTGCCACCATCTAGAGGTTATCGGTACGTATTAACCTGCACCGATCGGTTCACGAGGTGGCCCGAGACTATACCACTTGTAAATATCACAGTCGAAAGCATCATTCACGCTTTTGTTAGTGGATGGATCTCTAGGTATGGTGTCACCGCGAAGGTCTCTACTGACATGGGCAGGCAGTTTACATCAGATGCATTCAAGGCGCTGGCTCAAACGTTTAGTTTCAAACAGTTTACAACAACACCGTATCACCCACAAGGAAATGGACTGGTGAAAATATGGCACCGAACTTTAAAAGCAGCATTAAGGAGTCATCGAACAATGCAATGGGCAGACGTTTCACGATGCTTGGTCTAAAGTCAGTATTCAAGCTGGATATTTCAACTACCACTGCAGATTTGGTTTTTGCCAAGACACTGCAACTCCCTTGCCAGTTTTTCTTGGCAAACGAAAATCATATTGCAAATGCGAGCACGAGAAGATTAGAGATCTTCGCAGGAGTGCCGTACCATAACTCTTTAACTTTTTTCCACAATTCACTCTTATTTCCACAATTTTGTTTCCCAATTCTCTTTTTTAAGTCTCCCAGAAGATTCTCTATTGGGTTCAAATCGGGTGATTAGCTGGACCACTGCATAACATTAACATCGTTCTGCTGAAACCAATCGCTTAAAAAATTTAAGAAGTCCTTAGGATCAGCTAATATACTATAATTTGGCAAGGATGCCTTAATAATCAATATTTGGTGATGACTTATGTGCATCTACGTTGCATTGATTCAATCAATTTGATGACTTATGTGCATCTACGTTGCATTGATTCAATCAATTGCCTGCAACGCACCACCGGTATAGCTCTCCAAGCAGCTCCGATAAGTCTCCAGGTTTGAAGAATTTTTTAGAGCAACTGTCTTCTTTAAATCGCCCTACAGATGCTTAATCGAGTTAAGATCCGCACTCGATGCCGCCCACTCAAGAACACTGATGGAGTTGTCTTGAAAAACTTTTTGGTTACCTTAGCCGATGTTTGGAGTCGTTATCTTGTTGGAATTTCCAAATAACTGGCATATTTTCGTCAGCCCAAGGTATCAGCTTATTTTTCAGTATTTCAGTGTATTTTTCAGCAGTTAAAAGTCCATCTATTCGATGTATCGGGCCAACACCATTCCACAAGAAACAACCCCTGACATTGAGCGATCCCCCACCATGTTTGACGACCGGCAGAACACATTTTCGATGGAAAGCTGCACCTGTTGGTCGTCGTATATATCGAGCACCATCTTGACCCATGCGATTAATATTGTATTTCCGTTGGTTTGTTGTCCAACTCAGGTGGGACTTCGCAAAAGCCATTCTATTTATTCTTTGCTTTGGTGTTACAAACGGTTTCTTCCCTGTGACTCGTCCATTCACTTCTGATCATCAATTTGGATGCAATTTTAATCCAAAATATGAAACTCCGCTGGACTTATTTTCGGATTGGATCTTGCCAGTCGTGAAATTTCACGGTCAGTCTTCATAGATGTTTTCCGTGCTCGCTTTTTTCGAGGCACGTTCTCAGTGATTTCAAAACTCTGGAAATGCTGAACAGTACTATAAATTTTTTTTACTGAGCAGTTTAATTACTTTGCGATTGATCGGCACGGCATTTTCAGCTTCCACATTTTGACAATTGCCTTCCGAGTGGCCGGATCACAACTTTTAGCTTTGCCCATCATAAAAAAAGCCTAAATAATCTCAACACCCGTCCAATTATTGCCGAACCAGTGAAATTTAGAATCGAATTTCTATTTTTTAAGGACTAACTAGTTTCGAACTCTAGTGTTTATAATTAAATGGCACTTGAAAATGAGCACTTCTTTAAAACTCAATGGTACTACGATGTGTACAGCAGAGAAACTGAAGCTCAAGTGCATTATTCCTTGACATACAATGTGAGCTTTTCACCGTAGCCCAAAACAAATCCCGCCACGTTGAACGGAAATATTTTGCACTCATTGGAATGTGACTCTTTGGCCATATTTCTAATTACTTGGCCACAGCTGTATACTGCGCCATTTTTTTGAACCATCTGCGCCACACCAAGACTTGTGCTAATTAGCAAATTTCCGCTTCTGTATGTTTGCTTTTGTAAGAAAGAGAACCTTAAGAACTATTCGACATGGTAGATTCGCGTTGGCAAGTCGGCACCATTCTGCTCATGTAGGCGTCGTTTTTCTTATGTCACCTATATTTGCTACTATTTTAGGGCTTCGGTGCGTTCACCACGAAATTCTTTGATCGTCCCAATGATTCAGCGACGTACTTATACAATTTATTTAGCTAACGAAGATTTATAACAAGCCTTCGTTCCTCGTACAGTGCTGCGCCGTCCCACCTATTATTGACATTAATGTTTCACACCAAAATCAAGCTAACACAAAACATATTACAAAAATGGAGATTTGCTTCACAAAAACCATTTTGTGCAACTGTCAATGCAACATCAAATAACGGATCTTTTCATTTCCAAGAAAACAGTGTTGCCACTTGTAAAAAAGTAATAGGCATGGAGTTTTAGAAACATCGCAAGGAATTTAGTTAGTGACGACAAGTGGAATCGCTTAGCCGAAGCCGAAGACGACGCGGCGACCGCAATTTCCGCCAGACTCATATGATACGCACCGTTTGGCGCTTTGACATCAAAAACACTATGTAGAGCTGGCGTGCTTGGCGTCGCTTAGAGAGAGCTCTTTCAGTTCGTAACACGAATACGGCCAATCATCGGAATGGTGTGGCTTATAGATGATGTAAGGGTTCTATGGAGTGCTGCTAAGGCACCGACGGAATACGCTTGCCAAGGTTCTACCGACGGACCCTGTCTGACTACATCTATCACTTTACTCCGGCTTGTCCACTATTTTCGTGTGAGCAGTATACCCATCAGGCAGCGAAATTTGTCGCAAAACAAAATGTAAATAATCCGCTGTCTGATTAGACCCTTCCTCTGCGCCACATTCCCCCCAAAACCACTCACGATACCATCTTCTGTCGATTTTCTACTTCTGCTTCGTCTAACTTCCCACAATTCCGCACTTTTCGTTTCGACTAATCTCATCCTCCTCCCGTTTACGAGTTACATAAGGACACGAACAGTGAAAACTAGGAAAATACACAACACACACAGCATGAGAAGAAAGAACAACAACAAATATTCATACACTAAGGGCAGCCCCCGACAAGGGCTGTAGGATTTGCTATAAACTACACACTCACCTTCGCGCAGAACAGAACACCTTTTGCCAGCTGAGTATCCTTCTGGTGGTGCTGATAATGGGGTGAAAGCAGATCAGCCCGTCAAGCGAAAAATCCTCCAAAAGCAAAGCCGCAGTTCGGGAGCACTTGAGCGCCTCCAGACCTTGTTTGTCTGTTGTTATCGTTTCGGGTTTTGTTTTTCTTTTTTTTTTTTTTTTTGTCTGTTCCTCGATTCCACTAATAAACAATCAATTGATGGAAATTCTACGGGTGGAGCCCCTATTCGTGGCACACACTTGGACTTGGACCTGGACTTGGATTCGGACACACTCAATCAAACGAAGCACCGCACCGCACTCCGTACTCTACCGGAGAATCGAAATCGAGCGAGTCGAACTGGAGAGATTGGGGTGGTTAAGGTGGAACTACTGGAGACGGATGGAGGATAAAGAGAAGTACGATGGGGAAAAAACACGACACCAATCGATTTGCGGATATTCCTTTCGGTGTTCCTCTTCGTTTTTCTGTTTTTCGTTTCTAGAAACTTTTTTCCGGGTCGGACCGCAGGGAAAATCTGACTTTTTCTGGTTGGTTTCCTAATTTTTACAGCACTAGCGACCGGTTTGGGAAATTTTCATTTCACGTCGACCACGACGAGCGAGACTTTCCGATTCCAAACGGATTCTGGGCTTTTCACTTTTTTTTTCTTTTTTTTTGGATTGCGAAAGTTGTTTAGCCCTGCTGGTGGGACTCTGGTGGTTGTTTACTGGTTTGTTGTGGGGTTTTCCGGGTGGAAAATCTTGTAAATTGTAGTTTTTGTTGGAGAAGTTGTATAGCTGCGGTTGGATGAAGGCGGAGACACGATTTAGCGCAGAGACGACCGACACCGTTGGGAAGTTGAACCGACTTTGACGATGAGAGAGAAATTTCCTTCGTTGGGATTTTGTCGGTTTGCGAATTCCGTTGTTCGGTTTTTCTTTCTCTTTTCGGTATTTGTTTTTGTGTGTATTTTGTTGTTTGAGTGTGCACGGAGGAGATGGTAAGGAATAACGAAACGAAACGAACGGCGATGGGAAATTGTTTGTGTCAGGTGTACGATGACAGATGTTTTTGTGTTTTAGGGAGGAAAACTCGAGTGTTGGTACAACTGGCAGGCAGGGTTGCTAGGAGGAAGAAGTTTATTTTGAAATTAATAAATTAAACAATATTTAGATGAATTCTAAATGTTTAATAAGAAAAACTGTGCAAAATTATAAAAAAAAATTCTCATCAACATTTGGACCTTGTAGAAGAGGAAGAATCCACGAAAAACCAACTGGACACGATTTAAGAAGGAGCTTAGCAAGTCCGGCAGTGCTCCCCCTAACCTGAAAATAAAACCTAGGGGAAGCAGTCCAGCACTCGTACGATATCCTCACCAGGTGTTTTGAACTGACATGTCCAGCCAGAAAATAATCCTGCAAATCGCCCGTTCCTTGATGGAATGTGTGTTTGCCGCCACTACGTAAAAAAACAGAAAACTTCTAAACAAGTCAGCTAACACTTATTTGGAGGAAGCTGGAGTCTTTACAGATCAAAGCAAAAAGAATTTAAGAAGCTTATCCGGGTTCCGAAGAGAGTCTCTTATTAAGACCTTTGCAAAAGGTCGAAACTGTCGGTGGAACCAGCAGGCTTCTCAAACCCCTCAAAATGGGTAAACCAGCCATGCTGGAATAAGTCGGGAACACAGAGTCGAAAGCAGTAACTCTCCGTCTTATGCTTGAGTCTCACTTCCTAGGTAACTCAATCAGAACCAGCTTCTTTCAAAAAAGCTGTTTGTGAGCTCTCACATAATGAAGCTATCAAACAGGCGCTTCCTTTGATAGCTTCAAGTCACCTGGTACCGATGGCATATACCCAGTTATGCAACTTAAAGGTATACCCTGATGCTGATAATTGTGAAGGGAACCCTTCATTGCTAGCCTGGCGCTGGCATGCATGCACGCACAAATTTTGTGGCGAACGGTGAGAGTAGCCTTTGTACATGCTAGCCAAGATCTTTACTTCTCTTAGGCTGATCTCCTTCATGTTTTGCTCATGTGCGCAAAACAGCTTAGCGAATGCATCCTCTGTCTAAGATGCAACATGCTTACCAAGGCGGAACGCACACTACGAGAATGCGATTCAAAATCTGATTGGCAGAACTGAATTCGCACCCGACAAGAAGGAATACGCTCTGGGCAATGAGGGTTCTTACGACAATTATACCATAGTTGGATAAAAGCAATGTGGCCAATATGTGATGGCGGTGGTAAACAGGGGTTGCTCTCAAGGCGGCATCCCGTCTCCACGCTGTGCCGCATATTAGTCGAGTCAATGTTTAACTCTGCCCATAGTGGCCGACGATTGGTGCACTAGAATTGGGCTCTCAGTCAATCCTCTCAAAGCCGAGGTTGTTCTCTTTACGTGAACGATGAAAGTGACCGGCCCGACTCATCTAGTGCTCAAAGGCATCACCATCCAATTCTCCAAAGAAACTAAGTAATTGGGTGTCAGCCTTAAATAAACTTCTCTGGACTAAAAATGTTACGTCGAAAGCTACCAAGGCGCTGTCGTCCTTCTGGTAGTGCAAAGGAGCTGTCGGCAAGACATGGGGGCTGTCACCGGGAGGGGTCATTTGGGTCTATAAGACTTTTATGTGTAAGGCCAAGTATATGCGTCGGTTGTCTGGTGGGAGAAGTTCTCACGAAAACACGTCACTACTGGTTTTACCAGACTCCAACGAACGGTCATTCTCAGCTGCATTACTTGCTTTTCCTAATACGATGCCCTAGTCGGTCTGAGGAAACACCTTACCCTTGATATCTATATTATGGGCTGAGCTCTCAAGGCCATCTTCTGTTTAAAGATAAGTGGTTTTTGGTACAACACAAACTGGAGTTTTGATGACCTTTCGCGCCTTCTGTCTTTTGGCTCTGGTCTTATGGAATGACACTTGGACTCCTGCTGCCGAAAAAATACGATATTGGCTTTGACTGTGAGCAGGAATGATTTTGTCCAGAATCTGAGCCAGGAAAGGAATGTAGTTGGGTCTTCACGGATGGCTCCAAAACTGATCAAAGATGCAGCCCTGGTGTCTTTTTGGAGGACGAAAATGTTAGATTTCACCCCTCGTTAGGAAAATTTGCGTTTGTCTTCCAAGCGGAGATATACACAATCCTGAGTGTAACGAACTATATTGTGGATGATAAAGGCTCCAATTAAAGCCTTGTTGAACCTTCTTACCACTTCTAAGGTAGTTCCAGAATGCAAGGCTTCACTGAACGCACTAGCTTACGGAAAATTAAATTGCCAACGAACTTGTTACGAGAGATTTCACGGCATGGATCTACGTTAGATTTTCCTGCGTCCTCGCTTACGGCCTCATATGAGCATAACTGCAGGTATGAATGACTCTCCAGGTTGCCGGGAGACTAAACGAATGCTTCACGACGTTTTCCCATGGTTAGCGACTTTCCTGCTGTCCATCAATAGGAAAAGCTGCAGGATGATTACCCTCAACGTGACAGGGCACTACGCTTTTGCTAAGCACTTAAGAGTGCTAGGCATAAGTATATGACATCGTGCTTGGTGTGAAAGAGATGACCGCAGAGCATCAGGTAAATAGTACTCTGCGCTGACATGGAGGGTGTTTGTTCTGTTGGCACGCTATCACTTTCGCCCAAAGACTGAAGAATTTCTGTAAAAGCAACTTACAAAGATTAGCTCTTAGTCTGAATGCTCTGTTCCGACAGAAAATAAAAACAAATTCTAGAACGAGTTAGAGCGCATCTCGATTAAACACCAGACCATGAACAGCTGGGTTTTAGGGCCGAAGCCTCATGCATTAACCACATCAAGGTACTACGGATCATTATTGCACAATGCGTGGAATATATATCTCCGCTTCATTGATCTTCGAAAAAACTTTCGACGGCTTGAATCGAGATGGTGCATGGTATGTTTGCTCAGGAGAGGTATACCAGGAAAAGTCATCACTGTAATTAAGGCTGGGTATGAAGGCTGTAAATGTCAAATGGTGGTGTCAGATTAATTCGACGTTGCCAGCAGAGTGCGAAAATGCTACATTCCTTCGCAATTGCTGTACCTTGTTGTAATTAGCGATGTGCTTGAGCGTGTGTTGTGGACGCTGATTGTTGAAAATACTTTTGTCATTTTCGATATTCCGGCTAAACGCAGGAAATTCTTCGAAAGTCCTGGGCTTGGAATATTTTGAAGCAGCTCGGATGAATATGGCTCCAGCATCGCCATTGACTCCGTCTGTGATTTTCTGCACCGAAACTTCCGTATTTTGCTTTGTCTAAGCCAGCCCAATGAATTTGAATGGTTAGATTTAGTATAGTACAAATTGCTAATGCTTATTTACAGTGAATTCCCATTTTTTTCTCAATTTTAGCTCAGAGAGATCTCGAAAGAAAATACCAACAAACTTCCCGACAATATTAAAATCAATGACAGTGATTGCTTCCACAGCTGCATTCTTCACAGCCTAATAGCCCCTAAGTCTCAACCTGGTCTCCAGTGCTGCTGTTCTTATATGTATAAGCAGCTGTCTGGGTCTTGAAGTTTAATATATGGTAGCGTTTCTATAAAACCTTCCAAGAGAATAGCGAATAGTACGCAAGAATGTGTCCCGCAACTGCTGTATCTTCGCGTACCTATATAATTTAATTCGAAGCCCCTGATATGCTGACTTCTAGCCCTCTGCGGGGAACCAGAATGCTGATGCAAATTTTTTTGTCATTTGCAACAATAGTTGTTCATGCCTTGTTGGGTTGTTAATTTGATGTACCGTTTTTGGCTATATAGGAGATAGATAGAGAAGACCAATGTCAGTAAACCCATTGAAGGATCCTTATGGTTCTTTTCCAAAAAATCTTGGAAGACCGTATACACCTCAGCTCCGAATATGTTGCGGTACGTACAAAGGTAGTTCCATAAAGTATGTGCCGTCCTGGCTAAACACAACGTCCTTGATTCCGTCAGGCTTCTGAAGATTACTCCTTTTTGCAGATTCGGCTGTTCAACAAGAAAGGGAGGGTGCGATTTATCTATCATTTTATATACATACACCCTACGTCTCCGATACTTTTTGATGTGGTTATTATATAATCTTCAACTTGTCTTTAACATGGTCCGATGTCAATACATTGTCTTCTACAAGTGCATACTACGCCAATGTCTCCCTGTATTCAATATAATTGTTACAGTTTCTCGTAAAGTTTTGCCCTTTGGAAACGAGAAATGTCTCCTTCTACTGGTAAGATGTTAGATCACTTGTCATCATTTAACTGAACAAAATCGGAGCCTCTAGAGTTTCTGTCTTTCCACTGAAGAAGAATTGTACCTCTTCTAAGGCCTGCCGCTGATTTATCGATTTACGATGAAATATTAACGAAGGCTTGGAGTAAATCTCCTACAGCTCTGCGATTTTTGTCTAGAAAGTACTCTTATATACGTTGAGAATCCTCTCTAGGGTTCGGCCTTATGTAACAGCTGTTGTTAATTTACTGCTCTTCTTTCTTTGAAAAATTTCACATTTTACGTTTGCTTTTCAGATGGTCCTTAAACGTGACCACATTGCACTGATAACCTCATCGAGCAAACAGAATGGTTCATATATGATCGCAGATTTCTGAGGACGTGTTCTGTAAAAACCGGATCGAAACTGTTTTAGGTTTTGAGAGAGATAGAATTAACTACACTTCAGCCTAAGAAACGGAGAAAGTATCTAATTGCGACAGCAGAACGTTCATCAGTACCGCGAAAAGGGGAGAAATCTTTTAATAGGAAGAAACACACGTCACTGTTTTGTCAAAGTTCTGATATTGAATTCAAGTTTGTCGTTTTAATATAAACTAAAAGACGAGAATGAACTTAATAAAAGATTTGATTTAATTATGTATTCCATTACAAAAACTTATGAAAAATTTAATAAAATAATAATAAAAACACCACCTTATCGACGGAGTGGATTCCTTCAAATTCCAAAAATTGGCTGCACTGTTTGGCTGACATCTGTCATCTGTCAAACAAAATCTGCTTCCCGGTGTTTTTCTACGAGCTACCCGAACGCAGTTCAACATTATTTTTTCTGACGAGTTTTGCGTGAAATTATTAAATTTTCCAAGCTGCCGACCTCAACTGAAAACATCTCGCACAAAATGGCCAACGTGGAGTCAATGATTGTCGAAGAAAAAGCTCCACCAATGCGACAAGTCGATCGAGAAAAGGTAAGTCCATCTCAGCATTCGTTCACTCTGTTTTATTGACTTTTTCATTCCACCGATCGCAGACCTGTCCGCTACTTCTAAGAGTTTTCTGCTCTACAGGACGTCATCATTCCGTTTCCGAATACATGTACGGTAATGTTCCTTCCAATGAGCTGCAAATCTACACCTGGCAAGACGCCACCCTCCACGAACTCACATCTCTCGTTCGAGATGTAAACCCGGACACCAGAAAGAAAGGAACTTACTTTGACTTTGCTGTTGTCTACCCCGAGTACCGCAATCACAGCTTCCGAATGCGGGAGATTGGAGTTACCTGTTCCGGACAAAAGGGCGCCGACGACAATAAAACGCTGTCGCAAGCAAAATTCTGCATCGGAGACTTTCTGGACATCTCCATCACACCACCAAACCGATTGCCGCCGATGAGACGCCAGCGACCATACTGATTAGGAACGGAAAAACGACTGTAGGCCATAAGGAGGTTTCGATTGATTTTTATTTACAGAAACGCAAACAACAAGGCGACTCATAAATTAAAAAAAAAAAAAAATAAAACGGGACATGGATCCAAATGTAAAAAAAAAAAAAATAAAATTCGTTTTGTGCTTAACCTAGGAGCGGCTGGGTGCTGCCCTCGACTTAATTTCTAAAGTACTGCTGTGGTTGCTGGAGCACTGCACCCGGTCGCTTGGACTTCTTCTTGCCCATGGAGGAGAGGTCGATCTCGAGTCCGTTGGGGAGGACAGCTTTGTTCTGCTCGTAGTTGATGAAGCCGTCTTGTCCTTCTGGCTGGCGATTGTTGGGGTCGCACTTGATGCCGGTCTCGTAGTGGTACTCACGTTTGTTGCCATCTGGGTCCACATAGCCGTATGTGCCTCTGAAAGTAGAAAATGAAAAGGTGGTCACTTAGTTGATGGTGATTAATGTGGAAGGGGGATGGATGGAAGGCATTTTTTCTCAAAGATTCAGTTGACCTTAATTGTCAAGACATTGTAAAATGTCTTCGAGATCAATGCTCTTGTCGCCTTGAACCCTGTTTTACTTGCACTGTATAGACCTTCTTAGTTCTTGATACGTTGGGTGGCCATTGAGAATTGTTTGAAGCCTGGGAAAGTTTCACGCTACAGGATTTTGCCTTCCATTGAAGCTGTCTGACTGATGGAGATGAATTGCTGACAGAGGCCAAAGGGCCTGCCAATATTGCATAACACTACCCCTCCTGCATTTGAAACTGTCTGGCGAATAGAAGTATCAAGCAAAAGTCCAATGGTCTTTAGAGTTTCTGCCCAGATTTCATGGTGCAATCCGTCGCATTCATGGTAGATGACTTCGCCTTCAGCTGAAACGGTGTGGCGGATAGAAGTGGTTGGCAAAAGGGTACCGGACCGCAATTCTTTGAGGAGTTTCCGAAACGAAAATTCCGCGGTGCAGGCCTTTGCCTTCTGAAACCAAAAAGCGTTGCAAATTAGCATTTTACAGGCCTTCACCTTCACTTCACATTCTCTGGTAGATGGAGAAGCTCTGAAGCCCAAAGATCCCCCAAAGACACATTTTACCGGGGCTTCTCGTTAAGTTCCTTCCACAGAGCAAATGACTTTGTTTAGTTTCCGTATTCAGCAGGGCTAGTAGGGTTGCATTGTATGAGGCTTTCGCTTAAAGCTGGCTGGCTGGTATATTTTGGAGAGTTTCTGAAGCCCAAAGTCCAGCAAAATCGCGGGTTGGCACATGATGTGCATCTCCACTTAGAATTGTCTTCTGGCCGAAGGTGGATGGCAAAGCTATCCTGGACGTGAGCTGAAACCCTTGAGGATAAAAGATTTTGAAAAGTTTTTGAGGCCCAAGGCTCGCCAAAGCTACAGGTCTCACGCGTTGGCCTTATTTTTAGACGGTTTTTCTTTGCTTGAAGCTGTGTTGGATAGAGGTGTAGGGAAAAGGCGATGTCGGTAGTGGACAGAGCCCTTTAAGGACTTTCTGAAGACAATCTGATAAAGTCGCATGGTATCAGCATTTCACCCTCGCTTGAAGGTGTCGAGATTCGGATCCGAAAAATGTACCAAAACTGTACAGTACCACCTCCACTCTGAGCATCGAACTCGTCGTGTTGTAGAGGCTAAGTACGATCAATACGATTCTCCAGATGTGTCCTGAAACTAAATGAAGAACACCATACCTTCCCCTTCTCATACTTCCCATCCTCTCCTTTCTCCACTGGGCTGGATCAAGGTGTCATACGACCCGTGCTGAGGATCAGCCTGTCTGAGGGCCCAGTATCTCCAAAAATAGCTTAGTCGTGAACGTATTGTAGTATCAGGATACCTGGCGACATCTGGATTACCTAGCTTTATCTGTATACAACGGATCTCTGAACAGATGGACCTCCGTTTTTGCGCTACTCGTAGGATACATAATGGAAGACAATCTCTCTGAAAAAACAAAACCCGAGACCGGTACTCCTTTAATCGGCAAGGTTCTTGCAATCTGGAGCAAAGGTAAAACGGCGGCTGAGTAACACACCAAAATCCAAGCCCTCCTGGAGTGGCAAGCCATGGCCCTACTAATTCTCCCAGCCCTAGCCGCAGCAAGTTTGTGGCAGGCAACGGTCTTTCTGTTGCTACTAAAATTGCTTCCTTCAAAAGAGGAATCAGAGGCTCTGTCGCTTCAGCAAGTCCCATATTAGGCTCTCTACATCAGACGCCGAAATGCTGTACGCATAATCCAAACTCTCGGATCCATTCCGGAGCTCGAGAGAGCTGCGGACATGAAGAGCAAAATAGAGTGGGGTAACAACACCCTTAAAGGCGGATTACCCACTGCTCCCAAAATGCTAAAAGACTCCTTCAAGCGCCAGAGATCGTTGGAGGAAACCGTGCCGGTTCCCAAAACGCCCAAGTCAAGTCGCTGGACTCTCACAAAGTTTCACAAAATTCTACATACGCCCTTGACTGCGGATCACCTTTTAGGAAGATGGCACAGTAGTTCGGTTTTCACTTACGTTGCGTGCCAGGACACAGAGACATTCCAAGGAATTGTGGGGTCGACGAAATCCACCTCCAAAGCTGGATCTTAATCATTCCAAAACCAAAATAGGAAACCTTTTAGCGCTATTATAGTCATCATCACTGGACACTGTCTTATAAACCAGCATGCAAGAAGGCTTGGCGTCTTTACAAATGACTCTGCAGAATCATGTGCATGCCCAGCTTTCTCCCAAAGAAGGAGACTCCACTTCGGAGGTTTCTTCTACATTGACTTAAGGGATCTAAAGAATGTAGACGTAAACAGTCTCCTCCATCATAAGCTCAATGATTCCATGAGTAAGAGGATCACAGATCCACGTGGCATCACAATGGGCCAATAGGCCTATGCAGGTAATTGTTTTCCTAACTCTTACCTAACCCAACATAACCTGGATAGTATCAGGACTTCGAGACGAACCGCAGTGCCTTTAGACATTTCTGAAGCCAACTCACCCGCTACAAGTTGTTGTAACCTGACCTTCTCCTTTAAATGAAGCTCTCTTGCGGACAAATGACAAGGCTCGCCATGAAGCTGCCGATTGAAAACACCACGAAATGTGTTCTTGCCACTCGACAAAACCCAACAAAGAGCTAGTGAAGCCTAAGGGCTAGCCAAAGTTGAATGTTAACAGGACTTCTTCTTTATATGAAGCTGTCTGGGGGATTGAAATGGCTTGCCTAAGAATTCCAGACGTAAGCCTTGGTGCAGTTTCCACAGCTAAAAGGCCTGTCAAAGTTGTATAGCTTGTGCGAAGATCTTTTTGGAGTTTCTGAGGCCCAAACGTCTGGAGAAGTAAAACGCCGTCGCCTTCCCTTCAAGATGGCGAAAAAAAGGTGGCTGTCAACGAGTTCCCGGTTCGGACGAAATGCGCTCCAGGAGTTTCTGAATCAAAAAAGTCTGTCAGAGTTTGATTGATACTAGGCTTCGATCTTTCTTAAGAGTAAAAGTGATGGTGATCAAAAAAGGTCTTGCTGAAGGTCTTTCTTAGGCTACCCCACCAACCAAAAAGCCCGCCAAACTTGCAGACCTCCATTTTTATTGAAGGTATCCAGCGGTTAGAGGCGGATGGAATATATTTCTGTCGGCGGTCGTATGCCTTTGAGAAGTTATGATGCCCAAGGGCTCGCAGTTGCATATTACCAGGGCCTCATTTGGTTGGTAAAGGTGGCAAGTAAAAAAGTTATGGACATGAGTCTACGGATATGAAGGAGAGTTTTAAGTCCATGGCTGCGAGCAACTAGGAAAAGCTTGGCTGATTGCAGCCTCGATCGCGAACAAAAGGCATTCAAGAAGATTCGGATTCAAACGGCTGACCGAAAAGTCCCTACGCCGAATGCAGGCCTTTAAAGAGTATCTGAAACCAAAAGTCTACCAAAGCTGTGGAAGGTACGATGTCCCTTCTTGTACCTTGTCTTGGACTGCCTGGCGAACAGAAGTGGCTCTATTTCGGCGGATGAAACGCCAACAATTCATGGTACCGGACCTAGTTTCTATTCAAAGTTGCCCTATGCCCAAATGCTGTTGGCAAAGGGGCTATTTACAGGGGCCAAAGGTTCTTGAACAGATTCTAAGAACGAATGCACGACAAAGTTGCGTGGTACAGTGCCAAGTATACCATATAACGTTCACTTAAAGCTATTCGCCAGGTAAAGGCTGCTGTCACGGAGCACATCTAAAGTCCAAAGCTCGCGAAATTCAAATGAAGCTGTTTTGTGGACAAAGATACTCGCGGTTCATGAAACTGTCTTCCGGATATAGGCGAAAGAGCTCCTAACTCGAGCGCATACGTTTCAAAAGTTTCTAGGACCAAAATTCTGCCAAAGCAGCAGAAGCTACAATGTGCCTTCTTGTACCTTGCGTTAAACTAAAGCAGAGGCAAACGCAACTAAAGAGTTCTTGCAACAAGCAAAAATGGCGTGGTCTCATTTAAAGCTGCCGAAAGGCTAAATTAAACTGGCAACGGGGTTAATAACAAAGAGCCTTGAGGCCAAAAGGTCTGCAAAATTTAATGTTTCTAGGCCATTGCCTCCATTTGAAACGGTTAGTCGGATGAAAATGGCAAAAAAATAGCTCTCTCCACAGACTGAACGACTTTGGGAAGTTTCTGAAGTCAAGCTACATGACTCACGCGTTTGGCTTAACTTGAAGCTAATTGACAGATAGAGCCACCTGCCCAAATTGCATGGTACGAGGCCCTTAGGCTGCAGTTGATGTTCTTTGGCATGTAGAGGATACTTGACACAAGCCGGTAACCGTTGAAAAATATTTCTGAAGTGTAGAAGCTTCACTTGAAGCTGTTTGGCAGTTATAGGAGGCTAACGTGACTCTCTGCCGAAGGCGTTTAAGAAGGTCTAAGGCTCAACACTTGCCAAGGCTAATGGCAGACCATGAAGGAATTATTGACAAGATCCAAAGGCCCTTGGAGAGTTTTTGAAGCTGAAAACCCCGCCAAAGCTGATTGATCCAGTCTTTTGTTTTTAGTTTGAGCTATCCGGTGAAGGTGTGGGGCAAAAGTATACTTACCACTGGCCGAAAGTCTTTGAGGAGTTGGAGCTTTCTAATGATCGGATTTGGTTCCAAAATATAGAAACCAAAGGATTTGTCGAAGTCTCCTACGCCCGTCGCCATTACCTGAAACAGACTTGCGAATTGAAACGGCAAAAAGGTTTGTGCCCTCGGCCAGTGTTATGAGGAGTTTCTGGAACCCAAAATGTGTTTGAATGCAAAGACCTTTGCGCCTAGCAAAAGGCCCATGGCCTTTGTTGAGTTCTTGACACAGAAAAGCCTGGCAAATTTAAAGTTGGTACATGGCCCGCATCCCCATTAGCCACTGTCTGATTGGTTGATTGATGTTTGCTAGACTTGGACCGAAGGCTTCTGAGGTGTTTCTAAAGCAAAAGGGCGTGCCAAAGTTGCATAGTACCAGGCCTTAAACTTCATTTATAGATGTCTGATGGATTGAGGCGGCTATCCAAAGAGTTCCTGATTTGAGCCAAAGCCCATTTGGAGTTTTTTTTTTAAATCGAAAAGCCTGCCAAAGTTTTTTAAAAACCAAGAAGCTTTTCGAAAGATTGGAGATAGTTGACAAAATTGTTCCCGTCACGGGCCGAAGGTCAGAAATGTTGCTAAAATTGGCTCTAGCAGATGGAAATGGCTGGCAAGATTTCCTGACATGGTCCGAGATCCGCAAGCCTACCAAAAGGTTTTTGGCTTGCTCAAGTTTTTCTTGAAGCTGTCTGACAACCTTCGTCTTCAGTTGTCACTGTCAAATAGCTGAGAGTGTATGATAAGATTCTTCCGGATTTTCATGCCGTGCCAAGAAGCCAAGGGCCTTCTAAGAGTTTTTGGAGCCAAATGCCTCCTGAGTTTATGTGCGCTGTCGCCTGGCTCTTGTTTTCGCGTATTGCGTCCTGATCGCTGAATGTGGCTGGTAAGAATCTTCTTTTATAAGGCCGCAGGAATACTAGTTTGAGCCGAGAGCTTTAAAGGCGTTTCTGTGTTGTTAACAACTTGAAGTGGTTGGTGAAAGGTTTCTAAATTCGACGACCTTGAAGATTTGTGAAAGTAAAAGGTTCTCCGAAGTTGTTGCTTTATATCTGACAATTACGGGTTTGATTAGGCCCCCGAAGATTTTGACGATACGACTTTCCTGAAGTTAGCGACCGTTTTTGATTGGCCCTGTGACTTGCGTAGGTTGTGTCATATTACAATAGATGCAGGCCAAAGACTTCTCTTAAAATGCCAAGAAATGTTGATTCGGTCTACATAGACCCCCTGACGAACACCTAAAAGTCCTCCAGCCTCCCAGAATCAGGGGCTACCTCAACTCACCTACCTCTCATACTTACTTTGTGATACAATCAGTCCCAATGAGTTCCTCCTTGAATGAACCATCATCGTTCTCATAGCCCCATGTGATGCTGCCATCGGGATTCTCTTCGCGGTACTTCCTCAAGATTTGTGCCACTGGCTTGCGTGGACGGTAGTCGTCCTGTGACAAATTGTTCTGCTCAATTGGTCTCGGCTGAATTGGCTTTGGTCGTGGACGTGTTTGTTGTTGTGGTTGTTCGAACTGTGGACGTGGTTCCCGGTTACTGGGACGAGATCGCACTTGATTCACCTGAGGACGAGGTTGTGGACGTTCAATAGCAAATCGCTGAGCATTGAAATCATTTGCTGGCTGTGGTCTGGGTTGTGGTGGTGGTGGTGGTGGAGCAGGACGTTCGATAAATCTTGGCGGTTGTGGTTGTTCTTCTGGAATGGGAGCATCTTGTTGAATGGAGTTTGGTTCATTGAAGAAATTCTGCGGTTGTGGATTGAATTGTGGTGCCGGTTGTTGTTGTACTTGTTGTGGTTGTTCACGAAGGAGTTGAGGTACGAATGGATCGTTGATCTCATCTTCTGTTGTTTCGGTTACTGGCTTTGGATCGTCGATGATACGGGCAGCAATCGGTGGTGCAATGGAGTTGGTGTTTTGTGGCCGGAAAACTGGACGGCGTACCCTCACTTTTTCATTGCGGAATTGTGGTCGACCGGCGATTGGTGTTGCGCCGGGGATGCTTAGTCTTGGTGGAACTGGTCCTTGCTGCGCTGTGACTAGAACTATCGCCGAAACGATAAAGAGCTGGAAAGAAAGAAAGAGAGAAAAAAACATATTAGAAGCGCATTTGAATGAATACGAACACTTCGATTCAGAAAGAAGATCATCGGCGGTGGTTTGTCCTTGAGGTTGGTGTGAAAGTTGCCAGAATAAGCGGGCAGCTCTGGGTTGCTCCTTACCAAATCATCGTCAATCTCCATTGAATTCTGTGAACTGGATTTGCGTGCAAGGCAATGTTGTAATAATTGCGATTAATTCACAGAAAACTCGTTCGGCTTGATAGAGCTTTATGTAATCCGCCGACTGGTAATGATGGTGTGCTACTGGCTTGGTTAGCAGCAAGCCCTTCCAAGGAATTCAGAAACAAGTTTACCCCCACATTGGATTATTCAAAGGAATGTGCGAATTACAGAGAGTGAACCAAGCGTTGGCGATCGAATCCAAGTCATGAGACTTGTTTTGGTTTTCGGTGGAATTTACTCGTATTATGCGACAGTCGACCTGTTGTGCTGTCTGCCAAGTTACTGGTTGCATTTAAGGCTCTGGCCGTGTCTGGTTCCAGAAGTGGACATGGGCACAGTTAGCGGCTGGTTGGCTGCTGGCAGTTGGCTCAGACAAGGTGGGGTTATTTGTTTTTGGGTCAGTACGACTTTGGAATGGTGTTTATCTTTTCGGATATCGAAAAGGAGATTGAGCAACATTAACGTTTAGAGTGTGGTGGTGTAGTTGGTTTAGAAATTTCGAATTGTGGGAAACGGAATTTGTAGAGCTTTGATTTGATCCGAGTGGTTCAATGGCAACTTGGTATTTGGATGTGAATAAGTAATGGCCATTATTGCAAAGCTAATAGTGGAACAATTGAAACGACATGTGTGTGCTCCAGGGGCAAGTACGAGATTTTATTTGCTTTGAGTTGTAGGTCAATTATTGTTTCTTTTTTTTTTGGGTCTGTTTTGAGGCATTTTGTTTCTGAAAACTGACGTGCTAGTGTTTTGCGGAGTCAAGTACGACTATTATTGAACTTGTGTGGGGCTTAGTTTAGTTTCAGGCTAGTAGGAGCAAAACTAAGGGCTCTCTAACCAAAAGTTCACTACATTCAGGGTAGTCATAAGGCCTCCTAGTTTTTTCGAGATGTTAGTGAGGAATGAGAATCACTTCGTTGTCTACGCCAAGGTACATTTCTTGAAATAATTAGAAACAGAGACGATACTAAAGGAAGCTGTATATGAGGAGAGCACGATCATGACGTTTCATTCATGATCCCAACAAGCAACTTAAGCAATTCGATTTATTTTATAATTATGCAGTCTGAAGTGAACCGAGGATATCTGGTAGATTGATTCGTTAAAAAATGGTAACAATACGTGAGCGCCACTTAAAATGGAGTCGCCTTTTGCTGTGTCATCTCTGTAAGGTGTATACCAAGACGAAATAGCGTTTGTGCGGAATCCATGTGCTTATTAATCTGGTGCAAGGGATACGAATTTCCGCATAGATTTCATCGTGAAATCTTCTCCATCCACACATTCGCCTTGGACCTTGGAGATAAAGGCTTTATGCAACGTTTTCGTCTCTCGTTTCAATGAGCAATACTGACGCTTTGTTGTTAATATAGTGCAGGTAGGTCCACCTAGTTTTGACAATTGGGCTCCTTACAGATTCTTTCGGAACGACGTTAAACTTATCGTCCTATCCTTAGCTAAGTAACCTAAAATGTGACAAGTTATACACAACCTCAGCGAGGCCTACTGGAAGGATTGCGACGATACCTCTGTGAGTGTCCGGATTGCGCTCACATCAGGGTCCAAATAATATGTGCTGATAACGTGGCCACCTTTTCAGTGAAACGATTACTCATCGTTGGTGGTTAGGTGTTCTACTAATCGGCACTAAGTTAGCGATGCTCAGTCGGCATAGGATATACAGTTTATGAGTTAACTTGATGCATTTGGGACTAGTCAGGGGGCTGAAATAGGCATCATGAAGAACGAACCCTTAAAGAGAGACCGACATGTCCTCATATCTCTGAAATGGGTTACCGCCAGGATAATGCGGTGGGATAAAACGGCAGAAGAAGGTTAAGAAACTGTGACATTACTAAGGTACAGAGAATAAAAGTATCGATATACCACCTTGATCAAACGTTCCCGGAATGTATTCAGGAAATTTGAAATACAAGTTTATTCATCTAGATCTATGTTGTCCCTTTCAAAGTAATCTCCATCGACTGCAACACACTTATGCCAGCGCTTGATCCAATCCTCGAAACATTTTTTATATTCGGTTGTCCAGTTCGGTATGTCCATCAGTGCTTCCTCCGATTTTTCCATTACTTCCTCTCGGCTGCTGAAACGCGTTCCTCGTAGGGGGTAGTGGTTTTTTAACTCGATTAAACAGAAAGAAGTTACAGGGAGCCAAATCAGGTGAATTCGGTGGCTGTTGGATGGTATTTCTTGCATTTTTCGTCAAAAAATTACAAAAAATTATGGCACTGTGCGACGGTGCGTTATCATGGTGCAAAATCCACGAGTTTTCTGCCCACAATTCTGGTCTCTTTCGCCGAATTGCTTCACGCAAACGTGTCATAACGCCCAAATAATACTCTTTGTTTACTGTCGGGCTTCTGGCAAAAATTCAAAAACCGTGAGAATTGCCTTCTTTTTTGACTGAAAACGACGTGGTTTTTTTGGTCTCGGCTCATTTGGTGAACGCCATTCACTTGCCTGATGTCTGGATTGCGTGTCGTACTCATAAACCCACGTCTCGTCTCCAGTAATGATCCTTTTGATGAATGTGGGATCGGATTCAGCCTTGCAAATCATCTCTTTTGCGACGTCAACACGGTCTCCTTTTTGCATGAAATTGAGGTCTTTTGGCACCAACTTTGCTGCTACACGACGGAAACCCAAATCATTAACCGAAATGTCTTGGGCGGATCCATAGGCAATGTTCAAGTCCTCCGCCGCTATCTCTCTGATGGTTAATTTGCGGTTATTGACCAACATTTCTTTTACTCGTACTTCATCAATGTTTTCGTCGGTTTTCGATGTCGATGGTCTGCCACTGCGTTCATCATCTTCGATTGACTCACGACCACTTTTGAACCGCTCGTGCCACTGGTAAATGACCGTTTTCTTTAGAGAATGGTTGCCGAAACACTTTTCCAACATTTCCAACGTTCGCGCACCATTAAATCCGTTTTTTTTTACGCAAAATTGAATGCTCGTACAAGTGCGTTGTTGCAAATTTAAATCCATTTCTAAAATTGTAAAAAATCGCCAACACAGACAGAGATAGATGTACTCTTGGCCACGTAACTTTTGCAAATGTTAAGCTGTGATACTAAGATTTAGGGGAAATGTCCACAACAGATTTACCAACCTAACAAAAAAGCACAACTCAAATCGAAACAATGGGAGCGCCACACTATGGTGTGGTCCGGGAACTTTTTGATCAAGGTGGTACATATTTCATTAAGAAGTCTTGAATGAAAGCCTTGTAACAATCTGTTAAATTGTTAAGCACAGCCCATCCGACACCACGTCTGGAGATGGCTTTAGGCTAATTGTCTTTGCTGTTAGTCGGAATATCACTATAACCTGTTCATGTTTTAGTCATCTAAGCAACATATTTACAAAGGAACGTGACAGTTACTTCATTATAAAATAGTCAACCAATAGCCAACAGATCATCTTGTGATCTATGTTCGAATTTTTCGCAGGGCTAATATTAGTATAGACTTAGACCGCTACTGATTTGCTGCCGAGGTACATCTACGGATATCTTAGTCGCCACAGCAGCGGATAAACTCAATGAAGGGTTACTGCTGCATTCGCATCAAACTGCCACTGACACTTCCCGATAACATGTCCTTTATCTTATCGACAAGCCCTATTTAACCTGGGTCAAAGGCTGAAGATCAGCGGCATCGACGCAAGCCGACGTTCTTGGTTCTATTCGACCGCTTCCATGAAATCTCTGAGTTCATGAAGACTACAACCGAGCAGCCTTACCAAAACGTTTCGCCTACGAAGGGCACTCCATAAAGGACGGCGCAATTCAAGGGCTCTAAGAACCGCACAGAAGGGGAAAATACCATTTATCCTGAGAGAGACGAAAAAACCAAAGAACTCTTCCATCGAGGACGTGCTAAGATAAACCGACCAGAACAGAGACCTATAGAAATGGGCAAGGAAACTTAACCACAGTCGATGCAGGGGACATGGGAAAACTTCTTCTGCGGATTGTGATAGAGCGATGATGATCCAAATTTCTCTGTCAAGCTGAAAAACTAAATTTTCCTCCACCTGACCAAAACGAAGTAAAGATAGCAAGGTTTCAGTTTAAGTATTACAAGGCTGCCGGACATGAATGATTCAGCGCACAAGATCTTGACTGCCGGAAATAATTTATTAACAATCTGATTTATCCTTGTTAGTTTTAAACGCTGTAAGTCCACAATTCAACAAATATCCAAACTTTGGCAGTATATATAACCAGATCTACGAGTACTCACTCTTTATCCACGTTAGGCTGCATATGACAGCCTCTATAGAGACTAGCTATATAGAACCATTTTTAGGTATGACATCCCTGCCAAGCTCGTCAGATTGTTCAGAATGACGAAAGGACACGCTGATCTGTAAGCGCCGGAAACAATTTCACCGATTCCTCCGATGTCAAAATAGGGTTTCAAAATAGGACCTATATATACTTCAAAATCATACTAAAAGAAACAATGCGAAACTCGCAAGCCAACTTTTTATACTTGTATACTCTGATGACGTCAACATCATTGGCAATGACAGAACATAGCGAGCTGCTACAAGTAATGAAACGGGAGGTTTAGCTGTGAATGAGAACAAAAGTAAGTATATGCTACGAGTATCAACACACAAAATCGATGAGTGGAGAAGGATCTCAAGCCAAAATCGCGCTAACTGGAGAATCTTATTCGCAAAATCACTGGTCTGCCCTAACACTCAATGCCACAGTGGCTTCCTTGTTGCTACTTTCTGAGTAGATAAGCCAAGGAGTAATCGAATTTTGTGCGCTAAAATCCCACATCCCATAATTTTTTTTTTTTAAATGTGAACAATGTGAACGCACCCTTAATGTTTTTTTGGTGAACTGTCATTATTATTTTGCTTGTCAATGTCTTCCATTTAGTCATGGTGCAGTACTCGACCGAGCAACGTTTACAAATTATTAAGAAGACGGAATCAACATCGTAATTTGCTACAAAAATTTGAGTCTACATTTTCGTTGCTTAATGTTCTGCTGTCAGTGAGAGAAGGAAATCTATTGGTAGCGACCCAAATTAATCCATTCTACGAAGTTTGCAGGAATTTTCCGAAATGATCTACCCTCTACAGCCGTATAAGATTAAGTTGACTCAAGCACTGAAGTCAGATGACCATTTGAAGTGTCAAACTTTCTCAAATTGGTCTCTGGAAATGGTTGTAACCGATTCGGAATTTCATCGCAAAATCATCTTCAGCGATGGAGCTCATTTCTGACTAAATATGAGCTACTGGACGGCTACATATGTGCTTCATAAAACGCCACTATATCCACAAATTTTGACAGTTTGGTGTGGTTTTCATGCCGGCGGCGTCATTGTGCTGTGACGCTATCTTGACGTGTTGGAACGTTATTTTTGGCCGCAATTGCGCGCACTCAATATTGGTGAGATGTGGTTTCAACAGGACGGCACCACTTGCCATACAGCAGGCCAAAAATCCGGGCTATTGGAGTCAAAGTTTGGTGAGTGTGTTATCTCAAGAAATGGGTCAGTCAATTAGCCGCCTCGTGCGATTTGATACCTCTGGATACCTTTTCTTTGGGGCTGATTCAAGTCATTTGTCTATCCCAACAAACCAGAGACGTTAGACGTGCTCAGAGCCACTATTCAAAGGGAAATTGCCGGACAAATCGGCCGAAATGTGTGGCAGAGTGGTCGAAAGTTGGATCCTATTCAACATCTCCCAACAACTAAAGGACAGAAGCAATCAGCAGCGCCATGCCATCGGACATAAATGGGACTAAAATGTTGGAAAAATGTTCTCGTCCTATCGGAAGATCACGAGGTAACCATTGAACGTCTAGAGATAAACGGAAGGGTGTATAGATGAGGAAGGTCTAGTACTGTACGTCGTGACTAGTTTGGATATGTTTTTGCTGATTTAGAAGCAGGTGATGATTATAGAAAAATAATCGACAATCTAAAAAGAGAGTTTATTGATGTGCCTAACGGACGTAAGGCATTGCAATGAAATTTGTGTTGGCATAAGGGCGAGTTATGAAGTTGCATTGTGGCAAGTGATGTATAGAAATGAGTGTTCTTTTTGGAGAAGTTTCGCTGAGGGCTTTTCCAACAAGAAGCGAAGGAATCTAACTTCTTAAGCATCTCAGCTATGGTGACGGTATTTGCCTCCTATCGCATATAATCATGGACCTTTACCAAATGACAACCGGCTTAGTTGCAGAGGCAAACACGCTATGGGCGAAGATAAACTACTCCAACACAAAACCCGTAACATCTGATCTTACGCCTTCTCTAAGCACAAGGATTAGTTTGAGGTCCACTTCTAACTGTGCGGTGTCATGTTAATGAAGGTCTTTTTATATTACGTTGTCCCCATATGTTGGATTCAAAGACTCTTCGAGCTGTAATTGTTGATGTTCATGTGCTTTACATGGACTGAATCATCTTAATCGTTGTAGCTGAGAGGTTCGAAGATCGCATGAGGAATCTTGTGCTAAAAACCCCACTGACATCCCGCTGGTTTATCTCGTTTACGTCAATTTCATCTGTTAAAGAAGTCGCAGAAAAACGAGTCACCCTGTCTTAGACCATTTTCATAAGATTTGGGTTTGTTTCCTACGACATTGACAAGCGATTTCAAGACATGATGAGTTCCGATTTGGTATTTTTGAATCTTCTCCAAGATATCCTTTCTCCAGAACCAGCCAGACGATGCTGTGATCCCATTCATCTGGCATACGGCCATACTTCTGACCACATTTTACAGATAAGCTTGTGCATACTCCTTATCAGATCATTTCCTATAGATTTGAAAAGCTGTGACATTAGGACATCAGCTCTAGCTGATTGTTGCGTTTGGGTTTGAATATTGCTATGGCCTGGTGGACGGAAGTTTTTGCGGTCTTCGTCGAGGTTGAATACGGCAGCATTTTCGTTCAATTCGTGGTTCTTCAAAATTGTCAACAACGACTGTGTCTTTATTATGAAATTACCGCTGATGTCATTGAAGTCCTAGGTTCGGGTTTTTATGCTCTGATATGTCCTTTTTCCGTTTGCTAAAATTTCCTAACTTCATTCCTGAATCCATTCCGCATTTTTCCATCTCCTTGACTTCGACTCCCTCGTTTCCTCCGCGGGAAGGTGTACCAAACAGGTCTCAACTCAGCGTATAGATTTGTACTATACGGGTCCGGTTTGAGCGACTTTCATCGCTGTCTTATGAAAAATAGTACATCAGCAGCATTTCCGATGGCCTCCTTGAAGCATTGTCACTGGTATTCGAACTTATTGTTGATGATGTGGGATTATGACAGAGGTTGAGGAAGATGCGATCGGTAAAGGCTCTTGAGTCGGCTCTAAGCTTCCACAGTATTTTATTGTCCACAATCATATCCATCTACTACTAGCTTGCGGTCCGAGTCAACGTTGACGGAAATCGTAATGTAATCAATATCTTGTCTTGTTTTTATTAGGAGACCGTTATATGCAATTATGGATCCTAAGTTGGACGAAATGCGTGCTTGTCGCGATGATGTTCCGACTTGGAAAGTCTGCTTCTGGATATGATGGCATGCAGGCTGTTCATGCCATAGGTGGCTCCCTTTTCTGTTCTGGCATTAACATCGCAGATAACTTTTTTACGCCTTAATTTTTATTCAAAAATTTACGACATACAGGGTGCGCCATCTCTTATGTCGGTATGTAAACACTGAATAACTTTGACATTTATCAATCGATTGACTTGAGCATTTGAAACGCCAATTCGGTACAATTTTACCCTTGAATCGCTTCACACCGAAACGACGCCCCGAAATAGTAACGCCATACATTGAAAATAGTCGTTCAGTTGTGTTAACTGATGTGCATATCAGCGAAAATATCGTGGCCAATAAGCACCGTCTGACAACATTATTCGTCGTTTGGTGCCGAATTTTGTTGAGTACTGGACAGCTGGAGATCGTCGACATGCCTTTCATCAACGCCCAAGACGTTCCAATGAACTGGTTGAAGTGGTAAGACAGTGTGTTGCCGAAAACCCAAAAGTGTCGTATCGTCATCGCGCTCAGCCTTAGTGGAACCACCTTGCGGCGCATTTTGAAGGATGAGTTGCATCTGTTTCTGTATAAACGGCAATTGACTCAAATAATATTGTCAACAGACTGTCCATGTAATTTGGAATACGGCCAAACAGTCGCTCGAACGGTTGACACTGAGCCTGATTTTTGGAAGCAAATTTTGATGGCCGACAGGGCCCATGAAAAACCATTGCATGACCAAAAAGTGACTGTTTGGGCCGGCCGGCGACGATACAGTCGATAGGAATCGATATCGGCGGATGTAGACTCATTATAGGTGAAAAAGGTTTGGACGGTTACTGGTTTCAACAAGATGGTGCACCATGCCACACTGCAAACCAAACAATGCAGTTTCTGCAATGAAAATTCCTTGGACGTGTGCTGTCAAAAAATGGCGACATTGACTGGCCACCCAGATCCCTAGGTTTGACCAATCCGGACATTTTTTTGTGGGGTTTTTTTGAAAAGCAAGCAAGCCTCAGACCATTGACGAGCTCAAGGCAAACATTCATGCCGAAATCATCGCTATATCGCCCGAGATGCTCGAAAAAGTGATGGAAAATGCTGAAAAAAGGGAACATTTTGCTTTGGTCAATAAAGGCGGACACTTGATTTATGTTGTATTCAAAACTAGTCCAAATAAATTGTGAAGGACGAAATTAAATAAAAATACCTCAAATACATAAAAGACGGCGCACCCTGTAGATCATCACTGCAGGATAACAGCTCGTGAAAGTTGGAGATCGTTGCAATCAAAAGCTAAGGCTACATTCGGTACGCTGTCAAAAATCAGCAGCGACTTTTTCGTTTAAATATAGAGCCGGTGCTGTTTTATTCCTGCAGTACCTCGAAAGTCATCGTCAATGTCACAAATAAGTTGCAAAGGAACCAAACACGACGACACGCATAAAAACTTGACAACATCCTATTACACTGTCATGAAACACTTTCCGCAGGCTCTACTCCAACCCGCTCTACTCTACCTGCTTCAATTATTTTCAATAAAAAATGATGGCCGACTGGCCTCTATTGAAAGCAATGGACAGGTATACGTGTAGGTACACATATTAGAATATTTCTGCTTGTATCTGTGTACTATTAAAATTCTTCGAACTACGGTTTCTAATCTTGAAACCAGATCTTGCAAAGTGGATTTGCTATTTGTATCTTTTTACATGCAAAGCCTCACCTATTTTCAATTCTAAATGGATTGTGAGAAAAACTTCTTGCCGCCTCGAAATGGCTTGAAACAATTCCAATTGTTTTAAAATGAATTAATTGAATACTTCCTAGAGCAAGAATAGAAAATAAGCCGATTTCTTCTCTTTAAGTCAGAATACACATTCGGATTCCTGAGCACGATTTATGGCGAGCAAGTTTTTCTAGTCACAAATTTTATGCAGTCGTTTGTCAATTACAAAACGTCAACAGGTTTTCTTTGTATCGTGTCATTTCTTAGTCATAATCGTGTTAAGATACTTTTTATTCTGTAGTCAGCGTTCCGTTCTATAATACATACATGCTGCCACAAAACTCAAAGTGATATACGAGTACTTACGATCAGGTAATGACAGTGAGGTAGACTGCAACTTTTTGGCAAAAATAAACCCAGCTCCACATGGCTGTATTTATGAACACCACCGCTGTCACAAATCTGTCAACGAATCCATTTTGACAATTTGAATTGCAATAGTACCACAGTTCTTTGACGGTTGCTTAGGGGATGTTCAATGACATGGTTCATCATCCAACCCGTACAGTCTCAAAATAGCACCATCAAGAGAAAAGGTGACGGCCGGCTGCCGTAACTTGAATATCCTTTTATGTAGGAATGTCTGGTGGAATATGTCAGTCTCATGAGATTCCAAATATGTTTTGGATCCAAATTTGTCGACACCTGCTCAAATCCAGATCTGGTTTGTTGCCATATCGATAGATATCACAATCTTTTATAGGTACTTGCCACAGTGCGTGCGTTGAGATCCCGATTTCGTATGTAGAAACCCCGTAAACACTTGTTTACTATAGAAGGCGCCACATGTACAGGCTAGGCATAGACATAATGTCGAAATCATAAATCCACCTTCCTACTCGATTACACCAATCGTTATGTTGTTGCTCCCAGTATACTTACATACGAGCGTATCTCAAGCATTACATTACCCACCAAGCCCACCTCAGAAATTGAAAACCTATTCAGCCGGTAGTTGTTATTAGAAACCGTCAATTAATCCCCCTGTCGATACTTCAACTTGTATAGAGTACAAGTGTCTACACGGAGGTACTGTCACATTCTTAGACCACCATCCCATGTTAATCCAACCACATTTGCTGGAGCGTCAATCTCAGTGTTGTCATTCTCATTGTTGCTAATTAAATCCCACGACATCTTAATGGTGGTAAAAAAGATATTAGCCAACCTATCCGCGAGTTGGCTAAAATATTCCAAGTCCGCGAAAAAAGTCGTCGATCCAAAGCCGGTTTCTTTTGCCAGGTGACACGTATGACAGTTGGGCAGTTACTGCCCATAGATGGCGAAGGTGGCAATCCACATATACGATTCCAACATGTATCCAAGTCGAGAAGTTGCCAAGTCAAATAGTGGTCAGTGGAAGTTTAATCGGCTAGCGAATCTGAGCAATTATGAAATGGAAACGAAGTCACACAGCATCAAGGTCGACGACTTTAACTAATCCTGGGCAATTGCCATGATTATCGGTTCGGTATGAATACATGTACTCGTATCTAATGGATTGTTGTACCTTGTGGAAGTTGTTTCATGTTAGTAGCTGGAGTATAACGTCGCTGAGAAGCCGTTTGCGATTGAAGCCAATTTAACTGCCAACTTTTATTTGCGGCTTTTTTTTCATTGCATCTACTTCTATTGCTGCTGCAAAAGTTTACGTGCGCTCTCCTATTTATGGATACGGAACAGGTTAGAAGCAAAAAATCAATAGAAAATGCAGTCATGAACGAGATGGAATGCACTCTAACGGTGTAGATGGAGTGATGAAGTGATGGAATTACTTGGAATGTGGTTTATGTTGTTCAAAAGCTGTAAATAGAAATGATTGTTGGAATAATATCACGTAAACGCCCTACTAGTCTAGAGTGAGCTTTCCTTAAATCAATATTTATAAGATACTCATATTTCATAGGCTTAATAGCTGTCCTCAAGGATTGGAGAAAGCATGGCGATACTGTCTTACAAAAAGTCTAGAAGAGACGATTTCGTTCAAAAAATGGAGAAAGGGTGTGTTCGACTGCTCTACACTTGCCATCATTTCACACAAGTGTCACTTTGAAATTCGAAATTTGACACATAACCAGTTGAAAGTCAATTTAATGTTGTGTTAGCTACTCGTACAATGTAATGGCAAGTTTTATTCCAAGAGAATACCACAACCGTTTTGGGAAGGGGTTTCTATAGGGTGACCAGAAAACAACAGCGGAGTGAGATATAAAATTGATTCTGGCGTCATTTTGAAGCTACGTTCATGCCATTATGTATGGAATAGCACATCATTCAAATGGCCGCCTCGGCTTGGCTGGCAATGCTTCAAGCGGTCGGTCCAATTTTTGATGACTTGGTGCGGCGATGTTCCGTCAATAGTGTGTCGAATTTTGACCTCTAGCTCGTCCAAAGTGGTTAGCTTGTTAGCGTAGACTAAGGACTTGACGTAGCCCTAGAGAAAATAATCGAGTGTTGCCAAATCGCATAATCGCGGCGACCAATTGATGAACGCTCGCCGTAAGATGACCCAGCCGCCAAATTTCTCCTTCACAACTTCGAACGCTGCGTCGCTTGTATGGCATGCAGCGCCGTCTTGTTGGAATCACAGCTCAGATATTTCGATTTTGTCCAGCTCTGGCGATAGAAAATCGGTTAACATCGCTCTATACCTGAGACCATTGACGGTAACGATGTCTCCTGAGGAGATATGAGGACATTTCGCAACTTTTCCACGGTGCGACGAATTACCTGAACAATGAAGCCTTGATGACGACCGACCTCACGCCGAAATTCACTTTAAACGGCAAGCGTAAAATGAGTATGATGAAATGGCAAATCTTACTGAATATTTTGACAGCTGGATGTCATTGGTAACTTTGACAGCTGCTGAAGCATAACAATTGGAAAAACTATCATTGCTCTCTGGTCACCCATTAGTTCGATTTCGCAGTTTTTCTGATTTTTTTGTGAATTTTGCGATGTTGCCACATATTTTTGAATTTGCACCAGTTAATCGAAGTTTATATATAAAAACTGGCCTAAGTTGGCGCTAAATTTGCGAGAAAGGCTTTAAAATACCCGAAATCCCAGAAGAAGAACTAAACGCCCAAAGTATGTGGAGTAACTTTGAAGAAAACTGTTAGAGCAGCGTAAAACTCTTCTCGGCATTTGAAAAGACCGGCTCCGCATAAATAAGGAAACGCAGTGTTGGAAGAATGGGACAAAAATAGCGGTAAGGACAAAAACCAAGCCCTTGAAGCGTGAAGTTCGTCTGGAGCTAGACTATGAGAGTGGGAAAAAAGAGGAGAAAAAGCGGCAGTTATAGCACGTGCGGTAGCATTACAGGCTTTGTGTTGGGAATTAGATGATTGAAAAGCAGGCGACAAGCAGATTAAGAAGTGCAACATCCTGGCCCCTAGAAATGAGTTAACATTTCGGAGATTCAGCTTTCTTATTTCACTTTATAAAGGCAAAGGCGACACGAGAAGTTGTAACAACTACCAACCAGTGAAACTGATGTTCCACACAATCCAAATATAGAAGAAGGTTCTAGACATTCCACAGCGCAATATTATTAAATAAATAATTTTGGCTTTGTGGATGGCAGGTCAACATATGACTCGGTCCAAAGTTTAAGGATGATTATGGAAGAATATCACGAAGCTTCGAAGGATATACTCGTACGAGTATAGATTGTCTTCTTCGACTAGAAAAAAGCATTCGACAGGGTTCCCTGAGATTTTATTTCGACGGAGCTAAGATCTGAAAATGTACCCGAAGGTAGGCAAAGGTAGCTGGTGGAAAGACCAACCCACTTAGACCTATTGGCTCATTGTGACGCCACGTGGATCTGTGATCCTCTTACTCATGGAACCCGTTTGAGCTTATGATGAAGCGTAGGAGACTGTTTACGTCTATATTTTTCAGATCGTTTAAGTCATTGTAAAAGAAAGCCCCTAAGTGAAGTTTTCTTCTCTGGGAGAGAGCTGGACATGTACAGAGTAGGTGGAGGATTGTCTCCTCTTCCTCCTCGTCCATGCAGCTTCTACAGAAATCGTTTGTAAAAACGCCAAGCTTTCTTGCATGCTTGCCTATAAGGCAGTGTCCAGTGATGACACTTACGATGCCGGTGAGATGTTTCCTATTTAGAAAGATCAGACTCTTAGAGCGATCCAGATCCAGCTTTGGCCAGATCTGTTTGGTCGCTAGAAATGTTGGTTCAACAGTCCATCTAAGGTCTGTTCTTTTATTAGCATCCAGCTTTAATATTGATTTGCACGTAGCGATAGGCATACGTATGCTCCCCTTTTCCCGTAGAATAGGTAGAGTGGTTCCATTTTTGGCGAGATCGCCATCTCCTTCCAGGAGATGATCGGATATCCTTTGTAGATATCACGTTTTTCTTAGCCAGGACAGAGCTTCTTTAATCGCCAAAATTTCCGCCTGGAACACGTTGCAGTGATTTGGAAGACGGAAGGAGAGGCTTAGATTTAGCTTATCTGAGAAATCATCGCCACTAACCCCACTATCGGTTTTAGATCCATCTGTGTTGAAGTGGATTGACTTGTTCTCCATGAAAGCATTTTCCTTCCAGAAGGATCTAGAGGGGAAGCTTACATGGAAGCCTTTGTCAAACCAAAGTTCAGGTATGGTGTAATCGATTAGGAATCCTCATATTAAGAATATTAGCGTTCCCAAATAAATTTTTTGTCCACTGTGTAGTCGTAGCTACTTGCCTGCTGAAGATATCGAGGGGTGTCAAGTGAAACAGAATGCCTAATGCCGCAGAAGGCGTAGACCGTAATGCTCCGCTTAGGCATAGACATACTGTTCTTTGGACTCTGCTGTGCTCGAAACGTATGTTAGAATGATACGCGATTACGATGACGTTGAAACGAAAGTTCAATTCACAGGGGGAACAATTGGAGAATTTGAAGCCAAATTAGGAGTACACCAAGGCAGTGTAGAAAGGCCGTTGCTTATTAAAGTTGTAAAAGATTGGAACTCATAATATCACATACAAAGAACCCTGGTTCAACGTTGATGACATTCTCTACACCTCCACCTTTATGACATTGCCAATGAAAGACTTTTCCACCCGTCATGACTTACATAAACCAAATCTATCTATTCATGGTTTATTTGTCGAATTTAATATGTAATCAACTCAGCTCTCTTGTGTAAATCTGAAAATTACTTTGAAATCAAAACCATCACATCATTCACCTGAGAGCTTATATGTTAGATCCATCAATCAATGAAACTACTTCTTCATGCTATTAGAAGAGTACCTGTGGATACTTCACATGGTACATCTCTACAAACTAATCCTCAAGTAGACTCTCTCTCGTTCCGGAGATTAATTGCAATTTCCTGCACACATTTCACAGTAAATCTCTTAGATACTTGGTATCTTCTACTGTTTCTTTTGATGCGAGGTTAATCGCATTCGTTTAATTTCATTCGCAACACTCTAGTGTGTTAGTTTGGAGAGGTCTTGAGATACTCGTATCTTATGGCATGACTATGCCATATCCATAAAACATCAGGAAGTTCATGGACACAATGCATCCACGGGTATGAAGACGTATGCGAGTACGAATGCGAGTACGAATGCGAGTACGATTGCGAGCACTCATTATTCGGTGTGGCAATGCCATCATCACCAGCATACCACATACCGTTGCGCTGTGCTTTATCATAAGGAAAGTTTTCATTTCTGCATTTTAGATAGTATATCTATCAGATATGCAAAGATAAAATACGTACGGGTACTTTGCTATTATTAGTAAATTTAAATGCAAACAAATACGATGATAAAGAGACAGAGACATTCTCTAAACGGTTGGCCAGTCGTGATGACAATGTTAATGTTTAGATACCGGGGAATAGATACAATGAACCTCTGGTTCGATACTTCGACAATCAATTGGAAAGTTCTTATTTGGGACGGTGAGCATTTGCATTCATGAAACGTTCATTGCTTTTGCTTTTGCTTTTCAGTCGGCGCATTCACAATGTAAACGTATAGATCAATTTTTGTACACAGATTGACTTGGTGTCAATAGAAGATACGAGTTAAGTCCAATCGGTCTTTGCAGGAACTGTACGGTAGTGAGTAGAAGTCATGACTTGGTAGACCAGGTACATTGACACCATATCTTATGTCACTCTACCATACATATTCAAAGGGGATACTTTGGAAACCCCGATAAAGGCCTGAACAGGAGAAATGTTATAGAATGCTTGTATCAATCTCAATGTATCTTCAAGGGATTTTAGTTTCCAAGGCAATCTAAAAAATGTTTAGCTTCACTGCATATAGTCAGTGGAGGATCGAAGATTACAGGCTATCTTCTCTGGGCCACCCGTTGTGATACTCTGATTAAAATTTATACGCTCATTAGTAGCACACTAAAAAGCAGTGATACTCGTAGTATTGGCTTGTAGATGTCCTCAACAAGGTATCAATGAGTATACCGCTTAAAACCATCCTGGTTGCTATAAATATCATAATTCTCAGGTAAGCGGCATCATATTCTTAGAAATTTTAACATAGCCCATTCAGAACTTAACTCGCTTTTATTTAAATGAGACAACCAACTGAGTCCACAGCTAGCTGAACATTAACCCATACCAAGAAGGGCCAATTTGAGGGCACAGCAAAGCTTATCAATATGAAGGTTCTATATGAGAAGGCTATCAATTAACACTCCAAAGTATGTATAGCGTTTGGCAGATGTTGAATATGATGGTTCGTTTAGTTTTTGTACGATGTGGGCTGCGAATGTGCAAAGCTTTGTTTTAGACGAGTTTAATATGAGCCCATTGCCGTGTCCCCTTCAACTGCCTTATCGAACTATTCTTGCAATTTTCTCATTCCACTGTCAAGACACCTGTGTCGAGCAACTATCAACTTATCATCTACGAACGCTCTTAGTGAGAATCTTCATAAGTAAATAAAATGAATAGATGTGGTCCAAGTTGCGACCCCTGTGGTACACCATAAGCAGCTGGTAGGTCATCGCTAGGCCAAGTGGTTTTGTATCCATTTTCCACGGATTCCAAGTTTACTTAGGGCTTACATCAGTTTTACTGGATTTAGTCGAACGCCTTGCTAAAGTTCATGAAATGCACTAATACATGGCGACTGTCATTACGACTTTCATTTACATTTGTATGGAAAATGCGTCCACAAGTTAACTTGCGGTTTAATTTTTTTTGAAAACCATGAAGGTTGTTTGAATATTTATTGACAAATTCAGTAGCCGCGTCATCGCGAATCCTTCTAAGCACTTTTCAACTACCGGAAGTATTGAAATAGGTCTACAACTTGCAATTCTGTTTTTAATTCCGCCTTTGTAGATTGGTCGTACCTCTGCAATCTTGAGTTTGGCTTGGTTCAAACTTCGATTAGTTACGAGTATTCTCGCGATCATTGCTGGAAATATATCGGCATGTACCCTTATGTCCCGTCCTCTAATCTGTACTAGTTGGGTCGCGTGATATTTGAGTGGCCTGACGTGACTGTATCGCAAACAGAAATTATCATGGATGGATTATGTTGTCTAAGAAGACATATTTTGACAACAAAGGTATCGGCGGAGTCATTACCGACTTTTATAGAGCAGGGAATGCTTTACAATGTAGTCCTGCTACAGAGGCGAGCTATCTATAAAGTCTGCCGAAATGTAAATGGGTGGTTGACGGCAGATTCATAGTCTCTTAAGTCACCTCAATAAAGATATATCATGTTACCGGCGTAGGTTTTAGGTGTATGCATCTTATACAAAATAATGAGACTGATTCTGAAGTTCAGGAAATCTACACTCTCAATATCTGGATAGAAGACAATGAGATTCCACAGACTGAAATCTGAAGGAAGGCTTTTGGCAAAATCGCACATAAGTTAATTCTTTTCAAATTCAACGTTCTGATGTTATTGATATTGTTAAGAACTCCCACTCCATAGACAACTTTCCAGTTTTTCTGATTTGCAATCTTTATAAGATGGTCTTAATTGGTTCTCAATATGGTGCCACAAAAACTTCCTTGAGATCAAAGTGTTTAACACTTCCTAACCGAACCAACTATATATCTACACAAGGTGTAGCTTCAGCTACTTCAATTATCCGTGATACAGAGCTAAATTTCAATTTGTTAAACGATGGTCCAAGAGTTCTCTGACCCTTATGTAACAAAATCAGTTTATATCACCTTTGCTAGGGACTTCTCCAGTATGCTAGCCAGGTATAGTCGCCTCACTATGAAAATCATATCTAAACCGTATCGAAACAGTCTAACACAGATTCATATGATTCGCGTTGCGCAGGCTGCCACTACATGCTGCACCCTCTTTTCATGGCTCTTGAACAACTTCAGGTGATAAATCACTCAACCTGTTAATGGACACCCACTTTCCAGATAGCTCCGTATTCCCTGCCGCCGCTACTAAAATTCATGGTCTGATTACAAGAGACAAGCTGCTATGGGTGCTTCATAGCTTCAAAGCATACGGGTCTGGGGAAGCCGGTATAATGCCTTCCGAGCTACAAATGTCTTCAGATATCATCCTGCCAATGCTAGGGAATATCACCAGGAGCTGCGTGCAAATGGTCCACATTCTCTTGCCAAGGAGAGAAGCTAAAGTACTTTTCATTCCCAAAGCAGGAAAATATTCTCGTGTTGTCCCAAAAACTCTAGGACCTATAAGTCTATCATCTTTCCTTCTGAAAACTCTAGAGCGACTGATTGATATCCATATACATACGATCTAAAATCGATCCACGACTTTTGTTTACGGCTCAACATGACTACTGTGAAGAAGTGGAAACGGTTCTATATTCACTGGCTAGCCACATCAAACAATCCCTACATTATAGAGAGTGCACAATGGTCGCATTCCTGGACATAGAAGGTGCCTATAACAAAAGTCAACATTGACCATTTTTGTGCTAAATAGCACGATAATCAACTCCAAACTGGGTGCGGCTTCTGCTAAAAGATGTGTTAGCAGAGGTACGCTGCAAGACGGTGTCCTTCTCTGGAACTTAGTGGTCAATGAACTGCTGATATACTAGGAAGCGGTTGGTAGCAGAGTGGTTACTATATCCATTTGAGGACAGCTTCTCAACACCATCAAATAACTCATACAGCAAAATCTTTAAAGATTAACCCATTGGGCGGATTGCTGTGGATTTGGTGTAACCTCCCATAAAACTGATCTTACCCTTTTTTCCAGGAAAAATAAAATCTAATTTTAGATCCTCCCTCAATCAACGGGACCGGTTTAGCTTTTCCTATACAGGGAAATAGATGGGTCTTATTTTTGACAGCAAACTAAACTGGAAATCTAACATTCAAGAACGAGTTAAGTAGCTTTATTCTCTTGCAAAAAAGTCATTGTTAACATTGGAACTTTAAGCTTACATTACTCACTATCTATACGTCTCGATGGTTGTTGTTTAGTGGATGGCCGAGATAATACAGTTAACTGCAGTGATTAAAGAAGTCCTGTTCCGATTGAAGACAAACATGATATCTACAAAGGATATCCGCATCTTTTCGGATAGTCATCCCGGGAGTTAGTTTCACAAAATTCTAAAACCGCCTTTGAATGCCGATTCCAGGAAATTGTAGGGCCGTCGAAGGCGTCAGGAACTACCTGAAAAAGGTAGAGGTATCATCGGTATACCAATCGCTACGTGAACTATACTCATAAAACTAAAGCTGGATGCTATTAGAAGAACAAACCTCAGGTGGACTGTTGAGCCTATATGCCTGGAGAAGAAACAAATCTCGTCAAAATTGGATCTGAATCGCTCTAAGAGCATCTCAGTGCTACCATAGGTATCATCACTGCACACTATCTTAGAGGCAAGCATGCAAGATGGCTTGGCGTTTTTGCAAGAGAGACAGTCGGTCAGACAGTCAGGTGCACCTAAAACATTTCTACACCTTCTAGATAGGATTCAAAACCGTGCGATAAAACTCATAGCTGATGCTAATATTACTTAGCCAACAGATACCCCCAAACACTGACGTGATGTGTCGTGACGCTGGTACCATTTCGCCCCCTTCAAACTCTTAACCGTAACACCAGTTTACTATGAATGTTCATCAGTACATCCTCAAGCCCACTTCGGACGTATTCTAAAATCTAAGTGATTAGCTAATAAGCCATACAACTCGCTTATGGAATGCCCTGCCGACCTCTCTATTTCATATTAATTATAATTTGCAAACATTTAAGACCAATGTACATCGGTACCTATCTTTTCTTCCTCCCTAAGATTCCTTCGCCCGCACTGTCTGCAAACATTTTAAGGATACGCGCGCTAATTACGAGTATACCATATATAAAAAAAAAAAAATCAATCTAACCAAAATAGACGTCAACGGTCTCTCGCTATGTTCCAAGAGTAAGAGGATCACAGATCCAGGTGGCATCACAATGGGCCAATAGGTCTAAGTGGGTTGGTTTTTCCAACGGCCGTTGTTTCTACCTAATAACCAGCCAATAGTAGTACGCAACTTACCAGTTGTAAACGTAGATCGTTTTTCAAGCGCACGATGCGTAAACATTGTTTCCACCGTTATTTATGTGCTGATTTTGTTCGAAAAGACCGACCAACACCGCAAACAATTCCTAGTGTAGTGCTCGTAGATAGGAACATATGTCACTAGTGTTTAACGCAAGTGCCTGCCGTGAAGGCTCAAGCCTAGGTCCACGGTCTTCGTATGAGTGATCAATATAATGCGTCGATCAGCGCTCTTCGGGTGAGTACAAGTACCAACCACCACCGGTACCAGTTCGAGGTCGTGCGTAACGGACTTCCACTAGTTAAATGGTAATATAGTGGCCAAAGACTAAAGACCTATGCTTCATCGGCCGAAAATATCGCGGCCGTTAATAAAAGTGTGGTCGTGAAGTAAGAATTGTCAATTCTAAGATGTTGGCATCAATCAGGACTGCAATTTGGACCAAATGCAGTTAACACAAGAAGTCTGGAGGGCATGACATACTAGTAACAAACTCAAATCTTCTTCCGAGGTGAGGAATGAGGCATGAGGCATGAGGCACTTCCCTTGGTGTTTCAATATGTTCAATTTCCCTAAGTTTTTCTTTATAGACAAAAGTCAGCTTTTGGTGTACATGGTACTCAGGCGGTGTCATAGGTCCGTACTTTTGAAAGGCTATTAAACTCACACGGTTACAGTTAACGGCCTGTGTGTCGATGATTTTGATTTGGAGAAAATCTGGTTGTCAATGCAACACCATATACAACGATGCAATTGAGGCCAGCTTCTTGCGAATTTCTTCATGCAAACGTTTCATAATTTCCTTCAGAAAAAAGCCCACCATTCATTCACTTGATGTCTGGTTTGCCTCTCGTACTCAAAAATATAGGTCTTGTCATCAGAAACGTATCATACGTTTGAAATATATATAAATGCTGGGTTGCAGCTAGCCTCGGAAAGCATTTCCTTCAATACATCTGGACACGCGTTTTTTTTTTAAAGACAATTTAAGTCCTTCCCTACCGGCGACACGTCGCAAGCCTAATAGATTAGTTAAAATGCCGTAAATGCATCCAATCGAGATGTTGTTCGTCTGCTAACTCATGCGGTTTACGACCCATGTCGATGGTCTACTGGAACGATCGTTAACGTCGAGGGCTTCACGACCACCTTCCGGTCTACCAGTCATATACCACTGTCTTCTTTAGAGCACCATTGCCAAAGCACTTTTTCAATATTTTCAGTATTTTTTTGCCGTTGATTTCATGCCAATTCGTTGCTCAGTTTTTGTATCCATTTCAGTATCTATTGCGAATGGGTGGGAATTTCAATAACAGTTGAACCAACATAACGAATTCAAATCCATCAGACGAGAGCGCCACATGTTGGCCATTCCTTATTGAACAAAATGGTATTGAGAGATTTTGAAAGACCCGATCTGCCTTGACAGTTCTAGAAATTGCAGCTGTTTCTCTAAAGAACTTTATCATAATTTTAGCATCCGGGTTAGATGTATTCGTATCTTAACTACAACAAGGTAGAATTCCGAATCATTACTGAATCACTGTTTTGCATCAATCCCAAAGAAAGACAAGTAGGTCTTTCAAAAGCGATGCTAAAAGGCCCCAATTTCCAAGCTTCCTTAGCATCGTAGTTAAGACATTGCTTCTAAATTTTGCACAAGAGCTATTCATCCTTCTCCTGTGTTGGACATGAGGGCGTATCAGGCTTAAGATGGTGATTTTAGCGTTGACTTGAAATTCGCCACCATAGTACTCGTAAGTAATATCTGTACCACTGTCTTCTTGCCTTTGAATCCATACTGTTAAAATGGATATCCTTTTACCTCAAAAACCGTTTTTACAGTGCTCGTTTTAGGTTAGCCCAATCGACTCAAGTTTTGGCCACCTCTGGAGTTCCACAAGGCAGCCATCTCGGTCCCCTTTTCTTTATACTAACAATAAATGGTCTAGATAGGATCATCAAACACTCATCTGTCTCCCTTTACTCCGAAGATACCAACATTTCCAAAACCATTTTCTCTCCCCATGACTCCTACCTCCTTCAATAAGATCTTGATAGTCTTTGAATCTGGTGCCTCAAAAATTTTTTGGAACTTAATATCCCCAAATGCCAATCCATCACCTTTTCACATAAGCGGCACCAATCTTCTCCCCAACTCTACCATCTCTACAACCAACCTATCTCCTCCGATTAATCTCTTCGCGACCCCCGCATTTTGTGCGATAGGGACCTCAACTTCCGTTTGCATAAAGATGGAATAATCCTTAAAGCCAACTCTGCACTAGATTTTGTAAAACGGGGGTCTAAAGAATTCACCAACCCATACATGAGCAGATCCCTCTCTATATTACCTTTGTTCGCCCATATCATCGTGTTCATATCTCGAGAATCGAAAGCATCCAGCGCCGTTTTCTTGGATTTGCTCTTCGAGGTATGCCCTGGCATGATTATTTTATTCTGCGCCCCTATCAAAAGAGTCTCAACCTTATTAACTTAGATACCCTTGAAGAACGCAGAGATGCAGCCGACTTTCTCTTCATTCATCGAGTTCTTTTAGGTCCGTTCTCCTTCACCCCAGTCCAATCAACTTCAGTTTTAGGTTTAAGTTTAAGTTTAATTTTAAGTTATAGCTTGCATTAAGCCTTCGACGTTAGCAAAATTAAAAATTGGATGAACAGAAGTGCATATTTTCTAGAAGCTGGGCGTGTGGTTGTTTGTGGCTCCAAAAGATGAAGATTCAGATCCTTAAAGAAAAGTCAGTAGCTTTGAGCAAACGGTGGGATGGGAACTGCTTTGCAATCATGTTTTTGTCTTTATCTCTAACCAGAACGTCGTTTAGAAGCCGAAAATCGGAGTTTCTTCGAAATTGTGTCCATCAGAGAAATTTCTCTGCCGATACGTGCACTGCACTGAAGTTTACCCAGTTGTTTCTGCGCAAGCCTAAGTGCTTGGCTGCATTTGCCCAGCTCAATTTTGGGACTGACCTATGACTGGTTTCCCATTCCATTGAAGCATGTTTGAGGGCGATTCTAGAGAATTCCGGACAGAATATGCAGCAAATGACAAGTCGCTTAACATGGAGTCTTCCAAAGAATTGCCAGCTGCGCACATTCTGAATGAATCTGAGTATGAATCTGACCGCAACGAATAGTCCTCATGCCCCATAGGTAATACGACCCAAATAGTTCATCTGAATGTCTCATCAATACCCATTCACACATGCCAATCCTCAAGGCCCCGAAACTTTCATCATAAACATGTGTCCATCGTAAAATCCAAGATCCTCTTGCAAATTGAATCTGATTTGCTCGTCGATCACTGGAAGAACTTGGCCCATTCACTTTGACTCTCCGTAAAAATTACAAAAAAATCCCAACTCGCCAAGGTGAAGTTGAGAATCTACTTGACTCGACTTGATCTGTGCGATTTCCATAAATTGCTTTCATCTCAAACTTTGCATAAATATCTCTTCAGGGCGTACGAGTAAATTAAGATAAATGCATTCTGCGAACTCAGTCACTTGAATTGGACGACGACGATCTTGCAAAAGAAACGACTACTTGCTACTCGTCTGAGTCGAGTTTTTGCTTCTTTTTTTTTTGCACTCTGCATCTGACAGTTTGCTGCCACTGTTGTGCTTCAGGTGCAAGGCTAACAGCTTTTGTTGCGAGCATTGTAGGAAGGTTATGGCGACGTGTCATCTGATGCTGTGTACCAATTCCACAGAGTCATTTTGCGTCAATGCCTATCCATAAAAAATTATTCGTCTACGTGACGCATGATTTTCTGGACCAATTGCTTGGAGATGGTAATTGCTATTGGCATTCTGGTCTGACACACGGACGATGGAAGAATTATGTTGTGGTGACATCGCCTTGGTACGGATCCATTCAACATTTCACTTTTGATTACGTAACGTTGCGCATAATGACAGTTGGGTGCGGCAAAGATACGAACGAGCTACGGATACAGGTATGGATACTCGTAGGTATGTTCATTACCCTTTAAGAGTGCAGGCGGGTTATATCATTTCCATTTTTGTTTTTTTTATGCTAAAATTGCGTTGGCTTTTGTAAGCCGATGTAGGAAAGTATCTTTTGTAACCGTAGGTACGAGCACAATGAATTTGATAAATCATATTGCGTCTGCCGCTGACAGATTGGAATTCGTTTTGCCTTGCTCTCAGCTTATGCTAATTACTCGATTAAAGTAAAAAAAAAGGAGGAAATTAGACCTGACAGGGATTGATGGGAACAAAGACATTCAAGTCACGTTCGAAAAACAACAATTTCGGACAAATCGCGGCAACAGGATGTGCATAGCTGACTCCCATTGTTCGATCAGCACCGATGAGTCAAACTTTATTCAAATAACGAGGATCACCGCCAAGTCTATCAAAAATCTCATCCAGCACGAGTTTCGAATTCAACTGTGATTGACGACTGTACCCAGTAAACTTTGGGCACCAAAAGATTCAACTAACCTTAAAGGTGATCGAGACCACTTTTCCCCCTAAAATTTATTGACCAATCAATAAATGCCAAACGATCGTGAAGATCATTGTTTCTTCGATCCAAGCGGCAACGAAACTGCATCCGTTACTAACTTGAATAATTACTGGTGGTTGCTTGAAAACTTTTCAAATCATGAAATCCTAAAGAAGGCTATTAACAATCGCCAGAATGTTGTAACAAGTTTCAAACATTTCTTCAAATATCACGCAAACCATACCTCAGACGGAACTTCAGTGTTGGCGCTGAACTGATCGCGCATTTGAAATACAAAAATTGCGATCACATTCTCGACTAATTGAATCGGATAATTGGGCAAAAAAATTCGACAAAAAAAAAATCGATAAATTAATTGTTACTTACGGATAGATGGTGTGTGGTGCTGGCTGATTATATATATTACCCTGGCCTTGATATTTGGTAGATTTGTATCTGCTCGCCCTGTTTTTACTTTCATTCGAGTGGCGTGAGTAGAAATGTTTTTATTTTTTTGGAGCCAATGGCAAAACAAATTTATGGAGTTTCTCAGCAGTGGAAAAGTATCTGATGCTGGTATTTCTTTGTCCCTTGGCGGAAAGTGGATTTTAAACGGTGACGAATCGAAGGTGAGATTTATCATTTGCCAATTGGATTCACTTCACAGGCTATGATCTTTATTTAATTGCTGAAGTTTAGAAAGGTATTTCACTCTTAAGTTTTTTGAGAAAGTAAACTATTTGTCATGGTCAAATGAAAATCAGGCTTTGTCGACAATGTTTTGGGAAACGAAATCATCTATTTGTTTCACTCGTACAAGTCCGGAGTAACTATCTATCGCATCATCATTTATAGCCTTTTGACGGAGAAGTACGCGTTGGTTGGATCTATTGCAGGATCCGAGAAAAAATTTCGCCAAAGAAATGCTTTAAATGACCCTTAGATGAGGAGCTCTTAGAGTACGCAATCGCTGAAGCTTTAGTTGAAGAGAGAACAGCTAACGAGATCGTACGTCTAGTAACGCAAAAACTGCACGCTGCCTGCGATATATCAATGCCGCGAACGGGGACACAAAACCGCCGGCGTCCAACTTCGATCAGCCTGTCTACAGGCACGAAGAAAATACCAACGGTCTAGACGCGATACGGATAGACATTTGATATTGAGGACAGCGTAAAAAGAAGCACGCTCCGCACTCAAATCCGCCATTAAGTCTAGCAAAAGATAGTGCTTTAAGGAACTTTGTACGCAATTGAACGAAAATGTATGGGGCAAAGCGTACAAAATCATAACCGCGAAGTTCAAAACGCCTCAGAGACCGGCACCAACTTGCCTGCTATTTCTCAGCAGAATCGTACAAACTCTGTTTCCCTCTCAACATGACGCAGCTCTGTTAAGCGAGATCGGAAATCGGAGAACTACGTGAACACATTCCTGCCTTAACAACCGATGAACTCACCACTGCAATCGAGAAGGTAGAAGATCGGAAAGCCCCTGGTCCAGACGGTATACCAAATAGGGCTTTAAAAATACCGATGAAGGCCCGCCTAGACGTTTTCGTCAGCACGTATGTATAATGCATGCTTAAGCGAGGGAATATTTCCGGAACAATGGAAATACCAACGGTGGGTATTATTACTAAAAGGAAATAAACCGCCGGAGGAGCCCTCATCTTATTGCCCGCTCTGTATGCTCGACACTATGGGCAAAATATCAGAGCGAATTATATGCAACAGACTACAGCCTATCATTGAAGCCAATGATGGACTCGCGGAATATCAATACGGCTTTAGAAAGGGCCGATCGACAATCGACGCGATTAAAGTCGTAATAGACAAAGCCCAATCGGCCATAGAAGGTAGACGATGGAAAGGAGGCAGTAAAAAGTACTGCGCCGTGGTTACACTTGACGTGAAAAATGCTTTTAACTCGGCGAACTGGTCGTATTTTACAATGCTTCGAAAGATTAAATGTACCGAAGTACATATGAAGATTGATCTGGAGCTGGAGTTACTTTACCGATAGGTTGCTCTCTACGACTCCGGGACGAAATTATATAAAATTACAGAGGGCGTGCCCCAAGGATCAGTGTTAGGTCCCTTACTGTGGAACGTGATGTATGACGACATTCTACGACTCCCAGTCCCCAGGGAAGCCGCCATTATAGGTTTCGCGGACGATATTGCTGTTGTAGTCGTAGCGAAACGACTTGAAGAAATCGAGTTGTATTGCAACGAAGCAATATCACTGGTAAAAAACTTGCTACTATGAGTTTAGACCTCGCGGAACATAAAACGGAATCCGTTCTCATTACGAGTAGAGAGCACACAATTATTTCCAGCTCATTTATAAAATACCTGGGAGTGATGACTGATGCTCGGCTTAATTTCAAGCATCACCTCGCAGACGCTTGCAAGAGATCGTCGAAAGCGATAGGCGTTCTTTCGAAACTCGTGTCGAATATCGGTGGCCCGAAACAAGGCAAACGATTAATGCTTGCGAGAGTTGTAGCCTCCATACAACTGTACGGGGCACAAATATGGTCTGACGTCACGAATAAAAAGACACACATGAAGGGATTCAAATCTGTGTACAGATTATGTGCACTGCGAGTTAGCAGTGCATTTCGAATGGTATTCCACGACGCGATATTGGTACTATCCTCTATGGTGCCAATCGATATCCTAGCTTTAGAAGCTAGACGACTTTATGAAAATCGCGTGCAAATCGGTCCATCCATAAATCAAGCGAAGAAATTCAAAAGAGGCTGCAGTATAGAAGCGTGGCAACAACAATGGGACGAGTCCCAAAAAGGGAGATGGACGTACCGGCTAATCCCAATGATTGAAAGTTGGGCAAAACGAAAACACGGTGAACTTACACAGTTCTTGACGGGTCACGGCTGTTTCCGGGAATATCTATTCAAGCGAAACCGTGTATCGAGTCCGTGCTGTCCTCGCTGCGTAAACGCGGTAGAATGTGCGCGGTATGCAAACAAGAGAGCTATATTGTTTGAAGAATTTGCTGAACGGCCAACACCGGAAAACATAGTTCATTATATGTATGTTGAAATCTGAAGACCTTTGGGCTGTGGTGAACCATGCAGCAGTACAAATAATGTGCGATCTAAGGCATTTAGAACAGCAACGGAACGCGAATTCGTTAAGCACCTCGTGACGACGGGAATAAACAGAAAGATTCCCCGGGAGGTGGTTTTAGTCAGTAAAAATCTGACACTACCAATGGATGTCGGACTATTGGTGCCTATGCAAGGTTTCCACCTTCCCACGCAAAAAAAAAAAGTCTTTTGACTCTTACTCACTTACTTGTTCTTAGATGACCCTACAGTCGCTAATGGATATGAGCCTCAACCAATGATCCTCTTTGGTTAGCTGGACTAACTTAGTTTAGTTTAGTTGGAGCAACAGCCTCCAGGAAAAGGAATAATCTTCCGTTTAAAACGAGTCACGAAATCGATATCTATCTTCTCTATTGCTGATGCCTCTGAGCCATAGAACGGGCCAGAGATGATTGGAGTCATAGAGTCTTGACAACGGCTTATTACCTAACCGGTTCCTTAAGCCAAAGAAATTAATAGCTGATTCAAAATTTGCACACACGAAAGAGATACTTCCTTGGATTCTGTCAATGATATTGATGTCACGGTGCATGCAATTAGTTTCGTAGGAGTTTTGCACAATTCTCTTAAGCTTGATGTTGCAGAAGGCACATTGAAGCACATCACCTTGTCCAAACACTATGTTCACATTGAAGGTCTCGGTGCGATTGCTTCTGACCTTTACAAAGCAACGAGCATTCTTCATTTTCATTCTACAGAATCTGAGGAGTTTGGCGTGGATGTCAAAACTAGACACGACTCTGTACAGCACGTACCTATAGATGCTGTTGGACGTCTCTAGAGTCTGTGTCACAATTAACGTTGATTCTTCGAGAAACATTCATGAAGCTCATCATAAAGTTGACCCACAAAACCATCTTTTGATCATAACGCAGGTTAGTGTCTTCATTTGAACCGTATTTAGACTAGTAAAGGGCCTGCAAGGAGTTGGATGGCGATGCGCTGCCCTTAGAAAATTATGTTCTAGACGAATTTGTCAAGGTCGGAGATCTTCATAGAGCAGAGATCATTTGAATCTCAGAAGTGGTTACTGTATTGCAACCTTACTCATTCTGTTGTAAAGAAAGCCCGCAAACAGATTCGTCTTTCTTTATATTCCAACAGCTCCTGCAGTGATCTTTGTGAGGAGTACTCAATCTCAATGTTTTTGTCAATCTCAATGTTGAGGTCTCAAAAGTGTGATCAGCCCTTTTGGTCATCATGAGACCATCTACAGTAGTAGAGAGAGCTTAAAACTGTGTCATGAGTTTGATGTAGGATATTGGTTACTTGATGATGCAAGCTGCCGACTATTCGTTTCTTGAGATCCATGTCTCAAGTACTTCGGAGCCCAACACAGTGTAGTTCTTTGCTTTTTGGCTATTTCGTTCAGAGATGCATACGAGTAGCTGTCGTAACCGCCTGTGACTTTATAAGATAAGCGATTTGATTGCTGTCTGTCTATGAATATGTATTGCAACATTCTTTCAGGTTATTGGAATGTAAGTAGCAACCTGATAAGAGACAGCTACGCTGCAGCATGTAGGATATGCCATTGTCAGTTTTAGAGCCGTCTTTAAAGATAGAGCTTGAGATTGGGATTGTGTTATTGAGACTGATTTGGGATTCTCTCCTTTCGTTCCTATCCAGAATCAGTTCATTGAAGCCTTCTCTTTAAATCAATTTCAGTAAGTTGAAAGTTGGTTGATTGGGGAAAGCTGAGATGCAGCGTGAATGAACACGCATAAGCCACACTTATTCTCTTTCCATTTCGCAGAGTCTCTGAATCTAAGAGCAAACTGCATGCCGCTGAAAATTCCTTGTATTTTAGGCAACTTCTCATCCCAGGAGATTTCAGTTGTCTTTCGGGCACGGCTTGTATTCAACCCGTCTCTATCTCCGACTTTGAATTTTTTATTCGGCTTTCACCTGATTCTCTGTCCCTGGCTTTGATCACGGCTTTGGCAGTAGCTCTGCCTATGGTTCCGAGTCTGTTCCTGCTAAATCTTTGATTATAGTCAGGGCTTTAGCTCTAGCTCTCGTTCTGGCAATTTTTGGCTCAGAATACAGCTCTGTATCTACATATAATAGCTTTGGCTATACACCCTGAATGACTCGAACTGTAACCAACTTCAGACTGCTATAATTTGCAAACCGTTCATGACAGTGAGCTCAAATTTTGACACATGACAGATAATTTTATTATTTACAAGCCTTTTAAACGATTTGAGTCTCAGTTGTGTTCAAAAATTTTTATTCGCGATGGAATTCAAACGTGATAGTGTGATTGCTTTATATTTGGCTGGAAAACCACAAGTAGCTATCGTTAGAGCCCTCCAGCACCTCAACGTGAATAAATCATTTGTGTCTCGAACCATAGCTCGTTACCGTGATACTGGCAGCGTTGCAAAACGCCATGGAGGTGGTCATAAAAAAAACAGCAACATCGGCAGAAATGGTTCGGAAAGTGAAGGCTCGAATTCAGCGAAATCCGCGTCGAAGTGGAAGAAAAATGGCTCGTGAGCTCAACATATCGTTGGAACGGATGCAACACAAACTGAAAAATGAGCTTCGGCTCAAGCTATTGCAGTTCCAAAAAGCACACGATCTTACACCGCAACAGAAAAAAGTTAGACTCGAAGGAGCGAAGGAGTTGCTACGCTTGCACGAAAGTGGTAAGTTGCCGAATTTGGTTTTTTTCGATGAGTCGCCATTTGTTATTGAGCAATATGTCAACAAACAAAATGACCGAGTTTACTTGCCATAGAGGTGCTTCGAAAATTGACACCTTTGGACGGCCATCAGAAAGCAGGCAGCACCGATGGTGATGGTTTGGTCGCTCTGCGCCGATGGTCGCTCTGCGCCAATGGTCACTCTCCGCTCGTATTTTTGGACCGTGGCGTCAAAATTAATGCGATTGTATACCGTGAAACTGTCCTAGAGGCAGTATTGAAGCCTTGGGCAAACAATCATTTCGGTCGGAGACTGTGGACATTTCAACAAGACTCGGCACCGTCTCACAAAGCGCGCTTCAACCACGATTGGTTAAAAAACAATGTTCCACATTTCATTTCTTCGACACAATGGATTGCAAATTCTCCGGATGCAAATCCGTTGGATTTCTCTGTCTGGGGTATTTTGAAGGCGAAGGTTGGCACTAAAAAATACCAAAGTTTGGACCACCTCAAACAAGCACTTCGCCGGGAATGGCCCAAAATACCGCGTTCAGCGTGCGATGCTTTCTTCGGCCGTCTCAAGGCCATTATTCGCGCCAATGGTGGACATATTGAAAATTACTGATACAATTTGAAAATTGATGTATTTTCCAAAATTTTTCGCTTTGGCGGAATAAAATTTAGCAAAAAATAAAACAATTATAGCTTTTAAAAAGTTGGAGTCCGAATCATTCACCCTGTATATCCGGCTCTTTATTTAGTTCTAGCTCCTGGATTTGGAAATAAAAGACAGCTTGATGAGCAGACGTTAGAGAGGTCCTTACATCGCTGATGATGCTCTTGCGGGAAGCCTGCACTTCTCTAGCATCAACTTGCTAGTTCCCTTTTTTGGTGGAGACCTCCAGACGGCTGTGCTTTTGGTTGGTCTAACGACCGTGCTGTAAACACAGTGTATCACAATAGGCTAGTGCTTATAACCGTCTTGCACTAGCAGAGGGCAAATAGAGCACTCTGTTTCGGTCGCCAATATTTTATTTTCAGCTGAGTTTGCTGTCTAAATAAGACCTAAACTCGAGAAACTCGGAGAGATGCCAATTAAGTTGGGCGGGATGGACAGAATGTTGTGATTTTTCTCGTTAAGTGGACCAAGTAAGTTTTTGATTGACTGGCACAGCCACCTATCGAAGAGCAGAAATATTGATGAATGTTACACAGTGCTGTGGTTACTTGTTTGGCACAAAGAGAGTTATGTCATCAGCGTAAGCTACGAATACTAGATGTCATCCCGCATCTTTTGATTTGGTAAGCGATTCATCGAGGGTAAGTTTCCACCTACACCTACTTGGAGTGGTCTTCCTTCATATTTTCTTCTTGTAGAGCAGCGATCAAATGTTGCATTTATGACTTTACTATTCAGAATTGAAGGAATTAAGCTGATGACAGAGTCTTTTATGTCTAGCTCTGGGTGAGGAGTAATAACCGAGAAAAGGAACAGAATACTTCTTAAGAAAGAGTGCTATTTCCATTGGTCGCAGGAAAGCGCGTAGTTGAGTCCCAACCGATTTTCCTGCCCTAAATGTTCCATCAGAGTTCCTCCAAAGTGCTTTCGAGGGTATTTAAGAGGAAGGGTAACAGATGATCTCCTTAGAAGGATTCCATATCAAAATTTCGTTCGGAAATTTCTAAGTCGGACACGTTATTCTATGCCAGACGTATTTACAGACAGCGTGTTCTTCACTTTAAGGATAATTAGAGGAACATCGAAATGTTGATATCTATGATGCCATAGCCAATACATTTGGTCCACCCTACGAAAAACTTGACATAGATGCATAAATCTTTGTGCAGATTCTGACAGAGTACTGGCCTCAATCTGCGGGGTTCTGTAAAGTCCTTTCATACTGTGTGAGTGTCAGAAAAATCACTCTCTATCAAAGACTCAGCACTGAAGGCCCTAAATAACATTGGAACCTATTTTACGATATTATAAATCCTTACTCTTTCAAGTAAACTAATCAAGGCCTCACTTGCCGTGGCTCTATACGAATATAAACAGAACGGGGAACTACTAAATGAAGTGTCATTTTTCCTTTGCTCTGGAATGTTGACCACGAACTTCTTCTGGAAAAAGAAGACCATGGATGCGGAGCTGCTGCTAATGTGTGCTGATATAAGTCAACTGGTGGTTCTTTTCTTTATAAAATACAAATTAACAAAAAGCTATCTAGGTCTCTTTAAGTGGCGTGAGCAAATGACACCAGTTTTGAGTGTGCAACAGGAGGCAGTTGCCCAAAGACCACATTAACAAGACAAGCTTGATCCCCAGGTCTATTCTAGATTGTACCGTCAACTTAATAACTAAGTAAAAGAGTAGCCTTTTCATCTAATGATTTCAGCGCAGAAGCTGCGTTAACGAGAGGAGAGTGAATCGAATTGGCACATGTCGAAACGCCCGTCACTTGAAATTCATAAAAAAATGCTCTTAAAGTGGCCTAAATGAACTCTTGCGGGTAACACCGACGTCGAAAAGTTTGCCTCACAATAAAACTAGTTCCACACGGTACATAGTCACAAAGATGCAAGGAACCGATAATAATAGTAGTCGTGGTATTACAAACTTGACCTTTGTTGTTTTCTTTTATTTACAGAGAGAGCAACCAATAAACCAAACCTCCATAATCTGATCGCAGATCAACTACTACTACGAAACTACCGGAAAGTACAGGCTGCGCTATCTGGGGTTTAGATGTAGAAATGTTTAATAAATTTAAGAAAAAAATAATAAATTCCGTAATGTTGCGAGTTTTTATTTAGTTTGGTCTTTCACAATTTATGTGAGCTGATACAAAGGTGGGGTCTCTTGGCCAATGTCTCAGGCGATATCGCGGGTAGTTCGCCTCGAATGTTGATTTTGAGTTTATTTAGAGTCTTCGGCTTGTTGGAATAAACTTGGCTTCTTAAATAGCCACACAGGTAGAAGTCCGAAGGAGTCAAATCTGAAAATCTTGGAGGCCAGTGCATATCACCCTTTTTCGACACACCACGTCCGGGAAATTGTTGCTTCAAAAAGTTCATTACTTAGCACGCAGTATAGTATAGCGCCGTCTTGTTCAAACTAGAAGTCTTGTAAACCTTTTTCACGCATTTGCAGGCACGCAAAGTGCACCAACATCCACCGATACCGATTGCCATCGACTATCTCTCCAACTTTAAAAAAAAGTGGCTCAATAATGGTTTCGGAGCAAAAACCGGCCCAAATAGTCGGTTTCCCATCGTGAAATGGTGTTTCAGGAATTATGTGAAGATTATCGGTTCCCCAAAGGTGACAATTTTGTTTATTTACTGTCGTAGAGGGGGAGAAATGAGCCTCGTCGGTTGTCAGAATTTGCTACCAAAAATCCGGCTCAGTTACAATCATTCAAATGACGCAATCCGAGTAGGGCAAGCACTTTGTATGGAAACATGTGAAGGTCTTACTTAAAAATCCTTCTTAAAGTGGTCTCTCTGATGTTTAACAGCTGAGATCGGTGGCGAAACGAGACACTTGGATTTTCGGGAACACTCTCTTTAACAGCTTCATTGAAACGACGTGGATGCTGTCTAGCATATTCTTAGCGATTCGTTACAGACCCGTGCTCAATAAAATTTGAGGCCAAACGACGAATTGTTTTGTCGGAAGGGACAGAACGATCACGATATTTTCCACGATATGGACGGTGTTAGCTCAACTGACCAACTGACCAATAAATTCAATGTAAAGTGTCACTATTTCGGTGAAATTGTACAAAGTTGTACTAAATTGACGTTTCCACATTTCATATCGAAGCTCCAGACGACACACGTTGTATTTTTTCATATTTCATGTTATTCCCACACATAATTGTTTAAATTTTATAATTTGTTGAATAATTAAGAAACCACAATCAGAATAACTTACAACAAATATGCTTTTCGTATTCTACAATAGTAACACTCTACAACTCTGTCAAACCAGCATGCTGGTCAAAGTCCTTAAAAGGAGCGAATCAGCTAGACAGAAAACATTCAGCAGATCTGATACACCTACGAGTATACGGAGTCAAAACCGCAGACATTCTCTGTCATACTTGAGACTCACTTCCCAGCTAACCTGATCATAAACGACTTACAACCAGGTCCTAGTATTTAAGCCAGCTGCAACTCCGAAAGGAATCCTTACTACCATTGCGATACATACTAAGCCCCCGAACAGTACCAAAAATACAAGTACACCAGGAGCTTTAGACCTATCCATCTGATAGTCGAGCTCCATGTACGCAAAACTGCCTTACGAATGCATCCCCTCCTCAAGATGAATGAGGCCTACCAACGCAGGAGATCCTGCGTGACTGCATTTCATAATCTGGTGGCCAGAATTGACAGATCACTCGACAAAGAGGGACTACATTTTCATTGACATTGAGGGTGCTTTCAATAATAGATGACACCCGTACAGCGGTGTCTCGCCTCTTCTACTACGGATCATGTTGATCGATTTACTGCTGAAAACTCTGATGCGCTAAAGCATATGCAAATGATGAAGTTGCACTATCTGTTAGATCATGTCTAGCAACTGTCTGCCTATAGGCCACGTATCCCTAAACGTGTTCGAAGACTGGTGCACCAGAAACGACCTTTCCGTTAAACTCCTTAAATCCTAGCTTGGTTTCCTGACAGGCCTAACAAATCTAGTTTTTTTTTTTTTTGTCATAATGCGCGCGCTCAAGGGGTCTGTTACCCTTAAAATGGGTGTACACAGCGCGGGCGAAGGAAATTTAGGGGGTACCGATTTACATTGTTTTAAAATGTTCGCAAGTTATAACGACCAGGAAATACAGAGATCGGCAGGGCATTTCATAAGCGAGTTGTACGGCTTAGAAACGAATCACGATATTTTCGAACACGTCTGAAAATGGGCTTGCGGGTAAACTGATGAGCATTCATAGCGAGGCGGGTGTTACGGTTGGAAGTTTAAATTGGTGGAATGCTACCGGCAATTTCAATCGAGCGCTGGTGGTGTAGTGCTTAAATGCATCTCCATATGAAGCTAAGTACTCAGGTGTTATCCTGAATAACGAATTTCATTGGCCTAAACCTATTGCGTCAAAAACCTCAAAGCCGCTGCCGCCATTTCTCAGTGTAAAAGAGCTTTCGGCAAGAAGTGTGTCTACTCACCGAGGAGAGTCCCTTATATCAACGCGTTTTATTAGAGAAATTGTGTCCTATGTGTCAGTTGTCTGGGGTTGCAAGCATTCATGAAAATATGTCATTGCTGCTACGAGTATTACCAGACTTAAAAAAATCGTCGGTTTCGACTGCATAAGGAGCTTTCTAAGAACGCCTGGTTTCATTCTTATATCTTACATACAATATGCACTGTAGTTTTGATTACCTTATTACCCTGACTGGTCTGATGGACATGCCGTTTGATGCAACGACAGCTTACGCTGTGAATATACGAAATCGTCTTTAACTGTCCCCTTGAACTGTTCCGGTCAGAATTTGTACCAAGAAAGGTATGTAATCGAGCCTTTACGCATGGCTCAAACGATTTCACTCGACGTTAGAAACAGAGATATGCGATCTTGATGACAATGGACCATATTGTGAAGAATCGCCAATGAATTTGTTGGCAAGACTCAGAGAAGAATTCCTCAATACCTGGATCTGCGTTAGGACTGATTTGTAGAACATCGCTTCTTAGAACTTCCATTGACAGTCAGATTTTTTAGATGGCAAGACTCTGCGGGATGCCCACATACTCTCTAGGAAGTCAGTAATTTGCCAGGCTGTAGAAGTTGTGGTGGGTACCATAAGTACTTTATCACTAATGCGTTGTTAACTCATCAACTCAACATAAAAATTGATCCAAGACTTCTGTCAACGGTTCAACGTGCCTACTGTAAAGGAAGGTCGATGGAAATGGCTTTGAATTCACTGACTAGCCATATTGAACGATCTCCATAATGTAGCGAGTATATAATGGTTGCTTTCCTGGACATAGAGAGACAACTTCAACACATCTGCAATCACGACTGCGCTGTCAACTTTGCAGGTAGACGACTCACTTGGGGAGTTGGTGGAGTGAAAAGTAACCTCCTTGACTGCCAGAATGCGTTGCTACTGCAACAAAGGATATGATGCCTTGAAGTCTGTTCATATTTAGGCAAACATGCCAAATTTCAGTGCGATACTGTCTTTAGTTTTGTTTTGACAGCTGATTGTTGTTGACGTGTTTGGCATCATGTTGAGTATGGACAAAAACGATTTTCGTTCTCTCATAAAACATTATTTTTTGAGAGCCAAAACATCGATGGAAACAAAAGAAAAGTTGGATAAATATTATGGGGCTAATGCTCCGTCAGATTACACCGTCAAATATTGGTTTCGAGAGTTTCGTGGTGGTCGCAACTCCACTACCGATCAAGTCCGCAGCGGCAGGCCCTCCGATGCGGTTACAGAGGACAATGTCAAAAAAATACATGAAATGATGTTGGCTGACCAGAAAGTGAAGGTGCGCCAGCTAGTAGATATCACAAAAATTAGTACGCCATATTTTGGGCAATATTCTGCATATGAAAAAGTTATCCTATCGCTGGGTGCCACGAATGCTGACTCCTGACCAAAAACACGAACGCGAGAGCACTTCAAAAGAGTGTTTGGACTTGCTGATGCGGAATCGGGCGGATCCCTCGGATTATTATGTCTTTCCAAACCTCAAAAGATGGCTCAGCAATAAAAAATTCAGCTCACGCGAAGAAATCATCGACGCCACGGATTAGTATTTTGCAGACCTTCCGAAAAATTACTTTTCGAACGGGATCAAGAAGTTGGAAAATCGCTGGAATAAGTGTATCAAACTAAAAGGGGACTATATTGAATAAAATAAAAAAAACATTTTTTCATTCCCAAGGAGGTTGCTTTTCACTCCATCTGGTATAGAGAGTACAGTGGACAAGTCCTTTGTCTCAATGCTCTGCTTTGACGGAAAAAAAAGTCAAACCAAGAGCCCGACTTCTGGGAAGATAGCAATGATAGTTTTTCCAATTGTTATGTTTCAGCAGCTGTCAATCCAATGGATGTCAGATGTCAAAATATTCAGTAAGATTTGCCATTTCATCACGCATCGTTTTGCGCTCGCCGGCTCAGTTATAAATACGCTAAGTGAATTTCGTCTTGAGGTCGGTCGTCATCATGGCTTCAGTGTGCAGGCAATTCGTCGCACCGTGGATCTCAAGCTACCAACCAGACAAATATTGGTGCGAAACGAAGGAAACATAGCCGCCGCAACGGCCAGTATCGTAGAAGACCCGGAAATATTGATTCGTCGCCGATCTGCTGAATGGGGCATCGCAAGACAATCAACTCGGCTTATACGGTTGGATTTGGGCCTACAACCGTATAACATTATGCTGACGCAAGAATTGACGCTTGACGACCATAGACAATATCATGAGTTTGCTAATTGGGTGCTGGAAATGTTGGCCAGAGATCCGGATTTTGGTCAAAAAATCATCTTCTCGGACGAGGCCCATTTTTCGCTCAGCGGCTATGTCAGCAAGCAAAATTGCCGTGAACACAATCCACAAGTGTTCTGCCAAGCATCAATGCATCCACAAAGATTGACTGTTTGGTGCGGCTTATGGCATGGCGGCACCATCGGACTTTCTTTTGAAATGAGGAAGGAGACACCGTTACCGTCAATGTTCTCAGGTATAGAGCGATGTTAACCGATTTTCTATGGACAGAGCTGGATAACATCGAAATATGTGAGCTCTGATTCTAACAACACGGCCCTGCATGCCATACAAGCAACGCAATGCCCGAAGTAGTGAACTATAAATTTGGCGACTGGGTCATCTCACGGCGTTCATCAATTGGCCGCCGCGATCTTTCGATTTATTTTCTCTGGGACTACGTCAAGTCCTTAGTCTACGCTAACTAGCCAACCACTTTGGACGAGCTAGAGGCCAACATTCAACACGCTATTGCCGGAATAACGCCGCACATATTGGACCGTGTCATCAAAAATTGGACCGACCGCTTGAAGCACTGCCAGCTTAGCCTAGGCGGCCATTTGAATGAAATGCTATTTCACACATAATGGCATGAACGTAGCTTCAAAACAAAGTCAGAATCAATTTTATATCTCACACTGTTGTTGCTTTATTGAAAATTTTCTTTCTAAATGAAATTTTTTCTAAATAAAAAATAAACATAAAAAAGTTCCTTCTTTGTGATTCTCACGCTTTCATATTCGCACATGCGATGCGCTTCCGATTGGTTCGAATTGATTTTTAATTTGTTTTTCTGTTTGTGTTTATATTAAATTTATACCGTTGAAGTCCATATCATATTTAAGCTAAACAGAGGGTTCTAAAGATATTTACTATTCCCTTAAACATTTTGAAATAAAAATCAAAACTCTTGAATAGTAATGAAATGACATAATTGCCACACGGACTCTCAAATTTGTTTACTTCGAGTATGAGCATGTTTGCCTTATAACTTTGATTGCAAAACACAGTTAAATACTCCATGACCTGAATTCTGCAGAAATGTATCTCTGAATACACGAAATACCGGCGGCGTTGCTGTTATATGTTTTATGTTGTCAAAACTTGATTTTTTGTAGTTTTCGGGTAATTAAGATGTGTCCATTTGATTTTGAATTGTTAGCAAACGCAGAGTGTCACAAATGTCTCCACTAGTGCTGGTTGCTTTGCCAATATACCAAGACTTGGACTATTTAATTAGGACACAAAAGCTGGAAGGAAATATTGAGACTTGGTCAAGCAATGCATTGCTAAAAGTCTTCGTGGTTCAAATCGATATTCATGGAAGCAAGCCAAAACTAAAACAAGTGTCAACTGTTCATTGCATCAAACCGCAATTTGTGATATAACCTTTTAAATCTCCAGAGCCGTTGCATCATTAAATGCAAATGCAAATTCATTAGGCAAAATACTGGATGTTCTTGCTAGAGGCTACTACTTAGAACCGCTTCTATGCAATACCCGTATTAGTCCAAGGTTTGACAAAATTAAGACCAAGCTTAAATGATAAACAAGTTTGGTTGCCAACTCATGTTCATTCGAATAAATTTGTTTTTTTTTTTTTTTATTTGCAAAAGATCAATCAGATTGGCATCAAACACTATCCATTATCCAGCACTCTTAACATACATTGCGTCATAGATACGAGTACTACAAACAGCCGACAAGAAGTAGAGTTACTTCACCGATTATATGCATTGTCTCACTTGTATCTACGTCTTGTAATTTCTTTCATTTTGTTTTTATCCGTACTTTAGCAAGGAAATTAATATCGATCATGAAATCGGCGAAGAGTTATGCAAAGTACGAGTATCGTATGTTTAGCACGAATGCGGTAGTAGTTCAGTTCATAACACAATTGGACAACAGTTTAGTAATGCTACCACCATTCGTATCATGTGCAAAATGCCCTATCAACTCAATCTATTCCATTGAGGACACTTTAAGTGGTTTCTATGAATTTGGATTTCAATCTTTTTTGGACAATCCAAAGATGAATGTCACAAGCATCTAGATAAATGTGGGAATCCATTTTGTGGAAAATTGCAAAACTTCAAATCCGCATATTGAATTGCGATTCGGTGACTTAATCTCATTACAACTTTATGTTCGACTATGAAAGTGAAATCTTAAATCTGCCGCGCACTTTGTACTCGTATAGAGGCTTACTCGTACGAGTAGTACAGTGTCCCCGTGTCACATAACAAAAATATTTGTATCTCACGACATGAACTGGTTTGTCAATATCATTGATGTCAAAGTTTTGGAAAAAATGAAATTCATCAACACTCACCGTAATTCTCAGTAGATGCATCTTAATCCTTAACTTTGCACTCAATGTCACTTGTTTTTTTTTTTTTGTTTGTTTTTGTAATCCTTTGTTATCCTTTCACTTTGAGTTCGAATCTGAGTCAGGTACACTGACAGTCACAATTATTGCACAAAACTACTTGGTTCTTTGTCACTATGAAATGCGCGTGATTATTCGTATCTGCGCGACTCACTTGCTATGTACTCCACTGCGTAATGATGTGGGCTGGGTAGCTCCAGTTGGGTTTTATACTGACATTCCTTCTACTTTAGTTGTTTAGGTGGCCGTGCCAGAAATGGGGGTAAAAAGAGCTTTTGTCGTGCGTCCATAGCGATACCGGTAAAACGGCGTGGCTCAGAGGTCTGACTTCGACAAAAGATTTTCCAATTCAAATGGTGCGACACGACGCGGTGAGCTGATGTTAAATATCGGTGCGGTCGGTGCGGCATAGTTTGAATGCAAAAGTGATTAAAGCGCAATTGCTGCAGAGTAGTGTAGTCCAGTGGTGAGGCAGTGGTATGTGCAGTTGTGATGATTGGGATTCCAACATTGGGCCAAGAGGTTAATAGAGAGATTTTAGAATTTGAAAATAGCGGTATTGTTATGGTTAAATGCGGTTGACAGTTGACACCGGTTTGTTTGGTTCTAGGGTATGTTACATTCTGTCTAAAAAAATTATTAAATACGAGTATATCATAGATTCACTAACAGTACAGGGAATGTACGTTTCTGTTGGATATGACGGTGAAATTGTTTTGAACGATACATCACGAAGCGTAACTACAGCAAGTATACGGACTCCGCATCTCAATATTCCAAAGGGGACGTGTCGGTGTCTGGATCAACTAGCAGCCAACCGAATTGACCATGTTTTGAACGATACGAGTCACGCTTTCAGTATTCTCGATTTACGAAGCTTCCAGCAGTGACTCATATTTACATCTGTGTTCCAGCCAAGGTACGAATTTGAATAGCAAAGACGTACATACTGCGTAGAATACTTAGAATCCACAATTGCAGGACAAAGCCATGATCGCATATTCAAAAATTTCATAATCAGCTTCAACGCAGCTAATATTGGTGATGTTATAGAAGCGCCGTAACTGCCATCAAGTATTTCAGCTGACTAGCACCACGAAACTCCTGATACAACACGGTAAAACCAAAAGTTTTTCGACCATAAATGAAGGAAGACATAGCTACGGGAATAAATTAAATGTAGAAACGCGTAGACATCGAAAAGAAAGTCTTGAAGTAGCGTCCTAGTCCTAGTCCTAGTTTATGGGCATGGGCGTTGCACTGGCGTTGCACTGAGCGGTGTCAATCTGTCGATGCTAAGTTGTAACTGCATCCACATCAATTGTGCTTATAAGCAAATAAGTTGAGCCGGAAAAAAATGCAACATCATAGAGTCTTATATGTGACCTAATCTGAGAAGGAGACAGATCTGCCATCATGCAGACAACAGACGCCAAACTGGGCCCATCGCGATCCCTGTGGATGTTGAATTTGTCTTCAAATGGTAAAAACCTAGTGGAACACCCAATTTCCCTGCAAAAAGGCAAGAAGGCCTTTGAAGTTCGTGGCGTCTATTTCCTCTAGGTTTTCGAAAAAATTATTCCCTAAAAATTCATACAGTATGTGTGTTAGGTCCTCAAGAGCTTGCAGATCACTGCAGAATCTGCAAATACTCTGACAATTTGAGTTCCTTTGCGTGTGTCCGCAGAAGACAGTGTCCGATCAGGATCCCTATTACTGTCCTAAGCTTATCTCTATTTAATGTTATTAACTCTCTAGATCTTTTGCCGTCAAAAAGTGGCCAGAGAGCCTTGGATACCCTGTGTCCTTCAAGACTTACTGCCACCTTAGGTTGGCAGTCTTTGTGATTTTTTGCTCGATAGTGGTTTGATGTTGGCAACCTCACTATTATCGAGTAGAGCTCCTTTTCTTGCAAGCTCATCCGCTTGTTCAATTCCTTTTATATTCCAGAACGGTCTCACCCGGTTTTGACTGCATAATGCCTTGAGCACTGTGCGACAGCCCCTGACTGTATCAGAGTTGACGTTGGTTGATTCCATTGCCTTGAGTGCGGCCTGGCTATCTATGTAGATAGCGATATCTCTTCTGGATACCGATCTCATCTGCATTAGCTCAGTTGCCCTAAGGACAGCCAGAACCTCTGATTGGAAGAGACTGCTTGCGTCCGGTAGTCGTATATACACTCTTAGTTCTGGGTTTTCTGAGAGGATACCAGAACCTGTTCCTTCTTCTGATTTCGAGCCGTCTGTGAAAATAGCAATTTCATTTGTCCTGCTTATTGCTTTTTCTACCAGTCTTCTCCGGATGTATTATATCATACGGAATGTCGAGGTCGACCAAGGAAGGAATTTCGTCGGTTAGAATTGGATTGCCTGGCAGTAGCTCCGCTAGGACCGTGCCGTGTCCGAAATTACTGCTGTTGAAGTAACCCAGATTAGTGAGTCGTATCGCACTGTTGCCAGCAAGTTTTTTTGATCTGTAAATCAAGGGGTGCTAGGTGCAAAAAGGTGTACAATGCTGCCATTGGGGTGGTACCGAGCGCACCGATAACGGCTATGGAAGCCGTAAACCGTTTTCATATTTCTTGCTTTCCACTATGCTAGTGCGCCGTATGTAAGTATGAGTCTTCCCCCCATCGTAATACCACAGCCAGTACGGTTTTAGGCCCCAAATTATTCCTACTGTTCTTTTGCAGATATGCCTTTTTGATTCTTTCCGCTACATAAAGATTCCAACTCAGATTTTTTGTCCAGTATCACACCCAGATACTACGCGCTGTCCGAAAGGGACAATTTGGAAGTTTGAATTGATGTATCTTCTACTTTCTGGTAAAAAGAACCAGTTCCGTTTTGGAACTTTTGAGGCCACAGCTTTTTACCCAGGTGCTGATCGTCTTCAGGGCAACGCTTAAAATATTTATGTATTTTCCCTGCACTGCTATGACCACGTTATCTGCGTATGCCATGGCACAGAAGGAGGACGTATGACAGATGAATTTCCGTGACTGAATCCGGGGGTTAGGGTTAGCCTCGTAGACACCTTATATGTGGTACTCTAGGCTCAATGAGAATTATTAAGCGCTAGTCATGCTATTGAAAAGGGGGTGGCTGCGGATGTACTTTTATGGGTCAACGGCAGCTCTCATCATCCATGACGCCTACTTCTGATGGCACTACAGTTCGGGATAAACCTGGGCCTCTACTAACAAGCCTCTCAAGTTAGTCTGGTCTTTAAGAAACTGCCTCCAGTTGCGCACTTCAAGTCGGTTGAGATCAATTCTAAGGCGTTGTCCCTCTTGGTTAGATTCGTGGACTCTGTGGGCCAGAGCATTGATGTTCATTCACTCTACATGTCCTAGCCATATCAGGCGACTGATACGTTGTTTTCTGGCTAGGTCAATGGGACTGTACTCGTACAGCTCGTCTAGTTCGTCGTTGAATTTTCTCCTCCAAAGCCGAGTATTGTTCGAAGGATTTTTCTCTCAAAACGACTGAGCAGGTGATCAAGGTCGTCTTATATAGAGTCTTCATAGTTTTTCGGGATAGAGCCTTACTACTCAACTCTTTTCTTAGCTGAAAGAAACAGCAATTGGCACGAGTGAATTTTCGTTTTATTTCTGCTGAGGTGTTGTTGACAGAATTCTTAACAGATCCAAATTAGACAAAGTTCTTTACTTACTTACTTATCAGGCCGGCAACCCTTAGAGGGTCAAAGCCTGAACAACTGTAGCCTTCCATCCATTACGGTCCCGGGCGTGCTGCTTCCAGTTGGAAAGACCAAGCTGAATTATATCCGCGATTGTCTGATCTTTAAACCGGAGGTTCGGTCTTCCTTTTCTTCTCGAACCTGGGGGCTTCGATTCGAAGACCATCTTAGCTGGAGTATAATCGTCTATCAGCACGATGAGGGCGAGCCAATGAAGTTGAAGTAATTTTGCCGTCAGTTGTATGTCCATATCTTTGTACAGCTCATAGAGTTCGTGGTTGTGCCTTCTTCTCCATACGCCCTTCTTACAGGCAGGACAAAATATTCCACGAAGGATTTTTCTTTCAAAAGAGCGTACAACTTGTTCCACTGTCTTACTTATCGTTCAACTTTCGGCTCCGTAAAGCAGAACTGGGAAGGTCAACGCTTTGCAGAGCATGATTTTAGCTCTTTGCGTTAGGAGTTTTGATTCAAGTTGTTTCGACAGACCGAAGTATCAGCGGTTGCCTTGGGTTAACTTCGTCGAATCTCCGCCATGTCACGAGGTAGGTGAAATCCTTGACTACCTCAAAGTTGTAGCGGCCGATAGTGACATTTTGTCCTAAGTGATGTGCGACGGAACAGTTCTTTGTCGACAGCATATACCATATTTCGTTTTTTCCTCATTCACTTTAAGACCAGCTCGTTCAGCCTCTTCTTCAATTGCCGCAAAGGCTGCAATTACGGCCCGTTGGGAACGAGCGACTATTTCAATATCATCCGTGTATTCCAGAAGCTGGACGGACTTGGAGAAAATAGTACCTTCCGTGTTGACTTTTGCTCGTCGTACTATTGTAAATTGAAGAAGTCACACGACGGCGCGTGTGAAATCAGCCGAAATCGGCTGCAGGTTTGGAATAATTCAGAGGTTCTACTTCCATACTGCAGGGCGCATCGGGAGTTTTCCAGTGTTGTGCGACACATCCAGATCAGTTTTCCCGGGAACCGGAATTCGGCCGTCGCATTATATAGCTCGGTGCGATGGATGCTGTCATATGCGGTTTGAAGTCGATGAAGAGGTGGTATGTGTCGACTTGGAACTCGTTGGTCTTTTCCAGGATCTGTCTTAATGTGAAAATTTGGTCTGATGTCAATTTGCTGGGCCGGAAGCCGCACTGGAATTGGCCGATTTGTACGGTGCAGTATGGTTTCAGGCGTCACATAGTACACTGGTTAGGATCTTATAGACGACGTTTAATAGGGATATGCCTCGATAGTTGTCATAGGACATAGGATCCCCCTTCTTTTAGATAGGACAGATAGAGCTGATATTTCAGTCGTCAAATGATCTGGTGCATGCTCCTTGTCAAAACATTGGCTCCGGCTTTGAACAGCTCAGATGGCAGGCCATCCGAGTCAGTGACTTTGTTTTTCTTCAGCCGACTTCTTCTAAGCTGGGCGGGAGTACTAATTTCTCGACTGGAGTTGTGTTCTCTTCTTTCCCTATTACGCTGGAAGTGTTGCTTTAATACAATTCCCCGTTGGTCAGTGACGAGATTATCTTCGCAATTTCAACGTTCTTTGAGACTCCATTTAAGGCCACTGGCTAGGTTTTTGGCCTTTTTTTAAAAAAGCTCCTGGTTTCTTTCCTTCTCCAGCAATCTTCGATATCCGTGAGCTAGGAGACTGCAAAGGCTCTTTTCTTTTTCTGTAGTAGTCCTTTCTTCCTCCCTTCTTCTGGACCTATACTCAGTCGATGCTGCTCTGGTGATGCGTTCTAACGTTTTTCTGTATGCCACATCTATTGCCTTCTTTTCTTGCACACATTCATCATCATACCACTGATTTCTTTCCTGGTGCGGTTGGTAGCCTGAGGTGTTTTCGGCCACTTCCTTGATAGAAGTGCAGCAATATGACCACATGTTGTTGAGGTTTGTCGTAGGCAATGACATATTGGAGAATTTTTCGTCCAGGTGCTATCCAGCTATTTCCGATGTGCGTAGGTGTCCAATGTTTTTGGATGTTCCTGCAGCTTACTTTCAGCTTACTCGGTTAAGTCGACTTTGACGCAGCATTGAGCGTTTTCAATCATCATTCTGCACAGTCTAGATGCTCCACTAGAGATGTCGAAAGAAGAGACGGCCCCGTAGTGCTTGTTCGACAGAGAATGTCACGGCTGTGACCGAGGACCGCAGAGAGAGTCCACAAGCTTCGATGAGGCAATGATGCACACAATTTGGCATCAGCAGACGTTCGTTGCGTCGAATTTTAGTGAAAGATTTGAACATATTGCCTTATATGTAAACTGTAAACTGTTCACCATTTGCTGCCTGCAGCTCTGTTAAGCCTGATGCAAGAAGAAGATGATTTCGTATTCAAAATCATTATGAACGACGAAGCCCATTTCCACTTGAGCGGTTATGTGAATAAACAAAATTGAATTTCTGGGGCACGGACAATCCACATGAAATGCACGAAGAGCCATTGCATCCCCTGAAAGTGACTGTTTTGTGCGGCATTTCCAGTGAAAAAGTGATTGGTCCTCAGTTTTTTGAGGACGCCGATGGCACCACCGTAACCGTAACTGGTGAGCGCTACATTCAGATCTTAAACGGGTTTTTTTTTGCCGCAAGTTCCTGAATTGGGTCTCGAGCATTGTCGGTTCCAACTTGACGGAGCAACCGTTCACACAGCTTGGGCAACGATGAAGACTTTGAATCACCAATTTCCAGGCCTTGTGATTTCCCGTTTTGGCGATTTGAACTGGCCGGCGATGTGACGGCGCCAGACTCTTTTCTTTTGGGGCTTTTTGATATCACGCGTTTACCACAACAAACCTTGCACGCCTTGAATGCCAACATTGAAGAAGAATCACTAATTTGTAGCCAGGTGTTTAGTGAGCAACAATTCAAAATGCCTTAAAACGAGCACCAATGTGCATCAGGAGCCATCATCTACGCCATCAAATAAACTTTTCGTCCAAACAGGGCAGCCAATTCACATTATCACATTACTTCTGCCCCACATTGCAGCTCCTTTCCGTAAGTACTGTCATATGCGGCCTCAAAACAGGTGAAAAGATGGTGGGTATCGATTTTAGCTTCTTGAATTTTTTCCAGGATTTGCCGGACTGTGAAGGTTTGGTCGACTTTCCTGGTCTGAAACCGCACTGATAGGGACTAATCAGGTTGCTAGCGAAGGGTTTGAGACGTCCACATAATATAGCAGATAAGATGTCGAGGAGGCTTGTACCTCTATACTTGGCGAGGGAGTCTCCTTTTTTGTGGATCGGGCAGACGATGCTCCGATTCTAATCAAAAGGCAAGAGTTGGTGCATGCTCTACACAAAGTCATTTCCAGCAGCTTTGAATACCTCGGCCGGTAAGCCGTTAAGTCAAGCTGATTTACTGGATTTTAGCTTAGATATTGTTTGCCTTACTTCGTCCTGATCAAGTGGGCGGATGTTTTGGTTATCATTGTCGTAGTTGAATGGTCTATTCTAGCTGACGGCCAAGAGTGTTGGGCTTCTCCCCCGTTATCCAGCCTGCAAAAAAGTTTTTCCATATTCTTAGCACCGACTGTGACTCTATTATAAGGTTTCCTACTTCATCTCTATAGGCTTCTACACGGCTTTTCTTGCCTTGACACGTTTTTTACTTCTGGGTAAAACGTACGTACGGTATTCCTGGAATATGATCTCTCAATGTCTTCGATCGCGCGATTCTTGTGCTCTGTTTTCTTCTTCTGGAGAAGCCGGTGTTCTTCAAGTCTCCTCTGCTCGTAGAGCTCACGAATAGCTTTTGTCTTGCGTTGCAGCTCAACTCGTTTAGCTGCATGTACTTGCCAGCATTTTTCATTAATTCAGAGATGTCTTGGTAGTGTTCGGGTGAAACCCATCACATGAGCTCCGGCGTCTCCGATGGCACGTTGGCAGCGTTGCCAATGGTCTTCGATACTTGATGCTGACACCATAGAAATCGTTGAGAGATTTCTGACAGCCTCTGGCGATAACAGCTTTTCTACGTTATATATTCGCAGTGTAGTTCGTCTTTGTTGTTGGTCTTGCGAAAACCGCGTTCGCACCTTGGCTGCAACAAGGTGGTAATCCGAGTCAATGTTGGCTGCCCGGGATGTTCGGTATGTTCGGACTTCCAGAATACAGGAAGCATTTTTTTTTTTTTATAATGAGCTCCAGGGATTTCTGTACCCTTAAAATGTTTTTATATAGCGCGGGCATACACACGCATGCCTTTCGCGTATCGCAATTTGATCAATTTGATTTAGTGTTGCATAATCCATTGACCGCCATGTCTCCGTGTGTACATTGAGACGAGAAAACCGTGTGCTTGCTATAGTGATATTTGGTCCCGCTACAAAGTCAATCAGCCTCAGTCCGTTGCCAGAGGTGATGTCGTGTAGGCTATGCTCACCAACTGTCTTACCAGATGGGCATATTAGGCTTATCTTAGCGAATTTAGCTTTGATGTTCGCTGACATGTCGGAAGCTCCAGTTTGCCGCAAATGGTAATTCCGCATCGGAATAAGCTCTGTTTCTTTTTCCTATAGCAATCACCATATTATATGTATATCATAATTTTTCATCCGCTTTACGTTCGGCCCATCCCATTGTACTTCCTGAATAGAGGTGATATCCGCATGATAGCAGTCAAGAGCCTCTGCCAATTGTTCGGCTTCACGTGCCCTGGTAAGGGTCTGAACATTCCACGTGCAGATCTGAAGGTCGTTGTCCTCTAAACATTTTTCAGGATCGTTAACAATGACTCCATTTTTATACGAGGCTATTAGTTGAGTCGTCATATATTTCATAGGGTTGTGAGCCCTATGATGGCGTACGCCAGTATAATGCTACTGGCCGAGAATGAGCGTGCCACTTTAGCCTGCATGATTAAGGGCTTACTCATGTAGTGACCAGGGACCACCACCGGGAGGTAAGGCAAGCTACGAACTTGATTGTTGCGCTGCTGGCCCAATCCAAGTTATAGGATACTCAGCAGTTTCCCGAATAATCGCCAAGCATGCCCCCTACAACTTATGCCACTTGTCGGCTGGGCTACTGCGTTGCTAGTGGGGTTGCCGAAATTTGTAGACTTTAGAACTGAGCTTCATTTTTTTGGATCACCCGTTAATGAGACAAAGTGATCATATCCGCAGTGAATATCTGTAGCCTGTGAAAGCGTATGCCGTTGTAGGATATTGTGTTACTTAAGCTGTTCCATGCAATTAAGCACTCTTCACCACTGAAGGACATCTGGAGAATCGCTGACCTTTTAGAAACGTCGGAGTGCATATATTTGGTCTGATATGAAGATAAGGAGAGGTGCTCTGTAGAAAACCAAGTTCTGTCTAGTTAGTGGCCAGAAATCGAAGTAAAGAAGATTTGAACTCCTCTTATCAGATCTGAAGGCAAACAATTCCACAGCCGGGCAGTTTGGATAACAAATTGATGTTGAGACGAAGAGCATTCGAATCTGGGTTGGCCAAGAAGTAAATTGGGGTTCATTGTGTAGGTAATTTGGCTTACGAGTATGCCTTAGAAGACATACAAATCTGAATTTCAAAAGGTTAGCAAAAGAGTAAATTGTTATTTGCTAAGAGAAGCAGTAGGTGTGATCTAACCTAACCGAAAATGCAGGCAGTTCTAATGAAGGTTTGGGTCCTATGAATCTTTCCTATGAGCCTTGCTTTACAAGCGATTGATCCAAACAAGACTCCTTGAATTCAGCCTTTAAACGCCTTGTAGTCTTGTTTTAACTTGGGAGTGATGAGAAGGTGTAGCAAAGCCAAAAGCACAGCTTAGATCTCTCAAGAGACGCAGGTTCTTCGTACTTCACTCCGTCGATTCTTTTACAATATATTGTACGAGTAGTTCATCAGGATTGCGTATCTCTCCGCCTGGAGGATAATTGTAAATTTTCTTAACATGGAATGAAATCTAGGGCTGTCGTCCTCCAAAAGGACACCAGCACTAGATCCTAGATCCGTTTTGGACCTATTGAAAACTTGCCTAGATTCCTTTCCTTCTCTTCTGGCGAAGCCAATCCTGAGTGCAGGGAAAGTCGACCTCCTAGTTTTACAGCATACGGGGTTGCGTCATACGGTATATCCATAAAAACAGAGCCAAATAATAGTTTCCACGCAAGATCAACGACACTCAAGTGCGGGCTGTATCCAAGACAACTTCTTTTTAGTCAGAAAGTGGCATTGAGAATTCAAGCAATGATAAGAATAATAAGAATATCAAGAGGAGACAGGTTTATCCGTGCTTGTAGAGCAGAGTCAGGCATGCTTGTGAAAGTAGCAGTGATCTGTTTGTCAAAAAGTTTCTTATTTTGCAGATCTAGAGGACGCTCCTAGACGACAAGCCCCAAGCCATGGCAAAAACTTCCGTACACGACACGAAAACCTACAGTGCCATTGAGTCTTTTCGACGCGGGATGTTTATCCAAAATACCCAGATACTTAGCTTCGTTGGAGAAATTGATAGTGATGCCTTAAGATCTAAATAACTTAGAGCAGTCGGCTTCCTCTTTCCGTAAGACGAACAATCGAGGACTGACTGAAGGCGCATTTCTTGTGCACCAGTAGTCAATCATGTCTAGGACTGCCTACGCTTCAGAGCATACGAAGACCGGAAGTAGTAAAAGAGATGCCGCAGAAAACTTTTTACCTGTCTGTGTCATGAGCAAGTTTTCAAATCTTCAAAGATCTTGTGCTGCTTTTTTTTTAATTTTTAAAGTTCTACTCGTACATCAGTCATTTGCGGTTTTGCTAGAGCCGATAAGTCAATAGAAGTTGTGATGTAATGCAAGACATCTATCCTGGATAACGCATCAGTGACAACATCATACTCGTATAGGCTAACTCTTTAATTGCTTGGACTTTTTTTTGAATACTTTCTGATGTAGCTTAAGTAGTATAAGCGTCTGTCGTCAGATGACGAAGCGCTTGATGTCCTGAATGAGCCTAGATTGTTTCTCTTGGTGAATTGTTTTTTTGCATTATTCGAATGTTGCTCCAGTGGCTATACATCTTGACTCATTAAGAAATAAATAAATAAAGTTTGTGCAATGGTGACTGGGTTGCGGCCCAAGATTCGTCGAAGTTGGGAATAGATTTGCAGTTCTTTGTTAGAATACAGTGTTTCTGCTGTAAAGTGTTTTTTATGTTCTTTTTCATGTCTTGCTGATGACAACAATAAATCGTCTAGCATTAACGAAGGCTAATCCTACAAGACTTTTTGAATGTATCGTTGGAAAGTCTGTGTTCAGTCAGAGAGATCGAATGTCATCAGCGTGAGTTCAAATTACCCGACAGCCTGTTATTTTGGCAGCTATAGATGTAGGCCATCGATTACCGATAGGTACGGCATGAGGATTTAACTGCTGGTAACGCCCACATGGTCGCCGGACTTAAGCAGTTTTAAACTTGATCGACGGCATCATCATTTGTCCACCATTAACTAGAATTTTTGTTGGCTTCTTCAACAGTTTTGGTGACTATCTCCGTAGTGTTTTGTGGTCTCGATGAAGTCCCGAAGGTCATTCAATATTGTTGACCATATTTGTTCTCCAAAATGTTGGGATGTTATTGATATGAGATTTATATACTCTTCGCCTTTGAAATTCCAAGGAAGAACATAGAAGACAGCTCACTTATAGGTTTCATTCTTGTTTCACTATCCTTGATGTGTCCTTTTATAATGTTGACGATCCAATTATTCCGTATGGGATATTAGCTCCGTGTGGAATCACGAATGTTGTCGGAATGGTTGTGATTCTGCTTCACTATTTACACTCTTCTCCATTAGACAGTTTCATGACGGTGTAGTGATTTGTTTGGCAAAGGGAAGATGTCGTCTTCAAGTTATGCAAATTCCTCATTGTTTAAGGGTTTGTTTGCACCATTCGCAGTTCCCTTGGAAATAATCCAATCGGCAATATGAGCCTGATATGCACCGACGGCCGCTTTTTAAAAAAAAGGATGACTTTGCATATTGTGAGCATATTTTAATTCCCAGTTGGATAACATAGCCGGCATAGAACGAACCAAGAATGAACCGTCGCTCCGTCGAAAATAGACTTCGTGTCGGGGCGAAATACCATCTTAGCTAGAATACGTTTCTCATACCTCAACATACACAAATGGACCTGGTAGTCCCTGATCAAAAAACCTTCAATCAGATTGAATACTTAGCAATCGACGTTAGGCACAGTTTCAGTGTTCTGGATATCTGAGGAGTTACCATGGACTCACTACACTGCCTATGGTCAAAGTGTGAGTAGCATATCCTTTATAGCAAGAGTTTTCTTGATCGAGCCTCCCAAAAGTTTTTTTGGAGACTAGAAGACGCCGCATCTGATATGCTGGGTTTACGAAGAGTTTTTTCATTAATTTTTCTTTCATTCTTCTTAAATTTACTACACTATGCTTAAAAGCTATTGAGTCTACAAGTAAGTTTCCAGCGTTTGTCAGAGATGGCGCCACCAGTGGATCCCGGGCAGAAATGTCAGACCCCATGTGTTTTATTTGTAGGTTTTGTATATGTCAACAAGTTTATCGGTGTCGTACATTTTATCGAGCAAAATCATGGCAAGTTTCCAGCCAAATAAACGTCATTTGCGGGAAGCGCTGCTTTTATTCTTTAATATGAAGAAAAGTGCGGCTGAGGCCTATCGTTTGCTTTCGGAAACTTATGGGGCGGAATGTATTGGTGAATCGACGTGCCGCGAGTGGTTCAAACGGTTTAAAAGTGGTGATTTTGGAGTTGAAGATAAAGATCGCCCCGGAAAGCCGAAAAGTTTTGAAGACGAGAAATTGGACGCTTTACTGGATGAGGATCCGTGTCAGATTCAAGAAGAACTTGCTGCATCATTGGGCGTCACGCAACAAGCCGTTTACCTGCGCCTAAAAGCACTGGGATTCATTCAAAAGGTTGCAAACTGGGTGCCGTACGAATTGAAGCCAAGAGACTTCGAACAGCGATTTTGCATATCCGAAATGTTACTGCAGCGGTATAAAAATAAATCATTTTTGCATCGTATTGTCACTGGTGATGAGAAATGGATTTATTATGATAATCCTAAACGCAGAAAATCGTATACAAAGCCCGGCGAGCCCGCCCAACCGACGCCGAAACGAAATATTCACGTGAATAAGGTCATGCTCTGCATATGGTGGGATCAAAAGGGTGTCGTATACTACGAACTGCTTCCGAGGGGTGAAACCATCAAAGGACCATTATATCGAACCCAACTAATTCGTTTGAAGCGGACATTAAAAGAAAAACGGCCAGAATATGAGACCAGGCATGAGTCCGTCATTTTTCATCACGACAATGCTCGGCCACATGTTGCGGTTTCGGTGAAAAACTATTTGCAAAATAGTGGATGGGAAATTCTGCCTCACCCGCCTTACAGTCCAGACTTGGCACCATCTGACTACCACTTGTTTCGTTCGATGCAGAACGATATTACGGGAATACGCTTCAGCTCAGTAGAGGAAATCAAAAATTGGCTCGATACGTTCTTGGGCTCGAATGACGAGAAATTTTTTTGGTCCGGAATTCATAAATTGCCAGAAAGATGGGGGAAAGTTGTAGCTGCCGATGGACGATACTTTGAATAAAGCATTGTAACTATGTTTCCATAATAAAACTTCAAATTTTGGAAAAAAAACGCTGGAAACTTACTTGTAGACCCAATACATTATTCAATGCATTGTTAAACAGGGTGATGTAAATGTCTACCGGTTCTAGAGGGAGGTGTCGAAGCACAATATTCCGTATTCCATCGATTCCCACGGATTTTTCACTTCTTATTGCGTCGAAGATCTCATGGAGTTCTTCCTTTGAAATGAACGGAGGTAGGTCCCCTTCATTGGCGATGACATTATTTGCAATATTCTCGTCACTAAACTGGGTGAAACTCGAGCTCTCGAATCGCCAGTTCTGTATGTCATTTCGCTGGTAGAAATTGTGCAAAAGGATTCGATTCTCCTGTTCGTGATTTGAACCAGCGACGTCATGGGTTTTATACACTTCCTGAAAAGGCGCTCCTATGGCCTCAATCTTCACCTGAGGATCTTCGATCACAAAGAAATTATCAGGCAGGCTCTATGCCTACAGTAGTCAGTATTCGTTCGTTGTCCGTAGTTCGAGGAATTTTAAGACACTGTAGGTCGTTTTGGTTTTTTCTCGGGTTGATCGAATGTACAGTTCGAATTCTGCTGTTCCAGTACAAACTTACAGTTGCTCTGTAATTCTCTGTTAACAATATTTGGACGTTTTTAATTGATGACTTCAGTGTCCTAACCTCTACGTTCTGACTGTCAGTAAACTGCCCGTACAGGGTTTTGAGTCTTGACAGCAGTCTGCTTTTGTGTCGGTGTAGTGCGTCGATAGTAGCATTACGGAATAGGTCTTCGTTGGGTGTGTGTTCATACCGAGGTATTGTAATGTCTATCGTTTGTTTAATTGTTTGGCCCATTTGTTTTAGATACCTGTCAAGTTCCTCGTTAGACAGATTCCTATTGGATGGCGGGTAGAGCGAATTCGAGGAGAGTGCTCTTGTCAACTTTCTGGAGAAGCGGGTCCATCGAGTCTTACTGTAATTGTAAGAATGTCCGGGAACAAACTCTTCCAGCTCCGCAATTTCGTTAGGAATTGTTATTTCGGTATTAAAACCGCAATGGTCACTGTCATACAAAAATGGATGCAGAAATTTTAAAGTAGATTACTCCCCGTCAGTTGTATCCGTACAACGTACATAAATAGATCCAAATAAGAGCCGTATCTGAGAAACGACGCTTTCAATCCGAGTCTATAGATGACGCTGTGCTGACTCCACCAGGTTTACGAAGAATACTTGCTAGCGCATGTGGCAAATGTTTTGGTACACGAAATGAACGCAATCATTCGCTAGAACCCGTGAACGCATCCACTTTAACTTGACGGCTATTTGACAAGTGACATTTATGCAAAATTCCCGCGTAAAAGGTTGTTGACGTCAGTTGCTTGCAATCATGGAAAGGGTCTCGTTCGAAAATCGTGTTGTCCTAATTGGCCTGCAAAATTGCGGCTACGAAAAAGGCGAAATCTTTCGGATGTTGAGGCTACTGCAAATCACACGAAATTTTGTGTATCGTACCGTGAAAATAACTTCAGGGTACCGGTGGAATAGTCACCCATATAAAATCGCCGAAATCCGCCGCGCAAGCAGGAAAGCATGTCTCTGGAGATGCATACAAGATATATACAGAAGCATTGACACAGAAACGTAAGTTAACCAGTACGGTCACAGATAAATTCTTTTTACTGACGAGAAAATTTTCATAGTTCAGGAATCGTTCAACAAACTGAACGGTAGAGTGTACTCGTATGCTCTGTCATCACGATATGTATCTACACTCGTCCGAGATTTTAACGTGACCACCACACAGTTTCTGTTATGGTTTGGTGGGTAGTCGCCCACGATAGGGTCGCCGAGCTCAATTTTTGTGAGAAGATGTCAAAATCTAGGCGAAATTGTATCAAACGGGCGTTATGGAGCCCCTCAACAAAACGCTATTCGCAAATAAACCACAGATCTTTCTGCAAGACTCCGCTCCAGCTCATAAGGCAAAAACGACTCAAACATGGCTCAAAACCCACGGTCCGAATTTCATTTTCACTGATGATTGGTTATCTGCTAGCTCAGGACACAATCTATGTATTAGACTACAAGACTATGGCCTGTTCTAGAGACCACCATTCGACGTCACTTGACTCGTATTGCAAAAGCTTGTACAATTAGCATGTGTTGACGAAATTGACATTATTCTCAAAATGTCGATCTTAGAACCGTTCACAGGGAAGTGATTCAAGGATTATTTATCAGAGTCAATCCAGGCTTGATCCGGATGCTTAAATACGGTCGAAATTCTAGGTGTTTTGGACAGAACATGCCTTTCTAATTGTTGATTTCCCTGTCAGATTCTATCCAATATATGCAGTTTGTCACAGCTAAACTTATTCCTACTTTTGCAGCATTGTCCTTGGAGATCCAAATTCAACCACTGCGAGCGATTTCCCTCTATGCTTCTTACTGTAGATAGTGAGTTCCTTGCTGAGTTGCCAAGCTCTAACTGGGTTATTGGAATGTGACGCCCGCTAGTCAGTTTGGCCTGATCAATTGGGTTTCTGTCTTTCCCAGCTTATTTTTTAACGATTGGTTTATGGTACTAGGAAGCAATTGCTTGTCCGATTTGCTGAACAATAAGTTAGGCGGTCGAAGTTAGACGGTACTTTCGAGACTTTCCAGTTGTATATCGAATAAGATGGATTATTTGAGAAAAGACTGACGTCTTCTTAGTGTCTTTTAGTAATAACAATAGGACTACTTATTACGTATGTAGCAGACTACAAGACATGTACCAACTAGATATTCAGGGATTAACTCAGGCGCAGGTTTATAGTCATTGTAGGGCAGGTACTCAGATACGAACCATGCGTTTTTCCGAGACTTAGTTCGATAAGGCAAGAATAGAAGCTCTGGGTGTACCTTCTTTACATGATACGTAGAAAATGTTTTTAGTTCGGTGCCCTTACTCCGCGAGTGAGTTCTTCTGAAACGCTATACCGTAGAAGCCACGGCTTCTGGATAAGAGCAAAGTGAAGTGGATAGTGAAGCGACATGTCTGACTTGTAAAAGGGGAATCTGTGCCACCTTTACTTTCATGGCAGCGTGGTAGAGATGCTGATGATGATGCCATCTAGATTTTCAGATTATGACTGGTCCATCGTCGTAGTTTCGGTTGGTGTACTGTTTGGCGAACGGGACAATGATTTAGAAGGCTTCAGAGGGGTGAGCCGGCTACGGGATCATATTCTTTCTTCACGTTAATTGCGAAATTCTTTCACGAAGAAAGCAATGGATTAGGCTAATTAAAAGTTGACAATAGGCCGGCATATGATCACATTCTTTCTCCTTTGTGTATCTCTTTAATTTGTGGCGTAGAGGTCTGAGAGAAGCTTATTTGGCGGGTTATTGGACGGGAGCTAAGGATTTTAATATCACAAGATCCTCAAGATCGTCTGAAGTTGAAATTGGATTCGAGAGAGACATCGGTACCTCCCTAAATTTCCTTCGCACGCGCTGTGTACAAACATTTTAAGCGTACACAAATCCCTTGAGCGCTCGCTAATTATAAAAAAAAAATGGATAGAAGTGGATTTAGCGGTCCTCAGAGGCGATGTGTGAATGAATGGATGAATTTTTGGCAGCTAATGCGCGTAATGCAACACTGGGAGAGGGTTTGTCTTCCCTCTGCCTTGTAAATCCTATAGGTGGTGTTTGAAATCGGTTCTGGTGACAAATAAGCTCGTAAATACATAAGCTGTTGCATCGTTGGATGGCTTCAAGTCAGCTGGTACCGATTTTTTTTAAGTTATAATTAGTGCGGGTTCAAAGAAGTTGGTGTACCCTTAAAATGTTTGTAAACAATCCGGCAGAAGAAAAGTTAGAGAGGAAAGGAAGAGAGATACCGGAGTACGTTGGTTTTGAATGTTTGGAGGTTATAATGACTAGGAAATGAAGAGCAGGGAATTAAATAAGCGAGTTGGTTGTGGAAAACGCATTAGAATAAGGTAAAGCAGTGGAAATTACGTCATTGTTCATGGGTGTCAGTTGACTATGTGTTATAAACATCACCATAGAAAGAGGTTTTAGCTACATTTTGAGCTGATGATGTCAGGTGTAGTTTTGTAGACCGCTCCAGGAAACCTAAGCACTTCGCAGGATTTGGGCGCTGTCGAATATGTGGTCATTCAGAGCTAGGTTGTCATTGCCACACATAGCAAAAATGGATAGTTTTTCGGTTTCGACGATGCAAGTGCATAGGTGCGTAATTGAATTTCACGTTAACGGCAGCATTGTGTTTTTGAAATATAATAGTTGGTAAACCATCTACAGCAGATGGAAAACAGCAATTGTCCAGTCCGTCCCTAAAAAAGGCAAATCTTTTTTTCTCTCTCCTCCTACAGACCCATTGCACTTACGTCTCTTCTTTCCAAGTTCATGGAAACGCTGATAAACGAAATAATATCTCGAAACACGAAAACTTCTCAATGACCGGCAGTACGGTTTTCATAGCAACAGGTCCACTGGTGATTTGATGGCATATCTCACCGTAAAGTGGAACCAAAGCAGACATCAATCTGGCGAAAGCAAGATAGTTGTACTTGATATTTCTAAGGCATTTGCCAAAGATGCGTGCTTTTGCGATCGACGACTCTCTTCTTCAATGGATTAGAAATTACCTTTCGGAACTTTCAATTCAAATTCTCTTGGATGGTTTCAAGTCAGATATTCACAAAATATATGCTGGTATGACCTAGGGCTCCGTTCTGCCTCCAACACTCTATTTAATTCTCATTAACGATCTCTTGTCTGACACTTCTAATCCAATATATTTCTTTGCTGATGACAGTACTCTCTACTTCTCATACTTGTTCCCGGACTCACGTCCCTGCTCTTCGGCTGTAGAACTGGGGCGGCAGCCTAAGCATATTTAATTCCAATTTTAGCAGCATAACAAATTGAGTAACTTTCAACAGAGTGGAATTTAATGCTTTCAAAACACAATTCTGTCTGCTGTCATTAAAGTGCAATCTTAATACCCAGCCATTGTCGGAACCGAAAAACTTTCCATTCACGATATGTGAGTCAGTGACACCTTACGTTGCAATGACCACATATTCGATGTCCTCAAAAATGCTGCGAAATGTCTAGGTTTCCTCAAACGATGTAAGAAATCAGTGCTCTATTGAAATCGCAAGTAGCATTCCGCTCCTTCAAACTTTAAACCCTAACACCCGTCTCCCTATGAATGCTCATCAGTATACCCTCAAGCCCACTCTCGGACTTACGCTGAAATATCGTGGCTCATTCCTAAGCCGTACAACTCGCTTGTGGAATGTCCTACCTAGGCCTTTATTTCCTGGTCATTATAACCTTCAAACATTTAAAACCAACGTTCATCGGTATCTCTCGTTCTTTCCTTCCTGATTTTCCTTTGCCCGCGTTATGTGCAAGCATTTTAAGATTCAGTACGTTAAATTAATTTATTGTAAAAAAGGGATTGAATTTTCCGAATATACCCCGGCATAATGGGGCACAATGGACATAGGTAGGGCATGACGGGCACAAAGGTAAGCTGGGTTACAGCGCGAACAAATGTGACTGGATTCATCGTCAACATGATCCTCTCCAGCACAAGAACAATGCGCCCACTTACCACAGGATCTGCAGGAAATCCATCCTTCTTTAGATCCCATTGTTATGGCTGCGAAACACAGCAGACTAATCAATATTGACGAATTTTCCTTCATCTCTTGGCCCTTGCTTAGAAGCTTTAGTCGCTTTTTTCCAACGCCGAACAGGATGGTGCGACAGAATTTGTAGCAATGGTGACGTCCTCTTTATCTTTCCAGCGACAAAGAGTGATCTGGTTCTTAGAGCAGTAAATATAATCATATTGGTAGCACCACCAGCTACACGATTACAGCAAACTGTTCCAATGGCACAGAATCCCTTTTCTGACAGCAAGCACAGAAGTTGATATGATGTGAAGAAGTTGTCGAAAAATATTACGTGACGCATGGGGGCCTCGACATTGGTGAGTAAACGGAGAACCATGTCAGCTCCAAGACCAACCTCTGTGCCGCATTCATCGGATTGTCTACAGTAGGGGATGAAAAAGAATAAATAGCCAGTTGACGACCAGAGGGACCGAAGTTTATATCCAAAATGAATCGGCTTTCCCCGAATAAACATTTTGCAACTGTGGCGGACAAAATAGGCCACCATCTGCTCGTCTATGGACAAGAACTCTGCCCAAATGCCAAACTGCATAAACTTTCGGTTTATAATGTCGAAGTATGGAAATACAAATTAGAAAGCTTGCATCATAATAATGTAAAGAATTAAAGTACATTGACCTCTAATTCATCATTATTTGCAAAATGGATGTATCTTTTGATGTGCATGAACTGAAATCTCAACATTGCCTGCTTTATCATTATGACTCCCATTGACGGTTTCGAAGACCAATAATCCTCAACAGAAGGCAAAGTGTGGTAGCCCGATAGCAGTAAAATCTCCAAGAATCTCTTCAATAAAACCACGTTCAAATAAAAATCGATGTTCTTCTGGGCTGTAAATCGATTGGTCCCAGTTATGATGTGATCCAACACCTCCCCATCATAAGTTTTTAAGAATAATCGAATAGGCAAAAGATCCTTTAGTTCCTCACACAGCTGTTTTTGCATATCGGCCAACGGAGTGACATTAGGCGGTATATCGATATAACTGCTTCTTTCCTTTGTCCCTGGACCATTTTCGAGGTGGAGAAGTCGATTTAGCAGTCGATTTGGAAATTGACAGCCCAGCCTCCGGCTCAGTTTCAACAATCTTTTCATAACCAATATTCTCATGAATGTTTCGCTCAGTTTCAATCCCCACATAGCCGGTAACCTCAATCAAAGTACTTGGGAACTGTTGATAATGAATTTAGTATCAGGGGGCCCTAATTATTCTAGAAATATAACTCAATAATTTTGGCAGCGCGGTCGAAAATAGGTTAAATAAAGGGTGGCCAGATAAGAACGATAGGAAAAAAATTTAAATAAAACAACAACTGGTGTGAGATATAAAACTGATTCTGACTTTGTTTTGAAGCTACGTTCATGCCATTATGTGTGGAATAGCACATCATTCAAATGGCCGCCTCGGCTTCGATGGCAGTACTTCAAGCGGGCGGTCCAATTTTTGATAACTCGGTCTAATATGTGCGGCGTTATTCCGGCAATAGCGTGTCGAATGTTGACCTCGAGCTTGTTCAAAGTGATTGGCATGCTAGCGTAAACTAAGGACTTGACGTAGCCCCAGAGAAAATAGTCGAGTGGTGTCAAATCGCAAGATCGCAGGGGCCATTGATGTTGATGACGTGGGATGACCCAGTCTCCAAATTTCTCCTTCACAACTTCGAGCGTTGTGTCGCTTCTATTGCATATAGCGCCATCTTGTTGGAACCACAGCTCGGATATATCGGTCGGAAAATCGCTCTATACCTGAGAAGATATACGGTAACGATGTCTCCTTCCTCATTTCGAAAGAAGGTCCGATGATGCCCCCATACCATAAACCGCACCAAACAGTCAATATTTGTGGTTGCATTGACGCTTGGCCGAACTCTTGTGGATTGTGTTCACTTCAAGAACGATAATTTTGCTTGTTGAGATAGCCGCTGAGCCAAAAGTGAGCCTCGTCCGAGAAGATGATTTTTTGGCCAAATTCCGGATCTCTGGCCAACATTTCTAGAGCAAATTACCGAACTCACGGCGTTGTCTAAGGTCGTCCGGCTTCAATTCTTCCGTCAGCACAATCCTATACGGATGTAGGCCCAAATCCAACCGCAAAATAAGCCGGGTTGACTTTCTGGCGATTCCTAAAGCATCGCAGCAGCTGATCTGCGCCTAACCGACATTGATGAGTCTTCTTCGATACTGGCCGCTACGGCGGCTATGTTCTCTTTACTTTGCACCAATCTCTGTCTGGTTGGTGGGTGAAGATCCAAAAGGGCGTATTCACGCTTAAACTTTTTCACAGTGCGACAAATTGCCTGCACACTGAAGCCATGATGACGACCGACCTCACGGCAAAATTGAAGTTGCGTTTTTACAAATGAGCCGGAATTGCGATATTTTTTAATAATTTCCGCACATTCAGCAAGCATAAAGCGATGTATGATGAAATGGCAAACCTTACTGAATGTTTTGGAAGCAGGATGTTAGTGGTAACTTTGACAGCTGCTGAAACATAACAATTGGAAAAACTATCGTTGCTATCTGGTCTGTTACTAGTTACAACATGGGTCGGTCTATCTTGTAATTCTCAGCCGATATGTTTTTGACTGATGTCGATTTTCGTTAGTTATTCTGTGGTTTCTCTGACCTGCTATGGGTTCCGCCAAGCCGCATCTACGTCATTTCGAGGAAACGCAACGCCCAGTTATGGTATATTTTCAATTATCAGAGAATCTTACCATCTATTGCATAATGTGATTGTCACGCTCCATTCCATACTCTGGCTACTTGGTAGTCATCTTTTTTTTTTTCATTCTCACCCTCAAGGACGTTTTCACGCAAAACCCAACAAAATATGAATTAAAGAGCGCAGGCCTAAATTGGACACCAATTACGACATGACATTTTATTAACCAAACGGCATACGCGTTGAGTGTTATGAATTCATCTTTAATCCACGCTTACTTATCAGTCAAATGACATCACCATCTTTCAACAGGATTGTCCCATAAATTCGTGGTCGTAAATTTCTTCTCAGCAGGAGCATGTAATTGGTGTCACGCGGATGGAATTTGAAATTCGAGCTAACTGAAACGATTGCGCTGTGTATGATCTTCATGCTCGATCTGGGCGTGATGAGTTACGAGTACCGCACAACTCCGACAACAGAAAATGGACAAACAAACAAACAAATTCGACAAAAGAAAGTCACACAATGGAGCAATGTTTGCGTGACTTTTCACTTTCTGAAGACGTTGGACGGTGTTGGTGTGTTCTTTTCTTGTGAATTAGCTGCCGTGAACGGATTACCTAATGAGGCATTGAGCTAATGGGTGCGTCGCATTTGGCACTGATTTGTCGGCGGATTGTTGCAGAAATCAACAAAATATTCTGAAGTTAAATTGAATTCGAAATTTAAAGAAACCCAAAGCCGACCATGAACAGTTTCTTTTTTAAATCAATTTAATTGGTTTCTGTTAAAAAATCCGAAAATTTGAAAAGAGCTTTTTAGAGCTTCTGCTGGTAGAAATGGTTTGTGTCTGTAATAATAATTGCTACGAAATGCTTAGGTTACGGTCTGCGCTAATTTTGCTCGTAAGCCAGTGTAAAACCATACAAATGTACTGCCGTCGTGGTGAATTAGAAACTGGTGAATTTAAAAGCAAAATATACAAATGGATCTGTTTGTTCAATGCAATAAGAAGAACCTTTGACAGTAAAGGTCGCTCTCTTTATTCAACTTTGCCACCAGTTGGTGTACCACCAGAACTCTACTTCAATCATTCACTTACTATTTCGCAGGCTCCTGCCCTGTAAAGTGCTTATTCCTAAAGGGGAATTACATGTGAGCGGCATTGGCCTGATTTTTACAAACTAAATGATGCCTACGTGCATCGAGTAGTATGGAATCTTGTGTCATATGGAAGAAGTTGCTACAAGTAAAACTACGATTGCTGAAGAACATTATTTCCTTGTTAAGGAAGCTAGTACCACTATAAAGTTTCATGGTTTCTTTCAGTGCAGCGCATTTAAACGAGCAATTAATGGTGGATCCACGCTTACAGCCAGGCATAATCGACTACAACGTGAAATGAAAAAAATTTTGGGTAGCATTTGCCACTAACACTAGTGTGTAACCATAAAATGTTTGTTCACAGCGCGGTGAAGGAAAATTAGGGAGAAAGAGAGGATAGGTCCCGATGTACATTGGTCTTAAATGTTTGCAAGTTATAATGACTAGGAAATAAAGAGCTGGCCAGGGCATTCCATAAGCGAATTGTACGGCTTAGAAACGCATCACGATATTTTAGAGTACGTCCGAAAGTGGAAACCGGCTGTTACGGTTAAAGGTTTGAAGGAGTGAAATGCTACTGGCGATTTCTCTGGAGTACCGGTGGTGGAAATAGCGATAAAGCAAAGTGAGACAAGAGACATTACGTCGGTGTCCGAGGGTGTCCATTGTCTGAGTCATATTAGCATCACCTATGAGTTTTTTAGGCTGTTATGTTTAGGCGCACCTGACCCGATGTGGGCATTGTACACCAATTTTGGGCAGATGAATGCCTTATACGAGTATATTGAGGCCAGATCAGAGGGGGAAAAGTATTTCTTACACCGTTTGTGCAAACCTAGACATTTCGCAACTTTTTTGGCGACATTGAATATATAGTCATCCCAAAGTAAGTTGTAACTCACACATGTACTGAGAAAGGAAGGTTGTTCGGCTTCGACGATACAAGAGCCATTCCTGCAGCAGCCATTGTATTTAAATTTCGCTTTAACAACAGCAGATAACATTGTGTTTTGGAAGCATGAAATTCCACTCTGTTGGTAGTTCCTCAATTAATTCCTCAGTCGTAATTGAATGTGCTTAGCATACGCTGCCGTTCCAGTTCTACAGCCGAAGAGAAGGGACGTGAGTCCGGGAAGGAATATGAGAAGCAGAGAGTACTGCAATCAGCAAAGGAATATATTGGGTTAGACTTGGCAGACAAGAGATCGTTGCTGAAAATTAAAAAGAGTGTCGGAGACAGAAGGAGTCCTGGGGCACATCAGCACTTATTTTGAAACCATCCAAGACAACTTGAATTGAACGTTCTGAACGGTAATTTCCAATCCAATGAAAAAGAGAGTCGTCGATCCCAAATGCACGCATTTTCGACAAAAGAGCCTGATGCCAAACTCTGTTAAATGCCTTAAAAATATCAATCACTGAGATATGTCACCAGTGGAGCTGTTGCTACGAAAACCGTACTGCCGGTCATTGAGCAGTTTCCGTGATTTGAGATATTTCATGAGCTAAGAAGGGACGTAAGTGCCTTTTTTTAAGGACGGGCTTGGCAAATGCTGTTTTCCATCTGCTCGGAATGAGTTCTAGAGAGTATGATTGTTGAAAAGGCTTAGGCAGTCGTTTTGCCAGCGTGGAAGAACAGCTCTTCAGAAGAAGGGAAGATATACAGATGGACCAGCGCATTTATGAATGTTAAGATCTTTAAGTACTACACGAGTGCGAAAGTGGATTCATCCCATTGAAGATTCAACGCACTCAAGTGCAGGTGGGGACAAAGCACAATCTGTGTTGAGCTGGCCACAAAGTGTGCAGCAAGCAGATTGGCCTTGTCCAAAGAGCTGACAGCTAGAATGTCATTGTAATTGAGCGTTGGGATGGAGGATAAGGCAGAATTTCTAATGTTTTTGGCGAACGACCAAAAATTGTTTTTTGCCTCGGTTTTTGGCCGTATTGGTATTTCACACGCTTACGAGAGGCGTTGCAGTCATTCCTGGCTCGTTTAATTTTTTTTCGGTTTTCCTCTGTTGCGTTAGGTTTGAAGGACTGTAAAAACATTTCTCTAACCCTGACAGCCTCTCAACAGAGCTCGAGGCGTTCCACGTTTGGTTTGATACTCTTCATCCGATGAGGGATAAAGGATTTCACTCCAAATAGAAAAGAGCAGCGGCATCCAAGTCGTTATCGAGGAAACACAACGATCAGTTCAAATTCCTGAAGAAGCTGTTAAGTCCGCTCCAGTTGGATTTCTCGTATTTCCATGCGGTTCCTTTAGGAAACTGTGTGTTTGATGTACGAGAAATTAGCTGATATGACACAGTGGTTCGACGCGGCTAGAGCAGGATCAACAAAAATCCACATTTGGGAACCCTGCTCGAATCGTGTCTGATCGAAGTGCAGCATTCACGCCCACTATCCTGAGGGACTACTGCGAGAGGGGTAGGATCCATCACATGCTAATAACGACGGGTGTCCCACGCCCCAACGGACTGGTAGAGTGGCTAAAGATTACCATAATATCCGTTCTAAGAAAATTGTCAATGGACATTCCCTCGAAGTGGTATCTTCCCACATCACAACTTCAAACAGTAACAGGCATTGCCCTTTTGAAACCTTGACAAGTGTTAAAATGAGGTCTAAATCTGACCATCAGAGTGGTCAATGAGGAAATTATGGAGGCATTCGATAGAGAACATGACCTCCTGAGAGAAGGTGCTCGCGTTAGCATTGATCTGATCCAAAACGTCAAGAACTTTAATAAAGAACGAAAAGTAGAAAAATGATACACAACTCGGTTTTACCTATAATCTAAATTTTTTCCTGAATATCTACGAGGGCGGGTCAATAAGTCCGTGACTTTTTTCTGACCTCTTTACTGAAACAGCAACACTGCTCCTGTCAACAGGCATCTGTCAGTTGATTCCTGTCAAAATTTAAACTTGCTGCGTCAGTTAGTTTGTGTTTGACAGCTATTTTTATCAAACTACTCACTAATTTGAGGAGAAAATGGAAAAAAGTGAATTTCGTGTGCTTATTAAGCATTATTTCTTGCGAAAAAAAACCATTACCGAGACCAAGGCTAAGCTTGATAAATACTATGGGGACTCTGCACCATCGATTTCAATGGTAAAAAAGTGGTTTACTGAATTTCGTTGTGGCCGTACAAGCACTGAAGATGCCGAACGTCCTGGACGCCCAGTTGAGGTCTCTACACCCGAAACAATCGAAAAAATTCACGATATGGTGTTGGCCGACCGAAGATTGAAAGTGCGAGAGATTGTGGAAGCCGTAGGGATCTCGCATGGCTCAGTGGTTTCAATTTTGAATGATCACTTGGGCATGAGAAGGCTTTCCGCAAGATGGGTGCCGCGTTTGCTCGTGTGTAACAACTTCACAGGAAGGTTTGGCGTTGTTTAATCGCAATATGGAGGAGTTTTTGCGCCGTTTTGTAACCGTGGACGAAACATGGATCCATCACAACACACCAGAGAACAAACAACAGTCAAAACAGTGGGTTTCTAAGGGTGAATCGGCGCCAAAGAAGGCCAAGGTGGGTTTGTCAGCCAATAAAGTTATGGCGACTGTTTTTTGGGATGCACGCGGGATAATCCACATTGACTACCTTCAAAAGGGAAGAACAATCAATGGGGAATATTATGCCAACTTATTGGACCGATTCAATGACGATTTGAAAAAAAAACGACCTCATTTGGCCAAGAAAAAAGTTCTTTTCCACCAAGACAATGCAAGGGTGCACACATGTGCAGTTGCCATGGCAAAAATCCATGAATTGGGCTATGAATTGCTCCCTCATCCACCCCATTCTCCAGATTTGTCTCCGAGCGACTACTTCTTGTTCCCAAACCTGAAGAAATGGCTTGGTGGAAAAAGATTTGACTCCAATGATGAAGTCATCTCGTCATTTTGAGGACCTCGACAAATCATTTTTTTTGGAAGGGATAAAAAAATTGGAGAAGCGTTGGACAAAGTGTATAGAGCTCAAGGGAGACTACGTTGAAAAATAAAATTATTTTTTTATCAAAAAATCTGTTTTAATCCAAAAGTCACGGACTTATTGACCCGCCCTCGTAGTTCTTCACCAATCTAGGATGTGGTGCTAGAATCTTTATGAAGGACGCTAATCTTCTCTCAAGGCTTTGATTAACGCTCTCTCCGCCTCCAAAATAATTCAAGAATACAAAGCTCTCTTGGACGTAGCTAAAATTCTAAATTCCTTATGTAGTTGGCTGAGTTTAGTCTGGGTCTGGATCGCTGGATGGTAGAATGGGATGGTCAAGGCTCAAAGGAGAATTTCTCAATATCTGAAATTAGGCTGAGACTGCCTGTGCCGTCGATTAGAGCTTCCGTTATCATTTGGGACTATCATTAGCATAACCCTGACTAAAAATTCAGGGACGTATCTTCTGTTTCTCTGCAGGAAAGGCTGTCGACCGTTGACTACCGTCTTAAAGGGTCATATCGCTGGGAGTTTCTTTGTCCGGGCTAAGCTTGCAATTGCCAGGCAAATTCTACTGTATTCGGCTGTGATTCAGCGGATGCAGGTACTATTGGGACTTTATCACTGAAAAGATGGCTCATCTTTGAGAAATTCCATCACAATGGACTAGTTCTCTAAGTTGTTAAGTAAGTTGCCTAAATTTTTACTTCTCAGTGCATGCTTCGCCATCTTCCAAGGGATTAGATGTTATTGCAAAGAATAAGTCTGCGTTCCTTAGATTACACTGGTCGGCGCCAACCTGACGATTTCCAGTGCTGTAACCAAGAACATAAAGGAGCTACTGTTGAGCAGCCGTCATTAGCAGCTCTTATATCTCCCATTTTCATATAAATGGAACAGTTTTCCACCAACTAGCCGATGATGTAAAAATCATTACCCTTGCAAACCAAGAGCCTCAAATAAGCACGAATCCACTAACCCAGCAAAATGAAGATAGAGGACAATGGCGTTATGAATTTGAAAAGACTACGTGCGGCTGAACAACTAATGGAGGCCTTAGAGAGATCTGAAAATACCATATCACCGCCATCTAGCAAGTGCAGAGCGATGGGAGGTAAGGGAAGTCTGAAAAACTCTATTGTATCATAGTAAACGTGAATCATTCCATGAGAAGAAGCAGCGTCTCCTCCGTAGATTTGTGGTAAGCGTCAAACTAAATGAAGAGATGTTGACACGTGAACGAATGCCTTGTAGCAATCCGCCAACATCAGCCTGATATGTGCTCACTCCTTAGGTGATTTTAACGCCAAAACAATAAAAGACTTACCAAACTGATCATGTTTAGAATGTCGGAACTCCACCGGTTCACTGGATGTCCAAACACACCGAATCGAATGTTTCTTGCAGGAGGTTTAACTTTGTACAGTTGAAGTAGACAGAAAAACCCCAGACCCTTTGTGAATCATGTATTATCCTGTATTAAAGGCTGAAGATTGGTGCCGTCGATGACAAGAAATGCCACAACGGATAGACTGGGTTTCACTCGACCACTAAACACCACGTTGACAAAAAGTGCAGGGACAACTATAGTGTCTAAAAGAAAACAAAACAAAAGAAAAAGGCACAGTGCTGGTATCCCAATTCTCTCGCCCCCCGTCATAGTACTGTTGTTTGCACATGATCACTGCTGCTGTTTATGTTTGTTTGTGGCTATGACTCTGGTTAACGTAGCTAATATACGCGGGCTAAAAGGTAATCACTTTTCTGCGTATGTCCACGTCTGCAAATATAGACCAGCTGTTTTGATACTTAGTGAAACACGGGTAGATCCCCACCCACACCTCTCAGATCACTCTGAAGTAGCTTCCCAATTCGGAATTCCATCTCACGTGGTTAAAACTTCATTTCCGTAAGCAAGTTATCCACTATTGCCTTATTTAAAGAAGCCCCAAACTGGACAGCAATTCGACCTTTAACGAGTTCGATGCGCTTGAATTGTATCCCTGTATCCTCATCCTGAAATCGTGATTACATGAATTTCCTATGTACACAATTCTGGACTGGCAACACCCGAAGTCATACCGCCACATTGATAGTCATACCACCAACACCCTGGACTTGTTTTTAACCACTGACCCTGATAAGTACAGGGTCGTTATGCTATCCCCTCTAGACTCGTCGGACCACTGTGTCATATCAGATAATTTCTCGTACACTGATCACACAGTTAGAGAAAAAATTCCTAAAAGAAACGTATGGCATTACGAGAAAGCTAATTTAACGGTCTTAACAGCTTCTTCAGGAATTTGAAAGAGACAGTCAGGGTTAGAGAAATGTTTTTTCGGTCCTTCAAGACCAACCTGACCGAGGAAAACCGAAAAAAGTTTAAACGAGCCAGAAATGACTGCAACGTCTTTCTTAAGCGTGTGAAATTTCAAAACTACCAAAAATTAAGCCAAAAAATACAACAATGTTCCAACGGTATTAACAATTTTTGGTCATTCGTCAAAAACATTAGGAATTCTGCCTCATCCTCCATTCCAGCTCTCATTTATAATGACATTCCAGCTGTCAGCTCTTTGGACAAAGCCAATCTGCTTGCTGCATACTTTGCGGCTAGCTCAACACTCCCAGATTGTACGTTGTCCCCGCTTACACTTGACTGTGTCGAATCTTCAATGGGACGAATCCACTCGTTCAGTGGCAACAGTTCTTACAGATCTTACAGAATACATAAATCCGCTGGTCCGGATGGTATATCTCCCCTTCTTCTGAAGAGGTGTTCTTCCTCGCTGCGCAAAACCACTGCATAAGCTTTTTCATCAATCCTACTCTCGAGGAGTCTTTACGAGCAGATGGAAAACAGCATTTGTCCAGACCGTCCCTAAAAAAGGCGAATCTTCCTCACTCTGCTCCTACAGACCCATTGCATTTACGTGCCTGCTCTCCAAGGTCATGGAAAGGCTGATAAACCGTCAACTCATGAAATATCTCGAAACACGAAAACTTCTAAGTGACCTGCGATATAGTTTTCGTAGCAACAGGTCCACTGGCGATTTGATGGCATGTCTCACTGAAAAGTGGAATCAAAGCGTATAGTACATCAATCTAGCGAAAGGAAGAGTTTGGCATCAGGCTCTTTTGTAGAAAATGCGTGCATTTGGGATCGACGACTCTTTTCTTCAATGGATTAAAGACGACCTTTCGGAACGTTCAATTCAAGTTGTCTTGGATGGTTTCAAGTCTGATATTCACAAAATAAATGCTGGTGTGCCCTAGGGCTCCGCTCTGTTTCCGACGCTCTTTTTGATTTTTATCAACGGTTTCTTGTCTGCTACTTCAACCCAATACATTGCTTTGCTGAGGACAGTACTCTCTGCTCTCATATTAGCTCCCGGACTCACGTCCCTGCTCTTCGGTTGTAGAACGGGAACGGCAGCGTATGGTAAGCACATTAAATTCCGATATTAGCAGCATAACTTATTGGGGAACTAACAACAGAGTGTTTTTTGTCATTAAAGCGAAATTTAAACACCCAGCTATTGTCCATGAATTGCACTTCATCACTTACAGCGCGACCAAAGAACTTTCCATTCTCGATATGTGTGTCAATGACAACCTACGTTGGAATAACCCATATTTGATGTCGCCAAAAATGCTGTGAAATGTCTAGGTTTCCTCAAGCGATGTAAGAAATATATCACCCCCTCTGATCTGTCCTCAATATATAAGTCATTCATCCGCCCAAAACTGGAGTACAATTCACATATCTGGCCAGATGCGCCTAAAACATATCTGCACCTACCCGTGCGATAAATCTAATATTACTCAGGCAATCGACACCCTCGAAACACCGTCGTAATGTCTCGTATCTCTCTCTGTTTTAATGTATTTTCGACTACTAGTGTTCCATAGAAATCGCCAGTAGCATTCCGCCCCTTCAAACTTTTAACTGTAACACCCGTCTCACTATGAATGCTCATCAGTATACCTTTAAGCCCACCTTCGGACGTACTCTAAAACATCGTGATTGTACTCGCTGATGGAATATCTGCCAAGCTCTTTATTTCCAATGCATTATAACTTACAAACATTTAAGACCAATGCATATCGGTACCTCTCTTTCCACCCTCCCAAAGTTTCTTTCGTGGTGAATTTTGCGTAAAGATCTTAGCGTACACCGTTGTAATATCAAATTAACTCAAGAACTGAAGACTCTTGATCATTTGAAGCTCCAAAGCTTCTCCGATTGGATGAAACGATGAAACTCGTTTTTGGCGCAATGGGTTTGTCAATAAGCACCCACATGTACGGTGGATTCCATGCCGGAGGTGTGATTGGACCACATTTTTTCTTCGATTAAAATAATCGCCATGTCAATGGAATTTGCTATCGTGCCATGTTGGAAGACTATTTTTGGCCAGAATTGGATGGACTTGACATCTGTGATATCGGGTTCCAACAAACATGCCACGCAACTGGTTAAATAATTGATCTATTGAAAGGGAAGTTCGGTAATCGTGTGATCTCGAGAAATAGTCCGGTCGAATGGCCACCTCGCTAATGCGATTTAAGGCCGTTGGTTTTTTTTTATGGGGTTACGCTAAGTCGTTGGTTTATGCTAATAGGCGAGCTCAGAGGAGCTCAGGAGCAGTAACAAGCACAAAATTGCCAGCGTTCCTGCCGATATATGTGGAAGAGTGGCCGATAGTTGCTTCCGAAGAATCCATCGTTGCAAACTTGCTCGCGATGGTCATATGAACGGGATCGAATTTCGTACTTAAATTCAACATGTGTACTATACCTTATTCTGTGTTTTATTTCAATACAAAAGTGTTAGGTCCTCATATAAGATATATAGATAATTTTTATTTACTTCTTAAAATCCAGTTGCAATTTATCAGTTACATTAACATTAAAAGAAATAATAATGACATAAGTATTTTTGAAAGGAAAATAGAGATAATGTCATCTCAAGGCATTCAAGTAGTTAAAGCTTTAATAAAGACAAAAAAAAGAATGGCTTGGGTGGTCCCATAAATTAAATCATACATATTATGACAACAAAAATTAACAATTAGTTTATACAATTTTTTATGAAAACCAAATCGAAAACTAAGCATTACACCAAAATATCAGAGAAGAATATTAAACAAAGATTCAACACTCTCAACATCAAGGGAAAAGAGCCAATTTTTTAAAAGTTTTATACAAAGACAAGATGAGAATTAATCGCTCGGATAAAAAGTGGAAGTTTGTTAAATAACCGACATGATGAAACACTATAAAAGTTTCGAAACGCGGTTGTACGAAAAACGGGTACAGTAACTTGATTTAATAAATTGCCACGTAAACTGTAATTGGCGATTTGTCTGAAGTTCAGATTTCCTGATCTTAAATAAAATAACTTCAGAACTTTATAGCAGTACAAGTGATGGACTGGAAGAACACTCAAATCTCTGAAGAGTGGAAAACTGGGATAAAAGCGGGGCTTATAGCTACGTTTCTTCAAGATGTGTTTTTGGAGTATCAAAAGAGGCTTAATTTTGCTGAAGTATATACCTCCCTAGCAGGCAATTCCGTATTATAGTCTCGAATGAAATATACCATAATATAACTTTTTCAACAGTTTAAAACAGCAAGCATTGCCCAGAAAATAAAAATTCCTTAGTGTGCCACGAAAATAATGCCTCAAATACTCTGTGTGGTTAAAAAAACACATCCTAGAATCAATGATAAGTCCCAAGTATTTAAAATTATTCACAATTTCAACTTGAAAACATTTATCGCTGCAACCGAAACAATTATTAAAAGTCTGAGAGGAGGAACTTCGCTTGCAAGAGCAATAAGAGAGTTTAAACCTCCGACAGTCGGTTGCATGAAAGTAAACCTCAGCACCAAAATTGTTATGCGCTGACAAATTAAAAAACATAATTTTAGTTTTAGAGCTTATAACCAACTTATGCTCTGCAAACCAGATTCTTAATAAAAACAAATCCCAATTTATGTCTGCGGTAAGATTCAGAACGCAAAACCCACATCATCCGCAAAAGCTGTCAGCAAGCCCTTAAAATCCAATTTAAACAAGGAATTGATATAAATTAAAAAGAGGATCGATCCCAAAACAGATCCCTGAGGAACTCCTAGGTGCAGATTTTTTAATTCACTCCTGGTATCACCAATTTTCACTTTTTGTTTTTTTATTTTTCAAGTAAGATCTGAACCAATCACATACAAAGCCCCGAAAACCAGCATTTTCAATCTTACATAGCAGTATATCATGGTTCACCATATCAAAGGCTTTTGATATATCAACAAACAACCCAGCGGTACACTTTTTTTTTGTTAAGATTGGCAAATACTTGAGAACAAAAGTGTAAGAGGGCATCTTCTGTAGATTTGTTTTTTCCGAAAACCAAATTGAACATCACTGAAAAAAGTTGTTTGGTTTAAAAAAATTGACCATTCTACTTTTCATAACTTTTTCGAAAATTTTGCTGATTTAGGGTAAGAGTGAGATCGGCCTATAATTACACATTTCAATAGTCGATCGATTTTTGAAGAGAGGTAGAACATCCACACATTTAAATGCATCCAGAAATATCCCAGAAAAAATGCTTTTATTGAAAATATGCGCCAGCACATCAACTAAGAAGGCAATATTTTTAAGAACTAAGTTTGATATTAAATCAGCCCCAGAAGAATTTCAATTTTTTATCTCACCAATTGTTTTTAGGAGTTCAAGGCCAGTTATCGGCTCAAATAAAAAAACTCTGTCGCTGAGAGGGTTCAACAGGATTGGAAACAGGACTACAAAGTGTGCAACTAGAGTAGGTAGAACTAACTTGCATATTATCAGATATGGTTGCAAAATAGTTGTTAAAGGAGTTAGCAATGCCAAGCTTGTCCGTAACCATAATATCATTAACACGTACCGCACTTTGATGTCTACTGGCTGTTTTTTTTTTATTGAGGACGCTATTAACTAACTGCCATTCATATCTTAGATTGCATCTAGCTAGATTGAATTTGTTACTATAATAAGTGTCTCGACAAAATGGGATTTCTCTTTTCAATTCGGACTAACTGTGAAATTACAACTGCTTATATGCCTATTGAGCATGTACATAAAAATGTCATACGATTTCGAGGATTCGCCTTCCGCAAATACTTCTTCCCACAACTCAAAAGACAAATGATTTTTAAACATATCAAAATCAATTTTCTTTGCTAAGTTAGAAGAACCTGAATCTGAAGTTTCGTTATTTTTCCTAATGTCAATTAGCAAACCTATCATGGCATGGTCAGTAATCTCTAGATCGAAGGCACACTTTTCAGAAGAACTGATAGATGAGGACGCGAAACGTCCATAGATATGATCCAAGCATTTTCTTGAATTACTTCTAGTAATTTCATTTATAAAAGAAAACAACCCATGACTAGCTAGTAGGTCCAAATAATCCGAAACAATATCACTATTTTTTAAGATATTGATATTGAAATCGCCTAGGATTATCAAATTTTTTGATTTTTCACTTCCCAAAAAGGCTGAAAATTCTTCCAAAAATATCGAAATATTGAACTTATAAAGTCTATAGACACATAATATGAGATAGACCTCATCCTTGATTTTGAAAGAAACGTTTAAAACATCTGCACTCAGAAAATCTAGCTTCGACACATTGACAACCTCATAATCTTGCTTGACAAAGCATCCAACACCTCCCGCAGCGTAATTCTCATTTGTATTCACATAAAAATTAAATCCCGGTAACTCATAGTCTCTTTTCTCAAAATCGTAAATCCAAATTTCGGAGACTACAACGAAATCAGGGATGCATACAAAAGAATCTAAATACGATATTAGCGATGCAAAATTCTCTCTTAAACTTCTTATATTTTGGTGAATGAAAAGGAGTTTGCCTGAGCAATACGGTTTATTAGTAAAAACTTCTTCGCAATTTGTGTTCTTGAGATTGAAGGTGGAAACATCAAATCATTGGAAAGCATCCGATCTATACGGTGCCAAACAACCTTAAAGCGTCAAAGGATGCAACAACGTATTCAGTGTCTCATCCGTGATCATCACAACTAATAACAGATACGGGTACCAAATCAACTATATTATTTGTACTGCTTAGCTCATTTGATAGGAGCTTCTTCCGAGCCAGCTCTTATCTGGTTACCTTGAAAATAAGTTAGCATTGCTTTCTGAGTGTTTACAGTCTGGCTGATTTGACCTTTCTAGGACTTTGATCAGCCTGCTGGTTTCATAGAGTATTCTGATGGTTTTTCAAGTTTTTATTGGTGGTACTCTTCGAAATCCAAACTAGTCTAAGGTGACCTGTTCAGAACTTTTCTTTTCTTCCACATAATGGGCACAGGTTTGCATTCCACATTTCCTCGCAGAGACACAACAATTCAGCATAATTGGTGAAGGCATCGTTTATGTTCTGAACAACCTCTACGACCTTGTGCCTAGTTCTGAGAGAAGTTTTGAAGGATTCGATGAAGCTATGGTAAGACAGGAAAATTTATTTTAATGATTTCTAGTAAGTAATCTCCTTAACGTACCTGTTAGGCCGGGTTAACTCGGTTAAGCTGTCATAACAAATGCTGATATATCTTGCTGGTGGTGGTTAAGGTTACCGAATTATATGGAAAGTAATCTTATATAACGACGAGCTTATGCCACTCTCCGTTCGTTTCAAAGCATATAGCTGCAGCAAATATAACTTAATTCCAGAATAGTCCAAGCTACGAGTACATACATTTGCCACAATAACAGAAGTTCCCGGGCTTTCAGATCTCTTTTGTGAAACACCGCAAAAATCCAATACCACAGATGTGTTTTCCACACCCATGGTTATGAATGACCTTAAACCAAAACCAGTTGCTACTGCGTAGCTCAGGGCCTCCTTCGCAAATGAAGATGTCATGTCTTCATTTGCTTTGCATGCGATGTTTCTTCATTGCCACCAATTTGATGGTCGCTTCAATAGAGTTGAGTAAACAAAGACTAGTTGGCTTGTTAGTCGAAATTTTTACTATCTTATCCTTCAACTCCATACTTCTTCTCTGAAAGAAAGGTCCACTCACCTCGGCTGAGAATTCTACTAACCCCAGTCTGACTAAGTCGTATCCATTCGCACGTGATCAATTAAAGGCTGATGCAGTACTATTGCCAGAGTAGGTATTTATGTATCCAAGCATAGTACTTAGTTTCAACCTTGTTGCTGGCAAAAGTTCATAAAAATTGAGTTGTACACGCCAACCAGTTAATTTAGCAAGAAAAGACCACCACTTTACGATCGTAGGCTACCAATTAACCATCACGCAATCCGACTCATTGTTTGCACAAGCCAATCAACCGTCGCAATGCAAAATGCAACTGCGCGCCTACATCCAATTTCAAATTCAATTTCAAATTTCCATTTCTGTTTCGGTCACATTCCTCAGATGCACTAGATACAAATTCAACTTCCGATCCAGACCAGCAATTCGTTGGAATTCGACATCAAAATCGAGTTACGAGTGAACTTGCTGTCCGACTTCAAAAATCTGTTTTTTTTTTTTGTTTGGTTTAAATTTTATTTTGTTTACGACTTACAGGTGGTTGCTAGGTAAAAACTACAATTAAATCTACGATACGCCTAAAAAAAATACTGTTCAACTTAAAGCTAGGACTCCTAGAATCTAGACCCACTCCGCATATTGAATTTAAAATTTTCGTCGCCAGGACATTCTGCTGCAAAGGTCCTCTATCACAGTACAACAATCTATGGGGGTGTAGCAGAGCTGTTGTTTCATTCAAATTCAATCTCCTCCACGCTGCATATCATCCATCAGCATTAGAGCTCCAGCTCCGATGAGTCCACACACCCCCATCACACTCATGGGCAGAAGGGCTGAAACGTGCTCCTACAACGAAAAAAAACGAAAAGTGAACCCCCGATGATGAGATTTTAATTTAAATATGGAGGAGCACACTCACCAGCAGCCACATGTAGGGAACGATAATCAATGCGATACCGGCTGCCAGATTTCCCATTCCGAGTCCGAAATTTCTCACAACCGTCGGATACTGTTGTGCGGTGAAGGTTGGTATGATTGCATTATTAGCGCCAATTACACATTTAGCTGTTCGTCGATGGAAGGGAGGGAGCAGACGATGAAAAGAGAAATAGTTTAAAAAAAATTGAACAAATATTATAATTATCTAGATGTACGAGTATTGCGATAGGTCGGTGGGAGAAACGCTTTGTTTTCGTCCATAGATACGAGTACATGTGCTTACCTATCATCGCTAGTCCAATGACGCCGAATAAATTCCCACCCGGAACTAGATTTGTAGCTAGACAGCATATACCAGAGATGAGCATGTAGGCGATTAGGTTTTTCCGTACACCCAATTTGAGAACAACAAAGATGCTGAGGCAGATGGAGAAGGACTCCACCAAACCGGCAATGGCCTGAAAAGAAAGAATAAAATTAGAAAAAATTCTGCCACAAATTCAAAATTTCATTTAAGTCCTGTGTGAGTAGGGTTGGGTAAATGTTTCGTTCTTACGTATCTTTTTCGATTTAACCTGAATACAAGCAAATGTTTCACAAACCGTTCTGCCGGTAATACGACTTTCATCCGCATAGGCTTACTTTTGAAAGTGTTTCGAAGAGCATTCTTAAGCAAATCGGAAGGCTTTTTTGACACCAAAAATCTCGATTAAATCAGTACCCCCACGGAGCAGCTTTCTACATGGTCAACTACAGAGCCCGACAAGTTTAACAGAGATGCCGGAGATGGCTTGGTGTAATTTTCCGCGATAAACGCTGTTGTAGGCAGCCTTAAAATCGACAAATTGATGCAAGGTGTCTGGGCGATGGTGGACTTTCCTAATCTGAATCACACACACCAAGATTAACAAAACGTTTTAGGTGGTCAAAAATGTCAATGGGCATATAACGCTAAGGTCCCATTCGTCTTGCATGCATGTGTGTGACGACACTTCAGAGATGAATTGGTTCAAGCTCTTCACAAAGTTATCTCCCGCCGCCACAGCTCTTGCTGCTAGGCCGTGAGTACCGACATCTTTGTTGGAGTCAACTTGGATATGGCTAACCTCACTTCTTCAAGGTTTGATGGACGAAATTATTGCCCATCATGGTCCATGTTGAATGGTTCGTTCTGCCTGACAGTGGAATGTAGAACATCATCGACCTCTATCACAAAGGTCCTTTGTCCACCTTTTGAACGTTTTTTCTTCTATAATATATCTCTCATTTGACTCGATCTTGCGCTTTTCATGCTCTTTTTCTTCCTTCGCAGAATCCAGTGCTCGTTCTTCCTTTTCCCTCGGAGAGCCCACCAGCAACACGAATCCCCCTTTATGGGCTTTATATTTCCCTGCAAGCGCCAGCTGGCATTTACTGTCGTCAAAACACGATTTCAGCAGTGGTGGTCTAACGAAACTTACCAGATCAAAGGTGGTACCTCGAATGGTTTATTGACAGCGTTGCCATTGGTTTTCGGTACAAGACGATGACAGCACATGACATTGGCAGCACAAGACGTTGGTAGCACAAGACGTTGGCAACACAAAATGTATAGCGATGTAAGGGATACTTGACCGGCAAAGGCACTTGCTGTTTCTTGTGATTGCAACCTTCCAAAGTCAAACATCCTCACAGTATTTCCTCTCTTCTTAGAGGAGTTAGCGAAAATGGCATTCGTACCTTGGCCATAGTAAGGTAGTGATCCGAGTCAATGTTGGCCCATCGGAACGTTCGGGCTTTCAGAGTACTGGAATCTTGCATTGCTTCTAGTCTCAATTTGATCAATTTGGTTGGTGTTGGTTTGATCAGGCGACTGTCGGATCTATCTACGTATGTCGGGATGCGGGAACCGACTGCTTTCTGCGATGACCTTACTACCCGAAGCGAAGTAGATATGCCTGAATCCATTGTCGGAGGTGATGTCATGCAGGGTATATAGTACCACCAAAGATGTCATTTGAGTGACGATTTAATTGGCAACTACTGACTAGTTTTAAATTCGTGTAAGTCTTCAATGAAAACGCTAAAATTGCAACGCGAGCCAGGATTCAATGTTGAAAAAAAGAACAGCAGAAGAACTTCCCAGATGGAATCAATGGTATTATCTGCTTCCAGTCTCTTAACCTGTTAATCCTCTTTTAGACCTACTTCAACATATTCAAAGCCTAGCTCTGAAAGGGGCTTTAAAACCATCTGTCCGAGTTTCTGAAGTAGAGATGGCGGCAGAAGAACTCAATTTGGGTTAGCCGAAGATGACCGATAGGCATGTAATGTCTGTTTTCTTCTTGAGGCCATGAACGTAAAGCAGACTAATATCTGCGATTTTAGGCTTGACGCAGATTGTTAAAAAATACTCGCTTGCATACTGAAGGATCAAAATGAGCTATCTCTGTTGAGTGGAACAATGAACTTCTTGAATGGCAGTGACTAGTTCTGAAAATACATATTGATCTCACTTCCAAGCTCATATAAGGGATCTGTCAAGCTGACTATTGATGTCGTCAACACAATCTGATGTGTTGTCATAGTCACACAAGTTGTCAGCGGTCAGAGTTCACCTTAATCGTATTGCATCGAACCACTAGTAGGCACAGAGGACTCAGGTTATTCTCTACAACATCAGGTACAAACTTTCATCTGTTGTATTTCTGCGACTTGAAAGGTTATCATCAGTCTGGTTTTAGATACGCGAAGTCCACCATGGACCAAGAAACTCACATTACAGTAGGTTTATGCCTCCTTGTCTGTTACTAAAATTAATTTTTTTTTTTTTTGCCACTGTTGCCAGGTCGCGGGCGGAAAGATAAAAGGAGGAGAAAGCAAAGCATTGTTGTGATGTAGTGGTTTTGAAACTCAGGTGTGTTTGGTTTCGATATTGGCTCTTCAGGGGTGGGAGTCCGAATAGGACGGAGAATCTTTCTTCACTCGGAATGATTCAGGTTGTGAATTTTAACGGTTGTTTTGTGCTTGAAAACTCTACAACAGCCAAATCTACATTTCAGTGTTATGCCTTCACACGCAGATTTTTCTGACTGAGTTCCAATTACATAAATGAAAACTTGCCGTGGCAAGGATTCGAACCCAACCAAATAAACTTGTTGGTTGCTTGCTAGAGTTACAATATATCGCCACAGAAGGAAGTAAGTTAACTTAAAGACCAGAAAAGGAAGCATTCTGTCACAGATATTCCGATAAAATCCAAATGCACTGAAGCAGTGTACTCGTATGTACTCGAGCTACAGAGCCACAGAGCCACAGAGCCACAGAGCCACAGAGCCACAGAGCCACAGAGCCACAGAGCCACAGAGCCACAGAGCCACAGAGCCACAGAGCCACAGAGCCACAGAGCCACAGAGCCACAGAGCCACAGAGCCACAGAGCCACAGAGCCACAGAGCCACAGAGCCACAGAGCCACAGAGCCACAGAGCCACAGAGCCACAGAGCCACAGAGCCACAGAGCCACAGAGCCACAGAGCCACAGAGCCACAGAGCCACAGAGCCACAGAGCCACAGAGCCACAGAGCCACAGAGCCACAGAGCCACAGAGCCACAGAGCCACAGAGCCACAGAGCCACAGAGCCACAGAGCCACAGAGCCACAGAGCCACAGAGCCACAGAGCCACAGAGCCACAGAGCCACAGAGCCACAGAGCCACAGAGCCACAGAGCCACAGAGCCACAGAGCCACAGAGCCACAGAGCCACAGAGCCACAGAGCCACAGAGCCACAGAGCCACAGAGCCACAGAGCCACAGAGCCACAGAGCCACAGAGCCACAGAGCCACAGAGCCACAGAGCCACAGAGCCACAGAGCCACAGAGCCACAGAGCCACAGAGCCACAGAGCCACAGAGCCACAGAGCCACAGAGCCACAGAGCCACAGAGCCACAGAGCCACAGAGCCACAGAGCCACAGAGCCACAGAGCCACAGAGCCACAGAGCCACAGAGCCACAGAGCCACAGAGCCACAGAGCCACAGAGCCACAGAGCCACAGAGCCACAGAGCCACAGAGCCACAGAGCCACAGAGCCACAGAGCCACAGAGCCACAGAGCCACAGAGCCACAGAGCCACAGAGCCACAGAGCCACAGAGCCACAGAGCCACAGAGCCACAGAGCCACAGAGCCGCAGGGCTACGGAACCACAGGGCCATGGAAAAATTTTGGTGACTCAATATTCCTATGCATCATTTATCGACGATCAGTCATGGCTAACAGAAATACTTCGCCATTCGCCTCTGCTTTGCGTGTGATAACACCGGTTTGAAACATAGAGCATGTTCAGGCCATTGTTGACTTGGTCCTAAGAACATACCTTCTTGGTCGAAGCGCTATTGTCCATTCGCTCAATATGAAGTGGCCAATGTAGCCTTGGATATTTATATTGGGTCTACATGTAAGTTTCCAGCGTTTTTTTCCAAAATTTGAAGTTTTATTATGAATACATAGTTACAATGCTTTATTCAAAGTATCGTCCATCGGAAGCTACAACTTTCCCCCATCTTTTTGGCAATTTATGAATTCCGGACCAAAAAAATTTCTCGTCTTTCGAGCCCAAGAACGCATCGAGCCAATTTTTGATTTCCTCTACTGAGCTGAGGCGTATTCCCGTAAGAGCGTTCTGCATCGAACGAAACAAGTGGTAGTCAGATGGTGCCAAGTCTGGACTATAAGGCGGGTGAGGCAGAATTTCCCATCCATTATTTTCCGCAACATGTGGCCGGGCGTTGTCGTGATGAAAAATGACGGACTCATGCCTGGTCTCATATTCTGGCCGTTTTTCTTTTAATGCCCGCTTCAAACGAATTAGTTGGGTTCGATATAATGGTCCTTTGATGGTTTCACCACTCGGAAGCAGTTCGTAGTGTACGACACCCTTTTGATCCCACCATATACAGAGCATGACCTTATTCACGTGAATATTTCGTTTCGGCATCGATTGGGCGGGCTCGCCGGGCTTTGTATACGATTTTCTGCGTTTAGGATTATCATAATACTCGTAAATCCATTTCTCATCACCAATGACAATACGATGCAAAAATGATTTATTTTTATACCGCTGCAGTAACATTTCGGACATGCAAAATCGCTGTTCGACGTCTCTTGGCTTCAATTCGTATGGCACCCAGTTTCCAACCTTTCGAACGAATCCCAGTGCTTTTAGGCGCAGGGAAACGGCTTGTTGCGTGACGCCCAATGATGCAGCAAGTTCTTCTTGCATCTGACACCGATCCTCATCCAGTAAAGCGTCCAATTCCTCATCTTCAAAACTTTTCGGCTTTCCGGGGCGATCTTTGTCTTCAACTCCAAAATCACCACTTTTGAACCGTTTGAACCACTCGCGGCACGTCGATTCACCAATACATTCCGCCCCATAAGTTTCCGAAAGCAAACGATAGGCCTCAGCCGCACTTTTCTTCATATTAAAGAATAAAAGCAGCGCTTCCCGCAAATGACGTTTATTTGGCTGGAAACTTGCCATGATTTTGCTCGATAAAATGTACGACACCGATAGAACTGCTCAAATATAACGCTGCAAAGTTGTTGACAGATACAAAACCTACAAATAAAACACATGGGGTCTGACATTTCTGCCCGGGATCCACTGGTGGCGCCATCTCTGACAAACGCTGGAAACTTACTTGTAGACCCAATACCATCAACTGTCTTAATATTGAAGTACGAGTACAGATCGTTTCATTCAGTGAAGAATGTGTTGTTTACGTGGGTTATTCTGTAGAAGAATTTTCTTCGCGATAAGAGTTATACCCGTTATTTTACTCAACGGTTTCGGTGACAGACAATATTTTAGAGTGTTATAGAGTGACGTATTTCTTCGTCGAGAGGGGAATGTGGATTTCAGTTACTTGCTGAGCCCGAAGTACTGCTTGTTGTCAAGCTCTATTAAATCTTCTCTGAATCACAAGGGTGACGCCGTTGTTGACGTATCATATTTGTGGTCTTAGCGTCCAAGGCGCAACAACTCTTTTCTTGTGGACATATGGTATTTCGTCTTGCTTTCGGCCAGCAACAGAGTATAATAACATAGGATCGCGATTCTTTCTTAAATCTGGAAATTGCTACTGCCCGTGCGTTAGTGTCGACAATTATTTCGATTATTCGTATTCCGAACACAGATCATCAGGAAACGTACGCGTATGTTACATTGCTCAAAATGGCTCGAAAAGATATTTACTTATCCTCACTATGCTGGTGTGAAGTCATTGTCGTCGTGCGAAGCCGGATGAAGTTTGTAGTGATTCTGAATTTCAACCTTATAGAAATGATCGATCGCATTTTAGGTTAACCTTTTATGCGGTATACAGAAGAAGGCTTGTCTTTGGGAGTTGTAATGTACGCCTTTTTCTGACCAAATTTTGATTAGGACCGTGAGCATGCGTTGTCTTAGCTCTTCGCCTGTGATCTTAGACATTGTCAGCAGGCCAAGCGGACTAGGTTTCGTTGTACCGTGGTCAGGTGACGAAATATCGACGCCATCAGTTATGTTGTTAGTTAAACCATCTTCTCCATCTGCAATATAGTTACTCTCGTCTGCGGCAGAAATTTTAGAAAGTGTTCGCTTTATATCATTAGCTTGCTGTGGGCACCCGTAACCAGATTATTGTTTTTGCCTCTCCAGGAAGAGGTCCTAATTTTCAAACCATTTGTCCCTAAGGGACAAGCCTCCGCGTAGCCTATTGTTACGAGTATATTGTGATTCCCTGTTGATAGTATTTGTGTATCATACAATTATTATCATTATTATGGTGGCTCCTACCTAGTTTGTGTTGGCTGAAAATCTGCCGCAGTTTTTAACAAATCTAATGAGATCTATCAGTTTAGCTTTGCTGATGTCCTCAAGTTTTCCAAAACGTCTGCACCCCAGGTGTTGACATGGAAAGAATGTAATAGTCTCAGTTTCATCCTCATTCCTACAACTTCTACAATAATGTTGAGAAGAGGCTCATATTCCGCTGGCCACCCTGCCAATGAGGAGTGTTAGGACACCTCTGGCGATACGGATGTCTTCTTTGTTGAGTCAGAAGAGGGTACGCTGTCTAGGCTTGGGCTAAGCGAGCTCGAGATGACACGGACCATGCTTTGTTTGTTCTTTATATGGCCATAAGTTCAATTTTGAGTTTCAGAGTTTCAATTGGTATATTTATGTCGTTGTGTATGTTACTCCTGAGCAGCGACGTACTCTCTCTTGCTTGCTCATCCGATATCCACTCGGAAAGATTCGCAGACTTTACTAAGAATTTGAAGACATTTTTGTACTTTTATTGATTTGGTTATTTCACTTGTCAAAGCTTTTATGGACTGACTGTCTGCAAAGATAGAAACCTCTGAGGGATCAAGTTCTATGAGTAGCAGAGCCTGTGCAGGTAAAGCAAATATTTCTACCTGAAAACATTACATTCGTCCGGAATCTTGAAGGAGTCCTGGATCTGTAGCATTTCACAGTAGACTCCAGCTCCAGTACATTTCTCCATTTTGATGGAGTTTTCCATTATTAGTGGCAGGAAATGATGTGGAGAAACTCCGTCAGGCACCATACTTCCGTCAGTTTTGATGGTTCGTACTCGTGTATTATAGACGCGAGTCCTAAATTGGGGTGCTTCTATAGGCCTGATTCTTTTAATTTGATCGAGTTTTAGAAGCCGTGAATTTAAGGAATTCATATAGAGGAAGGCGGTTGAGTTTTATCACTAGTAGAGTTAAGGAGTAGACCTTAACGTTACTGTTACTGTGACGAAAGCAGTGTTTTGAGATAACTAGTTTTTTCCGTGGCTTCCCACCAAACCAGCGCATCATAGGTAAGAATGGGTTTAACTGGCCTTGCACATCCAGTGTTTACCAAACGCTCTTCGCCATGTGTAGCTCCTAATGCTTTTTTGGTTTTTTCTTCGAAGCGTAACGCTTCCGACTGAGCTTACTGTCTAGGAAGATTCCTAGATATTTACCTATCGGATGAAAGCCGTATTCTAACACCGTTGATTCTGGGAAGAATATAATCTTCTGGCTTCCTCTTTTTGTGAACAGCACTAGCTCGGTTTTTGATGAATTTATTTGTGTTGTCTATTTTGTGAGTGCACATAAAGCCGTCTCCATTAGTTCACTAACCGTTGGAAGATCTTTTCCTTCCTCCAGAATGACTATGTTGTCGGAGTAGGCTACTGACATCCTTCTGTCCAAAACCTGTCAGGATGTCGTATTCAAACCATTAGTGAGACGTCCATTCCGTTCAATGAATTATAGGATTTCGTTCCCGTTATTCGCATTCATACTAGTTATGTATGTGCTTCTAACAATCTATTCCTCTTTCTTAGCTCGAATTGCTGCTGAATGTATAATGGCTCCGTATGCTACCTCTTTCGTTGCAATAGTACTAGGACCGCTGGTTTCATCGGTGTTGTTGGACGACAATCACCTCCTTTACGCGTATATTGTAGACATGAAGGTGGCTTTGAGCAAGCAGAGGTGTGAGTTGTAAAAATTCTTCAACTTCGATGTTTCTTTGAATCGAGTTTCGTACGTTTCTCATTGCACATAAACGTATGCGGATCTCAACTGCAGGCAGGTATTGTTTCGAATCGACGTTAGCACGTCAACGTCACCTAGGACCCTATCAAAAAATTATCAATGTGGATCCATACCCGTTGATTAGGGCACATCCATCTCGCTTTATGATTGGTTTTCGCTGACGGAACCACATTTCTTGCTGTGGCGAAAGACATCAGGATCTTCAGGCAAGCCGGGACAAGGTATTGATCGGAGATCCAACATCAAGACTGCGTGTATCTCCATGAATTAGGACTCCCTATTGGAACAGTTCAGTCTCGTCTTTCTAATCACCGGTAGTGCTGCAAAGCGGTGAAGTCAATTTTATTCTGAAAGAGGACGTTATCTAGTCGAATACAGGTATATTTTCTATTGAGGGTCTGGACAGTTCAAGAGCATATGCTCAAATCGGGGTTCCTACAGATGCATTTTTACGGTATTGAATGGGTTTTTTTGCGTGACGAGCTTTAAATTTGAGAATCAACCTTAGCTGCGGAGTAACTTCGCTTGACATACTAGTTCACAGAAGTAGCTATCCAGAGACGCAACTAGTCACTCACAGTGGACAGCAATAGGAGGTTTTGTCTTGAAGGTTTGCACTATTACACATCAGCTTCAAGCAGTAAATGGGCCGACAGCCCTTTATATGAGTATGGCTTAGATTAAGTCTACCTCTACAGATTAAGTACAACACATCAATATAATCTTTCATAAGGGTGATGCAGCTAGTCCTTTACCCTGGGGTTCCCTATTTGATCTGAGGATGAATTTCACATTTGAAGCAGGAGCTTTTATGCCGCGTTTAGAAGCAGACCTTAGGAACTGCCGCGTTTCGAAAATCTGAGTTGGATATCATTTAACAGTGGAGGATCAAATTGAGAGATAGGATGCTCCTTGCCAGATTTCACTGAACTCCTTCTGACTTGGAATAAATACCTTTACATCACTAGTCTCATCACCGCCTTAAATAGGAAAACGGAAGCCTGATGGGTCTAAAACCTTAAAGGACTATTTGAAATGAGTGAGGACTTCAGAATCATTCACCTGCACCTATACGGATACTCCTCTACGTTAACCAAAATATGATGAAGATGCAGAATAATGAAATGATGCCTACGTAAAGTTATCTTCAAGCATCAATTGAGGGAACTAATGCATTAGACATTTCTTAAAGTCAATTTTTGATTTTGCAAAAATTCGAACTCCATGTGTGTGAAAGCGGTCTTCCTTGTACAAAATTTAAACAGACAACCGTACCCACTATCAAAGGCAGTATGTCTCATCGGTCCACTCGGTTTGGTTCATTAAAATAACATCAACTCGCACAAATGGACATCAACTTCACCCAATAACCTGCCCCAATGACACATCACTGGAATTCAATTTTAGCCCCAACCAACTCAACTTCAGTTTCTTCTTCTCATCCTTATGCAAATCCACACACACACACACACTTTAACTTTTCCTTTAACAATAGTTACCAACCCTACTTCTATATGGTTAGCAACCAATTCCTCCCCATGTATCCCCAATTTAGATCCTTAGTCAACGCAACTTACCGTATTCAAATAAACGTTGCCACCCAGATTGCTCAGATGCAGTGTCAGTCCAAAATAGATGATAATCAATGTCAGCCATACGATCAGAGTCAGGACAGTAGTACGCCAGTAGACTTTATTGAACACAACGACCAAAGGACTGTCAGTTCGTATAACAGGAGCAATAACAGCTCCAGCAGTTCCATTACCATTACCAGGATGACCAGCTTCTGCTTCACTTTGTTTGTCACCGATAGATGAAAGTGGTGGCAGTGCTGGTGGTTGTGGTGGTGAGGTGGATGACGACGACGACGACGACGACGACGACAACGATGATGTGGCATCCTTTACGAGTAGGTTGGCTTCAAGTGATTTTCGATAATTCGATGGAAGCGTTCGACCATTCATCCTTGCCGCACGTTCAATCAGCTCGACCAATTCATCTAGACGACCTCGGGCGAATAGCCATCGGGGTGATTCTGGGACACAATACCTGTGTGATTGATTATTGGGAAGAGAAAACGCCAGAGGGATCCATAGTTAGAATTTGTGATATTTGCTCATAAATCTAGAAAATACAAGTGAGTTTGGATGCATGTACGAGTATGGGTGAATTATGTAGGTGAAATGTGAATCTACGAGGAAAGGGACTAACATCCATATGTCCTGCAGACACATATTGACGTTGATTTAATAAATTAGAGAAATGAAAATGGTATCAACTGCTAGGGCAAACAATTAGAAAGTGGCAAGGGATGGCAGGGCAGTTGGGCGAATTTGAAAATAAATAAAATCAATTGAATCGCAGGACAATTTTGTTATTGTTGACTGAACAAAGAGATTACTTTGAACGGGGGAGCTCAGGACCTATTACTTGGAATAGAGAAAAAATAAAAATAAATGTCCATCCGAGGATGACAACTTATCCGATTAGATTTTTTCGGAGATGCTATGTCCGAGTGTTTGCTCAGTGATGGACAAATGCCGGCCCAGCAATGTGGAATGAACAATGAATGAATGAGGTAAGGTTTCAAGGTATGTACGAATATTGCGATTAAAGGCAGCACAGTGAAATGCCTTTGAAGAAACCGTAGAAACCGCCTTAATGCGTGAATAAATAACTACTATACATCTGGCTAATTGTTATGGAATTTTAACATTTACAGGCGATGAAACAACAATGGATCTCTTATTCATGTATTTTGTTAGCTAATTTGAAGGTTAGAAACTTCTCTTACTCAAGTCGTTTGTCCTACAAAATCTAACAAGTAGATCATCACAGCCATGATGTGTTCTAGGAATGGGTGTAAGACCAAGGCGGTCTCCTAGCCTCTTCTATATATCTATCGTCTATCAAGATCTAAGTGTTCTATGTGCCATATTTTTCCTACTCTGGACCTGTATATTGTAGCTCTTGCAATATTCGTTGAACGGAGGCCTAGTCTTAGGTGGAGCTACAGTTCGAGGTGAATCTTGACCTCAACCAGCAAGCCTTTCCAGCCAGCACGGTTTCCCGCCAGCAGCCTCTTATGCGGCACTTCAAGTCGATTGAGGTCCTCTTCAAATTCCATGCGCTACCTTAGATGCGGTCATCTTTTGCTAAGCCGTCGTTCAGAGTTATAATAGCAGACTGGGCTGGACTGGCGTTGGATCCGTAGACGCCTCACTATACCGATGTCAATTTACCGCATGTATAGTTCTTGGTTGAATCTATCTCCATTCCCCGTCAATCAAATTCAGTATCTTTCCCTCGGCCAAGTGTTTTTTTCATCTGCTTTCGATAAAGTCCACGCCTCTGTGCCATAGAGAAGGACTGGTATGAAAAGGGTCTTGAATGAACCCAGATGGGTCTTGCAGATACCATAGATAGCTCTGAGGCTCAATTGCCCCTTGCGCCCAAAGAAGGAGCGATTTGAAAGAGTAATTCTTCGCCTGATTTAAACGCTCGTGTCGTTGGTGCTTATAAGTGCGTAGCCAAGGTAGACAAAGTCCTTAACATCGAAGTTATAACAGCCAATGATGATGCTCTGGCTTTGCTCTCGTTTACCATTTTGACAGCTTCGCTTCAGTCCTCGAAGTACTATACTCCTACAGAACGCAAAATAAATCGCCGTGGTGTTGGCACAGCGTGAATTTTGGCGCAGATTTCCTGATCGTCCGACACCAACTGGGCAAACAGTACGACGTTTAGCCACTCGCCTAGAAGATTATGGGACAACACAAGATGCTGCCAGGTCTGGACAGCCCCGGAGCAGCTGCTCTGTTGAGAATATCGCAGCTGTGGTTGAAGATGTCGCAAAAGACCGCGGGATATCGACCAGACGACGTGTCATGCAATTGGGCATCAATAGCCGGTCTTTACAGAGAATTTTGGTGAAAGACTGTAAGACGTTCTCTTACAAAGAGCAAACAAGCCATCCTGATTCTCGACCACGAGGGAGACAACTTTTCATCGAAAATCATAATGAGCCACGAGGTCCATTTCCATCCCTGCAAAATTATCGTTTCTGGGGCACCAAAAATTCGGGTATAACCCACGATGAGCCATTACACTCGCTCCGAGTTACTGCATGGTGTGCTGTTTACGTCATCGGGCCTTATTTTCTCGAAAACGCCGCGAGCCAAACGACTACTGTGGAAGGCGAGTGCTACAGAATCATGCTAAACGACTTTCTCCTTCCTCAATTGCATGAAGTAGGACTGGAGAACATGCGGTTTCAACAGGATAAAGCAACAGCGCATACTGTTCGAGCCGCAATCAAAGTTCTGAGGGCTGCATTTCTGGGTCGCCTAATCTCTCGTTTTGGCGATTTGCACCGGCCGGAAAGATCGCCTGATTTAACCGTTCTAGAGGTCTTTTTGTTGACTTTTTTAAAGTCACGTGGCCATGCCAACAAGCCTCAGACTCTTGAAGCCCTCATATCAGTCAAGAATGCGAGGACCTATTGCCGGAAGTTCTGGCAAGAGTGATGAGTGATGCGACAGATTGAGTCCAAATGGTCATCAATTCTGGCGGCGACCATTTAGCCGATATCATTTTCTTGACTCAATGGGAAGAAATTTAAGACATCAAGTAAATATAATCCAAAAACAGAACCAACGTTTTTGATTCTTAAATAAATTACAGCCAAAGAGTATCGGGTGGCAACTTTTGCGCCACCTTGTACAATCACATCAATGTCATCCGCTTACACAGGCAATTGTGCCTCTTTTATTGGCCAGTGGGTTTTGCACAACCCTTCCTTGGGCGATGTTAAAAAAAAGGCTCACCTTGTTCAAAACCTTTCTTGAACTTGAAGAGAGAATTCTCCATGGACATCTTAGACAACCTGACGAATTGTATAGCTCGTCCCTATGTACGCAGTCGGTTGCACGGACGCGTTTTTGAAATCGACAAATACAATGAATGGCAAATAATACTGAGACTCAATTCATCGGGCATGCTTTCTGATCATATGTTTCAGATGACCTGGTACATGTTCCTAACCAGGTCATCTCCAGCTGCTTTAAATATCTCAGGAGGCAGTTGCTTGCGCGAACAAATTGAAGCTTCGATACTGCTACCTTAACTTCGTCTTGATTAGGGAGACGAAATTTTATAGCGTCATCGTCATTCATTTCACCTGACACCAGAATTTTGACCATCATCGTTGATATATTTGTAAAGTCTGCAGGAGCAGTCTTTCCAAATTCCCAGCACCGACTTCGACTCTAGCACTAGTTGTCCATGTTCATCTTAGCAGGCATCGATTCTGGCTTTGTAGCCCTGACTCGTTCGCTTTATTGTCCGATAAATCTTATTTCCTCAATAGCGCACTTTTCCTCTTCTTTCTTTTTCTTTCCGAGAAGCACGCCAACTTTCCTGCACGTAGAGCTCACGACCAGCTCTCGGCCTTCGATGCCGGCCAGCTTTATATGCTTCTCGTTTGGCTGAATGTACCTGCCTTCATTCATCGTCAAACCAGAGATGTCTTGGGGAAGCAGTTTCTCTGATGATCCGCATTGGCGTCCTACGGTTTCTGTATGGGTTCTAGGGTTTTGAGGAAGTTTGAGCAAAACGGGATCGACAAAGATTCGGTGTCTTGCGATTGCATCTTTTCAATATTGAACTTACTTGATATCAGCATTCGTATCTTGGTTGCAACCAGGTAATGATGCTGGTCAATGTTGGCTTCTAGGAGAGTTTGGACATCCAAAGTGGTGGAGCAGCGTTTAGCTCGGTCGCAATTTGGCGGTTGATTGACCAGAGCATATTCAAGTCCCTTAAAGGTTGTTGAGACACGGATTATTATAAGGCGTTGGCTTACAAGTCCAAAGCTTAAGTATCCCTTGAATAGCAAATCCACGTCCGAATAAGTGTCGTTTTCCTTCTTTGTAGCAGCAGCCGTAGTAGATGTCGAAGTCTTTCGTCCGCTTTTTCTCCGGTCAATCCCATCGTTCTTAATAGATTGCGGTAATATTTGCGTTATAGCAGTCAATGGCCTTTGCGAGTTGTTCGGCAGTATATGTCCGTTAAAAGCCGTAATGTTCTATGTGCAAAGCCGAAATTCGTTGCCCTTTAAACGTTTGCTGGGATAGTAAACATTGTATCTGTCCGCATTCGAGGCTGTTGGTTACCTTTGAACTGTCTTTTTTCTTGCATGGTGGAGAAGTTACCCTCATGCGCTACTGCCAACCTGGAAGGCGAGGTCTTTCATAAAACTCTTTAACAAAGGATTCGGTTAAATATTTAGTCCGTTGCCAGTAGTCTTGCCGAGGCATATTGAGGTTTCTTGGGTCGTCATCTCTAGAGTTCCGACACAACGATGACCCTCTCGCACTTGAGTTCCGAAAAAGTCGAAATAGCTCAAACTGGCTACAGCTGTGGATGCCGCCGTTGATCCATATATGGGATTTCTTCCCATCCAGATAAAATAGAAGTGCCATAATGCGAAGACTCTCAACTTCTCTATCGCCTGTAGCTGCAAATGACGTCCCACAAGGGTTTGTTATCTTACATGTAGTCAGGGGTAATAGGATCCCGGGCTTCACCAGGTGGAGGTGTGAGTAGGAGTTGATGGCCAGAAACTTAAGTGTCGATACTTGTGCCTTGCTAAAACAAACTACTTATTGATCACTTGTAACTGGTCTTATCAATCGGATTAAACTTGACAGCGTGTGGCGTTCGTATCGCCTTAGAGATTGAGTGCTATAACTTTTGAAGAGTTCATTAGCTTCACTCGTTCTTCGAATCACTTGGTGACCAGGTGATTCGAGGTGTTTGTGTGTCTTTTTGAAACAATACGATTCCCTGTTTCGTGTACTATGAGTGAATCTGCATGATCAGAATAAAGCCATCGATTCCTAGGCCTTGTTACATAAGAGATCTTCTATAATCATTCTAGGCGCCAATCTACTAAAGGAGCTAGATATCGAATAAATACGCTACGCGGTGGTGGGAGATAAGCTTAAAGAAGCGTATTCAACGATATGTTTAGGGAATATCAAACCTTCAGCTTCCTGGAAATGGTTTTGGTGACAGGAAGTTCCGCAAAGCTGCTTTGAAAAATTAAAACTGCACCATTAGTCTGTGATCAAAGCAGAACGAAAGGAGGTTTTAAAACTAGTCTATTGTATAAGGCGTAGTTGCATAAGAGCTCAATATACGAGTACAAATATGGGATTTCTGATGCAACAAACTTAACAATATTCCGATGTCACTGAGGACGAAGAAACATCAACCAGACCACGCAATTGGGCGTCGTCATACGCACCCTACAGCGAATTTTAGTGAAAGTCTTACACATGTTGGGGTACAAAGTGTAAACAGTGCATCAGTTAATGCCTCCTGACCGTTAGTCACGTGTGAATTACTGTAAAGCCATCCTCAATCTCAACAACGAAGAGGACGATTTTATGTCGAAAATCATCATGAGTGACGAGGCGCATTCCCACTTAAGCGGTTGCGTCAATAAGCAATATCTTCGTTTCTGGGGCACTGAAAACCTGCGTGTGTACACGAAGAGCCATTACATCCACTCAAAGCCACTGTGTGGTGCGGCGTTTACGCGGGAGGAGTGATCGGGCCGAATTTTTTTGAGGACGTTATCGGCAATACGGTCACTGTTACTGGCGAACGCTACAGGGCCATGATAAACGACTTTTTACTGCCGGAATCGGATGAGCGGGGCTTTGTGAATATGTGGTTTCAACAAGATGGTGTAACCGCACACACAGCACACGCCACAATGGATATTGTGAAGGAAGCGTTTCCTGGTCGCGTAATTTCCCGTTTTGGCAATTTGGCATGATTGCTGGCCAATTTAACCATTCCCGACTTCTTTCTTTGAGGCTACTTGAAGTGGTGGGTCTATGCAAACAAGCCTCAGACAATCTCAGCCCTTAAGGAGAATATTCGATAGGAATGCGAACAGTTATCATCGGAAATCTTGCGGAAAGTCATGGAAAATGCGATAAAACGGGCACAAATGTGTATTAACACTGGCGGCAGCCTCTTGGCTCCGTAGGACTCCGTTCTATTTGCACTGTTGACATGGTCAACGATAGTGTGACCGAAGATTTGAACTTGCCACGGCTTTTGCCTGTAAGGTACGTGGACAATTTTTTGAAAACACTTTGGCCTACATCCCCATAAGAACCAGTTGTATCACTCATTCACTGATTGGACTCCGGGCTTTTGGAAGCAGATTATGCGATTTGATGCAACTCAACAATTTATCTTGGGGCCACTTGAAGGCATCAGTTTATGCAGATAAATCAGCAATTATTGACAACTTCAAATCCATTATTGTGGGATGTTTTGGCCGATATATTCCAAAAAAGGGTCAAAACTTGAAATTGACTGGTTGGCCTTTGTAAAACGTAGTTGAAGTAGTCATATGCCCAATATTGTATTCAAACATCCGGTGGCAAGAAATCTTTAGTCAGATAAAGGCAAATCATGACAGCATTAGTGATTTTTGTAATTTTGGTGACAGCTCTAAAAAAAAATTGTTTATATGAGATTGCACAGCTTAATATAAAAAAAGCAGCCAAGTCATAGTGGAGATCCATATAGGCTACAATGGATTCCTAATACGTAGGCAAGAAGTGGATATGAAGGTCTACTTTCAGTGCCGCGGTTTGCCAATGCAGCATACTGGGCAACAATTTTCATTTGAAAGGTCCCCACTTTTGGATGCCGCAATATTTTACGAGCCGATTTATCACAATGGCCATATGCCAGATGCTGTGTTGGACAGTTAAAATTAAGACTGACACCATCGACTTAGCTTACTCTATAAAACTCGATTATTTACATGTTCCCTATACGCGGTGTATTTATCTGAGGTCGTGGAGTATGTGCACCGAAATAGTCAATCAAATTTCCATCATTTTAAAGCTTGCACGCGTCGATATTATCGGGTGTGGGACACTCTCCAAATTGATTCTGGATTTCTTAGATATTCTCTCCTCTTGGCTTGCACATTCGCTTCATTTGTACTCCATCGTGCCATATATTTTATAAGACTGGGCCGAGGTCTGACCCTTGTGGAACCCCTCCTGTTCTTTTGTATTTCTCTGCCTCTCTGTCTATGTCGTAGAGGAGGATTGCATCGTTAAAATAATCTCTGGTCATTCGTAGCAGATAGTTTGGGACTTGCATGTATTGTAAAGCTCTTATAATAGTGTTCCAATTGACCGACTTGAAAGCATTTCTGACATCACGTATCACTACCATGGAGTACGGTTTCTAGATAGTGCTTCGCGTGTAACATCACATAGCGCTTGTAAGGCATGGGCGGTGCTTCGTTTTTTCCTGAAGACACCCACTTGCTTGGCGAAACTATTGTCTTCGTTGGTGTCCAACTTCAGTCTTTCGGGGATGATTTTTCCAGCACTTTTCCTCCTGTTGGTTGCTCTGATCTTCTCCATTGTACAATAGATCTATTCTCTCGGTTTCGTTTTGTGGATAATGAAAAAACACGAGTTCCGCATTTTCCGAGACTGTTTAACAGTATGGACAGTTTGGGATGTTTTCGTCTTTCAGTTTAAACAGATGCTCGTTGAAGCAGTCATATCCCGTCAAAAACTGCCTCAGATAGAAGTTTGTTTCGTCGTGATTCCATTTAATCCATACATAGATCGGTATAACACGATGCGTCCATCTTTCTTTTAAGGATAGGCTGCACTATTGTTGTCGGATTGCGATTGATATTATACTCGTAGTTTCTTTCATATTTTTTATTTCGTCGTCTACCCGGTGATTTGGACTATTCTGCAACAAATATGTTGATAGTTAGCATTTAAGACAGGAGGAGTATATTATCATGCGAATCAGTTGGATCAGCGTTAAGACGGTGACTTTTTTGGGACCTGACCATATTTCTGTTACATACCACAGTACAGAACGGGCGGCACCAGCAAGAAAGAGTCATTTATTCTGTTGTTGTCAACAATCTTCTAACTGCACTTATAATTATCGCTGATTTCTCACATGTCAGCTCTAAGTCAGGTTTAAAACCTAGAAGACTGTCAGTAATAACTACGAGATACTTAAAAAACGTTACCGTTTGGCGAATTTTCCTACTCGTAATAAGGATTGGTTCAATTTTATAATGAACGAGTTGCAAACAGTTGCTAGTTAAGCAGAGATGCACAGTTGGAATTGGTACGCTACTCTAAAATTGGATTTCTTCTAGCGCACGGCAATGCCATAAGCTAAACCGACAATCGACTCTTGGCATGGGATTTATAGGCATACAGTTCCATTTTACATAATATTCCACAGTAGGGGGCCTAGTACCGAGCCTTGTGGTACGCTATCAGGAAATCCGTACGCTTTGACTCCATCGCCAGGGTAATAGACGCTTCATAAACCGTTCCCAATTCGCGAAATTAAACGCGTTCTTCACATTCAACGCCTGCCTGGTATAGCGGCGCTATAACGTTAATTGTACCCACTATTTACCGTGACTTACGAAAATCGCATTGGTGTCTCGATAGTCATTCTATCGGTTTCCATTCTATTAATTCATGCGGTTTTTTTTACAAAATTTGAACGTTTATTTAAGAAAAACATGTACAATAGTATTATTCAAAGTATTGCCCATCTGAAGCCATGACTTTTTCCCATCTTTCTGGCAATTTGTGGATCCCATCTCAAAAGAACTGCGCCGGCTTGGCAGCCAAGAATGAATCAAGCCAATTTTTGATATTCTGCTCTGATGTGAACCGTATTTCAGTGAGGGCGTTCTGCATCGACCGGAACAAATGGTAGTCAGAAGGGGCAAGGTCTGGGCTATTAGGCGGGTGGGGTAAGACTTACCATCCACTGTTTTCCAAATAGTTCTTAACCGGAATAGCAACGTGAGGCCGAGCGTTGTCATGATGGAAAATTATTGCCTCGTGTCTGGTCGCATATTCCGGGCGTTTTTCGGCCACTGCTCTCTTAAAACGGATTAATTGTGTTCGGTAGCGTTGTCCATTGATGGTTTCACCCGATTTTAGCAGCTCATAATACAGCACACCCATCTGATCCTACCAAATACAGAGCATTACCTTCGCGCCATGGATATTCGGCTTTGCCGTTGATTTGGCTGGGGTTGGGGTTGTCGTAATGGATCCATTTTTCATCACCAGTAACAATCCGATGCAAAAATGACTTCCTTTTGTGGCGTTCCAGCAGCAGTTCGGACATGCAAAACCGCCTTTCGACGTCTCTCGGCTTCAGTTCATGTGGAACCCAATTTCCTTGCTTTTGAATATATCCAGCTGCTTTTAAACGTTTTGAAATAACTGCTTGAGTGACACCCAAAGATTCTGCGAGCTCTTCTTGTGTTTGGCAACAATCTCCATAGAGTAATGCTTGCAGTTCTTCATCTTCAAACTTTTTTGGCTGCCCAGGACGTTCATCGTCTTCCAAGCCAAAATCACCACTTTTAAATCGTGCAAACCACTTTTGGCACGTTCGCTCAGCTAGCGCATGTTCACCATAAACTTCCACCAAAATACGATGACTTTCGGCAGCAGTTTTCTTCATATTAAAGTAATGAAGAAGAACTCCCCGCAAAAACACTTTTTCAGGTACAAAGTTCGACATATTTGAGTGAAGAAAAATTATTGTTGTTTACGCTTCAAATGAATGACGTACAATGACAGTAGCTTTCCAACGCATGTTCCAATGGAATAATAACAATGGAATAATACAAGTTACGCCATCTCTTAGCAAACCGCACGAAGTTATAGACCTAACATTATTTACTGGTAAGAGTCCATTGTAAATGATTCGCTTGAGGAATTTTCCGACCGTGTCAAGCAAATAAACAGGACGATAAGACGAAGATTGGTTTGGGTTTCTTTTCCCTTTGGCAATGGCAATAGTCATTGAGGCTTCCAAGGCTCAGGAAAAACGTACTCTTGAAGACACACATTAAACTTTTCGGTCAACTTTTCAACATGTTAATATCTCAATGTCTTATCGTTTCAACGTTCATTAGCTACTCGTATCAAGGACTCAGGTGTTTTTTTCTGCTTTTTTATTGAAAATATTGCGAATGAAATTGTTGACTCGCATACAATATAATCCGCAATGGAATGGTAGCACTCAGCACTGGTATATTCTCCACTCCACGTGTTCCAATGGTACTCGTGATTGGTACCGAGTTTCCATGATGTCCTCCATCGAAATACATACCGCGCCCAACGCTGCTTAATTTCGGTGATCTAGTGGGAACCAATGCTCTCAGCGTGGCGAGGTCGTTGACTATCAAGGGCTTATAATTTCAATAACTAATAAGTTTCAACGGCTCAATGTCTCAACGTCTCCATGCTTAACTAACTCAACAGTTCAACATCTCAATGGTTCAATGTCTCAACGTCTCAACGTCTCAACGTCTCAACGTCTCAACGTCTCAACGTCCCAATGTCTCAACGTTTCAACATCTTAACGTCTCAACGTTTCAACATCTCAACGTCTCAATGTCTCAACGTTTCAACATCTCAACGTCTCAACATCTCAACGTCTTAACATCTCAACGTCTCAACGTCTCAACGCCTCAACGTCTCAACGACTCAACGTCTCAACGTCTCAACGTCTCAACATCTCTACGTCTCAACGTCTCAACGTCCTAACGTCTAACAGACCCAACGTTTCCTTACAACAAAAATGATTCAACATCTCAGCGTAATCCTGTCTCAACGCAGGTCCTACCATAGATCCTAACAGAAACCTCTCTACAGAAAACAAGGTCTTAACCTTTCTAGATCTCAGTGTCCTAAGGTTTCAACGTTTGACGTTCATTTGATTCTTTATAGGCAAAGAGAATGGGACCTACAATTTCACAATTTCAGCCTGTAAACGGATTGTGACGTCAGAAATTACTTTTTCCATTTTTCAATGTATGACTTGCGAATCGAACTCTGTACTATTTCACCCACTTAATTAATGCGCCACAGAACTATCATCTGCAGACCCTAGAATGACAACACAATTACATTCTGCAATTTCTGTTCACCTGATTAGATGAATTACGGCTAGCAATAGCCAAGCACAAACTCAACAAAGCTGCTCGGGAGCTAGTTAAAGTAGGTTAGTTTTAGGTTAGGTTAAAACAGGGGTGTGATGGACATGCCATCACACAAACACTAGTCACTCATCAAATGAGTTCATCGTGATCCCTGTGGAATCAGTCCAACTTGTATTCAAAGGGTAAAAACCTAAACAATCTACCTGGTGAAACATCCAATTTCTTTGCAAAAGCCAAGAAGGCCATTGAAGTTCATGTCGTCTATTTCTTCCAGGTTTTCGAAAAAGTATTCCCCTAAAAATTTTCTTCGAATACCCGATATTGTTTGTAGCTCTCAGCAAATCACTGCAGAATCTGCAAATATCCGTATCTGACAATTTGAGTATCTTTGCATGTTTTCGGAGGAAAAAATGTCCTGCCAGGATTTCTATTATTCTCCTAGATATTTTATCGTCAAAAACTGGCCAGAGAGCCTTGGATGCACTGTGTCCTTCAAGACCTGACCACCTTAGGTTGGCAGTCTTTGAGATAGTGCCCATTACTATGAAAAGTGGTGGTTTGATTCCTTCCTATTATAGAGTAGCCCTCCTCTTCTTGCAAAGCCATCTGCTTGTTGATTTCCTTTTATACCGCGGTGTCTTGGCACCTAGCACAGTCTCACCCGGTTCTGAGTGCATAATACCTAGAGCACTGTGGTACAGCCCCTGTCTACATCAGAATTGATGTTGGTCGATTCCATTGCCTTAAGTGCGGCCTGGCTACCTTAAGAACTGATGTAAAATAGGTAGCAGATGAAAGCAGAAGTAGAACTTCGAATGCGTATCCATGCAGTTAACTATGAAACACATTAGCTAATAAGACTTATTGGTTAGGTACCGGACTGTACCGTCACCTAAGTAAGTACGTGAGATGTCCCGCCATACGGTAGAAATTCCTACGCTTCCCATCAGCCATAAGTTTCCACATTTCCCACTGCGGCCAGTTTGGTCATATCTCAAAAGGATCAACCGAATAATAAAATATATGATGCACTCTTCCGAGAAAAATTACCAAAAGGCGCTATATCGACATGACTTCACAAAAATAATGAGATCACATCGAGAACATCTATGAAAAGCACATTCTCAAACCACAATACAATGCTTTGAATGTCTCTTACTTTCATAAATACCTCATCTCGGATTTATCACGGATATACAGTTTGTCAGAAATCATGAAACCTCATTATAAGTTTCCATGGAAGCCAGCAAAGTTCGGAAAAAAACCAACAAACTAACCAAATCCCGATATCACATGCTCACGGATAAACAAAAAAAGTCACTGAAAAATCACGAAAAAAATGCATCTTCGCTTTGCAATTCTAATCAGAATATGACACAAGGGTAGATATGCCAAGGTAAAACCGATAGAAACCATTTACACATCCGTCAGATACTATTTCCCACAAGAGATCCATCAAAGCCCTCCACCCACAATTGTGGTAATAAAAAAAAAAAAAAAACCCTACAAACCCACCCTACGTCACTGTGAAGCGACATTTCACAGAATCGTGCTAAAACATTTTCTCCTCAGAGATATAAATCGTGCAATCCGCAACCCCTTATGGTTTTTATTGTTTTTTTCTTCGACCGCCGCCGTTTTCATTTCTAAATGCATCCGGCGGCGCTCACACTGTAAACTTCGGCTCCCAGCTTCTGTGAATCCAACATAAATCAACACGAGATACGGGCTAGTGCAAACAATAATCACTGCATGGATAAACCTAATAAATTCAGTAATTCACTTCCTCCGGGCAGGCAAACCGAATCGTAAGCTCTGGTATTCACCAGATACAGATACTCCGCTAGTTAAACAGAGCTGCGGGGGTATTCATATCGGAATACTTCATACGAACGGTATCCACACTTTAGGTGTGATACCAAGTATCCATCCACGCACATGATTATGGACGAGTATTTAGTTCGATATTTCGTCGAATCTGTGTTAGTCTGGTGGTGGACGAGGGAATCGGCATCCAAATCCAAATGTGCGATAGATGAATGGTGTTGGAACAGGTTAGTGGATGAGGAGAGTGCGTTGATGAAGGTATGTATCTGTAGACGAATAGCTTGGAATATCTGTGAACTTACCAGATGAAGAGTAATGCCAACCATGGTACTGATATTACAAGTTGCATAACGCGCCAGTCGCGTGTTAAATAAGCAATGCCCGAGGTCAGGATGTATGATATAGCCACCGGCAGGATATTCAGGATGCCAATTATTGTTCGCCATTTGCCGCTAACCAATTCGACGACGAGCACAAAACTAACCACGGAAACAGTCATTGATGCAAATCCAATTATGACGCGCAATGTCATGAACATTCCCAGTGATGTGGAGAAGGCGAGAACGGTTCCTATGGAAGATACACAATAGAGTTTGTGGTTAGGATAAAGTTTTTGTTTTTTGGAAATTCGAATGCATTTGAATGAAAGATGGATTAAAACAAACGACTTATGAGTTGATTATGTTTTTTTTTTTTGAATTTCACACCTTTCGGCTGTGACTGGAAAATGTAGTTCAACTGATTTAAAAAAAAGAAATGAAATCTAATTAAAAGTGGAATTTACTTTACATACATCTGTGGATTGTACAAGTAGTTCTATCCTTCACCATCGAAATACAAGACGAGATGAACCATTCTTCTATAGACGGCGACTATAGGAGAATTGCTAGCTAGCGCCTGGGAGCGAGCATACAAGGTAAAGTTTCTGATTGCCTTCAAACCGGCGAAGGCTAGAGCGATCTTTGTCACTGTTCGATCCATGTCAACTCAGCCTCCTCGTGGCGCCCCTGGATAGCTACACCAGCACCTGGTGGGTAGTGAACTAACGCATGCAGCGACCTCTCCCCGACCAGAATGGCGGTTGTGCTGTTGGCTGAGCACTCACTCACGTAAAAAAAAGGAAATCTTATGAATGAACACAATAGAGCCTCGGATACACACGCACCCCCTAATGAAGTACTACTATTTGAGAGTATGCTCTCTGGAACGTAGGAACGCTTTACACCCCAAGAGCAACTCAAAAATTGGAAAATATCCTCAAGCAGTATAGGGCGGATATTACTGCAACCCAGGAAGTACGCTGAATAGGATCGGGACTGCTAAAAAGAACAGATTGCGACATTTATTACAGCTGTCACAAAAGGTTACACATATTTTGACGCTTATTCGTCGTGGGAAAGCGGCTCAAATCGAAAGTCATCTGGCTGTAATTCGCGTCAATGCAAGATTCTTTAACATCAGCTTCATATGTGCTCACGACCCTAACAAAGCGACTGAAGAGCCCATCAAGGTGGAATTTTTTGACCGCCTACGGAGCCTGTGCGAAGTACGATGTTAAAATTATAGTCGAGGACTTCAATGCCAAATTCGGTGAGGAGAACATCTTTGGCAAAGTGGTCGGAAAATACAGCCTCCATGACACGTTAACAGATAACGGCTTCCGAGTCGCAGACAGGGCTATGTAGCACGAGGTTCCCACACAAAAGAATCCACAAAGCAACAACATCCAAAAAGGAGGTTCAACATTGGACGCCTATTCACACCGGAAATAGCCAGAGACTACAGAGAGCACCTGGACGAAAAACTCTCCAATATGCTATTGTATACCACAGACGTCAACAACATGTGGTCATATTGCTGCAGTTCCATCAATACGACCAAAAACTGAGGCAAAAAATATTGCAATGCCCCAAAGGCAGTAATAATTTTTGGTCGTTCGGCAAAAATATTAGAAATTCTTCGTCATCCTCCATCCCAACGCTCATTTATCCATCCGCCTACACTTGAGTGAGTCGAATCTCCAATGGAACGAATCCACTTTCGCACTCGTGTAGAAGCAAGATTACTCAAAGATCTTAACATCCACAAACCCGCTGGTCCCCTCCTTCTGAATAGGTGTTCTTCCACGCTGGCAAAACCACTCCGTAGGCTTTTTCTCCAATCCTACTCCCTAGGACTCTTTCCGAGCAGATGGAAAACAGCATTTGTCCAGCTCGTTCCTAAAAAAGGCGAATCTTCTTCTCTCTTCTCCTACAGACCTATTGCACTTACGTCCCTTCTTTCCAAGTTCATGGAAACGCTGATCAACCGTCAGCTCATGAAATATCTCGAAACACGAAAACTTCTCAATGACCGGCAGAACGGTTTCCGTAGCAACAGGTCCACTGGCGATTTGATGGCATGTCTCACCGAAAAGTGGAACCAAAGCATACATCAATCTGACGAAAGGAAGATGCAAGGTGACGCAAAAGTTGTCTCCCGATGATATCGGCTAAGTGGCCGCCGCCAGAATTGATGACTATTTGTGCCCGATTTGTGGCATTTTTCGTCACTCTTGGCAGATCTTCCGGCGATAGGTCTTCGCATTCTTGGATATTCTCTGTGACTTAAAGAAACAAGTCTGGAACGGTTAAGTCAGGCGATCTGGCGGCCAATGCAAATCGTCAAGACGAGAGATTAGGCGATCCGGAAATGCAGCCCTCAGGCTTGTTCTGCACTTCGTAAGGTAACATGTTACATTCTTTCACCAAAATTCTCTGTAAAGACCGCCGATTGATGCACAATTGGGTGGCACGTAGAAATTCCGGGGTCCTCGGCGACATCTTCAAGCACACCTGCAATGTTCTCAGCAGAACGGCTGCTCCGGGACCAGCCAGACCTGGCAGCATCTCGTGTTATCCCATACTCTTCTAGGTGAACTGCTAAATGTCATAACGTTTGACGAGTTGGGGTCTGCCGACCCGGAAATCTGCTCCGAAATTCACGCTGGGCCAACACCACCCGTCGATTATTCCGCAAAAAAATTGTAAGAATTATTCCGCCTTCTTTAGGGGTATAACGATTAATGCCTTGCTGACGTGTATTTTGTATCGGTTTCAAAGTATTGTAGAATTGACATTTGCCGCCATTTGCAAAAACTATAGCATCTTCCGACAGAGTGATAATATTTGCGTCACCTAGTAGTTACATTTGATATTTCTAAGGAATTTGACAGGGTTTGGTGTCAGGCTCTTTTGTCGCAAATTTCTTCTTCAATGGATTAGAAATTACCTTTCGGAACGTTCAATTCAAGTTGTCTTGGACGGTTTCAAGTCTGATATTCAAAAAATAAATGCTGGTGTGCCCCAGGGCTCCGTTCGGTCTCCGACGCTCTTTTTAATTTTCATTAATGATCTCTTGTTTGCTACTTCTAAACCAATTTATTCCTTTGCTGATGACAGCACTCTCTGCTTCTCATATTCGTTCCCGGATTCACGCCCTGCTCTTAGGCTGTAGAACGGGAACGACAGCGTATGCTAAGCTCATTAAATTCCGATATTAACAGCATAACCAAGAGGGGAACCATCGACGGAGTGGAATTTAATGCTCCCAAAACACAATGCTGTCTGCAGTCATTAACCCATTAGTGCCCAGAACGTTTACTTTCGCGTAAGTAGTTAAAAATTTCAGGATGACCTTAATTCGAACTACGGTCTGAAACCTGGCAGGAAGTCTATGAAATAAGTAGCGCTTCTAAGTCGTACGACCTGTTTTTAACCTTTCTTCAAAACTACATCAACAATTTCACTTATACTACTATACGTAAAAAGTCTGAAGATAGGTTAAAACCTTGGATAACTTTTTCTCTTCTAAAAAGAATCAAACTTAAAAATAAGTTGAGATTTAAGTGCTACAAACATCCCCTCAATACAGCGCTACTAACTTGTTTTAAAATGTTGAGTAAAGAGATAAATAATGAAGTACGCTCATCTCGGGATATGTACTACTACTCCAAAGTCCGTAATGCGCTTGGTAATCCAAGAAAAGAATGGAAGGCTATTAATAGCATAATTGATGGAAGCTCTCCCGCTAAGACTAAATCTTTAAGTTTGTGTAATGACGGTGTTACTACTCGTATTGATGATCCCACAACAGTGTCAAACATTTTTAATGATTTTTTTTCTTCGGTTGGTCGGATGTCCTCTTCTGAGTCTCCTATGTATTGTGGTTTGAGTCCTACTTAAGGAATAGAATTCAAAAAGTCATAGTTGCTAACTTTTCCAGCAATGAGAAAACCATGAATTTAGGTGTGCCCCAGGGTTCAGTCCTTGGTCCCATTTTGTTCCTTGTCTACATCAACTCCTTGTTTAGCCAACCGTTTAGAGGATTAGTCACAGCCTTTGCAGATGATCTTGGCATTGCATACAGATCTGATAGTCCTCTTAACTTAAGTGCGGATATTAATCACGATGTGCACCTCCTGGGACTCTGGTTTTTGGAGCACAAATTAATAGTGAGTAATAAAACTAAATTAATGCACTTTAGTCTCAACAGTCAAGAATTTCCTAGCTTTGAAATTTTATTTCATGCAAATAACTGTGAAAGGTCTAATTTGTCATATTGTGTGTGTTCTAATTCTACTTCTGAGGATGCTGTAGGTACAATGCTGATTAATCACTCATATTGTAGTACATGCTGTTTCAAAATTGAAGATTTTAATGATTTTAAATATCTTGGCATTACTATTGACAAGAATATGAGGTGGTCCAGACATATTGCAATACTTAAGCAATATTTGCGATCCGCAGTACGTAGTTTTTATCGTCTTACAAAATTTTGAGACAAAAAAACTTTAACAACAGTATATTATGGAATTCTGCAACCTAAGCTTGAATACGGAATAAATTGCTGGGGTGGAGCATACCAGACAAATCTTGAACCTTTAATCGTTTTGCAAAAATGCGCTATAAGAAAAGTATGTGGGGTCAATCGATTAGCTCATTCCATAGTCTTGTTCAGATCATTAAAAGTTCTACCTCTTAAACACTTGTATTATTATAAGGTTTTGAAAATTTTTTTCATGAGAGCTGGTTATTTACAGAGTCCTATTAATAACACTCGCATTTTGCGCTGCAATTCAATTAATGTTGTCGTTACACATCGTTTCCGTACTACTAAATTCAAAAACTTTTATTCCATTGTATCATGTAAGTTGTTCAATACGCTTCCTATTGATATCCGGCGAATAAGTTCCTTGTCTCAGTTCCTAAATCGTGTAAGAATGTGGCTTCTTGATTTTGATCATAAAGAAATCAAAGTTTTGCTGAACAATGTTGTCTAAACTTGCATATCTCTGTGTTTGCTTGCTTGTTTCATCATTAATGTATATTAAGCTTTACCTTTTTTAACCTTTTTCTTTATTTTTAAATTCTAAATTGTTGTAAAATTTTGCTCCAAAAAATTTTTTGAATTTCAATTCTTGTACAAATTATTATGAATTATCCAGTCACCCCACGACTCAAAGTATTTTTGATTTGTAAAGTGTCATTATCACTATTTTATTGGGTCTACAAGTAAGTTTCCAGCGTTTGTCAGAGATGGCGCCACCAGTGGATCCCGGGCAGAAATGTCAGACCCCATGTGTTTTATTTGTAAGTTTTGTATCTGTCAACAACTTTGCAGCGTTATACGAGTATTTGAGCAGTTCTATGGGTGTCGTACATTTTATCGAGCAAAATCATGGCAAGTTTCCACCCAAATAAACGTCATTTGCGGGAAGCGCTGCTTTTATTCTTTAATATGAAGAAAAGTGCGGCTGAGGCCTATCGTTTGCTTTCCGAAACTTATGAGGCGGAATGTCTTGGTGAATCGACGTGCCGCGAGTGGTTCAAACGGTTCAAAAGTGGTGATTTTGGAGTTGAAGACAAAGATCGCCCCGGAAAGCCGAAAAGTTTTAAAGACGAGGAATTGGACGCTTTACTGGATGAGGATCCATGTCAGATTCAAGAAGAACTTGCTGCATCATTGGGCGTCACACAACAAGCCGTTTACCTGCGCCTAAAAGCACTGGGATTCATTCAAAAGGTTGCAAACTGGGTGCCGTACGAATTGAAGCCAAGAGACGTCGAACGGCGATTTTGCATATCCGAAATGTTACTGCAGCGGTATAAAAATAAATAATTTTTGCATCGTATTGTCACTGGTGATGAGAAATGGATTTATTATGATAATCCTAAACGCAGAAAATCGTATACAAAGGCCGGCGAGCCCGCCCAAACGACGCCGAAACGAAATATTCACGTGAATAAGGTCATGCTCTGCATATGGTGGGATCAAAAGGGTGTCGTATACTACGAACTGCTTCCGAGTGGTGAAACCATCAAAGGACCATTATATCGAACCCAACTAATTCGTTTGAAGCGGGCATTAAAAGAAAAACGGCCAGAATATGAGACCAGGCATGAGTCCGTCATTTTTCATCACGACAACGCTCGGCCACATGTTGCGGTTTCGGTGAAAAACTATTTGGGAAGTAGTGGATGGGAAACTCTGCCTCACCCGCCTTACAGTCCAGACTTGGCAGCATCTGACTACCACTTGTTTCGTTCGATGCAGAACGCTCTTACGGGAATACGCCTCAGCTCAGTAGAGGAAATCAAAAATTGGCTCGATACGTTCTTGGGCTCCAAAGACGAGAAATTTTTTTGGTCCGGAATTCATAAATTGCCAGAGAGATGGGGGAAAGTTGTAGCTTCCGATGGACTATACTTTGAATAAAGCATTGTAACTATGTTTTCATAATAAAACTTCAAATTTTGGTAAAAAACGCTGGAAACTTACTTGTAGACCCAATATATTATATAAATACAAATGTCACTACTTATTCTTAGTCTCTATACTGTTATGTTAGTTTTAAGTAATACAAAATTTGTAAAATAAAGAATAATGAATAAATAAAATGAAATGAAATGAAAAAAATGAAAAGAAATTGTTAGAAATAAAAGATAAATAATTATCGTTAGTAAACAAATGCTTAAATTTTGAATTTTTTTGTAATATTTATTGTACAGAATATAAAATATACAGAACATAAAATTAAAAAACAAAATTCATTCTAAAAGCAAAGGAAAAGCTAAATCCACAAAACATATTAAACATACAATACATAAAATATTTAAAATACCTAGTATTTCAGTCTGATTGAATAAAATGATCCTTCAAATTGCACTTTATGCACAAACTGACGTCACATTTGTTGCACATAGTTTTCACAATTGATGAAAAAAATTCATATGCACATCATCGTCTTTTGTTGTTAAGTATTTCAACAAGGAAATGGCCAATATTGTCATACCGAAAAGAGTATTCATCAACTTGTTGCGGGCGACGGTATCCTTGTGGTGGTCGTACGGTGCCATATGCATGACAGTAATGCAACGCTATTTTCCTGTGAAATTGTAACTGTGTTAATGAACCGCCTCCATTCCTGTGCAATATCCATGCGTTTTGTATGGACGCATCTACCAGCCACGTAAAAATAGAATATCACCATACCATTTTTTTCCTCGAGCACCTATCCTGTAGCTATTGATATTCTGGTCCATACGATCAGTACCTCCCATACATTGATTATACGAGTATTTTGCTATTGAATTTGGTCGTGGCACTGAAATACGCTGACGTTGTATTCTAGAATATCGTTGTACCTTGCCAAATAGAGTTAAAGCTATAGCAACAACAGAGTTATCAATCCATTTTGTATTGTAATTATAATATTACTATCGCTTATTTTACTGCTGACTACTAGACTACCTCTAACCTCTTTCTTCAACTCTCTTTTCAATGGCAATGGACACGATTTTGGTATCGTATTTTCCTGAATAGTACTGGTACCGTGATAGCCCCTCTGACAGAACCCTATAAGAGCGCTAACTGAAGTAAATAAATTATCAAAATAAAAGCAAAATGGTAATCTTTTCACATTTTCATCAAATTGGTCAATCATGTCGAATAGGGGTGAAATATTTTTACCATAATTAGACTGATAAGCTTTGCTTAAGCGAGGATTATTTAGTTGATACATCTCAAAATTTACAAGGTAACCTAAAGGTGTATTCAAGCACCAAATTTTAAATCCAAAGTGTAGTGGCTTTCGCCTCAAAAACTGTTTACATCCATGTCGTCCAAAATATTGTATCATGGATTCATCGTGCGATAAGTCTTGCTCTGGACAAAGTTTTTTAAAAATCTATCTTTCAAAGCATCAGTCAATGGTAGCAACTTTCAAATACTGTCCTCTAAATTTTGTTTTGAATTAGCTGTGAAGTGTAGATAGCGGAATATTACATCAAAACGATTTCTTCTCATGGCATTTGAAATTAATTCATTTTTGAAATCAGCCTCATTTGACCAATAATTATGTTTTGACGGTGCAAAATTGTAGCTCGTTATAATTAGAATTGCAATAAAGACACGAATCTCACCAGCGGTTATGTTAGAATTTGCCTTTCCACAATAAACACAATGTTATTACGAGTACATCGTCATCAAAAACTTTTGGAAAATTTCATGTGGTTGTAATTGATTAAATTCTGTATAGTTAGGCTCGGGAAGAAGAGGTTTTTCTTCCTGGTCATTGTCTTCAACCCAAACAAAAGAACTTTGAACAGACTTTTTTGAAAGTTTTTTTTGATGAAGTAGAAAGGCTTTTTCGTTTTTCCATTTTTTTTTTTGGTGAAATGACTGTCCTTGTGGATGTTGATGAGTGTGCTTGAGAATCCTGTACAAGCGGTGCTTTGTGTTGGGAGCAAGAAGGCTTGATTTTGGTAAGTTATGAAGCATTCCACCATCGTCTTCATTACCAGAATCTTCTTCGGAATTAATATTCTCAGGTGTAGGCGGCTCAATATACAACTTCTCAATTTCACAATCATCTTCTTCGTCAGATTGCAAAGACTCCAGAAAATTAATTGCATCTTTGGTAGTACGAAAACTAAATTACACAAAAAAAGTATCACAAAATTATAATAGAATAGCCCAGTGTTGCATTTATGCAATACTCACATTTGGTTGAAATTTATTTCAAAATTTAATGAACTATTACACAGAATCGAGATTCATTATGAAAAGCAATCAATATACTCATACAATAACTGTACTAAATAACTCGCCGCTGTGAAACAAAGTAAAGTAACTATTGAAATACTTACTATTCGCGTCTCGACATGTTTAATTTTTTTTTCCCCACAAGGACACAGATGTTCAATCAGCGACTTATCATTCCGAACACTAGCACAAAACTAACTTCTTATCTCTTTATTTTTGATCGCTACAGATGTTACTAGTCACAGAAACTGGTTTTAGACGTTTCACTCCTAGAACAGGATCAAAATCCTTTGTCATTTACGAATGTAGTCATTGATGGGTTAAAGCGAAATTCAAATACCCAGCCATTATTCATGAATGAAAGTATGGCAATTGTATCGTTGAAACCGATAAACTTTCCATTCTCGGTTTGTGTGTCAGTGACAACTTACGTTGGAATGACCACATATTCGATGTCGTCAAAAATGCTGCGAAATGTCTAGGTTTCCTCAAACGATGTAAGAAATATTTTAACCCCTCAGATCTGGCCTCAATATATAAGGCATTCATCCGCCCAAAACTGGAGTACAATGCCCATATCTGGTCAGGTGCTCCTAAAACATCTCTGCACCTGCTAGATAGGATTCAAAACCGTGCGATGAAACTCATTGGTGATACTAATAGCAGTCCATCCTCGAACACCGACGTAATGTCTCCTGTCTCACTTTGTTTTATCGCTATTTCCACCACCAGTGCTCCGTTGAAATCGCCAGTAGCAATCCGCCCCTTCAAACTTTTAACCGTAACACCCGTCTCCGTCTCTCAAGCTCATTTTCGGACGTACTCTAAAATATCGTGATTCTTTCCTAAGCCGTACAATTCGCTTATCGATTGCCCTGCCGATCCCTGTGTTTCCTGGTCGTTATAACTTACAAACATTTAAAAACAATGTACATCGGTACCTATCTTTTCTTCCTCCCTAAATTTCCTTCGCTCGCGCTGTGTCCAAACATTTTAAGGGTACAAAAACCCCTTGATGATGAATGTGTGCAACAAAAGAATCCAACCGATGTGGCATGCAGGAAAACGCTTCAACGCGTCACCAGAGCAGCAGAAGGGAGGAGAAAAGACTACTGCGTAAAAAGAAAAGAGCCTTTGTAGTCTCCCAGCTCACGGATATTGAAGATTGATGGAGAAGGAAAGACACCAGGAGCTTTTTTAGAAAGGCCAAGAACCTAGCCAGTGGCTTTAAAACGAGTCTCAAAGAACGTCGAAATTGCGAAGATAATCTCGCCACTGACCAACAGAGAATCGTAGAATTGTGAATGTATTTAAGCAACACTTCCAGAAGAGTACACATGTGCAGTTGAAGAATTAGTTCTTCTTCCCAGGTTAGAAGAAGTCGGCACAGCTATACAAAATCTGAAGAACAACAAAGCCGCTGGTTTGGATGACCTGCCATCTGAGTTCTTCAAAGCCGAAGGCAATATTTGACAAGGAGCATGCATCAGATTATTTACCAAGCATAGGAGGACGAAAGCATGCTCGACGACTGGAATATCATCTACAAGAAGGGCGATCCCATGTCCTATCACAACTATCGAGGCACCTATAAGATCCTGTCCAGTGTACTGTGTGGATGTCTGAAACCGTATTGCACCGCACAAATCGGCCAATACCAGTGCAGCTACCGGCCCGGAAAATCGACATCAGACTAAATTTTCACATTGAGACAGATCCTGGAAAAGACCAACGAGTTTCAAGTTGACGCACACCACCTCTTCATCGACTTCAAAGCCGCATATGACACCATCTATCGCACTGAGCTATATAATGCGATGGCCGAATTGGGGATCCCGGGAAAACTGATCCGGATGTGTCGTACAACACTGCAAAACTTGCAATGCGCCGTGCAGTGTGGAAGTAGAACCTGCACCGGATTTCGGTAAGGAGACGCCCTGTCAAAAGTCTACACGGAAGGTACGAGTACTATTTCCTCCAAGCCCGTCCAGCTTCTGGAATACGCGGATGATATTGACCACACGTTCCCAGCGTTCCGTAATTGAAGCATTTACGGCAATTGCAGAAGAAGTCAAGCGAGTTGGTCTTAAAGTGACTGAAGAAAAAACGATCTTTCTATTCCCTGTTTGGGGCGTTTCCTTTCTAGTTTCGTATACCAAGCTTTCTGGCATCCGCGGTCGTTAGACATTGAAATCGAAGGTTCGGTCTTTGTCCGATCCGTCCCAGAACAGTACACTGAGGTGATCGCGCCAAAGGTGTCGTAAGGAGTCGTTGTGTTTAGGTGTTTTGGGGGCCTTAAACATCACATATCGCTTGTAGAGTGAATGTTAACTATGGGAAAGGTTTATTAGAGGAAACTTTTTAAGAATAAGTCTGATCAGTTGGAATTATTTATGTGTCCGTCAAGGTCTGAGCCCTTTCCAGGCCCAAGGTATTCATAATACCCATTTGCTGGGCTCATTGGTGAAAATCTGGTTATATGCGCACTTAAAGTTTATGCAAATGTAACACCCTCAAACGCCTTGAAATTCCACATCTCTGATTCCAAATGTCTGCGACTAATTAGAAAATCTCATGCAATTTTCCAACCTGATTGTATCATTTTCATTTGCAACTTTCCATTGCCCACACCATATAAGCTAGAATGCGCAATTGATAAAACTAAAACAATTTGCAATCACAACAATGTAAATAATCGATTTTTATACATTTTATCCTGATTAGCATTTACTGCAAATGCTCGAACGTCGACAATTTACAAGTCATTTTGTCCACTCTAAATTTATGCATCACAAAACGTGACTCAATCGTGAGGCACTCTTGCAACTCGAGTAGGTGTTCTAAATTCCGATAAAACCAGTTCAAGAACTCACCTATGACAGTTTGGATGAAGGCAAATCCCATAAGTGTGTGTTTCCTTCCGAATCGGTCCGAAATCCATCCACTGCATACACTACCAACAGCTGCTCCAGCTAAAAAACACATCTCAACCACGCTCAGCATATTTGCACGATCACAAACTAATCCGTACTCCTCGACGATGGTCATCCCCATGTCGGAGTGGGAAAATTCAAATTCGTGACACTTTGTCATTGACATGTTGAGACTGCCTGTCAACTGGAGATAGTCGTCATAGTTGGCCTCCAATGTGTCAGAGAATTTAAAGTCGAGTATTGAACATGGGCCCTTCGGTTGGGTTAGATTTTTCCAACTCTCAACTGTCATGTTGGACATGTCCTCAGGCCGGGCGCACCAGAAGTCCTTTTGCATTGACTAGAATTAGAAAAGAGAAAAAGAAAACATTTCATGAGAAACTGACGGTATTTTCAAGGCGATATATTTTATGTATAGGCGCGGCTGTTTTGAGCGATTACTTTTCCGGTGAAGTGAATTCGTAATGTCAGATCGGCACCGCCTTAAAACATTAATTGTACGATCTGAAGGTGATAGGCATTTGTTTTAGTAACTACCAGTGTGGTAGGTAACCAATTCTGTGGAAAGACTAGATAACATTAAGCCTGGGGCTAGAAAAGTGTCTACAACCGGTGGCGGCGGCGCGGCGTCGGGAAATATGTAACTGATGAAACCCAAGGCCGGCTAGTATCACAAATAAAAAACACGATCACTTGGTTGTTTTAGTTGTAGCTGTCAAGTTGACAGCTGCCAATAGAAAATGCACATAAAAGTCAGCATTGACAGAAGCACATTAGAGTAAAGATTAAGACTTGAGGTTGAATACATTATCTGCATGCAGAAAAAAAGTATCTCAGTCAGTCGGACTTAGGCATTAACATTTAAGTTAATGTATTCTTGATGATGGAGTTTTTATGGCCCAGTTATTATTGGAAACAACATTTTAGTTAATTACCTGACAACGAGATGGTGCTTTAATTACTTCACTGGTTCATGGCTATGGTTGTTGGTGTGAAAATGTCTTGTGCATTAAAAGACGCGATAATATCGTAGAGAAAGTTGAATTGTGATCACGAACTTAGAAGTGGCAAGTATCTGTTGCATCATACAGTAAACAGCAGGCTTAAAATTGGTCACCATCCCTATCATATTCAATAGCAGTGTGACGCAGACCCCAAGATGGACGCCACAAAAAACCATGAGTCGGATCTTCAAGGAAACCGCTGTGCCATAAAAAAGCTTAATCACATTCATTCATCGGGCTTCTAGGAAATAACGACGCCGGTTTCGTAGAGTAGCCTGCGAGCACAAACAACAAAAATCAAGAAAGCAACCTTCACACCTACAAATATTCCCAACACACCAGTCAACAGCGCCAATTTAGAATTCATCCGCGAGAAAAACCTTGCGGAATACTTCATATTTCCACCAGGTAATGCACGCCATGACACAAACAAGGCCCTGCAGACTCTCTGGAGAAGATTAACACACAAGTGGACAAAGATAGGACGGACTACACCTACCACAAGGATGAATTTAATTCGAGTATTCATACCGATGCCCAGCAAATGCTCATCAAGGAACAAAACAACGAAAGCTACGTAGATACATCTGTCTGGCATTATGGCGATAACATCTAAGACGAGTGGATTACCGGTGAAAATTGAGGCAGCAGAGGGTGTGCATATCAGAGGGGCACTTGCAACTAGTGCAGATCTGTTCATCGAAGTCGGCAAGTGCCCTATCCGTGACTACGACTAAAATTGCTCAAAATCCAACGCTCTTCCGAGTGGCTGGTGACATCCAGAACTGGATCGATGAACGGCTCAAGGGATTCTCTGCCGAAAACCGCTTGGCAGCGATTCCGAATTGCCTGTCTTTAACTGCATCCGCTTGTCGGGCGTTTTGTGAACGCGACTAATCGACATGGAGGCATGTCGAGTGATGAGACTTTTTCCACCCGAAGACAGGATGAGGACCAGTGTGAAGTTTACACGTTGCTTGTGTGCCATGATTATGCACAGCAAATATATACTAGATCATTCTACAGGTTATAATCTGCCGGTTGTCCAAAGTGAAGAGTATAAGGAGAACCTGTTGGGTGTCAAAATCGCTTGTGGATTCCGTCGTGGAGTTGAAATCGAATAAGCCTGCAGTTTATACTCGTATCTGAGGAGCCTTGCGAACTTCAAACACAATCTTGAAGGCGCAACGAAGTACAACTAACTCTTGAGGAAGTACTCGACCTCAAGTGAGTAAGTAAATTGTTGAAATGATGGAATCACTAGACCTCGCTGCGGTAGAAAAACTCCGAGAGGACGAAGAAACTCTTCGGTGTAGTGACAACAACGCTTGGCTCAATATTTCACCCGAGGGGCTAGATGTGATGCTTATAAAGAAGTACGGCGCAACGAAGCTTGATTCCTTCTTTGGCGATATAACTTCTTGGAAGTTCACCTCTAACATTACCGAGTTTCTCGAAAGACAATGAGAATTCGACGGAATCAACGACGAGATCTCTGTGACTTCTCCAAAGAAAACCGATTTCGCAAGAGCCAATCGTTGAGGAAGGCAATCAAAGAATCCGTGAGCTTCGATCCAGACGCATTCTCCATGCATGTAAAGAATTTCCTGGACTTGTCATCACATAGGACAAGTGGGATTCCCACTCTTAAATGAGCGACTATGAAGATGGGGATGGTGTCGAGCGTATCATTGGAGAAATTACCAATTCCGAGATGAATATCGAGACACACTTCAAAGCCTACATGGCATAAATGGAAAATGGACTGACCAAAACTACTATTGGCACGTCTTTCGAAATGAGCAAAGACAAACCCTCCAAGTCTTCGGCTGACGATGACTTGACGACTTTAAGACAGTCGATATCAACGTCAACACTCAGAAGAACATAATGGACAGCTACAAATCGCAGATTGGGAATGGCAAACACTAACAAAACCCCAAAGCAAGATACATAACTGATTAAATCAACTGTTTGAGGAAGACAAGACCCCAGCCCGATTATCAAGGGTTCGTCCATCAATGACGGGGGTAGAGCATATTACTCGTCTTATCGTAAACATCTTCAGATGACGCTACAGAAGGTTGCTACGATTAGACCAGTTACAAGCGGCCGGTCATAAGTCTTGTTGGCGGCAGGACCACCGATAGTCCCTACCACGATTTAAATCACAGTACCATGGGAGTCAAGAGCCCCCCGGATCATGGTCCGACACTGAGTCGTGAGGGTAGACCCCCTTGTGGGAGCGTTATGGTAGCTGTGGACTAAAACCCAAATCGGGACAAGGGTCTCTCTATTGGTTTGACCCAATGTAGAGTTGCGATAAGTACTGGATGCTATGACCCTAAGATCAGTAAGACGTTTTTGATGGGCCTCGACTCATACCAAGGCTGGAACTTGTGCCTGCAACACAGTTCCGAATTGGTATCAAAGTAATTGGTGGAAAGCGATGCCAAGGCGTATCCTTGCTCCGATAGATGCATGGTCATCTCGTGAAATTAAGTCTGTGTCTGAGGATGACACAACACTTTGTACTTAACAGTGAGACACGAAAATGGCTCTATTGCTTTAATCTTCTTTTTTTGTTTTCATAGTGACCGCAATATCATCAGCATTAAGATCCAATTCAACAATATAAGCCTGATTTGCCTTCTGAGGATAAGTATGGCAGTATCAAAGACTAATTCTTTGATCTCCTAGATCGAACAAATGATCCGTGCCCTAACTATGACTGTATAAGGAAGCCGTTTTTGAGGTTATTGTCCGAAAAGACAGCCTGTATAGCACCACTTCGACATTGGATTCAGGTTCTTAGAATTTGTAACGTAGCCTTTTAGTAACCATCACAAGATTTCCAGATCTCTACATCCATAAAGGGACTTCACTGTCCCGTGATCACTCAACCGCCAACCAGATTGAACACATTGCGATCGACTCCTCCAGCATTTTACATGTTCGAAATTTCGGAGAAGCCAGCATGAACTCAGATCATCTCGTTACTTTGTTGGAGCGGAATCATCAAAGCTCGATATTGGAAAGCTGCAATGACAAGGAGCCGCGTTTCACTCAAGTTTTCTCAAAATCCATGACACCGTACGCAAACCTCAGAAAACCAATAGAAATGCTGTCAAAGCAACATCACCAAAATAGCCAAACAAGAGGAATAAGCAAACAAAGACGCGCTGCATCGAAGGACGAGACCTGTTTGTGAGCTCCATGAGCAGAAAAGACGGAAAGAGCATAGTCTTCTCGATTTGAAATGGAAAGATTACGAGAGGCGCGCGATCGAAGAAATGGTGACCTTTTACTGCAGGAATGGCGTTTGAAAGTTTTTTTCAGAAAATAAAATGAACATGCCAGGGCTACAACTAGTTGTAAAGGACTTGCCAGTGTTAGGAATATGGAGAATTTACTTCTACAGAGTGAATAGTGGCGATGGTGGCCAAAATCCCGCTGTCAGGTTGACATCAATGGCAAAGATTTCCGTCCCCTGACCTAGACGGATTTAAGGTGAAGCTAAAGTCTAATAAAGCTGCAGGTGCAGGCGGACTGTCTGCTGACCTACCTGATTACAGTTTGGGAACATAGACTAGCTCGTCTGTGAGATATGCTCATAGGAAAGCATGCCCGAGATACGGAATCTCAGCATCGTTTGTCCACTCCACAAGAAAAAAAACATTAGACGAATAAGCGCATTAACAACGCCTACAAGATCTTTTCTGTCGTATAACGTCTGAAACAATCCTGTAGACCCATATCAGTGCGGTTTCGTGGCCAAGAGAGTCCACCATTGATCGAATATTCACACTACGGCAGATCTTGGGAAAGGTCAGAGAATTTCAGTTGACTTCAAAGCCGCAAAGCTGCATAACGATGAGCTATCCAATGCCATGTCTAGTTTGATGTATCTGTTAAACTCTTCAGGTTATGCCTGACTATGGAGAATGCTCGCTGCTCCAGTATGACTTCACTGCTCCATCACGACCTTCAATATCATGACAGGTTCTAGATATGGTGATGCGTTGTCATCTGAATTTTTTAATCTAGAAAAATTGATTGCGTACGCGGATGACATTGATGTGATCGGAAGAACATACTGAGCCGTCGATGAAACTGTCGGGAGTTTTGAGGCGGAAGTGGCCAAAATCGATCCGACGATAAACGAGCCAAAACAACGTAAATACATTCTGTTATCAAATGTTTTTTCTTTCATGTATAATACATTTTAAGGAAATTCTTTGTGCTTTAAATCTACATAAGCAATAAAGGAAATATGCATACGAATATCTATGTTTTGTTTCGTGCAAAATAGAGTTGAATGCCAGTTCAGTGGGTGTGACATTAAAAAAGAAAACAATCTCAAGGTGTGTGTGAGATATCATCGAAATTTTTTATTCGTTTGAAAGGCCTATCGATGCCATTATGTGTGGAATATAACATCGCTCAAATGTCCGCCGCTGTTTCTCTGGGCTGCGCGTATCCGAAATGTTCAATTTTCCTTGGCTCTGGTACATATTCGTACGAGTAAATCAAGCTGAATTTGACCGATGACATGGGTTATGTTGGCTTTGAGGGTCGCTGTGGTTTGCGGCTTATTCGTATAGACCTGCGACTTCAGAAAACCCCACAAGAAAAAGTCTAACGGGGTCAACTCGCACGATCTCGGTGGCCAGTTTACATCATCTCCACTAATGTCGCGTGAGCTGTGTTCCACGTAGCGCCGTCCTGTTGAAACCACATGTCGTTGGTGTCCATATCATCCAATTCAGGCCAAAAGAAGTTGGTAACCATCAACCTATAGTGCTCGCCGTTCACGATGATGACCTGGCCAACGTCGTTCTCAATCAAATATTGACCGATGATGCCGCCAGCCCAAAATCCGCACCAAATAGTGGATTTTTCGAAATGCATTGGACGTTCTTGGATCTCGTGTGGATTTGTATCATCCCAAATTCGACAATTTTGTTTATTGACGTACCCATTCATCCAGAAATGGGCCTCATCGCTGAAGATGAGTTTTCGATGAAAATTAGGGTCAGTTTCCAACTGCTCCAGAGCCAATTCAGCGAGCACACGTCGTTGTCTACGGTCGTTTACCCTTAGCCTCCGGGTCAGTTGAATTTGTACGGGTGCAGGCCCAAGTCACGACACAAAATTCGCCAAGTTATGGTCTGCGAAAAGCCGAGTTCTTGTGAGCGACGCGAAATCGACAGCCTTGGACTCTCCTAGACACTCTCACGGACATCGTCGATGTTTTCGGCAGATCTTACGTTTCGTCAACGTAAGAGTGTTGGTTTATCGTCTACTGAACCAGTGGACCCAAACTTATCCAGCATACTGCGAATAGTCCTCTCGGTATGCCGACCGTAAAATGGGCGAAACGCGCGGAATGGTGCCGGAACAGAACAGCCATTTTGATGAAACAATTTTACCATTTGCACGTGTGTTGAATGCTATGTCCATCCATGGTGATTTGGCAAAATAAACTGAATAAATGACAGCCAATTTGACAGGTATGGCTTCAACAATATGGCCGCTATCAACTGTCAAAATTGAAAGTCCTTATTGGAAGAAATCATGCAGCTATACAACTCAAATTGAAAAAATAAGGGACGAAAATAAGAAAATTAAAATAAAGATACAAGAGGAAAATAAGAAAAAATCCTATTTTACACCATGATATCAGGGAATATATTTCTGGACAACCAATAGAAAGAGTAGAAAGCTTTCAATATCTTGGGAGCGTTGTCTCCACCGAAGGTGGAACCAAACGGGATGTTGTCAACTGAATCCGAATGATGTCCATGTTATGTCGAAGCTGTTGGGGTAAAATTTACCACAACAAGCTGGACTCTTTTCCCCATGAAAACTTTCGCCCTCGAACCCTATTCCTTTAAATGGTTGTTCTTCCAACATTTTGAATAAGCGCGTGGCCTGCTACAAAAGCGCGAGGAAAGCGCTCAATAATTTTTTTTAACAAGGGTCCAGCTCGAAGTAATCGACTCTTGACCCGTGAGTTGTTCTGTCTCCCCAGCCTTGAGTAGAGCAAAGGCATTCCTGTCCATCTCTCCAGCTCTTAACAACTTCACTTTGTCTATTATGTTACTTGTCACTTTGGAGGAACGTACAATATTTGCGGAAGGCACCTATAGATTGTTTCAATTCCGGACTTCTGCATTTACGCTCCTTGGACGTGACAACCAGTAGGCCCCCGAGGAAAAGGCAGAGGCAGGCGGATGGCCTGTGACACTCTGAACATATGGCGGACGATCATGTGATTTGGATTATACGCCTAGAGCCAGATAGATGGTCTGGAACCCTTAGTGTAGATGGCACACCTATTGTACAACCCACACCAGTTGTCTAGAACCAGGCCTGAAACTCCCTTCAACACACACCCACAAAAATACAGGCGCAAACGAAGCACAACACAGAAAAAAAGAAAAGAGCAATAACCAAAACACAAATTGTAAAGGGTGTTTTTTTTAGAGGTATACTAATTCAATATGAAATAAAATATTTGAAACTAATATTAACGTCTATGATATTAGCCTTATTTAATAATTTTATGCCATTAGTGCCTAAAATATGACATCGGGCATATGCGCCCCACCACTAGCTCAAATGAAGCGCAATCGTGAAGTCCAATTTTCGACAACTTTATCGAGCAACTGTGGCCGAATATCAGCAATAACACGGCGAATTTTGACTTCCAAATCGTCCAATGTCTCTGGTTTATCGGCATAGACTAGTGAGTTCACATACCCTCAAAGGAAGTAATCGAAAAGTGTGAGATCACAGGATCGTGGAGGCCAGTCACAGGTCCATTACGCGAGATATGCGCTCAGCAAATGTTCCCCGCAATAAATTGATGGTGTTGGGCGCCGTGTGGCATATTGCGCCATCTTGTTGAAACCAAAGCTCTGTCACGTCAATGTCATCCAACAGAGGAATGAAGTAGTCAGAAATTATGTGTCTGTAACGCTCTCCATTGACGGTAACATTCTGTCCGGCATCGTCCTTAAAGAAATATGGGCCGATGATTCCACCTGCCCATAAAGCACACCATACAGTGAGTTTTAATGGTTGTAAGGGCGTCTCGACAAAGGCTTCTGGGTTTTCTCCACTCCAAATTCGGCCGTTATGCTTGTTTGCATATCCATTTAACCAAAAATGGGCCTCATCGGAGAGCAAAAGATTGCGTTTAAAATGGCAATCAAGCTGAATCATGTTTTCAGTGCATTCACCGAACCTACGGCGCGTATGAATTTCATAAGCTTTCAAGCCAAGATATTTCCGTAAAACCTTCCACAAAGTGGATGGGCATAGCTCCAATTGCTGTGCACGATCGCGAATCGACTCATTCGGATTTTCCTCAACATTTCGCTCCACAACGGCAATAACTTCTTCTGTTCGCACTGTTTGTCGTCTTTGGGGATGAGTATTATCCACTAGAGTGTACTTGTTGCGGAAACAATTCATCGTGTTCTGAATAACTTGCGCAGCTGGAAAATTATGTCGACCGTAAAATGGACGTAGCGCATGATAAGTTTGGCGAACCGAATCATGGTTTTCAAGGTAAGTTTGCACAAGTTATTCTGGCGTTAATCTATTCACCGCAAGATGGCAGAACGTATTAATCAAAAATCAACTTTCAACTGTCAAATTGAAATTGTCAAATTGACAATCTGTAGACACAGTGTTGCCAGTTTAATAACCGAACCCCTAAAAAAAACACCCTTTGCGATTGAAAATTAAAAAAATACATTAGCAATCTAAAGAATGGGACGCTATATGATATTTCGCTTTACCCCCAAATCTGCACGGAAGTCCAGCGGGTCTTTAAGATAATGTAACTGAAGTTAGTTAGTTTTGACTTGAGACCCCTAGATCCTGACTTGGTTCCCCTTACTTAGTCCAAATGCGCAGGAAAAGAACATTCTTTGTACATTCTTTCCACTCAGGCCAAAGAAAAATCCCAGATCTCGGAAATTTCACCGACGATCTGTTCCAAGCCATGGTTACATGCACCATCTACGCATCGGAGTGTTGTATGCATACCATATACCAGAAATTTGGCCCGCTAGTATATTGGATGGAATGCATGAATGTGTGTATGTGGGAAATTTAACACACAATAAAAAAACTATAAAACAAAAACAAAAAAATGGAAAAGCAAAGAAGAAGAAGGACTGGACGGTGGACCAAGAGGGAGAGCCGGAGAGACGAGGGAAGCCGTATAAAAGTGTATTGTGTTGTTAGATTGCATATTGCGATCCCGGTAGGCTTTCGCCCGCGTTGTGAAAAAAAAAACAGAAAAAAACTCCCGCAAAAAGAAGACCAAACGGGACACGCGGCCCACTAGAGAAAATAACTTTTCAACTGTTTGGGAATACGGAAGATAGCGGCCCATTCTTAAGCGGTTACCAATCTGGTAATTTTAACTGCCATTCATTTAACCTTGATCAGTGAATATTTCTTGATACTGTTGGAGGACATAAATGTATGGAAGATATTGTAAGTGGTATCACTGGGGGGAAAATCTAAAGTGGGCACACAAGACGAAGAGAGCTTGCCGGAGGGTTAGAGTAGTTAGTTGTAACTCAGTAGTTGAGCTAAACGGATATGGGAAATAATAAATAAAAAAAAACTAAATAAAACGAGTTGATTTTTTTATACCGCTCGATTCATTGTGCAATTCGAGAATCCGATCAATAAATCGCTGCAGTCAGCTAAACATCAAGCTATGGCTGTTCCGTTCAAATGTAGAATCCGTGCTGTTGCATACGTGCAGTACTTGGAAGGTGACCCCTACTGTCAAAAATAAATTACAAACGTTCGTTAATAGGTGACTACGGAACATCTTAAGGGTTTTTGGGCCTAACCGTATTCCTAACGAACATTTTTACCAGAGAACGGGTCTGGAACCACTACGCACAACCATCCAACGGTGGAAGTGGTGGCATGGCCGGGAAATACATGGTGCACAACAGTTAAAGAGGGATCACGGCAATTAGGGAAGAGTAGCAGAGATCTGAACCAGGAACCGTACACGATGGAGCGTAGGCATAGTTGAGGACCAAACACGCGTGCGAGTGCAAAAATAAAAATTTTGTGAAAAAAAAACTAATAACTGAGTCCATGTAACAACTGATGAATAGCGGGTTGCAAGTGTGAATTCTGTTGGTGCACTTCCTCATATTGTTGTAAGGGCATAACACCTACAACAATTTGATCCGGTAAACCAACGTCAGAGTTTTCACGTCGCAGTAATGCTTAGCATCATCGGTGTTTGTGTCTTTTGTATTTGTTAATTTAAAATGACTCGGGAATTTAGAGTGGACATAGCAAAATAAACGTAGGCTAAAAAGTAATCATTTTTCTGCGTACGTCGACGTCTGCAAATACAGACCAGCTGTCTTGGCACTTTGTGAAACACAGATAGATCCCCGCCAACACCTCTCAGATCACTCTGATCTGAAGCTACCTGGCTACGAACTAGTGACACTATTCTTTCCTCATCGCGGTCTCACCATCTATGTGCGTAGTGGTGTAGCTTACACAATTCCACCACAATGTAGTCCCTGTTCCAATCCGGAATTCAATTTCGTGTGGTTAAGACTCCATCTCCCTAATTAAATTATAGAAGCCCTAAACTGGACAGCAATTCGACCCTTAACGAGTTCGATCCGCTGTCTGACTCCATTCAAAGAATGGTATCCCTGTATCCCCATACTGAAATCGTTATTACGGGAGATTTCAATATACACAATTCTTGGTGGCATTCTGGACAGACAACACCGGAAGGACGGTGTGTTGAGATCTTCGCTGCGGAAAATAATTTAACCCAGCTTGTAAATGAGCCCACACAAATACCAGACTTTGATGGTAATACCGCCAACACCCTGGACTTGTTTTTAACTTCTCACCCTGATAAGTACTCCGTTGATGTACTCTCCCCTCTAGGCTCGTCAAACCATTGTGTCATATCAGCTAATTTCTCGTATACTGACCCTATAGAAAAGATTCTTAAAAGAACCGAATAGCAATACGAGAAAGCCAACTTAACAACTTATTTAGGAATTTTAGCTGGTAGTTATGTTTCCTCGATAACGACGTGTATGCCGCTGCTGAAATGATCACAGAAACTATTCTCTTCGGAACGAGATCCTTTATCCCTCATCGGATGAAGAGTATCAGACCACAAGAAAGGGCATGGTACGACTTGAGCTGTAAAGAGGCTGTCAGGATTAGAGAAATGTTTTTTCGGTCCTTCAAGACCAAAATAACCGAGGAAAACCGAAAAAAGTTCAAACGAGCTAGAAACGACTGCAACGTCTTTCTCAATCGTGTGCAATTTCAATTCGACCAAAAACTGAGGCAAAAAATACTACATGTTCCAAAGGTAGTAAACATTTTTTGTCGTTCGTTAAAAACATTAGAAATTCTGCCTCATCCTCCATCCCAACGCTCATTTACAATGAAATTCCAGCTGTCAGCTCTTTGGATAAGGCCAATCTGCTTGTTCTACACTTTACGGCTAGCTCAACACTCCCAGATTGTGCTTTGTCTCCGTCTACACTTGAGTGAGTCGAATCCACTTTCGCACTCGTTTAGTGGCAACAGTTCTTACAGATCTTGCAGAATACATATATCCGCTGGTCCAGATGGTATATCTCCTCTTCTTCTGAAGAGGTGTTCTTCCTCGCTGGCAAAACCACTGCGCAAGCTTTTTCATCAATCCTACTATTTAGGACTCTTTCCGAGTAGATGGAAAACAGCATTTGTCCAGCTCGTTCCTAAAAAAGGCGAATCTTCTCTTCTCCTACAGACCCATTGCACTTACGTCCCTTCTTTCCAAGTTCATGGAAACGCAGATAAATCGTCAGCTCATGAAATATCTCGAAACACGAAAACTTCTCAATGACCGGCAGTACGGTTTTCGTTGCAACAGGTCCACTGGTGATCTGCTGGCATGTCTCACCGAAAAGTGGAACCAAACTCTACACCAATCTAGCGAAAGCAAGATAGTTGCACTTGATATTCCTAAGGCATTCGACAGAGTTTGACAACAAGCTCTTTTGTCAAAAATGCGTGCTTTTGGGATCGATGACTGTCTTCTTCAATGGATTAGAAATTACCTTTCGGAACGTTCAATTCAAGTTGTAGTGGACGGTTTTAAGTCTGATATTCACAAAATAAATGCTGGTGTGCCCCAGGGCTCCGTTCTGTCTCCGACACTCTTTTTAATTTTCATCAACGATCTCTTGTCTGCTACTTCTAATCCAATATATTCCTTTGCTGATGACAGTACTCTCTGCTTTTCATATTCGTTCCCGGACTCACGTCCCTGCTCTTCGGCTGTAGATCGGTAACGCCAGCGCATGTTAAGCTCATTAAATTGGGGAACCACTAACAGAGTAGAATTTAATGCTTCCAAAACACAATGCTGTCTGCTGTCGTCAAAGCGAAACTTAAACACCCGGCTATTATTCATGAATGGCACTTGCATCGTCAAAATTTTTCATTCTCGGTATGTGTGTCAATGACAACGTACGTTGGAATGACCACATATTCGATATCGCCAAAAATACTGCGAAATGTCTAGGTTTCCTCAAGCGATGTAAGAAATATTTCACCCCCTCTGATCTGGCCTCAATATATAAGGCGTTTATACGCCCAAAATTGTAGTACAATGTCCACATCTCGTCAGGTGCTCCAAAAATCTCTTTGCACTTGCTAGATAGGATCCAAAACTGTGCGGTAAAACTCATAGGTGATGACAATATCACACAGTCATTCAACACCCTCGAACACAGACGTAATGTCTCCTATCCCACCATGTTCTATCGCTTTTTTCACCACCAGTGCTCCACGGAAATTTCCAGTAGCATTCCACCCCTTCTAACTTTTAATAGTACTCGTAACACCCATCTCGCTATGAATGCTCATCAGCATACCCTCAAGCCCACTTCCGGACGTACTGTGAAATACCGTGATTCATTCCTAAGCCGTACAACTCGAATGCCCTGTCGAGCTCTTTATTCCCTAGTCACTATAACTTGCAAACATTCAAGACCAACGCACGTCGGTATCTCTCGTTTTTCCCTCACTAGCTTCCCCTCGCATGCGCTTTGAGCAAACACCGTAAGGGTACACAAAATCCCTTATGCGCTCACCAATTATAAAAAAAGGAAACAGGACAAAAAAAAAGTAATTAAGAAAGTGACAAGCTGCATTTAGATTTTTTCCGCAATCAAGATACTCGTTCCAACACGCCGCCGTTCTACGATTGTTTTCGGTCCAGAATGTCGCAGCCATCCAAAATCTTGAATATTAAAATCGCCTGTATCAACGATCACAGTGTGAGGATACAGGGGTATACTTTCGGCTATGTTGCATTGGTCAGATAGATTCTAAATCGGGTAATCAATTATTTATACCCCGGACTAACCTGCAAGACTTGAAAATGAGTAGATCTTCTTGAAATGTGGAACCAAACTTGATAATAACAACTTCTTTCGGCGTTGTGCTTAAGCTATCAACTTGAATTTCATAATTCAGCAGTCGTAGCTACTAAAAGTCATCGATCTCATACCTGACCTACCCACACGGAACTCTTTAATTTATGTTTCTGCATCTCTAAGTTTGATATGAATTTATTTTTAAACAAACGACGCTTAACTCATGTCGATGTAGCATTTAAATTGCGGAAAACATCTGATTTCCGCGCACAAAATCATCACCAGTTAAACTTGATTTTTTTAAATTCGGAATCGCTTAATTTATTCGCATGCATTAGTGCTGATGTATCGTTCAATTTGAATAAATTTAACGGTCATTGGCAGTGCTATCGCACTATTGACACTGAACCCAGCTTTTCGGTCGATGTTTCATAGTGCGTATGCGCAACACTTTTCACCTCAATTAAGTCAAATAAAACCATTGCGTTGTAACGGCATCAAGTTCAGTGATATTGTGGTAGGTTAAATGTCTCACTCACGTTTTCCAAAAAGTGAAAGTCACTTCAAGTTTGCCTACATGCGGAATAGAACAGCTGGAACCAGATATCTAGGTCAATGCAAACGCAGTATCCGACTCTAAGATATTGCGGCATTCAATACTGCAGCATGCACTGCTTACCTCCCCCACTAAAACTTGGTTTCGATACTGATTCCGTGCTAGTCCTGATCGAATCGCATCTAAAGCTGGTACGTTCCTTAAATTGTATTTCACACCGGCAATTCTTGGCCGGGATATGACTGGTCACATGTGCAAATGACATATGTGTTACGGATACTACTTAGAATGTGACTTAAGAAATATTCGTATCTGTGATCGTGATATGCAAGTGTTGCATGGCTCACGTCATGTGAAAACAAGACATGCGGTCGGTGTATGGAGTCTTTAGTGGAGGGTCGGCAGCAATTTACAATTACAAGAGCTCCAAATGGATTCGTGATCAACTGTTGGCGTTGCACGAGTAAGTTTTGCATTTTATTTTCAGTTGATCACAATTGGAATTTATTATAGGGAACCGGCAGGTGCCTTGGCTTTTTGACTTAAGTGACTCTGTCATCACGAATAGTTAACAGAGAGGTAATTTGTAAGACAAACTGGTAGTAGTAGAGAAAATTTGTCATTTCAGCGAAAATAGGTTGCAATTACAAGAGCACCTAGTTGGGACTTAGTGATTACTTTGTTGCATGAGAGTCGTTTATTTGTTTACATGAGATTTGGTACAATGTACTTATCTAGGGCCTCTTTGAGAAAGTTGTCAAAGTTCAATCGGATGGTAGAGATCAGTGGCCCCATACAACTGACTCGATGTACAAAGTCAACTTGACTCCTTGCTCTGTATGATTTGGGATACTCTATCATTGCTACTTCTATGTACTTCCAGTTTCCCTTTGAGGATGAAAATCAGATCTGCTAAGGATCTCAAGTGAAGTCATTCCGTCTGCCAGGCTTGGGTCATCTGTTTCTTCTCCTGATCTGCTGAAACGTGAGTATACTGATGTATACTCAGGTAGACGTAAGTCTTACTCGGTTTAAGGCTAAAAACGACGAACTACATATTTTATACTAACGACTTAAGATATTGACACTGTATAACCAAGACAGCGTGTCGATCTGACTCGTACATTGAGAAAACCTCATTCAGATGGACTTTTGGATCTAGAGTTGCTAGCCCTGGTAGGTCACTGTACTTACTTTTTTATTTTCTGAGACCCTCGTGGGGTATATGGAGTCGACAGTGCTAGCAGTATGTCTTGATCGAATTTATGCCATGCACTTCAGCTCCGTTTATTTCATCGAAACTTGTGCACCGACCTCGAAGGACTTCTGTCTGATTGGATAAGCTGATTCGATTTCATGACATACTTCGTCATTAAGTTGTGTTTCGGCCTTTAGGTTCAATCACTCTCAATGCTCCTAACCTGTTCTTATGTGAAGCTCTCTGGGCGAGGCTTAGACATCTATCTTAAAATGTATGTAACCTTTGAGGATTATGGAACAGTGGACAAATAATTCATTTGGCCACGCCAGCATTCTTAATACATTGGGAATCCTCACAGAGAACATCGATTACACCATACCTGAACTTTGGTTTGACAAAGACTTCCATGTAAGCTTCCCCTCTAGATCCTTCTGGGAGGAAGATGCTTTCATGGAGGACAAGTCATTCCACTTACACAAATGGATCTAAAGCCGATAGCGGAGTTGGTGGCGGTGTTTTCTCAGATAAGCTAAATCTAAGCCTCTCTTCCGTCTTCCAAATCACTGTAGCGTGTTCCAGGCGGAAATTTTGGCGATTAAAGAAGCCCTGTCCGGGCTGAAGAAACGTGATATCTGCAAAGGATATCCACATCTTTCCGGATAGTCAGGCCACTATCAAGTCCCTGGACTCAGTCTCATTAAATTTTAAAACCGCCCTTGCAGGTTGCCGGGCCGCAGAGACATTCCAAGGAATTATAGGGCCGATGATTTCGCCAAAATTGGAACTACTCTACCTTTTCTACCGGAAAAAGGCAGCATAGGTAGCTGGTACGGCAGCTGATAAAAGAACAGACCTTAGGTGGACAGTTGGACCAACATGTCTAGCGACTAAACAGATCTGGCCAAAGCTAGATCTGAATCGCTCTAAGAGCCTTATCCTTCTAAACAGGAAACATCTCAGCGCCATCATAGGTGTTATCTCTGGACACTGGCTTCCAGGCAATCATACAGGAAGGCTTAGTGCCTTTACAAATGATTTCCGTAGAAGCTGCCTGGACGAGGAGGAAGGCGAGATAATCCATCACATACTCTGTACATGTACTCTGTACATCTCCCAAAGAAGAAAATTTCACTTAGGGGCTTTCTTCTACAATGATCTGAACGATCTAAAGAACATAGACGTAAACAGTTCCCTACGCTTCATCTGGTTCTATTAGTAAAGGATCATAGATCCACAAGGCATCATAATGAGCCAATAAGCCTAAGTGGGTTGCTATTTCCAACAGCCACTCTTACCTACCCTACCCTTGAGGATTATGAAGTTATCTTTCCAAGAACTACACCAGTATATTAGTACAGACTTTTTGAGGAAGCAGTCGCATTTTGCAGAAATAGCTGCTTCTCCAGGCATCGAAAACAGGCTTTTTTCTTGCATCGACTTTGAGTCCAATGAAAAAGGTCGAAAATGTGACGCCTTTAGTTTTGGACGCATTCATCTTATACTTTGCTGCTATGCAATAAAATCCATAAAAGCGTAGCGTAGTTTAAGGTAGGAAATCATTGCTCATTGTCTCCATCTTCTCCCCTTAGACAGGCTGTTGGGGACAGTATCGGTTATAACAACCAAAAAAAGGAGATTTGCGATCAAATTGGGCTTGGGATTCCAAAACGTCTGACAGCTTACAGTTGTGTGAAACATGACATATTCAACCTTCATATGAATTCTCTAATCAAGTTGTCTAAAGGCTTCCCGAGATCGGCTTACTACAAAAAAAAAAAAAAAAAAACAACCACGAAGTGCCGAGGCCTACCATTATTTCCTTGTTTCTTTCTGTCTAAAACGAGCAGTGCACTCCTTGTATTTTCCGTTTGTAGAAATTTTTAAATTGCTCAGTTTTTCGTAAACAGATGAGTGAATGCGTCAGGCATGCAGTGCACTGTAGTAGTAGTCCCTCTCGAAGTTGGCGAGGTGCCCCATTACTATCCCAGCAACTGTATAAAACCTTTCCTACTGAGGGACAGTAGGTGGACCTTTAAGGGACGTCAGAAAGTATTCTTTTCATCTGCCTCTGATTCCGTCTAGTCCAGGGAATTTATAAGTGGAGAATGAGTCTATGGTCCAGCTTATTTTATCCTCTCTACGATTTCAGGTTAGCTAGGAAAATATGTGTCTACATCTACTACTGAAGCTGGAATAGGAGTCCAGCCAGGAACGTCTTCTAGCAAGAGTCCCAAAGCTTCAGTGTTGGATTTCAAATAACTCCCATCATTTAGTAGACAACTTTTAGTAGAAACGCAGTCCATGCTGAGAGTATAGAAGGATTTCCACTGTCAGGCTGAATTAACTATTCACCCTGGAAGATGACAATGGAGCATTCCGTCTCCCTGACCTAGACGAAGCTAAGACAGGAGTATCAAACCTGCTGGCGTAGACGAACTGTCAGCTCAGTTATCATATTTAAGGCAGCTCGTCAGCAGAAAGCATGTCCGAAGCGCGTAATCTCAGAATCGTTTGTCCGATCCATATAAAAGGGGCCCTTTTGACTGCACCAACTATAGACGACTAAGTCTCCAAAACATTGTCTAGAGGACCGCTTCTGCCATCCTCTATGAGTTTCTGAAACCATCTATGAAAAACTGGCTGGTTCATATCAGTTCGGTTTTAGGTAAGCAAAATCCACCATCGATCAAAAATTCACACGTCTGCTGATCCTGAGAAGAACCAGGAAATTTGAGATCGAGACTCATCATCTAGTTGTCGATTTCAAAGCAGGATATACGCTGCCATATCATAAGGACGAGCTATATAAGTGCAGTCTTGACATTCGTGCCGAACTCGTCAGCATGACCGTAATGATCGCTGCTCCATCGAGATCGGTAATGAATTAAAGTAGACTTTCAACGGCAAGAAAGGTTTTAGACAAGGCGACGCGTTGTCTTGGCATCGCTCTGGAAATAATTGTTCAAAACTCACCAGCCAGCAAGAGAGTCACGATCTTTTTTTAAGTCCGCACAATTACAGAGGATCGTCAATGAAGCTTTCGTGGGTATTGGTGCGAAAGTGTCTAAAATGGGTCTGGCAGTAACCGAGGGCAAAGGAAAGAATATTCTGTTATCAGAAAGGACGCACACCAGCTATTGGTTTAACAGAACCGACATTGCGTCGGTGTTCGAGGGTGTCCATTGTTTGAGTGGTACTAGTATCACCTATGAGTTTTATCGCTCGAATGCCTTATATATTGAGGTCAGATCAGAGGGGGTGAAATATTTCTTACATCGCTTGAGGAAACCTAGACATTTCGCAGCATTTTTCACGACGCCGAATATGTGGTAATTCAAACCTAAGTTGTCGTTGACACACATACCGAGAATGGAAAGTCTCGACGTTCCACTTATGAATAATGGCCGGGTGTTTAAGTTTCGCTTTAACGACAGCAGACAGCATTGGGTTTTGGAAGCATTAAATTCTACTCTGTTAGTGGTTCCCCAATTTAATGAGCTTAACATGCGCTGGCGTTCCCGACCTACAGCCGAAGAGCAGGGACGTGAGTCCGGGAAAGAATATGAAAAGCAGAGAGTACTGTCGTCAGCAGTTCTATTGCATTAGAAGTAGAAGACAATAGATCGTTAATGACAATTAAAAAGGGTGTCGGAGACAGAACGGAGCCCTGGGGCACACTAGCATTTATTATGTGAATATTAGGCTTGAAACCGTCCAAGACAACTGGAATTGAACGTTCCGAAAGGTAATTTCTAATCCATTGTAAAAGATAGTCGCCGATCAGAAATGCACGCATTTTCGACAAAACAGCCTGATGCCAAACTCTGTCAAGTGCCTTAGAAATATCAATCGCAACTATCTTACTTTCGCTAGATTGGTGTAGAGTTTGGTTCCACTTTTCGGTGAGACATGCCAGCAGATCACCAGTGGACCTGTTGCAACGAAAACCGTGCTGCCGGTCATTGAGAAGTTTTCGTGTTTCGAGATATTTCATGAGCTGACGATTTATCAGCGTTTCCTTGAACTTGGAAAGAAGGGACGTAAGTGCAATGGGTCTGTAAGAGGACAGTAAAGAAGATTCGCCTTTTTTAGGGCTGGACAAATGCTGTTTTCCATCAGCTCGGAAAGAGTCCTAAAGATTAGGACTGATGAAAAAGCTTCAGAAGAAGAGGAGATATACGATATGGACCAGCGGATTTATGCATGTTGAGATCTTTAAGTACTCTTGCTACTACACGAGTGCGAAAGCGGATTCGTCCCATTGAAGATTTGACTCACTCAAGTATAGGCGGAGACAAAGCAGAATCTGGAAGTGTTGAGCTGGCCGCAAAGTGTGCAGCAAGCAGATTGACCTTGTCCAAAGAGCTGACAGCTGGAATGTCATTGTAAATTAGCATTGGGATGGAGGATGAGGCAGAATTTCTAATGTTTTTGACTAATGACCTTTGGACCTTTTTTGGCTTAACTTTTGGTAGTTTTGAAATTGCACACGCTTAAGAAAGACGTTGTAGTCCTTTCAGGATCGTTTAAACTTTTTTTTAGTTTTCCTCGGTCGGGTTGGCCTTGAAGGACCAAAAAAACATTTCTCTAATCCTGACAGCCTCTTTACAGATCTCGAGTGGTACCATACCTTTTCTTTTGATTTGATTCTCTTCATCCGATGAGGGATAAAGGATATCGTTCCAAAGAGAATAGAGTTTGTGATCATATCAGAATCGGCACCCACATCGTTATCGAGGAAACATAACGACTAGTTAACATTTCCAGAGAAGCTGTTAAGTCCGCTCCAATTTTGCAATACCTTTAATCCGCGTTGCCTGCACCATATAATTGATCTTCTACATTAGTGTCCTGCTCTTCCATTTGTGTTCTATTGGACTCTTTTGTAGCTTCATACAGTGATTTTTCTGCAAACTTTATGCGCTCTTTGTCAATCTCCGAGCACATTTCTTAGCTGTTTGGGCCGATAAGCACATCGCTTTAACTACATATGCGCAAAATTGAAACAAAGCCATCATTGTACACGCAAACTCCATAGCACTATTCGACACAGTTTTATCACTAGAAATGGATTTTTGGGTCAATGCCCAAACAGTCGAATTAAAACTTTACAGTTTTGAGTATAACCGCCGATGCATGGAGTAAGAAGATCATCTCTGGTCAATTCTTCTTATGCTGGCTTGATAGCTTAATACACTTCAAGTGGAAAACCTGGCTAATATTTGTACTCAGTTAAACTATTTGTAGCTTTAGCCTTTTGCCATGAGCACCATGAGGATCATGAATTCTCTCCGATCGGACATTTATCGTGCTGCGGTTTTGCAGCAGTAGATAATTTATGATCGAGTGTAGCCCACATACTGTTTCTCATGTTATAAATAGAGAGTTCATCTATTAGTTTTGCCGTCAATTTGCCCCTTCCACCGAGGCCTTTTCCAATTATGTAGGCGCGTACTCATCCGTTTTCGAACGTGATCTATACACTCTTTCTTGAGTACTGCGACATTCTCATAGGGCTTAGCCTCTGAAAGTCTTAAAATCACCATCACCTATTTTACCTTGTGCAAAGCTTCTATTCGCTGAAACATCTCAACAACTGAGTCGACCTTCATTTTTCCTGCTGGTCCATCGTGATTCACATCGCATTTATCTTTATGATTTTGTGCCCATTCCGTATTTTTTTCGGTATCTTCTTTATTCTTCCAGTACTCACACGTCTTACAGTATTTTGAGTCACTAACCCAAACCAGGACGTAAACCCACGTTTTCTCCGCGAACCATAATTCCATTTTCTCCTCTTTCAATAGAAATAGTTGTGTCATCTTTCGCTGCTTTCATCCTACTGTTATTGCAAACTAGTTTAGTTGCAGTTGAAATTCTTTTGACAACTTTATCATAGAAAGAGTGAAATATAGGCCGATGGAATTCCATGGATGCACAAAATTTTTTTATACCATGCGAACCAATTCCAAGTAATCGCATGGAAATTACAATTCTACGGTTTATTTCATAGCCATCATGGGAGTATCCCTAGTGACAATAAGTCGACACTTTTCTCTCATAGGAAAAGTAAAGACACTCGGTAAGTCGATACCCCATGAGCTGAACGAATCCCAAAAATTACGGCGCCTGGAAATCTGCGCATCGCTTACATTAAAAAACCAAACTGAACCGCTTTTGCACCGGATAGCCACCTATGATGAAAAATGGACACTGTATGATAATCGTAAAAGATCTGGGCAGTGGTTGGATGCAGATGAAAAACTAAAACACACCCCCAAGCCCGATATTCACCCAAAAAAGGTTATAGAGACAATTTGGTGGACATCGAAAGGACCAACCGACTTTTCATTTCTTCAACCAGGAGAAACGATAAACGCAATCACATATTGTGAAGAAATCAACATACTGCATGGTAAATTGGCTGAAAAGCAACCTACGTTGGCACGGTCCGATCCTTTCGCATTAAAATGCTAGACCCCGTACCTCACAAGTAAAGGGGTACAAAAACTGGTGCAGTAGGGAGTTGAAATTCTTCCGCGTCCACCGTTTTCTCCTGATATTTCCACAACGGATTACCACCCTTTCCGCAATTTGGATTTCTTTTGCCGGCAGAAGGTCTTCCGGAACCGAGCAGAGGTCATAAAGAAGATTTCACTGCCTCAAAAAGTCAGCACTTCTACGAAAAAGGAATATTTGACGTTGTATCACGTTGGTAGAATGTCATACATGCCAACGGATCCAATTTTGATTGAATAAACATTTACGGAAAAATAATATTGGCTTTTACATTTTTACTATAAAATCATTTCATGTGGTCCAATCCAATATTTTGATTCCCAAACCGCGCTTAGCATTTTCGGTAAATTTCACTTGCGATTTGCACACTTTAAAAACGACAACGTTTGAATTAGCTGAAAAAACTGCAATAAAGCTTATCATACGATAACCAAATCCTGGATTCACTTCAATACCGTACGTATCTTCCGATTGCTTCAATTTTTTCGCGGATGCACTAGCATTCATTTCACTTGGTGCCCCTAACTCGTGTCGATTCAGCGGTCTCCTTCCAGATAATTTCGGTCTCTTGCTGTATGTACTCGTACTCATTATAAAAACTAACCAAGAAGACTCAAAAGACAACAAAAAATGTTAGCGCAATTATTGATAAAAAACAAACGTTCCTCAGATAGCGTCCTTCTCGAATGCTTCACTGTACGAAACTGACTGTCGTTTCTAACGACGAAACAAGCAATAGTCGTGGCAAATAGCTTCAAAAAACATCTGCCGTATACCTACTATAGTCAAATACAGTCCCTCGATTCGGTCATAAGAGGGTCGCTGACTACCTGGCAGCCTTGTACTATACTTTGAAAAGCAAGTACTTCAAGATATTTCCCGGGTATAGTATTTTGGGATATAATTTTTGAGGTCCTAAGGGGCCATTGAAAGCAATAATAAAAAAAAAAACGATTTTTTGAAAATCCTAGACCTGGCCTAACCCCTTAAGGACTTCGTCTACCTTGACTCAGCGCAGAATTACTCTTGCAAATCGTTGTTTCCCTTCTCCCAAGACTAAATTGAGTTTATACAAGACCTTAACAATCCCGGTATTGCTCTATCGCACAGAGGCTTGAATCTTATAGAAAGGGGATGAAGAAGCACCTGGCCATTTCGGGAGAAAGATACTGATTTTCGTTTACCTTCTTTTGTCCAAAGAAGTTTGTTACGCATTATGATACCCACATAGTTAGCTTCATTGGAATCACAGGCGCCGATGCTTTTAAGTGCTAGACGGAGTCAGTCTCTTTAGATTCTTCACTCTTGCGAGGATTGACTACGCTTTGGATCATAATACGCATTCACAGGATCTTTCGCGCTGATAGGCATATTACATCTTGGAGAGATTGTGGATTCACAAATTATTGTTAATCGCTTGAAGGAAGTGAGACTAATTGGGGTGAAGCTCCCTAGCACTGAACGTCCTTTGAAGATATAAGAGTCTGATGCATACAGGATTTTGTAATGGGAAAATGGGTTTTTGAGAATTCCCTCATTTGTTTTCCAAAAAAAGCATATCGAACATCATATGTATTCCTTTTAGACAGTCAAAGCTATTCCATATGCAAATCTAACAACATCGTGAGGATAAATTAATTCACCCATTATGGATGTGCTCAAACCAATGAATTATCTGTCAATAGATACCCTTTGTGTAAAGCCCCAGCGCGATTCTATTTTACCAACAATGACTTATCTACTACAACTCAATGAAGTTGGAGAAACAGAACAGAAACAGCTACGGATACCTACCATTACCATCCATTGTTACAGCCGAGCAAACCGCATTAGGTTTCTCATGTTAGCTGTTGCATATTACAACACGACATAACTCAATTAACGATTAGTTCGCTTTAATTCAATTTGTATGTGCAATGGATCCAACGGATCCAATATAGACACAATCTATGTACCCGTGAATGCAATAGATGCAATAGATATGCTGTGCAACCATTTAATTAGATCTCCGGCCAGTTTACGTGCTCAAAGTTCATCAAGATTCTCTTGAAGCCATATGTTCCCACAATGTACGCGCTGATGACTGGGTTTCTTGTGTCAAGTTTTAAAGAATTTTCGTCCTAAAAACTAATTTAGATACACTTTCAGCAGGAGAGACTTTTATACTTAAATCGCTAGATCAAATTTGTTGACGCCAAGTATGTATCTATTGCCATACTCGTGCTCGTATCGAGATGCGACTTTTTTATTACCAGTTCAAAAGATTTGTTTTATTGCTACGCTTAAACGTGATTAATAATCGTATTTGCCCAATGACGATAACGATCTGCATACCCTATTATCGCTCAACTGGCACGAGCGATAAAACGTAATTATGGAAAAAAAAAAGAAAAAATAAAATCGCGCGCCGACTTGCAGGTGAGTTACATTGAAAAAGAATTTCAAAACAAAACGAACGTTTTCCATGTTTTGTAAGAATTGAAATGGAAAATGGAATGGAAAATGCTGATTGCGATTTTGTTGTTTTAACTTGAAGTAGTAGTGGGAAATTGCTTTAATAAAATCGGTGCAATCATCAATGGAACTGGCTCAAGCCCAAGTAATATAGGCTGCTAGTGTGCCTTGCTTTATTGTCTGCCTTCAGTCTACTTATTTGGAAAGTAAGTCAGATCGATCTGGTGAATAGATAAACTCAAATTGTCACTTTCTTGGCTGATAGTCATACGATTTACGACCTTGAAGGTCTTAAAGAATTTTTATGTCCCAACCGTTGGTAGTTCGCCTAAATTACAAAGTACTTTCGTAAGCTGCCATGGTCAAATTACTGTCATTTTGCCTTCCTCTAAGGTCTCTTGCGAAGACTTTTGAAAAGTTTTTCGTCATAAATCAGTCGATCCGAGGCCCAGAGAGTCGCAATAGTCAATTGTAGTCGTAGTCGTACATTAGAAATAACACCCTTAAAGTGGAACACTTCTTGCAATCAGTTGATATTGAACATCATTCGAAAAGCAAAGGTGGGTTGTCCTTTGTGAATATGAACGAAGATTGAAAAACCCTTCAAGCTGCGCAACAAGTCGACGGAACTGGCATTCGATCGCTGCAGAGAACCCTCGAAAAAATGGGGGGATTTTAAAGCCAAATGCTCTTTTGAAGCTGCTTAGTTGGGGAACGCCATAGGGCACCAAACTCTTGCAGAGGGCTATGGTCCATTCATTGATAGAATCCAAAACCGGTGCTGTGCTCTTTCAGGTAGTGAGTCGAAAATCCGAACCTTCTTAGTCACTATCCAACACATAGCAGAAATATCACACTTTCGATCGAGGGTGGAGGTGAGTGGATCTGCTGTATTTTCCACTATTCAGAGTTAATTTCCCAATTCTCCTCATATAAACGGCCATATCTGCGGATCTGGAAACGTCGAATTATGAACGCTCTCCTCTATCGAAGCTATAGCAAATGTGGACACAAAACTGAAGAAGTTTGAAGTCTTCAAGGACAACAACTTAATTTCACTTCTTTTCGTAGTAATCGCATGCCATACTTCTTCCTAGCGACGTTGCTCTTTTATACCTGAGAAGGGCCACATTCAAATTCGTGCACTATTTCAGGCACCCAAGATGGTGGTGACTGCTGGGTGTTTTGTACCTCGACGGAAGATGGGGTAACCAACCCCTGTGGAGGGCCATCTCACTAAGATACTTTCTCCTGTTTCCGGGCGGCAGCGGACAAATTCTAAGGATGGAATCAACGGTGGCGTCCAGAGTTCCAGTTATCTCTATATGAGCTGCTTCAACGTACTTAAATACCGGGTCTATAGGGATCTCCAACACAAAGTTAGAGTGTTGCAAAAGAGTTGGTAGCGGATGAGCCCTTAATAAGGGCCAACGGCAGCACTCATATCCCCGAATTGGGTCGTTGGCTCCGGAATTTGGTCCGGCCCCGTTTGCCCTAGGGGTCCAATTAAGAACCTGGCCCTCCAGAACGTAAAAAAGTAATTGTTACGAAGCGACTAATAACCTCGGATAGGGACGAATTCACTGTTGACGACCCTGCAAAACGAACAAAGGACAACGAATTTTGGTTCCGCACGTGGAATGTTCGGATCTTGAACAGGCCGAGTGCAGCCGAACAATTAGCGGAGGCCCTAGACTGCGCTAAAGCAGATATCATCGCCATCCAGGAAGTGCGGTGGAATGGGTCGGGGGAAAAAAAAGATGAAAAATTGCCATGTTTACTACGGTGATGGCTATAAGGAACGTAACCAGCTGCTATTTGGATGCGGATTTGTTGTAAGCGGCAGACTTAGGCCAGAAGTCTTGAGCTTTCGACACGTGAGTGAACGCCTGATAACAATCCGTATCAAAGGTAAATTCGCGAACATCAGCCTTATATGCGCTCTCACCCCAACAGAGGTAAAGGACGATGCTGCCAAAGAAAGTTTCTACGAGCTCCTCGACAAAAACTACGAGCAATGTCCGATGTATGACAATCGGAAGACATATACTACACGACACCACCTCTGGAAATGGACTTGGGCTAACCGATTTCGCTGCGGTACGTAAAGTTGATATAGCAAGCACAGGGTTTCATCACATCAATATTCACAAGGGAACATGGCAGACTCAAGGTCAGCAAACTGTCCACCAGATTGATCATGTTGCGATCGACGTTAGGCACTCCTCAAGTATTTTAGATATCCGTACATTCCGAGCGGCCAACATAGACTGGGACCACTACCTCGTTGCAGCCAAGGTACGTCTACGGATATCCCAGACGCCACAACAACGAGAAAGTACTATGAAGTGATTTTACGTTGAACGGTTGCAATCGCAACAAGTCGCCAGAACCTCTGCCGATCGCATATCCCTCAACCTCTCGAGAATTCATTTGTAGCCAGCATCAAGTGCTGAAGACCAGTGGCTTCGATATCGAGAAGCCATCAGAAATGCCGCAACTAGCGTCAAACCCCTGGTTTGATGAAGAGTGCCGGCAAGTACATGCAGCAAAACAACATGCCTACAAAGCGGCACCACAAAAGAACGAAAGCGGCTCGTGAGCTCTGTGAGCAAAAGAGGAGAGAAGAATATCGGCTTCTTTGGAGAAAAAAAGAAAGAGTATGAGAAGCATACGAGTACACCAACTTATTTCCAAGACTTGGTCGGATGAGAGTATGCCTGGTGAATGGAACCTCAGCATCGTTTGCCTGGTTCATAAGAAAGGAGACCCACTAAACTGCGCCAACTATAGAGGCATCAGTCTCCTAAACATCGCATATAAGATCTTATCTGCCGCATTATGCGAACGCCTGAAATCATTTGTCAATGATCTGATTGGACCCAATCAATGCGGTTTTGGGCCCGGTAAGACCACAATTCACGAAATATTCATACAACGGCACAGCCTGGTGAAAACTCAAGAATTTCAGATCGATGCTCACCACCTTCTTATCGATTTTAATACTACGTATGACAGCATCCACAGAGACGAGCTATATAGAGCCGCGTCTAGTTATGGCATCCCATGTTCGCTGTTACATCAAGGTCGGTAACGACCTAATCGAGACCTTTGATGTCAAAAAAGGATTTAGGCAAGGCAACATAATTGCGCTAGGAGATCTTAATTGATCCCTACCTTGTTTCAAGCAGGATACGAATGCAAATATCGTAGGTAAAACGGAGTCAGGACAGTCCACCAAAGTTCAACGTTGAAAAGCTGTAATCGCAAGAGACTGCTTGAATTTTACCGATCGCGTTTCCCTTATGCCACCATTCACAAAAAATGGTACATCAATGCGAATGTTGTCAACGATCCAACAGAGAAGCTACTTCTGCTGTGAAGCTACAGCCGGACTGCTTGCCAAGCTAATTAAAATAGCTGTTGATAACCCGTTAAGGTGCACCAGCTCATCGGTAAGATGTAGTCTCAGGAATGTTTGCCGGTCCATAAAATAGGAAGTAGCATAGGACTCGTATGGCTCCGCAGTTACAACGAGTAATCACATCAGCGTCGAAATCAGACGCAGAATTACATATTCTTGTCTATCGATGTTTCTTGGAGGCAGACCCCTCTCTCGTGGGACCTAACTGGCTTTGTATAAGATTCTAATCATCTTGGTACTGCTATATGACGCAAACTATTGGACCTTGTCGAAAGGAGATGAAGAAGCATTTGGCATTTGGTCAAAACGAAAGATTAGGCGGCCCGGAAATGCAGTCCTCAGAATTTCGGTTGTCGCTCGTGCAGTATGCGCCGTGGCTCCATCCTGTTCGAATCACATGTTCTCCAGTCCCAATTTATCAAATCGCTCTGTAGCGTTCGCCGTCCACGGTAGTTGTTTCGAACGCGGCGTTTTCGAAAAAATAAGGCCAGAGGACGCCTCCAGCATAAAGAGCACACTATGCAGTAACTTTGGGTCTTCGCGGGTTATATGCGATTTTGGGTGCCTCAGAAGCGATAATTTTACTTACTCACATACACACAGAGATGGAAATGGGTCTCGTCGCTCATACGTTTGGCGGTCAACAGCTAAAAGCTGTTTCACTGTCCGCCTTTGTAAGGGAATACCTTACAGTCTTTCACTAAAATTCTATGCAAAAGTCGCCGATTGATGCCCAATTGCGTGGCACGTTGTCGTTTGGTCGACACTGCTTGGCCCTCTGCGACATCTTCAACCACAATTGGGATATTCTCAGCAGAACGACGGCTCCGGGGCCGGCCAGACCTGGCAGCATCTCGTATTGTCCCATTCTCTACTACGCAAGCGGCTAAATGTCGTAGTGTTTGCCCAGTTGGTGTCGGACGATCGGGAAATTTGCGCCGAAATTTACGCTGCGCCCACAGCACTGATGAATTGTTGCGAAAAAAACTTGTAGCAATTATTCCGCGCTCTATCGGAGTATAGCGATTTTATATATGAAATAGCCATTTACCGCCACTTGCCAAATTTGTAGCATCTTCCGATAGGATGATTATTTTTGCGCCACCTAGTACTTTCTATGCCACACGTTTCTTGATCCTCTTTGGGTTCTTTCTTTACTTCTCTAGGAACCTAAGGAAACATGTAACATATACAGTGCCTCTGCTTAACAAGTAAAGGGTGTTTCAATCGCTTCGATCCATTTTTGCAAGAGAGATTTTCTCTGAATTCACGAATACCATCTTTTGACAGATGTACACGGTGACCAAATAAGAAGGATAGGAAAAGAAGTTAAAATAAAACAACAACGGTGTGAGATGTAAAATTTATTCTGGCTTTGTTTTAAAGCTACGTTCAAGGCATTATGTGTGGAATAGTACGTCATTCATATGGTAGCCTCGCCTTCGCTGGTAGCGCTTCAAGCGGTCGGTCCAATTTTTTATGACTCGGTCCAATATGATCGGCGTTATTCCGGCAATAGCGTGTCGAATGTTGGCCTCGAGCTCGCCCAAAGCAGTTGGCTTGTTAGCGTAGACTAAGGACTTGACGGAGCCGCAGAGAAAATAATCGATTTGTGTCAAATCACATGATCGCGGCGACCAATTGATGAACGCTCGCCGTGAGTCACCAGTCACCAAATTTCTCCTTTTTGTTGGAACCACATCTCGGATATATCGATTTTGTCGAGCTTTGACCACAGAAAGTCGATTAACATCGCTCTATGCCTGAGATCGTTGACGGCAACGGTGTCTCCTTCCTCATTTCGAAAGAAATAAGGTCGGATGATACCGCCATGCCATAAGCCGCACCAAACAGTCAGTCCTTGTTAATGCATTGAGGCTGGGCTGAAGACTTGCGGATTGTGTCCGCTCCAATAAGGGCAATTTTTCCGCTGAGCCAAAAATGAACCTCACCCGAGAAGATGATTTTTTGGCCAAAATTCGGATCTCCGGCCAACATTTCCAACGCCGAATTATAGCTCACGGCGTTGTCTATAGTCGTCGGGCTTCAATTCTTGCATCTGCACTATCCTGTACGGACATAGGCCCAAATCCAGTCGCAAAATAAGCCGGGTTCACTCGCTGGCGATGCCCAATTCAGCTGATCGGCACCGAATCGATATTTCTGGGTCTTGCACCAATCTCCGTCTGATTTTCCACCGTGCGACGAATTGCCTCTAACCTCACGACAAAATTCACGTTGCGTATTTACAACTGAGCCGGAATTCCGATAACACTCGTATTTTCGCACGTTCGGCAACCGTAAAACGATGATGAAATTGCAAACCTTACTGAATATTTTGACAGTTGGTAACTTTAGCAGCACCTGAAACCTAAGAATTGGAACACCTATCATTCGTATCTGGTCACCCTATACTATTTGTGGTCCCGATCCCTACATTAAATCATGGAATGGGAAGTTGTTGAACAACGTTTAGAAATCATCAAAGCTTTCTATCGAAATTCGGATTACGTAACGTGCATAACTCCACTTTTCGGCCCTTATAACCTTTCCGATAAGCGAACAATTGAGCATTTAGTGAACAAATTCGAATCGACTTATACATTACACAATATTGCCATGCCATGACAAAATGCTAGAAGTGAAGAGAATATTGCGGCCGTATTCGTGTAAGTGCGTCAAGACATCAATCCAGCGATTCCACGCCGTTTTCTAGGGCTGGGCATCTATTAAAAGTCTCTATGGCGTGGTTTTCACTGGCGAGCCGGTTAAAGCCAACAGATACTGCTATCCCTCCACGTTAACCAGTGTTCAATCTTCAATCCTGTCTCATACACTCCACCCTCGACAATCGATTCTAACAGAGGTGTGGGGTTTCACATTTTTAAATGCCAACGCTTCCTTAATGTTTTTTTGCGAACTGTCATTACTATTTTACAATGTCAATGTCATGATTCAATACTCGAACGAGCAACTTTTACAAATTTTTAAAATTTATTGCCAAAATACAAATGCATAGTCCTTAATGGAAAACCCGACAGAAGATATGAAATAACGTCTACTGCACCTGCAGTTACAATTGATTAGTCGCTCCTAATTTGACGTTTGATGAAACTTCCGCATCTCAACCATATACTGGCTATCTTTAAAGTTCGACTTAAAGCTGCGCCCAGCCCTTCTGCATACTAAATTGAGCATCTTATCCGTAATGCCAATAATTATTGTAGATAGCCACTCGCTTATAACTACTCGTAATTGCATTTGTTCATGCAATAAATCAGTATAACACCCCCGTCTCCAGGCTACTGATCAAATACCATTAAGAGATTGAAACTTCCCAGGTGCTGCTGTAGATTCATACACGTGATGATCGTTTTGTCGTGCTCAGATACAGTCTTGAGACTTGTGTTAGTTTGAAAACTTTTGCATAAAAAAGTCGCAGAGTATCTACAATTAAACACTCGACTGACTTCGACTGTGTAATTTGAGCGCAATTTGATATTTGATTTTCAAATTTGAAGTCATACTAATGGTCGATTGGCTAAAGATACGAGTAGTATCTCGTGCAATTAAAAAATCAGCGAGTGTTAGGGTTCACTTAATCTGATTGATCTAGGGTATGTGGCCTTATTGCAGCCAGAGGGCACGGTTTAGTGTGATAATTTGTCCAGGGGCATGTTGGGGGCATTTATTCCGTAACATTTTAGTGATTAAGTAGTTAAAAACAATTGCTTTAAGGAGTGGTTAAAGGGGTAGGAATAGTTAAAGATATTTATCAAAGGTAGTAAGTGGAGAAATGCACCCTATGTGATATGCCTTGGAAAGTATGAATAAAAAACAAAATAACATAATTTGACGTGACTTAAATGGGTTTTTTTTGGGAGGTTATCAGCGCATTCGGTAGTTACTGGCATTGTTGAGAGAACACACATAGCTCGCTTAACATTTTGCCACTGAAATCGCTTAATCAATTTGTATGCAGAGGACATACACGTTTGCAATTTGGTTTATTGTTAAAACGTTGTATACTAGGAAAAGCATGTGATGTCAGGTATCTCATCGTATCTAGAACAGTCACTAAAGCACAACGTATGAGTAACCCTGGTGAAGATCCCAGCTAGTGTGGCCAGGAAAACCCACGCAATTCGAACAAATCGCTACAAATGCTAGTAGTAGACGCGATGTATGTAAAAATAATGTGACGTTTGTATACTTTTAAGACACTATAACTCGGTAAGGTAAAATCCGCGATTATTTCTTAATTTAACAACCTCTCTCGCAATTGAGGCCAACACGAAGGACTGTAAGAATGGAAAGGACTGAAGAATTAAACCTTGCAAACATATGGCAATTATGCTGGCAGTTTTGTCAAAGCACAAACTGATTTGGAACCCGAGCACAAGGGAATTGATCCAGATTTCGCCTCGACAACTTCTAAAAATAAAGTATAATTTAAGAAGTAACTCATTATGGCGGAAAGATTGGTTCCCTCTTCGTTGGGGATCAGCGTAAAACATTCATTGACGAGTTATGAATTCGCAAACCTTTGTAGAATCTTAATGAGAACATGTAAGAAAACACCGTCGAAGTACATCTTTCCGAACGAGTGAAATAATTTAAAAGATACGACGGATAAGGTTTAATTCGAGAAAATATTGGCCGAGATGGCGAAATGGAGGAGGCAACGCTACTGGTAACTAAATCGTAAAGCAGCTAATCTCGGATCAAACATATCTTGAAGAATCTTGCGTTCAAGGTCTTCCTCCTTTATGCAGAGCTTCCAAGATAATGATCTTATATACGAGTGGAGTCAAGGGAAAAATACAGTGACTGCTAAGTGTACTCAATTTTTTTTTGTCGGAACAGAGCTCTCAGGCCAAGGGTTAGCTCTTTGTACTCCGTGTATGTTTCCTTTACTGGAATTCCTCAGTCTTTCAAAGAAAGATGAGTAAACACTTAACTGGTGAAATGCCTACAGTGCTTGCACCCAACACATCAGAGTCATGTGCTCCACGGTGTCGTCATCACTCTCACAGCAGGTATCGCAGGACATTGATCACCTACCACACTAATGTGTTTAGGAAAAGCGTAGTGCCCTGCTACGATGCTAGTTAACAGTCCACATTTTCCTACAGAAAGTAAGAAAGTCGCTGACCTCTTAGACAGGTCGGAAAGCATTTGTTTAGTCTGCCAAACTCAGAAACCCAGCACTCAATGGAAGCGGTAACCAAAGTCGGAGGCAATCCCAAAGAACGTTCGAGACCTGAGAATCTAAAAGTTACCTAGCAAGTTTATTAGCGATCTGTGAACTTAGCCTTGCGACTGCATTTAATTTTTTTAATTTTGGTGGGGGCTAAGGCCCACCTTAATACAAGCTTAATCTAACTTAAAAACTAACAGAAAGACTTACGAGTAAGAGCTAGGGACCCAGGAAGTGATGGAGGAGTTCTTGTTCGAGACGAGGAGTGCTCAGGTGGAAATCAAAAGGTTTAAGTTGACCTTTCGGAGTATTCGGGAGATTGGTTCATTGGAGCCATAAGAGGTGCGGTGGACCGGTAGATAGAAGAGACGAGGACAACGTAGATTATGGGGGTTGGTATTGAAGAAAATGGAGTTCAAAATGGATGTACAGTCGATGAAATCTGAGAGAAAACGATGAATGAAAAGAACGTCAGCATTATTCCTACGTTCTTCTAACGAATTCATATTTAGAAGTTTGAGGCGGTCTTGATAGGGAGGTAAGATTAAAGGGTCGTTCCATGGCAGGCCACGGAGGGCAAATCGGAGGAATCGACGTTGAATACCCTCGATTCGGGAAACATGAACCCGGTGAAAGGGGGACCAAGCTTGACTGGCATACTCAAGCAGGGGGCGAACAAAGGTAATATAGAGAGATCTGGTTACATACGGGTTGGAGAATTCCTTGGACCACCGTTTAATAAAGCCAAGTGATGAGTTGGCTTTGAAGATCATCTTATCGATATGCGAACGGAAATTAAGCTCACAGTCGAATAATATGCCAAGGTCTTGAAAATACTGAACCAGGGGAATTGATTGACCATGGAGAAAATAAAGTTGAGAATTAGACGGATTGCATTTACGTGAGAAAGTTATAGATTGGCATTTGGCTATATTAAGTTCTAGGAAGTTTTTGAGGCACCAGATTGAAAACCGATCAAGATCTTCTTGAAGAAGGGCAGAGTCATTTTCCTCTCCCCATGTTTTAAAAAATTTCGTGTCGTTAGCGTAAAGGGAGAGGGAGGAGTGTTTAATGACACTCTCAACATCGTTGATAGTAAGAATGAAGAGAAGAGGGCCAAGATGACTGCCTTGTGGCACTCCAGATGAGGCCAGGAATGGAACAGAAAGGGCGAATCTAAACCGAACACTATAATATCGGTTTATCAGCTAAAAATAAATCCATTTTAATAAGAGAGGCTCAAAGCCGAGAGCAGATAAATTGAAGAGAATCAATTGATGAGATATCCTATCAAACGCTTTAGTGAAATCAGTTGCGATAACATCGATTTCCTTGCCATTTTCTAAGGCCGCGAGAGCAAAAGACACGAATTCAACTAGATTTGTGGTAGTTGATCTGCCTTTTAGAAAACCATGTTGTCGGGGTGAAATAAAAGTCTTGCATTTGAAGCTTAACGCGTCGTATAAAATGCTTTCAAAGAGTTTGGGTATATGAGAGAATTTAGCAATTGGACGATAATTGTTAACTTCAAGCTTAGATCCCTTTTTGTGTATCGGGATTATAAAAGAGGTCTTCCAAATCTGGGGAAATTCACCCTGTGTAGGCGATAGACGAAAAAGGTAGGAAAGGGGTAGAGACAGGTTGGAAGAGCACTTCTTAAGAAACATGGCGGGGAGTCCGTCTGGGCCAGGTATAAATTCATCCTTAAGATTTTGTAACTTTTCTTCAATAACTGCAGGATCGAAATTTTGAGTGAGAAAGGGACCAATAGAGAAATTTGGTAGATCATTGAAGTAAGAGGGATCTGGTACGAAAGAGTTGTTGGCAAATGATTGTTTGAAAAATGTAGCAAAAAAGTTGGCGATGGTAGGAGGATCACATGAAGTTTTGGTTTCGAAAGCGAAGGAGGAAGGTTAACCATCAGTCTTACTTTTGCACTTGACAATTTGAAAAGAGGACTTGGGGTCATTTAAGAGATTGGTTTGCGCACCATTCAGGTAGCGCTAATAGAGAGAGTTATAGAGTTCAATGGAGTTCAATGGTGCGAAGGAATACCCCCCATAACTTGTATCTTTTGTTTCGTAGAGAGCGAAGTCTACGATTATACCAAGGAGGGGATGTAGAAGAAATTTTATGGCGGAAGTAAGGCACATAAAGGGAGATGGATTTGAATATTTCTCTGTAAAAAAATGGAGAGGGCATCAACCAGAGATAGATTGGTAAACTCAAAAGAACCTCTGCTTAGATAGGTATTTATTTTACGGAAATTAGCTCTGTGAAAATTGTAAGAAAATAGAACTGCGGGGGGAGGCGGCTAAAGGGGAGAGTTGTGGAAAAATGAGAGAATAGTTAAAAGAGATAGGAGACAACACGATACTGAGGAGTTGATGGGATCAGTTGTGGAGATAAGGTCTAATTGCCTTTCTATATAGTTGGAAACGCCACTGACTAGGCATAGACTAGAGTCTGTTAGCCGATCTAAGAAGAGGCATTCCTTAGTAGAAATGGGATTGGAAGCGATGAAAAAAAATAGGTCTTCAGATGGAGTCCACTTAAGCTGAGGCAGATTAAAATCGCCGAAGATAATGATATCATCAAGCGAGTCAAATTGTCAATTGCTGCAATAGCAAGTTGGTAGGATTCGATAGGTTGCGCCGGAAGAATGTAACAACACATAACATACAAGCATCTACGAGTAAGTGTTATTTTAACCGACACAAAGTCGAGCTTAGGAGAAGATGAAGTTGCAACGAGAGAGAAGTCCAGGCTGTGTGAATAGCCAGTAGGACACCTCTACAAGGGGATTCAATCAAGGGGGATAAACCTTGCATTCTCGAACTAGCTTGGAAGTGGTGAGAGGGTTCAGAAAGCCCAGTAAGCGCAGACACCTAAGCCGAGGGGGATGTTCCTACTGCTGTATAGCTCATAGAGTTCGCTTTTGAATATTTTTTTCCAAAGCCCATCAATGCAAATGTAATCAAAAATCACTCGAAGAACTTCCAGGAATATCCTTATGGGGGGAATCAGAAGACTTACTTACTTACTTCAGGTCACGCTACAGTCCAGAGTGGACCTGGGCCTCAACCAACAAGCGTATCCAGCCAACTCGATCTGTTGCTAGCTGTCTTCCACCTGAGTCGCGGTCTTCCTCTGCTGCGCTGTTCCTCGAGGACGGATTCAAAGACTTTTCCAACCGGAGCATTGGTGTCCATCCGCTCAACATGACCCAGCCACCTGGGTCTTTGGACTTTCACTCTTCTGGCTGGGTCGATGCCGCTGTACAGCCCGTACAGTTTATCGTTGTATCTCCTCCTCCACTCACCGTCTATGCAGACGGGACCGAAAATCACCCGAAGAATTTTCCTCTCAAAGCAGACAAGAGCACATTTGTGATATCCATTTTTGATAAAGTCCATGCCTCTGTGCCATAGAGCAGGACTGGGATTATTAAGGTCTTCTATAGCGTCACTTTTGTTGTTCCCGAGAGGACTTTGCTAGTCAATTGCCTTCTTAGCCCAAAGAAGCGGCGATTGACAAGAGTTATTCTTCGTTTGATCTCAGCGCTGGTTTCATCGTCTGAATTGATAGTGGAGCCCAGGTAAATAAAGTCCTTAACTACCTCAAAGTTATATCTCTCGAGGGTTCGGTGATATGTGTCCTTTCTGGTTGACAGCATACACTTGGTCTTGCTCTCGTTGACAGTCGCTTCCGTCTTAATACTCGCGAAAGCGCGGCTGACATCACTCTGCTCTCTTTTGAATATGCCAATACCAATAATTGGACGGATTTTGAAAGATTGTGGCTCTTGTACTGCCGCCTGAGTTTTGCATTATTCTTTCAAGAATGATGCTCAAGAAATCCTATAACAGCGCGTCGCCTTGCCTAAGTCCTTTCTTGACATCAAAGGCCTCGGTGAGTGCTTTACCGAGCTTGATGTAGCAGCGTGCATTCTTCATCGTAGTTCTGCATAAACGGAGGAGTTTGGCATGAATTAGACATTGCTCTGTACTTTGTATATAGCTCGTCTCTATAAATGCTGTCATAGGCTGAGAAGATGGTGAGTATCGATTTAGACTTCTTCAGATTGTTCCAGGATCTGCCGGAGTGTGAAGATTCGGTCGTTTGTGGACTCTCGTGGCCTAAAGTTACACTGATATAGACCAACCAGGTTATTGACGAACGCCTGCACGCGTGTACACAATACGGCAGATAGGATCTTGTAGGCGATATTAAGAAGACAGATGCTTCTGTAGCTGGCCCAGTTCAGAAGGTCTCTTTTCTGGAGTATCGTACAACACAATTCTGAGGTTCCATTCATTGGACATACTTTCGTCTAACCATGTTTTACAGATGAGTTGGTGTATGCCCCTTACCAATTCTCGGCGTTCGCTCCAGCAGCTTTGTTGGACTTAAGCTTAGATATGGCTATCTTCACTTCATCCAGGTTGAATGTTTCATTTTGCTTAATTCCTCATCACCGTTATAGAGTTTATAGAAATGCTGTTTTCAAATTATCAGCATCGACTGCGACTCTACTACTACTCGCTTGTTTTCTATTCGTGTCTACAGACTACGATTTGTGTCCGTTGCATGTATTTTTTGCGTTTTGGTAAAACTTCTGAATCTTATTCCTGCTGTACCATCTCTCAAGCTCCTCGACCTCGCGCTTTTCATGCTCCTTCTCTTTTCTCCTGAGAAACCCGTGTTCGCCTCTCCTCTCTATTACTCATAGAGCTCGTGAGCATCTCTAGTCCCTCTCTGCAACTTGCTTAGCTGAATATGCTTACCGGCACTCGCCATCAAACCAGGGGTTTCATTGTCGTGGCCAAGTAAATCCCAGCACAACCGAGACGGCATCTCTGATGGATTTTTGGCAGTGATGACACTGATCTTCGATACGAGATGCTGGAGAAGGATTTGGCGAACTCTTGCGATTGTAGCAGCCCGACGTCGAACTTCCTCACATAATTAGCATGCCTTTGCGATGTTCGAGAAATCCGCACCCGCGCATTGGCTACAACAAGGTAGTGATCCGAGTCGATCGCGAGGTGGCCAATCTGGTTGATGGTTGAATGATGAGGAGTTCTCCAAGTCCCCTTGTGAATATCGAGATGTAGGAATCGCGTGCTAGCTACGACAATGTTTCGCCCCCATTTTCGAAGGTGGTGTCAAAAGTCTTGGCCTTAATCACCCAAGTGGAATGGTTCGTTTTGCCTGACGGTGGAGCTTATGTCAACTCCCCCATTTGACAGTCTCCAGAAGAGATTTTCCATATCCTCAGCACTAAATTTCTTTGTTTATCTCTTCAGATTCCTGTTCGGGTTTTTTTGATTTCACACATCCTGTTTATCTTTTGGAAAAATTCCGAACGTTATTTCCGTGATCTCGTGCTCTCTAGGGTCTTCGTCTTTCACAGAAGCGTCCTTTCCACTTATTTTGCTCGTGAGGCCCATGACCCGTTTCCGGCCTTCTGTGCTGTACCGTTTCGTAGTTCGAGTTTTTGGATTTTTTTGATATTATTCAACAAATCAGCAGTTACGTGTAGACGATCAAGTGACATGAATTATGGAATTTCTGGTGGCTCCTTGGCAATTGAACTTCAGCTGTAAATGCAGGCTTTCAAATGGCCACAAGAGGTTAAGGAATACGTGATTAACAAATGTTCTGAACACTTCTTTTTAACTCAATGGATTTTGTGTTTGCTGGCATACAGCACAGACGAAAGAAAATTTGTGGGAAAGAAAGAGAGATACCGAAATACGTTGGTTTTGAATGTTAGCAAGTTGAAATGAGAATCACGATATTTTAAAGTACGCCCAAAAATGGACTTGATGGTAAACTAATGAATCATTCATAGCGAGATGGGTATTACTGTTGAAGGTTTAAGGCGGCGGAATGGTACTGGTGGTGAAGAAAACCGTAGATCAAGGTAAGACAGGAGACTTTACGTCGGTCTTTGAGGGTGTCAATTTCCTTTGCAATATAAGCAATACTCGTGTGTATCTATGAGTTTAATGGTATAGTTTTGAGTGCAGCCTAGCAGGTGCAGAGAGGTTTACGGAGAACCTGACCAGATGTGAGAATTGTTCTTTAATTCTGAACGGATATATAAGTTATTTTGATGAAAATGCAACTTTATTGTAAGAAAATGGATACAAATGAATCATTCGAAGTATCACCTATCGTTGTGATGCTTTAGAATCACTTTTTCGTGACTCTGCTCGTATTGTGGCCAGTTTTCGCTTGCAATCGCTTGGAAATGGCTTGACGTGTAACTCCTAATGCTAATCCTAACTCCAAGCTCTTATTGCGTTTGGCACGGTTCCTTATCGAGCAATGCCTCCAATTCAGCGTCTTCGAAGTGTTTTGCCTTCCTTCAATCGGACGGTCGTCAACATCGAAATCACTGTTTGCGAAGCGACGGAACCAATCACGGCACATTGTTTCACTTAGAGCAGCATTTCCGTAAACTTTTTGGAGCTCTCGATGCGCTTCAGCCGCCGTTTTCTTCGAATGAAAGAAGAAAATCAACACTTCCCACAAATCACGACTATTTGGCACAAAATCAGACATTTTCACGCAACCAAAAGCATATGACGCCAAAACAAAATCACTAATCTGTCAAAGTGGTTTGTTTACCATGTGTCTAAGCATGGTTCGTAACGTTTTGGATATGTCAAAATCGACCAGCACTTACTACTGGAGCCATCTATTGGCAAGAGAAGTTAGTTGCGCAACTTAATTGGCAAGAGTGATCCTTCGTGTTATTTTTACTGAGGTGCTTTTGGCAGAATTGATGACAGAACCAAGGTAGACAAAATCGCTTTCGACTTCCAGGTTATGGCCGTCAACTGTGACATTCTGTCCAATTCGCTGTTGTGTGTTGGACATCATATACCATTTACCGCAAAACACTTCTGTTTCAATACTAGCGAATGCACTGGTGACAGCCCGCTGAGTTCTGTAAATCAGTTCCGACTTTTGACAGATTGGGCCTCCTTTGATAGTTTGTGAGTATGATGTTATAGAAATAACATGACAGCGCGTTACCTTGTCTAAGTCGTTACCGACCTTGATGGAGCAGCGAGCATTCTTCATCCTCATTATGCACAAATAGACCAGCTTGACAGGGATGGGAAAACTAGACATGACACTACAAAAGCCATCTCTATAAATGTTGTCATATGCGACTTTTACATCGATGAAAAGTTGGTGGTTAGCGATGTTTTCCATGATTTGCAGGAAGGTGAAGATATCGTCGAGTGAAGTCACACTCAAAGGGCCAATCAGGCTGTTGACGAAGGTTTTACCCGCTGGAGCCATCTATTGACAGAAGTTAGTGGCTCACCTCATATGTTTTATATGTGAAAGATGGGACAAAAGTAAATGCGTCATAATTTTTACAACTGGCTTCAAGCGTCATTATGCTTTGACATTTATGTTGCAGACAGATAGAGAATTAGTTGACAATAAGCAATGGAGTGATACACACGTGAAAAATGCGTCTGTTGTTTTAAAACATCTTGAATTTCAACGTCGTCCTGCACCATGTGCGCATACAACTAAGCATTTAGATGAGCGTTTCGTGCAAACTGGGTCAACCAGAGATGTCGCAAGAAGTTGCAGCTCCCGTGTTGCTCGTTCGACCGAGAATATCACTGTTGTGGCCGAGGACGTCTGAGAGAGTCCACAAACATCGACGAGACAACGATGCACTTAATTTGGTATCAGCAGAGGTTCGTTGCGGTCGAATTTTGGTGAAAGACCTGAAGGTGTTCCCTTATAAAGTGCAAGGCGTTCACCAATTGCTGCTAACTGACCGTCAAGCGAGGATAATTTACTCCCATGCTCTGTTAAACTTGGTGCAAGAAGAGGATAGTTTCGCATTTAAAATCATAATGAGCGACGAAACCCACTTCCTATTATGCGGTTATGTGAATAAACAAAATTTGGGATTCTGGGGGTACGGAGAATCTACATGAAATTCACGAAGAGCCATTGCATTCCCACAAAGTGACTGTTTGGTGCGGCATTTCCAGTGAAAAAGTGATTGACCCTCATTTTTTTTTAGGACGCCGACGGCACCACAGTAACCGTAACTGGTGAGCGCTACAGACAGATGTTTTGGCGCAAGTTACTGAATTGGGTCTCGAGCTTAACGGGGCAACCGCTCACACAGCTAACGCAACGATGGAGATTTTGAATCACCAATTTCCAGACCGTTTGATCTTCCGCTTTGGCAATTTGAACTGCCCGGCCAGATCGCTAGATTTTATGACGCTAGACTTCTTCCTTTGGGGCTTTTCGAAATCTCGCGCTTACCACAACAAACCTTGCAAGCCTTGAAAGCCAACATTGAAAAAGAAATCACCAATTTGGAGCCAGATGTTTTGCAACAATGCAACAATTCAAAATGCTGTAAAACGAGCACAAATGTGCATCATCTATCAAATAAACTTTTCGTCCAAACAGGGCAGCCAATTCATATTATGACATTGCTTTTGCCGCACCCTGTATAGTGAGGCCAGAGCAGAGTTAATTATTTCCTACATTTTATCGAATATGTAGTCTTTTCAACGTAGTTCGGGAGATAGAAAGCTGTCTGGTTTCAACGAAGCGAGCGCCATCGAAGGATAATAGCTCAGCTGGGCTTTTAGATTTCGCTACAACGACAATAAACACCATTGTGCCTTGGAAGTAATCAATTCTACTCTGTTGGTGGCTCTCAAAAAGTAAGAAAAAGCAAAAACTTTCCTTGGTACTACCGTCGAATTCCTTTGTGGGAGCCTGGGTACATATCAGCTTGATGTTGGGAATTTTTGCCTTCATAGTCTGTTCACTCACGTGTCCTAAGTTCATTATTCCATGTCTTCGCGTGTTGCTTATATCAAATCCACACCCAAATACCAAATAGTTGCAGCTTTTGCTCTCTGCAGAAGTGACCGTAGGTTATGTCACAGATATGCACATTCCTTTTGTCCAGCGCATCGTATAGTATTTCCTACGATATCTATTTCAAAGCAGCCTACTATCTACTTAAATTGTTCTAGTTGTTGTTGTTCTAGTGTTGCAACGAGGATGTAAAGTAAGAGCAATTGATATAGAGTACATAGCACAGTGACCATACTGACACACTACATTACATACTCGTAGAACATACAATCGTATTAAAAAATCAGTTTACAGTGGGGCAAAAAGTGACGCATACATAATCCGTGGTGTGCCTCAAGGTTCGCTTAAAGGTCTTTTCCTTTACACTATGCTGAGTTACTACCTCTTCTTACTCCGAGACTTGCGGCAATTATCGGTATCATTATAGTCGTGGTGACGCATTATGCTAACCGACTACTTGGCAAGTCCTGAATTTAAAAGTAATATACTTTTCTAACATCGCCACTGTCGCAAATCTCCAAGAGTGTAATCTCTTCTACGTATGGAAAAGATCCTCACTCTTCTGATATTCGAGTCAGCTAAAAAACGTCGGTCCGTCGGGAAACGGACTGTCTCGCCAACTACAATATTATTTTTGATGCCATCGTAGTTATGGTCCTGGCCAAATGCAAAACGATGCCAAGCACCAGGTATTGGCTCCTCAGTGTCAAGCTAAAATTTTTATTGTTTCGTTATCAGAAAAAAGTGCAGGAAACGAGTACTCCTAGAGTTGGACAGCTTTCATCAAATACCCAACGATGATAACTGATACTCGGCTCAATTTCGAGGAACAAGACAAAAGACCTAGACAAGACAGAAGGCTTTACATAATCCACCTCATGGGGGTGACTAACGTCGCAGTGATACGTGAAGAGATCAAACGTTTCGCATCGATGACATAATTGGTTTTTCTTCTCTAATGAACTCAGTGAGGTTCCCACTGCAGGAATGAAGAGACTGCAACCCTTTGTGTTGACAAGAATAGAAAGAAGGGAAAAGGCTTCCATGGCTTTCCTTTAGAGTATCTTTGCGAAACAATTCTCTTTAATCAACGAAAATCAGACTCCAACCTGATTAGAGGGCTAAGAAACAGGACTAGGGAAATTGATTTGGGGTTAGAATCTTCTGCAAACATTGACGGTTTTAGCCACCAATACTGGGGGTCTTACAAGAATTCCGAATTTGGCTCGATAGATGAAGTGTGATCTTGTGTCACATCCTCCTGCGCATAAGAGGACTAGGCAACATCAATAATTGGCAAAATAAAATGACAAAAGTCGCTACTCTTTGGGTACATCGATGGAAGTCTTGTGGGGCCTGACAATTACACTACATATATACTCACAGAAGGTTAAGCTATGATTAAGAAGAGCCAGCTCTATGGAACTATCAACTGCAAATACGATAACCACAAATGAATCAACAACTCGTTTCTGACAACCACACACGCATAGATACGTAAAGTGAATGAAAGTGTTATTGACTGCTTCAAAGGGAAGTTTTCAGGGTGATTTACCACTTCGCTCGTATTGACATTCACCTGTATGAAAAACACTTGACACTGACCCTCAATCAGACGTACGAGTATTTACATCATCTTTAGACCTTTCTACAAAGTGATACTTAAATCGCACTTTATCTCTGCGGATTAGATACTTTTATGCCACAAAATCTGACTCACTGAATTGATACTTGACGCAGTTTTCCTCCACTAAGGTTAGAGGGTGAACTACTATATGTGATAACACTTGAATCACTACATTGCCACAGTATACGATCAATTAGCTCCAATCGATATCGATTTATGTGAGGAGAGTATGTACCTTAGACACTGCAATAATTTATCTTTTAGTAATCCAATTATTTTATTAAAATAAGAGCCCTCATTGTGACGCAATTAAAATCTAATTAATTTGTTGTGATTAATCTGTTTGGTGCTATTATCAATTGCGAAGAAAAAATTAAAAAAAAAAAAAATCAATTCGAACACTCACTTGAAATACAAATGTGAAGATATGAAATGTGCACACCACTTGAAAGAGTGATAATACGAATGTCCATGTGGCCTGCCATAGTCCGAAATCACCGAGTAAATACGCAATTTTATCACATTTTTGCTCTTCATCGGAATCATCAAACGTGGAGTTTCCTTTCTCTACATCGTCGTCCTCCTTCCCCTCGTCCAAATCAGTTGCTGCCTTATGATAACGTATTCTATCCATTTCACGATTTTTGTTTTAATTTTTTTATTTTTTTTGCCAACTTTTGTTGGGAATTACTGGTTACGGATACTTTTTAAAAACCGTCCACTCTCAACACAATTCAGTAACGAACTGAATTTAAAATGTCCCCCCTTGCCATTTAAGGAGTGCCGGATACAAATGGCTATCTAGAGGTATGCTCCGGAATTCAACAGTCTTTAACACTTTAACATTTTAACCCATGTGGTGCTGCACTTGTAAGCTGATATTGCGCCACCTCATTTCAAGACTAATTACGAGAGTATACGAGACAAAGCCAATAGCTACAAGTACAAGTATCTATTGCATCAATGACGAAAAAAAAAAAAAAACAAAAAAAACAAATGTGCAATGGTCAGTGTCGGGGACGGACTATAAGACAATCGGAGGTTTTATCTAAAACCTGGGGGTAGCTTAAAATTTCGTTCTAGATAAGGAATTTTGACGAAAACTTGATGAAGCACCATCGACTAGACTCGGTCATGGGTAGCGTGTAAACACGTTCTGTTGTTGTTTTGAATGGATGAGCAATGAGTTCTTGTATCGGAAATGACTTTCGCCCCCAAAATATTAGCGACGAATTAATCACTTAAAAACTGATAGCAAAAGGTAGGTATGAACTTTCATGGGGTGGCGCCTGATAATGAGCCAAGGTGCGCAGGAGTGATATTAGCTGAACCATAGAGTTATAAATAGAGCTGGGCACTTAGATTTGACGGCCTTTTGCAGATAAACTATTCGAAATGACAAATCTGGGGTATTTTGTTGAATATTAAGAGATTTCAACGACGAAGTTTGTTTTGAATTTGCAAACTAAGACTGAGGGTGTATCTTTATCTATTCATATGATTCTTGAAGCTCATGACGGTAAATGTCTTCACTCAATACATCGTGCGTAGTTGAGTTAGATAGCAGAAGATCGATGGTTAATATAAAAAAAGGCCTATACGCGTCATTGGTGAGTTTACAAATTAACTATCGTGTAGATATTGTGTAGACTAACGCACAAGGGAATTCCTTGAGATGGTTCTTCGTGAACTAGTACCTCAATCAACAAGTTCCTCTAATCAACACTATCATTGGCTGCCGGAATTCAAGTTTGTTGAGTTGTGTACCGTAAAGCACATGCCACTCGTCCTACAAAGATAAAATTGGAGAAGATGCGAGCTGGAGCACTGATCTTTTTCTCTATTAAAAATTGCAGGTAGGCTCCCTTAAGAATAATCGTTGCTTTAGTGAAGTTGGACGGGATTGTACTAATACTGTATTCCACGACAGAGTCCTTTACTTTTCTTTGTAAATAGAAACCAAGACCAGATATCTACAATAGCATACATTCCTTGATCCGTAACATGCACTTGTTGCTCTGTTTTCTCCAGTATTTGCTAGAAGAGCTTCGTGGAAAGTCAACGAATTTAAACAAATCTCTGATGATTTTGAAGGTCTTGATGTTGTAATAATAATAGATAGAGTCTTGTTGAAGTCCTTGGGAATTTAGTATTTGCCATCAACTGGATCACTGATCGCTGGTTTCCTGGACCAGTACTGAACTAATCACTCCCTAATAATGAATTATTGGAAATCAAAAACACCTTCGAATAGATTCGTGTACGAGAGGGCTTGAAAGATCTAGTGCAGGTAGAATTTCTAAACTTTATTGTAACATCTGCTTTTCAGTTGTCTACTACGGCGTTTCAAAATTTGTTATTAGGAGAGCGCGAATGGGCTGTGTAGTTCGAATATCGTCTAGTCAAGTGTGGAAACCAATGCTTCGGCATCCAGCTATGAGAGGATTTTTAAAAGAAAAGACCCTCCTAGAACCTCCTCAAAAAGGCAGATTTTTGCAATTTAAAAGAGAGCTCAAGCTGTATAAGATTGGCATCTCCGGGCTCAGTCATCGTAACCATGGATGGAAGGTGAATACTCTACGTCACATAACAAATTTACCAAACCAAGACCGTGCTCAGCTAGAGCCTCATATACCACCGCTGCAATCAATTCTAACCCACTGTTGATGACTAGATTTCAAGACACTGATAAAATGACCATAGCAAAGAAGGGCGAAAAGGATTGTATCTAAAGCCAACTAAGCACTACCTGAGGACTATTGTGGTCATAATGGATAATTTCCATATCACCTAGGCCCTAGACGAATGATTGGAGATTACTGCCTCGAGAGTATGATTGACAACGGCGAACCCTGCGGTTTTCGGTTGATGGAGTCACATTGAGTTAGTGCGAAACCCGGTATTTGACAATCTCGAACTTGTAAGTAATACTGAGAACTATCCAGGCAGATCAATCATTTTAGGACAAGCCACTGCTTAACTAATCCCGTCCAAGGATTCTGGACGAAAATTAGCATTATATCGAAAAGACACGCGACTGTTGCTCTATGCCACTATATTCCTTATGCAGTCCTGCATTCCTTAACAGCAACCGATAAAAGATTCTGTAGTGTATCACCTCACAACAATGGGAAAATCATACAGCAGTTCGATACATGAGAGCCTATATTTCACTAGAAGCCTGTGAAAATGTCCTTGCAAACGATGTAGGCATCAACAAAAAACAGAAAGGCCACAGCATATGGCTCTCTGAAAATATGCTTCGGAATGGGTGGATGATATATTCAACTTCAGGGTAGAATTGGAAGAGCAACAACATGACAGACAAGATAGACCAACGCCCTGAACCCGAAGGCTAAAGAAGTAGCAGATAGGTGCGACCGGTCAATAGATAACATTGTAGACTGCAGACATTGGATGAAGATCAGCTCAACAGGTGAGAGAAGTATGTCCAAGCAATGCTTAACCACGACAAGTAACCCATTTTCGAATATACCCTGGAGCTTTCGGCATATCAGAGACTTCAACTGTTTTCAAAGCCCTTAAACTCAGCAAAAACAAAAGGGACATACAAATGTATAGGGTGACCAGATACAAATTTAAATAAAACAACAACGGCGTGAGTTATAAAATTGATTCTGGCTTTATTTGTGTGGAATAGCACATCATTCAAATGGCTGACCACTTTTTGATGACTGGGTCCAATATGTGCGGCCTTATTCCGTAAATAGCGTGTCGAATGTTGGCGTCGAGCTCGTCCAAAGTGGTTGGCTTGTTAGCGTGTATTAAGGACTTGACGTAGCCCCAGACAAGATAATCGAGTCGTGTCAAATCGCATGATCGCGGCGGCGGCCAATTGCTGAACTGTCGCCGTGAGATGACTTAGTCGCCAAATTTCTTCTTCACAACACAGCTCGAATATTTCGATGTTGTCGAGCTCTGATGACAGAACGTCGGTTGACATCGCTCTTTGCCTGAGGCCATTGACGGTAACGGTATCTCCTTCCCCATTTCGAAAAAAAATTAGGCCCGATCCATCTATGTGGATGCATTGTTCACTTCGCACGAGCCAAAAATGGATTTCGTCTGAAAAGATGATTTTTTGGCCAAAATCCGGATGTCCGGCCAATATTTCCAGCGCTCAATTAGCGAACTCACGGCATTGTCTATAGTGGTCCCGGATGTGGGCCCAAATCAAATCGCAAAATAAGCCGGGTTGACTATCTGGTCAGGCCTAATTCAGCTGATCGGCGCCAAATTGGCATTTCTTGGCCTTCTTCGATACTGGCCGCTACGGCGGCTATATTTCTTCATTTCGCACCGATTTCTGTCTGGTTGGTGGCTTAAGATCCTAGAGAGTGTACTCACCTCGAACTTATCCACGGCGCGACGAATTGTCTGCACACCGTTGCTGTGATGATGACCGACCTGACCACGAAATTCACATAGTGTATACCATATTTACAGCTGGAATTTCGATATTTTTTAAGAATTCCCTAGCGTTCGACAAGCGTAAATCGATGCATGATAAAATGGCAAACTTTACTGAATATTTTGACTGCTCGATGTCATTGGTGACTTTAACAGCTGCTGAAACATAACAATTGGAACACCTATCATTGCTATCTGGTCACCCGTTATATTGATTTTAATGGCAGCTACAATATACAGTAAACCCTGTTCCAGAGAATAGCAGGGCCATAATCATCCAACGCAGAAGCTTGGACCTTGCCCAAAGCGGACGAAGAAGTACTTGGGCGCTTCGGGAGAAAGATATGAGTATTGCTCTTGTTTCACGGCCCCGTTTGTATTGACGGGGAACGTACGGGCTGTACAGTGATATCTGGCGTCTTTGGATCCAATGTCTGAGATGGTTTGCACATGTTGGGGGAATGTATGCCGCAGGTCGGGCCCAAGGAGTTTTAGAGACTAACACTGAGGGATGTGGTGAAAGGGACGAAAGTCGCACACACAAGTCTAAGGGGACCTCAATTAACGCGGACTGCGGCATTGGAGGAAGTCGGCGAAGGATTGTGTTAACTGGAGGTGCATGTTGGATGAGGCTCACGTTCACCTTAGCCTGTAGCTCCATCTAAATAAGATATATATGTGGGAAGTCCCGATTACATTGAGATCACTTACAGTGTATTAGCCTAGAAAAACCTTTGGCCCGCTTGGACCGAAGAGCTATTCCAATAACCTTCCACAGAAGACTCAGAGGAAATCGTTCAACTGAACTTACACAGGAAAGCGTAGGTATTTGAAGTTAAGGTTTCAATGGCTCTCTATTACCGCTGTTGCTCGGCTATTCATCAGTGATTTAGTTTACCTAACACATCAACAGTCACATGGAATCTCAAACCGAAGCTACTCACATGCTCACAAACCCTGTCTACTTTCTATCAGAATTGAAGAGGCCTAAATGGTTAAAGTCTGATCCCAGCTGATTGTGGTAACGAACTTGATGTATGCCTCAGAGAAAGCAGGAAAGTTAGGGCAGTTGTCACGGTGTAATCAAAGCCGTTTACATAACACAAATGTGCCCAGACTGTTTCGCTTTAAGAACGAATTGTTGGTGCTACAAAGATGCGCTACTTGAACTGCAACTAACATTGGGGCTTGCTGTGAACAGAGGGAACCAGTTCCTAATCGATAGACATCACCATATAAGTGCTACCGTGTCAGTGAATAAGTTACACCCTACAATGTGATGATGGATTGAACACGTATAACATTCAATGGGATTCATACAATCACCCAGAAGTTCGCTACAACACCTTGGGGCAGAGCAGTAAGAATAAGAATAGAATCAAGGACATTGGGAATGAACCGGAGGGAACAGAAATGCCTTGGAGAGATACGAGTACGATGGCATAAAGATGTTTTTGGCGCCCCCATAATGCAGGGCTTAAATTTAAAGTCAAGTTCGTTCTACCGTACTACCGAATTGAATTCAGTAAGCGATGCTGAGGTAATTGAGCCGCATGTGAGGATATCTTCAGAGATCGGGCGGATTGATATTAAGATGTAAAAATCGCTCAGTTTTATTTTAATGTGACTATGTCTCGTTTGTGAGTCATTTTCAAAAACAGAGGAGAGTTTGGAACGCAGGTTATCCGTGCATGCGGCTCCCAATAATTTATTCCGGTTAAAGGGAATGAATTATGCCCTCCGTATAGTGATAAGAGTAGCTATAATGATAAGCTTTTTTTTAGGTTAAGACTAGCAATAACGAACTAACTAGGATTTCACTGTATTGTATTTTTTTTTAGCACTAAATAATAGAATTCCCGAAAGGGTTCTCATTTCTTCGTGCGGTACTCCATTTGGTCAGGTATTTTGACCACTTGCCTGTATTTGGCATCTACGAACAACAAAGGATTTTTCGTAGTAGCGAGGATTTTACCTAGGATAGCACCTAACCATTTGACAGCATTTGCTATCACTACTGAGAGTCTTAGATCTTGGCTTCCTTGTTTTTAAGCTTTTTTGATCAGTTGCCATCCACCTAGTGCAGTACATGTTGAAACACAGAAAATGTAAGTAAATTAACACAAAAGATACGAGGCATCAGTGGTCATTGGTTTTGAATGTACGGAGACTACGACGGATAAGAAAACTAAACAATTTAATTCCTATAGACAATAATTTGCGCATTATTGCTTTGTATAATTTTGTTTATGAACACCAAGCTCCACAATTGGTTAAAAATGTGCTCCACCAGTCTTCTCCAATCCGTTTGATTCAACAAATGCATGGATAATTCATAAACCTGTTGAGGAAACTTAAAATTGCACTCACGTTTTCGAAAAAAAGGTTATTTTTGCTATTTAAACATAACCGGGGTATGAATCGACGTATGTACTTTTCAATCTGACAACACGCGACAACCGACGCCTATAATTGATTCATTAACAGAAAAATCACCGCACGTAAATACTTAACGCACTTGTCTTGGCCTTACAGAAGAAATGGAGGAAACAACTTTACATAAGTTGCAATGTGGTGTTCACTATTTGCGGAGTCTAGTGTATGACGGAAAATTTACCTTTCAGTTAGTTGAAGTTGAATCCGGTAGATAAACAAATCATAATTGGCCCTGGTTAGATTTAGATACCAAATTTGTTATGTGTGGTCGTGGTGCAATTTGTCGTTCTATGGCAACGGCTTTGCATTATTTGTAACCAGAATGGTTTGATCAACAATTTTGAATAGAAGTTATTTTTGGAATTGGAAAAGTCGACGGACATTCTCTTGGAAACGGCACAATTTACATTTACTTTTGACCAAAACTGATTTATTGCATAATAATCCGGTGGTGATGGGAGGAAGAGGATGAATCGAAGGGGAAGTCTAAATGTAAACGAGTATTTAAAGCAGACACCTGTTATAGGAGCTCGGCAGGATGGCGAGTATCACTTGGTATATGCTGTCTATCACGGGTATACATTACTCCGTAGCTTCACAAATGTGAATCCACCTGCCAAAAAAACTAGTTACGGCTGACCTTTCAGCACCCGTATGCCCCATCATGACCGCAATTCATCATCCCGGCACATGCTCAGCGATTATGATTACAAATGACAATATACATTTCAAATTAATTAGGGTTATTAAAAAATAGCAGTTATGAGAAACTCCTCTGGACTTTGTCCATCAGTTATGATAGACAGACAGCAGTTACTATCAATATCAAATGTCCATCCGAAATGACAGATACTTGGTGTGCGCGCGTACTCATTGGGGCGGCGAACTCCAGTCGTCTGTGGGAATGTCTCTAGTGAAATATGTCAACAACTTGTCACTGTCAATCAACGACTACAAAGTACAAATTAGTCATTCATAAGTATAACTGGTTATGGTTGAGAGTTATTACCGGTGAGAGTTAATTAACTCGGAGAGAGATAGCTTTGTGTTACGTGAGTGCGGATGAAATGTTATAGTTGGGATCGAAACCAGTTGAACGCATCTTCTATTGGTTGGAGTCTTTGCTTCAGAAGACAGGCGGCCACTGTGAACGTTGTGTTTCGACTGGAAGATGTTTTAAGCTGTTTAGAGGTAGGCAGATACCCGTCACTACTCTAATTTACCTACGACCATATGGCTGAAAGTATAGCAAGTATGGGCCCATGGCGTAGGTCACTGGAACCTGTGCCTGACATACTGACTATCTTGCTCTGGATGGATGGAATCAAGCTCAGCTTTAGCGTCAAGTATAGAAAAACGCTATGAGGTAGCTCAAATAAATATGCTGCTGTTGGGTCAATCACACCTACAGTCGTAATGGGTACGTATGTACGAGTACAAGTCGAAGCAAATCCTGAAAGTCCTTGCACTGAATTTTACAGACCGAAGAGCTCCCCTCGCCCAATTACCAAGTTTATGTCTTTTCAGTTGCGTTGTCTGTTAATAAAGGGGGCTAGAGCTATTCAGATTAACGCCAGTGAAGAATGAGGCGATTTAACTAGTCGAATCATTGTGAGCGGCAGGGTTATAGGTCATGTTGAGCGTCATGAACTACCGGTAGCCCTATCAGAACTTAAAGGCCTGACTTAAAGGGAAGTCAGGACTCCCTGAACTTTGGTTCGGTCCTGAATTGGAAGAGGTAGGCCCCCTATTGTTAGCGTCGTAGTGGCTGTGGTTTTAACCTAAATCGCAGGAAGGGTCTTCCACAAGTTGGTCGACCCGATGTAGAATTGTAAATAAGTACTGGGTGCCGTCATCCTAAGACCGGCAAGATATTTTAGATGGGCCTCGACTCAAACCAAGGGTGGAGTCTATGCCCTCCGACTTTGGTATTACCGCAAGATGGTGAGCGATTGCCAGTAAGTCTTATAACGCTCTTTCTAAACTCAGAACGAAAGAAAACTAGATGGAGCTCTTCCGAACCTGAACACTGCACCCACTATTTGAGCTGACATGTGCAGCTAGAAAACAACCGCCCAGATCGCCCGTTCGATGGTGGAACGCAGACTTGCGGCAACTACGTAAGGAAACTAGAAAGCGGCTACAGATTGAAGCAAGAAAAATATAACAAGCTAATTTTGCGAAAAGATTGAAAGTGGAACCAAAAAGCTACTGAAAATCCTCAAAAGGACGAAGTCAGACAGACTCGAGTCCCGCAGAATGACACTTAGACTGAGCTGAAACCAGGGACTCTCTGCGTCATTCTTGAGAATCATTTCACAGAGAACGTCGTCAGAATCACCTCATAATCATCTCCTATTAATGAAGCTTCTAGTGATCTGACTAGCACAATACACCCAAGCTGGTATCTGCCATCAGTTCCGGTGACGGATGTGTCCATCAAACGCAATGTTGCCTTCTTTGATGGGTTCAAGTCACGATGGCATTTTCACTTTAATTATCTTTACAAGAAGATAAAGACCGGTTGCTGGTAACTCTAAAGAGAATCTTCACTGCTTGCCTGGCACTGGCATAGCAAAATCCTGGCGAACAGTAAGAATGGTCTTTAGACGAAAATTGGCGAAGACGACAGCACGCCTGCGAAGATTTATCAGTCTGAGCTCCTTCACGTTGAATTGCTTTGCAAATGCAAAAAAGATCTTGCGAGAGTGCTCAAAATCTGGGGAGCAGAATTAAGGTGCTCTCGACAAGGTGGAGTACGCCCTGATTATTTTCATCGACATTGAGGGTGCTCCCGACAACGTAACTTTCGACGGCATGTGTTACTTGGCAAGACAATACGGCGTAGACGAATCACTAGATTTGTGAGTATAAGCAATCCTGGTGAATAGGACCCTGATAGCGGACGCAAGGCGGCGCCCTGTCTCTAGTGCTATGCTGCATATTGGTCGACTCATTGCTTAGGGTTCTTTATAGTTCTTTATAGTCTACGATATACTCAAGCACAAGCAGATGCTGTAGTGTCTGTTGACTGCTGGATCATGCCTGGCGAGTGTCTATTCCAACGCGCAGGAAGCACTTGACATAATCGACGATTGGTCCAGTAGAAATGGGTTTTCATTCAATCCTTTCAAAACCTAGCTATTTCTCTTTAGGAGAAAGAAGAACCTGGCTGGTCTGACCCGTGTAGTGCTTAAAAGCATTACGAGTACCTTTACGAAAATTTAACGAAACTAACTATTGGTCTGTTAACCTGGAAAACAAATTACTTTGGACTAAATGTCGAAAATTTCCCAGACTCTTTGATTTCTAGAGATCTAAAGTATCAATTATGTTCCAGGTGTCGGTTGTCTGAAAAAGGCCTTTACGAAAATACGTCACTGCTGCTGATTCCAAAGAATGGTCTCCTTTGGCTGCATTGTGGCTTTCCAACCATATCTGGCTCTGTTCTAGACGCCTCCCTTTGAGATCCCCTCTCAAAGCCATATTGATCTTGGCAGTAATCTAAGCCAGGAAAGGAATGCTATACGACCTCTCTAAAAGGTCTGCAACTTTTCTGCTATCCCTTAGCAGAAAAGACCGTACTACTTACCGGCGCATCGTAACAGGGAGCTGTTGTTTATTACCTATGTTAGCTAACTTACTCACATGGCCCTACTGTCCAAGGTGTACGAAAGCCTCTGCTAACATACCTTTCCAGCTAACGTGGTCTTTTGCCAATTGTCTCCAGTTGCTGGGGCGCCCGCTCAATTATTCGCCCATCAATGACGTTGTCTAATAAAAAGCGGGGGCAGAGCATATTACTGGTCTTATCGTAAACATCTTCAGATGACGCCTCTGAAGGTTGCTACGATTTGACCAGTTACAAGTTGCCGGTTATAGGTCTTGTTGGTGGCAGGACCACCGGTAGTCCCTACCAGGACTTAAATCACAGTTCCATGGGAGGCGGGAGCCCCCCGGATTTCGGTCCGGGCCTGACTTGTTGAGGTAGGCCCCCTTGTGGGAGCATCATGGTGGCTGTGGTTTAAACCCAAATCGCGGGAAAGGTTCTTCCTGTTTTTGACCCATTGTAGAGTTGCAAATAAGTACTGGGTGCTGTGACCCTAATTACAGCAAGAGGTTTTAGGTCGGCCTTGACTCATACCAAGGGTGGAACTGTGCCTCCAACACAGTTCCGAATTGGTATCCAGGAAAGCGACATGCGAAGGCAAGCCGAATCCTTGCTCCCTTGCGTAGGCATCCCGTAAACTTAAGTCTACACGACGTTAAAAACTTGACTCGATGCCTCTAGTTGCGCACATGAAATTGGCTGAGGTCCTTGTGTAGGCCACATAGGATGAGGTCGTCCTCTACGGCACTGATCCTCTAGGTTGGAGTCGAAAAGTTTCCGATCCGGGGCGCTGGCGTCCATGCTTTCAATGTGACCTAGTTATCTGAGCCGGGTTATCCGAGTTCTTTTGACGAGGATGCCTGTAGAGCCTGTATGCTCTTGAAACGTCTCCTCTATTCTCCATTGAGGCAAACGGGATTTAAAATTGCTCGAAGAACCTTTCTCTCGAAGCACCCGAGAACATTTTTATTAGCTTTCGCACCGTAAAGCAGCATTAGGACGATCAGTGTTTTGTATAAATTCTTTTTGGTTGCTCGAGAGAGGGCTTTATTACTCAGTTGCCTTCTAAGCCCAGAGAAGGAGCGATTGGCAAGTGTACAATAGTTTTTCATTGATTTCAGTGCTGGCTAAATTGATAGCTGCGCTTATGTAGGCAAAGTCCTTAACTACCTCGCAGTCAAATCGGTCTAGGGTGACGTTCTGCCCAAGACGTTGGTGTTGGGTGTCCTTTCTGGTTGACAGCATATACTTGGTCTTGCCCGTTTTGACCATTAAGCCCATATTCACTTTTTCCATCTCAATACTCGCGAAAGCGCCACTGATATCACGCTGTTTTCTTCCGATTATGTCAATATCATCGGCGTATGCGAGAAATTGGATGGACTTTTGAAAGATTGTGACCCTTGTGTTGGCGCGTGAGCGCCTTCAAGAATGATGTTAAAGAAATCGAATTGCAGCTGATCGCCTCGTCTAAATCCCTTTTTGACACCAAGGGTCCCGGTGAGTGCCTTACAGAGCTAGATGGAGCACCGTGTATTCTCCGTCGCCATCCTGCACAAAGGGACGAGTTTGGCAGGGATGTTAAGACTAGACATTGATGTGTACAGCTCATCTCTATAGATTCTGTAATACGTTGCCTTAAAATCGATGAATAGGTGGTGTGTACCGATTTGAAGGGTTTTTTTCCAAGATCTGCCGTAATGCGAATATTTGGTCGCTGATGGACTTTCCTGGCCCATAGCCATACAGTCAAATTGTTAACCAAGGGCTTCAGGTGTTCACACAATACGGCTGATAGGATCTTGTGGGCGATGATAGGAAGGCTGATGCCTCTATAGTTGGCGAAGTTCAGAGGGTCTTTTTTCTTGAGGATCGGACAAACAATGCTGGGATTCCATTCGTCCGACTATATTTTACAGACGAGTTGGTGTATGCTGTATACCAAGTCACCGCCTGCCGTTTTGAAGAGCTCGACAGTCAGGCCGTCCACTCTAGAAACCTTTTTGGACTGAAGCTTAGATATGGCTATCTTCACTTCATCCAGGTCGGGTGGACGGAAATGTTGGTCTGCATCATTCAGGTTGAAAGGTCTATTCTGCCTTACAGCAGTATTTGCTTCGTCATCGCCAAATGCAGTCTATAGAAATTCATCGACTGCGACTTTAGAATAATGTTCCCTTGTTCGTCTCTATAGGCCTCGGTTCGGGGTTTGTATCAGTGGCATGCTTGCTTGTATCTTTTGATAAAATTTCCGAAACTCATTCCTGGAGTAGCATCTCTCAATTTCTTCGACCGCGTGTTTCTCATGATCCTTATTTTCCCTCCTGAAAAGCCGGTGTTCGTTTTTCCTCTTCTACTCGTAGGACTTCTGAACAGCTCAAGTCCCTCTATACATCTTGCTTAGCTGCACGTGCTTTCCGGCACTCGCCATCAAACCAGGGGTTTCGTTGTGGTGGCCGAGTGAAATCCAGCACAACAGAGGCGGCATCTCTGATGGCTTTTTGGCAATGATGTCACAAGTCTTCGATACGTTATGTTGGCGGCATAGAACCTCTTACAAGACTAAGGGAGACTCGATTGGAAAAGGATTTGGAGTTCTATTGCGATTGTAGCTCCGACGTCAAACTTCCTTGCTTGCCTTTGCGATGTGCGGGATATCCGCAATCGTACCCCGGTTACAACAAGGTAATGGTCCATAATACTGGACGAGTGCCCTGCGTCGATCGCAATGTGGTCAGTCTGGTTGACGGTTGAATGATCGGGAGTTCTCCAAGTCCCCTTGTGAATATCGAGCTGCGTGAACTGCGAATGTTTCGCCACGGCGGAAACTCGATTAGCCTGATTCCGTTCTTCTGTTCCTAGCTCTGCATTAGGGTCGCAAAGACAATTTTATTGTCATAACTAGTGTACTGTTCGTAGGGCTTGTCGAAGCTATCTTTGAAGTCGTCATCTTTCTCCTCTGTGGGGTCGTGCGCACATATAAGACTAATGTTGGCAAATGTAGCCTTAACACCGAATGTTACCAGGCGGTAATTCACGTGCCGGAAGACTTCTTGCCTAAGTCTTCCTCTAATAACAAATCCGCATCCAAATAGGCATGCCAAACAATCGCCGTAGGAGATGTCGCAATTTTTCATCCTCTTTTTGTCCGGCCCATCCTATCGCATTTTTTGGACTGCGGTAACGTCTGCCTTGCAGCAGTCTAGGGATTTCGCTAGTTTTTCGGCTGCACATGGCCTATTAAGAGACTTAACATTCCACGAACTGATCCGAAGTTGGTTGTCCTTATTTCGCTTGCAGGGGTTGTCAACAGTAGATCCATCAGTATCCGAAGCTTGTTTTTGTTTCGTCACTTAGTTAGAGCAGTAACGGGAGTAGTTTCATTGTACAATAGATACCCGTAGGACGAGGAGTTGGTTAAACTGAAGCTAGTTACCCGTTCGTGGATACTAGCGCTGCCGTTGGTCCATTAAGGGCTCATCCGCCACCATCTCTTTCCCAAGATCCTGACTTAGTCACGGAAATGCTTACCGAAATGAGCTCCAAATTTGTCGGAGTAGCCCGGATAAGGTCTTTTCAACTTTATTCCGGGATTTTACTTCACCGTTGATACGATCTGGGGAATTCATCTGCTGGCCCCCTTATAGTGCTTTTTTTTTTGTCTGCTGGTCAGCACTTGCACTTATAAGTTTGGCAAGTCGAATATGGACGGACATCAAGCAGTACCGGATGGTTGCTAGTTGAAGGTGAAATAAGCACAATTGATATGTAGAAACAGTTCAACACTGGTTATCGCCAAGTTGATACCTCTCAGTGCCTACTCCATTTCTACAGCATCCAAACACCCTAATGATATTCAAGTTGATTAAGGAAGCTGAGACTCATCTGGCATCTTCAACTGACTTTGTGGCACAATGTATCTTTTACCGGTCAATACCCCGAAAAAAAGCTTAACAGGATGTCATTTATCATCTCCATAAATCTTAAGTTTTAGTTGCATGTCTTCTTTGCTTGTATTAAGCCCAATACATGGGGCCTTCGACTGAATACAAATTGAATAATTAAAATTAAACAAAATTGCGAAGCCAACAAATTAATTGTTCTTCGTTGAAAAATGTTGCCCAGAAAACCAGAAAACCAGAAAACCAGATAACATTGCCGTTATATATTTTTGTCTGTATAACACGTCTAAAAGTAGCTGTTTCAATCCACAGATTAATATGAAATTCTTGGTTTAAATAATTCTGCATTCAAGCCACCAATAAACCACATTAAGTGCCATTTGTGGTTGCTTAAAAATTTAATACCCTAAATTATGACTGCCGAAATATTTCATATTTTTTGTGAAATTCACTCGCTTTGTGGAGCCCCAAAGTTTCCAAAAATTAACATCTCAAATTGTTTTCTAGTCCATTACATTGCACCTGCCTTCATCAGCGACAACTATCTCACTTTCAAAGTCAACTATCAGGGGACCTTCATCTAAATGCGTGATCAAATCACACGCCCTCTTTTAATCCATCGAATACCTTGCGGTCTAGAATATTTAAATATTTACTCATATATTTTAAGATTCAGATATTCTAAATCTATTCTCTGCTTACAAGCGGAAGAAGCGACGATTTATGCAAATTTCCATACCCCCGACGCGGACAATAGATAAATCTAGTTTGCAAGTGGTATCCGCTGAGCAATCTGAAAACCATTAGCGCCAAATGGATACATTTTGACTTGTGTTACTGTCTTTATCTGCCAATGTCACTATAAAACTAATTTGCGACAGCTAATGAGGTGTCCAAATAAGATTACATTGTCGGTACATAAATTTCAGCCAAATGAATAACAACTTACGGGGGCATAACAACTCGATTGTGTGATAGTTGGTCAGTGTTTGATGTCAGTTGTGACGTGCCCCACGTATTTGAACAATTTTGTGGTAGCTAACATGAAGCTTAAAGTGTTCATCCATAGGGACGGATAGATTAGCACCACTCGTGGATATTGATACATCAAATCTCGAACGTGCGTCATAATAGTCTTACAAGTACAATACATGTTCCATCTCCACCGATCAAGATAGGGCTTCGGAATTTTTTAATCAGCATGTCCAGTGAAAGTTTGTGGTTCCATTTTACCACAAAAATTTGCATAATAATAACCCGAATTTCATAAACACACTTAACCGGCTCCAGGTGGGTTCCTTGTTCCTAAAAAAAACAACAAAAAACAGGAATGAAATGCCTAAAGATACGGCGCATTTATACTCTTAACCGGTCATTGTATGCCAACTGAAGTAAGGTTAACCAAACGTTGTGCTTCTGAAATCGGGAAGATACGATTAATTTGTCATCCAATTAAGTGGTTAATTCCACGTATGTGCCCATTAATTCCAAAACCAATTCCAACTTATTGCTTATTCAATTGTGTACTGCTCTCCAACTCAAAGATACAAAGATTCAAGAGTTCGGCTATTTGAAATCAACTACTGCAGTTGCATCACACCTGAGGGTCATTTATCGGATATCATCATATCGCCAGCCGATTGTTTGGCGAATTTCAACAGTTACTCAGGGAATTAGTTAGTAATTTGATAAAATTATCACCAAAGTAATCACAGGAATAATGCCCCAGCTAATCGATAGCGTGAGCAATTTCATTTTACTGCACAATGTATCGCTCGTAAACACATCATTTGTCAAAAGCGGAAGAGATTACGACCACGTACTCGTATCTTTGTCATTGTAATGAGCTTTACTTATATATGAGAACATCTATTCGAAAGACAACAAATTTACGCGGGAAAACTACTAGACTACAATAATTAAGTTCGTAAAGAAGGTGCAAAATTGTATTACATCGATGATGGATTGTTATGCCTTTCGGTTGACGTCTAAATGGAGAAAATTGATTCTCCAGAAGGCAATAAATTAAGGTTTTGACCACAAAATTGTCCACTTGACATGGTGTAATTATAAGAGCAGATTATTACGTCTATTATCGTTAAAATTAGAAATTCTTCTTAGATAATCAAGACTAATCTGTCGCCATAACGTTTCACTGCATCAGGAATGAGGTATTGCAGCTAATTGGTCCAGGCTTACTATGTCGCATAGCTGTTGTAAGTGCCACTATTAGGTGTATTCTGGTTTCGACTCTCTTCAGTCCTATCGATATCAGTTTTTACAACACAGTCTTCTGTCTAATCATGTTCAGTCTCTGGTCTCAGTTTCGGCAATCACTTCTTAATTTGAGCCAAATTTCTTTCCCTGGGTCTCAATACCCATCTATTTTGTGTATTCGAATCAACTCAAGTTTGCTACTGCATCCAAATGTACGAGGCTCCCGTGTTGAATACAAAACCCCACATAATATCACATCGGTGGTGGGAAGAAAAGTTAGGCAATTCTACGGAACTTACCAGCAGAAAGGACTTCATCGAATTTCTGGAAGCACGTTGACCAGCAGCCTCTTTTGTGGTCGAATCCAAATACGAAGTCAGCTGCGAAATCTAGTCAACAAGCCAAAGTATTTCATGCTGATATCCAGATGAGGGAGTAGTTCCAATGCAAAGTGTGTCATCACGGAAGGCACGGCTTAAGGAAAAGCAGCAAATTTCTTCGGTTGGACACAACACACAAGTGGCAAACCGTGCGCCGAGTGAAAGTGTGTGAGAACTGTCTCGAGTACAGCCACCCAACTAGAGATTGTCCAAGCTCGAAGAACTGCTATTTTTGCCAGCAGCGACACCACTCTTTACTGCATTTAGAGCAAAATTTAGAAAATCAAACAAGTCAAGTATGCTCGCAAGTACTTATGGAAACAAACACAGCTGAGTTCAGGCACCTCAGAGTTCGTTTGTAGACCCATCGACCAGCCGCAGACATCGCATTCGCGGAACACCTTTTTTGCAACACAACAACGGGCGACCCAGTCTTGCTAGCAACAGCCATAGTCAAGGTAGTCTCACCTGATGGCAGGTGCCATGATCTTCGTACACTTGTTGATCCAGGTTCTGAGGCAACTTTCATAACTGAATCAGCAGCACAGTTACTACGATTACCAAGGCGTGGAATGTCCGTCCAGATCTCCGGATTAGGAAAGGTCAGCAGTGGCACAAGCAAATATTATGCCGACACAACGTTTCGATCTAAATATTCTACATTTGAAAGCGCCAGTAAAGCTTTTATTTTTCAGTCACTGACTGGCCTTCTCCCGGCCCAACGAGTGATGGTAGATGAATTAAATCATATCAAAGGCCTTCTTTTAGCAGATCCCGCATTCTAAAATCGATATACGAGTACTTCTGTGAAGCGAACCGAACCGAACACCATTAGAAGTGATCAAAACAACGACGTTGTAGCCCAAAAAACCTGACTTGAATGGATTGTGTTCGGGAAAAATCCAAATAGGGCCACACAACTCCTTCAGAGTTTCGCTCTACAGCTTGATTTGGGCACTGAGATGCGTAGATTCTGGGAGATTGAAGAAGCTCCGTTTAAAATGATGGTTTCGGAAGAAGACAATGCTTGTGAATAGCACTTCCGAACCAACACAACCAGACTAACAAATGGACGGTATCAAGTGTCCTTACCCTTCAAAGATGGAGTACGACCAGCGTTAGGTTCAAGCAGTGAAGTCGCTTTACGACGCTTTACCCAATTATGTAGAACCTCGTTTTCAGAAGGATCCGAAGCTAAAGGCGGGATATAAAAGGCGTATGTTAGAATATATTACCATGGATCACATGGAGGAGGTAGATTTATTTTACAACACCTTTTCATTTTTTTCGCCACACCACGCTGTCATTAAAGACTCAAGTTCCACCACAAAACTGCGAGTTGTGTTTGACGCAGCGTCTAAGACTTCGGACGGCACGTCCTTAAACGAGCACTTGATGGTTGGTCTTAAGTTACAAAAAAGCATTATTGATGTTCTTACCTTTGAGGAATTCGCCACGGTACTAACTCAAAGGGGTCTCACATCACTTTATGACGAACGATCGGAAAGGCCGAGAGCTTGTCTTTATGTGCCGAACTCACTCTCACCATCTCAACTTATGCAATTTTGTAAGCAAGATTTAGTGGCTGCAGACATAAGCTACGAAACGAATGAACAATGGAACAAATTCGTCCTTGTGCCTGCTTATTTTCCCTATGATTCCTTATCACCGCCACCACCGGAAGCGGTAGCAGAATTCATTGCATATTGTGATTCCAGGAAGATGGGACTTATTCGTATCACAGATTGCAATGATAATGCTCAAAGCATCATCTACTGGATTTCATACTATCATCTGACCTAGCTGTCCACAATGTTGGCTCTCACAACTTTTGTTACGAGAGTAGGACAGCAAGTAATCGACTTAACTCATCCACCAAGTATGGTAAGGATATTACTGGCTGGAAAGTACTATCGGAGATCTCCATGCCAGACCATAGATACATCGAACTCAGAATGGGATGCAAGGTCTTGACCTTATTGAAGAGGAGGAATCCGCATGAAATCAACTGGACACGATTTAAGGAGGAGTTCGAAAAATACAATAGTGCTCCCCTAAGCTCAGAACAAAAGAAAAGCTGGAGGAAGCGGTTCAGAACCTGAACGGTACCCTCACCAAGTGTTTCGAAATGGCATGTCCATTGTCCAGCTAGTAAGCAATCGCCGGTTTCTTGGTTTCTTGGTGGAACCCAGACCCGCAGCGTCTTTGCAAAGAATCCCGGTCACTTAAGACTAATTTGGAGGAAGATTGTAAGCTTTACAGATCGGAGCAAAAAGGATTTAAGAGGCTCATTCGGATTTCGAAGAGCGCCTCTTACAAAGCTTTTTTTTTTTGCAAAAAGACCGAAACTATCGGTGAAACCAGTAGGCTGGACAAAGTCCTCAAAAGGGGAAGATTAACCAGGCTGGGACCCCTGAGAAAATCTGTGTCGAAAGCAGAGACTCTCCGTCTCATGCCTGAGTCTCACTTCCCAGGTAACCTAATCGGAACCAGCGCACAACTAGCTCCTACTCGTACCAACGAAGCTGGTAGTGAGGTGAACAACACAACACGCCGTAGCTGGTATATCTCGGTTGTGGTGACGGATGAGGCTATTGCTTCCTTTGATGACTTCAAGTCGCCTGGTACCGATGGTATATACCCAGTTATGTTACAAAAAGGTATAGACCAGCTGATGGTAGAGCTGAAGAGAACATTCACTGCTAGCCTGGCACTGGCATATGTTACATACCGGAACCCTGGCGAACAGTGAGAGTCGAATTTGCACCGAAAATCTGAAAGGAGGACTACCCGCTCGCAAAGAGTTTCAGACGTATAAGTGTGACTTCCTTCATGCTGAAAAGCGTCGAAAGAATGATCGAGATCCATGTGCGTAAAACCGCCTTGCGCACATGCATCTTCTGTCGGCGATGAAACACGCCTACCAGGACGGAAGATCCTGCGAGAGTGCCCTCCAGAATCTGTTAGGCAGAATTGAAAGCGCACTCGACAAGAAGGAATACGCCTTGGGTTGTATTTTCATCGACGTTGAGGGTGATCGATGACTGGTGTACTAGTAATGGGCTTCCAGTCAATCCTCTCAAATATGAGGTTGTTCTCTTTGCGAGAAGGAGGAAGCTGTATGGTCCAAAGAAGCTACATAAGTATTTGGGTATCATCCTGGATACCAAACTTCACTGGACTAAATCTTACGTTGAAAGCGTCTAAAGTGCTATTGACATTCTGGCAGTGCAGAGGAGATATCGGCAAGACATTAGACCTGTCACCGAGAAGGTTCCTTTTGATCTACACGGCTATGATTGGGCCAATTATACCCTATGCGTCGGTTGTCTGGTGGAATAAGCTCTCACGAAAATACGTGATTGCTGATTTTACCAGACTTCAAAGGTTTGTCTCGGATGCATGGAGGATTTCTCCGGAACTCCTGGGTCCGCTGTAGGCGCATTGATGAATCTTGATGAATCTCCATCCCCTTGATATTCATATCATGGACTGCACTCTCAAAGCCATCTTCGTTTAAAAAGAAGTGGTGTTTGGCACAACACGCACTATAGTTTTGATGACCTTTCGCGTCATCAACAGACAGACAGTTATGACTCTGGTTTTATGGGCATGCCGTCCGATGCAACGACACCAGAACTCCAGTTGTGGAAAAAAATATGAAACCGACTCTCCCTGTGCCCAGGACTGGTTTCGGCCAGAATCTGAGCCAGGAAAGGAATGCAGTCGGGTCTTCACAGATGGCTCCAAAACTAATCTAGGATGTGGCGCTGGTGCCTTTTTGGAGGATGAGAACGATAGATTTCAGTTCACGTTAGGAAAGCTTGCATCTCTCTTCCAAGCAGAGACTTACGCAATCCTGATATTAGGAGAATTGGTGAAGAGGGCTAAGCATTTGCGTCTGTACTGACAGCCAAGCTGCGCTTAGAGCCTTGCTAAACGTACTTACGATTTCCAAGCTAGTTCAAGAATGCAAGAGATCACTGAATGGAGTCAGAAGGCTAAATTCAGTGACCCTTGTTTGGGTCCCAGGTCAAAATCAATCACGGTAAACAAATCGCTGCTGAACTTGCCAGACAAAGTTCAGAGGAGTTTTTCAGGACCCGAACCTACGTTGGGTCTGCCTGCTTCCTCGGTTAAGGCTTCCATTGACAGTTGGGTCTCATTTGAGCATAACTGCAGATGGTAAAATTCCTCTGGGATGCAGGCAGGCGAAACGAATTCTTTCCGACGTCTCAGCAGGAAGGTCTGCAGGTTGCTTACAGGCATAGCCCAGAACAATGGTTTGCCCACCTGTTTTTCAAATGCTTCGTGTTCATAGCGACTCATCCAAATACACAAAATAGGTTAGCGAACTGGACTGTTCTACACTCGATTACGTCAGCGACATCATCCAAATTCCGCTTTTGGAAAAATTACTCTCCGGCCTGCATTGGGTGATCAAAAACCCTCGGAAATTCTACGAAGCATGAGGACGTCAGAAGATAACAACTCGCAAAACGAATTCTGAAGACACTTTGGATTCACCGTCATTTAAACGGACCAGTGTGAGCCGTGTTGGTTACTAGCGTAATCAGCGATCTAACCAAGCTCGCAGAAATTGCAGACAAAATCGTGGAAGTAACCGAACTGTCGATGAGCATTATGATAGCAGCAACTGCTTCAACAGCTTGCGCACTTGAGTGTTCGGCATCACTTATCACTAGTCGCACCCAAGTGGACGGGCAACAGCCAAATTACCTCAAAGCTGATTTGCCTCCGCATGCAGAGACATTCACCAGTGGGCAAGTACATGCATAGCATGTCAACGATCGGAAATACATCGCCATACCAGAAATCGTCCAGAGAAAATTCCTGTTCCAGACAACTGATCCGAGCAATTACACCTAGATATAATTGACCCGCTACCCAACTCATCAGGATTCAGGTACTGTTTACCACTAACAGGCTGCAAAAGAAGTAGCAGACGCATTCTACGTCTGCACGGTTGAAACCATTGAACGACAGCGGACACCATTACCGGTAACGTTGTTCTAACGGTCATCTTTAAAAAAAATACTGGCCAATGATTCCACCGGAGCATAAACCACACCAAACAGTGCACTTTTCCGGGTGCATAGGCAGGTCTTGTACTGCCTGCTGTTGCTCATCGGACCAAGTAGGCCAGTTTTGTTTATGAGCTTCGTCGCTGAAGATAATTTTTCAACAAAAAAGCGGATCTTCCTCCAGCTTTTTTAAGGCCCACTCATCGAAAATCCGATGTTGTGGCAAGACGTTCGGCTTCAGTTCTTGCATGAGCTGTATCTTGTAAAGTTTTAGACGAAGATCTTGCATAAAATCTTCGGCGACGAATGGACAAATCACGGTCTTCATTAACAATGGCGGACACAGCAGCAATACTCGTATGTATTTTCCTCTGTGCGAACTCTACGCTTACGGATAGGTGGTTTGATGTCCAATAGCGTGAAATTGGTACGAAATTTGGTCACAATGGTTTGAATTGCTTGCGCAGTAGGTCGATTATGGTCGAAGTGCGCGAAGAACATTTTTCACGGAGCACGAATTTTGATAGTAAAATTCAATAATTTGTAAGCGTTGTTCGGGTGTAAGTCTTTCCATGATGAAATGGCTATGCCAACTGAGCTTATTTGACGTTGACACATGTCACGAATCACGCAAGAGTTGTCAAAAATAGAACACTCGGACACCAAACAGCAAAAAATTCGCCCTTTAGAACGATTAAAGGCGCTATTACTCCCAACAGTTGTGATTGGGCTATGAACTTGTTTAAGGACGACCTTCAGGCGTCATGTGTAGAATTGGTTTATGGAACCACCCTCCGTATACCTGGCAAATTATTCATCGACAGACCAGCGACCGATGACTCTGAAATTCTCATATACCAACTACGACTACGACACGTGCGTGAACTGAGAGCTATATACACTGCACACCACTGCAAACGACACAGTTTTGTTTACGAGGATCTTGGTTTCTGCATCCATATATTTTTACTTGACTCCACCGTACACTGGTCCACATCAGGTAATTGCCGGAAAGCCTGAAACTCGGATTTCTTCCGCACAGGCATCAGCGCATCACCATCACCATATACTCGTACCACACAACCAATATCAGACTCACACATCCTGGATAAGTCATCAACATCATCAACAAATTTCGTCCATCTTCCTCTTCATCAAAAAAAGGACATTTCACGTCATAATAAGTTTGACACTTGAGAGCGAGAAGACTAGCGATTACAATAATCTACTAACTGAAGACGTAAGGAGCACAACAAAGGAAAGTAAGGAAGTATACGCAAAGCAGTATATTCCATTGGCTTGACGACTGCGTCAATTTAGATAAGAGTTTCAAATAAATCAATTTTATTGTACCAGTTATACGAGTACGTTGCATTTTTATTTACAATTGTTTGGTGGACTTAAAACCCCACAAACACGACTAATACTGCCATCTCTTAGCTGCGAGAAGAATCACTTACTCATTAAATAGAATCATAGTTAAATACTAGAAAGAGATAGAAGTATGACGCCAAACCATTTGGTATTTTCCGTTATTTGCTCTTATCTCTCAGCGGTTTGTGTACATTCGTTGATAATTATTGATTTATTGTGGCTCCGTACGGTGATCGATGTTTTTAATCCTTATCACTTGGCACTTTGTTGAAAGTTTAAAAATTTAAGGAGAATTTCAAAAATTTAGCTGAAAAGTGGGGATGTTCGTCAGATGTTTACGGATGTGCATCCTGCTGGGAACGACTTTTACGAGTATGAAACAACTCCAGTAGACTATTCAATTGCAGTCCAGTAAACGTTCCCTACTACGAGGGTAGACCCAGAAGTACCCGAACTGACGTATAGATGGCGGTTGTTGTATAAAAAGTATGACAATTGTAGAAAGCACCAATCTTACAAAGCTTAAATTTGAAGCTTGACGAAGCTATGTTGTTTAGTATTAGTTCAGCGGGCCATCAATAGTGAACGCTCTCAATGAATTTTCAAATATGGAAATGTGATACAATACTTTCATTTGAAAGGCCTCAATCCAACCCACATCGAAACGGAACTAGATTCTGTTCTGGGGGAGTCTGCACCTTCGTTTACAACAATAAAGTATTGGGTGGCAGGGTCTAAGCGAGGCCGTACGAGTTGCCAAGACGAACTTCGCAGTAGTCGACCAAATGAGGTGAGTTCACCAGAAATGTTGAAAAAAAAATCCACAAAATGGTATTCGAAAACCGTCGATTGAAAATACGGAACCAGCAGATATGGTAGGTATTGCAAGCACTGTACATCGCATGTTGACTGAAAAATTGGACATGAGAAAGCTGTGTGCAAGATAGGAGCCGCGATTACTTTTTTTTTTTTTATTTGCACAAAAAATGTTCATTTACAAAGTTTTATCGGCAAAGCAGAGTGCTTATCTGCAGGGGGTTGGATTGAAGTAGATAAAGTTTTGAAGTGTCTAAATTGAAAATATTTAAGTTAACAATGTTGTTTGATGGTGTTAAAGTACTAATGTAAGTCTCTAGCTCACACAATAGGATTCAGTGAAATGATTTTTTAACTTTTCCTTTATTTTTTGAAAATTTGGGATGACTTTCGAAAACGGTGGGACCGAATTTACTAATTTAGGGACAATACAACGTAATTCTCTGTCTCCATACGAGTTGTAAGCTGCCGGAACTTCTAGCATCCCTTGTGCTCGTCATTTGGTGTTTTGTGTGTGACTGATGGGTTGTGTAAATCGTTGATCGTCCATGTAGCTTTGACATCTAAAACTTTAAAACTTGAGTTGATAGGCCTATTTATTTTAACAAGACGATGGTGTGAGTTAGATATTTTCTCTAGGTGGGGCTTTATTGCATTTGCACAGGCCAGAATCCCATATTTAATGCGAGACTCCACCAACGAATAGTACACTTGCTTTTGTATCTCCATATGTGAGTAACGCTTAAGATACACCATTGCAAAGATAGCGCTCTTAAGTTGAAGACGCAGGACGGTGATGTGCTCATCAATGGTAACACCAAGATATTTAATGGTTTTGACTTCCTCAATTATGTTACTGTTTCTCAGTACTGGGCATCTATCATTGCGATGAAAGATTTCCATATTTTCTGTTGGCTTTAATGGCATCCGGATGTGCATCACCTTTGTTTTGTTTGCATTTATCACCAGACCGTTATCATGACACCATTCAGATACAGCGTTGAATTCGTCTTGCAATATCTTCACGGCTAAATGTAAGTCTTTGTGTTTTACGATGATTGCAATGTCAACAGCATAGGCATAAGCAAAAGCTTCTTTAAATGTTCTTAGTACATAGTTCGTTCGTGAATAGAATGAATAAAATGGAGCCCAATTTGGAACATTGTGGCACACCATATTTACTTGTTTTGTTTTTTGCTTAATGTGTCAGATACCTTGACTTGGATTACTCCTTCAGTCAGAAAGCTTTTGAGCCAGTTTGCCAGCATTCCCTTCAGTCCTAATTTCTTGACACTTTCCGCCAGCTTCTTATGTTTCAGGGTATCAAACGCTTTGCTGAAGTTTATAAAAAACACAAGTACGTGATGATTTTTATTCAGGCCAGCATTCACCACATTGGTAAACTCCCCCAGTAACAATTGGGTGCTCTTGCATTTTTGAAAGCCAAATTGGTTAGGGTGAATCACTTGATGCCTCGACATAAAACATAAAACATTTAATACGACTAACAACTACTTCTTCGAGGCATTTTTCAACCGCCGCTCGCACGATTGAAATCGGTCTGTAATTCTCCATGTCGTTTTTTCTCCTTTCCTTGTACGAGTATATTGGGCGAATTATTGATGTTTTGGCACATAGCACTGACACAAACTACGATTTATAATCTTCGTGATTATAGGTGTGAGACACATGGCATTCACTTTGAGATCAACTGGTCTGGTGTAATCTGCTCCAGGACCTGTTTTGTTACTTAGTTGACACAATATTTTGTAAACTTCGATTTCTGTTGCTTCATTCAAGTAGATACTTTGTTGAAATTGACGGTGCTCGTGGTCTGAGGTTTTTGTGTCACTGGCATGAATAATGTTTGCGGCTTGATTCGAAAACCGCTCCGCAAATTCCTCAACAATGTCTTTTAAGCCTTCGGAAGCATTTGGAAAATTGCTTTGGATTGTTTCATCTACTGAACGTTTCCTTCTTCCAAGTGGTTCACTCACAATACTCCACGTTTTCCTCGAGTCATTATTGGCATCTAAGAATTTTTGTTTGTAGTAATTGGATTTTATAAGTTGAATGTTTTTAGTAATTGCGTTTCGATACTTCTTGTATTTATCTTCAAACGCCTTACATCTGGGGCTATTTTTCCACCGCTTGCCTGAAAAGTTTCCGAACGAACAATGATACAAGACATTTTTTCTCCAAATTAATTTTTCTTTATTTTTCTACATAGTCTCCTGGTAACTCTACACACTTCTCCCCGCGATGCTCCCATCTTTCTAACCCGTCCAAATAGTACTTGGCGTTTTTCTCTGCAAAATAGTTGTTCACGAAGGTGATTGCCTCCTCATTTGACGAAAATCTCTGCTCTTCGAGCGCAGTTTTTAGATGAGGGAACAAAAAGAAGTCGCTTGGGGCTAAATCTGGTGAATAAGGCTGATGGTTAAGCAGTTCAAACCGTAATTCATGGATTTTCGCCATGGCAACCGCTGAGGTGTGAGACGGCGCGTTGTCTTGGTGAAACAGGATTTTCTTTGTAAAAACAGCAAATGTGGCCGTTTTTCCGCAACTTCTGCCTTCAGCTTGGCAAGTAATGATGCGTAGTATGCTCCTGTAATGGTGTTTCCTTTTTGAGGATAATCGATTACGATAACTCCTTTACTATCCTAAAAAACAGCTATCACTTTCCCAGCCAAAAAACAGTTTTTGCTTTTTTTGGAGCCGGCTCGCCCTTTGCAGTCCACTGTCTTGACTGAATTTTTGTTTCGGGCGTATAATGGTGTATCCAAGTTTCATCTACAGTAATTAATCGGAGCCAAAAGTCAGATTTGTTGCGCCTAAACTGCGCCAACAGATCGTTGGAAATGTTCATTCGAACACGTTTTTGACCTAACGTAGGCAAACGCGGGACCCAACGCGCGGGCAGCTTTCTCATGCCTAAATCCTTATTTAATATGTAACAAACACGTTCTTTGGGCATTTTCATAACCTCTACTATCTCTCTCACTTTAATTCGGCGGTCGTCTAACACCATTTGGTGAACTTTAGCAATGTTATCGTCAGTGGTTGCAGTTTTTGGACGTCCCGAACGTTCATCATCTCCCAAGCTCTTACGGCCACGTTTAAATTCAGCTGCCCAAAATTTCACTGTGGTAAATGATGGTGCAGAGTCCAGATATACAGAGTCCAACTCATTTTTGATTTGCGTAGGCGTATTGCCTTTCAAAAACAGGAATCTACTAACAGCTCGATATTCAATTTTTTCCATTTTCACAAAAAACACTCGCATCGACTCACTCAAACGATTGTCAACTAAAAACTGCGCGTCCAAAATGACTGAAACTTCGGTAAGTAACTGTCAAAAGATGCACAATTAGTATTCACTGGCTTTTATTGACGAGTGCCACTATCTTTATGTTCGGTCGGAAACTTTTCAGACAACACATCCCTTTGCTTGCACATTGGGATTATTTCTGGAGTGATCCACGGCTTATGTTTCCGTGTTATTTTGGTTGTGGTCATTTTAGTTGCTTCAGCGTATATATTATTCATTTCTTTAACAAAATTACTGTATAATGTCTCAACGTCGCTTTCTTGGACTAGGTATTGCCAGTCTGTATTCTCAGTCTAAACTCAGCTTTACACGGTTTCTGTGCTATTTAGACCCATCGTGGGTTTAACAAAAACAGCGTCGTAAGGATGTTTCAATCGAGTGTTTGGCGAAGTTTCACTGCAATAAAGCCGAGTTTTTTCTTCGATTCATAACCATGGATGAAACATGGTTCCATCACTTCACATCCGAGACGAAGGAACACTTAAAACAATGGACTCAAAGAGGAGAATCGGCTCCAAAGAAGGCGGGATGCTCGTGCGATATTTTTCATTGATTATCTTCAGAAAGGAAAAACAATCAACGGCGTGTATTATGCGAATTTATTGCAGCGTTTGAAAGATGAAATCCAGAAAACACCGCCGCATTTGGCGAAGAAAAAAAAGCCAATGCACCAGTTCACACATCCGTCATCGCGAATAGGGCACATTATTCGCCAGATTTTCTATTTCTGAATTTGAAAAAATGGCTCGTTGGTAAAAGATTTGCCAACAGTAAAGAGGTGGAGTCTGTGGTTGATGGCTATTTTAAGGAGCTCGAGGATTTTCACTATAAACCGGGCATCGAAGCTATTGAACATCGCTGGGAAAAGTGTGAATAAAAGGAGACGTGTGACGCTCCCATTGCTCCGATTTGAGTTCTGTTTTTTTTGTTAAGTTGGTAAATCTGTTGTTGACATTCTCTCTAAATTTTAGCGTCATAGCTTGACATTTGCAAAAGTTACGTAGCCAAGAGTACAAGATTTGGGTTTCCGTCGTGTAGCAGCAAAGTTGGTGCCAAAAGACATCAATTTCATGCAAAAAAGAAACCGTTTTGACGTCGCAAAAGAGATGATTTGCGAGGCTGAATCCGATCCCAAATTCATCAAAATGATCATTACTGGAGGCGAGACGTGGGTTTATGAGTACGACACGCAATCCAGACATCAGGCAAGTGAATAGCGTTCACCAAATGAGCCGAGACCAAAAAAACCACGTCGTTTTCAGTCAAAAAAGAAGGCAATGCTCACGGTTTTCATGGATTACAACGGTGTAGTGCATCATGAATTTTTGCCAGAAGGCCAGACAGTAAACGCCCAAATAATTTACGTTAGGAGACGTTTGCGTTAAGCAATTCGCCGAAAGAGACCAGAATTGTGGGCAGAAAACTCGTTGATTTTGCGCCATGAAAACGCACTGTCGCACAGTGCCATCATTATTCGTAATTTTTTGACGAAAAATGCAACAAATACCATCCAACAGCCACCGAATTCACCTGATTTGGCTCCCTGTGACTGTGAGCCCTGCAGAAGAATTTGGAACACCCAGACGATAGTCGGGAAAAGCGAAGCAACTAGTAGATCAGTACGGTATCTTGTCATCCTCGAATCCTCATGGTGGCCGTAAACTATCACTGATCTCAGGAAGACATTAATGCGTGATACGTAATGCCTGGCAAAAAAAATTTTATGTCCGTTAAATTAGATGACGAAAAAAGAACGCGCGTACAAAAACATCTTCTGAACTTTCTCAGAAGTTCAAAAGTGAATATCCGTGCGTCCTGGTAAGCCTACCTACCTACAAAGTCTTTTACCCAAGCTGACTAATCTGGAACGCATATGGTGTGTGTGCTGATGTTGAATGGAGGAAACATTGCCAATCTCACAGCTGGAATTCCCATGCATCTTTCATTTTATAAGGATTGCCTTCGCAAAATGATGTGCCTCAATCCAACACCGATGTGTCATTTAGGGACTTCAAAGACATCTCCAAATTAATGTTGCAAATATTATCCGGGCTTAAGTGCAACTTGTGATTAATTGAAAAAACCATATTTGATAACAATCAAGTCCCAGACGTACAGTCTTCTGATGGTTTTGTAGACACCTCGAAATTTCATGCCTACATTGCAGGGGAACAGGCTCTTTATTTTAAAGCTCTCTAGGACACTATCGATGAAGATGAAATCCTCATATTTTGTGATTTTATAGAAAGTAAAGGGTGAGCCAACAGCTAGTATGAAAGGTTTCCTTAAATTAAACACACAAATAAAGTTCTGTCTTTGGCAATTATGAATAGAACACAACATCGTTCATGTGACCACCACGGCCAAAATTATCGATGACTTTTTGAAAAATAACTGGGTCAATGGGCGCAAGTTTAGTTTGGATATTATCTTTGAGATCCTGAATTGTCGCTGGGTTATTAGCATAGATCTTACTCTTCAAATACCCCCACAGGAAGAAGTCCACAGGTGTCAAATCGCATGACCTTGGAGGCTAATTCACTTCTCCTCTAACCGAAATAATGCGATCTTCAAATTTCTTACACAGCACCATCCCGTTGAAACCAGAGATCGTCCAAACCCGATTCATTCAACATGTTGCGATAACTCTTTCCATTCACTGTAACTGTCTCTCCAGCCTCATCTTCGGAAAAGTACGGGCTAATGATGCCCAGTGACTTTTTTGGGATGCATTGGTTTTTCGTGAATCTTGTATGGGTTATCTCGTCCCCAGAAATGACAATTTTGTTTATTTACGAACTCGTCCAGGAAAATAAACTGTTCCATTGAGCAAAGCTCGGTCAGAATGTCCGTAACCAGGGGAACCCCGCAGGGCGGAGTCATATTCCTACTCCTGTGGGTGCTTATTATCAATGACATCCTCAAAAGTGACATTACGGAGGTGGCTCTGAAGCCGATCAGCACTTGGGCAAAAAGCTGCAGTTTCAATGCCAACCCTTCCAAAACGGAACTGGTTACAAGATACCTCAATTCAAACTCCCAAAACTCAACAGAGTGGAACTGTCACTTTCGGACAGCGCGAGGTATCTGGGTGTGATTCTGGACGAAAAACTGAACTGGAATCTTAACTTGGCGGAAAGAATCAAAAAGCCATATGGTATAATGCTCTCTTTATCTGCCAAGGAACAGTTGGAAATATTTGTGGCTTAAAACTTGCTATGGTGCACTGGCTGTATACGGTGGTGGTAAGACCCATACTTACAAAACGGCGCACTACAAACAAGAAAATGGTTTACGGAAAATTAGCTGCGGTTCGAAGACCGGCTTCCATAGCCATTACAGGTGAGCCCCGTACCACTCCTACGGCAGCATTGGACACCTTTTTGTCCCTAACACCGCTTGATTTACAGATCAAAAAACTACAGTGCGATAAGACCTACTAATCTGGGTTACTTCAAGAGCAGTAGTTTCGGATATGGCACGGTCCTAATGGAGCTACTGCCAAGCAATCCAATTCTAACGGATGAAATTCCTTCCTTGGTCGACTTGGACATCCCGTATGATACAATATAACCGGAGAGGGAGGACTGGGGAAAAAAAACCAAAGAACCAGATGGCTCAACTCAGAAGACCCAAAGCTAAGAGTGTCTATAAGAATACCGGTCGCAAGCAGTGTCTTCCAATCAGAGGTTCGGGCTGTCCTCAGCTGAGCTGAGCTAATGCAGATTAGATCGGCATCCGAAAAAGTTATCGCTATCTACATCGATAGCCAGGCCGCACTCAAGGCAATAGAATCAATCAAGGTCAATCCTGACACAGTCAAGGATAGTCGCACAGACTGTGCTGGGTGCCAGGACACTGCGGTATTAAAGGAAATGAACAAGCGGACGAGCTTGCAAGAAAAGGACGGCTACTCGACAATAGTGAGGTTGCCAATATCAAAACACCCATTTGCATAGTGAGGGCCCGTTTTTGGTGCCCAATGTCCGTGTGATGGCATATCCATCACTGCCCTGTTTAACCTAACCTACGTACTCATCCATCCAAAAATTGGTTTCATCGGAAATGATCTAATTCGATGACAAATTATCCTGGCGATCTAACATCCAGTTAACAAATCGGCAACGTCGTAGATGGTCCAAAGGCTTCAATTGTTGTGTAATTTGGATTTTATAGGCATGCAAATGATGATAAACTTTTAAAATTCGCCGTAAAGTGTCATAAGTCAGGCCCTATTGTTAACTTCGGTGACGAATTGAGTTTTGAACACTTTCGCTCACAGTGGTGATGCTGGCCAAACATGCTGATATGAAGTTTGACCCGATACCTAACGAGTTTCTTTAAAACGCTTCACCATTGCACGAATTCCGGACTCACTAGGGCGATTATGTTGATCGAAAAATTCACGAATTTCACGAAATGTTACTTTTACAGATCGCCCATTGAATAAGAAAAATGCGTTGTTGTGTGGTAAACGACTTTCTGACTAAAATTGCCAAAGATTGTATGACATCTGTCAACCACGTTGAATTCAATAAATAACACTAATTGACAGCCAACATCCACGTCATCTGTTACCTTACCCTTTAATTTCGTTTTTTCCCAGCAGAGGACTTAATTGTAATTTTTCATAGCCAACTTCACACTTAAACGGCATAATCATTATATATTTTGACAGCCAATATATTGTACGAAGGCTTGCATGTGCCCTCTCAAATATGGGAAGTGAAAATATACATTTTCGGCGTAAAAAATGCTGTTCAAGAGAATGGAGAAGATGTATTGACAGAACTCAGTCCGGTAATTTTGATGTTGAAGATGCACCACGTTCTTTTTTTTATGTAGTAGTAGTAGTAGTAGTAGTATTTTTTATTTCATTATATATAATACATGTGTAAGATTTACATGATTTGAACACAATAATTCATTAAATATATTAAAAAAAAATATATATAATAGAAATAATATAGTGACATTTTATATTCTCTATACATAAAGTATTAAAATAATGCCAAATGCCACTTCAATGGGTTTTAATATTATTAATATGTGGGTGGGGTGACCCGTTTAATTACATTCAAAGAATAAGTTAATTTGAGATACAATTATTGTATATTTACAAAGAAAAGTGAAGGATGCAAATCAAAATAAAAGAACTACATAAAAATAAAGAAAAGTTAAGAGGAAGTTAGAAGAAAAAGAAAACCATTATTTACACCAGAATATCAGAGAGAAGGTATTCCACGTTCTGTGAATCATAATTAAAAAGCCAAGACCTTATGGACCTTTCAAACATTCCAGAAATTCTTATCATTTTAATATTTAAAGGGAGCTTGTTAAATAGTCGACATGAAGAAATATCATAAAAATTACGAAATGCTGTTGTACGGAAAACGGGTACAGTCACAACATAAGAAAAGTTTCTCCGTAGATTGTAATCAGATATAAGTCTGTAATTTAAATTTCCTGATCTCTGAAAGAACGTTTTCAACACTTTAAAACAATACAAATGACGAACTGGAAGAATTTTCATATCACAAAACAATGGGAAACTTGGATGACGCCGATTCTTGTTACAGATTTTCCTCACTACACATTTTTGTAAGACTAGTAAGGACTTGATTTTATTCAGATACACGCCCCCCCAACAAACAATTCCATATTGGAGTTTAGCGTGAAAGACACCATAATAAATGATTTTTAATAATTGCTTTGAACAAACATTTTTTAGATAAAAAAAGTGTCGCAGGGTTTTTCGAAAATATTTCCTTAGGGACTCTGTGTGGCTTGCAAATGACATCCTAGAATCAATTGTGAGCCCAAGATATTTAAACTCGTCTACTTCTTCAATTAAAAAGCAATTATCACTACAGTTAAGACTGCTACAAAATGTTGGAAGTGTTTGACTAGAATCACAATTACAGCCTGCTAATCCATACCTTTGGCATTCTGATGCGTGGAAGTAAACGTCCGCATTCATACTCATTGGGGAAGCTAAGTTAAAAAACATTATTTTTATCTTTGAGCTAATTTTCAAATTGTGCTCTGCGAACCAAATTCTTAATAGACTAAGATCCCAATTAATGTCGGAAATTAAGTCCAAGACACTTTCAGAGCCATATGAGCAGCCAACATCATCTGCAAACGCCGTAATTCTACTTCTGAAGTTTAGTGAAAACAGTGAATTTATATAAATTAGAAATAAAATGGGTCCCAACACAGAACCTTGAGGAACTCCCAAACTGAAGTAATGAATCTCGCTTCTCATACCATCAATCTTCACTCTTTGAGATCTGTTTGATAGGTATGATCTAAGCCACTCTAGTATGAACCCACGAAAACCCGCTTTTTCCATTTTATCCAACAGTATAGTATGGTTGACCATGTCAAAGGCTTTTGTGATGTCAACAAATAAACCAGCCGTGAATTTTTTACCATCAAGGTTAGAGAAAATATTTGAGCAAAAATTTAGAAGAGCGTCTTCGGTAGATTTACCCTGCTGAAAACCAAATTGCATTGGATTGAAAAACTCAATTTTTTCAAGTAAGACATTATTCTCTCTTTAATAACTTTTTCGAATATTTTGCTAAAAGTGGGCAGAAGTGAAATTGGCCTATAGTTTTTCATATCGTCTGCAGAGCCTTTTTTAAACAGCGGAATTACGTCGGCGCATTTGAGTGCTACGGGAAATGTTCCTGCAAATATGCTGCGATTAAAAATGACTGCCAGGACGTCAATCACATAGTATACTATTTGTTTAACAAGTATATTCGAAATATTATCAAAGCCACAAAAGTTCGAATTTTTTAGGGATCCAATTGCTTTTAGGAGCTCTAAAGCAGTGATGGGTTCGAAGGCAAAGCTCGTATATTGCGACAGGTCACCACCCGCACTTATTGAATTGTAACAACGAGTGCAATTTCTTAGGACTGTTTGTGTTGGTATGCTGTTTGTTATTGAGGTGAAATACTCATTGAAAGCATTAGCAATGCCAAGTTTGTCAAACAGTTCGCAATTGCTCACACAAATTGAATGGGGTTTTGTTGTAGAACGAGACTTGTTCAGAATATCATTCACTACTTGCCATTCTGATTTAAGGTTACCCTTAGCAGAAATGAATTTAGTTCGATAATAATTATCGCGGCAAAAAACAATCTCTTTTTTTAAATCCAAACATAGCTTTTTGAACTTATTTTTCAGCCTAAGGTTCATGGGAGTCTTGGAGCATTTTATTCTTAGCTTGTGTTTTACGTTAACTTTTTCAATGAGTTGACTAGATATCCAGGGTTTTAGTCTTTTTGTAGATTTTTTCAAGGGTTCCGTAGAGGAGCAATTTGAAATAAATTTATTAAGGCGAGTTATGAACACATCATAAGAAGCAAAAGCATCACTTTCCATGTAAACATCGTCCCAGGACTCATAACGTAGAAGATTTGTCAGCTTTATAAAATCAATTCTTGTTTTTTGCTTTTGGATATTAACTTCGGTACGGCTGGTCTTTTTGCTTTGAAAAGTATTCACCAATAAACCTATCATTGAGTGATCAGTGATTTGCAAGTCATATGTGCACCTTTCGCAGGCATTCAATGGAAAGTCTGCAAATCGCCCATAAATATGATCCAAACACGTATCTGAAGACAACCGAGTGGGTTCATTTATGAAACTAGCTAAACCGTGGAAAGCCAAGAGGGCCAAATAATTAGACACAGTTTCACTACACGTTCTGGAAGGCTAGTTGAAGCTTATGAAAACACAATAAAGCTATTAACTAGTGCAAACCGGCGAATAACAACTTGTGAGATTGCTGAGAGATTAAATTTATCGAAATCGGCTGTTCATGATCATTTGAAACGTCTAGGTTTAATCACAAGGCTCGACATATGGGTTCTTCATGTTTTTACGGAAAGAAATCTGTGCCGTCTCGTTGATGTCTGTGATTTGCTTCTCAAACGTCAAGAAAATTATTCATCCCATCGTCGCTGGTGACGAGAAATGGGCTGTCTACAACAATGTTAAATGCAAGAGATTGCGGAGTAAAAAAGATTAATTGGGTCAAAGCATTCCAAAAGCCGAAATTCATAAAACCAAGGTTACGCTATCTGTTTGGTGGGGTTTCAAAGGAATCTGTTTTTTTTAAGCTTCTACTGGACAACAATTCTGACGTGTACTGTCATCAATTGGACAAACTGAATGATTCACTTAAGCAGTAAGGGCGAAAATATGCGAGATCCCATACCACACTTACTTTACGGAACTACAGGAATCGTAGAATCCCCAGCGGTCAATTTTGATTACCAAAACGGGAAGCTACACGACCAGGAAATGACTCATGCAGTAATAGAATACTGTCGTGGACTGTATGGCACGTGACACCGTCTTATTGAAACCACATGTCGGCCACCTCTTGCAATTTAGGCAAGACCACTATGAATTGTTATTGCCTGCCCATCCACATTTTCAAGGAAGAACGGTTCGATGATGACTCCAGCCCAAAATCCGCATCATATAGTGACTCACTGGGCATTTGTGTCTGAACCCCAAATTCGAAACACAATTCGGCGATTAAGAAGCCATCAAGATGAAAATGAGCCTCGACGCGGAAGATGATTTTGTTTGTCACGCTGCCTGTGTGTTTTGTTGGCAACTCTCCACCGCACATATGGCGCAAAATTCAAATCACGCGTGAAAATTTGGGACACCCTTTACTAACGCTCAATTGCAAGTCACCGATCTCAATCCACTTTCAATTGAATTCACAAATTCTAAAAGAAAACAATATTCCAGGCATAAAAGAAAAAAAAAGTGACTTCTTGTTGATTCTCATGTTCTCATATACTCGTACGTTTAGGTTTGGAAGTTAAACGAACGCAACAAGTTCGCATGGCTGATATGGTTCTGTAAATGCGTTAGTGTTTACTGCGAGTTAGTAAAATGGTCGTCTCATGACACACACAGATTGTACAATTACATGGGATAGTATATTATAATAACTGTTACCGTGTGATACGAGTATTCGTTTATTTAATAGAGATTAAATGCACTTGAGATTATAAATTTAACTGCTTATAACTTTAACAATAATGAATAATGCCTCCATCTGCACAATTTTTTATACGTGAAAGTGAAAGTATCTTAAGTGTCATTTACACGATTTACTGGTTCTAACTGCCTTTATTTATCTCTAAGATTTTAAAGGGATATTGGGGTAATCAGCTCTGGAAAAGCTTAACAATTTTTAAATCAAATTGTTGTGTGACTAAGTATGCGATCGGTATACTGCTCGTACATAACCACTTAAAACTAGATGCTCTACTGCAAAACGAGTTTTTGAGTTTTCGAAGTGTACAAGGGCGTAAAGTTTCCAACATCAGGCTAATACTTGTGAGTGGCCCTACAGAGGCGAAAGATAGGATCGGCGAGCATGCGGGCAAAATGTGAGTTAAAATTGTCAAAGATGATATAAATACAAGGATGGGAAAGAAGGGCATTGTGGGAGGTACTGCATGAAAGTACTTTCGATACTGAATTTATATTTATTTGTGGTTAGTACACGATCCTCTTATCTTAATATTTACAAGGAAAGTTGGTAACCTTACGGTTAATCAACCGTCAACTAGATTGTTCACATTTCGATTGACTCCGATTAATACTCCGTTGTAGACAGGGGACTGTTTAGCTGTGTATAGTTTTAGTTGCATGAAAATGGCAGAGACTATACCAATCGAGTGCCTCTTTACGTGATATGCCGTTAGCATATGAAGCAAGCAAGTACTGAAGATCTGTGTCGCGCGGTCAGCATTTCAAATGAGAAGCATACAAAAGGACTGAAACTCTACACCAAAGGAGTGAGTACTAACATCTTCTACGAAAAATGAAGAGCATGAGAGGTACGTACAATGATGCCACCAACGTGAAGACAACACCAAGCAAAGACCTCTTGTGGGTGTTATTGAATCCCATAAGTTCCTTCTGGATTTGCACCCGATGAGCTGAAAGTCAGTAAACACGAGTTGTCGATACAAATAGGGGTCGACTTCCAGCTCCATAAGGGCTCGATTCCTGAACTTCCAACACTAGCCATGGTCTCGTGCTTTCGCCCCTGCACTAGCTGGATATTAAATAAGTATAAGACGAGATCTTTCACAGAATTTTTCCAGATTTTTCCACAACAGACGAAATTTTAATGCCACCAACAGCATGTGTAAATTCTTGCTCATGTAGGCTAAAATTACAATTGCGAGGTCGAAGGCTAACATAGTACTGTCTTATGGCTTCATAGATGTTAATACCGTAAACGGGACCGATAAAAATGTGACAAAATAGTCAAGAGCCTTGGCTAATGAGGGATTCACTGTTGAAGACCCCGGCAATCGACTAAAAGACAACTGTCCTCGGATTTGCACGGAGAGTGTTCTCAGTCTTAACAGACCGTATGCTGCCAAATAACTAGCTCGACTGCTACAAAGCAGACGTAACTGCAGTCCAAATAGTGCGTTATCTACTATGGAGAATGCTACAGGGAAGAACAGCAGTCGCACCATTTATTCGGCTGCGGATTCAACTTCAGAGGAAGACTTAGCGAACCAGACGACGATTCATATAAAGACGAAGTTCGCCAACATAATCCTTTTAAACGCCCACGCCCCAGCAGATGAGAACGAGGACCTTACGAAAGACCGCTTCTACGAGCTCCTCCACAAAATCTACGAGCAATGCTCTAAATATTGCGAGAAAATCATCCTTTGCTAATACGGTCAGAAAGTACAGCAACGAAGATATCACCTCCGGAATCGGACACAGGCTTACTGAATTTGTAAGTCCACTCAGCACCAAGTTCTCACACCTTGATATCCAGCGCCCTGGCTGATTCCTGATTAACAAATCGTCAATCAAATTGATCATACTGCTATCGACGCGAGGCACTCTTTAATGTTTTGGATGCCCGAACGTTCCGAGCAGCTAGTATCGACTCGGGCCATTATCTTGCTGTAGGCAAGATACTGATGTCGAAATATGTAGCATTCCAGTGAAGTTCAATGTCAAACGACTAAAACATATTTTCCAATCGACTTTCCCTTATCTTGACAAGGCGATCGAGAGCCAGCATCGATCGTAAGAGAACAGAACGTCTCATGTGTTTTAAGTGAACCCCTGACAATATAAGCCTTAATTCCACTGAATCCTCAAACATTCATGGGAGCAAAGATATGTTTTGCCATCGCTCGCCATCAATTTATTGAGACCAAAGCAGAATTTGTGTTGGAGGCACAAGTTCCACCCTTGGTATGAGTCGAGGCCTATCTCAGCACATAGTACTTATTGCAACTCTACATCGGGTCGAAACCGATTGGAAGATCGTTCCTGCATTTTAGGGTTAAACCACAGCAAATGTGACGCTCCCACTAAGGGTTCTACTTCTTCAAGTCAGTCTCGGGTCGAAGTCCGAAGGGCTGCTGACAGAGCCCTCGTAGATGAATAGTGTCACTGCTGCAAAAAACCGCTTCTGATCCGCCACTATGAAGAAACCCCTGGCTCGCTGATGAATGCATACAGTCATATCCAAAAAACTAGGGAGAGGCTGGAGAAAAGAACGCCAGGGCCTCGTGAACTCTACGAGTAGGAAAAAAGTGAAGAACATATGTTTCTCAGAAGAAAGAAGAAAGAGCACGAGAAGTACGCGTTTGAAGTCTTTGAGAGGTGGTATCAGAAGAATGAAGTTCGGATGTTTCGCCAAAAAGTAGGACAAACATGAGGACGCTGTAAAGCCCACACTAGAGCCGCAGTCGATGCTGAGAATCTGAAAAGATTATTTCTGAAAACTGTTAAACGGTTATGATGAAGAATATCCCACCGTCAAGCAGAATGAACTATTCAGCCCGGATGAAGACAGACAAGATTTTCATCCACCCGGCCCAGATGAAGGCAGGACGGTCTGCCGTATTATGGGAACGTCTAAGACGCTTTGTAAATAGTCTTACCCTGGAGTTCCAAATCGATGCATATCCATACAGATCCATGTCTAGTTTTGAAGTCTCTGCCAAGTTCATTCGACTATATAGTCGGCAATGGCAGAACCGTAACCTTCAAGGAGGACTCAAACAATGCAATGCGTTGCCATGTGATTTTTTCAACATCCTTCTTGAAATAATTGTGCAAAACTCACAAGCCAATACCAGAGGCACCATCTTTCAAAAGTTTGTTCAATTACTCGCATACACAGACCACATTGACAAGAAAACACCGATCTGCCAATGAAACATTTACGACTATTGAAGCAGTACATCCGCGTCCCAGTCCAGAAGGTTTTTCACTTGAACCTGTCTTCTGTGGTACGCAAAAATGGAGGGACCTCAGCCAACTTTGTATGCGTAACTAGAACCAACTGGGAAAAGACCGGGCTATCTGAAGTGACCGAAGTGGAGTGTTAGCTGAGGCCTGATCCATCTCGGCCTGTAGCGCCTCCTAAGAAAGGAAGTTAAACCAGTATAGAGTAATACCTTAATTTGGTATCGTTGACAAAGTCGTCTAATGGATAATGCACTGGACAAGCGTTCAAAGAATTCATCAAGACCGTCGATATCAACAAAGATTCATATATGCCGACATACTTGGCATAATTAGAAGAACGTAACGTGATACCAGTTACTGTGTTCGTCAATATTGTTTCGTAAGCCGCGAAGATGGGTCCAAGAGGTCAACGAGGCGTAGTGATTTAAAAAAAAACATTTAGCATAGCTAGTCTAGTCCATAAATACATATTGATACAATTTTTATGGCAATCATTAGTTACACTCTTTTCATGTTAACCATTATTTAACCAATTGCTTTTTTGTAATTGTAATATGGAAAAAGGTAATACATTTCGCACCTTGAAATCACTCTCCGTTTTGTTTATCGTACTATTAAATTACTCAAGGATACTGGTGGACTACGTGACCGTGAAAGATCCGGCCGTCCACGCACTGTGAGGACTCCAGGAGCCATCAAAGCCGTACAGGTTCGAATTAGAGACAAACCACTGAGTAAGCAGAAGATCTTGTCGCGGGAAATGAACATTTCACAGAAATCCATGTCTTGTACCATCTTGCCCACAAAAGATGCACTGGACACCTGCTTACAGTCTCATTGAACTAAAAACGCAAGCAAAAATCAAAAGCTCTCTTAAGGCGGTAAGCTAAAAATGCTCACAGACAAATTCTGTTCAAACTTTTAATAAGCAAAATGATCGAGTGTATGCTTTGACATCAAAAGAAGCTACAGAGCATATTCCAAGGGTTGAAGGAGGCCACCACCCCGAAAATGTAATGGTATGGTGAGAAGTGAGCTTCGATGGCATAACCAACCTAAATTTTTGTGAAAAAGGAGTCAAGACTTTGGGGAAAGTTTACCAAACCACTGTTTTGGAAGACGTCGTTAAGCCGCTAAGCACATTCCAACAATATTCTGCTCCAGCCCACGAGGCGAAAACCACTCAAAATAGTGGTTAAAAAACCGAATGTATCCGACTTCATATCACCGGATGATTGGCCAGCTGGTCGTCCGGACCTCAACATTTTAGATTACAAGTTGTGGTCCGTTTTAGGGGGAATGACCTGCTCTAGCCATTACCGAAATATTGAGTCTTTGAAGCGAGGCCTTGTCAGCGGTGTCGGCAACTGTCCGATGAATGAGGTCCGTAATGCTGTTGATGATTGGCCAGTACGGCTTAGGCCTAGCTTACGATCGAGCTGGGTGGAATGGCTGGATTAGTTGCCGCCTGACTTGGCTGAAGTTCTATTTCAAGTAAGTAAAGTTAACTAAGCTGTTCGAAGCCAATAGTGGGAGGATAAGTCAAACCTTAGAAACAAAATAAAAACACCCATATTCTATGTTTTTTTGAAAGTAAGTCAGATGGGGCTTTTACAATTCATTAAAGAAGAAGTTTGCTTACTGAGGCGATTAACCTCTCAAATATACTTGCCACACTAGCGATGCAAAATTGTAGGTGAGTCTGAAAGCACAGTCTTTACGATTCTACAACAGACAACGGCTACCCATTGATTATTTTGTGGCAGCCTTCATAAGAAATCTTGAGTGTTACTAGGTTTACTCGAATTCATATCAAAATTTTTGAGGCCGCAAGTCCGGCGACTATTATCCTCAAAACATAAATTGTAACTAGATAGCAGGTTGTTGTGCAAAATGTTTGAAGGGTAGAGACACTAAACTGTCATTGCAAATTGTGTCAATTTGTGTAATCAGTGTGCATACCTGCATATCTCATTGCCTTGTGTGATCAATTTCATTGACCCCAAAGCAAACCCTGCTCAAACCGGTCTAATTACTTCGCAAGCATTAATCAGCTCTTAACCAAAATATCAGTCAAAGCATGTGTAGACACTTATAAATAACTGTTGCGACTTAAACAAAAAAAAGTGTTAATTATTGTGGGTTTTGCCATCTTTGCAAAATCGCAAAATTTGCAAGATACCATATACCGCCCTTACAATAAAAAGCTTGAGGCGTTATCAACCTTTCAGATACTACATAGTGGTAAGTGCACCATTTAGAGGTACTCATAGCAGTCTACTCTAAATGCCTTGTACTTAATAATATCTGAAAATACGCGAAAACTAGACATTAAGATTAGATAAAGAGGTAATTCACACAAAAACAAACAGAGTAGAGTAGCGTAAAAGTTTAACAAAACTTGGTCAAGGGTATTCCATTGATCATAGTTATGGACTCGTAGTATCCGATTGATTAAACGCTGTCTAAGAAACATACTCTCGTCTAAGTAAAGCTAATTTAATTGAAAGGCGCCCGAAGGCGTATGATCTCAGAATGATTTACATATGTCTGTCGTTACAACTGAACAGAGCAAGATCAAGGTAAAATTGAGAACTAAAGTCGTCGAGGAATTGTGTATGAGTGTACGAGTACATGGATGGAATCAGGCTTGGGTCATAGGAAGAGAATGGTAGTCTAATTGAATTCTCAATGACTCTATTGCTCTATCAAGGCTATGGGTGTGGATTCAATGCTATTCTCTAAGGGATTGGCTAAAAGATAGAAGCAGGCTTCAGTGAATCTACTGACATTTATCAGGAATCGTGAATTTAATCAGCTTTGTAGTAGTTGTTGCGACTAACTTGGAACTGAGTTACCTTTCAAAAATATAAAATAAGTTCCCTGCTTGTAAGTAAAGGGGTACAAGCTCGGGCACTTTCCTGTAGAATTTGACAGTCTCTTTGAAAACTACGAGGCTTAGGCTAAGCAAGAGTGACCACTTGTTCGGATGATAGTCAATATCTTCGAACCAGCTATACGCATATCATGTCTGTCTTTGAAAATTCGAATAGAAAAAATTCTATCCTCTCTAAAGGGTGACTCTCAGATAAGCTAACTCTAGGCTTCTCCTTCCGCCTTCCAAATTGATATAGTGTGTTCTAGGCGAAAATTTTGGTAATTTAAGAAGCATTGTCCTGGCTGAAGAAAAACGCGATATCTGCAAAGGATATCAGCATCTTTTCGGGTAGTCAGGCTGCTTTCAAGTCCCTGGTCTCAGTCTCATTAAAATCTAATATTGCCCTTGAATGCCGATCATCTCTTACGGAGATAGCAGAGCAGTTCAGCCTTCATTTTCGGGAATTGTTAGGCCGACGAACTCGTCAAAATTGGAACCACTCTACCTATTTTGCCGGAAAAGTGTAGCGTAGGTGTATCTACGGGCAATCAGTTTTAAAGCTGGATGATAATAAAAGAACAGGCCTTAGATGGACTGTTGGATCAACATGTCTAGCGACCAAACAAATCTGGCCAAAGCTGGATCTGAATCGCTCTAAGATTCTGGGCCTTCTAAATGGGAAACATCTCAGCGCCATCATAGGTGTTATCACTGGACACTGCCTTATAGGCAAGACAGCAAGAAGGCCTAGTACTTTTACAAGCGATTTCTGTAGAAGCTGCATGGACGAGGAGGAAGAGAAGACAATCCTCCACCTATTCTGTACATGTCCGGCTCTTTCCCAGAGAAGAAAACATTATTTAGGAGCTTTCTTCTACAATGACTTAAGCGATCTAAAGCCTATAGAGGTTAACAGTCTCCTACGCTTCATAATAAGCTCAAATTGGTTCCATGAGTAAGAGGATTACAGATCCACTAGGCATTACAACGGTGTGAGATATAAAATTGATTCTGGCTTTATTTTGAAGCTACGTTCATGCCATTATGTGTGGAATAGCATATCATTCAATCGCCAGTAGCATTCCGCCCATTCAAACTTTCAACCGTAACACCCGTCTCGCTATGAAGCCCATTTTCGGACGTACTCTAAAATATCGTGATTCTTTCCTAAGCCGTACAACTCGCTTATGCAATGCCCTGCTGACCTCTGTGTTTCCTGGTCGTTATAACTTGCAAACATTTAAAAACAATGTACATCGGTACCTGTCTTTTCTTCCTCCCTAAATTTCCTTTGCCCGCGCTGTGCGCGAACATTTTGAGGGTACAAAAACCCCTTGAGCACGCACCGATTATAAAAAAAAAAAATGGTCGCCTCCGTTTCGCTGGCAGCTGAAAGCGGTCGGTCCATTTTCTGAAGACTCGGCCCAATATGTGCGGCGTTATTCCAGCAATAGCATGTCGAAGGTTGGCCTAGAGCTCGTCCAAAGTGGTTGGCTTGTTAGCGTAGACTAAGGACTTGACGTAGCCCCAGAGAAAATAATCGAGTGGTGTAAAATTGCACGATCGTGGCTACCAATTGATGAAGGCCCACCGTGAGATGACCCAGTCGCCAAATTTCTCCTTCACAACTTCGAGCGTTGCGTCGCTTGTATGGCATCTAGCGCCGTCTTGTTGGATCCACAGCTCGGATATATCGATGTTGTTGAGCTCTGACCACAAAAAGTCGGTTAGCATCGCTCTATACTTGAGGCCATTGATGGTATCGGTGCCTCCTTCTTCATTTCGAAAGATATAAGATCCGATGATGACGCCATTCTATAAATCGCCCTAATCAGTCAATCTTTGTGGATGCATTGATGCTAGGCCGAACACTTGTGGATTGCGTTCGCTCCAATAAGGGCAATTTTGCTTGTTGACATAGCCGCTGAGCCAAAAATGGGCTTCGTCTGAAAAGATGATTTTTTGGCCAAATTTCGGATGTCCGGTCAATATTTCCAGCATCCAATTAACTAACTCATGGCGTTGTCTATGGTAGTCCGCAAAATCTTATAAGGATGTAGGTCCAAATTCAACCGCAAAATAAGCCGGGTTGACTCTCTGGCAAGGCCGAATTCAGCTGGTCGGCGTCGGCTTCGATACTTGCCGCTACGGCGGCGGCTATATTTTCTTCATTTAGCTCCAATCTCTGTCTGTTTGGTGGCTTAAGATCCAGAAGAGTGTACTCACGCTGAAACTTTTCCAAGGTGCGACAAATTGCCTGCATACTAAAGCCATGACGACCGACCTCACAACGAAATTCACGTTGCGTACTATATTTACTGAACTGAACTGAGCCGGAGTTCATCATGCGTGAAACGATGCATGATGAAATGGCAAACCTTACTGCTGACACATAACAATTGGAAAAATTTACACTGCTATCTGGTCACCCTGTAGAACGATGTGGCAAACAAATTTCCAGGGCTATCGTTTCATGCGTATTTTATCCCCATATATCCCTAGAGTTTTACAGAAACTGACGTACCTAAACTCTGAAAAAAAACTTTAGTTACACCAATGGACGATGCTGGGGAACAGAATATACCAAGTAGAAACCGCTGGAGCCTAACTTAAAGATTTTGGATTGCAACGAACCTAAAAGATGGTATTCGAGTGGTTATAGGAGTGGAAAAGAGCGTATAATCTATGCGCACGTTATTACCCTGAGAAGAACCATGGAATCACCAAAAGACGCAGATAAAGGAGAACTCACCCAAGGAAAAGGGTAAGCCACACTCATAGCCAATAAAAGCGACTAGTGTTGATACCTCGCTTAGATAGTCTACAAGTCTGACCAACAATTAGAGCAAGATCAAGTCAACTTTGAAAGTTCATAAGGAGACCACCACTTCCCACTCAGTCGAAAATGAAGACTTATTTAGATGGCGCTAAAGGCAAGGGTATACCAAGGCCTACGCTAACATGCCTTTCCAGGTACTGGCTGAGGTTGCCTTCCAATTTGGTGCACTACTTAAGATAGGATTGTCCGTCCGGGTTGAAGACGAATACCTTCCAGGCAGGGATGCGGCTGTACATGCGTTCAAGGTAACCCAGCCATCCAAGCCGTGTTATCTGACCTTTCCTGACGAGGTCGACATCGTTTAACAGCCCGTTCAAAGATTAGCCCAAGATATTTTCTGTCGATGTACTCGGCAGCAATTTCATCAGTATCCACGATCTGGGATGTCAGGGTTCTGTATGTATAAAGTCTGTTTGGTTGCTCGAGAGACGGATTTACTACAAAATTTTATAATCGCAAACAGTCCCAGGTGGAGCGTTCAATAGTTAAAGAATAAGACATTGCTGGAAAAATTACTTCGCTGGAGAGAAGTTGGCGTCGGCTTACAATTACACTTCGATGTGTCGATAATCAGCGAAATTGAAAGTACTTCCATGACCGGGTTCATTGTAGCAGTCGCGTAAATTGATATGGATTACATTGAAAGATGAAACGAGGCTGTCCAGTACTCCAGGAAATAGGTACAACCTTGCTCTAACAATAATCAGGTCTTGGTCATTTTTAAAGTATCAATTTTTACTCAAGCGATCAAATGTTTAATTTTTTTAAATTCTGACGAGGAAGCACTCACTATGTATCTCCTATCGTACTGTGGCATTCGGATGTTTGCTTAATACGCGTATCTAATGATTAAAAACGTGCTTTCATTAATTTGTCATTTGAAAAAAAAAAACTGCATTAGTGGGCAAATTTCAAAAGTAAATTCTTTAAAGCTGTTCGCAGAAACAAACGTGTTTAGCGATTTGTTTTTGAGAAGAATGATACTCGTATCTGCTAAAATGCTTATCTAACAACAGTTTATCTAGAAATGTGTAGACGAGACGGCACGTAGTACGCCTTCATTTAAGTACCTCTATCCGCAGTAAAATCAGTTAATTCTTATCTTCAACTTTTCATTGCTCTTTCTTGGCAAATTTAATTCCACCACAAGGTTTTGTTGTGCGAGATTTATGATCATCAAGTGCTAAATGTCAAAATCTATATTAAGTCAAAAATAAAAGTGATAGACAGTTTCGGCAATGTCTGCAAGAGATGAACGATTTCTAGGTTATATAGCGCGATATACAAATTATAAAAAAATTAATTCACTAAGCTGATAAGAGCGAAACAAGTGAAACATAGATTTGGCACTTTCTTTTGAAGTCTCGACGTAAGATTAATTGGAAGTGACTCTTGAGAGGCGATATCCCCATTATGTAGCTATAAGATTGATAGCCAGATAGTTCATGTTTGAAGATCACACGTTATTTCAGGGAAACTAGATGCTTTGTATATTTCCAGGTTGCTCTCAAGGTTTTCGTTATCAGCTTTCACTAGATTTTACCCTGTCAAGTATGGTGTTTGACGTCACAAAACGATGAAACGAAAATATCCATAAAGGTTAATAGACAAAAAGCAAGTCTTCAAATGTGAATTAAGTCTGACCCGAATTCTGATATTGGTAAGGAGCATTTGAGCTGGAATAGGAATGGCGCCAAAAACAGTCAAAGAACGAGGTATCTAGAGCACGCGCTGTGGCAGTAGGTGCTTTGTAGCGGCAGAAAGAAGATTTTTGCTCTCAATTGCTACTTCGAAACATTGTTAAGATTGTGGGTCAACGACGAAGGAAACTTGTAAGAGCTTCAATCATAGACGGCAGTAAGTGGAAGGAGTAGTAACATTCCTTCTTTTGTAAGGCAAGGGAAGAAAATATCTGATTTTACGGAAAATAAAGCAGCGACCGTACTAGATCACATGCTTTTCGAAGCGAGGTTGAAACCTGAATTTTTGGATGTAAGTGTTTTGTGCCGTCATCCAAATAACTAAGGAATGGTAATGGAATGCCTAAGTAATTGAGATGGAGCTTTCGCTTTCCACTCTATAAAGGCAAAAGCGTCACGAAAAACTGAAACAATTATCGACCGGTTAAGTTAATGTTTAATACAATGAATATATATGAGCAAGTTCTAGATAATTGACAATGCGGTTAGGGGGCAGGCATGTTGGACACGACGCTCACTTTTCAAAGCTCACGGATAACCATGGCGATACATCGCTTCACGGCGAAAGTTTTTGGCGTCGTGTTCATCGATATGAATTAAGAGTTCGACGTAGTACCGAGAGGTAGCAAAGGTGAATTATAACAAAAAAAAAAGAAAAGAGTAATCTACATATGTATACTAATCACTGTCCACTGTTGCCATATGGCAACATGTCCTTACGCCAAAACCTTCGGGTCGCTACATACCGAAGGACAGGTTAGAACACAACCTCCGGCACCTCAATTGAAAGCTTAACAGCGAGGAATGGGAGGTTGTTGAAATTAGAAACCACACCAAAGATGCCAGGGAAGGGCATGGAAGTTGTGATTAAACTTAGCCACTACTACGCAAACCCAGCTGCAAGGTCTGAGTGGCGACAACCCGATGCAAGATCAGACTTTTCATAGTCGCGAACCGCCACGCTGAAGATAGAATAAATAAATCTTCACCACTGTAAAGCGGCCAGCGTCAACCTTATCCACCTTATGAGTAGGGAAGACATCGACTTCGCTCTCATCCAGGAACTTTGGATATCCCAATGCAAAATCAACTGACTGAAATCAACCGAATTAGTCATCTACAAGGCCGAATCAGGTAATGAATGTAGAATTAGGGCCTGAATAGTTGCAAAATCTAATATCAAATTCATGATGCACTACACCGTTGTAATCCATGAAAACCGTGAGCATTGCCTTCCTTTTTGACTGAAAACGTCGTGGTTTTTTTGATCTCGGCTCATTTGGTGAACGCCATTCACTTGCCTGATGTCTGGATTGTTTGTCGTACTCATAAACCCACGTCTCGTCTCCAGTAATGATCCTTTTGATGACGTCAACACGGTCTCTTTTTTGCATGAAATTGAGGTCTTTTGTCACCAACTTTGCTGCTACACGACGGAAACCCAAATCATTAACCAAAATGTCTTGGACAGATCCATAGGCATTGTTCAAGTAATCCGGTATCTCTCTGATGGTTAATTTGCGGTTATTGACCAACATTCCTTTTACGAGTACTTCATCAATGTTTTCGTCGGTTTTCGATGTCGATGGTCTGGCACTGCGTTCATCATCTTCGATTGACTCACGGCCACTTTTGAACCGCTCCTGTCACTGGTAAACGACCGTTTTCTTTAGAGAATCTTTGGCGAAACACTTTTCCAACATTTCCAACGTTCGCGCACCTTTAAATCCGTTTTTTACGCAAAATGTAATACAAGTTCGTTGTTGCAAATTTAAGTTCATTTATAAAATTGTAAAAAATCGCCAACACACACAGAGATAAATGTACTCTTGGCTACGTAACTTTTGCAAATATCAAGGTATGATGCTAAGATTGAGAGGGAATGTCAACAAAAGATTTACCAACTTAACAAAAAAAAACAGAACTCACATCGGAACAATGGGAGCGCCACACAGTGGTGTCCCGCGGAAACTTTTTGATCAAGGTGGTATATCCAGGCTTCTAAGCAATGACGACCTGGCGGAAGTCAGCTATGAGCGGTCAAACAAGCTTGCCTTGACATATGTGCATGCGGTATGAATGGACTGATGGACCTCCTTCAGCAATACTTAGCTCACTTGTCAACAAGATAGAGCAGGAAAGGTTCAATGTGATTATTGAATGTGAAGCTAACTCCCATCACACACAATGGGGTAGCACGGGCACTAACCCTCGAGGTGAGTCCCTATTCCTGTACATAATTGATCATAATTTGTTAATCGCTAACCGAGGTAATGAACCAACGTTTGTTGGGACAAGTGGACGACAGGTGTTAGATATCACCCTGTTAATTAACTCTGTCACCCTTGCTACAAGTATCTGATCAGAGAACGATCAAGTTGGATGCCAAAGCCATACCCATACCACTCTACTGTCAAAAAGTTCCAGATATACTAACCGGGCTCAAAGTGAAAACTAGATATGATCTTCAAACATGCTTTTAACCAAGCATGCCCTACGAAGATCGAGAAATTCGTGAACTAAGGATTAGGAAAGAAGGAAGAAAACTTTGTCCCAGACTGGGACAAATATAAGGCTAGTCTGAGGAAATACACGAGCATAATCTGCTGCGCTAAAAGAAAATCGTGGGGAAAGTTTTTCCCACACATTGAAAACACAACTGAGCGTCCCAGATTAAGAAAAATCATATCCAACGAACCTAGAATAGCTGGAGATGTGAAGCTATCAGATTGTAGGTACACGAAATCCAACACTGAAGCTTTGGGACTCTTGCTAGAAACCCAATTACTAGATGCACTCGTATTCTAGCAACAGTAATAGATGTAGACACCAAGGGGATACAAGAAGAAAATCGAATAAGCTGGTCTACAGACTCATTCTCCGCTTACAAATTTCCTGGACTGGACGGAACCACACCATTCATGCTTCAAAAAACGAAGCAAGCTGTGATACCATTCTCAAAAAGAATACTCAGCAGTCGCATCAAGTATGGATACGTGCTAAATTGGTGAAGCAAAGTAAAGGTAGTGTTCATCACTAAGGCAGGTAAGCCCAGCCATAGCTATCGATAAGAACTCAGGCCCACAGGTCGCAGGCAACCCACCTATTCAGGATGGTGGAAGAACAACCATTTAAAGGAATATGGTTCGAGGGCGAAAGTTTTCACGGGGAAAAGAGTCCACCTTGTGGTGGTAAATTTTACCGCAACAGCTTCGCCATATCATGGACATCATTCCGATTCAGTTGACAATATCCTGTTCGGTTCCACCTTCTGTGAAGACAATGCGCCCAAGATATTGGAAACTCTCTACTCTTTCAATCGGTTTTCCAGAAATATATTCCCTGACATCTTGGTGTGGAATAGGATTTTTTCTTATTTTTCTCTTTTCTTATTGTTGTCTCTTATTTTTTCAATTTGAGTTGTATAGCTGCACGATTTCTTCCAATAGGGACTCCCAATTTTGACAGTTGATAGCGGCCATATTGTTGAAGCCATATCTGTCGAATTGACTGTCATTTATTCAGTCTGCCAAATCACCATGGACGGACAGAGCGTTCAACAACACGTGCAAATGATGAAATTGTTTCATCAAAATGGGTGTTTAGCGCGCTTCGCCAATTTTACGGTCGCCATAGTCGTCTTACTGAGAGACTAGGACGCAGTGTGGTGGATAAATTTGAGTCCACTGGTTCAGTAGACGTCGACGAAACGCAAGATCTGCCGAGAACATCGCCGCTGTCCGTGAGTGTATGCAGGAGAATCCGAGGCAGTCGATTTCACGTTGCTCACAAGAACTCGGCCTTTCACATACCACAACTTGGCGTCGTGACTTCCGCCTGCACCCGTACAAAATTCAACTGACCCAGGAGGTGAAAGTAAACGACCATAGACAACGACGTGTGTTCGCTGAATGGGCTCTGGAGCAGTTGGAAACTGACCCTAATTTTCATCGAAAAATCATCTTCAGCGATGAGGCTCATTTCTGGATGAATGGGTACGTCAACAAACAAAATTGTCGAATTTGGGACGATACTAATCCACATGAGATCCAAGAGCGTCCAATGCATTCCGAAAAAGTCAGTATTTGATGTGGATTTTGGGCTAGCGGCGTCATCGGTCCATATTTCTTTGAGAACGAAGTTGGCCAAGCCATCATCTTCAACGGCGAGCGCTATAAGTCGATGATTACCAACTTCTTTTGGCCTGAATTGGATGATATGCACACCAATGACATGTGGTTTCAACAGGACGGCGCTACGTGCCACACATTGGAAATTTTGCACGAGCAATCCGAAGGCATGATCATCTCACGTGGAGGTGATATGAACTGTGGGGGTTGTGGGGTTCTCTGAAGTCGTAGGTCTATGCGAATAAGCCACAAACCACAGTGGCCCTCAAAGCCAACATAACCCATGCCATCGGTCAAATTCAGTTTGATTTATGCGCCAGAGTCATGGAAAATTAGATATTTAGCATGCGCGCCACCCAGAGAAGCCGTGGCGGACATTTGAACTATGTTATTGTATATTCCATACATAATGGCATCGATAGGCCTTTTAAATGGATAACAAATGTCGATGATGTCTCACACACACTTTGTTTTATTTTAATATAAAGATAGCAAGCACTTAATAAAGACTCTTTATATACCTTACCACTGTTAATTCTACATAGTCAACTGCCTCCCACACACAAAGCATCGGTTCCCACTCCCACCGTCCAACAGAAATCTGTCAAATGAGTAAATTGACAGATATCTAAGACTAATGGACGAGACAATCAAACGAACAATGGACAAAACGAACGATACTTCTGTACCAAAACTCTGACAATAAAAACTTATTCAGCAACGCAACTATTGACGCACTGCATCGAGTTAAATGTAGACTGCTGGCAAGACTAAAAAGCTTGTGCAGACAGTTTACTGACAGATATAGCCCGGAGATGATGACATTGAAGTCGTCGATCAAAATCCTCCAAACAATAAAATTCTGGCTGTAAACACCAGCAACCCGAATGTGTTCCCGCAATTAAATAAAATATTTCAGAGGAAGTTCAAAACGACCTTTCGTGTCTTGAAATCGCCCGAACGAAACGACGTACAACGAACAAATACTTGTAGCAGCAGGCATAGATCCGAATGAGGTCGTTGATGATAGCAACTTTTTTGTGATCGAGAATCCGCAGGAGCAGATAGAGGCTATAGAAGCGACTTTCCAGGAAGTGTACAAGGCGAATGACATCATTGGTCCGAACCATGACCTGGAGAGTCGAGTCCTTGTGCACAATTTCTACCTTCGAAATGAAATAGTCAACTTGCGATTCGAGAGCTCGGGTTTCACCCAGTTCAGTGATGAGAATATGGGAAATCATGCCATCAACGTCGATAGAGTACTATCCTTGTTAATTTCGAAGGAACAGCTCGAAATGATCTTCGAATCACTTAGAAGTAAGAAATCAGTGGGAGCCGATGAAATACCGAACATTGTGCTTCGACATCTCCCACTAGAAGCGGTGGACATTTACACCACCCTGCTTAATAATGACCATTAGCCAGCGCATTGGAAAACTACGGTGGTACATCCAATCCCCAAAAGAGATAAAGATACTACCAATCCGGTGAATCTCCGCTCGATCAGCCTTCTTCCAAACATCAATAAGGTTTTCGAGAAGGTAATCAATAGAATCTTGACTAAGTGGGTTGAGGACAAACATATAATTCCGGATAATCAATTCGGTTTCAAGGCGGGGCATGATGTCATTCATGCCGTGTGGTTTCTGATATGCAATGGAACAAAGGCAAGAACCAGTGCACTGGTGCCTGAAGTATGGTTAGAGGACTCTTCTTCAAGCTGAACAGGCTGAGCATTAGTAAACCACTTCTGAATATTCTATTTGATATGCTCTCCAGTAGACAGTTCATTGTGAAGAATGGCGAAGTGACTTCTGTTGGAACATTTAACATTAAAAACGGTCTGTAACAAGGTGCGGTAAATTCGCCGATCCTATCCAACATTTACACAAGTGATCTGATAGGTTCACTTCATCAAGTCATTGCGTATTCAGACGACTTAATCGCGTACAGATCAGGTCCAAAGATTGAGGTCATCAATATACTTTTGCAACGTGACTTTGACAAAATTCAGCGATATTGCGACGACTGGAAGTTGAAGATCAATTTTCAGAAGTCGGAAACTATTTTGTTTAGGACGCCTCTGTCTGGGGCCCCTAGGGATACCAGAAAGAATTGGCGAAAGTTCTCTATCGTCGGACAACAGGGACAGCACCTTGGTTGTCGAAATGTAGTCAGTTACCTTGGGATTTGGCTTGATCAATATCTGGGCCAAAGGTGCTTTTGCCCTTATAAAGAGACTGTTTTATAACAGCCATCTCGATGTGAGGGTGAAGGTGATCCGCTACATGGTGGCTCTTATGCGGCCTATGCTTGTATTTGGATGTCCCGTGTGGTTCAATGTGAGAGCAAGTTTAGTGAAAAAGATTCGGGTGTTTGAGAGGGCTTGTCTTAGGACTTGTCTTCGCTTATACCGACCACCATTAACAATTTTTTTTACATCAAAAGATACACTGGAAGATATACAAAGATATAAGAAAGGTGATATTCTATACTTATTTACAAGTAAAAAATAGAGGCGAATGCCACTTCTGTTTGCTTGGGCAAATAATTAAAAAAAGATTTAGGGTGAGGCGACTCATTAATTAATCGAAAAAATTTAAAAAATATTGTGTAATAAATATAAATAAGATAGTTCAGCTTAATTCAAAAAAAAAAAATATATATATATATAATTATAGAAAGAATAAAAGTAAATAATATTAATAATTATAAATATAAATAAAAATGGAAAAGCAAGGTACACAAAAGCAGAAAGAAATACCATAGAAAAGTCTAATTAAATTAAATACCAGAACTTAAGAAATATGAGATTCTAAAGCAGCATAATCAAGGCTTACAGGCCACATTTTTAGACGTTTTAAGAATGTTTCAGGTGATATTAATGAGTTGATGGACTGTGGAAGTAGATTAAATAATCTAAAGGATATAACTGAATAGAAATTCCGATAAGATTACCACTCAGATTATAACACGAAATTAAACGAAAATAGCGTGGAGCATGAAAGTACAGATTAGAATCAAAAGATAAGCTGAAAAACATCGTCTTGGTTTTGTAGCTAATTACTAAATAATGCTCAGAAAACCACTGACTCTTAACTTAGTTCCCAATTAATATAGGAAACAAGATCTAAAGGGTCATTTAAGCCATAAGTGAAACCGATGTCATCAGCAAAAGCAGTTGGAGATCCTTTGAAGTTGAGCGCAAAGAATGAATTGATGTAAACTAGGAACAGAATAGGGCCAACTACAGAGCCTTGAGGAACACCCAAGTTGAAAAACCTCATTTCGTTCCTTGTATGTTCAATCTTCACTCTGTGGGACCTGTTATCAAGATATGATCTGAACCAGGAGAGCATGAAACCTCGAAAACCAGCTTTTTCAAGTTTGCTTAATAAGATGTTGTGGTTGACCATATCAAAGGCCTTGGTAATGTCAATAAATAGACAAGCCGTAGATTTTTTCCCATCTAGATTCGACATTATACGGGAACAAAACTGAAGAAGCGCATCTTTCGTCGATTTGCCCTTTAAGAAGCCAAATCGATTTGGATTAAAGACCATAGACTTACTTAAAAAGCTCACTATTTTGCTAAAAACAGAAAGCAGTGGAGATGGGCCTGTAATTGCCGATTTCAGTAGCAGAACCTTTTTTTAATAGAAGAATAACGTCAGCACACTTAAGACAGTCAGAAAACACCCCTTCAAAAACACAACGATTAAAGACATTTGGCAAAACATCCACTATGAAACATGCAATTCTTTTGAGTACACAGTTTAAAATACCATCAGCACCACACGAAGAAGTATTAAGCAACGAATCAATAACTTTCAAGATCTCAAGTGAAGTTTTGGGCTGACAGACAAAACTATTACTATAAAGCGGCTACTACAATTAAAAGCATTGGGAATAAAATATGGCGAACCTAATACAATAGGATTGGACAATTTTGTTATTAAGTTAACTCGAAGGCACATTGCAAGAGCAATAACTTCGTCGAACAATCTGATCTCCGGGGCTTATTACCCTGATTATATGTATCATGAGAGAGTTCGTTTTGACGGCTTTATTCCATTAGAAGCGTTTCTCTACCTAGATAAGGTCTGAGACAGATTGGCGGTGCCGCTAATCTTCCACGTTGCTCGTACAGCTGCGGACAAGCGACTCATCTATGACAGAGACGTCGCACACGGCAGTGCTGAGCGTCTCCAGTGTAGTAGTGCGGTAGGAAGTCGCTACAGGAGGGATGTTGCTCAGCAGCACCGCGGCTTGTTGAAGGAGAAGATGCATCGTCGTCGAATTCCTCCAGTAGCAGGTAGCTTCATGTGAAGGAAAGTGGGTCAGCCAAATTTTTTTTTTAGCCGGCTTATATAGTTTTAGGTTGGATTAAATTAGATTTAAGAAAAAAAAAATTAAATAAGTACGTTCATCATCTCCCAAGCTCTTACAGTCACGTTTAAATTCAGCTGCACAAAATTTCACTGTGGTAAATGATGGTGCAGAGTATCTATACACAGAGTCCAACTCATTTTTGATTTGCGTAGGCATATTCCCTTTCAAAAACAAAAATTTAATTTCAGCTCGATACTCAGTTTTTTCCATTTTCACAAAAAACACTCACATCGACTCACTCAAACGACTGTCAACTAAAAACTGCGCTTCCAAAATGACTGAAACTTCCCTAAGTAACTGTCAAAAGATGCACAACTAGCATTCACTAGCTTTTATTGACGTGTGCCGCAATCTTTAAGTTGCGGTCGGAAACTTTTCAGCAACCCCCGTATACATATATTTATATATTTACATAGTATATACAGGGTGTCCTCTAATTCGTTGACGATAATTTGGGAAATGATTCCTGGGCATATTCTAAGAAAAAATCGTTATACAGTTAGGGTCTATCTCCAATGTTGTCATCATTTATCGAGAACTTAAGAAAAGGCTTACTTTGGTGTACCCTGACCCATTTTAATGAAACGCTTTTTTAAATATTCTTAACAAAGCTATGAAAACAATCGCTGATGTGGACTCCTGCAACGAAATATTCGCAATGGCCTCATCCTAGTGGCACATACGCTTATACGCTTTTCAAGAAGTTCATTGTTTGATCGTGGGAAATTCCAACGGTCGTTTCTAATTTACCCTTTAATTTTATGACTTCCTGTTGAGAAAACATGTACTTGTTCATAGGTAGTAAAAGTTTGAAAACTATGTTAAGTAGATTAAGATTTATTTTTAGGTAGTCTGTAAGTTTTTAGTTTTTAGTTTTAAAATAAAATTAAAAGAGTTCATGTACTCTATTTGTGCTATTTAAAAATGTTTTCTTAGTTTAAGCTGTATTGTCATAACTATACGAATGAGAATAAGAACTGTCCTAAACATCGAAAGACATAATGTTTTGTGTATTAAGTGCAAGATAATTTTAAGTTATTTCAGCTAATTTTTAAGCATTTCCTTGTATATTAAGAGTAAATTAATTGATATTAATAAAAATGCATACAAACTTAAAAAAAAAACTGTAACTCAAGCAGTGTTGGGCGCGGTAAGTATCTAGAAGAGAGACCACTTGGGAACTCGGTACACCGCGTGTTGTTGAAAAAAATGCCACATTGGCATAGTATCCCTTCGTAAAATGCGTTATCGCCCTTTCAAAAAAAATAATAATAATAATAATAATCCTACATATACTCCTATGGTCGTACCACCGAAAATACGGTAAATTTGAATTGATCATAGCAGTGACATTATATTCTTATATCTTAAAGTACTCAATGGCATTTATTTTTCTTTACTTTTAAAACTTTAATGAATTCTTGAAATATTTGTTTATATATTGAGTCTATAACTTAATTCGTGCGGTTTGCTAAGAGATGGCGTAACTTGTATTATTCCATTGGAACATGCGTTGGAAAGCTGCTGTCATTGTACGCCATTTCAGTATATGTCATTCATTTGAAACGTAAACAACAATAATTTAATTTTTTTTCACTCAAATATGTCGAACTTTGTGCCTGAAAAAGTGTTTTTGCGGGGAGTTCTTCTTCATGAAGAAAACTGCTGCCGAAAGTCATCGTACGAGGGCAGGTCAATAAGTCCTTGACTTTTGGATTAAAACCGATTTTTTGATAAAAAAATAATTTTATTTTTCAACGTAGTCTCCCTTGAGCTCTATACACTTTGTCCAACGCTTCTCCAATTTTTTTATCCCTTCCAAAAAAAATGATTTGTCGAGGTCCTCAAAATGACGAGATGACTTCATCATTGGAGTCAAATCTTTTTCCACCAAGCCATTTCTTCAGGTTTGGGAACAAGAAGTAGTCGCTCGGAGCCAAATCTGGAGAATAGGGTGGATGAGGGAGCAATTCATAGCCCAATTCATGGATTTTTGCCATGGCAGCTGCACATGTGTGCACCCTTGCATTGTCTTGGTGGAAAAGAACTTTTTTCTTGGCCAAATGAGGTCGTTTTTTTTTCAAATCGTCATTGAATCGGTCCAATAAGTTGGCATAATATTCCCCATTGATTGTTCTTCCCTTTTGAAGGTAGTCAATGTGGATTATCCCGCGTGCATCCCAAAAAACAGTCGCCATAACTTTATTGGCTGACAAACCCACCTTGGCCTTCTTTGGCACCGATTCACCCTTAGAAACCCACTGTTTTGACTGTTGTTTGTTCTCTGGTGTGTTATGATGGATCCATGTTTCGTCCACGGTTACAAAACGGCGCAAAAACTCCTCCATATTGCGATTAAACAACGCCAAACCTTCCTGTGAAGTTGTTACACGATTGCGTTTGTGGTCGACTGTGAGCAAACGCGGCACCCATCTTGCGGAAAGCTTTCTCATGCCCAAGTGATCATTCAAAATTGAAACCACTGAGCCATGCGAGATCCCTACGGCTTCCACAATCTCTCGCACTTTCAATCTTCGGTCGGCCAACACCATATCGTGAATTTTTTCGATTGTTTCGGGTGTAGAGACCTCAACTGGGCGTCCAGGACGTTCGGCATCTTCAGTGCTTGTACGGCCACAACGAAATTCAGTAAACCACTTTTTTACCATTGAAATCGATGGTGCAGTATTTATCAAGCTTAGCCTTGGTCTCGGTAATGGTTTTTTTTCGCAAGAAATAATGCTTAATAAGCACACGAAATTCACTTTTTTCCATTTTCTCCTCAAATTAGTGAGTAGTCTGATAAAAATAGCTGTCAAACACAAACTAACTGACACAGCAAGTTTAAATTTTGACAGGAGTCAACTGACAGATGCCTTATTGACCCGCCCTCGTATTTATGCAGTTCTATTTACGCTGTGGTCCAAAGTGGTGGGCAGAATCACTTATCCACTTCCTCTTTAAAGAAAAGGGTGATTTAATTTTTTTGACACACTTATAAAGGGTTTCAGAACTCCAAAAGCAGCGATCAATTCTTGTATCTATTTTGAATAATTTTTTCTTAAAAAAGAAAAACAGTCAATCAAAAACTGATCTATTTATTTCTTTCACGATCTCGATTATACAAGCTAATTAATTTTTTTAAAATTGCAACCTTTATTGACTACTGCAATTTGATGTCAGAAAAAAATATTTTTCACTCATCCCAAGTTTTTATGAATCAAAAAATCCACTAACAATTCAAGATTGTCGATCTCTTCAATTAAAAAAAGGAATGCCCACATTCTTTTTGGTTTGGTTTCACTTTTTATATAAAATTCTTGTTAAAAAAAAACTCTTATAACAGCACTCTATAGCAAAATTATTTAAAATATCTTGTTAACAAATTCACTTCCTAAGTATCTGGCAATAAAGATACGCCTGAAAGAGTCTGGCACTTTAAATTTATGAATAAACATTAAAACCAAAACAATTGCTTCATATTGACAGGTAAGATGACAATCACAGACTGTTTTTTAATCTATCATGTGTCAAATTGTTCTCTCTAATCAACTTAAATACACAAAACTGTTCAGAGTTATTTTATTATATAGACGAAAATAAATTGATAAGATCAAGTAGTTATACGTTTCGTCTTTAGTTTTCAAGGATTTATATTTTTGACCCAAACACCAGATAGGTTATTCTACTGAAACTCACCTGAAACACGAATGCGAATATATGAAAAGTCGTTGGCAATTGAAACATGCACAATAAGAATGTCCACACAAATTGCCACAGTCCATAGTGTCCGATGAAATTCGAAATAATATCACTGTCAATGTCCTGACTGAGATCCTTGATAGTTTCACTTTGCACTTTTTCACTTTTACGCAAATCTTGCGAGTTCCGACGGAAATCTATGGAGATGATACTGATTTCTGGAGTTTTCGGTTTTTTCTGATGGCTACAGCAAGAAGGACGTGATCGTGGATTGTGATTGAAGGTAAGAGAACCGCGTCGTAATACTCCACTCATTTTTATTTTTAATTTTTTAAATATTCTTTTTATCTATTACGGTTTATTAAAATTTAGAATTAATTTCAGAGAAAAGGAAAAAAAAATTGAAGCTGTGTGATCGACAGTTACCATTCCCGACGATTGAAGTCAATCTGAAACCCTAACCAGGTTGAAGTGAGGCTTATAACGTATCCGCAATCGATCGGTCTGTATACGAGTACTCGTACTGCTTGGAGCTTTTTTTTTTACAATCTGTTGTTAGTCGGTTGTACCCTATGGCAAGAAGTGGTGGTATTAACTGTTTTTTTGAAAGCTCATAACTGACTAAATAAGAGCTTAAAGTATGAGATTGCTTATGGTGTTTTTCAAGGTCGACTAGATCGGAACTTTTTTTTTTTCCCCGTAAGGGGTTGCAAAAGCTCCCGACGAGGTCTTTGAGTTTTTGACGTCGTCGATGCCTTGGTACGCTTTTCCTCATTTTGCTGACACACTCTGTGTATTTTTTTTTATTATTTTTGCTGCTCTACTAACGTACGAGTACTCAAAGCAAATATTGTGTAACAGTCAAACAAGTTTTCGCATTGCTAGCCGGAAGATACAACAACATGCCGTGGGGTAACTCGCATGAAGTGGAGAAAAGAAATCAAAACAAAGTTGGAGATACTCGTTGTATCTCATAAATCAAAACTGGGTGGTTGTAACGGTGTAACAACATCCATATTTGCGAGACATTAATCTGTTAGTTGATAAATAAAAATAAAATAGAGACGAGAGTTATTTTTCTCCCCCCTCTTTTCGTTGTGGTAGGTCATTCACTTTCGCTTTCCAGCGATTAAGCTTATGACAGCTACCGACTGACGACGCAGATGTGCTGGATGAAGAGGGTAGAACCGGATTAATTGATGTCCGATTAGATGCTTTTACTTATCGCGAGTAAACTTGAACTGGTTGTCAGATGTTTGTTTTCATTGTAATGTTTTGTGCAATTGCATTTCGCAATGATTAATTATGAGTTTGTTGCTTTAAATGGCGCGCGATATGGAAGGTCACACTTTGACCTTGCTCCAGGAACTTGGCTTACTGACAGTTACTACAGTAAGTCATAATTTTAACATTTTTTTACTCATTTTGAGTTACAAAAGCAAATGAGTTACATCAATCCGAATGCATTGAATGTTGAAAGAGGGAGCCTCCACTAAACAATGAGAATCAACAAGAAGGAACTTTTTTTGCAAGACATGCTTTTATTTCCTCATTTTGACACATGTGTGTCCAAAGGTGGTTTAAACCCTCCGTGTTTATGTTCCCATGGTTAATCGCATTAAATGCGATGTGTCCCATGTTGACAGAGTTGTCAACAACAACATCATTGTTTGTCAGCCGTAAGGCGCTTATATTTTTGCAAATAAAATTGGAAATTTTGTTTACATTTCGTCAATAATACTCGCATTCAATTTTGATAATATACTCGTATTAGAGTTTGATTTGTTTTCGAAAGGCATTGTCGCTTGCGGTTTCTATTCTATCGCTTGATATGTATGTGAAGTTAGCCGATTATGGGCTTTGTACGTCGTATTCATTAAATCTAGTGTACACGTTTTGGCAGTCAACACTAGTTTAATGGATTGCGACATGAATAACAAATTGACTTGGAGGGTTATGTGTGGCATAATAAGTATAATTGCTGGGTCATTAGATAAAATGTAATAAATCTGTCAGACAAAATGGTGGCAATAACCTATAAATTGGTCGTAAATTCTATTTGCACGTCTGCAAGTTTGTTGTAATAAAATGTTTAACCTTAGGTCCATATCAGGTCCACGGTACCTACTCGTACTATTACTCACGGACCCTATTTTAAGACGAGTTAGAAAAAAAAAAAAAAACAAAAAAAGACACTGGAGATGCCGGGGATCGAACCCGGGGCCTTTCACATGCAAAGCGAACGCTCTACCACTGAGCTACATCCCCTAATAAATTTTGTTGGTTACAATAGATACTACCGATACTCGATGTAGGGATACACAATTTGTGTCCAGTAAATTTTCGTCTCATTTTTCTAATTTTCAATTCCGAACGTAAGGTCAGTGAAATTGTTCATCTAATTTTGTTTGTGATTACTTTTGTAAAAAATAAATAAATATTATTGCATAGTTTTAGGGGAAACATTTTTCGCCAGAGCCTGTGGTACAGGGTGCCCTGTGTGATTTGCTTTGCAACGGGAGCGTCTCGATTATGAGTGGTGTTAGACTCAAAATATTTGAAATTTACCTCTGGGAAAATCCAATCGATATATCAAAGAGCTACCAACACGGGTTTAGGATCCTTTTCTGACAGAATTTCAATCGCACAAAAATAGCAGCTGAAGACCAAACAGCGAAAGTCAACCAAGCCAAGGGTATATCCAATAACACGTTTACTTTGTACAGATGTGATCCGCTGACATTTAGTACAGCATAGCAATCAGATTAAAAATATATTGGGTGTATAATTCGTGTGGCTTTTTTTTCAAAATTTTAACGTTTATTTAAGAAAAACATGTACAATAGTATTATTCAAAGTATTGCCCATCCGAAGCCATGACTTTTTCCCATATTTCTGGCAATTTGTGGATCAAGCCAATTTTTGATATTCTGCTCTGATATGAACCGTATTTCAGTGAGGGCGTTCTGCATCGACCGGAACAAATGGTAGTCAGAAGGGGCAAGGTCTGTGCTATAAGGCGGGTGGGGTAAGACTTCCCATCCACTGTTTTCCAAATAGTTCTTAATCGGAATAGCAACGTGGGGCCGAGCGTTGTCATGATGGAAAATTATTTCCTCGTGTCTGGTCGCATATTCCGGGCGTTTTTCGGCCACTGTCAAACGAGAGAGCCTTCAAACGGATTAATTGTGTTCTGTAGCGTTGTCCATTGATGGTTTCACCCGGTTTTAGCAGCTCATTTTTTTTTTTTAATTTTGGTGGGGGCTGAGGCCCCCATTTATTGGCTTAATACAAGCTTAATCTAACTTAAAAACTAACAGAAAGACTTAAGAGCTAGGGACCAAGGAAGCGATGGAGGAGATCTTGTTCGAGACGAGGAGTGCTCAGGTGGAAATCAAAAAGGGAGAGGTTTGAGTTGACCTTTCGGAGCATTCGGGAGATAGGTTCGTTGGAGCCATAAGAGGTGCGGTGGACCGGTAGATAGAAGGGTCGAGGACAACGTAGATTATGGGGGTTGGTATTGTAGGAAATGGAGTTCAAAATGGATGCACAGTCGATGGAACCTGAGAGAAGACGATGAATGAAAAGAACGTCAGCAATATTCCTACGTTCTTCTAACGAATTCATATTTAGAAGTTTGAGGCGGTCTTGATAGGGAGGTAAGATTAAAGGGTCGTTCCATGGCAGGCCACGGAGGGCAAATCGGAGGAATCGACGTTGAATACCCTCGATTCGGGAAACATGAACCCGGTGAAAGGGGGACCAAGCTTGACTGGCATACTCAAGCAGGGGGCGAACAAAGGTAATATAGAGAGATCTGGTTACATACGGGTTGGAAAATTCCTTGGACCACCGTTTAATAAAGCCAAGTGATGAGTTGGCTTTGAGGATCATCTTATCGATATGCGAACGGAAATTAAGCTCACTGTCGAATAATATGCCAAGGTCTTGAAAAGACTGAACCAGGGGAATTGGTTGACCATGGAGAAAATAAAGTTGGGAAGGAGACGGGTTGCATTTACGTGAGAAGGTTATAGATTGACATTTGGCTATATTAAGTTCTAGGCAGTTTTTGAGGCAACATATTGAAAACCGATCAAGGTCTTCTTGAAGAAGGGCAGAGTCATGGGGAGAGGAAATAGGAAATAGAGAAAAGGTGAGACACGCGACCCGGTTAATATATCGTTTGTATTCGCGACTGTGTAAATTGTGGGTCACTCCATCGTGGGTTGTACCGATAAATGAAAGAATTTACAGAGAAAAACAAATAATAAATAGTTTAGCTCCAACGGAGCTTTTTACGAAATGAGAAATCAGTTTTTTTTATTTCGTGCTGTTTTTGTTGCGAATCGTGTAATTATGTTTTTCTCTACGCGTAATGTGATGTTTCTGAGTTTTTATTGCCTTGCATGTTTAGGTCAGCGATATATTTTGAATTTTAAACTTTTCAGATGTCCTGGCTTAGATTAGTAGAGTTCAGTTGTGAATTTATGATATCGCAACTGATTGAAAACAGTTGCTATCTTGATGTTCTACGCAAAAGGCTTTATTGCCTACTTGCAGTACATAGTCACTAACAATATTCCATGTTTCATCAGTTTTATTGCCATTAACGATGCGATGTTTTTCCATCATTACGCTGGCAACCTATGTCAATCTGTGAAAACTCCATTAATTGCAATGGAGTTAATAATATTTACCATAGGGAGCAACTTTAATACACGAATTAACCTTCAACTGCACTCTGGGGTATGTAAAACGGTGCAATTTCCATTACAATTTTCCATAATTTATACTCGTACCATGCGTTTGTAAATTAAGTTTAACATTTTCTGCAGCAGTTGGCGGTGGTTTTCAATTTTAAATTTTATTTCGACATTTTCAATTGGATATCACATATCCCAGTGTGCTGTTCACGTTGGTACTTTCTGAAATTTGCAAATTAATATTTCTTAGTGAGTATTTTCTTTTATAGGACTAGCATGTCCTAAGGAAGTGTGGGGTTTGTACAGGGTGAATGACTCGAACTCCAACTTTTTAAAATGCATAATTTTTTAATTTTTTGATGAATTTTATTGTGCCAAGGCAAAAGATGTTGGAAAATACATCAATTTTCAAATTGTATCAGTAGTTTTCAATATGTCCACCTTTGGAGCGAATAACAACCTTGAGACGGCCGAAGAAAGCATCACACGCTGCACGCAAGTGGCTCTGCGGTATTTTGGCCCATTCCCGGCGAAGTGCTTGTTTGAGGTGGTCCAAACTTTGGTGCTTTTTAGTGCCAACCTTCGCCTTCAAAATACCCTAGACAGAGTAATCCAACGGATTTGCATCCGGAGAATTTGCAATCCATTTTGTCGAAGAAATGAAGTGGTGAACATTGTTTGACGCGCGCTTTGTGAGACGGTGCCGAGTCTTGTTGAAATGTTCACGGTCTCCGACCGAAATGGTTGTTTGCCCAAGGCTTCAATACTGCCTCTCAGACTGTTTCACGGTATACGATGGCATTAATTTTGACGCCACGGTCCAAAAATACGAGCGGAGAGCGACCATCGGCGGTTATGGCGGCCCAAACCATTACCATCGGTGCTGCCTGCTTTCTGTTGGCCGTCTAAAGGTGTCAATTTTCGAAGCACCTCTCTGGCAAGTAAACTCGGTCATTTTGTTTGTTGACATATTGCTCGATAACAAATGGCGACTCATCGGAAAAACCAAATTCGGCAACTCACCACTTTCGTGCAAGCGTAGCAACTCCTTGCTCTTTCGACTCTAACTTTTTTCTGTTGCGGTGTAAGATCGTGTGATTTTTGGAACTTCAATGGCTTGAGCCCAAGCTCATTTTTCACGAGCCATTTTTCTTCCACTTCGACGCGGATTTCGCTCAATTAGAGCCTTCACTTTCCGAACCATTTCTGCCGATGTTGCTGTTTTTGTATGACCACCTCCATGGCGTTTTGTAACGCTGCAGCTGCCAGTATCACGGTAACGAGCTATGGTTCGAGACACAAATGATTTATTCACGTTGAGATGCTGGAGGGCGATAGCTACTTGTGGTTTTCCAGCCAAATACGAGTATAAAGCAATAACACTATCACGTTTGAATTCCATCGCGGATAAAAATTTTTCAACACAACTGAAACGCAAATCGTTTAAAGGGCTTGTAAATAATAAAATTATCTGTCATGTGTCAAGATTTGAGCTCACTGTCATGAACGGTTTGGAAATGATAGCAGTCTGAAGTTGGTTGCAGTTCGAGTCATTCAGGGTGTATAGCGTTAAATCTCTTTAGATAGATATACTAGTTGAAGTTTACAGCAAAATGGCCAATTCGAACGATGAATCTCTTGCAAGGCTTTTTTTTGATGCCGAAAGGCTCTTAGAGAGCAAAGACGAATCAGATTTATTCGCAAGTGATGACTCAGACAACGGCCCGGACTACCTTGAAGAAAATTCTGAGAAGGAGCAGAGCGCGGAAGAAGAAAATGGAAAAATAAGACTTGCTCCACAAAAAAAGCTGAAGGTAAATCAGGTTATATATGGAGCACAATTGCACTTGAGGGCCGTGAAAGGCATCAGATCCGAAACTTAGTCACTCATATGTCAGGTATAAAGGTGACGCAAGAAACATAACAACTCCTCTTGAAGCTTGGAGCTTACTTCTCCCCGAGGATATTTTGATCAAAACAGTGGCTCACACAAATCAGCAAATAACACGCTGTATTCCAACAATTACGAGACCACAGACATATCAAGGAAAGACAGATATCGTTGAACTAATGACATTTATTGGCTTGTTGTATCTTGCTGGCGTAAGGAAAGCCGCTAAGCTGCGCCTCGACAAATTATAGTCTGTAAGATTTGGTGTCTCAATGTTCAGGGCAACGATGCCTTTGCATCGATTTCAATTTATTGCGACGTACCTGCGGTTTGACGATAAGACAACCCGAGGTGAGCATAAAGTGAACGGCAAATTTGCACCTGTTCGTGAGATCTGTGATGCCTTCATTACAAATTGCAAATTGCTCTATACGCCGTTCGAATATTGCACTATTGACGAACAATTGATGGATTATAGAGGCAATTGTCCTGATAAATTGCCATCGTTGACGCATATGAGCCAGTGACTTCCTATTATGTTAGAAAGTTCACGGGAAGTATTCACGGAACTGGAAGGAATGTAATTGTAGATATAATTGGTTTTCTTCGGTTCCGCTGTTCCAAACGATGCTGACGGACTACAATTTGACCATGTTGTTTGTTTGCGAAAAAAACAAGACGGAGATTCCACCACAGTTTATTCTTAAAAAGGAAGAAGGTTGCTCAAAGTTCACTTTTGATAAAAACAAGACTTTAGTTACCTTCGCACCCAAAAATAAAATAAAATAGTCTTGCTCCTGTCCACAAATCATTATTCAGATACTGTGGATGTAGAATCAGGTTGTAGCACTTTTTCCCGAGTTTTGCAATTTTTTTTAATTTTTTATTATTATTCGGTAGCCAGTCTGCCGCCAGGAATTAAACTTCAAAAAAAAAAAAAAAACAACGAAGCGATCGCGTACCACACAGGTGGCGGTTATTTAGGTAATGGCGGACTGCAACGCCAACAACGGAAAAAACCAAAAGGGGAAATTTGCAACAGGCAGCAGGTTGAGTGCTGCCACTTTCGGCTGCTCAGCTAGGGGTGGTTTTATGGTTAAAAAAAGGAAAAAATATACGGAAGTAGCAAATCTTAAAATAAGAATACACAAATGTGTCCGTAGGCGCCACGCAATCTTTTTAGCAGGGAATTGCGAAACCTTAAAACGAAAAAAAAACACAACAAAAGCCATTGTCATTGGTCGGACCTTTTTTTTGACAGCAGAACTGAGCGGTATAAAATGTTTACGGATCAAGATGAGTGGCAGTTAAAACTACCGTAGTAGAAATCACTTAAGAGTGGGCCACTATCGTCCCGAACGATTGAAAATATTTTTTTTTGTCTCTAGCGGATCGCGTGTCCCGTTTGCCTTTCTTATTACGGGGTAATAATTTTTTTTGTTTTTTTTTTTTCACGTTGGCGACAGCCTACCGGGATCTCACTATGAACTCTCACCATACAATACTTAGCTTTGCCTGGTATCCTTCTTTCCTCGTCTTCCCAGTTCTCCCTGTTGTTCCGTGATCCTGTCCTCTTTTCCTTTAACCTTCCACTTCAATGTTTTTCTTTTTGTTTTGTTTAATTTCTCCTTTCTCTAAACTCTTTCTTTTGTCACTTTGACCTAGATCTCGTTTGTTTTTTTTGCAAACTTCTATATCGCGTTGTGGGCAACCAAGAAGTGGCTGCCCTGATTCGGCTTATGTCCACTCAGACCATTGGTCACCCATCCACACATTCGTGCATTACATCTACTTGGTTAGCGGGCCCAATATCTGGTCCGCTACCTAGCTGGAGCGTATAACAATGGCTTGGAACATCGCTAGACCGCTCTTTCCTACATTCAAGTGTGTCACTTTCGCTACCCAGATCCTCGGGGAAATTTCCGAATTCTAGGAATTTTCGCTGACCTGAGTATCTTGCTCTGTCTTTCCCGGGTGGACCTACTGGTTGTCACTTCCGAGGAGCGTAAAGGCAGAAGTCGGGGATTGCAAGAATCCACAGGTGCCTTTCGCAAATACGTTCCTCCAAAGCGACAACGGACGCGACAGACAGGGAAGGATTTCTTGTACGATTTATTGTGCAACCTCGTTGAGCTGCAGTTGAAGAGAAGGGTCCAGGTCCAGGTAAGTTAAACATACTCGTAATGCTTAAAAATTATGTCATTCGACGCTCCTGACAGGTTTTATTCTTATTTTTATATTGTACTTAAACTAGGAAAACATTTTTAAGAGCAAAAGCTAGGTTTTTTTTTTGTCTTTCTCATTTCTACCCAAAACCTACTTAAATCTATGTAAGCCGACCACGGCTAGGAAATTAGACTGGCCAACTTTGCTCCCCAATGGGACTACCCTGTATTGGAGGAATTAGACGAAGAAGCTTCCTCTTCTTCATTAAGCCACCAAAATTGTTGGTACTGCCGAGAAATATCCCTCATGTCTCGACTTCCTAACACCCTGAACCGGAGACGCTCCGCACTGCCATGTGCGACGTCTCTGTCGACGTGGAAAATTAGCGGCACCGCCAATCTGTCCAGGATCAGACGTTTATTATCGAGGTAGAGGAACACTTCCGGAGGAACAAAGCCGTCAAAGCAAACTCTCTCGTGATACATATAGTAAGGGCAGCAAACCCCGGAGATCAGGCTGTCCGATGAGGTCATTGCTCTTGCAATGCGCCTTCGAGTCAACTTAATAACAAAATAGTCCACACTTATTGTATTAGGTTCACCCTATCGTACAATACCTCATTACGATAGAATTTTATGTACTCAGACTCTGGTGTTCTGTATAACCGAACACAAGCCCGAATCTTTTCCAATAAACTTGCTCTCACTCTGAACCATACGGGACATCCGAATACAAGCTAGGCCGGATAAGGGCCGTGTAGCAGATCACCTTCACCCTCACATCGAGATGGCTGTTATAAAACAGTCTCTTTGTAAGGGCAAAAGCACCTTTGGCCCAGATATTGATCAAGCCAAATCCCAAGGTATCTGACCACATTTCGACAAGCAAGGGGCTGTCTCTGTTGCCCCACGATAGAGAACTCTCGCCAATTCTGTCTGGTATCCCTAGGGGCCCCAGACAAAGTCGTCCTAAACAGATTGGTTGCCGACTTCTGACAGTTGATTTTCAACTTCCAATCGTCGCAATATCGCTTAATTTTGTCGAAGTCACGTTGCAAAAGTGTATTAATGACCTCAATCTTTGGACCTGATCTATACACGATTAAGTCGTCTGCATACGCTATGGCATAGTAAAGTGAACCTATCAGATCACTTGTGTAAATGTTGAATAGGATCGGTGAATTTACCGCACCTTTTTGCAGACCGTTTTTAATGTTAAATATTCCAGCAGAAGTCACATCGCCATTCTTCATGATGAACTGTCAACTGGAGAGCATATTAAAAAGATTATACAGATGTGGCTTACTAATGTCCAACTTGTTCAGCTTGAAAAGGGGTCCCTCCAATCATACGGTATCGAAGGCTTTTTCCAAGTCAATCAGGCAGGCACCAGTGCATTGGCTCTTGCCTTTGTTCCATTGGATATCGGGAACCAGTTTAGACGCGGCATGAATGACATCATGCCCAGCCTTGAAACCGAATTGATTATCCGGAACTATATGTTTGCCCTCAACCCACTTAGTCAGGACTCTATTGATTACCTTCTCGAAAATTTTACTGATGTTTGGAGGAAGACTGATCGACCGGAGATTCGTCGGATTGGAAGTATCTTTATCCCTTTTGGGGGTGGGATGTACCACCGCAGTTTTCCAATACGCTGGATAATGGGCATCATTCATCGCATTATTAAGCAGAGTGGTGTAAATGTCCACCGCTTCTAATGGGAGATGACGAAGCACAATGTTCGGTATTTAACCGATTTCCACTGATTTCTTACTTCTAAGTGATTCGAAGACCGTTTGGAGCTCTTCCTTCGAAATGAACGGGGGTAGTATCCTATCGTCGGCGATGTCATGATTTGTCATATTCTCACCATTGAACTGTGTGAAACCAGAGCTCTCACTGTTTCATTTCGAAGGTGCACAAGGACTCGATTTTCCAGGTCGTGGTTCAGGCCAATGATGTCATTCGCCTTGTGCACTTCCTGGAAAGTCGCCGCTATACCCTCTACCTTCTCCTGCAGATCCTCAATCACAAAGAAGTTGTCATCATCAACGGCTTCATTTGGATCGATGCCTGCTGCTATAAGTATGTGCTCGTTATCCGTCGTGCGTCCGATTTTAAGACACGAAAGGTCGTTTTGATCTTTTCTGCTAAAAGTCTTATTTATTTGCGGGATATTCGGGTTGCTGGGGTTTACAGCCCGAATTTTGTTGTTTGGAGGTTTTTGATCGACGACTTCAATGTCATGATCTCCGGGTTATGTCTGTCAGTAAACTGTCTGTACAAGGTTTATCAATGGTTGCGTTGCGGAGTAAGTCTTCGTTGTCCGTATGTTGATGCCCAGGTATGGTTTTGTCCATTGTTCGGTTGATTGTCTAGTCCATTAGTGTCTTAGATACTTGTCAATCTCCTCGTTTGACAGATTTCTATTGAACGGTGAGTAGAGCGAATTCGAGGAGAATGCTCTCGTCACTGTTCTGGAGAAACGTGTCTAACGCACCCTACTGTAGTTGTAGGAATGCCATTGAATAAACATAGCCAATTCCGCAGTTTTGTTCCCAACGGTTATTTTTTTTTTATAATTTGCGCGCGCTCAAGGGATCTAAGTACCTTAAAATCTTTGCACACAGCGCGGGCGAAGGAAAATCAGGGAGGATGGAAAGAGAGGTACCGGTGAACGTTGATTTTAAATGTTTGAAGGTTATAATGACTGGGAAATAAAGAGCTAGACAGGGCATTCTATACGCGAGTTGTACGGCTTAGGAACGAATCACGATATTTTAGAGTACGTCCGAAATGGGCTTGAGGGTATACTGATGAGCATTCATAGCGAAACGGGTGTTACGGTTAAAAGTTTGAAGGGGCGGAATGCTACTGGCGATCTCTATGGAGCACTGGTGGTGGAAATAGCGATAAAACTGAGTGAGACAGGAGATATTACGTCAGTGTTCGAGGGTGTCCAGTGATATTCGTATCACCTATGAGTTTTATCGCACGGTTTTGAATCCTATCTAGCAGGTGCAGAGATGTTTTAGGTGCACCTGACCAGATGTGGGCATTGTACTCCAATTTTGGGCGGATGAATGCCTTATATATTGAGGCCAGATCGGAGGGGGTATAATATTTCTTACATCGTTTGGGGAACCCTAGACATTTCGCAGCTTTGTTGGCGACATCGAATATGTGGTCATTCCGACGTAAGTTGTCACTGACACACATACCGGGAATGGAATGTTTTTCGGTTTCAACGATGCAAGTGCCATCCATGGATAATGGCAGGGTGCATTGTGTTTTAGAAGCATTAAATTCTACTCTGTTACTTTTTCCCCAATTTAATGAGTTGAACATACGCTGCCGTTTCCGTTCTACAGCCGAAGAGCAGGGCCGTGAGTGTGGGAATGAATATGAAAAGCAGAGAGTGCTGTCGTCAGCAAAGGAATATATTGGATTAGAAGTAGCAGGCAACAGATCGTTGATGAAAACTAAAAAGAGTGTCGGAGACATAACGGAGCCCTGGGGCACACCAGCTTTTATTTTGTGTATATCAGACTTGAAACCATCCAAGACAACTTGAATTGAACGTTCCGAAAGCTAGTTTCTAATCCATCGAAGAAGAGAATCGTCGATACCAAAAGTACGCAGTTTCGGCAAAAGAGCCTGATGCCAGACTCTCTCAAATGCCTTAGAAATATCAAGTGCAGCTATCTAGCTTTTGCCATATTGATGTACGCTGCGGTTGCACTTTTCGGAGAGACTTGCCATCAAATCACCAGTGCACCTGTTGCTACGAAAACCATATTGCCGGTCATTGAGAAGTTTTCATGTTTCGAGATATTTATCAGTGTTTCCCTAATCATAGAAAGGAGAGACGTAAGTGCAATGGGTCTGTAGGAGGAGAGAGAAGAAGATTCGCCTTTTTTAGTGACGGGCTGGACAAATGCTGTTTTCCATCTTCTCGGAAAGAGCCCTAAAGAGTAGGATTGATGAAAAAGCTTGCGCAGTGGTTTTGCCAGCGAGGTAGAACACCTCTTCCGAAGAAGGGGAGATATACCATCTGGACCAGCGGATTTATGTATTCTGCAAGATCTGTAAGAACTGTTGCCACTAAACGAGTGCGAAAGTGGATTCGACTCACTCAAATGTAGGCGGAGACAAAGCAGAATCCGGGAGTGTTGAGCTGGCGGCAAAGTGTGCAGCAAGCAGATTGGCCTTGTCCAAAGAGCTGACAGCTGGAATTTCATTGTAAATGAGCGTTGGGATGGAGGATGAGGCAAAATTTCTAATGTTTTTAACGAACGACAAAAAATGTTTACTACCTTTGGGACATGTAGTATTTTTTGCCTCAGTCGAATTGAAATTGCACACGCTTGAGAAAGACGTTGCAATCATTCCTGGCTCGCTCCGATGAGGGATAAAGTTTGTCATTCCAAAGAGAATGGTGTCTGATCATATCAGCAGCGGCATCCACGTCGTTATCGAGGAAACATAGCGACTAGTTAACATTTCTAGAGAAGCTGTTAAGACCGCTCCAGTTATAGTATTGCCATACGGTTCTTTTGGGAATCTTTCCTCTAATGACACAGTGGTCCGACAAGCCTAGAGGGGAGACCACATCAATGCAGTACTTGTCAGGGTGAGAAGGTAGAAACAAGTCCAGGGTGTTGGCGGTATGACTATCAAGGTCTGGTATTCGTGTGGGCTCATTTACAAGCTGGGTTAAGTTATTTTCCGCAGCGAGGATCTCAACACACCGTTCTTCGGGTGTTGTCTGTCCAGAATGTCGAAGCCGCCCAGAAGTGTGAATATTGAAATCGCCCGTAATCATGATTTCAGCATGTAGATACAGGGATACCAATCTTTGAATGGAGTCAGACAGCGCAGGTCAACGACTCGTTACAGGTCGAAATGCTGTCCAGTTTGGGGCTTCTGGAAATAAAGCAGTAGTAGATAATTTGTTTACGGAGATGGGATTTTAACCACATGAAATTTAATTCCGGATTGGAACAGGGACTACATTGTGGTGGAATTTGGTAAGCTACATCACTGCGCATATAAATGGCGAGACCGCGATTTGGAAAGAATCATGGCACTAGTTCGAAGCCAGATAGCTTCAGAGCAGAGTGTATGTTTTAGTTTTTTTGCACACGCGCGCTGTGGTTTGGTTTTTTTTTTAGGTGTGCACCACAGGAGAAATTACGACCGCAGTGGGTGACGTGTGCATTCGTCGGTGGTCGACACGCTACCGGTCTTTAAGCAACTTAAACAGTGCGGCTCTTCGTTCGAACCTAATCAGTGAATTAACATTCACTGCAAGGACCTTCCGGGGGTGCTCCGCCATGTACGTGCCCATTACGACTGGAGGTGCATTAGGCCCGGCATGAATGGGAACCGATGCTTTCAGTGTGGCGAGGCCGTTGACGGTATTTATTTATGTTATTGTTTTTTTTTTAAATCCAAATTAACAAACAAATAATTTTTTTAATATTTATGGTTGGGGTATGTCCCAAACCAGTGTGAATTGCGTGTAAGAAGAAATAAGGTGTGACGACGGAAGGTTAAGTATGGACTTGCATAACCATAGATACTCACCAATCTCATGTTTTGACGCAAGTCCATTCCTTCCAACTCTTCTGAATAAAATAAAAGTCAAAAGAACTTGTCGCATTATTATATTTTATTTGTCAATAGAGCTGTACATTTAAACATTATTAAATTTTTTTTTCTTCATAACATTTCTTTTATTTTATTCTTTGTATTTATATATAACAATTATTGACTCGTTTTTTTACTTATTTTTCTTTTAATACAAGCACATAGATTTTATCAACCTAAATTAAGTACAACATATACAATACATTGATTTCTATTTATAAAATAAAAAAAAAATTAAAAAAAAGAACAAACAATACAAACAAATAGAAATAAGTACGCTATAAGTATTTTAATAAATATATTTTGTTCAAAAAAAAAAGAAGAAATTCCATTATTAACATCCATAAATGCATTTGATTTAATCTTTTGAATATTTTTACTTACTCGTAATTGACAATACAAATCTAACTTTTAATTAATTTCTTTTCTTGTTTTTATTTTGTTGTTTTGTTTTTCTACTTAATAATTGACTACACTTTTTAAACATTTACACATTGATATATGATGGTTATTGCGAAATTTTCTTATTTGTTTTTTGTTTTTTTTTTTAACACATCTAATTTACTCTTGTGGTTTTTTAATTGTTTTTGTGTCGAGAGTTGGTTGTGTTGGATTTTGATTGAACAATTTTGCTACAATAATTTGCCTTTTGGCTTAGAAAAATGTATTTTTGCTTTGTTCTTAAAACAAAAAAGGACCTGCCTGTTTTGTATTAATCCTATTCTATGTATGGATATATTTTTCTTGTAACTATTTGTAAGTATTTATATGGTTTGATTTGTGGTTTTCTTATTTAGATTTAGAGAGTTTGGGTCATAGGTGAAATGCACAAGTCTGATTATTATTTTGCTGAAGTGCGAACAATGAGAATCGCGAAGAAGGAACAAATCCAAGACTATTGCAGAGTTGAAAAACAAACAGATCGTTGCTTCGTATTGGGACTGTTGAAAACTAAAGTATGGGCAATACACAGGGACAGGTACTTTTATATATCTACTCGTATTTGTTTTTTTTTTTAAGATGAGGAAGCCTCATGTCTCACCTATGAACCCCAACTCTTAGTTTGAATAAATGGCATTGTAACATGGACAATATTTTCATATTTTCATATTTTCTTATCGTTTTCCAACAATGTTTTCAGAGGATTTAACATACAAATACTAATTTTATTTCAACTGATTTATATTTAAATTTATATCTTACTTATTGTAGACTATAAAATAACTTAAAAACTAATAAAAAATATTTTTGGACCAGCCAAAATTAATGTTTCATTAGACATTTAGAAAAAGAGCTTTAGTTGTACGGATGCTTTTACATATTTCCTATTTAATTCACACTTAATTGTGTTTATGGATATAGATTTGATGATTTATCTTTTTCATGTAACACTTATAACTTAAAATAGACCACGATAAAACAATTTCAAGATATCAATCTAAGAATCTATTTATTTTTTTTTTGTTTGTTTGCTTGTTTTTTTGCTTTTTCAACAACATTTACCTAAATACAATTTAATTTTGTGTTTTGCTTAAATTTTGTTTTTGTTTTTGTTTTTTGTGTTTTCATTGTCGATTTCAGTTGTTGAGATTATTTTTGTCGTTTTTTGTTTTTTTTGTTCTTTTTGTAATTTAAAATTAAATCTTATTATGTAATTTGATTTTTTGAAAAAAAAACTTTTGCTTGAGTTTTGTTTTTGTTTTTAGTTTTATCAAATTTAAAGACTCACATTCGATTCGGATTATGTTTTTGTTTGTTTTTAAATCTTAAGAGTTATTCGTTTATGCTTCGTCTAGCATCTGGAATGAATTGAGGAAAACAGTTTTAGTAAAAATATGGCAGCATATAAATAAAAATTTATTTTAAATGTTCATAAATTGCGGAAGGATCAGTGAACCAATGTGAAAGAATGAGGCAGGAAGACGAAAACTGTCAGATGAATGAAAGAGTTCTACAGGCGCAAGGCATAACAGTCCGGGGTGTACCGGGATCATTATCTTGTTGCAGGGAGGGTACCAAGTTTTTTTTTTTTGAGCGCGCGCTCAAGGTGTTTATGTACCCTTAAAATGTTTATACGCAGCGCGGGCGAAGGAAATTCAGGGAGGAAGAAAGGACAGGTACCTATGTACATTGTTTTTAAATGTATGTAAGTTATAACGACCAGGAAACACAGAGATCGGCAGACCATTCCCTAAGCGAGTTATACGGCTTAGAAAAGAATCGCGATATTTTAGTAGTACGTCCGAAAATGGGTTTGAGGGTATACTGATGAGCATTCTTAGCGAAAAAGTTTGAATGGGCGGAATGCTACTGGCGATTTCAATGGAGCACTGGTGGTGGAAATGGCGGTAAAACAAAGTAAGACAGGAGACATTACGTCGGTGTTTTAGGGTGTCCATTGACTGAGTGATATTGCTATCAGCTATGAGTTTTATCGCACGGTTTTGAATCCAATCTAGCAAGTGCAGAGATCTTTTAGAAGCACCTGACCAGATGTGGGCATTCTACTCCAATTTTGGGCAGATGAATGGCTTATACATAGAGGCCAGATCAGAAGAGTAAAACATTTTTTACATCGCTTTGAAGAAACCTAGACATTTCAGAGCATTTTTGACGACACCGAATATGTGGTCATTCCAACGTAAGTTGTCACTGATATACATACCAGGAACGGAAAGCTTTTCGGTTCCGACGATACAAGTGCCATCCATGGATAATGGCTGGGTGTTTAAATTTCGCTTTAACGACAGCAGACATCATTGGGTTTTGGAAGAATTAAATTCCACTCAGTTGATAGTTCCCCAATTGGTTATGCGTTAATATCAGAATTTAATGAACTTAACATACGCATATATTGGATTAGAGGTAGCAGACAAGAGATCATTAATGAAAATTAAAAAGAGTGTCGGAGACAGAACGGAGCCCTGCGGCACACCAGCATTTATTTTGTGAATATCAGACTTGAAATCATCCAAGACAACCCGAATTGAACGTTCCGAAAGGTAATTTCTAATCCATTGAAGAAGATCCTCGATCCCAAAAGCATGCATTTTCGACGAAAGAGCCTGATACCAAACGCTTTCAAATGCCTTAGAAATATCATGCGCAACTATCTGGCAATGCAGATATCATAGGCACAGCGGAGACATATAGGACCACCAAAGTGAGAAACTAAATAGGATTTTAGTTCAATAGCTAGAATGTTTGCGATCGCGTTTCCCTCAAGCTCTCTCAAAATCCCAGCGCCCATATATGGTATAAACCGTAGAACATCAATAGGAATGTAGTCAACGAGCCATTAGAGAAGCTGCTTCTGATGTGATTGGTTTCAAAGCGCCGCCATAAAGAAATCTCTACTCTGACCAATGCTGCGCTGCATTGAAGGACAAGAGCCGGTCGGGAGCTATACGAGCACCAAAAAAGGGAAGAGCACAGGTTTTTCGGAAATGAAAAGAAAGAGGAAGAGAAGCGGCCGATCAAAGAAATGGAAAGATGTCACCGCCGGAGTTAATTCGAACAATAAAGCAAAGATGACAGCGCTATGAAGTTAGAATATTTTGGTCGAAGCCTGCAAGATGAAAACAGACAACTAGTCGTAGAGTCGCAGTCGGTGCTGAGAATATGGAAACACTAATACAGCAGACTGTATATGGGCGATGATGCTCAAAATACCAAGAATAAACCTTTTACACTGGATGAAGGCGACAGAGAATTTCGTCCCAAATGGACTACATGCTGAGATGTTTAAAACAGCTGAAGATGACCTGGTTGGAAGCATGTACCTGCTCATCTGCTAAATATGGTCAGATGAAGGCATGTCCGATGCGCGGAATCTCAGCATCGTTAGTCCGATTCACTAAAAGGAGACCCCATAGAGAAATAAGTCTCCTAAACATTGTGTACAAGATCTGTCTTGCAATATTGTGTGCACATCTGAAACCATTCATAAACAATCTGGTCGGTCCATATCAGTGCGGTTTCAGGCAAGCAAAGTCCACTACCAATCAAGTATAACAATCCGGGATGTACCGGGGCCTCAGCCTATAAATATTTCCAGTTAGCGCGGGTTTTGACCGTTTGGTCGAGTTCATTGTGCTGTGCCTACGGGTAGGAAACGAAGATTTAATTGAACTTCTCATCTCAGCCGACTGCTGTTCAATTTTTGGACCAGGTCGATGTTGCCGTCAATATCGATTTGTCCGATATTGCGCGTTTCCTATTGTTGACATTATTTACTTAACATACCATCTCAACCACTGGAAATGCTTCTGTTTTGGTACTTTGACATGTTTTGGTAGTGACATCGCGCGGCGTTCTGCAAATGATGTTGTCCAGATTTCTTGACAAGAAATCAGTCATGTGAATTCTGGATTTTTTCCAGGATCTGCCATAGATTATTTGTGGATTGACCAGGCCCAAAACATCATAGAAAACGACGAATAAATGAATGGTTTCTAAACTTTGCACAATTTGGTTGGCGCTCTCTAAGGATTCATCAGGCACGCTTTCTTTCGACCATATCTTGGAAATGAGTTAGTGTATGTTTCCTTTTTACTTGCCTCACACCTAAAAGGGAGCATAATCCAATAATACGGGAACAGCGTATTTGTTGTGATTGCAGCCGTTTTACGGAACATCGCTTCGCAGTATTTCTCGGTTGTTGTGGCATATCAGCGCTGCAATGATTGTCCAGATAGCGATGATAGTTTTTGCAATTGTTATGTCTCAGCAGCTGTCAAATTTAGCAATGACATCCAGCTGTCAAAATATTCAGTAAGGTTTGCCCTGCACCGTTTTACCCTTGCCGAATGTTCGTAAATTATTAAAAAATATCGAAATTCCGGCTCAGTTGTAAATACGCAACGTGAGCTTCGTTGTGAGGTCAGTCGTCATCATGGTGTCAGTGTGTAGGCATTACACCGTGGAAAAGTTTGAGCGTGATTACACTCTTTTGGATCTTAAGCCACCAACCAGGCAGAGGTTGGTGCGAAGTGAAGAAAACATAGCCGGCCGGTATCAAAGAAGACCCAGAAATATCAATTCGGCGCCAATCAGCTAAATTGCGCATCTCCAGAGAGTCAACCCGGTGGATTTGGGCCTGCATCCGTATAAGATTGTGATGACGCAAGAATTGAAGTCGGATGAGCATAGAAAACGCCGTGAGTTCGCTAATAGGGCGCTGGAAATGTTGGCCAGAGATCCGGAATTTGGCCAAAAAATCACCTTTTCGGACGAGTCCCATTTTTGACTCAGCGGCTATTTGAACAAGCTAAATTGCCATTATTGGATTGAACACAATCCACAAGTGTTCGGCCAAGCATCAATGCATCCACAAGAATGACTATCTGGTGCGGTTTATGGCATGGCGGTATCATCGGACCTAATTTCTTTGGAAATGGGAAAAGAAACACAGTTACCGTTAATGGTCTCAGGTAAAGAGCAATATTAAACGACTTTCTGTGGTCCGAGCTCGACAATATCGATATATTCGAGCTGAGGTTCCAACAAGATGACGCTAAATGTCATACAAGCGACGCAACGCTCGAAGTTGTGAAGGAGAAATTTGGCGACTGGGTCATCTCACGGCGAGCGTTCACCAATTGGCCGCCGCCATCATGCGATTTGACACCACTCGATTATTTTCTCTTGGGCTACGTCAAGTCCTTAATCTACGCCAACAAGCCAACCACTTTGGATGAGCTCGAGGCCAACATTCGGCACGCTATTGTTGGCATACTGCTGCACATATTGGACCGAGTCATCAAAAATTGGATTGACCACTTGAAGCACTCCCAGCAAAGCCGAGGCGGCCATTTGAATGATGTGCTATTCCACACATAATGGCATGAACGTGGCTTCCAAATAAAGCCAGAATCAATTTAAATGTCAGACCGTTGTTGTTTTATTTAAATGTTTTTGCTATCGTTCTTATCTGGTCACCCTTTATATATGTACTCCGGCTGCAACTATTGTAGGTAGTTCTCTGAGTCTCTATTGGTGACTCGGAATGTTCAGACATTTATAAGACTGAAAGAATGCCTAGTGTTGATCGGGACAGGGTAAACATGGGTAAATGTGTTCTAATTAGATGACGACGCCACGTTCTTTTCCGAATAGCAGTTGTGATATTCCACTACGTAGCAAGATCGATCAGCTTAAGTCCGTTTTCAGACGTGATTTCGTCTAGGCTATGCTTTTCAACTGTACTAGCGTCCTTTTTTCTTTTTTGGGTCTAAAACCACGTAAAACGATGTGAGTCTCTTATGTAGGGAATTGCATAATAAGTCTTCATAGCATCGTCTCATACTTTAGCGGCAGCGAGACCGCATATCGGAGTCAGGGACATAGTTAGAAGAAACACTGTCAACACGTAAGCCTCTGATCATCAATTTCTACTTTCACAGCCATCCTCTGACTAAAGGTAGGGTATTTAACCCATGCGGAACGCCATTGGCGAAGAGAATATTCACACTAGAGCTCTTCTACTTCAGTCGTATGCGGATTAACAGCAGCATTCACGACTTTTGCCAGAGCTACTTCAAACCTTCGAGTTACGTTAGAGCACAGTTCGAAACGGAGCTCTCTATATGGAGCGGCGTAAGAAATCTAAATAGGCCAACTGCGGCTCTCATAACCTCAGCGAGGCTTCTGGCGGGCCGGACCCTTTGTCCAGTGGTTTTATTAACGTCCTGGCCCTCCAAGTTTGAGGTGTTTTCCCGCGGATATGATGCTAACGAGCGAAGTAAAAGACAATTAATTTCGGTTTTGCACATAGTATGTTGGGACCGTTATCAAACCAATTATTGCCGAACAACTCGTGGAGGATCTAGACTTCTATAAATCAGATATTACAGCCCTTATAAAAGTGAATGAAACACTAAGAGCTTTACTACGACGACTGTTACAACGAATAAAGACAACGCTTATTTTGATATGGGGTAGGCTAAGGCAAAGAGCCTTAAGCTTTCGGTATCTAGGTGAACGCCTTATAACAATCCGCATCAATACCAAATTTGGCAATAAAGATGGTAACATCAAAAGCGAATTCTATGATCTCTTACACCAAGCAGATGCTCAGCGCCCATCTATGATATTAAAATTATGATAGAAGATCAATTGTAACACCCGTTTCTCTAGCCCTCTTTCTGACGTACTCTGAAATATCGTGATTACTTCTTGAACCGTACAACTTGCTTATGGAATACCATGTCAAGCTGCCTACTTTCTAATCGTTATATCTTGCAAACATTTAAGACCAATGGACCTCGTTACCGCTCTTTTCGTCTTCCCTAAGTTTCCTTCGCCCGCGTTGTATACAAACACTTTTTGAGGGTACCAAAGGGCCTTGGAAACGCAAGGAAACACAGCCGGAATAACACTACATTTGGCAATGGCTTTAGATTTTTGTAATTTGTAACGGCGTAACCTTTTAGTAGCCATCACATGATTTCCACATCTCAACATCCATACACGGACTTGGCAACAAATGGGAAGGACATTTTTGTCACGGACGAGAATGAAATGTGTAAACGCGTAAAAGAAGAAAGTAAGTTGTTGCTGCTGCTTAAGTACAAGTAAACGGATTGGGCAACAAAAAGGATATTTTGGGCACTTCGTATACATTGTAAGGACTTAGGCATTTTTTTTTTCGTTTTTTAAAAGTTTAAATACTATTTAACAATATGCATAAACAACAAAGGCTTGAGGTGGTTTAGTCTTCCAGATTCCTGAAGGCTTGTTGTAAGTCCTCGTAGAGTTGATCGAAATCGGCATTGATCTGAGCTTCACCAGTCTTGACGGGGTTCTCGAACTTCATAGAAGATAGTTGGTACATAATGTTGCCCATGGCCTCCCTGATCATGTTCCACATGATCTTGTTATCGGACTGGGCGGTGGATTCAATTGAATGACGTGCCATATCGTAGAAGGCAATGATGTTCCTCAGCATACCGACTGTCTTATAGAATTGGCAGAAACGATCGTATGAAGGAGGAAATCGTCGTTGAGCAGCTTGGCAACCTCGACAGTGATCTTATCGGTTTCAGCCAATGAAGCCTTACCGACGAGTTGTACAATTTCCGAAAGATCTTCTTCCTTGATATTGGGTTTCCTTGACCTTGGTCCTAAGTGGCACGAATTCAACAAATTTTTGTCAGAGAAATCATCTAGGGTACGTTTGTATTTACTGTACATACATTGAGCCAGTTTCTTATCCAAACCCCAGAACACCTGAGCAATACCAAATGTAGCAGAAGTGACAGGATCTGAGAAATCACCATCAGGAGGTGATAAAGCACCGACAATGGAAACGGAAGCCTCACGTTCGTAGAAGGAGGTCAAATGGGCACCCAATTAGCCAGGGTAACCAGAATCAGCAGGCGTTTCACCGAGACGACCAGAAATTTCACGAAGAGCCTCAGCCCAACGAGAGCTAGAATCAGCCATCATGGATACGTTGTAACCCATATCACGGAAATATTCGGACAAAGTGATACCGGTGTAGATGAAAGCTTCACAAGCAGCGACAGGCATGTTAGATGTGTTGGCAACATCACATGATCATGATCATGAGCGGTGTGTTTCATGATCGATTCGGTACTTCAGACATTTCGTTATCGCGTTCTCCGCAACCGACGTAGATGATGACATCCGAATTGAAGTATTTGGACAAGGCTTGTGAGATGACAGTTTTAGCACAAGGTCCGGGTATGGCAGAGGTACCAACTTGGACACAAGGGAACAACGAATCCAATACACGTTGACCGGCCAGAAGTTGATGATTAGCTAGCAACTTTTCAGTGGTTGACGTACAGGCCATTCTTGCAACACACTGTGTTTGCTGATCTCTCCATCGAATTCGGTTTTCAAGACAACATCCTCGACATGGTAGTTGCCAGATGGTGCAGTACATCGAACTGTACCCTTTGGCCGAGGTCCAACGATCATCTTGTGCTTGACGAGAGTGTTTTATGTACCAAACCGTACAAGTCACCTCCGGTAATGTGTGATCCAACTTTTACTGAGTGGGTTGATACAATCGAATGGGATAGAGCGGGCACATTAACACCCTTTGAAATGTAAATGGAGTTGGTCAGTTCGTTGATTACTTTCAATGGACGCGACCTAATCCAACTGAAAGTGGCTTGCCAATACGCTACACTGGAACTTCGACAGTGACGCCGGGTGTTTCTTCAAATGCCTGAATGGTGGCCATGTCACCTTCGAGACGATTGACTTCACCCACTAGCTCGAAGTAGCCGATACGCACCACCTAGTGCATAGCTGATGCAGACATGCATTCATGACCGGATGCGGCAAAGACACGTCCATAGATGGACTCCTTCTCCTCATCATCGAAGCACTTCAAATTGGACAAGGTGGTATTGGTTTAGCGTTGCTTGTTAGTGAATCCGTTAAGTTGAATTGAAATTGAAAATTTTCAATTTTTTCTTGTGATTTAGCGAAGGTGAAAACGTTGCGTTTCACGAACAGAACAAATACCTACCCTACAACAATTAACCGTCAACCAGATTGATTACACTGCGGTCGACGTCAGACACTCCTTCAGCATTCTGTATGTCAATGTGACAGGTATGATCATTATGTTGGTGGAGCCAGGATACCAATGCAGGTATCACAGACATAGCGAAGTCAAGTAAGACCGCCAAAGTTCGACATTGAAAAACTTCATTAGCTAGAATATTTGCAATCGCGTTTCCCTCAAGCTCTCTCAAAATGCCAGCTCCCATACAGAAACCGTAGAGCACCAATAGGAATGTTGTCAACGAGCCATTAGAGAAGCTTCTTCTGATGTGATTGGTTTCAAAGCGCCGCTACAAAGAAACCTCTGCTCTGACCATGAATGTAGGCAACCCAACATAAAGCATATAAAGCTGGGCTGCATTGAAGGACGAGAGGTGTCCGTGAGCTCTACGAGCAACAAAAAAGGGAAGAGCACAGGTTTTTCGGAAATGAAAAGAAAGAGGACGAGAAGCGGCCGATCAAAGAAATGGAAAGATGTCACCGCCAGAATAATGCTTCAAAGTTAATTTGGACAATAAAGCAAAGATGACAGCGCTATGAAGTCAGAATATTTTGGCAGAAGCCTGTAAGGTGAAAATAGACAACTAGTCGTAGAGTCGCAGTTGGTGCTGAGAATATGGAAACACTAATACAGCAGACTGTATATGGGCGATGATGCTCAAAATACCAAGAACAAACCTTTTACACTGGATGAAGGCGACAGAAAATTCCGTCCCGCCGGCCTAGTCGAAGTCAAAGTAACAGTGTCGGTGCTGAAGACTAGTAAAGCTGCTGGCGCAAATGGACTACATGCTGAGATGTTTAAAACAGCTGAAGATGACCTGGTTGGAAGCATGTACCAGCTCATCTGCTAAATATGGTCAGATGAAGGCATGTCCGAAGCGTGGGATCTCAGCATCGTTTGTAAAAATCATAAGAAGGGGACCCCATCGTGAAATAAGTCTCCTAAGCATCGTCTATAGGATCTGTTTCGCAATATTGTGCGAACGTCTGAAACCGTTCATGAACAATCTGGTTGGTGCGGTTTCAGGCAAGGAAAGTCCACTATCGATCAAGGATTCACTCTAGAAGAAGACCGGCGAGCTGCAGATCAACACTCAGCATCTATTCGTCGACTTTAAAGCTGCATAGGAAAGAGCTATAAAAAGCCATGTCTAGCTTTGACATCCCTGCCAAACTCGCTAGGTTTTGCGGGACAATGGAGAATTCTCGTTGCTCCATCAAGGTCGGTATTGAGTTAATCGAGACTTTCAAAGTCGTTTTAAACAAGACGACGCGCAGTTGTGCGACTTTCTTAATATCGGGCTGGAAAAATCATGCAAAGCTCGCTGGCTCATTACCTTATGTTAGTACCGCACCGTCTATGGCGCAGAGGTTTGCACCTTGACGAAGGAGGACAAAGAAACACTTGGTCGTTTTAAATAAGAGATACCGATTTGCGGTCCGGTTTGCTTTGACGCAGAATGGAGGAGGGCGTCCAATAACCAGCTGTAAGGGCTGTACAAGTGTTTAAAGATGGAACATCCGATGCACAGCTCCACCTCAAAGAGTCTAACCCTGTGGGACAGCGCAGCAGAGAACAACCGCATGTAAACCAACGCACGCAACTGTAAGAGGATCTCAACCAGTTGCAGTGTGGCATTGGAGGGGCTGGTGAAAGATGTTGGTAGCTGGATAGGAGGCCCAATTAATAGAAACTCTCTAAGAGCATTTTCAACAGACCAAAAAACAAGCTCATCGCGAGTGGTTGGACTAAGTTTTATACGAGAAATCTGCAAAAGATGCCTATGGTCTTCGCTAAGACCCTTAAAGCCATCAATCTTACTACTTCCACCATCCTAAGGAGCCTGGTCCTTATCGTCAAAAAACATGGAAATGAATTTTCGAAATAGGAAAAATATTGTACTCACTTCTCTTCTCGTGGATGTTGCTTATTATGTTCATTCATAGTCTCGGGCAGGAACAAAACAACCAGTCCGCCAAATAAGCTCCAAGCGGTCAGCAGCGTCATCAACAAATGGCTCTCGATTTTTGTCTGCAATAAAAAATAAATTCAATCATCCGTTCCTCCGCTGGTGTTGGAATATGTCCAACTCCTCTGCGATACTCACCAACAAAGATAAGTACGGTGTTGAGATTAACGCCAAACCAGCAGCAACATTGCATGCTCCAACTCCAACATTACGTATCGCCGTAGGATATAACTCAGCCGTATATACTGGCATAATAGTATTGCCAGCACTGATTGTAAATTTACCTGCAACAAAAGTCACTATTCACTTCCGACCTTAGACTAAGGCAACACCGTCTCTTACCAATCATTACAAATGTAATCTTCAACCAAAGTATATCGTCCCGGCCTTCAGTTATAGCCGCACATAAACATGCAATGCCAGCACAGACCAAAGTTCCACAGAATAGCCATTTCTTGCCCACCTTCATGATAATGTACATGGCAATGGCAATCGCAGGAATTTCGACTAGACCAGCTAGAGCCTACAGGAGAGGCGGAAGAGTAAAAATTCATTTCGATTGCAATCATCACAAAAAGGGTAACCAGCCTAAGCATATTCGAAATTTACGACCCCACGAAAAAATCACAGACACAGTTCGGGCATAGTGCCAACTTGAAAATTCCAAACATAGCCACCTCCACAATGACAAAAAATTAAAGAGAAACTTTTTTTAAAAAAAAAAAACTGAAACTGTGACGTTTCACACATGTGACGACGTACATGGCGATAAATTACAACATTTACGCACAAATAGAGCGCCACAGATACAAATACTCGAACGGACAATCTGTTAGCCTTCCATTTTGGCGGCAAAACCGTCAGAGTGCCTTCTTTGATTAGCTAATAAAATTATTAAAAGACGATATTGTCTCGTAAAATTATTAATTTGCGTTGGCTCCGATACATATCATAGAAAAACTGAAACGGTAAACACGATTTAGTGACGTCTGAATACGACTATAAAAGATACAAGGCTAATGAAAAAAAAAAAAATATATCTTTTCGGTTCTCGAAAATCTGGCATTTTGGAGCGTGTCGTTTCAATTGCATGGGGGCTGAAAAAAATGTTGATGTGCCTCAGGAGAGTCACGTTGGACCTGTAATTTTTTTTTAAAACATACCGAATTCAAGTAAACATTTCCCCCGAAGGTGTTCATATTCAATATCAGCCCATAGTAGACCAGATTCATGGTGAACCAGATGAGGAGGAAGCAAATCGTAATCCGCCTGAGATACCTTGAACGGAACAGACACATAAAATCCTGCGAGCTTTCCTCTTGCGTTGGAGGTGTCAACATTTTCTCGAAATTCTCCGGCAACTGAAGTCCATTAAATGCAGCTGCACTCTCGACAATCTTCTTCACCTCAGCTACGCGTCCTTTACACAGCAGCCAACGGGGTGATTCGGGAACAACAAACCTACAAAGAAAGTGGGTGGTGTAGGAGGAGATTTCATTTTTAAGAGCACACATCCGTCTTACCATAAAAAGCACAAAAATATTCCGGGTATCCCAATGCACAATTGCAATTTCTGGTAATCCTGTGTCAAATAGGCAATGCCCGAGATCAGCATGTACGAGATTGGCAGTGGAAACAAATTGTACATGCCGGCAATGGTCCTCCATTTGCCATCGACAAACTCTATGGCTAAAATTAGTCCGGCATAGGTCACCGAAACAGATACAAGCCCCAAGAGGGTCCTCAGCGTTAAGTACAATTCAAAGGAATTGGCAAAGTATAGGGCAAGACCTGAAAGTACAAAGAGCAAATGCGCATATTGATGGGTTGTTCGATGCAAAATCAGTTGTGCAGTCCGTATGGGGTGAGATGAAGGATTCCTCAGGACAAAAGAATGGTCGCTGTGATTGAGTGGAAATCAAATGTCAATGTCAATGTGAATGGGTTTGAGGGCAGAAGGTGATTGGTCTGTTGTAAGTTGGAGATGGATACTCGTATGGTGCTTTGCCAAAGGTTGTGGCCTTTAGGTGCGATGACTGGATATGCTCGTATGAGTATGCCGTATGTCAAATGTCATGAGCACTTTGGTTGGTGGTTTTCGTATTTTTAGATATCCAACCAACCATGTAAAAGGAGCGTCAATCTCTGACGCTTGACATTATTTTTGAACGACTGCAACTGAGAGCTGAGAAATGGTGTAGGAACGACTCTGTGCAAGAGTGGGGTTTTCCACAGTGAAATTGATTCTGACTCTTGGAACAAAGGTGTGGATATTCCCAGAAAGAATCTGCATGCTTGTTGTGAAGCCATTTACATATCCTGTATCGGGTATCTATATACTCGAATACAAGCAGCCACAGCTGCTGAATTAGCTTCTGAACCATAAAATTGATTGTCCCAGGATCTTAAGCTGTGTAGCCATAAGGTATTCCGTGAAAACGATAAGACGACTGGAAGTTAGCAAAACCTTTACAGCACTTCGTGCATGAGAAAAAGACTAGGGTGTTTCAAACTCTTCAAGATTGGAGGAAGTTGTAAAGGGTTTCCCTTTTTAGATGGTCACTCAATGCATTGAGACTTATGAATTTTGGAAAAATAAATCGTTTGGACCATAAGATATTCATCTTTGAATGGTGCATTGAGTAGGGTCCCAAACGTGATAAAAGGACCTGCTGACATTTAAACAGTACAAATTACATGTCGAAATTGGTTTCGACGATCCCCAGTATCTTTCTTGAGAAAAAAGGGATAAAGAGTATTTTTGCTGATGAAATTAACAAGCGAACCTACAGTAGGCATAGACTAAAAGGTCAGAAAAAAAAGCCAGGAATCCAATAAAGGAGTCGTACTTCCTATTACTGCCTATAGCAGAATTTTAGAACACATGACGATGCTGTAGCATTGATTAGAGCAAACCGAATATCATCAGTTTTGCTGACCCTTTCTGCTGAGAGACGACAAGACTTTCGCTGAATTTTTACACAGACAATGAACCACACATTTAGTCTGACTATACCCCCAACTCGTTAGACGAAGTCTATCTTTCATGAGCAGATAAGCAATCCTGGTGCCAATGAATTGTTTTGTGAATGATCGGTCGAGTGAGCGAAATAGGATGAAGTATCTGGGTCTATAGCCATAGCCAAGTTGCACTTAAGGTCTTCCTAACTCTTCTAATCTAGTTCGAAAATTCAATGCAAACTTGCAAACATTTAAGACCAATGTACATGGGTACCTCTCCTTTCTTCCTCCCTAAATTTCCTTCGCCCGCGCTGTGTACGAACTTTTTAAGGAAACACAAATCCCTTGAGCGCGCGCTGATTATAAAAAAATACAACTCTGAATGCAGTTGGAAGACTAAACTCACTACGGTTTGTTTGGGTACCAGGACGCAATAGCATCGCGAAAAATGAGAAATCTGATAAGCACGCTAAAAATCTCAAGCTTAAAGAGTTTCTCATGTCCCGAACCTATAGCATTACCTGCATCGTCAGCTAGGGCTTCTTTTGACAGTTGGATTTCACATAAGCATAACTGCGCAGATAGCTTGACTCTCCAAGATGCCGACAGGTCATACGAATGTTTCCCAATACCTCTAAGAGGTCCCTCATTGACGTGGCACTGGGGTTTGCTAAGCACTTAAGGGTGCTGGGCATAAGTGACACAATATCATGCAATACTTGGTATGAGAATGATGAGCTTGGTTGTTATCCCCTTCACCAATCCATCACAGTAACGTTCATGGTAATTGGAATTGCCTATACTTCTACTTGCCTTTGGATAACAAGAGCTGTGAAGTTCAGGGTGGTCGCCTTTTCCGAAGACTTTAAAACTAGACTCTTGATTTGTTTGGATCGAGGTCGTGATGTCTTTACGTGAAAGGTGATACCGCCAAACATGTGTTGCTTATGAAGGAACAAGTTGGGCAATGCACATTTCCTGAAAACTTTCAACATTAGTTCAATAAAAGTAGTCAGCTTCTTCCTGTGAAGAGAATAGGCTTAGCTCAAAGATAATTGACAGAAAGAGGCCATACATTCCTAGCGAAAATATCGCCGATTACATCAGAGGCTGCTAGGCATCACCCCAAATTCGGTGCATCTACAACATACCATACACCATACTGGATGCTAAGCATAGGCATTCGAAATGATGAGATCGCGAAGCAGAAATTCGACTACATTTGACGTTTTCGACGGAAGCGAAAAAGACGTGGACCTACAGTACTGCCTTGACGTACTCCACCCGTTTTTTTTTTTTTTTTTATAATTTACACGCGCCTAAGGGGTTTATGAATACCGTTATACTGTTGCCAGGGCGCGGGCGCAAAGATAGAAGGAGGAGAAAGGAAAGTTTGTGGTGTAGTGGTTTGAAACTCAGGTGTGTTTTGGTTTCGATATTGACTCTCCAGGGGTGGGAGTCCGAATAGGACGGAGAGATTTTTCTTCTCTCGGAATGTGAGGTTGTGAATTTTAACGGTTGTTTTGTGCTTGAAAACTCTACAACAGCCAAATCTACATTTCAGTGTTATGCCTTCACACGCAGATTTTTCTGACTGAGTTCCAATTACACAAATGAAAACTTGCTGTGGCTAGGATTCGAACCTTGACCTTCCGAGTGAGAAGCGATAGCTAGTACCACTACACCACGGCCACCCTTACATAAATTCAAATACTTCAGCTATCCCCTCTATTGTAATGTCGTTCTGATGTCATCAAATGAATCGCTGTATTGCAGTTCCTATGGAGAGCTTAAGATGTGCAGCGCACGAAGGCGTCATACGAGAAGTGGAGAACTATAAAATGCGTGCAAATCAGCCAGATTTAACTACCCACTCGAACGCAATGAGCGACTCTGTCTGCATCGATGGCACAACTTAGACAAACATTAGGGTTTTAATCCAATCAAGAGGACTACCCCTTATGGAGTTGCGACAAATTTTGGTGAATTTCTATAAAAACTTGAACATCTCCCCCTACAGATGTTGCTAAGGTCGTCTCCTCATATGAGGTGCGGAAAGGATGACATCTTTGGCAGGATATGGTAAGCATAACTTATATGACACCACGTCTGGCAACGAAGTTAAGCGTATTGACTCTGCGACGGGACGAAATATCACTAAAGCAAGTACACGGTTTCCTCATCACGATCAACTTAAAGCATGCATTCAGTATTCTGGACGTCCAAACATTCCGGGCAGCAAACATTGACTCGGATGACTACCCGATTGCAGCCAAGGTATGAATGCGGATCTCACAAGCGCCACAATAAAAAAGAACATAGAATAGGTGCAATCGCAAGAGACCGCCAGAATCTTCGCTGGACGCGTATCCGGAAATCATTAACTTATATATATGCCGCTAGCATCAAGAATCGAAAACCAGTGATAACGTTGTCAACATTCTATCAGAAACCCCGCAACTAATGTGCTGGGTTTCACCCGACCACCAGCAAGAAATCCTTGTTTTGATGCAAAATGCCAACACTGACATACAGCTAAACAAAATGCGTTCGAGCTGCATCGAAGGACGTGAACAGCTCGCGAACCATACGAGCAAAGGAGAATGGAAGACCATCGGCCTCTCCAGAAGAAGCAAATAGAAAGTTTATACACCAAAATCAATGTACGGAAGTATCAACGCGATAAGAACGGAACAGAGGCCTATAGAGATAAATAAGGAAACTAAGTAGCAGAGTCATAGTCGGTGCTGAGAATATGGAATAACTTCACCTGGCAACGTAAACCAACAATCCACCATGAAGCAGAATGGACCATTGAACTTAGACGACGAGAGCCAAATCTTCCGTCCAACTATTCAAAACTATGTGAGGATAGCAATATCTGATCTTAAATCCAACAAAGCAGCTGGATCTGACGGCTTACCGGCCTTGGTATTCAAACCTTCGGGAAGGGATTTTGTTGAGAGCAAACATGAACTCATTTTTAAGATCTGGTCAGAAGAGTGTATGCCTGATGAATGGAATCTCAGCATCTTTTGCGCGATTCACAAAAAAATAGCCACAAGACCCCGTTAACAGTCACAACTATAGACGCGTATGTCTTCTCAATATTGCATACTAGATTCAAGTGCGTACATCCTTCAAATGGCCGCCTCGGCTTCGTTGGCAGTGCTTCAAGCGGTCGGCCCAATTTTTAATGACTCGGTCCAATATGTGCGGCCACATTCCGGCAATAGCGTGTCGAATGTTGGCCTCGAGCTCATTCAAAGTGGTTGGCTTGTTAGCGTAGACGTAGCCCAAGAGAAAATAACCAAGTGGTGTCAAATTGCATGATTGCGGGGGACAATTGATGAACGTTCGCCGTAAGATGACCCACTCGCCAAATTTCTCCTTCACAACTTCGAACGCTGATGGCATCTAGCGTAGTCTTGTTGGATCCACAGCTCGGATATATCGCTGTCGTCGAACTCTGACCACAGAAAGTCGGTTAACATCGCTCTATACCTAAGACCAATGACGATAACCTCATTTCGAAAGGAATAAGGTCCGATGATGCCGCCATGCCATAAGCCGCACCAAACAGTCAATCTAAGTGGATGCATTGATGTTTGACCGAACACTTGTGAATTATGTTCGCTCCAATAATGGCAATTTCGCTTGGTGACATATCCGCTGAGCCAAAAATGGGCCTCGTCCGAGAAGATGATTTTTTGGCCAAAATCCGGATCTCCGGTCAACATTTCTAGCGCCGAATTAGCGAACTCACGGCGTTGTCTATGGTAGTCCGGCGTCAATTCTTGCGTCAGCACAATCTCACTCACGCTCAAACTTTTCCACGGTGCGACGAATTGCCTAGAAACTGAAGGCATGATGATGACCGACCTTACCCCGAAATTCACGTTGCGTATTTACAACTGAGCCGGAATTTCGATATTTTTTAATAATTTCCGCGCATTCGGAAAGCGTAAAACGGTGCGTGATGAAATGGCAGATCTTACTAAATATTTTGACAGCTGGATGTCATTCGTAGCTTTGACAGCTGCTGAAACATACGAGTAACATTTGGAAAAACTATCATTGCTATCTGGTCACCCTTAGATGTCTAGTTTTGGCACTCTGGTAAACTCGTCTAACTGTGTAGTATGACGATGGAGCACATTCGCTGCTCCCTTGATAACGACTTAGCAGACACCTTTGATGTCGAAAAAGGTTAAAGACAAGATGACGCCTTCTCATGAGACTTCTTTAATATCGCACTTCAAAGAATTGTGCGGAACTGACAAGCGAATACCGGAGGCATAATCTTTCAAAAGTCTGTGTAATTACTAGCGTACGCCGATGATTATTGACATAATTGGAGGACCAGTCCGCTGTCTGTCACCGGTGCGTTCGCAAGTATTGTAATGGAAGCTGCCAAAACTAATTTAGCGGTAAATGAGGGGAAAACCGAGTATATGCTGCCAACAAATGCTGTCAATCGACGAATTGGACAGAACATCTCAGTTGACAGCTGTAATTTCGAGGTAGTTAGGCATTTTGTCTCCCTCGGCTGTGCTATAAATTCTACCAACAACACATTGGCAGAAATACGAAGAATCAGTCTTGCCAATCGCTGTTTCTTAGGGCTAAAAAGGTAATTAAGTAGTAGGTCGCTATACCGAAAAACTAACGAAACTTTAGATAAGACCTTTATCATCCCAGTCCCACTTTATGGAGCAAAAGCACGGACCCCATGGTAAGCGGGTGATAGGGATTTTCCTGGACACGGGCACTATTTGGATCTACTGCTGTTCGGTATACGAATTGAACAGACGTCAACTAACCAACATACAACAAACTGTCTATGTACTTTTGTGTATGACAGTGATCATTGCGGACTTAGCACCGGAATAGCTATACCCAACGAAACTGCGGAATTAGAAGAGCTCGTTCAAAGGCATTCCTAGAAATTAGAGTAGGGTGTATTTGACACACTTCTCAAGAACCACCATCCAACAGAAATCTGTCCAACGAAGAGAATGACAGGTATCTAAAGCTATTAGACGAGACAATTAAACGAATAATGGACAAAACCATACCTCGGCAGCAACACACGGACAACGAAGACTTATTCCGCAGCGCAACCATTGACGCACTGCACCGACATAAAAGTAGACTGCCGTCAAGACTAAAAACCTTGTACAGACAGTTTTCTGACAGACTTAACCCGGAGATCATGACACTGAAGTCGTCGATCAAAAACCTCCAAACAACAAAATTCGGGCTGTAAACACCAGCAACCTGAATATGTTCCCGCAATTAAACAAAATATTTCAGAGGAAAGATCAAAACGACCTTTCGTGTCTTAAAATCGCGCAAACGATGAACAATGAGCACATACTTATAGCAACAGGCATTGCTCCGAATGAGACCGTTGATGTTGGCAGCTTCCTTGTGATCGAAAATCCACAGGAGAAGGTAGAGGCTGTAGGAGCGACTTTCCAGGAAGTGTACAAGGCGAATATTATCATTAGCCCGAACCATGACCTGGAAAATCGAGTCTTTGTGCACAATTTCTACTTTCAAAATGAAATAGTCAACTTGCGATTCGAGAGCTCGGGTTTCACCCAGTTCAGTGATGAGAATATGGCAAACAATGTCATCACCATCGATAGGGTACTATCCCTGTTAATTTCGAAGGAACAGCTCGAAATGATTTTGGAATCATTTAGAAGTAAGAAATCAGTGAAAACCGATGAAGCGGTGGACATTTACACCACCCTGCTTAATAATGACCATTAGCCAGCGCATTGGAAAACTGCGGTGGTACATCCCACCCCCAAAAGGGATAAAGATACTTCCAATCCGGCGAATCTCCGGTCGATCAGTCTTCTTCCAAACATCAGTAAGGTTTTCGAGAAGGTAATCAATAGAGTCCTGACTAAGTGGGTTGAGGGCAAACGTATAGTTCCGGGTAATCAATTCGGTGTCAAGGCGGGGCATGATGTCATTCATGTTGCGTCTAAACTGGTTTCTGATATCCAATGGAACAAAGGCAAGAACCAGTGCACTAGAGTCTGCCTGATTGACTTGGAAAAGGTCTTCGAAAACTCGTGGTTAGAGAGACTGAACAGGTTGGGCGTTAGTAAACCACTGCTGTATATTCTTTTTGATATGCTCTCCAGTATACAGTTCATCGTGAAGAATGACGAAGTGACTTCTGTTTGAACATTTAACATTAAAAACGGTCTGTAACAAGGTGCGGTAAATTCGCCGATCCTATTCAACATTTACACAAGTGATCTGATAGGTTCACTTCACCATGCCATAGCGTACGCGGACTACTTAATCGCGTACTGGTCAGGTCCAAAGATTGAGGTCATTAATATAATTTTGCAACGTGACTTCGACAAAATTCAGCGATATTGCGATGACTGGAAGCTGAAAATCAACTGTCAGAAGTCGGCAACCAATCTGTTTACGACGACTTTGTCTGGGGCCCCTAGGGATACCAGAAAGAATATCGTGGGGCAACAGAGACAGCCCCTTGCTTGTAGAAATGTGGTCAGTTATCTTGGGATTTGGCTTGATCAATATCTGGGCCAAAGGTGATTTTGCCATTACAAAGAGACTCTTTTATAACAGCCAACTCGATGCGAGGGTGAAGGTCTGCTACATGGCCCTTATGCGGCCTATGCTTGTATTTGGATGCCTCGTGTGGTTCTACGTGGAAAATATTCGGGTGTTTGAGAGGGTCTTAGGACCTATCTTCGCTTATACAGAACATCAGAGTCTGAGTACATAAAATTCTATCGTAATGAGGTCTTGTACAATAGAGTGAATATAATACAATAAGAGTGGACTATTTTATTATTAAGTTGACTCGAAGGCACACTGCAAGAGCAATAACCTCATCGGACAACCTGATCTCCGGGGTTTGCTACCCTAACTACTCGTATATGTATCACGAGAGAGTTCGCTTTTACTCCTTTATTCCTCCAGAAGCTTTCCTCTACCTAGAAAATAAAGATCTCATCCAGAACAGATTGGCGGTGCCGCAGGGTTCAATACCATCCGCCGAAAGACATTCTTTTTTCAGGCAACTAAAATCGCAAAAAGCGCAATTACACTAATAATTTAGTCTCCCGTTTAAATGCAGGATACCACCCATGGGCTCAAATAACCACTGAGCTCAAAAATCTTCCTTTCTGTCCCTATCCAATTTTCTTAGAAACATAACACGTGCTCACCCACTGTAAACGTAAGCTCTGTAAAAAAAAAAGCTGACTACCAGCTTGCGACTACTGTGATTGACTCTGTTTTTAATATTACTGACCCCGGAATTTTGTCCGGCTCCTTTTGTCCTAGGGGTTACAAAAAGGGCCTGGCCCTCTAGTTTGGGATTGTGTGTGGGGTTAACTGCCCAACCACGCAGAAAAGTAATTGTTACGAAGCGACCAATAGTCCCGCATAAGGACGGATTGACTGTTGACGACCCTGCAAAACGAACAAAGGACAACGACTTTCGGATCTGCACGTGGAATGTTCGAACCTTGAACAGGCCGCGTGCAGCCCAATAATTAGCGGAGACCCCAGACTGCTATACTTAAAGCAGATATCACCGCCGTCCACGAAGTACGGTGGGATAGGCCGGGAAAAAGAAAAACGAAAAACTGTGATGTTTACTACGGTGATTGCTATAGGGGACGTAAGCAGCATCTATCTCAAGAAGTCTTGAGCTTTTGACACGTGAGTGAACGCCTTATAACAATCAGTATCAAAGGTAAATTCGCTACCATCAGCCTAATATGCGCTCACGCCCCAAGAGAGGAACAGGACGATGTTAGCATACAAAATTTCTACGAGCTCCTCGTCGGAATTGGAAGACATAGCCTACACGACACCACGTCTGGAAATTGACTTAGGTTAATCGATTTCGCTGCGGTACATAACGTTGGTATAGCAAGCACAAGGTTTTCTCACCTCAATATTCACAAGGGAACATGGCAGACACCAGATCAGCAAACCGTCAACCAGGTTGATTATATTGCGATTGACGTAAGGCACTGCTTAAGTATTTTATATGTCCGAACATTCCGAGCGGCCAACATAGACTCGGACCACTACCCAGTTGCAGTCGAGGTACGTCTATGGATATCTCAATAAAATGCACATGCAACAAAACAACACAACGCTTTGCAGGCGGCGTTGCACAAAAGGACGAGAGGGGCTAGTGAGCTCTACGAGCAAAAGAGGAGGGAAGAATATCGGCTTCTACGGAGAAAAAAGAAGAGGAAATAGAGAGGTGCTACTCCAAGAATAATGTTCGGAAGTTTTACCAAAAGGTGAAAAGAACGTGTCAGGGTAATAACACCCGAACGGAACCCTGTAGAGATGAACAAGGAAACCTTGTAGTAAAGTCACAGTCGGTGCTGAGGAATACCATTTCCGCAGACTACAAAACGGCGAAGACGACACAAATCCCGCTGTTAGGCAGAGCGAACCATTCAATATGGACCATGCAAGTCAAGAATTCCGTCCACTCGACCAAAATGAAGAGAGGATAGCAATATCTAAACTGAAGTTGAACAAGGCTGCCGGGCAGGACGGCCTACCCGCCGAACTATTTAAGGTAGCAGGAGATGGCTTGGTAGAGAGCATACACCAACGTGTTTCCAAGATTTGGTCGGGTGAATGTATGCCTGATGAATGGAACCTCAGCATCGTTTGTCCGGTTCACAAGAAAGAGACCCTCTAAACTGCGCCAATTATAGAGGTGTCAGTCTCCTAAACATCGCATATAAGATCTTGTCTGCCGTATTGTGCGAGCTCCTGAAACAAATTACCAACGGTAAGTCCACAATTGATCAAATATTCACACTACGGCAGATCCTGGAGAAAATCCAAGAAGTTCAGGTCGGCACTCATCACATTTTTATCGACTTTAAAGCCGCATATGACAGCATCCACAGAGCTATATAGGGCCACGTCTAGTTTTGGCATCCATGGAAATGTTTCCGTTTGTGCAGGATGATGATGGAGAAAGCTCGTTACTGGATCAAGGTCGGTAAAGACCAAACCGAGACTGATGTCGAAAAAGGATTTAGGCAAGGCGACGCGCTGTCATGTGACTTCTTCAACATCAAACTTGAAAGGATTGTACAAAACTCACAAGCCAACAGACGAGGTATGATCTTTCAAAAGTCTGTTCAATTGTTTGCATATGCTGATAATATTGACATTATGGGTAGAACGGCAAAAATGGGTCTAAGGCAAAACAAAATATATGATGTCAGCAAGAAGGGACACCCAACATCGACGATTCGGCCAGAATGTCACAATCGACAGCTATAACTTTGAGGTAGTAAGGGACTTTGTCATCTGAAAATGACATCTTTTCAGAAATCAAACGAAGAATAACGCGAGAAGGCAACTGTGAAGTAAGGCTCTCTCCCGAACAACAAAGGAAAATCTATATAAGACCCTTGTAATCGGAGTCCTGCTCTATGGTTCCGAAGCATGGGCCCTTTCTAAAGCGGATGAAGATATTCTTGGTCGTTTTGAGGGAACAATTCTTCGTCAGATATTTGGTCCCGTATGCGTTGACGGGTTTTAGAGGAAACGATTCAACGACGAACTGCACATTGGGCGTTTGAGATGGTTGGGACATATAGAGCGAATGAACACCAATGCTCCAGCCCGTGGGATCTTCGGAGGGACAACGCAGTAGAGGAAGGCCTCGCCTTAGATGGCGCACGCAAGTGGAAGGGGACCTCAACCAACTTGGAGTGCGCAACTGGGGGCAGTTAGTTGAGGCCCAGGTCCATCCCGGACTGTAGCGCTGCTTAAGTAAGTAAATAAGACACCTGTGATGATATTATAGTTGTTGGAGATTTTAATCTCCCTCTTCGTTTATAGACGCAGTCGGATGATGAATCTTATGTCGTTGCCTCAAATGCTGTTTCAGATAAGGAAGTCCTCTTTACTGACTGTCTTTCTAAGGGCACAATTGGTGTTCTGAGGCAACTGACTATATGAAAAAATAGAGAACCAAAGTCCTAATGATCTATTGGCTTTACTCTACGGTGGTTGTACCGATGATATGCCACAAGTAGCAACATTTATTATACGAGTATCACTGCAAATAACCATGCTTCCAATATTTCTCCCACGCCAATTTTATCACTTCACTAAATTCCACGGCATAAGCGATTGATTTTCGTTGTTTTTTTTTGAAAGGAAATTGCTTTGTTAAGCATCAGATACTGTCAACTTCAAGTTCGACGATAACAAAATTTAACACGCGTGTATGTGTCTTTGGAACGGCATTGAAAATAAATTGCAACGTGTGGCAGTTTGGGCCACCCAAAAAGCAAAAGTTCAAAGTTGAAATGTCAGAAAGTAGGAGAAAATAAGCCATCACCTTTCCCAAGCACATTGCACGCCTGATCGACTTCCACTTCTACACAAAAAGCATGAACCTCAATCTCAAGTTCACATTTATTAAAAAAAAAAGAAAGGTAATCCATCACTTACCGAAAATTGTCTGCAACACTGCTGATATGAATAACATCGTCTTCCTTCCAAATTTATCTGACAAATATCCGGAAATGATGCCACCTGTTGCCACACCCAGCAAAAAGAACATCTCGGCAACATTCTTCAGATACTCTTTGTCACAGACTAAATCCCATTCGGATGTCCATGTATTGCCAACGTTATCGTCCTTTTCATATTCCCAGGATGTACATGCGATTTTTGTGGTTGTTGTGCTGGACGTGGCGTTGTATGGAATGTCTGGTAGATAGCCCTATTGCAAAGAAAATAGAACAATTTTGTGTTGTTTTATGTTAGGTGATGGGTCAGTGAACCCTTTTCAATCAAAGGATAGAGATTGGTTTCAGATTGCTTTGACAAAGGGGAATTTCACTTACCTTAATGCTGGACTCTAAAGGAAACGATAACCGATTGTAATTGTTGCTATTTCGATAGCAGTTATCCTCTGAATCAGTTATATTCCGCCACTCATCGACGGCAATGTGTCGCAGATTGTCCGGCCGACTGCACCAGAAATTTTTGTTTGCTGCCTGGAATTGAAGAGAACAATCGATTTGTAGAAACTCCTAACAATGTAAACTTATCGAGAGAGCAAAATTGTTACAAGTCTTTAAGGGCCTATGACCTGTAGAATCGATGGGTGTCCTTACTTCAGTTTCAAATAGACAAAAAGCAGATTCGCAACTCTAAAGGCATATGAATTTGGGTTCAAATTTCATTTTTCAGACTTCCAGTGTATCCTGAGACGCAGGCGAAAACCTGCCTAACAAAGAATTGAGGAAATCCAAGCGGTTATTCGGAAAGCTCCCCTGCAGCGAAATGAAGACTCTTCTGGGACATCAGTGCTAAGAAAAATCCACTCAACAAGCCCTGTAGTGCCAATATGTGCAAAACCCAATTCAGAAAATCGTCCAATCCAGTAGTAGTAGACACCAATTTCTCAGATAGCTCTCCGCTCGAATGTGGAGAGTCATCATCGTCCTAAGTCAAACCGACAAACTTTTTAGTCTCCAAGACCGAACGACATATTAGCAGCCGAATCGCAACTGACTTTAGATATCATCCTGCTTATGCCTGAGATAACCTCGACAAGTTGTATAGATCTGGTGTAGATTTCTGTTAGAAGATTTGTCAGTAGAGGAACGCCGCAAATGGCGTTCTATAGTCCTTTCTCGAGAGCTTGGCAATCACTGAACTACTGGAATTTGAAGCGGGGAGAAGAAAAGTGGTTGCTAATGCAGATGATTTTGCTATTGCTATCCAATGCGTCCGAAGGACTCCTAGAATACTCCTTCAACAAGCCAACAAGATGGGCAGACGGACATGGAGTGGGTGTATGCCCCAACGAAACTGAACTTAACATTTCAGAGAGAAACAGAGCCTGAAACATACGAGTACACTTATTCCTGGGTGGAAAGCCGTTTGATATAAATGTGGTCTACAGTCCTGCTTTTTTTTTATAATCAGCGCGCGATCAAGGGGCTAAGGTACCTTTAAAATGTTCGTACACAGCGAGGGCAAAGGAAATTTAGGGAGGAAGAAAAGACAGGTGCCGATGTACATTGTTTTTAAATGTTTGTAAGCTATAACGACCAGGAAACACAGAGATCAGCAGGGCATTCCATAAGACAGTTGTACGGCTTAGGAACGAATCACGATATTTTAGAATGTGGACTCAAGTGGGCTTGAGGGTACACTGATGAGCATTCACAACGAAACTGGTGATTCGGTAGAAAGTTTGAATGGACGGAATGTTACGGGCGATTTCAATGGAGCACTGGTGGTGGAAATAGCGATAAAACAGAGTGAGACTAAAGACATTATGTCGGTGTTCGAGGATGTCCCTTGGCTGAGTGATATTGGTATCAGGTATGAGTTTTATCGCAAGGTTTTAAATCCTACCTAGCAGGTGCAGAGATGTTTTAGGAACAGCTGACCAGATGTGGGCATTCTAATCCAATTTTGGACTGATGAAAGCCTTATATATTGTGGCCAGATCAGAGGGGATAAAATATTTCTAACATCGCTTGGGGAAACCTAGACATTTCGCAGCATTTTTGACGACGTCGCTGACACACATACCGAGAGTGGAAAGTTTATCGATTTCGACGATACAAGTGCCATTCATAGATAACGGCTGGGTGTTTAACTTTCGCTTTAACGACAGCAGACATGATTGAGTTTTGGAAATATGAAAAGCAGAGAGTACTGTCATGTGCAAAGGAATATATTGGATTAGAAGTAGCAGACAAGAGATCATTAATGAAAATTAAAAAGAGTGTCGGAGACCGAACGGAGCCTTGCGGCACACCAGCTTTATTTTGTGAATATTAGAGTTGAAACCATCCAAGACAACTTGAATTGAACGTTCCGGAAGGTAATTTCTAATCCATTGAAGAAGATAGTCGTCGATCCCAAAAGCACACATTTTCGACAAAAGAGCCTGATGCCAAACCTTGTCAAATGCCTTAGAAATATCAAGCGCAAGTATCTTGCTTTCGCCAGATTGATGTACGCTTTGGTTCCACTTTTCGGTGGATCTGTTGCTACAAAAACCATATTGCCGGTCATTGAGAAGTTTTCGTGTTTCGAAATATTTCATGAGCTGACGGTTTATCAGCGTTTCCATGACCCTGTAAAGAAGGGATGTAAGTGCAATGGGTCTGTAGGAGGTGAGAGATGAAGATTCGCTTTTTTTAGGGACGGGCTGGGCAAATGCTGTTTTCCATCTTCTCGGTAAGAGTCCTAAGCAGTAGGATTGATGAAAAAGTTTACGCAGTTGTTTTGCCCCTCTTCAGAAGAAGGGGAGATATACCATCTGGACCAGCGGATTTATGTATGTTGAGATCTTTTAGAACTCTTGCCACCGCACGAGTGCGAAAGTGGATTCGTCCCATTGAAGATTCGACGCACTCAAGTGTAGGAGGGGATAAAGCACAATCTGGGAGTGTTAAGCCCTCTGCAAAGTGTGCAGCAAGCAGATTGGCCTTATCCAAAGAGCTGACAGCTGGAATTTCATTGTAAATGAGCGTTGGGATGGAGGATGAGGCAGAATTTCTAATGTTTTTAACGAACAACAAAAAATGTTTACTACCTTTGGGACATGTAATATTTTTTGCCTCAGTTTTTGGTCGAATTGAAATTGCACACGATTGAGAAAGACGTTGCAGTCGTTTCTAGCTCGTTTGAACTTTTTTCGGTTTTCCTCGGTTAGGTTGGTCTTGAAGGACAGAAAAAACATTTCTCTAATCCTGACAGCCTCTTTACAGCTCAAGTCGTACCATGCCTTTTCTTTTGGTCTGATACTCTTCATCCGATGAGGGATAAAGCATCTCATTCCAAAGAGAATAGTTTCTGTGATCATGTCAGCAGCGGCATTCACGTCGTTATCGAGGAAACATAACGACCAGTTAAAATTCCTAAAGAAGTTGTTAAGTCCGCTCCAATTGGCTTTCTCGTATTGCCATACGGTTCTTTTAGGAATCTTTTCTCTAACTGTGTGGTGGGTGTACGGAACTTAGCTGATATGACACAATGGTCCGACGAGCCTAGAGGGGAGAGTACATCAACGCAGTACTTGTCAGGGTGAGAGGTTAAAAACAAGTCCAGGGTGTTGGCGGTATGACTATCAACGTCTGGTATGCGTGTGGGCTCATTTACAAGCTGGGTTAAGTTATTTTCCGCAGCGAAGATCTCAGCGCACCTACCTTCGGGTGGGCCGTGGGCCCCCGCCCAATTATCAAGGCTTCGCCCATCAATGACGTTGTCTAATAAAAAGCGGGGGTCGAGCATATTACTGGTATTATCGTAAACATTTTTAGATATTGCCTCTGAATGGTTGCTACGATTTGACCAGTTACAAGTTGCCGGTCATAGGTCTTGTTGGCGGCTTGACCACCGGTAGTCCATACCAGGACTTAAATCACGGTACCATGGGAGTCAGGAGCCCCCCGGATTTCGGTCCGGGCCTGACTTGTTAGAGGTAGGCCCCCTTGTGGGAGCGTCATGGTGGCTGTGGTTTAAATCCCAATTGCGGGAAGGGTCTTCCTGTTGGTTTAACCCATTGTAGAGTAGCAAATAAGTACTGGGTGCTGTGACCCTAATTATAGCAAGGGGTTTTAGGTCGGCCTTGACTCATACCAAGGGTGGAACTTGTGCCTCCAACACAGTTCCGAAATTGTATCAAAATATTTGTGGCGAGCGATGGCAAGGCGTATCCTTGCTCTCTATGAGCATCTCCTAAACATAAGGTCTTATGACAGGTGGTTTACGTTAAAAATCATGGAACGTTCTACCTTCGGGTGTTGTCTGTCCAGAATGTTGGAGCCACCCAGAATTGTGTATATTGAAATTGCCCGTATTGACGATTTCAGTATGAGGATACAGGGATACAATTCTTTGAATGGAGTCAGACAGCGCCTCAAACTCGTTAGAGATCGAAATCCAGTTTGGGGCTTCTGCAAATAAAGCAGTAGTGGATAATTTGCTTACGGAGATGGAATTTCAACCACATGAAATTGAATTCCGGATTGGAACAGGTACACTATATTGTGGTGGAATTTGGTAAGCTACATCAGTACGCACATAAATGGCGAGACCACGATGGGGAAAGAATAGTGGCACTAGTTCGTAGCCAGGTACCTTCAGATCAGAGTGTTCTGAGAGGTGTGGGCGGGGATCTACCCGTGTTTCACTAAGTGCTGGTCGGCACTTAGAGACGTGGACGTACGCAGAAAAGTGATTACTTTTTAGCCCGCGTATATTGGCTACGTCCACCCTGAATTCCCTAGTCATAAACACAGTAAACACAAACACCGACGATACTAAGCAAGGCTGCGAAGTGAAAATTCTGACGATGGTTTACCAAATCAAATTGCTGTAGGTGTTATGCGTTTACAACAATATGAAACAGTGCACCAACAGAATTTTCACACACAACCCGCTGACCATCGGTTGTTATATGCACTCAGTTACCGCCCGTACCGTAGGGTAAATACAGTAAAGGCAGTGACCGAGTGCAAGCAACAGTACTACGACCAGGAGCAGGAGAGGTGGGATACCCGTACTGCGTGATATTTTTGTTTTTATAATTGCACTGCACTATGTTTTAGTTTTTTTTTTTTTTTTTTGTTTTGGTGTGCTTAGCTCACTAGCTAGACGTTTCGGTCCTAAGACTATTACTGACGTTGTCTGGTGGACTTCCTTAAATAAAGCGACAAATCATGGTAAGCTTAGCAAGGTCCATTGATCGCCAATGATCACCATATTTGTGTATTAGCTTAGCACTTTTAATTACTCTCCGATTCCCTGGATACTATCATCTGACATCCGTAGACATTGCGAGTACAGTCTTGATACAATCTCACAGTGGGCCAGCAAGGCAATTGAGCCTGCTGATATCCTCAATATGTACGGGATTCCTCGACAAAGAGTAGACTCCCCCATACCCCGGTTAAACAAAAACTCCTAAGTCGCCTTTCCTCCGAGGCCATTCTGGGAGTAAGATGGATTATTGGAGGACAACTGGACCCATTTCCACACCGACGAATCAAAGACTAGTAGCGATGTGAATGAAGATATTTTCCCTGACAAACTTAATCTTGATCTCCCGTCTGTCTTCTGGATTACTTTATCGTTTTCCAAACGGATTATATTGGCTAGGAAAAACCTGATATACACTGGAAAGCCATGCTGCATTCAAATCACTGGAATCAAGTTTTTTTAATCTCTAAGCTAACCCTATATTGCCCCTCATCCCTTAAAAAGATTTCGGACCAATCACGTTTGTTAATTTCGGGGAATTGTAAGACCGATCAACTCCCCAAACAAGCAACTACGAGCACTCTACTTTTTGCACCAGAACATGGTACTTTATCTGCACCAATCTACTTCTCTTTTTATTAAGCGTGGAAATGTAACGCGTGTGACCTACATGTTTGGACCTTAGAAGCATTTTATTGTGAGGCCAATTATTTTCCATTTTATTGTGAGGCCAATTATTGACCTAAGATAAGGTTATGCTCTACTGCGTTGTGCCTCTGGGTTGGAATCGAAAACTTTCCGAGTCAGGATGCTGATGTCTATGCGCTCAAGGTGATCTAGTCATTTAAGCGGGTTATCCGAGCTTTTTTGATAAAGTCGGCATCAAGGTATAGCCCTTACAGTTCGCTGTTGAAAAGTCTCCTCCATTCTCCATTGATGCAAACAGGACCGAAAATTATTCGAAGAACTTTTCTCTCGAAGCACCCGAGAGCATTTTCATTTCGAAGTAGGGCTGGGATGTTCAGTGTCTTGTATGTTGGCTACTTGAGAGAAGGCTTTACAGCGTCATTGCCTTCTAAGTTCAAAGACGAAGGAAGCATTAGCAAGAGTGATTCTTCGCATGATTTCTGCTCTGGTACCGTTGTGGATGTTCATAGTTTAGCTGTGCTAGATAAAGTTCCCGGCGTCGGTGTTGTATGTCCCTCTGTGTTGACAGTAGATACTCGTATCTTGTTTTTCCTTTGTTGACTAGTAAAGCAATCTTTGCAGCTTCTGCTTCGATAGTCGCAAGCGCTCCACTGAAAGCACGCTATGTTTTTCACATGTCAATGTAGTCTGCATATATGAGCAACTAAGCAGACTGTTGAACGATGGTGTCTCTGGAGTTGACTTCAGAGCTTTACCGAAATTCTACAAGAACGATGTTGATTTCAAAGCATCGCCTTTTTTGAGTCCTTTTCTGACATGAAAATCTTGGTTTTGTCATTACCGACCAACACATCGAAGGAGCTTGGCAGGGATGCACAAAACATGACATGGCTCTGGGTAGTTCGTTTCTAGAGATGCTGTCATACACGGCTTTGCAATCGATAAAGAGGTATCGATTTGCAATTCTTGAGTTTTTTTTTCAAAGACTCAAAGACGATGAGGAGCTTAATAAGCTACGAGAAGCATGCAGAAAGAGGGAGGAAATCATTTCACTGAAGCGACGACTGAAAGAGCTGCAAATGGAGGATAATGAAGAAAATCACAGTCAGAGATCACATGTTTCGCAAAACTTCAAGGACATGGAAGACTTATTGTGTCCATTTACTGGGGATGACAACTTTCCCATTGTTCATTGGGTAGAACAGTTCGAGGAGAACGCCGAAAGCCTTCAACTCAACGATCGAACCAAGTTCATTTTCGGAAAGAGGCTCCTTGGTGGAACAGCAAGGCTTTTCGTAAGATCTTTGAAAATACGAAATTGGACAGATCTCAGAGATGCACTTTTGGGTGAGTTTAAGCGCACTGTTACGAAAGCGGATATTTTTAGTGAGCTAAGTGCAAGGAAAAGACGGCGTGAGGAGACATTGCAGCAATATGTGCTCAGCATGCAGGAAATCGCATCCCATAACCCCATAGAAGAAGAAGATTTGATTCAATTTATAATCAAGGGCATTCCAGATTCCGAACTCAATAAGAGCATGCTGTATAACGCAAACAACATCGATCAGCTAAAAATAGCACTAAGAAAATACGAAAAGTACAAACTCAACAGTCGCGATCATTTCCCGCTTAAATCAAGCACATCCCAGTTTCACAACAGCAGCCGAAATAATCAAAAGAATAATGCATTCAAGAAAAAACAATACACCAGTAATGCACCCGCCAATGTGTCATGTGCAAAAAAAGAGTTCACGTGTTTTAAATGTGGTGTTCGTGGGCACATAGCCAAAAATTGCTCCAGCAATAAACCAGTTTTGATTGTCAGTGAAAGCAACAACAGCAGTCATCACCCACAGCTAAGCAGCGCTGATAACAACGAAGACGTTTTAAATGTAAACAACAACGTGTCTAAGAGCAGTATCGGTCGTATCATGCCAAAGTGTAGCCCAATTTCTAATCATTTTGAAAAAGAAATTTCCTACATATTCACCGATGGACATTCCGAATGTGCGTGTACTTTGACGTCGCTCTTGGACTCATGAAGTCCGATAAGCTTTGTGCAAGAAAAGTTCCTTCCGCAGACTATGATTTCACCATTGGATGAAGACAGTCTTACATACAGTGGAGTAAACAACAGCCCGCTTCAAGTGTTGGGAAGTGTCAATTCACGTATATTTTTTGATAACAATAAAACTAATTTATGTTTACTTGTAGTGAAAAATCAGTCAATGAGTTATCCAATCGTTTTGGGGAGAAATTTCATCGACAGGATTGGCATGGTTTTAAAGAAAGCAGACAAGAGTGATGAAAAAAAGATCGTATTTTGCCAGTGACAAGCAGCGACAGGTGTAATCGTTCTTCAAGTTCATTATTGCCGTCATCAAGTAGTTCTGCAGAAACGCTTGCAAATGGAAAGGATTTGTCGTCATCATCTTTAAGTCAGTTTCGCAGTTCGCAAGTTGATTATGTAAGTACGTCTTGTGAAGAATCTTTGTTTGTAGAACAAATTTTGAACATTAATGTTTATGAAAACAACGATTTTGATATAAAAGTAAATCCAAACATTCCAATAAATATTCAAGAAAGTGTGAAAAGAATAGTCAAACCAGCTTTTTGTGAATCTGTTAGAAAACATATTTGTGTAGAGAGTCAGTTCAAAATGAAGATAGTGTTGTATAAGGATGCTCCATTTCATAGTTCACCGCGAAGGTTGCCATATTCGCATAAAATCGAGTTAGAGAAGATTCTTAATGATTTATTAAGCCAAGGTATAATACGTGAGTCTAATTCAGAATATGCTTCACCTATTGTTCTCGTCGAGAAGAAAAATAAGGAGCATAGGCTATGCGTAGACTTCAGGGAGCTTAACAAAATTACTCTTCGCGATAACTATCCCCTGCCTTTAATCGAGGATAACATAGACCGGTTAAAAGATAAGAAATATTACACCACGTTGGATTTAAAAAACGGTTTTTACCATGTGCCACTTGAGGAAGAGTCAATGAAATTCACGTCGTTCATTACACCGAATGGACAGTATGAATTTACCAAAATGCCGTTTGGGCTTAAGAACGCTACGTCTGTTTTCCAGCGTTATATAAAGCACATATTTGGTAAATTGATATTGCAATCGAAGATCTTGACTTATTTAGATGACCTTCTTATAGCGACGGAAACTTTAGAAGAACACCTAGATATTCTTAAGGAAGTAATTAGTATCGTCGTTAGCAAAGGCTTAAACCTTCGATTAGACAAGTGTGTTTTTTTAAAAAGTGAGATCACGTACTTGGGCTATAAAATAAACGAAGCCGGTATTAGTCCGAATGAGGTTAATCTTTCGGCTATTAAGAACTTTCCGCTACCTACTTCAACTAAAGACATAGCTTCCTTGGACTTTGCTCCTACTTTAGGAAGTTTATACACCAATTTGCTAACATCGCAAAGCCTCTGTATGATTTATTGAGGAAAGACACTCCGTTCACATTTGGTCTTAAGGAAATAGAAGTCTTTAATTTGTTGAAAACCAAATTGATTTCAGCACCTGTTCTATCAATTTATAGCCCTAATAATCCAACAGAACTCCACTGCGATGCCAGTTCGCATGGATTTGGTGCAGTCCTACTGCAGAAACAGAGCAATGCCAAGTTTCATCCGGTGTTTTATTTCTCGAAGCGAGCTAGTGAAGCTGAAAATAAATTCCATAGCTATGAACTTGAGACCTTATCCATAGTCTATGCTTTGAGGCGGTTTCGTATATATTTACTAGGTATTCCATTTAAGATCGTCACGGATTGCCAAGCTCTTGTCCTGACGCTTAATAAAAAAAAAAATTGAATCCGCGAATATCAAGATGGGCGTTGGAGTTACAATCCTATGATTATTCAGTTGAGCACAGGAAAAGCGATCGGATGTCACACGTTGATTCTTTAAGTCGATCTTTCAACATTTTGTATGTGGAGGACGAATCGTTTGAATTTGTTCTAGCCGCCGCACAAAAACATGATCCAAAGATAGTTGCAATTGCGGAAGGGTTGAGTACTTCCGAAAGTCCACACTATGAAATGGTTGATGGACTAATTTATCGAAAAGTTAAAGGCAAGATTGTTTTTTATGTTCCATTTAACATGGAAGATCAGGTTGTTAGAACTCATCATGAGTCACTTTGTCATCTGGGTGGAGACAAATGCTTTGAACATTTATCCGGGACTTATTGGTTTCCAAACATGAAGGAGAAGATTAGAAAAGTTATTAAAGGCTGTCTTAAATGCATTTATTTTTCACCGGACTCTGGTAAATCAGAAGGAATCTTACATCCAATTCCAAAAGGAAAGATCCCATTCGATACGCTTCATGTTGACCATCTAGGCCCTTTTCCTTCATCTCATTGCAACAAAAAGCACATTTTAGTAGTTGTAGATGGTTTCACCAAATTTTCCAAGCTGTATCCAACTAAAACCACTTCGAGTAAGGAAGCTATAGAATGTTTGAAAACCTATTTCGCAAATTACTCTAGACCTAACCGAATAGTTTCTGACCGTGGATCTTGTTACACGTCAAACGAATTTGCAGAGTTTTTAAAGGACAACAACATACAGCACGTCAAGATAGCAACCCACTCACCGCAATCTAATGGTCAAGTTGAGCGGCTGAATAGAGTGATAACACCAATGCTTGCAAAACAATGCGAGTCGTTTACCACAAGTAATTGGGACAAAAACTTAATAAAAGTTGAGTTTGCTATAAACAACAGTGTGAATCGTAGCACAGGTTTTACACCCAGTAGTTTGCTATTTGGTAGGGATCAGAAGGGAAAATTCTGCGACAAGGTGAAAGAGTTTTTAGCGAACAACGTTGATTCTGAAGAAGAATAAAAGATATTATGATAGCCGTCATAAAAATCCAACAGCTTATAAACCAGGAGACTATGTCATGATCAAAAACGTAGATACAACACCAGGCGTAGGCAAAAAACTTTTGGCCAAGTTTCGGGGGCCATACGAGGTGAAAAAGGTCTTGAGGAATGACAGGTATATTATAGGTGATATTGACGGATTGCAATTAACAAGATTGCCATACAAAGGTGTATGTTCTCCGAACAATATGAGGTTATATGCGATGCCAGAAGCTGATTTAAAGACTGGTGAAAACGACAAAGGAATAAATAATACTTATAGAACCGACGACAACAATCACATTTGAATAACGATCACCTGAAAGAACAGCTGTTTAATTAAAAAAAAAATATATATTTGTTTGTACCTGTCAAAATGTCGATGGATATTTCTTTCAATGTTTGAAACGATATAATTAATAATGTATCTTAACTTTATTTGTTTTGTATTTCAAAGATATTCGACTTAAAATTTCTAAATTTCAAAAAATTCATGAGATGACAAATTCAGTAAGAACGATTAATTGTTTTCAATGTAATAGTTATATAACTTTTCATATGTATCAACAATCATTTGTAATATTAAAAATATCAACTAAATGTTTACCTTTAAAGTTTCAATAAGAAATTACTCTTAGGTAAAGAAGATTATTGTAAAATATGTATTAAACAAAATGTAATGTATCTTAAGAAAAAAAGTTTTATGAAAATTATGTGTAGAAAAGATATTGTAATCGGGTCGATTATGCGGTCAGAATGGCCGAGTTGTAGGCATTTTTTTTGTAAACTACTGTAAGTGTTCTCGTATAACACATACTTAAGATTGTCAGAAGTAAATGTTAACCGAAAGTAAGAAACTATTGTCATAAGAAACTATTGTCATATCGTATGATGCTCACACTTTCTCATTTCTTTTACATAAGCGTACCGCTTCATATGAAAGTATAAATACAACCCGTCATGTCAATTTTCCTTCTTCTCAATAAACTGTCGTAAGTAGCACATCTCCTCTCAAGTTGTTTCATTTGACTCGCTCTCCTATCCTACAGGTCTTAGGCATTAACTTAATACGGCAGACGGACATATAAATGCGATGTTGAGGAGACTTTACTAATCCCCTGTAATTGGTGCAGTTTAGGGGATCTCCCTTCTTTAGAATCGGACAAAAAATGCGTAGGTTCCATTCGCCGAACATACTTTTGTCGACCCTGATTTTGGTGATAAATCTGTGGTAGTAATCCCATCGGGTTCAGCAGGTTTGTTAGACTTAAGCTTGGGAATGACTGTCCTGTCTTCAACTTGGCCAGGTGGACGGAAATGCTGTCTGTCTTCCTCTAAATAGAATGGTTCATTTGGTGGGATTTTGTCTGCAGTCTTTCCAGGTTCTCATCACCGTTTTTGCAGACCTCAGTTCCAGCTCTACAACTTTTGCATGTTCGTTTTATTTTTTCATAAAATTTCTGAACTTCGTTCTTCTGGCAGCACCTCTCTAATTCTCGAGCTCTTCTTCTGATCTTTCGTTTTTCTTATAATCAACCTATGCCCTTCCCTTGTTTCCTATTCATAGAGCTCACGAGCCCGTTTCGTTCTTTTTTGCAGGACCGCTCTGTACATCCGCTGTTTTTCCAGATTTACTTGGCTGCATTAGTCACCGAACCAGGGGTTTCTTTGTTGGGGCGGGTTGAAACACAGGATATCAGAGACAGACTCTCTGATTCCACCTAAGTAACGATTCTATTGATCCTCTCGGCTTGACGGTCTCTTACGATTGTAGCTGTTTGACGTTAAAAGTTCTTCATAATGGTTGAGTAGCTTTTGGCTATTACGGATATCCGCATTCATATCTTGGCTACAACAAGATAATTGTCCGAGTAGATATTAGGTGCTCGGAAAGTTCGGATATCCATAGACTGGATGATCGCCTAGCGTTGATCACAATATGATTCATTTTACGACAGAAACTACGTGTTTCATGATGACTTCTTCTAAATAATGTCCGAAGATGGGTCTGCTGGTTCGGAAAAGCAATAAAGCAGATATTCGGTTGTACTACAATTGATTCGTTGCCTTTATCCCATCATTAAGTGTTGCCTGATGGGCTCTGACACCGTTGCTTAAGAAAGTAATATCATCGGCGAAAAAACAATAGCCGTTTCGGGGTCCTTTATGTGCTATTTATATTGGAGCAGAATTGAAGTTCCTGCACGACATTAGAAAGCAACGAACTTTGTACAACGCCTCGGTGTACTCCACCCTCAACTTCGAATTCTCCGGTTATTCCCGCTGTGTTATAACAACGATAGTTATAGTTTTAATATGATCATGATCGCGTATCATTCTCGGGTCTCGCGTAACTTTGAAATCGTTGCGCCGACCAAATTAGATCCCTAGGTACTCTATTTAAGCCTTTACGCTAGTCGATGAAGGCGTTATACGGATCTGTAGATGTTTCTGGACATCCGCCTTCCACAAACCCGCACTAACAGCAATGGAGTTATTGCATTATCAACAATCTACCACTCTCTTGTATATTCTTTTAGTTTGCGATATTAGGTTAGTTAATCGGAAGGTGTTTCAGTTTTTCGTGTCGCTTTTGACTTTATACAGTGCAACTTGAAAGCTCTGTCTCCTTTGGTTAGAAATTTTGTGGGCTGTCATCATTTTATTGGACATAATCGCGAGACATTTAAAACCAAAATTTCCAATTGGGGGTATGTGATCCGGCCCGAAGGCTCACCTTGGTTAATTTTTATACTTTTCGCTAAAATCTGTTTCCGTAAATTCAGCCGTTTTCTCCTCGTGCGCAACAGCCGAGGGAATGGTACTACGCACAAATTCTTTGTTAAGTAACGCTTAGGAGTCTGTCGTGCAATTTCCTTGCAATTCCCCTGCTTTGATCTAAGTGATAACGGCTAAGAACCTCCGGTTTAAAGATCAAGTAATCACGGACGCCAGAAGCCTTGGTCTAGTAAACTGGAAGCAATGTTCCACGACCGTGGAGGGTGGAAAGCGGCATTAACTCAGTCTCAGACCCTCCAAAGGTCTCCGGCCGGATAAGTAAGTAAGTAGAGGCTAAGCTAAGAATTTTGACAGGCCCGACGTCATTGATAACAACATTTTACATTTTAGTACATATGGTAGAGAGTTGTAGAAAATTGGAGGAGATACATTTTGCCTTCATAGTCTTTAATGTGAATCTATGCTCCGACAAGTCACCAGCCACGAAGTTAAGGATCGGTAATATACCATATACTTGTGTATTGGAAGAAATAGTTAGTACGAGTAAGGCCGCTATTACTGTGAAAAATATAGCACCTGGGAAGAGAAGTGTTTGTCCTAGAAATGACATAAATAAATGAACATGAATAAATTCTGCATTTTGAATAGCCCCACAGGAAGAAGTCCGGAGGAGTCATTTCTGGAGATCTTGGAAGCTAGTCCATGTCATGTTGAGGTAAACAAAGTGCCCCAAGATCCACTGATACAGATTGCCATCGACCGGCTCCCCAACTTTAAAGCAAAATTTCCAGTGATGGCTTTGGAGTAAATACCAGCCCACACAGTCCATTTCTCATTGTGCAATTGTGTTTCATGAATTATGTGAGGATTATCGGTTCCCGAAAATCGTAGAATGACCACGATGTTTTCCATTATAAAGCGTCACTATTTCGGCGCGTTCTCTCGGTTTCCTTCTTGACGTTTCCAAATCGTGGTTACTGAAATCGATCGGAGAATAGTCAAAGTTATTAGACTCTTCTATACTGAAGCTCTAGATGGCGCCATTTCTTAATGGTCTGATTGGGTTCTACGAGTGCGTTTTAACACCGGGTAAAATTAAGTCTTCATAATAGGACCCATGAAGTCCAGATCAATTCACCATTCCTATTACAGCCCCTAGTCCATTAGGATAGTAAGAAATCTCATCGATACCTTTCATTACATCCAACTTGAGAAAGTCGCCTCAAGTCAACACTAGGAGCACAATTTTCACAGACTATGTGCAATTAGAATACTTCCATAAGCCGATAACATTAACATCATTGCCAAAAAGCAACTTGTTGTCACGTGGGTAAGAATAGAGACATAAGGGACAAAAATAGGTTCACTTGTGAATGACGGCTATTTAAAATATACTTCAACAACCTACAACGTCACAGACAGGATGTCACAACAGACAGCCTTAACTTTAAAAGGGTTAAGGATGTATCTCGTACCTTGGCCCCACTATTATCTCTGACAATGACATCTCATCAGGAATCAAGCGAAGAGGAACACTTGGTAATCGCTGTATCTTCCTCACCATGCCACTCCTGTTCTATGGCATAGAAACCTGGACATTTGTGAAAACGGTTGATGATACCCTTGTCGTTTTGAATGCAAGATTCTTCGAATGATTTTTGGTCCCGTTTACGTCAGTGAAATTTTGACGAGGGAACATAGAAGCGAGCTATATGTTCGACGAACTAAACGGAAAAGTTTGCCTAGCCTGATATGTAGGACACGCCAAACACGTAGGACACGCCAAACAAATCGGTATAAACTCTCCGCTGCTAGGTATTTGATTTCTGCCTGAACGGAAAACGCATTATAGTTGGAGCGTTTAGAGGAAGACATCAACCATATTGAAGTGCACAACTGAAAGTAGTTGACTGAAGACAACGCTAACCGGAGAGATTTATTGATTGAGGCCCAAGTTCAGCCCGGAATACATCGGCAACTTAGTAGATAAGTAAGCTTGGTAGGCCAAAATTGGGACTGTTGGATCCAGCTATTCTAGGCCTCCACTTTTTTGTTTTCAAAGAATCGTGCAGGGATCAGATTATGACGTGTATATCCAGTATATTTGGGGCAGTTATCGATGAGCAGGTCTCGGATTTGATAGCCATCATGATGTTCTAGTTGTAAGGGTTTCTAAGTGGATCATAAGTGTTCTTAAGCTGGGCTCTTTCCAGCCATGTTTCCGCTTTTTAATTGGATGACTGCAGTATCTACTTCATTGCAATACATGTCGCGTTAGCAGACAGCTATAATCCTTTCAAAATGTACAAACTCCCCTGATACTACAACAATTTTAGGGGCTATTCCTGGAAACAAATAGTACTGGAGGATAAGTCATACTTGGACCTCATTTTTGCGGCAGTTTGATGCATCTGGTGTCTCGCTTTTGCATGCATTTCTCACGTCTTCTTCCGGTAGGATTCCGAAGAGCAGGTCGGATGGCAGTTTCATCTCCCTTCCAAAAAGCGAGATTGTTTGATGGCTTCTTGTTGAAATACGCGATAAGCCATCGCAAACAGCGGGAGGCAGTCATCCCAATTAAATTGTAAAATCGTCCCGTTCATCCTCTTTACAAGACTATCCGACTGCGGATGCAAAGTTGTAGTTCTTGTTTTGTGAATTCCCATGATTCGCATCATCTCTTGGAAAAACCCAGCCTCAAAGTTTCTTCGTTGGTCGGAATGCAGCTCCCGTGGTACTTCATCTACTAGTTTTCTGACTACAGATTTGGCCGTCTGGTCGGCGAGCGGAAAAACTTCAACCCACTTTGTAAAATAGTCGTTTAGAACCAGAACGTATTTGTTGCTTCTTCCCAAAACGTCAACTGCTACTCATTGCAACGGCTCGCCGGACCAACATAGCTCCAGCTCTGCCCTCGTCTTGCTTCTAGGGCTTTGTTTAGAGGCACAGATGTCACAAGCCTTGCAATCTTAACCTGCGCCGACCCAATAAAATAGTTTATGGATTTTCGCGAGGGTTTTTCTTGATCCAAAAAGTCCTTCAAAAGGTGTGTTATGGAACATTTGGATAACGGCCGCTATTTGGCACTTGGGTACAATAGCTAGCAACCGTTCACGCTCACGCTGCAAAGTGGGTAGCTACTTTCTACACAGAATGCCATTTTTTATCACCACAGCACTAAACTGCGCCCAATAAGCCTTAAAAAGGTTGTTCTCACCGGACACGCATTCCCAACTTGGTCTTTGTCCTTCGTCGAAATGCGATAGAATATCATCGTTCGTTTGTGCTAGCTTCAACTGCTCCTCGGAGTCCAATTCGCTGTCAATATCCTGTCACCATCCCATTACAGTGATTACATCCTTCATCACATGGCCTCCGAGACAGAGCATCCGCGTAAACGCGCTCGGTGTCTGAAAACGATAACGTACGTCAATCTCAGGTAAAGGTACATAATTGGGTTGCTAACACTGTTGCGTATAACTCCACAGGCAAAGTAGACTTACCAGAACCCGGATTAAAACTAGCTTCCGTCGTGAACCAAGAGCAGCAAAGAGAAAGCCGACCACAGGTAGATCAACTTCAATCAAGCGGACAGCAGAGTGTTACAGTGCTACCACCTCAACATTTCTCATCGTCGCCTATTGCGCATTCATCCTTTTCTACTCATAAGAATCGAAGTTTGACGAGGACCAACCTTGCTGCCCGACATTTATCGAAGGAATTGCATAGCTTCAGTGGGAATCCGGAAGACTGGCCTTTGTTCATATCAAGCTTTGAACATATGACCGAACTTTGCGCGTTTTCCGATGAAGAAAACATGATTCGTCTTCAAAGAGCCCTTAAAGAGGAAGCATTGACAGCCGTAAGAAGTATGCTCATTCAGTCAGTATTATTTCTATACTTAGAATGCTGTTTGGAAGACCCGAATTAATAATTCATACCTTGCTCCGCAAAATCCACGACACGCCACCACCAAGACCAGACAAATTGGAAACAATTGTCAACTTTGCCATAGAAGTTCAGAATTTATGTGCGACAATGGAAGCACCTGACCTCGTTTCACATTTGAGCAACCCAACTCTACTTCAGGAGCTAATGGAGAAACTGCCACCAGCTATTCGTCTCAATTGGACCATGTACAAGTAAACCCTTGACGCAGGCGTGTGCACACTTTCCCATCACCTGGTGACAGAATCGCGCTCATCATCCATCGGGAAACGCAAGAGGCGGGTCATCTCTATTCATAAAAGACTGCATTGAACATACTCTGGAAGCAATAATTGAACTTGACAAATTTCAAACGATCGTGGTGCGCGTATGTATCTCTCAAAAAGGCAAAACTCTTTACAGGGCTGGTATGGAATGTGGTTGCTATTTTTACTCAACAGGCAAGCCGACATACTGGCCCTCGGATGTCGCCAAAACACCCGACCTAGTAGACTTCTTTATCGGAAAAGGAGTAAACGCTAGTTACGTCAAAGTTGAAGAGGGCTTCGATCTTTCCTCCGATCATTCTACAGTTACCCTCTCCCTGTGCGTATCCTTGGTTAAGAAGCAAAGACCACCCAGATTAACTAACAGCAAAACTCACTGAGAAGATTTCCGAATAGACGTTGTAGACAATACTGAGTTGAAAGTAGCACTTAGAACGCCGTATCAACCTGAAAAAGAAGTTGAACGTTTTATTGAAGTCATACAGCAACCGGCCTGGAAGAACACTCCCCGCGAATCGAACAAAGTTCCCAAAGTCAGCATAAGATACCCACCGGAAATCAGAGAAATGATAAGGAAGAAACGAAGAGCGCGGAAAAAGTGGCATGAAACCCGGGCACCACAAGATAAAACGTCCTTCAATAGGCTCTGCAATTTGTTGAAAAAATCGACCAAGGACTTCAATAATCAAGGTACTAATAACTACCTTGAAAGACTCACAGCGACAAAGGATACCAACTACTTCATATGAAAAGCCGTTAAAAGTCTTCGAAAGCCCCAAATACACGTAGCGCCAATAAGAAGAAACCAGGATGACTGGGCGAAAGAAGAAACAGAAAACGCTAACGTTTTCGCCGACCATCTTGCAGAAACGTTTAAACCATTCGACGGGGAAGTGCTTCCAGAGCATGTCAATACGCTAGAGGTGACAACAAACTTTCCAGTAGAAAAGGCTACACTTAGGGAACTTAGACAAGTTATAGACACGCTTAAGCCCAATAAAGCCCCGGGATATTACTTAATAACGGGAGAGATACTTAAAGCGTTGCCGAAAAAAGGTTTGCTAAAGCTGCTCTATCTTATAAATGCCAGCATTAGATTAGAGCATGTACCGCACCAGTGGAAAGTAGCCGAAGTTATTATGGTTCCGAAACCCGATAAACTGCTGACTGAAGTCAAGTCATATAGACCAATATCGCTTCTCTCGATTACATCGAAGGTCTTCGAGCGAATCCTTCTTAATCGTCTTAAATCAGTTACCGGCACAAATTCCCTCTTGCCTGATCATCAATTTGGCTTTAGAAGCCAACTCTCTACAGTTGACCAAGTGCATCGAATAACCGATGTAATTGAACGAGCAATCGAGCGTAAGTTAGTCTGTTCCATTCCTTGACGTTTCGCAAGCCTTTGATAAGGTATGGCACGAAGGGCTAAAATATAAACTTCGACAAGCCCTACCCCAGCAATTGTCTTGTATTTTAGGTTCATACCTGGAAGACCAACTCTTCCGTGTGAGACACGGAAACGAATATTCCATTTTTAAGACAATAAAGGCGGGGGTGCCGCAAGGAAGTGTACTTGGCCCTCTGCTATATTTGCTTTTTACCCGCCATATACGTACACCAAGAAGATGAAGCATATGAATCCGTAAGATTATTTAATCGTATATTTACACATAGAAATTTACATTATAAAATACTATTAGATTCACTACTAGATACCGGCAGCTCGATCAGCATAGTCAGGCAGGGATACGTTCCAACAGCAGTTATTAATTCATATGAAGAAAATGTAAAGTTTCAGGGAATAAATAAAAGTCCGTTAGGAATACTAGGTAAAGTGTGTTGTCAAATTCTATTGGAAGAAGGTAAGGTTGAACTCGATCTACTAGTGGTACCAGATGGTACAATGACATTTCACCTAATTCTAGGTAAGGATTTCATGAGAAAGGCAAAGCTAAGATTAACTACCGTAGTATTAGAAAAACAAACAAGTGAGGTAAGCACAGAACATTTTTAGGAGTTACTAAAGATAGATGTAGAAACGGAAGTAGAGCTACGAGTATTAAAAAATTGTAATCTAGATTGGGAGATAAAAGAAAAGTTCAAACGAATGTTCAATGAGAAATACTTGTAGTGTAAGCGTCCCGAAGAACCCGAGATGAAATACGAAATGAAGCTAAGGTTGAACGATACAAAACCGTTTTATTGCTACCGGAAGAAACAAGTACAATCTATCGTAGATGAGTTGCTGCGGGAAGGAATAATCAGGCAGATCGGAATACGTGTCGCCTATAGTATTAGTAAATAAGAAAACAAGCGATTTGCGACTTTGCGTGGACTTCAGGAACTTAAATAAAGTTACCTTAAGAGACAATCACCCGATTCCACTAATCAATGACTTACTTGACGAGTGTTTAGATAAACGAGTGTACACATTATTAGATCTGAAGAGCGCTTTTTACCACATACGAATCGATTAAATATTTGTGACACCATTTGTGACACCAATGGGACAGTACGATGCCATTTGGACTAAAGAATGCTCCATTGGAATTCCAACGTTACATTTCAAATGTTTTTGAAGATTTCATTAAAGAAAAGAAAGTCAAAATCTACCTAGATGATATAATGATAGCGACTAAGACGGTAGAAGAACATTTAGAGATACTGAATGAAATTCTCGATAAGTTAGTGAAGAACAAGTTGGAGTTACGTTTGGACAAGTGTCGGTTTATGGAAGCTAAGGTCCAGTATTTAGGATACACCGTATCCAAGGAGGGTATCCAGCCAAATGAAAAGGGCATCGAATCGATAAAGAATTTCCCTGTGCCACAGAATGTAAGGGCTGTACATAGTTTTCTAGGACTATGTTCCTACTTCAGAAGATTTGTTAAAGGATTTTCAGTGTTAGCCCAGCCATTATACAAATTTTTAAAGAAGGATACCATTTTTAAATTTGACAGTGAAGAGATGCAATGCTTCGAAGAACTAAAAGGAAGACTACTGATGGCACCTATTCTGGCAATTTACTGTCATCGGGATGAGACAGAGCTCCATTGCGATGCGAGCTCCACCGGATTTCGGGCCATATTGATGCAGAAGAAGACGGATGGGAGGTTCCATCCGGTGTTTTATTTTTCCAAAAGAGCGACAGAATGTGAGTCGAAGTATCACAGTTTCGAACTAGAAACATTGGCAATTATTTATTGGGTCTACAAGTAAGTTTCCAGCGTTTTTTTCCAAAATTTGAAGTTTTATTATGAAAACATAGTTACAATGCTTTATTCAAAGTATCGTCCATCGGAAGCTACAACTTTCCCCCATCTTTCTGGCAATTTATGAATTCCGGTCCAAAAAAATTTCTCGTCTTTCGAGCCCAAGAACGTATCGAGCCAATTTTTGATTTCCTCTACTGAGCTGAAGCGTATTCCCGTAAGAGCGTTCTGCATCGAACGAAACAAGTGGTAGTCAGATGGTGCCAAGTCTGGACTGTAAGGCGGGTGAGGCAGAATTTCCCATCCACTATTCTCCAAATAGTTTTACACCGAAACCGCAACATGTGGCCGAGCGTTGTCGTGATGAAAAATGACGGACTCATGCCTGGTCTCATATTCTGGCCGTTTTTCTTTTAATGCCTGCTTCAAACGAATTAGTTGGGTTCGATATAATGGTCCTTTGATGGTTTCACCACTCGGAAGCAGTTCGTAGTATACGACACCCTTCTGATCCCACCATATGCAGAGCTTGACCTTATTCACGTGAACATTTCGTTTCGGCGTCGATTGGGCGGACTCGCCGGGCTTTGTATATGATTTTCTGCATTTAGGATTATCATAATAAATCCATTTCTCATCACCAGTGACAATACGATGCAAAAATGATTTATTTTTATACCGCTGCAGTAACATTTCGGACATGCAAAATCGCCGTTCGACGTCTCTTGGCTTCAATTCGTACGGCACCCAGTTTCCAACCTTTTGAATGAATCCCAGTGCTTTTAGGCGCAGGGAAACGGCTTGTTGCGTGACGCCCAATGATGCAGCAAGTTCTTCTTGAATCTGACACGGATCCTCATCCAGTAAAGCGTCCAATTCCTCGTCTTCAAAACTTTTCGGCTTTCCGGGGCGATCTTTGTTTTTAACTCCAAAATCACCACTTTTGAACCGTTTGAACCACTCCCGGCACGTCGATTCACCAATACATTCCGCCCCATAAGTTTCCGAAAGCAAACGATAGGCCTCAGCCGCACTTTTCTTCATATTAAAGAATGAAAGCAGCGCTTCCCGCAAATGACGCTTATTTGGCTGGAAACTTGCCATGATTTTGCTCGATAAAATGTACGACACCGATAGAACTGCTCAAATATAACGCTGCAAAGTTGTTGACAGATACAAAACCTACAAATAAAACACATGGGGTCTGACATTTCTGCCCGGGATCCACTGGTGGCGCCATCTCTGACAAACGCTGGAAACTTACTTGTAGACCCAATATACGCTGCAAAGATTCAGGATATATTTACACGTCATTAGATTCAAGATTGTGACAGACTGTAACTCACTAACATTAACACTTAACAAAAGAGAAATATACCCCAGAATAGCCAGATGGGCACTGGCACTCCAAAACTACGACTACACCCTGGAACATCGTGGCGGGGACAGAATACAGCACGTAGACGCTCTCAGTCGAGTCTCAAACATTCTAGTGCTAGAAGAAAATACGTTTGAACAAAATTTATCTATTTGCCAACACAAGGCTAGGAAAATTAACGAGATACGGAAACAATTGGAAGAAAAAGAGAGTAGTCTATATGAGATGCATAACGGACTAGTGTACAGGATAGTGGGGCAAACAATTGTGTTTTACGTCCCTATAGGGATGGAAAGTAAGATATTGCATGTATACCATGACGAGATGGGTCATGTGGGTTGCGCCAAAGTCTTGGACGCGATTCTGAAAACATATTGGTTCCCTCAGATGAAAAGTAAAATCAAGTCGCACATACCAAATTGCTTAAAGTGTATCACATTTTCACCTAAGTTTGGAAAGCACGAAGGCTACTTGCACAACATTGCTCATTGCGACTCAAACCAGTTAGACGTGTTTTTCTTGTTCTCCCTATTCACCTGTTCAATTTTCAGTTATAAATCTCGTTAAATTGCATTTTCCGGTAAATAACCTCCAGTGCTCGAATTCATTATTTTTTTTTTGTCTACTGGCAGATTTCAGTGCAAATAAAAGTCCCTATCTATAATAAAAAAAAAAAATAACTCGACCTATATCTATACCCTCACTGACCTACACAACCAATTTGAATATGTCTTGCGGAATTGCCAATTGTGTAATCGATGACAGCAATGCTGACTGGGTAGCTTGCAAGGGCATTTGTGGGAACGCCTTTCATGCCGTTTGTGTCGGGTTAAATAAAAGAAACACGGTGTTTATTAAAGAATTTTCCGATAACCTACTTTTCTTCTGTGATGAGTGTAAGAGTATCTCACTTTCACACGTGCTTTTGGCAATAAAATGCCTAAGTGATTCAAATGACTCCTACCAGGACGCACTCGCCAAAAAGATTACGGATAAAATTTCGGTAATAGAAAACAGTGTTAAAAGTGTTGAAGAGTTACGTAACTCAGTGCAGAACTCAGCCGATGTAATAAAATCAAAAGTAAAGCACATGGACAAACAAATTGCTGGTCTTATCGAGTCAGACTCCGGGAGATCCAGGAATGAAGAAACTCCCTTACGTCACCTCGATAAAGTGTTGATTGACATTGAAGCTATGTGTTCTGCGCAGGTTATTTCCAACCAAAAAACCTGCGTGATGACATGGACATTCATTTTCAGTCCTCGTCACACAAACAACTCTCTCTCAAACACTGTGATCCCATGCTCGAAGTTATCTTCGATAAAGTGAACGATGTCGGTGACGAACTTAATGCGACTCGATCCCTCGTACGCGATATTGAACATCACATCGCGACAATAAACAGCAAAATCGTTGCCGCAGCCTTACCAGAATGTTCCCTACAATATATCACTCATGGCTGAATTAATGGAACCTGAAGTGGATTCACGCTCACCCCCACATATAAGTCATCTGCGGACGGTTCAACCCACTGATTCCTGCGAAGTTTCTTCCAACTTAACAGCAGAAAATATTTCTATGCCAGCTCCTCCAATCGCTGCTCCACGGAAGCTTATCAGTCATTTTAATTCAACTTGGACACCTTCCGAATGGCAACGTAGACTTGATAAGCTTGCTTTGAAAAATCAATTAGTCACTACGCTTCTTATCAAAGGCGCCCCCCCCCAAACGCTGATGTTGATTGGATCTCAAATTTCTTCGAAAAGAAATATGGCATTACCATTAGCCACTGCAATTTGCTTCCTACATCTCACCACAAGAGCAAGCGCAGCTTCAAGCTCAATCTTCCAACCAAGTACGAATGGTTATTCCATAATCCTGCCAGCAACAATTTCAATCTTGGAAAGATGAGTGTCTGCAAATGGTTGGAAAATACGCCCAAGAAGCAGGATAAAGCCAAACAGTCCGTTATACCTAAACCAACAAATAAGTTAGTAAATAAATGCAATTTGCCAAGACCCACCTCCTCTTTCCACAACAAACCCAGCTCCAATTGGAGTTTTAAAACACCAATTTTTCCTAATTTTAAGCCGCCCACCCAAACTCCAACTCCCCCTATTCCACCCCAAATCAGGCCCCAACGTCAACGTGTCTCTTTCGACTTAACCCCTTCAACTCAAACTCCTGCCACTCAAACTCCCACCACTCAACCCCTAACACACACGCCTTTCCCTAATTTCGACCTCAGAACTGGAGCTAAGTATCCCAATTTTATCAGTTCTCACATTTTAAACCCTATTTCAGAAAAACCAGCCGTTGCGACACCGAACTCATTAACCACTCCCTCTTCTATTGACCCCCTTTCGCCACCCACTGTTAAATTAACGCAGCAAACTAGCGATACCACCGAATGTCGCTATGCGCTCTCTAGGCTTAGAGATAAAAAGATATATGAGAATATACGTCTATATCTCGCTTATGTGCACGATAAATCCGACTCGGTGTGCTACGAGGGTAAAACAAAAACAAGCGTCATGGTTTCTATCCAGCAGGAAGGCCTCCCTACAGACGTTACCAGTCTCAAAAAACTTTATATAAAGTATCACGATATTTTCAAAAAGTTGCAGACGATCTTGCCGCTCTTCACCACTATGTACACTCTAAAAGAGTCTCACACCTCCAACGCAGTCGCCTTGACCATGATAAATTTGTTCGACCCTAAAAAGTCATGCAAAAACCTCCCTCTCACCTTCTATTACCAGAACGTAAGAGGACTCCGTTCTAAAACCCACGCTGTTTTCCGCCAATCTCATGCTCTCCCATTTGATATCTACGCTCTAACCGAAACTAATCTTATCCCCAACATAAAAAACCAGGAGTTATTTCCTCTTTCTCTTAATCGCACACCCTTGATTGAATCCCCTTGTCGAGGTGTCTATTCACAATAGCTTGGACACCTCCCTCGTTGCAACTTCATCCTCTCCTAAGCTTGACTTTGTGTCGGTTAAAATAACCCTTACTCGTAGATGCTTGTACGTTATGTGTTGTTACATTCTTCCGGCACAACCTATCGAATCCTACCAACTTGCTGTTGCAGCAATTGACAATTTGATCGACTTATCAGAATCGCTTGATGATATCATTATCTTCGGCGATTTTAATCTGCCTCAACTGAAGTGGACTCCATATGAAGACCTATCTTTTTTCATCGCTTCCAATCCCATTTCTACTATTCTTAGATCGGCTAACAGACTCTAGTCTATGCCAAGTCAGTCGCGTTTCCAACTATATGGAAAGGCAATTAGACCTTCAGAACTTCAGAACTGATCCCGTCAACTCCTCAGTATCGTGTTGTCCCCTATCTCTTTCAGCTATTGATAACTTTCATCCTCCACTTCTTCTCTCAGTTTTCCACAACTTTCCCCTTCAGTCGCCTCACCCCGCAGTTCTATTTTCTTACAATTTTCACAAAGCTAATTTCCGTAAAATCAATACCTATCTACGCAGGGCTTCTTTTGAGTTTACCAATCTATCTCTGGTTGATGCTCTTTCCACTTTTTACAAAGAAATATTCAAATCCATCTCCCTTTATGTGCCTTACTCCCGCCATAAAACTTCTTCTACATCCCCTCCTTGGTATAATCGTAAACTTCGCCCTCTACGAAACAAAAGAAACAAGTTATGGGCGGTATTCCTTCGCACCCACTCTTCTTCCGACTATTCAAATTATCTAGGTACATATCTTCATTTCATTGAACTCTATAACTCTCTCCATCAGCGCTACCTGAATAGTGCGCAAACCAATCTCATAAATGACCCCAAGTCCTTTTTTCAATTTGTCAATTGCAAAAGTAAGACTGATGGTTATCCTTCCTCCCTCGCTTTCGAAACCAAAACTTCATGTGATCCTCCTACCATCGCCAACTTTTTTGCTACATTTTTCAAGCAATCATTTGCCAACAACTCCTTCGTACCAGATCCCTCTTACTCCAAAGATCTACCAGATTTCTCTCTTGGTCCCTTTCTCACTCAAAATTTCGATCCTGCAGTTATTGAAGAAAAGTTACTAAATCTTAAAGATAAATTTGTACCTGGCCCAGACGGACTCCCCGCCATGTTTCTTAAGAAATGCTCTTCCAACCTGTCTCTACCCCTTTCCTACCTTTTTCGTCTATCGCTTACACAGGGAGAATTTCCCCAGATTTGGAAGACCTCTTTTATAATCCCGATACACAAAAAAGGATCTAAGCATGAAGTTACCAATTATCGTTCCATTGCTAAACTCTCTCATATACCCAAACTCTTTGAAAGCATTTTATACGAAGCCTTAAGCTTCGAATGCAAGCCTTTTATTTCCCCCCGACAACATGGTTTTCTAAAAGGGAGGTCAACTACCACAAATCTAGTTGAATTCGTGTCTTTTGCTCTCTCAGCCTTAGAAAATGGCAAAAAAATCGATGTTATCGCACAATATTTCACTAAAGCGTTTGATGGGATATCTCATCAATTGATTCTCTTCAATTTATCTGCTCTCGGCTTTGAGCCTCTCTTATTAAAATGAATTTATTTTTAGCTGATAAACCGATATTATAGTGTTCGGTTTAGATCCGCCCTTTCTGTTCCATTCCTGGCCTGATCTGGAGTTCCACAAGGCAGTCATCTTGGCCCTCTTCTCTTCATTCTTACTATCAACGATGTTGTGTCGTCCCTTTACGCTGACGACACAAATTTTTTTTAAAACTATTTCCTCTCCCCATGACTCTGCTCTTCTTTAAGAAGACCTTGATCGGTTTTCAATCTGGTGCCTCAAAAACTGCCTAGAACTTAATATAGCCAAATGCCAATCTATAACTTTCTCACGTAAATACAACCCGTCTCCTTCCCGACTTTATTTTCTCCATGGTCAACCAATTCCCCTGGTTCAGTCTCTTCAAGACCTTGGCATATTATTCGACTGTGAGCTTAGTTTCCGTTCGCATATTGATAAGATGATCCTCAAAGCCAACTCATCACTTGGTTTTATTAAACGGTGGTCCAAGGAATTCTCCAATCCGTATGTAACCAGATCTCTCTATGTTACCTTTGTTCGCCCCTTGCTTCAGTATGCCAGTCAAGCTTGGTCCCCCTTTCACCGGGTTCATGTTTCTCGAATCGAGGGTATTCAACGTCGATTCCTCCGATTTGCCCTCCGTGGCCTGCCATGGAACGACCCTTTAATCTTACCTCCCTATCAAGACCGCCTCAAACTTCTAAATATGAATTCGTTAGAAGAACGTAGGAATATTGCTGATGTTCTTTTCATTCATCGTCTTCTCTCAGGTTCCATCGACTGTGCATCCATTTTGAACTCCATTTCCTTCAATACCAACCCCCGCAATCTACGTTGTCCTCGTCTCTTCTATCTACCGGTCCACCGCACCTCTTATGGCTCCAACGAACCTATCTCCCGAATGCTCCGAAAGGTCAACTCGAACCTCTCCCTTTTTCATTTCCACCTGAGCACTCCTCGTCTCAAACAAGATCACCTCCATCACTTCCTTGGTCACTAGCTCTTAAGTCTTTCTGTTAGTTTTTAAGTTAGATTAAGCCTGTATTAAGGTGGGCCTTAGCCCCCACCAAAATTAAAACATACCAAAAGAAAATGTTCCCTTCCAGATGATAGATGTAGACCACTTTGGCCCAGTGCAACTCAAACGGGCGAAAAAGAAGTATGTGTTCCTAGTAGTAGACGCGTTTACTAAGTACGTCAGACTGCCTTAGATCTTATTTTAACTCGTATAGCCGACCGAAGGTGCTGGTGTCAGACAGAGGAAGTGCGTTTACTTCAAAGGATTTCGGAAGTTTCTTGGAAGATAAGAATGTACATCACATAAAGATTGCGACGGCTTCTCCACAGGCCAACGGACAAGTGGAAAGGATAAACAGAAGTCTGGCGCCCATGATAGCAAGACTGACAGACGCAGGATACGAAAATTCTCTAGACGGAATACTACCAAGGATAGAATTCACCATGAACAACATAATACACCGAAGGCACGACACCGAGTGAATTGCTGTTCGGAGTAAGTCAAAAAGTCGAAGTTATTGATTTTCTGAAGGAGGGGTTTAAATGAGCATTACGAGGAGGAAAATGAGAGAGATTTAGAGAAAATACGAACGAGAGCTGCTAATAAGATGATTAAGTGTCAGGAATATAATAAGTTACGAAAGGATCACTACAGAACGTATAAGGCATATGGGAAAGGAGATTATGTAATGGTGAAGAACTTTATCAGCTCCCCAGGTGCTAGCAAGAAGATAGCCCGTATAAAATTGAAAAGATTTTGCCAACTGATCGGTACACAGTGAAGGATGTAGAAGGATTTCAAGTAAGCCAGATCCCGTATGAAGGAATATGGGAAGCAGCCAACATCAAACCATGGTTACAAAGGGGGAAATCGGGACGATTACAAGTCAAGATGGTCGAGTTGTAGCAAGCCATAGGAGAGAAACTGATAAGAATGTAAGAAATATAAAGTGGCAACACTACGAAAAGAGTCTGGCGGTAGGTAGGAGATCAGTCGTAAGTCAAACACTGTAGAATACAGACGCCTATAAGCTACCAAATAAAGAGCGTAAATTATTTTTTTTTTTTAAAGGATCGTGTTTGTTTTATTCGCAATAAGACTAACGGCTAAAATAATACACTTTTAAACCATTTTAGTGTACGTCGAAGATATGGTGAATAGGCAGACATTTCGTCAGACAGATCTTTGAGCGCTTTTCCTTTATTGTAATCAACCACCATACTAGACTTATTCGTAACTTTTCTTCCGTTTGTAATGGGCTGCAGCGTGCTGTCATGTTTAGCACTCAGCACAAGAACATCCCTTCCACTTCAAAGCAATAATTGCAGCCGCATTTTGTTCAGCTTAAATCTCAGCTTTCTGGAGCCTCGGTTTCATGACGTCTGGTGGACTTTTTTTTCGGTTCATTCGTAGAGTGCCTACCAAATGTGTTCGTCTTCTCTGCCAATCTTCAGCCAAAGAAACACTTGTGTACCAGTTACCTTCCATCAGTTCCATGACTACCTTTTCTGATACAGATGTGTCATCTGCACTTTCTTTTCCCGTATAAATCTTGAATGCCCATGTATACCCCCCTTGGGCACAATGCAAATTTCTTCTTCCGGAGTAGTTGAATTTCAAGTCCAAATATTTTACCCGGTCCGTAATTTTTGACAAGCGATCATTTGTTTCGATACTATTATCCGCAAAGTGAAGCATACTAAGTAATATTTCGAGGAGGTTTCGGCTCATAATTTTTGACACTTTATTTTCGTAAGGTAACCTTCTTGACCAAGATTCTCTCAATTAGAGCAAACGAACAAGGCCCATTCACAAAATTAAACCTAAAAATGTTCGAATTCCTTCAGGGTTTGTGTCCGTCCACTGCGATGATTTTGATTTTTGACGTGAAGTACATGGTGTGTTACTCATTTTTTGTGCAGCAAACCAATTTGTTTCGTTAGCAATAAGAAGAAATTATAAAAATCGACTGGATTTTTTCCAATAAGTTGTGCGCTAACACCAGGAGCTACTCCATTATTCGCAAAAACTTTACTAAATTCTTGTCTTATTCCATGCGAGGTGCGGTGTCGTTGCTTCTGGTCTACCTGAATCTATTTCAAGTTCACCGTCCAAAACATCATCTTCAAGAAAGACATCTTCCCGAGAAACTGCACTCCGTAACCTCCGTAAGGTAATTGAGGTCATCAAAAGAATTGTCAGAAAATCCAGGCCCCGGGACTTCTTCACTTTCTGAGTCACTCAAATCTTCAAGTACTCTCTCCAATTCGGCTTGATTTAGACGCCTTGCCATTTTATTGACTGAAAATGAAGCAACATTTCTTTAGGAATGTCAAAATATAAAGTGTCCTGGGACCACGTGCTCCACCGGTGGTCATTTTTATACAGCAAAACACATAGACAATGTGTCCCACAACGGAATACAAAAAAAATTTTGCTCTTTCATTTGCCTTCTTGTTGATTCTCAGATTTTAAAATGCCTCAACTTACAGTTCTTGTGATACTTGTGCCAAATTGTAATATTTTGGTTTCTGCGTAATTCAGGAAATTCTTCATGATTCAAAAAAGAAGAGAAATCACTCAATTTATTAGCAAAAAATACTCGTACTCCCACTCGTACTCGTATATCTACGTATCCTGACAGTTGAAAAATGCTTCGTTTAAACTCTTTACCTGCCATCGTTCGATTAAAGCGAATGCCCTTCGGGGAAAGTCAACTCATTTCACAGCCTTAAAATCCATCTCAGCCAACCAGTGAACCATCAAACAACATACCATATTCTCCCTTAAATTTATGCCAATCCTCCCGTTTCCTGTTTCATTTATTCTCACCCCCTTCCCGGCCAACCGTCAAAATGTCAAGGCAATAAACAAACGATTGCCATAAAAACGAAACTTTGACAAAACAACATATTCGCATTCGTAACATGCTAATCGGAAACCTATTGCCGAATAATCCGCCTCAATCCGTCGAAAAAGTCAAGAAGGCAACTTCCACAGTTCCGAAAACAGTGATTTCCAAGAATTTCCAACAAAAAAAACACAAAAAATATACGAAAATTCGATTTCCCTTCATCGGGTTTTGTGCGATTTTATCGCCTTCTGGTTCGGTGGTGCTACGCCCTGATTCTGTATAAAAAGAGCGATCATCATGAGCTCTCAAGACTTTGCATACGAATACCTTGACGTAATTGAATCCTTTGCCTTTGAGGATTTCCACATTTCTTCCGATTTAGTCACACTGAGTGTTTATTTTCGTTTTCTTCGAAAACAATTCCGTATGCGTAAAATTTTCTAACATACGGAGTATTGATGCGATTTTTATGTTTGTGGCTGCCACAGCGGGCGGCATCTCTTACTTTTCAACGTCTCCAACTCTCATGGCGCACATCAAATATAATTCCTCCGACTGGGATTATTGTCTGTTTCAATTGTTTCAACAGAGTGGTTGTACATAGTCGTAGAAAGGAGAGGTTTTCGAAACAGCTCTTGTGAAAAATGGCAAGAAAAACTCTCGAGCGTGGAAGGTGGGAGCCGGGTAGAGGAATCATCTCAAGGATACACTAGAGGAAAACGATACTTTCACATGAATTAGACTTTGATGTTGTCGTCGCCTTCGGGATTGTTACTAAAACTCGGTGTTTAGTCTCCAGTGGCAGAGGGGAGATTATTACTTTCAAATGGTTGAGTTAGAAAATTACCGGCTTCCGTTGTTGGCAGAGATGTATGCTACATAGGTGCCAGCCAGTGCAGGTGAAATGGGAACGACGAAACGAGGGATGTGTCTTTATCTGTATCTGTACAACAAAGATACTCTTCATTGAAACTGAGGTAAATTACAAATAAGGCGCTTGGAGTTTAGAGAGAGGAGTTCAAGTGGATTTCGTTTTGTTTCTGGTGAAGAACAAAAGAAATCAAAATAAGGGCAAACGGGTTTTTGTAACGAGCATTTATGTACTCGTATTTTTATTCTTTTGGGCGAAAAGTACCGGTAATGGGGAGTGGATTTACCCAGATACGGGCTCTGACAATGATGCTCAATGGGTTACGAGCAATTTGAAAGCGGAACAACAAATGTCAACTAAGCAAATCTGACGTTGACTTTGATTTATTACTTGGAATTTGGATTATATTTTTACGTCTTCATCAGGAAGTTTCAACTTGAATGTACCAAGAAAATTAGTGACAACTGAGGAAGGTTAAGAGTGAGCCAAATCGATTCATCTATTTCTAGTTCATCTACGGATAGTCATTGCAAATGGTGTTGAAGGTGCTTCGTTCGTTGACTTTCTTGAACACTTGGCGCATCCTAAATATCGCAATGCCAGTCTGCTATGCATTCTGGACATCCAACCTGTGAGAAATCTCTGACCGAGACACGGTAACCTTATATCCTGTACAATACACGGTAGAACTGACGCGCTGTTTGCAATTGCTCAGACTAGGTAGGTAGGTAAAAGTGGCTGCTGGAAAGGACAACTCACTTTGTGATGCAACGTGTATCTGTGATCCTCTTACTCATGGAACTAATTTGAGCTTATGATGAAGCGCAGGAGACTGCTAACATCTATATTCTTTAGATCGTTTAAGTCATTGTAGAAGAAAGCTAATAAGTGAAGTTTTCTTCTTTGGGAGAGAGCTGAGCATGTACAGAGTTGAAAGAGGATTGTCTGCTCTTCCTCCGCGTCCATATAGCTTCTACAGAAACCGTTTATAAAGTCGCCAAGCCTTCTCGCATGCTTGCCCACAAGGCAGTGTTCAGTGATGACACCTATAATGGCGCTGGAATGCTCTTCAGACTCTTAAGCGATTCGGATCTAGGTTTGGCCAGATTTGTTTAGCCGCTAGATATGTTGGTCCAATAGTGCACCTAAGGTCCGGTCAGGCCCCCCGATAACACACCAGCCCGACGATAGGAAACTCCAGGTTTTAGCGAAGAAGAGTTGGGATTAGCCGTGCAGACAATGAAAAACAGAAGAGCACCCGGCCCAGATGGAATTCCAGCTGAAGTAATAAAAGTGACTGCCCAAGCATGCCCTAAGTCTTCTCAAAGAGCTGGAAAAAGCAGCAAATTAAAAGGAGACCCTGACTCGCCATCAGCGTACAGGCCCTTATGTATGCTGGACACTGCGGGAAAACTGATATAAAAGCTGCTCAAATCACAGCTCACAGATGCAGTACAAAAAGCGGGAGACTTGGCAAGAAGGCAGTACGGGTTCAGGAAAGGACGCTCCACGGTCGGAGCTATTGAAGAAGTGGTGAAGTCTGTTCAAACCGCCTAACAAGGAAGTTGCCGCTCTAAGAAGATCGTTTTGCTAGCAACCCTGGACGTAAGAATTGCATTTAACTCAGCCAGGTGCAGATGTCTCTTGTGTTTTACGTAGGTACCTGCCGTGAGGGCTTAAGCCTACGGTGCGTCTTCGCACAAGATATCAAAATAATGCGTTGATAAGCGCCCTTCGGGTAGTACAAGTACTACCGCCAGTACCAGATTCGAAGTCGTGTGTAAGGCATGAACTTCCCCTTTGGTGAAGGGTCGAGGCCTATCTAATACCTCAGCCATTTTGTTGGTCATGGCACCCGGTTGCAATGCAACTCCACATCGAGCAGACCAATTGGTTCCATAGCAATCCCATGGTTTAGCACCGGTCGTAGTACACTACAACATATGCTAAGCCATGAGATGTCCAAGATCCATTCGGTCCATTCTCCCCGCGATTTTGGGTTTAAACCTACAGCCACCACGATACTCCCACAAGGGGGCCAACTCCTAGGTCAGGCCGGAAACATAGTTCCGGGGGCTCCTGACCTCCCGTGGTACCAGAATATAGCTTCCGGTCGAGCTTCGCAACCTTGAGGTTACTTCCAGTTGGGCACCTCACTGCTCAGGACTGGCGGCCTTTCAACTATTTTAAACTGAATTTATAATTTACCCGCTAGCTGCCTACTGCGTCTTCTATAAAATGCCTCTTTTGCAAAACTACGGGTTCTTTCGAACCTTACGGTATCTGTGATAATTCCACTGACATCGTAGGTCTCACCATTAAATGTGATGCCCATAGCCTGCAAGTTCCTTATGTCAGCGTAATTGGGACACTCACATAGGACATGAAGCCAGCCCTCATAAGTGGCTCCACATGAGCAGCTCGCAACCCCGCTAAGCCCCCTCTTATGCAAGAATGCATTGAGAGAGCCATGCCCGGTCAACAAAAAGCCCAGGCTGAGGTTAAAATTCCGTTCAGGAAAAATTCTCATGGTTAGCACATCCTTTAGGAAGCCGTAAGTAACCCTACCATTTTCGCTAGCATCCCATCTAGATTGCCATCTAGATAGAACACATGCGTGTAGCAAGGTTTTACGCTGCTTCAGGGATAGGCCATCCACTTCTTCCGGGGAAACCCAATCGCGCTCATTTAGAGGGAGACCTTTTCTGATCTTGAAAGCAATACCACGACGTATCACTTCTAGATCCAGAGGTGGCACTCCTGCATTGCCTCTGTGGAGACAGTGTGGCAAACCGGTAAACATCCAAGAAATGCGACTCTTTGGCAAGTCAAAATCCGCCGTTAGCCATCAACAGTCATAACCCTGTCGTACCATACCGATGCTCCATATGTTGCACAGACAACAAATAGGCCATCGTATATGATACGAACAGAACGCCTGTTGAGTCCCCAGTCGGATCGCAAAATGCGCCTTATCTGGCCTACGGCACTCAGCATGCGTTGTCTGGTTCGAACTAGGTGAGGCATGAAGTTCATACACTCACCCATCGTTATGCCCAGATACGTGACCTCAGTGACCGTTCAAACGTATCGCAGGAGCCCGACGTCATACATTCAGTTTGCCCTTGAGCTTCATTGAAACAGTCTTATCCTGCGACACACTTATCCCAACGCTTTCTCCCCATTCAGCAACGACTGCTAGAGCTCTTTCTCCTAGTGCCTCGATTTCGGCCCTAGGATGAGGAGCAGGTCATCTGTGTAGGCGCAGCACCCACAGAGCTCATTTAGTCGCCGCAAGAGTGGATCCATCATAAGGTTCCAAATAAAAGGACCACAGATGGATCCCTGGGGGCAACCTCTCTCAACATTGATTGAAACGCTGTCGTGCGTACTTACCACACTCGCTTTTCTGTCGGAAAAGTAGCTTCCCCAAAGCCCAATTTCCCGACAGCCCAATTCCTGCAACTTGGTTACTATTTTCTGCCAGTTCAGGTTATCAAAGGCACCTTTAAAATCAATAAAGATGCCTATAACCACGCTGGCCCTGCTTCTGAGGACTCTGTCTTTTAGGAAAGACCATGCATCCTCGACACACTTGCCTCTTGTAAAGCCGAATTGGAAGGGGGACATTGGTTCCGCCATGCTCTCCGAAACCCTTTCCATCATAACCCTTTCCAGCACTTTTCCTAGTACCGGAAGCAGGCTGATGCCCCGATAAGATTTAGGGTCGGACCTATTCTTATCAGTGAACTTCAGGAGCACAACCACCCTTGCCATCTTCCAATCCTTGGTGAAGTAGCTGCAAGCAATACATTTGCTATAAAGACCAAGCAGATATTCTGGGACGGCCTTCCAGATGGCTCTCACCATCTCTCCGGTCATTCCATCAGCTCCAGGAGATCTCCTGGAGCGAAGAAGTGAAACACCATACTCGACTTCTTCAGTCCTTTCAGCCAGGTGCAGTGATATACTAAATGCGCTAGAAAATAGATTCAACATCCCAGCCTATCTATTATATATGATGAAGGACTATCTAAGGGATCGGGAGCTGATCTACGAGACCACTGAAGGCCTACGAAGGAAGGAAGTAACACCTGGGGCAGCACAGGGATCAGTCCTGGGACCAGACCTCTGGAACATCTCCTATGAGAATATGCTGCGGATGGAGATGCCCGAAGACACCTTTCTCGTTGGGTACGCAGACGACATCGCGGCAAGAGACACTGAAAACGCTCAAAGAAAGTTAAACCAAGTCATGCGACGAACAATCTTCTGCATGGATGAGCACGGTCTTAGTTTGGCAACAGAGAAAACTGAGATAGTCCTTCTGACGAAGAAGAAAATCTCAACACAAATAGACTTCCAAATTGGCTCTGAATTCATTAAGAGCAAGGACGCGGTGAGGTATTTGGGATTGAGGCTTAACATAAAACTAACTTTCTGGCAACAGATAAAGTACGCAGCAAAAAAAGCCTCTAGACTTACAACATCACTCAGTAGATTAATGGCGAACATAGTTGGTCCAACGCCAAGTAAGCGCAGGCTATTGATGTCGACAACGCTTGCCGTTCTCCTACATGGAAGTGAGATCTGGGCAGACGCGCTTCGACAAGAAAAGTACCGGAAGCAGATGGCGGCAGTGCAAAGACGTGGAGCTCTACGTGTGGCTAGCTCTTACCGAACGGTGTCGGAATCAGCCGTTCTTGTAGTCGCAGGAGTGACTCCCATCGATCACCTAGCGGCACAAAGGAAGTACGTCCAGGAAAGCAAGACGGAAATCCGATTGGAAGCGGCAATCGACCAAGTAGAGCAGCAAACGATACGGAAGTGGCAAGAGCGCTGGATCTCGGAAAGCAGAGAAAGAAATGTGACTGAGTGGAAAGACCGGAAACACGGGGAAGTCAACTACTTCGTCACCTAGTTCCTCACTGGACACAGAAATTTCAAAGCCTTTTTACATAGGATCGGCAAAATGGATAGCCCAGCCTGCCAGTACAGCGACTCCTCAGCAGACGACGCGCATCACACATTTTTTGCCTGCAGAAGATGGGAGGCCCAACGCACAGCACTGGAAATCAGCATTGGTGCCTTCAACCCAGAAAAGAGTTCTCAGAAGGAAGAAAAGAGAAGAAGAACAATACCGGGAAAGCACGTAAACACGAAAGGGTGTAGGACCACAGCCCCTTGAAGTAATGCGAAGAGCGGTCCTAGGGGGTTGTGTCAGAAACCACAGGGTTAGGAGGAGTTTTAGTCCGTATGATCCGAAAGCATGCGGAGAGAGCCGGACACACGGGGATGGTCAACGCCGACAGACCTCCTTAAGGCATTTCTCTTCCCCCCAAAAGGAAAAAAAGAAAAGAAAAAAACACAAAAGTCTGTTCTTTTATTGGCATCCAGCTTTAATATTAATTTGCACGTAGCGATTCGTATATTGGTTCCAATTTTGGCGAGTTCGTCAGCCCTACAATTTCCTGGAATGTCTCTGTGACTCGGCACCCAAAAAAGGTGAAGGTCGGACTGCGCTCCATAAGAGATGATCGGCATTCAAGGGCGGTTTTAGAATTTAATGAGACTGAGTCCAGGGACTTGATAGCGGCCTGACTATCAGAAAAGATGCGGATATCCTTTGCGCATACCACGGTTTTCTTCGGCCAGGACAGAGCTTCTTAAATCGCCAAAAATTTCCGCCTGGAACACGCCACAGTGATTTGCAAAACAGAAGGAGAGACTTAGCTTTCGCTTAGAGCTTAGAGAAAACCCCGCTTTCGGTTTTAGACCCATCTCTGTAAAAGTGGACTAACTTGTCCTCCATGAAAGTATCTTCCTTCCAGAAAGATCTAGAGAAGAAGCTTACATGAAAGTCTTTGTCAAACCAAAGTTCAGGCATCCTGCTACCAACCGGTTCCAGGTATATCAGCAATTCATTAACCACTGAGTACCAGTAAGGGAAGAAAGGATACCGCCTTGTGGCGTACCTCTGCTGACACATATTTTAGTAGAAGACCCACCCAGTTTGAAATTGATTATCCTGCTTTTTAGCATAAGACTGATCAACTCCTCAAGTGAGTTGTCTACCTGCAGAGTTGTTAAAGGCACCCTCTGTGTCCAGGAAAGCGACCATTGTGTACTCTTTATATTATAGGGATTGTTCGATGTGGCTAGTCAGTGAATGCAGAGCTATTGCCACCGACTTTCCTTAACAGTAGGCATGTTGAGCATGTTGACAGAGGATTTAGATCAGGGTGTGGACCAGCAGACTTGTATGCTTTGAAGCTATGCAGCGCTCAAAGCAGTTTGTCTCTTGTCATCAGACCATAATATTTGGTCACTGTTGCACTAGTCCTTAGCTCCTTAGGGAGCTACTTGGAAAGTGGATGTGCAGTAGCAGGTTGAGTGATTCATCACTTGAGGTTGTCCAAGAGTAATCGGTTTCTTTCAAATAACTAGGCATCATAGGATTTGTAGAGATTGCTCAGACTAAGGGCTCTAGCATCTGCTGAAGATATTTGTTGGCATTGTCTTCACATACTTTAAGACCAACATGTTCCGCCTGCCCCTTGACTGTCGCAAAATGTTTTTTAATGGAAAGCTGGGAGCGACCGTTGATGTCGATGTCGTCTACATATTCTAACATAGCATCTTGACAGATTTGTATTAGGCAGTTTTTTGCTAGCTGACATCTGAAATATTTATAGTCTCTTCCAGGACTAGATTGAGGAAGTCACATGATGTCACATCTTCTTGTCGAAGTCCGGTACAGATTTGGAATATGAGTTCACTGCTCGGAAGGATCCACAAGGCAGGTATCAGTATTACCGATTAGTGTTCTATGACACATTACTTTGGATAGGATCTTACTCGTATATGCCACAATTTGCAGGGATATACTCGTACTTAGGTTGTGTCAAAAATACATTACATTGATCTTGGCGCAGATAGGGCACATGAAGCTGGTTGCTCAATCATTCAGTGCATGGATCCAACCAAAATAACAAAAGATCCGATTTTATTTTGAGTAGGTAGGGTATGTCTTGTAGCCTTGGTAAGTATTTCTTTGCAGATTGGAAGTGGAAGCTTTTCTTGCAACATCACTCTCCAAACCGCTTATGCACTCAGCAACGGCTCAAACAAATTCTTGTGCATCGGTGACTAGATTTCCTTCACTTCTACGAAGAGTCTTCGTTCCGGTCTTGAGACAAATTGCCAATTAACAGGCTTTTTTTTAGATCTTCCGGATGTGGTACGCGTCGCGTGATTCTTAGATTTCCTTGAGGTTAGGAATTACGTTGCCATTTACCTCTGTGGTGGAATTTTCTTTTCCCCTGAATTCTTTTGGTTCGATGCTCTTGTCTTATCCTTCAATGCATTAAGATAAGCATCCTTTTCAAGCGTCCTTCCGGTATTTGCAGACATTATCAAATCACAAGAATCTTCTTTGTTGCTGTTGACAAAGGGTGAATGCAAAGTGGAGAAACTTTCACCTAGCTATTCCAGGGATTCCACAGCGTCCAACGATAAATATTTTCTTTTCGGATCGTTCTCAGCGCCTCTTTATTGGGCAGTATGGTAAAGTCTATGTTTGTGTACCAAAAGTGCGATGTGTGGATCGCATTTTTTAATTATTTACCGTCCGAGTCGGGGCTTGGCTCTTCGGAAAATGACAGGTTTCTGCTTGGATCCGTAGTGCCGGGAACCAAACCAAATAGTCAAACGCCGTCGCCTGTTGTCATTCAGTAGAAGCTTTCTAACCAATCCTCTGAACATGCTCTGCTTATCTATTTTAGTGTGGGAGACCTGTACAGACTCCGCAGGCTCTATAAGATGGTTGTGAGACTTCTTCTTGATCGGGCATTCAAGCTTTGTATTTAGGAGCATGTGTACATATGTATTAGGCTGGTGCTATGAAATGTAGTGTATGATCGTTTCTCCGTTCAAAGTCAATAACATTCGACTTCAGACGATTTCCTATGGTGGATCTGCAACAAGAACAACGAGTTTCCACGTTGAATGTTCAGATCACGTGCAGCCGAACCATTAGCAGAGGCCCTTCACTGCTATCATGCAGATACCACAGCTATCCAGGAAGTGTGAACAAAAGAGGAATGAAAAGCAGTGAAATCTACTATGGTGACTCCCATGTGAACTTGTCATGAGCTTCCGGCACGGGAACGAGCTTCTTATGACAATCCGCGTCACGGCTAAATGCGCTAACATAAGCCTAATAACCCCCACGGAACACGAGGACGACGCCATAAGTATGACATCAAAATCGAACCAAGACATCTTTGGTAGGGACATGGTAAGCATAGCCTACATGACACCATCTAGGCAACTATTGATAACGGACTAAGCCGTGTTGATTGTGTGGAGAGACAATAGTCCCCCGTCAGCAGAACAGACCATTCAACTTTGACGACGATAGCCAAAACTTCCGTCCAACTGACCAAAACGAAGTGAGGGTAGCAAGCTCTAAGCCTAAATTGAACAAAGCTGATGGGCTTGAGGGCTTAGCGGCAGAGGTTGCTAAAAGTGACTTTGTGGAGAGTACATAACAACTCATTTCTCAGATCTGATCAGAAGAGTGTATGCCTGTTAATAGAATCTCAGATTCACAGAAAAAAGCCCCAAGACCCCATTAACAGCCACAACTATGCAGGCATAAGATTTCTCAGAATTGCGTACTAGATTTTATATGCCATACAATGTGAACGTCTGAAGTTATTCGTCAACAACCTGATTAGTCCCTATCAGTGCGGCTTCAGCCCAGAAAAACCTACAATTGACCAAATTTTGACACTTTGGAAGATCCTGGAAAAAAAGTCAAGAAGAGTAAGTCGATGCCCGCCTTCATTTCATCGGATTTTAGGGCGTATATGACAGCATCTACAGAGAGGAGCTGTACAGAGCTATGTCTAGTTTTGACATCCCTGCAATATGTCCGTCTGTACAGAATCACGATTGCGCACGCTCGCTGCTCCGTCAAAGTCGGTAACCGAGTCTTTTGATGGCAAAAAAGGTTTTAGCAAGGTGACGCGCTGTCACGTAACTTCTTCAACATCACACCTGAGAGAATTGGGCGGAATTTACAAGTGAACTCTGGAGGCACAACTTTCAAAACAAAAGTCTGTGCAACTACGCCGATGATACTGACATACTAGGCAGAACTCAGTAGGTTATCACGGGTGCTTTCCCTAGTAAGGAAACTGAAGCAGTCAAAATGGGTTTAGTGGTAAATGAGGGCAAAACCAAACAGATGATGTCAACAAGAAGGCTACATAACACTGACGAATTGGACAGAATGTCACATACGACTGTTGTAACTTCGTGGGCAGGGACGTAAGTCCCAAACAAAAACAAATTGAATTGGCCCTGCTATCAATTCTGCCGACACCATATCCGTACATACGAGTATAAAACGAAGACTAACTCCTGTCAATCGCTGGGGTTGAGAAGCAACTGAATAATAGGATCCTATCCCGAACAACTAAGGAGACTCCATATAAGCGTTTGATCATCGCAGTCATATTTTATGGACTTCATGGGCTATGGAGCATGGGCTCTATCGAAAACGGGTCCAGATATCCTCGGTCGTAGTGAAAGAAAAATTCTTCTTAAGCCATTTATTGTGGTTCCGTTTGGATTGACATGCTTTTGAGGAGGAGAGTCAACGACGAACTATACGAGCGACATCGAATAAGTCAGAGAACTGCGCGTCAGTTGTCTCAGATTCGCTAAATCTTCGGACCTCCGGAATCTTCGAATCCAACCCAGAGGAATGACGAGTTAGAGGAAGACCTCGCCTAAGGGTACCGATAACCGGAGGCAATTAATTAGGAACCGAGGTACATGAAAAGATTTGTTAGTTCAGCCCCAGGTTCACCTCGTACTTTAGCGCCACCTTTATATGTAAGTAAGTCCAGAAAGTCCAATAAGATATGTGGTATTTACAGTGGCGAATATTAAAGAGAACGAGTGTCGTAAAGTACTGTATCTTAGAGTAAACTTTCGCCAAGAAGGGATTAATATGCATCTATTCTTAGGCAGAGAGATCCTCGTAGCTCCTACGAGCTCCTGTGCAAGATATTTAAGCTATGCTTCAGACACGCTTACCAAACTATCCTTGACAGCTTTAATGCAAAAATGGATACGGCAAACTCACAAAATGTAGTCTGCACGACACTAAATCTAGCAACGATTTCAAGCTAATCAACTCCGCTGTGGGTAGAAATGCAAATGCATTTGGAGACGTTCATTGGAATTCACTCCTAACCAGACTGATTACGTAAAGTTGGACGCCAGGCAACTCTTCCTTCTAGGTCTAGATTGACCACCACACCACATCAAATGTCGAGAATTTTTGGTACCAATGACAACAAGCCGTGAAAACTGCTCTTACGGATGTCGTGGGCTTTGTATCACTATTGCTAATTTCATGATGATGAAGAATCCTGTTATCTCCATATGAACGCTTCAACGTATTTGAATACCAGGTCTACAGGGATCTCCAACACTAAGTCAGGGTGTTGGAAAAGAGTTGGTGGCGGATGAGCCGTTAATAACGGCCAACGCAGGCACTCTTATCTCCGAAACGGGTTACCGGCTCCGGAATTTCAGGGTTGTGCATGGAGTTAACTGCCCAAACACGTAAAAAAGTAATTGTTACGAAGCGACCCATAGCCACGGATCAGGACGGATTTACTGTTGATGACACTGCAAAACGAAAAAAGGACAACGACTTTCGGATCAGTTCAACAATTAGCAACGGCCCTAGACTGCTATAAAGCAGATATCACCGCCATCCACGAAGTGCGGTGGGATGGGCCGGGCAAAAGAAAGATGAAAAACTGTGATGTGATTGCTATAGGGAACGTAAGCAGCTTTTATTGGGATGCGGATTTGTTGTAAGCGCTTTCGACACGTGAGTGAGCGACTTATAACAATCCGTATAAGCGATCGCGCTCCAACCGAGGAAAAGGGCAGGAGCAATATCCGAGGTATGTCGTTAAAATCGTCCTAGGCGACTTTAATGACAAAATTGGAAAGGAGGACATTTTTGGTCGCACAATCTGAAAACATAGCCTACACGACACCACGTCTGGAAAAGGTCTTCGGCAATTCGATTTCATTGCAGGACGTGACGTTACTATAGCAAGCACACGGTTTACTCACCTCAATATCTGGCAGACACCAGATCGGCAAACTGTCAACCAGATTGATCATGTTACGATCGACGTAAAGCACTGCTCAAGTATTTTAGATGTCTGAACATTCTGAGCGGCCAGCATAGACTCGGACCAGTAACCAGTTGCAGCTAAGGTACGTCCACGGATATCTCAGACGCCACAATAACTGGGAAATACTATGAGGAGATTTAACGTCGAACGGTTACAATCGCAACAAGCCGCCAGAACGTTTGCCGATCGCGTAGTCCTTTGCAGCCAGCATCAAGTGCTGAAGACCAGTGATCTAGATGACGAGAAGTCATCAGAAATGCCGCAACTGACGTGCTGGGTTTCACCCGCCGACCACCACGAAACGCCAGGTTTAATGAAGGGTGCCGCCAAGCACATGTAGCAAAACAACATGCCTACAAAGCGGCGCTGCACAAACGGACGAGAGCGAATCGTGAACTCTACGAGCAAAAGAGGAGGGAAGAACATCGGCTTCTCCGGAGAAAAAAATAAAGAGCATGAGAAGCGCGCGATCGAAAAAATAGAGAAGTGCTACTCCAGGAATAATGTTTGGAAGCTTTACTAAAAGGCCAGTGTAATAAGACCCGAACCGAAACCAGTAGAGATGAACAAGGAAAGCTTGCAGTAGAGTCACAGTTGCTGCTGAGGATATGGCACTATTTCTGCAGACTGCTAAACTGCGAAGACGATACAAAGTCCACTGTCAGACAGAGCGAACCATTCAATATGAACCATGCAAGTCAAGGATTCCGTCCACCCGACCGAAATGAAGCGAGGCTAGCAATATCTACACTGAAGCCGAACAAGGCTGCCAGGCCGGACGGCAGAAGAAGATGACTTGGTAGAGAGCACACACCAACTTATTTCCAAGATTTGGTCGGATAAAAGTATGCGGAATCGTTTGCCCGGTTCATAAGAAAGGAGACCCTCTAAACTGCGCCAACTATAGAGGTGTCAGTCTCCTAAACATCGCATAGAAGATCATGTCTGTCGTATTGTGCGAGCGCCTGAAACCATTTGTCACCGATCTGATTGGACCCTACCTGTGCGGTTTTAGGCCCAATAAGTCCACAATTGACCAAATATTCACACTACGGCAGATCCTGGAGAAAACCCAAGAAGTTCAGGTCGACACTCATCACATTTTTATCGATTTTAAAGCCGCATATGACAGCATCTACAGAGATGAGCTGTACAGGGCCACGTGTAGTCTTGCCATCCCTGCCAAACTCATCCACTTGTGCAGGATGACGATGAAGAAGGCTCGCTGTTGCATCATGGTCGGTACCGACCTAACCAAGACCTTTGATGTCAAAAAAGGATTTAGACAAGGCGACCATGAAAGGATTATGCAAGTCTATTCAATTGAATGCATACGCTGACTATATTGACATAATCGGTAGAAATCATCGTGATGTCAGTGGTGCATTTGAAGCGGCAACAATGGGTCTAGCCATAAACGAGGGCAAAATATGTACTTTGCTGTCAACAAGAAAGGACTCCAAATATCGACGAATCGGCCAGAATGTCGCAATCGACAGCTATAACTTTGAGGTAGTAAGGGACTTTGTCATCTGAAAACGACATCTCTTCAGAAATCAAACGGAGAATAGCGCTTGCCAATCCTTGTTTCTTTGGGCTGAAAATGCAACTGTCTAGTAGGGCCTTCTCGCGAATAACCAAGGAAATTCTATATAAGACCGTTGTAATCCCAGTCCTGCTCTATGGTTCCGAAACGTGGACCTTTTCTAAAGCGGATGAAGATTGAAAAAAAAATTCTTCGTAAGATGTTTGGTCCCGTATGCGTTGACAGGTTATGGAGGAAACGATTCCACGATGAATTCTACGAGCTATACAGCGACATCGACCTATTGAAAAAACTGCACATTGGGCGTTTGAGATGGCTGGAGTTGATTCTAATCTGAAGGTACAGAGGACTTCCTCTACTGCGTGGTGTAAGGGAACTTCAATCAACTTGGAGTGCGCCACTGGAGGCAGTTTGCCAAAGACCGCGTAATTTCAGAGGGCTATTGGTTGAGGTCCAGGTCCACCCGGATTGTTGCGCCGCCTAAGTAAGATGAATCAGGTGGACGTGCAAGAGACTACCAGGGGGTCCTGCATAGAAAATCAAGAACTGAAGTAAACACAATAACCGCTCGGCCAATTAAGTATAAACAGCAAAGGAAAGGAACATGTCCTAGCCTCAAAATCTGGAGAGAACTCTGTAGTAACGGCTAAAGAAATGATACAATCACGGTCTATGTTGAGGATGTTTTCAATCCATTTCTGAAGACAATTTGAACGAGATGAGAATCCAAATACCGCCGACGAGTAAAATGAAGGGAAAAGACTTAATCTAAGCTGCCGCCTCAAGGGAAAACAACTTAAGGTACACAGATGTGTGTTGTATACGTCACGCAAGCTATTCGATCGGTTAGAAGCGCATGTTGGTTGGAGACGAAGCCTCTTATTAAATATAATTCTAGGAATGAAGAAAGAATTTTTTTTTTAAAGGCGGTTCTGTTCGTCGTGCGCTTTATATCTACGGGTAAATTGTCTAGATGTATTGGAATGATCAATTGCAACATTCTAACATTACGCGGAAAATAAATTTTTTCAAATAGATATTCCGGTAGAAAGAGATTGTTCATATCTTCTTATGCCGAATATGTATGTCGCACAGCTATTCTACGCAACATTCAGCTTTCGCCGAGATTCATAATCCATGTCAGAGTATATTTCACACCCATATAATAGAATAGGCAGGATGTAAGATTTTACAAGCTTTAACTTAACTTTGGTGGGAAGATAGTTGGAGGTTGGACTAAGTCCTCTAAGGGCTCCGTAGTTTTTTGTAATATGAGTCCTCCAGGTAAATTGTTGGCTCATGTAAATCCCAAGATTTTTGAATGTTTCAACATGTTCAATTGGAGTTCGATTAATATAAAGTGAAGGGATGTCTACTTTAACTCGGCTAGTATTAATGATCATTGCTTTAGTCTTTGTTGGATTATGACTGAGTTTATTTTCAAATGACCACTTCCAATTTGTTGCTAATTGTTCGTTTGGATTAATTATCGCTTGCTTAATTTGGGATTTGGGAAAAAACAAACTAAATCTGCACATCATCTGCATGTACAGGGTGAATGATTCGAACTCCAAATTTTTAAAATGCTATAATTTTTTTATTTTTTGATAAATTTTATTGTGTTAAAGCAAAAAATGTTGGAAAATACATCAATTTTCAAATTGTATCAGTAGTTTTCAATATGTCCACCTTTGGCGCGAATAATGGCCTTGAGACGGCCGAAGAAAGCATCGCACGCTGCACGCAAGTGGCTCTGCGGTATTTTTGCCCATTCCTGGCGGAGTGCTTGTTCGAGGTGGTCCAAATTTTGATATTTTTTAGTGCCAACCTTCGCCCTCAAAATACCCTAGACAGAGCAATCCAACGGATTTGCATCCGGAGAATTTGCAATCCATTGTGTTGAAGAAATGAAGTGTGGAACATTGGTTTTTAACCAATCTTGGTTTACGCGTGCTTTGTGAGACGGTGTCGAGTCTTGTTGAAGTCTCCACGGTCTCCGACCGAAATAATTGTTTGCCCAAGGCTTCAATACTGCCTTTAAAACAGTTTCACGGTATACGATCGCATTAATTTTGACGCCACGGTCCAAGAATACGAGCAGAGAGCACCACCGGTGCTGCCTGCTTTCTGGTGGCCGTCCGAAGGTGTAAATTTTCGAAGGATCTCTCTGGCAAGTAAACTCGGTCATTTTGTTTGTTGATATATTTCTCGATAACAAATGGCGACTCATCGGAAAAAACCAAATTCGGCAACTCACCACTTTCGTGCAAGCGTAGCAACTTCTTCGTTCTTTCGACTCTAACTTTTTTCTGTTGCGGTGTAAGATCGTGTGCTTTTTGGAACTGCAATGGCTTGAGGCCAAGCTCATTCTTCAGTATGTGGTGCATCCGTTTCAACGATATGTTGAGCTCACGTGCTATTTTTCTTCCACTTCGACGTGGATTTCGGTCAATTCGAGCCTTCACTTTCCGAACCATTTCTGCCGATGTTGCTGTTTTTTTATGACTACCTCCATGGCGTTTTGCAACGCTGCAGCTGCCAGTATCACGGTAACGAGCTATAGTTCGAGACACAAATGATTCATTCACGTTGAGGTGCTGGAGGGTTCTAACGATAGCTACTTGTGGTTTTCCAGCCAAATATAAAGCAATCACCCTATCACGTTTGAATTCCATAGCGGATAAAAATTTTTCAACACAACTGATCGTTTAAAGGGCTTGTAAATAATAAAATTATCTGTCATGTGTCAAAATTTGAGCTCACTGCCATGAACGGTTTGGAAATTATAAAAGTCTGAATTTGGTTGCAGTTCGAGTCATTCAGGGTGTATATAACGTTTACAATTCACAAGATGCACGGCTAAGTCGTTTATGTAACATATAAAGAGTAGGGGTCCTAAAACGGATCCTTGGGGAACACCTGATGGAACAAAAAGACAAGATAATCGCTTTTTCTCATGCCACACATACTGTGACCGATTACTTATCTTTATACGAGTATATATAATTCTACTGTACGTGTGTATATCACTGAACTCCTCCTAAACGGCTGGATCGACTTGAATGAATTTTTGTGCATGCATTCATTCAATGCATTTAATTTTTTTGTACGCTGTGTTTTGATATTATATGTATCGCATTTACGTAAATATTAAGCGTATTAAATTCAGATATATGTATTTATTTTTCGACATTTTAATTTGAGTGTATTATTGGGTCTACAAGTAAGTTTCCAGCGTTTTTTTTTCCAAAATTTGAAGTTTTATTATGAAAACATAGTTACAATGCTTTATTCAAAGTATCGTCCATCGGAAGCTACAACTTTCCCCCATCTTTCTGGCAATTTATGAATTCCGGTCCAAAAAAATTTCTCGTCTTTCGAGCCCAAGAACGTATCGAGCCAATTTTTGATTTCCTCTACTGAGCTGAAGCGTATTCCCGTAAGAGCGTTCTGTATCGAACGAAACAAGTGGTAGTCAGATGGTGCCAAGTCTGGACTGTAAGGCGGGTGAGGCAGAATTTCCCATCCGAGCGTTGTCGTGATGAAAAATGACGGACTCATGCCTGGTCTCATATTCTGGCCGTTTTTCTTTTAATGCCCGCTTCAAACGAATTAGTTGGGTTCGATATAATGGTCCTTTGATGGTTTCACCACTCGGAAGCAGTTCGTAGTATACGAGAACCTTTTGATCCCACCATATGCAGAGCATGACCTTATTCACGTGAATATTTCGTTTCGGCATCGATTGGGCGGGCTCGCCGGGCCTTGTATACGATTTTCTGCGTTTAGGATTATCGTAATAAATCCATTTCTCATCACCAGTGACAATACGATGCAAAAATGATTTATTTTTATACCGCTGCAGTAACATTTCGGACATGCAAAATCGCCGTTCGACGTCTCTTGGCTTCAATTCGTACGGCACCCGGTTTCCAACCTTTTGAATGAATCCCATTGCTTTTAGGCGCAGGGAAACGGCTTGTTGCGTGACGCCCAATGATGCAGCAAGTTCTTCTTGAATCTGACACGGATCCTCATCCAGTAAAGCGTCCAATTCCTCGTCTTCAAAACTTTTCGGCTTTCCGGGGCGATCTTTGTCTTCAACTCCAAAATCAGCACTTTTGAACCGTTTGAACCACTCGCGGCACGTCGATTCACCAATACATTCCGCCCCATAAGTTTCCGAAAGCAAACGATAGGCCTCAGCCGCACTTTTCTTCATATTAAAGAATAAAAGCAGCGCTTCCCGCAAATGACGTTTATTTGGCTGGAAACTTGCCATGATTTTGCTCGATAAAATGTACGACACCGATAGAACTGCTCAAATATAACGCTGCAAAGTTGTTGACAGATACAAAACCTACAAATAAAACACATGGGGTCTGACATTTCTGCCCGGGATCCACTGGTGGCGCCATCTCTGACAAACGCTGGAAACTTACTTGTAGACCCAATATATGTATTTATTTTTCGACATTTTAATTTGAGTGTATTATATTAAGTGTGTTTCGTTATTTTGACATTTTAATTTATTTGTACGGTATATACGGTGCGCATTTCAGTGAATATTAAGTGTATTATAAGTTACGTACATAAAACATTGCCACGTCTTCGTGGACGAGGAGGAAATATTGATCGACAGACTCGGAATTCACAATTAGTCCAGAACCGTCGGTTTAATAGATCGGCAGAAGATCAATTGACGGAAAATGAAAATTTAAGAAACCAGGCTGCAATCACACGTACTAATGAAAGTCAAGAGCAACGCAATGAACGCCTTCGAGCTAATGCATTGAGACAAAGACTCCTCATCAAATTCGTCAATTACGAGTATTTGCCATATTATTGATGACATGTTTTAAATTTCAAGCTTCTGTCCTCTGGGACAAATATAAAGATTCCATGAGCGACGACATTCTGCATCGCATTCGCATCGCTAATCAATATCCCAATATTGATTTTTCGCAGGAAATATACAATATAACGAGACGGTAATAAAGATTGAAGATATTTGCATTCTGATTTCGAATATGCCACTCATTCATTTTGGTATGCCCTCACCTAACCGCTCAGCAACAGACATCATTAGCAGCGAGATTCAGCGCGAACAACAGTTCGATACGGTCTCTTTAACTATTGTACTTTCGTTGAAAATAATGAGCAACTACTCACTGATGAACAAAAGAATGTATACGATCGAATTAATTTGTCAATTGCAGCAGAACAAGGTGGATTCTTTTTTTTTGGACGCACCAGGTAGCACTGGAAAAACGTTTCTCATCTCACTAATACTTGCCCGCATTCGATCACAAAATCATATTGCGTTAGCAATTGCTTCATCAGGTATTGCAGCCACTTTGCTTGATGGCGAACGGACTGCACATTCAACACTCAAGTTGCCGTTGAACATTCACATAAATCCAGATGCAGTGTGCAACATAAAACAGCATCCCGGTATGGCTAAAGTTTTTCAAAAATGCAAAATTATTATCTGGAATGAATGCATTATGGCCCACAAGCATTCCCTTGAAACTCTCGATAGAATGATGAAAGATCTAAATAATAACACCAGTACAGCACACTGCTGCTGTCCGGTGATTTTAGACAGACATTGCCGGTCATTCCATGCGCTACATATGCGGATGAAATTAACGCATGTATAAAACAATCATATCTATGGCGAAATATCAGTACATTACGTCTTAACACAAATATACGTGTTCAATTGCAAAACGATCCATTGGCACTATCATTCTCCGAACAATACCATTGCATGGAGACACACAATGCATCAAGTTGCCAGACAATTTCTGCAACATGGTAAATACGAAAGATGCTTTGATAGAAAGCATATTTCCAGATTTACAACCTAATTATATTAATCATGCTTGGCTTCGTAAACGAGCTATTTTAGCTGCAAAAAATATCGATGTTGACGCTATTAACTTCAAAATACAACAGTCATTGCCCAGCAATGAGATATTGTTCAAATCGATCGACACTGTTACCGATCCTGACGAAGCAGTCAACTATCCTGTTGAATTTTTGAATTCGCTGGATTTACCATCTAAGCTATGCAACGGTACAAGATTAGTCATAAAAAAAATTATGGGCAATGTTCTTGACGCTACAATTTTGAACGGCAAATTTGAAGGTGAAGTTGTTCTCCTGCCACGAATCCCAATGATCCCTTCAGACTCACCCATTCCATTCATGACTATTAATAAGTCACAAGGTCAAACAATGTCGATTTGTGGTTTGGATCTACAAAATCCGGTCTTTTCACATGGCCAATTATATGAGGCGTGTTCTCGCGTTGGAAAACCGTCAAGTTCATTCATTTATACTCCTCAGGAATTGACTAAAAATATTGTTCATCAATTCGCATTAAGATAAAATTAAAAAAACATTATTGATTATAACGAATTGTTTTTAGAAAAATTTATGTTATTTCAAAATAAAGAATAATGAAATTATTATATTATTGGGTCTACAAGTAAGTTTCCAGCGTTTGTCAGAGATGGCGCCACCAGTGGATCCCGGGCAGAAATGTCAGACCCCATGTGTTTTATTTGTAGGTTTTGTATCTGTCAACAACTTTGCAGCGATATATTTGAGCAGTTCTATCGGTGTCGTACATTTTATCGAGCAAAATCATGGCAAGTTTCCAGCCAAATAAACGTCATTTGCGGGAAGCGCTGCTTTTATTCTTTAATATGAAGAAAAGTGCGGCTGAGGCCTATCGCTTGCTTTCGGAAACTTATGGGGCGGAATGTATTGGTGAATCGATGTGCCGCGAGTGGTTCAAACGGTTCAAAAGTGGTGATTTTGGAGTTGAAGACAAAGATCGCCCCGGAAAGCCGAAAAGTTTTGAAGACGAGGAATTGGACGCTTTACTGGATGAGGATCCGTGTCAGATTCAGAAGAACTTGCTGCATCAATTGGCGTCACGCAACAAGCCGTTTCCCTGCGCCTAAAAGCACTGGGATTCATTCAAAAGGATGGAAACTGGGTGCCGTACGAATTGAAGAAAAGAGACGTCGAACGGCGATTTTGCATGTCCGAAATGTTACTGCAGCGGTATAAAAATAAATCATTTTTGCATCGTATTGTCACTGGTGATGAGAAATGGATTTACTATGATAATCCTAAACGCAGAAAATCGTACACAAAGCCCGGCAAGCCCGCCCAATCGACGCCGAAACGAAATATTCACATGAATAAGGTCATGCTCTGCATATGGTGGGATCAAAAGGGTGTCCTATACTACGAACTGTTTCCGAGTGGTGAAACCATTAAAGGACCATTATATCGAACCCAACTAATTCGTTTGAAGCGGGCATTAAAAGAAAAACGGCCAGAATATGAGACCAGGCATGAGTCCGTCATTTTTCATCACGACAACGCTCGGCCACATGTTGCGGTTTCGGTGAAAAACTATTTGGGAAATAGTGGATAGGAAATTCTGTCTCACCCGCCTTACAGTCCAGACTTGGCACCATCTGACTACCACTTGTTTCGTTCGATGCAGAACGCTCTTACGGGAATACGCTTCAGCTCAGTAGAGGAAATCAAAAATTGGCTCGATACGTTCTTGGGCTCGAAAGACGAGAAATTTTTTTGGTCCGGAATTCATAAATTGCCAGAAAGATGGGGGAAAGTTGTAGCTTCCGATGGACGATACTTTGAATAAAGCATTGTAACTATGTTTTCATAATAAAACTTCAAATTTTGGAAAAAAAAACGCTGGAAACTTACTTGTAGACCCAATATTTGTCTTTCATTTCATACTTTATTTAATCTACCCTAATCGCTTGAAATATCATGCAGGACAACGTCTGTCGGGTCCGCTAGTTATTATGTATATTGTTAGATTCCGAAAAATATTATTAAAAATGTTTAAATAATTAAAATGCAATAATTTCAAAAACACAAGTTTTATTGAGCGGCATTTCGACACGAGCACCCGACTCAATCCAACTTTCGACAAGAAGTGATTCATCTCCTGTTGTTGTTTATAATTCTTCTTCTTCTTGTCTTTCCTTGTTGCTTGCATGAAAAATAGTTGGGTTGTCTGTGATCGTTAGCGGCTCCATTCAAAAAACACGTTCGTCCGTGTCTGTCCACTATGCTAATAGTGTCATATGCTAATAGTATCATATGCAGAAACAAATTTAGCAGTAAGTTTGTCTAAGTTGATGAGGCTTGGAAGGGCTGGCTTTCCAGAAGTCAAACCGTGTAAGCGCACAGTCTTCCAAAAGTCGGTGTTTGAGCTAACTGCATTGAACTTGTTTGCATAAAATGACCTTTTATACGATCTGATTAATGAGGTTACTGCATTACGAACAACTTTGAACTCTGTGTGTATTTCAGGACATTTGCACCTGTATAGGATATCCCGGGCTTTCATGAGATCAAAGACTTCTTTTGTAATGTGCATTTCTTGGACCTTCTTCTTACCACTGGTACATGCTTTCTAAAAAGGTATAAAACATTCACATTGAAATATTTAATTTGAAAGCTGGTATCAATTGTTGCATATATCGGCTGCCAATTTATCGTCTGGCAGTCATGAAAGTTTTGTATAATCAAATGACTCGAAGAAATCATTATTCGTTACTTCTGAAAGTATGTTGACTGTTAAAAGAATCATGTCGTGATGCGAAAGTGCTGGATCGCACCGAAGCACGACACTAACGCAATATCAATTAAAGCGGTTGTTTTGTTGGGTGCAAAATGAGTAGGATGGATACAATTTACGAAACTCAGACGAAGGGACTCAATCAGCTCTTTAAAAGCATCATTTTCCTTTCTAAGATGTTAAGGCTTAAGTCACCACATATAGCGATTTTGGAATATAAAGGAGATACTTCCTCGAGCACAGCTCTTATTAGCGTATGGTGTGCAACATCCGGCGCCATATACTCGTATATGCACCCCAGAAGGAGAATTTCGTTAATAGTCCTAACGTACTCCAATAAGTCGGTTGGTGTTGATTTTTTAATAATACGACACTTATGACACTTTTTTAAATAGACACATAGGACCGAGCTATCAGAAAAGTTCATTCGAGCCTTGTTAAGTTCGTAAGTTCGTTTCACAAAATAAAATAAAAAAAATTCTCGGACTCACCTGATAAACTGGCGACGATATGTGAAACGTATTCGGTACTTGAAATAGAGACAACAGAATTGTCATAAGGAACTGCCACTTGCCGAAATGGCCAACCAAGTCACCAATGACATCAGTCTCTTCACCATTTTCCTCACGCTTCCGATGTCCTTCGCGATGATGTTTCTCTCCCCCAGCCGAATTCGAAGTCATATTGTCCGATGTCATATTTGTGTTGTTAGTTGTTGGCGCGATAGTCGGAGGAGTTGGCCCAGTATTAGTTGGTGATGTCCCACCAGTCGAATTGATTGTCAACGATGGCGATGATGATTTTATCTTCGCCGTCATTTGCACTGTGGTGGGCAATGGTGTACTATAATTTTCCGGGGACGGTTTGTTATTTGGCATCTTTGTAAATTCGACTGCAAAAGACCAAAAGAAAGGAAATTTTAAAAAGACTAATTGACACTGACAGAGCACACGAATAGATTGAAATACAAAATGTCCCACTTAATTGTACCTCGGCGATACGCTAGCAATTAATTGAATTAGCGCAACGACTTTATCCACTCAAGACAAGATACAGATAACAATTCATTCTGTGAAGAGGTATTTGGGTGACTATCTGGAAAATAAAATGATAAATACATAGATACTCGTACATTCGTAGATGTCTAACACGTCTAACACGTCTAACATGTCACATTGATATGTCGCTGATTTATACGAATGTATCTATGAGACTGCTTTATCTTTAGTCATATCTGACTTCTAATGAATGAATCGAGGAACGAATTTTAATTAGAAATACGAGTATCTTTGATGTAATGTTAATCGAATATGTGCGGAGTATATACGTATCTGCGGGTATAAAATATTAAATTAACAGCGCACGGCATCATCTAATCTCCAATTCCGATAGCACAGAGCCAAGCTATGGATGCTTTGTGTAGATACTTACTCGTACATTACTTAAATGTCGTCCGTAATTGTCAACGACTATAAAAGTCTTTTCAGAGGAGCCACAGATACGACTACGACTACGAGTATGAGTACATATCTGAGTATCTTAAGCACCTATCCGTGGGTGAATTGAATTGGAGAACATTTGGTTTAAGTGTTGCCTTATTGATTATGGTGGTGCGAATTATTTATTTATTGATCGGCTTCATGATTCCAACATCAACATTGCTGCTGATTGATTAATTGCAGTTGCAATTGCGACCTCTACAGCAATGAATGGGGATAGATATCGCGGTGTGAATAACATTTTGTAAGACGGAGAATGGTGGGCTGCCGAGGGAGTTAGGCATGTCAATGGCTCTGGCGTGAACTGGAATAGATGAATGGAGCAATTTATCTATTATCGATTGAAATGTAAATCTTCAATTAAAAGACTGAATGTGAACATGATGTTCATGTGATCATTATCACAGTTATTTGTGTATTGTGCAACAAAGGAAGATGTTGATGAATTAAGATAAATGGGAACTTTACTTTACTTTACTTTGTGACTAGAATTAGGATAAATCTCTACAAGCGATACTCATCAACAACCCGCTGGTTCTATATGTCAGTAAGAGTACCACTTTGGGGATACATGTGGTTTCCTAGTGCAAGATAGTGATTGGAATGAAGTGTTAACTTCGTTTTTTCTTCTAAGGATAGCAGCGACTGGTATTGGTTTTGTAAACGTACCATCAACTGATTGGTGTTGGTTCGCGAAAAAAAACGAGAGAAAGCCTCTGAAGCCGAACACCGTGGAATCAATTAATCAATCAAGTAGTCCCAGTTACGTGTTACATGCGAAGCTCTTCAGTTACTGTATTTATCATACGGTACGGGCTGTGACTGAGTGTATGTAACAACTGATGGATAGCGTGTTGTGTGTGAAAATTTTGTTGGTGAACTGTTTCATACTGTTGTAAGGGCATAACACCTACAGCAATTTGATTTGGTAAACCATCGTCAGAATTTTCACTTCGCAGCCTTGCTTAGTATCGTCGGTGTTTGTGTTTACTGTGTTTATGACTAGGGAATTCAGGGTGGACGTAGCCAATATACGCGGGCTAAAAAGCAATCACTTTTTTGCGTACGTCAACGTCTGTAAGTATCGAGCAGCTGTTTTGGCAATTAGTGAAACACAGGTAGATCCCCGCCCACACCTCTCAGATCACTCTGATCTGAAGCTACCTGGCTACGAACTAGTGCCACTATTCTTTCCCCATCGTGGTCTTGCCATTTATGTGCGTACTGATGTAGCTTACCAAACTCCACCACAATGTAGTCTCTCTTCCAATCCGGAATTCAATTTCATGTGGCTAAAATTCCATCTCCGTAAGCAAATTATCCGCTACTGCTTTATTTGCAGAAGCCCCAAACTGGACAGCAACTCGACCTTTCACGAGTTTGATGTGCTGTCTGACTCCATTCAAAGAATTGTATCCCTGTATCCTCATGCTGAAATCCGTGATTACGTGTGATTTCAATATAACACAATTCTGGGTGGCTTCGACATTCTGGACAGACAGCACACGAAGGACGGTGCGTTGAGATCTTCGCTGCGGGAAATATTTTGACCCAGCTTGTAAATGAGCCCAGACGTTGATAGTCATACCGCCAACACCCTGGACTTGTTTTCAACTTCTCACCCTGATGAGTACACCGTTGATGTGCTCTTCCCTCTAGGTTCGCCGGATCATTGTGTCATATCAGCTAATTTGTCGTACACCCACCACAGAGTTAGAGAAAAGATTCCAAACAGAGCCGTATGGCAATACGAGAAAGCCAACTAGAGCGGCCTTAACAGCTTCTTAAGGAACTTTGACTGGTCGTTATGTTTTCTCGATAAGGACGTGGATGCCGCTGCTAGAATGAGATCATTTATCCCTTATCGGATCAAGAGCTTCAGACCAAACGAAAAGGCATTGTATGACTTGAGCTGTAAAGAGGCTGTCAGGGTTAGAGAAATATTTTTTTCGGTCCTACAAGACCAACCCGACTGAGGAAAACCGAAAAGAGTTTAAACAAGCCAGAAATGACTGCAACGTCTTTCTCAAGCGTGTGAAATTCCAATACGACCAAAAACTGGGGCAAACATACTACAATGTTCCAAAGGCAGTAAAAATGTTTGGTCGTTCGTCAAAAGCATTAGAAACTCTGCCTCATTCTCTATCCCAACGCTCATTCACAATGACATTCCAGCTGTCAGCTCTTTGGACAAGGCCAATCTGCTTGCTGCACACTTTGCGGCCAGCTCAACACTCCCGGATTGTACTCTGTCTCCGCCTACACTTGAGTGCGTCGAGTCTTCAATGGGACGAATCCACTTTCGCACTCGTGTAGTAGCAAGAGTAATTAAAGATCTCATAAGACATAAATCCGCTGGTCCAGATGGTATATCTCCCCTCCTTCTGAAGAGGTGTTCTTCCTCGTCGGTAAAACACTGCGCAAGCTTTTTCATCAATCCTACTCTTTAGGATACTTACCGAGCAGAGGGAACACAGCATTTGTTCAGCCCGTTCCTAAAAAAGGCGAATCTTTTTCTCTCTCCTCCTACAGACCCATTGCACTTACGTCCCTTCTCTCCAAAGTCATGGAAATGCTGATAAACCGTCAGCTAATGAAATATCTCGAAACAACTTCTTAATGACCCGCAATATGGTTTCCGTAGCAACAGGTCCACTGGTGATTTGATGGCATGTCTCACCGAAAAGTGGAACCAAAGCGTACATCAATCTGGCCGAAAGCAAGATAGTTGCACTTGATATTTCTAAGGCATTCGACAGAGTTTGGTATCAGACTCTTTTGTCGAAAATGCGTGCTTTTGGGATCGGCAACTCCCCTCTTTAATGGACTAGAAATTACCTTTTGCAACGTTTAATTCAAGTTTTTCTGGATGGTTTCAAGTTTGATATTCATAAAATAAATGCTGGTGTGCCCCAGGGCTCCGTTCTGTCTCCGAAACTGTTTTTAATTTTCATCAACGATCTGTTGTCTGCCACTTCTAATCCAATATATGCGTATGTTAAGCTCATTAAATTCCGATATCAACAGCATAACCAATTGGGGAACTATCAATAGAGTGGAATTTAATGCTTCCAAAAGACAATGCTGTCTGCTGTCGTTAAAACGAAACTCAAACGACAACTTATAGTACGTTGGAATGACCACATTTTCGTTGTCGCCAAAAATACTGCGAAATGTCTAGGTTTCATCAAGCGATGTGAGAAATGTTTTACATTCTCTGATCTGGCCCAATATGTAAGGCTTCATCCGCCCAAAATTGGAGTACAATGCCCATATCTGGTAAGGTACCCCTAAGTCCTCTTTGCGCGTGCTTGGTAGGATCCGAAATCGTGCGATAAAACTCATAGGTGATGCCAGTACTACACAGTCTCTCAACACCTTCGAGCACCGGCGTAATGTCTCCTGTCTCACCTTGTCATGTCGCTATTTTCACCACCAGTGCTGAACTGAAATTGCCAGTAGCCGAATGCTTCAAATTCCCTTCAAATTTTTAACCGTAACATCCGTCTCGCGATGAATGCTCATCAGTTCACCCTCAAGCCCATCTTCGGTCGTACTCTGAAATATCGTGATGCTTCATCCAGATCGGGTGGACGGAGTTTTTGGTTTTCATCATCTTTGGCTACGATCATTAAACGGATCAGCCTGGCAGCCGATTTTTGATCATCGTTGACGTTGTAAGGTCTGCAGAAATGATCTTTTCATATTATCAGCATCAGCTGTGACTCCACTATCCTCTTGTTCGTCCTCGATATGTCCTTCTTAATCTTTAGCATCTAACTTAGTTCTCGTTTTTCGTAGAGTTCACTGTCATCTCTGGTTCTACTAAGCAGTATTGCGCTTCTTGCTTTGCTCTCGTGGTCTAGAGGAATCCAGCACATCAAGTGCTCCAACTCTGATGTCTTGTTTTGAATGCTATCATTAGTCTTGAGTTCTTGATGGTAAATCCATAAGACGCCTTAAGGGATCGGGAAGGCTCTGGCGATTTCAAGCCATTACACCAGTCTTGAATCAAACTTATTGACATGTTGCCTTGTCTTCGGGCCAACTATACCTTGGCTACGACAAGGAAGCGGTCTGCTTAACGTTTGGAAATCCATAAGTCTTGTGGAGTGTCTTGTGTCGATGGTAATGTGGTGAATCTAGTTGACGATTGATTTGTTGGGTGTCTAACAAGTTCTCTAGTGAACACTGAGATGAGGAAAACGCGTTAAAGTCCCGACAAATTCTCGTTCTGTGAAGTCAGGATAGTAGTGAATATCTTATTTGTGTCATATTGGCTATACATCCCGACAGTAACACCGAAGATGCTATACTTTCCTAGCTTTACGTTTAAGTCTCCCAGAACAATTTGAACGTCGTACCTGTGGAAAGGCTTGCGCGTTTTGTTCAGCAACTCATATAGGCTGTCTTGTCATGTAGAGCTGATCTTTGAAGGTTAAATCTTAATAATAGTTGTCATGAAGCGCTCGTACACATTTCGAAAACACTAAATCTAAATCTGGTTTCAGTCCAGTGGAAATCACCATTTGTCCAGTGCATTTCTTCGCTGACGGTTATGTTTGCTTACAGAAGGCTAATGCCTCCGCCAAGTCCTCGGCTGGATGCGGTCCATTACAGAACATTCCACTTGCATTCGTCCTTCTTTCATTTGCATGGGTCATCTACAGCAAATCTGCTCTCATCCGAAGCACTTGGCTGCTTTTCAGTAGAGTGGTTCTAACACGGTCGAGTGGTTAACCCCATGCGCAATCGTCAGCCTGGAATGCGTGACTTTTTTTTGACTCTAGGGGAAATAAGCCAGCTATTCTGGACTTATTAACTAATTTCAGGGATATCAGAGCTGCAATTAAAATATGCGCCCAGTACCCAGACTCGTCCTGAAGTTTCCTTATTGACCTCTGATACAGTTTATCGAGGTGTTTGTGAGGATTGAGGTAAACAAAGTTTTCATATTGGAGGTAGGTAAGTCCTTTTATTTTCTGCCGTACGAATGCGGACCTATCAGTGTCTTCACTACTTCATTTGAAGTCTTAATCACAAAAAGGTGTCTAGCACTAAACACTTCCCTCCAATCTGTTGAGACCGAATTAGACGTCTATTTACGCCCAGCGCAACTGGCTGTCTGCATAACAGAGATCACGACGTCAATAACCACTCAAAAGATGGCCTCCAAAGTCTGCCTTTCTACTGATAAATGGAAAAGCCAGCCGAAAAGCTTGCTAGTCTACTCATTCAATCACCTTAATCCAGAAAGCAACGAATGAAGACAGCACAAGGTCACTCTGAGCAAGTCCGTCTTAATTTCCATAGGCTAAAGGTGAAGGCTCAGGGGCCTTCTCTTAGGACCGCTGCATATACCAATCTTTCATACTTTCTCACACACTATAGCACGTTCCCAGCCAAAGTCACAGCCCTAGCTTGGCTCGGGGATTGGATTCGTAATCTTGAACACTACAAAATCGAGAGGAAGCTGTCGCGGTTCCCTTGGTGAAGTAAGCAAACAGCTCAGAATCAAACTATATTTGGTTGAACTGGTAAAACTAGGACTCCTAGCCGCCAATGTTCAACAATGACGCTATGTGCCCTATACCCACCAATCCGGAGAGCACCTCAAATGGTCGTGTAAGGCAACTGATGACCGCGTATGTCCTCCTGACTCTAGTCAAATCTTTCGTACGTAGTCCAACGCCAGCGCTCACATCACCGCCGTGATTAACTCATCGAAGCATCCGGCCCCTTCATCTACGGGTTAGAATCAAGCACCTGGCCCTCCAGCTTGACGGTTATGCGTGGAAGTAACTAACACGGAAAAACCAAAATGTACCAAAACAAGAACACGTGTTAGGTATCGAGGGCTTTACTATTGAGGACCCCAACAAAAGGAAAAACGACAACGATCTTCGAATCAAGCCACGTGTAGCCGAACAATTACAATAGCAGCCATTTTGACTGCAGATGTCACTGCCATCTAGGAAGTGCGGCGGGATGGCCCGATCAAAATGAGAATAAAAAAATGTGACATCGACTATGGTGATTGCTTAGGGAACAAAAACAGCGTATAAGTAAGAAGTCTTCGGCTTCCGACACATGAGCGAACATCTTATGACAATCCGCCTCAAAGCTAAATTGACTAATATGCGCTCATACCCCGACGCAAGACAGGGAAGACGGGAACTTATGAACAATATCCTAAGTATGGCCCTAATATCGTCTGAGGTGTTTAACGCCAAAGCATATTTGGTAGGACAAATGGTAAGCGCAGCCCCCCCGATACTACGTTTGGCAGCGGACTTAGGTTTATTGACTTTGCGAAGTGTCACTAAAGCGATTACGCCGCTTCATTAACTCAATATACACATGGGGGCGCGGTTGTCTCCGGACGCTTAACCAAATTGTTGATTTTCCAATCGACGTAAGGCATGCCCCCTGTATTCTGGACGTCTAAACCTTCCGGGCAGCCAACATTGACTCGAATTCGGATTTTCCAGGCGACACAGTAAAGAAGAGCTATTGTGGGAAGGTACAACGTAAAAAGGCTGCAATGACAAGAAACCACCAGAAACTTTGCGGAACGCGTATCCCGAAATCTCTCAACAACTCCTACGCCACCAGCATCAAGTAGTACAGACCAGGATTAACGCTGTTGCAACTGATGTGCTAGGTTTCACCCGACCATCACCAAGAAGTCCTTTTTTTGATGATGGATGCTGGAAAGCAATGCAGCTACATGAATCCAGCAAAGCTGAGCTGCGTTGAAGGACTATCGCCGCTCATGAGCTCTACCAGCAAAACAGATGGGATCATCAGATCATCTTCTCCAGAAGAAGAAAACAGAGAAAAACACGCGATCGAAAATATAGAAGTGTTAAGGCAGCAAGACTTGTAGAGGAATCTGTAGAGATGAAGAAGGAAACATTGCCGTCGATTGCCAAAATATGGAAGACCAATATAATGCTGGAAAGCAGAATAAACCATTCAACTTTGATGACGATAACCAAAACTTCCGTCCAATTGACCAAATCGAAGTGAGGGTAGCAAACTCTAAGCTTAAATCGAAACAAGCTGCTAGAATTGACGGTTTACCGGCCAAAGTATTCAAAGGTGCTCCTGGAAGTGGCTATTTGGAGTGAATACACCAACTCATTTGTCAGATCTGGATAGAAGAATGTGTGCCCTTAACACGCCAATTATAGTAACAGAAGTCTCCTCAACGATGCGAACTAGAACATATCTGCAAGATTGTCTGAGATCTTTCCTCAATGAGCTAACTGGCCCCAATCAGTGTGGTTTTAGGCGGTGAAAGTCTACAACTTTTACACTCCAGCAGATCCTAGGAAAAACTCTATAAGTCCAGATCGATACCCACCACCTTTTCATCGATTTTAAGGCCGCTTATGACGACATTTATAGAAAAGAGCTGTCTAGTTTTGGCACCGCTGCCAAAGTCGTCCATTTGTGTAGAATGCCGCTGCTCCACCAAGGTCGGTAACGACATAATCGAGACCGTCAACAAAGGTGTTTGACAAATTGACGCGCTTTCACCCTCCCCAACTCACAAGCTAACACTGGAAGAACAGTCTTTCAAAAGTCTGTGCAACTAATAGCGTGATATTGGCATAATTGGCAGAACTCAACAAGACTGTTATCAGTGCGTTCGCTACTATTGGAATGGAGCTGCCCAAATGAGTTAAGCGGTCAACAAGGAGGGATCAATTTCGAGCAATAAACAACGCCTCAGCAGAAATTAAACGTAGAATCACTCTTGCCAATCGCTGTTTCTTTGGACTGAGAACCCAATTGAGTATTAAGGCCTAACTAAGGAGACTCTATATAAGACCTTAATCATCCCAATCCTACTTTATGGCGCTGAAGCATGGACTCTATCGAAACCGGATGAAGGAAAACTCAGTTGTTTCGAAGGATTTTTCCATTTGCGTACCATTTGCGTGCCATTTGCGTCGACAAGGTTTGGAGGATAAGATTACACGACAAACTACCAATCGCCTGAGAAGGCTAGGACACCAATGCTCCGGATCTTCGAATTTAACCCGGAGGGGCAACGCAGTAGAGGAAGACCTCATCTTAGGTGGCGCTCACAAGTAGCATAGAAGAAGACCCCAACCTGCGCAACTGGAGGCAGTTAGCTTAGGACCGAACAAACTGAAGCGGCTTGCCAATTGAGATGCAGGTTCAGCCCAAATTATAGCGCGACGTAAGTAAGCAAGTAGGCTTCAACGTTTCCAAGAACCCAGCGGCGGTTTTGCTGTCTTCAACAAGTAAAAATTGCGGACATTAATTCCGCACCATATACCAGATAACTTTACATATATCCTCCTTGTCGTTCCATATTTTATTACAAAAGAAGTCCTGAACTTCACAACTACTATCGTGTTCGTGCAATTTGACTAAGCCAACACACAACTCTTCCATTGTCAATGGCTTACTCAACTGTCAATCATTCGCCCGTCGTTCGTCGCGTAAATCCAAAATCCAAAAAACAAAAACAAACTTTTCCTTAAAGTACCAAACGATTGTCCTCGTTTTTCGTTTCGTTCTTGCTTTAGCTATTGTTCATTGCCCATTCAGGATTCGATACTCGTACATTTCGTGTAGCTCTCCTAATCTGTGCAACACGCAACGCAGACAACTTTGTAATCACATAATCCTGTTAATAAAAGTCCTTCTCTCTGGTTTGCCTCCATCACTTGGTTGTAACTTAAATCACCGGATATCCGAGTGCTCTTGTAATTCATATCCTTAGGCACGCACAAATAAACAGGCTTCGCATACATACATACATAGCCGTACCACCTGGCAGCCTCGTGGTAAACCAAAGTTGCCACAGTTCCCACAATGACCAGTCGAACTCAGAGTCGTAGACTCAAAGACTCAAAGCCTTAAAGACTCCAGGATTGCAGGATTTCTGGATTGAAACAACCCAAGGACTGAAGGACTGAAGGACTGAAGGACTGAAGGACCCAAGGACCATTGTGATCATTTACTCAATTGGAAATGGTTGCTTGTCGTTTTTGTTTCGAAGGAATTAAAGTTGATTCTGTTTCCTAAATTGATTGCAATTGTCACACACACACACATGAATACACATGTGCACACACGAGGCTAGGTAAATACTCGTACTCATATGTAGATCCTTTGACTAGGATTATTTAGTTATTTAGTAGGCAAGCAAAGTTCTTGCCCACATAAGCCATTAGTTGAAGGGAGAGTACCTCATCCAACTTAACCGTCACCTACTCCCCTTCCAAGGATTCCCGACTAAGTCTGACCAGTCAGTGACTGACTCAAAGTGATTGTTGGATACACAGATACAAACACAAATCGATGGAGATCAATAAGATCCAGAATCGGAGAACGGGCGCGGTATTCTTACAGGACCCACCCACCGACCACCCGCACGCCGCCACCGGCTTAATCAAGAGGAATAACGAACCCAGTTTTTCCTCGGAGTCGTTTCTTTTATTCGTTTTGTTTTTTTTTGTTTTGTGTGGCTTTTATTGCTTTTCCCATTTACCGTCATTTGATTTCCAGCTTCTTTCTTGGTCCTCTGTTTTGTGTTCGAATCTTTTTCTTCTCTACGTTCCCTTTGTTTGCTCGGTGAATTGTTTAATCCGTTAATGTGATTGACTGGTATCGTTTAGCAAGTAAGGGTAGTTGGGGGTATAGAAGTCTGTTATTTATTGCTCCTGTGGTCAACGTGGGTGTGTGCTTTTTTTTTCTCCTTTCCGTTTCCCCCCTCAGCCTTGTACATGCGACCGAGAGTATTATTAATCCTACTTCTGCTCCTTCCGATGTATCCGTACACTCCGTTTGTTGGTTTTAAGTTAAATTCTTTTGTTCGGTGTGTTCTCTGGTGGATGAGATACTTTTTAAGCTGACGACGATTAGAAGTTCAAGAAACAATGGGTTGAGGACGAACAACACAAAAAAAAAAACAAACAAACAAAAAACACTTAGAAAGCGAGAAGTGAGGGAAAGGAAAAAGTATCCGCAAAATTGTAAAGTTGTAAAGTAGGAAGTGAAGTTTTTGAGAGAAGCGAGTTAATTGAATTGAAGGAATTAAGCTGATTTTGACAGTTAAATGCGGGTCGGATTTAGTTTGATGAAAGTTTTAAGTGAACCGGATTTGGGAAAGGTAAGTGCTTTGAGAGTGCGGGTACAGCAGAGAAAAATAGGGACATAACTAGACGGGCAATTAATTGAAGTCGACGGCATAGTTCTTTTAGATTTGGGGACTTCCACTAATGGTTTTGGAGGGGTAGATACTTGAGATATGGCCTAGGAATTTAACACACAACCATAAGCTTTCTAAAGCGTCAAATTAATTAGCAGTGCATTAGGGGGAGAAACATGATATTGGGAAGACAAGATGTATAAAGCAACGACCGCACTTCATCTTGGTTGGTGCCATAATGCTCTTGAGTTGTAGTCAGCCGAGGACTCTTCTACAAGATAGCAGGTGTTGTACTGTGAACTCCTTTTCATCTGTCTAAACAGATCGACTAGCCCTTTGTATCCCTTGTACGCTCCTTGTCTTCCATGGAAATATGAGTGAAAGCTCAATTGATAAACTGCCAAGGGAACCAGCAACCAACACATCCGCGCTGTGCATCTGATTCGAGCGTTGGCCGGAAATTTAAGGGGGTAGTGCCAGGCGTTGTCGCTATACCTCCCAGAGCAAGCGATGCAGGATATTATATCATCCTAGTACACTTAAGTGCTTCCCAACAGCGTAGTATATACGTCATAATGACGACAGAAGGTCTCTAGTCTTTTACGTTGGAACCTGCCTGATTGCTTAACCCCACGAAGCGCCTACGCTCATATGGATCATCTCACCCTGATCTACAATTGGGATCATTTGATCACTATCACTCTAGACTTTCCTTTGGCAGAGGGTTAGGTTTGCCTAAAACCAGCGCCAATAGTAGGGGCATAGCTCCCTGTAGTATTTGCTACATTTTGGGGTTTTCCAGCAACAATCGAAAACTCTCCCTGTGACTGTAGGTATAAAACACATCTACCAGAGGCCTACCTCTTTCAAATGAGGCTGGAAACGAAGTTCTAGCGCCTTCTGATCCCCAGTATACAGAATCAAGTAAGACCTCTACAGATCTCACATATCGACTGACCGTTTCAAGGGGTCTACGTGGACACCTGCCGTTTAGGCTCTGTTACACGAAGCGTCTACCCTCATATTCGGATTAATACAATGCGGTGTGGTATTAATACCAGATCCAGTATCTACTGGCAGTCGTGTATAAGGCGCGATTTTCTCCATCGGTAAAGGGTTTAAACCTATCTAAAATCTCAGTTATTCTATGGCACACAGTTGCAATGCAACTCCACATCGAGGCGTTCGAAAATCTGCAGCAATCATTCCACAATTATCCATAAGCTATGTTTATAATTCATGGAGGACAGTGAATGCGTGACCGCAGAATCCTCGCGACTTTCGTATAACCTACAGGCATCACGATACTCCCACAAGAAGGCCTACACCTCGGCCAGACCGGAGAAGAAGTTCCAAGTGTTTCCGACCTCCCGTGGTACCAGAATATAGCCTCCGGTCGAGCTTCGCAATCTTGCTGTTACCACCAGCGGGGCACCTTATTATCCAGAACTGGCCGCATTTTACCATCTGCTCACTGAGCATCAGTATAAAGCTGGCTAAGTCGACGCCTAGAAAAAGCTATTTGCGCGTTATTGACAAGAACACCGCCAAACGTCGCAAACACAGCCTTCGAAACCTACTTCCATAGTCTCGAGATTTCTCACATACTCATACCTCAGTCATTCCACATTAGGGGCATACGGATAACCTTCAACAGTACCTCCATAGAGACAGTGTTGTGAACAGGTTAACAGCCAAGTTCGGCCACTCTTTGGCAAGAAGGGATCTTTTGGCGACCTAACACAGTCGCGACTATATCGCACGAGACTGTTGCCCCAAATGATGCACAGACAACAAAAAGGCCACATATATGGTACGCATAGCTCGCCCGGTTGGTCCCCAGTCAGACCGCATAATGCGCCTCACCTGCCCAACAACAGTCATCAATCGGTCTCTGACTCTTACCAAATGAGATCAAACGTGGCAGGTTGACTTGTTGACAATTTGCCGTTGAGGAACATTGTGATAGTCTTCTCCCTCGATACGTTTACACACAGACTCCAGTTCCTTCTACTCCCCATTCCTTCCAAATCAGCTATAGTCTGATCTTCAAGAATGAGAAGCAGGTCATCCACAAATTCGCTCCACTTGGAGACTTCGCGTGTCTGTCATGGCAGGGGGTCCATCATGAGGTACCACAAATGGACCACACTTACACATTCATCCAATTCTGCCTTCATTGAACCAGCACTTCTGCTAGAGAAGTAGCTTTTCCATAGCTCAATTTCCCGGCAGCCATCATCACGACGACAGATAGTCTCTGATTTCTAACGTAAACACCTATGATGTAGACTTCAGTTTACGGGATGCCCGTATATCTATGGGAGCAAGGATACGCCTTGCCATCGCTCTCCGCCAATAACTTTGAAACCGATTCGGAACTGTGTTAAAGGCACAAGTTCCACCTTCCACCACTGCTCTTAGGGTACCCAGTACTTATTGCTACTCTACATTGGGTCAAACCAACAGGAAGACGATTTCCGCAATTTTGGGTTTGAACCACAGCCACCATGACGCTGCAACAAGTCAGGCCCGGACCGACTCCCATGGTGTCGTGATTTAAGTCCTGGCAGGGTCTACAGGTGGTCCTGCCACCAACAAGACCTATGACCGGCAACTTGTAGCTAACCAAATCGTAGCAACCTTCGGTGGCATCATCTGAAGATGTTTACGATAAGACCAGTAATATGGTATGCTCTGCCCCCGGTTTTTATTAGACAACGTCATTGATGGGCGAAGCCTTGATAATTGGGCGGAGGCCTTCATCACGACAACAGTAAGCAATCTGCAATCTGCAGTGTTTCCTACTTAGGGATAGCAGGAAAAAGGCTGACCTATTAGAGACGACGGGAAGCATTTATTTGGTTTGCTGGCAATCTGGAGAGTCATACTATCTGTAGGTATGCTCCAATGAAACTCAATTACAGATGGAACTTCTAACCGAAGAAGTAAGCAGTTCTAACGTAGACTCGGGTCCCGAAAAACTCTCCTCTGAACCATGCTTAGCAAGTTAATCGGCGATTTAATTTGACTGTGTTCAACAAAGTCTTGCACTCTTGAACTAGCTTGAAAGTCGTAAGAGGGTTCAACAAGGCTCTAATCGCAACAGCTGCAAATGCATCGCCCTCTCCATCGATTCTCCACAGTTCGTTGCCCTCAGGATTGCGTATATCTCCGCTTGGAAGACAGACGCAAGTTTTTCTAACGAGAAGTTAAATCTAAGATTGCCTTCCTCCAGAAAGACACCAAAACCGCATCCAAGATCGTATTTGGAGCGGTTTCTTTCCCGGCTCGGGTTCAGGCCGAAACCAGGCTTATGCACATGGCAGGTCGATTTCGTATTTTTTCCACAACAGGAGTTCTGGTGTCACTGCATCAGACGGCACCTGCATAAGACCAGAGTCGTAAGCAAGATCATCAAACCTCCAATGTTTGTACTATCAAAGACCACTTCTTTTTAAAATGGGAATTGGCCTTTAAGAGTGCATCCATGATGTGGATATCAAGGGCAGGGTGATTCATCAATGCGTCTAGAGCGAAGTCGTGTAGATCCAGAGAAGCCTTCTCGGTGAAATGCCACATATCTTGTTGGCAGCGCCTTAGGGGCTTTCGACGTAAGGTATTTGTTATCCTGAATGACACCCATACACTTAGCTTCTTTGAAGAATTGGATGGTGATGCCTTTAAGCACAAGATAAGTCAGACCAGTTAGTTTCTGCCTTCTCGTAAAGAAAATATCTTTAGCACACCAATCGTCGAACACGTCTACAGCTGAAAACGCTTTAGAAGAGACAGTCGCTGGGCATTATTCAACAGGCAGTAGAACGACATCATCTGCATACGCCTGAACATAGACTTCAGAGCTGTAAGGAGCACTAAGCAATGAGTCGACAAATATGCACGACAGCAGTGGGGAAAGGAAGCCCGCTAGCTGGCAATCCCTGTTTATACGAAACAGCCTCCGACAGTTTCAGACGTTCACACAGTACACTGGATAGGATCGTTAGGTAGAGATATGCCTCGATAGTTGTTATAGGACATAGGATCGCCTTTCTTGTAAATGAGACAGATAGAGCTGATATTCCAGTCGTCGAGCATGCTTTCGTCATCCCATGCTTTGCAAACGATCTGGTGTATGCCAGCGGCTTTGTTGTTCTACAGCTTTTGTATAGCTATGCCGACTTCTTTTAATCTGGGAGGGAGAACTAATTCTTCGACTGGAGATGTGCCCTACCAAGCTGGAAGTGTTGCTTAAATACATCCACAATACCCTGTTGGTCAGTGACGAGATTACTCGCGCAATTTCGAAGCACTTGGAGACCCGTTTTAAAGCCACTGGCTATGTTTTTGACCTTTTTAAAAAAGCTCCTGGTGTCTTTTCTTCTCCAGCAATCTTCGATATCCGTAGGCTGGAAGCTATATGGCAGTGCGCCCACTATTAGGGATTTTCACCACAACAAAATCACACCCCAACATAATATCCAATTAAATGCTTCGCCGCTCAAACTTCCTTAATGCTTACGACTTCAATCGAGTCATCGCACTGGAACCAACATAAGCAACGCAGTTTTCCTGAGTCGCTGCCCAATATCGACCGAAGTGGAGTCAGCACCGATCGAAGACGTTCTCATGAGCGAATTAGCAGCTACGCCAGTCGTAAGCGCGCAGCTGGTAACGTCACAAATCTTGAAGGATCCACAGCTGGTCCAGCACCAAAATCGACCGTTCAAGCAAACTGTGTCCATATTATTCCCCTCGACATGAACTTTCAGCCAATAGAGGAGTTTTAGTTTGGGGAACTCGGACAGTCATTCAACCTCTAGCTTGAGAAGCAATCTTAACAGCCCTTCAGGCACCACACCCCGGTATCGTCAAAATGAAGGCATTGGCGCACAACTATGGCATAACATCGATGCCGATATCGAGCTCCTCGTGAAGAGATGCACATCATGCCAGCAGAACCGGAACGAACAACCACAAACCGCAAATCACCTTTGGGAATCGGCTAAACGCCCGTGGTCCAGCCTATATGTCGATTTCGCCGGGCCCTTCCAAGGCAACACTTTTTACCTGGTTGTCGACTCCTACTCAAAGTGGCTCGAAGTTTCCGTGGTTAGCTCAATCAAAGACTGGTTAGCTCAGTCTTTGCCACACATGGGCTTCCTGACGAACTGGTATCGGGCAACGGAACAACGTTTACTTCTGATGAATGCAAAGTTTTCATGGAAAACAACTTAATTCGACATATCGCGCTGTCCCGTTGCATCCGGCTACAAACGACCAAGCGGAGCGCATAGTACAAAGCACTAAGAACTATCTGAAGAAGTTGGGCCGCAACACAAATATCGATCCGAGTCTTGCAGGTATTTGCTCAATCAGCAATTACTCCGCATGCAGCTATGAATCGTGCACCGTAAAAGCTGCTACTCAACCGCGAGCTCAGGACATACTTCGACAAAATACAAGCCCAAGAGAAAAGGTTTGCGACCTTATTAGTTCTAAATGTTTCATTAGAGGTGATCCAGTTTCAGGGTCGGAATTATACGGCTGGGCCAAACTGGATTGAGGGTCTGATCTCTGATCAAATTGGCCCCATTTCAGACCGCGTTCGTCTAAACCAATCTAGAGAAGTTAAACGTCATCTAGACCAGCTACGTAGCCATGTGCCGTCATAATCACCCTATGCTTCCACTGCTTTGCCTGAGGATCTCGATTACGATTGAAATCTCTGTATTGCTAGGAAGGTCGTTCTCATATAGGAATTTTCTTATTCGAAGAGCTCATCCATATTCGAGACCATTGTGTTGAAGTCAGGATGGTTTAACACCACCACGAAATGTTTCCTACATCTTCTGAGCTTTATCGGATAGCAGAAAGGAATGGCCAAGACCTTTTATAGGGTATTTCCTTTGACCAGCTCCCTTCAGTTACTGAGGTAGCGGTATGCTCGTTTTATGCAGCTGTGTAATTACACTTGTTAGAACCCGCAGGTTATGTGTTGGGATATTCCAGCTCCAATATTCATTTTGAATTGAGAAGTGTTTTTACGTTCCGATCGTTGGCCGTATAAGAATTCGAAAAATGATAAACAAAGTACCGGCCTGCACCCAAGTCCTTGGGTTGTGTTTCGAAGCAGTTATTTGTACGATAAGGCTTGGTGGAATGCAGCCAACTTCTGTCCGCGCTCAAGGGGTTTTTGTACCCTTAAAATGCTCGTACACAGCGTGGGCAAAGGAAATTTAGGGAGGAAGGAAAGACAGGTACCAATGTACATTGTTCTTAAATGTTTGTAAATTATAACGACCAGGAAACACAGAGATCGGCAGAGCATTCCATAAGCCAGTTGTACGGCTTGGGAAAGAATCACGATATTTTAGAGTACGTCCGAAAGTGGACTTGAGGGTATACTGATGAGCATTCATAGCGTTGAAAGTCTGAATGGGCGGAATGCTACTGGCGATTTCAATGGAGCACTGGCTGAGTGATATTGGTATCAGCTATGAGTTTTATTGCACGCAGATGCGGGATGTTTTAGGAGCACCTGACCAGATGTGGGCATTCTAATCCAATTTCGGGCGGATGAATGCCGTATATATTGAGGCCAGATCAGAAGCGGAAAAGTATTTCTTACATCGTTTGGGGAACCCTAGACACTTCTCAACTTTGTTGGCGACATCGAATATGTGGTCATTCCAACGTAAGATACGAGTATCACTGACACGCATACCGACGATGGAAAGTTTTTGGGTTTCAACGATGCAAGTGCCAGCCATGGATAATGGCTGGGTGCTTAAATTTCGCTTTAACGACAGCAGACAGCATTGCGTTTTGGAAGCATTAAATTCCACTAAGTTGATGGTTCCCCTCTTGGTTATGCTGTGAATATCAGAATTTAATGAGCTTAACATACGCTGGCGTTCCCGTTCTACAGCCGAAGAGCAGGGGCGTGAGTCTGGAAACGAATATGAAAAGCAGAGAGTACTGTCATCAGCAAAGGAATATATTGAATTAGTAGCAGCAGGCAAGAAATCATTGACAAAAATTAAAAAGAGTGTCGGAGACAGTACGGAGCCCTAGGGCACATTAGCATTTATTTTGTGAATATCAGACTTGAAACCATCCAAGACAACATGAATTGAACGTTCTGAAAGGTAGTTTCTGATCCATTGAAGAAGATAGCAGTCGATCCCAAAAGCAAACATTTTCGACAAAAGAGCCTGATGCCAAACTCTGTCAAATGCCTTAGAAATATCAAGTGCAACTACTAGGTGGCGCAAAAGTCATCACCCTAACGGAAGGTGCTATAATTTTTGCAAATGGCGGCAAATGTCAATTCTACTTTGACATTTGTGAATAAACAGATACAAAATACACGTCAACAAGACATGAATTGCTATACTCCTAAAGAAGGCGGAATAATTCATCAATGGTGTTGCCGCAGCGTGAATTTCGGGGCAGATTTCCGGGTGATCCGACATCAGCTGAGCAAAGACTACGACGTTAAGCCGCTCGCATAGGAGAGTATGGGACAGCAAGAGATGCTGCCAGGTCTGTGCAGCCGTTCTGGGGAGAATATCGCAGCTGTGGTCGAAGATGTCGCAGAGGACCACGGAGTATCGACCAGGCGACGTGCTACGCAATTGAGCATTAATCGGCGATCTTTACAGAGAATTTTGATGAAAGACTGTAAGATGTTCCATTAAAAAGTGCAGACAGTGCATAAGCTGTTAGCTGCTGACCTCCAATTGCGTGTAACCTACGCTCAAGCTATCCTGAATCTCGACCACAAGGAAGACAACTTTTTATCGAAGATCATCATGAGCGACGAGGCCCATTTCCTTCTCTGTGAATATGTGAATAAGCAAAATGTTCGGTTCTGGAGCACCGAAAACCTGCGTATAGCCCATGAGGAGCCATTACAGCCGCTCAAAGTTACTGCATGATGTGCTGTTTACGCTGGAGGCGTCATCGGGCCTTATTTCTTCGAAAGCTTCGCGGACCAAACGACTACTGTGGACAGCGAGCGCTACAGAGTCATGCTCAACGGCTTTCTCCTTCCTCAATTGGATGACTGGAGAACATGTGGTGCCAACAGGTTGGAGCAACGGCACATACTGCACGCGCCACATCCGAAATTCTGAGGGCTGCATATCCGGGTCGCCTAATCTCTCGTTTTGGCGATGTGCACTGGCCGTCAGATCACCTGATTTAACCGTTCTAGACTTGTTTTTTTGAAGTCACGAGTTTATGACAAGAAGCTTCAGCCTCTTGAACCCCTCAAAGAGTATATGCATCAATAATGCGAAGATGTATCCCCGGAAGTTCTGGCGGCGGCCACTTAGCTGATATTATTTTCTCAACTTAATGAAAAAAATTTAAAACATTAGAACCAAAGTTTTTCATTGCAGCCAAAGAACATCGGGAGAGAACATTTGCGCCACCTTGTATCTTCTTTTCGTCAGATGTATGCTTTGGTTCCACTTCTCGGTGAGACATGCCATAAAATCGCTAGTGGACTTGTTGCTACGGAAACCGCACTGCCGGTCATTGAGACCGGGTTTCGTGTTCCGACATATTTCAGCGTTTCCATATCCTTCGAAAGAAGGGATGTAGGTGCGATGGGTTTATAGGAGGAGAGAGACGAAGATTCCCATGTTTTAGGGACGCGGTGAACAAATGCTATTTTCCATCTGAAAAGGCTTACGAGTGTAAGAACACTTCTTCAGAAGAAGGGGAGATATACCATCTGGACCAGCGGATTTGTGATTGCTAAGATCTGTAAGAGCCCTTGCTACTACACGAGTGCGAAAGTGGATTCGTCCCATTGAAGTTTCGACGCATTCAACTGTAGGCGGGGACAGAGCACAATCTGGGAGTGTTGAGCTGGCCGCAAAGTGTGCAGCAAGCAGATTGGCCTTGTCCAACGAGCTGACAGCTGGAATGTCATTGTAAGTGAGGGTTGGGATGGTTGATGAGGCAGAATTTCTAATGTTTTTGACGAACGACCAAAAATGTTTACTACTTTTGGGACATTTCAATATTTTTTGTCTCAACTTTTGGTCGTATTTAAATTTCACACGCTTGAGAAAGTTGTTGCAGTCATTCCTGGGTCGTTTAAACTTTTTCCGGTTTTCCTCTGTAGAATTGGTTTTGAAGGACTGAAAAAAGACTTCTCTAACTCTGACAGCCTCTTTACAGTTCCAGTCGTCCCATTTCGTTTGGTTTGATACCCTTCATCCGATGAGGGATAAAGGATCTCATTCCGAAGAGAATAATGTCAGTGATCATATCAGCAGCTGCATCTACGTCGAGGAAACATAACGGTGTTAAGTCCACTCCAATTGGCTTTCTCGTATTGCCATTCGGTTCTTTTAGGAATCCTTTCTCTAACTGAGTGGTCGGTGTATGAAAAATTAGCTGATGTAACACAGTGGTCCGAAACAACGGCACTGTATGCCCAATCGTTAATAAACAAGGTTCTATCCGCTCTACTGTATCACTGCCAAAGCCGCCTTATTAAGCACTCTCATCAAGGTCTACAAAGACATCACCGGTCTTCGCATCAACAACTGACTAAGGCAATATGATGAGTTGTCTAGCGCTTAACGAGGGCAAGACGAAGTGTATGCTTTCTGTAAAAAAGGACACTCAACACGGACGTCTTCATCAGAGTATCACTTGAGACAGGTAATCGTATAACTTCAAAGTAGTCAAGGAATCTACCAATGCTGCGCTATTAATTCTACCTATGACTACAGCTCTGAAGAATAACTCTTACCAATCGCAGTTGCTTGTTTTGTAAAGTAACAAGGACCTTCCTCAAACAAGTGAAGTTATTATATGCAATACAAGATCCTAATAATAGATCCTAGGCCTCAGGGGCGGGTATTTTGACAAGGATCGGTGAGGCCACCCTAAGCTGAATGAAGGAGAAGATGTTACGACAAACTGTATACCTATTTGGCAATATCATGCACCAACACTACGACCAGCGCTCAGGCTCGGATAATCCGGAAGGACGACATAGTAGAGGGAAACCTCACCTCAGGTGATGCGCCCAAACGAAGTGCGTAACTGGCGGCAAATGGCTTAAGACAGAGCTTGACGGTTGAGGTCTTGGTCCACTTCAAACTATAGCGCCGTCTTAAGTAAGAGGCCGCAGTTCTTATGATCTTTTTCGTATTTTCGTCGTATATCAATCATAAATTTAGATGCATCAACAGGATGTGCTGATAGTGAAAGCGTTTCGTTCCGTTGAAAAGTTTATGACCCTTTGCCATACTCTAGACAATCCTAGTATCCCCTCTGGAAGCTTCAACAAAAGGATACACAAGATGTAGACAACCATGTCCTCGAAGTAGTCGGAACTAATCAAACACGTGATCTTTTTCAATTAAATATCTCCTTTTCAATTTTCCAACAGAAACCAGTGGAAAATAAATTGCCTTGCGGGTCAGAAAACACCCTGAGATCCTGTAGAGATAAAAATACTTCTAATTCCTCTTGAGCATTATCTCCTTCTGACCATACACTTGGCTGTACAATCGGTAAATCGATTAATACCTTTCAACACCTATACGCAATAACTTCTGAAGTACCTTAAGTATCTGTTGTCATCGACAAGAGAACCAATTATCCATTAAGCCCTACACTACATTACATCACCCCTACACATTGTGGGAAAGCTAATATTTAGCCTCTGCACTTGCACCTACAGATACGATTACTACAACAAATCTTCAAAGTTGAACCACAAAATTAATTGGCAATAAAATTTAATGACTCACCAAGGCGAAGGATAAAGCCTCGTCTCCTTGAAATCGCATACACCACATATGGCCACACTCATATGCTCGCATGTAGTATAGCCTTGGCATAGAAGAGGTTGGACTGATAGGAGTTAAAGGAAGGAGAAACCAACCGCAAACAAACACATACACAGGTCATGGGTTAATTAAATAAAAACCACAGTGTTACGAATACCTGTCGACAGGGTTAAAGGACATATGGCAGATACGAGTTATAGAATTACAGTGTGCACGTACATTTGACACAAAAACTACTACATGGCCATGTATTCGTGCGGCATCCTGTCGTACTAGCATCCTTGTTATAGCTTCATGACATTATAAAGGCCTCACATCGAAGTTCAAGGATTTTAACCAGTTGCATCTGACTTTGCCGATGTCGACTCACCATCGACAATCTGGTAGTGTTGATAAGAGAAGAGTCCTTGTGCTTCCTTTAAAAATTTTTTTGTTGATGTGATGTCAGCTATTCATAGGACAACGACGACGAAGGATATCCGTAATAAATCATGAAATTATAATAAAATTGACGAATATGCAGTTTGTGCTTATCTGTGATATACTTCGCTTACAGATACTTCTACCCGCATTCACATGGAGAACCATATGGTGAACGTCATGGTCAATCAAGGCGACGGACATGAACAGGGTTTGGTTCCAAATGAAGTGGATCCTTGGAGATGATTTAAATCATGACTTTGTCAGACATTTCAGGGCTTTTATAGTCAAACTAGTACTTGGAAGTGGTTGTGACTGTGTACTCGGACATGATTGGGGACGGCACGGATCCATGGATTCATTGTGATGCTAGCTCGTACGTGGTTCAATGTCAATTGAGTGATGTGATTTTATTGACGGTCGTTTTTAGCACGTGCTGTGATTTAAGGCGACTTCTACATGGGATCATGTAGTCTTTAGTTTTGTAAATGTCCACGTGCTGGTATTTAGGGACTACGTTCGTTGTACTACGGATGTTCCCAGCACGACATGACGACAGGAGTTCGTATATACTTTTGTTTAATTGAAAACCTGAACTAGGTTCTGGTTCTGCTTCTTCGACTTTGTGGTTTTTTATTATGCATTCGAAGTAAGTTTGACTTCTGGCCTTGTACCGTGTGTACACCTTCCGTGTATTGTCGAAATGCGTTGAGATATGGTATTTCAGGACGTCTTGATGTAAATGTTGTAGTATGTCCTGTTTTTATGCTGCTGAAGAGACACAACTTATCTGGGATATAAAATCATTCCATGATACACCTCAGTACTAAGAAATTCTTTCTGATCGTTTGACCGATATCTAAACGAAGACATGAGCTTGTTGGGACATTTAAGTGTTTTTTGCTTGTGAAGGAAATGTGGTTCAACAGCAATTGGTGAAACTAACTGAAGCCTATAGAGAGAACACTCCTATTGCTAACTTTCTACACTCTCTACCATCGAGTGATATCAGTGCTGCAAAATTTAACAAGTGAAGTTTTGGTGCACGTTTTGACTAAGACTCTCAACCTTGAGAGGATACGCTCTATCTCGTGATGTATTCATTTCCCAACAAATTGCGTTAACATTCGGTCAGAACCAGTTCGTACACTGAGTAACCCCCTGTCTTAAGGACGCGGCATCTTACACAGTAACAGACAGTCATCCTGATAGTTCCGTCTAAACCTTGGTTCACAACTTGATCACGAGAAATGGGATCGCCAAAGAACTTTCTACTAATGGAGTTCCTAGAACCTTAATCTGCTTCAGAACCTTTTATCTCCTGGCACAACGAAAAAAACAAAATATCATCACAGAAGAACATCTGAGAACCCGTGGAGGCCAAGTTTAGGTCGAAGAACTTCTCTTAGGGAAACGTATCAATTCTAAGAAAGTGGTGGCCAAAAAGGTGATGAATGCGGTTATATGAGAACACAAGCGTTGTCACTTTAGCCTCACACCATCAACTCCTACTACTCACCTCCACGTGGTGACTGCTGAGTGCCGAGTACCGCGACTGGTGATGGCCTAACCAACCACAGGAATAGTACCATCTCACTAAGGCACTTTCCCCTGTTTCCAGACGGCAACGAACGAATTCTGATTATGGAATCAACGGTGGCGTCCACAGTACTAATGCTAATTTCATGATGATGATGAATCCTGTTATCTCTATATGAGCTCCTTCAACGTATTTGAATACCGAGTCTATAGGGATCTCCAACACTAAGTCAGGATTTGGAAAGGAGTTGATAGCGGGCCAAGGGCAGCGCTCAAATTCCCGAAGCAGGTCACTAGCTCTGGAGTTTGGTCCGGCTCCATTTGTCCTAGGGGTCCCAAAAAGGTCCTGGCCCTCCAGGTTGGGGGTTGTGCGTGGGGCTAACTGCCCAACCACTCAAAAAAGTAATTGTTACGAAGCGACCAGTAGCCCCGCATAAGGACCAATTCACTGTTGACGACCCTGCAAAACGAACAAATTACAACGACTTTCGGATCAGCACTGGTAATGTTCGGATCTTGAATAGGCCGTGTGCAGCCGAAGAATTAGCGGGGGTCCTAGACTGCTATAAAGCAGATATCACCGCGATCCAGGAAGTGCGGTGGTATGGGCCAGGCAAAAGAAAGATGAAAAACTGTACCGTAATTGCTATAGTAAGCAGCGTCTATTTGGATGCCGATATGTTGTAAGCGGCCGACTTAGTCAAGGCTTGAGCTGTCGACAGCTGTGAGTGAACGCTTTATAACAATCCGTATCAAAGGTAAATTCGCTAACATGAGCCTTATATGCGCTCACGCCCCAACCGAGGAAAAGAACGATGCTACCAAAAGAAAGTTCCTACCAGCTCCTCGACAAAACCTACGAGCATTGTCCGATGTATGACATTAAAAACGTCCTAGGCGACTTTAATTCCAAAATTTGCAAGGAGGACATCTTTGTCGAATCGGAAGACATAGCCTACATGACACCAGGTCTGGAAACAGCCTTAGGCTAATCGTTACTATGTATAGCAAGCATATGATTTCCTCACCTCAATATTCACAAGGGAACATGGCAGGCACGAGCTCAGCAAACTGTCAACCAGATTGATCATATTACGATTGACGTAAGGCACTCCTTAAGTATTTTAGATGTCCGAACATTCCAAGCGGCCAACATAGACTCGGACCACTACCCCGTCGCAAACAAGATACGTCTCGGATATCCCAGATGACACAACAACGGGGAAGTACTATGAGGAGATTGAAGCCGGCAGAACCTCTGCCGAACGCGTATCCCTAAATCTGTCGCGAAGTCGTTTGCAGCCAGCATCAAGTGCTGAAGAGCAGTGATTTAGATGCCAAGAAGCCATCATAAATGCCGCAACTGACGTGCTGGGTTTCACCTGCCCACCACCACGAAACGCCAGGTTTAATGAAGAGTGCCGCCAAGCACATGCAGAAAACAACATGCCTGCTAAGCGGCGCTGCACAAATGGACGAGAGCTGCTCGTGAACTCTACGAGCAAAAGAGGAACAACGGCTTATCCGAAAAAAAAAGGAGCATGAGAAGCGCGCGATAGAGGAAATAGAGAGGTGCTACTCCAGAAATAATGTTCGGAAGTCTTACCAAAATGTAAAAATAACGTTTCAGGGTAGTAAGTTTCGAACGGAAACCTATAGAGATGAACAAGGAAACCTTGTAGTAGAGTCACAGTCGGTGCTGAGAATATGGAAAAACTATTTCTGCAGACCGCTAAACGGTGAAAACGACACAAATTCCGCTGTCAAAATGAAGTGAGCATGGCAATATCTAAACTGAAGTCGAACAAGGCTGCCAGAGCGGACGGCCTACCCGCCGAACTATTTAAGGCAACTGGAGATGACCTGGTAGATGACACCAACTTATTTCCAAGATTTGGTCGGATGAAAGTATTCCTGATGAATGGAACCTCAGCATCGTTTGCCCGGTTCACAAGAAAGGAGACCCTCTAACCCGCGCCAACTATAGAGGCATCAGTCTCCTAAACATCGCATATAAGATCTTGTCTGCCGTATTGTGCGAGCGTCTGAAACCATTTGTCAATAATCTGATTTGACCCTATCAGTGCGGTTTTAGGCCCGGTAAGTCCACAATCCCGGAGAAAACCCAACAAGTTCGGATCGATGCTCACCAACTTTCTATCGATTTTAAAGACACATATGACAGCATCTACAGAGACAAACTCGTCCGCTTGGGAAGGATGATGATGTCGAAAAAGGATTTAGGAAAGGCGACGCGCTGTCATGTGACTTCTTTAACATCAAACTTGAAAGAATTGTGCAAAACTCACAAGCCAACACACGAGGTACGGTCTTTCAAAAATCTGTTCAATTGCTTGCATACGCCGACGATATTAACATAATCGGAAGACAGCAGCGTGATGTCAGTGATGCAACAAGGGGTCTAGCGATAAACGAGGGCAAAACAAAGTAACAAGAAGGGACACCCAACATCGACGGATCGGTCACAATCGACAGCTATAACTTTGAGGTAGTAAGGGACTTTGTCTACCACGGCCCTGCTATTACATCTGAAAACGACATCTCTTCAGAAGTCTAACGAAAAATAACGCTTATCAATCCCTGTTTCTTTGGGCTACGAAGGCAACTGTGTAGTAAGGCCCTCTTCCGAACAACCAAGGAAACTCTATATTAGATCGTAGTAATCCCAGCCATGCTCTGTGGTTCCGAAGCGTGGAGCCTTTCTAAAACGAATGAAGGTATCCTTGGTCGTTTTCTTCTTGGTCGCGTATGCATTGACGGGTTCTGGAGGAGAAGATTCAACGATGAATTCTATGAGCTGTAAAGCGACATCGACCTGGTCAAAAAACTGCGAATGTAAGGCGAATGAGCACCAACGATTCAGCCCGCAGAATCTTCGACTCTAATCCGAAGGGGCAAAGCAGTAGAGAAAGGCCTTGCCTTAGTTGGTGCGCGCAAGTGAAAGGGGACCTCAACCAACTTGGAGTACGCAACTGAAGGCAGTTAGCCAAAGACCGGGCTAATGGGATAGGCTTGTTGGTTGATGCCCAGGTCCACCCCGGAATGCAGCGCCGCCTAAGTAAGTAAGTACACAGACGTTTAGAGCGCTTTTCAGTGTGTTTAGCAATATTCCACCCTCAATAAAATGGTGCAAATGCTATCCAGTAGTCAATGCAAGAGCCTGTAGGACATTTGCTCCATTAGATACTGTTAAGCAGTAGAAAGATGATAAATTTTTGAAAATTTGAATCAACTCTCTCAGAGACTTTTCTGATCGCAAACGCATTCTAGCAACAGCATTTTGTGTGCATATTATGACAACTTAATTGCTGGAGGAGCGACCAAATATGTAATGGAATGGAACCCAGTTAAACAGAAAAGCGGATCGCCATAAGCAGACGTAGTGCATAACAGCTGAGAAGGAATTCCGGTGACACTTGAGATGACCTAGGAAAAAGTGAAGCATTTTCCAAGAATCTCAATAATGTAACACGCAATGGTCATTGTCAACATCCCAGAAAGGCCTTAATATCATTGAGGACTGTTCGCAAATTAAAAAACACATTTTTGAATTCTTAAAGCATAAGCAACACCTATGGGCATATATTGGAAAAAGCTTCGTTTGCTGTGGTAACTGTGGTGTACTGAGTTAGTTAGCTTACTCGTTTTACAGAGCGTTCGATTGATGTCTAATAAATCGATTCGATAGTGAATGACTACTACTAATATCCAATTGGATTCCATTTGGGATAAGCATTATGACATCGATTTCCTAGAGGCCATACCCATCGACGGTCACACGAAACAATGAGAATCAACAAGAAGGAACACTTTTTTTCTGAATTTTCATAATCAATTGACCTGTGTGTACTAAAAACATTTTTAGTTAATGGAAAACAGTAAAGTTGCTTGATGTTAAGGATCGATTTAGGTTTTCGGTTTCTTTCCTGTTATAAATCCTGGGGCAGCAATAAGTTGTCAGTTTAGATATGCCATTCGAAGCAACCGTGCCTTTTTTCAAGTGCAGTCACCATTGTTTTGTTGTCAACATTTACGTCAGCAAAACCTGCTCGTCTAGAGCTTTACATCCAAAATCAAAATGAATCACATCTCATGCAGAATTAACCCACCAACAGCTAAAGATACATCTTTTGTTTGATACTTCCAGTTTGGGCAGCTTTTTTATGTGCATCTTACTGGGACGGTATCTACGTCAATGCACAGACAAATTTACCTCATAAATCAGCCAGTCAAAACCAGTAAATTTTGTAAACTTTTACGAAAATAAAACAAAAATTCGGTACTCCCCGTTGCAAAGAGTGCGGCATCCGCCTAAATATGCAGCTGACCTCAATATGACTAAATTCATTCAATAACATTCCACTAGTGACGCTGGTGGACGACTACCAGTCCCCCATTATCATTATTCATACACCAAAAAGCCACTGAACAATTCCAAGTTCGTAACGAAAATTTCGCGACAAAATTCAGAGGACAATTAAGGACCTTTTATTCCACATCGTTCGGTTAGCCTCGGCTAACTGAATGTGGGACGCGGTCGATTCTGTGAATTGCGACCGTCAATTTTGCAACGAGTATGTGACTTGAATCCTTTTTTTTTTCGGGGGGATGATGCCAAACAGATGTGCAATGTGGACACCATCGGGTGTGGTGTTGGTTCACAAAGGTGACCTCGGAATAATTAATTGATGCCTGGAATTTTATCAGCCGTAAACCACAGTGAAGCAACTATCTGTGTGTGGTATGGTTTGGTGATGGCGTTGTTACACATGATTAACTTTGTACGCGCGACAGATTCGATTGACATCATGTACGAGTATATATTTGTGGGTGTGTGTGTTCTGTGTCCACTGTGCAAGGACATTTTTGGAAAATATTGTAAATGCATCGATGAGTTTTACTAGGCAGTAATACATAAAAGTAACATTTATGGATGACAGTTGCAATATTTTTTAAAGTGGATATGTAAATGGATTGTAAGATTTATAGGCGTTCAGGGATTTACTAGTGAAACAGTGATGCCAGTTTTTGTGTGCAACCGATTTAACAGTACGCTTAGACTACAATAAAAACTGAAGCAGGTTGATAAGGAAAATAATTTGCGACTCCCTATATTGTGCGACTTGTCATTTTAAGCACAGTAAGAGGGGACTAATTTCCGGAGTAGATTAGGACTTCAATCGGTAGCTCACCGGAGTTAGTACCCCGTCTCTTTATGAATGCCCATCAGTTTACCCTCAAGCCCATTTTCGGACGTAAAATTGAAAAACCGTAATCTTTTCTAAGCCGTGCAACTTGCTTATGGAATGCCTTGCCGAGCTCTTTATTTCCTAGTCATTATAACCAGCAAACATTCAAAACCAACGTACCTCGGTATCTCTCTTCCTTTCTTCCCTAGCTTTCCTTGGCCTACGATATGTGCAAACATTTTAAGGGCACGCGAAATCCCTTGAACGCGCGCCAGTTATAAAAAAAAAAAAGCTGATTGAAATCTCCTTACACTATATTTCAACGCGCTACTAAGATGAGTTCCTCCTTTACCGCACTGCTTCTTCATTGGAGCTGATGAATTCGATCCCATAAATTCTAGCCACTCTAACAAAGTGGATAGACCCCATACAGATTGCATCTTCTAGGGATAAAGACCGCCCAAAGGCAGCTTTTGATAGTTTAAAAATTCTGTCATATTCGGCTTTCAAATCAATCAAATGCGATTGTCAGCTCTCTGCGCCAAACAATGGCCTTCTGCCGTGATCGAGCGAAACCTAGCATATAAAATGCAGCGTTTTTCTTTACTTCCTGACAATGTTGCGATTGGTCTCATGTACTTGATGCTGACACCACATAACTCCCCGAAAGGTTTTCAGAGACTCGGTCAGATTTCTTCATAGTACTTCTTTGACCTTGGCTACAAGAAAGCAAGGGTCTGACTCGATGTTGGAGAAACGTTCAGAAATTCAAAATACTAGAGCGGTGTCTTGAGTCGATCAGAATGTGGTCAAGTTAGTTGACTGAAAAGACGGACAAAAAGGGCACGAGAAGCACGCGATCGAAGATATTGCAAGTTTGCACACCAGGAACAAGAGGTAATTAGAACGTATCAAGGCAACAAGACCCGTACAGAAATCTGTAGAAAGAAACCTTGTAGTAGAGTCACAGTTGGCAATGAGAATATGTAAAAAATTTTGTTAGCAGATTATATAAACGGCTACGACGGCCAACATCCCTCCGTCGGACAGTATAAACCACGACAGCCAAAATTTCCGTCCACCTGACCAAAACGATAGCAAGGATAGCAATTATCGGACATTGGTCGATGTGTTGACCAGCAGAGAAAAATAACAGCTCTATAAACGTGACGGCGGATGAATTCCCCAGATGGAATCAACGGTGACGTCAAATCTCGGAATAAAGCAAACAAGACCTTAATTGGGATACTCCGACATATTTGGAGCTTAGGGCGGAAGGATTCAGGGTCTTTGAAAAAAGGTGGTGACAGATGAACCTTAAACGAACCAACGGCAGCGCTCACAACCGCGAACGACTCTCTGGCTTCAGTTTCTCCGACACCTCGACCTAGGGGTATCTATACTGAAACTCGGTCTCTCGGTTGGGGGTTGTGCCGATAGGGTAACTGCCCGGCCATCAGAAATAAAACGAGTCTTGGATATGGGCGGATCTACTGTTGACAACCCCTACAAACGAAATAAGTACAACGAACGAAAGAACGGATCTGCACGTGGAATGTTAGGTCCCTAAAGAGACCACCAGTACTCGAACAATTAGCGGAGACCCTGGATTGCTCTGCGATGGGCCGGACAAAAAACTGCGCCATCTACCACGGGGATTGTTATCGACGGCAAAAGCAGTGCTTATTTGGATGCGGATCTGTTGTTAGAAGCAGACTTAGGTAAGAAGTCTTCAGTTTCCGGCGTGTTAACGAGCACCTCGTAGCTTTATATGCGCACACGAGAGATAACACAGCAATCTTAGCTGCTACGAGCTCTTGGACAAGACCCAAGAGCAGTGCCCCAGCTATGACATTTAAATTGTTCTCGGCGATTTTAATGCAAAGCTAGGAAGAGAGGGCAACGTTGGTAGTACTGTCAGAAAGCATTGCCTGCCTGACACCACCTCCGACGGCGGATTCAGGCTAATCGACTTGGCAACGGGGCGAAACAATGTCGTAGCTATCATTCGGCTCGCGCATCTTGATATACATAAGGGGACTTGGAGAACTCCTAATCAATAAACCGTCAATCAGATCGACGCAAGGCATTCGGATGTTCGAAGGCTCCGAGGGGCCAACATCGACTCGGATGTTGACGTCGAGTGCCGGCAAGCATATGCAACTGGGCAGGAGACATACAAAGCGGAACTGCACGGAAGAACTAGAGCGCTCAGGAGCTCTACAAGCAGGAGAGGAAAGACGAACACTTTTCTCAGGAGGAAAAAAAAGGAACATGAGAAGGGCGCTATCGAGGAAATTGAGAGACGCGACCCTAGGAATGAGATTCAGAAGGTAAAAAATACATGCCACGGACGCAAGCCTCGAACCAAAGCCTGTAGACACGAACATGAAAACATAGTAGTAGAGTCGCAGTCGATGCTGAGGATTTGGAAAGAGCATTTCTGTAGACTGTATAACCGCGATGAACCAAATACCACTGTCAGGCAGAATGAACCTTTCAATCTGGATTCTGTAGACCAACAATTCTGTCCGGATGAACTGAAGACAGCCATATTTAAGCTTAAGTCCAACAACGCTGCTGGAGCGGGCGGCCTGGCTATCGAGCTCTTCAAAGCGGTAGGCGACAACGACGTTGGTAAGGAGCATAAGCCAACTTATATGTAAAATGTGGTCGGACGAAAGAATTCCCAAAGAATGGAACCGCAGCATTGTTTGCCCGATTCACAAAAAAGGAGACCCATTGAACTGCGCCAACTACAGAGGCATCGGTCTTCTTAACATCGCCTACAAGATCCTATCTGCCATATTGTGCGAATGCCTGAATCCGTTCGTCAACAACCTGATTGCTCTATGAGCTCGAACTCGATACACTCCACCTCTCTATAGAGGCGAGCTATGCAGAGCAATATCTAGTTTTGGCATCCTTGTTAAACACGTCTGTTAGTGCAACTTGACGATACACGTTTCTCTATCAAGGTCGATTAAGAACTCACCAAACCCTTTTATGTCAAAAAAGGATTTAAACAAGGATGTCGTTCATGAAAGAATAGGCTATACAGCTACATCGACTTAGACAGAAGAGTGATGGTCCAACGACTGAGGTGGCTGGGTCTTGCAAAGCAGATGGACACCAATGATCCGATTCGAAAAGTATTCGAATCCGTCCTCGAAGGACAGCGCAGTAGAGGACGAGCGCGACTCAGGTAGCGCACGCAAGTGGAAGGGGTTCTCAATTAATTGAGTTGACTGACAATGCTTGTTGGTTGAAGCCCAGGTTCACCCTGGACTGTAGCGCTACCTTATGTAAATAAGTAAGCATTCGAGCTGTACACCGGCATTGACCTGGTTCACATTAGTCGTCTTAGATGGCAAGGATGTGTAAAGCACTTCATCCCGAAAAGTCTTCGATTCCAAGTAACAATCTAGTAGAGGAAAATCTCGCCTTAGGTGGTGCGCACAAGTGGAAGGGCACCTCACTCCACCAAACTCCACCAAACTCCACCACAATGTAGTCCCTGTTGCAATAACGAACTCAACTTCATGTGGTTAAAATTTCATTTCCGAAACCAAATTATCCACTATTGCTTTATCCACAGAAGCCCCAAATTGGATAACAATTCGACCTTTAACGAGTTTGATGCGCTGTCTGACTCCATTCAAAGAATTGTATCCCTGTATCCTCATACTGAAATCGTTATTACACAATTCTGGGAGGCTTCGACATTCTGGACAGGCAACACCCGAAGGACATTGCGTTGAGATCTTCGCTGCGGGAAATATTGTGACCCAGCTTGTAAATGAGCCTAGACGTTGATAGTCATACCGCCAACACCCTGGACTTGTATTTAACTTCTCACTCTGATAAGTAACTACTCCGTTGATATGCTCTCCTCTCTAGGCTCGTCGGACCATTGTGTCATATCAGCTAAGTTCTCGTACACCCATCACACAATACGAGAAAGCCAACTGGAGCGGACTTAACAACTTCCTTAGGAATTTTAACTGGTAGTTATGTTTCCCCGATAACGACGTGGATGCCGCTGCTGACATGATCACAGAAACTATTCTCTTTGGAATGAAATGCTTTATCCCTCATCGGATGAAGAGTATCAAACCAAAAGAAAAGGCATGGTGCGACTCGAGCTATAAAGCAGCTGTCAGGGTTAGAGAAATATTTTTTCGGTCCTACAAGACCAACCCAACAGAGGAAAACCGAAGTCAGAAATCACTGCAACGTCTTTCTCAAGCGTGTGAAATTCCAATACGACCAAAAACTGTAGCAAAAAATACTGCAATGTCCCAGAGGCAGTAAAAATGTTTGGTCGTTCGTCAAAAACATTAGAAATTCTGTCTCGTCCTCCATCCCAACGCTCATTTAAAAGAACATTCCAGCTGTCAGCTCTTTAGATAAGGGCAATCTACTTGCTGCACACTTTGCGGCCAGCTCAACACTCCCGGATTGTACTCTGTCTCCGCCTACACTTGAGTGCGTCGAATCTTCAATGGGGCGAATCCACTTTCGCACTCGTGTAGTAGCAAGAGTTCTAAATGACCTAAACATAGACAAACCGGCTGGTCTAAATGGTATATCTCCCCTTCTTCTGAAGAAGTGTTCTTACACTCGTAAGCCTTTTCAGATGGAAAATAGCATTTGTCCACCCAGTGGATGGCGCCGCCAGAATTGATGACCATTTGTGCCCGCTTGACAGAACTTCTGGCGATAGGTCTTCGCATTCTTGATGGATATTCTCTTTGAGGGGTTCAAGAGTCTGAGGCTTCTTGACATAAACTCGTAACTCCAAAAAACAAGTCTGGAACGGTTAAATCAGGTGATCTGACGGCCAGTGCACATCGCCAAAACGAGTGATTAGGCGACCCGGATATGCATCCCTCCGAATTTCGGATGTGGCGCGTGCAGTATGTGCCGTTGCTCCAACCTGTTGGCACCACATGTTCTCCAGTCATCCAATTGAGGAAGGAGAAAGCCGAGAGACTCTGTAGCGCTCGCTGTCCACAGTAGTCGTTTGCCTCGCGAAGTTTTCGAAGAAATAAGGCCCGATGACACCTCCAGCGTAAACAGCACATCATGCAGTAACTTTGAGCGGCTGTAATGGCTCCTCGGGGGCTATACGCAGGTTTTCGGTGCTCCAGAACCGAACATTTTGCTTATTCACATATTCACAGAGAAGGAAATGGGCCTCGTCGCTCATGATGATCTTCGATAAAAAGTTGTCTTCCTCGTGGTCGAGATTCAGGATAGCTAGAGCGTAGGTTACACGCGATTGGAGGTCAGCACTGTCTGCACTTTGTAATGGAACATCTTACAGTCTTTCACTAAAATTCTCTGTAAAGGCTGCCAATTGATGCTCAATTGCATGACACGTCACCTGGTCGATACTCCGTGGTCCTCTGCGACATCTTCAACCACAGCTGCGATATTCTAAACAGCTACTTCGGGGCCGGCACGACCTGGCAGCATCTTTTGTTGTCCCATACTCTCCTATGCGAGCGGCTTAACGTCGTAGTCTTTGTCCAGTTGGTGTCGGTCGACCGGGAAATCTGCCCCGAAATTCACGCTGCGGCAACACCATTGATGAATTATTCCGCCTTCTTTAGGAGTATAGCAATTCATGTCTTGTTGACGTGTATTTTGTATCTGTTTATTCACAAATGTCAAAGTAGAATTGACATTTGCCGCCATTTGCAAAAATTATAACACCTTCCGTTAGGGTGATGACTTTTACGCCACCTAGTAGTTGCACTTGATATTTCTAAGGCATTTGACAAGGTTTGGCATCAGGCTCTTTTGTCGAAAATGTTTGCTTTTGGGATCGACTGCTATCTTCTTCAATGGATCAGAAACTACCTTTCAGAACGTTCAATTCAAGTTGTCTTGGACGGATTCAAGTCTGATATTCACAAAATAAATGCCAATGTGCCCTAGGGCTCCGTCCTGTCTCCGACACTCTTTTTAATTTTTTTCAATGATTTCTTGTCTGCTGCTACTAATTCAATATATTCCTTTGCTGATGACAGTACTCTCTGCTTTTCATATTCGTTTCCGGACTCACGTCCCTGCTCTTCGGCCGTAGAACGGGAACGCCAGCGTATGTTAAGCTCATTAAATTCTGATATTCACAGCATAACCAAGAGGGTTTAATGCTTCCAAAACACAATGCTGTCTGGTGTCGTTAAAGCGAAATTTACAGCCATTAACCATGAATGGCACTTGCATCGTTGAAACCGAAAAACTTTCCATCGTCGGTATGCGTGTCAGTGATAACTTACGTTGGAATGACCACATATTCGATGTCGCCAACAAAGCTGCGAAATGTCTAGGGTTCCCCAAACGATGTAAGAAATACTTTTCCGCTTCTGATCTGGCCTCAATATATAAGGCATTCATCCGCTCAAAATTGGAGTACAGTGCTCGCACCTGGTCAGGTGCTCCTAAAACATCTCTGCATCTGCTAGATAGGATTCAAAACCGTCCGATAAAACTCGTAGGTGATACTAATATCACTCAAATAATGGACCCCCTCGACGTAATGTTTCGTGTATCACTCTGTTTTATCGCTATTTCCACCACCAGTGCTCCATAGAAATCGCCAGTAGCATTCCGCCCCTTCAAACCTTTAACCGTAACACATGTCTCGCTATGAATGCGCATCAGTATACCCTCAAGCTCACTTGCGGACATACTCTAAAATATCGTGATTCGTTGCTAAGCCGAACAACTCCCTTAAGGATTGCCCTGCCTAACTCTTTATTTCCTAGTCATTATAACCTTCAAACATTTATAACCCACGTTCATCGGTACCTCTCTTTCTATCCTCTCGCGCTGTGTGCAAGCATTTTAAAGGTACTTAAATCCCTTGAGCGCGCGCAAATTATAAAAAAAATTAGACAGAGACCACGTAAACTGGGGAGATAAAAGTACACCCCGGACTGTAGGGCTATAGCTCGACATCGTCTTGAAAAAGCTTTGTGCTTTGGGGCGTAGAAATAGCTTTCAAAAATTTAGTATCAGTAACACTTATACGAGCAGTTAGAGTGAAAAGAAGAGGATCAAGCTGACTGTGAACTACCAAAGTTGGTCAAAAATGGTGCTTAGAGGGTGCACCTAAAATGGGCAATACATTAACAGTTTTCCGGGTACGAAAATGTCCATTCAATTAACAAGATATTTTTAAAAGGTTCAATTGCTGAAACTTGATATACGAGTACGAGTATTACGAGTATCAAAAGCCTTAGTGAAAGCAGTTGCAATTATATCAATTTTCTTTCCGGGGCAAAGGACATGAGGTTTGAAGTAGTTGGTATCCATTTCAGGAAGCCATCTTGACAAGGAAAAAGAAGGTGATTTCAAAGCTTCGTCTAAAATACTTTTACAGACTTTAGTTACATGAGAAGATTTAGCAATGAGATGATAGTTGGTTACTTTGATCTTTGATTCCTTTTCGTATATTGAGATTGGGAAAGTGGTCTTCCAAACCTGAGGAAATAGGTAGCAATGGGCCAGGGCAAGGTAAAAGCAACACTTTTTAACTAATACGGCAGCAAGACCATCTGGGGTGGCTAACAATTCATCACAAAGTTGCTGTAGGGTTACTTCGATAAGAATAGGATCGAAGGTTTTAGAGTGAAAAGGTGCAACAGGTTCAAAAGGAAATGGTAACTTGAAGGCTCCCGCCGAAAGGAAAATGTGGGAAAGAAGTTGGCGATGGCATATGGATCGGTTTATGAAGGAGAGACAACAGCTTCGTAAAGACCGTAGTGGAGAATACATAGGTAAGACATCAATTAAAGACTGTTAAGTGTCTACTCGTATCTATGTACTTTGAGATGCTCTATTACTTGGCATAGACTTAGTCTGTTAACCGATCTAAGAAGAGACATTTCTTAGTTGAATCGGTAACAGATGGAATCCAAATGACAATAGAAAAGTCAATTAATGGAGTCGAAACGTTGTTAGGATCCTGCACATACGAGTAAGGTACAAGGACATACGGAAGAGTAGTATCTTTATTGAGAAAACGTCCTGATATTTAAGCGTTAATGGAAAGGACTATCCCGAAAGGGCAAAAATAGGTTTCTGAAATATGGACTGCAAGACTTCTACTTTCTTACAATACACTGTAACAACATTAAATAAAGAGAAATCCGTTCGATCAGTGTCAGCGTGACACCTGTCAAAATAATGTTTGACATGAGTGTCAAAACATTCGCTCAGAACATCTAGAACAAAAGCCACCTCCAGCAGAGAAGTTAGAAAACATCTCAGTGTGATCAGCTATGACAGGGATAGGTATCCATATTGCCAATCTTACTCAACATGTCAATCGAGCCATGTGACAATTTCTGTCAGTCTGAGCGGTACTTTTGATGACTGGTCGCCCACAAACATCATGTGGGCATGTTAATCATTTCATATTTGCATTTCTGTACTACAAACGATAAACGACGCACTACAAGCACCCAAGCATCTAGTGGATATTCGCAAGCGTTCAGTGTCATGCAGTGTATCTGTAGTGCAGATTGCATGTGTAATGTGGTGGCAGCGACCGAATTCTAATTGAAACAAAACGAATCTGTTGGATGCATACTAATTAGAAGGTGTGACGTGTGGCGTTGTCTATTTTAGTGTCTCTCTGACGCCGATGGTGGTTTTTTGAAAGTTTTTCCAAGCGCGACTACGACTCGTAGTCTTCGTATCTGCAGGCGACAATTTGTCTGATGGGTGTCACATTTTGCTGCACTTGTGATGGGTGTCATGTTATCTTGCAGTTTGCAGTTGGTCATTAGTGTACTCGTACTTCATCGATTATTATCTGACAGCTGTTTTACAATTTGATTACTCGTATCTTCGAAGTTCGAATTTGACATAAACCAGCTGCCAGTTCGTACGATCGTACAAATCACTCTTTACGACTTTGATCCTTGAAGTCAAAATTCCGATCATTTCTGATCAAACCGTGACAGTTGACATTGAAACAATAAAATTCGCCAATACTACGGCATACGATTTCGACTTCAGTAAACTATTTGCCAAACGAATTATTGTGCTCGATAAATTTTCAATTTTGTTTGGCTTAATTAAATTTGCCAAACGCGCTTGTGTTATAGTATTCGTTCGCTTGCTGAGGGATCCTAAAAATAGTGTTTTATATCTAAGTGAGAGAGGATTGTATTTGTTGAATCGCCGACAATGGTTCGCTCTCCAGGCGTCGAGAAGCAGAATAACAAAGAATCTTTCACCAACAACAATAGCCAACTTAGACGAGATAGAATATTTTTAGAAATGATTAAATTGCGTGTCGGCGACAAAGTGCGGTGCAGACAGCCAAAAAACCGTTGTTTCGTTTTTATTTCTCTGACTTTTGATCTGAATTGTCTCAGGAGGCGGAAAGAGTTAATGGCCGCAATATTGGGACATCATGGAACGAAAATCATCTGATTGTGCCACGCGTAGATCTAAAAGTTGTTTATGTAACGCAATTTTGCGTGAGCACATGTTTTGTAATTCTGTTCAATTTGATGCCACGGTCTGTAATTCCAAAGCAAGTTGCAGCCCTTCTTTGGCAGATCTTATAGAATTCCGACACACTTTGACAACTCTGCGGGTCGGGAGATTAATGTTAAATTTGACAAAGTTTTGAAATAGATCGTCCATTTTGGATTAATGGCCGCCATATGGTTGTTCGTCAATTAGTCGTTATGATGGTCTTAGCGGGATTAAAATATTTGACGTTGATATGTGAGCTCTTCACACTAATTTATTGTTGGTTTGGCGTTTGTTTTTTTTTTTATATTAATGTTTGGGGCAATATTCGAAGTGGATTTCTTAAACAAAATAACACACCAAACAAACGGAAGATGTTAGCTGTCACAAGCTGAAAATAGATACAAACTATTTGCTCTCTTTTGAGTAGAGATCTATAAAAAGTATACTTTGGCCACCTTGTTAGAAATAGTAGACCATTAAGGTCAAATATGTCAAATTTGTCTCTTAAATTGAGTCCCAACTTCATGACCTTCTGGGGTCATTGCAAAGAAATGTGATCAGAATTTCTAGTTCTGTGTATGTTGTCGCGGAACTAAACGTCTTTTCGATTCGAAAGTGAGTGAAGACTTTTCAGCTTACAACACATTAGGAGCTGTCAGACGATATTCCACAATTCGCAGTATTCAAATATATTACTAAAATAGAAGCATGTGGATGTTGCAAATGCAGGACGTGAGCTGATAGATTCTCTAAGCACCCGGCTTTTATAAGCCACTGGTCTACATACGTCGTGGAAGCACATCTAAGGCATTCACAAAGCTTAGGGTGAGCAGATAATAGCGATAGGAAAAGAAATGTAAAGAAAACAACAACGGTGTGAGATACAAAATTGATTCTGACTTTATTTTGAAGCTACGTTCATGCCATTATGTGTGGAAGAGCACACCATTCAAATGGTAGCCTCGGCTTCGCTGGCAGTGCTTCAAGCGGTCGGTCAAATTGTTGATGACTAGGTCCAATATGTGCGGCGTTATTCCGGCAATAGCGTGTCGAATGTTGGCCTCGAGCTCGTCCAAATTGGTTGTCTTGTTAGCGTAGAGCTAGGACTTGACGTAGCCCCAGAGAAAAGAATCGAGTGATGCCAAATCACATGATCGGGTCCAATTGATGAACGCTCACAGTGAGATGATCGTGTCGCCAAAATTCTTCTTCACAATTTTGAGCGTTGCGTCGCTTTTATGGCATGTGGCGTGGTCTTGTTCGAATCACAGCTCGGATATATCGACAAAATCGCTCTATACTTCGGACCATTGACAGCAACGGTGTCTCCTTCCTCATTTCGAACGAAATAAAGTCCGATGATGCCTCCATCCCACAAACCGCACCAAACGGTCAATCCTTCTGGATGCCTTGATGTTTTTTTTTTTCTAATGAGGGGCGCGCTCAAGGGCTTTGTGTACCCTAAAAATGCTTGCACACAGCGCGGGCGAAGGAAATTTAGGGAGGAAGAAAAGACTGGTACCGATGTACATTGTTTTTAAATGTTTGTAAGTTATAACGACCAGGAAATACAGAGATCGGCAGGGCATTCCATATTTTAGAGTCCGAAAATGGGCTTAAAGGTATACTGATGAGCATTCATAGCGAGACGGGTATTTCGGTTAAAAGTTTGAATGGGCGGAATGCTACTGGCGGTTTTAATGGAGCACTGGTGGTGGAAATAGCGATAAAACAGAGTGAGACTAAAGATATTATGTCAGTGTTCGAGGGTGTCAATTGATGAACTGACATTAGTATCACCTATGAGTTTTATCGCACGGTTTTGAATCCTATCTAGCAGGTGTAGAGATGTTTTAGGAGCACCTGACCAGATGTGGGCATTGTACTCCAATTTTGGGCTGATGAATCCCTTATCTATTGTGGCCAGATCAGAGGGGGTATAATATTTCTTACATCGCTTGAGGAAACCTAGACATTTCGCAGCATTTTTGACGACATCGAATATGTGGTCATTCCAACGTAAGTTGTCGCTGACACAGACACCGAGAATGGAAAGTTTTTCGGTTTCAACGATGCAAGTGCCAGCCATGGATAATGGCTGAGTGCTTAAATTTCGCTTTAACGACAGCAGACAGCATTGCGTTTTGGAAGCATTAAATTCCACTCCGTCGATGGTTCCCCTCTTGATTATGCTGTTAATATCAGAATTTAGTGAGCTTAACATACGCTGCCGTTCCCGTTCTACAGCCGAAGTGCAGGGACGTGAGTTCGGGAACGAATATGAAAAGCAGAGAGTACTGTCGTCAGCAAAGGAATATATTGGATTAGAGCTAGCAGACAAGAGATTGTTGATAAAAATTAAAAAGAGTGTCCGAGACAGAACTGAGCCCTGAGGCACACCAGCATTTATTTTGTGAATATCTGACTTGAAACCGTCCAAGATAACTTGAATTGAACGTTCCGAAAGGTAGCTTCTAATCCATTGAAGAAGAGAGTCATCGATACCAAAAGCACGCATTTTCGACAAAAGAGCCTCCCGCCAGATTGGTGTGCATTTTGATTCCACTGTTCGGAGAGACATGCCATCAAATCACCAGCGGACCTGTTGCTAAACCATATCGCAGGTCACTGAGAAGTTTTCGTGTTCCGTGATATTTCATAAGCTGATGGTTTGTCAGCGTGTCCATGACCCTGTAAAGAAGGGAAGTAAGTGCAATAGGTCTGTAGGAGGAGAGAGAAGGAGATTCGCCTTTTTTAGGGACGGCATGGACAAATGCTGTCTTCCATCTGCTCGGAAAGAGTCCTAAAGAGTAGGATTGATGAAAAGGCTTACACAGTGGTTTTGCTATCGAGGGAGAACACCTCTTCAGGAGGAAGGGAGATATACCATCTGGACCAGCGGATTTGTGAGAGTTAAAATCTTTAAGTACTCTTGCTACTACACGAGTGCGAAAGTGGATTCGTCCCATTTTAGATTCGACGCACTCAAGTGTTGGCGGGGACAAAGCACAATCTGAGAGTGTTGAGCTCGCCGCAAAGTGTGCAGCAAGCAGATTGGCTTTGTCCAAAGAGCTGACAGCTGGAATGTCATTGTAAATGAGCGTTGGGATGGAGGATGAGGCAGAATTTCTAATGTTTTTGACGAATGATCAAGAATTTTTACTGCCTTTGGGACATTGCAGTATTTTTTGCTACAGTTTTTGGTCGTATTATAATTTCACACGCTTGAGAAAGACGTTGCAGTCATTTCTGGCTCGTTTAAACTGTTTTCGGTTTTCCTCTATCGGGTTGGTCTTCTAGGACCGAAGAAAACATTTCTCTAACCCTGACAGCCTCTTTACAGCTCAAGTCATACCATGCCTTTTCGTTTGGTCTGCATCTCTTGATTCGATAAGGGATAAGTGATCTCATTCCAACAGCGGCATCCACGTCCTTATCGAACAAAACCGTATTGCCATACGGTTCTTTTACGAATCTTTTCTTTAACTGTGTGGTGAGTGTACGAGAAATTAGCTGATATGACACAATGGTCCGACGAGCCTAGAGGGGAGAGCACATCAACAAAGTACTTATCAGGGTGAGAAGTTAAAAACAAGTCCAGGGTGTTGGCGGTATGACTATGAACGTCTGGTATACGGGCTCATTTACAAGCTGGGTCAAAATATTTCCCGCAGCGAAGATCTCAATACACCGTCCTTCGGGTGTTGTCTGTCCAGAATGTCGGAGCCACCCAGAATTGTGTATATTGAAATCGGCCGTAATAACGCATTTCAGTATGAGGATACAGGGATACAATTCTTTGAATGGAGTCAGACAGCGCATCAAACTCGTGAAAGGTCGAGTTGCTGTCCAGTTTGGAGCTTCTGTAAAGAAAGCAATAGCGGATAATTTGCTTACCACAGGAAGTTGAACTCCAAATTGGAACATGGATCACATTGTGGTGGAATTTGGTAAGCTACATCACCACGCACGTAAATGGCGAGACCACAGTGGGAGCAGAATAGTGGCACTAGTTCGTAGCCAGGTGGCTTCAGATCAGAGTGATCTGAGAGATGTGGGCGGGGATCTACCTGTGTTTCACTAAGTGCCAAAACAGCTGGTCTGTACTTACATACGTGGACGTACGCAGAAAAGTGGTTGTTTTTTAGCCCACGTATATTGGTAACGTTCACCCTGAATTCCTACCGGCGATACTAAGCGAGGTTGCGAAGTGAAAATTCTGAAATTGGTTTACCGAATAAAATTGTTGTAGGTGTTATGCCCTTACAACAGTATGAAACAGTTCACCAACAAAACTTTCACCCACAACCCGCTATCCAACGCTTGTTACATGCACTCAGTCACCGCCCTTACCGTAGGGTAAATACAGTAACGGCAGTGACCAAGTGCAAACAACAGTACTTCGACCAGAATCGGGAGAGGCGGGATAGCCGCACTGTGTGATATGTTTTTCACTGCAGTGCACTATTTTATTTTTGTACGCGCTCGCGATGGTTTTGTTATTTTACGCAGCGCCGTAATTTCTTTTTTTCTTTTCCTTTGTGCAGCATACGAGAAATTACGAGTGCGCTGGTTGACGTATGCACTCGTCGGTGGTCGACTCAGTACGCATCATTGGGCTGGCCGAACATTTATGGATTGTGTTCGTTCCAATAACAGAAATTTTGCTTGTTAACATAGCCGCTGAGCCAAAAATGGTCCCCGTCCGACAACGTAATTTTTTGGCCAAAATCCGGGTCTCCGGCCAACATTTCCAGCGCCCAATTATCGAACTCACGGCGTTGTCTCTAGTCTTTCGGCTTCAATTCTTGCGTCAGCACAATCTTAAATCGAGGTAGGTCCAAATCCAACTGCAAAAGTAGCTGGGTTGACTCTCTTGCGATGCTCAATTCAGCTGATAGGCGCCGAATCGACATTTCTGGGTCTTCTTCGATACTGGCCGCTACGGCGTTTTCTTCATTTCACACCAATCTCTGTCTAGTTGGTGGCTTATAATCCACTTTTCCACGGTGCGACGAATTGCCTGCAGACTGTACCCATGATGACGACCGACTTCACGATGAAACTTACGTTGCGTATTTACAACTGAGCCGGAACGGCAAGCGTATTTAATAGCCGGTTGTCATTGGTAACTTTAACAGCTACTGAAACATAACAATTGGAAATACTATCACTGCTAGCTGGTCACCGTATATTGACGACTCCATGTTTCCATGTTTCAGAGTTTGTTCACCAAAGGCGATAGTTAGTTCATGCTCTTTCAAAAAGTCCTTTAACTTTTAATGTCACAGGCTAGGCCTAACTCATCACACAGCATATGTCGGTCGATTTAAAGGCGAAATTATAACCGGGCTTCTCGGCAATATTTCGCCATTCCTCCCGTAACTTTGACTGGTGTTGTTTAACCATAATTTCTGTACGGGATTTCTCCTGATGATTGATCGTGCGAAATCAGTGTCCATTGTTGCTATCCACTTTTCTCTATCGAAAACTTTCATTTCATTGTTTCACTAGCGAAAATGGCCTTCGACTCCTTTCACCAGGTGAAGTTGGTGCTGAAGCATTTGTCGACAATTGGTTTCTTGATAGCAGTCTCTGCGGCCTTTTTCTCACTTTGTTACTTTCTTTGCCGTGGTGATTTTCTTCATTGCATTTGGAGGTGCCCTATTCCATTGGAATTTCAACAACTCATTCCAGTTCTGTCCTGCGATGTTTTAGGTTCCCTAACGTTCAGTTATTTCCGACAATAACAAACGGTCGTACCTTCTCTGACGTGATGTATACCTTTGAAAGCTTAACTAGCTGCTTCCATTGATGGAGCGAATGCAAGCAGTACACCAATGGTATTTTGTTTTAATCTTCCCTATCGGCAATTCCCCAGTTAAATGCCAGAATGGATATTTTGCTATTTCGTTGACGATTTCTTGTCCTGCGATAAATGTGACAGTCTGTCGACGTATCGCTGCAGCGTTCTATCTCGTTATAGTACGCCGTTTTGGCAATCAGACACTTGTTGCAAGGCCGTGATGTTCCAATGGAATGGTGAGTATCTATCTTCTCGGCTTTTCCACGGATCCGCCCAAGTCCGTAAAACTTTGATTGCCCTAAAGAGCCCTTGATCCATCAGTTTGTTGGTCTTGATCAAAAATGCAAGTTTATTCATCTAAATCCCCATTCATTCAAAGTAATTCCCATCGACTGCAACACACTTATGCCAGCGCTTGATCCAATCCTCGAAACATTTTTTATATTCGGTTGTCTGGTTCGGTATGTCGATTATGCGATTTTTCCATTACTGAGAGGAAGCTTCTGAAACGCGTTTTTCGATTGAACAGAAAGAAGTCACAGGGAGCCAAATTAGGTGAATTCGGTGGCTGTGGGAAGGTATTTGTTGCATTTTTCGTCAAAAAATTACGAATAATGATGGCACTGTGCGACGGTGTGTTATCATGGTGCAAAATCCACGAGTTGTCTGCCCACAATTCTGGTATCTTTCGGCGAATTGCTTCACGCAAACGTCTCATAACGCCCAAATACTCGTAATACTCTTTGTTTACTGTCTGGCTTTCTGGCAAAAATTCATGATGCACTACACCGTTGTAATCCATGAAAACCGTGAGCATTGCCTTCTTTTTTTGACTGAAAACGACGTGATTTTTTTGGTCTCGGCTCATTTGGTGAACGCCATTCACTTGCCTGATGTCTGGATGGCGTGTCGTACTCATAAACACACGTCTCGTCCCCAGTAATGATCCTTTTGATGAATGTGGGATCGGATTCAGCCTCGCAAATCATCTCTTTTGCGACGTCAAAACGGTCTCTTTTTTGCATGACATTGAGGTCTTTTGGCACCAACTTTACTGCTACATGACGGAAAGCCAAACCATTAACCAAAATATCTTTAACGGATCCATAGGCAATGCTCAAGTCCTCCGCTATCTCTCTGATGGTTAATTTGCGGTTATTGACCAACTTCATCAAAGTTTTCGTCGGTTTTCGATGTCGATTGTCTACCATTGCGTTCATCATTGTCGATTGACTCACGACCACTTTTGTACCGCTCGTGCCACTGGTAAACGACCGTTTTTTTAGAGAATCGTTGCCGAAACACTTTTCCAACATTTCCAACGTTCGTGCACCATTAAATCCGTTTTTTTTCGCAAAATTTAATACGAGTACAAGTTCGTTGTTGCAAATTTAAATCCATTTCTAAAATTGTAAAAAATCGCCAACACACACAGAGTTAGATGTACTCTTGGCCACGTAACTTTTGCAAATGTCAAGCTATGATGCTAAGATAGAGAGGCAATGTCAACAACAGATTTACCAACTTAACAAAAAAACAGAACTCAAATCGGAACAATGGGAGCTCCACACGGTAGGTGTGGTCATGAACTTTCTGATCAAGGTGGTATATTTAGTGTTTAGTATTTAGTGTATAGTAGTATGCAAAATTTAATTGGCTGATGGATCTCCTTCCATTGTAAATTTAACATTCCCTTATTAAATTTGCATACTTGGTTTTGGGTACGTTCAATGAGTTGATGCATTCCACCTCGTGTCACTTTGACATAGTAAATAAAGGATTCAATGAAGCCCACATGTGGTGAAAACATAGATCAAAAGAGATTTTTTTTTCTGTTTTGATGACATTTAAATCTCTCAAAAAGGCTTTCAGTCTAAATGATGTTTCCTTTGCGACAAAGGCACTATACCTTCTCTAAGAACAAAAAAAAAAAAAAAACATTGCTCATCATCATCGAAGCGTGGGCACTTGAATAAGACTTTCCTGACCTTTACACCGGTGTCTGCTGCTTCTCATGCTCGTCGCCTCATTGAAATTCACTCTTAAAAACAATTTTTCAATTTTAATTTCCCTCCTTAGCGTGTATCCATAGGCCGTCGTCACTAACTCTGAAAACACCCCGCGTGTATGCCAATCATAGTCAAAGGCATCCCATGTATGCCAATCACATGCAAATTTGTCACCTGTCACGCGTTCAATGAATTTTGCATCATCAACTAGAAATTGTCGAAAAGAAATCCAAACAAAAAAAAAATGTATCTCGTAACTCGAATTATTTATACATGTCATCGCATTTTTAATTCATGAAAAGCTAAAAATTCTATTTTCGAAGATTAAAAAAAAAAAAAAGAAAGGAAAGATCTTGCGTCTGCATATTGGGATAGAAGATTGCGAGCAGGAGTACTGACTCGTCTACCTTTGGCGCGCTTTTTTCTTTTTTCTTTTTTTTTTTTTTTTGTAATACGGTTTTAAGCTAATTTAGCGTTAAATTTAAACCGTGCACACCACCTTCTCTGATGCACAACGTCACTACTGACGCCGTGGCCTCTGTATGAAATTGATTGATGAATTTAAATTTACCTACCGGTTGGATGCGGATATAAACTCGTACTCGTACTCGTACATGTACACGCTTTCGTACGAGTATCTCCGATCGGGATGGCAGTGATTTTTTTCCTACTAAAACTAATTAATTGCTTGAAGCGCTGCCAAATTGACAGCTTGTTACTTACTAGAGACATTTATAACCGGGTCTTCTCAAAATTGTACTACAATTTGATGTTTCATGTTGGGGGCAACATCATAACAAAGTAGTCCCCGGATGCATGGGCCAAAATTTATGGACTTCGATGATTTACGATATCTAAACACAATTTTAGATCCGTCTAAATTTCGAATAATGTGTAAACACACTGTTTAATGTCGGTTCGCCATGAAATAGAAAAAAAAAAAATCCCACAATTGACTTTTGCTACACGTACATTGTGGCTTGTGGTAGCCTTTGAAGCTCAAACTCTTTGTTTGGTTAATTAAATGGAGCAATAAAACCACACTAGAGGGTGGGTTTATTTCAGCGAGTAGAAACAGTAAATATATCTCGTCATTTTGCATTAAAACTATAAAAAACTGGGTGTACTCGAAAACATGAGAATCAACAAGAAGGCATTTTTTTTTTTATTTTATTCATATTATAGCCGCTTTATTGATGCAGATGTTAAAGACGGAAGATTGTATCCGAACGTGGTTATCCCCAATATTTCTTATGGCACACGCACACATCTTTTTTGCCAGGATCCACTTGGACTAGACCACAATTCCTTGTGCTGCCACATGCGATGGTTCACATTGCTTTCGTCAGAACTAGCGCTTTCTGAGCACTTGATCTCCAGTGACAAGTAATATTGAAACATGGGATGAAAAGGTCTCTGAAACGCAGACCTATTGACTTGAACTGAAGTCCTGTCAGACTGCACAATCATTGATTCATCAGTATGCAGCGTTGACTGGATACGATGCAAGCGGGTAAGAGTGATCAAAATATGCAGGTTCGTGGTCTGCCACAGCTTTATTTGAGAAAGCGACAAGTAATAACCCTGAATGCAGTTAGTTAACAGTTAGATCATATGATAATGCACAGCGATTGACTACTATGGACGATGGTAGGAAAGTTAACTTCCTAAGTATTCCAACGACGAATCTGATCCAAAGAGCAATGTGCACTGAAATGACGAGGGGGGTAGTATAAGATGACCAGATAGCAATGCTAGTTTTTTCAATTGTTATATTTCAGCAACCGTCAAAGTTACTAATAACATGCAACTGTCAAAATATTCAGTAAGGTTTCCCATTTCATCATGCATCGTCTTACGCTTGCCGAACGCGCGGAAATTATTAAAAAAATATCGGAATTCCGGTTCAGTAATAAATACGCAACGTAAATTTCATCGTGAGGTCGGTCGTCATCATGGCTTCAATGTTGGCCGGAGATCTGGATTTTGGCCAAAAAAATCATCTTCTCGACTAGGCCCATTTTTGACTCAGCGGCTATGTCAACAACCAAAATTACCGTGGAAGCATCAATGTATCAACAAAGATTAACTGTTTGGTGCGGTTTATGGCAGGGCGGCATCATCGGAGCTTATTTCCTTCGAAATGAGGAAGGAGACACCGTTGCTGTCAATGGTCTCAGGTATAGAGCGATGCTAATCGGCTTTCTATGGTCAGAGCTCGGCAAGATCGATATACCAGCTTGATCAAAAATTCCAGGGGGACACCACCGTGTAGCGCTTCCATTGCCCCTATTTGAGTTCTGTTTTTTTTTTTTGTTAAGTTGGTGAATCTGTTGTAGACATTCCGTCTCAATCTTAGCATCATACCTTGATATTTGCAAAAGTTACGTAGCCAAGAGTACATCTATCTCAGTGTGTGTTGGCGATTTTTTACAATTTTAGAAATAGATCTAAATTTGCAACAACAAACTCGTATTAAATTTTGCGTAAAAAACGGATTTAATGGTGTGCGAACGTTGGAAATGTTGGAAAAGTGTTTCGGCAACGATTCTCTAAAGAAAACGGTCGTTTACCAGTGGCACAAGTGGTTTAAAAGTGGTCGTGATGAACACAGTGGCAGACCATCGACATCGAAAACCGACTAAAACATTGATGAAGTACGAGTAAAAGAAATGTTGGTCAATAAACGCAAATTAACCATCAGAGAGATAGCGGAGGACTTGAACATTGCCTATGGATCCATCAAAGGCAGTTTGGTTAATGATTTGGGATTCCGTGGTGTAGCAGCAAAGTTGGTGCCAAAAGACCTCAATTTCACGCAAAAAACAGACCGTGTTGACGTGGCAAAAGAAATGATTTGCGAGGCTGAATCCGATCCCACATTAATCAAAAGGATCATTACTGGAGACAAGAAGTGTGTTTATGAGTACGACACGCCATAGAGACATCAGGCAAGTGAATGGCGTTCACCAAATGAGCCGAGACCAAAAAAAACCACGTCGTTTTCAGTCAAAAAAGAAGTGCATCATGAATTTTTGCCAGAAGCACAGACAGTAAACAAAGAGTATTACGAGTATTTGGGCGTTATGAGACGTTTGCGTGAAGCAATTCGCCGAAAGAGACCAGAATTGTGGGCAGACAACTCGTGGATTTTGCACCATGATAACGCACCGTCCACGTCGCACAGTGCCATCATTATTCGTAATTTTTTGACGAAAAATGCAACAAATACCATCCAATAGCCACCGAATTCACCTGATTTGGCTCCCTGTGACTTCTTTCTGTACAATCGAGTTAAAAAACCACTACCCACTACGGGGAACGCGTTTCAGCAGCCGAGAGGAAGTAATGGAAAAATCGCAGGAAGCACTGATGGACATACCGAACTGGACAACCGAATGTAAAAAATGTTTCCAGGATTGGATCAAGCGCTGGCATAAGTGTGTTGCAGTCAATAGCGATTACTTTAAATTGGAAAATACGAGGGGCGTTCTATATATTCTCGGTATAGATATGAAGGAAAATGCGGATTCAATTTAAATTGTTTTTATTTTTCAATATAATCTCCCCTAACATCAATGCATTTGTTACATCTTGAGATAAGCTTTTTTAAACCCTCAAACAAATAAATTTCCTCTTTCTCTGCAAAATACCGACTTGAGTTCTTCATCATCCGAAAATCTTTTTCCACGAAGACATTTTTTCAAATCCGGAAACAGGAAATAATCACTAGGGGCAAGGTCTGGACTATAGGGTGGGTGTTGGATTTCTTCGAAACCACAATCTCGCGCAGCAGCCTTGGAAACTCGCGCCGTGTGAACAGGAGCGTTGTCATGAAGAAGCAACACACCCGCTGCGTCTACCCCGTCTTTTCTTTTTAATTTCCTCCCGCAAAATATGCAAAGTGGAAGCGTAGGATGTGGCGTTGATGGTTTCACCTTTTTTTTTGTACTCAATGAGCAAGATTCCCTTTGAGTCCCAAAAAACTGTGGCCATGAGCTTCCCGGCAGACGGAGTGACTTTGAACTTCTTCGGGGGGTCTGTTCCTTTTTTATGCCACTGCATGGACTCTTGTTTGCTTTCAGGGTCATAGTGGTGGACCCATGTTTCGTCCCCAGTAACAATTCGATCCATAACACCGTCCGCGTTCTCACTACACATCTCCAAAAGCTCTCTACAGCATGCGATTTTCAATTTTTTCTGAGGCGCTGTGAGCATTCGTGGCACCCACCTTGCACTGACCTTTGAAAGGTTAAGATGGTCATGAAGAATGGTGTGAATGGTACCAATTGAAAGCTTGGTGATCTCTGCCATCATTTTCACCTTTATTCGGGCATCCTCAAGAACAAGTTTTTCGACTTCTTTGATGCTTTCTCCCGTACAAGCAGTAGCCGGGGCGCCGGAGCGGGGGTCGTCTTCAATGCTCTCTCTGCCTCTCTTGAACTCACTTGACCACTTTTGCACAGTTGATAATGAAGGTACAGAACCCTGGTAAACAGCCACCATCTCTTCATGAATAGTTTTTTGACTTTTTCCTTGCTTAGTGAGAAATTTAATTACAGCGCGATGCTCAATTTTCACCATCATCGCCTCAGTTGCCATTATGATTCTGTTTAACTAGAGATAAAACGCGAATTAATAATCACATTTATATGAAATTTGACATGAATGCACTAAAATAATAGTATTACTTGATAAATAAGTCAATTTATATATACAACCACAGCTTCACCCCGATATCGAGAATATATTGAACGCCCCTCGTATAAATTTACACCCTGAATGACTCGAACTGCAACCGACTTCAGACTACTATAATTTCGAAACCGTTCATGACAGTGAGCTCAAATTTTGACACATGACAGATAATTTTATTATTTACAAGCTTTTTAAACGATTTGCGTCTCAGTTGTGTTGAAAAATTTTTATACGCAATAGAATTCAAACGTGATAGTGTGATTGCTTTATATCTGGCTGGAAAACCGCAAGTAGTTATCGTTACAGCCCTCCAGCACCTGAACGTGAATAAATCATTTGTGTCTCGAACCATAGCTCGTTGCCGTGATACTGGCAGCGTTGCAAAACGCCATGGAGGTGGTCATAAAAAAAACAGCAACATCGGCAGAAATGGTTCGGAAAGTGAAGGCTCGATTTGAGCGAAATCCGCGTCGAAGTGGAAGAAAAATGGCTCGTGAGCTCAACATATCGTTGGAACAGATGCAACACATACTGATAAATGAGCTTGGGCTCAAGCCATTGAAGTTCCAAAAAGCACACGATCTTACACCGCAACAGAAAAAAAGTTAGAGTCGAAAGAGCGAAGGAGTTGTTACGCTTGCACGAAAGTGGTGAGTTGCCGAATTTGGTTTTTTTCGATGAGTCGCCATTTGTTATCGAGCAATATGTCAACAAACAAAATGACCGAGTTTTCTTGCCAGAGAGGTCCTTCGAATATTTACACCTTCGGACGGCCACCAGAAAGCAGGCAGCACCGATGGTGATGGTTTGGGCAGCCATAACCGACGATAGTCGCTCTCCGCTCGTATTTTTGGACCATGGCGTCAAAATTAATGCGATCGTATGCGGTGAAACTGTCTTAGAGGCAGTATTGTAGCTTTGGGCAAACAATCATTTCGGTCGGAGACCGTGGACATTTCAACAAGACTCGGCACCGTCTCACAAAGCGCTCGTCAACCAAGATTGGTTAAAAAACAATGTTCCACACTTCATTTCTTCGACACAATGGATTGCAAATTCTGCGGATGCAAATCCGTTGGATTTCTCTGTCTGGGGTATTTTGAAGGCGAAGGTTGGCACTAAAAAACACCAAAGTTTGGACCACCTCAAACAAGCACTTCGCCGGGAATGGGCCAAAATACAGCAGAGCCACTTGCGTGCAGCATGCGATGCTTTCTTCGGCCGTCTCAAGGCATTTATTCGCGCCAAAGGTGGACATATTGACAACTACTGATACAGTTTGAAAATTAATGTATTTTTCAACATTTTTTGCTTTGGCACAATAAAATTTACCAAAAAATATAAAAATTATAGCATTTTAAAAATTTGGAGTTCGAGTCATTCACCCTGTAAATTGAACATAAAATTCTCACGTCGTCTGCCATATTACAGTAGTGTCTTCCAGGCTCAGATAGTGATTGTAGCAGAACCCCCGATAGTAAAGGCTCCTTCCTAAGAGGATATTAAAATATTATTATTGACAATTAGCCTGCCATTAAAGCCAATGCTTGTGAAGCGCTGTCGTGAAAAGCTTAAGAAGAATTCAGCATACGGTTAAGTTTTGATGTGTCCCTGTCCACAAACGAGTGGCAGGGAATGAACACGCAGACGAGTCAGCTTGGAAGGATCTTCCTTTTATAAAGAACTGGCGGATGAAAGAAGCAAACTATACAAATCAAAGCCAATGAAAGGTGGGAAAAGCCCACCTGAGGAACTTCAGGACAGTTATGGCCGGTACTCAGTAAATTCAATTTAAGTAAGATTCTCTTTAAAGGCAGAGCTAAATCATCTGTACCTATTCGATTACTCAAAGGCCATAAGTGGGCTGCGCCTTACCGACGAAGACCTTTGCAGAGTCTGTGGTGACCTGGACTAATGGGAGGATACCATCCACTTTCTGCTCCAAGAGGTTAACAGATTCTATGTACGAAAATTCATCGATAAAATTAACAGAATATTACTACAAACCAAGAAGACTGTTTATCTTTAATCTCGCGTCAAAACGTCATGCCAAGTGTTATGCACTAAACTAAAGGCTGGTGCTGCGCATAACCACTAACCACTAACCACTCTCTGGGTCATTTCTACTCGTAATACGGACAAGCAAACAACGACACAGTGCCGTTTAACTACGCTAATTGACACTCTCGATTTCATGTGAAACAATCACAAATGAGCATGATTATCTGCACACCCTCTATTCTATCCATTATCCGTTCGTATCCACATCTCACAACTTAGCTGACGACGAGTATGACTAACGTCAATAAACTTGCTCAATGTCGGTCGAAATCATTATCACAAAATTCCACCATCACTCTGATATTGACTTTCAAATTTTACGCGTACTCTGTACTCGTTCATTTGACACTACAGATAGTAAGCAATAGTACGAGTAGCATCTCATTGCTTCTGTCATTAGTATACTGCCACTGCTACCGCTACCGCTATTTCTAGAGCTGTCACTGTCACTATCACTCTCACAGTTGCTGTCGCTGTCATTGTTCGAGAGTCGCTCACTTTATCTGCAATTAATTTGTAATTTTTCAATTTTTCCTTTTCATTATTTTCCCGGACACTATTTAATGTGTCACACATTTAATTTGTTTCATGTCAGCGTAGAGACTTCGTATCTCACAGATACATTTTTGTCTACACCATGCTTGGGCTTGGCGTGTTTATTACCTAAAAGTGAGAAAGTGAGATACGAATACGAAACATCGTGATGTGAGTGAGTACAACTAAAACTGAAACTCGGGATCTGAATCTATTCCACGCGACACGCTCTAAATTTTTGGACTGAAGTCGTTTTCCACGCTGTTTAAATTTATCTTTTTTTGTTTTTTTTTTTGTTTTCAATTTTTAAATTCCTGAAGTTTTGAAGCGCGTAAAAACGCCCTTGTGTAGATGTGTTCATACATTAGATACGATGAGATAGCTTGTAGCGTGTTGAGTTATATTAATCAGACACAAATTGTGGGTGGCATCTGATAAATACATCTAACGGGTATGGGTACATAAGTAAGTCGTACGGTCCGCTGTGGTATCCGTAGTGGAGGAGAGTGGCCCGGCATGCGCCTACAGAAACATCAGCACTTCGTTCCTCAATTAATGACGACAATCGTTTTTCATAATTCCTACCAATTTAATTGTGTCAAATGTCAAAACAGCAGAATTGCAAAAGAAAAAGACAAAAAATAGAATTGTTTTCGAAAAGTTTCAGTGCTTCCTAGTTTGGAAGAGGCCAATTTGGCGCCAGATGAAATAGGCCGATGCAAGCGGCCTGCGGATTATATACTTTTAGATGGCTTTGCACTTGTCTCTCAGTTGCCATCTGTTAATGAGGTTTAAGCTTGAACTTTAGCTTGTCGTTAATTGAAAGAAAATCGCATGCCGCGGAAATAACTGGAAACGTTTAATCTCTGGAAAGATTTTCACCACGTCCCGTACAACTTACGAGCAGACTTGGCAAACGAATATGGAAAGAAGATGGAGCTATCAATTAGATGAGCTTGATCTTTGGAGACAGTCTTGGGAAAAAAGTCACGCACGAAGTGAGCCATTCCAGAAAACAAGATCAAAGAAGTCTCCCGTCACAAATGTTTCAAGGTTGCGTCTTTCTTTGACGGGCTGATGGAAACTGTAGGATAAATACTGAATAGTGTCACCCTGGTGATGCCTATTGGACCTTGGGCTACGCTTCAATTACGCTCATTTTTCCTCCAAGTTTTAGCCATCGGATGCCGATGTCTACCTGGAGATAGGTAGGTAGGTAGGTAGGTAAGAGTGGCTGTTGGAAATACCAACCCACTTTGGCTTCTACTGCGAGCATCGAACTGGCCGAGTTGTAGAGGCTGAGTAAGGTCAATGAATCTCGAAAAATTCTCCAGACGTGTCCTGAAACCAAAGGATGTTCCCCCCCTGCCTTCTCAACCAACCACTCATTTCCACTGGGCTGGATTAAGGTGTCATACGACCCGTGCCACACATTAACCTTGCTGAGGGCCCAGCTTCTCTAAAAATAGCTCAGTCGCAAACGGAGTATCCGGATACCTGGCGACCTCCGGATTAGATAGCCTTATCTGTCTATGGCGGATCTCTGTAGAGATGGACCACCCTTTCTCCCCTACTCGTGGGACCACATTATGGAAAACTTAAACAAAACAGTGGCCGGTACTCCTTTAATACCGGGCGGTAGAACGGTGACTGCACAGACTACCGGCATGGCTCCTGCATTGTCGAGAGGAGGTAAAACTGTGGCAGGCCAAAGTGCACCATCCTCTAAAGGCAAGCGCAACGAGCCTAAAAAGAAATCTTCAGGGAGTGGTAGGAATGTGGCGAGCCATGGTCCTATCACTTCCTCCACCCCTAGCAGCAGCAAATTTGTGGCCGGCCGCGGACTTGTCGCTGCTACCAAAACTCACCCGCGTCGGCAAAATCCATCTAAGGCGATCTACCTGAGACGCCGAAATACTTCACACATCGTCAAAACCTTCAGATCCATTCCGGAGGTTGAGAGAAGTGCGGACATAAAGAGCAAGATTGAGTGGGCTAAAAACATTCTAAAAGACGGATTACCCACTGTTTCCACTGCTCCCAAAACACCTAAAGACTCCTCCAAGCGCCAGATATCGTTGGAGAAAACCGTGCCGGTTCCCAAGAGGTCCAAAACCCACAGCGCCAAAAACAATAAACGCGGTAATTGATAGGAACAATAGCGACGGTTCTATAACACCTGAACGGTGGCAGCTGGCCAAGCTCAGGCTTTCGAGCAACTTCTTGGCCATCATGCGGGAAAACCCCGGACCACCTTCCATCACAAGCGACGTTGGCTGGCACCAAGGCTACATCAAGCTCATCGCATGTGGCAATCATAAATCTCTCGATCTCTTCACTAAGGCCGTAGGTGGTTTAGGAGAGATTTGGCCAGATGCAAAACTCGAGGTCGTACCTAGGGCATCCCGCACCTCGAATTCGTAGCTGGATCCCAGCAAAACCCTTCTCCCCAGAAAGCATTCTGAAGATCACCAGGCTCAGTAACCCGATCATTGCGACTCATGACTGGAAAGTCGTGATCAATAAGGAATCCCTTATCCTCTAGTACAGACAAAAGACATGATTCGGTTCGGATTCGAGTCAGTTCATCTAAGGGTTTACGAAAAGGATGAGCTGGATGATGATAAGCAACCTCATCCTCCTTTAACGAAGACACCACCAAACACAACCTCAGATCCTGGAGCGTCAATATCCTTTCCAGAAATGGATAGCGACGACTCCAATCTATCCGAGGTTTCCTTTCTAACACCTCGTCGGAAATGGAAATCGATGACGAAGAAAAACGAGGTCCTATACGAAGAAGATGAGCTCTTGGGCACATCTTCAGAATCGGAGCATCTCAACAGCACAAGTGGTGGAGGCTACTCTGGAAAACTCGGTTTTTTCCAGATTAATCTCCATCACTCAGAAAAGGCTTCGGCCGCACTCATTCTGCGTCTGTCAAAAAATGCAGAAAACATAATCCTAATCCAGATACCATGGCTTGTAGAAGGCGTGCCTCGTGAGCTTGGGACACCCGTATACCGCCCGCTCTATACAAGAGACAAAGGTAAGATCAGAACTAGTATATTAGTGAAACACAGCCTTAATGCACTTCTACTTCCTAACCTCAGCGACCCCGACTTAACCGTTGCCAGACTAGAGACTGCCAAAGGCTCCTACTGGCTAGCATCGGCATACCTTGGACAGGATCATGTGGGCCCTCTCCCTGGTGATAACCTAGAAAGGGTGGTACTGGAGGCTGGAAGGTAAAAAACTGGCCTCATCATCGGATGCGACGCTAATGCTCATCACACGGTATGGGGCAGTACCGACATCAGCGATAGAGGTGAGTCACTTTTTGACTATATTATAAGTCCTAACCTCTTTATTTGCAACAGGAAGTGCTAGATATAACTCTTGCCTCCGACAGCATCACCCAAATGCTAATGAACTGGATGGTATCGCCTGAACACTCTTTTTCAAACCACAGATACATCCAATTCAGCCTGAATGATGCTCCTCCCAGTCAACCATCATTCCGCAACTACCGGAAAACAGATTGGCCAAAATACAGAGGAATACTGTCAGAAACGCTATCCTCTGAACTATCAAGTCCCCCGCGTGACACCAATGCGCTTGACATGAAAATCAGGGAATTCACTCTGACTCTCAATCAGGCTATGGCCGCTTCCTGCCCTCTTTTTCAACCGAGAGGCAAGAAAACCTGGATGCCAATAAAAGAACAGAGCTTAGGTGGACTGTTGGATCAACATGTCTAGCGACCAAACAGATCTGGACAAAACTGGATCTGAATCGCTCTAAGAGTCTGATCCTTCAAAATAAGGAACATCTCAGCGCCATCATAGGTGTCATCACTGGAGACTGCATTATAGGTAAGCATGCAAGAATGCTTGCCGTCTTTACAAACGATTTCTGTAGAAAATGCTTACCTGAGACGGCTATAGCAACGTCATCCGCATAGGCAATCACCCTGCTACCACCCGCTTCCAGGTATATCAGCAGTTCATTTACTACTAAGTTCCATAGAAGGGGAGGGAGGACACTACTTTTCAGCGTATACTCTGCTGACACATCTTTTAGCAGAAGTCTCACCCAGTTTGGAGTTGATTACCCTGCTGTTCAGCATAAGACTAATCAACTCCAGTCGTCTACCTGCAGAGTTGACAGCGTAGTCGTGATTGCGGATGTGTTGACGTTGTTTAAAGCATCCTCTATGTCCAGGAAAGCAAACATTGTGAACTCTTTATATTGTAGGGATCATTCGATGTCTTTCCGCCGGCTTTCCTTTACAGTAGGCATGTTGAGTCGTTGACAAAAGTCTTGGATCAATTTTAGCTCGTCGTTCTAGGGTTTTCAGAAGGCAAGATGATAGACTTATAGATCTGAGGTCCTTTGGGACAACATGAGAACATTTTCCGGCTTTGGGAATGAAAACTACATTGACTTCTCTCCATGACAGTGGATTAGTTCTACACAGCTCCTCATGATATTCTCCAGCGTAGACAGGATAATATCTGAGGACCTTTGTGGCTCGGCAGGTATTGTGTGGTTTGAAGCCATGCAGCGCCCAAAGCAGTTTATCTCTTGTAATCAGACCGTGAATTTTGGTCCCGGTTGCAGTAAGCCAGTTTGGGTTGCTACTGGCCGCGAATTGGGAGCTACCTGCAAAGTGGGTTTCCAGTAGCAGGTTGAGTGATTCATTACTTGAGGTTGTCCAAGGGCCATTGGTTTTTTTCCAAACAGCTAGGCATCACAGGATTTATAGAGAGGAATTTTTCTTAGCCGCGATGCCTCAGAGGTTTCCGTGATTTTGTCACAGAAAGACCCCCAGGATTGTCGCTTTGCCTATGAGTCCCAGTCAGTCAGTTTTCTTGTGCTTGAAAAGTTTTCTGCAAGTGGAGATAACTTGCTGAACTTATGAGTACGTATGCAACGACCTCCAAGACTCGACCAGAGCCTTGTGAAAGAAATAGTGCCCGATGAGCTCCCCCTGGGTGAATGGCAGATCGCAAGCCCCCGAAGAGAATTATCGACATCGGTTTTAGCCGACCTAAAGCTCCTAGTGTATCCAACTGGTCCCAAAAGTCGGAGATCGTGGCGTTCGCATAAATTCCGTTCTTTTAAAAAAGGTTTCAGGTTTGAAAGAAATACTTGCCTCGGATATAAATACATAGATCCCTGTTAAAACCACTACTCGGAACGTCAATGTACTATGCCTATGCCTGCGAGTACGGAAGGGGGCACGTTGTACAACCCAGGTGGTACTGACAACCTTAAGCGGTTCTTGATGCTGTATAGGACAGTTATAATATTTCCGCGATCCAGAAATTATGATGCAAGGAATTTGATACTCAGAAAAAGGAAAAATGCAACATCTTTAAAAATGGTGGCAGCATTGCACAGTGGTTAAGATCGTCAACTACTACGCAAGTGGTCTGGGTTCAAATCTTAGGCAACACCGAAAAGCAAAAAAAAATTAGTTTTTCTTTGTCTCTTTTGGCGGGCATTTGTAAACCTCCCAAAGCGAATTCTTTTAATTATGAGATAGCCCGCCATTCAGAGTTGGAAAAAATCGAAGATCGCCTCAAATTGCACATAACATGATACGATGAAGCACACATTGAGAAGGAGGGACTAAGGTCCACACCGAACTGAGCTGTTGCGTCAGCGATTTGTTTAGATTACAACTGTCGCTTAGGGTTGCACACGTTAAGATCGAAATTGGCTTGGAAAAGCGACTTAAGTTAGCAGTTTTGGTAAGCGAACGACTGGCTGTAATTTGCATCAGAACTGTGTTCAGTAACAGATGAAGCTGAAGACTGTGCCATCAATGGCCAAAGAAAACCTCAGGTCGATTAATTGCGAAGTATTCCCACCATGAAAATACATCAGACAATGGTCTCCAACTCATAGACTTTGCAGAAGCTAAAAATATGATGATAAGTAGCAATGAATCTGGAAAGCACTTTGACTTCCTCCAAATTGTGGAACCTAAACCCAAAGTTATTATCTGTTAATCTGAGTACAAGTGAAGCACCCATCTATCATAGTATTCTGAATGTGTGCACTCTTCACCAACAAGTGGCATGAAACTCGGGCTCAACAAGATAAAACGTCCTTTAATAGGCCCTGCAGCTTGTTGAAAAAATCGATCAAGAACTTCAATAACCAAGGACTTAATATCTACCTAGAAAGCCTGACAGCAACAAAGGATACCAATTACTCCATATGGAGAGCCGCTAGAAGTTTTCGAAAACCCCAAATACACATGGCGCCAATAAGAAGAAACCAGGATGACTGGGCGAAAGAAGAAACAGAAAACGCTAACGTTTTCGCCGACCATCTTGCAGAAACGTTCAAACCATTCGACGGGGAAGAGCTTCCAGAGAATGTCAATACGCTTGACGTGACGACGAATCTTCCAATAAAAAAAGCTAGACTTAGGAAACTTAGACAAGTTATATATACGCTTAAGTCCAATAAAACCCCCGGATATGACCGGAGAGATACCGAAAAAAGTTAGCAAACCTTGGAAATGCCACCATAAGAATAGAGTATGTACCGCAACAGTGGAAAGTTGCCGAAGTTATTATGGTTCCGAAACCCATCGGACTGAAGTCAAGTCATACAGAACAATATCGCTTCTCCCGATTTTATCGAAGTTCTTCGAGCGAATCTTACTTAATCGTCTTAAACCGATTATTGACACAAATCGCCTCTTGCCCGATCATCAATTCGGCTTTAGAAGCCAACACTCTACTGTTTCGGGTGTAAGTTCGTTTGTTCAAGCGCATTCCTTGACGTTTTACAAGCTTTTGATAGGGTATGGCACGAGGGCCTGAAATATAAACTTCGACAAGTCCTACCCGAGCAATTAGTATTTCATATTTTAAGTTCATACCTAGATGACCGACTCTTCCGTGACACGGAAACGAATATTCAAATTTTAAGACAATAAAGGAGGGGGTACCACAAGGAAGTGTACTTGGCCCTCTGCTATATTTGCTTTTTACCCGTGACACACTGCAAATGAACGATACTGTGGTAGCCACATTTGCTGATGACACTGCCATTTTGGCAACAGCTAAAACTGTCGAGTAAGCAACTGCTAAGTTCCAACGCGCCCTTACACGGATTAACAATTGGACAAGGACTTGGCGAATCGCGCTTAATGAAAAGAAATCTGTCCATGTGAACTTCACTCTCAAGAAAACTGACAATCTACCTGTGTTTATCAACGCAGCACAAATTCCTTTCGCGAACGAGGCCAAATATGTTATCTGGGTATGACACTCGGCGCTAAACTTAAATGGGGAGCACACGTTAAGAAAAAAACGTGAAGAGCTTGAGATTGAATATAGAAACATGTACTGGCTTTTTGGAAAGTATTCCAAGCTCAGTTTAGAAAACAAATTGCTGCTATACAAGCAAGTGCTAAACCCGGTCGGAACATATGGTATAGAGTTTTGGGGTTATACGAAAGTTAGAAATATTAACGTCTTACAGACAGACATTCCAAAACAAAGTTCTTCGAGGGTTTAGGAGTCGAAAACGTTCAGAGCGAAATAAAACTGTTTGCGCGAAAACACAAGGACATACGAATATTTCTGTTGAACAGATCCTTGAAGAGACAAATTTATTGCGCCGTCTGAAAAGGACTAAGCCTTTCGATCCAGCGCGGTGATCAGCAGCGCTTAATTTTTAAAGTACGCAGGAATTTTCAACGGAAAATCGCCTGTAAAATATCTTACTAAAGCAAAATTAAACGCGAAAGAAGAACTGCTTTTTGAGTATGAACTCAGTCGTAGTCTGTATAAGAGAGGTGTTTTTTAGTGAGTAGCCAAATTTAGAGCCCTTCTCTCCATCAAAAAACATTGCGAATAGCCCACCTTTAGCATGCTTGAAATAGTCAAAGACGACGAAAAGCAGGTGCGCGTGAGACTGTCCACTGATGATAACATCATCAAAAGTATAGCCGAAGCTGCGTTACGTTATCAGCTACTACCCGTGGTATGATGGTACACTCTTATGCAAATGATAGCAAGAGGTGACGGAAGATGCACATTTAAAGGAGCTATGACCCGACATAGGATGTCTTTCACCACCTTAAGCCTGGCGGGACGATGACCTGATTCGGAATGCTTCAAAAAATTATAAATCTTTGTCGCATGACATAGCACATAACGATGTATGGAGTTTGGAAACGACTCCTCCGGCAAGGAAATGCGCTGTCAAGTGACTCCTTCAATCTAGTGCTCGAACGATAGTACACAGGGCACGTACAGTGAGCACTATATTCAACAAATCTGGCTAGCTGTTGGGATACAAGGACGGTAGCAACAAAATCGGTCACTCCCAGCTTCGCGTCATAGAATCGTTCGCTTTTAAAGTAAATGGAGACACACTTAAGTACATCAACAAACAAACAAATATCTACTCACAGACTAGGACAAATCGTCACCGTTGACACTATTAACTCCGAGGTAGTTAAAGAGTTTAGCATACTTTTCTCTGGACAAACTTAAACTGCACGATTGGCAGGCTTTTGGAGATTCAGCAAGGCAAATCGGTGCTACTTTGGTTAGGAGAAACAAATGGGATCAAAGCTTGGTAAGAGGAATGTATTCCCGACAAAGCCTGAACCTGCCAATTTTATTTTACGGCGCCGAATTATAAACAATAAACCGCAGAATGCTTTTGAGAGAATAATTGGCGGTTGTATTGGAGAAGATACAGATGCAAACTTTATGAGCTTAATTGAGATACGAGTGACTTTCAAAAAGACAAAATGCGTTGACTACAACGACACGTCCACATTCGGCGTAAAGATAAAAATGCTTCAGACTTTCGGAACGCAGTCCTCAGGACAACAAAACGGAGTTTCGTTTTAAGGACCAAACGATCGGGGATGCTAAATATCTTGGCTCATGATCCAAGGGAATCGAAGGCAGACACGCCTAATGCATCTGGAACACCATATCTGGATATCAGCGACAAGATGCCGATCAATAAGACCAAACAAAAGAGGCCTTCATTTTCTCACCGATCAAAATCGGGGAAAGAAAAGTTGCAAGGCGCCATCCTGCCTTTACTACTATGCATGGCGCATGTTGGTCAACTCACTACTAAACTGAACTAGTACCTACATTCAGATGATGTAGCTGTTGGATCATGCCTAGTGACTGCCAGAAACAAACTGCAGAGAGCCGAAAGCTTGATTGGCGATTTGTGCTCTAAACGTGTTTTCTTTACGAGCAGGAGCAAATTGACCCCTCTAGTAATTAAAGTGTCATCATGAATAACAAACTTTTGTGGACTAAACAAATCACGTCGAAAACCTACAAGGCGCTGTCGAGCTACTGGCAGCCTGAAGGACCAATTATATTATAAAGGGTGAGCCAACAAATGGTGTGTCGTTTGCCGTTTACCACGCAAGAACGCATTTCTGTTTTTCAATCTTATTACGAAAATGGGCGATCTATAAAAACAACATTTCGTAAAATTCGTGAATTTTTAGAGCAACATAATCGCCCTAGTGAGTCCGGAATTCGTGCAATGGTGAAGCGTTTTGGAGAAAATGGTTTGGTATCGGGCCAAACTGCAAGTCAGCATGCTCGGCTAGCATGTACGCGCCAAAACATCACCACTGTTAGCGAAAGTGTTCAAAATCAGCCAAGCACCTTAATTCGTCGCCGAAGTCAACAATTGGGCCTCACTTATGGCACTTTGGCAAATTTTAAAAGTTGGCCTTCATTTGCACGCCCATAAAGACCAAGTCACACAAAAATTGAAGCCGTGGGACCGTCTACGACATCGCCGATTTGTTAACTGGATGTTGGATCGCCAGGACAATTTTTCATCGAATTTGACCTTTTCCGATGAAGCTCATCTTTGGATGGGGACCGCAAAAGCCATACGAACTTCACGAAAGCCAATGCATCCCAAAAAAGTCATTGTACGAGTATGGTGCGGATTATGGGTTGGCGGCATCATTGGCCCGCGCTTTTTCGAAGATGAGGCTGGAGGCATAGTTTCAGTGAATGAAGAACGTTACCGCAACATGTTGGCCGGCTATTTTTTTCCAAAATTGATTGAATTAGGTCTGGACGATCTCTGGTTTCAACAGGCTGGTGCTACCGTCCACGCAAGCCATCAATCAATCAAATTATTGCTTCGGGTAGAGGAGAAGTTGATTGGCCTCCAAGGTCATGCGATTTGACACGTTTAGACTTCTGCCTGTGGGGTTATTTGAAGAGTAAGGTGTAAGCCAATAACCCAGTGGCAATTCAGGATCTCACACATGACATTCAAACTGAAATTGCGGCCATTGCCCCACTTATTCCTCAAAAAGTCATCGATAGTTTTGACCTTCGGATGGTTGCTTGCAACAGAAGCCGTGGTGGTCACATGAGCGATGTTGTGTTCCATTCACAATTGCCATAGACTGAACTTTATTTGTGTGTTTAATTTAAGGAAAGCTTCTACACTAACTGTTGGCTCATCCTTTATGCGTCGGTTGTCTGCAGCAAGCTTTCACGAAAATATGTCACAATTACTTTTACCATGACGATCTGCGCCGGGTGCATGGGGCTATTCCTAGCAAGCCTGCCTCTTCTCTAGAGACTCTGTTCAATATCTCTGCCGTTGATATTCATATCCAGGACTCCACTCTCATGGCCATCTTCCATTTAAAAACGTACAACACACATTGGAGTCTGATGATACTGCGCGCCGATTGTCCTCACATTCTGGTTGTATTGGCACGTCATCTGACATTGATTTTTAACTAGAGTCATAGCTAGGTGAGAAATATAGTCAGCTCTTCACGAACGACTCCAAAACCGATTTGGGATGTGGAGTTCTTGCCTTTCCGAAGGACGATAGCGTTAGATTTCACTCTTCGTTAGAAAACCTTACATTCCTAATAGCAATGAACTATATTGTCAAGAATCGGTGGAAGGTTCGAAGCACCTCCGCTCCGCTTAAGAATTTACTGAGCCGTGTCACGCCTTTTTTTTCTGAACATAGTCGATATTTCGCTGAGTGCTGTTTGGGTCACAGGTCACAACGGGGCCACGGGAAATGAAATAACCGAAATAAACTTAACAGCAAGACTCAAAAGAGAATTTTTCAGGACCTGCGTTACGACCGCCTACGTTCTCGGTTAGGGCCTCCATAGACAGTTAGGTTTGGTATAATTCTACGGATTGGCGGTAGTCCAAACACATGCTTCCCCATGACTCTAAGAGATCATCGCCTTTCCTGATGTCTGAGTGGGGAAGAATGTGGATAGCTAACCGGCATCGCGATGGGCAATAGGCTGTTCCTAGGCACTTGACTCGGCTAGGCAACGAAACAACATTCTGAGACGTTCCTAGATAACATCATAAGCGCATCTATTATTACCGACTTAATAATGTTAATCGAAGATGAAATTTGGAACATTGTTTACGTCCAACATATCGACAGTGAGCAATCCGAAAAATAAACATTTTAGCGGCGAGTTTTTGAGCTGGGAGGAGGAGGAGAAAATATACTAACCTCATCCAAATCACTTGGTCCAACTAAACTAAAAACGCTATTTAATAAAAAAGAGCGTTACTTGATTACATATAACACTCGTGGCATCGACTTTCATTGTCAGAATTGTTAGTGACGAAGAACAACAAGCGGAAAGCGGCTTCTTTTGAAAACATAAACTGGCACAACTTAAACAAGGAAAGATCCCAGCTCTGAGCGCTAAACTTGCGAGAAAGGCTCCAACATACCATAAACGAAGAAACAAAGAATAAAAATTAAGCGCACAAGGTACGTAGAACATCTTCGTAGAAAATTGTAGCGCAAGGACCCTGTTCGGTATTACAAAAGGCCGGCTCCACATAAATAAAGAACTGCGGTGGTAAGATCATAAAACGAAAACGACGGTAAAGAACAAACGACAAGCCTGGACTAAGTACAGCCGATATAGCGAAAGCGATAAAGTCTGTCTTAAGCTAGTCTATGAACGTTGCAAAAACGAGGTGTAAAAAGCAGTAGCAAAAGTACCTGCGATGCTTTAGAGGCAGGCAATAGGGGCATTGTATCCGAAATCAAAAGAGGTACCTTCAAAACCTATAAGCATGCACCAAACAATAGAAGAAGTTCCACGTCGAAGCATCAAACATTTTTAAGGTTATGAAAGAGAGAAGAAAAACTGGCAAGAGATTCAATAATCGAAATTATATTGAAGCTGAGTAGGGAAGAAACCTACTAACGGAGGACAACTATATTTGAGATAGATGAAAAGAGTACTTTAAAGCCTTAGGTTAGGTTAAAACAGCCTATTTTCGGACTTACTCTAAAATATCTTGATTCTTTCTTAAGCCGTACAACTCGCTTATGGAATGCCCTGCCTTTCTTTGTATTACCTGGTCGTTATAACTTACAAACATTTAAAAACAATGTGCATCGGTACCTGTCCTTTCTTCCTCTCTAAATTTCCTTCGCCAGCGCGCTTTCACTGGAAAAAAAAAAAACATCCATGCTTCCACAAGAACTGCATCATCGGACCTTATTTCTTTCGAAATGAGGAAGGAGACACTGTTGCCGTCAATGATACCCGGTATAGAGCGATATTGTCGATCTATCCGAGCTGTGATTCCAACAAGACGGCACCACATGCCATAAAAGCAACGCAACGCTCAAAGTTGTGAAGAAGAAATTTGGCTACTGGGTCATCTCACTTCGAGCGTTCATCAATTGGACGCGATCATGCGATTTGAGACCACTCAATTATTTTCTCTGGGACTATGTCATGTCCTTACTCTACGCTAACAAGCCAACCGCTTTGTGCGAGCTCTAGGCCAGCATTCGACACGCTGTTGCCGGTATAGATTAGGTTGGGTTAAACAGTGTGATGGATATGCCATCAACAGACACCAGGCACCTAAACGGGCCCATCGCAAATCCTGTGAACCCAGTTGAATTTATCTTCAAATGGCAAAAATCTAAACAATCTCTCTGGTGAAACACACAATTTTTTCTGCAAAAGCCAAGAAGGCATTTGAAGTACGTGACGTCTATTTCTTCCAGGCTTTCGGAAAAGTATTTCCCTAAAAATTTTCTTCGACTACGCGATATTGCTTCTCATTCACACAGTTTGTGTGTTATGTCCTCAACAGCTTGCAGATAACCGCAGAATCTGCAAATATCCGTATCTGAAAATTTGAGTATCTATGCGTGTTTCCGCAGGAGACAGTGTCTTGTCAGGATTCCTATTACTGCCCTAAGCTTATCCCTGTTTTATTTTATTAACTTCCTAGTTCTTTTGCTATCAAAAATTGGCCAGAGAGCCGTGGATACCCTGTGTCCTTTAAGACTTGACAAGACTTTGTGGTTTTTTGCTCGATAGTTGATATTGTGTAGTCCTCTTTTTCTTGCAAGCTCATCCGCTTGTTCATTTCCTTTTATTCCGCAGTGTCCTGGCACCCTGCACAGTCTCACCCGGCTCTGGTTGCATAGTACCTTGAGTACTGTGCTACAAAACCTGACTGTAACAAAATTGATGTTGATCGATTCCATTGCCTTGAGTGCGGCCTGGCTATCAATGTAGATAGCGATATCTCTTTCGGATACCGATCTCATCTGCATTAGCTCAGCCGCCCTGAGAACCGTCAGAACCTCTGATCAGAAAACACTGCTTGCGTCCGGTAATCTTATAGACACACTTTGTTCTGAGGAGATACCCGAACCTGTTCTTTCCTCTGTTTTCGAGCCGTGCGTCGGTGAAAATTGCAATTTCATTGGACCTGATTAATACGGAATGTCGAAGTCGACCAAGCAAGGAATTTCATCCGTTAAACTTGGCTTGCCTGACAATAGCTCCACTAAAACCGTGCCGTCTCCGAAACTACTGCTCTTAAGATTTAAACTTTAACGCCTTACTAAATGAAGAATTTTCACGTGCATAAAGAGCGATCATTTAACTTAAGCCGAAATTAGCGAGGCAATAATGAAGCAGTTTCTTGCGGTCAGACCCGATAAAATCCATCCGAAGTGTGGTTGACAATCGGAAATCTTGGTTTTAAATGATTTTGTTCAATAAAATGAGAGAGACGATCGAATGCCTAACCAGTGGAGAAAGCCTTTCCTGCTCCACTGCATAAAGGCATAGGCGACACGAAAAATTGTAACACCTTCCGATCGGTGAAACTAATGTCGCATACTATGAAAATATGCCAGAGGCTCCTAGATAGTCGACAATGCAATATTATTAAGTTCCCTGGCAGTCGATTTAGTGGGAGGTAGGTCAACAAACATATGTATAACGCGATCCAAAGTTTACGCATAATAATGGAAAAACATCGCGAAACTTCGAATTATCTGCATATCATCTTCATCGGGTGGGAAAAAGCATACGGCAGAATTCCCAGAGATCTTAATTGAACCGCGCTAAGATCTACAATAAGAACATACAAGAGACGTATTTAAAAATGATAAGCGAGGTTATAACGAAAGTTAAATGCACAACGGGAATAGCTGGAGAAATCGAAGCTGAAATTTGAATAGACAAGATTTTATTTCAGAGTTGAAATATTTATTATAATATAAATTACAACAACTTCTTTTTAATTTTAATTTTGTTATACGATAAATAAATGTAGAAACAGCCGTAGATTGCAGGCAACTGGATTCATGGTCTGTCAAGTAGTACCGCGCAGTCTAGGGTTGGTTGCGTTGCTCCACCACTTTGACTCAATTTTGATACCACTTCTAGAGGTCGTAAAACGGCTCCGTTCACCGCATTAGTTCGATATTGATTCTATAATCTATGTATTAAAAAAGTGAAATAAAAAATAGATGTTGGAGTAAATTCTGAGGTCCTTACACCCTTAAAATGAATTCGTTTACAAAATAGAAGTTCCCATTTAGAATCTTAGCTCGATGCTGTAATGCAATCTTGCTATACCTGGTTAATTTTGGAACGTTTTTTTCATGAAGAATCCTTCAGCCTTCATTTTCTGGTAGAGTATCGCTTTCAAAGTTTGCCCTCCTTGTCTTCCTGATGATTGGACATCTGCCAAGAAATTGGTAAAGTATCGGTAGTTCATCCCTGTGTGGTATATTATTCAATTACAAGAGCCCCCACGTCGCTTCAACACCGTCGCCATTTGCCAAAACACTGTGTTCATCATGGGAATAGTTATTTTGCTGTAAATTTTGGCATAGTTGGCTGGAAACTGTTCTATCTTGCCAACCTAACGCACTCTCCATAAATTCAGCTCTAGCCTGCTCATCCACACCTGCAATGAGCTGATATATTTAGACTTCAAGATTTAGCTCTACCCACATCCAGTAGCTATCTCTAACCATTGCTTGTACCATCCCGTTTTATGCCGTACTTTGTGTGTAGAGCTGCTTTTTTTGGTAGTCGATAATCTGGCATGTTTAGAACTTTGAGCACGCAATTAACCTGAAGTGATAGTCCTGCTTCCCACATGAGCATTGAATTAGGAGTGTTAGGTGGAAGATGAAATGCTCTCTTCAGATAGGAGCGATGTAGCTTCTCCACTGTCAAATATTTCCTGTTTCCCTAAACATATACCGCGTATAAGAGAGTAGATTCCGACACAGCTTCAAAGTCTTTATACTTATACTAGTATGGGCGATGTTTTTGTTCAGGAAGCATCCAAACCGCATTGATGGCTGCTTGTGACTTCTCTAGTTTTTCCTTAAAATGTAAAATAGACTCAGAGGTACTTCTACTCCTTTACTACTGCAATTGCTTCTCCATTATAAGCTGCATGGATTCAGGCGAGTAGGACAATGACACTCGAGCATTCGGAAACATAAGGACTTTTGTCAGCAGACCTGCATACTGTACACCTCCGGGCAGAAAATATACAATGAAGCGAGCAAATAAACTTGGGCTCAAAGCTCATCCTTGTCTTACTCAAGACCACGGTTGGAACCATTCCTATGAGACATTGCCATTTCATCATAGCAGCTTTGGTATCAGCATATGGCTTTGAATAGTCCGACCAAACTCATGTGACCTGCGCATATAGTAAAGCTTATAGAGTAATGCCTTCAGGTCCCCTAAGTCAAAGGCGGCCTTAAAATTCGCGAAGAGTGCATATAGTTTCTTTTTTCTCCACCAGGTCAACATTGGAATTATCCGACCTGAATCCGGCTTGGCATTCTTTCACCAGCTTATTTACGTCTATCCATGCTATAAGTCGACTGCGCAATACCGACGTAAAGATTCGGTACTTCAGTAATTTGCTGGGTCCATCTTACAGCCCTTTTTGTAGATTGGAAATATAAGCGCTTCTTTAAACCGCTGCGGTACTACATCCATATCCACGATTTCATTGAACAAATAGGTCAGTCTATTAGTAAGCCCATTGGTGCCATATTTGTAGAAATCAGAGCAAATTGCATCCAAACCTGCTGCTTTACCTTCTTTCGCAATATCATTCAGGAAGCTAAACCTAATGGGCGATGGATTCCACCACATATAAAAATGCGCTTTGAGAGAGATATTTGGGCGCAAATCCTGGCTAATTTCCAAAATTCTGATGAGTTACTACATTGAACTAATCCTTGAGCCCCTCGTTCAAGTTTGTTTCTCCTCTTTTTCCTACAAAGGGTCTTATACTCTCTATTAGCCTTAAGCTACATAATTTTAACAACACCAACGTTGAGGAATCGGAACAATTTTAACTAAGCGAAGGATAACTAATCAGCTTTTTTACACTCCTTGTCAAACCACGCTTTCTTAAATTCGATTTCAGCTGTCCTCCCGCGGCAGTTGATAATGTTGAAATCCTTAAATATTCCTTCACTTATACTGAGGTCAACCGCCTTGTTGTGGATACAGTTGTTCATCCAGTTTCCTTCTATACCAAACGCTCTATATTAGCTTAGGGAGGATAATCACTTCTCTGACATCCAAATCAGGAGACATCGTATGTTCAAATGTGACAACAATTTGGAGGTACGGAACTTGTTTTACTTCCAAAAACATCAAGGATGGATGCATCTTGCCTTCCCACAAACGTGAAGTTACCACATTTATCACTTTTGGTTGTTCCATTTAGCAGTCGCAGTCCAAGTGAATTATCTTTCGATTGCCCGCTTACGAGTACATATGTCCGCTAAGGTGTGTAAGGAGTGTAGTAGACCACGGAGGCATCCAATATGCAGGAGTAGACGTAAAAGCACAGTCGCGGTTACTCGGCTCTAGCTCGTCGAATTGGGCTGGTTCTTGTCACTACCCCGTGCACCTCAACTAAATTTACCCTTTTGTCTCGTGAGCTATCTCAGTCGGTAGAGCATGAAACTCTTGTTATCAGGGTCGCGGTTTCGGCCCCACGTTGGGCGCCATTGTAATGAAGTAGTACCCTATGGAGGCATCCAATATGAAGGAGTAGATGGCAGTAGCACGCTCGCGGTTACTCGGCTCTAGCTGGTCGGATTGGGCTGGTTGTTGTCACTACACCGTGCACCTCAACTAAATTTACCCTTTTGTCTCGTGAGCTATCTCAGTCGGTAGAGCATGAAACTCTTGTTATCAGGGTCGCGGTTTCGGCCCCACGTTGGGCGCAATTGTAAGGAGTGTAGTACGCCACGAGCTGAGCCGAGTGACTGCGAGCCTGCCATTGGCCTCTTCTCCTGCATCATGTATGCCTTCGTTGTATTCTACACTCTGTACAGGTGTTTTGGGATCCTTCTTCTTCGCCAACTCTCGTATTCATGTCTCCTACCGCAAGCACGTTTGGGTTCTCACAGCAAGTTGTTATTTGATTCAGTATCTCGAAATTGGAGTACCTCAAGGTAGCATGCAAAGTCCATTGCTTTTTAATGTCGCTCAAGATTACCCATTGAAGCAGCACATAAACAGGGTCTGAAACGACTTCTCTTCTTTTGGGCGATGATAGTGTTGTAATAGGCAGCCCTTCAAGCAACTTCTAATAGAGGATAACGAGTTACGAATCAGTCGTACTAAGACCGAACATCCGCCGCTTCTCCGGACTCGTAAAACCAAAATCTATTTGAAAGGATTCATAATGCCAAAGTGCGATGTCGTTGCGATGACGATGTCGCTCATAAACTCAAGGTGGGATGGATTAAATAGCGCGAAAAGTCAGAAGAATTTTGTGATAGAAAAATTCGGCTTTAACTTCAGGGTTTGTTATATTCGGCAGTTATCCTTCCATCTGTAACTTACGCATCGAAATGTTGGATTATGAACGAGAAATATAAGAGACAAATAAAAATGTTAGTAGTCAGCACATCTACGACTCGTCACATTAAAAAAAACTCGTAGTGGAGCAACTACAAGCTGAGCAAATCAGCTACTTTTACAATGTCCAATGGAGGTCATCGGAAATCTGGTCCAAAAAACAGTAGAGCCTCGAGTTCCGGCCAGATTAAAAGAGGACGCCGAGAAAAATAGTAATTGGATCACTTAAATCCAAAAGAGTGACCAAATGACCTTAGTAATGAGGTGATCCAAAATAGAGTGGCCTGTAGAGTGGTTCGAAGGTTCGCAAGTTTAGCCAGCCACAGCAGCAATGCAAATGTGTGGGAGAAATATTCAGGAATAAAAAAAAATCCGTGCGGTTCCGCAAAGAAATATTTTCAAATCAATTTAGTTCCTCCCCTTACTCCTCCAATCGCTACTGTGGAAAACTCAAAGAACCCTGTATTCATCTTAACAGCTATTGCAACAATTTTACTACAATTTCTGGCCGAGACAAATTTTGTACGCCGCGCCGACTACATGGAACGAAACTGGTCAATTCAGGCCATTAGCGCTTTCACATTTGGGGGCCATGAATGTAGGTCCTTTCGATGAAGAGCTACCTTTTAACTTGGAATGCTATTGTCATAGTCAAAATGAGAAAAGAAGCTCACATCAAAATCTAAACGACGATCTGGCACGAAATACCATTTTCTACGGTGCTGCCGGTGATGTGAAAGGATCGTAGAAGAATGACCCAAATCCAGTCGGATCAGATGTTTGAAAATCCAGGACTCAAATGGCTTACAAGTTTATTCAATTAAAGATCGAACATCAACAACAACTCTCTTACTTCATTTTATAAAGGCAAAAACGACACGAGAAACTGTAACAACTACAAATAGGTATATCTAATGGTCCTTGCAATGAATTTTTTACGGAAAAAATAGTACCACGGCAAGAAAGTTGACAAAATAATTACCACGGCGGCTAACAAACTTCAGTCCGACTACCACGGAGTTAGCGAAGGAATAAGCATCTCGAAGAAGACCTTGAAATTTAAATTAGTCAAAACTAGGACACCTTGTTTCAAACTCGCAAGAGATGTAATTTCTGTCCATCACAACCGTAGACTGCACTGTCAAATGGTACATAGAATGGTGTTGTCCTTTTCGGCCATTTAATTATTAATACAAAAATTAACGGCATCCCAGGAGAGATTTTCAGTCGTAAGATCTTAGGTATCCATCCGTTGTGAAAATAATTTCTATTTTAGTTTAATTTAAAAAGAAAATCACAACTCACCTCAAAGGAATCTCTTTCAATCTGGCACAACCAACAATGAGTTTAGGATTTGTATCTGGATATCTGTTGAATTATTTATGTCCACACTACCACTAGCACGTTATTAGCTATGCAAATCAACAGTCAAAGGACTACTCTTTATAATTATTCACCGTGGAAAGGATTCATTATTTAAATGATGCAACAGCTAGAGCTATAACGTAAAAGTAAATGCAGATACAGCTCATATCCGTAGGAGGACTCGTAGGTATATCCTTTCACTATCACGGCACATCCACTGGAAACTGTATCACACACAACTGTAGATTGTAAATTGTAGAGCACGCAGCAGGCATAAACGACCTGCACTTTCTTTCTCTATAAAAATAACTAATATCCTTGCCAACAATAAACTCCAGACACATTCACTTACGTAGAGCGAAGAGGGTTTACCATAAGTCCGATAGTGCACACAATATACTCGTACCTAGTCGTTCTGGTGGCAAGTCCGAACCATGGAACTGGGGAAGGATGGAGATGGTCATGCAATAAAAGGATAACTCCAACCAATTTACTGGTTCTTCTTATATACACCCACTAAGGATGCGGCATCAAGTTTAACTCAAAGTCCAGAACAAACTACAACAACACAAACTAATACTGGGAGTGAGGGGTAAAAAAAGCGCAACATTTCCGTTACGGATGACAACGGACAACAATGATGACGATGAGGAGAAGGACGACTGCGACGACCGTTGTGGTCGATTGCAAATTAAACGCACAGCCAAACGAAGATTGGCAATAATGCCGTCAAGTCGGATGTCGGATGTCGGATGTCGGATGAGAATAACACAAACACTTCAAGGAGTTGATGCCTGACGGCTGAGTATATCTGGATAGTTGGTTAGCTCAATAGCTTCTCTTTCCGTCCTTCCGTTTTGTTAGCTTGCTTATCAAATCGAAATGCACTTTCAACAACTTTCTTCGATTAAACGTGCCGCGACCAACGTTCCATAGATGAATGAGAATTTTATAATCCTTTAGATACACTCAAAATTTGGTTTCCGTTTTCAAAAGGCAAACATACAAATCACACATCATCACACACAGCACGAAGTTTCTTTCTCATTGGAATTTATAGAAATGTCCTTTCACAGGAAAGATACAAAAAGTATCTCAATCTCACGAGAGCAGAGCAGAGATCCCAATAAGAAAAACGAAAAACAACATATTTCAACACACGACAAAATTCAAAGTGTAACTGAACGTTTCAAAATATCTTTTGGTACTTTTATAAGATAAAACAAACGAAATCCGTAAAAATACATCTGGCTGGTGTAGTTCAAAGATACAGATACGAGTACACAGCTTCCTCTCAATGGCTCTCCTCAGTATCAGTATTGCTCTTTGTAAGAGAAACTTGGATGTGTATGGGGTGGTTGGTGATCCAACTCCACATGGTTTGGGTAGTCCGTTTCTATCAATTGTGCTTAGTAGTGCCTTGGCCATACCAAATGGCTTCATTTATCCTGTAAGGCCCATCACCTGTTGTTTACGTTACACTTACAAACAATTGCTAAGAGAGAGAGAGAGAGAGAGAGAAATTTCAAATCTTGGCGGATGTAAAGAGAATCGGTAAAGCTTTTGGGGATAGAAAGCTTTTGATTGCGTTTCCCTTTAGCTAAGCGCCGCGCCGTGCCTAACAATATTTTAGCACCATATGGGCCCCCTCCATCAAGAGACAGGGACAGAGACTTTTATTGGCTCGTTTAGGGGTTGAACGATTGGTGCGATGGGAATTCTTTATCATCGCCCATAGACGAATGAGTTATATGCGGTCTGAGGTATCTTTGGTATCTAACAGATTGACAGATAGGAATGCAGATTGACAGATAGGAATGCAGATGAAATGTTGCACCTTGGATGAGAAGATGATTCTAATCATGATGTAGCCGGATGGTAGGAACGTGCAGAGCAATCCACTGATTTATGTTTGAAATGTCGCTCAACGAATTACGTATTCGAATACTTGTGTCAGCGAATACATTTCAACGTCGTCTGCGGCTAATGAGCAGATAATTTTGAGACGACTAATGAGCGGTTTCGATATGATAAATTGGAATATGGTACGAGTTGGGGCAAATTGACACAGCGTTATTTGAAAAGTGCAGTGCAATTGAATGCGGGCACGTTCTGAGGTGACAACTTATTTGTGACTTGGGTTGATCCTCTTAATCAGTTCGTAGAGGACAACTTCTTATCAAAGGATTGCACATATTTTATTGACAGGCCAGATCGAGACAGAGGGCAATCACATGCAAGAATGACTTTTCCAAGGAGTCCCAACTGACCCAACAGGCTAAGAAATCACTACACAAAACATCATATGTGCATAAGACAGGGCTAACTCAATTCTTCAAATTCGAAAATGGCAAGATAAACGAAGGCGATAATCCAAAGATGACCAGTAGCACAGAGTAATCTGCAGCATTCGACACGCCGAGCCTTTAGACATTACATAGTCTATTAAGGATCCAAAAAGTCGATCTAGAGATCTGGAAGGCCAGAAGATCAAAGTTTGGTCAATATACGTAATGAATTAACCCTTTCACTGAACCCAAAATGCTTAGCTTCTCACAGACGGCATTTATGCTTGGATCATTTAAGAATCTATTAAGGAAGTGATAGTGTTGTGGTATACCCATTTGATCAAAAAGTTCTATGCGAACGAGTGTATGAGTCCAATACCTCGGCGTTATACCTTTCAATCAAAAAAAGATTGTATTTGGGACTCACAGAAGTCGTTCGTGGAACTGTGTTGAAAGACCTCTAGCAGAAAAAAGCTAAATTGCAGAAGAAAGGCAGTTGTAATAAAATTTACAAAATTGTAATCCAAGACACACGTCCAGATTAGTGCTAAGTCTAGTCTAAGTTCTCTGCTAAGAGAAGATCAAAAGAGGTCTGCATGAGACTTCGCCAGAATAGCGAGAAAAGGCGTCCTAGTGGAATACCGAACCATTCTGTAATGGAAACTATAACAGGTCTTAGTACTGATCAGCTTAAAACATTCCTTGACAAGAAGAATAAGGAACTTATGACAGAACTGGTCCGATTTCCAGTTGGCATATTCTGAACTGAAATTACTAAAAGCCAAACACGATGCTATTGCCTCGAAAGTGCATCGATCAACTAGAACACCAAAATAAGATACTAGAAGCCCAAATAGATAAACTCACTCAAAATAGTACCGAAGCTTTCTTATGAACGTAGCTATAGCGTCCAAAAAGTTAAGTCCGTGTGCGCCGCGCTAAAAGGCACTAAAATCACAATGCATAAGGACATTCCAAGAAATATGCGACAGAATAAAGGTCAAGTTACTTGCCATAATGAAATTTATTCGCGAGAAACGACCGGAGTTGGAAATTATGTTGAAACAAGACAGACTTTTTTTGTGGACAAACTACGAGTATTTACGTGAGGTTTAGCAAATGGTGTCAAATATGGCAACGAGAATGGTACGAAGATAGCCCAAGCCAATATCCATATTTTAACAAACATAAGATGTTGCTCTCACCAGACCCAAAGGTGCTTTTGTCCTTACAAAGAGACTGTTTTATAGCAGCCAACTCGATGCGAGGGTGAAGGTGATCTGCTACTTGGCCCTAATCCAACATACCAACTTGATCAAAAAGTTCCCGGGGGACACCACCGTGTGGCGCTCCCATTATTCCGATTTGAGTTCTGCTTTTTTTTCGTTAAGTTGGTAAATCTGTTGTAGACATTCCGTCTCAATCTCAGCATCATACCTTGATATTTGCAAAAGTTACGTAGCCAAGAGTACATCTATCTCAGTGTGTGTTGGCGATTTTTTTACAATTTTACTCGTAGAAATGGATTTAAATTTGCAACAACGAACTTGTACGAGTGTTAAATTTTGCGTAAAAAACGGATTTAATGGTGCGCGAACGTTGGAAATGTTGGAAAAGTGTTTCGGCAACGATTCTCTAAAGAAAACGGTCGCTTACCAGTGACACGAGCAGTTCGAAAGTGGTCGTGAGTCAATCGAAGATGATGAACGCAGTGGCAGGCCATCAACATCGAAAACCGACGAAAATATTGATGAAGTACGAGTAAAAGAAATGTTGGTCAATAACCGCAAATTAACCATCAGAGAGATAGCGGAGGACTTGAACATTGCCTATGAATCCGTCCAAGGCATTTTGGTTAATGATTTGGGTTTCCGTCGTGTAGCAGCAAAGTTGGTGACAAAAGACCTCAATTTAACGCAAAAAACAAACCGTGTTGACGTCGCAAAAGAGAGGATTTGCGAAGCTGAATCCGATCCCACATTCATCAAAAGGATCATTACTGGAGACGAGACGTGGGTTTATGAGAACGACAAACAATCCAGACATCAGGCAAGTGAATGGCGTTCACCAAATGAGCCGAGACCAAAAAAACAACGTCGTTTTCAGTCAAAAAAGAAGGCAATGCTCACGGTTTTCATGGATTACAACGGTGTAGTGCATCATGAATTTTTGCCAGAAGGCCAGACAGTAAACAAAGAGTACTCGTATTATTTGGGCGTTATGAGACGTTTGCGTGAAGCAATCCGCAGAAAGAGACCAGAATTGTGGGCAGAAAACTCGTGGATTTTGCACTATGATAACGCACCGTTGCACAGTGCAACAAATACCATCCAACAGCCACCGAATTCACCTGATTTAGCTCCCTGTAGCTTCATTCTGTTCAATCGAGTTGAAAAACCACTACGGGCAACGCGTTTCAGCAGCCGAGAGGAAGTAATGGAAAAGTCGCAGGAAGCACTGATGGGCATACCGAAAACCGAATATAAAAAATGTTTCAAGGATTGGATCAAGCGCTGGCATAAGTGTGTTGCAGTCGATGGGGATTACTTCGAAGGGGACAATATAGATTTAGATGAATAAACTTGTATTTCCAATTTTCTGAACGGGAACTTTATGATCAACGTAGTATGCTTGTAAGGTGTGTTTTTTTAGATTTATACAAATTCAATATCAAATAAAATTCTTCAAGCTAATGTCTATGATATAAGCTTTATTAATTAGATAATTTTATGCCATTAGCGATTAAATATGATATCGGTATAAGCGAGCCACGGTTAGCCCAAATGAAGCGCAATCTTTATCGAGCAACTGGGGCCGTATATCAGCAATATCACGGCGAATTTTGACTTCCAAATCGTCCAACGTCTCTGGTTTATCGGCATTCCCTACTGACTTCACATACCCCCAAAGAAAGTAATCTAAAAGTGTGAGATCACAGGATCGCGGAGGCCAGTTCACAGGCCCAATACGCGAAAATATGCACTCAGCAAATGTTTCTCAAAATAAATTGATGGCATCGCGCGCCGTGTGGCGGGTTTTGCCATCTTATTGGAGCGAAAACTCTGTCACGTCAATGCCATTCAACTGAGGATCGAAGAAGTCTGTTTCTGTAGCGCTCTCCATTGACGGTAACATTCTGGCCGGCATCGTCCTTAAAGAAATATGAGCCGATGATTCCACCAGCCCGTAAAGCACACCAAACAGTGAGTTTTATTGATTCTAAGGGCGTATCGACAAACGCTTCTGGGTTCTCTCCACTCCAAATTCGACAATTTGGCTTGTTTACATATCCATTCAACCAAAAATGGGCCTCATCGGAGAACAAAATTTTGCGTTGAAAATGAGGATCAAACAGCATCATGTTTTCGGCCCATTCACCGAACCTAGGACGATAATGGTCACGCGGTTTCAACTCTTGCACTAGCTAGATCTCATAAACTTTTAAGCCAAGAACTCTCCGTAAAATCTTCCACAAAGTCGATGGGCATAGCTCTAATTGCTGTGTACGGTGGCGAATCGAATCTTAGGCATTCTCCTCAACACTGCGCTCCACAACGGCAATAACTTCTTCTGTTCGCACTGTTTGCCGGCTTCGGGGATGCGTATTATCCACTAGACTGTACGTGGTGCGAAAATGATTCATCGTGTTCCGAATAACTTGCTCAGATGGCAGATTATGTCGACCGTAAAATGGACGTAGCGCACGATAGGTTTGGTGAACTGAACCATGGTTTTCAAAATACGAGTAAGTTTGCACAATTTTCACGTGTTATTCTAGCGTTAATCTACTCAACGTAAAATGGCAAAATGTGCTAACTATAAATCTACTTTCAACTGTCAAATTAACACTCTGTAGAAACAGTGTTGCCAGTTTAAACACTAAACCTCTAAAAAAAAACACCCTGGATGTCCAGTGTGGCTCAACGTGAGAGCAAGTTTGTTGGAAAAGATTCGGGTGTTTACATAGAATATCAGAGTTTGAGTACATAAAGTTCTATCCTAATGAGGTCTTGTGCAATTGGGCGAACCTAATAAGAGTGGACAATTTCATCATTAAGTTGACTCGAAGGCGCATTGCAAGAGCAATGACCTCGTAGAACAACCTGATCTTCGGGGCTTACTACCCCAATTATATGTATCACGAGAGAGTCCGCTTTGACGGCTTTATTTCTCTAGAAGCGTTCCTTTACCTCGAAAGGTTTGATCCAGGTTATATTAGCCGCGCCGTGTGGCTCGAACAGTTGCGGACAGGCGAATCAACTACGACAGAGACGTCTCACATGGCAGTACGGAACGTCTCCGGTTCAGTAGGGCGGTAGGCAGTCGTGACATGACGGCAGCAGCAACAATTTTGGTAGCTTGTAGGATGAAAGGAAGCTTCGTCGTCGAATTCCTCTAGTACAAGATAGCTTCAATAGAAAGCAAATTCGGTTAGTCTAGTTTTTTTAGCAATGGCCGGCTTACATAGATTTAGGTAGGATTAGGGTAGATATAAGAGAAAAATTAAAAAAAAATTACGAAAGAACAAAGAGATGGGTAGCAACTTCTCTAAAAGAGGGGGTAATATTGTACATCAAAAAAAGCTAGCTTAGGTAGGTTAAGCAGGTTAAGATTTGTTTATATGTAGATAGTGAAGAAAATCTCTCCGTCCTATTCGGACTCCCACCCCTGGAGAGTCAATATCGAAACCAAACACACCTGAGTTTCAAACCACTACATCACAAACTTTCCTTTCTCCTCCTTCTACCTTTCCGCCCGCGCCCTGGCAACAGTGTAAGGGTATTCATAACCCCTTTGGCGCGCGTAAATTATAAAAAAAAAAAAAAAAAAGTTTGTAAGCTTTAGTTTTGAGTTTTTATAAAAAAAGTTCATGTATTAAGTTTTTTCACTAAACAAAATTGTTTCCTTAGTTTTAGTTAATTGAATATAGAAAAAAAAAAAAACGTCGAAAGACATAGTCTGTATGTCTTTCGGGCATACTAAGTGCCAGCATGAGGCCAGTAAGTTAGCATAATATTTATTTTAAGTTAATTGATCTAATTTTTTAGCCCAGGAAATAAGTACAGGGTGCGCTATCTTTTATGTCGGTATGTAAACATTGGATAACTGACATTTGGCAACCGATTGACTTAAGTAGACGTGTTTTTGAAACGTCAATTCTGTACAATTTTAACCATGAATCGCTTCACACCGAAACAACGCGCGGGAATAGTGACGCTGTACATTGAAAATAGTCGTTCAGTTATGTTAACTCAACGTGCATATCGTCAAAAATATCGTGGCCAACAACGTCTGACAACACTGTTCGTCGTTTGATGTCGAATTTTGTTGAGCACGGCACAGTGGAAGATCGCCGACATGTTGTTCATCAACGCCCAAGGCGTTCCAATGAACTGGTTGAAGCGATAAGAGATAATGTTGCCGAGAACCCGTATATGTCACATTGTCACAACGCTCAGCATTTTGGCCAACTTGCGATTTTAAAGCATGATTTGCATTTGTTTCCATATAGAGTGCAATTGGCTCAAAGAATATTGCCGACAGACCGTCCACGTCGCTTGGACGAGGCCCATTTCACACTCTCTGGGGCAGTTAACAAACAAAATTGCTCGGGAACGGAGAATTCACACGAGATCCATGAAACACCATTGCATGACCAAAAAGTAACTATTTGGGCAGGCGTTTGCACCAAAACCATCATTGTGGCATTTTTCTTCAGAGAAGACGAAGCAGTCGTTTGGAATTGATATCGGTGGATGTTAGGTTTTTATTTCTGCCCACAGAAAGGTCTGGATGGTTACTGGTTTCAACAAGATGGTACGCCATTCCACACAAATTAAACAATGCAGTTTCTGCAACGAACATTTCCTGGACGTGTGCTGTCAACAAATTGACTGGCCATCCAGATCTCCAGACTTGACCTCTCCGGATTTCTTTTTGCGGGGTTATTTCAAAAGCAAAGTGTACGCCAGCAAACCTCAGTTCATTGACGAGCTCTAGGGAAATATTCGTGCCGAAATCATCGCCATACCGCCCAAGATGCTCGAAAAAGTCATGGAAAACGCAGCAAAACGGGCGTAGCACCTACAACAATTTGGTAATTCGGTAAACGAACAACTGAATTCTCACGCTGCAGCCTTGCTTAGCTTCGTCGGTGTTTGCGTCTTTTGTGTTTGTTAATTTGTAATGACACGGGAATTTAGAGTGGACATAGCAAATATAGGCGGGCTAAAACGTAATCATTTTTCCGCGTACGTCCACGTCGGTAAATTCAGACCAGCTGTTTTGACACTTAGTGCAACACAGGTAGATCCCCGCCCTTTGCTGACAACAGTACTCTCTGCTTTTCATATTCGTTCCCGGACTCATGTCCCTGCTCTTTGGCTGTAGAACGGGAACAGCAGCGTATGTTAAGCTCACTAAATTCTGATATTAACAGCATAACCAATTGGGGAACTATCAACGGAGTGGAATTTAATGCTTCCAAAACGCAATGCTGTCTGCTGTCGTTAAAGCGAAATTTAAACACCCAGCCCTTATCAATGAATGGCACTTGCATCGTTGAAACCGAAAAACCTTCCATTCTCGGTATGTGTGTCAGTGACAACTTATATTGGAATGACCATTTATGCGATGTCGCCAAAAATGCTGCGAAATATCTAGTTTCCTCAAGCGATGTAAAAAATGCACACATCTGGTCAGGTGTTCCTAAAACCTCTCTGCAGCTGCTAGGTAGGATTCAAAACCGTGCGATAAAACTCATAGGTGATACTACATAATATCACTTAGTCAATGGATACCCTGGATCTGCATTCTATTTTGACACCGATATACACTTTTTGACGACCGAAAGCATTCGTTTGGTCTGCCTGTAGCCTAAAGAGTTACGCCTTCTACAGCTGTACTCATAGGAAACCTATCTGTTAACCTATGTATTTATCTAGTAACTTCGTCCTTGAGCTTATTCCGCACAGTTGTGACATTAGGCCCAACCAACTTCTTACAAAGAAGCCTTGCATTCTCGAACTAGCTCGCTAGATACTTCACCCTCTTCATAGGTTTTTCATAATGTGCTCGTAGTTTATTCCGATCAGGATTTCTTGTGTCTGACCTTGGAAGACACACACAAACTTCAATGTTATACAAAGGACCACATATCTTCAAAAGGAAACGGAACGGCTTGGTAGAGCGAGACATAAAGCGGCATAAAAGCGTATTCCTGAGGACTGAGTTGTCCTCTTTTCAGGGCGCCTTCATAGTCAATGAATATGGCACATGCATACCCCTTCTTGTCGAGTGCTCATTGAGGATTCTATTGTATCTGCAGGACTTATCTTATCTTATCACCCTGAGAGGTTCTTGCCAGTGTCATCTTAGACCATAACAGATTTTTGAAAAACTTACGAGTTCCAAATCGATGGCCGATGAGATAAGCGACCTGTTAATGGACTGCTGCAGCCATGTTGTCAACTCTAACCCCTTGGACAGTATACTATTCCACAGGAAACTATAACTTTAAGGTGATAGAAGATTTTGTCTACCTGGACTCCGGTTTAAACTTAAACAGCAACTCAATCGTAGAGATCATCAAGTTACGAACTTCGTCTAAACCAACGAACGAAGGAGCGACGAGTATAACAAACATCTGTATGAGCTATAAAGCGACATTGACCTGATCAGCAGAGCATGAATTCATCGGCTTGACCGTCCCGGTCGGAATTTTTTTTGAATCTATTCGAGCGATAGGTGAAGCTCTTAAATGGAAAAGGTGCAACTAGAGACAATTGACACAAAACCGTGGTTAGTGGTGAGAGCTTGAGGTCGGGGTCTAATCTGGGCTGTACCGCCACCTAAGCAAACTAAAAGCAGCAAGGAGCAATTCAGGGCATTAGTGTTACTCTGATTAGTAGGCTGTCTCTTAAAAAATATATACCAGAAGACTTGGACTGGCAGAAATGGAAACTTACGGATTCTATGGCAACCAGCAAGCCAAGGGGTTTTTTTTTTCATTTCAAACTGTCCGCCAGGAATTGGGATGGACTCTTTCTGGTGAAACTGTAAGAAATCGGATCGTTGATAAAGTTACCAGAGAACACCCAGTCTCAGACTTCTTCTTCATTAAAGTTTGCACTTAAGTAGGAGTTTTTCCTAGCATAACCTTCAGGGACATCGCTCTCAAGATGGTAAACCAAACGAAGTCTTTCTACGTCTCAGTTAGTTTTAAGATTCTTAAAATTTAGGATAATAGTGAATCAACAAAATGTGAACAGCGGAAGCTCAGCCGGAAGAACCTCAGTATGCATGTGACAGACGAGGCCTCTCTTGCTGCCCTGATTAGCAAATACCATCCAAAGCCTAAAAGAAAGGTCCTTAGAAAAAATACGTGCAGCGGAGAGATTCGTGTCAATTTAATGAACGGTGACGTCCACAGTCAGAGTATGGGAAGCTTTATTTGAACTACTCGTACTCAGACATATTCGGAGCTCAGTTCAGTATGGAATTTTCAAGACTGAGCACTTGATTATCCAACGCCATCGCTTGTATCCTCGAAGTAGGTAACTGGCATTAACATTCAACCTCTCTCTCCATGGCTTAAAACCAAGGAGCTTGGGGGTTATGTGTCGAAATGACTTCCCTACCACGGAAATACGAAAACATTTCCGACCTTATTGTTTGCTCTTCGGCTCTGCATATATGTGCCAAATAATAAGCAGAGGCCCTTGTCTACCATCACCCTGGGCTGATATTACCGTCATCCAACACCAGTGCTCAACCTTCAACGGTAACACACATCTCCCTGTGAATGCTCATCAGTATACCCTCAAGCTCACTTTTGGACGTGCTCTGAAATATTGTGATTCATTCCTAAGCAACTCACTTATGGAATGTCCTGCCGTGCTCTCTACGAGTATTTTCTATACATTATAACTTGTAAACATTTAAGACGCCACGCAGGTGGCGCAAAATTAATCATCCAATTTTGTTTTTGAATTACTTTTTTGCTAAATAAAAAAAAATGATTTGGAGTGATGCAAATCCTTATTTGGACCTTTACAATTATTTTTGTTAAGTGAAAAAGATAATATCTGCCAAGTGGCTGCCGCCAGTGTTGATACACATTTGTGCCCGTTTTATCGTATTTTCCATGACTTTCCGCAAGATTTTCGGTGATAACTGTTCGCATTTCTGTCGAATATTCACGGTAGGAGCTGCGATTGTCTCAGGCTTGTTGGCATGAACCCGCGACTTCAACTAGCTGCAAAGAAAGAAGTCTGGGATGGTTAAATCGGGCAATCTTGCTAGCCATGCCAAATTGCCAAAACGGGAGATTACGGGACCAGGAAACGCTTCCTTCACAATATCCATTGTGGCTCGTGCTGTGTGTGCGGTTGCACCGTCTTGCTAGAACTATATCTTAACCAAGCCCCGCTCATCCAATTCCAGCAGTAAGAAGTCCTCAAAAAAATACGGTCCAATCACTTCTCTAGCGTGAACGCCGCACCACACAGTGGTTTTGAGTGGATGTAATGGCTCTTCGTTCATCACACGCGGATTTTCAGTGCACCAGAAATGAAGATTTTGCCTCGGTTGAGATTGAGGATAGCTTTACAGTAATTTAAACGCGACTGACGCTCAGAAGGCATAAACTGATGAACTGTTTGCACTTTGTACGGGAACATGTGTAAGTCTTTCACTAAAATTCGCTGTAGGGTTCGTGTGGTGACGCCCAATTGCGTGACCCGTCGTCTGGTTGATGTTTCTTCGTTATCAGCGGCAGCGGCATCGGCAGCCACAGCTGCGATATCCTCTGCTGAACGACCAGTCCGATGGCCACCACGCCCTGCATCCTCTCCTATGGTTCCACTCTGTTCGAGTCGAGTAGCTAAGCGCCGGAATGTTTGCCCAGTTGCTGCGACACAATTAGGAAATCGACGTCGAAATTCACGCTGCGGTAACACCAAGGATCGATTATTGGTCAAAAGCATCGACACGATTATTTCACGCTCTTGCGGAGTATAGCGCTCCTTTGCTTGTCCGTTTGTATACCGCAGGTGCCTAGTTCACAAATGTCAAATATGATATTTTGCACCATCCTCCGATAGGGTCATTAATTTTGCGCCACCTTGTACATTGGTATTTCTCATTTCTTGGTCCCTGATCTTCCTTCGCCCGCGCTTTGTGTTTCTACGAGCATCTCGAGAAGACATATGAGCAATATATCAAGTATGACGTTAAAATCGAGTAGTACAGCAGGATAGGAAAGGAGTAAATCTGCGGTCACCTGGTACACATAGCCTACACTAGACCATGGACTTAGGTCTGCGTCGGGACGTAGTGTCACTATAGCAAGCACACTGTTTCCTCATCGCAATATAACATAAGGGGACATGAAACTCTGAATCAAATTGACCACATTGTAATCGGCGTAAAATATACCTCCAGTATTCTGAACGTCCAAACCTTCCGGAGAGCCAATATTGACTCGGATCACTGCCTTGTTGCAGCCAGGATACAACTGCAGATTCCCCAAGTGCCACTACAAAGAAGAACTGCTGTGAGAAGGTATAACGTAGAAAAGCTGCTGTAACAGGAGACCGCCAGAATCTTTGCTCCCGAAATCTACGAGTATCAACAATTCCTATTCCGCCAGCATCAGGTACCGAAGACGAGAGGCAACCCTGCCAGCAATACATCAGAGATCCCACAGCTGATGTGCTGGGTTTCATTAGACCACCACCAAAAAATCTCTGGTTTGATGGCGGATGGCGACAAGCACATGCAGCTAAACATGAACGGATGACAAGAGCGGCTCGTGAGCTCTACGAGCTGAAGAGGCGGAAAAAACGTCATCTTCCTCAAAAGAAGAAAACAGAACATGAGAATCACGCGATGAAATATACTGAGAGTTTGTACTCTAGGACGTACGAAAGTTTAGCGAAATGGTAAGCACCAAGACCCGTAAAGCAACCTGCATAGATGAAGAAGGAAACCTCGTAATAGAGTCACAGTGAGTGTTGAGAATATGGCAGATCAATATCGCACCGTCACGCAGAATAGACCAATCAACTTAGACGACGATGGCCAAAAATCCGGTCCACCTGACCAAAACGAAGTAAGGATAGCAATAGTTAAGCTTAAATCCAACAAAGCTGATGGACTTGATGGGGTCCCCGCTATTGGAGGTAGCTTTGTGGAGAGCATACACCAACTCATTTCACAGATCTGGTCAAAAGAGTGGCGGAACTCAGGGGGCTGTCAAGAGTGCGTTTGCTAGTACTAAAAGAGAGCTGCCAAGGTTGTACATGAGGGAAAACCAAGTACATATATGCTGTCAACAAGAAGGGAAACACAACATCGACGAATTGGACAGAACGTCAAAGTAGCAGCGGATTTTGACTACCTTGGCTCTGCTATCAATTCTGCCACCAGCACCTCCGTAGAAATAAAACGAAGGCTATCTCGTGCCAATCGCTGTACCTTTGGTCTAAGAAGGAAATTGAGTAATAAGAACTTATCCCGAACTAATAAAGAGACTTTATAGATAAGATTGAACGTTTTGAGAGTAAAGTAAAGTAAACTATACTACCCGTACAGTGGCATTGAATAAGTCAGAAAACTGAGATGGTTAGGGCATTTACGGCAAATGGACATTAATGCTACGGCCCATGGTGTTCTCGAATCCAACAACACAGTAGGGTAAGATCACAACGTAGGTGGCACACACAAGTAGAAGAATGGAGCAAACTGTAGCACCACCTAAGCAACTAAGTAAATATTGTTACACATGTCGATGGCACGAAGTTCAATAGCAGCATACGCGAGGACTACATTCACAATCCAATAATTAGAAGATAAATAGAATAACACATAATCTATTCTTACCTCATTTCTCAGCAGCTTAAATCCTTCTCTCATTTCCAAATGACGTAATATTCAGACTAACAAATCAATTAAACATCTTCCAAGTCACATCGCCAAGCAACAAGCAATTAAACGAAAACGTCCGTACAATTTAATTAGTGTCTAATAATTTTCTAGCAATAATATTTTCAACCTCATCTAAACAAGGTATCTGCTACAATCAGCAAACAATTTAAACAATAAAAACGCACGAGCGCGATTGTTTGTACACATTCCGCCCACACATCAGCCGTTTCCCATGCCAACTACAGCATCTTTTTCCAATCATAACGCACATCCACGAAAGATACTTGTTAGTATCCTCATCACTGTTCGCCCTTGCGGGCTCGCCTGTCCGGCATCATGCCCACTCGGACGCGTTTAGCCATTTGGCGTACATTAATTGCCCATTCAACAAGTGATTTCTTCCAGCACGAATTATTTATGCCAAATTCCAGCAATTGGCTCTAGTCACGAATATATGTTTACACAAAGCGATTAATCGGACCTGCCAACCGGCCCAACAGCAAAACGACTTCAATTTATATTTTGCCAAAGCAGAAGATACTCCTACGGTTTTTTTTAAAAAAAAATTATCTCAGTTTACCAGAACAGGTTAAAAGCCGCAGGAGAGGTCAAAAACCCCTCCATTTGCAGCGGCAGGGTTGAGAATTTCACATTTCCCACTTGGTGATGCAGGACACGCGTCAGCCTTTGAAAACTACTCGTGCTTTCGCATCTTTCATGAACCAACTTTGGTGAGTACCTGGAAAGAATTCTCAAGTGAAGAGGCCCTGCAGCTGGTGTAGTCGTAAGTTTAGTGACTACACCCACATGGCCTAAAGGAGCCGAGATGATACCTCCATCAATCACGGAGCAGAAAAAGTGTTTTTTTTTTTGTTTTTTTTTCAAACTTTGACAACTACCGACTACGAAGACGTGAAGCACTCGAGAGGGGTGTATAGCTTAACGTGCAAGTTTGTCGTAAAGGGAGTACCACTTTACCACTCACAACAAAATCAGTAAGAAAAACAGTAGCACAAACCCTGGCAGTGCTCGTCGAGCACACACACACACACCCGCATATATAAGTAGTACACACAAATGATGCTTGGAGCCATTAAAGTTGGCAACGTAAAATCTCATTGCATTTTGGTTAAATTTAAAGCTTCTGGGCGGCTTCATCCCTTAATTGAATTAACCTTGCTGATGGTGTTGTGAAATAACCAACCACCCAGCCATTACTACAGCCCACCCATAGCCACCAGTAGGTACTACACCAGTACCAACCCAGCGACATACGAAACTGACGATTACGAATATCCTCAATATCGACCCTGACCTACCGCAACAGAGAAAAGTCACGAATTGAAATCACGAGAGCGTGAAATTGCGTGAATTCATTCCTGTTCCCGTTCTCGCAAGCCCCGATCCCCTGGCCGTATCAGTGCCTGTTTTCATTCCTGTTGCCGTAGATATCCGTATCCGTATCCGCCGTACAATGTGCACAGAGATGGCGACGAGATGTGACGGTGTTGCCAATGTCGCCACTCGGATGTTTGTAATCCTTTACAAAGAGGATGTGACAGGAGGACAACCGGAACGCGAGATGTCACCTGTGTAATCCGGTGAGTGAATTTGACGTTCTGGAAATTGAAAGTGAATTTTCAACAGTGGAATGGGCCAGTAGATGTCACAAAGGGCTTGGGGTTGGGGTTGGGATTGGGGCTGAAAAGACATCCCTTTATGCGAGACTAAATGATTGACTCTGGGAAAAATTGTTTAAAAGCATTTTAAACCAATGGCAGGAGGCGTGTTCAGTTGTGGAGGCTTCACTCTTGATTGAAAGCTGTCAATTAAATTCAATCAGTTGTTGTTAGGTCGGTCAAGATTGAACAGACCTTCGCCCGTAAGAAATCGGCTTAGAATTTGTTTTGAAAAGATGATGGATGGTAAGAATCGAATTTGAGATGTGAGAGGGTTTTGTAACACAAAATTAGGCAAACTCATGCGAAGTTAATGTCTTTAAAGATAGCTCGGCGACAGGAGACGGTTGGGTTGGGCTATCTAATTCACTATTGGACTGGTGAATTTTATAGCAAAGTAACTAGAGTTAGAAGGGACATTTTAAGCCAATAGACAATGCCAAGTGGTGTCTCTTTGAAACCAAACGAAGCCTGCAATTTGTAATAAGGGAAAATCTATTTTATAGAGCAGGGCTTTGCAAAAGTGATTGGATTCATTGCCTCCAAACGCCGAAGTTTTTGTAGACTTTGAAAACTAGGCGAACTGGAACTTCGATCTCAGGCTGTGAATCCATTGAAGCATAAGTACTCGTATGTTATATATTGGGTGACCAGTTAGGTTAAGCAGGGGTATGATGGATATGCCATCACATAGACACCAGGCACCAAAACGGGCTCATCGCAATCCGTATGGAACCAAACGAATTTGTCTTCAAATTGCAAAAACCTAAACAATCTCCCTGGTGAAACACCGAATTTCCCTGCAAAACCCAAGAATGCCTTTGAAGTTTGTGCCGTCTATTTCCTCTGGGTTTCCTAAAAACTTTCCTCGACTACGCGATATTGCCTCGCATTCACACAGTATGTGTGTTATGTCCTCAACAGCTTGCAGATCACCGCAGAATCTGCAAATATCCGTATCTGACAATTTGAGTATCTTTGCGTGTTTCCGCAAGAGACAGTGTCCTGTCAGGATTCCTATTGCTGTTATAAGCGTATCCCTGTTTAATTTCATTAACTTCCTGGGTCTTTTTTCGTCAAAAAGTGGCCAAAGAGCCTTGGATACCCTGTGTCCTTCAAGACTTGACCACCTTAGGTTGGCTTTCTTCGATAGTGCCCCTCACGGGGTGGTTTGATATTGCCAACCTCACTATTGTCGAGTAGTCCTCCATTTTTTGCAAGCTCATCCGCTTGCTAATTATCTTTACTATCACAGTGTCCTGGCACCTAGCACAGTCTCACCCGGTTCTGATTGCATAGTGCCGTGAGCACTGTGCGACAGCCGCTGACTGTATCAGAGTTGACGTTGGTTGATTCCATGGGCTTGAGTGCGGCCTAGCTGTCGATGTAGATGGCTTCAAGTCGCCTGGCACCGGTGGTGTTTACCCAGTTATGTTACAAAAAGGTATAGACCAGCTGCTGGCAACTCTGAAGAGAATTTTCACTGCTAGCCTGGCACTGGCATACATACCGAATCCCTGGCGAACAGTGAGAGTGGCCTATAAAGGCCAAGGCGAAAATCGGAAAGAGGAGGACTACTCGCTGGCCAAGACCTTCAGACCTATAAGTCTGACTTCCTTCATGCTGAAAAGCATCGAGAGAATGGTCGAGATCCATGTGCGTAAAACGGTGTTGCGAATGCATCCTCTGTCAGCGATGCAACACGCCTACGACCGCGGAAGAACCTGCAAGAGTGCGCTTCAGAATCTGGTAGGCAGAATTTAAGGCGTACTCCACAAGAAGACATACGCCTTGGGAATTTTCATTGACGTTGAGGGCACTTTCAACAACGCAGTTTTCCACGGCATGTGTAACTCGGTCAGAGAACACGGCGTAGATGAATCACTAATTTTGTGCATAAAAGCATTGCAGGTGAATAGGACATTGATTGTGGATGCTGGCTGCGGCCAATATGTGGTGGCCTAAAACAGGGATTACCCGCAAGTCTGCATTCTGTCTCCACTGCTATGGCGCATGTTACTCGACTCACTGCTCAACGCGCACAATAGTTATAAGTCTATGCACAAGCATACTCAGATGGTGTAGCTTTACTGTGTGTTGGATCGTGCTTGGCGTCTGTGTGCTCTAGACGTGATCGACGAGCACTAGTAACTGGCTTTCAGTCAATCCTCTCAAAACTGAGATTGTTCTCTTTACGAGAAAGAGGAAGCTGCCTGGTCTGATTCATCTAGTGCTTAATGGCATCACCATCCAATTCTCCAAAAAAGCCAAGTGCTTAGGTGTCATCCTGGATAACAAACTTCTTTGGAATGAACATGTTACGTCGAAAGCATCTAAGGTCTTTTGGTAATGCCGAGGAGCTATCGACAAGACATTGGGTCTGTCGCTGAGAAGGGTCCTTTGGATCTACACGGCTGTGATAAGGCCAATTATATCCTATGCGTCGCGTCGGTTTTTTGGTGGAATAAGCTCTCGCGGCAATACGTGATGCTGCTTTTACCAGACACCAAAGAACGGTTTGTCTCGGATGCATGGGGGCTTTCTGCAGCACTCCTGGCTCTGTTCTAAATACATTGATGTATCTCCCCGCCCCTTGATATTCATATCATGGGCTGCGCGCTCAAAGCCATTTTCCGTTTAAAAAGAAGTGGTTTTTGGTACAAGACGCACTGGAGCTTTGATGACGTTGCTCGTCGGCTGTCTTTTTTTTTTTTTTAGTGGAAATAGCGATAAAACAAAGTGAGACAGAAGATATTTCGTCGGTGTTCTAGGGTGTCCATTGACTGAGTGATATTGGTATCAACTATGAGTTTTATCTCACGGTTTTGAATCCTATCTAGCAGGTGCAGAGATGCTTTAGGAGCACCTGACCAGATGTGGGCATTCTAATCCAATTTCGGGCGGATGAATGCCTTATATATTGTGGCCAGATCAGAGGGGGTAAAATATTTCTTACATCGTTTGAGGAAACCTAGCCATTTCGCAGGATTTTTGACGACACCGAATTCGTGGTCATTCCAACGTAAGTTGTCGCTGACACAGACACCGAGAATGGAAGGTTTTTCGGTTTCGACGATGTAATTGCCATCCATGGATAATGGCTGGGTGTTTAACGACAGCAGACAGCATTGTGTTTTGGAAGCATTAAATTCCACTCCGTCGATGGTTCCCCTCTAGGTTATGCTGTGAATATCAGAATTTAATGAGCTTAACATACGCTGGCGTTCCAGTTCTACAGCCGAAGAGCAGGGACGTGAGTCCGGAAACGAATATGAAAAGCAGAGAGTACTGTTATCAGCAACGGAATATATTGGATTGGAAGTAGCAGACAACAGATCGTTGATGAAAACTAAAAAGTGTGGCGGAGACAGAACGGAGCCCTGGGGCACACCAGCATTTATTTTATGAAGGTAATTTCTAATCCACTGAAGAAGATAGTCGTCGATCCCAAAAGCACACATTTTCGACAAAAGAGCCTGATGCCAAACTCTGTCAAATGCCGTAGAAATATCAAGTGCAACTACTAGGTGGCGTAAAAGTCATCACCCTAACGGAAGGTGATATAATTTTTGCAAATGGCGGCAAATGTCAATTCTACTTTGACATTTGTGAATAAACAGATACAAAATACACGTCAACAAGACATGAATTGCTATACTCCTAAAGAAAGCGGAATAATTCATCAATGGTATTGCCGCAGCGTGAATTTCGGGGCAGATTTCCCGGTCGACCGACACCAACTGGACAAAGACTACGACGTTAAGCCGCTCGCATAGGAGAGTATGGGACGACAAGAGATGCTGCCAGGTCGTGCCGGCCCCGAAGTAGCCGTTCTGTTTAGAATATCGCAGCTGTGGTTGAAGATGTCGCAGAGGACCACGGAGTATCGACCAGGTGACGTGTCATGCAATTGAGCATCAATTGGCGGCCTTTACAGAGAATTTTAGTGAAAGACTGTAAGATGTTCCATTAAAAAGTGCAGACAGTGCATGAGTTGTTAGCTGCTGACCTCCAATCGCGTGTAACCTACGCTCAAGCTATCCTGAATCTCGACCACGATGGAGACAACTTTTCATCGAAGATCATCATGAGCGACGAGGCCCATTTAATTCTCTGTGGATATGTGAATAAGCACCGAAAACCCGAGTATAGCCCACGAGGAGCCATTACAGCCGCTCAAAGTTACTGCATGATGTGCTGTTTACGCTGGAGGTGTCATCGGGCCTTATTTCTTCGAAAACTTCGCGAGGCAAACGACTACTGTGGACAGCGAGCGCTACAGAGTCATGCTCTACGGCTTTCTCCTTCCTCAATTGGATGACTGGAGAACATGTGGTGCCAACAGGTTGGAGCAACGGCACATACTGCACGCGCCACATCCGAAATTCTGAGGGCTGCATATCCGGATCGCCTAATCTCTCGTTTTGGCGATGTGCACAGGCCGTCAGATCACCTGATTTAACCGTTCCAGACTTGTTTTTTTGAAGTCACGAGCTTATGTCAAGAAGCTTCAGCCTCTTGAACCCCTCAAAGAGTATATCCATCAATAATGCGAAGACCTATCCCCAGAAGTTCTGTCAAGCGTGACGGAAAATGCCACAAATCGGGCACAAATGGTCATAAATCCTGGCGGCGGCCACTTAGCCGATATTATTTTATCGACTTAATGAAAAAAATTTAAAACATTAGAACCAAAGTTTTTCATTGCAGCCAAAGAACATCGGGAGACAACTTTTGCGCGACCTTGTATCTTCCTTTCGTCAGATGTATGCTTTGGTTCCCCTTCTCGGTGAGACATGCCATCAAATCGCCAATGGACTTGTTGCTACGGAAACCGTACTGCCGGTCATTGAGACCGGATTTCGTGTTCCGAGATATTTCAGCGTTTCCATATCCTTCGAAAGAAGGGATGTAAGTGCAATGGGTCTGTAGGAGGAGAGAGAAGAAGATTCGCATGTTTTAGGGACGCGGTGGACAAATGCTGTTTTCCATCTGAGAAGGCTTACGCGTGGAAGAACACTTCTTCAGAAGAAGGGGAGATATACCATCTAGACCAGCCGGTTTGTCTATGTTTAGGTCATTAAGAACTCTTGCTACTACACGAGTGCGAAAGTGGATTCGTCCCATTGAAGATTCGACGCACTCAAGTGTAGGCGGAGACAGAGTACAATCCGGGAGTGTTGAGCTGGCCGCAAAGTGTGCAGCAAGTAGATTGCCCTTATTTAAAGAGCTGACAGCTGGAATGTTCTTTTAAATGAGCGTTGGGATGGAGGATGAGACAGAATTTCTAATGTTTTTGACGAACGACCAAACATTTTTACTGCCTTTGCGACATTGTAAATAATATTTTTGCCTCTGTTTTTGGTGGTATTGGAATTTCACACACTTGAGAAAGACGTTGCAGTCATCCCTTGCTCGTTTGAACTTTTTTCGGCTTTCCTCTGTCGGATTGGTCTTGTAGGACCGAAAAAACATTTCTCTAACCCTGACAGCCTCTTTACAGCTCCAGTCGTACCATGCCTTTTCTTTTGGTTTGATACCCTTCATCCGATGAGGCATAAAGCATCTCATTCCAAAGAAAATAGTTTCTGTGATCATATCAGCAGCGGCATCCACGTCGTTATCGAGGAAACATAAGGACCAGTTAAATTTCCTAAAGAAGGTGTCAAGTCCGCTCCAATTGGCTTTCTCGTAATGTGTGGTGGGTGTACGAGAAATTAGCTGATATGACACAATGGTCCGACGAATCTAGAGAGTAGAGCATATCAACGAAGTAGTTACTTATCAGGGTAAGAAGTTAAAACCAAGTCGCGGGTGCTGCCAGTATGACTATCAATGTCTGGTATTCGTTTAGGCTCATTTAAAAGCTGGGTCAAATTGTTTTTTGCAGAGAAGATCTTAATACACCGTCCTTCGGATGTTGTCTGTCTATGACTCTGTCTTGTGGACATGCCATCCGATGCAATGACACCAAAATTCCTGTTGTGGAAAAAATACGAAATCGACTTTTCTTTTGCCCAGTACTGGTTTCAGCCAGACTCTGAACCAGGAAGGGAATGCAGTCGGCTCTTCATGGACTGCTCCAAAACCAATATTGGGTGGTGCCTTTCTGGAGTACGACAACTTTAGAATTCACTTCAAGTTAGGAAAGCTTGCATCTACCTACCAAGCGGAGATTTACGTTATCCTGATTGCAGGGAACTATATTGCGGAGAACCGGTTGTAGGAGCGAAGCATTGCATTTGTAGCGACGGCGAAGCTGCTCTTGGGGCCTTGCTTGAACCCTCTTACGACTTCCAAGCTAGTGCAGGAATGCAAGAGATCACTGAACGCAGTCTGAAGGTTAAATTCAGTAACTCATGTCTGGGTCCTAGGTCACACGGGATCACGGGACCTAGATTGGACCTAGCAGACCAATCGAATGCTTCCCGACGTCTCTAGGAAGTCAGAGGGCTTTTCTGCGGTTCCTCAGGAAAGACTACAGGTTGGTTACTGGCGTCGTGACAGAGCATTACACTTTTGCAAAGCACTTAAATGCGCTGGGCATAAGAGACACAACTTGCCGTGAAAGTAATGACGACACCGTGGAGCACTATCTCTCCGTGTGATGGTGCGCTTCTATCTCTACTGCAATGGTGCATATAGGTCGACTATCTGCTTATCAATCTGAATAGTTCGACTCTCAGGCATATTCAGATGGTGGTATGCTCTTTGCTGAATTATCCAGCATGTATGGCCAACATGCAGGCAGCCCTAGAGGGTCTCCATGATGGGTGTAATGAAAATCACCTTTCAGTTAATCATCTCAAAACTGGAGTTGTTTTGTTACCAAAAGAATGAAGCTGACTGGTCTGACTCAGTTATAAGCCTTTAACAAGAGATAGGACTTCCCACTGCGGGGATCATTTGGCTCTATACATTAAGAAGATCAATTATATCGTATGCGATTGTTCTCTAGTAGAAGAATCTCTAAAGAAGGTACATCAATGCTGTTTATACGAATAACAGACTCTAGTCTGTGTTTGCTTTAGTGTACTAATAAAACCCCCTCCCTGGCATGGGCTGCGCTCTCAAAGCTATCGTCCATTTAGGATGAATTAGGTGGCGGGGTTTTGTTTATATGCGCGCCGATTTCGTTTTGGCTCTGGTCTTATGAACATGCCATCTTGTACAATGAACCCAGAACTCCTGTTGCTGCAGAAATGCGAAATTAACTTTTCCTGAGCCCAGGAATAATTTAGGCCAGATTCTGAGTTAAGAAGAGAACATGGTTGGGTCTCACTGTTGGCTTTTAAATTCATCTAAGATTTGGCGGTGGTATCATTTTGGAGGACGGCAACATTGGATTAAACTGTCTTTGGAAAGATCTACATGAGTTTAGGCCTTATTCAGCCCTTCCACCACTACCAAGTTAGTTTAGGAATGTAATTCTTCTCTGAGCGCATTCGAATGGTTCAAGTCAACTAGTCTTGTTTGGATCACAGATCACGATGGGATCACGAGAAATGTAATCACCGACAAACTTGTTAGGCAAGGCTAAGATAAAGTTTTCTCAAGACCCGAACTTAGGTGATGACTGCTTGAATTCTGGGCTACAGCTTCAATTTAGAGCTTAGTTTTGAGTTTGAATAACTACAGATGACATAACCCTCCAATATGGCGCCAGAATTATCAAATGCTTTTACACATCTCAAAGAGAACAGCAAATTTGTTAGAAAAGATGTACACTGCTTACTAGCGTCTTAACGGGTCACCATGCTTTTGCTTAGAATCTAAGTGTGACACGAAATTCTGCTTTGCGAGTGATAATAGCAGTACAGAACACTATCTTTCACTGAAGCAATAGCTTTCTTTCAGAAAAATGCAAGTAAACGGAATGTACATGAAGTACATTGGACTAGTTCATTATCTAAATACTCTATTCCTGAAAAAAATAAGTATGCCCTTAATTTGACGGATATACATCGACAATTGACAATCGACATCGTCATCTAGCCCTTCTCAACGGACACTGCCATATATGGCCATAGAGTGAAGAGCTATCGGACATTCTTCGATGTATCTAAATATGTTGCATTGGGTTAACCTGATCTTGTGGTAGATCAAAAATATAGATGTTGATACCTTTATAATTGGACTAGGTGATTAAGTTTAACTTCTTCAGGAAGAGCAAGTCATTCTGCCGACCAGATTTTGCAAATAACTAAGGACACTAAACGATGGCTTTGTGTGTCACTGTTAAATGAAAAAGTAAATTCTGTTCGGGTTCTCCTTTCTGTGGTATGATTTTGGCAAAAAAGGAGGGACCTCTTGTACTCAAACATAGACATTGTATAGCCTGAAAGCTCTGAGTTGGCCAATTGACTACCTTTCAATGTATCAGAAATGCCAATGCTAAAAATGGGAGTAATAAAGGCAAGCGATCCAAATGTCTAATACCTCTGCGGCTTCATCGTATTCTTCTATCCTTTGGTCTTGTTGAAAAGTACCTGTTTCCAACTTGATATCCCAAGCAACTATTGTACAATTCCTTCCTTAAAAAGATTTGTTGGATACCATGTCATCATCATATACAGGGTGATGAGGAGATCAATTGGATCAACGCCTATGGCCGATGTTTGCTTTCATTCCATTTTTTATTTAACGCACGTGTGCACCAACATCCAATAAATTCAAAGAAGAATTTGCGCTTCAACTGGACTAGATCTTTTCCGCCGAACCGACTTGGAACCGACCGTACGTATTTTACTGCGATCTATCAAAACCTAAGTCGAACAAGTGGACTTTTGTAAATTTTATTTATCGAAGACATTTGTATTATTTTCAGGCGAACACAGAATAGGGGACGGGCAGGAATGATGCGTAAATCTATCGTTAGCACTTGGAATCATAAATCACGCTTTACAGCTGTTAGCATCCATCCTTACACGCCTCACAATTTCCAAATTATTCCAAATTTTCAAGCATGACTTGGTGACATCAACCGCCATGTCGGCCAGTGTCGAATCTCTATGATTAATGGTGTTCTCCCCATATGTAAGCCTTAAGGCGACAACATTTTCAAGACCTAGGAACCGTTTAAATTAAATTGAATTAAGAAAAATTAATGCGCCTATGTCACCCCCTTTTAAATAGGGAAACCGCTTCGAGCACTTTCCAAACACTCGCAGCACCATGTGCGAGATGAACGAGACCAGCTAAGTGGATGACTAGGTGATTAACTATCTGCCGGTTGATACTGTGACTCTGAATCTAACTGTGACTGTCAGTGTCAACTGACAGCATCACTTATTCGTTTATGATGATTTCTCCCGCCATCCATTCGAATAATCTCATCCCAATGGATCTACGAACTACGAGTACGTACCCATATCTCAATGTCTACTTAAGTGAATGAAACAATTTACAGATCACCATCGCACAGATGAAAAACAAAAGGCGCGATAGTGGCTCGCTAGCAACAAATTAGTGGTTTGCCTAGTTAGTCCGAGTTATGTATGACGCATTCACAGCGGATAAAAGATACAAATTCGTTCTCGGGAAAAGATGCAAATTGCATTCGTTAGTGTACGAATACATCTCTGATATGTACACCACGAGTGCTGATGATTCAATTAATTAAGTTAGAGTTTAAGTTTAGTACGAGTGTTATAGTACGAGTAGATGGGGGTGTGGGAAATTTCTGAAAAAAAAAAAAAGGAATAGCAAAGCGACAGAAATATGAGAATGTGTCACAATTGTGACAGGGCTGCCAGGTGAGATAACGAACGACAGCGTTTGACAACTCAACAACTGCGGTCATGTTGACATGGGCAGCGCACAGAACACGAGTTCAGTCTATTGAACTGTCGTCGTAATGAGATTGCAATCTGCTGTCAGTTTTTGAATACATTGAACCAGAGCCGGGTTATAGCACGTAGCAATGGAAACATTTGCAACAGGTAATGCACTTGTTATGTACCTGTCACGGCAACTACTTGTCACTGAAAGTGCATAGCACTAGTGCAAATTTATTGGCCACGCACATTTAAAGTAGAAAGCTACGAGTATAAAAAAAGTTCCAATTTTGACCGTGACCAATAAATTGATAGGGGCGAGCTTGAAAAGCAAGTAATTCATCATGAGACTGCAAGGACACTTACGAGTATATATGCCACCCATTGAATCCAACCAAGTAGAGGACAGCCTAATGGCCAATTTATATAAGAGTTGAATATTGTTTACACGCTTCGGTGACTATTATTGACTGTCCTTATCGTGGTACAGATGCTGAGTTGAATCGCAGATTCAATTATACCCTGCTGGAACCAATGATTGCTTACCAACAATCTAGCTTACACTTCACTTTGATCTGGGTAAGTGTGCCATGTTACCGATCATCAAGTGCAAATGATTAACCTCAATGGGAGTCCAATCAACGGATCAGTCCCAATCCAAATATCTGGATCGCTGAGAACCCCTGAATTAGCTGATTTTGCCGGCACAATACAGATTATAACCGAACAGATCTCCGTGTTTTTATTGCCATAATGTGGGGCTATTGGTAGTGTAGACTAAGGACTTGACGAAGCCCTAGAGAAAATAATCAAGTGATATCAAATTGCGGCTACTTGATAAGCGCTTGCCGTGAGATGACCCAGTGGCCAAATTTCCCCTTCACAACTTCGAGCGTTGAGTCACTTGTATGGCATGTATCACAGTATTGTTGGAACCACATCTAGTATATATCGATGATGTCGAGCTCTGACCACAGAAAGTCAATTAACATTGCCCTATACCTGGGACTATTGACGGTAACAATGCCTCTTTCTTCATTTCGAAATAAGGTCCGATGATGCCGCCATGCCAGAAATCGCACCCAACAGTCAATCTTTTTGGATGCATTGATGCTTTGCCGAACACTTGTGCATTGTGTATGCTCCCAATAATAGCAATTTTGCTTTTTGACACAGCCGCTGAGCCAAAAATGGGCCTTGTCCGAGAAGATGATTTTTTGGCCAAAATCCGGATATTTCCAGCCAATATTTCCAGATCCCAATTAGGAAACTCACGGCATTGTCTATGGTGGTCCGGCTTCAATTTTTGTATCAGCGTAATCTTATACGCATGCAGGCCCAAATCCGACCGCAAAATAAGCCCGGTTGACTCTCTGGCGATGCCCAATCCAGCTGATCGGCGCCGAAGCGACATTTCTGGGTCTTCTTCGATAGTGTTTCGATAGGCGATGTTTTCTTCATTTCGCACCAATCTCTGTCTAGTTGATGGTTTATGATCCAAAAGTGTGCACACATGCTCAAACTTTTCCACGGTGTGACGAATTGCCTACACACTGAAGCCATGATGACGACCGACCTCACGACAAAATTCACGTTGCGTATTTTCAACTGAAAAGCAACCGGAATTTCGATATTTTTTAATAATTCCCGCGCGTTCGACAAGCGTAAAATGATGCAAGATAAAATGCCAAACCTTACTGAGTATTTTGATAGCCGAATGTCAATGGTAACTTTTACAGTTGCTGAAAGAAAACAATTAGAAAAACCATCGTTGCTATCTGGTCACTTTGGTCACCATGCAGCGGCTTTATTCCCTGACAAACCTGCAGAGCTATGATTCTGCCGTTCTGATTCAGATTCAAGACCAGAGTACAATGCGTCACGATTGAACAAAAATAGCCAGAGAAACCAGTAAGCTTGTCAAAGTCATCAAATGGGGGAAATCATGGAGACTGGAATCACTAAGAAAATATGATGGCACCTACACTGAGTTGAAAGCAGACACTGTCGGCCTGATGCAGGAGACTCATTTTCCAGTCAACGTAATCAGAGACAGCTCACAATCAGCTCCTATTAACGAACCTGCAAGTGAACTGAGTAACACAGTAGCTTGTATCTGCTATAGGTTGCCGTGACGGACTGGGCCTCCAAGTACGCTGTTGCTTCCATTAGTATCTTCAAGTCCTCTGGCAACAAGGGCATATATTTACTTATGACAGCAAAAGATAGACCAGCTGCTGGTAACTCTGAAGAGAAGCTTCATGGCTAGCCTGGCAGTCGTATGCATACCGAAACTCTGGCGGACAGTGAGAGTAGCCTTTATCAGGAAAATCGGACCAGGGGTTTAGACCTATTGACTTCCTTCATAGTGAATTTGCGAATACTATACATCCTCTGTCTAAGATGCAGCATACCTACCAATTTGGAAGACCCAGCAAAACTTCGATTCAAAATCTGGTGGGCAGTCCTGCAGACATAGTCGACAAGATGCAGTATCATCTCGGCAATTTCATCAACATTAAGGGTGCTTCCGACAATGCATCTTTTGACGGCAGGTGTTACTTGGCCAGACAACGCAATGTCTGGTAGATGAATCTACAAAACCAAGCGTGGTGAACAGGATAATGATTACGGATGCGCACTGTGGCTAATATTTGATAATAAGAGTAAAAAGCTGTTGCTCTCAAGGAGTCGTCTTGACTCACTGCTTAACTCTCTCAATAATTCTGACGTCTATGCTCAGGCATATGATCAGACGATGCAGATGTATTGTTTGGTGGATCATGTCTAGCGATTGGCAGCCATAGACTACTCGACGATAGATGCAGTAGAAATGGGCTTTCAGTCAATCTTCACAAAACTGAGATTATTCTCTTTACGAGGAGGAGGAAGGTGAGTGGTCTGACAGCTCTTATGCTTAAAGGTATCGCCATCCGATTCTCCAACGGCGCTAACTGCAATATTTGTTTGTCATGCGGATAAAGAACTTCTTTGAACTAAACATGTCGAAAGCAAGACATGGAGCTTGTCGCCGAGGAGGGTCCATTGGATCTACAGGGCTGCCAAAAGCTCAGTTACGAGTATGTCCTATGCGTCGGTTGACTTTCACGAAAAAATGTAACTACTGGTTACTGGCGAACCACCTGTCCCGGTTGCATGGAAGCTTACCCAAATACACCTGGATCTGCTCTTGATATTCATATCAAAGCACTCTCAAAGCCATCTTCCGTTTAAAGGGAAGTAGTGTTTGGTGCAACACGCACTGGAGTTTCGATGGCACTGGGCTTAAGGTCTCGCTGAACCCTCTCACGACTTCCAAGCTAGTAAGTAGGCTAAATTCACTGTGTATTGTTTGGATTCACAATGACATCATGGGAAATGAGATCGCCTATAAATTGTCTAGGCAAGGCTCAAAGACGAGTTTTGCAGGTTCCGAACCTACGATAGGGATTCCATTGACAGTTGGGTTTCGTACGAGTATAACTGCAGATTGCACGACTCTCTGGTTGGCCGTCAGTCCAAACGAGGGCTTCCTGATGTCTCTACTGAGGAGTTGTGACGGGGCTCTACCCGTTTGCTAAGCCCTTAATTGTACTGGCAATAAGTGACACAACGTCCTGCAACACCTGCTATGAAAGCAATTACCTCTGTGAGAGTCCGGCCTGTGTTCGCATCATGTTCGACGCTTGTGTGGTGGCTACTGATACACTTAAGCACTTACTAATCTTTCTCCGAAAGACTGAGAAATTGCAAAAGATGGTCAACCCTTCCTCCAATTCGGGTCCTTAGATTTCACTGTAGCGCATATTTAGCAACGGAATTTTCAATGTGATGTCGAAAGATTTCTAATTATGTTCTCATTAACATCTGTTCGTTCGAGATACGATTCGGCTAGATAATGCTTAAAATGATGCACAGACATCTTTCAACAAAGACTTGCAGTTTATAAGTGATAGCGGTAGTAGTCTTCCATGAAATGCACCCGTAACACAGGATCCACCTCACATCGGCAAAACAGTAACAGTTTTGTTTTCAGGCCAATAACATCGTTCTTCTAGGTTTTGAATAGCGTCCTTAACACAGTCGAAGACGGCACCGAAGCCCGCTTGCTCGTCTTCAAGTCTTGACAGCAGGTATTCTTTAAGATACAGATTCCTCAAGTATCACTTTCGCCGCTCTATTAGGTTGCCTTTCTTTGGGAGTTTAGTGATTATTCCTTTCCTTTAAGATGTCTGCTTCCCACGTTTGTGCTAGGAGTGGATACAGAAGCTCTGCCGATGTATTTTTGTGGGAATGAAAAATTTTGTGGGAATGCCGCCGTCATCTTGGCACGTGTAATTGCGAATTTGACGTTCAACTCCAGAGCCACAATACTATTTGATGGCGACGAAGGCCCCTATTTATTCGGCCTAATACAAGCTATACAATCTTCAAAATTAGGGGAGTCCCAGGCATACTTCGAAGAGTAAATGGAAAAAAACGGCGCTCCATGCTTCCGATTCCCGAGATATGAATTTTGGTGGGGGCTGAGGCCCCCATTTATTGGTTTAATACAAGCTTAATCTAACTTAAAAACTAACAGAAAGACTTAAGAGCTAGTGACCAAGGAAGTGATGGAGGAGATCTTGTTTGAGACGAGGAGTGCTCAGGTGGAAATGGAAAAGGGAGAGGTTCGAGTTGACCTTTCGGAGCATTCGGGAAATAGGTTCGTTGGAGCCATAAGAGGTGCGGTGGACCGGTAGATAGAAGAGACGAGGACAACGTAGATTGCGGGGGTTGGTATTGAAGGAAATGGAGTTCAAAATGGATGCACAGTCGATGGAACCTGAGAGAAGACGATGAATGAAAAGAACGTCAGCAATATTCCTACGTTCTTCTAACGAATTCATATTTAGAAGTTTGACGCGGTCTTGATAGGGAGGTAAGATTAAAGGGTCGTTCCATGGCAGGCCACGGAGGGCAAATCGGAGGAATCGACGTTGACCAAGCTTGACTGGCATACTCAAGCAAGGGGCGAACAAAGGTAATATAGAGAGATCTGGTTACATACGGGTTGGAAAATTCCTTGGACCACCGTTTAATAAAGCCAAGTGATGAGTTGGCTTTGAGGATCATCTTATCGATATGTGAACGGAAATGAAGCTCACAGTCGAATAAAATGACAAGGACTTGAAAAGACGGAATCAGCAGAATTGCTTGACCATAAAGTCGGAGACGGGTTGTATTTATGAGAGAAGGTTATCGATTTCTATTTGGCTATATAAAGTTCTAGACAGTTCTTGAGGCACCTCATTGAAAACCGACCAAGGTCTTCTTGAAGAAGGGCAGGGTCATGGTTGATAGTAAGAATGAAGAGAAGAGGGCCAAGATGACTGCCTTGTGGAACTCCAGATGAGGCCAAGAATGGAACAGAAAGGGCGGATCTAAACCGAACACTATAATATCGGTTTACCAGGTAAGAAGAAATCCATTTTAAAAAGAGCGGCTCAAAGCCGAGAGCAGACAATTTGAAAAGGATCAATTTATGAGATATCTTATCAAATGCTTTAGTGAAATCTGTTGCTATAACATCGATTTCTTTGCCATTTTCTAAGGCTGAGAGTGCAAAAGACACGAATTCAACGAGATTTGTGGTGGTTGACCTACCCTTCAGGAAGCCATGTTGTCTAGGGGAAATAAGTGATTTGCATTGGAAGCTTAGAGCTTCGTACAGAATAGTTTTGAAGAGTTTGGATATATGGGACAGTTTAGCGATTGGACGATAGTTTGTTATTTCGTTCTTTGATCCCTTTTTGTGGATCGGGGTTATAAAGGAGGTTTTCCAAACCTGAGGAAATTCTCCTTGTGAAAGGAATAGACGAATGAGATTAGAAAGCTGAATTCGTCATTGAGTTGGTGTAATTTACGAGTATATTCGATATAAGAGGAGTCCAAGATGTGAGAGAGAAATGGGCCGTTGGAGGAGTTCAGTAGGTAACGAAAATAGGATGGATCTGGTACAAAGGAGTCGTTAGTGAAGGATTGTTTAGAAAAGGTGGCAAATATGTTGGGAATGGTGAGTGGATCGGTTGATGACTTGTTGTTGAAAGAGAGGGAAGGAAAAATTGGAAAAAGGACTTAGGGCCGTTTATGAGGTTGCCTTCTGCATTGTTAAGATGGCGCTGGTAAAGGGAATCGTATAGTTCGGTGAAATGAAGATAAGCACCAAGATAGTTGGAATAGTCGGACAAGGATCTGGTACGCAGGAAAACAGCCCATAACTTGTTTCTCTTATTTCGTAAGGAACGAAGATTGCGATTATTCTAGGGACGACTAGTAGATGATGTTTTAAGGCGGGAAAACGGAACGTAATGGGATCAGCTGAGATAGTCACAGATTTTGTGAAACTTTGCTTTATGAAAGTCATAGAATGGGAGAGTTGCTAGGGGAGTGGGCTGAACAGAAGAGTTATGAGAAAACGACAGAAGAAGGGGAGGGTTGTAGTTATCAATTCTTGAGAAAGATAGGGGACAAAGGTAGACTGAGGAGTTAATTGGATCTGTTGTGAAAATAAGATCTATTTGCCTTTCCAGTAGTTGGATATACCGCTGACTTGACATAGACATGGGTCTGTTCAGTGATCTAAGAATAGACATTCCTTAGATGAGCCGGCATTTGAAGCGATGAAAAACGATTGATCACCTGATGGAGTTCACTGCAGCTGAGAGTACCAGAGAAGAGCTGAAATGCTCTTCAAGCTGCTGAGTTGATTCTCATCATCACCTCTCCTCCGCTTAGCTCCTTTTTGATTTTGTATAGAGCCTTTCTCGTTCAGTTTTGGCAAGATCCCCGGTGCAGTTATGTTTGTCAGATCGTTTCCTGGTAGTTTTCAGAAATAAAACAATTTTTTTTGTGTTACTGGCATTTTTATAAAAAATATTAGAATAAAATGTAAAGCAACACGCTTCGGTATAGTTTAACAACTTTTTACTTCGGCTGCTCGAGATCGAACATTCTTGCATTGGCAAAGTTGCTGTTCGAACTCATTAGCTGGACATACTGATATCGAGCACAACTTCGCTGTTTGCAAATTTTTTAAACAAATTCTATGGGTTATAATGCAATGTGGGGTGAAGCACATAAAACAAGTCGGGCGTCACTCTTGTTACCAATGTCTAAGAGACTATTTCTAAACCTTTTGCTGAATGGCCATCTCGTCGATCTGGTTGGATGTGCGTTGAGTGCCAGTTGAAACCCAACTCATCTGGGCAAAGTTTTGTGCTCGAACAATTTGTAACTGATGAAGTCCATAAAACACTAACTATTGTCATTTCGCTTTCTGAGCACGTGTTGGCTCATCACATGTTTAAGTTGGTCGTGATCAAGCTTGTGCCTACCTTAACATTCAAGTCCCCTATTACGATGACGATATCCCAGTTCGACCTCCCATTGTAAGGCATACTAACGTAGTTGGCTATAGAAGTTATCCTTTTCATCCTCTCTGGCTATTTCTTTCGGTGCATAGCACTGTAAGATGGTAATTTTCTTCCTCTATTCTGGAATCTGGACGGCAATATTCGGTCGCTCAAAGTTTGCAACTACATGAGGCTTTCGAATTCATAAGGTGTTCGAAGACTTACGCACAGAACCGACTGGTATTTAGGTTATATGTTGGTGAATGATACACATGGTACATGAACTCACGCCGTAGTTAAAAGAGTATGGTCTCAGCTTTGATCCAGAAGAATTTTATTGCCCCGGAATCCTATAATAAGAAGGCCCACCGGAAATTCATTTCAAAGAATCTGTCTGTTTTCGGGGCATTATCCTGGCGCTTACTCTATTTTCTGACGTTCAACTTCACTCCTCGACGTTTTCCGTTTGGAATTTCCGGAGAAATCTAGAGGTAACACCGCGAAGAGGTGGATGTAGGTTGAACTAAAAGATCAACAAAATGTTCAGCTGTAGCCAAGGTTAGGTTAGGTTAGGTTAAACATCTTAGATTGACTAACGACCACTTTTGAACCGCTCGTGCAACTGGTAAAGGACCGTTTTCTTTAGAGAATCGTTGCCAAAACATTATTCCAACATTTCCAACGTTCGCGCACCATTAAATCCGTTTTTTACGCAAAATGTAATACAAGTTCGTTGCTGCAAATTTAAATCCATTTCTAAAATTGTGAAAAATCGCCAGCACACACAGAGTTAGATGTACTCTTGGCTACGTAACTTTTGCAAATATCAAGCTATGACGCTAAGATTGAGAGGGAATGTCAATAACAGATTTACCAACTTAACAAAAAAAACAGAACTCAAATCGGAACAATGGGAGTGTCACACAGTGATGTGGTGCGGGAACTTTTTGATCAAGGTGGTATATATGTAGGTTACTCTTGCAAATAGGAATTTTATCGCAAAAGGAATTCAAAGAATGCAGTGGACGATTTTTTAAACGGTTTAGACCCGAGTCGAGAGTGTAGGTATAGCTAAAAATACACCACGGCCGTATAAATTCTCCTCTTTATCTAGACCATCGTCACGGTGTAAATCGAAGTCTTGGGAAAATAATTCACTATTCCTAACATTAGGAGTGAGATTGCTTTCTGTGAGGTCTAAAATGTTGTAGGGCAGCATCATTCAAATTAGCAAAAATCTTAGTTCGTAATCCTCTTACGTTTTGATGATAAAGGAAAAGACATTTGGGAGGCTTCGGCAAAGAATTGAGCAGGGGGCTTAAGAGCGATGGTAGTTTTTAGAACTAGACCGTGTTCTCTGGAGGTGTAGTATGCGTTTGGAGCTTACGTGAGACGCAAAAGTAGAGAGATCATTAGCCACATCATCAGGAGTCGTATATAATTATTCATGAAAACGTATAAAACGTTGCCGCAGATCATTATGATTAGTGGGGAGGGCTTCTTGCAGAATGGAAACCATTGCTGGACCAGATAGAGTCTGGTTTATCATGTAGATAGGCAAGATATAAACGAACGATTCGTTCCTAAGCCCAACAACTCGCTTGTGTAATGCCCTGCCGAGCTCTCTATTTCCTAGCCATTACAAAATTTAGACATTTAAAACCAACGTACATCGGTATCTATCCTTCTTTCCTCCCTAAATTCCCTTCGCCCGCGCTGTGTGGAAACAGTTTAAGGATACCTTAACCCTTTGAATGCGCGCTACTTTATAAAAACAAATATATATATATAATCTGCGGTCTATTAATCTAGAGGTTGTTAGAGGTAGGCCCCCTAGTGGCTGACCTAAAGTCACAGAAAGGGTCTTCCAGTTGGTTTTGACCTGATGCGGGTATGCAATAAATATTGAGTGACTTAACTCTAAGATCGGCAGGGGGTTTTAGGCCATCCTCGATTCATACCGTGGGTGCCTTCAACACAGGGGAACCGCTTCGGTGTTACACTACTAATGTGAGTAAGTTTCAGCCGTATCCTGGCTCCCATGGATGTATAGGCATTTCATGAACTTAAGTCTGCACGACATGAGTTCACGTCGAAACACATGATTCATCTGTCCCCGCCCAATTATCAAAGCTTCGCCCATCAATGACGTTGTCTAATAAAAAGCGGTGGCAGAGCATATTACTGGTCTTATCGTAAACATCTTCAGATGACGCCTCTGAAGGTTGCTACGATTTGACCAGTTACAAGTTGCCGGTCATAGGTCTTGTTGGCGGCATGACCACCGGTAGTCCCTACCAGGGCTTAAATCACGGTACCATGGGAGTCAGGAGCCCCCCGGGTTTCGGCCCAGGCCTGACTTGTTCAGGCAGGCCCCCTTGTGGGAGCGTCATGGTGTCTGTGGTTTAAACCCAAATCGCGGGAAGGGCTTTCCTTTGGTTTAACCCACTGTAGAGTAGCAAATAAGTACTGGGTGCTATGACCCTAAGAGCAGTAAGAGGTTTTAGATCGGCCTCGACTCATACCAAGGGTGGAACTTGTGCCTCCAACACAGTTCCGAATTGGTATCAAAGTATTTGGCGGAGAGCGATGGCAAGGGGTATCCTTGCTCCCATGGATGACAGGTGATTTACGTTAAAAACCAGAGACTATTGTCCCCGAACTGTGGCTGTGATTGCCGCAAAATATCGGTTGGACTCGCTGATCCACAGAGACATGCACTTCTTTCTCGCTCATTTTCTCCTTTGATACTAAAGGGACCCGAGAGTTGATGATATCGACTATCTACACATCAACCCCATCCAGGTTTAGGACCCCTCCGGAATTTTTAAGAAGACCAGTCCCGTTTATATTTGATACACCTTCGTAGAATGAAGAGGTGTTCGGCCTTCCAGCTCATTGATATCGAAAGGTTCCACAAGAGGAAGCAGCTGGCTTCAAATCCAAAATCGTCCTCTAAAATAAGGACTGAAGTAAACCTACTCACCGAAGCGCAGAGGATAGCGACAGTAAGGCATTGCCAGATGACTAAACAAATCAGCAGCTATTTATAGGTATTTGCTACGAGTAGCTATCATAGAAAGCTCTTTCTAGAATAGTCTAGGCATTTCTCCTCTGAAAGTCTAGTTCAATGCACGAGTACAAGTGAGATCCTTGTCACATATCAGTTTGATTTTCGATTCGACAGATAAACGATAGATTTATTACACCGTAGGGCTATACGAGTCGAGAGTATGAAGTCTTAGGCAAAGACTATTGACTGGGTACTGAACTAGCTTCTTCAAGCATCTCGATTCCGTCTATTTCTTGAAGACTATGAAGCGAATCATAGGATATGGGGATGAATGTATCCTTTGCACAAATCTCCATCAAGAAGCTGGTCATAAGAGAATGTATAGTCTACTACGGTCTTCGTACCGATTGTGTGATGCAATTAATGGCAAGTGTTCATTCATTTTTCCTATCTTCGTTAGTTACCATGTCAAAATTACTACTTCCACAGTGCCCACCTTAAAAATGACTCTCCTGGCGTACATTTTGAGCCCACGCTTTGTTCAAACTCTTATCCAATGACACCTCCACTTGAAGCGTCTTCTACGAATCAATTATTTTTTACAAAAAGTTTCTTTCTTCTCGAAATCTTCTGCTGATTAGTGTGGCAGCAAACAATTTGACAGTGTTCCTCTTGACACATTTTCCACGGCTTCCATAGAACAACTGACTTGAAGATTGACTCAAGGATTGATTGTCAATAATTTTGGAGAAATCCCCTCCAAATTCAACATAAGCCCGCTGGCTTACACGTGCATACTCCAACCCATAATTAGGAAAACATCTTTTGACAAATATAATGTCATCTCGACGGTATCACTTCTTGTGCTAACTATCACAAAATTAGCGCATTTAAACATGAAAGCATTAATTAGTGCTGATAATTTAGCTAAAAACCTATCTCAACCTAACCAGAGATGCCTTGGGGATTAGCACGTTTCGAACGCTGATCATGCGGGACGGCACTAATCAGGTGTTCGGATCTTGCGATCGCCTTTGCTAAAATTATCTGCCAAATTTTTGTAGTGAAATATTTTCTCAAATATAGACTCAGTTCTTTCGAAGTGTTAATTAGTATCTAAATTATGTTAAATGACTGCAACTGAGTGTCAGGTGTATCGTTAGATTTACCACATGTGGTTTGTGGCCATAAAGTCTGGTAGAGCAGTATCTGTTTCGATATTCGATACATTTTGTTCAAAAGAAAATCTGGATATGATGCCATGCTCATCACCCAATGCTTAGTCATTTTGAACATATTTTAGTCCGTTCTTCTCGTGAAGACCACAGCGACTTAAATCTGTAGGCCTCAACCGCTTAAATCTCACCGTTCTAAGACGAAAACAAATCTTGTGACATAGATAGATAATATGTGGACAATCTTTGTGTATCATGTTATACCCTACTCAGTATTCACCACGTGTATTCTAATTTTCTCCTTTTTCTCCTTTGTTATTTGCTTCGTCCCATGTACATAAGCATCTGATCTATTGTCTTTCTTGAGGTTCAAGTTCGCCAATGTATTGAAATAAAGTTAAGTTGAATTGTAAATGGCGACGAGTGTGGCTGTCTTGCGTGATCATTGTCACAGTTGTTCTTCTTTCCTTCAGCGAGTACGTGTTTTATCTCACATTTTTTTGGTCCTTCGAGCCGGATAGCACACTGTACTAGCTTTTCATTTGGAAAATTCAAAGCCTTATTAAATAACGCGGGTTTGTCACAAACTTTTGTATAAAGTCCATTAAGGGTATGTACACCTGCGAAATCTAGATACTGCACAAGACATACTTAACGCTTTAAAGAATCTGGACAAGTTAGATTGGATCACTTTCCATCGTACTTCCAAACCCGATTCCATAACTCGTAAGGGTTGGGAACTGTCGATTGCTACGAATGTTGCCATGCCGGAGAATTCGAAGTTGATTCGTTGAGTCACCCTCAAGCTTGCGATCAAATCTCATCTTATTGATAAGATGGACTAACAAGCACATCATCACTTATTGCGCGTTATTTCGAAAACAATCAAGTGGAAAACGAAGGGAGCATGTTCGGAAGGCACACTTGTGCTTCAATTGCCTCAGAGCTGATCATTTGACGAACAACTGTTCATCAACTAGCCGGTTAGTCAGTCTTTGGAGTCGCCATCATCGTCATCACCGTCAACTGGAACCTCAAATCAGACCAGCAACATCAACTTGCAACATGCAATGGGAGCAACTTTCAACGAAGTTGTTTTGGCAATATCATGGCTTCTTGTGCAACATTCGAACGGAACACACCTCAAGCTAAGAGCATGACTTTATTTGGGAAGGTAAAGTTCAACGGTTGGGCATCACAAAGGTAAGAGATAGTCTGGCATCCTCACATCTAGGACAGATTCGGAGCCTTGTAGGTATTTCAATCTTTTCATGTTACAACACGGATTTCATATATCCAACTCAGGCGTATGTTGTTAGCCATGTCACTAGTTACTCTCCTGCCATATGGGATCATCCGAATAGTTTACAACTCCCTGACCCGCACTATAATAAAGCAGGCAGCCTTGATCTTGGACATTTTCGGTCAAATTCTCATCGGCGGCATTAAACGTCGTCATCTGGCAACGCGATTAATTCAGAACACTACTTTGGGATGGATTTTAAGTCGGACTACTACGTCAGAAATGGGTACACGTCAAAAATGTATGTTCACGGTGAACATAGGAGTACTTTCAGGAGGATTAGAATCGTGGTTCTGTTCAGGTTTGGAGCAAGAATTTTGACGCTTTTGGTCTTTGTAAGGTGATCAAGGAGACTTTCAAAAGACGAAAGGGAGTGTGAAGCATTTTTCTACGCTACCTGCAAACCGGATGATTCGGGACGGTACGTGGTTAACTTTCCTCGGAAGCAAACGCTGCTGAGTCAAGATTTTTCACAAAGCCGTCAACTTGTTGTTCGCCGATTGTCTCACGCCTGAGACGGTTTGAGGTAGATCCTGTCTTACGAGATCGCTACCTAAAACTCATGGCTGACTACCTTAACTTAGTACACATGGATGTTTCGACGGTAACGAGAATTGAGAAGGCTTCATACTCCACGTCGTACTTCGGTTGCGGTTGCTTCCAAGGAAGCCCATTCGACAAAGCTTCGCGTAGTATTTGATGCATCTAAACTAGTCCCAAATAGAACATCTTTGAATGATTGTTTGCACGTGGGTCACGCAATAGGGAATACACCTAGTGGTTTTCAGAGCAGACATTAAGAGATTGTTTCGCCAAATTCGAGTGAATCAAGAGGATTGTGACTTTCGGCGATTAGATCGAACCACTGATGAAATATGCGACTACCGGGTATTGACCTTCACCTATGGAACAACATGTGCCCCGTATCTCACAATAAAAACACTTCTGAAATTGGCAGAATATAATGGAGAGAAGTTTCCGGCTGCGGCATCACTAGTTCGGAACGAGTTCTATGAGGACGATGTACTGTCGGATGGAGAATCAGTGCGGGCTGTACTGAAGCTTAGGGAAGATTCAATAAGCTTATTGCGAGGAGGAGAATTCGCCTTAAAGAAATGTACATCTAACGAAGAACAAGTGTTAGCAGACTTATTATTCGATTCATTAGGATGGCTGGCACCAAGCACCATACTGGGTAAAATATTTTTGCAGAAGTTATGACCATCAAAACCGCAATGGCATGATCCGTTGCCATCAAAATTTCAAACAATAAGAATGGATCGTGTGAGCTACACGGCTTTTGAGATGCATTCGCAGTCGCGTACAGTGTTGTTGTGTATATCAGAATGACTCACGACGTCGACAACATCCAAGTAAACCAGCTAATCTCTAAAACAAAGGTTGCTCCACTTAAGACAACTATCATACCGTGCTGTGCTGTTATGCCGACTTATCAAAGAGGTTAGGCAGATTGGGTATTTTAAGGAGATGACAACATTTACTTGGACGGAATCTACTGTGGCTTTAGCATGGATCCGTGTCAAATCATCGAATGGCAGAAGTACATGATAGGATCGACATCTCATATTGGCGATACGTACATTATTCTGCTGAAAGTGCTTCAAGGGGTCTCTATCCAAGTTAGTTGGTATCGTACTCTATATGATGGACCGGACCTTTTTGGCTAAGTCAGCAGTCATCTGCGTGGCTAGATCAACCAATTGACCAGGTTTTTAGAATTACGAATGAAATTGAGAAAGCCTTAGAGGGGAAAAAGATATGTTCTAGCGTGTTTCTTGACGTGTCTCAAGCCTTCGATAAGGTAAGGCTCTTCTAAGGGTCCTAGCCATATACTAAAAAAAAAAACCAGCGCGGTCTCAAGACTTGCCAGGTTTTTCGATTCCGGTGACTCCTCCGGTTCATTATACGATGCGTTTGGTAAATTAAGCTGCAACCATGGTGAGACTACCGGAAATCCACAGCCTGTTACGCTTAGAATCCTACAGAATAGGTAAATGGTTGGTCAGAGTGCCGTTTTTAACGACTTGCCCTTGGAAACCGAAGAGGTCGAACCAGAACGGCGGCGAGTTGAAGAAGAAAAGAAGACGTAAGGAAAAAGTACGTCGCAAAGAGACGTCAAGTGCTGTCGAAGACGAGTGTACTAAAAGTTTCTATACAGCGGTGACCCAAAAGAGAAACCCATCAACGGAATTGACACCACTGAAACCGAGCAAGTTCTCGGGACTAAAACTGCATTCTTCTCTTCTCTATCGAGCAGAGCCAGGAGGGTGAAAGTTTCTGGCACTCCGTCTAATGATGGAATTTTTTACGCACATTCCCGATGTCCGAATGAAACCGGTGCTGCAACGAACGCAGTTCCAATGGACAGAAATCAGACGAAACGTTTAAACTCATCACAAAAAATAAACCAGTGTCGGCCTCATCGGCATACGATGTCCGGCTAAAGTCGGTGCTACAATGATGGACAGAAATGATCAAATTCATATCTAGAAACAAACCGACTGACGGTTTTCCAACTTCCCTCTGAAACAAGTTCTGCAACCAGCAAAGGCTGTAGTTAAAGTACACGGAGTTTGGATCTCGCAGGAAAACCAGCGAAATGACAGTGTGGACGACAGGCGTACCTGTAAGGATAACCCTATCACCCTTCTGACCCTTCGAATTGACAAGCTGACAATTGCACTATTCTAGACGAATAAATTAACTCCGGTCGTTTAAATTTGGTCAATTGGGCAAACAAGATTAAGTTACTGCAGATATAACCAAGTAATGGCACTAATACCTCTTTGCGTCAGATTGTTGCACCATGATTCGGTACTACCGCCGCTACCAAAGGCAGTAGCTGAAATCATTAAACGCTGCGATTCCAGGGAGATGGGACACATCATATGCTGCGATTCTAATGCTCAGAATACTCTTATGTAGTAGCAAATGCAAAGCGGCAGGTAATGATCTCCTGGACTAGATACTACCATTCCACCTGGTCCTCAACCATGTTGGCTCTCAACCAACATTTGTTACGAAAGTAAAACAGCAAGAAAGATTAACTGAACAGTATTATCGGAGGCTTCCATGTCGGTCCATAGGTTCTTCGAATTCATAATCGCATGTGAGTTATGGGCATTTTTGAAGATGAAGAATCCGCGAAATACCCAACTGCATGTGCTTAAGAACTCTCCTAAACTGAGAACAAAACAAATGGATGAGGAAGCCGCTCACAACCTGAACGACGTATGCAATAAATGTTTTAAACTGACGTGTCCAACCAAAGAAAACTCCTCCAGATTGCCCGTTTCGAAGTCGAAGATTCAGCGAAAATATCGAAACTCTCAGTAAAAACAACAGGCTGGTTAAAGTCCTTAAATAGGGTAGATTGCCAGACAAAAAAACACTTAAAAGTTCAGACAGTACCAATGAGCCTTATCAAAGACTTTTTGCCTCATGCTTAGGACTCGCTTCACTCGTAGCTTACTCAAAATCAGCTCACAACCAGCTCCTACGATAGAAGCTAAAGTGATCTGAGTAACACAACTCGCCATACCTGGTATCTGCACTCGGTTAGGGTGACGGATGAAGCTTCCTTGGATGTTTTAAAGCCTCACGACATCGACAAAAATTTATAGACCAACAGCTGGTAACTCTGAAAAGGATCTTCACTTCTAGTCATGTATACCGAAATCCTAGCCTACAGTAAAGGTAAACTTATATCTTCATGAGCACAAAACTGCTTGGCGGTGAATGCATCATATGACGAATATTTAACATGCTTACCAATGCGGTACATCCTATAAGACCGCTCTTAAAAAATTGATGGGTAGAATTGAAGGCGCATACGGAATTTGTAACTCGGCCAACATCACGACGCAGACGAATTTCTAGTTTTGTTGGAAAAAAATGGTGATGACGCTGAGGATGCTAACTGCGGTCACTATGTGAAACTGGGGTCCTGTTTCCACTGCTATGAACTTCATCGCAAAGTCATATACAGATGATGTAGCTCTATTGCCTGTTGGATCATCCGACACTGCATGCTCTAAAGTACAGACAGCCCCAGATGTTATTGACGATTGGTGCCTTCTGACTCATCTGGGAGGGATCCTTTGGACCTTCCCTTCTTGATAAGATCATTTATATCCTATGCTTCGGTTGTCTGATGTAATAAGCTTTCACAAAAATATGTTACTCCTGCTCTTACCAGACTCCAGTCCGTCTCGCCTGCTTAGGGGTTTCTCTAGCTGCTTGACTCTCCTCTATACACACTGATGGGTCTTCCTGGTATTCATATCAATTATGGTCCTCTCAAAGCCATCCTCGTTTTAATAGGAAATGGTCTTAGTATAACACGCATTGGTTCTTAGATGACCTTGTACGCCGACTGCCTTTTGACTTTGGTCCTATGGACATTTCGTTTGCTGAAAAACCCGAGATCAATTTTTCATGTGTCCAGGATTGGTTTTAGCCAGAGTCTGAGACAGGAAAGAAACGTTGGGATTTTACGGATGGCATAAAACCTGTTCAAGGATGAGGCGATGGTATCTTTACAGAGTACGACAAAGTTACATAGATTTCACTCCTCGTTAGGAAAACTTGTGGATTTATAAGCAATCCTATCAATAAGCAAACTATGGCTTTCTTGTTGGTGATCGCATTGTGAAATCTAACAAGGCCAAGGAGGTTGAAGAAAGTGCGGTAACGAAGGCTGTGAGATCTGTTGTGATTTTAGTCGTTTGACGTCAAACCTTCTCATGGTATCTAGGTTACTATTACGAGTATGCCGATCGTTGATATCACTGCATTTCTGGGAGACAATGATAATATCTCCACTCGCTGTTTCTTTCCGCTTCTAAGACTGCGAGTATACTAAGCCATAAGTGTTCGTTGATGGTTATAATTGTAAACGCACTTCTGAGCTCTGATGAGTAAAGACTAGAATCTCCTCTCTGCCATCTTCACGCTGAAATTCACTCAGACGAGTAAGTGAATCAACTATGTATAAGGCCTTAGCCAAGCTTATCTTTTCCACTTAAACGTAGCCCTACAGGCGGCACCGAGGAAAGGATGCGATTTTGCCTTACCTTCATTTGCATATACCTATGTGTGGGTATATTTCACCTGCCAACGAAGCATTTCGATTTAGACTCTGAAAAGCTTCTTCGATGTCGGAGAAAAGTAGATGAGTCCGCTCCGCTATTCCGAAATGTAAGGATGTACGAGTATATATGTAAGTTAGCATAGTAGATGGTGGGGTTGTGCTTGGATATGGCTGGATATACCTGTCAAATGGAACCAAACTAATCAGGTCTTGCACTTAAACGTCTTTCATAAGTCGATTTGCATTGGAGAAGGCATCAGAGCGTTCCCTGTTTTATTTCCGACGTTTGAAGTAGTGAAATATCGTTACATGTTCAGCCCAGTTTTCTTCTTGCCCACTTTGTTATTGAAATTATCCTTTATGACGGCGATATCTACAACAGACCTGACCTTAACTTGTAGGCAGTGCTGAAGATGTTCGAATCACAACACTGCGGGATAGCTATTTCTCTCTTATCCCACTATGAAACTAAATCTCACATTGATGTCTTTAATCGAAAGCCGAAAGATGGTAACATTTTATTGTGGCTGGAAACTGGCATCAGATCTGAAATTACCAGCATCCGAGTGACCGCGGTCTTTTATTATTCTTTCCTCACCGTGGTCTCGCCATTTACGTGCGTTGTGATGTATCAAACTCCACCACAATGTGATCTTCGCTGCGGAAAACAACTCGATCCAGCTTCTACACCCTGAATAACTCGAACTGCAACCAATTTCAGACTGCTATAATTTCCACCGTTCATGACAGTGAGCTCAAATTTTGACACATGACAGATAATTTTATTATTTACAAGCGATTTGCGTCTCAGTTGTGTTGAAAAATTTTTATACGCAATAGAATTCAAACGTGATAGTGTTATTGCTTTATACTCGTATTTGGCTGGAAAACCACAAGTAGCTATCGTTAGAGCCCTCCAGCATCTCAACGTGAATAAATCATTTGTGTCTCGAACCATAGCTCGTTACCATGATACTGGCACCATTGCAAAACGCCACCGAGGTGGTCATAAAAAAAAAGCAACATCGGCAGAAATGGTTCGGAAAGTGAAGGCTCGAATTGAGCGAAATCCGCGTCGAAGTGGAAGAAAAATGGCTCGTGAGCTCAACATATCGTTGGAACGGATGCAACACATACTGAAAAATGAGCTTGGGCTCAAGCCATTGAAGTTCCAAAAAGCACACGATCTTACACCGCAACAGAAAAAAGTTAGAGTCGAAAAAGCGAAGGAGTTGTTACGCTTGCACGAAAGTGGTGAGTTGCCGAATTTGGTTTTTTCCGATGAGCCGCCATTTGTTATCCAGCGATATGTCAACAAACAAAATGACCCAGTTTACTTGCCAGAGAAGTCCTTCGAAAATTTACACCTTCAGACGTCCATCAGAAACCAGGCAGCACCGATGGTGGTGGTTTGAGCCGCCTTAACCGACGATGGTCGCTCTCCGCTCGTATTTTTGGACCATGGCGTCAAAATTAATGCGATCGTATGCGGTGAAACTGTCTTAGAGGCAGTATTGAAGCTTTGGGCAAACAATCATTTCGGTCGGAGACCGTGGACATTTCAACAAGACTCGGCACCGTCTCACAAAGCGCGCGTCAACGAAGATTGGTTAAAAAACAATGTTCCACACTTCATTTCTTCGACACAATGGATTGCAAATTCTGCGAATGCAAATCCATTGGGTTTCTCTGTCTGGGGTATTTTGAAGGCGAAGGTTGGCACTTAAAAATACCAAAGTTTCGACCACCTCAAACAGGCACTTCGCCGGAAATGGGCCAAAATACCGCAGAGCCACTTGCGTGCAGCGTGCGATGCTTTCTTCGGCCGTCTCAAGGCCATTATTCGCGCCAAAGGTGGACATATTGAAAACTACTCATACAATTTGAAAATTGATGTATTTCCCAACATTTTTTGCTTTGGCAAAATAAAATTTAGCAAAAAATAAAAAAATTATAACATTTTAAAAAGTTGGAGTTCGAATCATTCACCCTGTAAATAAACCCACGCTAATACAAGACGTCATACCGCCAACACCCTGATAAGTACAATCTTGATATGCTCTCTATGGACTCTAGGCTTGTCGGACCGTTGTGTCATATCAGGTAATTTCTCGTACAATGACCACTCAAAATTACAGAAAAAATTCCTAAAAGAATCGTATGACATTACGAGAAATTCAATTGGAGCTGACTTTAACACCTTCTTTAGGAACTTTAACTGGTCATTATGCTTCCTCGATAACGCAAAAATGAATATATGCTGCAAGTGAATGAAATAAAATGCAAAATTTTTATGTTTTGTTTCATTTTAGCTTTATAAATTATATTTATTCTTAATCCTAAAATGTTGATTTACTTTTAAACCAAAAATAAAAAAAAAATAAAAATATCCTTCAGAGGTAACTGTAAAAAAGGAAAATGTGAAAGAAACCATCATTTACTCAATTTTGCAATTTTCTTGAGTTAATTACATTTCTTATTCTTTTTGGCATGCTTTCCACCAGTGTTTCAATATTTCCGTGCGGAATATTTGCCCACTGTTCTTGTATTCGCTCCAATAGATTGGCGCTCGTCTTTGGGTGGCTATCGTCGGCCACAAACCGCTTTTTTTCTAGAATCGCTCAGAGATTTTCAATCGGATTTAAATCCGGACTCTGTGATGGCCACTTAATTGTGTGAAATGGCTGCTCTCCAAGCCAGCTCTGGACCAATTTTAGCCGTATGTTTGGGGTCTCCGTCTTGCTGGAATATAATTTCCTAGACAGGATAAGCTGCTTCCTCCAGGAATTCTGGTAAATTTTGTTGCAGAATATCAAGGTATTGTTCTTTTCTCATTATCCCTTCGATTTTTACCAGCGGACCGACATTCCACGAGGTGTAACATCCCCACACCATCAAGCTTCCACCTTCATGCTTCATGGTTTCTTTCACCTGGTGCTTTTGGAGGCCATCTGAATAGAATCTACTGATTTTTGTCTCATCGGACCAAATAACTCGTTTCCAATCATCAATGCTCCAGTTTTTATGTTCTTTACAGAACTTAAGGCGAGCTCTAACATTTTTGTCGGAAAGCGCTGGCTTTTTTTGCTTAACAGCTACCTCTAAGCCAATCTTTCGTAAGGGACTTCTAGCTCTACACTCGCTGACTTTTTTGTTTAAGGCTTTCGCCGCCGCCTTTGGTATCTTGCATTCTCTTCCCCTCATCAAACGCTCCATTAAGCTCGCATCAACGTCCGTCAAAAGCCTTGGTCGTCCTGGATTGACATTACTTCTCTTTTTAACCAAAAGTACCAAAAGTTATCTTCGATAAAGTGAACGATGTCGGCGACGAACTTAATGCGACTCGATCCCTCGTACGCGATATTGAACATCACATCGCAACAATAAACAGCAAAATCGTTGATACACAAAACTTGCCGCAGCTTTACCAGAATGTTCCTTACAATACATCACTCATGGCTGAATTAATGGAACCTGAAGTGGATTCACGCTCACCCCACATATAAGTCATCTGCGGACGGTTCAACCCATTGATTCCTGCGAAGTTTCTTCCAACTTAACAGCAGAAAATATTTCTATGCCAGCTCCTCCAATCGCTGCCCCACGGAAGCTTATCAGTCATTTTAATTCAACTTGGACACCTTCCGAATGGCAACGTAGACTTGATAAGCTTGCTTCGAAGAATCAATTGGTCACTACGCTTCTTATCAAAGGCGCCCCCCCCAAACGCTGATGTTGATTGGATCTCAAATTTCTTCGAAAAGAAATATGGCATTACCATTAGCCACTGCAATTTGCTTCCTGCATCTCACCACAGAAGCAAGCGCAGCTTCAAGCTCAATCTTCCAACCAAGTACGAATGGTTATTCCATAATCCTGCCAGCAACAATTTCAATCTTGGAAAGATGCAAATGGTTGGAAAATACGCCCAAGAAGCAGGATAAAGCCCAGCAGTCCGTTATACCTAAACCAAATAAATAGTAAATAAATCCAATTTGCCAAGACCCTCCTCCTCTTCCCACAACAAACCCAGCTCTAATTGGAGTTTTAAAACAACAATTTTTCCTAATTTTAAGCCTCCCACCCAAACTCCACCCCAAATCAAGCCCCAACGTCAACGTGTCTCTTTCGACTTAACCCCTACAACTCAAACTCCTGCTACTCAAACGCCCTTTCAGTTCCATTCCTGGCCTCATCTGGAGTTCCACAAAGCCAACTCATCACTCGGCTTTATTAAACGGTGGTCCAAGGAATTTTCCAACCCGTATGTAACCAGATCTCTCTATATTACCTTTGTTCGCCCCCTGCTTGAGTATGCCAGTCAAGCTTGGTCCCCCTTTCACCGGGATCATGTTTCCCGAATCGAGGGTATTCAACGTCGATTCCTCCGATTTGCCCTCCGTGGCCTGCCATGGAACGACCCTTTAATCTTACCTCCCTATCAAGACCGCCTCAAACTTCTAAATATGAATTCGTTAGAAGAACGTAGGAATATTGCTGACGTTCTTTTCATTCATCGTCTTCTCTCAGGTTCCATTGACTGTGCATCCATTTTGAACTCCATTTCCTTCAATACCAACCCCCGCAATCTACGTTGTCCTCGACCCTTCTATCTACCGGTCCACCGCACCTCTTATGGCTCCAACGAACCTATCTCCCGAATGCTCCAAAAGGTCAACTCAAACCTCTCCCTTTTTCATTTCCACCTGAGCACTCCCCGTCTTAAACAAGATCTCCTCCATCACTTCCTTGGTCCCTAGCTCTTAAGTCTTTCTGTTAGTTTTTAAGCCAATAAATGGGGGCCTTAGCCCCCACCAAAATTAAATTTACAGTTATCTCTGAACGATTTTTTTTTGGCTTAAAAGTAAATCAACATTTTAGGATTAAGAATAAATATAGTTTATAAAGCTAGAATGAAACAAAACATAAAAATTTTGCATTTTATTTCATTCACTTGCAACATGTATTTATTTTTGCTCGCCACTGTAGATGTTACTGTCGATACGATCAAGGGACTATTCTCTTTGAAGTGAGGTCCCTAATCCCTTATCGGATGAAGGGTATCTAGAGTCTGTAATGCTTTAGTCTTGTAAGCCAACCCGATAGGGGATAGTATATCTCCCCTTTTTGAATACTGTGTAAGCTTTATCATCAATCCTACTCTCTAGGACCAATGTAGAGAGAGAAAACAACATTTGTCCAGCTCCTCTCTAAAAAAAATCGTCTTCTCTCTCCTCCTACGATTCACTGGACTAACGTTCCTTCTAGCCAAGTTCTTGGAAGCGCTGATAAACCCTTAGCTGATGAATTATGTCGAAACACGAAAATTTCTCAATGACTGGCAGCAGCTCTTTTTGCAAGAATGCCTACAGTTGGGATCGATGAACCTCCTTTCAATTAGACGGTTTCAAGTTCGATATCCACAAAATAAATACTGGTGTGCCCCAGGGTTCCGTTCTGTCACCGATACTTTTTTTTGAGCATTCATCACTCGTTTATCACTTTAAGCCAGTTTATTATTCGCTGGCGACAGCACTCTTTGCTTTTCGCATTCGTTCCTATATTGTGAAGAATCGGATGAAAAGTTGAAAAAGTATTTACGTCGCTAACGGCAGGCAAGTTGCTTTTAAGAAATTCTTGAACTCTCCCACGAGTTCACTGCTAGTTCATAACCCGAAGACTTCTCAGAATGCAGTGGGAATGCTGAATTCTTTGTAACAGTGAACTAGCTAAGTATAACTCAGAGGAGATTTTCTTGGAACCATGCAGTGTAAGGACTACTTTCGTCCTTGATTAGGCCCTGTATAGACAGTTGGGTTTCCTGTGACCATAAATGCCGGCAGACCCATAGATATTTCTGCTGTCCATAAGTTGGACTGTAGGCTACCTACTGACGTAATAACTAACCACATAAGTTTGTTAGACAGAAGTGACATAAAATCCTGCGACGCTTGTTGTGACACTGATAACACCACCGCGAAATTCTATCTCTATGAGTGTCTGGCCTACGCTCGTGTTAGTCTACACCTACTCGGCCTAGATATGGTGAATGCTGCTACTCTTGACACTTTATCACAGAAGCGTTTACCCATTTTTCTACGAATGATTGAAGAATTCCAGTAAAAGGACGAATTCTTTCTCTGAATACGAATTCTGTTATTAACGGTCCACAGATTGACCATAGTTCCAAAGCAATAGAGATGGAAATTCTAAACAACCTTAACATAGAGTTTATTTGGAGCACCCTACTATAGAAAGAGAATGAATCTAAATAATGTCAAGGGAAACAAAGCCAGCAACGACTTTTGTTTCTCAACGCCATCTATACGCTAATACATGTGCTGAGAGCATCTGTCAAACAGACCAATGGCGGGTCTCTGACTTGGTTTCCATTTTCTTTGCAAGATCAAGATTTTTGGTTTGTTCCGAACCCATCTGGTCACAAAATTAAGTAGTTTAAAAATCTTTGGAAATATTCGTATCTAGTTAACATTGCTTACGAGTATCTTATAACTAAAATATCGAATTGAAGAAAATAAGTAAAAAATCCAACTCACCATTTTGAACGGAATCCTCTCGCTCCAATAACCGTCTATTGACTTCATACTCCTCGTCATTGCCGCCACCCAATTTCCTCCAACTCTTGTTGAATGGAAAATATTCGAAAAGTTCACCCTTCTCAGGGGCACCATCACCACCGCCCTCCTTAGCCATATCACGTTTCACCTACACGCGCGTTAATTATTTTATCAATTAAGTTATAAAGAATTACAATCAAACTTCCGTCAAATGGTTAGCACACTTTATGATACCGGTATCACACCGACTTGATCACTTTTCGTCTTTTATCGTAAATCGTCCGCAAATTTTCGACGCCAAAGCACCGCGTAAAACCCCTCTAAGCCGTTGCGAATTGTTGAAATATCTGCGATAAAAATTATTCAAAAATAGTAAATAAAAAGTTGAAGTGGTAGGTCTGCTCTGAAACTGATTTTCGGGTCCAAATTCCAGCTTGTCAGTGGCGGATTAGCGACGGCGGGTAAGCCAAAGAAGTGTCACATTTTGTTTAATCAATGAGATAATATTCTTTCTTATTGAAATGTCATTCAGAAATATATGGAGGTGCTGAGGTTTATTCAAAACGCGTGCAGGTGATCTGCGTGTTTGCGGCTCGGCGTTGCGAAGGCCGATGGAAACCAGATAGACGACTTGGATTTAGTGACGTCCAGCTGAAATGGAGAAAGAATCATGCATTGCCAATCCCACTGCGGCTGTCTTAAAAGAATTGTTGTCATACCAGATACAACAGAAGTATCGGCACGGGATTTGACTCAAGATGTTGTGGGATTGGCTTATTTATTGAAGCTGAAATACCAGAAAAAGGAAGAGAGAAGCACCACATTGTTGACTCTATTTTATAGGAATTCAAAATTTTGGAGCGAGATCTGCTTGATATGTAATAGCTATTCAGCGTTCAATGCTTGGTTTGAACAAGTAGAGCAGCATATCGGTTTGTTATGCTCGTATTTCCCCAGAGAGATTCCTTTCGATAAGTTGTATCTGAACGAACCCTTATACAAGCCGGCCATGTGGGGTTTTAACCAGTCTGGCGTTCTGTGGTTCAAGTGAAGTGATTCTGTAGGACTTTACTATACCAGAATGCAGTGCCTTGACCCAAAAATCCTACAATTGGGGACATACTGGCGTACGAACACCTTAAAAACAGTCGATAAGGGGAAGTTGGTCAAAACTGCGGAAGTCCAGAGTTCCCGATGAAAGAAGGGCTACAAGAGCTACAAGGCTCAAGAAAGAGACTACCTAGCGAAAGTGACCGCAATGCTGATAAAAATTGTTGAATAGTCGCCACATGAGTATCATCATCAGGAGCATAAGATCAGCACTGATGATGAAGGTTCAACCGGACAGAAATCTTTCGGGCTTCCTGAAATATTGCCTGGAATACCCTTCTGCGATGGCAAATGGGCCTTGTAGAACCAGCATTGGCCAAATAATGCCGGTTTGCGGAAATGCGAGATGTGCCTCTGCAGACGAACACTGATTGTAAGTCCTTCTTCAACGCCTCCATATGGCGAATCCTTGGTGTTTCGAAGTTTGAAAAGATGGGGGCCTACGGCTTTCCTTGCATTCCTTAGAATTCCATAGCATTCCTTTGAAATGGCAATATGCTCATCAGATATTGGTTGGATTTTGGAGCTTCAAGACCCCTTTTGACAATCGAAAAGAGGGTCTTAAAAATTCTAGAACCTCAGACGTCCTACATGTAAATGAAATTTTATGCTGTGAACACACATTCAACGCTCCGAAAGTGGCAAAAGCTTCCTAGTCTACTCTGGGAAACCAATGAACACAACTCGCGCGTATGTGGGAAATCTCTTAATTACCCTTGAGTTAAAGACAGCCCTTTGTCCTATTGACGGAAACCTTTAAAGGTTAGGTCGGGCATGTAACCATTCTCAAGATTATGATGGCAAGCACGGAGAGCAGTTAGTGTATAGATCGTGAATGGAGATTGTAATGTGAAGCTGACTGACGAATGCACCACGTTGAAACATGTGATAGAACCACAAGGCTTCGCGGATAAAAGAAATGAAAACGCCGGAAGTTTTGTTGGCTTTTACTATGTCAACCACCTAGTCATTGGAGACTGTTTGACCACAAAGACTGCCACACCGATCACTACCATTAGCCGACGCTATCGAGATTGCGTCTAAGTGTCTGTAAACAAATGTGGATGTGCCATCTGAATAGGGAGGGCCAATGTCTAATAGTAGGTACATCTTCACACTTACTTAGGATACCCAAGTGCAATGCTGAAGGACTACGGAATCCCAAGATAAGAGACCGGGTCTCCACAAATGCTTCGCTCCTGAGAGCATCGACAACTACTGCAAAACCGTGAAAAATTGTTTATGCCCGTGGCAAACACCATTGTCGGCAGAAGGCAAAAGAGCGCATTTCTTACGGCAGACACGTGGAGACAGGTGGATGAAACTCTTGGATTCAGAGCACGGATTGCAGCGGGTTTAGCAATAGAGTGTGCCAAACTAGAATTTATGTATCGCATGAAGAAAGTAAAAGAAGTACCGCGAGTGTAAGACTTTGGCTATATCGAAACACCGAGCCCCCGCCCTATTATCAAGGCTTCGCCCATCAATGACGTTGTCTAATAAAAAGCGGGGTCAGAGCATATTAGTGGTCTTATCGTAAACATCTTCAGATCACGCCTCCGAAGGTTGCTTCGATTTGATCAGTTACAAGTTGCCAGTCATAGGTCTTGTTGGCGGCAGGACCACCGGTCCTGGAGGTAGGCCCCCTTATAGGAGCGTCATGGTGGCTGTGGTTTAAACCCAAAGTCGCGGAAAGGGTCTTCCTGTTGGTTTGACCCAATGTAGAGTAGCAATAAGTACTGGATGCTGTAACCCTAAGAGTAGCAAGAAGTTTTAGATCGGCCTTGACCCATACCAAGGGTGGAACTTGTGCCTCCAACACAGCACAAGTAGGTAAGCGATGGCAAGGCGTATCCTTGCTCCTGTGGGTGTATGGGCATCCCGTAAGTTTAAGTCTACACGACGGGTTTTTACGTTAAAAACCTAGAGAGTATATCGAAACACCAAGTCTGAAGAAGCAGCAAATAGGTATGGCAGCACGACGGTTTATAGAATTACTAAGGAACTCACTGGTGGTCAAAGTTCCAAGTGTAAGAAATAGTTGGAAATCTGCTCACTTCGAATAACGAACAGCTTATCAGATGGAGGAAACCTTTTACGGCAGTGCTTAACCATTCAAGCAACAGCGATTTATATCAAACCTCCGCTGTGACTTTCGCAGTTACAAAAGCCCGTATTCGCACCTCCTACCCCAGTAAAGTTGGAATTATGTCAGCGAAAAGAGTACTGAAAACGAAGAAGGCAGCTGCCATAAACACTCCCCAGTGGAGCTCCTTCAAGTCGTGTCCAACACTTTGGCGAAAATCCTACAGACTCTTATTGGAAAAGCAGTTTAAACCGAAGCCTTCTTTCCTCAAGATAAGAAGATGGAAATCATTGCTATGCTGTCCAAAAAGGAAAACCTGAAGGAATCTGTTCTTCCAACTGCGGCTTAACTTACCATATAGCAGGATCTGAAAGAACATCTTTATACAACGCTGGACACCAAATAGTCAGGCTTTCGAGCTGGATGCCTCTTCATCGACACTTTACGTATCTCCGGTACCTTAGTTGTTCATCGACTTCGAGAACATGAATCGAGATGCTATATGCCGATCCCTTTATAGGAGAGGTATACCACTATCATAGTAAGTGTAAGCTCTTAACCGAGTGTTAAGTTCGCGGTGGCAGTTTTTCGTCACTGCTATTCCTTATGAAATCAGTGATATGATCCGGACAGTTTCGTCTAAAAGAAAAATGGGGCTGAGATAGACTATAACATGATATCTTGCTTTGCAGTCAAAGGCGAACAAAATCGGTCTCAAAATAACTACGATTAAAAGGAAGGTCCTTAGTACTTCAATTTTATAGAATAACATCAGCGCCACTCAGTTTATCTTTGCTGGACCGTAATTCGAGAAAATTAGCAGATGTACGGTCTTTGGAGAAGGTAGTACCAACGTTGATGTGGACACCAGAATTCGCAAAACAAAAGTTTCGGTTGGTATGCCCTCTTAAATCCAGAGAAAGAATGTTTTCAACATAAAAACCAACCTGAGACTGTTCCGATTAAACCGTGGAAATCGTGCTGCTCTATTTTTTTTTTTATAATTTGCGCGCGCTCAAGGGATTAAGTACCGTTAAAATGTTTACACATAACGCGGGCGAACGAAAATCGGGTTGGATGGAAAGAGAGGTACCGCTGAACGTTGGTTTTAAATGTTTGAAGGTTGTAATGACTAGGAAATAAAGAGCTAGACAGGGCATTCCATAAGAGAGTTGTACGGCTTAGGAACGAATCACGATATTTTAGAGTACGTCCGAAAGTGGACTTGAGGGTATACTGATGAGAATTCATAGCGCAGTATCTGGAATATGACCAACTTCGTCACTAGGAAGATGCAAACCTCAGTTACGTCAAAATCGGAGAAAAAAGTGGAAGTGCATTGGTCAGGACTTACAACATGAAAGAGTTTCATTGCGATGTACGAAGGTGAAAGTGCCGTCTTAGATAGACATGGAGAACCACAGTTAAGGAGGAATTTAGACTTGGAAGAGTTTTTGAGCCACAAGAAAGATATTCTCAGTTCTAGCGATCAAAAGGATAGCCTGCATCTCAGAGATTCGATAATGCAGACCTTTCCATAAGCCATGAGGAGATCATTAAAAATGACGAGCCAAAGAAAACCGCATGATTGGTAGCGCTGCTAATGGACTCGTCTCAGCCACTTGGCAAGAAAGAATATTAAAGATCTGATTTTTTGCTTTGAAAAGCCTTTAGAAAGGCGGTTGCGATGATAATATGGACAATGTAGACGAACACTGCGATGAAGAAAGACCAACGAGCGAAATCTCATTGCAGTTAAAGTATAACTCACGTGGTCCAATTTGACTAGACTCATCTTTTTCCTGTCTACAGCTCAACATGCCCAAAAAGGAAAGACGGTGGACACAGCTCTACATTCACTTGTTAGCCACATCGCACAATCCCCATATTATAGAGAGGACACAATGGTCGCCTTACTGGACATAAAAGGTGACATTAACGAGGTCAACGCATCCAGAATAACAGTGGCGATGTCAAATCATCTGAAGACAAAAGACTCGTTTGGAGAGTTGATCAGTCTTATGCTAAATAGCAGGATTATCAACTCCAAAAGATGTGTCAGGAGAGGTTAGCTGCTATAGCCACCTCAGGACAGCATCTCAATAATACTAAAGAACCCTTACAAAAAAATCTTAACAGATTAACCTATCCTTCCTCAATCAACGGTACCAGCTTAGTTTTTTTTCAATACAGTGAATTATCTGGGTGTTATTTTTGATGGGACACGAAACTGGAAACCTAATATTCAACAAAGAATAAAGAGAGCTACAATAGCTTTATTCTCTTGCAAAAAACCCACAGAGAACAAATAGGGCCTTCAACCTCACATTACCTCCTGGATGTACATCTCGGTTATACTCATAGATACTCACTTACGGGATGGTTGTCTTGTGGACAGCCTTGGACACTAAAGTGAACTGAAGCAAAGTCCAAAGGATCAGTATGTCAGTGCATAAGCGGAGCCTTATGTGCTACTGCCTCCGCGACATGGATATTCTGTTTCACTTGATACCCCTCGATATCTTCAGCAGGCAAGTAGCTGCTAATGCGCCTATTTGCCTTAAAGTGACTACACAGAAGACAAATAAATTATTGGGCCACGCTAATATTCTTAACACACTCGGAATCCTAACAGAGAGCATAGACTACATTATGTCCCAACATTGGTTTGATAAAGACTTTCATGTAATCATCCCCTCTAGATCTTTCTGAGAGAAAATGTTTTCATGGACGACGAGTCATTCCATTTCTACAAAGACGGATTCAAGATTGATGGCGGGTTGGTGGGAGTATTTTCTCAGATAAGCTAACCTAAGCCTCTCCTTCCGCTTTCCAAATCACTGTAGCGTATTCCAGGCGGAAATTTTGGGGATTAAAGAAGTCGTGATATTTGCAAGGGAAATCCGCATCTTTTCGGATAGTCAGACCGCTATTAAGTCTTTGGACTCAGTCTGTCAAAATTCTAAAACCGACCTAGACTCCCGATCCTCTATCAGGGAGATGCCAAAGCAATTCAACATTCACCTTTGTTCAGTGCCGGGCCACAGAGACATTCCAGGGAATTGTAGGGCCGACGAACTCACCAGAATTGGAACCACTCCACGTATCCAACCTGGAAAAGGTGTCATCGACATACCAATAGCTATGTGTATTAGGTTGATGGATGATAATAAAAGAACAAACCTTATGTGGACTGTTGAATCAATCTGTCCAGCAACCAAACAAATCTAACCAAAACTGGATCTGAATCGCTCTAACAGGAGAAAACATCCCTCCACCGGCTCTGTATATATCCAGCTCTCTTCCAAAGAAGAAGACTCCAGTTAAAAGCTTTCTTCTGCAATAACTTAAGCTATCAAAAGCAATATACCAGCTTTCTATGTGTCGTCAGAAGCTCAAATTGGTTCCAAGAATGGGAGGCTCGCAGATCCATGTGGCATCACAATGGGCCACTATGCCTAAGTGGGTTGGTTTTATCTAACAGCTTAAAAGAAGACCAATTCCAAAAGGAATGAGGTAAACCAAGAACCTGAATTTTGGCGGCGAAAAATATATGTCCTTTCTTTAATCTTGCCTTCACATGTGTAGGAGAGGAGCACGAAAAGAATGGGCCAACCCTGAGTGGATAAGCAACTCTGTGCCTGCCGCTGAGAACTACAAAATTTGAAATCTTCATGTCAGATGAACTTGTCCGGCCATTTGATATATATATCACGGGACAACTCAACAAAACATAGAATAAGCTGGCCTATCTTCACACTCTGAACCCTGCACTTGATACTGAGAAGTCGAAAATCTGTCTACAAGTCATCGCCCTACCGACAGATGCTATAATTTTTGCAAATGGCAGCAAATTTCAATTCTACTTTAAAATCTGTGAAGTAAACAGATACAAAATACGCGTCAATATAACATGAATCGCTATACTCCGCGTGAATTTCGGCGCGGATTTCCCGGTCGTCCAACACCAACTAGGCAAACACTACGACGTTTAGCCACTCGCCTAGAAGAGTATGGAACAATACGAGATGCTGCCAGGTCTGGCGGGCCCCGGAGCAGTCGTTGTGCTGAGAATATCGCAGTTGTGGTTGAAAATGTCGCAGAGGACCCCGCAGTATCCCACGCAATTAGGCATCAATCGGCGGTCTTTACAGAGAATTTTGATGAAAGACTGTAACATGTTCCTTTACAAAGTGCAGACAGAGCAACGGCGCATACTCCACGAGCCACAACCGAAATTTTGAGGCGTGCATTTCCGGGTGGCCTAATCTCTCGTTTTAGCGATTTGCTCTGGCCGGCAAGATCGCCTGATTTAACCGTTTCAGACTTCTTTTTGTGGGGTGTTATCAAGTCACGAGTCTATGTCAACAAGCCTCAGACTGCTCAAAGAAAATATCCGTCATGAATGCGAGAATCTATTGCTGAAAATTTTGGCAAGAGTGATGCAAAATGCTACAAATCGGGCCCGAATGGTCATCAATTATGGCGGCGGCCACTTAGCCGATATCATTTTATCAACTTAGTAGAAAATAATATAGGACATCAAGTAAACACAATCCAAAAGTGGAATCAAGGTTTTTCATTCACAAAAAATATGACAGCTAAAGAACATCAGATGACAACTTTTCCGCCGCCTTGTATTACAATATCAAACAAACAAAAGTTCTTTAGAGTTCAATAGGTTAAAGACGACTCTCGCTGTTAACTGCGGTCTTCCACCACGGGCGCTCTGTAAAAGCGAAAGCTTGCTTCACTATGTTAAATTCACTCTCACTTGAACAGTGGGTTTGTTAGCATTCATAAGCTACGAAATGGGTAAAGGATTGTACAGGTTCATCATTGCGTCAGGTTATCTCGTTGGATTGCAATGCCAATAATATGAGCCTCATCACATGTTGCGATGCTGGTGCTCAGAGTACCTTCTGGACCTGTAAATCGGCATTTGGTATGGAAGAAGGTCCTCATATAATTGACTTAACCCGATATAAAAGTAAGCTAAAGACCATCAGAAAATTCCGACTAACTAGAAAAGGTTGACAGATCCCTGTGAGGCTCTTTACAACCTGGCCGGTGCCCTCACCAAATGTTTTCAATTTACATGCCCTGCAAGGAAAAACCCTTGCCCATTACTACTTGGAACGCAAGCCTACAACGAACATATAAGGAAACCAGAAAGGATGTAAACAGGTCATTTAAGACTAATTTTGAGGACCATTAAGTCAGTTCCAAAGAACTTTGGAGAAAGACTGCGAAAAGACTGAAACATTGAAGTCCTCCAAATGGATGGTCAAACGGAAAATTCACAGAAAATCTGATACCACCAAGCCAAACCCGGAGCTCTCAGTCTCATGATCGAGGCTCATTTCTCAGAGTACCTGATCTAAACCCACTCACAACCAACTCCTATCACCGAAGCTTCAAGTGTGCCAAGCATCACACGGCTGTTGTGATGGTTAGAGCTTCATCCGTCATTCATTGGCACCGGGACGTCATTGATGGCTTCAAATCGTCTGGCATCTATGACATATTTGCAGTTGTAGCAAAAAGTCGTCGTTGCTACCCTGACACTTGCCACATACCGAACCCCTGGTCAACAACGAGAATACCTGCCATACCGAAAATTCTCAAAGATGACTAATCGACACGATTGCTGATTTCTAATGTGGTGCTAGGTTACAACAAAACACCACAAAATACAAACATTTCTATACACTAGGCGTAGCCACTAACTAGAACAATAAAATTAGGCAAACAAACTTCTTGAACTTTATGCGTAACCGCGCGAATTTAGGACAGAATAAGCAGCAGTCATTGAATTCTCATTAACCTTTTCCGCTGATTTCAATTTAAACTGAAGAAAGTTCCGCACCTTGTTCCGCATTTCATTTCATGAGAATACCTGAAGTGGAAGAATTGGTAAACAGCGTAGATGACATAACTTAATGCCAATGCGACAGTACAAAGGTGGCAATAACAACAAGATGAGCTCCTCATCTCAATATTCACAAGCGGACATGGCGATCTACAGAACTGTCGATTGAATTAGCCATATTGCATTTGGTATTGCCTACGTGTTCCGGATTTCTAGGACTTCTTGGAGCCCAACATCGATGCGGATCAATATTCTCGACTGAGGATATTCAAAGCGGCTAAACAGTTTACTCTCAATGTCACTGAAAAGCTACAATCGCTAGAGACCGATGGCAAATCGCAGAATATTTCAACAAGTTTTCCCAAAATGCAGGACACTAGTTGCCACAATACCAGACACTTTCCAATTCATCATGAACATGGGCTTCCCGGTCTAATCTGATCTGAAGATACTCTAGTGGTGGGTGAGCACATACACCGAGTCGTTAAGTACAATAGAGATCCGCATGCTCGATACTCATTGCCCGTATTGCAATCATATTAAAGCGGCCGCACAATCAAGTGCGTCTATAAGACACTCGCGGCTGAGCTAATGCAGATTAGATCGGTTTCCGGAAGAGATATCGCTATCAGCATCGATAGCCAGGCAGCACTCAAGGCAATGGAATCGACCAGCATCAATAGCTGATACAGTCAGGGGCTGTAGCACGGTACTCAAGCATTATGCAGTCAGAACCGGGTGCCAAGACACTGCGATATAAAAAGAAATGAATAAGTGGATGAGCTTGCAAGAAAAAGAGGGCTACTCGATAATAGTGAGGTTGCCAACATCAAACCACCCCTTCGCATAGTCAGGGGTACTATCGAGGAAAAAATCATAAAGACTGCCAACCTAAGGTGATCAGGTCATGAAGGGCACAGGGTATCCAAGGCTCTCTGGCCACTTTTTGACTGTAAAAATGGGAGTTAATAAAACTAAACAGGGATGAGCTTAGAACTGTAATAGGAATGCTGGCAGGACACTGTCGCGTAGTCGAAAAAAAGATTTTAGGGAAATACTTTTTCAAAAATCTAGAGGAAATAGAAGGCACGAATTTCAAAGGCCTTCTTAGCTTTTGCGAAGAAATTGAATGTCTCATCAGCGGGGCTGCTTAAGTATTTACCCTTTGAATATATATTCAACTGGTTCCACAGGGATCGCAATGGGCACGTTTTGGTGCCTAGTATTTGCGTGATGGCATATCCATCACAACTCCTGTTTTAATCTAAGCATGTGGTACAGGATCCTGGCCCGTCTCATATACAACAGAACTGCAGAGGTCATAAACAGCATAGTTACAATTGCACAAGCTGGTTTCCGTCCAGGTCGCCATTCATATTAAATACGCGTTCGAAAATAAACTGAAAACAAGTGCTGTATTGATAGACCTTATAGCAGCTTATGATACAGTCTGGCGTACAGGTATGATTTTCAAACTTCTTAGAGTGGTTCCATGTGTCAAGGTAGCTAACCTCACAACCAACATGCCCAGTAATCGGTCATTTCCAGTATTCATCAATGATAATGCGAGCAAGGCCAGGCAACTCAATAACAGTCTGCCTCAACTTGTACATCCAATAAATTCACATATGCAGATGACCCTAGTTACTATGTTACCACACAGAGATATAGAACAGCCATAGTAGAGCCTTTAGGGAAAGTACTTCAGAAAATGGAGACTAACACCCAGACTAACAAAAACTGAATCCTCGTGTTTCCATCTAAATAGTCAAGTAGCTTACCGTCCACTGGAGGTCCAACTTTAACATTTAAACTGCATTGCCAAAAATCTGCAAATAAAACTGAAACCAGAAACAACCTGAACGAAAAACTAGCATATAGCTCCAGAAGTGCCTCCCCGAACAAACTGCCTACAGCCACTTTTGGCCTGGTATACTCAACTGCTGAACTTGGAGCTCCCATATGGTTGAACAGTGCTCATACCAAGTTGATGGATAGCCAGGTTCATATCGCAATGCGCTTAATTACCGGAACGGTAAGTTCAACTCCTATCCAGTGGATCCGAGTGCTGAGTAACATGCCCCCACCCCCATTAAGACGTCAAAATATGCTTGTTAGAGAATATATCATCACTGAAACCATCAAAAAGATTAGCCAAAAGGCTACAGGACTCCAACTTCAACGTCAAAGTGGAATGGACAAAAGCTTGAAGAGAATTTTCAGCATCAGACAACATTATCCCCGATTCCACCACCGCGTACCTGGGTTCCAATTACGAAGAGCTGCGGTATGGATTCAACTCAACAGGATAAGAACCAAACACAGCCGCTACGCTGACTTTTTAATCAAATGGAGCACAATACGAGTACAAATCATGGCTTAGATAGAGATCCATCGGAAAGGCCGAGGTCAATCATATCAACCTCTGATCAATATAGTGAATCGATGCTTATGGCCACTATACATTTCATACTCAACACTACCAGAAGAGAAGACTTTATAAACCTACACAGGTTTAACTGGGAAATCTTCATCAGGGTATTGGGTAAATCAGCGGTGACATTTTCACCACAGTGACTATACGTCCCATGTCCACGACAAAAATAAGTCCGATCAGTCCCTTTAGCAACGCAATAATTGGAAAGCTTTTCTACACGTCAAGATAGAGAGTCCACCTACAACGACAAGGATACAGGAACTCGTGGAAAAGGTTCTCCGGGTCTATCAAACCAACCAGCGAAGCGTCTTCTATAAGGACAATTCCGGCCTAGGCGCTATCATTGACATCTACTATAAGAAAAGTCAATGTGTCCTGGGCTGGTTTTCATGAAGAGATACTATGTAGACATCCTTAGGAACACTCATTTTTTTGGCCGTACTCCGGCAGTAGGTAACAAAAGCCTTCGCTCTTCGTAAAGCATCAGAATTGTATAACAACAGCGATATTGCAGAAGTTTCCGGAAACAATTATCCTAACGCGTAAGCAAATTTTCACTCAATGTTTTAGGCTAGGTATAATCGATAAACCTGGTGGGAATTTCTTGTTATTTTCGTCCTTAACTCAGGGAAACTAAGAAACTTAACTTTAACAGCATACAGATCGCAAGACACGGCACTTTATAGCCACCGATAGAAACATCCTCCCGCTTGAAGGTATTCACCCTCAGGTAAGTCTACCCAACGTGGAAAGTGCGTAGAATCAACTCGCCTTTCCAGATCAGAATCACTACATGGATTCGCTGAGGAAGTCTACGTGATTAGCTTTACTCACCCCTCTGACACTTTGAGGACCAAGATATCTTCGTTACATTGAAATGGAATCGGGCAAAATGTTTTTCCGTTCTAAGGGAAAGGCTCTGTAACCCAATAGCTTAATAGCAGACGCTCAAGGGGTTAAGGTACCCTTAAAATGTTTCTACACAGAGCGAGCGAAGGAAATTTAGGGAGGAAAGAAGGATAGGTACCGACGTGCGTTGGTTTTAAATGTTTGAAGGTTATAATGACTAGGAAATAAAGAGTTAGGCAGGGCATTACTTAAGGGAGTTGTACGGCTTAGGAACGAATCACGATATTTTAGAGTATGTCCGCAAGTGGGCTTGAGGGTATACTGATGAGCATTCATAGCGAGACGTGTGTTATGATTAAAGGTTTGAAGGGGCGGAATGCTACTGCCGATTTCTATGGACCACTGCTGGTGGAAATAGCGGTAAAACAGAGTGAGACACGAGACATTTAGTCGGTGTTCGAGGATGTCCATTGACTGAGTGATATTGGTATCACCTATGAGTTTTATCGCACGCAGATGCAGAGATGATTTAGGCGCACCTGACCAGATATGAGCATTGTACTCCAATTTTGGGCGGATGAATGCCTTATATATTGAGGCCAGATCAGAGGGGGTAAAATATTTCTTACATCGCTTGAGGTAACCAAGATATGTAGCAGCATTTTTGACGACATCGAATATGTGGTCATTCCAACATAAGGTGTCACTGACACGCATACCGAGAATGGAAAGTTTTTCGGTTTCGACGATGTAAGTGCCATCCATGGATAATGGCTGAGTGTTTAAATTTCGCTTTAATGACAGCAGACAGCATTGTGTTTTGGTAGCATTAAATTCCACTCTATTGATAGTTGCCCAATTGGTTATGCTGTTGATATCGAAATTTAATGAGCTTAACATACGCTGCTGTTCCCGTTCTACAGCCGAAGAGCAGGGACGTGAGTCCGGGAACGAATATGAAAAGCAGAGAGTACTGTCGTCAGCAAAGGAATATATTTGATTAGAGGTAGCAGACAAGAGATTGTTGATAAAAATTAAAAAGAGTGTCGGAGACAGAACAGAGCCCTGAGGCACACCAGCATTTATTTTGTGAATATCAGACTTGAAACCGCCCAAGACAACTTGAGTTGAACGTTTGGAAAGGTAATTTCTAATCCATTGAAGAAGAGAATCACCGATCCCAAAAGCAGGCATTTTCGACAAAAGAGCTTGTTGCCAAACTCTGTCAAATGCCTTATAAATATTAAGTGCAACTATCTTGCCTTCGCCAGATTGATGTACGCTTTGGTTCCACTCTTCGGTGAGCCATGCCATCAGGATCACCAGTGGACCTATTGCTACGAAAACCTGTGCTGCTGGTCATTAAGAAGTTTTCGTGTTTAGGGATATTTCATTGGTTGACGGTTTATCAGTGTTTACCTGACCTTGGAAAGAAGGGACAAATGCTGTTTTTCATTTTCTCGGAAAGAGCCCTAAAGAGTATGATTGATGAAAAAGCTTATGCTGTGGTTTTCGCCAGCGTGGAAGAACACCTCTTCAGAAGAAGGGGAGATATACCAGCTGGACCAGCGGATTTGTGATTGCTAAGATCTGTAAGAACTCTTGCTACTACACAAGTGCGAAAGTGCATTCGTCCCAGAGTGACTGAGTGCAAGCAACAGTACTTACGACTGATAGGAGTCAATCTTTTGAGAGGCAATTTTGGAGTCTTTACTAGAAGGAAATGCATCCCTTCATTCCAGCATACAGGGATCAGAGAATCTGAGCCTAGGAGCTACCTACGACCTACCACTATTATAATGCCGGGGTCGGAAATGCAGCTTCCTTTTCTAGTAAAAAAACGTGGGGTTTCAAACCGGCTGTACAACAATAACTTTATACAACGATTGTGAGACCGAGTCCGATTTGCTATTCTCGTGGAAGCATTCAAATCTCACGAAAATCCGTTTGACATCCTGCATTGGAATTCCAGGGGAGAACAAGACCATGATCCGTGACATTTCACTAGATCTATACTGCAGCCGTAGGTTGCCCAAACCGGAAGGCGAACCTAAGATCACCAGTAATCTGTGGCAACTCTTCAACACTCTTTCGTTAAAAAAACTGCTTCACCCCGGTCAAGAACGAATCAATTGATTTCAAGGCCGTCAAGAAGCCTTCCCTTCAATATTTTTTAAGGAATGAGTGTGGGACCGGTGTGGGATCATCCCACATCAGTCATCCTTATTTGAAGTCGGCAAAGGATTGGATTAACTGCTCCTTTACGAATAGATTGGATATTTCTTCTTCATTATCTAGAAAACAACTATTCGGCAGGAGATCAAATCTGGTCTATACGGACAGCTTTAAGGGTTCCGAACTTCGCGATAATCACATCAAAGATTGTACAAACCAGCAGGGATTTCTGGTAAAAACTATGTTCCAGGGTACATGGGCATTGCAGGCAATGAAAGAAAGTGCAGGTGAGAAAGTTGTTGGTCCTCATCTTCGTAAAAGTCTTATTAAACGAAGCCAATAGAATAACTAGGACACTTTGGCCGACATATAGCAAGAAGATATCACACTCAAGAGTACACACAGCGACTTCCGCAAAAGCTGTGATCTGTTATGCGACTGTACAGCTCTCTCCGAGGGAAGAATGAGAACTCTTGGAAGTTTCTTCTATATAAAGTTAAAGACTGACGAAACACTAGCTAAGGAACCTCCAGAGATTTCTACCGTTGTCTGGGCAGTTCCAATCTGGCTGTCTCCATTCAAAAACCAGTCGCACCATCGTATGCGTGCAATGAACTCCCTGCTGGTTTAAGTGAGCTCCTGAAGGATAGCAACTGAGATTGTTTGATGTTTTATAAAGAACGGTAACGATCCCAGTGATATTACTGATTTGATGTAAGGATTTGAACAAGATTGCTTTCGATCTGCCATTCTGCAAATGCAGTACATTTTGTCAGCAGAGACACGTAACATTGGCGAATAGAAGTGTCTCCATCCACGCCGTATCACTAATCGAACGAAGAGTTTTGCCCACCGCTGTTGGCAGCATCTTAGTATACCTCAGATCGCGAAAAATAGAGCGGGGCACATCAGAGACGATCCAAGTTTCGTATAAATTTAAGAGCATGTTGGTGGATTGATTAATTTAGGATTGTAAGAGTACCTACATACCATGCACTGAAAACCTCGTCTAGAAATGACTGCATTGAATCTCGCATGGTTAGGTGAGAACCATTGGTGAATACAATTAAAATCATAAGGGCTAGCGATTTCAATGGCATAAATTACGTTGCATGCTAATTCATTTCTTGTAGCCTTGAGCTGTAACACTGAACATGCACAGTTATGACAATGACATTCATAGAACGCAAGTTGCAGGGGCAGATTCCTGAAACACCATTCTCACGAAGCTACACTTGACATATGAACCCGAGTCAATAGACTAACTTAAGCGCCGTTGCTTCATCATCCCTATTTCTGGAATTCAAATCAAGCACGGAAATTTTGCAAAAAACAGAAAAGAGCTGGAGTTAAGCGATATACCCCGTATGATCCTTGAAAACAGATTACCGTCTTGACCAGCGACTTATAGGGTTTTTCACTTCATCTGTCTCACAATTAATGCCTGTTTCACACAAAACGCCCTGACATGAATTCCAACTCCGAAACTGAACTCACGTTAAACCATCTAAGCAAGACCATTCGAGTATAACAAATAACGTGACACTGATGACGCACTGATGACAACTTTTAACGCACTAAAAACGTCGTTTGGTTACGCTTAACGCTTGAATAATTGTCCTCCCAATGGATGCACGTTCCAATTATTATCTTTTTTTTTTTTTCTCTAGACCTTAGACTGCTGTTCTAGTAAACAGAATTGTTAAGGTGTTTTCTCACAGACTCATATACTCGTAGTCACAGATGCATGCACTCCGAGATACTCGTACACTTTGAGAATATAAAAATAATATTCGTAAGCATGTATCTTTCAAACAATTAAACACTTGACAGTGTTTTGTTTTTATCTATCACTGAAGGCGTGTATACAAAACACTTGTCTTCTAATCAAAGCAAAAAAAAAAATTCATCAAACTTTGGCGGTCAGTTTTTGAAATTTTTTAATTGCAGCGCGTAAATATTATGCGAGCACACGTCACTTTTGTTGGCGGAAAAAACACTAAAACAATCCTTCAGAGTGGTCTGTCTTAAATACCCTCGGTCCAGAGTTGCACAAAAATTATGAAATCTGTAAACTTCAATAACCTTGTGCGTCCTTATCAAACTACCGCGGATGCCACGAAATGCCAAAGAGTTTGCCAAAATAATTCGCCACACCGGAAACACCGATAAGGACAGAGCTCTAAAAAGGCGCACGAGCTCGAAAAACAACCAAAAACAACCAAAAACAATCGAAATCAGCTCGATAGGTAGTTAAACTCTTTTAGTAGCGCAATTCGCGCGCGTTCAAAATTCGCAACAACTTCATAGATACGCGACCAATAATAGACGTATCACAATATCACTATCAGACGGCACAGCCAACAGTCAACCGTTCTATGATCTTACTATCGCGATACTGCTGCGGTAGCAATGGTCGTCAGATGGCTAGAGCTCGCGTGAAAGCGCATTGATTAGCACTATTAGGGGTACGATGTACAATCTATGAAACGACATACGACTACGAGTATCTAACCTATAGCAGCGCCACATTAGTAGCTTGCGGCGCAAAATATAAAGAGGCTTGGCCCACTGGCCATCGATAAATAAATCGTCACGTCGCGTTGGTTGACTTTTTGAAATACTCGTAAATCGTGTCGAATGGAATGTATGCTCCTTTGGGCTTTTCAAGTCGGCCGCCACCGGTCGTGCTCCTAAGACTCCACCAATCACCATAACCATCACCATCACCACTTGCCGCTGTTACAATCGCCAGCGTTAGCTTTTGGAATGTTCGGTGAACAAACGATTTTGGTGGTTAACTGAATTTGCTTATCAAAGTAACACCTCCACTTCACTTCACTCCACTCCAATGTTCAGAATTGTAATTCACAGAAGTAAGTGTGAGATACTCGTACTCGTACAGTAGGCTACACTGGTGACGATGAAACAACAACACGACGACATTTGGTTCGGTTCGAATGCGCTGCACATTTATAGATATGCGAACTGTGCACCCCCGCTGGATTTGGTTTCGTTCGGTTCTAGAGGTTGACAGTTCGCCATTCGTGTGCTTCATGTTGTCGTGGTGTAAATGGAACGAGCCTGAGAGCATGGTCGAGAGCAAAAGTTGAGGGTTATTCGCTTATGCTTGTCATGTTATTGTAGCTCTAGTAGTTGATGTTGTTTTTGCTGTTGTTACTGCTGTTGTTGTGGTCGTGTTTATTTGTTTTAGAAATATGTGAATGGAGTGGACTCAATTGAGTGGAAGCGGGCGCTGGTGGAGGACTAGGCCATTTGGCGAGGATTGGCGCTATTTTATTGTTTTTAAATGTCACAAATGTACTCGTGCTGTTGAAGTGGTAATTTATGCAAATTTCGGCGGCATTTATGCGCGGTTTTGGAATTTCGAAAATTCCTCGGGTCACTGGAGTTTTTGTAGTGCCTGTTTATCCAATGGAACTCTACTATTTGAGGAAAATTTATATCCATGAAGAAAAAGGTGGGATTCCTTTCAATTTCAGGAGCGGCATAGTCTAAAAATTAGCATAAGTTCTATTGGGGACAGTGAACCTTATGAAGGGTCTACTTGTAGCAAATGAGCTGTCAAAGATATAGCGACTACTGCACTTAGAGTTCCTCCTATGTGAGTATGCTACCTCAGCTGAAAACGAACGTCCTGCGATGTATTCTTGAAAATTATGTTTAATCTCTCAAAAATGACTTACAAAACCAACATCGATCTGAAGACGCGAGGGAGGAAGTACAAGGCGTTTTAGTATTCATAGTGGTGCACCAGTTTGATGCGATGGGAAGCTGGTATAAGGCGACAGACAGCTTGGCACACAAAACTTACATTCAAATGGACTCTTTCATATCTGCAAAAGGTGAATGACTTCGAGCTTCCACCAGATAGAGGTCAATGTTTAAAAATTCTAGCTCAATTAGTAAGTGCATCTTCATGGCACCTTAATCACATCTTTTCGCTCTATTTCCATTCATGTTTCCACCTTGCAGGTATCAGGGGTTGGAGATGCTGTTGATCGTACTGGCAACTCTGCTTACCTGTCGCACAGATTAGAAACTCAAGATATTTTACTTTCTTACTTCCATAGATGAGGCTACAGTCAGGGCCTAGCTTTCAACTATTGTAATAACCCTCAGTTCAATTCAATTTATTTGATAATGAAGATCTCTTATGTTAAGCGCTCTATTAGCACGGCCCTTGGCCATTTGCAGCCAGTTGCACGCTCGAAGATGGTTGAGTTCCCCAGCTGCGTTGTTCCTGGAGAACTAATATTCATTCGTTCTACACATCCTAACCATCTAATACCAGCTGGATGGTTTTAGGCGTCCTTCAATAAAGCAGAGAAGATCTTGTACACGAAGCAATGCAAAGGCCTGATGTCTCTTCAGTTTGCACAGTTCAAAAACATGTCTTTCTTGTAACACAGTCGAATTTTTTTTACAATTTGCGCGCGCTCAAGGGATTAAGTACCCTTAAAATGTTTGCACACAGCACGGGCGAAGGAAAATCAGGGAGGATGGAAAGAGAGGTACCGGTGAACGTTGGTTTTAAATGTTTGAAGGTTATAATGACTAGGAAATAAAGAGTTAGGCAGGGCATTCCTTAAGGGAGATGTACGGCTTAGAAAGGAATCACGATATTTTAGAGTATGTGCGCAAGTGGGCTTGAGGGTATACTGATGAGCATTCATAGCGAGACAGGTGTTTCGGTTGAAGGTTTGGAGGGCCGTAATGCTACTGGCGATGTCTATAGACCGCTGGTGGTGGAAATAGCGATAAATCAGAGTGAAACATGAGATATTACGTCGAAGTTCTAGGGTGTCAATTGATTGACTGATATTTGTATCACCTATGAGTTTCATCGCACGGTTTTGAATCCTATCTAGCAAGTGCAGAGATGTTTTAGGAGCACCTGACCAGATGCGGGCATTGTACTCCAATTTCCGGCGGATAAACGCCTTATACCATATATTGAGGCCAGATCAGAGGGGGTAAAATATTTCTTACATCGCTTGAGGTAACCTAGATATGTCGCAGTATTTTTGACGACAACGAATTTGTGGTCATTCCACGTAGCTTGTCACTGACACGCATACCGAGGATGGAAAGTTTTTCGGTTTCGACGATGTAAGTGCCATCCATGGATAATGGCTGAGTGTTTAAATTTCGCTTTAACGACAGCAGACAGCATTGTGTTTTGGAAGCATTAAATCCCACTCGGTTGATAGTTCCCCAATTGGTTATGCCGTTAATATCGGAATTTTATGAGCTTAACATACGCTGCCGTTCCCGTTCCCGCTCCCGCTCCCGTTCCCATTCTACAGCCGAAGAGCAGGGACGTGAGTCCGTGAACGAATATGAAAAGCAGAGAGTACTATTACAGCAAAGGAATATATTGGATTAGAGGTAGCAGACAGGAGATCGTTGATAAAAATTAAAAAGAGTGTCGGAGACAGAACTGAGTCCTGAGGCACACCAGCATTTATTTTGTGAATATCAGACTTGAAACCGTCCAAGATAACTTGAATTGAACGTTCCGAAAGGTAATTTCTAATCCAAGAAAAGAGTCGTGATCCCAAAAGGGAGCATTTTCGACAAAAGAGCCTGATGCCAAACTCTGTCAAGTGCAACTATCTTGCTTCCGACGGATTGGTGTACACTTTGATTCCACTGTTCGGAGAGACATGCCATCAAATCACCAGTGGACCTGTTACCACGAAAACCATATTCCCGGTCTTTAAGAAGTTTTCGTGTTTCGAGGTATTTTATGAGTTGACGGCTTATCAGCCTTTCCATGACCTTAGAGAGAAGGCACGTAAGTGCAACGAGTCTGTAGGAAGAAGGAGAAGGAGATCCGCTTTTCTTAGGGACAGGCTGGACAAACGCAGTTTTCCATCTTCTCGGAAAGAGTCCTAAAGAGTAGGATTGATGACAAAGCTTACGCAGTGGTTTTGCCAGCGTGGAAGAACACTCTTCAGAAGAAGGGGAGATATACCATCTGGACCCTTAAGTACTCTTGCTACTACACGAGTGCGAAAGTGGATTCGTCCCACTGAAGATTCGATACACTCAAGTGTAGGCGCAGGCATAACACAATCTGGGAGTGTTGAGCTGGCCGCAAAGTGTGCAGCAAGCAGGTTGGCCTTATCCAAAGAGCTGACAGCTGGAATGTCATTGTAAATGAGCTTTGGGATGGAGGATGAGTCAGAATTTCTAATGCTTTGGACGAACGACCAAAGATATTTACTACCTTTGGGACATTGTTGTATTTTCTGCCTCAGTTTTTGGTCGTATTGGGATTTCACACGCTTGAGAAAGACGTTGCATTCATTTCTGGCTCGTTTAAACTTTTTTCGGTTTTCCTCGGTCGTTTTGGTCTTGAAGGACCGAAAAAACATTTCTCTAACCCTGGCAGCTGCTTTATAGCTCGGGTGGCACCATGCCTTTTCTTTTGGTTTGATACTCTTCATCCGATGAGGGATAAGGGATCTCATTCCAAAGAGAATGGTGTCTGTGATCATATCAGCAGCGGCATCCACGTCGTTATCGAGGAAACATAACGACCAGTTAAAATTCCTAAAGAAGCTGTTAAGACTGCTCCAGTTGGCTTTCTCGTCTTGCCAAACGGTTCTTTTAGGAATCTTTTCTCTAATTGTGTAATCGGTGTACGAGAAATTGGCTGATATGACACAGTGGTCTGACGAGCTTAGAGGGGATAGCTCCTTGCATTTATCAGGGTGAGAAGTTAGAAACAAGTCCAGCGTGTTGCCGGAATGACTATCAACGTCTGGTATACGTATGGGCTCATTTAACAGCTGCGTCAAGTTGTTTTCCACAGCAAAGATCTGAACACACCGTCCTTCGGGTGTTGTCTGTCCAGAATGTCGAAGCCATCCAGAATTGTGTAATAACGATTTCAGTATGAGGATACAGGGATAGAATTCTTTGAATGGAGTCAAACAGCACATCAAACTCGTTAAGTGTTAAATTTCTGTTCGGTCAGGGGCTTCTGTCAATAAAGCAATATTGGATAATCTGCTTAGGGAGGTGGAGTTTTAACCACATGAAATTGAATTCCGGATTGGAACAGGGACTGCATTGTGGTGGAATTTGGTAAGCTACATCACTGCGCACATAAATGGCGAGAACACGATGGGGAAAGAATAGTGGCACTAGTTCGTAGCCAGGTACCTTCAGATCAGGGTGTTCTGAGAGGAGTGGGCTGGTCTGTATTTGCAGACGTCGACGTACGCAGAAAAGTGATTACTCTTTAACCCGCGTATATTGGCAATATCCACTCTGAATTCCCGAGTCATTATAAAGAAAGACAAACACAAAAAACACACGCGCGAATTTCATAGTGCACTTGTGCGAGTGCATTTGTTGATGGTCAGCTCTGCACTATGAATGAGCCTGGTACGGTTGCCAAAGCTAGACATGGCTTCGAATAGTTCGTCTCTATAGAAGGTGCCATATGTGACTTTGAAATCAATGAAGAAGTGGTGTGCACCGACTTGAAACTCTGTGATCTACAGTGGGTTTTGCTGGCCTAAAACCACATACCGGTGACCGATGGGACTGTTGACGAAGAGTGTTGAGCATCCACTTAATATGGCAGACAGGATTTTATATACTACAGTTCAATGGATCTCACTTCTTTAGTCTCTTACAAAATTCCCCAGGTTCCATTCGTTGGGCGTACTTTCGGCGACCTAGATTTAAGAGATGAGTTGAAGTACGCTTCATATCCAATAGTCATCTGCTGCTTTAAGCAACTCGGCGGTTAAATCATTGGGTTCAGCAGTTTTGTGGGTCCTAATCTTCGAAATTTATTTTGGTCGAGTGGACGGAAATGTTGTCTGTCTTGGCCGTGTTTGAATGGCTCATTCTTCCTGACGGTAGATGTTGTTCGTCACCACCGTTGAAGAGTCTGCAGAAATAATCTTTCCAGATTCTTAGAACCGACTGTAGTTCTACAAGATCTCCTTCTCCGTGCTTACAGATTTCTATTCGGGCTTTACAGTTTTGGGTATATCGATGTTCTTCTCTTCACTTTTGCTCAAAGAGCTGAATAGCCACTCTCTTTCTATTATTCAGCCCCGTTCCGTAGGCGAGTTGTTTTGCTGCATGTGCTTGACCCTTCATCACAACCGAGTTTTAGCGCAATCGAGCCAAAAAGGCTGATACCAGAAGCTTAAATCCAGCTGGACCTGCAATTAATATTGAGAGGAAGACGTGATGAGGAGACTAGATAAGAGTAGGTCGTATCTAATCCATCTGTTCCTCACAATATATCTCATGGATGCAAGTATTACGAATGTCTCTGATTGAAAAATTGCCACATGATTACTAAAGAAAAGTGAGATCTAAGATTATCGCCCCCCCCCTCAAGAACGCCAAAGTACCATTCTTAATTGGCTAATATTTTGGTTTTGAAGCTGCTGCTGACACGACATCGTCTCCTTCCCAACTACGGCTCTGGCTAGAGGTAGTCTTGAGCGAAGTCGGACTCATATTTGCGCGGCGCTGAACGGCATGTTCAGAAGGCAAGAATGTTTAAACGGAAAATAGCTTTTTAAGTTTATGGTCTATAGTATGAATGAAAACTGTGAGGCGTTCATGAGATAAACGGTTCTTTGCAGTCTAGAGCAAGCAGCCGCCAGTTAAAATAAAGTTATCACTCCGAAACGTGACTAAGCGCCTTGGATCTTGAAATTCAGACAACGATCGAATTCTGGAACAAAATTCCCCGTCCAACTTACGAAAAAAGAGTACCTAGAACGCTTGATTCCTACAACTAGACCAAGGAAAGGTACAACAACACTGCACTGGATCGCGTTTCGAATATGTGTATCTTCAGGGATACTAATCGCGCAATCAACGGAAGCACATTGTTTGCATATTGGACCCGCGGCAAGATCAACTGGGCTTCATCTTATGGACAGCGAGTACCGAAGTTACTTTTGTAATTAAAAGAAATTCTTGATTAATTTGGCAAGGTTGGTGATCTCCACGTAGCACAGATCTTTCCAATCTCTGAAGTGGTAACTACCTAGGGATTGCATTCTGATGTGTCCCAAGGCATGGCATTAGCGAAAGAAATCCATCTCAGACTTGTCTTCCTCGTTGTACCTTCAGCTCCTGAAGGAATTGTTGAGAATACTTAATCCCTGCTCATGTCTTCCAATGGCGCAATGTCCGGTGTGTTTGATCAAGTCTTTTGATCGCTTTCCGACACTTTCCGCTCTCTCAGAGCCATCAGCGAAAATGAAAATAGACTTATTGAGAAGGACTTCACGACTGCTATATAACCGCAATCCAAGAAGTGTGATTGAATATAACATCGTTAAAATGTCCGCCGCGGCTTCTCTGGGTGGCGTGCATCCGAAATGTCCAATTTTCCATGACCCTGACGTATAAATCAGGCTGAATTTGTCCGATGGCAGGGGTTATGTTGGGTTTCGAGCGCCGCTGCGGTTTGTGGCTTGTTCGCATACACATGCGACTTCAGAAAACCTCACAAGAAAAAGTCTAACGGGGTCAAATCGCACGATCTCGGTGGCCAGTTCACATCACCCCCACGTGAGATGCCCTCGAATCGCTCTTGCAGAAATTCCAATGCGGCGTGACCGTCATCCTGTTGAAATCACATGTCGCTGGTGTGTATACCATCGAATTCAGGCCAAAAGAAGTTGGTAATCGTCGATCTATAGCACGTCGTTCTCAAAAACATATGGACCAATGTCGCCTCCAGCCCAAAATCCACACCAAACAGTAACTTTTTGGGATGCATTGGATGCTCTTGGATCTTATGTGGATTGGTATCGTCCCAAATTCGAAAATTTTGTTGGTTGACATACCCATTCATTCAAAAACGGGCCTCATCGCTGAAGATGATTTTCACGACAGTCACGACGCAAATTTCGCCAAGTTGTGGTCTGCAAAAAGCCGAGTTCTTGTGAGCGACGCGAAATCGACTGCCTCGGATGCTCCTGCACACTCTCACGGATAGCGGCGATGTTTTCGGCAGATCTTGCGTTTCGTCGACGTACGGGTGTTGGTTTATCGTTTACTGAACCAGTGGACTCAAATTTATCCACACATTGCGAATAGTCCTCTCGGTGGCCGGATTATGGCGACCGTAAAATGGGCGAAGCGCGCGAAATGTTACCCAAATAGAACGCCCATTTTGATGAAACAATTTTACCAAATGCACGTGTTGTTGAAAGCTATGTCCATCCATGGTGATTTGGCAAAACAAACTGAATAAATGACAGACAATTTGACAGATGTGGCTCCAACAATATGGCCGCTATCAATAGTCAAAATTCGTAAGGAAGACCCTGCACTATGGAGAATGCAACAAACAACCGCATCGACAAGCACAGCAATCGCATTGAATATTCGGATGCAGATTTATCATCAGAGGAAGACTTATTGAACAAGTCCTGAACTTCAAACGAACTCCTGATGACAAAAAGCCTCATAAACGACCACACGTCGACAGAGGAAAAGGACAAACTTACCAAAGATTACTGCTATGAGTTCCTCAACAAAACCTACGAGTGGTGCCCTAAATATGATGCGAAAATCGCCGATGATGTCTTTGGCTGAGCTATGCAGTGAGGGCATCTTTGGTGATACGGTCAGAAAGTACAGTCGCCGGGGCATCACCTCCGGAAATGAACACAGGCTTATTGATTGTGCGGCTGCAAATGCCGTAATGTAACTATAGCTAGGACATGGTTTCCACACCTTAATATCCATAAAGGGACCTGGCATACTCCTGATCAACAAGGCGTCGACCAATTTGATCATATTTAAGGCGATGGCAGCCGCTTTTCAAACTTGTTTGATGTCGACTCGGATCATTATCATGTCGTAGGCAAGATACGGATACGGATATCCGCAACAGCCTAAAGCTAGCGAAGGATTTTAAGAAAATTCAACGTCGAACGACTACAATCGCAAGAGATCGCCAGGGTCTTTTCCGTTTGAGTCTCCCGTAACCTCTGCGCTTCCGCCGGCATTATGCATAGAAGAACAGTGGGATTACTGCCAAAAGAGCAATCAGACAAGCCGCCTCTGATGTCCTCGGTACCGACCGGCCCCAATAAAAAAAACCCTCGCTTCGATGAGAGGAGCTGTATAGCGTGGCCCTGCAGAAAAAACGAGAGGGGCTAGCGAACTTACGACTAGAAAAGCAATTCGCAAGCTAACTTCAGAACACTTTTCAGTGCACTTGCATACGCCGACGACATTCACATAATTGAAAGTACACAGCGAACTGTCGATGGCTGTCAATGGAGCGTTTTCGACTATTGAAGCAAAAGCGGCGAAATTGGGCTTAACGGTAAACGAAGGAAAAGCAAAATGTATGCTGTTTGCAAAGACGGACACACAACATCGACGTCTTGGACAAAACGTCACTAAAGCCAGCTAACAATTTGAGGTAGTAACAGGCTTCATTTACCTCGCATCCGCTATCAATTCCCACAATGACAACAGCGCGGAAATTATGCGAAGAATAACTCTTGCTATTTGCTGCTTCTTTGGGCTTAGAAGGCAATGCAAGACACCGATCACCCCCGTTCAGTTTTATTTCACAGAAGTTTGGGCACCGGGGGGTGAGAACGCTCTCGGGCGCTTCGGAAAAAAAGTTCTCCGGGTGCTGTTTGCATCAATGGAGAATGGAGGAGATGTTTCAACAGCTAACTGAACGGGCTATACAGCGATGACGACCTCATCAGAAGAGTTCGTATGATCCAGTTTAGATGGCAAGATCACCTTGAACGCATAGACGCCCTCTCCCGAAAGGATTCCGATTGCAACCCAGAGGGACAACGGAGTAGAGAACTACCTTATGTTACAACCTAGCAAAAAGCACAAGAAAAGTGTCTGAGTGGGACTCATACAAAGAATCCCTCAAAATATACAAAAAAAGAACTGAGAAAGGCAAAGCGACAATCCAGGAGATCGTTCTGTGACAAAATCACAGAAACTTCTGAGACATCGCGGCTAAGAAAAATCTTTTCAAACGTCTAGCTGTTTGAAAAAAACCGATGGCTCTTGGACAACCTCAAGTGATGAATCACTCAACCTGCTACTGGACACGAACTTTCCGGGTAGCTCCCAATTTGCGGCACGAAGCAACCCGATTACAAGAGACAAACTGCTCTGGGCGGTGCATAGCTTCAAACCATACAAGTGAGGAGCTGTGTAGAACTGATCCACACACCACTGGAAACCAGGAAACGACCAGGAAACGCTTTCTTCACAATATCCACTGTGGCTCATGCTGTGTATGCGGTTGCACAGTCTTGTTGAAACCACATGTTCACCAAGCCCCGCTCATCCAATTCCGGCAGTAAGAAGTCGTTTATCATGGCCCAGTAGCGTTCGACAGTAACAGTGACCGTATTGCCGATGGCATCCTCAAAAACATACGGCCCAATCACTCCTCCTGCGTAAACGCCGCACCACACAGTGGCTTTGAGTGGATGTAATGGCTTTCGTGCATCACACGCGGATTTTCAGTGCCCCAGAAATGAAGATTTTGCTTATTGACGTAACCGCTTAAGTGGAAATGCGCCTCGTCGCTCATGATGATTTTCGACACAAAATCGTCCTCTTCGTTGTTGAGATTGAGGATGGCTTTATAGTAATTCACACGCGACTGAAGGTCAGGAGGCATTAACTGATGGACTGTTTGCACTTTGTACGGGAATGTGTGTAAGTCTTTCACTAAAATTCGCTGTAGGGTCCATCTGGTGATGCCCAATTCCGTGGCCCATCGTCTGGTTGATGTTTCTTCATTCTCAGCGACATCGGCAGCCACAGCCGCGATATTCTTGGCCGAACGACCAGTCCGGTGGCAACCACGCCCTGCATGGTCTCCTGTAGTTCCACTCTATTCGAGTCGAGTAGCTAAGCTCCGGAATGTTTGCCCAGTTGGCGAGACACGATTAGGAAATCAACGTCGAAATTCACGCTGCATCGACACAATTATAGCGCTCCATTGCAGGTCTGTTTATATACTGCAGCTATCTAGCTCACAATGTCAAATATGACTGACGTACGACGCCATTCGCAAAAATTATACCATCTTCTGATAGGGTAATTAATTTTGCGCCACTTTGTACCTGAAAGCGGGTGGTAGCAGGGTTATTGCCTATGTTGATGACGTTGCTATAGCCGTCTTTGGTAAGCATCTTAATACCATTAAAGAACTCCTTCAGCTAATTCTTAACAGATTAACCCGTGTTGGGCAGATCGCTGTGGGTTCGCAGTAAAACCGATCTTGTCCTCTTTTTAAGAAAATACAAAGCTCCAATCATAGATACAGCAAATATCTGGGTCTCAATTTTAACTGGCAACTAAACTGGAAACCTAGCATTCAAGAAAGAGTCAAGAAAGCCGCAGTAGCTTTGTTCTCTTGCAAAAAAGCCATTGGGAATAAATGGGGCCTTCAATCTCGCATAACCCACTGGCAATAAATCTCGGTCATAAGATCGATACTCCCCTACGCGGTTGTTGTCTGGTGGACGGCCTTAGACACTGCAGTCAACTGCAGCAAACTAAGCCGAGGCCAAAGATCAGCATGTCTATGCACAAGCGGAGCCTTGCGGTCTACTCTCTTTGCGGCGTTAGATATTCTATTTCACTTGACACACCTCGATATCTTCAGCAGGCAAGCATTGTAGCAGCGACTCCAGCTATTCGCCTTAAAGCGACTACACAGTGGACAAATAATTCATTTGGCCACGCTAACATTTTTGTTACATTAGGAATCCTCACAGAGAACATCGATTACACCATACCTGAACTTTGGTTTGACAAAGACTTCCATGCAAACTTCGCCTCTAGATCCTTCTGGAAGGAAGGAGGACAAGTCAATCCATTTTTACACAGATGGATCTTGAACGATCAAACCGATCGTCAACCTCAACCTGGCAATGCTGCTAGTTTGGGCGACGCATGGTACCTCTGGATGTCGTTACATCTGCCACTCGAACTCTTCCATCCTGGCCTTCGATGATGTTGCTGATCCTCCCCATCTGCCACCTTTGAAGAAAGATGCTGTCGTCATGAATGATGACTAGAGTACCAGGCTCTATGTTTGGACTTGGTGTGAACCATTTGGACCGACACTGCAGCTCGTTGACATATTCCGCCGACCATCGTTTCCAAAAGTGTGTCTTCACGGCATTTATCTTTCGCAATCGCTGGATGTAGCTGATGGCCAAGACCTCTGTTGCTAGCTCGGGAATGGCCTTTAAGGAAGACCCGATGAGAAGGTGACCTGGCGTGAGTGCCTCGATGTCATCTGCGTCATGACTGCCTCGATTTCGACTAGTGCTGTTGACAACTCCTCGAACGTTAGTTTGGCTCCGACTAAACTGCGATACAAGTGGCCCTTGGCGACCTTGACGGCCGCCTCCCAAATGCCTCCAAAGTGCGGTACCCTAGGGGGTATAAAATTGAAATTTATATTTCTATTAGTGCAAAAATTAGACATGATTTCTTGTGAGGACTTCTCCATCGACATATTGCGCAATTCGAGAACTTTTGAATGAGCTCGGAAGTCCTCTACGACCTATCATCCTTTGCAAGGCCGCAATAAATGCATCTGCAGAAAGATCTGTTACTGCCTCCAAATAAACCGCTTTCGAAGAAAATCATGCAAACACTGCCACGTATGACTTATAGGGTACCTTCCCTCGAATCTTTAAGTAAGTATTGATTGGACCATAGAAGTCGACTCCGCAAACTAAAAAGGGACGTGAAGCTGTCAATCTCTCCCGAGGTACATTTCCCATCATTTGCTCCAATAATTTTGACCGATATTTTACACAATGTATGCATTGCCGGACGACCTGCCTAGAGAGTTCCTTTGCATTTACTATCCAAAATCGCTGCCTTACCAGTGCCACGAGTGACTTCGCCCCCCGCATGATAATTTGACCGATGCGGATACCTAACGAGAAGTTTGCTGAATTCGTTGTTTCGTTGGAGCAAAAGAGGGTACCTGCAATCGTCAGAAATGTCCGCATGTTTGAGACGTCCACCCATCCTTAGCAAACGCACATTGTTGACCTTTTCAATGAACGGATTAAGCCACTTTACGCTGCCCTTCAGGTTTCCATTCCTCTTGAAGGATACTATTTCTTCAGCGAAACAAGAAGTTTGTACCGCCGAGACCACAAGTAAAAGTGCTTCGTTCAAATCTGATGGACTTAACATGCTGTTGACGTGACTTGTTTTGTTCCTCAAATGACTGAAAAATCGAACAATATACTCGTATGCAACAATTCGAAGAAGTTTTGTGTATGAACTACAACGCTCTACTAATTCCAACTAAAAAATTTGCTTTGGTTGTATGCAGATGAGAACTGATTTTCGCTTCTCTAGCGTAAGATCTTCTGGGGAGAGATTTAGTTGAACAATCGACGGAAAATTTTCTTCCTGTTGACGTAAGTATCTCGGACCCTGAAACCATATGGAGCTTTTTAATTCCCCTACTGTACAGCCTCTAGACACGATGTCTGCTGGATTTTCGAGAGAGGGAACGTCTCTCCAGATTATGCCTCGCGATTCCTCCTGTATCTCTCCCACTCTATTCCCTACAAAGGTGCTGAGCTTCGACGTACAAGCCACATCAGAATTATCCCCCCGATAGCGGGGTTGGTGGCGGTGTTTCTCAGATAAGCTAAATCTAAGCTTTTCTTTCCGTCTTCCAAATCACTGTAGCGTGCTCCGGGCGGAAATTTTGGCGATTGAAGAAGCTCTGTCCTGGCTGAAGAAAAACGTGATATCTGCAAAGGATATTCGCATCTTTTCGGATAGTCAGGCCGCTATCAAGTCCCTGGACTCGGTGTCATTAAATTCTAAAACCGCCCTTGAATGCCGATCATCCCTTATGGAGATCGCAGAGCCGTTCAACCTTCACCTTTGCTGGGTGCTGGGCCACAGAGACATTCCAGGGAATTGTAGGGCTGGTGAACTCGCCAAAATTGGAACCACTCTACCTATTCTACCGGAAAAGGGTAGCAGAGGTATACCTATCGCTACGTGCAATTCAATATTGAAGCTGGATGCCAATAAAAGAACAGACCTTAGGTGGGCTACTGGACCGACATGACTAGCCACCAAACAAATCTGGTTAAAGCTGAATCTGAATCGCCCTAAGAGTCTGATTCTTCGAAATAGGAAACATCTTATCGCCATCATAGGTATCATCACTGGAAACTGCCTCATACGCAAGCATGCAAGAATGCTTGGCGCTTTTATAAGCGCCAGAAGCTGCATGGACGAGGAGGAAGAAGGGACAATCCTGCACTTACTCTGTACATGTCCAGCTCTCTTCCAAAGAAGAAAACTTCACTTAGGAGCTTTCTTCTACGATGACCTAAACGGTCTAAAGAATATAGACGTAAACAGTCTTCTGTGCTTCATCATAAGCTCAAATTGGTTCCATAAGTAAGAGGATCATAAATCCAAGTATCATCACAATGGGCCTAAGTGGGTTGATGTTTCCAGCATCGACTCTCACCTACCTGCCTACCCACCTTATCTTATGTGGCACACCGGCATCTCAGTCAACTTCGTGTGCGCAACGGAAGGCTGCTGGCAAAAGACTGCTCTATCTGGAGAGGCAAGATAGCTGAGGCTCTGATTAAATCCCGACTATAGCGCTATCTAAGTACTAGTAAAAGATGAAAAGTTTCGATGGTTGTTGTCTATGGTTTAACAGCTGTCAGTGTCAAACTGTGTTGACATTTCTGTTCAGTAAGGTTTGGCAGTTCATCATGAATCGTTTAACGCCAGAAAAACGCTTCCAAATTGCGGAAATTTACTTTGAAAAAAATAAATCTGTTCATGAAGTTCATAGAGCACTTCGTCCATTTTACGGGTCGACATAATCGGCCTAGTGAGCAAGCAATTCGTGCAGTTATTGATCGTTTTCGCACTATTTTTGCTCTTCTCGATTCAAAACCATCAACGAGATAAAGAAGTGTGCGTACCGAAGAGAAGCAGCATATCGGGAAGTGTTTGAGAAGATGCCGAAATGTCGATTCGACGCCATTTGATTGTTGCCCTTTGTCCTTCGACTACGTGGAAAATTTTACGTAAGGATCTTGGCTTACGTTCCTATAAAATACAGCTCGTGCTAGAATTCAAGCCAAATGACAATCGTTCGCGTCGCAATTTTGCTGATTGGGCTAATTTGAAACTGGCCGAAGATGAGCATTTTTATCGAAGAATTGTGTTTAGTGATGGAGCTCATTACTGCACATAAAATTACCATATGTGGAGCGAAGACAATATTCAAGCTGTTAACGAATCACCATTACATCCACTAAAATTGACTGTTTGGTGCGGTTTACACGCTGGCGGCATCATCGGTCCTTATTTCTTTCGGAATGAGGAAGGAGCTATCGATACGGTGAATGGCGAGCGCTATTGAGCCATGCTCATTGATTTTTTATTTTTGGTTCCGACAAGACGGCGCAACTTGCCATACAGCACGCTTAACCATCAATTTATTGAAAAATCCATTTGGTGTCAACTTTACTTCCAGAAGTGGCCCTGTTAACTGGGACCTTCGTTCGTGCGACTTAACGCCTCTCGACTACTTTTTATGGGGCGACGTTAAGTCATTGGTTTATGCCGACAAACCAGCAACTCTTGAAGCATTGGAAGCCAATATTCAAGCCACCATTGACGCCATACGGCAAGTAGTGGAAAATTAGGCTGCGGCTATCATATGCCGGAAATCATATTTAAAAAATAAATGCCATGAAATTGTCTACCAGATTATAATAATAAAAAATTAATTTCAATAATATTTCTGTCCTGTATTATTATTTAAAGTTCTCAAGCTCTTAAAAAAAACACCCTTTATAGTAGCAAAAAGAAGTCACTATACTGAGATCTGATTGGGAAATCAAGTTTGTCTTGGAGATCATTCTGTGAGAAAGTGGGAAGTGCCTCCAAAAGCATGGGGTCCTGAATAGTTCCCTCCTATCAATATCAAGCCGTTCTTTGAAATCGCAGTAGAAGATGAACCATTTTGAGTAGAGAAAACATTGATCTCATCTTGCATTCGTAAGGCTAGTCTACACTACTGACTTCTCGTTCATTTTAAAATATTACTTCTACCCCATATTGAAAAAAAGTCAACGACTTGCTCCCATTAAGTAAATTTGTTCCACTCAAGATTGCCGTTTATAGGTATTTATTCGTACAGAGATACTTAAGAATAGCTACGAGTATGTAAGCCTCCATCGTTATCAACAACAACGTATCCCTTTATCGATTTGCACAACCTAAAAAGGACATTCCCTCCATTTGTATTATTACTTACTCAACAAAATAAAATCCAATTCAAGGAGCGCAGACTACAATGATCTAAGAAATACGAGTATCCATCCATAGTCCATACGAGTGTACGAATACTACTCGTACAATGTAAACCACATTCAAAGAAAAGAATTACCTTTCGAGTTTTCAAATCAAAAATTGGGCCACCCGTATCCTTATTGTGAAGGATTTTTTTTTTCCATTTTATTGTTACGAAAGGACACCGTTTCTCAGATACATACTCGTACATAGTTGTCGTAGGAATGCCACACATATCTGCAGGAGAAGAGAGGAACTGATTCAAATAAAGCTCTTCGCCGAAGGAATGTATCTTAATGTTTAAATGCGATTACTATTCCCTTAATGGATTCGTCAACAACAATCGCAATATGCTCGTATCAACATATTCGAATCTAGTACACTCGGAGAGGAAAAAGATACGCCAAATATTTGTCGTTCTCGATTTAAATATTCGTACGACTGTTGCTGTTGTTTATGTTTGAATTCTAAGAAGTTACATCAGAGTGTAGAAAACGAGTAAACCAGATACGTTTCGGAACTGGAAATCACTTTTCTGCCAAATTCTAGTTATGCACAAGAGTACATATGGACTTTGTAGAAAATCGGACATGCAATGCCCATTCGAAGCAGTACAACAGCCGTATCTGACTTTTTACGACGCCAACATCGGTCCTTTAATGAACACAAAATTTAAAAAAAAAAACGACACGTATGTATGAGTATATACGAGTACTTCTTAGATGATTAATTTACGTTCTCTTCAGATGCTGATAGGGCAAAACGGACTCGTACTCGTACTCGTACTCGTATTTTGGTTTTTCAATTTTGAAAATTGAATTACGAGCGTAATCTTTGGCGTTTGCGATAAGTCGACAACAATTTCAGTGTTGTGATTGTAGAATGCGACTTTTGCCTCGCCAATCTACTTAATGACAAAATATGAGAAATTAATTGACTGTAGCAACATGTATGTCAAGTAGAAAGGTTAACTTGATAACGTCGATTCAAATGGTGTATTGTTAGTTGGATTTAGGACACTTGAACTTACGAGTATAATGAAAATGGAGAGTTGTGTCGAGTGATAAGGTGAACATTTTGTCGGTTTTTGGTCAGTGGATAGATCCAATGGCATTCCAATTCTTTATTTTGCTTTGTGAAACAGAGCTTCAAGTTCGGAAATAAGATTTGGTGCATATGCACCAAGTCATCAGTCTGATTTGAAGCGGGTTACTACATATCACTGTCTTCTACACAGAAGCAGCAAATACAGCTTCTGCTGATAGATATTAGGAGAACTGCGGACTTCTTACCGATGAACATCTATCTGTGTGTTCCTGAAAACTCTGAAGGAGGCCGTCGACTGCTGCAAAGCAGATATTACCGCCATCCAAGAAGTGTCATTAGATGGGCCGAACTAAAAGAGGATGAACAACTGCGACATCTCCTACGGCAATTGTTATCCACGGCAATGGCATCGTCTATTTGGATGCGGATTTGTTGTTAGTGGCAGACTTAGGCAAGAAGTCTTGAGTTTCCGGCATGCAAACCACTGCCTCGTAACAATCCGTATAAAGGCTAAATTTGCCAACATTAGCGGTATACGTGCGTGAGTCCCCACAGAGGACAAAGATGACGACACCAAATATGGCTTCTACGAGCTCCAGAATAGACCTACGAGCAATGCCCTGGCTATAATTGTCCTCGGCGATTTTAATGTTTTTTATAGTATTTTTATAGTATAGCCTGCATGACGCCACCTCCGATAACGGATTCGAACTAATCGATTTTAAGGTGGAACGAAATATGGTCGTAACTAGTACGCGGTCCCGCAACTCTATATTCATAGGGGGACCTGGAGAGCTTCTGATCAGTTAACCGTCCACCAGATTGATCACATTGCGATCGATGCAAGGCACTCCTCTAGTATTATAGATGTCCTAATGTTCCAAGGGGGCAACACCGACTCGGACCATTACATTGTTGTAGCCAAGGTACGACGTTGGACGGTTACAATCACAAGAAATCGCCAAATCCTTTTCCAATCGAATCTCCTTTGATCTCTATGCGTATCAAGTATCGAAGATCACTGGCAGCATTGCCAAAAAACTGTCAGAGATGCGGCCTCTGATGTGCTGGATTTCATTCGGCCAGCACAGCGAAACCCCTGGATTAACGACGTGTGCCGGCAAGTAATGCAGCTAGGCAAAATGCATACAAAGCGTCGCTGCATAGAAGGACTCGAGCTGCTCACGAGCTCTACGAGCAGAAGAGGAGCAAAACACCGGCTTCTCAGGAGGAAAGAGAACGATTTTGGTGGGGGCGAAAGCCCCCATTTATTCGCCTTAATACAAGCTATAACTTAAAATTAAACTTAAACTAAAACTTAAAACTAAAGTTGGTGATTGTGGTGAAGGAGAACGGATTTGAGGTAGGAAGTGGTGCGGTGGAAGTCAAAGACGCTAGGGTTTGAATTAATTTTTCGTAGCATACGGGAGATTGGTTCGTTCGCGCCATAGGTGGTGTGGGTTGGAAGATAGAAAAGACGAGGGGTACGTAGATTACGAGGGTTAGTGTTGAGGAAAATAGAATTGTGAAGGGACGTGCATTCAACCTGACCTGAAAGAAGTCGATGAATGAAGAGAAAGTCGGCTGCATCTCTGCGTTCCTCAAGGGTGTTTAGGTTAATAAGGTTGAGACGGTTTTGATAGGGGGGCAGAGTAAAAGGATCATCCCAGGGCAAACCTCGAAGAGCAAATCGAAGAAAACGGCGCTGGATGCTTTCGATTCTCGAGATATGAACGCGATGATATGGGGACCATACTTGACTGGCGTACTCTAAGAGGGGACGAACAAAGGTAATATAGAGGGACCTGGTCACGTATGGGTTGGTGAATTCTTTGGATCATCGTTTTACAAAACCTAGTGCAGAGTTGGCTTTAAGGATTATCCCATCCATATGCAAACGCAAGTTGAGCTCCCTATCACACAAAATGCCGAGGTCGCGAAGAGATTCAACGAAGGAGATAGGTTGGTTGTGGAAAATGTAGAGTCGGAGAGGAGATTTGTGACGCGCTTATGTGAAAAGGTGATGGATTAGCATTTGGGGATATTAAGTTCCAAACAATTTTTGAGGCACCAGATCGAAAAACTATCAAGGTCTTGTTGAAGAAGGTTTTGAAAAACTTGGTATCGTCGGCGTAAAGGGAGACGGACGAGTGTTTGATGATCCTATCGAGATCATTTATGGTTAATATAAAGAGTAGGGGACCGAGATGACTACCTTGAGGAACTCCAGAGGTGGCCAAAAATCTAGCGGAGTGGGCTGACCTAAAACAAACACTGTAAAAACGGTTTTCGAGGTATGAGGATATCCATTTTAACAGTATGGGTTCAAAGCCGAGGGCAGACAATTTGAAGAGTATTAATCGATGAGAGATTTTATCGAAGGCCTTGCTAAAATCGGTTGCAACTACATCGACTTCGTTGCCGTTCTCTAGGGCAGAGATGGCAAAGGATACGACTTCAACGAGATTTGTGGTGGTTGACCTACCCTTTAGGAAGCCATGTTGTCCAGGGGAAATAAGTGATTTGCATTGAAAGCTTAGAGCTTCATACAAAATACTTTCGAAGAGTTTGGATATATGGAATAGTTTAGCGATGGGACGAAAGTTGGTTATTCATTCTTTGATCCGTTTTTGTGGATCGGGATTATGAAGCAGGTTTTCCAAGACTGAGGAAATTCTCCTTGTGAAAGGGATAGACGAAAGAGATTAGAAAGGGCAGGAGAAAGAGAAGAAGAACATTTTTTAAGAAATATGGCAGGCAGGCCATCTGGGCCGGGTGTGAATTCGTCATTGAGTTGGTGTAATTTATATTCGATATAGGAGGGGTCCAAGATGTGAGAGAGAAGTGGGCCGTTGAAGAAGTTCAGTAGGTAACGAAAATAGGATGGATCTGGTACAAAGGAGTCGTTGGTGCAGGATTGTTTAAAGAAGCTGGCAAATAGGTTGACAATGGTGAGTGGATCGGTTGATGACTTGTTGTTGAAAGAGAGGGAAAGAGGGTAACCATCGGACTTTCTTTTGTAGTTAACAAATTGGTAAAAGGACTTAGGGTCATTTATAAGGTTGACTTGCGCATTGTTAAGGTAACGCTGGTAAAGGGAATCGTAAAGTTCGGTGAAATGAAGATAAGCACCAAGATAGTTGGAATAGTCGGACAAGGATCTGGTACGCAGGAAAACAGCCCATAACTTGTTTCTCTTGTTTCGTAAGGAACGAAGCTTGCGATTATACCAGGGAGGACTAGTAGATGATGTTTTAAGGCGGGAAAACGGAACGTAAAGGCTGAAAGAATTAAATATTTCTTTATAAAAAATGGATAAGGCATCATTTACGCTTAGGTTGTGAAAGTTAAAGGGGGATCTGCTAAGATAGTCACTGATTTTGTGAAAGTTTGCTTTGTGAAAGTCGTAGGATGAGAGAGTTGTGGGAGGAGTGGACTGGAAAGAAGAGTTATGAAAAAAGGGGGGGGGTGGTAGTTGTCGATTGTAGAGAGAGATAGGGGACAAAGTGAGACTGAGGAGTTGATTGAATCTGTTGTGAAAATAAGGTCCAATTGCCTGCCCATATAGTTGGATACACCACTGACTTGGCATAGACTTGAGTCTGTTAAGCGATCTAAGAAGAGACATTCCTTAGCTGAGTTGGCATTTGAAGCGGTGAAGAACGATTGATCGTCTGATGGAATCCACTGTAGCTGAGGAAGATTAAAGTCGCCGAAAACAAAGATATCGTCAGTAGAGTCAGACAGGTCAATTAAATAGTCGATCGCATCGACAACAAGTTGGTAAGATTCGGTAGGTTGAGCTGGCAGGATGTAGCAACATAAAACGTAAAGGGACTTGAAGGGGAGTGATATTTTTATAGCGACAAAGTCGACTTTAGAGGATGAAGAGATGGTAATGGGAGAAGAGTTAAGGCTGTTGTGGATCGCCAGTAGGACGCCTCGACAGGGGGAATCATCATGTGGGCGGGTAGGATCGTCGTCGCGAAAAACATTAAATGTAGGGGGGAACAATTCCTGGTTCTTTATGTCGGGAATCAAATTGGTTTCAGTCAAGGCGTAAATATCAAAGGGAAGAGAATGCGATTGACGTAGGACAGCATTGGTTTGAGAGCGAAGACCTCTTACATTCTGGTAGTAAAATGTAAGAGGGATGTTGTGGGGTGGAGATGTATGGCGGGATGGTTTAAGTGCTGACGAGGAAGGCACGTTATGGACGAAAAAATTTATCGTGGTCAGCTCGGCTTCGCTGTAGATGTTAGACTCGTTTAGAGTGAACGTAGTGGCCGAATGCAGCAAGGTTGTCTGCTACTTTCTGAAGGGACATGCTAAAAATCTCGTGGTACCTGACATAAAGGTTCCTGAGACTGATAGGGTCGGTAGGGAGGCCTTCCTGTTGGATGGATACCATGACGCTGGTTTTGGTCTTCCCTTCGTAGCAGACCGAGTCCGATTTGTTGTGTAGATAGGCGAGAAAGAGACGAATGTTTCCATATATCTTTCTCTCTCTAAGCCTAGAGAGTGCATAGCGACTTTCTGTAGTTCCATTGGTTTGCTGGGTTAGTTTAACTGTGGGGGAAAAGAGGAAACGAGCATGAGAAGCAGGCGGTCGAGGAAATTGAGAGATACTACTCCATGAATGAGACGTGGAAGTTTTACCCAAAGGTAAAACCTGGACGATGTAGACTAACAATTCCGTCCACCCGACCTGGATGAAGTAAAGCTAACCATATCTAAGCTGAGTCTAACAGAACTGCTAGAGCGGACGGCCTGACATCGAGCTTTTCAAGGCGTCTGGAGGAGCATATATCAAGTCATCTGTAAAATATGGTCGAATGAAAGTATGCCCGATGAATGGAAAGTCCACCATCGACCAAATATTCACACTACGACAGATCTTGAAAAAAACCCATGATCTACTAATCGATACACACCACCCAGGACTTTGTTAACCTGGGATCCGCTATCAATTCAGACAACGACACCAACGCTGAGATCAAACGGAGGCTAACTCTTGCGAATCGCTTCTTCTTTGGGCTAAGAAGGCAATTGACTAGCAAAGTCCTCTCGAGAACAACAAAAGTGACGCTGTATAAGACCTTAATAATCCCAGTCCTTCTCTATGGGGCAGAGGAATGGATTTAATCAAAAATTAATGACGGTGCTCTTGGTTGCTTTCAGGGAAAAATTCTTCGGGTGATTTATGGTCCCGTCTGCATAGACATTGAGTGGAGGAGGAGATACGAATAAAACAACTCGCCAGTGGACTAGATGGATATTGGTGTCCGGTCCTAAAAGTCATCGAAACCGTCCCCGAGGACCGCGGCTTAGGTGGCGCACACAAGTGGGAAGTGGCCTCACCCAACATAACTTGGGAAACTGGAGGCAGCTAGCTAAAGATCAAGCTGCCTGGAGGCGCTTGTTGGTTGAGGCCCAGGTCCACCCCGGACTGTAGCGCCACCTTAAGTAAGTAAGTAGTTACGTTGTTTAACCAGCTGCCAAATGCAGTATAAAAGCGTATAACAGCCAACATAAGAAGGTGATCATGACACGTCTGTTTCGAAGGTCTTGTAAACGATTTCTGAAGCAATTGATCGATCTGGTTAAATATTCGCTGACTGATAGTTGCAACCCAACTAATCTTGAAGGTGGTAGCAGTGTTCTTCCTACTCTGTCAATGTCGTCTATGTATGCGAGTAACTCAACAGAGTTTTGAAAGGTGCTGCCTCTGAAGTTGACTTGCGAGTTTCGCACAAGAAATGTCTTAAAAAAATCACATGACAACACAGCGCCTTATTTAAGTCCTTCTGTGACATTAAAGGTCTCGGTTTTGTTATTACCGACCTTAGCAGAGCAGCGTGCAATCTCCACCAAAATCCTGGACAGTTCAATGAACTTGGAAGGAATGCCAAAATTAGACGCAGTTCTGTGGACAGTTTGTCCCTTTAGACGCTGTGATATACGGCTTTGAAATCGTAATCAAGGCCTAAAACTGCATAACAGCGGCCCATCAGACTGTTGACGAAGGTGTTCACAAAAAATACAACAGACAGGGTTTTGTTGATGTTGAGGACACTTAACTATTCCTCTGTAATTGGTGCAGTTTAAGGGATCTTCTTTTTTTAGGATCGGGCAAACATTATTGAGGTTCCATTCATCAAGCATCCTTTCGATCACCCATAATGATGCGCCGTATCCAATTATTAACTGCTGCTTTAAATCGCTCAACAGTTAAGCCATCGGGTCCAGCAGCTTGCTGTCCTGATTTCATTTTGGTCGGTTGGACGGAAATGTTTTCTGTATTCGCCCTGTTCGTCATCGCCGTTTAACAGAAATAATTTTCCCAGATGTTCAACACCGACTGTTGTTTGCCACGAGGTTTCCTTCTCCATTCTTACAGATTTCTGTTCGGGCTTGGCATGTTTGTATAATTTTTTGGTAAGACTTCCGAACTTCATCCATAGCACTTCATGGTAGCATCTCTCTAATGCCTCGATCGAGCACTTCTTTATATGACGAGTCCACTATGTTCTTCCTCTCTTTTCTGCTCGTAGAGCTCGCGAGCTTCCCTTGTTTTTTTTCTGCAGGGCCGCTCTGTACATCCGCTGTAGTGCCTGGGGTTGACTGCGATATGATCAATTTAGCTGACAGTTTGTCGGCCAGGTACCTTTCTGAATATCAAGGAGTGGAAACCGTGTGCTGTCTATAGTTACATTACGTCCCGCGTAAAAATCAATACGACTGTGTCCGACTCTGGAAGTAATCTCGCGGAGGTTGTACTTTCCGACCACATTACCAAAGATGCCCTCCGCTTCTAGTTTGCCCAAGAAATCGGAATATTTAGGGCATTGCTAGTAGGTTTTGAGGAGGAACTCATAGAAACTGTCTTTGGTAATACCGTTCGGATCATCTATCGGGGCATGAGCACTTTTGAAGTTTATTTTTGCGGATTTAGACTCTATTCAAATTGTCGAGTTGTTTGCCAGGGTCGTCAGCAGTGAACCCGTCATTGTCCAAGATTTTTAGGTAGTTCGTCATACTTTTATCGGTTCTGTATATGAGCCCTATGACGGCGTAGGGATTGTTGCGCTGCTGGCTCAATCCAAGTTAGAGGACAGACAGCAGTTTCCAGATTAATCACCGCGCACACCCCTGGATAGAATGCAGCTGGTGGTGTTGTATTCTACGATTTTGCTGTTCATTTTTCAAACGGGCCTTAAACCGGCTATGGCGCAGTTCTTAAAAGGATTGTGAATCTAGGATAACTCAAGCTGGTGTCACCAAGCAAGTGTCTGTTCCTGAATGGCCAACTGTTCCCACTATTCACACAGTAAGCGCGCACCGTACGCTTATGCAACCGAAATGGACTATCCAACTCTGAATAAATTTAAATAGATACACTTGCCTACTTTTAGGTGAAGATACATTTAGCAATCTGCTTCCTATGAAGTGTATCTTTTGCCCAAGCAACGTCTCCTGTGGATGGATCTAAAGTGACATCACTCAAAGAATCAAAACAACAGAGCGTCTGCTCAGATTTTTATGACCAGACAGTAGCTATGTACAAAAGGTACAAGTGTATATGTATTTACCAGTAATTTTAACAATAATAAAAAATTAACAAAAAGTCTTAAAAAATATAACTAACTCGTCTTCTCGTAGTTTTCAGCGTCCTCACATGTCTCCGGAAGTGAATGACCGAGTGTCTCGGGTAGCAAAAATGCCAAAAACATCGCCACGAATGCAATTAAAGAAAACACCAGCGGCGGCATCCATTTGATGAGCTCCTCCAGAATTCCAGCGTTCGAAGCAATCATCGCACCTGTCCGTGCCAGCATAGAGGCTATCCCCATTCCTGAGTTTCGAGCTTGTGTTGGGAATATCTCAGCAGCAACTAGGTAGCACGTTGGAAACAGTAAAGCAGCTCCGAAAACGGCAACGGACGACAGCACAACCTTCACCGTGTTCATCGAATCAGGAATAAATACGAAGAGCAGCATGCTTAGTCCGATGGCGACATCCGCAATAATCAGAGTTGGTTTCCGGCCGAGATATTTGCAAGCCGGCACGGATAGAATCACCCCAGGAACACTGAACAGTCCACTAATGGTGATGTTGACGAAGATGTTACCACCCAAACTGCCAATATACTGAGATACTCCAAAGTAATTGAACCCGACAGCAAACCAGTTGTAGAAGATACAGAGACTGTACTTCCTTAAATTTGGCGTTCTAAGCAAATCGAATAGGTTGCCCTTCTTAACTGGACCCTGAGCCTCTCTTGCCCGGACAGCATCTTCGCAGTTCTGTCGAATTCGTTCAGTTGACTGTCCATTGAACTTAGCAGCGTTCTCTAAAATCTTCACCGCCCTGTCAGTTTGGCCGGAAAGCACAAGCCAACGTGGAGATTCTGGAATGGTGAAGAAGTACGACAGAAGCACCACCGAATAGATGGAGAACGAGAATTGGTACCATCTGAAGTGTTTTGTAAAATAGGCAAACAATGGCAGAGTTAAGTGGCCAATGTTGAAGGGAATCTGATAAATGATTCCGGTCAAGACCTCTCGCCTACTCGGTCCAATAATTTCCATGATAAGGCAGAATCTGAAAGAAAAAATTCTCTAAGATCCGGGAAGTCTAACAAAAAGGGTTTCTACTTACGTGGTGAGCATATTTCCTCCAGTAGCTAGAGCACACAGGAAACGCAGGAACACAAAAAGCCAGTACCATGGTGCAATAGCAGCCAAACACCCAGTAACCAACTGCAACACAATCGACCACACCAGTGGTGGTCTACGGCCTTTTCTGAAAATCACAGTGAGTCATTCGAATTCAGGAGACAAAGTGCAACTTACTTGTCTGCCCAAATGCCAAAGATTATATTCCCTAACAGGATACCAAACATGAATATTGTCTGTCCGTACTTGTCCCAGTTTTTCTTGCCACAAATCAGATCCCATTCCATGGTGATGGTCTGCTTAAAGACACTACGATCGTACCACACTTCAGTGCATTCCGGGGAACAGATGTCAGTTGTGTTGTCAGGTACGTTGCAGTGCTTATCCACTTGTGGAGCTAGAAATACTGAAGAAAGTTGTTGCCATCCCACGGGAAATTTCGAGGCTGAGATTAGGAGCAAAATGATTATTTGGTACTTTCCCGCATCGCCAATTGAGGAAAACACAGGATCAAGAGCTTGTTTTGCTGAAAATAAAAACGAAAGCCAACAGAATTAATTGACAGAGTTGCTGGAAATACTTGTGTTTACAAATGAAGTGACTTAAGCACCTTAAAACCTTGGTCGCTCTTTTAAGCATGCTTCATCCTATCGGTCCAATTTTGAGTCACACTTTCAAGGGATCTATCTTACCATAAACGCGCTGAATAATGGCTCCTAAGGCCTGAATAGTTTGCGAAACGCCATCCTACTGAAACGGATGAATATCGTCCATATTGCCGAAGAAATAATCACCGGCCATTGACTGTAACTAGAGCTTTGGAGTCATCTGAAACCGCACTGAGACGAGTAATTCAAATCCTAGCCAAGTGGTTTTAGGCGTCCATAGAAGCAGTCCCTTGCTATATTAAGCATTACTTCTGTGCGACTAAATCTTTGAAATGAGTTGGTGTATGCTCTCTACCAAGTCATCTCTTGCTGCCTTAAATAGCTCGATACTTAGGACGAGTGAACGGAAGTCTTGGCTGAAATCACCAAGATTAAATGGGCTATCTGGCCTGTGGGCAGAAGTAGGGTTTTTTTTCAGCACCGACTGTGGCTAGTGAGTTTCAGTGTTCGTCTCAATGACTTTTACTCGGATCTTGTTTAAGCTTTTTCATCAACCCTAAGCCTTAAGAGTCTTTCTAAGCAGGTGGAAAAGAGCAGTTATCTAGCCTATCCCTAAAAACGTCTCCTTCTACAGACCCATTCACTGCATTATGTTTCTTCTATCCAAGGACATGGAAACACTGTTTAATCGTCAGCAACAGCTATTTATGAAATGCCTCGAAACACTAAGACTTTTCACTGACTGGCAGTACGTTTTTCCTAGCAACAGTTCCACTGCTGTCTCACCAAAAAGTGGAGTCAAAGCATAGCTCAATCTGGCGAAAGCAAGATATTGTAGTTGGACTTGATATTTCTAAGACACCCGTGTCCAAGTCCAAGTCCAAGTCCTCAAGTCCACTTTCGAATCTACTCTGAATTATCATGACCTTTTTCTAAGCCGTACAACTTGGAACGCCCTGCTAAGCTCCTTATTTTCTAGTCATTATAACCTGCAAACATTTAAAACCAGCGTACATAGGTACCACTCTTACATTCCTCCCTGATTTTCCTTCGCCCGCGATGTATGCAAATATTTAAAGGGTACACAGAGATATAAAAAACAAAGACAAGTTGATGCATGTGATACCTCTATGCCAAGAAGAAAGCCCATCCCATTCAGCTCATCCTGTTACTGGTAGAACGACGAAATAAAATCCTTAAGAACTATTTGTCTTAGAGCGAGACGAAAGGCCGAACGCTCAAGGGGAAGCCTGGATTTTGCTCAGAATCTGGTTATCTTTAAAAAAAACCAGGAGATCCTTAAAAACAGGACAGCAAAAACAGGACCATCAACTGGAGTGATCCATAAGATGTCGAGGGATATCTCAGTTCAAAAGGAGCAGAACCAATAGGATAATACCACCAAAGGATGATGGACATACCAATTTATACCCATCATAGAACCTTGGGTGAAAAGAAGAGCTGGATAACGACTCCTCTACAATCTGCCCATCCTGCCCAGACCAAAAGGAGGATACAGATCACGCAATTTTCCACAGCCCACAGTTCAGAGAACCATGTAGCAAGTTTTTAAATATTTTTTTTATAATTAGCGCGCGCTCAAGGGATCTGGGCACGCATAAAATGATTGGAAGGGAAGAAGAAAAGAGAGGTACCGATGTACATTGGTCTTAAATGTTTGGTCTTTAAATCATGTAAGCAAGCCCTCGAAATAAAAATGGAGTGAATTTGGCCAGTTATGACGGCCGTCCTAATGAGAAAAATCGATCGTCAAAGAAGGCAAAATGACGAAGAAAATAATATTGCCAGAAACAGCAATCCGCGCACAAATCTACTCCAACGTTCATAACACACCCACACAGAACAGGATGTTCGCCCAGGAGACCATCGTCGGCCTAATAAGCCAACAAATACGAAAACTTGGCTAACAATCGACTAACAAGCCTTTGATTTCTAGCCATAGGTTACTCCCCTGCCCCACGAAGTTATGCTTTACGGCGGTTCCGCGGGGCGTAGACAGGGACATTGTTACTTTGAGGAACTAAGGTTTAGTGAGTACGAGTCTCACGCTGGCAACGCTTCACAACGTGCTTCCCCCTGGTCTCCTGACCAATTATCAAGGCTTCGCCCATCGTCTAATAAAAAGCGGGAGCAGAGCAAATACTGGTCTTATCGTAACGGTTTTCAGATGACGCCACCGAAGTTGCTACGATTTAATCAGTTACAAGCGGCCGGTCATAGGTACTGTTGGTGGCAGGACCACCAGTAGTAGTCTCTACCAGTATCATGGGGTTCAGGAGCCCCTCGGATCTCGGTCCGTGCCTGACTTGTTAAGGTAGGCCCGGTTGTGGGAGCATCATGGTGGCTGTTGTTTAAACCCAAACCTCGATCCAATGTAGAGTTACAAAAAATACTGTGTGCTGTGACCCTAAGATCAGCAAGAGGTTTTAAATCGGCCTCAACTCATACCAGGGGTGTAACTTGTGCCTCCAACACAAGTTCTGCTTTGGTATCAAAGTGAATTGACGGAGAGCGATTTCAAGGCGTATCCTTGCTCCCATGGATATATGGGCATCCCGTGGACTTAAGTCTACGCGACAGGTGTCTCACGTAAAATCGAAGACTCTATGTGACGACATGCAGCTTCCTCCTCCGACCTATGTATTGTATAAAAAACAAAAAGGTAATAAAGGACAAGGTAAGAAGCACAATTTTCGAAAGGCTGTGTAACTACTTGCCAATGGCATTGACATCATTGGAATAGTACGCCGAGTTGTCACTCAGCCTCTAATTGTTGGAACATAAGCGTCGAAAACAGATTTGTCTGTGAATGCCAGCAAAACCAAATATACGAAGGTGAGTCAATACATAGGTCCCTGAAAATTAGACAGATGACAGATCAAATTTTCAGACAGATCTGTCAAATAGTTTTGTTGTGACAGCCATTTAAAACCGACGCCTACGCGAATTTTCGTGTAAATGCAAAAAAAGTGAATTTCGTGTGCTCATTAAACGCTACTTAAAAAACGCGTAAAAAAACCATCACGCAAACCAAACACAAGCTTAAAGATTACTATGGGAACTCTTCACCATCGGTTGGAACCATCCACCACTGGTTTACTCAATTCCGACGCGGTCGTACCAGGACAAGTGACGCCTAACTTTGTGATCGTCCAACCAAGGTCATCACACAGACGATCATATTGGATGATCGGCGAGTGAAGGTGCGCGAACTTGAAGAGACTATGGGCTTATCACATGAACCCGTTCAGATAGGTGCAGCGTTTAATCACAATTCACAACAAACGCAATCGTTTGACAACTTCAAAGCAGTGGTTGGCGATGTTCAATCACAATCCGAACGAGTTTCTGCGCCGTTTCATAACCGTGGACGAAACATGGATTCATCACAATGCAGCTGGGGCCAAGGAACAGTCGAGAGAATGGACTTCCCCTGGTGAGTAGAAGCCGAAAGAGGTGCCGAAAAAAGTGTTACGTATTTCTATTTTCAGGGATATATTGACCCACCCTCGTATGCTGTCAACAAGAGGGAACGCACAACTTCGACAAGTCGGACACAATTTTACTAAAACTTCGAGGCGTTCGTGGTTACGCATTTGGCCAAATCCTCATAATAATTACGTCTGGGCGAAAACCACGTAAAGGGACTTGACAATCGCTGTTTTTCTGGTCTTAGAAACAATTCAGGACTTGAAATCATAAGGAGACTAAATAAGACCCTCTTCATCCCAGTCCTGCTCTATTGTGCTGAAGCATGCACATTGCCGAACGCGAGTAAACATTTTCGCAATCGTTTTGAACACCACATTCTTCGAGTTCTTTTCGATTTATTTTGCATTACATGACCTTGGAGGAGGAGGTTTAACAAATATCACTATGACCGCCATCGATGTGATCAGACAATTGCATATTTGTAGCCTAATATGGCTAAGCTCTGGCCGAAGCAGTCTTCGATTGAGTTATGTGTCTGGGAGTTTCAGGCCCATTTTCATCACGGACTATAACACCATCTAGCGAATGAGTAATTAGAAAGGCAATCTTTTCAAACTAACAAGGAATGTACACCCTCGAACACCGACGTAATGTATCGTGTCTCTCTCTATTCTACGGCTATTTTCACCACCAGTATTCCATAGAAATCGCCAGTAGCATACCGGCCCTTCAAACTTTTAACCATAACACCCGTCTTGCTATGAATGCTTATGAGTACACCATTAAGCCCATTTTCGGTTGTACTCTAATATATAGTGATTCATTCCTAAGCCGTACAACTCCCTTATGGAATGCCCTGCCAAACTCTCTATTTCCTAGTCAATATAACTTGCAAACATTTAAGACCAATGAGCTTAACATACACTACCGTTCCCGTTCAAAAGCCGAAGAGCAGGGACGTGAATCCGGGAGCGAATGTGAAAAGCAGAGAGTTTTGTCATCAGTAAAGGAATATATTGGATTAGAAGTAGCAGACAAGAGATCATCAATGAAAATTAAAAAGAGTGTCGTAGACAGAACGGAGCCCTGAGGCACACCGCCATTTATTTTGTGAATATCAGACTTGAAACCATCTAAGGCAACTTGAATTGAACGTTCCGAAAGGTAGTTTCTAATCCATTGAAGAAGAGAGTCGTCGATCCCAAAAGCACCCATTTTGGATGCCAAACTCTGTCTAATTCTGGCTTTCGCCAGATTGATGTACGCTTTGGTTCCACTTGTCGGTGAGGCATGTCATCAAATCAATAGCAGACTTGGTGGTATGACAACTGTACTGCCGGTCATTGAGAATATTTCGTGCTTTGAGATATTTCATAAGCTGACGGATTATCAGGGTTTCCATGACCTTGGAAAGAAGGGACGTAAGTGCAATGGGTTTATAGGAAGAAAGACAAGGAGGTCCGCCTTTCTTAGTGACGGGCTGGACAAATGCTGTTCTCCATCTGCTCGGAAAGAGTCCTAAAGAGTATGATTGATGAAAAAGCTTATGCTGTGGTTTTCGCCAGCGTGGAAGAACACCTCTTCAGAAGAAGGGGAGATATACCATCTGGACCAGCGGATTTATGCATGTTGAGATCTTTAAGTACTCTTACTACTACACGAGTGCGAAAGCGAATTCGTCCCATTGAAGATTGGACACACTCAAGTGTAGACGGAGACAAAGCAAAATCTGGAAGTGTTGAACCGATCGCAAAGTGTGCAGCAAGCAGATTGGCCTTGACCAAAGAGCTGACAGTTGGAATGTCATTCTAAATGAGCGTTGGGATGGTGTATGAGGCAGAATTTCAAATGTTTTTGACGAACGACCAAAAGCTTTTACTATCTTTGGGACATTGTAGTATTTTTTGCCTCAGTTTTTAGTCGTATTGAAATTTCACGCGCTTGAGAAAAACTTTGCAGTCATTCCTAGCTCGTTTGAACTTTTTCCGGTTTTCCTCTGTCAGGTAGATCTTGAAGGACCGAAAAACATTTCTCTAACCCTCACAGCTGCTTTATAGCTCGAGTCGCACCATGCCTTTTCTTTTGGTTTGATACTCTCCATCCGATGAGGGATAAAGTTTCTCATTCCAAAGAGAATGGTGTCTGTGACCATATCAGCAGTGGCATCCACGTCATTATCGAGGAAACATAACGACCAGTTACAATTCCTAAAGAAGTTATTAAGTCCGCTCCAATTGGCTTTCTCGTATGGCCATATGGTTCTTTTAGCACATCAAACTCGTTAAAGATCGAATTGCTGTTCGGTTAGGGGCTTTTGTCAATAAGGCAGTAGTGGATAACTTGCTTACGGAGATGAAATTTAATTCCGGATTGGAACATATGGTATGACCATCGCGAGGATGTTTGCGGCGGTCGATTTTTTGGAGCCAATTTTCCACCACTCTTCCACACTCATCAGCCGGAACGTGGGCAATTTCGCCATCGTTATTGTTCCTGAGCCACTCTAACCTTATTTGCTTGTTGGCATAAGCCAACGATTTAACCTCATAAAAGGAAATCCAAAGGCGTTAAATCACACGAGCGAGGTGGACTTTCGAAAGAATCATTTCTCGAGATTACGGGATTACCGAACTTCCACTTCAATAGATCAATTGTTTAATCAGCTGTGTGGCAAGTAGCGCAGTTTTGTTAGAACCACATATCACTAATGTCAAATCCATCCAATTCTGGCCAAAAAGAGTCTTCCAACATGGCACGATAGCGAGCTCCATTGACCGTAAAACGGTGATCATTTTCATTTCGAAAAAATACGGTCCAATCACAACTTCGGCATGAAATTCACTCCACAAGGCAACTTTTTGTGGATGCAATGGGATCTTTTGAAGCACACGTGGGTTTGCTTCAACAACGCATATTTTGCTTATTGCTGAAGCCATTAAGCTAAAAATGAGCCTCATCGCTGAAGATGATTTTTCAATGAAATTCAGAATTTTCTTCGAACTTTTGCAGGGCCCAATCGGAGAAGTGTCGGCGCTTCAAATGATCAAGAGGGTTCAGTTGTTGAGTCAATTTGATCTTGTAAGGGTGTAGGCTAAGATTTTTACGCAAAAGTCGCCACGATGTGAACTGAGGGATTCCCAATTCCTGGGAACGGCGTTGAATCGACCGACTTATCTTATTTTGAACCATAAGTGCGGCTGCGATATTTTCAGTACTACGACCGGTGCGTTGTTTCGTTGGCACAGGAGCATTCAATAGTGAACATGTGGACTCGAATTTATCCACCGCACAGCCTGTTTGGTGGGACTATTACTACGACCGATAATTGGAATAAGTGCTGTTAAAGTTACGCCCACCGACTCAGAATTTCGGTAGAAATTTTTAATAATTTCCAAAAGTTGCGTGTTCACGAACTTTACCAAGTTAAAAATGTAAGCCTTGAGTGACGTTAGCGGATCATAAAAAAGTTTAAGGATGCGTTTATGTTAAAATACAAAATTCTTATGGAAAACCCTTTCCTTCATTCGAAAACTGACCATTCACGCTGCTTGAAATGCTTAGAAGGTTCTGTTTACCGGATTTGTTCTAAGTCCACTTTTGCTTCTTATAAGAAAAAAAACCTAGACTTTGAACTTCGTAAATGATATCATGAGAATCTCTATCGGAGGTGAGTTCATTGACAACGTCGATAGTAAGTCTCGATTTGAAAAGACGACACCCACTATCGTCTCGCTACGAGTAGCAATTTAGGTCAATGAATCGCGAATTCTGATGAAATATTGAGATCCTATTAAGTAATTTCACTAAGGCACCTGCTCCTGTTTCCGGGCGGGAGCGGATGGAATCAACGGTAGCGTTCACAGTTCCAGTTAGGTCGAACTAGTGTTATCTTCATATAAGCGTATTTAAATACCAGGACTATAGGAATCTCCAACACTAAGTCAGATTGTTTCGAAAAGAGTTGATGGCGGATGAGCCCTTAATAAGGGCCAACGGCAGCACTTACATCCCCGAAACGGGTTACTGGTTCCAGAATTTGGTCCATAGCCTTGAGTCTTGAGCTTTCGACACATAAGTAAACTCCTGTTCTGTTATACAATCCATATCAAAGGTAAATTCGCTAACAGCAGCCTTATATGCACTCGCGCAACAACAGTGAAACAGGACGATGCAACTAAAGAAAATTTCTATGAGCTCCTCGACAAAATCCACGAGCAATGTCCGATGGATGACGTTAAAATCGTCCTAGGCGACTTTAATGCCAAAATTGGGAAGGAGGACGCCTTTGATAGCACAATCGGATGACATAACCTACACGACAACACGTCTGGAAACGGACTTAGGCTAGCCGATTTCGCTGCGGGACGTAACGTTACTATAGCAAGTACACGGTTTCCTCACCTCAATATTCCCAAGGGAACATGGCGGACACCAGATCAGCAAACTGTCGCTCAAATTGATCAGGTTGCGATCGACGTAAGGCACTGCTCAAATATTTTAGATGTCCAAACATTCCGAGCGGTCAACATAGACTAGGACCACTACCTAGTTGCAGCTAAGTTACGTCTATTGATATCTCAGACGCCACAACAACGGCGATATACTATAAGGAGATTTAATGTTGAGCGGTTGCAATCGCAACAAGCCGCCAGAACCTTTGCTGATCGCGTATCCCAAAACCTCTCAAGAAGTCCTTTGCAGCCAGCATCAAGTGCTGGAGAGCAGTGATTTAGATGCCAAGAAGCCATCAGAAATGCCGCAACTGACGTGCTGGGTTTCACCCGCCCACCACCACGAAACCCCTAGTTTGATGAAGAGTGCCGGCAAGCACATGCGGCAAAACAACATGTCTACAAAACAGCGCTTCACAAAAGGTCGAGAGCGGCTCGTGAGCTTTACGAGTAAAAGAGCAGGGTAGAACATCGGATTTTTCGGAGAAAAAGGAAAGAGCATAAGAAGCGCCCGATCAAGGAAATAGAGAGGTGATACTCTAGAAATAATGTTCGGAGGTTTTACCAAAAGCTAAAAAGAGCGTGTCAGGGTAATAAGACCCGAACGGAAACCTGTAGGGGTGAACAGGGAAACCTTGTAGTAGAGTCACAGTCGGTGCTGAGGATATAGAAAAACCAATTTTGCAGACTGCTAAACGGCGAAGATCCCACAATTTCCGCTGTCAGGCAGAGCGAATCATTCAATATTGACGATTCAAGAACTCCGTCCACTCGACCAAAATGAAGTGAGGATAGCAATATATAAATTGAAGTCGAACAAGGCTGCCGGGATGGGCGACCCACTCGCCGAACTATTTAAGGCAACAGGAGATGACTTGGTAGAGAGCACACACCAACTTATTTTCAAGATTTGGTCGGGTGAATGTATGCGTGATGAATGGAATATCAGCATCGTTAGCCCGGTTCACAAGAAAGGAGACCCTCTAAACTGCGCCAATTATAGAAGTATCAGTCTGCTAAACATCGCATATAAGATCCTGTAGGCCATATTATGCGAGCGTCTGAAACCATTTGTCAACGATCTGATTGCACCCTCCCAGTGCGATTTTAGGCCCGGTAAGTCCACAATTGAACAAATATTCATACTACGGCAGATCTGGGCTTCTCAAGAAGTTCAGATCGATACTCACCATCTTCTTATCGATTTTAAAGCCGCATATGACAGCCTCTACAGAGACGAGCTATACTGAGCCATGTCTAGTTTTGGCATCCCTGCCAAACGCTTGTGCAGGATGACGATGGAGAAAACTCGCTGCTGCATCAAGGTCGGTAACGACCTATCTGAGACCTTTGATGTCAAAAAAGGATTTAGACAAGGCGACGAGCTATCATGTGACCTCATCTATTATTGGTGGAACCAATTGGTAGACTTTGTCTACCTCGGTTCTGCTATCACATCTGAAACCGACATCTCTTCAGAAATCAAACGAAGAATAACGCTTGCCAATCGCTGTTTCTTTGGGCTGAAAAGGCAACTATGTACAATAGTAAGGCCCTCTCCCGAAAAACCAAGAAAACTCTATGTAAGACCCTTTTAATCCCAACCCTGCTCTATGGATCCGAAGCATGGACCACTTCTAAAGCGGATGAAGATATCCTTGGTCATTTTGAGAGAAAAATTCTTCGTAAGATATTCGGTCCCGTATATTGACGATTCAACGATGAACTCTACGAGCTGTACAGCGACATCGACCTGGCCAAAAAACTGCGCATTGGGCGTTCGAGATGGTTGGAATGTAGAGCGAATGAAAATCGAAGCCCGCAGAATCTTCGACTGTAATCCGGAAGGATAACGCAGTAGAGGAAGGCCTCGCCTTAAGCGACGCGCGCAAATGGAAGGAAACCTCAACCAACTTGGAGTCTTATTGGTTGAGGCCCAGGTCCGCCCGGACTGTAGCGCCGCTTAAGTAAGTATTCTTAATATATAATCTGCTAAATTGTAAAATGCAATAGTTCGTTGTCTGGATGCAGTACCACCTAGCACGTACATGCAAAGCAAGATCTCCATAAACATGAAAAGAATGTAAAAAACAAAAACAAAACCTAATGACCTAATGATCGGCACATGTAAAAACTGCACAAAGTATCTAGATATCTGAACGCGTACACCTGTCCAAGCACAGCTAAGTAAACTAAGTTTTATTTCATAGTTTTGATGCAGCTATTTATTGCAGTTAGTTAAGCGGAGTAAAGTAAATAGAACGAGTAAGCCTAGGCTAGAAATATCAATGGAGCAGATGGTGATTATGTAGCTTTTAGTTAGGAAGAGACCATTAGACTTCGACATATACTTGTATTACATAGATTTAGTGCTGCTGATTCTGCTTCGATTTGAACATGCTGTCTACCAAAGCAGAAAAGCAAAGTGGCATTTAAGAAATGTTGAAAATAAAGAAACGCATTCGAAACCACTTGATTGTTAAGCTGGTGATTCGGTCTTGCTTAATTTCTTGAATCAGAATGGTAGGATTCAAGCTCCATCTTATCTGGACGCCCTACTCCCATTAAGTCGAAGTGTCGGAACCTATAGTCTTTCCTGTCTGTTGGAATAGATAACTCAAACACTGTACGCCTAGTACAATATGATCATTCCACCGAAATTTCTTAGTTTTTCGTATAAAGACGAGCAGGTGCTTCAATTATAGGTTGCCCATAGTTTAAGCACCCACCAAGTGACTGCAGTTAATTCACATTCACAGAGCTTCTACTCCAAGTTGTCCTCATCAAACTCACACAAAGCTTCATTAAGATACTCGTACTTCGGAAAACCCTAGTATCCTGGTAAGCTTTTCTAGTATGGTGAAGCTGACTTTGAAGATACATCAGAAAGCATTACTTGGTCTGCCTGCAATATGGAAAGTTTTGCTTCCCATGATTGTGCTCACAAGGTGCCCAATTGACAATAGAAGGCTCCACACGGCTTCAGATCTTGATAAATGAGGTTCATCGATGAGCTTATTTCCCACGATCTTGTTGTGGCTTGGGACCCAAACAAATACTAACATAAACAAATGCAGATACTTCGTACCCCCTTCTTATTCTTCACGATTTATTTTATCGTTACCACCAACAGAGAACAATCTCAGCTTTCGGAGGATTGACTGGAAACCAATTTCTAGCCCACCAACCATCGATTACAATTGAGGCTGCCAATACTTTAGAGCAGACAGTCGCTTTCTTTTGTAATTAGCCTGCGTTCAAAGGATTTTATGTACTAGGTGGAGTGAAAAGTGACCTCTTTGACCGCCAGAATGTGCTGCTACTGCAAAAAAGGTTATGGTGCCTTGAAGTCCGTTCATATTTAGGCAGACATGAGAAATTTGTCTTTAGTTTTGTTTTGACAGCTGATTGTTGTTGACGTGTTTGGCGTCATGTTGAGTATGGACAAAAACGATTTTCGTTCTCTCATAAAACATTATTTTTTGAGAGGCTAAACGGCGAAGGAAACAAAAGAAAAGTTGAATAAATATTATGGGGCTAATTCTCCGTCAGATTACACCGTCAAATATTGGTTTCGAAAGTTTCGTGATGGCCGCAACTCCACTACCGATCAAGTCCGCAGCGGCAGGCCCTCCGATGCGGTTACAGAGGACAATGTCAAAAACAAATATGAAATGGTGTTGGCTGACCGGAAAGTGAAGGTGCGCGAGCTAGCAGATACCAAAAAGATTAGTACTGAGCGCACACGCCATATTTTGGGCAATATTCTGCATGTGAAAAAGTTATCCTGCCGCTGGGTGCCGCGCATGCTCACTCCTGACCAAAAACACGAAGGCGGGAGCACTTCGAAAGAATGTTTGGACTTGGTGATGCGGAATCGGGCGGACTTTTGGCGTCGATCGGTAACTGGATTTGGATCCCTCGAACTATTATCTCTTCCCAAACCTCATCAATAAAAAATTCAGCTCACGCGAGGAAATCATCGACGCCACGGAGGAGTATTTTGCAGACCTTCTGGAAAATTACTTTTCGGACGGGATCAAGAAGTTGGAAAACCGCTGGAATAAGTGTATCAAACTAAAAGGGGACTAAATTGAAAAAAATAAAAAAACATTTAAAAAAAAAATTTCAATTCCCAAGAAGGTCACTTTTCCCTTCATCATAGTTCCACACAATCTTATCTTATCCAGCAAGTACAGGGAAGTCTTAGGAGCACCTGTTCAGATATGAGCATTGTAATCCAATTTTGGGCAGATGAATAACTTACAAGTATATCGTGCCAGTTCAGACGGAGTAAAGTATTTCTTAAAACGCTAGAGGAAACCTAGATGTTTCGCAGCGTTCTTAGCGGCATCGAATATATGGTCATTCCAACGTAGGTTATTATTTACATAGCGAGATTGGAAAACTGTTCGGTTACGACGACGCCAATGTCATTCATAGATAATGGATTGGTGCTTACATTTCCCTTCAATGGCTCACTAATCAGTTATGTTGTTAATATCGGAATTTAATGAGCTCATACGAACCACAGCCTTTCCTGTTCTACAGGAAAAACTAATACGAAAAGCAAAGAGTGCTGTCGCCACCGTAGAAATAAACTGGCTTAAAGTGATAAACGGGCGATGAATGCTCAAAAATAAGTATCGGTGACAGAATGGAGCCCTGTGGTATACCAGCATTTATTTTGCAGATATCGCCTTGAAACCGTCCAATTGAAAGGAGATTCATCGATCCCAACTGTATGCATTCTAACAAAAAGTGCTTGATGCAAAATTCCATCAACTGCTGTTGAAATATCAAGTGCAACCATCTTTCTTTCACCAAATTGGTGCAGATGTTGATTCCACTTTTCGGTGAGTTATGCCTTTGGAAAGAAGAAACGGAAGCCCAATGGATTTGTAGGAGGAGAGCGAAGACGATTCGACTTTTTTTAGAGAGGAACTGGACAAATGCTGTTTTCTCTCTACCTCGAATTGGTCCGTAGAGAGTAGGATTGATGAAAAATCTTACACAGTGATATGATAGATCTCCGATCTGGATCAGCCGATTTGTGTTTCAAACCTATCTAGTTGGCTTTCCAGACTTAAAACCATAGCACACCCCTTTCTTCTGGATTCATACCCTACATTCGATAAGGGATTAAAGATCTCACTTCGAAAAGAATAGTGCCTGACGGTACAGAAGGTGGAAGTCAAACGTTCACCTGTTAGGTTTCAAACACCAGCCGTCACGTCCCAAATTTCCTACGCCCAAATGGCTGCAGGTAGGGGTGCTACGGTACAGCAGCGACTGTTGCTTCTCCGGCGCCAATGCCGAGAACAACGGAAGCTGCACCTAACATGCTGGCCATCTTGCTCGCAATCCACGGACAGATGGCTCAGCTGCAACGGCAGGTACAAGGACAGGCCAAGCGGGTGGACCAGATCTACGCGCTGCTGCCGGGCCTAACGCAACACATGTCGTAATGGGTACGCACATGGTGTAGCAAACTTTGAAGGTCCTAGCGGTGAATGGTAATTCACTGATTAGGATCGAACGAAGAGCCGCGATGTTTAAATTGCTACAAGACCAAACTCCTGATGTGCTTTTTGCTAGCGAAACCAAACTAACCGATAAGCACAAACTGGAGTACAATAATTATATTGTCAGAAGAAGAAACCGGCCCGGATCCAAACGTGGAGGCGGTGTTGCGATCTTCATTAAACAAGGTATAAAATTTCACAGAGTGTACAAGGGAGTGTTGCGTAGGTTCCGGGTGTTGGAGGCAGTCGTCATTTATATCCCGCTCCGGAGTGGAAAGCGGCTGTACTTGGCCTCTGTTTATGCACCTGAGGCTCCACAATCCACTTTATTCATTACAGAGCTCGACACGCTTTTTCGACTTCTGAAGCTGGAATCGGGGGAGAATTATTTTATAATCGGGGGGGATTTCAACGCTAAACACAGAGATTGGGGAAATAATTTGCCAAATACTAGAGGGAACCTACTACTCGATTGGTGGGGTCAGCACGATGTCATGTACAGACTCGGTCTTAAAGCGACGGATAACCCGTCGTTTCCCAGAGGCGGATCTTATTTGGATCTACTGCTGTATGACGAACGTATACGACTGACAGGTTCGAATTTACAAACGCTAAACTGTCTGCGCACATTCGTGTATGACAGTGGCCATTGCGGTTTTAGCACCGAAATTACAGTTCCCAACGAAATTGCGGAATTGGAGGAGTTTGTCCAAAGATATTCTTACAACTACAGTAAGACTCGATGGACACGCTTCTCCGCAACCATGACAAGTGCGCTCTCCTCGAATACGCTCCACCCACCGTCCAATAGGAATTTATCAAACGAGGAGATCGACAATTACCTAAAACAAATGGACGAGACAATTAAACAAACTATGGACGCTACAATACCGCGGTATCGACATACGACTAACGAAGACCTGTTCCGCAATCTTACGATTGACGCACTGCACCGACAGAAAAGTAGACTTCTGTCAAGACTCAAAAACTAGTACAGACAGTTAACTGACAGACAAGACCCGGAGATTAGGACACTGAAGGCGTCGATTAAAAATATTCAAACTTTAATAAAAGAGAATTACAGAATTTCTGTAAGTTTGTATTGGAATAACAGGGTTCGGGCTGTAAACACCAGCAACCCGAATATGTTCCCTCAAATAAATAAACTATTTCGGAGGAAAAATCAAAACGACCTTCAGTGTCTTAAAATAGCGCGGACAACAGACAACGAACGGTTACTGACAATAGCAGGTATTGATTCAAATGAGGCCGCTGATGATGACGACTTTTTTGTGATCGAGGATCCACAGGAGAAAGTTGAGGCCATAGGCGCGACTTTCCAGGAAATATACAAGGCCACTGATACCATTGGCCCTAATTATGACCTGGACAATCGCGTCTTGGTACACGACTTCTACATTCGAAATGAAGTAGAGAACTGGCGATCCGAGGGCTCTGGTTTCACCCGATTCAGCGAAGAAAATATGGCAAATAATGTCATTACCAGATAGGGTAACCTACCCCCGTTCATTTCGAAGGAAGAGCTCCATGAGATCTTCGACACAATAAAGGCTAAGAAATCAGTGGGGACCGATGGTATTCCAAACATCGTGCTTCGACATCTTCCTCTAGAAGCGGTGGACATTTACACCACCCTGTTTAATAATGCAATGAATAATGCACATTATCCAGCGCATTGGAAAACGGCGGTGGTGCAACCTATCCCCAAAAAGGGAAAGGATATATCCAATCCGGCGAATCTCCGTTCGATAAGTCTCCTTCCGAATATCAGTAAGGTGTTTGAAAAAGTAATCAATAGAGCTCTGTCTAGGTGGGTTGAGGACAAACATATAGTTCCGGATAATCAATTCGGTTTTAAGGCGGGACATGATATCTCACATGCCGCATCTAAACTGGTGTCCGATATCCAATGGAATAAAGGCAAAAACCAATGTACTAGTGCCTGCCTTGTAGATTTGGAGAAGGCCTTCGACACGGTATGGTTAGAGGGTCTTTTCTATAAGCTGACTAGGCTGGGAATCAGTAAACCACTCTTGTACATTCTTTATAATATGCTAACCAACAGACAGTTCATCGTGAAAAATGGCGATGTGACTTCTGATGGAATATTTCAAATTAAAAATGGTCTTCACCAAGGCGCGGTCAATTCGCCGATCCTATTCAACATTTATACAAGCGACTTGATAGGTTCACTTCCCCACACTATTGCGTACGCAGACGATTTGATAGCGTACAGAACAGGTCCAAAAATCGAGGTCATTAATACTCTCTTGCAGCGTGACTTCGATAAGATAAGACGATTTTGCGATGACTGGAAGTTGAAAATCAACTTTCAGAAGTCGGAAACCATTCTCTTTAGGACGCCGTTGTCTGGAGCCTCTAGGGATACCAGAAAAAATTGGCGAATGTTCTCGATCATTGGACAACACGGACAGCCTCTTGCCTGTCGAAATGTAGTCAGATACCCTGGGATCTGGCTAGATCGATTTCTGTATTTTGTCAAAAATGTAGATGCTGCTCTGGCCAGAGCCAAAGGCGCTTTTGCCCTTACAAAGAGACTGTTTTATAGCAGCCAACTCGATGCGAGGGTAAAGGTAATCTGCTACATGGCCCTTATCAGGCCCATGCTGGTATTTGGTTGTCCCGTGTGGTTCAATGTGCGAGCAAGCTTAATGGAAAAGATTCGGGTGTTTGAGAGGGCTTGCCTTAGGGCTTGCCTTCGCTTGTACAGAACACCAGAGTCGGAGTACAAAAAATTTTATCGTAATGAGGTCCTTTACAACAGGGCGAACCTAATACGAGTGGACAACTTCGTAATTAAGCTGACTCGAAGACACATTGGAAGAGCAATGACCTCGACGAATAACCTGATATCTGGGGCTTATTACCCCAATTACCTTTACCACGAGAGTGTGCGCTATGATGGCTTCGTTCCACCGGAAGCATTCCTCTACCTAGATCAGATAGGGTTGATCCAAGATAGATCGGCGGTCCCGTTAATCTTCCATGTCGCTCGGAAAGCTGGGGACAGGCGACTCAACTACAACAGAGACGTCGCACACGGCAGTGTGGATCGTCTCAGGTTCAGTAGGGCGGTGGGGAATCGCGATAAGAGGGATGTCGTTCAGCAGCACCAGCATTTCTGGTGGTTGAATGATGGAGAAGATGTTTCGTCGTCGTTTCCGTCAATTACGGACCAGCCTCACTAATGAGGCAGAGCTGACCAGTCTATTTGCTCTCTAAATAGCGATGGCCAGCTTGCATAGGTTTAGGTTAGCACTTAAGAAATATATATATATATATTAGTATATATATAGGTATATACTAGTATATGTATGTAATTGTGTATAATGTCTATGTGTGTGTATGTGTGTATTGTATAGGTAGGTTAGGTAGACTAAGGTTTATTTTAAGTTAGATATTAAGTTTTTATAAAAAATACAAAATTATGTCCATATGCTAAGTTTTTTGTTAAATTCTTTTCTTAGCCTTAAGCATAGAAAATAAGTATATATAAGTATAAAATGTAAACAAAGTCGAAAGACATAAATATAAGAGTTTAGAGTAGCTTAGAGTGCCTGTGTGGGGCCAGTAAGTTAATATAAGATTGTTAAGTAATTTTAAGCTAGCATTTAAGCATTTTGTGTTAGTATGTAAGAGTTAATGATTTAGAAAATAAAAATGCATTTAAAACTAAACGCCGAAACTTTGACAATAGCTACTGATCATAGGCCGTTGGTTGGTTTATTTAATTCCGACAAACCAACTCCTATTACGCTGTACCCTAGGATGTTAAGCTGAAGCTTATCCTGAAACGGTTACAGGTTTAACATAACATACAGAGCTGGTAAGCAAAACTCCAACGCGGAAGTTCTTAGTCGCCTTCTACATGGGCCATCAAACTTTGACGACGAACTGCAAGTCAATATGATTGAGGAGTGTGTTTAGCAAGGATAAAACCCTGCGTCGTATTTTGCAACAGGTGTTGAGGGGATAGCAGGATATAAAGCAAGATGAAGACGTGAAACCATATTTCATAAGCTGTAACGAGATAACACCAAACAGGGATTGTCTTCTATGGGATGATCGAATTATTACCTCAAAAGCAGCACGAATGGACATGAATGGAGAGCCTTGTGGGAAGATACATTTGGTGACCGAACATAGACGCAGAGATTGTGGCGAATGTGAGATGTACTGTGTGCCAGAAATCAACACCAGAAAAATTTCAAGCGGTGGTCCACCCATAGGAGGAGGCTTCGAAACCATGGCGAGGACTACACATGAAATTCGCTGGACCCTTCGAAAGTAGGGCTGTCTTGATTGTTGTAGACTCACACTCCAAATAGCTGTAGGTAAAACTAGTGCAGCAGCATGTGCGATAGCTAGTCTCCTGGAAGTACTTGCGACTTGTCTCTGATTTTGTAAGAGAAACTTAATTACCCACGTACTAATCACTCCGTTGAACCCATCGAGCAATGGCCAAGCAGAACGCATGGTCCGGACGATGAAGAACCACCCACGTACTTACCTAAACGGCGCTACAGTCCGGGTGGACCTGGGCCTCAACCAATAAGAATCTCCAATTAGCGCGGTATTTGGCTAACTGCCTCCAGTTGTGCACTCCAAGTTTGTTGAAGTCCCTTTCCACTTGCGCACGCCATCTAAGGCGAGGGCTTCCTCTACAGCGTTGTCGCTCCGGATTAGAGTCAAAGAATCTGCGGGCTGGAGCGTTGGTGTTCATTCGCTCTATATGTCCCAGCCATCTCAAACGTCCAATGCACAGTTGTTTGAATCGTTCATCGTTGATGCGTCTCCTTCAGAACCCGCCAACGTATTCGGGACCAAATATCTTATGAAAAATTTTTCTCTCTAAACGATCAAGGATATCTTCATCCGCTTTAGAGAGGGTCCATGAATCGGAACCATATACGAAGGACTATCTCAAGCGAAATACTTTGGGTAACATACAGTTATCACTTGCAATGTTTCTACTACATCAGCTTACGACCAACGCCGTCAATAATTACTCGCTTTCTGAGTTGTTATACAGGAGGCGATTTACAACTTTCATTGAAGAATTACACCTGGATAATAATCCACAAGGCCCGATAACAACAACAGGCAGTTCTGTCTAGAAATTATTCCAATGGGCCATCATAGACACCGGCGAACGTAACTAAACAAACCGGTTCAGTTGTATACCGTGTTACGACAGAATTGGGAAATACGATGCAGAGGCACTTAGACCAACTGCGAGTGAGACTACCTAAAACCCGGGAATGTACACCTTGTGCAAGCGAAGAGATCGTTGCTTTGAATGAATCTGTGAGACCGACTCTTGTTGATGAATATATGGAACAGCAAGGTACAGAGTTTTCTACTGAAGATACGTCTCCCATTTTGCGACGCTCAAAAGACGCAAGAAGAACTCAAGTTCTAATAAAGGAAAGTGGAATGCAATGCCTGAATATTACCTTCGGTAAGCAGAGTCGAATACAATTACCGTGGAGGAAGACAGAGGAACAAAGGGTAAAAATAAATTCGGAATCAATTAAGTTGGTTGAATTAATCTTTCTGAACCAACAAAGTCCAAAGAGACGATAGTTCAACACGCCACGCTTCTCAAGCTGAGAATAATGACCTGCACGAGCTTATCTACATAGCACTGCCGAAGGTCATAGTCGAGTCAAGAAACTTGAGAGCTAAAGATTAGGAGTTGAACTAGTACAAGCGGTAGGAATCGATTAAGCTACTTGCAAAACCACGCTCGTAATGCTATCTAAGATCCCGAAAAATGATGATTCCAATATAAGGACGGAGATTGTTCTACTCCAAGTGCTTTACAGCCGAAGCACTTGGAAGCTAACCAACCCCACACCCCGAAGCTGCGCACTTTAAAAACGATGTCTGTGAAAAATGCTGGTAACAAACCTGAAGACTACCTCATATAAAGGCACAAATGGCAATGGATAGGACACACCCCGCGGAACGAAGCTGACTTTGTTGGGAAATACGCGAAGTAGCCAGACGTAGTACGTAGTTAGCCACAATATGTAAAATAGGAACTATACCACTGTAACTACCCGTAAAACATCGCCAAATTGAGATGACAAACGTGTCCTGGTGATGTCTCAAATCATACTCAAATAATTACATAACAAGGGTTTTGAAGGACGATCCACTTATCTTCAGAATAACACACCCGGTCATCTCAAAAAATCCACCTCAATTGTCACATAACATAGAATCCTTTCACTCATAACTCAAAAACACTTTTCAAATACTATCATCAATTTTTGAAAAAAAAAAAAAAAAAAAAAAAATAAAATACAAACGTCAAACTCTCTTACCTGCATCTGCCATCGTCTAGAGGTAGTATCCTTTCTTCAGCGAAATTTTCGAAAAACTGCTTTAGCACGACGTTCAAAGTCTCATCGGATTTACGATTGCCCCTCGATGTTGATGTTTTATTCGCACAACAATCCGCAGACTGACGAGGTTATCAATTTCTTATCTTCTGTTGGGAAATAAAAAAGAACAAAATTCAAAATAAAAACTCTATTTCCATCTGAAACTTTCCCTGAATGAATTAGCGTAGTTTAGTGCCGTAGGTAATGTACTCGTAAGAGTCTAAAACTGGTGTATCTCGTTAATGGTTAATCACAACGCGTTCACAATTTTTCAATTGAATTTCCTTTGCCTGTACATACGAGTACAATACGACTTCTAACAAACAACTAGATCGACTATTCAACTGAAAACTAGATGAAGATGTGATTGAAAAAAAAAATAATCACGTTGAGTACTAGAATACTTAGATACTCGTCTCTTGAGGTATTGTTAACGGCCGACTCATGGTTCGAATCGTACGAGTACACCACGCACAATAGCCAGTCGGCTTTTACTTTTAGTTGCGGTTACCTGCACCTCAAGTTGCATAGATACACTAGCAACCTCTCTGGAGCGCAATATGACCTAATCCTGTTATCTATGACATGGTGCAGTCATTATAGCAAACAGCGATAATATTTGAGCGATGTTTGTACAGCATTTGGTGATTAGGTGCCTGAAAGTAGGCAGCTTCGTCTGGTTTTGGAATTGACGAAGATGTCTTGCGTCGTGGGCATACTCTTCAGTGTTAGATAATAGATACTATTTGTCGTCATAACCGAGAACTGCCATTCTAATGCCGCAGATACCCTATTGCTGCAGCCTTTTAAAAAGCGGTACTAACTAACTTCCGCAGCTTATATCCAGATTAAGTATCCCTGGGTGATAGAGATCTTAGCTCTCCCATAAAGCAAACCATAGACGATGCTATCGGGGCTCCCCGTGAAGCTATAGGACTACAGGACTAGACGAAGACTGTCAATACAGATCACATTGCCGGTTGCACAGACGTCGCGCTTGTTACTATCGGATGAGCGTCCTTTCATCAAGTCCCAAGTAAAAGTATAAAGTTGGAGGTCTTTCAACATACAAGATCTCATCTAAGATCCTATATGACGGCGGTTTTGTTAGAGTGTCGATCAAATGTTAGCACCTCAGTGGATCTTGGCAAAAGCAAAGGGACACAAGTCAACATACAAAGCCTTTGGAAATGACCTAAGGGCGCTGCATTTAAGCCTTGTCCTAGAGAGGCGATAATGGCGGTAATGCTCCAAATTTTGAAGAGGCGGAATGTCGTAAAATACGCGCTGAGTTCAATATACGAGTAAACTCACGACTTTCGACTTCCGGATTCGACACATGTCGATAAACGAGGTCGTATCTCCTGTTGATGAGGCTCGTGTATGTTACAACTCATCCTAAGCTCTAAGTTTGTACATTTCTCAAAAACTTGGTTTCAAAAATCGGAAACGAATGCGTAGAGCATGAAGTTCTGAGGAGACTGACACAAAAATGACGGCCGCGGACCCAAAACCGTCGAAGCGTACTGCCACGGATATAGGCAACTTAAAAGCACTCGTTGAACTGAGGTAGCAGTTGATCCTGGGTCGAGTGTGGATGTGTATTTGGTTGCTGGTAAAATTCGGACTTGGCATAACCAATATACGAGTAGCAACAGAGGCCCACAATTGGAGTTCAACTGGGACCTGGAATTACTTAAGAAACATCTCTAGACCACGACTTTGGCCGTTTATGAACATTTAAAAGAAAAGCTCGCAGAAGTAGTCGTAGCTTGATCCCCTGGCGAAGAAGAAGACGCATATCAGTGTGTGCACTCAATCAAGGAGGATTCAGTATCAGCTTTAAGGAGTCAGTAGATACTTTCATGTCTCAGTTTTGGTTCCGGGTGACTACATACAGTTCTTGGGAGCACTTTCATGTTGTCGACTACTTGTTTAGTGCTGAATTTTCAATAAAGAGACAGCCTGCATACCTACATCCTCTCTGGGTTAATGATCCGGAAGACGTCAACAAATCGCCGTATACTAGTGCAACCTAGAGCTATGTAGCAAGTGCCATAGCACGAGAACCCTATTCCAGCTATGCAGAGGCTTGCCCTCGAACCACGATCTACAGGTGCAATACAAAGATAGACGTAGGGACATGAAATTAGCCATCTGGAGGAGCAAAAGCGACGATTTTAAATAACTCTGCGAGCAAGCAGAAGTAAATCCTTGGTGTAGCCCATACAGGACAGTCATGGCAAAACTCAAAGGCACCTCACCGTCATGCGCTGTCCTAATGCAAAAAATAGTATCGGGATTATTTCCCCCGCAGCACCAGTAGAGTATACAGAAGAACCACAGGAAATACAGGACTTCGCAGCCGTCACGGAAATAGAACTACTGAACGTATGCAGACCTGGATTGGATGGCATGCCAAATAAGGCTCTTAAGTTAGCAATCAAAACAAACACGGAACCACTTCTGGAAATGTATAACAAGTATCTAACAGAAGGGGTTTTTCCAGGCCATTGGAAAAAAAAAGTCTGATGCTGCTGTCTAAAAGGAAAAGACCGCCAGCTGAGCCCTCGTCTCATATGCCTGTTGGACACATTGGCCGAAATACTGGAGCGAATCATATGCAACGGACTGATGGTGGCAATTAATGAAGCCGGGGGACTGTCAAACCGACAGTACGAATTTAGAAAAGCTCGTTCTATAATAGGTCCTATAGGGAGGGTAACTACAATCTCAGAAGAAGCAATTCAGGCCAGGAGATGTAGTAACACTGGACATTAAAAAAGGGTTCCACTCTGCAAACTGCGGACATATAGTGCGTTCCCTTAGAGCAATGACCCTGGGTTCCTAATTAAAATAGCAACTTATTACTAAAATAAGAGACGGTTCCTGATCCTTGATACCGACGATGGAATAAGGCAGTATCATATATCTGGCGGAGTACCACAATGATGAGTACTAGGTCCCATCCTGTGGAACTTTATCTTGTCAGGCTTGGAATCCCAAACGAGGCTTTCCCAATGATATTGCAATTGTTGTGGTTCCGAAAAACCTGGAGGAAATAGAGGATATTGGGAATGAATGTATCCAACAAGGTGGATGGGAACAGTCGAGTTAGAGATCGCCGAACATAAAACGGAAGCAGTACTAGTAAGCAGTAACATACTAGTACAGCAGAGACTGTCTCCATCAAGGTAGGCGATCAAAGTATAACGTCAAAACTTTTGATCCGATAACTAGATCGACATTACAGTCGTTTACAAGGAACACCTTAAAAGAACGCGCGACAAAGCCGATTGGGTGAGCGCTGTCTTATCAAGAATAATGACGCATATTGGAGGACGCAGACAACAAAGGTGACTCATTCTGTCAAGGGTCGTGCAGTCCATAATAATGTATGCGGCACCAATATGGACCAAAGCAGTAGAAATTAAGTCTTATGCAAGAAGGATTAACTCCGTCAACGGTCTATGTGAGCTAAGAGGGTTCTATGCTTATCAGACAGTGTCAGACGATGCTACATGTGTTATTGCGGGAATTCTACCAGCGGATATATTGGCCAGCGAACTACAAACGACCTATGATGCCAAAATCCAGAAACCCCTAGTTTCAGACAAAGATATCAAGATGGAAGAAAGATAGCGAAGCATGAGGACATGGCAGGAGAGATGGAATCAGTCTTGAAAAGGACTTATACCGGATATCTAAAAATGGACCGACCGGCACCACGGAGAAGTGGATTTCTACCTCAACTAGCTCCTAACCGGACATGGCTGCTTTCGAGCTCATCTGAACAGATTTGGGCTTGATGAATCTCCTATCTGTTTAAACTGCGGAGAGGCCAGAGAGGATGCACAGCACGTACTTTTGCAGTGTCTGCGCTTTCGTATAGAGCGTAGAGATCTGAAGGAAAGGAAAAATAAAAAAATCCGACTCCTGAAAACGTTGTGAACAATGTGTTAACATCGAGCGCAATAAGGGAGCTGTGAAACAGATTGCAGCGATAATTATGAAGGAATTCCGATGGCTGGAAAGAGTCGGGGAGAACAAACAAACCCAAACGGCATCTCTCTTGGAACAAAGTGAATAAGTCAACAATATGACAACAAAACGTGTACTTCGACAAACAAGCCCCTGATTTCTAGCTTAAAAGTACTTCCTTACCCCCGAAGTCATGTCTTATGGCGGTACCGTGGAGTAAGACAAGGACGATAGTTGTTTGCGGAGACCAGGTTTAGTGGATCAGAGTTTCACATTAGCACCTGCACTACGTGCAACCATCATACTTCCCCCTCCGACCAGCAAAAAAAAAACAAAAAATAGAAATAGAAATAGAGATCCCCAAAAGCGTGTGAATATGCAGAGGCGATTTGACTACTCAATACACTGTGATAAATCAAAACGACAGCACTGCGAGATGAAAGATACTCGTACAGCAATCAGCTGTGTAAGTACATATTCTCATCCTTGCCTCGACCGCCCTGGAGTGCGTAACTGAATGCAGTTGGCCAAAGACAACGCTAATTGAAGAGATTTTTGGATGAGGACCAGGTCCACCCAGGATTGAAGGGCCTTCTAAGTAAATAAATAAGTAAGCACACGTTCATCTATACTCAAAGTCATGCAAAAGGTGTTGTTACCCCTGAATAGGGATATGGAACGACAAGAGATCGTTTAGTCTAAAGCCACCAAAGGGCAAAAATGACTGTAAAATAGGGCTTAGAACGATATGTGCTCCATTCGTATAGAAAAAAAACTCTTCATATTATCGGAGATATGTGGAAGCATAGTGCGCTTTTGAACAGATTTACAAGTATATCGAAATATTCCGCTCATGACTGGCCTTTGTTTTGAATTTAATTGATTCCGCATGAAGAGTTTTTTAGAAGCATGAGTCTACTGTCCCGCGATCTCATCAAGGTTCGCAAAGAATTGACGGGCAGCAACTGCTCCCGGAAGTACTGAACTTAAACAGCATACGTGACAACCCAGAAGAGGCAATATGAGCCCAGCCTCACTATGATAACTATAGTTAGGCCGAAATGAACGCTATGAGTTGAAGAAGTGCTACTTCATTGTGGATAGACAGAGCATCGCTGCAGGCAGCATATGGCGCTCTTCCATTTCGAAGCGTGGTACGAGAAACTGTGGATCGCCCCAAGTTCCTTCGGATTTACGAGGAGCGACGTGCAAAACGATTAAATAATGAATTAGTGCTCTATTCACAGAATGGTACGTAAGCTTGGGGAACCGTAAGGGAGACTAGCGAAACTCTAATGGTATAACGTAGTCATAGTCCTGAGCGGAGGAAGGATGATGACTTCGATGATGTACGATGATGAGTAACATATCTGTCTACTGCAAGGGACCGAAAATATGTAACGGCGATCAAATGACTTGATGTCATTTGATAAATTTTGGTTGCGCAGGATGTAAGACAATATTACAAATTTTAAATAGAATGAGCCACTAATATAGGGTATGGCAAAAAACATTTACTCTTAGGCTCAAGTTGAAAATATTTAAACATAATGCGATGAACGCATTGCACTCCCAAAGCAGCTTATATCGATTCGGGCCATTATCTTGTGGTAGTTTCACTTAACCTGTGTCTGATGCCAGCATCAAACATAGAGAACCAGTGGCATTACTGCCAAAGAGTAATCAGAGGGGCCGCTTTGGATTACTTCACCCCAAAGGTGCTATGAGGAATGCAGACTGGTAAATCGTCTGCAGGAACGCTACAGACTCTCAAGATCTACGAGTAGAAAAGAAGAGAAAACATAGGCCACTCCGAAGAAAATAGAAAGAGCACAAGACGGGCTGGATCGAGGCCTTAGAGTAATGCTACCAGAAGAATGAAGATCTGAAATTCTTAACAAAAAACACGCGAACAGAAATCAGCACGGATGAAGAAGGAATCCTCACAGTAGAACCACATTCTATTCTGAGAATCTAGAATGATTATCTCTGCGGGTGATGACGAACAACATCTCACCGCCAGGTAGAATGAACCAAACAAAAATATTTCCATCAAGGTGAAGAAGACAGCTGGACCCGAAAGTTTAACTACCGAACTGTTTAAAGCATCAGGTGGATGGTTGAGTACGGAGCATACATCAACTCATTCCAAAACTTGGGTCGACGAAAATATGTCCGAAGAACGGAGCCTCAGCAATGATTGTCCGATCCTAAAAAAATGAGATCCTCTGAACTGCGCGAACAACTGTGGACTAAGTCTCCTCAACATCGCATGTAAATGCCTCAAACCCTTCGTCATCAGTCTAACCAGTCACTATCAGTATGGTTTAAGCCCAGGAAAGTCCGCCATAGATCATGTTTTCACATTCGTCGCATATGGCAGAGTCTATAGAGATGAACTACGCAGAGCCATGTTCAATTTTAGCATCCTTGCCAAGTTCGTATGGCTATACAGGATGACGAAGGACAATGGACGCTGACCTGTTAAGGTCTGCAAAGCCAAAATCAAGACCTTTAATGTAAAAAATGACTTAAGCAAGGCAATGCCCGCATATGTGATTTTTTTAACATCGTTCTTGAAAGAAAGAACCTATACACTACATTGACATAATTGGAAGAACACAGCGAGCTATCCGTAGAGCGTATGCGACTATTGAAGCAAACGCACAAAGATGAGCTCAGCGATCTACAAAGGAAAAGCGAATTTGATGCTGTCAACCAAGAGGGACGCACAATATCGCTGGCTTGGACAAAACATCACAAAAGGCAGGTAGAACTTTGAGGTAGTAAGGGACTCGCCGCCGTTATCAATTCCGACAATGATATCCGAGTGGAAATCAAGCGAAGAATCACAAAAAAAACTCCTGCTCATCGTTCCTTATTTAAGCTTAGAAGCCAGTAGAGTAATAAAGCCCTCTCTCGAGCAACCAAAAGACATTATACAAGACAAGGAGCATCCCAGTTCTGCGTTATAGCACAAAACCTTAGATATTGACGAAAGCGGATAAAAGTGCTCTTGGACGCTTCAAAAGACCAGTTTTTAGGGTAATTTTCGGTCCCGTTTCCATCAATGATGAATGGAGGGCTATACAGAAGTAAGGTCCGATAACTCCGATAACACTTTGAGCTCACGAGTACCAGTGCAGCGTCCTAGCTTGGAAAGTGTTTCACTCCAATCCAGAAGGGCGCACACAAGTGAAAAGAAACTTCAGCGCTGCTAGAGAGGACTTTCAGGATTGCAATTCGATCTAACCAAGTGAGTAAGTAAGTAGAACATTGTGGATATTTGTGACCAATATTGGCATCCTTACCAATAGGCAAGCTGTCCGCATGCACACAACTCGACTTTATCCTACTGTCGAACGATAAATGACGTCGTCTTATATTTAAAAAATAATAATTTACAATGTTAAAACATTTTTAATTACTTGAACGAGTTTTATAAAAAAACACTTTGTACGAGTATATAGATAACTACAATAGTTAACTTCCGCTCAAATTCGGTACAAGCAGGTACAATCACCTTTACGCGGAACCTACTACTCATATCGGGCTGACTGGACTTAAGTATATGTATTCGAATATTTAGAGTGAACGGTGCTAAAGTACGACCTAGAAGGAAGTGAAATCAAGTGAAAAACACATTGTTCATCGCTTTCATTATACCACTATCAGTTCAATAATCCTGAACTTGTTCCGCACCCCGGTGACCACATGATTTATTACAACAACTACAATACAATATAAATAAGGAATTCTATAAATTACTGTTACTCCATTCGCCTAGAAGGTATTTTAACTGCTGACAAATATTAACAAAATTCAAGGCTTAAGAGAGTACAAGTTCAATGTGGTAGCCTTTCACCAAATCAGTTTTTAATCTTACCGCCCATGCACCTTCAGTTACTCGGGTTGAAAATACCTTCACTCTTTTCTTTACGTGAATTACAAGATAAGCACTTGCTGCCAAGGACGACAAGCACTTATACGGCAAAAGTAAACCAAACTTTCACAGAGAAAGGATTTGATGTCATTCATGCCAAGTACATAAGGTGGAAATGCACTACTAAGAAGTCTACAATATTTTCCGACAAAGGACAGCAAGAATGCCACTGACTTCTAAAAGTAGCTGAAAGCATTTGCTTGTTTTGCCTGAAATGTCAAGGGCTATATGATCTACTGCAGGCAGTTCCAAAGTGGGTTCAGGCTCTGCCAAGACCTCTTCCAGTGAATTCAGCTGTCGAATTGCATTTAAAGAAGTCTTACATGCTTTCCATCCACCTAAAAACAGGTCATTGCCATCAAGTTCTCTGAACGATTAATGAAGTCGAAGGTTGTTGTCCTCCAAAAAGTCGTCACCTAGATTGGTGACGATCCAACTAAGATATATCCTTGACTTAGGCCAGAACCAAAAGATCATCGACGCACAATGTCACCAAATTCCAGTGCATGTTATACCAAATACAATTTCTTTTCAAACGGAAGATAGCAGTCCATTCCATGATATGAATATGAAGGGGAGGAAGATTCATCAGTCCGCCTAGAGCAGTGCAAGGTATGACAAACAAAGCCCCCATGTACCCATTTCAGGCAGTTCTTTAGAGTCTGGAAGGATGTAACTATTCTACCTATATCCGCATAGATCGGAAAAACTTTCTTCGGTGACAAACCTCATAGACTGCCTGTAATCTGACAGCGCGTTGAAGGTTTTCGACGTAATATTGCAGGTCATTGGTCGTTTAAAAACGGATGAGTTAGATGTCCTTAAGCATAAGATAAGCAAGATTAGTCAGCTTCATGAAGAAAAAATTTGGTCGTAAGGTCGGTCGTCATCATGGCTTCAGTGGGCAGGCAATTCGTCGCACCGTAAAAAAGTTTGAGGATGAGTATACTCTTTTCGATCTTAACCCACCAACCAGACAGAGATTGGTGCGGAATGAAGGAAACATCGCCGCCGTAGCGGCCAGTATCGAAGAAGACCCAGAAAGGTCGATTCGGCGCGGATCAGCTAAATTGAGTATCGCCAGAGAGTCAATCCAGCTTATCTTGCGGTTGGATTTGGACCTACATCCGTATATGTTAAGATTATGCTGACGCAAGAATTGAAGCCGGACGACCAGAGACAACGCAATGAGTTCGCTGGAGATGTTGGCCAGAGATCCGGATTTTGGCCAAAAAATCATCTACCCGGACGAGGCTCAGCGGCTATGTCAAGACAAATATTAAAGCGAACACAATCCACAGGTGTTCCGTCAAGCATCAACGCATCCACAAATATTGACTGTTTGATGCGGTTTATGGCATGGCGGCATCATCGGACCTTATTTCTTTCGAAATGAGGAAGGAGACACCGTTACCGTCAATGGTCTCAGGTATTCAACGATTTGAACCGACTTTCTGTGGTCAGTGTTCGACAGCATCGATATACCACCTCGATCAAAAAGTTCCCAGGGGGCCCCACTGTGTGGCGCTCTCATTATTCCAATTTGAGTTCTGTTTTTTTTTTGTTAAGTTGGTAAATCTGTTGTTGGCATTCCCTCTAAATCTTAGTGTCATACGAGGGCGGGACTTTTGGATTAAAACACAGATTTTTTGATAAAAAAATAATTTTATTTTTCAACGTAGTCTCAGTTGAGCTCTATACACTTTGTCCAACGCTTCTCCAATTTTTTTTATCCCTTCCAAAGAAAATGATTTGTCGAGGTCCTCAAAATAGGCCTTTGTTTGCGAGATGACTTCATCATTGGAGTCAAATCTTTTTCCACCAAGCCATTTCTTCAGGTTTGGGAACAAGCAGTAGTCGCTCGGAGCCAAATCTGGAGAATAGGGTGGATGAGGGAGCAATTCATAGCCCAATTCATGGATTTTTGCCATGGCAACTGCACATGTGTGCACCCTTGCATTGTCTTGGTGGAAAAGAACTTTTTTCTTGGCCAAATGAGGTCGTTTTTTTTTCAAATCGTCATTGAATCGGTCCAATAAGTTGGCATAATATTCCCCATTGATTGTTCTTCCCTTTGAAGGTAGTCAATGTGGATTATCCCGCGTGCATCCCAAAAAACAGTCGCCATAACTTTATTGGCTGACAAACCCACCTTGGCCTTCTTTGGCGCCGATTCACCCTTAGAAACCCACTGTTTTGACTGTTGTTTGTTCTCTGGTGTGTTGTGATGGATCCATGTTTCGTCCACGGTTACAAAACGGCGCAAAAACTCCTCCATATTGCGATTAAACAACGCCAAACCTTCCTGTGAAGTTGTTACACGATTGCGTTTGTGGTCGACTGTGAGCAAACGCGGCACCCATCTTGCGGAAAGCTTTCTCATGCCCAAGTGATCATTCAAAATTGAAACCACTGAGCCATGCGAGATCCCTACGGCTTCCACAATCTCTCGCACTTTCAATCTTCGGTCGGCCAACACCATATCGTGAATTTTTTCGATTGTTTCGGGTGTAGAGACCTCAACTGGGCGTCCAGGACGTTCGGCATCTTCAGTGCTTGTACGGCCACAACGAAATTCAGTAAACCACTTTTTTACCATTGAAATCGATGGTGCAGAGTCCCCATAGTATTTATCAAGCTTAGCCTTGGTCTCGGTAATAAGCACACGAAATTCACTTTTTTCCATTTTCTCCTCAAATTAGTGAGTAGTCTGATAAAAATAGCTGTCAAACACAAACTAACTGACGCAGCAAGTTTAAATTTTGACAGGAGTCAACTGATAGATGCCTGTTGACAGGAGCAGTGTTGCTGTTTCAGTAAAGAGGTCACGGACTTATTGACCCGCCCTCGTAGCTTGAAATTTACAAAAATTACGTATCTCTCTGTGTGTTGGCGACTTTTTACAATTTTACTCGTAGAAATATATTTAAATTTGCGACAACGAACTTGTACGAGTATTAAATTTTGCGTAAAAACCGGATTTAATGGTGCACGAACGTTGGAAATGTTGGAAAAGTATTTCGGCAACGATTCTCTAAAGAAAACGGTCGTTTACCAGTGGCACGAGCGGTTCAAAAGTGGTCGTGAGTCAATCGAAGATGATGAACGCAGTGGCAGACCATCGACATCGAAAACCGACGAAAACTTTGATGAAGTAACAGAAATGTTGGTCAATAACCGCAAATTAACCATCAGAGAAATAGCGAAGGACTTGAGCATTGTCTATAGATCGGTCCAAGACATTTTGCTTAATGATTTGGGTTTCCGTCGTGTAGCAGCAAAGTTGGTGTCAAAAAACCTCAATTTCATGCAAAAAAGAGACCGTGTTGACGTCGCAAAAGAGATGATTTGCGAGGCTGAATCCGATCCCACATTCATCAAAAGGATCATTACTGGAGACGAGACGTGGGTTTATGAGTAGGACACGCAATCCAGACATCAGGCAAGTGAATGGCGTTCACCAAATGAGCCGAGACCAAAAAAAACACGTCGTTTTCAGTCAAAAAGGAAGGCAATGCCCACGGTTTTCATGGATTACAACGGTGCAGTGCATCATGAATTTTTGCCAGAAGGCCAGACAGTAAACAAAGAGTATTACGAGTATTTGGGCGTTATAAGACGTTTGCGTGAAGCAATTCGCCGAAAGAGACCAGAATTGTGGGCAGACAACTCGTGGATTTTGCACCATGATAACGCACCGTCCACGTCGCACAGTGACATCGTTATTCGAAATTTTTTGACGAAAAATGCAACAAATACCATCCAACAGCCACCGAATTCACCTGATTTGGCTCCCTGTGACTTCTTTCTGTTCAATCGAGTTAAAAAACCACTACCCACTACGGGGAACGCGTTTCAGCAGCCGAGAGCAAGTAATGGAAAAACCGCAGGAAGCACTGATGGACATACCGAAAACCGAATATAAAAATGTTTCGAGGATTGGATCAAGCCCTGGCATAAGTGTGTTGCAGTCGATGGGGATTACTTTGAAGGGGACAATATAGATTTAGATGAATAAACTTGTATTTTTAATTTACTGAATAAATTCCGGAAAATTTTTGATCAGGGTGGTATCCGAGCGGCGGCGTTATATGCCATACAAGCGACGCAACGTTCGAAGCTGTGAAGGAGAAACTTGGCGGCTGAAGGAAAAAAAAGTCTTGAGGCGAAGAAATAGTTTTAGAGAACTTAGTGCCGTCGCACTATGGGACCAACTAGCAATTATCGTCTCAAAAATGTTTTTTACAAAATCAAGATTTTAATGTTTATATTAATGGGAATGGGTAGACGGATATCCAAACTATTAGTTTCAATGGTTTTTTTATATTTGCTATCATGCATTATACCAAAAACATATGCCTTTTATTGTTAAAAGAAATTAAGCTGCCAAAATAGTTTTGTGAAGTAACTTTTTAACATCTTCATTCTTTGTATTCGCAAATGTAACTTTATAGGTGTTGTATATTTTTGAAAAGCTTATAGGTTCTGCTTTCTAATTAAAACAAAATTGGAAATTTATATTTAATCAATTAAGAAATAAAAGCCTTTGTTAAAGTACTTTAAAATTCTCCGTTGTCTAATGTTTAGAAAGAGATTTGACTTTTAGCGCTGTTTGCCGCTGTAAAAGTTTATACTACTTTTTATTCCTTGGGTCATCAGTAGTTATGAGGAAAAGATAAAATGTGCCCCAATCTGCCCCAATCTGCCCCAATCTGCCCCCCTTTGTCATAAACCTATTAATGTGTCACTTAGACGGAGGTGCATAGAGTACAATTTTGACAAATTCATATTATTCTCGTAACGGTGTGCATTGATAAGTGACAGACGTGTTACACATTGTATATAAATAGAGTTTACCTTATTATCTGGTTGAGAAATAAACATTTTGGGTGTAAATTTATTTTCCTTGCTCACAATATAACTTTCGCAAAATGAGTGAATTCCGCATTTCTAATCGCGACTTGTGTAACTTCTTCATCTACAATGGAACAAATATTTTGGACATTGAAAAGTACCTACACGTCAATTTTCATCTCCCGACCACAAAAATTGCAATAGTTGTGTCAATAATTCAAAAGAATTTACTTTCCAAATTCAAAGATCGTTGGATGAAAGCAAGCAAAACAAAAGACCGTTTTGAAAAGTGTAATTCATCGTGGTTGGACGCTGAATTAAAAGTGGTATTCGATGAAGAGAAACCATCAACATCTGGTAAACGTGGAAGACCTTCAAAATCGTTTGAAGAATTGTCTGAAAAATCCAAGAAACGAAAGAATTTGGAGTTAGTTCAAGAGCACGGGCTAGAACATATACGTAACGCATACGTACAAGGGCTAAGGGCTATAGGGGAAATAGAAGAAGTCTTTCTTGAACAGAGAAGAGAAAAAAAAAAAATAATGAAACGAATATCTCCTGAGAGCGGAACTGTTTCTTCGTATTCTATTCACGAGGCCTTGAGTATTTACATTGATCTAGATCTGTCAAAACATAAGTACTCGTATGTACACCTAAGATCTTGTTTGGCTGAAAAAAATTGCTCGGTCTTTCCGTCATATCAGATGTTACAAATCGCTAAAAAAATGTGCTATCCACCAGAACCGAGCATTCAGGTAACTGATATTAGTGCTAAAATTAAGCTTCAAGATCTGTTAGACCATACGGTTGAACGCATTTTGATGATCAACTCTATTTACAAGCCTATGCCGAAAAATCTTAAGCTCTTTACCAAGTGGGGCTGCGATGGGTCTTCGGGACAGAGTGAATATACGAGAGCGGTTCAATAAGTCCGTGACTTTTTGAATTTCTGTCCTCTTTACTGAAACAGCAATACTGCTCCTGTCAACAGGCATCTGTCAGTTGACTCCTGTCAAAATTTAAACTTGCTGCGTCAGTTAGTTTGTGTTTGACAGCTATTTTTATCAGACTACTCACTAATTTGAGGAGAAAATGGAAAAAAGTGAATTTCGTGTGCTTATTAAGCATTATTTCTTGCGAAAAAAAACCATTACCGAGACCAAGGCTAAGCTTGATAAATACTATGGGGACTCTGCACCATCGATTTCAATGGTAAAAAAGTGGTTTACTGAATTTCGTTGTGGCCGTACAAGCACTGAAGATGCCGAACGTCCTGGACGCCCAGTTGAGGTCTCTACACCCGAAACAATCGAAAAAATTCACGATATGGTGTTGGCCGACCGAAGATTGAAAGTGCGAGAGATTGTGGAAGCCGTAGGGATCTCGCATGGCTCAGTGGTTTCAATTTTGAATGATCACTTGGGCATGAGAAAGCTTTCCGCAAGATGGGTGCCGCGTTTGCTCACAGTCGACCACAAACGCAATCGTGTAACAACTTCACAGGAAGGTTTGGCGTTGTTTAATCGCAATATGGAGGAGTTTTTGCGCCGTTTTGTAACCGTGGACGAAACATGGATCCATCACAACACACCAGAGAACAAACAACAGTCAAAACAGTGGGTTTCTAAGGGTGAATCGGCGCCAAAGAAGGCCAAGGTGGGTTTGTCAGCCAATAAAATTATGGCGACTGTTTTTTGGGATGCACGCGGGATAATCCACATTGACTACCTTCAAAAGGGAAGAACAATCAATGGGGAATATTATGCCAACTTATTGGACCGATTCAATGACGATTTGAAAAAAAACGACCTCATTTTGCCAAGAAAAAAGTTCTTTTCCACCAAGACAATGCAAGGGTGCACACATGTGCAGTTGCCATGGCAAAAATCCATGAATTGGGCTATGAATTGCTCCCTCATCCACCCTATTCTCCAGATTTGGCTCCGAGCGACTACTTCTTGTTCCCAAACCTGAAGAAATGGCTTGGTGGAAAAAGATTTGACTCCAATGATGAAGTCATCTCGCAAACAAAGGCCTATTTTGAGGACCTCGACAAATCATTTTTTTTGGAAGGGATAAAAAAATTGGAGAAGCGTTGGATAAAGTGTATAGAGCTCAAGGGAGACTACGTTGAAAAATAAAATTATTTTTTTATCAAAAAATCTGTGTTTTAATCAAAAAGTCACTGACTTATTGACCCGCCCTCGTAAACAAATATTGTCAGGAGAAGATAATTTGATTTCTGACTCAAATTTATTCATTGCTTCACTCGTGCCGATAAAGCTTTTTAACATGGATACAAACGAAGTTCTTTGGCAAAATCGCACTTGTTCTTCGGTAAGATATTGTCGTCCGATTTCTATTGAGTTTTCAAAAGAAACACCCGACAAAACAAGATCTGTAGTTAATGATATACGAACACAGATAAATGAGTTACAACCAACTTTATTAAACAAAGATAGTGAAGTGGTTGAAATCAAGCACGAGCTGTTTTTAACAATGTTTGATGGAAAAGTAGCTCAAGTTCTTACTGATACCAGTTCTGGTGCTGTGTGTACTATATGTGGAGCAAAACCAAAAGAAATGAATGAGTTAAACAAAGTTAGATCAAAATCTGAAAATAAAAATGCATATCAGTATGGCCTTTCAACTTTGCATTGTTGGATCAGGTGTATGGAACTCATTTTGCATATATCGTACAATATTTCGTTCGAGAAATGGTCTGCCACTACACCTGAGAACAAGAAAAGCAAAGAGGAAAAGAAAAAATATGTCCAAGATCGTTTCCGAGCTGAACTGGGCTTACATATAGATAAACCACGACAAGGTAGTGGAAACAGCAATGATGGTAACACAGCTCGTCGATTTTTCCAAAATTATCACTCTTCGGCAAATATAACTTAATTAGAAGGTTTTACGTTATTTTACAAACATTTTCATCGGGCATGGCTATCAACCCAGAGTTGTTTGCCAAGTATAGCCTTAACACTGCACAATTGTATGTAGAAAAATATAATTGGTACTATATGCCCTATTCGGTCCATAAAATATTGGTTCATGGTGAAAACATCATTAAACATTTCGCGATATTGCCAATTGGTCAGTTGTCCGAAGATGCACAGGAATCGCGCAATAAAGACTATAAAAAAATAAAGTTGAACCACTCCATAAAATGCTCGAGAGTAGCAACAAATCAAGACGTTTTCAATGCTCTATTATTTACATCTGATCCATTTATTTCAAATATGAGAAAACCGATTGCTAAAGATTCTAAAGATCTATTGGAAGAAGCTAAGCTGCTCTTATATTCATTTGAACAATCTAACTAATCATTAAAGGTAAGAATAAATGCTTTTATTTCGTGATATTTATCGTTTTTTTTTTCGTATTGTATCGCAAGCCTAAATTACTAACTTACTTACTTTAGATGACGCTACAGTCCTTGGTGGACCTTGGCCTCAGCCAACAAACCTCGTCAGCCAGCTCTGTCTCCAGCTAGCCGTCTCCAGTTTTGCAAGCAAGCCTCAATTGTGTACTATAGTTGTGACATTTGAATTTTTATGATTTTTTTTAATATAATAAAACATATATATATATATGGTATGAACATTATTTAAAAGCCTAAATATTCCAGATTATGTGTGCGAAGTTTCACCTTTTTATCACTAAAAACAAAAAAGATAGAGATTTTTGAGACGATAACTGCGGATTGGTCCCATAGTGCGTCGGCGTGAATGGACAAGGGGCCGTATTTAGTAATCCTCTCAAGATCGCTTATAGTTGAAATGAAAAAGAGGTGACCTAGATGGCTGCCTTGTGGGACACCAAAAGTGGCTAAGAACGGAGTTAAGAAGGCTGACCTAAAACGAGAGCTATAAGATGGTCTCCAGACAAGAAGATATCCATTTTAATAATATGGTGTCAAAACAGACACCAAGACAATTTGAAAAGGATCAATTGATGTGATATTTTATCGAAGGCCTTCGCGAAATCTGTAGCAATAAGATCGATTTCTTTGCCATTTTCTGGGGCTGAAAGCGCCAAGACTACAAATTCAACTAAGTTTGTAGTAGTTGAGCTACATTTCAGGAATCCATGCTGACTGAATGATGTAAGCGACTAGCACTGAAAGCTTAGAACTTCATATAAAAAACGTTCGAACATTTTAGGTTTGTGAGAAGCGGAAAGAATCAAAAAGGCATATAATGCTCTTTTTATCTGCAGAAGAAAATAAAACAGTTTGCGAAAAATTAGCGGCGATTCAAAGAACGGCTTCCATAGCCATTGCAGATGAGCTCCGTATCACCCCTACGGCAGCATTGGATACCTTTTTGCACCTAACGCTGCTTGATTTACAGATTAAAAAACTTTCTGCCAACACTGCGATACGACTCACTAATTTGGGTCACTTCAAAGTTTTAGCGGAACTACTGCCAAGCAATCAACTTTTAATGGATGAAATTCCTTCCTTGATATAATATATCCGGAGAATGAGGACTCTGAAAAAAAATGCAATAATCAGGCCAAATGAAATTGCGATGTTCACAGGTGGCTTAAAAGAGAGGAAGGAACAGGGACTGGTATCTTCTCAGGAAATTCAGAACTAAGAATGTCTATAAGACTAGCGCACGCAAGCAGTGTCTTCCAATCAGAGGTTCTAGCTGTATTCAGGGCGGCTGAGCTAATGCAGTTCAGATCGGTATCCGGAAAAGATCAACCAACGTCAACTCTGATACAGTCAGGGGCTGTCGCACACTGCTTAAGGCATTATGCAGTCAAAACAGGGTAAGACTGCGCAGGGTGCCAGGACACTCACGTATTAAAGGAAATGAACAGGCGGATGGATTTGCAAGAAAAGGAGGACTACTCGTCAATAGTGAGGTTGGCAATATCAAACCACCCTTTTGCATAGTGAGGGGCACTATCGAGGAAAACCAACATAAGGTGGTCAAGTCTTGAAGGACATAGGGTATCCAAGGCTCTTTGGCCACTTTTTGATTGCAAAAGATCCAGCAAGTTAATAAAATTAAACAGGGATAAGCTTAGGACAGTAGACTGTCTCCTGCTGAAATACGCAAAGAGACTCAAATTGTCAGGTACGGATATTTGCAGATTCTGCGGTGATCGGCAAGCTGTTGAGGACATAACACACATTCTGTGTGAATGCGAGGCAATATCGCGTAGTCGAGGAAAATTTTTAGGAAACCCAGAGGAAATAGACGACACAAAGTTCAAAGGCCTTCTTGGCTTTTGTAGGGAAATTGGGTGTTTCACCAGGGAGGTTTTTGCCATTTGAGGACAAATTCAACTGGTTCCACAGGGATCGCGATGGGCCCGTTTAGATGCCTGGTATCTGTGTGGTGGCACTCGTGTTTAGCTAACCTAACCTAACCTGTGTATGTGAGAAAGCTTAGCGATGGGACGGTAGTTAGTTACTCCATTCTTTGACCTCTTTTTGTGGACAGGGGTTATGAAAGAGGGCTTCCCCTTATGTGAGGGACGGATGAAATATGGAGGAAAGTGGGTGCGAAAGATTGAAGGGACACTTTTTGAGAAATATTGCTAGGACCCCGTCTGGCCAGGGTAAAAAGTCATCATCGAGGTTTTGTAACTTTTCTTCGATAAGGGTAGGATCAAAAGATTGAGAGAGAGGTTGAAATATATGAGGTTAGGTACGAAGAAGTTGTTTAAAAAAATTTGCAAAATAGTTGGTGATAGTATGTGGGTCGGTCGATGATGTATTATCGATCGTGGGAGAGGGGGGATTTTCTCGTTAATAAGATTGGTCTGCGCTGTGTCGAGAAAATGCTGATAGGGGCAGCTATGGAGCTTCGTGAATTGGAGGTCGGCTCCAAGATAGTTAGAGTAGTCAGAATGAAAATTGGTGCGAGAAAAAAGTGCCCATAATGTGCTTCTTTTGCTTCGTAAACAGCGAGGGGAAGTAGATGTTTTATGCTGAGAAAAGGAGACGTAAAGAGAAATGGAATTAAATATTTCACTGTAAACAATGAAGACGGCATCAGATAAAGATAGGTAAAATCAAAAGAGGATTTGCTAAGATATTGATTAGCTTTATGGAAGTTGTAAGAAGAGATAGCAGGGGAGGAAGTAACATAGACTGGGGTGGAGAGTTACAGAAAAATGAGAGTAGAAGAAGGGGGTGAAAGTTGTCGGCAGTTGATATGGTTAAGGGACTAAACGTTACCTTGGAATTAATGGGATGACTAGGGAAAATAAGGTCTAGTTGCCTACCGATAGAGTGCCAATTACTTGGCACAGGCTTGAGTCTGTTCTACGGCCAATAAATTGACATTCCTTGTTCATCCAGAATTTGGCGCGGTAAAAAAGAAGTGATCTTCCGATGGAATCCACTTCAGCAGAGGCAGATTAAAGTCACCAAAAATAAGGATATCATAGATGGAATCTCGGAGGTCAATAAGTTGGTCAATGGCTTTAATAGTAAGGATGTAGGATTCGATAGGTTGAGCTGGGAGAACGTAGCAACACTCGTACATAACGTAAAGGGTCCTACTGGGAAGTCAAGTTTAACAGAAGAATAGATACCGATGAGAGAAGAGTTGAGGCTATTGTGAATGGCAAGTAGGACACCTCCGCATGGAGAATCAACTTTAGGGAAGGCAGGATCATGAACCATAGGGATAGAGTGATCGTCATCTCGGAAAACATTATAAGAAGATGAGAATTGCTCCTGGCTCTTTATGTCGAGGATCAAATTGGTTTCTGTAAATAGACGTCGGAGGAGAGGCCATGAGATTTAGACAAAACACCACGAGTTTTTGAGCGCAAGCTTCCTACGTTTAAGTTGTAAAATGTAAGACGTACAATAGTTTGTTGAGTGCAGGAGTAGGCGTGTGTAGATGAGATTCAGGCAAAGGAAACAAGTTAAGAACGGACAGATTTATCATGGTCAGCTTGGTTACGCCGAAGGTGAAGGAGTCTAGAGTGTTCATAGCTGCAGAAAACAGCGAGGTCATCCTCGCGGAGAGATGTGTTGAAGATTTCGTGGTACCTGTTGTAAAGTTTCCTGAGACTAGTTATACAGGTCGGGCGGCCTTCCTGTTGGATGGAGACCATGACACTTGTTTTGGCGTTTCCCTCAAAGCAAATACAGTCGGATTTATCATAAAGATATGCGAGAAAGAGGCGTATATTTTCATATATCTTTTTATCCCTTAGCCTAGAGAGCGCATAAGGGCATTTCGTGGTACCTGTATTCTTTTGGGGGAATTTAAGGTATGGTGGCGAAAGGGGATCCAAAGTAGGTGCAAGGGCCCGTGAAACCGAGGAGAAGACGAGCTAGAACCCTGGATATTTGGCTCCAGTTATAAGATCGAAATTGGGAAAGCAGTTGCTAGTATTCGGAGGAGGCGGCGTGGGCGATTAAGTTGTAATAGTATCAGGGGCAGGAAATAATTTAAAAGAAACACGTTGATGTTGGGGCTTGGATGGAGGAGAGGCAATTGGTGTTTTTGTATGGAGATGTTGAGGGGTTAGCCTAGGGATATAGACAGGAGTCACAAATTCGGGAAATATTTTGGTTTTAATGACCCAGTTGGGGTCGGATGTAGGATGTGAATGGGGAATGGATCTGAGGGGTTTATAATTAGCTTTATTAGATGAGACGTTGCTTTGTTTTTTTTTTCTATGTGTTTAATGGTGGGTTGATCCGTCTGTTTAGAGACCCGCAACTTTCCAAGTTAAGGTTGGTGTTAGAAGGGTATAACCATTCATATTTAACCCGTAAGTTTAGCTTGAAATTCAGTTTGTTTTTGTGGTGAGATGTTGGGAATACAGTGCATTGGCTGACGGTGATGCCATACCTCTTTTTGAAAAATTCAGAAATCAAAGCAATATCTGCGTAACTTGGGGCACCGAGTAGGGTGGTGAACATCTAATTCGTTGTGCGGAGTCGGTCTAGCCTCTAAAGATGTCCACGTCGAGTTAAATAGTCTGATAAGTTTCCGTGGGGCGGCGATAGGAGGAGTTGATATTGGAGAAGTTGTAAGATTTTAGGATCGAAGGGCTGCTGCGAGGATTTGGAAGTTGGGTTGTCGGTACGGGGATGTTACAATAATTCGGCCTCGGTTGGTAACAATTCAGCCAAAATTAATTTACTGTATTCGTTGTGCGGCGGGGGATATATTGGAAGTCCATCGATTTTGTGAAATACTGTTTCAATGAGGTTTTCCAAATCATTCAACACTGTGCTATTTGTATTCACAATGAGTTCATCGTTAAACTCATTGATTTTACCGAATATAACGTCTTGCATGGACACGTAATGCTTTGAGAGTGGATGATTGTATGTTGCAGGTTGGTGATGGAGATTTTATGTGGATGACTGGAAGTGAATTTTCGTTCAGTAAAGAAGGGCCTTTGTTTTTAGCAAATAACTTGCTGGTATACAGCTTTTTGGGGAGCCAGTTGATAATAGGGAGAATGATCGTGAAAACACAAATGTTGAGGCAGAACCCTTTCTGGCCAATTCCTCTGCTCTTTCGTTACCATCTGAACCACTATAACCTGGCCCCGAGATTAGATGGACTCTATTGGTGCTGGCTAGTGTTTTGAGCAGTATGAGTATAATGCAGTCCCAGACAATTTTTGAAGTTATTTCAAGACAAGTAGGGCTGCTATGCTGTCAGATAAATGTTATTATTGGTGGCACAGATCTGTTTACATTCTCCCTAATACAGAGCTCTATTCCGAGTATCTCGACTTGAAATACACAGATGACTGCTCGGCTAGTTATGCTGACTGTTTCCATAAAAGCACACGATGTTTATGATGCGTTCCTTGTATTTCTCATTATCTTCTCACTTTTTTATTCGCGCTTTGTTGCCTTCAATTAACACGTTTCATTCCTTCAACTATTTCGATAATTTTCACGACTCTGCTCTTTCCATTTTCTATCATGCTCCTCAAAAATTGCCTTTCCAGCAAGATCTGATCAGGAATCTACCGATCTGTTTGTACCTGGGAAAGAATTCGTTCATTGTCTGCCCGATCTTAATACCATGCTTGGATGACTCGGTTTGACATTTTCAAATTCCTTAGAAACGACTGAGGCACAAGCAGGATATGACCTCTAAATATCTATATATCCCCGACGTAATGTGGAAATCCCATTCAGATCAATACCAGAAGAACATAGAAGTACATGCCCTCACATGCATGAACTTCCTCTTGTCGAGTCCTACCTAAAACCACCAACAATCTAAGGGTCATAGCGCCCTGTGCTTGCTATACTTACAAAAAAAAACCCTCCCAGCGATTTATGTCTTAACCAGAGTCAATATGACACTATCATACGGTGGTCTACCTCTAACAACTCAGGCTAGAATTGAAGTTCCAGGAACTCCTGACTCCAATGGTGCAAGAATATAGCCTCTTGTCAGGCTACCAGTAAGACTCACATAAATCTTATACAGGATACCGAAGCCTTCAAGAATGTATCTGGTCAAATGCTTTGTGTGGCAGTCAAAAGACTGATGTTCGTTTACCTTAGGACCAGCTAATAACACGAGCTGGTTTATTATCAGACTACGCCATTGGGTGTCCATCCCTACTCGGAATGAGAAAATGTTGGTCCCGGTCGAGCTTTGCGCGATAGAAGGTGTGAATTTTCTGAAAACTGAAAAAATATCAAGCATGGATCGCCTCATGGTTCACCTCGCTGATTTTGGATTAATCCGGAGACCTCCGAGTGTAAACGATGCCTTGATGATCTTTTTCTCTATCTTCTACCATGCAAACAAGGCCGAATGCAATGCAAGCTTGTCCTCCTTGACTTTTAGAGGACGGGATATATAAACAAAATAGGGACAACGAACTTCTGTTCATAAGATGATAGGTTCCTTAATAGACCGTATGCAGATAAATATCTGCCTTGATGCCTTGATGCCTTAATGCTTTGATACCGTGATGCCTTGATGCCTTGATGCCTTGATGATTTGATGCCTTGATGACTTGATGCCTTGATGCCTTGATGCCTTGATGACTTGATGCCTTGATGCCTTGATGCCTTGATGCCTTGATGCCTTGATGCCTTGATGCCTTAATGCTTTGATGCCGTGATGCCTTGATGCTTTGATGCCTTGATGCCTTGATGCCTTGATGCCTTGATGCCTTGATGCCTTGATGCCTTGATGCCTTGATGCCTTGATGCCTTGATGCCTTGATGCCTTGATGCCTTGATGCCTTGATGCCTTGATGCCTTGATGCCTTGATGCCTTGATGCCTTGATGCCTTGATGCCTTGATGCCTTGATGCCTTGATGCCTTGATGCCTTGATGCCTTGATGCCTTGATGCCTTGATGCCTTGATGCCTTGATGCCTTGATGCCTTGATGCCTTGATGCCTTGATGCCTTGATGCCTTGATGCCTTGATGCCTTGATGCCTTGATGCCTTGATGCCTTGATGCCTTGATGCCTTGAATCAGAAATGGAAAACTATAGGTTGACGCCCGTGATGCTCATTATGGCAGTGGCATGGAATCAGCCATGTATTTCTACTCTTTGGAGCTTAGAAAAGAAATTCCTTGAATCTAGCCGCTGATTGATGGGCCTTGCTCCTGTTGAAAACCTTTCAATTGCAGTGTGTTGAAGAACCAAAACAATTTTCACCACACCTCACCATTGAAAAACAAAACAACAAACCTCAATTGATGAAAATTTTTATTTACAAAACAAAAAACAAAATATCTTTGGCATACAACAACGGCTCAACTGCTAGATACATCTAGTTTTCTGCATGGGAATATGTATGTGTGCGGGTATGGGTCTTCATGTCTGGACATGGGCTTGCCACTTCAACTCTAGCCTACTCTTAAATATCTTAACAACGAATTTCTTATGGCAACTGCATTGATTCACTCATCTAACTCTCAGTTTTTATCTTCAGATTTCTTCTTCTTTCCAAAGTTCTCGCCGTCTTCGATCGTTTCTGGTAGTGGTGCACCCTTAGTCTCGGGTAGGAACAACACCAGAACTGCACCGATCAATGGAATCACTCCGAAGATGACCGGTGGTATCCATGGTGCAATACTGTCAGTCTGTGAAACAAACGGAGCCACCATTGAGCCAATTCGTGCCAACATGGATGCGAATCCCATGCCAGCATTACGCACTACCGTCGGGAACATCTCTCCTCCATACAGGTAGACAATTGGGAATGATACCGCCATGCCAAAGACACCAATCGAAGCTAGAAGTACTTTCAAGAAGGCGTTTTCACTAGGAACGAATGCTATAGCCAACATGCATATTCCAGCTAAAGTGTTTGAAGTCATCAAAGAGATCTTTCTGCCCCAGTATCGGCCGGTGAGGATGGAAATAAGTGTGCCAGGAATTCCAAGAGTGCCAGCGATAGCGACATTTGTGAAGATATCTCCACTCAACTCTCCAACGTATTGAGAGACACCAAAATAGGTCAAGCCACATACAAACCAGTTGATGGTCATGCAAATTGTTTTGAGTCTGAGATTCGGATAGCGGAACAGATCGATGAGAGTTCCTTTCTGTACCTCCTGCTTGGAGACCTTACGACGGTTGGATTCCTCCAGATCACTTCGGATGTTGTGAATTGGTCGATTGTTGGTGATGGCAGCTTTTTCCAAGACCTTTGCGGCTTGATCGAGACGGCCGGCTGAGAGGAGCCATCTAGGAGATTCTGGAATCAGCCAGTAGTAGGAAATGAATATCACCGAGATGATTGAGATGGCAAATTGGAACCATCTCCAGTCACGGAGGTAGTACGCAAAAAGCGGCAGCGATGTGTGTCCCAAATTGAAGGGGATCTGATAGAGAATAGACATAATCTCACGCTTCTTAGCGCCTGTGATCTCCATGACGAGGACGAAGCTAGAAAAAAAAAAGAGGTATATGAGTGAATTTCTTAGATTTAAGGGTAAGATTATGTATATTTACCTTGTCAGCATGCTTCCTCCAGTTGCAACGGCTAGAAGGAATCGAAGAACACAGAATACCCAGAACCATGGCACAAATGCATCCAAAACACCACAGACCAACTGCATCAGGACCGAAAACACCAACGGAGGACGTCGACCACCTCTGCAAAAAAATAGGAGAGAAAGAGAATTCTTTGAAGTAGTTTATCTACATGAACAATGGACATATCTTACTTGTCTGACCAAACTCCGAATACAAGATTTCCCACCAGAATGCCAAACATGAAAATTGTCTGCACCAGACTGGCGAGGTATCGTTTATTGCAGACGAGACCCCATTCTGTGACGATGGTCTCTTTGAAGATACTACGGTCGTAGACGATTTCTTCACAAGCATCGGAGCATCTGTCGGTTAAGTTGTTTGGCACTGCGCACTCAAAATTCACTCGGGGTGCTAGGAACACAGTTGCCAATTGGTGCCATCCCACAGGGAATTTCATCATGAAGATGACCATGCAAATCCAGATTTGCCATGGCCCCAAATCTCCAACGGATCCGGCTATTGGATCAGCTACTCGTTCTTCGTATTCGGCTTTTTCTGAAAAGAAAAGAGGTGATATCAGGTGAGTTGATTAGGACTTCTTTGGTGGAAAATACAAAAATTCGGAAATTTTTAGCTTGACAGAAACTACTTTTGGAATGTGGGTCTATCGGTTATGAGGTAAGTTGCACTCGTATTCTATCTCCATTCAAACGTTATGGGATCTCTTCTATCTGTCCATGCTATCATGGCAAGATTTCAAAGCAGATTTAGGCAGAGTGGCATCCACGAATCGTTCGACATTGGCATTGTGACTATCTAGACTGTGTTAACCCAAACAGTTGTCTCCTGTTTTCCTGTCACACTGTTTCATTACTAAAGGTCTTCAGATTGCCTTCCGGAATGGAGCAAAACTGTGTTACACTTTAAGGATCCTAACAGCTTATTTCTCTAAGCTGCAATGTATGTCACGCATTTCAGACCGGCGGCGATTCTAGGTAAAGGAGGAATCTGCCTTAGATGGCACACATTGAGGTTCCGAGACTGATGGGAAGCAGACATTTATTCCAGCATCTGTGCGCCTACAAGCCAGAAAGATAATAGCACCAAAGATAGCTTCGGCGATATACTACACACGACATGCACCAGTTGGATCATCTTCGACGAATTTGAAGCAAAGCTAACGATGCTAATTTCGATCTTATACAGCGGATGCAGACTAATCCACTCTGGTAGCGACTTGTGTATCTACTGCTTGAAGATTCAAAGAAAATACTCGGAACAGTACAGAATCCCTGTTAACGGCCAATGCAGGGACAACGAACTTCTGTTCGTAAAAGATAGGCTCCTTAACACACCGCATAGAACTACCATATAAGAGACGCGATGGGATAGGCCGAAAACAAAAACGATGAATAGTTCGCCAGAGTCACTTGTGATCGAGTGCGCCTTGATCTTTTAAGAGATCATTTGTTATCAGCGTCAAGTACTGAAAGTGACATCAGTGAGAAAACTTTACCATAGATGCAAGGTTTCTCTCAGCCACAGCAACCAAAACCCTATAGCAACTGTGTAGAAAGATCACAGATCCTCGCGAGCTCTACGACCAGAAGAGACGGGATGAACAGCGGCTTCTCAGATGTAAAACGAAGGAGCGGAAGAAGAAAAAAAACCAGTTGGCATTGATGGCCTACCCAACGAGATACCTTAAGCGGCCATGGCAGTCATGCACCAATTCATTTCCTAGATTTAGTCGGCCGAAAGCATATTCGATGTCCTGCTCGTATCAAGAGAGAAGTTGGGTAAGATAGTAATTCACCTCACCATGACCTCGCTGTACCCACGGACTTAGCACCGGTATGCGCCGGTGCATCCACCTGCCTATAACCTTGTCATCTATTTCCTACTGCCAGCACGCTAATGTTCTATTTCTCCTGTCGTTATCTTGTTCGGATTCCGGAAACAAAAATTTTTCCCTGCGCTTCAAGCCAGTAACGTGTCGTAAGCGCACGCGATCTGAAGGAACCCGACGCGTTATACCGAGGTAAGTCGCTTTCGGAGGCCCCTTCTCGATAGCGCAACCGCGCACACCTCGACGTCGTACAGCAATATAGAATTGGCGACTGACGCTAGTACCCTTTTATTGGCCTCTCTCGGGCCCCAAACATTGAACATCAGCCGAGACAGTGCGGCTACTACCTTGGTGGACTTATCAGCCGCCCTCCCTATGTAGTCCCCGAAGGTAAGTCGTGAGTCGACCTACATTTCGAGATGTACCGTGACGTTCACACAGAAGTCCCCGCCGAACTATCGCTACCTAGCGGGGGCAACCATCTTCGTTTCTTAGGCCCCCAGCTCAAACCCGTGATCCCGCAGTCAGTCCGCCACTGTAGCAATCTCCCACCGTATTCTGCATTCTAGCACGACCAGTGCGACAACCGCAAATCCGGTCATCCTGGTCTACAGAAGCATTTCTAGGAACAGCAGGCCGTCATACAGAGATCGGGGTCTAGTGCCGAGCCCTGTGACACTCCCGACGTCAACCTCTTCTGGAGATAACTATCTAATATCTTTCTAAGGTAGTCCGTATCTTTTAAGATCTCTCGGATATCGGCCCATCTTGCTGAGTTTAATGCGTTCTTGACACCGAGCGTGATGAAGATGCCGACACTCTTCGACTTATGAGAGCCGCCTGCTTCACAATCTCTAAAACCTCGGCACCCACCATAAACGTGGAGCGGCCGTAGAGGAACCCATACTGATTAACAGAGAGAGTGCTGAAATCTTTTATCCTCGCTTGTAGCATCTTCTCTTGGCGCTATACAGCATACACAGCAATCAGAATAGCGATGCCCTTATCCAAAACAATTAGGCGTTGGATTTTTAAGCGCCCACTGAATAGTCCGGCACGTAAACACCCGTTGAACCTGTCCAGGAACACGATTTTGAAGCCTTCGCTCGATATCCCGCCTGGGGAAGGAGTCTTAAGGCCTGTTGTTACCGTCCTCAATTCTTCGGGTGTGAAAGAAAGGACTTCATCCGCTATGATGTCCGGTATTCTATCCTCAGGGTGATCTGGGACAGTTTGGAGACCACTTCTTCTGTGAAGGCCAGTTCCTTCGAGCAGCGAAGCTTAAGGAACGTCATTCGATATCGCTGGCCCCAAGTGTACTTATCTATCTCGACAATAAACTGTTGCCAACAGTACCTTTTGCTCGTTCTGATCATCCTCACCAGGATGACGCAGCTTCTATGCCCCTAGGAGACTCGTCGAACGCGTCGACGTTCTCTGTGCAGGATCGCGATTTCCTGGGTCCAGGAGTAGCTTGGCTCTTGTCTGAACCTAGGTGGTTCACAGAGCATAAACCCATTGCCCCATTTCTTGACACCGAGCTGCTCGGTGTATATCTCAAGTTTTTTCTAAATATTTTTGAACTCTTGGGTAGTAACAAACTCTGGCAGTTCCTTTTAATTGGAACTGTTCGACGTTGAACTCGTTTACAGCACTTCTTTAGCATTCTGACGCTCTGGGCACCTTCATTGGTAACTTGAATGCAGCAAGTGGTCCAACACAATTTTTGTCCCTCATAACATTTGAACAAATCCATCATACTTGCGGCTTGTGTCGATGTCAATGCAATCAATCTGGTAGCAGACGGCAGTTATTTTGTGGATGTTGAGGTATCTTTCCTCAAAATTCAATATATTTCGGATCATCTTGGAGGTGTGATGCCATTCCATCAAGTAGCAAACCATCAAAGACAACTCCGGGCGTTAGTCCTATGTTTTGTCAAGTAGCTCGTAAAGCGAATCTCGGATAAAGCCGTCTTCTTGCTCTATGGCACTTGAGTATATATCAGGTTTATGTTGACGGATTTTTCTTAGTTTACGTGATAAATTCCTAAGATTTCAGGGCCCGGCCCATAGAATCCGTTGCGTCCGTTACGATGCCGGATAGGTTGACGTTGACGTATTTGACGGGATTGACAGTCCCATAGAATCCGTGGCATACGTGTTGGCACAATAACAAACGAAACGAAACAAAATAATTGAAATGTCAATTAATCTCATTGTTTTCTTTTCAAGCTACGACAATTTCTCTTCATTCTCTCAATGTATCCGCCAATGAAAGTGCTTACTCTCAATTTGTTAATACGTGAACCTCAATATGTGATTGTATGGTCCTCAATGTGTGAATGTATGAACTGCCAACGGATTGAAAAGTAGAAAGTAAATCTACTTTATCCGTCCGTTCCGTCATATCCTTTGTTTATGGGCCTGCTTCCATAACAAAGTGTATATTCTATCCAACGTACGCAACGGATTCTATGGGCCTTGGCCTACCTAAGTCTTTTTTTGATTACAAATTCAGTCACAGGTAGGAAACCGGTTGGCAGGGATATCCACTTTATGCCTCCTCTACTGGGCTGCATATTCAATTCAATTCAATTCAATTCAAGACATACAACTTTTATAGTACTAAGTTATAACAATTTAGAAAAGTATACAATCAGTAAGTTAAGTAAACTAATGAGAGGGATAAAAGAAGGGAGGATGAGGATTTAGGAAAGGGATGGGAAGTAAGAAAGAAACGTAAATTCAAAGCGTTTGACATTAATGATAATTCGTATCGTTAACGGCAGAGAGTTCCAAAGTCTCGAGAAGTTTCAAGTAAGCTTTTAGAATATTGAGATACATGATCAAACCTACGTAAACCATGAACATATCTGATAGCATCCTTAAACGCTACTTGCAACTTTCGTTGTGACAAGTAATCAACTTTACTATAAACAACTTCAGCATATGTTATCAATGGTAGGATGAGGGTAATAACAAGTATCGATTGGAGTGTAACTAGAGGTCAACCAGAACTTCCGCAGGCATCCATAAATACGTCTAACTACGTTATTTGTGTGGTCATATCCGGACAATTTGCTATTAATAATAAAACCTAAACTAGTGACCTTATTAATTATTTCAAGCTTATTACCAGAAAGTACAATATTGGGCAAAGAAAGAAAGGACATTGTAGAATTTGAACTAGAAATTACCTGCGACTTCTTCGGATTTAAGGTTAATCCATTTGTCCAAATTTGTCAGAAATAGAAGAACACCCATCTTGCTAGAATCATTGGTTAAATAGAATTGAACATCATCTGCATAAAGGTGGACTGTGGAATGTTTACACACAGACGGAAGATCATTAATAAATAATGAAAAAAGGATAGGTCTCAGAATTGAACCTTGTGGTACGCCTTGGTTGACTGGTGACTGAGCAGAAAAACTGCCAGAGTTAACAACAACTCTCTGGAATCTGTCAGACAGGAAGCTGTAAATAAGTCTCACTGCACTGTCACTAAGTGAGAAGAGATTTCTCAACTTCCAACAAAGTATCTTGTGATTAACTTTATCAAAAGCCTTCGAGAAATCAAGTAGACAAAGAAGTGAGATGTGTCTTTTATAAAAATTCTTTCTGATATCTTCCAGGATGTTAACCATAGCAGTGGAAGTACTATGGTTAGCTCTGAAGCCAGACTGAGCTTCATATAGTAGGTTATTAAGTCACAGGTGTTTTAGAAGCTGGTTCGCTATGAGTTTCTCTAAGACTTTTGATAAGCACGGAAGGATACTGATGGGTCTAAAATTAGAAGCGGAAGTTGGATATGGTCGTTTTGCAACAGGTATTACACGGCCTATTTTCCAGGATCGAGGAAATGTAGATGTAGTAACACAATGGTTGAGAATATGGGTTAGGTGGGATACTATGAGAGGTAACAAATTTCATAGGTACTCTGCCCTTCCCAATAGCGTTAGATTTTATTTCCCTAATTGAATTAGTTACTTCAATTTCGCTAACCGTTTCCACTTCAAATTGTCTTATGCTTGAAAGAGAGTGATCTTCAGCAAAGTTGAAACCACATTCATCAGACTGACTTTCAAGAAAGAAATTGTTGAAAATGTCAGGATCAACTTCACATTTGCCATTAAGTTTTCTGTCGGAAACTCCAATGCTACCTAGATTATTCCAAAGTTTCTTTGGAGGCGTAAAAATTCTTTTTAGCATTGCGTATAGCAACGGCCGATCTATTACGCATTACCTTATAAGCATGCCAATTTAAATCAGAAGGACTTTTTTTCTGTTTACTATAAAGCCGGTTGCGTACTTTAATAGTGTTCATAACTTCAGTTGTGAACCAAGGACAGCAATTTTTTCGAATTTTGACAGTCTTTAAGGGTACAAATTGTTCAAAGAGATCAATAATTATATTTTGAAAACTGTTGAGCTTCTCATCTAAGTCTGAACGTGAATGACAATACATCCACAGGGCGTGGAGAGCAACTGATTGAAGGGCATCAACGTTGACAGACTTATAATCCCTGTAATTGAAAGTTACAGGAACGGCTAAGTGGTCAAGCTTTATGTTACAAGTGCAGAAAATGAGATCATGATCGGAAATATAATCAATAGAAATCTGATAGAAAAGAAGAACAAATGATGGGTCTGACACTAAAGTCAAATCAAGAAGACTTGGATCATCACCTTTATCAAAACGCGAGGGGTACGTAGTGTTGTAGAGTTGGAGCCCAAGGGATTGAGCACAATCTTTTATATGAAAAGCCCATGCATCGTTTTTAAGTAAATCAGCATTAAAGTCACCACAAACAATAACGTGTTCATACTGAGCAGAAAATTCAGCAAGGCTAACAAACCTGCTAAAGTCTGGAACACTCCGCGAATATACCTATTTTTGTTTTGCCGTATTCATAAGCGACGCAGTACACCCAATCTAAAGGACCTGAATCCTTGGAATAACTACAAAATTCGAATTTCGAGGTTCGAGCCCTAATATGTTGGATTCGAATATATTGAAGTCTGCACTAAGATGACCCTAACATCGTAATGGATCTCATGAAATGCCCTTCCGTATTCCTGGAAATCTCGTAATCGACATACTAAAGCATTTGGAAGAGAAAAAACAACTCATGTAGTATGTAGTCCACTTAATGTCATCACGTCGTGGTAGCGCTCGTAGAAATGATTGAAGATTGACAGTCTAGGTGGCGAAATGGGCTATAAAGCAATGCTGGCTATCTGTGTAAATTTAGTTGAAACTTGTAAACTACAAGACCCCGGACCGTAATTTGGTTGGAGAATTAGCACTCCCCTCATCAGCTGAAATGAAAACCCCATTTGTAGAGAACTACCCAAGTCGTATCCTTATCACTCCAATCTTGTTCTTTCCAAGAAATCACTCAAATAATTGTTGTATCTATGGGATGTACCAATTTTTAAACAGCTAAATACTGACATTAGGTAGATACGAGTACACTTCGTGCAATGCGGTGAATTCGGTTTTCATCGCATCCACAGAAATTCCATGATTGTCATGACATCATAGCTCAGCTCATAGCTCAAACTTAAATGCAATTCATCAGCGTAGATACGAGTATCCGTAATTTGATTAAATCAACCTAACCAAGTTAGTGCTTGTAGTAGTCTCTATTAATACTCACACCCACTTCGAGTTGACAATAACGGTCATTTGCTATCGCATGCGATTAATTAATCTTTTCAGCTCGGTTTAAGTGATTAATTTGATCGGATGTGCATAAGTCTCTATGGTCTGTCATCTTCCAGGCGTTTAGAAGTCGACGTCTAATTAAAGTCGTCGTGGAATTTTACGTGGCATGGGAGTGGCTGTCTTGAAGTGAAGTGAAAGACGAGTACTTCCTTGGTGATATTTGTATTTGTTATATAATTGACTAATGACGGTTTCCGTTAAATTATCATTATAAACACACTTAAACGTCATAACATGCATTAACATCTAATACATCCAACTTAGTGTGATGGCCTCAGTCTTTGGTACCCTCTTGAAGCTATAATAGTTGCAGTAAGTCATTGAATGAAGAAGGTCCATCGAATTAACAAGACCAAGTGTTTCATTTAATGCATTTCGAAGATATAACAATATTAGGTTTGCAGACATTCTGAAAACTTATCAGAAGAAAGACAATAAAGTTCACACTTGAAAGGGTATCTAGCCTTATCGGCCTGATCTTATTTATTTTTAAATTTATGGAGAAGTAGTCGTGAGACAATGTTTTGATCTTTGATCAACATCGCTCAATGGGTCTATCGATGACATACTATAAATGACATACTCTACGAGTCCACTAAAGAGGATGAAGCATCCAACAACTATTGTAATATGGCGTCAAAAGTGGAGCTCAGCCACAGTCCATAATTTTCATCAGCACGAGAAACAGAGTGTGAATTATCAACGCACACATAATAAGAATATTGAGTATTCGCTACAGAGAAGAATCAAAAATTTGAGAATACTGTTGCACCCATAGACCAGTCGCCCTGACTGCAACCAATCTGTTTCGCCCTAATTTTACTGTTTTTCGCGATGGCAATCCTACCCACCCAAATGATGATTCTCCAAGTCGAAGCGTACTACTGGCGATCCATAACAGCCTTAACTCTTCTCCCATTACCACTTCTTCATCCTCTAAAGTCGACTTTGTCGCAATAAAAATATCACTCCCCTTTAAGCCTCTTTACATCATATGCTGCCACATCATACCAGCTCAACCTATCGACTCCTACCAACTTGCTATCGATACGATTGAGCAGTTAATTGACCTGTTTGACTCTATTGACGACATCCTTATTTTCGGCGGCTTCGATCTTCCTCAGCTGCAGTGGACTCCATCAGATGATCAATCGTTTTGCATCACTTCAAATGCCAACTCAGCTAATGAATGTCTCTTCGTAGAACGCTAAACAGACTCAAGCCTATGTCAAGTCAAGAGGTATATACAACTACTTGGGCAGGCAATTAGACCTTATTTGCACAACAGATTCAATTAACTCCTCAGTCTCACTTTGTCCCCTACCTCTCTCAACAATTGATATCTATCACCCACCAATTTTTCTCTCATTTTTTTTATAACTCTTCTGCCCGATCCACTCCCCCACAACTCTCTCATCCTTCGACTTTGATAAAGCAAACTTTCACAAAATCAGTGAATATCTTACGTAACGTTTTCTCGCCTTAAAACATCATCTACTTGTCCTCCCTGGTATAATCGGAAGCTTCGTTCCTTACGAAATAAGAGAAACAAGTTATGAGCTGTTTTCCTTCATACCAGATCCTCTTCCGACTATCCAAACTATCCCGGTACTTATCTCCATTTCACGGAACTTAACGAAGCCCTTTGCCTAAGTCTAAGTCCTTTTTCCAATTTGTTAACTACAAAAGGAATTCCGATAGTTACCCTCCATCCCTCTCCTTCAACAAGTCGTCAACCGATCCACTCATCATTCCCAACTTATTTGTCACCTTTAAACAATCCTTCACTAACGACTCCTTTGTACCGGATCCATGCTATTTCAATTACCAACTAACCTTCGCCAATGGCCCACTTTTTTCACACACCTCGAGCCGTCTTTTAACGTATACAAGTTACATCAACTTAATGACGAATTCACAACCGGCCCAGATGGTCTCCCTGCCATATTTCTGAAAAAGTGTTCCCTCTCTTTCCCTTGCCCTTTCTAATCCCTTTGGACTATCCCTGTCATAAGGAGAATTTCCTCAGGCTTGGAAAACCTCCTTCATAGCCCTACATCGACAAAAAAGGATCAAAGAATGAAATAACCAACTTTCGGCCCATCGCTAAACTCTCTCATATACCCAAACTCCTCGAAAGTATTTTGTATGAAGCTCTAAGCTTCCAATGCAAATCACTTATTTCCCCTGGACAATATGGTTTCCTGAAGAACAGGCCGACCATCATAAATCTCTTTGAATTTGTATCCTTTACCCTCTCAGCCCTACAGAATAGCAATGAATCGGATGTATTGTAGTTTCGACCGATTTTAGCAATGCCTTCGATAAAATTTCTCATCGATTAATATGCTTCAAATTGTCCACTCTCAGCTTTGAACCCATACTGTTAAAATGGATATCCTCTACCTGAAAACCATTTTTACAGTGCTCATTTTAGGTCAGCCCACTCGGCTCCATTTTTGTCACCTTTGGAGTTCCACAAGGTAGCCATCTAGGTCCTATTCTTTTTATTTTATTTTTTTTTATAATCTGTGCGCGCTCAAGGGATTTAAGTACCCTTAAAGTGCTTGCACACGACGCGGGCGAAAGGAAAATCAGGGAGGATGGAAAAAGAGGTACCGGTGAACGTTGGTTTTAAGTGTTTGAAAGTTATAACGACTACGAAATAAAGAGCTAGGCAGGACATTCCATAAGCGAGGTGTACGGCTTAAGAATGAATCACGATATTTTAGAGTACGTCCATAAGTAGGGTTGAGGGTATACGGATGAGCATTCATAGCAAGACGGGGTTTACGGTTGAAGGTTTGAAGGAGCGGAATGCTACTGGCGATTTCTATGGAGCACTGATGGTAGAAAATAGAGTGAGACAGGAGACATTACGTCGGTGTTCGAGGGTGTCCATTGTTTGAGTGATATCAGCATCAGCAATGAGTTTTATCGCACGGTTTTGAATCCTATCTAGCAGGTGCAGAGATGTTTTGAACGCACCGGATCAGATGTGGGCATTGTACTCCAATTTTGGGCGGATGAATGCCTTATATATTGAGGCCAGATCAGAGGGGGTAAAGCATTTCTTGCGTCGCTTGAGGAAACCTAGACATTTCGCCGCATTTTTGACGACACCGAATATGTGGTCATTCCAACGTAAGTTGTCACTGACACACATACCGAGAATTTAAAGTTTATCGGTTTCGACAACAGACGGCATTATGGTTTGGAAGCATTAAATTCCACTCTGTTGGTAACTCCCCATTTGGTTATGCTGTTAATACCGGAATTTAATGAGCTTAACATAGCTGCCGTTCCAGTTCTACCGCCGAAGAGCAGGCACGTGAGTCCGGGAACGAATACGAAAAGCAGAGAGTACTGTCGTCAGCGAAGGAATATATTGGATTAGAGGTAGCAGACAAGAGATTGTTGATAAAAATTAAAAAGAGTGTCGGAGACAGAACAGAGCCCTGAGGCACACCAGCATTTATTTTTTGAATATCAGACTTGAAACCGTCCAAGACAACTTGAGTTGAACGTTTGGAAAGGTAATTTCTAATCCATTGAAGAAGAGAATCACCGATCCCAAAAGCACGCATTTTCGGCAAAAGAGCTTGATGCCAAACTCTGTCAAATGCCTTAGAAATATCAAGGACAACTACCTTGCTTTCGCCAGATTGATGTACGCTTTGGTTCCACTTTTCTGTGAGAAAAGTGAACCTGTTGCTACGAAAACGAAAGTTTTCGTGTTTTGAGATATTACATGAGCTGATGATTTACCGTCCTCGATAGGATCATCATACACTCGTCTGTCTTCGTTTACGCAGCCGATACAAAATTTTCCAAAACCGTTTCCTCGCCCCATAACTCCTTCCTCCTTCAACAAGACCTTGATAGTTTTTCGATCTGGTGCAGCAGATATTGTTTGGAACTTAATATCGCCAAATGCCCATCGATCAGCTTTTCACATAAGTGGCACCAATCTCCTCCCCGACTCTACCTTCTCCACAACCAACCTGTCTGCTCCGTTCAATCTCTACGCGACCTCGGCATTTTGTGTGACAGGGAGCTCAACTTCCGTTTACATATGGATGCGATAATCCAAAAAACCAACTCTGCAGTAGGTTTTGTAAAACGGTGCTCCAAAGAATTCATCAACCCACACGTGACCAGGTATTACCATTGTATTACCATTGTTCGCCTCTTCCTAGAGCACGCCAGCCAAGTGTGGTCCCCATATCATCGTGTTCATATCTCGAGAATGGAAAGCATCCAGCGCCGTTTTCTTCGACTTACTCTTCGAGATATGCCCTGGTACGATCTTTTTATTCTGCCTCCTTATCAAAACCGCCGCAACCTTGTTAACTTAAACACCCTTGAGGAACGCAGTTGAACGACTCCTCTCAGGTCAAGTTGAATGTGCGTTCCTTTACAACTCTATTGTCCTCAACACTAACCCTCGTAATCTATGTACCCCTCGTCTTTTCTTTCTACCAACCCACCACACCTCTTATGGCGCGAACCTCGTATTCTACGAAAGATCAATTCAAACCCTACCGTCTCTGACTTTAATCGCACCACTCCCTGCCTTAAATCCGATCTCCTTCACTACTTCAACAAACCTTAGTTTTAAGTTTAAGTTTAAATTTAATTTTTAGAAAAAGCAGTGGTACGGGCAAAAACAAATACTGAAAAAGCGGCTCTATTTTTAGAAAATCTCTCGAATACATTTAAAGCAAATCTGGGGAATAACCTTATTATAACAGGAGAGGCAGAACTACAGGAAGAGGAGCATATCAACCCGGTTACACCCAAAGAAATTAGGAGTATAATAAAGCGTAACATAAAACCCAAGAAAGCCCCTGGGCATAATTTAACCACCGAAAAAATATTAAAAGAGCTTCCGTACAGAGGTCAAAATAACCGAGTTAATTCAAGCTTATATACGAGTAAATCACTCCTCTAGCCGCTGGAAGTTTGCTGAAGTAATTATAGTTCCAAAGCCTTGTAAATCACCATATGATGTAGGATCCCACAGGCCTACATCCCCACTTCCAATTTTGTCCAAATTATTCAAAAAGAAGAAAAGTTTCTCTCGATTAAGGCCTATCTTGGATCAAAAAAAGCTTATACTAAACGATCAATTTGGCTTTCGAAATAGACACTCGACCATGGATCAGGTGCATAGAATCACAGATGTTGTCGATAAAGCACTAGAAGGCAGAAAGGTTGGTTCAGCTGTCTTTCTTGACAGCCTTCGATAAAGTATGGCATAAGCGGCTACTTCATAAACGCCAATAGCTACTCCCCAATCACATAAAGCTTTTTAAGAGTAAAGCAAGAAGACGAGCTCTCCGGAGTTCCACAGGGCAGTATTTTAGGTCCAATGTTGTACCTGCTGTTCACCAACGATCTACTGGCACTACAGAACAATATTATCGCTACATTTGCAGATGATACTGCTACACTAGCCACTGGAGACACAAAAGAAGAGTTCACAGGGAAGCTCCAAGCTGGGCTAAGGAATGGCGTATTAAAATTAACGATTCGAAATTATCGCACGTTGACTTTACCAATAAAAAAATTCGGCGTATACAAAACAATGTACTGCGGGATATAGTAAATGCACCATGGTACGTTGGAGACAGTGATCTCCATCGCGACTTAAACGAAATAAAGAAATATTCTACAGCTCATTCGAATAGGCTCTTTCAAAACGTAAATGAAGGAGCATCTCAACTCCTTAATTAACGCGGCCAAATAAGAAAGCTCAAACGCACGAACAAGCCAAGAACTCGTAGCACAACAGAGTAACTAGAGAATCCAGAGGAAAGTATCCAAAGGGAAGAACTTCTACTCGTTAGTCACACCGACCAGCTGTAGTGTAAATTACCTCTTTTGCATCCGTAACTACGAGTATTACTCAAATTATGAATTGATAAATAAAAAAATAAAAATAGACAGCGCTTCCACACTCCAAGATGGTTGACTACTCCGGTCCCAGCGCTAACATGCATTCACTCTAAATGTCTGAATCATCTCAGGCAAATGATGCGCAACTGCTGCCTGACGAGCTCGATGTCACCACAGAATTCGTAGCGTTATTAAGATGGAAATGAATGGATTATGCCAACTTAGGGACAGTTGATGTTTAAGTACCTAAATGACAGCTTTTTAAAAATAAAATAGATGATTTAGAGACTGAACTTCTAGGCTTCATACTTGGCAACCGCAATCTGACCGATAATCTGACTAATTTATTACCCGGATTCCCAATGTGCCTTTGACAATATCGTCTTAACACTTAAGTTGGTGCAGCAAGATTCTGACAGGCCTGATCCATCAGCCAGACTGGAGACCCTCAGAAGACCTGATGGCACCTAGACTGAGTTAAAAGCAGTGACTCTGTGTCTCATGCCTGAGATTAATTTCCGAGGTAATCTGATTAGGAACCAGCTCACAACCAGCTTTTATCACCGGAGCAGCAAGTGAGCTGAGTTACACAACTTGCCGTATCTGGTATCTGTCGGTGAAGGATGAGAGCATTGCTTGCACCGATGACACACATATACCCAATTGTGCAAAAGGTATAGATCAACTGCTGAAAAATCTTCACTCCTTACTGGCATACACATCCAACCCTTGGCGACCAGTCAGGCCTATCAGTCCGATTTCTTGATTTTGAAGAGCATGGATAAAATGGTTGAGCTTCATTCATTCGTTACTTTGCGAATGCGTCCTCTTTTCAAGATGAACAGATGCCTATCGTAGCGAAAGACCATGCGCGACTACACTTCGAAATCTGGTCGGCAGGGTTTCTAACTGAATAGGAACCAGAATTTTCAAGAAATATTTTTAGAACTTTGTAGCAGTACGAGTATAGATGACTTGAAGGAAGGATTTAAGCCATTTGAACAGATTTCTGCGATTTGCTCTGCATAAGATTCGTATCGTCTCATAATAATCTCAGTCTCAGTTTTGCTAAAATATGCACCACCCCAGCAAGAAATACCGCCCTGCACCTTGGAATTGAAGAGACCTTAAAAATTGGTTAAGGACAATAGGGTAAGGGCTATCGTTAAGATACTCTTTGAGATATATCATAGCGTATGCTTATTGCAACTCAGATTACTATCTAAAACAACTCCTAAAACAAGTTGTCGACGCACTCAATTTTAAAACAATTACTCGTATTGCAACTGTTGAAAGAACTATGACGATTATCCTCGTTACATTAGAGAGATCGTGTGCAACTTGGAGATGCAACAGTTTTGTTGGTTTATGTGCCCAGTCAAATTTAAATGAACCCCAACGCTCAGAAAAACTTTGTGTAACAAATCATGATCTGGTTCATTTTTTTCCAACGCGCAATCAGCGAAAGTATGGCGTTGATCGCGGTCTACTCGCTTCAGTTCTTGTGTCATCTGAATCATGACGCATGTAGGCCAAGCTCTTTGTGCAAAATGCGTTAGAAAGTGGTTGCGAATAGGCCGCCCAATTCATGTGATTGTCTTGAAAACCTCGGTTTTCAGTCACATTCTCAGCTGCAACGGCGATATTTTTAGCTGATATTACCGGACAAACTCGTATTGGAGTCTTCACATCACTAGCCGTGCAACAAGGCGCTTTTTTTCTGTCGGAACAGAGCACAACTTCTCCATTGTATTGTTTGTAAGGTTCCTTTTAATGAAATCTTTCAGTCTTGCGAGTAACCGCTTCAGTGATAAGGTGCCTACAGTACCAGCACCGACAACGTCAGCGCCGAATACCTAAAGCCTGATGCGAGAATAAGCCGGATATTCACAGAGATAGTGCTCCGCGGTGTCGTCATCACTTTCACGGCAAGTTTCGCAGGATTTTGTGATACTTATGCCCAGCACAGTTAAGTGCTTTGCAAAAGTGTAATACCCTGCCACCACACCAGTAAGCAACCTGCAGTCTTTCCTTCAAAGCAACAGCAGAAAGGTCGCTGACCTCATAGAAACGTCGGGGAGCATTCGTTTGGTCTGCCTGGATGCTGGAGAGTTGTGCCATCTGTAGTTGTACTCATATGTGACCAAACTGTCAATAGACGTCTTAACTGAAAAACTCTCCGTGATCCCATTGTGACCTGGAACCCAAACAAGGGTCACTGAATTTAGCCTTCCGATTGCGTTCAGTGATCTCTTGCATTCTTGAACCAGCTTGGAAACCATAAGAGGGTTCAGCGAAGCTTGGCTGTCGCTACAGATGCAAATTCTTCGATCCCTCCACGTTCTCCGCAATATAGTTCGCTGCCATCAGGATTGCGTAAACCTCCGGTTGGAAGCCAGATGCAAGCTTTTCTAACGTGAAGTGAAATCTAACGTTGTCGGCTTCCAGAAAGATAACAGAGCCACATACTATATTGGTTTTGGAGACGTCCGTGAAGACCCGACTGCATTCCTTTTTTTTGTCTCAGATTCTGGCCGAAACCAGACCTGAGCACAAGGAAACTTGATTTCGTATCTTATCCGCAACAGGAATTGTGGTGTCCATAAGACCAGAGTCATAAGACAGACGGCGAGCAAGGTCGTCAAAGCTCCAGTGTGTGTTGTACCAAAGACCACTCTTTTAAATGGAAGATGGTTTTGACAGTGTAGCCCAAGATATGAATGTAGAATATAGAAGATAGGATATGATTAGCCTTATCATAGCCGTGTAGATCCAAAGGACCCTTCGCGGTGACAGGCCCCATGTCTTGCGGATAGTTCCTCTGCACTACCAAAAGAAAAACAGCGCCTTAGATGCCTTCGATGTAACATGTTCAGTCCAGAGAAGTTTGTCATCCAGGATGACACCCACATACTTAGCTTCTTTCTTCAGAATTGGCAGACGAGGCAGACCAGGCAGCTTCCTCCTTCTCGTAAAGTTGGCCGCAGCCAGCATCCGCAATCAATGTCCCATTCACCAGGAACCAATTTGCTACATGTGGTTGTTGAGACTGCAGTGAGATCGCTGAATCGCAACACATTTCACTCGCTGTAAATCCCGCAACGATCGTATTGAAATTGTACGCGCTTAAGAAAGACGTTGCAGCCATCCCTGGCTCGTTTGAACTTTTTTCGGTTTTCCCCTGTAGGTTCGGTCTTGTAGGACCGAAAAAACCTTTTTCTAACCCTCATAGCCTCCTTACAGCTCGAATCATGTCACGCCTTACCTTTTGGTTTATTACCCTTAATCCGATGAGGGATAAAGGACCTCACTCCAAAGAAAAGAGTGTCCGTGATCATATCAACGTCGGCATCAACCTCGTTATCGAGGAAACATAACGACCTAACTGAGTCCGATGATCTTAGAGGGAAAACGACGTCAACATGGTAGTTATGACAAGTTAAAGAGAAGTCCAGGGAGTCGGATATAGGGATATCAATGTCTGGTATTACTGTGGGCTCATTCACAAGCTGAGTAAAGTTGCTTCCAGCAGCGAAGATCTCAAGACACATTCCTTCGGGTGTTGTCTGCCCAGAATATTGAAGCCACCCAGAATTGTGTTATTGGAATCGCCGCCAATAACAATTTCAGTGTGGAGATACAGGGATACAATTCTTTGAATGGAGTCAGACAGCACATTAAACTCGTTAAGGGTCGAATTGCTGTCCAGTTTGGGTCTTCTAATTTGTTTACGAAGATGGAGATTTGGACCACTGGAAGTCGAATTCCGGATTGCAACAGGGTGGAGTTTGCTAAGCTACATCACCACGCATGTAAATAACGAGACCACGGTGAGAAAAGTATGTATAGTGACACTAGTTCGTAGCCAGATAGTTTCAGATCAGAGTGATCTGAGAGTTGTGCGTGGGCATCTACCTGTGTTTCACTAAATCCCAAAACTGCTGGTCTATACGTACAGACGTGAACATACGCAGAAAGGTGATTACTTTTTAGACTGCGTATATTTGCTATGTTCACCCTGAATTCCCTAGTTATAACCACAGACAAACACAAACGCCGACGAAGCTAAGCAAGGCAGTGAAGTGAGAATTTTGACGTGTGGTTTACCGAATCTTGCTAATAGGAGCTGATGTTCGGTTGACTTCCTACGAGGAAATTCCAGTGTGTTGTTTACTCTTTACTGTGCAAGCTCTTATGAAAGCTATCAGTGTCGCAATTTTTTCTTTTTTTTGTATATTCTGTCTCCTAAATCGTGTATCTCCTTCTACCGCTGGAAGATAGATTCATTGTTTTTAAAAGGAACTGATGTATACAATGTGCCTGCGTCCGAAGTTCATACCTGCAGGTCATAATTCTTGATCATTCAGGAACGTTCCGTGACATTTTTACTTGGTAAAGAGTTAGTTTGGCTACACAACCCCAATCTAATAGGAACAGGTGTGCTCCCGAAGCCGGGCTTAATGTATTTCCAATTGGATAGCTAGGATATGTTACGTCGATTGTTAGGCAGTTATGTCTGGAATGCGTATTCCTGATATGCCTAAGTGTATGTTCCTTTGACTGGGATTTCTAAATCCTTCTTAGAAAGACGAGTACATGCTTCAGTGATACGCTAGCTCCAGTAATACCACCCACCACATCAGCGCCGGGTACTTGCAACCTATAGGCTGCATAAGCCGGACAATCCAAAGTACTGTGGTGTTGTCAGCAAGCGTCGCTTATGGTTAGCACACTAAGCCTGCTTACTAAAAGCATAGTGCTCCGTGAATACATCAATAAGCGGTCTAGGGTCTTTCTTACTGGGAGACAGCAGAAAACTGACCTCTGACCTCTTAGAAACAGCGAGAAGAACTTGTTTGGTCTCCCAGCATCAAGTCGTAGCAACTGCAGCTATGCTAATATGAAACCTAATTAACAGAAGACCTAACCAAGGACGTGTACAGTCCTTATGCGTCTTTGGGTCCTGAGAAATTCTCGTCTTGGTTTGGAAGTTCATAGGCGATCTCATTATGATCTGGGATCAAACAAAGATTGTATGGATTCGGCTTTCCAAGCGGGTTCAGAGAAGCCTTACATTCTTGAACGAAGAGGGTTTAAGCACCGCTTGGCTTTACTACAGAAACAGATACTTCGTCAGGATTATGTATATCTCCGCTTGAAAGACATGCTCAAGTTTGCCTAATGAAGAGTTGAATCGAGATCGGTTTATTCTTTTTCCCGGCTATCGCCAGACCCATCTTAACCTACGACAGCTTAGTATGGTGGCAATCCAGAAATGAAAACTAGCAACCTTTGTTTGATGACAAAAGTACAGAAGATTGCATGTATAGGCACGACTCATGCCATGAGACTGACGCCAACGGCGGGACTGGAAAATGTACTTGGCATGTACTCAAACTTCTTGGGCATAAAAACTTGTCGCTAATTGTTATTCAATTTAAAACAACCGTCACCATAAATTAGCATTCGCTCAGCCGCTCTTTATTACAACATTTAGTTGGAAGTTGGCATTTTGGCTGGCCATATAATTAGAAACGCTGAGTTAAATTAAAAATTAAGTGCGGATTCACGAAATCTTTAAGTAAGTTGTTTTTGCCGTAAAACGTAGTCATTCGGATACAATAGCGCTGAAAACAAATCATCCAACTCAGAACTTCGAAGGCTTATAGTTGAGGGCTATCAAAAGAATGAGAAATCGATGTCTTTAACAGTCAAGAGGTTTGAATGTTCTACGAAGATGGTATTTGGAGGAATTTAGCTGTGTAAGAAGACTGGACAATTTGAAAATCTGGGCCGGACACCTAGACCCAGAGAAACATCTACATATAAGGGGAGGCCGCATGATTTGTCGGTTGAGCACGGAACCCTAAATCAGCAAAAATATTTCAAGTAGGACTGTAGGACGTCGCCTACAAGAACATGGTCTGCGTGGATGCATCGCACACAAAAAACCGCATGTTCCTAAAAAGAACTTAAAACGTCGCTTGGAGTTGGAGAATTTTTGGAAAAACACACTCTGAAGCGACAAGTCAAAGTTTGATGGAAAAGTGTACGTAGGACGTCCTTCGAACAAAGAATTGCATCCAGAGTACACCATAATGCATAAAGCATGGAAGAGGTAATGTGATGGTCTGGGGAGCATTTTCCTGGCATAGTGTAGGGTCATTTGTTCGCATACGTGGACGAAGGGACCAACACATGTACAGGGGTTTTATGAAGAACGTGATAGAGTCTTAATGCTACGATCGCATGCCGGTTACGTTCGATTTCCAGCAAGACAACGATCCTAAACATACCTCACTCCATGTGAAGCAATGGTTTATGGTCATGAAAACTATGTACGGTTTTAGATTGGCCGGTACAAAGCCCGGACTCTGGGTGGGAAAAAAAAACGCCTTCCAATTATTGTACATACATGTGAAGAGCTCGACAAAGCTTTCTTCGTCGATGATCTTGTTGCGAGCGTCGATAGTAAGGCCGAGGCTGTGAAGATTTCTAAGGAAGCAGCAACCTGAGAAATTGAAATTCAAACAGCGTTCGAATTCGTGAGGCAATTTGTTCCAGCGATACTCCACCTGCTCCATCAATCCAAAGTTCCTAGGATTGACATGGTTGGTTCTTAGTGATGAAGTCGGCGTTCCTCTGCTGTCCATCGAATCTTTAACGAAGGGAACAAAGCAAAGTGTCCTCCAAGAACTTGCCAGAGTATACGGTCCATTGGGGCTGGTTGGACCTGTGCTCACCCGACTAAAAACAAGCGTGAAAGAAGGAAGTTGCTTCCATTTGATTTGATGCCTGAATGCAACGATAGTGTTAAAAATGTGCTGTTGTCAAAAGATGTGCTACTTCTACGGTCCGTTTTACCATTTTCTTCGACGAGCGTGATGCAGATCTAGCTCGAAAGCTTACGGAACTGCAGCGTACGTTCATACCCTCTGTGCTATTTCTCTTTTGTGTGGAAAGAACCAAGTTGCTCCACTGAAAGAAGATAAAACGGGCGTGCTGAAGTTGAAGTAAACTGCGATCTTAATTGGTGCTGGGTTATGTGCTTACTTAAAGTAAGATCTAAAGGTGTCTGTGCTAGATCGCACTTAGTTGAATACAGAAAGAGTTGTGTAGATGGAGCCGTGTTGTGGAAATACAACGTAATACAGCAATCTCCGATTGACAACGTTGCTTCAGCAAAGGATAACCCAGCAGATTTACTGACAAGGAGAATTAGTGCCGATAATGTGAAACAATCCTCCTTATGGCTACATGGACCAGCTTGGCTGAAAGAGGGTGACGGGTGTAAGATTGAAAACGACATCATTCCGAACAGTCCGAATTTGACGGCTTTGCTGAACTACACTATAAATGTTCCCAATACGTAACAAGGGCCACTTCTACGTTGTAATGATTATAGCACCTGGAAGCGACTGTTACGAGTTACTGGCTACATTCCACGGTTTCTGGAATCTTGCAAGAACCGAAAAGACCTCATAGCGTCCAAGTAAATGTTGCTGAAAAATACTTGTTTAGGTTTATACAATATCAAAGTTTTACTAATCAAGTTCGTCTATTGCAGAAAAAGTGTACTTTGCCTGAAGCATCAACAATTTCATAGTGAATGCCGTTTCTGGACAAAGATTATATGATGAGATTAGGCGGTGGGTTTCAATTATTAGATGGGTCAATGGAGTTAAAGTATCTTATAATATTTCCACCAGGGTCGTATACAGCTCGACTAATAGCTAGTCAACGGTTATCATCAGATGATATTGCGCAGTGGTGGTGGATTTTGGATTCCTTCATCTTCTTGCTACGAACTAGTACCATTATTCTTCTCTCACCGCAGCCTCGAAATTTACGTGCGTAGCGATGTATCTTACCAAACTCCACCACAAGGTAGTCCCTGTTCCAATTCGGAATTCAATTTCATGTGGCTAAAATTCCATATCCGTAAGCAAATTATCCAATATTGCTTTATTAAACCGTTAACGAGTTTGATGTTCTGTCTGACTCCATTCAAAGAATTCTATCCCTGTATCCTCATACTGAAATTGTGATTACACAATTCTGGTTCGCTTCGACATTCTGGAGAGACAACACTCGAAAGACGGTGTGTTGAGATTTTCGCTGCGGAAAATAAGTTGACCCAGCTTGTAAATGAGCCCACACGAATACCAAAGACGTTGATAGTCATACCACCAACACCTTGGACTTGTTTTTAACTTCTCACCCTGATATGTACACCGTTCATGTGCTCTCCCCTCTAGGTCGTCGGACCATTGTGTCATATCAGCTAAATTCTCGTACACCCACCACACAGTTAGAGAAAGATTCCTAAAAGAACCCTATGGTAATTCGAGAAAGCCAGTTGGAGCGGTTTTAACAGCTTCTTTAGGAATTTTACCTCTATAACCACGTGGATGCCGCTGCTGATATGATCACAGACACCATTCTCTTTGGAATGAGAAACTTTATCCCTCATTGGATGACGAGTATCAAACCAAAAGAAAAGACGTGGTACGACTCGAGCCCAAAAGAGGAAAACCGTAAAAAAGTTTAAACGAGCCGAAATGACTGCAACATCTTTCTTAAACGTGTGAAATTTCAATACGACGAAAAACTGAGGCAAAAAATACTACAATTCCCCAAAGGTAGTAAATATTTTTGGTCGTCCGTCAAAAATGTTAGAAATTCTGCATCATCCTCCATCCCAACGCTCATTTACAATGACATTCCAGCTGTTAGCTCTTTGGACAAGGCCAATCTGCTTGCTGCACACTTTGCCGCCAGCTCAACACTCCCGGATTCGGCTTTGTCTCCGCCTACATTTGAGTGCGTCGAATCCGCAATGGGATGATTCCACTTTCGCACTCGTGTAGTAGCCAGAGTCCTTAGAGGCCTTAATATTCACAAATCCGCTGGTCCAGATGGTATATCTCCCCTTCTTCTGCAGAGGTGTTCTTCCTCGCTGGCAAAACCAATGCGTAAGCTTCTTCATACATACTAATCTTTAGCACACTCTCCGAGCAGGTGGAAAACAGCATTTGTCCAGCCCGTCCCTAAGAAAAGCGGATCTCCTTCTCTTTCTTCCTACACACTCGTTGCACTTACGTCCCTTCTTTCCAATGTCATGGAAACGCTGATAAACCGTCAGCTCATGAAATATCTCGAAACACGGAAACTTTTCAATGACCGGCAGTACGGTTTTCGTAGCAACAGGTCCACTGGTGATCTGATGGCATGTCTCACCGAAAAGTGCAACCGCAGCGTACATCAATATGGCAAAAGCTAGATAGTTGCACTTGATATTTCTAAGGCATTTGACAGAGTTTGGCATCAGACTCTTTTGTCGAAAATGCGTGCTTTTGGGATCGATGACTCTCTTCTTCAACGGATTAGGAATTACCTTTCGGAACGTTCCATTCAAGTTGTCTTGGACGGTTTCAAGTCTGATATTCACAAAATAAATGCTGGTGTGCCCCAGGGCTCCATTCTGTCTCCGACACTCTTTTTAATTTTCATTAATGATCTCTTGTCTGCTACCTCTAATCCAATATATTCCTTTGCTGACGACAGTACTCTCTGCTTTTCATATTCGTTCCCGGACTCACGCCCCTGCTCTTCGGCTGTACAACTGGAAAGGCAGCGTATGTTAAGCTCATTAAATTCCGATATCAACAGCATAACCAAATGGGGAATTACCGACAGAGTGGAATTTAATGCTGCCAAAACTCAATGCTGTCTGCTATCGTTAAAGCGAAATTTAAATACCCAGCCATCATCCAAGAATGGCACTAGCGTCGTCGAAACCGATAAACTTTCCATTCTCGGTATGTGTGTCAATGACAACTTACGTTGGAATGTCCACAGATTCGGTGTCGTCAAAAATGCTGCGAAGTGTCTAGGCTTCCGCAGACGATGTAAGAGATACTTCACCCCCACCTGATCTGGTCTCAATATAAATGCATTCGTCCACCGAAAATTGGAGTAGAATGCCCACATCTGGTCGGGTGCTCCCAAAACATCTCTGCACCTGCTAGATTGGATTCAAAAGCGTGCGATATTACTTATAGGTAATACTAATATCACTCAAAAAATGAATACCCTCGAACTCCGACGTAATGTCTCGTGTCTCACTCTGTTACATCGCTATTTCCACCACCAGTGCTCCATAGAAATCGCAAGTAGCATTCCGCCCCTTCCAACTTTTAACAGTAACACCCGTCTCGCTATAAACTCTCATCAGTAGATCATCAAGCTCACTTTCGGACGTACTCTAAAATATCGTGATTCACTCCTAAGCCGTACAACTCGCTTTTGGAATGCCCGGCCTAGATTTTTATTTCCTAGTCATTATAGCCTTCAAACATTTAAAACCAACATTCACCGGTACCTCTCTTTCTATCCACCCTGATTTCCCTTCGCCCGCGCTGTATGCAAGCATCTAAAGGGTGCTGAAGTCCCTTGAGCGCACGCAAGTTATAAAAAACAAAAAGAAAAATCTGCGAGAAGCTATGGGGGAAGCCAACATCACAACGATTTGAACCTCTTCCAATGGTGTGGTTAACGTTGACCATGCCTTTTGACAACATCGGCATTGACTTTGCGGGACCGTTCTACTACTTCGATAGCTGGATAGACAGACGAAGTAAATCTTATCTCATGGTTTTTACATGTGCTCCCATTCGTTCCACGCATTTGGAGATGGTGAAACACTTGTCTACTGACAGCTGTCTGATGGGACTACAGCATTTTATTACAAGAAGAGGCGCTCCGTCTATAATTTTTTCGGACAACGCACCTTCATTTCAGCGAGCAGCTTTGAAATTTGAACGAGTAGCCCAGATTGTGGAAGATGAAACTTTTCACGGTTGTTTGGCCAAAAAAATGCATCAGATGGAGGTTTATAGTCGAACGTGCTCCATGGTGGGGCGGTTCTGGGAGCGACTCCTGACGTCCTGAAGGTGGTGATTGGTAAAGGTAAGCTGAATTTCGCACAACTCAGGACAATCGTTGTGGAAGCTGAAGAGATGGTGAATGCTCGTTCTATTACCTATGTGAGCATCCAGCAGTTGGAATCCATCTTCGAACATGTGCTCGTTATCCTTCGTCAAGGCATATGCCCTCTCGAGATCTTTATTTCCTAGTCATTATAACCTGCAAACATTCAAAACCAACTGACACCGCTATCTCTCTTTTTTCCTCCCTAATTATTCTTCACCCAAACTCTATCCAAAAATGTTTAGAGTATCACAATCTCTTTAGGTCTGGCCTGTTGTAAAAAAAAAACCTGAGTACCCTTTCTTATCAAGAACACACTCAGTCCTTCAGAGATAGGTCACATTCGAAGATAACTATAACGAAGTTGCGCTTACTCAACTTCCTTTTCAGTAAGAGGGAAGTCACGCCGTAGGCCAGAAGTTGTTGACAAAGATTGAGGACGGTGCAGTTGTATCTATGTTAGCCCTACGTGGGGTACTCTAACCTATATTCCTTTGCTCAAAATAATGATCCGAGTTTATGTCTACAACTCTAGAAAGTATGATAGTTCGGATCAATGACAGACATCGTCGAAAGAGATGTAAAGACTCTGTGGGAGATTGCCTATGTGAGTATCTGTAAACAATGATGCGTGCCTGAATAGCATCAAAAACCCTCACGGTTTGTTTTCTGGTAACCAATTTTCCAACAAAGTAATGCAGCCTAGTTTCCGCCAGAAGTTTTCTACATCAAATGTGCCAGGTCATTTTTATAAATCCGTCACCAAGCTGAACGAATAAAAAGCGCTGAACCGGGGCATTGTTTCATTGTAAACGCCCAGCAATTACAATACCCTCCGGCCGGGCTCCATCTTTCACCACAATTACTGTAATTAATCCTGCGAATATAATTTTTCAATTACGTACTAGACATTCTATCCGCAAACTTTACCCCCTCTACCTATAGGTGAATGTGATTAATTGATCGGAACTACTGCCAGATACAAATTTTTGTTTGTAATTTTCATTTGCCTAATTACAATACATTTTGGTTTCACCTCTCCCACTTCCTCAAGGTTTATTATTATTGACATTTCGCACGTAATTACGAATACTCGAATTGATAAAATCATCGCAAAACATGACAATTGCCAAAAGATACATATGACGACTGCACAAAACCAAAAACAAGATACAAAAAAGTAACACTCAACTCAACTCAATAAACACCTACACGTGTGATCTGTCAAAATCGATTTGATCTGTCAAATCGATCTGATTTAAGCAATTAACGGTTCACTGAGTTATGTCAACAATTTAACATCTGTTTACGATTGTGTTTTGGTACCGTTAAGGTGTGTTTTGACACACAAGTGCTGCGTATGTCATTAGCTCTGAAGGTCTTCCGAAACAGACCAGAAGGTCAATGTCGCAAGCAAAACAAGGTATCTGCAACTTTTTCTTTGGCAAAAGAAACTCCAGATGTCAGCAGAAATGTCAGTTTGAGTACAAGTACAACGAGTACAAGAGACTGACACTCTAATTACTCGAATGTGGATTTCACTTTGCAGATATGAGTACACAGCAACATTGTATCGCTTAATGTCTATGCAATTATGTGCTTTATCCTCATTTGAAATAGTCGTATCTAAGTGCAGACTTTCTTTTAATTTACGGTATATTTCACGTTTATTGCTGTGCCATGTTGTTTTGTCGTTAAATGGCTCTGCTCGTTCATCATCAATCGATCTCAGGCCGACAGAAACATCTCTCATCTGTGGTCTCCGATTGATTTGAAATCAACGAAATTGATTACATGTGCTGCTGTGGAGATTGCAATTGGAGCAAGCAGATACAGCCGATGACGGATTCTATTGAAAACGATTTTTTTTTTCTGCAATTACTTATGGCAACAATGACAGGGTAATCTCGGTTATATGATTGAGTAGAGATTTCCACTTGATGCTTATGATGAGTGTGTTGTTGAGTTGATTTTGCGGTACGAGTTTCGAGACGTCAGCCAGCATAGCAACCCAAACATGGAAACTGTAATTTTGTGAAATTATCAGAGATGCACGGATTGGCAGATGCAGAATTTGATGCAATTTCTAATTTTCCGCTGCGATTTCGAGGAAAATTGCAGTAAAACCTGTCAAAAGTAATTGTGTCAGTGTAGATGTAATTTGTTTGTGCCGCTTGACATTTGCTTGACATTTATGTGCCGCATTGCGTGTTAAGTTGGGAAATTTACTCTGCTCTATAAGAGTCACAGAGGTGGTTTACATAGAGTCACCTCATTATGAGATAATGAGGTGATCCATCTCTGTCGTAATGTCAATTGGGTTGTTGAGTGTACGAAGTTTGTTGCCGAAATTGAAGTCGAATCATCGACGCGTCGAAATGTGCTTTTGGTAAGATTATAGCAAAGTAGATGTGCCAAATTGTCACTAACTTAGACCGATTTTAGGCACCCCTGTGGCTCTTTCGCATCCTCACTTTTGGTCATTTCACGGAGATTGGGAGAACTATCTAGAGGGTCTTAAGCCTCAACTCGAAGATCATGCGTCGTATATTAATGTGGAACCTGTCTCTGGAATTCAACTGCAAGCCACGATCCGAATGCAATCAAACATGCCGCTTCCCAGTTTAGATTACTATCCACCGAACATTAGGAGGTTCAGCAGAATGATCTTACCACAGTTTTGGATGGAATATGTAAGTTCCTTATCTCGATTGAACCTTGCTTCAGCCATGAGTACCATCATATTCGCTTTTCTTCTCAGAGGGTGACATCTATCATCTTCTTTGTCAACATGCCAGTGATTCAATCCATTGTGTTGATAATTCTCCTCACTTCAAGTATCCTTTCCATCTACAAGGGTGTAAAGCTGATAGTTATGCTGAATCTGGGTAGATCCTGTAATCGAGCAAAGAAACAAAATACTATCTATCCCACCACGACCGAGAGATACATAGAAACATGTAGAGATGGCTTAGAAAGGACGACTCTATAACAGGATAATAATTTTATTGTTTAGATAAAAGATCTTGAAATGTTGTCGCATCGAGTGACAACCAGGACTGAGGACAGTATACAGAAATCGAGTTATACGTAAGAAGTAGCCATAGAAGCCTATTGTTGATGATCTTTTTTGAGATCAGTTTTGTTATATACTTAGTTTGGAAGTTTTTTTTATATTTATGTATATTTTAATATTTTTTTTAGGGTTAGGGTTTAAATAAAGATTGTTATAAAATGTTTATAAAAGAAAAGAATCCTTCGCTGAGCACGGAACCGAAGAATCGGTTGTACTATAGATCTGCCTACATACCATAGTTCCATATGCGCTATTCACACAGATTGAGCCATAAATCATTTTGTGAAAGATATTCGTCAAAGAATGGCCCCTATTTGCTCTCGTTGTGTTCTGTCGTCGCTCAAGATTCAGAGCCACGCCAAAGGATGGGAGGAACGAGGGATCTACTATTTGTATCCGTCGAGAGAAGGGCCTAATTTTCGATAAACCACTGCGGCATGATTAACAGCTTTTGAGGGTTTGTCAGCTCCTCGTCCACTGTATTTATAAACACAAAAACGGGTTGACTTATTTGTTCTCCAGCCGGTTAATAACTCGCAGGATTTCGTCGAAATCAGGCAATTCGAATGTCTACTCCGTAATGAGTGATCAAGCTTTTTGAATGGCATCCTGCAAAGTTGAAATTCTCGCCACCTTCACCGTTCAGTTTTTAAAGGCATTCTCTCCCTATTGCCAGCACATTGTAGATATTTGTCACCTGGTTTCCGCTTCTTTCTCAGGCGATTTTAAAACCTTTTCTGTCGGAACAGATCACCGGAGAAAATGACTGATGATTTGCAATCAATGATCGCGTTATATTGAAATAGGGCATTGAAATTTTATTTAACATCCAAAAGTGAATACAACATACGACACAACATTCCGAATGAATACCGCACTTGGTGTCCGACGCAGTCTATTGAAATATGCTACTCTAAAGATGATGGTGAAAGTTTGACCAGAGAGGAAAAGACATTTCAAGTGTATAAAGCAGGATGAAAGCATGTAACATCCATTGGTGTTGCTGGTGGTTTTGACTTTCTAACTTGCTTGGGTGGATCTACATTTCAGAGTTAACCCGGCTCTCAATAATTAGGCTCTCCAGTTACCTCGGCTCTTAGGTAATTCCCTCCAGTTGCGAACTCCACGTCTGTTCCACTTGTGCGCGCCAGCAACAGCGAAGTCTTTCTCCACTGCGTTGTCCCTCCGAGTTAGATTCGAAGACTCTGCTGGCCGGAACATTGGTGTCCATTCACTCCACATCTCCTAGCATTCCCAGTCGACTGAGAGATACCGTCTTCTCCTGCAAAGCCGATCAACGTGAACGAACGCGAATATTTTTCGAAGGATTTTTCTCTCGAAACGACTGAGGATATCTTCATCCGCTTTCGATAGAGTCCATGCTTCAGCGCCATAAAGTAGGCCTGTGATGACCCAGACTACTCAATTGTCTTCTCAGCAAAAAGAAACAGCAATTGGTGAGAGGGATTCTTCGTTTCATTTATGCTGAGGTGTTGTCGCCAGAATTTATAGGTGAGCCAAGCTACTCTTTACTACTTCGAGATTATAGCTGCCGACTGTGACGTACTCTTAATTATGTCGATATCATCGGCGTACGCTACAAGTTGCACAGATTTTGGAAAGACTGTGCCCACACTGTTCGCTTGTGAGTTTAGCACAATTCTTTCAAGTATGATGTTAAACACGGTGCATGGCAGCAAGTCATCTTGCCTGAAACCCTTTTTGTCTCGCTTAAATCGTTACTGATCTTTCAGCATTCTCAATCGAAATTGTGGACTTACGGAGAAGTTTGGCAGGCTTCAGATATACGCACAATGTGGGAGATAAGATCTTGTACACAATGTTGAGGAGATGGTGCAGCAGAAAGTGTCTCCTTTTTTGTGGATCTGAGAAACGATGCTGAAACTCCATTCACAAGCCATTCACTCTTCTGACCATATCTGAGCAGCTTTGAATAGCTTCGATTGCGCACTTCTCGAGTTCTCTATCCTTCGAATTGCTTCCCCTCTCGTTTGTTCGTACAGCTCACGAGCTGGTCTTGTCCTTCATTACAGCGCAGCTGCGCACTTTTCTTGTTTAGCTGCATGTGCTCGCCGGTATTTTTCATCAATCTAGGAATTTATTAGCGGTGGACAGCTGAAACCCAGTACGTGAGTTGGGGCATCTCCGATGGTATGTTCGCGCCGTTGCCACTGGCCTTCGGTGCTTGAAGTTAGCGGCATAGGAGTGATTGCGAGGTTTCGGGATACCTGTTCCTCTAGCGATTGCAACTGTTCCACGCTATATCTTCAAATAGTATTTCTTCTTTGTTGTAACGATGGCGCAATCCGCATTCGTTCCTTGGCTGAAACAAGGTAGTGATCCGATTTATGTTGGCGGAACGGAACGCATGAATGACGTCAATCGCAAAATGATCAATTCGGTTTAGCGTTTCATGATCTTGAGAAAGTAATGTCCGCTTGTGCATATTGAGGCGAGGAAACCGTGTACCTGCTTAAACCATATTTCGTCACGCTGCGAAGTCAATAAGCCTAAGTCTGTTGCTGGACTTGGTGTAAATGGTTAGCAACTGCCGTGCCATAGATCTCGTCCCTTAGAACATTGGTCATATGTCTTGTCGAGGAGCTCGTATAAACATTCTTGGTGGTTTCGTCCTTGTCTTTTCGGGCGGCATGTGCGCATATTAAGCTTGCGTTAAGGAATTTAGAGGATTGTCATAAGACGCTCCGTCTCGTGTAGGAATTTTAAGACCTCTTGCCTAAGTCTTGTTCTCCGTAGCAATCACCGTAGTAAATGTCTCAGTTTTCCAGGCTCAACCCATCGCACTTTCTGGATGACGGTGACATCTGCATGATAGTAGTCAACGGCCTCTGCTAAATGTTAGGCTGCAGCGGACCGGTTAACAGCTCGAACAGGTGCTGATACAGGTAGCCGAGGCTAGTTGTCAGTTCTGAATTTGTTGCCTATTCCGTGTTAGGGAATTTACATCGATGTAGAATCCCCAACCTGGAGGACCAGGTCCATTGTTTTAACCACTGGGAAAATAGGTCCCATCTTTCACTTTCAGTTACCCACTTAGGGAATGCGAGCACTGCTTCAGCCTTGAAAGCTAGTTAATGACCTGAGCCTTCACTAGTCTGCCTATAGACACCATGATTGATTCAATCGAAGGGAACTCCTCCGCCGCTCGTCCACCTTCTAATGACCTCTTGTTAGACATTTGAGGGCACTTTCCCATCAGGTCAGCAAGAGATGGCTCGTCTGGCGCATGTGTGATGAAGTTCATCCGGTTGAACTTGCTAGTTTTGAGTGTTCATATAGAGGCAGACTCAGCAGACATCACGTGGAGGTAATGAGGCGATGTTAGGGATGGTTACACCAAGATGTCAACTAGCAATGGTTTGGTAGTAATTATACTCATATGGTAGTACCACCCCTTAAAAATTAATTCATGGAGCTACTCAATGGTAAATACAAACTAAAGAATCTAAATAACCTTGCCTCAAGGCTGCAGATACATAGATAAATAAATAGTAGATCCAGTACCTATTAATGATTAAAGAGGTAGCTGAGACAGCTTCCAAGCACCGATAGGAAAAAATCCAAAAAGCTGGCACAAATGTAACGAACGGATGAAAAGACGACAAAAACACATCGCGACCATAGCCAAGGGAAGAAAAAAAGTCCCCTTAGAGCTATTTTGCGTAAACAGACAAACAATCGCCCAGTGATCAGTGCCAGCACTACATCAGCTAGTACCTGTAGCCTTATGCGAGCATGACCCGGACACTCACACAGAAATTACTTCGCTATGTGGTCACCGCTATCATAGTAATCGTGGACGGACTCTTATGTCTAGGAGACTTAAGTGCTTAGTAAATGAGTAATGACGCGTTAAGAGCACTCTATAGACTTTCCCACTGAAGCATAGCATAGCCCCATTGAAATCGCCAGTAGAATTCCGCCCTGTCAAATCTTCAGTCGGAATCCGCAACCCGTCTCGCAATGAATGCTCATCAGTATACCCTAAAGCCCACTTTGAGACGTTCTCTAAAATATCGTGATTCGTTTCTAAGCCGTACAACTCGCTTAGGGAATGCATTGGCGAGCTCTCTATTTTCTGGTCATTATAACTTGCAAACATTTAAGAACAATGTACATCGGTACCTCTTTTTCTTCCCCCGTAAATTTTCTTCGCCCGCACAAGGATGCACAAATCCCTTGGGCGCGCGATAATTATAAGAGAAAAAAACATAAAATAGCATGAGTGCGACTGTGTCCTTTGAGACTTCAGCATGCATTCGCCTGGTCTTGGTGCAATCTACGATTTTAGTCATCTGAAGCTCAGGTAGGACTTGGATTAAGCTTCCGATTACGTTTTAATACTTCTTTCATTCTCGAACTAGCTTGGAAGTAATAGTATGGCAGCGTATAAAAACGTAAACACTTCACCCACTTATCGCTTCTTCGCAAAATACACACAGGTCAGTGTTATCAGGAGTGCGCGTGGCTCCGCTTGAAAGATAGAAGTTGACGTAATGAGCAGAGAAGTCAACATTTGTCGTTCTTTACAAAGTCTCTTGCGTCACATCCTAAATTAGCTTTACAAAAATACATTCAGATTCGGTCGGATTCATTTTCTCTAATAACTCGGATCCTAGTCGAAACCAGTTCTTGGTAATGGGCTTCGGATTCTCAAAACAACCGAAGATCTAGTATCATTGCGTCAAGACCAGAGTCAAAAGATAATCGGCGGAGCTTCTGGATCAGTGAAATTTTATGAAAGCAATAAGGGCGAAACGTTATTCCATCGTACAATTGATACTCGCACAAGGGATGGATTTTGTAGTATCGTTGCCATGTTTATTCATGGGCCCCATGTCGTATCGAAAACACTCGTACACTCCCAGAAAACCGAGAGTCGAAGGAAGTTTCCTACCCAGAATGCTATCCAAATATTTTAATCCACTGAGCTGATAGACCACGATGTCCTACTTCTCGTGACAGGATTGACTAAAAGCCGGGTTAAAAGGGTGGTGAATGCGATTTTATGAGAACACAAGCCTTCTCACCATCAACTCCTACTACTCACCTCCACGTGGTGACTGCTGGGTGCCTAGTACTCGTACTCGTACCTCGACTGGAGGTACTTTCTCCTGTTTCCGGACGGCAGCGGACGAATTTTGAGGGTAGAATCAACGGTGGCGTCCACAGTTCCAGTTAGGTCGAACTATCTCTATTTGAGCTGCTTCAACGTATTCGAATACCAGGTCCATAGGGATCTCCAACACTAAGTCATTGTGTTGGAAAAGAGTTACTGGCTCCGGAATTTGGTTCAGCCCCTTTTGTCTTAGGGGTCTCAAAAAGGACCTAACGATCCAGTTTGGGGGTTGTGCGTGGGGTTAACCGCCCAACCACGTAAAAAAGTAATTGTTACGAAGCGACCAATAGCCTCGGATAAGGACAAATTCATTGTTGACGACCCTGCAAAACGAACAAAGGACAACGACTTTCGGATCGGCACGTGAAATGTTCGGACCTTAAACAGGCCGTGTGTAGCCGAACAATTAGCAGAAGCCCTAGACTGCTATAAAGCAGATATCACCCCCTTCCAGGAAGTGCGGTGGGATGGCCCCGCCAAAAGAAAGATGAAAAATTTTGATGTTTACTACGGTGATTGCTATAAGGAACGTAAGAAGCGTCTATTTGGAGCGTATATTTGTTGTAAGCGGCAGACTTAGGCAAGAAGTTTTTAGCTTTCGACACGTGAGTGAACGCCTTATAACAATCCGTATTAAAGGTAAATTCGGTAACGTCAGCCTTATATGCGCTCACGCCCCAACGGAGGAAAAGCACGATGCTATCAAAGAAAGTTCCTACGAGCTCCTTGACAAAACCTTCGAGCAATGTCCGATGTATGGCATTGAAATCGTCCTAGGCGACTTTAATGTCAAAAATTGGAAAGAAGGACATTTTTGGCAGCACAATTGGAATACGTAGCTTACACGACACTACCTCTGGAAACGGACTTTGGCTAATCGATTTCGCTGAGGGACGTAACGTTACTATAGCAAGTACACGGGGACCTGACAGACAGCAGATCAGCAAACTGTCAACCAGATTGATCGACTTAAGACACTCCTCAAGTATTTTAGATGTCCAAACATTCTTAGCGGCCAAAATAGACTCGGACCACTACCCAGTTGCAGCCAAGGTATGTCTACAAATATTTCAGACGCCACAACAATGGAGAAATATTATGAGGAGGTTCAACGTTAAACGGTTGCAATTGCAACAAGCCACCAGCACCTCTGCCGATTGCGTATCCCTTGCAGCCAGCACCAAGTGCTGAAGACTAGTGGCTTAGATGCCAAGAAGCCATCAGAAATGCCGCAACTGACGTGCTGGGTTTCACCCGCCCACCACCACGAAACCCCTGGTTTAATGAAGAGTGCCGCCAAGCACATGCAGCAAAACAACATGCCTACAAAGCGGCGCTGTACAAAAGGACGAGAGCGGCTCGTGAGCTCTATGAGTAAAAGAGGAGGGAAGAACATCGGCTTCTCCGGAGAAAAAGGACAGAGCATGAGAAGCGCGCGATCAAGGAAATAGAGAGGTGATACTCTAGAAATAATATTCGGAGGTTTTACCAAAAGCTAAAAAGAGCGTGTCAAGGTAATAAGACCTGAACGGAAACCTGTAGGGGTGAACAAGGAAACCTTGTAGTAGAGTCACAGTCGGTGCTGAAGATATAGAAAAACCAATTTTGCAAACTGCTAAACGGCGAAGACAACACAAATTCCGCTGTCAGGCAGAGCGAACCATTCAATATTGGCGATGTAAGTCAAGTATTCCGTACACCCGACTGAAATGGATTGAGGATAGCAATATCCAAACTGACGATTAAGGCAGCAGGAGATGACCTGGTAGAGATCATATACCAACTTATTTCCAAGATTTGGTCGGATGAATGTATGCCTGATGAATGGAACACCAGCATCGTTTGCCCCGTTCACAAGAAATGAGACCCTCTAAACTGCGCCAACTGTAGATGTATCAGTCTCTTAAACATCGCATATAAGATCTTGTCTGCCGTATTGTGCGAGCGCCTGAAACCATTTGTCAACGATCTAATTGGATCCTACCAGTGCGGTTTTGGGCCCGATAAGTCCACAATTGATCAAATATTCACACTGCGGCAGATCCTTGAGAAACCCCGAGAAGTTCAGATCCATAGTAACCATCTTCTTATCGATTTTAAAGCCGAATATGACAGCCTCTACAGAGACGAGCTACACAGAGCCATGCCAAGTTTTGGCATCCCTTCGAAACCCGTCCGCTTGTGCAGGATGACAATGGAGAAATCTCGCTGCTGCATCAAGGTCGGTAATGACCTATTCGAGATCTTTGATGTCAAAAAAGGATTTAGGCACGGCGACGCGCTGTCATGTGACTTCTTCAACATTAAAATTGAAAGAATTGTGCAAAACTCACAAGCCAACACACGAGGTACGATCTTTCAAAAGTCTGTTCAATTGCTTGCATACGCCGACGCTATTGACATAATCGGAAGAAAGCAGCCTGATAACACTGGTGCGTTTGCGAGTATAGGAACAGAAGCGGCGAAAACGGGTCTAGCGATAAACGAGTGCAAAGCAAAGTTTATGCTGTCAACAAGAAGGGACACCCAACATTGAAGAATCGGCCAAAATGTCACAATCGACAGCTATAACTTTGAGGTAGTAAGGAACTTTGTCTACCTCGGCTCTGATATCACATCTGAAAACGACATCTCTTTAGGAATCAAACGAAGAATAACGCTTGCCAATCGCTGTTTCTTTAGCCTAAGAAGGCAACTGTGTAAGGCCCTCTCCCGAACAACCAAAAACTCTATATACGACTCTTGTAATCCCAGTCCTGGTCTATGGGACTGAAGGTGACGATTCAACGATGAACTCTATGAGCTGTACAGCGACATCGACCTAGTCAAAAAACTGCGCATTGAGCATTTGGGATGGCTGTGACATGTAGAGCGAATGAACACTAACGCTCCAGCCCGCGGAATCTTCGGGTCTAATCCGGAGGGAACAAACTTGGAGTGGCCAACTGAAGGCAGTTAGCCAAAGACCGCGCTGATTGGAGGGTCTTAGTGGCCCACTCCCAGATCCACTCCGGACTGTAGCGCACCCTAAGTAAGTAAGTAGGACTAAAAGCCCATTTTCAGAGCAGCAATCTTCGATTATATTTAAGGCTGCCTGAACTGTAGGACAAACAATCGATAAACAGTAGAGCTACAAGATCTGCATATGCCAGAGTATAGACATTAGAATAGAGCATTACATAGAGTGCCAATAAACATACAGAATAGCTTGTGATTTACCTACCACGTGACGTTTACCTACGCTGCGTCGTCTGACGGAATTGCACATGCCATCAAAAGCTGCGGCGTCAACGGCGCCCTCACTGTCAATGGTACTTTGAAGCGCAGTCTCACAACATCTTCGGGGTTAGTATCTATCTTGCATCTAAGACAGAAAACGCATTAGTAAAGCAGTCTTTTGCACATGAGTCTCAGTTATTCCCTCCATGCACCCGGTCAGACTGATAGGCTTGAATCTCTTGGTGACTTCTGAATCTTGGTTTAGAAGCTAGCCTCGCTGTTCTCCAAAGTTTGAGTATTGTCAGACTAGCAGAAAAGACTCCCTTCAGAATTAGCGCAAGAGCTTCAAACATTTTCGCAACATAGTGGGATTAATGCAGACGATTCAAAACCATTTAAGGAGCTGCTTACAATACTACTTTTGCTTAAGTAATGTTGCGCTCTCGATTACTTTATCTACGAAATTGGGGCAGGAATCGCCTGCTGTGCGTCCACCATCTACTTTTCACTTTATTGCTGATCCTCCTTGCTTTCAATCTAACATTTAGGTTCTAAGTCCGCTTTCTATCCTTAATCATGTCGTCGTTTCTACTATTTATTTGAAGAAGACCAAATTGTAGTGCAACCTACATACATCTCTCCTTGCATAGCTTCAAAAGGAAGTTGGCGCAGCAAATCTCTTTATCCTCTTCCTGCAAAATCTGGTCCATAAAAATCGAAACGAGTTTTGCATTTATTTCCTATGTACGTGTCGTAATACTCACAAGTATCTGCAGGTGGTTCAACAACAAAATTGTATCCAAGGGCTTGTTTCTGCACTCTTTAGCTGTAGTACTCGTTTATAAATCCAGTTTCTGGTCCAGTTCAATGTCAGAAACTAAACTCAACGTACTAATTCTGTCGGATCTCTTGCACAAAAGCGGAAGTGTCAAGTGTGACCTTGTGGTTTATATCAAGTTTGCAGTTCTCTCCTTTAAGTGGACTCCAACTAATTGTTTGCTTTTCGGAAAGAAACCTTTTCGCAATCCCTACAAAATTCAGCATTCCACTTGTGATTGCGAGAATACTCGTAGTTTCAAAAGATAGTAAAGCCAACGCTCGGATGGGCAAAATATAGATCACTATCTAATTAATGAGCTAAGTTATCTAGAGCGGAATGATGCAATTAATACTGCGCATCTTTCCAGTCCGCTTGGACACGATACATGATTTTCTGTTTGTGTTTTGTTAAAGGTCAGACGTACCGTACCGGTTGACAACTACTCTAATGAAAGTCGTTGCCATCCAGTTTTGATAAAATATTTTTTAATTGTCACGCGATGAGTTGCATATCATATAATTGATGGATGGTAGTATGACCTGAATGCAGCTTCCTTTGTCCGCTAGTATTTCTAATTTTGTGAGTTAAGGTAGGAGCCAGTGAGCCGTACATGTCAGAGAATGATGACAGCTCTGTTACTGTCACTTTAGTCATTATTTTCGTTGGCTATTTAGATGTGTTGCACCAGGTCAATAGACAGAATCCATGTCTAAAGCAGATGTGCAGTAGTACTGCACTGGGGGCACAAGTGCAGTAAAATGTGACATTTCATCTTCAAACGTCTTAAATCAATAAACAAACTTTTATAGCTTTTCTCTCTTTTGTCATATAAACAATTATTATTCCACACAAATTCGACTACTAGGTGGCGCAATTTAAATCGGTAGATGCTATAATTTTTGCAAATGGCGGCAAATGTCAGTTCTACTTTGACATTTGCAAAAGATACAAAATACACGTCAGCAAGACATGAATCGCTATAATCCTAAGGAACGCGGAATAATTCGTCGGTGGTGTTGGCGCAGCATGAATTTCGGCGCAGATTTCCCGGTCATCCGACACCAACTAGGCAAACACTATGACGTTTAGCCGCTCGCCTAGAAGAGTTTGGGCCAACACGAGATGCTGACAGATCTGAATAACCGTTCTGCTGAGAATATCGCAGCTGTGGTATCGACCAGACGACGCACGTCAAATGCAATTGGACTTTACAGAAAATTTTGGTGAAAGACTGCAAGATGTCCCCTTACTAAGTACAAACATCAGCTGTTAGCTGTTGACCGCCGAGCGCGTGTATCCTACGCTTAAGCCATCTTGAATCTCGACCACGAGGGAGATTTTCATCGAAAATCATCACGAGGCCCATTTCCATCTCCGTGGATATGTGAATAACCAAAATTATCGCTTCTGGGGCATCGAAAATCCACGTATAACCCACGCAGAGCCATTACACCCGCTCAAAGTTACCGCATGATGTGCTGTTTACGTTGGAGGCGTCATCGGGCCTTATTTTTTCGAAAACGCAGCTGGCCAAATGATTACTGTTGACGGCGAGCGCTACATAGCCATGCTCAACGACTTCCTCCTTCCTTAATTTGATGAATTGAGACTGGAAAACATGTGGTTCCAACTGAAATTTTGAGGGCTGAATTTCCAGGTCGCCTAATCTCTTGTTTTTATGATTTGCACTGGCCGGCAAGATCGCCTGATTTAACCATTCCAGATTTCTTTTTGTGGAGTTCTTTGTTATGAGTCTATGTCAACAAGTCTCAGACTCTTGAAGTCCTCAAAGAGAATATCCGTCAAGAATGCGAGGACCTATCGCCAGAAGTTCTGGCAAGAGTGATGCAAAATGCCACAAATCTGACCGGAATGATCATCAATTCTGGCGGCGGCCATTTAGCAGATATCATTTTCTCGACTTAACAGAAAAACGCGAAGTTTTTCGTTAAAAAAAAAAGAATTACAGCCAAAGAATATCTGGTGACAGAACACATCAGCCACGCCTACAAGATCGTAGAACCTTACGTAGGGAACCTGCGGGGCGATTAATCGGGAATCTGCTGACTGTCCTATAAATTGGGTTCGGCCAGCTGCGCAAAAATCAGATTTGTGGCGTAGTGCGTGCCTTACCCTCCCAGTGGTAGTCCCGGTAACTGCATGAGTAAACCCTTACTCTAAAATAGCTAAAATAGGAAGTTGATTCTAGGCCAGCAGCATAATACTGACCTGCGCTTCCATAGGGCTCTCAATCTTATACGGAATGGCCTCGGATAAAAACAAATTCACTTTTGACGACCCTTGCAAACGATCTTCAGATCTGCACGTTAAATATTCGGGTCCTTTACAGGCTACGTGCAGCCCTTGACTGCTATCAGACAAAAAGGGAATGAACAATTCTGATATATACGAGTACTCTGGCGATTGCGAATTTGTCATCTGTGGCAGACTTAGGCCAGAAGACTTGAGCTTCCGAAACCTAAGCGAGCAGCTTATGACAATCCCCATCAATTCTAAATTCGCTAAATAAGCCTAATATGGGCCCATGCCCATATAGAAGACAAGGCCAATGACACCAAAGAATATTTCCACGAGCGATGACGTTTAATTCGTACTAGGCGTACGTTCAAATCCAGACCAGTAAAAGAAAGGAGGACATCTTTGGTAGGACAGTTGGTCCCCCTTCTGGCTTTTTGACTTTGTGGCGGGGCGAAATATTATTGAAGCAAGCACACTGCCTCCTCATCTCAACATATACAAGGGGATATTGCGGTCTTCGAGTCATGAAACGATTACCCAAATTGATCATCTTGCGATCGACGTAAGTATTTTGGACGTCCGGACCATATGAGCAGCCAATATTTACACGGATTACAGCCTTGTTGTAGCTAGAGTGCGAATGCGGATTTTCCAAGCGTCACAACAAAGAAGACCTACTGTGAGGAGATATAACATAGGGACCGCCATAATCTCTGAACAGCTTCTATGCCTCCAGCATCAAGTACCGTAGACCAGTGGCAACGCAGCGAACGTGCCATCAGAGATGTCGCAACTGATATGCTGGGTTTTATCCGATCATCCCAAAAAAGCTAAAGAAGAAGCGTACAACTCAGCGCTCCATTGCCGGCGAGAGCTTTACAAGCAGAAGAGACGGGTAGAACGTCGGTTCCCCAGAAGAAGAAAAAGGTGCACGAGAAGCACGCGATCGAAGATATTGAGAGTTTGTACTACAGGAACAATGTACAGAAGCTTGACCGAAAAGAAAGTGTTGAGCCAGCAAGACCTGTTCAGAGATGAAGGACGAAACTTTGTGTTAGGGTCACTGTCGATGCTGAGAATATGGAACACTACATAATATCCCGCCGTCAAGCTGTACAGACCATTCAACTTAGACGACGACTAAGTCCACCTTTCCAAAACGAGGTGAAGATAGCTATATCTAAGCTTAAGTCTAACAAAGCAGAAGGGCCTGTCGGCTTACCAGCCGAGGTATTCAAAACTGCCGGAAGTGACTTTGTGGAGAGAATACGTCAAGTCATTTCTAAGATCTGATCAGAAGAGTGTATGCCGGATGAATTGAATCAAAGCCCGATCCACAAAAAAAAAGGCCCCGTCACTTTCGCCAACTATAGAGGCATAGGTTTCCTCAACGTTGCGTTGTGTACAAGATTTGGCATGACATATTGTGTAAAAGCGTGAGACCCTTCGTCAACAACCCAATTGGTTCCTATCAGTACGACTTTACACCAGGAAAGTCCACAATCGACCAAATCGTCACAATCCGGCAGATCCTGGAAAAAACTCAAGCAATCCAAATCGATACCCGCCACCTTTTCATCAATTTGAAGGCCGAATACAACAGCATTTATAGAGACGAGCTATATAGAGCCATGTCTAGTGTTGGCATCACTGCCAAAGTCGTATCCAATGAGGATGAAGACCGCTCGCTGCTCCGTCACGGTCGGTAACGACTTAGCCGAGACCTTTGATCTCTCACTTGCCTAAAAGGTGAAGCGTTGTCGTGTGACTTCTTTAATACCTAAAAATTGTGCAGAACTCACAAGCGAACACGGGAGGCACAATCTTTCAAAAGTCGGTGCAAGTACTAGCGTAAACCGATGATGTCGACATAATCGGGAGAATTCAGCGGGCTGTCACCGGTCCGTTCGTTAGTATGGAAACGAAAGCTGGCAAAATGGGTTCAACGGTAAATGAAGGCAAAATCAAGTATGTATATGCTGTCAACAAGAAGAGACACAACATCGATGAATTGGACAGAACGTCACAATCGACAGCTGTAACTTTGAGGTAGTATGGGACTTTGTCTACCTTGGCTCTGCTATAAATTCTGCCAACAGCACCCCAGCGGAAAAAAAAAGGAATAATCACTCTTGCCAATCGATGTTTCTTTGGACTAAGATCGGATTTGAGTAGTAAGGAATTAAGGAAACTCTGCACAAGACCTTGTTTATCCCAGTCGTACTTTACGGCGCTGAAGCGTGAAGACATCCGCAGTTGTTTCGAAAGAAAAGTGCTTCGAGAAATAATCGACCCCGTTTACGCTAACGAGCTTTTAGTCGCTTAAGATGGCTAGAATATTTAGATCTAATGGGCACCAATGCTTCGGCCCATAGGGTCTTCGACTCTGAGCCGGACTTACAACGCAGTAGAGTAGAGGAAGAACTCATCTTAGATGGCGCGCATAAGTAGAAGGTGACCTGAACCGACTTAGTGTGCGCAGCTGAAGGCAGTTCGCTAAAGACAAGCCTAACTTGAAAGGGAGAAAATCCTTAGAGAATAAGTAAGACGTTGCGTATTTACAATCGACATTAAAACACCCTCGACGAAAAAATGTTTGATTCCGTGTATGGCTAGACCAGACAACAAGCCGTAGATGGACGGCATAGGCAAATTACAAGTTTTGTGTATTTAGGCAATGCTAGTTGAGGATACCAACAGCATCGTGGTGCACTGGAAATGGCCTTTTATTAAGAAATCTCCTCAAAAGTAAAATTTTCTTGACGAAAAGAAGCGCATCATCCTGTACTTGTCCATCGAATCGAATTATTTTTGTGTATTTGCTTTCAAGGCGCTCTCGGCTTTTCAGCAGTGTAGGGAGCTTTCGAAGAAGGCAAGACTAATCAGATCCAATGCGTCGGTTATTCGGTTGTACTTTCACCACGCACTTATGCCCAACATGGGGAGACTGCAACGAGGGTATGGCTTCATAGAAGTCAACGAGTGTAAATATGTACCCTATTCCCGGAGGATGTTTCTTTCACAGCGAGTGGAACAGAGGACTGACACTGGGGCGAACAGAATTATACTCGTAGGTTTCGAACCTCTCAGAAAAGAAGTAAGTGAGTAGGATACACCTCACTCCCATAATCCATGCGGTTTAACTATACCAAACACGTTCTTTACTAAGCAATGACTTCGCTCCGATGTGGGGACTACAATCTAAGTTAGAATAATGTCAAACCTCGACCGAAAGATCCTAACCACTTGCGAGTGAGCGTCGATTTTGTTTTGCGTAGAAACTAGAGCAAAGCCAAGTGAAACATGGATCAGTTGAAAAAGTAAATAGTCATTGCCTAAATTAGGAAAGAGGCCAATTCGTGGGCTTCTATCTTACGCTTGTCACAAGCACGCGGAATACAAAAGTATTGCAAACACTCCGGTCGACATTTCGAAAGACCGAGATGTATTGGTTTAACGATTCTATAAAAGTGGCGGTAAAGGAGAAATGCCAAGCCCTTCATGCGCGGAAGTAGGAAAATCTACAAAATACGGCTTAGGTTAAAAAAGGAATGATGAGTAATAGCTATAGCATACTTGGTAGCAGGAGAGCCTTTGTATCATAAGTTAAACGACTGGTACTGACAGGCGATATACAGGAGACGAGCATTAGTAGCAACTTGAAAATGACCACTAAAAACGATGTTTCTTCTGGTGATCCGTATAATTAAAAAATATAACCGCCGACACGGGAACTCAGATCGGAACTCAAATACTCTCCTAAGCATGGGCTACAATCAGAGATCTTTCATTAAATTAGCTTGACAAATGATAGGACGCCAGAACATCATGGTTTTACTGTATTAGGGCAAATGCGTCACGAAAACATGTAACGACATCCTATTAGAGCGAGTGTGCTATTATGAGAGGTAGGTCGCGATACGAGCACGACGCGATACGGAAAATAACGAAAAAAATAGCGACACTTAAAAAGATCTGCATATCATCTTCATTGATTTGGATAAAGTATCTATAGAGTTCCTAGAGAACATGTATGGACATCATTAAGATCTCCAAACGTAAACGAGACACATACTCGTACAATATATTTCAGAATGGTACGCGATACATGTATACGATGGCGTTTTAACGATATTTAAGTGGACAGAGGGGATAGCCAAACAATTTTAAAAAATGTAAAAGTTGGAATGCACCAAGGCAGTACTCTTAGTCCGCCGCTTTTCAATGTCGTACAAGATTTTCTATTGAAGCAGCACATTGATTCGCAATAACTTCTCTTCTTTCTGTCGAGGTTGGCGCTACTAATTCAATTCTGTAAATAACAAACATCTTCATTGCCATTTTCAGGAGTCCAGACCTCCATTTAGATGTGGTTACCGTAACTTAGTGCGAACTGTTCTATTAAAATTCGGTCGCCATAAGAAAGTTTGCTAAATCACTTATTTTCAGAACGGTTTTATCCACGATAAACCAAATTTTCGCACTACTCACCCACAAATCGGATGAATATAATGCTCAGGCCAGAAAAGACTTTAATACCACAATGCAGCAGTAGAGGACCTCACCTTAGGTGGTACAATTGGAAAGGGGCAAGCATATTGGTGTTCGCAGCTGACTGTAGACATACGAGTATATTGGTTTGGGCGAGTCAGGACTATAACGCTATCTCAGTCACCAAATAGAAGAAAAAGCCAGCAATTGCAAATCAATACTCACCAACTCTCTCAACCCCTTTAAAGCTGCCTATAACAACATCTATGGAGATGTTCTATTTAGAGCTACATCAAGGCGTGGTATCTATCAAAAATAGGTTCACTTTTCCCGATCATTGGTTCACCTTAGTGATACTTTAAATGTCCAAACATTCTGAAGAATAGATTGAATTGATGGACATGATCGATCTAGACGAACAAATGTTTATCAGACGTCGAAGTTTATGGGGCATTTGAAGCAGACCTACATCAATTCTCCGGCAAGAAGTGGTTTCAGTTCCAGCCCAGAATATCGAAGTAGCAGAAAAGGACCTCGCACAGCCTTTACAGATCACGTGAAGCCGCACAACTAGCTTGTGCAGTCATAAACACCATTCAAGAAGTACGATGGGATGGACAGGACAAAAAGAGGATGAAAATCTGTGATATCTCCTACGGAGAATGTTACAGGCAACCTGCATGACGAGGACAGCGGTTGGAGCGTTTATTCGGATATACACATCGCGGGAGAAAAAAAATCAGGGAGGATGGAAAAAGAGGTACCGGTGAACGTTGGTTTTCAATGTTTGAAAGTTATAATGACTAGGAAATAATGCGCTAGGCAGGGCATTCCATAAGGAAGTTGTACGGCCTAGGAATGAATGACGATATTTTAGAGTACGTCCGAAAGTGGGCTTGAGGGTATACTGATGAGCATTCATAGCATGACGGGTGTTACAGTTGAAAGTTTGAAGGAGCGGAATGCTACTGGCGATTTCTATGGAGCACTGGTGGTGGTGAGACACGAGACATTACGTCGGTGTTCGAGGGGGTCCATTGTCTGAGTGATATTAGTATCGCCTACGAGTTTTATTGCACGATTTTGAATCCTATCTAGCAGGTGCAGAGATATTTAATGCGGAAGAGTTAGGAAACAAGTCTTGAAGCTTGGGCATGTAACCAAATTCCTGATGACGACTCGCATAAAGCCCTAATTCCTAACCCTCATAAGCCCCAACTGTCCGACAAAGATGACGGACGACCTTAGCAAAGACTGCTTCTACGGGCTCCTCGACAAAACCTACGAGCAGCGCCTTAAATATGACGTAAAAATCGTCCTTGGCGGTTCTGGTCAAGCTAGGCAAGGAGGGCATCTTTGAAATTACGGTTGGGAGTACACCCTCAACCACATTATCTACTGAAACATACACAGACTAATTGATTTTGCGATAGGGCGTGAATGGTCAGAAAACGATATCCACACCTAAAGGGTCCTGGCTGACACCTGATCAATAAACCATCAACCATATGAAACCGATCGATCCAAGGTGGGGTGGCGTGGTGTAGTGGTACTAGCAATCGCTTCTCACTCGGAAGGTCAAGGTTCGAATCCTAGCCACGGCAAGTTTTCATTTGTACAATTGGAACTCAGTCAGAAAAATCTGCGTGTGAAGGCATAACACTGACATGTAGATCTGGCTGTTGTAGGGTTTTCAAGCACAAAACAACCGTTAAAATTCACAACCTCACCATTCCGAGTGAAGAAAATCTCTCCGTCCTATTCGGACTCCCACCCCTGGAGAGTCAATATCGAAACCAAACACACCTGAGTTTCAAACCACTACATCACAAACTTTCCTTTCTCCTCCTTCTACCTTTCCGCCCGCGCCCTGGCAACAGTGTAAGGGTATTCATAACCCCTTTGGCGCGCGTAAATTATAAAAAAAAAAAAAAAAAAAAAACTCCAGTGTTTCGCATGTCCGAATATTCCGAGCAGCTAACATCGACTCGAATCATTATCTTGTTGTGGCTAAAATACGGATGCGGGTATCGGTAACAGCCCCAAAATCAGCCAACCATTGTGAGAAAGTTAGACGTCGAACGGCTTCAATCGCAAGTGACCGCCAGGGCCTTTTCCGATCGAGTTTTCCTTAACCTCTCAGTTCGGCCAGCCACGAATGTAGAAAATCAGCGGAATCACTGCCATAGAGCAATCAAGAGGCCGCTACTGAAGTCACTAGTTCGGTTCGATGACGATTGCAGACAGGCAAATTTAGAAAAACGGTGGATGTCCAAAGTGGCCCTTCAGAAAAGAATGATAGAGGCTCTCGAACTCTTCGCGCAGAAAAGAAACTTACAAGCTAGTTACGCGTATAATCAGACAATATTGACACAATAGAAAGAACACAGCAAACTGTCAATGGAGCACTGAAACAGAACCGCCAAAGATGGGTTTAGGAGTGAATGAAGGCAAAACCAAGTTATGCTGCCACAACATCGACGCCCAGGATAAAATATCACGATACCCCTTTTAAATATAATAGTAAGAGCTCCGGTGCCAACTCCGACAACGATACCAGCGCTGATATTACGCGAAGCATCAATCTTACTAATCACCGCTTCTTTGGGCTTACAAGGCAATTGAGTAGTAAAAAAGACCTCTCTTGAGCAATCAAGAAGTCTTTCCCCAGGACCTTGATGGTCCCAACTCTGCTTTACGACGCAGAAACTTGTACGCTGATGAAAGCGGATGAAAATGCTCTCGGCCGCTTGGAGAGAAAAGTTGCATCGATGGAGAATGAAGGAAACATTTCAGCAGCGAACTGTACGGCTGTACTGCGAAGCCGAAACTTTTTGGCTCCAACCCAGAAAAGCAGTAAAGGACGACCTTAAGCAACTGCGTGTTCGCAACTAGGGCCTACTGAAAAAAGATCGAACTGTCTAAAGTGGTTGAAGTGGCGTATAGCCTGAGGCCCTGATCTACCTCGGACTGTGGCGCCATCTATGTATATAAGTAAGGCAAACTCGCAGTAAATCTCTGTTTTTTTTTAAAAACCCTCTCAATGTGTTGTTACTTACAAAATTCCTCGATTTATTTTGCCATTTGCTTTAACTGGGATAAGAGGTACTCGTATCTTTCATCAAAATGAACCCGAGAAATAGCTTTAAACAAAATTAGCACAAATCCAAAACATCTGAGAGTAGTCAGATAGCCCGAATTGATAATTTTTAATCGAATTCGCCCCACAAGTCAGTAATCTGATCTAGGCCAGAACGTCTAGACGGGAGAAAGTATTTAATTTATTGGCAGCGTGTGAAAGTCATCCAAGAAAGGGTGTACTATCTTCTATACCCATATCGAGTGCAATGATTTTTGCATTCGTTAGCAGATTTTATTTGTTCCATCTAATATTCCGCCGATCGATGAGAAAGGAAAAAAACCGATCAACTCAACCAAATCAAGCGAATCTATCAGTAGCTCGCTCAATGAACTGAAAAATTCTGGATTCGAACGAACGACTATTACAGACGGTGATTTATGATCTCACTGATTACGCCAGAAAGTTTAAAATCCCAAAGTAACTACATATTCTACGAGTAGAAACCCCTAAAAACGGCAATTTCATATTCTGATCACTAGTCGTTGATACGAGTAAGATGGATTTTAGTGATGAATGACACTCACTGGTCACATGTTATCTAACAAGTAACTGATCGTTGATCACCGATCGTCACTTATTTAAAGTTGAACAGAACTATCTACTCGTATCCCTACTTGGACTTACCTTTCTCTTCGCGCTCCTTTCGAGACATAGCCATCTCGATTCCAGTTGTCTCTGAATCTGGCATCTTCTTGATTGGTATATCCTTTGCACTGTTTTTTTTTTTTTTCTAGGGATCAATTCAATTGCCAAACTTTCTGTAAACCGATCACTAAGTCACTATCACCAGTTCTATAATTATTTGAAGAGGAATCTTCGAAAGCAACGCGCTCAATGGTCAAATGGAAACTACCAGCTGGCAGGTCATTTACGAGTATCTTTTGGCAAGTAATCCGACTTCATAGGTGGCTGGCTGATTAAAGACTGTGATTACAGATTAGCTTGTGCTTGATATTCGCTAGATGAACTCTCCATAGCGTCTAAGATGCACAGCACACACTCACGATCGCTACTCAAAAAGAAGACAAAATTTGCCACCGTACCAAAAGCGACTCTATGACTCTGCGATACCGACCGATGTATTCGTAGTTCGTACTCGTATCTGGACGGCACTAGAGCGAATTCTCGACTGAGTGCGATCCATAGTTGGAGCCGCAATTTAAAATGAAAAACTCTGCGTCTGAGTCTGGTGTGAGTGCCATGGAATCGGCATCGGAATCTCTAGCTTGATGAACTAGCGAGGGGGTATCGCACTTGCAAGTCACCATGGCATGCTACGAGTACTCGTATGTCTGTTACGCGGATCATTGCACTACGTGTGCGGATAGTTAATAGTAATACGCCTGTATAGATACGGATACTTGAGCCGATTTTATTATTGTTTAATTTTTTTCACTTTTTTCCAGTACTCAGAAAGAAAGAAACCGGCTGGCTTAAATGATAAAATAGTAATTCCCCATGAAACATACGCAGTACTCAGATACATCGCGCTAGAGCTTTAGATAGTCGCACCAACGCCGACTATGGTTGCGGTTTTTGGCCTCCGGGTAGGTGGACAGTTTTCGCACAAATTGGACCGAAATTTCGTTCAATTAATTTCATTTCGTGTGGCAATTTAGGATGCGATTACTGAATTTAGCTTTACCGAAAGAGTGAGAGTTTGTTTCATTCAATCTCGGGTAATTGAAGTGATTATAGCATCTGCTACTAAAAAATTGACAGACTTTGAAAGGAGCAAAAGGGATTTCTAATAAGCCAGACTAGAGGATAATTCTAGAAGAAAAAAAGTGAAATAGCAGAATAAGATTAGGGCATCTCAGTTAGCTTAGAGCAGAAAATAGATGCTGATAAGGTGGGTAGATTAGCGCTTTGGAAATAGCAAAACTGATAAAACTAATGCAAGGCGATTAAAAAATAAAATTATAAAGTTATTGCCGTAGTAAAGTTGTAAAGTTTATTAGGTTTAATTGAAGTTACGGGAAGCAATTGACAACTGACGGGGATTAGACAATTATTTTGTAGATCCCTATTTTTCTCAAGAAAGATAAACATCGCTGGCAAGTGCGACTAAGAAGTTTAGGTGAATAGCATTTGGAGGACATACTTGAGGTAGGCAATTGCGATCACTGAAGTGCCAGAATGATACATCATACTTTGGTCCATATTTCAACCCACCCTTAAGTTCACAATGCTCAGAGATACAGAGCATTAGCCTGGTGGTATGATGAAAATTGTATGATGTGGTTTTCGTATTTCTGCAGATATAACAGACACTGTGTTCGTGTATTCGGAAAGACTTATGTACCTCTACCGCTAGCAGTGAATTTATCGAGTTGTAGAGGCTGAGTAGGGTCAATCAATTTCGAGAAATTCTCCAGCTTCCCACCCAACCACTACTTTTTCCACTGGACTGGATCAAAGTGTCATACGACCCGTGCCGAATATCAACCTAGCTGAGGGCCCAGCATCTTGAAAAATAGCTCAGTCGCGACTGGAGTATCTGGATACCTGGCGACGTTCGGATCAACTAGACTTATCTGTATGCGGCGGATCTCTGTACAGATGGACCACCTTTTCTCCGCTACTCGTGGAACCACATCATGGAAAACTTAAACAAAACAGAACGGTGACTGCGCCGACTACCGGCAAGGCTCCTGCATTTTCGAGAGGAGGTAAAATTGTAGCAGGCCATGCTGCACAACCCTCTAAAGGCAAGCGCAATGAGCCTAAAACCAAGTCAAGGAGTGTTAAGGCTGCGGCAAGCCATGGTCCTATAACTTCTTCTACCCCTAGAAGCAGCAAGTTTGTGGCAGGCCACGCACTTGTCGCTGCTACCAAAACTCCTCCCCCCAAGGACGAATCTGGAGCTCAGCTGCATCGACAAGCTCCATCTAAGGCACTCTACCTGAGATGTCGAAACGCTTCGCACATGATCAAAACCTTCGGATCCATTCCGGAGGTTGCGAGAAGTGCGGACATAAAGAGCAAGATTGAGTGGGCTAACAACATTCTAAAAGACGGATTACCCACTGCTTCCACTGCTCCCAAAACACCCAATGACTCACCAAGCGCCAGAGATTGGAGGAAACCGTGCCGGTTCCCAAGAGGCCCAAAACCCACAGCGCCAAAACCCCTGGGCCATCTCTGAGGTCTTTCAGCTAAGGAAGCAACAATAAACGCGGTAATCGATAGGAACAATATCGACGGTTCTATAGCACCTCAACGGTTGCAGCTGGTCAAGCTCAAGCTTTCGAACAACTTCTAGGCCATTATGCGGGAAAACTCCGGCCTACTTCCCATCACAAGCGACGCTGGCTGGCACCAAGACCACGTCAAGCTCATCGCATGTGCCAATCAGATTTCTCTCGATCTCTTCACTAAGACCATAGATGGATTAGGAGAGATTTGGCCAGGCGCAAAACTTGAGGTCGTATCTAAGGAGGACATCCCTAGCAGACCTCGAACTCGTACCTGGATCCCAACTGAACCCTCCTCCCCAGAAAACATTCTGGAAATCATCGGGCTCAATAACCCGACCGTTCCGACTCATGACTGAAAAGTCGCTAAAACGGGAGGAACTAAGGGGCTCTTATAGATGCGCGTTGATCGTGATCAATAAGGAGTCCCTTAACCCTCTAGCGCAGACAAAAGACACGATTCAGTTCGGATTCGATAAGCAACCGCCACCTTCCTTAATGGAGACACCACCAAACACAACCCCAGATCCTGGAGCGTCGATATCCTTTCCAGAAATGGAAAGCAACGACTCCAATCTATCCGAGGTGGCAATTAAGCCGTTGGTCCCCTCTTCTGACACCCTGTCGGAAGTGAAAACCGATGAAGAAGCAAAAAGAGGTCCTATACGATCAGAGAAAGAAGATGAGCTCTTGGTCACATCTTTAGAATCGGAGGACCTCAACAGCACTGTGGTGAAAGCTACTCTAGAAAACTATAGCAATGATACGGTTTCTCCAGATTAATTTCCACCACTCAGAAAAGGCTTCGGCCGCACTCATTGTGCGTCTTTCAAAAAACGCAGAAAACATTATCCTAATCCAGGAACAATGGGTCGTAGAATGTGTGGTTCGCGGACTTGCAACATCTGCATACGCTCCGTTGTATACAAGAGGCAAAGGTAAGACTAGAACTTGTACTATATATTAGTGAAACGTAGCCTTAATGCATTTTTACTTCCTAATCTCAGCGACCCCGACTTAATCGTTGCCAGACTAGAGACTGCCAAATGCTTCTACTGGCTGGCATCGGCATACCTTCGCCATGATCATGTGAGCCCTCTCCCTGGTGATAACCTAGAAAGGGTGGTACTGGAGGCTGGAAGGCAAAAACCTGGCCTCATCATCGGATGCGACGCTAATGCTCATCACACAGTAAGGGGCAGTACCGACAGCAACGATAGAGGTGAGTCAATTTTTGACCATATTATAAGCACTAACCTCATTATCTGCAACATTGGAAACCGACAGGAAGTGCTAGACATCACTCTTGTCTTCGACAGCATCACTCAAATGCTAACGAACTGGATGGTATCGTCAGAACACTCAGATCACTGATACATCCAATTCAGACTGAGTGATGCTCCCCGCAGCCAACCAGTATTCCGGAACTACCGGAGAACTGATTGGCCAAAATACAGAGGTATACAGTCAGAAACGCTAACCTCTGAACTCTCAAGTCCCCCGCGTGACACCAACGAACTTGATATGGGCTGCTTCCTGCCCTCTTATTCAACCAAGAGGCAAGAAAAAGTCTTACTGGTGGACATCAGCATCGAACGATCCCTACAATATAGAGAGTACACAATGGTTGCTTTCCTGGACATAGAGGGTGCTTTAACAACGTCAACACGTCCGCAATTACGACTGCGCTGTCGGTCTAACCGCCTATCGGAGAAGGCAGGCCTTTTGTGTAATACAGAGCTCCCATTTCTGTTCATCGCCACACGCTATCGGTCCCCAGGTTACCAAAAGGGAAGTGCTATCGGCTATAGCTCGGATTTTTGACCCTTTGGGCTGGCTCTCACCAACCGTTCTCAAATTGAAAATTTTTATAAAGCGCTTTTCGCTAAGACATGAAGAATGGTCAGACTTCAAATCAGATTTGAGCTCCTTAGGTAATATCAGAATTCCGCGATGGCTGCAGTTAAACCGAAACGTAGTTATGGAGCTGGATGGCATTGCTGATGCTTCAGAGTCAGCATACGCTGTGGCATTATATTTCCGCGTGTTACATTCTGACGGTGTTCGAACTGCGATTATTTGTGCGATTCCACCAGCCCATAAAGCACACCAAACAGTGAGTTTTAATGGTTGTAATGGCTCTCGACAAAGGCTTCTGGGTTTTCTCCACTACAAATTCGGTAATTTTGCTTATTTACGAGTACATATCCATTTAACCAAAAATGGGCCTCATCGAAGAACAAAATTTTGCGTTGAAAATGAGGATCAAGCTAAACCATGTTTTCGACCCTTACACCGAACCTACGACGCTAATAATGGATCTTATAGGCTTTTAAGCAAAGATCTTTCCGTAAAATCTTCCACAAAGTGGATGGGCAGGCATAGCTTCAATTGCTATACACGATAGCGTATCGACTCATTCGGATTCTCCTCAACACTGCGCTCCACAATGACAATAACTTCTTCTGTTCGCGCTGTTTGTCGTCTTTGGGGATGCGTATTATCCAAAAAGTGTACGTGGTGCGGAAACGATTCATCGTGTTCCGAATAACTTGCGCAGCTGGACAATTATGTCGACCGTAAAATGGACGTAGTTTCAAAATAAGTTTGCACAATTTACACGCGTTGTTCTGGCGTAAATCCATTCATTGTAAAATGCCAGAACGTTCTAACCACAAATCAACTTTCATCTGTCAAATTGACAATCTGCAGAAACAGTGCTGCCAGTTTAAAAGCCAAATCCCTAAAAAACACACCCCTTCGCTTATTTTTCCAAAAAATGGTTTTATTTTAAAAAGTTTTGTCGCATCCATCTGTTCCAAATGGCTTCAAGTCGGTGTTACTCGTGTCACTGAAGCGTAAAAACCTTTTTACTGGCCAGCGGATTTGCTCCAATAATGTCGCTAAGATGGCAGTTGAATACAAAACTTGTATACCACCATGTCAAAGACCTCGATTGTTATTATGTTTTCTGGCTTAGTTAAGTTATGTTGGAGAGGTTTAAAGTTTGACTGAGCGGCGACAAATTGAATTAGCTCCTCCGTAAAAAGGACGAAAAATAATCCCCCGATGTTTTCCACCCAATGGCCGATTCTGGCTATTTAGTAGCACCGGTAATTTGAAAATTATTTACATCGCACGGATTCAGTTGCTCTTTTCTCCAATACGAAATATTTTCAGGCTTGACTTTTTTTATTTTGAAGTCGATGAAAGTATTTCGATTACAGTCTCAGATTCGGTGTCAGTTTCAGACACTATAAGGCACTCGCTGTAATTAAGTGCGGTCTCAAATTCCACATCAGAGTCTGCTACTTCATCATCATCACTTTTAAATCCGTCTCCAGGGATATAGTTGACGTTTGAAATTCGTCAATAAAAGTTTAAATTATCTATCTCTGAAAAAATTTGAAATGAATTAAATAAAAATATGAGAGAAAAACTTTCGAAAACGCAACGAAGGAAATCACTCATACTAATACTATTTCTGCACTAAAAATAAATTTATAATATTTTAAATAATATTTTTTCTTAAAATAATTTTTTGTTAACCATAGTTAATAGTAGTAATTGGCACTAAAAATCGCAACTTATTTTTTACTGGCATTTTTAATGCGTTCTCGTGTTGGAATCACGTATATAAATTAATATAATTAGCTAAAAATTATAAAACTGAATGAAAAAGTAGCGTTTATTGTGTTTTTTTTTAAAAACATACATCATAAAATGCAAAGGAATATTTGGCTTCGTATGCGGTGGAGGGTTAAGGACATCGGCAAGTATTCGTTTGGACTGTCAGCATCCTGTAGAGTCTTACAATCTCCAGTTTTACTCACAATAACTGCGAACTGGCAGGGCCAACTGAGATTCTGATGATGGAGCACTATTTTCTGCAGGTCCATTGGCAATCTGGAATCCCATTGCGACCTCAAGCCCAAAAACAAAGTCAGTTCATCAGTGCGTCAACAAACGGGAGCTATCTCACAGAGTTCAGAAGCATCGTCCCATCTGTGGCATTTCTTCGATTGCTTCGGTTAATGTCAGTCGTTCACAGACCGTCGTGAAGTAAAAACGTGTTTCGGCTTTTTCCGAGAAAAAAAAAATAAAAAAAAGTTACTCTACGTGTAAGCCATTACTTGACAACATTTAATAAAGGGCCAATCAGCGCAGTGGAAGTAGTGTTTGAACACTCAGTCGTTCATAGACCTCCATAGTGGATAGACGTGTTTCGGCTTTTTTTAAAGTGAAAAAGTGAAAAGAAAAATTACTAAAAGAACTATTAGAAACATTACAGCCAAGTGCTTCGGTGGCGCAACATTAGTAGTGTCGGCCAGTCGTTCACGGAACTTCGTAGTGTGCGCATGTGTTTCGGCTTTTCTTAAGTAAAAATAAATAAATAGAATTAAATCGTTAAGTAAGACATTGGACAAATCCCATATAGGCTCCAAGTGGCACAGTGGGTAGTGTGTTCGGCCAGTCGTTCACATATCTCCGTGGAGAACAGACGTGTTTCGGCTTGCGAGTGATAGTGATTAACAAAATAAGTAAGAAAGAGACATTTGAGCAAACCCATTATAGACTCCAACTGGCACAGTGTCAGCGTGTTCGGCCGGCATACCATAGGTCGTGGGTTCGAATCCCCGTCTACTCTGAACTTTTTTTTTTTTTTTTTTTCTTTTCTTTCTTTTTGTTTTCTTTTCATTTTTATTTATTTAAAATAAATTCCAAGTTAAAGTGGTACTAAGTGTGTTTAGTACATCACGTGATGAATTGTGTAGAGCGGTCCGCTATGCCAATAGCGGGACCAGCCGAAAAATCGGGCGATGCATCGAGTGGTTCATCAAGCCAACCACCCATGTTAGCTGAACCAAAAATGAAGAGAAGGAGGAAGCTAAGGCCCACTCCTAATTTGATACAACGTCCCTCTCTTTCAAAATCCATCGAAAAGCTGCCTGGTGGATTAAGGGAGGAGACGACAATAAATACTACAAGTGCAGCAATAAAAAATAATGACGAATACGATCACGATCGTAACATGGCAAGCGACAACAGCTTCGCAGCTCTGGTTGTCTCAGAGTCGGACGACGAAGACGACGAAGTTGAAGCCCTAAATAGCAGCATCAGGCAGATGCAGGAACAGGTGCTTGCGATTAAGGCAAAGCAAACAGCCAGAAGAGAAAAGGAGCAGCAATTAAGCTCCCAACAAGAACAACAACAACAGCAAAAGGTTGCAAGCCAGCAACAGTTGCAACACCAACAAAAACCGCAGCCAAAACAGAAGATCCAAACACAACAACAACAAAAGCATATTCAGCCGCCACAACAAAAACAGCAGCAACAGCAACAACAAAAACAGAACCAACAACAACAGCAGCAAAAGCATCAACAGCAGACTAGACAACAACAACAGCAAGAGCAAAAACCCACCAAGCAAAAAGTGCCACCAATCAACACATTCAAATTAGAGTTAAAGGACACCATTGAACTGTGTAAGTCGGCCATAGGCAACAATTTTTTTATTAAAAGATTATCGCTAGATAGGCATGCGATCCACTGTAACACAGTGGAGCGCTATTATAAAATAAAAAATTTGCTGAGGGATTCGACGACGGAATTCTTCTCCTACACCCCGAAGGGGGACAAGCTGCAAACAATGCTGCTGAGGGGATTGGAACCGTCAACTGATCCGGAGGAGCTCCTTGCACTGCTGAAAGAGAAGAAGTGCGAAGGGCTCCAATTCGTGGGGGTCAAGCCGTTCACCACAGCCAGAGCCAAAAGGGAGAAGCGGCAACTGCCCATTTTCCTGGTCCAGCTAAGTCCCGACAGCAAACTGGATGGTCTAAGGAGTATCAATGTCCTAGACTACCAGGTTGTACACTGGGAGAAATTAAAGAGGAGCGAAAACATTTTACAATGTGTTCGCTGCCAAAGGTTCGGGCACGCCGCGTCGAACTGCGAAATGCAGCCTCGATGCGTAAAGTGCGGAAAGAACCACAAGTCAGAGGAATGCGTTCTGGGTAAGGACGGAACGTCTGAAAAAGGCCAGCTCTCTTGCGTGTTATGTAGGAACACGGGACACACCGCAAATTATCGGGGTTGTCCCAAATTCCAGTACATGAAAAGAATAAATCTGGCCCGGCAGCAGAAGGTGGAAGTTAAACGTCCACCCGTGCATTTACAAACTCCAGCCGTTACTCCCCATGTTACCTACGCCCAAATGGCGGCAGGTAGGGGAAATACGGTACAGCAAGCAAAGGTTGCTTCTCAGGCCCCAGCGCCTAGAGCACCGGAACCAGTACCTGACATGCTAGCTATCTTGCTCTCTATCCAGGGGCAGATGGCTCAGCTACAACGTCATTTAACTGAACAGACCGCGCGGGTGGATCAAGTTTACGCGCTGCTGCCTGGTCTAACGCACCTTTTGTCGTAATGGGTACGCACGTGGCGGAGCAGACCATGAAGGTCCTTGCAGTGAATGTGAATTCACTGATTAGGTTAGAGCGACGAGCCGCACTATTTAAGTTGCTTAAAGACCAAGCCCCTGATGTGCTTTTGGTTAGCGAAACTAAGCTTACCAAAAGACATAAAATGAGGCACAGAAGATACAAAATAGTACGGAGAAACCGACCCAACTCCATTCAGGGAGGTGGCGTCGCGATATTCGTAAGAAAAGGTATACGTTTTAAAAGAGTATACAGTCGTGTAGTACGTAGGTTCCAGGTGCTGGAAGCATGCATCGTGTATATTCCCCTCCGTAGTGGAAAGCGGCTGTACATGGTGTCTGTCTATGCACCTCAGTCTACTCAATCCACCTTATTCATCTCAGAGCTCGAGACACTTTTTCGATTCCTGAGGCTGGAATTGGAAGATAACTATTTCATTATCGGCGGAGATTTCAACGCCAAACATAGTGATTGGGGAAATAATATACCAAATACTAGAGGGAACCTACTGTTCAATTGGTGGGGTCAACACAGCATAATGTACCGACTCGGCCTTAAGGCGACGGACAGTCCGTCGTTTCCCAGACACGGGTCCTATTTGGATCTTCTACTGTTCGACTCACGAATACAACTGACATGCACTAACCAACAAACTACAAACTGTCTACGCACTTTCGTGTATGACAGTGACCATTGCGGTCTCAGCACCGAAATAACTGTTCCCAACGAAACTGCGGAATTGGATGAGTTTGTTCAAAGGCATTTCTACAATTATAGTAGGGTGCGTTGGACACACTTCACCAGAACACTGACTAGAGCACTCTCCTCGAATTCGCTCTACCCACCGTCCAACAGAAATATGTCAAACGAGGAGATTGACAGGTATTTTAGACTAATGGACGATACAATCAAACGAACAATGGACAAAACGATACCTCGGTATCAACACACTGACGACGAAGACTTATTCCGCAACGCAACTATTGACGCACTGCACCGGCAAAAAAGTAGACTGCTGTCAAGACTAAAAACCTTGTACAGACAGTTTACTGACAGACATAACCCGGAGATCATGACATTGAAGTCGTCGATTAAAAACCTCCAGATATTAATAAAGGAAAATTACAGAAATTCTGTAAGTTTGTATTGGAACAATAAAATTCGGGCTGTAAACACCAGCAACCCGAATATGTTCCCGCAAATAAATAAAATATTTCGGAGAAATAATCAGAACGACCTTCCATGTCTTAGAATCACCCGAACGACGAACAATGAACAAATACTTGTAGCAGCAGGTATAGATCCAAGCGAGGCCGTTGATGATGACAACTTCTTTGTGATCGAGGATCCGCAGGAGCAGGTAGAGGCTATAGGAGCGACTTTCCAGGAAGTGTACAAGGCGAATGTTATCATTGGCCCAAACCACGACCTGGAGAATCGAGTCCTTGTACACAATTTCTACCTTCGAAATGAAATAGAGAATTGGCGATTCGAGAACTCGGGCTTCACCCAGTTTAGTGACGAGAATAAGTCAAATAACGTCATCGCCAACGACAGGGTACTACCCCCTTTCATTTCGAAGGAGGAGCTCCAAACGATCTTCGAATCTCTTAGAAGTAAGAAATCAGTGGGAACCGATGAAATACCGAACATCGTGCTTCGACATCTCCCTCTAGAAGCGGTGAACATTTATACCACCCTGTTTAATAATGCAATGAATAATGCACATTATCCAGCGCATTGGAAAACTGCGGTGGTACATCCCATACCTAAAAAGGATAAAGATACTTCCAATCCGGCGAATCTCCGCTCGATCAGTCTTCTTCCAAACATCAGTAAGGTTTTCGAGAAGGTAATCAATAGAGTCCTGACTAAGTGGGTTGAGGACAAACATATAGTTCCGGATAATCAATTCGGTTTCAAGGCGGGGCATGACATCATTCATGCTGTGTCGAAACTGGTTTCTGATATCCAATGGAACAAAGGCAAGAACCAGTGCACTGGTGCCTGCCTGATTGACTTGGAGAAGGCCTTCGATACCGTATGGTTAGAAGGACTCTTTTTCAAGCTGGACAGGTTGGGCATTAGTAAACCACTTCTGTATATTCTTTTTGATATGCTCTCCAGTAGACAGTTCATCGTGAAGAATGGCGATGTGACTTCTGCTGGAACATTTAACATTAAAAACGGTCTGCAACAAGGTGCGGTAAATTCGCCGATCCTATTCAACATTTACACAAGTGATCTGATAGGTTCACTTCACCATGCCATAGCGTACGCAGACGACTTAATCGCGTACAGATCAGGTCCAAAGATTGAGGTCATTAACATACTTTTGCAGCGTGACTTCGATAAAATTAAACAATATTGCGATGACTGGAAGTTGAAAATCAACTTCCAGAAATCGGAAACCATTCTGTTTAGGACGCCTTTGTCTGGGGCCTCTAGGGATACCAGAAAGAATTGGCGAAAGTTCTCTATCGTCGGACAACGTGGACAGCCACTTGCTTGTCGAAATGTAGTCAGATACCTTGGGATCTGGCTAGATCAATATCTGTATTTTAACAAACATATAGATGTTGCTCTGGCCAGAGCCAGAGGTGCTTTTGCCCTTACAAAGAGACTGTTTTATAGCAGCCAACTCAATGCGAGGGTGAAGGTAATCTGTTACATGGCCCTTATCAGGCCCATGCTTGTATTTGGGTGTCCCGTGTGGTTCAACGTGAGAGCAAGTTTATTGGAAAAGATTCGGGTGTTTGAGAGGGCTTGTCTTAGGACTTGTCTTCGCTTATACAGAACACCAGAGTCTGAGTACATAAAATTCTATCCTAATGAGGTCTTGTACAATACGGCGAACCTGATAAGAGTGGACAATTTCGTCATTAAGTTGACTCGAAGGCACATTGCGAGAGCAATGACCTCATCGAACAACCTGATCTCAGGGGCTTACTACCCCAATTATATGTATCACGAGAGAGCTCGCCTTGACGGCTTTATTCCTCCAGAAGCGTTCCTCTATCTAGATAGTAAAGGTCTGATCCAGGACAGATTGGCGGTGCCGCTAATCTTCCACGTCGCTCGAACAGCTGCGGACAGGCGACTCAACTACGACAGAGACGTCGCACATGGCAGTGCGGAGCGTCTCCGGTTCAGTAGGGCGGTAGGAAGCCGTGATAGGAGGGATGTTGCTCAGCAGCACCAGCAATTTTGGTGGCTTGATGAAAGCGAGGATGTTTCGTCGTCGAACTCCTCCAGTGATGCGTAGCTTCATGTGAAGCAGAGTGGCCCAGCCTAATTTTTGTTTTTATTTTTTTAGCCATGGCCGGCTTATATAGTTTTAGGTAGGTTTAAGTTAGATTTTAAGAAAAAAATATATATAAAAGCAAAAAAAAAATAAATAAAAATAAAAAATGATAAAAAAAATATATATATATATATATATATATATATGTGTGTATATGCATATATGTATATATGAAGTGTGTATGTATTCTGTATTGTATATATGTGTGTATGAATATTATATGTAAGTAGGTTAAGTAGATTAAGATTTATTTTTTAGGTAGTCTGTAAGTTTAATTAAAAAAAAATGTCCATATACTAAGTTTTTACTTAAAATTAATTTTTCTTAGTTTTAGTTGTAATGTTAAATATAATTTTAAATATAGACTGTAAGATCCGTCGAAAGACTTAGTTTAAGTGTTAGGTTTAACTTAGAGTGCCCGCATGGGGCCAGTATGTTAGAATAAGATTATTTGTAAGTTTTTTAAGCTAATTTTTAAGCATTTTTCTGTCTAGCATGTAAGAGTAAATTAAGTAAAATAAATAAAAATGCATTTAAACTGAAAAAAACTGAAAGTAGTGTCGGCCGTCAAACCAAGGGGCGCAGGTTCGATCCCCGAAACAAGACGGACTTTTTTTTTTTTTTATATTTGGAAATCCAAAAGTTAATTATAATTAAAATAAATTCAGAAAAACCCGAGGATGAGCGGTGGTGAACGGTCCGCTATCCAAATAGCGGGACCGGGAGATGGCGTGATGTCATCTGATGACCAGACCGTAGTTTCGGTCCGTTCAGAAATTACAGCTAAGAGGAGGAGGAAGCTAAAACCTACTCCAAACCTCGTGAAGCGCCCTTCCCTATCAGCATCTACTGAGAAGCTGCCTTGTGGAGCAAGGGAAGAGGCGCCAACAACCTCAACAAAAGCAGCAACACAACAACGAAAGAAGCCAGACGAATACCCATATGTGTCTGATGGCGGAGAAGGCCACTATATGGGTGGAAACAATAGCTTTGCCTCCCTAGCTGCCTCGGAATCAGATGACGAGGAGGATGAGGTCAAAGCCTTATATAGCAGCATACAGCAACTACAGCAAAAAGTGCTTGCTATAAAAGCGAAGCAGGTGGCTAGGAGGGAGATGGAAAAACTACAACTCCAGAGCCCTCAGCAACAACAAAATGTCAACGCGGAGCTACCACAAAAACAGAAACAGCCGTTAAAACAACAACAAATACAGAAACCGGTACAAGAACTTACAAAGAAAGATGCACAACCACAACAAAAGCATAAACAGCAAAGACAACAACAGCAACAAAAATCGCAGCAACAGAAGCAGCAACAACAGCAGCAACAACAGTAACAGCAGAAAACAACCAAACCAAGGGTACCTCCAATCAACACATTCAAGATGGAGTTGAAAGACACCATAGAATTATGTAAGTCGGCCATAGGCAAACATTTTTTTGTTAAAAGACTTAGTTTAGACAGGCACGCGATCCACTGTAATACAGTGGAGCGCTACCATAAAATTAAAAGTTTATTGAAGGATTCGACGACGGAATTCTTCTCCTACACCCCGAAGGGGGAGAAGTTGCAAACAATGCTGCTGAGGGGGTTAGAACCGTCGGCTGATCCGGAAGAGCTCCTTGCACTGCTGAAAGAGAAGGAGTGCGAAGGGCTCAAATTCGTTGGGGTCAAGCCATTTGTCACGGCTAAAGCCAAAAGGGAGAAGCGGAAACTACCGTTCTTCCTGGTTCAGTTAAGTCCCGACAGCAAACTGGATGGTCTAAGGAGTATCAAAATCCTAGACTACCAGGTTGTACACTGGGAAAAATTAAAGAAGAGCGAAAACATTCTGCAATGTATTCGCTGCCAAAGGTTCAGGCACGCCGCGTCGAACTGCGAAATGCAGCCTCGATGTGTGAAGTGCGGAAAGAACCACAAATCCGAGGAATGCGCTCTAGGTAAGGACGGAGCGTCGGAAAAAAGCCAACTCTCTTGTGCCTTATGTAGGAACACGGGGCATACCGCAAATTATCGGGGTTGTCCTAAATTCCAATACATCAAAAGAGTAAATCTGGCTCGGCAGCAGAAGGTGGAAGTTAAACGTCCACCCGTGCAAACACAAACACCAGCCGTTACTCCCCAAGTTACCTACGGCCAAATGACGGCAGGTAGGGGAACTACGGTACAACAAGCAAAGGTAGCTTCTCAGGCCCCAGCGCTTAGAGCACCAGAACCTGTATCTGACATGCTGGCTATCTTGCTCTCTATTCAGGGGCAGATGGCTCAGCTTCAGCGTCAAATACAGGAACAGGCTAAGCGGGTAGATCAAATATACGCGCTGCTGCCGGGCCTAACGCACCTCCAGTCGTAATGGGTACGTACATGGCGGAGCAAACCCTGAAGGTCCTTGCAGTGAATGTTAATTCACTGATTAGGTTCGAAAGAAGAGCCGCACTGTTTAAATTGCTAAAAGACCAAGCCCCTGATGTGCTTTTGGTTAGCGAAACTAAGCTTACCAAAAGACACAAAATGAGGCACAGAAGATATGAAATATTACGAAGAAACCGACCCAATTCTATTCAAAGCGGTGGTGTTGCGATCTTTTTAAGAAAGGGACTGCGTTTCAAAAGAATATACAGTCGTGTGGTACGTAGATTTCGGGTGCTGGAAGCATGCGTCATGTACATCCCTCTCCGTAGTGGAAAGCGGTTGTACATGGTGTCTGTCTATGCACCTAAGGCTACTCAATCCACCTTATTCATCTCAGAGCTCGAGACACTTTTTCGATTCCTGAGGCTGGAATTGGAAGACAACTATTTTATTATCGGCGGAGATTTCAACGCCAAACATAGTGATTGGGGAAACAATATACCAAATACTAGAGGGAACCTACTATTCAATTGGTGGGGTCAGAACAGTGTGATGTATCGACTCGGCCTCAAAGCGACGGACAGTCCGTCGTTTCCCAGACACGGGTCCTATTTGGATCTCCTGCTGTTCGACTCACGAATACAACTGACGTGCACTAACCAACAGACTACAAACTGTCTACGAACTTTCGTGTATGACAGTGACCATTGCGGTCTCAGCACCGAAATAACTGTTCCCAACGAAACTGCGGAATTGGAAGAGTTTGTTCAAAGGTATTCCTACAATTATAGTAGAGTGCGTTGGACACACTTCTCAAGAACATTGACGAGAGCACTCTCCTCGAATTCGCTTTACCCACCGTCCAATAGAAATCTGTCAAACGAGGAGATTGACAGATACTCGTAAGTTGACTCGAAGGCACATTGCAAGAGCAATGACCTCGTCAAACAACCTGATCTCCGGGGCTTACTACCCCAATTATATGTATCATGAGAGAGTTCGCTTTGACGGTTTTGTCCCTCCAGAAGCGTTCCTCTACCTAGATAGCAAAGGTCTGATCCAGGACAGATTGGCGGTGCCGCTAATCTTCCACGTTGCGCGAACAGCTGCGGACAGGCGACTCAACTACGACAGAGACGTCGCACACGGCAGTGCGGAGCGTCTCCGGTTCAGTAGGGCGGTAGGGAGTCGCGATAGGAGGGATGTTGCTCAGCAGCACCAACAATTTTGGTGGCTTTTTGAGGGAGAGGATGCTTCGTCGTCGAATTCCTCCAATACTTGGTAGCTTCATGTAAAGCAAAGTGGGTCGCCTAATTTTTTTAGCCTTCACTCTTGCCAGAACTTGCTGCGATAGGTCCTCGCATTCTCGAGGGATATGCTCTTTGAGGGCTTCAAGTCTGAGGCTTGTTGACATAGACTCGTGACTTCAAAAAACCCCACAAAAAGAAGTCTGGAACGATTAAATCAGCCGATCTTACCGGCCAGTGCAAATTGTCAAAACGAGAGATTAGGCGATCCGAAAATGCAACCCTCAGAATTTCGGTTATAGCTCGTGCAGTATACGCCGCTGCTCCACCCTGTTGGAACCACATTCTTATTGAGGATGGAGAAAGTCGTTGAGCATGGCTCTGTAGGGCTCGCCGTCCACAGTAGTCGTTTGACCAGCGGCGTTTTCGAAAAAGTAAGGCCCGATGACGCCTCCAGCGTAAACAATATGCCATGCAGTAAGTTTGAGCGGGTGTAATGGCTCTTTTTGGGTTATACACGGGTTTTTGGTGCCCCAGAAGCGATAATACACAGAGATTTAAATGGACCTCGTCGCTCATTATGATTTTCGATGAAAAGTTGTCACCCTCGTGGTCGAGCTTCAGGATAGCTTGAGCGTAGGTTACTCACGCTTGGCCGTCAACAGCTAACAGCTGATGCACTGTCAGCACTTTTTAAGGGAACATCTTACAATCTTTCACCAAAATCCTCTGTAAACCCCAATTACGTGGCACGTCGTCTGGTCGATACAACAATTATTCCGCGTTCTTTAGGAGTATAGCGACTCATGTCTTGTTGACGAGTATTTTGTATCTGGTTCGTAGATCTTAAATCTTTCTTTTAGTTTTGAGTCCTAGACTTTAAGTTAGATTAAGCTTGTAAAGGGCGACTAGATAAGAGCGATTGGAAAAGAAATGTAAATAGAACAACAGCGGTGTGAGATATAAAATTTATTCTGGCTTCTTTTTGAAGCTACGTTCATGCCATTATGTGTGGAATAGCAAATCATACAAATAGTCACCTCGACTTCCATGGACGTGCTTTAAGTGGTCGGTCCAATTTTTGATGACTCGGCCCAATATGTGCGGCGTTATTTCGGCAATAACGTGTCGAATGTTGGTCTCGAGCTCGTCCGAAGTGGTTGGCTAAGGACTTGACGTAGCCCCAGAAAAAATAATCGAGTGGTGTCAAATCGCATGATCGCGGCGGCCAATTGATGAAGGATGTAGGATGACCCAATCGCTAAATTTCTCCTTCACAACTTCGAGTTTTGTGTCGCTCTATATCTGAGATCGTCGATGTGCCTCCTTCCTCTTTTCGAAAGAAATAAGGCCCGATGATGAAGGCATGCCACACCAAATAGTCAATCTTCGTGAATGCATTGATGTTTACCCAAACACTTGTGGATACCCGCTGAGGCGAAAATGGGTCTCGTCCGAGAAGAAGATTTTTAGGTCAAAATCCGGATCTCCGGCCAATATTTCCAGCGCCCAATCAGCGAACCCACGGCGTTGTCCATGGTCATCCGGCTTCCATTCTTAAGTCCGCACAATCTTATGCGGATGTAAGCACAGCTCTAACCGCAAAATAAGCCGGGTTGACCATTTGGTGATGCCCAATTCAGCTGATCGGCGCCGAATCGACATTTCTGGGTCTTCGTCGATACTGGCCGCTAAGGCTCTATATTTTCTTCATTTTGCAAAAATCTCTATCTGGTTGGTGGCTTAAGCTCCAAAGAATTGTACTCACGCTCAAACTTTTCCACTGTGTAACGATGATGACGATGATGATGACGACTGACCTCTCGACGAAATTCACGTTGCGTATTTACAGTATTCGATAATATTTTTTACAAAAAATTTCGACAAGCGTAAAACGAGGCATGATGAAATGGCAAACCTTACGGAACATTTTGACAGCTATCATGGCTATCTGGTCACCCTCTAAGACTCGTTTGTTTCAGTTTTCTCAGACTTTAGGTGCGTCTTTTTGAGCAGGCTTTTGCGTTTTCTTTTCATTGCATATGGTATATCATTATTGTTTAACTTTGAACGGCGACGTCTTACAACAGGCATGCTTACCTCGGGTAAATTCTATCCCCTAACCCGAAAGAGTTAGAATGTAGGTATATACACAGCTGATATTCTTTTCATTCATTGACTACTCTGAGATTCTATCGGCTGCGCATCTTTTTGCAACTCTATTTCCTTCAACACCAACCACGTTGCCCTCGTCTTTTCTATCTACCGGTCCACCGCAACTCTTATGATTTCAACGAACCAATCTCCCGTATGCTACGGAACGTCAACGCTTACATCAGAGTTTTTGGTTTCGACCCTAACACCTCCAGCCTTAAACTCGATCTCCTTCACCATAGCCTCAAGTTTGGTTTCCCTACAATAAATCTTAGCCGAATAAATGGGGGTTTCTGCCCTCACCAAAATTTGCAAAAGCGAATTAGTGGAATATCGTTTTGTTTGAAAGAAAGTAAATGACTATGCCATGTCCCTGTGCGAAGTTAAAAATCTTCGATTCAATCGCCGACCGGTATTCAGCTTTACATGCAGGTGCTCAGGCCGTAAAATCCCAAACTTAGGAGCATTTCATTATTTGATTTGAGGATTTGCTTCACTGTGACATGAAGTCATACTGGCCATACCTCGAAATATGGCCTTCTGATCGATGCTACATAAGATAGTTGGTTTCTACACTTCTTGCTAGAGCTTCTTCTAGGTCATATTAAATATGGAACTTCTTTTGGAACACTTGTGGATTGAATGTGTTATTTGAATTGAGAGTAGTGCTAACAAAGATACAGCACAACAAACAGCTGTGTATTTCTTTACAGTATCACATGAGGGACTCAAATATATGACTGCAGAAAGATTCAGTTGATTCCACGAGACCAACCGCAAACATTTATTCCAACACACGTGAACCAGTTCCTCTTAATCTAGATGCAATGGACAATCTTAATCACTGCGCAATTTTTTGTTAATCCAATTTGGATGTTCCTTCCCAATCGGATCTTGCACTTTCCATCTATACAACTGAGAACAAGCAAACTCAAGTTCACAAGAGTCTGAGTTTCATCCGTACTTGACATTTATCTTTGTGTAGATATATTTCTTTCGTATCTTATCACTTAAAGTGTATTACAACTCGTAACATTGACATGAGATTCAGTTGCAAATTACACCCTTATCAGTTGCGGAAGCTGGTTATCATCCGGCAAAGGGTTCCGAAGACTTTGGAGATATTGTGACTCTGGTCTTGACTTACGAGTTTCGTTCTCAAGTACAGTGTTTTGCTCATTGTCATTGCCCATTGACCAATCGCTAACAGATTCTCATTTAGCTGTGAAACAAGCTCTCCCATCATATTAGCTGGCTTCGAGGAATAAAGTTGCACATCATCAGCGTAGAGATGAATGATTCCAAGTCTACGGTAAGTCATTAATGTACAGGCAGAATAGAATGAGCCCTAAAATTGAACCCTGGGGCACACCTCGCTCGAAGGGTTTAAACTCAAAGCATGCATCGCCTACAGCTACCCAATCACTCAAAAAGCTACAGATGAGCCTTGTAGCTCTGTCACTAAACGTAAAATAATATCGCAGTTTCCAAAAAGTATGGAGTGTTTGACCTTGTCAAAGGCCCTTGTGAAGTCAGGAAGGCAGACCAAGGTTACAAATACCTTATCAGTCCTGATATCGTCTAATATATTCACCATAGCAGACACTCAGCTATGGCCTGTTCTAAAGCCGAATTGCAGGTGATCCTGAATTTGCATCGCCAATACTCTTTCAAAAACCTTAGAGCGACATGGTAGAATGCTGATAGGCCTGTAACTAATGGCACTAGCTGCTTTGGGTTTCTTAGGGACAGGAATGATTTTTTGCACGTTTCCAGGCCAAAGGAGAAGCTGAAATCATTCGTCTTCAATGACCTGATAATACTTACGATCTCTATCACTGCGACAATCTCAAAATCAGATTGGTGTTCTAACGTAGTAGAAGTGATCGTCCTGTCCGGCTCAACATCACTTGACAGGAAGGAATCATTGAGATCACTTAAGTCTAGAGTACAACTACACTACTTTTACCAATCATTCCAATCTGACGTATTGTAGGTTTCTCCATAAATTTTTGAAGGTAAGGAAGTGCTTAGTTTAGAGGAGAAATAGTGACGTTTTGACGCACGAGCGGTAGTTGCACTACGTGCAGCTTTAAAACATGCTCCAGTTGATGGGAGTCACTGCAAAGTTTGTTTCTTTTCTTGATTGCTCTAATAACATCATCAGTATACCATGTGCAGGCTTTATTACGGACAGAGACTGGTTTGGTAGGATTAGCACTTAACCTGGTTTGCCCCCACGGGATCAAGCTGGATGTGCCTTGAAGTCAAGTCCTTGTATTAGAAAGATGTTGGGGAAGTTGTACGAGAGAATACGATGTCTAGTGCGCAAAAAAACAGATCGTGTTCAGAAATGCCTTCGAAGGAAATTTGGTCGAACAGGAGAACTGTCAGAGGGTCAGACACAATGACGAGATCAATCAGACTAGGTGATGCATTCGGCTTAAAACAGGCAGGATTCGAACTACTAGCTATTGTGAGTCCACTAGACGATATAAAATCATTAATTTGCTAAAGTTACATTCATTTGGCATGCTTTCGTCCTGTCATATTTTAGTGATGATTTTGGTGTATGCTCTTCAAGAAGTGTTTTTCCGCCACCTTGAACTCTTTTATCTGCTCGTAGAGCTCGTGATTCACGGAAGTCCTCCATTACAGTGGCGCTTTTATGCTTTTTGTACCAGTTCCAGACCTGATGAGCAAAGCCATATATTTGATAGCAGTACTCCATCGTACATTATATTCCTCAAGACAGGACCTAGAACTGAGGCTTGTGGAACTCCTCCTCTTGTTTCTTTGGCCTTTCGTCTGCGTAGAACAAGATTCTACTTGCAAAATGATCTCACACTATTTATTATTCGCAATCGGTAGATTGCTACTTGCATATGAGTATATGTATCTTTTGTTGGTCTTCCAGCTGGACGAGTTAAAAGAACCTCACGACCGCGCTGTTTTCCTGCTTTCATATGGAATCAGATGGATTCCAGTTATTGCTTGTATGGGTGGTGATTAGTTGTTCTCTGAAGACCTACTGTTGGTTGGAGGGACCGTTGTCTCCTTCAATTGCTGGTCCAGACTTTCAAGAACGATTTTTTCCAGAACTTCTCCTAAAGTAGTCAACATGCACAGGGGTTTGTACGATGATGACTACACTGGAGATTTGTCAACTTTTGGGGCCAACATAAGCCTCAGTATTTCCCATTTTTGTGGGAGTCTACCGTCTGCCAGGCATCTTATATAAATGTTCTCGAATGCCTCTGCTTTCATTGGAATCCCTTTTTTAGGTGCAAGGTTAAGTCATTCGTCCATTTTGGAAGCTCTATTCTTTTTTTATAGCGCTTGCGGCTGATAAGACTGGTATTTTTTCCTTTTTTCCTATCGTCATTCGTACGTGTGTCAATGTGTCAATACACTGTCTGTCATAGTGGTGCTGCGATTATTATAAGGGATGTAAATCTAGTTTGTGTGCCTGTTTCCTCCAGCGAACGAGGTGTTTGCGTAAGCGTGGAAGGCGCTTTTGGCAGGATTTTTCTTGCCAGCGTCTACTGCAAATACAGCGAGGAAATTGACCCATATATTGAGTATATGGATGGTTTGTTTTCGCTTGCGGGCAGTGAACCCCTCATTATCGGTGTTGACGCCAATGCAACCTCCCCTCTTTGGTTCAGTAAGGAATCCGGACCCCTAACGGGTAACCGGAGCCAGAATCGGGGGAATGTTCTTGGTGAATGGGTCGTTGCGCGCAATGCCCATGTTATCAACGAGCCGAGTGAGGTGTATACCTTTGATGCGGTCAACGGTGGCAAGAGTGACATTGACGTTACTTTTGCCAATGAGGCAGCTTTTAGGGCGTTTAGCTTTAGGTGGCGTGTTAGTGTAGGGGTGAGTGATCACAACTGGATTCAGTTTGAGATCGCTCACGCAATAGAAGATCACAATGCAGTTTCAGACAGGAGATGATGTGTGCGAGGCGCTGATTGGAGTGTTTATGGTGCGCGTATACTTGCGGAGGTTTCCTCCCTGACACCGCAAGTGTACGGCAGCTTAAGCATAGACCACCAAATCGCACACATTAATGAGTGCGTATGGCGGGTTAACGACGAACTCTTTGAGAGGAGCCGTAGGGCGAATCAAAAAAGGGTAAGTTGGTGGAACCGCTGTCTGACAGAAGAGCGAAGGGTGGTCAGAAGCCTAAGGAAGCGATTCCAAAGGGCTAGGGCGGCTAACGCTGAGAACCTGGCTCAGATGGGCATTGCCTTTCGGCAAGCGCTCGCTGAGTACAAGCGGCTCATTGTCAGCACAAAGGAGTCTCACTGGAGAAATTTTGCCTCTAATAATAGAGATGATCCCTGGGGCAAACTATACAAGATTTGCCGTAGAACTAAAAAGACTGCCGACATTGAAGGCATACGTGTGGATAATACGGTTTTATTCACATGGAAAGACTGCCTTACTGCATTGCTTGGTCAGTTCTTCCCGAGAGAGGAGCGCTTTGAGGACTCTTCATATGAAGAGCCTCCTATCCCTCCGGAGTTAAGAACTGAAGAAGTCGACTATGGTGTTTCACTTCTTCGCTCCAGGAAATCTCCTGGAGCTGATGGAATGACCGGAGAGATGGTAAGAGCCATCTGGAAGGTCGTCCCAGAATACCTGCTTGGTCTTTATAGCAAATGTATTGCTTGCAGCTACTTCCTCAAGGATTGGAAGATGGCAAGGGTGGTTGTGCTCCTGAAGTCCACAGATAAGAATAGGTCTGACCCTAAATCTTATCGGGGCATCAGCCTGCTTTCGGTACTGGGAAAAGTACTGGAAAGGGTCATGGTGGAAAGGGTTTCAGAGAGCATGGCGGAACCGGGGGACATTGGCTTTAGAGGTGTGTCGAGGATGCATGGTCTTACGTAAAAGACAGAGTCCTCAGAAGCAGGGCCAGTGTGGTTATAGGCATCTTTATTGACTTCAAAGGTGCCTTTGATAACCTAAACTGGCAGAAAATAGTAACCAGGTTGCAGGAATTGGGCTGTCGGGAAATTGGGCTTTGGGGAAGCTACTTTTCCGACAGAAAAGCGAGTGTGGTAAGTGCACACGACAACGTCTCAATTAATGTTGAGAGAGGTTGCCCCCAGGGGTCCATCTGTGGTCCATTTATTTGGAACCTAATGATGGATCCACTCTTGCGGCGGCTAAATGAGCTCTGTGGGTGCTGCGCATATGCAGATGACCTGTTCCTCATCCTTGAAGGCCAGTCTAGGGCCGAAATCGAGGCAGTAGGAGAAAGAGCTCTAGCAGTCGTTGCTGAATGGGGAGAAAGCGTAGGAGTAAGTGTGTCGCAGGATAAGACCGTCTTAATGAAGCTCAAGGGCAAGTTGAACATAAGACGTCGGGCTCCTAAGATACATTTGAACGGCGTTGGCATTAGATGTGTGACTAAGGGTGAGTGTATGAACTTCATGCCTCACCTGGTTCGTACTAGACTACGTATGCTGAGTGCCGTAGGCCAGGTAAGGCGCATTTTGCGATCTGACTGGGGACTCAGCAGGCGTTCTGTCCGTATCATATACGATGGCCTATTTGTTGCCTGTGCAACATGTGGAGCATCGGTATGGTACGACAGAGTTATGACTATTGATGGAAAAAGGCGGATCCTGGCTTGTCAAAGAGTCACCTTGCTTGGCTGTTTACCGGTGTGCCACACTGTCTCCACAGAGGCAATGCAGGTCTTGCTGGGAGTGCCACCTCTGGATCTGGAAGTGATACGTCGTGGTATTGCTTTCAAGATCAGAAAAGGTCTCCCTCTAAATGAGCGCGATTGGGTTTCCCCGGAAGAAGTGGATGGCCTATCCCTGAAGCAGCGTAAAACCTTGCTACACGCATGTGTTCTATCTAGATGGCAATCTAGATGGGATGCTAGCGAAAATGGTAGGGTTACTTACGGCTTCCTAAGGGATGTGCTAACCATGAGAATTTTTCCTGAACGGAATTTTAACCTCAGCCTGGGCTTTCTGTTGACCGGGCATGGCTCCCTAAATGCATTCTTGCATAAGAGGGGGCTTAGCGAGGTTGCGAGCTGCTCATGTAGAGCTACCTATGAGGACTGGCTTCATGTCCTATGTGAGTGTCCCAATTACGCTGACATAAGGAACTTTCAGGCTATGGGCATCACCTTTAATGGTGAGACCTACGATGTCAGTGGAATTATCACTGATACCGTACGGTTTGAAATAACCCGTAGTTTCGCAAAAGACGTATTCAACAGAAGGCGCAGTAGGCAGCTAGCGGGTAGTTTGTAGATATTCAGGTTGTTGCAAGGCCGCCAGTCCTGGGCAGTGAGGTGCCTAACTGGAAGTAACCTCAAGGTTGCGAAGCTCGACCGGAAGCTATATTCTGGTACCACGGGAGGTCAGGAGCCCCCGGAACTATGTTTCCGGCCTGACCTAGGAGTTGGCCCCCTTGTGGGAGTATCGTGGTGGCTGTAGGTTTAAACCCAAAATCGCGGGGAGAATGGACCGAATGGATCTTGGACATCTCATGGCTTAGCATATGTTGTAGTGTACTACGACCGTTGCTAAACCATTGGATTGCTATGGAACCAATTGGTCTGCTCGATGTGGAGTTGCATTGCAACCGGGTACCATGACCCACAGAATGGCTGAGGTATTAGATGGACCTCGACCCTTCACCAAAGGGGAAGTTCGTGCCTTACACACGACTTCGAATCTGGTACTGGTGGTAGTAAATGTACTACCCGAAGGGCGCTTATCAACGCATTGTTTTGATATCTTGTGCGAAAACGCACCGTAGGCTTAAGCCCTCACGGCAGGTACCTACGTTAAACACAAGCGACATCTGTCTGTCATAGTGGTCAGACCGCTGACTATTGTCTACGTCATGCACAGATATGCCAGTGCCGCTGCTGAGACACTGTTAAGATTGTTCAGTACGATTTTGTATACACTTATCCGCGGTCTTTCTTGAACGAGAGCTTCGCTCTTACTTTTCTTTTTGAGTTTCCAAAGCAGTCTTCACTTTTTCAGGGATTCTTCCCGTACTTCTTCCCAGTTGTCTCTGCTTCAATCATCTAGCAATGCAATCAATTCACCAATTCGCCGGTGTCTTCCGTTTCGACTTCCTTTTTGTACGTCGCATACTTGTGTAGGGCACAGAATGCTGCTTGGTCTATCCCCATGCTGTTTATACAGTGGTCAAACATTTCCTTACCTTGACTACTGCCCTTCCACAAAAGATCTGCTGATCAAATTTTGCATATAAGTCGGTGACTTGTCATTTTGCATTTCTCAGTATGGGCTCGCTGGCGAAGGTTAGGTCGATGATGAAACCATTTCTCCTTATATCTTTGAAGGTCTCCTTATATCCTTTTCCTTTGTAACACGAGAACAAAGCTAACAGAGGCTTGCCGTGATATTCTGCCGCACACCAAAGTCAGTTAGTCTAAGTCCGTTTCCAGACGTAGTGTGGTGTATACTATGCACCCCGACAGCTGAAATTATTTAGGAATATTTAATGGTCTTGCATTTCCCGAGCAACCCTCAGATCAGATATCTCGAGGGTTTAAGTCTGTGAAGACTTAATTTTACGGTGTGCCCATACATCCATATGAGCAAAGATACGCCTTGCCATCGCTCTGCTGCCTTCCTGAGATACCAATTCGGAACTGTGTTGAAGGCACAAGTTCCACCCTTGGTATGAGTCGAGGCCGATCTAAAACCTCTCGCTAATCTTAGGGCCGTTACTTTCTGCAACTCTAAATCGGTTCGAAACCAACTGGAAGACCCTTCCCGCCTTAAAGCGTTAAACCACCGCCACCGTGATGTTCCCATAAGGAGGCCTACCTTTTTAAGGCAGGCCCGGGCCGGGGACCCGGGAGACTCCTGACTCCCACAGTGCCGTGATTTAAGTCCTGATATGGACTATAGGTAGTCCTGGCTCCAACAGGACTTATGATCGCCAGCTTGTAAGTGGTCAAATCGTAGCAACCTTCAGTGGGGTTAAGTTTCGAAAACCATTATTTTTGCTCTGCCCTCGCTTTTTATTAGGCAACGTCGTTGCTAAAAAAAGCCTTGATAATTGGGCGGGAGCCCAACCCTTAGATCAGTCAGATCCTTTCTCAAATCTCTGGGATAAAAGTGACTCCCTCCGGAAATATGACATCCTCTTCACCCACATATTTATATCAAGGCCGTCTTCTGTTTCGTTAGCCTGGGGCTGTCCTCATAGTCTGTGCTGTTTGGATTTGACCCCGATCTTCTGAACTTATTGTCCGATAATAACACCCGAAATGCGGTTGCTTCGGGAATGCATAGTCGACTTTCACTGGAGGTAGGTAGGTAGCAGTGGTTGCCAGGAACACAAGTAGCGCGGATGCGCCGTTTTAATACCACAACTCACGTGACCTGGATGTTGAAGGATATTGCTAAGAGCGTAGTTTTAAAATCTAGCCTGGCGAGTAGAATGTTGCAGAATTTTATCCCAGAAATCTCTGATAATTCCTTGAAAAAGAGTTGGCCCAGTGTGCGACGCTTGATTCTAGCTAGTGTCAGGCAGAGAAAGTTGAATAGGGTTTCTACTATCGTAGAGGGAGTTAAAAGGAATGTATAACTTGGCAGCGTGTGAGGCAATTGCCGAGTGACCCGTGCTAATTGCTGTGATTCTTGCTGTCTTGGTAGGACTTTAGTTAATTAAGTCAATTGTCCTGTTTTCATTTTAGGTGCGCCAACATATCTGTCTGAATATGGTACAGATTTCTGGACTATTCCACCTAGAGTTGGCAATAAAGAGAAAGTGTTGGAAAATTCTATCCTTGATGAATCCCATCGGAGAGCAGGCTGACTCAAGAGAGGCATCGAAAGTTAAGCCACATCTGGCTAGCGTGTCGGCTCTCTCATTGCCCTCTATTGGGACATACCGGTATCCTTTTTGTAGAAAACATTGTATTTGCTGCCGCAAAGTCCTCGAATGGTCGACCCACTGACCCAGGGCTCCTAGATGATGCCGATGTTATAGTCGTCCTCTCTAAGGAGACTAGCAAATTCTATGATGCGCACTTCGAGTGCTGGAGATTGAATTGTATGACACTGAGCATACTATTGTTGTTGCTTTTGTTGAATTGAATCAACTGGATCCACTTTCGGATCGACGATCACATCGAGATTGTCGTTCTTAGGGCTCAAAAATCTTCAGCTTGGCGAACCGTATATCGAACCTGAGCCTGAAATCGGTTTCCTTCAGCTGCGTGAAGTACTCCTCACTTGATGACAGCAGAAGAGTTTGGTTGTTTTTTTAGGACTCCTCAAGATGTCAAGATTCTGAAGCTTTAGACATTGCATCTATCTTCGTGCTGTGCAACCAGATTCAGGCTCTAGATTTCCATCACCATAAGTTTAAGGCCGTTCCAGGCATCACTAATTTTAGCGACACACGCGATAAGGAAATCCTTGGAAAACTGTTTCACGACCTTGATTGCCCGGTAGCCTCTGACGAGCACTTCAGAGTCATACCCGGACATATGTAGGTCCAGGCTAGTGGTTCAGTATGTAGTTCACCGTTAACTCGATGAGTCTATGCTGGTCCACTTATCTAGCACTGCTTTGCCATCAGATGAGAGTTCGTCCATCAGTGCAGCCTGAAGTTGCTCAAGAACGAGGTTTTGCTGGGGTATTTGGACTCTGGGGCGACGGAGTGACTGGTTGCTGAGGCTGTGGCAACTTTACTTCTTTTCGACGCATGTGCGGTCTCGTTTTGGGAACTGTTTCTCTTACCTCTTTCCAACCTTTTGGTGTTCAATATATGCCTGCTATATTCATCAACTACGATTTGGTATTAGAGCTTGTGCTCAGAATCTTTCTCATCCACAGTACCCGCCGCTTCATTTTTAGCAATCTTACTGAGCATGAAAATGGCCTTACTGTACCTGCTCTTCAAGATGGTACCAGAGGACTCTTTTTTGATGGTTTGTGGTTAATTTGGCTGTTAGCTTTGTCCACCTTGCCGCTGATAGTAGAATTGTTGTCCGTTTGTTGATTTAGGCTGGTACCTTGGACTAACGAGAGATCGACTATGATCCACAAGTATCTGACTATGACTATGTCAACTTTGACTTTGACTATGTTTCTTGACTCGAAGCTAGTAGTTCGTCCTCGGATAACGTGCCTTGCTTCTGCATCTCCGCCACTATGCTCGACGCAGCTACCGCTATACTATTCCACTCTGGACCACGAGTAGGTCCAGAAAGGCTGATTCAGTCCCAGCACAGCCGACATACTGGACTACCAATTCTCTTTGATGCCTCGACACCTTGGCTTTACAAGTGAGGTCGAGATCCAGGATTGTCTCCCACCTCTTCCTTAATTGATCGCCTCGGCTTGCGTGTAAATCCTTAGCTGAAGCTAATCGTCCGAGACAAAAAGTCATTACCAGCAGGTGCCCACGTGAAGGACAAAAGAAGAGGATTGCCACCCGCACACGACTTTCTCTGTACTCAGTACTAACTTCGGTCAGAATCTGAGCCAGGAATGGATGAATGAAATCTTCACAGAAGTCTCCAAAATCGATCAAGGGTGCATGTATCTGGCGATATTCACCTACGCGGTTGTTTTCTGGTCTGCCTTAGACAATGCAGTTAACTGCAGCAAACTAAGCCCCATCCAAAGAACAGCATGTCTCTGAATAAGCGGAGCTCTACGTTCTACTCCTTCCGCGGCATTATATATTCTGTTTCACTTGACACCCCTCGATATATTCAGCAGGCAATTTTGGCGGTTAAAGGATCTCTGTCCTAGCTGAAGAAAAACGTGATATCTGCAAAGGATATTCGCATCTTTTCGGATAGTCAGGACGCTATCAAGTCCCTGGACTCAGATTCATCACATTCTAGAACCGCCCTTGAATACCGATCAGTTCAACCAATTATGTTGGGCACCGGGCCACAGAGACATTCCAGGGAACTGTAGAGCCGAGGAACTTGCCAAAATTGGAACCATTTCACCTACTCGTATTCTACCGCAAAAGTGTAGCATTGGTATACCAATCGCTACGTGCAAACTAACATTAAAGCTGGATGCCAATAAAAGAACAGACCTTAGGTGGACTGTTGGATCAACATGTCTAGCGACCAAACATATCCGGCCTAAGCTGGATCTGAATCGGTCTAAGAGTCTGACCTTTCTAAATAAGAAACATCTCAGCGCCATCATAGGTGTCTGGCACTGGACACTGCCTCATAGGAAAGCACGGAAGAAAGCTTGGCGCCTTTATTAACGATTTTTTTTAGAAGCTGCCATGGATGCGAAGCAAGAAGGGACATTCCTCCACCTACTCTGTACATGTCCCTCTCCCAAAGAAGGAAACTTCACTTAGGAGCTTTCTACTACAATGACTTAAGCGATCTAAAGAATATTGACGTAAACAGTCTCCTACGCTTCATTATAAGCTAAAACTGGTTCCATTAGTAAGAGGATCATAGATCCAAGAGGCATCACAATGGGCCAACCGGCCTAAGTAAGTTGGTATTTCCAACTACCAACCTACCTACCTACACAGAGTTCTCGAGGAGTAGTTTTTTTTTTCTGAGTGCTCTATGCCAACAGAATAAAAAATAAAGATCGCGATGAGATTATGAGAGTTGAAGTCGTCGAATACCTTGCTAGAAGAGGATCTTAAGAGGACTTCTCACTCACTGCTTCCATTGTAAACTAAGTTTCTCGTCAGCATAACCAATTGCTGCTTGACGATCGCAAATGTTCTTCTAAATAAGACTCGTTCAATACGCCAACACATACCTTCATATTCATTAGATCTTGCTTAGCAAGTTGCAAAAACTGTCCGGCTCCAAGTTTTGCCGGTTTTTTTTTTTTTTAAAACAAACCATTACCTGCGCAAAGGGTCTTACTCAGATTACCACTCTGAAACTCAATCTAAGCTTCGAAGACGTGTGATGTTATTGACAATTGATAGCAGTTACTCAACCGGTCTCTGATCAAAACAACCATAAAACCTGGTGCTTTATCAGCATCTAAATGCTAATTGTGGCATTGGAAATATGTGACAAAAAGCCAAGAATAAACGGAATTCATTTTAGCGCCTCAAAAATCAACATTCACCTTTGCATCAAACTACTTTGGCTCACTTCCATCTCCGGTCGATTAACTCAAGGTATATGCGCATAAGTAAGTCAATCATTGAGAGCGTCAGCATCACCAGCATCGCCAGAATCAAAATAAGGTTTCGAGTTTCGTGGAACTGGCTATATTCATCAGCCTCCAAATGTTACTGGTAGTTGCACAACAAGTTGACACCAGGTGCTACTTCAACCGCCGAGGCCCAGTGATCTTTCTGAGACCCCATATGAATTTCCACTCCATAATCACACAAATTTGGCCAGCAAACTGATTGAGTGCTTTTGAACGGGTTCTCCATCCATAGATAGCCGCTAGCTGAATTTTATTTGCATCTCCCCATGGTGATTACCGATTTGGCAATCTGGGAATTCCCCTAAAGCTTGTGCAAATGATCGACGAAGAGATATGTTGCAACATGAGTTCGGATACCAACGGCTTTCTAATTACACACGAACGATCGGATCAGTCATGATGAATAGATACATCGAAACAGTAGTAGACAAATGTTGTGAGGTCTAATTCCAGAGTATCCACATCGGAATGCGGAAGATACAATATAGCAAATCACGCTACTTGCCCTTTTATTATACAATAGAATGTATCTCCACGTGTTGGGAGAGGTTTAAGTGACCACAATAGCGAGGGTGTAGCTGGAGATACACAAGTACGCATCTCTAGAGAGGAGGCAATGTCACTGTATCTTTTCTTGGATCATTGAATCGGTTAAGTTCTTTTCTTGGCAACCACACGCCCATCACATGATAGGGGCTTACATGAGAGGGACCGTTTGACCCCTACTGTATGTAACATAGTTCTGTTTGTTTTGTTTTTTGTTGTTTTTGTATCTTTTTAATGCAAAACGCGTGTATAAAGAAATTAATTTGGTCGAATCACTTCTGTACGAATGGTTAGAGTTGACGTAGACTCGTATCTACGTATCTATTGTTTGGAATAACAAAAATTTTCATTTAGTTTCAGTGAATCCGGATGGGAGAGGCAATTTTCTTAATCATTTCAGTTAATCCGGGGAGAGAGATACGGGTTTTTTTTTTTGTCATAGGGGCTCGTATAAATCACACTTAGTAAACAATTTAATCAAGGTCATGACATGTACTATACATGAGATTTGTAAACTTGAGCTTGGATTTTTATTTTTGGGGATGAATATCAGCAATTGACGGCTATAATCACAATTTTGTGCTCTTGACGAATTTAGATAAAATTAAAGATTACTTGCCTACAGGGGCTGGATACATGAACACATATCCAAGTGGTGACTTTCAATTTAGAAAGTTTCGAAAAGCAATTGGAGGCTTTCAAAGGTTTTGTTTATACAGGATATACTAGGTTCCATAGTCCGTAATACACAAGGATCTCTACAAGCAAATCCCGCTATTAGATAGTTGCTGTCTATTGCCTGTTAGAACTGATCTTTGGAGATCCAATTAGGCTGAAATATCGTAAGCAGTTACCACAGATAAACATTGCAGCTTTCGAACAAAAATTGCCCTTATAGAGCAGTAATGAAACGTTGAGGAAGTTGAAGAGTAAGAGTATTCACTGCCTGTACTTCGTGTCATTTCTTGCACTTAAACAAAGTGATTTGGATGATTAGGTGAATAGCAATACTCCAATAGATCAAGGTACGATCTTTCAAAAGTATGTTCAATTGCTTGAATACGCCGACGATATTGACATAATCGGAGTCTGAAAATATAGCGAAACCTACTTTAGTAATTCAAACAAAAAAGCATTATACAATAGATTACATTTCATTAAAAAATATTTTGAAACATGAATTTTGGGATCAGGTTTATTCGGAAAAGGGCTCATCTACTTCATACGCTTTCTTATTTCAATTCTGCAAAAATATATATAATCATGCACTTCTATTGGGTCTACCTAAACCTCCTGTCATGTAGACTTAATGTTTACGAGGTGCCCATACACCCATAGGGAGCAAGGATACGCCTTGCCATCGCTAATCACTCGCTTATATATAATAGTTCGCTTTTATATTATACCAAATCGGAACTGTGTTGTAGGCACAAGTTCCACCCTTGGTATGAGTCGAGGCCTACCCAAAACCTCTTGCTGCTCTTAGGGTCGCAGCACCCAGTACTTCATTTGCAACTCTACAATGGGCTAAACCAAAAAGGAAACCCGTACCCTCGATTTGGGTTTAAACCACAGCCACCATGACGCTCCCACAAGGGGGCCTACCTCTAACAAGTCAGGCCCGGACCGAAATCCGGGGGGCTCCTGACTCCCATGGTACCGTGATTTAAGTCCTGGTATGGACTACCGGTGGTCAAGCCTACCAACAAGACCTATGACCGGCAACTTGTAACTGGTCAAATCGTATCATCCATTCATGCAAAATATCTGGATGTTTTCGATAAGACCAGTTATAGAATAATCTACCCCCGCTTTTTATTAGACAACGTCATTGATGGGCGAAGCCTTGATAATTGGGCGGGGGCCCTCTATTGGGTCTACAACTTAATTCGTGTGGTTTATTAAGAGATGGCGTAACTTGTATTATTCCATTGGAATATGCATTGGAAAGCTACTGTCATTGTACGCCATTTCAGTATATGTCATTCATTTGAAGCGTGAACAACAATAATTTTTTTTCACTCAAATATGTCGAACTTTGTGCCTGAAAAAGTGTTTTTGCGGGGAGTTCTTCTTCATGAAGAAAACTGCTGCCGAAAGTCATCGTATTTTGGTGGAAGTTTATGGTGAACATGCGCTAGCTGAGCGAATGTGCCAAAAGTGGTTTGCACGATTTAAAAGTGCTGATTTTGGCTTGGAAGACGATGAACGTCCTGGGCAGCCAAAAAAGTTTGAAGATGAAGAATTGGAAGCATTACTCTATGAAAATTGTTGCCAAACACAAGAAGAGCTCGCAGAATCTTTGGGTGTCACTCAAGCAGCCATTTCAAAACGTTTAAAAGCAGCTGAATATATTCAAAAGCAAGGAAATTGGGTGCCACATAAACTCAAGCCGAGAGACGTCGAAAGGCGATTTTGCATGTCCGAAATGCTGCTGGAACGCCACAAAAGGAAGTCATTTTTGCATCGGATTGTTACTGGTGATGAAAAATGGATCCATTACGACAACCCCAAGCGCAAAAGATCATATATGAAACCCGGCCAACCAGCCGAATATCCATGGCGCGAAGGTAATGCTCTATATTTGGTGGAATCAGATGGGTGTGCTGTATTATGAGCTGCTAAAACCGGGTGAAAACATCAATGGACAACGCTACCGAACACAATTAATCCGTTTGAAGAGAGCAGTGGCCGAAAAACGCCCGGAATATGCGACCAGAAACGAGGCAATAATTTTCCATCATGACAACGCTCGGCCCCACGTTGCTATTCCGGTTAAGAACTATTTGGAAAACAGTGGATGGGAAGTCTTACCCCACCCGCCTTATAGCCCAGACTTTGCCCCTTCTGACTACCATTTGTTCCGGTCGATGCAGAACGCCCTCACTGAAATACGGTTCACATCAGAGCAGAATATCAAAAATTGGCTTGATTCATTCTTGGCTGCCAAGTCGGCGCAGTTCTTTTGGGATGGGATCCACAAATTGCCAGAAAGATGGGAAAAAGTCATGGCTTCAGATGGGCAATACTTTGAATAATACTATTTTACAAGTTTTTCTTAAATATACGAGGGGCGTTCAAGATATTCTCGGTATCGGGGTGAAGCTGTGGTTGCATATATAAATTGACTTATTTATCAAGTAATACTATTATTTTAGTGCATTCATGTAAAATTTCATATAAATGTGATTATTAATTCGCGTTTTATCTCTAGTTAAACAGAATCATAATGGCAACTGAGACGATGATGGTGAAAATTGAGCATCGCGCTGTAATTAAATTTCTCACTAAGCAAGGAAAAAGTCAAAAAACTATTCATGAAGAGATGGTGGCTGTTTACCAGGGTTCCGCACCTTCATTATCAACTGTGCAAAAGTGGTCAAGTGAGTTCAAGAGAGGCAGAGAGAGCATTGAAGACGACCCCCGCTCCGGCGCCCCGGCTACTGCTTGTACGGGGGAAAGCATCAAAGAAGTCGAAAAACTTATTCTTGAGGATGCCCGAATAAAGGTGAAAATGATGGCAGAGATCACCAAGCTTTCAATTGGTACCATTCACACCATTCTTCATGACCATCTTAACCTTTGAAAGGTCAGTGCAAGGTGGGTGCCACGAATGCTCACAGCGCTTCAGAAAAAAGTGAGAATCGCATGCTGTAGAGAGCTTTTGGAGATGTGTAGTGAGAACGCGGACGGTGTTATGGATCGAATTGTTACTGGGGACGAAACATGGGTCCACCACTATGACCCTGAAAGCAAACAAGAGTCTATGCAGTGGCATAAAAAAGGAACAGACCCCCCGAAGAAGTTCAAAGTCACTCCGTCTGCCGGAAAGCTCATGGCCACAGTTTTTTGAGACTCAAAGGGAATCTTGCTCATTGAGTACAAAAAAAAGGTGAAACCATCAACGCCACATCCTACGCTTCCACTTTGCATAATTTGCGGGAGGAAATTAAAAAGAAAAGACGGGGTAAACTCGCAGCGGGTGTGTTGCTTCTTCATGACAACGCTCCTGTTCACACGGCGCGAGTTTCCAAGGCTGCTGCGCGAGATTGTGGTTTCGAAGAAATCCAACACCCACCCTATAGTCCAGACCTTGCCCCTAGTGATTATTTCCTGTTTCCGGATTTGAAAAAATGTCTTCGTGGAAAAAGATTTTCGGATGATGAAGAACTCAACTCGGTATTTTGCAGAGAAAGAGGAAATTTATTTTTTTGAGGGTTTAAAAAAGCTTATCTCAAGATGTAACAAATGCATTGATGTTAGAGGAGATTATATTGATAAATAAAAACAATTTAAATTGAATCCGCATTTTCCTTCATATCTATACCGAGAATATATTGAACGCCCCTCGTACATTCAAATTTTGAAAAAAAAACCGCACGAAATAAATTATATACCCAATATATCCCTAAAAAAAATCTAATAAAAATAAGTTTCTCAAGCCTTGGATGAATGAGAATAAATATAAAGCTAAAAAAAAAACAACCAAACAATAAAAAATTAAAAAAGTACTACCTTAAACTTTGTAAAGCAAATGCAAATGTTGAATTGACTCGAGAGGTTATACCAGTCTTTAAAAAAGGAGATAAAACAAATATGGCTAAATATAGACCTATTTCAATCCTTTCTACTTTTTCAAAAATATTTTAAAAACTTATGGTCAATAAAATTACTCCTGTTCTAAATAAAATAGGATTTTTTAGCGATAATCAATTTGGGTTCCGTTCGGGGAAGTCAACCGAAGATGCAATTCTTAGGCTATGCAGCCAGCTTTATGGCAGCTTAAATAATAATAAATCTACTATGGCCCTCTTCATTGATATGACAAAAGCGTTTGACTTGGTTGATCACCATATACTACTAGGCAAATTATATAGTGAAGGGTTTAGAGGGGTGATTTTTCAATGGTTGAAATCTTATTTAAAAGAGAGAGTTCAAAAAGTTATTATAAACGGCACACAAAGTGAAACTCGGATTTTAAAAAATGGAGTACCACAGGTATCTGTACTCAGCCCTTTGTTTTTTTAGTATACATCAACTCAATCTTTGAACTCCAGTTACACGGTCTTTCGACGGCATTTGCAGATAATATATTATATCATTTACCTCTCAGTCAAATTCTGATTTTAATTGTATTTTACAAATTGAAGAGGACTTAGAAATTTTAAGAACTTGGCTTTCGAACCATAAACTAATAATTAGTGAAAAAACTGAATTCATAACTTTTAAAACCTCCTTTCATCCAGTTTGTAATTACAACCTGTTTTTTCATGCTTCGAATTGTAGGCAATTTAGCTTTCCAATTCATGATTGTGGTATACGCAACTTGCAACATAAAAACTATTGTTCTGATTCGTGTTTCAAAATCAATTTAGTGAAGAATTTCAAATATTTCGGTGTCACAATTGATTCTTACTTTAACTGGAAAGACCATAGTAAAAATATTAAAAATTATTTGATGCTTATAACACGAAAAATGTATCTCTTAAAGAGATTTTGCTCTAAAAAATCCTGAAAACAATATATTATGGCCTTGCGCACTCTAAACTACAGTATGGGTTATCTAGTTGGGGTGGTTCCTATGCAAATACTTTCAGACCTTTAATATTCGAATAAGCATCTTATTCGAATAATCTGCAACAAAAATCGTTATACTAAAAGTTGGTCATTATCCAAGGAATTGCAAATTCTACATATGAGACATCTTTATATTCACACATTACACACCACCGTGTGGCGCTTCCATTGTTCCGATTTGATCTGTTGTTGACATTCCGTCTAAATCTTAGCGTCATAGCTTGACATTTGCAAAAGTTACGTAGCCAAGAGTACATCTATCTCAGTGTGTGTTGGCGATTTTTTACAATTTTACTCGTAAAAATGGATTTAAATTTGCAACAACGAACTTGTACTCGTATTAAATTTTGCGTAAAAAACGGATTTAATGGTGCACAAACGTTGGAAATGTTGGAAAAGTGTTTCGGCAACGATTCTCTAAAGAAAACGGTCATGTACCAGTGGCACGAGAGGTTCAAAAGTGGTCGTAAGTCAATCGAAGATGATGAACGCAGTGGCAGACCATCGAAAACCGACGAAAACATTGATGAAGTACGAGTAAAAGAAATGTTGGTCAATAACCGCAAATTAACCATCAGAGAAATAGCGAAGGACTTGAACATTGTCTATAGATCGGTCCAGGACATTTTGCTTAATGATTAGGGTTTCCGTCGTGTAGCAGCAAAGTTGGTGTCAAAAGACCTCAATTTCATGCAAAAAAGAGACCGTGTTCAGCGAGGCTGAATCCGATCCCACATTCATCAAAAGGATGATTACTGGAGACGAGACGTGGGTTTATGAGTACGACACGCAATCCAGACATCAGACAACTGAATGGCGTTCACCAAATGAGCCGAGACCAAAAACACCAATTTTCAGTCAAAAAAGAAGGCAATGCCCACGGTTTTCATGGATTACAACGGTGTAGTGCATCATGAATTTTTGTCAGAAGGCCAGCCAGTAAACGCCCAAATAACGTTTGCGTTAAGCAATTCGCCGGAAGAGACCAGAATTGTGGGCAGAAAACTCGTGGATTTTGCACCATGATAACGCACCGTCGCACAGTGCCATCTTTATTTGTAATTTTTTGACGAAAAATGCAACAAATACCTTCCCACAGCCACCGAATTCACCTGATTTGGCTCCCTGTGACTTCTTTCTGCTCAATCGAGTTAAAAAAACACACTACGGGGAAGTAATGGGAAAATCGCAGGAAGCACTGATGGACATACCGAAAAGCGAATATAAAAAATGTTTCGAGGATTGGATCAAGCGCTGGCATAAGTGTGTTGCAGTCGATGGGGACTACTCTGAAGGGGACAATATATGTAGATTTAGACGAATAAACTTGTGTATTTCCAATTTTATGAATACATTCCGGGAACTTTTTGATCAACTTAGTACTTCCAGTTGGACATAGTTTGTGAGCAGAAGCACATCCAGGTCTAACAATTGGATTTCTCGAAAGTTAATTGCACGGATTATGTTGTGAGGTAGGTTGACAAAGATACCATATTTCTACTGAGAAGCTGTAAATCATTATCGGTGATTATGGTGATGTTACTATAGCTAAAAGCCAGAGTGCGTAAATTGGGTAAGTTAAGCTTCCAATCGTGGAAGATGTTACTAATTGAATTGTTTCTCAAATTTAAAGTTCGAAGTTCCCGCAAGGCTTGAAATGGTGAGCTGATTTCAATTTGAGAGTCGGGTTCAAACACCACGCTGCGCTGAGGCTAATTTGATTGTTTTCCATGTTGATGACGGTCAGTTTTTTAGTGTGAGATAAAGCTCCATCACTGATGCTGAGCAGATTATTGTTGTCCATGTAGAGTACTTCTAAGTTCACCAAGAAATTAAAGATGTCACTAGAAATGTTCTCCAATTGAATGTTGGACAGGCGCAAAAGCATTAAATTATGCGTATTTTGAAATATATCATCGGGTACGCTGGTCAAATGATTATTAGTGAAATCCAAATCGAATTTGCAAAGAGCTATACAACTAAAACGAACCGTGGCCGTGGTGTAGTGGTACTAGCAATCGCTTCTTGGAAACTACCGTTCTTCCTGGTCCAGCTAAGTCCCGACAGCAAACTGGATGGTCTAAGGAGTGTAAAAGTCCTAGACTACCAGGTTGTACACTGGGAAAAATTAAAGAGGAGCGAAAACATTTTACAATGTGTTCGCTGCCAAAGGTTCGGGCACGCCGCGTCGAACTGCGAAATGCAGCCTCGATGTGTGAAGTGCAGAAAGAACCACAAATCCGAGGAATGCGCTCTAGGTAAGGAGGGAGCGTCTGAAAAAAGCCAACTCTCTTGTGCTTTGTGTAGGAACACGGAACACACCGCAAACTATCGGGGTTGTCCCAAATTCCAATACATAAAGCGAGTAAATCTGGCTCGGCAGCAGAAAGTGGAAGTTAAACGTCCACTCGTGCAGGCACAAACACCAGCCGTTACTCCCCACGTTACCTACGCCCAAATGGTGGCAGGTAGGGGAAATACGGTACAACAAGCAAAGGTAGCTTCTCAGGCCCCAGCGCCTAGAGCACCGGAACCTGTACCTGACATGCTGGCTATCTTGCTCTCTATTCAGGGGCAGATGGCTCAGCTTCAGCGTCAAATACAGGAACAAGCTAAGCGGGTAGATCAAATATACGCGCTGCTGCCGGGCCTAACGCACCTCCAGTCGTAATGGGTACGTACATGGCGGAGCAAACCCTGAAGGTCCTTGCAGTGAATGTTAATTCACTGATTAGGTTCGAACGAAGAGCCACACTGTTTAAGTTGCTTAAAGACCAAGCCCCTGATGTGCTTTTGGTTAGCGAAACTAAGCTGACCAAAAGAAACAAAATGAGGCACAGAAGATATAAAATATTACGAAGAAACCGACCCAACTCCATTCAAGGAGGAGGTGTTGCAATCTTTGTTAGAAAAGGACTGCGTTTCAAAAGAATATACAGTCGTGTAGTACGTAGGTTCCAGGTGCTGGAAGCATGCGTCATGTACATCCCTCTCTGTAGTGGAAAGCGGTTATACATGGTGTCTGTTTATGCACCTAAAGCTACTCAATCCACCTTATTCATCTCAGAGCTCGAGACACTTTTTCGATTCATAAGACTGGAATTGGAGGAGAACTATTTTATTATCGGCGGAGATTTCAACGCCAAACATAGAGGTTGGGGAAATAATACACCAAATACTAGAGGGAACCTACTGTTCAATTGGTGGGGTCAACACAGCATAATGTATCGACTCGGCCTCAAGGCGACGGATAGTCCGTCGTTTCCCAGACATGGTTCCTATTTGGACCTCTTGCTGTTCGACACACGAATACACCTGACATGCACTAACCAACAAACTACAAACTGTCTACGCACTTTCGTGTATGACAGTGACCATTGCGGTCTCAGCACCGAAATAACTGTTCCCAACGAAACTGCGGAATTGGAGGAGTTTGTTCAAAGGTATTCCTACAATTATAGTAGGGTGCGTTGGACACATTTCTCCAGAACGCTGACGAGAGCACTCTCCTCGAATTCGCTCTACCCACCGTCCAATAGAAATCTGTCAAACCAGGAGATTGACAGGTATCTAAAACTAATGGACGAGACAATTAAACGAACTATGAACAAAACGATACCTCGGTATCAACACACTGACGAAGAAGACTTATTCCGCAACGCAACTATTGACGCACTGCACCGACATAAAAGTAGACTGCTGTCAAGACTAAAAACCTTGTACAGACAGTTTACTGACAGACATAACCCGGAGATCATAACATTGAAGTCGTCGATCAAATACCTCCAAACACCAAAATTCGGTCTGTAAACATCAGAAACCCGAATATCTTCCCGCAAATAAATAAAATTTTTAGGAGCAAAGATCAAAACGATCTTTCGTGTCTTAAAATCGCCCGAACGACGAATAACGAACAAATACTTGTAGCAGCAGGTATCGATCCAAATGAGGCAGTTGATGATGACAACTTCTTTGTTATCGAGGATCCGCAGGAGAAAGTAGAGGCTATAGGAGCGACTTTCCAGGAAGTGTACAAGGCGAATGACATCATTGGCCCCAACCACGACCTGGAAAATCGAGTCCTTGTGCACAATTTCTACCTTCGAAACGAAATAGTGAACTGGCGATTCGAGAGCTCGGGTTTCACCCAGTTCAGTGACGACAATATGGCAAATAATGTCATCACCAACGAAAGGGTATTACCACCGTTCATTTCGAAGGAAGAGCTCCAAACGATCTTCGAATCGCTTAGAAGTAAGAAATCAGTGGGAACCGATGAAATACCGAACATTGTGCTTCGACATCTCCCACTAGAAGCGGTGGACATTTATACCACCCTGTTTAATAATGCAATGAATAATGCACATTATCCAGCGCATTGGAAAACTGCGGTGGTACATCCCATTCCCAAAAGGGATAAAGATACTTCCAATCCGGCGAATCTCCGCTCGATCAGTCTTCTTCCAAACATCAGTAAGGTTTTTGAGAAGGTGATCAATAGAGTCCTGACTAAGTGGGTTGAGGACAAACATATAGTTCCGGATAATCAATTCGGTTTCAAGTCGGGGCATGATATCATTCATGCTGCGTCCAAACTGGTTTCTGATATCCAATGGAACAAAGGCAAGAAACAGTGCACTGGTGCCTGCCTGATTGACTTGGAGAAGGCCTTCGATACCGTATGGTTAGAAGGACTCTTTTTCAAACTGGACAGGATGGGCATTAGTAAACCACTGCTGTATATTCTCTTTGATATGCTCTCCAGTAGACAGTTCATCGTGAAGAATGGCGATGTGACTTCTGCTGGAATATTTAACATTAAGAACGGTCTGCAACAAGGTGCGGTGAATTCGCCGATCCTATTCAACATTTACACAAGTGATCTGATAGATTCACTTCACCATGCCATAGCGTACGCAGACGACTTAATCGCGTACAGATCAGGTCCAAAGATTGAGGTCATTAACATACTTTTGCAACGTGACTTCGATAAAATTAAGCGATATTGCGATGACTGGAAGTTGAAAATCAACTTTCAGAAGTCGGAAACCATTTTGTTTAGGACGCCTTTGTCTGGGGCCTCTAGGGATACCAGAAAGAATTGGCGAAAGTTCTCTATCGTCGGACAACATGGACAGCCACTTGCTTGTCGAAATGTAGTCAGATACCTTGGGATCTGGCTCCAGATGGCAGTGCGGAGCGTCTCCGGTTCAGTAGGGCGGTAGTTAGTCGCGACATGAGGGATGTTGCTCGGCAGCACCAACAATTTTGGTGGCTATTGGAAGGAGGGGAAGGTTCGTCGTCGAATTCCTCAAGTTATAGATAGCTTCATGTGAAGCATAGTCGGTCATCTGTTTATTTGGTTAGCCATGGCCGGCTTACATAGTTTTAGGTAGATTAAGTTAGATTTAAGGGAAAAAAATAAAAAATAAAAACTTAAATACACAAAAAAAAATTAAAAAAAAAAAGAAAAAAAAAATTATATTAGAACAGATGTGGGTAACACAGTCTGAAATAAGGTGTAGTTTAAGTTTAAGTTTAAGTAGGATTAAGTAGGTTAAGATTTATTTTTAGGTAGTTTATAGGTTTAGTTTTTAAGTTTTTATATTATAACAAAAAAAAAGTCCTTATACTAAGTTTTTTTAAATTAAAATTCATTTTCTTAGTTTTAGTGTTAATATATGTAAAAACAAAAATAAAAATAGACTGTAAGCAACGTAGAAAGACAAAGATTTAAGTATTATGTTTAACCTAGAGTGCCCGCATGGGGCCAGTAAGTTATAATAAGATTACTTTTAAGTTATTTAAGCTAATTTTTAAGCGTTTTTTTGTATAGCATGTAAGAGTTAATTAATGAAGTCCAATAAAAATGCATTAAAACTGAAAACTAGCAATCGCTTCTCACTCCGAGGGTCAAGGTTCGAATCCTAGCCACGACAAAGTCATTTTATGTAATTAGAACTCAGTCAGAAAAATCTGCGTGTGAAGGCATAATAACACTGACATGTAGATATGGCTGTTGTAGGGTTTTCATGCACAAATCAACCGTTAAAAAAATTCACAACCGGAATCATTCCGAGTGAAGAAAATCTCTCCGTCCTATTCGGACTCCCACCCCTGGAGAGCCAATATCGAAACCAAACACACCTGAGTTTCAAACCACTACATCACAACAATGCTTTCCTTTCTCCTCCTTCTAACTTTCCGCCAGCGCCCTGGCCAACAGTAAAAGGGTATCATAACCCCTTAGGCGCGCGTAAATTATAAACTAAAGAACAATAGGGAGAGATTTTTATTTTCGGCAAATAATCCAACGGGTAGCTGTTGAAAATAGTTTGCATTGAGATTAATGTTGAAGAGATTCTTAAGTAGTGAGAACACATCTTAATGGAAGGTGACAATATTGTTTGCACTTAAATCGAGATCGGTTATCGAGTTATCGACTCCTTCGAAGGCTTCCTTTCTAAGATTTGTCAAATTGTTGCACCATAAATTCAAGTGAATAAGTTTCTTCTGATTTTTAAAGATTCCAGGTGGAAGTTCTTGTAGATAGTTATGCCCCAATTCGAGGAAATTAAGATCGAATGCAGATCTTACCATAGAAGATTCTTAAGACCGGCAAAAACGTCTTCTGATAGCATAGGTAGTCCATTGGAACTTAGTCTTAAACGATCAAGGTCTTGTAGACCACGGAAATGAAGACGTGACAACGATCCATGGAGTTCTCCACTTTCAAGTCTTTGGAGAATCTTTTGAATTGGTTGTACGAGTGGAAGTGGACATTGTCGTATTTGCACCATTGGATTATTGCCAATGTTCATCATTGGTAGAAGATTGAATTCTGTTGGAACTGTGTGATGGCAGTCGATTTGCACATGATTGTTTTGTCGTATGCGAACCATTATTTTTGATTCCATTTATTGTCCAGGACAGGCAATTTCCAAGTCACTTAGTACAGGCGAACAGTGATACTGTGACGTGATGGACACTTCTTGACAATCTTCACGCATTTTTATTGTAAGTGCGTGATGTGATGATGAACTTATTGTTGTTAGATGGGCAATGCTTAGTAGGAAGAAAGTGATGATGGCCAGCAGACTACTGTCCTTGTAGCGACCCTGCGTCATTTTGATTAACTTTTTCGAATTAATTTCTTTTTCAAGTGACAACGTCGCAAAGATGGTTGGTTGACTGGTTGTTGGATTCAGCGTTTCAAACTGTAAACTATTTTTCAGTTTAAAGCTTTACGGAGACCAACCTTTTATGCAAAACTGGTTTGTTTAGTTTTTTGCCTCATTGTTGTCTATCCATGATTTTCCACCAAATGGATGATAGTACGCCTAAGATGTGGAGATTTTTTTGCCTGGCTTCCGGCAGCGTTTGAAATCATACAACGGACGAGCTGCATTTATCTTTCTATCTTTCTATGTTATGAACTGCGTCCGATCTGATTATATGTCAGAGAATTATTCGCTTTTAGAAATCCACTTCTAGATCCTATTAGATAAAAACCGCACATACACTTTCTAGTGGATTCAGCTTTCCACACGACTGTTTCGAGTATATTCACGATACGCCACTTCACCAATAGCTCGTTGCAATGACAACGAAAGTGATGCTGTCAGTCATAGGAAAATTCGCGCTTTTAATTACCTGCATCTGAGAGATGTCACCCCGGGTATGGATACGTCATGCACGATAAGTATTTTTTGTTTTTCAAGTGACTTCGGCTGCAAGTGTTGACAATGTATTTTTTTGGATGTTGCCTGTTGGAACAATTAGGCTGAAATATCGTAAGTATTTACCACAGATAAACATTGCAGCTTTCGAACAAAAATTGCCCTTATATAGCAGTACTGAAAGGTTGAGCAAGTTGAAGAGTAAAGGTATTCACTGCTTGTGCCTCGTGTCATTTCTTGCACTTAAACAAAGTGATTTCGATGATTAGGTGAATAGCAATACTCCAATAGATCAACTCACATAAATTCCGCTATCAGGCAGAGCAACCCATTCAATATTGACAATCCAAGTCAAGAATTCCGTCCACCCGATCAAAATGAAGTGAGGATACCAATATCTAAACTGAAGTGGAACAAGTCTGCCGGGCCGGACGACCTACCCGCCGAACTATTTAAGGCAGCTGGAAATGACTTGGTAGAGAGCATACACCAACTTATTTCCAAGATTTGGTCGAATGAATGCATGCCTGATGAATGGAACACCAGCATCGTTTGCCCCGTTCACAAGAAAGGAGATCCTCTAAACTGCGCCAACTCCATCGCAAACATCGCATATAAGGTCTTGTCTGTCGTATTATGCGAGCGCCCGTTTGTCAACGACCTGACTGAACCCTATCAGTGCGGTTTTAGACCCGGTAAGTCGACAATTTAACAAATATTCACACTACGGCAGATTCTAGAGAAAACCCAAGAAGTTCAGATCGATACTCATCACCTTCTTATCGATTTTAAAGCCGCTTATGGCAGCATCTACAGGGACGAGCTATACAAAGTTTAGTTTTGGCATCCGTGCCATCCTGCACAAGCAGGAGAAAGCTCGCTGCTGCATCAAGGTCGATAACGACCTTACCGAGACATTTGATGTCAAAAAAGGATTTAAGCACGGCGACGCGGTGTCATGTGACTTCTTCAACATTAAACTTGAAAGAATTGTGCAAAACTCACAACCCAACACACTAGGTACGATCTTTCTAAAGTCTGCTTGAATATATATGCTGTCAACAAGGAGGGCACCCAACATCGAAGAATCGGCCAGAATGTCACAATCGACAGCTATAACTTTGAGGTAGTAAGGGACCTTGACTATCTCAGACCTGCTATCACATCTGAGAACGACATTCCTTGAGAAGTCAAACGAAGAACAACGCTTGCCAATCGCTGTTTCTTTGGGCTTAAAAGGTCGTCTTCCGAACAAACAGGAAACTCTATGTAATCTCAACCCTGCTCTATGGATCCGAAGCATGCACCCTTTCTAAAGCGCATGGAGATATCTTTGGTCGTTTCGAGAGAAATATTCTTCGTAAGATATTTGGTCCCGTATGCGTTGACGAGTTCTGGAGGAGACGATTCAACGATGAACTCTACGAGGTGTACAGCGACATCGACCTATTCAAAAAATTGCGCATTGGGTGATTAAGATGGCTGGGACATGTAGAGCGAATGAGCACCAACGCTCTAGCCAGCAGAATCTTCGACTCCAATCCGGAAGGACAACGCAGTAGAGGAAAGCCTCGCCTTAGGTGGCATGCGCAAGTGGATGGTGACCTCAACCAACGTGAAGTGCGCAACCAAAGGCAGTTAGACAAAGACTGCCAAGTTCACTCCGGACTGTAGCGCCGTGTAAGTAAGTTCAGATAAAGAGATAAATATGAGATTCCTCCAGATACACGGCAAAGATTTTCTATGATAAAATTTAATCTTCAGACTTAAACTGAAGGTTGTGAGTTGCAGGACGGAATCTTTATGGTAAAGTGAACCTCTTCTATATTTCCATTAGGTACCTCTACACCTCCTTTCCCTAAAACATTGCTCCTGTTAGATTTTTGTAATTCTTATGGGTTGAGAATGCAAAATGGGACTAGCTCGTCAGATATGGGTGGTGAATTTATTTTTGCAAGGAAGCTCGGTAATAGATTATAGTCTCGTTGGTGGCAAATGGAATGATCACGTTATCGATTTCAAAGTTGAACATGTCCCGTCTTCGGACCACCTTCCTATAGTTGTGACTTTTGGACAGATGGCGTTGGAACAAAAAGAAAGCAGACCTATGATGCTATTGCCTAAACTTAAATGGAATCCGGTTAAGGTGACAGAGTATCAAGTTAAGCTTTGCATATCTCTTCGAGGCCAACACGTATGCAACTTAAGCCAGTTAGAGGAAGCCATCAAAGCGTCTTATTCGATCTCTTCCCCAAGGAATGCTAGGAAAGGTGGTACGACTCCTTAGTCTGACCTCGAATGTAAAAAAGCCAGGCAGTTATTGTTTGCTTGCCTAAGAGCATATCGTAGTTCAAACGAGGGTTATTTCAAAAACCTTTATTTGCAGCAAACACAGAGCACAAGTTATTGTATACACGGAAAAAATCAACATTTTTGACTAGCCCATTGCTAGAATGCGAGAGAATTTTGGAACTTGGTTAGGAAGAATTTAAACATTCATCATGGACTATGCTCTAATCTTCTAGCAAAGCATTTTTAGAATTTATTAAATCCAGTAGAAGAAAGAATCAATTTTCACTACGCAGCCTCTGTTGCTGACTGCGAAATTGCACCTCGTGCTACCCCGTTTGGAATTTAACCCTCAGCAGTAAAATGCAATATCTGCAAACGTTTATGAAATACAATTCACTTAGGCTTCTAATCTTCCAATAAGCAAAAATGGAATAAAAATGGCGCTTTTTCCGAAGTGTCAAATAACACATTCGGCCGTAGGTTAGTTTGTTTTGATTTTGAGTATCCCTGTTCGTTTAGAAGTTCAAGCAGCCGACGTTTACAAATATTATATTAATTTAACGATGCAACTTTTCAAAGTCCCCTGATTCCGCTAATGAATTGTTGGATGCGGTCATAACACAGCAAAAGATTACTGGAGCATTGTTTAAGCTTAAGGATGAAAAAGCAGTTGGTTCTGATGGAATCCTAGCCGAATTTTATAAATATAACACCACAGAGTTCATCGGTTGACTTACGCTTATATACAATAATGTGTTGGAAACAGGATCGATACCGCAAGAATTCAAAGAATCCATAATTTTCCCAATACATAAAAAAGGAAGTTTGTCAGAGCTATCCAATTATTGAGGCATATACTTCTTAAATGCTTGCTACAAAATTTTCATGCTTATTCTACAGTGACGTCTGAACACATGGATCAACGATAATAAGCTCTTGGAAGAGTACCAGGCAGGTTTTAGACCAGGCTATTCAACGATTGACCATATCTTTGTTTTGAAAAGTCTTGCGGATTCATTTCTCAGCAAAAAGAAGAAGTTATATGGGTTTTTCGTGGACTTCAAGTCCATGCCATGAAATAACCATTTCAGTGGCAATTCCTCCTCAGCGTGTGGCAGTATATTGTTTTCAAGTATACTTTTATAAATAAGTCGGTCCATAATTCCATCTATTTTATATTTCCGACCAATTTCATGTCCAGAGAAAGATCTTCAAGCCATAATGTTATCTCCTCCATGCTTCACAATGCCTTTTAAGTATCGAGGATCCAATGCTTCATTGATTGGCCGGCGAAGCCATCTGACCGCTGGATTCGTCGGAAGTATCGTTTTCCACTACGATACTGTGTAGAAATACTTAATATGGTCATTTGTAAATTGCAGTCTTGCTCTTTTGTTTTTGGCTGAAATAAATGGTTTCTTTGCGATTCTGAATGATAAAAGGCCACCATCAACAGCTCTCCGATAAAGTGTATTGGCGCTAACTTTTGTACTAAGCTCGTTTTGTAATTCCCTTGATGACATAAAGGGATTACCCTTTACCGTCCTAATGATCATTTTGACTTCCCCGTATGAGGTAACTCTTAGCCTACCACCTCGGCTTATCACCGATTTTCGGATTGAATACCTTTTGGATAATTCAGATTGTGAAATGTCACTTTTACAGTGTGTTTGACAAAAGCGTGTTAATCGTAAAAATTTTTGGTTTCCCTTAGAATTATTCCTCGTCTAATCCGCAGTCAAATTTTACTTTAGTTGGATCTAGTTTTTGCTAATCCACGGGGACCAAAATTATCCGTTACAGCTGCAGAAAAGTATCTCAGAAAGTCAAAGAGTTTTGTGAGGAAGTGGGTGAAACCATTTAACGAACATGGAAACGTTGACGATTTGTCAGAACGGGGAAAAACAGAAATCAATTCAAAAGCCATTAAAGACCAAGTGCTTAAAATGTTTAAAACAAGACAAATGTCATTAGAAAAAGGTCACTAGGTTTCCATCTTCGGTGTTTGCAAAATTATCAGAGAAAACGATTTTAATTTCAAAGCTCTTGCGGCCAAGCCTTTATTAACCGAAAAAGGCTTGAGTGGGCTCGCCGTTATAAAGAGATTGACTGGACCAAAATTATTTTCACTGACGAAGCTTCATTTGTTTTCAACAATCCCTTGAGACGTGTGTGAATTGCTCACAGTTAACAGTGAAACATACGGCGAAAGTCCATGTTTATGGCTGTCTTTTTGCGGCTGGAAAATCGGTGACCATTACCGGGAATCTCAATGCTCAAAGAATGTTCCAACTGTGCGAGAAAGAATTGCTAGGATCCCCTGAAATGCTATTCGGACGTGGATAAGCCCCTACAAGACGACATAGATCGTAGTCGTATCTGTCAGGGCTTCAAAGAGAGAAATGACGTCGATGTGTTGGATTGGCCAGCTCAGTTTCCAGATGTCAATCCGATTGAAAACGTCTGGAGACTTATGAAGCAAAGGGTTAAAGGAAAAAATGTAGTGACAATAAAACAGCTTAAACTGCTTTTAAAAAGAATTTGATGACAATTACCGCAGGACTACGCAAAAAAATTGGCTTTAAGTTGTCGACAAAGGTGTGAGGCGATAATTGGGAATGGAGCAGACTGGACAACATACGAGTATTAAGTACATTACATAGTAGGGGAAATATTAAAAGCTTTAAAATAAATAATTTTGTTTCCCTAAGTCAAGCAGTTGTTTTCTTTTAAATCACACGATTTTGTCAAACACACTGTACGAGTATATTCGCTATTAATTTTTTTCTTCAATCTCATTGGAGTATCTATTTCTGGTCACTTTAAATAAAATTTAGGGAACAAGATCTTTAGATCTTGCTGCAGCAGACGCGAATGATATGAGTAGTTTGGTCAAAGTAACAGTTTTCTAGACCGGAGAACTTTAAGGAAAAGCCAATTGAATTGCCTTTGTTCGGCCAGCTGAAAAGTAAAGTGAATTCAATTGGATGTCTGTATTTTTTTAATGCTGTAAAATTGTTGCTATTGGCAACATTTTTTTTTTTAACTTTGGAATAAATTTATATGAAATGTATCGCAAAACACGGACTTGCGATTTTAGTTGCTTTAGTTTTGGCCAACACTGTATATATTGACACAATGGTGAAGAGAGGCCTGAGTGGTTTGCCCAAGCTTGTTTGCTTTGTTAATTGATGATCTCGTAAGCTACTTATTGTGTGGCATCGAATACGCGGGTCATATAATCAAGGCTCTGCTATTTACAGACGATTCATTCAGCTAATGATCAGCCGGTTTTCCCAAGATTGCGAGCCTTGGAATCTGGTAGTGAATTTGGAGAATTCAAAATTATGATTTTTAAGAACGGGGGAGGCAGAAACTCTGCAAATGAAAAATGGTATTTTAATGGTTAGACGGTAGAGATTGTTAAGGAATTTAAATATCTCGGGGTTTATGGAGAAGCATCTGAAGGAGAAGCTGACATAGGCTAAAAGCGCAATCTGTGCATCGTAGAGAAGATGCTTGTGTAATAAAAGTATTGAACACAATAGCAAATTCCGGGTTTTTGAGGCGGGGTATCGGAATCAATTTTATTTTACGCAGCACAAATATGGAAAGTGAAACAATATGAAAATATAGAGAAGATCCTCAGCTACTACCACCAGGATTGTCACCCCTCTTTATTCGTACCCTTACAATACAAATTGATTATATGCTTAAGATTATGAAGATGGAAAATCATCGGCTTCCGAAGATAGCGGCCCTGCAAGTCATACATGATGAATCGAGCTGGTATGCTGAATGCGGCATGGACTTAAGTCTAGATAGTTTGAACTGTATTCGCTGGATGGCTTTACTATACGAGTATCAGCTTATTTCATCAGTGGATTTGAAGAACAGAGAAAGATTTCTGAGCCACGCCAACGAATTGCTCCACAGAGCCATATATTCTCAACTTAACCACAATTTGGAAGAAAGGAATTATTTTCGAGATAAAAACAGCGTCGATGAAATAGCAATGATGGTCAGGCTACGGGGAGAGCTGATACATATAAACTTTATTACTCAGAGAGAAGATTTACCCATCTAGTGCTCTTTGTGTAACTTGGATGAAAGGGAAGATATTATCCACTTCATGGGGAAATGTCCTATTTTAAAAGAAATAAGAAGGATCACTTTGCGATCCAGTTTTTTGACGGAAAAAGAAGCTATATCTCTTCTAAACAAAATCGAAGTTAAGAAACTATACCAATACTGCAATTTGGCTCTAACCTATAAGGACCGTGTAATTAGCGAATGTTTTTAAATTTCTCGAATCCTCGTTTATTAAGTTTTGTATTTATCAATATAAAGTAATTTTCGCATTTGTTTTAATGGAGTATTAAGTTTTCAAAGTATTACATGCGTAAAAAATTATGTTTTGTCAACTAGGCAGACGGCTGATACTGAAGCTCTTGTTGCAAAAATCTGTGGGTTATCATCTTGAAAATGTCTTTTTTACAGAAACCCCTCACAACTACTTTACTCCGGCCACCAATAAAATGCTTCTCGCCACTGAGGAAGAAAAATTAAATTCAAAAAATAACGAACATGTGACGACACAACCGGAAGCCATTTCTTAACTTTCATGCGAAAGTAGCGCCAAAGCTCACAGCATCGGATTTCTTTCTCAGCTGCAGATGCAAACTTGTGAAGCTCAAAGCTTTTTCAGCTTATGCATCTGAACTCTGAAGCGCACGCGGCAACTTTCACATCTTACCGTTAAATTTTGAAAAATCTTTCAGAAAGCACTCGCAATCTATGGATACTAGATAGAGGATTATGAAATTTTCCCACAAACCGCTAAACAACAAAAAAAAGTCTCGTGCAATTCAAAACAAACAAATCAATTTGCTGCGGATTAAACCATCATCAAAACAAACAAATCCAACCGAATGTTCAGTGAATAGGTACTTCAGCGGAAGCGGCAGCACTTTCCCAGTAGAGATTGCCCTGCACCAACCAACCACAAGCGCATCCTTAAATATTTACAAATCAATCAGTTCCGGGATGAAGAAATTCGCGCACTCGTTCCGTTTCTTCTGAATTGTATCAGCGATTTACTCAAGGGTGTGCTTATGCGATCCAGACTTTCGGTACATCTTTGTGTGGCACCAGCCTCTAGCTTCAGGGTTGATTTGTAGTAATTCGTGTTGTCCTGGCCGGGGCCAGGGAGGATATACCATACATACAAGTAGCATACGTTCGGTCACGTGTTGCATGACGTTTTCAATTGCGGGTTGTGGCCAATGTCATTTGCACAAAGCGACACAACAACCCAAAATGGTTAACGACATGAACGAAGCCCACACTAAACTAGAAAGGGGTGTCGCATCCGTTTGTTTGAATCGGGATTCGGCTTCAGATTCAGATGCACAATCGCGGCACAGGCAATTATCACCGGAAAATTACTAGCGTGGAAAATTACATGTTGATAAATTGGCTGGAAGATGTTAGGTTGCAGTTGCAAATAGAGGGAGCAATGCTCCGACAAAAGGGGTAGATTTTGATTTTGCAATTGAATTTGGTACATTTCACTGGCTTACACGGGGAATCCTATGAATCCCAGGATCAGATGAATATGTTGTCAGATAGTGAAATGTTGTTTTTCTCATGGGATCTACTTATTGACATTGTGTTTGCTTTGTGTGGAGAGATAAAATAGAGTAAAGAAGATCCTCTGGAGGAGTCTTTAGTTCGGAATGTTCATGTCTGTCTGTCTTTTTTGTGTCCTTTAGTCCTGAAACTTATACTGAACTACAAGATACCTCAGCAGAAGAGACATAATCTGCAGAAAGGATAACAACTGCAGAAAAATTGAAGTCAAAGCAACAACGACAATCAATTCAAGGTATTCCAGAGGTGCTCTTGAAACTTCATCAGATCCTGGTTGAGGCTTGGTCAGGTGGAAAATTCTTGCAGCCGGTGTCAAGAGGCTGTCTTATGTCAGAGCTTGGTGCAGTATTTGACTCCAACTATGAAGAGCGTAGGAGTGTGGCATGTGAGTGTGAGGCACCAGAACGCATCGTTTACTATGCTTCTGATCAAAATAGTAGCATCCTGAATTCAACTCGACGTTTTAAGCCTAGGTAAACTTTCTGGGGACGTAAAAGTCCAATCTGTAGAAGATGACAGTCACTAAGTGTCAAGTACGATGGATTCTACAAAGTCTCAGAAAACAGTTTTTTTTTTTCTAAAATTTGTGCCCGCTCAAGGTATTTGGAGTGCCGTTTAAACGCTTGCACATAGCGCGAGTGAAGGAAAATTAGGAAGTAAAGAAAGAGAGAAACCAATGCACGTTGGTTTTGAATGTTTGAAAGTTATAATGACCAGGAAATAAAGAGCTCGACAGGGCATTCCACAAGCGAGTTGTACTAATCACAATGTACATTGACATGTGTACATGTACGTGACCGGTGTTATGGTTAAAGGTGTGAAGGGACGAAATGTTACCGGCAATTCCAGTGGAGCACTGACTGTGAAAATAGTGATAGAACAATACAAGGCGGGAGACATTACGACGGTGTTCAAGGGTGTTAATTGATTGTGTAATATTAGCAGCACCTATAAGCTTAATCAACGGCCGGAAACCGCATAGGCTCGTATGCGCATCGGCGTACTTTGCTGAAGACTCTGAGGATGTGCCTCCCACACCAGTACGGAAACAAGCAAGTAAACTTTATCATCGGTTCCGACGCCAACGCACACAATACGATTTGGGGCAGCTGTGTTAAAAAAACAAACAGGTGAGTCACTTCTATATAGCAAAGCCTAGGTATACTAAATAAGGGAAACAAACCCACAGAAAGTCTTATAGAAAGCCTATAAGAGGGGAAGTCCTAGACCTCACTCTATCGTTTCCATTTCTACAAAATACGGTGGAAGGCTGCCACATGTCCGAGGTCGCATCTTTATTAGATCATATGCACATTATGTTCAACATAAGATGTAGCAACGAACACGCGCCGGTCCGATATGACAACAAACTTACGAACTGTAGGACATGTCGCGAAAATTTATCGGTCAAAGGGGTATTGTTGCCGTACGCGGCGCTAACAATAGTGGACGCAGATGAGACACAATTCCAGCTAAACGATATCATTGTATCGTCTTTCAAAAACAGCTGTTAGGTGGAATGAAAACCTAGAAGCTATTCCGAATAGAGTGAGGAAGCTTTTCAACAAAGCCAAACGCCCGGGAACAATGTTCTCGCTATTTGTCAATAGATGGCTGCAGCAGTAGGTGCTGGTCGATTCTGACATATCCAAAACGTCACGAATCAAGCCTAGACATTTGGTAAACAAACCGTTTCGACAAATTAGTGATTTTGTTTTGGCGTCATATACTTTTGGTTTTTGTGCCAAATAATCGTCATTTGCGATTTGCGGAGTTGATTTTCTTCTGTCATTCGAAGAAAACAGTCCTGAAGTGCATCGAGAGCTTCAAAAAGTTTACGGAGCTGCTGCTCTAAGTGAAACAACGTGCCGCGATTGATTCGGTCGCTTCACAGCCGGTGATTTCGATGTTGACGACCGTCCGCGTGGATTAAGGCCAAAATTCTTCGAAGACACTGAATTGGAGGCATTGCTCGATGCGGATGCGTGCCAAACACAAGAAGAGTTTGGTTCAGCATTAGGAGTCACCCGCCAAGCCATTTCCAAGTGATTGCATGCGTTGGGAATGATTCAAAAACAAGGAACTTGGGTTCCTTATGATTTAAAGGGACATTGAGCGTCGTTTATTCGCCTGTGAACAACTGCTCCAGTGGCGAAAAAGGAAGGGTTTTCTTCACCGCATCGTGACGGGTGATGAAAAATGGATTTATTCCAGCAACTCAAAGAGAAGAAAGTCATGGAGACTAGCCTGTCATGCTTCTACGTTGTAGGTTCGGCTGAATATTCACACTGCGAAGGTCATGCTGTGGATTTGGTGGGACCAGGTCGGTGTTTTTTTTATTATAAACTGTTGAAACCCAACGAAACCATCACTGGGGAATGGTATCGACATCAGTTGATGCGACTTAGGTGAACACTGCGCGAAAAACTGCCACAATACGAGCAGAAGCACGAAAAAGCGATTCTACAGCATGACAGCGTTCGGCCTCACGTTGCCAAACTCGTTAAAACCTACCTGGAAACGCTCCCCCATATTCCCCAGATATTGCGCCGTCCGATTATTACTTGTCCTGTTCGATGGCACATTGTCTGACTGATCAGCAGTTCTGCTCATATGAAGACATCAAAAAATGTCTGGATAGCCTCAAAAGATAAACGCTTTTACAGTAAAGGTATCGATGGGCAATACTCTGAGTGATTCATTTGTAAGCATTTTATCACGCATTTTCATCAGAAAAAAACAGCGATAACTTTGTTGCCCACCTAATAGATCCCTTTTAACTTGCTACAACCAAGAGTTGGGAAGATCAAAGATAGGCTACTGGCGTGCTTTTTGCGAGAAACTTCATAAAGCCCTATCCCTAGATCATTCTAATTGCTTACACGACCCTGAAGAAACGCTGAATACTTTGATTCAGATTCACCTCCCAAGGTCTTCTAGGAATGGGCAGTTTTATGGAAAGTCGACGGAGGTTTCACTTCAAAGAAATCTCAGCAGAAGCAATAGTTTATCCTGAAAACTCTTCAGTCCGGATAAGGTTAAGTGAGCTATCCACCCATTTAAACCAAACAAGGCACCAGGAATGGACGGAATTTTTTCCGCTCTACTACAAAAAAGGATGGTCTTCCTTCAAGTTGGGCTACATATCACGCACTTGGAGAAAGGTCTACGTGATGTTTATCCGCAAAAAAAACCAACAAGCCCAGGGAACTACTTACTATAAATCATATCGTCCTATGAGCTTGACACGTCCATATCGGAGAAATCTTAGAAATTAGCTTGCCTCTACACCCATGTCAGTACGCCTATCGGACAGGCAAATCAACGGAAGGTACTCTGATGAAGCTGACAGCTCGAATTAAAAGCTCCTACACTTTGCGTATTTCTTGACATAGAGGCTGCTTTCGACAATACTGAATATGACTCCATATCAAATGCTTTGCTCGATAGAAATTTCAATCAACCTGCCATTAACTGGGTCCAAGCAATGCTTGAATGCTGGATGATTACTATTTCATCAGTGCCGACTTCTGTATCAGTATCAGGCATATTATCGCCCCTCCTGTGGTCTTTAGTCATAGATGATTTGCTAAACAAATTAAGCAACCTAGGCTACAACACAATTGGTTATGCCAATGGCATAGTCATCATTAGGGTAGAAGTCACTGCATGTATACAAAACGCCCTTAACACGGTCCTAGACTGGTGCACTAGTGAGAATCTCTCCAAAACCCTTTCACTAAAAGAAGAAACATAAATTTACTCGTAGGTATGGTTTCACTTAACGATACAATCGTTGAGTACTCCGAAGATTTGACCTCATCTCGAGGTAAGTAATCCTAGACAAAAGGCTCCACTGGAGCTCTCCCATAACCAACAAAATAACTAAAGCAACCAACTCTTTGTGGGCATGCCGTCGCGTATATGGCAGAGCATGGGGAATCTCTCCAGATTCCTCACTGGGTTTATACAATGATGGTCAGGGCCATCATAACATGTGCTTCTAACATATAGTATGGTGGACTAAAGTCACGCAAAAGACCATCATTGTAAAGCTCAATAGAGTACAGAGTCTTGCATGTCTGGGCATTTCCGGAGCCTTTCGGACCTGCCCCACAGCTGCGACAGAAGCAATAATAGGACTAACGCCCCTACACAAGCACAGCAAGTCTGGAATAAATTAAAGAATTAAGTCTTAGCGATCACCCGGACCTAAGGACCCTGCTCTCCGAAATACCGGAACTTGATATGATCTGCCTGGTATTTGACAGCCTTCAAAAAACATTATTCTTCAATAAAGGCTTCTCCACGGGGATTCCCAGCAAAGAAGCATAGATTAGCAATAACCCACCAAACAGTCCTCTAGGCGTAATGTGGTATACGGATGGTTCTAAAATGGAATCGGGAGTGGGAGCTGGAAGACATGGACCAAACCTGAATGGGCAAAAGTCCCAGTGTATTTCAGGCAGAACTCCACGCCATTCAAGTATGTGCCAACCATATTTACAACTCTGGTATCAAAGGCCCAAACATCCATATATTCACGGAGAGCCGTGCTCTAAATGCCCTTGGCCCGCACACCATTAACTCCAAATCTAAGCTCGAAAATATCTTCTGCGAACAAAACCAAAATGTGGTGGGTTCCTGGTCATGAGGGCAGAATCTCCCTTTAATGGACCTGAATCCTTCTGCTGCACTTCTAAATCAGCAGTCAATTTAGCTTTTAATACCTGGGAGCATTCGAGATGCATCTGGGAGAATAGCTCAGGTCTAGGACATGCCAAATGAGCCATCTTGCCCTTCAACAAAATGCCAATAGATGCCTAAATCTAAGTCAGCGCGATATCAAAAACTTAGCAGGTTACCTCGCAGCTTTCAAATCCCTGGAGTCAGTCTCACTAAATTCAAAAACCACCCTTGGATGCCGATCATCTCGTATGGGATGACAGACCAGTTCAATCTTCACCTTTGCCGGGCCACAGAGACATTCAAGGGAACCGTAGGGCCGATGAACTCGCCAAAATTGGAACTATTCTACCTATTCTACCGGAAAAGGGTAGCAGGAGTATACCTATCGCTACTTGCAATTCAATATTGAAGCTTGATGCTAATAAAAGACCAGACCTCAGGTGGACTGTTGGACCAGCATGTCTAGCGACTAAACAGATCTGGCCAAAGCTAGATCCGAATCGCTCTAAGAGTCTGATCCTTCCAAATAGGAAACATCTCAGCACCATCATAGGTGTCATCACTGGACACTGCCTCATAGGCAAGAACGCAAGATGGCTTGGCGCTTTTACAAACGAAGAGGAGACAATCCTCCACCTTCTCTGTACATGTCCAGCTCTCTCCCAGAGAGGAAAACTTCACTTAGAAGCTTTCTTCTACAACGACCTAAGCGATCTAAAAAATATAGACGTAAACAATCTCTGCGCTTCATCGTAAGCTAAAACTGGTTCCATGAGTAAGAGGATCATATTGTAGACGCACGTGGCATCACAATGGACCAATAGGCCTAAGTGGGTTGGTGTTTCCAATAGCCACTGTTACCTACCTACCTCGCAGGGCATCAAGGCTTAAGATGCCACCACAACAAAATGAATGTAGTTGACTCTCCGAAGCGCCGTCTTTGTGTTGAAGAAAGCGAAACAGCTGAATGCATCTCATGTGAATATCCAGCCCTCAACGGAATTAGACGGGATCTTCTTCAGCGAACAATTCGGCTCCAACGAACTAATTAATTGCTCTGCTAGTAGTGTCATCACCTTCATTCGGAAGGTTGAAAACCTACTAGCCTAACTATAGCTGTGACTAAATGGTACAAAGGAGCCTTAAGGTCAATGTTGTCTTTGCAATTGGCGAGTTAGAAAGGTTTTAGGAGCACCTGACCAGATGTGAGCATTGTACTCCAATTTTGGGCGAATCAATGCCTTATAACATGTTCCTCTGATAAGGTATGTGTGAGTGAGGGGAGTTGAACGAAGTAATCGGTTTCTGACCACAGATAGGCATACAGGCAGAGAAATAAATGTCTATCAACAGATTTATGATCCCGTCTAATAGATTGAAACGATTTACTCGTATCTATACTCTGACAGAAGCTAGCTTAGCGCATTTACTTAGATGGTGCTACAGCTCAGAGTTGACCTGAACCTCAAAAAATCAGCCTTTATAAATAGCGCGGTCTTTGATCAACTGCAGCCAGTTACGCACTTCAAGAATCTTGAGGTCGCCTTTCATATGTGCATGCCATCTAACGCGGGGTTTCCTTTACCTTTAAGTAGGAATTCAACACTCCTCGAGCTGGAGCGTTGATGTCCATTTTACCTACATTCCCATACTCTACAAGTTTATATCTGTGTCCGCGAACGTGTATGAAAAGCAGAGAGTACTTTCAGCAGCAATGGAATATATTGGATTAGAAGTAGCAGACAAGAGATCATTGACGAAAATTGAAAAGAGTATCCGAGACATAGCGCCGCCCTGGGGCACACCACCATTTTTATTGTGAATATCTGACTTGAAACCGTCCAAGACAACTTGAATTGAACGTTCCGAAAGGTAATTTCTAATCCATTGAAGAAGAGAGTCATCGATCCCAAAAGCACGCGTTTTCGACAAAAGAGCCTGGTGCCAAACTCTGCCAAATGCCTTAGAAATATCAAGCGTAACTATCTTGCTTTCGAAGGAACGTAAGGGCAATGGGTCTGTGGACAAGCATACGCAGTGATTTTGCCAGCGTGAAAGGACACCTGTTCAGAAGAAGGGGAAATATACCATATGGACCAGCGGATGTTAAGATCTTTAATTACTTTTGCTACTACACGAGTACGAAAAGTAGATTCGTCCCATTAAAGACTCGACGCACTCAAGTGTAGGCACCAGACAAAGCACGACCTGGAAGAGCTGAGCTGGCCACAAAGTTTACAACAAGCACATTAGCCTTTCCCAGTGATCTGGCACCTGGATGAGATGAGGCAGAATTTCTGATTGACTCATTGGACTCAGTTAGGTCGTTACGCTTTCCCAATAACGACGTGGATGCCGATGTCGATATGATTACAGATAACACAACGGCTGAAAAGTCCGCGCCGTTTCTAAGAGAGGGCACCACTTGAATTAAATCCATACCATTTTCAGTTAGTACCAACCTTCAAAAAACACGTGTATATATTTGACAGCTGTCGGACGATTAGTTCCTGAGATATACCGTTGTGAGTGAAGCAATTTTTGTTATTGTGAAAAAAATGGATTCAAAGCAATTTCGTGTGTTGATTTATCATTGCTTTTTGATGGGAAAAAATGCAGCCGATGCAAAGAAATGGCTTGATAAGTGTTACCCGGACTCTTACCAAGCCAAAGGAACCATTCGCAAGTGGATTGAAAAATTTAAAAGTGGTCATACAAACACTGAAGATGATGCACGCAGTGGACGTCCAAAAGAGGCTGTTTCAGATGAAAACATCAAAAAAGTCCACAAAATGATTACGAATGACCGTAAAGTGAAGTTGATCGAGATAGCTGAGGCTCTGACGAATATTTGGACATGCGAAAGCTGTGTTCAAAGTGGGTGCCGCGTTTGCTCACAGTCGACCAAAACCAACAACGTGTTGATGATTCAGAGGAGTGTTTAAAGCTGTTCAACCGCAATAAAGCCGAATTTTTGCGCCAATATGTGACAATGGATGAAACTTGGCTCCATCACTTCACACCAGAGTCAAGTCGGCAGTCAGCTGAGTGGGGAGCAGGCAACGAACCTCGTCCTCGGCTGGCAAGGTTATGTCATCCGTATTTTGGGATGAACATGGAATAATTTTCATCGACTATCTCCAAAAGGGGCAGACTATCAGCAGCGACTATTACATTGCGTTTGAAGGACGAAATCGCAGAAAAACGGCCGCATTTGAAGAAAAAGAAAGTGCTGTTTCATCAAGACAATGCACCGTGTCACAAGTCGATGAAAACGATGGCAAAATTGAAAGAATTCGGCTACGAATAGCTTCCCCACCCACCGTATTCTCCAGATTTGGCCCCCAGCCACTATTTCCTGTTCGCAGACCTCAAAAGAATGCTCGCCGGAAAGAGATTTAAGACCGATGAAGAAGTAATCGCCCAAAAAGAGGCCTATTTTGAGGCTAAACCCTAATCGTACTACAAAACTGATATCGAAAGATTGAAAAATCGTTTCAATCAGTGTATCGCCCTCGAAGGCAACTATATTGATAAATAAAGTTGAATTTTGCAAAAATTTTGTGTTTTACTATAAAACGGCGCGGACTTTTCAGCCGATGTGTTACTGTTCACTTTGGGGTGAGATGGATGGAATTTTAACCACATGAAATTGAAGTTAGGGACTACATTGTGGTGGAGTTTGGTAAGCTACATCACTATGCACGTAAATGGCGAGACCGCGGTGAGAGAAGAATAATGGCACTAGTTCGTAGCCAGGTAGCTTCAAATCTGACTGATCTGAGAGGTGTGGGCGGGGATCTACCTGTGTTTCACTAAGTGCCAAAAGAGCTGGCCTCTATTTACAGATGTGAACATACCAAGGGAAGTGATTACTTCTTACCTCGCGTATATGTCGACATCCACTCTGAATTCCCGAGTCATTATAATTCACAAACCAACACAAACACGAACACGTGGAGAGGCAGTTAATAGCTCACGAAACCCTTTCCGAGATCTCCAGGGTTCCGTACTAATATCACTGCATCCGGGAAAGTGTGTTTTCATCAGGAGTTCCAGGGTCTCCGCAGAGGATTCTGTCCATCTTCCATCCGACGTTCTTAAAAAGGAAGAGTTGGAATGTTCCTTGGGCAGAGTTTTGATAAGCCTGGCGAAGTCCTGCTTCAATCCTGCTTCTTGGATGTGTTTAGGGCTTTCGTATACACACATAAACAGTCCTAATAAGGCAGCCAAAAGTTCTGTTGGTCATCTGCCTAATATTAAAGAGATTTTCATCCCACCATGGAGGAAGGTTTAACCGGACACGAGGCTTTGTACGCAACTTCCATTGTCTTCTCGAAAGCCTTTACATTTGCCTCCAGTCCTTCGATTGCTACGGTGTGTATTTCGGGTATGTTTTAGAGTTTTAGGGTTTCTAAACGGAATGACTCCAGATTGGAAACTGTCCAATTTTCGACCTTTAAGTTGTCGTTGTTTGTTTTGAGAGTAATATCTAGGATCTCTTCCTCTTCCCACTCCCTGAATGGTTCTGTACTAGGAAAGAGAAAGGCTGAGGTCGTGCCCTTACTGCAGACAGATAGGTTATCGAAAAATGACTCAGCTCTTTGAAATTCCCCGTGCTGTCCCATACTGTATGGCTCGCGTTGGCGTCGCAGCCCATCAGTAGTTATTCCACTTCCTCTGGCGGTGCGGGTCCTTCAGGAGCCATGTATGCACACTCCACTTTAACAAGTGTTTAACAATCGTTTGAGCTAAGGTTGGGACATAAAAAAAGCTTTAATATGTTTCTTTGCGTGTGTTCTTTGCTGTTCCTAGCCTGATGTAGGTCGCGCTGTTTGTCTTGAAACTCTTCCATGGCCGAGTTTCTCACCCAGGGCTCCTGGATAATGCCAACATTAATATTTTCGCCCCTTAATAAAACACGCCGGTTATCGGAGTCACACCTATGGTGCATCAGATTAGGCTATATGACCTTCAGTATTATCCATTTTTTAAGCGTTCACCAAGTACTCCAACAACTTGTCGGTTTCGACGATGTCCTCAGTGCCCGGTGATAGGAAAGCTATAAGCTTGGCATGCCAAACTTACATTTACGGTCTGCTTTCTGAAGTGCTGCCAGGCACTATTTATTGATGAGGAGCAGGAAAGACATATTATTCTCATGGGGTTCCTCTGCCTTAATAAATGTCCAGTCATCCATTGGAACTGCCGAGTTATGGAGTTTAAGACATTGGAGAAGCCTTCCCCTGTCTATCTTCATATTCGGCAACCAAATGCGGGTCCAAGGTCTCCTTGGGATGTCATTAGCTGGGATAAGCTTAAACTTCAAGTCATTGTATCAGTCGTTAACTTTAGCAACGCATTCACTAAGAAAGTCCTTGGAGAATTGGTTCTCTCATTTGATTACCCGATATCCCCTAACCGTCTCGCTGGAGTCAAAACTAGGCAGAGGTCCCCCTTGGTTATTGATGAGATGATCCATCACCATGTCGCTTAGGCTATAGCTTTCCCGTTTGTGGAGAACTGGTCCACTGGTGCGATCTGGAGATAATCTCTGGCTACCTCTGTGAAGGATCGCTTTTCAACAGCACTGTTGAAAAGCAACCTTGGTTTTCTTTGGGGCTGAGCATTGGCGGGTCTCGTCTAGATACCCGTTGGGCTTCGCGGCACGTCGTGGTTGCAATGGTGATATTCTGTAGCCCAATAAAGTCAGCTAAGCTAAATTCGTTTTCATTATTTCTTTTCCATTTTATAGCAGCCATGGGCTTCTGGTAATTCTTCGGTTACATTTGACCTTCTATGTGCAGATCCGAGCGCCTGGGTATTTTGTTGTTTTGCAAAGTCGTCAGCGGGAAATTTTTCCCTTTCGAGACCAGAAGAACGCTTGCAAATGTCGTAAATTTATTTCGAAAACCGTTTTTCAATGCGCCAACCTTACCGTATGCTAAGTCCATTTTGCGGTCGGTGTGCTAGTTCATCTGGATCGTTTTCGGTCTCACGCATACTCTAATTGACAACACGTATCCACACAAATGTCATTCAGCTCGAACAGAAGAAGCTGATGAGCATAGTACTGGCAAAGATCCGAATGGGGAACTCGAGTTTATCCAGCTCTTACAGGAGTTGAAACCGCTTGACCATCGTGTGCATCGTACTTTCGGTGGACGGGCTAAAATCGACATTCTTCTTGGCAAAGGCTCGTTTTTGTCTGAGTTTCATTAAATTACTGACTCAAGCCTCAAACAATAAGCCTGGCACGATCTCTCGCCAGCTGGCTCCAATGCCGCACTTCTAGTTAGTTGAGGTCCTCTTCTGATTTCAAGCGTCAGCATAGATGAGATCGTTTTCTGCAGCGGCGTCCTCCAAGGTTAGACTCTAAAACTCGTTGGACCTTGGGCCGGAGCTGTGGCGTCCATTTACTCAAAACGGCTTAACAATGTCAGACGTTGAATCTCTAAAGGACTGACTAGACCTATGTCACTGTACAGCGTAGTTGAATTTCCTCCTCTATTCTCCGTGCATCATCTTTCTTTCAAAGTGGTTAAGTGTATGCTTTCGACAAGGCCCTAAGCTCTGCGCAACAGAGTAGGGCCGGAATGGTGAAGGCCTTATCTAAAGCCAGTTTGATCTTACGCGAATGGGCTCTGTCACAACGGCAATTGACAGGAGGCAGGTCTGATTTCTGCGCTGATGTTGTAGCTACTTATAACTCCAGACCCAAAGTAGAAGAAGTCCTTAAATATCCCGAAGTTATAACTGCCAATGGTGACGTTGCAGCGAAGCCGTCAGTGTTGCGCATGTTTTTCTGATCACGGCATGCATTTTGTTTCCTTCGTTTATAGTAAGATCCATTCAGCTCTTCCCTATGCGCGCTGTCCCACGCGGCTTTAAAGTCGGCAAATAGACGGTGAGTGTCGATCTGATATTCCCGGGTATTTTCCAAGATCTGTCGCAATATGAATATCTGATCGATGGTGAACTTTCCTGGCCTGATTGTTCAGAATGGTTTCAAACCCTCGCATAATAGGAGATGCTTAGGAGATTTATACCTCTATACGAGTAGTTGGCGCAGAAGGATTTCCTTTTTTGTGAATCGGATAGATGACGATGAAATTCCACTCTTCGGGCAATGGCATGTTGGTCTAATGGCACGGTGCCTACATATCCAGCTTCTCGGAAGAAACAGGCTATCATTGGTTTCCAAGTGCTTCGTGCGCAAACAACTTTGGTTGGATTTGGCCCGTGTTGAAAGATCCATACGGTCCACTGCTGCTTAGTTTCGGGCTCATATGCATAAGTCCATGATTCGCTGCTTGCCATGATCAAATAGACGTCTTTTGGAGCACCGGGATTGAATTTTTTCAACATTTCTTCTCCACACGAGCTTTTTTTTAGCGATTGTCAAGTTATGAGGTATCCAACGCAAAGTAAATGGATGGAACTAATGCCCAAGTATGTCTCAATTTCACGATAAATCACATGACGATCTTGTGATATCAGCTCTAGCACAGTATCGATGTTTTCCGGCGCAACAACCGATTTTGGGCGACGAAATTCCTCCTGGTGCGAGCGACGACCACGATTGAATTCGGAAACCTAGCGAAACGCGGTGGTCCGGACGATGCTCCTTCGTCAAAAGTCGAGTTGATCGGCATACTGTTGTTGAGTTAATTCACATCGTAAGATGAATGAGATTTGGAAACTCTGTAAAAAAACGCAAATAGCAGTCGTATGACAGAACGTTCTGAGCCCGTGTTCCGTTAAAAACGCCAAACTTTACGATGCTCATGTCAGATTCTGTGTATCTACACCGGCATTGCCATATCTCCAAACACGATAGGTCTTTCCAGTACCTGGAACGTTGTGATGCTCGAAATACGAGTTTTGTGACTCCCATCGAACCTTCTATACAGTTGAAGTACTTTGGTGATGGACCAATGCCATTGCGATAGATGGAAGCGGAACAGGCCGCTTCAATCTTGACACTCCGGCAAGCCTTCGATTAACGAATTGGGAATGCGATGATAGAAGTTTCTCTGTGAAAAGCCCCGAATATAGATTTCTTAACTTTCTCACGAATCAAATTCCCTTCTGACTGCAATTAAATATTCATATTCAAACTAGAATTTTAAACCGCAACACCAGCCATGTCCTTATTGAAACATTGCCCACCTAATTCCATTGCATACGATTGTTAATCCATAATCCAGGATCAAGTCAATTGAAAATGAAAACATTATTTTTTCTCACATTCAATTCACCTTAAACAAACCGGAACCAGCACCCTTTCCAACATCCCTACAAGGAGAGACATACTCGTATACCCACGTGTAAGTCCCAGCCCAACCCTCCTTGATTGAAAGGTATAAATACCCTCTTCCAAATTAACACAACAATAATTTGATTGTGAACTAGAGAGCGCTCACCCGAATTAACAGTCCTGTTTACATTGCTTTGTAACAAGATTGCACTTAAGGATGTCAAATCAAAGCGCCGCCGTCGCTATGCAGTTGATCCCTGTACCTCTGATGCTATCTCTGTTCGCGTCAGGGATGATTACTGTCATCACAGGGACGATGGACTGACTGACTGACTGCTGACTGAATGTTATTATCAGAGGACAGCTACCCCTTGTGGAACATATTGAAAATTGTGGATTTTCTCGCCTCGAGCTATTGAATGAATGAAGTTTCATGTGAACGACGATCGGTCGTGTGCCACACAAGGATGAAACGAGTGCAAGGATACATCAAACACTATGGACCATACACCATACTCGATTGACGTAGCTAATTTCGGTGTTTTGCAAGCCAAGGAAAATAATTCATTTACAGTTTCGGGATTGTGTCACTGGGCTGGTGACACCCTTTTGCTATTGGGTGGAACCTTGCGTAAGGCCATGACACAAAAGGACCATAGTTCTAGAGCTGGTGGTAAAAACCGAAAGGACAAAAGCTGATCTGTTTGTGATGATTCAAATTTGTGGTAATAAAATTTCGCTTAAGCGGTTTGCCTTTGCTGGCTATCATCTGTCTCTCTTAACAGTCACCGTGACAATATTGTATCCTTGCTGGTGGAAAAGAAATGAAGTGATGCGTATGTTTAGCGGGTAATGAAGTGGAAAGGAGTTTTGTTTGTAATTAATTGGTTAAGCGTTCATTTGGATTGTTGTTCAAAGGATTTTTTTTTGTTTGCTTTTTTGTGGGAATAAGTGGAATTCTTGGAATTCTTGGAATTGTTGTGCAAACTTCTGGCGTTTATCGTAGTTTGGAAAAGAGGATTTAAGGCTATGAAAATTAATCAGCCGGAAGCTCAGAATTTTTAATTTTTAAAAAGACAGAAACTTGATAAAATCCACGAAGTTATGATCCTGATAGACCAACAGTTCCTACTAACTTCTACCATAGCACTTCCATAAGTTCTCGTGCCAGTCATCGTCCTTGAAGTTAGGAGGTAGTAGGGTGCTTATTATTGACGTTTGTACTGCCGCATCTTTTCCGGTACTCTGGGGAGGTTAGGCAAAGGATTATACTTGACAGTTACTCACATGTTTGGGTACGATCTTGTGTTCATAGGCTATTGAAAGACTAGGCAAAGTTTTGCCCAGTTTTGCCATCACAACTTCTCTGTGAGCCAAAAAAAATTAAAAAATTCCCCTCTATCGGAGTCCAATACTTTTCTGCCTTCGTCGGTATGCGCCTAGATGAGATGAGAGTGCCAACATGTTATAGCAGAGATTATGGTGTACAAACTCAGCTCGAATTGGAGTTACAAAACAAAAATGTTTCATACTCCAACTCCCTTATTCCACCCCCCACCAAATCCCAACGTAAACGTGCCTCTTTCGACTCAACCCCTAACACACACGTCTTTCCCTAGTTTCGACCACAGAACTGCAGCTAAGTATCCTAACTTCATTAGTTCTCACATTTTAAACCCCACTTCTCACTCCTATCTGTTGTGGCATCAAACCCCTCTTCTTTAATCACTCCCTCTTCTATTCAACCCCTTTTGCCACCCACAGTTAAATTAACGCAGCAAACTAGAAATATTACCGTCCCTATGCGGTCTCTAGGCTTAGGGTTAAAAAGATATGTGAGAATATACATACGACTATATCGCGCCTATCTGCACGGCAATTCCGACTCGAGATGAAGGCCTCCCTACCGGCGTTACCAGTCTAAGGAAATTTTATATAAAGTATCACGAGATTTTCAATACGCTTCCCCAAAAAGTTGCAGACGATCTTGCCGCTCTTCGCCACTATGTACACTCTAAAAGAATCTCACACCTCCAACGAAGTCGACTTGAACGCGATAAATTTTTTCGACCCTAAAAACTCATGCAAAAACCGTCCTTTCACTTCCTATTACCAGAAAGTAAGAGGACAGGATTGCATTTTCAAATCTACGCCGTTTTGCGCCAATCTCCTGCTTTCCCATTTGATATCTACGCTCTTTTTATTTTTTCTTTTTTATATAATCAGCGCGCGCTCAAGGGATTTTTGTACCCTTAAAATGTTCGTACACAGCGCGGGTGAAGGAAATTTAGGGAGGAAGAACAGACAGGTACCGATGTACGTTGGTTTTAAATGTTTGTAAGTTATAACGACCAGGAAACACAGAGATCAGCAGGGCAGCAGGAAGGGATCACGATATTTTAGAGTACGCCCGAAAATGGGCTTGAGGGTATACTGATGAGCATTCATAGCGAGACAGGTGTTACGGTTGAAAGTTTGAATGGGCGGAATGCTACTGGCGATTTCAATGGAGCACTGGTGGTGGAAATGGCGATAAAACAGAGTGAGACAGGAGACATTACGTCGGTGTTCGAGGATGTCAATTGATTGACTGATATTAGTATCACCAGTGAGTTTTATCGTACGGTTTTGAATCCTATCTAGCAGGTGCAAAGATGTTTTAGGAGCACCTGACCAGATGTGGGCATTGTAGTCCAATTTTGGTCGGATGAAAGCTTGATATAATGTGGCCAGATCAGAGGGGGTAAAATATTTCTTACATCGCTTGAGGTTTCGCAGCATTTTTGGCGACATCGAATACGTGGTCATTCCAACGTAAGTTCTCACTGACACACATACCGAGAATGGAAAGTTTGTCGGTTTCGACGATGCAAGTGCCATTCATGGATAATGGCTGTGTGCTTAAATTTCGCTTTAATGACAAAAGGCAGCATTGAGGTTTGGAAGCATTAAATTCCACTCGGTTGATAGTTCCCCAATTAGTTATGCTGCTAATATCGGAATTTAATGTGCTTAACATACGCTGCCGTTCCCGTTCTACAGCCGAAGAGCAGGGGCGTAAGTCCGGGAACGAATATGAAAAGCAGAGAGTACTGTCGTCAGAAAAGGAATATATTGGATTAGAAGTAGCAGTCAAGAGATCGTTAATTAAAACTAAAAAGAGTGTCGAAGACAGAACGGAGCCCAGGGGCACACCAGCATTTATTTTTTGAATATCAGACTTGAAACTATCCAAGACGATTTGAATTGAACGTCCCGAAAGGTAATTTCTAATCCATCGAAGAAGAGAGTCATCGATCCCAAAAGCACACATTTTCGACAAAAGAGCCTGATGACAAACTCTGTCAAATGCCTTAGAAATATTAAGTGCAACTATCTTGCTTTCACCAGATTGATGTACGCCTTGGTTCCACTATTCGGTGAGACATGCCATCAGGATCACCAGTGGACCTATTGCTACGAAAACCTGTGCATTAAGAAGTTTTCGTATTTCGAGATATTTCATTAGCTGACGGTTTATCAGCGTTTACCTGATCTTGGAAAGAAGGGACAAATGCTGTTTTTCATTTGCTCGGAAAGAGCCCTAAAGAGTAGGATTGATGAAAAAGCTTACGCAGTGGTTTTGCCAGCGAGGAAGAACACCTCTTCAGAAGAAGGGGGCCAGCGGATTTGTGAATATTAAGGCCTCTAAGAACTCTTACTACTACACGACTGCGAAAGCGTATTCGTCCCATTGAAGATTCGACGCACTCATGTGTAGGCGGCGACAAAGCACAATCTGGGAGTGTTGAGCTTGTCGCAAAGTGTGCAGCAAGCAAATTGGCCTTGTCCAAAGAGCTGACAGCTGGAATGTCATTGTAAATGAGCATTGGGATAAAGAATGAGGCAGAATTTCTAGTGTTTTTGACGGACGAAGACATTTTTACTACCTTTGGGACATTGTAGTATTTTTTGCCTCAGTTTTTGACCGTATTGGAATTTCACACGCTTGAGAAAGGCGTTTCAGTCATTCCTGGCTCGTTTAAAGTTTTTTCGGTTTTCTTCTGTCGGATTGGTCCGAAGGACCGAAAAAATAATTCTCTAACCCTGACAGCCTCTTTACAGCTCGAGTCGTACCATGCGACATCCTCGTCGTTATCGAGGAAACAAACCGACCAGTTAAAATTCCTAAAAAAGTTGTTAAGACCTCTCCAATTGGCTTTCTCGTATTGCCATAGGGTTATTTTGAGAATCTTTTCTCTAACTGTGTGATGGGTGTATGAGAATTTAGCTGATATGACACAATGGCACGACGAGCCTAGAGGGGAGAGCACATCAACGCAGTACTTGTCAGGGTGAGAAGTTAAAAACAAGTCCAGGGTGTTGGCGGTATGACTATCAACGTCTGACTGGCTCTGACCGAAACTAATCTTATCCCCAACATAAAAAAACCATGAGTTATTCCCTCTTTCTTTTAATGTTTTTCGGGATGATGATCGCACACTCCCCTTGATTGAATCTCCTTATTGAGGTGTCCTACTGGCCATTCACAACAACCTGGACTCCTCTCTCGTTGCAACTTCATCATCTCCTAAGCTCGACTTTGTGTCGGTTCAAATAACACTTACTCCTAGATGCTGCTTGTATGTTACGTGTTGTTACATTCTTCCGGCGCAACCTATCGAATCCTACCAACTTGCTATCGCAGCAATTGACAATTTGATCGACTTATCAGAATCGCTTGATGATATCATTATCTTCGGCGATTTTAATCTGCCTCAGCTGAAGTGGACTCCATCTGAAGACCTATCTTTTTTCATCGCTTTCAATCCCATTTCTACTAAGAAATGCCTATTCTTAGATCGGCTAACAGACTCTAGTCTATGCCAAGTCAGTGGCGTTTCCAACTATAGGGAAAGGCAATTAGACCTTATCTTCACAACTGATCCCATCAACTCCTCAGTATCGTGTTATCCCCTATCTCTTTCAACTATTGATAACTTTCATCCTCCACTTCTTCTCTCAGTTTTCCACAACTTTCCCCCCACAATTCTATTTTCTTACAATTTCCACAAAGCTAATTTCCGTAAAATCAATACCTATCTACGCAGGGCTTCTTTTGAGTTTACCAATCTATCTCTGGTTGATGCCCTTTCCACTTTTTACAAAGAAATATTCAAATCCATCTCCCTTTATGTGCCTTACTCCCGCCATAAAACTTCTTCTACATCCCCTCCTTGGTATAATCGTAGACTTCGCTCTCTACGAAACAAAAGAAACAAGTTATGGGCAGTGTTCCTTCACACCCACTCTTCTTTCGGCTGTTCCAACTATCTAGGTACATTTCTTCATTTCATTGAACTCTATAACTCTCTCCATCAGCGCTACCTGAATAGTGCGCAAACCAATCTAATAAATGACCCCAAGTCCTCTTTTCAATTTGTCAATTGCAAAAGCAAGACCAATGGTTATACTTCCTCCCTCGGTTTCGAAACCAAATCCTAAAGTGATCGCCAACTTTTTTGCTACATTTTTCAAACAAACATTTACCAACAAATCTTTCGTATCAGATCCCTTTTACTTCAATGGCCTACCAAATTTCTCCGTTGGTCCCTTTCTCACTCAAAATTTCGATCCTGCAGTTGTTGAAGAAAAGTTACTAAAACTTAAAGAGATGAATTTCTACCTGGCCCAGATGGTCTCCCCGCTGTTTTTTTTTTAAAAAATGCTCTTCCAAACTGTCTCTACTCCTTTTCTACCTATTTCGTCTATCCCTTACATAGGGAGAATTTCCCCAGATTTGGGAGACGTCTTGTACAATCCCGATACACAAAAAGGGATCTAATCATGAAGATACCAGTGATCGTCCCATTGCTAAACTCTCTCATATACCCAAACTTTTTGAAAGCATTTTATACGGAGCCTTAAGCTTCAAATGCAAGCCTTTTATTTCGCCCCTACAACATGGTTTCCTTAAAAGCAGATCAACTACCACAAACCTAGTTGAATTCTTGTCTTTTGCTCTCGCAGCTTTAGAAAATAGCAATGAAACCGATGTTATCGCAACTGATTTCAATACGGCGTTTGATAAGATATCTCATCAGCTGATCTTCTTTAAATTATCTGCTCTCGGCTTTGAACCTCTTTTATTAAAATGGATTTCTTTTTAGCTGATAAACCGATATTACAGTGTTCGGTTTAGATCCGTCCTTTCTGTTCTATTCCTAACCTCATCTGGAGTTCCTCAAGGCAGCCATCTTGGTCCTCTCCTCTTCATTCTTGCTATTAACGATGTTAAACACTCGTTAAACACTCCTCCTTTTAAAACTATTTCTTCTCCCCATGACCCTGCCCTTCTTCAAGAAGACCTTGATCGGTTTTCAATGAGGTGCCTCAAGAATTGCCTAGAACTTTATATAGCCAAATAGAAATCGATAACCTTCTCTCATAAATACAACCCGTCTCCGACTTTATGGTCAAGCAATTCTGCTGATTCCGTCTTTTCAAGTCTTTGTCATTTTATTCGACAGTGAGCTTAATTTCCGTTCGCATATCGATAAGATGATCCTCAAAGCCAACTCATCACTTGGCTTTATTGTATATATATGTAACCAGATCTCTCTAAGTTACCTTTGTTCGCCCCTTGCTTGAGTATGCCAGTCAAGCTTGGTCCCCCTTCCACCGAGTTCATGTTTCCCGAATCGAGGGTATTCAACGTCGATTCCTCCGATTTGCTCTCAGTGATCTGCCCTGGAACGAACCTTTAATCTTACCTCCCTATCAGGACCGCCTCAAGCGTAGGAATATTGCTGACATTCTTTTCATTCATCGACTGCTCTTCGTTTCCATCGACTGCGCATCCCTTTTCAACTCTATTTCCTTCAACATCAACCCACATAATCTATTGTAGATTGTCCTCGTCTCGTCTATCTACTGGTCCACCGCACTCAAACCTCTCCGTTTTTTATTTCCTGAGCACACCTCGTCCCAAACAAGATCTCCTCCATCATTCCCTTGGTTCCTAGCTCTTAAGTCTTCCTGTTAGTTTTATTTTGAAGCTACTACTGCCATTACGAGTATGTATGGAATAGCACATCATTCAAATGGCCACCTCGGCTTCGCTGGCAGTGCTTAAAGCGGTCGGTCCAATTTTTGATGACCCGGTGCAATATGTGCGGCGTTATTCCAACAATAGCGTGTCGAATATTGGCCTCGAACTGGTCTAAAGTGGTTAGCTTGTTAGCGTAGACTAAGGACTTGACGTAGCGCCAAGAGAAAATAATGGAGTGGGTGAAATAGCATGATCGTGGCGGCCAATTGATGAACCCTCGCCGTGAGATGATCCAGTCGCCAAATTTCTCCTTCACAACTTCGAGCGTTGCGTCGCTTGTAGGGCATGTAGCGCCGTCTTGTTGGAGCCACAACTCGGATATATCAATGTTGTCGAGCTCTGACCACCGAAAGTCGGTTAAAATCGCTCTATACTTAAGACCATTCACAGTAACCATGTCTCCTTCCTCATTTCGAAAGAAATAAAGTCCGATGATGCCACCATGCCATACACCCCACCAAACAGTTAATCTTTGTGGATGCATTAACGCTTGGCCGAACACTTTTGATTGTTTTCGCTCCAATAATGGCAATATTGCTCATTGACATAGCCGCTGAGCCAAAAATGGGCCTCGTCTGAGAAGATGATTTTTTGGCCAAAATCCGGATCTCCGGCCAATATTTTTAGCGCTCAATTAGGGAACTCACGGCGTTGTTTATGATCGTCTGGTTTCAATTTTTGCGTCAGCACAATCTTAGGCCCAAATCCAAACGCAAAATAGCAGAGGCTGACTTTCTGGCGATACCCAATTCAGCTGATCGGCGCCGAATTGACATTCTTGGGTCTTCTTAGATACTGGCCGCTACGGCGGCTATGTTTTCTTCATTTCGCACCAATCTCTGTCTGGTTGGTGGCCTAAAATCCAAAAAAATGTACTCACGCTGAAACTTTTCCACGGTGTGATGAATTGCCTACACACTGAAGCCATGATGACGATCGACCTCACGACGAAATTCAGGTTGCGTACTTAAAACTGAGCCGGAATTTCGATATTTTTTAATAATTTTGACACGTTCGGCATGCATAAAACGATGCATGATAAAGTGGCAAACATTGCTAAATATTTTGACAGCTGGATGTCATTGGTAACTTTGACAGCTGCTGAAGAAGAAACTAACATTGCTATCTGGTCACACGTTATTAATCCAAATAAATGGGGGCTTCGGCCCCCACCAAAATTAAAATTTATTGGCTGACTTACTTAACGCCACGCACTGAAAATACGCTTTCAGTCAATCCTCTCACAACCGAAGTTGTTCTGATAAAAGACCTCACTCTCCATGTTTCCGATCAAACTAAGTATTTGGCTGAATAAAAAACCTAAAAATGTCGAAGACTTCCAATGCGCTGTCGGCTTTCTTGCAGGAAAAATAAGTCGGTTGTTTGGTGGAACTTACTTTTACGTCATGAATACACTATTGCTGCTTTTACCAGTCTCCAAGGAACTGTCTGTCTTGGCTGCGAGGGGGGTTTTCGGTAGCATGCCTGGTTCTGGTCTAAACCCACTGGTGATGTCTAAGGGATATTTTGTTTGATGCAACAACATACGAATTTCTGTTGCTGAGGAAGTACGAAGTCGACTTTTCCCGTGCTGCAGAGTTTCGAATCGATCGAAGATACTACCCTTTTGCAATTTTAGGGGAGTACAACTTTTTATGACACCGCTCATTGGGAAAACTTCCATCTGTCTTCCATGCGAAGATATATATAATCCTGATAGCAGTTAACTACATTGGTATTGTGAAGAAATTGTGGAAGAGGCGAAGTCAGTTCCGGCAGTTAAGCCGCGTTTAAGACCTTGCTAAAACTTTTCACCACTTTCAAGCTACAATAGCTCGAGAGTTTAAAGCTCATCTGAATACAATTGAAAAGCAGAATTCACTGAGTCTTGATTGGGTCATAGCTCACAGCTCACAATGGAATCGGGGGAAATGCAAGACTCAGAGGAAAGCCCTCTTGCCTCCGTTCTCGGTTAGGGCTTCCATTTTCAGTTGAGTTTCTTGTGAGCATAACTGTTGGAGGCTTGATTCAATAGGTTGCCAGCACACAAACGAGCAACATGCGGTCGCAATCGAAGCATTTGTCAAGATTTGTGTTGTTGCTCTTCAAAGATTTTGTTCGCGGTAAAATATCCGACGTTTACTTAACGCGGCAAGCGAAGACTTGATTTGATATTGTGTGCGGGGGTTCCGGAAAAGCTCAGCAGCAAATATCGGGGCCCAGTCAAACGTCGAGGACTGATGACAACATCGAAGTCGTCGCGAACAGTTTATGCCAGAATCCGCGTCAGTCCATGCGTTACAGGGCGGCTACTCTAAACGCGTTGGTGATAGCGGGAGATTAGTGCGTTGTTACTCCGTTACTGTGGTTTTCAAAAAGATTGGCTGGCGTACTTAGCAGCAGCTCTGAGCCCCTCTTCGATACGAAGATTTTGATTGTACTTGGCCAAACGTTCTGAACGGCATGGAGCTCTAGTCTTAATGTGTCCGGTTGCTAAGACCGACGACCAAGTCAGCAATGAATGTGTCGGACTAGTTTCCCCGTACCTGTGCGATACCATGGTGCCCTACCCGTTGCTCTTGGCAAGCAAATGTGCCTTGATCGATTCGGTGACTTTACCGATTTGGTTAACCTTCAACAGCAGGCAATTGCAGGCCTTCCTCTCAAGGGCGGTGGCAATGCGCTTGGGATTGGTGACTGTCGGATCGCCGACAATTTGAATTGATGTATTGGCAGTCAATGTTGGTCCAGGAATCCCACTGATCCTGATTGAAGGGATCTTCAATGCTGGTGATGGGAAATTCCTTGACGAATTCTCGGTACAAGTTGGTCAATTTGTCGGGATCAACCACAATGACTTGTCGCTATTGGGGTTCTTGAAGTCCAAATCATATAGACCGTCCTTGTTGAATTCAGAAGCTGCAACATCCATGCCGATTTCGAATTTTTCGGCATATCCACCCTGGCGATGGCATCCTGAATCAAGATCAAAGCTTCCTTGTTGTTTTGAATATTGGGAGCGAAACCACCCCGACAGCAGTGACCTCCAAACTGAACTTATCTTTGATGATCTTCTTCAAGTGATGGTGCACTTCAGAGCCGATTTTCATGGCCTCAGTGAAAGATCTAGCACCAGTTGACAAAATCATGAATTCCAGCAACAAATTGGTTGCCTGCATGACTGCCACCGTTGATAACATTGAAAGCTGGAACTGGCAGAATGATGTTCTGGCCAAATCGACAAAGTGCTTGTACAACGGCACTCTCTACTTAGCAGCGCCAGCCTTTGCAAGAGCCAATGAAATACCCAAGATAGCATTAGCTCCGAACTTTGATTTGTTCTCGGTACCATCGAGCATAATCGTGAGAGGCAATCATCTCCTGGACTTCATACTATCGTCTGACCTTTCTGTCAACAATGTTGGCTCTCAGTCAACTTTTGTTACGAGATTAAGACAGCAACTAATCGACTTCACTTTATCCAACAAGGATGCTAAGGAGATTACTAGCTGCAAACTATTACACTATCGGAGATCTCCATGTCAGGCCATATATACATCGACTTCAGAATCAGATGCAAGATCTTGACCTTGTTGAAGAGGAGGAATCCTCATAAAATCAACTGGACACGATTTAAGGAGGGGCTCGACAAGTACAATAATGCTCCCTCTAAGCTCTGGACAAAACAAAAGCTTGAAGAAGCTATTCAGACCATGAACGGCACCCTCGCCAAGTGTTTCGAAATGACATGTCCAGCTAGTAAGCAATCTTGCAGATCGCCCGTTGCTTGGTGGAACGCAGACTTGCAGGGTCTTCGTAAAGAATCCAGAAAACTTCTAAACACGTCACTTAAGACTAATTTGAAGGAAGATTGGAATCTTTACAGGTCTAAGCCAAAAGGCATATTCGGATTTCGATCAACCAGACTGGAACCACTCAGAAAATCTGGACGGTACCTATACTCAGTCGAAAGCAGAGACTCTCCGTCTCATGCTTGAGTTTCACTTCCCAGTTATTCGAACCGGAACCATCTCACATCTACGAGTAGCTCCTTTCAACGAAGCTGGTAGTGAGCTGAACAACACAACACGCCGTAGCTGGTATATCTCAACGATTGTGGTGATGGACGAGGCCCTTAACCATGCTTTCCTTCAAGTTATGTCACAAAAATGTATAGACCAACTGCTGGCAACGCTAGCCTAGCACTGGCATACATACCGAATCCCTGGCGAACAGTGTGAGTGGCTCTTATACCGAAAATTGGAAAGGAGGACTACTTGCTCGCCAAGAGTTTCTGACCTGTAAGTCTGACTTTCTTCATGCTGAAAAGCCTCGAGGGAATGGTCGAGATCCATGTGCGCAAAACCGTCTTGCGAATGCATCCTCTGTCGACGATGCAACACGACTACCAGTGCCGAAGATCCTGCGAGTGTACACTTCAGAATCTGGTAGGCAGAATTGAAGGCGCTTTCGACAAAACGGAATGAGCATTTTCATCGACGTTGACAGTGCTTTCGACAACGCAACTTTTGACGGCATGTGCAACTCGGCCAGACAACACTAGTTTTGTGGATAAAAGCAGTGCTGGTGAATAGGACATTGATTGGCTGAGCCAATATTTGGTGGCGGGAGTAAACAGGGGTTGCCCGCAAGGTGGCGTTCTGTTTCCACTGCTGTGGTGCATGTTGGTCGACTTACTGCTCAACGCGCTCAATAGTTCTAACGTCTATGCACAGGCATACGCGGATGATGTACCTGTGTGTTGGATCGTGTCTAGCGACTGTCTGCTCTAAAGCGTGGGCAGCCCTAAATATGATCAACGAATGGTGCACTGCTTGGTCTGACTCATCTAGTGCTTAAAGGCATCACCATATAATTCTCTAAAGAAGCTAAGTATTTGGTTGTCATCCTCGATAACAAACTTCTCTGGACTAAACATGATGCGTCGAAAACGTCTAAGGCGCTGTCGGCCTTCTGGCAGTGCAGAAGAGCTATCTGCAAAGACGTTGGGCCTGTCACCGGGAAGGGTCCTTTGAATCTACACGGCGTCGGTTGTCTGGCGGAATAAGGTGTCGTGGAAATACGTGATGTTGCTTTTACCAGACTCCAAAGGACGGTTTGTCTCGGATCCATGGGGGGCTTTATTCAGCCCTCCTGGCTCCGCTCTAGACGCGTTTATAAATCTCAATCCCCTTGATATTCGTATCATGGACTGCACTCTCAAAGCTATCTTCCGTTGAAAAAGAAGGAGTCCTTGGTACAACACGCACTGGAGGTTTGATGACCTTACGCGTCGACTGTCTTATGTCTCTGGTCTTATGGACGTGCCATCCGATGCAATGACACTAGAAATCCTATGGCGGGAAAAAATACGAAATCGACTTGTCCAGTCTTGTGTTCAGGACTGTTTTCAGCTAGAAAACGGCTCCAAAACCAATATAGAATGTGGTGCGGGTGTTTTTCTGGAGGATGACAACGTTAGATTTCACTTCACGCCAGGAAAGCTCTCATCTGTCTTCCAAGCATAGATTTATACAATCTGGTGGAGGGAGCGATACATTTGCATGTGTAGCGATGGCCAAGCTGCGCTTAGAGCTCTCTTACAACTTCCAAGCTAGTTCAAAAATGCAAGAGATCACTGAACGCAGTCGGGAGGCTAAATCAATGACCTTTGTCTGGGTCTCAGTTCAAATGGGGTCACGGGAAATAACATCGGCGATAAACTTGCCAAGCAAGATTCAGAGGAGAGTTTCTCAGGACCCGTACCTGCAGATGGAACAGCTCCCCGGGATGCAGGCAGACCGAACGAATTCTTCCCGACGTCTCAGCAGGAAAGACTGCGGGTTGCTAACTGGCGGCGTGACAGGGCATTACACGTTTGCAAAGCACTTAAATGTGCTGGGCATAAGTGACACAAGCTCCTGCGATACTCACTGTGAAAGTGATGATGACACCGCGGAGCACTATCTCTGTGAATGCAGGTACTCGGCGCTGACATTACTCAAGCGCTTACTCATCTTTCTTCGTAAGACTGAAAGATTTCGTTAAAAGGAACTTACAACATGTACAATGGACTAGTTGTGCTCCGTCCCGACAGAAAAAAACAAAAAACTTGACACATCAACAAGATGCTGCCACGTCCCATACTGCTACATACACTATGACTTTCCTTCGCGATTTCTTTCCAAACAAATTGAGACGTATCGTGTGGGGGTACCTCAAGAGTAAAGTTTATTTATCAAATCCAGCAAACATTTCCGAACTCAAAGGGAATATTGTTCGAGAAATAAACGACATTCTGTTACCACTCCTTAAGGGCGTTCCTTGGAATACGGTCGACAGATTCCAGGAGTGTATATGACGCGACGTACAAAATTTGGAGGGAATACGAGTGGAATCCGCATTGCTGTTCTTGAAAGCCCTGATATTATAAAATTAATATGCTCGTACCTTGTAGTTGTTTCCTTATATTCGGAATCCTAATTTGGACACAGGACACACATTAGATAGAAGTCATTTCCATAAGTTCCAGCTCACTCATAATTTCCTTGGTCTTCTAAAATGTACGAGATTACGTAACAGGTGCGTAGTGGTTTGGATTATTGAAACATCAATTGCCAGCATCTAAATCTCCGATTTCCAAAAGCAAATGACTTACTTCCATTCAAAGGCACATCTGTAAAGCACAATACATATTCCGTGTAGGGAAATGCAAAAAGAACGTACGCTTCTGATGTCATACTTCGTATTTTTGGATTTGGGAAACGCCGTGACTGTCAAATGCAGATGAATTCGAATTATGTGTGCACCAAGCGCCACCCGACTATCTGATGTCAGCTCCGAATTTTTGTGTTTTGTCAAAAACAGGTGAAACCTTCCATTCTGCGGGCGTCATTATCCTTGGGGTTGAATACGTACGCTACAAGGGATGGAACGCTTGCAAATGACTCAGATCAATTAACCCTCACATTAGTCATTTATTGAAATTTGTAATTGATCAAATGTACAATCAAAGCAATCACCGTCTAGAGCGGTCAAAATCGGGTGCTCTTGCCTACCAGTGCAAATTGCCAACACGCGATATCATACGACCGGGAAACGTCTGCTTTAGAATGTCGCTTGTGGCTTGTGTCCACATGTCCTCCAGTCCCAATTCCTTCAATTGAAGAATGAAAAATTCATTGATCATGGCTCTGTAGTGCTTACCATCCACAGTGGTGCGCACATTTCTAAAAAAACAAATGGTCAAATGACTCCTCCAGCGTAAACAACACAGCATGCAGTAGGGTAGGTACGCAAGAGTGGCTGTCGAAAACACCAACCCACTTAAGCCTATTGGCCAACTTGCCTGTTGAAGATATTGAGGAGAATATTTAATACCGCGGAGGAAGTAGAACGTAGAGCTCCGCTTAGACATAGACATGCTGTTCTTTGGACTCTGCTTAGTTTGCTGCAGTTGACTCACCCGTAGGTGAGTATCTGCCTTACGACCGAGATGTATAGCCAGTGGGTTATGCGAGGTTGAAGACCCCATTTGTTCGCAGTTGTTTTTTTTGCAGCTACTGCAACTTTCTTGACTGTTTCTTGAATGTAAGGTTTCCAGTCTTTTAGGGAAAAAGTGTTTCTAAGCAGTCCCAGTGCTGATGTCCACCAGTGAGGCTTGTTCTTGCCTCTAGGTTGAATAAGAGGGCAGGAAGCGGCCATAGCCTGATTGAGAGCCAGGGTGAATTCCTTGACCTTCATGTCAAGCTCGTTGATATCACGCGGAGGACTTGATAGTTCAGAGGATAGCGTTTCTGACAGTATTCCTCCGTATTTTGGCCAAACAGTTTTACGGAAATTCCGGAATGCTGATTGGCTGGGGGGATCATCACTTAGGCTGAATTGGATGTACCTGTGGTCTGAAGATGAGTGCTCAGACGATATCATCCAGTTCGGTAGAATTTGAGTGATGTTGTCGGAGACAAGAGTGATATCTAGCACTTCCTGTCGGTTTCTTGTTATAAAAGTGGGCTCATTGCCAATGTTGCAAATAATAAGGTTAGCGCTTATAATCAAAAATTGACTCATCTCTATCGTTGATGTCGGTACTGCCCCTTACCGTGTGATGAGCGTTAACGTCGCATCCGATGATGAAGCCAGTTCTCTGCCTTCCATCCTCCAGTACTACCCTTTCTAGGTTATCACCAGAGAGAGGGCCCACATGATCTTGGCCAAGGTATGCCGATGCCAGCCAGTAGGAGCCTTTGATAGTCTCTAGTCTGACAACGGTTAAGTCGGGGTCGCTGAGATTAGAAAGTAAAAATGCTTTAAGGCTACGTTTCACTAATATACAAGTTCTAGTCTCTTGTATAGAGCGGAGCGTATACAGGTGTCCCAAGTCCACGAACTACACCTTCTACGACCCTTTATTCCTGGATTAGGATAATGTCTTCTGCGTTTTTTGAAAGACGCAGAATGAGTGCGGCCAAAGCCTTTTCTGAGTGATGGAGACTAATCTGGAGAAACCGTATCATTGCTATAGTTTTCCAGAGTAGCCTCCACCACGGTGCTGTTGAGGTCCTCCGATTCTGAAGATGTGCCCAAGAGCTTATCTTCTTCCTCTGATCGTATAGGATTTCTTTTTGCTTCGTCATCGGTTTCCATTCCCGACACGGGCAGAAGAGGAGACCGACGACTTAGTTGTCGGCTCCGATTGATTGGAGTTGTCGCTATCCATTTCTGGAAAAGATATCGACGCTCCAAGACCTAAGGTTGTTTTTGAAGTTTCCGTTAAAGGAGGAGGAGCTTGCTTATCAGCATCCAGCTCATCCTTTTCATAGACCCTTAGGTGAATTGACTCGAAACCGAACCGAATCATGTCTTTAGTCTGCGCTAGAGGGTTAAGGGATTCCTTATTGATCACGATCAACGCGTTTCTGTAGGAGCCCCTTAGTTCTTCGAATTTCGCGACTTTCCAGTCATGGATTGCTGAGCCTGATGATCTCCAGAATGCTTTCTGGGGAGGATGGTTCGGCTGGGATCCAGGTGCGGATTCGAGGTCTGCTAGGGATATTCTCCTTAGACACGACCTCGAGTTTTGCACCTGGCCAAATCTATCCTAAACCACCTATCGCATTAATAAAGAGATCGAGAGATCTCTGATTGGCTCATGCGATAAGCTTGACGTGGCTTTAGTGCTAGCCAGCGTCGCTTGTGATTTGAGGTGGTCGGTGGTTTTCCCGCATGATAGCCAAGATGTTGTTCGAACGCTTTATCTTGACCAACTGCTACCGTTCAGGTGTTATTTATCCGTCGTTGTCGTTCCTGTCGATTACCGCGATCATTAATGCGTCCTTTAGGACTTCGTTGAAAGACCTCAGAGATGTGCTGTTGGGTGGCTCAGGGGTTTTGGTGTTGTAAGTTTTGGGCCCCTTAGGAACCGGCACGGTTTACTCCAACGGTCTTTGGCACTTGGTGGAGTCTTCAGGTGTTTTGGGAGCAGTGGAAGCAGGGGGTAATCCGTCTTTTAGGATATTGTTAGCCCACCCAATCTTGCTCTTTATGTCCGCACTTCTCTCAACCTCCGGAATGGATCCGAAGTTTTGATGATGCGTGAAGCATTTCGGCATTTTATGTAGAGCGCCTTAGATGAGGCTTGCCGATGCGGCTGAGCGTCTGATTCCTCCTTAAGGGGAGGAGTTTTGGTAGCAATGACAAGCTCGTGGCCTGTCACAAACTTGCTGCTGCTAGGGGTGGAGGAAGTGATAGGACCATGGCATGCCACTGTCTTAACACTCCTTGAAGACTTGGTTTTAGGCTGGTTGCGCTTGCCTTTAGAGAATGGTACACCATGGCCTGCTAGAGTTTTACATACGCTCGACAATGCGGGAGGTACAGTCACTGTCCTATCGCCCGGTATTAATAGAATACCGGCATCGGGTTTATTTTTTTTTTTTTTTGAGGTTTTGTCCATAATATGGTCCAGCCAGTAGCGGAGAAAGGATGGTCCATCTGTACAGAGATCCTCTGTATACAGATAAGGCTAGCAAATCCGGAACTCGCCAAGTATTCAACCAGGTTGATCTTCGACACTGGTCGTATGACAGCTTGATTCAGCCCAGGGGAAAAAGGAGAATTTAGTGAGACCAAGTCCAGAAATTTGATAGCGGCCTAAGTATCCGAAAAGACGCGGATATCCTTTGCAGATATCACGTTTTTCTTCAGCCAGGGCAGAGCTTCTTTAATCGCCAAAATTTCCGCCTGGAACACGCCACAGTGATTTGGAAGACGGAAAGAGAGGCTTAGATTTAGGGTATCTGAGAAAATGCAGCCACCAACTCCGCTGCGGAGAGATGGATTGACTTGTCCTCCATGAAAGCATCTTCCTCCCAGAAGGATCTAGAGGGGAAGTTTACATGGAAGTCTTTGTCAAACCAAAGTTCAGGTATGGTGTAATCGGTGTTCTTCGTGAGGATGCCTAATGTATTAAGAATGCTGGCGTGGCCAAATGGATTATTTATCCACTGCCTGCTGAAAATATCGAGGGGTGTCAAATGAAACAGAATGTCTAATGCCGCAGAGGAGGTAGACAGCAATGCTCCGCTTGTGCATAGACATTCTGTTTTCTGGACTCTGCTTAGTTTAATGCAGTTAGCCTCACTTTCTAAGGCCTTCCACCAGACTACCACCCCGTAAGTAAGTATCGGTCTTACGACCGAGGTGTACAGCCAGTGGGTTATGCGAGGTTGAAGACCCCATTTATTCCCAATGGCTTTTAGGCAAGAGAATAAAGCTGCTGTAGCTTTATTGACTCTTCCTTGAATGTCAGGTTTCAAGTTTCCTGTCAAAAATGAGACCCAGATATTTTGCTGTATCGGAAAAGACTAACTGGTACCGTCTATTGAGGGAGGCTCTATAATTGGAATTTTGTATACACCCTGGAAAGGAGGACAAGATCAGTTTTATGGGGGTTTACTCCCAATCCATAGCGACCTCCCCAACAGGTTAATCAATTGAGATTTACTTGAAGGAGTTCTTCAATGGTATTAAGATGCTTACCTGAGACGGGTATAGCAACGTCATCCGCATAGGCAATCACCCTGCTAGCACCCGCTTCCAAAGAAAGGGAGAAAGGACACTACTTTGCGGCGTACCTCTGCTGACACATCTTTTAGCAGTAGCACCACTCAGTTTGGAGTTGATTATCATGCTCTTCAGCATAAGACTGATCAACTCCCCAAGTTAGTCGTCTGCCTGCAGAGTTGACAGAGCAGTCGTGGTTATGGATGTGTTGACGTTGTTAAAAGCACCCTCTATGTCCAGGAAAGCAAACATTGTGAACTCTTTATATTGTTCGATGTGGCTAATCAGTGAATGCAGAACCGTTTCCACCGACTTTCCTTTACAGCAGGCGTGTTGAGCCGTTGACAGAAGTCTAGGATGAATTTTAGCTCGTCGTTCTAGGGTTTTCAGAAGGAAAGATGATAGACTAATAGGTCTGATGTCCTTTGGGACAACATAAGAGCATTTTCCGGCTTTGGGAATGAAAACTACATTGACGTCTCTCCATGACAGTGGACTGTGGATAAGTTCTACACCGCTCTTCCCAATATTTTCTATCGCGGGCAGAATAATATCTGAGGACCTCTGTAGCCCGGCAGGTATTATACCGTCCGGACTAGCAGACTTGTATGGTTTGAAGTTATGCAGCGCCCAGAGCAGTTTGTCTCTTGTAATTCGACCATGAATTTTGGTTCCGGTTGCAGTAGGAAAGTTTGCGACTGACCGCGAATTGAAAGCTACCTGGAGAGTGGGTGTCCAGTAGCAGGTTTAGTGATTCATCACATGAGGTTGTCCAAGAGCCATCGGTTTTTCAAACAGCTAGGCATCATGGGATTTGTAGAATGGATTTTTCTTAACCGTGATGCTTCAGAGGTTTCTTCTGATTTTTTCAGTTCTTTTTTGCATATTTTGAGGGATTCCTTGTATGAGTCCCAGTCAGTCACTTTCCTTGTAGCTTTTTGCTACGTGCGATGAAAAGTTTTCTGCAAGTGTTTCTAAGCAGTTCCCGTGCTGATGTCCACCAGTGCGGCTTGTTCTTGCCTCTAGGTTGAATAAGGGGGCAGGAAGCGGCTATAGCCTGATTGACAGCCAGAGTGAATTCCCTGACCTTCATGTCAAGCTAAAACTGACTCTAATTTTCCCCGAAAAATCATCTTCGGCGATGAGGCCCATTTCTGGATGAATGGGTACGTCAACAAACAAAATTGTCGAATTTGGACGATACCAATCCACAAGAGCGTCCAATGCATTCCAAAAAAAGTCACTTTTTGGTGTGGATTTTGGGTTGGCGACATCATTGGTCCATATTTCTTTAAGAACGACGTTGGCCAGGCCATCACCGTCTATGGCGAGCATTATAGGTCGATGATTACCAACTTCTTTTGGCCTGAATTGAATGATATAGTTACCAACGACATGTGGTTTCAACAGGACGGCGCTACGTGCCACACAGCTCACGCCACATTGAAAATTCTGCACGAGCGATTCGAGGGCATAGTCATCTCACGTGGATGTGATGTGAATTGGTCACCAAGATCGTGCGATTTGACCCCGTTAGGCTTTTCTTGTGGAGTTTTCTGAAGTCGCAGGTCTATGCGAAAACACCACAAACCACATCGGCTTCCAAAGCCAAAATAACCCATGCCATCGGTCAAATTCAGCGTGATTTATGCGCCAGAGTCATGCAAAATTGGACATTTCGGATGCGCACCACCCAGAAAAGCCTCGGCGGACATTTGAACGATGTTATATTCTAAACATAATGGCATCGATAGGCCTTTCAAACGAATGAAAAATTTCGATGATATCTCACACACACTTTGTTTTATTTAAATTTAAAGATAGGAAGCGCTTAATGAAAGACTCTTTAGGTTATCCAGTAGCCGATTTTGCCCACCGCGGCTTAACCACCGAAGAAAAACTGGAACCCAGAAAACACTCTGATTTGGAGGGATTAGAGAGGTCTTAAACATTCTCCCCTTAGGTATATGTAATATTCAAAAATGGTATAATGAAAAATATCTAGAATCCTACACTGCCTAGAAAAGCAGTCGAGCCCTTTCCAAGTGACACCCAGATACTCCACAGATTACAGCTACGATTAAGCACACTTCTACTCTATTTATAAAATATATGTTGTTGTCAAAACATTCTAAAATATTGAATAACTACATCAATGAGATACATAGATACATAACATACTCGTAGGAGACTACTGAGACAGATGTTAAGGTTTATGTAAAATCCTCGCCTGTAATTTTCTGCCATCGCTTATAACATCCCAAAGGTGAACTATATCCCATAACGTCCGTGCCCTATTACCATGTCATACTGGATTATGTCGTCCTTAAAAATAATCACCCACTTCGTAATAAATCTATTTTAAGGAAACATTTCTAATTTCAATCCTCAAGGTCCACTTTCTAAACTTTTATTTGCATTTGATAATTTTCACAACCCCTCCCCAACGAGGATTTTATCCCAAAAAAAAAAAACATTCAAAAACCTGCAGACAATCAAAATGGCGCCTTTGGTTGCTATGGAAAAGCAGCATCTCATTGAAATTCTCAACCGAAACTCCACCCTTGGCAACCGAAATCCACAGGGATGTACTGATTCTCAAACTGTTGTGCGTGTCCTGAAGGGATGAAATTGTCTGGCTTTCAGGGATAATCCAATTGAAGGCGGAGTTCATAGAGAAAATATTTTTTTTTGGTATAAAATTCATTCGTATCCTTGGAATGAATTCAAATTGGATCCTGCAACGGTGTAGTGCGGTCGATACATTTTTAATCGAATCGGAATAATTCTTATAAGAAAAATTGTTGAAAATTAAATTGTTTGTTTATACGATAGTTTTTGAAGCTTTTTTACGGTTTAAATTTACGAGAAACAAGAAGGTTTTGCAATGTCGCGCAATCAGCTACCGGATTCTTCATCATCGCCTCCTATTAGGTTTGTTAAAAAAGCAAAAAACAATTAAATTAAACTTTAAGTGCAAATGAAGAGTATTTTATAATTTAAAAATCAAATTGGAGTGTTGGACTGAATATATACGTTTTCGAGTGAACGGTTTTGGTTTTGAACTCGTTTGGAAGTGCGAACAGTACCAGAAGGACCTCTCAAAATCATTTCCATCTAGTGTGTCTATATATTTTTAAAATAAGGAATAATTAAAATTTTTTTGAAATATGTAAGATCTGTGCCAGATGGTTTTCAACCTTTCATCCTCCTCAAGCGCTGAACCATTCCTTGCTGATATCGTCTTTAAAATTACATTTAAACTGGACCTTTTGTCTCCTTCTCCTTAGAGAAGAAATTGAAAATTCTAATGCTCTGCCATCACTTGCCGAACGATGTGTAATCTAATACAATCGAGTGAACGTTCAAGAGAATAGTGATTTTGCTCTCCGACGATGGTTAGTTTTGACAAGATTGCGACTGGTTAAAGATTGCTGTTTAAGACTCCAAAGCTGGACTTTTTAAGTCTCGAGCAAGCAGTTTCTTTTGAGTCACATAAAGCTTCTTGGTATCCGCGATAGTTTGAGTTGAATAATCAGATACTGGGTCCTTATTGACATTTCATACCAGGCTGCTTGGACATGAAGACTACCTTATTTGGCACCTCATGATCTATTTGTCCGATGTAACCCAGTTAATTTATTAAATCAACTATGTCTTGATATAAAGATTGAGATTGTGGCTTCTTCTACACCCGCTTTACCCTCAAATAGAACATATGAAGCGACGAAGCGCCTTGGTTTCAAAAGGCACTCCTGATAGTTCGATGACCATGCTCATCTATTAGCACACAGGATTTCTGGGGCTTCAATTTGATCTTTCGAGGTTAAAGATTTGAATGAAATTGTTATTCCCTAACCCAAAGGTGCTATACTTACTTACTTATTTACGTATATACTTGCTTGCTTGAATCGCCCTATAGGCCGAGATAGACATAGAAATTAAGCCTCTCCAATTAGCGCAGTCATTGACATGTAGCCTCCTTTTAGATTTTTTTCATTTACATGCGCCACCGTAAACTAGGTTTTCCTTTACTGTATTCCCTTACTAACTGCAAGATAGTTGATATTTCTAAGGCATTTCACAGAGTTTGGCATCAGGCTCTTTTGTCGAAAATGCGTGCTTTTGGGATCGATGACTCTCTTCTTCAATGGATTAGAAATTACCTTTCGGGACTTTCAATTCAGATTGTCTTGGGCGGTTTCAAGTCTGATATTAACAAAATAAATGCTGGTGTACCTCAGGGCTCTGTTCTGTCTCGGACATTCTTTTTAATTTTCATTACGGATCTCTTGTCTGCTACCTCTAATCCAATATATTCCTTTGTCATTAACAGCACTCTCTGCTTCTCATATTTGTTCCCGGACTCAGCACTCTCTGCTTCTCATATTTGTTCCCGGACTCACGCCCCTGCTCTTCGGCTGTAGAACGGGAAACGTATTTTAAGCTCATTAAATTCCGATATTAACAGCATAACCAATTGGGAAACTATCAACCGAGTGGAATTTAATGCTTCCAAACCTCAATGCTGCCTTCTGTCATTAAAGCGAATTTTAAACACCCAGCCCTTATCAATGAATGGCACTTGCATCGTCGAAACCGATAAACTTTCCATTCTCGGTAGGTGTGCCAGTGACAACTTACGTTGGAATGACCACATATTCGATGTCGTCAAAAATGCTGCGACATATCTAGGCTACCTCAAGTGATGTAAGAAATATTTTACCCCCTCTGATCTGGCCACATTATATAAGACTTTCATCCATCTAAAATTGGAGTAAAATGCCCACATCTGGTCGGGTGTGGCCAAAACATCTCTGCACATGCTAGATAGGATCCAAAACCGTGCGATAAAACTCATTGGTGATACTAATATTACTCAAACAATGGACAGCCTCGAACATCGACGTAAGGTCTCATGTCTCACTCTGTTTGGTCGCTATTTCCACCACCAGTGCTCCATAGAAATCGCCAGTAGCATTCCGCCCATTCAAACTTTCAACCGTAACATCCGTCTCGCTATGAATGCTCATCAGTATACCCTCAAGCCCATTTTCGGACGTACTCTAAAACATCGTGATTCTTTCCTAAGCCGTATAACTCGCTTATGGAATGCCCGATCTCTGTGTTTCCTGGTCGTTATAACTTACAAACATTTAAAAACAATGTACATCGGTACCTGTCTTTTCTTCCTCTTTAAATTTCCTTCGCCCGCGCTGTGTACAAACATTTTAAAGGTACAAAAACCCCTTGAGCGCGAGCTGATTATATAAAAAAAAAAACATAGGTGGCCCAATAGTCCGGGTTGGACATGGGCATCAACCAACAAGCTAGCACGATCTCTCGCCAGTCCGTGACACTGAATTATCCGCTTGCGTGGGCCACTTTAGATGTGTTCGTCCTCCCCGCCGTCCTTCAGGGTTAGACTCTAAGACTCTTTAGGCGGGAGCTGTTGGTGTCCATTTACTCAACATGGAGCAGCCATCTCAGACGGTGAATCTATAGATGCCGTGGTTAAAACTCCTTCTTCATTCCCTGTCAATACACACGGTATCAACCAAATATTTCTTCATCCCGTTTCGACAAGTCCAAGCCCTTGCATTAGAGAGCAGGATCGGATTGATTAGAGTCTTGTTACCCAAATGTCTCCTAAGACCAAAGAAACAACGAATCCCAAGAGTAAATCTGCGTCTGATTTATGGCTGATGTCGTTACTTCGCCACTGCTTGTAACTAAGGAGCCAAGGTAAACGAAGTCCTCATCGAAGTTGTAACTGCTTGTCTGTCTTGTCGTCTGTTCTAAAAGATTTCTTGAAAATTTCGGTTATTTCATTATCGACCTTGATGAGGTAGCAAAAATTCTCTATAGTCATCCTACACAACCGGAGGAGTTTGAGAGGGACATATATGCGACTTTCAAGTCGACGAATATATGGTGCGTGTTGATCTGAAATTCCCAGGTCTTTTCCAAGATCTGGGGTAGTTTGCATAATTGATCGAAAATTTCTTGACATAAAACCGCACCAGCATAGACCAACTAGACTGTTCATGAATGGTTCCACACGCTCGCAGAAAAGACCTTATAGGCGACGCTTAGGACACTTATTCCTCTATAGTTGGCGCAGTCAAAAGTGGGTCCTTTCTTGTGAATCGGGCAATAGATGATGAGATTCCATTCATCAGGCATACATTCATCCGACTAAATCTTGAAAATATGTTGTATGCTCTTTACCAAGTCATCTCCTGCTGCCTTAAATAGTTCGACAGGTAGGTCGTCCAGCCCGGCAGCTTTATTCGACTTCAGTTTAGATATTGCTATCCGCACTTTATTTTGGTCGGGTGGACGGAATTCTTGATTCGCATCGTCAATATTGAATGGTTTGCTCTGCCTGACAGTGAAATTTGGGCTGTCCTCACCGTTTATCAGTCTGCAGAAGTAGTTTTTCCATATCCTCAGTACCGGCTGGGACTCTAGTTCTTTCTACCTTTTGGTAAATCTTTCGAACATTGTCCTTGGAGTAGCAAAGATCTATCTCCTCGATCGTGCGTTTTTCATGATCTTTCTTTTTCTTCCAGAGAAAATTTCCCGTTAGTCGTCCAGCTCACGGACCGCTTCCGTTCTTCTATTCAGTGCCGCTTAGTAAGCGAGTTGTTTCCATACGTGTGCTTGTCTGCATTCTTCCCATGGTTTTGTAGAGATGGTCAGATGAAACCCAGCATGTCAATTGCGGCGTTTCTGACGACTTCTTGCCACCAATGCCACCGGTCATCAGCACTTGACATTGGTTGAGGAGGACATGTCGAAAGATTGAGGGATACATGATCGGCAAAAACTGGCAGTTTACTACGGTTCACGATAAATCTGCTTACAGTATTTCTTCGTTGTCGGCGTCCGTAGACGTACCTTGGCTGCAACGATATAGTGGTCCGACTCTATACTCGCCGCTGCGAACGTTCTGGCATTTATAACACTGAAGGAGTGTATGGATATTAAATGGCGAAACTCTCTGTTTCCATACGTGTCGTCGTGCAAGTTATGCTTCCTGGCTGCGCTGCCAAAAATGTGCTTTCTATCTATTTGTGCGTTTATTTTGTAAGCGCTTCAGTGATAGAGTGCCCAGAGAACCAATACTCACCACGTCAGCCCCAAGTACCTGCAGCCAGATACAACCGTAGGCCGGACATTCACAGAAGTAGTCCTCCGCGGTGTCGTCATCACCTTCACAGCAAGCGTCGTAGGATGTTGTATCATTTATGTCCAACACATTTAAGTGATTAGCAAGAATGTAGTGCCCTGTCATGTCGGTAGTAAGCAACCTGCAATCTTTACAGCTGAGGGAGAGCAAGACTTCTTAGGGATATCGGGAAGCATTCGTTTGTTCTGTCTGCAACCTGGAGAATCATGCCGTCTCCAGTTATGCTCATATAAACCCAACTCTCAACGGAAGTACTAACAGAGGGCGCAGGTACACCTAAAGTTGGTTTGAATCCTGAAAACTCTGCTCAAAGCCTTGCTTAGTCAGCTCATCGCCGTTTTCATTTCCCGCGATCCCATTGCGACCTGAGACCGAGACAATACTCAGTGAAAAGTCAGATAAGGCGGTTCAGCAAGGCTCTAAGCGTAGCTTGGCTATCGTTACAGATGTTGATGCTTCACCCCCTCCACCGATTCTTCACAATATATTTGTAGTTCGTTGCCATCAAGCAAGTTTTCCGAAAGTCGTCCTGCAGAAAGACACCAGCGCCGCATGCTAAAATCCTGTTATAATAGCCATCCGTGACGATCCGACTACATTACTTGTCCGGCCCAAATTCTGTCTGAAGCCAGTATTGGCCACAGGGAACGTCGATTTCGTAATTTTTCTGCGCAGCAGGAGTTCTGGTGTCATTGCATCATTCGGTATGTCCATAAGCCCAGAGTCATAAGACAGTCGGCGAGCTTCAGTGCATGTTCTACCAAAGACCACTTCGTTTGAAACGAAGGATGGTTTGAGAGTCCAACCCAAAATATGAATATCAAGAAGGGGGAGGTTTATCAGTGCGTGAGAGCAGCCCCCATGTAGTCGAGACAGACCATTCTTGGGAGTCTGGTAAGAGACCCATTGGTATATTTTCGTGAAAGCTCGTTGCACCAGACATCCAACAACTAGGATATAATTGAGTTTATCACAGCCGTGTTGATCCAATTGACCTCCGCGGTCACAAGCCTATGCATAGGCGTAAACGTCAGAAATATTAAGAGCGTTAAGCAATGAGTTGACCAACATGCACTAAAGCAGTCGAGTTCGCCTTCAAATCTTGCCACTAGATTTCGAAACGCATTTTCATAGAGAGTTGTGTTGTTCATCTTTTGGAGCTTCATTAATAGGAGCTGGTTGAAAGTTGGCTTAGGGAAGTGGGTCTCAAACACGTGGAAGAGAGTCTGTGCTTTCGATGCAGTGTAGGTTCCTTCAAATTTTCTGAGTAATTCCAGACTGATTGGTTTCCCGGCGGTTTCGATCTTTTCGCAAAAGTCTTTTTAAGAGGCACTCTTCGAAATCCGAATTAGCTTCTTAGATTCTTTTTGCTTCGATCTGTAAAGATTCCAGTCTCCAAGTTGGTCCTAAGTGAATTGTTGGGAAGTGATCTGCAACTTGTGTGTTGTGCTGATATGAGGGGAGCACTGTAGGATTTGCCGAGCTCCTCCTCGTGTTCATTTGGGTTTCTGCAGATTGCTCCTCTTCAACAAGGTCAAGACGTCGCACCCGTTTCTAAATTCGCTGTACAAGTACCTATGGTCTGACATGGAGACATCCGATTATTCTTTCCAGCTGTAAATCTCATCATACCTATTGAATGGTGTTAAGTCGATTTCTATCTGTCTTATTTTCGTAACAGATGTTGGCTGGAAACAAACGATACTATGAAATCATTAATAGGAGCTGGTTGAACTCTCACGTTGCATTTGTAACTACCCCAAAAACTATTCTGAGCGTTAGCATCGCGGCATATGATAAGGCCCATCACTACCATCCTTTGGTGGCGGCGATAGTATCAAATCGTAAGGAACGCAAGCTGACACAGCGACGAAACCGTGCCATTCTCCGTTCGTTTCGCAGCTTATGTCTGCAGCAACCAACTCTTGATTGCAAAATTTACCCAGTTTAAATGGTGAGAGTACTCTGTCTTTCCAATCGCTCGTCATTTAATTATCCGAAACAACAGATCCGATTACTCCACACCCATGATTCTTTGTTGGATATTATGTGAAGCCTATAGCTGGCTGACTAGGAATGTTAAAGATTAATCTGGGTTAGCCTATAATATAAGTACTAGGACAGTCTAAAGGTCTCGACAGAATGAGAAAGGAGTCCTTCTTTTCCCGATTGTTGGCTTCCCTCTGAGAACAGATTACTCACTTTTCAGTGTCGAGTCCATGGTTCTACGTATAAAAACGCATCAGCAAATCCTCTGTTTCCCTGAGTTGCCCCGGAATCTAAAAGATGGCACACGTTCGTTTTAACGGCGTGAAAACCTCAAAAGTCTTATGTAGTTTCACTTGCTCGAATTTTAGCGTTTACATGGTGGAGCACTTCATTCTAGGAGTTCCGCTTTACTATACATATCGCGGCCTCTGCTTGAAAGAAATATGTCCTGCTGTAGCTAGCTCCCATAATTGATCAACAAGTGTTTGCACACTGCGACGCGTCGTTGCCATTACCAGCCTTTGCAATTGGAATCGTCAGAGAGGCATTTGGCTTTTCCGGTTTTCTTGGAGTTCCGTCCACTCTGAAACATTTACTGGTTGCACCACCAGTGTTGTCGCTCCGCTCTTCACCGTTCAAAATAAAACGCCTTTTTTCCGTAGTCCACAGTTTATTACGGGGTTTATTTTCTCAAAAAGGAAACTTCATAAATTCTATTTTAACAATATTTAAATACTTACTTATTTGGCGACAGCGGCTGGCGATGATGAAGAACAAAGAAAGAGGAAAAAACTCGAAGCAAAGCAAATTCCGCAAGCGCGCGCTGTCTGTTTGACAGATCGCCTTAAATGTCAATGAAATTAGTTCTGTTCGCTTTCGCCTTCCAAGAGCCACCACCAATAAGACATGTTCACACGGCTCATTTGCCGACAACCAGTATCAGTCGGATCTTGTGCGCTGAGAAAGCGATAACCAGAGTCGTTTCTCAGCGTGGATTTCACCCCATCAACTGACTTCCGTGGACCAGAACTACAACCTTTGCCGGTAGTTGCACCGGCCTAATCCGGACGTCGTGTGTCCTGGCTTTTTTCATTGTCGTTGTCCACTTCGTTTGGATACCGCCCACTGGAACTGCAGCCTTTGTTGGTTGCGGCACGGGTTTCATCCGATAATCGTGCGAGGAAAGATCCATCTGCAGAGCGAGTGCCTGAAACTTCCTTTCAGTTTCGATAAGTTGGTCGGTTTCAGTGGGTATCCGCTGTCCTGTTACTCTTCTTTGTCACTTGAATGAGCGAGCGTTTTAGCAATCGCGCCTTTGACGGTACTTGTCATCGCCTTGCATAGTGCGTTTGTCCCACGTCTTCTTTTTCTCTTCAACGGTCCCAGAGCTTGACCATCTTGGAACTCGTTAGATTTTTTTGGTTTCCTGGGGCAAGCCATCTGATGGGGTGTAACCGTAACTGCAAAAACCTTTCCGATACTCTCGCCATTATCCCAGTCATCTAGCGGGAGGTGTTAGTTTGGGCCTCCAGTTTGGGCCTCCAGAATCCAAGACACAGGGACATGTTTTGCTAAATAAAATATTTTGACGCTTAAACCCACAAAGTATCCACTGCGAAATAAAACTTTCTATTTCAGTCACCTGTCGTTCCATAATTTCGACGATGACATGATAAATGAGCTGCCATCTTGCGTTTACGCCAGTCAACACCACACCAACAACACAAGCAACATTCGTTTGAATTCAAATATTCGGCAGATCCAACAGCAATATCTGCACCATACAGGTAAGACCTTGACTTCCGAAAGTCCTACAATTTTGAATCAGTCTTAAACATTTTTTTAGAATGCATGGACTCACCGACGCCATCAAATATGAATATACCCGCAGGCATGTCCAATTACAGTTCGGCACCATACAAAATCCAGAGACAACAGGCCAGCATCAGGGAAAGGAAACGTATCCAGAGGTCTGCTCCAACTGGGTATTTTGAAATTTTTTATTTCACCTTTTTCTATGATTTCTACAAAGCCCATCATTTCAAAAATACTAACGCAATAAAATATTTGCAACTCCTTGAACCTTGCAGCAGTATAAATTCAGCTTTCGATGAGTTGCGTGTACACGTTCCGACGTTTCCATATGAAAAACGTCTCAGCAAGATCGATACTTTGCGGCTGGCTATCGCGTACATAGCCCTTCTGAGAGAAGTCCTGCAAACAGACTATGATCCGTTGACTTATGTGGAGAAATGCCTGAGAGGTGAAATCAAGGCCGATCGGGCCAACTGGAATACAAGTGGTGAGCGTGTTTCATAATTGCATTATTAAGCTTTATCTTATGACGGTTAATTAATTTTTTTTTAAATATTTGAGGTTAAGTAATTTATTAGATGGTCTGAGTTTGAGGTATTGCGCTCTTCATTCCGTCCGATGAACGAGCTTACTGAGCAACAGAAATTGAGCTTTTAACTTTGGAACTGCATCCATATTCCAAACTGTTCGTAGTAGTCCCTTGCAAATGTGTGGCAGCGAACTTGTCTATCTTTAGCAGATGGCTTAGAAAAAGCTGGTTGACTTTTGTATCATCGAGTGTCATCCCTCGTAAGACATATAGCGTCAATATTGCATCGCTTTCTCCGGCTCATGCCAATGGACCTAGTCTTAAACTCGACTCTTCTTCTTCATGCCACCAGTTAGCTCCTCTGTGCTCCATTGTATGCGATGTTTTGAATTAGAGCTGCAGCTCATTATCAATCCACTGCTACGTCATTGATGGAGCTTGTCATTCGGTATAAACTTTTCCAAAAATTCTTAAGGACGCTGCGTTGACAACTGTTTATGAAGGTTTGCAGCTTTCATGTGACAGTCATGGTCACTTTTCAAGTACTAACACCCATAAAAGCAGAATTGATTCGACATTGGATCGGAACAGTTTCGGTGTCCTGGTGTTCACATATAATTCGGCAAAAACATCACCCGAAATCATACTCCCCAGGTACAGAAAGCTGCCAACTGTCTAGACTGGCTATCCATCAAAGTTGAGTTCAACGTTGGTATTTGAATTGCTAAGAGCTTTTGCTTTGGTCGAGTTTATTTGCAGCTTCCAAAGGCTGGACCATCGCCTTTTATCCTGTGTTAAAGCAGGCAAACATCGTCAACGTCTGTTGAGATATCGTCCCATTCCCATTTTTAAACAACGTTACTGAAGCACGTCCCTGAAAAAATGCGTCTCTGTCAGGCTCTGCAATAGACTCAGATTTTGTGCCTTTGTGTGGGACCTGAGACTTTCTACCCACATTGCCTAAATACAGTATTGTTCTGGTCCATAATAATATGTTCGATGTAGGGGGATCCATCCTGTTAGTTGTCAAGCGTTGAATAAAGTTACTTCTTGAGCTTCTCCAGAAAAGCTGGACGGACTTGGAGAAAATAGTACCTTCCGTGTTGACTTTTGCCCGCCGTACTAAATTGAAGAAGTCACACGACAGCGCGTCTTCTTGCCGAAATCGGGTGCAGGTTTGGAATAATTTGGCGGTTCTTTTTCTACACTGCACTGCGCATCGCGAGTTTTCCAGTGCTGTACAACACGTTCGGATCAATTTTCCCGGGATCCCGAATTCGGCCATCGCATTATATAACTCAGCGCAATGAATGCTGTCATATACGGCTTTGAAGTCGATGAAGAGGTGGTGTGTGTCGACTTAGAACTCGTTGGTCTTTCCAGGATCTGCCTTAATGTGAAAATTTGGTCTCATGTCGATTTGCCGGGCCAGTAGCCGCATTGGTATTGGCCGATTTGTGCGGTGCAGTACGGTTTCAGACGTTCACATAGCACACTGGATATTTTCTCTCTGGCGATATTAAGTACGGATATGCCTCGATAGTTGTTATAGAACATAGGATCGCCCTTCTTGGAGATGGGACAGATAAAGCTGATATTCCAGTCGTCGGGCATGCTTCTTTTCAAAACCTTGCCTCCGGCTTTGAAGAGCTCAGATGGCACCTTTGATGTTTGTGGCCATTAAGCAACTGCTGGAAGTGTTGCTTAAATATTCCCTGTTGATCAGTGACAAGATTACCTTTGTAATTTCAAAGTGCTTGGAGACCCGTTTTAAGGCCATTGGCTAGGTTTTGGCCTTTTTAAAAGAAGCTCCTGGTGTCATTCCTTCTCCAGCAATCTTCGATATCCATGAGCTGGGAGACTGCAAATGCTCTTCTTTTTCCGCAGTAATTTTTTGAATGAACACAATCCAGCCTCCTAGCAGGACAAAGCTTGACAAAGCTTACCAGCAATGTCCGAAGTAGGACGTTGAAATCGTCTTAGGAGATTTTAACGCCAAAATTGAAAGGAACGCCGCGTCTGACAACCAATACTACAAGGTGGGGCAAGAGTTGTCACCCGAAAAGCTTGGGATCGTGGAAGAATGGTCAAAAATTGGCTCCACCGAATCGATCAGTACAAGCCCGCCCGTATGTACATAAGTATGAATGATATCTTAAATTTTTTGTCCATTAAGTCGAGAGGAGAAAATGATATCCGGTAAGTGACCACAGCCAAAATTAATAACCATTCGTGCCCGATTTGTGGCATTTTACATCACTCTTGCCAGAACTTTCGGCGATAGGTCCTCACATTCTTGACGGATATTCTCTTTGAGGGGTTCAAGAGTCTGAGGCTTGTTGACATAGACTCGTGACTTCAAAAAACCACACAAAAAGATGTCTGGAACGGTCAAATGAGGCGATCTTGCCGGCCAGTGCAAATCGCCAAAACGAGAGATTAGGCGACCCGGAAATGCAACCTTCAGAATTTCGCGTGTGGCTCGTGAAGTATGCGCCGTTGCGCCACCCTGTGGGAACCATATGTTCTCTCATTCCACTTCATTCAATTGAGGAAGGAGATAGTCGTTGAGCGTGTAGCGCTCGCTGCCCACAGCAGTCGTTCGGCCCGCGGCGTTTTCGAAAAAATAAACCACATGCTGCATCCAGCGTAACTTTGAGCGGGTGTAATGGCTCATCGTGGGTTACACGTGGATTTTCGATGCCCCAAAAGCGATAATTTTGCTTATTTAATGGGCCACTTCTCTGATGATGATTTTCGATGAAAAGTTGCAGGATGGCTTGAGCGTAGGTTATACGCACTTGGCGGTCAACAGCTAATAGCTGATGCACTGTCTGCACTTTGTAAGGGAACATCCTACAGTCGTTCACCAAAATTCTCTGTTAAGACCGCCGATAGATGCCCAATTGTGTGGCACGTCGCCTAATCGGTACCAATGGGTTCTCTGCCACAACTGCGATATTCCCAGCGAAACTGCTGCTCCGGGGCCGGCCAGACCTGGCAGCATCTCGTTTTGTCTCATATTCTTCTACGCGAGCGGCTAAACCTCGCAGTGTTTGCCCAGTTGGGGACGGATGACCGGGAAAACTGCGCCGAAATTCAACCTGCGCCTACACCACCGACTAATTATTCCGCAAAAAAAATCGTAACAATTATTACGCGTTCTTTAAGAGTATAGGGATTCATGTCTTATTTACGCGTATTTTGTATCTGTTTACTTCACAAATGTCAAAGTAAAATTGACATTTATCGCCATTTGCAAAAATTATAGCATCTTCCGATAGGGTGATAACTTTTGCGCCACCTAGTATAACTAGCACACGGTTCATGTTGCGATCGTCACAAAAAACATAGATTCGGACCACTACCTCGAACACTACTACGACGAAGAAGCACTGTGAGGAGATTTAGCGTTGAACGAGTACAATCGCAGCAAACACCCAAAACCTTTGCAGGTCGCGTATCCCTCAATCTCTCGACTTGTCCTATGCAGCCAACATTAAGTACTGAAGACCAGTAGCATCGATACCCGGATGTACAAGCACACGTAGAGAAACTACTCGTCTACGAAGCGGTATTGTATACAAGATCCGCCCGTGAGCTCTACGAGCAAGAGAGGAGGGAAGAACATTGGTTTCTCCGGAGAAAAACACATGCAAAGCGCGCGATCGCTACCTCAAGATCAATGATTGGAAGTTTTACCAACAAGTAAAAAGAACGAGCCAAGGCAACAAGACCCAAATAGAGTCCTGTAGAGATGAACAACAAAACTTAGTAATAGAGTCGGGGTTGAGAATATGGAAAAAAAGAGAATGAACCATTCAACTTGGACGCCCTACCACCCGAACTACTTAAAGCAGCCGGAGATGGCTTGTTATAGAGTATGCACCAACTCATTTCTAAGATTTGATCGGCAGAAATCAGACCTGGAAAATCAAACCTTGGCACCGTTTTCCCGATCCATTTAGGATCTTATCTGCCGTGCATGCCTGAATCGATATGATTGGCCTCTTTCAGTGCGACTTTCGGTCCGGTAAGTCCACAATCAACCAAATATTCAGACTACGACAGATTCTGGAAAAAGTCTAAGCCGATACACACAGCATTTATAGAGGCGAGCTATACCGAACCATGTCTAGCTTTGGTATTTTTGCCAAACTCGTCAATTGTACAGAATGGTGTGCGCTCGTTGCGCCGTAAAATTCGGAAACAATCTCTCCCAGACCTTTGATGTCAAAAATGGATTTAGACAAGGTGATGCGCTGTCCTGTTAACATACTTTCTCAACATCATACTTGAGAAAATTCTGCGGAACTATCAAGCCAATGCCAGAGGAACAATTTTACAAATGTCTGTACAACTATAGGGTCTTTCAATAAGGACGCTTGATTTTTAAATGTAACAAGCTGAGTGAAAGGAGTCCACTTTTCTTTTTTTTTGTATTTGACAGAACATTTATGGCATCGAGTGTGGGATATAACGTCGTTCAAATGTCCGCCGCGGCTTTGGTTGGCGGCACGTATTCGGTAGGTCCAATTTTCGATGACTTTGTCGGATAAATCTGGCTGAATTTGCCTCGATAGTTGTTATAGGACATAGGATCGCCCTTCTTGCAGATGGGACAGATAGAGGTGATATTGCAGTAGTGGAGCATACGTTGGATGGCGTTCGTTATGTTGACTTTGAGTGCATCAATTGTTTGCGGTTTATTAGCAAAGACCTGCGATTTAAGATAGCCCCAAAGGAAGAAGTCCAAAGGCGACCGCCGACCGATAAAACCATGCCCTCAATCGCTTGTGCAGAATGTCCATCACCGGATGCGCTGTATGCCACGTAACCACACACCTTTCTGTAGGAACCACATGTCCTCGGTGTCCATATCATCTAGTTCGGGCCACAAGAAGTTGCTTATCATCGATCGGTAGCGCTCGCCGTTGACGGTATGGCAATGCCAGTTTCGTTTTGAACCGATGATTCCACTCAGACTAAAATCTAAACTAAACACTAAACAGTCACTTTCTCGGAAGTCATTTTGTGCTGGTATGTATTGGTATCGTCCCAAATCCGACAATTCTGCTTGTTCATACATCCATTCATCCAGAAATGCGCCACGCCGCTAAAGATGATTTTTTTTGGCTGAATTTAGGTCAACTTCAAATTCTTCCAGAGTCCAATCATTTGATGATTTGTAGACGTTGTTCAACGCTATAACCTTCAATAGCGATTTGACATTCTCTACTTAACAATTCGCAACAAATTTGTCAGATGTTGCTTTAACAACATGGCCGTTATAACCTAACAAATTTCACGTGTCCATATTGAAATTCTTTCCAAACGCTGATGGCATTGACATCATTAGAAGTGGCGTGTAAACGGTCAGAAAAGTGCACATTAAATGCCTAAAATGGCTAGAACATGTAGAACGAATGAGCACCAACGCTCCCGCCCAAAGAGTCTTCAATTCCAGCCTAGACGGACAATGCAGTGGAGGAAGACTTCGCCTTAGGTGGCGCGCGCAAGTCGAAGGGGACCTTAACTAACATAGAGTGCGCAACTGGATTCAGTTAGCCATAGACCGCACTAACTGAAAAAGTCTATTGATTGAGACCCAGGACCACCTTAGACTGTGGAGCCATCTAAGTTAGTAAAGAAAGAACGAAACAACATATTTCCGTCGGCAAAATACTGTAGCGCCACTTGTGTGTTCTATAGGCTCGTCGGACCACTGTGTCATATCAGCTAATTTCTCATACACCGACCACACAGTTAGAGAAAAGATTCCTAAAAGAACCGTATGACAATAACAGAAAGACAACTGGAGCGGCCTTAACAGCTTCTTTAGGAATTTTAACTGGTCGTTATATTTCCGCGACACCTTCTGGGGCTCAAGATGTAATACAACGAAAGGCAGACAACTCTATGAAGCCGGTATGCAATGTAAAGTTGACTTTTTCTCGACAGGAAAACCAACATATTGGCCTTCGGATATAACAAAGACCCCCGATCTTGTAGACTTCTTTGTCACAAAGGAAGCAGCCAAAATTTCTACAAACATCGAGGAAAGTTATGATCTCTCTTCAGATCACTCACCAGTCATTTTAACACTAAGCATACTCTTAATTAAGAAAGAAGGGACGGTTCTAGAAACTACTGCAATGAACATATTGTTCTAAACGTGTCGCTAAAAACACAAAACGAAACAGAAGACAAAGTCGACAGATTCATCAAAGTCCTGCAGAACGCTGCCTGGAACAACACTCCAACTCCAACAAGAAAAGAGAAAGCAAGTAGTGAAATAAAATATCCGCCGGAAATAATACAACTGGTAAGAGAAAAGATGAGAGCACGAAAAAGATGGCAACAATCCTCAATCCTCCCCAGCATAAAACATACTTAAACCACTTATGCAACAAATTGAAAGAAGCAATACGAGATTACAAAAATCGGAATATCTCTACATATCTCGAAGGTCTGACTGCCGAAAGAAGTTCAAATTACTCTCTCTCTGGAAAGCCATGAAGGGAATCAAAAAGCCTCCAATGCAATTTCCTCCCATAAGAAAAAATAATGGCGAATGAGCAAAAGGAGATAAAGAGAAGGCGGATCTATTTGACGAGCACCTAGAAGAAACGTTTAAGCCTTTTGATGGACAGGCGTTAACAGGAGGTTCTAATTATAGAATAAAAACAGTGTCGCTACGAGAACTTAACCAAGCAATTAAAAAATTGAAAAATAACAAAGCCCCTGGTTATGATGTAATAACTGTTCAAATTCTCAAGGAGCTGCCAAAGAAAGCCCTGATCAAACTGATCCAACTTATAAATGCCGCGCTAAGACCATTAAAGTTGCCGAAGTTATAATGGTCCCGAAACCAGGCAAATCTCTAAATGAAAAAAGATCTACAGACCCATATCGCTTCTGCCGATAATATCTAAAATATTTGAAAAACTCCTATTGAAGCGCTTCCAACCGATCATTGAAGAGAGACGTCTAATTCTTGAACATCAATTCGGTTTTAGAACTAAGCACTCCACAATTGACCAGGTTTTTAGAGTTACGAATGAAATTGAGAAAGCCTTAGAGAGGAAAAAGATATGTTCTAGCGTGTTTCATGACGTGTCTCAGGATTTCGATAAGGTATGGCACGAAGTCTTAAATTTTAAGCTAAGCCAGGTTCTACCGAGAGAGCTGCATACGACTCTGAAATCGTACCTGGAAAACAGAATTTTTCGTGTTAAACATGACACCGAATACCTGGAATTTAAAGAGATAGCTGCTGGAGTCCCGCAAGGAAGTGTACTTGGACCGGTATTGTTTTTACTCTATACTCGAGACATACCGGAAGAATCAGGTACCATAGTAGCCACGTTCGTGGACGACACGGCGATACTAGCTACAGATACTTCAGTCGAGTTAGCTACTGGAAAGCTACAAACGGCTTTGGATAAAATCTACGAATGGACAAAGATATGGCGAATAGTTCTCAATGAAACCAAATCTACTCATGTTAATTTTACTTACGTTAAGAAGAAACGTGATGAACTTGAAAATAAATCCAGACAAATGTACTGGCTACTAGGAAAACATTCCAAGTTAAGCATACATAACAAACTGCTCATCTGTAAGCAAGTGCTTAAACCTGTTTACAACTTTGGGGCTGTACTAAACCAAGCAACCGAAATATTCTCCAAAGCTATCAAAACAAAGCTCTAGGACAAATCGTGAACGCCCCATGGTATATCAGAAACAGTGATATCCACAGAGACTTAGGAATAGTTACCGTCAAGGATGAAATAATGAACTTTGCTCGCAAACTCCGTATTCGTCTTCATGGTCATTGTAATAATAAAATACTCCAAATTCTGGACAAGACAAAGAATGAGACCATTCAATCTGGCGCGATAAGGACTATCCGCATATAATAGCGGTACTAGCGGGTGCTTTCGCTGAAAAGCTACCTGCCCCACGCGAACGTTATTTGAAACGGACACTACTTGATAAGGTAACTTAGTTGTAGTCGATAAGAAGGGAGGCGTGTTTTTAGTGAGTAAGAATCTCACACTACTATGAGCAACGGGTTCATAGTCTCTATGAAGATTTTCACACCTACCCACCAAAAAAAAATAAAAAATATTTCCTCGATAACGACGTGGATGCCACTGCTGATATGATCAGACACCATTCTCTTTGGAATGAGAAACTTTATCCCTCATCGGATGAAGAGTATCAAACCAAAAGAAAAGGCATGGTGCGACTCGAGCTGTAAAGAGGCTGTCAGGATTAGAGAAACGTTTTTTCGGTCCTTCAAGACCAATCCAACAGAGGAAAACCGAAAAAAGTTCAAACGAGCCGGGAATGACTGCAACGTCTTTCTTAAACGTGTAAAATTCCACTACGACCAAAAACTGAGGCAAAAAAATACAACAATGTCCCAAAAGCAGTAAAAATTCAAATTCTGCCATCCATCATCGCTCATTCACAATGACATTCCTGCTGTCAGCTCTTTGGACAAGGCCAATCTGCTTGCTACACATTTTGCGGCCAGCCAGATTTTGTTTCGTCTCCGCCTACACTTAAGTGCGTCGAATCTTCAATGGGACGAATCTATTTTCGCACTCGTGTAGTGGCAAGAGTTCTTAAGCATCTTAACATTCACAAATCCACTGGTCCAGATGGTATATCTCACCTCCTTCCGAATAGGTGTTCTTTCTCGTTGGCAAAACCACTGCGTAAGCTTTTTCATCAATCCTATTCTTTAGGACTCTTTCCGAGCAGATAGAAAACAGCATTTGTCCCTTCTTTCCAAGGTCAGGTAAACGCTGATAAACCGTCAGTTAATGAAATTTCTCGAAACACGAAAACTTCTTAATGACCAGCAGCACAGGTTTTCGTAGCAACAGGTCCACTGGTGATTTGATGGCATGTCGCACCAAAAAGTGGAACCAAAGCCTACCTCAATCTGGCCGAAAGCAAGATAGTTGCACTTGATATTTCTAAGGCATTTGACAGAGTTTGGCATCAAGCTCTTTTGTCGAAAATGCGTGCTTTTGGGATCGGTGACTCTCTTCTTCAATGGATTAGAAATTACCTTTCGGAACGTTCAATTCAAGTTGTCTTGGATGGTTTCAAGTCTGATATTAACAAAATAAACGCTGGTGTGCCCCAGGGCTCCATTCTGTCTCCGACACTCTTTTTAATTTTCATTAATGATCTCTTGTCTGCTACCTCTAATCCAATATATTCCTTTGCTGACGACAGTACTCTCTGCTTTTCATATTCGTTCACGGACTCACATCCCTGCTCTTCGGCTGTAGAACGGTAATGGCAGCGTATGTTAGGCTCATTAAATTCTGATATTAACAGCATAACTAATTTGGGAACCACTAACAGAGTAGAATTTACGAGGATTGTCTGAAAAGTTTCCGACCGCAACGTAAAGATAGCGGCACTCGTCAATAGAAACTAGTGAATGCTAGTTGCGCATCTTTTGCCAGTTACTTACCGAAGTTGCAGTCATTTTGGACGCGCAGTTTTTAGTTGACAGTCGTTTGAGTGAGTCGATGTAAGTGTTTTTTTGTGAAAATGGAAAAAATTGAGTATCGAGCTGAAATTAAATTCTTGTTTTTGAAAGGCAATACGCTTGTCCAAATCAAAAATGAGTTGGACTCTGTGTATGGGGACTCTGCACCATCACTTACCACAGTGAAATTTTGGGCAGCTGAATTTAAACGTGGCCGTAAGAGCTTAGGAGATGATGAACGTTCGGGACGTCCAAAAACTGCAACCACTGACGATAACATTGCTTAAGTTCACCAAATGGTGAACGCCGAATTAAAGTGAGAGAGATAGAGTAGAGGTTATGAAAATGTCCAAAGAACGTGTTTGTTACATATTAAATCAAGATGTAAGCATGAGAAAGCTGTCCGCGCGTTGGCTACCGCGTTTGCTTACGATAGACCAAAAACGTGTTCGAATGAACATTTCCAACGCTCTGTTGGCGCAGTTTAGGCGCAATAAATTCGAGTTTTGGCTCCGATTAATTACTGTAGATGAAGTTTGGATACACCATTACAAAAATTTGGTCAAAACAGTGGACTGCAAAGGGCGAGCCGGCTCCAAAAAAAGGAAAAACTGTTTTTTCGGCTGGGAAAGTGATGGCGACTGTTTTTCGGGATAGTAAAGGAGCCATCTTAATCGATTATCTTCAAAAAGGAAAAACCAGTACAGGAGCATATCACGCATCATTACTTGCCAAGCTGAAGGCAGAAATTGCGGAAGCCACATTTGCAGAAAAAGAAAATCCTGTTTCACTAAGACAACGCGCCGTCTCACACGTCAGCGGTTGCCATGACGAAAATCCACGAATTACGGTTTGAACTGCTTGACCATCGGCCTTATTCACCAGATCTAGCCCCAAGCGACTTCTTTTTGTTCCTTCATCTAAAAACTGCGCTCGGAGGACAGAGATTTTCGTCAAATGAGGAGGCAATCACCTTCGTGAACAATTATTTTGCAGAGAAAAACGCCAAGTACTATTTGGACAGGTTAGAGAGATGGGAGCATCGCTGGGAGAAGTGTGTAGAGTTACAAGGAGACTATGTATTGTATCATTGTTCGGTCGGAAACTTTTCAGACAACCCTCATAATGCTTCCCAAATACAATGCTGTCTGCTGTCGTTAAAGCGAAATTTAAACATCCAGCTGGCACTTGTATCGTCGAAACCGATAAACTTTCCATTCTCGGTCGCTCTTTCCATAGGTCGCTGGTTCATATCCGACTCGAAGAGGATTGCATTATCCAGCAGCTGTGTAAGTAGCTATCTTTTAAGCGATGTCCACAACCAGGACGCTAAGACTCACACATACTATGTGGAGCGAATTATGGACGCATAATACATGGATGTTCATTACACCCGAAGAAACTACTGTATTTGTGAATTGCGGACCAACTTGAGAAGAAGTAATTTTCACGCCACTCCAGACTGCGTCATCCAATCCAAATTCACACGATTGGAATCAAAATTAATCAAGGGCACTAGAATAGTGATGCACTTTAGCAAATCAATCGCCACTTTAAACACTTTACTCTCGACGCAGGTTCCGGTTTATTTTGCAAAGGAAACCGTCATCCCTCTGAATAAGGATATAATGGAAGTTTTAAAATTTCAACCATCACGAAGCAGTCGAGGCGCTCAACCGGCTACATGACCACAACTGGAAGACCATCAACAAACATCAGTATTGGACAATTGGGTTGGGTTCAATTTCCGCAGCGGCTATTTTTATCATTTGTCTGTTGGCCCAGAAAAGACCGAGTCACCGTTTTGAGATCAATTGGGCAGGAGGAGGCAAAGTGTTGATGATATCAACATAAAATACTCGTAGTTATTTTCCTTCATTATTCGCATTTATTGCTTAGGTTAACAATATTTGTGTTTTTATGTGTCAACATTTGTTTTGGTATTCTTTCACCTTGCACTTTGTCGCTTCGTCTTTATTGCTTAGGCTAGCAACATTTCTGTATAAATTAAGTTGAGAAAAAATTACTCGGCTCAGTGTTGTTATTTAATCGAACCAAACCTTTTTGCTAACTAATGTGAGGCTGCATTAGGCGATTGAATTAAAAAATATGAAAAATACTAAATAGTAGAATTTACATGGTCCTTCGAGCCGGATTAGCCAGATTAGCCGGAACAGTGAAAAGTGATTTGTAAATATTGGTACTAGACCAATTCACAGAAATCAGTGAAATCGAAGACATGACGTTGAACCAGACGAGAAGCACGGAAGAAAAGCATCGATTATGGACTAATTTCAAGAAAGATGGAGAATCCCGATACTCGGCGGAGTATTTCGTAAGGAGACTCGAGAACAGCACTGGACCAACTTCCAAATAAATAACAGGTATTTGGAAGAACTACGAAAGACAAATCCGCAGCATGAGTACTTTGTGAGAAAGAGAAAGTATTTAAGCCAATTTGAAACGAGGTATCTCGATATTAAAGGTACTTTCAAGGCAAAATTGGAGGTAATCAGGAAAAACACGCAACCAGCGCCAGTGCCATTACCAAGCGGTGCAGGCACACAGGCTTCACGGTTATCTCCTGTAAATCGAAGTCCAAATCGAAGTGAAGTAAGTCAAGAACCGACGTCCGACACAGAAGGAACTAAAGAGTCAACTAACATCCAGAAGTGCCCAGCAAAATTTAAAAAGTTGAATGTGATTAAGAACAACTCTACACGTATTATTGAGAATTTGGAGTTAACTCAGAATACGGTTTACCTAGGGTATATAATTATAATTCGTGCGGAAAACATGTACTATAGTATTATTCAAAGTATTGCCCATCTGAAGCTATGACTTTTTCCCATCTTTCTGGCAATTTGTGGATCCCATCCCAAAAGAACTACGCCAGCTTGGCAGCCAAGAATGAATCAAGCCAATTTTTGATATTCTGCTCTGATGTGAACCGTATTTCAGGCTTCCCATCCACTGTTTTCCAAATAGTTCTTAACCGGAATAGCAACGTGGGGCCGAGCGTTGTCATGATGGAAAATTATTGCCTCGTTTCTGGTCGCATATTCCGGGCGTTTTTCGGCCACTGCTCTCTTCAAACGGAATAATTGTGTTCGGTAGCGTTGTCCATTGATGTTTTCACCCGGTTTTAGCAGCTCATAACACAGCACACCCATCTGATTCCACCAAATACAGAGCATTACCTTCGCGCCATGGATATTCGGCTTTGCCGTTGATTCGGCTGGTTGGCCGGGTTTCACATATGATCTTTTGCGCTTGGGGTTGTCGTAATGGATCCATTTTTCATCACCAGTAACAATCCGATGCAAAAATGACTTCCTTTTGTGGCGTTCCAGCAGCAGACTTCATGTGGAACCCAATTTCCTTGGTTTTGAATAAATATATCCAGCTGCTTTTAAACGTTTTGAAATGGCTGCTTGAGTGACACCCAAGGATTCTGCGAGCTCTTCTTGTGTTTGGCAACAATCTTCATAGTGTAATGCTTCCAGTTCTTCATCTTCAAACTTTTTTGGCTGCCCAGGACATTCATCGTCTTCCAAGCCAAAATCGCCACTTTTAAATCGTGCAAACCACTTTTGGCACGTTCGCTCAGCTAGCGCATGTTCACCATGAACTTCCGCCAAAGTACGATGACCTTCGGCAGCAGTTTTCTTCATGAAGAAGAACTCCCCGCAAAAACACTTTTTCAGGCACAAAGTTCGACATATTTGAGTGAAGAAAAATTATTGTTATTTACGCTTCAAATGAATGGCATATACTGAAATGACGTACAATGACAGTAGCTTTCCAACGCATGTTCCAATGGAATAATACAAGTTACGCCATCTCTTAACAAACCGCACGAATTAGGTTATAGACCCAATATTTGTAGTTCGTTGCCATCAAGCAAGTTTTCCTAGTGAAATATAACGGTGTCGTCGTGCAAACAGACACCAGCGCCGCATGCTAAATTGGTGTCATAGCCATACGTGACGATCCGACTACATTACTTTCCCGGCTCAAATTCTGTCTGAAGCCAGTATTGGCCACAGGGAATGGCGATTTCGTAATTTTTCCGCGCAGCAGCAGTTCTGGTGTCATTGCATCATTCGGTATATACATAAGCCCGGGCCCCCGCCCAATTATCAAGGCTTCGTCCACTAATGACGTTATCTAATAAAAAGCGGGGGCAGAGCATATTACTGGTCTTATCGTAACATCTTCAGATAACGCCTTTGAATGGTTTCTACGATTTGACCAGTAGCAAGTTGCCGGTCATAGGTCTTGTTGGCGGCTGGACCACCGGTAGTCCATACCAGGACTTAAATCACGGTATCATGGGAGTCAGGAGCCCCCCGAATTTCGATCCGGGCCTGACTGTTGCTGTGGTTTCAACCCAAATCGCGGGAACGGGTCTAACCCATTGTAGAGTTTCAAATAAGTACTGGGTGCTGTGACCCTAAGAACAGTAAGAGGTTTTAGGTCGGCCTCGACTCATACCAAGGGTGGAACTTGTGCCTCCAACACAGTTCCGAATTTGTATCAAGGGATTGAGGAAGAGGGATGGCAAGGCGTATCTTTGCTCCCTATGGATGAATGGGCATCCCGTAAACATAAGGTCTACATGACAGGTGGTTTACGTTAAAAATCATGAGACGTTCTATCCATAAGCCCAGAGTCATAAGACAGTCGGCAAGCTCCAGTGCATGTTGTACCAAAGACTACTTTGTTTGAAACAGAGGATGGTTTGAGAGTCCAGCCTAACATATGAATCTCAAGAAGGGGGAGGTTCACCAGTGCGTGAGAGCTGCCCCCCGTGTAGCCGAGACACACCGTTCTTGGGAGTCTGGTAAAAGACTCATTGGTATATTTTTGTGAAAGCTTGTTGCAATAGACATCCAACAACTAGGATATAATTGAGTTTATCACAGCCGAGTTGATCCAATAGACCTCCGCGGTGACAAGCCTGCGTATGCATAGGCATAGACGTCAGAAATATTAAGAGCGCTAAGCAGTGAGTCGAACAACATGCATCAAAGCAGTCGAGTTCGCCTTCAAATCTTGCCACTAGATTTCGAAACGCACTTTCGTAGAGAGTTGTGTTGTTCACCTCTTGGAGCTTCATTAATAGGAGCTAGGAGTGGATCTCAAACTTTCGAAGCAGTATAGGTTCGTTCAAATTTTCGGAGTAATTCCAGTCTGATTGGTTTCCCTCTGACTAGCCTACTGGTTTCACCGACAGTTTCGATCTTTTCGTAAAAGTCTTTTTAAGAGGCACCCTTCGATATCCGAATTAGCTTCTTAGATTCTTTTTGCTTCGATCTGTAAAGATTCCAGTCTCCAAGTTGGTCCTAAATGAATTGTTGGGAAGTGATCTGCAACTTGCGTGTTGTGCTGATATGAGGGGAGCACTGTAGGATTTGCCGAGCTCCTCCTCGTGTCCATTTGGGTTTCTGCAGATTGCTCCTCTTCAAGAAGGTCAAGACGTCGCACCCGTTTCTAAATTCGCTGTACAAGTACCTATGGTCTGACATGGAGACATCCGATTGTTCTTTCCAGCTGTAAATTTCAGCGTACCTATTGGATGGTCTTAAATCTATTTCTATCTGTCTGATTTGCGTAACGGATGTTGGCTGTAAACCGACATTGTTGACAACGAGGTTAGACGATACTATGAAATTCAGGAGATGAATGACCTTAACGTTACATTTGTAACTACCCCAAAAACTATTCTGAGCGTTAGCATCACGGCATATGATAAGGCCCATCACTACCATCCTTTGGTGGCGACGATAGTATCAAATCGTAAGGAACGCAAGCTGACACAGCGACGAAACCGTGCCATTCTCCGTTGGTTTCGCAGCTTATGTCTGCAGCAACCAACTCTTGATTGCAAAATTTACCCAGTTTAAATGGTGAGAGTACTCTGTCTTTCCAATCGCTTGTCATTTAATTATCCGAAACAACAGATCCGATTACTCCACACCAATGGTTCTTTGTTGGATATTATGTGAAGCCTACAGCTGGCTGACTAGAAATGTTAAAGATTAATCTGGGTTAGCCTATAATATAAGTACTAGGACAGTCTAATGGTCTCGACAGAATGAGAAAGGAGTCCTTCTTTTCCCGATTGTTGCCTTCCCTCTGAGAACAGATTACTCACTTCTCAGTGTCGAGTCCATGGTTCTACGTATAAAAACGCATCAGCAAATCCTCTGTTTCCCTTAGTTGCCCCGAAGCCTAAAAGATGGCACACGTTCGTTTTAACGGCGTGAAAACCTCAAAAGTCTTATGTAGTTTCACTTGCTCGAATTTTAGAATTTACATGGTGGAGCACTTCATTCTAGGAGTTCCGTTTTACTATACATATCGCGGCCTCTGCTTGAAAGAAAATATGTCCTGCTCTAGCTAGCTCCCATAATTGATCAACAAGTGTTTGCACACTGCGTCGCGTCGTTCAGACTGTTGCCATTACCAGCCTTTGCAATTGGAATCGTCAGAGAGGCATTTGGCTTTTCCGGTTTTCTTGGAGCTCCGTCCACTCTGAAACATTTACTGTTTACACCACCAGTGTTGTCGCTCCGCTCTTCACCGTTCAAAATAAAACGCCTTTTTTCCGTAGTCCACAGTTTATTACGGGGTTTATTTTCTCAAAAAGGAAACTTCATAAATTCTATTTTAACAATATTTATAATACCATTCAAATTGGATCAGATTAGAGAATACTGGACAAAGCTGGTGACAATGAATGACGAGATCATGTCCTCATTGGAAGAAGCCGATTACGAGCAGGAGTACGTGTCCAAAAACGAATTCGTTGAGCTGAAGCAAATATATCAACCAGAAGCAGTAACTCCACAAGCTGCAACACCTCGGGAAATCAAACTTTCACCAATAAGCACTCCATCATTCAGCGGCAAGTATGAAGAGTGGACATCATTTTGGGAACTGTTCGATCGATCAGTTCACCAGAACGGAACCTTAAGCGATGTCGAACGAATTCAATATTTAAAATGAAACGAACCGGTTTCAAAATTCAGCAGCATTGGTCAACAGCTACATCCAAAAATTGCTTACTTTAAAATCAGTTCGACATGAAAACGCGTTCGATTGGAAAATTTGATCCATGAGGGAAATCGTGTACTATATCAAAAATTCAGGGGTCGACGTAAGCTCCTGGGATACATTAGTGATTCAGTTGTTATGTCCGAAACTTGATTCTGAATCAAGGAAATTATATCAACAATCCAGAGGAACTTCAACAGAAATTCTTAAACTAAGCGAATTTTTTGACTTCATCGAGGCTAGATTCACAGGATTGGAAAGCAGTAGTGAATTCAACAGTGAACACCAGCAAGTACGAGTAACAGCCACAAAAAACCATTTGACTACAGTCACAGAGTCGAAATGCGTTGTGTGCAGCGAGTATGAGACTTGATGAGCAATCGTAGTCCAAAGGTCGAAGCTGTGTTTCAACTGTTTGCGAGATGGGCATACCGCAAGGGAATGTGTGATGAAGAGGGGTTGCAAAATATGCTCACAACAGCATAATTCCTTACTTCATTTCCCTCGAGGTGAGAGTACAGCAGTTTCGGTAAAAGGAAGAATATCCAGTGAAGAAGCTTCAACATCAACACGAATCGCTACCGCATGTCATAGTAATAGGACGGTATTACTGGCCACAGCCATGGTGAACATATGCGTTGGAGGAGAAGTTAGACTCGCACGAGCTCTGATTGATCAAGGGTCTCAATCATGCTTCGTGACAGCGAAATTAGCCCGTCAATTAAAAGTTCCATTGGTCAAGTATGAGTCAAAGATCAATGGAATCAACGGTCATGCTACAGAAATCATCGCCGCATGCCGTTTTATCATTCAATCAATTCACGATGAAAAGGTCAACTTGGAGTTACAATAGATGCCCAACAAGTTACACCCAACCAGTGTGTACACATCCAGGGGTTGAAGTTGGCTGATCCATGGTGCGAACAACCGAAGGAGACTGAATTACTAATTGGATTAAAAATGTGTCAATGAAAACTTACGTTGGAATGTCCACATATTCGGTGTCGTCAAAAATGTTGCGAAATGTCTAAGGCTTCCTCAAGTGATGTAAGAAATATTTCACCTCCTCTGATCAGGCCTCAATATACATATAATGCATTTATCCGCCCGAAGTTGGAGTACAATGCCCATATCTGGTCGGGTGCGCCCAAATCATCTCTGCACATGCTAGATAGGATTCAAAACCGGACGAAACAACTCATAGGTGATACTAATATCACTCAAACAATGGACACCTTCGAACACCGACGTAATGTCTCGTGTCTCACTCTGTTATATCGCTATTTCCACCATCAGTGCCCCATAGAAATCGCCAGTAGCATTCCGCCCCTTCAAACTTTTAACCGTAACATCCGTCTCGCTATGAATGCTCATCAGTATATCCACAAGCCCACTTTCGGACGTACTCTAAAATATCGTGATTCTTTCCTAAGCCGTACAACTCGCTTATGGAATGCCATGCCTAGCTCTTTATTTCCTAGTCATTACAACCTTCAAACATTTAAAACCAACGTTCACCGGTACCTCTCTTTCCATCCTCCCTGACTTTCCTTCGCCCGCGCTGTGTGCAAACATTTTAAGGGTACTTAAATCCCTTGAGCGCGCGCAAATTATACAAAAAAAAAATATGAAAGCCATACCCCAAATTTTTTTAATGAACTGTGTATGATAGAAACATACTATCTTGATCAAAATGTTCCCGGAATGTATTCAGAAAATTGGAAATACAAGTTTATTCATCTAAATCTATATTGTCCCCTTCAAAGTAATCCCCATCGACTGCAACACACTTATGCCAGCGCTTGATCCAATCCTCGAAACATTTTTTATATTCGCTTTTTGGTATGTCCATCAGTGTTTTCTGCGATTTTTCCATTACTTCCTCTCGGCTGCTGAAACGCGTTCCCCGTAGTCGTTTTTTAACTCGATTGAACAGAAAGAAGTCACAGGGAGCCAAATCAGGTGAATTCGGTGGCTGCGGGATGGTATTTGTTGCATTTTTCGTCAAAAATGTATGGCACTGTGCGACGGTGCGTTATCATGGTGCAAAATCCACGAGCTGTCTGCCCACAATTCTGGTCTCTTTCGGCGAATTGCTTCACGCAAACGTCTCATAACTCCCAAATAATACGAGTACTCTTTGTTTACTGGCTGGCCTTCTGGCAAAAATTCATGATGCACTACACCGTTGTAATCCATGAAAACCGCGAGCATTGCCTTCTTTTTTGATTGAAAACGACGTGTTTTTTTTGGTCTCGGCTCATTTGGTGAACGTCATTCACTTGCCTGATGTCTGGATTGCGTGTCGTACTCATTAACCTACGTCTCGTCTCCAGTAATGATCCTTTTGATAAATGTGGGATCGGATTCAGCCTCACAAATCATCTCTTTTGCGACGTCAACACGGTCTCTTTTTTGCATGAAATTGAGGTCTTTTGGCACCAACTTTGCTGCTACACGACAGAAACCTAAATCATTAAGGAAAATGTCTTAGACGGATCCATAAGCAATGTTCAAGTCTTCCGCTATCTCTCTGATGGTTAATTTGAGGTTATTGACCAACATTTCTTTTACTCGTACTTCATCAATGTTTTCGTCAGTTTTCGATGTCGATGGTCTGCCACTTCATCTTCGATTGACTCACGACCACTTTTGAGCCGCTCGTGCCACTGGTAAACGACCGTTTTCTTTAGAGAATCATTGCCGAAACACTTTTCCGACATTTCCAACGTTCGCGCACCATTAAATCCGTTTTTTACGCAAAATTTAATACGAGTACAAGTTCGTTGTTGCAAATTTAAATCCATTTCTAAAATTGTAAAAAGTCGCCAACACACAGAGAGATACGTAACTTTTGTAAATTTCAAGCTATGACGCTAAGATTTAGAGGGAATGTCAACAACTTAACAAAAAAAACAGAACTCAAATCGGAATAATGGGAGCGCCAAACGATTTAACACACAAATTATTTGGGAGAAACCCAAAATTAACAATGGAGCTCTACAGTGTAGACGCTGCCAAAAATTTGGACACCTGGCCAAAAACTGTGCCAATAATTACAAGTGTGTTAAATGTAATAACTCACATGAGCCCGGGTGCTGCTCCAACAACAAGGGAGAAGGTTCAAAGCCAACCTGTGTTAACTGCGAGGGAGATCACGCTGCTAACTATAGGGGCTGTACAGCCTTCAAAGAGTATGAACTGCAGAGGAGGAAAGCCTTCCAAAGAGCACGTGATAATAGGGAAAAGACTAAGGACTTGCAAAATCTTATCCATGCTTCTTCACCCATCTCACCAAAAATCTCCTATGCGAGTCTCTTCCACCAGTCCACAAATCCCCCTTGTGATGTTAACCCTCCTCACAAAACGAGCAATAACTCCCTGAACAATTTTTTTGAATTATCCAAAGACCTTTTCGGGATGGAAATAAATGCCCTCCTGGTGAAAATTGATAACTTCATTCAAAATATAAACAATTTTGACTCTGTCTTCCAAAAGAGATTAGCCTACCACGACCTTGTCAATCAAATTATACTAAGTCAGAATTAATCATGACTATAAAATTCCTGTCTTTCAATATCTCGTCATTGATAGAGCACAGCAGAAGAATTGAATTACAGAAAATTCGGCTAGCCAACAATATTGCGATTGCATTCATCCAGGAGACACACCTGAGTTCCAGAATGAATGTAAATCTTGACACATACAACTTTATCCCTAACAACACCCAGCAAGGTGTCGCTATAGCCTTAAAAAAAAACATTGACTACGACCCCGTAGATTGGAGCTCCAACCTCTTTCCTTCCATACTTCTCAGCATCAAAATCCAAAATGAAAATGTCCATTGGTCCTCCTCATTGGTTCTATTTACATACCTACTAATCGTCCAACTATCCCCTTAATAGAGGAACTTAAAAAATTAAATGAATTAGTCAACTCTTTTGATGGTGCTATCCTAGGGGGAGACGTAAATGCCAGAAGCCCCAATTGCGGAGACACTAGGTATAATATTAATGGATCCAGTCTCGAAAACTGGCTTGGAAACCATAATCCATCTCTGACTAATCTAACTACATCCACCTCCACCTTCCCAAGAAGTTCTTCTTTTCTTGATCACTTTCTGGTATCCAATCACCTTTTAAATCATTTCAATTAAAATTATTCCATAACATCCCCACCTTCACGGAATACTTCCCTCTTTGCCTTGAAATCAATATCGAGAGTTCAGAAATTGTCTTATGTAATTTAAATACCTACCACTCATTTAAAGATACTAACTGGGACAACTTCAACGAAGATCTTGATTCCATTCTCAGACAAAGTTCTCCTCCCGAGTACTGCAACTTATCTAACTCAAAAATTGACAGATACATTGATATCTTTTCCGATTCCCTTAACCAAACTATGGCGATGCACACCTCCAGGGAAATACTCTCCCATAAAAAATATAAAAACCTCCCGGATGATATAAAGTAAAACATATTTGGCAAAAGCAGTCGAAAAGAATATTTCACAGCTCTCTTAATAGAGTAAACGAGTCCTACCTAGAACTATCATCAAGGATCTCGCTGCTTAAAAAAATAATAAAAGACAAGATCAGGATTTGGTTAAATAAACAATTCCAAAATTACCCCTAACCCGGGGGCATTTAAGGAAGTTTTTAGAATTATAGGAAAGAAAAAGAGGCTCCATTGTGAAAAAGTGACAGTAAACAGCGAGACTTTTACTAATGAAAATAGTATAGTTTCTGCCTTCGAAAATTATTTTAAAGAGATTTATAAAAACAAAATCCCAAACTTTAACCCCAGAGTCACAAACAATACCATTCAGCAAGTTCAACAGATTAGATTTTCCAAACCTACTCACATCCTCAATTTCGAAATAGACAACTCTGCCTTCTCACCGACTGCCCCTTTCTTCACTAACACCGAGGAAGTGCAAACACTTATAAACCAATTAAACTCCAAGAAATCAACTAGCCCAGGCGGCATCTCTCCTTTCAAACGCTGGCAAACTCCTTGAAAGAATTATTCTCAACAATATTTTCTGCCCTGAGGATAACCCCATTGATTTCATCCCCGACCGCCAATTTGGCTTCCGTAAAGGACACTCTACTGTGCATGCGGCCCGGGTCAACCCCGAACAGATTTATTATTGCTTATTGCAAGCTTATTCTCAGAACTAACAATTTTCACTTAAAACTAAAGATAAAAACTAAAGGGTGGGAGCGGTTAAAAAAAGTTAGGATGTGAGGCATAGGTGGAAATAAGAGTGTTTTTAAGAGAGAGTTTGGTGAGATGGTAGTCGAAGAGATGCAGAATATCGTTAACTTCACGAAGCATTCTAGACATTGGCTCCAAGTGTCCGTAATTCGTTCGGTGAAGATTGAGCCGGAAAAGTGGCATAGACCTAAGATTGCGTGGGTTGGTATGAAAAGAAATAAGTCGAAGTAAAGAAGGACAATCGATATTACCAACTATTGGGTCTACAAGTAAGTTTCCAGCGTTTTTTTTCCAAAATTTGAAGTTTTATTATGAAAACATAGTTACAATGCTTTATTCAAAGTATCGTCCATCGGAAGCTACAACTTTCCCCCATCTTTCTGGCAATTTATGAATTCCAGACCAAAAAAATTGCTCGTCTTTCGAGCCCAAGAACGTATCGAGCCAATTTTTGATTTCCTCTACTGAGCAGAAGCGTATTCCCGTAAGAGCGTTCTGCATCGAACGAAACAAGTGGTAGTCAGATGGTGCCAAGTCTGGACTGTAAGGCGGGTGAGGCAGAATTTCCCATCCACTATTTCACAAATAGTTTTTCACCGAAACCGCAACATGTGGCCGAGCGTTGTCGTGATGAAAAATGACGGACTCATGCCTGGTCTCATATTCTGGCCGTTTTTCTTTTAATGCCCGCTTCAAACGAATTAGTTGGGTTCGATATAATGGTCCTTTGATGGTTTCACCACTCGGGAGCAGTTCGTAGTATACGACAGCCTTTTGATCCCACCATATGCAGAGCATGACCTTATTCACGTGAATATTTCGTTTCGGCGTCGATTGGGCGGGCTCGCCGGGCTTTGTATACGATTTTCTGCGTTTAGGATTATCATAATAAATCCATTTCTTATCACCAGTGACAATACGATGCAAAAATGATTTATTTTTATACCGCTGCAGTAACATTTCGGACATGCTAAATCGCCGTTCGACGTCTCTTGGCTTCAATTCGTATGGCACCCAGTTTCCAACCTTTTGAATGAATCCCAGTGCTTTTAGGCGCAGGGAAACGGCTTGTTGCGTAACGCCCAATGATGCAGCAAGTTCTTCTTGAATCTGACACGGATCCTCATCCAGTAAAGCGTCCAATTCCTCGTCTTCAAAACTTTTCAGCTTTCCGGGTCGATCTTTGTCTTCAACTCCAAAATCACCACTTTTGAACCGTTTGAACCACTCGCGGCACGTCGATTCACCAATACATTCCGCCCCATAAGTTTCCGAAAGCAGACGATAGGCCACAGCCGCACTTTTCTTCATATTAAAGAATAAAAGCAACGCTTCCCGCAAGTGACGCTTATTTGGCTGGAAACTTACCATGATTTTGCTCGATAAAATGTACGACACCGATAGAACTGCTCAATTATAACGCTGCAAAGTTGTTGACAGATACAAAACCTACAAATAAAACACATGGGGTCTGACATTTCTGCCCGGGATCCACTGGTGGCGCCATCTCTGACAAACGCTGGAAACTTACTTATAGACCCAATAAAATTTGATGAATAAAGAGAATGTCGGCAACTTTTCGACGTATAAAAAGGGGTTGTAAATTTATAAGTGTCAGCCGGTCGGTATAAGGTGGTAAGTTTTGGCTATCATCCCAGGGAAGACCACGTAAAGCGAATCGTAAAAACCTGCGTTGAACAGCTTCTATCCGGAGGATGTGTGTTCTGTAGTAGGGTGACCAAACTTGGCTTGCATATTCAAGAAGAGGCCTAACAAAGGTTATGTAAAGAGATTTGGTAACATAAGGATTGGAAAACTCCTTAGACCAGCGCTTGATGAAGCCCTTGGCAGAGTTGGCTTTCTTTATTATATTATCAATGTGAGAACGGAAATTGAGTTCCTTATCACAGATAACACCTAAATCACGCAACTCATTCACTAAGGGAACAGGCAGATTAAAGATTAGATAGCAGCGAGGTGAAGTAGGGGGCCGCTTACAGGAATACGTTATAGCCTGACACTTATTGACGTTAAGCTCAAGAAAATTCTTCTGACACCAAGTACAAAATCTGTCAAGATCTTCCTGCAGTGGTAAGATTTTTCATACCAGTATGAATTTTTTATGATGCAACCAACATCATTAATGGCCAGAATAAATAGTAAGGGACCAAGGTAACTGCCTTGAGGGACACCAGAGGAGGCTTTAATTGGGTCAGAAATCATGGACCTAAATAAAACATAGTATTGTCTTTCATTTAATTATGATTGAACCCATGTTATAAAGTTTATTTGGAAACCAAGAGCTTTTAATTTCAGAAGGATTATATCATGTGAAATCCTATCAAAGGCTTTGCTGAAATCGGTGGCAATCACGTCAACTTCATTTCCAGATTCCAGTGCTTGATACGAATTCCGTTAAGTTGGTGGTCGTAGATCTACCTTTGAGAAATCCGTGCTGGTTTTAGGAAACAATAGGTTTACAATGGAAAAGCATTATGTCATAAATAATGCTCTCGAAAAGCTTAGGTATGCAGGACAGCTTAGCAATTGGTCGATAGTTGGAAATATCATCTTTTCGGCCTTTTTTATGTAGGGGAATAATAAATGACCTTGACCAGGTCGAGGGAAATAATCCCTGGGTGATAGAAAGCTGAAAGAGAGTTGTAAGAGGTTGGGCTAGGTGCATTTTACATTTCTTTAAAAATATAGGGGCAAGATCATCAGGGCCGGCGGAATAATCATCTTTGAGGTTTATTATTTTATCTTTGACTTGCTCTAAAGTTGTTAGAATAAAGTTAGGGTATGTCGTTTTAGTTTGAATGGGATGAGGAGAAGTTGTTGGGTTTTTTAAATGATTGAGAGGAGGATCAAGATTAAAAGATACACGTTTGGGAATTTTGTTAGACGGTGTGAAAGAACGTTTTGTGTATACGCGATTAGCAGTATGAAGTGAAGAAGGAGTGAAGAAAGAGAATGTCCCAACTTTAAAACTCCAGTTAGACTGCTGTTTTCTAGGTTTAGTGGGATTTGAATTAAAGGTAGTATCCTTGCGATGTTTGTTGTTTCCTCTATTTGGTTTTAATCTTTCCATGGTTATTCCACCCAGATTGATGATGTCGGAAGCAGGGTTGATGAACATCCATTCATATTTTAATGGGATGCTTACCTTGAGGGTGTTGGTGAGGGCGATCAACGGCAGTTGATGACATCAATTTTAAATTTAGATTTGAAGAGACTAGTTAGCCTGGCTCGATCGAGATGTGTACCTCTTATTAAAAACGCAACCGATTTGGCTTTGTTGGAATTGTTCAACTTTTTGATTCTATTGTTCCAGTCCGAAAGTGTCCATAAGGTGCCAAGTCGTGAGATTGTGGGTTCAGGAGTTGGTGTATTTGGATCAATTTCCGGAACGGGTTGTGGTGGAGGAGATGATGACCCAGGAGTTATTGGTGGTTCCATTATTGCAGATTCAAGCATCTCAGTCAGAATCGAGGTGTTGTATGATGCAGTCGGTAGAGCCTGGGATTGCACCGGTATATCGTCGATTTTACTGGAAGCTATCCGGATGTGATCAGTAATTTCGTTTAAAAGCGCGCGTGATTCGGTTATCTCGTTGCTCAAATCACTCATTTGGTACATGATATTTATGAGCAACTGATCATTATTTGGCGGAGAGGGAACGCTACTTCGGGACGTACTTTGGAGATGAAAATCGAGGGAAGACCGTAGAGAACTTAAAGAGTCTGTTATTGTGGGGATGTACGATTTAATTATGGATTTAACACTGTGGGATATACAATTTTTTAAATCTTCACTAATTTCGTGTTTATCGTTTTGTTTAATTAAATCACTATTTTGAGCCAACTGCATAGATAAGTTTCTAAATTGACTCTTATTATAGCTTGCAGATTGTTCGAGGGAAATTGATATGTCTTCAACTGTTTTTAAAATGTCATAATATTTGGTGAATTGATTTTGAATCGATTTCAATGCATGGTTGTTTTCCGCCGCAAAATTGTTGACCGAATCACAGAGACACTTAATAGCAAGCAAGATGTGGGACGGAGTGATGTCCTTGCACTCATCACAATAGAACAAAAAGTTGTTTTTAAAGTCCCTTAAATACGCGACGGATCTCTTACTCAACCCAATGCATAGGGCGTGGAACGACTTGCAGCAAAGACCACTGCAGATCACCATAACAGCATTTGGATCACTTGTTAAAGAGCAATTTGCACTTTCACATAATTCGGACATGATGACGATGAAGTTAGGATAAGTCAGTTGAAAATTTACGCAAAAGGCGGTGAATGAAAATTGTTTTAACTTTAATATTATTAGGCAAACAGATCGAGTCAGCAAAATAGTTGAAAATATACACAAAGGGCGGTGAATGAGAATTGAGTTATTAAGCACTTTTACACAATAAACAACAAAGGCGATGACCGAGAAATAGCTTTTGCAAATTATTGCAAATTAGGCAGGAACAAATTAAATGAAAATAAATAAGCGGAGCGAAATTAAGCACGTCTGAACTTAATGAATGACAACAATGCAATGTGCATGCTCTCCTTAAATTCCACAACGACATCACACTCAACCTCAGACAAAACAAAAATGCACGGTTGCCTGTGCGCTAGACGTCGAAAAAGCTTTCGATAGCGTCTGGAGAGACGGGCTCCTTTTTAAAATATCGCAGCTAAATTTTCCCCAACATATTATCTATCTTCTGGATAGCTTTCTTACCAATAGATCCTTCTTCGTTAAAATCCAAGGCACTAAATCCCATATCAGTGTCTGTGACAGTGGTATCCCACAGGGCTCTATCCTTGGCCCATCTCTCTATAATATATTCCTTTTCGACTTCCCACACTATCCCAATAATAACAGCCTGTCAACAACAGGGCTACTTTATGTCGACGACACCATTGTCCACGCCAGCGACTCCTTCCCCATTCCCGCTTGCCGTTCCCTAGAAAACCATCTCAGGATCATCAATGATTACTATAAAACTGGGGGCATTAGCATCAATAAATCTAAATCCGGTTAGAAAGAGCAGAGACCTAGCATTAAGAGTAGACGGCTGCATAATACAGAATAAAACTAAGATTAAATAAATGGGTGTGCAGTTCAATCACCTTTTTAAATTTAATAAACATGCCAGAGTCACTCTTGGAAAGGAACGAAAAGTATCCAACTTACTCATGCCCTTACTAAAGAATAGCTTCTTACATAAAAGAACTAAACTCCTGCTATACAAAACACTCGTCCGACTCGTAATGACCTACGCATTCCCGATATGGTTCAATATCTCGCCTTCCCTAGCTAGGGACTTTGAGATTATTGAAAGAAAGAGATTCTTCGACTTTGTTCTGGTAAAAACTTCACATCAAGAAATAAAAGGCACTCCAACTTATTCATTTACAATGAAACTAACGTCACCCCGTTCATTAATTACGTTGTTCAACTCATGATAAAATTCTCCACCAATCTTAACAACGTTGACAACGATCTCATACGGGAAATTCCCCTCACCCAAGTCCACAGTAGCTGGTCAAGCGATATCTATCCTTCACCAGTAAGCGTCACATCCTTGGAACTCGAAACGACATCTCCGCCTTTTTATTTAAAAGCCATACCTGGCCAAAATCGAGGCTAACTGACTAATGTACCTTATCGCTGCTATCCTCGTTACCACCTCTTACATCATCATAAAATGCAAAATAGTTATAAAATAATTGACATGATAGAGAGTACAAAACTGCCCTTCTTAATTTTTTTTTTACTAACTACTACTCGTATATGTAATTTCATTCTTACAATACGGCACAAATCGTCTTCGGTTTCAATTTCCTATCCTACACGTAAAGTTGTGCCGATCTCGAATTGCTTTATCATTAATAAGTAATCAATATAAAATTTATTTATTAACTACTTCGTTCCGCTTTCTTGAATGTTGAAAGCAGGCCATATTTACAGCCGCTTAAACCTGTATTTATGTTTTTCTTTATATTAAGTCTCAATACTTGAGCGCCACACGGTGGTGTCCCCCGGGAACTTTTTGATCAAGGTGGTATTTCAAATATTGATTACTGAAAGATCAAGGGCCTTCAACTGCGTATAGTTTTGTACCCCCATTTGTTGCATCTTTAAAAAAAAATTGTTTATTTTGAAATTTTAAATCTGATTTTTATTCCTTTTCACAGATCTCACAGCTCGACTTTCATGGATCAACTGGGAGAATCTCGGTGTTCATCCAGGTCGACGAACTCTGCTCACATCACTTGCGCTCTCTTCAGATCCACTTTGTGGCCCTCATTGTGGACCAAATCAAATCTAAATCCTTCTTAAGGCAGTCCAATTAGAAGTCTTCCCTTAAATTAGTAGTTAATCGTCTTCAATTCATGTATATTCTTTAGTTCTCCTCATTTATTTGTTTATTTTAAATTCTCTTTTAATAATTTATTTATTTTTTTATTTTTTTTGTTAAATTCTATTTGTGTTGGTAACATTTAAATATTTTATTTCATTTTATTAAATTATTCTAGTCTATGGTAATATACATTGAGAGAGAGAGAGAGAGAAAAAAACAAATAAAGTGATACATAAACGAAAATTTAAAATATTATATACACATATGTATGTATGTATGAACGGATTATAAGTGTACTAACTTAATTAAATAAATATCCTAGTATTTATTATTTTTTCTTTTTTTTTTTTTTAAATGTACATAAGCTATTTTTTATACTACTTCCCTAGGTGTTTGTATAAGTTTTTTTTGTATTTCCCTTTTATTTGTTTATTTTAAATTCATTACAAATGGCAATTTGTTCTGCAATTTTCTTGTTTATTTATTTATTTATTTATTTTTAACATTTGAACTTTTTACTTATAAGAATTGTTGCAAACAAAAAGTAAATAACAATTACAAGTACATAAATTGAAAGAAAAAACAAAAAAACACTTCAATACTTTTTACTTTGTTCTGTTTTGTAAATTGTTTAATCGTAAACAAAAATAAATTAATGAAAAAAAAATCGACTAGAAAGTCCTGTTAATGATTTTTTCTCTTTTTTTTTATAAACATCTAAGCCTAAGATGGAAAACTTTTAGCAAAAATATGAACTATTGAGGGCAGGGGGTTCTCTTCTGGAAGATTATGTTGATATCTTAATTATTCATTTTAGCATTGTGAACTTTTCAATTCGGATCTGTTTGTGTTCAATTTGGATAAGGGCGGTCCTGACGCAATTTTTCTGTTTATTATCCTTTTCCCAAACTTACAAATTGGAGTTCATATACAATAGGTAAAAAAAAACGAAAAGGAGAAGATCAGGGATCGTATAGAATGACTCAGCGATTACTTCAGAAACCAAATTTAATTTACACTTTAGTTTAGTACGACGACGGATTTATAAGACCGTGGATTGACTACTGTCAAATTAAGTTTGTGTGTGACAGCCATTTCAGGCTTAAACCCGCGTGAATATTGGCGAAAATGGAAAAAAGTGAGTTTTGTGTGACTGCTTCGAAGGATTGCTTGGCGTTGCTTAACCGCAATCCAGACGAGTTCTAGTGCCCTTCCATAACCGTGGGCAAAATATAGGTCAACTACAATACACCAGAGTGGGTTTCTCTAGGCGAATCATCGCCCAAAAAAGCCAAGATTGACATGTCGACCAGGGTTATGGCGACAGTCTTTTGAGATGCACATGGCAATAATCCACATCGATGACCTTCAAAAATTAAAACCAATCAACGGAAAATATTATGCCAACTTATTGGAACACTTTAATGACGATTTGAAGGAAAAACGACAGCAATTGGCCATGAAGAAAGTGGTCTTCCATAGTAGTTGCTATGGAGAAATTTCATGAATCGGGCTACGAAGTAAGGACCCGGCACATAGAATCCGTTGCGTCCATTACGATGCCGGATAGGTTGATGTTGATGTATTTGACCGGATTGACAGTCCCATAGAATCCGTGGCATACGTGTTGTCACAATAACAAACGAAACGAAACAAAATAATTGAAATGTCAATTAATCTCAATGTTTTCTTTTCAAGCTACGACAATTTCTCTTCATTCTCTCAATGTATCCTCCAATGAAAGTGCTTACTCTAAATTTGTTAATACGTGAACCTCAATGTGTGAATGGGAGAACTGCCAACGGATTGAAAAGTAGAAAGTAAATCTACTTTATCCGTCCGTTCCGCCATATCCTTTGTTTATGAGCCTGCTTCCATAACAAAGTGTATGTTCTATCCAGCTGTCAGTCGACAACGTCGACGCAACGGACGCAACGGATTCTATGGACCTTGGCCTGTACTCTCTCATCCGCCATATTTTCCGGACTGGGGGCTAAAGTGACTATTACCTATCTCTATACTTGAGAAAATAGTTCAGAAGAAAGGAAATTGGCTCCAACGATGAAATCATTGCTTAAGCAAACGTTTTTCTGAGTACCTCGACATACGAGTATTACATCTTATTATTTGAAAGGGATCAAACAATTTAAGAAACATTGGACGAAGTATGCTGAGCTTCAAGGAAAGAACTTTCGTTCTTTCAAAAAGTCAAGGACTTATTAATCCACGGTCGTGTAATTAAATATTTAAAACTAAAACACACCTACTTATTCTTCAGCATGTCCTAGCATCCTTCTTAATTGAACACGTGGTCAAGATTGAGGCCCATTCGTACCAAAGGCTTGTGGATTATCAAAATTTGCACAAATTTGATAATTCAAAAGCACACAAATAATGAAGGGTTCAGAATTTGAAGTTGCACAGGTTATGATCGAAATGGAAGGATACGATATTGAAATAAGTTGTCAGATACACTGATATCATATCAAGTGGGACAAATTGAAACTACGTTTAAAACTGTTCAAAAGCTCACGGAAGGCGGCATCGTTCATGTTTTACGAATTCAATAGTCACCATGAGACACAGATCGGGGCTGTACCGCCCGTTCGCAATCGAGCAGGATATGCTGAGCGGTGAATCACTGTTTCGTGCGTGTCACCTTTTTTGCATTTACTTTAATATTCGACGATGCGCTAAGCATACAACTAATCTGGTCGTTGGTGGAAAAACTCAGAAAAGAGGGAACAATGGTTGACACACATCAACGTCAGCAGCGTTCCCATGTCGTATAATGTCATATACATAAATCGATAAATAATATTGCGGCCTCTACTGAAATCATGATTGTACAAGATGCAAATCGTGCAGGGACTAAAATGTCACGGAAGTGCCTTTCTTTTGTGTGAATCGTATGCAAGGTCAATGCAGCAACCTTCTCGAGCAGCAGCGTCTTCTTGAGCGGCTATACGAATGCATTAATGGTATCTAAACTACACTAGACTACAGACACTTCAATGTGGTGTGCGATTTCTGTGAGAAGAATGAATGGCTCTTGTTTTTTTTAACCAGTTACCGCTGACGTTGTTTCCCAGGTACATCAACTTGTTTTGTTCCACAAGACGGTCACTAGAGTCTCGATAACAAGTTGAGGGCAAATTTTTAAGAAGCAATGGGGACATTAAATGGTCTACTTGGTCGCCGGACAGTATTATTGTATCTTGTAAGGATACCTGAAGTTGAAGGTTTATAATAACAATACTCGACGGATTGGTAAAAAGCCGCACAACAAATTGCAAGAGCACAACAGACTCATCAACAAAGCAATATTTAGAGCTTAGACCAAATAAGAAAGAGGCTGGATGGAAAGAATTCATCACCGAGATACGCAGATTGCATTAAATACGTAGAGACATAAGAAAAAAGAAATGAGAAATACAACAAACCTTAGCAGACAATAAAACTGTGAGAGTCAAAAAATTAAAACGAAAGGGAATTGCAAATAAGGATATGTCATTCTAAACAAAACCTATACAACAACCAACAGCGAACAATAGGACAACAAGACGACATGGGCACGCACAAGTCGGTTCGGAGGAATAGCCAAAGACATCGACAGAAGAGATAAAAAAGTAGAAAACCAAGTAGAGAAGGATGCCATTATAGTTGAAGATATAAACTTCTGCAAGAAATAACCAAATTATACATATATCGAGCGTGGTTAAACACCAATTAAATGGAGAACTTCATGCATTATTCTATCTACAAAAAGGAGAAAGCCAACTAGAGTTTTACCAAGAACGAGGGTAAACAGGCTTTAGAATCGGTTTTAATACAAACGGTCACATACGAACGGCAAAGACACTTGTTCAGAATTCCATCGAATGCCATCCCTTTGCAGATTTCCAAAACAAAAAGCTTTCGACACCGTAACAATATGTACACTGCATCATAGAAGTATTAATGCAGATGGAAGATACATCTTCTACAATGATGTCAATACAGTCTTTGCTTTCAAAAACTATTTTAAAAAAATTATTAAATTTAAAATTCCCGAGTCTAACCCAAGCTCTTAGTGAAACAATAGAGAGCATGTCAGTCAAATCAAGCTTTCTAAACCTCATTTTCAACTTTCGAGCTGACAACTCCGCTCTCGCACCAATTTCCCCACCCCAAATCAAGTGCAAGGTCTTATAAATCTTAGAGCGATAAAATAAGCTGGGCTCTGACGGTATTTCAAAAAAATATCGTCCACTGCTGTGATGTACTTCATCACTATTCTTTTCAACAACTGCATAAACATCGGCTATTTCCACATGGCTTGGAAGCAGCCCAGAATTATCCCCAATAAAAAGTAAAAGCCAAATGATAACCAGGTTAATAACTTTAGACCTACATACATATGTGTTTCTCTCCTCTTTAATAGTGGAAAACTCCTCGAAAAAAATCATTTTCAATATGTTCTGCCCTGATGAAAATCCAATAGACCTTATTCCCAATTTTCAAGTCGATTTTGCTAAACAGCACTCCCACAGCGCATGCGCTCTTGAAACTTCATAACGACATCGCACTCAACCTCAAGCAAAAAGGATGAATCGTAGCCTGGGCTCTTGGTATCGAAAAGGCTTTTTATAGAGTATGAAGGAACGGACTCTATAAAATTTCGAAACATAACTTTCTCTTCCTTCCTTCCTTCCTTCATTCACTTGACAGCTTCCTCTCTAATAGAATTTTTTTCACGCAACTCCTAGGTACCAAATCCTGGCGTTCCTCGGGGTTCCATCCCCGGTCCCTCGTCATATCATATATTTTTATACCCCATAACATTAGCGCCAATCTTCAACCAGATCAGATCATTAGATCAGAAGTCATCAGTTTTCGGAATGCCAGTGGCAAAGGCAGAGAAAAAAGAGACCTCGCCCCTAGACTTGGTAACTGCACCATGTAGAATAACAACAACATTTAATACCTTGGGGTCTATTTTAGTAACCTTTTCAAATTTAAGTCACTCTCGGCAAGGCCCGTAAAGTAACGAGTGGTGCAAATACAATACAAGTTACTTTTTGAGTCATACGAGTACATTATATTGCCACCGACAGTTCTTCTCCTCTCGAAATCTTGACTGTCAGTACATCTCCGCAGAACGAAATGAATCATTTTACGCTTGAACCATGTTGGGAAATATTGCAAACTTATTTCAACATCAATTGCTGTGTTGGCCAAAATTGGAGAAAAGTTTTGGCCGAAGTGAAGCACCCACCGCGCCTGCTGTACGCAAGTTTTGCAAAAAGTTCATAAGACCGGCTTGATTGCGAATAACGCCCAATTGTCGTATGGTACGTACCGACAAGAGCTTGGCTGTTGTGGCCAAAAGATTCAATCAAGAAACATTGATTCGCCATCGATCTGAGATCTCGGATTATTCCCCTACAAATTCCAATTAACTCAGCAATTCAAGGCAAACGACCATCTGATTGGTGATCGCTTCTCAGTTTGGGCCTTACAGCAGTTCGAATTGGATGTCGAATTTGGCCAAAACTCACTTTTTCTGACGAGGCGCATTTCCATGTCCGCGGCTATGCAAACAAACAAAATTGCCGCATCTGGGAATCGGAACACTCGCACGTGATTGTCGAGAAGCCAATTCATTGGCAGAGAGTGACAGTTTGCTCCGGATTTTGGAGTGCTGGCATCATTGGCCCATTTTATGCTGCTGGAAATGCCATTTCGGACAACGGTAAGCGCTACGGAGTCATGATTGCCGAATTTTTGCTGGCTCAAATTGAAGACATGGACTTGGACGATCTTTGGTTTCAGCACAATGGCACGCCATGCCACAGATTCGGTAATCGTGTTATCAGCCGCCCTGGCCAAGTCATTTGGCCACGCCGGAGCTGCGATTTAACCCTGTTAGACTTCTTATTTTGGTGGGTGCTCTGCTGATGTTATGCTGATAATCCAAAAACGATTCAAAGCGAATATTGTCCAAGCCATTCGTGAGATAAAGCCAGAAACAGTCAACAAGGCCTTGGAAAGCTGGGTTGACAGGACGAGGTACTGCGAAGCCAACCGGGGCAGCCACATGAATGAATCGTATTCCAAAACTTTATATAGGCGGTCCGCTATAGTTCAAATCGCAGGAAATATTGGATCTTGTATATTTTGTCACCTGAGTGCAAGAACTAGATAACTCGACTTATTTTAATTTTTGAGATAACTGGGTTTTTGGCTACCTGGATTCGATAAGAATGGCCTTCAGTGACTGGACAACTCATTTTCCTAAAACAAAGCAATTGATTAACACTCAGCGCAAGAAGTAGACATCTGGAGATAGCGTCTTCTTGCATGAACTTTAATACCCGCTGGCATGCAAAAAGTAGACAAGTCAAATTACATATTTTACCGACTGACCGCGCCACCACTGCTTTCAGCTGTGTGAGGCGTCGTTTTTCGTGTTTATTCTGCGTTACAGTTTAAATCATTGTTTACGGTCATTGTCACCATGAACGTGCAGTTGTCTAAGCAACGGAGACATAATTATCTAAGCGGCAGAGACTGTTTTATGAAAACTAGACCGAAAACTAGTCCATCAAGTGTTTGATTATAAAAGTTACTCCCGACGAGTACCGTTTTGTGTTTGGTTTCATTGTCTTTAGGTAATTTTCAAATGTGATTTATTCACTTAGTTGCAACGATCACTAGACGAAAATAGAATGCAAATAAAGATAATAAATGAAGGTTGTAGTGCTTGTTTCAGATGTTGTTAATAAGTTCCAGTAAACGGAATTTCTCATCAACATCAGATGAATTCGACCACCAATCGAGTGCTAGTAAACACAAGTAGTTCAATGTTCTGAGTCAGAGGTTAGTTTCAGGGGTCGCCTGAAGGCTGCATCATCAAACATGGATACCGATAATGATTAGACTGGTATGCAAGAACACCCTCAAGTAACTGCCAAACCCCGGAGGAAAAAAGGCAGTGACCAATGGCACCGAAATATCAGTAAAAAAAGAAAAATGGAGGGAAGAGAGTATGTGTCAACCTGTGCTGGGGTGAAGGCAGTTTGCAGTGTCACATGTAAGCTTAAATGTTCGTTAGCCATTTCAGAACACGACAGGAACACTGTTTTTTTAAAGCGTACTACAGATTAGCTGATTTCTCTCGTCAACGAGATTTAATCCACAACAGCACAGCAAAAGTTTGGAAGAAGTCAATAACCGTATTCTATCAAGTGCTTTGATATTCATTAATAAATTAGGAATCAAAGAAGGTGTTGTCGATATTGCTATGCGGAAGAGGTTAAAAGAAAATGTGGCTTCATCCGACCGAAAAGGAAAAGGAACAAGTAGGACTCTAGATCAGTGCGGAATTGAGGGCCGAATAACATTTGGACTCCTCGCTAAATATTGCAACCATGTACAGAATATATCGACAATATTGTGAAGAAGAGCAGCCGCCGTCCGCCAAACTCTCGGTGTTTCGTGGACTGAAGAAAGATCAGTGTCGACTGTGTGTTGCCTTTAAAATCAACTCCAATCCGACTAAAAATGACGTGAGTGAGTATGATGCCCATCTAAAAACAAAAGAGGAGGCCCGAAACAGTAAGCCGTTTCAAAGAGGAAGAATCAGTGGCAATTTTGATTTGCGGCCCGAAACAGTAATCAGTTTCAAAGAGGAAGAATCAGTGGCAATTTTGATTTGCAGCAAGTCCTGCTTTGCCCGAGTGACCCGACGAATAACGCTCTTTTTTATAACCGGAGACTGGCAACATACAATTTCACAGTATATGCCATGATATCAAAACAAGGAGACTGCCACATCTGGCATGGTGGACAAAGTGGTAGAGGAAACTAGTGAGGTGGCGAGTCGTCTCTTCCATTACTTTAAACCTCCCCAGAATGTGTTAAGGAAGGGAGGTGCTTTGACGACCGATGTGGTGGACAGAATTTAAATCAATTCGCGATATGTATGTATGCAGTACAATCGATTGCAAATCTAAAATTGCAAAACTTAAAATTCATGGTTCCTGGGCATAGTGAAACGGAATGTGATTCAATTCATTCAGCAATTTGGACCGAATCAATGCCGTTGTGACCAGGGGACTGAAAAAATATAGCGCGTAGCGTAAGAAAAAATTGGGGGGCAAGCCCTACGTTGTGCACGATCAAAGTCCGGAACACGTCCTTGATTGAAAGAGATTTGTCGACCAATGTAGAAAACATACACATCCAAAGAAGTCGTGCTGATACAAAAAATGTGATAGTTCCAATTTAGAAAAGAATGTTCCTATGTAAACGAATGTAGGAGTCGTTCGAGACCGAAATCTTCAGGATAGTTGATTACTCAAAGAGGGCATCAAGAAGTGTTACGCGGAAGGCGCTCTTGGCTGCTTTGTGAGGCAAATACGTCTGGTGATTTTCGGTCTCGTCTGCATACACGGTGAGTGGAGGAGGAGATACAATGGCGAACTGTACGGGCAGTACAGCGACATGGACTTAGCCAGAAGAGTGAGTTGACTGGGTCATGTAGAGCGGATGGAGACCAATCCTCCGGTGCGTAAAGCCTTCGAATCCGCCCAAGAGGGACACCCCATCACGGATGCCAAGACTTAATGTCCGTTTTTCAGTAACACCTACAGAACTGAGCCGAGATTATTCGTATTTCGACAACGACGACGCAGCAAATGAAGTACAATATTTCTAAATTAGCTCGGGACTATTAAGCGCAAAAACACGCCAACATTTGGAATAAGTGCAGTGCGGCAGAATACGATAATCCTGGTCAAAATCCCTCTTATCTGTGCAATGACAACAAAACAAGAAAAGGTTGACTATGCTATTGTTCGCTGGTCTTTATCATTAGGCCTCTAGACACGATTCAATTCCAATTCTTACAGTATCGACACTGAATTCCAAGAATTTCAATTCCGAAACTGTAAATCTATTTAAAAGACCCGAAATAGAGCACAAGAGACATGGTTTAGAAGGAAAAATAGTTCCACCATTAAGTTGACACAACTAGATATGTAGTTCCCCAAATCAAAATACCGAAAATCATGTAAGCTCTTAAGTTGTTCATTCAGCGATTTATCGAGCAAAGTTTCAGTCAATTAATCTTCCATCTCAAACTAACATCAGACGTTCATTGCTTATTAACTTCCCTTAAACGGCGAACGTGCTGCAAAAACCCTTACATTCAGGATTAAAATCAGGTTCTCTAAAAGTAATGTAAGTCGTCTTCCAAAATCCCTGTCCTTCACCACTACAAGCAGATAACAATCTAACAGATACGAGTAAAATTGTTCAATTTAGTACTTAAACCTAATGTACTAAAATACAACACATCCTCCTAAGGATAACCACTAACACGTTACACACTAATCAAATTGTCCTTATTTTCTTTGCTTTAAATGTATACTTAGTCACTAATTATTGAAATTGTTTCCAAAATGTTCGTTTACAATTGTTTGTTTGTTGCAATTTTTGTTTGTTTGTTAATATGTATAATTTAGTTTTCCTTTTTTTTGTTATTCAGTGGGCTAAATTTTGTATCGTTGGTGTGAGTTAGTGAGTTTTTGTTGGTTTGGTGAGTTTCAGAGTCAGTTTTCGAATTTAATAAAAATAAAAGTCGTTGCTTTTTGGCGGCGGCTTGTGTAAAATTGCTTATGTGTCATTTCGGCCAACGCATACTTTTCGTAACGATTCCAATTCAAGTCGTCGTAATCGTATTTTGAACATTGCTTCAATAAATCCATGACAATTTGTAACAATCTCATCTCGAATCATGCCATCGCGGAAGAGATTTGCTAATGCAGCGATATCATCGCAAGCGAGAATCGCTGATTTGTGCGTTATGAAGAGAGCTAGAGCTGCACGAAATACTATCTGAAAGTGAAAGAAGAAAATTTAATTAGTCCAAGTTCATAGGGAATGCATCTAAGATCTGTTTCATCTAAAAATTCATTTAGACTCGGTTTCTATTCGTTGGTCGATCACAACTAGTACGAGATACTTACTTCAGTGTTTTAGCAATAGCTAGACAACGGGGACAAATCAGGAAGTCTACAAGTGCAAACAGAATTGACTCAGGCCATCTTTTTAAACGATCTAATCTAGGTAATTCTTTGTAACGATAATACAAATAAATATTCATTAATCACTCATGGAAGTCAACACCTAAGGAAGCTAAAATGTTCGCCTATCTGAAACCTGAAACAAAGCGAGTATAGAAATATATTAGCCCATTGGCTAAAGCTAATTGGTGGTCAAAATCCCGCCATTATTTTCCTGGTAAGCTAACAATGAGCGTGTGCCAACCTTGGCTTAACTCCAAACTGCTTTTGTTCATCTGGATGAACTTTAGCGTGAGAAACAGATTGTGGTATTGATACCAATCCATCAGAGTCTTCAAGTACGTCTATGCTTGCAACCGTAAGCAAAAACCTACGGCTAGGAGTAGGCACATATTTTATTAACCCGAAACTGATGTGTTTAGTTTCACTTGATCACCTTCACGAAACATGGTTTGATGAAGAATGAAGACAAGGATACGTGAGGTAATAACTCGGCTACGAAGGGGCACTGCATAGAAGAACGAAAGCGGCCCATGAGCTCTACTAGCAAAAGAGGAGGGAAGGACATCCGCTCCAGCAGAGAAAAAAAAAGAAAAGGAGAAGTGCGCGATCGAGGAAATAGAGAGGTGCTTCCTGGAGAAATGTTCTCAAGTTTTATCAAAAAATAAAAGAGTGTGTCAAGGTAACTAGAACCGAACAGAGGCTTATAGAAATTAACAAGGAAACCTTGTAATAGAGTCGCAGTCGATACTGAGGATATAGAAAAACCACTTTTGCAGACTGTTAAACTGCGGAAACAATCTAAATTCCGCTGTCAGGCAGAATGAACTATTCAACCTGGACAGTGAAAGTCAAGAGAACCGTCCACTTGATCAAAATGAAGTGAGAATAGCAATATCCAAGCTTAAATATAATACAACAAGCCTCCTACCTGTGGAACTTTTTAAGGCATCGAATGACGATTTGTTAGAGAGCATACACCAATTCGTTTTCAAGATTTCGTTGGCAGAAAGCATGTCTGACGAAGGAAACCTTAGCACCGTTTGCCCGATCCAATGGAAAGAAGACCCTCTTATTTGTGCCAATTATAGATGCATCAGTCTCTTTAACATCTTATATAAGAGCTTATCTGCCGTCTTGTGTCAATGCCTGAAGCCATTTATCAACAATCTGATGGGCCCTTATCAGTGCGGTTTTAGTCCACAATCGAGAAAATATTTATACTATTGCAGATCCTGGAGAGACCAAAAGTCCAAATCGATACGCACCACATCTTTATAGAAGCGATGTCAAGCCTTGCTATGCCTGCCCGTCAACCCGCCAAGCCCGTCATTGCGAAGATGGCGATGTAGAACGCCTGCTGCTTCGTAAAGTTCAAAATATACGAGGCCTTGGATGTCAAAAAGCCAAGAATGCGCTGTCATATCATACTTGTGCGAACCTCGCAAGTCAACCCCAGAGGAGCAATCTTACAAAAGTCAGCGAACTGTTACTTTGTTCGCTAGTATTGGAACAGAAGCAGAAAAAATGGGTTTAGTCGTGAATGAGCCCAAAACTAAGCATTTGCTGACAACAAGAGGGAAGACACAACCTCGAAAAAACGGACAGAAGGGCACAATAGACAGTTAGAACTGTGAGGTAGTCAGAGTCTTTGTATGCCTCGGCTCCGCTATTAAATCTGATAATCACATCTCACCAGAAATTAAACAGAGATTTACTCTTGTAAACGGCGTTTCTTCGGCCTAAAAAGGCAAATACGTAATAAGAAGCAGTAAGGAGGCACTATAAGACTATAATACCCACGTCATCCCAGTCCTGCTTTATGGTGTAGACGCATGGACGTTAGCGATGAAGATATCCTTAGCCGTTTTGATATAAATTTCTTCGAGTGATTTTTCTTCCCGATTGCGTTGGCGGGATTTGGAGGAAGAGATGCAACGATCAATTCTACAGACTGACTGACTGACTGACAGACTACAGTGACATTGACGTGGTCAAAAAAGTAAACATTAGTCGCCTGAGATGATTAGGACTTGTAGAGCGAATGAACACCAACGGTCTAGCTCCAACCTAGAGGGATAACTCAGTAGAAAAAGACCTCGCCTAAGGTATTTAGCGCAAGTTGAGAAGATTCAGGCCCAGTTCCACCCGGACTATAGCGCCATCTAAGTAAGTAAGACAGATCAGCTGTAATACACATACGTCTCAGAACCTATAACAAGAAGCCACCGGAATCCATTGATTCTAGAATTGTTTAAAGAAGATCATGCGAAAGAGAAACAAAACTGTGATGAAGGCGAAAACAGATTCGGATTAGATTGGTTCAACTTTTGACGAATCATCAAACATGACAGGAACAAAGATGTTGCGGTAGATGAAGACTCCTAACAGACTAGGTGCTTCCGGGCGCTTAGTGGAGACACTGGAAGCCGATAAAGCTAACATAATTCCCATCCAAAAAATGGACCAAACAGAAACTATGACATCTGAAACGGCGGAGGATGTCATCGCAAGGAACGCATATTTGGATGCAAATTTGCCATTGGAAGCAGACTGAAGGATAAAGTCGTGTGCTTTAGACATGTGTATAATCGACCGACTTATGACAATCCGTATCGGGGTACGAATGCGGATGTAAAAAGAAATATAACCCCAGCAAATAGGAGCACTACCAGCAATGCTACCAGGAGGCCATCGAAAATGTCGTCTCTGATATGCTAGATTTCACAAAGTGAAGATCCTTATCAGATTTCTCACTCCACTGCAAAATTCGATATTTGTGGTGATACCTAATTCCGACAAAACTTTCGAACACTGGTAGTACTGTCGGAAGTATTGCCTGCACGACACCACCTCCGATGACGGATTTAGGTTAATCGACTTTGTAGCGGGACGAAACACTGTCGTAGCTACCACGCAGTTTCCGCATCTCGATATTCATAAAGGGACTTGCAGAGCTCTTGATTAATCAACCGTCAACAAGATTGACTACAATGCGATCGACGCAAGGCACTCTTCCAGTTTTATGGATGTCCGAATAGTCCGAATGGCAAACATCGACTCGGACCACTACCTTGTTGTAGTCAAGGTACGATTGCGAATATCCGAACATACATAGATCGCTAAATCCTTTTTCAATCGAGTCTCCCTTAATCCCTTAAGAGGCCGACAGCAGCAAGTATCGAAGACCAGTGGCAAGATGCCGCTTCTGATGTACTGGTTTTCACTCGGCCACCACAACGAAACCCCTCGTTTGACGACCAGTGCCGGAAAGCACATATAGCTAAGCAAGGTGCATATCAAGACTAGAGCTACTCCTAAGCTCTAGGAGCAGAAGAGGAGAAAGGAACACCAGCTTCTCAGGAGGAAATAGAAGGTGCATGAGAAACGCGCAATCCAGGAAATTGGGAGGTCCGACACCAGGAATGGGATTCGGACGTTTTACCAAAAGGTGACAGAAACACGCCACGGATACGAACGCCGAACCGAACCCTGTAAAGACGAACAAAGGAACATATCAAATCCGATGCTTAGGATTTGAAAAGAGCATTTCTGTAGACTCTATAACGACGATGACGAACCAAATACCGCTGTCAGGCAGAATTAACTTTTCAACTTGGACGGTGTAGACCAATAATTCCGTCCACCACCCGACCTGAGTGAAGTGAAGAGAGCTATATCTAAACTTAAGTCTAACAAAGCTGCTGGAGCGGACGGCCCGACTGCCGAGCTCTTCAAAGCGATTGGCGATGGCTTGCTAAGGAGCATACACCAACTCATCTGTAACATGTGGTTGAACGACAGTATGCCCGATGAATGGAACCTCAACATTGTTTGTCCGATCCTCAACAAAGGATCCTACATCGCCTGCAAGATCCTATCTGCCGTATTGTGTGAACGCCTGATTGGTCAATATCAGCGTGGCTTCAAGCCAGGTTCATCAAGTTTATCATCGACCAAATCTTGGAAAAAACCCACGAACTCCGAATCTATACACACCACCTATTCATCGATTTTAAGGCCGCGAATGACAACATCTATAGAGACGAGATATACAGAGCAATGTCTAGTTTTGGCATCCTTGGCAAACTCGTCCGTTTATGCAGGATGACGATGGGTAATGCACGGTAAAAAACTCACCGAGATCTTTGATGTGAAAAAGTCCGTCCAATTACTCGCATAGGCCGATGATACTGACATAATCGGAAGAAAGCAGCGTGATATCAGAGCCGCTTTCGCGAGTATTGAAGCGAAAGCGGCGAAGATGAATTTAACGTTCAATGAGGGCAGCACCATGCATATGCTCTCAAAAAAAAAAGGACACCCAACACCGACGTCTGGGACAGAACCTCACCATCGACAAATATAGCTTTGAGGGAGTTTCCTTAACTTGTCTACCTAGGATCCGCTATCAATTCAGACAACGACACCAACGCTGAGATCAGAGGAAGCTAATTATATAAGAGTTATTGTCAATCGTTACTTCTTTAGGCTCAGAAGTCAATTGACTAGCAAACCCCTCTCTCGAAAAACAAAAGTGACCCTATATAAGATACTAATAATCTCAGTCCCGCTCTATGGCGCAGAGGCATTGACTTTATCAAAAATGGATAAGGGTGCTCTTGGCTGTTTTGGGAGGAAAATACATCTGGTGATTTTCGGCCCCGTCTGCATAGAGCAGCAGATACAATGACGAACTGTACGGGCGGTACATCAACTTAGCAAGAAGAGTAAAGGTTCAACGACTGAGGTGATTGGGTCATGTAGAGCGGATGGACACCAATGCTCCAGTGCGAAAAATCATCTTCGAATCCGCCACTGAGAGATTCCAGTGCAGTAGAGGAAGACTGCGGCTCAGGAGGCGCACGCAAGTGGAAGCGGACCTCAACCAGCTAAGCGGGTGAAACTGGGTGCAGTTAGCTAAAGATCGAGCTGGTTGGAGACTCTTGTTGATTAAGGCCCAGGTCCACCCCGGACTGTAGCGCCACCTTAAGTAAGTAAGATACCTAATCCCGATGTTGCAGTATACGAATGATCTCTTACCGTAATTTTTATAATCGACGAACGAATATTAGATGACAACCTGCATTTCTGGAGTTTTCTCCAGAACATAGGGCGATATGGATGAATGGGCAATGGTGGACCTACCTGGTCTAAGGTCACATTGATGAGGTTCAACCAATTTGTTGAAGAAGGACTTCAATCTATCAGAAAAACGCTTGATAAAACGTTGTATGCGATACTCATAAGACTTATATTTCGACAGTTAGAGCTAGTTGCATTAAGTAAGGCTGAAATTCAAGTGGCTGGATATCCTTCCATTTGTCTATATTCCACCTTGGAGGGTGTTGATTCGCTATGTAAAGTCCTCTGGCCGCTACAGTGCTTTTGTGGTGTTTTAGCCGGCAATAGGTTTCAAAAATTGGTCACATTGGAGTACTGGAACATCGCCATTCAGTTTTATCGATAAGTATAATTTGCCATTAGATTACAGTTTCCGTCGCGACAGGAAGAGGCCCGATTCGTAAGTCATTAATTAGAAGTCCAGCCCGTTCAAATAATTTTCGAGCCTTGTTTCTGCAACCAAATATCGCAGACTGTAATCGTTCAATTTTTTTTGTCTCGCAATTTTTGCGACTGAAAGTCCTCCCTCCTCGCCATCGCTTTTTAGTAGCTCGCGTTGCAAGTAAATGCAGGGTAGCCCAGTATGCTGCTTCTTTCGCTTTAACATCCTCGCAACATTCTTGATCGTACCACTGGTTTCTTCAGTGGCGTTGGAAGCCATCCACTTATTTTACAGAAGTCTGCATAGAGTGGGAGAACTCTTTCTACTTGCCACATACATTTGTACCATATTGTCGAGTTAAGGGGCTTTGGCAAGCAGGAGTGAGGGTTTTCTTTTCAGCTTTTCAAGTTCATGACATTATGTATGCCGAATAGGAATGCGTAAACAAAACATCCGCAGATCGGATGCCATGAACTATAAGCGCATAAACTATCACTTACCGCCATCCAACGCATAAGAGGTAAGAAACACACTATTCGTAATTTTAACCGATGGACCACATCGTGATTAGTTAGCGTTTTGAACGTCTGCAACAGACTAGGGGCTGACGTGAGAATTGAACGCGACCAAAATCGTTTACCAACTCAAGTACGCCTTCATACTAAATCCATTAATAGCATTACTTACAGACAATACATAGACTAATTTCAAGATTTCGAAGCACGCCAACACTTCAGGCACCAACAAAATATTTCACAATCAAATGGCAGGGCATTTGATAAGATGCACATAAACCACAGCACAGGATATCCGCAGACAAATGAAGGCAGAACGGAGAGCGTATTTCCTTCATTTTGCAGCAGCCTCAGAGTAATAGAAAAATCTCATCTTGAAGCGCTGAAAACAAAACGCAGTGAAACGTACGCCTCAGTACAGTAGCTTGACCAGTGGTGCGACAATATGGACGTCTATGCTACCAGCTACAGAAAACTAAGCTTCAGACAGCAATTCGACGGTTCCTTAGTGACATCACGGAGGAATCAGCCCAGGTAATGAAAGGAATGCAATGTGACGCTTTATAAGAAGTGCAAGGCGGGGGAATCGACTATATTCCTAGAGTTTTTGAAGCTTATCACAGCAAAAGTGACAGTAGTTCTGGATAGGATTATTTCCTTCAATGAACACTTGAACTTTATTTCTCTCCTCCAAAAAAGAGTTTTTCGCTCCTGATTTGCCCACAAGACTATATAAACAGCTTGGGAATATCATAAGGAAATGTATGTCGTCTAATACGTCTTCGGGTTTCGTGCTTTATATCGCTTTCGAAGCGTTATTTTCGACAGCATTCTTCGTAAGTTCATTTGGGCAACCTTGCTCAAGAGAGGCATTTCTCATAGATCTTTGCTGTCATTAAATGTTAGCAAGTATAACCTTTCAGACCCAATGTCGAAAAAGCAACATCTTCACTGGGATAATGATACCCTTACGCATAGGCTTATGGACCTTCTTCAAACGATCCCAAGTTGAAAGGCCAATCCAAGCTGAATATAGCACAATAAAAGTATATGTGTGTTTAAAACAAGAGTTAATTGAAGGTCTTTCACCGAACTAACCATTAAAGGATAGTAGGTCTTCAAAGTTGACAGTTTTCTTATCTTTTCTAGTAAGAGAAGCTTCAAACTCGGTGTTAATAGGAGAATCGGGAAGTGGAAAGCTGTGTTTGCTGCTCAACCTATCGAAAAATCAATGTTTTCAGCACTAGAACTAAGCTTTCATATGGGTGTGGTACGTTGAAACACCATCCAGTCACCCGTATTTTGTAGCCATTTCAAGAACTATTACTTCTAGCGTTTTCTGACCAAACCGTATATCAAGCAAACAGATTAGGTGACAATAGACGTCACTAGTTAGCAAAGGAAATGGCAGTGGATCGGTTGTACGATAAGAATTGAATACAATGGGATCGCCTTATAAGAACAGTTGAAAAGGAATAGAGGACGATACGTTAGGATAAGATAAGATAAGAACATGAAAAATACCTCCTACACATACAAAGGCTTCAGAATACCGCTCCATTGATATTGACTTACTTTATAACCCTCGGCGAAGATGCAATCCCATATTCGTAGAACTGTTTCCACGGGCAGTACTTCAGCAAATATACAAATAAACCACTTACTGGCTATCACAGCATACGGTAGACCTTAAAAAGACAAATCTTTCATTATATCTTTAGTTCTGCAAAGCTATTTTACAAATACTCACCTAAATTTTCTATATGCCTATTCACTTCGGGTACCCGGCGGATTATCAATTCCTTAAATACCGCTAAATCTCTTAAAAGATTCGCCATATTTTTTGTATGATACTGAGGTACAACACCCTCCGCAATCATTTTGAGTAGCCAAAAGGATTGCTCTTCATCGTCAGTGACTATAACTAAAAGACCTACAAGAACAGAAATCATATTCAGAGACCAGACCAGAAGATGATAGTGCCTTTGTTAGATGGAATCTGTCTAACCTGCAATGTAGTTCAGTCCTTGACAGTAGCCAATTTCACGATTATGATGGGCATACGCTATCAGAATGTTGTAGAGTTTTTCTTTTTTTGTATCGAAGAAGATATTGTCTGGAAATGTACGAGGTAGATCGATTTTAATGGACTCACTAATTTCTTTGTCATAGCGCACGTTCAATAGATTCCGATACAACTCTGGTGATCGTTCGCGAAGTTTCGATGCGCCGGATATTTTCATCCAAACATTTGGACGGTAGGGACCTGTAAAATAAAAAAAAAATAAAAAAACAAAAACATTTCCAAATTATTGTAGTTGTTGAGAGAGAAAATAAATAAACGAATCCCATACCTGGTATCCCTTTTCGAATGAAACGTTTTAACGTCGAATTGATGTTGGTGAGGTCTGTATTCTTCTGGAATAGTGTCTCCCATCGCATGCGTCTTTTAGTTAAAGTCTTCAGGTAACTTGACATGAATTTCTCGTACATTTTGTAGTCAAAGTTGTCACCACGTTTAAAACCATATTCGTCAATATCACTGAAACATAAAAAAAATTACAGAAATTAGTAAAAGATACTACGATTGGGATGTTTGTATGAAGTTGGCTTTAAGAGCACCATCGGGACTTCCTCTCCTTTTGCACGTTGCCCTGTGCTAACCCCTATCACTTTTATAAATCACCTCCAAGACATCCGTGATGCACTTGTAAGCTCTTGTAATCCCAACTAGAGATTCATAATGAAAAACTTTTGAGGCGTTTCCCCCCGAGATATGGGTATTCTCTCTATAATGTTGCGATGTTGCATTTCAAGGGCGGCCAGGTTGTCAGTTTGTCAAGTATGCAACAGAGACACACGACTATTTTTGCTGCTTTGTTTGTCTTTTTAAAGACTTTTCTGTATAGGACTATGGAGCAACAGAAAAAACAAAAACCAACAATGATATCGAATCTATTGCTGCATCTGGTGAATCCGAAATGGAAATCTATGCAGTTATGACTACATCTTATGACCTAGTTTTGTAGCAATTTCTCTAGACTTAGAGCTGGGTTGAGAGGTATATGTTACTCGTGCATAGATAACAATTTGCATGCACTTACAGTGCGCCATTGTAAATTAAAATTTTTAATTCAACGAATATCTGACATAAATCTGATGTATCTTTTATTCTCCTAATGGCTTTGGGTTAGGAAATAGTGAGGCAAAGAAAGGAAGCAGAAAACAAGCAATTCGACATGCGTTGCGTGTGGTATTTATGGTGGTATGGTACTCATAGTAAAAGAAGGGCGATGAATTACGTAGTACTCGTATCTGTTGGTTGTTAAGGGAAATTTTCTTAAAGGAATGCTTTTTGCGTGCAGTTATTCGTATTTCCTTCCAAACATGACTTGTGAATATTTGTGCTTCATTGTCTTCATCACATTGATTAAGAATTCGCACAGGTTTCAATTGTGTGGTGAGACTTTTGTAAACAATTGCAACTGCGTTGTATAGACGTCGTTACTTAGGGATTGGTTTAGGGACAACCCATTCACGCCACCTGAAGACAACGACTTTGACCTGTGTAGGAAGTTGCTGGTAGCAGGAAATTAGAAGTAGAAAGTCTATACTCCGCAATTGAAGTCAATGGTGGTAGTCTAGGAAAACTATTTAGGAGAAACGACCTGTACTCAGACCTTCTGGATGGTGATTGCGATATGGAGTAAATTCACGTTCGTGGAAAAAAACCACATGGCTATGAGAGCAAAACAAGTAACCCCTAATACGACGGTACATTTAGCAAACAATCCGCCAGAGACAAATAAATGGCTGGCTGAAGGCTGTACACTTCAGTAGCGACTCAAAAGCTTGAAACTGCTTTCCTGCAGTATGACGCTCACGGGATCCGGTGAGCATCCCGTGAAAAGATGGAAAAATCTGTGTGCTATATTAATTACTGCTGCGACATAACAACAGATCGTAGAACTCGGATTTATTGTGGAAATCCAACCATGATCAAGATTCATGGACTCCAAACTCATCAGTGACCCCTAAAGAATATGTGGTCGCTGTGAGCGAAAGTGTGACGGATCATTTTGCCATTTTTTTCGTTCACTATGTGGCTGGAGTAGGAACTAAAGCCAAAAAAAAACATAGCTTACTACGGAAGTTCGTGGATTGGGCTCTTGAGAGGACTTGAAGTCGACCCTTATGGCTATCGAAAAAGCTACGAGGCTCATGGATACGTGAACAAGCAAATTTGACATTTCTGGAGTGAAGAAAATCCAGAAGAGATTTATGAGACTCAATTGCACCTACAAAGCTACACTACTTGGTGTGGTCTTCAAGATAGCTTTCAGATCGTGTGGAAAGTCAATGGACAACTTTGCTTGGCAATGGTCAGCGATTATTTCTTTCAAAATATAGAAGACGATATGTGGTTCCACCAGGATGGCACTATATGAAATCTGTCCATGACATTATTGGCTTATTGAGGCAGTAGATCGCGAAATATACCACAGACTTTGCCAACGAAACTGACACATTTCGATTCATTCTTGTATATGCCACCCTTGGTGTATACCGCTAAATCTTCCCAAGAAACCTGTGTTCTTCCCTTCTTTTCTGCTCGTAGACCTCACGGACATCCCTCCTCCCTCTATGCCGCTTTTTGTTTGGCTGCATGAACCTGCCTATGTACATTTGTTGTTAGATCAGAGGTTTCTTTGCGGAGTCGTAAATCATATCAGAAGTAGCTTCTCTGAGGGCTCGAAAAGAAAAAGAACGAGCACGACAAGCGCACGAACGAGAAATGTTTTCAGGAATGACCCAGAATTGAAACCTGCAAAGATGAGCGTGGAGAACTAGTGGTAGAGTCGCAGTCTTAGCTGAGAATATGGAAAGACTTCTTCTGCAGACTGTACAACGATGGTAAAAATACTGCTATGAGGCATTCAACCTGGACGAAGATGACAGAGAATTTCGACCGCCTGACCTAGACTAAGTTTAGCTAGCAATATCGAAGCGGAAGTCTAAAAAAGTTACTGGCGCAGACGGACTGAGGCATTTGAAGCAACTAGAGATGCTCATATGTAAGACATGGTCAGAAAAAAACCTGCCCGAAACATGGGTTCTCAGTATCCTTTGGGGGGTCTTTTCGACTGCAATAACTATAGAGAAATGGATCTCCTAAACATCACCTATTATGTGAGCATCAGTGTGGTTTTAGGCCAGGAAACTCCAAACTCGATCAAACATTCTCACTACAGCAGATCTTGGAGGAGATCCGGAAATCCCAGATCGATATTTACCATCTAATTTTGGGGTGGGATGAGCTATACAACGGCATGTCTAGTTCTGATATCCGTGTCAGACTCGTCAGGTTGTCCAGCATGATTATGGAGGATTCTTGGTGCCCCAACAAGGTTTCTAATGAATTAACAGGGATCTTCGAAGTTAAGAATGGTTTTAGACAAGGCGACGTGCTAACTTCTGTAATATCGCCCAAGAAAGGATCGTGCAAAAATCAATGGGCAAGAAGAGGCACGATCTTTTCAAGTTCACACAGCGGACGCCACAGCTCTGCCCCAAAGTGTCTTCGAGTTTCATCCCAAGCGACGGCACAGGAGAGCACACGGCACACCCATCTAAGGTGGCCTACTCAAGTGTGGAAGAGCACCTCCAAAAACTTAGACTGCGGCACTGAAGGCAGCTGGGAGAGATGGTGCTAACTGGAGAGACTTGTTGGTTAAGGCCCAGGTTCACTCCGGACAGCAGCGCTACGTTACTAAGTAAGTATGTAGGTATAGGTAGGTTTCGTTGGTAGGCAATATTTAGCGCGTTATTTGTGAAGTAGATCTCCAAATGCTCGCAAGAGTGGTCTCATCGTATAAAGGCAAGAACTACACTATTAACTGTAACAACTACTGATAGAAGAAACTAAAGTCGCAACTATTTAGTTCTGGAAAACGATTGGTTCTGCGGTCATTTTGGTAAATAACTCATCAAGGTTATTACCAAAACCGCGTTCTGTGGCCCTCGCTAGAGCCGGGTATTTGCAAAGAAAGTGAGTAAAAGATTCTTTCTCATTAGCATCTTTGCAGCTACGACGAAATGTGGCTTAAAGGTTATGCTTATCTGCTTGGTAGTTCCGTTGTTCCTACTGTGTTATAACTGGACCACATTTTTCTTGATATGGCGGAGTTTATTGGTCCATGCCAATATTGCTTGGCCAGCATGAGGAAGCGTTGGTATGAATACGTTGCCCTTCGCTACTGTGTGAGTGGATTGATAGTAGCTGACCGCCTGACCAGTTCATCTGCTATTTCGTTATCTTCGATGTAATTCTATCCTAGAACACAGAAGTTTGTTACACTTAATAGGGAGCCAAAGAGATTGAGTAAAGATTGACATTATCTGACTGGCTTTGAGGATGTGATAGCTGAATTAATAGCTGAATAGCGAGTTTATCAGTAAAATGCAAGTCTCTCAAATTGCGAAAAGCTCTACCTAGAAGACGCTGGCGTAATCTGGTAGATGAAAAGGCATCGACACTTGCAATTTATCTTGCCTGCGCCGACACCGCAGTTAATTTTTGAGCTATCGCTTTAGAATACTGTCTCGTCACTTTTTTCTATTTTTCTATGCCTCTCTAGAGAGGGTATGGTGTAGTTAGTGGGAAAAGCAAGTAACTCGCTTGGTTTTAGTTTTTGTAGTAAGATCTCTCGGGAAATTTAATAAATAATTGTACATACTATCAAGCAGGGTTTCTATTTCAAGATTCCTACCAAAGAGATCGCAACAGTGGCGACAAGGATTACTCAAATAAGTAAGGATGAGTACCGGACCGCATGACGACGTACCCCATGGGTCAACGGTGCCATCAGATTTCATCTCCTTTTTTTCAAGCCCTTATGCATAATCAATCAATGCTTATTGAAAAATTGACCAAAAATACGCTAGAATCCCATAAGGAAAAGTCATCTGTGGAATATACTATCGAAGTGCTGTGTAAAAATATACAGGAGTTCCAGTATGATGAAGAAAATGGCGTCACATTTGCTGAGATCTTCATGCTGGGGATGTGGCGAGATGCATTTTTCCGCAAATTGTCCATTCAAAGATCACACTAGCTCATCATGCCAGTAACGTGGCCACAAAGAGAGTTACTGCGCTTGTTTTTCAAAGAAAGAAACCAATAAAAATTCAACTTCTTCGTGTTCATCTCGCAAAAAGTTTCAGCGAAAACAGCGATTTAAAACAAATTCAATATGTAGTAGCGAACTCAATTCAAGCCAATCGGAAATTTGTGTGTGTTAAAATCAACCATAGGAGTGTCAAACTTCAACTTGATACCGATTCCGATGTCACTATTATCTCGAAAAAAATATGGGAACAGCTTGGTCAACCCGCATTAGCAATCGACACAGGCAATGTGGCAGTAAAAGATGTGCTCTTTCATTGCAGATGTAGAGCTTTTGGATAAGCAAACAAAATTATTATGCTATGTAGCGGACCTTCCGCACCTAAATCTTTGCGGTATTGACTGGATAGACGAATTTGGACTGTGGAATCAGCCGCTACATAACATATGTTTAGAGGTCCAGGCGCCACTATGTAAATCGAAGGCAAAGTACATCGAATGTATTCAAAGGGACTTTGCTGATATATTTACTGTTGCTCTAGGCCATTGCACAAAATTCAAGGCGAAAATGTATCTTAAAACCAATACTACACCAATCTTTCGAAGAAACCGTCCCGTGCCTTAAGCATCCTTGGCAATAATAGATGAAGAACATTGCGGCATGATAACACCTGTGGATTTTTCTGATTGGGCAGCACCAATAGCAGCCGTCCGCAAAGCTAATGGAGGAATCAGAGTATGTCCCGATTATTCAACGGGATTAAGCGATACTCTTCAACCACATCAGTATCCTCTCCCAATGCCTGATGATATTTTCGTTAAGCACACAGGAGTAAAGTATTTACCCATATAGATCTGTCCGATGCATATCTTCAGGTTGAACTCGAAGATGAATGCAAAAACTTGCCGACAATCAACACACATCGAGGACTTTTTCGTTTTAATCGCCTGCCTCCTGGAGTCAAGTCAGCACCCGGGACATTTCAACAATGCTCTCTGGTTTTGAGGGAGTATCAGCGTACTTGGATGATGTCCTTGTATCAGGAGATTCAATAGAACAACACGTAAAAAGAGTCCGTGAAGTACTTTTGCGAATGCGTGAGTACAGTTTTCACATTAAGCTGGAAAAATGCTCATTTTTCACATCAAGCTTACGATACTTAGGTCATGTCATCTCCTCAAATGGACTTCAACCAGATTCAGAAAAGACAAAAGCCATCGTATCCTTACCGGAGCCTCAGAACATCACTCAGCTAAGATCTTTTCTGGGAGCAATCAATTATTATGGTCGTTTTATTCCCAACATCAGTAAGCAAAGCGGGCCCTTACATGCATTAATGCGGAAAGACACCAAATGGAAGTGGACATCAAGTTGCCAAGCCGTTTTCAACAACTTCAAGAAAATTTTGCTATCAGACTTGAGATTAATTCACTACAACCGATCATTGTTGCAACTGACACTTCCAGTATTGGCATTGGTGCCTGTAGCTTGTATGTCTCATCGACTGGAAGATGGTAGTATCAAACCAATTCAGCACGCTTCGTGGACAACCACTAAAGCTGAAAAAAATTACAGCCAGGTGGAAAAAGAAGGGCTTACGCTTATTTTCGCAATAAAAAAATTCCATAGAATGTTGCTAGGACGTCACTTTACACTTCAAACTGGTTCAAAGAAGGGTGTTCCAGTTTATACAGCAAACAGGTTACAACACTTGGCGTTATTTTTGCTAAGGTATGATTTTTCAATTGAATATATACGGGTCAATAAGTCCGTGACTTTTGGATTAAAACACAGATTTTTTGATAAAAAATAATTTTATTTTTCAACGTAGTCTCCCTTGAGCTCTATACACTTTATCCAACGCTTCTCCAATTTTTTTATCCCTTCCAAAAAAAATGATTTGTCGAGGTCCTCAAAATAGGCCTTTGTTTGCGAGATGACTTCATCATTGGAGTCAAATCTTTTTCCACCAAGCCATTTCTTCAGGTTTGGGAACAAGAAGTACTCGCTCGGAGCCAAATCTGGAGAATAGGGTGGATGAGGGAGCAATTCATAGCCCAATTCATGGATTTTTGCCATGGCAACTGCACATGTGTGCACCCTTGCATTGTCTTGGTGGAAAAGAACTTTTTTCTTGGCCAAATGAGGTCGTTTTTTTTTTCAAATCGTCATTGAATCGGTCCAATAAGTTGGCATAATATTCCCCATTGATTGTTCTTCCCTTTTGAAGGTAGTCAATGTGGATTATCCCGCGTGCATCCCAAAAAACAGTCGCCATAACTTTATTGGCTGACAAACCCACCTTGGCCTTCTTTGGCGCCGATTCACCCTTAGAAACCCACTGTTTTGACTGTTGTTTGTTCTCTGGTGTGTTGTGATGGATCCATGTTTCGTCCACGGTTACAAAACGGCGCAAAAACTCCTACATATTGCGATTAAACAACGCCAAACCTTCCTGTGAAGTTGTTACACGATTGCGTTTGTGGTCGACTGTGAGCAAACGCGGCATCCATCTTGCGGAAAGCTTTCTTATGCCCAAGTGATCATTCAAAATTGAAACCACTGAGCCATGCGAGATCCCTACGGCTTCCACAATCTCTCGCACTTTCAATCTTCGGTCGGCCAACACCATATCGTGAATTTTTTCGATTGTTTCGGGTGTAGAGACCTCAACTGGGCGTCCAGGACGTTCGGCATCTTCAGTGCTTGTACGGCCACAACGAAATTCAGTAAATCACTTTTTTACCATTGAAATCGATGGTGCAGAGTCCCCATAGTATTTATCAAGCTTAGCCTTGGTCTCGGTAATGGTTTTTTTTCGCAAGAAATAATGCTTAATAAGCACACGAAATTCACTTTTTTCCATTTTCTCCTCAAATTAGTGAGTAGTCTGATAAAAATAGCTGTCAAACACAAACTAACTGACGCAGCAAGTTTAAATTTTGACAGGAGTCAACTGACAAATGCCTGTTGACAGGAGCAGTGTTGCTGTTTCAGTAAAGAGGTCAGAAATTCAAAAAGTATTAACAGCGAATTTCGGCAATGTAGACCTGTTATCTCGATTAATAGGGTTTCATTCAAAACCCACAGATGAAGATTACGTAATTGCGAATACCACAGTGGACACCAACGACGTGGCACATCTCGATTTGATGCATTCATTTAAACATTTACCAATTACATTTGAAGTGATCCGTGCTGCAACGTTAAAATCATCGATTTTGCAAAAAGTAAGCGATTGTATAAGAACGTCATGGCCTGGCAAAAAGGATTTGTCCCCCATCATTATTCCATTCAATAATAGACGTGAAGCATTTTCATTGGTCAACGATTGTGTAATGCTTGCAGACAGGCTGACTATTCCAGAATGTTTTCGATCCAGAATTCTCCATCAGCTTCATCGACGACATCCAGGCATCGAAAAAATGAAGGCAATCGCTAGAGGTTATGTTTACTGGCCTGAAATTGACATGCACATATAAAACAGTTTTTAGACCAATGTTCAGCTTGCCAATCAGCATCCAAATTGCCAGTCAAAACATCCTTGCAGTCATGGCCTTTATCATCTACACCATGGGAGCGGCTTCATATAGACTACGCTGGACGAATCCAAAATACCTACTACCTGATTATCATCGATGCCTTCTCCAAGTAGCCAGAAATAGTACAAACCTCCACTATAACATCAGCTGCAACCGTAAACACGCAGACAATAGTATCGGATAATGGTGCTCAATTTTGTAGCCACCAATTCATGGAGTTTTGCGAATCAGCAGGTATTTGCCACATGATTTGCCTGCACCGTTCCATCCTCAGTCTAATGGGTAAGCAGAGAGATTTGTTGACACTCTAAAGCGGTCTTTTCAAAAGCCTAGAAGGGAGGGAACGATACAAAGTGCACTTCAACAGTTCTTATTTATGTATCGAACAACACCAAATCGGAATACTCCAAGTGGAAAATCGCCAGCTGAACTTATCTATGGGCAGATGCTTAGAACATCGTTGGATCTATAGTACTTCGCATTCCTCGTAATTCGGATCCACATCGCATCAAGGAAAAATAAAACAGGCAGTACAATCGTCATCATAGTGCGATGGAGAGAAGCTTTAGCGCTGGAGACAAGGTCTTCGTTTTAATTTTTAAATAGAATAAAAACGATTGGATTCCTGGTACAATAGTTGAGAAAATTGGAAACGTCAACTATAATGTTTTGGTCCAGACAAGACAGAAACTTGTACGTGCCCATACTAACCAACTCAGAAGAAGAAATTCACCTATGCTGAGCACTCATATCAATGGCAATAAATTGCCTATTAACATGTTAATGGAAGACTTTGAGATACAGCCAGCCTCGGATGAAGCATTCCCATCATTAGGTTCAACACCACAGCAAATTGAAGATTCTCTACCAGTTGGAACATCAACAACGTTGATTGACTCAAGAGAGCCTTTCAATAGCGAACCTAAGGATGCAAATCGTAACAGACCACATGTGACACCACTAGTTCGAAGGTTAGATAGGAAACGACGAGCTCCTAAGAGGTTCAGCCCTCCCTCCGTCTCCTCCATCTAAGAGGGGAGGTGTTGCACTACCTGCATACGATTGATAGCAGCGTTCCTTCCCCAATTCCCGTGGAATTCCGTGGCACTTGTATCCCAGTATTACGATTACTTACATTAAACCATAAAAAAACTGTTCATCATCGCCCTTTGGACATGTGGTTGTCGCAACGTGATCTGAATATCCATTGCCCAAGAAATTGTTCCAACTCATAGTATCTACATATCTACTGAGCTACTTAACTGTGATAGCATTATTTTAATTTGCGGCATTCATGCCTCACAGAACATAATTTAATCCAATTAAAATAATTTTAACGTTCCGCAAAAAACCAACTTAATTTCGTTCGAATCAGTAGAGGTACGAGCACAAATGCCACCGCTGCTGGAGCGCAGTATACCTAGCTGGAGCAGAAGCAGTGAATAGTTTCATTTGAAATTTGTGAGTCTTTCTTGTCGTTTTATTACACTTGACACTTTATCATACAATTAACTGCCAAGTAGGTCGTAATATAAAAAAAGAAATATAAAAAAGATACACACAAACTCACAGCTTCATTCCATTTGGAAGTAGCTCATAGCCTTAGCTCATAGCTTTAACTCACAGCTCATAGTTCCAACTCTAAGTGTTGGTTTCGTAGCCTATTAAACGGAATAACCTCTTGGTGGCCCCTTTTTTTCGCGCCTGTCGCAACCACAGTTGAGCTTAGATCACCAACCTGAACACTGTCAGCCTTCACTTAGATACAGTTCCCCTGTCGAACTGCGCTTGGCATCTTATTTTCAATTTTTCCCAGAAGCAATTCGCAGAGGAACACCAGAAATAAAAAAAAAAAAAAAAATAGAAATAAAAAGAAACGTGACAAAACTAAGTACGCACCCATTTGACCTGGTGGCATCAACATTACTCGTACTCCTTTGCCGCATCTCATGAGAATGCACCAAGAAACAGAGGTTTGTGTCCAATTTAGCGCACCCGTATCCGTGCCTTCCTTCAAGTACTCGTATTTGGATCCATTGTCTTGCATATTTAATTGGATGCACTTGTGGTTAAAGGTTCGTTACTTACAAACACACACCCATTCGAATTTGGGTTCGTGTAGGTTGACTTCTACGGGGAGAAAGCAACCGGGTGCTCTTATGAAAGTTAATGTTGCTGGAGGGTAAGAAAAGAGGGCTAACCTCACGTACAACTAAAACTGGGGTGAGCAGAAGTTAGGTAACTTCAGTGGGCGCAATAAAAAAGATACTTTTTTTTTGAAATGCGAATGAAGTGTGCGACTATATTTAGAAATTTCCGGAAAATTGGGTTTTACTATGCCGTGGGCTTGGATTTGAATGAAAAGTAGCGCCACGTTCAAGTTGTAGCTTTCCTAATGAAAGAAGGTTTTACGTAGGCAGTAAAATGAACAGGCAAACATCCTACGTTCACGTTTAATTAAGGTGAGTTCCAATTTGGGCTTATGCCAGAGGAAAAGTCAGAGATTCGATGGTTTATTTTTGGTCGACCCTAAGGACATTGGGGCATTAAGTCTAGTCAACACTTCTGGTAACATGATTCATCGGAAATTGTGGACAAGAAAAGGTATGTATCCCGTCCCATGATGCAGGACGTGGTGCTTGATGGGATAAAAAGACTGTCATTGGTCACTATGGCTTGACGTGCTTGTCCAGTAGCTCGATGGCGCGAAAAACAACTTCCACAGAGAAGAATTTTGAATTTTGTTCGGGTGTACTATAAGTCTTTCCATGATGAAATGGCAATGCTAACTGAGCATAATTGAGTTTGACACATGTCAGGAATCACGCGTCAGCTGTCAAATTTAAGACACTGAAAAACCAAAGCAGGGCCTTCCGAACACTCGCTAATCCGAATGCCTCAATAATCCGGACGACCTCCCTGGGTCCGGGAACGAGAGCGAAAATTCGAAGAATTGATTTAACTTGAGCCTACTGTCACTCGCAGTGCCACATACACCACGCAATACTAAGTTTGTTCCCTGAGCTGCAACGTATTTTTTCTATCTATTTTGCAGCTTATGTGCACCGGGCCTTACTTTTTCCAGTAACTTTAAGTTGACGCGCAGAGTAAGCAGATGTACCGGAGAACGATGACGAAGAATGGTATCATTTCACATCAACAATCCCAATAACACGGAAGATGACATGTTCCCGCAAATAAATAAACTATTTCGGTGAAAAAATCAAAACGACCTTCAGTGTCTTAAAATAGCCCGGACAACACACAACGAACGGTTACTGACAATAGCAGGTATTGATCCAAATGAGGCCGCTGATGATGACGACTTCTTTGTGATCGAGGATCCACAGGAGAGGGTTGAGACCATAGGAGCGACTTTCCAGGAAATACTCGTATACAAGGCCAGTGATACCATTAGCCCTAATTATGACCTGGACAATCGCGTCTTGATGCACGACCTCCACATTCGAAATGAAGTAGAGAACTGGCGATCCGAGGGCTCTGGTTTCACCCGGTTCAGCGAAGAAAATATGGCAAATAATGTCATCACCAGAGAGAGTGACCTACCCCCGTTCATTTCGAAGGAAGAGCTCCATGAGATCTTCGACACAATCAGGGCTAAGAAATCAGTGGGGACCGATGGTATTCCGAACATCGTGCTTCGACATCTTCCTCTAGAAGCGGTGGACATTTACACCACCCTGTTTAATAATGCACATTATCCAGCGCATTGGAAAACGGCAGTGGTACAACCTATCCCCAAAAAGGGAAACGATATATCCAATCCGGCGAATCTCCGGCCGATAAGTCTCCTTCCGAATATCAGTAAGTTGTTTGAAAAAGTAATCAATAAAGCTCTGTCTAGGTGGGTTGAGGACAAACATATAGTTCCGGATAATCAATTCGGTTTTAAGGCGGGACATGATATCTCACATGCCGCGTCTAAATTGGTGTCGGATATCCAATGGAATAAAGGCAAAAACCAATGTACTGGTGCCTGCCTTGTTGACTTGGAGAGGGCCTTCGACACCGTATGGTTAGAGGGTCTTTTCTATAAGCTGACTAGGCTGGGGATCAGTAAACCACTCTTGTACATTCTTTTTAATATGCTAACCAACAGACAGTTCATCGTGAAAAATGGCGATGTGACTTGTGATGGAATATTTCAAATTAAAAATGGTCTTCAGCAAGGCGCGGTCAATTCGCCGATCCTATTCAACATTTATACAAGCGACTTGATAGGTTCACTTCCCCATACTATTGCGTACGCAGACGATTTGATAGCGTCCAAAAATCGAGGTTATTAATACTCTCTTGCAGCGTGACTTCGATAAGATAAGACGATTTTGCGATGACTGGAAGTTGAAAATCAACTTTCAGAAGTTGGAAACCATTCTCTTTAGGACGCCATTGTCTAGAGCCTCTAGGGATACTAGAAAAAATTGGCGAAAGTTCTCGATCATTGGACAACACGGACAGCCTCTTGCCTGTCGGAATGTAGTCAGATACCTTGGGATCTGGCTAGATCGGTTTCTGTATTTTGATAAAAATGTAGATGCTGCTCTGGCCAGAGCTAAAGGCGCTTTTGCCCTTAGAAAGAGACTGTTTTATAGCAGCCAACTCGATGCGAGGGTAAAGGTAATCTGCTACATGGCCTTTATCAGGCCCATGCTGGTATTTGGTTGTCCCGTGTGGTTCAATGTGCGAGCAAGCTTAATGGAAAAGATTCGGGTTTTTGAGAGGGCTTGCCTTAGGGCTTGCCTTCGCTTGTACAGAACACCAGAGTCGGAGTACAAAAAATTCTATCATAATGAGGTCCTTTACAACAGGGCTAACCTAATACGAGTGGACAACTTCGTAATCAAGCTGACTCGAAGGCACATTGCAAGAGCAATGGTCTTGACGAATAACCTGATATCTGGGGCTTACTACCCCAACTACCTTTACCACGAGAGTGTGCGTTCTGACGGCTTCGTTCCACCGGAAGCATTCCTCTACCTAGATCAGATAGGGTTGATCCAGGATAGATCAGCGGTCCCGTTAATCTTCCATGTCGCTCGGAAAGCTGGGGACAGGCGACTCAACTACGGCAGAGACGTCGCACATGGCAGTGTGCATCGTCTCAGGTTCAGTAGGGCGGTGGGGCGGTGGGGAATCGCGATAAGAGGGATGTCGTTCGGCAGCACCAGCATTTCTGGTGGTTGAATGATGGAGAAGATGTTTCGTCGTCGTTTCCGTCAATTACGGACCAGCCTCACTAATGAGGCAGAGCTGACCAATCTATTTGCTCTGTGAATAGCGATGGCCAGCTTACGTAGGTTTAGGTTAGCATTTAAGAAATATATACATATATTAGTATATACCTTTTTATATACTAATATATGTATATAATTATGTATAATATCTGTGTGTGTGTATTGTGTATGTACGAGGGGCGTTCAAGATATTCTCGATATCGGGGTGAAGCTGTGGTTGTATATATAAATTGACTTATTTATCAAATAATACTATTATTTTAGTGCATTCGTGTAAAATTTCATATAAATGTGATTATTAATTCGCGTTTTATTTCTAGTTAAACAGAATCATAATGGCAACTGAGACGATGATGGTGAAAATTGAGCATCGCGCTGTAATTAAATTTCTCACTAAGCAAGGAAAAAGTCAAAAAACTATTCATGAAGAGATGGTGGCTGTTTACCAGGGTTCCGCACCTTCATTATCAACATTGATGGCAGAGAGAGCATTGAGGACGACCCCCGCTCCGGCGCCCCGGCTACTGCTTGTACGGGAGAAAGCATCAAAGAAGTCGAAAAACTTGTTCTTGAGGATGCCCGAATAAAGGTGAAAATGATGGCAGAGATCACCAAGCTTTCAATTGGTACCATTCACACCATTCTTCATGACCATCTTAACCTTTCAAAGGTCAGTGCAAGGTGGGTGCCACGAATGCTCACAGCGCCTCAGATAAAAAGTGAGAATCGCATGCTGTAGAGAGCTTTTGGAGATGTGTAGTGAGAACGCGGACGGTGTTATGGATCGAATTGTTACTGGGGACGAAACATGGGTCCACCACTATGACCCTGAAAGCAAACAAGAGTCCATGCAGTGGCATAAAAAAGGAACAGATCCCCCGAAGAAGTTCAAAGTCACTCCGTCTGCCGGGAAGCTCATGGCCACAGTTTTTTGGGACTCAAAGCCACAGTTTTTTGGGACTCTTGCTCATTGAGTACAAAAAACAAAGGTGAAACCATCAACGCCACATCCTACGCTTCCACTTTGCATAATTTGCGGGAGGAAATTAAAAAGAAAAGACGGGGTAAACTCGCAGCGGGTATGTTGCTTCTTCATGACAACGCTCCTGTTCACACGGCGCGAGTTTCCAAGGCTGCTGCTCGAGATTGTGGTTTCGAAGAAATCCAACACCCATCCTATAGTCCAGACCTTGCCCCTAGTGATTATTTCCTGTTTCCGGATTTGAAAAAATGTCTTCGTGGAAAAAGATTTTCGGATGATGAAGAACTCAACTCGGTATTTTGCAGAGAAAGAGGAAATTTATTATTTTGAGGGTTTAAAAAAGCTTATCTCAAGATGTAACAAATGCATTGATGTTAGGGGAGATCATATTGAAAAATAAAAACAATTTAAATTGAATTCGCATTTTCCTTCATACCGATACCGAGAATATATTGAACGCCCCTCGTAGGTTAGGTAGACTAAGGTTTATTTTAAGTTAGATATTAAGTTTTATAAAAAATTAAGTCCATATGCTAAGTTTTTGTTAACAATTTTTCCTTAGCCTTAAGTATAGAAAATAATTATTCCTAAGTAAAATGTAAATATAGTCGAAAGACATAGATATAAGAATTTAGAGTAGCTTAGAGTGCCTGTGTGGGGCCAATAAGTTCATATAAGATTGTTAAGTAATTTTAAACTAGCATTTAAGCATTTTTTGTTAGTATGTAAGGGTTAATGATTAAGATAATAAAATGCATATAAAACTAAAAACTCGTGGAAGATGACATCTCAATCCAGGACCATTACAATCCTTTAGCTGTCAATCATCATCGTCAACAACAAAGGGGGTCCTGCATTTTTGATTGCGCAGTAGGCCAAAGGGATGATCACAGGCTAACTGCGAAGGCGTAACTGCGTATCTTCAGGGTTGACAGCAGACTATAAATAGGGAGGATCTTAAGTCATAAGTCATCAGTTACCAATTGTCCTTAAAAGTTTTGTTTTATTTAACACGGTTGCATGGTGTTTCTTCGATCATATCGTGTGCTTTTTAAATTATGGCTTTAACATCGAAGAAAAGAAAACATATCACATTAACAATATCACAAAAGTGCGAGATTTTGGACAAGATTAAGCAAGGTATCTAGTTATTACTACGAGGGCGGGTCAATAAATCCGTGACTTTTAAAACACAGATTATTTTTTTTTTTGATAAAAAAATAATTTTATTTTTCAACGTAGTCTCCCTTGAGCTCTATACACTTTGTCCAACGCTTCTCCAATTTTTTTATCCCTTCCAAAAAAAATGATTTGTCGAGGTCCTCAAAATGACGAGGTGACTTCATCATTGGAGTCAAATCTTTTTCCACCAAGCCATTTCTTCAGGTTTGGGAACAAGAAGTAGTCGCTCGGATACAAATCTGGAGAATAGGGTGGATGAGGGAGCAATTCATAGTCCAATTCATGGATTTTTGCCATGGCAACTGCACATGTGTGCACCCTTGCATTGTCTTGGTGGAAAAGAACTTTTTTCTTGGCCAAATGAGGTCGTTTTTTTTTTCAAATCGTCATTGAATCGGTCCAATAAGTTGGCATAATATTCCCCATTGATTGTTCTTCCCTTTTGAAGGTATTCAATGTGGATTATCCCGCGTGCATCCCAAAAAACAGTCGCCATAACTTTATTGGCTGACAAACCCACCTTGGCCTTCTTTGGCGCCGATTCACCCTTAGAAACCCACTGTTTTGACTGTTGTTTGTTGTGATGGATCCATATTTCGTCCACGGTTACAAAACGGCGCAAAAACTCTTCCATATTGCGATTAAACAACGCCAAACCTTCCTGTGAAGTTGTTACACGATTGCGTTTGTGGTCGACTGTGAGCAAACGCGGCACCCATCTTGCGGAAAGCTTTCTCATGCCCAAGTGATCATTCAAAATTGAAACCACTGAGCCATGCGAGATCCCTACGGCTTCCACAATCTCTCGCACTTTCAATCTTCGGTCGGCCAACACCATATCGTGAACTGGGCGTCCAGGACGTTCGGCATCTTCAGTGCTTGTACGGCCACAACGAAATTCAGTAAACCACTTTTTTACCATTGAAATCGATGGTGCAGAGTCCCCATAGTATTTATCAAGCTTAGCCTTGGTCTCGGTAATGGTTTTTTTTCGCAAGAAATAATGCTTAATAAGCACACGAAATTCACTTTTTTCCATTTTCTCCTCAAATTAGTGAGTAGTCTGATAAAAATAGCTGTCAAACACAAACTAACTGACGCAGCAAGTTTAAATTTTGACAGGAGTCAACTGACAGATGCCTGTTGACAGGAGCAGTGTTGCTGTTTCAGTAAAGAGGTCAGAAATTCAAAAAGTCACGGACTTTTGACATTAAAAGCAAGGAGGAAAAAATAAAATCATTTGTAATTGTTACGATCTTGTGTGAACAGCATAAATTTCTTTTAAGCGAATGTAACACCACCTTGGCGTAAGAACCATAACTCCTTCGTTCTTTTTTTACTTATCCATTTCCGTTTCTCCTTCTAGATTGTAATCCTGAAGCCGGTTTTTGGTGTTAATAGTAATAATCACAGAAAAGGATGCAGGCACCAGAAAAACCTTAAAAAAACACCTGAAACCTCCCAGCTTGAAGATGCCTTATTTACGTGGTTTTTACAGCAGCGAAGAAAGAACGTCCCTTTGTCAAGTGAAGTGTTGATGGAAAAGGCCAGATTTTTCCAAGAAGGACTTGAAAAAGGAAAGTTTGTTGCCACCGGTTAACCGATGAGAAATTGTCGAACAATGAAGCAGCTGTGAAGCCATACCAGGAAAAATTTATGAACGTTTCATTTTCATTTCATTTCATTTTCATTTATTTCATTCAAATGGTTTGTACATTAAGATATTATCTTTTTTAGTACATAGTATTTTAATTTTAGGTGTATGATTTTATTACAAATTTAAAACTAATATATATAAACATTATGGATGAATAGGAAGAAAGGGATAGGTTTAGTTTTATTGTGTGGAGAAATATAGGAGTATTGCACTTTTAAAATTGCAGGGATTTGATATTGATCTTAGATGTGAGGGCAAGGAGTTCCATAGTCTTACTGTGTGAATGAAAAATAAGCGCTAAGAGCTAAGAAAATTGCAGCGGTTGGGTATAAGGTTTGTTGTTCTTGAAGAGCGAGTAAAATTAAGCCTGTTATACAAATAAGACGGACTTTGATTATTAATAATTTTGTGTAGGAATATACAGTTTCTAGCATTGATATACTGTTCCAAATTATAACCAAGTAAATACCTAGAGTATTCGGAGATATGCTCATATCTACGAATGCCATAAATGTAACGCACCGCATCATTAAAAGCTATTTGTAATTTACGCTGAGATAATGAGTCAAGACTACTATATACGACCTCAGCATATGTTATGAGAGGTAATATTAACGTTGTTACCAGCTTTCGTCGTGTTTCAATCGGAGTGAAATATGCGCTAAGCCACAACTTACGAAGACATCCGTAGATACGACCAATGACCACGTTGATGTGATTGTGACCAGATAGATTTCGGGTTATAGTATAGCCAAGACTAGTGATTGATTCTACGACTTTGATTTTACTATTATTAAGATATAAGTCAGGTAGGAGATTAAAATTGAATTTTTTTCTTGGATATTGGAATTACTTGAGATTTTGCCGGATTTAGTAGTAACCCATTTGACACTGACCAAGAATATATACGTTTTAAGTCATCGTTAATGAGAAAAGCGAGTTCATTAAGGTTGGAGTACGGTTTCGCTAGGTGTAGTTGAACGTCATCTGCATACAGGTGTACTGAAGAATGTCTGCACACTAATGGCAGGTCATTTATGAACAGGCAGAAGAGAATCGGTCCCAATATTGAACCCTGTGGCATACCTTGTTTGATTTCCACTAGCGAAGAACTACGTTCATCCGAGACTACCCTTTGCGACCTACCGGAAAGAAAACTACTCAGCAATTTCACTGCCCTTTCACTAAACCCAAAATTGTTCTTTAGCTTCCAACACAGAATTTTATGATTTACTTTATCGAAGGCCTTTGAGACATCCAGCTTGTCTTATTTCTTCAAGTAAATTGTCCATGGCTGTGGAACAGCAGTGATTAGCCCTAAAACCTGACTGCTGAGCACTCAACAACTTATTGAGAGACAAGTGCTTCGTAATTTGTTTTGCTATTATTTTCTCGAAAGCCTTGGACAAGCAGGGTAGAATGCTAATCGGTCTAAAATCGGCAGGAGATGCTGGATAGCTTTTCTTTGCGATGGGCAAAACTCTCGCAATTTTCCAGGACTGAGGAAACGTTGATGTTGTTATGCACCAGTTGATTACATGTGTGAGATGAGGTACAATTTGCGGTAAGATAAGTCTAATAAAGCGTACTGGTACGCCATCTTCACCAATGGAGTCAGATTTGATAGCTGTTACGGATTGGATAATTTCGTCTTCAGTGACTACTACGAAATCTTCCAGTCTTGGCAGCGAGCGCACTACTTCCTCAGTCTGACTAAAATCAAATTCATTTATACTGGAATCATCTCCCAGAAATGCATGATTTAGTTCATCGGGATCAAGAACACATTTAGAGTTGTTGCTACTACTAGATATACCAATTTTACGCAAATTACTCCAAAGTTTCTTTGTAGGGAGGGATATATTTAGTTTAGAGGCGAAATAGTTTTTCTTTGAGATACGTACAGCTAAGGTGGCGTAATTACGTGCCGCTTTGTACGAAGACCAGTTATCGTTAGATGGTCTATGCTTCCACTAACTATATAATTTGTTTCTTCTCATAATAGAGCAAACCACTTCAGACGTAAACCATGGGCATGCTCTGTTTTGTATTTTGACCGTTTTAGTTGGTACACATTGATCGAACAATTGTGCTAAAATAGCTTGAAACAATTTTACTTTTTCGTTCGGATCAGCCATTAAGCGGCATTGCTCCCATGGGGCTGAAAAAGTAGCAATTTGAAAGGCATTTAAATCAATGGAATTGAAATCTTTAAACTTGAAGGAATCTGGGATAACTGTTTTAGACAAGTTCACATCATAGGTACAGAAAAGAAGATCATGGTCAGAAACATCAAACGATAATTGGTCGAACAGTAGAACAAGCGACGGATTAGAAACAATAACTAAATCTAGAAGACTGGGTAAACAATTATCAGCAAAACGTGTAGGGTAAGTAGTATTTACTATTTCCATCTCGACTGAAGAGACTAAATCCTTCATTTGGAAAGCGAGTGAGTCATTCTTTATTAAATTGGTGTTGAAGTCAACGCAGATGAATATGTGCTGATAGAGTGCACAGTATTCGGAGATAACTGAAAAGAAGGGCACAGGTTAGCAGTGTCTATTGTTACTGTACGCACATGCAATCAAACATTTGGTATTGCAGTCGCATATTTCAATTAAAATATATTCGATTCCATTGCCACTAGATTTAGTGATACTCGTAATTTCACATTTCAGATCCGATTTGCAATAAATCACTACCCCGCCACCCGTTGTATCAGTAAATCTATCATTCCTAAAAATTTGAAAATTTGGTATCTTATAGCAAAAATCAGGTACGTTCGGCTTAAACCAGGTTTCACTTACACAAATAACATCAATACAGGAACAAGAAAACAAGTATTTTAAATAGTCTAATTTGCTATCGTTTAAACTACGCGCATTTAAATAACAAATCTTAAGTCCGTCAAAACTCCTGGATAGAACATTTACCATTGTGTGCGTCGATTTTTTATTCACACTGTATTGGTTTCCTGACCTTGTGATATCCATTAAAAAAGAAATAAAACAAAACAACAACAAAAAAAGTGCAATACAACTAGAGAGGAGGAAGAAGAATTGGGCAGAGGTTTATAGAAGAAGGAAGGGGAGAAAAACAGAGGAATAAAGACAACAGAATTACAATAGATGAATAGGCAGGCTTACGTATAGTAGACAATATTCATTGATGCGTCGCACGTTTGTAGAGAAAAAGATCTGATTGCAGATCAAATCTATTATGCCGACAAATCAGGCTTGTACTGGCTGAAAAACAATACCAGACAAAACGCTGGCGTCTGGGTCAGAAAGTAGGGCCCCAGGTTCCAAAGTATCGAAGCAGAGGATGACATTTATGCCATGCGCAAACACAACCGGAATGCACAAACTGCCTTTGCTGGTTATTGACAAAGCACAACGGCCACGTGCATTTGCAACAGCCAAAAAGTTACCAGTCCATTACACAGGTCAAAGAAATGCTGCTTGCGTTACAAGACCAATATTTTTAGAGTGGCTAAAAGGACATTTCATTCTCGAAGTAAGAAATTTTCATTGAAAAAAAAACCTACCGCTAAAAGCACTTTTACTTTTTGATAATGCACCAGCGCATCCACTTGAAGAAGTTCTGCAATCGATCGACGAAAATTTCACTGTTTTGTATTGGGTCTACAAGTAAGTTTCCAGTGTTTATCAGAGATGGCGCCACCAGTGGATCCCGGGCAGAAATGTCAGACCCCATGTGTTTTATTTGTAGGTTTTGTATCTGTCAACAACTTTGCAGCGTTATACGAGTATTTGAGCAGTTCTATCGGTGTCGTACATTTTATCGAGCAAAATCATGGCAAGTTTCCAGCCAAATAAACGTCATTTGCGGGAAGCGCTGCTTTTATTCTTTAATATGAAGAAAAGTGCGGCTGAGGCCTATCGTTTGCTTTCGGAAACTTATGGGGCGGAATGTATTGGTGAATCGACGTGCCGCGAGTGGTTCAAACGGTTCAAAAGTGGTGATTTTGGAGTTGAAGACAAAGATCGCCCCGGAAAGCCGAAAAGTTTTGAAGACGAGGAATTGGACGCTTTACTGGATCAAGATCCGTGTCGGATTCAAGAAGAACTTGCTGCACCATTGGCCGTCACGCAACAAGCCGTTTCCCTGCGCCTAAAAGCAATGGGATTCATTCAAAAGGTTGGAAACTGGGTGCCGCACGAATTGAAGCCAAGAGACGTCGAACGGCGATTTTGCATGTCCGAAATGTTACTGCAGCGGTATAAAAATAAATCATTTTTGCATCGTATTGTCACTGGTGATGAGAAATGGATTTATTATGATAATCCTAAACGCAGAAAATCGTATACAAAGCCCGGCGAGCCTGGCGAGCCCGCCCAATCGAAGCCGAAACGAAATATTCACGTGAATAAGGTCATGCTCTGCATATGGTGGGATCAAAAGGCTGTCGTATACTAGGAACTGCTTTCGAGTGGTGAAACCATCAAAGGACCATTATATCGAACCCAACTAATTCGTTTGAAGCGGGCATTAAAAGAAAAACGCCCAGAATATGAGACCAGGCATGAGTCCGTCATTTTTCATCACGACAACGCTCGGCCAAATGTTGCGGTTTCGGTGAAAAACTATTTGGAAAAAAGTGGATGGGAAATTCTGCCTCACCAGCCTTACAGTCCAGACTTGGCACCATCTGACTACCACTTGTTTCGTTCGATGCAGAACGCTCTTACGGGAATACGCTTCAGCTCAGTAGAGGAAATCAAAAATTGGCTCGATACGTTCTTGGGCTCGAAAGACGAGAAATTTTTTTGGTCCGGAATTCATAAATTTGCCAGAAAGATGGGGGAAAGTTGTAGCTTCCGATGGACGGTACTTTGAATAAAGCATTGTAACTATGTTTTCATAATAAAACTTCAAATTTTGGAAAAAAAAACGCTGGAAACTTACTTGTAGACCCAATACATGCCACCTGTTTGCACAGTTCTTATTCAACTCATGGACCAAAATGTGATTCAAAACATTAAAGTGACATATTTTACAAGTAAAAACTCCTATTGAAAATTTTTGGACAGCAAGAAGTTGATCCAGAATGCGAAGTATCTGAACTGCTTAAAAGAAAGATGCAGTGTTTTCATTGGCTCAAAGTTGGCAGCAATTGTCTTCAAATTTGATTGGAAAGTCTTGGAAGCCTCTGTGGCCTTTGTTATTCGAATCAGAGGAAATGTTTAGGCAAGATGTAGATGATTTTGATCATGAAGATGATCTTTCATCAAGCATTTTTCTTAACATTGACTGCCAGGAGCCGTTAACTGAAGAAGACATAGGAAGACAAGTAATTAGTCAGCAGGACATCGAAAGCGAAGAAGAATTGGAGTCATCGGAACCAGTTGCAAGGGTTCCACATACTCAAGCTGTGTCTGCCTTAAATACTCGTACTTGCTTAGAATAGGCGGATGAAGTCGATATTTCCATTCCAGCAAAAATGTTATTACGTAAAATAAGAGATAAAGCGTTTTCAACGTCGCTAAATACCACTCGTCTAAATTTTGGATGTTCGGATTATCGAGGCTCCTTACTTGCAATCCCTAAGTTTAGAAAAAAAGGTGCAATACGTAATAAAAAGTGTCCATAGTTCACTAGTGAAATTCACCATGCGATAAGAATTCGTAATAAGCGATACGATAAATGGAAGATAAGTCAAACGAGTTGCAATTGAGAGAAATATTGCCGGGCCTGTAATAGCTCCACCCTTATTACCAGAATAGCAAAAAGAAGATATTCTTTATCAAAATTTAGCTCTGAACATACCTCAAAGAAAATATGGAGCATTCTATACATCAATCGGTGTTCGAAAACAGGCCATAGTTGACCTAAATAATGCATTTATAATCACCCTATCGGAAGATGGTATAATTTTTGCAAATGGCGTCGTACATCAATCATATTTGACATTTGTGAACTAGACAGCTGCAGTATACAAACAGACAAGTAATGGAGCGCTATACTCCGCAAGAGCGTGGAATAATTGTGCCGATGTTTTTGGCCAATAATCGGTCGGTGGTGTTAGCGTAGCGTGAATTTCGACGTCGATTTCCTAATCGTTTCGCGCCAACTCGGCAAACATTTCGGCACTTAGCTACTCGATTCGAACATAGTGGAACCACAGGAGACCATGCAGAGCGTGGACGGAACCGGACTGGACGTTCGGCCGAGAATATCGCGGATGTGGCTGCCGATATCGCCGAGAACGAAGAAATATCAACCAGACGACACGGGCCACGCAATTGAGCATCACCAGACGGACCCAACAGCGAATTTTAGTGAAAGACTTACACATGTTCCCGTGCAAAGTGCAAGCAGTGCATCAGTTAATGCCTCCTGACCGTCAGTCGCGTGTGAGTTACTATAAAGCCATCCTCAATCTCAACAACGAAGGGGATGATTTTGTGTCGAAAATCATCATGAGCGACGAAGCGCATTTCCACTTAAGCGGTTACGTCAATAAGCAAAATCTTCGTTTCTGGGGCACTGAAAATCCACGTGTGATACACGAAGAGCCATTACATCCACTCAAAGCCACTGTGTGGTGCGGCCTTGACGCGGGAGGAGTGATTGAGCCGTATTTTTTTGAGGACGCCATCGGCAATACGGTCACTGTTACTGGCGAACATTACAGGGCCATGATAAACGACTTCTTACTGCCGGATTTGGATGAGCGGGTCTTGGTAAAGATGTGGTTTCAACAAGACGGTGCAAACGCACACACAGCACGATCCACAATGGATATTGTGAAGGAAGCGTTTCCTGGTCCCGTAATCTCCCGTTTTGGCGATTTGGCATGGCCAGCAAGATCGCCCGATTTAACCATCCCAGACTTCTTTCTTTGGGGCTACTTCGCGGGTTTATGCCAACAAGCCTCAGACAATTGCAGCCCTTAAGGAAAATATTCGACAGGAATGCGAACAGTTATCACCGGAAATCTTGCGGAAAGTCATGGAAAATTCGATAAAACGGGCACAAATGTATATCAACACTGGCGGCAACCACTTGGCGGATATCATCTTTTCTACTCAACAGAAACAATTGTAAAGGTTCAAATAAAGATTTCCATCACTCAAAATCTTTTTTTTTTATTCAGTAAAAAAGTAATTCAAAAACAAAATTGGATGATTAATTTTGCGCCACCTTGTACAATATCTAGCGCTATAAACCAAGTGTCATCCCCAAAAATGACCTCATTCCCGACTTTGTTTTCGACTTTGGCGTTGTTTTAGAAACTAATGTAGGCAATACCGGACCACATTTAAAATCCAATGCTATAGGAGAGGATGGTGTATCTATTAGATTTGTGAAGATTAAGTGCTTCACAAATATCATAAATTACTGCATTACTACCTCAACTATTCCTGATAATTGGAAGCTTTCCAAAGTCATTCTTGTCCTGAAAAACCTCAACGCCACTGATTTCCGAACGATATGCATCTTACCCCGTCTGCCAATAGTCTTGGAGAAGATCTTGGCAAACCAAATTTCCACTTTCATCAATCCACACGGTCTGTTATCCCCTGTTCAGTCAGGTCTTAGTGCAAGTCATAGCTGCTCAACAGCTATGGTCAAGATCCTTGACGATGTTAGGATTCAATATGATATGGACTTTCTGACGATTTTTTGTTTGCTTGACTTCTCTAAGGCTTTTGAGAGTGTCGATCATAAGCTACTCTGTCAGAAGCTTAAGATATTTCTTGATTTCAGTGCAAGATCAGTTCGCCTAGTTTATAATGATCTATTTTCTGGATTCGGCACTTTAACTGCAGGAGTACCTCAGGGGTCAATTCTTGGCCCAATAGTATTCTGTCGTTTCATTAATGGCCTACCTAGAATATGTTCGAATGTCCAGATCCATTTATAAGCTGATGATGCCCAGATTTATCTTCTTTTTATAATTAGCAAGGGATTTGAGTACCCTTAAAATGCTTTTACATATTGCGGGCGAAGGAAATTTAGGAAGGAAGAAAAGAGAGATACCGATGTACATTGGTCTTAAATGTTTGCATGTTATAACGACAGGAAGTAAAGAGCTCAGTAGAGCATTCCATAAACGAATTGTATGGCTTAGAAACGAATGACGATTTTTCAGAGTACGTGCGAAAGTGGATTTGAGGGTAACTGATGAGTGATGAGCATTCATAGGACGAAATGATACTGGCGAGTTCTATGGAGCACTGGTGATGGAAATAGTGATAAAACAAAGTAGGACAGGAGACATTACGAGTACGTCGGTGTTCGAGGGTGTCAATTGACTAACTGATATTAGTATCGCCTATGAATTTTAACGCACTCCCGACCAGATGTGGGCATTGTGCTTCAATTTTAGGCGGATGAATGTCTTATATATTGAGGTCAGGATCAGTGGGGGTGAAATATTTCTTACATCGCTTGAAAAAACCTAGACATTTCGCAGCATTTTTGACGACATCGAATACGGTATGTGGTCATTCGAACGTAATTAGTTACTGACATACATACCGCGAATGGAAAGTTTTTCGGTTTCGACGATATAAGAGCCATTCATAGATAATGGCTGGGTATTCAAATTTCGCTTTAACGACGGTAGACAGCATTGTGTTTTGGAAGCATTAAATTCCACTCGGTTGATAATTCCCCATTTGGTTATGCTGGTAATACCGGAATTTAATGAGTTTAACATAGCTGCCGTTCCAGTTCTACAGTCCAAGAGGAAATTAGCAGACAAGAGATCATTAAAGAAAATTTAAAAGAGTGTCGGAGACAGAACGGAGCCCTGGGGCGCACCAGCATTTATTTTGTGTATATCGGACTTGAAACCGTCCAAGATAAATTGAATTGAAAGTTCTGAAAGGTAATTTCTAATCCATTGAAGAAGAGAGTCGTCGATCCCAAAAGCACGAATTATCGACAAAAGAGGCTGATGCCAAACTCTGCCAAATGCCTTAGAAATATCAGGTGCAACTATCTTGCTTTCGGCCAGATTGAGGTAGGCTTTGGTTCCACTTTTCGGTGAGACATGCCATTAAATCACCAGTGGACCTGTTGCTACGAATATTGCCGGCCATTGAGAAGTTTTCGTGTTTCGAGATATTTCATGAGCTGACGGTTTATCAGCGTTTCCATGACCTTGGAAAGAAGGGACGTAAGTGCAATGGATCTGTAGGAGGAGAGAGAGGAAGATTCGCCTTTTTTACCAACGGGCTGGACAAATGCTCGGAAAGAGTGCTAAAGAGCTGACAGTTGGAATGTCATTGTAAATGAGCGTTGGGATGAAGGATGAGGCAGAATTTCTAATGTTTATGACGAACGACCAAACATTTTTACTGCCTTTGGGACATTATAGTTTTTCGTCGTATTGGAATTTTTCACGCTTAAGAAAGACGTTGCAGTCATTTCTGGCTCGTTTAAACTTTTTTCGGTTTTCCTCTGTTGGATCGGTCTTGAAGGACCGCAAAAACATTTCTCTAACCTGACAGTTGAGCTCCGAGAAGAGATTGAGCGGAGGAGATAGATTGATTGTGAATATGGTAGGGTCGGGTAGGAGATTGGTGCCGCTTATGTGAAAAGGTGATGGATTGGCATTTGGTGATATTAAGTTCCAAATAAAACTATCAAGATCTTGTTGAAGGAGGAAGGAATCATGAGGTGAAAAATTTAGTATCATCGGCGTAAGGAGAGACAGACGAGTATTTGATGATCCTATCGAGGTCATTTATGGTTAATATAAATAGAAGAGGGCCTAGATGGTTGCCTTGTGAAACTCCAGAGGTGGTCAGAACATGGAGTCGGTAAACATGTTTTTCCAGGTAAGAGGATATCCATTTTAACAGTATGGGTTCAAAGCCGAGGGCAAGCAATTTGAAGAGTATTAATCGACGAAGGATGTTATCGAAGGCCTTGCTAAAATCGGTTGCAACGACATCGATTTCGTTACCATTCTCTACGGCTGAGAGGGTAAAGGATACAAATTCAACGAGATTTGTGATGGTTGACCTATTCTTCAGGAAGCCATGTTGTATAGGGAAATAAGTGATTAGTGTTGGATGCTTAGAGCTTCGTACAAAATACTTTCAAAGAGTTTAGCGATGGGACCATAGTTGGTTATTTCATTCGTTGATCCTTTTTTGTGTAGGGGTTTATGGAGGAGGTTTTCCAAGCCTGAAGAAACTTTCCTTGTGAAAGGGATAGACGAAAGAGATTAGGAAGGGCAAATGAAAGGCGGGTCTAAAGTGTGAGAGAGAAGCGGGCCATTGGAGAAGTTCAGTAGGTAATTAAAATATAATGGATCTGATACAAAGGTGAGTGAATCGGTTGATGACTTGTTGTTGAAAGAGAGGGAAGGAGGGTAACCATCGGAGTTGCTTTTGAAGTTACCAAGTTGGAAAAAGGACTTAGGGTCGTTTATAAGGTTGACTTACGCATTGTTAAGGCGGCGTTGGTAAAGGTAATCGTAAAGTTCGCTGAAATGAAGATAAGTACCGAGATGTTAGAATAGACGGAAAAGGATCTGGTTCGAAGGAAAACAGCCCATAACTTGTTTTTCTTATTGTGCAAGGAACTAAGCTTGCGATTATACCAGGGGGGACTACTAAATGATGTTTTAAGGCGGGAGAACCGAACGTGAAGGAAAAAAGGATTAAATATTGAAAATTTGCAGTAGGATGAGAGAGTTGTGGGGGGAGATAGACAAAGTGAGACTGAGGCGTTAATTGAATCTGTTGCGAAAATAAGGTCTAATTGAGTCCCCATGTAGTTGGATATACCGCTGACTTAGCATAGACTTGAGTCTGTTAAGCGACCTAAGAAGAGACATTCCTTAGCTAAGCTGGCATTTGAAGCGTTGAAAAACAATTGATCATCTGATGGAGTCCACTGTAGCTGAGGAAGATTCAAGTCGCCGAAAATAAGGATATCGCCCATAGAGTCTGAGATGATTTTTTTGCTGTTTGGTTTTTCAGGGTTCTATTTTTGACAGCTCACATATGATTCGTGACACGTGTCAAAGTCAAACATGCCCAGTCAGAATTGCCATTTCATCATGGGAAGACTTATTTATTATCAAAATTCGTGCTCTGTGAAAAATGGTTTTTGCGCACTTGGACTATTTTGCGTTCGTCATAATCGACCTACTAAGTAAGCAATTCAAGCCATATTGACCAAATTTCACACCAATTTCACGCTATTGGACACCAAGCCACCTACCCGTATGCGTAGCGTACGTAGAGAGGAAAATAATGCTGCTGTATACGCCAGTGTTAATGGAGACCGTGATTTGTCCATTCGTCATCATTCGCAGCTATTGGGATTGTGTTATGCCAGTATCTTGATCTAAACCTTGCAATGTACAGCTCGTGCAAGAACTGAAGCCGAACGACCTGCCACAGAGTCGAATTTTCGGTGAGTGAGCTTTAGAAAAGCTAGAGGAAGATCCGCTTTTTCATTGAAAAATTGTTTTCAGCGACGAAACTCATTTCTGGTTAAATGATGACGAGCAACCTCAGTCAACACAAGAGTTGTCAATGCACTCTCAAAGATGAATGTGAGAACACCGTTACCGTCAATGGCGCCCGCTATTGTTCAATGACTTCGAACTTATTTTTGCCCAAAATGCACGAATTTAACCTAGTCGACGTGTGGTTCCAGCAAGCACGCAAATCGATGGATAAATTGAGAAATGAATTCGGTGAGCAATTTGTCAATTTGTCTCTCATTTTGGATCGGTGAATTAGCCGGCTAGATCGTGCGATTTGACGGCTTTAGACTATTTTTTATGGGGATACGTCAAATAACTCGTCTATGCCGATAAACCAGCGTCAATTGCAGCCTTGGAAGACAACACTACACGTGTTATATACTTGAAAAAGTAATTCAAAACTGGACTCTCCGTATGGACCACCTAAAACGTAGTCGTGGTCAACATTTACATGAAATAATCTTTAAAAAGTAAATGGCAAGCACTGATTTATCAACTCAAATAAAAATTGTATACACTTTTGCAATCTTCCTGTGTGTTTTTTTGACAATCAAAAACCAAGCGCTTAAAAAATCACCCATTAATTCGTGCGGTTTGCTAAGAGATGGCGTAACTTGTATGGAATAGGAATATGCGTTGGAAAGCTACTGTCATTATACGTCATTTCAGTAAACAACAATAATTTTTTTTCCACTCAAATATGTTGAACTTTGTGCCTGAAAAAGTGTTTTTGCGGGGAGCTCTTCTTCATTACTTTAATATGAAGAAAACTGCTGCCGAAAGTCATTGTATTTTGGTGGAAGTCTATGGTGAACGTGCGCTAGCTGAGCGAACGTGCCAAAAGTGGTTTGCACGATTTAAAAGTGGTGATTTTGGCTTGGAAGACGATGAACGTCCTGGGCAGCCAAAAAAGTTTGAAGATGAAGAATTGGAAGCATTACTCTATGAAGATTGTTGCCAAACACAAGAAGAGCTCGCAGAATCTTTGGGTGTCACTCAAGCAGCCATTTCAAAACGTTTAAAAGCAGCTGGACATATTTATTCAAAAGCAAGGAAATTGGGTTCCACATGAACTCAAGCCGAGAGACGTCGAAAGGCGGTTTTGCATGTCCGAAATGCTGCTGGAACGCCACAAAAGGAAGTCATTTTTGCATCGGATTGTTACTGGTGATGAAAAATGGATCCATTACGACAACCCCAAGCGCAAAAAATCATATGTGAAACCCGGCCACCCAGCCAAATCAACGGCAAAGCCGAATATCTGTAGCAACCTTAACAGACACCGCTCTCGCAGTCAAAATAGCCCTCAGTCCTCAAAATACCACAGGTTTAACAGATCTCGCTCAAGAAACAAGCCTCGTGACAGTGTTACTAAACTTTGTTGGTTTCACAACAAGTATGGTGACAACGCACGAAAATGTTCCAAGCCATACGGTTATAAGAATTCACACCCAAACTAAGTCCCGCTGTTGCCACGGTGGCAAACAACAGCAGGGTCCAATACTTGCATAGCCGCCTTTTCATTAAAGATCCTATCTCAAATATTACGTTTTTAATAGATTCCGGATCAGATATATCAGCTATTCTTTCGTCTGTTTTCAAAATCCCAAGCACCAAGCCTGATCAAACAGTGTCCGCAGCCAATGGTTCCCCAATCAGCGTTTTTGGGTCAAAATACATCAAAACATCCCTCGGGTTTCGACGAGCGTTCAATCACACGTTTTTAATAGCAGAGGTTACTAAACCAATAATTGGTGCAGATATTTTGAGACACACAGGCTTAGTAATCGATGTCAAAAACGCAAGGCTTATCGACCCACTCACTAACACAACATTGAAAGGCACCCCCTGCCTACAAAACATTACAACCCCACGTTTTTTCGCTGTTGAAGATAAAGACAACACCATCATAAAAGAGTTTCCTCGATTGATGGAACCACCCGATTTTAATTTTCCAGTTAACCATACAGTGCAACATCACATTGTAACAAAGGGACCTCTTCCATTCTCACGTCCCAGGCGACTAAACGCAGCCAAACTTAAGATCGCGAAAGAAGAATTCGAATACATGGCCATCCGCATCACCGTGTGCAACTCCTCTTCACATGGCCCCAAAGCGAGAAGCTAACGATTGGAGACCATGTGGAGACTACAGAATGCTAAACGCTATCACAACTCCAGACGGATACCCACTGCCGCATATTCACGATTTTACCGTTTTTCTTCACGGATGCTCAATTTTTTCTAAAATTGATTTTGTACGCGCATACCATCACATCCCAATTGCAACAGAAGACATTCTCAAAACTGCCGTAACCACACTCTTCGGCCTTTTCGAATTTGTTCGCATGCCGTTTGGTCTTCGGAACGCGTTCCGTTCAAACGTTCCAACGTTTCATGCACCAAGTCACAAAAGGTCTCGACTTCATCTTTGTCTATGTAGACGATATTTTGGTTGCGAGCAAATCGGAACAGGAACATGAACAACATCTCAAATTACTGTTTCTACGATTGTCCGAGTTTGGTCTTCGAATTAAAGCATCGAAATGCGTGTTCGGCACACCAACGTTACATTTTCTCGGATTTGATATAACAAAAGATGGCATAAGACCATCAGAGGGACGGGTGATGTACATCGAAAGTATCCCTGTACCCAAATCCATTAAAAACGCACAACGATTTATTTGTATGGTAAACTACTACCATCGGTGCATACCCAATTTAGCAAAAATACTGGCACCTATCTATGACCATTTAGCCAATCTCATAAAAAATAAAACGAAACCAAAAGACTTCGTGTGGCCCGAAGTGTGCCAAGAAGCATTTTCGAAAGCAAAGCGTGGACTTGCAAATGCAACACTTCTAAACCACCCACAGCAAGGTGCCAAACTAAACATTACAACTGATGCTTCTAGTACGCATATTGTTGCCGTCATTGAACAGCTCAGTGGAGGCAACTGGGAACCAATCGCATTCTTTAGCAAGAAGTTGTCGCCCACACAGTCAAGATATTCGGCTTTCGATAGAGAACTGCTGGCAATCCACTTGGCCATAGAACATTTTCAGAATTTTGTTGAATGGCAAGACTTTTGCGACCAAAACTAAGCGTAATCCCAGGCAGGAACGGCAACTCGATTACATATCGCAATTTACAAGCGACATAAGGTACGTCAAATTCTCATTCAATATCGTGGCCAACACGCTTTCGCGACCAAATGCGGATGCCATAGAACTCACCTTGCCAGGAATCGAAATATTAGCCAAAGCTCAGCTAAGCGATGAGGAACTCAAACTCCTCCAAAATGATACACCACCCGATTCCAAAATTAATCTTGAGCTCATTAAAATACCTGCCTGTGATTTATCTTTGTGGTGTGAAACTTCCACGAAAATCGGTTTTTCAACCAATCCACTCACTCGATCACCCAGGTATCCGCGCTACTAGAAAGAAAGTAACCAAATTATATTTTTGGCCCAAAATGAACCAAGATATTAACACCTGGACAAAAAGTTGCGGCTCGTGCCAAAAGGAAAAAATCCAAACACACACTAAATCTCCATGCGATCGAATCCACATTCCAGCTGGAAGATTTCAACACATCCCCATGGATATAGTTGGTCCGCTACCCCCATCGAACGAGAGTAAGTATCTACTCACGGTAGTAGACAGATTTTCACGGCGGCCAGAGGCTTATCCAATGCGGGACATTTCTGCGGAAACTATTACGCGAACAAATCAAGGGTAGATGCAATATGTATTTCAGAAAGTTGGTCTAAGCCAAACATTGATAATGGAATCTATAAGTTGAGTGGATACAGATTCTTTAGGGGTGATAGAAATGATCGTGGTGGCGGTGTAGCAGTATATGTAAGAGATGGCTTAAGTTGTAGAAAGACCCTTTTCTCTTCTTCTGACTCTCTTATTGACTATGTATTCGTTAATATAGTATGTGATAACAATTCTTTGCTGCTGGGCACTGTTTACAGACCTAATAATGATGTAGACTTAACACCGTTCTACGCTTTAATGGACTCCATATCAGTGGGTTCTAAAAATATAATTATATGTGGTGACTTAAACAGTAATCTTTTGGTTGAGAGGCATCTTGCTGAAGGGATGAAATCTTTCGACCTACATCCAGTAAATATTACCACTCCCACTCATCACGTTAGTACTATACGAGGGGCGTTCAAGATATTCTCGGTATCGGGGTGAAGCTGTGGTTGCATATATAAATTGACTTATTTATCAAGTAATACTATTATTTTAGTGCAATCGTGTAAAATTTCATATAAATGTGATTATTAATTCGCGTTTTATCTCTAGTTAAACAGAATCATAATGGCAACTGAGGCGATGATGGTGAAAATTGAGCATCGCGCTGTAATTATTTTTCTCACTAAGCAAGGAAAAAGTCAAAAAACTATTCATGAAGAGATGGTGGCTGTTTACCAGGGTTCCGCACCTTCATTATCAACATTGATGGCAGAGAGAGCATTGAGGACGACCCCCGCTCCGGCGCCCCGGCTACTGCTTGTACGGGAGAAAGCATCAAAGAAGTCGAAAAACTTGTTCTTGAGGATGCCCGAATAAAGGTGAAAATGATGGCAGAGATCACCAAGCTTTCAATTGGTACCATTCACACCATTCTTCATGACCATCTTAACCTTTCAAAGGTCAGTGCAAGGTGGGTGCCACGAATGCTCACAGCGCCTCAGATAAAAAGTGAGAATCGCATGCTGTAGAGAGCTTTTGGAGATGTGTAGTGAGAACGCGGACGGTGTTATGGATCGAATTGTTACTGGGAACGAAACATGGGTGCACCACTATGACCCTGAAAGCAAACAAGAGTCCATGCAGTGGCATAAAAAAGGAACAGACGCCCCGAAGAAGTTCAAAGTCACTCCGTCTGCCGGGAAGCTCATGGCCACAGTTTTTTGGGACTCAAAATGAATCTTGCTCATTGAGTACAAAAAAAAAGGTGAAACCATCAACGCCACATCCTACGCTTCCACTTTGCATAATTTACGGGAAGAAATTAAAAAGAAACGACGGGGTAAACTCGCAGCGGGTGTGTTGCTTCTTCATGACAACGCTCCTGTTCACACGGCGCGAGTTTCCAAGGCTGCTGCGCGAGATTGTGGTTTCGAAGAAATCCAACACCCACCCTATAGTCCAGACCTTGCCCCTAGTGATTATTTCCTGTTTCCGGATTTGAAAAAATGTCTTCGTGGAAAAAGATTTTCGGATGATGAAGAACTCAACTCGGTATTTTGCAGAGAAAGAGGAAATTTATTATTTTGAGGGTTTAAAAAAGCTTATCTCAAGATGTAACAAATGCATTGATGTTAGGGGTGATCATATTGAAAAATAAAAACAATTTAAATTGAATTCGCATTTTCCTTCATATCTATACCGAGAATATATTGAACGCCCCTCGTAAGTACTTTACTTGATGTTTTTTTCGTTAGTCGTACTGATAGCGCTCTTTTTTATGATCAACTTTCTGCTCCAGCTTTCTCTAAGCATGATTTAATATTTCTTACTTTATGACTTTCGGGTACATAACCAAGGACCAGGTACCACATTTCAATATAGAGACTTTGCCAATATAGACAGAGTTAATCTTGAACCATGGGAACAAATTTATTTAATGCCATCTGCAGATAACCAGGTACAATTTCTCCAATCAAATATTAACTCTCTCTTCAACCAATATGTTCCGGTAAAAACAAAAACCATCAAAAGCTCATCACAGCCTTGGTTTTCAATTGAAATTCGTCAAATAATTATGCAACGTGATCAAGCGTATAATCGGTGGAAGCGATACCGTATAGCTGAATTTCACCATATATACAAATCCCTCCGTAATATGGTTGTTCGAGAAATAAGGGCGGCAAAGACACAATTTTTCTCCGGCAGATTAAAATCTAGCCAGGGTAGTCGAAAGCTGTGGAGTAACCTACGACATCTGGGTATAGGAAAAGAAAAACTTTCTTGTCCAAACAACACTGACGGCATTGTACTTAACCACAAGTTTTTATCTGTAGGACCAACTAGAACAGCAAACCTAAACCTTAATTTAGATAATCGGCATGCGCCTGTTATGCAATCACCATTTTTCTTTGAATGTGTAGACAGTACAGAGGTAGTCAAAAGCTTTTTATCTATAAGGTCCAGTGCAATTGGAGTCGATGAAATTCATCCAGTTTTTATCAAACCCATTCCACCGTTGATCCTACCGTATGTGACTCATGTGATAAACACTATCCTTACGACAGGAACGTTTCCACATCAGTGGAAAATGGCTAAAGTAATACCTTTGCCAAAAAACTCTATTGGGGACGAATTTCGACCAATTTCCATCCTACCATTCCTCTCCAAAGTATGCGAGCGAATAATGCAATGGCAACTTGACGAGTATCTTTCTCGCTTCCGAGCAAAACACAGTTGTACTACTGCTATGGTAAAAGTTGTTGAAGATATTCGATCTAGTTTAGATAAAGATGAAGTAACTTTTTTGATACTTCTAGACTTCTCTAAGGCATTCGACATTGTCAACCACGCACTACTCTGTAAAAAACTACAATACTACTCGTACTTTTGGTTTTCTCCTTCTGCTGCTAAATTGATTTCATCCTATTTAAGCAACAGAAAACAAGCCGTTTTTGTTAATAATATCTTATCTGATTTTCTTTGTTTAAATCGAGGGGTCCCTCAAGGATCTATTCTGGGTCCTCTCTTATTCTCTCTATATATAAATGAGGTACCAGATCTAGTCACACATTTCCAAATTTATCGAAGCTGTACGCTAGGTCTCATTTAATAGTATTTTTGACTGGTCTTTGCAAAATGGCCTGACACTCAACCCTAATAAGTCCAAATGCCTGGTTATATCTAGAACCAAATTGGATCTGTCATGTTTCCCGCAAATCACTTTAAATAACTCCCCCGTCGATTTTGTGGATACATCAAAGAATTTGGGTGTTATATTTAACAGATTTTTAACATGGAACGACCATATTAACACCATCGTAGGGAAGGCTTATGGCGTTTTGCGAACCTTGTGGACAGCTCAACCAATTACACCAATGGATACACGAATCATATTGGTAAAATCACTTTTAATTCCAATCCTTGTACATGGGTGTGAATTATATGGAAATTGTGATTCAGTATGCACACGAAAATTACAAGTTGCCTTCAACAGTGCCATTCGATACATATATGGGCTAAGATGATATGATCATGTGTCACATCTCTCAGTTAAAGTTTTAGGTATGCCTTTCGAAAACTATCTTAAATTTCGCACTTTGGTCTTTCTCTTCAATATTCTTAGAACATGACAGCCTTCCTACCTCTACAATAATTTACAATTCGCAGCGTCAAATAGATCCACCTATCTTATTATACCGAGATATAATTACTTAATATCTGAAAGACAGTTCTTTATCAATGCCATCCGTCTTTGGAATTCACTACCTAACCCTATAAGAGCACTAAGCGATATACATCAGTTTAAAAAAGAATTACAGCATCTTCTGTCATGTCAAAACAACAGATTTTTGTCTATAGTACTCGTATTTATTTAAATTTATTTTTTTTGTTCTTTTCATAGCCTTCGTTATCATTTTTAAATTTTTGTTTGTATAATTCATTTATATGTAGTTTACTCATTCTGCAATAACTAAATTGTAATTAAGTGTATATTGTAACTAGCTATTACAAAGTTATAAGATTCATTCTTACTGTTCTAGCTTTCCTAAACTAAATAAATAAACTAAATAAACTAAACATATGTTCACGAGCATGTGTCACGATTTGGTGTAGCAAGTCTTATAACCACGGATCAAGGCTCTTCAACGAACTGACCAAATTCCTTGGAACAACGCGCATTCGCACAACGGCCTATCACCCGCAAGCCAATGGAATGGTAGAAAGATTTCACCGACAACTGAAAACATCCATACGAACATCTGGAGATAGAGTAAATTGGCTCAGCGTTTGCCTTTAATACTACGAGGGCGGGTCAATAAGTCAATAAGTTTTTGAATTTCTGACCTCTTTACTGAAACAGCAACACTGCTCCTGTCAACAGGCATTTGTCAGTTGACTCCTGTCAAAATTTAAACTTGCTGCGTCAGTTAGTTTGTGTTTGACAGCTATTTTTATCAGAATACTCACTAATTTGAGGAGAAAATGGAAAAAAGTGAATTTCGTGTGCTTATTAAGCATTATTTCTTGCGAAAAAAAACCATTACCGAGACCAAGGCTAAGCTTGATAAATACTATGGGGACTCTGCACCATCGATTTCAATGGTAAAAAAGTGGTTTACTGAATTTCGTTGTGGCCGTACAAGCACTGAAGATGCCGAACCTCCTGGACGCCCAGTTGAGGTCTCTACACCCGAAACAATCGAAAAAATTCACGATATGGTGTTGGCCGACCGAAGATTGAAAGTGCGAGAGATTGTGGAAGCCGTAGGGATCTCGCATGGCTCAGTGGTTTTAATTTTGAATGATCACTTGCTCATGAGAAAGCTTTCCGCAAGATGGGTGCCTCGTTTGCTCACAGTCGACCACAAACGCAATCGTGTAACAACTTCACAGGAAGGTTTGGCGTTGTTTAATCGTAATATGGAGGAGTTTTTGCGCCGTTTTGTAACCGTGGACGAAACATGGATCCATCACAACACACCAGAGAACAAACAACAGTCAAAACAGTGGGTTTCTAAGGGTGAATCGGCGCCAAAGAAGGCCAAGGTGGGTTTGTCAGCCAATAAAGTTATGGCGACTGTTTTTTGGGATGCACGCGGGATAATCCACATTGACTACCTTCAAAAGGGAAGAAAAATCAATGGGGAATATTATGCCAACTTATTGGACCGATTCAATGACGATTTGAAAAAAAACGACCTCATTTGGCCAAGAAAAAAGTTCTTTTCCACCAAGACAATGCAAGGGTGCACACATGTGCAGTTGCCATGGCAAAAATCCATGAATTGGGCTATGAATTGCTCCCTCATCCACCCTATTCTCCAGATTTGGCTCCGAGCGACTACTTCTTGTTCCCAAACCTGAAGAAATGGCTTGGTGGAAAAAGATTTGACTCCAATGATGAAGTCATCTCGTCATTTTGAGGACCTCGACAAATCATTTTTTTGGAAGGGATAAAAAAATTGGAGAAGCGTTGGACAAAGTGTATAGAGCTCAAGGGAGACTACGTTGAAAAATAAAATTATGTTTTTATCAAAAAATCTGTTTTAATCCAAAAGTCACGGACTTATTGAGCCGCCCTCGTATTAGGAATCCGAACCTCTGTAAAAGAAGACATTAATTTTACACCGTCTGAACTCCTTTACGGAGAAAACATTCGCCTACCGGCAGATTTGTCCCCATCCACTAAATTTTCCGATGAACATGGCTTGGTTGAACAACTAAAAAATTTTTTCCGCAAAATTTCCCCCTCTTCGATACAAACTAGGAAAAGCACGAAATCTGTTCACATGCCCAATAGTCTCCACAGTTGCAGTCAAGTTCTGGTGAGGAATGACAAAGTTAGATGAAGTCTAGATTCTGCTTATGAAGGCCCTTACAACGTTATTAGTATCAGTATCAGTTGCGATTGACAGAATAAAACCATTCGAAAACTAAAATCAAAAGTCAAAACACAATTTGACATTATACTCGCTGCGCTGGGAAGGGGGTGATGTAGCAACCACTCTGTCAGAAATGCGACCATCGAAATGTAGAGGGCGATTGCCCAAAATCGGTTGGAAGAAAGGAAGTGATATAATGCAATTGAAGTTGTTTCGGTAGCTAGCTAAATTGTCTGGAGGAATAAAGTCACTTTGTTAAGAAACGTGGTGCAGAGTGGATTAATGGTTACTCAGAATATTGAACAATAAACGTGTATTTTAAATAGATACCGTTGTTTGTTATTTGTTTCACGATATCACTTCCGTGCACAATCTTTTCTATGAGCTATAGAAATAATATATCCATGGCGCGAAGGTAATGCTCTGTATTTGGTGGAATCAGATGGGTGTGCTGTATTATGAGCTGCTAAAACCGGGTGAAACCATCAATGGACAACGCTACCGAACACAATTAATCCGTTTGAAGAGAGCAGTGGCCGAAAAACGCCCGGAATATGCGACCAGAAACGAGGCAATAATTTTCCATCATGACAACGCTCGGCCCCACGTTGCTATTCCGATTAAGAACTATTTGGAAAACAGTGGATGGGAAGTCTTACCCCACCCGCCTTATAGCCCAGACCTTGCCCCTTCTGACTACCATTTGTTCCGGTCGATGCAGAACGCCCTCACTGAAATACGGTTCACATCAGAGCAGAATATCAAAAATTGGCTTGATTCATTCTTGGCTGCCAAGCCGGCGCAGTTCTTTTGGGATGGGATCCACAAATTGCAACAAAGATGGGAAAAAGTCGTAGCTTCAGATGGGCAATACTTTGAATAATACTATTGTACACGTTTTCCTTAAGTTATACACCCAATACAATATTGTAAAATGGATTTCATGTACTACGTCAGCTTTCCCTATAGCATTTAGATATGTAAAACATATGTCTCATTAGAAAAATTATCTGTGGAGTATACAACTTTATACCTACTCGTATGTACTCGTATATCAACCTGATCAACAACAAGTGCTGCAATTCCCACTAGACAAACGAATTCGCAAATCAACATTAAATTCTACAAGAACCTACTACACCTACCGACTGTTAAACCAACCATCTAACCGCAAAGTGTAACCTTCCGTTCTATCAAAAAAAAAAAAAAAAAACCATTCCTCCCCTTAATTGGATTTTGCTCCCCATCACTCACCATTCTAAATACCATGTCACACTCTCAGTGTCAGGCGGAAGTCAGCCTATCTAGGAAAAAAAAAAACAGCCACCCACAATTAGACTAATACGCCCATTTATAACCTCAAGCACAAACACTAGATATGGATAGCTTCCACCGACCATCCTGCGGCCGTCTTCCGCCACCAAGGTCCCATAATTCCACCTGATAACATGGAAGCAATTGAAACAAAAATACGACTACCATACGTCCAACTCGTATCTATTGATCGATTTTGATTAAAAAAAAAAAAAAAAAATGCCGGTGAGGGCATACTCGTACCTTTTGTGGCATTACGTAACGTTTTCCTAATGGCAATCGACACAAAAAGTGTTAAACTAGACGTGTATGCTGGTGAAGCACCACTAGACAGAGGCACACACCGTTCAGTTCGGTAGAGCTACAGATACAGCTCCATGAGTGCATTCATTCAGAAAATCAGGGTAAGTGTGTCACCCCCATGGAACTCAACCACTACATTGTCGTCATCATCATCACCAGTGAATCTACCAAACAGACGTTGTGGGCGTAAAAACTTTGAGGGCACTATGTTATTCGTACCGGGCCCCCTGATATCACCGTCATCTTGTTTATGCTTTTCTACTACACTAGTGAGCGGTTCAGTTCGGGTTCGAGGTCAAGATCTCTTCTCCTCGCTTTGCTGAACGCACTGCCAGTTTCCGAGTGAGTGAACGTTCGCGCGCCCTTGGAGTGGGCGTTTTGAGACAATTTTTCTGTTTTTTTTTTTTTTTTATCAGAAATTTTCCACAACTACTATTGTGCGGTTGTATCTTTTATTTTTTTTTTTAGCGGCGTCTTTCGTGCAAATTTTCTTTGTTTCTAGTGCTCGTATCTATGCCTCCGAGCTGCTAGTGGTTGTAGATACTTTTCGGTTATTTTTAGCTTGAAATTGACCCCAATAGAGTTGGGTGACTTAAGTGGGGTTAAGTGGGGCATGTGGTGTTTCGGTTCGTGACAAAATTCACTTCTCAAGGCGCGCACAGTGTGGATATTGGCCGTGATAAGAGTTTCGTTGATAATCCACAGAGAGTTCTATTGTTTGCTTTGGAGAAAAAGATAAGAATTCTGCGTTTCTGGAGGGGTTAATCGCACGTTGTTATCTTTCCTGGGGTGGATTAAGTAAGTAATTCTTGCTAAATGTGAATTTTAATTCGCTACTGTAAATATACACAGACGTTATGCATTTTAGACAAAGTATCGCTGTTACTAGAGGGCATAATTGGATTTTGTGTTGCTTGCTGACTTGGGTTTGGAAGAAATGCCACCTTTAATCCAACCATCTGAGGGCTATCGGGGGCTGCTCAACCGATGGCGTCCTTGTAGCCCCTTTGGATGTATGGCCACATACGTAATCCAATTGCCTAATTGGCCTTAGTCGAATATATTACGATTAGCATTCAGAGAGATCGAAGAAAGACCGAATGGCCCACTAGTTTTAGTATTTTTTAGATCAACTGACACTCCCAGCAATTGAAATGCTGAAGTGTACCTAGTTCTACCTTCTCATAGAAACATATTCCCCATACTTCGAAATGTCTACGGCAAGTCCTAAACACTTTTGTGGAATAAGAAAGCTTTGCAGCAATTTCGATGGGTGAAATCGCGTCATCGGCGATTGGGTGCTGTATAAATGGGGTAGGCACTGAGAGGTGTCAACCTGGTGATATGTTTCTATACATCAATTGTGCTTATTCTACCTCCAAGTGCTAACCATCGGGTACCGGTCGATGTCCATGCCTGCATGGCGATTGATCGGGAAACTACTGACTGCGCAAAACATGGATTGGACCAGTAGCGCAACAATCAAGTTCGTAATGTAGTACTTGCTTTACCTCCTCGAGGTGGTCCCCGGGCAAATCCTTATACAGGTAGGCCAACATTTCAAGTGCGAGATTGTCTAGGGTCTTATGCCTAGACTAGGTAACCTGGGCCAGCAATCCGCGTTACCGAAACCAGCCCGCTACGGAAACCGACTTAATGCCTCGGATAAGGACTGATGACACGTTGACGACACTTGGCTATCGTACCCGGACTAAGATTGGTTTCTGGAATGTGAAGACGCTGCTTGACTCTCAGAGTGAAGGACCTCAGAACGCCAGATTCCTTCAATTAGAGCATGAGTTTATGCGATATAAGATGGACATATTGGGAGTAAGCGAGATAAGATGGTTAGATGCGGGTGAGTACCAATCCCCAACGCGTAACACTGTATTACTCTAATTCTAATGGCCAGATTCCGGACGAGAGTACGTCGCGTCACGGATGGTTCGTCTGAGGAAGAAAAGGAGACCTTCTACAACCAGTTGGGAGTTCTTTATAATGCAACACCCAACGGCGACAGCCAAGGTAGGCAGCGACAACGAAGGGCTCAAACATGTTATGGGACGGCACGGATTAGACAACCGCAAAAAATTTGTTGACTTTTGCAACGCAAATCGTCTTATCATAGGTGGCACCATGTTTGAGTACAAGGTCTGCCATAAAATCAGTTGGGCGTTAACTGACAGGCAAGCAACGTCCAACCAAATCGATCATTTTTCCATCAGTCGCCGTTTTAGAAGTAGTCTTCTAGACGTCCGAAACAGACGAGGAGCGGACATGGGGTTGGTACGAGATCACCATCTTATGATAGCTACTGTCCAATTACGCACTGATGTCGTTCGAAGATCTAACGACACAAGAATACCTAGGTTCAACGTAGACCGACTGCGAGTTCTCACAGTGCGCCAAGAACTAAGGGACCATCTCTCACGAGGAGTGGAAACAATCAGCAGCTCACTGCCCGCCACCATCCAAGACCATTGGTGTGCTGTGAAAACTGTTTTCACATCAGGTGCTGAAAGGATTGTCGGTCGATCGCAGTGAGGGCGTGACTTTGCGAGGATACCTGGAGAAGGATCAACGAACGAAAACAACTAAGTGCTCGAATTGCAGCAGCTCCAGCAACAGGGAGGATCGAGCTAGAGTCCCTATATCGCATGAAGATGAGAGAAGTGCAGCGTAGCGTGAGAAGTGACAAGCGCAATTACATCAATGTGCTGGCCACGCAAGCATAAGAAGCAGCAGCGAGTTGCATTTTCATTTTTTTCATTTTAAATGCATTTTTATTTCAATTAACTCATTAATTCTTACATGCTAGACAAAAAAAATGCTTAAAAATTAGCTTAAATAACTTACAGATAATCTAATTCTAACTTACTGGCCCCATGCGGGCACTCTAGGTTAAACATAATACTTAATCTATGTCTTTCGACGTTTCTTACACTGCGACAGCAGAACCGTTTACAGAATCACCAAAGAGCTTATAGGTGGCCGAAGCTCTACTCAACACCCAGTGAAAGGCTTAGACGGTTCGTTGCTAACATCGGATGAGGATCAACTAATGAGATGGAAAGAGCATTTTGCTTCGGTTCTAAACCGAGTATTCGCCAGCAATATGCACCCAAGTCAGACTGAAGTATCCGAAGAAAGAAATTCCCGAATTCGCACCACAACCCCTAGTAAGGAAGAGATTATTGCCGCGATCAAAGCAATGAAAACCAATAAGGCTGCGCCAACGGCATCAGCTAAGCTACTGTTCCCACTTGTCGGGAGAACATGGGAAGCCGAGAGTTTTCCGGACGAGTGAGTGAAAGAAGAGAATGATCGTCAAGCTCCCTAAAAAAGGCAATCTAATGCATTGCGAAAACTGAAGAGGTATCTGCGTGCTGCCTGCTGTGGCCAAGATAATATCTAAAATCATCCTGCAGCGAATCAAAGAACACCTCGAAGACACACTCGACGCCAAACAAGCTCTGGATCCTCCTGTGTCGACCACATCAACACTTTACGGATCAACATCGAGCAGTGTGTTGAGTACCGATCACCACTTCATCTGCTGTTCATCGATTTTGAAAAGACGTTTGATAGTGTCAATCGGGAATTTACTCGTATCTGGCGTGCCTTGCGCAGGAGAGGCATTCCTGATAAATTAATAGCAATTATCAAGGCTGCATATGATGGGTCCACATGTCACGGCTTACACAGAGGAAGGCTGTCTAAGCAATTCGAAGTCCAAAGCGCGGTGTTTCTACTGGTGATTAGCGATGTGCTGAATACGGCCTTGTTAACAGGAAACGGAGGAATTCGATGGACTCTTGCATCTGACCTCAAACACCTTGACTACGCCGACGATGTATGCCTTCTGTCTCACAGAATAATGGACCTTCACCAAATGACAACAAATGTGGAGGGGGAGCAGACGTCATTGGGCTGAAAATTAACTCGGTAAAAACAAAAATGTTCAGCATAAGACCAAACTCATCAACTCATATATGTATGTATTGCTGGACAGACGGTAGAGAGTTTCCAATGACGGAACTGAACTGGATATAGCCAACCACATGGGCAAAGCAAAATCTGCGTTTGAGATGCTATCCACAATTTAACGAAATAATGCAATTAGCTTAAACACCAAGCTACGACTGTTCGGTTCCAACATTGAATCCGTGCTACTACATGGATGTGGTACCTGGAGGGTGACCACCACTATCAGGAGGAAGCTGCAAACGTTTGTCAATAGATGCCTACGCTACATCTCAAGGATATTCTGGCCAAGCCATATCTCTAATGAACAGCTTTATCAGAGAACGGACCATGAACCTATAGGCACAACCATACGACGACGAAAGTGGCAATGGATTGGTCACACTCTCCGAAAGGGTGACAGGTCCATAGCTAAACAAGCGATGTAATGGATCCCGCTTACTCAGGACGGTAGGATGCGTGGCGGTCCTAGGAGTACGTGGCGCAGAACAGTTGAGAAGGAAGCACGGCAACTGGGAAAAAGTTGGCGAGAGCTGAGGCACATTTCCAGAAACCGCAATCGATTTCGCGTAGGCATATTGCTTAGAGGTCTACGAGACTAAGTCAGGATCTTAATGGCGGATGAGCCCTTAATGGACAAACGGCAACGCTCACATCCCCAAAAGGGTCATCGGCTTCGGTATAATCGACCCCTAATCCTAGGAATGACCCTCCAGGTTGAGGGTTGTGATGCCGGACTAACTGCCCGGCCATGGAAAAGGAAATTAAGTTACGAAGCACTTAACAACAAGCTTCGGATACGGACGGATCTACTGTTGACAACCCCTATAAACGAAACAAGCACAACGAACTTCGGATCTGTACGTGGAGTGTTAAATTCCTTAATAAGCTACGTGCAGTTGAGCAACTGGCGAAGACCCTGGACTGCTGCAAGGCAGATATTACCGCTATCCATGAAATATGACGGGATGGACGGAACAAAAAGAGAATGAAAAGCTACGACATCTACTAGAGCGATTATTATCGACGGCAAAAGCAGCGCCTATTTGGATGCGGATTTTCTGTAGAAACAGACTGAGGCAAGAAGTCTTGAGTTTCCGGCATATCAACGAGTAGCTCGTTAGAATCCGTAAGACTGAATTTGGCAACATTAGCTTTATATGCGCGCATGCCCCCACAGAGGAGAAAGTTGAGGACACCAAAAATAACTTTTACGAGCTCTTGGACAGAACCTGCCAGCAGCCCTACTAGCCCTAGCTATGGCATTAAAATGTCCTAAGCGATTTTACTGCAACTGCAAAGCTAGGAGGAGATTGCATCTTTGATAGTACTGTCGGAAGGTTTACCCTGCACGATGTTACGGCGGAGCGAAACATTGTCGTAGCTTGCACGCGGATTCCACAGCTTGATATTTACAAGGGCTCTTGAAGAACTCCTGATCAATCAACCGTCAAACAGTTTGACCACATTTCGATCGACGCATGGCACTCCTACAGTAATATGGATGTCATAACGTTCCAAGGGACCAACATTGGCTATGAGCATTACCTTGTTGTAGCCAAGGTACGGTTGCGGATATCCCATCGGACGTCTACAATCGCAAGAGATCCCCAAATCCTTTTCCGATCGAGTGTCCCTTAATCTCTAAAGAGCCCCTATGCCGCCAGAATCTAGTATCGAAGACCAGTGGCAATATTGGCAAAAAGTCATCACAGATGCCGCCTCTGACGAGTTGGGTTTCACTCGGCCACCAGAACGAAACCCTTGCCGGTGCAAGCACATGCAGCTGAGCAAGGGGCACACAAACAGGCACTGGATAGAAGGACTAGAGGTGCTTACGAGCTCTACGACAGGAAGAGGAGAGACGAACACCACCTTTTCACGAGGAAAAAGAAGGAGCATGAGAAGCGCACGATCGAGGAAATTGGGAGATGCTATTTCAGGAATGAGATTTGGATTCACCAAAAGGTAAAAAAAAAATATGCCATGAACACAAACACCGAACCGGAGCCTGCGAACAAAGGACAAAGATGAACAAAGGAACAGGGTAGTAGAGTAGCAGTCGATGCTGAGGGTTCGGAAAGAGCATTTCTGTAGACTGTATAACTGCGATGACGAACCAAATACCACTGTCAGGCAGAATGAACCTTTCAACCTGGACAATATATATTAAATCAACAATTCCCTTCATCCGACCTGGAAGTGAAGTGAAGATAGCCAGGTCTTAACCTAAGTCCAACATAGTTTCTGGAGCAGACGGCCTGACTGCCGCACTCTTCAAAGCGGCAGTCGATGACTTGGTAAGGAGCATACACCATCTCGTCTGTAAGATATGGTCCGTATGCCCAATGAATGGAACCTCAGCATTGTTTTCCCGATTCTCGAGAAAAGAGACCCTCTGAACTACGCCAACTACAGAGGCATCAGTCCCCTTTAACATCGGCTGCAAGATCCTATCTGCCGTATTGTGTGAACGTCTGAAGCCGTTTGTCAGCTACTTGATTGGTCCATACCAGTGTGGTTTCAGGCCAGGAAAGTCCATCATCGACCAAATCTTTGAAAAAACCCATAAACCCCGATTCATCGATTTTATGGCCGCGTATGACAGCATCTATAGAGACGAACTATACACAGCAATGTCTAGTTTTGGCATCCTTGCCAAATTCGTGCAGGGCACTGCACACGCGCATATTTTGACTGCATTGTCGTGGCAGGAATGCTTCAGAGTCAAAGATCTTAAGGTTCTGGAACAAAAACCAGATGAGCGCCAAAGACGTCTAAACTAGACGTAAAATGGTTAACAGTATGAAGACGAACCCTATGCATACTACCCCACGTAGTACTCGCAATAGCGACAATGTACCCGTGGTCTTCTCGACTGCGCCCGGCCAAGGACTCTGGATATCCCAACCAACATACTCAAAAAACAGAAAAAGTCCAACGGGCAAGAAAAGACGGACAGTCTGAAAGACAACCGTGTAAGCGACAGTTAATGGGGAAAAGAAGACGTGGGAGGAACGCATGACGCAAAGAGCCGACAAGTGCTGTCGAAGGCGCGAGTGTTAAAAATCTCTCCAAGCTGAGAAAAAACTCTAGTAATGACTTTTCCCGAGCACCAGCTCCGTCTGAAACCGCTACTGCAATCAGAGAAAGTTCCAGTTCGAGTGGACGGTACTTGGATGCCGCTGGAAAACTCACCGCCAAGAAAATGATGAAACGCGAAAGCGGACGACACTGGCACACCTCTCTGCCGCTTCGAAGTGAGAAGGCTGACTATGACAACATTCTGAACGACGCAGAGCGCAAGCACTGTGTTGATAAACTGTGGGAGCTAGACTTAGATTTAGTTTAGTTTTAGTTTTAATTGCATTTTATTTTCTAAATCATTAACTCTTACATACTAACAGAAAATGCTTAAATGCTAGCTTAAAATTACTTAACAAACTTATACTAACTTACTGGCCCCACACAGGCACTCTAAGCTACTCTAAATTCTTATCTATGTCTTTCGACTTTGTTTACATTTTATTGAAACATATATCTTGTATGCTTAAGGCTAAGAAAAAAATTGTTAACAAAAACTTAGCATATGGACTTAATTTTCTATAAAACTTAATATCTAACTTAAAATAAACCTTAGTCTACCTAACCTACTTACACAATATACACACATAGATATTATACATACATATACAATTATATACATATATTAGTATATATCTTTGTATATACTAATATATGTATATATTTCTTAAATGCTTACCTAAACCTATGCAAGCTGGCCATCGCTATTCACAGAGCAAATAGATTGGTCAGCTCTGCCTCATTAGTGAGGCTGGTCCGTAATTGACGGAAACGACGACGAAACATCTTCTCTATCATTCAACCACCAGAAATGCTGGTGCTGCCGAACGACATCCCTCTTATCGCGATTCCCCACCGCCCTACTGAACCTGAGACGATGCACACTGCCGTGTGCGACGTCTCTGCCGTAGTTGAGTCGCCTGTCCCCAGCTTTCCGAGCGACATGGAAGATTAACGGGACCGCTGATCTATCCTGGATCAACCCTATCTGATCTAGGTAGAGGAATGCTTCCGGTGGAACGAAGCCGTCAGAGCGCACACTCTCGTGGTAAAGGTAGTTGGGGTAGTAAGCCCCAGATATCAGGTTATTCATCGAGGCCATTGCTCTTGCAATGTGCCTTCGAGTCAGCTTAATTACGAAGTTGTCCACTTGTATTAGGTTCGCCCTGTTGTAAAGGACCTCATTACGATAGAATTTTTTGTACTCCGACTCTGGTGTTCTGTACAAGCGAAGGCAAGCCCTAAGGCAAGCCCTCTCAAAAACCCGAATCTTTTCCATTAAGCTTGCTCGCACATTGAACCACACGGGACAACCAAATACCAGCATGGGCCTGATAAGGGCCATGTAGCAGATTACCTTTACCCTCGCATCGAGTTGGCTGCTATAAAACAGTCTCTTTGTAAGAGCAAAAGCGCCTTTGGCTCTGGCCAGAGCAGCATCTACATTTTTGTCAAAATACAGAAACCGATCTAGCCAGATCCCAAGGTATCTGACTACATTTCGACAGGCAAGAGGCTGCCCGCGTTGTCCAATGATCGAGAACTTTCGCCAATTTTTTGTAGTATCCCTAGAGGCTCCAGACAACGGCGTCCTAAAGAGAATGGTTTCCGACTTCTGAAAGTTGATTTTCAACTTCCAGTCATCGCAAAATCGTCTTATCTTATCGAAGTCACGCTGCAAGAGAGTATTAATGACCTCGATTTTTGGACCTGTTCTGTACGCTATCAAATCGTCTGCGTACGCAATAGTATGGGGAAGTGAACCTATCAAGTCGCTTGTATAAATGTTGAATAGGATCGGCGAATTGACCGCGCCTTGCTGAAGACCATTTTTAATTTGAAATATTCCATCAGAAGTCACACGCCATTTTTCACGATGAACTGTCTGTTGGTTAGCATATTACGAGTATAAAGAATGTACAAGAGTGGTTTACTGATCCCCAGCCTAGTCAGCTTATAGAAAAGACCCTCTAACCATACGGAGTCGAAGGCCCTCTCCAAGTCAACAAGGCAGGCACCAGTACATTGGTTTTTGCCTTTATTCCATTGGATATCCGACACCAATTTAGACGCGGCATGTGAGATATCATGTCCCGCCTTAAAACCGAATTGATTATCCGGAACTATATGTTTGTCCTCAACCCACCTAGACAGAGCTCTATTGATTACTTTTTCAAACACCTTACTGATATTCGGAAGGAGACTTATCGGCCGGAGATTCGCCGGATTGGATATATCCTTTCCCTTTTTGGGGATAGGTTGTACCACTGCCGTTTTCCAATGCGCTGGATAATGTGCATTATTAAACAGGGTGGTGTAAATGTCCACCGCTTCTAGAGGAAGATATCGAAGCACGATGTTCGGAATACCATCGGTCCCCACTGATTTGTTAGCCCTGATTATGTCGAAGATCTCATGGAGCTCTTCCTTCGAAATGAACGGGGGTAGATCACCCTCTCTGGTAATGACATTATTTGCCATATTTGCTTCGCTGAACCGGGTGAAACCAGAGCCCTCGGATCGCCAGTTCTCTACTTCATTTCGAATGTGGAGGTCGTGCACCAAGACGCGATTGTCCAGGTCATAATTAGGGCTAATGGTATCATTGGCCTTGTATATTTCCTGGAAAGTCGCTCCTATTATCTCAACCCTCTCCTGTGGATCCTCGATCACAAAGAAGTCGTCATCATCAGCGGCCTCATTTGGATCAATACCTGCTATTGTCAGTAACCGTTCGTTGTGTGTTGTCCGGGCTATTTTAAGACACTGAAGGTCGTTTTGATTTTTTCTCCGAAATAGTTTGTTTATTTGAGGGAACATATTCGGGTTGCTGGTGTTTACAGCCCGAACCCTGTTGTTCCAATACGAACTTACAGAAATTCTGTAATTCTCTTTTATTAACGTTTGAATATTTTTAATCGACGCCTTCAGTGTCCTAATCTCCGGGTCTTGTCTGTCAGTAAACTTATCAGCATAGACTAGTGACTTCACATACCCCCAAAGAAAGTAATCTAAAGGTGTGAGATCACAGGATCGTGGAGGCCAGTTCACAGGTCCATTACCCGAAATTATGCGCTCAGCAAATGTTTCCCGCAATAAATTGATTGTGTCGAGCGCAGTGTGGTATGTTGCGCCGTCTTGGTGAAACAAAAGCTCTGTCACGTCGATGCCATTCAACTACGGAACGAAGAAGTCAGAAATCATGTTTCTACATATAGCGCTTTCCATTGACGGTAACATTCTGGCCGGCATCGTCCTTAAAGAAATATCGGCCGATGATTCCACCAGCCCATAAAGCACAATAAACAGTGAGTTTTAATGGCCCTAAGGGCGTCTCGACAAGGGCTTCTAGGTTTTCTCCACTCCAAATGCGACAATTTTCCTTGTTTGCTATGCATTTAACCAAAAATGGGCCTCATCGAAGAACAAAATTTTGCGTTGAAAATGAGGATCAAGATGAATCATGGTTTCGGTGCATTCACCGAACCTACGACGCGTATAATGTGTAAGCGGTTTCTACTCCTGCACAAGCTTTTAAGCCAAGATCTTTCCGTAAAATCTTCCACAAAGTGGATGGGCATAGCTCCAATTGCTGTGCACGATGGCGAATCGACTCATTCGGATTCTCCTCAACACTGCGCTCCACAACGGCAATAACTTCTTCTGTTCACACTGTTTGTCGTCTTTGGGGATGCGTCTTATCCACTAGAGTGTACGTAGTGCGAAAACGATTCATCGTGTCCTGAATAACTTGCTCAGATGGACGATTATGTCGACCGCAAAATGGACGTAGCGCACGATAAATTTGGCGAACCAAATCATGCTGGTTAAACTAAGTTTGCACAATTTGCACGCGTTGTTCTGGCGTTAATCTATTCATCGTAAAATGGCAAAACCGTCAAATTGACAATCTGAAGAAACAGTGTTGCCAGTTTAAATACCAAACCTTTAAAAAAACACCCTTAATATTACGACGAATAGGTGGAGGCGGCAAAGCCTTTACATCTACCATATACCGAAAGCCAAACTACGCTCAAAGCCTTCCTGAACCCTCTCACAACTTCTAAGATACTTCACTGAACACGGTCGTCACTGTATTCTGAGTGAGATCACAACGAGATCACAGTAAATGAATCCGTCGGTAAATTTGCTAGGACTGCCTGCGTCCTCGGTTAGGGTTGGGTTTCGTATGAGTATAACTGCAAATTAGCATGACTCTCCAGGTTGGTGGAGTCCTTCCCGATCCTACTAACGTTGTCACGGGGCACTACGTTTTTGCTAAGCACTTAAGTGTGATAACCATAAGTGCCACAAGCGGAGCACTGTGAGTGTAGAGTCTCTAATCTACGCCCGCATCTGACTACAGGTACTCGGCGATGATGTGGCGGGTGATGAAACTGCTCATCTTTCTTCTCATGTTTCATCTTTCCGAGAAATGCACTAGTTCTTTGTCTGAGTGCTCTATTTAGTGTCAATCAATGACGCACTTTTTTTTCAAATAAGCAAAACTCCTAATAATTGTAGTGCTGTTGCCAAACGCTCGCGGCTCGCGGCGCACCGGGCTGCTTTCTCGCCTAGTTTCCGTATAAACAAAATTATTGTCACCAGAGGACTCTGAAGGCTTGTAGAAAAGTTATTTCATATCTGATGATGTCAATTTGATACCCCCAGTGCTGTGACACTTCGTCCGTTAATTCTTATTACTCGATTGTGCAACCTTTTGCTGCAAAATGTCTGACTATGAGCGATTCTGCGAACAGTTTGTGCGGCAAACGGAAGACAGCGATGATCTGCCCGAATCCTCAGAAGATGATACTGATTATTCACCAGGCGAGACTGAAAGTGATTCCGAAGATTATAACAGTTTCAAGGGTGATGTCGAAAGACAAGAAAATTCAGTATGTGCGCGATCCAATGCCACCATGCCCATCAGTCTCGACAATAGATTTCGCTTCTCGTCAAGGTTTGTTTTGCGTTTTTTGTTTAGGCGCTTTCAGTTGAAATTTTTGCAGGGCCAACATCATTTGCGAAATCTCGCATCAGCAGTCCAGTGACTGCGTTTTTGCTTTTTATCGAGCCAGTCGAGAATTTTGTGGTACAAATGACCAATTTATATGGTGTTCACAAGCATGGCGTCACGTGGAAGCCGGTTGATGTGTCTGAAATACGCGCCTTTTATGGACTTTTGTTGTTGGCTGGGGCATATCGGTCGAAATTTTCGCAGCGACAATGTCACTTATTCGCTTTCGAGCCATTAGCCAATCGATATGATTCGATAACCGAGAAACTCGGCATAATGTTCAGCAGAGTGTACGCGATAAACTAGCGCCTATTCGTGATTTGTTCGATCTGTGGGTCCAGCGCTTGAAAGTTATGTATGTTCCTGGCAAATTTCTGATCGTCGATGAGCAACTGCTGCCATTTCGTGGACGATGCAGTTTTCGACAGTGCATGTCGTCTAAGCCTGGAAAGTATGGCATCAAATTTTGGATTCTGTCCGACGCAGGATCGTTGTGTGCCTACAATATTCAAGTCTACGTTGACCGTGACAGAAACTTTTCAGCAGAAATCAATCAAGCTCAGCGTGTTGTTCTAGATTTGTGCCAAGGTATTTCTTCTTCGTGGACATGCCTTTATTTTTCTCTGATCTGTGATTCTTTTCCATTTTTAAGAATGAACGGACGCAATTTTTTTACATCTTACAGTGTGGCACTCGAGCTGGAGAAGAAGCAAATTACGATTGTCGGCACCATAAGGAAAAATCGCAAGGAGATACCGTCAGCGCTGATTGACATGAAACGAAAACCAGTGCTGCATACCGAAATCGTTTACAACCATGCGGATTGTGTCACGATGGTGTCATACGTGCCTAAGAAAAATCGCTTCGTAACTTTGCTTTCGACGTATCATGCGGCCGTGCACTTCGATCCAGCTGACCAGGCAAAAAGGCCCAACAAGGCTGGTGTCGACACTCTCGACCAGATGATTGGCACTTATCGGTGTAAACGCAGGACCAACCGATTGCCACTAACATTCTTGACATTTCGGCTTTGAATGCCTTCTTGATCTCCACTCAATTGTTCCCGAACAAGAGTAAGAACAAGAGTAAGAAATGTTTCCGCCGACGATTGTTTTTTTGGAACTTGGGCGAGACCTTATGTGAAGACAATATCAAAGTTAGGCCACGAACACCACATGGTGTTCGTCAATTTCACCGTACCGTACTCCTCTTGCTTGAATTCTCCATCAACATCATCACAAGCATCAGCATCGGTCGAAATGCCATCGGTCAACATATTGATTAATCAGCCAACCACAAAAAAACGGGCTAGATGTCACATGTGCCCTCCAACTCCGAACGCAAATGTTCACAGTGTTCGCTGTGACATGTGCGTGAGACCAACTTGTACGGAACATCGTTTTATTCTTTGCGAGAAATGTGAAGTACTTCATCGCAAATGAAATTTCAGCATTCTCCATCCGATTCGACCCGTCCTTTTATTTCCTTCTTATTATATTTAAGGTTGAACTGTTATTTTATTTTTTTTTTTCGCAATAAAAATAACAAAACTTGAAATTTTCCGCAACAAACCAGCATACCACCTTGATCAAAATGTTCCCGGGGACACCACCGTGTGGCGCTCCCATTGCTCCGATTTGGGTTCTGTTTTTTTTCTGTTAAGTTGGTAAATGTGTTGTTGACATTCCCTCTAAATCTTAGTGTCATAGCTTGCCATTTGCAAAAGTTACGTGGCCAAGAATACATCTTTCTCTCTGTGTGTTGGCGATTTTTTTACAATTTTAGAAATGGATTTGAATTTGCAACAGCGAACTTGTATTACATTTTGCGTAAAAAACGGATTTAATGGTGCGCGTACGTTGGAAATTTTGGAAGTGTGTTTCGACAACGATTCTCTAAAGAAAACGGTCGTTTACCAGTGGCACGAGCGGTTCAAAAGTGCTCGTGAGTCAATCGAAGATGATGAACGCAGTGGCAGACCATCGACATCGAAAACCGACTAAAACATTGATGAAGTAAAGGAAATGTTGGTCAATAACCGCAAATTAACCATCAGAGAGATAGCGGAGGACTTGAACATTGCCTATGGATCCGTCCAAGACATTTTGGTTAATGATTTGGGTTTCCGTCGTGTAGCAGGAAAGTTGGTTCCAAAAGACCTCAATTTCATGCAAAAAAGAGACCGTGTTGACGTCGCAAAAGAGATGATTTGCGAGGCTGAATCCGATCCCAAATTCATCAAAAGGATCATTATTGGAGACGAGACGTGGGTTTATGAGTACGACACGCAATCCAGACATCAGGCAAGTGAATGGCGTTCACCAAATGAGCCGAGACCAAAAAAAACACGTCGTTTTCAGTCAAAAAAGAAAGCAATGCTCACGGTTTTCATGGATTACAACGGTGTAGTGCATCATGAATTCTTGCAAGAAGGCCAGACTGTAAAGAAAGAGTATTATTTAGGCGTTATGAGACGTTTGCGTGAAGCAATTCGCCGAAAGACACCAGAATTGTGGGCAGAAAACTCGTGGATTTTGCACCATGATAAAGCACCGTCGCAAAGTGCCATCTCGTAATTTTTTGACGAAAAATGCAACAAATACCATCCCGCAGCCACCGAATTCACCTGATTTGGCTCCCTCTGATTCCTTCGCAACGCGTTTCAGCAGCCGAGAGGAAGTAATGGAAAAATCGCAGGAAGCACTGATGGACATACCGAACCGGACAACCAAATATAAAAAATGTTTCGAGGATTGGATCAAGCGCTGGCATAAGTGTGTTGCAGTCGATGGGGATTACTTTAAAGGGGACAATATAGATTTAGATGAATAAACCTGTATTTTTAATTTTCTGAATAAATTCCGGAAAATTTTTGATCAAGGTGGTATTATAGCTTGTTTTTGACTCTACAATTGGCTCTGTAAAACCTTGTGTCAAATTGAAACCAAACATTAGATTAGCATCGCAAAACTTAATATAGACTAGTGTTAAACAGCTTACGGGCTAGGCTTGAGTCTAACATATTCTGCGATGCAAAACATCTGCTCTGTAAATGTCCGGTGTATGTTCATTCATCAAACGTTAACAGAGCTACTTACTCGTAACTGTCTATTGTTAATCTTTCTGCCTAATCGCATTAATAACTTAACAGTTTAAGAGAACAGACCAAGAGCATTTAAAACAGATAGATAGATACATAAGATACTTCTATGTAATAGCAACAAACCTACATCTTGTCACGCCCAGTCCAGATCAATTCGCCGATCAATACTTACATTCCACTCATGAGACAAAAAAAAAAAGAAAAAAATCGCAAATGCGAAAAAACTGGTTTTGCATTGTTACTTACAGCACTACTACAATACAATAGATAGACGCTGCAGCAAACTAACAACAGATACAATCGGGTATCTAGCACCTACTTAAGCATTCAAATTTACCGAAGAATACATATAACATTGTTAGACTTACGTTCATAAATCTAATAAATTAAATAAAAATATGAATCATCGGTAAATTAGATCACGACTGGATGAAAAGCTGCAGATACTGGTAGAAGATGCCAATACTTCATGACAGATTCAAGCATACCTGAGGAAACCATATTCGAGTAGATAGTTACTGAAGGCAGGAAATGATTTAGTGGCACAAACTTGAGTACTTAATGAAGAGAAAATATGTCTTTCGTAGAAATTATGAATACAAAATTTAAGAAAAGATACTTGCACAAATCCAAAAAGAATGGCTAACATAGAAAGGCGCTTTTTCGTTTTTTTTTTGTTTTTCGTTTTGTGGATCACACCAGCCGACTAAATATTCACTCATAGAGAAGACCAAGGCTTTTGTTATTAACTAGCAAAGAATTGAATTTTGCTGCTTTGTCAAAGTTGGTGGCATATTTACAGAGAAGTTTGATATCGAAGAGAGATCCGTCAAGTTAGAGACTCTGTCATTACCAACAGCAGAAGCATTATTTCAAAAATGGTGAAAGATTGACTGGCACGATACCAAAATTGCGCCAAATTATTGGTAAGCAAAATGTTTAAATTACATCAACTACGAGTATGAAAAGAAAAATCGACGAGACTGGGTGTATTAACAGGTATCGCGAAACCGACACACAGATGGCGACTCTAATAACAGGTAGTCCCAGAAGTACTCACCCTAACAAAGAAAACACAAAAAAATGGGAGAAAAATATGTTTATTTCTCTGCGTAGTCTCCTTTTAGTTCAACACACTTTTCCCAGCCATGTTCAATAGCTTCGAGCTCCTTAAAATAGCCCTCAACCGCAGACTCCACCTCTTTACTGTTGGCAAATCTTTTACCACCGAACCATTTTTTCAAATTTGGAAGTAGAATATAATCCGAGGGGGCACGCGCATCCTAAAAAACCGACGCCATGACCTTGCCTGCAGATGGAACTATCTTCGCCTTCTTTGGAGACGATTCTCCCCCTTGAGTCCATTGTTTTGACTGTTCCTTCGTCTCGGGTGTGAACTGTGAAGTGATGAACCCATGAAACTACTGACAGTCATATAACTTGAATTTGGGCATCAGCGCAACAATCAAGTTCGTAGCGAAGTGCTTGATTTACCTCCCAGTGGTGGTCGACGGGAACTGCCTGTGTAAACCCTTATTCACGCAGGCTAAAATGGCAAGGGCATGCTCTGCTCAATCATTTGGCCTACGGCGCCTCATCGTACTTCTTTCGACAATATATTTTTAAAGATCAAGTTAAAATTTAAAGTGATTTGGATGGAAATTGTTCAAATTATGGCTGCGGCCAACTTAAAAAAATGCAGTTTTGAGATAAGCGCGTTTAAAATTTGAAGCTAAGCTCACTGCCTAACCTTATTGTGGTAAATTTTACCGCAACAAGCTGGACTCTTTTTCCATGAAACCTTCGCTTCACTCCTTCGAACCCTTCCCTTTTAACAGTTGTTCGTCCAAAATTCTGAGAGAGTGATGGGCGGCCATGGGCGCATCAGCCACCGGTGCACTTTCTCAGCATCTTGAAAGGACAACATAAATAGGTACGACGGACGGTCAAAAAAAAATAAAACTCGAGGAAGAACCCCGCAGAACAGGCAGACGGCTTGCTATAAGAGCGCAAGGAAAGCGCTATAGGTTTTGGTCTCCAGCCTTAAGTAGAGTTAAGGCATCCGCTCCATCCTTCCTGCTCTTAACCTCTTCACCTTTTGACCCGCCTTGTCTGTTATGTGCGTTGTCGCTTTGGAGGAACGTGTTTGCGAAAGGTACTTGTGGATTCTTAAAATCCCGGACTTCTGCCTTTACGCTCCTCGGAAGTGACAACCTGTAGGTCCAGCCGGGAAAGACAGAGTCAGGCGGACGGCCTGGAACACTCTGCACATATGGCGGACGGCCATATTATTTGGACTACACACCTAGAGCCAGATGGGCGGTCTGGTATCCTCTGTGTAAATGAAATATCTACAACCCGCACACGTTGCCTAGAGCCAGGCGGACACAACACACCCAAAAAAAAAAACAAACACAGCAAACGAAACAGAAGACAGAATCAAAAAAAAAACAACAAACAACAAATTGTACAATGAAAAATAAAACATAATTAACGTAAAGAGTGGGACGCTATCTGATATTTCCTTTTCTCCCCCTGAAAAATCTGCACGGAAGCCCACCGGGTCCACCTTTCATTAGGGAATTCAATTCGAGAAAAGTTTCCTTCTTCCTCCGTCACTTTTCAAAAGTTTAACCTAAGATCCCTAAATCCTGACTTAGTTCCCCATTCGAATTCGCAAATGAATAGAAAAGGAACTTTCTTTGTCACTTCGACTTACTTCAGGGATCAAATTCGATGAAAGAAGGGGTTATTTGAACGCAAGACAACTCAGGGGAAATGTTCACTCAGGCCAAAGGAAATACCCAGAATTCGGAAATTTCCGCGAGGATCTCGGTAGTCAAAGTGGCACACTTGAGTGTAGAAAAGAGTGGTCTAGCTGTGCTCAAAGCCATGGTTACACGCTCAGGCTAGGTAGCGGAGCGCTGTACACATATACCAGACATTGGGCCCGCTAACCGAGTGGATGTAAGGTGTGGGTGTGTGACCAATGGTCTGAGTGGATATAAGTCGAATCAGGACAGACACTTCTTGGTTGACCACAACGCGATATAGAGGTTCACAAAAAAAAAAAAAAACGAGATCTATGTCAAAGTGACATAAGAAAGCGTTTAGAGAAAGGAGAAATTAAACAGTCAAACAAAAGAAAAACACTGAAGTGGAAGGTGAAAGGAAAAGAGGACAGGATCAGGGAACCACAGGGAGAATTGGGAAGACGAGGAAAGAAGGATACCACGCAAAGCTAAGTATTGTGTAGTAACAGTGTATAGTGAGATTCCGGTACGCTTTCGCCAACGTGAAAAAAAAAAAAATATTACTCCCTACAAAGAAAGGCCCGTTTGCCTTTCGCGCGACCCGCTAGAAAAAAAATTATTTTCAATCGTTCGGGAAGGCGGACGATAGCGGCCCTTGTTTGCCGCTTGTCTTGTTCCGTAAACATTTTATACCGCTCAATTCTTTTGTTAAAAAAAAAAGTCCGATCAATAAAATACCCGTCATACCGTGACTTTCGACTTTTGTTGTGGTTTTTTTTCCGTCGTTTTAAGGTTTCGCAATTCCTTACCAAAAAGATTGCGTGGCGCCTACGGACACATTTGTGTATTCTTATTTAAAGATTTGCTACTTCCGTATATTATTTCCTTTTTTTTTAAAACCATAAACCCGCCCCTAGCTGAGCAGCCGAAAGTGGCAGCACTCCACCTGCAGCCTGTTGCAAAATTTCCCCTTTTTGGTTTTTTTTTTCGTTGTTGGCGTTGCAGTCCGCCATTACCGAAATAACCACCACCTGTGTGGTTCGCCATCGCGTTTGTTGTTTTTATTTTTGAAGTTTGATTCCTGCCGGCAGACCGGCTACTGAATATAGTAATTATTAAAAATTGCAACAACCTGACGGCCTTGTAAAGGGTCTTTCATTAAGCGATTCCTACATTTAAATTTAAATAAAACAAAGTATGTGTGAGATATCATCGAAACTTTTTATTCGTTTGAAAGGCCTATCGATGTCATTACGTATGGAATATGACATCGTTCAAATGTCCGACGCGGTTTCTCTGGGTGGCGCGAATCCGAAACGTCCAATTTTCCATGACTCTGGCGTATAAATCAGGCTGAATTTTTCCACTGGCAGGGGTTATGTTAGGTGTAAGGGCCGTTGTGGTTCGCGGCTTATTCGCATAGACCTGGGACTTCAGAAAACCCCACAAGAAAAAGTTTAACGGGGTCAAATCGCACGATCTCGGTGACCACTTCACAACATCTCCACGTGAGATGACCATGCCCTCGAATCGCTCGTGCAGAATTTCCAATGGAGCACGTAGCGCTGTCCTGTTGAAACCACATATTGTTTGGACACCAACATCATCCAATTCAGGCCAAAAGAAGTTGGTAATCATCGACCTATAGCGTTCGCCGCTGGCGTTGATGGCCTGACCAACGTCGTTCTCAAAGAAATATGGACCGATGACGCCGCCAGCCCAAAATCCACACCAAACAGTGACTTTTTCGGGATGCATTGGACGCACTTGGATCTCATATGGATTGGTATCGTCCCAAATTCGACAATTTTGTTTGTTGACGTACCCATTCATCCAGAAATGGGCCTCATCGCTGAAGATGATTTTTCAATGAGAATTAGGGTCAGTTTCCAACTACTCCAGAGCGCATTCAGCGAACACACGTCCTTGTCTATGGTCGTTTACCTTCAGCTCCGGGGTCAGTTGAATTTTGCACGGGTGAAGGCACAAGTCACGACACAAAATTCGCCAAGTTGTGATCCGCCAAAGGCCGAGTTCTTGTGAGCGACGCGAAATCGACTGCCTCGGATTTCCCTGCACACTCTCACGGACAGCGGAGACGTTTTCGACAGATCTTGCGTTTCGTCGACGTACGGGTGTTAGTTTATCGTTTACTGAACCACTAGACTCAAATTTATACACCACACTGCGAATAGTCCTCTCGGTAGGATGATTATGGCGACCGTAAAATGGGCGAAGCGTTGCCCGAACAGAACACCCATTTTGATGAAACAATTTTATCATTTACACGTGTTGTTGAACGCTATGTCTGTCCATGGTGATTTGGCAAAACAGACTGAATAAATTACAGCCCAGTTGACAGATGTAGCTGCAAAGATATAGCCGCTATCAACTGTCAAAATTCGGAAGTACCTATAGGAAGATCCTGTATATACTAGATGGAGTGAAAAGTGATCTCCTTGACCGCCAGAAAGCGCTGCTACTGCAAAAAAGGTTATGGTGCCTTGAAGTCCGTTCATATTTAGGCAAACAGTTCAAACTGTCTTTAGTTTTGTTTTGACAGCTGATTGTTGTTGACGTGTTTGGCATCATGTTGAGTATGGACAAAAACGATTTGCATTCTCTCATAAAACATTGTTTTTTGAGAGGCAAAACGGCGAAGGATACAAAAGAAAAATTGGATAAATATTATGGGGATAATGCAACGTTAGACTACACCGTTAAATATTGGTTTCGAGAGTTTCGTGGTGGCCGTAACTCCACTACCGATCAAGTCCGCAGCGGCAGGCCCTCCGATGCGGTTACAGAGGACAATGTCAAAAAAATACATGAAATGGTGTTGGCTGACCGGAAAGTGAAGGTGCGCGAGCTAGCAGATACCACAAAGATTAGTACTGAGCGCAAACGCCATATTTTGGGCAATATTCTGCACACGAAAAAGTTATCCAAGGAGGTCACTTTTCACTCCATCTAGTAGAGTTATGAAATCCAAACTCGACTAATCATTTTAAAAATCAAAAGAGTGTCCACTTAAAACTTTGCTTTAATGATAATACTTGTGTAGCGGCGCTATCAGTATACATCAGGTTGATTGATATGAGAATTGAGACAATTGAAAAACGTACATGTGACCGTGAAATAGTCTAATCGATTTCAATGGAAAATTCATCTATTGTAGATAAGATACCCGCACGTTAAGATACAGCGATTCCATGGCTTTTTTTATCAGCCAATGACTCGTAGCTATTCGTATAAATAATACAAATTCATGTACCAATGCGAATTAATTATTTTCCAAAAGGAAGAAGTCAAAAACTTCTCAGATACTCGTAGGCGAACTCAAGACATTGCAATGTTTCGAACAAACTTTGTCATTTATTTAAATATTCATGAAGAGTATGTTAAGGATCAATTGAGTCTCACTATCGAAGATAGTTTTCAAAACTAACAGATTGTTTACGAGTAACAAGATATAATAAGTTGTTGCAAATTCCGCGATTTAAAAAAAAATTGTTAAATTATTGTTGAGGGAAGGGTGCCGGGCTACGGGCAACCAAAAAACCCAAAAAACCCAAAAAACACAAGACTATATTCGGTCTACAAGTAAGTTTCCAGCGTTTTTTTTTTTCCAAAATTTGAAGTTTTATTATGAAAACATAGTTACAATGCTTTATTCAAAGTATCGTCCATCGGAAGCTACAACTTTCCCCCATCTTTCTGGCAATTTATGAATTCCGGACCAAAAAAATTTCTCGTCTTTCGAGCCCAACAACGTATCGAGCCAATTTTTGATTTCCTCTACTGAGCTGAGGCGTATTCCCGTAAGAGCGTTCTGCATCGAACGAAACAAGTGGTAGTCAGATGGTGCCAAGTCTGGACTGTAAGGCGAGTGAGGCAGAATTTCCCATCCACTATTTTCCAAATAGTTTTTCACCGAAACCGCAACATGTGCCCGAGCGTTGTCGTGATGAAAAATGACGGGCTCATGCCTGGTCTCATATTCTGGCCGTTTTTCTTTTAATGCCCGCTTTAAACGAATTAGTTGGGTTCGATATAATGGTCCTTTGATGGTTTCACCACTCGGAAGCAGTTCGTAGTATACGACACCCTTTTGATCCCACCATATGCAGAGCATGACCTTATTCACGTGAATATTTCGTTTCGGCGTCGATTGGGTGGGCTCGCCGGGCTTTGTATACGATTTTCTGCGTTTAGGATTATCATAATAAATCCATTTCTCATCACCAGTGACAATACGATGCAAAAATGATTTATTTTTATACCGCTGCAGTAACATTTCGGACATGCAATATCGCCGTTCGACGTCTCTTGGCTTCAATTCGTACGGCACCCAGTTTCCAATCTTTTGAATGAATCCCATTGCTTTTAGGCGCAGGGAAACGGCTTGTTGCGTGACGCCCAATGATGCAGCAAGTTCTTCTTGAATCTGACACAGATCTTCATCCAGTAAAGCGTCCAATTCCTCGTCTTCAAAACTTTTCGGCTTTCCGGGGCGATCTTTGTCTTCAACTCCAAAATCACCACTTTTGAACCGTTTGAACCACTCGCGGCACGTCGATTCACCAATATATTCCGCCCCATACGTTTCCGAAAGCAAACGATAGGCCTCAGCCGCACTTTTCTTCATATTAAAGAATAAAAGCAGCGCTTCCCGCAAATGACGTTTATTTGGCTGGAAACTTGCCATGATTTTGCTCGATAAGATGTACGACATCGATAGAACTGCTCAAATATAACGCTGCAAAGTTGTTGACAGATACAAAACCTACAAATAAAAGACATGGGGTCTGACATTTCTGCCCGGGATCCACTAGTGGCGCCATCTCCGACAAACGCTGGAACAAACACCGATTATAGGCTTTTCCCTGATAGGGAACTTAGGTGTAGGTATGTATTTTTTTGTAGGGGGGGGGGGGAGGACAAAGGCCGTATGTGATACAAAAGAAATCACAATCGTGGGACACCAAAGGGGTTACCCACCTCAAGGTTTAGCCAACAAAAACACACTTAGCTGTTTTCCTGTCTACTTGGGGTCGCTCCTGTCTCTATACCGGGGCTTGTGGGAGGGGTTTATACTTTCCGCCACAGTCACTTGGCTTGTAGTTCGTGGTCGCTTCTTTGGTCGTCTTTAGGAGGTGTGATTTGCTTGTCTCGTTTTACTTCTGTTAATCCTGATGCGGCTGATGGGTATGTGTTGTCCTCGTTCGTTTTATTTATTTCTGTAGCTTGTTGTGTTAATTTTTTTTGTTTTTCCTTAATTGTTACTTTTTTTGGTCGTTTGTAGGTGGTTTTTTTTCTTATTCTTTTTTTAAAAATGGTGGCACTGTCCGCTATGACGGCTAGATCTCCATTACTCTAGCCGCGCATTTCGGCTAGTTGCCTCTCCCACACACACACACACATTCATACGTGTTTCCACTAAATCAGCTGTCAGAGCAAAGGGACTCACTTCCAAAGCTCTGACAGCCTCCCTATTGAACCACCCAATCACACCAGTCGATGTTTTGTCGTGTTCGTCCTGCTCGTTTCTGTCTGTCGAGTGACTGCTTGGGTCCATATTACACTCTCGGACCCATAGCTCTTTTGGGGACAATTTAAGGGAGCCCAATCAGTGACCGCCAAGTAGGAATGAAACTTTTACAAATAAATTCCACTGCGGGGCCCGTAAGTCTCCTTTCAGACACGAATAAGGGGAACGGATCGTTCGGAATCGTGAGCTTTCTTTCACACTAATTGCTTTTCGAATTTGGGGTTTTGGGAGTTTTACGAATTTATGTCGCTGGAAATCAACAATATAGGATTTAGAGTGGGCTCTCGGCCATTGCTGGGGTGTGGGCATCTTCGGGCCTCAAGGGGGCAGACCGTCCGTCCGCTAGAGTTTCCAGGCCGTCCGTCTGGCTCTATCCGGGGTACTTATATGTCATCTCTGGGGCGGTAGGCCGAGGGAGGGAACTGTACCGTGGCATCCAGAGCATGACGGGAAGAAAAGAACCGCGACGAAACGAGAAAAGGCAGGAGGGTAGAGGGGTGAAACAGACAACAACAGGACCAAAAGGAATGGAGGATTTTTGGGGCGTGATTTGCACGTAACAAAGTAACAAAGTCCTTAGATCGATAGACGCTGTCCCCTCATTTCGTTCCTCTCGGTTTGTGAAGTTTTTGAAAGAAGCCTTCACCTGCCTTAGAGGTCTAAAGTAATCCTTTTTTAATGTTAGAGGTCGAGCGGAAAAATTACTTTAGAAAAATCCATAGTGTCCTTACTTTTGTTTCGCGTTACAGCAATATTGTAGGCCGAATCAATCCAATTCGGGGGTATATTCTGCAAAACAGTACGATTGTCAGTAACTTTTGCAACATCTTTCTCTACTGGTTGGATATCTGACACGGGAACCATACAATAACTTGACGAGGGTATAGACATCATTGATACACTCCTCGAAAACTGGTTGAGACACCCCCCTGATTTCGGTGCTTCTCGATAACTTTGTTCCGTTTGTGCTGCATATATTGCTGCCAATTTCTAAGAAAATTCTGATCAAATTTGCCACGACAAGTGGTTGAGACAGGGTATAAATACTTTAAAAGTTTAGTGGCAGATTCCATGCGCAGTGAGACTCGTTCGTCAGTTTTGTCATGGAGACAATACTGGCCAGTCAAGAACATAAACGTTGTTACGCTCGAAGTACTCTTTCACCTTTCGAGCTGTGTGGATTGCTGCATTATCTTATTGCAGGATGAAAATTTTCTTGCTTATGATGCACGATCTCTTCATTTAAGATCTTACGGAACGAGAATTAGACGCATTTCTTGGAATATTGATTTATTGTGGTGTTTACAAATCAAATAAAGAACACTTGAATGGATTATGGAAACCAGACCACTTTTTATTGATTCGCGCATCAATGTCGTTTCACAGATTTAGAATGTCCATGCGGTTTATAAGGTTCGGCTGCTGTTCATGATATATGGATAATGCTGCTTTCAAACTTGGACAAAAACTATAAACCACTTGAGTGCATTATCGTAAACGAACAGCTTTTCGGCTATCGTGGTCGTACGCGTTTTACGCAAATACGACATATTTTGAGCTTGTGATTCAAAAACTTCTTACCCACTGAATGGTCAAATTTACACCGGGAAACTAACTGGAGAAGAACGTCAGACAAATGTTGAAGAGAAAATTGTGTTGGACCTTGTAAAAAAGTATAAGAACTCAGGACGAAATGTTGCAACTGACAACTTTTTTACGTCCTTTCAACTGGCACATAAATTGAATAAATGGAATATGACGCTTGTGCGAACAGTTAGAAGAAATAAACGTTTTCTTCCAATAACTTCGCTGCCGAATAAAGATAGACCAGTATTTTCCACCAACTTTGCATTCCACGAAGAAGCGATGACTTGTTCATATGTTCCAAAGAAGAAGAAAGTCGTGGCAATGCTTTCAACAATGCATTCTGCACCATCTGTTCAGGAAAACCAAAAATGCAAAGCCCGATGTAATAATACAATATATTACAACGGAACCAAAGGCGGTGTTGAATACACCACAAAACGAAAGACAAATAGATGGCCTTTGGCATTCTTTTATTGGGTATATAAATTAATTCGTGCAGTTTTTTTTTTTCAAAATTTGAACGATTATTTAAGGAAAACGTGTACAATAGTATTATTCAAAGTATTGCCCATCTGAAGCTATGACTTTTTCCGATCTTTCTGGCAATTTTTGGATCCCATCCCAAAAGAACTGCGCCGGCTTGGCAGCCAAGAATGAATCAAGCCAATTTTTGATATTCTGCTCTGATGTGAACCGTATTTCAGTGATGGCGTTCTGCGTCGACCGGAACAAATGGGAGTCAGAAGGGGCAAAGTCTGGGCTATAAGGCGGGTGGGGTAAGACTTCCCATCCACTGTTTTCCAAATAGTTCTTAACCGGAATAGCAACGTGGGGCCGAGCGTTGTCATGATGGAAAATTATTGCCTCGTGTCTGGTCGCATATTCCGGGCGTTTTTCGGCCACTGCTCTCTTCAAACGGATTAATTGTGTTCGATAGCGTTGTCCATTGATGGTTTCACCCGGTTTTAGCAGCTCATAATACAGCACACCCATGTGATTCCACCAAATACAGAGCATTACCTTCGCGCCATGGATATATTATTTCTATAGCTCATAGAAAAGATTGTGCACGGAAGTGATATCGTGAAACAAATAACAAACAACGGTATCTATTTAAAATACACGTTTATTGTTCAATATTCTGAGTAACCATTAATCCACTCTGCACCACGTTTCTTAACAAAGTGACTTTATTCCTCCAGACAATTTAGCTAGCTACCGAAACAACTTCAATTGCATTATATCACTTCCTTTCTTCCAACCGATTTTGGGCAATCGCCCTCTACATTTCGATGGTCGCATTTCTGACAGAGTGGTTGCTACATCACCCCCTTCCCAGCGCAGCGAGTATAATGTCAAATTGTGTTTTGACTTTTGATTTTAGTTTTCGAATGGTTTTATTCTGTCAATCGCAACTGATACTGATACTAATAACGTTGTAAGGGCCTTCATAAGCAGGATCTAGACTTCATCTAACTTTGTCATTCCTCACCAGAACTTGACTGCAACTGTGGAGACTATTGGGCATGTGAACAGATTTCGTGCTTTTCCTAGTTTGTATCGAAGAGGGGGAAATTTTGCTGAAAAAATTTTTTAGTTGTTCAACCAAGCCATGTTCATCGGAAAATTTAGTGGATGGGGACAAATCTGCCGGTAGGCGAATGTTTTCTCCGTAAAGTAGTTCAGACGGTGTAAAATTAATGTCTTCTTTTACAGAGGTTCGGATTCCTAATAGTATTAAAGGCAAACGCTGAGTCCAATTTACTCTATCTCCAGATGTTCGTATGGATGTTTTCAGTTGTCGGTGAAATCTTTCTACCATTCCATTGGCTTGCGAGTGATAGGCCGTTGTGCGAATGCGCGTTGTTCCAAGGAATTTGGTCAGTTCGTTGAAGAGTTTTGATTCGAATTGGGAGCCTTGATCCGTGGTTATAAGACTTGCTACACCAAATCGTGACACATGCTCGTGAACATATGTTCGCGTAATAGTTTCGGCAGAAATGTCCCGCATTGGATAAGCCTCTGGCCACCGTGAAAATCTGTCTACTACCGTGAGTAGATACTTACTCTCGTTCGATGGGGGTAGCGGACCAACTATATCCATGTGGATGTGTTGAAATCTTCCAGCTGGAATGTGGATTCGATCGCATGGAGATTTAGTGTGTATTTGGATTTTTTCCTTTTGGCACGAGCCGCAACTTTTTGTCCAGGTGTTAATATCTTGGTTCATTTTGGGCCAAAAATATAATTTGGTTACTTTCTTTCTAGTAGCGCGGATACCTGGGTGATCGAGTGAGTGGATTGATTGAAACACAGATTTTCTTTTTTGTGTTGGCACGTACGGTCGCAGGTTTTTCGTGGAAGTTTCACACCACAAAGATAAATCACAGGCAGGTATTTTAATGAGCTCAAGCTTAATTTTGGAATCGGGTGGTATATCATTTTGGAGGAGTTTGAGTTCCTCATCGCTTAGTTGAGCTTTGGCTAATATTTCGATTCCTGGCAAGGTGAGTTCTATGGCATCCGCATTTGGTCGCGAAAGCGTGTCGGCCACGACATTGAATGAGCCTTTGACGTACCTTATGTCGCTTGTAAATTGCGATATGTAATCGAGTTGCCGTTCCTGCCTGGGATTACGCTTAGTTTTGGTCGTTAATGCTGTTGTTAATGGTTTATGATCCGTAAAAACGCAAAAGTCTTGCCATTCAACAAAATTCTGAAAATGTTCTATGGCCAATTGGATTGCCAGCAGTTCTCTATCGAAAGCCGAATATCTTGACTGTGTGGGCGACAACTTCCTGCTAAAGAATGCGATTGGTTCCCAGTTGCCTCCACTGAGCTGTTCAATGACGGCCCCAATATGCGTACTAGAAGCATCAGTTGTGATGTTTAGTTTGGCACCTTGCTGTGGGTGGTTTAGAAGTGTTGCATTTGCAAGTCCACGCTTTGCTTTCGAAAATGCTTCTTGGCACACTTCGGGCCACACGAAGTCTTTTGGTTTCGTTTTATTTTTTATGAGATTGGCTAAATGGTCATAGATAGGTGCCAGTATTTTTGCTAAAATTGGGTATGCACCGATGGTAGTAGTTTACCATATCAATAAATCGTTGTGCGTTTTTGATGTATTTGGGTACAGGTAATTTGAGATGTTGTTCATGTTCCTGTTCCGATTTGCTCGCAACCAAAATATCGTCTACATAGACAAAGATGAAGTCGAGACCTTTTGTGACTTGGTGCATGAAACGTTGGAACGTTTGACCCGCGTTCCGAAGACCAAACGGCATGCGAACAAATTCGAAAAGGCCGAAGGGTGTGGTTACGGCAGTTTTGAGAATGTCTTCTGTTGCCATTGGGATGTGATGGTATGCGCGTATCAAATCAATTTTAGAAAAAATTGAGCATCCGTGAAGAAAAACGGTAAAATCGTGAATATGCGGCAGTGGGTATCCGTCTGGAGTTGTGATAGCGTTTAGCATTCTGTAGTCTCCACATGGTCTCCAATCGTTAGCTTCTCGCTTTGGGGCCATGTGAAGAGGAGTTGCACACGGTGATGCGGATGGCCATGTATTCGAATTCTTCTTTCGCGATCTTAAGTTTGGCTGCGTTTAGTCGCCTGGGACGTGAGAATGGAAGAGGTCCCTTTGTTACAATGTGATGTTGCACTGTATGGTTAACTGGAAAATTAAAATCGGGTGGTTCCATCAATCGAGGAAACTCTTTTATGATGGTGTTGTCTTTATCTTCAACAGCGAAAAAACGTGGGGTTGTAATGTTTTGTAGGCAGGGGGTGCCTTTCAATGTTGTGTTAGTGAGTGGGTCGATAAGCCTTGCGTTTTTGACATCGATTACTAAGCCTGTGTGTCTCAAAATATCTGCACCAATTATTGGTTTAGTAACCTCTGCTATTAAAAACGTGTGATTGAACGCTCGTCGAAACCCGAGGGATGTTTTGATGTATTTTGACCCAAAAACGCTGATTGGGGAACCATTGGCTGCGGACACTGTTTGATCAGTCTTGGTGCTTGGGATTTTGAAAACAGACGAAGGAATAGCTGATATATCTGATCCGGAATCTATTAAAAACGTAATATTTGAGATAGGATCTTTAATGAAAAGGCGGCTATGCAAGTATTGGACCCTGCTGTTGTTTGCCACCGTGGCAACAGCGGGACTTAGTTTGGGTGTGAATTCTTATAACCGTATGGCTTGGAACATTTTCGTGCGTTGTCACCATACTTGTTGTGAAACCAACAAAGTTTAGTAACACTGTCACGAGGCTTGTTTCTTGAGCGAGATCTGTTAAACCTTTGGTATTTTGAGGACTGAGGGCTATTTTGACCTCGAGAGCGGTGTCTGTTAAGGTTGCTACAGATATTCGGCTTTGCCGTTGATTTGGCTGGTTGGCCGGGTTTCACATATGATTTTTTGCGCTTGGGGTTGTCGTAATGGATCCATTTTTCATCACCAGTAACAATCCGATGCAAAAATGACTTCCTTTTGTGGAGTTCCAGGAGCATTTCGGACATGCAAAACCGCCTTTCGACGTCTCTCGGCTTGAGTTCATGTGGAACCCAATTTCCTTGCTTTTGAATAAATATATTCAGCTGCTTTTAAACGTTTTGAAATGGCTGATTGAGTGACACCCAAGGATTCTGCGAGCTCTTCTTGTGTTTGGCAACAATCTTCATAGTGTAATGCTTCCAGTTCTTCATCTTCAAACTTTTTTGGCTGCCCAGGACGTTCATCGTCTTTCAAGCCAAAATCACCACTTTTAAATCGTGCAAACCACTTTTGGCACGTTCGCTCAGCTAGCGCCATAAACTTCCACCAAAATACGATGACTTTCGGCAGCAGTTTTCTTCATATTAAAGTAATGAAGAAGAACTCCCCGCAAAAACACTTTTTCAGGCACAAAGTTCGACATATTTGAGTGAAAAAAAATTATTGTTGTTCAAATGAATGACATATACTGAAATGACGTACATGACAGTACCTTTCCAACGCATGTTCCAATGGAATAATACAAGTTACGCCGTCTCTTAGCAATTAAGTTATAACCCAATATTTACAATTACTGATAGAAGAAGGACCTTTTTGAAGGAGCTAAGCCATCATGAAAATATAGAAGAGAGAGCTAAAAATCCATATGTGATGACCGCACATTCGGTCAGCAATTGAAGGCATTCTTGGACACAACATACGAGGGGTATTACCCTTATTACCCCACACTTCAACTTCGCATAAACGTGATGCAAGTGAACGCATTTCTGTAATTGGAAGTTATTTCAGGTGTCGAAGCATAAATAAAAAGCAAAGAAAAACAAGGAAAGCTTGCAGCAATTGTTCCCGACCAATTTGCGACGAACATTCAAGAACCGATGCAAACTTAGATAGATAGATACATTTTATTTCATACAAAATTCAGGTGGTACATAGATTAAAAATTATAACAATATGTTAATTCCAAAACAAATTAAGAAATAATAATGACATTTTATATTTATATATACCTTAAGTATTAAAATAGAAGCAAATGCCATTTCATTGAACTTCAATATTAAAATTTAGGTTGTGGGTGGAGTGACCCTTAACAAATTAATTCTACCTTTGGGGAAAAAAAAAATCAGAGAAAATATGTGTAGGGAATTGAAAGAAGCGAAATAAATAAGGAAAAGAAGAAAAAAGGTTAGCAAACAGCAACAAACAGGAAATATTCTACTAAGTGTAGTTACACCAGAATGTCGTAAAAGATTGATTCTACGCTAGCATAATCCGTATCTAAAAACCAATGCTTTACACCTTTTTCGAAGCTTCCAGAAACCGTTAAAGCCCTTAGGGACTGTGGAAGCTTATTAAATTGACGGCACGATGAAACCGAATAAAAGTTACGAAAGGCGGTGGTGCGATACATCGGGATGGACACTACATTCAAAAAGTTTCTACGAACTTTACATTCGGAAATTAATCTGTAATTACGATTACCCGATCTCATGAAGAAAATTTTCAATACTTTAAAACAATACAAGTGACGGACAGGAAGAATTTTCATATCACGAAATAATGAAGAACTGGGATGTCGACAATTTTTTCGGCATATCTTTCATTAGGATGCTTTTTTGCAGGATTAAAAGTGGTTTAATTTTATTTATATGGGATGGAACCCAACATGATATACCATATTGGAGCTTCGAGTGAAAAATGCCATAATAGATGGTTTTCAATAATCTTTTAGAGCAAACGTTTTTCAAGTAGTAAAAATTCCGGAGAGTATGACGAAAATATTTTCTTAACGATTTGCTAATCATCAAAGCTCATCCTAGAATCTATAGTAAGTCCTAAGTACTTAAACTCCTCTACATCTTCAATTAAAAAACAATTGTCGCTGCAACTAAAAGTGTTACAATAAGTTGGACAAGGTAAAACGGAAGCACAAGTACAATCTGCCAGTTTAAATCTTAGGCATTCTGGTGCGTGAAAGTAAAGTTCTCCAATTCAACCAATCTAGGTTGAGAGACTAAAGTAGATAGTTTTAATTTTGGAGCTAAGTTTTAATCTATGTTCGGAGAACCAGATTCTTAACAAATAAAGATCCCCGTTGATATCAGATACCAAATTCAAAGCGCTATCAGCACCATAAGAACAGCCTATATCATCAGCAAAAGCAGTGAGTCTCCCTTTAAAACTTAGACTGAAAAGGGAATTAATGTAAATAAGGAACAAAATGGGTCCCAGAACGGAACCTTGAGGAACTTCTGAATAAGACTTGTTTTTTTTCCCCAAAACGATATTGGTAAATTAACATGCCCTGTATTTACGAAGGTTGTCTGAAAAGTTTCCGACCGAACAATGTACAAGACATTTTTCCTCAAAATTTTTTTTTATTTTTCTACATAGTCTCCTTGTAACTATACACAGTTCTCCCAGCGATGCTCGCAATCTCTCTAACCCGTCCAAATAGTACAATTGAACAATTATTTTGCGTTTCTCTCTGCAAAATAATTGTTCACGAAGGTGATTGCCTCCTTATTTGACGAAAAGCTCTGTATTCCGGCCGCAGTTTTTGCTTTTTTTGGAGCCGGCTCGCCCTTTGCAGTCCACTGTTTTTTGTTTCAGGCGTATAATGGTGTATCCAAGTTTCATGTACAGTAATTAATCGGCGCCAAAACTCGAATTTATTGCGCCTAAACTACGCCAACCGAGCGTTGGAAATGTGGATTCAAACACGTTTTTGGTCTAACGTAAGCAAACGCGGCACCCAACGTGCGGACAGCTTTCTGATGCTTAAGTCTTGATTTAATACTCGTATGTAACAAACACGTTCTTTGGACATTTTCATAACCTCTACTCTATATCTCTCACTTTAATTCGGCGGTCGTCTAACACCATATGGTGAACTTTAGCAATGTTATCGTCAGTGGTTGCAGTTTTTGGACGTCCCGAACGTTCATCACCTTCCAAGCTCTTACGGCCACGTTTAAATTCAGCTGTCCAAAATTTCACTATGGTAAATGATGGTGCAGAGTCCCCATACACAGAGTCCAATTCATTTTTGATTTGCGTAGGCGTATTGCCTTTCAAAAACAAGAATTTATTGACAGCTCGATACTCAATTTTTCCCATTTTCACAAAAAACACTCACATCGACTCACTCAAACGACTGTCAACTAAAAACTGCGAGTCCAAAATGACTGCAACTTCGGTAAGTAACTGGCAGAAGATGCGCAACTAGCATTCACTAGCTTTTATTGACGAGTGCCGCTATTTTTACGTTGCGGAAACTTTTCAGACCACCCAGGTACCTTGTCACACGGATTAGGGTATTTGAAGATTTTCGGTTCGCAGAGGTCTTCCAAATTTGGTATTTTGACTTCTCATTATTGAAATTATGTGCAAAATGTAAAGTTAATAGCTCTCACAAGCATTGAAGCTTGAAAAGATACCCAGGTACCTCTTCACTCACATGAGGGTTAAAAACAACTCGTTGAAAATAATAACGAAATCCGTCAAGTCCATCAAGGCAAAAACGTTTCTCATCGGTGAAGATGACAGTTCTCCAACGTTTCTTCCATCTTTTTTTTATAATTTGCGCGCGTAACCTTAAAATGTTTGCACACAGCGCGGGCGAAGGAAAGTCAGAGAGGATGGAAAGAGAGGTACCGGTGAGCGTTGGTTTTAAATGTTTGAAGGTTATAATGACTAGGAAATAAAGAGCTAGGTAGGGCATTCCATAAGCAAGTTGTACGGCTCAGGAACGAATCACAATATTTTAGAGTACGTCCGAAAGTGGGCTTGATGGTATACTGATGAGCATTCGTAGCGAGAGGGTGTTTTGAAGGGGCGGAATGCTACTGCCGATTTCTATGGAGCACTGGTGGTGGAAATAGCCATAAAACAAAGTGAGACACGAGACATTACGTCGGTGTTCGAGTGTGTCATTTGATTGACTGATATTAGTATCACCTATGAGTTGTTTCGCCCGGTTTTGAATCCTATCTAGCATGTGCAGAGATGATTTGGGCGCACCCGACCAGATATGGGCATTGTACTCCAACTTCGGGCGGATAAATGCATTATATGTATATTGAGGCCTGATCAGAGGAGGTGAAATATTTCTTACATCGCTTGAGGAAGCCTTAGACATTTCGCAACATTTTTGACGACACCGAATATGTGGACATTCCAACGTAAGTTTTCATTGACACACATACCGAGAATGGAAAGTTTATCGGTTTCGACGATGCAAGTGCCATTCTTGGATGATGGCTGGGTATTTAAATTTCGCTTTAACGACAGCAGACAGCATTGAGTTTTGGCAGCATTAAATTCCACTCGGTTGATAGTTCCCCAATTGGTTATGCTGTAAATATCGGAATTTAATGAGCTTAACATACGCTGGCGTTCCCGTTCTACAGCCGAAGAGCAGTGACGTGAGTCCAGGAACGAATATGAAAAGCAGAGAGTACTGTCGTGAGCAAAGGTTATATTGGATATAAAGTAGCAGTCAAGAGATCGATAATTAAAATTAAAAAGAGTGTTGGAGACAGAACGGAGTCCTGGGGCACACCAGCATTTATTTTTTGAATATCTGACTTGAAACTATCCAAGACGATTTGAATTGAACGTTCCGAAAGGTAATTTCTAATCCATTGAAGAAGACAGTCGTCGATCCCAAAAGCACGCATTTTCGAAAAAAGAGCCTGATGCCAAACTCTGTCAAATGCCTTAGAAATATCAAGTGCAACTATCTTGCTTTCGCCAGATTGATGTACGCTTTGGTTCCACTTTTCGGTGAGACATGCCATCAAATCACCAGTGGACCTGTTGCTACGAAAACCATATTGCCGGCCATTGAGAAGTTTCCGTGTTTCGAGATATTTCATTAGCTGACGGTTTATCAGCGTTTCCATGACCTTGGAAAGAAGGGACGTAAGTGCAATGGGTCTGTAAGAAGATAGAGAAGAAGATTCGCCTTTTTTAGGGACGGGTTGGACAAATGCTGTTTTCCATCTGCTGGGAAAGAGTTCTAAAGAGTAGGACTGATGAAAAAGCTTACGCAGTGGTTTTGCCAACGTGGAAGAACACCTCTTCAGAAGAAGGGGAGATATACCATCTGGACCAGCGGATTTATGCATGTAGATTCGACGCACTCAAGTGTAGGCGGGGACAAAGCACAATCGGGGAGTGTTGAGCTAGCCGCAAAGTGTTCAGCAAGCAGATTGGCCTTGTCCAAAGAGCTGACAGCTGGAATGTCATTGTAGATGAGCGTTAGTATGGAGGATGAGGCAGAATTTCTAATGTTTTTGACGAATGACCAAAAATTTCTACTGCCTTTGGGACATTGCAGTATTTTTTGCCTCAGGTTTTGGTGGTATTGAAATTTCACGCGCTTTAGAAAGACGTTGCAGTCATTCCTGGCTCGTTTAAACTTTTTTCGGTTTTCCTCTGTCGGATTAGTCTTGAAGGACCGAAAAAACACTTCCCAAACCCTGACAGCATCTTTACAGCTCGAGTCGTACCATGCCTTCTCTTTTCGTTTGGTACTCCTCATCCGTTGAGGGATAAAGCATCTCATTCCAAAGAGAATAGTTTCTGTGATAATGTCAGCAGCGGCATCCACGTCGTTATCGAGGAAACATATCGACCAGTTAAAATTCCTAAAGAAGCTGTGAAGACCGCTTCAGTTGGTTTTCTCGTATTGACATACGGTTCTTTAGGAGTCTTTTCTCTAACTGTGTGGTCGGTATACGAGAAATTAGCTGATATGACACAATGGTCCGACGAGCCGAGAGGAGAGAGCACATTAACGGTGTGCTTATCAGGGTGAGAAGTTAAAAACAAGTCCAGGGTGTTGGCGGTATAACTATCAACGTCTGGCATTCGTGTAGGCTCATTTACAAGCTGGGTTAAGTTATTTTCCACAGCGAAGATCTCAACACACCGTCTTTCGGGTGTTGTCTGTCCAGAATTTCGAAGCCACCCAGAATTGTGTACATATATTGAAATCGCCCATAATAACTATTTCAGTATGAGGATATAGGGATACAATTCTTTGTATGGAGTCAGACAGCGCATCAAACTCGTTAAAAGTCGAATTGCTGTCCAGTTTGTGGCTTCTGTGGATAATCTGCTTACGGAGGTGGAGTCTTAACCACATGAAATTGAATTGCGGATTGAAACAGGGACTACATTGTGGTGGAGTTTGGTAAGCTACATCACTACGCACGTAAATGGCGAGACCGCGGTGAGAGAAGAATAAAGGCACTAGTTCGTAGCCAGTTAGCCTCAGATCGGAGTGATCTAAGAGGTGTGGGCGGGGATCTACCTGTGTTTCACTAAGTGCCAAAACAGCTGATCTGTACTTACAGACGTGGATGTACGCAAAAAAGTGATTACATTTTAGCCCGCGTATATTGGCTACGTCCACCTTGAATTCCCTAGTCATAATTAAAAACAAACACAGTAAACACAAACACCGATGATACTAAGCAAGACACTCCTCCAGTATCCTGAATGTCCGAACTTTCGGAGGAGACAATATGCACTCGGATCAGGGTGCTGCCAGGGTAAGAATGCGGATATCACTGGCACAACGCCGTCAAGCAAGACGACTAAGGTTCGACGTTGAAAACCTGCAATCACAAGAGATCGCGTTTCCCTCAAGCTCTTTCAGAATCCTAGCCCCCATACATAAACCGCGGAACACCACTGGGAATCATGTAAATGAGCCTTCAGAAAGCAGCTTCTGATGTGTGTGGTTTCAAAGCGCCGCCACTAAGAAGCCTCTGGTTTGACGATGGTTGTAGGAACATGCAGCCAAACAAGAAGAATATAACGCCGCACTGTATCGAAGGACGAGAACTGCTCGTGAGCTTTACGAGATGAAAAGATGGGAATTGCACAGTCTAATCTGGACAAGAGTATTCCGTACCCGTGACGTAGACGTTAAGTTAGTAATTTCGAAGCCAAATATAAATAGTCTGCTGAACTAATATATTTAAAGCAGCTGGAGATGGTCTGGTTAGGTCATGCACTAACTCATCTGTAACATATGGCCAGAGGAAAGCATGGAATCTCAGCGTCGTTTGTCCGATTTACAAGAAGAAGACAGAGTATTGAGGCGGAGGTGGCCAAAGTGGATCTGACCGCAAACGAGGGCAAAAGAAAGAACACGTTGTCACCAGAAAATCACGCACACCATCGACGGCTTGGCTAGAATAGTCATAACCTACCGGAAGATGCTATAATTTTTGCAAATGGCGGCAAATTTGTGAAGTAAACAGACGCAAAATACACGTCAACAAGACATGAATCGCTATACCTCTAAAGAACGCGGAATAATTGTTACGATTTTTGTGCGGACTAATTCCTCGGTGGTGGTGGCGCAGCATGAATTTCGGCGCAGATTTCCCGGCCGTCCGACATCAACTGGGAAAACACTACGACGTTTAGCCGCTCGCCTAGAAGAGTATAGGACAACACGAGATGTTGCCGGAGCAGTCGTTCTGCTGAGAATATCGCAGCTGTGATTAAAGATGTCGCAGAGGACCCCGGAGTATCGACCAGACGACGTGCCACGCAATTGGACATGAGTCGACACCCTTTACAGAGAATTTTGGTGAAACACTGTACGATGTTCCCTTACAAAGTGCAGACAGTGCATCAGCTGTTAGGTTTTGACCGCCAAGCGCGTGTAATCTACGCTCAAGCCATCCTGAATCTCGACCACGAATGAATCGGAGACAACTTTTCATCGAAAATCATCATGAGCGGAGAGACCCATTTCCATCTCTGTGGATATGTGAAAAAGCAAAATTACCGCTTCTAGGGCACCGAAAATCCGCGTATGACCAACGAAGAACCATTGCACCTGCTCAAAGTTACTACATGGTGTATTGTTTACGCTGGAGGCGTCATCAGGCCTTATTTTTTCGAAAACGCCGCGGGCCAAACGACTGCTGTGGACGGCGAGCCCTACAGAGCCATGCTCAACGACTTTCTCCATCCTCAATAAGGTGAATTGGGACTGGAGAACATGTGGTTCCAACAGGGTGGAGCAGCGGCGTATACTGCACGAGCTATAACCGAAATTCTGAGAGTTGCATTTTCGGATCGCCTAATCTCTCGTTTTGACAATTTGCACTGGCCGGCGGATTTAATCGTTCCAGACTTCTTTTTGTGGGGTTTTTTGAAGTCACGAATCTATGTCAATAAGCCTCAGACTCTTGAAGCCCTCAAAGAGAATATCCGTCAAGAATGCGAGGACCTATCGCCAGAAGTTCTGGCAAGAGTGATGGAAAATGCCACAAATCGGGCCCGAATGGTGTTCAATTCTGGCGGCGGCCACTGTGTTGCAATTGTGTAGCAAAACCCTATCTCGTAACACCAAATTGGATTGGATTCATGGTGCAGAGGCTTGGACCTTGTCGAAAGCGGATGAAAGCCGTTCCAAAAGAAAGATACTGTGCATGGGCATCGGGCCTGTTTCTATTGGGGGAATGGAGAAGGAAATTCAGACACAAACTATACAGGATATACACCGACATCGGTCTAATCAAGCGTCTACGGATCCAACTTCTGAGACGGCTGGGCCGTGTTGAGCGAATGGACGCCACAGCTTTTTTTTTTAGAATTTGCGCCCGCTCAAAATATTAAGTACCCTTAAAATGTTTGCATACAGCGCGGGCGAAGGTAAATCAGGGAGGATGGTACCGGTGAAGGTTGGTTTTAAATGTTTGAAGTTTATAATGACTAGGAAATAAACAGCTAGGCAGGGCATTCCATAAGCGAGTAGTACGGCGTAGGGATGAATCACGATATTTTAAAGTACGTCCGAAAGTAGGCTTGAGGGTATACTGATGAGCATTCATAGCGAGACGGATGTTACGGTTGAAAGTTTGAATGGGCGGAATGCTACTGGCGATTTCAATGGAGGACTGGTGGTGGAAATAGCGATAAAACATAAATACGTGCCAAAGTACCTCGAAGGACGGGGCAGCACATGATGTCTGCGTATAAGTTGGCGCACACAATTGGAACGGCACCTCAACCAACTTGGAGTGCAACACTGGACGCAGCTGGCGAGAGATCGTAAGAAAAACCTCGCCCAAGGTGGTACATGTAAGTGAAAGACCATTTTGAAATGTGCAACTGGAGGCTAAAGATCAAAGATTGTGCTAGCTGGAGAGCGTTGGTGGTTGAGGCCCAGATCCAGATCCGGACTGCAGCACCCTAAATAAGTAGAGAATAATTTGTTTATGGGATGGAGAATTCCAGCTTGCCTCTGGGATCACGTCGTGATAGGGTTAGCTAAGCTACATTAATACGCACGTAAATGCCAGGAATTCGGTGGGAAAAGAGTCATAGAATCAGCTCGCATTCAGGTAGTTCCTGATCTAAGAGATCCGGGAGTGATGGGCGGGGATCTATTACATACCTGTGTTTCATTAAGTGCCTACCACAACACTTGGCCCGGTTTTACAGAATTTCCACTCTGAATAATGAGTAATTGAACTAACCAGGACTTCAGAAATCATAAAGAGGAAAAAATCCTAAAGACATGTACCTACGCACATTCAACAAGCAAAAGGCAATTTCCAAACTCCTTGCCGATCTTACCTTTCACATCACGGCCTACTGCACACATTTCATCGTGAGTGCCCACGCAAATTTGCTTCCGCTTATCACGGAAAAAAGGAAAAAAAAAATCACTTCTCACCAAGTGGCAGGAACACCTGCCAGAGCTCCTCCTAATCCTGTTGCATACACCACCCCACTCCACTCTATCGGGGTTTCACATTTACCCAGACTCCAATTTGTATTCGCTCTGCCAACCTTCGTCAAATTGATAAACGCGATAACGTGCCAAATGCCAATGTCAGGGGTCAGGGAAGGCAAATTTCCCACCCTTTCCGCCTGCTACCTTACACGATACCATTATCGCCCCATCCATTCAATCAATGAAAAAAAAAAAGCGCGCGTCACACACACACACACAGAGTTATCCCCCATTCATATGCAGAAAAGGTAAACAAAGGAAATTTGCGTTTTGCTTTTCCTTTCACGGAGTACGAAGGAGTACAACTTCACTACACCAGTTGTGTGCTGCTCGCAAGAGCGGCTACTATTGAGTGAATTTGTACAGCGACGACGAGTACATCGCTCTCCCGCTCAAGGATCGATTGTGTGAGTTTGAGTGGCAATTTGAGTGCGAGAGAATACTCTCATCAATGGTTTCTTAGTTTTTCCACAATTTATTTAATTTTTTTTCTTTTTTGCAAAATTTGAATGCGGTTTATCGGAGAAAGAAGGTAAAATCAAAGCCAATTAGGAATTCCAGACACGTTTCATTGGTTACCTGCTTCCTCGGGTAAGAACCACGTACCGGGAGGAAGGGGATGTCGCAACTGCCAAGCCCATTTTCTCTGGCTCTACTTACCTAAACTGTGAACTTGCCGCTGCCATAGGAAGGAAATTCAAGAAATTCGCCTCGCGATTCCGATTGTCGATTTATCGTCGACTGAATTTGATTGTTTTTTTTTTTTCGAAAACAACACACACAACACGCACCAGTCTTACCACAGAAGGATATACAGACAGAGAGCACGATAAACGAGAATTCCGGGGGCGGATTCGGGTTTGGATTCAGATTCAGATTCGAATTTTGCGGATATTAAAAACTCACACCGATGATTCACCTCTCGGATCCGTTTTTAGGACGTGACTACGATTCGATTTTCTGTTCGGGAAGAGGAATTAGGTCAACTTAGTCGATTTGGGCTAGAGACACGAGTAGAGATAGAGATTTAGTGCGACATTTTGTGGCAATCAAAAACGTTCTTCTTCGGAAAATCGTAATGAGGTACGCGACGTTTTCCCGTGACACTGTTGTCGGTGACGGTTCGCGGTGATAAGCGCGACAATTTTCGTACGAGATACTGAGCTAGCGCACAGCAGCAGCAGCAAACACCTGCACGATTTTTTCTCGACTCTCATTTCAGTTTTTTTCTTCTTTTTTTTTTGTGCTCTTCCGTCTTTCGTTTTTGGTTTTTCCTTTTTGGTAAGTGGGTTCTTTGGATTTAGTGATTATAGTGGTCGTGATGGGGAACATGCGAGAAAGACGAAACATGTTGTGGAAGGAGGAAATTTTGCAAGACCAAAGAGGAATCGGAGAAATGTCAAAAACAGCTGATTTTGTGGAATGAAGTAAAGCGATTGGATTTTGACACAATACCATGGGGTGTGACTACATCCAAGAAGTTTTAGATTAATAAAATTTTAATGTATTTGGAATACCATGACTTTATAGCGGTTAATTGCATCTGTCAACTCTTTTTTTTTTTGTTTGACAGTTGACAGATCAGTTTGCAAGTTAAAATAAAATTTATTGGGACTCGAGTGTTAAAGAAAGGTCAGTTAAAATGTTTGTTTTAGAATTCTTAATCAGTAGCATAATACGGGCCTACGCCGTCATAGGACTCGCAACTCTATGTGAAAAAGATTAAACGGACGTGAGGAACCCTCTAAAGGCCACAGATAAAAATGAATTCATTATTGTCGACTCTTGCTAACGATTAAAGAGCAACGACCTTCGGATTTGCGCGAGCAAAGTTCGGACCCTTAACAGGCCACGTGTAGCCGAGCAATTAGCAGAAGCATTTGACTGCTATCACGCAAATTTTATCGCCATCCAGGAAGTGCGATGGGATGAGCCGGATATAGGTTAGGTGAGGTAAAAGTTGCTGTTGGAAAGACCAACCCACTTAGGCCTATTGGCCCATTATAAAGCCACGAGGATCTGTGATCCTTCTACTCATTGAACCAATTTCAGCTTATGATAAAGCGTCTGAGACTGTTAGATCGCTTAGGTCATTGTAGAAGAAAGTTCCTAGATGAACTTTTCTTCTTTGGGAGAGAGCTGGGCATGTACAGAGTAGATAGGAGATTGTCTCTTCCTCCTCCTCATCCATGTAGCTTCTACAGAAATCGTTTGTAAATATGGCAAGCCTTCTTGCATTCTTTCCTATAAGGCAATGTCCAGTGATGGCACCTATTATGACGCTGATATGTTTCCTATTCAGAAGGATTAAACTCTTAGAGCAGTTCAGATCCAGTCGCTAGACATGTTGGTCCAACAGTCCATCTAAGGTATGTTCGTTTATTAGCATCCAGCTTTAATATTGATTTGCTCGTAGCGATTGGTATACCTATGTTACCCTTTTCCGGTAGAATAAGTAGAGTAGTTCCAATTTTGACGAATTCTCTAGACCTACAATTCCCTGGAATGCCTCTATGGCCCTGAACCCAGCAAAGGTGAAGATTGAATTGCTCTGCCATCTCCGTAAGAGATGATCGACATTCAAGGGCGGTTTTAGAATTTAATGAGACTGAGTCAAGGGACTGGATAGCAGCCTGAGTATCCGAAAAGATGCGGATATGCTTTGCAGATATCACGTTTTTCTTCAGCCAGGACAGAGCTTCTTTAATCGCCAAAATTTCCACCTGGAACACTCTACGGTGATATGGAAGACGAAAGGAGAGACCTAGATTTAACTATCAGTTTTAGACCCATCTGTGTAAAAGTGGATGGACTTATCTTCCATGAAAGCATCTTCCTCCCAGAAAAATCAAGAGGGGATGCTTGCATGAAAGTCTTTATCAAACCAATGTTGGGGCATAATATAGTCGATGTTTTCTGTGAGGATTCCTAATATATTAAAAATATCAGCGTGGCCAAATAAATTATTTGTCCACGGTGTAGTCGCTTGAAGACGGATAGCTGCAATCGCAGCTCCTTGCCTACTAAAGATATCAAGTGAAACCGAGTTCCGCGGAGGGAGTGGAGCCTAGGGCTCCGCTTATGCATAGACATGCTTTTATTTTGACTCTGCTTAGTTTGCTTCAGTTGACTGCATTGTCTAAGGCCGTCCACCAGACAACAACTCCTTAGGTGAGTATTGGTCTTATGACCGAGATTTATAGTCAGTGGGTTATGCCAAAGCCATTGTTCCCAGTGGCTTTTTTGCAAGAGAATAAAGCTACTGTAGCTTTCTTGACTCTTTCTTGAATGTTCGGTTTCCGTTTTAGTTTCGGTTTCCATTTGAGACCCAGATATTTGCCATATCGTTGAAGACTAAACTGGTACCGTTTAATGAGGAAGGGTCTATGTTTGGAATTTTATATTTCCTAGAAAAGAGGACAAGATCAGTTTTATGGGGGTTTATTCCCAATCCACAGCAATCTGCCCAATTGATTAATTTGTTAAAATTTAGCTGAAGGAGTTCTTTAATGGTATTAAGATGCTTACCTAAGATGGCTATAGCGACATCATTCACATAGGCAATCACCTTGGAATATCAGCACCAAGCTCCACAGAAGGGGGGAAACGACATCACCTTGCGGCGTACCTCTCCTAACACATCTTTTAGCAGAAGCGCCACTCAGTTTGGAGTTGATTATCCTGCTATTTAGCATAAGAGTGATCAAATCCTCAAGTGAGTCATCTACTTGTAGAGTTGACAGCGCAGTCCTGATTGCGGACGTGTTAACGTTGTTAAAGGCACCCTCTATGTCCAGGAAAGCGACCATTGTGTACTACCTATATTGTAGGGATCGTTTGATGTGGCTAGTTAGTGAATGGCTGACATAAGGAGAGTGAAAAACTATGATATATACTATGGTGATTGCTATAGGAAAACGTAATAGTGCTTATTCGGATGCAAATTTGTCATATGCGGCAGACTAAGGCCAGAATTCTTGAGCTTCTGACGCATGAGCGAACGTCTTATGACAATCCACAATTTTCTACCAGCTCGTCGACAAGACATATGAGAGCAATGTCCGAATTATGGGTGGAGTAAATATCACTATAGCAAGCATATGGTTTTCTCATCTCAATATATAAAAGGAACATGGCGGTATTCCGATTATGAAACGCTAAATCAAATTGACCACATTGCGATAGACGTAATAATATTGACCTGGGTCATCACCTTATTGTAGGTACAAATGCTGAGAATATGGAAAAACGTTTTCTGCAGACTGTATAACTATGTAGAATAAACCATTCTATTTAGACGATGAAGACAAACTCTTCGTCCACCTGACCTGAATTAATCAAGGATAGGAATATCTAAGCTGAAATCCAACAAAACAGCTGGAACTCACGGGCCGAGGTATTCCAAACCGCTGGGAATGACTTTGTGGAGAGCATTCACCAACTCATTTCTCAGATCTGGTCAGGAGAGTGCATTCCTGATGAAACAATACAATAGGTATTAGTCCCCCAACATGGTGATATTAAACCCCAAAACTGTAGCAAGGGCAAGGTATTGCTATGTGCGTGATGGAATTAGAAGGGTACCATCATGAGCCAGCAATTAATGCGATTGAAGCAAGCAGTTGAAAAAAAGGCCAGAATGGATCAATAGGAAAGTTATTGCGTTTCATCATGACAACGCCAGACCATACACATGTTAGATGACTCGATAAAGTCACAGAGTCAAGGCTCAGTTTCAACTAGAAAACCCAGAAATTTTACACTGAAGGAATAATGCTTCTAGCTGAAAAATGACAGAAGGCGGTCGAATATTTGGTTCAATAAAATTATAAAAGGCCCTCTACTTTTTCCCTAATCTAATATATAGGGTTCTCAAAAAAATTTTTGCAAGTACATTGCATTATGTTTGTTGATTCTCGTTTTTGTCAGTGTCATGATTTTTTTCGCTTTTGACACTTGATATCTGTCACTTTAAGAATTTTTTCGCACTCGGACAAAAAAACAGGTTACAATGGATCTCCTTCTTATATGTTCCTTTTACTAAAATTTCTCAGTCTTCCGACGGAGTACCAGCACCCATCACGTCAGCACAAAGTAGCTGCCTGGTTCAAGCGTAGGACGGACATTCACAACTGTAGTGCTCCGCGGTGCCGTCGTCACTTTCATTGCAAGTGTCGCGGAATGTTATATCATTTATGCCCAACATCAAAAGCGTAATTCCCCGTCATGATGCCATCCAGTAAGCAGCCAGCAATATTTCCTACTGAGAGACAACAGAAAAACCGCTGACCTCTTAGAGATGCCGAGAAGCATTCGCTTGGTCAGTCGGTAACCTGGAAATTCATGTCATCTGCAGTTGTGCCATGAGACCTTACTGTCAATGGAGCCGAAAACATCTTAGAGGCTTCCGACGTAACAAGTTTCTTGACGTTAAAGGTATCGGGGCTTTTAAATGGACAAATAGATGATAGGTGTCGATCTGAAATTCTCGGATTTGTTCTAAAATCTCACGTATTGTAAGTACTTGATCGATGGTGGAATTTCTTTGATCAACTAAATACAACTTTCAAACTTCATTCTTGCAGTAACAAAAGCCTTCCGTGCTTTTTCTTTTTCTTTCAAATAAGCCTGTACTCTTGCTCTATCCTATCGATGTAGCGAAGCCTTACACTCTTCTTGTTTGACTACGTATACATGCCTGCTTCGATCGTGCAACTAGAGATTTCTTTGTGGCAGCACTTTGAAACTATTCACATTAAAAGCAGCTTCTCAGATGGCTCGTTGACAACATTGCTATTGGTGTCCAATGATTTGTGTATGGCGGCTAGGATTTTGAGAGAATTTGAGGCTATGGGCAAAGTTTCTATCCGTCTCTTGCTATTACACCTTTTCAACGTGGAACTCTTGTGGTCTTACTCGATCTCGTTGTGGCTGTTGTATCCTCATTTGTACCATAGCTGCAACAAGGTAATGATCTGAGTTCTGACATCCAGAATGGATATTGCCGTCGATCGCAATATGATCAATTTGGTTGACCGTTGATTAATCAGGGGATAACCCTGAGATGTGAGATCTTAGGACTGCGTATTAGCTACTAAAATGCAACGCCCCGTTACAAATTCTAAGAATCTGAATCCATTGTGGGATGTGGTGCTGCGTTTTCCGATGACCGCAAAGATGACCGGTTTCCGAAAAAGGCTTCGTTACCGAACCTTGCGTTAACATCTTCTAGCTCTATTTTTGTGTCATAGCTGGGGGATATGTTCGCCTTTGATGCTGCTCGAGACGTTCGCTCACATGAGGGAAACTTAAGAGTTCTTGCATTAGTCTCACTCGAACAACAAATCCACATCTAAATAAGCGTCGCCTTCATACTTTATTTTTTCTGTAGACCTTGTGGAAAGAGGATAAAGAAGCAACCACAAACTGTAAGGGTTGTACAACGACATCGGTTGCGATACGGTTCCATCGTCTGAAATGGCTCGGCATTATTGAGCAAATGAACACCACAGTTTTCAAATCTAACCTCAAGGGACGGTACAGGAGAGGACGACTGCATCTAAGGTGAAAGGGAAGGGGACCTCAACCAATTTGGCACCGGAGGCAGTTCTTGGGCTTACCTGGGAGATAAGCCTAAGCATATATAAAAATGCATTAAATAAATGTTCGCAAATTATAAAACACACTTTCTATCTAATTCATCATAACGCAGCGCTTAAGTGCGGCACTTATTCGTAACAAAAAGAAAAAAGCGTCTTTAGTTTGCATTAAACGCAATAGGGCTGATAGCGAACAAAACTATTAAACCGATTAAGTATAGGCCTGCCTTATCTGCAGAATACTCGTAGACCCTTCTTAAGGAGTGATTAAATAGATAGTCCGTGCTTTTCAAATTCTTCGGTTTTTCAAAAATTTCCATTCGAACCTTTTGCACAAACTATTGCTATATTTTTATCTGCAGATGGGAAAGGTGTCCCCTAGTGTAACTGAAGACAATTTCACATCCTGTGGAGAGCAGTCAGAGTTCGTCATGTCATGCGTACAACCTTTTTAAAATGCAAAATTGCAGGCCTTTTTGGTTCCTTTATTCTCATTTACGCCCCTCTATAAAGTTTCAGTCGATATCATATCTTTTTCTGTAACTTCGGAACCATCTTCTGTATTCTTCTGATCTTTGGCACAATTCACGTAAGAGTTTCAATAATCATGCGCATTGACTGTATTTCGATTCTTATGAAAATAAAAGGAAAAACCCGAGCGGTGCGAAAATAAGCCGACTTTCCCTGTTTTTAGGAAAAGCAGTGACAAAGTTAAAGGCTTTCACTTACATCCTAAAAGGCAAAATCAGAAATAAACTGTTAACGTTGTCGTTAAGACTATTAGTTTTAGACTTCACGCTTCGCTAGGATATCTTTATTCTTTCCGCTCCAAGTTCACGCAAAGCAAGCAGATCTCTTTTTTTACTGACATACACACGCCTCGGGTAAATACCTTTTTGTCAAAAGGTTTGCCCAATTTTAACCCTCCGCCTGTGGGTTATCCCAAAATTATGAGAGAAGCAGTCGAAGATCGATGTTGATGCTGTAAAAAATGCTCTAGATTCCTGATAGCACTGATTTCCTGGTACACTTCGGCTCATCAAAAGTTTCTAACTTCGTTTCATTGAATGTAGTCAACTGGTGTAGGGATTATGCTCACCTGTGAATTTTTTCCTCCTTCTTTGGCTTTGAAACCAAGATTTCACTTAATTTGTTCTGCAGAATATTTTTTTAGGATTGTTACGAGATGCGTACGCAGAAAAGATTTTCAGATGACTGTTTATATCTCCTAAGACCCAAATATGTATCAACAATATTTTGAAATATAGTCAGGCCCTTGTTCAAACCGCATCTTTGAACACTCAACTCAACATCACTCATCACCATCCAACTTCACCCCAATTTTCGCTGTCAGTTTGACAGCTATGCCACTTCTCTTTTGCTGGTTGCTTCTCATTTGTCAGCATGGTGCCTCAAATCCACAAGCTGCAGGAGAAACTCTGTGATTCTGGAAACATTTTAGAAAAATGCACTCCAGCTACACTGCCAGCTGAATACATCGATGTCAAGTTCTTAGATGGTCCATTTGAGGTAAGTTCTCGCTTATCGTACGTCTTCCTTATTTCAGAATTTTCGTTTATTAGGATGATTCATCGCACATGCAGCTAAATTGTGACGATCTCTTGTTTCCATTTCGCAACACTCCCGTGTACACAGTGCCAGTTCGTGATGCTAAGGTCCTTTATGATGGAAGACCAACATCAAAGAAATTCGTGGAACTCCGTATAGATACAACGCCTGCTATTGATTACGATTTTACACCTGGTGACTCAATCGGAGTACTGATTTCTAATTCGAAGATAGATGTGGAAACCGTACTTCAGTCCCTTGAATCCAATGGTTTAGCCGATGTTTTGTGTGAAATTTCTATCAAACCTAAGACAACGAAGAAAAATGCAAAAATTCCACAACATGTTCCCCAGAAATCATCTGGACGAGCAATTCTCCGAGACTGCTTGGAATTGAGAAGCATTCCAAAGAAATTGTTCCTTCGATCTCTAGCTGAATACACCTCAGATGAAGTGGAAAATAAATTCCTGATCTCAATCTCATCTAAGGAAGGTTCAAAGCTGTACAACGAGTTGATTTTAGAAAAGTCACGAACTTTCCTGGATCTCTTGAATCTCTGCCCAAGCTGTCGACCGCCACTGTCCCTTCTAATTGAACATCTGCCACGTCTTAGAGCCCGACCATACTCGATTGCCAATAGTTCGCTTACTAATGTGGGTGAAGTGAAAATAATTTTCTCTGTACTTCCGCAGAATCCTGGTGTGGCTACAAGTTATCTCTCAGAACTGGCTGAACGGTTTTTGGATGACCCTCGGAATCCTCCGAAAATCGATTTCTACTTCCGTGAAAGTAGCAAGTTCTGTTCAAGTAGAGAGGATGCTGACCGAGATACCATTTTGATTGGAATTGGTTGTGGCGTGTCGCCTTTTCTGGGTTTCCTAGAACAAAAGCATCAACTCAAAAAGGATTGTGAAAAAGAACTCGGCTTCACGTGGCTTTTTGTTGGATCAACGAACAAAGACAGCGCTGTGCATAGGGAGCAACTGTTGTTCTATAAAGAAAAGGGCGTATTGCAAGAGTTCTACGAGAGTTTTTCAAGGGATACCGACTGTGAATTTAAATATGTTCAGGATCAGATGAAGGCGAATGGGACAGAGCTCGTGCGTCAGTTCTGTAAGAAAGATACACTTTTGTACGTTTGTGCGGATGGAGTAACAATCTCGAAGAGTATTAGCGATTGTATCAGGGACTGTGTTGCTAAGGTTCTCGAATGCACCGAAGAGGAGGCCAACAAGGTTATTAAAGATGCACGAGCGACAGGAAAGTACAGAGAGGATATATGGGTGTAGGACAGGTATAAACTGTTGTGCAATAAATGAAAGTGATATTCAAATTAACGAATTGTGTTTTTTACTTTGGGTGGTTCGTCTACACTAGCTTTGCAGCCCAGGTTCAGATGGCGATCTCTTTCTAAGCAGACACTGTGCGAAGATTCGACGTAAAGAGCTATAATCAAAAGGCCAGTGTCTGTTGGATTTTACCCTGTACGAAGAAACTTGATATAATGAAAAGTCTCGACAAGTGCTGGTGTTCAGGTTGTCTATAAAGTACATTCAGAGGAGAAAAGGCCAGCCTAATGAGAGCGTAAGCTGGACATTCACAAAGGAAGTGCTCCACGATGTCGGCATCAGATTTAAATAAATCGAACCAGGAGGTGGATTCACTTATGACTAGCAAGTAAGAGGCCTGTGATCTTTACCGCCGGGTGACACAAAAAGGCCACTGATTTAGAGACATTCTGGAAGCATTAATTTATTCTGCTCGCGACCGTGAAAGTCATGCTGCTTACTATTAAGCTCATAATACACTCAACCGTTCATGAAAGCCCTAACAGAGGACAAAGGCAGTCGTAACACAGGTTCGGGTTCTCTGAATACTGAGAAATTCTCTTCCGAGGCTTGTCTGCCCAGTTCACCACGGATCTGATTTCCCCCAATCATTGTGACAAGGTTCAGTGAATTCGGCCTTCGCTGTTGATGGTTGTGATGGGGCTAAGGGCAGTTGAGGACTTGTGTTTGTCGCTACAGATCCAGATACCTCACTCGCACCTGTTTCTTACAATTGGATTCCATTCTATACCTCCGCTTGGAAGACAGACTCAGGTTTGTCTAAGGTTGTCCTCTTCCAAAAAGGCATTTGGGCCGTAATTTAGATCGGCTTTAGAGACATCGGAGAGGATCAGATTCTGGTCGAAACCAGTCATGAGTATATGGGAAGTCAAAGGCGGCCTTGAACGTACAGTCCATGATATAAATATCAAGGGAAGCGAGACTTATCATTGCATCTCCTAAGCCACCAAAACCAACCGTTCTTTGGGGTCTGCTGAAAGTAAAGTGGCGTATTTTCCAGAAAGCCAACAGCGCATTTGAGGATTTCGACGATAGTCCAAATCTATATCACACCCGGATACTTAGTTTCAATAGCGAAACTGATGGCGATGCCTTTCACTAGATGATATAAGCCAACCAACTTTCTCCGTCTCGTGAAGAGAACAACCTCAGTTTTAAAATTATTGTCTGAGAGCATATAGTTGGTTCTGGCTCATTCACCGCTAAATCCAATTCTGTCGCTACAGTTTCAATGTTTGGAAACGCACCAATGACAACTCTCTCTGTGCTCTGATCTTGGCATGCGAGTTTCATACAATTTTTTTCAGTAAGATGTTAAACAAATTACACGACGGGGTATCACCTTGTATAATTCTTTAACAATGAGCATGCTCTATCGATTTAGCGTAACCTATTTCTGTATACGAAATACGACAATACGATAGACAACATCTTGTACGTAATGGCAAGGAGGCTGATGCCTCTGTAGTTCGTGCAGTTTAGAGGAGTCACCTTTCTTTTGGATCGGACAAGGGATTTTCTGAAAGGTTCCCTCCCTCCTGAGTCATTTCATTCTGCCATTAAAGCCTCTGCATATCAATTCCTACTCTGACCTACACGTTGTGAACCTGTGTTCCTTAATACCTCTTAGTAAAGGTAGGGTACTTAACTCCTGCGGGTGTTGAGGAATAAGTGTCCTAAACTTCGCCTTTACGATTTTTCCTGTCATATTATCAGAGCACCGAGAGAAGAATTCGACCCTTGATCCAGTACTCACACTACCGCAGTTCCTGGAAAAGACCCGACAATTTCGGATCAGCACTTACCACATATTTGGCATATGAGAGCGTGCATAGGGACGAACTATTCAACGTTATGTCTAGTATTCACATACCTGCCAAAATCACCAGGTTGAGCAGGATGACTATGGAGAATTCTCGTGGCTTCATCAAGGTCGGTAGAAATTAACCGGCTGCTTCAATGTCAAGAAAATTTTTAGATAAGGCGAGGCATGCGACTGTTGTAATGCTGGCCGACAAAAGGGACACTATATTTTATAAGTCCGCACAATTGCGGATGACATTGTGGTGATTGCACGCTAAACGATGGCAAAATAAAGTGCATGCTCTCATAAAAGAAGGATGCACACCACCGATGGCTTGGCAAAAACGTCGCCATGGGCAGCTATAACTTCGATGTAGTTAAGGACTTTGTCTACCTTGACTCCGCATTTATAAGTAGCAACGATATCAGCGCAGAAATCAGGGGACAATTGAGTACACATTCTCAAACTGGTTGTATACAAGACCCATACCATCGCGGTCCTAGTCTATGGCGCAGAGGTTTGGACCTTTTCGAAAGCGGATGAAGAATCTCTTGGCCGTTTCAAGAGAAGGATACTGCGTGCGATTTTCGGTTCCGTTTGTATCGGTGGAGACGAGATTCAACAACTGACTGCACGGGCTGGTTAGCGACATCGGTCTAGTCAGGCGTCTATGGTTCCAACGTCTGTGATGGCTGGACCATGTTGAGGTAATGGGTGCCACAAATTCGGCCCAAATAGTCTTCAAGTTGTAGCCCGAGGGACGAGGCAAAAGAGAACGACCGCATCAACCAACTTAGAACGCGCGACTGCAGGCATCTAACGAGAGATCCTTCACCGGTTCACCCCGGACTCTAGCGCCCGTATTTTTAGAATATTTTGTTGCAAATTTTATGTGTATGCTTACTAGTTTGACTAGTAAGTTGCCAATAACAAGTGACCACAGAAGGAGTGAAAAAAAAAACAACCTTGTGGACGGCCTTTGGCTGCTGAAGCAGCAATTGGTGACTCGCCGGAAGCAGTAGTTATTCTACGGCTTTCCAGCATCTCACCTATCTGCGGGTAGAGTGATCAATGCCTCTGAGTTCCATGGCTTTTGAGAGGAAATCGTTCTCGCTATTGTCAAAAACACATTCAATATCCAGGAAAGCACGTAATGCGATCTCTTTTCGGCGGTAGGCATATTTTATCTGCGATGCTAGACCCAAAAGGTGCCTTTCGTAGATCGTATTGATTTGGGTGCAGCGATTTACTTTTATCTCAGCATTCTCTAGAAAGAAAATTTATTAGTCTGTCTGTAGCTGAAAAAGCTAAGTCAAGCTTATGGGAAGATAAGATTTACTGTAGGTAGCTCACTACCTATTCCCTACTTTTGGCATAAAAACTACGTTTACCTCGCCCCAGGTTTATGTGATGTATCCCAGATTGAAACTGGATCTAAATAAAGCAACCATAGTTGGTAAGACGGAAAGCTCATCTTTGTGAATCAGAGCAGGAATATTTCCGTCAGTTTCCAGTGCCTTGAAATGTTTAAATGAGTTTATAGACACTATTTAAATTTGCCTGACAGATTGTTGGTTTTGTTATCGTTATGACAAAGTGTGTATTACTAGAAAGACAGCTGCAAGTTTATTCTATTGTTTGGAAAATTATCATGCAAAGCCTTACAAGAATGCGAAGAGTGCGCACATTTAAAAGTATTGACGCCGTCGAGGAAGATTCTAGTTCATCAATTCGTCATCGGGCGCATGAACTTGGCCTGTGTCCACTGACTTTGTGCAAGATTTTGCGAAAGGCTCTTGGTTAAAATGCATTCAATTGCTACAAAAATTGAAGCCAGGCGTCGTGATTTCGCCAAATGAGCACTTGAAAGTTGATCCACTTTTTTACTGTCAAATTCTGTGCAGGCTCACTTGAGATCCGGCAATTTATCGGGAAACTGCTGACTGTCTTATTGGCTTAGGCCAGCGGCGCAACAAGTAGTGTATCCCCTACAATCCAATGGTGGTCGCCGGTAGCAGCATGAGTAAATACTTACTTGTGCAAGATAAAACGGAAAGTGCTTTCTCCACCAGCAGCATAATACTGGCCTACACCGCGTCATAGTAGTCACAACTTCATACGAAAGGGATAAAAAATGTAACTAACTCAATAATAGCCTCGGATAATAACAGGTTCACTGTCAACAACTCTAGCCAACGATTAAAGGACAACGACCTCCGTGCAGCCGAACAATTAACAGAGGCGCTGGTGTGCTATCACGCAGATATCGACGCCATCCAAGAAGTACAGTGGGATGGGCCGAGCATAAGGAGTATGCAAAACTATGATAATTGCTATAGGGTCAGTTGCTTTACACAACAGACTTAGGCAAGAAGTCTTAAGCTTCCGACACGTGAGCGAGAGTCTTATGACAATCTGCACCAAGGGTAAGTTCGCTAACATAAGTCTAATATGTACCCCCATGCCCATCCCGTCATCAGGCAGAATAGAGCATCCAACTTACACGATGATACTCAAAATTTCCGTTTACCTAACCAAAACGAAGTAAGGATGGCAATACTTAAGCATAAGTCTAATAAAGCTACTGGACCTGACGGCTTACTGGCCGAAGTATTCAAAGCTGGATAAAGCTCAAGCAATCCAAAACGATACCCACATTTTTGTCGATATTAAGGCCGCATATGACAGCATTAATAGACACGGACTAACAGGTGAGCCTGTTTTGTTTTGAAAATGATATCGCTTAAGTGGCCGCCGTCATTTTTGATTATTAAAATATTTGAGCTCTTTTCAGGCGATAGGTTCTCCACTTCTTGACGGATGTTCCTCTTGAGGGCTGCCAGAGGTTGTGGCTTGTTCACGTGACTTTAAATGATCACTTAGAAGAAAATGGTGGTCAAATCGCAATATCAGACGACCGGGAAACGCCTGCCTTAGAATGTCGGGGTCATGTGCAGTCCTATCCATGTCTTCCAGTCCCAATTCATACAATTGAAAAATAAAAATGCATTGATCATTGGCCCCCGCCTTTCCAAAAAAAGATGGTCCAATGACTCTTTCAGCGTAAATCGCACACCATGCAGTGACTTCGAGTGGATTCAGTATTCGTCGATTTTCAGCACCCCAAAACGGCTGATGGACTGCCTGTACTTTATAGGGAAATATCTTCAAGTGTTTCAGCAAAATACTTGTACGCGGCAGAGAGGTGCGTGGAATGACCAATTGTGTCGCACGTCGACTGGTCGATGTCGACGGAGCCTCTACGATATCTTCAGCTTTGGTAGCGATAGAGAGGTACGAGGCTTTTCAGGGCTTGCTCGGTCCCATGTTATTCCAGTCTCTAAGAGTCGTACAGCTGAACGCCGCATTGATCGGCGAGTGGGAGCCGGGTGGCCAGGAAAATGGGCACGAAATGTACATTGCACCAAAATCACTGATAGATTGTTAATCAAAAACATCGTTGCGATATTCCTCGCTCTTCAGAAGTATACTCGTAGCATCCTATTACTTATTCAAACAAATTCTGATTTTGTTTGCTTCACAAATGTCAAAATCGAATTGACATTCGATGCGATTTGTGAAATCTATTACATTTTCTGATAGGGTCATACATTATGATCCACCTAACCTAATGAAACCATAGAGACTATCAACATTGAGTAGAAGACCTTACCTGCCATATTGTGTGAGCGTCTAAAACCCTTCTTCAATAACCTGATTGACCGCTATGAGTGTCTTTTCTGGCCAGGAAGGTCCAAAATCAAAAAAATTTTCACACTCCGGCAGATCCTGAAAAAACTAAAGAAGACCAAATCGATACCCACCATCTTTTCGTCGTTTAGGCCGCATATGACAGCTTTTATAGAGACGAGCTATATAGAGCCATGTCCAGCTTTGTCATCCCTGCCAAACTCGCCCGTCTGTAAAGAATGCCCTAATGCCCTTGATGTCAGAAAAGCTTTTAGACAAGATGACGGTCATCTTTCAAAAGTCTGTGCAATTACTAGCGTACGCCGATGATATTGATATAATTGGCAGAACTCAGCAAGCGGGCTATTACCAAAATGGGTTTAGGAGGAATACGCAGGATCGAACGTCAGAGTCGACAGCTATAACCTTGAGGTAGTAAGGACTTTGTTTATCCTGGCTCTGGTATCAATTCCGCCAACAAAACCTTAGAAATAAAACGAAGAATCACTCTTGCCAATCGCTGTTTCATTGGGGTATGAAGGCAGTTGAGTACTAAGGCCCTATCCCGAACAACTAAGAAGGCTTTTCGGCGCTGAAGCATGGACTCTATCGAACCGAATGAAGACATCCCCAGTCGTTTCGAGAGAAAAATTCTTCGTAAGACCTGTTCCCGTTTGCATTCGCGGGCTTTGAAGGACGAGATTCAAGTGCGAACAATGCAATATGAGCTGGCGGCATCATCAGGACGTACATATGTCTTCAAAAACGAAATGTCACCGTCTATGGTGTTCGGCACGGAGCCATAATCAACGATTTTTTATTTCTAAAATTACGTGTGACATGACCTCCAGGATATTTGGTTTGAAAATGCCAAATGCCGAGCTGACCATGGGGCATCGACAAGTGCGCACGCACAAGTGCACTGTAGACAAAAAAAATAAATAAAAAATCGCACGCGAGTGCAAAAAAAAACAACAACAACAAAGTTTACTGTGCGGGCAAAAAAGAAACAACAACAACAACGCGCGAGTGTAGTGAAACTGAAAACCATGTCCACAGTTCGGGCATCCGAACCTTCCTGCCCCTGGTCAAACTGTTGCTTGCACCCGGTCACTGCCGTTGCTGTATTACATTGTCATACAGCGCGTGCAGTGACTGAATGTATGTAACAACCGATAGATAACGGGCTGTGGGTTTGAATTTTGTTGGTGTGCTGTTTCCTATTGTTGTAAAGGCGTAACACCTACAACAAATTGATTCGGTAAACCAACTCTGAATTAGTACTTCACATGTGCGCTTAGTAACGTCGATCTTTGTGGTTTCTGTGTTTGTCCTTCTTTATAATGACTCGGGAATTCAGAGTGGATATTGTCAATATACGCGGGCTAAAAAGTAATCACTTTTCTGCGTACGTCCACGTCTACAAATACAGCCAGCTGTTTTGGCACTTATTGAAACCCAGGTAGATCCCCGCCCACACCTCTCAGATCACTCTGATCTGAAGCTACCTGGCTACGAACTAGTAGCCGAACTTCTCTCACCGCGGTCTCGCCATTTACATGCGTAGTGGTGTAGCTTACCAAACTCCACCATAATGTGACTCATGTTTCAATCCGGAATTCAATTTCATGTGGTTAAAATTCCATCTCCGTAAGCAAACTATCCACTCCTGCTTTATTTTCAGAAGCCCCTAACTGGACAGCAATTTGACCTTTCACGAGTTTGATGCGCTGTCTGACTCCATTCAAAGAATTGTATCCCTGTATCCTCATACTGAAATCGTTATTACGGGCGATTTCAAAATATGTACACAATTCTGGGTGGCTTCGATATTCTGGGCAGACGGTGTGTTGAGATCTTTGCTGCGTAAAATAACTTAACCCAGCTTGTAAATGAGCCTACACGAACACCAGACGTTGATAGTCATACCGCGAACAACCTGGACTTGTTTTTAAGTTCGCACCCTGATAAGTACTACGTTGATGTGCTTTCCCCTCTAGGCTCGTCGGACCATTGTGTCATATCAGCTAATTTCTCGTACACTCACCACACAGTTAGAGAAAAGATTCCTAAAAGAACCGTATGGCAATACGAGAAAGCCAACTGGAGCGGTCTTAACAGCTTCATTAGGAATTTTAACTGGTCGTTATGTTTCCTCGATAACGACGTAGATGCCGCTGCTGATATGACACCATTCTCTTTGGAATGAGAAACTTTATCCCTCATTGGATGACGAGTATCAAACCAAAAGAAAAGGCATGATACGACTCGAGCTATAAAGAAGCGGTCAGAGTTAGAAGAAGAGTTAGAAGAATATTTACTCGGTCCTTCAAAACCAACTCGACAGAGGAAAATCGAAAAACCGCTTTCTTAAGCGTGTCAAATTTCAATACGACCAAAAACTGGGACAAAAAATACTACAATGTCCCAAAGATAGTAAACATTTTTGGTCGGTCGTCAAAAATATTAGAAATTCTGCCTCATCCTCCATCCCAACGCTCATTTACAATGACATTCCAGCTGTCTGCTCTTTGGACAAGGCCAATTTGCTTGCTGCACATTTTGCGGTCAGCTCAACACTTCCAGATTGTGCTTTGTCGCCGCCTACACATGAGTGCGTCGAATCTTCAATGGGACGAATCTGTTTTCGCACTCGTGTAGTAGCAAAAGTTCTTTAATATCTTAACATAACATTCACAAATCCGCTGGTCCAGATGGTATATCTCCCCTCCTTTGAAGAGGGGTTCTTCCTCGCTGGCAAAACAACTGCCTAAGCTTTTTCATCAATTCTACTCTTTAGGACTCTTTCCGAGAAGATGGAAAACAGCATTTGTCCAGCCCGTCCCTAAAAAGGCGAATCTTCCTCTCTCTCCTCCTACAGTCCCATTGCACTAAGGGACTAATTCTTTCCAAGATCATGGAAACGCTGATAAAACGTCAGTTAATGAAATACCTCGAAACAGGAAAACTTCTTTATGACCGGCAGTATGGTTTTCGTAGCAACAGACTCACTGATGGCATGTCTCACCGAAAAGTGGAACCAAAGCGTACATCAATCTATCAATCTGGCGAAAGCAAGATAGTTGCACTTCATATTTCTAAGGCATTTGACAGAGTTCGGCATCAGGCTCGTTTGTCGAAAATGCGTGCTTTTGGGATCGACGACTCTCTTCTTTAATGGATTAGAAATTACCCTTCGGAACGTTCAATCCCGGTTGCCTCGGATGGTTTCAAGAGTGATATTAACAAAATAAATGCTGATGTGCCCCAGGGCTCCGTTCTGTCTACGACACTCTTTTTAATTTTCATCAACGATCTCTTGTCTGCTACTTCTAATCCAATATATTCCTTTTCTGACGACAGTCCTCTCTGCTGTTCATATTCGTTCCTGGACTCAAGTCCCTGCTCTTCGGCTGTAGAACGGGGACGGCAGCGTATGTTAAGCTCATTAAATTCTGATATCAACAGCATAACTAATTTGGGAACTACTAACAGAGTAGTAGTTGTTGCCTTCTATCATTAAAGCGAAATTTAAACACTCAGCCATTATCCATGACTGGCAAGTCATGGATGCAAGTGCATCGTCGAAACCAATAAGCTTTCTATTCGCGGTATGAGTGTCAATGACAATTTACGTTGGAACGACCACATATTCGATGTCGTCAAATAATGCTGCGAAATGTCTAGGTTCCCTCATCTGTTCGCAATATATAATGCATTCATCCGCCCGAAATTGAAGTACAATGCCCACACCTGGTCGGGTGCGCCCAAAACACCTCTGCACATGCTAGATAAGATTCAAAACCTTGCGATAAAACTCATAGGTGATACTAATATCAGTTAATCAAATGACACACTCGAACACCGACGTAATGTCTCGTGTCTCACTCTGTTTTATGGCTATTTCCACCACCAGTGCTCCATAGAAATCGGCAGAAATCAAAACACCCGTCTCGCTACGAATGCCCATCAGTATACCCTCAAGCCCACTTTCGGACGTACTCTAAAATATCGTGATTCGTTCCTAAGGCGTACAACTCGCTTATGGAATGCCCTGCCTAGCTCTTTATTTCCTAGTCATTATAACCTTCAAAGATGTAAAACCAACGTTCACCGGTACCTCCCTTTCCACCCTCCCTGATTTTTTTTCGCCCGCACTGTGTGCACACATTTTAAGGAAACTTAAATCTCTTGAGCGCAATGGTGAAACCATTGAGCTATTGAACGAAGTGTTCGAGGATAACATAACGCAAGAAATGGACCTGTGACCCAGCCTAAAAGGTTGTGTGATTTGACGTCGCTGGACTATTTTCTGTGGGGTTTTTAAGCCATTGGTCTACGCGGACAAGGCAATATCGTGGCCATTATTCGTGAAACAAAGCCTCAAATGCTTGAAAGAGTTATCGAAAATTGGAACAAGAGGATGCAGTTTCTGAGACGCAACGTGCTACAAATTCAAATAGAAATATTAATTATCTATCGAGTAAAAAAAAAATGTTACTAGCTGGAACCTTATTGGTAAAGGCCCAGAATTACCCGCGCTGTAGTACCACCTAAATAATACTCGTCTTACCAAATTGGCAGGTTGTTTCTGATCAGAGTTCGTTTCATTCACCAGAAAATGTGTTGCCACTTCATTAATGAGTGCGGTTGAACGCTCCCAAATAAATTACCATTACTACGTTGCTAGATTCAAGTAAATCTCCACGCTCGTACACAAAAAGAAAACCCTCAGCCATTTTGTTTACAAAAGAAAATGTGTATATTTTTATTATTTCTTCTTAAGAGAAATCTTAATTTAAAAATAAAATAATCATCAATAAAATATAAACAGAGTAAACATTTTCATTTTCATTTTCATTTTCAATTTAAAATACACAGTGGGCTTGGTGGTTAGGATACAATTTCTTTTATCATCTCATCTGTTTACCAATTAAACGAAAAGAAAGAAAAAATATTTATAATAATAAATCATCAACTAAAAACTAAAGCGAAAAAAAAAATATAATAATACAATCAAATTTACAAAATTCCTTTCCTCTTTCAATCGATCTGAAAAGAGATACAGGCAGGAAGGGGAGGAAAAATACTTAATTACACAAAAGATAAAACAGCAATTTAAAGAAATAGTTATTCTTAAATCGACAACAAAACACTTATTACAATAAAATAAAAAATAAAAAATAAAAATTAAAATACAATTTTTAACAAATACTAAAAAGAAAAAATATTTTGATACATGAATTTGTTAGATATTTTATCTTCAGACAGAGTAGTTGAATATTTTCATGTTGAATATTATGCGGTTAATTATTTCTTATTCTCATTTTCGTAAGAAAAATAGTTTTTGTTTTGTTTTATTTTTGTTTCTATCGAATATTTCTCTCAATTGTTTTTGTTTTTTATTAAATTTCTTTTGTTTTTTTTACGAGTTACGAGTACTAATATGACTAAATGGGTTTGCTGTTGTTAGTTTCTTAAACCTACTTCACATAACGAATGATAATTTTCACGTGTAAAAATACAAAATGTATACAATCTTGGTTATTTTTCAGTTTTCTTTTGTTTTTTTGCATTTGCTTTGTAATTTTATTTTATTTTTTTTATAATTCCGTTTTGCTTGTAAAAAAGTTGCTACAAAGTTTTTTTTGTTTAAGTTTAAGTTCGTTTTCTTAGTCAGTTTCTGTATATAAAATGGAAAAAACATTGCTTGTATTGTAAATTGTGCTTACAAATGTAGATTTAGATATTTTATTTTTATTTTTTCTTTGCATATCAGTTTATTTTTATTATAAGAGAATTAAAAGAAAAGAAAATACTAAGTATACATATTTTTACAGGGCACTTCATTCTGCGTGTTATCCTTTTTTATGTTTTACATTTGTGTAAATATTTTACTACTAAATTGTAAGACGTTAATTTATTTTATTTATTGTATAATAATAATAGTTCGTTAATTGTTTCATTGTTTTTTGTTACACGTTAGTAAGCTCTTTGAAGGGAAGCGTATGGAAAATCTCTTTTTTTTTTTTTGGATTTCTACAACCAAAGTTATTGTGCCAGGATATTTATAATAATTGACAAATGTTTGTTTTTTTTTTTTCTTTTTATTGTAGTTGGATACAAATAGAGTTATTGGTTTTTGTAATTCGTTAACTAGTCCTTTGTCTAGCTTTGGAAAATTGTATTAATGAGGCGTTGAAACTATTACGAAATCGAGCATGGTTAGAGACGTGTTGAAAAAATTGTTAAAATGTTTGAAATGCAAGAAATATTATTAATATAATAATAAGTTCAACAGAAATCACTGATTGGAATGTTGTTTTTTTTTTTTTTTGTGAATTAGTAATTGAAAATGCAAGAGAGTGAGAAGAGAAGTTTGTGGAAGAACTGAACCAGGTTTCAACATTAGAATAGACTTGAGAGTGTTCTAGTCAGCTGCAGAGGCATTCATTTTAAAGGAATGGTCTTGGAGCCACAAAGAAACGTTCTGACATTAAATAGCCATCCGCAACAATATGATATGCATTGCTAATAGTTGCTGTTGAATATTCTATTGCGAATGTAAAGCCATATGTTAAAGGCTTCTTAAAAGCTACAGACAAGGTATATATTTGAAAATGGTTCGCCATAATCCACTCGAACAAGATGTTATATCCGCACCTAGCAACTAGTCTCAATATAGCTAACCTGAAATTAAGTCTCTTTTCAGGACACTAATTCAAACCTAGTGTTCAGACTATTTAGAAGTTCAAATATTGATTTTTCTGGGCGTGACGCTTCTGAACGATACGATGAGGAATCCGTGCAATGAAGTAGATAACAGATGAGGCACATAAAAGGCTGTGCAATGAAAAATAGTGAGGAAAGCGCAAGAGTCAGAAAAAGGGGAAACAAATTAATTCATGCGAAAATACTCGATGTCTAACTTCATAAAAATCGAAGAGTTTTGCTACATGGCTGTGACTCTAGACCCCAAACGCAAGCTCTTTATAATTCCAACTCCTTGTCCAGCAATTGCTTAATGAAGATCAATGAGAACAGTAATAGGTAATACAAAGGATACTCAGATCTACAGTTTGGATTAACCACCTCGCAACTATTTCAGATGTGCACACACAAAGAGGTGGTGGGAAAGACAGTGCTGGTTACAAGTGTCAACGGACAGTAACTGGCGAGGTCAGAAGTGGACATAGGCCTATTTGTATTGTCTCAACCTCAAGTCAGACACAGGACTAATAATAAGATTTCTGGCTTCCTAAAAAGTCCAAACCCTTTATAAGTAGACGTCTATGGATAAAGGCAAATAAATAGATAGGACCCGTTGTTCCGTGATTGAAAGTAGTGGGTGACACTCGATTAAAGTACACATAGACGACTTTAGTGCGAAGGAAGACCTACCAAAGTAAAAAGAGCAAAATGCAAATCAGAATCAATTCGATATGATGTCTTAACTACAGTACCGAACAAAAAGTAAAGCAAACATTCATATCATAAACGCGGCTGTTAACAACAGTAAGCAGGTGTTGTCGGGAGTTTGACGTTGCAAAATCATCAATTTCGTATAATGTCGTTAACGTGGGGATATCAGTCGCAAGTTTGGTGGCTAGTATGCTCGGAAAACTACACCTCGGAAAAACCGCGAGTTTGCCAAGCAATTTACAGTCGATTCTTTGAAGATTGCCTTTCAAGTTACTGAACTACGCTAATGAACATTTGGACTTTAATGCATAAGAACAGATGGTTAGGACAGGATTTAAAAAATCAGAACTTTACGCAAGACATCCAGCAAAAAAACCTTCCACCTGTCCCATTAATAGAAAGAAGCGGCTGGATTTCGCGAAGGGTTTAACGTTCAAGTACACATAGTTAGGAGGCGATTAAAGGAGTCCAGCGTCCAGCAATAACATCTTTCATCCATCCCATTAATAGGAAGAAACTGGATCAAGCGAACGACCGCTTTCATTGAACGAGCGAGTACTGGGATAAGGTTTTATGAAGGGATGACGTTCGATATAGTGTCAGATATTAAGTTCTGACTATAAAACACGGGTAGGATCAATAAAGATTTGGGGTAAGCAAGCAAATTTTCATCAAATCAGATTCCTTGTAATGTTTAGTCTCTCGTCCGTGAGTGGGTCAATCGTGTGAAATAGACGGCCTGGATGAATGCCCAAGTGTACCAAGAAATACCGGAGAATGCTTCCTGGTTTGCGGTTAATACAAGAAATTTTATTTCATCACGATAACGAATGAAAATACAACAGCGAAGTTGGTGCGAAGCTTCTGGAAAGAAGTAAACGTTGAAGATTTGGAATGATCGTTTCAAACTCTCGACCTCAATTCGATAGAAAATATATGGGATCTTGTATTGTAGATCGGAAGATGAGAAAAGCAAACTCATCGAGATGTGGAGAGCTCCGAATGGGAAGAAATATCGCATAACTTATGGAGTTTGTAGTTGATTCAAATCCTTTGAAATTGCGTGACGATATTGGTAGCAAGGGATAAGCATTAAATGTTGTATGTAGGAAGACTCAAAGTGCATTTATAATGTTGAAGTTAATCTGTTAAGTAGTTTGGTTGGCTTTCTACTTCTCCGGATGTTATTGGCGGAGGTACAAGTTAAGCGGTTGCATTCAATGGACAATTGACACTGGTTCATGGCGCAATTGGCTTTACTTCCCGAGCTGATACTATCCATGCATCAACACAAAGTGCGAAGCAGCAGAGGCCGTAGGCGTTTCGTACGTAACGGCAATCAATATTTTGCATGATAAGTTAAGCTGTTATGCTGGTGCCGCGATTGCTCACAGTGGACAACAAGTGTTTGGAGTTTTGTAAGCGAAATCCGGGAGTTTTTGCGTCAAGTCGTACACGTTGATGTAACTTAGATCCTAGAGCCCTAGCGACAATCAAAAAATTGAAATTTTTCAGGTGAATCTGCTCCGAAGAAAGCAAAGCCGGTTCGATTGGCTAGAAAGTCCAATCGATTTTTTGGAATTGGAAAGGAATAATTTTCAAGGGCTTTTTTAAGAAATTAAGAACGATCACAGGACAGTATTGGAGTGGATTATTAGACCGATTTGATTAGAAATTGAACAAGATACGGCTCTATTGGGCAAAGAAAAAACTGCTCTTTCACTACGACAATCATCCGGAATCGCCATGGTCAATAAAATACAGCTCGAACAAGGAGCTCATCAAAATTATGTTCTGAAGAGTGTTTGACAAGTCATATAAAAGGGTTTAAAAAATTGCAAGAACATTAGAAAAAGTATATCGTCCAAGAAGGAGATCACATTGAAAAAAAAAAAAAACATTAAAACTTGCATTTTCATCCTTAACACGGGTTGATCCGCCCTCGCACTGTGCCTGGAGTCTGAAGTCTAAGGCCGCCCGCGCTACTACAAACTGATATTTGATTAATTTACTATTTCAATTATACTTTTAAAAGAAAAACAAGAAGTAATTTATAAATACAACATTAGGGAACTATGGTTTAAAGCTAGTGGTATCTTGAAAACTTTCGTGTTAAGCAAGCATACTCCACTCCTACAGAAGAAGAGCATATTAAACTTCTTGATATCAGCTGGAATTGACCAGCACACTTGAATGTAACTCAGACAGAATGAAAATGAATACGTTTTTAATGTGGACACTAGCCAAGTCATTTGAGCCACCACCGGGTGACTCGTAAATGCCTTTCTTTTTTACCTGCGATAGGCGGGAATGTTTGACAACTAAGGCGTTGTCATCCAAATGCAAAATTACAACACCATCACCAATGTTGCCCTAACCCAAATTGGAAAAACCCATTAGTACATCACTATCCAAATTCATACGCTTACTCCTAGTACCACTCTAAAGGAATTCAAACATCCCAACATGAATATTGCAATTAACATTGTTGCTACATAGTTTCTCTAACTTCGTCCAAGGACGAAATTGTTAAAACCTACATGAAAAATGGTGAAGTCGCACCTTCTTGTGGAAAATTCACGCAATATCTGTCAAATGCATGTCTGTCTCACATAAATCCTTCACAAATAAAAAACAATTTATCCAGGAACGCGCCCATAACTTATGTATGAGCTCACATCGAATTATGTCAACCTGGTCTTTGTTGGATCCCAAGTCTATTAAAATTTTTCAAATTCCATTTCAAGAACTGATTCTTTAGACAAGACAAGACAGACAAAAGGGCATGAAGAAAGCAATCACTCTTCAGCACCATTTATCTGGATATCTTCGTCGAAGTTCGATATTTCCCCCTCGTTTAACTTCAATCAAAAATGCAGAGGGTGTGTGAAAAAATAAGGAAAAGGGAAAGACCTTTTGGTTAAAGGCAGCAACTGAAAAATGGATTAAGTGTAAGTGCATTCCGAAAAGGACTGAATGAGTGAACGATTGATTACAGTTTCCTTTTTGAAAATGGAAACGATTTTCTTTTTTTTTTTTTTTCCTTATTCGGAGAGGGAATGAATGATCAAGTTTCAGTCTCGAAAAAAGAAATATCTGGAGGAGTCTGGGGGTAAGACAGAGAAGAACGGAAGAGAATTGTTGTGGATGATGCAGTAGTTCTATCCGTTGGGTCTACGTTTTGGAACCCCATTAATACAATTAAGTTGTGCGTGGCGTTGCATTTATCTTTATAAGTTTGTTTTTGTTTTTGGTTTTAATTTGTTTTGTTTTTCGTTTTGTATTTTTCTTATGGAAGACATAAGATGAAGTTAATAAATTAACAGCTTCCAGTGTGATTCAGGAAAAAATAAAAATAATAATAAAGAAATACAGAAGGGAGCATAGAGCGCTCATGAGAAAAAAATTTGATCTAAACAAAATTAACCTAATGGCACTTTAAAAATTAATTAACTCCTTATGAGTTTTGATTTGTTTTTTTGTTTTTTTTTTTTATACAAAATATCTACACAATTATGCAATAGAGAAATAGTTTTTTTTTCTTGTTTTTTTTTAAGAGAAAAAAAATAGTCCTTTTGTGCGAATGCTGATTGTTCTTTGCGTTTCGTCTTGGAAAAGTTTTAGAATTTTTTTTTGTTCATCTTTAAGTCATTTGTTGTGTTGCTTTTCTTTTTATTGCTTATGTAGGAGTTACATAAATTTATTTCATCGAGTCACACGTGATTTTGCTTGTTCTCTTCATATGAGGAATCTGAAATAGAAAAAAGAAGAAGAAATTAGATTTGTTAAGCAAGGAAAAGCATTTAAGAAAGAAAAAACGATTGAGACGAGACGGTCGATTAACGAAAGGATATCACAGTGAGTTGTTTCTTAATCTAGGAATACACATATGATAGTAACGTTTAAGAATTGCAGAAGCAGTTGTAGCGATTTGTAGGGTATTCATAGTCAGTGTTATATTCCCCGCAATCCTCAGGGCGTCTCGTTGAATATTAAGATAATACCAGAAAATGCTAGGAGCTTCCGAACTATGGAATGATTAGTTTTCTTTGACAATGTGGGATAAATGCAAACAGTGTGAAACATCGTATTGCCAAATTTATAAAATATTGCCACAGTTCCTTCCCCTCTGCGACTAAATGGAAAAAAAACCATATCCAGACAACTACACCCTCACGGAAGCAAACACACCACCTCGATCAAAAATTTTCCGCACCACACCACCGTGTGGCACTCCTATTGCTCCGATTTGAGTTCTGTTTTTTTTTGTTAAGTTGGTAAATCTGTTGTTGACATTCCCTCTAAATCTTACCGTAATAGCTTGACATTTGCAAAAGTTACGTAGCCAAGAGCACATCTTTCTCTGTGTGTGTTAGCGATTTTTTACAATTTTAGAAATGGATTTAAATTTGCAGCAACGAACTTGTATTAAATTTTGCGTAAAAAACGGATTTTATGGTGCGCGAACGTTGGAAATGTTGTAAAAGTGTTTCGGCAATGATTCTCTAAAGAAAACGGTCGTTTACCAGTAGCACGAACGGTTCAAAAGTGCTCATGAGTCAATCGAAGATGATGAACGCAGTGGCAGACCATCGACATCGAAAACCGACGAAAACATTGATGAAGTAAAGGAAATGTTGGTCAATAATCGCAAATTAACCATCAGAGAGATAGCGGAGGACTCGAACATTGCCTATGGATCCGTCCAAGACATTTTGGTTAATGATTTGGGTTTCCGTCGTGTAGCAGCAAAGTTGGTGCCAAAAGACCTCAATTTCATGCAAAAAAGAGACCGTGTTGACGTCACAAAAGAGATGATTTGCGAGGCTGAACCCGATCCCACATTCATCAAAAGGACACGCAATCCAGACATCAGGCAATTGAATGGCGTTCACCAAATGAGCCAAGACTAAAAAAAACTACGTCGTTTTCAGTAATAAAAAGAAGGCAATGCTCAGGGTTTTCATGGATTACAACGGTGTAGTGCATCATGAATTTTTGCAAGAAGGCCAGACAGTAAACAAAGAGTATTTTTTGGGCGTTATGAGACGTTTGCGTGAAGCAATTCGGCGAAAGAGACCAGAATTGTGGGCAGAAAACTCGTGGATTTTGCACCATGATAACGCACCGTCGCACAGTGCCATCATTATTCTTAATTTTTTGATGAAATATGCAACAAATACCATCCAACAGCCACCGAATTCAACTAATTTCGCTCCCTGTGACTTCTTTCTGTTCAATCGAGTTAAAAAACGACTACGGGGAACGGGGAACGCGTTTCAGCAGCCGAGAGGAAGTAATGGAAAAATCGCAGGAAGCACTGATGGACAATGTTCCGAGGATTGGATCAAGCGCTGGCATAAGTGTGTTGCAGTCGATGGGGATTACTTTGAAGGGGACAATAAACTTGTATTTTTAATTTTCAGATTAAATTCCGGGAACTTTCCGATGAAGGTGGTATATGAATACAGTACCCTGGCGAGCACTTCTTCTGCAGAGCAGGATGATCCCGAGGGGATAGAAATATTCGCCTTATAGCTCGATGTTTTCCGGGGAGAACAATTTTATGCTTTCGGGGAAAAAAATTTATACTACCAGCTAAAATGTCGGCACAATGACGAGAAAAAGTTTCGAATTTGAAAACGTTGTATAGCAATGATAAACATGAAAACATCGCTCGCTACTTGAACTTCCAAACGAAAACGTACAAAAGGTATTACTAGAGAATTAAATAATGGAACGGAGTTGCAATCATTTTGACAGCTGAACCCCTAGATAAGATTGTAAGAGTGGTAGCAATCTGCAACCGATTTATGGCCATGAAGCTGGTAAATGAACATGAAACTTCGAATATTGGTAGCGTAAGAATTTTTTTTTTTTAATTTTCAACGTAAGAGAGTTACACTTTTCCCAACGTTTTTAGCATTTTTTAATTCTTTTTATACGATTTCTCCAACTCTTCAAAATAGGCCGAATTTTTGTATCGAGCTAAATTTTTTTCCTGCGAGCAACGTTTTCATGTTGGGAAACAAAAAACAAAGTAGCAGGGAGCCTGTATAATAATAATAATAAAAGCACTTCTTTCTTTGCCAATGGGGCCGTGTCTCTGTCAATTTTTTTTATCAACTCTCTCCAATAATCACTGCAGTATTGCCCTGCGATCGTGCTAGTTTCTTCAAAAAGTCCATGAGGATTATTCCTGTTTAATCCAAAAAAATCGCAGCCATGACCTTTATAGTCGATAGGACCATGTTTGCCTTCTTCTGAGCACATTCGCAAGGAAAAATCCAATGCTTTGATTGTGGTCTCTGACGTGTAGTTATGGAAACAGGTTTCATCAACGGTGACGAATTGACGGAAAAATTCCTGTGGATTTCGCTTAAAGCACTCGCATCGGAAGTACAATTTGCATGCTTTACTTATCACGTAAGATGTTGATTGTCGTTCTGTAAGATATGCCTCTGCCTCTGATACTACGCATACTCTCGTTCGGGCACCGATGACCGTTTCGTTCGTGCTGCATTGGCTTCCTATGAGCCACGATTTCATGTTGGGGAACTAGTCACAGGATTCAGGTCGGGCGACTTGATAATTCACTGTAGTATTACCCTGTGGTCGTGCTTAGTTTCTTCAAAAAGTCCATGAGGATTATTCCTGTCGAATCCCAAAAAATCGTAGCCATGACCTTTCCAGCCGATACGACCTTCTTTTCTTTCTCCGAATCAGAATCGCTTGGTAAAATCTAATGGTTTGACTGTTGCTTGGTCTGACGCGTAGTAGTGGGTTCATAAACGTGTACGATGTACTCGACGCACTTCTGCGGATATCGCTTAAAGAGCTCCGAACACTGCCTCAAAGTTGACCGCCGAATTCGCTGGTTGTCCACTGTGAGTAAACTGATGAACAGTCATAGCGAGACCGGTGTTACGGTTGAAGGTTTGAAGAAGCGGAATTTTGTTTGACCACTGTTGGTAGAAAGAGCAATGGAACAAAGTAGGGCAAGAGACATTGTGGAATGTTGAAAGATGTCAATTGATCTGTCAAGCGCAGAGAAGGGCAGTTGACAAGATGTGAACTTTATGCTATACCTAGTTCAGGACGAATAAATGTCTCACGAGAGTGGATCAAGAGGTGCTCATTTTTTCAAGACCGGTATCATGGAGTAATATGCCATACAAAATTTCAGATTGATACATCGGTTAGTATTGATTTGACAGCGCTTTGTATTAAACGTCGGACGTACTCTGAAATGTCATGATCCTTTCTTATGTAGTACAACACGCTTATAACGGATTTTCCAATAGCAATGTTCGAGCTTTGACAATGTAGCGGCCATGTTAGAGAAGCTGTCAAATTTGGAGGTTGTAGTAATTAATATTGGGCAAATCATCATGGAAAATTACAGTGTTGGACAATTCAAATTATTAAACTTTACTATCAATAGGAGTGCTCAGTTCGAGCTACGTTCCGTGCGCCATGTGATTTTTACCTTTTCCTTTTCGAATCAAATGCTTCAGCAAACAATCAAATACCACGGGTACGTCGTCGAAAGGTGAGTTCTGCAGGATATCCGAAGAAAGTCAATTCATCGTCACACCCAAGAACTTTGCCTTTCGCAGACCTCAACTTTGCGAATTTTGGGTCTGGACTTTGGCCTGCACTTACGAGGGTAGTCCCAGAAGTACCCGACCTGACGTATAGATGGCTGTTGTTATTTAAAAAGAATCGACAATTGTAGAAAGTACCAACCTTTGTCGGCGCTATGTTGTTTAGTATTTCTTTGGAAAAAATTGGTCATCGTTGTGTGATACAATACTTTCATTTGAAAGGCCTCAATCCAAACAACATCAAAACGGAACTGCATTCTACTCTGGGGGAGTCTGCTCCTTCGTTTACAACAATAAAATATTGGGTGGTAGAGCTTAAGCGAGGCCATACGAGTTGCCAAGACAAACATCGCAGTGGTCGACCAAATGAGGTGAGTTCACCAGAAATGTTGCAAAAAATCCACAAAATGGTATTGGATGACGGCCGATTGAAAGCGCGTGAACTAGCTGATACGGTAGGCATTTCAAAAAGCGCTGTACCATATATCGAATGTTGACTGGAAAATTGGGCATGAGAAAGCTGTGCGGAAGATCGGCGCCGCAATTATTCACAATGGAACAAAAACAGCGCTGTGAGGATGTTTCAATCGAATGTTTGGCGAAGTTTCAATAAAGCCGAGGTTTTGCGTCGATTCATAACCATGGAAGGGGGTATCACTTCACACCCGAGACGAAGGAACAATCAAAACAATGGATTCAAAGGGGAGAATTGGCTCCAAAGAAGGCGAAGTCAGTTCCATCTGCAGCCAAGGTTATGGCGTCAGTTTTTTGGTGGATGAAATCCAGAAAAAACGGGAGCATTTGGCGAAGAATAAGGTTTTGTTTCGTCAAGACAATGCACCAGTTCATTCATCCGTCATTGCGATGGCCAAAAACAATGTGTTAAAGTTGAAATTGCTTCCTCAAGCACCCTATTTGCCAGATTTAGCCCCTTCGGATTAGTTTCTATTTCCAAATTTGAAAAAATGGCTCGGTGGTAAAAGATCTACCAACAGTAAAGGGTGGAGTCTGCGGTTGATGGCTATTTTAAGGAGGTCGACGATTCTCACTATAAACAGTTTATCGAAGCTATTGAACATCGCTGAACTAAAAGGAGTAGAGTAGAGTAATAAACATATTTTTCCCCAATTTTTTTGTGTTTTCTTTGTTAGGTCGGCTACTTCTGGGACTAAACTCGTACCTCTGGAGCAGTTGGAAGTGGACTCCGATTTCGAACGTGCCACATTTTTGGTATATCACCAAGCAAAATTGTTGCATTTGGGAAGATAACAATCCACATGAGACCTATCAGTTGCAAATGCATCCAGAAAAAGTCACTGTTTGGTGTGGATTTTGGTCCGTCGGGGTCATTGGTCCGTACTTATTTCAAAATGGACAAACAGTTACCATTTCTGTGGCCTGAATTGGATTATAGCGATCTCAATGACAAGTGGTTCCAACAAGATGCTCCCAAGTGCATTACAGCGCATGCAGCAATGGATCTTCTGCACGACAAATTCGACGCCATGATTATCATTATCTCGCGCTTCGACGATGTCAACTAGCTGCTTAGATCGTGTGATTTAACGCAATTGGACTTTTTCTGTAACCCTACGTTAAATCACCGGTCTATGCGAATTAGTCATAGACGATTGATGCCTTAAAAGTCAACATAGCTAACGCCGTCAATAATATATAACCCGATTTATGCGGTCGAGCTATTGAAAATTGGACCTCTTGGATACCGCGGCACACAAAATGTAATCGAATACTCTTCCAAATTAAACAAAATTAATGATATCTCATAAACAACATGTTTTATTTTTGAAGTTCGGGCGCCCTTAATCGAAAATCCCGGAAAATACCCTGCGGTGCTCATTATAACCTGCAAGCATTCAAAACCAACGTGCATCGGTATCTCTCTAATGTTTTTCTAATCATGTTCATAATCCTTTGTGCATTTGATTATTATTTTAAAAAGTTTGAAAAATCTCTAGCGGCCGCCATTTTATATTCCATACATAGCAGTCATAGTCCTAAGTTTAAAACAAGTTAACATTTCACTGAAATTCTCTACATGTTTTGTTTTATTTGATCCTTTACTCATATGCATGTTATTGACTAGGTCAAAATAACGTCAAAATTGACAGCTGTCACAGCCAATTTACACTTGTGTCTGAATCCATTTGAACTCGACTGTAAGGCATTGTTCAGTGAAGTTGTAGATGTCTTTATTATGCGCTAGTGCACTCTCCTCCACTCTTATTACTTGACCCTGAAAATTTATTTAATAATTTCAATTAGAGAATTCTCGAGGTTGAGGAAAAATATTTGAACTTTGTGTTTTCATCATCATTTCTCAGCATTATCATAAAACTCTACACACAAAAAGAAAACGCAGAAACAGAGAGCTACACTTAAAACGCAGGGGAAAAAAGGCATAGAAAGAAAGAAAGCAAGCAACGTTTTTCTTTTTAATTAACTTGATTATGCTGGTGGCTGTTGGCTGGTGCTGGAAGGTTGCTGGAGAACAACGGACAACAATGAATGTAGGCGACTCCACAGAGTTCCACATTAAAATTTTATGATGTTTCTCTGTAATTTTCCACCTACCATTTAGAGTTTGCTTTTCTCTACGACGAGTATTTCTTTAAGGAAATTAATCACTTCATGTTGCATGCAATATAGAGTTACTACTACAACCAGGCCCAAATGACTATATATTCGAGGCATTCCTAACCTAGCCGGGTTCATGTGGAACATACCCCTGCCTGCCTGTGAAACCTGCGACGTTGGGCTATTTCATTAGATGGATTGTTTTGGTTTTTTTTTTGTTTTTGTGTTTTTTTTTTATTATTTATCTTTGTCGGGCCTGTCTGTTTGTGCTGTCGTTTCTGTGTTTAGTGCTGTCATTGACATGTGCGCGACTAAAATTGTGGGTTTGTGCAGACATTTAATACATTTAACCATGCGTTACACCACAGCACGACCCTTGAAAATTATTATTATTTTTTTTTTTTTTTGTAAAACTCGTATTCCATCTTCTTCTTTCAGTCTCGTTATTTTGTCATGTGGCTTCTGTTCGATATAAATATGACTAAAGTGTAGCAGTTTGTTTGTTTTTTATTTTAGTTTTTAGCGCGATTGCGTGAGTCACTGTAATGTCATTCTAAAGTGATATTTGCTACGTGTGTCCGATGGGGGCTGTATGTGGAACTGTGGTAGGCTCTTTCCGAAAGACAAAGTCATGAATTTGATTCGTGAAGTTTGTGAGTATATCACGGAAGTGGGTTCCTCTACGAGTTCGGTTCACATGCATACGAGCACATAAATGGGATGGAAGTAATTTGTTTGATTAAAAACGCGAGATAGGGAAGAGCAAAAAAAGTAAAATTATTATTATTGTTCGAGAAATTGCTTTTGTTGAGAGGGAAATGAGTCGTTTTTTCCTTTTTTTTTTGTTTTTTCATTGAAGAGCGACCCTGGGTGGTATTCAAAAAGTTGAGGTGGAGTTCGTAAAACGAAAAATCATCAATAAATCACTACGTAATTAGATGGCGCTACAGGACATTATTGACCTGGGCCTCAGCCAGTAAGCCTTTCCAATTAGCGCGGTCCTCCAATTATACATTCAGAATTGGTTGAACGCACGCCAACTAATGCATAAACAAGGTAAGATGTATTTATTAACACTCTTACTTAACATATTTGGAATGGCGTCTTTATAATAAGACCACGGTTAAAACTGTGAATAACATGCTGCTTATTGAACGATATTAGGGGTAAAAATAAACTCAGATTAAAATGTTTATAGCATCCGAATAACCTTAATTTACAAGAGAATTATAAAAGTCTGTGCGGTCAATTAAAAAATGAAATAACTACTAGAAAAATAAATTCTATATGGCAAGGGGTGAATGGCAGGTAGTAAACAACATTCCGAATAAATCTTGCTTTTCGAAAAAAAAACCATCAGTCCGCGTGTGAATGGTTGTGAAGTATGTGTCATTCCTGACACATTTAACAATTACTTTGCAACGATAGCTGAGAATCTACAGGGTCTTCCGATAGGGAATTCCGAACTTTGACAGTTAATAGTTGAAGCTACATCTGTCAAATTGGCTGTCATTTATCCAGTTTGTTTTGCCAAATCACCAAGGACGGACATCGCGTTCAACAACACGTGCAAACGACAAAATTTTTTTTATCAAAATTAGGGTTCTGTTCGGGCAACATTCCGCGTGCTTCGCTCATTTTATGGTCGCCATAATCGTCGTACCGAGAGGACTATTCGCAGTGTTTTGGATAAATTTGAGTCCATTGGTTCCGTAAATGATAAACCAACACCCGTACGTCGACGAAACGCAAGATCTGCCCAAAACATCGCCGCTGTTAGTCAGAGTGTGCAGGAGAATCAGAGGCAGTCGATTTCGCGTCGCTCACAAGAACTCGGCCTTTCGCAGACCATAACTTGGCGTATTTTGCATCGTGACTTGTTCCCGCAACCGTACAAAGTTCAACTGACCCAGGAACTGAAGGTAGAGAAACAACGACATGTGTTCGCTGAATGGGCTCTGAAGCTGTTGGAAACTGACCCTAATTTTCGTCGAAGAATCATTTTCAGCGATGAGGCCCATTTTTGGATGAATGGGTACGTCAACAAACAAAATTGTCGAATTTGGGACGAACCAATCCATATGAGATCCAAGAGCGTCCAATGCATCTCGAAAAAGTCACTGTTTGGACTTTTTTGGACGGCGCTACGTGCCACACTGCTCACGCCACATTAGAAATTCTGCACGGGCGATGATAATCTCACGTAAAGGTGATGTGAACTGGCCACCGAGATTGTGCGATTTAACCCCGTTAGACTTTTTTTGTGGGGTTTTCTGGAGGCGCAGGTCTATGCGAATAAGGCACAAACTACAGCGGCCCTCAAAGCCAACATAACCCATGCCATCGGTCAAATTCAGTCTGATTTATGCGACGACAGAAAATTGCACATTTCGAATGCCCGCCACCCAGAGAAGCCGCGGCGGACATTTGAACGATGCTATATTCCATACATAATTGGCATCAATAGGCCTTTCAAACGAATAAAAAATTTCGATGATGTGGGATTTCTAAATAAAATTAAGTTTCTCAATTCTGTGCAAGTAAATATACTAAATATGCCCTCTACGCTTTTGTTCACAAATATTCCCTTATCTAGATAGTAAAAAAGTCACAGTTGGCCTAGCGTGAAGATAGGTGACATCAGACGTAAAGTTAAGTATCTAAATCTGGGTCTTCCCCAAGGCTCTGTTTTGGGACCTCTACTATTTTTGATTTACATCAATTAATTTTTTGGGTTAGATTTTAGAGGCATAGTTACTAAATTTGCGGACGATGTGCCTGTGCTTATGGCTCAGACAGTCTTTTGAATCTGGTTTCTGAAGTAAACTGGGAAGGGTAAACTTTATGGAGAATCCGGTGTTCTGAGCACAACCTAATTATAAGTTCGAAAACAAAAATGATGTTTTTCAATTTATCGCCGCAAAGTTTCCTCGGAACGGAGTTTTGCTTTCATATAAGTTTGATAGGTTTAAGCTATTATACTGCTCTTGTAGCCATAATTTTGTTTAATTTTTAATTTTGGTGGGGGCTAGTGCCCCCATTTATTTGGCTTAATTCAGGCTTAAAAAACTAGGACTTAAGAACCAATAATAATTAAGGTTTCAAAGCTAGGGATGGTGAGGGAGATCGAATTTGAGGGAAAGAGCGCTGATTAAAATCGAAAACGGAACGGTTAAAGTTTACCTTACGTAGCATACGAGAGATTGGTTCGTTAGAGCCATATGTGATGCGGTAGATTGGTAGATAAAAGAGACGGGGGCAACGTAGATTTCGAGGGTAAGTGTAAAAGAAAATCGAGTTGTAAAGAGATGAGCAATCGACTGAGCCTGAGAGGAGTAGGTGAATGATAAGAATGTCTGCTGCGTTCCTTCGCTCCTCAAGGTTAATGAGTTTGAGACGGTTTCGATAGGAAGGTAAGATTAGAAGATCATTCCAAGGTAGACCTCGAAGAGCAAATCAAAAAAAACGACGCTGGATCCTCTCAATTCGGGATACATGAACTCGTTGAAAGGGACACCACGCTTGGCTAGCGTACTCGAGAAGGGGGCGAACTTAAGTGATGTATAGTGATCTGATCACGAGCGGGTTCCAGGATTCTTTGGACCATCTTTTAACGAAGCCAAATGATGAGTTTGCTCTAGTCATTATCTCGTCAATATGCGAGCGGAAATTAAACTACCTGTCGCATAATATGCCAAGGTTGTGGGTAGACTGAACAAGGTATATAGGTTGGCCGTGGAGAAGCTAAATTCGGGGAGTAGACTTGTTGCACTTGCGTGAGAAGGTAATCGATTGACATTTGGTGACATTGAGTTCTAAGCAGTTCTTGATGCACCAAGTGGAAAAACTATTTAGATCTATTTGAAGGAAGCTGGAGTCGTGTTGTGAGGAAATGGATTTAAAAAATTTAGTATCGTCAGCATAGAGAGAAAGTGCTGAGTGGTGAATGACCTGTTCAAGATCGTTAATAATTAGGATGAAGAGAAGTGGATCAAGGTGACTACCTTGAGGAACACCTGAAGTGGCCAAGTAGGTAAGAAGATATCCATTTTAGCGAAATCAGTTCAAATCAAATCGGACAATTTGAACAGGATTAGTTTATGCGATATCTTGAAAAAAGTCTTACTGAAGTCAGTTGTTATAACGTCAACTTCTTTACCACTTTCTAAGGTTGAGAGAACAGAGCACACGCATTCCACGAGGTTAGTGGAAGTTGATCTACCTTTCAGCAAGTCGTCTTTTACAGTGTCTTCTGTTCCTTGACAAGGCATTCGTACGTAAATACATTCTAGCGACTGGCAAGTGTAACTCTTCATTTAATTTCTAATGAGGTGTCTGAATTCGAATTAATAACGAAGCTGAGGTTAGAAAAGTCTCTAATAATCTCAGTCTTAGGTGTCTATTTTTACGTTTTGTCTGATTCGCGGTTTCCCTCTTGGTGGTAGCATTCTTGTATACCATTTTTGGAGCATCAGTTTCAATGCTTACAAGTGCGCTAATCATAGCTCACTGCATTTTGATAATGATGTCAGTGTCATTAGCGTATGCAAGCATAATAGTTTTACAGAATTTCCAATAAATTTTGGACTCTGTTGCGAGTTTTGCACAATTTCCACAAGTTGAAAAAGTCACATGACAACGAATTACCTTGTTTAAGGCCCGTTTTAACATCATACATCTAGATGAAATTGTCTCCGAGCTTTATATGTAGAACAGCGTCCTTTCCCCGTCGTCATTCTGGACAATCTTTCCAGTTTGGCAGGAATGTAAAAAGTTGACATATGAGTACATAACTCTACCTGTATAAACATACATTGCTCGCCTGTCGTCTGTTGTCAACTGTCGGATCTGTTGTACCGGGCCTTGAATTCGATAAAGTCGTGATGAGTACCGAACTGGTTTTCTTGAACTCCTTCTCAAGGATCTGTCGTCGTATAACTATTTAGTCAACTGTGGATTCACCGCGCCTAAAGTTTCACTGAAAGTGGCCACTCATATCGGAATCACAAGCGATGCAAAATGTAAGCTATGTTACTTAAACCCTTACAGGAACAAGCATACAAGAACTTTTACACCGTGTACACCAATTCTTTTGAATTGGACAAACTAAGGTATATATTTATCAGGCTTACTTTCCTCTTCATAAGACTTTGTGTATGGTCTCTATTAAATCCTCGTCTGCTCTTCAGGGAGGCGACGCGTCCCGGCAACCCTGTTTGACTAAATTTTTGATATTGCTATTGGTCGGGTAGACCTTGGGTTGGCTTTGATCTCCACGGTTGAATTGTTTGTTCTACCTGACAGCTTAATTTGAGTTGTTCCCCCGTTTAACACTCACTGTACTCTAAGAAACAATCTCGTTGCCTTGGCACATCCTTCCTAAAAAACAGCGATTGGCAAGAGTGGTTCTTCGTTTTATTTCTAAGGTGTTGTTGGGAGAATTCATAGCAGAGCCAAGGTAGACAAAGTCCCTTACTACCTCGAAATTATGGCTGTTGACAGTGCCGTTCTGTCTAATTCGTCGATATTGTGTGTAAATACTTGGTTGACAGCATATACTTGGTTTTGCCCTTATTTACTGCTAAACCCATTTTGGCAGCTTCCGTTTCAATACTATCGAACACACTAGTGACAGCCCGCTGAGTAGTTGCACAGACTTTAAAAAAAATTGTGTCCCCAGTGATCACTTGTGAGTTCCGCACAATTCTTTCAAGTATGATGTTAAAGAAGTCATATGACAGCGCGTTACGACATCAAAGGTCTCGGTTAAGTGATTACCGACTTTGACGGAGCAGCGAGCGTTCTCAATCATCATTCTGCATAAACGGACGAGTTTGGCAGGGATGCCAAAACTAGACATGACTTCCAAGAGCTGGTTTCTATAAAAGCTGTCATATGCGACCTCAAAATCGATGAAAAGATGGCGGAGTGTGAAGATTTGGTCGATTTTGGACTTTCCTGGTCTGAAACCGCACTAATAGGGACCAACCAGGTTGTTGGCGAAGGTTTTCAGACGTTCACACAATATGGCAGATAAGATCTTGTATCCGATGTTGAGGAAACTTATACAAGGTGGGGCAAAAGTAATGTGATAATGTGAATTGACCACCATTTTGCTAGAAATGAAAAAACTGCGCTCCTTGACACATTCTTCTTACATGTCGGTAAAACTTCTATACGTTATTCTTGGATTATAAACTTTTAACATCTGCGTTCTTTTCTCTTATTCTGGAGAAGCCGATTTTTTTCTCGTCTCTTCTGCTCGTGAGGAGGTCTCGTCCTTCGTAGCAGCGGTGCTTTGTATGCTTCTTGTTTAGCGCCATGTGCTTGCCGGCATTCTTCATCAAACCAGGGATTTCTTTATGGTCAAACGCAGCACAGCACATCAGTTGGTCGTCTCTGATGGTACGTTGGTAGCGCTGCCACTAGCCTTGGGTACTCGATGCCGGCGTCATAGGAGTTATTGAGAGATTCCGGGATATGCGTTTGGAGGCAATTCTGGCGGTCACTTGTCATAGTAGTTCTTCTTTGTTTGTTTCAACAAGATGATGATCCGAGTTAATTTTAGTTGCTCGAAACGTTCGAAAGCAACACTTTGGCCTTCGTCCCTCCACTGTGAAAAAAATTTGCGAAAAGATCTCGGCCTACACCCGTATTAGACCGAAATGAACAAGCGGATGATCTTGCAAGAAGAGAAGGGCTACTCGATAATAGTGAGGTTGCTAATATTAAATCACTCTTTTGCACAGTACGGGGCACTACCGAGGAAAAAATCATAAAGACTGCCAACCTAAGTCAAATATTGAAGGACACAGGGTATCCAAGGCTCTCTGGTCACTTTTTTACTGTAAAAGATCTAAAGAGGCAATAAAATTCAACAGGGACATACAGACTCAAATTGTCAGATACGGACATTACCAGATTCTGCGTTGATCTGCAAGCTGCTGAGGACATAACACACATACTGTGTGAAATACTTTTTCGAAAACCTAGAGGAAATAGACGGCACGAACTTCAACGGCCTTCTTGGCTTTTGAAAAGAAATTGGACGTTTCTCCAGGGAGATTGTTTAGACGTTTGCGCTTTGAATATAAATTCAACTGGTTCCACAGGGATCACAATGGGCCTTTTTTGGTGTCTAACATTTGTGGGATGGATGTTATTTTCTAACCTACAGCCGTGTAAGATCCAGACAGTGCGGAAACTGTAGTCACGAGGCCATGACCTAAGACGGGAGTTCGCGGATCGGCCTCTTGAAGGCCAGCTTGAAGTCGCATATTTTTTTTTATTGAAAAATCTTGAAGAAGATTACTTTTGGCTCAACGGGCTTGTGACCAAGCGTGAATTGGCCACCGATCATGCGAGGTGACGCCACTCGATTATTTCTTGTGGGGCTGTATAAAGTCTTTGTTGTATGCTCATAATCCGCAACTATTCAGGTCATGGAAGGCAACATTCAGCGCGTTGTTGGTGATACAGGGTCCTAAATATTCAAGAGTGGAGTGGACAGCCGAGGAAGCCATAAGCTTGAAGTGGTATTTAAAAGATTATGTCATGAAACATTCTTTATAATGAATAAAGAATTTTGGTCCAAGCTCCTGTCGATACTGTTCGGGAAAAAATTGTATAGCTCTTTAAAAGACACGCTTTCGTTAAGTAGTCCCTATGCCTCGTAGTAAAAGTTAACCTTCACATAAGCTAAGTGCGGAGCCAACCCAGTAAAACTCTTGTTACTTTGGTATTGCGAAAGATCTGTCTTTCAAACTCTCAACTCGTAAGACCGCGCTGATGCCTTAGGAATCCATCCTGCTATTTTTTTTTTTTACGGCACTGAGGTAATGTCTGTTGAAATTATAACGCTTGGTCGCATAATAGGCTCCGTGTGCGAGCAGTGTGAAATTAGGAGAAAGGAAAACTACGAACGTTGTAAGCTGTACGAAGATGTTGATGTGGTCCCAAAATATGAAGACCGAGCGAATGGATGGTAACGCTTCATCTCACAGAGTATTCGAGTTCCAGTTTTTGGATTTGAAACGTGAAAGAAAACCGAATTACCAGGTCAAAGATCAAAGAGGCGCCTGGTGTGACGAACTGAAAACTGCGTGCCAGCAATCAAAAGGATTTGAAGCTGATGGTGTCTTGGTCAAGAATCCCTGAGGAAGACAATCCTCTGCAAACGTTGCGTTCCACCACGACAAGCTTTGTCATTCGAGAAGATTTAGATTTTTATCGCATCCCGTTTTCCTGAAACGAGTCGCGACGACTTTTCTTTGTTTGTTCCCATTTAACTTTGAAACCACTAAAATATTTGAAATCAGGTTTTCAGACTTGTGTAGCTTGGGTACTAGGGAGAAATATGAATTATATGTGATCTCAATGCACCGTCAGAAAGCTGAGAAATTACTTCACGAACCAAAATTCATTTCATAACTTTTTCGCACAACTGTAGTTTCACTTGCAAACAGCAACAGTCATCTGTCTCAGAATTAAATTGTTTTGTTACAAGATAATTGCACCAAGACCTGCTCAACTAAGCACCAGGCGTGTGGTTCCAAGCAAAACTACAAGTACAATCATAGAGTAAGCAGTAATGCACTCTGATGGCACTGGCACCTAATTCCTTAAATAGCTCCAACTACAACAACCACTCGTACTACAACAACAAACTAAGCTCAACTCAATTACAATAGAAAACGTGTCCCAAGTCAACTCCAGCGCTGGACTCTGTCGAATACGAATAAAAGTATTTTGCAATCAGCAAGCAAATTCTGTGTCAAGTATTCGACAACGCTGGAGAATATTTTCTGTGCGGTGTTTCTCTTTCTGTTCTCCATAGTTTGTGTGATTTTGTTTCTATTCCACATATAGGGTTGGTCTGGCCGTCTGTCCATCTGTCCATCTGTCGATTTGTTCCATTTGCCGACCGATAGAACAGTGCCAGTTATTGAGTATGAAAGTTAATTATACTTTGTTGCATGCGAATGATAATAAAGAATACGTACGTGAGACGTGGCTTGTGTGTGAGAGTGTATCTAAAGAATCTGTTTGTGTTTGGTTTTGATTTTGAGTTGTACGCGCCTGCAAAGTTTTGCGAATTATTTATCAACACTGCGAATAATGTGGAGAAGATTCAGTCGACCGGTTCCGTTAGAAACAGGTTGTGTGTGTGACGTTTTGGGCGATAAAGTTTTGTAGAAAAATTTCTCTGAAAGTTAAGATAACGAGTTTTATGATTTTTTTTAGTTTTTTTTTTTTGTATTTTTCTGTTTAACTCTTTTCTTTGTCTTTGTTGCTGTTGTTGTTGTTGTTGTTCTTATTGTCGTTTGGGGTTCCGGAATTTTCCGCAAACATTTTGTTTTACTTGTTTTGTTAAGAGTAGTGACATCTAAAGTGAATGTTGCAAGGTTGTCTCTTGTTGGTTGGTTTTGTGGATTTCAAATTTTTAACGTCTGTCAAATGGAGAAATTGACACAGTGAATCATGGAGTAGATGACAGTGACCTCTATGACTGAGTTGTAACGTTGCTACACTTTAGGAGAAAATCGGAAATAATAAAAAAATGACCGCACAATAATGACAAATGACAAATGACGAATGAGCAGTGGAATTTTGAAAGTGCACAAGATTTTGGGACAGATTTTGCAAGTGATCTACTTTAAAATCAAATGTCAAAGTGACAGTGGCACTTCCCTCTAATTAGGCCATGCATTTCGGAGATGTGTCAACAATGACAGTTTTTAGCTAATTGCCATTTCAAGACAGCGATAAATGGATTTGAAGCCAAACAAGTGACTCACGGATACAAATTATGTAAATTCGATATGACATTTAATTGATTATTTATGGATTTACGCAAATCATGGGAAATGTCTAAATGGGCTTTAGTCCGTTAACTCCTCCAAACCACTATTTAGTCAAATTAATGCTAAGCACATTCAATTTATGTAATTGCGAGTATCTCCCTCGTTAGGTTTCAAGTCGTTGATCAGTCAATTCAAAATCCAGAACAATGGAGAAATTTTTCGTGGCAGGTAGTGAATAAAGAAATGGGCTTAAGTAGAGTTACGTAAGGCAGTAAAAGCGGCACGCATTGATAAGAGTTTAAGGCAATATTGTCGGAAAAAAATATAACTTGACGTATTTCAGAAACATGGAGACGAAGCAAACCAAATTGGTTTACAAATTAGAATTAGGAAATAGGAATCTAAGTTGAACGTATCCAAATAGGTCTTGGGTCTTGGGTCTCGGCCGATTCCACGCTATTTTTAGGGCAAAAAAGGGTGACCGATTTTATCGTGGCAATTATTCATCTAAACCTATATTGTCCCCTTCAAAGTAATCCCCATCGACTGCAACACACTTAAGCCAGCGCTTGATCCAATTCTCGAAAGATTTTTTATATTCGGTTGTCCGCTTCGGTATGTCCATCAGTGCTTTCTGCGATTTTTCCATTACTTCCTCTCGGCTGCTGAAACGCGTTCCCCGTTCCCCGTAGTCGTTTTTTAACTCGATTGAACAGAAAGAATTCACAGGGAGCCAAATCAGGTGAATTCGGTGGCTGTTGGATGGTATTTGTTGCATTTTTCGTCAAAAAATTACGAATAATGATGGCACTGCGCGACGGTGCGTTATCATGGTGCAAAATTCACGAGTTTTCTGCCCACGATTCTGGTGTCTTTCGGCGAATTGCTTCACGCAAATGTCTCATAACGTCCAAATAATACTCTTTATTTACAGTCTGGCCTTCTGGCAAAAATTCATGATGCACTACACCGTTGGAATCCATGAAAACCGTGAGCATTTCTTTCTTTTTTGACTGAAAACGACGTGGTTTTTTTGGTCTCGGCTCATTTGGTGAACGCCATTCACTTGCCTGATGTCTGGATTGCGTGTCGTACTCATAAACCCACGTCTCGTCTCCAATAATGATCCTTTTGATGAATGTGGGATCGGATTCAGCCTCGCAAATCATCTCTTTTGCGACGTCAACACGGTCTCTTTTTTGCATGAAATTGAGGTCTTTTAGCACCAACTTTGCTGCTAAACGACGGAAACCCAAATCATTAACCAAAATGTCTTGGACGGATCCGTAGGCAATGTTCAAGTCTTCCGCTATCTCTTTGATGGTTAATTTGCGGTTATTGGGCAACATTTCTTTTACTCGTACTTCATCAATGTTTTAGTCGGTTTTCGATGTCGATGGTCTGCCACTGCGTTCATCATCTTCGATTGACTCACGACCACTTTTGAACCGCTCGTGCTACTGTTAAACGACCGTTTTCTTTAGAGAATCGTTGCCGAAACACTTTTCCAACACTTCCAACCTTCGCGCACCATTAAATCCGTTTTTTACGCAAAATGTAATACAAGTTCGTTGTTGCAAATTTAAATCCATTTCTAAAATTGTAAAAAAATCGCCAACACACACAGTGATAGAGGTACTCTTGGCTACGTAACTTTTGCAAATGTCAAGCTATGACGCTAAGATTTAGAGGGAACGTCAACAACAGATTTACCAACTTAACAAAAAAAAAAAAAAACAGAACTCAAATCCGAACAATGGGAGCGCCACACGGTGGTGTGGTACGGGAACTTTTTGACCAAGGTGATATTTGCGTTCTTTTGATGAAACTTTCCATGCCGGTTTGGCATGAATGGGACTAGATTTCAGTGATCCTGGGTATAATTTACACGTTCAAGGCTTGGTCGCGAGCCTTATTGACATAAGCTTTAGACTTCAGAAAACCACAGAGAAAGCAATCCAAAGGCGTTAAATTGCACGGTTTAGTCGGTCAAATTTGGCCCCCAAACGAGAATGTGCTATACGACTAGGAAGTGCTTCGTACAATAATGTCATTGTCTCAAGTGGTGTATGGCAAATAGCACAGTCCTGTTGGAAGCACGTATCTTCATCATTCAGCTGAGGGACAAAAAACTAGGTAATCACCCTCCTATACCGTTCCCCATTGACTGTTTGGACATTGTTGAAGAAAAACGCTCCAATAATTCCTCTGGCCCATAATTCACAAGAAAATAGTGATAAGTTTGGGATGGATTTCCTTCTCATGAAATGCGAGTGGGTTTTCGTCAATCCAAGTGCTACAATTTCGGCTATTTATTTAGCCAGCCAGTCCATTAGACCAGGATGAATTATTGCTTTGATTGGGATCTTTCAGTTTTTCGAAGAAAGATGGGTAAGCGCTTCAGTGATGATGTGGCTACAGTACCGGTACCCACCACATCAGCGCCGAGTACCTGCAGCCTGATGGAAGTGTAAGACGGACACACAAAGGTGTCATAGGAAGCGTCGCTGGGTGTTGTGTCATTTATGTCCAGCACACTTAAGTGCTTTACTTAATTTACTTAAATCCTCACACCCCTCGAGAGGCATAGAGCGTCAACGAAGCCTGCGCCGCATCTTGTTCGGATTTCTGCAATGCGTTTCAACTCACTTCAGTCTTGATCCTCTTCGACTGTTCTTCGCTCCGTTCTTTTGCATGACTGAGTGAGTGGATTCCACTGCATGGCATATTTCGCAATAGAGCCGTTTTCACGCTGCAAGGTGTGACCAATCCATTGCCACTTCCTCCTCCATATGGTGACGTCTACAGGTTCTTGACCCGTTCTTAGATAGAGCTTTTGGGTGGAAATGCGGTCCGGCTAAAAAATGCGTAAGATGTTATGTAGACGTCTATTTCCGAAGGACTGCCATCTTCGAGTAACAAACCGATTCTACATTGGATCTGAACAGTCTCAGCTTGGTTTTTTAACTGAGAACATTGCTTTCCAGACCTTTGATAGCATTCCAAAAGCAGCTTTAACTTTCTCGATTCTGTTTCCCACATCGAGTTCGGTGCCACCGTCGGCCGAGACGATGCTCCCCAAATATAAAAAGTTTTCGACTTTCTCGACATGTTATCCGGCAATGTTGAGTTGAGCGTCGGAGTTTTAAATGCTCAGGGCCTTTATTTTTCCCTCATTCATATTAAGGCCCACTTTGTTTGCTCCAGTTTGCACATTTTGTGACATTTCATGGAGATCCGCGTAGTTCAGGTGTTTGAGATAAAATGTCATTGTCCACCTCAATCCTTGGTTTCTTTCAGTTAGTGCTGCTCGAATTACATCGCTGATGACTACCGGGAATAAAGGCGGCGAAAGTATACAGCCCTTGCTGTATGGACTTCAAAGTCATCGGGCAATTACCACCCTCGTAAGCAGCCCTAATAATAGCTATAAGTTTTTCTGGGCTATCCAGATAGCATCTCGGCTCAAACTGGCGAAAGCCTTTTCAATGTCAATGGACAGTAGATGCAGCGGAGAACTGAGCTCGACCCATTGCTAAACAATGATTCGCAAAGAGTATCCACCCCGAAATCAGGCTATATGCTCTCTTATCCATTCTAGAATTATTTTAGCTATTACCTTGGCTACAGTTCCCACATTCCATTAAATTGCTCTTCTTTGGAAGCTTGATGATCATTCCTCTTTTCCACTCCTCCGGGAACTGCTCATTTTCCAACGCTCTAAAAATGAGCGCTTGGAGTAACTCTGCCGATATGAAAAAGCTCAATGCCTACCGCTTTATTTCTTTTGAGGGATCTGAAAGCAGCTACTATCTCTATTTTGCTGGGAGGTCCGGTTCGAATTCGGGAAATTATTGCTGAGGTACGCTCGTTGGAATTTGGGACTAAGACGCTGTCACCTAAATTATTTAGCACTAACGAGAAATGTTGAGTTGATTCTCATCCGAAATCAGCAAACTGCCCTCCAAAGTTTTCACTAGATGTTGTGTAGAACTCCGACCACCAGTAAATTATTTTGTGATGCTCTAGGCAGTCCTGCCGTTACACTTGCTAACTGCTTCTTCAGCCTTCGAGGCCAGTGCATTCATATATGAATGCTTGTCACGTCTGAAACTACGGTGTCATCTAATTCAGTTTTCTCTACTGCTGATGCCGCTGCAATCCGAGTGTTAAGTGAAATACGCTCATTGATCCGTCTCCAGGTATCTCCTGATAACCATGAGCTGTGACTTTTCTGCCTTAGACCGAGGTAGGCATCTGCCATAGATACAAAAACATACCAATGGTCTTCCATGTCTTCATGCGTTGAGCTGTTGATTATTTAAGTTTCTGTGGCTGTTGACGAATGTAGTACATAAGCGTAAGGTGATGGTCATACGACAATTCAACATGGGCGCCATGTTTGTTTAGGACGTCTAGGACGCAATTTTTGAAACGTCGACTTATCGCAAAATGGTCGATTTAGTTTGAATTTCACTCCCTGTCAGATGAGACCCAAGTGATCTTGCGGCGGGCACTCGAACAGAGTGCTTCCAATGACTTGCCGGTACCGCGTTCCGTCGGCGCATAGCATTGGATGATGGTAATTTTTCTTGCTCTACTCTGAAATCTAGCCGGTCACTGTATATGATGCAGTTGGTTGATGTTAGCATTTGTCCAACGTCGCACTCTCGAGCGCTTCCGCCTGGTTTTCCAAAGTAGAGCAAGACGGTGCTTTTATGGGCGAGTGCTATTCCCCAACATCCAACCATCTTATCTCGCTCAGTTCCAAGATGTCCACATTATCTCGTGAGAACTCTCGCTCAAGTTGGAAGAATCTGGCATTCTGAAGATCTTCGTCTTGGTAGTCGAGGAGGGTCCTAACATTCCAGATACCTATCGTTGCCGTAGTCAACTGCTAAAGGCCGTGGTATTTCGCAACAATACATTTTTTTAAGGTTGCGACTTTCTGGGCCACAGACCACCCGACACTAGACACTTCAGTGCTTACCAAAAGCATGATACCACGTCTCTCCCCTTGTTCTGAGCTTTGCGATTTCATTTTCCGTGATCCCATTGTGACCTGGAATCCAGACAGGACACCGTGAATTCAAGCTTCCGGGTGCGTTCAGTGAAGTCCTGCATTCTAGTGAATTGATCAGTAAGGTGTTAAGCTCCACCGGTTCAGTGCATCTAGAGCTAGTCAAACGTAACTATTGATGAAAGCCCCTACGCAATCAAGACTAACCGTTTTTTGGAGTGATTAAAGGAGCAATGGTCTTATCATAGACGTGCAGATCCAGAGGAATCTTCTCGGTGACAAGCTCCATGCCTTGCCGAAGGCTCTTTAAAACAGAAAGCCGACAGCGCCTGCACTGTCTTTAATGCGACACCATGATGACACCTAAGGAATAAGCTTCGGTGAAAAAACCGATTATGGTGGTTTTTGTCACTAGATGAGTCAGAGCAGTCAGCTTCTTCCTTCTTAGTTTTGAAAGTATCGACTCGAAGTCCATTTCTGATGCACCAATGTCCAGGATCTATAGGCATGACCCGACAGAGCTACATCATTTGCTAAAGTGTATACGTTTAAACTGTTGAGAGCGTTAAACAGAATGACAACCAACATACACCCGTGATCAATTAAGATTCTCTTCAGGGTTGAGAGCAGGCGATCTATAATTTTTTGCAGCATTGTGGAAATATTCCATCGGTGCCAGACGACTTGAAGCCATCAACGGAGACAGCAACTTTCATAACCTCGCCCATCATGAGGTTGTATTATTCAGTTCACTTTCAATTCCAGTGATATGAGCCAGCCAGTGACCCAGTTATGGTCTGGTTACCTCGAAAGTGAGTTTCGATAATAACGCTGAGTGTATCTACTTTCGATTCAGTGTAAGCTTATTTTCTCTACAGTTCAACGAAACTTTGATTCTTCCTTTGGTTTTCTTTTATGGTGGCATCGTCATTTGACTTCCTCTAGTGCCCACGTGCGAAATGATATGCCACATCCTAAAGTTATAGGTGACCATTGAGGAACTTGCGCTGGGTGTCGTTTTCGTGAATAGTATACATATGCACACTCTGATAAGGGGGTTATTAGGTTGTCAACCAAGACTAACAGGCGTCTTATATGCTTGGTACTAAACTTCAGGAAGTTAGGGATTTGGATGTGGTGGTCGAATGATGTCCACGTTGGCATGATGGTAATGACACCACTAGATTTCTGCACCTGATTCGCAATCTACAAAGGCTGTGGCAGTCTTTTGCTGTAACCAACCACATTCGCGGCCCACAATACTGTTGCTGTATCTTACCTCGACACCAATGGGTACCCGTACGTTTGTAGATGGATTCGATGAGATTACTCTTTTCAAGAGATTGTCTTTCAACTGTGTGCTGACGATATTCTCCTTTTAAATCGCCCAGTGCGGCCTTTTATGTCGTTTACATTTGAACACTATTTGAAAGTTTCTTCGAGGAAATCTTAGAAGCAAGCTCGGGTAATGTCTGTAATGTCGCGTTTGAGGCTTATGTTGGCGGATCTGCCCATTATCTGGATTGTAATCATACGTTTACTCACATGCCTGTGATTTCATGCCCAAGTCTGCATTTTACCTTGCCCTAGCCATCGGTCTATCCCACAATATTTTTCGGACGTTTTTTACGTTCGGGGTCTCTATTGTTGGGGCGATTATCCATGTGCAAATAGCCCGGCGACATAACATCCAACCTGGAAGAACAAGTCGAGCCGGACTCCTCAAATGCGTGGATGTAACGTAGCGCATCAGTAGTGGCATATGCACTGAAGCACTAGCAGTGTTGCTACTGATTTTGTACTATTGTTGTTGTTGCCATAAATAACTGATTTTTCGAAATTTCTACACAAACTCAACTGTCAAAGGCTCCTGTGATTGGCAAACGTCAAATTTTCTCACAGTGCTGCTTCTGGAATGAACGGGTGGCAGCTTTAATAGAACAAACTCTGGCTGTGATGAATCTAAAGAACACGTGGTCACACTGGGAAAAGGCTTAAAATTCATACAAAGAAAGAGTCACTGACTGACGCAAGTGCTACGGAAATTGGGACTTCAGATACTTTGGCGGTTTTTCAAAAATTAGCTTAACGCATCGCTAAATATCTTTTCGTCTCGTGATTGTTTAGTCCCATTGACTCTGGGATTAATTATGCTGGTTAACGACGATAATTTGTTGCACTTACTCGTAATGCTTCTCATACTTTGTTCCAAGGTAACACTTATGCCCATTTGTAACCAGGACAAACGTCTATTGATGTCTTCACACCATCTAAAATTCCCTAAGACCAGTTAATAATCAATAAAATGGTTGAGATTCAACCGTGACGAGTTAGACGTGGCAACATTCTACATGTACCTATTTCATCAATGTCTTCGTATACGTCGCTGCTGTCCATGGAACACAATTATTTTAATTGATTTCAAACGACAAGGATTTTTTGACGCCCAAAAGTCGTTAGAAACATCCTGATCTGTTTTGTCTTTGGTTTTATTTGGTTTTGTCTTCTCTCTCTCTCTCGTCTGATTCGTAAAATTGCTGGGTGAAAGGCAATAACGTCAGCTAAATTCGTAGTTCTATTCCACTCCAGTGGAACAGGTTCTTTTGCTGATCTCTAGAAAGTAAGTGTACATACTCGTAAGCACAATCCATTTTTAGTGGTCGTAAGTGGCGCCGCACAAGCAATTAAACCTGAACACGAGTACGTATACGAGTAGTACATATACAATTTTACACATTGTCTTAAATGGCAATGTTAGTACTTGGCTAAGGCTACCGTAACATTTGTAAATTGGACGTAACTGGAAAAGAGGTTCCACCATTTGAATTTTGAATAGAATAGCTGACGTTCCGTACACAATTGACCATTTGATTCTCTTGCAAGAAAAGTTGTCTTTTCTAAATAACTCCCAGTGCCAGGTTGTACTTCAGACTTCAGTTCGTAGTGACTTCTCGTTGGATAAGTGCACTGATGACCAGTGGAAGTGGTAGAAGAGTACAACGTAATCGTACCTCATATTAAGTTTCATTGTTTCCTGACACCTCATGTATCCTTCTGTTCGAAGACTGACTTTGTAGTCCAGTTGACATCAAGGATTAAACTTCCAATGCTCATTGTTTAAGACACCTTCATTCGGAAGCACTCGATGGGCCAAATCGTCGTGGTGATTTGAAACCAATTAGAAGAATTTGTGGCATTATATGGGCAGTGTATCTATCCATAAATTCCTTAGCGTTGTTACAAACAGTGCTAGTTCCCTCATTTGCTGCCTTATGCGCCTTTTACGCAGATGAGGAATAGTTACTATTCTTCAATGAAAATCATTTTCTTAAGAAGGCAGCTGTCTTTGAAGCGGCACTCCACAGGTAGCCCCGTATACGAGGGTTGTTTGATAAGTACCCGTGTTGGAAGATAGGTGGCGCTACTGAGCCAAAATGAGTACACCATCATTTAGTATAACCTCTTTTAGCCCGCCTGTCAAAATTTGGTGACAATCCGACGTTTAGATTTGTTTTGACACCTTTCCGGCCGAAGGTACGGTCTTCGCCTTCTTTTGGAGCACGTTCAAAGTAGATCTCTCACTGATGTATTGTCAAAATTTCATGATATTTGGACGAATAGGAGCGGAGTTATTGCGTCTGAAGTGACAGTGTCTTTGTGCCATTGGTACAATACAAAAATGAGCATCGAACTAAAAATTCCTCGGAATTCAACATTCGAGGGACATCATCAAGGAGGTCAAACAAAAACAAAAGCTTCCTTTACAACATTGTGACTGGTGACGAAACGTGGTATTTCCAATATGATTCCGAAACTTAGTGCCAAGTGGAAGGCGCAAAACGAGCCAAAATCCAAAAAAAATCTTGTTTGAAGATGTCCAACGATGAACAGTGAAGACAATGTTGATTTGCTTTTGCGATTCCAAGGGCATTTTCCACAAAGAGTTCGTTCCACCGGGCCAAACAGTTAACGCACAATTCTATCTTGGTAATTTGAAGCGTTTGGTGGATCGTATTCGTAGTATTCGGCCAGAATATCGCGCAGAAAGAATTGGCGTTTGTTGCATGATAATACGACATCTTAACGATTTGACCGATTTTTTTTGGCTAAAAATCACAGTTTAACTGTCAAACGGTCGAATTTGTCTGATTTGGCACCGTGCGACTTTTATCTTTTCGAAAAAATGCATTTGCCGTTGCGTTTTGTGGATGTACAATAGAAGCCATCCAAAAGGCTTGCGCCGGCATCCTGAAGAACGTCCCGGCCGACGATCTAAAACACTCGTTCGGCATGCTTTTAGACCGTACAAATGGTGTGGGATCGGAATTAGACTACTCGTACTTTGAATAAAATAAACTTTTTGTTGTACTTGGGCTTATTTACTTTACTAGAAGGAGTGAAAAGTGATGTTTTTTTATACTCGTATTATTCAATATAGTCCCCTTTTAGTTTGATACACTTAACACATGGGCTGAAAAGTCCGCGCCGTTTCTAAGAGAGGGCACCACTTGAATTAAATCCATACCATTTTCAGTTAGTACCAACCTTCAAAAGATACGTGTATAAATTTGACAGCTGTCGGACGATTAGTTCTCGAGATAAAGCGTTGCGAGTGAAGCAACTTTTGTTATTGTGAAAAAATAATGGATTCAAAGAAATGGCTTGATAAATGTTACCCGGACTCTGCACCTTGCGAACGAACCATTCGCAAGTGGATTGAAAAATTTGAAAGTGGTCATACAAGCACCGAAAATGATGCACGCAGTAGACGTCCAAAAGAGGCTGTTTCAGATGAAAACATCAAAAAAGTCCACAAAATGATTACGAATGACCGTAAAGTGAAGTTGATCGAGATAGCTGAGGCTCTGAAGATACGAGGGCGGATCAATAAGTCCGTGACTTTTGGATTAAAACAGATTTTTTGATAAAAAAATAATTTTATTTTTCAACTTAGTCTCAGTTGAGCTCTATACACTTTGTCCAACGCTTCTCCAATTTTTTTATCCCTTCCAAAAAAAATGATTTGTCGAGGTCCTCAAAATGACGAGATGACTTCATCATTGGAGTCAAATCTTTTTCCACCAAGCCATTTCTTCAGGTTTGGGAACATGAAGTAGTCGCTCGGAGTCAAATCTGGAGAATAGGGTGGATGAGGGAGCAATTCATAGCCCAATTCATGGATTTTTGCCATGGCAACTGCACATGTGTGCAACCTTGCATTGTCTTGGTGGAAAAGAACTTTTTTCTTGGCCAAATGAGGTCGTTTTTTTTTCAAATCGTCATTGAATCGGTCCAATAAGTTGGCATAATATTCCCCATTGATTGTTCTTCCCTTTTGAAGGTAGTCAATGTGGATTATCCCGCGTGCATCCCAAAAAACAGTCGCCATAACTTTATTGGCTGACAAACCCACCTTGGCCTTCTTTGGCGCCGATTCACCCTTAGAAACCCACTGTTTTGACTGTTGTTTGTTCTCTGGTGTGTTGTGATGGATCCATGTTTCGTCCACGGTTACAAAACGGCGCAAAAACTCCTCCATATTGCGATTAAACAACGCCAAACCTTCCTGTGAAGTTGTTACACGATTGCGTTTGTGGTCGACTGTGAGCAAACGCGGCACCCATCTTGCGGAAAGCTTTCTCATGCCCAAGTGATCATTCAAAATTGAAACCACTGAGCCATGCGAGATCCCTACGGCTTCCACAATCTCTCGCACTTTCAATCTTCGGTCGGCCAACACCATATCGTGAATTTTTTCGATTGTTTCGGGTGTAGAGACCTCAACTGGGCGTCCAGGACGTTCGGCATCTTCAGTGCTTGTACGGCCACAACGAAATTCAGTAAACCACTTTTTTACCATTGAAATCGATGGTGCAGAGTCCCCATAGTATTTATCAAGCTTAGCCTTGGTCTCGGTAATGGTTTTTTTTCGCAAGAAATAATGCTTAATAAGCACACGAAATTCACTTTTTTCGATTTTCTCCTCAAATTAGTGAGTAGTCTGATAAAAATAGCTGTCAAACACAAACTAACTGACGCAGCAAGTTTAAATTTTGACAGGAGTCAACTGACAAATGCCTGTTGACAGGAGCAGTGTTGCTGTTTCAGTAAAGAGGTCAGAAATTCAAAAATGCACGGAATTATTGACCCGCCCTCGTATCAAAAGAGCGTGTTGGATATATCATACACAAATATTTGGACATGCGAAAGCTCTGTTCAAAGTCGACTAAAAACAACAACGTGTTGATGATTCAGAGGAGTGTTTAAAGCTGTTCAACCGCAATAAAGCCGAATTTTTGCGTCGGTATGTGACAATGGATGAAACTTGGCTCCATCACTTCACACCAGAGTCAAGTAGGCAGTCAGCTGAGTGGCGAGCAGGCGACAAACCTCGTCCTCGGCTGGCGAGATTATGGCATCTGTATTTTGGGATGCACATGGAATAATTTTCATCGACTATCAACAGCGACTATTACATTGCGTTGTTTGAGCGTTTGAAGGACGAAATCGCAGAAAAACGGCCGCAGTTGAAGAAAAAGAAAGTGCTGTTTCATCAAGACAATGCACCGTGTCACAAGTCGATGAAAACGATGGCAAAATTGAATGAATTCGGCTAGGAATTGCTTCCCCACCCACCGTATTCTCCAGATTTGGCCCCCAGCCACTATTTCCTGTTCGCAGACCTCAAAAGAATGCTCGCCGGAAAGAGATTTAAGACCGATGAAGAAGTAATCGCCCAAAAAGAGGCCTATTTTGAGGTTAAACCGAAATCGTACTACAAAACTGGTATCGAAAGATTGAAAAATCGTTTCAATCAGTGTATCGCCCTCGAAGGCAACTATATTGATAAATAAAGTTGAATTCTGCAAAAATTTTGTGCCCATTTTCAGCCCATGTGTTATTCCAGCGATTTTCCAACTTCTTGATCCCGTTCGAAAATTAATTTTCTGGAAGGTCTGCAAAATACTCCTCCGTGGCGTCGATGATTTCCTCGCGTGAGCTGAATTTTTTATTGATGAGCCATCTTTTGAGGTTTGGGAAGAGATAATAGTCCGAGTACCAATCGACGCCAAAAGTCCGCCCGATTCCGCATCAGCAAGTCCAAACACTCTTTCGAAATGCTCTCGCGTTCGTGTTTTTGGCCATTCGCGGCACCCAGCGGCAGGATAACTTTTTCATATGCAGAATATTGCCCAAAATATGGCGTGTGCGCTCAGTACTAATCTTTGTGGTATCTGCTAGCTCGCGCACCTTCACTTTCCGGTCAGCCAACACCATTTCATGTATTTTTTTGACATTGTCCTCTGTAACCGCATCGGAGGGCCTACCGCTGCGGACTTGATCGGTAGTGGAGTTGCGGCCACCACGAAACTCTCAAACCAATATGTGACGGTGTAGTCTAACGTTGCATTAGCCCCATTTATCCAATTTTTCTTTTGTTTCCTTCGCCGTTTTGCCTCTCAAAAAACAATGTTTTATGAGAGTATGCAAATCGTTTTTGTCCATACTCAACATGATGCCAAACACATCAACAACAATCAGCTGTCAAAACAAAACTAAAGACAGTATCGCACTGAAATTTGGCATGTGTGCCTAAATATGAACGGACTTCAAGGCACCATAACCTTTTTTGCAGTAGCAGCGCATTCTGGCGGTCAAGGAGGTCAGTTTTCTAGTAGAACGCACCTTGTAGTCAGTATCCTTCGCCTCAGGGGTTTTGCTTTATATGGCACTGGTAGCATGCACATACCACCACTGTTCTCCAATTCAGGTAATGGCGTCGCTAGGTGAGACCCAGCACACTAGAGCATTTCAAATTGCACTTTGACAGTGTTTTCAAAGGTTTTCAGGGCTTGATATTGGAGGCATTGAGTGGTTGAAAGCAATGTGGACAACGAAGTTCTTAGTAACCTCTTGCGTCCGCCTCTAAATTTCTCTCAGTTCCAGAGGCCAGCAAGCATATCACAGTCTCAACTGCAAGTTGAACAATTTTTTCTTTTAATTTAGAATGCAGGAAACACCTCGCCATTAATATGGTAATCGATATCTTCCTGCCACATTTTTGCTTGCTTTATCATTGTTTGCAAATAAAAGTATTTCAAATGCAAAACTCGAATGTTAACACGCTTTTTAACATTCCTAACCAAACACTACTGTCGCTTGTCATACAAGCAAGGGAAGTCCCACCCCTAGTGCGCATTAGACAACCCTTGAGCACTCAATTCAATTTTTTTTTTATTTTTTGTCGTGTGTTACGAGTACGCGTGTCGAACGTGAGTCAGCCCAAGTGAATCTTTTATACCACGTTGTATTGGTAAAAAATCACAGGAAAGATAAATTAACATGCATTGAGAAGCCATTGAGTTATAAAACTTTCCACAAGTACCAGCGATTGCTGTAGGCAGCCTTAAAACAGACCTTAAACCTGGACTGTCTTGTTTATAAATTTCAAACTTTCTTTGAAAAAAAAAATGTTGCAACTATCAAGTGTGGTTTTATAACTGCCGTCGAAATGAATCACCCACTTAACCACAAAACCACTCGTAAACCTAAACGAATACGAGTATCTATATCTTACACAATCGCCTGTCCAAGCTCAGTCATTTTTCACCTCAAAATCGATGATGATGATTCCTTCTCTTCCTCCAATCGAATTGAATCGAATTGAAACAAGTTGAATGGAATTTCAAACAAAGGAGTTGGCACAACTTTTGTATCCAAAATTAGCTGGAGAGCAAAAAGATGAATTCGACTCCATGTATGGCAGCAGAAGTCTGCGCGAGTCTTTGTTTACAGAAGAGTATCTGCGTCGATGTTATTTGTTCCTCGAAATTTATCGGATGGATATCCTTTCCCCCATTACTAACTGGATATGCAAATTTTCAAATCCACGGATAGCTTGTGACATTAAAAGTGGTGCGCAATGAAGTTTCCCAGTAATGAAAAATTAATGAGAACAATTAGGCGAACTTCACAGATAATCGACAATCCGGAGATGTACGAATAGTAGGAGTATTCGCATAAAGAATCAGAACAAGATCATCGTCAGACCTCACCCACCATGGGAAGTGATAATTTCTGGACGACCCTAATGGAGAGAGCTCATTAGGGGGAGCGATTCCCTTTTTCAAATAAACTGAACATTTTTATTTGTGACTGGAATGGGAGCAGAGGGTAGCGCTGGGAGTAGGAAGTTGGGTTAACAACAATTATTTGTTCGTTTATCTCGAATCATTGGTGTATGATGGGCTCTTGGATGCTTGAGTGCTTCTTTTAGTTGCATCTCCGACTTTGTGAGCATCTAAATATAGACAAGCAGCAACCCTTTCTTGTAGTGTGAGAGATTTCACTTTAACGCGGGTAATAATAAATACCAGTACGAGTGCAATGTATCTGTAGTCAGTACTGCGATAAATCCGAGGGCACAAGTACTTCTATTGATAAAATATCATTTCACTTCGGGGCAGGCCCCATTCCCGCTTAAGTACGGTCTTGACGTATGAGTTGTGATTTATTTTTTATTTTCAGATTATTTTTTTTTGTTTTTTTGTTGTTTCGTTTTCTGTTTTTGTGATTTGAATTTAAATTCTACTTGGCGCGGTTGGAGTTGTTCCAGCGTTTTGTTCAGTGTTATAGTCTAGCCGGGGCATAGCGATAAAATGGAATACTTTCCCGTTTCTGCCATGTCATGGGCGAGAGACCTTCCCTGTTCTGATATATGTATATGGTACATATGTGGAGTCTTTTCGGTGGGCTTCTGGGGGTTTTGGGGAGTGTTAATTCCGCGCACTAATGTGATTGTGTTCTTTTGTTTTGCTTATTTGTTGCGGGATTTGGAGATATTTTGTGGTTTTGTTGGAATGAAGTTGCATTGCGGCAACGGAAATTGCTATGATGTGGGATTCCTTTTTGAGTTTTTTTTTCTTTATACTTTCGTCATTGCCAGATACGAGTACAGGGGATGGTTCCCACAAATGCGAGTCTGTTTGATTTTCCTGTTTTATATTAAGTTAATGCACTTTGTCAGGCTTTATAGTGACATTCTACAGTGTACATAAAGTGGGGTAGGACAGGAATGTATGAAGCAAAAAAAAATTAAAAATTGATCTACAAATACAAACATATGAAGGTTTATGGTTCTGTGAGATTTTCTGGTGATTCTTTGGAACTTATTGCAATGTTTTTTGTTTTATACATACGGGTATATGAGCCTTACTAGATAAGGTGACTTATCGCGGAATTCTTCGGAGATTTCGCGCCATTTAAGCTAACCCACATTAACTCTACATGCGATGTCGTCATCGCAGTGTCTCTTGTGATTTACGAATGAGATCAAGAATTTAAATTGTTCGCCCTTCGGCATGATGACTCCTATAAAATGGGCGCGAGATAAAAATTTCGAGCTATTTTCTTTAAATCAAGAGTTCACCACTAAAGAATTGACTGTTGTACAGTAGACGCGTGAAAATTAAGCGGCAAATGCATGAGAAGTTCAGTCAAATTCGGTAGTGGACAAGAACTCTTCAGGCTATCCACTCCCCATTGAAAATATTGCCTAAGTGACGAGCAGTGTGGATGAGAATCCAGGTATACCGATTAGCCTCCATTTGCAGGGATTTGCCATGTCGCCAAGCAGTTTACAACGAATTTTAAAGAAAAATCTCCATCTGCATCTATTGACTCAATACTCGTATCTGACGCCAAGTGATCTGTGCAACGTCTTTTGTTAAGAAACTTGTCTTAAGGGATGAGCCGCACTTCCACCTAAATGGGTAGATATGTGAACTCAAAACAGCCAGATTCTGGGTACATGTTACGGATTTTGGGCTGATGGAGTGATTAAGCCATCATTCTTTAAGGACTACTATATCGGCAATGCAGTGACAGTGAATGGTGAACGGAGTTTTTGTCGGCTGTGTATGGATTTAAACGAGATGTGGTTTCAGCAGAACGGGGAACCTCTCATATTGGCCCTCTTATGATCTAACGTCATACGAATTCATCTTGTAGGGTTTATCACAACCAAGAAACCACAATTCCTGTGCTGAATGAAACAACTGCTGATGTAGTATTTGTTTCTGAAATCTAGATATACCCTTGCGAAAGAGATGATTACAAATCCTTATTACAATTTTTATGGAAATCCCAATGATTCGTATTAGATTGTGATATAAAACGTTACAAGCTCACTAACTCAGATATTATATATATTTCAGTTTGTGTAATATAAAAAAAATCATTTCATTTGTTTATATAGGCTTCAGTGTCGGTTAGTCAAATTTTTTATTGAATAAAATTCTGAATTTTTGAGTAATGAGTGAGTGGACACCTAGTTGCCATTGGTGATTTTAACATAGACATCTTAGATCTAAGCCCTGTGACTGATTCGTACGAGGCTTAGCCCAGAAGTACCCGATCTGACGTATAGATGGCGGTTGTTGTTTTTAAAAAGAATCGACAATTGTAGAAAGCGCCAACCTTATAAAGCTTAAATTTGAAGATTGATTACGCTATGTTGTTTAGTATTTGTTCGGCAACCCCCAATAGTGGCCGATCAGCGCGCGCTCAAGGGATATTTGTACCCTTAAAATGCTTGTACAAAGCGCGCGCGAAGGAAATTTAGAGAGGAAGAGAAGACAGGTACCGACGTACGTTGTTTTTAAATGTTTGTAAGTTATAACGAAATACAGAGATCGGCAGGGCATTCCATAAACGAGTTGTACGACTCGAATCACGATATTTTAGAGTACGTCCGAAAATGGGCTTGAAGGTATACTGATGAGCATCATAGCGAGACGGATGTTACGGTTGAAAGTTTGAATTGGCGGAATGGTACTGGCTATTTCAATGGAGCACTGGTGGTCCAAATAGCGATAAAACAAAGTGAGACAGGAGACATTACGTCGGTGTTCGAGGGTGTCAATTGATTGACTGATATTAGTGTCACCTATGAGTTTTATCGCATGGTTTGCAGTGCAGAGATGTTTTAGGAGCACCTGACCAGGCGTGGGCATTGCACTCTGATTTTGGGCGGATGAATGCCTTATATGTTATTGAGGCCAGATCGGAAGGGGTGAAATATTTCTTACATCGCTTGAGGAAACATAGACATCTTGCAGGCTTTTTTACGACATCGAATATGTGGTCATTCTAACGTAAGTTGTCATTGACACACATACTGAGAATGGAAAGTTTTTCATGGATAATGGCTGGGTATTTAAATTTCGCTTTAACGAAACAAACGAGGACAGCATAGAGTTTTGAAAGCATTAAATTCCACTCTGCTGATAATTCCCTGCTGTTAATATCGGTATTTAATGAGCTTAACATACGCTGCCATTCTCGTTCTACAGCCGAAGAACAGAGGCGTGAGTCCCGGGACAAATATGAAGAGCAGAGAGTACTGTCGTCAGCAAAAGGATATGGTATACCACCTTCATCAAACATTTTTCGGAATTTATTCAGAAAATTGTTCCCTTTAAAGTAATCCCCATCGACTGCAACACACTTATGCCAGCGCTTGATCCAATCCTCGAAACATTTTTTATATTCGGTTGTCCGGTTCGGTATGTCCATCAGTGCTTCCTGCGATTTTTCCATTACTCCTTCTCGGCTGCTGAAACGCGTTCCCCGTAGTGGGTAGTGGTTTTTTAACTCGATTGAACAGAAAGAAGTAACAGGAAGCCAAATCAGGTGAATTCGGTGGCTGTTGGATGGTATTTGTTGCATTTTTCGCCAAAAAATTACAAATAATGAGGGCACTGCGCGACGATGCGTTATCATGGTGCAAAATCCACGAGTTTTCTGCCCACAATTCTGATCTCTTTCGGCGAATTGCTTCTCGCAAACGTCTCAGTCTCATAACGCCCAAATAGTACTCTTTGTTTACTGTCTGGCGTTCTGGCAAAAACTCATGATGCACTACACCGTTATAATCCATGAAAACCCTGAGCATTGCCTTCTTTTTTGACTGAAAACGACGTGTTTTTTTGGTCTCGGCTCATTTGGTGAACGCCATTCACTTGCCTGATGTCTGGATTACGTGTCGTACTCATAAACCCACATCTCGTCTCCAGTAATGATCCTTTTGATGAATGTGGGATCGGATTCAGCCTCGCAAATCATCTCTTTTGCGACGTCAACACGGTCTGTTTTTTGCGTGAAATTGAGGTCTTTTGGCACCAACTTTGCTGCTACACGACGGAAACCCAAATCATTAACCAAAATGCCTTGGACGGATCCATAGGCAATGTTCAAGTCCTCCGCTATCTCTCTGATGGTTAATTTGTGGTTATTGACCAACATTTCCTTTACTTCATCAATGGTTTCGTCGGTTTTCGATGGCGATGGCGTTAGATCATCTTTGATTAACTCACGACCACTTTTGAACTGCTCGTGCCACTGTTAAACGACCGTTTTCTTTAGAGAATCGTTGCCGAACCACTTTTCCAACATTTCCAACGTTCGCGCACCATTAAATCCGTTTTTTACGCAAAATGTAATACAAGTTCGTTGCTGCAAATTTAAATCCATTTCTAAAATTGTAAAAAATCGCCAACACACACAGAGATAGATGTACTCTTGCCTACGTAACTTTTGCAAATGTCAAGCTATGACGCTAAGATTTAGAGGGAATGTCAACAACAATTCCGCTGGTCCAAATGGTATATCTTCCCTTCTTCTGAAGAGGTGTTCTTCCTCACTGGCAAATCCACTGCGTAAGCTTTTTCATCAATCCTACACTTTACGACTTTTTCCGAGCAGATGAAAAACTGCATTTTTTAAGCCCGCCCCTACACCAATCTGGTGAAAGCAAGATAGTTGCACTTGATAGTTCTAAGACATTTGACAGAGTTTGTCATTAGGCTCTTGTGTCGAAAATGCGTGCTCTTGGGATCGACGGCTCTCTTCTTGAATGGATTAGAAATTACCTTTCGGAACGATCAATTCAAGTTGACTTGGACGGTTTCAAGCCTGATATTCACAAAATAAATGCTGGTGTGCCCCAGGCTCTATTCTGTATCCGACACTCCTTTTAATTTTCATTAATGCAAAAATGTGCCATCAAAAGCTATGCAAAATTTATCGTTTAGCTCATTCTATGGATCTTTTTAGAGCTTTAAAAATTTTGCCTTTGACACACCTTTACTATTTTAAAACTATGAAAGTTTTCTTTAAAAAGGAAACAGTGCTTAAATTCAGACATGCATAACCTACGTAGTAAGGCAAGTTATTTCGTTAGTACCCCCATATTTCATGCCACTTTTTACGGAAATGTTTATAGTATTGTCTCCCGTAGTATGTTTAACAGGCTCCCTCTAGACATACAAATCTTATGGAATTAAGACACTTTTTAAGATAAAATAAAATTCTCGTCGACTGTCGTAACAAAACTATTTGACAGATTTGTCTGAAAATATGGGTGCATTCTTTGGAGAAATGCTTCTTGACAAGCAAAATATTGGATTTGAGGTGGTAACGCGATATATATTACTTTTCAGCGACTTATTGACAATCCCTCGTATAAGTGATACAGTCACTTCTCAAGTATTGTACCTCACCTTATATGAAATACTGGTTCGAATTAGAAAAGCTGATTACGACCTCTGATTACTGGCACGATTTTTGAATGCAAATTCTGGCTCTGCCACGGGGATTTATTATCTATATTTCAGTACAAGCCCTGGGTATGGAAAGTTCTTCTTGTGGGAAAGAATCATCACAGTCTTTTTGTTTATGTGGTAACCCCGAGGGCCAGACCCTTACTCCATGAGATCAGTGTCAGTTAAACCTCGCGGTACCGGTTTCCGCATTCAATGACCGCCATTGGGTGTTTTTGCAGCATTTTTTTTTGGCTTTCTGGCTGACTGAGCTCGATTTTTATTCGGGTTAATAGTGCTGTTTGACAGATGCGATGGACTCGTTTGCGTTTAGTTCTAACTCGTCTAGATGTTTTGCCAGTACCATATTCAATTTGCCTTCAGCGAAACCTATAATTTTTACTCCGTAGAGGACTTGCAGCCTCAGTATCCGATTGTACATTATATTCTATAGAAGCGGTCCTACGAGGGAACCCTATGGAATGCCAGCGGTTGCAGAGTCCTCTTGTATTCCTATTGTTAACGAATCCATAAATTAGTGTCCATAATGTGTTTTTACCATTAATATTTTGCACATCACCATCTCCATATGGAATCGATTGCTGGGTTAACACACTTGTCGACAGCGTTCAGCCTGTCCCTCCAACATTGAGATTTCGGTTTAAGTGTTTTGTTTTTAGTCAGAAGATCAGGAAGATCCTTGAATTGGTTGCGACTACTACCTCTATGATGCTAGGTGATACTATATCTTGATGATACCTTTAGTTTCCAGCAAGTATCTTGGCTTTTTCCCATTGCTGTTGGCCATGACTTTCAGACATCTCAGACGTCAAAATCAATTGTCAGACTTCACCGTCTCACTTTTCAGATGTTTTGGACACACGATTTATTGTGAAATTTTTACAAATTCTCATGAACGACTGTCTAAGCGTGTTTACTTGAACGCCATCCATATTATAGATACTTTTTCTCACACAACTTTACCGTTTCTAATTGCTATGCAAACTACGTCTCAGTAGGATTCCACCAATTGAATCAAACAATGCATCTGATGGGGCAAAACTGAAGCCAAGAACATCGATGCATTCATGCAAACTGATAATCAGCATTCACTCATGACACTCCATACAATCCTATGTGCCACAGAGACTGCAACTAACCAACAATAGTCCATCCCTGCAATAGATAATAGATAGTGGTCATGCGATTTCGCTGAAGGTTCCATCCAACCAAACAACAATAGACGGGACGCTAAAAACGTCCCCCTTCAGCAGCAGCAGCATACTCAGTCATCATGGTGTCGCCTCTATCATGTGAGAACGATCAGAGACAATGAAATATCGATTCGCACAACAAAAATAAATAAAAAAATGTTTTTTTTTTTTTTAATTTTCCACATGCCACATGCATCAGTTTCAGAGTTATGGATATGAATAGTACGAGTATGATACGTATTCGTTGGCAGTTTCTTTCAGATACATAGATACACCAATGCACTTTCCACTGCGGCAGAAAAACATAAAACAGGGCTGCAGGCAAACATAAATGGCAACGCCTTTGTCGCTGAGTAATTCTCTTTGGCATGCCCCGGTACATGTTATACAACCTCTGTCCCCTCCTCCAAGCATAAGTCAGATGTAGACCCACCACCTCATGCAACTAAAAGTAATAGACAAGCTAATTTCCAATTTCCCTCCCAATCACCAGAATGATTCCACAGACGTGGGGTATTTTCTACTCACTCACGAGCACGTGATGTTTCAATACCGAACACTCATTCAGGATATGGGGGGTGTCCGGACGTAAGACCCCAGTGGACTTCTTGTAATGGCAACCTGACATAGTGGCAATGTTCAGGCCGGTGATGATTCAATGAATTCATCATCTTGGATCAATTAAGCTCAAGAACAGGGTTGAAATCAAATTGTGGGGGCACAATACGGATACAGATTCAGAGGTGCTCCCACTGGGTGTACTCGATGGGAGCAATGTAAAATTATTGTGTAAACAGTGTCAGGCGCTTTGCCTGAGATGAATCTTGTGTCAAAAGTAATTTTTCCGGAAATCTTACTCTGCCTCTAGAGTGCTTTATGGCGCGCAATCATTTTGTATAAACTGTCGTCATCGTTAACAATGAGAAATTGGTGTGGCTTACTCTCTATTGTCGCTTGTTTGTCGTTTGTCATCCACTATCGTTCGCCTTACGATATGATGATAAAACGATATGACAATATGACGTTGCTTTTATACGCAAGACTGGCATTTCCATCACAAACAAAGGGAATGCTGGGATAGATCCAGATTTGTGAATGCGATTATATGGATACTATGGGGTTGAGTTGTTTCACATTTTGTTTACTGAGTCACTTATCGATTGAGCTCAAGTCGTGGAGGAGTTCGATATTTGTTTGTCTAAAAGGATTCTTTCGAGTAGAAGTGCAGACCATTTATAGAGGGGAGAACAAAGAACTTGGATGTATAGGTACGTAGACGTTATAAGGAACCCTTTGTTGTTTTTACTCAGAGGCAAAGAAAAACATTGAGAAATGTGTCAGAAAAGGAATAATGGAACGATATGTAGAGGGATAAAGTGCATTTTAAGATGTTACCTAGTTTCGAATTGACTAAATCACTTATTCTGGTGGCTTTCATGATGGTTTGACATGCACAGCAATTATAAATATTGCAATCTCAAACTTTAAAGTGCTGGATACAAGGAAAGCATACAAATGCATGCTTCTTCTGGATTCACCATTATACCGTCAACCTGCACACCATCATCGAATAATGGGTGGAGCCTGGAGCATGCCCTTAAATTCGAAGAGTTTAAGATAGCATTAAAGTAGAGCTCCCTTTAACATGTGTTCCATTCAACTTCACATTGATTCGATACTTTTAAAAGTGTTTAAGATTGAGGTACCTCAAGGTTGAATTCTTTGGCCAACACTTTTTTTGTAATACTTTTTCAGAGAAGCCAAATCTACACTGTCATTTGTTTGATTATTTTGGATATATTTAAGTATCAGCAGATTGAAAAACTTTCTATTTTTTCGGCATGTATGACCAGAAAATTTGACCGATTACTGTAAACAGACTTGGTCTTTGGCCGTTTCTAGATCCAAATCTACTAAAGCCATAAGATTCAAATTTGAGTCACTCTATACTTGTTTTACTAAGCTGTAGAGCATTTTAAGGGCGACCCGTTCCATTGCACATTTGAGAAGTGCTCTACCGTCATTGAAAGATGAGTTTATATCATTGACTCTCGCCATTGTGTCGCCATCTATTTTACAGGTGTTGCAATCGGCTTCCAAAAAATGAAGACTTCTCTAGTGCCGACATGTGTAGATAGGGCTAAGATAGGTCACTGAGACGTAGTTTGCATAGAAAATATTTCAAGACTTTTTTCATAGACTGTACCTACCCTTTTACAATCCAATCAGGGGTGCACCTGGGCGCCTAGCCATCTTATGTGACCTACGTGCTTTTTCTTAACCAGGTTATTGCCACTGTACATCATAAATTTCTCTGTCCAAAAAATCTCGAGTTCAAAATAATACTGTACGGCTTCATCCGCCTCCCAACCAGTAGCCATACTTCTGCGCCACAGAACCGGACTGGATACTCGTAAAGTCTCATTAGTGTTACTTGCCAAGAGGGTTTCCCTTAAGACCGGCGGTTTGCTATTCATTTTGTAGACCGAAACCTTAGCTTTGCTCGCGCAGGCTAAATGGTTCACTCTGACTGACAATGGAATTTGAGTCAGTCCCATATCAGCAAATCAGCTGCAGTGTCGATGGCATTTTGGTATCGATAAGTAGCCGTCACCACATAATGCAGGTTGCACAGAACTTGGCGAGAGCTTGACAGTTACGTTGTTGGCAAAGTTTCTGGCATTTTGATGTAATTACAGCGTAGCGATTGCATATCAGGCTTATATTGCTGAATTCAGTCTTGGTGCGGATTGTTACAATGTGTTCGCTGTGCTGAAAACTCAAGACCTTCTGCTTAAATATGTCTGCAGCTAACAACAAATCTGCGCGAAAATGGACGCTACTTCTGGTGTCTGTAGCAGTTACCGTAGTAAGAGCATATGTACTGCTTTATAGCAGCCTTTGGCCTCCGCCAATGATTCAGGTGCCCGTGGATGTGGCCAGATATCAGTACCAGTCTTCGGGGATAGAAGATCTGCGATGGCTCATTAAGGGTTCGTTCCCCATTATCTCTATTTCAGCTGGTCCTGGATTAAGTAGTTCGAATTAAGAAATTACCACCGTTGATCGAATCTCGTGAATTCATCCGTCATAACTCCTGCTTCGGAGTTTTGAGACATGGCAATACCGGTGTAGATACTTGATGGAGTGAAAAGTGATCTCCTTGACCGCCAGAAAGCGCTGCTATTGCAAAAAAGGTTATGGTTCCTTGAAGTCCGTTCATATTTAGGCAGACATGCCAAATTTCAGTGCGATACTGTCTTTAGTTTTGTTTTGAAAGCTGATTGTTGTTGACGTGTTTGGCATCATGTTGAGTATGGACAAAAACGATTTTCGTTCTCTCATAAAACATTATTTTTTGAGAGGCTAAACGGCGAAGGAAACAAAAGAAACGTTGAATAAATATTGGTTTCGAGAGTTTCGTGGTGGCCGCAACTGCACTACCGATCAAGTCCGCAGCGGCAGGCCCTCCGATGCGGTTACAGAGTACAATGTCAAAAAATACATGAAATGGTGTTGGCTGACCGGAAAGTGAAGGTGCGCCAGCTAGCAGATACCATAAAGATTAGTACTGAGCGCACACGCTATATTTTGGGCAATATTCTGCATATGAAAAAGTTATCCTACCGCTGGGTGCCGCGAATGAGCAAAAACACGAACGCGAGAGCACTTCGAAAGAGTGTTTGGACTTGCTGATGTGGAATCGGGCGGACTTTTGGCGTCGATTGGTACTCGGACTATTATCTCTTCCCAAACCTCAAAAGATGGCCCATCAATAAAAAATTCAGCTCATGCGAGGAAAAAATTTTAATTCCCAAGGAGGTCACTTTTCACTCCATCTAGTATATACAGTACAACACAATACTGACACCAGTATTGTGTCAGAACGTTTTGTCATACGAGTGTTATTTGCGTTTTTTAGAGAGACTTGAAAAGTTCATCTCTATCTGGATGAATTCAACAGTGTGCCGAAAAATCCGCTGTGACTTTTGATGACGAAGGATCATCCCGGCCCACGGTGTTTCGCTGGTTTTCCGAATTCATCGTAGTCGCCGTTCGCTCCAGGACGAATATTGTGAAAGTCGTCCAAAATCGGTTGTTGTGCCAGAAAACATTGATACAGCACGGGAACTGATATTGCAAGATCGTCACGTGACGATAGGCATCTTGGTCATTAGTTCCACTCGCATATATTCAATATTCGGCTGTCAATAAGATTCCTTCGCCTTGGATACCCCACATAATTTGATAATCGCTCAAAAGAAGACTCGTGTCGATTGGTCCAAAGAAATATTTGAAAAATTCGCGGGGCTTCAAAAAAACATCTATAACATTGTGATAAGCAACGAATCATGGATCTACATATGTGGGTATGTATGTAAAACGTAACCAAACCGCAGACGACTGCATGGGTCTTTCAAGACGAGCTCAAGAAGCACTTTTGTTTATTTGTTTCTTCGAAAAACCCGGGCATGTCGCCACCGTGCCATTAGAGCAATGTAGAACGGTGAATTTCGAATGTACATCACCATGTGTTTGCCAAAAGACTGTGGAGAAATAAGGAAAAGCAACCGCCGAACACGGATCATTCTCCACCACGACAATGAGATCTTGGCACAAACAAGTGACTTTTTGAGCACTCAAAACATCGAATTGATGGATCGTCCGCCGTACAGCCCTGATTTGGCATCCAGTGACTTTCATTATACTCCCGCACATCAAAAATAAATTGCGAGTTCAACGTGCGGTTTATTGCGCTCTCAAATTACCGACTCGCATACGGCCGCAATATTCTGTTCAATTCTAGCGTTCGCTGGCAATATTATGGAGTAAATACGAGTAATTCGATTCGAAATTTTCCCCTAAACCCTTATTTATACGCTTACCGGGACGGTTATACGAGTAGCTGCTGAAAATTGGAGTTTTTCATGAAAAATTCGAATCATTTATTAACGCTGTTAAAGCATATACATTTCCATGATTAAATGGCAGACAATCTGGAACACAATTATGACATCTGTCAAAAGAGCAAGGGTATGGTATGAATTCCAAAAGGAGATTCCTTCTTGGAAAAATAGGGCGCAAAATTAAGGTTTTTCCGCATTAGAGGTGACATTTATAATTTTTTTTAGAATTCAAGTGACATTTTCGCAATCCAAATGACATTCAGTTCAGGAGTGACATTTCTATTTTACCAGAGCATGACATTTCCCTTTTTTTATTATTTTTTAAAAAAAAAACTTTGTTCTTGGTTATGGTTTAATAACTGGACAGATGAAATCTAAACGTCAATGACCGCGGTGGTAGTTCATAAAATAAGACATTTGCACGACTGCTGGAACTAGAAAGTCATTACTCGAGATTTTTTATGATTTTAGCAAGTTTTCAGGGATCCAACAGACTACATTGTTCTTGAATGTCATGGGAAACCCATTAACTTTGAAGGAACCATTAAAACCAAAACAGAACGTTGTTATTTCTGTGCACAGAGACTACTTGCAGCTATGAAAATATCAGTTCTGTACTAAGCGAAGAAAGAATACTTCCATCTGGTGACCCAGATTCCTCGTTTTCCAGCCACAATCAAATAAACACACTACCTACCATCTTGGATTTTAATTCTTCCAATGAAAAACTAAACACAAACGGGTGTGCATATCGTATACCTACATATTGTATACGAGTATACGAGTATACGAGTATGTATTTTCGGATTTTCTGAGTTTCATTTGCAGTCAGGCATTTGAAATTACTCAATGCACCGCATCAATCAAGAATGCATTTTCAATTAACTTTATCTCCCTTTTCACAGTTGAAGAAAGAAAAAATGGAAACCCACTCGGTCTTCTTCTGTCAACCGTGACAGTACCCCGAACGTGACTTTTCCAAACCTACCCTTTTAAGTGCCTCGTTTCCATTCGTCACAGGGAGTTTAAGATATTTTCTTTGTTTTTTTTTATGTGCGAGTATGTTTCAAAAGGAAAAAAGGCTATGAGTTCAGGTCGTTGGTTTCTTTTATGTCAGACATGTTCCGTTATTTTAGTTTTAGAACTGTCTAAAAAAGCAGATGTCAGTGGTGGGAGGAGAATGCAAATACAAATGACAGACTTCAGACCTCAGACCAAATGTCACTTTGTTTGTAGACACTTATTAGATATGTAGGAGCATACTCGTACTCGTACTCGTACTCGGACAATGACAGAAGGCGAAATGAAACGAAACACGTAAATTAGACGTGACTGACCATCAAACAATTTGTGATGTGTGCCGCATTTGTGTCCGTTCCAGGGCGCAGTGTTTTTGACCTTGCACTGAAACTCAGTTCGATTATACAAATACACTCTTGGTGCGCATTTCAAGTGACATTGAATGGCTGGCCTATGTACTGGATGATGAGGATGAGAGTAGAAATGAGAGTGGGAGTTGAACGGCTGCCAAGAAAGTTGACTGACCTATGCATAGTTTTTTTTTTTATTTTGGAATTTTTACTCTCCATCTGACATTCCAATTGTAGATTTGACAGATTAGTCGAGTCGGCCATAGGAAAATAGTTTCGAATTTTTCGAATTTTTCGAATTTTTCGAGTTTTTAGTTGAAATCGACTCGTAACCATTGGTTCAGGGGGCATTTTATCGATTTTTTTATTTATTGACGATAGAGTAAAGTTATCATGAGGAAGAATTTCTTTATCGATGTCTTTATGGCAAACTTGTTGATAGGGTAGGTAAATAAATAACAAGGGAAACAAACGTTTGGTAGGTGTCGGTTTTTAACCCGGATAAGATAACGATAACCGTGTAGGAAAAGTAAAAGTGAGCTGTTGTCAGTGTGATAATGTGTGACAAAGTGAATATACATTTTGTAATATTCTACGTTGACATCATTATCGAAATTTGGTTAGAAACTTGTTTAGACGAAAATGTTAGGTTATCTACAATATTTGCTGTCAGTTTCGAAAATACATAAAAGCTGTGTTACAAATGCTGTCATTTTAAGTCCCCCAATAAGGTCATTGCGTTATTGTGTTTCACTAACACAGAAAAAGCAATATTTTCTATCCACTCTTCGAAAAACTCAGAAAAATGTCATTTAGATTGGGTGAGTTGATACATACACCCTGAATGACTCGAACTGCAACCAACTTCAGACTGTTATAATTTCCAAACCGTTCATAACAGTGAGCTCAAATTTTGACACATAACAGATAATTTTATTATATACAAGTCTTTTAAACGATTTGCGTCTCAGTTGTGTTGAAAAATTTTTATCCGCGATGGATTTCAAACGTGATAGTGTGATTGCTTTATATTTGGCTGGAAAACCACAAGTAGCTATCGTTAGAGCCCTCCAGCACCTCAACGTGAATAAATCATTTGTGTCTCGAACCATAGCTCGTTACCGTGATACTGGCAGCGTTGCAAAACGCCATGGAGGTGGTCATACAAAAACAGCAACATCGGCAGAAATGGTTTGGAAAGTGAAGGCGTCGAAGTGGAAGAAAAATGGCTCGTGAGCTCAACATATCGTTGGAACGGATGCAACACATACTGAAAAATGAGCTTGGGCTCAAGCCATTGAAGTTCCAAAAAGCACACGATCTTACACCGCAACAGAAAAAAGTTAGAGTCGAAAGAGCGAAGGAGTTGCTACGCTTGCACGAAAGTGGTGAGTTGCCGAATTTGGTTTTTTCCGATGAGTCGCCATTTGTTATCGAGCAATATGTCAACAAACAAAATGATCGAATTTACTTGCCAGAGAGGTCCTTCGAAAATTTACACTTTCGGAAGGCCATCAGAAAGCAGGCAGCACCGATGGCGATGGTTTGGGCCGCCATAATCGCCGATGATTGCTCTCCGCTCGTATTTTTGGACCGTGGCATCAAAATTAATGCGATCGTATACCGTGAAACAGCCTGAGAGGCAGTATTGAAGCCTTGGGCAAACAATCATTTCGGTCGGAGACCTTGGACATTTCAACAAGACTCGGCACCGTCTCCGAAAGCACGGGTCAACCAAGATTGGTTAAAAAACAATGTTCCACAATTCATTTCTTCGACACAATAGATTGCAAATTCTCCGGATGCAAATCCGTTGGATTTCTCTGTCTGGGGTATTTTGAAGGCGAAGGTTGGCACTAAAAAATACCAAAGTTTGGACCACCTCAAACAAGCACTTCGCCGGGAATGGGCCAAAATACCGCAGAGCCACTTGCGTGCAGCGTGCGATGCTTTCTTCAGCCGTCTCAGGGCCATTATTTGCCCCAAAGGTGGACATATTGAAAACTACTGATACAATTTGAAAATTGATGTATATTCCAACATTTTTTGCTTTGGCACAATAAAATTTATCAAAAAATAAAAAAATTATAGAATTTTAAAAAGTTGGAGTTCGAGTCATTCACCCTGTAGTATCCTGATTCTTCTTGTGAAGAGGAACCGCCTCATTTTGACTGCAGTGATGTCAAAGAGGCTATGACATATTGGAGGATGTTAGAGACTGTCTACGAATGTTTATCGACAAATAGAGATTGATGTCGTTTGCGCAAGGTACCACACGACAATTCGTGTAAGACTATGTTCCATAGCAGAGAAAAGAGTACACCTCTTTGGGGTGGTCCTATTCTTGGCCTTCATCTTGTAGACCGACAACCATTTCTATCTCTACTGTTGAGTACTAACTTTATCGAGCTGTTGACAGAGCCATTTGCATCTACATATTAGGGGGAAACAATGATTGAGGTCAATACTCGATGCAATCACATCTGATTTTCCTGTTTGGTAAGCGTAACCACTGCCCTTTGTGCCTTTAAGGAAAAGATCAAGACTTCCTTAAATGATCTTTGAGAGGAAGAATGACAGACAGAGCTGATAGGGATGACACCAATTTTTCGTAGGAAATCTACCTTTAACCCAGTCCAGGCGCTACTATTGCAACGACAGCTAAGCAGGCTTTGAGAATGGATAGCCGAATGTCTCTGACTTCGTCTTGCAGGTTGTCACTTGGATTGATTGGTTAATGAGGTCCTAGTACCAGGAGCGGACTTACTATTTTTTTCAAGGATTTTGGGCACTTTTAGGTGTTCTGTTAGCCGGGTAAGACCTTCTCGAACGCCATTGTTAATGCCTTATTAATATTTTCTACCGCCCCATCTAAGTTAGCAATATTATCGCAGATGATTGATTGGGTATCCAGGTGTATATTTACCACTTTTGTATACTTGACGCAATCAGTCCTCCTAGGATTTCTTTGAAAACTATAAACCCTCTTCTGATAGTCTCAAGACTCAAACAAGATGTCAACTTTATGGGCTAGTATTTCTCCTAAAACTAAAGCCCTAAACGAAGTTTCTACCATTACTACTAAAAGAGGGTCATGGTACATCAAAGTAAGCCTTTTCTAAAATCCTCGACAAATGATGTCAGCATTAGAGATAGACCCTTACTGTAGGATGATTTTTTTTCTTGAAATATAGCCAAGAATCATATCCCAAATTATCCTTGACGAATTATGGGGCACCCTGTATACAGTGGGATGAAGATTAGCAATTAAATTAATTAATAATTAAACAAATTAATTCGCTGTAGCATAGATTAAATTCGCTTGAGCAAAATCAGAAACGGAACTCTGTAGAAATAGTTGGAGTGCCTGATCTAACTAAGTCTAATACTTTAGACAAAGCTCTCAAGCTGTTCTCGGATGGACTGGATGCAAATATTAATGAAGATCAAATTGACAACATTTACATAAAAAAAAATAAAAACAAAAACTACTGGCACTGAATCAGCTGATATTCTTTGTATTAAGTTTTGTTCATATAATACAAAGCTGAAGCTTTGTTCATATAATACAAAGCTATGAAAAAGAAGGCCACAAATAAAAGGGCGCTTGACAGCTAAATTGTTTGGAAACGATTACAACAGCAATTGTATCTATATAAACCATAGTTTATCTTTGCACACCAGGGAACTTCGGAAAGTTGCGCAGGAAATAAAAAAAATTAAACACTTCAAGTATTTATGGTTCAATAATTCAAAACTGTTAATAAGAAAATCAGAAGGTGATAAAGTTATTAAAATTAATTGTATAGATGACTTAAGAAATCTTTAATCAAATGCATTTTGCTAACTGAAACAATCTTGATCCTGAAATTAATATTGTTTCGTCTTGTAGCTTTGATAAAGATATTTTGCACAGTATTTTTCAAAATAACAATGAATTCTCAGATAGTTTTTTTTATAGTTCATCAAAATATTCGTAGTCTTCGGGCTAATTTTGATTTATTGGTACCGCATATTGAGTCGTGTTCAAATAAGCCTGACTTTATTTTTGTTTCCGAATAGTGAAAAAGATGACTATAAAATCCCGCGTTATGCTTTTTTTGCTATATGCAACAATTCTTATTCGTCTGGTGGTGTTGGTGTTTTTAACAAAAATATTATACAATAATTCAGAAGTTAAAAGATGAAAAAACTGTCTTTGTTGGTGCCTATAGGCTGCATGATAGTAATAGAGATGTTTTCCTTGATGAATTTAATGAATTACTCGTGAATGAAAAATCCAAAAACTTAATTTTCCTGGGTGATATTAACATTGATCTGTTCTCTAAGACTAATTTTGTGAATAGTTACGAGGGGCGTTTAATATATTCTCGATATCGATATGAAGGAAAATGCGAATTCTATTTAAATTGTTTTTATTTTTCAATATAATCTCCCCTAACAACAATGCATTTGTTACATCTTGAGATAAGCTTTTTTAAACCCTCAAAAAAATAAATTTCCTCTTTCTCTGCAAAATACCGACTTGAGTTCTTCATCATCCGAAAATCTTTTTCCACGAAGACATTTTTTCAAATCCGGAAACAGGAAATAATCAGTAGGGGCAAGGTCTGGACTATAGAGTGGGTGTTGGATTTCTTCGAAACCACAATCTCGCGCAGCAGCCTTGGAAACTCGCGCCGTGTGAACAGGAGCGTTGTCATGAAGTGCTAACACACCCGCTGCGAGTTTACCCCGTCTTTTCTTTTTAATTTCCTCCCGCAAATTATGCAAAGTGGAAGCGTAGGATGTGGCGTTGATGGTTTCACCTTTTTTTTTGTACTCAATGAGCAAGATTCCCTTTGAGTCCCAAAAAACTATGGCCATGAGCTTCCCGGCAGACGGAGTGACTTTGAACTTCTTCGGGGAGTCTGTTCCTTTTTTATGCCACTGCATGGACTCTTGTTTGCTTTCAGGGTCATAGTGGCGGACCCATGTTTCGTCCCCAGTAACAATTCGATCCATAACACCGTCCGCGTTCTCACTACACATCTCCAAAAGCTCTCTACAGCATGCGATTCTCACTTTTTTCTGAGGCGCTGTGAGCATTCGTGGCACCCACCTTGCACTGACCTTTGAAAGGTTAAGATGGTCATGAAGAATGGTGTGAATGGTACCAATTGAAAGCTTGGTGATCTCTGCCATCATTTTCACCTTTATTCGGACATCCTCAAGAACAAGTTTTTCGAATTCTTTGATGCTTTCTCCCGTACAAGCAGTAGCCGGGGCGCCGGAGCGGGGGTCGTCTTCAATGCTCTCTCTGTCTCTCTTGAACTCACTTGACCACTTTTGCACAGTTGATAATGAAGGTGCGGAACCCTGGTAAACAGCCACCATCTCTTCATGAATAGTTTTTTGACTTTTTCCTTGCTTAGTGAGAAATTTAATTACAGCGCGATGCTCAATTTTCACCATCATCGTCTCAGTTGCCATTATGATTCTGTTTAACTAGAGATAAAACGCGAATTAATAATCATATTTATATGAAATTTTAGATGAATGCACTAAAATAATAGTATTACTTGATAAATAAATCAATTTATATATACAGCCACAGCTTCACCCCGATACCGAGAATATGTTGAACGCCCTTCGTACCTAATGTTACTGGCTGCTAATGGTTTGGATTGTTATATTGATAAGCCAACGCACATATGTGGTACGTCTAGTACATGCATTGACTATATCTTTTCTAGAAGTGGTAGATCTCGTAGTTGTGCCCTTGTGAGCTCTTTAGTTGATTTCGGTATCACCGATCATTGCATGATAAGTCTTCACTATTTAGACATTATTAATGAAAGCAATAAATCAATTACTTGCAAACCTTTTAAAAAAAAATTGATTTTGAAAAGCTTAACTTCCTTCTTGGCTTTGAATTTTTGACCGATGTCTATAACGAAAATTGTCCTTCTATAGCTTTTGATAACTCTTTACACAAATTAGGGATTTTGCTTGCCTGTTGTACTCTTAATTTAAATACTTTTAATAACAAATCTAGATGTTTAAAAGAGTGGATGTCTGGACCTTTGCTAAGAAAAATAAATTGGGACTTAAATGTAAGAAATACCCTTTCAATAGTGCATTCAAAACTTCTTTCAAAAGATTATGTAAAGAGATCTCAGTTGAGATAAAGACATCTAAGGAAAATTATTATTTTTGTCTGAACTCGAAAAAAAAACCAAGTCCGTGAAGACAAACCATTAATTGTGACAGTGGATGATTTGACAGTTTCCACAGCTAATAATATAGTTGTTACTGAAGTATTTGATAAAAACAATCCTACTATTGCTGACGAGGGACTAGTAAGTGATACCTTTTTTAGTGAAAGCTGTTGGTTTTAATCCCATTTCTTCAAGTGAATTATATAAAATTATTAATTCATTAAAAGACTCCAACACTGTTATAGTTAACAATGTTAATTCTAAAAAGGATAGCATTTAATATTGTGGATGTGCTAGTTCACATTTTTAACAAAAGCGTTTTTGGAGGAGTTTTTCCTGATGCACTTAAAATTTCTAAAGTTATTCCGCTCCATAAAAAAGCCAAGCCTTGTTGTCTTAATAACTACAGACCGTTATCTCTTTTGCCCGTTTGCTCCAAGATATTTGAAAAAGCCATGAAAAGAAGAATTCTAGATTTTTTAAACAAACAACGGTTTTTTAGCGATTGTCAGTTTGGATTTCGAGCTGGCCGATCTACTGAAGACGCACTTTTAAAGTTATGTAGTGTGGTCTATGATGGTATCGACCAGAGTATTGAAGAAACTTGCCTTCTGCTGCCCTTTTTGTTGATCTAACTAAAGCGTTTGATTTAGTAGATCCTCACATTCTTTTAAGTAAGCTTTATACGAGTAGAGCAGGATTTCGTGGTTTTTTCTATTATTGGTTTGCTTCTTATTTGTCTGATAGAAAACAGCATGTTAAAATTAAAGGAAAATACAGTGTGCTACGTAACTTAAAAGTAGGTGTACCACAAGGATCAGTGCTTGGACCATTACTTTTTTTAATTTTTGTTAATTCCATCTTTTTACAGAAATTTAAAGGCTACTCGACAGCTTTTGCTGATGACATAGCCTTTTCCTACTCAAGTAAATCTCCACTTAACTTAATAGTTGACATTAATTTTGACTTGGATCTTTTGAGACATCACTAAAGTGATGTAATTCAATTTATCAGGGTCTTCTACTCTGTTTGACTGTAATATTTTTTTATCACGCTTCTGACTGTCTTAAGTTTAAACTTGAAACTAACTCTGCATCGAGCACCAGTACATTTAATTCTAGTAAAACTTGCTCCAATCATTGTTTTAAAATAGACCACTGGAAAGATCTTCAGTGGTTATGTTTTCGGTAGCCTTAATCAGTTTTTGTTTTTTTTTTTTGGTGAACGTTGAGCACTCGTCGAGTTATTGATTTCCTTGGCATTCTTCTTGATGACACATTACTTCTGCTCTCTGTTTCAGTATCAATGTGGAGATAATTTTCGAACTATTTCTCGTTCTTTTTGAAATTCCTTCTCGATGTGTAGGCTGCGACCCATTTTGATTGAAGATGCGCATAAATTGATGAGAATTCTTTTCAATTTCGGACACCTTTCCGCTGACAAATTTTCATAGGAGAAAGTTGCTTTTTTAGGTGACCTTAAAAATGACTCAACTCTGGTTGGCTCTACAACCAAAAATATTGATCCAAAAGAAATGATTTTTCCCGATTACCAGAGCTCCAAACATTTGTGCATCCAGTGAATTTAAAAATTTTGCAAGCACTTTTCCGTATATGGGCCACTGTGCATCGGTAGTTTCGAGACGTGGGAACCCAATCACTCATACTGACTTTGGGTAGTCAGTTTAGGTGCCTGGATATGATTCTTCCCCATTTCCATCTCAAGCATAACACCCAAATTATGGTCGATGATGTCAGGTGTATATTGAGGCACAACAAAAATTTGTCCACCTTTAATTCGAAAGCAAAAAAAAAAAAACACAACCGCGGCATAATGACTTGACCAATCTATAAATATTGATAAGTCCTGCAGACGAAATTTCGGAACTTTCTCTTTTGATGGAATTTCCATCTTCTGCTGCCGCATTATGTCGTTTTCTCGTAGAGTCGTGTTCATTTCTTAAAACCTAATTTCACGGAATTAGTCATAAATTCCGCCGTCATACGAGAAGTATTGTTACAATTCTGAATCTGAGAGATATCGAGAACGAAATTTCGCGTATTATTCCTAGTTTGTTTGGATTTCTGTGTGTACCCAGAAGTTTAAACTATTTTCGACTTCCATTTATAAATGTTGTCACAATTCCGATAGACAATCAAAAATTGCTAGTGTGTATTTAATTTGTCATTTCATGTGCATACGCGGCAAGCAATTTTCTCAGTTATAAAGTGGAAGCCAAGTTTTTCTCTGGCGTTTTTGCTCAAAGTAAACATCAACTTAATGAGCAGATATGTAGTTCTGTATGAACTTCTACAATATCATGACAATTTGTAAAGTGTATCCACGTATGACATAAACAGACACGTCAGGGAATTTTAAAGAAAACAAAAATTCACTAGTTTTTGACCTGCGCCCAGGCAAAAGTAATCCGCAAATGTGTTCTTCCAAAATGAAAACAGATTGTGTGCGGAAAAGGTATTAATCTTCAAGGAAAACGTCCTTTTAAATGCAGGGGTTTTTTTTTTTTGTACATGTGGCACTGTAATTAAAACTAACAACTAACAGATTTTGTTGTAGCAATTTACCTGAAAATAAATTATGTAGTAAGACTATCCGGCAATAATTTTGCAGTATCTTGGCAAACATACGTTTTTATGACGCATGTTTTCATAAATATGGCAGCGCACTTAAGTTTTTTCTAATTATCTGCTGTCGTGTAGGTCTACCCACCTAGACCTACACCTACATATACTCTCAAGAGGATAAAATTACTTGTGGCAGCAGCAGGATTATCCAACACACTGATTGTCTCTAGTGGTCAAGGTACTTTAAAAGCATTTTCAAGACCCATTAACACAACCTTTAAGAACACAAAAAGCTATTCAAATACTGCTGGAGCGTTGAACATGATATTTGTTTACAATTGACGGTCTCAACGGACTTTGTGGATCCTTAGAATGTTTTCATACAGCGGGTGAAGAAAATTAGAGAGGAAAGATAGAGTGGTACCGATGTACGTTGGTTTTGAATGTTTGCAAGTTATAATGACAGAGCTCGCAGGGCATTCCATAAGCGAGTTGTATGACTAAGGAAAGAAGCGCGATTTTTCAGAGCACCCATAAGTGGACTTGAGGGTAAACTCATCAGCATTCATAGAAAGACCTGTGTGACGATTGAAAGTTTGATGGGGAAAAATGCTACTGGCAATTTTAATAATAATAATAATAATATATTTATTCAAGTACTTCTGACACAGTAAGAATACACTTTTAAGTCTGTGAGAGATAAACAATTGTTATAAATTTAAAAACAAGAGATATAATCAAAGATAGATTCAAAATATAATAACATATTAACAAATGAAGATATGATGATAATGGAGTGAAGAAAATTACAAAGGAAATTAAAGTTCAAATAATCAGCAATATTAATATCTACATTTCATTATTTATACTCGCATATTCTAAATTGTATAGTTAAACTTTTTGTGAATTGATTTTGCTTGAAAGAAGGGGATAGGTAAACTTAATTCTAGTTGCTTTGATTTATGAGGAAACGCTGTAATTCATTTCTAAATCGACTCGTGCCATTCAGTTCTCTCAGGTAACGCAGCAGTAAGTTCCAGAGACGGAAGGCAATGACGTTAGACAGGAGAATTGCGGGATAATTACAGATGCAGATCTGTTGGATGCAGAAAACTGGATTCTATAATATAGATACGTCGGTTGCTTTGCTTTTATAATGCTATACAGCATAGCGAGATTACGAAATTGGAAGTAGTTCTGAAAAGACATACCCAATCGGTTGTTAACCAAATGTGACACATGCTCAAACCTTCTGAGGCCTTAGACATACCTTATAGTGCTATTAAATATAACTTGAAGCTTTCTTTTACTGTCAGCATCACAGTTACCAAATATTTCGCAACCATAAATAAGTATAGGGATAACCAGTGTTTTAGCCAGAGTTAACCTTGTCCTCGGTGGTGTAAACTTTTGAGCAGTCCATAGAGTTCAAAGAACGCCATATGTCCTATCCACTATCGCATTTATATGGTTGTTCCAAGTGAACGTCCTATTGAATATTAAGCCTAGATTTTTAGAAGATCCAACGAATTCAATTGCTGAACTATTTAATGTGATTGCTGGAAAATAAGATAGCTTTCGCTTCTTTTTTGAAATAATTAGTCATTTACATTTGCTAGGATTAAGTGCCAGGGCATTTTTCAACGACCAGTTCGAGATCCTTTGAAGACCTTCATTCATATCATTAGCAGTCTTCAATAAGACCAAGGGCACAACTATTATAAATTTGAATATCATCTGCGTAAAAGTGTTTTACCGACTTTAAAATTACCGTTTGTATATCATTGATATACAGTGGGAATAAGAGAGGTCCCAAAATCGACCCCTGGGGAACGTCTCGCGCCAAAGGTAGAAATTCTGATAGGACGCCCTGCAGAGACATAGCTTGTTTTCTTTCTTTTAGATAAGATGAGAGTAACTTAAAACATAACGTAACTTATGAATGAGAGTAGAATGGTTGACCGTATCAAAGGCTTTGGAGAAATCTAGAAGGGTCAAGAAAGTAACGTGGTCTTTATCAAGTTTCTCCCTTATATCTTCCACCACACTCATCATGGCAGTAGTGCAGCTATGTTTGGCTCGAAATCCAGATTGAACTGAAACCAGTAGATTAGAACGTTTAAGATACTCATTTATTTGCTTATGCATAATTCGTTCACATACTTTGGCAAGAAAAGGTAGAATTGATATATGTAGGTCTGAATTCATCACCTGACGAATTTTTTTTAATGGAGCACTAGTGGTGCAAATAGCGATAAAACAAATAAAACAAGATGAGACGAGAGACATTACGTCCGCGTTCAAGTGTGCCAATTGGCTGTGCAACATCGTCGTCACCTATGAGTTTTAACGCACGATTTTGAGTCCTACCTAGCAAATACAGAGAGGCCTAAAGGGAGGGATACATATATTATACGAGTATATTGAAGCCAGATCGCTTGCAAATACCTATACATTTCGCAGCATTTTTGAAACCATCAAATATGTACTCATTTCAACCTAGGTTGTCATTGACACAGAAGTGCCATTCATGAATAATGCAGCTGACAGTGTAGTGTTTTGGAAGTGTTAAATTCCCTATGCTGTTAATAATGTCAGAATATAATGGACTGCCGTTTCTATTCTTCAGCCAAAAAGTAGAGACGTGAGTCCAGCAATGAATATGAGAAGGAGAGAGTTCTTTCCAAAGGATCGTTAATAACAACTTGAAGCTAAAGTCCCGAAAGATTCCAAATGCTCGAATTTTCAACAAAAGAGCCTGATGATAAATTCTATAAAACGGATTTAAAATATCAAGTGACACTCTGTGATAGATGATCGAGCAAATACACTGAATCTAAAAAGGGTATAAGAGGCAGAAATAGTTTCCAGAGGGATATAGTATTCAGATGCCCACAGCTTACGCACACATCCGTATGTAAGAGAAACAATTTTGTAAGTACACGGTTGGCAAGTTATAGCGTAAGTTATAACGTAGCCAACACAAGTTTCAACCTCTATAAAGTATATTTTAGATTAAGGCGGTTCGATAAATTTTCCATATTTTCAAAGTTTAATAAGTAGAGAATACACTACGAAAATTTTAGACCGATACACTAAGTCATTTTAAAGTTACAGCAAATAATAGAGGAGAGCGTACCCTGCATATTCTTTTCTTCTCCAAACTTTAATCGCGTTTTTCTAGAAACTTCTTTTTATCCGCCGGCCCCGATGATTAAAAAAAAACTATTAGACCGATTCGGCTGAAATTTTAACCCAATATTCTACACATGAATGGTTCTGTCCGGTGTAAGAATTCGATTTTTTTTTTACCAACTTTTTTTTTATCTCGATTTTAAACCGAAAACAAATTTTACAACGCCGCCATTTTGTTATTTTTCAATCAAATCTTTTAAATTTAATACGAGACAGAATGACAACCCTGCTGTATAATAATCTTTTTGGAATTTTGATTTCAGATGATTACAAAAGGAGCGATCAGGGGGACCAGCCGCCTACTTTTTTTTTTTTTTGAAGAGACCTACTTTACCTCATCAAAATGACGTTAACATATTTTTTTTTTATTTAACAATTTTGTTTTTATATTATCAATAGCTAAATAATAACATATAATTATCATAAGAAGATTGTATTTCATTTTCCAAAAAAAAAAAAAATCCTTAAAAACCCTCAAAATTTAACCTCGGGCATGAGACTATCCCCTTAAGCGTCTTCGCTGTTAAAGAATCTGCAAAATAAATTTTCAGAATTTTTCCATCCTTATCTCTGCATGCTTCTATTCGAGAATGTTCGATGATTTTTGCAGTTGATTTTCTTTCCGATACGCCGATGTTATTCTCGTCTCCATAGCCCGTACCGTTTGCGAGCAGCCCTCTATCTTTTCTTTGCAGCACCGCGTTGCCTTGTGATTTGCTGTATGCATCTCCTGCGCTTTTCATCAAACCAGGGGATTCGATGTGGTGGTCAAGTGAAAATTAACGAGGGGCCTGGATGACATCGTGACAGTGACGGCTCTGGTCTTGAAGTTGTTACCATGGAATTTCTCGAGGAGTTTAAGGAAATTTGATCAGACAAGGCTCTAGAAGTCTTTTGTAATTGTAGCCGTGCGACGTTAAGTTTTGTCACTTATTTCTTCTGTGTTTTGGCGTCTGAGATATCTGTTTGCTCGTTGAAATGTTCGAAAATTCAGAATACATAAGCTGTGCCGTGCGCTAATTGTAATGCAATAAATCTGGTTTACACAGTGCGTCAATAACGTTCCCGGACTCGAACCATACATCGGTAACCAGTGGCGCCACCTATGTGAGGCATTTTTGTAGACTTGAATCTTTTTTACCAACCGTCAAAATTTCATTTATTTTGATTGTCAAATAACAAACTCCTCGTAAACAACTTTTCATTTGAGGTTGAACTTTTAAACTAAATTTAACGCAAAATTTAGGAGTAAAGGTGCACCAGAAATATTACAGTTGATGCAACTAGTCTACAATGGTTTTCCAGTGGCAAAAACCTTTTTTGGAAAGTAGACAGAAGCTGGAGAATGACTAACGTGAAGTAAGGCCAATTTCAAGTTAATAATCATCGCATTTTTCGATAGCAAAGGAATGAGGAGTTCGCTCTACTATTGTCAAACACTTACTGGTGAATATTATTTCGCATTGAACCATTCAATGGACAGAATCCGTCGTATTCGAACCGGATATGAGTCAATGAGTCACACTTAAGTCATTGTGTCGAATCATCCATCGTATTCACCTGATTTGGCATCCTTCGACTTCTCACTTTTACCAAAAGTGAAATCGAAATTGAAAGAACGTTTTTTTGGTATACAGTTCGGCCATTCAACAGCTTGAGCACAGGTACTGGAGGCAATTTCACAAGATAAGCTGGAGCACGCATTTGTAACTTTATTAAATCGTTTTAATTGAAGCTAGAGGAACCTACTTCGAATAATAAAATCAAAAATTATTAAAATATCTTGTTGCAATTTTTTGTTTGCAATATCAGTCCGGCGACTTTATTGACACACTGTGTAAGAGTAGTTTGATAAGAGAACTTCCAGATCCCTTTGTGTGAGTACAAACCAGTCCCAGGCCCATGATTGCAAAAAGGGGAATAGTAATCCTCACCACTTTTCAGTATGTGGAGTCTGACCATCAAAATGTAACTAGACATTTGGACATGTGCAAGGGCGATTTCAAGCATCATCAAAGCACAATGCAGATGATTCCGCGTGCATTGTGGGCTATTGAAAAGCTGCGACCATACATTGAGGGCTTTTCATTTATAGTCGTGATGGATCATTACTCATTGGTTTGGCTGAGTAACCTCAAGAATCCGTGTGGTAGGTTAGCTAGATGGGCGGTTAGGTTGCAGCAGTTCGACTTCGAAATTGTTCATCGCAAAGGCAAAGATCACATGATTCCGGACATGATTTCTAGGAATATGAATATTAGAAGGGCAAATCCGTGAATCACCAAAATAATCAAAGAGGACTATCCGGAGTAGAACAGGGAGCTTTGTTTAAATTTGTTAGGTCAAAATGTGTGATTGTGCATGACAATAGTTCAGAATGGAAGGAAGTAGTTTCGAAGGGAGATTGAATTAGGGTATTAAAAGAATGTGATAACAATCCAATAGCAGGGCATATGGTAGTTAGGAAGACATATGCCAGAGTAGGGTCTAGGTATTACTGACCGAAGATGAGGTCAGATATAACTAGGTATCTTAGGAATTGTAAAACTTGCCAGAGTGTGAAGCCGGTAAACGATAAACCAGCTGGTTTGATGGTGGAGACGTATACCGAATCCCTGGGACATGATAAGCGTTGACTTGGTTGGCCCGCTTCCAAAATCGAGTAGGGGTTTCGTTTACATCCTCACGGTCGTTGATTATTTCACCAAATTCCCCCTGTTGTTTTCCGGTAGGCCTGCAAATGTCACCTAAGCTTGTTCGGCGTTGCCCGTAGAGTTATCTGTAACAACGGCTCTCAATTCCGGAGTAAGCAATTGAGAAATCTCTGTAATTCTTATGAAACTAATCCAGCTGAGCGGATAAATCAAATTATCAAGTCCACCCTCAGAGCCTGTCGAAGTACCATAGGACTTGAGACTCTCAGTTGGAGAAGGTTGCCTGTTATATCCGCACCTCCCAACATGACGTGTTAGGTTAGGCATCCCTTACGATGCAAAGTTCGGACGGTACATGATCACGAGATCAAGAACAGGGAACGGGCACGGCCAGGAGATGGCGTGAGCTTAGAAGATAAAGAAGATAGGCAAATGGGGTCAATAGATAGAGCGGCTGACATGACTGAGCGAGGGATTCAATTCAAAAAGCTTAGGGAGCACATAAGTAGAAAGTTGGCGACGGCGGCTATGAAGGCTTCTAAGTCATACAACCTCAGACGACACGATGTTCAATACATGGTGGAGGAACTTTACGACGATGCGAAACTAGCCCCAAAATACGTCGGACCTCTTACCATCCGGAGAAGGGTATCACCGCGGGCTTACGTTTTGTAGGACGCCACAGGGAAGGACCGAGGAACGTGGCACATAAATGATCTCAAGGCGTACCAAGATGAGATTCATACGCTTTCGTTTATAGCTATACAACTCCGCCATCTTATCTTCAATTTCGCGCTTGAGATCAGAGGACTCTTCGTCGTTGACGTCGTTGAGAAAGCTCCCCTTTGGAAGCTCACACCAGCGCTTCATTTTGTCCGAAGTTACAAGCTTCTACTGGTTTTGCTGCATGTGAGGGATATCCTCTACTACATACCGGTCATTTGGCAGAAACTTGGAGACGATGTATAGGAATCGATATCGTGGTTTCAGCTTCCGAGACTCACCTGTGACTGTAGGCTTGTTTTCGACAAACACAAGTTCTCCCGTGTTATACCGTGATGGAAACCTGTGCTTCGCATCGAGTCTTGCCTTCTGACGGGCCTGGCTGTGCTCAATGTTGACTAATACTTCGCCTTGCCGTCTTTCCATTTCACCGACTTCCACCGTGGTCTGCTCTCCAAGCTTCAGTAGCAGCTTGTTGCCCCTGATATTCCTGTAAGCAAATAATAGTTCGTGCCGACTCGCCTTCGCTGTGCAGTTCCGGACGGAATGCAATCCCCACTGGACCGCTCACAGATGACTTGTCCAATCCCCTCCCCTTTCTGAAGTATACATACACCTGAGTGGCGTCAGAATACTCCGATTGTATCTCTCAACCTGCCCATTTGCTCTCCGTGTTCTGACAGCGGTGTTGATCTGCTGAATTTCGTTCTCGTTGCATAACTGACTGAACGTTCACGAAGTGAATGCAGTTTCTCGGTTGGTGACAATCCTTCTCAGCAACCCAAAGTAGCTGGCCACTTCACTCAGGATACTGAGGGCTTCCTTGGTATTCGTGGTCTTCACGGCTCGGAAAATAATATATTTAGTGAAATTGCCAATTAAAGCAAGAACGTAGTTGGTTCCTCCCCTTCGTGAAGGGCCCAAGATGATCGAGGTGCATAGTGACGGCACAATTGGAACCAACTTAAGCGCCATCAAAACCAAGGCAAAGCTCGTAAAGCCTTCTACTACATAATTTAAAATAGCAACAGCTTCACCGTTTCAATGATCAAACAAAGTCTGGTGGAAACACTCTTCTTGTTGTTCTTTCCGTTTCAAGTCTGCCGTGTTTTATCATCTTCAGCCGAAACTATAATTAGCAGGCACCTCAAGTAGTAAATAAACACCTCTCTACCTCCACATAAATCTTAGCCAATTACTTTTACGATCTAAAAATATTCAAAAATCCGAAAAATGTAAATAAATCGTCAAGTCGTCTACACACGTTCCTAAATATGTTATATTTATGTATATACCATTGCTTGCTCCCTCGAAGCCCCTTTAAGCTCCGCCAAGACCCAGCAAAGTCTCATACAGCTGTTTCCTTTGGCAAATTCCTCACTCCTCGTTTCCATATTTTAGACTTCATTGCGGATCAGGCACTTCTATTGAATGGTTTCCAACCATATTCGACAACGAAACAGGTGATAGATTTTCTAATAAACAAATCGACGCACCGGCAACCAAACAACCCAAAAACCTTCGTGACGTGCATTTAGATATCGAAAATTGTTATCGAATAAGACGTTGAGCAGGGCAACCTCCTTCACTAAATACGAGTATACAGTGTCCGATAAAGATTTCAGAGAACTCAACTTGGAGTTAACTGTCTGCGATATTTAAACACTCGGCGGGACATATCAAATTGATTACAATTTTATTTCTTTAGAAAATAAAAAAAAAAATAAAAATATTTTCGATAATAGGTGAGGAAAAGAATTCGCCACCCTTGTTGGGGAATCACTAACCGCAGACGTAATTTCTTTGTTCTGCACGTACTTACAGATACTCGTACACGAACGTACGTATAAATCGCAAATTTTAATGTCGTCATTCGGCGAAAAAAATCTATAAACAACGCCTAATGTGGACGCATCGATAACTTCTATCCGTTTATAGTTTGCATTTCGTATTGGTATCGAAAGTATGTCGAGGATATTTACTCTATAGATAGATACATAGATAAGTCGATTTGGTTTCTTTGATTCGGATTTGTTTCGCTCCGATCTGACATGGTTCAGGTGTTTTTGGTTGACGGTATTTGTATGTAGTCGCGCTTAGTGAGTTGTTAAAAAGAAGCAAAAGAATGAGCCGCAGATAATTGTGGAGAAGTGTCGCCGAGCATAAAGTAGAAAGTTTAAGTGGCATAACGAAGTTACAAGTTACAAGATTCGATAGCAGACGTGAAACGATATTTTATGCCATTTCAAGGTGGTCTGAGAGATGCACATGGAAGACAAGACAGGGTGCGATCAGTGGAGATACTCATGCAACCGAGGTGGGCTTACATTAACCATAAAGACTGACAAATGATCGTTGCATTCCAACAAGAAGGTAAAGGTACTTGTGTTCTTCTTTATCTCTTGGGAATGGGTTAAACTGATAGCCCACACATCTGTTTTTACGATCACAAGATTAATACCGCGATATCGATCGAAATGACCTGGTTAATACGAGTGCCTCAATTGTTAGAAAAGCACTGTCAGTGAATCAGTTTTGAAAAAAGCAAGTAAGTAAGAGTGTTGGGGCTATAGCGGAACCTCAAGTCACAACATTTACGAGTAGATCCAAACGGAGTTGGGAAACCTACAAGGCCAACTTAAAGGTATATAAAGAAGAAGTAAGGAAGTTCCAAAGTAGAACATAGCATTGTCTCTGCCATAGGATCACCAGTTCAAGTGAATCATCGGGACACCACGGCAAAGCCCACGAATTTTGATGCAACCTGGGTGGACTCAGAGAAAGAATCCTTATACTACAGGGTGAATGACTCGAACTCCAACTTTTTAAAATTCTATAATTTTTTTATTTTTTGATAAATTTTATTGTACCAAAGCAAAAAATGCTGGAAAATACATCAATTTTCAAATTGTATCAGTAGTTTTCAATATGTCCACTTTTGCAGCGAATAATGGCCTTGAGACGGCCGAAGAAATCATCGCACGCTGCACGCAAGTGGCTCTGCGGTATTTTGGCCCATTCCCGGCGAAGTGCTTGTTTGAGGTGGTCCAAACTATTTTTTACCTTCGCCTTCAAAATACCCCAGACAGAGAAATCCAACGGATTTGCATCCGGAGAATTTGCAATCCATTGTGTCGTGTCGAAGAAATGAAGTGTGGAACATTGTTTTTTAACCAATCGTGGTTGACCCGTGCTTTCGGAGACGGTGCCGAGTCTTGTTGAAATGTCCACGATATCAGACCGAAATGATTGTTTGCCCAAGGCTTCAATACTGCCTCTAAGACAGTTTCACGATATACGATCACATCAATTTTGACGCCACGGTCCAAAAATACGAGCGGAGAGCGACCATCGGCATTAAGACGGCCCAAACCAACACCATCGGTGCTGCCTGCTTTCTGGTGGCCGTCCGAATGTGTAAATTTTCGAAGGACCTCTCTGGCAAGTAAATTCGGTCATTTTGTTTGTTGACATATTGCTCGATAACAAATGGCGACTCATCGGAAAAAACCAAATTCGGCAACTCACCACTTTCGTGGAAGCGTAGCAACTCCTTTGCTCTTTCGACTCTAACTTTTTTCTCTTGCGATGTAAGATCGTGTGCTTTTTGGAACTTTAATGGCTTGAGCCCAAGCTCATTTTTCAGTATGTGTTGCATCCGTTCCAACGATATGTTGAGCTCACGAGCCATTTTTCTTCCACTTCGACGCGGATTTCGCTCAATTCGAGCCTTCACTTTCCGAACCATTTCTGCCGATGTTGCTGTTTTTTTTATGACCACCTCCATGGCATCCTGTTTATCTCTCAGTACAATACCAAGTGCTTGGAGCGAGTAGAGCGTACGAAATATCACAATACCAACTACACGGTTTCCTCATCGCAATATGCACAAGGGCACATGTCAGTCTCCGGATCATGAAACGCTAAATCAAATTGATTATTTTGCGATCGAAGTAAGGCATGCGTCCAGTATTCTGGACGGCCGAGAATTCTCCGAGCAGCCGGGCCCCCGCCCAATTATCAAGGCTTCGCCCATCAATGACGTTGTCTAATAAAAAGCGAGAGCAGAGCATATTTACTGGTCTTATCGTAACATTTTCAGATAAGGCCACATACGATTTGACCAGTTACAAGTTGCCGGTCATAGGTCTTGCTGGCAGCAGGACTACCGGTAGTCCCTACACGGTACCATGGAAGTCAGGAGTCCCCTGAATCTCGGTCCGGGCCTGACTTATTGACGTAGGCCTCCATGGTGGCTGTGGTTTAAGCTCAAAATCGCGGGAAGGGTCTTACCCAATATGGAGTTATAATAAGTACTGTATACTGTGACCCTAAGAACAGTAAGAGGGGTTTAGGTCGGCCTCGACTCATACCAAGAGTGGAACTTGTGCCTCCAAGACAGTTCCGAATTGGTATCAAAGGATTGATGGTGAGCGATGGCAAGGCGTATCCTTGCTCTCATGGATGTATGGGCATCCCGTAAACTTAAGTCTTCCCGACAGGTGTTTGCGTTGAAAAACCAGAGACTATTCCGAGCAGTCAGCATTGACTCGGATCAGTACCTTGTTTCAGTCAAGGTACGAATGAAAATTTCCCAAGTGCCGCAGTAAAGAAGAACTACTATGAGAAGATATAACGTAGAAAAGCTGCAATCGCAAGAGACTGCCAGAATCTTTGCCGAACGCGTGTTCCGAAATATGTCAACAACTCCTATACCGCTAGGATCAAGTACCGAACACCAGTAGCAACGCAACTGCAACTGATGTTCTGCGTTTCACCACGAAGAAATTCCTCGTTTGATGAAGAATGCCAGCAAGCACATGGAGCTAAAGAGCAGCGCTTCAACGAAAGACGAGAACCGCTTGCGAGCTCTACGAGCAAAAGACACGGGATGAACATCTATTCTTCAGAAGGAGCAAAAAGCACAAGAAGTGCGCGATATAGAGTTTGTACTTCAGGAACAAAGTACGGAAATTTTACCAACAGGTAAAAAGAACGGGCCAAGGCAACAAGACCCGAACAGGGGCCGATGAAGATGAACAAGGCTACTTAGTAGTAGAGTAGCAGTAGTGCAGAGTATATCGAAAAAGTTTTTCTTTAACGACGATTGAGACCAACATCCATTCAATTTAAGACGACGATAGCAAATATTTACTTACACCGACCTAATCAAAAGTAGGTACGGATAGCCATATCTAAACTTAAATCCAACAAAGCTGCTAGTCCTGACGGTTCACCGATCGAGGAATTCAAAGCAGCCTGAAGTGACTTTGTAGAGATCATACATCAACTCATTTCTCAGATCTGGTCAAAATAGTGTATGCCTGTTGAATGGAATCTCAGTATCGTTTGAACGATCCACAAACAGGAAGACATCCTCAATTGCCCCAGAGGAATAGTAAGTCCCACAACAAGATCTTATCTGCAATATTGTGTGAACGTCTGAAACCAGTGTGGTTTTAAAGCAGAAAAGTCTACATTCGACCAAATCTGCACACTCCGGCAGATCCTGGAAAACACTCAAGAAGTCCAAATCAATACCCACCATCTTTTCATCGGTTATAAGGCCGCACATGACAGTATTTAAAGAGAAGAACTACATATATGGAGCCATGTCTGTGTAGAATGATGATGGAGAACGCTTGGTAACGATTTAACCGAGACCTCCGCTGTCAGAAAAGGTTTTAGACAAGATGACGCGCTGTCATGTGCCTTATTTAACATCATACTTGAAAGATCTGTTCGAACGCATAAGCGAATACAGAAGGCACAATCTTTCAGCGGGTCGTCACCGGCACGTTCGCTAGTACCAAAAAGGAAGCTGCCACAATTGATTTACCGGTAAATGAGAGCAAAACCAAGTTCATGCTGTCAACAAGGAGGGGCACACAAGATTTTCAAGCTTTGAAGTAGTAGGGGACTTTGTTTGCCTTGGTTCTGCTACCAATTCTGTTAACAACACCGCAGAAGAAATTAGATGAAGTGTCACTCTTGCCAATCGCTGTTTCTTTCGAATAAGAAGACTAAGCAGACTCTATACTGATCATACCAGTCGTACTTTATGGCGCTGAAACATGGACCATTGCGAAAGCGGGTAAAGATATCCTCAGTCATCGAAAAATGTTCGGTCCCGACGGGCTTTGGAGGAGGAGATTTAACGACGAACCATACGAGCTCTACGACGACATCGACCTAGTCAGAGAACTGCGCATGAGTCGCCTTAGATGGCTAGTACTTGTAGAGCGAATGGACACCAATGCTCCGGCCCTCAGAGTCTTCGAATCTAACTCGGAGGGACAACGAAGTAAAGGAAGACCTCACCTTAGATAGCGCGCACAAATGGAAGAGGACCTCAACCGATTTGCAGTGCGCAACTGGGGGCAGTTGGTTGTTAGATGACTCCGAACTGTAGTGACCCTTAGGTAAGTAGGAAAGTACAGAGAACTTCTTCCTGCATGTCGAGGAGGATCTTGCCGTACAGGAATACTGTAAATGACCTCGCTCGAGAGCCTAGTGTCGTCAAGAGATTATCGCCAATTTGCTGAGTTCCGAGTCGTCAACAGATTGTCGGCAAATTCCCGAGTTTCGTTTGAAAGTTTCGCCTTTTTAATACAGCAGCTCACTGTGCCGCTACTTTCTGACATAAAAGACTCGCCATTAACTGTCTTTAGCTTCTTAGCGTCTACGTTTCCAAAGAAATCGCCACATAGCGTCATGAAGACCAGGACTGACCAGCAGCAGATGTAGCTTTTTAGCGTAACCAGCATGGATATTAGTTACTGTGCTAATGGATACAATGCTGGTCAAAACTCACTCTCCAGATCTGCTTTAAGTGTACAGTTTTCGATCCATGCTACGTTAGAATTGTAATAAATTATGTCAGCACAAAAGCGATCTGATTTTGAACTCTGGAATAATCTAATGCGTGGAGGACTCCGTATTTACTTTTTTCAACGAAACCATTATTAGACAATCCTGTACTGACAACACAACCCTTATGTCACTCTTTTCCAATCTCGAGTTCAAGCTGCAATGCTTGAATGCTCACCACTATCGCACCCATTCAATTGACTTAATTTTCTTCGATTCTTCTCGCCTTATCATATTTATTGGGGCTTTGCCCGTTGCCCTTCTCGTTGGAATTATATTGAAAATCAAATAATACCTAAACTCAAATCAATATTTTTTTTCTTATCACCATTAACTAAGCAAATAACATGATAACGCTTGTCTCTGTCATGGTGTTGACGAGTGTACTCCAATTTCATATATTTTCTTTTCATTGTTTAACATGGACTTCTGATAAATAGTTATAAAGGAAAAAAATAAAAAAAAAATCTAGAACCACAGAGGCAATAGATAGAATCGTATCAACTCAATTACCGGGAATAATAAAATTCATTTAGTCAGTCAAATTTATTTTTATCCATGAGATAAAAGCCTCCAATAAAAATGACTGGAATTAGTTTGTACACGTATCTCTACATATAGAAATACTGTTCACCTAGACGCGAAAATTGGTCGCGTATGCTTGACAATGAAGATTTTATTTTATTTTCTGATAACCAGACTTAAAAAAAAAAAAAACTCAATTGCAGATTAATTCGGTAAGCTTATCAGTTCGCTGGAACTATAAGAAACTACTCAAGGCCTGGCCGAACAAAGCACTTTAGTTGGAAAATGTATTCTCTTGCTCGGTCACGGCAATCAGTAACTATTTAAAATAATTTCATCTCTACCAAAGTCAATACTCCGCTTCTTATCAATCTATTCCACTTGTATTTCCGTCAACATTGGTAGACCCACCATCTTGATTGCTATTAGAAGCAATAGACGTAATAGTAGGCACCCCTGTGGTATCCCATCTAAAATTCTCAATTAGATCTGAGGATCTTGCAGAAAAATTCGTTGGTTTAGCTGCAAATTTAAAACCATTTTCAAAACCAACAAAAAAAGAAGGAACTTGTACTCTCGAATATTCGATTGAAGAAATTGTAGGCCCTGCAACCAGTTGATGAAATATGTCTTGAAAGGACGACATAGTAGATATTTACATCCTACTTTCACAGAGGATTTACGGTGTCGTAATCAGTCCCACAGTAAGCGTCACAGAAATTGGTGTCACTTATATATTCATAGCGCATTTAGATAAATGTCGGACAGGCTGTCGACTTTTTAGCAAGGTCGGAAAGCATTCGTTTGGTCTCTCTGCAACCCTGGAAAGTTTTTCAAGCTACAGATGTGCCTACATGAAGCACAACTGCCAAAGAAAGCCCTACTAAGAACACATACAGTCGTAACGCGGATGCAGGTCCTGAGAAATTCTTTAACAATCTCATTTCGCTCGATCTTATCATGTTTTTTTTTTATATATATAATTTGCGCGCGTTCAAGGAATTTAAGTACACTTAAAATGTTTGCACACAGCGCGGGCGAAGGAAAATCAAGGAGGATGGAAAGAGAGGTACCGGTGAACGTTGGTTTTAAATGTTGGAAGGTTATAATGACTAGGAAATAAAGTGCTAGGCAGGGCATTCCATAAGCAAGTTGTACGGCTTAGGAACGAATCACGATAATTTAGAGTACGTCCGAAGGTGGGCTTGAGGGTATACTGATGAGCATTTATAGTGATACAAGTGTTACGGTTGAAAGTTTGAATGGGCGGAATGGTACTGACGATTTCAATGGAGAACAAAATATTGCAAAACAATGGTAACTCTGTTTAATTACCAACCAATGACATTTGCCGCTGAAATAAGTACAAACCGCATGGTAATTTTTTCTTGCTGGTTAGCCTCACACTTCGATCTGTGAGTTCAACCAAAGAGGTTTATTTTTTGTCTACGATTAGTAAATCAAAGTTATATTGAAATAGACGTTATTTTTTTAATTAATTTGCTCAACAAATATAACGAGGATGAAGTCTGACTGCCGTCCACGGTATTTTAAGTACCGACCAGTCCCTTTTGCTCAAAAGGAGGCCGTGAGGAAAGAGATTGAGCGGCTGACAAGTTTGGGAATTTTCCGAGCTGTTGTGGCCAGCCAGTGGGCAGCCCCCATTGTAGTTGTAGAGAAGCAGAATGGTAATCTTCGACTTTGTGGTGATTTCAAGGTGACGATAAATTCTCACTTGAATATTGATAGGCATCCTGTCCTCGAATCCAGGAATTATTTTGTCGGCTTCAAGGTGGCTGTTTGTTTTCAAAAAGTGGATCTTTCAGATGCATATCTTCAGATCCCACTCCATGAGGAATCAAAGCGTTTGTGTGCCATCAATACGGAGCTTGGGTTGTTCCAATATCAGCGTCTTCCTTTTGGGACAGCAAGTTCATCAGGAATTTTCCAACACTACATAGAGCAACTGACTGCCGATCTGGATTTCTCTGTCTCATATTTTGATGACATCATCGTGTCGGGCCGAAACAATGCTGCACACATAAAAAACTTAAGGACACTATTCCAGTGTCTCCAAGGTCATGTATTGAAATGTCCGGTTGGCAAAATGCAAGTTCGCTGACCCTAAAATCGAGTATTTGGGACACATAATTAATGCGAACGGAGTAAGACCATCGGAAACGCGAGTGAATGCCATCAACAACTTACCAAGACCGAAAAATTTGAAGGATTTAGAAACCTTTTTGGGTGAGTTAAATTACTACAATCAATCAATAAACTGAGATCCAAAGAAGACCCTTTCGTTTGGGATCAACAGCAACAGAAATTGTTTGATCATTTTAAAGAGAAAATCATGAAGGTATATCGATTGGTTCATTTTCAAAATGAGTTACCCATTTCTTTAGCGACGGACGCCTCATCGCGTGGTATTGGAGCTGTGATTTCTCACACTTATCCTGATGCAATGGAGAAGCTAATTGCGTTTGCTTCCAAAACGCTTACTGAAGCTCGAAAATTGTATACCCAAATAGAGAAAGAGGCGCTTTCGATTATTTATGGTGTGAAAAAAATTCACCAATATATCTACGGCCGACAGTTTGAGTTAATTACCGATCATCAAACCTTAGTAACCATTTTCAGCCCTAATAAAAGACTACCTGTGATGAACATTCAACGGTTACAAAGATGGGACATAACCTTTGAGCTAGACTTACACGATACGCTACAGATCTACGAAATCGCACGGGAATGCTGATTGTTTGTCGCGGTTACTCCATGGACCAGACGAGGAGTTCGACAAGTCAGAGGAGGACGTATTGAAAAATTTTCCTGTAAGCGTGGGAGCGATCGCTGCCGAGTCAAAGCGTGATATAATACTACAGAAGGTAATGTGGTATGTTCAGCACGGTTGGCCAAATGTTCTTCCTCCTGCTGAAATCAAGTTACTGCCGTTTTTCCGTAGAAAGTTCTGTCTGTGTGTGTGGACTAACGTTTTCTGTTTCAAAAAGTTTCCTGAGCAACTCGTTGACATCTGGACCACACTCTGACACGAAATGTGATGTCCGAAGATTTTCGTCTACCAGAGCATTCGTAGTTTAATGCTGTTGGAGCTGTACTGTCGTCAGCAAAGGAATATATTGGATTAGAAGTGGCCGACAAGAGATCATTGATGAAAATTAAAAAGAGGGTCGGAGACAAAACGGAGCCCTAGGGCACACCAGCATTTATTTTGTGAATATCAGTCTTGAAACTATCCTAGACGACCTGAATTGAACGTTCCGAAAGGTAATTTCTAATCAATGAAGAAGAGAGTCGTCGATCCCAAAAGCACGCTTTTTCGACAAAATGCCTTAGAAATATCAAGTGCAACTATCTTGCTTTCGCCAGATTGATGTGCGCTTTGGTTCCATTTTTCGGTGTGACATGCCATCAGATCACCAGTGGACCTGTTGCTACGAAAACCATACTGTCGGTCATTAAGAAATTTTCGTGTTTCGAGATATTTCATTAGCTGACGGTTTATCAGCGTTTCCATGACCTTGGAAAGAAGGGACGTAAGTGCAATGGGTCTGTAGAAGGAAAGAGAGAAAGATTCACCTTTTTTAGTGACGGGCCGGACAAATACTGTTTTCCATCTGCTCGGAAAGAGATCTAAAGAGTAGGATTGATGAAAAAGCTTACGCAGTGGTTTTGCCAGCGTGGAAGAACACCTGTTCAGAAGAAGGGGAGATATACCATCTGGACCAGCGGATTTATGCATATTGAGATCTTTAAGTACTCTTGATACTACACGAGTGCGAAAGTGGATTCGTACCATTGAAGAAGAGTGTTGAGCTGGCCCCAAAGAGTGGAGCAGGCAGATTGGCCTTGTCCAAAGAGCTGACAGCTGGAATGTTATTGGAAAGGATGAGCATGAAGCAGAATTTGACGAACGACCAACAATTTTTACTGCCTTTGGGACGTTGCAGTATTTTTTGCCAAAGTTTTTGGTCGTATTGGAATTTTACTCGCTTAAGAAAGGCGTTGCAGTCATTTCTGGCTCGTTTACATTTTTTCGGTTTTCCTTTGTTGGGCAGGTCTTGAAGCATCGTAGAAACATTTCCCTAACCCTGACCTTTTTACAGCTCGAGTCGTACCATGCCTTTTCTTTTGGTTTGATGCTCTTCATCCGATGAGAGATAAAGTTTCTCATTGCAAAGAGAATGGTGTCTGTGACCATATCAGCAGCGGCGTTCATGTCGTTATCGAGGAAACATAACGACCAGTTAAAATTCCTAAAGAAGCTACTAAGACCGCTCAAGTTGGCTTTCTCCTATTGCCATACTGTTCTTTTAGGAATCTTTTCTCTGGGTGTGGGTGGTGGGTGTACGAGAAATTAGCTGATATGACACAATGTTCCGACGAGAATAGAGGGGAGAACACATAAACGGAAAACTCCAGGGTGTTTGCGGTATGACTGGTATTCGTGTGGGCTCATTTACAAGATGGGTTAAGTTATTTTCTCAGCGAAGATCTCAACAAACCGTCCTTCGGATGTTGTCTGTCCAAAATGTCGAAGCCAACCAGAATTGTGTATATTGAAATCGCCCGTAATCACGATTTCAGTATGAGGATACAGAGATACAATTCTTTGTATGGAGTCAGACAGCGCATCAAACTTATTAAGGGTCCAGTTGCTGTCCAGTTTGAGGCTTCTATAAATAAAGCAATAGTGAATAATTTGATTACGGAGATGGCTAAAATCCACATGAAGTTGAATTCCGAATTAGAACATGAGTCACATTGTGGTGGAGTTTGGTAAGCTACACCACTACGCACGTAAATGGCGAGACCGCGGTGAGAGAAGTTCGGCTACTAGTTCGTAGCCAGGTAGCTTCAGATCAGACTGATCTGAGAGGTGTGGGCGGGAATCTACCTGTGTTTCATTAAGTGCCAAAACAGCTGGCCTGTATTTACAGACGTGGACGTACGCAGAAAAGTGTTTGCTTTTTAGCCCGTGAATATTGGCAATATCCACTGTAAATTCCCGAGTCATTATAAAGAAAGATAAACACAAAAAACACAAAGCAACAGTAAGACCAGGGGCAGGAAGGTTGGGATGCCCGCACTGTGGATATTGGTTTCGGTTTCACTGCACTCGCACGTTGTTGTTGTTTTTTTTTGCCCGCACAGTGAACTTTTTGATATGGGATGCAGCCTTCCGACGGAGTTTAAAGAGGCCTTAAATTTTCGAATTAGCTTATGAGTGATAGGACAGCATAGCACGGCTTTAAATTCAGCATGGCTGTCGCTAGAGAAGCAAACACTATACGCTCTCAACCTAATCTTCGCAACGTAACTTACCGTCATCCGGATTCCACGCATATCCGTTTACTTAAAAAAAAATGAATCCTAATGAGTTAACGGCCTCGCCATGCTGAAAGCATCGGTTCCCACTAGATCAGCGAAATCAAGCAGTGTTGAGCGCATAAATACCTAGATGGTGGACCACATGGGAACTCGGTGCACCACGTGCTGTTGACAAAGAACGCCACGTGGACATAGTACCCCGGCATAAAATCCCGGACTTTACAAATTTATTTGTACTCTTATTGTCCTTCGAAAATAAAATATTTAATAATAACGGATGCTAGTGTTGTAAAAAACATCAGTGCTGCGACCTAGAGCGACTGTTGAGTCATCCTTTCCGATCCGACTAAATTATTTTTCTGAGTCAGTTCAAAACCAGTTCTGGATACAGAGATAGTTGAGTTCGTATATTCGAATTAACCGAAGTTCCCGTGTGCATGTGTAATTGCCTTAGGCAGCTTTGGAAATACAGTTGGCGCAATGAGTCATCTAAAATCCAGCGTGAGTTGTGTCAAACACTTCCTTTTATGGGCACAATTCAAATCACGAATGCTTCTAGAAGAAATTCAGCTAGAAGAGCTCAGAAACGTGGACACTGACGAAAGCGAATGAAAATGCTCTTGGGCGCTTCGGGTAATTTACGGTCCCGTTTGCATCAATGAAGAATGGAGGAGGCGTTTGAACAGCGACCTGTACAGGCTGTACAACGATGCCAATCTCGTCAATCTAAGCTCGGATCACCCGGCTTAGATGGGTAGGTGACCTTGAACACCTGGCGGCAGCTGGTAAAAGACCGCGCTAGCTTAGGCCCTATTCCATCCCGGACTGTGGCGCCATCTAAGTAACAGCATTCTCGGCTTTCAAATGTAACAAATTCTGTTCAGGTAAAATGTTGACATTCTGCCAAGATAGAGGCATAATCAGGACCAAATGGCTCACAGTAATTTTGTATTTCGGCATCTCGGTTCTTTGACCTGCCACTTTGGCTCATTTATTGGCTGTCGGATTGGCATGCTTTCTGAATGAATCGAATGTTGAAAGACAGACTACGAGATGGTATTTTCGGTTTTCGCCAAACACTTAGCGGCAATGATTTTACAAAAGCTACGAGTTCCACTCTAACCGTTTTCGTTTGCCGCCTCCACCATCTCTCTGGCAGCAGCAATACTCCAATCATCTGAATAAGGCTTCAAATCATCGTCATATGATCGGATGTAAACTCAAAATTTACAATTACAATATGTGGTCACAGCATGCCACAACGAGTATCTTGTCACACAAAAGACATCTGACCAAACAGATGACCAAAGTCCCCATGACTAATCTCTTCTTCCAGCAGGTAATTATTTATTTATCTTCTTTTTTTTTTTTCATTCTGTCGAATTTATCCGAATTGAAATTAATCCGACGAAATTATTTTAATTGCGTAAAGAAATTAAAAGAAATGCGGAGGTTGGCGTGAATGAGTAAATTTCTGGGAAAATTCTCCCTGTCACTTGAATCGTCGCTGTTCTGGTTCAAGCCAAAAACAACCCCTAAAACACCATTCATGATTGAGTGGAATTTTTCTAGGAAATCCCCACAAATTTTTGGCACACGTTACAGACAGTTGCTCCCCTTAATCGGTTCCAAAAAATACAAAACAAAACAAAAAAAAATAGATCACCAGCTCGTGTGTAGTTAAGTAATTTCCATTTCCCTCGGCCGTTTTTAAAAACCATTCTCTAGGAGTCTCTGGTCACTCTGATTATGTTTTTAAATTGTATGACTAAGCGCCAGTTGACTGTCAATGCTGTTGTCAGTGAGGGCGACTAGCAGACCGAAAGAAAGTGTACTCACACAAAACAAACGCTCACAGGGTGAACGTTGATGTTGATGTCGATGACGCGCTTGACTCTTTATTATTATTATTGATCAGTGAGACGTGAGTTATAATTTATTAAACAAATACACTGGTCGCCGCTCTGGACAGTGGGTGAGTCATGTCTGCGATTGTGACTGTCAATTGATGATTTCCATTGACCAACAAATTGGAAAACTGCCGTGCTTAGTCTGGGTTAATATGTAAAACGAGCAACCTCATACAAATTCCATCTAGCGTTGTTATTCAATTATCTACTCGTATGCATGCAAGTAGTAGGAAAAGCAATGAAAAGCCGGAACACTTTGCAGAAAGATACGAGTAAGTGTCACTCTAGGAGTGAAAAACTTCGTACATGGTAGCCTCCGGATTATGACGCTTGGAATGATATCTAATCTCTAGGTTTTCATCATTTCTTGATGACATTGGTCGCCCAGACTTAAGTCTATCCGTTGATGAACAGGTTCCTTCGAACTTGTGAACCCCATAAGGGAAACACTTGGCGCATACTTTTTGGCATCGAAACCACGAAAACTGCAGAATTTGCTTTGCGCAACAGTCGTCAAACCATTATTTTTCTTTTAACTGGAAGGATATTGGCATTTGCGTCTTTCTCGATATTGAAGACTGATTTTAACAACAACAGCAGGGGATTTGATGATCCAACGAACAGTTTAGATCTATCCTTGAAAGACGAAGAATTACAACCCTTTCTGAAGAGGCCTTCTTGACAGTATCTGCGGCAAGGAGATGCCCATAGGTTATTGTCTTCTTGCTGCTTTTATAGTACATGATTCAAAGAATTCGGCATCGTTGGCTATAAAATCACTGTTTATGCTTGTTAGTTACGAATATTATAGTTACACGAATGCAAAGTACCATATTCTCTGACTGATGTGTTTGCAATAATGTAGATAGCCAGCTCTTCTGTCGAAATTTCCTAAGATAGAAATGATCAAGACGTATCCGATTTCATGCCCCATGCGATCCTTGGTAGAAAATTTTGTTATTATGATCCCAAATCTTAGATTAGATCTCAGGGTCTGATGTAGTTTGAAATTTGGTGGCCCGGCTGAAATATTTGGACCAAGTGACAAAGTATCCAATATTCCTAGCCGTTTCTTACTGGCACTTATTTGATCAAAAAGTTCCCGGAATGTATTCCGATAATTGGAAATACAAGTTTATTCGTCTAAATCTACATATATTGTCCCCTTCAGAGTAATCTCCATCGACTGCAACACACTTATGCCACCGCTTGATCCAATCCTCGAAACATTTTTTATATTCGCTTTTCGGTATGTCCATCAGTGCTTCCTGCGACTTTTTCATTACTTCCTCTCGGCTGCTGAAACGCGTTCCCCGTAGTGGCTTTGGAACTCTATTGAACAGAAAGAAGTCACAGGGAGCCAAAGCAGGTGAATTCGGTGGCTGTTGGATGGTATTTGTTGCATTTTTCGCCAAAAAATTACGAATAATGATGGCACTGTGCGACGGTGCGTTATCATGGTGCAAAATCCACGAGTTGTCTGCCCACAACTCTGGTCTCTTTCGGCGAACTGCTTCACGCAAACGTCTCATAACGCCCAAATACTCGTAATACTCTTTGTTTACTGTCTGGCCTTCTGGCAAAAATTCATGATGCACTACACCGTTGTAATCCATGAAAACCATGAGCATTGCCTTCTTTTTTGACTGAAAACGACGTGTTTTTTTTGGTCTCGGCTCATTTGGTGAACGCCATTCAATTGCCTGATGTCTGGATTGCGTGTCCTTTTGATGAATGTGGGATCGGGTTCAGCTTCGCAAATCATCTCTTTTGCGACGTCAACACGGTCTCTTTTTTGCATGAAATTGAGGTCTTTTGGCACCAACTTTGCTGCTACACGACGGAAACCCAAATCATTAACCAAAATGTCTTGGACGGATCCATAGGCAATGTTCAAGTCCTCCGCTATCTCTCTGATGGTTAATTTCTGGCTATTGACCAACATTTCTTTTACTTCACCAATGTTTTCGTCGGTTTTCGATGTCGATGGTCTGCCACTGCATTCATCATCTTCGATTGACTCACGACCACTTTTGAACCGCTCGCGCTCGTGCCACTGGTAAACCACCGTTTTCTTTAGAGAATCGTTGCCGAAACACTTTTCCAACACATTCACGCATCATTAAATCCGTTTTTTACCCAAAATTTAATACTCGTACAAGTTCGTTGTTGTAAATTTAAATCCATTTCTAAAATTGTAAAAAATCGCCAACACACGCAAAGATAGATGTACTCTTGGCTACTTAACTTTTGCAAATGTCAAGCTATGACCCTAAGATTTAGAGGGAATGTCAACAACAGATTTACCAACTTAACAAAAAAAAAAACAAAACTCAAATGGGAACAATGGGAGCGCTACATGGTGGTGTCCCCCGGGAACCTTTTGATCAAGGTGGTATTTAAGGAATTCCATCTTGCAATTGAAATCCAAATTTTGTAGCTTGCGACCTTAAAACGTTTTGCACATGCTGCTCTGGTTAATACTGTTTTAAGGCTTTCCAAATTCCTGTGGGTCATGTTCTCCAATTCTGACCACAAACCATAATCCAGTGGATTCAGACCTGGGCTAACCGATGGCCAATCTTCTGCTGCTATAAAGCCAGAAATATTGACTCTGAGCCACTCCTGCGTGGTTTTGGCTTTGTGGGCTGGAGCAGAGTTGGAAGATCCATCCGTATCCATTGAAAAGGGTATTGGTCAAACCCTTCCCAACACCCTCTAGCACATCTTCTTGGTAAACCTTTGCACCAGTTTTTACACCCTTTTCACAAAAATGGAGGGATGTGACACCATGGTGAGAGACTCCCCACCAAACCATTACGAAAGCGGGATGATGTCCACGTTGAACCCTAGGAACAACCATTTTCGCTTCCTTAGATTAAGTGGCATACAATTTGTCATTTTGTTTGTTGAAAACTTCTTCCACGGTAAAAATTTTCTCATCCGTAAACAGAATGTTTTCATGGTCATTGTCCGCGTGCCACTGCAAAAGTCGCTTGCATCTTTCTTAGTTTTTTTAGTTGAGGAGTTAGAAGATGACCCGTGTACCGACAACAGGCTTTCATATGCAGAACTTCCCGATTCAACCTAGACATGAATCTGGTTGATATATTCAATTCCTTGGACATGATCTTCTGCTTCCTAAGGGGATTTCTCCGAATTCGTTCACGCACTGCCTTTACCACTTCTTGGCCTGTTCTCTACTCCAGACAATTCGCCGAAGCGAGCAATAGCCCAATAAACGAATATTCTCAATATTCCGATTTGTTTTAGAAACTCGTAAATTTGGCTGGCATTTTCTCCGCACTTATGCAACGCTATCACCGCAACTCGATTCTCGTTACCGCCCCACTCCATGTTAATAGTTTGCAAACTGAATCCAAGCTGACTAGTATTCTTCACTGATCAGTGCATGTATTCTGAAAAAAAAGTTTTGAACGATAAGCGCTGCAAATTGTGTAACAGAACTTATGGCAGGACTAGGTATAGGTGTATCTCTCTTCAAAGGTTTCCGGGAGAAATCCTACTATGCATTGAATGGACATAATGGACCCACTGTTGGTCAAAGTGAGCTGTGACTCTTTGTCACAAGGCATTCACCGGCCCACTCACCTGTGTACATGTGGCAACAGGGCACGATGCTTTTAGCTTCGTTTTCAGCTCTAATTTGAAACAAACCTAATGATAGAGGGAGGCCTATTTAAATATTTGTTGATATTAAAAATGAGAATTCTATTCGTTTCAACTTGGAAGAATCACCAGGCCATTTGTATCGTCGCTTAGACAGGAAAGAAAGGATATCCTGAAATTAATTCGCCCTGACTGGATTATAATTTTAAGCTCTTTACCTTCTCCCCCACTTTCTCTCATATTTTGTTCACTTCATTTTTATTTTTTTACATTCTGTCAACCGCCCATAGTGAATTTTCTTCCTTAAATTGTTTAAAACTCGAAAAAAAAAACATTTCACCGTGAAATCCTCATAACAAAACATCCTTTATCCTACCTCCGTTTGCTTTAAAAAGAACAAAAAAACGAGGGCACGTCGCAACGTAGTACGTGCAATTATGAAGAACGTCCGTTTCCTTTCGGGCTTAATTGGGTCGCAGCAATACCAGTGATGATACATTGCGGGCGGCAGCTACCGTAAGATTTAAGTGACTGCCACCTACCTCTGTTAAAAACTGTATCCCACCTACCTGTCTATTTGTCTGTTTGCTGTCTGTCTTTCTGTTCATCCGTCGTTGACCGTAGCCCGGTGAAGAGGATTTCGAAGGTACCGACGAGACCCCGTAACTCGATCTGAATTTTTGTTGTTTGCCTTCAGGGTGTACCTTGCACTCGCCTGGCAATTTGGATAATTAGCGCGACTTTTGTTGTGTTGTGCTGTGTGAGTTTTGTCATCCACTAAAGAGTGCTGCCATTGCCTACCGCACGGTCATTGTCTCCATATGTCTCCATCAATTCACCACGGTTTTGTCCTTAATGCAAGCACGTAGGCGTGCACAATTCTCAGACTTGCTATGCAGTACGACTACTCCGCGTGTAATTTTGTAATTAGGTGCATTCGACTGTGGAAATTGAATTAAAACACCACGATACTCGTAACGACCACGACTAACGACTAACGACACAATGGTGGCGACGACAAATCGTAGGCAGGGTAAACGGACAGAACCGCCACTTCGGTCGGTTACAAAATTCCTCTAAAACTGTTATACCCGTACCAACCGACTCGCGCTAATTTCATTTAATACCACGCCATCCGTTTATACTCTCTACTTTCAGAGATATTTACTTGCTAATTTTTTAGTGTTCTTTTTTTATTTTATTTTTTTTTTTTTACATAATTTCAATTAGCAACCACGCAAAATGGGAAGTAGGCAAGAAGATGAAAGAAAGTCGAAACGATCGGAAAAGATAAATAGGAGAGTGGGAGACGGGGAAACAAAAAAAAAAAACAGAAGTGAAAATGCATTCCATCCCAGATGAAGCCGATTACTTCATCGAAAATAAAATGAAATAAATCGGTCCATAAAGCGCTATTATGGCGAATTGAAGGTCCACAGGAAGCATCCGGAAATAGCTGGCCAGTTAATAGTGATTCAGTAAGTGAAGACCGACCATCACACACGTACGAGTATTTCCGTAGTGCAATTGCATGCTAAAACCCAACGAAATGCAATTAGCGGTCCCTTCGAATAGTGGATGCGTTCAGCAGAACAAAAAAGAAGAAATACAATACCCACTCTTAGTAATTGATGTTTTTAATTAAATATGGAAAAAAGAAATGAAAGATCATATTCAGACTAAGGAGAGAGAAAGAGGGCAAACTAATAAAAATGGTGAATAACAAGTTGTAATTCAGTCAACTAATGTCCAATGACCACTTTCACTCGATACTCGAGACGAGGCAACCCGGAGAATTCAAAGAGCTTCAATTTCAATTTCAATATGAATGGCGGTTTGGTGTTTTTGACAGTTTGACAGTTTGACTGAGCTGACCACTGGCTTCTTCCCAATCAATAAAAAAAGAAAGATAAAGAAGAAGAAAAGGTGAAGATTAAGTTAGTTAATTGGTTGTTATGTGCGAAGTCTGTTCAAAGTGACAGGGAAACCAGAATAGAGATTAATGATCGATTTTAAAGTTGTTTGGAAAGTTTTTACCAATTGTCAGTGAAGAGGTTAATGGTTTTACTGGCATGAAGTTGCGACTGTAATTTCAGTGCTCTGCTGTTGTTATACAATGTTTCTGCAAGGCATACCCTAATTCATATTAGTTTTGGTAATAACTTTTGAGAATTTGTGGTTTTGTGTTTGACAATGCATCAAGCGGATGCTTGTGTCGGAAGCAATACCGATAATAGTGGATGGGTGTGTAGGGAAAGGGTTACAGACGTTCAGAAGGTCTTATATGGCAGTGATATGCCTTGATATTTCTTGCAAAATACAGTTCCTTTATCTGTGTAAATAAAGGGTCTTTCATTAAGCGCTTCCTATCTTTAAATTTAAATAAAACAAAGTGTGTGTTCAAATGTCCGCCGCGGTTTCTCTGAGCGGCGCGCATCCGAAATGTCCAATTTTCCATGACTCTGGCGCATAAATCGGGCTGAATTTGACCGATGGCGTGGATTATGTTGGCTTTGAGGGCCGTTGTGGTTTTTTGGCTTATTCGCATAGGCCTGCGACTTCAGAAAACCCCACAAGAAAAAGCCTAACGGGTTCATATCGTACGATCTCGATGGCCAGTTCACATCACCTCCACGTGAGATGACCATGCCCTCGAATCGCTCGTGCAGAATTTCCAATGTGGTGTAAACTGTATGACACGTAGCGCCGTCCTGTTGAAACTACATATCGTTGGTGTCCATATCATACAATTCAGGCCAAAAGAAGTTGTTAATCATCGACCTATAGCGCTCGCCGTTAATGATGCTGGCCAGGCCAACGTCGTTCTCAAAGAAATATATGGTCCGATGTCGCCGCCAGCCCAAAATCCACACCAAACAGTGACTTTTTCGGGATGATTGGTATCGTCCAAATTCGACAATTTTGTTTGTTGACGTACCCATTCATCCAAAAATGGGCCTCATCGCTGAAGATGATTTTTCGATGAAAATTAGGGTCAATTTCAAACTGCTCCAGAGCCCATTCAGCGAACACACGTGCGTCGTTGTCTATGGTCGTTTACCCTCAGCTCCTCGGTCAGTTGAATTTTGTAGGGGTGCAGGCCCAAGTCACGACGCAAAATTCGCCAGGCTGTGGTTTGCGAAAGACCGAGTTCTTATGAACGACGCGAAATCGACTGCCTCGGATTCTCCTGCACACTGTCACGGACAGGGCGATGTTTTCGGTAGATCTTGCGTTTCGTCGAAGTACGGGTGTTGGTTTATCGTTTACTGAACCAATGGACTCAAATTTATCCACCATGATAATGCGAATAGTCCTCTCGGTAGGACGATTATGGCGACCGTAAAATGGGTGAAGCGCCCGCAACGTTACACGAACAGAACACCCATTTTGATAAAACAATTTTATCATTTGCTCATGTCCGTGGTGATTTGGCAAAACAGACTGAATAAATGACACCCAATTGACAGATGTAGCTTTAACTATCAACTGTCAAAGTTCGTAAGTCTCTATTGGAAGACCCTGTAGATACACATAGTCGTCATTCTATAATCCTCCGATGCTCGATTGATGACTGGGTGGTTGCTGTTCATGAACAGCATTTTCCTTTGAATTACTCTACCGTTGACAACTACCGTTATACTCCACTATGAGTATAAGCCAGAAATCAAAAAGAAGATGATTTCCAACATACTCGCATCTATGACAAGAAACGTCGCATCATATGGCTACCGCAACAAAATGTTCCCTAAAAGCATAGTGCCTCACCAGTAATTAGTTTACAGTGGCCCTTAGAGAGGTGACTCGCGATTATGCTCATAGTAAATCCATTCAACGACATAACTAAGAAAAGCGTGCCAAGGCTCATTACATGTTATTCTGAGCCTTATTTAGCAAGACCTGAGACAAAAGTTCTCCAGATTCTTAAGACCAGATTGCTAGAATCCGAATGATAGCATGTTAATCGAAATCAATAATTTCTAACGACAATTTCGGCAGGCAATGACTTTTTTTGTTATTTGGTTTTTCTCCTTAAGAGCAGTTGGCTTCCGGGAGCCTCCTGAGTTTGAAAACATCACTATTCTAGGCTCTGATAATATTCATCGGGGTCACAATATTTTCGTCAACGGGGAACTCTATTTCAAGAGACACGTTCATATTATGCGAATGATACCCCGGGCCACAGTGTCCAAAGTGGATGTTGAAGAGCCTCCTGATGGTTATTCCCGAGGTGATCGGGGATATTTTGGAAGTTTGATTCTCTTAGTGTGTCTAATTCCTTTTCCTGTTCAGTTGGCTGAATAAGAGATACAGATGAGGAGTTTGACACCTATGAACTTTTTTATAGAACCCTTTCTTGCTAATTCATCAACGTTGTTACATTCAATCCTTGTGTGACCTTACCTTATTCACCTGAATGTTATTTCGTTACGATTGGCTAGTTCAATCAGAAATTCTATCAGGGAGTTTATTGATAGTGGCATCATATACCTAGTCCTGCCATAAGTTCTGTTACACAATTTCCAGCGCTTATCGTTCAGAACTTCTTGCGGGAATAGAACCGTTAACTTTGCTACACATGCACTGCTCAGTTTGGTTTCAGTTTGCAAACTATTAACATGGAATGGGGCGTCAAAGAAAATCGAGTCGCGGAACATCAAGAATATTCGTTTATCGGCCTATTGCTCGCTTCGACGAATTGTCTGGAGTAGAGGACAGGCCAAGATGTGGTCGCCCGGCCGTCGACGATTGTGCCAACGCAAGAATTGGTCACGGCGAGCGTTCATCAATTGGCCGCCGCGATCATGCGATTTGACAGCATTCGATTATTTTCTCTGGGGCTAGGTCAAGCCCTTAGTCTACGCTAACAAGCCAACCACTTTGGACGAGCTCCTTAAATAGCCATCAACCGCAGACTTCACCTCTTTACTAAACGAATAGAAAGTCCATCTATCCCGGTTGAATTCGACCTGATAGTAACTACGCACTCAATTACCTCGCTTTCTCTTGCCGGTTCAAAATCAGCTAGACGAGGAATTGATAAATTAGAATTGGAGGAGAAATCAAATGAGTTAATCTTGTCATCAGTATCCAAAAAGTGATTATTGAGTACATCTGGATCAAATTCACACTTAGTACTGCTTCTATTTCCACTAACTCCAATCTTTTTTTCTTTTTTTTTTCATATAATTTGCTCGCGCTCTACAGATTTGAGTACCCTTAAAATGTTTGCACACAGTGAAGGAAAGTTAGCGACGAAGAAAAGAAGAGTTCCGATGTACGTTGGTCTTAAATGTTTGCAAGTTATAACGACCAGGAAATAGAGAGATCGGCATGGCATCAGCGACGACATCAGCATTTTATAAGCGAGTTGTACGCCTTAGGAACGAATTACGATATTTTAGAGTACGTCCGAAACTGCTGCCTGAAACACGAATTCTGTGACCTCCAAGACCGAACATATGCTCAATGCCCAGCTATGTATAACACCAAGTTTTGGACATCTTAACACAAGGCTGGGTAAGGAAGCTGCCTTTGAGTGGGTTTTCGGGGAAACACAGTCTGTATAACACCACGTCCGACAGTGGATTCAGGTTTTTAGGACTTGTAACTGAACGTTCCCACATCTCAACATCCATAAAGGGACTTGGCTATTCGCTGATCAGTCAATAAACTCTCAACCAGATTAATTCCTTCAGTCGACGCCAGAAACTCTTACAGCATTCTAGATGTCCGAACTTTTCAAAGAGCCAACATCGACTCGGATCATTATTTTGATGCAGCCAGGGCACAAGTGCAGATAGCACAACGGAGCCAAGTAAGGCAATAGCCCCTCGTACACAAACCTTAGAACATTATTGGGAATTTCGTAACGAGACACCAGAGAAGCTGGTCCTGACGTCATAGGTTTTTCAAGGGGTCGCCACAAAAAATCTTCTGGTTTGACTATGAATGTACCCAGCTACTCGTACATGCAGACAAACGAGAAGAAACTGCGCTGCGTCGAAGGACGGAAGCTTCTCGTGAGCTATACAACCAGCAAAGGAAAAGCTCCTCGGAAGGGGAAAGCAAGAGCACGAGAAGCACACGAGAGATGTTGTGCAGAAACGACATTTGAATGCTGAATCAGAGAATAAGACGAGCATATCAGGCCTACAAGTCACAATGGGATCCTACAAAGGTGAACATGGACAACTAGTAGTAAAGTCGCAGTCGCTGGTGAGAATATGGAAGAACTTCATTTGCACGACGATGATGGCCAAAATCTCGCTGTCAGGCAGAACGAACCATTCACCCTGGACGAAGACGATAAAGAATTCTGTCCCCTGACCTAGACTAAGTTAAGGAGCAATACCAAAGCTTACGTCTAATAAACCTGCTGAGACAGATGGACTACCTATTGAGCTAGTCTAAGCAGCTGGGGATGACCTGATTACGAACACATCTCAGTTCATCTGTAAGATATGGTAACAGGAAAGCATACCCTAAACATGGAATCTCTACAAAAAAGGAAACCGTTTTGACTGCACCAACTATAGAGGTATAAGTCCCCTAAACATCGTCTATATTATGTGAGCAACCAAGACCCGGGAATTTCAGATCGACAATCATCATTTAAAGCCACGTACGAGTACGAGATGCAACTGAAGTAAAATTTGAGTGCAGATTATGCTGATTAGAGGAGGAATAATTCCAACGGAAACCAAAAATTGTTACCGTCTGCGACTAACTGGTTAAATTTTACGAGCCACACGTTTTTGCTCAACACACTGTAAAAGTGATAATTCACAATCTGAATTATCCAAAAAGTATTCAATCCCGAAATCGGTGATAAACCGAGGTGGCAGGCCAAGAGTTACCTCATACCGGGAAATCAAAATAATCATTAGGACGATAAAGAGTAATCCCTTTATGTTATCAAGAGAGTTACAAAACGAGCTTAGTACAAAAGTTAGTGCCAAGACACTTCGTTGGGGAGCTGTTGACGGTGGTCTTTCATCATTCAGGAAAGAACGCACACCACCATTGGCAATTATAACTTCGACTTTGTCCACCTTGGTCCTGCAGTTACAAGCAGCGACGACATCAGTGCAGAAATACTCTTGATAATAAAGCCCCTTTCTTGTAAGACCACACCGAAACTTTACTCAAGACCCTTTTCATCCATATTCTACTCTATGGAGTAGAGGCTTGGACCTTGTCGCGAGCGGATAAAGAAGCACTTGGCCGTTCCTAGAGAAAAATTTTCGCCTCGATCTGTATTAACGTAAATGGAGGAGGAAATTCAACTATGAACTGCAGTGACATCGGTCTAGTCAACCATCTACGGATCCAAAGTCTTTGATAACTAGGCCAGGTGCAGTCTTCGATTCTAATCCGGAAGAACGGCGCAGCAGAAGACGACCGCATCTAATGTGAGGCACACAACCACTTCCAGTTCCTGAAATTACTACACCTCAAGCAAACACAGAATTGAAAACTTACGAGTCAGAAAACACTAGCAGCCGTGTAACTATTTTAGGAAAGCCCAACGTAGCCTCGTAGACTTTGGTATTCCGACATGTTTAAGAGTATGTACAGGTCCACATACTTACTCACTTCCGGAAGAAAACAGAGCAAGATCCCACAAAATTCCACGACCAAGGTCTCTGTTCTAATTTGCAAAACGAAATCGTACTCATGACTCATTGTCATGATACAAACAACATTTTTCCTAATCTTATCTCAATTGTTCTTATCGTCTATCGTAGTTATAATAAAATTTCAAAATTCTAAAGAAAACTACAAGAAATAGTATTCTTCAACTCACCATACAAATCCTTAGCCTTGCTAAGAGAAAAGAGTCAATTACTCGTCCATTGAAAAATCCACACAAAAACAAGAAAATCTTCTTGAATCCTTCGTCGTTTGTTTGCGTTTTGCGCCACTCAGCAGCACCCTGTATTTTGTTTATCAACTACAATTTCAACTTAAACTCGTAAAATGCACTTTTCTTTTCATTAATTTCTTAAATTTCTTCAATTTTATTAATTTTTTGTTGTTGTTTTGTTTTAACACAATCGTCGGAGGACCTTTTTGGCGGCCTTTATGTTCGGCACAAGGGCCTTCAGTTCACTGCAATCATCGAGGAAGGGATGGTTAAGCAATTCGTCGGCTGTCGCTCGTTTGTCGACCTCCACTTGTAGACATTGATCGAGAAAGTCCTGTAGATTTGGCGTTAGCTTGTCCCAGCTCTTGACATCGGGTCGGCCATTGGCGGCAATTAGATAGAGAGCTCGCAGAGGAGTCTCGTACAAGTATGGCGGTTGGCCTTCAATCATTTCAATGGCCATGATACCAATTGACCAGATGTCTACCTTTTTGCCGTACTTCTTACGGGTGACTACCTCGGGTGCCATCCAGTAGGGTGTGCCAACCATTGTTTGTCGTTTCTCGTCACCCTCAATGTTGGCACAGAAACCGAAGTCAGTAACTTTGACGGCACCGTCCATGCCAAGGAGAACATTGTCTGATTTGATGTCGCGATGGATGATACCCTTGGAGTGAAGAAAACTAATAGCAAAGAGTACCTCTCGACAAACGCACGCGATTTGACGCTCCTTCATGACAGTCTCTGTGACGACATCGGTCAATGGACCACCATCCATGTACTCCATGATTACCCAGAGTTGATCCTCGGGCTCGAGGAAATATGCATCCAAGAAATTCACCAAATTCTTGTGGTTGAAATCTTTCAAGACACCAATTTCAGTCAGAATCAGATCCTTGGAGGATTGATTTTTCAAGTCAATTGTCTTAACAGCCACTTGGGAGTCGCTCAAGTTATCGGCCGCAATGAATACCACTCCGGATGCACCTTTGCCCACCTCCAGTGTGGTCTTGTATCGATCGCGAGGATCGTCTAGATTGCAAATTAGCCTGAGCTCTGCGTAGATTTCGGTGTCTGACTTTTGGGCGCGTTTCTCCTTCGATCTACGAAGGATACTCTCATCGTCGGGCACATCATCTAGATTTACATTCTGCTCAGCCGCCTTAATGATGATGGTGTCGGTGTTGATCTGTGGATGGATGTTCTCGGAGATCAATCGAAGGTCCTCCAGGCCCGTGGTGAGTTTCTTATTGCTCTGTGTCATTCGGGGCTTTGGCATTATCTTTGGCTTGGGCGGCAGCGTTGAGCTTTTCTTGGCTGGCAGCGGCGGTGGAGAGGACGGCGGTGATGTCGGCACTTTGACCGGTGATTTAGCGGGCGATGTCTTAAGTTGTTCGTTGAGGATACTACCATTGCTGCTGGTATTACTGCTACTCTCCTCACTGCTAGTTTCGAACATTTCCAGGGATTCTCCCAGCGAATCCTGACTCTTGTGTGCGTTCTTAAAGTTAACATAGTTGTCGATCTCTTTCGATTCTTCATGGATTGCCTCCTCTGTGATGAATGGCTTAAAAACGTCCGGCTGATCCTTCTTTTTGATGGAGTAGTTGTAGAATTTGACTGCCTGGTAGGCTGCATCTGGATTCTTGTTCTGTTCATCTTGAGTGATCTGTGAATTCATAAGTCGGAGCCATGGTGCTGGCAGTCCTTCTAGATCGCCAGTCAGTTGATTTCGCGACACATGGACGTGGCGCATAAAGTTCGTGGGACGGCCAATCTCTGAGATCTGGTCCTTCTTCTTAAACCAACCCTTGATGCCCGTGAAGGAAGTCATTTTGAAGGTTTCAACTGAATTGTGACTTCTCTCTGATGGTTATGCTAGTGGTGTTGCTGGTGGTGGTGTACGCGAATTACTTGGATTTCTCGGAAATAACGAGTTAATTAGGCGTGAGTCATCCTCACTCGAGTTGTTTGCTGCCCGTAGTTGTTACCGTTGCCAACCTTTACCTTTCCCACTCGAATCGTTTTGTCACTCGGCGACTGCCGCGCGGGTTCTATGTTCTTCTCTTTTGCTCGCTTTTACAAGCGATTCTCACTCAAGAAACTGATTTTCTTCTCACTTCTCTCATGAGAGTGAAGGGTTTTTTTTTTATTCTATTCCGCACTGCGTTCTTCTTTTTTTTCACAATTTTTCGTGTTTTGTGCGGCGAAAAACAAAACGAAATGCAGACGGGGACGGGAATGGACAACACTTTCGTAACACCCTCGCGGTTAATGAACTTTCACTTTCCCTCAGTGCGGGATTTGTTTTTATTATTTCTATTTTCGCTGATCACAGGGAAACGGGGGGCAAACAAGACCAAAACCGAGACCGAGCCACTCAAAACTCACAACTCAACACTGGCAGAGACTCCTTTTGTAGGAGTGGCACTTGATTTTCGCTATCAAAGGGAGTACTTGTCGCGGGGTTGGGGGTGATTTTTCGAATCAAAATTGATTGAGGGAGACGGGGAAATGTAGTTTGTTTGTATTTTTGGAGAAAATGCAAAGAATAGTACACGACGGAGGCGAATAAATGCACGAACACGGTGTGAGAGCCGAGAAAATACGCGACGAAGCTCTGCAGACGAACGACGGTTGGCGATTGATAAAAACGTTCGAAATGAAGTGAAATCGCTGTGCTAGGGCGGCTGTCTCTTTCGGTTGTTTCGTTGAGTTTTTTGACAAAGGAATAAAAATGGCCGTGTTGGGCTCGTTGAGTTTGTTGTTTTGACGTTGGTGATAAGTTGCAAAGGAGTGTTGCTGTAGTAGGTGGTGTTTTTGTTGTAGAGTGCGTTCGGAAATGTGAAATGAATTTGAAAGTATTTTAAGAGTATTTTTGTTTTAATGTATAAATATGAAAAATCTGTTTAAAAAAAAAATTATTTTTTGACATTTGGAATAAAGGTTTCCGTTGCAAACTGGCTAAAGATTTTAATAACACCCTGAGCTTCTGATATAATTATGAAGTAAACTTGTGGCAATAAACTATGTGATTAAAGCAATTCTCGGTTTTGCTGCTTAATTTGAGTTATTTTTACGTCGTAAATGTGATTGCATTTCTATGATACAGCAGCTATTCTTTCGGGTCTGGACGATGATCTATCCGAGTAGTATGACAGCTTGCGTTAGATAAACTCTCTTCATTTCCCGGGATAATTGTGCAAGTTTAAATACTACATATTTACTACCTTAAATACACCGACTAAGTTTTATTCTGCGCGCTGCTTAGCCTTAATAATTTCTTAATCAGAAATACATTTACAAGTGCTGAAATCGCAATCATTTTTGTTGCCAAGTCAAATGTCAAGATGTCCGAGCTAAATAGACCTGAAACGAGACTACTGGCTAAAAATGCCAACCTCCTAACACCTACAACTACAAAGCATGATAAGACGAGCAACATATCCGAATTGCGGCTCACAAAACAACTCGATGAATTTAATACGCAGTTGAAATCCACAATGCAAGAAATACACATCACTTTGCTTGCTAAACTCTACTCTTTCGCTGCTGATTTCAATAATCGAATCGAAGTACTAAGCAAATCCGTTTCTGTTCTGCTTATATGGGTGGAAGTCCTAGAGCAAACCCCAGAGCCGATCATGGGATCTCTTTTATAAAGTGAATTATGCGATTTAAATAATAAAATTGACGGACTTGAGCCGGAAAAATCATTCACAGAAGCATTCATTAATGGAGTACCAATGACAACAAAAGAAGATCTTCAAAATATATTCACCCAGCTTTGCTTTGCAAAGCCCCTATACCAAAGGCTATATGAATAAATATGATAAAACCATATACAAAATTGCTTATAACAACTTTAACTGGAATCAGACAAAAAATTCGTTGTCAGCGAAGGTCTCCCCTCGCATAACCTTGCCATCTTCCGTAGAGCACATGAATTAAAGAGGCAAGACCAGTTTTTTTCTGTCTATTCTCGAGGGCACACCAACCACACGGAGATAAAACTTTTTTGGTTGATTCAACTCAACGCTTGACAAAATTGCCGCAAAGAAGGACGTAAGATCATTGCTGTGCTTAAAAAGAAGGTAACTGTGAGATATTTCTTAATATTAATTTAATTGAAAAAGTAACCACCATGGTTCCGACTGATTGGCAAACAGAGCTTTAGAAAGCCAAATTGACATGTGTCAATTGGTTACGAAACAGCTGATATCACTGTTGACAACCCATGCTATTCGAAAAAACCAATTGTTTTTGGTACGTAAACAGACCGGCATAAAGCAGATCTAACCACCATGAAAACGCGACATATACAACGGTGATTGGTACCTGGAAGACAGATATTTTGGATGCCCGAATGCTCCGCGGGGCTAACATTAACACGGACCGCTACCTTATTGTGGTCAATTTACGAATACAGATATCCCTAAAACCGCTAGAGAGAAAACTGTGAGGGACTTTGATGTCGGCGGTCTGCAATCGCAGAAATCGCCAAGGTTTTTGCCAATTAAATGCCCCTTAACTTCGCTTGATTTTCTGAGCCGCCTTGTACCGAAACACAGTGGTAAAGCTGCTAACAAGCTTTCAGAAATGCGAAGACCAGCGAACTTGTGGTTCGGAGATGAATGCCGGCTTGCTTATGCAGAGAAACAAAGCGTCTAGAAAAATGATGTGAAAAAAAACTAAAGCAGCTCAAGAGCTCCCGCTTCTTAGAAGGTAGAAAAAAGATCACGAGAAGTGCGAAGTCAAGGAAATTGAGAGATGTTATATTAGGAAAGTCGTTCGAAAATTTTAATAGCATCATATTCAAAGGGGCTACTGGTTTAGCGGCACCAAATCACCTCTTAAATATGGTCTGATAAAAGACGCCAAGTGAATGGAACCCAAACATCGTATGCTCGAACCTGAAAGTCCTTTCTTCCGTCTTGTCTGGTCAACCATAACAGTGTGGTTTCAGGCTTGGAAACCGATTTTAAGGTCGTCTATAACAGCTGAGCTAGACGAAAAATCATTAACTTCGGATGAAAAACTGCTCACTTAATGGAGGAAAGAGCAGTATTTTGGTGCCCGGGTCAAGAGAGCCTTCCGCAAAAGAAAAAACTTAAATTCCCAACTGCTTATCTAGTTATGCTTAAATCAGGGCTCCGAGGGAAAACAAGGTAGTTTGCATAGATGGCATCGCAATATTACACTTCCCAACCACACGGCGGAGCTTCTGGAGCCACTAATCAGAAATATTTGAGACACATGCATTCTCCCTGTAGAAGGAAAATGAGGAATAATTTTAAAACGGCATAAGAAGGGTAACTCGATGGAACGCAACTTCTGGACAAAGTCAAAACGCATCCTTATTCAACGTTTGGAAGCAGAGGCACGCGAAGAATGGCTACAAATAAGCACTGCTAAATCAAAGACCATAAACACACGCAATACCAGCGTTTAACCCAGATTGCTAGATAACCCATCGGGAGATCTAACATCTTCCGTAGCTTGAGAGCATGGTCTTAGTTGATGATCGCCGAATACATAAAGCAAAGGCTGCCATGTGTATACTCTCAAAGATATAAAGAAGCAATATTTAAAGCATCAGAGCTGATGTCTACTCAGCATTTCCGGAACTTCCTGACCGAACCAACCGGCCAGAAATATGTGGACATCGAAATACGAAAGAGAAAGTAATTACCTTATAATGCGAAGACAGTTCCATTGAAAAACACATAATGAAATAGAGCCCACTTACCGATTCTGGCAGACGAGCAGGTTACCCTGGGAAGTCGGTAAAAAGACTAAGTCCGCAATAATCGTCTGAGGTGGAACGGATATGTGAAACGAATGAATATTAACGCTCCGACCCGAAGAGACGCCAATTTCCTACCCGAAGAAATGAAACAGTCGAAACGTCGCTAAGTCGAAGACCCCGCTAACCTGAGGGATTTATTGATCGAAGCCCAGATAAATCGGGCCGTAGCATAATCTACCGCTGCGTTTGCAGTTATTGAAAGAGAAGCGTCGAAGGTGGGTTCTATGGTGAAATAGGGTAAGACATATCATTACTTTGGAGGAAGACTGACACAAGTCTAAAAACATTAATTTGAAAAATTGTTGTTAAATGACATCTCAATACAGCTTGCTGATGTTTACAAAAATGCTACATCTGCCATCTGACGGCGAATAGTCAAATTACCACTTGTAACCCTTTTTAAAAAAAGTTAGAACAGCTTCCAGTAGGTAGCTGACTGAGTAAAACTTTACTTACTTAAGGTGGTGCCACAGTCCGGGGTGGAACTGGGTCTCAAGTTCTCAACCAACAAGCGTCTCCAGCCAGCTCGATCTTTAGCTAGCTACCTCCGGTCTCGCACGCTAAGTTGGCTCAGGTCTCCTCCCACTTGCGTGCGCCACCTGGGTCCCGATCTTCCTCTACTGCGCTGTCCTTCGTGGGCGGATTCGAAGACTTTTCGGACAGAAGCATTAGTGTCCATCCGCTTTACATACACCGTCACCTCAGTGTTTGGACATTCACTCTTCTGGCTAAGTCGATGTCGCTGCACAACCCGTACAGTTCGTCGTCCATTCCTCCATTCACTGTCTATGCAAACGGGACAGAAACTCACCCGAAGAATTTTCCTCTGAAAACAGCCAAGAATACCGTCATCCGTATTTGATAAAGTCCATACCTCTGCGCCATAGAGCAAGACTGCGATTATTAAGGTCTTATACGAGTATAGGGTCACTTTTGTTATTCGAGGGAGGGCCTTCTTAGCCCAAAGAAGCAGCGATTGGCAAAAATTATACTTCGTTTGATCTCAACGCTGGTGTCATTGTCTGAATTGACAGCGGAGCCTGGGTAGACAAAGGTCTTAACTCCTTTAAAGGGACATTCTGTCCGAGACGTCGGTGTTGGGTGTGTTTTCTTGTTGACAGCATATACGAGTACTTAGTGTTGCAGAGATGCCTAAACTAGTTCGTCTCTAAAGATGCTGTCATACGCGGCCTTAGAATTGATGGTGTGTATCGATTTGGAACTCATGGGCTTTTTCCAAGATCTGCGTAGTGTGAATATTTGGTTGATGGTGGACTTTTCTGTGGCCTGAAGATACGCTGAAGATATGTTCCGTTGCTCGTCTCTGCGGACTTCGGTTAGGGGTTTGTGTCCGTGGCATCTTTTTTATACCTTCCCAATCTTATTCCGATGAAAAGCTCCTTCTTTTTCCTCCTGAGAGGCAGGCGTTCATTTCTCCTCTTCTGCTCGTAGAGCTCATGAGCAGCTCTAGTCTTTCAATGTAGTGCTGCTTTGTATGCATCTTGCTTAGCTGCATGTGCTTGCTGGCACTCGTCTTCAAACCAGGGGTTTCGTTGTGGTGGCCGAGTGAAACCCAACACATCAGAGGCGGCATCTCTGATGGCTTTTGGCAATGTTGCTACTGGTATTTGATACTTAATACTAGCAGCTTAGGACTTCTTAAGAGACTAAGTGAGACTCGATCGGAAAAGGATTTGGCAATGTCTTGCGATTGTAGTAGTCCGACGTCAAACTTTTTCACAGTATTAGATTGCCTTTGCTATGTTCGGGTTATCCACAACTGTACCTTGGCTACAAAAAGGTAATGGTCGATGTTGGCCCGTCTGAACATCCGGGCATCCATAATATTGTAGGAGTACATTGCGTCGATCACAATGTGGTCAACCTGCTTGACGGTTAATTGATCAGGAGTTCTCCAAGTCCCCTTATGAATATCGAAATTCGGGAACCGCGTGCTAGATACGACAATATTTCCATCCAACTAGGTGCTGCTTTTGCCGCACTAAATTTTGCTGTTGTTCATCCTCTTTTTGTGCGGCCATTCCCATCGCATTTCTTGGATGGCAGTAACATGTTTGCCGGTCAGCACTCACGCTTATAAGTTTGGTAAGTCGAGTGTGGATGGACATCGTCCAGATGGTTACCACCTGGAGGTAAATTAAGTACAATTGATGCATAGAACAGTTCCAACACAGGGTATAGACAGGCTGACAGCTCTTAGTGCCTACCCTATTTATACAGCACCCAACCAACTATTGAGTAAAACCAGAATATTCTAATTTTTGAATTGTGACAGTCTTTTTCCAAAATACCGATATGTGCTGTCAACTTAAAAGGACACCAAACAGGTAAGGGACTTTGTTTAAGTTTATTGAACACATTCTATCTTACACATCCGTTTCTCTGGACTAAGTTAGACCAGTTATACTCGTAAGTCCCTCATGATACCACTGGGAGAACATGTTAGACCGATACCCTAGTTACTCCTGGAACCAAAGATATTTGTCAAAGTCGGTGATCATAATAGAGAAGGGATCATTTACATAGATCTCGAAAGTGGTAGCTTTTTCATTCTAACGCTAGCCAAGATTGGGACACAGCTCCTGCAGAGTTTGAGAAATACTCAAACACCGCGTGTGTCTTCCAATAGCACAGTATTCTGTGATTATGTTTATGAGTTTGGAGATATTCTTCTATTAAGGTCGGTGAGCTCAAGTATGAGCCATATAAGCGTAAATATCTCACTATTTTTCACCTATAACTGACCTTAGAGAGCGCTCAAAATTGAGTCATTTATTTGGCGTAGGACATAGGTTTGACGTTGTCGAGTTGCCCACTATATTTTTCTAGGGATCAGAGTCTGATCAGCTCATCAGCCTCATGGTTCCCTGGGACCGTTGAAGGATGCCTGACACTCCCTAACTAGGCTCAAATTTATGGTGTCCGAAGTTACGAACCCCTGCGTCATAGGCCGAACTAAGCGGTGCTGTATGTGGTTAGGGGATAGGTAAATACAGAAGTCCTTAGAGAATAAGATTTCGGCTGTTTTTGAGATGTATGCGATAATGGAAATGGACTTACTGAGAATGACTTCGCATAGTCTCCATTCGCTGTTTCCTGGTATCAGGTGGTTGAATTCAACGTTGAAGTCGATTTCATATAATGGTAGGTCGGTTGAGGAGGCAAGCCACGGTGCAGCGTAAGTTGACTGGCTCCCATTCTCATGCTGGAATTAATTCTAATTCGCATGCTGTCAAAAATCTAAGGATAGCAAAAAGAGCAAAGCTTGGAAAGTAGTCATTGAAGAAGGTGTTAACGCGTTCTAATGCTAATGCGCTCAGCCCGTTGCTTTTTTTCTTTGCAATATTTACTGCGCTCCAGTTTGCTGTCTAGGATGAGGCCTAGATATCAGGTATTTCTCGAAAAACTGAGAGGGATGCCATGCCATTGGGGGGTGTTTGCCCTACACATAGAAAGTCACATCGTCTGCATAAGTTAATACACTACATCCCGCCAGAGCTGTGGAAAACATGGACTTTATCAGAATTGAATGCTTTCCGTTACTTCGAGAGAAAGAGTTCCAAGTGATACTTGGTTATGATTTCCAATTCCAAATTTAGCGGCAGGTTGTGGCTTAAGCTAACCACGGGCTCAAACGTTATTCATCTCGAAAACATCAGCTAATTTGGTGTTTGGTATGTTCATAGAAACCTTTGCGTTCCCTAAAAACTCAGATTGGTTTTGAAACAATGAGCCAAAAAATTCTTCATCTTCTTATTTGTGGACTTGTCATGTTACTTATTTCACCAGGTCAATGAATTGTAAGAATATACGAGCATCATCCGCAAACAAAAATGCAATTAGTGATACACAAAAAAAGAAATCCATAAACTACACTTAATATGTTTTCATTCGCCCCGTTTTCTTAAGAAATGTCTTTGTGGTCATAAATTATGACAATGCTGCTGCTGTTCAAAGACATCAATCCATCCAGAGCCCGCAGCTTAATTCACTGGTCATATGTTACGCATTTCGGAGGCCGTAAATCATCCAAAAATAGAATCTGCGCCTGAACTTTAACCTTCCGCAATGAGAGAATTCGGCAAAACGATCGCGTTTCATCCGAATTCTTAGAGGATCATCACTCCCACTGAATTCAATTTGAAACCATGAGCCCATTGTTTCTGAAGTGAAAGGGTTCACAATTTCTGTACTGTACTGCCCCCTCTAAAACATTTAAAGGGGCGACAGTGACACAGCCAGTCGCATCGTAATTAGCAATCACTTTTGATCTTCGCTTTTTAATTGAAAACACTCGCTGCAACATCAGCATGAACGAACAAAAAGAAAAGTTATATCTTGCGAGAAAAGTTGATCACTTCTCAGATTTACTAAATACGAATAAAAATGCGTTCGAAATTAAATACGTGGTAGAAGGATAATTACAATGCAGATAAGTTAGTCAGAGTAGTAACAGCCAACGGAATTAAGTAAGACCTCCAAAGTTCGACGTTGCATCGCAAGAGACCGAAGAAGAAGCTGCCTCTGATGTTTAACCTCTAATTTGACGGCGAATGTAGGCAGGTACATGCAGCCAGATAAGAACGACTATGATGGTCAAAATCTCGCTGTCAGGCAGAGCGAATCATTCACCTTGTACGAAGACGACAGAGATTTCTGTCCCCTTAACTTAGACGAAGTTAAGGCAGCAATACCGAAGCTGAAGTCGAATCTCTACTACGCTTTTATAAGCAACTGGAGATGCCCTGGTTGGGAACATTCGCCTGCTCATGTATAAGATATTGTCAGAGGAAAATATGGAGATCCTTTTCACTGTGTCAACTATAGAAGAATAAGACTTCTAATCAGCGCCTATAAGATCTTTTCTATCGTATTATGTGAGCGTCTAAAACCCTTCATGAACAAGGAAACTCACCATCGATCAAATATTCACACTACGGCAGATTTTGAGATATCACTCGTCAGGTTATGTAGGATGGCAAGGCAATGACAAACCAAAGCTCAAGCTGTTACCAGAAAAGAAAGCACATCACCGACGGCTTAGCCAGAATGTCACCATCGACAGTTAAGGACTTTGTCTGCATAGGCTAACTCCGGTGCAGCAACAACATCGGACGCAGAATTAGTCTTGCCAATCGCTGTTTTTTTGGGCTCAGGAGGAAACTGAGTGACAGAGTTTTCTCTCGTAAAACTAAACCCTATAGAGGGCCCCTATTATCTATGACCCAGAGGCCTGGACGTTGTCGAAACCGGATGAAGAACTACGTGAGCGTTTCGAGAGAGAGAGATATTGCAAGTATTTTTCGGTGCCGATTATATGTCCAGTGTAGCTTCGTACGAATTGTGTTTCAGGTACCTGACGCTGCAACCCGCTCTCTATGAATGTAATTATTGGAACTGTATATGCTCAGTGTCACAGCTCAAGGCTACAAATGTTGCAGGAAAGCGAAAATGAATTAGCATGCAACGTAATTTCTGCTATTGAAATCGTTAATCCTTCTGTTTGTATTCAACAATGGGAGATGCAATGCAGTCGTACTAAGCAGTTACCAACAGCGATATGCAAAACTGTTCGTTGGAATAGTAATACAGCGTTGATAGCGGCGTTTCCATTCGACAAAGTTACGTGTCCTTGTTGACATCATGACATCAAAGCGAAATGCAGCGCTTTTTAATGCTAAACTCATTCTGCTATCTTGTCCTAATCCTTACATGAAATCAAAAATATTGCAGGGATTGTTACTGTTCTCTATGAAACAGCCAAAACTCTTTGTTGTTATCCTACAGGAAGGTAAGTCAATAGGCGCCTTATCAGAGGGAGTCACCCCCCCCCCCTCCCTTTAATGGGTCCCATACGATGGTAGAACTGCTTTTCGAAATATACGAATGGAGATAGCCAAATTGGAACTGCCCAGATAATGATATGAATCTCTGGAGGAAACTTTAGAATTTTAGAAGAGTTCTCACCCTTACTTTGGAGAGAACTGTATAGTTATATACCAGATGACAGAAGGAAGTCGTTGTGTTATAGCATAGAATGTCGATGGCGCCTATGATGATACAAGGATTGATAGGTACTCCGGAGTTTTACTAGAGAGTGTAATATCTTCTTGCTATATGTCGCTCAAAGAATCCTAGATGTTCTACTGATTTCACTGAATAAGACTTTGATAGAGATGAAGGCTTATATCGCCGACCACTTTCTCACCAACTCATTGTCTACAATGCCCGTTGTAGGAGGAAGCTAAACCACGAACTGTACGAGCAGTACAAAGACATTGGTCTAGTCAGGCGCCTACGGATTTAACGTATGAGATGCCTGGGCCATGCTGAGCGAATGCATACCACAGCTGCGGCCCAAAGAGTCTTGAAATCTAACCATAAGGGACGGTGCAGTCCTCTGCTGACCGCAACTAAGGTGACGCATTCAAGAAAGTGAACCGCACTCAACTAGGAGCGCGGCTCTATAGGCAGCTGATGAGAAATCGTGCTGGAGAGGCTTGTTGGTTGAAGCCCAGCTTCACACCGAACTATAGCGCCACCTACATAAGTAAGTAATTTTTCTTAGCCATGATATAAAATAGGTCGCATCACCTTGTCTAAACACGTTTTTTAACTTCAAATGTCTCAATAAGGTAACTCATAAATTTAACGGAGCAGCGGATAGATCCATCGTTATCGTGCACAATCTGACGAGCTTGGGAGAGAAGATAAAACTAGTATTGGGTCTATTGCTGTCCCGTTTGTGTGATCGGCTGTCGAGGGGAAGATACAGAAAATACATAATATAATGAGCCATCGAAGCGATGGGCAGGACATGAAATGCGATTTGATGTCAGCGCTCTCGCCTGAAAAGGCTTCGACTCCTCCTTGGAAGTACAATAATAAAAGTCCTCGCCTTAACCGACGCGCACAAGGTACCCAACTACTAGGGTTTGAAGATCGCACTAACCGTAACGATTTATTTCTTAAGGCCTTGCTCCACTCCGTACCGTAGAGGCATATAATTAAGTACTCGTAAGTAAGTAATTCCGAACTCAGGTGGAACGAAAAAGCGACATGAAGTGATTCCGAGCTTCGATGAAACAAATCCTTAGTCCTTTTGCACCCACTAGCTGGAAACCGACGCCAGATCTCATGTTCGTACAATGCACCCGAGGCCGAGTCATGGCTGGCTTCATATGATTATGGCTAGTCCTTGTAAAACTTTTACATGGGAATTAGCTATGTTGTAGAGTACCGCTAGCACGTGTTATCAGTCGTACAGCATTTGTTGTTTATCGAGATTATATATTGTGTCGAAGTTATTGAGTTATAAAGAAGTGAGAAATACTCCCCAAAAAATTCTTCAACGCTAAAAAATGGCTTCTTTTATCAGAGAAGTTTTTTTTTTTTAAATACTTATAATATGGTGAGCATCCTCATTTGAACTATTTATCGAGCAACACGAAAAATTTCACTTCCATCGTTAAGCTTTCTAGGCCGACTATTTTGTGCTTATTTTTGTGAACTATAATGACAGGAATTGAGTTATTGACGAAGCCTAATTCTTCGGTCAATTTTTGGGCCACTCTTCGAGTATTTGGAGCTCTATCTCGCCACTAAATGTTCGCTTCCAAGGCCTGAAAATTTACATAGCCCCACTCGATGGCCAATTCACTTTCGCGATATGATGTCGTTGAATCAAGTCTTCAGTAAATCAATGGTTTCGTGGGCAGTATCGCATGTACTGCCATCCCGATGGAACTATCTGTCCAAAGCGGTGTCACCATATTTTCGAAGAAATAATCACTGAACATTGTCTGATTAAGTTGGCCATTGACTAACGCGATCTCCGGGCTTATTTTTGAAAGAAAAAATACGTTTAATGTCACCTTTTTAGCTTCCTTATTTCCGACGCTGAAAGGATTTGACGTTGAATTGCAACACCTGTATATTTGCATTTAGGCCAGTGGCATATGGAGGTGCATATCGTGGATAATACATATATTAACCGCAGGAATTTCCTAAAATATCACAATTAAGTTATTCAGACTTCAAGTAAAATGACAAGTAATCGTTTCTTGTTATTCCTGACGTTACTACAATTTGTGCTCTGAGGTCGGCGAATGGTGACGCAGCAAAGCTTCGAATTGCGGTAAAGATGTACGAGTACATATAAAAATGTTTGTATATTTTAATACAGGCGTACTCGCAACTAGAGTAACGAAGTCTACTTGTTTGGATAATGAATCCGCTGGCTTGTTTGTAATATTCAACTCATAGTTGGTACTGTCCTTAAAAAACGTACCTCGGATGACTAGGTAATCGGCATTGCAGAAATCGTCGTTGTTTTCCGTGTTGGATTTGAATCCGAGAGTACAATAAAAAAAACGGGTGTATAAAACGTTAACAAGATGTGGTTTTGTATCGGGTTCTCGATTAAGCATTAATTTTTATTTTGATAATAAATTTTAATAATTTGTAAACATTGCTCGATCGAGTACTGAACCATAACTAAATGGTGGACATTGGCAAGTAAAATAGTAATGACAGTTCACCCAAAAATATTAAAGGTGCGTTCACATTTTAAAAAAAATAATGTATAGTACTTAATCGAAAACTTTGTATATCCGCCTATTCAGGATATTAACTTTTTAGTCCGTAACCATTTGAAACGATTCAACCGTTTTACAGTTTTATAAGGACTTTCACCTCGTTTGTCCTTCGCCTTGTCTGTGAACAATTTCCGCCATGAATCGTAGCAGAAGGATTCCACTAAGTGTACGGGGAATAGGACTCTCTCTCTGATTATCTGAACATTCAAGATTAGGCTCTCTATTATAGTTGAAAAGCTGCATAGATTAGAGTTCTTTCAACTAATGTGGCTGTACTCGTCCTAAGCAATTATTATCTAGAAAGGGCGAAGGGTCTAGCTTTCTAACGTCAGTTCAACTTTGCATTGCGAAAGCTGATAATTAAAGGAATGCGGATTCAACGATGTAGAATTTTGGATATTGTATCCGATTAAGCAATTATAGTCAAACATATTAATCGAGTTGCGATCGACGAATGGCAACCTTCCGGGAGTCTTGATGACTAAAAAGAACATCGACTCGAACTTCTATTCGTACCACATTTTAGCCAAGCATGGATTGGAATGTACAAAAACCGTAAAAGCAAGAAAATGATATAAGAAAACAGAGTTTCGTAGCTACAATAACGCCTGCATTAAAAACAACTGTGCCACAAAAGTCAGCAATCCATTAAAAATGATACTGCAGAATTGCTGGGTTCAAGGCGACCGCCTTAACGAAACCACTGGTTTAGTAATGAATTTTAGAGAACATCTGCAACTGCAGTTAAATAATATGCACGAAAATCGCTGTTGAAAGGTGCGTCAGTCTTTCAGTTTAGCAACAAAAAGAGCGCAACGAATATGCCAAACATCTAGACGGGTACCTATAGGGATGGCAACGATGATAAGGAAAACCATGTAAACCACAAACGGCAGTGAGAATATGAAAAAACGCTTTTACGACTACAACCAAAATACCGCTCCGAGACAGAATTGACATTTACCGGAATGATGACCTAAACTACGATCGACCAAGCCGATTCGTATGTACACGAGTATGTTATAAAACGTTTTGTACATATAATAGCTTCTCTGTAGTGTTGTGTGAACGTTTTAGCGAAAAAAGGTCAAAGGCAAACAAAACAAAGTGTACACTGTCAACAAAGAACATGAAACACTGATTATCGCCGAAATGTCACAATTGACAGCTGCAATTTCAAAAGGTTGTGAATTTTGACTTTCACTTCCCTGCAGTTAATTCAAGCAATGACAGGAGCGTCAAAATAAAGTGAAGAATGGCTTGTATTAACTGTTACGCAGTAGTTCTCAGAAGGTAATGGACGAGTAACTCTTCTGTTATCTCAGGGCTAACCTATAAGGCAGAGGCTTGGTTATTTACGAAATCAGAGGAAATCTTTTTTGGTTGCTTCAAGAGAAAAGTTCTTCGAATGATTTCCGGTCCCTACTGCACTGATGGTGAACATGAATTATACAAGGCTATAGCGTAGTGAACGTATTTGAATGAATTCAATCTCGATGGCCTAAACTGAAACACGCAGTCTCTTACGACATCTGTTACTCGGCCAGAATTACAATTCTGGTAGGTAGGACCCTGATTGTGGATATCGTTTATGCCTGATATGTCTTTTATAATCTGCGTGTGCTCAGGGTATTTTGAGTATCCTTAAAATCTGTGCAGACAGCGCACGCGTGTGATTATGGGAATAAATAGGGGCTGCCTGCAAGGTGGCGTCCTGTCTCCACTCTTATTGTGCATATTGGTCTGATTTATGCTCTCAATAGTTCTGACGTCTATGCTTTGGTATATGCAGATGATATAGCTGTACTATCTGTTGAATAATTCCTAAGTCTGCCATTAAGCATAGGTAGCCGTGAACGTGATCAACAGAAAAAGAAAACTTGCGTGCGTCTTCCAAGCGGAGATGTTCGCAACTCCGATGGCAATAAACTAGATTGTGAAATATAGGTAAACGGCAAGGCACCTGCATAATAAAGGGCTGGACGCGTTGTTAAATGCTGTTACGACCTCCAAGCTGGTTACATAATGAGAGGCTTCATTGAACGTAGTCGTAAGGCTGAATTCACTAAGTCTTGTCTGGGTCCCATAGCACAATTGGATTACGGAGCCGAACTGCCTGCGTCCTCGGTTAGGGCTTCCGTTGATAGTTGGATTTTATATAAGCATAATTGCATAGCATTGAGCATGGCTCTTCAGTTTGCCGGCAGATTAAACGATTGCTACCTGACATCCCTAAGAGTTTAGCGCCCCTCAGTGGGAAAGACTGTGGGCTGCTTACTGGCGTCGTGATGTGGCACTTCACATTTGCTAAGCACCAAGTATGCTGGACATAAGTGGCAGTATATCTTGCAGAGCTTGTTGTGAAAGCGATGACGACATCATGGAGCACTAATTCTTGGTCTGAGTGCTGTTTTGCGATAGAGAGAATATCATACCAATGATACTATTTCCTTGATTTTAACGTACAGTCAACGTATGCCTGATCTGTTTTGATCCACGACACAGATGAATAGCTTTTTCCAAGGCATTTAAGCCATCATTAGTTACACGCCTTATACTTTCAAAATATTTCTTAGAAAGGTCAACTACTTTCCAAAATCCAATAAGCTAGTGAAACTGAAAGATAAAAGATTCTTTCGAAAATTCTATCACCACCACCACAACGCGATCATATGCTTGTTCTCCCTTTTCAAATACTATTTAAAATCCGGCAGTCAAGTGTCGCGTTCGAAAGCCTCATAAATCATTTTTTTTTTTAAATGCCGCCATATGGATCTTTAAGTGCCCCTTCTTTTAAAAACAAGTTCATACCAAAGCAGTGGTCTACAAACAAAGTAACAAACTGAATTCAGTTGAATTCTGTCAGTGAAGCAATCAAGTCGTTAAAATACATCCCTAACCAAAAAAGCTGCAATGGTGAGAACTTAAAAAAAAAACAATATTCATTTTCCAGAATAGTTTGAAATCCATTTACAGTTGTTGCAGTTGATCCTCTTCTTCGCCGTTTTCGGCCCAATTTGCCCACTTACTGTCCCTGACATTTCAGAAACCAGCAATGATGACGACTTTTCGGATCCAATTCCGGAGAAAAAACCCGAAATGCCCTTTTCTACACACTACCTCAACAGTTTGGATCATAAAATTGAAACCATGATGACAACACTCACCTCACTTGACACATCTATCAAGCAACTTCAAGAAAAAGCCCACACCTGGGCAATATTCAAACATCACATCGACTCGTGGAATGATCAGATGAAAGTTCTTGAGCACAAAATCGATTTGATTCGGCGTACTCAAGACGAAAATCAAATGATCAATCAAAAATTGACAAGTCAAGAGTTCACCTTGAATCACATTTTAAGCAAAGTAGTTTACCTCAGTGACAGTTGTAACAGTGGTGGAGTTGAGAACTTTATGATTCGCCTTCGTGAAGACGGTTTTGGAGAGCTCAAGAAACTGATCAATGCTGACCGTAAGATTCGAAATGAGATTGGAGCACGATTGAGTAATATACTGCGGCATGTGCAAAATATTGAGACAGACAATTGTCGCAATTTCAAACCGAATGTCGGCGATGGTACGGTTGGTCCAGATAAAATGGCGAAACTTATGCTTCCGATTAGGACTTGTAATGGTTCACATTCAAATGACAACATTGACATGTCATTGAAAGTGATTGATGAGAAGATCAACAAAATGATGGGAACTGTTCCACAGAAAGAAATCAAACAGATCATAGCCAATGAGCAGAGAAATACCAAGAAATTGGAAGACATTTTGGATTACTTGGAGAAAATTGATGATCGCACGATTCGATTATATGACGCTGAAGAGGAAAATCGCTCTAGACTGTCGGATTTGTGTCAATCAATGTCAACCGAAGTCACGACATTTACAGGAAGTTCAGATCTACTGTTGAAGAAGATCGAGAAGTTGGTGCGTGACGTCCAGGCAAAGGTTGAACGTTTAATTGAGAAGGGTTGCGTGGATGAGAAACCCTCGCAAGAAGGAGGAAATCGTAAAGATTTATCACCGCCGACTAATGGAGACGACAATCTACATAAAAATGAAAATGAGGCCAGTCAAACCGATAAAGATGACAACGAGGAGAATAAAGTTCATGACAATAATGAGAATGATGCTAACGGCAATACAGATGACGTTGAAGAAATAGACAATGAGAGCAGTGAAAATCAAGATCCCGTGGAGGAAGTTAGTAAGTATAATCCACGTTCACTTGTGAGTCATTGGTGACATCATCTTCGATTTTGATTTTCAGATTTCGTACAACCAACGAAAATTGGCTGTCATGAACTCAACACTCGAATGGATGGTATTTACAAGTTCTCCACACCAGAATTAAACGAAGCTGGTCGCGATATTAATGAACGCTACTGTGCTTTCGCAACTGATGGTCCAGCATGGACTGTAATTCAGAATCGTGGACCATATGTGATTCAGGAAAACTTTAATCGTTCTTGGAATGAGTATCGTGATGGCTTTGGAGGTTTAGAGAAAGATTTCTGGTTTGGCAACGAATTTATTCATCAGTTATCCTACATCGACAACTATGAGTTACGTATCGAACTGGAGGACTTTGATGAGGTGAAAACATGGGTGGAGTACAACACTTTCCGTCTCGATACGGAGAGATATAATTACAATTTGATAATTGGTGGTTACCGTGGCGCGATTCCGGATGCAATGAGCTATCACAATGAGCAGGACTTTAGCACATATGACCGGAGGAACGACAAGAGTGTGGATGCCTGCTGCGCTTGCGCAACTGGATACGCCAGTGGATGGTGGTTTCACAAGTAATTTTTGTAAATTTAACTCGTAAAACAATTGTGTTTAAGAAATACTCACTTTCAGTTGTGCCGAAGCGAATCTTAATGGAGTTTTTCATAATACACCAATTGGACACAATTACGTCGGAATCGTTTGGGACCATTGGCATGGAGACTATTCGCTGAAAAGTTCCAAAATGATGATTCGTCCAAAAGAGTGGCCTGCAGAGGAAGAGCACCAAGTTCCGAATGGATCGGCAGAAGATCCATAATTTGCGCAATTTTTCTTAATGCTCAAAATTGAGATAATTTTTGTAAAATAAGCATAAGCATCTATATATGAGTAATAAAATGTATCCTATCGAATCCGTGAGATGAAACTCTTCCCTCCTCTCATCATTCTGCAGACGTCGCGTTTTAGCTTCCACTATTGCTGTTTAGGGCAGACCCGATTTAAATGTTGTCAAATAGCTAAAAACGTGACTTCGTCCATTCATATTTGACTAAGGACTTAGCCAACTATTGAGCCACCTTCACATTTCGAAGAACTCATCTGCCAAGTTCAAATGGAATCCTTATTGACTGGACGTGGCTTCATCACTTTCTCTGTCTACCTTATTTCAGGTACCAACATTGCTGCTTCACTCAAATTTCAGTTTTTCCGCTAGAGTGAATTACACTTATATCAGCGTATAAATATTTTTAATTTCCCCGAACTAGAAAACTACACTTCGCCTTCGTGTAATAAGGTCGAAAGCTTTTTAGATCTTTCTCTGACGAAACTAAGCGGTATAGAATCCTATGCAAGCTTACGCTGTCCAACCACAGCTGCTGCATCCAGATCGATGCCATAGCCGAGTATTTTCTATTACTGATATTTTCCGACCACCACCCTGTTACCGTAGCATTTGTTACATCGACTTTCAAGGCCAGCGCGGTGTCGCGTCTAACTGAACTTATTCATCCGATACATTTACTATAGACTCGATTTCCCCTATTTGTGAGACCGTGGCCATATGGGCCTTTGGCATTACATTGCCAGACATCTTTTAAGAACCATGTGCTCGTACTAGGAGGGATCTTAATTTTCCAATCTCGTTATTAAGTTCCTTCCCCAGTCCGTTTTGTACACGGTGGTTGTTAGCAAATCTACGTAGTTGTTGTCAATGAATGTAAATGAACTAGCGCGGCCTTTCGCAATCAGCTCCGCTTCTGTGTCTAACTCGCGCGTTCAAAAATGACCACTATACATCAGATAATGCGTGGCGTCATGTGGCGCAACGAGTTGGCGATTTGCATTGCAAAAGTCGAGAAGCCTTTGCCGTTCTTCCTCAGCCGTTTGACGCAGTGACTCACATAACTTGTTTGTGCAATTTGAAATTGTCTATTTTCTGGCATCGGCGATCGAGTAACCTTTGAATCAGAAATTCAGACCTCCTTAATGCCTGGAAATAAGGGGCTAGGATTCGATACATATAAGCTTCGCATTTTTTTTCATCATTCAAAAATCAAAGTCGTATGGTATAACTGACAAAATTAGGGGTTTATAGAACATTATCTTGTTCTCATCAGTTATCTTGCCAAGCCAGAATAGCAAGGGGCTAAGATCGCCAAAGACACAATAAGTTCGAGAGTCGATTGTGATTTCTTCAGCATATAGGGTGACCAGATAAGAACATAGAACAAAAAATTTAAGTAAAACAAAATCGGTGTGAGATATAAAATTTATTCTGGCTTTATTTTGAAGCCATTATGTGTGGAATAGCACATCATTCAAATGGCCACCTCGGCTTCGCTGGCAGTGATTCAAGCGGTCGGTTCAATTTTTGATAGCTCCGTCCAATATGTGCTGCGTTATTCCGGCAATAGCGTGTCGAATGTTGGTCTCGACCTCTCCCAAAGTGGTTGGCTTGTTAGCGCAGGCTAAGGACTTGATGTAGCCCTAGAGAAAATAATGGAGTGGTGTCAAATCTCATGATCGCGGCGGCCAATTGATGAACGCTTGCCGTGAGATGATCCAGTCGCCAAATTTCTCCTTCACAACTTCAAGCGTTGCGTCTCTCTTATGGCATGTAGCGCCGTCTTGTTGGAACCACAGCCGGAAATATCGATGTTGTCGAGATCTGACCACAGAAAGTCGGTTAGCATCGCTCTATACCCGAGACCATTGACAGTAATGTTGTCTCCTTCCTCACTTCGAAAGAAATCCGCCATGCCATAAACGGCACCAAACAGTCAATCTTTGTGGATGCATTGATGTTTGGCCGAACACTTGTGGATTGCGTTCGCTCCATTAATGGCAATTTTGCTTGATGACATAGCCGCTGAGCCAACAATGGGCTCCGTCCGAGAAAATGATTTTTTAGCCACAATCCGGATCTCCGACCAACATTTCCATCACATAATTAGCCAACTCACGGCGTTGTCTATGGTCGCCCGGCTTCAACTCTTGCGTCAACATAGTCCTTTATGGATGTAGGCCCAAATCCAACTGCAAAATAAGCCGGGTTGACCCTCTGGCGATGCCCAATTCAGCTGATCGGCGCCGAATCGACATTTCTGGGCCTTATTCGATAAACTGGGTTGACTCGCTTGCGATGCCCAATTCAGCTCATCGGTGCTGAATAGGCATTTCTAGGTCTTCTTCGATACTGGCTGCTACGGCGGCTAAGTTTTTTTATTTCACACTGAACTTTGTCTGGTTAGTGCCTTAAGGTCGAAAGTAGTATGGACAGCTGGCTAGTACAAAAGGTTCTCGAAAGATGACAGGGAGTATTAATATAAATATATATAAAAGCTATGCTATGCTCAACAAAGATCGTCGGAAAATTCGGGCCAAAAAGCGATAGAGGCGAAAGTTTCAGCCAAGGTTCGAAGAAGACGGTAAAAGAAAAATAACTCAAATGCAAAAACATCAGTAAAATCTTGGCCTCAAAAATATAGCGGCCTGTAGGTTGGGTCTAAGTTCCTTAAATTTAGCCAACTCAACAAGCCGTGCAGTAGTAAGACAGATACGTACGATTTTTTTTATCGCGTCAAATGCTAGTTCATCCAAGGAATGTATATTAATTGGTCATATTACAGACTCAAGCCTATGACAAGTAAGTGGCGTCAACGATCCTAAGTCTTTTTATCAATTCGTTAACAACTAAAAAAAATCTGACAGTTATCCCCCTCCTCTTTTGATCGATAATGTATCATCTACCCACATACTATAGCTAACTATTTCGCAACCTTTTTTATACAATCATTTGCAGACAACTTCTTCGTACCTGATCCCATATATTTTAAGTACCTACCCAATTTTTCCATTGGCACCTCTCTCTCTCAATCTTTTGATCCTACTCTTATCGAAGAAAATTTACAAAATCTCAATGACGAATTTGTACTCTACAATATTTCTCAAAAAGTGTTCCTCCAATCCTTCGCATCCACTTTCCTCCCTATTTCAACTATCCCTCACACAAGGAGAATTCGCTTTAAGTTTGGACGACCTCTATCACAACTCCGATCCACAAAAAGGGATCAAAGAATGAAGTAACTAACTATCGTGCCATTGCTAAATTTTGTCACATACCTAAAATGTTCAAAAGTATTTTATATAAAGTGCTAAGCTTTCAGCGCAAGTCACTTATATCACCCAGTCAGCATGGACATGAAAGGCAGATCAACTACTACAAACGTACTTGAATTTGTATCCTTTGGGTTTTCAGCCCTAGAAAATGGCAACGAAATCGATGTCAATGCTACAGATTTTGCTGAGGCCTTCGATAAAATATCTCACGAATTTATCTTTTTCAAATAGTATTTCCTCAGTTCTGACCCCATATTACTAAAATGGATATCTTCTTATCTGGAGAATTGTTACTATGGTGTTCGCTTTAGATCAGCCTTCTCAACGACGTTTATAACCACTGTTGATGTCCCACAAGGCAGCCATCTAGGTCCCCTTCTTTTCATTTTAACAATAAATGATCTTATTAAACACTGCGCTTTATCCATTTATGCCGACGACACCAAGATCTCCAAAAATATTTCTTCACCACAAGACTCTATTGCCGTCCAAGAAAACCTCGATAGGTTTTCCACTTCGAGTATAAAAAATTAAAAAATTAGTTAAGGCCTAATGTCTTCAAATGTCAATCTATGACTCTGTCACTTAAATCCAATAAATCTCCTCCTCGACTTTATTTTCTGCATGCCCAATCTATACTCCAAGTTCAATGGCTTTGCGACCTTGGGATATTATACGATAGAGAGTTAAACTTCCGTTCGCTTATTTAAGTGATAGTCCTTAAGGCCAACTCATCATTTGGTTTTATCAAACCGAATTTTGGAGCATTTATGTGACCAGGTCACTTTACATTACATTTGCCCGGCCTCTTCTCGATAATGACAACCAAGCGAGTTCATATATCCCGAAACGAGAACATTCAATGCCGTTTCTTTCGATTTGCACTTCGAGGACTACCCTGGAATGACTATTTTATTTTACTTCTACACCGAGACCCTCAAAAACGCAGAAACGTAGCTCTGGTTTAATGGATTGCACCTCCCTTTACACCTCTACTATATTTACTTCAACTCTAACCCTCGTAATTTACGATGCCCTCATCTCTTCTATATTCCAACCCAACGCACCTCTTATGGTTCCAACGAACCAATCTCCCGCATGCTCCGTAAGGTCAAATCAAGCCTCCCCGTTTTTGATTTTAACCTGAACGCTTCTCGTCTTAAACTTGATCTCTTTCAGCATTCCCTTGGTTCCTTTATTTTTGGTTAGATTTTAAGTCCTAGTTTTTAAGTTACAAGTACGAGTAAATTCAACTTGTATTAAGGCAAATAAATGGGGACCTCTGCCTCCACTAAAATTAAAAACAAGAAAGGACGCGCAACATTGTGTAGACGGGCCTTGGAGGAGGTGATATAACATCGAAGTGATATAAAGCAACTCGAGAATGTACCCTCCTCCATCAATGTCGACAAAGAACTTACTGAGGCCTTTGATGTCAAAAAAGAATTTAGGCAAGGCGATGCGCTGTCATACTATTTCTTTAATATCATTCTTGTTAGAATAGTACACAACTCACGCGCCAACACAAGAGGCACAATCTTTCAAAAGCTCGTTCAATTACTCGCATCCGCCGACGATATTGCATAATCGGAAGAGAGCAGCGTGATGTCAGCGGCGCTTTCGTGCACTGGTATGGACCGTATCAAAAATGGATGAGGGTGTTCTTGGCTGCTTTCAGAGGTAAATTATTGTGCAGATTTTCGGCCCCGTCTGCATAAACGGTAAGTGGAGCAAGAGATATAACGTTGAGCTGTACGGGATGTGCAACGACATCCACTTAGCCAGAAGAGTGAAGGTCAACGACTGAGGTGACTGGGTCCGGAAAATCTGCGACTTAAGTGGCGCACGCAAGTGGAAGGGGATCTGAAGGAACTTATCGTGCGAAACTGGAGGCAGCTAGCTAAAGACCGAGCTGGCTGAAAACGCTTGTTGGTTGAGTCCCAAGTGCACAACGGGCTGTAGCGACACATTAAGTGTGTACGTAAGTAAGATGTGAAGCGACATCGACCTAGTTAGGCAATTGCTTTAGGTGGGCAGAAGCTGTAGAGCGAGTGCATATTTACACTCCGAACTGAAGAGCCTTTAGAGAGACAACGCAGAGAAGAACCATTTTGAAGTGAGCAACTAAGGCGCTTAACCAAAACCACGCAAACGGGGAAGTTTTATTGGTTGAAACCCATGTCCAGAGTATGCTGCCAGATAGTTAAGTAAGTGAGTAAATTTAAGCGACTTAAAATTTTAAAAAAAGGTGACCTTGTTACTTTTACTTCCTGTCTTGGCAAATTAGTTATCTCAAAAAAAAAATAGTAAGAAACTTGCGGAATATGACGCTCCACCATTACGCGCACCACAGCCAACATTTACTACGACGATCCTCCCTGAACTCCATCACTCCTCAACACAAATTCTCCAGTTACGCCCGTGCGTCGACACAAACCAACCGTAAATCAGAATAAATGCGTTCCCACCTCAATCGCATAGATGTCAGCACAATTTCAAAATTCTGCTCGTACTCTCTCACATTTCCAATTTTCCTTTAGTTACCACAACCGACTGTGCACCGTGCACTTTTGTCGTATCGTCGCCGTCATCGTCGTTGTGGTCTTCCCGCGGGACTCAAAAAAAGCTCTATACCCCAAAATCCTGCTCCCAAAAAACCGCCACAATCAGGTAATTTAAAATAAATCCTCATTTCATTTGTTTAAGTTAAATTAAATATTCTTCAATTAAATTTGCAATCCATCCACCAAGACCTACTGTCACTCGACAGAAAGGATATTCTGAGATAAACTTTGCAATTCAACTGAATTTCAGGAAGTAACTAACGATTTTGAATGTTTATTAAGCCTTCCCAATCGTATTTTGGCAATTTTTCTACAAATTTAAGTGAAATTTGTTGAAAAATTGAGAAACGTGCAGCTCACTTGGCCACTATAGCATATGTGGACTGTAGAGGGTTTGCAATGTTTCTTGTCGGTTTGATTCGATCTTTCGTTTCTGAATTATAGTTTGGGAGGTTTTGAGTAAATTTCACTCGAAATTCCTTTCACTTTTTGTAGAAATTTGGCAAAAATTGAATGAAAAACCCTCCACCTCTGGGACACAATCGCATTTGGTTTTCGGTGTCAGTTGCTTTTTTCGATTCTTTTTATCTGTTTTGACAGAAGCCAACGAATTAGAAGGAAAGTTGGACGCGTTTTCGTTTCTCAGATGGTTGTCCATCTATTCCGAATAATTATTTTTTTATTAATAATTCGATTGAGAGTATATTTTAATTCGGAAGGTGAAGATTACGGGTAATTGTAAGTCACTTGCAAGGGGCATGTGAAGTTTCAACAAATTCATCTCGCAAAAGTTTGCAGTGCAGAAACGCTTAACCGATTTCTTCTCCGATTGGTAAGTTGATTTTGTTGTCGTTTAGTCGATTTGTCGAGACCTTTGCAAGGAATTTTTGTATCCTTTTGTTGTTTGCCCTTTTGAAAGCAATTTCTTTTCTGCCAAATCTTGGAGGTTCTCCGCAAATCTTACTTTGCTGGTGCCTATGCTTTCGTAGGCATTGTTGCATCTCGAAGCATTCGTACGTTCGTAACGCATTTCATTGAATATTCATTTCGTTTTAGAAAGTGTTGTTTTCGTTTGGTCGGAGTGAATTGACTTGGAACATTTTTATTTTTTACTTATTTACAGAGCACCCCTCCAGCGAATATGAGACTCCTCTACCAAAGTGATGAAGTGTCAAACATTTGCGACCATCCAAATGTTAACAACACCTCATGGCCACACAAAATGGGAGTCTGTGATATTTGGGCAAAGGAATTTCAGTTCCTTTAATTGCAGGCTAAATCCTAGTCATGGTAAGTAGTCCTTAGAATCTAATTCATTTCTTGGGGGTATAGTTGGGTAAATACTTTTTTTTTTTCGTTCTTCCACCCCACGTATGTATGTATTTATGTTTGGTTGTTTTGATTGTGTTCGAAAGTTCGAAATCATCTGTTTGACTGGGTGTTCGACAATTACAGTGGGACTTACAAGTTTTTTTTGGAGACTCGTTAGCAAAAGTTTAACATAACTCAGCAATTTATTATGTCAATTTATATTTATATTTAATTTGTCAATAAAACAAAAAAATACGGTTTGAAACGCTATCCTCCTGCTTCGGCATATGCTGAAAATGTTCTTGGTTGCATATTCAATAGATATCTAGACTACTGTGCAATCAGATTTCTACACAAGATTATAATCAGCAAACACGGCCCATATTTGTGCCGAGTGCTGCTTATTAATTTACGGAAAGAGATTTTTGTTTGTTTATACCATTCGCCTCTAGAACTTATTTACAAGTACATACGAGTAGTTAGTGCTACAGTTCGGGGTTAATCTGGGCCTCAGCCAACAGGCCTCTCCAGCTACCACGTTCTCCCGCCAGCTGCTTTCAGCGCCACACTCCAATTTGGTTTTGCCCCCGTTCACCGAGGCCACTTTCATCTCAATACTCTTCATTGTGGAGACTTAAAACAAGTCGTTCTTCTTTTGTTGGATTTTTGCAGGATTCTTTTTAGGACGAAGTAAAAAATATCACATGACAGAGCGTTATAATATGAAAGAACAGTATTCAAAGCCAGGCACCGAGATTCGAACCTTGCGGTACTCCAAGAGTTGTTTTAATACTATTCGAATGAATCCATTGACCCTTGCTCGCTGGGACCTCCCTCTTAAAAATGATGCAAACCAATCGTGCCTTTGATACCATAAAATACTTCGATCAATCGTCTCAAATGTTTTTTTGAGGCGTAAAAAGACGGCAGTTACACAGTTTTTGTCAACCAGATCCTCTTTCCAAGAGATAGGAATGCTGTTTAGGGCAGTTTCAAACGAGTGTTTTTGTTTTTTAAAAATTGCTTTTTTTAAGATTGCTTGTTTCGAAGTATTCCTCAAGTTGAATTTGGACTATTTTTTAGAACTTTTTCAAATACTCGTAACGCGTTTATTGGACGAAAGTTCTCACATATTGTTGTTCCTTTGATCTTTGCACAGGGGATAGCTATTGGCTCATTCCATGCCTCCGAAAATGACCCGGTTTTAAATGATGGATTTGTCAGTCGAATGAAGAGTGATATTTGAAGGTCTCGGTTAATTCATTACCCATCTTGACGACCAGCTAGAATTATCTATATCTGGCCAGGTTCCCCCAAGACCGTTTTGCACTTGCTAGATAAAATTCAAAACCGCAGTAAAACTCATACATATGTAGGCGACGCCAATATTACTCAGTCAATTGACGCGCTTGAACATCGAGTAGCATTCCGACCCTTAAACTTTTAACTTTAACACCCGTCTCGCTATGAATGGTCATCAGTATACCCTCAAGCCTACTTTCGGACGTACTCTGAAATTTAATGATTCTTTTCTAAGCCGTACGGCTTATATGGTATGCTTATGGAATGCCCTGCCGAGCTCTCTATTTCCTAGTCATTGTAACTTGCAAACATTTAAGACCAACGTACATCGGTACCTCTCTAATTAAACAAAAAAAAAAAGTTATCCTCTAACGAATTTATCAGAAATGTCAAGACTAAATATGGCATCATCGCTATGCATACACCTTCGAAGTCGACAAATGGATGGTAAGTGACCATCTGAAATTCCCGGGTACGAAATATATGCCATCGTGTGAATATTGGATTGATTGTGGACTTTTCTGACGTGAAAAGAACTAATATGGATCAGCACCTTTAATAGACTTTATGTAGTCTTATGCTAGCTTAATTTCGTCTAGGTCAAGGGACAGAATTCTCTGTTATCTTCGCCCACGATGAATGGTTCCTTTTGCAAAAATTTTCTTTCGAGTCGTTCATATTTATATTTCCAGGCTATCAGTCTGACTTTGCAGCCCTGGCATGTGGCTTCTTTTTCCAAGAAGCCTGTGCTCTTCTCTTCTGGTCATGAATAGGTCTCGCTCTACGACGCATCACAGCTTTATATGCTTCTTGTTTGGGTGCATGTACCTGCCTACATCCATCGTCAAACCAGAGGATAATGGAGTCTTTCCCTATAAATTGAATTTCAATGGCAAACAAAAAACAGGGTTGGTTGGCCCTGCCGGTTAATCGGTCCTTCACTCTATGTTAATGAGATAAGTAAGTGTTGGTTTGTTGATTTCCTTTATACCTTAGGTTAGGTTAGGATAGAGTGGCCGTTGGAAAAACCAACCCACTCAAACCTATTGGCCCATTGTGGTGCCACGTGGATATGTGATCCTCGTTCTCTTGGAAACAATTTGAGCTTCTGAGAAAGCGTATATAACGTCTATATTGTTTAGATCGCTTAAGTCATTGTAGAAGAAAGCTTCACTAAGGAGAGAGTTGGGCATATACAGAGGAGGTGAAGGATTGTCTCCTCTTCCTCCTCGTATATACAGCTTCGGCAGAAGTCGTTTGTAGGAACGATTTGTTTGGTCGCTAAAGGGTTTGTTTGTTCTTCTTATATCATCCAAATTTGGTTTTAGCTTGCACGTGGCGATTGGTATACGGATGATACCCTTTTCAGGTAGAATAGGTAGAGTGGTTCCAATTTTGGTGGTCCGCCACCCAACTTATGTGAGTGTTCAACTGCAGAGTCCAGGGATTTGATAGCGGCCTGACTATCCGAAAAGATGCGGATATCTTTTGCAGATATCACGTTTTTCTTCAACTATGCTACAGTGATTTCGGAAGTGGAAGGAGAGGCTTAGTCTAAGCTTATTTGAGAAAACAGCGCTACCAACCCCGCTATCACTCTTAGATTCCTCTGCATAGAAGTGGATTGACTTGTCATCCATGAAAGCATCTTCCTCGAGGGGATGGTTACAGGAAAGTCTTTGAGAATCGACTGTTGGGGCATAGTGTAGTCGATGTTCTCTGGAAATATTCCTAGTATGTTAAGAATATTAGCCTGGGCAAATAGTTTATTAGCTCACTGTGTAGTTGCTTTAAGGCGAGTAACCGCTTTTGCAGCCACTTACCTGCTGAAAATGTCGAGGAATGTCAAGTGAAACAGAACATTCAGTGCCGCGGAGGGAGTAGTAAGTTAGGCTGAAAACAGACCGGATCAGTCAAAACGTTTTTTTCTTTCATACCAACCGAAACGCAACGTAACAAAACAAATCATTTCGTTTGGTGTGCGTTAAGAAAAGACAGAACTGAGTTCGCTACTTATTTATTGTGAAGTTTGTCTAAACGAAAACTCTCAAATAAATAAACGCCAGTGCAAAAAAACCACAAAATCGAAATTTTGTTTCTGAAAAACAACTTTCCACCTATCGAAACGAAACATGTTTTTCTGTTTCGTCTTGGCTTTTTGTTTTGCCGTATACGATATGTGCTGCGCCGTATTCAAGTGTGCAATAATCGACAATGATGCTGGTTTGAAATGCTGTGTGTTGGTCGTATGCAAGCCGCATATTTTCGACAACCAGTCATGAATCACATCGGGTCAAAAACATGTTTTTTGTTTCGCCTGCTTTGGTGTGTTTTAGCTCATAGGAATCAATGGATTGCCAATCCGGTGTGTTTTAGACCTAAGGCTCCGCTTATGTGCAGACATCCTGTCCCTTGGAATTTGTAGCAGTTGACTGCGTTGTCTAAAGCGGTCTTATAACCGAGACGTATACCCAATGGGTAATGCGAGATTGAAGGTCGCCTTAAACGCTGGGTTATTCGGTAGCTCAGAATCGATACGTACAATTGTAGGATATGGACCAATATCAACGAAATCTTCTAGCATTAAAATCAGCTATTGTGATTTCATCAGCGACACAATACTTTCCAGCTGATCCGGATAATACTTTTTCCATCGCTTGAAATCCTCTGGTAGTCCAGTGCTGAGCCCATTCCTCTTCCTTTCCTACGCCAACATTTGATAAGAAAAATTGTATTTACAATGGTTGAATGCCAGTGCGCAGGACTTCACATATTTCACAAGCTTTAGCCCTCTTTTGTACGTCTTCAGGTAAGAGATTCGGATTGAGTCCTATTTCCACAAGATAATGCGATAAATTTAGTTAGAGTATGGCCATCGACCTCAAGGACCTAACCTTGCGTCGACGGACTACCGTTAAAAAGGTCCGTAATGAGATTCATCAGCATCGGGTTTTATAGGTTTTATGTCGTAGGGAATTTTTTTCAAGTTTAATGCAATCCTTACAGGAATTAATTCTGGATCGTATGTGGATATCAATCAGTTGTTCTAGAGTTTTCAAAAGAAAAGGTGATAGGCTTTTAGGTCTGAGGTCCTTTGGGACAACTTGAGAACCTTTTCAGGCTTTGGGAATGGAAACTCCATGACAAGTGAATGAAGATCATTTCTACGCAACTCATCATGATATTCACTAGTGTTGGAAAGATAATATCTGAGGAGCTTTGGAGCTCGGCTGGTATTATACCGTCCGGCCCGGCAGACTCGTTTGGTTTGAAACTACGCACCGCACACAGCAGTTGTCTCTTGTAATCAGACCGTGAATTTTAGTTGCGGCAGCAGTAGTCCTACTAAGGTTGTTTCTGGCGGTGAATAGGGAGAGACCTGGAAAGTGGGTGTTCGGTAGCAGGTCAAGTCACTCATCATAGAGATCGTCCAGGAGCCATCGGTTTTTTTTTTCAAACAGCCAGGCATCGTAGATTGGATTGGTAGAGAGGATTTTTCTTAGCCGCGATACCTCAGAGGTCCTCAGTTCTTTTTTTTACATATTTTGAAGGATTCCTTATATGAGTCCCAGTCTGTGCTTTTTGCTTGGTTGAAATGTTTCCTGCAAAAGTTTCTGAGCGGTCTCGGTGCTGACGTCCACTTGTGCGAGTTTTTCTTGCCTATACAATGAATACGAGGGCAGGAAGTAGTCATTATCTGATTGAGAGAAAGGGTGAAATCCTTGATTTTCATGTCCAGCATAATGGTGTTGCAAGGAGGACTTAAGAGTTAAGAGGAAAATAGGTTCAACAGTATTCCTCATCATTTTGGGCAACCAGTTTTCCGATAATTCCGGGAGGAGCATCATTCAGGCTATATTGGACGTATCTGTGATCTTCTTGTCAGTTTTTAGTTATAAAGGTGGGCTCATTGCCAATATCCCAACAATGAGGTTAGTGCTTATAATATGTGATAAAACTCATAACTGATACCAATATCACTCAGTCAATGGACACGCTTGAACACCGACGTAATGTCTCCTGTCTCACTTTGTTTTATAGGTATTTCCACCACCAGTGCTCCATTGAAATCGCCGGTTACATTCCGCCCATTCAAACTTTCAACCGTAACACCCGTCTCGCTATAAATGCTCATCAGTATACCCTCAAGCGCATTTTCGGACGTACTCTGAAATATCGTGATTCGTTCCTTAGGCGTACAACTCGCTTATGGAATGCCCTGCCGATCTCTGTATTTCCTGGTCGTTATAACTTACAAACATTTAAAAACAATGTACGTCGGTACCTGTCTTTTCTTCCTCCCTAAATTTCCTTTTATGTTACATTGTAAGGGTACACGAACCCCTTGAGCGCGCGCTCATTGTACAAAAAAAAGAAGAGTTTTGATGTTGATTGGATTAAGGTCTTTCAAACGAAAGTAGGATGACCAATTTTTTCCATATTTAAAAATTCATTGAGAGCGTTCACTATTGATGGCTGCCGAACAAATACTAAGCAACATAGCGTCGTCAAACTTCAAATTTAAGCTTTATAAGTTTGGTACTTTCTACAATTGTCATTATTTTTAAACAACAACCGCCATCTATACGTCAGGCCGGGTACTTTTGGCACTAGCCTCGTAATTGCTACCGATTTTAGCAAAACCTTCGATAAAATTTCGCACAAAATAATCCTTCTCAAGCTTGAAGCTCTCGGGTTCCAACCTGGGTTCATCTTGTGGATCAAATCCTATTTGACAAATCCTCAATATAATGTTCTTTTTGGATCTTCTGTTTCTGATCCCATTGTATTGTAGCTACATCTGATGTATATCAAGGAAGTCTGCTCGGTCCTCTGATATTTATATTAGCAATCAATGATGTAGATTTCAGTATCAAAGAATCCCGCATTTCCATCTAAGCAGATGATATGAAGATCTATTAGGACATCTCTATACTTTTTAATCTGGTGCGAAAAAAAATTGTTGGAGCTTAATGCTATCAAATGCCGAACTATAACTTATTCGCGTAAACGTGTGCCATCACCACCAAGGTCCTATTTCATCGACAATTAATTAATTCCCCCTGTCACCTTACTTCGCGATTTAGGTGTTATATGCGATAAAGGACTTAATTTTCGGGTGCATATTGATAATATTATTAACAAAGCTAATTCTTCACTGGGATTCATTAAGCGATGGTCCAAGGAATTCTGTAACCCTTATGTCACTAAATCCCTTCAGCTTACATTCGTTAGGCCTATATTGGAATATGCTAGCCAAGTTTGGTCACCTTACTACGAAAGACAGTCCAGGCGAATTGAAGTTATTCAAAACAGATCTATTCGATTTGCATTATGCGGTCTACCTTGGACAGATATCTGTAATTTGCCTCCGTAAAGCTAATTAATATTCAGCCCCTCAAAAAACGTAGAGAAATTGCTGATGTACTCTTTATCCATCAACTGCTCACTGGTTGTCTTTTTTTTTCTTAAAGAACTTAGAACTTACTTAGGTTTAAAAAAAAGCGAGCCAAAAGAACTCCTTGCCAGTCTTAGTCTCTGTTGGGCTCACCCCTGAAAGCCTTTATATTTTCAGCAGAGTCAGAAATGCAACCTTTGGTCGCTGCTATACGAGAAGAAAACCACATAGCTGAACATTCAGATGAGGAATACACTCTCCTTTCTTATGAAACCTAGTCCTGAACAGTCTATTAACGAAATTGAAGGACGTGTGAGGTGGGGAAATAGTTTATGCAGGCGACGTTATAGGGAAAACACTAACAGACACTATCTAACGTTCTGCAATATGCTTTATGCATACTCTTCTCTTGTACACGCAGGTGTTGTCTGATGCCAATCCGCCCAAAGCGGAGCTGGTCTTTTTTACAACATACCATAAATTAAAACAGTACATTTTTCCGCTCAAGGTAAATAGCATCTCTCTTAATTCCTCGTTAGTTCCAGGTACTTAGGTCTCATTTTAAACAGCGAATTGAGATGGGAAGAAAACGTTGAAGAACGAAACAGAAACCCAAAGTTATGCCCTGAGTCCTCACCATGGTTGCCAATTCCCGCTTACTACATAGACGCTTGTTGGTCTGAACTAAAAAAAGGAGCTGCCATCAATTTAACGGACTGTAGCATCATAATGGGTCAATAGGCCCTAGTGGGTTGGTTGTTCCAACATCCACTTTTATCTAACTTAACCTGATTATAGTGTCCTTCAGGTTTAAGTCTCAATTATTCATGAGCTCGCTGCTTGATTCATCTTGAATTCAATACCTTCAACGAATATTTCGATATAAAACACGTCGGCAGCAATGCAGCAATCAAAAAGCTCACTTCGAAGAACAATAAGTCAAGGACGGTTAAAGATTAGCCCGTATCTCTAAACGAGCTACCCAACCATACTCTGTTGGGTTCTTCGACTGTTGAACGTTCCAGGCAACTGCGCTTTCCGTTGATTAGTTGGTAGCTGTTGAAACACTGTCTAATGCTGTCAAAGGCTAGCTATCGATGGACTTATTGAAATAATATCAATATTAGGGAGCTGTGCTATTGAAAAACGCCTGCAATGATTTCTGCAGAAGCTGCAGGGATAAAGATGAAGAGGAATATAGGGTGCACTTTCCTTGAAACGTGCCTGCATGCGCACGCATCTGAATTCAATCCCCGCACAATTCTCAGTTCCGAGATATAAACAATCTCTGCTTTATAAAGATCACCGACCAGGAGAAATGTCTAAGTTTGGTAGTAAATCACCTTGCACTCATTTTTGAGAAGTCTTTTTCCTGGGCGTTTTTTTTTCAGCAATGTATCTGCTGCCCTTGTTCTTAAAATTATGTCTATCTAGCTAGTGTAGGATATTTTTAAAGGCTTCATTGGATGTGTTACTAAAGTCAACTTCGATGTCGAAAAAGGAGCAGACAGTTCTTTCTTCAACCAGCAGAAATTCTAAGTAATTCAGTGCGATCTCTAGAGATCCGTTTAGGGTCTAAAGGCCTCTGTTGTATTTTATATCCTCCTGTGTTTTTGCGGAGCTTAACGACATGCTTCTAAACAGCAAAAATATTTGCTGTTCCTGTGGACATTGTCCCACTTATGATCTTATAGGGTCGCAGATCTTTGCAGCTGATGGGCTAAAGAAATAGGACTATCTGACAGTACCATGAATAAATAATTTGGCTTTCTTATGTTGATGTCCTTACAGTCCGGGGTGGAGCAAGGCCTCGGCTAACATGCCTTTCTAGCTAGCGCTTTTTTTATAACTTGTTGTTCTTCCACTTGTGTGCACTATGTAAAATGAGGGTCGAAGTCAAAAACTATCCGGCCCGGGATAGGACGCTAATGCGAATGCCCTTAAGGTGACCTAGCCTTCTAAGCCGGTTATCCGAGACTATCTGATGGGGTGGTCATTGCTGTACAGCCCGTACAGTTCGCTGCTGAAACGTCTCTTCCGTTCTCCATTGGTGCAAATGAGACCGAAAATAACCCGAAGAACTTTTCTTTCGGAAGCGAGAACATTTTTATCCGCTTTCGTTAGTGTCCAAGCTTCTAGGCCGTAAAATGGGACTGAGGTTGATCAAGATGCTGTATAAAGTCTTCTTGGCTGCTCGAAAGAGAGACCTTTACTACTCAATCGCCTTCTAAGTCCAAAAAAGCAAGAGTGGTTCTTCGCATGATTTCCGTGCTGGTGTTGTTGGTGGTGGAGCCGAGGTAGATAAAGTCCTTTACAACCTCAAAGTTGTAGTTGCCCATCAATTTTGTGTGTGTCACTATTTGTTGACAGCATACGAGTATACTTCGTTTTTCCTTCTTTGACCGCTAAGCCCATCTTTGCCACTTCAGTTTCAAAAGTCGCAAACGCTTCAGTAATAGCCCCCATTATGTCAATGTCATCTGCATAATGAGCATAACCGAACAGACTTTTGATAGTTGTGCCTCTGGAGCTGACTTTTGAGTTTCGCACATTTTCTTTCAAGTGTCACATGACTATGCATCACCTTACTGAGTTTAAAAGTTTTGGTTTTGTCATTATTGACCTTGATGGAGCAGTGTGCATTCTTCATCGTTGAATGGGTTTGACAGGAATGGTAAAACCATACATGGCGCTGTATAGTTCATCTCAATAGATTCTGTCATATGCGGCTTTAAAATCGATGAAGAGGTGTGCGTGTTTCGATTTGGAACTCCTGGGCTTTTTCCAAGATCTGCCGTAATACGAGCATTTCATCTATGGCGGACTTTTCTGGGCCAGTCAGACTGTTGACGAAGGGTCTTAGGCATTTATATAGTACGGGACACACGATTTTATGTGCGATGTTGAGGAGACTTATTCCGCGCTAGTTGGTCCAGTTCAGAGAATCTCCCTTCTTTTAAAAACCGACAAACACTGCTGAGTCCAAACAGTTAAGCCATCGGGTCCAGCAGCTTAAGCATGGAAATGCCTGTCTTGACTTTCGATGGGCGGAAATGTTGTCTGCCTTCGTCCAAGTAGAATGGTTCATTCTCCCTGACGGCTGGATGATCCAAAGACGATCCAAAGAAAGACGATATCAATTAAAACCTTTAAAAAAAAATGTTGCAATTTCAAATTCAAAAATTTAAATTTGAACCCAAAATAGCACCCTCCACTTTAATGCATTTGCAATGCAAGCCGGCTATCCATAGAGCTATTTTCCTGTAATCCTTGTTTGCTTGTATAAGGCATTAAAAGTGATAACAAACAAAAGCATAGTGGGGGAAATAATTGATAATAAACTCGGCTCTCGGTACAGTTGCGTTGTAGTCATAGTCATCAGTTCCTACCCATAGTGCTTCTATAAAATATTGAATGTATTTTAAGACAGTATTTACTAACTCTTGTTGTATTTCTCTTTTCAGGTGATTAATTTTGGGGAAGCTTTAACATTGAGTTTTTGATTATTTCAAAACGAGAAAATGATTTCGCATCGTCATGGATAAGAAAATAAATACTCGTTCTCGAAATGTTGCAATGCGTCGGTAAGCGGTTGTTTGTTCTACGGAAACGGTCGGTAATAAGTCTGCAACATCGCGTATAAAACGAACAAATCATCTTCGAAAATTCAACTTCGAATGATTGACGCCTTATTTATTTGCGCGTGGTATTACTACTCCCAACAAAGTCCACAAATTACCCAATAAACCCGTGAAAATTATTCAAAAATTCATTGCAATTCAAAATCAAATCGATCGCCCAGTGTTGTGTAGTGTTTTTACTCCATAAATCACGAATAAAAAAACGTGGAACCAAAGTAAGCCATCTATTTCGATTCTCGATTCGTTTTAGAATCTATACATCCCCGCTAACTACCTTACCCGCTGTCAAACCAAGACAGCCATATACAACTAACCGGCAGCGAAAACAGTACAATCTAAAAAAAATCTCCTAGCACCAAACTCGCCACCAGCAGCCGTGTACAGCGGCCACTACCAAAAAAAAATCCTACTATCTGTGGCCGCCATTGTTTTGTGCGTGAATCGAAAACGGAGCATTTTTCCCAATTCTCCCGTCGGAGTAAAGTGAATTAGCCCGATTCCCAGCTAAAACTACAGCAATTCTCGACGAAATTCCCCCGCAATCAATTTGTGGCAGTGTTCGGAGCTGCAAAATGGTGAATTAAGTCACCCGCACATCGAGAAGAAAATTTTTTTTTCAAAAAAATAACGAAAACAAGAGCAACACTAGTGAGACGAAAATACGAAAATAGCATTTCCATTTCCGTTTGCCTCGACGAAGTGTGTGAGGGAATTATATAAAAACGCAAAAAAAAAAAGGAAGAAAAAGCCACTAAAAGACGGCATTCAGCAGACGACGCAAGAAAATTTCGCTCAAAATTGTGTAAAAGATTTTTTTTTTTTTTTTAATTTTACAAAAAGGTATGTAATGAATTTTTTTTATTGGAAAATTGTGTGAAAAAGAGAGAAAAAAGAATAGGAATAACGAAGAAGAGAGAAGTGAATAAAGAAAGAAAAGAAAATAGAAGAAAAAAAGTAGAAGTGTGAGAGAGGAGGAAGAAGAAAAAAAAAGTGTCGCGCTAGTGCTGGTTGTGTCGTTGCGTTGTCGTTGTAGTGCAACAGCGAGTGTAACTTTCTTTTTTTTTCTCTTATTATTGTGTCCCATCAGTTTGAAATGGATTACGTCTAATTTTTGTGGATAATTTGGAGCGCAATGTAAGTAGAAATTAATTTTTCCAAAATGATTTTGTTAAACGTTAAGAGTGCCTCGATTATATTTTTTTTTTGTGATTTCTGTCCGTCCGACATTGGTTTGGCGTCCCGTTTTCCCGTCAATCGTACTTTGAATGGGAGTGAAAGGGACGACTATGGCGGTGGTAGTTTTTACGGAGTTTTATCGGAGCTAGAGCTCGTAGCGTAGCATATGCCGATGAGGAATTATTTTTTTTTTACGTTTTAAACGTTTTCTTTTTGTATTTTGGTTTTTTGAAAAAGTTTGCTGTGGCCAAACGGAAATGAGAATTAATTGATTGTTCAGAGAGAAAAGGGCTTCTCGATGTATTTAGTGAATGTGTGGGGATATTGGCGTAGAGTGTGGCGGAGATTTTCTACATCTGGGCGGCTGGGTATTACGCAAAGTTTTCATGTTTTCGTTGTTGGCAAAGCACGAATGGTCTTGTTCCGACATTTTTTTTTAATGGCGCGTAAAAAGTTTTACGCTTTCAGTGTTGCCAGAGTGAGAGTTTTTGTTTTGGTTAATAGTTTGTTTTCTTTCGAAGTGTTTTGCAGACGCCGCTTACTATTTTCCGCTCGTTTGACTGTTGTTGGGTGTTTCTAATTCTAGAGATTACAAGGGACGGGACCTAAGTGCCGAACAAGTAACTTGTTCTTCCAGTGAGATCTTCCCCTCTACTGCGGTGGGCTCTAAAGCTCCGCTCTACACGCGCTGGGTTTAAACTCTTCATCCAGGTTGAATGTACGAATGCCAAGTTGGCGAACGTGATCCTTTCCACTTACGCGCGCTATTTCAGTTGAGGATTGAACGTTGTAGTTCGGGGTGGATATGGGGCTATTCTAAAAGTGTTTCCGACAACTTAAGCTGGTAAGGATATTTGAAAGTGCGTGACGTTGGCTGCCAGGAAATTGATCTTTAGGAAAGCTATTTTTCTGGTAGAAGTCCTTGTGCAATGAATGCGGAATTGAATGAATGTGTGAGTTGTGAGTGTTAATGTGGATCGTGGATCGTGGATGCCCCCACGATTCCATTTTAGGTCCATTCATTTGAAACCTCATGACCCCCTGCTAGGGCAGATACGCGAAGTCTCCAAGTGTTGCGCATATGTGGATGACCTGCTTCTCACTGTTGAAGATTAGTCTAGAGCTGATTTTGAAGAAATGGGGAGCAGAGTACTCCCAATTGTTGGACATTGGAGTGGCAATGTGGGTGTGAATATGTGAATATTGAGGGAGACGACAGTCACATTGTTGCATAAGTCGACATCCCACGATCCGCTTGAATGTTGTCAGCCTCAAATATGTGATCGAGGTCAAGTATCTAGGAATAACAATGGGCAAAAAACTGAACTTCTAACCTCAGTCAGTAAGAGTCACAAATTGGTTGACGACTGTTGTTGGACAGGTAAGGTAAGGCGCATTATGCGGTCTAACTGGTGACTCAGCAGGCGTGCTGAGGTGTTCTATATGGGAGCCTTTTTGTTGTTGAGTCGGATACTCTCTTATCAAAGAATAGCCTTGCTTGGCTGTTTACCTGTTTGCCGCATTATTTCTACGGAGACACTCCAGGTGGCGATGGTACGATCACCTTCAAAGTTATGCCTTCACTGTGGAATGCCTGGGTGTCCGACACTGAGGTTTTACAGATGTCCTTACGGAAAAGTAAGGCCCTGGTTTCTGAATGCCGGGACAATTGTCATAATGGTAGGGTAACTTGCCGCTTCCTAAAGAGTGTCTCGTGCATGCGGGGCGGCCTGAGCTGAGCTTTAACCTCAGTCTGGGCTTTATCCTTACTGGACATGGCGCCTTTAATGCATTTTTGTATAAAAGGGGCCTTAGCCAGGTGGAAGGCTGCTCATATCGGCTGCAATTGAGGCCTGGTTGCATGTTTTTCGTGCTTGTCCATCGTGTGAGGATGTAGGAAATCTCGAGGCTATAGGACTAAGTATCCAAAACGGTGTTTGCGACGGTGTATCCCGGATTCGAGACTATGTGAAGATAGTTATTGCTAAGCGTCGACTTAGGCAACATTACCCTGATGTTCAGTGAGCAGTTGATAAAAAATCACCAAGTCCTGGGCAAAAAAGTGTCCCATTGGTAGTGACCGCAAGGTGACGAAGCTCGACCGGAGTTTATATTCTGATACCACGAGAGGATAAAAGGCCCTTGCATTTTTGTCCGGCCTGACCGAAGTGTAGGGTCCTCGGTCCTCCATGAATTATAAAAATAACTGAGCGTAGGCGCTGCGTAGAATAAGGACTACACTCTGGACCTGCGCCTCTACCAATAAACCTCTGCAGTTAGCGGAATGCTTGACCAAATGCCTGCGCACCATTTGTACGCGCTACCTAAAGCGAAGTCTTTCTTTACTACGTCGTCTGTCTGAGTGGACTTGAAACAGATCTTGTATAGTACGCGATGTTAAGGAGATTACTGCTTCCATAGCTGACCCAGTTCAGAGGGTTCCCCTCTCTTGTAGAAAATGCGTTGGTGTTATTTCCCTGTTTTGAATTGCTTATCAGGTAGACCTTTATTTCTTTTTAGTCGAATGCGCAGGAGTCTTGTCTTTCATCGCCCAGATTTGATTGCACATTCTGCTTAACAGCAGAATTTGGATCTCCCTGCCGTGTAACAGTTTCAGGTTCAAGTTGTTTAGTTCTTTTCTCGTTCATCTTCACAGATCTCTGAAGGAATTTTGTTGCCTTGATTATTTTTTTGATAGAATAACAATTGGTTGCGATTTCAGCCAATTTTCTCAAAGCATTCCTTCGTTGTGTGGTGTCTGAAATAAGCCCGGACGTACCTACGTTGACTACGGGGAAACCGCTGCAAAGTCAATTAACCCAAGTCCCTTTCCAAATATGGTGTCGTGTAGACTATTCTTTCCACTTTTGTTATTTTGGTGTTAAAAACTCGTAGAAATATGATTTGGTAGCATCCAATATTTTTTCAGCTGCAATGCAGTTTCTCGCCTTAATCTGCAGCCTACGCTAAATCCACACCAAAAAAATAGATGCTGCCTCTATTCTTTGTAGCAGTCACCGTAGTATATGTCGCAGTTTATCACCCTTTTTTTGGTCAGGTCCATCCTACCGCTCTTCATGGATGTCACTAATATCTGCCTTAGAGCAGTCTAGGGCCTCCGCTGGCTATTCGACTTTATGTGGCTGAACATTTCATGTGGATTTTGATGTCTTTGAAACTGCAGTAGCTTTCTTCGGGGATGTGAGAGCTGCAATTGACTCATTAATGGTTCATCTGCGCTGTATCGTTTTCGGCACCCTGCTCAGTTTTGAAAGATCTTTATACATTGAAGCGGAACATCATAAGAAATCAGCCATGCTTGTGGTTGACGTCATTGGTGATTCAATTGCGTGAGTTTATCCGCAATGGAGACTCAGTTAAGTCAGATGGAGTATTCAAGTGGTGACATTTTCTTCTTAATCAATACTTTCTCTTATAACAAACAAGAATTGAAGTTGTTTAAATCTTCTACAAAAGTGGTAAGAATTTCGCTGAAATAGTTCGAAAAAGTTTAGGTTTTCACGGGCGACGTAATGTCTAATTTCGCTCAGCAATTGCTAAATTGGTTCAGAAATTTGAGGACAATTGCGAACAACGAAAATTAATCCCAGTGTGCAGGAACACCTGGGAATGTTGAGTCTGTAATTCCAAACCCAGTTTTGTCGATCCCGCGAACTACATTCGCCCGAATATTGCATACTTTAGTCTTAAATCCTATAAGTCTCAGTTGACGCAAAATAACTTATGCCTTCCGACCATCAGCAGCGTTGTAATTTTCCCAGCTGCGTGTGTTGTAAAGGCATGAGATTGATCAGGATCACATTTCCATCTTCAAGGCTGCATTACGTGCTTAGAAAATCCAAGAATGACTGTATAAATTCACATGCTTCAGTTTGGTCCGGTTTTTGGACAGGCGGACATCATTTGACCTTATTTCTTCGAAAATGAAGCACTTTTGGCTGTTATCATGAATGGCTTGCGCTATCGAACCTGGATGTATGAATGCGGGTGATGTTTATTTCTAACAAGACGGCTCTGCATGCTACACAGAGAAGAAGTTTGCGAGATGATTCCTGCTCGTTTTTTGAAATGGTAATTAAAATTAGTCGCCAAGATCATGCAGTTTAACACCACGCGACTTCTATCTTTGGGGCCATTTTAAATAAAAGGTGTACGCCAATGCTTTTAAGTTAATTGAAGCACTAAATGCTAACATTCGCGCTGTGAACTATGAAATAGAGCCGCAAACCCATAAAAATATGTCGAAAAATGATACAAAAGCTTATTGTAAAACAGGTCGCGAAAACGAATGAATATTTTTCAAAACTTTGTTTTTCTATTTATTGGGCTAATCAATAGAGTTGTAGAACAACTTATTCGAAATGGCCCCAGTTTGTCTTCCAGCAATGGCGAAGCCATCAATTGGAGTACGCACCTCATGCATTGGAAAATTTTCCACTGCTGGGACAAGGATGCGCTTTAAATACTCAATACTTACATGTCGACTAGTCCCAGCCACAGTCCGCAGGACGGACCACAATCTTGAAGTCGAACGGATTGAGGTCTTGGAAAAATCCAAGGTTTATTTGCGAATAGTGTTTTGTCTAGGGGCTAGACAACGTTTTCTAAAATGTCCCTTTGATACACTTTCGCCGATTTTTTGACACTTTTCTCGGCTTTGATGACTTGTAACGTTCACAAAGTGTGCGGACGGCCGGTTTTGCTCGGTGGATTATCCCACTAATATCTTCAAATAATTTAACGGTACGATATACAAAGTTTCGCCTTTTTGTAGCCACATTTTTGCAGGCCAACAATAGAAAAAAAGCAGTATCGCTCCGTGATCCGACTCTTGTTTTTAAGTGGCAAAACCTGCGAGGAAATCAAACCCATTCTCGATGGTGTATATGGGACCCATTCACCTTCCCGTACAACTCTTTACAATTGGTTCGCAGAATTTCGCTGTGGCCCCACGTCAGTTTTTGATGAATCGCGCGCAGGTGGCCCCAAAAGCGGTTACCACAGAGGAAACCGTGGACAAAATCCATAATCTCGCATTGGCTGACCGCCGTGGGAAAATTCGTGATTTGGCTGAGATAGCAAGCATCCCAACTGAATGCGTTAGCCATATCCTGCACGAGATATTGGGCATGAGAAACCTGTCCGCGCGATCGGAAACATGGATTCATTGGTACACACCAGAGACCAAGGAACAATCACCAAATTTTGACAGGCGGGCTAAAAGAGGTTATACTAAATGATAGTGCACTCATTTTGGCTTAGTAGCGTCACCTATCTTCCAGTCCGGGTACTCATCGAAAAGCGCTCGCATATCTTTGGAATAGAATAAAAAAAGGAAATGCCTTTTTTCTTTAAACGTGTTTTTAAAGTGGTAGCCGTTAATTATTGATTGTAATTTGGACTCTCTTTTTATGGCATTTTCCATGGTTTTCTTCAGAACTTCCGCCGATAGGTTCTCCACTTCTTGGTGGATGTTCTCCTTGAGACCCTATAGAAAAAATTCTAGAGCGTTTATATCGCGTAATCTTACCCATTGCATGCTCTAGAATGTCGGTTGTGGCTCGTACAGTATGCGCCGTTGCTCCGTCCTGCTGGAACCACATGTCCTGCAGTCTCAATTCATCCAATTGAGGAACGAAAAATTCATCGATCATTGTTCTGTATCATCCACAGTGTTCGTTTGACCCACGCCGTTCTAAAAACAAATATGGTCCAATGGCTTAACAGCACTGACTTTGAGTGGAGAGAATGGCTCTTCATGCATTACTAGCGGGTTTTCAGTTCTCCATAACCGCAAATTTTGTTTCTTCAAGTAGGTGGAAATGGGCCTTGTCGTTGTTGAAGCTCAGGAGGGCGTGAGCGTAGGTTAGATGCAAATCATGGTCAACACCCATCCTGTACTTTGTAAGAAAACACTTTCAAGTCTTTCACCAAGATACGCCGCATGCGATGCGTGGAATGGCAAATTGCGTGGCATATCGTCTGGTCGATGTCGACGGAAGCTCTACAACATCTTTTGCTACGTCACCAATATTCTTGGTCGAACGAGAGGTACGTACAAGGCCTTCCAGGGTTTGCTCGGCCTCGTCTTGTTCCAGTTTCTTAGTCTTTCGGCTAAACGTTGCATTGAACGAACGGTGAGAGCCGGGCGGCCAGGAAAACGGGCACGTTGCGAGAAATACTTAAAGTTATAAAAAACTAATAAAATTATCTACTCGTATCCACAGATGGTGTGGATGTTGGCTGTAATTTACTGAATTCAATGTGATTGATCTTTTGACAGATGTTATACAATCTTTGTTAATTTTAATCATGGAATTGTTTACCACGCAACAACGCATTTTTGTTATTCAATCTTAGACAGGCGATCTGTACAAGTAACATTTCGTAAAATTCGGCAATTTTTCGGTCAACATAATCGCCCTAGTGAGTCCGGAATTCGTGCAATATAGAATCGTTTTGAAGAAACTGCTTCGGTATTGGGTCAAACTCCATATCAGCATGCTTGGCTAGCACTTATACGCCAAAACATCGCCATTGTGAGCAAAGTGTTCAAAACCAGCCAGGCACTTCAATTCGTCGCCGAAGTTAACAATTGGGCCTCAATTAGGGCACTTTACGGCGAATTTTAACAGTCAATCTTTATTTCCACGCCTATAAAATCCAAATAACACAACAATTCAAGCCTTTGGACCATCTGCGACTTCGCCGATTTGTTAAACTGTATGTTGGATCCCCAGGACAATTTGTCGTCGAATTTGATCTTTTCGGATGAAGCCCATTTTTGGATGGATTGGTACGAAAATAAACAAAATTGGACCGGAAAAACCGTACGAGATTCATGAACAACCAATGTATCCCAAAAAAGTCACTGTATGGTGCGGATTATAGGTTGGGAGCATCATTTTTTCGTAATTTGTCGAAGATGAGCTGGAGAGACCATTAGAGTGACCGGCTATTTTTTTCCAAAATGGTTTCAACAGAAGCCACCAGTCAGTCAACCAATTTATTGTGCACGAAATTTGAAGATCGCATTATTTCTGTTTGAGGAGAAGTTGATTGGCCTTCAAGGTAATGCGATTTGACTTCTTCCTCTGGGGTTATTTGAAGAGTAAGGTCTATGCTAATAATCCAGCTACAATTCAGGATCTCAAACATAACATCCAAACTGAAATTGCGTCCATTGACCCACTTATTCGTCAAAAAGTCATCGATAATTTTGACCTTCGCTTGCAACAGAAGCGCCGTGGTGGTCACATTCCATTCATAATTGCCATACACCGAACTTCATTAATCAATAAAATTCTACATTGATTTCACAATAAATTCGTGCTTAATTTAATGAAAACTTCCACACTAGCAGTTGGCTCACCTTTTAAGAAACACCATCTAAGGAATTTAATTTTTAACTTAAAAAGCTTTTAACTAATAAATTGATCTGTCTATCTACTTTCGCTAGAGACATAGCTGCTTCTCCCAGCCTCTTCAATCCAGTTCTCTAGGCCGATGATTCGAAGATCTGCTTGACTGGAGAATCGTTGCCCAATTTGCTTGATGGGGTCGACCATGTATACGATGGTATAGAGGTGTTTTGACCTTGGCACTATATCCATAACTCGATATAGCTATAGCTATAAATATACGGCAAATCATTTTTCTTTCGAAAGTATCTGTAAAGTATAATTGGCGGGATCAAAGTTTTGTAGAGCATGGATTTCGTCAATGAACGCAATTTGGTAGGTTTGCTGGGTGAGCAACTTATCTAGATCGGTGTTAATGCTGTTATTAGTGACTTTGTGCCCTTGACGGTGGGCAGACACGCTTGCGTTTGTCAACAGCGTAAACACCTACTTGGTTGTGTATCCTCATTTACTCTAAGAACAACCCGTATGGTTGTTATTTTATTTATTTTTTAGTATAGCTACACATTTACAATTTGAACTTAACCTCCTCAGGTACATATACAATATTTTAATTTCAATTATGAGGATACTTATATTTTATGAACGCAATTAAGTTTCTTTTAAATATCTGAAAACTTGTTTCACTTTGGAAGCGAATTAAATAGGTGACCACATGTAAAGTAAACTGTTTTGCTTTAAACTGCGATGTGATAACCTAAAATCATTTCTGCTCGTTAATTGATAAGGTTAGAATTCTCCCGCATATATATTTTTAAATAATTTGGTAACATTGAATATTTAGTTTTAAAAACCAAGCAAAATACATTTACAAGAATCCTTTGTTTTACATTTAACTATAACAGCATATGTAATATCAATCTCACTGGAGAATAACGATTGTACTTAATAATTATTCGCATAGCTCTATTCTGTAAACGCTGTATCACTGCACATATATATCGTACAAGGAGTGTTCAAAAGTAAACATTCAAGATTGCCCCCTTCCGACTTAATACAGCGATTTGCATTTAGATCAAGCATGTCAAATGAGCGTTTTAGATCGTCGGCCGTGATGTCGGTACAAGCCATTTGGGTGGCTTCTACGTCCACGTCCACAAATTGCTTTCTTTTCATTGGCAAATACATATTTCCGAAAGGATAAAATGCACACGGTGCCAAAGCATGTTTGACATAGTCTCTAGTTTTTAACGTAAACACCTGTCGTGTAGACTTAAGTTTACGGAATGCCCATATATCCATGGGAGCAAGGATACGCCTTTAAAGGTACATTAAGTTTAATGTACCTTTTCCTAATTTATTAATTAAGTTTAATGTATTTCTAATTTTATAATAATTTTGTATTTATAAAATAGCAAATTATTGGCTAAATAAATATATCAAATCAAATGAATGATTTAAGTCCTTGTAGGGAATACCGGTGGTTCTGCCGCTAACGAGACCTATGACCGCCAACTTGCAACCGATCATACCGTAGCAACCTTCGGTAGCATCATCTGAATATGTTTACGATAAGACCAGTAATATGCTTTGCTCCCGCTTTTTATTAGACAACGTCATTAATGGTCGAAGCCCTGATAATTGGGCGGGATCTCGGGGAGTTTTTCAGCAAAAAAAAAAAACAACAAAAAAATGGTCACTAGTGTCGATGGCCCATTATCTATCGTGCAACAAACGCCAACTTCCTTTTGCACGATATTCTGGTCGAATAACCCGACCACGATGCACCAAATTCTACCACAAACCTATTTGAATTCGTGTCTTTTGCTCTCGCACCCTTAGAAAATGGCAAAGAAATCGGTATTATCGCAACTGATTTCACTAAAGCGTTTGATAAAATATCTCATCAACTGATCCTCTTCAAATTATCTGTTCTCGGCTTTGAACATCTTTTATTAAAATGGACTTCTTCGCACTTGATAAACCGATATTCTGTTCCATTCCTGGCTTCATCTGAAGTTCCACAAGGTAGCCATCTTGGTCCTCTTTTCTTCATTCTTACTATTAACGATCTTGGGATTGTCATTAAACACTAATCCCTCTTCCTTTACGCTGACGACGCAAAATTTTTTCTTCTCCCCATGTCTCTGCTCTTTTTCAAGAAGACCTTGATCGGTTTTCAAATGCCGTCATCTCCCCGGTTTTATCTCTATAGTCAACCACTTCCCTTGGTTCAGTCTTTTCAAGGCCTTGACATATTATTCCACTGCGAGCTTAATTTCCGTTCGCATATCGATAAGATGATCCTTAAAGCCAACTCATATCTAGCTTTATTCGGTGGTCCAACGATTTTCCAACCCGTAAGTAACCAGATCTCTCTATGTTATCTTTGTTCGACCTCTGCTTGAGTATGCCAGTCAATCTTGGTCCCCCTTTCACCGAGTTCTAAGGTATTCAAAGTCGATTCCTCCGATTTGCTCTTTGTGGTCTGCACTGGAACGACCCTTTAATTGCCATAGCTGCTTCTATGATATCGGTGTCGTCTCGTTAAAGTTATTTCGTGGAAATCCAGCTAAGATGTCTTTCTTACCGATTTTAGCGTTGACGTTCTTGATTACCATTTTTGCTCCGACAAGTTTCGCAGGTTCATTGGATCCGTGTGTATTGTATTCTATATATCGTATCTCCTGCACCACGACGGTAATATTTGCCTTATACGGTTCGATAAAAGTGGCTTGAGCAGCATTTGGCGTGCTTAACCTGCGTGCCTGGACGTGAACACTATCGTTAAATCGGTCTTATCTGTCATGGGTCGTATGGCATCGCCAGGTTGACATCACTCAGTGTCTACCGTTTTCTTACATCATCCACCAACCGAGTGAAATTTAAGTCTTCACGTGCATAGTAGGGCTATGCCCATGTAATCGATGCATCTAGAGTGGCTTTCATTATTCAGGACTGGGCAGATGATGCAAGGATTACAGATGAGCTGGTGTATGCTACTCACCAGACCATTTCCTCCAGCTCTGGAAAATTTGTGTGGTCACGGTCTTCGTGTGTGGTGAATAATGTGCCTTGCCCGACAGCCGCTTAAAATTGTACGGAAGGTGGTTCTTTCAAATTTTCAGCATTGACTGTGTCTCAACTTTTCGTGGTAGTCTTTTCAGGTTTCAGTTCGGGTTTTGTTGTCCTGACACGGTTTAAAATTGAAATGTCCTGATTCCTCTTGTAGTAGCATGTTTCGAATTCCCGCCTTGTGTTCGAGTTTTCTCCGTTGCAGTTACATGTCAACATCAGCTCTCAACTCAGCCCTCCTGTTTGGCTAAGAATGGGCACCATTATTCATTGTCAACCATCGGCTTCTTGTTTGCGGTCTCCTTGTGGAACTTATTACTTCAGAAGCGACATTTATTTCTTGCAGTATTGCTAGTCCTATGAACTTTATACTGGTGTTGCGTAACAATTGGAATTGTAGTCTAGCCGTCTAGAATCAAGATCAAGAGAACGCCATGTGCAGTGGTTTTAAAATACGCGTGGATGTGTCCCTTTGTGGATGTACTATCATTCAGGCTGTGCTACCAAAGTTGCCGTCCATTCATATTTTCACATGAGGGTCGCCGAGTATGATTTTTGTTATTCTACTTTGAACACTTTCGCTCGCGCTGTATGCAAACAGCGCGCCTGGATTGTAAAACAAAAGGCACATGGGATAATTGTCTACATTTCGCCCGAACAAGGGCTCGCTTTGATGGACAACGGATGGGGGCCTGGACTGCCTGCTATGACCAATCATCAGGCTATTATATAAAGTCCGGGACGTTGTACATGAATTTTGTTGAAATTTCGACAGCCTGTTGACGAACCGAAAAACATTCGTCAAAGTTTTAACTCTTTTCTCTTAAAAATTAAGGTCTGGAACATAGTTTTAGCTCACTCCTCACCATCATATCATTACTGATGCGCGATGGTGTCCAGATCCAACCTCCGGATTGAATTGTGACGCTTCTCGTGACGGGGCATACGCTAGATCGTTCTATTGAAACCCCAAATGTAATGATTTTCTCGTCAGTTAACAATATTAGTCGTTTTGCGCACCTAGGTTTTCGCTTAAGTTTTTGTTCCAATGCGACTAGTAAGTCCAGTAAGTCTTCTCTAATAATGCAAGACACGGATTTTTGCGATTTCTGTGATAAAATGCTCTGTTTTCGAAGCGGTCTGATTCCTGATTATATATGTAATTTCGATGGCACTCGGAGTGCTTACCTTGCCAGACGACGACCAGATATTTGGAGTCTTCGAACTCGTTTTGGTTTCTCGAGTAACAAGTCATTCCAGACAGCCGCAAGATCCGAAAGATCTCGCATTTGTGAAGGTCTACAACTTTAAATGGTGCCCCATTCCATCATTGTGAACTGAACCAAACAAAATCTGTGTTCTTGCAGACAATGGACTTGTTTGCACTACCCAAAACCTTCTAGTCGGTTCAGATGGGTTGGTTTTTATATCAGAAATACTTCGCCGAACTGATTGGTCACCAAATTGTTGTTCATTATTCGAGTCATTTATTACCGAAATAAAGATTAACATGCCGGGGATGACACATTTTTGTACAATAGATTATTGTTCTATTTTATCGTGATATGCCTCGAGCTATCACAAATTCCGTTATTATAAGGGAAGTCTCACGCAGCTTCAGTTTCACCCAGAGTATTTAAGGTTTCAGTTCCTCATTTTAACCACTTTCACCTTCCGTTTCAACAGAAATTTCAAATTTTATTTTAAAATCACAAAAAAAAAAAAAATATGAACATCTGGCAACACTCCATCATACAGTCAGTGTTTCGTATTAAAATTTCATGCGATTTACTCTACCATCGTTAGCTGTTATCTCAGTCACTAGCATGCTGGTTTTATATCATTCCATCCTACTCACACTACCAAGAGCTCTACTACTTTTGTGTTTCGGTTGAGTTTCTTTTGTATGTGCTATTAGAATAATTCAATTGTGTTTTGCCGAAAGAGATGCAAATAGATAAAGATTACAAAAAAAAAGCAAAAAAAAGAAACGAAAACAACAACAAAATTGAAGGAAATATCCACTACTCGACGGATTGGAGTTGGAACAAAAGAAAAACTACCTTCGAGACTCGCTTGCGAGAAAAAGCACGCAATTAAAATTGCTAAATAAAAGCGGAGTGAAAAAGTCAGTCTTTCCCGTCTTCCTTTTTAAAACTTTTCGTTCTTTTTTTCTTTTTTAATTTTGTTTTCCCACACTTAGTATTAGAGACGTTGCGTTACCAGCATTTTTATGCGCAAGTCTTGCAACATTTTTCTTATCCTAAACATTGTTGGGCCAAGGCTGACGGTTATACAGCAGCAGCAACAACAACAAAAACGACAAAACATTCGTATTCGACTCTCTGGCACATTATTAGTACTGTATACTGTGGCGATGACGTGTTTGTTCTTGTTTGCAAGCAAATTTAGTTTTCATATTTTATCCCGCCCCTTTTATTCCTTCTTGTATTCCGTTTCTGGTTATATAAGCACTGGAGGAGAGGTGCATTTCGTTATACGTTTGATTTCGCAATTGATGAATTGTAGTAGATTTACATTTACTGTGAATGAGTGGATGCAAGTTTAATATTTAACGGTATTGTAACATAGTTGAAGAATTGATTAGAACAGTCAAAAGTGGTGAATGTTTGATTGAATTTGATGGGGAATCGTAAAACTGCCACTGACTTTCATTGAACGCAGGTAGGAAGATAAGGATATCAGTCGATCGATTTTCAATGATGTTCACAACAAAGCCATAAACTTGTCTTTGATAAAAGAAAACAGGGAAATCAATTAGCACCTATTGATGCAACTCCATGGAGGGTGAGGAATACTTGTATAACATCTCTACTCTGTGAACTTCAAAGGTTTACAAAATGTTCATCACGCTGTGAGAAGATCAAGCCCGGCATCTATCTACTTACGTCCTTGCTTCCTAAATAATTCTTCCGTAGGAGATCCAAACAATAAAAGTAAAGGCTGTAGCAATAAGGAGGTATCTACCTGTGGTAGGGATTGAAGACCAAAGTTTTTCACATTTTTTATTTATTTTTCAGCGTACGTAGGTTGCTACTTAAGTTTTAAGATATGGCAACATATGTGGTAATAACAGCAATCGTTACGGGAGGGCTATAATGATCGTGTGGGTAGTTCTGGTTATGGACCTCGCGCGGTTTCCTTGCTGCCTCAAGTTCTTCAATTCAACGAATATGTCGGTCAAAGCTTCTTCAGCACACGTACATATGCACGTTATCTTTGACCACGGGACTCCAACTTCAAAGCACAGAGCAGAAATTTTAGGTGGCGATGGATGTCGGCGGGAGAGTGCAGACGAAACCGGCAGAATAGAAATTACTCCGGAAATTTTGGGGATGATGCGATCGGATGTATTTTCCAATTGGTCAATACTCATGTCATCTGACATACATAGCTAGGAACGATTGCAGATCCGGTGGTAGCTTTTCGATCCACGGGTTATACTTTCTAAAGGAATGCCTCTGAGGATTTGTCTCATCTCGTACCTCATCTTGTCCTAGATATTGAGTGTTGTGAACTCGGACTCAGCTAAAAGGAACAACAAATCCAAACAGTCCAGGTTGAATGGTGACAGTTCGGGGCGACGATTCTATGTAAGATCGCTGCTAGCTTGTCTTCCATGTTGTTCTGCGCTGATTCCTTCTTAGTCTGCAAGCGAGTTTTCTTATCGGTGGTGTTGCTAAACATGGGTTTGCTTCATTAACTTGTTCGTGGAGCGTCGTAATCCTTTTAGATCACGTCGGGTTTATGGGTTATAATAATGACAACCGCACAAGTATTGTAGTTTACTCTATGCTAGTTGGAATGATCACTACTAAGGACTGAGACACTGTGAAACAAATTAGTAAAATGGATTTGAAAATTTAGCTATGGAGACAAAGGATTTGGTAAAGAAGGATGTGATAAGAAAGCATTCGATAAGAAGGGTTTTGTTTACATAGGATTTCATTGAAAGAGAGAAAGGATTTTTCTAGCTTAGGATTTCATGGTAAACGATCTTGTTAAGAAGAATTTTGTTTAGGATTTAATGATAAAAAATTGTACATTTGTGGCGGCGAAGTGAGAATCTGTTGTTTTAGTCTTTTGATTATCTCTGATCTTGGGTCATGTGCATCGATGGATGATGGCGTTGTGGTGTGTAAAGTTCACCACAGGTATACGTGATCAGGACATTTTGTTATACGACTGCTATTTGTGTTTTAGAGGGACTTGAAAAATTCATCTCAGTCAAAAAATGGAATTAAATCGTGAACATTTTCATGTGATGTCTAAACAACAGTGTGCCGGTCAACTCGTTTCGACTTTTGCTGAGGAAGCACCTTCCCGGACCACAGTGTTTCGCCAGTTTCCCCAATTCAATCATGGTCGTCGTTCACACCAGGACCAATTTCGTGAATGTCGCCCAAAATCGGTTGTTGCGCCAGAAAACATCGATGCTGTGCGGGAACTGATATTGCAGGATCATCATGTGAGTTATCATACGATTGAGGTATGTTTGGGCATTAGTTCCATTCGCATACATTTAATACTGCATACAAATTTGGTCATCACAAAGACAAAGAATCTTGCTTTGGGCACCGCATATTTTGACAATCGCTCAAAAGAAGTCTCGTCGGTTCAAAGGTTCAAAAAAATGTTGAAAACATCGATCGCGGTGCTTCAAAAGACGTCAGGCCAGGAATCATGGATCTATTCATACGAGTCCGAAACTAAACAGCAGTAGACTTTGAGGGTCTTTCAAGATGGGCCAAATCCAATGAAAGTTGTTTCTGCCTGAAGCACTTTGAGGCAAATGGTCGCCTGTTTCTTCGGAAAAACCAGACAGTCGCCACCGTGGCACTTGAGCAACGTAGAACGGTCAATTCGGAGTGGTACACCACCATTTGTTTGCCAGAAGTCTTTGGAGAAATAAGGAAAAAGCAACCGCCTAACACGAATTATTCTCCACCACGTCAATGCGGGCTCTCAGAGGTCGGTTCAAACAGGTGGCTCTTCAAGGCATTCAAAACATCAAATTGATGGATCATCCGCCCTACAGCCCTGATTTGTCAACCATGGACCTCTTTTTATTTCCGGAGATTAAAAATAAATTACGAGGTCAACATTTTTCAACTTCTGGAGAAGCGGTTAATGTGTTAAAAACGCATGTTTCGGAGCCAACTCGTTGTGTGCGGAAAATTGGTTCCAATGCGTACAAAAGTGTATTGATCTTCATTGAGAGTATTTTTGAAAACAAAAAAGCTATTTTCGATGATAAATATTTGTTTTTGCTTCTTTTTCTAAAAACTTAAATAGCAACTTACATAATCTTGCCATTTAGAAATATTATTTCTCAATCACTTCCAAATAGGCGATGATGTTGTCGATGACCTCCCCCTTCGAACTGAATTCTTTTCCTGCGAGCCACATTTTCATATTGGGAAACAAATAAATGTCACAAGAAGTTACATCGGCCGTGGAAGGTGGATGCGGAAGCAGTTTGTATCGTAATTTGTGTGATTTGTATCGTAATTTGACGATTCGGGATGAACGAACTGGTACCTTTGTCGTGGTGGAACAGCACTTTTTTGGCCAAATGTCGTTGTCAATTTCTTACCAATTCGTCCAAATAATTCACTGTAGTAAAAGGTGACCAGATAGCAATGATAGTTTTTCCAATTGTTATGTTTTAGTAGCCGTCAAAGTTACCAATAATATTCAGCTATCAAAAAATTCCGAACGTGCGAAAATTACTAAAAAAAAATATGTAACGTGAATTTACAAGTTAGTTCAATCGTCATCAAGGCTTCAGTGTAGGCAATTCGTTGCATCGTGAAAAAGTTTGAGCGTGAGTACAGACACAGATTGATGCGAAATGAAGAATACATAACCGCGCCGTAGCGGCCAGTATCCAAGAAGACCCAGAAATGTCGATTTGGTGCCAATCAACTGAATTGGGCATCGCCAGAGAGTCAACACGGCTTATTTTGCAGTTGGACTTAGGCCTACAACCGCATTGGATTGTGCTGACGACCATAGATAATGCTGTGAGTTCGCTAATTGAGCGCTGGAAATCTTGACCGGAGTTCCGGATTTTAGTCAAAAAATCCATCTTCCCATTTTTGGCTTAGCGGCTATGTCAACAAGCAAAATTGCCATTATTGGAGCGAACACAATCCACGAGTGTTCAGCCAAGCATCAATGCATCCAAAAAGATTGACTGTTTGGTGCAGCTTATGACATGGCGGCATCATCGGACCTTATTTCTTTCGAAATGAGGAAGGAGGCACCGTTACCGTCAATGGTCTCAGGTATAGAGCGCTGTTAGCCGACCTTCTGTCGGCTTCTGTCGAGTTAGAGCTCGACAACATCGATATATCCGAGCTGTGGTTATAACAAGACGGCGCTACATGCCATACAAGCGACGCAACGATCGAAGTTGTAAAGGAGAAGTTTGGCGACTGGGTCATCTCACTTCGAGAGTTCATCAACTGGCCGCCGCGATCATGTGATTTGACACCACTCAATTATATTCTCTGGAGCTAAATTAAGTCCTTAGTCTGCCCTAATAACCCAATCACTTTGGACGAGCTCGGGGCCAACATTCGCCACGCTATTACCGGACTAACGCCGCACATATTCGACCGAGTCATCACAAATTGGACCGACCGCTTAAAGCACCGCCAGCGAAGCCGAGACGGCCATTTGAATGATGTGCTATTTCACACATAATGGCATGAACGTAGCTTCAAAATAAATCCACAATCAATTTTCTATCTCACACCGTTGTTCGTGCTTCCTTTCTTCGAAAAGCCCATGAGGATTATTCTCTTTGAATCCCAAAAAGATTGTAACCATGACCTTTCCCGCCGATGAGACCGTCTATGCTTTCTCAGGAGCAGATTTGCATGGAAAGATTCAATATTTCGATTTTGCAGACCTCTGGCGTGTAGTTACATTATCATGTCCGACTCTACGCAAAAACTCATGGATTTCGCATAAAAAGCTCCAAACACTGCTGCGAAGTTGACAGCCGTATCTACTTGTCCACAGTCCGTGAGTGCACCCATCGATCCGACAATTCTCTCACGCTTAACTTATCATGTAAAATGTTGATTGCCGTTTCGTACGATATGCCTACCCCTCTGCTACTTCGCGCATTTTCGTTCAGAGATTAGCGGGAATTATATCACGCACATTTTCTACGATTTTCTCCGTAACCCCGTCGGCCGGGCTGCATGGATGCGCCTAATGAAAAGCAGCAGTGCGGCCACATTTAAATTTGTTGAACACATGTTTCATGGTTGTCAACTTTTCAAACGAACGTCGAAAGATGCGTTCGTTACGACCCCATCTCACATGCGTGATTGATGTTTTTCGCAGTTAGAGATAGGGTGACCCAGTTTAAGTAAAAGAAACAGTCCGTCAGCATGTTTAACAATTCCAAACACGAAGAAAAAATAAAAAAGTAGATTTCATAATGTCGCGAATTTTTATTTAGTCTTGTAGACCTTTTTCACGCATTTGCGGACTCCGGTTCAAAAGATAAACGATTCGTCCACTCACGTGAATTTGCAAGTCCTGCCAAGTGATAAGTGTATGTTTCTTCCCCTCAAGTCCATATTCAATTAACAAGCTTTTAAAGTGTTATCTTGTAAAAGCATCCACATCTTACATCTTGTTGTCATCTTACCGCTGGCCGTGTAGATACTTGTGGCAGTCATAGAGAGAGAAGCTCCATGTTCTATGAAATAGCCACCTAATTTTGTTGGAGTCGTGGTCTCTACTCTTTACGCAGCAGTCTTTGATTATTGTAGCAAGTTCGTTAACATATTATGTAAAACCGATTTGCCTGAGAATGTAGCCTCGCGGCACACCACTATAGACTGGGCGAATACCCGACATTTTATTGTCTTTCACTTATGTGCATAATACCTTTGTTCTCCGCGCTCTTCAGCAGAAAAGAAGTCAATGTGTTTCGAGTTCTTGACGAAGACCATCTTCAAGGTTAACAGCAGCTCATTTAAAAACTTCAGCTTTGCTGCGTAAACATATATTTTATTTGTAGCCACAAATGTTCTCACGTTGTCCCAAAGGACCTCAGACCTATAAGTCTATCATCTTTCCTTCTGAAAACTCTACAACGACTGATTTATATCCATATACGAGCTAAAATTGATCCAAGACTTCTGTCAACGGCTCAGCATGCCTACTGTAAAGGAGAGTCGGTGGAAACGGCTTTACATTCACTGACTAGCCACATTGAACGATCCCTACAATATAGAAAGTACACAATAGTTGTTTTCCCGGACATAGAGGATGCCTTTAACAACAACATCAACACGTCAACTCTGCAGGTAGACGACTCACTTGGGGAGTTGATTAGTCTTATGCTAAACAGCATGATAATCAACTCCAAACTGGGTGAGTCTTCTACTAAAAGATGTGTCAGCACAGGTACGTCGCAAGGCAGTGTCCTCTTTCCCCTTCTCTGGAACTTAGTGGTTAATGAACTGCCGATATACCTGGAAGCGAGTGGTAGCAGGGTGGTTGCCTATGCGGATGATGTTGCTGTAGCGGCCTCAGGTGAGCATCTTAATACCATTAAAGAACTCCTTCAACTAAATCTGAACAGATTAACCCCCATAAAACTGATTTTGTCCTCTTTTCTAGGAAATACAAAATTGCAATTATAGACCCTCCCTCAGTTTAGTCTTTTCCGATACAGCAAAATATCTGGATCTCATTTTTGATGGGAAACTAAACTGGAAACCTAACATTCAAGAAAGAGTCAATAAAGCTAGAGTAGCTTTATTCTCTTGCAAAAAAGCCATTGGGAATAAATGGGGCCTTCAACCTGGCATAACCCACTGGCGATACATCTCGGTCATAAGACCGATACCCACCTAAGAGGTTGTTGTCTGGTGGACGCCTTAGACAATGCAGTCACCTGCAGCAAACTAAGCGTTGTCCAAAGAACAGCATGTGTATGTTACGGTCTACTCCCTCTACAAAGTGGACAAATAATTCATTTGGCCACGCTAACATTCTTAATACATTAGGAATCCTCACAGAGAACACCGATTACACCATACCTGAACTTTGGTTTGACAAAGACTTTCCTAGATCCTTCTGGGAAGAAGATGCTGTCATGGAGGACAAGTCAATCCATTTCTACACAGATGTATCTAAAACCGATAGCGGGGCTGGTGGCGGTGTTTTCTCAGATAAACTAAATCTAAGCTTCCAAATCACTGTTGCGTGTTTCACGCGGAAATGTTGGCGATTAAAGAAGCCCTGTCCTGGCTGGAGAAAAACGTGATATCTACAAAGTATATCCGCATCTTTTCGGATCGTCAGGCAGCTATCTAGTCCCTGGACTCAGTCTCATTAAATTCGAAAACCGCCCGTGAATGCTGATCACCTCTTATGGAGATCGCAGAACAGTTCAACCTTCACCTGTGCTGGCTGCCGGGCCACAGAGACATTACAGGGAACAATAGGGCCGCTGAACTCGACGAAATTGGAACCACTCTACGTATTCTACCAGAAAAGGGTAGCATAGCATAAAAAATATAGACGTAAACAGTTTCCTACGCTTCATCGTAAGGTCAAACTGGTTCCATTTGTAAGAGGATCATAGATCCACGTGACATCACAATGAGCCAATAGGCCTAAGTGGGTTGGTGTATCCAAGAGCCACTCTTACCTAACCTACCTAGCCACAGTAGTTACTACAACCGATGACAGATACCCATATAGGACAGCTTGCAAACTTTATTAGCCAACAGAAGTTTCTTGTGATCATCATCTATATCGGAAGCCGTAGACGATTTACGATTGGTTTCTAGAATTTAGTCCTTCCTGCTTATCATTCCTGAAGCTGAGACAGATATGGTCACGATGGCAGCCAGCAGGCTAATTAACTGAATTTACCAGCAAAACAAGACAATCATACGAAGGACTAACTAGTTAATTAGGCAAACGTTGTCAATTTCAATGCTGAGAGCTTTCACGAATCCAGTTTTCGAATTGCAAAATACTAAATCAGTCTCTAAATAAATATTTAATGATTATTTATTATTATACGCGGTATGTATCTATTATTGTATACAGTAAGATCCGTCACAAAACGCCTCAAATGACCGCTGGAAGTATTTTGAACAAAAATAGATTACTCAGTCGTTCCTATTGCCAGCCTCCTATAAGTGTATCTGTGTATCAATGCAAATGAAGTGTGCAAAGTACAAAAATAATGCACAAAGAGAACTCTACGGCCCCTCTAATGGACATTAGCAGTGCATCCATATCGCTTTGTCTATGACTAGACACTTGATTACTACCTCGAGTAGCGCTCTTCATATTCGAATAATTGCGTGATAACATGCCTTGCAGTCTTTCTTTTTTTTCTTTTTTTTTTTTTATATTCGACACAATGACTCAGACCTTCAAAAGCATATTTTTCGGAATAGGAAATTCGACTGTTTGTACTCGTATGTCCTCCTATGTACTCACATCTGTTATTGGTTTTTGTTTTTGCAAATTCGATTCATGAGTGAATGATTTTAAAATTCGTGTGCGTGCTGTTTTTCTATACTGCACTGTCAGTGGAAAAGTAGACTTTAATCCAGCTGTGTCGCCGATAGCGGTGTGTGAAACTGATAACCACCGGTCGAATACCCGGCATAAACATCGAATAAGCAAAAGATAACGTGTGGACGTGTCTGTCTGTCACACGTTGAATCTTCCCCCGAGCTTTATGGGTGTATATAGACACCCATACATAAATATACCTCTGCTCAGTATCTACACCTTTGTGGGTATAAATATCGGACGTATCTAATCGTATTCGTACACTCATGACTAATGAGTGATCAGGTCAACTGCTCGACTCATAAACTCGTTCATGTGCGGTAAAACCGCTGAGCTTTGTTTGAGGTTTCCATTTCTTTTTAAGGGTGCCCGGGGAATTCTAAGATTTGAGTGTGAATTTACTTAATTAGTGGAAACTAAGAAAATCGTGATGCGCACTAGGTCAGTTGATGATATTCTACAAAGTGCAATAGATACATCGACGATTTAAAGGGCATACCATTCAGTGGCTACGGTTACCTTTGAGCTTTTCAACCTAAAAATTAACTTTCTCTTACTCAAATCAAAAAAAAAAACCTGAGTCAGAAGCTTCGAGTAAATATAAGTAATAAGTAAATAAACATGGCTTTGTATGCTAATGGTGCCTTTGCTAGTTGGGAACGAGCTTTATGCATTTGAGACCACGTACCTATGCAGCTGTTAAATGAAATGAAAATCCAGCTGACCCCAAACCCGAAACAAAACACACTGGAAATGCGGCATAATCTGCGAATGTTAGAAGAGACAATATTAGTGGAAGCTTGATAGATGGCATTGCTATCAAAAATGGAGTGATTAGGAGAAGCGTCTGACTTTTCAGAAACGGCTCTCTATTCCGTATGAACAAAAACAAAAAAAATCCATCGATTTAGGATCATGCTTTCTAACCGCATATCATCCTGTTTAAATCGTTATTGATATTAAATATGGGAACTTGGGTAGATACCAATTTCAATAGATCAGCGTTCTTCATCGTCGTACTGCACAGATGGACTATGTTTGGCAGGTATACCAAACTAAAGGAACATAACGTGTCTCTTTAGATGTCAACCACATTGACGAAGCGTCAAGGCGTTCACTCACACAATACGAGGAATGTATGATAAGTACCTGTGTTAGGCAAGAAAACGCATTAAAAAAGAAATTTTTTTTTTATTTATTTCTCAATATACCAACTTGATCAAAAAGTTCCCGGAATGTATTCAGAAAATTGCAAATACAAGTTTATTCATCTAAATCTATATTTACTACCCCTTTAAAGTAATCCCCATCGACTGTAACACACTTTTGCCAGCGCTTGATCCAATCCTCGAAACATTCGGTATGTCCATAAGTGCTTCCTGCGATTTTTCCATTACTTCCTCTCGGCTGCTGAAACCCGTACCCCGTAGTGGTTTTTTAACTCGATTGAACAGAAAGAAGTCACAGGGAGCTAAATCAGGTGAATTCGGTGGCTGTTGGATGATATTTGTTGCATTTTTCGTCAAAAAATTACGAATAATGATGGCACTGTGCGACGGTGCGTTATCATGGTGCAAAATCCACGAGTTTTCTGCCCACAATTCACGTCTCTTTCGACGAATTGCTCCACGCAAACGTCTCATAACGCCCAAATAATACTCTTTGTTTACTGGCTGGCATTCTGGCAAAAATTCATGTTGCACTACATCGTTGTAATCCATGAAAACCGTGAGCATTGCCTTCTTTTTTGACTGAAAACGACGTGGTTTTTTTGGTCTCGGCTCATTTGGTGAACGCCATTCACTTGCCTGATGTCTGGATTGCGTGTCGTACTCATAAACTCACGTCTCGTCGCCAGTAGCGATCCTTTTGATGAATGTGGGATCGGATTCAGCCTCGCAAATCATCTCTTTTGCGACGTCAACACGGTCTCTTTTTTGCATGAAATTGAGGTCTTTTGGCACCAACTTTGCTGCTACACGACGAAAACCCAAATCATTAACCAAAATGTCTTGAACGGATCTATAGGCAATGTTCAAGTCCTCCGCTATCTCTCTGACGGTTAATTTGCGGTTATTGACCAACATCTCTTTTACGAGTACTTAACCAATGTTTTTGTCGGTTTACAATGTCGATGGTCTGCCACTGCGTTCATCATCTTCGATTGACTCACGACCACTTTTGAAAGGCTCGTGCCACTGGTAAACGACCGTTTTCTTTAGAAAATCGTTACCGAAACACTTTTCCAACGTTCGCGCACCATTAAATCCGTTGGCTACGTAACTTTTGCAAATGTCAAACTATCACGCTAAGATTTAGAGGGAATGTCAACACAAGATTTACCAACTTAACAAAAAAACAGAACTCAAATCGGAACAATGGGAGCACCACACGGTGGAGTCTCCCGGGAACTTTTTGATCAAGGTGGTAGTCTCCTTTCAGCTCGACACATTTAGTGCAGCGATATTCTAACTTTTTCAAGCCATTCAAAAAATAAGATTTGTCAAACTCCGCAAAATAGACTTCTGTTTCGGCGATGATTTCCGCGTTTGACGAGAATCGCTTTCCGTCAAGCCATTTTTTCATGTTTGGAAATAAGAAGAAATCACATCTGGTGAATTGGGTGGGTGAGGCAGCAATTCGTAGCGTAATTCGACCAGTTTTGCTGTGGCGATTGCGGACGAGTGAAAAAGGACTTTTTCTTTTGTCAAGTGGGGCCGTTTTTTTTTTAATTCAGCATTGCATCGGTCCAATAAATCAGCATAGTACTGTCCCGTGATTGTCCTTCTTTTCTCCAAACAGTCGGTGAAGATGATGCCTTGCGAATCCCAAAAAACGGTGGCCATGGCTTTTCCGGCCGATGGAACCGTTTCCGCCTTCTTTGGATCAGTTTCGCTGGATGGATGGATGGATGTTTCGTCAATATTTATGAAACGCCGTAGAAACTCTTTCGGATTGCGCTTAAACATGTCCAAACAGTGCTCCGAAGTTGTCATGCGATTTCATTTTTGCTCCACTGTTAGCAAACGCGGCACCCATCTCTCCGATATCTTTCTCATGCCCAATTTTTCGTGTAGGATATTTTGTATGCGTTCAATTGAGATGTGTACAATGTCAGCAGTCTCTCTGACCTTCACCCGACGATATGCTAACACGATATCATGGGTTTTATTAATCATATCCTCCGTAGTCACCTCAATCGGACGGCCTGGGCGCTCTTCATCAAAAACGGATGTTTTGACGCTTGAATTCATTAAACCAATATCTGAAGGTGCATGGTCCTTATAAACGGCATGCAACTTCATGATTTCCTCAAACGTCTTCCCATCCAAAAACAAAAATCGAATCACCGATCGAGCAGATGGAAAACAGCATTTGTCCAGCCCGTCCCTAAGAAAGGCGAATCTTCCTCTCTCTCCTCTTACAGACCCATTGCACTTACGTCCCTTCTTTCCAAGGTCATGGAAACGCTTATAAACCGTCAGCTCAAGAAATATCTCGAAACACGAAAACTTCACCGGTTCACCAACTTTCACCGGTACCTCTCTTTCTATCCTCCCTGATTTTCCTTCGCCCGCGCTGTGTGCAAGCATTTTAAAGGTACTTAAATCCCTTGAACACGCGCAAATTAGTTTGCGATTACAATGGATGCGGAAGCAATTCGGAGTGCAATTCATGCAGTTTTGCCACCGTTGCGACGGTGCATTGTTTTGGTAAAAGAGCACTTTGTTTCTTTTTCATTTTGGGCCGTTTTTCTGCGATTTCTTCCTTAAAACGCAACAATAACGCCGTATAATATTCAGTATTGAAGGTTTTTCCCTTTTCAAAATAGTTGATGAATATTAAACCATGCAAATCCCAAAATACGAACGCCATAATCTGCCAGCCGAGTTTTGCGGTTTCGGTCGCTTTGGTCGGCTTTCATCCTTCGCTATCCACTCAACTGACTGCCGATTTGACTCCGGAGTATAGTAGTGGTTTCATGTTTTATCCATTGTCACATTCCGCATGAGCAAATTCTTTTTATTTCGATTAAACAGCTCCATTCAGGGCTCTGAATCATCAACACGTTGTTGGTTTTGGTGTTTTTGTGAGCAAACGTTGTACCCACTTCGAACACAACTTTCGCATACCCAAATACTCGTGCAAAATATGATGTACATGGTCCGTTGATATTTTTACGGTGGCAGCTATCTCACGCACGTTCACTTTACGGATGTTCGAAACAATTTTGTGGATGTTTTGCCGAGTAACAGCCTCAGTTGGGCGCTCTCAGGATCATTTGTGCCTGTACGACCGCATTTGAATTCAGATGAATCTGGTTGATATACCCAATTCCTTGGGCATGATCTTATGCTTCCTAGGGGGATTTCTTCGAATTCGTTCACACACTGCCTTCACTACCGCATTCGTACGGACGATGCACGCACGACCACTTCTTGGCCTGTCCTCTACTCCAGACAATTCGCCGAAGCGAGCAATAGCCCTATAAACGAATATTCTCGATATTCCGAGTGATTTTAGCAACTCGAAAATTTGGCCAGCACTCTTTCCGCACTTATGCAAACCTATCACTGCGACTCGATACTCTTTAACGCCCCACTCCATGTTAATAGTTTGCGAACTAAAACCAACCTGACTAATATTCTTCACTGATCAAGTGATCATGTGCTCTGAAAAAAAAGTAAACGGTTCTATTCCCGCAAGAAGTTTTGAACGATGAACGGTGGAAAAGAACTTGGCAGGACTAGGTATAGCATATGTATTGTGAAGAATCTGGGATGGGAAGAAGTACCTGCGCCTGTACTAACAGCCCAGCATTGAAAACCTTGCGGAACCCTCTCACCACTTCTAACTTAGTTGGAGAATGCAGCGCGGAAGGCTAAATTCACTGAATCTTTTTTGTTTCCTAATGGAATCATGGGAAATGAGATGAATTGCATTTAGACTGCCTGAGTCTCGGGTGTTAGGGCATCCATGGGTTTCATGTGAGCATTCCTACAGGCGGCATGACTCTCCAGTATGCCGACAGACAAAACGAATGCTTCACCAGGTCTTTAAGAGGGCACTATATTTTGCTAAACACCTAAGTGCGGTAGGCATCAATGACACGACATCGTGCAACGCTTGCTGTAAGAGTGATGACGAGACTGTGAAGCTCTATTTCTACCAGTATCCGGCATACGCTCGAATCATATGGTGTTTGCTGGTTTTTAGGGTCTTTATCACTGAATTGTTTAATCATCGAATCACGAAAGATTGAGAAATGCTTATATACTCGTACTCGTATGTTGTGCTTGTTCGGTTGCTCTTGATGAACGCATTACGAAGTATCAAATTAAAGCTTCGGCTTACTGCAAAATGATCGATTTGACTGCACGTTTTTAATGAGAATCAGCTGGTACATCTTTTGTTTAAGCAAAGTATCCCTATTAACCAGACGATTTGCTTTAAAGAAATTGATGAAGCATTCAGTATTGTCATTCTGAGATTGTAGGGGTCTGCTAATAAAGATACGGCTGTAGTAGATCTTTCCGTGTATTTTATCGGATCAACATCTATTGGGGAATGTTGCTTCCAGAAACCTTCGTTAGTCATTTGCTACTTATAATTGTGATGGCAATTTGGTTATTGCACACTTTTGACTTGTTTGTGTTTTGTTTAAAATTAAATAATCGATTGGACTGCTGGACCCATTTACCTAATTCACTCGTACACGCTATGTTCAAGGCGAAGTTAAGATGATGTCAGCCAAGGTACAGAAGAATAGTTAAATACTTACTGTTGTCCGAAATGGCTTTGTTGATGGCTTACGTAAAATATTTACGATTTGTTTTGTTTCTTTTTTAATCATTCTATTTTATTTGAATGGAAAAAGTCATGGAGACGGACTATGTCTATGGCTACTGTTTGTGTAAATCAAACACAGTTCTGTACGAGTATCTTTAACTTTCCGATAACAAATGAATCACAAAAGTTCGGCACTTCTATCAAAACAACAATTATAACCATTATCAATGAGATTCCTATCATTACTCCATAAACTGCTCCGAATCATATTTATTTTCATTCTCTCTAATTAGTGGCAAATTAAATTTCAAAAAATGTAATAAAAATGAGCACAGATTCGCAAATCCAAATCGCACAGATACATAGTTTCCATAAAAACAAATCACTAACCGGTTGGTAGATTGACTAGTTAAGAGTCATCCAACCCACAATCATCATCAACTCATTAAATAATTTCGTCTCAGATTTGAGCTCAAAAGAAAACAAATATTTAAGCAGCGATTAGAGAGCGACCAGAAATATAATAAAACAAAAATCAACTGCTCACTTTGTATGTACGAGAGATTATTACACAATACACAATCTTCCCGACCTGGAAATAAAAATTATTAACGAAAATTTCTAAATGAATTTAAAATACCGCGCCATTTATGTATATTAGCTGCCGCCAACTAGACAAGCCAAAGGCACATCTTGCTAAAGCAAACACCAAAACGAAATTAAAATTAAAAGACCGATTGTCGAAAACATTTTTCTTCCCCCGAGATACGGCGGTTCATATGTATTGTACGAGTATATATGGACATGTACCCACAGACAAAATAATTGAGATAAAATATAAATATAATAATGCAGGTCTGACTGTGTGAAAGCAAACAGAAAACGTGTTCCATAATAGAAATTGTTTAAGTGTAAAAGTGTGGGAGGTATCTTACACTAACAGTTCCTTCAATATAGACACTATTATTTAATTATCACTTTTCCAATTGATTTCGCGAAATATATAAGCGTTCTAAAGAATAGAAATATAAAACTTATTAGCGGAAATATAACAATTTTTGGGACCAACATCCTCTCAACGGGTACCATAATTTGGGTCATCTTGACAATACGTTTCAATTCTCGCTAAATATTTTTCAATGACTTCTCTTGACTACTTTTCGCCATACATGTACTCGTTTGTATCATGTATTCTAGATAAACGGGTTCCATTTCATTGTTTGATAAGCAATAGAAGGATCAGACTTTTCGTCTGATTTGAATTATGAGGCCTATGTGGTAATGAAATTTAATCCATTTGTAGCTATCTCACGTGTGCAATTGTTGCGCACATATAACAAGCCGGACTCAAAGCTACACAAACCAGTATTAGTTTAGCTTTTATGCTCACGGAACTGCTTCTTTATACCTAGGACAATATACCATCGTTCATCAAAATCCTCTAGTTACAACAAGCGGTGCGAAGGTTATCACCCAACAATAGCAGTATCGGTATCAGTGAATTCCTTCGAGAGTTTTCCTCTACATATGTACGAACGTTGTTAGTTTTTTCTTCAAATTTGTTTTTATTTTTCTACATGTCTTCTTGCCAGTCTATACACTTCACCTAGCGATGTACTTAAGCTCTTCAACCCGTCCAAATACCACTTGGCGTCTTTATCTGCAAAATAGTTGTTTACGAAAGCGTTGGCCAACGAAAATCTCTGTCTTCGGATCGCAACTTTTAGTCTAGGGGGGAAACAAACAAAAAAAGAAAAAAACTTGGAGCTAGATCTGGATCTCTTGAGTAAGGTGGGTAAGCAATTCAAACTGTAATTCGTAGATTTTCGGCCAGCAAGTGAGCCACTGCTGAGGTGTGAGGCGTCGCATTGTCGTGTTGAAAAGTTTTTTTTTTTTTTTCTCTGCAAATGCGGCTGTTTTTCCGCAATATCTCTCTTCAGCTTATCAAGTAATGATGCGTAATATGCTCCTGTGATGGTTTTTACTTATTCAAGGTACGAGGATAGACCCAGAAGTACCCGACCTAACAAAGAAAACACAAACAATTTTGGGGAAAAAAATGTTTATTTCTCTACGTAGTCTTCTCTTAGTTCAATACACTTTTCCCAGCGATGGGGAACAGCTTCGACACCCCGTTTATAGTGAGAATCGTCAAGCTCCATAAAGTAGCCATCAACCGCAGACTCCACCTCTTTACTGTTGTCAAATCTTCTACCACCGAGCTATTTTTTTAAAGTTCGGAAATAGAAAATACTACGAAGGTGCTAAATCTGGCGAATAGGGTGCATGAGGAAGCAATTCGTTCGAAATTTAACTCATTGATTTTGGCCATCGCAATGACAGATGAGTGAACAGGTGCATTGTCTTGATGAAACAAACCCTTTTTCTGGATTTCATCTTTCAAACGTTGTAATAAGTTCGCATAATACACGCCTTTAATTGTTTTTCCTTTCTGAAGATAATCAATGAAAATTATCCCACGTGCATCCCAAAAAATTAGCGTAATGACCTTGTCTGCAGATGGAACTGGTTTTCGCCTTCTTTGGAACCAATTCTCCCCTTTCAGTCCATTGTTTTGACTGGTCCTTCGTGTTGGGCGTGAGGTGATGGACCCCCGCTTCATCCATGGTTATGGAACGATTGAAACATCCTCACGACGCTGTTTTTGTTCCATTATAAGTAATCGCGTCACCCATCTCGCGCACAGCTTTCTCGTGTCCAATTTTTAGGTCTGCATGCGATGTACTCGTATAGCGCTTTTTGAAATGCTTACGATATCTGCTAGTTCACGCACATTCAATCGATGGTCATCCAATACCATTTTGTGGATTTTTTTTCAACATTTCTGGTGAACTCACCTCTCTTGGTCGACTACTGGGATGTTCGTCTTGGCAACTCGTACGGCCTCGCTAAACTCTGCCACCCAATATTTTATTGTTGTAAACGAAGGATCAGACTCCCCCAGAGTAGAATCCAGTTCCGTTTTGATGTGGGTTGGATTGAGGCCTTTCAAATGAAAGTATTGTACTACATGACGATGGCCAATTTTTTCCATATTTAAAAATTCATTGAGAGCGTTCACTATTGATGGCTGCCAAACAAATATGTACTAAACAACATAGCGTCGTCAAACTTCGAATTTAAGCTTTATAAGTTTGGTACTTTCTACAATTGTCATTGTTTTTAAACAATAACCGCCATCTATACATCAGGTCGGGTACTTCTGGGACTACCCTCGTAATTGATTAAGACAATTCCATGACTATCCCGGAAAACAGTTGCCATCACTTTCCCAGCCGAAGAAACGGCCTTTGCCTTTTTCCAGCCAATTTCTCCTTCATGTCTTCTGTTTTGACTGTTTTTTTCCTGAGTACAAGTTTCATTTACAGTAATTAATGAGCACCAGTTCTAATTTATTGCTTCTAAACTGGAAAAGTTCATTCAAACAGGTTTTTTGTCCTTAGTGAGCAAATTCGGGGCCCAAATCGCCCCCAATCTTGAATCAATAAACATATAACAAACACGTTCTTCCGACATTTTCATAGCCTCCGCTACATTTTTAAGCTAAATTCGACAATTGTCTAGAACCATTTGGTGAAATTGAGAGGATGTCATCGTCAGTGGATGCAGTTTTGGCCGTCCGAAACATTCATCGTCATCCAAAGTGGTATGGCCACGTTTAAATAAAGCTGCTCTAAATTTCATGAGCATCTAACTCGCAACTTTAATTTGCGTAGGCCTCTCAAAAGAAATACTATTTAATGAAAGCTTGATACGAGATTTTTTTCCGTTTTCACAAAAAGACTCACTCAATCAATGCAATCTTTCGATCCGTCATTCATTTTTGGTTGCACACTACGCCCCACGCTCATCACTATCTGGTTTAGCGATATTAGTCTTGTGTCACCCCTATAACTTCTTTATTCATAAAATAGCTATTAAACAATGACTAGTTGGTCAATCTACAATAGTTTATGAACTTTTGTCCGTCAGGTGGTACCAAACAGATTGTGCCCACACTTGATATTTGTATTCCTTATGGTAAGCCGATTAGTATCTAAAAGTTAACAAATCGATTGGTATTGTCATTTTGCTGCCATTTATATATCTGAGTCCTTGTTTGTCTGTCCATCCTTACCTTTGCAGTCAGATGGTGACGGTATCTTTCTTCGGTGCTGGTTTTTTTTTGACAGCGCTAAACTGATTATAAAAGTGACATTATGCTGTCACGGCAATTAACTGCCGAATTTAATTTTTTTTTTTTTTGGTAACAGCAATGTTCATACCGACGCAGAAACTCCTTCGGATTTCGATTAAACAGGGCCAAGCACGTCTTTCAAGTGGTCTCACGATTGCGCTTGTTCTTTGGTGTGAGTAAACGCGTCACCCATCGCGCGGACAGCTTTCTCATGCCCAAAATGTCGTGTAGGATATGGCTAACGCGTTAAGTTGAGATGCCTGTTATCTCAGCCAACTCGCGAATTTTCACTCGGCGGTCCGCCAATACGAGATCATGGATTTTGCCCACGGTTTCCTCTATGGTAACCATTTTTGGGCCACCTGGGTGCAGTTCATCCAAAAGCGATGGCAAAACTCTGCGAGCCAATGGTAAACGGTTGTACGGGAAGATGAATGGGTCCCATACACACCATCGGGAATGGGCTTGATTTCCTGACAGATTTTGCCACTCAAAAACAAGAATCGGATCACGGAGCGATACTGCTCTTTTTTCATGGTCGCAAAAAACACCAATAGAATGTTTTGAAAGGTTGTAAGTAATGAGGGAGGAAGTACTTATTACTAAAAAAATAAAACCATTGCCATAAAGCTCTAAATTTTGTTTTTATTTTAAAAAACATAATCCTGTCTCAACCACTTGTCGCAGGTAATTAGGGACAAATTGCGAATTCCAAGAAAATTAAGGAATTAAGGGAAAATAAAAATTTATCGAGAAACGCCGAAATCAGGGGGATGTCTCAAACAGTTATCGAGGAGTGTATGCACTCTGAAAGCAGCTCAAAAAATGTAATTTGTGGTGTCCCAATATGTGACTACAATGCATTTCTTGAACGTGTTAAGTTTCAATAAGGTCAAAAATCGAGCAAAAAATGTTTCAGTGTTCCGAAAGAAATTGTTGGTCGTTCGCAAACCTAGCGAATTCTAGCTCATTCTCTGAATAGTCGTTCTTCCACTCTCGCAAAAGCACTACGTATATCGTGCTCCTTAGGACTCTTTCCGAATAGACGCAAAACAGCATTTGTCCATTCCGCCTCTAAATAAAGCAAATCTTCTCTCTCTTCTTACAGACCCACTGCATTTACGTCTCTGCTTTTTCTTTTTTCGTAGGAATGATAAACCGTCATTTTGCGTTTATTTCTTTTGTAGGAAATGCGTGCACTTGCGACCGATTAATTCCTTCTGTAATAGGTTATAAATTACCTTTCGAAACGCCTAGTTTCGTCTTTACGGCTCTGTTCTGCCTCCGAAACTGCATATTCAATTTCTATAAATGATGTTCTTGCCGTCGTTCCAGGACTACTCACGCTACTTCTCGCTACATAGACTTCCTAGGATAGTCAATTGGATAACCATATATAGAATAGTAATGCTTTGAGAAACACTTACCTGTCATTTGTCGCTAAGTCGAACCTTTAAGAGAGCCATTTTCTTGAGTTGCATTTGCTTTCGGTTTTGGTATGTACCATAAATGGCGAACAACCTACATTCTTTTGAATGACCATATGTTCGCTGTCGCAAAAATACTGAGTTTCCTCAAGCGAAGTAAGAAATATTTCACTCCGTCTGATCTAACCTCAATAAATAAGGCTTTCGTCTTCCCAAAATGCGCTTATCTGGTTAAGTGCCTTAAAACTTCTCTGCAATTGTGGATAACGTGTATTAAAACAAATAGACTAAGAGATGATCCAAATAACCCGCGAAATCTTTCTTGCCATACTTTGCTTTATCACTATATCACCCAAAGAAATTTATTGATTCATGCCAGCTTTCAAACTTTCAACCGTTCATCTCGCTACGCATACTCATCAATTGCTTCTGAAGCCCATTTTCGGACGTCGTCCTAGTCATTATAACATGCAAACATTCAAAACCAATGTTAATCGGTTTCTCTATTATTTCCTCATTAGTTTTTTTTCCGCTTCTTCTTGATGTTATGTCTCCACACAAACTTAATCCGGGATTTACCACTGATTTAGCTAAATCCACCTAAATCTTCAGTAAATCCATATGGTGCTTTTCTTCTAAAGTTCCTTGAATTATGAGTTGGAGTAGGTGGTACTCGTATTTATAAATCCTCAATACGTGTCCCAAGACTCTATCTTGAGACTTTTGATTTGAAATATCAGTTCTCTTCGACATCTCATTCTTCTCAGGGTTTCCCTCATTTGTAACCCTATCCACTCACGGGATACGCAGTATCCTTCTTTATAACCAGTTTTTTTTTATCATATTGTAGCTTTTATCTAGCGTCCAAATGTAGAGCACCTTCTTTATTTTACACAATATTAACCTTGCTTGTTCTATTCGGTTTTTTATTTCCTTTCTGGGATCCGCGTTGCTATTTGTTATGGTACCTAGGTATTTTAAGCTGGTTTTTGGTGTCTACGTTTTCTACTTTTAGGTCAACATTCCGCGGATAGTAGTCCTTTTCAGTATTTTTTGCCGTTTATCAGGATTCCGCCGTCACAGTTTGTCATGTCGAATAATAATGGTAACAGTCTACAGCCCTGTCGTCTCTTCGTACCACCATACTTTCGGATTGTTCTTCCTCAATAGATATTTTAGCCTCCTGGTTCTTTCACTTATCCTCTTGTAATTCCTGTCAATATTTTCGCTTGGAATATCTTCGCCATATTCACGTGTTGCACTTTGGGAAAGGCTTTTTCATAATATACAAAACAAGTGAAAACTTCTTTATGAAGTTTTACGCTTCTTTGCACTGTCATATGTATTTAGGGCAAATTGTGCCTCGCGTGTACCGTATGCGCTTCTGTAGCCAAACTGATATGGACTGGTGTCCTCTTCCAGTTTATTACAATATAAACTCTCTTGTGGATTATTTTTGGAAAGATCTAAAATGATGTTTATTACATTGTGACGCCTTATTTTTTATTCTCGACATAAGGAACCAGGAATTGTTCCCCCTACTTTTAATGTTTTTCGCGACGACGATCCTTCCCGTCCAAATGATGATTCCCCCTGTCGAGGCGTCTCACTGGCGATCCACAATAGTCTTAATCATTTCTGCATCCTCTAAAGTAGACTTTGTCGCAATAAAAATATCACTCCCCTGCAAGCCCCTTCACGTTATACATACTACCAGCTCAATCTATTGAATCCTACCAACTTCCTAAAACATCATCTACTAGTCCTCCCTGGTATAATCACAAGCTTCGGTCCTTACGAAGTAAGAGAAACAAGTTATGGGCTGCTTTCTTTCGCACCAGATTCTTTTCGGACTATTCAAACTATATTGGTGCTTATCTTCATTTCACCGAACTTTACGATTCACTTTACCAGCGCTGCTTTAACAATACGCAAGTCAACCTTAGAAACGACCCTAAGCCCTTTTTCAAATTTGTAAACTTCAAAAGAAAGTCCGATGGCTAACTTCCTTCCCTCTCTTTCAACAACAAGTCATCATCAAGTTTCCACTCATCATTGCCAACCTATTTGCCACCTTCTTCAAACAATCCCTCACCAATCTTTGTACCTATTTTAATTACCTACTGAATTTGTCCAATGGCCCACTACTCTCTCACACCCTGGACCACCCGTCTTATATCGAATATAAGTTACACCAACATAATGACAAATTCACACCCGGCCCAGATGGCCTCCCTGCCATCTGATCTCTTTCGTCTATCCCTTTCACAAGGAGAAATTCCTCGGGCTTGGAAAACCTCCATCATAAACCCGATCCACAAAAAAGGATCAAAGGACGAAACACCAAACTATCGCCCAATCGCTAAACTCTCCCATATACCCAAACTTCTTATGAAGCTCTAACTTTCCAATGCAAATGACTTATTTCCCCTAGACAACATGGCTTCCTGAAGGGTAGGTCAACCACCACAAATCTATTTGAATTCGTATCCTTTGCTGTTTCCGCCCTAGAGAATGGCAACGAAGTTGATGTACATAATAGCAACCGATTTTAGCAAGGCCTGCGATAAAATCTCTCATCGATTAATACTCTTCAAATCGTCTGCTTGGGGCTTTGAACCCATACTGTTAAAATGGATATCCTCTTACTTCGAAAACCGTTTCTACAGTGTTCGTTTTAGGTCAGCCCACTCGGCTCCATTTTTGGAGTTCCACAAGGCAGCCGTCTCGGTCCTCTTCTTTTTATGTTAACCATAAATGATCTCGATAGAATCATCAAACACTCGTCTGTCTCTCTTGTTCGCCCCCTCCTAGAGTACACCAGTGAAGTTTAGTTCCCATATCATCGTGTTCATATCTCGAGAATCGAAAGCATTCAGCGACGCTTTCTTTGATTTGCTCTTCGAAGTCTGCCCTGGAACGATTCTTTTATTCTGCCCCCCTATCAAAATCGTCTCAATCTTATTAACTTAAACACCCTTGAGAAACGCAGCGATGCAGCCGACTTTCTCTTCATTCATCGACTTGTTTTAGGTCACGTTGAATGCGCATCCTTTCACAACTCTATTTTCCTTAACACTAACCCTAGTCTCTTCTATTAACCAAACCATCACACCTCCTATGGCGCGAACGAACCAATCTCGCGTATGCTACGAAAAACCAATTCAAACCCTACCGTCTTTGACTTCTCCTTCACCACTCCCTACCTCAAATCCGTTCTCCTTCACCACTCCAAACAACCTTAGTTTTAAGTTTAAGTTTAATTTTAAGTTATAGCTTGCACTATAAATGCCGAATAAATGGGGGCCTTCGCCATTGCTATGAATGTAAATTTTAGCCAATCCTCGGGGATATTGCCATAACTGTATATCGCGTTAAGCAGATATACTATCACTTGTAGCTCAGCCCGCCCTCTTAAAACTCCTTACAAAAAACGAGAGAGCTGTCTGGTCTGACATAACCGGTACTAAAAGACTGATAACTTTTTTTTTCAAAGATGCTTACAAGTACTCGTAGTATCTCTAAATAAGATGTCGCGTAAAAAAACTACAAAAGCGATGTCAGTTTTCTACCAGCCCGAGAGAGTTTCCACCGAGGTTAGAGAAACTTCGTGGCACCGTGAAACCGCAAGACAAACAACAAAATGGATAATATTGTAAAACGTTTCTTTGTTTATTTTCACTCGTCCAGAAGAATTATTGTATTTCTGTTCAAATTTTTAAAGTAAAGCGATTTTCGCTTCAGAGAAATTTTAAAAAAGACTATGAACAATGGAGTCCCAAAAGGCAGTTAGATTTGACCCATACTTTTAAGACATTTATTCGTTTCTATTTCTGTTGTCCGAGGTCGCAGGTTACTTTTAAGAGAGACTATTTCTAGTGAGTGTGGTTGTTAAATACAAGTTGAAGAAGCAAAAGAAAGTACGATTTTTAGGGTGCTAGTATTGTAGTCACTCTACATACGAGTATTCCATTGTTAAATACTTTTCTCGTCTTGTGCAAATATTTGTTTACCTAAGTGTATGTATTCCGCTTCCATGGGTGTAATCAGATACGAATTATATTAACCTTTAACATACGATAGAAGTTTATACGTAATTGTATAAAACGTTTAAGAACGTTTTTATGCTGCTGTTTAGGGAAACGAAGAGAGCGCCACAGCGCAACAAAGTGTGAGAAAGATACATTTGAATATCTTCATGTATAGGTACATATCGTAATCGAAAGCACAGCGTTGTCAAATTCGATTTCGAAATTGCATCAGAATTCGCACTCGCACTTTTCGAAGTCATTGACAACTGTCAATGTCATTTCGTGTCCTTCGGCGTTTGTGTGTGACGTGTCATGCTGCAAAGTAGTAGTAATTAGCAAAACCTCGTTGATAAACGTTTTATTAGAGGTACGAGTATTTTCCCGGTCTTTTTGTTTATATTATTTGTATTTACTCGTACATATGTGCCGCGCCTCTTTCGTTGTTATTGTATTTTTCTCTTCTCTCATATTCTCTACATACTCTACTTATTTTGTTTTATTGTCTATTTTTAGATTCAACTATGTGCCTTAGTTTTGTTTAGCTTTGTCGAATGGATTGTGTTGTTTTTGTTTCGTTTTTATGGTTTCATTGGGTCAATGGGAAAAATTCGGATTTTGCCCCGGCGGTTTTTTCCCCAATTTTCATCGAATTCAAATTCAGTTTAAGTTGTTTTAAGAAAAAATAAATAAATAAAACTTTTGCATTAGGTTCAATGATCTACATATCATGTACGAGGGGTGAGAATTGGAAGTGATAGTAAGAGCTTGGTGAAATTGTGAAATTTTTTGTTGTTGGTCCTTGAAATAGTGATGCAACACGAGAGGTGGTAGACAATCGTCAGAGGATGCGTAGAACTGAGATTTGAGAGTTGCCCTGGTGATAGATAACGTTGTTCGGAGACGTTCTTGTGAAATAAACAGATTTAGTCTTAACTGGTTTAATTGAAGTGATTTTAGCGAGAAATTAGTAATAAATTATTCAAGTTCCGTCTAATTGTAATTTGAGGTGCTTTCGCAAAAGTGTTCTTCATGGAAAAAAAGCGCGCGTAGTACCATGTTGTCTGGTGTGTTGAAAAGTAATACATACTCGCGCATACATACATATGCAGATTGTGTATCTGCATCCAAAAGGGGTTGTTGCAAAAACGAAGGTTGTTCAGAACTTTGAACATATTAAAAGTTAATTGATTGCATTGTGATGAGTCACTTGGTGTTGCGTTTTCTGTAATTTGTTATTTTGTTGTAATCCTCCCTTCGAAACGTATATTCGGTTCAATGATGAGTCCATTATTTTAAATTTTACAGTCGGTAGGTTCCCGAAATGTCATGTATTAACTTGTGATCAACATACAAATTTCTTCAAATGAAGCGTTTGCTTAATCTTGGCGCTAAAAAAGCGTGTGCTTTTGCCAACTGCCTCGAGTCCCGCACATTAAGTTGGCTGAGGTCGTCCTCTACTGCGTTGTCTCTCTGGGTTGGAGTCGAAACTTTCAGTCCCGGGACGCTGATGTTCATGCGGTCAAGGTAAGCTAGCTAGCCATCTAAGCCGGGTTATCCCAACTTTTCTGACGGGATCAGTATTGCCTGTACATTTGCTGTTGATACGACGGCGCCTCCCTTCTCCATTTTTGCAAACGGGACCAAAACTCGAAGAACTTTTCTCTCAAGAACGTTTCATCCGCGTCCGTCCAAGTTTTTGCCCCGTAAAATAGGACGGATGATCAGAGTCCAGGGCCCTATGTAAAGCCTTTTTGCTTGCTCTACGACTCAATTGCCTTCTAAAAAGCACCGATTAGTAAGAATGATTCTTCGCATCATATCCGTGTCGCTGTCGAAGTGGATAGAGGAGCCGCGGTAGAAAAAGTTCTTACTACCTCAAACTCGTAGCTGCCTATTTTGACATTTTGTCCTTGTTGGCAGCACATATACTTAGTCTTGACCTCATTACGACTAAACTCATTTTTGTCGCTTCTTTGTTCTGCTGAACAAGCTTGAAAGATGGTGCCTTTTGCACTGGCTTGCGAGTTTCTCCCAATTCTTTCAAGAGCAATGTTGACAAATCACATGACAATACATTGCCTTATTTAAGCCTTTTACACCATCGTTAGGCTGCGCAGTTTAGTGAGCTTGTCAGGGATGCCAAAACTGGACATGGATCCGTATAGTTCGTCTTCATAAATGCTGTTATATGCGGTTTGAAATCAATTGAAGAGGTGGTGTATATTGATTTGGAACTGTGGGGTTCTGTCGTAACGTGAAAATTTAAACACTGAAAGGAGCCGGTCAGGTCTCACTGTTGCCAAACAAAATTTTGTATGTTATGTCTAGGAGACTTATTCCACTGCAGCGGGTGCCGTACAGGGGTCTTCCTTTATGATCGGATTTTAGAGATGAGTTGATGTACGTAAACCCTATATCCAATCATCACATGCTGGAAATACTTTACTTCATTGGGTGAACGGAAATGTTGTCTGTCTTCGTCCAGATTGAATGGTTCATTCTGTCTGACGATGGAATGTTGCGGAAGTAAGCACCGACTGTGGTTATACTATAAAGTTTCCTTCTCCATCCTTACAGATCTCAGTTCTAGTTTTACAATTTCGGCATGTTCGTTTTATTTATTGTTAAAACTTCCGAACTTCATTCTTCTTTTATCACCTCTCTAAAGCTTCAATCGAGCGCTTCTCGTGCCTTTTCATTTCTTTTCTGAGGAAGCTATCTTCCCTTCTTTTTAATTCATTGTTGTTGTTTTTCTAGATTGGCATGTCTGCATTCGGTTTCTTTGTTGGCGACGATTGAAACCCAGTACATCACAGTCGGCCACAGGTATTCTACGTTCTATGGTGCGGACATCGGACTTCTCGATAGGTTAAGGGAAATTCGATCGGAAAGTTCCTAGCGGTCTCTTGCGATTGTAGCCGTTTGATATTGGATTTCCTCACAATGGTTCGCTGGCTTTAAGCTTTTACGGATACCCGAATCCGTATCTTGGCTATAACAGGATAATGGTCCGAGTCGATGTTAACTGTACGGAACGTTCAGTCATACAAAACACTAGAGGAGTGCCTTCAGTCGATCGCAATATGGTTGATTTGGTTGACAGTTTGCTAGTGTGGAAACCATGTTCTGGCTATATGTTAGTTAAATTGCGTCAAAAAGCTTGTGTCCGCTGCCTCAGCTGATGGCGTGGAGGCTGTACTGCCCCCCCTGCATTACCAAAGATGCCCTTCTTATATAACTTGCAATTTTATTCCCCAAGGGCAATTTTCAGGTCACATTTAGGACAGTGCTTCGTAGGTTTTGTTAAGGAGTTCGTAGAATCTTTTATATGGTCGCGTTAACGTTTACGATGCTTATGTTGACAAACCGGACGTATATTAAAGTTCGCCAATACATCCTCTATAGATCCGCAAATAATCGCGGAACTTTTTGATTAATTTTTTAGTCGGTCGTTTGAAAACGACTCCGAAGGCCGAACGTGAGCAAACATCATTAATTTTGGTGAATACCCCTAAAGAATTAGTAAACGAAAAGATTGAAAAAACTAAAGAACGAATACTCTGCTGGGTCAGACGGTCTGCCTTGCCAGCTCAAGAAGATGGCCAAAAAGTTGATGTAATTATTACATTACGGTGTTTCTTTTAGCTATAGGTAATATGCAGATGTCAAATAGAAGAGCTGTCTATTCCGACGTTGTGCCTTTTTCTTCGATGGTGAACGTCCCTTGTTGAGATCATATTCTTCGGTTTGCCAAAATTTACAGCCAAAACTACGTTTGGCGCTTTGGTTTCTTGCAAACGGAACAATGAAATCTTGCTGCATTCTGTCAAAGATCTCAACGTCATTAGCATATGCAAGTAGTGGCACAGACTGCCTCTGATGTTGACTTGCAAGTTTCGCTCAATTTTCTATAGTATTATGTCGCAGAAACACCATGTCTCAACCTTTTTCAGTCACAAAAGCCTCAGTGAGATTGCTTCCGACCTTTACAGACCAGCCGGCGTTCTTAATGGTCATTCTACACAGTCTCCTAGGGATGCCAGAACTAGGCATAGCTCTGTACATTTTGTCTCTGCATATGCTGCCATAAACAATCTTAAAATAGATATAGACTACTTCTTTTGATTTCAATTTTAAAATACCGGGCCTAATTGGGGCTAATCACATCATTAACAAATACGGCAGACGAAATCTTGAAATGAGGCTGATGCCCCTATATTTGTGGCAATATTTTGAGGACCGAGTAAAATAAGCTGACCAGTTTTTTGAAATAAGTTCGCGTTTGATTACTACCAAGTCATCTCTCGCTGCCGAAACGATAAGTATGCAGTCCAGTGCAACATCATTGCTGTACTTTACACTACTTTCTTCACTTCAAGTAAAGCCTTGACTTTCATCTTCAAGTTGAATGGTACGTACAGCGGAATGCGTCCTCGTCGTCTTTGCCGTTTTACAGGATGTTCAAATAGATTTTCAATATCCTCAGCAGCGACTGTGCCCTAAATTGTTGCTTAACGCGTTCGTTTCATCTTTTGATTAAACGTCCAATCATTATTACTTCAATCAATAGGGGCTGTAATTGAGTGTTTCAGAGAATTTCGAACTTTTCGGACTTTGGTGTATGCTACCGAATATTTGATTTTAGCTTGCATATGGCTATCTAGTGGCGCAAGTTCTCGGCTCCGCTGTCTAAATTGAAAGATTTTTTCAGCCAAACATTAATATACAGTATACAGCAGTTTTTTTTTTTTTTTATTAAAAGCTGTGAGCGTACTTAACTTTAGCAGCTGCCTTGTCAAGGCTGTTCTTCTTTCCTATATTCGAGATGAAATGTATTTTAAACCCAGGATGCTCTAATAATCTCTTGTATTGAATAAGTAAATGGTCTTCCTAGCTACTCGTACTTTTAAAATTTAGTATTTTCAGAAACAACAATCTATTAATCTTTTTCTTCTATTTCTTTTTAGCTTCTTTCTGCTAATTGGAACATGATTTTTTCTTAACAAAAAAGCTTATGAAGAACGTGAGTCAAGAAACCACTAGTCGACTGCAAACACAGAAAATAGGGAAACACCTAGCGGTTCCCTTTACACTTTGCCTCCGAAGTCAATGAATGGGCTTACGGACGACAAAAGGCACACCGTACTTGGCATCTATAGAAAATCATTTCGATAGTGAATCTCAGTCTGCGTCATCAATAGTTGTATCATATAAAAAATTGAGTGGATCTCTGCATCCAAATGCAGCAATTCCGGACAGCATGGCACCAGCTCTCACTGAGCCATTAAGTCCGACAAATAAGCTGTCGTCATCAGCGGCGTCGGCGTCACCAAGACCCACGGCCGCTAGCAGCCCTCTTCAAAACAATAACAATAATAATAACAATCACAGCAATAATAACATCAATGATAGTATCGAATCTGTAGACGAAAATTCGAGTATACAATCAAATTCCCTGCATAACAGCAGCGGCAATAAAGAGAAAACCACACCAGATGTGGTTGCAATAGCAGCAGTAGCAGCAGCACCAGCCGCAGCAATAACAACAACAACAGCAGCAGCAGCAGCAGCAGTAGTCGCCGCCGCAGCAACAACAACAATCGCAGCAGCTAAAGGAGCTTTCCAACTTGCATTCGAGCAAAGTGTTGGCGTGCGAAAGACAACATCAACGACAGTAGTGAATGGAGACGCATCGTCTGCGATCTCTAGTCAAATGGGCCCTATGTGTGATTCAAAGTCTTCGCAACCTCCGCCATCAGCCGTTAACTCCGCACCGAAGATATCTCAAATAGACGCAGAAACTGCAGCAAAAATTATAACCTCACAGTTGGGAGATTTCCCAAGTGATATTGAGGAAGCTATTACCGCAGAGATTTGTCTTAGGCAAAATTTGAAATCAAGTGTAGAAGCAAAGACACAGCAACAGCAGGAAGAGCAAGTGAAAGCAGAAGAGAGCTCATTAAGTGATCGGAATGTAAAGCCGATGGACAAGACATTGCTAAAAGATGATGAACGCGTTGAGCCACAAGGCAAACAAAGCAATACTATAGCGACATTGAGTGGCGACGAACATGAGGATGATCCAGCTAAAGACATCAAAACAGATGACAAACCTAAAGTTAATATCATCTCGGTTCAGGAATTGCCACCAATTAAAACAGACTCAACAGTTACAGCATCTGAAGATGATAATATCGAAGGTAAGTTTCGAAATTGTTATCTTTTTCTAATTGCATTTAAAAAACACAATTCACAAATTATTGCAGAACGACTAAAGCAACTGGACAGCACAGATGATTGTCCATTACCCATCAGTCAGGAGAGTGGCATGCCAGCTACACCACCACGTACTCCATCCGCACAAACTCTGCCGCAACTGACGCCGACGAGCAGTACGAATGCCGCGTCAACCATCTCAACATCGCCACTAACACCTCAAGGTACCAACTCAGCCACATGCGGTAGTGGTGGTGGTGGTAATCAAAAAGATTTCAAGGACAATACCAGTGAAATGGATGAAGATGACTTATTGCAAGTTCTTCGATTTGAAACCGGCACCGGTGGTGATATTGACTTGGCAGGGTTCCTTAGCGATTATGCGATGAACTACGAAGATGTAAATCCACCAAATACCAAGGAAAATCCTCTCAAAGAAGTGTTAGTTGAGATTGAACACCAACAAACCATGCGACGAAAGATTGATTTTCTGTTAAGGCGTCTTCGAAAATTGCAGGCGCGTTACATGAGTAAACAAGCAAGTGAAGAGATTTCTGGCCTTTTTGAGTGGTCAGCGCGCACAACAAAGAACAAGAACAGTGATTCAGATCATCAGCAATTAACCTTTGCTGAAGAGAAATATCATCCGGTATCGACAACCACAATGCGAAATGTTCTCAAGAAAATTGAGAATGCTGCAACAAATGTAGAGCTTGTGTCGCCGGTGAAAAAGCAGCAACAGTTGCACTCGATTAAAAGTGAATTATCGCCGTCACAAGCGGAAGTTATAGTGCCCACGTATGACGACAAAGTTACAGAGGAGATTGGTCATGTTTCTGGCCTATTGCAAGCTGAGATGCGTGAAGTACAAAGTGCGATAGACTCGGATGCTACTGCTTCTAGTTCTGGTGGGGAATCGGCTGATGAAATGGTCACATACAACAATCAGTTTCAGGAACCATTGGCAATGTAAGCATCAAATCGAATCGAATCGATTATATCAACAGAATATATGAAACTAATTTTGTTTGTTTATTTTTAGTGCGAAACGTGCAGCATGGCGCTATTCACGTGATCGAGCCGCTGTTGCATCACGTTGGTCGTGGTTGCTATCACAAATCTCTGATTTGGAGTTCAAAATTCGACAATATACCGAATTGCATCAGCAACTTCGTCAGATTAAGGGTAAAGTAGTGATGGTCAATCGATTGGAGTCAGGCAGTTCTCAAAGTACAGGTGGCAGCTCCTCTGTAAATGGATATCGTGGTGTGCCGCCATCCGGTGAGAGTGCCAAGGCATCGGGTTACACAATGGCTGACGACATAGAGCAAGGAGTGATAGATGGGGCACATGAATCTGCACAAGGTGCCTGTCGAACACGAGCCTTTCAGCGTAGTAATTTTCGAAAGAGAAAGCTTTTCCAAACGGCTAATGTACATACGATTTCGAAGAAAGCTGCAAGGCCAAGGTAAGTCTGTTGTATTTGTTGTCTTAGCGAGCTGGCTTTATAATTGTAATTTGTTTTTTTTTTTTTTTTTTTTTATCTTTTCACAGCACAATAAAATGTGGTTGCCAATGGCCATTACATCCGTGTGCTTTGTGTACAGGTCGTTCAGATCCAACAGCTCCCCGAGACCTCCCAGATACAATGATGATGTCTCAAAGAGTTGCATTGCTTGATCCCGGCTTCCACCCCGTTCTTAGTTTCCCCGAAGGTGAGTATAAATACCTCATGACATTCCATCGGAATTAAAAGAAAAAAAAAACAACATTTCCAAATAGATATTCCAAATTCGATATTCTTCGAGGCAACATGTCGTGATCCTGATTGGCAAAATCGTGTTGTACGTAGCACAGCTAAATCAGTAATGAAAGGCGCTCTTGCCGCTCAACGTGCAGCCGAACGAGAAGAACATCGCGGGGTTTATGCCACAAGTGGACGAATAACACCGAGTACGCCACAAAATGCGAATGCAATAGCTGTCCCAACAACAGGCAAACGAAAGTACACGAAGCGGAATCATCAGGATAACCAAAGCAGTAGCAGCACTGGCGGCGGCGGCGGTCATTCGTCAACGCCACTTGTGGCCAACAGTAAATTATTGTAAACAATAAAAATCTGATAAAAATTTTATTAACATAAAACAAAAACAATTTCGCCATCCTCTCTTTCTCTCTCTGTCTCTTTCCATTGTGGTATCTTCCTTTTCTGTGTTTTTCTCTCTGAATTTGGACGCTGCTGCAGAAGTGGGAAAAGGCTTAAAGAAGTATCACCGATACCGATCACCGGATTACAATCGGAAAAACAACACCAACAACAAAATCAAAAACAACGGTCACCATCATCAAGCATCATTTCACCAACCACATCAGCGAAATGTCGAGCAATCCAGTCCCCACCTAGCACATTCATCATCGATTTACCAACACTCAAAAAATAATAAGATACGCAAACTCTCATCAGCATCAGCAGCAGCAACACTTAATCAGAGCGGAAGCCATCATTATAACAGTAATTCAAATCCAAACAATTATCACATCAACAGTCAGCACCATAGCTACAACAACGAATTGAATTTCCTGCATTGCGACAGCCTCGATGGAGCCATATCTATGAACGGGCTAATGGGGCGTGCAGGTCGCAGCAGACCATCGTCTCCATCACACGCCGGTGGTCACTACAAGTACGAAAGGTGAGCTTAAAAATGATAAACATGTAAATAAAACCATTGAGTTTATGTCATCCTTAGATCTCTTGAAAGAAAGAGTCGTACCTCCTACGACATAGACAACATTGTCATACCGTACAGTGTGGCGGCGGCGACGAGAGTTGAATTACTCCCCTACAAAGAAATTCCAACGCCAAAGTAAGTATTCAAAGTTGGAATACTAATTAATTAAGCAGCAACTCTATTTTGATGGATGTGTCTTTTGTGTAGATGGCGAATAGTGGACTATGATGCCGAGGATACCAAAGGTATCGACGATAATAATACCACAAACCCAGATGGAGAGAAGAAATCCAAAAGCACTGAAGAAAATCCTCAACTGGAATCCAATTGCACGGAAATGTTGAAAGATATAGCAGATTCTGTCATGAAAAGTGATATTAAAGAGGAAATAGCCGAAGAAACATCACACAACTTCGGTATGATGGGTGAAGTTGAAGAAGAAGATGAAGGAGACGAGGATACATCTGATGAAGCAATGATTTTGCGTCATGAACGTGCGTTAACCGAAGAACGTAGAAAATTCCAAACCTTCTTAAAGTTCCCTTGGAGTACCAGATCACGAGCTAATCGTCGAATTGATAGTCGTGCTGAATCGAGTGGCACAAATACTCCCGATCCAGCATCTCCAGCTCCGAATACACCAAGTGTTGGTGGAGATCAGGAGGTGTGTATTTTTTCTCTTTTCAATTTCTAACAAGGCCACAACTATTTATACTGATGAAATCAATTTTTTCGTATTTTAGTCAATTCCATCACCATTTGCTCCATCAACGCCATTAAATCCACTCGACAGCATTGCAGAATCCGGCGAGAATGCTAGTAATATGAATAGTTTGTCGAATGTAGCTGCATTTATTAAATGATTTTTAAATGTTTTAGGTGCTTTAAGTAATCCAGTACCCTCTTTTATAACGAGCCTATCATACTACAGTAGTAAACGACAGGAGCGTCGTAGAACTGTTTCAACCAAAAAGGATAAGGAAGATCAACGTAGGAGTTCAACTCCTGATGCTAGAGAAGTGAGTGTGGTTTTTTATTATAAGAAAGAGCTTGTTTTGATTTTCATTTGTGAGTTATGTACTATACCTCCCAGGCTGATGTTAAAGAACTCATGGCAAAACGCGGTAGACATTGCACAATGTACGGTTTATGTCAATAGGCGCCATTGTAAGCTAAATCTAAAATTCGATGAAGATCTATCGAGATTTCCAACAGAGCGACCAGTTCTAAAACGTGTACATACCGGGTTTTCAATTAAGGACTATTGTTTTTAACTTCAATAGTTCGATTGTTTGACCCGTTGTGCGGTAAGTGGCGCCGTTCTGTTGAAACCACATCTAACCAATATTGAATGCACGCTATTTCGGCCAAAAATATCGTACCAATATGCCCGATAGCCAGTTCCTTTATCTGTAACGTGGCGGCCATCATTACCAACGAAAAAATACGGCCCAATGACGCCGCCGGTAGGCAAGCCACACCAATATTGGAAATGTATTGGCGTCTCATGAAGCGCATGTGGGCTTCTAGCCATCCAATAGCGGATATTTTGCTTGCTGACAAAGACATTTAGTCAGTAATGATTTTCATCGCTGAAGATAATTTTGCGATGAAATTGCGAATCGGTTGCAACCATTTCCAGAGACCAATGGTCGATAGACCAAAAGGTCACCTGGCCTTAGTTCTTGAGTCACTTTGATAATATGTATGCGGGTGTAGGCTGAGATCCTTTCACAAAATTCGCCACAATGTTATTTGAGAGATGTCCAGTTCCTGCAAACGGTGTGGAATGGATTGATTTGGGTTGCTGTCAATACATGCAACACATGCAGTCAGTCACGGCCTCGATATTTTCACTATTCCTTGCGGTTCTTTCTCTCACTGCAACCGGAATATTAAATAGCGAAAATGTAGACTAAATTTGTTGCACCAAACTACGAATTGCGAGCCGGGTTAGGCAAATATAAAGGGCGTTCCTAAAGCGTAAATGTTGCTCATTAGAGTACTGAACCATGACTTAAATAAATGGTAGACACTGACAAGCAAAATAATAATGACAGTTCACAAAAAGGCTGCGTTCACATTTAAAAAAAAAGAAATGTGTAGTTCGTAATGCAAGACCCTATAATACGGCAGCAAAGATCTTGCATGTGATGCTTCGCTAGGGTAATGCCACTATTGTTGGCGCAGCTCAACGGATCAACGATGCTGAGATTCCGTTATTTTGGGCAACCGTATCCTACCTGGGAATTTTTTTTTATGGATTTGAATTTGTGTATTGTTCTGCCTCCGTGATCTTCGTCCGGCTTGATTGACTGCACTATGCCCGCCGTCTTCGTTAATTAACAATCTACTTCAACGTTTCTGTGCTTTTCGATTTGTATTTTGTTGTCCTGACACATCTTCAATTCTATTTATAGGATCATATTTCGATTTCATCGAATTCTCGTTGTTCAAACTTTGTCCTTTTAACCTCTGGTGCTAAGTATGTACAATATAAACACCAGCCCATATTTTAACCCTTAGTAAAATAGATTTAAGATTTATAGTACTTCCTGCTTGGCAGCAAGTGCCGCCGAGATTTATTATCTAACCTTGGGGTTCTTGTTTATGCTCATCTTATGAAATGTAATATTTCAAAGGCGGAATTTCTGATGTTCTTCTGGCAGCATCACCACTGATTTTTGAGAATGGTTTCAGAAAACGGGATGGCCAAATGCTTTGGCGGTATTTACTACTGATTGATGCCGTCAAACCTCATAATATATTCTGCGCTGTATTGAATAACTGCGTTCGTATTACGTAGTGTCCCGTGTTAATGTTGGTTGCTCTGACCGTCCGGGCGTTTAGTAGATGCTTGTATAGGTCTACTCTTCTACTAATAGTCTACTAGATGCTTTTTTGGTGTTCTTATTAGGAAATTCCCATGTTGTAATGTCGATCCTAAGACGCGGGAAATGTATACTCGGTAGCAAAATGTTCAAGTTATTTACCTAGACAGTGTGACACTGCTCAACCTAAGAAGTTCACGTTGAGTTCATAGAATTCTTTTTTGATAGCTTCGGCCTTTTCTCCCTTTGCGTGCGCGCATATAAAACTATCAAATTTAACTTTGACTCTACAAGTGTTTGTAAATTAGTTGAGCCAATCATATTTAAGGCTGTTGTTATCTCCATTACATACATACAGGGTGTCCCAGTTTAGGTTTTCGTCCTGATAGCTGAAGATTCCTGAAGTTATTGCAAACAAAAAATTGTATTGCAAGGGGGGGACGTTCGGGACATACAAAAACTGCAACCACTGACGATAACATTGCTAAAGTTCACCAAATGGTGTTAGACGATTGCCGAATTGAAGTGAGACAGATAGTAGAGGTTATGAAAATGTCTGAAGAACGAGTTTGTTACATATTAAATCAATATTTAGGCATGAGAAAGCTGTCCGCGCGTTGGGTGCCGGGTTTGCTTACGTTAGACCAAAAACGTGTTCGAATGAACATTTCCAACGCTCTGTTGGCACAGTTTAGGCGCAATAAGTCCGAGTTTTGGCGCCGATTAATTACTGTAGATGAAACTTGGATATACCATTATACGCCCGAATCAAAAATTCAGTCAAAACAGTGGACTGCAAAGGGCGCGCCGGCTCCAAAAAAAAAGCAAAAACTGTTTTTTGGGATAGTAAAGGAGTTATCTTAATCGATTATCTTCAAAAAGGAAAAACCATTGCAGGAGCATACTACGCATCATTACTTGCCAAGCTGAAGGCAGAAATTGCGAAAAAACGGCCACATTTGCAGAAACAGAAAATTCTGTTTCACCAAGACAACGCGCCTTCTCACACCTCAGCTTTTGCCATGGCGAAAATCCATGAATTACGGTTTGAACTGCTTGACCATCCGCCTTATTCACCAGATCTAGCCCCAAGCGACTTCTTTTTGTTCCCTCATCTAAAAACTGCGCTCGGAGGACAGAGATTTTCGTCAAATGTGGAGGCCATCACCTTCGTGAACAATTATTTTGCAGAGAAAAACGCCAAGTACTACGAGTATTTGGACGGGTTAAAGAGATGGGAGCATCGCTGGGAGATGTGTGTAGAGTTACAAGGAGATTATGTAGAAAAATAAAAAAAAAATTGAGAAACAATGTCTTGTATCATTGTTCAACTTTTCAGACAACCCTCGTAAAAATGAAGTTACAATGTTGCTACAATGGCAAGGAGCTCCATCGTGTTGGAAAACAATTCTTTGCCTCTGAGCAAGAGGGACGTTTTCCAGGAGTTCCGGCAACTGGTCTCTCAAAAATTCTTAATAGAATGTTGAATTTAGGACATGTGGAAGTATGAATGGCCCGATTAAAGTACTACCCAATATGCCGGCCCAGACATTCACGCTAAACCTTCTGTAAATTGGTATGCAGTTAAGAAAAACATCTGCATTTCAACTGAATCTTTACCTTTGAGGAGATGTTGTTCGTGTTAAGTGAGGATTAGACACTAGTGGAAATCTCGTTGGTTCGCAATGCCCATTCTCATAAACTGGGCTTCGTCAGTCCATACAATTTTTTGAATAAACTGTTCATTGTCATCTTGTTGATGCAGCAGCCATTGACAAAATCAATCCTTTTTTGGAAGTCCCCTGGCAAAAGTTGCTGTACGGGCGTATAATGAAAGGGATAAGCGCGGTTGGCTTGAAGAACTCTATGGATTGTACACCCTGAATGACTCGAACTGCAACCAACTTTAGACTGCTATAATTTCCAAACCGCTCATGACAGTGAGCTCAAATTTTGACACATGACAGATAATTTTATTATTTACAAGCCTTTTAAACGATTTGCGTCTCAGTTGTGTTGTGCTTTATATTTGGCTGGAAAGCCACAAGTAGCTATCGTTAGAGCCCTCCAGCACCTCAACGTGAATAAATCATTTGTGTCTCGAACCATAGCTCGTTACTGTGATACTGGCAGCATTGCAAAACGCCATGGAGGTGGTCATAAAAAAACGGCAACATCGGCAGAAATGTTTCGAAAAGTGAAGGCTCGAATTGAGCGAAATCCGCGTCGAAGTGGAAGGAAAATGGCTCATGAGCTCAACATATCGTTGGAACGGATGCAACACATACTAATAAATGAGCTTGGGCTCAAGCCATTGAAGTTCCAAAAAGCACACGCAACAGAAAAAAAGTTAGAGTCGAAAGACCGAAGGAGTTGCTACGCTTGCACGAAAGTTGTGAGTTGCCGAATTTGGTTTTTTCCTATGAGTCGTCATTTGTTATCGACCAATATTTCAACAAACAAAATGACCGAGTTTACTTGCCAGAGAGGTCCTTCGAAAATTTACACCTTCGGACGGCCACCAAAAAGCAGGCAGCACCGATGGTGATGGTTTGGGCCGCCATAACCGCGGATGGTCGCTCTCCGCTCGTATTTTTGGACCGTGGCGTCAAAATTAATGCGATCGTATACCGTGAAACTGTCTTAAAGGCAGTATTGAAGCCTTGGGCAAACAATCATTTCGGTCGAGACCGTGGACATTTCAACAAGACTCGGCAGCGTCTCAAAAAGCGCGCGTCAACCAAGATTGGTTAAAAAACAATGTTTCACACTTCATTTCTTCGACACAATGGGTTGCAAATTCTCCGGATGCAAATCCGTTGGATTTCTCTGTCTGGGGTATTTTCAAGGCGAAGGTTGGCACTAAAAAATACCAAAGTTTGGACCACCTCAAACAAGCACTTAGCCGGGAATGGGCCAAAACACCGCAGAGCCATTTGCCTGCAGCGTGCGATGCTTTCTTCGGCCGTCTCAAGGCCATTATTCGCGCCAAAGGTGGACATATTGAAAACTACTGATACAATTTGAAAATTGATGTATTTTCCAACAGTTTTTGCTTTGGCACAATAAAATTTATCAAAAAATAAAAAAATTATAGTATTTTAAAAAGTTGGAGTTCGAGTCATTCACCCTGTAGTTCTTGCAGCTTGCAACTGCGCTGCAAGCCTTCTGGTGCTAATAGATGGCTGCATTCTTACAGCATTTAAAATTCTTTCTTCCTCTTCTGCTGCTATTATGTTAGACAGACAATCTTTCTCTTCTTAACCCATATGCTAATCCGACGGTTGCAAGGCGGTGAAAAGCGTTGATAAAAGTTGTCCTAGAAGGGATCCTCTAGGGTCTAGGATATCGCCGTTGGTACTCTAATCTAGGTAAGCCTGCATCCCCATTACAGAAACCGTAAACGAAAATTATATCGACGTATTCGCGAATCGAAAACATTTTTTCTTAAACATTTGCTAAACACTTTACTCGTTCAGTCTTAATCAGTAAATAAAGTAACATCGGCACATGTCAAAAGTTATCGCCGAATTAAACAAAAACATTCCACAAAATAGTTGGCTTAATTCCCCAACTATGTTTTACTTGTTAACTGACAGCTTTTAGTCAATTTTTTTTTTATTTGAACACACTATTTATTTTGTGACCCATTTGCCTGAATAAAATAGTGGTTTTCAATAACTTCCGTTGTTCGTTGGTGGAAAAGTCATAAATAAGGATCGTAGATAATGAAGAGAAGACAAAAGTTTTAATAAAAAAAAGGCAGCCTAAAAGTTGAAAATTTCGAGATAAACGCATTTTTCTGATGAAAAGCAAAATTCTACTAACTGTTACCGTGAAGTTTGTTCTCTCTTCCACAGTTGCAAATGTCGATATACATTAATTAACAAGAATTTTTTTTTACAGCTTATTCCACCATATGAACCATTGGTATTCCCAATTCCAAATGATCTCTTTGATTCCATGCTACGGATGATGCCTGACGAGTATCCTCCACCACAAGAAGACTGCCCAAAACCAATAGCAAAAACAGCAACTGCAACAGGTGCTGCTAACACAACTATACCAACACCAACAACAACAGCAACAGCAACAGCCACTACAACTCATGCAAATGGCATCGTCGGTGACACTGCAACTGTTGTTGCTCCAAAGAATTTCTGTGATCAAAAATTTAATAATAACAACAAAAACGCTTTCTTAACACTTAACAACCAAAAGAGCATTGAGCATGTTACCGGCGAAGATGACGAAGACGAAGACGAAGACGAAGACGAATTCCAACATCAAAACCAACAACAATTTACATCTGGGCCAGTCAATGGTGGTGGAGTAACTTGTAGTAACGTCAAACAGATAATGGGAGCACCAGCTCCAGTTCATTCCAATCCATCATCAACAAGAGCCAAAGAGGTGCAATTCTCACCATTCTTGTGTCGTAATAATTTACTCGGCTGCAGTGATACAGAATCTATTGACTCTGAAGCGGGCGACGACGATCCCAATGATCCCGAATGGAAAGATGAACCAGAATGAAGAACCTTCAACGTGCAGATTGTCTTTTGAATTTCTTGTTCACGTAAATATGTATTTTGATTTTCACTTCTTCATTTTTCATTATTTGATTTCAATTTGATTTTTGTTTTATTTAAAAAGAAAAATGAAAAACAGAAATGACAATGTGGTATGTGGTACGACGAGTATAAACAGTATGAACTAAGATATTTTCAAAAAAAAAAAAAAAAACAAAAAGAAAACAGATTCCACTCTCCACAGCATTTTCTGGGCGAAATCTATTATTTTATTTTCTTTTTTTTTTTACATTGTTCTGTTCGTGTTTAATTTTGAATTTCAATATATTATTCTTCATGTAAATTAAAATACACACAAATATATATTAAAAAACAAACAAACACATAAACATATTAATGAATAAATAAATGTAAAAAAAAAAAACAGCAGAAAACAAAATAAAATATAAATATCATCGTCTATTTTTATAATAAACAATTTAAAATCAAACTGAGGGTTAACCCTTACGAAAAAGATTCAAACATTGAGAAGATCATTGTTCTACTTCATAACGTTAAACAAAAAAGGAAAATATTGAAAGGGAAGAAAGTGAATATATATATATATATAAAAAAAACAACAAAAACTATTATTAAGTATGTATTGTATATTTAAGATACATAGTTTGGAAACCACAACTAAAGGCTAGAGCTAGAGCGGTGGTTTATGATGGTATGCAAGCAGGGAGCAGTTTCCTTAACACACTAGAAAGACCAGAGTTTTTGTCCAACCATAAAGACCAGAACCGTCAATTTGACGATTATATTGAAAACGCATTATTATAAGTGCAAGTCAAAAGAGGGGTAATAAAGTCTTGCGAATATTACTTTCTATTTTTAAAAAAATTATTTTACATAGGTTGACATTTGACACATATTTTTCGTACACTTTTGACACATTTTCCACACATAACTTTATTATATTCCCCACAACTTTCTGATGATCGATTTTTCTTACAGTTTGCATTGATTTGATAGAGACAACAGGGGAGCGGCTTGTGTTAGTTCATGTTCTGCTGCAGATTCGCTTACTTTTGTCAATTCTTAAACAAGTTGGAAAATGAAATTTTGCCAAGAAATATTAGATCTCGTAATTGCCCTATAAATTACCCAGGAATTGAGGGCAGCCATACCTGGGTTAGGTACATTAGGTCCAAAATCAAAATCTCCAAAACCAAAATTTTCAAATAAAAAATCTCCAAGCACAAAATCCCCAAAAACAAAATCTGCAAGCATAGAATCACCATATCTCGAGTACTCGAGATGAATCGCCAAATATGATTACTTCAATGTACTCGAGATATGGGGAATAATTTGATCAAATAACTTGGCTTTATTTTTTTATATTTTTATCAACAATAAATGTACCTAATACTATTACAAGAAAAATAAATACAAATTATTCGTAATTAAAACTTAAATAAACTTCAAACTTAAACGAAAATATTGGAATTGTCGAAACTTCAAAAAATAATAGTGATAGTTTTTATTGTTAACATAGTGGAATATTGTAGGCTACGTATCGCAAATACTCCGTTTTATTAAATTTTGCTCGATTCGTAATGACATTTTTTATTCGTTTGTACCTTTTAGCTCTCCTCTTTTTTTTTTATACTAGATTGCTCACAACTGCAAATTTTTTCTATTGTAGTTTTTACTTCAATCATATTCTTGGACAAATCTTGATTTAAGGCATATAATCCGGAGTTTTTTCTTTCAACAACGCTCTTAACCCATTAGTGCCCAGAGCGTTTTCTTTCGCGTAAATAAATAAAAATTTCAGGATGACCTTAATTCCTGTTGCAACATATATGGGCAACAGTGGGCAATATTCAGTACTAAACATGAAATTATTAGAAATAAAAGATAAATAATTATCGTTAGTAAGTAAATGCTTAAATTCATTCTAAGAGATAAATCCACAAAACATATTAAATATATATAAAACATTTAAAATACCTAGTATTTCAGTCTGATTGAATAAAATGATACTTCAAATTGCACTTTATGCACAAACCAACGTCACATTTGTTGCACATAGTTTTCACAATTGATGAACAAAATTCATATGCACATCGTCGTCTTTTGTTGTTAGGTATTTCAATAAGGAAATGGCCAATATTGTCATACCGAAGAGAGTATTCATCAACTTATTGCGGGCGACGGTATCCTTGTGGTGGTCGTACGGTGCCATATGCATGACAGTAATGCAACGCTATTTTCCTGCGATATTGTAACTGTGTTAATGAACCGCCTCCATTCCTGTGCAATATCCATGCGTTTTGTATTGACGCATCTACCAGCCACGTAAAAATAGAATACCACCATTTTTTTTTTCTCGAGCACCTATCCTGTAGTTATTGATATTCTGGTCCATACGATCAGTACCTCCTATACATTGATTATATTTTTCAATGGAATTTGGTCGTGGCACTGAAATACGCTGACGTTGTATTCTAGAATATCGTTGTACCTTTCCTATAGGATTTCTGCCAAATAGAGTTGAAGCTATAGCAGCAACAGAGTTGTCAATCCATTTTGTAATTATAATATTACTATCACTTATTTTACTGTTGACTACAAAACCTCTAACCTCTTTCTTCAACTCTTTTTTCCATGGCAATGGACACGATTTTGGTATCATATTTTCCCGAATAGTACCGGTACCGTAATAGCCCCTCTGACGGAGCCCTATAAGAGCGCTAACTGAAGAAATTATCAAAATAAAAGCAAAATGGTAATCTTTTCACATTTTCATCAAATTGGTCAATCATGTCGAATAGAGGTGAACTATTTTTACCATAATTAGACTGATAAGCTTTGTTTAAGCGAGGATTATTTCCTTGATGCATCTCAAAATTTACAAGGTAACCTAAAGGTGTATTCAAGCACCACATTTTAAATCCAAAGCGGAGTGGCTTTCCCCTCAAAAACTGTTTACATCCACGTCGTCCAAAATATTGCATCATGGATTCATCGTACGATAAGTCTTGCTCTGGACAAAAGTTTTTTAAAAATCTATCTTTCAAAGCATCAGTCAATGGTCGCAACTTCCAAATACTGTCCTCTAAATTTTGTTTTGAATTATCTGTGAAGTGTAGATAGCGGAATATCACATCAAACCGATTTCTTCTCATAGCATTTGAAACTAATTCATTTTTGAAATCAGCCTCATTTGACCAATAACTACGTTTTGACGGTGTAAAATTGTAGCCCGTTATAATTAGAATTGCAATAAAGACACGAATCTCACCAGCGGCTATGTTAGAATTTGCCTTTCCACAATAAACGGTATAACTATTACTTTCGTTAACGAGTAATGTTATTATATCGTCATTTCATGTGGTTGTAATTGACTAAATTCTGTATAGTTAGGCTCGGGAAAAAGAGGTTTTTCTTCCTGGTCATTGTCTTCAACCCAAAGAAAAGAACTTTGGACAGACTTTTTTGAAAGTTTTTTTTGATGAAGTAGAAAGGCTTTTTCGTTTTTCCATTTTTTTTTGTGAAATGACTGTCTGGAGATGTTGATGAGTGTGCTTGAGAATCCTGTACAAGCGATGCATTGTGATCAATATCAGAAATATCCCGAGAAGATTTAAGTTGAATGCAGCATGGAGCAAGAAGGCTTGATTTTGGTAAGTTATGAAGCATTCCACCGTCGTCTTCATTACCAGAATCTTCTTCGGAATTAATATTCTCAGGTGCAGGCGGCTCAATATACAACTTCTCAATTTCACACTCATCTTCTTCGCCAGATTGCAAAGGCTCCAGAAAATTAATTGCATCTTCGGTAGTATGAAAACTAAATTACACAAAAAAAGTACCACCGAATTATTATACAATAGCTCAGTTTTGCATTTATGCAACACTCACATTTGGTTGAAATTTATTTTAAAATTTAATGAACTATTACACAGAATCGAGATTCATTATGAAAAGCAATCAATATACAATAACTGTACTAAATAACTCGCCGCTGTGAAGCAAAGTAAAGAAATTATTGAAATACTTACTATTCGCGTCTCGACATGTTTACTTTTTTTTCCCCCACAAGGACACAGATGTTCAATAAGCGACTTATCATTCCGAACACTCGCACAAAACTAACTTCTATCTCTTTATTTTTGATCGGTACAGATGTTACTAGTCACAGAAGCTGGTTTTACACGTTTCACTCCTAGAATAGGATCAAAATCCTTTATCAAAGTTTACGATTGTAGCGTTGCACATACGCAACAGTGGTCATTAATGGGTTAAGACGGTGATACCAGGCTTCCACGGAATTCTGGGTTCGAGGGAAATTGTTCTTAATACTGTCAAAAGTGGACCAAAATTCGGGTTCGAAATTTGTTTTTGTATTAGTATAATTTGCTCTGAACCAAGAACACAGTCTTCTAAAATCACGATCTTCAGAACTTTTCTTTAGCCCCAAAAAGTAATCAGGAACTTCTTCTGGAGGGACAAACACCAAGCTTTTACGCATTTTGACGGATAAACTAAATGCCTCACAAGTGTCGTATTTAATTTGAAGTTTCTCTTTTTGTACCCTCCTCCAGATTGATTATTTGCCCGAAATGAAACAAACATTCCTGGAAGTGGGCAGAGGGGAAATATGACTTTGCTGCATGATAAATTGTTTTTTCAAAGTCTGAAACAATTTTGATTGGATTCCGATTGATACTCCATTCAGAGACCAATTTAAATAATTCGTAAAAGAATTCGGAGTAAGATTTCCTAGACTTTTTGCTCATTAAGCAAAAAACCAAAGGCACTACTTCACCACCTTTGAGACCATGAATGTTGAATAATTGACGATGGAATAATATAAAATGTCCCATCCATAAGCCAACACTGACACTCTCCTAAAATTTTTAATGAAAATCTTGTTTCCATAATGATGTTTTTTTTCACCATCCAAAGACTTTTCGCTTAAAACGAGTAGTTCGCCTTCTGAGTATCGTAATTCGTCGGGAATATTTATGGATGCTAAATCTGCCGGTTCATTAAAAATTGCATCTTAGTGACGAATTCGCCTCACCTTTATTTTTTGAGCCTGTTTAGATGGTAAATATACGCGGCATTCTGCTTCACATTTAACAATACTTTCCTAAATTACTTGCGATGATTTCATCAATGTTGAACTTGCCATTTATTTCAACTGGTTGTTGGTTTTAGCAATATGTGCTATATAGTTTTATGTGCCAAAGGGGCATGATTATGTTCCAATGAAAATCTTTGAGTCACGTGATTTTCTTCAAATATTTTCGTTACCACGACAGCTTTGCACAAATATTCTTCTTTTTTTTTAGCACAACACCATCTATATTCATGTTTTTTTATTTTTAGAATGAAAGTGGTAGTCGAACCCATTCACAAATAATTTGTCCCTGCCTTTGTTTGATTTAATTACACTTATTTCACACATTTTCCACAATATGTCCACCAAACGCAACACAAGAAATGATATGATAAGCTAAGCAGTAGAGTTACATAGTTCGTATTTATTATTTAAATGAAATCATTAACGGTAAATGCAATTCAAACAAAGCCTGCAAGAATGAATGTATGCATGCATGTATGTATGTATATGTATGAATATACGTCATACATATTTCAGTTAAAATTCCCACTATTGCCATCAGAAACAGTAGCACTTGGGAATTTTGGTTTTGAAGATTTTGTGCTTGGAGATTTTAAATTTGGACATTTTTTGTAACATGGGGATTTTAAAGGTTTGGGGATTTAGTGCTTGGGTATTTTGTGTGTATCCCGAGATACCTAACACATTGTACAACACATGCATAGGCCATCTTCTAGCGCTAGCTCGTACATAATATTGTCTAAGCATTTGATCGAACACGTGAACTCCATATTTTGTGTTGTTGTAGAAGGTTACTGATTCGGGTAATTTCTTCGAACAGTTTCAATTGTCACATCTGGATGTAAAGTGCTTAGAACCATAACGTTCTTTTCAGGTTTTCCATGTTCTATAGTCAATGTTGGTTCTTACTGCTTTTTGATATAAAATCTTCATATCGATGGAGACGAATAGATTTGTACTCATTTGGAATTTCTCTTTGAGCCTTTCGTGTGGTTCCAACTAGGCTAGTTCTTTGGGCATTTAATTTTTCTCCTAATTTGTTTGACGTAAAAAAATTGCCCGTTGTAATATTACGTCCTTGATTCAAGAAGGGTTCTGTTGATTTTAGAATTACATACACAGGTAGTGACTGCTGATTTGTTCGAACAACTTCTCGACACAAATATGGAAGTCCATTACACAAGTATTTTGAGTTTTCATACACCAGTAACCAATATTTCATACCAAACTTATCTGGTTTGTTTGCCATGTATTGTATGAATAGACACCGTGTTTTACAAGTTTAAAGTTGCTCATCAGCACTGAGGTTTTCTCCTGGTGTATAATTTAGTTGACAATTATCTATAAATTTATCCCAATTGTTGGATGCTAGAGCAAATTTATCCGTCTGTAGGCGAAATGATCTAGTGTTCCTCAAGTCAAAGCGTAAATATTTTAAAATTTCCTTGAATGTGTTTTTTTTTTTGCCATTGTCTTATGAAAGATTGGCGGGCCCCTTTGTGTTGACCACATAAGATCTAACTCTAATGAACTTCCATTATAAGCACCTCTAGCATAGACTAATCCCAAGAAATCCTCTAACTCTTCAAAAGACAAGGTCCAGTTCTCATTATTGGTTTTCTGCCTGGCTTCAATTTCTGTGCAAAGCTTTATATGACGTAAAATTGGTGCGTCAATGAATAATTTCCATGCAGTTAGTAATTTTTTATTTTCCACGTTCCTTTTAGCCTGAGCTGTGGATCCAGAAATTACTGTCAATTCTGCTGACTTCGGCGTCCTCTTTGTCCAGATGTATTTGGCTCAGAACTGTTTGATATGCAAATCCCTTCAGTCTTATCCACACCAACTGTTTTGTTCCCAACAACAGGAAGTGTAGAAAATCTCGAGCGTCGTGCTTGAGAAATATCATGAACACTGGGGATCTCCACCTCAGCCTCCGATTCTTCACTCGAATCAAAAAATCAGGATCCAACTTCGTCCTCAGTCTCACTGGCAACTTCTTCAATAGATTGAAGTCTGCTGAGTAGTTGTACTATTTCTGATTCAGTACAAACATTTTGGTGGTAGGCCATCACCAAGTCAATGAAACTATGAAAATATTAAGTAAATAAAATAAACAAAATCAAAAATGCACTCCACAAATTCAATATACAAATTCAAAATTCGAAAACAATTTTACCTATACAACACGTCAATCCACAATAAAATTTCATAAAAAAACTGCGTTCAGTCACTGATGTCATAATTCAGTTCCATGTAAACACTTCAAAATAACATAAGATTGTATATAGCCGTCGTCTTGACGGCATTGGTCTTTTTAGTTTAATCTCGGAAAGTGATATTTTGCAAGAACATACGCAATAATGAAATAATAAAATTCAGAAAACGATTTTATCACATGTCAGGCCGATACAAAGACATAGACGTGTGAAAATCAAAAACCGTCAAATTGACGGGTCTGGTCTTTCTAGTGTTAAATAAATCCAAAAAAATAGTACGTAGTCAGATAGATGGTCTGTGTAGTGTGATTAGTTAGGACCCAGATGAAATCTAGATTTACACTCGCAGTTTTACATTTTTACATTTTTTGAAACAAAGCCTAAACAAAAATCGTCGATCTAAAATGCACCTTGCAATCCGATTTGCCGTCATCTTCTGTTTCGAGGAAGGTAGGAAATTTGAAAGCCCACTGAATGTGAGTCTTACTCATTTAAAATATCAGTAAACTCGGTTCCAACTTATCCGAATCATTTCACCTTCAACTCACTAAAGACGATCTCGGTGTCTGTCAGTGTATCATATCGGATTCATCTACAATTTCACATTTATTTTGTCTGGTTTAAAGCTGACTAAAACAATCAAATTCTCCCCAATCGAATCCGAAATATCCGCATGTGTGAACAACGTTTTCTTATTTTATTCAGAAGTTTCTCTATTTCTATATTTACAATTTTTTTTCTGTCAATAGTGAGGATTCTTCCAATTTTTCGCTCTGCTCATACATGTCTCTGCGTTGTTTTTCGACTTAACCGGTGTTGCTTACGAGTATAGGTGTTCTAAACTTGTAGTTCCTCGATGAATTTCTTTCTGCAGAAGCAAATGCCTATCCACTGGCAATTCAATATCTTATAAATGTAGGGAGCTTGATTACATCTATGTACTAGGAGGCTTACAGTTTTTAAGTAGAATCCTACGAAGATTAAGCCACCTATTACTGTTTTATTTTTATTGTATCCAACCATTTCAAAGCAAAATTCAGTAGAGTGCGGTCCACGTATATTAGTCCTGATATCTTTGGAGCTCTTAGTCCCAGAGAGCAATATCACTCTATCGGCTGTTCTAGATTAATTTATATTAATGTAAATCTCCATTTTTACAACATTTAAATGAAAGCGAATGAGAAAGTGTATTCTAGCATTTCCTCAAATTTTCTTCCCCTACAATAGGACCAGGATTTTTCTTCGAGGTCCTACAGTCAGAACATTACCGACCACTTAATCGTTTCTCTGTTTAAAGTGCTTGGCATGTTTGAACAACTAATATAAGCACGCTACTGTATGTCGCAAAGAGTTAACTCGATGTCGTCACCGCATATTGATGCAAACAGAGATTGAAATTACCTGTGACATACATACTAAGTAAGTGCGCCGACAGTCTGATTTGCATCTATGTAAACATTATACCAACCTCAACAGGAATCAAAATAGTTACATTATAGACAGACAGTCGTGTGGCTTACATATATACTGTGGAGTATGCAATTGTGCAACCAATATTTTTTTTTTTATCAGGTTCAATGACCCAGTACGTTACTTCATGCAAAAACCAAAACAGCACTGCGTTTATCGTTTTCCAACTCATTCTAATACATTGCCCCTGACTGTTATTTATATTTTTTTGTTTACAAAACTACAATAGATAGACTTTATCTAATTGATGCATAGTGTACATATCGGCTTGCGAAGGTTTATTTCTCATAACAGTCAGTAGAACTTTCTAATCATTGCTAAAACTCTCTGAATATGCTCTTCCCAATATACATTATCTGTAATTCGTCACAGAGTTTACTGCTTTAGTAGTAGCATCAAAATCGGCAGAATTTGTGGGGCTATTTATGGTAAGTTCTTCAAACCCTGAAGCTATCAATAAAAGGGGTATTGCCTCATGATTGTTCAAATTTCACTTGGACTCGTGACAGCTTGAGGGGGGTTTTTTTTGTAAATTCTGAGTGACTTGTTTCCTTCTTCTAAAACTTGGAGATAGTTTTCAATAGCTTCAAAATAGATGAAACTCGATAAAAGAGTCATTTTTTCTTACCTGTTGTCGAGTTGCCTTTATAAAAAACAAAAACTGATGTCTTCTGTGTCTTTTCGGACACTTTGCTACGTCTGAAATGCGGTTCATTGAGAAATCCCCAGATACCAAACACCTGGATGTGATTTGTATCAATTTATGAGATTATTAGAAAATACAAGTAAATACCTGAAGAAGTCTTGACCTTACTATTGTCACCATAACATTTCAGATGTATCGAATTGATGTTTGGATTCACCATTCTTCTCTGTAAAACTTGTTGGATGCTTTTTCTAGATCATGCATAAGCGAAGCCTTACAACTCAAGATTCAACACGCTCATTGTTAAGATAATACCGGATCATCATTCGCAATGAAGTGTCTAGGAAGTCTACTAGAAACTGTACATGATGTTTTTAAAATCCCCTTATTCCCAACTCAGACCCCACACTGAAGTATGTTTTATATCACCTACATAACTACACCACGGACTCATTTGCCTGAAAAGCTTGCTCGCAGTCCATAAAGGCGCATATTTGCTTCAATCCATCCAGATGCAAACTCAGGGTTCTCGCTGCGATAAATCTTTCCCGAGGGAAATTATCGCATGTGGTATTTGGATGGGAAAGCATCACATGGGCTATTGCATCCATGTAGCTGTAGATAGGTTTCAAAATTAAATGCAATGATTCGCGCATGCCTATTGGAATCTTAGTCCCTTTTCACCATTATTGTAATAAGACTGCAAAGTCTCTCCGCCTATTCACATTCTATGTGTTTTAATTCGGACAATACCTATCATTTATATATGAGGTAAATATCTTCCTCATGCTTCCCGTCATTCCTACCGTATGTATTTTATGGCGTTTTCGTTTGGGCTTTTTTTCGTGCTCCGAAGCAGAAAAGTGACGTAAAACAATTTCCACTCATTTTTTTTCAAAAATTTTGCTTCTCGTTTTCATTTGAGAATCAAAATTTCTCTCCTAAAATTGAGTTAAAATGTATAAACGCCAAATAGTATTGTGTGTCAAACTAGATTTTTGTTTTCGCATAATCGGCTACGTTTAGCCAATTTATTATTCTGAATGTTAAAATTGATTCGGAAGCAAACATATTTAAACTATAAAAGTCCGAAGAAGTTTTTAGAGTTCCGTTTAAATAAAAATCGGCGTACACAAAAAAAGCCTTCTGACACCCAAACGAAAACACCATTAGTGTGGTACCTAAATAACAGCAAATTGCCTATCGAAATAGATGCAGCGTCAGTTTTTCGCACCACTCTTTTCTTGATGAAATGTCATCACATGGGCGCGGACAGGAAGATTGTCCGTAAGAGAGGGAACCCTTTTTTATTGAAGTGGGAAGAAGAATGGTTACTTGCACCGAAAATCCATTTCTAAAGTGGATTCTCGGGTGAAGCACATCGTTTTTTTTCCATATCGTTCCATTTCTGATATATTTTTTTCATTTTGGTTTTGATCGTTGATGAGAAAGGAAGCGTAAAGAAGAGGAAAAAAAGGTACGTGTCAGGCCAACGGCTCAAATTTAAAAATTAAAAATCCTCCGATTCAATGTGAACACGACGTTCATGGTGAGGACTTTCATCCCTTCGCCAATGCAAACTGGCACAAACTTTTATTTTTGCTTTTTCACTGTACTCAACTTCACTTCGTATCGGACTTCAAATGAATTGTTTTCTTCTTCACTGTAACCAACTTCACTTCGTAGCGCACTTCAAAATTAAGAATAGAATTTGGTGTACGCTAATGCGTTGCTTGTTTCGATACCTTTCAGACAAAGTATATGGGCATGAGTCGCTTTTGACAGTAACCCAAAGCAGACGCATTTATTTAGATCCGACAATAAATGATTCATTATCCTACGTAGTAACCAGACAGGATTCATCGCAACGAAGCATTGTTTTATGAAACGAGATAAAGTTTGAATTTCTCTATTTAAGTCATTTGAGTTCATTACCTATTTCTCCTTTTTCTTTCCGCATTTTTGACTACTTCTTTCCATTTAATTTTGGAATGCCTTACAGAACTTCCATGAGCGTATATATATGTATGTATAATGTCTGAGACATTGACATCAACTCACTGATGGCTGAAGATTGTATGTTGGTTCTGAGAAGAATGTGTTCTCCTTCATGATCATCTTATTTCTGTGGAAGTCTAAACTCTTCTTGAACACAACACCTCATCAGAGGTAGAGAATTTTATGTTTAGCATCTTTCGCGTGATAGTTGGCTTTTTCAGCATAAAACTTTTTGTTATGAAATGTGTTTTCGCTGCATTCACGAGAAACATTCTCTCAAAAGGCTTCCTTGAAGTGGTTCTACTTTTCGGTCACACCTAAAACGTTGAAGTAGTTTTTCAAGAATCATAGACAAAAATGGAGGCACAACTGTCCTCAGGGGTAAAATGGTTGATAACACTCCTAAATTAGAGAATGAGTCATCAGCATGACACATCGTTTGGAAATAGTTTTTCATAGACTCGCCTTTACTTGAAAAAGGAATAATCCACTCGGAAAGTAAGGTTTTTCACGCCAACAGTCCTGTTTACATTTATTGTGGAAAAATTGTGTTTTTTCTTTTTCATAAGAACCTTAATTCACCTGCTCGAAACTCATTTATGTCTATTCCTGCTAATGATTTGCTTAAATTCATAATCACCAGTGTAAATTTGGTCTGTAGGGACAAGCAGACCTCTTCATTCAATAAAATGCAGTAGCTACTTATCGAACTATTTTTCGCAGATCAGATCCTTATGAAAACTGCTAAAAGTTTTTTTTAGCTCGACGTTGTTTTGAAACGCAAAACTTGTAACAGCTTTCCACTACTGATGTTAACTTGCCCTTCGTCGTCGTAACGTACATACCCATGCAAGTTGATGTTTCCAAACTATTGGTCACAAAACTATATTTAATCATAAAAAAAAATACGCTTGCTGCTTAATGTTGAAACATATTTTTGTAGTCATTTTATATTATTTTTTGTATCAACCCTCATTCATCAATTTTAAACAAAATAAAACAAAGAAACAAAAAAACACAATTGAAATGAAGAAGAGAGCTTAGCTTTCTTTATCTACTTTTGGTTTTATTAAACAAAAAAAAAGAAAATAAAAAAAGAAAAACATTTTTCTTATGTAAGAGGTTATTTAAATTAGCTTGTAATATTTTTTAAGATTTTATAAAACGAAAAATTAAAAGGTTTTCATAAAATCTTTTATTTTTTTCAATCAAAAAAAAAAAAAAAAGAAGTGTATATAACAAAATACAAGTTTTTGTAAATAGAATAAAATACAAAGGAAAACATAGAATAGATTTACTTATAGGTTTTTGTAATCATATGTTTGTTAATTCTTATATACATACGTATATAAATATTTTTTAATTAGCACTTATGTATATTTGGTTTTTTTTTTTTTAGAAATTAAGTGATGTTTTAGATAGGCCCTACATATACGCAACAAAATAGAGTTTTTTTGTTTCATATAAATTTCTTGTTTGTATTTCTTCTAAGTAAGCTTTGGTTTGCTTGGGTTTTGATTATTCAGAGCAAAATTTACGAAACGAAAGAAAAAGAGAAACACCTAATTCTATTTTTTAATTCTTATTTGTTTTTTTTTTCTTTATAAATAAAAATACACAACTCAAGTTTTTTAATTATATTCACAAAGCAAAAAGTTAATGTTTACTTTTATTATTTAGTTATGAAAGCTGTAAAATATTTAAAAAAAAAATGCGGAAAAGAGAAAAAATAAAAAATAAAAAGAAATGTTTAAATAGTTATTAAAATTTAAATATCAAACAATTCAAAATTATTTACGATGCATATACATATACATTTAAAAATAATAAATAAAATAGTGTAAACAAAACAAAGAGAACACATTTTGCAATTAGTTTGGAAACAAAATGATATATTAACTATAGTTATTAAAAAGTATAATTAAAAAAGATTATTGGAAAAAAAAACGAGTATATTTAACATAACGCAAAAAGAAAAACAAATTAAAAAAAAATTTAAAAACTACAATAAAATTAAAAGAATAAATTATTCCTGTTGTTTTGTATTTGAGGAAGAATGTGGGGGCCTCTTTCAGCATTGATCTCTTTTCTTTGGTTTCTACATATATTCTTCATCTAAAATGATGGGTGGTCTCTGACGCCTACTTGCCCGTAAACCTTTCTGCGTGCCAGTGTCTAGGTGAAAGAAATGATATACGCTTTGGGTTTGTGAAAACCAATCAATTTATTGTAAATGTAAACGAAATTAATAACGCTGACGGTCGTGTCCAGGAGAGTAAGTAATGGGTGATCATGTGCCTGATGCACAGCTGTGAACATTAAAATACCAGTGCTTTACTTCGTACTATCAATGTATCCATTTCCTTTTGTTTCATCTGCAGCAGATGTAAAATAAGCAATGCAATGCCATGGGCAAATTTGTCAGCTAACATATTAGAGGAAAGTTTAATCATTTGCGTAGTAATTTTCGAGTGAACACTAACATAAAATAGCAGTGCGTTAATAGTTTATTTGCATGAAGGTTACGTGCATAATTTAAAAAAAATCACGGAAACAGCAAGTGTGAACCGTTCATTTGTCTCATCTAAGATTCGTTTGAGTAGATCGAGCCTAAGCATTGCATAAATGCGTAACGACGACTGATAATCAGGCTAATAGAAGGAAAGTCACACAAAAATATTCAGCAACTCTTATCCTGCTCTGCAAAAATGATGGCAAACGTTATCAAGTTTGTGGAAAACCCGGTGAAGGGGTTATTCGAAATCGAGTAATCGGTATTTTGACTTTCGATTTATCCCGAAAGTTCATTTCTCATTCGAGAGTTCACTGTATTCCGATTTTCGAATGAAACGAAACAACTGTAATTTTTTTACTCGAACAAAGAATTCTGTCAAGAGAAGCAACAATTATTCTTGGTTTAGAAACTTGTTTTTAACCTGTTTTATTGCGATATGTATACTTTATTTATTATTTATTGCGATATGCATTTTCACTTTCCGGCAGCCGAAAATTTATCTATTTCTGGCAAAGCTTTCTCTCCAAAGTGTCAAGCCCTTGGTTAACTAATTTTGAAACACTTGACTGGGATATCATTCCAATGAATCCTTGTGCCTGTTCACATTGGCGAAGGGATGAAAGTCCTCACCGTGAATGTCGTGTTCACATTTTTATTATGTTGAAAGACTTTTTGACAAGCGGAACACTTGAATCGGAGCATTTTTAAATTTGATCAATTGGCCTGAAACTTACCTTTTTTTCTTCTTCCTGCCCGCGCCAATATCAATATAACCCATGGTGGTAGCAACCTTCTGCCAAAAATCGAAGAGTAGCAGCTGACATTATAATCGTAGATGAACTAACATAAGGTCTGTTCCCGCGGGATTTGTGTAACAATTTATAAGAGAATTTTATTGATGTAATATGCGTTTAATGAGCTCTATTTTATTAGGCGAACAATTCGCTTCAATATGAAGCTATTTTTTCTCCTCTTTGTCCATGTCCAAGTCATCGTCTGAGTTAATTTGCATAAGATTATCACAATTCAGACAAATTTAAACTTTTACGAATTTGACTGTTTTTTTTTAAATTTAATTGATTTGAGGTTTTTTGGAATTCATGTCCAAAGAAAAATCTCATGTGGAAATTTGTAAGAATTGGGAGAGTGGGGAAATGAGAACAGGTTTTTGTACAAATTTGTAGTCCTTGAACAGACCTATAGATGGCAAACTTTACAAATATTTAAAAAGCAAAATCCGCTTTCCACTAATCGGCTCTATCCATATGAGCTTTTCTGTGAATTTCAATGTCAATTTCTCTCCCATCTTACATAAAACCATAGATAAACTAACCTAGATGTCAAACTTTCCAGATATTGGAAAATCAAAAACCGGTTTTCTACTGATCGCCTCTACCGTGTGATCCTGTCTGTGAATACATGTGAATTGTCATCAAGTGAGTTTGACATCAAGGTTAGTTTATCTATGCACAAAACCCGCCCATTTTACTCAAAAAACGTCATCCACATAACACACGCATAGTGAACTTTACGTGCAAATCGCTCTCATTCTAGCAAATTCTGGCAGGTTATAGGGTTTTAGAGATGTATAATGTGTTGGTAATTCATATACAGTGGGCATGTCGATGGTTAAAGGTTTCCAAAAGCATTAGTAGACTTTACCATTGTTCGATGGCATCTCTGTCAAGACGAAAACCGCGAACAAATCTTAATACAAAAGAATGGTTAATTTGAATTCAAAAAGGTTTGTTTCTTAACATACTTGTTATCTTCAAGGTTGAAATCCTAAATCCTTCTTTCATTAATAGTTTGATGTTCTTCCCATATTACCAAATAAAATGCCATAGTAGTGAGGTAGCACAGAACACCTGATTTCGAAAAATAAATTCATTCTATAAATTCACTCGATAGTGAGCATTTTTCATTCGAATCTCAGAATACGAAAAGTTAATTCGAATGAATCTTGGACTTAAGCGAATTGTTAATTCGAATGAAACTCCGATTATGGGTAAACGCCTCAAGATAACCACAAAATTGTCCAAATCGCTAAACAGCATCAATTAAAGCATGCATCACAGATTAGACATGAGATGAACCTGCCTGTAAGTGATATGACGGTGCGGTGGAGATTGTTGGAAGGCCATCAAGCAGTGCGCCAACCAGATTGTTTATGAATGTTTTCAGACACTGACGCAGAAAATATCTCAACAAACGGTGTTGTTATTCCATGCTTCGTACATACTTTCCTCTAAATAGAACAGCTGGAAGGTCATCTGCGCCAGGAGCTTTTTTAGAATTACGCCTCGATATTGCTACTTAATTTTGTCCTCGTCCGGGGTGAATGCTTCATTCTGCCTGACAGCGAGATTTTGGGGTGGCCGTGGTGTAGTGGTACTAGCAATCGCTTCTCACCCGGAAGGTCAAGGTTCGAATCCTAGCCACGGCAAGTTTTCATTTTGTGCAATTGGAACTCAGTCAGAAAAATCTGCGTGTGAAGGCATAACACTGACATGTAGATTTGGCTGTTGTAGGGTTTTCAAGCACAAAACAACCGTTAAAATTCACAACCTCACCATTCCGAGTGAAGAAAATCTCTCCGTCCTATTCGGACTCCCACCCCTGGGGAGAGTCAATATCGAAACCAAACACACCTGAGTTTCAAACCACTACATCACAAACTTTCCTTTCTCCTCCTTCTACCTTTCCGCCCGCACCCTGGCAACAGTGTAAGGGTATTCATAACCCCTTTGGCGCGCGTAAATTATAAAAAAAAAAAAAAAAAAAAAAAAAAATCGCCTTATAAATACAATCTGCAGAAGTACTGTTTCCATGTTCTTAGCACTGACTGCTGTTCTACTATTATTTTACAATGCTAATCTTTTCAAGGTTCCATTCTGGTTTTATAGCCTTGGATAAAACTTCCGAACGTCATTCCCGCAGTAAGTAATATCTCCATTTCCGTGATCACGCACTCATCCTACTCTTTCTTTTGATACTACAAGTGTTTCCTTATTAAAATACACAATCTGAAACAAATTGTACCGAAGAACACTAGTACGAGTTTGGCTGGCAGCTGCTTAATAAGAACTAAGTTGATTAAGTCTCAGACACAAAACGCATATGTGGAATAGACCCTGAAAGTCCAGTCTTCAGAATACTACAGATGTCAGCTGAACATACAAAAACGTTAACTATCGACAACCGCTGCCCCCTAAAGCGAACGTATTGTCGTCATCGATAAATGTTCTAAGTCGTTGTCGATTCCGTAGTAGTGGTAAATGAGGTGGGTCTCTGTCTGAGGCTATATTAAGTTGCAGTTTTAGACCTTGTTGACACAACCATTACCATTGGACCACTACTACACCCAACGAAGGAAAAATAGGGGAAATAATCCGTGTAAAAGCGAATTTTGGTATAGTTGTAGGTAAAGGTATCTTTAACAACATACTAAAAGTACTGATGGATGTGAGCGAAGCTAATGGGTAGGGGGTGGGGGGTAAAGATCCCTTTTTTTTTAGTTTTTTCGTAAATGGTGACGCATAGCAAAAAATGTTCTTAGACTAAATTATAGTAATTTCCGTACAATTCTCTACAAAAAAGATTCTATGCACTTTTTCGCTGGAGTCAATATTTAATGAGATATGGAGGGAAGAAAATGGACAACAAAAAATAAACTTACATTTCTTTAAGTAGGCACGTATATTCTTAAAAACAAAATTCCTAATTATCTTCTAAATCTAAAATATCATCATCATCACCGCCGACGATGTCTTCGATGGGGGCTCCGTTAGTGCATGAGCCGGAGCATACACCGCAGACACTGGAGCAGGCAATTCCTGCTTTCCGGTAGCCATATCGCACTCCACACCCAGTCGTGCACCGGCAAAATATGGAGTCAGAGTCCACTGGCTCGTTTGTTGTCACTCGGCTTAAGATGCCATCGTCTCCTCTGGCCCATCCCCATGGGGTAGGTGCTAGGGGGTTGCCGAGCCATTGTTGTATCTGTAAAAAAGTAATAAGATGAACGTAAGTATTTAGCTCAAATAGATATTTTTTGATTAAAGGTACCTGTAGATATACTCTGAACGAGTGCTGCTTGGAAGCTCCTCTGGTAGGAGGAAGAGTGGCCAGATCTGATTTAGGCTTCACCGATGCTTTCAAAAAAGCTGAGTAGCGGTATGTACTGAGGTTCTTGGACAGGCGCTTTATAAATCGCCAGAAACAACTTCTCGCCGGCCTGTTCTAAACTCTCAGGTAATGTTGAGGGCTCACTGAAAATGTCTGACATTTTTTGAATCATGTCTGGTTTAGCTGTGAACAGCTTTTTCCATAGATCGCGGAGATGGTGTCGCATCCGGAGAAACTGTGGAGAAGGAGAATTGTCTTGGCAAATGAAAGCTGTTGAGGTTGTCCACCTACCCACGCCCTGGTTTCATAAAGAACACGTTGATATGTGGTGGAGCCAATCCTATGAGGAGCACTATCAAGTCGACATCTTCTTCAGCTATTACAACAGTTGGATGTACGGGAGCCTTATCCAACCCGCATCTGACAATAGTACCATCAGCATGACCTGTTGCAACAGTTGTTTCAATCCCTACTGCTGTCATCTTCTTGGTGAGGAACTGAATCAGCCTTGTTTTATTCCTTTCATTGGCGAGGAAATGCTCCTGTTGAACAGTGACGATCTTATTTTCGTTACAGTTAATGTTAACCGAAGTTTTTGTCAGACCTCGTCGCTTTTGCTCTGCTCGTTTTGTACTGTTGACATCACCGTAAGCATCAAAAACCACCATACAATTCGGACCGTAATGTTTCTGTACGTAGGTGATGTACTGATGGCAAATCGAAGAAACATTGGAGGACGGTTTCCATTTCATACGATGTAGAAGGAAACCATCATCTACCACATCAATGCATTGGTTGAGATCGAAAGCTGCGTTGTTCTCTATGACTTCTTCGGATTCGACCCTCGAGAAATAGAGCCATGTGGAATGGAGTTAGTTCATAGGTCAAAAGCTCTGCACCATCTTCGTTCTTTTTCGTTATGACAATTCTTTGGAAAATTGTCAGAGGGTTAACAGTAACTGTCTCGTCATTGATTTCAATGCTACTGCTCATACGGGCTAGTGACAAAACCACATTCTTCTTAGACTGTTTCACATCACCGAATTTGCTGCCAATGAAACTTTGCATCGTTTTGGTTCCAATATCTAGGGCTTGGTGGCAGTTTACTTTGGAATTTCCCAGGATGCCCGTCGACAGCGACATGAGCGAATTCAGCTTTGAAAATGTTGCATGGTCATTGAACCATTCTCGAATCTTCTCTCGATCTCGTGAATCTTTCTGTTGCCGTGATAGGCGGAAATCAACGTGCTGTTCTCCAGTTTCGAAAACCACTCCAGCGAACTTCTTCAATGACGTGCAGATCGCGGTGCTTCCCGGTGATCCGCAAACTAATTTGGTGAGAACAGAATCAGTAACTCATCCCCCTCGCGTCAGGCCATCTGAAGTTTTCATGGAGCGCATGAGAGCTTGCTCTATGACCATATCCGACCAAACTTCTGCCCAATGCGATCAATGGTGAAGTACCCTTCTTCAGCAAACTCCTTGTACGCTTGGGGATGGCTGTTTTTCAGTTGCATCATGTCTTGCATGTAGAGATGGGCACATTCCGCATATTGAAAGTGTCTACTTGCATGGAAGAATGGAATCATCTGTTGTACACAAGCCAAGTGGCCGTCCCAATCACCATAATGCTCAGAATCAATGTACTTCTTCATGAGGGTAACAACATTGAAACAATGCACCCACAAAGCAGCGGTAGGCCCATTCTCCTTGAGGGTTTCCAGATGATTATGAATTTTCGGAAAAGTTGACAGCAAGGAAGCATTCCCTTTAACTTTATCTAGAGTAAAGCCCGACAGCGCTCTCGCTCACACCTGCGGGGCACATGCACGCGTGCTAGATGAGTGCGCCGAAATCACTTCGAATACTGTCAGATTGAAGCTTGCATACAGCTACTTTGCTGGCGGGATTCGCTCTACTCAGCTCCCTGGCGGCCGCGGCCCCGCGTCACCCCTTTAAAATAAATTTATTCACAACTATAACATTCATTATGTGTAGAATTGATTATTAGCTTTCCCCCTTTAATATCTTTTTAAATATTTATCCCAGCGAAAATGTGTATACGATGTTTTGTAAAGAATTTTATGTGGATTACTTTTGTCTAAGAACATTTTTTGCTATTGGCCACCGTTTACGAGTTATTTACGGAAAACTAAAAAAAGGGACCTTTACACCCCCACCCGACAGCTTCACCCCCACCCTACAGTACATTTAGTATTGTTTAAGACACCATCCCCTACAACTATTCCAAAATTCGCTTTTACACGAATTATTTCCCATATTTGGCGGTTTTTGGTCTTCGTTGGATGGACTACACAGCGGTAGTGGCAACTCTATCTTGTTTACTAAAAAAAGAACTCCTCTCACAATTTCGTTACACTAGATATTTATTTGTTTCTTTATTTTTTATTTTACAATCGTGTTTCGATTCGCAACGGAACTAGTTAGGAAAATTCAATTTTCTCGTTTGCCGAGCATTTGTTTTATGTTAGCACTAACTCCACAGCACATAACTCTACTTCTTGCTGGAGAAGACAGCATCCTTAGCACTACCAGCCAAATCGGAGACTAATTCTTTCAACTCGGAAAGATTAGTTGGGAAATTGCTAAATGGTTCCAAACGGGGTTCACCCGGTTTGACTCCTTTCACAAAGTTATATGAAATAGAGATACCCTTCTTCGCCTCAGCCAAAGCTTGTTGAGTGAATTTTTCAGCCTCTTTGGGGTAGCACAGCCATGCAATGCCACCAGCGCCAATACCGGTGTAAATGATTTTCTTAAAGAAACCTCCACGAACAGCCAAAATAAGACCGGAAACACCACCAATAGCGATGGCACCAACGCGTGGCATTGTGTTATCCGGTTGATTAAGGTAATCAATTGTTGCTGAAAGGGGAGAATCATTAAGCAACCAGAAAGTAAGTCTGAAATCCGGTCACTCACATTGTGAATGTGCGATTCCTGTGGAAACAAAGTCTTCTACATTCTTCTTCTGCGCAGCAATCACTTTATAGCCATTTGTGACTTCCACACGGACGACACGAATTCCGCCTTCAATCGTCTCACGTACTTTGGAATCCTTGGGTGGGTGCCGGATGGGTTTGGGCCTATAAATATAATGAAAATCAATACTGACATGGACGCCAAGAAACAGGAAACTTTTACTTGTTTAAAGAATGCAATGGAGCATAAAGGGGCAGTTCTGAAGGCTTACACTTATAATGGACCAGTTCATCTGCTGCTGGAGCAGGAGACTGTGGCTCCTGGGCTGGTTTGACTGCTACAGCTGCCAGCATTGTAGTCGTTCCGGTTATGACTTTTTTAAACATGATTTTGTGTGTAAAATGCGAAGCACTGGAGTTTGATGAAGAAGTTAGAGTTCTGAAACCAATTTGTGGGAGTTTAGTTTTGTAAATTATTTATTTTCGGGAAGATAAACTTGCAATGAAAATTACCTAGGCCGTCTGACATTGCATAACGTGATGACAACTCCGATGACAACTATTCACCTGAAAAATGGATATATTCAGCGCATTGTAAACATTGAAGTTTTAAATAAACAAATTAATGAGTTTATTCGATTTTGCATAGATTTTTAATTGTTTCAATTTTAAAAATGTAGAATTACACGTATATTAAGTGGGAATAAAGTGGGGGTTTTTTTTTTCTTTATATAAATGAAATGCTCTATTTACAAAGTTCCCATAAGAATCTGCGCAACATTTAGCTGAATACACCCAACTCTTATAGGAACATAAAATGCTTTTCCCCTCAAACTGACAATTCTTTGTGTCAGCCTCTGAGGAGCTGATTCACTTGAAACTTTTTCGTGTAGTGCTGTTTTCAAAATTAAAAATCTCTTCTAAATAAGTCGTGTCTTACTCGAAAAACATCACAAAATCAGATTGCAATCATAAAATGTCAGATAAATCTCCCAATCAAGAAGAGTCTGCAAATAGTGATGATGAATTCCAAGACGCCGTCTCAAAAACAAATGCTGAAATCATCGATGAGATAGTCTCTAAGCAAAGTGAACTCACGCTTGAAGATGGTGCTACTGAAGCACATAATCAGGCCACCATTGATGATGACAATAAAAACACTGCCAACGATATATTCTCTGATTGCCACGATGATCTGATTGATGAGGAACATCTTCGTGAGCTAGAAAAAGATCTTACCGAAGAACAGAAGAAAGCAAACAAAGAAGAAGCAGAAAAACTTAAACAAGAGAGCAATGAACTCTTCAAGAAGGAAGAATACCAAGAATCGGTCGATATGTACACAACGGCATTGAAATTGTGCCCCTTAGAATATACCAAAGAACGGGCTGTCCTGTATGCGAATCGCGCAGCAGCCAAAATCAAACTAGACTCTAAAAATGCTGCAATCGACGATTGTAGCAAAGCGTTGGAGCTAAACCCAGAATATGTTCGTGCTGCGTTGAGGTAAGGGGAGACATCATGCGATTCCATTGGGTTTGGCATTAATTTATTTTTATTTTTAGGAGAGCAAAGCTCTTTGAAGACACAGACAAGTTGGACGAAGCTTTAGAAGATTATAAAAAAGTCGCTGAATTAGATGTAGGAAATAGGGAAGCAACTGAGGCTCTTGTACGATTACCGCCACTCATTCAAGAACGTAATGAGAAACTAAAAGAGGAAATGCTTGGCAAACTGAAAGATTTAGGGAATATGATTCTGAAACCGTTTGGTCTGTCGACAAATAACTTTGAGATGAAACAAGACGCGTCTGGGTCGTATTCCATTAATTTCAATCAAAATAAAAACTGACATCCTATAGAGATTTCCAATTAAAGTTAATATTTTTCGATTTGCAGTTACATGAGAAGTGATGTGGGCTTTAATTATTATAAAATAAATTAAGAGTTTTCTAAAAAAAATCAAATAAAACAAATATGTATGTACCAACAAACGGCATTTTTTTTTTTGTTTAGTTTGGTTGCCGGTGCAGTTAGGCGAGTAGGAAATCAATGTTTTATTGTGAGTGGGAGATAGTTAAGAAACGAACCAAAAAAGTGAGAAGTACTGCTATCTACCGCTATGCGGACGAAGTAATTTGTTGATTGGGATTCAAAGTTTTTTTTTGTCATTTACGGCGGAGATGTTGGACCGAGTTTTTGACGAGGATTTTAAAAATTCTTTTCGGTGAGTAATCAAAGATCGAATTAAATGATCTCTATAGAAAGCAAAGTTTACCAGAAAGTAGAAAGAACGCAGTAAGACCATTTCTGCAGATTGTTAAATCATGGTTATGCTCCAAACTCCGCTGTCAGGGAGAGCGAACCGTTCAACCACTCGATCAAAACGACGCCAATACACTGTACAAAGTCTTTTTGGTTGCTTGAGAAAGATTTCTACTACTCGATTGCCTTCTAAACCCAAAGAAGCAGCGATTAGCAAGAATTATTCTTCGCATAATATTCGTACTGGTGTCGTAGAGTGGATATCGGAGCCGCGGTGGAAAGAGCTCCTGACCTTATTGTCCCATGCGTTGATGTAGTCTGTACCTCTTTGTTGACAGCATATACATGCCATTTGTTGGACATAATTTCGTAGACCCCGTGATGTATGATCTGTATTCAATCTTCACCTGCTGCTTTAAACAGCTCGGCAGTAAAGCCATCGTGTCGAGCAGGTTTGTTGGACCTAAGCTTGGAGAATGCTGTCCTGACTTTATCTTGGTCGGGTGGACGGAAATATTGTCTATCATCGTCCAGGTCGAATGGTTCAGTCTCTCTGACGGTGGAATGTTGTTCGGCATCAACGTTTGATAGTCTACAGTTGGGGCAGCACTTGAGAGGCGACCGCCCTGGCTGCTGTTTCGTAGTGTTGCCTCTGGTGTTTTACGTTTGATGTTCGTGGTATCTTCCTTCTCGAGAGGCTAAGAGGGAGACGATTGGAAAAGGGGCTGCACTTTTTTTTTTATTGTAGCTTTCGTCGTTGAAATTCCTCAGAATGGTTCGCTGGATTTGGGCTGTTACGGATATCTGCGTCTGTTAGTCGATGTTAGCTGTTCGGAACATTCGGATTAGCAAAAGGCTGGCGCACTGCGTATCTGTTGATTGCAATATGATCAATTTGGTTGACGGTTTGTTGGCCAGGAGCCAGACATGTCCCTTTATGGATATCAAGTTGTGGAAGCCGTGTATAGCTAGTATTTATATATATATTACGTCCCGCCGTCGCTACATCAATAAGCCCGTGTCCGTTTTCGGAGGTGATATCTGGCATACTTTACTTCCCGATGTATGCCGCGCCTCAAGGGATTTTGCGTACCATTAAGATGTTTGCACATAATACGTGCTCCGGTAAGTTAGGGAGGGGAGAAAAGAGAGATATTGGTAAACGTTGGTTTTAAATGTTAGTAGGTTATAATGCCTGGGAAATAAAGAGATCGGCAGGGCATTTCATAAGGGAGTTGTACATCTTAGGAAAGAATCACGATATTTCAGAAATTAGGAGGATATTCTGATAAGCATTCATAGCGTGACGGGTGTTACGGCTAAAAGTTTGAAGGGGCGGAATGCTACTGGCAATTTCTATGGTGCACTGGTAGTGAAAATAGCGATAAAACAATACGTTATGTCGGTGTTCAAGCGTGTCAGTTGACTGTGTAATATTGGCGTCACCTATGAATTTCATCGCTCGGTTTTGATACCCATCTAGCAAATGCAAAGATATCTTAGGGGCACCTGACCAGATGCGGGCATCTGGTACTATAAATTTGGGCGGATGAATGCCGTATATAACTCAATTCGTGCGTTTTTTTTTTTTCAAAATTTGAACGTTTATTTAAGAATAACATGTACAATAGTATTATTCAAAGTATTGCCCATCTGAAGCTATGACTTCTTCCCATCTTTCTGGCAATTTGTGGATCTCATCCCAAAAGAACTGCGACAGCTTGGCAGCCAAGAATGAATCCAACCAATTTTTGATATTCTGCTCTGATGTGAACCGTATTTCAGTGAGGGCGTTCTGCGTCGACCGGAACAAATGGGAGTCAGAAGGGGCAAGGTCTAGGCTATAAGGCGGGTGGGGTAAGACTTCCCATCCACTGTTTTCCAAATAGGCCGAGCGTTGTTATGATGGAAAATTATTGCCTCGTGTCTGGTTGCATATTCCGGGCGTTTTTCGGCCACTGCTCTCTTCAAACGGATTAATTGTGTTCGGTAGCGTTGTCCATTGATGGTTTCCCCGGTTTTAGCAGGTCATAATACAGCACACCCATCTGATCCCACCAAATACAGAGCATTACCTTCGCGCCATGGATATTCGGCTTTGCCGTTGATTTGGCTGGTTGACCGGGTTTCACATATGATTTTTTGCGCTTGGGGTTGTCGTAATGGATCCATTTTTCATCACCAGTAACAATCCGATGCAAACATGACTTCCTTTTGTGGCGTTCCAGCAGCATTTCGGACATGCAAAACCGCCTTTCGACGTCTCTCGGCTTGAGTGCATGTGGAACCCAATTTCCTTGCTTTTGAATATATCCAGCTGCTTTTAAACGTTTTGAAATGGCTGCTTGAGTGACACCCAAAGATTCTGCGAGCTCTTCTTGTGTTTGGCAAAAATCTTCATAGAGTAATGCTTCCAGTTCTTCATCTTCAAACTTTTTTGGCTGCCCAGGACGTTCATCGTCTTCCAAGCCAAAATCACCACTTTTAAATTGTGTAAACCACTTTTGGCACCTTCGCTCAGCTAGCGCATGTTCACCATAAACTTCCACCAAAATACGATGACTTTCGGCAGTAGTTGTCTTCATATTAAAGCAATGAAGAAGAACTCCCTGCAAAAACACTTTTTCAGGCACAAAGTTCGACATATTTGAGTGAAAAAAAATTATTGTTGTTTACGCTTCAAATGAATGACATATAGTGAAATGACGTACAATGATAGTAGCTTTCCAACGCATCTTCCAATGGAATAATAACAATGGAATAATACAAGTTACGCCATCTCTTAGCAAACCGCAGGAATTATTTCATCAATCATTTCAAATAATTTCAGGAAATCTAGACACTTGAATATATGGTCATTCCAAAGTAAGTTGTCATTGACACATACCGAGAATGGAAAGTTTTTCGGTTTCGACGATGTAACTGCCTTCATGGATAATGGCTGGGTATTTAAATTTCGCTTTAACGACAGCAGACAGCATTATATTTTGGAAGGATTAAATTCCACTCTATTGATAGTTACCCCAATTGCTGATGCTGTTTATATCGGAACTGAATGAACTTAGCATACGTTGCCGTTCCCGTTCTACAGCTTAAGAACAGGGACTTGATTTCGGAAACGAGTATGGAAAGCAGAGAGTACTGTCGTCAGTAAAGGAATATATTGGATTAGAATTGGTAGACAAGATATCATTGATGAAGATTAAAAAGAGTGTCGGAAACAGAACGGAGCTAGAGATCAGACTTGAAACCGTAATTTCTAATCTATTGTATAAAAGATTCATCGATCCCGAATGCAAGCATTTTCAGCTAAAGAGCATGATGCCAAACTCTGTCAAATGCCTTAGAAATATCAAGTACAATGATCTTGCTTTCGCCAGATTGATGTACGCTTTGGTTCCACTTTTCGGTGAGACATGCCATCAAATCACTTGTGGATCTGTTGCTACGAAAACCATACTGCCGGTCATTGAGAAGTTTTTGCGTTTCAAGATATTTCATAAGCTGACGGTTTGTCAGCGTTTCCATGACCTTGGAAAGAAGGGACGTAAGAGCAATGGCTCTGTAGGAGGAGAGAGAGTAAGATTCGCCTGGACAAATGCTGTTTTCCATCTGCTCGGAAAGGGTCCTAAAGAGTAGGATTGATGAAAAAGCTTACGAAGTGGTTTTGCTAGCGAGGAAGAACATCTCTTCAGAGGGAGGGGAGATATACCATCTGAACCAGCGGATTTGTGAATGTTAAGATCTTTAAGAACTCTTGCGAACGCGAACGAGTGCGAAAGTGGATTGGTCCCATTGAAGATTCGACGCACTCAAGTGTAGGCGGAAACAAAGCACAATCTGGGACTGTTGAGCTGGCCGCAAAGTATGCAACAAGCAGATTGCCTTATCCAAAGGGCTGACAACTGGAATGTCATTATAAATGAGTGTTGGGATGGAGGATGAGGCAGAATTTCTGGTGTTTTTAACAAACGACCAAAAACTTTTACTACCTTTGGGACATTGTAATATTTTTTGCCCCAACTTTTGACCGTATTGAAGTTTCACCCGCTTAAGAAAGACGTTGCAGTCATTCCTCACTCGTTTAAACTTTTTTCGGTTTTCTTCTGTCGGATTGATCTTGAAGGACCGAAAATACACTTCTCTAGCCCTGACAGCCTCTTTACAGCTCGAGTCGTACCATGCCTTTTCTTTTGGTCTGATGACCGATGAGGGATAAAAAATTTCATTCCAAACAGAATAGTGTCAGTGGTGGCATCCGCGTCGTTGTCAAAGAAGCATAATCACAAATGAAAATACCTAAAAAAGGTGTTAAGTCCGCTCCAATTGACTTTCTCGTATTGCCATACGGCTCTTTTAGGAGCCTTTTCTCTAACTGTGTGGTGGGTGTACGAGAAATAAGCTGATATGACACAATAGTCCGACGAGCCTAGAGGGGAGAGCACATCAACGGAATACTTATCAGGGTGAGAGCTTAAAAACAAGTCCAGGGTGTTGGCGATATGATTATCAACGTCTGGTATTCGTGTGGATCATTTACAAGCTGGACCTTCGGGTGTTATCTGTTCAGAATGTCGAAACCACCCGAAATTGTGTATGTATATTAAAATCGGCCGTAATAGTGAGTTCAGTATGTAGATATAGGGACACACTTCTTTGAATGGAGTCAGATACTGCATCAAACCCGTTAAAGGTCGAATTGATGCCTAGTTTGGGGCTTTTGTAAATAAAGTAATAGTGGCTAATTTTCTTACGCAGATGGGATTTTAACCACATGAAGTTGAGTCCCGGATTGAAACAGGGGTTACATTGTGGTGGAGTTTGGTAAGCTACATCACTACGCACATAAATTGCGAGACCGCGGTGGGAAAAGAATGGTGGGGCTAGGTCGTAGCCAGGCAGCTTCAGATCAGAGTGGTCTTAGAGGTGTGTACAGGGATCTACCTGTGTTTCACTAAGTGCCAAAACAGTTGCACTGTATTTACAGAGGTGGACGTACGCAGACAATTTCCAAGTCATTATAAAAACCAAACACAAAGTTTGCGAAAGTGAAAGTTCTGATGTTGATTTACCGAATCTAATCGTTGTAGGTGTTATGTAGGAAACAGTGCACCAATAAAATTCAAACTCCCAACCCGCTATCCATCAGTTCTCGCATGCATTCAGTCATTGCCCGTGCCGTATGACAAATACAACAGGCAGTTGCTGTGTCACCGGAAAAAAAAATCGCGCTAAAAGGAGAGAAAATGTGCTTAAGGCTCTGGTCTGATCCACCTGAGCCTATAGCACCATTTAAAGTCAAGCATGCTCTCACAGGACTGTATAGATGATTCCAATTATAAAAGATTTGCAGAGCAGGTACGAAACATTTTAAGTTTTATTATCTAAAGCATAAGTTCTGAGTGCTAAGGCTACAATACCTTTTATGGATCTAAGGATTCCCGGAATTATATCTGCCTGTTGTGACGTCAAGGCCAAAGAATGTCTCTCCTTGTTAGCATGTGTTGATCTGATAGTAATTTATCGCAACGCATGTGTGTGGATTTTCCTTTACTATTTCCACTGCACGTGAAAAATTGCGCTTAGCAATTGCTAAAATATTTGCAACTCTGATAAATCATCAAAGAAAAACCCAATCGTACGAGATTTGCGTAACTGGTATTGGTTTCTGCTTTGGATGAATTATTTTTAAATAGTGTCCCACTGAGAACATTGGAAATAATTCCTTTTAAAAAAATTTAAAATATTCGAAGCTTTGGGCAGAAATTTCAATCTCACATGTAGCATATGGTACATACGGCTGCTTCAGCTTCTTGGAGAAACTTCCAAATTAATTTTGTCTTCTACGACTGCAAAAGACTGACCTTAATCCCGTCTGAGTTCCAATATATCTGCAGCATATAACATATACATCATGCATATGTACATCATTTAAAGTCCGTGATTAGTCTGTTCACCTGCAGCAATCGATTTTCGATTTTCACTTGTTTCAATTTTCCACATAGGCAAATGCATAATTAACCAACGAAGCCTTAAAAGTTCCAAAGCAGAGCATTATACTCGTATCGTTGGGAAATCTTAGAATTCATTTTCACAATCGAGCCAGCTTGTTAGTCGAGTTTTGGATTCGGCGAAGACGGGTCCTCGATTTTGTAAATATTTTGTTAGAAAAGAAAAAAAGTAAAAAATAGAACCCTAACGAACTGTTGTTGTCGAACAACATGGTAGCCCGTCCTTTAAAGGGCGTTTAGTTTTGAAATGAAAGGCAAACCTAAGAAAGGACTCGGAAGTGGTGGTGCGAGTAAATCATCTTTAAATGCAGGAACATCTAAAACTTCCACGATAAGGGATTTTAGTAAGGAAACAGAGAAAAAGAATAAAATTGTGGAAGACAATGATGAAGAATTAAATTCTGGGTTTGGTGAATACTTACGATCGCCAGAAGGTGAGAATAATAGAAAAAAACTTTTCCGATATTAGCCTTTCAAATGTGTGTTGTGAAAAAAAGACAATTAAGAAGCCATAGCAGACTTTTGGATGTCTACTCTTTGAGTTTTGTGGAACCTGTAAGACTTCATTTTCGATTACGTAATCAAAAAATATTGAAAACCATCGATTGGTTGGTAGTTGAGATCGATAAAATCATCTTTTTTTAGCTAAGTTGCAGTGGGGTCTGATTCATGCGATCCCCATGTGGCAAGTGCCACGAAATCGAAATTCAAGAACTTCAGATAGGTGTTTTATTTGAGAGATTCGTCCAAAACCGGCTTTGGTTCTGGTGCTTTCAGGATTGGTTCCCAGCTACTCAATTTGTTTTTTGCGACCTAAAACATCTACAATTCTGTGAGGAAGTAGGTTTAAGATCCCAGATGAACCTCACATTTTTTAATAAACTTAAGGATCACTGTGGTGCAGATATTTTGCAGTTGTTTTTGGGATCGTTATGTTCAAGCTTCTGTAGAAACATACAATTTTTGGTATGTAGATCATGTCGAGTTCAAGAATCTATGAAACGAACCTTGCGATGTCCAATTGCACTGAGAGTCTTAACCCTATTTGTAATAACTTGGCAGTACTGTGAATTGCCAGTTTTATTAACATACCACCAATAAGTTCCCGAAATGTATTCAGAAAATTACAAATACAAGTTTATTCATCTAAATCTATATTTTCTAATTTAAAGTAATCGCTATTGACTGCAACACACTTATGCCAGCCCTTGATCCAATCCTCGAAACATTTTTTATATTCGGTTTTCGGTATGTTCATCAGTGCTTCCTGCGATTTTTCCATTACTTCCTCTCGGCTGCTGAAACGCATTCCCCGTAGTGGTTTTTGAACTGGATTGAACAGGAAGAAGTCACAGGGAGCCAAATCAGGTGAATTCGGTGGCTGTTGGATGATATTTGTTACATTTTTCGTCAAAAAATTACGAATAATGATGGCACTGTGCGACGGTGCGTTATCATGGTGCAAAATCCATGAGTTTTCTGTCCACAATTCTGGTCCCTTTCGGCGAATTGCTTCACGCAAACGTCTCATAACGCCCAAATAATACTCTTTGTTTACGGTCTGGCCTTCTGACAAAAATTCATAGTGCACTACACCGTTGTAATCCATGAAAACCGTGAGCATTGCCTTCTTTTTTGACCGAAAACGACGTGGTTTTTTTGGTCTCGGCTCATTTGGTGAACGCCATTCACTTGTCTGATGTCTGGATTGCGTGTCGTACTCAGAAACCCACGTCTCGTCTCCAGTAATGATCCTTTTGAAGAATGTGGGATCGGATTCAGCCTCGAAAATCATCTGTTTTGCGACGTCAACACGGCCTCTTTTTTGCACGAACTGGTGTCCCCGGAAACTTTTTGATCAAGGTATTTTGAGATAGAAATTTGAGCACCATTGTTTCGACAAACAAACAGCATTCAATCTTTCCAAGGTGTCATTTTTGCAGTTGACATTTACTCTACTGAGCGTATGTAGGTGAACATTTTAACTATGATTCTTCGAAGTTATAACTATCAAGAGTGATGCTTTACTCCAAATGATGAACAGCTGATACCCTGTTAGTCACCTGCTCTTTGACATGCTCTTTCACAGTGACATACTGACATACACCAACGGATGGACGAACTATGATGTATATCTACGAGTAGATTAGCTCCGAGGAAAACCTTTCTGCAGACTGTTCTTTTGCTTTTTGTAGTGCAATTTGAGCTTCCAACACTTTTGTACGTGTTGAACTGTTTCAGAATAATTTCTTTCGTGGTAAATCAATGAAATTTGATCAGGTACAATAGTCAGTGGCCAGTTGCCTTTTTATGATTGGACCTCGGCCTCGACTAACAGCTCCAATTACGCCCGGTTGCGCGCATTAATTCGAAGACCTCTCCGAACCGGAACATTATTGTCATTTGCTCAACATGACCAAGCCATCGAAGACGAGGGATTTTGGCCCTTCTGACAAAGTTAATGTCGATCTATAGCCTACACAGACCGTCGTTGTAACTTTTTTTTTCCATTTCCGTTTATTTCTGGGACCAAAAATCGTTCTAATAAATATTTTCTCGAAGCAACCAAGCTCATTTTCGTCCGCTTTTGTAGAGATGAGATAATGAGGGTCTTATACAGTAGTTTGTTCATTGTTCACGAGACGGACTTATTTTCCAATTGGCTTCTTAGTCCAAAGAAATAGCGATTGACAAGAGTGACCCCTCGCTTGATCTGTGGGGTTGTTTCAAAATTCAAATTTATCATTGTGGCGTGCTGTCCCAGCTTTTCTTTTAAATTCATTTTTATTGATTCTTTCATTATTACTTACATTCTAGACAAAAATGCTTAAATCTAATTTGACAATGATAGTTACTTATTCTAGCTTACTGGCTCTTACCGAACGCTCTAAACTTTACAATTATTCTATTCTATCCTATCCCTATTCTACTTAACCTACCTAAGCTACTTAACCTACCTTAACAATAATCGGGGTGGTGAGCACTCGTAGCCACTCGCACCGAGTGGTCACTATACCAATTGCGATTTCGGGCGCCTGACAGTCGTCAACATCGTGCACAAGCATCCCCGAGATTCAACCAATGCCATAAAGCATCGGTTACTTCTCAGCGGCGCCGCCTTACGTTGACGAACGCGGTCTCTCCACGAAATCCCCCTAACTATCCTTATTCTAACTTACAACTAAGAGAAGTGTGTTACCTTAGTAACGTACCGACCTAGGAAAGCGAGCCCACCCTCTCCCCTTCTAGAAGCCACCAGAATTCGGTGTACTGTTTCTCGGCATCTATCCGATCCCTGTCCGCTATCGCGGGACTAAAACGGATGAGCTCCTGAGCATTCTCGACATACCCGTCGTAGATGAGCCGCTTGTCCCTCGCACCGCGGTGGCGGTGGTATATTACCGGGATACCATCCCTGCTTTGCATTAACCCTTTAGCATCAATATGGAGAAATGCCTCTGGCGGGATAAAGCCCGATAGAAGCGTGCTCTCGTGGTACATTTCATTGGGGTAATAAGCCCCACAGATCAGGCTATTATCGTTGGTCATTGCTCGTGCAACGTGTCTTCGGATCACCTTAATCAGGAAATTGTCAATCCTATTCAGATTAGCCCCATCGTAAAGGACTTTGTTGGGATAATATTTTTTGTACTCAGATTCTGGTGTTCTGTACAAGCCGAGACAGGTCCTAAGACACTGCCTTTCAAACATCCGAATCCTTTCCATCTGATACGGCGCTACATTGAACCACATAGCGCAACCATACGCGATGACTGGCCTGATTAGAGCCACATAGCATATGAGCTTCACCCTGTAGACAAGTTGACTGCTGTGTAGCCTTCTTGTCAGGGCTAATGCCTTCTTGGCCCCAGCAAGACAAGCATCTATATGTTTGTCAAAATACAAATACTGATCGAGCCAGATACCAAGATATCTCACTACGCTTCTCACCGCTAATGGCAGTCCGTGCTGTCCAATAATGGCCAAATTTCGCCAGTTATATCTGGTATCCCTAGAAGCCCATCTCAATGGAGTTCTAAACAAGATTGTTTCCGACTTTTGAAAATTGATTTTCAACTTCCAATCGTCGCAATACGCCTTAATATGATCGAAGTCACGTTGCAAAAGGGTGTTAATGACTTCGATTTTTGGACCTGATCTGTACGCCACTAAATCGTCTGCGTAAGCTATGGAATGATTGAGGGAACCTACTAGATCGCTTGTGTAAATGTTAAACAGTATCGGAGAAATCACAGCCCCCTGTTGTAAGCCGTTTTTAATGTCAAAGATCTTGCTAGAAATGACGTTGTTACATTTAACAACGAACTTCTTTCCCATAAGCATGTCGTAAATCATATATAGCAAGGGTTTCGGCATGCCCATCCTGGTCAGCTTATAGAAAAGCCTCTCTAACCATACGGTGTCGAAGGCCTTCTCAAAATCAACGAGGCAGGCACCCGTACACTGGTTCTTGCATTTATTCCATTGTATGTCGGAGACCAGCTTTGATGCAGCATGAATAGTGTCATGCCTCGCCTTAAAACCAAACTGATTTTCCGGAATTATATTATTTTCCTCAACCCACCTTAACAGCGCTCTATTAACCACCTTCTCAAATACCTTGCTAATATTCGGAAGCAAACTAATTGACCGAAGATTAGCAGGGTTAGTTCTAACTTTGTCCCTTTTCGGGATTGGATGTACCACTGCTGTTTTCCAATGCGTCGGATAATATGCATTATTCAGCGCATTGTTAAATAGCGTAGTAAATATATCCACTGCTTCCAAGGGCAGGTGTCTTAATACGACGTTTGGAATACCGTCCACTCCCGACGACTTTTTGTTTTTCAAAGATTCAAAGATGCACAGGAGTTCATCTTTTCGCACGAACAAATGAGAGGAAGCTCGTTTATTGGCGACGATGACGTTTGCCGCGTTTTCTTCATTGAATACGGTGAAACCGTGATTCTCGGATCGCAAATTTTGAAGTTCGTTGCGCAGATAATAGTGACCTACGTAGGCCCTGTTGTCAATGTCGTGATTACAGCGAACAGGATTGTTCACCGTATACACGGCCTCGAAAAAGCTCCCAGCAAATTCACTTTCTCCTGTGGGTCTTCGACCACGAAATGACCGTCGCCTGAGTCGGCACTCTCTGGACTTATGCCGACGGTCAGTAGTGTCTGTCTGTTTTCTGCTGTTTGTGGAATTCGGACACACTGAATGTCATTGTGATCTTTCCTCCTGAACAATTTATTTATCTGCGGGAACATATTCGGGCTACTGGATTTTATAGCCCGAATCTTATTGCCCCAGTACAGACTTACGTGCTGTCCCAGCCTTTGGATTTCACTTCTTGTCGATGGTATATACGAGTAAAGGGTGTTTTTTTTAGAGCTACGAAAATCCAATAAGAAATAAAATAATTGAAGCTAATGTCGATGTCTATGACATTACGTTTATTTATTAGATAATTTTATGCCATTAATGTTTAAATCGGATATCGCACCACGGCTAGATAGAATGAAGCGCAATCGTGAAGTCCAATTCCCGCAAACCTTATCGAGCAACTGGGGCCATATATCAGCAATAACATGGCGAATGTTGACTTCCAAATCCTCCGACGTCTCTGGTTTATCACCATAGACTAGTGACTTCACATACCCCCGAAGAAAGTAATCTAAAGGTGTGAGATCGCATGATCGTGGAGGCCAGTTCACAGGTCCATTACGCGAAATTATGCGCTCAGTAAATGTTTCCCGCAATAAATTGATGGAGTTGCGCACCGTGTGGCATGTTGTGCCATCTTGTTGAAACTGAAGGTCTGTCACGTCAATGCCATTCAACTGAGGAACGAGCAAGCCAGCGATCATGTTTCTATAGTGCTCTCCATTGATGGTAACATTCTGGCCAACATCGCCCTTAAAGAAATATGGGCCGATGATTCCACCAGCTCATAAAGCACACCAAACAGTGAGTTTTAATGATTGTAAGGGCGTCTCGACAAAGGCTTCTGGGTTTTCTCCACTCCAAATTTGACAATTTTGTTTGTTTAATCAAAAATGGGCCTCATCGGAGAACGAAATTTTGCGTTGAAAATGAGGATCCACTTGAATCAAGTTTTCGACCCATTCACCGAACCTACGACTCGTACAATGGTCAACTCTTGCACAAGCTGGATCTTATAAGCTTTTAAGCCAAGATCTTTCCGTAAAATCTTCCACAAAGCTCCAATCGCTGTGCACGCTGGCGAATCGACTCATTCGGATTCTCCTTAACACTGCGCTCCACAACGGCAATAACCTCTTCTGTTCGCACTGTTTGTTGTCTTTGGGGATGCGTATTATCTACTAGATAATAACTCGCACAGATGGACGATTATGTCGACCGTAAAATGGACGTAGCGCACGATAAGTTTGGCGAACCGAACCATGGTTTTCAAAATAACTTTCATTCATAGTAAACTGGCAAAACGTACTAACCACAAATCAACTTTCAACTGTCAAATTGACAATCTGTAAAAACAGCGTTACCAGTTTAAAAACCAAACCTCTTAAAAAAACACCCTTTACTTTGTTTTGCCTTTCCTTAAACCGCTTTTGTCGCTTCTATTTCAATCGAAGCAAATGCGCCAGTGACAGCTCGCTGATTTCTTTCCATAATGTCAATATCGTCTGGGTATGCGAGCAGTTATACAGGCTTTTGAAAGATGGTGCCTCGTGAGTTGATTTCTGAGTTTCGTACAATTCTTTCAAGTATGATGTTGAAACATTCACATGACATCGCGTCGGATTGTCGAAAATCCTTTTATGACATCAAGTGTTTCAATTGTGCTATTACCGACATTTACAGAGCTGATAAGGACCTATCAGATTGTGTATATAGAGTTTTAGGCATTCACATATTATGGTAGACTTCGGAGGGTTGGTCGTCTTCGCCAGTCTGCAGTCTGCAGCAGTAACCTTTCAGATTTTTAGCACCGACTCTGACTAAACTATTACGTTGTCACTCTTTTATCTAATATAACTCCCGGATATGGCTCTTGCAGTAGCACTCCTCCCCCAATGCTTCGATCAAGCGCTTCTCTACTTCTATTTTTTCTTTGTGGAATCCAGTGCTCTTCCTTTATTGCTCTTTATTGCTCATAGAGTTCGCGAGCAGCCCTCTCTTCTCCACTAGTTTTCTAAACTTGGTGCATAACAGTCTCCTGAAATTGTAGCCTTTTGGCATCAAATTTCCTCACAGTGCATCTTCGAGGTTTGTCTCCTTGGCTACAACAAGGTAGTCAAGGTCCTTTTGTGGATGTTGGGAAATTTGGCTGTCTATGATGCCATTTCGCGCGTCGCAGAATCAATCAGCCTAAGTGGGTGGACGTGGCTCAAGTGGTCGTCTATTGGCCTCACAATCGGACGGTCCGGGGTTGAATACCAGCCGTGGCCGAAAGTCGTTTTTTCAGGCAACTAAAATCTCGTGAGATGAATCATCATCATCAAGTCAATTTACACTAAAAATGTAGTCTCCCCATTAAATATTGGATGCCACCCATGGAGCGAGGTAACCACTGTGCCCAAACATTTCTCATTCTCTTTCTGTTCCATTTTTGAAAAACTTAACACATGCCTTGGCATCATAAATGTAGTCATACCCACTTGAGTGTAAAGTACTTTAAAAAAAAAAAAAAAAAATTTCGCTCTTGGAGGTGGTGTTATGCAGGCAATACATTTCTAAATGTATGGCCAACGAGGCTCTCTTTTCCTAACTTGGCGTTGAGATCTTAACGTCATGCTTAGGACACTGCTCATAAGTTTGATCAAGGAGCTCGTAGAGACAATCTCTGACAAAGTCGGTCTCTGAAGAGGCGTGAGTCACCTTAATGCGGATTATTGTCTGCTGTTCGTTCACAGTCTTGAAGTTCAAGACTTTTTGTCTAAGTCTTCCACCGCATTCAAATTAGGGCTGTTTTTCTCTCTAAATCAATCACCAAAGTAGATGTCACACTTCTTGGATGGTAGTAATATTCGCGGAACCCCCACTAGTTATTCGGCTGCACGTGTCATATAAAGGGTCCGAACATTCTACGTGCATAGCCGAAAGTTGTTCGATTTTCATTTGTTGTTGTCGTCGTGCACCTTCTGCAGCTTTTCGTTTCACAACATTGAGTGTTTTATGTAGTCAGGCAATTGACCTCGCGATAAACCTTCAGAATAGTCCCAGTATCCCACTATGGGCGCTGCCGTTGGTTGGCTGGAAACTTTTTCGTTGCCATCTCTATTTCGAAGAACCTGATCTCCGAATACGTCGAAATCGCTTGTGACGTAGCGTATGACATCGTCGTTGATTCCATCTTGAGAGTTCCTCCGCCAAATGTCGGCTTTGTGGTTCGTTCCGGTCATGCTGATACACTGAACTCTACAGTTGTGCTTGCGCAGGACCGATTGTTCAGTTGTATTTGCACGGTTAGACTCAGCACACTACGAAAAGATGTTATTGCAGCGACTACACCCTGAATGACTCGAACTGCAACCAACTTCAGACTGCTATAATTTCTAAACCGTTCATGACAGTGAGCTCAAATTTTGACACATGACAGATAATTTTATTATTTACAAGCCTTTTAAACGATTTGCGTCTCAGTTGTGTTGAAAAATTTTTATCCGCGATGGAATTCAAATGTGATAGTGTGATTGCTTTATATTTGGCTGGAAAACCACAAGTAGCTATCGTTGAGCCCTCCAGCACCTCAACGTGAATAAATCATTTGTGTCTCGAACCATAGCTCGTTACCGTGATACTGGCAGCATTGCAAAACGCCATGGAGGTGGTATTAAAAAAACGGCAACATCGGCAGAAATGTTTCGAAAAGTGAAGGCTCGAATTGAGCGAAATCCGCGTCGAAGTGGAAGAAAAATGGCTCATGAGCTCAACATATCGTTGGAACGGATGCAACACATACTGATAAATGCGCTTGGGCCCAAGCCATTGAAGTTCCAAAAAGCAACAGAAAAAAGTTAGAGTCGAAAGGGCGAAGGAGTTGCTACGCTTACACGAAAGTGGTGAGTTGGCGAATTTGGTTTTTTCCGATGAGTCGCCATTTGTTATCGAGCAATATGTCAACAAACAAAATAACCGAGCTTACTTGCCAGAAAGGTCCTTCGAAAATTTACACCTTCGGATGGCCACCAGAAAGCAGGCAGCGCCGATGGCGATGGTTTGGGCCGCCATAACCGCCGATGGTCGCTCTCCGCTCGTATTTTTGGACCGTGGCGTCAAAATTAATGGGATCGTATACCGTGTAACTGTCTTAGAGGCAGTATTGAAGCCTTGGGCAAACAATCATTTCGGTCGGTCGTTTGATTTCTCTGTCTGGGGTATTTTGAAGGCGAAGGTTGGCACTAAAAAAATACCAAAGTTTGGACCACCTCAAACAAGCACTTCGCCGGGAATGGGCCAAAACACCGCAGAGCCACTTGCGTGCGATGCTTTCTTCAGCCGTCTCAAGGCCATTATTCGCGCTAAAGGTGGACATATTGAAAACTACTGATACAATTTGAAAATTGATGTATTTTCCAACATTTTTTGCTTTGGCACAATAAAATTTATCAAAAAATAAAAAAATTATAGCATTTTAAAAAGTTGGAGTTCGAGTAATTCACCCTGTACACTCCTCCTTTCTCAACTGAGACTTGGAACCAGCTTTGACGGAGACCCGTGGGTTCATAAATTAAACTGAATATCTCATCATAGACTTGATATGTAATTAATTTTTATTTTTCTCTTTCAGCGGTTGAAATGATGAAACTTTTCGTTGTAGCTAATACCGTTGTTCTGATTTTAACCAAGGCCTGGCCAAGTATGAAGGAAATTTTTAAATTGTTCGAAGAATGGTGGTTCTACAGAAATTTGCAGTAAAAGAATTTTCCAAAAAGTATACGAATTTTGTTATATAAAATTCCAACCATGGTTGGGCCATTTATGCAAGGAGCCGTCCTTCTGGGTATCATCTACTGGTACTCCAAAGGAATGCTCAACTTGATCAATGAATATTATCGTGCGGAATTCAACAAACACATTCAAAAGGATCAACCTAACAAGACAAATACGGCTGAAGATGAAATTGAAGCTTTGCTAAGATCAGAAGAAGAAATTGAAAATCGAGAGTCACTACTCAGAGGTGACCACTTGGATGGTGGGTTTTGTCCAACAAACCACGAACCGGATACTTGTATTAATAAAATGAATATTAATCGATTTTTGGAATTAATGTTATCGATTTGTTTCGATAACAATAGGCCGGGTATGGTATCTATTGGGATTGGCAGTCATTATGATGGTTGCCAGAAAGGCATTTTAGTTGGGGGAAATAATGATATAAACACTTGACATGGCCTAGAAAAAAATATTAAATTTATTTAAATACTATAATATTTAAAACTATATTTAACAATACTCAATAATACATATACATATAAACTATATAATCATAAATATGTAAGCGTAACTTTAGGTTAATATATATTTTTCCATACAACTTGACAAGCCTTTTAGCAATAGATTAAGAATTTTAAATGTTAGTGGGAAGTAAAAACTATTAATTATTGTTTATCTGGAAAAATAAATCGGTTTGAGGTGAGTTTAAAATGATGTTTATTACTTGTGTTTTGTTAGTCGTAAACTTGAGGAAAAAACTCACGACAATGGATGGGGACGGGTAAGTAGAATGCCTCTGAGAGGCATATGGGACTCATGAAAGCAATTGGTAAGCGCCACAATCAGGACAGATACAATCGCATCATTTCAATGCCAACCTGAAAAGTGCCTGTATGCCAAGGCACTCCTGTCCTGATTTAGTTAGCCTCTTTACCACTTAATCGTTTGATTCCAAAAACCACAGTTCGTATGAGGACACTTGGAGATCTCCTGATCAATCAACCACCAACCAGATTGAGCACATTGCGATCGACGCTAGGCACTCCTCCAGCTTTATGGATGCTCGGAACGGCCAACACCGATGGTTGCCGATTCCCGAACATAGCAAAGTCAAGCTAATACTGTGAGGAAGTTTGACGTTGGACGGCTACAATCGCAAAAGATCGCCAAATCCGATCGAGTCTCCCTTAATCTCTTAAGAGTTCCTATGCCGCCAGCATCAAGTATTGAAGACGAATTCCAACATTACCAAAAAGTCATCAGAGATGTTGTCTTTGATGTACTGGGTTTCACTCGGCCACCACAACGCAACACGTGGTTTGATGACGAGTGACGGAAAGCACATACGGCTAAGCAAGATGTATACGAAACGGCGCTGCATATAAATACTAGAGCTGCTCACGAGCTCTACGAGCAGAAGAGGAGAGGCGAACACCGGCTTCTCAGAAGGAAAAGAAGGCGCATTAGAAGAGCGCGGTCGAGGAAACTTAGAGATGTTACTTCAGGAATGGGATCCGGAAATTTTATCAAAAGGTAAAAATAACATGGCACGGACCTAAACCCCGAACCCCGAAACCTGTAAAGACGAACAAGGGAACGTAGTGGTAAAGTCGCAGTCGATGCTGAGGACTTAGAAAGAGCATTTCTGTAGACTGTACAACGGCGATGACGTACCAAATACCGCTGCCAGGCTGAATGAACCAACCTTGTACCGCGTGAACTCCCTCTCCAGTTGGACGAATCTGGCGTTCTGAGGATCTTCTTCTCGAGAGTCGAGGAGGGTCTTTACATTCCAGAATCCGGCCGTTGATCGTTATCTATAGCCAAAGGTCGCCAACAAAGTATACGTCCGTATCCGAGGCGATTGGTTTCGTTTCGGAGCAAGAATATTTTTTGTTTGCAGCTCGCTGCGATACAGATCTACCGGAACTTGTTCTGTTTTGTGGCTCAGGAGGCTCACTATTTGTCCTCTTTACTTCGTAATATCCTAAGATGCTCCCAGATAGCGAAACAAGGAGGCGTGAAGCAGGGCTTACTAGAAGAGCTGCAAGATGTTTGACTGCAGAGGCTCTTTCTCATTTTTTAACGAACCAAAGAGGCCAATACTAATTATTTGCCAAAACGATGCCGTTCTTCAACATTGTTTGACTGCATGCACATATTATTGAAGTCATCTCAATCAGATTAGCAGTGTTTTGTTTGTAATTCTGCTTGTCCACTGCTCACGCTGTTTTAATTGCCAGGATTGCCGATTCAGGCTGTCGTCGAGGAAGCAGCAGCTCTTTTGTACAACAGTCGATTTCCGTTGTCTTCGTAAGTACTCTCGCGAAAGTCACCTTTTGTTCGGTCCTGCGACAGAATTTCTTGATTACAGAAGGCCTTCATGCGGACTCAGGGAAACAGCTTGAAAGGAATTCATATCAAGGAACTTATACGCAATAGCCAAATTCAGTCCATGCCGCCGGCTTTAGTTTTAGTACCTAATTCCTCGATTTAATCCTCAATACCAACAGCCGTTTCCTCAAGAGTTAAGTTCCGTCCTGTGATAGTACAATCTTTGTTGGTAGTAGCAGATTTGTACCCATTCGGAGTTACTGGTTCTAGACAGATTTATGTCAGAATTATAATTTTTCTTCGTTCTCTTTCGACCTTTCAATATTTTCGGGATTGCAGAAGAGAATGCGCTATTGGCCGCAAGAAGTTTTTTTTTTTTTTTTTATAATCGGCGCGCGCTCAAGGGGTTTTGTACCCTTAAAATGTTAGTACACAGCGCGGGCGAAGGAAATTTAGGGAGGAAGAAAAGACAGGTATCGATGTACATTGTTTTTAAATGTTTGCAAGTTATAACGACCAGGAAACACAGAGGTCGGCAGGGCATTCCATAAGCGAGTTGTACGGCTTAGGAAAGAATCACGATATTTAAGAGTACGTCCGAAAATGGGCTTGAGGGTATACTGATGAGCATTCATAGCAAGACGGGTGTTACGGTTGAAAGTTTGAATGGGCGGAATGCTACTGGCAATTTCAATGGAGCACTGGTGGTGGAAATAGCGATAAAACAAAGTGAGACAGGAGACTTTACGTCGGTGTTCGAGGGTGTCAATTGATTGACTGATTTTAGTATCACCAATTAGTTTTATCGCACGGTTTTGAATCCTATCTAGCAGGTGCAGAGATGTTTTAGGAGCACCTGACCAGATGTGGGCATTGTACTCCAGTTTTGGGCGGATAAATGCCTTATATATTGTGGCCAGATCAGAGGGGGTAAAATATTTCTTACATCGCTTGAGAAAACCTAGACATTTCGCAGCATTTTTGGCGACATCGAATATGTGGTCATTCCAACGTAAGTTGTTACTGATACACATACCGAGAATGGAAAGTTTATCGGTTTCGACGATGCAAGTGCCATTCATGGATAATGGCTGGGTATTTGAATTTCACTTGATTGATTTCCGCTGAAGTGCCCTCTGTACATTATGCGTCCTCCAGCGTTCTGGCTTTCCTCTTACTTTCAATCTTGAAGATGGCCAATAAAGCTGGAAAGAAGGATGTGAATATCCTAAGGTTTGTTCAAATATAGAGGAAAGGATAAATATCTGTCTTTTAAAAGAGAGAGCACGCAGAACTCGTCAGCGAAACAAAAAACTTAATTGTAGCTGGGATATATACTCGTAAAGAGTCAGAAAAGATTCAGTGAATCAGAGTTATTAGCTTCAGTTTTTGTAACTAACTGGTGAAGTTTAGTGCTGCTAGTACTAAAAATATTGACACCAAGCCCAGAAAGCCGAGTATCGTGATTGCCAATCAAAGCAAACATCTTAAAATGTCCGGAGTTTATTTCCCAAAATATCTACTCTTACAACGCATTCAGCCCCTTACGTAGCCGATTTGACCAAATCAAAGTCACAATCATTATCACTCTCAGATTCGCCTTCTTCATCAAACTCTTCTGGCTTTATTTCTTCTCCCAGCGTCTCTACGACTGTAGGCGGCTTTGCATCCAACGGCACTGATGATAGGATATAATCAACCGAATCCAAATCACAAGTCGATTCTTCAGAATCAGAAACTGGCAAAGCTACCGGCTGTTGTGGAAGCAATGAATAATCGAACGGGTACATATTTTGAGAAACCCATTTCGAAGGTTTCACTTCTAACTCGGTCTCCTCTTCGATTTCTTCTTCATCATTTATGGGCTTCCCTTCTGTATCTACTTCTTCTCCTGCCTCTTCACAAGGTCCTAATTTTGCCTTTGTGAAGAGGTGATCCGATTTATAGTAGCCTGTCAGAATATGCTTATCACCAAATGTAAAAACACCTGGTCCTTGAGGATACTTATAATCCCAGTATCCATGGAATTTAAATTTCGGATAATGAACAATACACGGCCCAACTCGAACGCCTTCCTTCCAAGTTCCTTCGAAGGATATTCCTTGATCCTTCCACGAATATATTCCCACTCCGTGACGTTTGCCTTTATACCAAGCTCCATTGTAGGTATCTCCATTGGCATAAGTGTAGATTCCCTGTCCGTGCTTCTGATTCCTTTTCCAATTACCCTCATATACAGTTCCGTCCGGATAGATAAATTTCCCTTGTCCAGATCGTATTCCTGAAATAACAGGATTTTATATGTCTATAAAAGGATACTAGCATATACGCTACCACATCGATAGTTTCCAAGATACCGAGAACCATCGGCAAATACATACAAGCCCCTACCATGTCGTTTACCTCTCCGATACTCTCCATCATATTGGTCTCCATTGGGAAGTATAGCCCAACCTTTTCCGTGGCGTTCGCCCAACTCATTGCGCCCGCCCAAGTATTCCTGGGAAAAAACGACCAAATTATTCCTTTTGTCAGATTTTTCTAGAACAAAAAAAAGATACCCCAATTGGATCAGGCTTGGCTTCAATGTGCTCCCCCAAGCCCTCTTCCATTTCACCATCGTATTCGTCCATTTTTATGGCTGCGATAAAAAGTGATGTAATAAAAATAACAACAGCAAATTATTAACAAATTTTTCGTGTCAGCTTTTGTCTGACAATAAAATAATAAAATGATATTCGCCAGGTAGATTTGATGTTCGTTGGTAGGTGTAGTAGGTCTAGTACAAGTAGGCAAGGTTTCAGGTGCTGAATTACTCACTACGTAACGTAATCGAACGCGATTAGAGGTTTCGCGACACCGAAGATAGTTTCTATCGTGTAAGCTAATATTTAGATAACACGAATGAGTAGTACCTTCAGCAAGGCCTGGAAACCCGGATGGCGATTGATCACGAAACATTTAACCGCTCAAAAAATGCATTGAGTCAGTGAGTCAATCAAGCACTTACTTTGCATCCTCCTGATGGTCACTCCTAACTACCAATATGTATACAGGGTGAGGTTTTTAACTTGAGACATTCAAATCACTCGCGATATCGCGAAAAATGTTTCAGACAAAAGTCACAAGGTTCTGAAGGGGACATAAGATGGTGAACACGAGTTTGACCTTGAGATCCATTTTCAAAGTCAAACGAAGGTCACTTTTGATTTTTCAAATGACAATTCCTGATTTTCATTGCTCAGTCGTATTGCTCGTAGGCTTGTCATTTGTTTTCACATATTGTATTTAGCATAACCTAGAAACAACGACGTGGACGTAGCAGTATTTTGTTTCCTTCGGGGTGATTAATTAGAGTGGGTCCCCTTGCCTCCCACTGTTGAATCATTGAGGGCCCCCGCCCAATTATCAAGGCTTCGCCCATCAATGACGTTGTCTAATAAAAAGCGGGGGTAGATTATTCTAAACTGGTCTTATCGTAAACATCCAGATTTTATTGCATGACTGGATGATACGATTTGACCAGTTACAAGTTGCCGGTCATAGGTCTTGTTGGTAGGCTTGACCACCGGTAGTCCATACCAGGACTTAAATCACGGTACCATGGGAGTCAGGAGCCCCCCGGATTTCGGTCCGGGCCTGACTTGTTAGAGGTAGGCCCCCTTGTGGGAGCGTCATGGTGGCTGTGGTTTAAACCCAAATCGCGGGTACGGGTTTCCTTTTTGGTTTAGCCCATTGTAGAGTTGCAAATAAAGTACTGGGTGATGCGACCCTAAGAGCAGCAAGAGGTTTTAGGTCGGCCTCGACTCATACCAAGGGTGGAATTTTTGCCTCCAACACAGTTCCGAATTGGTATCAAAATTTTTGTGGCGAGCGATAACAAGGCGTATCCTTGCTCCCTATGGGTGTATGGGCACCTCGTAAACATTAAGTCTTACGGCAGGAGGTTTACGTTAAAAATCCAGGTACGTTTTGTTGAATCATTGAATTCTTCCCATTTCGACGAATGCTCGAAAATGTGATCATTCACTTCAATGCACTTGTCTATCCGCGGTCTAAATGAACCAACAGAACTGAGAAGTATTTCTGGCGTAATCTTCCGGCTAACTTCAGTTATTCGTCTTTTCATGACCTCACGTATTGTTGGCTTTTTTCTGTAAACTTCACTTTTTAAGTAGACCCACAAGAAGAAATCAAGTGACGTAAGATCAGGTGATCTAGCAGACCATTGCCTCGGACCCCCTCGTCCGATCCATCGTTGATGGTAAACATTGTTTAATACACCCTGGGCTACTTGGGAATAATGGGCTGGACAACCATCATGTTGAAACCACATTGTTTGTCGCAACTCCAATGGCAGTTCTTCTAGTAATACTGGAAGATGGTCCCGCAAGAAGTTTGTATACTTTTCGCCATTCAAGTTGCCTTCAATAAAATATGGACCTATTAATTTATCCCCAATAATTCCCGCCCCAACATTAACATTCCAAGGGTGCTGGCGTTCAACCAAAAAGTGTTTTCGGTAGCCCAGTAATGCATATTATGTCGATTGACCGTACCGTGATTGGTGAAAGTCGACTCATCAGAGAATAACACCTTGGCGAAGAAAAGGGGGTCTCGTTCAATTTGCTGAAGTGCCCATTGACAAAAGGAAACCCGGTTGTGAAAATCCTCACTAGAAAGTTCTTGATGCATTGAAACATGATAAGGATGGTATTTATGCCGATGTAATATCTTACAGACAGTCGTTTGAGAAATCGCTGATTCACAACTTATTTGACGAGTGCTACGAGTAATGTGAGGATCGTGTGCAACGATCATGCAAAGTCAAACGAAGGTCACTTTTGATTTTTCAAATGACAATTCCTGATTTTCATTGCTTAGTCGTATTCCTCAATGGGGCACACGACTTTGTCTCAAAGGTCTTATTCATTCAGTGCTAGATACCACTGCACTGGCACGCCTAAATCATTAATCGGTTTCCAACGTTGTTAGGGTGTTAGAAGTTCGATATTTGTTTTGAGGAACTGATTATTATTATTAACGTTTTCCAGATTAATAATGCAGGCTATTTCAATTCAAGTGAAAACTGAAATGATATTGATTTATGGAGAAAGTGGAAGGAACATCGATGGTGCTGTTGCTCTTTACGCCCAACGTTTCCCAGACCAGATACGATCGCGCGCTTCCTTTTATCGGGTCATTCAACAATTCACTGGTGAAGGAAGTTTGCAACCAAAGAAAAGGAATCGGTCAGATAGGGTGGCTGTTGAGGACAATGAAATAGCAGTGTTAGCTGCCGTTGCACACGATCCTCACATTACTCGTAGCACTCGCCAAATAAGTTGTGAATCAGCGATTTCTCAAACGACTGTCTGTAAGATATTACATCGGCATAAATACCATCCTTATCATGTTTCAATGCATCAAGAACTTTCTAGTGAGGATTTTCACAACCGGGTTTCCTTTTATCAATGGGCACTTCAGCAAATTGAACGAGACCCCCTTTTCTTCGCCAAGGTGTTATTCTCTGATGAGTCGACTTTCACCAATCACGGTACGGTCAATCGACTTAATATACGAATAAGTCCGTGACTTTTTGAATTTCTGACCTCTTTACTGAAACAGCAACACTGCTCCTGTCAACAGGCATTTGTCAGTTGACTCCTGTCAAAATTTAAACTTGCTGCGTCAGTTAGTTTGTGTTTGACAGCTATTTTTATCAGACTACTCACTAATTTGAGGAGAAAATGGAAAAAAGTGAATTTCGTGTGCTTATTAAGCATTATTTCTTGCGAAAAAAAACCATTACCGAGACCAAGGCTAAGCTTGATAAATACTATGGGGACTCTGCACCATCGATTTCAATGGTAAAAAAGTGGTTTACTGAATTTCGTTGTGGCCGTACAAGCACTGAAGATGCCGAACGTCCTGGACGCCCAGTTGAGGTCTCTACACCCGAAACAATCGAAAAAATTCACGATATGGTGTTGGCCGACCGAAGATTGAAAGTGCGAGAGATTGTGGAAGCCGTAGGGATCTCGCATGGCTCAGTGGTTTCAATTTTGAATGATCACTTGGGCATGAGAAAGCTTTCCGCAAGATGGGTGCCGCGTTTGCTCACAGTCGACCACAAACGCAATCGTGTAACAACTTCACAGGAAGGTTTGGCGTTGTTTAATCGCAATATGGAGGAGTTTTTGCGCCGTTTTGTAACCGTGGACGAAACATGGATCCATCACAACACACCAGAGAACAAACAACAGTCAAAACAGTGGGTTTCTAAGGGTGAATCGGCGCCAAAGAAGGCCAAGGTGGGTTTGTCAGCCAATAAAGTTATGGCGACTGTTTTTTCTGATGCACGCGGGATAATCCACATTGACTACCTTCAAAAGGGAAGAACAATCAATGGGGAATATTATGCCAACTTACTGGACCGATTCAATGACGATTTGAAAAAAAACGACTTCATTTGGCCAAGAAAAAAGTTCTTTTCCACCAAGACAATGCAAGGGTGCACACATGTGCAGTTGCCATGGCAAAAATCCATGAATTGGGCTATGAATTGCTCCCTCATCCACCCTATTCTCCAGATTTGGCTCCGAGCGACTACTTCTTGTTCCCAAACCTGAAGAAATGGCTTGGTGGAAAAAGATTTGACTCCAATGATGAAGTCATCTCGCAAACAAAGGCCTATTTTGAGGACCTCGACAAATCATTTTTTTTGGAAGGGATAAAAAAATTGGAGAAGCGTTGGACAAAGTGTATAGAGCTCAAGGGAGACTACGTTGAAAAATAAAGTTATTTTTTTATCAAAAAATCTGTGTTTTAATCCAAAAGTCACGGACTTATTGTCGAAAACACTTTTTGGTTGCGACAAGTTGAACGCCAGCACCCTTTGAATGTTAATGTTGGGGCGGGAATTATTGGGGATAAATTGATAGGTCCATATTTTATTGAAGGCAACTTGATGGTCTTGCGGGACCATCTTCCAGTATTACTAGAAGAACTGCCATTTGAGTTGCGACAAACAATGTAGTTTCAACATGATGGTTGTCCAGCCCATTATTCCCAAGTAGCCCGGGGCGTATTAAATAACGTTTACCATCAACGATGGATCGGACGAGGGGGTCCGACGCAATGGCCTGCTAGATCACCTGATCTTATGTCACTTGATTTCTTCTTGTGGGGCTACTTAAAAAGTGAAGTTTACAGAAAAAAGCCAACAACACGTGAGGTCATGAAAAGACGAATAACTGAAGTTAGCCGGAAGATTACGCCAGAAATACTTCTCAGTTCTGTTGGTTCATTTAGAGCGCGGATAGACAAGTGTATTGAAGTGAATAATCACATTTTCGAGCATTTGTTGAAATAGTCTCGGGAAATAAACGTCGAAATGGGAAGAATTCAATGATTCAACAGTGGGAGGCAAGGGGACCCACTCTAATTAATCACCCCGAAGGAAACAAAATACTGCTACGTCCACATCGTTGTTTCTAGGTTATGCTAAATGCAATATGTGAAAACAAATGACAAGCCTACGAGCAATACGACTGAGCAATGAAAATCAGGAATTATCATTTGAAAAATCAAAAGTGACCTTCGTTTGACCTTGAAAATGGGTATCAAGGTCAAACTCGTGGTCACCATCTTATGTCCCCTTCAGAACCTTGTGACTTTTGTCTGAAACATTTTTCGCGTTGTATACCCTTAAGTAGCGTGAGTCAACAGATGGTGTGGATGCAATTTTAGTCGGGGAGTCTCGTTTTCCAGGCATTTTTGTTGTTCCAAGTTATTGGGTCTACAAGTAAGTTTAATTTTTGGTGGGGGCTGAGGCCCCCATTTATTGGCTTAATACAAGCTTAATCTAACTTAAAAACTAACAGAAAGACTTAAGAGCTAGTGACCAAGGAAGTGATGGAGGAGATCTTGTTTGAGACGAGGAGTGCTCAGGTGGAAATGAAAAAGGGAGAGGTTCGAGTTGACCTTTCGGAGCATTCGGGAGATAGGTTCGTTGGAGCCATAAGAGGTGCGGTGGACCGGTAGATAGAAGAGACGAGGACAACGTAGATTGCGGGGGTTGGTATTGAAGGAAATGGAGTTCAAAATGGATGCACAGTCGATGGAACCTGAGAGAAGACGATGAATGAAAAGAACGTCAGCAATATTCCTACGTTCTTCTAACGAATTCATATTTAGAAGTTTGAGGCGGTCTTGATAGGGAGGTAAGATTATAGGGTCGTTCCATGGCAGGCCACGGAGGGCAAATCGGAGGAATCGACGTTGAATACCCTCGATTCGGGAAACATGAACCCGGTGAAAGGGGGACCAAGCTTGACTGGCATACTCAAGCAGGGGGCGAACAAAGGTAATATAGAGAGATCTGGTTACATACGGGTTGGAAAATTCCTTGGACCACCGTTTAATAAAGCCAAGTGATGAGTTGGCTTTGAGGATCATCTTATCGATATGTGAACGGAAATTAAGCTCACAGTCGAATAATATGCCAAGGTCTTGAAAAGACTGAACCAGGGGAATTGGTTGACCATGGAGAAAATAAAGTCGGGGGGGAGACGGGTTGTATTTACGTGAGAAGGTTATAAATTGACATTTGGCTATATTAAGTTCTAGGCAGTTTTTGAGGCACCAGATTGAAAACCGATCAAGGTCTTCTTGAAGAAGGGCAGAGTCCTGGGGAGAGGAAATAGATTTAAAAAATTTTGTGTCGTCAGCGTAAAGGGAGAGGGAGGAGTGCTTAATGACACTCTCAACATCGTTGATAGTAAGAATGAAGAGAAGAGGGCCAAGATGACTGCCTTGTGGAACTCCAGATGAGGCCAGGAATGGAACAGAAAGGGCGGCCGAACACTATAATATCGGTTTACCAGGTAAGAAGAAATCCATTTTAAAAAGAGCGGCTCAAAGCCGAGAGCAGACAATTTGAAAAGGATCAATTTATGAGATATCTTATCAAATGCTTTAGTGAAATCTGTTGCGATAACATCGATTTCTTTGCCATTTTCTAAGGCTGAGAGTGCAAAAGACACGAATTCAACTAGATTTGTGGTAGTTGATCCACCTCTTAAAAAACCATGTTGTCGGGGTGAAATAAAAGACTTGCATTTGAAGCTTAACGCTTCGTATAAAATGCTTTCAAGGAGTTTGGGTATATGAGAGAGTTTAGCAATGGGACGATAATTGGTAACTTCATGCTTAGATCCCTTTTTGTGTATTGGGATTATAAAAGAGGTCTTCCAAATCTGGGGAAATTCACCCTGTGTGAGCGATAGACGAAAAAGGTAGGAAAGGGGTAGAGACAGGTTGGAAGAGCATTTCTTAAGAAACATGGCGGGGAGTCCGTCTGGGCCAGGTATAAATTCATCCTTAAGATTTTGTAACTTTTCTTCAATAACTGCAGGATCGAAATTTTGAGTGAGAAAGGGACCAATAGAGAAATTTGGTAGATCATTGAAGTAAGAGGGATCTGGTACGAAGGAGTTGTTGGCAAATGATTGCGAGAAAAATGTAGCAAAAAAGTTGGCGATGGTAGGAGGATCACATGAAGTTTTGGTTTCGAAAGCGAGGGAGGAAGGATAACCATCGGTCTTACTTTTGCAATTGACAAATTGAAAAAAGGACTTGGGGTCATTTATGAGATTGGTTTGCGCACTATTCAGGTAGCGCTGATAGAGAGAGTTATAGAGTTCAATGAAATGAAGATATGTACCTAGATAATTTGAATAGTCGGAAGAAGAGTGGGTGCGAAGGAATACCGCCCATAACTTGTTTCTTTTGTTTCGCAGAGAGCGAAGTCTACGATTATACCAAGGAGGGGATGTAGAAGAAGTTTTATGGCGGGTGTAAGGCACATAAAGGGAGATGGATTTGAATTTTTCTCTGTAAAAAATGGAGAGGGCATCAACCAGAGATAGATTGGTAAAGAAGCACTGCTTAGATAGGTATTAATTTTACGGAAATTAGCTTTATGAAAATTGTAAGAAAATAGAACTGCGGGGGGAGGCGACTGAAGGGGAGAGTTGTGGAAAAATGAGAGAAGAAGTGGAGGATGAAAGTTATCAATAGTTGAAAGAGATAGGGGACAACACGATACTGAGGAGTTGATGGGATCAGTTGTGAAGATAAGGTCTAATTGCCTTTCCATATAGTTGGAAACGCCACTGACTTGGCATAGACTAGAGTCTGTTAGCCGATCTAAGAATAGGCATTCCTTAGTAGAAATGGGATTGGAAGCGATGAAAAAAGATAGGTCTTCAGATGGAGTCCACTTCAGCTGAGGCAGATTAAAATCGCCGAAGATAATGATATCATCAAGCGATTCTGATAAGTCGATCAAATTGTCAATTGCTGCAATAGCAAGTTGGTAGGATTCAATAGGTTGCGCCGGAAGAATGTAACAACACATAACGTACCAGCATCTGCGAGTGAGGGTTATTTTAACCGACACAAAGTCGAGCTTAGGAGAGGATGATGTTGCAACGAGAGAGGAGTCCAAGCTGTTGTGAATAGCCAGTAGGACACCTCGACAAGGGGATTCAATCAAGGGGGGTGCGCGATCATCATCCCGAAAAACATTAAAAGAAGGAGGGAATAACTCCTGGTTTTTTATGTTGGGGATAAGATTAGTTTCGGTCAGAGCATAGATATCAAATGGGAGAGCATGAGATTGGCGCTTATCAGAGCTGGCGCCACCAGTGGATCCCGAGCAGAAATGTCAGACCCCATGTGTTTTATTTGTAGGTTTTGTATCTGTCAACAACTTTGCAGCGTTATATTTGAGCAGTTCTATTGGTGTCGTACATTTTATCGAGCAAAATCATGGCTAGTTTCCAGCCAAATAAACATCATTCGCGGGAAGCGCTGCTTTTATTCTTTAATATGAAGAAAAGTGCGGCTGAGGCCTATCGTTTGCTTTCGGAAACTTATGGGGCGGAATGGACTGGTGAATCGACATGCCGCGAGTGGTTCAAACGGTTCAAAAGTGGTGATTTTGGAGTTGAAGACAAAGATCGCCCCGGAAAGCCGAAAAGTTTTGAAGACGAGGAATTGGACGCTTTACTGGATGAAAATCTGTGTCAGATTCAAGAAAAACTTGCTGCATCATTGGGCGTCACGCAACAAGCCGTTTCCCTGCTCCAAAAGGCACTGGGATTTATTCAAAAGGTTGGAAACTGAGTGCCGTACGAATTGAAGCCAAGAGACGTCGAACGCGGTAATGCGGTATAAAAATAAATCATTTTTGCATCGTATTGTCACTGGTGATGAGAAATGGATTTATTATGATAATCCTAAACGTAGAAAATCGTATACAAAGCCTGGCGAGCCCGCCCAATCGACGCCGAAACGAAATATTCACGTGAATAAGGTCACGCTCTGCATATGGTGGGATCAAAAGGCTGTCGTATACTACGAACTGCTTCCGAGTGGTGAAACCATCAAAGGACCATTATATCGAACCCAATTAATTTGTTTGAAGCGGGCATTAAAAGAAAAACGACCAGAATATGAGACCAGGCATGAGTCCGTCATTTTTCATCACGACAACGCTCGGCCACATGTTGCGGTTTCGGTGAAAAACTATTTGGGAAATAGTGGATGGGAAATTCTGCCTCACCCGCCTTATAGTCCAGACTTGGCACCATCTGACTACCACTTGTTTCGTTCGATGCAGAACACTCTTACGGGAATACGCTTCGGCTCAGTAGAGGAAATCAAAAATTGGTTCGATACGTTCGTGGGCTCGAAAGACGAGAAATTTTTTTGGTCCGGAATTCATAAATTGCCAGAAAGATGGGGGAAAGTTGTAGCTTCCGATGGACTGGATACTTTGAATAAAGCATTGTAACTATGTTTTCATAATAAAACTTCAAATTTTGGAAAAAAAACCCTGGAAACTTACTTGTAGACCCAATATGATGAAAATGGTCGCTCTGTGAAAGTTACCGTTGGGATTCTAAAAAGTCAGAATGTGTTGAACTATCATGAATTTTGTAGTCTGTCATGGTGGAGTTTATATTATCTTTGGAATACTAACTACACAATGTACTTACTGGGGATCTGTGCGTCTATTGATTAGGACTCTGCTGTTTGCCTTATAACCGGGTGTGAGTCAGCAGCGCAACAATCAAGTCCGTAGCGTAGTGCTTGCCTGACCACCCAGTGGTAACAACATGAGTAGATCCTTATGCGTACAGACTTAAATTGCAAATGAGTGCTAGACAAGTAGCGTAATACTCACATATGCCGTCATAGGGTTCACAACAAATGATATCAAAAATGTAACGAAGCAGCTATTGGACACAGAGGACATTTCACTGTTGACGGTCTTGGAATACGATTAAAGTTCTTCGGCCTTGCGCGTGGAATGTTCGGACCCTTAACAGACTGCGTTGATGCTGATTCACCTTCAGACAAAAACTAAGGGAACAAGTCTTGAGCTTCAGGGATGTAAGCGAACGCCTGACGACTATTTGGATAAAGACTAAATTCGGTAATATAAACTTAATAAACGCCCACACTCCGGCAAAGGAGACGGATGACCTTACCAAAGCTGCTCGACAAAACCTATGACGAGGAAATTCGTCTATGCCATTTTAGTACTAAGCTAGGCAAGGAGTATATCTTTGGTAGTTCAGTGGAGAAGTGCAGACTTCACGCCATCACCTATGAAAACGGACACAGGCTTATTGATTTTGCAGCACATTGATAGACAGTATAGGTTTCTTCGTAAAAGAACTTGGCTGCCGCCTGATTGACAAACTGTCAATCAAATTGATCACATTAAGATCGACGGAAAGTACTTCTTCAGTGAGGAACTAACATCAACTCGCACCATTATGAGTATCTTGTTATAGCCAAGATATGCTGACATCTGTAACAGCCCAATGCCAGCTGTGAGGGATTTCATTGTCGAACGGATGCAATCGCAAGAGAGCGACAGGGCCTTTTCCAATCGAGTCTCAAACGTAGAAGATTAGTGGCATCATTGCAAAAGATGTACTGGGTTTCAACTCACCCTTACAACGACACCCCTGGTTTGATGACGATTTCACACAAGGCTCTGCAAAAAAGATTGAGAAGGGCAGTAAAGAAGAACAGATCACGAAAAACACTCGATCAAAGCCTCAGAGAGGTCTTATCAGAAGAATGAAGTTCGGAAATTTTACCAAAAAATTAAACAAACATGCCACAGTTGTCAAGCTCGCCAAGAATGGAAAAATAAATCTCATAGTGGAGCCACAGTCGGTGCTGAGAATCTGGAAAGATTATTTCTGCACGTTGTTAAACTATGATGACGAAGAGTATCCCACCGTTTAACAGAATGAACCATTCAACTTGGCCGATTATAGACAACATATCGGATCTGGATGAAGTCCAGATAGCAGTATCAAAAGCTTTAATACCTTAAAAGCAGTAGCTGATGATTGGATACGGACTACACATCAATTCATCTCTAAAATATACGTCGGCGAAAGTATGCCCAGCGAATGGAAAATCAGGATTGTTTGTCCGATCCTAGAGAATGGATGAACATAAAACCTGTCCGTGGTATTAAGACCCTTCGTCAACATTCTGATCGGTCCCTATCGGTGCGGTTTTAGGCCAGGAAAGTCCATCATAGATGAAATTTTCACAATACGGCAGATCTAGGAAAAGTCCTATGATAAACAACATCTCTTCATTGATTTCAAAGCCACTTATGACAATGTTTATACAGAGCCGTGCTTATTCTTAGCTTCCCACATAAGCCCATTCGAGTGTTGAGAATGAACGATGCTCCGTCAATGTTAGTGATGACAAAACTGAGGCTTTCAATGACAGAAAAGGACTTAACATCATTCCTGAAAGAATTGTCTGGAACTCGCAAAGTTAACTGTAGAGGCACCATCTTTCAAAGTCTGCTTAGTTACTCGCATACGCATACGATGGGTTTATCGTTTAATAAATGGAAAACGAAGTAACATATGTATATGATGTCAACAAAGATGGACACGCAATATTGACATCTAGGGCAATATATCACGACAGACAGCTACAACTACCTCGGCTCCGCTTTCAACTTCTACAGCGACACTAGCGCGGAAATCATGCGAAGAATCACTCTTGCTAATCGTTGCTTTTTTGGGCCGTTTCTTGACCAACCAAAAAGGCTTTATGCAAGAAACATATCACTCCTGTACAGAGATGCCGACTTCGTCAGAAAACTCGGATAATCCGGGTTAGATACCACGGTTACCTTCGGCGCATGGACATCAGCGTCCCGGCACAGAAAATTTTTGACTTCAATTCAGAGGAACAACGCAGTAGAAGGCAACCTCATCTTGCATAAGCCCTAAACTGGACAGCAATCCGACTTTTAACGAGTTTGATACATTGTCTTACTCCATTCAAGGAAGTGTGTCTCTGTATCCCCATAATGAAATTGCTATTACGGGCAATTTTAATACACAGAATTTTGGGTAGCATCGACATTCTGGACATACAACACTGGAATGAATGTGTGTTGAGGTCTTCGCTGAGGACAACATCTCGCTCCAGGTTGTACTTAAGTGAGCCCACACGAATACTAGACGTTGATAGTCATACCACCAACACCCTGGGCTTGTTTATAACTTCTTACCCTGACAAGCACTAGGCCAATGTGCTATCTTCTCTAGGCTCGTTGAACCAATCTGTCATATCAGTCGTATGGTACGAAAGGAAAAGGTATGGTACGACTCGAGCTGTAAAGAGGCTGCCAGGGTTAGAGAAATGTTTTTTCGGTCCTGTAAAACCGAACCTACAGAGGAAAACCGAAAAAAGTTTAAGCGAGCCCGGAACGACCAAAAACTGGGAAAAGAAACACTACAATGTCCAAAAGATAAACGCTCATTTATAAATAACATCCCAGATGTCTCTCTTTGGACAAGGCCAATCTTTTACTGCACACTTTGCGGCCAGCTCAAAACTTCCAGGTTGTGCCTTGTCTCCGCCTACCCTTGACTGCGTCGAATCTTCAATAGGACGAATTCACTTTCGCACTCGTGTAACAGCCAGAGTACTTAAAGATTTTAACATTGTGTATAAATCCACTGGTCCAGATGGTATATCTTCCCTTCTTCCACGATGGCAAAACCACTGCGTAAGCTTTTTCATCAATCCTACTCTTTAGGACTCTTTCCGAGCAGATATAAAACAGCATTTGTCCAGCCCGTCCCTAAAAAAGGCGAATCTTCTTCTCTCTCCTCCTACAGACTCATTGCACTTACGTCCCTTCTTTCTAAGGTCTTGGAAACGCTGATAAACGGTCAGCTCATGAAATATCTCGAAACACGAAAACTTCTCAATGACCGGCAATATGGTTTTCGTAGCAACAGGTCCACTGGTGATTTGACGGTATGTCTCATCGAAAAGTGGAACCAAAGCGTAAATCAATCATGCGAAAGCAAAATAGTTGCACTTGGTATTTTTAAGTCATTTGACAAGGTTTGACATGCGTGCAATTTGGGATCGACGAATCTCTTCTTCAATTAATTAAAAATTACCTTTCGGAACGTTCAATTCAAGTTGCCTTGAATGGTTTCAAGTCTGGTGTACCCCAGGGCTCCGTTCTATCTCCGACAATCTTTTTAATTTTCATCAATGATTTCATCACGCGCAATTGAGCAGAACTGCAACGATAAGGGTGCTATGTATTAGTGTCTTTAGTATCTCTTGGCGTTGATTGGCAAGAATAACTCTTCGTTTGATTTCAGGTGAGCTGTCATTGTCAGAGTTAAAAGTTGAGCCGAGATAGACAAAATGCCTATAAGTCGAAACTGTCTATTGCGACATTCTGTCCGAGTCGTTGATATTGTGCGTCCTTTCTTGTTGGCAGCATATACTTGGTTTTGCCTTTTTCGCCTCTTAACTCATTTTTCTCGATTCTGTTCCAATTCTTATAAATGCCTCAGGTCCAGCCCGATGTATACTACCAATGATATCAATCTCACAGAGTTTTGGTAAATTAACCCTATGGTGCGAATATCGCGCAACCATAATTTCAAAGAAACAACATGACATCGTATTAAACTGTCTAAACCGCTTTTTCGCATCACTGTTCTTGGTGAGATTGCTTCCAATCTTTATGACGCAGCTAGCGTTCTGCACAACCTGACGAGTTTGGCAGAGATTCCAACACTAGACATGGTTCTCTCTAGGTAGTCTCTCAAGATGCTATCATATACACCCTTAAAACCGATAAATCGGTGGTGAATATCGATTTTGACTTCTTAGGCTTTCTCTAGGATCTGCCATAATATGTCTAACCCGGCCTGAAATCGCACTGTCAGGGGCCAATCAGATCGTTGACAAATGATTTCAAGCGTTCACACAGTATTTTAAAGAAGAGCTTTTATGCAATGAATAGCAGACTGATGCCTCTACAGTTGGGGCAGTAGATGGTTTTATGTCTGTTGAAACGGTATACTTTCTTCCGATCAAATTTTGGAAATGCGATGGTATAGGCCCTTTATTAAGCCATTTCCTGCTACCTTAAATACCTCGGCAAGTAGATTGTTGGATGCCACAGTCTTGTTATTAAATTTAGATATTGCTTTCCTTACTTCATTTTGGCCCCGGGGACGGAAGTCTTAGCTTTCATCGCCCAGGATTAAATGTTCGTTCTGTTTGACAATAGAATTCGGTAGCCTTCGCTGTTTGACAATCTAGAAAAGCGTTGATGTCCATAATCTCATCACCGAGATTTTTCTTGTTCATCACTTGAGGTTCCTGTTCGGGTCTTGTCAATTGAAACCTTCCATTCTTCTTTGGTTAAGCTTCCACATCTTTGCTTCCTCTATCACATGCTCTCTGCTTTGCTCGTAGAGTGCATAAGCAGCTCTCATTTTTTATGCAGCGCCGCTACATAGTTGAGCTGTTTTCCTGCACGCTTTAAGTAAAGGCTGACCAGATAAGAACGATAGGAAAACAATTCAAATAAAACAACAATGGTGTGAGACATACATAATATTAATTCTGGCTGATTGATTTTACATTCATGCCATTATTTGTGGAATAGCACATCATTCAAATGGCAGCCTCGCCTTCGCTGGCAGTACTTCAAGGGGTTGTCTAATTTTTAATGACTCGGTCCAATATGTGCGGCGTTATTCCAGCAATAGCGTGTCGAATGCTGGAATCGAGCTCGTCCAAAGTGGTTGGCCTGTTAGCGTAGACTAAGGACTTGACGTAGCCCAAGAGAAAATAATCGAGTGGCGTCAAATCGCATGATCGCGGCGGGCAATTGATGAACGCTCGCCGTGAAATTTCCCAGTCACCAAATTTCTCCTTCACAACTTTCAGAGTTGCGTCGCTTATATGGCATGAAATGCCGTCTTGTTGAAACCACAGCTCGTTTGAGCTAACGATGAAGCGTGGAAGACTGTTTACGTCTATATTCTTTAGATCGTTAAGGTTATTGTAGAAAAAAGTTCCTAAGCGAAATTTTCTACTCTGGGAGAGAGCTGGACATGTACAAAGTAGGTGGAGGATTGTCTCTTCTTCCTCCTCGTCCATGCAGCCTCTGCAAGAATCGTTTGTAAAAGCGCCAAGCCTTCTTGCATGCTTGCCTATAAGGCAGTTTTCAGTGAAGACACCTAGATGGCCCTGAGATGATTCCTATTTAGAAGGATCAGACTTTTAGAGCGATTCAGATCTAGCTTTGGCCAGATCTCTTTAGTCGCCAGACATGTTGGTCCAACAGTCCACCCAAGGTCTGTTTTTTTATTGTTTGCACGTAGCGATTGGTATACCGATGCTACCCTATTCCGGTAGAATACGTAGAGTGGTTCCAATTTTAGCGAGTTTATCGCTGGAATGTCTCTGTGGCTCGGGACCCAGCAAAGGTGAAATTTGAACTGCTATGCCATCTCCATAAGATGTAATCAGCATTCAAGGGTGGTTTTAGAATTTAATGAGACTGAGTCCAGGGACTTGATAGCGGCCTGACTATCCGAAAAGATGCGGATATCCTTTGCAGATATCATTTCTGTTGCCGGAGGACAGAGCTTCTTTAATCTCCAAAATTTCCGCCTGGAACACGCTACAGTGATTTGGAAGACGGAAAGAGAGGCTTAGATTTAGAAAAAACACCGCCACCAACCCCGCTATCGGTCTTAGATCCATCTGTGTAGAAGTGGATTAACTTGTCCTCCCTGAAATCATCTTCCTTCCAGAAGGATCTAGAGGGCAAGCTTACATGAATGTTAGCGTGGCCAAATGAATTAGTGGACACACTATGCAGTCGCTTTAAGACGAATAGCTGAAGTCGCAGCTACTTGCCTGCTGAAGATATCGAGGGGTGTCAAGTGAAACAGAATGTCTAATGCCGCAGAGGGAGTAGACCGTAAGACTCCGCTTATGCATACATATGCTGTTCTTTGGACAACGCTTAGTTTGCTGCAGGTGACTACATTGTCTAAGGCGTCCACCAGACAAAAATCTCTTAGGTGGGTATCGGTCTTATGACCGAAATGTATCGCCAGTGGATTATGCCAGGTTGAAGGCCCCATTTATTCCCAATGGCTTTTTTGCAAGAGAATAAAGCTACTCTAGCTTTATTGACTCTTTCTTGAATGCTAGGTTTCCAGTTTAGTTTCCTATCAAAAATGAAATCCAGATATTTTGCTGTATCGGAAAAGACTAAACTGGAGAAGGTTCTAAAATCTGAATTTTGTATTTCCTAGAATAGATGACAAGATTAGTTTTATTGGGGTTAATCTGTTAAGATTTAGTTGAAGGAGTTCTTTAATGGTATTAAGATGCTCACCTGAGACCGCTATAGCAACGTCATCCGCATAGGCAATCACTCTGCTATCAACCGCTTCCAGGTATATCAGCAGTTCATTAACCACTAAGTTCCAGAGAAGGGAAGAAAGGACACCGCCTTGCGGCGTACCTCTGCTGACACATCTTTTAGCAGAAGTTCCACCCAGTTTGGAGTTGATTATCCTGCTATTTAGGGTCGTTCGATGTGGTTATTCATTGCCTGCAGAGTCGTTTCCGCCGTCTTTCCTTTACAGTAGCTATGTTGAGCCGTTGACAAAAGTCGTTTTCGAGTGTTCAGAAGGAAAGATGATAGACTTATAGGTCTGAGGTCCTTTGAGACAACAAGAAAACATTTTCCGGTATGGGGAATCAAAACTACCTACATTTGCTTCTCTCCATGACAGTGAAATGTGGATCAATTCTACACAGCTCCTCATGATATTGCCTAGCGTTGGCAAGATGATATCTGAGGACATTTGTAGCTCGGCAGGTATTATACTGCTCGGACCAGCAGACTTGTATGGTTGGAAGCTATGCAGCGCCCAGTGCAGTTTGGCTCTTGTAATCAAACCATGAATTTTGGACACGGTTGCAGTAGTTCTGTTTGGGTTACTACTGACCGCGAATAGGCATCTACCTGGAAAGTGGGTGTCCAGCAGCAGGTGGAGTGATTCATCACTTGAGGTTGTCTAAGAGCCATCGGTTTTTTTCATACAGCTAGGCATCATAAGATTTGTAGAGAGGATTTTTCTTAGCCGTGAGGCCTCAAAGGTTTCTGTAATTTTGTCACAGAATGATCTCCAGGATTGTTGCTTTGCCTTCCTCAGTTCTTTTTTATATATTTTGAGGGATTCTATGTATGAGTCTGAGTCAGTCACTTTTCTTGTGCTTTTTGATACGTTGAAAAGTTTTCTGCAAGTGTTTGTGAGCAGTGTGGCTTTTTCTTGCCCCTAGGTTGAATAAGAGGGCAGGAAGCGGCCATAGCCTGATTGAGAGCCAGAGTGAATTCCTTGACTTTCATGTCAAGCTCGTTGGTGTCGCGCGGGGGAAATGAGAGTTCAGAGGATAGCGTTTCTGACAGTATTCCTCTGTATTTTGGCCAATCAGTTTTCCGATAAATCCGGAATGGTGGTTGGCTGGGAGGAGCATCACTCAGACTGAATTGGATTTATCTGTGGTCTGAAAATTTGTGTTCAGATGATACCATCCAGTTCGTTAGCATTTGAGTGATGTAGTCGGAGACAAGAGTCATATCTAGCACTTCCTGTCGGTTTCTTCTTATAAAAGTGGGCTCATTGCCAATGTTGCAAGCAATGAGGTTAGTACTTATAATATAATCAAAAAGTGATGTCGGTACTGCCCCATACCGATGATGAGGCCAGTTTTTTGCTTTCCAGCTTCCAGTACCACCCTTTCTAGGTTATCACCAGGGAGAGGGCAAACATGATCGGAGCGGAGCGGAGCGTATATAGGTGTCCAAGTGCATGAACCACGCCTTCAATGATCCATGGTTCCTGGATTAGTATAATATCTTCTGCGTTTTTGGACAGACGCAGAATAAGTGCGGCTGAAGCCTTTTTTGAGTGATGGAGATTAATCTGGAGAACTTTTTTTTTTATTTTTTTTTATTTATTTTCATTATTTCATTTTATAAATTTAATACAATATATTACAATTATTATATTTGGTATAGTTAGGGACATTTTATTGACCAAGGCCAAGTCGCGAATGTACCATTATTGTTCAATGGGGAAAATGTATGTAAAAATAAACAAATTCAATAGAAAGCTAAGTGCAACAATTTAAGAATTATGTGTAAAAAGAAAGAATTGTAAAATTATTAACTAAATAAGAAATTGATCTACTGTACAATGATCGTAAACAAAAAGCCAAGTTATGACATTTTTTAAGAACGAAGATTGCCTTCTTTCGCATCTAATACTTTCCGGTAACTTATTAAATAAACGAGGAGCAATGACCGTGAAAAAACGAGAAAAAAGTGCTTTATTGATTCTAGGTAAGGCTACAAAATTCATGGAATTAGCTCGCAAGTTAAGATTGCCATACAATCTAGCGACGTTATACCCAGAATTCTGGAAAAATATTTTCAAGACTTTATAGTAGTAAAGGTGTCTTAAGGGTAGTATTTTAAGTTCCTTGAATAATCCAAAACTGGGGGTTGTGCGATTAACTTTGCAGATTAATCTTAAGCACTGTTTTTGGTTAACTAGCAAGGGTTGTATTTTGTTGAAATGTGTACCGCCCCAACAGGCTATACCGTACTGCAGCTTGGATTTAAAAAGACCATTATATACCAATTTTAAAATATCGGATCCGCAATATATACTAAGGTGATAAAGCTGTCTTACTACTAAGTTAAAGTATTGTTTTAAATGCAGGGTATGTTCTCTCCAACTAAGCTTTGAGTCTAAAATAACCCCTAAGTATTTGAAACATTCGACACGTTCAATAGCGAAGCAATCTATCGAGCAGCTAACATCGGTATTGTAGGTTGATACGCCTTGATTATGAGGACAAACAATTCTTAGATTAAATTTAAAACAATTTGGTGAGTGATATTGTAAAGAAAAGTTATCAGTCAATTTTCCCTTAATTTTAAAAATCATGTATTTTGTTTTGTTACTAATTGCTAGTTTATGCCGGTCAAACCATCTACGAAGCAAATCTAAGTCAAAGTTAATGCTTGCATTGACATCAAAGAGGTTATAACAAGAGTAAGTTAGAGCTGTATCATCTGCGAACGCGGTGATTTTTCCTTTAAAAGGCTGGATAAATAAGGAGTTGACGTAAATTAAAAACAGTATCAGACCCAGGACAGAACCTTGTGGTACGCCTAAATTTATTGTTTTCTGTGAGCTCATACAACCTTTTACTCTGACCATTTGTTTACGGTTCTACAAATAAGACGAAAACCATGTATAAATAAAACCTCTAAAGCCTGCATCGTACAATTTACTGAGTAGAAGCGAATGGTCCACCATGTCAGAAGCCTTTGAGATATCTATAAATAACGTTGCAGCAATTTTAGTGTCATTTACGCTGTTATAAATTTCTCCGCAAAGTTTTAATAAGGCATCTTCAGTTGATCTTCCGCTCCTAAACAGGAAGGTGCTGAAACACAACAATTGGAAAAACTATCACTGCTATCTGGTCACCTATTACCATATGGTATATCAAATTAGGCGTTTGCTAGCTCTCATCCGGTGAAACGTAGCGTATCAATTTGGACATTTGGACTGATCTTTAGCACTTAATGAAGTTTGTAAGAGCAGTGACGAGAGGTTGAAGGATACAGGATCGGCAAAGAATCCGAGGGTTTGCTGAGATTGCAGCCGTTCAACGTTAAATTTCTTCAGAGTATTTCTCCGTTGTTGTTGCGTCTAAGATATCCGTAGGCATACATACATGATCAGTTATCAATTCGGTTAACTGTTCTATGACCAACTGACCGGTGTCTTCCTTTACGAATATTGAGGTGAGGAAACCGATATAAATTTAATATTTGGGACTGAGCGATCATGATTTTTTCAAAGCCACGCCAAAACATGGTAACCAAAAAGAGAAGGTATCGACGTTCCTTATCAAATCAAGGTCTTCACAATGATTGTCAAGTCTTATCTATTTCATTTTCGTGAAGCTTACGATCAATTTCATAATTAGATATGACTACTCGTATGATTCAGACGAACAATACATGCATCTGTTTATAAATCTCCAGGCAATTAAATTAAGGCTTCGACTAACTCCGTCTTTATCGTTTGAAAATATTTAATTGGCCTTGGCTTGACACGGAAGTTCTCAAGTCCAGTGTGAGTTTTCCACTTTCCTGTAATCCCCTTATCACATTATAAAGGTTCCAATTCAAACAAATTTTATCATAAAGAAGAAAACAACAAACCTTCAACTATTGTAACAATATCCACCTTCTTCGGAGGTTCTGTAAGAAAGAAAAAAAAAAAGCACAAAACTGATAATTTAATTTGCCACAAATAACCGTTATCTGCTAAAATCAATTGCCCCATAAAAATAAAAGTTCTTGAATCGTTCTATCTTCAGTCATCAAAGCGCTAAAATTTTGATATCGAATTTGGCGTTTCCCATCAGTGGCCAGCAACCAGAAAAACAAAAAAACGAAAAAAACTTATCCGCAATGCATTATCGAAAAGTAATTTCCGATAACGGTATTTACTCAAACTAGCCTTTATAAATTTTTTTCAGAAAAAAAAAAAAAAAACAAAATAAAGCAAACATCAGTTGGTAATAAAATAATTATCTGCAAAAGGCCAGGCCTGGGCAGGTGCAAGTAAATTTCTAACTTTTGCAACTAAAGCAAAGCACCAGCGCCAATTTCCAACATAAACTGCACCCACGAGCAAAGTTCAAAACGCCATGTCGGTTTCTGATAAGGCTTGCTACAGAATTTTGGAATAGAATTGGAATACTTAGAATTCATCTTCGTTGCGAGTTGATAGATAAGCGTATTATACGGATGAAGTGTCTCAGACCTGGTGAGTAATCGCTGATTACAGACAAATGACAAAAGCGTTTCTGGATTTCATTATTCGTTAGATACTTTTGCTGTTTAAAATTGCATAATACTAAGGACTGAAACGAATAAAATCTGTAAATTATAATACGGGCTATACTTCCAATGCGTAAAAATCGCAATCCCATTTTGTACCCAAATTAGCCTGTATATTCTCTAGTTTCAGTTTGTTATTGATTTTAGTTCGGTGCGGTTTAAAATATTTATAAAATATGAGTCAAGAGGAACGCCGTAAAAAGATCATCGACAAATGGCTCGAAAATACTTAGCGTCCAAACCATTTCATCGCAAAAAATTTAAACATAGCACGCAGTACAGTGGATTCTGTTATTAAACGATATTTGGAGACGTTGACAGTTAAGCGAAAACAGAAAAGTGGAGCTAAGAGTGGAGCACATGATACAAATTTGGACAGGAAAATAGTGGGTACCATCGTAAAAAACCGGACTATGTCATCCAGAGATGTTGCTCGGAAATGTAATACCAACCAAACAATGGTACAAAGATCTAAAAAACGTAACGATCTAAAAACACGTTAAATACAAAAAATACCAAAAGTTACTGAAAAGCAAAAAAAAAGTCATAAAAACACGAGCCCGAAAGCTATACGAGTTGATCGGCAACAAGAAAGCGTGCTTGGTTTTGGATGATGAAACTTATGTCAAAGCCGACTTTACTACTCTTCCAGGTGCGCAGTTTTACAACTCGTTTGAAGCTGAGATTCTTCCGCAGTCAACAACATCGATTGGGATGGAAAAATTCGGGTCAAAATATCTCGTTTGGCACGTCATTTACCAATGTGGACACAGAAGTTCATCGTTTATTCCAACGGGAACAATTAACGGAGAAGTGTACATTAACGAGTGCCTAAAAACCGGTTGATTCCTTTCTTAAGCAAACACGAGGGTTCAACATTATTTTGGCCAAATTTAGCTTCAGCTCACTATGCTCATGCGACGTTGAGCTTTCTTGTTGCTAAAAATGTCGACTTTGTCCCGAACGACATGAATCCACCCAATGTTCCACAGTGCCGTCCCATTGAAAGGTATTGGGCTTTGGTCAAAGATTTTAGTGCTAAATGGAAAAGAGCGTCCAAAAAGATCACGGATGTAACTGTCACCAACCTTATGAAGGACATTCGAAAGAAGTTGAGGAAAGAATGGGAACCCAAATAAGTTTTTTTTTATTTTTTGTAATTGTGAATGAATTTAATAAAAACAGTGTTTTAAAGCAAATAAAAAAATTTACATGAATTATGAAAATATTTTTTATTTTTTACTTTGAAATTTCCAAATTTTATTCGTTTCAGTCCTTAGTAAGACCTCAACAAAGATAAATAGCACTTGGGTTCTACCGTCATCATTTTACCGGCGTATATAATTCTTAATTTTGTCGAACGGACTCGCTCTAACACCACGAACGGTCATCTGCAGCTTGGACAGTTTTCTCTACACCAGAACAGGCTGACTTCAAGAAAAAAAATCCTTGAACAAGAGACCAATATGGCCTGGTGCATCCTGGCTCGCCTTCATTGCAAGGACGAAAATAAATGTAGTTAGCCAGGAAGTCTTATATTAGGCAACACCCGTTAGCTGAGAGTATTATGTGACTTAAGACACTTCTTAGGAAAAAACCAAAGCTTAAACAGGCAAGGAGACCCACCCGCTAGGAAAAGAAGTAAGCCTCCTTTCGTCAGCCCTATGACCACTTTCAGAATGCTAGAAGGGCGTTGTGGTACCAATCAATATTGTAGCAAACCTTGACCGACTGCATCAGAACTGCTACCGGCTGCATTGATGCGATCTTGCCAGGAGCTAGTAGCCACTGTCCGAACAACAGCAGGAACGTTTGTTCGTCCTATCACAAAGCTCGCTGTATTACCGTGTCCTGAAACCCATTCCAGGGGGGCCGGGATGTTTGAGATTAAACTACAACAACGCTTAACACCCGTGGTTCGTATTTTGAGTAGAGTTAACCGCAGGACCCGTAGTTTTGAGCTTTTTAGAATCCACAAAACCCTTCCCTCAAGCATTCATATGTTTAAAAAGTTTTGAAAATATTTGTTTAAGCTTGCGGATATTCTACCTAAAGATTATATGATTCCCATAATTTACGTGCCAATAATTTGGATTTTATTAAATGTACTCTGTATCAAGAAATCACACACAATCACAATTGATTTTGTTAATCTAAGAAAAATGAAATAAATACTAGATGGAGTGAAAAGTGACATCCTTGACCGCCATAATGCGCTGCTACTGCAAAAAAGGTTATGGTGCCTTGAGGCCCGTTCATATTTAGGCAGACATGCCAAATTTCAGTACGATATTGTCGTTAGTTTTATTTTGACAGCTGATTGTTGTTGACGTGTTTGGCATCATGTTGAGTATGGACAAAAACGACTTTCGTTCTCTCATAAAACAGTATTTTTGGAGAGGCAAAACGGCGAAGGAAACAAAAGAAAAGTTGGATAACTACTATGGGGCTAATGCTCCGTCAGATTACATCGTCAAATATTGATTTCGAGAGTTTCGTGGTGGCCACAACTCCACTACCGATCAAGTCCGCAGCGGCAGGGGGTTACAGAGGAAAATGTCAAAAAAATACATGAAATGGTGTTGGCTGACCAGAAAGTGAAGGTGCGCCAGCTAGCAGATACCACAAAGATTAGTACTGAGCGCACACGCCATATTTTGGGCAATATTCTGCATATGAAAAAGTTATCCTGCGGCTGGGTGCCGCGAATGACCAAAAACACGAACGCGACAGCACTTCGACAGAGTGTTTGGACGTTTGGACTTGCTGATGCGAAATCGGGCGGACTTTTGGCGTCGATTGGTAACTGGATTTAGATCCCTCGGATTATTATCTCTTCCCAAACCTCAAAAGATGGCTCATCAATAAAAAAAATACAGCTCACGCGAGGAAATCATCGACGCCACGGAGGAGTATTTTGCAGACCTTCCTGAAAATTACTTTTCGGACGGGATCAAGAAGTTGGAAAATCGCTGGAATCAGTATATCAAACTAAAAGGGGACTATATTGAATAATATAAAAAAAACATTTAAAAAATAAATTTTTTTAATTCCCAAGGAGGTCACTTTTCACTCCATCTAGTAAATGAAATGAAGATGAGATCTACTTTCCTAAGAAACTTAAAATCTTAAATTCCTTTTTTCTTTTGACCATCAAGAAATAAATTCATTATTAATTAATAATTTGATTGTTTGTTGTTTAATTAATATATTCTGTAAATTGTTCATGAAATTTTTCTTTTTTTTTTGTCTTTCTTTAAACTGCATTTGGTATTCATAGTATTTTTTCATTGTTATCGTAATTTCTAAATTTAAATTGACCTCCATCAATATTGATAATACGCGTACTATGCTTTTAATCTAATGCACATTTGCTTCTTGTCCTTGGCAACTGAATATAGTATACTTAACTATTTCATTGTCTCTTAGGTGTTAGAGTATCAGAAGCATCCAGAGATAAGAATGGCAATATAGTAGTTGAGACACTCGGGTTCTGTAAATCTTAAGGGACTAATTCTACAAATTGTTGAACAGCGAAGACGACTATTTCTGCTATCAGAGAGAATGAGCCATTTAATGTGGACGTTGATCGATAATAACTCAGTCTATCCGGTAAGCAAGATCAATAAAGCTGGTGAAAAAGAAATTGTCAAAAAGGCAGGGTTGATCTTGTAGGGAAAGTACACTCAGTCCGTCCAAGATCTTATCTACAATATTTTTTAAAAGCCCGAAATCTTAGATAACAAGCAGATAGTAATCCATTACCGACCAGAGATTGACACAAAAATTTCAAACCGTTACTCACCACTAATTAATAATTTGATTTTTGGTTGATACCAATTGGTGTGAGTAACTGGGCGGTTTAGTATTGGGTATATAACTTAATCCGTGCGGTTTTTTCAAAATTTGAACGTTTATTTAAGAAAAGCGTGTACAATAGTATTATTCAAAGTATTGCCCATCTGAAGCTATGACTTTTTCCCATCTCTCTGGCAATTTGTGGATCCCATCCCAAAGGAACTGCGCCGGCTTGGCAGCCAAGAATGAATCAAGCCAATTTTTGATATTCTGCTCTGATGTGAACCTTATTTCAGTGAGGGCGTTCTGCATCGACCGGAACAAATGGTAGTCAAAAGGGGCAAGGTCTGGGCTATAAGGCGGGTGGAGTAAGACTTCCCATCCACTGTTTTCCAAATAGTTCTTAACCGGAATAGCAACGTGGGGCCGAGCGTTGTAATGATGGAAAATTATTGCCTCGTGTCTGGTCGCATATTCCGGGCGTTTTTCGGCCACTGCTCTCTTCAAACGGATTATTTGTGTTCGGTAGCGTTGTCCATTGATGGTTTCACCCGGTTTTAGTAGCTCATAATACAGCACACCGATCTGATCTCACCAAATACAGAGCATTACCTTCGCGCCATGGATATTCGGCTTTGCCGTTGATTTGACTGGTTTCACATATGATTTTTTGCACTTGGGGTTGTCGTAATGGATCCATTTTTCATCAGCAGTAATGATGCAAAAATGACTTCCTTTTGTGGCGTTCCAGCAGCATTTCGGACATGCAAAACCGCCTTTCGACGTCTCTCGGCTTGAGTTCATGTGGAACCCAATTTCCTTGCTTTTGAATATATCCATCTGCTTTTAAACGTTTTGAAATGGCTGCTTGAGTGACACCCAAAGATTCTGCGAGCTTTTCTTGTGTTTGGCAACAATCTTCATAGAGTAATGCTTCCAGTTCTTCATCTTCAAACTTTTTTGGCTGCAAAGGACGTTCATCGTCTTCCAAGCCAAAATCACCACTTTTAAATCGTGCAAACCACTTTTGGCACGTTCGCTCAGCTAGCGCATGTTCACCATAAATTTCCACCAAAATACGATGACTTTCGGCAGCAGTTTTCATCATGAAGAAGAACTCCCCGCAAAAACACTTTTTCAGGCACAAAGTTCGACATATTTGAGTGAAAAAAAATTATTGCTGTTTACGCTTCAAATGAATGACATATAGTGAAATAACGTACAATGATAGTAGCTTTCCAACGCATCTTCCAACGGAATAATACAAGTTACGCCATCTCTTAGTAAATTGCACGAATTAAGTTATAGACCCAATACTTTAGCGCGAGTTTTTTTTTGTTTAATGCATTTTTATTGGAATTCATTTATTGATTCTTACAAGCTAAACAGAAAAGCGCTTAAAAACTAGCTTAATTAACTGTAATTTATCGTATTTTTACCTATTGGGCCTAAGCTAAACCTAATAACGGATAACCAGAGAGTAAGGATAGTTTTTCCAATGTTTCAGCAGCTGTCAAAGTTACTAGTGACATTCAGCTGTCAAAGTATTCAGTAAGGTTTGCCATTTTATCATGCATCGTTGCATGAGTTGTGCAAGAGTTTGAGCGTGAGTACACTCTTTTGGATTTTAAGCCACCAACCAGACAGAGATTGGTGTGAAATGAAGAAAACATAGCCGCCGCCCTTAGCGGCCAGTATCGAAAAAGACTCAGAAATGTCGATTCGGCGCCAATCAGCTGAAGTGGGCATCGCCAGAGAGTCAACACGACTTATTTTGCGGTTGGATTTGGGCCTACATCTGTATAAGATTGACGACCATAGACAGAGCCGTGAGTTCGCTAATTGGGCGCTGGAAATGTTGGCCGAAGATCCGGATTTTAGCCAAAAAATCATCCTCTCGGACGAGGCCCATTTTTGGCTCAGCGGCTATGTCAACAAGCAAAATTAGAGCGAACGCAATCCACAAGTAATCGACCAAGCATCAATGCATCAACAAAAATTGACTACTCAGTGGGATTCGTGGCATTTTCAATTTCAATTTTTATTCATACATTAATGGTACATTAAGATTGAAATCTTTTTTAGTACTTAGTAACTAAATATTGGAATTCACTATACTACATTATACTCGTAATATAATACTTAAAATTAAATGACAAGGATTGATGGAAGGACGGTATAGGTTTATTGCGGGTGTATGGACAAATGTCGTAGGACTGCACTTTTAAACAGAGAATTATTACGTTTGGATCTGATAGATGATGGTAATGGGTTCCACAACCTAACAGTGTAAATGAAAAATAAACGAAAGAAATAAGAAAATTCCAATGGTGAGAAATTAGGTTAGTTGTTCTAGAAGATCGAATGAAATTGAGTCGGTTAAATAGATACGGCGGACAGGTTGTGTAAAACAACCCAGTTCCTGGCATCGAGGTATTGTTGCAAGCTGCACCCAAGCAGTTCCCTGGTGTAGAAGGAAATATGTTCGTGCCTACGAATGCCATAGACATATCGCACACAATCATTAAAAGCGACTTGTAATTTACGCTGGGACAATGAGTCCAAGCTACTATAGACTACTTCGGCATATGTAACCAGAAGCAGAATTAAGGCAATAACTAGGCTGTGTCGCGTTTCAAGTGGAGTAAAAAAAGCGCTAACCCAAAGCTTACGAAGGCAGCCGTAGATACGACCTACGACCATGTTGGTATGATTATAACCCGACAAATCTCGACTAATAACAAATCCAAGGCTAGTAACAGACTCTACGGCTTTAACTTTCGAGTTGTTAAGAAGTACGTCAGGCAGAAGATCTAGGTTAAACCTTATTTTGGATATTGGAATTACTCGAGTTTTAGTCGGGTTCAGTTCTAGTCCATTTGTAACTGACCAAGTATAGACGCGTTGCAAGTCATCATTGAGCAGTAGGGTCAGTTCGTTGATCTTGCAAAATGGTTTGGCTAGGTTTAATTGTACATCATCAGCATACATGTGCACAAAAGAATGCCTACATACTGACGGTAGATCGTTGATAAATGTGCAAAATAGAATTGGACCCAATATAGACCCTTGAGGAACGCCTTGCTTGAGTTGCATAAGGGATCAACTACATCCATTGGAGAAAACTCTTTGGCACCTTTCGGAGAGAAAACTATCCAGAAAGCTTACTGCACGGCCACCAAAACCAATATAGTGTGTTAGCTTCCAGCACAGTATCTTGTGGCTGACTTTATCGAAAGCCTTCGAGAAATCTGGCAGACAGAGTAGTGAGTCATATTTCTTATCAAAAGATTGTCTAACCTCTTCAAGCAAGTTGACAATGGCTGAAGAACAGCCGTAGTTGGCCCGAAAGCCTGATTGCTTGTTGTATAAAAGGTTATTGAGAGTTGCAATTGCAGAGTACTGCAATTTGATGCATGGCGGCATCATCTCATCTCATTTCGAAATGAGGAAGGAGACCCCGTTACCTCAATGGTCTCTGATATAGATCTATGTTAACCGACTTTCTGTGGTCCGAGTTCCACAACATCGATATATCCGAGCTGTGGTTCCAACAAAACGGCGCTACATGCCATACAAGCGAAGCAATTCTCGACGTTGTGAAGGAGAAATTTAGCGACTGGGTCATCTCACGGCGTGCGTTCAACAATTTGCCGCCGCCGCGATCATGCGATTGGACACCACTCGATTATTTTCTCTGAGGCTACGTCAAGTCATTAGTCTGCTCTAACAAGCCAACTACTTTGGACGAGCTCGAGACCGAAATTCAACACGCTATTGCCAGAATTGGACCGACCGCTTGAAGCCCTGCCAACGAAGCCGAGGCGGTCGTTTGAATGATGTGCTATTCCACACCTAATGGCATGTACGTAGCTTCAAAGTAAAGTCAAAATTAATTTTATATCTCACACCGTTGTTGTTCTATTTAAATTTTTTTTCCTATCGTCCTTATCTGGTCACTCTATACTTAAAACTATGCCTTTCGACATAACCTAATTAGGACTTAGGACTAAGACTAAGGACTTAGGACTAAGAAAATATAAATTATTTTAATAAAAACATAGTAAAAGGGCATTTTAGTTATACGAGGGTTGGCTGAAACGTTTCCGACCGCAACGTAAAGATAGGGGCACTCGTCAATAAAAGCTAGTGAATGCTAGTTGTGCATCTTTTGACAGTTACTTACCGAAGTTTCACTCATTTTGGATGCGCAGTTTTTAGTTGACAGTCGTTTGAGTGAGTCGATGTGAGTGTTTTTTGTGAAAATGGAAAAAATTGAGTATCGAGCTGTTATTTATTACTCGTAAATTCTTGTTTTTGAAAGGCAATTCGCCTACACAAATCAAAAATGAGTTGGACTCTGTATATGGGGACTCTACACCATCATTTACCACAGTGAAATTTTGGGCAACTGAATTTAAACGTGGCCGTAAGAGCTTGGGAGATGATTAACGTTCGGGACGTCCAAAAACTGCAACCACTGACGATAACATTGCTAAAGTTCACCAAATGGTGTTAGACGACCACCGAATTAAAGCGAGAGAGATAGTAGAGGCTATGAAAATGTCCAAAGAACGTGTTTGTTACATATTAAATCTAAATCAAGATCTAGGCATGAGAAAGCTGTCCGCGCGTTGGGTGCCGCGTTTGCTTACGTTAGACCAAAAACGTGTTCGAATAAACTTTTCCAACGCTCGGTTGGCGCAGTTTAGGCGCAATAAATCCGAGTTTTGGCGCCGATTAATTACTGTAGATGAACTTGGATACATCATTATACACCCGAACAAAAATTCAGTCAAAACAGTGGACTGCAAAGGGCGGGCCGGCTCCAAAAAAAAGCAAAAACTGTCTTTTCGGCTGGGAAAGTGATGGCGACTTGGGATAGTTTTTTGGGATAGTAAAGGAGTTATCTTAATCGATTATCTTTAAAAAGGAAAAACCATTACAAGAGCATACTACACATCATTACTTGCCAAGCCGAAGGCAGAAATTGCGGAAAAACGGCCACATTTGCAGAAAAAGAAAATCCTGTTTCACCAAGGCAACGCGTCGTCTCACTCCTCAGCGGCTGCCATGGCGAAAATCCATGAATTACGGTTTGAACTGCTTAACCGCCTTATTCATCAGAGCTAGCCCCAGGCGACTTCTTTTTGTTCCCTCATCTAAAAACTGCGCTCGGAGGACAGAGATTTTCGTCAAATGAGGAGTCAATCACCTTCGTGAACGATTATTTTGCAGAGAAAAACGCCAAGTGCTATTTGGACGGGTTAGAGAGATGGGAGCATCGCTGGGAGAAGTGTGTTGAGTTATAAGGAGACTATGTAGAAAAATAAAAAAAAAATTTTGAGAAAAAATGTCTTATGTTATATCATTGTTAACCGTTAACCTATCACTAAAATGAGGCGAACGGGGTTGGAATCATTCCAACCAAGGGCATTTTCATCCTCTTATGATAAAGTTCATTAATCTGCACGTACAGTAGAGCTTGGGCGATGAGGGTTTTATACAGTGCTTTCTTGATGGTTCGTTATGGACCTATTTCTCAAATGTTTCATTATACGAGTTATAGCGGAGTCCAGGTAAACAAAGTCTTTAACCACTTCAAAATTATAATGTCCTATTGTGGCTTGTTGTCCAAGCCATTGATCTTGGTCGTCCTTTCCTATCGATAGAGCATACTTTGCTTCACATTCATTTATCACTTAATCCATCTTTACCGCTTCTGTTTCAATAGCCGCAAACGAGGCAGTGATAGTTCGTTGATTTCTTCCCATAATGTCAATGTCGTCAGTGTATGACCGCGCGTCGCTTTGTCGAAATCCTTCTTTTGACATGAAATGTTTCGATGATGTCATTACTGACTAGTGTGGAGCAGCGAGCTTTCTCTGGACAAGCGGACGGGTTTGGCAGGGATGCCAAGATGACGAGGGGTGTTGATTTGGAATTTCTTAGCTCTTTCCAAAATGTGCCATAATGTGAATATCTGGTTGCTAATGAACTTATCAGGGATAATCCACCCTGATAAGAACCTGTCAGATTGTAAGCGATGTTGAGGGGACTGATTCCTGCACTTTAAGCAGGTCAGAGGGTTTCCCTTTTTAAGAATAGAATCGAGCAAACGATACTGAGTTTCCATTCACTGATCATACTTTCATTCGGCCAGGTTTTACAGATGCGTTGCTGTGTACTCCTAACCAAATAATCTCCCTCAGCCTTAAATAATTTAGTAAGAAGTCTCTCCGCATGGTGGGTCAATAAGTCCCTGAAAATTTGCCACCTCAAATCTAACATTTTACTTGTCAAGAAGCATTTTTCAAAAGAACGCACCCAAACTTTCAGAGAGATCTGTCAAATAGTTTTGTTGTGACAGCCATTTGAATGTGACGCCTACGAGAATTTTCGTAAAAATGGGAAAAAGTGAATTTCGTGTGCTCATTAAACACTATTTTTTTCGCACAAAAACCATCACGCAAACCAAACAATCGATTGGAAACATCCGCCACTGGTTGACTCAATTTCGGTGGGGTCGTACCAGCATAAGTGACGCCGAACGTTCTGGTCGCACAATTGAGGCCGCCACACCTGAAATGGTCGATAAAATCCACGGTGCGATATTGGACAATCGTCGAGTGAAGGTGCGCGAACTTGAAGAGGCTACAGGCTTATCACTTAGATTAGTAATTTCAGTTTTGCAAAAATATTTTGATATGAAAAAGCTATCCGCTAGATGGTTGTCGTATTTGCTTAGTATTGACAAGAAACGCAATCGTTTGACAATTTCTAAGAAGTGCTTGGCGATGTTCAATTGCAATCCGAACGAGTTATTGCGCCGTTTCGTAACCGTGGACGAAACATGGATTCATCACAACGCACTAGGAACCGTCGATACAGTGGAATTCTCCTTGTGAATCGAAGCTAAAGAAGGCCAAGGTTTATTGACCAAAAAGGTCATGAGGACAGTGTCAGTCACATCGATTACACATCGATTGAAAAGGATAAATCGAGCAGCGGAGCCTATTATGCAGAGCTGTTTGATCGATTCGACATGGACTTGAAGTAAAAGCGACTGCATTTGGCGAAGGGAAACGTTCTCTTCCACCAGGACAACGCACCGGCGCGCAAGTCTGCATTCGCAATAGCAGTATTGCATGAATTAGTTTACAAATTGCCTCCTCATCCAGCATATTCCCCGGATTTAGCCCCCTGCGACTATATTCTGTTTCCAAACATGAAGATATGGCTCCGTGATAAGAGATTTTGTGTCGAATGATGAGATCATCGATGAAACAAACACATATTTTGAGGGCATCAAAAAATTTAAGAAACTTTGGACGAAATACATCGAGCTAGAAGGAGATTATTTTGAAAATTTTTTGGCGAAAAGTGTCTCTTATTCAAATTTTCACGGACTTATTGAACCACCCTTGTACATACGAGTATATGTTTTCAGTTTCGCTGGATGTGTTAGGCGACACTCTTCATCAAATCATGGGTTACGTTGTGGTGGTCCGATAAAACCTAGCACATCAGCTTATTGACAATGATGTCACTGATCTTTTACACTTGGTGCTGGTAACATAAGACTTGTCGAGAGGTTTTAGGTGAATCGATCAGAAAAGGATATAGCAGTCTCTTGAAATTGTATCCATTTGACATCAAATTTAATCTTAGTCAGAGTACTGCTTGGGAGTTTTGTCACCCGGGTTATCCGCATTCAAATCTAGGCTACAACACGCTAGTGGTCGATGGAAGCTCGGTCGAAGATCCAGAATATTGGACTTGTGGCTTGATCGCAATGTGATCATTTAATTGACGGTTTGACAGATAAGCCCCTTTGTGGATGTTGAGGTGTGGGAAAGGTATGTTGGCTATGATAGCATTTTCGCTGCCGCAAAATCGATCAGCCTACGTCGATTCTTGGAGATAGTGTCATGCTGGATGTGATTTAAAACTGTCAAATAGTCTCTTTTCCTAAAGCGATCTTGCTTAGGACACCGCTCATAAGTTTTGTCGAGCAGCTCGTAGAAAAAATTTTTGAGAAAATCATCTTCTGTAGAGGCGTGAAGCCATATCCTGAGGCCAGTTGTTTGCTCACATGCTTGAAGCTCAAGACTTTCTGTCTAGGTCTTAAGCCGATGACAAACTCGCATCCAGATAACACTGTTTCTCCTCTCTATAGCAATCACCATAGCATAAGTCACTGTTTTTCATACTTCTTTTGCATGATCCATCCCACCGCACTTTTTAGTTGGCAGTAATTTCCGCTTTGTAACGATCCTGGGACTCCACTAGTTGTCTAGTACGTGTTCTGTAAAGAGTCCGATTATTCCACGCGCTGTTCGTCAATAGTAGTTTACTTGTATATCTGAGGCTGCTTGTCGTTTCACAATATTGAGCATTTTAGGTGGTCGGCCCCTGTAGGACTAAATTCTGTCGAAGATAGTGTCAATATCCTACTATGGGAGTAAGAGCGCTGCCGTTGGCTCGACATTTCTATTTCGACATCCTGGCTAAATGTCGAAGATAAATCCACAAATGATCTGACCGCCGGAATATGTCGAGGTAGCTTAAAAAACCACTACCCTTTAAAATAGAGGACGGTCAGTAACGTACGGCCCAAAAGGAGTTAGAACAATTAAGAAGAAGAAGTTATTAACGCTGAAGACACAGTCTTTTATGAGTTCATGCAGATGTTTGGCACTATCGAATGCATCGGCATCACAAGCCGCACCCAACACAAGTGTTTACGACAGGTAACGATAATCTGAAAAGAGTAAACCTAACAAATGTGTGAATATTCGAAGATCAATTGCTCCGTTCAAGGAACAAGCAATGGAGGAAGTGAGAAGGCTTAGTGTCTAGGATCGCGAAGTCTAGAATGTTAGTGCGTTTTAGGCAAACACCTTAAGCAAGTCGAAGCTACTTACTGAGCAGATCCTAATACGATTTCGAAATGAATAAACAACTACATATTGTATTTTTACATCATAATGATCTACTCGTAGCTAAAGAATCAGATTCTTTGAAATTCTGTTGTCGCTCTCATAAATGCCCTTACTCGTAATCAAGCATAAAACTAATGCTTCAACAGATTCTCTCATGGTTTTAATTACAAATGGCAAACATGATCTTCCCCATCTATGGGATCAGAGTTATTCTATGATAAATAACCATAGACCAAACTTCGATACTCAGAAGATCTTGACCCGCAATGCAAAGTATCTTACAATTGTTTGCAATTTCGTACTCATTAAGCAATAAGAAGATACGCAATTAAGTGAAACCGAAATTGATTTAGAAGTAGCGTGACATTTTTAATTTGCCCTCTTTAATTCTTCGTCGCCAAAATAATCACTTAAACACACAAACCCTAATCACACGTACGAAATACGAGTATCTAGCTCAAACTTTTCCACAACTCACAACTGCCAGTATCTATAGACTCAACCCTCAAACCCAATACAAAATGATAACGAATTTTCACGCTCGATGCATGGACAGTTTAATCACGAATCCAAGGTCATTGGACTTTATTGGATCCATTTTTCCATTTCGAAGAATTCGGCCTATCTAATGAATAAATAAGAACACAAAGGCATTCCTAAATTTGCCCATTTAATCTTATTGTGAATGAGTCACTTCCATCTGGCGCTTTCTTCTAAAAATGAAAAATTTCAATGCACTTCCGGTCTGACTGACCCGATTCACATGCAATGCAACGCGATGAAACTCGGTAAATTCAAATGAAATGTCAAAACATCCCTCTAACGGTGTTGTCTCCAATAATGTTCCGGCATCTGAAAATACATAGTCTACAGGTTTATCAGATTTTTTTTGAAATTAATTTTACGCAGGTGACCAGCTCGTTCTGTATCAGGATCGATCAATTTAAATCAATTAAATTTCCCAACCCTTATCAGCGCATATACACTAGACACCTTCACGTACACTGTCATCGTGTGTGCGTACATGGTGACATCTTTATATGAGGAGGGTTAGACTCCAGTGGAACAGTGTGCTCATCCAAAAATTTCATTGAACGGATTTATAAGAAAGATAAACACGTAATTTAAGGTTCGATGAATTTAAAACTGAAGGATAATAACGGATCTACTGTTGACGAAAATGGGAAACAATTAAAGGACAACGACCATCGGATCGCAATCCTCAACAGGCCACGTGCATCCGAACAATAATTAGAGGCCCTTGACTGCTACCATGCAGATATCACAGCCATCCAGGTAGTCCGATGGGATGGGTCGAGCAAAAGGAGAATGAAAAGCGGTGATGTCTACTATGACGGTTGCACGTGAGCGAATGTCTTATGACAATCCGCATCAAGGCTAAATTCGCTAACATATGCGGTCATGCCCCTACGGAAGACAAGTACGCCGCCACCAAAGAATGTTTCTGCGAGTTCCTCGGCAAGGACATGTGAGCAATGTCCGGAGCATGGCGTTAAAATCGCATTAAGCGATCTCAATATACACAAGGAAACATAGCGGTCTCCGGATCATCAAATTCTAAATAAAATTGCGATAGACGTAAGGCATGCCTCCAGTATTCTGGACACCCGAACGTTCCGGGGAACCAACATTGACTCGGATCACCACCTTGTTGCTGCCAAGGTGCGAATGCGAATTTCCCAAACGCCACTACAAAGAAGAACTACTGTGGGAAAAATGACATAGAAAAACTGCAATTGCAAGAGACCGCCAGAATCTTCGCCAAACGCGTATCAAGAAAACTCTGAAGAGCTCCTATGCCACCAGCATCAAATACCAAAGACCAGTGGCATCGCTGCCAAACTGCCATGAGAGACGCCGCAACTGCTGTTCTGGGTTTTACCTGACCACCATAAAGAAATCCCTGGTTTGATGAAGAATGCTGGCAAGCACATGCAGCTCAACAAGAAGCCTACGAAGTGGCGCTGCAACGAAGAACGAAAGCAGCTCGTGAGCTTTGCGAGCAGAAGAGACGGAAAAAACATCTGCTTCTCTAAAAGAAGAAAAAATGCCAAGAGTGGCCCGCGATGGAAGATATTGAGAGGTTGTACTCCAGGAATAACCTACGGAAGGTAAAAAGACCGTATCAAGACAACAAGACCCATACAGACGCTTGAAAGAAACCTTGCCGTAGAGTCACAGTCGGTACTGAGAATATGGGAACACTTTTTCTGCTGACTGTATAACGGCGACGATGCCCAACATCCCACCGTCAGGCAGAATACCCGACTGAACCTTGACTATGATAGCCAAGAATTCCGCCTACCTGACCAAAACAAAATAAGGATAGCGGTGATGAGTCACCGGCCGAGATATTCAAAGCTGCTTGAAATGACTTTCTGGGCAGCATGCATTAATCCATTTCTCAGATCATCTCAGTGTATGCCTGATGAATGGAACCATCTATAGAAGCATAATTCCCCCCAACATCGCACACAAGATCTTATCTGCCATATTATATGAATGTCTGAAACCCTTCGTCAACAATCTGATTTGCCCCTATCAATGCGGTTGCAGACCAGGAAAGTCCACAAAGAAATAAATCTTCACACTCCGGCTGGAAAAAACTCAAGAAGTCCAGATTTATACCCACCATCTTGATTTTAAGGCTGCATATAACAGCATTTATAGAGACGAGCTATATGGAACCATATCTAGTTTTGGCATCCCTGCCAAGCTCGTCCATCTGCGCAGAATGACGATTGAGAACGCGCTCTGTTCTGTCAAGGTCGGTAACGATTTAACCGAGACCTTTGATGTCGGAAAGCTTTTAGGCAAGGTGGCGCGTGGTCATGTGACTTCTTTAACATCATCGTTGAAAGAATTTTGCGGAACTCACAAGCGAACACTGGAGGCGCAATCTTTAAAAAGTGCAACTACTAGCGTACGCCGAAGATATCGACATAATTGGGAGAACACAGCTAGCTGCTAAAATGGATTTAGCGGTAAATGAGGGCAAAACCAAGTACATGCTGTCAACAAAGGAGGACACACAACATCGACGCCTAGGACAAAACGTCATAATAGGCATCTACAACTTTGAGATAGACTTTATATATGCATTTCGGGTCCGCTATCAACTCCGACAACGACATCAGCGAAGAATTCATGCAAAGAATCACTCTTATGAGTGAGGAGCGGAAGAAAATGGTCTTGGGCGCTTCGAGAGAAAAGTTCTTCTGATAAATTTCGTTACGATTTGCATCAATGGAGAATGTAGGAGACGTTTCGACAGCGAACTGTACGGGCTGTATAGCGATGCCGAAGTGCGCATTACCCGGCTTAGATGGGTAGGTCACCTTAAGCGTATGGACACGAGCGTGCCGACTCGGAAAGATTTCGACTCTAACGCAGAGGGACAAGGTCAACTTCGTGTTCAGAACTGGAGACACAACGCTGTACCTTTACAAATGCTATGCTATATGCAAGGATAGTTGTACTAATATAACAAAATGACCTTAGGAGAGCGCCACAACTTGACTATTCCAGGAACAAGGTGGCCTGCGGAATTGATTATGTCATATATCTTATGTGCAACGGACTTGAGACTATTGAAGATTTCTTTGATAAAATCCTTCAGCCACTGAACGGATATTCCAGAAAAAATGTAGTACCTACGAGTATAAACACAGGGTCATCCAACAAGAGGTGTCCTTTTAAATGAATAGAAAAATGTAACATTTTTACAGAAAATGGTAATTTTTGTTTTACTTTAGTTTAAAGTACAAACTCTGGGGCTAGTAATGGAATAAAATATCTGCTAAACGTTCCCCCCGGTCTGCCTACAAATATTTGCGGCTCTATTTCGCGAATAAATGCCCGGATATTTTCTTTTAGTGGAATCGTTGGTAGAGCATTGGCGTAGACTTTATTTTTAACATAGCTCCAAAGAAGAAAGTGTAGTTGAAGTCTTCATTTCCAGAAATCGAAAGTCCAGAAAATTTGTCACCCAATAGAACCATTGTTTCATTAACTGTGTGGCATGTGGTACGGTCCTCCTGAAAATAAAAGTCACCCGGCACAAAAAAACTCATTCAACGCAATCTATTCACTGATATGGTCGCAACAGCATCGTTTTCGAAAAAATATAGGCCAATGACGCCGCCAGCCCAAAAACCTCACCAAACTGTCACTCGCTATGGATGGAGAGGTTGTTCTACTATTTCTCTTGGGATTCCAGACAAATGGAAGTCTCATCACTCAGAATAATTTTGTGTAAAAAATCATGATGTTGGTCATCCACCTTCAGCATCCAATCAGCGAAAGTACGGAGTTCCTCATGGCCTGCTGCCTTTAGTTCTTGTCTCAACTCGACCTTACAACCATGTAGGCCAAGATCTTTATTCAAAATGAGGAGCCAAGGGGTTTCCTTACACACTCTCAGCTACGGCGGAGATATTTTCAGCTGACCTTGCCGAACGAACACGAGTTGGAGCCTTCACATCCCAAACCTGTCAGAGACGTTCAAATTTATCGATCAAATTCACTGAAGCTCTGTGAGAAGGCGCATGATGACAAAAAGCGGTACCTACGAATTTTACGGAACGTTTTCGCTATGTTTTCACAGTTTTTGTAGAGAATTCTGATTATTTCAACACGTTGCGTAATTGTGTATCGATCCATATTCAATAACCTCCTAGTTTTTAATTGTCAAAATCATCGCAATTATAGTTGGACATCGACAGTTGACCCTCTATATATCATACAAAGACTGGTTATTTGGTGTACATCTCACAACGTTTTCCAGAACTCCAACTGGTCACACTGTTCTACATGACATATGCGCCAGAGCTCCAGTTCTAACATATTGCATGTCCAACAACAACTCCCAATTAGACCAACCGACCGGCGGCCACCAAAGCACAAAACACCAACTAACCACCAATCCAAAGCACCAACACGAATTCCTACAGAATGTAGGTACTTGAATACCCCTCTCGAATAACCGCACACCAAAGAAATACCCATCGGATGATTTCCCCTTTCCAGCGCACAGCGCAACGCACTGTATTTCTACAAAAAAAAACCTCCGACTGGTATAAAACCGACCGCCCGACGTCGTACGCTGCTCATTCAGTTGTCAAATCTGTGCGGTGTTACTTGTCACTCGAGTTGCTTTTTTCCCTCGTGAATTACTTTTTCCAAACAAATTTAAATAAATTACCAAAAAATGGCTGTCTGGGCAGGAAAGAAATACAAATTGGAAAACAGCGAGAACTTCGATGCCTACATGAAGGAACTCGGTAAGTGGAGACATTTCTACAAATAAAAAATCAAAAAAATCTGCATATGGGGGCATGGCAAGGCAGGAAAAAAAAAAAATCATGACCAAGTGCTGGGAATGGGATGGTGAAAGGTACAGTTCTGAAAATCTCGTGTGGGAATATGAAACTTTGCCCCCTCGGCGTCAGTCGTCTTCAAGGGGGAAAATCAATTGACGCATTCAAGCAGTTGCCGGTGTTTTTTTTTTTTTGTGTGCTAATTCTTTCCATTCTAGAAAAGTTACAAAGTATATTCGCATGTGTCCTCCGTTTATGTGTTGCTGTACCCAGTTTTTTTTTTTTAAATTGGCGTAAATTGACGCGGTAAAAAGGCGTTTATTCCTTTTCCCGGTGTTCTGTTCTGTTCTGTTCACTTGCTGTGCTATGGCGTCAATTTGGAGCAATTACAGTGAAGTGTCTGCATCTATTGTGGAGGAAAATTAGAACTAATTTTCCTACGTCCCCACATGTGCATAATCTATCAATCCATCATCACACTGCATAGTTACTTTCAAATAGGAATGCGCTGCCGTTTATTCTATATCAAATTCTCCAACAATAATTTAGATTCGCATAATTAGCCGGCCGGTATTTGTTTTATAGAATTTGCTAATGTGGCGAGAAGAGTATCTGTGGAATGTCTTTCTGAAGAGATGAGAAATGGAGGAACCGGTTTTCTTTTATATCTGTGATCTCATGTCGGATCTGGTCTGAATGCAGAGATGAGGTACGAAGTACATACGATTGAATATACCGTATGCCCGCAACGTCCGAACCTGTAAGCAGTTTGGTGATTTTTTTAAAGCTTTCATTAGCTAACCGTTTCTATAGGAGTGTGTGCACGTTTTTATATCGATTACCATGCGGCGCACCTTTTAAAAGAATTATGTATGTGTACGGGTGAAGTAATTATCCTTCAGCCTGGTCAAAGTTTCTCAAGTCTCCCGCCTAGCTTTAGATGTGACTAATTCTGTTGCAGTAGACTTCTTTTACCTTCTCCACATTTTGTAACTAAAAGGCTCGGTCTATATTTCGTTTGCGTCGATGGCATTGGGGACAACGTATTATGCTTCATCAAAACCAATGTGGAAACGTTACCGCTGTAGAATGGAATTCAAGTTCAATCTCTCACCGCAGCCCGGTTAAATTGATTCGGGGGAATGACGTGTCTTTCTTTTCCACGAACTATTCCGCATTTATCGATTCCGCAACTGTTTTCTGGGTAATTGCTCATAAGCTTCAGTTCGATGCTTCCGTCTTGCCATACTATCTGTTTTAAACTTTTCAGTTAGAGTAGTTTGGTACTCATGTGGGAAGAATGCTTGCTTCCTCTTATAATATACCCACCTCAGATCAGTTTAAGACTTGGGCATCGTATTTTCTAGTAACACTAACTAGTGTGTCTGTGTTGGAAGGGTTTTATCCACCGATAAGACATTTTTTCTATAAAAAAATTCGAGTCCTTGAATCTGATAGAGTCTTAACCTGAGCTAGTGTTGCCTCCATCTTAATCAGTTTTACGTGTACACAATGTTTCATTAGTTGACTAGACCCGCTCTCTTCTTGAGCATGTTTATTGGGACTCTCACTCGACTTTTGCTCGTATATAGTGCATAAAACGAGGAATCTGCTTTTCGATGGTGTCGAGGATGGAAAGATTATAAGTTGACCAGATGAACAGATGAATTTTTAATTGTTTTTCATAAATCAGAAGGCGCTAATATCCTGAATATCTTCCAGCATTAACCAGAACTTTTTCACTTCTTCACACTTCGCTTGCCACAACTGGTGTATGTTATAATACCGACTCACTAATCTCAGTTTCAGCCCTTTCTCAAAGTTCTCAATTGGATTGGGATCAGAGGACAGACTGGGCCGAGGGATAAGGTACAGATCAATATCTTAAGGAGAATCTTTTAGACCCAATGCGCGTTGTGGGTTTTAAGCTTTCTGAATTTGCGATCGAATGGGCATGTTTTCATTGGTATATCGCACCAAAATATCCTTGTGTTTGATTCTGGTCATTGTGTACTTTATTGAAATATGGAGGCAATCCCATTCCGTGAAAACAATTGTTTGTTTCAACACTCAATGGTTATTGCTTTCTGATCAAGCCAGTGACCCTGCAAAACCCAACCCTTTTCTTAAACGTTCGGGTCCGCCTCAGGCGACTATTGCGCATCTTTCTGCTCAAGTCAATGATGCTGTACAGCTTCCATTAACGGAAAAGGTACCAAAAATCATTTGAAGAATCTTTGGCTCCAAAATTCGTTTGCCTGACATCTATGCTTCTGCGTTGTAGAATAGAACTAGTATGGTAAGGGTGTTCGATAGAGTTTCTTACCTTGGCAATTGCCTTTAAAGACCGAGGAAACTGCATTTGGAAAGTGTGGATTTTCGTTTGATTTCTGACGAAGTGTAGACAAAATCCTTAACTACCTCCAAGTTGTAGACAGAATGAGCTGTGACTTACTATCAGATTCATCAAAGTTGGGCTTCTTGCTGATAGCATGGACATGGTTTTGCATTATTCGTAACGGCTAAACTCATTTTTGTCACTTCTGCGTCAATGCAGAGCGTTGCGTTTTAGTTACAAATGACTTTAACGTATGCAAGTAACTGCACAGACTTAGAAAACTATACCTCTGGTTGCGACTTTCGCAATATTTTTCCCAGTATGATGTTAAAGAAGTCACATGACAGCGCATCGTCTTCCTTAAACCCTTTTTTGACATCAAAGGGCAGCGAGCGTTTTCCACTATCATTCTGTCTAATCCGATGAGTTTGGCAAGGATGCTGTCATCTGCAGATTTGAAATCGATAAAGAGATAGTGAATATCGATGTTGACTCCTTTTGATTACTCAGTCAATATTTATTCCAGGGCTACAACCGTACTAAAAGAATCCAATCGGATTATTAGCTAATGGTTTTAGCCATTTAACCAATACAAGACAAAACCCTGCATAGTTAGAAGATTTCCTTTCTTATGAATCGGCTAAATAATGCTGAGGTTATATTCATCAGGGATACTTACCTCTAACCGTATTCTGCAAATCAGTTTTTGCTCGTTAGATGCACAGCCTTATTCGGCAGGGTTGTTCTACCTAAGTTTACTTTGCATTTTGCTATGTACCATGTATTTTGCTATCTTTACTTTATTTTGATAGAATAGAATAGACACTCATGGGCCAGGTTGAATAGTTCGTTTTACCTGACAAATGAATTTGGGTTGTAGCTGCTGCTTAAGAGTCTGCAAAATGTCTATGTTGTGAACTTGTTGCCCACGCTTTATTTCTACATTTTGGTAAAGCTTACAAAAGACTAGCAATTTTCCATTTCTGTTTTCTAGTCAAATAAATCCTGGTTACGTTAACGTCTAAGAAGACGATTTAAATAGATAGGTCGTCTCAACTGATGGTTGACAATATTAGTAGCAGCAAGATGCTTACAGGCATTTAAGTTTTGGATTCCCCAATATCACGGCGTTGGAACTGTGCTTTCTTCAACTCGACAGATTCTAATCACCTATTTGGCTACCTGATTACATCAGAAATAAGGGCTAACTTGTAAGCAGTATCGCAGCTCTAATTCTTTCCAATAAACCGATTATTTTCTAAAAGAGATTTCATCTGACTGAGATGGAAAGTTTTCTATATGTCAGACTCTTGGTCACAGGTGAAGAACTGATAAGACAAGGTTCTAGGTGGATTATCTCTGATCGCACGAAATTACTACCTACAAGTATGCCCCTCGAGTCAGTAAAACTTCACCTAGAGATTGCCGCTTTCAAAGTGGAAAAGAATAGATACTTCCTAAATATATGTATGTAAATCTGGTTCAGAATGAACTTAAAAAGGTTGGGAAAAACTTCTATCAAAACGTAGAAAATACTCGCAATTAAGCATAAAAGGGACCCTTACTAGCCGTTGCTTGGGAGTTAGACATGTCAGAAATATATGTGCCTTCTTCAACTCTTCTACAGAAGATATAAGACAAGAGAGAGAGAGGAAATCCATCACTTACCTATTATGTGTATAGATTCCTGCACTCTCAATTTCAAAAAGGAACATTCTAAGTGACTGTTTGTTCAATGTGACCTGAGGATGGGGAGGCTTGAATTTTGGAAGAGTCCAACTTCCATATAATCAAGATAGACGTCTTTAGCGAACGAGTTTATAGAATTCCAGTTCGCGTCATTGACAAAACAGTCCCATTCTTAAAAATACAAAAAATGTAGAGAACTAGTAACGATCTAACAAAATTTAGGGGAAGAGTCCAAAAAAAAACAGCTAAACAACGTGACTCGTTGGTTGAAGGCATGTTTCATACTCTGCACGTTTTTATTGTTCAATAAATCGCTTAAATCTTGTACAACCTACGCCACTTTCTTATACTTAAAAGCATAGTCATATTAATCATGCAATTGTACAAGTAGCCTGCATAGAAACCTGTGATACATGGGAAAATATCGAACAGCGAGGTTCTTTGTACAACCAGTTACAAGTTCTATTTTCAATTGACAAAATAAAAGCATATACAGGGGAAGCGGTGCAAACCTAATCAAAACTTTCTTATCAATATTTATTTTCAATTTAACTTTCAAACTGATAAACATTTTGTGGGATTAATCCAGAAATTGCCTTTCGATAATTCAAAGTGCAAAGTTTCCGAAGCGATAATTTATAAATTAAGTAACTGATAATTGTTTTTATATATTGTACAATGTGTATAAATTAGCACATCACTTTTTAAGGTGCCCAAAGAACTCTTAACAATTTCGTATTCGACTGTTGTTTTTCGTTCTCGAAGAAGGCGTCAAGGAAATATGAGTGAATACCAATTAAGTCAATTTCTAATGAACGTTTTCTTCATATGGACTTTGTAGATTGGAAAATTGCTTTAAATATTCACCACTTGACTTTGTAGTTTACTTGGATTGAATATTTATTTGCAAGCAGGTGCACTAATAAATTAGAGGCTTTTGATGATAAACTTTGAGATAGTTGCAGTAGGTATGGTACATGGGTGTGAGCTAGTTTATTGATATTCTACGGATCTTTTATAAAACAGAAAGACGAACTCATTGTGACAGTTGGTCGTTTCATTGAAAATCGTAATAACTTCATCAATGTTGTGCTGTCGAAACAAATCATTTTTTCAACTACAATCGAATGATTGTATCTGAGAGCTTGCAATTAAATGCTTCACTGAGTTATGCTTTTTGTTTCTCTCTGTCGATATTTATTATTTCTTCCCAAAAATATAAATCTAGATTGATATTGATTGTTATGTGTGTGGATAGTTTAATAATAAATTGGCTTATGACAGTGTTCGACTTTTGTTAAATTTTTTGACATGGTACGATAGACGACCTACACGCGATAGTCACTTGTTTGTGAATTTACTGGTATTAGATTTAATAGATTGTCGAGCACATATTGACCTATCATTTAACATTTATATGTACAAAGTATATACACGTATTAGTCGATTGCACACCCTCTTTATACTAATAAACCATTTACGAGTATTACTGATAAGAGTCTCGTTAGTATGTTAAATTAAGCGTTTAAATTTATTGCAATTATAAAATTCTTCTAAAGCTTCACTATGACATTTGGACTTTGAATACTCGTAGATGTGGTGGAGAAATAGGTGAAGTTTGCCCTTGAGCACTGTAGCTTCAAACTACTCTAAAGAAAATAAGAGTCTATTTGGTTTACAAATAGTTAGCCTACTTGATTGGTTCTGTAAGTCTATTGACTTGCTAATAGTCACATCCAAGTTATATAAGTTTATGGCAGAAGACGTACAACAATGATATATCTGATCTAGAGAATGTTTTATTTTTTGTTTCCTCTTTTTTTTTTCTCTGTGGCCTCTACAATCTTTTGTGCAAAAGCCGGTTAGACAAGAAATACCTCACCATTCTTTACGAGTTTAAGGAAGGTTTAAGTCGAGTTTTTCGGACGCGCTCCTCTATGTGGCAAATATATAGTTCCACAGTCACATAGCTTGTGATCTGTAGTTTCGTGTGATAGTTCAGATCACAGTCATTGAAAATGTTTTTATTCATTGAATAGGCGATTATCCTGGCCTGTCAACCTCCTTGTGCATTACTCCAGTATACCAGATATTGATCAATATCCTCTTCACGCCTGTTTAGTGGACAGTTAAGCTGAGAGTTAGATACTCGTATACCACATAAGGGCTCGGCATAATTTATAAGGCATTTCATTTATTTAATATATCTACGACCTGGTAGTCACGAAAGTCTAACCTTGTCGGCCTTTGCTAGATTTTGAAGCCATTGTAGCAATCTGTTACGGATTTCGAGTTCATATAATAAGAAAGCACTGCCTCACGTGCTATTTGCCTAATCAGTTAATGAAATAGTGATTGTGACATATTTTATGCCTTCCTCGATATAACGGTTTGACGCACGAATTTATGCAGATAAATTGGTCTGGGTAAATCGAATATCGTACGCCAACACCAACAGCACTTTTGTTAAATCAGATCAGGCCCTTAGCGTGCAACAGGGGATTCACAGTTTTCCAATTTATTCAATTTGAAATCTTAATATCAAATTTTCTACCAAAGTAAATCGTATTGATCAGTGCTACAATATTTCAGCGTGTCTCGAGAGAATAGCCAAGAGACCTGATTGTCTACTCTGTTCCCTATTGTTCTTCTGAATGCTTAGGGCTACTATTCTTTTCTTCATAAAAATTAGCAATGGAGGGAGTCCTATTAAAGCCGCTAAGGCTCCCGTAGGGTAAGTTTCCATGGGCTCCTGGGATGGCGAAATATTCTAATCATTGAAGGAGTTGTAGGCTACGTAATCAAAATATGATTTTTGGTTACAAAACTCTTAACAAAACTTCTAGATATTTGACGACTCTATCAGAGACAACCATAGTGCCATTGAGATGTTCTCTGAGCCTATGTTCAATTTTCTTCCATTGGTAAAAGCCACTAAGACTGTCGTACAACCTCCTTGATTCTGACTCATCAGTCAGAGTGGTAGTTTAATGTGTTATGTATGCAAATACCTTCCGTTCGTGAATACGAGTAAGTAGCTGCTGAGTTCGTGGAGTGGTTCATCTACGACTACAAACCATAAACGCGGCGAGAGGACGACATCTTTGTATGAGCATCCCTTTCCCACCGGTAGTGTTGCGAAGACCTATTTTTGTTTTTAGAATCTATTTGTGATTCAAAATTGTTACAGAAAATATTTTTCGGTCTCTCTAATCGTCGCGCATCTCCTTCGCTAAGAGAACTAAATATTTATCGGTAAAACTTTTCAGTCGAGCGCTGTCTTTAGTAAAAGCATTGAGATCTTCCTAAAAGTCTACCATAGCTTCCAATTCGGCGCATCAAGGTTCACAATTTTTCGAACATCTTGAACCAAAGGGCTTGAATTCAAAGTGGAGCTTTGTTATCCATTCTCCGGGTAAGACAGAGCGTCATCAAAGCATTTCGAATTATATCCCGATCTGGATGCAGCTCATAGAATTCGTAGTTGCACCTTCTACATTTGTTCTTCTCGCACAAAGGAACTACGCTAGATTGCGACGAAGTATAACTCTTTCAAAAAAGCCTAATATCAGCTCCATCTTTCTGCCTTCTTATCATCCAACACTCAACGCCATACAATGCAATCGGCAGAAAAAGTTTATCTACAGCATTATATTGATATATTGAGTTTTGAATCGGCGGTTCGGTTTTGTCCGATGGTTCAAATTTGTCTTGACTGCTTCCCTGATGATTGTTCGTCTCTGCATACCCTGTCCGTTTGGTTTGCGGAGGGTTCCGCCATATCGCTGAGTTTCATGCCCTCTTCAAGGATAAGGTTTTTAATTTGTCCAGGATGCAGCGACTTTCTGTTTGAGAATGGGGTTTTGAATCGGATGAAGGCTGATATTTTTCGCAAAATTTCCGGTATTATGACAGGAATTTCATTGTGAATTTTACCATTTATTTGGCGGATGGTCACTGAACCTGCGCATGGGCCATTTTGCGCAACCCCATGTTGAGCATCACGTGATAAATTTCTTTATTCCACATACCAATTGTTCTTCGTTAATACAGTTTTGAGTTTATTCAATACATTACGCCGCCGCCGCTGAGATTTTCTGAAGCTGGAAGCTTTCCTATGGATTGTCATAGGATCTTTAATCCTAAAATTTCAATAGTCGCTTACACTCCGATCAAATGGCGACTCTTTTCACTTACAGAAAATTTAATATACGATTATGTACCTCCACTTTGCACTGATAATGAAGGAAATCGAGGATGCCGACATGGACTGAGGCATGATCATGTGTGATGTTAATGTTCACTGTTTCTCCTTTGTACTGGAAGCCCTCATTTCAAAAACTAGTCGCTACAATAATCATAGATTTGTGTCGAGAATATTTATTGGAATAAGGCGGATGAAACATTTAAATCGACAATGATCAGATCAGTGCTGATCTTCAATCAGATTGAGTTCATCGATTGTATGAAGAGACGTTTTAGATGAGCCTGTAAACTTGTAGGGCTACGAAAAAATGATTACACACAAAATTCTGAACTACTGCAATGACTGGACTAGAAAGTTTCCTCTGTAATTTGTTATCCTTTTCAACGGGTACTATGCGTCTATAAGAGAATACATGGCGACATTAGGGATAGAAGAATTTTTGATAGCAAGGGGATGCCTAACCAGTCTACGGACAGCTTTCTTGCTCCATTATATAAAAGCAAATACGATGTACTTTGTTTCAGACAGTCGACAATTCAATATTATTAAAATCCATACCAGTCGATGCTGCTTTGTTTGGTGCAGATCGACATACGATACGATCTCCATAGATAAAGGTGGAGAAACATCGCAGCTTTTCAAAAGCTCTGTGTATCGTCTTCTATATCGATTTGGAAAAAGCAATTCCATAGATTTCCAACAGATCTTGGATTTAATGTAACCCTTCAGGAAGGTTTACGAATCAGTCGTACAGAGATATATCTGCGCTACCATTTTTCCGAACCCGCAATCCCAACTCCTGACATCTATTTAGAAGCAGCGAAGTGTGAATTTAAATGCTTAGGCTCTGTCGTGTACCATACAGTGAATTTGGGATGTGTACAGATAGAGTTGGCATTCGGTTGCTTAATTGCCACAAGAACTTCACAGAATTTTATGGCAATGCTGCTTAAACTTAAAGATTTGTTGTAAAGAGTGTTTTTCCTTAACTGATTGACCTCCAATAGGGATAACATTCATACTGTGCTGTCGTTTTTGCCAGTTCCTTGAGATTTATGTTAAGTATTTTGACAAATCATAAACCAATTAGACTTATACGAGAAGAACGGCTCTGTATTATTCAAAACCCATTTTAAATATCGGTTTTCCATTTGCGAAACGTACAGAAGATTACCTGGTTTTTTGGTCCTCATAATCCACCAATTAAGGTCGCTATTCGTCGTATTGTGAATAAATTTCATTCCACTTACACTCAGCATGACGCCAGGACAAAATACGTCAACGTAATGTGAGCATCTGCTATGGTTGCCGCAAGATTTAGAAATGTTAACTTGCCATCGATCGCATCAAGTTGTCCTTTATACGTCCGTCCACTGTGTGGAAAATTTTGGGGAAAGATCTCGGTCTACACCCGTATAAGATCTACCTGGTGCAGGAATTAAAACCACGAGATCATGGCTAACGACGAGAAGTCGCGGGTTGGGCTCTTGAGAAGCTTAAAGTCGACCCTTAGTTTTAATCAGAAATCTTGTTTATTGGCGGGGTGCACTCAGTGGGCTTTTAAACAATCAAAATTGCCTGGATTGAGGAACGTACTCAATTAAATGAGGCAGAGCACGCGTTACAGTCCATTGCCAACGTTACTAGGCAATGATCATTATTTCTACGAAAATATGCACGTCATTGATCTGGACGATATGTGGTTGAAGCAGTTTCGCGCTAAGTGTCATATTGCTCGTGAAACCATTGACTTACTGGGGATTCAATTCAACGACAATATTAGATCGTGAAATGGATCAGTGAATTGGCTGTCGAGGTCGTGCGAATTGAGGCCACTCGGTTATTTCTGTTGGGGTTCTGTAAAGTATTTGACATATACTGAAAACCCGCAATCTATTCAGGCCTTGGAAGCCAAAATTCAGTACTCAAAAGAGTGGCCCAAAATTAGATCAACACGATGCGCTTCTTCTAAAATAAGACGATGACGCCGCCTGGTTTAAAATATAATACATTATAAAATCATAAAGTAAAGGTTTTTGATTCGGACTCGATTCCTGCCGATTTTGTTCTATAGCTCAACAACACCCTTAACACTGCATTACGCGCATTCGTACACGTATCCACATTAAAGAAACCGATAGTGAACAAACTCCAGGTTGAGCAATTCAACTGTTTTTACCATATTCAACTAAGGTCGTTGGAAAATCCGATCCAAAAAGCAATAAAGGTCCAAGTTTGAGTCAAGGTTGAAAGAGGTCGAAAGAAAAATTATTAGATCACTGAAATGCAAAAGCTGTTAGCCTCACTGACGAGATGATTCAGAATGGTGCGGCCTTTTCCAAGGTGCGCAAATTTAGCCAACCCCTATCACATATTTCAACGGTTATCACACCTTTTGACATTACGACCACATCGCATAGACACACTTGGGTAATGTTTCGATAATTTTTGTTCCTATCAACTCCATTTTCATTGCAAAAAGTTAATCGAGTCAGCAATTAAAAATAAATAAAACAAAAAACGATAAACAGCTAAATGCGTTTTATTAGTGTTATTAAAGTAAACAAAAACAACATTAAACTATCCAAATAAAATACACTCAATTACATACGGGGGGAGGGGGATACATTCTGGAATCAAATGGAATCTTCTAATACGAGTAGCAGCAACTGGTGAGCCCAAATAGAAAGCAACAAGTCCAAAAGCAATAAAATTATAAATTCACAAAAGAAAATCCCGTACGAATAATTAATTAGATAAGTGAGTGTTGTTTCGTGGTTATTTATTCAGCCGTTTGAATTACGCTATGTGGAAATTTTATCACCTTTTTCTTCCAAATCTACCATGAGTAGATAGTATTCTTTGGGCAAAGGTGAGAGACAGTTTCTTAAGTTTATGTGTGTTTAACCTTTGTCCCTGGAGACAGTGAGTTGCGTCAATGTATGTATGTATGTATATACATATTTTTTATATCGCCGTTTCCAAAAAAAAAAATTAATAAGAAAACGACGAATAATTTGCTGTCGATACCCACCTTTTTGGAGTAAAGCCAGTTTTCGCGATAATGACCTGCCGAATCAAAGTCCAAAAAATAAGATGTGATAAATAATTTTGGAGGTGCTAGTCATATGTAGACGAGTGTCACTGAACAGACAAAAAAAAAATGTTAAATAAGATCTCGTTAAAACGTTAAATAAACTCAGCAATACATCGACATGCATTCTTGTACATATTGTACGTGGTTCTTGTTTGTGAACTTTGTTCTTATTTTTTTCGTCTCTAAGATTTCAGGTTTATTATTATCCCTCTTTACGTTCTCCCTCCCTGATGATGTGCATTTTTTGCGTCTCGAATTATTTTGTCTTCGTGGAATATTCTCTATGGTTTGAAAAATATTTAGGTTTCAGGTTTCATTGAACAAATTGGTTGCATTTTCGTTTGAAAATATTGATAGGACGGTTAAATTACAAAACAGTTTTCGTGGGCTGATGGCGTCGTCTGTTTATGTAGTCTAGACGATGAAAAAAAAAACAAAAATTTGGTTAATTGACCCCTTGCGAGTGCATTTTCACTTTCCATCCGTGTTTCTATAATTTTAAGTGTGTTGGGTTTTATTTAAAAAGTAGAAGCATTATATCAACAAATAACGTAGCCCTTTGAGATTCTTATTTCGTGCTGTTTACACAGTCCATTAAACCGCTGATTATTTGTATTTAAATTTAGATTAGCGCAGCGATATTGCGGTCTATGAACCAGTACAATCAAACGTTGAGCATCTTCAGGGAATCTGAAAATAATGAGAATAGGGTTTATGGTTGTCATGGCAATAACTGACTTCTTGATGTATCCCTTTAACCTACATTGTTAGCTCTTTTGGGAAAAGATCCACAATCGCTTCAGTGATAGGGTCCCACAATAATATTGTAGCACATGTAGTAATAGTACTTTGCGCCTTAAGCTGAAAGTTGCTGTAAAACTACTTGGAGATACAGTTGAAGTACTGCTCATGCACAGCACGTTAAGTTAGTAGGCAATTCATAGTAGACTGTTCCGCGATCTTTTTTCCGCTGAGAGACAATAGAAATTCGGCATCATTTTTTTTGTATTTGTTTTCATTGTTTTTATGCTTGTGAATCATGCCAGTTACGATTATGTTTAAAAGATTTGGCACACCTGATAGAAATCGTAATCGAGAATGTTGGCGGATCTAACCTATGTTCAGATTCTTAGAAATTCTGTTGTGGACCTTAGTTCATCCGTCAGCGTCTCATGCCGACAACATATTAAAAAAGAGAAGGGTTCCCTTTCCTAGTCCTAGGCTGTTACACTAGCTGTGTTGGTTGGTTTTTTGCCGAAAATAAACGGCGGCGAGTAAAAAACGCTATTCGGTGAACTTACCCTCCACTCGATAGTGGACTAATCAAACCTAAAATTACACTATAGGAGCCGGATTTTTAATACAGGGTTTAGAGGTTCACAGAATACGGTAACACGTGATATTAAGGAGCCTTGATTCCTACATAGTCTGGTTTTTTAACGTGAACCACGTAGTCATGTAGACTTATGTTTACGGGATGCCCATACATCCATGGGAGCAAGGATACGCCTTGCCATCGCTTACCTACATTAATAGTGTAATACCAAAGCGGAACTTGTGTTGGAGGCACAAGTTCCACCCTTGGTATGGGTCGAGGCCGATCTAAAACCTCTTACTGCTCTTAGGGCCACAGCACCCAGTACTTATTTGCTACTCTACAATGGGTCAAACCAGACCCTACCCGCGATTTGGGTTTAAACCACAGCCACCATGACGCTCCCACAAGGGGGCCTACCTCAACAAGTCAGGCTCGGACCGAAATCCGTGGAGCTCCTGACTCCCATGGTACCGTGATTTAAGTCCTGGTAGGGACTACCGATGGTCTTGCCACCAACAAGACCTATGACCGGCAATTTGCAACTGATCAAATCGTAGTAACCTTCGGTGGCCTCATCTGAAGATGTTTACGATGAGACCAGCTTTTTATTAGACAACGTCATTGATGGGCGAAGCCTTGGTAATTGGGCGGGGGCCCATAATTCCTCTACATTTGAAGCAGTCCATTCATTAAAGATACTTTACTCTTAAATCAGGCTGAATTTGGCCGATGGCATGGGTTATGTTGGCTTTGAGGGCAGCTGTGATTTGTGGCTTATTCGCATAGACCTGCGACTTCAGAAAACCCCACAAGAAAAACTGGGTTCAATCGCACGATCCCTGTGGCCAGTTCACATCACCTCCACGTGAGAAGACCATGCCCTGGAATCGCTCGTGCAGAATTTCCAATGTGGCGTGAGCGATGTAGCACGTAGCGCCGTCGAATTTGGTAATCATCGACCTAAAGCGCTCGCCGTTGACGATGATGGCCTGGTCAACGTCGTTCTCAATTAAATATGGACAGATGACGCCGCCACCTCAAAATCCACACCAAATAGTGACTTTTCCGGGATGCATTCGACGCTGTTGGATCTCATGTGGGTTGGTGTCATCCCAAATTCGACAATTTTGTTTGTTGACGTACTCATTCATCCAGAAATGGGCCTCATATCTGAAGATGATTTTTCGATGAAGATTAGGAACAGTTTCCGACTGGTCCAGAGCTCATTCAGCGAACACAAGTCGTTGTCTATGTCGTTTGCTCCTGAGTCAGTTGAATTTTGTACGGCTGCATGCCCAAGTCACGACACAAAATTCGCCAAGTTGTGATCTGCCAAAGGCCGAGTTCTTGTGAGCGACGCGAAATCGACCGCCTCGGATTCTCCTGCACACTCTCACGGACAGTGGAGATGTTTTCGGCAGATCTTGCGTTTCATCGGCGTACGGGTGTTGGTTTATCGTTTACTGAACCAGTGGACTCAAATTTATCTACCACACTGCGAATAGTCCTCTCGGTAGGACGATTATGACGACCGTAAAATGGGCGATATTGATAAAATAATTTTATCATTTGCACGTGTTGTTGAACTATATGTCAGACATGGTGATTTGGCAAAACAGGCGGAATAAATAACAGCCAATTTGACAGATGTAGCTTCAACAATATGGCCGGTATCAACTGTCAACCAAAATGTATAGTTTGGTAATCGGAATTCTTGACAGAATTGCTGTTGAATGGTTCGTCTGAAAGACAAACATTGATCGTCATGGCCGTTAACCACTTTGCATAAGTAATCGTCTTAAATTTTCACTTTAATTTTTGACATTTGGGGTAGCCCTAGCTACAAAAAGGTAGTAGTCCGATGACGTTGTCTCTTTAGAAACGTTTACTCATACTCTGTACCGATCGCAATGGGATTGGTTTTATGAGCAAAGTAGTACCTGTTTCCGAAGTGGTGTCATTGAGGCTATTTTTTCCTTGATAGCTTATATAGCAATTCTTACATAAGCCGTCCTTCCCCACTGCAGGAGCCTGAGTGCATATTTTGCGTATGTTGGTGGATTTAGCCTTGTTGTCGGTTGTAATTAGGCATTTGCTTACAAACCTTTTCAACTTCCTCCGAAGACAAATTCGCAACCACTATGGGTTCTTGTTTTATAACAACCGAAGACAGTTAAATCCGCTTTCTAGCCGTCTGGGGCCTCTGTTAATTTAGCCGCTTTGGTCTATTATAAGTTTAAACATTCAAAGTGCATAGGCGAAGGTCAGTTTTCTTTTCCGCTTGGTGAAGTCATCAAAGATAAAATAACCCATATCAGAAGCTATTAATTGCTTTAGAAATACAGTAATTTTATATGTTCGAGGAGGTCACATGGCACAAGTTCCAACCTGCTATAAGCAGTTTCTACATTAAGCGTAATAGTAACATTATGTTCAGTTGTTTGAGGATGAGCAATTATTGGGTCTCCATGATTCAACACCTCCACTCTACTTCTTCAAACCTTGTACTGCTTTAGTCACATTTTCATTCGTCTGCGTTGATATACAAAGTGGCGCAAAAGTCATCATCCTAACGTCATTCGTCAATGTGATATACACAATGTGGGTATGTACACAAAAAACTGACCCGGTACGGAAGCAATTTATTGTATTTTCCGAGTTTAGTTTGGTAAATGGAGCAATTTGCCTTTGGTGCAAGTGACAATTGATGTGTCTTATTTTTCTTCCAGGGTAACATACTCGTATGTGGGTTTTGCTCTCATTATAAATATTGAGCAAGTTTAAAGGGCAAAGAGTGTTGTTCGCCTTTCTATGTACGATACTTTCCCAATCTATTTCAATCCACAACAATTTCGTCGACACAGAAATGCAGAAGGTTCAGATATGAAGACAAGTCTAATACTTCAGAGAATAAACGAGAAAATTCAGACTCTTGGGCTCACTACGGTAGTATTATGGATCATTGGAATGAATTTTATAATGTAGACAGGCTTGCATTGCAGATGAAACGTTCAATACTTTTCTAAGAGATTTTCTGAGTTCTTGCAAATGACTTCTTAAGTTGCTTGTGATAACTTTTCGTGGGAGACTACGTTTGTACTCTCGTGTAGAATACTATTATTTGGAACTCTTCGAGTCCACATATTCTGCGTTGTTTCTCAAAGGTTACATCATTCAGAAGTTTTTCATGTTTCACGAAACGCCTTGTACGAGAAAATTTGTGTTAGAATCAAGTTTCACAGTTAATTTGAACTGTGGCTGGATAGCGCTCTCGTTGGCATTGATTTCGAAAATTACTAATGACTAGATCTATTTGTTCAGCTATCGTGAGCGAACAAATACTGGTCATCACTGATAAAACTTCCGCATCAACAGTCGTCGGCCAAAAAACAAAAAACACATGTAAGTTAATTTAAAAATCAATAAAACTCGTTGGTTTTGATTTTCAACTTACCAGCTTACGTTCTGTCATCCATTGCCTATCCATTTTTATTTACAGACTCACCACCTACATACTCCCGATATCTAATACCACCAGTGGCGCCTGTCGTCCCCTATGATGTAGGAAAAACCCTCTTAAAGCAATAGATACGGCAGGGCGCCCTGATACCGAACAATCCGTGCCATACTTTGTGTGTGAACTGTAAAGACCTAATCAAATCAATATTTTGAAGGGGGGCTTACCCTGCTTCTTTTTATGTTTATCAGAAAATATTTGACAGGCTATTTATTTCGTTTGAATCTCATTTAACCCTCAGAGAACTGAGAGAAAAGATAATAAAAGGTCAAACCTGGTCACTATTGCCTTTTTCAATTTCCCATAATTGAATCAGTGTACTATACTTCAGTTGTCAGTGCCTACTCCACTAACCAAAGCTGAATTCAATTAAACAACGAAACCTTCGCCCTCGTTTTTAGTCTTTACTGGATTGAATATCTACTTGTACTTGTATCTGATTCGTTGGAGATCTCGTTATGCGAGTACATTTGAGGCATTCTTGAGAGAAGCACTTATTTAATTACCCTCAACTATAGAGGAATTTCATGAATGAATAAATCTTCTCACATTCCAGACCACTGGACAACTATTATCCGGATCTGGGCAATTGCCTTTTCTATGTGACCACAGAGCATAGTGTGATTTGCTACTGGTATCAGTAGGTGGACTTGTATTTCCATCTTTTCTTTGTCAGTTAAATCACTCTTTTCTTTTTTTTTTTTTTCATTTTATGGTGGTTTCAAATCAATTGAAAACTCTTTCATATCGAGCATTCGCATGATGGATTGCATTGGCAGACAATGGAATTTATTGCAATATTTCCTTTTCGAGTCAAATTAAGTTGATCTCTGATGTCTGGCTTTCTCTTAATGGGGTATCAAGGTGATTCTTGACTTGTTAAATCATCATACCGAAAACAGATTAATGAGCATTTATCTGTTGTTGGAAAGAGGACATAACATCACTTGCAATTGGAAAATTTATTTTTAAGACGATTGTGGAAGGCATTTTCTAAATTGAGATTGCTTATCGTTTTTCCGTTCCGTTTTGCTTGTTTTTTTTTTTGATGTGGGACGACGACGTGCAATTGGACACTCCCCTGAAAGAATAAATATAATTCTCGAATAATTTGATTAACCCGGGTTGCCCCTGAGAAGTTGAGATAACAATGCATGTAGCGACGAGCAATTGTGTTGAAAAAATTACTTCTTATCTCTGGGTAAAGTGAAGCCAATCTATTATATTGCAATTGAAATGGATTGTGATGGTATCCGTTGGCGTTCAATACAATAAGCCGCCGACACCTAGCGAAGCATTTTATCAGTTGTCATGCGTTGCATGATCGCGCTTTACTGTCTACTTAAGTATTCAACACCAGCGAACAATGTAAATCGATAAATTGAACATGAGAGTGAGCAATAATTACCCACCGCGTGATACTGAATATTTCGTTGGTACGGGTATTGTTGATGAGTAGTCTTATACATATATACCAGAGAGGGGGAGAAATATAGTTGATTAGATTAGTGGTTTAATTGGACAGTAATTGGGCATACCAAATTAGTATTTTCCGATGGTTTTTGAGATGTGTAGAGTTGTTTGGAATTTTTATGAGAGTAATTGCTGGTTTGCATGTTCGTGTAGCTTTCATTAAAAAAAAATATGTTCAAACAATCAATGTGAGAAACAGTATCGGCAATAGCTCACAACCTTGTCGGACTTCTACCTTGGTCCTTATGAGCATTAATTGGTTGAACGATTTAAAACACAGCCTAGCTTGTTTGAATTCCTTTAAGACGTTCTACATCCCTTTATAATATTTGCAATACCGTCGATTTTTTTTTCTTGATTCTTCTGCATACGATGACCTTGGACAGCTTTTTTTTCTTTCCGTATAGTACTTCAAGAGTTTTTCTTTGTGTAGTCATCCAGGTCTAAAATTGATAGCGCGACCATTAATATTACTCTCCGAGATTTTGTTTGGCATGTATAACAATGATTTTGCTTCCTCGATTTTGTTGCATGTCTGTCTGTTTCTGTGTCTGCATTGACAAACGCTATATTTGACATTCCTCGCACAGTACTAAGGCGAGCATGCTGCAGTTTCCTCTGTTCTGTCGCCTTTTTCACCAAACTTTGCATGGATAACGTTATTGAAGATCATAGGAAATAGTGGCGATGCAAGACTAGTAAGACTTAACTTAAGGCTCTATAAAAACCACAGCAGATTTCCTTCAGTGAGCGTCCTGTCTTCATTATTCTGATCCAGTGTAGGGGACACATATCTGATCAACTTAGGATTTCTAACTCGAGGTTATGTATGGTAGATCACATTGTCATAATTACTACGGCAAAGAAGAATTTAGCATTTCGGGATAAACGTGGCTGGTTTGATGCTAACTCAGCCTATCCGTCATCATTCATTTCACTTGTAGAATATAGCAAAGTCATTTCGCCTCTAAACGCTGTCGAAAAATGTTGTACAAATCGATTTCGCAAAAGAAACAGAAGATCTCTGGGAATCTCACCCGGATAGAACTATTGAAATGGCAGCAAATACCTTCAGGTTTTTTGGTGAAATATAAGGATGAAAACCTAAAATAATCCATTGGACCTATCTCGCCATCGTTACCCTAATTATTACCTATTCATCGCTGACATGATTGTGTGGAACAGTAGTTAAGTTCATCGACTACTAGACATGAGGTCACCACCTTTTCGGCGTACAATACCATTGTCCATCCTCATTCTTCCGCCCTTCAAAGTCGGTGACAAATCGTAGATATACTCTCACTGTGCACAATTAACCGCGAGTAGGAGAAACTAGGTGTTGTTCTGCCACTGTCTAACGAGCCAACAAATTATTTATTTTTGCCATCTCTTATGTGGTGGGAAAAAGCTAATCCAGCATACACCCGCTCGACCGTACAAAAAGTTTCAAAGCTAATCTGCGTAGGTACTTCGGGCGCATTGCGCAAATGTACAAAAGATGCTCTGGAATTACTTCTTGACTTGCTTGACTGCGACGGTAAGTGTACTAATACTTTAACAAGAGAAATATCAACCTAATTGGACACATAAAGATTGCTGAAAAAATCCCGCTTTCATCTTGACTACAAGAATGCAATTCTTACTGCATGCAGAAAAATCGGTCTTAATCCCCCGTTTAGGATTGTTTTTCTTAATCGCAGTCAATGTGATCGTCTTCTAACTCAATTCAATTGCGGCACTGATGGTCCAAAACCAACAACTGAGACGAAAACTGGAGTTTTCTGTCCAAACATAGCGTTCAGCACGATTGGATTATACTTCTGTCTTCCAAACAGAGGCTTGTGCTATTGAGCTCTGTGCCATAGAATGCAACGGAAAAAGCCTTTGAATATCAAAAGATCAATATTAGCACTCTGAAGTATTTCATCTTTGGGTACAGCTGGTTTAGGACTGTGTACAAATTCTTCTGTAGCTTGTTGCACGGAATAAATCCACACTTACATATGTACGAGTATGTGGGACCCTGGACATAGAAGCATTCGCAGAAGTGAAGCTTTTAACGAATTTTCCCATTTATTTTGTCTAAAACCCCGACTATTGGAGGCCTACATAACAACAGGGTAAAGGTTGATCTCCAAAAATGTGAATGTCAAGAAATGCTCTCTACTGAAACGTAGAAAGTGGCTTAAAACATCTCAGAAATTTATTAATTCCTCAATCTTAGCAATCATCCAAAGATCCTTACAAAGTTTTGTCAGACCAGACATATACCGAATCTATTTTAAAGACACCGAAACAGCCAAACATGTGCTCTGTGAATGCCCTTTTACTGTTGGCTTATACTAAAGCACTTCCATTAAGACTTCGCACCACCATCGGATGTCCCTCTCCCTTAGGTCAGACAATTCTGGAACTTCAGCTAGTATGCAGCACAATCCAATAATCAAAAAATTCTATGAGGTTGAAGTGGATCTTGAGGAATCGCTCATGGGTTTGCTCTTCTATAAGAAAAAGTGTTGCAGTCCTTTTTGAAATTCATGGTTCAATCACCAATGCTGTGGGCATCCATATACAATTTCGACTCAAAGTGTCGAGAACTTTTCTAGGATTGTTGTGCAAGTAGTAGCGAACCATATGCACCTATAGGTTGCTCGCTCGATTGTGGAACCCTTTTTGGGTGACTACGAGTATTCTGTTTTTAAAGCAAGAAACTGGAATCATTTTTAATATGCCTGGACTGTGGGTTAAAACCACTCCACTGGCTTGCCATTTGAGGAATTTTATTAATGTTGCTAGCTTGGTGCTATTAAAATAGAATACGGTGATTACAAAAGGCGCTATTGATTCTTAGCTTTTCCTGGTAGAGGAAGACCAAGGATTACTGCATCACTTTCACGATTGCTTGGTTTGATTGCCGCCCTGTGAATGAAACTTTGACATCAGTTACTGGTACCTTGCCAATTTTACTTCTGTTCTATATCCCACTTATTGGTCTGGTTTGACAATGTGCTTCAGACCTTGCCAACTTTTTAATAACTGCTTTGTTGCGTTTTCGGCTGTAGTGTGCCATGTATCTCTGTCAACACGCTCTGCCTTGTGCTGAGTAGCGAAATGCATTGTCCTACACGAGTATGACAAGCAATGAAGCTGTTACTTTTAGGAACCATGTATATGATAGCTATTGTATATAATTCTTACCAGCTTTCTAGTGGAGCTCCGAGCTTTAAATACGATTGGGCCAGAGAATCGACAATATGTTTCGAGGGTAACGCTTTAAATATGTTTGCAGCTTTCTTGTAATAGTGGAGAATGCTTTTCAGATGCTCATCCATATACATAGTTACAGCATTGCTTGTCCTTATTGAAAAACATACAAACGGACACTTCGTCTTGCTTGTACTTCGTCAGTTCAAATCAGTGAGGACAAGATAATTCCTCATCTGATAATTATTGCCTTAGCAGGGTTTATCTTCAGTTCGGAAAGCGTTTGCATCTCCTACCGCGTCAGCTGTCTCCTGGCGGATATCCATAATCCTATGCAATGACAAAAAAATACCTCTAGCGAAGCTCAAATGTTTCAGTTTAGATGTTAGGGCCCGTCAATCCACAAATTACATCCTTTATCAGCAACAAATTCAACAGTGTCTGTGCAATGATATAGCACCGTCTCTCACCACTTTGGATCTCATTTCCATCGATTAATACTATTTTTGCAAAACGTGACATTTCGATCAAATAAATTCTCAATTACAAATTTCGAACGCCTATTCGAAGACAATGAGCAACAGCCGAAGTCGTGATCGATACTTATCTTGTGATAATGTTGTTAGCAATTTTTCGGCCTTTACTACTCAGACAAATATCGATAGGTCCTTTTACACAAATTGTCGGCAACAACGAACTTCAACGGCCAATACCCAATGACCTAGATCCGGAAGTTATCAGTTGTTTCGAGTTGTTAACTTTCAAATGTCAAGTACACCACTTCAACGATTTCCTTTTAGGTATTACGTAGGATTTTTAAATGTCTCGGACACATGACGGCATACCCTGTTATTGAGGACTTTCATAAGAATCGAACTTCCCGCTGAAGCAACAAGTGCTTCCAATCATGGGTGCTTCCAGCTGGTTTTTCAAGTTTTAGCACGTAAGGTGAAAAGGCATTGCCTAGCAGAGAGCAGCCTTCAAATTCCACTCAGTCCTTAGATGCATGTCTTGCTTCAGGTCAACAACGGCTCTAAAGGAGGAATCTGACGTTTAACGAAGCCTCTGTGAATGGACATTTAACCAAAATTGTAGTCCAGACAAATCATTGTATTGCAGGCAAATCGGCACAATCCCCGAATTACCCTAGAAATAGGCTTATAATGTAACTCAACGTATTTGGTACAAACCACTCTGCATCTTCAAAGTGCTATTGATTTCCTGAAGCAGACACGGGCATAAATTAAATTCATGCGCCTGATAGCTTCCATTTGGTATTAATTCAGAGGTTTGCAGCAAGAGTACAAAACACATTTCTTGTGAAGAAGTTCTATAAACTAAACAGGTTCAAACAATTGGTAACAGAAATAAAAAGTCTTCTTAAAAATCCGAGATTACCAAGATGCACTCTGTATCCCCCTCATACTTAAAAATTCGATCAACTCTTTAAGTGTCTTAATCGAACCCAGAAAGGTCTTATGCAAAGCAGTGCATTGCCCCCATTCAATACTTTACAATCGAATACGATACTGAACTCATTTTCATATCAATTCCCATTAACCACAAACTTGCAACAGTTTCTGCTTTTACATATCAAACGTATCCATTTCGACTAAAAGAATCGACTCCAAAGAAAAGGGCAAGTTATCCGTAGTTTGTGACATATATGCATACGTATCTTACTCGTATGTAAAACATGTTGTTGTATTTCGATTACGGAGCGACTATTATTACTGCGCTGCATCTCCAATTCCATTGCAGTTCCGTAGAAGAGCGGATGTTCATAATGATCATGATAATGCAACCATTATACACCACTTAATAAAGTGTAATTCGTGCGCTTTGTTAAAAAGTAGAAAAAAAAATATAGAAATAAAAATGAGAGCTCTGAATATTCCAAAGGAGGAGTGATAAATGGGGAGACATCATGACGTTCCTTTAATGAAGATAGAAGTACTATGCGGAGGAGGAGAAACATTTATGAATGAGTAACCAATTGTTGCCTCAAGTGGATTCTTTTGCCTCCCTCTTGATGTGTATTTTTACAATGCAATGATACTTGCACCGTTATGAGATTTAAGTGCCTCAATAGTTGATGTACGTATGAGTAGTTTAGTTTCACCTCTTGAGTAATTTTTCTGTTTGGCAATTGAAAAAGTGCGGTTCAAGTGGTTTGAAAAAATACTGGTTAACCATATATCTCCTTGAATAGTATCTTCTTACTGATCTCGGGTTCTGCATTTCTAAAACGTTTCACTTTGGACTATAGAATGATTGATCACTGTTTAAAGTATTCAGTACTCCACGGCTGAATTAGTGTGAAAAGCATTTGCTTTGTTCATCGGGAAGCTTACTAGTTGTAAAGGCTAATGTTTATTTACATTTTTTAAATTGTGTTCTGCAATTCATTGCGACCAGTTGGCCAAAGTCAAAAGTCTGTTTGTAGTCCGTCATTCTTGTAGGTAAAATAACTCCACCTTGGAAATCGAATTCATAAAATGACTCACAGTGCAAAAAAAAGTGGAAAAAAAAATGTTCAAAAGTCAGCTTGCGCTTGGAACTTAATTTGTGTTTACATTAAATGAAAACGTGCCTTGCATGCGATTTACATTTTGAGTAATTTTCGCATTCACACGTTCGAGGGAAGGCAACCACACCGATCTACTTACTATCGTCTAACGTACGAGTATTTTGGATACGTGATTTACGCACTTCTACATTGAGTTTACGATTTCTTTCACTTCTTCCTCCTTTAAGAAGGCTCTATGGCTTCAGTCTGCTTGGTTTAGCTCGGTAACTTCGGCAAAGAAATTATTCCTTATTTTATTTTACATGTGACATACGAGTATTTCACCTTGACTGGAACTCTATCGCTTTTTGGACCGACGAAACCAGTTGATATGCTCAGGCTGAAGCTTTCCCACTATCGGTTTCTGGATGTGGTGACTTTCGTAAATATACGTCTTCTTATTAGATAACATTTTGTTACACTCGCTGATATTTCATTTCCGTTGCAGTTATTTTCACTTTATACTTTTGTAACATCGTCACATATTGCGATGCGGAATTCTTCTGTCTGCAAAATGTTCTCGCCATTTAATTCTCCCCACTTTATTTTATGCGTACATACCACAATTTCCTTGAAGGTGGTATATTCACATTGCTTGCTTTTAAATAGATGTGGGTTTGGATTTGGGATTACGTGTTCGAAAAAATGTCAATGCCGTGCAAATATCTCTATCGAACGTTTTTTCCAAATCAATATTGAAGACAATATACAGATCTTTTCAAGCATCACGATCCGTAAACTTTGAATCATGTCTTATATCCAAGTGCCTCTCTCACAAAGCCGCATTGACTGCCTTGGAGTTTAATAATATTGCGTTGTCGAATGTCTTGTAAATCTGCATAGTATGCGGCATTAGTTTCACCGATCGATAGTTGTTGCAATTTTTAGTGTCGCCTTTGCCTTTATACAGTGGAACAAGAAAGCTCTCTCTTCATTGGTTAGATATCCGATCGCTTCTCATAATTTTGTTAAATAAAATTGCGACCGATCTTGGTGTCGCCGATATTTCAAAGGGTATGTCCGTTCCAATTGCATCGCCTTGGTTCATTCATTTAATTGCTTCTCTAACTTCTGCTTTCGTATAATCTGCCTTTTCTCTTCGTGCGCGACAGCCGAAGAAATGGAACTGCGTTCCTCACTAAGTAAAAGTACTCTTTTCATCTATGGCAAATTTTGTTTTTCCTCGTTAGCAGGTGTCTGTGCTCATCTCCAGTATAGCTAACATAGCAATAGAATCTCTTCCGAGATCTTTCTTCGTTGGTGGGGCAATCTTAAAAATATTAGCTCTTTTACCCGTGCTTCAACGCTGAGGGTAAGATTGTACCACTTCTAATTCCCCTTACAATGCCCCTACTGCTACTGATTTCGTCGCCTCGTTTTTATAACGTAGGTAGACTAGCTAAAGATGCGCTATATCAGTTTCTCTATTTCTACTGGAATCAGTGACACGTGGTATAAATTATTGTTTTTGTTAGATTCATTCTCCATGGCTTTATTATTATTGGCTGTATATAAAAACAGACAGATAGCCGGTTGTCTACGTTCAGATTTAAATAATGATCTCTTGTCTGCTACTTCTAATACAGCTTTTCTGATCATGGTATTCTCTGCTTTTCATATTTGTTTCCAGACACATTGCTATTCGTCGGTTGAACGGGAAGAATATTTTAAGCTCATTAAATTCCGATATTAACAACACAACTAATTAGGAAATCACCAATACAGTAAAATTAAATGCTTTTGCTGTGCCTAAAGCGACATTTTATACGCAGCCATTAGCTATGAATGGCATTTGCATCGTCGAAACCGAAAGACTTTCTATTCTCGAAATGTGTACCAATAGCAACCTGCTACTGCTATGGAATGACCACATATTTGATGGCGCCAAAAATGTTAAGAAATGTCTGGGTTTCCGCAAACGAAATAACAAATTCAATTCAAATAGATCACCCCGTCTGATCTAGGATTATACCTAGTCTTGCCATAAGCTCTGTTACAAATATAAAACGCTATAAAAAAAATAACAGTAAACATATTGTATTCAAAATTGTTTCATTTATTAGACCACAATATTGATTAATAAAAAAAAATGGATTCACTCGAAATGACTGCCTCTTGCTTTAACACAAGGTTCCAAACGATGTGGCCATTGGGCTATAGCGGCACGTACGGTTTCCATGCTGATTTAAGGCTTCCCAAATTTCTGCGGGGAGTCTTGCAGGCCATGTTCTCTAACTCTGACCACAAACCATAATCCAGTGGATTCAGATCTGGACTCCCCGAGGGCCAATCTTCTGATGCTATAAAGCCAGGAATATTGACTCTGAGCCACTCCTGCGTGGTTTTGGCTTTGTGCGCTGGAGCAGAGTCATGTTGGAAGATCCATTTGACCAATATGGTCAAATGGTCAAACCCTTCACAACACGCTGTAGCACATCTTCTGGGTACACCTTTGCACTAGTTTTTACGCCTTTTTCACAGATAAAACCAAACCATTATAGAAGCGGGATGATGTTCACGTTGAACCCATGGAACAATTTTTTTGGCTTCCTTAGATGAAGCGGTAAAAATTTTCTCATCCGTAAACAGAATGTTTTCATGGCGTGCCACTGCAAAAGTCGCCTGCATCTTCTCAGCCTAATTTTTTTTAGTTGAGGAATTAGAAGATGACCCATGGACCGACGATAGGCTTCCATATGCAGATCATCCTGAATCAGCCTAGACATGGATATGATTGATACATCCAATTCCTTGGACATGATCTTCTGCTTCCTAAGAGGATTTCTTCGAATTCATTCACGCACTGCCTTTACTACCGTATTCGTACGGACGACGCGTGGGCGACCACTTCTTGGCCTGTCCTCTACTCCAGACAATTCGCCGAAGCGAGCAATAGCCCGATAAACGAATATACTCGATATTCCGATTAGTTTTCTCTAAATTTGGCCAGCATTCTCTCCGCACTTATGGAACGCTATCACCGCGACTCGATTCTCTTTAAGGCCCCACTCCATGTCAATAGTTTGTAAACTGAAACCTAGCTGGCTATTATTCTTCACTGATCAGTGCATGTATTCTGAAAAAAAAGTGAACGGTTCTATTCCCGCAAGAAGTTTTGAATGATAAACGCTGGCAATTGTGTAACAGAACTTATGGCAGGACTAGTTGAGTATAAAGTATTTATCTACCCAAAATTCGAGTACAATGCCACACTACTCGTAGGTGTCTCTAGAATTTTCCTGCCCTAGATAGGATTAAAAACCGTGCGATAAAACTCATTAGTTTTATTTAGTCAATTGACAAATGACGCTTTAACATATACGTAATGTCGCTTGCCTTACCTTTGTTCTATAGCCAGTGCTCCAACGAAATTGCCTATAGCATCTTGTCCTTCAAACTTCCGTCGTAACACCCTTTTCACTGTGAATGCTTGTTTACGCTCAAGTACACCTTCGTACGTACTCTAAAATATCGTGATTCATTCCTAAGCCGTACACAACTCGAATGCCAGTCCGAGCTCTTTATTTATTTGTCGTTATAACCTGCAAACATTCAAAACCAACGTACATATGCATCTTCTTTTTCTAACCTAATTTATAAATATAAAAAAATGCATTTACTAATTTCTGTTCAATTCTCTTCTCTTTCAGGTGTTGGTATGGTCCTCCGCAAGATGGGCAACTCTGTCTCACCAACTGTTGACTTGGCCGTTGATGCTGATGGTGTCACCTACCACTTCACCACCACTTCAACCTTCAAGACTTCAACCATTACCTTCAAATTGGGTGAGGAATTCGAACTCGAAACCCTGGATGGACGTAAAGTTAAGAGCGTCATCACATTGAACGGTGACACTCTGACCCAAGAAGAAAAGGGTGACAAACCAACCACCATCATTCGTGAATTCACCGCTGATACATTGGTTGCCACCATGACAATCGGTGATGTCAAATGCGTTAGGACCTACAAGGCTGTCTAAACCAATCACCACCAAAAAGACCGTCCATTCAACAACACAAAAAAAAAGAACACTCTATAACATCAGCGAAAATTGAGCAAATTTAAATTACATACATAACTGGACTAAATCAAAATGGTATCATTAAAACAAAAAAACAAAAAGTTCAACACCCTAACCAACATCACTAAGCGTAGAACGTTTTCTTTTTTTTTTATATTATTATAAATACTTTATTATTATTATTTTCTAAACAAAATGGAAATTGACTGAAAACAAAAAACAAATTAAGAATTAAATGTCGTTTAAAAACAAAAAAAAAACTAGGAAAATAAAACCAATTGACAAAACTGGTGACGAAAAATGAGAAACAACAATGTCATGTGTTCAGAATGAAAGCAACAAACAAACATAACATTCTATGTTGTAGATTTCCAAGTCTGCTTTATTGCACTTTTTGTTTTTGAATTTACTATGTTTAAACTTTAGAAAAGAAAAGAATATTCCTAAATGCATTTTTTATCTTATAAAAGGGAGAGCAAGCAAAAATAAACACAACAATTCTGCATTGTTTTTAAAATGTAGAATATGTATTTGCACAAATTAATGCGACCAAAATGTAATGAAGATAAACTGATAAACAAAAATGTTCAAGTGCATTTATAGTTAAATATAAATACGAAAAAAATGTGGAAAATATGTTTTATGTCTATGATTTTGAAGATATAGAAGGCTGTCTAAAATGGTTTTGCAATGGCCGAAGTAATTTCTAAGTCAACACAATCTCAACTTTACTTCTCTTTGTATTTGTCTTTTGAGGCAGGCCACGCAAACAAACTAATCTCCCTTCTTCTTTTATTAACCTTTAAAATATGTAACGAGTATAAGTACATGGTTACCCCGAGTGTCTGCATTTCCTACTGCTTCGCTTGTGGCAAAGTTTACAGACCTTAGAGCCATCCTACAGACTGCTCGATTTTGGATCAGCTAGTTAATGCTAATGTTTTGCCATTTCCTTCTGTCTCTCTGTTAAACCGCTGCTGAAATTTGAACTTCTATTATTTTTTGAGTCGGATTTTTCGACGACCTGAAGTCTGCACTATCCGTGAATGCGCTTACGTATTGGATTACGTTTCGGTGTATACGCTGCCATTCGCAACATTTTCATTTCCGTCACAGTAATTTTGCCTTTGAACTTCTTGCAGATCGTCCAACACAGCGATGTATATGTTAAAGCTGGACGTGTTACAATCTTTTAATTATAAGGGGCATTTTTCTGTCATAGAATACTGCGATGTTTTCGCGCCGTTTAATAAGCCTGCGCTAACTTTTAATGTTAATGATTTAACTCGGCTAACGTCAGTTTTCGTAAAATCTGCCTTTTCCTATGCGTTCTTCACGTATTCATTAAGTAGCGCGTTACCATGTTCGTCTTCAATATATTTCGGCAAGTGAATCTCTTGCTAGTTTTTGGTTCGTTGTGCCGCCTGAGGATACCTATTCTGACTCCGGATACAATACTTTTACGGCTTTCGCAGCTGCTCTAGCTACCGCCCTTTTTGCCTCTTTTTGGCAAAGTTCATAGCCTAATTCGGACGCACTTTATCGATTTCGGTATTCCTTCTACCTTTTGGCCGCGCTTGAAAGACTTGTCTTTTGCTCGTTACATTTTTGTCTAATGTTTATTTTTTTTGGAGTCGAACTTTTGAAGCACTAAGCGGAGTTTTTGCATTACTCAGAGTTTTTTCTCGAAGTTACTGGAGAAACTTTGTGTGCTTATTTATTCTCTTTCTATTTTGGAGCCATCTTGGAAAATTTTACACCCAAAGGCTAGACTCTTGATTTATTTTTCGACTGATTCCGTTTTCGTTAGTTTTTCTGTGATGCTAACTTACTAGTGATTCATTATGGAAGATCTAAGAACCCAATTCTCGTCATTTCGTGTTATTTTTTTTTCTGTTGAAACAGCGCACTCACAAAAAACTTGTCCACTGTACTCCTTGTAAGTTCCTTTTAATGAAATCTTTCATTTTTTCGAAGAAAGATGAGCATACGCGTCAGTGATAAAATGCTTTCAGTACCAGCACCCACCACGTCAACGCCGAGTACCTGCAGCCTGATGCGAGCGTAAGCCGTTCATTCGTAGAGGTGGTGCTCACCGGTGTCATCATCACTTTAACAGCAAGCTCGCAGGATGTTATATCACTTATACTCAGCGCATATAAGTGCTTAGCAAAGATGTAGTGCCCCGTCATGAAGCCAGTAGGCAACCTGCAGTCTTTGCTGCTGAGGGACAGCACGAACGACACCGACTTCTTTCGTTTCGTCTACCTGCAAGCTGGGAAATCATGCCATCTGCAGTTGTGCTCATATGAAACCCCACGCAGGCAGACCTAACTTAGATTCGGGTCCTGAAATACTCTCCTCATCGGCAATTTTATTTCCCGTGATCACATTATGGCCTGGGACCCATGCAATATTTAGTGAATTTAGCCTTCCGATTGCGTTCAGTGATGTAATGCATTCTCGAACTATCTTGGAGGGATAAGAGGTGGCTGCCGCTAAAGATGCAAATACTTCGCTTCCTTCGCCGGTTCAACAAAATATGAAGGGTGAGCCAACAGCTAGTGTGGAAGTTTTCATTAAATTAAACACATATTTATGGTGAAATCAATGTAGAATTTTATTTATTAATAAAGTTCGGTCATGTAACCACCACGGTTCCTGTTGCAAGCGACCATCCAAAGGTCAAAATTATCGATGACTTTTTGAAGAACCCACTCTGTTAATGGCCGCAATTTCAGTTTGGATGAAGGCTTTAAGCTTCAAATTACCCCACGGGAAGAAGTCTAAAGGTGTCAAATCGCATGACCTTGGAGACTAATCAACTTCTCCTCTAACCGAAATATTACGATCTCCAAATTCCGTACGCAATAAATTGATTGACTGATGGCTTGTGTGGGCCGTAGCACCATCCTGTTGAAACCAGTGATCGTCCAGACCCAATTGCAGTAACGTTCTCCATTCACTGTAACTGTCTCTCCAACCTCATCCTCGAAAAATTACGGGCAAAGATGCCGCCAACCCATAATCCACACCATTCAGTGACTCTTTTGGGATGCATTCGTTTTTCGTGAATCTCGGATGGGTTTCCCGGTCCCCAGAAACGACAATTTTGTTTATTTACGTACCCACCCATCCAAAAATGAGATTCATCGGAAAAGATCAAATTCGATGACAAATTGTCCTGGCGATCCAACATCCAGTTAACAAATCGGTGACGTCGTAGATGGCCCAAAGGCTTCAATTGTTGTGTAATTTGGATTTTATGGGCGTGCAAATGAAGATCAGCTTTAAAAGTGCCATAAGTGAGGCCCAATTGCTGACTTAGGTGACGAATTGACTGCTTTTGAACACTTTCGCTCACAGTGGTAATGTTTTGGAGTGTAGGTGCACGCTTCATCATTGCACGAATTCCGGACTCGCTAGTGCGATCATGTTGACCGAAAAATTCATGAAAATTACGAAATGTTACTTTTACAGATCGCCCACTTTCGTAATAAGATTGAATAACAAAAATGCGTGGTAAACGACTCCATGACTAAAATTGCCAAAGATTGTATGACATCTGTCAAAAAGATGAACCACATTGAATTCAGTAAATGACAGTAATTGAAAGCCAACCATCTGTTGACTCACCCTTTAGTTTGTTGCCTTCAGGATTGTGCATATTTCTGTTTGGAAGACAGTCGCAAGTTTTTCTAACGAGGAGTGCAATCCAACGTTGTCGTCCTCCAGAGATACATCAGCGCCGCATCCTATATCGGTGTTCCTTCATGGCTCAGACTCTAGCTAAAACCAGTCTTGGGCACAGACAAAGCCGATTTCGTATTTTTTTTGCAACAGGAGTTCTGGTGTCAATGTGTCAGGCCAGAATCAAAAGACAGCCGGAGCGCAAGGTCATCAAAGTTCCAGTTCTTTTTAAACGGAATATGGTCTTGAGAGTGGAACCCATGATATGAATATCAAGGGGAAGGAGATTTATCAATGCATCTAGAGCGGAGCCAAGCGTCCTAGGAAAAGCCCCATGCAGTCGAGATAGACTGCTCTTCGGAGTCTGGTAAGAGCAGCAATGACGTATTTTCGTGTTTACTTATTCCTTCAGACAACAGACGCATAGGATATAATCCTATCCTTCTCGGTGACAGGCCCCATGTCTTTCCGATAGCACCTTTACATTGCAAGAAAGCCGACAACTCTTTACAACTTTTGACGTAAAATGTTTAGTCCAGAGAAATTTGTTATTCACGATAGCACCCAAATACTTAGCTTCCTTGGAGAATTGGATGGTGATGGTTGTAAGCATTAGATGAGTCAGACCAGTCAACTATCTTTTTTTTTCTCCTTCTCCTTCTCGTAAGGAGAACAACGTCAGTCTTGAGAGGATTGACACTTCTAGAACTGCAAGTGCTTTACTGCAGACAGTCCCTAGGCATGGTCCAAAGTAAGTACAGCTCCATCATCTCCAAAAGCCTGTAGGTTGACGTAAGAACTTTTGAGGGCGGAAGACAGTTAAGTAGTTGACCATCATGTATCGGAACAGTAAAGACAGGATGACAGTTTACCAGCAACCCCTATTTACCACCGCCATCATATAATGGCCGCAGTCAGCATAAGCAGAGTTCTATTCACAAGGAACACTATTATCTACACTACTCATTCATCTACCTTGTGTTGCCTGGTCGAGTTACACACGCCGTCAAAAGTTGGGTTATCGAAAACATTCTCAATGGCAATGAAAATGCCCAGCGCGTACTCCTCCTTGTCGAGTTCCCTCTCAATTCTTGTCCTCATCTTTCATGTTAGTAAGCATGTTTCATATTGGACAGAAGATGCGTTTGCAAAACAGTTTCGCGCACAAGAAACACGACAATCCCCTCCATGTTCTGCAACTTGAAGGAAGTCAGACTGATAATTCTGAAGCTCTTGGCGAGCATGTAGTCTGTTCTCTGATTTGAATGGACTATGGACGGGGTTTCCTCTTCAAGAAGACGGAGCCCTCGCTTCTGATTCTAAACTCGATGCACCTATAGCTTGACAGGAAGCCTTCGGTAGTAACGGGTGGTCAAAGTACAAGTTTCTTTTAAAAAATAAAATAAAATAAAATAAATGGCATTATTAGAAAAAGCGAACATTTCCATTAGTTAGAGAATACGATTTCCTTCATGTAGTTGCCTCGACCGTCTTCGCAGTAGTGCATCCTGTCAATCCAACTTTCTAAGACCTTGTTCACTGTTTCTGGCTCTATTTCACAAATGGCGAAAGACTAATAGTTTCTGGATTGCCCGCATATCATTGATCTTTAAGAGCACTCCACAAAAAAAAGAAGTCAGGATTTCGAGTGGGAAGGAGCTGTCATACCTTACCTGTCCTTAGTATACCTGTTTTAAGTCGATTACTTGCTGTTTTACTTTCGGAGCAAATGTTAGCTGAAAGTCAGCTCTATGCAAGGCACCAACTTACCGCTCCATCTTCCAGGAATCAAAACATTCAACGATTTCGGCTACTGCCTTTGGTGCCTTTACTGCTTAAATCTTGGTTGCACAATTGCCCGCGCTAAGATGGCGAGAGTTAATTAGGCACCGATCGCTCGTCATATGGTGGTCTGAATCCCCTTAAAGATTTGGAATCACAGATGCGTTTATTACACGCCTGTGGGGATATTTTGTCTTAGTTCCCAGCGGAAGGTTTGCGGCAAAGACTTGCCTAGCCATTCACACATTTTCTGTGTGGAGCACTTCTTCTTAAAAGTTTCGTTTTTCGCATCGCAGCCGTCTGCTTGAATGCAATCACTCTGTGCTTTGACCATTTTGCTCCAGCTTTCTCATCGCTTATTCCCAGAAGCCATGCCTCCTTCTCAACTGTCCTATTCCAAGCTTGCTTAGGGCAGCACGCCTTGCATTATGGGCTCCATTGCATTGCAAATCTTATCCCCGAATAATTTCGCTGCGTTTAGTAGTTAGAGTTAGGTTAGGCAAGATTGGCTGTTGGAAACACCTAGTGCCCCATTGTGATACCACGTAGATCTCCTTGTAACTCTACACACTTCTCCCAGCGATGCTCCCATCTCTCTAACCCGTCCAAATAGTACTTGGAGTTTCTCTCTGCAAAATAATTGTTCACGAAGGTGATTGCCTCCTCATTTGACGAAAATCTCTGTCCTCCGAGCGCAGTTTTTAGATGATTGAACAAAAAGAAGTCGCTTTGGGCTAGATCTGGTGAATAAGGCGGATGGTCAAGCAGTTCAAACCGTAATTCATGGATTTTCGCCATGGCAACTGCTGAGGTGTGAGACGGCGCGGTGTCTTGGTGAAACAGGATTTTCTTTTTCTGCAAGTGTGGCCGTTTTTCCGCAATTTCTGTCTTCGGCTTGGCAAGTAATGATGCGTAGTATGCTCCTGTAATGGTTTTTCCTTTTTGAAGATAATCGATTAAGAATACACCTTTACTATCCCAAAAAACAGTCGCCATCGCTTTCCCAGCCGAAAAAACAGTTTTTGCTTTTTTTGGAGCCGGCTTGCCCTTTGTAGTCCACTATTTTGACTGAATTTTTGTTTCGGGCGTATAATGGCGTATCCAAGTTTCATCTACAGCAATTAATCGGCGCCAAAACTCGGATTTATTGCGCCTAAACTGCGCCAACAGAGCGTTGGAAATATTCATTCGAACACGTTTTTGGTCTAACGTAAGCAAACGCGGCACCCAATGCGCGGATAGCTTTCTCATGCCTAAATCTTGATTTAATATGTAACAAATACGTTCTTTGGACATTTTCATAACCTCTACTATCTCTCTCTCTCACTTTAATTCGGCGGTCGCCTAACACCATTGGGTGAACTTTAGCAACGTTATCGCCAGTGGTTGCAGTTTTTGGACGTCCCGAACGTTCATCATCTCCCAAGCTCTTACGGCCACGTTTAAATTCAGCTGCCCAAAATTTCACTGTGGTATATGATGGTGCAGAGTCCCCATACACAGAGTCCAACTCATTTTTGATTTGCGTAGGCGTATTGCCTTTCAAAAACAAGAATTTAATAACAGCTCGATACTCAATTTTTTCCATTTCACACTCACATCGACTCACTCAAACGACTGTCAACTAAAAACTGCGCGTCCAAAATAACTGAAATTTCGGTAAGTAACTGTTAAAAGATGCACAACTAGCATTCACTAGCTTTTATTGACGAGTGCTGCTATCTTTACGTTGCGATTAGAAACTTTTCAGAAAACCCTCGTAGTTCCCACGTAGCGATTGCCATACCGATGATACCTTTTTAAGGTAGGATAGGTAGACTGATTCCAATTTAGGCGAGGTCGTCGATATTGAACTGCTCCGCTATCTTCCTAAGAGATGATTGACAGTTAAGGACGGTTTTAGAATTTTGGGACACTGAGTTCAATAATTTGATAGCGGCCTGGCTATCTGAAAAGATACGGATATCCTTTGCAGATATCACGTTTTTCTTCAGCCAGAACAGTGCTTCTTAAACGGAAAAATTTCCGTTTGGGACACTCTACAGTGATTTGGATGGCGGAAGGAGAGGTTTAGTTTAAGCTTATCTGAGCAAAACCGCCACCAACACCGCTATCAGAAATGGATTGATTTATCGTCCATGACAGCATCTTCCTCCCAGAAGGATATAGAGAGGATGGTTTCATGAAAGTCTTTGTCAAACCAATATTGCGGCATAGTGTAATCGATGTTCTCTGGAAGGATTGCTAGTGACAATATTTACTTTAGTCGCTTTAAAGCGAATAGCTGTGTTGTCAGCCACTTGCCTGCTAAAAATGCCGACGGGTGTCAAGTGAAACCGAATATCCAGTGCCGCGGAGAGAGTAGTGTGTAAGGCCCCGCTTATGCATTGACTGTCGTCCACCAGACACTCACCCCGTAGGTGAGTATCGGTCTTATAACCGAGACATGTAGGCAGTGGGTCATGCGGGGTAGAAGGCCCCATTTGCTCTCAATGGCTGTTTTGCAAGAGAATAGAGCTACTGCAGCTTTCTTTACTCTTTCTTAAATGCTAGGTTTCCAGTTTAGTTTCCTGCCAAAAATAAGACCCCAATAAATCGCTGTATCGGAAAAGATGTCCGTTGATTGAGGAGGGTCTATGATTGGAATTTTATATTTCCTGGAGAAGAGGACAAGATCAGTTTACTGCCAATCCACAAAGATCCGCCCAACGGGATAATCTGCTAAGATTTTGCTCTTAGAGTTCTTTAATGATAAAGAGACGATTTCCTAAGACAGCTAAAGCAACGTCATCCGCATAGGTAGCAACCTTGCTACCAAACTCTTCCAGGTATTGTATATCAGCAGTTCGTTGACCACTAAGTTTCAGGGAAGGAGCGGAACGACACCGCCTTGCGGCGTACCTCTGTTGACACATCTTTTAGCAGAAGCCCCGTCAAGTTTGCAGTTGATTATCCTGCTATTTAGAATAAGACTGATCAACTCCCCAAATGAGTTATCTGCCGTCAGACTAGGCAACGCAGTCGTGACTGCGGATGGGTTGACGTTGTTAAAGGCACTCTCTTTGTCTACCATTGTGTACTCTCTATATTGTAGGGATCGTTCGATGTGGCTAGTCAGTGACTGTAAAGCCGTTTCCACCGACTTTCCTTTACAGTAGGCATGTTGAGCCGTTGACAGAAGTCGTGGATCAACTTTAGATCGTATATGGATATCAATCAGTCGTGCTCGAGTTTTCAGAAGGAAAGATGATGGACATATAGGTCTGAGTTCCTTTGGGACAGCAAGAGAAGATTTTTCGACTTTGGGAATGAAAACTATCTTCACTTCTGTGACAAAGGAATGTGGTCTATTTTTACGCAACTTCTCATGACATTCTCTAGCGTAGGCTGGATAATATCTGAGGAGCTTTGTAGCTCGTCAAGTATTACACCGTCTGCCCCAGTAGACTTTTATAGTTTGGAGCTATACAGCGGCCGGAGCAGCTCGCCTCTTGTAATCAGACCGTGAATTTTAGCCGCGGCTGCAGTAGTCCTGCTAAGATTGTTACTGACTGTGAATAGGGAGTTACCTGGAAAGAGGGAGTAGTAGCAGATTCAGGGATCCATCACTTGAGGTCGTCCAAGAGCCATCGGTTTTTTTCAAACAGCTAGGTATCGTAGATTGGATTGGTAGAGAAGATTTTTCTTAGCCGCGATGCCTCAAAGGTTTCTGTAATTTTGCAACAGAATAATCACCAGGATTGTCGCTTCGCCTTTCTCAGTTCTTTTTTATAGATTTTGAGCGATTGCAACCATTTCTAAGCGGTCCCAGTGGGTCTAATAGTGATGCCGATAGAGGTTTGCAGCTTATGAGTGGTAGTGGTAGTTACTTTTCACGCACTGTATCTATATAATCCAAACGATTATATGGCTCCATTTTGCGGGGATACTTTCTGCCGATTAAATCTTTGAAATGCGTTGCTCCATGCTCTCTATGTATAAGTAATTTTCTGCTGCCTCGTTGTATTTAGGTCTGCATGTTGCTTTCGTCACTTGTATGTAAGGCTTTCTGTCGATTAAATCTTGGAAGTAAATCCCTGCATGCTCTTTACCAAGTCATTTTCTGCTGCCTTGAGTAGCTCGCCAGGTAGGCCATCCGGTGCATCAGCCTTGTTGTATTTAAGTTTATACATTGCTATCGTCACTTATATGGCACATAGATGGCACTACATTCCGGGCTGGATCTGGGCCTCTCCAAACGATATAAAGTTCAATTCTGCAGGCATACTTTCTGCCGATTAGATATTGGAAATAAGTTGCTCCGTGCTCTCTATTAAGTCATTTTCTTCTGTTGTTTTAAGTATGTAGCTCGTCAAGTAGCCCGTCCGATCCATCAGTCTTGTTGTACTTAAGATTGGACATTGCTATCGTCACTTCATTTGGTTTGAATTAACGGATCTCTTATCTTTCACTGTCAAGGCTTAGTGGTTGATTCTGACAATACTGGCATTTGGATTGTCTTCGTTGTTTATCTGTCTGGAGAAGTGGTTTTCTATATCCTCAGTACGGGTTGTGACTCTACAACTATGTTTCCTTGTTAATCTTGTTGTCTTCACACTCACTTCGGAGCATTGCTTCTCGAGTACCACCTCTCTATTTTCTCGATCGCTCACTTCTCATGCTCGTTTTTTTCTTCCGTTCTGCAGTGCCGCGTCGTAGGCGAGTTGTTTCTTTGCGTGCTTGCCTGCATACTTCCTCGAATCATGGTTTTCGTGGAGGTGGTCGGGTGAAACCCAACACATCAGTTGCGGCGTTTCTGATGGCTTTTTGGGATCAAAGCCATTGCTTTTAAGGACTTGATATTGGTTACATGGTTAGGGGATACGCAATCGCAAAATACTCTGCCTCTTCGTTGCGATTGCAGCCGTTCAACATTAAATCTCCTCACATTCGTTTTTGTGGTGTCTGAGATATCCATAGACGTACATATATCTTGGCTACAACTTGCTTGAGTCGGTCGTTGATGGTCTGATAATCAGGTGACCGCAATGTTTCTTTGTGTACATCCGTCCCAACTGTCCGAAATGCCCTGCCTTTCTATTTTACCCAAAACAAGTTTAATATCACACTTAGCACATTTGTTGAAAGATTTCTCGGGAACCTCGTAGAAACATTTTTTGAAAGTCGTTTATTTTCCTCCGTGGGGGCATGAGCGCATTTCAGGCGAATGTTGTACGGCGCTCGCTTACGTGTCGAAAGCTCAAGCCTTCTGTCTGCCGCTTACAATAAATCCGCACCCAAATAGAAGTCATTTGGTTTCTCTGTTGCGATTGCTGTAATATTTTTGCCGGCCCATACAACTGCACTTTCTAACTGGCGATTCGAAAGTCGTTGTCCTATTTTCGTTTGGCAGTGTCGTCGACAGAAGCTTATCCTTAGATTTGACAAATACGAGTACGTTTACCATAATTTGAAAGTTGTTATTGTGAATAGCCAACAACAAGTGAATTGCATAGAACAACTGCATACTTTCAGGCAGTTTTGGTTGAATTGGAGAAAAATCGGAGCGAAATTTCTTTTTTGAATAACTCAATCAGCTGCATTTACTTTTTTTTTTAACTCGTATTTCATAATTAACTGCGTTTCAGTGCAGTCACTAGAAGAAACCCTCGATTGGATGCCTCACCCCTAGATGCCAGCACATGCGTGGGCAATCATTCAAAGAGAAAACAAAAACATCTCACTCAATAGTCAATTCGCACTTGCTGCACCCAGAGTCTCATTGTTTTTCCACTCAGCGCGTAAATGTTGACAGGTAGTCGTTAAGCCGGTTAACGTTTAAGTTTGAGTGGATTGCCTTCGACGTAGTGTCTCCGAGCTCTGTCGCGGTGTCAATTCAACTTTTCGGCAGAATCCCTTCGCCGGCAGTCGTGTGTGTATTGTGTACCTGTTCCTAAGAATTTGTTCTTCTTTAGCAAAACTCGTTTGGTTACTTATTTCTGCGTCGTCCTCTTGAAGTTTTGTGTTTTTTGTTTTTTTTTTTGTTTTTGAGTATTACGTCTGCCAAAAAGGATTTCCGTTTGTGAATCACTCAATTTATTAGCCGGCCTAATTAGGATTCAGTGGTAGAGTGGCTCCGAAAAGTGTTTAAAGTGCTGCATTGCCACGAAATTGTGTAAATTATCACCTCGAAGCAGGGAGAACATGTCTCCAACAGTGAAGTCCAATTAATTGTACCAACTTAGAGGTGAGTTTACTCATCTTTGCAGTCGAATCCATTCCAAAGTGTCTTTTAAAGTTGCTCCGTGGGGGCTTGAAGTGCGCATTTACATTCAGCAATTCGAAAGTGGGCACGGCTACCTCGGGGGGTTGATTGAAAATTCTAATTATTGATTTTTCCATTTTTTAAGAACCCTTCTCCAGCCAACAACCATGATGCCCCCGAGAGGTGGAAAAGGCTAACAATAAAAAGTGAAAGTCTCCAAGCTACTGGAACATGGTCAATGAACTTTTTTCTTTCTGTGTTTTCTTTGTTGTTGTTTTCATTCCGTGGCCTCCTATTGTTTGCTTTTCCTAGAATGACGACGACGACGACGACGATGATGAGTACCGCTGGAGGAGGAAGATGATGTCACGTGAATGGAGTGCCGTAGGTGTCTGTTGTGTAACATGTGCTTGGGAGCTACTCTATGGGAACAAAACATGACAGTAGAGGGCCTACACATCTACTCATCTACTCGGATTGATTAAATTTTATAGACAGAGGTCACATAAAGGATTTTGTTAGAACATTGTAGGTCAATGGATGGATGAGGTAGGAGGTGATTGGAGGCAGTAGCAATTAGAAATCTTTTGTAACCTTTGTTCTGGTTGAAGCAGTCTCCGGTTGTTTTCTTTTCCTCAAAGGAAAGGAGGTAGACTTGAAATGTTTTCCAAATCGTTGCGATGAGATTACGTAAGAGTCGTTATTCGCAGTTGAATCAACGTTTTCTCTGATTCGGTGCTACGTCGCAAATAGGGGGTTGCAAATAAGACAATCAAGATTTTAGAGACGATTCAGATACGAGTATAACAATGTGTAGTAATTCTAAGCAGCACTAGGTGCTTCATGAACAAGGCCAAGAGCAAGAAAAATTCTGTCACTCCCTGTGTCGATGGGTCCTTCCGGGCACTCTGCCAGGATGATGCGGTGAAATCCACGCTGAGAAACAACTCTAGTGGGAATTTTCCTTACTCCAAAGTTCCGGCTGAAACATGTGCAATTTGGGTGAACGGAACTCCAAAGATCGGCGCACTTATAAGGATGCCGCTCCCATCTCTCTGGCGCTTCGAATCGGGTAGCCTGACAATGACAACAGTCTGAACGGCGCTGAGTGCAAACACTGTGGGAGCTAGCTAAAGCAGAGAATGTTTGCATTAAAGTAGAGGGCTGCGATATGGAAAACAGAACTCTTAGAGTGAAGTGCTCCCCGCAGCAAACTTTTGAACGGTTGAGCAAGTTTGAGCTGAAAATCCTCTCCTGGAACTTAAGGTGTTTGAGGTTTTCAGACCACCAAAACTAACGCGCGTCATGTTCTGGGCTCTGGGGCAATGATGATGACGCATTTTTTTACCCAGAACCCTGGACTCGACAGTGAAAAGTGGTAAATCTATTCTCAGCAAGAGAGCTAGAATTGGCAAAACAAGTACGACTCTTTTTGTGCGCATAGACAAAGCTTCTGTCCAGACCATTAAATCTAGGTATGACTCTGGTTCCTATCTGCACCAACTTAGTGCAGGCAAGGGACAACTATCCCAGATTTAGCCAGATTAATCTTCAACCTTCGTTCCCACCATCTAACTTGGCCAATTTTGCAACCAAGAGTTAGTTGCTGCTGGCATTAGCTATGAAGCGAACGTAGAGTGGCACAAAATTTGTCGGTGCGTCCGTTTATTTTCAATATGTTTTCGCCACCAATGAAGGCCGTAGCCGATATCATTGAACTTGTTATATGCTACGATGTTAATGTTCAGAATGCAACGTGAGAGGCAATTATTTCCTGGATTTCATACTACCGTCTGATCGGCTTGTCAACAATGTTGCTTCCCAGCCAACGTTTGTTACGATAGTAAGACAGCAAGTAATCGCTACCCATCAGCTACGCTAAGCAGATTATCGACTGAAAAGTACTATCAGAGGTCTCCAGGTCAGACCATAGGTACATCGAATTCAGAATTCGATGCGAGGTCTCGTAGAGGAGGAAAGTAACTAGGCATGATTAAAGGAGGAGTTCAATACGTACAGCAATGCTCCCTCTAAACTCAGGACAAAACAAAAGCTAGAAGAAACTGTTCACAATCTGAGCGGTGCTCTTGACGAATCTCACTAAGAAAAACTCCTCCAGATCTGCAGCGACTACGCCAGGAAACTAGAAAACTTCTATCCAAGTCACTTAAAATCGAAGGTAACAGAATATAAGAGGCTAATTCGGGTTCCGATGTGTGTCTCTTATAAAGGCTTTTGCTAAAAGATCGAAAGTGTCGATGGAACCGGCAGGCTAGTTAAAGTCCTCGAAATTTGAAAATCAGCCGTCTCGAATCACTCTGAAAAGCTGATGTCACCTTCAGTGAGTCGAAAGCAGAGACTTTACATCTCATGCTTGAGACTTCATTTCCAGATAACCTAATCAGAATCAGCTTACAACCAGCTCGTATTAACGAAGCAGCTAGTGGGCTGAATAAACAACACGCCCTAGCTGGTATCTGTTATCGGTTGTGGTGACGGATGAGGCCATAAAACATGCTATTGCTTCCTTTGATGGCTTCAAGTCACCTGACACCGATGGTACGATGGTATATACCCAGTTATGCCACAAAAGGGTTGATATAGACCAGATGCTAGTGACACTGAAGGAAATATGTACTGCTGTGGTAAAACCTTTTGTAAAGAAAATTGGAAAAGAGGACTACACAAGCTCCTGACTTCATGTTGGAAAATATGCAGAGAATGATCGAGCCTCATGTGCGCAAAACAGCTTTGCGAATAAACCCTCCTTTCAATATGCAATATAGTGGGCAGTATTAAAGGCACACTCAACAAGGAGGAATACGCTTTAGGGATTTTTGTCGGCATCGATAACACAACTTGTAATGGTATCTTTTACTTGGTGTTAAGGCAATACTGGAGACCAGAACTTTGGGGGCGATGACTGTGGTCAATGTGTAAAAAGTTACTTCTGGGTCACTCTTTCGAGCATGTGGAGCTCTCTCACCAATACTGCACTGAATATTTTACCGTTTGTCGGTATAGACCAAATACCTTTTATAGCAACGCAAGACCTAATCAAGAGGCGTCAAATTGCACGTCTTCGGTGGCCAACTCACTGGCCATTTCGCGATATAATATTGTCCTTGAATCGAGTACTCAATAAGTCAAGGGTTTCGTGGGCAGTATAGCACCCAGTGCCTACCTACTGGAATCACATATCGTCCGAATCAATGTGGTCCACAACTTTGAAAATATAATCACTGATCAATGCCCGGTAACGATGGCGTGCTGCGGTCTTATGTTTAGGAAAAAAAATAATGACATCAGCTTGAAGAAGACACCAAACGGTGTACTTTTGCCTCACAATACTGAACATAAATGTCAAAGACTTATTTACTTATGTGGTTCCAAAGTTCAGGGTAAACCTGGACCTCAACTAACCAGCCTCTCCAGCTATTATTATCCCTCGCCAGTTGCCTCCAGTGCAGCACTCCAAGTTGGTTGAGGTTCCCTTTCATTTACATGTGACACCTTAGATGCGGTCGTCCACTGCTGCGCCGTCCCCCAGGGTTAGAATTGAAAATTGTGGGCCGGAGCTGTAGTGTTCATTCGAAGTTATAACTGCCAATGTTCGTGTCCGGTCCACGAAACCAGTGGTGTGGGTTCTTTTCTGGGTCTTTCGTTTACCTCCTTCTGCCCCATTACTCACGAAAGCTTTATTGACAGCTCACTTCATCTAGGTCATGGGACAGAATTCTCTGTCGTCTTCGTCCCGGGTGAATGTTTCATTCTGCCTCACAGCAGTATTTGAGCGTCATCGGTGTCATTCAGTCTGCAAAAGTAGTGCTTCTATATTTTGAACACGGACTGCAACTCTACTCCTAGCTCGCATTTGCATTTCAGCACCGGGGCTGCAACAAGGTCGGTGTTGGCTTCTCAGAAAGTTCAGTGACCCAGAAGTGTCTGTCGTCAATCGCAATGTGATCAATCTGGTTGACTCTGATTGTTGTTTGCCCAGGGGATAGCCAAGTCCCTTGAGATTTGGGAATCGAGAGCTGGGTACTAAAAGGTGACGTTCCCTTACAAATTCTAAAAATCGGAATTTATTTTTGGACTTGGTATTATGCTGAAAGACAGGTTCCTTACCCAGCCTCGCGTTAAGATCTTCTAGTACAATTTTGGTGGCATAGCTGAGGCACTGGCATATGGTATGCCCGGTCTAGGAGGTCATAGAATGCAGTTCGATGCCGTCATCCTTATCCTCTGTATGAGCAGGAATGCAAATCAGACCATTGTTTTGGAATTTAAACTTGATGCGAATTGTTATGATGCGTTCACTTACACGCTAATATCGATATCCAAATAAGCGTCGTTTACTTTTTTTGTAGCAGTCGTCGTAGTAGATGACGTAGCTTTTCAATCCTCTTGGATGCTTAATAGCAGTCTAGGGTCTCCGTGAATTGTTCGGCAACACATGGTCTATTAAGGGTCCTAACATTCCATGTGTAAAGCGGAAATTCGTCGTCCTTAAAACTTTGTTAACATTATATCTGTCAGTATCCCAGACAGATGCTTGTTTTTGGACTGTTCGTTCTTTTTTTTTTGCACGGTGGGAAGATACCTCTACGCGCAACTCCTAATCTGGAGGGCCAGGTCTTTAATAAAACCGCTGGATAAAGGTCCGGCTAAACAGCGCGGTGCTTCTTGCTCTGCCATCTCTACTCCAGATTTGCGAAACAACCACTAAGCTCCTTTTAGACCTGGGCTCCGAATACGTCAAGGTAGCTCTTAAGGGGGTTGTGCACCAAGTAGATCAAATTGAATAGAGCCGTGAATGCCGCCGTTGATCTCAATGTGGGTTTCCTTCTGCTTAGAGGAAATATGCTCTGGTGCGAACACTCCACCCACACCTTCAGCCTCCCCGTCTCGTCTCCAGTGCTCAATGACGATCCGCAGGGATTCAGTAACTTCGGAAAAACACAGAGCGTAGCACCGAGGAGGGTCCTGTATGTCCGATGCGTGGGCTGTTGTCTGATTAAACCGGCTTTCTCGAAAATATGTGTACATCACTGTTGATTTTACCAAACTTCAAAGGACGGAGTGCCATTTTTTGTTTTATTTAAAAAGAAGTGGTCCTTAGTACAACACAGACTAATCGGTGCCCACCGACTTTTGACTCTGTTCCTGTAAACATGTCATCTTACGGAAAGACACCGGATCTTTGCTTGCTACGAGAATACTTTACCTAAACTCAGAATCGGATTCCATCCAGAATCTGTGCCAGGAAAGAAATGTAGTCAGCGGTGTTCACCGATGCTATCTTTACTCCATTTTGGTCTACTGGGTGGAAATTTTGATTTTTTTTTCGGCCGAATTAGATGTTTTGTTTTGCCTGACAGCGGAGATTTGTTCGTGACTATATTGGCCCCCTGTAATGTTCGGGCATCTATAATACTTAAGGTATGCCTGGCATGATTAACTTGGTTGACGTGGTGTTACGTAGGCTATTCTTTTCTACGGTATTACCAAAGATATCCTACTTGCCTATATTCTTAATTTCACCGACCGGGAACTGTTACATTTTCTCGTACCCCTTTTGCTTTTATACAGCAGAGCAGAAAGCAATCCCTACGTTGTTTGGGTATTCGATCGCCTCTTATTATTTTATAAAACAGAATCACAAGTCATGCAGGTCCAAGAATTCTGATTCTCATCCATAGCTCGGAAAGACAATGATCCGGTTCGACTACACGTCTTTGGTTCATTCTTTTTATTGTTTCATTTACTACGGCCTCCGTAAGGTCTGCGGTATCTTCTCCGTGTGCGTCAAAGGAGGGAATATTGCTTGTGTTAAGTAGTTCATTTGATTATTTTTTTTTGTCTCCTTGTGAACCGGGCAAACGACGCTGAGGTTCCATTCATCAGCCATACATTCATCCAACCAAATCTTGGAAATAAGTTGGTGTATGCTCTCTACTAGTACTTTGTTAGTTCGGTGGGTAGGCCGTCCAGCCAGGCAGCTTTGTTCGACTTCAGTTTAGGGTGGAAGGAATTCTTGACTTGCATCGTTAATATTGACTGGTGCGCTCTGCCTGACAGCGGAATTTGTGTCGTCTTCGCCGTTTAGCAGTCTGCAGAAATAGTTTTCCATATCCTCAGCACCGACTATGACTCTACTACAAGGTTTCCTTGTTCATCTCTACATGTATCCACTCGGGCCTTATTACCCTGACATGCTCTATTTACCTTTTGGTAAAACTTCCGAACAATATTCCTGGAGTAGCACCTCTCTATTTCCTCGATCGATGGTCTTTCTTTTTTCTCCGGAGAAGTCAATGTTGTTCCCTCCTCTTTTGCTCGTAGAGCTCACTAGCCGCTCTTGTCCTTTTATGCAGCGCCCCTTTGTAGGCATGTTGTTTTGCTGCATGTGCTTGCTGGCACTCTTCACAAGAAGGAGACCCTCTAAACTGCGCCAAACTATAGAGGTATCAGTCTCCTAAACATCGCATATAAGATCTTGTCTGCCATATTGTGTGAGCGCCTGAAACCGTTTGTCAACGATCTGATTTGACCCGATCACTGCGGTTTTAGGCCCGTTAAGTCCACAATTGTCCAAATGTTCATACTACGGCAAATCCTGGAGAAAACCCAAGAAGTTCAGATCGATACTCACCACATTTTCATCGATTTTAAAGCCGTATATGACAGCATCTACAGAGACGAGCTATATAGAGCCATCTCGGATAACGATGGCGAATGCTCGCTACTGCGTCAAGGTCGGTAACGACCTAAGCGAGATCTTTGATGTTAAAAAAGGATCTAGGCAAAGGGACGCGCTGTCATGTGACTTGTTCAACATCAGACTTGAATGAATTGTGCAAAACTCAGAAGCCAGCACACGAGGTACCTACGATCTTTCAAAAGTCTATTCAATTGCTTGCATACTATATTCGTATTATTGGTAGAACACAGCGAGCTGTCACTGGTGCGTTTGCGTGTATAGGAACAGAAGCGGCAAAAATGGGTCCAGCGGTAAACGAGGGCAGAACAAAGTACATGCTGTCAACAAGAAGGGACAACCAGCATCGACCAATCGGCCAGAATGTCGCAAATGTCACATCTGAAAACGACATCTCTTCAGAAATCAAACGAAGAATAACGCTTGCCAATCGCTGTTTCTTTAGGCTGCGAAGGCAACTGTGTAGTAAGGCCCTCTCCAGAGCAACCAAGGAAACTCTATATAAGACCATTTCAATCGCAGTCCTGCTCTATGGTTCCGAAGCATGGATCCTGGATGAAGATATTCTTGGTCGTTTTGAGCGATAAGTTTTTCGTAAGATATTTGGTCTTGTATGCGTTAATGGGTTCTGGAGGAGACGATTCAACGATGAACTCAACGAGGTGGACAGCGACATCGACCTGGTGAAAAAACTGGGCATTGAGCGTTTGAAATGGCTGGGACATGTAGAGCGAATGGACACCGAGGCTCCGGCCCACAGAATTTTCGACTCTAATCCGGAGGGACAACACAGTAGAGGAAGGTCACGCCTTAGGTGGCGCACGCAAGTGGAAGGGGACCTCAACCAACTTGGAGTGCGCAACTGGAAGCAGTTCGCCAAAGACCGCGCTAATTGGAGAGGTTTATTGGTTGGGGCCCAGATCCACCCCGGACTGTAGCGTTGCCTAAGTTACTAAGTAGTTCATTTAGTAATGTACTCACGTAATCTTTTTAGCTATTGGAAATTTTGCTATTTTCCCACGCATCTCATACAGGATTCATTTCATCAATGAGCTTTAGTCTCAAAAATATTAATCCTTGCTCCTATTTTTGCCGTTGCTCTTTTACTGACGCTTGGTTTGAATATCCTTTCTTACGCATTTTGAGACTCTCTGCACTCTTATTTGTCACAGACCTATCAATTAGTTGCTACTTATCGCTGTTATTATCACTGTGTTGCTATAAATTGATAATCAAGTAGTAATTTTCCCTGTCATCAATTTGTTGATAAAAAAAAGTGCAAACACGGTTACGTAATAGACGTGCTGCCTCATGCAGGGGACTCTGCAATAATTGTTTCCAAATTCGAATGGGGGTGGTGGTTTAGAAGGCAAAAACAATCGAAGTGCAAGTACATATGTAAGGCGGAAAGCTTTCAATATTTTTGTTCAGTCCTTCTAATAATAACGGAAAAGTATCTACTCGTAAATCAATTAGAGAGTTTTTTATCTGGCAGATACACACCTGGCTGAAGACTCGTGTGGTTGTGGGTAGGAAATTAAAAAAGCTGTGCTCATTAGCAAAGTAAATGAAGAATGCGTGACACTGAAGTCGTCGATCAAAAACCTCCAAATATTAATAAAAGAAAATTACAGAAATTCTGTAAGTTTGTATTGGAACAACAAAATTCGGGCTGTAAACACCAGCAACCCGAATATGTTCCCACAAATAAATAAAATATTCCGGAGAAAAGATCAAAACGACCTTTCGTGTCTTAAAATCGCCCGAACGACGGACAACGAGCACATACTCATAGCAGCAGGAATCGATCCAAATGAGGCCGTTGATGATGACAACTTCTTTGTGATCGAGGATCCGCAGGAGAAGGTAGAGACTATAGGAGCGACTTTCCAGGAAGTGTACAAGGCGAATGACATCATTGGCCCGAACCACGACCTGGAAAATCAAGTCCTTGTGCACAATTTCTACCTTCGAAATGAAATAGTGAACTGGCGATTCGAGAACTCGGGTTTCACCCAGTTCAGTGACGAGAATATGGCAAATAATGTCATCGCCGACGATAGGGTACTACCCCCGTTCATTTCGAAGGTGGAGCTCCAAACGATCTTCGAATCGCTTAGAAGCAAGAAATCAGTGGGAACCGATGAAATACCAAACATTGTGCTTCGACATCTCCCACTAGAAGCGGTGAACATTTATACCACCCTGTTTAATAATGCAATGAATAACGCACATTATCCAGCGCATTGGAAAACTGCGGTGGTACATCCCATTCCTAAAAGGGATAAAGATACTTCCAATCCGGCGAATCTCCGCTCGATCAGTCTTCTTCCAAACATCAGTAAGGTTTTCGAGAAGGTGATCAATAGAGTCCTGACTAAGTGGGTTGAGGACAAACATATAGTTCCGGATAATCAATTCGGTTTCAAGGAGGGGCATGATATCATTCATGCTGCGTCTAAACTGGTTTCTGATATCCAATGGAACAAAGGCAAGAAACAGTGCACTGGTGCCTGCCTGATTGACTTGGAGAAGGCCTTCGATACCGTATGGTTAGAAGGACTCTTTTTCAAGCTGGACAGGTTGGGCATTAGTAAACCACTGCTGTATATTCTTTTTGATATGCTCTCCAGTAGACAGTTCATCGTGAAATATGGCGATGTGACTTCTGCTGGAACATTTAACATTAAAAACGGTCTGCAACAAGGTGCGGTAAATTCGCCGATCCTATTCAACATTTACACAAGTGATCTGATAGGTTCACTTCACCATGCCATAGCGTACGCAGACGACTTAATCGCGTACAGATCAGGTCCAAAGATTGAGGTCATTAATACACTTTTGCAACGTGACTTCGACAAAATTAAGCGATATTGCGACGACTGGAAATTGAAAATCAACTTTCAGAAGTCGGAAACCATTCTGTTTAGGACGCCTTTGTCTGGGGCCTCTAGGGATACCAGAAAGAATTGGCGAAAGTTCTCTATCGTCGGACAACATGGACAGCCACTTGCTTGTCGAAATGTAGTCAGATACCTTGGGATCTGGCTAGACCAATATCTGTATTTTAACAAACATATAGATGTTGCTCTGGCCAGAGCCAAAGGTGCTTTTGCCCTTACAAAGAGACTGTTTTATAACAGCCAACTCGATGCGAGGGTGAAGGTGATCTGTTACATGGCCCTTATCAGGCCCATGCTTGTATTTGGATGTCCCGTGTGGTTCAACGTGAGAGCAAGTTTATTGGAAAAGATTCGGGTGTTTGAGAGGGCTTGTCTTAGGACTTGTCTTTGCTTATACAGAACACCAGAGTCTGAGTACATAAAATTCTATCGCAATGAGGTCTTGTACAATAGGGCGAACCTAATAAGAGTGGACAATTTCATCATTAAGTTGACTCGAAGGCACATTGCAAGAGCAATGACCTCATCGAACAACCTGATCTCCGGGGCTTACTACCCCAATTATATGTATCACGAGAGAGTTCGCTTTGACGGCTTTATTCCTCCAGAAGCGTTCCTCTACCTCGACATGAAAGGTTTGATCCAGGACAGATTGGCGGTGCCGCTAATCTTCCACGTCGCTCGGACAGCTGCGGACAGGCGACTCAACTACGACAGAGACGTCGCACACGGCAGTGCGGAGCGTCTCCGGTTCAGTAGGGCGGTAGGGAGTCGCGACATGAGGGATGTTGCTCGGCAGCACCAACAATTTTGGTGGCTGGTTGTAGGAGGAGAGGGTTCGTCGTCAAATTCCTCGGGTACATGATAGCTTCATAAGGAAGCAAAGTCGGTCGTCATCTAGTTTATTAGCCGTGGCCGACTTACATAGTTTAAGTAGGATTAGGGTAGATTTAAGGACAAAAAAAAAAAAAAAAAAAATAAATAAAAAAAAATAAAAAAAAAATAAAAAAAAAAAAAAAAAAATTTATAAAAGAACAAAGAGGTGGGTAACCTTCTCTAAAAAAAGGGGTAATCCAAAAAAAAAAATTTTTTTATGTACATATATATAGGTAGAAGTAAAATTAGATAGTCTAAGTAGGTTAAGTAGGTTAAGATTTATTTTTTACGTAGTGTATAGGTTTAGTTTTAAGTTTTATATTACAACAAAAAAAAGTCCAGACACTAAGTTTTTTTTAATAAAATCTATTTTCTTAGTTTTAGTTTAATAAATGTAAAAACAAAAATAAAAGTAGAGTGTAAGAAACGTCGAAAGACATAGATTAAGTATTATGTTTAACCTAGAGTGCCCGCATGGGGCCAGTAAGTTAGAATTAGATTATCTGTAAGTTATTTAAGCTAATTTTTAAGCATTTTTTTTGTCTAGCATGTAAGAATTAATGAGTTAATTGAAATAAAAATGCATTTAAAATGAAATGAAAAATGAATGAAGAATGCTATCAGCTAGTTGACAAGTGTTGCCATTGGAAGGAAAATTCGTGTCAAAGTGTTACTTTTTAAGAATTTTGAAAGTGTGTAAGGCACAAAAGGTTTAGAGTTTCATTATATTCACTTACTAACTTACTACTGATCGGGATGAACTCGCTACGTAACCAGCACCTCCCTTTGGTTACCCTCTTGGTTAGCTATCTTCAGTTTCACAGTTTTGGGGTCCATTTCTTAATGTCCGTGCCATCTGAGACGAGGCCCTCCTCTATTGTGTAATCCCTTCGACGGATGTAATCAATCCTTGACTTCTGAAGTGAAGTTTTTGAACGATGTACAAGTATGTTGATGTTCTTGTATGCTTCATGCTTTGTAAAACAAGCCTACATGGACTACTTGGGAAGCCATAGATAAATATCAAGCCTTGGATCCCAAATTTGGTGCGTAAAAGCTGTGTGGAGTCGTTGCGATTATGGCCACAAAAAAGACCTACTTTTAAGTACAACAATCCAATGATCTGGCGTGAACTATCAAATCATCACGATTACGGTTATTTTTGTGTTGTGAATATTACCGGAATAAACCGCAAAAATCGTCCCAAGTGGATTCATTTTACCTTGCAGTCTGCTATTAGACCTGTTCTGAGTTATAATGATAAGTCTGTACCACAGTCCCAACCCAGTACATCCAATCTAACATCTTAAGAACGTACAGAAGACGATGGTAATGGTAAAGATAGTGACTTTTATTGCCCTTTCAAACCTAGACCGCTCAATCCAAATGTCTTAGATGACTTGATCAGAGATCTTGGACTGTCGAAAAAACCACCAGAACTTCTAACTTCTCGATTAAAAGAAAGAAATCTAGTAAGACAAGGCAAAAGAACTTTCTTTTCTGAAGAGGATGACGAATCTTCAAGGGGACGAATCCACTTTCGCACTCGTGTAGTAGCAAGAGTGCTAAATGATCTTAATATTCATCAATCCGCTGGTCCAGATGGCATATCTCCTCTTCTTATGAAGCGTTGTTCTTTCACACCACTGCGTAAGCTTTTTCATCAGTCAATTCTAATCTTCGGGATTTTTTCCAAGCAGATGAAAAACAGCATTTGTCCAGCCTGTCACTAAAAAAGGGACAGACCCATTGCATTTACAAGTTCATGGTTACACAAATGAACTGCCAGCTCATGAAATATCTCGAAACACGAAAACTCCTCAATGACCGGCAGTACGGTTTTCATAGCAACAGGTCCACTGGTGTCTTGATGGCATGTCTCACCGAAAAGTGGAACCAAAGCGTACATCAGTCTGGCGAAAGCAAGATAGTTGCACCTGATATTTCTAAATCATATGACAGAGTTTGGCATCAGGCTCTTTTGTCGAAAATGCGTGCTTTTGGGATCGATGACTCTCTTCTTCAATTGATTAGAAATTACCTTTCGGAACGTTAATAGGTGCGTAACTAAGTTCTCAATAGATGGTTCCAGTAGTAAGTGCTGGTCGATTTTGACATATCCAAAACGTCATGAACCAAGCTTACGAGTAGACATATGGTAAACAAAGCGTTTTGACACAATAATCGTCATTTGCGAGAAGTGCTGATTTTCTTGTTTCATTCGAAGAAAACGGCGGCTGAAACACATCGAGAGCTTTAAAAAGTTTACGGAGATGCTCGATGAGGATCCATGCCAAATGCAAGAAGAGCTTGTTCAGCATTATGAGTTACCCGCCAACCCATTTACAAGCGATTGAATGCGTTGGGAATGAAAAAGGCACGAAAAAGTGTTTCTACAACATGACAACACTCGGCCTTACATTGCCAATCCCGGTAAAACCTACTTGGAAACGCTCAAATGGGAGATCCTACCCCAGCCGCCATATTCCCCAGATATTGCTTCGTCCGTTCGGTGGCACATGGTCTGGCAGATCAGCAGTTCGGCTCATATGAAGACATCAAAAAATGGCTTGATTCATGGATAGCTTCAAAAGATGAACACTTTTACCGTAACGGTATTCGAGCTCTGCCAGAACGATGGGAAAAACTTGCTATGGGCAAAACTTTGAATGATTCATTTGTAACCATTTTTTCACAATAAGTTGCATTTTCATCTTATATAACTTAGTTTCGCACCTAATAAATCCAAGTTACCTTGGATGGTTTCAAGTTTGATATTGCCAAAATAAATGCTGGTGTGCCCCAGGGCTCCGTTCTGTCTTCGAATCTTTTTCTAATTTTCATCAACGATTTCTTGTCTGCTACTTCTAATCCAATATATTCCTTTGCTGATGACAGTAGTCTTTGCTTTTCATATTCGTTCCCGGACTCACGCCCCTGCTCTTCGGCTGTAGAACGGGAACGGCAGCGTATGTTAAGCTCATTAAATTCCGATATTAACAGCATAATCTATTGGGGAACTATCAACCGAGTGGAATTTAATGCTTCCAAAACTCAGTGCTGTCTGCTGATATTAAAGCAAAATTGAAATACATAGCCATTATCCATGAATGGCACTTACATCGTCGAAACCGAAAAACTTTCCATTTTCGGTATATGTGTCAATGACAACTTACGTTGGAATGTCCACATATTCGATGTCGCCAAAAATGCTGAGAAATGTATAGGGTCCCTCAAACGATGTTAGAAATACTTTCCCCCTCTGCTCTGGCCTCAATACATAAGGCATTCATCCGTCCAAAATTGGAGTATAACCCCCACATCTGATGCTCCAAAGCATCTCTGCACCGATATTACACAGTCAATTGACATGCTTCAACACCGACACAACGTCTCTCGTCCCACCTTGTTCTATCGCTATTTTCACCAGCGCTCCAACGAAATTGCAAGTAGCATTCCGTCCCTTCGTATCACCCGTCTTGCTTTGAATGTTCGTCAGTATACCTTCAAGCCCACTTTTGGACGTACTCTGAAATATCTTGATTCTTTCCTAAGCCGGACAACTCGCTTATGAATGCCCTGTCCAGCTCTCTATTTCCCAGTCATTATAACTTGCAAACATTTGAGACCAATGTAGACCGGCACCTTTTTTTTTCCTTCCTCCCTAAGTTTCCTTCGCCCGCGATGTGTGCAAACATTTTAGTAACTTATAAATAATAATTATTAATAACCTCTTGAGCGCGCGCTAATTTATAAAGATAAAAGAAAAAAACTCATAAGCTGCCAGCATCAAATATCGAAGACAAGGCTGCAACGAAGGACGGTAGACGGGAAGAACATCAGCTTTTCCAGAAGAAGGAAAAAGAGAAAAAGAGAAGCCCATGATCGAAGATATTAAGAGTTTGTACTCCGGGAACAGCGTACGGAGGTTTTATCAACAGGTAAAAACAACGTATCAAGCTAACGAGACCCGTACAGGTTTCCCTACTGGGATGTAGAAGGAAACCATGTAGTAGAGTCACCGTCGATGTTGAGCTCCATCTGAGCAAAACGAAATAAGGATAGCAATATCTAAGCTTAAATTAACAAAGTTGCTAGATCTGATGTCCTACCAGCCGCGATATTCAAATCTGCGGGAAGCGACTCATTTCTAAGATCTGGTCAGAAGACTGTACGCCTGATGACAGAAATATCAGGAGCGCTTGCCCCTTAACTGCGCCAAATATAGAGATATAGTCTACTCAACATTCCGTACAAGAACTTATCTGCCATATAAAATACTTTGTCAACAACCTGATTGGCCACTATCTGTACGGAAAAGGAAAGCCCACAATCTGCCAAATTTTCGCACTCCGGCAGATCGTGGAGAAAACTCTAGAAGTCCAAATCGATACTCACAAGCTTCTCATCAATTTTAAGGGCGCATAGGACTGCATTCATAGAGACGAATTATAAAGCTTCATGCCTGGCATCCCTGCTAAACTCGCTCATCTGTGCAGAATGGCGATGGGGAACCCTTGCTGTTCCGTCAAGGTCGGTAACAATCTAACCGAGAACTTTGATGCCAAAAATGGTTTTAGACAACTTGACGCGCTGTCATGTCTCTGACACGGAAGACACAATCTTTCAAAACGCTGTCCATCTATCATAGCAATGTACCCTGATAATATTGGCATAATATAGCTGGCATTGAAACAAACGGAAGCATTCTGAAGAGGTGTTCTTCCTCGCTGGCAAGACCACTGCGTAAGCTTTTCCATCAATCCTACTCTTTAGGACTCTTTCCGAGCAGATGGAAAACAGCATTTGTCCAGCCCGTCCCTAAAAAATGCGAATCTTCCTCTCTCTTCTCCTACAGACCCATTGCACTTAAATCCCTTCTTTCCAAGGTCATGGAAACGCTGATAAACCGTCAGCTCATGAAATATCTCGAAACACGGAAACTTCTCAATGGGCGGCAGCACAGGTACACTGGTGATTTGTTGGCATGTCTCACCGAAAAATGGAACCACAGCCGACACAAGTCTGGCGAACCCAAGTTAGTTGCCCTTAATGTTTCTAAAGCATTCGACAGAGTTTGTCATCAGACTCTTTTGTCGAAAATGCGTGCTTTTGGGATACGACTCTCTTCTTCATTGGATTCGAAATTACCTTTCGGAACGTTCAATTCAAGTTGTCTTGGATGGTCTCGTCTGATATTCACAAAATAAATGCTGGTGTGCCCCAGGGCTCCGTTCTGTCTCCGACTCTTTTTCTAATTTTCATCAACGATCTGTTGTCTGCTATATATTCCTTTGCTGACGATAGTACTCTCTGCTTTTCATATTCGTTCCCGGACTCGCGTCCCTGCTCCTCGGCAATAGAATGAGAACGCCAGCGTATGTTAAGCTCATTAAATTTCGATATCATCAGAGTGAAATTTAACGCTTCAAAAACATAGTGCTGTCTGCTGCGGTCAAAGATGCATGAATGGCACTTGCATCGTTGAAACCGATAAACTTTCCATTCTCGCTATGTGTGTCAATGACGTTGGAATGACCACATATTCGGTGTCGTCAAAAACGCTGCGAAATGTCTTAGACATGTAAGAAATACTTCACCCCCTCTGATCTGGCCTCAATATATAAGGCGTGCTCCTAAAACCTCCTTGCACTTGCTAGATAGGTGATACTAATATCACTCAAACAATGGACACCCTCTAACACCGACGTAACGTCTCATGTCTCACTCTGTTTTATCGCTATTTCCATCAACAGTGCTCCATAGAAATGGCCAGTAGCATTCCGCCCATTCAAACTATTAACCGTAGCACCTGCCTCGCTGTGAGTGCTCATCACTATACTCTCAAGCGAACTTTCGGACGTACTCTAAAATATTGACATTCGTTCCTAAGCCATACAACTCGTTTATGGAATTATAATTTTTCCTAGTCATTATAATCTTCAAACATTTAAAACCACCGTTCACCGGTACCTCTCTTTCTATCCTCCCTGATTTTCCTTCGACGGCGCTTTGTGCAAGCATTTGAAGGGTACTGAAAATGGCGAGCGTTCATCAATTGGCCGCCTTGATTATGTGATTTGATCCCACTCGATTATTTTCTCTGAGGTTATGTAAGTCCTTAGTCTACACTAACAAGCCAACCACTTTGGACCATCTCAAGGCCAACATTCGCCGGAATAAAGCCGTACTTATTAGACCGAGTCACCAAAAATTGGACTGACTGCTTGACGCATTGCCAGCGAAGCTGAGGCGGCCATTTGAATGATGTGGTATTCCGCACACAATGTCATGAACATAACTTCAAAATAAAACCAGAATCAATTTTATATCTCAAACCGATGTTGTTTTATTAAAAACTTTTTCCTATTGTTCTTATCTGGTCACCCTATAGAATCTTGATCATCCCAGTCCCACTTTATGGACTCTGTCGAAAACGGATGAAGATATCCTCGGCCGTTTCGAAAGAATTTTTTTTCGGCAGATATTCGATCCCGTGTGCGTTGAGGGCCTTCAGGCGAGACGATTTAACTACGAACTATATGAGCTGTACGAAATCTGTCAGAAGTCTGCGCATCAGTCGCTTAAGAAGGCTAGGACATGTAGAGCGAGTAGACACCAATGCCGAGAGGACATCAGAGTAGAGAAAAACCTCGTCTTGGGTGGTGCGCATAACTATCATAGAAGGGAACCCCAGTAAGTAAGTCAGTAAGATGAAGATCAGAGGACCTTAAGGTGTCTGAACAAGAACATCAGATTGTTGACTCTCAAAGAGTTAGGGTGTACAAGCAACCTTTGTATGGAACAGAATTAATAAGGAGCACTTACTAAAAGCTAGGAAGGTGTTTTGTGACATAGAGAGTTAAAAAAGCGTTAAAAAAGGCTGAGCCAAGCGGTTCGCACATTTTTTTAAAATGATGACAGCCAAACCATCAAAACCGGGAGAGTATGACTTAATTAACTTACTTTATAAGTTGGCAGATACAATGTTCAAAATGCTACCAATTAACTTTCCGCAAACTCAGCAACACTTTTACGTTAGAAAGCCAACGCCTGTGTGCTTTTATCTCGTCAATGTATTCAAGCATTGCCATTCGTTTGTGTTTGTTTGTTTTTTTTTTTTTTTCCAATTTATTTCTCTATTCTCCACTATACGCGTATGACGCTTATTCCGTACTGGTGAATCGACAGTGGCACTAGCCCCAATAAGCACTCTATAGCCGGACAAGGGTCCGCTGGCATTTTTCCGTCGCTATTGCCTCCAGTCGACGATCAATTCTCCACGTGATTCAACGTCGTTGCTCGGTTGAGCTCGTCAATTTCATCCGATCATCAGTCATCAGTTGAATTGGCTCACCATCCCCACCAATCCCTCCTCGTGTCTAGGTGGTGTTACATAGTTTGATCGTGAACCACCGGCATCATACGATTTCGTGTAAGCATAGCAAATAAAAAATTAAAAAAAAGTTTAAAACAAAATACAATCACAAATTATGTTAAGTTTAAAACCAGCCAAGATTCTCTCTGTGTTGTTGTTGTGTAATTTGTTTCGGAGAAACAATTCGTCAAAGTGCTTATCGGGGTACTAATTGAAAATTCCAACAAACGTCTAGTTGCGGTTGTTTGGAAATTTGCACCCTGTTATCCGACTCATCGGGGGGGTGTTTGATAATAAGTTAACAAGTCTCTGGATACCACACGATCCGCACGATCCGCACTGATCTCCCGACGATCGCTGTGGCTTTATGAATTTGTTCGAAGTGATTTTGAAGATCGTTTGATGTGGTTCGACAGAATTGTGATCTCCCTATCGATACTTACTTATAATATTGTATCTACGAGTGCGACTACCATATATAATCGAACCATTCCGATACAAAGTCAAAGACATGTAGAGAAAAGTTTCGCGCTTATGCAATCGAATTCCAATTTCACTGTGATCGTTTGGTGATCGTAGTCTGATCATATTTCGATGATTCGGCTACGGCTGCGACTACTACAGAGATAATTTGCTGATTAAAAACAAGTCGGCTTAAGCTCATAAATGGGACGAAGGCTACTTTGGGTTTAAAGTGCAAGAAGTATCGCGATAATCTACATAAACAAAAATTAGCAAAAATTTTTTTCCACTCAACCTAGTACGTGTACATCGTGTCGATCGTAATGGGTACTTGAAACGATATAGGGGCTTCGGAACGGTGACATAAAATGCTAAATTTCGAGGCAATCAACCGATGAATTGCAGAAATGGCTGCTTATGAAAGACGAGTGTGATTGACTGAACAAATTTGTAAAGATTTTTAGGTTAGAATCGAAAGAAATCAGGATCAGGGGCCTTGTACTAAAAAAGTACTAAAAAAAGTTTTCATATTTCCATAAGACGGCAAATTGCAAATCACATGAATAGAGATACATGTGAATGGGTAAATACATCCGTGAGGAGTGCTAAGTTGTGAGGAATTTAGTACTTGACCTTGAGTACGTACATTGACGTGTATCGATAACATTAAGTTGCCTGTTTTGTATTGAAAATTGCCTTTCGTTTGCTGGAGTTTATACGCGAATAAACGTGATGTTTGTTTATATTACAAGGTTAACTGCCGCGTTATAATTGCAGTAATAAACTGTTTTTTTATTATCATAATTTTAGGAGAACATCACACGCTAGCTGAAATAACCGGCTGATTAAATTTGTCGCGGCAACACAGCTGGCAGAAGTCTGATGTTGTGTTTTGAGTCATGTGACTTACTAAATTACGAGTCGATCTGTGATGGGTTGTTGGCAGTCTAATATGACTAAGAGTCTTCTTCGTGAACATGGTCTAAGAAATCAGAAATAATTTGGCGCCTTTGGTTCAAAAAAATGTTGAAATTTGGTCTGATGTAAGGGCTTTTAAGTGTAAGATTCTTCGGGGTACTTACTTCATTAAGACGGCCTTATAGTGCGGGGTGAAGATGGGTTTTGCAGTGATCATGGTGATTTTCTACTTCTTCTTCTGAATTTGATTGGAAAGTTCTTTGGATTGGAGCTTTTCTGTCCATATTTTGTACGTGGTAAAGACCTATTCTTCTGACCAGATGCTATACACTGCTAATATTTCATTATTAGCACTTGGCTAGACCGATACTATACTTGATTTCTAAGTTAATGTAGTTGCTTGAATGCGGTTGACAAAGAAGCAAATTCGACAACAACCATTTGGCTGTGTCCTTTGAAAAGCGACATTGTCATCCATGTCCCTCAGTAGGAGGGTGGAATTTTGAAAGATTGTCCTCGCTCCTAAGTTAAGCGATTAGGACGTAACCTCTTCGACTCTTCTAAAATCCGATTTCACATTGAAAATTTAAATATATGGAGAGCGAATGCATGCCAGAGTACGACATATAGTAGCTTTGTATGGATCCTCTTTGGAGATCGTGTTTAGAGAGGATATTTATCAATAAAGCGGGTGTGGGCATCGATTTGAGCTTCTTGGTCTTTTGGGTTTAGTTCCTGCCGTCTTATATCTTATCAACAATAGATTTTTCTGCTCTAAAACTGGAGTGGTATGGATCTATCAAAAAGTTGAGGAGGGTCCTAAGGCGTTCGGCAGGATCTTATACACAATGTTAAACAGAACTAGTAGTTCTTCATATCTCATAGATTAGAAAATCTTGCTTCTACAGGGCATGTGTTGCTGAGGTTCTATTCATCGGACGTACTTTCCACCTAAGAGGTTTAGAAAACTAATTGGTTTGTAGTACCAAAGATAGGCTTTAGCCCTTTATTTTAAAACAAGAGCTTAGCAGTATTTCCGCTTTGTTATGATGTATGTGCTCCTGTCGGCAATATAAAGTGCATTTTTGTCACATCCTTTTGTGATCTCTGATTAGTCTTCTATTAAGTAATGATTCTCTCTAGAAAAGCGGAAAGGAATAGTCCCACTGTGTCATAGGCCAGATAAGCAGTCACTTCTCGAGTCAAATTCAAGATTTGATACGACTATATCTTCATTACTGGATTTGGAAGGAAATAATTAGTTAAGGCGGCTCTCCGCAAGAATACAGGTCGTTGGCTTACCTTTGTTTTCCACGAAGATATATCAGTTGTACATCTTGATTTTGAGTCATTGAACGCTATTTTATGATATGTAGGATTTTTGAGTAGAACAATATCCTTTTCCTATTTCTAGAGGGGCGTTAGTAGACTGACAGAAACAGCCTTAGAGTAATGTACGTTTAACTGGATCAATCGCAGCATTGCATCATTGAATTGAATTGTCTCACTCTGTTTTATCGCTATTTTCACCACCAGTGCTCCATAGAAATCGCCAGTAGCATTTCGCCCATTCAAACTTTTAACTGTAACACCCGCCTCTCTATGAATACTCATCAGTATACCCTCAAGCCCACTTTCGGACGTACTCTAAAATATCGTGATTCGTTCCTAAGCCGTACAACTCGTATATGGAATGCCCTGCTTATCTCTTTATATCCTAGTCATTATAACCTTCAAACATTTAAAACCAACGTTCACATTCTCTTTCTATCCCCACTGATTTTCCTTCGCCCGCGGTGTTTTTTTTTTCCATTTGCGGAGGAGAAATGCCTTACGCACCATAAGGAGGTCTGTTGGCGTTGACCATCCCCGTCTGTCCGGCTCTCTCCGCATGCTTTCGGATCATACGGACTAAAACTCCTCGCTACCCTGTGGCTTCTGATATTCTTCTGAGAATATCTTCCACAAACCGGCAAATTCTTCCCCAGTTCAGGTCACTCGTCAGCATTTTATCCACTATGTTTTCTGGGTTAAAGACACAATGCGGTTTTCCAGTGCTGTGCGTTGGATTTCCCATCTTCTGCAAGCAAAAAATGTGTGATGTACGTCGCCTGCTGGGGAGTCGCCACACTGGCAGGCTGGGCTATCCGTTTTGCCGATCCTATGTAAAAAGGTTTTGAAATTTCCGTGTCCGTTTAGGAACTGGGTGACGAAGTAGTTGACCTCCCCGTGTTTCCGGTCTTTCCACTCAGCCACATTTCTTATCAGCCTCGCTGTCCACCTTCCTCTGCTTTCCGAGATCCAGCGCTCTTGCCACTTCCGTATCGTTTGCTGCGCTCTGCTTGGTCGATTGCTGTTTTCAATCCGATTTCCGCCTTGTTTTCGTAGACGTACTTCCTTTATGCGACTACGACTACGGCACGGCTGGTTCCGACACTGTTCGGTAAGACCTAGCCACGCGTAGAGCTCCACGTCTTTGCACTGCCGCCATCTGCTTCCGGTACTTTTCTTGTCGAAGCGCGTCTGCCTAGATCTCACTTCCTTATAGGAGAATGGCATGCGTTGTCGACATTAATACCCTGCGCTTACTTGGCGTTGGACCACCTATGTTCGCCATTAATCTACTGAGTGATGTTGTAACTCTAGAGGCTCTTTTCGCTTCGTACTTTATCTGTTGCCAGAAAGTTAGTTTTGTGTCAAGCCTCAATCCCAAAAACCTCACCGCGTCCTTGCTCTTAATGACTTCGGAGCCAATTTGGAAGTCGATTTGTATAGGGCATTCTTCGTCAGTAGGACTATCTCAGTTTTCTCTGTTGTCAAACTAAGACCGTGCTCACCGATCCAGAAGGTTGTTCGTCGCATGACTTGGATCAACTTTCTTTGCGCGTTTTCAGTGTCTCTTGCCGTTATCACTGCCGCGTTGTCGTCTGTCGTCTTCGGGCATCTCCATCCGCAGTATATCGTCATAGGAGATATTCTAGAGGTCTGGTCCCAGGATTGATCCCTGTGCTGCTCCAGATGTTACTTCCTTCCTTGGTCTCCTTCTGTGGTCTCGTAGATCAGCTCCCGATCCCTGAGATAGTCCTTCATCATATGTAATAGATAGGCTGGGATGTTGAATCTATTTTCTAGCGCATTTAGCATATCACTCCACCTGGCTGAGTTGAATGCATTTCTTACGTCCAGGTTTGCCAGCAGAACGATCTTCTTAGAGCGGCAACTTCCTTGTTGGGCGGTTTGGACCACTTCTTCAATAGCTCCGACCGTGGAGCGTCCTTTCCTGAACCCGTACTGCCTTCCTGCCAAGTCTCCCGCTCTTTGTACCGCATTGTGAGCCGTGATTTGAACAGCTTTTTCATCAGTTTTCCCGCAGTGTCCAGCATACATAAGGGCCTGTACGCTGATGGAAAGTCTGGGTCTCCTTTTCCTTTGCTGATCAGTACCTTTTGCTCGTTGCTTTTTCCAGCTCTTTAAGAAGACTCCTTCTTCGATCGCCCGCGCTGTGTGCAAGCATCTTAAGGGTACTTAAATCCCTTGAGCGCCCGCAAGACTCATTATTCAACTGTGTATTAGAAGGCACACTTGGCATCTTCACATCGCTCTTTTTTCCTTGAGGTGTCGCTACAGTCCGGTTTGGCCCTGGACCATAACTAAGAGCTCATTCGATTCATTACGATATTGCGCTAATCGCCCCCGGTTGTGTACTCCAAGTTAATTGAGGTCCCCTCCCAGTTGTGCACGTCACCTAAGGCGAGGACCTTCTTTACCGCATTGTTTCTCCAGATTGGATTTGAAAACTCTGTGGGCCGGAGCCTTGGTGTCCATTTGCTATACATGTTCTAGCTATCTCAGGCGACTGATGCGCGGTCTGACTAGGTTGATGTCGTTGTACAGCTCATCAAAGCAAACAGGACCGAATATTTTTCGAAGGATTTTTCACTCGAAACGACTGAGGATATCTGCATTCGCTTTCAATAGAGTCCAGCGCCATATTCTAGGACTGGGATGATCAAGGTCTCATATATATAGAGTCTCCTTAGTTTTTGGGGATAGGGCCTTATTACTGAATTGCCTTCTTAGCCCAAAGAAACAGTGATAGGCAAGAGTGATTCTTAGTTTTATTTCTGCTGAAGTGTTGTTTTCAGAATTTATAGCAGAGCCAGTTCCTTACTACCTCGAAATTATAGCTGTCGACTGTGACGTTCGGTCCAATTCCTATACGCTGTGTGTCCATTCTTGTTGACAACGTATACTTCGTTTTGATCTCATTTATCGCTAAACCCATTTTGGCAACTTCCGGTCTAATACTAACGAACGAACCGGTGACAGTCCGCTGTGTTCTTTTGAAAGATTGTACCTCCTGCGTTCACTTGTGAGTTGGGCACAATTCTTTGAAGTATGATGTAAAGAAGAGGCATCAACGGCCTCGGTTAAGTCGTTACTGACCTTAACGGAGCAGCGAGTGGTCTTAATCGTCATTCTGCAAAGAGGCTCTACACCCTGAATGACTCGAACTGTAACCAACTTCAGACTGTTATAATTTCCAAACCGTTCATGACAGTGAGCTCAAATTTTGACACATGACAGATAATTTTATTATTTACAAGCTTTTTAAACGATTGGCGTCTCAGTTGAAAAATTTTTATCCGCGATGGAATTCAAACGTGATAGTGTGATTACTTTATATTTGGCTGGAAAACCACAAGTAGCTATCGTTAGAGCCCTCCAGCACTTCAACGTGAATAAATCATTTGTGTCTCGAACCATAGCTCGTTACCGTGCTACTGGCAGTGTTGCAAAACGCCATGGAGGTGGTCATAAAAAAACAGCAACATCGGCAGAAATGGTTCGGAAAGTGAAGGTTTGAATTGAGCGAAATTCGCGTCGAAGTGGAAGAAAAATGGCTCGTGAGCTCAACATATCGTTGGAACGGATGCAACACATACTGACAAATTAGTTTGGGCTCAAGTCATTGAAGTTCCAAAAAGCACACGATCTTACACCGCAAGAGAAAAAAGTTAGAGTCAAAAAAGCGAAGGAGTTGCTACGCTTGCACGAAAGTGGTGAGTTGCCGAATTTGGTTTTTTCCGATGAGTCGCCATTTGTTATCGAGCAATATGTCAACAAACAAAATGACCGAGTTTACTTTCCAGAGAGGTCCTTCGAAAATTCACACCTTCGGACGGCCACCAAAAAACAGGCAGCACCGATGGTGATGGTTTGGGCCGCCATAACCGCCGATGGTCGCACTCCACTCGTGTTCTTGGACCTTGGCGTCAAAATTAATGCGATCGTATACCGTGAAACTGTTTTAGAGGCTATATTGGAGCCTTGGGCAAACAATCATTTCAGTCGGAGACCGTGGACATTTCAGCAAGACTCGGCACCGTCTGACAAAGCGCTCGTCAACCAAGATTGGTTAAAAAACAATGTTCCATACCTCATTGCAAATTCTCCGGATGCAAATCCGTTGGATTTCTCTGTCTGGGGTATTTCGAAGGCGAAGGTTGGCACTAAAAAATACCAAAGTTTGGACCACCTCAAACAAGCACTTCGCCGGGAATGGGCCAAAATACCGCAGAGCCATTTGCGTGCAGCGTGCGATGCTTTCTTCGGCCGTCTCAATGCTATTATTCGCGCCAAAGCTGGACATATTGAAAACAACACTTTTTGCTTTGGTAGAATAAAATTTACCAAAAAATAAAAAAAATATAGCATTTTAAAAAGTTTGAGTTCGAGTAAGTCACCTTGTAGAGTTACCTTAGTTTTTCGGGATAGGGCCTTACTACTTAATTGCCTTCATAGTCCAAAGAAACACCGATTGGCAAGAGCGATTCTTCGTTTTTTTTCTTCTGAGATGATTTATAGTAGAGCCAAGGTAGACAACGTCCCTTACTACCTCGAAATTAAAGCTGTTGGATGTGACGTTCTGCCCAATTCGTCGATATTGTGTGTCCGCTCTTATGGACAGCATATATTTGGTTTTGCCCTCGTTCGTTTTTCGCTAAACCAATTTTGGTAGCTTCTGTTTCAATACTAACGAACGCACTGGTGAAAGTCCGCTGTGTTACCCCAATTTTATCGATATCATCGGAGTACAATCCAGTGCGCATCTACAGTGTTCGCTTGTGAATTCTGCACAATTCCTTCAAGCATCATCGGTTAAGTCGTTGCCGACCTCGAGCGATCCAATCGTCATTCTGCACAGAGGTTCTATATAGTCCGTATCCGTAAATGCTCTCTCATGCGGTCTTAAAACCGATGAAAAGATGGTGGTTACCGATTTGGACTTCTCGAATTTTTTCCCAGATTTACCGAGGGGTGGAAACCACATTGATATGGACCAATCAAGCTGTTGACGAAGGGTTTCAGACGTTCACACAATATGACAGAGAAGATCTTGTATGCAACATTTATGGGACTTATACCTCTTTAGTTGTAGCAATTGAGGGGGTCTTCTTTTTCTGTGGATCGGGCAAACAATGCTGAGATTCCATTCATCAGGCATACACTCTTCTGGACAGATCTGAGAAATGAGTTGGTGTATGCCTTCCAGAAAGTCATTTCCAGCTACTTTGAATACATCGGCCAGTAAGCCGTCAGGTCGAGCTAGCTTGTTGGATTTCAGCTTAGGTATTGCTATCCTTACCTCGTTTTGGTCAGGTGGACGGAAGTTCGGGCTATTATCGTCAAAGCGGAGTGGTATATTCTGCCTGCCGGCAGTATGTTGCCATTCTTCGCCGTTATACAGTCTGCAGAAAAAGTTTTTCCATATTCTCAGCACCGACTGTGACTGTACTACAAGGTTTCTTTCTTCATCTCTACACGCTTCTGTACGGGTCTTCTTGCCTTGATATATGCTTTTTACTTGTTGGTAAGACTTCTGTACGTTATTCCTTGAGTACAAACTCTCAATACATTTTTGATCGCTCGCTTTTCGTTCTCTTTTTTTTTCTTCTGGAGAAGTCGATGTTCTTCCCGTCTCTTCTGCTCGTAGAGCACACCAGCAGATTTCGTCCTGCGTAGCAGCGCCGTTTTGTAGGGTCCTTGATCAGCTGCATGTTCTTTCCGGCATTTTTAATCAAACCAGGCATTTCTTGATGGTGAAACCCAGTATATCAATTGCGGCGTCTGTGATGACATGTTGGCTGTGTTGCTACTAGTACTCGATACTTGATGCTGGGGCATAGGAGTTGTTGAGAGATCTCGGGATACGCGTTCGGCGAAGATTCTCTTGGTCTCTTGAAATTGCAACTTTTCCGTGTTATTTCTTCTCACAGTAGCTCTTCTTTGTTGTGGCGCGTGGGAAATTTCTATTCGCAACTTGGCTGCAACAAGATGATGATCGATTCGGGCGTCCAGAATGCTGGAGGCCTGCGATACATTTATCGCAATGAAATCAATTTGATTTAGCATTTTATGATCCGGAGACTCCCATGTCTACTTTTGTATATTGAGATGAGGAAACCGTGTGTTTGCTACAGTGATAATTCGTCCCGCCGCAAAGTCAATAAGCTTAAATCCATTACCAGATGTGGTGTTGTGTTGGATATGCTCACCAACTGTGCTACTAAAGATGTTCTCCTTTCTTATCCTAGCGTAAAAATTGCCAAATACGATTTTAACTTCATATTTCCGGCATTGCTTATACTCGTATGTCTTATCCAGGAGCTTGTGGAAATATTCTTTGGTAGCGTCTTCCTTGTTTTCCGCAGGGGCATGGGCACAAATTAGGCTTATGTTAGCGAATTTAGCTTTGATGTGGATTGTCATAAGACAATCCGTATCCGAATAAGGGCTGTTTCTTTTCCCTATAGGAATCACCATAGTAAACAAGTATACGAGTATCACAGTTTTTCATCCTTCTACCGTCCTGCCCATCTCATCGCACTTCCTGGATGGCGGTGATATCTGCGTGAAGGGTCTCTGCTAATTACTCGGTGAAGGTCGTTGTCCTTTAAACGTTTGCCAGCGTCATGAACAGTGAATCAATTTCTATCCGAAGCCATTAGTTGGTTTGTCACATCTTTTTAATTTCTTCCGTATAGGGTTGTGAGACCTGTGACCGCGTGGGCCAGTGTTATGCTGCTGGCCGAGCATGTCCTTTCCATTTTAGCTTGCATGAGTAATTGCATGAGTAAGGGCTTACTCATGCTGTTATCGAGGACCACGACTGGGAGGTAAGCCAAGCACTTCGCTACGAACTGGATTGTTGCGAAACTGGTCCAATCCAAGTTATAGGACAGTTAGCAGTTTCCCGATCAATCGTCACGCAGGTCCTCCTTTTACACATGTAACACATGAGCTAGAAAGTCCGTGCCGTTTTATAGTAAAACACAAAATTTTTGCAAAATTCAACTTTATTTATCAATATACGAGGGCGGGTCAATAATTCCGTGACTTTTGGATTAAAACACAGATTTTTTGATAAAAAAATAATTTTATTTTTCAACGTAGTCTTCCTTGAGCTCTATACACTTTGTCCAACGCTTCTCCAATTTTTTTATCCCTTCCAAAAAAAATGATTTGTCGAGGTCCTCAAAATGACGAGATGACTTCATCATTGGAGTCAAATCTTTTTCCACCAAGCCATTTCTTCAGGTTTGGGAACAAGAAGTAGTCGCTCGGAGCCAAATCTGGAGAATAGGGTGGATGAGGGAGCAATTCATAGCCCAATTCATGGATTTTTACCATGGCAACTGCACATGTGTGCACCCTTGCATTGTCTTGGTGGAAAAGAACTTTTTTCTTGGCCAAATGAGGTCGTTTTTTTTTTCAAATCGTCATTGAATCGGTCCAATAAGTTGGCATAATATTCCCCATTGATTGTTCTTCCCTTTTGAAGGTAGTCAATGTGGATTATCCCGCGTGCATCCCAAAAAACAGTCGCCATAACTTTATTGGCTGACAAACCCACCTTGGCCTTCTTTGGCGCCGATTCACCCTTAGAAACCCACTATTTTGACTGTTGTTTGTTCTCTGGTGTGTTGTGATAGATCCATGTTTCGTCCACGGTTACAAAACGGCGCAAAAACTCCTTCATATTGCGATTAAACAACGCCAAACCTTCCTGTGAAGTTGTTACACGATTGCGTTTGTGGTCGACTGTGAGCAAACGCGGCACCCATCTTGCGGAAAGCTTTCTCATGCCCAAGTGATCATTCAAAATTGAAACCACTGAGCCATGCGAGATCCCTACGGCTTCCACAATCTCTCGCACTTTCTTCGGTCGGCCAACACCATATCGTGAATTTTTTCGATTGTTTCGGGTGTAGAGACCTCAACTGGGCGTCCAGGACGTTCGGCATCTTCAGTGCTTGTACGGCCACAACGAAATTCAGTAAACCACTTTTTTACCATTGAAATCGATGGTGCAGAGTCCCCATAGTATTTATCAAGCTTAGCCTTGGTCTCGGTAATGGTTTTTTTTCGCAAGAAATAATGCTTAATAAGCACACGAAATTCACTTTTTTCCATTTTCTCCTCAAATTAGTGAGTAGTCTGATAAAAATAGCTGTCAAACACAAACTAACTGACGCAGCAAGTTTAAATTTTGACAGGAGTCAACTGACAGATGCCTGTTGACAGGAGCAGTGTTGCTGTTTCAGTAAAGAGGTCAGAAATTCAAAAATGCACGGAATTATTGACCCGCCCTCGTAGTTGCCTTCGAGGGCGATACATTGATTGAAACGATTTTTCAATCTTTCGATACCAGTTTTGTAGCACGATTTCGGTTTAGCCTCAAAATGGCCTCTATTTCGGCGATTCGGTCTTAAATTTCTTTCCGGCGAGCATTCTTTTGAGGCCTGCGAACAGGAAATAGTCGCTGGGGGCCAAATCTGGAGAATACGGTGGATGGGGAAGCAATTCGTAGCCGAATTCATTCAATTTTGCCATCGTTTTCATCGACTTGTGACACGGTGCATTGTCTTGATGAAACAGCACTTTCTTTTTCTTTTCTGCGATTTCGTCCTTCAAACGCTCCAACAACGCAATGTAATAGTCGCTGTTGATAGTCTGCCCCTTTTGGAGATAGTCTATGAAAATTATTCCATGTGCATCTCAAAATACAGATGCCATAACCTTGCCAGCCGACTGTTGAGTTTTTGGTCGTTTTGGACGAGGTTCGTCGCCTGCTCGCCACTCAGCTGACTGCCTGGTGTGAAGTGATGGAGCCAAGTTTCATCCATTGTCACATACCGACGCAAAAATGCGGCTTTATTGCGGTTGAACAGCTTTAAACACTCCACTGAATCATCAACACGTTGTTGTTTTTGGTCGACTGAGCTTTCGCATGTCCAAATATTCATGTACGATATGATATCTTCAGAGCCTCAGCTATTTCGATCAACTTCACATTCGTAATCATTTTGTGGACTTTTTTGATGTTTTCATCTGAAACAGCCTCTTTTGGACGTCCACTGCGTGCATCATCTTCGGTGCTTGTATGACCACTTTTAAATTGTTCAATCCACTTGCGAATGGTTCCTTTGGCTTGTGAAGAGTCCGGGTAACACTTATCAAGCCATTTCTTTGCATCGGCTGCATTTTTTCCCATCAAAAAGCAACGATAAATCAACACACGAAATTGCTTTGAATCCATTTTTTTCACAATAACAAAAGTTGCTTCACTCACAACGCTATATCTCAAGAACTAATCGTCCGATAGCTGTCAAAATACACGTATCTTTTGAAGGTTGGTACTAACTGAAAATGGTATGGTCTTAGAAACGGCACGGACTTTTTAGCCCATGTGTTAGTAAGACCTCTAAAATTAATTTCTTAATTATTTCTTGTAAGTTGACAGTCTACGAATTTGCTCATGTATCTGCAGCATAAGTATTGTAGTTAAAATCAACAGAACAGGAGATTGGTTACATAAATTCATCAACAATTTTCGGCTATCTAATCGCGATTCGTTTGAACAACTGGACTAATCTCTTATGACCAAAAATATTAAATAATCTCTCGGCAATATTGTCTCGCACGCCTAAGTTACTTAACTCAAGGTTAAGGTCTAAACTCGTCTGATAACAAAAATATGAATTTCATAATCAAGCAAGATAAGCGGCCGAAGAAAAGACTTCATTTCACTTTATTTAAATGAATTTAGTAAAATTTAAACTTTACTATTAACAGGGGTAAGATACTTACTAGGAAATGTGTGGATTGTAAAAATTCGTAAAGCATTTCTGCAATTAAAATGTTTTGGTTTAGTCACGAATAAGTAAACAACTTTGGTAGGAAACTAAGTTTGACTAAAAAAATATCTTTTATCTCCATGTCTCACATCTACTACTTACTTAATAAATTGATAAATAAATATTGTTTGCATTGTACTCGTATAGATAGCGAAAGTATTTTGTTATAATTAAATATTTCCAAATAGGGGCTGTGATAAGGAATTGAAAAATATTTCAAGAATCAGCAAGCAATGGGGCATCTTTATCTTTATGCGTTTAATAAAGGATTGCAACTTTATTCGAATTAAATATTGGATTTCATATTTATTGGGTAGCTCAAGGAATTATGAGATCATCAAACCGAAGCAAATCGGTCCGGTTCAGTAGTTTTTCAAATGGATAACGAGTTAAAAAGACTCTATGTGCCACAATATTGATGTGTAATTACATAACTTAGGTAGACAGTTGAACAGTTTTTATTTTAACAAAACTTCTTTAATAAATCTGACTTAAGGATATGTAGCGACATTTGCATAAAAACAAAATTAGTGACAGTGATAATATCACTTCCTAGGAACATATTCCAGGATGTGGGGTGAAGAGTACTCGTAATTATTTCATTGTAAAAGATAAAACTAGATTCTGGCGTAAAAACTTAAACATACTCGTAGAGTGAATAAAGTTATAACAACAAAATGATAACAAATAAGAAAAATTCTAATTTTATCTCAATTCAAACAACATAGAGAAGCAAAATTGTAATTTCTTTACGATCAAAGCCGAGAAGCCATATTTTAACTTTTTTTTTAAGAAGACTGGCAAAGATCTAAAGACACGAATATTCAAAGGAAGCGCATTAAACAATTTACAGGATACGAGTACAACAGAGGAAAAGTTTTTGAATAACGTGGTTCGAAATGTATGTAAGACGACAATACTATTTGAATTGCTATATAGATTATTAGGATTTAGGATAGGACTTTGCATATAACCACCTCTTATAAAGAATATTTTCAATACTTTAAAATAATATTGGGTCTACAAGTAAGTTTCCAGCGTTTGTCAGAGATGGCGCCACCAATGGATCCCGGGCAGAAATGTTAGACCCCATTTGTTTTGTTTGTAGGTTTTGTATCTGTCAACAACTTTGCAGCGTTATATTTGAGCAGTTCTATCGGTGTCGTACATTTTATCGAGCAAAATCATGGCAAGTTTCCAGCCAAATAATTGTCATTTGCGGGAAGCGCTGCTTTTATTCTTTAATATGAAGAAAAGTGCGGCTGAGGCCTATCGTTTGCTTTCGGAAACATATGGGGCGGAATGTATTGGTGAATCGACGTGCCGCGAGTGGTTCAAACGGTCCAAAAGTGGTTATTTTGGAGTTGAAGACAAAGATCGCCCCGGAAAGTCGAAAAGTTTTGAAGACGAGGAATTGGACGCTTTACTGGATCAGGATCCGTGTCAGATTCAAGAAGAACTTGCTGCATCATTGGGTGTCACGCAACAAGCCGTTTCCCTGCGCCTAAAAGCACTGGGATTCATTCAAAAGGTTGGAAACTGGGTGCCGTACGAATTGAAGCCAAGAGACGTCGAACGGTGACTTTGCATGTCCGAAATGTTACTGCAGCGGTATAAAAATAAATCATTTTTGCATCGTATTGTCACTGGTGATGAGAAATGGATTTATTATGATAATCCTAAACGCAGAAAATCGTATACAAAGCCCGGCGAACCCGCCCAATCGACGCCGAAACGAAATATTCACGTGAATAAGGTCATGCTCTGCATGTGGTTTGATCAAAAGGGTGTCGCATACTACGAACTGCTTCCGAGTGGGGAAACCATCAAAGGACCATTATATCGAAACCAACTAAAACGGCCAGAATATGAGACCAGGCATGAGTCCGTCATTTTTCATCACGACAACGCTCGGCCACATGTTGCGGTTTCAGTGAAAAACTATTCGGAAAATAGTGGATGGGAAATTCTGCCTCACCCGCCTTACAGTCCAGACTTGGCACCATCTGACTATCACTTGTTTCGTTCGATGCAGAGCGCTCTTACGGGAATACGCTTCAGCTCAGTAGAGGAAATCAAAAATTGGCTCGATACGTTCTTGGGCTCGAAAGACGAGAATTTTTTTTGGTCCGGAATTCATAAATTGCCAGAAAGATGGAGGAAAGTTGTAGCTTCCGATGGACTGGATACTTTGAATAAAGCATTGTAACTATGTTTTCATAATAAAACTTCAAATCTTGGAAAAAAAACGCTGGAAACTTACTTGTAGACCCAATACAAATGTTTAAGTAGACGAATTTTCAATGGTCTGAACAGAAACTCTTACTTTTCTAATAGCGCACTTTTTAGTTTAGTTTAGTTTAGTTTATACAAGGCTGTGACAATATTAAATAAAAGTAACAATAAATATAATAAAATAAATAGCATACGTACAAATCTTAAATTTGGTATGCGTAGATACATTTATATACTAGTATGCGAAAAAGAAGAAAAACAAAGATACATACCTAACATATTTAACAATTCAAAAATTTGAAAAATAAGGAAGAAAATGAGAGAAAAAATTAAAAGAAAAGAATAGAAAGAAAAAAAAGATGAAAGAACTAGCGACATAGGAAAAGTTGCAATTTCTTTTTAAATTTTCCGATATCACTGATTTCTCTTTAAAAAAGCGGTAGTGAATTCCAAAGTCGAATAGCAGGCGATGAAAAACTGTCTTTCCGACGTTAAACAAGAAAAACGCGGAAGTATTAAACAAACCGATCTAGTTAATGTCGGAAACTGGAATTTTCCATATAGGTACGATGGTTGACGGGTTTTTAAGATATTAAATACAAATTCATTTTGCACAATCTAGTAGAGGTAAAAAACTAATTATACCTTCATTCACACATTGCATTGGAGAGCGATCCTTTTTTGTATCTGCAATTCGCGCCTGGAACTATCTTCCATATGAATTGCAGGTAATCAACTCATATGCCGTCTTTCAGAAAACGCTTTTCCTTCATCTTTCCGATAACCGCATCCTAACTTAGACATGACTTTTCTTCTTATGTAGTCCCGGTTCCAATCCGGAATTAAATTTCATTTGGTTAAAATTCCATCTCCGTAAGCTAATTATCCACTACTGCTTTATTTACAGAAGCCCCAAACTAGACAGCAACTCGACCTTTAACGAGTTTGATGCGCTGTCTGACTCCATTCAACGAATTGTGTCCCTGTATCCGCATACTGATTACGGGCGATTTCAATATACACAATTCTGAGTGGCTTCGACATTCTGGACAGACAACAGCCGAAGGACGGTGTGTTGAGATCTTTGCTGCGGAAAGTAACTTAACCCAGCTTGTAAGTGAGCCCACGCGAATACTAGACGTTGGCGAATACCGCCAACTTCCTGGACTTGTTTTTAACTTCTCACCCTGATAAGTACACCGTAGATGTGCTCTCCCCTCCAGGCTCGTGGGGCCATTGTGTCATATCTGCTAATTTCTCGTACACCGACCACACAATTAGAGAAAAGATTCCTAAAAGAACCGTATGGCAATACGAGAAAACCAACTGGAGCGGTCTTAACAGCTTCTTTAGGAATTTTAACTGGACGTTGTGTTTCCTCGATAACGACATGGTTGCCGCTGCAGATACGGTCACTGACACTAATCCCCTTGGAATGAGATCCTTTATCCCAAATCGGATTAAGAGTATCAGACCAAAAGAAAAGGCATGTTACGACTCGAGCTGTAAAGAGGCTGTCAGGGCTAGTGAAATGTTTTTTCGGCCCTTGAAGACCAACCCAACAGAGGAAAACCGAATAAAGTATAAACGAGCCAGGAATGACTGCAATGTCTTTCTCAAGAACTTGAAATTCCAATACGACCAAAAACTGAGGCAAAAAATACTGCAATGCCCAAAAGCCAGTAAAAATTGTTGGTCGTTCGTCAAAAATATTAAAAATTCTGCCTCATCCTCCAACCCAACGCTCATTTACAATGACATTACAGCTGTCAGCTCTTTGGACAAGGCCAATTTGCTTGCTGCACACTTTGCACCTAGCTCAACACTCCCTGATTGTGCTTTGTCCCCGCCTACACTTGAGTGCGTCGAACCATCAATGGGATGAATCCGCTTTCGCACTCGTGTAGCACTAAGAGTACTTAAAGATCTTAACATTCACAGATCCGCCGGTCCAGATGGTATATCTCCCATTCTTCTGAAGAGGTGTTCTTCCTCGCTGGCAAAACCACTGCGTAAGCTTTTTCATGAATCCTACTCTTTAGGACTCTTTCCGAGCAGATGGAAAACAGCATGTGTCCAGCCCGTCCCTAAAAAAGGCGAATCTTCTTCTCTCCTCCTACAGACCCATTGCACTTACGTCCCTTCTTTCTAAGGTCTTGGAAACGCTGATAAACCGTCAGCTCATGAAATATCTCGAAACACGAAAACTTCTCAATGACCGCCAATATGGTTTTCGTAGCAACAGGTCCACTGTTGATTTGATGGCATGTCTCACCGAAAAGTGAAACCAAAGCCTACATAAATCTGGCGAAAGCAAGATAGTTGCACTTGATATTTCTAAGGCATTCGACAGAGTTTGGCATCAGGCTGTTTTGTCAAAAATGCGTGCATTTGGGATCGATGACTCTCTTCTTCAATGGATTAGAAAAGGCCCGGACCGAAATCCGGGTACCGTGATTTAAGTCCTGCCATCAACAGGGCCTATGATCGGCAACCTTCCGAGGCGTTAAGTTCAGAAAACCGTTACGATAATATCAGTAATTTGCTTGGCCCTCGCTTTTTATTAGACAACGTCATTGATGAAAGAAACCTTGAAAATTGGGCGGGGGCCCTCAAAAAAAGATCTGCCAACATTATTCGATAAGGCAACCCATTCACTGAAACGATTGCGCCATTCGCCAATCCCAAAACCACCACAAACTGTCATTCGTTGTGGATAGAGAGAGAGAGAGAGAGAGAGAGAGAGAGAGAGAGAGGTGCGACAGTCTAGTCGGTTTACGTACCCAGGCAAATGGAAATGAGCCCCATCATTCAAAATTTGTGGAAAAAATCGTGATCTTGCGAAAGTATGGAATTGTGCGTGGTCTGCTGGCTTCAGTTCTTGTGTCAACTCGACCTAATAAGCTGTAGGCCAAGATAAAAAGCTGTTTCGTATCAATTTGGATTTCTTGGTTTTCCACCAGGACCTGATGTAGTGTGAATTTTAACTCAATTGCGGACTTACAGTGAAAAAAACTGCATTGATAGGACCCAGTCCTACTTAGCTAGCATGCCTCTCCAGTTAGCGCTATCGTTTGCTAGCTACCTCCAGTTGTGCTGAGGTCCTCATGCACTTGAGTGTGCCATCTAAGACGAGGTCGTCCTCTACTGCATTGTCTCGCTGAGTTGAAGTCCAAACCTTTCCGTGCTAGGACAGTAGTATCCATTCGCTCAAGGTAACCATCTATGCCGGGTTTTGTGACGAGGTTGACATCGCTGTACAGCCCGCATCGTTCGCTGTTGAGACGTCGCCTTCATTATCTGTGGATGCAAACGGGAGCTATTAAAAGTCGTTCCAGGCTTTCACAAGATCTTACAGAATACAAGATCTTAAAGGGACTGATGTGCAGTTTAGATGGTCTTCTTTGCTGTGGATGCTGAAATTCCATGAACAGGCTTACCATGTTCTTTCAGAATCTTCGAGATGATTTATTTTGTGCTCTTAACTAAGCCATTATAACAATCAGCCATCATAGATATTGCTGTCTTTACTTTATTTTGGTCGGGTGGAAGCAAGTCTCCGCTTTCATCTCCCAGGTTGATTGATTCATTGTACCCGATAGCAGAATTTTAGTTATCCTGCTGTGTAACAGTCTGCAAAAATGGTGTTTCTGTCGCCCTATTGCTATTGTACGTTCGGATCTTGTTGTTTTGATGCGTTCCTGCAGTAGCAGTTTTGCATTTTCACGATCGTTCTCTTCTCATGCAAACTAGGTCTTCTAAACATCTTGCCAAATATATTCTTCTTCATTAACGTTAAAAGCATCAAACACAATACAAGTCCCGGCCTAGAACATTCGTTCGTATGCTTTATCTAAGAGCTCGTGGAAGCAATCGCTCGCAAAGTCGTCTTTCTGATGCGAATGAATGCATATCGCGCTTATATTGCACTTTTGATTTGAACTATAACATTTACGGGAACTTTGAGTCTGCCTCATGCTCTTACTCATCAGTCTGCTCCCTTTGCTAATGTTTTGGATGCATACGATCGATTAAGGAACGAAATTGCTGCCTTTGATAGTCATTCGTTATCAACGCGGTTGGATAGCTAATATTGACTTTCACCTCGAGTACTGTTGGCAGCTCTTCGATTTCCAGCTATCCTTTGACATGTGGCTACAAGAAATCCTCCAATGGTATGAGCTATGAATACGTTAAAGATGAAAGGTTACCTCTGGGCGGACTGCTGATGTAACCGTTGACATCACGAAATACCTCTGTCGAAATGTGCTTTTTCCTATATGACTGAGAGAATTTGAAGGCCCTAAAGAAAGCATGTGACCAAGTTCGTCGGTTTCTCTTTAGAGAGTGCAGTACTTTCCGAAAATTATTAATTAATATAATCGTCTTTGTCACTAGTAAAACTACAACAAACATTTGCAAACGGAAAACAGAGAAGTGCCATAAGTTTCCGTTGCAGGCCCAGTATTGTTTCACCTAAAATACGTTTTTTTTAAACCCAGTCAACTGTGTTCGTTAAGCACCAAGAAAATCGACTGCCACCTAGATTTTTTTATAATTCGCAACATCTTTTTCGGAACGGCAGCGCACTCACTTAGACGCGAAATCGGTTCATTATACTCCATGTCTTTCGACTGCCAACAGCACGCGGGGTTGGTACCGAGGTCCCATGCGGTCCACCATCTCGGTACTTACCGCACCCAACACTGCTTGATTTCCGTGATCTAGTGGGAACTGATGCTGTCAGCGTGATGAGGCCGTTGATCTACCTAAATAGTGCTCATTGCTCAGCGATTAAAGATTTGTTTGCTAACGGTCGCTTTGTATGACAAGGGTAAAGTGTATTTTTTGATAAAATTCATGCATTGATGGAAAACATGTCACATAGCAGATTACTGCTATAGAATTTTCAACAAATAGCACACAAAACATCATTTCAAAGAAACAAAAGCAAGCAAATAAAACAGGCATACGAATGTGGAATGTATTGTTCTAATTACAATCCACACACATTTTAAACCAATACACTGCGGCTCAATCTTTTGTTTTTCCTGTTAATATATTTGCTGATTTCTCTTCTTAAAAATATTGAACAAGCAACCTTGTAATAACGACAAAATCTATTAAAAAACCAAATTTCAAACGTCCAAACTTGCGTAACGTAGAGATGTTTTTTTAAAATTGCTTTTGAAAAAAAAAAATTGTCCTTCGCAGTGATTCTATTTTAAGGTCAAAATGTTTGCAATCTTTTGTTTTAGAAAAAAAAATGGGAAAAAAGCTTAGAAATGTTTTTCCACTTTTCCGCGCGACATCTGAACAGTTTTGCCCCCCAAACGGCCTTCATAATGAAAAAGATGAAATTACGTCATATCCAGATGATTTTTTGAGTCGTATTCTGGCCGTAGTTGAGAATTTATATTTAGCACGTGATTTTCTTTTCAATTTCGAAATCTTTTTGTGTTTGTTTGAAAATGATGTTTTGTAATTCCGTAATTCCATGTCCACTTGTCGGAATTTAGCTTGTGGCCGTAGAATTGTAGACAAGTTCGCAGGGAAGTAATTAAATTGTTGTGAAGGCGAGGAAGTGTGTTCAACTTAAAGACATCTGTTGGCGTTTTCTATTGAAGACAATATGAATACACTGTTCTTAATTAATGGAACAACAAAGGCAGATTGCACTATTTGAAGTAGTGATGCGTTTAGCGCCGCAATAAATTGGCCATAAATTATACGAAAAATAAGTGATTCATAGCAGCAGCATTAGACAAAGGCCTTGTGGTTAAAGTGGGCGTTAAAATTGGCATCAAATTATAGAAGTTGTAATAAATTTTGAAAAATAAATAAGCAGACCTTTTCACTTCAAAAAGTGATAAAGCCGAAGAAAAGACTGTTTGATTGAATGATTGAGGCCCGGGTCATTTCCGGACAGTTTATTTATGTTTTACTTTACTTACTTACACTACTGTTCCAAGTGGATTTGGGCTTTAACCAGCAAGCATCTACAGCCAGCTCAATCTTTAGTTATCCGCTTCCAGTTTCGCATGCTAATTTGGCTGAGGTCACATTCCACTTGCCAACTCCACCTGAGTGACGGATTCGAAGATTTTTTGGACCGGAGCATTGGTGTTCGTCCGCTCTACATGCTCCAGCCATCTCAGTTGTTGGACAGCTCAAAGAGTTCGTCGTTGTATTTCTTCCTCCACTTACGGTCTGTGCAGACGGAACCAAAAATCACCCCAAGTATTTTCCTCTGGAAGCACCCAAGAGCACCGTCATTTACATTTGATAAAGTCCTCTGCGCTATAGAGCGGTACTGGGATTGTTAAGGAGAGAGGATTTTCCTAGTCAGTTGTCCGCTTAACCCAAAAAAACAGCGATTGGCAAGAGTTATAGTTCGTTTGATCTCAGCACTGGTGTCGTTGTCTGAAAATTAATAGCGGTGCCTAGGTAGACAAAGTCCTTAACTGCCTCACAGTTATATCTGTCGAGGGTGACGTTCTGTCCGAGATGTCGGTTTTGGGTGTCCTTTCTTGTTGACAGCATATACTTGGTTTTGCTGTCATTAAGCGTTAAACCCACTTTCTCCGCTTTCGTCTCAATACTCGGGAAAGCGCCACTGATATCACGCTGCTTTCTTCCGATGACGTTAATATCATCGGCGTATGCGAGTAATAATACGAGTTCCGCAGGACTCTGTATAGTTCGTCTCTATAGATGCTATCATGCGGCCTTAAAATCGATGAATAGATGGACTTTCCTGGCCTAAAGCCACACTGGTATGAACCAATCAGGTATTTGGTTAACGGTTTCAGGCGCTAACGCAAGAGAGAATCTTGTAGCCGATGTTATTCGTAAGAATCATGATGCTTCTGTAGTTGGCGCAGTTCAGATTTTTACCGACGCGAAAAACAGCGCCTACTTGGATGCAGATTCGTTGTTAGATGCAGTCTTAAGCAAGAAGTCTTGAGTTTTCCACATGTGAACTGTGTTGGAGGCACAAGTTCTGCCCTTGGTATGAGTCGAGGCCGACCTAAAACCTCTTGCTGTTCTTAGGTTCACAGCATCCAGTACTTATTTGCAACTCTACAACCAACTGGAAGACCCTTTCCCGCGATTTGGGTTTAAACCACAGCCACCATGACGCTCCCACAAGGGGGCCTACCTCAACAAGTCAGGCCTGGACCGAAATCCGGGGGGTTCCTGACTCCCATGGTACCGTGATTTAAGTCCTGGTAGGGACTACCGGTGGTCCTGCCGCCAACAAGACCTATGACCGGCAATTTGTAACTGATCAAATCGTAGCAACCTTCAAAGGCGCCATCTGAAGATGTTTACAATAAGACCAGCTCTGCCCCCGCTTTTTATTAGACAACGTCATTGATGGGCGAAGCCTTAATAATTCGGCGTGGGCCCACTGTAAGGAAGGTATACGTCGGACGGCTACAAGCGCAAGGGATGATCGCCAAGTCCTTTTCCGATCGAGTCTCCCTTAATCTCTTAAGAGGTCCTATCCCGCCAGCATTAAATATCGAAGATCAGTAGCAATATTGCCAAAAAGCCATCAGAAATCTGCGAGAGAAGCACACAGTCGAGGAAATTGGGAGATCCAAAAGGCAATAAAAAACATGCCACGGAAACAAATCCCAAACCGAAGCCGAGACGGACAAGGGAACATCCTAATACAAGTAGAGTCGTAGTCGATGCTGAGGACTTCGAATCGACTTCTTTATAACGGCGATGGTGAACCAAATACCGCTGTCAGGCAGAATGAACCTTTCAACATGGACGATGTAGACCAAGAATTCCGTCCACCCGACGTGGATGAAGTGAAGATAGCCATATCTAAGCTTAAGTCCAACAAACCTCCTGGAGCGGACGGCCTGATTGCCGAGCTCTTCAAAGCGGCAAACGATGGCTTGGTAAGGAGCATATACCAACTCATCTGTAAAATATGGTCGGACGAAAGTATGCCCGACGAATGAAACCACATCATTGTTTGTCCGATGCTCTCTTAGGGAGACGGCAGAGCAGTTCAACACTTACATATATTGGGTGTCGAGCCACAGATATACTCGTATTCCAGGGAATTGAAGGCCCAACGAACTTGCCGAATTTGGAACCACTCTACCTATCCTATCTGAAAAAGGTATCATCATACTAATCGCTATGTGCAGTTAATACTAAAGCTGGATACTAATAGAAGAACAAGCCTTAGGTGGACTGTTGGGTCAAGATGTCTAACGAGCAAGTAAATCTGTTCAAAGCTCTATCTGAATCGCTCTAAGAGTTTAATCTTATAGAATAGGTAACCTCTCAGCGTTATCATAGGTCATCACTGGATACTCTCTTATAGGTATGCAAGAAGGCTTGGCGTTTTTACAATTGACTTTTGCAGAAACTGCATGGAGTCTCTCCTCCAGATCCACATAGCATCACTATGGACCAATAGACCGATAGGCCCATAGACCTAACCCTAGGCTGCTGACCATCTGCTGAAATGACAGAGCAGTCCAACATTCGCAACTGCTGGGTGCCAAAGTGCAAGAGTACCGAGATGACCATGGACAAGTGCACACGCACAAGTGCACTGTGCTGTGAAATTTGCTCCTCGCGAGGAGAAAAAAAAGAAAAACCAACTTTCCTGACCCTGGTCTTACTGTTACCAGCACTCGGTAACTGCCGTTGCTGTATTACATTGTCATACAGCGTGCAGTGACTGAGTGTCAGTAGCAACCGATGGATAGCGGGCTGTAGGTATGCATTTTGTTGGTGTGCTGTTTCCTATTGTTGTAAGGACATAACACCTACAACAATTCGATTCGGTGAACCAACTCTGAATTTCTGCGCTTAGTAACGTCGGTGTTTGTGTTTTTTGTGTTTGTCTTGATCTGAAGCTACCTGGTCTACCTGCCTACCTTCCCCGGTCTCGCCACTTACGTGCGTAGTGATGTAGCTTACCAAATTCCACCAGAATGTAGTCCCTGTTCCAATCCGGAATTCAATTTCATGTGGTTAAAATTCCATCTCCGTAAGCAAATTATCCACTAAAACTGGACAGAAATTCGACCTTTAACGAGTTCTATGCGCTGTCTGACTCTATTCAACGAATTGTATCCCTGTATCCTCATACTGAAGTCTTTAGTCTTCGACTTTGGCATTCTGGACACACAACACCCGAAGTGTATTCGCTGTGGGAAACAACTTGACGCAGCTTGTAAATGAACCCACGCGAATACCAGACGTTGATACCGCCAACACCCTGGATTTGTTTTTAACTTCTCGCCCTGATAAGTACTCCGTTGATGTGCTCTCGCCTCTAGGGTCGACGGACCATTGTGTCATATCAGCCAATTTCTCGTACACCGACCACACAGTTAGAGAAAAGCTTCCTAAAAGAAACGTATGGCAATACGAAAAAGGATATTGGAGCGGATTTAACAACTTCTTTAGGAATTTTAACTGGTCGTTATGTTTCCTCGATAATGACATGGATGCCGCTGCTGATATGATCACTGACACTAATCCCCTTGGAATGTGATCCTTCATCCCTAATCGGATTAAGAGTATCAGACCAAAAGAAAAGGCATGGTACGACTCGAACTGTAAAGAGGGTGTCAGGGTTAGTGAAATGTTTTTTCGGTCCTACAAGACCAACCCGACAGAGGAAAACCGAAAAAAGTTCAAACGAGCCAGGATTGACTGCAACGTCTTTCTTAAGCACGTGAAATTTCAATACAACCAAAAACTGAGGCAAAGAATACTGCAATGTCCCAAAGGCAGTAAACATTTTTGGTCATTCGTCAAAAACATTAGAAATTCTGCCTCATCCTCCATCCCAACGCTCATTTACAATGACATTCCAGCTGTCAGCTCTTTGGATAAGGCCAATCTGCTTGCTGCAAATTTTGCAGCTAGCTCAACACTGCCAGATTGTGCTTTGTCCCCGCCTAGACTTGAGTGCGTCGAATCTTCAATGGGACGAGTCCACTTTCGCAGTCGTGTAATACCAAGAGTACTTAAAGATCTTAACATTCACAAATTCTGAAGAGGTGCCCTTTCTCGCTGGCAAAACCACTGCGTAAGCTTTTTCATGAATCCTACCCTTTACGACTCTTTCCGAGAAGATAGAAAACAGCATTTGTCCAGCCCATCCCTAAAAAAGGCGAATCTTCTTCTCTTTCTTCCTACCGACCCACTGCACTTACGCCCCTTCTTTCCAAGGTCGTGGAAACGCTGATAAACCGTCAGGCCATGAAATATCTTGAAAATCGAAAAGTGCAACTCAAGCCTAAATCAATCTGGCGAAAGCAAGATAGTTGCATTTGATATTTGTAAATCATTTGACAAAGTTTGGCATCAGGCCCTTTTGTCAAAAATGCGTACATTTAAAATCGATGAATTTCTTCTTCCATGATATTACCTTTCGGAACGTTCAATTTAAGTTGTCTTGACGGTTTCAAGTCGGATATTCACAAAATAAATGCTGGTGTGCCCCAGGGCTCCGTTCTGTCTCCGACACTATTTTTAAATGTCATCAACAATCTCTTGTCTGCTACTTCTAATCCAATATATTACTTTGCTGATGACAGTAGTCTCTGCTTTTCATATTCGTTCCCGGACTCATGCCCCTGCTCTTCGACTGTAGAAAGGGGACGCCAGCGTATGTTAAGCTCATTAAATTCCGATATTAACAGCATAACCAATTGGGGAACTATCAATCCAGTGGAATTTAATGCTTCCAAACCTCAATGCGGTCTGCTGTCATTAAAGCGAAATTTAAACACCCAGCCGTTGTCCATGAATGGCACGAAACCGAAAAACTTTCCATTCTCGGTATGTATGTCAATGACAACTTACGTTGGAATAACCACATATTCGGTGTCGTCAAAAATGCTGCGAAATGTCTAGGTTTCCTCAAGCGATGTAAGAAATATTTCACCCCCTCTGATCAGGCCTCAATATACAATATAAGGCGTTTATCCGCCTGAAATTGGAGTACAATGCCCACATCTGGTCGGGTGCGCCCAAAACAACTCTGCACCTGCTAGATAGGATCCAAAACCGTGCGATGAAACTCATTGGTGATACTAATATTACTCAAACAATGGACACCCTCGAACACCGGCGTAAGGTCTCGTGTCTCACCCTGTTTTATCGCTATTTCTAGTGCTCAATAGAAATCGCCAGTAGCATTCCGCCCCTTCAAATCTTTAACCGTAACACCCGTCTCGCTATGAGCGCTCATCAGTATACCCTCAAGCCCATTTTCGGACGTACTCTAAAATATTGTGATTCGCTTCTAAGCCGTACAACTCGCTTATGGAATGCCCTGCCTAGCTTCCTATGTCCTAGTCATTATAACCTTCAAACATTTAAAACCAACGTTCACCGGTACCTCTCTTTCTATCCTCCCTGACTTTCCTTCGTCCGCGCGAAGAAACTTCTAGGGAGTTACGAGTACAAGACCAATAAATTCGATAAACCTGGAATTAGGTATCTACGTATCTGAACTAGGTATTGTCTAATCTTCTACCAGGACGAGATAAAATTAGTGTAGGAATCGCTGCAGAATTATTTTAAACCTGGATGGCAGCGAAAGAGCAAATCGTAAGTGAACAAGTGGATCAGCGTGTCCAGCGATTTCGCCAAAGCTGAATCTGAAAAGCTTTAAGGGTTTGATATCCCACAACAGACAGGCGCTGTAATAAACAGTCAGTAACAATAGGCACTGTTTCATAGGCAAGAATGCAACAAGCTTTAGCGTATATTCATACGATTTCTGCGGAAACTACATACGAGTAAATGGACAAGGGGCAGGAGGTCTAGACTATCTTCTTCTCTATCTGAGCGCTTTCTTTCAAAGGTATCTTAACGATTTTACTAAAACCGGTATTAGAAGTCTATTCTGCTTCATTAGAAGCTGCAATTGGTTCAGCGAAGAGAGAAAACTTCTTCTATATTCACATGGCCGATCTACTACTGCTTTTAGCCTGTCGCCATTTGATATCAGACTATAAACAGAGTCTTAATAGCACTGTCGTGTTTCAAATCAGAGACTTTTCGGCGCCCTAAAACTCAGTGCTCTCTGCTATATCTATGAGTTCTTTCAGTCGGAGATTTTACATTGCACTGTTACACAAATAACCAACACATCAAGCGGCATTGGTCTTATTCTCTAGCAAAAGTTGGTCCCTATTCGAATAATTCCTCTTTTTAAAAACCACTATCAAATCAATGTCTTAAGTAAAGATCTGAAAAAAGTACATAAAAACCTCTTACCCTATGTCTCGAACACAATTTAACAATTCTCATTTTGCTTGTATCTTTCAGATAGTATTGTACTTATAGTCATATCATCACCTTTTCTACTTAACGAATTTAAACACAAGTAGTGAAACTAAAGAATGGATAGAAGGAATTTTGTAAATCCCTTTGGACAACGTCCTTGGATGAGGAATTCCGGTGCCGCAGCTCCTGCTGGACAGTCAAACGGCCTAAAGGGTATTGTAGCTGGCGGTATTACTGGTGGTATTGAGATTTGTATTACATTTCCAACCGAATATGTGAAAACACAATTGCAATTGGACGAGAAAGGTATTCGTAACAACGAAAGATACTCACACCCTTCAGCTTTTTTAACTGATCGATTTATTTCTTACTTTCAGGAGGTGGCAAGCGTTACAATGGCATTGCTGATTGCGTGAAAAAGACTGTTCAAGAGCGTGGTATCCTTGGTCTATATCGTGGCTTGAGTGTCCTCATCTATGGAAGTATACCAAAATCTGCAGCGAGGTGGGGTATTCCTAAGTCATTTGTTGCATCACGATCATCAAACTAACCATTTCAGGTTCGGAGCATTTGAATATTTCCGCGCCCATATGGTCGATGAAAGGGGCCAACTGAGTACTGCTGGCAAATTACTGTGCGGTTTAGGAGCTGGTTTCTTCGAAGCTGTCTTGGCTGTGACTCCAATGGAGACTATTAAAGTTAAATTTATCAACGATCAACGTAGTGCCAAACCACAATACAAAGGTTTCGCTCATGGAGTTGGCACGATCATCAAACAAGAAGGTATCCATTTGAAATATTTCCCCAACTCTTAGGGACTACATTCGAATGTTGTTTTTCTGTTTCAGGTTTTTCTGGTATCTACAAAGGCTTAACGGCAACAATCCTTAAACAGGGCTCCAATCAAGCCATTCGTTTCTTCGTCGTTGAGAGTCTTAAAGATATCTACAAGGGCGACGATCGTAACAAGCCAATTCCTAAGTTAGTTGTTGGTGTATTTGGTGCTGTTGCTGGTGCTGCATCTGTCTTTGGCAATACTCCTCTTGATGTTGTCAAGACTCGTATGCAAGGTCTTGAGGCATCTAAATACAAAAACACTGTCGATTGTGCCGTCAAAATTTGGAAGAACGAGGGACCGTTTGCATTCTACAAGGGCACCGTACCAAGATTGGGTCGTGTCTGCTTAGATGTTGGAATCACCTTCATGATTTACGATTCATTTATGGAACTGTTCAATACGGTTTGGAAGGATTAATAGATTAAGTAGTGTACAACTAAATATTAAGACTTAGCCGTTGATTAAGCAACACCAAAAACAAAACAACATGAGCTCGTACACAAATCGACGAGTATTGCTTTAACAATTTAGCCAAATCGGCAGTGGTTTCTTTGTTTTTTGATTGATTTATTGATTTGCAGCAGAAAAGGAAACAGGAAACAGGAAACAACTTAACGAAAACACTAAAGGGAAAAACTAACGAAAGATAAACTAAAGAGAATATTTTTTTTGCATTTAAGAAAACGATTTGTACATTTTTACGAGTACTGTGCATATTTTGTATAAGAGAAAGAATACTAGTTTTGTGAATTGTTATTGTTTAAATGTTTTTTTTTTTTCTAATTTTATTTGCCAGCATTTTAAACAGAAAATAAGAGTACATTTTGTAAGGATCAATACGAAAGGAGAAAGTGAAAATAAAACAGAAGAACTAAACTAAAAGGAATGCAAATGTTACTATTGTAAGAGTGCGTGAGACCCGATGAGGTGCTTTGCAACTCCTTAGATTTATTTAACATTTGACTGAGCTTGAGGTCAAGCCAGGGGAGCTGTAAAACCAATCGATCTTTTTGAAACACTGCCCAAGTCTCACACACTTTAACTTACATCTTATCTTTTCATCAGCAACAGATAGAAAAGAGTTCCTCCGAGTCTAAGAGTCCTAACAATTTCCGCATACTAGTTTTTTGTGCATACAAGGACATCAGAAGTCAGTTTCTATAATTTCCTCCTTTGTGATGTATCTGGCTATCGATGTTTTGGAAACCGTTTGATGTTGTTGGGTTTCCTCTTTAGTTTTTAAGCTCCTGATAGTTTGTTTAGACTTTTGATTGTCTTCATACCATTGTCCACACTCCAGCAGAACTCTGGATGTTATTTTCTCTTACAACGTTCTGGTTTATGTATTTTCCTCTTTTTTCATCACAATGTTTTAACATTAACAAATCCGAGAAACAAATTGAACCCCATTTCTTCCCGGCGTTAATAGATACTAGATAGTCGTATGTAAGTAGGTTCCGAAACATATCCAGCTAGCACTGTGTTGGGTTAACTACCTCCAGTTAGGCACTCCAAGATGGAGTGAGATCAACCTTCGTTTGTGCACGCTATCTTTAGGTTTTATTCTATTGCGTTAGCCCTATGGATGGGAATTGAAGACTTCTTTAGCCTGTTCGTCTACATGTACAGTCATTTCAGACAACCGATGTGCCCTTTCTAGACCAGATTGATTTCGTTGTACGAGGGTCGTCTGAAAAGTTTCCCACCGAACAATGACACAAGACATTTTTTCTCTAATTTTTTTCTTTTATTTTTCTACATAGTCTCCTTGTAACCCTTCTCTCAGCGATGATTCCATCTCTCTAACCCGTCCAAATAGTACTTGGCGTTTTTCTCTGCAAAATAATTGTTCACGAAGGTGATTGACTCCTCATTTGACGAAAATCTCTGTCCTCCGAGCGCAGTTTTTAGATGAGGGAACAAAAAGAAGTCGCCTGGGGCTAGATCTGGTGAATAAGGCGGATGGTCAAGCAGTTCAAACCGTAATTCATGGATTTTCGCCATGGCAACCGCTGCGGTGTGAGACGGCGCGTTGTCTTATTGAAACAGGATTTTCTTTTTCTGAAAATGTGGCCGTTTTTCCGCAATTTCTGCTTTCGGCTTGGCAAGTAATGACGCGTAGTATGCTCTTGTATTGGTTTTTCCTTTTTGAAGATAACCGATTAAGATAACTCCTTTACGATCCCAAAAAATAGTCGCCATCACTTTCCCAGCCGAAAAAACAGTTTTTGCTTTTTTTGGAGCCGGCTTGCCCTTTGCAGTCCACTATTTTGACTAAATTTTTGTTTCGGGCGTATAATGGTGTATCCAAGTTTCATCTACAGTAATTAATCGGCGTCAAAACTAGGATTTATTGCGCCTAAACTGCGCCAACAGAGCGTTGGAACTGTTCATTCGAACACGTTTTTTGGTCTAACGTAAGCAAACGCGGTACCCAATGCGCGGATAGCTTTCTCATGCCTAAATCTTGATTTAATATGTAACAAATACGTTCTTTGGACATTTTCATAGCCTCTACTATCTCTCTCGCTTTAATTCGGTGGTCGTCTAACACCATTTGGTGAACTTTAGCAATGTTATCGTCAGTGGTTGCAGTTTTTGGACGTCCCGAACGTTCATCATCTCCCAAGCTCTTACGGCCACGTTTAAATTCAGCTGCCCAAAATTTCACTGTGGTAAATGATGGTGCAGAGTCCCCATACACAGAGTCCAACTCATTTTTGATTTGCGTAGGCGTAGCCGTATTGCCTTTCAAAAACAAGAATTTAATAACAGCTCGATACTCAATTTTTTCCATTTTCACAAAAAACACTCACACCGACTGTCAACAACCATGATGACTGAAGATGCACAACCAGCATTCGCTAGCTTTTATTGACGAGTGCCGCTATCTTTACTTTGCGGTCGGAAACTTTTCGTACAGCTGGCAGAATTCGCCCATATATTTTCGTCTTCAGTGCATGTTAACGTAATCGGGATCAAAGATCACTCGAAAAATCTGGCATACTGAACCGTACTTGACTTTACAGTCTAGATGGTTTTGAACCGGAGTTTCTGAATCGAGATAAACGTAGAGGAGGTGGAATTCTTATGTTAATACGTAAAGAAGTAGAATATGAACGATTAAGATCTGAAAGTGTGTCATACGAAAGTATCCAAATCCAAATTAAAGAGAGTAATAAGTATCAGTACGTAACATGAATATATAGACCACCAGGTAACAGCCGAGAAAAAAGGATGAGATAATGGTAATGAGTGATATGAACATCAATGTGAATGATTTGGGTGCGTATGGTGTGAAAGAATATCTTGAGATGTTGGCGTAACTGGGATTGATTAATGTGATTACGGCGTATACCAGAGTAGACCCGGACACTGGAGCAAAATCAACGATTGACCACATTTTAACTAATGCTACACATAACCAAATCGATTCAGCTGTAATTGAAACTTGTATCACTGATCATTACCCAATCATCTACTTCCCACAAAGAAAAAAATCTGCTGTTAAAGAAAACTCAATCAGCCTGTCCTACATACTCGTATCTAACGATAAGGTCAATGCGCTAATTGTAAACACAAACTGGGTTGAAATTTGGAATGAAAGGGATGCTATCTTATTTAATCAGAAGATTCATGATAAAATGAAGTATATTTATGGCGCAGCGACATCTATGAAAAAAATAAAAAAGAGAAGAAAGTTTAGCCCATGGATAACTTCTGAATTAAAAGTAAAATGTAAAAAAAGGGACGAACTTTACAGAAAGTGGAAAAACAATAGACTAAACAAAGCATATGAACAAGAATATAAGACCTTCAGAAACAGACTGAACAAGGAAATAACGGCCCAAAAATCAATTTTTAATAAATCCAAATTAGGAGAATTTGCAAATTGCGTCAACCAAAGTCTAAATAAAAGTCATCATGTTTTAGTGTTATTCGTGGATTTCAGTAAAGCCTTCGATACACTGAACCATGATAAACTAGTAGAAGTACTGGAAAATATTGGCATACGAGGACTGATGGCAGATTGGCTACGTGAATATCTGACTAACAGGCAATTTTACGTAAAAATAAACAATGCATACAGCCAAAATGAAAACATTCACTATGGAGTCCCGCAAGGATCAAAACTGGGTCTAATCCTGTTCATATTGTACACCAATGAACTGTTACGAGTTTTCAAGAAGGCCATTCCATTTGCATATGCAGACGATACGGCGATAGTGGTGCGTCACAGATCCTTACATACGGCAACAGAAATTTTGCAGGAGGAGTTTGACAATGCGGTAAAATGGTGTCACGATCACGGCTTAACGATCAATGCTTCTAAAACAAAAGTGATGCATATACGAAATCCGCAATTCAGGGCTACACAATTGCAAATCCACTTCAAAAATGAATCCTGCAACAGTTCGGTTAATTGTCCTATCGACACAGGGAGTTACGATCGACAACAACTTTTTGTGGGATAAGCACATAGATGAATTGCGAGTGAGCCTCAGAAGAGCTTTATAAGCACTAAGCCATCTAAAATACCATGCCACAACGGCCGTATTAAAACAAGTTTACTTTGCCCTTGTGGAATCTAAACTTAGGCATGGTATACTTGCATGGGGCAATGCATCAGCAACACATATGCAGAAAATTCAAAAACTCCAAAACTCAGCACTTAAGAAGATAGGCGTACATAACCAGCTCAATATTCCGGAACAAAGGCGTTTTAAAGTTCTTCGAGTAGAAGATATCTTCAAGATGACCCTTATACTGGAGTACTATGATGACAACACATTCATAACACCAATTCAACATGGAATCAACACAAGAATACGGGCTCAGGGTATGCTTCATGAACCCCGATTCTACAATAACTACGGGAGAAGACAGCTGGAATGCAGAGTACCTGAAGTTCTAAACACAATTCCCCAAAAACTAAAAAATATACAAAATATTAAAAGTAGAAAAAAAATTATAAAAAATTTTTTCTTGAATTCGAACTTACTCGTAAATAGCTAAATTTCAAACTTAATTCACTTACTAAACTATCTTATTAATTATCAGTGTTTTTTTTTTTTTTGGTTCCTTAAAGATCTAATTATTATTAAAAAGATTGTATTATGTTTTAATCTAGGCTTGCTTACCATTAATTAATGATAAGACTGTGAAAAGCAATCTTCTGCAGAAAAGCCCTTAAGGCTTCGCAGAAATATTTAACCAATGTTAATAATAAATAAACAAAAAAAAAAAAAAAAAACATCCTCATCCGCCTTCACTAACCTCCAGACCTTTACACCACAGAACAGAACTCGATGATTAGGGTCTTTTATTGAGTCTCTGTAGTGTTTCTTGACAAGCCTTTTTTTTTGCCCAAATGGTGCAAAGAAACAGCGATTGGCAACTGCAAATTTTCGTTAGCAGAAGCGAGGTAGACAAACTTCCAAACTTCTACAAATTTATGCATCTCCACATTGACGTTCTCTCTAATGCGTTAATGTTGTGCATCCCTTGGCGTTGACAACATGTAATGGATATTTATTTATTTTTTTAAAACTATAGCAGCAGGAATTGAGTTTGTTCCTTTATTTTGAACACCGCTTTGTCTGTTTATTTGCCAAACTTATACTGTCGTACAAAATTTAGGACACTCTTTAGAGCATTTGGGGCTTTATCTCATAAATAACGTTCTGGATATTGACTTCCAAAACCTGAATAGTAAGCGATTTAACAGCGAACGCCAAAGACTTAACAGAGCCCCATAAGAAGTATTTGAATAGAGCCTATTTCGCTATATAAAGCTGCCGTTGGATTGTGTCATTTAGTCAATATCCTTTCTTAGGCAGTACGGTACGTAGCATCATCCTGCTAGAACAACATATCGCACACAACTTCGAAGGAATAATCAGTGATCTTTGTTTAGTAACGTTGGCTTAATTGCAACGCGAGCTCTGGTCTCATTTTCGATTTTAAAAATAAGTTCGAATGATACGGAAGCGTTCTTTTGGCGTAAATCAATTCATGATAATTTGTCAAACAATGAACATAAATACCGAAGAACTGTCAAAAATACTTACTTACTTACACCTAAGTGGTGGCGCTACAGAATGGGGTGAACCTGGGCCTCAACTAAAAAGCCTCACCAGTTAGTCCGGTCTTTAGCTTTAAGCACCGATTCTAGTTCCGCACTAAGTCGGTTGAGGTCTTCCTCTTCCTCTACTGCATTGTCCCTCGGGGTTAGATTAGAAGACTCTGCGCGCCGAAGCATTGGTGTTCCTTCGCTCTACATAACCTTGCCAATTCCGACGACTGATGCTCAGTTTTCTGACTAGGTCGATATCCTGTACAGCTTGTATAGTTCGTCATTGAATCTTCCCTCCAAAGCCCATTAACGAGAACTGGAGCGAATACTTTTTGAAGGATTTTTCTCTCGAAACAACTGTGGATATCTTCATTCGATTTCGATGGAGTCCATGATTCAGCGACATAATGTAGGACTGGGATGATCAAGGTCTGATATACACACTGAATGACTCGAACTGCAACCAACTTCAGACTGCTATAATTTCCAAACGGTTCATCACAGTGAGCTCAAATTTTGACACATGACAGATAATTTTATTATTTACAAGTCTTTTAAACGATTTGCGTCTCAGTTGTGTTGAACAATTTTTATCCGCGATGGAATTCAAACGTGATAGTGTGATTTCTTTATATCTGGCTGGAAAACCACAAGTAGCTATCGTTAGAGCCCTCCAGCACCTCAACGTGAATAAATCATTTTATTACCGTGCTACTGGCAGCGTTGCAAAACGCCATGGAGGTGGTCATAAAAAAACAGCAACATCGGCAGAAATGGTTCGGAAAGTGAAGGTTTGAATTGAGCGAAATCCGCGTCGAAGTGAAAGAAAAATGGCTCGTGAGCTCAACATATCGTTGGAACGGATGCAACACATACTGACAAATTAGCTTGGGCTCAAGTCATTGAAGTTCCAAAAAGCACACGATCTTACACCGCAACAGAAAAAAGTTAGAGTCGAAAGAGCGAAGGAGTTGCTACGCTTGCACGAAAGTGGTGAGTTGCCGAAAGTGGTGAGTTACCGAATTTGGTTTTTTCCGATGAGTCGCCATTTGTTATCGAGCAATATGTCAACAAACAAAATGACCGAGTTTACTTTCCAGAGAGGTCCTTCGAAAATTCACACCTTCGGACGGCCACCAGAAAGCAGGCAGCACCGATGGTGATGGTTTGGGCAACCATAACCGCCGATGGTCGCTCTCCGCTCGTGTTCTTGGACCGTGGCATCAAAATTAATGCGATCGTATACCGTGAAACTGTCTTAGAGGCAGTATTGAAGCCTTGGGCAAACAATCACTTCGGTCGGAGACCGTGGGCATTTCAACAAGACTCGGCACCATCTGACAAAGCGAGCGTCAACCAAGATTGGTTAAAAAACAATGTTCCACACCTCATTTCTTCGACACAATGGATTGCTAATTCTTCGGATGCAAATCCGTGGGATTTCTCTGTCTGGGGTATTTTGAAGGCGAAGGTTGGCACTAAAAAATACCAAAATTTGGACCACCTCAAACAAGCACTTCGCCGGGAATGGGCCAAAATACTGCAGAGCCACTTGCGTGCAGCGTGCGCGGCGTGCAGCGTGCGATGCTTTATTCGCGCCAAAGGTGGACATATTCAAAACAACACTTTTTGCTTTGGCACAGTAAAATTCATCAAAAAATAAAAAAAAATTATAGCATTTTAAAAAGTTGGAGTTCGAGTCATTCACCCTGTACAGTCACACTGTGAATAAATTGGCATACGATATTGATGTGCGGGTAATGTGGATGCACATAATTTTGGTAGTAATTCGAATGCCAACTAGCACTCGGAGGCTGATAGTGAGGTTGCCAAGGACTAATATTCCTTCTATACGGCCTTGGCGGTTGTGAACTTCCAGGATTCGTATACGCCGTTTCAGCAAGACGTTGTCTTTTTGGAACCTCATCGTCTGCTTCCATAGGTCTGTCGGACTGTGCGTTCCTCCTCATCATCCGAATAGTCCAAATATCTTTCCAGAGGTTCAATATAATTTTCCCAACTGGCATCGGACACCTTTGTTTTCATAAGATTTGCCAAAACGATAAATTGAGTATGTTGAGTTCTAGGAGCCACATAGATGGTTTGGCCTACTTCAATTCCTTTCTTTTTAATCTCCTTGTTTGGATGAAATCGGACCCAGTACATGGGATCAGACACATGACCAAGAACATCGAATACTTCGTCCAAAAATTTGTTTCCTTTGCCCAGGAAATGCACAGTATCCAGGTCTAGCGCGACGGTACCAGGCAAACAGTTCGCAATTACCAATTGTTCAAAAATGGATTGAATTTTTCCAAGTTCACTATATTCTTCCTCGTTCACCGTTATATGAGGCTCTTGTATAGGAGGAAGATCACTTAGGGATAGTTCACCTTTTACTTTTGGAGTCCGCGAATTTCGAATTTCTTCACCATCGTCTGTACAGTGTCCTGCCCCTAATATACCTAAGTCAATAGCTCTACCAACCTCGACTCCAGAATCGTCTGAATCCGTGTCTGGATCTGAATCTGACTCTGTATCAGAATTGATTTCTACAAAACGGTTTTGATAAGGCGAAGTTACTGGTACCTCTTGGACCTCATCTGAGCCACCATCTGAGTCATATTGAGCAAGGAGTGACAGACCAGTTGCATTGAACGAACTACTGGCTTCAGCCGTGTTCGAGTTGAATGACATATCATCTGGAATTACTATGGTCGCATTGGCAATTAGCTCTTCAACTGTGTTTGTCTCAGCTAGATCTAGAACACCTGCAATGGATTCTTCAGCTGAAGCAACTTCTAATTGAGTTATTTCTGTTTGATATGGTTCCATCATAATGCATTCGTTTTCGGTAGATTCCATATTTGATTCTCCAGTTGAAACGACAATCAGTACATCTTCCGGTTTGATTATTTCGGTTTGGTTTGGTTCTCCAACTGCAATCATTTCGGAAGACTGGATTTTTGGTTGTACACCTAAAGCGACCATCGGCACATCTTCAGCCTGATTTGATTCCAGAAGATTTCGAACTATCTCCAAAGATTGCATTGATGGTTCTGCATTCGAAGCGACTGTCGGTACATCTTCAGGTTGGGTTATTTCAGTTTGATTTTGTTCCGAACTATTGCAACGCGTCTCAGAAGGTTGTATTGTTGGTTCTACAGTTGAGGCAACCATCGGTATATCTTCAGGTTGAGGGATTTTAGTATGAACTGACTCCGACGTAGTGCAAACTGTCTCAGAAGGTCGTATTCTTGGTTCTTCACTTGAAGCAACCATCGGTACACTTTCAGGTTGGGGTATTTGAGTTTGAACCGATGTATTTCAAACCATCTCAGAAGGTTGCATAGACTTTACCGACTCATGCTCATTCGTATTGTCTTTGAAATCGTCTCCCTTCCTTGATTCATTCACCTCATTTTCTTTTCCTGATATTTGAACAACTTCTGTGCGGTCGCTGATAGCCTTATAATTTTCACCAAGAGTTTTGGTCGATGAATCCGCTAAATCTGCTTCCTGAACCACGGCTTTATCAACATCTTTATTTGATTTCACTGCGGTACTACTCTCAGCAATAGCTTTCATTGGGGCTGAAATTGAGGTATCTGCGTTTTGGCAATCCAATGAATCCTCCGGTAGGTTTTCCTTTATTTGATCAGGTGGAATAAAATTCTGATGAACACGAGTGTTTATATTCGAAAAAGGTGTTCAAACTTTCAAATGCCAATTGGACGAGCTCGAAGCCAACATTTGACACGCTATTGCCGTAATAACGCGCACATATTGGACCGAGTCATCAAAAATTGAACCGACCGCTTGAAGTGTTGCCAGCGAACCCGAGGCGGCCATTTGAATGATGTGCTATTCCACACATAATGGCATGCACGTAGCACCATTGTTTTATTTAAAAATGTTTCCTATCGTCCAGATAGGACCAGATAACCCTATATGTCGGAGAAGCCCGGAGTGTTATTTATTTAATTCCGGGATTTTACTTCACCGTTGATTCCATCTGGGGGATTCATCCGCTGATTTTTTTGTCTGCTGGTCAGCACTCGCGTTTATAAGTTTGACAAGTCCAGTCCGAATGGACATCGACCTGCACCCGATGGTTATCGCTAGGAGATACACAATTGCAATTGATGAGTAGAAACAGTTACAAACCTAGGCATCGCAAAGTTGACACCTCAAATGGCTGCCCTATTTCTACAGCCTATAGGAAAAGTACGGTTTGTTTATTGATTCTAGCGCTCTTCGCGTTGTGTCGATCACAATATGATCAATTTACTTGACTATTTTATGACCAAGTGACCGCCATGCTCTTTTGTGATTATGGAAGTCCGCCTGATACCAAAGGGAACTTGTAGAAGAAGAAAATATTTGTATCTTCTTTCCCTATTCTGGCGTTAAAATCGTCTAAAACGGTTTAGCTTCAAAAGTAGGACACTGCTACGAGGGTAGTCCCAGAAGTATCCAACCTGACGTATAGATGGCGGTTGTTGTTTAAAAAGAATGGCAATTGTAGAAAGTACCAACCTTATAAAGCTTAAATTTGAAGTCTGACGGCGCGTTGTTGTTTAGTATTTCTTCGGCAGTCATCAATTATAGTGAACGCTTTAAATGAATTTTTAAATATGGAAAAAATTGCTCATCGTTATGTGATAAAATACTTTCATTTGGAAGGCCTCAATCCAACCAACATGAAAACGGAACTGGATTCCACTCTGGGGGAGTCTGTTCCTTCGTTTACAACAATAAAATATTGGGTGGCAGAGTTTAAGCAAGGCCGTATGAGTTGCCATAACGAACATAGCAGTGGTCGACCAAATGAGGTGAGTTCACCAGAAAGGTTGAAAAAAATCCTCAAAATAGTATTGGATGACCGTCGATTGAAAGTGCGTAAACCAGCAGATATGGTTGGCATTTCAAAAAGCGCTGTACATCGCATGTTGACTGCAAAATTGGACATGAGAAAGCTGTGTGCAAGATGGGTGCCGCGATTACTCAGAATGGAACAAAAGCAGCGTCGTGAGGGTGTTTCAATCGAGTGTTTGGCGAAGTTTCACAGCAATAAAGCCGAATTTTTGAGTCGATTCATAACCGTGGATGACACATGGGTCTATTACTTCACATCCGAGATGAAGAAACAGTCCAAACAATAGACTCAAAGGCGGGAATCGGCTCCAAAAAAGACGAAGGCAGTTCCATCTGCAGACAAGGTCATCTTGTCAGTTTTTTGGGATGCGCGTGGGATAATTTGCATTGTATCTTCAGAAAGCAAAAACAATTAACGGCGTCTATTATCCGAGAAAACGACCGCATTTAGCGAAGAAAAAGTTTTGTTTCATCAAGGGTGGCCGTGGCTCAAGTGGTAGTGTATTGGCTCCCCAATCGGGCGGTTCGGGATTGAATACCAGCCGTGAGCGAAAGACATTTTCTCAAGCAACTAAAATCTATTGAGATGAATGGTTGCCTAAATACAACATTAAGTCAATTTACGCTAGTAATTTAGTCTCCCCATTAAATGTTGGATGCCATCCATTGAGCAAAATAACCACTGAGCCTTCTCTCTCTCTCTCTCTATCCAATTCTCCGAAAAACTTAACACGTTCTCCGGCATTTTAGGAGTAGAAATACCTTCTTGAGTGTTAAGTTCTTTAGAAAAGAACAATTTACAGATCCGTCATAGCGATGGCCAGAAATAAGTTAAAGTTCGAATTGCTTCCTCCGCACTCTATTCGCCAATTTAGCAACCTCAGATTATTTTCGATTTCCGAATATGAAAAAATGGTTCTGTGGTAAAAGATTTTCCAACAGTCTGCGGTTGATGGCTATTTTAAGGAGCTCGTCGATTCTCACTATAAACAGGGTATCGAAGCTGTTGAACATCGCTGGGGAAAGTTGGATAACGACGTGAATGCCGCTGCTGAGATGATCACAGAAACTATTCTCTTTGGAATGGGATGTTTTATCCCTCATCGGATGAAGAGTATCAAATCAAAAGAAAAGGCATGGTACGCCTCGAGCTGTAAAGAGGTGTTCCTCCTCGGTGGCAAGACCACTGCGTATGCTTTTTCATCAATCCTACTCTTTAGGACTCTCCGAGAAGTTGGAAAACAGCATTTGTACAGGCAAATCTTCTTCCCTCTCCTCCTGCAGACCCATTGCACTTACGTCCCTTCTTTCCAAGCTAATGAAATATCTCAAAACACGGAAACTTCTTAATGACCGGCAATAGGGTTTTCGTAGCAACAAGTCCATTGGTGATTTGATGGCATGTCTCACCGAAAAGTGAAACCAAAGTCTACACCAATCTGGTGAAAGCAAGATAATTGCACTTGATATTTCTAAGGCACTTGACAGAGTTTAGCATCAGGCTCTTTTGTCGAAAATTGCTTTTGGATCGATGACTCTCTTCTTCAAAGGATTAGAATTTACCTTTCGGAACGTTCAATTCAAATTGTCTTGGACGGTTTCAAGTTTGATATTCACAAAATAAATGCTGGTGTGCCTCAGGGCTCCGTTCTGTCTCCGACACTCTTTTTAAATGTCATCAACAATCTCTTGTCTGCTACTTCTTATCCAATATATTCCTTCGCTGATGACAGTAGTCTCTGCTTTTCATATTCGTTCCCGGACTCACGCCCCTGCTCATCGACTGTAGAAAGGGGACGCCAGCGTATGCTAAGCTCATTAAATTCCGATATTAACAGTATAACCAATTGGGGAACTATCAACAGAGTGGAATTTAATGCTTCCAAAACTCAATGCGGTCTGCTGTCATTAAAGCGAAATTTAAACACCCAGCCGTTGTCCATGAATGGCACGAAACCGAAAAACTTTCCATTCTCGGTATGTATGCCAATGATAACTTACGTTGGAATGGCCACATAATCGATGTCGTCAAAAATGCTGCGAAATGTCTAGGTTTCCTCAAGCGATGTAAGAAATATTTCATCCCCTCTGATCTGGCCTCAATATGTAAGGCCAGAAATTGGAGTACAATGCTCACATCTGGTCAGGTGCTCCTAAGACCTCCTTGCACTTGCTAGATAGGATTCATAACCGTGCGATAAAACTCAGAGGTGATATTAATATCAGTCAATCAATTGACACCCTCAAACACCGACGTAATGCCTCCTGTTTCCACCACCAGTGCTCCATTGAAACCGCCAGTAGCATTCCGCGCATGCAAACTTTCAACCGTAACACCCGACTCGCTATGAATGCTCGTCAGTATATCCTCAAGCCCATTTTCGGACGTACTCTAAAATATCGTGATTCTTTCCTAAGCCGTGCAACTCGCTTATGGAATGTACATCGGTACCTGTCTTTTCTTCCTCCCTAAATTTCCTTCGCCCGCGCTGTGTACTAAACACGTTCTTTGGACATTTTCATAACCTCTACTATCTATATCTCTCACTTTAATTCGGCAGTCGTCTAACACCATTTGGTGAACTTTAGCAATGTTATCGTCAGTGGTTGCAGTTTTTGGACGTACCGAACGTTAATCATCTCCCAAGCTCTTACGGCCACGTTTAAATTCAGCTGCCCAAAATTTCACTGTGGTAAATGATGGTGCAGAGTCCCCATACACAGAGTCCAACTCATTTTTGATTTGCGTAGGCAAATCAATCAAAAACAAGAATTTAATAACAGCTCGATACTCAATTTTTTCCATTTTCACAAAAAAACACTCACATCGACTCACTCAAACGACTGTCAACTAAAAACTGCGCTTCCAAAATGACTGAAACTTCGATAAGTAACTGTCAAAAGATACACAACCAGGATTCACTAGCCTTTATTGACGAGTGCCCCTATCTTTACGTTGCGGTCGGAAAGTCTTCAGCCAACCCTCGTACATATCTCTGACTTTTCTTTTGGCCGATTGGCAGTCTCCGGATGTGGGAACACGACCACGCATACAGACTTCGGTTGGTCTCATTAGATGTTAATGTGCCTCAGGCTCATCTTGGGCACTACAGTGCCATGGTTTTTCTTCATTCGCCTTTCACGATAAGCAGGGGAGCGAACTGCGGCAATATTCTATAAGCCATTGACTGTTTGTATCTTAAATGAATTTATTTTATATTTTATAAAAAAAAAAACGGCGCGTGGAAGCTTACCTTGTTGATGACCTAATTGAACCGATAAATTAGGTCCACTTTTATCAATCGAATCCCCCCCTCCAGCCGCAGTAGTGCTAATTAGAGCCTATAAATTAAAATAAAAACAAACACACCACTTACTTTTTAAAGTTAAACTTTATTTAAACTAGAACTAGTTAATTCGCGCCAACACCTATACATGTGGTTTAAGTATGCGAACCAGAAGAAAAAAAAATTATAAAATACACAATATAAAACATAAATACTATTTCAATACTACGGATACACTTTGTGGATTCACACACATTTTAGATCCACGATAACAAAACAAAAGATACAGGCAGAGAGAGATTAATTAAAATGCATAGAGCTGCGGTCAAAAACGAGATTCTAACAACAAAACATTTTACAAAAACAAAACGAACAAAATACAAAACAATACAAACAATGGGGGAGTCAATGTGTTACATAAAATCGTGGTAACCAAATACGAGTAGGTCACTCCGGTCTACAATTTCAAGGAGCAAAAAAATACAGAAAAAAAATAAATAAATTTGCATAAATTGTCGATATTTACAAAATAGATACATTTCCGGATTTGAGACAACAATAAGAGATTCAAAATGTTGATCGCTTCAATGATTCGATTAGTTTTACTTATCTGATAACGTTCAGTGGCAATGTGGAGTGACTGCTGCTCACCATCCTTCCAATTTTCTCCTCGAGTTCTGGGCTCATCTCATGCCAGACGGCCTTGCCAATGACGGGTACTTCTTCAACAGGCGGACGAAAAACCACAAGTAATGTTAGGCACAAGCCATCTGTTGTATGTGGAAGGGCAGCGGGACAATGTTCTACGGTTAATAAACCATGTGGGCGATGTTGTGGCAATTCAGCTCCAAACAATTCGATCATGAATTTCCTCAGAGTCGAATGGAGACTACGTGCTGGATGTATCTCAACTGTGGGTAGATGATGGATATTCCTTTCACTAACCAAAACGTTTAGGGTGTTTGTGGCACGTTTACGTATCACTGCCACGATACGCAAATAGTTCTTGTGATGGGAAAATTTGATTGGCATCATCTCGGAATGCCAGAGCATTGGACTTTTTAAGCGGGCATTGTAGGCTCTTGTCATTTTGATGAGATTCAGAATGTCATTGGCACGAAGTGGTAGGTCACTTATGTCAGCGAACCATTTTGCTTGAAGAGATTCTTGATCAGCTTGGTCGGGGGTTTTTAGTGTACCGCTAACAACACGGCCGGTTAAAAGAAATCGAACCCATGATCCACCAGCTGTTTCTACACCCACTAAAGTAGTTATCTCGCAATTTAGTCCAGTTTCCTCGTATACTTCTCGTACAGCTGCCTCGTTTATGGTTTCTCCTGGTTCGATTCGACCAGCGGGTAGATACCATTTACCAGCGCATGATTGTTTGGCCTCTTGGATCATTAGAATTTCATCTTGGTCGTTGATCATCACAACGGACGCAATGTATGTCACTGATTTTCCAAGAACTGGAACAAAATCAGACGATGCTGATGGTTGAACGCCTTGAGCTTCATTGGCGGCGTTTTGTTCTTCTAGCGAGAAGTCGCATAACTCCGGGGTGATGTCGCCAAGATCTTGATAGGTTACGAGCCTACTAAGTTGGTCATTAATCGATGATACTGTCTGTGGCATTTTGTTGATGATTTCCTTTTGGTTTTTTGGTTTCTTTTTTTGTTATTTTGGCTCACTTGAATGGACTTAGGATTGCAACCACATTAAGCATACACATCCGGTTGTCTGCACTACGCTGATGTACTGTACACTGTAAGCAGCCACTCTATTCTGACCTGGAATTCATATTTGGTTAATGAAGAACGAGAACAAAGTATTTTTTTTTATTTTTTTTTTGTTTTAATGTATAAATGGATGTGTGTATGAGTGTATATCGGTTAATTGATGGTGAGACGAGGCGGTGAAACTACTACAAGACACGGTGCGCACGGATTGCAATTTTATTTTTATTATTTTCAATTAAGCGGCCACAGAAAAGTATGCTTGGTCAGTAGACAGACAAGAAAGTACTTGATGAACTCAATGAAGTGGACTGTCCTACTAGGCACGGCTGCTGCTGCTGCTGTTACTACTTCTATTGCTATTGCTGGTGTTGTTGGTTAATAGCTGCTGCTGTTGACTCGTTTCGATACCGAACAGTTAAGAGACCAGAAGTAAACTAAAAGAAAGAAATACTCGGAATCATTAGATGAATAGATATTCAAGAGCTAGCGTAAATGATGACGAAGTAGTCGTAGCAACAAAGCAGCGAAAAAGAAGACGACGACGACGACGACTACGACGACGACGGCAAGACAACATTGATGAGTGTTTGAGTCTTGAGGGATGTCTGTGTCTAGCCAAAAGAGAAATGAAATTGGAGAAAGAGAAACTAGTATAAGAGACACGGACGGACATTGAAAGTACATTCTTTCGTATGCTACAATGTTGTGCTGTGAAGCGTGTAAAGTTAGTCGGTTTGTTAGGCAATTCAAAGGCTGAACGAAAAGGGGAAAGAAGAGTGAAAGTACAGAGGCGGATACAGTTATCAGAGCGCCCTCGCATCACTTTAACTTGAACTAAAAACGTTTTAAATTTAAGGCTTGCATTTGAGGTTTTCGTTTACCTTTGTGTTCTATCTCCGAGTAACAATCTAATTTAAAAGAAAATCTTCAAGCGTAGGTAGGGTTGTTGCGGTTATGTGAGCTATAAAATGTGTCAAATAAGTTCTCAACTCGACTTCGTGGTCTCGGAAGACCAAACATCTGTGTCACGGGAAATTAAATATGGAATTCCGGATCCGATCTGAATGTGATACACTTTCATACTGAGCACCCAAAGCGCAGCAAATGAAAATTGCGGTTGACCCCTGGTTTCAGGAAAGTGGACATGATTGCGCCTATGAAGGCCATGCATTCGAATTATCAAGGAAGGAAGTGGATGTTGTGCAACGGTCCCTGTTTGGCTTAAAACAAGCATTACATCCGAGCAAACGCCCAACTATAATCAATGAGGGGCAGGTCAGAACAGAGTTCGACGGAAAATCCGCCCGAGCGTGAAAATACGAATAGTACTCGTGACAACGTATCCTTGAAGATGGTATTCTGTTTTCCAATGTTGGCAATTCTTGCATATTGTTCATAGTTCAAGGCGGGGAGATCAGTGAATGGTGGTAAGCCACAGGAATCCATGCCTCATCTGCTTTGGATTACAAAGGGTAAAGAACACTGAAAAATTTGTGGGGCGACAGCACGCTGAGAACCAGGGTCTAGTCTTTCCACTCATTGCGTTGTTCGTCTCTTCATTTTGTGAGAACTTTTTTTCCATGGACAGAAGATTTCACTTTGCTTTGTTTTACTTTTCAGTGTCGAACGAGATTTGAACTCCCACTCCTTTGCGTAATTGTAAGCGAACTTAACCACCATGGCACGTTTTGACTATTCCGAGTCTTACATAATTCCTCTGTTTGTACTCGAGAATTGGAAATTAAAAGAAGCGGTTTAGCAAAGTCAGTCCTTTATAAAAAAAAAACGAAAGCGGCTCTTATGCTCTACCAGCAACGAAGAAGAGAAGAACATCGGCTTCTCCAGAGAAAAAAAAACAGAGAATGGAGAAAGAAGGCTGCGATCGAAGAAATGGCGAGGTGCTACTTCAGGAACAACGCTCGGAAGTTTTATGAAAATGTAAAAAAGGCCGCCTCAAGCCAACAGAAACCTGTGCAAATGATAAAGGAAATTTAGTAGTAGAATCACACTCGGTGCTGAGGATATGGAAAAAAAAAACTTTTAGAGACTATAAAACTCTAGGACAGAGCCAAGTTCCGTCGCCAGGCAGAACACACCATTCAATGCGGGTGACGAAAGCCTAGATTTCCACATAACCGACCAAAATGTATATAAAGGCTGCCGAACCGGACGGACTACATGTCTAGCCGAAGATGACATGGTAGGGACCATCGACCAACTAATTTCGACGATTTGGTCGAAGGAAAGAATGTCTGACATGGAACCTTTAGCATCGTTTATGGATTTAACAAAAAAGAAGACCCTCTAAACCTTACGAGGTATAGAGACATCAGTCTCCTTAAAATTCCGCACAAGATCTGGTTTGCGATTTGCAAATGCCTGAAACTATAATACTTTTCGATAATCTAGTGTCTTTTATTGTGATTTTTAGCCGGTCTCAATTGACTAAATAGTCGCACTGCGGCAGATTCTAGAGAATACTCAAGGAGTCCAGATCAATACAGACCATCTCATGTCGTTTGTAAGACCACATGTAACGGCATGTACAGAAACCTGAGACAACCTACCAGCAGGCCTACCCGCCCAAGTCATACTCAACTACTACTTCAAAACTAGTTTTAAAATCAAGCCACCGATTGTATAATTAGCATGACTTTGTATTCCTATAGAATGTGGGCACACAGACCGGGCGAAAGAAAATTAGGAAAAACGGAAGACAGGTGCCGACGTATCTCGTACCTTGGATTTGGTGCGGTTTTAGGCCGGGCAAGCCCACAATTGACAAAATATTCACACTACAGCAGATCCCTGAGATCGATACTCACCATCTTTTTATCGATTTTAAAGCCTACAGAGACGAGCTATACAGAGCCATCTCTAGTTTTGGCATCCCTGCCAAACTCGTCCGCTTATGCAGGATGGCGATGGAGAAAGCTCTCTGCTGCATCAAGGTCGGTGACGACCTAACCGAGACCTTTGATGTCGAAAAAGGATTTAGGTAAAACGACGCGCTGTCATGTGACTTCTTCAACATCATACTTGATAGAACTGTGCAAAACTCACAAGCCAACACACGAGGTACGGTCTTTCAAAGGCCTGTTCAATTGCATGCATACGCCGACGCGGCAGTTAGCCAAAGACTGCGCTAATTGGAGAGGCTTATTAGTTGAGGCCCAGTTCCACCCCGGACTGTAACGCCGCTTAAGTAAGTAAGTAAGAATATGTGGTCATTTAAACATAAGTTCTCATTGTTTTCCGGTTTCGATATTGCAAGTGCAATTCATGGGCAACGGCTGGGTGTTTATATTTCGCTTTAATGACAGCCAGTTATGAGCTTAACAAGTGCTTCCTTTCCGTTTCTACAACTGAAGAGTAGTGACGTGTGTCCAGGAAAAAATATGAAAAGTGCAAGCAAAGGAATATACTGAATTAGGAGTGGCCGACAAATTATCAAGGTTTCAATCTGTTTCCGACAGAACACCAGTATTTGTTTTATGCAAAGCGTTCAAGACAAGGTTTTTAATCCATTGAAGAGGAGTTCCCTCGATCCCAAATGCACGCATTTTCGACAGACGAGGGCAACTTTCTTGCTTTTGCCAGATTGGTGTGGACTATGTTTCCACTTTTCGGTGAGACATGTCATCAAATCACCAGTGGACGGATGTTGCTACGAAAACGGTATTGGTGGTTGTTGAGAAGTTTTCGTGTCTCGAGTAATTTCACGTGCTGACGGTTTAGCAACGTTTCTTTGACCTTGATAAGAAGGGACGTAAGCGCAATGGGGCATGAAAACAATAAAAAAATCGAATTCGCTTGGCTCTGTCTGGTTACCAGATGAAAAGGGACCATTGTACATTAAACCGTTGATAAACATGGGCGGCAAGGCTCAGAGGTGGAATTCTCAGTAGATAAATAGGACTGCCCGAATGCCCTTCGGTTATGCTTATTACGAGTATGCTTTGATACTATCTACGAGTATATTGACAACAAAGCAGACATTTTTACAATTCACTATGAAATGAAGAGTTGAAGTAGGGCCTATTTATATAGATTTATCGTCAGAGGACAAACTGCAGTTAAAAAAAAGATTCTAAATTAGAAAGAAGCAGATTTGCTGCAATGCTATATTCCATAACAAGAACGTTGATACTTGGTATGGAATATGGTATTCCTTTTCACCAAACGATTCTCATCCGGTTATTCCCTGATTAAGAAATAACACGATATTTAATACAAGTCATAGCTCCTCTCTATTTGAGGTAATATTGACTGGGATAACCACCTGGTTGCAACAAAGGTATGAGAAACCTTTATGGACGTAAAACCAGAACAATCTGCAAGTAAAGGGTGATTTTCTTGCTGTTTGGTTTTTGACAGCTCGTGACATGTGTTAAAGTGGAAAGGCTTACACCCGAACAAAGCTTGCAAATTATGGAATTTTATTTATTTTACTCGTGCTCTGTGAAAAATGGTTTTCGCGCAAGTCGACAGTCGTCATAATCGACCTACTGAGCAAGCAATTCAAGCTATAGTGACCAAATCCTGCATCAATTTCATGCTATTGGACATCAAGCCACTTACCCATATGCGTAGAGTACGTACAAAGGAAAATATTGCTGCTGTATCCGCCAGTATTAATGAAGATCGTAATTTCTTCATTCGCCACTATTCGCAGCAATTGGGGTTGTGTTATTCAACCACGTGGAAGCTTTTGCGCAAGGATATTGGTTAGAAACATTACAAAATACAGCTCGTGCAAGAACTGAAGCTGAACAACCTGCCACAGGGTCGAATGAATTTTCGGTGAGCGGGCCTTAGAAAAGCTGGAGAAAGATCCGCTTTTTTATCGAAAAATTGTCTTCATTTCTTCTGGTTGAATGGGTATGATAGGTAGGTAAGAGTGGTTGTTGGAAACACCAACCCACTTAGGCCTATGGCCCATTGTTATGCCACGTGGGTCTATGATCCTCTTACTCATGGAACCAGTTTGACCATATGATAAATCGTAGGAGACTATTTACGTCTACATTCTTTAAATCGTTTAGGTCATTGTAGAAGAAAGCTCCTAAGCGAAGTTTTTTTCTCTGGGAGAGAGCTGGACATGCACAGAGTACGTGGAGGATTTTCTCCTCTTCCTCCTCGTCCATGCAACTTCTACAGAAATCGTTTGTAAAAGCGCCAGGCCTTCTTGCATGCTTGCCTATGAGGCAGTGTCCAGTGATGACACCTATGATGGCACTGAGATGTTTCCTATTTAGAAGGATCAGACTCTTAGAGCGATTCAGATCCAGCTTTGGCCAGCTCTGTTTAGTAGCTAGACATGTTGGTCCAACAGCCCACCCAAGGTCTGTTCTTTTATTGGCATCGAGCTTTAATATTAATTTGAACGTAGCGGTTGGTATACCTATGCTACCCTTTTCCAGTAAAATAGGTAGAGTGGTTCCAAATTTGGCGAGTTCATCGGTCCTACAATTCCCTGTAATGTCTTTATGGCCCGGCACCCAGACAAGGTGAAGGTTGAACTGTTCTGCCATCTCCATAAGAAATGATCGCCATTCATGGGCGGTTTTAGGATTTAATGAGATTGAGTTCAGGGACTTTATAGCGATCTGATTATCCAAAAAGATGCGGGTATCCTTTGCAGATATCACGTTTTTCTTCAGCCAAGACAGAGCTTCTTTAATCGGTAAAATTTTCGCCTGGAACACGCTGCAGTGATTTGGAAGACGGAAAGAGAGGCTTAGATTTAGCTAATCTGAGAAAATACCGCCACCAATCCCGCTATCGGTTTTACATCCATCTGTGTAGAAGTGGATTGGCTTGTCCTTCATGAAAGCATCTTCCTTCCAGAAGGATCTAGAGGGGAAGCTTACATGAAAGTCTTTGTCAAACCAAAGTTCAGGCATGGTGTAATCATTGTTCTCTGTATTGGCGTAACTTGTATTATTCCATTGGAACATGCGTTGGAAAGCTACTGTCATTGTATGTCATTTCAGTATATGTCATTCATTTGAAGCGTAAACAACAATCATTTTTTTTCACTCAAATATGTCGAACTTTGTGCCTGAAAAAGTGTTTTGCGGGGAGTTCTTCTTCATTACTTTAATATGAAGAAAACTGCTGCCGAAAGTCATCGTATTTTGGTGGAAGTTTATGGTGAACATGCGCTAGCTGAGCGAACGTGCCAAAAGTGGTTTGCACTATTTAAAACTGGTGATTTTGGCTTGGAAGACGATGAATGTCCTGGGCAGCCAAAAAAGTTTGAAGATGAAGAACTGGAAGCATTACTCTATGGAGATTGTTGCCAAACACAAGAAGAGCTCGCAGAATCTTTGGGTGTCACTCAAGCAGCCATTTCAAAACGTTTAAAAGCAGCTGGGTATATTCAAAAGCTAGGAAATTGGGTTCCACATGAACTCAAGCCGAGAGACGTCGAAAGGCGGTTTTGCATGTCCGAAATGCTGCTGGAACGCCACAAAATAAAGTCATTTTTGCATCGGATTGTTACTGGTGATGAAAAATGGATCCATTACGACAACCCCAAGCTCAAAAAATCGTATGTGAAACCCGGCCAACCAGCCAAATCAACGGCAAAGCCGAATATCCATGGTGCGAAGGTAATGCTCTGTATTTGGTGGGATCAGATGGGTGTGCTGTATTATGAGCTGCTAAAACCGGGTGAAATCATCAATGGACAACGCTACGGAACACAATTAATCCGTATGAAGAGAGCAGTGGCCGAAAAACGCCCGGAATATGCGACCAGACACGAGGCAATAATTTTCCATCATGACAACGCTCGGCCCCACGTTGCTATTCCGGTTAAGAACTATTTGGGAAGTCTTACCCCACCCGCCTTATAGCCCAGACCTTGCCCCTTCTGACTACCATTTGTTCCGGTCGATGCAGAACGCCCTCACTGAAATACGGTTCACATCAGAGCAGAATATCAAAAATTGGCTTGATTCATTCTTGGCTGCCAAGCCGACGCAGTTCTTTTGGGATGGGATCCACAAATTGCCAGAAAGATGGGAAAAAGTCATAGCTTCAGATGGGCAATACTTTGAATAATACTATTGTACATGTTTTTCCTAAATAAACGTTCAAATTTTGAAAAAAACCGCAATTAAGTTATATACCCAATATTAAGAATGTTAGCATGGCCAAATGAATGATTTGTCGCAGTCGCAACTACTTGCCTGCTGAAGATATCGAGGGGTGTCAAGTGAAACAAATTATCTAATGCCGCAGGGGGAGTAGCCCGTAAGCCTCCGCTTATGCATAGACATGCTTTTCTTTGGACTCTGCTTAGTTTACTGCAGTTGACTGCATTGTCTAAGCCCGTCCACCAGACGACAACCCCGTAAGTGAGTATATGTATAGCCACTGGGTTTTGCGGGGTTGAAGGCCCCATTTATTCCCAATGGCTTTTTTGCAAGAGAATGAAGCTACTGTAGCTTTCTTGACTCTTTGTTGAATGTTAGGTTTCCAGTTTAGTTTCCTGTCAAAAATGAGATACAGCAAGTATCGGAAAAGACTAAACTGGTACCGTTTATTGAGGAAAGGTCTATGATTGGAATTTTATATTTCCTGGAAAAGAGCACAACATCAGTGCCCAACGGATTAATCTGTTAAAATTTAGTTGAAGGAGTTCTTTAATGGTATTAAGATGCTTACCTAAGACGGCTACGGCAACGTCATCCGCATAGGCAATCACCCTGCTACCACCCGCTTCTAGGTATACCAGCAGTTCATTAACCGCCTTGCGGCGTACCTCTTCTGACACATTTTTTACCCGAAGCCCCACCCAGTTTGGAGTTGATTATCCTGCTATTTAGGATAAGACTGATCAGCTCCCGCAGTCGTCATTGGGAATGTGTTGACGTTCCTCTATGTCCAGGAAAGCAACCATTGTGTACTCTCTATAATGTAGGGATCTTTCGATATCACTAGTCCGTGAATGCAGAGTCCTTTCCACCGCATGTTGAGCCGTTGATAACAGTCTTGGATCAATCAGTCGTTCTAGAGTTTTCAGAAGGAAAGACGATAGATTTATAGGTCTGAGGTCCCTTGGACAGCATGAGACCATTTTCCGGTTTTGGGAATGAAAACTACATTTGCTTCTCTCCATGACAGTGGAATGTGGATCAGTTGTACACAGCTCCTCATGATATTCTCTAGCGTAGGCAGGATAATATCTGTGGACCTTTGTAGGTTGGCAGGTATTATACCGTCCGGATTAGCAGACTTGTATGGTTTGAAGCTATGCAGCGCCCAAAGCAGTTTTCTCTTGTAATCAGACCATGAATTTTGGTCACGGTTGCAGTAGTCCTGTTTGGGTGGCTACTGGCTGCGAATTGGGAGCTGGGTGTCAGCTGATTCATCACTTGAGGTTGTCCAAGAGCCATCGGTTTCTTTCAAACAGGTAGGCATCATAGGATTTATAGAGAGGATTTTTCTTAGCCGCGATGCCTCAGAAGTTTCTGTGATTTTGTAACAGAATGACCCTCCAGGATTGTCGCTTTTCCTTCTTCAGTTCGTTTTTGTATATTTTGAGGGCTCCTTTGTTGTCCTCTTTGCTAGGTTGAAAAGTGAATGGGTATGTTAATAAACCAAACTGCCATATTTGGTTCGATGAGCGACCTCAGGCAATATAAGAGCTGCCAATGCATCCGAAAAAATGCACTATTTGGTGCAGTTTATGGTCTGGCGGAATCATTGACCCGTATTTTTTCAAAGATGACCGTGAGAACAACGTTACCGTCAATGGCACCTGCTTTGTTCAGTGATTTCAATTTTTTTTTCCCCCAAAATGCAGGAGCTGAACCTGGTCGACAGCAAGACGGCGCTACAGGCCACACAGTAAGCGAATCGATGCACCAATTGAGAAATATGTTCAGTGAGCAATTTATCGCTCGTTTTGGACCGGTGAATTGGCCGGCTAGATCGCGCAATCTGACGCCTTTAGACTATCTTTTATGGGGATCTGCCAAATCACTCGTATATGCCGATAAACCAGCGTCGATTGCAGCGTTCGAGCAGTCAATATGCTCGAAAAAGTGATTCCAAATTCTACTGTCCGTATGGACCACTTAGTCATGGACAACTTTTACATGAAATAAAAAAGTAAACGGCGACTCAATTAAAAAGTATGCACTTTGCAATTTTCCTGTGTGCCTTTTGACAATTAAAACCCAAACGCTTAAAAAGTCGCCCATTATAAGAATCCGAGATCTGATAAGAAACTGCGAATCTGGAAGATTTTAACAGCGATAACCAAAACTCAGCTGTCCGGTATGCGAACGAGTGTCCAGCCACTCCTTAAAATTTTATGTTCTATAAATCGCTCAAAACACTATACGCGTATGCGTGTAAATGCGTCACTGAAAGTTCTAAACACTGATCAAAACAGGCGTAAATGCTGTCAAACACAATATTACTCAAACCCTTAAAATGATATTCTTCAGATTCATAATAAATTATGACTAACCCAAGGTTGCTTACAAATATTTATTTTTTTTATTATTAGCGAGATGACCTAACGAGTTTATTTAGCGCTTCTTATTTGGAAAGACATGTTTTTGGTTATTTCTACAGTCAGCGGCTAACTCAGGCATTATAAAACGTCGCCTGAAAGAACTGAACCCAAACTATGTTTCGTTCCTCCGCAGACTTTTAATTAAAACTTCTTAATTTCCCATAAGTTATTAGTGGAGCTATGCAAATAAGCAACTGATATTGAAATTTAATATTATGCAACGCTGATGGCAATGTTAGCTAGCACGCTCTGGATGGAAATCTACAAGCACATTTGCATACGCAACGCAGGTATTTAGCATATTTTTGTAAACGAGTTAATACCTTACGGAGATGTATCTTGAAACTAGTTTTGTGCGACTTCGATAATTCTGAGTATCTCTCATGTTCATGTTCAATCGAACGCACTGGGTCAACAAGTACATATGTACCAGCACATTAAAAATGAGTTTGGATTTGAAATTGATTTTTTCATTACGCGCATTTCATTACGCATTCAATTTATGCATGGGGTAGGCATTGACCGGTGCAAAGCTAGTGGTGTTACTGACTATATACACATAATTGCGCTTATTTTATGAACTCTTGGTATTTAAGGGTCTCATCCAAGCGGACGCATAATATTCGCCCCCTTTAGTTCAACATTTCCCAGAAAGACCATGACGGTTTGTGCGTGTGTTATTTCTCTACGTAGTCTCCTTTTGATTACATTTTTATTTTTTATAATGAGCGCGCGCTCAAGGGGTTTGTGCACCCTTAAAATGTTTATACACAGCGCGGGCGAAGGAAATTTAGGGAGGAATAAAAGACAGGTACCGATATACATTGGTTTTAAATGTTTGTAAGTTATAACGACCAGGAAATACAGAGATCGGCAGGGCATTCCATAAGCGAGTTGTGCGGCTTAGGAATGAATCACGAATATTTTAGAGTACGTCCGAAAATGGGCCTGAGGGTATACTGATGAGCATTCATAGCGAGACGGGTGTTACGGTTGGAAGTTTGCATGGGCGGAATGCTACTGGCGATTTCTATGGAGCACTGGTGGTGGAAATAACGATAAAACAGAGTGAGACACGAGACATTACGTCGGTGTCCATTGTTTGACTGATATTAGTATCACCTATGAGTTTTATCGCACGGTTTTGAATCCTATCTAGTAGGTGCAGATACGCACCCGACCGTATGTGGGCATTGTACTCCAATTTCGGGCAGATGAATACCTTGTTTATTGAGGCCAGATCAGAGGGGGTAAACCTTGAAGAAACATAGACATTTCTCAACATTTTTGACGACATCGAATATGTGGTCATTCCAACGTAAGTTGTCACTGACATACATACCGAGAATGGAAAGTTTTTCGGTTTCGACGATGTAAGTGCCATTCATGGATAATGGCTTTAATGACAGCAGACAGCATTGAGTTTTGGAAGCTTTAAATTCTACCCGGTTGATAGTGTAACAATTGGTTATGCTGTTAATATCGGAATTCAATGAGCTTAACATTCGCTGCCGTTCCCGTTCTACAGCCAAAGAGCAGGGGCGTGAGTCCAGGAACGAATATGAAAAGCAGAGACTACTGTCATCAGCAAAGGAATACCAGATTGATCAAAAAGTTCCCGCACCACACCACCGTGTGGAGCTCCGGTGAGTTCTTTTTTTTTTTTTTGTTACGTTGGTAAATCGGTTGTTGACATTCCCTGTAAATCTTAGCGTCATAGCTTGACATTTGCAAAAGTTACGTAGCCAAGACTACATCTATCTCTGTGTGTGTGTGCGATTTTTTACAATTTTAGAAAAGGATTTAAATTTGCAACAACGAACTTGTATTAAATTTTGCGTAAAAAACGGATTAAATGGTAGGAAATGTTGGAAAAGTGTTTCGGCAGCGTTTCTAAAGAAAACGGTCGTTTACCAGTGGCACGAGCGGTTCAAAAGTGGTCGTGAGTCAATCGAAGATGATGAACGCAGTGGCAGACCATCGACATCGAAAACCGACGAAAACATTGATAAAGTCAAAGAAATGTTGGCCAATAACCGCAAATTAACCATCAGAGAGATAGCGGAGGACTTGAACATTGCCTATGGATCCGTCCAAGACATTTTGGTTAATGATTTAGGTTTCCGTCGTGTAGCAGCAAAGTTGGTGCCAAAAGACCTCAATTTCATGCAAAAACGAGACCGTGTTGACGTAGCAAAAGAGATGATTTGCGAGGCTGAATCCGATCCCACATTCATCAAAAGGATCATTACTGGAGACGAGACGTGGGTTTCTGAGTACGACACGCAATCCAGACATCAGGCAAGTGAATGGCGTTCACCAAATGAGCCGAGACCAATAAAACCACGTCGTTTTCAGTCAAAAAAGAAGGCAATGCTCACGGTTTTCATGGATTACGAGTACAACGGTGTAGTGCATCATGAATTTTTGCCAGAAGGCCAGACAGTAAACAAAGAGTATTATTTGGGCGTTATGAGACGTTTGCGTGAAGCAATTCGCCGAAAGAGACCAGAATTGTGGGCAGAAAACTCGTGGATTTTGGACCATGATAACGCACCGTCGCACAGTGCCATCATTATTCGTAATTTTTTGACAAAAAATACAACAAATACCATCCAACAGTCACCGAATTCACCTGATTTGACTCCCAGTGACTTCTTTCTGTTCAATCGAGTTAAAATACCACTACGGGCCGAGAGGAAGTAATGGAAAAATCGCAGGAAGCACTGGTGGACATACCGAAAACTGAATATAAAAAATGTTTCGAGGATTGGATCAAGCGCTGGCATAAGTGTGTTGCAGTTTATGGGGATTACTTTGAAGTGGACAATATACATAGATTCAGATGAATAAACTTGTATTTTTAATTCCGGAAACCTTTTGATGTGGTATATTGGATTAGAAGTGGCAGACAAGAGATCGTTGATGAAAATTAAAAAGTGTGTCGGAGACAGAACGGAGCCCTGGGGCACACCAACATTTATTTTGTGAATATCCGACTTGAAACCGTCCAAGACAACTTGAATTGAACGTTCCGAAAGGTAAATTCTAATCCTTTGAAGAAGAGAGTCATCGATTCCAAAAGCACGCATTTTTGACAAAACAGCCTGATGCCAAACTCTGCCAAATGTTTTAGAAATATCGAGTGCAACTATCTTGCTTTCTCCAGATTGATTTACGCTTGCGTTACACTTTTCGAACTGACATGCCATCAAAACACCAGTTATCCTGTTGCTACGTAAACCGACCATTAAGAAGCTTTCGATTTTCAAGATATTTCATGGCCTGACGGTTTATCAGCGTTTCCAAGACCTTAGAAAGAAGGGACGTAAGTGCAGTGTGTCTGTAGGAAGTAGGAAGAAAGAGAACAAGATTCGCCTGCACAAATGCTGTTTTCCAACTTCTCGGAAAGAGTCCTAAAGAGTAGGATTGATGAAAAAGCTTACGCAGTTCTTTTGGCAGCGAGGAAGAACCCCTCTTCAGAAGAAGGGGAGATATACCATCTGGACCAGTGGATTTGTGAATATTAAGATCTTTAAGTACTCTTGCCACTACACGAGTGCGAAAGTGGATTCGTCCCATTGAAGATTCAACATTCTGAGGCAGAATTTCTAATGTTTTTGACGAACGACCAAAAGTTTTTACTGCTTTTGGGACATTGCAGTATTTTTTACCTCAGTTTTTAGTCGTATTGGAATTTAACACGCTTAAGACAAGCGTTGCAGTTGTTCCTGGCTCGTTTAAACTTTTTTTTCGGTTATCCTCTGTCGAGTTGGCCTTGAAGGACCGAAAAAACATTTCTTTAACCCTGACAGTCTCTTTACAGCTCGAACCGTACCATGCCTTTTCTTTTGATTTGATACTCTTCATCCGATAAGGGATAAAACATCTCATTCCAAAGAGAATAGTTTCTGTGATCATCTCAGCAGCGGCATTCACGTCGTTATCCAACTTTCCCCAGCGATGTTCAATAGCTTCGATACCCTGTTTATAGTGAGAATCGACGAGCTCCTTAAAATAGCCATCAACCGCTGACTGTTGGAAAATCTTTTACCACAGAACCATTTTTTCATATTCGGAAATCGAAAATAATCCGAGGTTGCTAAATTGGCGAATAGAGTGCGGAGGAAGCAATTCGAACTTTAACTTATTTCTGGCCATCGCTATGACGGATCTGTAAATTGTTCTTTTCTAAAGAACTTAACACTCAAGAAGGTATTTCTACTCTTAAAATGCCGGAGAACGTGTTAAGTTTTTCGGAGAATTGGATAGAGAGAGAGAGAGAGAAGGCTCAGTGGTTATTTTGCTCAATGGATGGCATCCAACATTTAATGGGGAGACTAAATTACTAGCGTAAATTGACTTAATGTTGTATTTAGGCAACCATTCATCTCAATAGATTTTAGTTGCTTGAGAAAATGTCTTTCGCTCACGGCTGGTATTCAATCCCGAACCGCCCGATTGGGGAGCCAATACACTACCACTTGAGCCACGGCCACCCTTGATGAAACAAAACTTTTTCTTCGCTAAATGCGGTCGTTTTCTCGGATAATAGACGCCGTTAATTGTTTTTGCTTTCTGAAGATACAATGCAAATTATCCCACGCGCATCCCAAAAAACTGACAAGATGACCTTGTCTGCAGATGGAACTGCCTTCGTCTTTTTTGGAGCCGATTCCCGCCTTTGAGTCTATTGTTTGGACTGTTTCTTCATCTCGGATGTGAAGTAATAGACCCATGTGTCATCCACGGTTATGAATCGACTCAAAAATTCGGCTTTATTGCTGTGAAACTTCGCCAAACACCCGATTAAAACACCCTCACGACGCTGCTTTTGCTCCATTGGGCTTTCTCATGCCCAATTTTTCAGTCAACGTGCGATGTACAGCGCTTTTTGAAATGCCAACCATATCTGCTGGTTTACGCACTTTCAATCGACGGTCATCCAATACCATTTTGTGGATTTTTTTCAACCTTTCTGGTGAACTCATTTGGTCGACCACTGCTATGTTCGTTGTGGCAACTCATACGGCCTCGCTTAAACTCTGCTACCCAATATTTTATTGTTGTAAACGAAGGAACAGACTCCCCCAGAGTGGAATCCAGTCCCGTTTTTTGTTGGTTGGATTGAGGCCTTCCAAATGAAAGCATTGTATCACATAACGATGGCCAATTTTTTCCATATTTAAAAATTCATTGAGAGCGTTCACTATTGATGGCTGCCGAAGAAATACTAAACAACAACGCGCCGTCAGACTTCTAATTTAAGCTTTATAAGGTTGGTACTTTCTACAATTGTCATTCTTTTTAGACAACAACCGCCATCTATACGTCAGGTTGGATACTTCTCTGACTACCCTCGTAGCAGTGTCCTACTTTTGAAGCTAAACCGTTTTAGGCGATTTTAACGCCAGAATAGGGAAAGAAGATACAAATATTTTCTTCTTCTACAAGTTCCCTTTGGTATCAGGCGGATTTTCATAATCACAAATGAACATGGCGGTCACTTGGTCACAAAATAGTCAAGTAAATTGATCATATTGTGATCGACACAACGCGAAGAGCGCTAGAATCAATAAACAAACCGTACTTTTCCTATAGGCTGTAGAAATAGGGCAGCCATTTGAGGTGTCAACTTTGCGATGCCTAGGTTTGTGACTGTTTCTACTCATCAATTGCAATTGTGTATCTCCAAGCGATAACCATTGGGTGCAGGTCGATATCCATTCGGACTGGACTTGTCAAACTTATAAACGCGAGTGCTGACCAGCAGACAAAAAAATCAGCGGATGAATCCCCCAGATGGAATCAACGGTGAAGTAAAATCCCGGAATTAGGGTGACCAGATAAGGACGATAGGAAAAAAATTTAAATAAAACAATGGTGCTACGTGCATGCCATTATGTGTGGAATAGCACATCATTCAAATGGCCGCCTCGGGTTCGCTGGCAGTACTTCAAGTGGTCGGTTCAATTTTTGATGACTCGGTCCAATATGTGCGCGTTAATACGGCAATAGGGTGTCAAATGTTGGCTTCGAGCACGTCCAGTTGGCATTTGAAAGTTTAAACACCTTTTCCGAATATAAACACTCGTGTTCATCAGAATTTTATTCCACCTGATCAAATAAAGGAAAACCTACCGGAGGATTCATTGGATTGCCAAAACGCAGATACCTCAATTTCAGCCCCAATGAAAGCTATTGCTGAGAGTAGTACCGCAGTGAAATCAAATAAAGATGTTGATAAAGCCGTGGTTCAGGAAGCAGATTTAGCGGATTCATCGACCAACACTCTTGGTGAAAATTATAAGGCTATCAGCGACCGCACAGAAGTTGTTCAAATATCAGGAAAGGAAAATGAGGTGAATGAATCAAGGAAGGGAGACGATTTCAAAGATAATACGAATGAGCATGAGTCGGTAAAGTCTATGCAACCTTCTGAGATGGTTTGAAATACATCGGTTCAAACTCAAATACCCCAACCTGAAAGTGTACCGATGGTTGCTTCAAGTGAAGAACCAAGAATACAACCTTCTGAGACGCGTTGCAATAGTTCGGAACAAAATCAAACTGAAATAACCCAACCAGAAGATGCTTCGAATGCAGAACCATCAATGCAATCTTTGGAGATAGTTCGAAATCTTCTGGAATCAAATCATTCTGAAGATGTGCCGATGGTCGCTTTAGGTGTACAACCAAAAATCCAGTCTTCCGAAATGATTGCAGTTGGAGAACCAAACCAAACCGAAATAATCAAACCGGAAGTTGTACTGATTGTCGTTTCAACTGGAGAATCAAATATGGAATCTACCGAAAACGAATGCATTACGATGGAACCATATCAAACAGAAATAACTCAATTAGAAATTGCTTCAGCTGAAGAATCCATTTCAGGTGTTCTAGATCTAGCTGAGACAAACACAGTTGAAGAGCTAATTGCCAATGCGACCATAGTAATTCCAGATGATATGTCATTCAACTCGAACACGGCTGAAGCCAGTAGTTCGTTCAATGCAACTGGTCTGTTACTCCTTGCTCAATATGACTCAGATGGTGGCTCAGATGAGGTCCAAGAGGTACCAGTAACTTCGCCTTATCAAAACCGTTTTGTAGAAATCAATTCTGATACAGAGTCGGATTCAGACACGGATTGAGACGATTCTGGAGTCGAAGTTCGTAGAGCTGTTGACTTAGGTATATTAGGGCCAGGACACGGTACAGACGATGGTTAAGAAATTCGAAATTCGCGGACTCCAAAAGTAAAAGGTGAACTATCCCTAATTGATCTTCCTCCTATACAAGACCTTCATATACTAACGGTGAACTTGGAAAAATTCAATCCATTTTTGAACAATTGGTAATTGTGAACTGTTTGCCTGGTACCGTCCCGCTAGACCTGGATACTGTGCATTTCCTGGGCAAAGGAAACAAATTTTTGGACGAAGTATTCGATGCTCTTGGTCAAGTGTCTGATCCCATGTATTGGGTCCGATTTCATCCAAACAAGGAGATTAAAGAGAAAGGAATTGAAGTAGGCCAAACCGTCTATGTGGCTCCTAGAACCCAACATACTCAATTTATCGTTTTGGCAAATCTTATGAAAACAAAGGTGTCCGATGCCAGTTGGGAAAATTATATTGAACCTCTGGAAAGATATTTGGACTATTCGGATGATGAGCAGGAACGAACAGTCCGACGGACTTTGGGTAATAAAGGTAGACCTATGGAAGCAGACGATGAGGTTCCAAAAAGACAACGTCTTGCTGAAACGGCGTATACGAATCCTGGAAGTTCTCAACCGCCAAGGCCGTATAGAAGGAATATTAGTCCTTGGCAACCTCACTATCAGCCTCCGAGTGGTAGTTGGCATTCGAATTACTACCAAAATTATGTGCGACTATAGATATCCGCCTCCACAAAATATGCCACGTCCACCAGGTGCACCACACCTTGAACTAGTGCCTAATCCGTACACTATGTTTCCAGCGCCTCAGCTGATGCAGCAGCCACTATTTCCACAACCTCCGCAACAGCCACCTACACCGCCACAGCCACCACCACCACCATTGTACTCTAACAAATGCCGAACATTAATACAACAAAATGGTTGGCTTGTTAACGTTGACTAAGGCCTTGACGTAGCCCCAGAGAAAATAATCGAACGCTTGCCGTGAGATGACTCAGTCACCAAATTTCTCCTTCACAATTTCGAGCGTTGTGTCGCTTGTATGGTATGTAGCGCCATCTTGTTGGAACCACAGCTCGGATATATCAATGTTGTCGAGCTCTGACCACAGAAAGTCGGTTAAAACAGTCAATCTTTGTGGATGCATTGATGCTTGTCCGAACACTTGTGGATTGTGGGCCTCGTCCGAGAAGTTGGCCAAAATCTGGATCTCTGGCCAATATTTCCAGCGCTCAATTAGCGAACTCATGGCGTTGTCTATGGTTGTCCGGCTTCCCTTCAATTGTGCAATCTTATACGGATGTAGGCCCAAATCCAACCGCAAAGTAAGCATCTGGCGGTGCCCACTTCAGCTGATCGGCGCCGAATCGACATTTCTGGGTCTTCTTCGATATTGGCCGCTACAGCAGCTAAGTTTTCTTCATTTCGGACCAATCTCTGTCTGGTTGGTGGCTTAAGATCCAAAGGAGTGTACTCACGCTCAAACTCTTGGACACTGAAGACATAATGACGACAACCCGCACGTCCGGCAAGCGTAAAACGATGCATGATGAAATGGTATGGCAATACTAAATATTTTGACAACTGGATGTCATTGGTAACTTTGACAGCTGCTGAAACATAAATTGGAAAAACGATCATTGCTATCGGATCACCGGTTACAAGAGCAATTCACTTCGAACATAGAACAGCAACGTTTCTGGGAGTGGCGTTTCTGCTGCGTGATTCTGCTAACAAAGTATAATTCTTACATCTGTTAGGACTGAGCAACCAAATGCGCATATGTACCTTCGATCCTCAATGAGCAAATTACAGTGTTCCTTTAAAATCTGAAGTCAGGACCAGATCAATGGTAAGCTATTCTATGTCGTGGCAGTTTATTCCGCATGATTATCCAAACGTTGGTGGCATTTGGGAGGCCAGAATACAAAGTGTAAACTATCAATTGGAACGAAATGTGAAAGATTTTAATTTAAACTGCTCTAAGCCAAACAGGATACTATAAACTCGAGGCTTCCTGCAACGATGTGAGTGGACCAGACTGTGTTAAATTCTAGTTAAAAGGCCCTCTTAAAGCCTCACCTGAATCTAATCTCCTGCACAGCAAGACTCAAAGAATGACCAAATGGAAACAGCATCAACTTATGATTAAGAACTTCTTGAAGCACTAGAGTTGTAAAATCCTTTTCGAGTTGCAAGTAAGAAACAAATGGTAAACAACTCAAAGGAACTTTCAGAAAGAGCTTCCCCTACTCGATGGACATTAGGCCAGATTTTAGAGGTGTACACCGCTAAGAATGAATTAGTACAGGTCGCCACCATTCGAACAAGTTAAAAAAGGTGATCTCCACCTTGGTAAAGTCGCTAATAGATGCAAAGAGGCCTGATGGTCGTAACCTAGATTTTCTGAAGCTAATTCCTAAACGAGCTAGGAGGGAATATTTAAAGTTGGCGGTGATTTTTGTAAGAACATTTACTTCAATAACTTCGTGCTACTAAATCTTTTAAAACAGTTTTCGTCTAAGAACAATAGGGGAATTTACAATGACAGCATCCACTTCAACACAATTTATCATTGAGCAGCGAATAAGTAAAGACAACCTTAGTCAGAGGAACTTTAAGTAGTCAATACTAGAACAACAGTGGTGTACAACAAGTGGTACACCGTCAAACCCTACACCATTCCGAAAACAAGTTCACGTTAATGAAACTTTTCGCAGCATCGACCAACTATAGTCCACAATTGTCCATAGAATCCGCATTCAACCAGCATCATGATCCCATTTTATGACAATTTAACAAGACAAGTTAGTGAAAGGAAATAATTGTTAATATAGATCAAATCTCATTCATCATTCAAGAGGTGAACGTTCGCCTCGTTCCACATTCAACAGCTTCTTTTACCCATCCAACCGTGTAGATCGTCCATGATCGACAACACTTGAGATAGGCAAAAATCCGTTTGTTTGCGATGTACTATATACCCTCAAGTCAGTTGTAAAAAAAGAGTGCAACACCATCTAAAGAAGTGTAACAACAACGCTGGTCGACGTATAATCAATCTTTGCATCTTGATCTTGAAATACCAGTTAACACTTTCACATATCAAATAAACTTCTCCACTCACGATCATTCAATTCATCTTCCACTATTCCGGATGTCCGTCTTTAAATCATCGAGGCTTAATAAAACAAGTTTTCGTATTTACTCGCACTAGTATTCCTTCTAACTAACTTAAGGCAAGCGTAAAACGCAACAACTGCACTGCATCATCTAAAAACGAAAGCAATGCGATTTCACAATTTCATAATTAACACCTAACAACACTTTCCGTTTCTTTGGGTGATTCCTTCCACCTTTCAGCAGGCAACAACAGCCCACTACAGACTACCATCGCCGATCATTTGATCCAAATCTGCTCACATTGAACACGATCTATTACATACGAGTACTTCTCGTAGGTATTCCCTTCTCCTATTCCCATTCCTATAATGCATTTTAATTACCGCCCTACAATTAACGCTTCGATGCGCCCAACTACGACTACGGACTTGAACAACGGAATTAAAAGGTACAGAATCACCTGCGTTTAAGTAGTTTTAAATTTAAAATCCCGGCCAACCGTTAGGCCTTCAAGAAAAATAAAAACAAAAAAAAAAAGAGACAGAGACACGATCGACTCCAACACAAGTGCTTCGTCGAGCAGAAACGTATTCGTAAACCTCTTCGACGCAGTACCTACCACTCCCATGTGTTGGTGGTTTGCACCTAGAACTCAGACTCAGGTGAGGTGGACACGATTAAAAAATAAATTCAGCAAAAAAAAAAACAAGAACTCAACGAATCGCTACCTCCACGAGAACAAGTATCAACTGCGACGCGAACTGGCAAATCAGCAAAATAAATTGAGACTCTGGAACGACTACACAACACAACACCAATTGCACGCTAAGCTTCGATGTGCCGTTAAAAATTAAGACCGACTTTATTGAATAGGTACGAGTACGAGTACTTGAATAATGATCATCTATGGATACAGTGTGTCAAAGAAATTTGCGTAGGAGTGCGACATAATTGTGAGTTTCGGATTCGAACAGGTGAGTTACAAGTGAAATTCACTGATCACCGAGTGCATGTGTGCGTGGGAGGCATTTAGTGGGATCAGTCTCGCTTTATGTCTCCTTGAGCGTGTTTGATATAAAAGATACGCCTTAGCGCCATTGTGAGCGCCTGATGAAATCGAATTTTGAAATTTTTGATGCCTAGTCATCCAGAGTTGGAATACAAGAGAGTGGTTGCTGCTCATTCTGAGCATTAAATTGTCCCCATTTGCACATCAACGGACAGCCGGATTGTAGACATGATGATGACCATTACTAACGGTCGCCATAAAAGCAGCACATTTTTGCACTCACCAATGTTAGACTCTGAAAGTAGTTTTACAAAGATAAACCATAAAAACTGCAAAAGATACAACATATACTCGTACCTCTTCCTTTCCCACACTGCGCAGGATGACTTCATGACTTTGTATAGCCCAGAGTTGATTCCAGAAAGTGCCTCTAATTTGTTGTTTATGATAAGGGTATCACTAGTTCCGTACAAGTTTTATGTTCTTTCTGTTCTCCGACAGTAGTGGCTTGTTGACCCCCCTCTTGATAATTACCACATAACTGAGGCTTTTTTATTATCAAATATGCGGCACCCTATGAAGTTGTAATTGGGCTGTTAAACGAACAATAAATTCTGCGTCACACAATTAGTTAATGTCTGGCTGACCTCTGTAAATATTTTTTAGTGTCACTTTCATTATAAATGTGATTATGCTCACTCTCTCTTGATGCACTTGTAAAGATAGCTGATTACAATAATGGAATGGGGCAAGCCACTCTTAAAATTGCCGCAAGTTTAACAATGTTCGCAAAATATAATTCAGCATGCAGCGAACATCAATTGAATCAAACAAAGTGTGTTTCAATTTCGCAACAAAGTGACATCATACGTTTTAACTCTGCAATAGCCGCGCCTAAGTCCTGGCGGAGCAACGAGGATGGGATCCGCTGAGGATAACCATTACCACTTTGCAGAATGATGAGTTTGACCGTGCAGTTGCAACTAAACGCTTTGACTTGTGATAGAATCAATAGCCTCATTTACGTTACTTCCAACAAATTCCTACACAGAGCTCAGGTCATATGTAAATTTGCATCTGGCTAGGAGATCGAAATAGAGATAGTGCCAGAGCAATTTTTATAGCTTTCCTACCTCCGTAGTGGGCACTATCCTCTGAAGGATTCGACCCTTTAAATTGTAGATTGCAAGACAACGAAAAACACTATATGCCGTGATGCTGTTGGCTGTTGACCACAGCGACTTCTGGCTATGCACGTAAAATGTTCTGACTCTTAATAGACCACACGTAAGCTGCTACTTAAGCTTAGAGAAAAACATGTAAATACAAATATTTATCATCGAAAATGGCTTCATTATTTTTTAAAATAATCTCCATGAAGATCAATACACATTTGCATGCGTCTTAACCGATTTTCGAACCCCTTTCTCCACTCCGAACGAGGTAACTCCAAGACATGTGTTTTAAACGCATCAACCGCTTCTTCAGGCGTCGAAAAACGTTCACTTCGCAATTGATTTTTGACGTGGGAGAATAAAAAGAAGTCATTGGGTATCAAATCAGATCTGTACGGCGGGTGACTCATGAATTCGATGTTTTGAGTGCTCAAAAAGTCACTTGTTTGAGCCGACCTGTGAGAGCTCGCATTGTCTTTGTGGAGAATGATCCGTGTTCGGCGGTTGCTTTTCCTTATTTCTCCAAAGACTTTTTGCAAACAAATGGTGGTGTACCATTCCGGATTGACCACTTTACGTTGCTCTAATGACACGGTGGTGACCATTTGCTTTGAAGTGGTTCGCGCGAGAACAAACTTTGTTAGATTTGGTTCGTCTTGAAAGACTCACACAGTCGGCTGCTGTTTAGTTTTGGGCTTATATGCATAGATCCACTATTCATGGCCTGTCACGGTCCTATAGACCTCTTTTGGAGCACCGCGGTCCAAATTTTCCAACATTTCTTTGGACCAATCGACACCAGCTTAGGAAATCTTTTTGACGGCCAAATGTTCATGGAATATTAAATGTATGCGAGTGGAACTAATGTCCAAGCATTCCTCAATTTCACGATAGTTCCGGGATAGCATCGATCTTTTCTGGCACAAAAACCAATTTTGGAGGACCTTCATGGAATTTGTCCTTGAGCGAACGATTGAATTCGGAAAACCAGTGAAACAGAGTAGCTCGGAATGCTGCTTCATCACCAAAAGTCGGAGAGTGTTGATCGGCACACTGTTGTTGAGTTAATCCACGTTGAAAATCATAAAAAATCATCGCACGAAAATTTTCACGATTTAATACCATTTTTTTGGTGAGATGACAAAACGTTCTGCGTACGTCTACCATTAAAAACGTTAAACTTTACGATGCTAATGTCAGATTTGACATATCTACACCGGTATTGCCATATCGCAAAACTTAAGTAGCAACTAGCAGTGCAGGATATAACTATCATCCAAGTAGTGCGATTGGATGGGCCGGACAGAAGAAGGATGTAAAACTGTAACGATTGATTTAAAGAACAGAAACACCGCCTATTCGGATGCGAATTTGCAACAGAAGAAGATTTTGGCAAAAGGAGTTCAGCTTAAAATAGACAACGGCTAGCTGACATGCAAGAACTCGTGTGTATGTCTCCACATATGCAAAGGGGCGAACTTATCAAACATTGATTTTACGAGCACTTCGACCCATGCACTAGTTTGGAAGGAAAGAATTTTTAACCGCACAGTTAGAAAACATAGCTTGCACGATTCTTGTTCCAAAAACGGCCTCAAGCTTAGTGAAACACAAGTAGATCCGCGCGCACACTTCTCAGATTCACACTGATCTGAAGCTACCTGGCTACGAACTAATGCCGCTATTCTTTCCCCATCGCGGTCTCGCCATTTATGTGCGTAGTGATGTAGCTTACCAAATTCCACCACAATGTAGTCCCTGTTCCAATCCGGAATTCAATTTCATGTGGTTAAAATTCCATCTCCGTAAGCAAATTATCCACTAAAACTGGACAGCAATTCGACCTTTAACGAGTTCCATGCGGTGTCTGACTCCATTCAAAGAAGTGTGTCCCTGTATCCTCATACTGAAATCGTGATTACGGGCGATTTCAATATACACAATTCTGAGTGGCTTCGACATTCTGGACAGACAACAGCGGAAGGACGGTGTGTTGAGAAGTTCGCTGTGGAAAATAACTTGACCCAGCTTGTAAATAAGCCCACGCGAATATCAGACGTTGATACCGCCAACACCCTGGACTTGTTTTTAACTTCTCACCCTGATAAGTACTCCGTTGATGTGCTCTCCCCTCTAGGCTCGTCGGACCATTGTGTCATATCAGCTAATTTTACACCGACCACACAGTTAGAGAAAAGATTTCTAAAAGAACCGTATGGCAATACGAGAAAGCCAACTGAAGCGGTCTTAACAGCTTCCTTAGGAATTTTAACTGTTCGTTATGTTTCCTCGATAATGACGTGGATGCCGCTGCTGATATGATCACTGACACTAACCCCCTGGAATGAGATCCTTCATTCCTAATCGGATTAAGAGCATCAGACCAAAAGAAAAGGCATGGTGCGATTCGAGCTGTAAAGGGGCTGTCAGAGTTAGAGAAATGTTCTTGCGGTCCCTCAAGACCAACTACATAGACAGAGGAAAACCGAAAAAAGTTTAAACGAGCCAGGAATGACTGCAACGTCTTTCTTAAGCGTGTGAAATTTCAATACGACCAAAAACTGAGGCGAAAAATACTGCAATGTCCCAAAGGCAGTAACAATTTTTGGTCGTTCGTCAAAAACATTAGAAATTCTGCCTCATCCTCCTTTCCAACGTTCATTTACAGCGACATTCCAGCTGTCATCTCTTTGGGTAAGGTCAATCTGCTTGCTGCACACTTTGCAGCTAGCTCAACACTCCTTGATTGTGCTTTGTCCCCGCCTACACTTGAGTGCGTCGAATCTTCAATGGGACGAATCCACTTTCGCACTCGTGTAGCACCAAGAGCACTTAAAGATCTTAACATTCACAAATCCGCCGGTCCAGATGGTATATCTGCCATTCTTCTGAAGAGGTGTTCTTCCACGCTGGCAAAACCACTGCGTAAGCTTTTTCATCAATCCTACTCTTTAGGACTCTTTGCGAGCAGATGGAAAACAGCATTTGTCCAGCCCGTCCCTAAAAAAGGCGAATCTTCTTCTCTCTCCTCCTACAGACCCATTGCACTTACGTCCCTTCTTTCTAAGGTCTTGGAAACGCTGATAAACGGTCAGCTCATGAAATATCTCGAAACACGAAAACTTCTCAATGACCGCCAATATGGTTTTCATAGCAACAGGTCCACTAGTGATTTGATGGCATGTCTCACCGAAAAGTGGAACCAAAGTCTACACCAATCTGGTGAAAGCAAGATAATTGCACTTGATATTTCTAAATCATTTGACAGAGTTTGGCATCAGGCTCTTTTGTCAGAAATGCGAGCATTTAAAATCGATGAATGTCTTCTTCAATGGATTAGATATTACTTTTCGGAACGTTAAATTCAAGTTGTCTTGGATGGTTTCAAGTCTGATATTCACAAAATAAATGCTGGTGTGCCCCAGGGCTCCGTTCTCTCTCCGACACTCTTTTTAATTTTCATCAATGATCTCTTGTCTGCCACTTCTAATCTATTGGATTCCTTTGCTGACGACAGTACTCTCTGCTTTTCATATTCGTTCCCGGACTCACGTCCCTGCTCTTCTGTTGTAGAACGGGAACGGCAGCGAAATTCAAATACCCACCCATTATCCATGAGTGGCACTTGCATCGTTGAAACCGAACAACTTTCCATTCTCGGTATGTATGTCAATGACAACTTCCTATGACATGACTACAAATTCGAAGTCGCCAAAAACTCCGTGAAGTGTCTAGGTTTCCTCAAGCGATATAAGAAAACATCTGCTCTGGTGCTCCTAAGACCTCCTTGCACTTGCTAGATAGGATCCAAAACCGTGCGATAAAACTCATAGGTGATGACAATATTACATAGTCATTCGACACCCTCGAACACAGACGTAATGTCTCCTGTCTCACTCTGTTTTATCGCCATTTGCACCACCAGTGCTCCACAGAAATTGCCAGTAACATTCCACCCCTTCTGACTTTTAACCGTAACACCCCCCCCGTCTCGCTATGAATGCTCAACAGTATACCCTCAAGCCCACTTTCGGACGTACTCTCGCTTATGGAATGCCCTGCCGAGCTCGTTATTTCCTAGTCATTATAACTTGCAAACATTTATAACCAACGCACATCGGTATTCTCTCTTTTTCCCCTCCCTAACTTGCACTCGCCCGCGCTATGTGCATACATCATCCCACATCTTAACATCCACAAAGAAACCTGGCGGTTACCGAATCCACATCTGATCAACACAGCACACAGCTCACGTATTCTGGATTGATTTCAACTCACCTGGTGTGAACGCGAATATAGATTCCGGACCCGAAAAAACCGAAGATACTTGAGTAGTTGAAATCACAATAGATTGTCAGAGCCTTTTCTAAATTAGTCTATGCCGCATCAGATGTGTTAGGTATCACCCGATCACTGCTTTGATGAAGAGTTGAGACAAACGCATTCCAGCTATACAAAGAGTGTACCAGTGTAAATGAAGGACAGAACTGCTTCGTGAACTAGAAAAGAAGTTAAAAAGAGCTCGAGACCTAGGAAATTCTTCTCTAGAAGGTTTCCGAATGAAAGCATGCAAGGAAGAGAACGCATTATTGTAGTCACAATCAGGGCTGAAAATCTCGGAAAATTACTTCTACTTCTGCTACGACGAACAACATTACAATGCTAAGTAGACGATGATCGATAATAATGTCATCGCCGGACCAGAAAGACTTTTGAATGGCGAAATTCAGTAACACTGTTGCACAAAAGAAGGACTTATCCTAATTATCACAAGTAGTGGAAGTTGGTTTAGTAGGGGACATACAGCAATTCATCTGTTAAGTATCGCCGGTGTATGAAATCTCACTTAAGAAAGAAGACCCTCTAAACTGCGACAACTACAGAGGGTCATACTTTGTGAACGCCTGAATTTCTGGATAAACAATCTGATAGTGAGCCTGATGAGTCTACCTAGCGCAGAATTTGTAGCATATGGCAGCATTTGCTGAGAGGAGTTACAAAGAAATTTGCGAAACTTCTAGATAAATAACAGAGGCGCAATATTTCAAAAGTTGCTACAAGTAATCGCATACGGTGATGACATTAACACCGCTTTTAGAAACCAGTAAGCTGTTACTGGAGCAACTGCTGCTATTGAAACGGAAGCGGAAGAGATGGATTTAGTTGTAAGCGAGGGAAAACGAAGGTTTGCGCTGAGGCAAGCGAAAAATAACCTACGCTCTTCTATGAATAAGCGAAACATCACTCTTGCCAATTACTGCTTATTGGGACTTAGAAGCTAACTCAAAAATAAATCCTCTTACGAACAACAAGGGAAGCACTCTATAAGGCCCTAATCATTTCAGTTCTACTATATGGGTTGGCAGCATGAACTTTATCAAAAGCAGGAAGTGTCCTTTGTTGCTCCGCGTGAATCCTCTTGTCTGCATAATCGAAATATGGAGAGGAAGATACAACAATAATCTGAATGAGCTCTAACTCTATAGATGGCTAGGTCAGGTTGAGTCCGATTAACCTCGGACTCTAGCGCGACGCCAAGTAAGCCCCAGCATAATCAACGATGTGGCAGCCCTTCTGGCAACTTTTAATAACTGGATAAAGCCACTCGAAGATAACGGAATTCGAATCAGTCATACAAAAATCGAACATCTGCATACCTGCAAACCCAACAACTGATATCTATTCAGAAGGTGTCACCAGAGCCAGCGTGGGGTGGCTTAAATGGGGAGAAAACCCGGTAAAACTTTGTGACAGAAAAATGAAAAGGCTACGAAAGTAGGCACATTGGATCACTTAAATGAAAAAAACGTCAGCGAAGTCTTGGCCTCAGTAACGAGGTGATCCCAAATAGTGTGGTCTAGTCCGCGAATTTAACCAATTCCACAAGCGGGGTTGCACTGTAGATACGAGGCAGAAATATGTAACATTAGACGTTATTAAACGCGATACATATTATATAACAACGGTTTATAAAAGAAGAAGAATAAGTCACAAAGCATACTTCATGAGAAAATAACAAATAACTACCCAGCAACCTCTCTCGGACTCTCGAACCAAATCGATCTAGGAAGACGCTGCTATACGTTCTAAATGTGAAATAGAAAGGCAATGTCAATTCTCATCAATAATCAATGATCAAGCTTCGTCAACGACCGGTTAAGACACTGAGCTCCTGAGCACACTGGAAAGAAATGGCAAGAGACTACAGAGAACAGAGAACAGCTGAGCAATAATCTCTGCAATACTTAACTGCCTTCCATAAACGCCAATATTATGTTGTCACAATACAATATAGTCCGGGAAGTAGCCAAAGCAATACAATGCTACCAACCTACAAGGAATCCGTGATGTAATCAAGAGTACGCGCGGGAAAAGAAGGCAATACGTACGTACCTCAAAGAAAAACTATTTCGCCTCTAAACTAAATATATCCCTCCCTGCAAAGAAACTTTGGAGTAATTTGCGTAAAATTGGTATATCTAGTAGTAGCAACAACTCTAAATGTGTTCTTGATCCCGATGAACTAAATCATGCATTTCTGGGAGATGATTCCAGTGTAAATGAATTTGATTTTAGTCAGACTGAGGAAGTAGTGCGCTCGCTGCCAAGACTGGAAGATTAAGACGAAATTATCCAATCCGTAACAGCTATCAAATCTGACTCCATAGGTGAAGATGGCGTACCAGTACGCTTTATTAGACTTATCTTACCGCAAATTGTACCTCATCTCACACATGTAATCAACCGGTGCATAACAACATCAACGTTTCCTCAGTCCTGGAAAATTGCGAGAGTTTTGCCCATCGCAAAGAAAACCTATCCAGCATCTCCTGCCGATTTTAGACCGATTAGCATTCTACCCTGCTTGTCCAAGGCTTTCGAGAAAATAATAGCAAAACAAATTACGAAGCACTTGTCTCTCAATAAGTTGTTGAGTGCTCAGCAGTCAGGTTTTAGGGGTAACCACAGCTGTTCCACAGCCATGGTCAATTTACTTGAAGAAATAAGACAAGATTTTGACAGGGGTCATGTTTCATTTCTTTTTCTGCTGGATTTCTCAAAGGCCTTCGATAAAGTAAATCATAAAATTCTGTGTTGGAAGCTAAAGAACAATTTTGGGTTTAGTGAAAGGGCAGTGAAATTGCTGAGTAGTTTTCTCTCCGGTAGGTCGCAAAGGGTAGTTTCGGGTGAACGTAGTTCTTCACTAGTGGAAATCAAACAAGGTGTGCCACAGGGTTCAATATTGGGACCGATTCTATTCTGCCTGTTCATAAATGACCTGCCATTAGTGTGCAGACATTCTTCAGTACACCTGTATGCAGATGATGTTCAACTACACCTAGCGAAACCGTAATCCAAACTTAATGAACTCGGTTTTCTCATTAACGATGACTTAAAACGTATATATTCTTGGTCAGTGTCAAATGGGTTACTACTAAATCCGGCAAAATCTCAAGTAATTCCAATATCCAAGAAAAAATTCAATTTTAATCTCCTACCTGACTTATATCTTAATAATAGTAAAATCAAAGTCGTAGAATCAATCACTAGTCTTGGCTATACTATAACCCGAAATCTATCTGGTCACAATCACATCAACGTGGTCATTGGTCGTATCTACGGATGCCTTCGTAAGTTGTGGATTAGTGCATATTTCACTCCGATTGAAACAGGACGAAAGCTGGTAACAACGTTAATATTACCTCTCATAACATATGCTGAGGTCGTATATAGTAGTCTTGACTCATTATCTCAGCGTAAATTACAAATAGCTTTTAATGATGCGGTGCGTTACATTTATGGCATTCGTAGATATGAGCATATCTCCGAATACTCTAGGTATTTACTTGGTTATAATTTGGAACAGTATATCAATGCTAGAAACTGTATATTCCTACACAAAATTATTAATAATCAAAGTCCATCTTATTTGTATAGCAGGCTTAATTTTACTCGCTCTTCAAGAACAACAAACCTTATACCCTACCGCTGCAATTTTCTTAGCTCTTCGCGCAGTAAGACTATGGAACTCCTTGCCCTCACATCTACGATCAATATCAAATCCCTGCAATTTTAAAAGTGCAATACTCCTATATTTCTCCACACAATAAAACTAAACCTATCCCCTTTTTCCTATTCATTCAACGTGGAATGAGTTCAGAGAAAAAAAATCATAGTCAATGAGGAATCATAAAATGAAGTAAGCCTGGTCACACGGAACATAGGCTCTTTGAAATAATGAGGGTAATCTTGTCACCGACAAGCAGGGGATTGGGTTTCAGTATTTCCAGCAGCTGTTTGATGACCGTGACCAGAATTGAATGATGGGCCATGTATAAGAGCCCCAATTTTCATCGATTAATAGTTCTTCTACCCAGCCTAGACGAAGTTGGATTACCGTCAGAGATGAGGGCTTTGCGTGCACTAGATCATCTGCAAAACGAGACGACGAAAGCATTCCTGACGGATTGATGCCTCGATATTAGTCGCGAAACGATTCAAAATTTGTAACCCATCATGCCGCTGGGAAAAGAAACTGCTGAATTATTCCAAACAATCTCGAGGTGGAGCTGACAGTGCAAAAAGCCCACGCAAACCCAAAAGACATTATATTTAACAATTCCTTCCATCTGCTTGGATCCTGCGCAGGTCATATCAACATAACATCGACTGTTGCCAGCCTGCCATTATTAAAGCTTTACAGCGATTGAAGAGCAAACCAAATGAGTTCGTCTTCTAATGAATGAGGAGAAGATGAAATACATTCTGTTCGTCCGTTGGCATCCGTCGATTCGTAGCCGAAATAGTTGTTCCAAGCAAGACAATACGAGATCGCATGCAAACAAAAAGGTATACAAAGCGAAAGTACGTTACCCCAGGAAAACCAAATCTAGAGCAGTTAAGGATGGATCGCGTTTACTATGGTAAGCTTTAAATGAGCTAAAAACGGTGACGAAATCACGAAATCTCGAATTACTGTCCATAGGCCCTTTGTTAAGCGATGCACAGCATGTTGTACAGTGATAATAGGGAATTTGCAGCAAAAGAGATAAATCTAAGAACGCTGGGCACCTGACATCCAATACTAAATGTCCACTGTTCAAAAAAGCCCTCATCAGTAAATCATGAAGAAGTTGTTAAGATCAACATCAAACATTGTACAGACTTGATGGCACCAATCACGAGGGGAAAATGGGGCGACATTGTATTGATCGTATAAACCCTTGTCTGGGTGTGACTGAATAAACTACAACTTCCAGAAGATAGCAATATGGAGCTGAGGAAATCAGTTAGTAATCGCTAGTATAAATGATATCCACTCATATAACTGCTACGCTGAAGCCACCAAGAGACTAGCTAAACCTGTTGGACGACATCATATCTAACGCGCGAGGAAAGCACTTATTCATTGCTGGCCATTTCAATGCCTGGGCTACGGAAAATGGACGCCGGATATTATTGGGAAGCGAGCACTCATCGACGTGTTAAAACCATGTTTGCCAAATGAGGCAAAGGTTTCATTTGAGACGTTACCAGTGAATCGCTCCTGCCCAAAGCAAAATTTTTGATCAGTGGAAAACATATACACAAGCAAGGCCCCAACGATTATATTCAACGCTGACAAGTAGTACACACCTTCGACAGAGATGCATTCGTAGGTATAAAAAAAAACACTATTGGAAACCAATAGCAGATCACTGGAGACTCGTTCCCATAAATTGGCACAGACAATTCCTACATCCTGCACGCAATAATGTCAGAAAGATTTGAGCTGTGTTACTGATGGAACAACAAAATCACAACGTGAATGATCAGAGCTACAAGGACGTCTAGCTTCCTTCAGACGTGACCTCGAAAAAGCCATCAAGGAGAGCAAGACAGGATGCCTCAGACGACTCTGTTACGAAGCAAACCTTGACGCTGAAGCTGAAAGCCAGTATTCCTTCGTAAATATACTTTTTGGCAATGCCGAGCACAACAGGAGAGAATTAATTCCTTCACAGACTATCTACTTTGTGCACCATCACGTTACACATGATATACACGAATCAACCAGGAAGCTAGGCAACAATTGAGTACTTGCGCACGATGGTATCCTAAATATGTCCGTTTAAACGGCCGTTCAAAAGAGATCATAATTTTTCATAGAAACGATGAAAGCCTTGAAGACTGCAACTTCCTTGAAGCATGAAACCCAAACATCTGGTGTTGCTGTCGAAAGAAAACAAGTCACCAGAAGAACCTTCGTTGTTTTGGCCAATATGTCTGTTAGACACAGTGGGAAAAATCCTAGAACGTATCATAGAGAGCGGTAGTAGAGAATAAAGGACCATTAGAATGGTTTCAGCAAGTCGCATTCTAACATCGATGTAGAAGATTCAGCAGCTAAAGCAATACTGGAAAGAAGAGTGTGATATGACTCAAAGAAATACTGTGAAGTAGTAAAGTTCGACGTTAAGAAACTAGTCATGTGTTCAACCCCGGGCAGAATGAACACATCATACTTGCGGCAGATAGTCTCGAACTACTTCACTAAGAGAAGGTTGATATACGGGTTCAAAGATAACCAACGGCCTCGGATAAGAACGGATATAATGTTGATGACCCCTGCAGCCTGATTTGCAGAGGATTGGGATGACAGTATTAAACTGAATTACATGACGTCCCAGACCGAACATATACCCAATACCGCAGGTTAACCGCAACACAAGACTAGTCATCGAAAAACATAGCCTGCATAACACCACGCCCGGTAAAGGATTTAGTTTTAAGAACTTGTAACTGGGCGTAACATTTTAGTAGCCAGCACGCGGTTCCCAAATCTCAACATCCATAAGATCAATCACATTGCGATCGATGAGAGACACAATGCAGTCATGTAAGGCCACTAAAGTTCGACGTTAAAAAGCTGCAATCGATCAAGAACCAAGCTCTCTAAAAATCCTAGTTCCCATTCACAAACCGGAGAACACCAATGGAAATGTTGTCAACGAGCCATCACATAAGCTGCTTCTGTGATTGATTTCAAAGTGTCGCCACAAAGAAACCTCTGGTTTGACGACGAACCTCGGCATACAGCCAAACAAGACACACACAAAGCTGCGCTCCATCGAACGCCAAAAGCTGCTCGTGAGCTTGAAGAAAAGAGGAAATGGAGAGATACCGATGACTGGCGAAATTAAACATTTACCCTGGATCAAGACGACATAGAATTCCGGTCACCTGACCTAAACGAAGTTAAAGTAGCAATATCGAAGCTAAATTAAACTGCTGGTGCAGACGAACTATGTCCTAATCTCTTTAAAGCAGTTTGAGATGTTTGGGTTAGGAATATTCTCCAGCTCATCTATAAGACATGTTAAAGCATGCCCATGTAGTCAAAGAAGACCCTTTTGACTACTCAACATTGGCTATATGATCTTTTCTACCGCATCATGTGAGCGTCTAAAATTATTTCTGAACAATCTGGTTGGTCTATACCCCCGGTTACAGGGCAGTGAAATCCCTCATCGATGTAATATTCACACTACGGGATATCTTGCAAAAGACCCGGGAATTTCAGATCAACACTCATCATCTCACCAGCATATGACAGCTTGCATAGCGACGATCTATTAGTTTTGAAATCTCTGCCAGACTCATCAGGTTGTGCAGGATGGCTATAGACGGACGGTACGGACGGTAATGTCAAGAAAGATTTTAGACAAGGTGATGCGCTGTCATGTGACTTCTATAACATCGTCGTAGAAAGAATCGCGCACGATCTTTTCTAAGTCCACCCAATTACTTGTGTAAGCAGGTGACATAAATGTGATGCAACGAAAACAGCGAGCTGTCAAGGAAGCTTTCGTAACGGTAAATGAGGGCAAAACAAGGGCATTATCAGAAAAGGACGCAGACCACTGACGATTTGGCCAGAACGTCATCATTGGCAGTTATAATTGCGACGTATTAAAGTCTAACTTGGCTCTACAGTTACCAGCAGCAATTACTCTACACCATGGCTGTTCCTTTGGACTCAGAAGGCAATTGAGTAACAGAGTCCTATCTCGTAAAACCAAATTGGCTTTATGAAAGACCTTTATCACCCCGGCACTGCTCTACGGCGCAGAGGCTTGAACCTCATCGAAAGCGCATAAAGAAGCGCGTTTTTAGGGAAAGGCCGTGATTTTCGGTTCCGTTTGTATTGGAGGATCATCAGGATTTAGTCAGGCGTCTACGAATCCAACGTCTAAGATGGCTGGGTCAAATCATGTGAAAGGACGCCACAGTTCCGGCCCAATATGTCTTCCAACTGGTGGTACACGCAACTGGAAGCGGACCTCAACCAACTTGGAATACGACACTAGAGGCAAATGGCGAAAAATCATGCTAGCTAGAGAGGGTTGTTGATTGAGCCCAAGATTTACCCTGGAATATAGCGCAGCAACTACTGCAATAGTACGATTCCACCTCTAATTAACAAGCATTCTGAGCATTTATTAGTTCAAGATGAGGAGAGGGGCATATAATTATGAAAAGTTTACAAAGTAATACCCTAAACTCGATGGTCTCAGCCAAAAAACTACAGCAACTGATACACTCTACAGATAAGAACTCATAAAACACAGCAGCATGCCTGTTGGAATGTTAATTGAACTGGATTATCAAGGTCTTCTCGAATCATTGGACCTTCACTTAAGTCTTTACGAAAGTCAACTCAGTGTTTGTAGGGAACGTGGCACCTATTTAGGGTTTAAAGTGCAACTAATTGTCCTCAATAATCAATCAATCGATCGAAGAAGACGAGTGTTAGTTGGTGGCTCATCATAAGCACCGCATTGCTTGTTTTAATCAAAGAACAACACACAGGGCGGGGAAGGGAACAGATTCATTTTGGAATGCACAAAACCTAAGACCCCAAGCAACTCGTGTTTCGAGGCCAATTACATGCTTAGGTTTCTGCCTAGCAACATTTTCCACTTGTCGAAACCATTCATCAAACCACATCAAAAGAACAACCCACTCACCTTAGATCACATTTATGATACACTGTACACCGTACTTCGTCACTGGGTACACCACCGCACCTCACCGATCTGCGATTCGAAAAGCTGCCGCAATTCGAATGGAATGCACTCAAAGAAACTAAATACGATTCTGTGGAATTCCGTCAGGTTACCTTTTCGTGTTTATTATTCCAATAAGCAGGCACCCGACAAATTACCAAAAATAGCAGAGACTACTCGTACCACTGGACGACACATACCAATTTTGATTCTGGTGTTTCACACGAATACAAATTGCCTGAGCAGTCGCTTGATTCTCCTCCATATAACTGGCGAATTATTTTTAATAATTGAAATCGAGTCAACCACATCGGGCAGGTGTAATGGGAACTGAAATTCGAGAAACTTTACACTTGCACGCTCCCCCTCGATACAAAACACAAGCCACAAACTGACAACGGCCAAGCGAACGCTCTCTAATACCCGTGAGCGATAGCAGACCGTCGTCATCGTTGTTGTCTATGGCTGAGAGTTAAACCAGTTTCACCGCATTATGCGTCTCTGTTGGTCGGACGGACTACGGAGTTGTAAAGTTGGATTCTGGTTATTCTTCATTTTTCCATTATTAGGTCACCCGAAGACAGTCGGGCACAGCAGGCAGTAGACAGGCAGTTTACAGTACAACTTGCAGTTCGCGCAACGCCCCAGCGCAGCGCACCAAATTGAAAGTATTCTCTTTTTACATTGATCCGAGTTTAGATACTTTTTTCGTATCGTCGCTGTTGTTGTGGAGTGGAAATTTATATGAAAGTAGGTGGCGATGCGGAGAATGCACTAGGAGCTCCCCAAGTGCACTCTTGTATTTACAATGGAATGCACTTTGTGTAAAGTTCTTACCTGCTTCCGGTTGTTGGGCAGTTCTGCCACTGTATGACTTTCTTGATGAGTAACGTTGGTGTGTCGAGGGAATCTTTTTTTTTTTCAGAAACGGAAGTGCAATATGCACGGCACGATGAGATAATGTGAATAAATTTACACTCACGCACGCGAATTTGAAGCGTCGTCGACCTGCTACGACGGCTGATAACAACAAAAAAGCAAAACAAACTTCTGAGTGCCCGTCAGAGTGCTAGATAGGTTGTGGATTGTATCTGCGCCGATGAAAAACATCGAGAAACGTCAAATTGGAGAAACTTGTGGAAAGAGAAATTGGATAACTTTATTCTGGTTGTAGCGCCATCTGTGATTGAAGTGAATAAGCTGAAATATATTGCGATGGACGTTATTTTTGAAATTGAATTCTGTTGTTCACTGGCGCAGCACCTTGGGATTAGGATTCGATTCATTGCTTTATCTAAATGCAATGGATTTGAATGTGAACTCTGACCCTTATAAAGTGAGACCTGCGAATGGTTCGAGTAGAAATTACTCTCTTTCGCCACCAATTTAGGAAGGCTACCTACTATGAACTGTCTCTGGTACAGGCATCAGTCAGTCTCAAGCAACCTCTTTCAAGTACTTGGACTAATGCTTGTTGAAAACAATGTCTCGTTGCAGTGAGCTCGGCTATGACCATGGAAAATTGAGCTTTACTGGACGTTAGACATGCAACATCCCACCGACAAAAAAAACGGCTCACAGTGCCATCGCCGACCTTTGGTGAACTGCTTTCAGTTACGGACTCGAAGATGGATTAGCTTCCCTTCCAGTTGTGCGGTCCACCTAAGATGAGGTCTTCGTTTACGACGTTATCATTCCGGGTTGGACTTGAAGGCTCTTCAGAGATGAGACTCAACAGAGCACTTAAATATAGAGCTGGTCCGTTATATTCGTTGTGTGCTCCTTTTACTGAAAATTTAAGCGCTTTACCATCTGATGATACGCGGTATCGTCATCACTCTCAAAGCAAGCGTCGCAGGATGTTGTGTTACATATGCTCTTAGCGAACGAGTAGTGGCCCATTACGATGCCAGTAAGAAGTGAGACACAACAGGACAGTCGCTGACCTCATAGAGACGCTGAGAAGCATTCGTTGGGGATGCCGGCAACCTGCTGAATCATGTCATCTGCAGATATGCACACATGCGATCCAACTGTCAATGGAAGTCCTAACCGAGGATGGAGGTGCTTTCCTGGTATTTTTATTCCCGTGATCCAATTGTGACTTGGAACCCAAACAAGATCCAGTCAATTCAACCTTCCGACTGCGTTCAGTGAAGTCTTGTATTCTTGAACAAACTTGGAAGTCGTAAGTGGGTTCTGCAAGGCTTTCAGCACAGCTTGGCCCTATCTACAGAAATAAAGGCCTCTCCACTAATTCTTCACAATCCATCAGGAGCGCGTATATCTCTGCTTAGAAGGTAGACGCAAGTTTTCCTATTTCTTCTTTGTTGTGGCGCTTGTGATCAGTAGTGATCCGAGTCATTGTTGGCTGTCGGAACGTTCGGGCGTCCAGAATGCTAGAGGCATGTATAACGTCTATCGCAATGTGATCAATTTGATTTAGCGTTTCACGATCCAGAGACCGACATGTCCCCTTGTGTATATTGAAATGAGAAAACCGTATGTTTGCAAGAGTGATACGAGTATTTCATCTCGCCGCAAATTCAAAAAGCTTAAGTCCGTTGCCAGACGAGTTATCGTGTAGGCTATGCTTACCAACTGTCCAACCATGGATGTCCTCCTTTCCTATCCTTGCGTTTAAATTACTTAGTACGATTTAAACATCATACTTCGGACTACTGCAATCGCAAGAGACCGAAATCGTTCAACAACTATGCCGCTAGCATCAAGTACCGAAGACCAGTGAGTGGCAACACCGCTAACGTGCCATCAGAGACGTCGTAACTGATACGCTAGGTTTCACTCGACCACCACCAAGAAATCCGTCGTTTGATGAAGAATGCAGTCAAGCTCATGTAGCTAAACAGGAAGCCTACAAAGCGGCGTTGCATGCTCTACGAGCAGCAGAGATGGGAAGAATTTTGACTTCTCCAGAAGAAGTAAAACGAAATCGATAAGCGCGTGATCGAGGATATTAAGAGATTGTACTCAAGGAATAATGTACGGAAGTTTTAACAATAGGTAAAGAACCGTGCAAAAGCCCATAGAGATGAGCAAGGAAATCTTTTGGTAGAGTCACAGTCGGTGCTGAGAATATGGAAAAACTTTTTCTGCAGACTGTACAACGGTGAGAAGCCCACCATCGCGCGGTCAGGCCGAATAGACCATTCAAGGATGATAGCTAGAACTTTCGTCCACCTGACCAAAACGAGGTAAGGAATGCAATATCTAAACTGAGATCCAACAAAGCAGCTGGGCCTGACAGCTTACCAGGCGAGGTATTAAAACTGCTCGAAACCACTTTGTGGAGAGCTATAAAAAGCCATGTCTAGTTTTGGCATCCCAGCAAACCTCGCTCGGTGCTCCGTCAACGTTTTAAACGACTTAACCGAGACTTTTGATGTGAAACGAGGTTTTAGACAAGGTGGCGCGCTGTAATGTAACTTCTTTAACATCATCGTTGAAAGAAATGTGCGGAATCGGCAAGGGAAAACTGGAGGCACAATCTTTCAAAAGTCTGTGCAACTACTATAATACGCCGATGATGCTGATATAATTGGGAGACCACAGAGGACTGTCACCGGTGTGTTCGCTAGCATTGAAACGGAAGCTGAATAACGCGTATTATCCAGCGCATTGGAAAATGTCAGTGGTACACCGTATCCTGAAAAGGGATAAAATTAGGACAAACCCTGCAAATCTTCGGTCAATTGGTTTACTTCCGAACATTAGCAAGATATTTGAGAAATTAGTCAATAGGGCTCCGTTGACGTGGATGGAGGATAACAATATAATCCCGGACAATCGGTTTGGATTCAGAGCGAGGCATGGCACTTTTCATTCCGCGTCGAAATTGATCTCGGTCATACAATGGAACAAATGCAGGAACCAGTATACGGGAGCTAGCCTGGTTGACTCTGAGAAGGTCTTCGATACAAGGAGCGGTTATTTCCCGTTCGCGAGTGATCTAGTGGTGTACAGAGCTGGTCAAAAAATCCAGGTCATCAACACCCTTCTGCAGCGTGACTTCGATCATATTAAGGCGCATTGCGAGGATTGGAAATTGAAAATCAATTTGAAATTGAAAATCAATTTCCAAAAATGAAGTTCTAAACAGTCCAGTGACTTGGGATCAATTTCACCGGCATTGGACAGCACGGCATGCCATTGGCAGTGATAAGCGTAGTTAGATATAATACCTTGGTATCTGCCTCGATCAGTATTTGAATTTTGACAAACATGTAAATGCTTGTTTACCGGGAGCCAAGAAGGCCTTAGCCCTAACAAGAAAACTGTTTCATAGCATTCAACTTGACTCGAGAGTTAAGGTAATAAGCTACGTGGCTCTAATCAGGCCAATCTTCGCTTATGACTGTCCCGTGTGGTTCAACGTGGCGCCGTATTATATGGGAACAATTTGTGTGTTTCAAAGACAATGTCTCAAGACGCCTTATATTGTAACACCAGATTCGGAGTTTATAAAACATAATCCAAGCAAGGGCCCTTACGATGCTGCTCGACTAAACAGAATTGACAGTTTCTCCTGATTAAGGTGATACAAAGGCACGCTGCAGGGGCGATGACCAGCGACAATAACCTGGTCTTTGGAGCTTATTACATTAAAATAGCCGCATTGCTTTCGCTGGCAGTGCTTCAAGCGGTCGGTCTATTTTTTGATGACTCGGTCCAATACGCGGGGCGCTATTCCGCGGCGCGTGTCGAGTGTTGACCTCGAGCCCGACCAAACTAGTTGGCTTGTTAGCGTACGCTAAGGACTTGACGTAGCCGTGGTAATAATCGAGTGATGTCAAATCGCGTGATCGCGGCGGCCAATTGATGATCGCTTGCCGTGAAATTAGCCAGCCGCCAAATTTCTCCCTAGCAACTTCGAGCAACCATATCAAAAAGCCAATCTTTGTGGATGCATTGATGCTTGGCCTAATACTTGTGAATTGAGTTCGCTCCAATAACGGCAATTCAGCATGTTGACAGCCGCTAATCTCCGGCCAACATTTACAGTGAGCTCACGGCGTTGTCTGTGGTCGTCCGGCTTCAATTTTAAACGGATGTAGGATGAAATCCAACCGCGAAATAAGCCGCGCTGACTCTCTGACGATGCCCAATTCAGCTGATCGGCGCCGAATCGACATTTCTTGGTCTTCTTCGATACTGCTCGCTACCGCGGCTATGCTTTTTTTTGCTTTTTTCATATCCCACCAGTCTCTGTCTGGTTGGTGGCTTAAGATCCAAGATAGCGTACTCACACACAAACTTTTCCACGATGCGACGAATTGACTGCGCGTTGAAGCCATGATGACGACCGACCTCACGACGATATTTCGATAATACTATTTAATAATTTCCGCACGTTCGGCAAGCGTAAAACGATGCATGATGACATGGAAACCTTGCTAAATATTTTGACAGCTGGATGTTGACATCCAGCTGAAACATAATAATTGGAAAAACTGATTACTATCTGGTCACCCTTTATTTACTGGTTAGAGTGGTCGGTAAGAGTCAGTAAGCTGTAATCCAAAATGATATTGTTGAATGATAATATTGAATTAGATTTAGGCATTTTTGTAAAGCATATAAGTTTGTATGGAAAGAAGTAATACAAATAATAGTAAAAGTAATCTCACATCACTATGAGTACGCGCTTACAATAGTGTCTACAGAATATTTGTATCTTCAGTCGGCGCAAAAATAAATAAATACTTATCTTACTACAAATGCCCATCAGTTTCGAAAGCACTCTAAAATGCTGTGATTATTACTTATTAGCCATTATGATCTGCAAACATTCAAAACCAGGATATTTAAAGGATGTTGGTGATTCCACGAGTGTGCTTAATTTACAACCATTTCTCAAAATAAAAATGAAGATAGGTAAGTAGGTAAGAGTGGCTGTTGGATATACCAACCCACTTAGGCCTAATGGCCCATTGTGATGCCACGTGGATCTCTGATCCTCTTACTCATGGAACCAATTTGAGCGTAGGAGACTGTTAACTTTCTTTAGATCGCTTAGGTCATTATGGAACAAAGCTCCTAAGTGAAGTTTCCTTTTCTGGGAGAGAGCTGGACATGTACAGGGTAGGTGGAGGATTGTCTCCTCCTCCTCCTTGTAAATGCAGCTTCTCCAGAAATCGTTTGTAAAAGCGCCAAGCCTTCTTGCGTCCTTGCCTATGAGGCAGTGTCCAGTGATGACACCTATGATGGCGCTGAGATGTTCCTTATTTAGAAGCATCAGACACTTAGAGCGATACAGATCCAGTTTTGGCCAGATTCGTTTGGTCGCTAGACATGTTGGTCCAACAGTCCACCCAAGGTTTGTTCTTTTATTGGCATCCAGCTTTAATATTAGTTTGCACGCAGCGATTGGGATACCTATGCTACCCTTTTCCGGTAGAATAGGTAGAGTGGTTCCAATTTTGGCGAGTTCATCGGCTCTACAGTTCCCTGGAACGTCTCTGTGGCCCGGCACCCAACAGAGGTGAAGGTTGAACTGCTCTGCCATCTCCATATGAGATGATCGGCATTCAAGGGAATTAGAATTTAGTGAGACTGAGTCCAGGGATTTGATAGCAGCCTGATTATCCGAAAAGATGCGGATATCCTTTGCAGATATCACGTTTTTCTTCAGCCAAGACAGAGCTTCTTTAATCGCCAAAATTTCCGCCTGGAACACGCTGCAGTGATTTGAAAGACGGAAAGAGAGGGTTAGATTTAGCGTATCTGAGAAAACACCGCCACCAACCCCGCTATTGGTTTTAGATCCATCTGTGTAGAGATGAATTGGCTTGTCCTCCATGAAAGTATCTTCCTCCCAGAAGGATCTAGAGGGGAAGTTTACATGAAAGTCTTTGTCAAAGCAAAGTTCAGGTGTATTAAGAATACTTTCGTGGCCAAGTGGATTATTTATCCACTGTTTAGTCGCTTTAAGGCGAAAATATCGAGGGGTGTTAAATGAAGCAGAATTTCTAATGCCGCAGAGGGGGTAGACCGCAATGCTCCGCTTATGCATAGACATGCTGTTCTCTGAACTCTGCTTAGTTTAATGCAGTTAACCGCACTTTCTAAGGCCGTCCACCAGACTATCACCACGTAAGTAAGTATCGGTCTTATGACCGAGATGTACAGCCAGTGGGTTATTCGGGGTTGAAAGCCCCATTTATTCCCAATGGCTTTTTTGCAAGAGAATAAAGCTATTGTAGCTTTATTGACTCTTTCTTGAATGTTAGGTTTCCAGTTTAGTTTCCTGTCAAATGTGAAACGCAGATATTTTGCTGTATCGGAAGAGACTAACTGGTACCGTTTATTGAGGGAGGGTCTATAGTTGGAATTTTATATTTCCTGGAAAAGAGCACAACATCAGTTTTATGGGGGTATACTCCAAATTCACATCGATCTGCCCAACGGATTAATCTGTTAAAATTTAACTAAAGGAGTTATTTAATGGTATTAAGATGCTTACCTGAGACGGCTATGGCAACGTCATCCGCATAGGCAATCACCCTGCTACCACCCGCTTCGAGGTATACCAGCAGTTTATTAACCAGAGAAGGGGAGAAAGGACACCGAATTGCGGCGTACCTCTTCTGACACATCTTTTAGCAGAAGCCCCACCCAGTTTGGAATTGATTATCCTGCTATTTAGGATAAGACTGATCAGCTCCCGCAGTCGTGATTGTGGATGTGTTGAAGTTCCTCTATGTCCAGGATAGCAACCATTGTGTACTCTCTATATTGTAGGGATCGTTCGATGTGGCTAGTCAGTGAATGCAGAGTCGTTTCCACCGACTTTCCTTTACTGTAGGCATGTTGAGCCGTTGACAGAAGTCCAGGATCAATTTTAGCTCGTATATGGATATCAATCAGTCTTTCTAGAGTTTTCAGAAGGAGAGATGATAGATTTATAGGTCTGAGGTCCTTTGGGACGGCATGAGAACATTTTCCGGCTTTGGGGATGAAAACTACATTGACTTCTCTCCATGACAGTGGAATGCGGATAAGTTCTACACAGCTTCTCATATTTCCTAGCGCAGGCAGAATAATATCTGAGGACCTCTGTAGCTCGGCAGGTATTATACCGTCCGGATTAGCAGACTTGTAATCAGACCATGAATTTTGGTCACGGTTGCAGTAGACCTGTTTGGGTTGCTACTGACTGCGAATTGAGAGCTATCTGGAAAGTGGGTCTCCAGTAGCAGGTTGAGTGATTCATCACTTAAAGTTGTCCAAGAGCCATCGGTTTTTTTGCAAACAGCTTGGCATCAAAGTATTTGTAGAGAGGATTTTTCTTAGCCGTGATGCTATTACACAATTTTCGCCGATCTAACAAATTAAATTTATCCAATTGCCGGGCTGCCGGCAAAACCAAAAAAAAACCAAAATCGCACACGCAAACTAATTTAATAAAAAAAACCGAGCCACACTGTCGGTGGTTGGGATTCGTGTGACTATCTGTCACCTGGATTTCCTGGGGAACAGAAAATTCCCTAAGGGGAAATTTGTAATGGCAGCAATATAGTTTGCTGAACCAAGTGGCCGCTCAGCTGGGCTGGGTTCAGGGAAAGCGATATTTTTAAATGCGAAATAAACTACCAATAGGTGTTATGCGCCATGCACTTTTTGCTCCGAGTGGAAGTGCAAAACCATATACTACAAATAAGTCGGAAGAAATACCACACAATATCAGCAAAACAATGTATTGCGGTAGCCGTTAAGCGGCAACGACAAAACGTTAAATCAGTGGTACTGAATTCTAAAAAAAGGATTCGCCCGGGGTAAATAATGCTACTTATCTTGTTCCTTGGTACTGTTATACTCCTGTCCTGCCCGTCCTGATTTCGTCCGTATTACCTCCTCGTTTTCGTATATCTCCAAGTCCTTGTTCTTTTTCCTTTCCTTTATCTTTATCTTTTTTTTGTTTTAATTAATTTTCCTCTTCACCTTTTTTTTTTTGTTGGTTTAAATTCTTTTTTTTGTCTTTAACTTTTGATGGCCAACCAAAAAGTGATTAACCCTATTCCAATGATATTAGCTCGAACCGTAGGTCTCATACATACGCTCCTTCATACGTCCGTTCATACGGATGCAACGGTCCAATTTTGGCCTTTTTGTGCAACGCTCCGCAAAATTTGCTGAAGTGTGCCACCGTGCATTGGATTTGCGTTGCTTTCACTCTCTCATACACACACACATTCGTGCTTCTTTGTTATTTCCCCAAATCTGCGGAAATTTCCTACAAGATTGGGATTTCCCTTTGGCTCGAGTTAATATTTCCCTTTACGATCATTCATTGGGGTTGCATTCAGGTTGCATTCAGTCCGAATGCAACACCAGTCATTCCCAAAAGATAAAAAAAGGAAAAAGGTAATTTGCCAACAATATATGGCCTACTCGCATTTATACGAGGGGCGTTCAAGATATTCTCGGTATCGGGGTGAAGCTGTGGTTGCATATATAAATTGACTTATTTATCAAGTAATACTATTATTTTAGTGCATTCATGTAAAATTTCATATAAATGTGATTATTAATTCGCGTTTTATCTCTAGTTAAACAGAATCATAATGGCAACTGAGACGATGATGGTGAAAATTGAGCATCGCGCTGTAATTAAATTTCTCACTAAGCAAGGAAAAAGTCAAAAAACTATTCATGAAGAGATGGTGGCTGTTTACCAGGGTTCCGCACCTTCATTATCAACTGTGCAAAAGTGGTCAAGTGAGTTCAAGAGAGGCAGCGAGAGCATTGAAGACGACCCCCGCTACGGCGCCCCAGCTACTGCTTGTACGGGAGAAAGCATCAAAGAAGTCGAAAAACTTGTTCTTGAGGATGCCCGAATAAAGGTGAAAATGATGGCAGAGATCACCAAGCTTTCAATTGGTACCATTCACATCATTCTTCATGACCATCTTAACCTTTCAAAGGTCAGTGCAAGGTGGGTGCCACGAATGCTCACAGCGCCTCAGATAAAAAGTGAGAATCGCATGCTGTAGAGAGCTTTTGGAGATGTGTAGTGAGAACGCGGACGGTGTTATGGATCGAATTGTTACTGGGGACGAAACATGGGTCCACCACTATGACCCTGAAAGCAAACAAGAGTCCATGCAGTGTCATAAAAAAGGAACAGACCCCCCGAAGAAGTTCAAAGTCACTCCGTCTGCCCGAAAGCTCATGGCCACAGTTTTTTGGGACTCAAAGGGAATCTTGCTCATTGAGTACAAAAAGAAAAGGTGAAACCATCAACGCCACATCCTACGCTTCCACTTTGCATAATTTTCGGGAGGAAATTAAAAAGAAAAGACGGGGTAAACTCGCAGCGGGTGTGTTGCTTCTTCATGACAACGCTCCTGTTCACACGGCGCGAGTTTCCAAGGCTGCTGCGCGAGATTGTGGTTTCGAAGAAATCCAACACCCACCCTATAGTCCAGACCTTGCCCCTAGTGATTATTTCCTGTTTCCGGATTTGAAAAAATGTCTTCGTGGAAAAAGATTTTCGGATGATGAAGAACTCAAGTCGGTATTTTGCAGAGAAAGAGGAAATTTATTATTTTGAGGGTTTAAAAAAGCTTATCTCAAGATGTAACAAATGCATTGATGTTAGGGGAGATCATATTGAAGAATAAAAACAATTTAAATTGAATTCGCATTTTCTTTCATATCGATACCGAGAATATATTGAACGCCCCTCGTACATCCTAATCATTATCCGTTCCTGATAATCGAGTGGCGTACCGTGAGGGCGAAACAAGGAACTAATTACGAGACGGGTTCAGGAGAGGGAATTCTGTATATGGAGTGCTGTCCAATGAATCCTCTTGTCAAGAATTAATTAAATGTGGGCCGCGCAACTAGGTGTCCATTCTTTACAGCACTTTTGTTACAATTTTATTTTCTGTTTTTTTTTTTTGTATCTAAGGTGGTGACCGCCCGTCACCAAATCGATCATCTGTGGCAGTTTGACTGGTTCTGTGGCTTTGTGTATTTATTATACGCAGAGGGTTCCAGACCGTCCATCTGGCGCTAGACGTACAGCTTTGGGCTTAAGGTGACCGTCCGTCACTCCACCGAGACTCCCGTCTCTTCGTCTCGTGGATCTATTGGTTGTCCCCTCCGACAAGTATAAAAGCAGAAGGACAGAGCTCAAGAACCCACCAATTCTTCCCGCTAATATACTTCTCCAAGGAGACAACGGACATAAAATGAACGGGTGGGGCGAAAAGCGGAGATGCCTTCTAAGGCTAAGGAATCTACCCGATAGGAGAGACAACACAACACAAGGGCAAGAGCCGACGACTTTGTGAATGGCTCTTGTTCACTAAAACGTTGGACGCTGGTCTCGCGCCTTCCTCCAAATGGTTGCTTCCATGGACCGTCCGTCCTACCTGCTGTGGTTGATCCTTCAAGATACTAGGAGGGTGCACCAAAGCTGATGGTCCCATGGTCCCATGGCTGCCCACTACCCTTCTAGGATTTTGAAGAACCAACGAAGATGAATGTGGATGAGTGAGGCCGAAGGGAAAGGGAGAGAGTAGAACTTGTTGTGGTAAATTTTACCGCAACAATGCCGCAGAGGTTTCCGTGATTTTGTCACAGAAGGACCTCCAGGATTGTCGCTTTGCCTAAAAAAAAATAAAAAAAATAAAACAACGTCCTCTTTTTTATAATAAATTTCTTTTCTATTTTATTGACAAATAAAAAATCCAAATAAAATTGACAAAAATAATTAAACAAAAAAAAAGAAGAAAAAGAAAGTTTAAACACATTTAACATTAGTCGAAGTTTAGTTGAAAGCAGAAAATATTGTTTTCACTTTTGGATCGATAAATACAGAAAAAGAGAACGTGAAGCAAAAACGCCAAAAAAAAACATCGAAAATCATGCCATTAGATATACAATACATATATAAAAAAAAAAAACTTACAATTAAGTAATATTATTAACTTAAATCACAGATATCTATTTTACAATTTTTTTTTTCATTTTCAAATCTGATTTTATAATTTTGATTTTCCTTTTATTTAAAAAAAAAAAAAAACAATAAAAAACAAAAAAATAATAATTATTACATATATGCTATTTGTTTATTGTTTTTTGTTTTGATTTTTTTGTTTTTATAAATGTTAAGACACAAAAGAAACTTTGTAGAAACTTATTTTGTTTTTTTTTTTTTTTTCGTTTTTGTTTAATTCTAGTATGGCTCTATGTTTCCATTTCATTTAATGATTTTTGATAAATGTTAGCGCGTTATTTAATAACAAATTATAAACTAGATTTTAGTTTAAAGCAATTATCTTATTAATTTGCCTTTTATTTATGAAAATAATTGTGCAGAATTTTTGATTTATCTTTTCTTAACACAAAAAAAAAAAAAGAGAAAAAGAAGAGAAAACAAAAAGCGCGGTAAAGTAGGTAAGTACGAGTACGTTGAAAAAATGACAGTTGATAGTTATGTTGACTTTTGACATTACATTACTTTTTAAGTACGATTGCGATTTGACAGTTCGACGAATTGTCAAACGACACTATTTTTTTTAAGTAAGATTAATGAAATGACTTAACTTATGTGTTAGTGATATGTCTTAGAACAGCGAATGGTTGGTAGAGATATGACATTTTGACTGTAATTTGATAACAAATGAAATGTAACCATTCACTATTCGATTACACAAGACTTAACCTCAAATCGAACGAGTACACAATGTTATAAATGAATCTTCTAACCTAAAAAAAAAAAAAAATAAAAAATTAGAAACAATTAATCTTCTCTCGCTTACTCTAAAAAAAAAACAAAAATCAAAGTCAAATGATAGAATGACGAGTAATAGGACAACTCTCAGACATGAACTTCCGGGCAATCTTCATCCTTGATCGACGTGTAATGGACCTTCTTAGAAACTGTATCGAATACGGGAGTGATCATGTATTTAATTCGATCTCTGCTGACGTAGATCAGTGCCGCCACCAAGGCAATCAAAATCATACTCAACACAATCAGTAAGAAGATCAGTGTCATTGTATGGCCCGACATGGCAGATCTTACTTTCGCACTGGCACATTTACCATACTGTATCTGCATAATGGGTTCGGGCTTGATACGATTCCGATAGCACATGAGATTCTCCTTGTTTCTTACATTCACTGCTGTCGTTATGATCCAATCGTGCAGAACACTCATCTTACAATCACAAACGAACGGATTGAGATTAAAATCAACGATCAGGTTAGCTGTACGATCAGGACGCTCCTCTAGTTCGTCCATTAGAATCAGATCTCTGGCTTTGACGTATTCGAAGTTATTCCGTTCTAGATCGAGGAAACGAAGATTTTTCAGGCACTTAACATCGAAATTGATTTCCTTGAGGCTATTATCACCCAGATGAAGATCCCGTAGACTTGGTAGATCACAGAAGACCTTGCGATCCTTAAAGTGAGAGATTTCATTTTGCTCCAAGTGAAGTTTCTGCAGCTTGATGAGGTTACTATTGACAAAGATATCATGTAAATCTTCACTTAGACGTGGCGATGTATTGTCATCGAATGCATCTGTCAAATGAAGTGCCTCCAAGTTGATGAAGTTCGAAAAAACTCTTGGATGATGATGATTAACCTCATCGTCATCCCTGGATATACTCAAATTATTATGATTCAAAATTAATCGTTGGACATTCTGCACGTGATGGTAGGTTTTTCCACGTATCTCTCGGATGTGATTGTTACTCATGTCCACCACTGTAAGTGAGGCATAATCGTTTATCGTGCCAAATACATTCCATGGCAGTTCAGGGATGTTATTTCCAGTGAATATAAGAATCTCAACTTCAAGTGGCATAAACTCCAGCACACTGATATTATGTAGACCGGCATTTGTGCAATTTACCACATATCGTATTTTGTCCTCGTAATTCTCCTTTCCGCAGAGGCATTTGTCTGGGAATTTTGGACCACATGTTCCAGCAAAAACGCTACTGCTGATGAAAATGCTGCCCAAGAGAATGGTTATTATGGCGATTTGATTCATTGTTATGGCGTCTGCAAGAGAAGAACCAGAAGGTGAAGGATAAGTTTTTTGAATTAAAAAAAAAGGAAAAAAGGAAAATAAATAAAATGAAACAAAATTTGAAAAGTTTGTGTATTGTCTTAATAGGTTTTCTTTTTCAATTTACAAGTTTCCCAGGTAAAGAGCTAAAGGATTTACGATTCGGACACTGGTAGACCTGTAGAAGCAGCACAGAGCTTAAACTTGGAGCTTAAACTCTATGGGGTAAACATAGTGGTGGAGCTGTGTGGAATATTTTCTTCGCACGTTGCACAAGATGTTTTTTTTATTTATTTCGCCTTACTTACGAAACTCAGAGCTGATTAGCCTATTTTCTTGGAACGCAAGTTAGCAGGGGAGAATTTTCAGAGCTCATAAAGTGGTTAGAGCCATAAAAAGAGCAAGTCGTTTGCCAAGAAATTTTATTGAAGACGAGGAATTTAAATGGACAGTTTGCGGTCGTAAAGATACGAATGGTGATTTCTGAGAACCAGACCGACAATACGAGTATTTTCATGTGAGTTGAGCTTGTGGCAAAATTGGATTTGTTATCGTAGCAGCCGGCCGGAATTGGATTTGGATATTGAGGTTTGTTTGTCATTTGGAGATCTAGGTTTGGGTGTATCTTTGAAGAACTGAACTAATCTAGCAGCTGTGGCAGTTGGAATTTCCGTTTGCTAAGGAAGGTAGTTTCGGTTTAAAAAGCAGCGATCAAATCATCGATCAAACCATCGATCAAACCATCGATCAGTGATCGGTTATGATTAAGTTATTTGCAGAAACGATAAGAGTGACACCGGGTCTCCGATGGTCTAGAAAATGTCACTGGCAGATTGGGAAAGGTTTCCTAAACAAGAATTCAAAAAGGACAAACCATACAAGAGCTCGCCGAAGGAAAATAAGCAGAACCAGAAGCACGGTAAAAGCCATTGAGAGAAGGTTTCTTAAGGGGTGACGTTCGAAGATTTTACTAAAGGGTAGTGCATCGGGATAAATACGAAAACATCATTGTATTCCAGTTCACAGATGGTGCTAAGGATATTAAACAAACAGTGACTGTAGGCAACACTCTGCTGTAAGACAACGGTCTTCCGACGAGCTCGATATTAATTAGGGACTGTTAAATTCAACAGGCTGCTGATGCAGACGGCCTGCCGGAGGAACTATGCAGAGGAGTGAGATATGATCAAGTGAGCAGCTTACAACTCCTTTTCGAGATTTGGTTAAATGGAAGTGTGGAATCTCCGATTCATATGCCTGATTTACAAAAAAGGATAAGCTCTATTGCGTCAAACAGAAGGCAGATCTATAGCGGCAACGTAAAGAAACAAGAAAACTTCTAAACAATTCACTTAAGACCAATTTTGAGGAAGAAGAAAGGAAGGGATCACAGCAAATAGAATATAAGAAGCCAATCCGCATTTAGATGAAGGCATCTAGAAACTAGCGGACTAGCCAAAGTCCTCAGCCATGCTAGAATCACTCAGTTAATAGGATCACACTTACACTAAGTCGAAAGCAGAGACTTTGTCTCATGCTTGACTCACTTAGAAGGTAGCTTCTTCAGAACCATCTCACAACCAGCTCCTATTAAGGAAGCGGCAAGTGAGCTGAATAGCACATCATGCCGTGCTTTTTATTCCTGCGCTGGAAGGTGGAAACCTTGAATGAGGTACTAATGGGCGGACTCCCTGGTAGCACCGCCACTAACATTCATTCAGGCTAAAACCACCTCCACCTAAGCAGACCGATTTCTGCTTCCCGTCGTATCGCCGTAAGGCATTAATTCGCGCGGGTTGGCTCGACAACTTAGCTTACTCCATACGATTCGATTATCTTACCTGCTAGCTTTACATTAAGGCTCTACTCTCGCTGACTAGAGTCCGGTTTTCCTCGTTTTGTAGAAACCATGCAACGATATTATCGGGAATAGGCCACTCTCCAAATTTATCCCGTAAGGCTATCCTCTCGGTTTCCTACCGTAAATGCAGGTACCGGTATGTTATGCTAAGGAGATCACTGACTGGAAAGTACTATCGAAGATCTCCATGTCAGACCATAGGTGCATCGAACTCAGAATCGGACGCGATATCTCGACGTTGTTGAATGAAGAGGACGAATCCGCAGAAAACCAACTGGGCACGATTTAAGCAAGAGTTCGACAAGTCCTTAACAGTGCTCTTCCCTAACGTCAGGACAAAACGAAGTGGAAGCTGTTCGGAGTCTGAACGGTACCCTCACCAACTATCCAGCTCGAAAGCACCCTCTTTGGTGGAACTCAGATCTACAGTGTCTTCGTAAAGAAACCACAAAACCGGATTTCGAAGAGTGCCTCGTATAAGGACTTTTGAGATAAGATCGAACCTGTCGGTGAAACCAGTAGACTGATTAAAGTCTTCAAAAGAAGAAGATCAAGCAGGGTACAACCACTCAGAACCACTCTATCTCACCATTGCGGCTCACTTTTCAGGTAACCTAATCAGATCCAACTCTTATAGAATGAAGTTGCTAGTGACCTGAGTAACACAGCATGCCAGATGAGGCCATTAAACAGGCTGTTGCTTCAAGACGTCTGGCACCGAAGCCATATACTCAGTTATGTTACAAGAGAAAGCCTGGCGAACAGTGAAAGTAGACTTTACACTGATTCCGGATGCAGACCATTATGTGATGGATGATAGTAAACACAGCTATGGTTCACGTTTGTCGGCTCACTGAACAACGCGCTCAATTATTCTGACGTCCATGCACAAGCATATGCGGATGATGTGACTCTAAAGCGCAGCGCAACTAAAACTGATGTTGTTCTCTCTACGAGAAGGACGAAGCTGACTGGTCTGACTCATCTAAGACTTAAAGGCATCAACATACATTTCGGCGAATTTACACGAAGCTAAGTGTCATCCTGGATAGCAAACTTATTTGGACTAAACAAGTCACGTTGAAAACCTTTAAGACGCTGTAGGACTCCGGCCAGTAAAAAGGTAAGACATGGGGCTTATCCACGAGGTCGGTCCTTTGGATCAAGATTAATTACATCCTATGCGTAAATTATAAGAACAATACGTCACAGTTGCTTTTACCAGACTCTAAAAAACAATCTGTCTCGGCTGCATGGAGGGTTTCCCTAGCACGTCTGGCTCCGCTCTAGACGCATTGATGAATCTGCCTCCCCGGGTTATTCTTCTTCCATTTTGAAAAATCGACCTAGCGCGCCTACTGTCTTTTGACTCAGATCTATGGATATGCCCAAAACTGGTTTCGCCAGAATCTGCGTCAGGAAAGGAGTGGAGCGCTAGTGTCTTTCTGGAGGATGATAACGTTAGGCTTCACTCCTCGTTAGGAAAATTGCGTCTTCCAAGCGGAAATTTACGCAATCCTAATGGCAACGAACTATATTGTTAAGAATCGGTAGAGGCGGCAAATTATTTGCTTCTATTGTATAACAACAGTCAAGCTGCGCTTAGAGTCTTTCTGAATCCTGTTACGACTACCAAGCTAGTTCGAGAATGCAAGACATCACTGAACGCAGTCGGAAACTTGAATTTACTGAGTCTTGTCTGGGTTCCAGTTCACAATGCGTTCACGGAAAAAAAAAATTGCCAATGAACTTGCCAGGCCAAGATCAGAAGTGTGTTTTTCAGGACGCGAACTTATGTTAGATCTGCCTGCGTCCTCGATTAAGTTTCCATTGACAGCTGGATTTCATATGAACACAACCGCAGATAGCATAACTCCCCAGGTTGCAGGCAGACGAAACAAATGCTTCCCGATGACTCTAAGAAGCCAGCGGCTTTCCTGCTGTCTCTCTGCAGGAAAGTCTGTACGTTGCTTACTAGCGGCACTTTTGCTAAGCATTTAAATATCCTGGGGCATAAGTGATACAACATCTTGGATGCTTGCTGTGAAAGAGATGACGACACCGCGGAGCAGTACCTCTCTGAAAGTCCGGCTTACACTCGCATCAGGCTGCAGGTACTCTGCATTGACATAGTGGATGCTGCTATTGTAAACACGAAAGACTGAAAGATTCCATTAGAAGCAACTTACAAGGAGTATTCGTCATTCGTGGCTGCAACGTGTACAGCAAGCTAATTTACCTTGTCTAAAGCCCTGACAGCTAGAATGTCATTATAAGTAGGCAAATGCGCAGTTGCCGTTTCAGAGAACTACACCTTTAGATCTCACTCCTCGTTAGGAAAACTTGCCGTGGTCTTCCAAGCGGAAATATACCCAACCCTAATGGCAACGAACTATATTGCGAAATATTATATCTGCGTCTGTGGCGTATGCCAAGCTGCCCTCAACGTCTTACTACGTCTTCTCACTTCTTGCAAGCCAGTTCTAGAATGCAAGGCTCCTCCGAACACAATCGAACGGCTGTTTGAGTCCCATTTCGCAATGAGATTGAGGAAATGAGATCGTTGATAAACTTACTAGAAGGCTATGAGGAGGGTTCCTGAGCACCCGAAACTACAATAGAGATTCGATCGACGGTTGGGTTTCTAGATACTCGCAGCAATGATAGTTTTTCCAATTGTTATGTTTCAGCAGTTGTCAAAGTTACCAATGACATCCAGCCGTCAAAATATTCTGCAAGGTTTGGCGTTTCATCATGCATCGTTTTACGCTTGCCGAACGTGCGGGAATTATTAAAAAATATCGACATTCCGGCTCAGTTGTAAATGCGCAACCTGAATTTCGTCGTGCGGTCGGTCGGCCATCACCTGCACACTGAAGGCAGGCAATTCGATGCACCGTGGAAAAGTTTGAGCGTGAGTACCCTCTTTTGGATCTTAAGCCATCGACCAGGCAGAGATTGGTGGGAAATGACGAAAACATAGCCGCCGTAGCGGTCAGTATCGAAGAAGACCCAGAAATGTCGATTCCGCACCGATCAGCTGAATTGGACATCGGCAGAGTCAACCCGGCTTATTTTGCCGTTAGATTTGGGTCTAAATCCTTATAAAATTGTGCCGATGTGAGAATTGAAGCCGGACGACCATAGACAACACATTATTCGTTCCTGTATCCCCTTGTGGGTCCTAGGGCCATCGAGTGCGGTTTCTGGAAATGTGACTCAGCTCTCCCCAACGTTTTCCTAGTTGCCATGCTTCTTTCTCAACTGTTCTGCGCTACGTACTCCTAGGATCGCCGCGCATCCTACCGTACCCTTTCGGAGAGTGTGACCAATCCATTGCCACTTTCGTCGCCGTATGGTTGTGCCTATAGTTCATGGTCCGTTCCCAGATAAAGCTGTTCGTTAGAGATATAGCTTGGCCAGAATATCCTTAAGATGTAACCGTAGGCACCTATCGACAAAAGTTTGCAGCTCCTTCGTGATAGTAGTGGTCACCCTCACACACAGTGAGTTCGTAAATTGGGCGCTGGAAATGTTGACCTGGGATCCGGATTTCGGTAAAAAAATCACCTCCTCGGACGAGGCCTATTTTTGGCTAAGCGGCTATGTCAACAGGCAAAATTGCCATTGTAGGAGCGAACACATTCCACAAGTATTCGACCAAGCATCAATGCATCCACAAAGATTGACTGTTTGGTGCGGTTTATGGCATGGCGGCATCAGTAACATCCAACTGTCAAAATCTTCAGTAGGGTTTGTCATTTCATCGTGGATAGTTTTCCGACTCTTTTGGATCATAAGCCATCGACCAGACAGAGATTGATGGGAAATGACGAAAACATAGCCGCCGTAGCGGCCAGTGTCGAAGAAGACCCAGAAATGTCGATTCGGCGACGATCAACTGACTCAGTCAACCCGGCTTATTTTGCGGTTGGATTTTTTTTTTTTTTTTTATAATTTGCACGGACTCAAGGGATTAAGTACCCTTACAATGTTTACACACAGCGCGGGCGAAGGAAAATCAGGTTGGATAGAAAGAGAGGTACCGGTGAACGTTGGTTTTAAATGTTTGAAGGTTATAATGACTAGGAAATAGGGAGCTAGGGAGGGCATTCCATAAGCGAGTTGTACGGCTTAGGAACGAATCACGATATTTTAGAGTACGTCCGAAAGTAGGCTTGAGGGAATACTGATGAACATTCATAGCGAGACGGGTGTTACGGTTAAAAGTTTGAAGGGGCGGAATGCTACTGGCGATTTCTATTGAGCACTGGTGGTGGAAATAACGATAAAACAGAGTGAGACATGAGACATGGTTTGGTTCCACTTTTCGGTGAGACCTGTTGCTACGAAATCCGTACTGCCGGTCATTAAGAAGTTTTCATGTTTCGAGATATTTCATTAGCTGACGGTTTATCAGCGTTTCCATGACATTGGAAAGAAGGAACGTAAGTGCAATGGGTCTGTAGGATGAAAGAGAAGAAGATTCCCCTTTTTTAGGGACGGGCTGGACAAATGCTGTTTTCCATGTGCTCGGAAAGAGTTCTAAATAGTAGGATTGATGAAAAAGCTTACGCAGTGGTTTTGCCAGCGAGGAAGAACACCTTTTCAGAAGAATGGGAGATATACCATCTGGACCGGCGGATTTGTGAATGTTAAGATCTTTAAGTGCTCTTGGTGCTACACGAGTGCGAAAGTGGATTCGTCCCATTGTAGATTCGACGCACTCAAGTGTAGGCGGAGATAAAGCACAATCTGGGAGTGTTGCGTTGGCGGAAAGTGTGCAGCAAGCAGATTGCTTTGTCCAAAGAGCTGACAGCTGGAATGTCATTGTAAATGAGTGTTGGGATGGAGGATGAGGCAGAATTTCTAATTTTTTTGACGAACGACCAAAAATGTTTACTGCCTTTGGGACATTGCAGTATTTTTCGCCTCAGTTTTTGGTCGTATTGAAATTTCACACGCTTAAGAAAGACGTTGCAGTCAATCCTGGCTCGTTTGAACTTTTTTCGGTTTTCCTCTGTCGGGTTGGTCTTGTAGGACCGAAAAAACAATTCTCTAACCCTGACAGCCTCCTTACAGCTCGAGTCGTACCATGCCTTTTCTTTTGGTCTGATACTCTTAATCCGATTAGGGATGAAGGATCTCATTCCAAGGGGAATAGTGTCAGTGATCATATCAGCAGCGGCATCCACGTCGTTAACGAGGAAACATAACGACCAGTTAAAATTCCTAAAGAAGCTGTTAAGACCGCTCCAGTTGGCTTTCTCGTATTGCCATACGGTTCTTTTAGAAATCTTTTCTCTAACTGTGTGGTCGGTGTAAAATTAGCTGATATGACACAATGGTCCGACGAGCCTAGAGGGGAGAGTACATCAACGCAGTACTTGTCAGGGTGAGAAGTTAAAAACAAGTCCAGGGTGTTGGCGGTATCAACTTCTGGTATTCGCGTGGGCTTATTTACAAGCTGCGTCATGTTATTTTCCACAGCGAAGATCTCAACACACCGTCCTTCGGCTGTTGTCTGCCCAGAATGTCGAAGCCACTCAGAATTGTGTATATTGAAATCGCCCGTAATCACGATTTCAGTATGAGGATACAGGGACACACTTCTTTGAATGGAGTCAGACACCGCATGGAACTCGTTAAAGGTCGAATTGCTGTCCAGTTTTAGTGGAAGATGGATGGAATTTTAACCACATGAAATTGAATTCCGGATTGGAACAGGGACTACATTCTGGTGGAATTTGGTAAGCTACACCATTACGCACGTAAATGGCGAAGCCGTGGTGAGAGAAGAATAGTGGCACTAGTTCGTAGCCAGGTAGCTTCAGATCAGAGTGATCTGAGAGGTGTGCCAAAACAGCTGGTCTGTATTTGCAGACGTGGACGAACGCAGAAAAGTGATTGCTTTTTATCCCGCGTATATTGGCAATATCCACTCTGAATTCCTGAGTCGGCCGGAGATCCAGATTTTGGCCAAAAAATCATCTTCTCGGACGAGGCCCATTTTTGGCTCAGTGGCTATGTCAACAATCAAAATTGCCCTTATTGGGGCGAACACAATCCACAAGTGTTCGGTCAAGCATCAATGCATCCACAAAGATTGACTGTTTGGTGCGGTTTATGGCATGGTAGCATCATCGGACCTTATTTCTTTCGAAAAGAGGAAGAAGACACCGTTACCGTCAATGATCTCAGGTATAGAGCGATGTTAGTCAACTTTCTGTAGTCAGAGCTCGACAACATCGATATATCCGAGCTGTGGTTCCAACAAGACTGCGCTACATGTCATACAAGCGACACAACGCTCGAAGTTGTGAAGGAGAAATTTGGCAAGGCGAGCATTCATCAATTGGCCGCCACGGTCATGCCGTTTGACACCACGCCATTATTTTCTCTGGGGCTACGTCAAGTCCTTAGTCTACACTAACAAGCCAACCACTTCATACGGGCTTGAGGTCAACATTCGCCACGCTATTGCCGCAATAACGTCGCACATATTGGACCAAGTCATCAAAAATTGGACCGACCGCTACGGCTTGAACCACTGCCAGCGAAGCCGAGGCGGCGATTTGAAAGATGTGCTATTCCACATATAATGGCATGAACGTAGCTTCAATATAAAGCTGTTGTTGTTGTGTTTACACTTTTTTTCCTATCGTCCTTATCTGGTCACTCTATCGCAGGACTCTTATAGATGCCAGTAGGACCATGGAATGCGATTTTTTTTCATTTTTTATTATTTTTTGTTTTTATATTTTTTTTTCTTAAAATCTAACTTATACCTACTTAAAACTATGTAAGCCGGCCATGGCTAAAAACAAAATTAGGCTGGCCCACTTTGCTTCGTATAAAGCTACCTATTACTTGAGGAATACGACGACGAATCCTCCCCTCCTTCAACTAGCCACCAAAATTGTTGATGCTGCTGAGCAACATCCCTCAAGTCGCAATTCCCGCACTACCATGTGCGACGTCTCTGTCGTAGTTGAGTCGCCTGTCCGCAGCTGTTCGAGCGACGTGGAAAATTAGCGGCACCGCCAATCTGTCCTGGATCAGACCTTTGCTATCAAGGTAGAGGAACGCTTCTGGAGGAACATAGCCGTCAAAGCGAACTCTCTCGTGATACATATAATTGGGGTAGTAAGCCACGGATATTAGGTTGTTCGATGAGCTCATTGCTATTGCAATGTGCCTTCGAGTCAACTCAATGACGAAATTGTCCACTCTTATTAGGTTCGCCCTATTGTACAAGACCTCATTGCTATAGAATTTTATGTACTCAGACTCTGGTGTTCTGTATAAGCGAAGACAAGTCCTAAGGCAAGCCCTCTCAAACACCCGAATCTTTTCCAATAAACTTGCTCTCACGTTGAACCACACGGGACATCCAAACACAAGCATAGGCCGGATAAGGGCCCTCGCATCGAGTTGGCTGTTGTAAAACAGTCTCCTTGTAAGGGCAAAAGCACCTCTGGCTCTGGCCAGAGCAACATCTATATGTTTGTTAAAATATAGATATTGATCTAGCCAGATCCCAAGGTATCTGACTACATTTCGACAAGCAAGTGGCTGTCCATGTTGTCCGACGATAGAGAACTTTCGCCAATTCTTTCTGGTATCCCTAGAGGCGACAAAGGCGTCCTAAACAGAATGGTTTCCGATTTCTGAAAGTTGATTTTCAACTTCCAGTCGTCGCAATATTAATGACCTCAATCTTTGGACCTGATCTGTATGCAATTAAGTCGTCTGCTTACGTTATGGCATGGTGAAGTGAACCTATCAAATCACTTGTGTAAATGTTGAATAGGATCGGTGAATTTACCGCACCTTGTTGCAGACCGTTTTTAATGTTAAATGTTCCAGCGGAAGTCACATCACCATTCTTAACGATGAACTGTCTACTGGAGAGCATATTAAAAAGAATATACAGCAGTGGTTTACTAATGCCCAACCTGTCCAGCTTGAAGAAGAGTACCTCTAACCATGTCGAAGGCCTTTTCCAAGTCAATCAGGCAGGCGCCAGTGCACTGTTTCTTGCTTTTGTTCCACTGGATATCAGAAACCAGTTTAGACGCAGCATGAATGATATCATGCGCCGCCTTGAAACCGAATTGATTATCCGGAACTATATGTTTGTCCCCAACCCACTTAGTCAGGACTCTATTGATCACCTTCTCGAAAACCTTACTGATGTTTGGAAGAAGACTGATCGAGCGGAGATTCGCCGGATTGAAAGTATCTTTATCCATTTTAGGTATGGGATGTACCGCCGCAGTTTTCCAATGCGCTGGATAATGTGCATTATTCATTGCATTATTAAACAGGGTGGTATAAATGTTCACCGCTTCTGGTAGGAGATGTTCCCGCTGATTTCTTACTTCTAAGCGATTCGAAGATCGTTTGGAGATCCTCCTTCGAAATGAACGGAGGTAGTACCCTTTCGTTGGTGATGACATTATTTGCCATGTTCTCGTCACTGAACTGGGTGAAACCCGAGTTCTCGAATCGCCAATTCACAATTTCATTTCGAAGGCAGAAATTGTGCACAAGAACTCGACTCTCCAGGTCGTGGTTCGGGCCAATGATGACATTCGCCTTGTATACTTCCTGGAAAGTCGCTCCTATAGCCTCTACTTTCTCCTGCGGATCCTCGATCACAAAGAAGTTGTCATCATCAACGGCCTCATTTGGATCGATACCTGCTGCTACAAGTATTTGTTCGTTGTTCGGGCGATTTTGAGACATGGAAGGTCGTTTTGATTATTTCTCCGGAATATTTTATTTATTTGCTGGAACATATTCGGGTTGCTGGTGTTTACAGCCCGAATTTTATTGCTCCAATACAAACTTACAGAGTTTCTGGAGTTGGAACCGATGCTTTCAGTTTTGCGAGGCCGTTGACAAATGCGATTTTTCTGCTGTCCTTTAGTAGGTAAGATTGCAGATTGCTTGTTGGGAGTACGCTTTTGTATGCTGACCATGTATGACACAACATTCTACGGCGCTGTGAGTGATGACGACATTGCGGAGCATTATCGCGTTTACACATCTTTCTATGAAGGACTGAGGAATTCCAGTCGAAGGAACATATAATGAGTACAATGGATCCCTTCTCCGTCTGAGTGGGTTGTTCCGACAAAAAAAGGGAAGCTACCCAGTTGGTACCTCCAGGAGATGACGCTACTATTCAAACACAAATCGCGGCAGTTTAACAACTTGAATTCCATAAAAAAAAAAAAAAAAAAAAAAAAAAAAAAAATCATCAGGTCGCTCCTTAATATCTATAATCTACGCAACAACAAAGATCCGCTTAATATGCAAGAATGAGCGTCAATTTTTCTATAACAAATAACAACACACTGCGCCACAATAAGCACACGATAAACGTCGCATAAATTATCATTTCGTTTCGTGTTTTCTTCGTTTTGTTTTGTTTTGTTTATTTATCGACACAGCCGTACCCATATTAATCGTAAATAGCATCGATAAGAAATCGATTCGATTGAAATTCAATTTCAAATCCAGTCGGGCCCATTAAACTGAAACCCTATCTACCAATTTCGATTCCCATTTCAATTTCAATTTCAATTTCAAATATGATACTCTTACCTGGCAACTGTTCACATTTTAATTCACTTCAATCCCATTAAACCCTTTCCTCCAAATTAATTCGAAAACATTCTTCTTCGTCCAAATATTCTATGAACAAAAAAACCAAAAAAAAAACCAAAAAAAAGAAGAAAAGTCATCGCTCCGTAATCGAAATCGGATATCTACACGGGTTTTCAATTTCACACAAACAAACAACGAAAAAGGGGCCAAAATTTACCTCCTTTCTGCCACCAGTTGATGACGGGTATTTGTATCTTTTTCTCTTTTTTTTTTTTTTTTTTTTTTTTTAATTTTTGTATCCCTCGACTAGACACTCGAGAAACAAGCCAACAAACGTTCAACGTCCCACTATGCTCGTACTCGTACTAACGACTGTTTTTTTTTTTTTTTGTTTTAAATTTACAATGTAATCGATATAACCTACTGAAGAACGGTTCTTACAAAACGCAATCTCTAACCTCAATTCATAAAAAAAAAGAAAAGAGAAAAGCACAGTGTCACAGTTCTCCACCTGGAAAACAATTTTAGAACACCGCGAATCTACAAAATACGGAACAAGGCCTCAAAATAGAGAAAACTGAAACAAAAAAAATCTAAAAAAAAAAAATCCAACAACACATTCTGGCTAGATAAAACGTATCTTTTGAAATAGATCGATTGGTGACATACTCGTATCTGTAGTGGTAGTACACCACATACCGCACAGCACCACCTCAGATACGGATAGGGCTGGTTGACTTCGAAAAAAAAAAAAAAAAAACACACACCAAACCCGCAGATTTGAGTGGGGCTAAGTGCTGTGAGAATAAAGAGAATTGGAAAAAAACATTTGAAAAAACCAGCCCAGCACTTGAAAACCATTTTCAAAAAAAAAACCAAAAAAAAACAGAGCAGAACCATTCTGGTGTTTGACATTATTGAGGGTGCACATTTTTCAGGCACCACCCACGAGCCTACAGCCTACAGCCACCGGGTACTGCTGCTGCTAATAGTTCTCGACTCTACAACGGATATGACAAAGCGAAACGAGCTCTACGGATACGGGGTGGCCAGGAAACACAGCCAACACGACACACAAAAATAAACAAAACACAAAATTCAATCTGTGAATGTGAAATTCATAATTCAGGATTTTTTTTTCTCTGTTTGTGTTGTCTTCGGCTCGTTTTCGACATCATATTTGTCACCCACAGATGGTGGGAGGCACATAAATACACACAGTCACTTCTAGCACTATCGTCCTTCTCCTACTCCTAGTCTGACTTTTACTCCTACTCCTACTCTAGTTGCGACTTCAATTTCAGATTCGCTCATCCAACATTTACAGGCAGAACAAGGAGAGACGACACGTTGCCGTGCCTGATTCTGGCTCCTGCTTTTTATTTAAGTCCAAACAGACTGACTACTTTGGGTGGATACGGGTATTCCGTGCTTTATGTCCTTTACGTACGGTGAATACCATAACATGTATTCGTTTCGGCGAATAAAGGTAAATTATGCGAATGGCTCTGTAAGGACACAGTAGTGGGTGGAAAAATTGCAACGAACTCAAAGCGATTTGCAACCTTGAAAACAGTTTATCATCCGAAAACGATAAGAAAAACACTTTGTTCTGGGTCCTTTGGCACTGGGACATGACTGAGAATTGAAGAGCGAAGCCATATGTTCGATTGGAACTGCGTGATATTTTACTCGCGTGAATTCCGAAACAATCCTTTCTCCGTCCTCAATCTTTGTTCCCGGCCTTGTATTGTATCAGAACCTAATCTCTTTGTTTTTTCTTTTAACACAGCTGCTGCAGACCCTCAAGGATGGCAAGAAGGCATGGTTAACGTCTGGTTACGTGCCCTATGACGACCATGAACCAGGCAAAAATTTTTGAAAAATGCTTGATGAGATCGCAAAGCACACCACTAGGTTAGGTTAGGTCTTCGGGTTGATGTGATATCTGGACCTGAAAGCCCCCTATACCTTGTCGTACTTAGGTCTATGTAGACCCGGGTAGGGGGAATTGAATTGCGATTGCTAAATGTGATTTCCCTTTTCGTCCTGCGTTGGTTTTTATGGTCATTTGGTCCTTAAGTGGGTCTAAGCCATCCCGCTGCATTCACGAATCTGAAGAGAGACGTAGACTTCCTAAAGTTCTTTGTTTTAAACTAATGAAGCTGCGTCAATGGTACAGAGAGTGAAGGGTATCCTCCTGTGAGTTCACGACCGCACAGATTCCGCAGAGGTCGTCGTCGGTACGGCGCAACTTTATTACATGCGTCCTCAGATGAGGATGGCCTGTGAGTAATCCAACAAGCGTTAATAGTGCAGGTTTGCCTTCCAACTGGACTACTGAGTTCCGGCCATAATTGTCTTAAAGTGTCACAGGTTGGGAGGTTTTTCAACCTTTCATTGGCTTTGATTTGTATCATTTGCTGCTTCCTTTGCATCCTTAGAGTGCAGAGAGGAGATTCAAAACTTTGATTTGCCAGTTCCTTATCAAAGGAGGAATGTTTTCGAGCATGTTCGTTGCCGGACAACCCTTTGGAACCACTGATCTAGCAGAGCTTAAGACTATGTTGAACGCAGAGAGTATTAAGTTCTTAACAATAGCGCTTCACATCGATTTGGCATCGACTGCAGCGATGGTCTAAATGGTAGCCAGGCTGTCAGTCAATGCAGTTTCAATGGCAATAACCTCGCCGGATATTGCCTTCGTTATCGCAAGTCTCGCCGCTTCTGCTACGGCCAATATCTCAGCCTGCTGCAGTCATGCAGGCGACGATGTGAGCGTTCTCAATTGATCGGAGAAGATCCTTGATCTATACCTGAAAATAGATATCGCGTCCCCTACCATTTCGTTCCTGTCGCAAGCCTGTCTGCTTCGAAAAATGTAGGCAAATGATGTTTCAAAGTCATGATGGGGTATCACATGTTCGTATTGGCGGATAAACCCAGTTTATTTGACAGGATTTGGGTGTGGCCCTTCGAGTTTGGTTTTCATTAAGTTGACTCAATCTTAAAGCACTTTTCTCTGCAGATGCTTGCATGTAGAGATTTAGGGTGATGAGACCAAGTACAGTTCCTAGTCCCGCCGTTAGCATCGTTCTCATAGTAAGACACTAACTCTAAAGGTGATTCAATCTTTGATTATCTAGCAAGTACCAGTCTTGAAGACTGTATCAGAACTAGCGGCCCTTCTTTCATTAATTAAAAACTCCAAGAAGTTCTTGGAGGCACTCTTTTCTCCAATTACAAAGCCTCGGGTGAACCATTTTACTCTGACCACTGACATAAAGAGTTCGAGCAAGCAAGCAAGAAGAGGTGTTCTTCCACGCTGGCAAAACCACTGCGTAAGCTTTTTCATCAATCCTACTCTTTAGGACTCTTTCCGAGCACATGGAAAACAGCATTTGTCCAGCCCGTCCCTAAAAAAGGCAAATCTTCCTCTGTCTCCTCCTACAGACCCAATGCACTTACGTCCCCTCTTTCCAAGGTCATGGAAACGCTGATAAATAGTCAGCTCATAAAATATCTCGAAACACGAAAACTTCTTAATGACCGCCAATATGGTTTTCGTAGCAACAGATCCACTGGTGATTTGATGGCATGTCTCACCGAAAAGTGGAACCAAAGCGTACATCAATCTGGCGAAAGCAAGATAGCTGCACTTGATATATCCAGGGCATTTGACAGAGTTTGGCATCAGGCTCTTTTGTCGAAGATGCGTGCTTTTGGGTTCGATGACTCTCTTCTTCAATGGATTATAAATTACCTTTCGAAACGTTCAATTCAAGTTGTCTTGGACGGTTTCAAGTTTGATATTCACAAAATAAATGCTGGTGTGCCCCAGGGCTCCGTTCTCTCTCCGACACTCTTTTTAATTTTCATCAATGATCTCTTGTCTGCTACTTCTAATCCAATATATTCCTTTGCTGACGACAGTACTCTCTGCTTTTCATATTCGTTACCGGACTTACGTCCCTGCTCTTCGGCTGTAGAACGGGAACGGCAGCGAATGTTAAGCTCATTAAATTCCGATATTAACAGCATAACCAATTAGGGAACTATCAACCGAGCGGAATTTAATGCGTCCAAAACTCAATGCTGTCTGCTGTCATTAAAGTGAAATCCAAATACCCAGCCATTGACCATGAATGGCACTTACATCGTCGAAATCGAAAAACTTTCCATTCTCGGTATGTGTACCAGTAACAACTTACGTTGGAATGACCACATATTCGATGTCGCCAAAAATGCAGCGAAATGTCTAGGTTTCCTCAAGCGATGTAAGAAATATTTCATCCCCTCTGATCTGGCCTCAATATATAAGGCATTCATCCACCCAAAATTGGAGTACAATGCCCAGATCTGGTCCTAAAATATCTCTGCACCTACTTGATAGGATTCAAAACCGTGCGATAAAACTCATTGGTGATACTAATATCAGTCAATCAATTGACACCCTAGAACACCGACGTAATGTCTCCTGCCGATCCATGTTACAAAACGGCGCAAAAACTCCTCCATATTGCGATTAAACAATGCCAAACCTTCCTGTGAAGTTGTTACACGATTGCGTTTGTGGTCGACTGTGAGCAAACGCGGCACCCATCTTGCGGAAAGCTTTCTCATGCCCAAGTGATTATTCAAAATTGAAACCACTGAGCCATGCGAGATCCCTACGGCTTCCACAATCTCTCGCACTTTCAATCTTCGGTCGGCCAACACCATATCGTGAATTTTTTCGATTGTTTCGGGTGTAGAGACCTCAACTGGGCGTTCAGGACGTTCGGCATCTCACTTTGTTTTATCGCTATTTCCACCACCAGTGCTCCAGTGAAATCGCCAGTAGCATTCCGCCCATGCAAACTTCCAACCGTAACACCCGTCTCGCTAGGCCCATTTTCGGACGTACTCTAAAATATTCGTGATTCATTCCTAAGCCGCACAACTCGCTTATGGAATGCCCTGCCGATCTCTGTATTTCCTGGTCGTTATAACTTACAAACATTTAAAACCAATGTACACCGGTACCTGTCTTTTCTTCCTCCCTAAATTTCCTTCGCTCGCGCTGTGTACGAACATTTGAAGGGTACAAAAACCCCTTGAGCGCACGCCGATTATAGAAAAAAAGTGTCGTTATAACCCATCCGCAATCGTCGGACGACGAACTGGGATGATTTGGAATTCACCGTCTAATGTGCCAGGTAGAGCTTGACGAACTTAAGAAATTTTCTCTCCAAATCTTGCTTCTACCTTATCTTGTCCTGTAGCAAGTCGGACGCCAGCAGTGGTTGACCACAGATATGCAATGACAGCGCTACAACAGGTAGGGAGGTCTTTAATTGTGTAAAATTATCTAGGTTAGAACGACATTGGCAAGCCTCCTAGGCATCCTTAAGGATCTATTATACAAACGCGGAGTAAGGAAGAGCCAATGAGTTTTGTCATAGTTTCCTCGAAATGGTTACCGGCGCATGGTAAGTTCTGCCTCAAACGCCACGACTCTCGAGCGTACTTAAGCACCTGTATGCTACCTAGGGTAACTTGGGGAAGAATTCTTGGATCTGCTTATGAACTCCAGCTGCAGTTCAGCATCTCAATTAAATCTATTTCTAATCTAACCACCTACAGATCAAATTGGGCATAGTCTGGGAGAAAAAGACAACGTTTGCAGCTCCGATCCGTTTAAAGACCGGAATTCGATGGTATCTTTCCGCACACCTACAGAACGCTTTTCAGAATGTCAGTGACACAGGGTAATGCAATCTTATAGTTACGAAGTAACTTGGATACGGGCAAAGACAACGAAATGCAAGTGGAATGGTAAGTCCCTTAATAGGCCAGCTAAACAACTGGCGGAGGCCCTGAACTGCTGCAAAGATGATAAAAAATTGCGACATCTACTACGGCGATTGTTATCGACGGCAAAAGCAACGAATATTGTCGTTAAAGGCAAACTTGTGCAAGACGTCTTGAGTTTCCATCATGTGAACGAGCGCCTTGTAAAAATTCGTATTAAGGGTAATCTTGCCAACATTAACCTTAAATACGCGCACGCCCCTACAGAGAAAGATGACGACACCAAAAATAGCTTCTACGAGCTCCTGGACCCTTTCACCTGTGTTGAATTGTAGAATTGTAGGGCCGGCAAATTCGCCAAAACTGAAACCACTCTACCTATTCTACCGGAGAAGAATAGGATCGGCATACCAATCGCCACATGCAAATTAATGTTAAAGTTGGATGCTAACAAAAGAACAAACTTTAGGTCGAGCGTTGGATCAAACAGATCAGACCAAAACTGGATCTGAATCGCTCTAAGAGTTTGATCTTTCAAAATAGGAAACATCTCAGAGCTATCATAGGTGACACCACCGAACACTGCCTTATTGGCAAGATGCAAAAAGGCTTGGCGTCTTTACAAGAGGAGGAAACAATCCTCCACCTACTCTATACATTCTCTGCTGTCTCCAAAAGAAGGAAACTCCACTTAGGGGCTTTCTTCTACAATGACTTAAGCGATCTAAACAATATAGACGTCAACAATCTCCTACATCATATCTTCAAATTGGTTCTGAGTAGGAGGATCACAGATCTACCTGTCATCACAATGTGCTAATCGACCTAAGTGGGTTGGTCTCTCCAAAAGCCACTCTTACCTAACTTAACCTTGGAAGAAAAGGCCGCTTTGGTAGTGTTGTCGGAAGGTATGGCCTGCATGACACCGCCTCTGATAGTGGATTCAGGCTAATCGATTTCGCCGCGGAGCGAAACACGCGATCCCCGCATCTTAATATTCATAAGAGGACTTGGAGAACTTCTGACCTATCAACCGTCAAGCAGATTGACCACATTGTGATCGACGAAAGGCACTCCGCTATTATCAATTCCATCATTGCGGATGTCTGAACGGTCCGAGGTGTCAACATCAACTCGAACAATTACCTTCTTGTAGCCGACGTACGGCTGCGGATATCCCGAACATCGCATAGGCAAGCTAATACTGTAAGGAAGTCGGCCGGCTACAATAGCAGGAGATCGCCAAATCCTTTTCCGATCGAGTCTCCCGCCCGCGTCAAGCATTGAATACCAGTGGCAACATTGCCAAAAAGCGATCAAAGATTCCGCCTCCGGTGTGCGGTGTGTACATTTCAACATGGACGATGTAGACCAACAATTCCGTCCACCCGACCTGGATGAAGTGAAGACAGCCATATCTAAGCTTAAGTTCAACAAAGCCGCTGGAGCGGGCGGCCTGATTGCCGTGCTCTTCAAAGCTGCAACCGATGACTTGATAAGGAGCATATACCAAGCCCGATGAATGGAACCTCAGCATTGCTTGCCCGATCCTCAAGAAAGGAGACCTTCTGAACTGTGTCAACTACAGAGGCGTCAGCCTTCTTACGAATAACATCGCCTTCAAGATCCTATCTGTCGCAATTTGTGAACGACTGAAGCCGTTTGTCAACTACCTGATTGGTCCATGTCAGTGCGGCTTTAGGCCAAGAAACTCTACCATCGACCAAATAATCACCCATGAGCTCCAAATCGATATGCACCACCTTTTAAGGCCGCGTATGGCAGCATCTATAGAGACGAACTACACAGAGCAATGCCTAGTTTTGGCATTCCTGACAAACTCGTCCGTTTGTGCAGGATGACGATGTTGAACGCACGCTATTCCATCAAGGTCGATAAGGAGCTCACCGAGACCTTTGATGTCAAAAAAAGATTTAGACAAGGCGATGCGGCTTTTTAGCATCATTCGTAAAAGAATTTTGCAAAACTCACACGCCAACACAAGAGGCACAATCTCCGTCCAATTACTCGCTTACACCGACGATATTGGCATAATCGAAAGAAAGCAGCGTGATGTCAGTGACGCTTCCCCGAGTAACGAGATGGAAGCGGTGAAGAAACCCCTCTTCGGTCAATGAGGGGAACACCAATTATATGCTGTCAACAAGAAAGGACACCCAAAACCGATGTCTCGGACAGTACGTCACCCTCAACAGATATAACTGTGAGGCAGTTAAGGACTTTGTCTACCTAGGCACAGCTATTAATTTTCAGAGAACGACACCACTGCTGAGACCAAACGAAGAAAAACTCGTGTCAATCACTGCTTCTTTGGGGTAAGAAGGCGATTGACTAACCAGCAAACAGCGAGTCCCGCTCTATGGCGCAGAAGTATGGACTTTAACAAATGTGCTCTTGGGTGCTTTGAGAGGAAAATTCTCCGGGTGATTTTCGGTCCGTCTACATAGACGGTGAATGGAGGAGTAGATACAATGACGAATGCTGTTTGGGCTCTACAGCTACATCGACTTAGCGAGAAGAGTGACGGTCCATCAACTGAGATAGCTGGATCATGTAGAGCGGGTGAACAGCAATGCTTCGATCCGAAAAGTCTTCGAATCTGCCTCAGAAGGACAACGCAGTAGACGAAGACTGCAACACAGGTAGCGCACGCAAGTGGAAGAGGACCTCCATTAAGCTGGCTGGAGACGCTTGCTGGTTGAGGCCCAAGTCCATACCGGAATGTAGCGCCACCTTAATTAAGTAAATAAGTGACGTCTGAGTAACGCTCGGTACAATACCCACTGGTTGGTTTGCGGTGACTTTAGTTTTCATGTCCAAGGCAGATAAAACCTCTCATATGCTCCAGAAGGATCTCAGATCTATCAGACGCTCAAGAGATTCCTCATTCTTGACTCAAGCGCAGTCTCAATTATAAAAGTCAATCGAACTGACAGCGTCTAATCAGGCGTCTGCGGATCCAATGTGTCTTAGATGCTGGGCCATGTTAAATGAATGCATGCCACAGGTTCGGTCCAAATAGTTTCACTCTGAAGGACGGCACAGTACATAGAGGACGACGATACCTAAGGTGGCGCACGGAAATTGAGGCAACTGGCAAGAGATCGAGCTGGTTCCCTGCCAAACAACCGTCACATAGGATATTTTGGATTTTATCGTACTCCTGTAAGTACAAAGACGTATCCAAACCGCAAGGTCCTTTATGATGCCAAAAAGCCGAAAGTCCCTTATAGAAATTTGGCGCGAAATGCTTACTCCAAAGAAGTGACACCTTTGAGATGGGTCAGACTAGTCTGCTTCCTCCTATTCTTAATGAGAAGATCCACTTTCTTAGCGTACCATTCGTCGACAATGTTAGGGGTTGCACTAAGTTCTCGCTGTTTGTCAATAGATGGCTCGATTTTGACATATCCAAAACGTCGTGAACCAAGCTTAGACATGTGGTAAACAAACCGTTTTGGCACATTAGTGATTTTCTTTTGGCGCCATATACTTTTGGTTGTGTCAAAATGTCTGATTTTGTGTCAGATATTCGTCTTTTGCGGGAAGTGTTGATTTTCTTGTTTCATTCGATGAAAACGGCGGCTGAAGCGCATCGAGAGCTCCAAAAGGTTTACGGAGATGCCGCTCTAAGTTAAACAACGTGCCTTGATTGGTTCTGTCGCTTCAAAGACGGTGATTTCGATCTTGACGACCCTCCCCGTGAGCAAAAGCCAAACTCCTTCGAAGATGCTGAATTGGAGGCATTGCTCGATGAGGATCCGTACCAAACGCAAGAAGAGCTTGCTTCAGCATTAGGAGTTACCCGCCCAGCTATTTCCAAGCGATTGCATGCGTTGGGAATGATTCAAAAACAACAAGGAACTTGGGTTCCTTATGATTTGAAGCCAAAGGACTTCAAGGGTTTTTTCATCGCATCGTGACGGGTGATAAAAAATGGATTCATTACAGCAACTCAAAGAGAGGAAAATTATGGGGACTGCCCGGTCATGCTTCTACGTCGTCGGCTCGGTCGAATATTCACGCTACGGAGGTTATGCTGTGTATTTTGTGCGACCAGGGCGAAGTTATTTATTATGAACTGTTAAAACCCAACGAAACCATCACTGAGGAACGGTATGGGCTTCAATTGATGGGATTGAGGCGAGCACTGTGCGAAAAACGGCCACAATACGAGCACGGGCACGAAAAAGTGATTTTACAGTATGACAACGCCCGGCTTCACGTTGCCAAACCCGTTAAAACCTACCTGAAACGCTCAAATGGGAAGTCCTACCCCACCCGCCATATTCCCTAGATATTACGGTATTCGAGCTCTGCCAGAAAGATGAGAAAAAGTAGTAGCTAGCGATGGGCAATACTTTGATGCTTTAACAAAGATTGCGTCCCGATCAGATCGGTTCTAAATCTGTTTAAGATAGCTCAATAAAGACTAACAAGAGTTCTGCCACGTGTTTTATTTAAAATTATCAAATGGAGCTTCAAACGCGTGCTGACTACCGCAGCCACATTACAAAAATAGTGAACGGAGCCAAAGAATATGTGGCAAAATATCTGTAAGAGATACTGAAGAGGAAGAAGAACTTGCAGCTCTTTTACAGCGCCTCATTGTAGCCAAGGAAAGGTTATCGACTGGTGATAAGGATATCCGGACGAAAAATCCGAAAAAAAGGGCAGATCGTGCGATTATTACGGGTTCAAGACTGCCTGAGCCCTCGTCAGGACGATTCCAATTTATCGCGTACAGTAGCACCAACGAATTCACGATGCGTTAACTTGCCTAAATGAAAATTGAAAAAAAATTGTCTGGGGAACATCAAGAACGAATTGCTTTGTCGGAAGATGTCGGGATGTCGGAAACGTAGCCAAAAACTATATCCGGGTTCATTCCCACTGATGGGGCTATCTCTCTCCTCCAGGAAGAATTTGGCGACAAGGAAAAACTGATTGATGTTAGCTCTTGCAAACGGCACGAGTGTTGGCCTCATCGCCGGTGGAATTGGATCGAAAAAATCCCTATTTGTCCGTATAATGATTGATGGTGGCAACCAACGGAAGCAGTTGCAGATAAACTCAATTTGTCTGTGAATGGTAGTGTTAGTCATTGCATTCGGTAATAAAGAAGTCTCCAGTTGCAAGGAGTGGGATACAGTAAAAATGTGTATAAAGAGTCAATCTGATAGCTGTTCAGTGGTGGTACCTAATCGCAGTGGTGGTACCTGAAATCCGTCCCGAAAATTATGGTCCCCAACTATGTAAATCGGCTTGGCGGCCTCAATTGCAACCGAACTTTTCCAAGAAGAAGGATTAAGATCACTACAAAAAAGGACCAAACTTAAAACTAACATTACGATGACTTAAAAACTACGCTAACGGCAAGGAGTCAAGGAGCTTGGGAGAAGGAATTTCGAATACTGGCTTTGCTGATGTTGAAGTCGAACCCATTAACCATGTTGTTCGCAGTTCGCAGGAGTCTGGTCAAAGGTTTGTTACAGCCGTAGTCGGTTCGGTGAAAGTTGATGTGGAAGAGGGGTGCAGATCTAAGGTTGCGTAATGGATACCATTTAGAGCGTGGTAGGGCAGTCAATACAACCAGGGACTAGTTGATGAATAAAGAGTACATCAGCAATTTCTCGATGTTTTGTGAGGGACTGAAGATTTACTAGCTTTAAACAATCGCTGTACGGAGGCAAGTTATAGACAGCTGCCTAAGGTAGACCCCGTAATGCAAGTCGAGTGAATCTGCGTTGAATAGCTTCAATAGCAAGCCTAGAGTGGCTTTGGTAGTAAGGGGACCAAACTTGGCCTAGCATATTCCAGTAAGGTGACAGGGTGTATTAATTCAATGCCGATGAAGTGGGGCCTTGTTGGTGATGGCACATGTTTACGCGAATAAGTTATAAAGGGTGTCCAGATACCAATGATAGTTTTTCCAATTGTTATGTTTCAGCAGCTGTCGAAGTTGCCAAAGATATCCAGCCATCAAAATATCGAGTAAAGTTTGCCATTTTACCATGCACTGTGTTACGCTTGCCAAACGTGCGAAAACTATTGAAAAATATCGAAATTCCGGTTCAGCTGTAAATACGAACGTGAATTTCGTCGTGTGGTCGGTCGTCAAGTCTTCAGTGTGCAGGCCATTATTCGTACCGTGGAAAAGTTTGAGCGTGAGTACACTCTTTTGGATCTTAAGCCACCAACCAGACTGAGATTGGTGCGAAATAAAGAAAACGTAGCCGCCGTAGCTGAATTGGACATCGGCAGAGTCAACCCGGCTTATTTTGCCGTTAGATTTGGGTCTAAATCCGTATAAAATTGTGCCAATGTAAGAATTGAAGCCGGACGACCATAGACAACACATTATTCGTTCTGTATCCCCTTGTGGGTCCTAGGGCCATCGAGTGCGGTTTCTGGAAATGTGATTCACCTCTCCCCAACGTTTTCCTAGTTGCCGTGATTCCTTCTCAACTGTTCTGCGCTACGTACTCCTAGGACCGCCGCGCATCCTACCGTCCTGAGTAAGCGGGTTCCATTGCATCGCTTGGTTAGCTATGGACCTGTCACCCTTTCGGAGAGTGTGACCAATCCATTGCCACTTTCGTCACCGTATGGTTGTGCCTATAGTTCATGGTCCGTTCCCAGATAAAGCTGTTCGTTAGAGATATAGCTTGGCCAGAATATCCTTAAGATGTAGCGTGGTCACCCTCACACACAGTGAGTTCGTAAATTGGGCGCTGGAAATGTTGACCTGGGATCCGGATTTCGGTCCAAAAATCACCTCCTCGGACGAGGCCTATTTTTGGCTAAGCGGCTATGTCAACAGGCAAAATTGTCGTTGTAGGAGCGAACACATTCCACAAGTATTCGGCCAAGCATCAATGCATCCATAAAGATTGACTGTTTGGTGCGGTTTATAGCATGGCGGCATCAGTAACATCCAACTGTCAAAATCTTAAGAAGGGTTTGTCATTTTATCGTGGATAGTTTTCCGACTCTTTTGGATCATAAGCCATCGACCAGACAGAGATTGAAGAAAACATAGCCGCCGTAGCGGCCAGTGTCGAAGAAGACCCAGAAATGTCGATTCGGCGACGATCAACTGACTCGCCAGAGAGTCAACCCGGCTTATTTTGCGGTTCGATTTGGGCCTACATCCGTATAAGATTGTGTTAACGCAAGAATTGAAGACAGACGACTGTAGACAACACAGTGAGTTTGCTAATTGGGCGCTGGAAATGTTGGCCGGCGATCTGGATTTTGGCCAAAAAATCGTCTTCTCGGACAAGGCCCATTGCTCAGCGACTATGTCAACAACCAAATTGTCATTATTGGGGCGAACACAATCCACAAGTTTTTTCAAATTTTTTATTTTTTATAATAACCGCGCGCTCAAGGGTTTTTTGTATCCGTAAAATGCTTGTACACAGCGCGGGCGAAGGAAATTTAGGGAGGAGTTTTACATAGCTACCTGCCGTGAGGGCTTAAGCCTACGGTGCGTCTTCGCACAAGATATCAAAACAATGTGTTGATAAGCGCCCTTCGGGTAGCACAAGTACTACCACCAGTACCAGATTCGAAGTCATGTGTAAGGTCCGAACTTCCCCTTTGGTGAAGGGTCGAGGCCTATCTAATACCTCAGCCATTCTGTGGGTCATAGCACCCGGTTGCAATGCAACTCCACATCGAGCAGACCAATTGGTTCTATAGCAATCCCATGGTTTAGCGCAGGTCGTAGTACACTACACATATGCTAAGCCATGAGATGTCCGAGCACCATTAGTTCTGTTCTCCCCGCGATTTTGGGTACAAACCTACAGCCACCACGAAACTCCCACAAGGGGGCCAAATCCTAGTTCAGGCCGGAACCATAGTTTCGGGGGCTCCTGACCTCCCGTGGTACCAGAATATAGCTTCCGGTCGAGCTTCGCAACCTTGAGGTCACTTGCAGTTGGGCACCTCACTGCCCAGGACTGGCGGCCTTCTCAACAATTTGTACAAATGAATTTATGATACACCCGCTAGCTGCCTACTGCGTCTTCTATAAAATACCTCTTTTGCAAAACTACGGGTTCTTTCAAACCGTACGGTATCAGTGATAATTCCACTGATATCGTAGGCCTCACCATTAAATATGATGCCCATAGCCTACAAGTCCGTAATGTCTGCGTAATTGGGACACTCACATAGGACATGAACTCAGTCCTCATAGGTGGCTCTACACAAGCAGCTCGCAACCCCGCTAAGCCCTCTGTTATGCAAGAATGCATTAAGAGAGCCATGCCCGGTCAACAAAAAGCCCAAGCCGCATGGTTAGCACATCCCTTAGGAAGCCGTACGTAACCCTGCTAGCATCCCATCTAGATAGAACACATGCATGTAGAAAGGTTTTACGCTGCTTCAGGGATAGGCCATCCACTTCTTCCGGGGAAACTCAATCTCGCCTATTTAGAGGGAGACCTTTTCTGATCTTGAAAGCAATACCACGACGTATCACTTCCAGATCCAGAGGTGGCACTCCTAGCAACACCTGCACTGCCTCTGTGGAGACAGCGTGGCAAACAGGTAAACACCCAAGTAATGCGACTCTTTGGCAAGACAAGATCCGCTTACGACCATCTAGAGTCATAACCCTGTCGTACCATACCGATGCTCCATATGTTGCACAAGCAACAAAAAGGCCATCGTATATGACACGGACAGAGCGCCTGTTGAGTCTCCAGTCGGATCGCAAAATGCGCCTTACCTGGCCTACAGCACTCAGCATGAGTTGTCTGATTCGAACCAGGTGAGGCATGAAGTTCATACACTCACCCAACGTTATGCCCAGATATGTGACCTCAGTCAGACATCTAATGCTAACGCCATTCAAATGTATCGCAGGAGCCCGACTTCTTGTATTCAATTTGCATTTGAGCTCCATTGAAACAGTCTTATCCTGCGACACACTTACCCCAACGCTTTCTCTCCATTCAGCAACGACTGCTAGAGCTCTTTCTCCTAATACCTCGATTTGGACCCTGGACTGGATGAGGAGCAGGTCATCTGCGTAGGCGCAGCGGAAGAAAGGACAGGTGCCGATGCACATTGTTTTCAAATGTTTGTAAGTTATAACGACCAGGAAACACAGAGATCGGCAGGGCACTCCATAAGTACGGCCGAAAATGGGCTTGAGGGTATACTGATGGCAATTCATAGCGAGACGGGTGTTACGGTTGAAAGTTTGAATGGGTGGAATGCTACTGGCGATTTTAATGGAGCACTGGTGGTGGAAATAGCGTTAAAACAGAGTGAGACAGGAGACATTACGTCGGAGTTCGAGGGCGTCCATTGTTTGACTGATATTAGTATCACCTATGAGTTTTATCGCACGGTTTTGGATTCTATCTAGCAGGTGCAGGGATGTTTTGGGCGCACCCGAGCAGATGCCTTATATATTGAGGCCAGATCAGAGGGGGTAAAGTCCGGGAACGAATATGAAAAGCAGAGAGTATTGTCGTCAGCAAAGGAGTATATTGGATTAGAGCTAGCAGACAAGAGATCGTTGATGAAAATTAAAAAGAGTGTCGGAGACGGAACGGAGCCCTGAGGCACTTCAGCATTTATTTTGTGAATATCAGACTTGAAACCGTCCAAAACAACTTGAATTGAACGATCCGAAAGGTAATTTCTAATCCATTGAAGGAGAGAGTCATAGATCCCAAAAGCACGCATTTTCGGCAAAAGAGCCTGATGCTAAACTCTGTCAAATGCCTTAGAAATATCAAGTGCAACTATCTTGCTTTCGCCAGATTAATGTGCGCTTTGGTTCCACTTTTCGGTGAGACATGCTATCAGATCACCTGTGCACCTTTTGCTACGAAAACCATATTGGCGATCGTTGAGAAGTTTTCGTGTTTCGAGATATTTCATGAGCTGACGGTTTATCAGCGTTTCCATGAACTTGGAAAGAAGGGATGTAAGTACAATGGACCTGTAGGAGGATAGAGAGGAAGATTCGCCTTTTTTAGGGACGGCCTGGACAAATGCTGTTGCTCGGAAAGAGTCCTAAAGAGTAGAATGAATGAAAAAGCTTACGCAGTGATTTTGCCAGCGAGGAAGGGGAGATATGCCATCTGGACCTGCGGATTTGTGGATGCTAAGATCTTTAAGTACTCTTGCTACTACACGAGTGCGAAAGTGGATTCGTCCCATTGAAGATTTGACGCACTCAAGTAAGCGGCCACAAAGCACAATTTGGGAGTGTTGAGCTAGCCGCAAAATGTGCAACAAGCAGATTGGCCTTGTCCCAAAGAGCTGACAGCTGGAATATTATTGCAAATGAGCGTCGGGATGGAGGATGAGGCAGAATTTCTAATGTTTTTGACGAATGACCAAAAATTGTTACTGCCTTTGGGACATTGTAGAATTTTTTGCCTCAGTTTTTGGTCGTATTGAAATTTTACGCGCTGTCGGTCTGGTAGGACCGCAAAAAACATTTCTCTAACCCTGACAGCCTCTTTATGATATGCCAGGTTTTAACTTGCTTCATTTTGATTCAAGCTATAGCCCCCCCCTCGGAAGAGGTATTATTGTAAAATATAAAAACCCCTGGTGAAACCTATGCGGGACAAAGAGGGAATCATTCTTTTTGTGTAAGCGTAGAAGAAATCAAAGCGTTTCTTGGTATCTTATTGCTCACGAAATTGGTTCGAAGATATTCTCCGATATTTGCACATGGCAGACACCACGAAGGTTGATTTGAGTGATCGGTTATCGAAAATCCGACCCAGAAATTGGGTCATAGTGGTCTTCGAAGGATCGACGAAAGCATGATTCCCTACTATGGCCATCTTGGACTAAAACAATTCATACGCAGTAAACGAGTTAGGTTCAGTTTCAAGTTATGGGCTTTGACGGATAACAATACGAGTACTTCACGCAGAACCTTACTGTGGATCTTCAACAAAAATTGAAACCCAGGGATTTGGACAGGTTGGAGATGTGGATTTGCGCCAGGAACACAACTTTTGTTTGATAATATGTCTGCAAGTGTCAATTTACTGGAAGAACTTTTAAAGCGTGGCATTGGTGGAGCTGGAACTTGGACAGAAAATCAGATCTACAAAAATATGAATTTTCAATCAAAAAAAAGTATTCCGCAAGCTGGAGAAAGGCGCTTACTCTACATCCTCAAGAAATAAACTTCTGGCAGTTAGATGGATGGATATCGCTGTTGTTGCTGTATTGACGAACTGCATTCCGCTAGAGCCAATAAAAACTGCAATGAGGTACTCCAGGCAAAAAAACAAAGCAAGTTGGGTGGCGTCGATCTTTGTGATCAATTTTTGGAAGCCTGGCTGCTTTTCCGAAGATCAGGTCACAGGTTTCCGCTCTTGTAATTTAGAAGACAATGCGTTCTTTTTCTTTGCTAGTCATTTGCAAGGGATTAGTCAAGTGTAGGACCGTCGAGTTCTTCGAGTGCAACAACGGTGTTACAGAGCTTACGGCTTGATGGGAGAGTGTTTTTTTTTAGAGGTTTGGTTTTTAAACTGGCAACACTGTTTCAACAGATTGTCAATTTGACAGTTGAAAGTTGATTTGTGGTTAGTAAGTCTTGCCATTTTACGATGAATAGATTAACGGTGCAAATTATGCAAACTTATTTTGAAAACCATGGTTCGGTACGCCAAACATATCGTGCGTTACGTCCATTTTACGGTCAACATAATCGCCCATCTGAGCAAGTTACTCGGAACACGATGAATCGTATTCGCATTACGTACACTCTAGTAGATAATACGCATCCCCAAAGACGACAACTAGTGCGAACAGAAGAAGTTATTGCCGTTGTGGAGCGCAGTGTTGAGGAGAATCCGAATGAGTCGATTCGCCGTCGTGCACAGCAATTGGAGCTATGTCCATCCACTTTGTGGAAGGTTTTACGGAAAGATCTTGACTTGAAAACTTATAAGATCCAGCTTGTGCAAAAGTTTAAGCCGCGTGACCATTATACGCGTCGTAGGTTCGGTGAATGGGCCAAACATCTGATTCAGCTTGATCCTCATTTTCAACGCAAAATTTTGTTCTCCGATGAGGCCCATTTTTGGTTAAATGGACATGTAAACAAGCAAAATTGCCGAATTTAGAGTGGAGAAAACCCAGAACTCACTGTTTTCGTCCTTTATGGGCTGGTGGAATCATCGGCCCATATTTCCTTAAGGACGATGCTGGCCAGAATATTACCGTCAATGGAGAGCGCTATAGAAACATGATTTCTGACTTCTTCGTGCCTCAGTTGAATGGCGGCCCCCGCCCAATTATCAAGGCTTCGCCCATCAATGACGTTGTCTAATAAAAAGCGGGGGTAGATTATTCTATAACTGGTCTTATCGAAAACATCCTCCGATTTATTGCATGAATGGATGCTACGATTTGACCAGTTACAAGTTGCCGGTCATAGGTCTTGTTGGTGGCTTGACCACCGGTAGTCCATACCAGGACTTAAATCACGGTACCATGGGAGTCAGCAGCCCCCCGGATTTCGATCCGTGCCTGACTTGTTAGAGGTAGGCCCCCTTATGGGAGCGTCATGGTGGCTGTAGTTTAAACCCAAATCGCGGGTACGGGTTTCCTTTTTGGTTTAACCCATTGTAGAGTTGCAAATGAAGTATTGGGTGCTGCGACCCAGCAGCAAGAGGTTTTAGGTCGGCCTCGACTCATACCAAGGGTGGAACTTTTGCCTCCAACACAGTTCCGAATTGGTATCAAAATTTTTGTGGCGAGCGATGGCAAGGTGTATCCTTGCTCCGTATGGGTGTATGGGCACCTCGTAAACATTAAGTCTTACGGCAGGAGGTTTACGTTAAAAATCCAGGTACGTTCTCAGATGAATGGCATTGGCGTCACAAACCTTTGGTTTCAACAAGCCACACGGCGCGACACCATCAATTTATTTTGGGAAACATTTGCTGAGCGCATAATTTCACGTAATGGACCTGTGAACTGGCCTCCACGATCCTGTGATCTCACACCTTTAGATTACTTTCTTTGGGGGTATGTGGAGTCTCACTAGTCTATGATGAGACGTCGGAGGATTTGGAAGTCAACATTCGCCGTGTTATTGCTGATATACGGCCCAGGGTTGCTCGATAAGTTTGTCGAAAATTGGACTTTACGAATGCGCCTCATTCGAGCTAGCTGTGGTGCGCATATGCCCGATATCATATGTAAACACTAATGGCATAAGATTATCTATTAAACGAAGCTAATATCTAATAAGAAATTGACATAAGTTTCAAGTGATTTATTTCACATTGAATTTGTATACCTCTTAAAAAAACACGCTTTATTGTAACTTAAGTTGCCACCCAAAACCACCCACTCAAAATTAAAAAATTAATATTTTTGAAACTTCCAAAACAAAAGTCGTCTCTTAAGGTATTAGAACAAAGTTTTGAAAATTTTGTTTCAATACTCGTTGAAAATAGTTTCGGTCATGGATGTAAGGACCATCAAACCATCATCAAACCCCACACATCGGCTAGATTCCCAAGAATCCAAGTAACATAATGCTGCCATAATGCGCTTATTCAGTCGTCAAACTCACCAGTCGGAACCTCTCATCTTACGTCTACCTACACACCTTCGGTTGGATCACCCTTTTTAAAAATACGATGACCCGCAACCTCATTTCTTATTTAAACAACTGATGTCATTGTTCAACTAGATACATTCTTTTGTATCTGTGTATCTGTGTATCTGTGGATCTGTGACAATCAAAAACAACAACAATCGTCCCACAACTTAATTTTAAGTCCAAACTACACAATAACAACAACTCAGCAAAACACTATGGAAAATCCAATTAGCAGAATACATTTTCCCACTACTGTAGCACTGTAGCACTGTAGCATCCCCAGCCCAACCCAGCCCAGCATGAGCATGACATTCACTTTACTTAACTCGTACGTGTTATATTTGCTCTTCAACAAAACGAACAAAACGAACAAAACGAACAAATAACGAAAAACGAAGAAGAAAAAAACGAACAGAGCGCCTGACAGACAAAGAGGCAATAAAACCAAAAAAAAAGAAAAAAAAAAATGAGAAAGAACCGGCTACAACCACCAAAGGTACCCCATGTACCATACCATACATACCTACTCCTCGTATCTATAAGAAACGGTAGGCGAAGAAGAACACACGTAGTTCACAAGTTCACAATAAATAATTAAATAAGTATAGTTGTCGAGTGTATCTAACAAGTGCTACATGATGTATCTGCTATCTGTCGTCTAATGTCTATCCTCGCAATTTTTTTCCCTCATCATCCCGACTCCCGACTGCCGTCTTTGAGTTGTTTTTTGTTTTTTTTTTTTCTATTTTGCCTTTATGGGCACCCTCTTTCAATTCCAGTTTTTCGCTTATCTCTGTTAATTGTTTCTCACTACACAATGTAGACGAGTACACAAAAGCAGAGTGCTCTCCAACTCCAATTCCAGCAACAGCAACAGCAGCAGCAGCAGCAGCTTCTGGTAGCTGCTAGCTCATGGATTTCTATTTGTGTCTCTGTACGAGTACGACGAGTATGTATACTTGAAGGCTCCTTCTACCACCACGATAGGCAAAAGATACCCATCATTGGCATCGGTGGCAGGGGGACTCGGACGATTTTTTCCCTCTTTGTTCGACGAATATTATTCTTTCGGCGAGCAAATATTATCACAACATAAAGTCAGATAACCGCCAAATTGAAGAGAAGATAATAAGCGCGCCAGCAAGATACCCTCACACCGAAACCAAAATGAAAACATCTCAACAACAGTGTTACCGCGGAGCAGAAATAATTGGATGTTTGTTGTTAAATTCGCTACTTTCGTTCAAAGTTTACGAGATAAAATGAAGTAGCTGCTCGGTGACATTTAATTTTCTCTGAAATAAAAAGTAGAGGTGACTAAACGCACCCTTGAGGGATGCCATATCGACTAGAGGATGCGGTTCCGTTTGACTGGCGGTCATTTTATCACAGCTTCCATAGTTTGTCTGAAGGACTTTTTTGAACCAATAAGATACTTCCAAGGGAAACAAGCTAGAGCACTGCCCTCCAGCTAAAATCTCATAGACACCCCTAATAGACCTCAGAGAAGATGTTTGTAGTCTTGGACTTCGAAATGGATGCTTTTGTAGGGCAGATTATCACCATTACCACGGACTTCTTTAAAGTTAATGTCATCAGCTTGCCTTTGGAGCTACTTCTACCCTCAGGTAAGCCTCCCTCACGTACTAATATCCGCATTCAGACATCCCCCTTTAGTAACGCGAGATTGGAACTTTTCCAAGCCGCGCCACCGTACAGTCCGGCGCATATACAGAAAAATTTTGGACGAAAATTGTGGCATAATTCAGACGATACAAGATTTTCAGAATATGGGCAAATCACAGGAATGCATTTCGTATCATGCAGCGTTACATCGTAGCTTGGTGTACTTGGAACGGTTGGCTGATCCGTCGATGAATATGGCTCAAATATTGCCGCCACCGCATGTATTGGCTTCACAGTCGCAAGGTCCCCCGCATGGCATGCTGGGTGGTCCGCAGGGCCCTCTTCCACAGGCAGGCGATCCGGGTATGCTTCCCCACGGGCATGGTGCTTCAGAACCGGGGGTACCATCACCTCAAAATAGCGCTCAATTGCCATATCCGAATGCCAATCAGCAGCCCCCGACATCGCATGCAAACATGCCGCAACCTAACTCACAGCAATCTCAGTCACCGGCTGGACAACCACAGCAGCAGCAACAACAGCCACAAGGAGGAAGTGCTATACCACCTCCAGCCAGGGCCCAACAACAGCCCGGGAATGTTCCGTATCGTGGTCTTCCAGGACCTAGTCAAGAGCCACCTCCATCAACTCAGAACAACCATAGCAACCACCGCCGCAGTCGCAGTTCCGCGGAGGATATCAACAGCACGGCCACTATCCTGCATATCCGCCCCAAATGCAACCTTATCAACAATAGACTGGTTATCCAAGTGCTATGCCACCTTATGGGCCTCCAACTGAAGGATACCCGCCCAGCAGCTAGAGCTACCATCATGCTGGCATCACGCCGACATCTTCGACCGGCGGGCCGCTTCCACCAAATCATCCCTATACGAATACTTCGTAGCACCAAGGCCCGGTACCGGGATCAAATCCTCCTCCTCCTCCTCCTCCTCCTAATCAACAATCGCAACCGCCACCGCAGACGTACGGACCTCCGGCAAGAGCGCAGGCGCCACCAGGTCAATATCCTCCGCAGAATGCCGGCGGTCCACCGCCACCCATGGGCTATAGGTATGGTGCCCCAAATGCTGGTCCGAACTACAGTCAAGCTGCTCAGCCACAGATCCAGCCACCTAGGCAACCTTGTTATCAACAAGCAGAAGCCGGGACTCAACCACTATATCCGCCGCAGCCACAACAACCGCCATATCAACAAGGTCCCGGCGGATATCCTCCATCTGCCCAGCAGCAACAACAGCAGCCAAATGCAATGGGACATCCACCATCATCACAACCAAATCAAGTAGCACCACAGCCACCATCAACCATTGGGGCACCGCAAAGTAGAGCAACCGGCAGTTCATATGGTTCCTCGCCCAGTCCAGGCCAGACACCACCACCCAATCAAGTTGTCACAGTCAATAACGGTCCGAATGGACCCTCATATGCTCCATCACAGACTCCAGTTTCGCAACCTCCCTCCTCCCACCCACCCACCAACACAACAACAACCGGCGTACTCATCGCCACCGTCCGCCGGTCCGTCGAGACCACCAACTCCTTACACTTAGCATCAACCGCCACCACAACAGCCTCCATCGCCAAATTCATCGGTCAATGCTCCGTCGAATGGAGTTGTAGTGCCAACTCAATATCAGCCACCACCTGGCGCTCAGACTTATGTTGCTCCGCCCACAGGGCAACCGCATGCACCACTCGGTCCCTGTGGTTACCCTGGTCATCATCATCAGCAAGGATATCCAACAATGCCTCAAGGACAGTATCCTCCATCGCAGGGATACCAAGGCAGTATCCTCCATCGCAGGGATACATTGTCCTACTCCGTGACTTGAAGCATAACTTCTTACTCGCGTCATCAGCGACGTCTTGGTTTACTCTTAAGACCCGGAGCTTTCTTATTTTTCATTTGTTTGTTTGTTCTAATTTGAGCCTAGTTAAGATAAAGATGCAGAACCTATTACAAAATGTATTTCAACGAATTTTATGCCTGTCGAATGGTCCGTTTCGGTACTCTGGCATGCCGACCATTCTCCAAGCAGAGGAACTGCGCACATTGAGTGAGAGCACTTTCGCGCATAAAGTTTTCGAGTCCTCTACACCTAATCAAAGTGCTCCGAACAACACAGATGTAGGTAGTGAGGAACTTGTCGACAATAAAAGAGAAGCTGGTCCACCTCCTCCAGGAGAGCCCCAACTTGTAAATTCGATACCAAACACCAGCAGCCAGAGCGCTTACTCTCCATCATACCTCCATTGCTGTATCACGATACCCCTGCTGGAGGACACTTTGGTTCAAATAAAACGTTCACCGAAATTAGATCTCGGTTCTATCGAGTGGGAGCCTGGCATTACTGCGCCCAAAGCGATACGTGTGCAGCAAAGCGAGAACCTCAAAGAAGAACAAAAGGAGAACTTCAAGTTTATATAGTCGGTGTAGCCGTCGACGTCTTAGGACCTTTACCGACAACAAAAAAGGGCCATAAATACGTGCTAGTACTGATGGACTTCTTCACGAAATGGGTGGAAATCTTTTCTTTAGCTGATCAAACCGCAGAAGCGGTAGCTAGAATATTGGTCAATGAAATGTTCTGCCGCTTCTAAGTGCCCTCAGAGCTACATTCCGATCAAGGCCGAAATTTCGAGTCCACGGTCTTTGAACAGGTGATGGAAATAATGGGAATACGGAAAACTCGCACCACGCCACTTCATCCCCAGTCCGACAGCCTTGTAGAACGGATGAACCGAACTGTAGTGAGCTACCTTACCAAATTTCTAGAAAAGAAGCAAGACAACTGACAATATGTTTCTCCGGCTATGGCCTAGATTATAGCTAGAACAAGCTTATATCGACTGAAGGCGCATCTTGATTTAACGTTTGGCATCGAATAGGCAGGCTTTCGAGCTGGATTCTCCGTCATCGACCACATGAACACTTTGTGGAACATCTTTGAACAACACTTCGGATATACTCGTACATCTCCACTTCACTTCCTGTTAATCGATTCCGAGAAGGCCTTCGACCACTTGGTAGAAGAGGTATACCAAAGGCTACCTATAGTGGCAGCAAATAGTGTGGCTTACACAACGGTGATGCGTCGCCGAAATTTAAATTTTACAGTGGAGTACCACAGGGTTGCATTCTTTTGCTTCTATTATTCCTTGTAGTAATCAGCGAAGCGATCATCAGCTGCAATTAGGCAGCTTTGTCTAGAGGAAACTGGGGCTGAAATCGACTATGCCATCATATCTTAAGCATCTCGATTAGGTAGTGACGTCTAACTGCTCTCATCCTGTATCCTGGAACTTCACCAGATGGCCCACAGTTTGGAGTCAAAGGCTCTAAGCAGAGTCTAACAACTCAAAGTTGAGAAATTAAGCAGCTTTCCGTATCTATCAAACGAGGTGGAACTGGATGTGGACAACAGTATTCGCAAACCACAGGGTCTTCCAATAGGGACTTCCGAATTTTGACAGTTGATAGCGGCCATATTGTTGAAGCTACATCTGTCAAATTGGCATTTATTCAATCTGTTTTGCCACACCGCCATGGACGGCCATAGCGTTTAACAACACGTGCAAATGGGTGTTCTATTCGGGTAACGCTCCGCGCGCTTCGGCCATTTTACGGTCGCCATAATCGTTCAACCGAGAGGTCTTTGAGTCCACTAGCTCAGTTAACGATAAACTAACACACGCACGTGGACGAAATGCAAGATCTGCCGAAAGCATCGCCGTTGTCCGTGAGAGTGTGTAGGAGAATGCGAGGTAGTCGATTTCGCGTCGCTCACAAGAATTCGGTCTTTCGCAGACTACAACTTGGCGAATTTTGCATCATGACTTGCGCCTGCATCCGTACAAAATTCAACTGACCCAGGAGCTGAAGGTAAACGACCATAGACAACGACAAGATGTGTGTTCGCTGAATGGGCTCTGGAGAAGTTGGAAACTGACCCCAATTCTCAACGAAAAATCATCTTCAGCGATGAGGCCCATTTCTGGATGAATGGGTACATCAACAAACGAAATTGTCGAATTTGGGACGATACCAAGCCACATGAGATCCAAGAGTGTCCAATGCATCCCGAAAAAGTCACTGTTTGGTGGGGATTTTGGGCTGGCGGCGTCATCGGCCCATATTTCTTTGAGAACGACGTTGGCCAGCCCATCACCGTCAACGGCGAGCGCTATATGTCGATGATTACCAACTTCTTTTGGCCTGAAGTGGATGATGTGGGCACCAACGTCAGACTATTTCTTGTGGGGTTTTCCGAAATCGCAGGTCTATGCGAATAAGCCACAAACCATAGTGCCCCGGAGGAGAAAGTGGAAGTGGATTGGTGCGAGTGCGAACTTATGGTGGCGTGACTTATTCGCATTCCATTGCGAAGTACGCTATAGAATCGAATCCGCTGTAGGACCACTCTAGATAGACATGGAGAACGACAGTTGAGGAAGAATCCAGATCTTTGGAGATGACTTGGAGGGAACTTAAGCTCAGATTACGATGTCACACAAGCTTTGATGACGGCTAAGTCCCGGGAGTAGTCAGAGGACCTAAGTAAAGTAAGTAGCTTTCCTTCGAAAAGCCAGAGACGCACATTTAACCTATCATACTAAGGTGGTCCGCTTGTAGAATAAAGTCGTAGGACGATCCCTAAAAGTAGCCGACAGAAGAAGACTCATTGCCTCCACGGGACGACCGCTGGGTAACAATGGTGCTTTCACGGTTAATGAATTCTCTTTGATAGTGCAGACGTATGTTCTGTGCAATCGCAAGCTTGTAATACTAAAGGGTTTCCCTCTGCGCACGTGCCCTAACACCGGCTAAAATGAGCGACGAGGAGAAGCTAATCTCTTTTAAAGAACTCTAACTTCAAGGTGCTTACTCTCTAGTTTGCGAACTTCGGATACCGGACTACCTCCGACTTAATTACTCAGCCTTCCTCTCAACAAAACCAACTTTATGGACTGATGCTTCTTTAAAAACTTCAATTTCTAGGGACGCACTTGTCGATCGGTCGTCTGATGGCAGCTCTGACGCTGAAATGAAAAGCGAGGAAGAGAATGTGTCAGACTCAAACAATTTGTTTGAAAGCACAATTAGCATTGTATCGCGTCATTAGTTATGTGCGCTATACGTTAGCACGAAAGTAGCCGTAAGTTCCGAAAACATGTCACAAAAATCTACCTGCTACTCAAATTAAGACCTCCGCAGAGGAGAAGTTTCAAACAAGGCAACTCTAAGGAACGTGCTCTGCCAAAACCGGAAACATCCGACGTCTTCACTGCTCCGACGTCGGAAGCACAGAGATTTCGAACAGGAAATGCTATAGTCGACAAGCTATAGCAATAAACTGGGACGTGTCAGGCTCTGTGTAGTCCCGAAAGACATGAATCTCAACTCCGTTAGAGTCGAGGAAATGGCTCAACTACAGAAGGGAGTTATCTATGTTTCGATTGAGCTTCGAAACAAAGAGGTGAAGCCGTCTTTTGACAGCTCTACAATCATGGCTGACTGGGTCATGTTTGTTTGATCCAATGAAGCCACTGCAAATTGGCTGAGGAGAAGTTTCACAAAAATTACGGAGAAATGCGGTCGGAACGTGATGTTAGTGGAGAAGGATTCATTTCCGAAACCACACATTATAAAGGGGTCCTGGCCTAGCTAGCCAGAAAATCCTCGCGTCCTTGGATGCATAAAACTCAGGTCTTAACACCAGAACCTTGAGAGTCCTGCAAAGAGTGGAAGAAATAGATCTCGTCCACATGGTCTTTGCTGCGCGGTTAAACGACGTAAAAGATTGCGTTTCGGTAAGCTGAGGCTCATTATAACGAGCTCAGACAAAACTCCAGCTACTTCCAATACAACCAACACCAGTAGTCTGTCAAAGAGACTACAAAACTACACCGTTGATACGGGTGTAGCTGAAGCTGATAGAGCACGTGAGCTCCCCTCAACTAGTCGATTGAGACAAGAACCAGCTGCTGCGAATAGACCCAAAAGTACAGTTCCTGTACAGAGTGAGGGCAAGGGTCACTCCCTTAGCGGCGTTCCAATACGTCGCCCGGTGAGGCGATAACAAACCGAGCCGCATACGGAACCTCGCGTATAGCTGTAAACAATGATGGCTGCTTCGTAAACCTTTAACCAACTATGCGCAAGACGGAACTTCGGCCCAGGACTAATTCAAGAACCTTGGGCTATTGAGGGTAAGATATTTGGCCTCAACAATAGTGAGCGAGTAATAGAATTTGCTGTTTTACTGATCAGTTCCAAAATAAAGTATCTTCTCATTCCAGCGTTTAACATCAGAGTTTCAGTGGCAGCTATCATCGAACTACCTCGATGCATTGCAAGAGTTCGTGTGCTCATCAGCCTATTGCTGCGGATACAGGGGTGCGATTCCTTCTGTTCTGGTACAAGATCTGATCAAACTGTGCCACCGTCGCAATTGGCATCTCGTTTTTGGATGTGATGTCAACGCCCACAACAACATCAATGTAATAAGGGTAGCAAACCCACTTTTATAAATTCTGTAAGAGAGGAGGTAGTTGCGATCACCATCGCGTCTCCTTTTCTTCATACTTGTATCAAGAATGGGCATGTGTCGGACCATATGCACATAAGCTTCAATGCAGGATGCAATATCGGACAGAGTCAAACTAGGTACATGAAGAAACTCAGGAACTGGAGTACTTTTCTAGAAAATGTCGCTATCAAGGCTGAGTCACTGCTTGACAGTAGTCATTCTCCTCGATTTTGCGTGACACATGAGAAGTTGTCAGTGAACTATATGAAACCCAAAAAGTCTGAAGATTCTTCGTTGTAAGCGTCTCCAGAGCAACCTTCGCGAATGGGCGAAACAAGATCCCCTAGAAACAGAGCTTATCCACGGAGAATTCCATAAGTTGCCTCCTTTTTCAAGAGGCAGTCCTCCAAATATCCAAACGTGCAAAATACATCGTGGTGATACCAGAATGACTAGTTGTTGTACAATAAGGTCAATAGGCATGTTTCAGGGTTACTCAAGGTGCTGTGAAGATAGTGGATGGAGCCATAATGGGCCAACGACATCTCTCATTTCCTCAATATGAGTTACTGCCTTCAGAATATCCGCCCTATTTGGTCAAAGTGGTTGGAGAAAGAGCTTAACCTTCCAGGTTTTGGAGTTCTATGCGGGCCACGTTAAAATCCTACTGTTGCGACACAGTTTACGATCCTGCAAAACGAAAAAAAGGACAATGACGTTCGGTTCTACTCATAAAATATTGAACAAGCCATGTGAAGTCGAACAACTAGCGGATGCCCTAAACTCATATAAAGCAGATATCATGGCCGAAGCAGGATGGACATGTGTATACTACGACGGCTGCAACAGAGAACAGAAGCAGCGTCTATTTGAGCGCAGAGTTATCGTATGCGATAAATTAAGAAGGGAAGTCTTGAGTTTTCGGCACTTGAGCGAATGTATTGCAAAAATCTCTATCAAGACTAAATTTGTCAACATCCGCCTAATATTCCGTCATGCTCCGCAATTGAAATAGGCGATGCCGGCAAAAAATATCTCTACGAGCACTAAGACAGAGCCTTGGCATTCTCCAAGTATAATGGGCAAAGAGGACATCATTAAGTACAGTCGCAAAGCATAGCTACTCCACATTTGGAAACACCACCTAGGCCAATTGATTCCTCTGCTTAAAGGTACTCGTATATACCACCATAGCTAGTCAGTTTAACAAGTCCATCGGTGCTAACTGCCTAGGCTCCGAGCAGCTTAACACGGTGGGCGATGGCTTTGTGTCAAATAGGACATGCCTCTGTCAGATGAATGGAACACAAGCAGGCCGATTCTGAAGAAAGGAGACCTTATAGTCAGCTTAAACAATACAGACATCGGTTTATTCAACATCGCCCATAAGATGTTCTCTGCAGTACCGTACTGCATACTAGACTACTCGGACAACAATTGGGATCGTCGAGACTCTTCTCGACAACGGAAAAAAGATTCCTCCAGCTTAACCGGGAGTTCATGCCATACAAATTGGACATTCTTGGATTTAACGAGTTAAGGAGGTGGGACCACAAAATCTATCTCTCCCAAACTGGAAACAGTCTCGTGTCCGACTCCTGCAAATCGGAGAACAACAATCGCGAAACTGAAGTCAATCTGCTGCTGACCCCAAAAGCACATATTGTGTTTGCCAGTGATAGGATATTGACGGCTAGGTTTAAGGGCAGAGTAAGGAACATCACTATCACAGGACAAGGTTTCTACATTCTACAGCCAACTCGGTGTCCCATCAATTCAACGCCTAAATGGGTCATTCTGATCGTGATGGACGATTTCAATGCGAAGGTAGGAAACAACAAAGCAGGGTTTAAGCACCTGAACGAACCGCACAGCCTCGGAAACATCAGAAACGACAACGGCCACCACCTAGTCATTGAAAACGCACTATTTGGGGTCATGATTGCTACCATGACTATCTCGACTGATAGAAACCGGACATCTACAACCAGATCTATCATATAGTGATGAGTTGTCGCTTTAGAAATCGCATTGATGATGTCCGATAAAGACGCCGAGCAGACATTGGTGTTTAGAAGGACCAACATCTTATGAAAGCTTCAATAAGACTCCGTACTGCATTCCTCCAATTTGGTGAGAATACCCAGGTATAATACTGAGAGGCTTCATGTGTGCGAACAAATACGGGACCATCTTGTCTCCACAGCGACACTCATATGGGGCAACCACGATCGTCGGTAGAAAACAGAAAAGTCAGAGGACATTGCTTTTAGGAGATATCTGAACGAGGATCGAAGAGCGTGTAGTTCTCCGAACCTTAGCCTTAGCAGTGTAGCGACCCGATTTGGGAGTTCAATATCACACAAGGAAGGAAGTGCAGAGAAGATTAAGACATGGCTAGCGTAATTATGCCAGTGCACCAACCATCGGAGCAAAATAAGCGGCCAGTAGTGACAGTAGGGCGTTCTACAATATCATGAAGATACTCACAGGTGGCAATAGTTCCAGATCTCATCTTCTAAACGATTTACACTATTGGCTTTGGAAGAGGAACACCTAACTGGGTGGAAAGATCGCTTTGCTGCTGTACTAAAGCATTTAGGAAGCCACGAACTGATCCTACAGGGCGAATAGCTCGAACTCCAACTTGGAATATTTTCCAATGTTGGAAAATACATCAATTTTCAAATTGTATCAGTAGTCTTCAATATGTCCACCTTTAACGCGAATAATGACCTTGAGACGGCCGGAGAAAGCATCGCACACTGCACGCAAGTGGCTCTGCGGTATTTTGGCCCATTCCCGGCGAAGTGCTTGTTTGAGGTGGTCCAAACTTTGGTATTTTTCAGTGCCAACCTTCGCCTTCAAAATACCCCAGACAGAGAAATCCAACGGATTTGTATCCGCAGAATTTGCAATCTATTGCGTCGTGTCGAAGAAATGATGTGTGGAACATTGTTTTTTAACCAATCTTGGTTAACGCGCGCTTTGTGAGGCGGTGCCGAGTCTTGTTGAAATGTCCACGGTCTCCGACCGAAATGATTGTTTGCTCAAGGCTTCAATACTGCCTCTAAGACAGTTTCACGGTACACGATCGCATTAGTTTTGACGCCACGGTCCAAAAATACGAGCGGAGAGCGACCATCGGCGGTTATGGCGGCCCAAACCATCACCATCGGTGCTGCCTGCTTTCTGGTGGCCGTCCGAAGGTGTAGATTTTCGAAGTACCTCTCTGGCAAGTAAACTCGGTCATTTTGTTTGCTGACATATTGCTCGATAACAAATGGCGACTCATCGGAAAAAGCCAATTTCGGCAACTCACCACTTTCGTGCAAGCATAGCAACTCCTTCGTTCTTTCGATTCTAACTTTTTTCTGTTGCGGTGTAAGATCGTGTGTTTGTTGGAACTTCAATGGCTTGAGCCCAAGCTCATTTTTCAGTATGTGTTGCATCCGTTCCAACGATAAGTTGAAGCCCACGAGCCATTTTTCTTCCACTTCGACGCGGATTTCGCTCAATTCGAGCTTTCACTTTCAGAAACATTTCTGCCGATGTTGCTGTTTTTTTATGACCACCTCCATGGCGTTTTGCAACGCTGCCAGTATCACGGTAACGAGCTATGGTTCGAGACACAAATGATTTATTCACGTTGAGGTGCTGGAGGGCTCTAACGAAAGCTACATGTGGTTTTACAGCCAAATATAAAGCAATCACACTATCACGTTTGAGTTCCATCGCGGATAAAAATTTTTCAACACAACTGAGACGCAAATCGTTTAAAAGGCTTGTAAATAATGAAATTATCTGTCATGTGTCAAAATTTGAGCTCACTGTCATGAACGGTTTGGAAATTATAGCAGCCTGAAGTTGGTTGCAGTTCGAGTCAGGCAGGGTGTAGACCCCAATGAAAAAAATTTCTGAATACCCACCTCCGTTCCCAGAAACAGTGACATCATATCGGCTATCAGGGCTTTAAAAAAAGTGAAGGCAGTTGGAATAGATGACACCGGAATACTTCAAAGTCGTAACCAACACATAAGCGGGAATCCATCTTCCACTAATTAGGAAAACTTGCGAAACGAGGTCTTCATCGAGGAGTGGAAGAGAGGAATGATTGTGAAATTGACGGGTGGGCTGCCCAAGGCAAACGTGGAGGAGAATAGTTGAGAAGGCATCATAAACTATGGGATTAAGCTAGAAGGAACCTTAGTGCTTTGCGGAACTCAGAACACGATTTCGCGGGGTGCTGCGGACGGAGTTTGCTCCGCGAGGTGTTGAAGTCAACAAAACGCGAACAGTAACCTTTCGAGAAAAGGGAGGTAATTACACAGTGAAGCCATAGTTGGTGATGGGTATATTGAAAAACCATTTCCGGAGACTCCTAAACGGTGGGGACAACTTGGGCGATGAAAGCCGAGAATGGAATAAAATTTCCAAATGTCTAAGCCAAAGTGTAACAAGGCTGTCGGAACGAACAGGCCAGCTATTTAAGGAAGCCGAATACGACTTGGTAGAGAGCACACGCCAACTCATTTCCAGGATTTAGTCGGAGGAAAGTATGGCGGATGAATAGAATCTCAGCATCGTTTGTCATGCTTATGCCTCGACTAAAGAGCTACCAGTCTTCTTAAAATCGCGACCAAATTTTATGTGTCGACGATGCAATTAGCCGGGTATGACCACCATTGATCCCAATTCACACTACCCAATATCTCAAGGCAATCTCAAGATCCTCATCGCTTATGTGCATATCGACCGTATACCGAAATGTCTTGGCTTCCTACCCAGAGGCACAAGCCAGTTGCGGAAGGTCTTGTTTTTGATGGCGCACACAAATGGAAAGGCACCTCAACCTTGGAGCACATACCTAGATGCAGCTGTCCAAAGACTACGCTAACTGGAGTGGTGACGGCCCACGTCCCAAGCTCGTCGTGTCTTAGTATGGCCGTCGACGTCAAGTATTACCCCAACATCGAAACAAGAAAATCTAAAATAGATGGATTCCGTTGTAAAAGCTTGAGGAAAAAGTTCTCTGCAAAGGAAGTGTTGTCAAAGTTGAAGACCCTTAAAGATTCTCGTCCTCGTATTCTCTTCCCTTTTATACTTTAAGCTCCCGAATTGAAAACAAAAAAAAGTTTCAAAATCTCCTACATATTCAGGAAAACGGTAACATTGCTCCCATCTCCCTCAAAATACTTGTAGACCACGACACAAGGACCGTAGCAAGAGCACGTCCCATACATATTTACGACTTCGAGTATCCTTTTATAAGCCGCATCCCTAAGATTGTTTTCGTTTCTTTCAAATGAAACCCGTAAAACTTTTCTATCTCCTGATGTTCACAACGAAATTAAGAAAACTTAAAACGAAGAAGTTAAAATGGATTTCATTTGAAAGAAGCTAAAAACGTTAAAAGTATCTTTTCATAGACACAAGCATGATCATAACTTTATAATGGCCTTCTTCTAGGCTAGAGCATGTTTCTGGGATACGAAAACAAATCCCAACACAAAAACGAATACAAATTTATTAAATGATGATAAAAATTGAATTAAGATACGCAGAGTGAGGAGAAGGATGTACTCGTATTTGCTAGAGCAGAGGTTAAGTGATTTTTAATTAATTGGAGTAGAACCTTTGAAGACTACATAGATGTTGAAAGCGGTGTAGGCGGAGGAGGCAGAGTGAGAGCGTAATGAATTTAATCAATGAAGCTAAGTTTGCTTCTCAATTATGTCAGAGTATCTAGTTGAGTGGGGGGGGGGGGGGGGGAAAGAAATTGAATGTGGAACACGTCCTTAATTGCGTAGAGAAAGGTCCCATACTTGTCTTGTGAACAACAAAAATTTGATGAAAGAAGTAGATTAAGGGATGCTCCATAGACAAATTGAAAAAGTGCTGATGGTGTTACAAACTCGTGTAATTGGATCTTTGTTCTCACTTTCTGTGAGGATTACCATTATGGAGAGTCCTTCGTCGTGTGATAAATGGGTTTTAAGGTTCTCAACTGAGAGCAGAAGCTCTTTGAGATTCAATCTTCATCACAAGTTATTCCCGAGACTTTTTTTAAGTTTTTCTTGAAGCGCATCTCGAATATCTTCTTATTCAAGTGCGTCTCTATTTATTATGAACAAGAATCGTTTTAGTATTTCGAATTAGGTCAACAAGTAGAACTCACGCAATTGGGACCCTCAAGTCTGGAGTATACTGTCAAGCTTTTGGTTCTTTCTACCTTCTTACTACATCTGCTGTATATCTGCTCATAGCCAGTGTCTTTACCTAACGTCGTACGCAATATCCTATGCGAGAGACCAGCCGTTTTGTACTGTATTTCTGAGTGAAAACCAGTCTAGCTGGTGGCCCAGCAAATGCGTACGATTGCATTACATGAAGCTGTATCGGGATTGCCAAACCAACGAATGCTGAAGGGTCCCTTGTTTGATTCCGAATTTGTTAGGAACTTTGACTTTTCGACACGTAACGCTGGATAAGAACTATTTATCTGTTGATGACCCCTGTAAACGTGACAAGGACCACCGCGTTAGGGTATGCACCTGCAATGTGAGGACTCTTAACAGACCAGGTGCTCCTGGACACGTAGTGGATGCATTGGAAACTCAAACAAGCCGATATAACCGCCATCCAAGACATGCTATGAGACGGACCGTACAATTGTAATCGCGCAAAGTGATTTCTCAAGATTTTGGTCAAGATAAAAGTCACCTGTATAAAGCTATAAAAGCTTAATCCACTAACATCAGCCTTATGCCTCAAGGGAGGAAAAAGATGACGCTTTCAAGGAAGGCTCTTCCGTTGGGCTGCCGCCTTGTCTGGGCCGAAGGGCTCGTAATAAGTCTATGGGGCATATGGGCGGCGTAAGCAACAGAGGGCCGCACAGTGTAAGAATTCGCTCATCTAGCGGAATTAAATAATTAGCACTTCCAAGTTAAGCTTTTTGATAATTTTTTTTTTTTAGGATTCATCATAAATATCTAAAGTATGAAATTAAACTACAATATTTTATATACTTTGCCAAATTTTTGATGAACAGAGTTCTGACGTTTTTTGCACATAAGTGGACCCATAGAAAAAAATTAATAACACTCACAGAGAAAAGTTTGGTGTTAATATTTGCTAACATTTATTAAAAATAATCATTAAATACATACGTACATTGAGTAAAGAATCATTCATATTTTCGCGCAAAACAGACTCTAAACGAACTTTTCTCTTTTAGGTTGGTACATTTAAAAGCTCCAGGACTTCGTGTTCAATAACACTTTTCTTCCTTTTCGGAATGCACCTAAAACTTGCTAGTAAAGGGTCTGAAGTTATCAACAGTCTATGAAGAAGATCTGTTATTATGTCCAACAGCGAAGTTTTTCTTGTAAATAGTTCGCGATATTTTCTATTATCTTTATTTCTAGCTTCTTGCGCTTCCTCTGAAAGTTGACCAATCGGAAGAATACAAGAAGCAATCACTTGCCTGCCATGAAACAATACTTTATGGACGCTTACTGGCATATTATACCACCCGTACTTCTCAAGATACAAATTCCGAGTCCTTGTCGCACATACTCGTATATCAAAAGCATCTAAATTAATCGGAAACCCAGACGCCAGAGCTTCTAAAATAATATGGAACTTTTTTATAAGCTCAGCCGTTTTCTTTTCGTCCCGGAAAAACCGCCTTGCCGTATTCCCATCGTTCGTATCCCCAGCTTATTGGGTTGGCATATCAACGAGTAAGCCAGTTTCCTTCCTAAATCTGTCTTGGATAAGTTTTTTCCTGGCTTTGCATTTTTCCTTATTTTCTTGGTTTTTGACTTGCCAAACCTTCCATGGATTCCATGAATCGAATCCAAGAATGGAGAGGACTTAGCCCAAAGGACATTGAAAACAGATTCTCAGACTTCCTGGAAATAATACTACTCGTAGCATTATTCATCTCACATGGCTTTGCGCCGCATATTTAACAAGTTTGAGATGATGAAGGCAGTGCACACTTTGCCATCTACCATTGTTAGTAAAAAAAAAATGGTTTTACTGCAATATGAAATTCTTCCTCATGAATTTCAACAGCTGATAATGCATGTACGAGGGGCTGTCAATATATTCTCGGTATCGATATGAAGGAAAATGCGAATTCAATTTAAATTGTTTTTATTTTTCAATATAATCTCCCCTAACATCAATGCATTTGTTACATCTTGAGATAAGCTTTTTTAAACCCTCAAAATAATAAATTTCCTCTTTCTCTGCAAAATACCGACTTGAGTTCTTCATCATCCGAAAATCTTTTTTCACGAAGACATTTTTTCAAATCCGGAAACAGGAAATAATCTCGCGCAGCAGCCTTGGAAACTCGCGCCGTGTGAACAGGAGCGTTGTCATGAAGAAGCAACACACCCGCTGCGAGTTTACCCTGTCTTTTCTTTTTAATTTCCTCCCGCAAATTATGCAAAGTGGAAGCGTAGGATGTGGCGTTGATGGTTTCACCTTTTTTTTTGTACTCAATGAGCAAGATTCCCTTTGAGTCCCAAAAAACTGTGGCCATGAGCTTCCCGGCAGACGGAGTGACTTTGAACTTCTTCGGGGGGTCTGTTCCTTTTTTATGCCACTGCATGGACTCTTGTTTGCTTTCAGGGTCATAGTGGCGGACCCATGTTTCGTCCCCAGTAACAATTCGATCCATAACACCGTCCGCGTTCTCACTACACATCTCCAAAAGCTCTCTACAGCATGCGATTCTCACTTTTTATCTGAGGCGCTGTGAGCATTCGTGGCACCCACCTTGCACTGACCTTTGAAAGGTTAAGATGGTCATGAAGAATGGTGTGAATGGTACCAATTGAAAGCTTGGTGATCTCTGCCATCATTTTCACCTTTATTCGGGCATCCTCAAGAACAAGTTTTTCGACTTCTTTGATGCTTTCTCCCGTACAAGCAGTAGCCGGGGCGCCGGAGCGGGGGTCGTCTTCAATGTTCTCTCTGCCTCTCTTAACCACTTTTGCACAGTTGATAATGAAGGTGCGGAACCCTGCTAAACAGCCACCATCTCTTCATGAATAGTTTTTTGATTTTTTCCTTGCTTAGTGAGAAATTTAATTACAGCGCGATGCTCAATTTTCACCATCATCGCCTCAGTTGCCATTATGATTCTGTTTAACTAGAGATAAAACGCGAATTAATAATCACATTTATATGAAATTTTACATGAATGCACTAAAATAATAGTGTTACTTGATAAATAAGTCAATTTATATATGCAACCACAGCTTCACCCCGATACCGAGAATATATTGAACGAGCAAGATTTGATCAACTTCCTGTTTTATCAAGTCTCTTGTTTCCTTTGCAAAGACAAGCTTATTGGGGCGGCAGTATCTTGTGGACGAGGGGTAGGATTTTGCCAAAGTATAGTCTTAAGCTCCTTTTTAAAAAAGTACATTTGAACCGGAACCATCGAAATGATGAAAAGGTTTTCGTCGATACATTCTTCAGATGTATATTTTTGTTTAAATGTCTTTTGCTGAGCTCCGTCACATGCCTATTTAAAAAGCAAACATAATTCCTTAAGTTCTGTTTTAAATTCTTCAGAGCTTAATACATCTTTCTGAGCAAAACATAAACGCCTTACACTAGGATCAACTAAGCTCTGAAGATCACATATGGCAGACGAAACTGACACACTTTTCTGATCAGGATAACATTTATTTTTAGATACCTTAATTTTATCGTGTGAGGGCAGTAAATTTCTAACGACTTTGTTTATTTTATGTCGTATAATTTCATATTGATGAGTGGATAACTGCGAGTCCACGATCAAAGCTAACGCTTCATCAGCAGGTAAAGATATTTGATCAAGCGACACTGTTTCGAAATTTTTCTTTAAATTCGTACCTTAAGTTAAGTTAAAAGTAAATAAAAGATTAAATAATACAATATTGAAAATAAACCTCTCTACCTACTTTTTTAACATTTGACGAAGATGGAATTTCATCTAAAAATTTGTGTGGCAGAGTTATGGTTTCATTTAGCCAGAAAGAATTTGTGCTTTCGAAGCGGTCACGGTGCCTACCACTTTTGGCCCACATCTCACTTAACTTAAAACAGATAAACCTTACAGTTGCCTTAAGTGAGTTGATTGCATCTTCAGAAAATATAATTTCATCAAAAGAACCCATCACAAATGAAAAAACAGCATCAATACGCTTTATTTTGATTTTGGAAATCCAAACCTCAAAAATTTGTTTTTTTGTCATTGCGAAAGCCATTCTGAAAATTATGAAAAATACCTTGTATCAAAATACACTTGAAAAGTGCAACATGTATGTACATATGTACAACCAAAGACGAAAATTAGGACATACAAAATATAAGTAACAAAATCACAGCACATTGGATGAAACCTAGTACGACTGTGACTTAATGTAGGTAACACTTTTGTTTCAAAGCCAAGTCGAAAATGAAAAAAAAAAGTGTATAGGCGTCGCACCTATGCGCAGCACCTTTAAGCGCTAAATAATAGAACAGATATCAGGCTTTAAAATCCATATAGTCTCCCATCCGAACAACACTGAACACTCAAAGTTTTTCTCTCATAAATGCAAAAAATGGCAAAAAATATAATTTTTTTTTAATTTAACAAAACAAATAAAAAATAATAATATAAACACCGTATGGAATATAATTTTACTTACTTTCCAGTTTCTTGATATCGTTCTTATAAAATATAAACAAAACTTTCAATAAATAACACACTAAGCACTCGTAAAAAAAATAAAATCAAAACTACCTTCACAAGCCAATTTTCACTGAAATTATAAGCAACTCCAACTTCAAGACCAATTATTTTTGTTTTACATGACTCCCACATAACAGTTCATTAATAATCGATTAGTAGAAGGTTTAAGCTGCAAGCAAAACCGGTTTTTACATCAATCTGTGCAAGTTATTTTTTTAATTAAATTCCGCTAAATGGGCGAATTCTCACACTGTGGGCCGGTTGAAAGACCACCCCCTGCATGCCTATAGTCACTCAATTGTCCTTATAACGAAACTAAGAACAAATCAAGCTTTCAAATTAAGGAGCCGGCCGGGAGTAAACAGAATGCAAAATCCCTCTTTTAAGCACCCGTTCTGACGGCTACATGGCCAGTAAGTGGATAAACCGAACTGGTCGTAAACGGTCCCTTCGATGCCCAGTGCCTTGTCCTGGTAAGACGGTGGACTGTTGGACCCCCCTTCGGTGGGAACAACATTTATAAAACAAAAATATGGATAGAAACGAGGCTTCCAGAGGACGAATTGCTGGCCTCCAGTCACAGAGAGTTCTAAGAGCAGCATCACGACTACTAATCAGCCAACAACATGCAAAACATAAACCCACGGGGAAAGCTATGAAGAGTAACTTCCAGACGGCCTCCGTCATTTTAGGAAAAATCGCCAAAAATTAAACGGCTTCACGAAACATACCAGGCAGACAAGGTGAATCACCAATTGACGAATACAACGAGTACCTGAAGAATAACCCAAGACAGGCAGCGAAGTGCAACAAGTCTATAAACGATACCTGCCCAACGCCCAGCACCGAAGAAAAAGTTGGCTCCAAAACCACAACCAAACCAAGTACGTCGTCGGCCAGTGCTGTCTAAAATCGACCTTCAGGTCGCACTAGTTGCCGAGCTCTCTACAAACGAGAAATCCATAGCCGAGGCGTGGTGAAGCATTGAGGACAATCTTTCAGATAATGCGATGGATCACCTCATCAGCAACCAATGGGGACCTCTGCCTAGCTTTGACTCCGCCGAGACGGTTAGGGGATATCGGGTGATCAAATGAAAGCACCAATTCTCCAAAGTCTTCCTTAGTGAATGCGTTGCCAAGGTTTGCGACGATTGGGATGTCTTAAAGCTCAAACTTATCCCAGCTAATGACATCCCAAGGAGGCCCAGAGCTCGCATTTTGTTACCCGATATGAAGATATGTAGATGGAGGAAGGTTCCTGCAATGTCTTAAACTCCACAACCCGGCGGTTCCAATGGATGACTGAACAGTCATTAAGGCGGATGAACTCCATAAGAACATTATGTTCTGGCAGCATTAGAGAAAGCACGCCACAAACTTAGGCTTAACATTGGGCTCGGCAAGCTTAAGGTTTTCCTGTCACTAGGGCTTGAGGACAATGTGGACATCCTCGAAACCGACAAGTTGAGGACCTGGTGATCGCTGACAACGGATAATGCTGAAGTTCATCCAGTCTAATCCTAGACACTCTAGATGTGCCTTCCATAATCTGCTACGTTTGCTGAGGTAGCAAAATATTGACATCGGCATTATACAAGAGCATTGGGTGAGAGACTCCATCTGTTCTACAAACATCGGTAAGCCCGGAGCATGTATACTCGCTAAGAAACATGTTAAAGCTTTTTTCTGTTCCAACCCTAGCTCAAACAGTTCTTAAACCGCCAGAATAAGTGGAGCAACTCACAGCCGCCATAACAAAATAGGATAGAGGTGAGCCACTTTTGGACTTTCTTTTAACCATTAATCGATCTGCCTGCAATAAGGGCACGACCCCAACTCTTGTCTTTCCTAGTACAGAAACACTCAGAGGTTGGAAGACGTCCTAAGGATTACACTCAAAACAAACAGTGATAACTTTAGGGTCGAAAATGTGAGAGTTTCAAATCTGGGGTCACTCTCAGACTATAGTTGGATCCTCTACAATTTCAGTCTTGAGGCCGAGACCACTAAACCATTTAGAAACCCTAATGTAATTAATGGGATCAACTTTAACCAAGTGCTTATGACAAAACTCAAAAACATACCCGAAGCAAACCGTAGCAATTGAAGAACTAGCGGCAAACGTGAAGACTTTCGAGAAGGCAATAGGCGTTGCATACGTCCCCTGTCCCGTTAGACGTAGTAAAAAAACACCTTCCCCGTGGTGGAATCTAATCTCAGGCAGAGCAATTTTCAATCCTGCTACAAACACAAGTCCTGGCAACCTTACAAGGACTTTCTTAAGTATAAGAAAGGCATATTGCCATTCAATAGAAACTCTCAAGGACTCCACCAGGCCTAGAAAAATTCCGTCTAAGGGACACCCTTCCCTTCCAACAAGGTCAGATGGAGGATGGACAGAATCCTCTCCAACGACCCTGTAACTCCTGGTGAACACACATTTTCCCAAATGCAGTGATTTTAGTACGGAACCCAGAAGGTCTCGGCAAGTACAACCTGCATCCCACAGCAATATCAATTCAATCATTCCCGAGGAAAAGATTTCCTGAGGTATTAACAGCTTCTCCCCGTTCAAGTTTCCGAGCCCTGACGGCATACTATTGTACCTGCCATGCTATAGAGAACGCAAGACCTAGCAATACCTTGAATTGCAGGAAAATTAGTTTAACCTCCTTTGCATGTCGTAGACATCCACACGCGAAGCATTCTAGAAGAATCATCGCTATTTAAATCCCGAGGTATTGCGGGCAATCGAAAAATCCATACACCACAAAGAATATATCCTAGCCTCCATCCTGGACATAGAGGGAACCCTTAATAATGCGCCTACTAAAGTTATTCACAAAACTCTAATCGAGTCAGGGATAGAGGAGTGAATAGTCTCTATGCTCAGAACAAGAATTATTTAGGCAACACTAGGAAAGAGTCACTTAACCAAATTCGCCTATAGAGGAACGCCACAGGGTGGCGTTATTTCTCCTCTACTCTAACTAATGGTTATGAACAAAATTCTTGCAAGACTGCACAGAGAAGGTGTCAAAGTGGTAGCGTGTGTGGATGACGTGGTGATACTAGTGTCAGGGAAGTTTCCTTCCGAGACAGGTGAAATCATAGAGGCTGCTCTGGACAAGGTAAACACCTGGGCCGCAAATTTTGCCCATGGTGTCAACCGAACAAAACTGAACTGATGCTCTTCACTACCAAAACCAAGATACCTGGGAAGGGTAACCCTCTCTTAATGGTCAACCGTTCACTCTATCCTCCACCGGTAGGTATCATGCCTGATGGCCCAAAACTTAACTGGAAGCAAAGCATCGAACACAGGGTAAGGAAGGCATGCATGGCCTTCTGTGCCTGCAGCAAAACCTTTGGAAAGAAGTGGGGACATCAACCAAAAATGACCGTGCGTCCAATTCTCACCTACGGCTCACTAGTATGGTGGCCGGGGTTGAGAAAAGCCTCCAACCACACGAAACTAAAAAGGCTCCAAAGAGCAGCTAGAATAGGCACCACAGGCGCATTGAAGTCAGTCCTAACGAATGCCCTTACAGTGCTCCAGCATCTCTACCTACACACAAAATATACAGCAATATGCAGCGCAAACAGACTCAAAAAATCTGGGTGCTGGACTGCACGGCCTTACGGCCACAGCAATATTCTGGACTCATTGCCAAACAGCATTGTCACATTTCCAACGGAATACACCACATCCAAACCAAACTTCAAGAAGAACTTAAAGGAAGGATTTGCCACCAGAACTTAGTGGAAGTAAGACGAAGTATTAAAGGACTTCGACATGGTCCTCTACACCGACGACGAAACAAAACTGAACTGTGGTGTGGAGGCCGGTGTTTACTCTGAATCACTGAGAATATCAATATCATACCGCTTGCCGGATTTTTCCAGCGTATTTTAGGCGGAACTATTGGCTATCCGAGAAGTTTGCACGCAACTCGGGCATGATAGAACTCACAAACAAAACATTGCCGCTATCAAAGCTATTGACGCGGCTACCATATCCTCCAACCTGGTACAGGAACGAACTTGCCGGCTTGGGTGAACGCTTTAGAGTCACACTGCTCTGGCTTCCAGGGCACAGTGGCATAAAAGGAAACGAGCGTGCAGATGAACTTGCCAGACAGGATTCAGCTTTGTACGATTCCCTCGCAGTAAGTATCCACATCCCGCAAGGAGCGGTTAAAGGACAAATCCACTCACACTCCATGCAGAAGGCCAACCTCCAATGGAAGGGGTTAACCAACTGCGCCATACCGAGGACCCTATGGCCGACCTACGATAAGAGTACAACAAAAGACCTAAAAAACAGAATCACGGAGCATTGGCCAATTGCAGATCACGAGGCCAAACTAGGTATCTTATACAACCCCCACTGCTGCAGTTGCAGGAACAAAAATGAGAAGGAAACTCTCTCCCATTTCCTCTGCAAGTGTCCGATACTAGCAAAAGCCAACCATTCTTCGACGACCTTAACTCCACAGGCTGGATCTAGGCACCGGACTGCCTCATATCCTCACTAATATACATACGAACATCATCAACTAGGTTACACAAATCGTGGTAGGCACATTCTAGTGCTACTTGGGTTCATATTGAACCGACACCTCTACTCTTTCAAGTACGTCGCAAAAATTGTACTCAATGACTTCAATCTCAAAGGACCATAAGGAGGGCACCTTTGGTAACGCTATGGCAAAGAACAAATTTCCACGCCATCACACCCGGAACCGAACTTGGGCTGATACACTTTGAAGCGGGGAAAACATCGTCGTAGTAAGCCTACTTTCCCACATTCTAGGATCCAAAAGGGCACATGGAGGTCTCCCGATCAAAATATAATAAGCCAAATTAATCACAAAGTACGAATGCGGCTATCAAAAGAAGTACAGATTATTTGCCGCTCGCGTCACGCTCAACCGCACTCTTAATAACGCTTCAACAAGATTAAGTGCGGACCACTGGCAATCCAAGGAGGCCACTAGAAATGCCGCCTGATCCACTAGGTTTCATAAGGCGAAAGCAAACAAACGCCTACTGAGGAACATTCCCCACGACTGTCGACTTGAGAGCTGCTGTCGACACGTACCAGCAGTGGGCCAAAACTCGAACACAAATTTCTCCGGAGGAAAAAGAGGGAGAAGGTAAAACAGACGTGTCGGGGCAACAAAACCTTAAGCAAAGCCCGCAAAGACCAAAGGGCCAAAGGACTATTTCTATTGTTAAAAGGCGACGTTGACGAAAATATCGCTGTCAGCAGGATGCCCCATTCAATCTGGACGAAGACAGCGAAAAAGTCCGTTCGCCTGACGAAAATACTCGTATCTACACCCAAACTTAAATTTAACAAATCCTCTGGATCTGGCGGTTTAGCCGTCGAGCTCTTTAAAGTTGGAGCAAAATATCTGGTAAGGAGCGAGAACAAGGTCCAATCTGATCAGAGGAACGCATCCCCGCTGAATGGAATAGGAACATTTTCTGTCCGGTGCTAAAGGAAGGAGACTCTTTTGACTGCGCCAAAATCTTTTCTGCCTAGTTGGTCCATTTCAGTCCAGTTTCAGGCTGAGAAATTCCAAATATTCACAGTAGGACAAATCTTGGAGAAGATCCGAGAATTTCATACCTACACTGTTTCTTTTTTTTTATAATTGGCACGAACTCGAGAGATTTTGCATGCCCTTAAAATGTTTGCACACAGCGGGGGCGAAGAAAAGTTAAGGAGGAAAGAAGGAGAGATACCGATGAACGTTGGTTTTGAATGTTAGCAGGTTATAATGACTAGGAAATAAGGAGCTCGGCAGGGGATTCCATTGGCGAGCTGTATGGCTCAGGAAAGAATCCCGATATTTTAGAGGGCTTGAAGGTACCACTTTCGGACGTACTCTGAAATATAAAAATAACTGATGGGCATTCCTAGCGAGACGGGTGTTACGGTTAAAGGATTGAAGGAGCGGAATGCATATGACAATGCACCAAAGCCGCAGATGACAACGGAACAAGCTGTACAACCCCATATTTAGTTTTGGCATCTCATCGGGTTGTCAATACGACAACGGAGAACTCTCACTGATCTAGGAAGGTCGGTAATGGATCAATCGAGAACAATCAACGTCAAGAAAGGTTTTGGATACGACGATGCCCAGTCATGTGACTTTTTTAATATCGCACTGGAAACAATCGTGCAAGACTTTTTTCTTTTTTAAGTCCGCACAATTATTGCATACGCGGATGTACGAGTAAGTTATGTGATTGGGCGAGCACATCGAGAAGCCAATGAAGCTTTCTTGAGTGTTGAAGAAGAGGCAGCCTAAATGGATTTGACGGTAGAGGAGGGCAAAACAAAGTACAATACATGATGCCATCAGAAAAGGACGCACACCACCGATGTTTTGGCCAGACCGTCACCGACGAGGTCGTTAAGGATATCCGCTATCTTGGCTCCTCAGTTACAAGCAGCAACGACATCCGCACAGAATTCACACGCAGAATTACTCTTGCCAATTGAGTGACAGAGACCTCTCTCTAAAGCCAAACCGGCTTTATACAAGACCTGGTTCGGTTATATAGCGCAGAGGCTTGAAGCTTGTCGAAAGCGGCTGAAAAAGCACTTCGCCACCTTGAGAGACAGACAGATACTGTGTTATTTGATTTTCGGTCTCGTTTGTATTGACAGGGGTAAGAGATAGAGATTAATCTACAAACTGCATGGGCCTTATAGTGACATCGGTCTAGTCAGGCCTGTACGGATCCAACGTCTGAGATGCCTGGGCCATTTTGAGCAAATACACACAACAGCTCCAGAATATACGATCCCCGTGGGATGGCATAGCAGAGGACAACCGCATCTAAGCTTGCGCACGTAAATGAAAGGGAACCTCAACCAATTTGGAGTGCAGCTCTGGGGATAACCGAAAGATCGTGCCAGCTGGAACAGCTCGTTGGTTGAGGACCAGTTTTGCCACAGCCCCTTGCTACTGCCTTAAAAATTGGTCTAAGCTTTGGCCTCGCAACATATGTTAAGTCCCATCTTCATGTCACAACATTATTCTCTGAGTTAGGCTTTTGCCTTTAGTGATGCCAGTGATGGTTTTGGGTTGTCCTGACAACACTTTTGCACCCCTTAAATCGCCGAAGATGACTTTAATGCCATACTTGGGTCTGATTGTCTTTGAAACTATATTTCTCTGTATCTCTTGAGCGAGCCAAAAATGTAGCAGAATGAGGAACTAAAGTGCACTAAATGCCTGGAGAAATTGGCTTTTTTGGTGGCATACCTTAGGAGTAGACTATATGGCCTTTACTATTTTTCATTTACTGTTTGCTTAGAGAGGTCAAAATCATTTGTCGACAACTGTTGCCACCATAGCGCCTTAGGCCACACACATATTGCCTCTTAAGTTAACAGAACTCAGAAAGGACACAAGCAGAAAACGAAAAACCAATTGCAAATGTCCAAAATACAAAAAGGTCCTTACCATCCCGATATCCACAAAAAGATTTGTCATTTTGAAGTTTGAGTTAAAGCCACCTATGGCTTCGTAGGGAGATCATGAGTCAGAACTCATATCAACTCTCTTATCGATTTCTATAACTCATCCGAGCTTACATCACACTGCCTAAAGGACCCCATTCACACTAATAGGACTGTGTGCATGGTATGATTACTCGTACATTCATTCTCATCATTCTTTCTGTGAAATTTCAAATGCCTGCAGGCTATCGGCAATTTCCTGCGTCGCCTATGTCAGCCATTGAAACAGGATACAGTATGGCGGTGCTATCCGAACCAGCTGAAATTGCTAACGTTAGCATTTCTCCTTTTTTTTATTTTTTTTTTATTTTTTGTATTTTCGACAGCTCCATTTTGTATTTCTGTTTTCTTTGTTTTTTTTTTTATTGCTCATAGCTTCCATTTGGCTTCAGATAAGAGCAAACCATTTTTTGCCTATTGTCTCGTACGCTCCAAGGCTCAAAAGGATACAAAACACACCAGAAATATTCATTCGTGCATAAGCACGGATATTGTATCCTGTCTATTCCACGACATGACTGCTGCTACATAATCGCCCAGAGAGAGGGGAGGTAAAGAACAAAAAACAAAAAAAAAAAGCAAATAGAAACTCTCATCCTGGTTTGGCAGCAAATTCGCGATGTACGCTGTTCCGCTGATGATTAAAATTCATTCCCTCCATTACGAGAACCCACAAGAACAAGCCTCGTGTGTGGGGTTGCAACACGAGGAGGTTGGGATCAGAATCAGGGCCATACCTATCTCCACATGACAGTTGCGCTGGCATCCGTTGTGATGTCTCCTACGTAGGACTATCGTACTGCATATACGAGGACTTTCCTCTCGCTGATAATACTAACACGTACGGATAGTTTGGCGGCGCTAGAACCCGAAGCGGGACCATGTGATCCTGGGAAAATCCTGCCGCCGCCGTCGGCCGCCGCCATCCTTGTTAGCTACCAATTAAACATCGATTAAATCGTACACTCAATGAATTTTCGCCAAGTGCCGGGAACGATGATAAATGGTTAAACGCTCCAGCGCGCTGTGCTCTCCAAGAGAAAGGGCACCTCCTGAGCATGCTGAAATGATGTGGGCGGAATCGAATTAGTAATGCCGAAATTTTCTGAATCTTAATTGAGTTTTTGTGGGCCAGTGAAAGGGGGGTGCCAAATGACAGCAGGGATGGCCTTTGTTTGTTGAATTTTCGACACCACACTCATAGAACAGAGGCAGCACAGAGGGTTGCCATCCAATTAAATATTTTGACACTTGGAAACGCCACCAGATTGGGGATTTGCGGCTGAAAATGAGGGCGACGAAAATTAGTCGTGCCGAATAGTTAAAATTTTTGGAGCTTGGCACTGGGATTTGCCATGAATATGCAAATTCCGAACGGATGCGATAGAATTTTCCGAATTTTCTTTGGCCTTTTTTTCTTGTTTTACAAGCGACATGAAAACGAGAGGAAGAAGCTTTTTTTTTTTCTGTTGGAGATAAATGTGATAAATTGAGTCGCAGTGATTAGGGTTGACCGGGTTTTAATGACAGGGGTCTGGTGATTGGGATTTGAATCTCCACCTCTTTCTAGCTGGTGTTTTGGGAATTAATCGATTCAAAAGTTTGTGTTATTTTGGGTGTGCGGGTAGTGGACCCATTATTCGGAAGAACGTTAGTCGAATGTGGAATTAGGGAATCATTCTGTATTCATGGTCTTGTGTTACAGTTCCGAATTGAAGTTTGGAGCTCTGGTGCTATGACAGCTGTAGGAAATTAACAAGAGTTAGGAGGTTCGCTCCAACTAATTCGAATTTCAAGTATATTTCTGCTAAATTACATCTCAAATACATTCACAGATGAGTACCTTCCACTGTCTGTTTTTGGTTAGGCGGAAATGATCCATGATTTTCCATGATTTTTTTGAACTGTTAAATGAATGAAACATTGCTCATTCAGTCAACCATGCAAAGCTTTGTACGTTCTTAGCATAAGCAACCAGCTGTAGTTTGAAGATGGGTTTGAGAATTTCAAATTCAGCATAAATTTGATTTGATTAACTTCTTTTGTAGTTCGATAGCTGGTTAATGAGCCACACTTCCCACAAACCCGTTTACGCATTGGGTTAAAAGTTGCTTTCTGTGCCAGGAAACGAGATTTATTGATGCCTGGAATTCCACCGGTTTGAAACTAAAATTAATGGTTTAGATGCGAACAGACAATATGCTGACTATCGATTATTAACATTGAACGATAACCCTTCACTTCAAAGCGCCAGGCCAAGCGCGACAGTGGGTCGTCATCCAAGCTCTTGAGCTACGGCATACTCATGACTAGAATTCAGAGAGAGACCCCAAAATATCACTACTTTCAAACATTATGGTTCGTCAGAGGCGGTGATGTAAAAGGACAGCTTTTAGAATCAGTAGGGGGAAGCGCCTAAGCGCGGACATCGTGATCGTAATGAACATGAACGTTCAAAGGGACTGGCCTTCAAATATTGTAAAAAGTTTCAGCAAAATCGCTTTATTCAATGCAACTACAATTTATAATTCAATCCAATTTATCACTTAAACCACCTTGTCACTCCTCTTAATTCACTTCCCAAACTCAACTTTAGAACTGATTTCACCTCTGTTCGACGCTGATATTTATACTCTCTGCCATGTATCCAGAAATTTCTGATCTAGCCAGCTTTCCATACATCTTTCCATATTTCCGGAGTATTCGCTATTCAGTTGTCATTCAGTTCCATTGGATGAGTCGCCTGCTATTGAAATACAGATGGCGCTGTGCACGTTAAGTTGTTATCACATTGTTCCTCTCTAAAGTTGTTCATCGTTTCGTTAAACTGACATACACTATCCATGTGTACCACCTTGATTTGTCGTCGATCTCCAGGCTGGATCCGGTAGACAACGTTATTGATGAGGGTTATCACCTTGTATGGACTTTCCCAATACAGCTACACCAGGTCGTCTTCGGAAGATTTTGCTTTGCTGTTGTATCTAGTCTTCAGACGGTTGCTCGCTAATTTCATCTTTTCTCGGGAGCTTTCGTGACTTTTACGAATCATCCTGTGTAGGTCATCCACATCCTTAGGCTCCATTCGGTCGGAATACGAACTTAATTTCACTTGGCAGCAGAACTGTTTGACCAAACAGAATCTGTTTACCGCGTTGCGGTAGGCCTTTAAGAAGAGATCCCAGTCCCATTGGCAGTTACTCACGACCTTAGAGAGATGCTCATTCAAAGTCCTATTGAATCCTTCGACTCCGGTCCATCGGAGTGGCTTTGCCTTATTCCCAGATGTTGGTACACTTCCAGGAAGACTTTTAATTCAAACTTTCGCCCTTAATCAGAGTGTAGCTCCACTGGGACCCGAAATCTGCTCACTCAGTTGTTGACTATCTTGTTCTGCTATGGTCTTAGCCTCTTGGTTTGGGATTGGGAACCCTTCCGCCCACTTACTGAAGTAATCCGTGACCATTAAAGCCAGCGATGTCAATGTTCTATTCGCTCGAATGGAGCTACGACATTGTATTGTAGCATTCGCTGTGGCTTTACTTTTGGGGTAGCCGCACATATTATGCACTTTTTGCACCAATTCTCGAACATTTCCTTACGTTCTCCAACGTCTTATTGATTTCCAAATGGCGTCCTCCCGTTCCGTCATGTATTTAATGGATCCCTTAACTGACTCTGGACCGTGGCACGATTAGCACACGAGATGTTATTCCATCTGCACTTTCGCATTTTCTTTCCAGCAAACCATCTTGGGCACCCACTGTGCCCAATACTCGGGCCGCCGCCCAATTATCAAGGCTTCGCCCATCAATGACGTTGTCTAATAAAAAGCGGGGGCAGACCAAAATACTGGTCTTATCGCAACGGTTTTCAGATGACGCCACAGAAGATTGCTACGATTTGACCAGTTACAAGCGGCTGGTCATAGGTCTTTTTGACGGCAGGACAACCGGTAGTCCCTACGAGGACTTAAATCACGGTACCATAGGAGTCAGAAGCCCTACAGATCTCGGTTCGGGACTGACTTGTTGAGGTATGCCCCCTTGTGGAAACGTCATGGTCGCTGTGGTTTGATCCCAAATCGCGGGAAGGGTCCTAAAATTGTAGAGTTGCAAATAAATACAGCAAGAGGTTTTAGATTGGTCTCGACCCATACCAAAGGTGGAACGTGTGCCTCCAACACAATGTTGGTAAGTGATAGCAAGGCGTATCCTTGATGTATGGGTATTCCGTGAAATTAAGTCTTCCAGACAGGTGTTCACGTAAAACACAAGAGACGTTCTGTGCCCAATACGCCCTCAAAGTTTGGCTCCGGTCCGATATTTCCTGCCAGATTGTCTTCTCCTCGTGTTTCTGTCGCGCCAATATTGGTTCGATGTCACTGTCTGCCTGTTGGGATGAATGGATTTCAACACTCTACTGGCTCAGTCCTGGTCATTTGCATAGAGGGCTGTTCTTTCGCTTCTTTACAATTGCAGTGTTCATATTTGAATCCGCACGGTCGACGAAAGGGAGCATCTGCATCTGATCAATCCATCTCGCAACTTGGCTTCAAGGTTTTTAAATGGTAGTATCTATTTCAGGGCTGCGTAGTATGTCCGAAGAATGAACTTTTGTCCATAGAGGTATTTTTAGCAACGCTTCGTTTCCAGAATTAAAGTCAGAAGCTCACGTCAAGTTACGCAGTAGTTCCACTCCAGACCTGGAGAGCATCTTACCATAATATGTAACCACTTTCTCTTGACCATCATAAACTTGAGAGATCACAACACTGACCCCAAGCCGGAGCTGTGTCAGGCATATTAGACGTTGATCCATAGACGAATGCCCAGACCGATGCCGCTGTAAAGCTCGTAATGTTCGTGGTTGAATTTCCTCCGTCAATAGAAACGGACCCGAAGCACGGTATTACCCCCTCTCACAAAGCGGGTAAGTGCCTGTTCATCCCCTTTCGATAAGGCCCAGGCCTCTGCACTATAGAGCAGGCTCGGGATAATAGCGTCTTGTATAAGGCCACTTTTGCCTTACGAGAGAGGCCTTATTACTCAATTGGCAAGAGTAATTCTGCGTGTGATTTCAGCGGTGATCTCGTTGTCGCTTGTAACTAAGGAGTAAACGAAGTTCTTAACTACCTCGAAATTATAGCTGCCAATGGTGACGGTCTGTCTAAGCCCTCGGTGGTATACGAGGGCTGACTGATGAGTCCCCGCATTGGAAGATAGGTGGCGCTACTGTGCCAGAATGAGTGTCTTTTAGCCGCCTGTCAAAATTTGGTGACAATCCGACGCTTAGTTTTGTTTTGGCACCTTTCCGGCGGAATGAACGGTCTTCGCCTTCTTTGGCGCACGTTCACTGGGTAAAACCCATTGTTTCGATTGTTCTTTGATCTCTGGTGTGTGACGGTCACGAAACGACGCTGGAACTCCTCCGGATTTCGATTAAACTGGGCCAAGGATGTCTTTGAAGTGGTCGCACGATTGCGTTTGTTCTCCGGTGTGAGCAAACGCGGCACCCATCGCGCGGACAGCTTTGTTATGCCCAAAATCTCGTGCAGGATATGGCTAACGCGTTCAGTTGAGATGCCTGCTATTTCAGTCAACTCGCGAATTTTCACTCGTCGGTCCTCCAATACGAGATCATGGATTTTGTCCGCGGCTTCCTCTGTGGTAACCGTTTTTGGGCCATCTAGGCGAGGTTCATCAAAAGCCGACGACGTGTGACCACGGCGAAACCAATGGAAAATGGTTGTATGGGAAGGTGAATGGGTCCCATACACACCATCGAGAATGGGTTTGATTTCCTCGCTGGTTTTGCCACTCAAAAACAAGAATCGGATCACGGAGCGGTACCGCTCTTTTTGCATGGTCGCAAAAAACACTAACACGATGTTGTGAAATGGCTGTCAAAACTAAGCGTCGGAATGTCACCAGATTTTGACAGGCGGGATAAAAGACTAAATGATGGTACACTCATTTTGGCTCAATAGCGTCACCTATCTTCCAATGCGGGTACTCATCAAACAGCCCTCGTATGTGATTTCCTGATGACAGCATATACTCGTACTTCTGCCCCCGTTAACCTTAAGAAAAAATATATACTACGTACGTCAGTACGTAAGTAATTATGCGGGCTCGTCCCTATGCATGCTGTCATAAGTGGCTTCGAAGTCGACAAATAGATGATGAGTGTCGATCTGAAATTCCCAAGTCTTTTCCAAGGTTCGGTGTTGTGTGAATATCAGATAGATGGTGGACTTCCCTGGCCCGAAACCGCACTGTTATGGATCAACAGGTCTGATCAGAAATGCGTTTACGTTTTATGGGCACCTCTATTGTTGGCGAAGTCAAAACGATCTCTCTTCTTGTGGATCGGACAAACAATACTGAGATTCCATTCATCGGTCATGCTTTTTTTTTTTTTTTATAATTAGCGCGCGCTCAAGTTGTTTTGTACCCTTAAAATGTTCGTACACAGCGCGGGCGATCATGATTACCTCTGATCATAAACAGGTCATCTCCAGCTGCTTTAAATAGTCCAGTGATTAGTCCCCGTCTGCGCCAGCAGTTTTGTTATACAAGGTGGGGCAAAAGTAATGTCATCATGTAAATTGGCTGCCATTTTGTTAGAAATGGAAACAATTGAGCTCTGTTTTCACGAAAAGTTTACTTGAAGGTGTAAAATTGCTGACATTAAGTTGGAAAACTGATACTGCCCAACTGACCACCTCCTGAGTTGATGTACATTTGTGTTCGTTTTACGACATTTTGAATTGGTGCTCACAAGGCATCTGCTCCAAATTGGTGGTTTCTTCTTCAATGTTGGCTTTCAAGACTTGCAAGGTTTGTGGTTTGTTGTGGTAAAGGCGAGATTTCAAAAAGCCCCAAAGGAAGAAGTTTGGCCCATCAGATCTGGCGATTTTGCCGGCCAGTTGAAATCGGTGATTTAAAATCTCCATCGTTGCCCGAGCTGTGTGCGCGGTTGCTCCATCCTACTGGAACCAAAAATGCAAGGAAAACTCGTGAGACATCTGTCTGTAGCGCTCACCCGTTACGATAACGGTGGTGCCGTCGGCGTCCTCAAGAAAATAAGGGCCAATCACTGGCAAATGCCGCACCAAACAGTCACTATGAGGGCATGTAATAGCTTTTCGTCCATTTCATTTGGACTCTCCGTGCCCCAGAGACGCATTTATGTGGAAACGCGCTTCACCGCTCATTATGATTTTGGATACGAGATCATCCTCTTCTTGCACCAGGTTTAACAGAGGATGGAATAAGTTAACCTCACTTGGCGGTCAGTAGGCAGCAATTGGTGAACGGTTTGCACTTTATAAGGGAACATCTTCAGGTCATTCACCACATATTCGAAGCAGCAAACGGCTAATGCCAAATTGTGTGCATCGTTCGCTCATCGATGTTTGTGAACTCCCTCGGACGTCCTCGGCCATAGCAGTGATATTCTCGGTCGAACGAGCAATACGGGGCCGGCCAATTCTTGCAACGTCTTGGCTCAGCCAAATGCTTAATTGTTCGTGCACATGGTACAGAACGACGAAGAAAACGACGACAAAATTCACGCTGCGTTAAAAGGAGAGGCCGGAAATTGGTCAAGTAAGTACGAGTAGTAACAATAGTTCCACGTTCTTGAGGTGTATATCGCTCCATTGCTTGTTATTCTCTATCTATTTACAATATAAATGTCAAGGCACAATGACACTTGATGCCATTTGCAAAAATATATTCACATCATGACACTTCTTATGCCCCACCTTGTACTTTAACTTCCATATTGCTACCTTAACTTCGTCTAGGTCAGGGGGACGTCCGCCGTCTTCGTCCAGGGTAAATGGTTCATTCTGCCTGATCATCATCGCTGCAGAAGTAGGCTTTCCATATTCCTATCACCGATTGCGAGTCTACTACTAGTTATCCATGTTCATCTTTACAGGGTTCCCTTCTGGCTTTGTAGCCTTGGCATCTTCATTTTATTTTCCGATAAGACTTTCGAACGTCATCTCCCCATTTCCTCGATCACGCACTTCTCGTGCTCTTCCTTTTCTTCCTGAGAAAGCGGCGCTTCCTTTTCTGCTCGTAGAGCTCATAAGCAGCTCCCATCCTTCGATGAGGTGGAGCTCCATATGCCTGTTTACATTTTTCGTCAAACCAAATGTTTCAATCACATCAGAAGAGGCTTCTGTGATGGCTCGTTTACTTCATTCCCATTGGTGTTCTAGGGTTTTTGTATGAGGGCTAAAATTTTCAGAGAAATTGAGGGAAACCCGGTCGGCAAAGATTCTGGCGATATCTTGCTATTGCTGCTTTTCGGCGTCAAACTTCTAGATGCAACAAGGTTATGATCCAAGCCGATGTTGGCACCTCGTAAAGTTTGGAGATCCAGAATATTGGTGGAGTGTCTGGCGTCAAACGGAATGCTACCAAGACGGTTGGCTGAAGTTTAAGATTTATTGCCTAAGGTTGCTTCGAATAGCAAATTCACATCCAAAGAAGCGTCAGCTTCCTTCATTGTAGAAGACACCGTAGTAGATGCCATAGCTTTTCATCCACGTTTCCCGTCCTATCCACTCGAACTTGTTGGATTGTTATAACATCTGCTTTACAGCAGTCTAGGGCCTCCGCGAGTTGTTCGGCAGCACGTGCTCTGTTTAGGGTCCTAACATTCCATGTGCAAACCTGAAATTCGCTGTCTTTAAAACTTTAGCTGGTGTCGTCAACATTATATCTCGTCCGTATCAAAGGCTGTTGGTTTTTACCCCCTTGCGTAAGCCTAGGTCCTTAATCAAAACCGTGGATAAAGGGTCCGGCTATACAGTCTGGATCCAGCAGTCCCCCTGAGAGTCTGGGAATCGCCGTTTCAGTTTTATTGCGTCGCCAACTCTACGTCAGGATCAACACACAATCATATAGCTTCATTTAGATCTGGGCTCCGAATACGTCGAAGTAGCCCTAAAGGAGAATGTGCACCAAGTAGCTCACACTGGGCTGGCATTTTGTGCTGGCGGCGTCATCGGTCCATATTTCTTTGAGCGCTATGTGTCGATGATTACCAACTTCTTTTGGCCTGAATTGGATGATATGGACACCAACGACATGTGGTTTCAACATGATGGCACTACGTGCAGTTCTCGCCGCGTTGAAAATTCTGCACGAGTGATTCGAGGGCATGGTCATCATACGTGGAGGTGATGTGAACTGGCCACCGAGATCGTGTTAGACTTTTTCTTGTGGGGTTTTCTGAAGTCGCAAGTCTATGCGAATAAGCCACAAACCACAACGGCCCCCAAAGCTAACAAAACCCATGCCGTCGGTCAAATTCAGCCTGAGTTATGCGCCAGAGTCATGGAAAATTGGACATTTCGGATGCGCGCCACCCAGAGAAGCCGCGGCGGACATTTGAACGATGTTATATTCCATACATCGTGTGCTTACTATGACGATGCCTAGTTCGCTTGAGAATTCGATCAACCTATATCCGTTTCTGGATGTGATGTCGTTCAGGCTGTGCTCGCCCTTTCCATTTTTGACATTCAGTGGAATCCGTTTAGGTAGAAGTTGGTAAGGAATTGATGACACCTTACATGAGTTGCTGAAGTGCAATGCGGAAAATCGAACAAAATACCGCCCAGGGAGTGTTTATTATCTAGGCCCAACGACAGGAACTTGGTCAGTGTGTAAGCAAACGTCCTTTGACACTTAATTTTAGTGTCTTCGACATGTACATACATCCTTTGAACGACATACACGAATATGTATCTGCAGATGTACGTCTGTGAACTAAACCATTGCGCCAATAAATGTAAACCGCCTGCCAATAAAAGTAGATGGTTTACGGCCTTCTCAAAGCTCAAGTTAATGCGACAAGATATCACACCATTTCCCCCTAATTACACACCCATTTGGATGTGCTCTATGATGTTACCCACACATCTGCCGACTCTGTTCCTATTTGTATCCACAGCACAAGATGTCGCCTCTAGATATTCAATTATCACCGCACTCAGTATCCATTTTGTTCGCATTAATTCCTGTTATAACCATCCGGTGTCTGTGTCTGCCCTCTATCATCGCCCCATCGTATAGTAGTTAAAGTTATCCTCCAACTCCGGCATTATGACGCCATCATTAAACCGGAACACACGATTCCCACACACATGAAGCTGCTGACTAATTGCTTGGCAATGCACCAGCACGCAGATGTTACGCTTAACCTCCACCTCTTACTGAGTTCCAGTTCCAATTAAAAAAGATAACTAACCTAGCGCAACATAATCTAAATATAAAACTCTTGCCAAAGTCGAAAAGGTTCCAACGCCAGGCTGCCATGCCAAGAGAAGACATCCCAGCCCAGATAGATAAACCCACACCAAAACACCATCGACCCACAACGGTTCTATTTTCCCTGAGAAAAGGAAACTAATGAGCTGCAAAAGGAGAAAAGGAGGAGTAAAACAACAACAAGAACCAACCAAAAAAAAAAAAAAAAAAACAGGAAAACAAAACCACAGCGACCGAAAGCAGAAAAAGTGCACGACTTGTGCGCCCTTAATGCGACAGAGCAGCATGCCATGTGCATCTATTTGTGGTAGCGTGTGTCGCATTTGCATCGTATTACATGCCAGGAACAATGTTTTCAAAGGCACCTTATGCCCTCGCGCTCATTTTGTGTTAGCTTGTAGAATTTGCCAAGAGTCTTCAATTTCCTGTTCCTTTTTCACCCGACTCACTGTTGGACTGGCCTACGAGTATTACGAATACCTCGACACCGTTAAGCTCCACTAAGTCAGACTGGTGCTTCAGTTTGATTTATTCGTGACACCAGACTAGTTACCCACCACCACTCACTGGCTCACCGGCCAACCGACCGACCGACCGACCGACCGACCGACCGACCCACCGACCCACTGCCAACCCTACCTGAGCCAGCGAATCGTTTATAATTAAACGACTCAATTTCAGGCAGCGCCATTACGAATGTACTACAACAGCCCACCGACAATCGAGCGATGAGAGGACCCTGCACCGACTAAGGACAGTCGACACCAAGGACCAAGGACTGACTATACAGATGTGTATCTTCGGCAAGGCTAAAGCTAAATGGGATGATCATTCAGCTTAACTGCCTCTGACGTGTTTAACCTTTTTGACATGACAGAACAGAGCAACAACTTTAACTGTCGGCTCTGCCCTGTCACCGGGCGCTTACTTCTCATGTCACTCTCATCCTTACACTCTCTGCACGTGTGTGCATATGTTTGTGTTCGTGTCATTTAACACTCGTCAAGTATAGACGAAAGGATGAGGCACAATTTGGCAGGTGCCCTATGCTCGGTTTTGAATGATAAATGTCAGTGTGTGAGGGTGACAAAATAGTGTTCGGGGATGTTTACCATAATTAAAATGATTTTTTTTTGTATATGAACACATGAGGGGTTGATGCATTCGAATACACGAGGATACTCGTAGGCATCCTGGCTAAAGAGGACGACTCGTTTATCAAATGAATTTTCACGGAAAATTGAAGGAAGTTGAGCGGCTCAGATGTGTGACATTAAAGGTCCTTTAGAATGTTTTTTTTCCGTTTTTTTTTTTTCATCCTTCAACCCTGTATCCTGCTAAGATAAAAGCTCAAAGGAATGTTCTTGGGAAGGACCGTTACCACGACGAAGGATTCAAAGTGATGTTTTAATTTGGAATTTCCGGTGGAATTTGATACATTTAGGGTTAGCTTGGGTGGAGATCTTGGGTTGATTCGGTTGTTGGGTTGTTGGGTTGTTGGGTTGTTAAATTGTGGAGTTGAGGTAGGATATCGGTTCACTTGTGGGTCGTCAAGGCGGTATCTTTTGCGTGCAATTAATCCCTCTACCGCACATGGGCTTTTGAAAGAATTTTAATGAGCACATTTCCAGGAAGTCGAAGCTGTACCCGAGTATGTACGCTTGGTATTTGTTTTCTTCGTCCTCTTGACGTTAGTTTTGCTCTCTTTTTTTTTTTACTTACATGTGAGGGAAGCTGCTTAGTTACAGGATGCACTTACAATAATTGAAGCAGGAAGGAAGGAAGCCTTTCTCAAGGGATGCTGTTCGCAAAGGGGTCATTTTGAATTATTTTTAATCACGAGCTCGCTTGGCTGTAAGGAAGCAATTGGCTCTTCAGGAAATAGACTTTTGGTAGGTTTTCTAGCCACGAACAGTATTAATAAATCAACGTCATACTATTTTGGAAACATGTTTCTGGGATGAAGTGCCTCCGGCAGTAATACACGTCACGTCAGCGCCTAGTATCTGCAGTCCGATATAGAAAAAGTGTTACTTGTTTGTAGCACACTTATGTTGATGCTTAGCAAAAGCGTGGTGCACCCTTAATATTCCAGTAACAACAGTAATTCCATTGAGCCTTTAGAAATGTCAAGAAGCATGCGTTCAGTCTAATAACATCTGCGTTAGTTTGCTCAGTAGAAACCCAATTCTCAATGGAAGCCCTAACCGAGGACGCAAGCAGTCCCAATGCAGGTGCAATCTAACAAGTTCATTTGCGATCTTGTTTCCAGTGATCCTGTTGTTTCTGCGGACCCAGACAAAAATCCAAAAGAATTCAGCCTTCCAACTTCAAAAATCAAAAATCTCTAAGGCATGGCCGGACGAAAGGATGTTAGACGAATGCAACCTCACCTACACGTTTCTAAAGAAAGGATAGCGTGTGGTCTGAGCCAACTATGAAGGCATCAGTCTCCTCAACATCGCCTATAAGATCTTATCTGCCGTAGTATGTAATCGTCAAAAACCCTTGTCAACCAAATGATTGGTCCTTATCAGTGTGGCTTTAGACCTGGTAAGTCCACCATCGGCCAGGTTTTTACATTACAGCAGATCTCGGACAAGACTTCCCAGGTCGAAATTGACACCGATCAGATATTTGTCGATTATAAGGCCGCCTATGACAGCGTATATCAGGAAGAATTGTACGAAGCCATGATCTCCTAATCATGATCATTGTTTCGTACGGTTTGATGCCACAAAAGGACTCCCGCTCGCATGCGATTTCTTCAACATCATTCATGGGAATATTGTGTGAAACTCACAGGCCAACGTCAGAGATGCTATCTTTCAAAAGTCTCAAAAGTCTGTACAACTGCTTCCCTAAAAGGAAGATATGGCATCCAGCCATGAGGCATCTGAAAATTTTAAAGCAGCAGCGTCGAACCAGGTGTAACTTTGAGGAGTTCAAGAACTTCATCCACGTAGGCCCCGGGGTAATATCCACAATAGCACCACAACCTAGAGATCATTCGTTAAACCAACTCCGAATTTTTACTTCACAGCTGTGCTTAGTAACGTCGGTGTTTGTGTTTTTTGTGTTTGTCTTTCTTCATAATGGGTCTATAACTTAATTCGTGCGGTTTGCTAATGGCGTAAATTGTATTATTCCATTGGAACATGCGTTGGAAAGCTACTGTCATTGTACGTCATTTCAGTATATGTCATTCATTTGAAGCGTAAACAGCAATAATTTTTTTTCACTCAAATATGTCGAACTTTGTGCCTGAAAAAGTGTTTTTGCGGGGAGTTCTTCTTCATTACTTTAATATGAAGAAAACTGCTGCCGAAAGTCATCGTATTTTGGTGGAAGTTTATGGTGAACATGCGCTAGCTGAGCGAACGTGCCAAAAGTGGTTTGCACGATTTAAAAGTGGTGATTTTGGCTTGGAAAACGATGAACGTCCTGGACAGCCAAAAAAGTTTGAAGATGAAGAACTGGAAGCATTACTCTATGAAGCCGAGAGACGTCGAAAGGCGGTTTTGCATGTCCGAAATGCTGCTGGAACGCCACAAAAGGAAGTCATTTTTGCATCGGATTGTTACTGGTGATGAAAAATGGATCCATTACGACAACCCCAAGGGCAAAAAATCATATGTGAAACCCGGCCAACCAGCCAAATCAACGGCAAAGCCGAATATAAATGGCGCGAAGGTAATGCTCTGTATTTGGTGGGATCAGATGGGTGTGCTGTATTATGAGCTGCTAAAACCGGGTGAAACCATCAATGGACAACGCTACCGAACACAATTAATCCGTTTGAAGGGAGCAGTGGCCGAAAAACGCCCGGAATATGCGACCAGACACGAGGCAATAATTTTCCATCATGACAACGCTCGGCCCCACGTTGCTATTCCGGTTAAGAACTATTTGGAAAACAGTGGAAGACTTACCCGCCTTATAGCCCAGACCTTGCCCCTTCTGACTACCATTTGTTCCGGTCGATGCAGAACGCCCTCACTGAAATACGGTTCACATCAGAGCAGAATATCAAAAATTGGCTTGATTCATTCTTGGCTGCCAGTTCTTTGGGATGGGATCCACAAATTGCCAGAAAGATGGGAAAAAATCATAGCTTCAGATGGGTAATACTTTGAATAATACTATTGTACGTGTTTTCCTTAAATGAACGTCCAAATTTCCATCTTCGCAAGCAAATTATCCACAAAAACCTAACAGCAATGCGACCTTTAAAGAATTCTGTGCGCTCTCTGACTCCATTCAAAGAATTGTATCCCTGTATCCTCATATTGAAATCGGTATTACGGGCGATTTCAATATACGCAATTCTGAATGGATTAGACATTCTGGATAGACAACACCCGAAGGACGGTGTGTTGAGATCTTTGCTGCGGACACTAACTTAACCCAGCTTGTAAGTGAGCCCACGCGAATACCAGACGTTGATAGTCATACCGCCAACACCCTGGACTTGTTTTTAACTTCTCACCCTGCTAAGTACTCCGTTGATGTGCTCTCCCTCTAGGCTCGTCGGACCACTGTGTCGTATCAGCTAATTTCTCGTACTCCAACCACATAGTTAGAGAAAAGATTCCTTAAAGAACCGTACGGCAATACGAGAAAGCCAATTGGAGCGGGCTTAACAGCTTCTTTAGGAATTTTAACTGGTCGTTATGTTCCCTCGATAACGACGTGGATGCCGCTGCTGATATCGGATTAAGAGCATCAGACCAAAAGAAAAGGCATGGTACGACTCGAGCTGTAAAGAGGCTGTCAGGGTTAGAGAATTGTTTTTTCGGTCCTACAAGACCAACCCGACACAGGAAGACCGAAAAAAGCTTACACAAGCCAGGAATAACTGCAACGTCTCTCTCAAGCCAGTAAAAATTGTTGATCGTTCGTCAAAAATATTAAAAATTCTGCCTCATTCTCCATCCCAACGCAATGACATTCCAGCTTTCAGCTCTTTAGACAAGGCCAATCTACTTGCTGCACACTTTGCGGCTAGCTCAACACTACTAGATTGTGCTTTGTCCCCACTAACACTTAAGTGCGTCGAATCTTCAATGGGACGAATCCACTTTCGCACTCGTGTAGCACCAAGAGTACTTAAAGATCTTAACATTCACAAATCCGCCGGTCCAGATGGTATATCTCCCCTTCTTCTAAAGAGGTCTTCTTCCTCGCTCTTAAAACCACTGCGTAAGCTTTTTCATCAATCCTACTCTTTAGGACTCTTTCCGAGCAGATGGAAAACAGCCTTTGTCCAGCCCGTCCCTAAAAAGGCGAATCTTCTTCTCTCTCCTCCTACAGACCCATTGCACTTACGTCCCTTCTTTCTAAGGTCTTGGAAACGCTGATAAACGGTCAGCTCATGAAATATCTCGAAACACGAAAACTTCTCAATGACCGCCAATATGGTTTTCATAGCAACAGGTCCACTAGTGATTTGATGGCATGTCTCACCGAAAAGTGGAACCAAAGCGTAAATCAATCTGGCGAAAGCAAGATAATTGCACTTAATAAGGCATTTGACAAAGTTTGGCATCAGGCCCTTTTGTCAGAAATGCGAGCATTTAAAATCGATGAATGTCTTCTTCAATGGATTAGATATTACCTTTCGGAACGTTAAATTCAAGTTGTCTTGGATGGTTTCAAGTCCGATATCCACAAAATAAATTCTGGTGTGCCCCAGGGCTCCGTTCTGCTCCCTTGTCTGCTACTTCTAATCCAATGTATTCCTTTGCTGACGATAGTACTCTCTGCTTTTCATATTCGTTCCTGGACTCACGCCCCTGCTCTTCGGCTGTAGAACGGGAACGGCAGCGTGTGTTAAGCTCATTAAACTCCGATATTAACAGCATAACCAATTGGGGAACTATCAACAGAGTGGAATTGCTTCTATGCTTCCAAAACTCAATGCTGTCTGCTGTCTATAAAGCGAAATTTAAACACCCAGCCATTATCTATGGTTGGCACTTGTATCGTCGAAACCGAACAACTTTCCACTCTCGGTATGTGTGTCAATGACAACTTATGTTGGAATGACCACATATTCGATGTCGCCAAAAAATGCTGCGATATGTCTAGGTTTCCTGAAGCGATGTAAGAAATACTTTAGCCCCTCTGATTCAGCCTCAATATTCATATAAGGCATTTATCCGCCCGAAATTGGAGTGCAGTACGCACATCTGGTCGGGTGCGTCCAAAACATCTCTGCACCTGCTAGATAGGATCCAAAACCGTGCGATAAAACTCATTGGCCCACTTTCGGACGTACTCTAAAATATCGTGATTCGTTCCTAAGCCGTACAACTCGCTTTTGGAATGCCCTGCCTAGCTCCCTATTTCCTAGTCATTATAACCTTCAAACATTTAAAACCAACGTTCACCGGTACCTCCCTTCCAATCGTCTCTGATTTTCCTTCGCCCGCACTGTGTGCAAACATTTTAAGGGTCAAGGGATTGACCGCACGCAAATTATAAAAAAAAAATAAAATTTGAAGGGCAGCTCTTCCTAATTGCTGCTTTTGAGAGGGGACAAACCAAAATAGCGTTCTTAAAGCATTTCTCATCCCAGTCCTCTTCTATGACGCTGAAGTATGGACTTTATCAAACAGGGATTGTCGTTTCGAGAGAAAAGTGCCTGCAGTGACAAACGGCCCTATTTTCATCGACATGCGACAGCGGCATTCGTCAGCTAAGATGGCTGAGATAAGAAAGACCGGATATGGAGTCCACCACCAAGGAAAAATGATTCAGAAGAAGACTAACACTCAGCTGACATGCGTAAGTGGAGAGGGACCTCAAATATCTTGGGGTGCCAATCAAACAACAGGGACGACTGGAAAGGGGTGTTGGTTCAGGCCAACTGAGCTGAAAAAAGCTACGCGCTCTTAAACTAGCTACGAAGTGGTGAGAGGGAAAGAAAAGTCTAAAGCACAACTTGCCTGTTACTGTGCATATACTAGGTTGTGCAAAAGTCATCACTTTACTGGAAGATGCTATAAATATTACAAATGGCGGCAAATGTCAATTCTACTTTGGCATTTCTGAAGTAAACAGATACAAAATACACGTCAACAAGACATGAATCGCTATACTCTCAAGGAACGCGGAATAATTCATCGGTGGTGTTGGCGCAGCCTGAATTTCGGTGCAGATTTTTCGGTCGTCCGACACAAACACTACGACGTTTAGCCGCTCGCCTAGTAGAGTATGTGACAACACGAGACGCTGCCAGGCCTGGCCGGCCCCGGAGCAGCCGTTCTGCTGAGAATACCACCTTGATCAAAAAGTTCCCGGGGGAAACCACTGTGTGGCGCTTCCATTGTTCCGATTTGAGTTTTGCTTTTTTGTTAAGTTGGTGAGTCTGTTGTTGACATTCCCTCTAAATCTTAACGTCATAGCTTGACATTTGCAAAAGTTACGTACCCAAGAGTACATCTATCTCTGTGTGTGTTGGCGATTTTTTACAATTTTAGAAATGGATTTAAATTTGCAACAACGAACTTGTACTCGTTTTAAATTTTGCGTAAAAAACGGATTTAATAGTGCGCGAACGTTGGAAAAGTGTTTCGGCAATGATTCTCTAAAGAAAACGGTCGTTTACCAGTGGGACGAGCAGTTCAAAAGTGGTCGTGAGTCAATCCAAGATGATGAACGCAGTGGCAGACCATCGACATCGAAAACCGACGAAAACATTGATGAAGTACGAGTAAAAGAAATGTTGATCAATAGCCGCAAATTAACCATCAGAGAGATAGCGGAGGACTTGAATATTGCCTATGGATCCGTCCAAGCAGCAAAGTTGGTGCCAAAAGACCTCAATTTCATGCAAAAAAGAGACCGTGTTGACGTCGCAAATCCGATCCCACTTTCATCAAAAGGATCATTACTGGAGACGAGACGTGGCCGTGAGTTTATGAGTACGACACGCAATCCAGACATCAGGCAAGTGAATGGCGTTCACCAAATGAGCCGAGACCAAAAAAAACACGTCTTTTTCAGTCAAAAAAGATGGCAATTCTCACGGTTTTCATGGATTACAACGGTGTAGTGCATCATGAATTTTTGCCAGAAGGTCAGGGTATTATTTGGGCGTTATGACACGTTTGCGTGAAGCAATTCGCCGAAAGAGACCAGAATTGTGGGGAGAAAACTCGTAGATTTTGCACCATGATAACGCACCGTCGCGGTCGCACAGTGCCATCATTATTCGTAATTTTTTGACGAAAAATGCAACAAATACCATCCAACAGCCACCGAATTCACCTGATTTGGCTCCCTGTGACTTCTTTCTGTTCAATCGAGTTAAAATACCACTACGGGCCGAGAGGAATAATGGAAAAATCGCAGGAAGCACTGATGGACATACCGAAAACCGAATATAAAAAATATTTCGAGGATTGGATCAAGCGCTGGCATAAGTGTGTTGCAGTCGATGGGGATTACTTTGAAGGGGACAATATAGATTTCGATGAATAAACTTGTATTTTTAATTTTCCGGAAATTTTTTGATCAAGGTGATATTTCAGCTGTGATTCAGAATGTGCAGAGGATCCCGGAGTATCGGCTAGACGACGTCTCACGCAATTGGGCATCAATCGGCGGATGTTACAGAGAATTTTGATGAAAGACTGTAAGATGTTGCCCGATTTTGTAACCTAGTCTCAAACCACGAGGAAGACAACTTTTCATCGAAAATCACCATGAGCGACGAGGTCCACTTCCATCTCTGTGGATTTGTGAATAAGTAAAATTATCGCTTCTGAGGCACCGAAAATCCGCGTATAACCCACGAAGCGCTATTACACCCGCTCATGGTGTGCTGTTTACGCTGGAGGCGTCATCGGGCCTTATTTTTTCGAAAACACCGCGGGCCAAACGACAACTGCGGATGGCGAGCGTTACAGAGCCATGCTCAATGACTTTCTCCTTCCTCAATTGAATGAATTTGGACTGAAAAGCATGTGGTTCCAACAGGATGGAGCAACGGCGCATACTGCACGACCCACAACCTTCTGAGGGCTGCATTTTCGGGTCGCCTAATCGCTAGTTTTGGCGATTTGCACTGGCCGGCAAGATCGCCCGATTTAACCGTTCCAGACTTCTTTTTGTGTGGTTTTTTTTGTCAACAGGCTACAGACTCTTGAAGCCATCAAAGAGGAAGTTCTGGAAAGAGTGGTGAAAAATGCCACAAATCGGGCCCGAATGGTCATCAATTCTGGCGACGGCCACTATCATTTTCTCGACTTAATGGTAGAAATTTCAAGACATCGAATAAACATAATCCAAAATCAGAACCAAAGTTTTTCATTCATAAAAAAAATTACAGCCAAGGTGACAACTTTTGCGCCACCTTGTATTTAGGTCTTTTCATTGCTGAGGGTCTCTTAGTCTGAGAGTTGAAAGTCTGCCATTGCCACAGTTGGTGGGGCTGATCGTATGCGGTATCGAATTGACCGTCATTCTCGTCCCCATCTATCGGAATTAAAAAAAAATGTCAAGCAAATAGTTGAACCATTTCGTCAGACAACTTGAGGACTATGCTTAGTTTTTTTTCATGTAAACTCGGACAAGTACTCGTACCTCAACCATCTAAATTCATCAAATTGTTCAATATTTAAACTAGCAAATTAATTTATGTGAATTATTGACCAAAAAGTCATTGTGAAAAGTTTCCTAATTAACCCAAAACCCCAACTTCAAACAAGCACCACTCGACTGCTATTCATAATTCAAATTCAAATTCAAATTCAAAACGATTCGGCAATCATACCATCAAGGTCCAGCTGAAAACTCAATTTGGTAAAGCAAACAATACCTCCTTGATCTTGATGATAAATAAACAAAAGTCCACGTGAATTGTCTTCATATCATCCAAAGCATATCCCCAGCATTCAAGGTAGTTTGCATACCAGTATCGGCGTATCTATATACCTTTGTATGAATATCCATCTATCCCAAACCGATTTGAATTCGACTAAACTTGATTGACTTATTGGTGCTTTCTGTTTTTGGGGTCTTCATTTCCATATATTTATGCATAGGCAAGCTGTTTCAGTGTCCGCCTGATGAAATCCGAGAACGACAACGGAATAATAATGCGAACCAAGTAGAAACGGACGCAAGTGTAACGCCTGTTCCACTCAATCATTTTTGCCTCTTTGATGCCTCAATCCATTAGGTTTGCTTGGCATTTATCTTTTTTATTTTATTCTCTAACTCATAACGAAATCCGACAGATACTCATATTCTAGCTGAGTTTTTTTTTTTTTTTTTTTTTATGATTTCCCTCACTGTTCCAAGGTACGAGCATGTATCTGTAGCTCATGACAGGGGTTTTTTTTTTTATTTTTTTTTTTAGAATTTTTTTTGGGAACGGCGACAGTTGAGAAGAATATTTCATTCCACCGGATATGACATTTGCTGTCACCCAAAAGCAAAAGCACAAGAACGACAGAGAGCATATTGAAATTGACTTCTTAATCGGCATTTTATTAGATTTCCATGTCGCTGCCTCTTGACAGATGACTGAGCTTAAAGGTCGACAATAGAATTGTCATGGTGTAAAGACATGTGTCAACAATGACAGACGACCAATTGACAGCTCTTGCAAACTTCTCACCGTTGCGTTGTTGCATTCAAAGTGGGGAAAAACAAAATGCTAACGAACGTTCAAGTCTCTCGTTGGGTTTTCTTCGGTTTATTGTTGGCTTTGTGTGTGACTTGACTAGAATATTCACGGTGTATCCACTTCAAGACCGGTGGTACCTATGACTAAATAAATTTCAAAATGATTAATGATGTGCTTGTGCACGTACCAACGGTACAACCAACGGCAACACAACCAAAGAAAAAAAAAAAAAGGCTCTGTCGTCTTTTACGCGCATAATTGTCTAGACACGAAAGAGGCAGGAAAACACATAAAGCAGACCCAACTCGAAGGCGCCCTTAGGGCCTCGGTTAGCTACTATTGAAGAATAATGGAATCCCATTTGAGGTTGTAGCTTATTGTACGAACAGTACTTATTTGGTATACCCTAACTTACGGTGTATCTGTATTTTTCTTTCTTAAAGTGGACACCCCAACCGACAGACGCGACGACACCACACGATCCCCGACTATGCACAAGATGAGGCATTTGAATTTAAATTAAATTTATACTCGTACACTAGTATCCGGACGTAATTGCAGAGGGTTAGCAGCCCCTGAAGTCGTTTGGAACGGTTCCTGACCCAAACGTCAGGTTGAAAGTGGCGCCATCTATTCAAGAGCTAATAAATTCCATGTTTTTGTAAATTTATGAATCTAATTTAAGGCCGCGTGTTTTTCTCAGCGGGGTTAACTTGGGCGTTGTCGTATCTACACACAGATAACCTCATAGAAAGGTCGACCGTGAGGTAAACAAATATTTCGTGTCAGGATAAACAAGGGCAAGTGAGTCAGAAAGGTAACACCTATGCGCCGCCCCGTAGCAAGCAAAAGAATGGAAAAATCCTTTTAGCTGCAACATTAATTCAGCAATTTAGTTGCGAACGTTGTTGCTGTTTTTATTTTCGGGGGCCCTTTCGCCAGGATAAACAACAATCCAGTGCTATTGCTGCTGGCGGTGATGGTGATGGTGATGGTATTGCCAGTGCCGCTGGCATTGCCAGAAGTACAGGCTTTTTCCGGCCAGAAAAAGGAAATGAATTTTCGGAACCGCTTTTGAAGGAGGTAATGAAGAGATTTAATGGTGACATGAATTTAATAAATCATTTGGTTGGGCCTTGAATGGTTTCCTTCTTTTGGATGTTTTTTCTTATTTTTTTTTTTTTTTTTTTGTTTGTGGAATTGCTTAGGCCGTTGAAAGAGATTGCAGGTGAAGTTTTGGGAGAGGGTAGTCTTGCCGACAACGGTGGCTTTGTGTGATTTATAGTAGTGGGCTTTTATTTTTTTTTTTTGTTTCTTTTTTGTTTATTTATTGTACATACTCGTATATTATATTTGCTATCGAAAGGGAGGTTTTGTTCTGTCGTAAAACGGATGCCTATTATGTATGGAACATTTGCCATGGCCTTTGAGGGTATTTGCTGGCAATTCGTGGAGTTGGTGGGTGAAAAAGTGTGTTTTTAATGAGCCGCTTTATTTTATTCAATAAAACGAAGGTAGGGTGACTTTTATTGGATTTGTGGTGGGTCTGTCTACATAAAAAGGCTCTGTCGTTTGTAATTGGTTTTTGGTTTTTGGTTTTTGGTTTTTGGCTTTTGGTTTTGAGGGGCGAAATTCCATTTTATGGCCGAGACTTGTGCTGTTGTTTATTAATTTATAAATTAAAAGTTGGACTGTTTGTTTAGGGGGAGACTTAGCTAAGGTAGCAACTTTACGGCTTGTTGGAACTTTAAATTGTAATTAGATGGAAACCGATGTAATTGTGGCTTTAAGATTGAAAATAAATCGACAATGGGTAGTGACATTCACTCGGCATTGGAACATCGAGGCTATTACATTAGAAAGATCCTACTTTGGTTGGAGTAGTTTCTTGTTACCCTTTTTCTGCCCGAATAGAGCACTCAGACATGAAACTTGTTCAGTGTATGCCCTGTATGATCCTTTTTCGGAAATTTCTCCGTCTGTAAAGGTTTTAGCCAAATTTGTTTGATCAGACTGCATTCCTTGCAATTCATGACATTGGCAGCTCTACTCAGACGAAATCCAACTGTCAATAGAGGCCATTAACGAGGTTCTAGTAGTTAAAGTAGTTCTGAAGTAGATTAGATCCCTGGGAAACTTTTCTTTAAGCGTTGCCTAGCAAGTTCGTCGGCGAGCTCATTTTCCACGATGAGGTGGGACCCACACAAGACTCACTGAATTCAACCTACCGACTGTGCTCACAGAAGCATTGCATTCTCGAACTAGTGTTGCGAGTTATGATCGACAAGGCCAAGTAGACCTTCTTCACCAATTCTTCACAATACAGTTCATTGCCATCAGAGTTGGGCATATCTCCGGTTGGAAGGAAGGCGTAAGATTCCCATGATAGCACTGAAATATTTCTTTGATTTCGATGGATCAGCAAGCATTTTCTGGCTGCCTGGTTTCCTAGTTGGCTTGACAGACATCACCATGCTCATCGATGAATTGGACGGCCTATACCAAATTTCATCGTTACGCACTACGACTGAAGTTGTTCATTTGTTGATTCGACGTTAATTCTGATTGCTATATGTGGTGGAGAGTCCACGGGAGGGGACACCAGATTCCACGTTCAAAACTCCACAACTGCGGCCGATTCAATTTCAATTTATTCAATTTACTAGATGGAGCGAAAAGTGAGCTCCTTGACCGCCAGAATGCGCTGCTACTGCAAAAAAGGTTATGGTGCCTTAAAGTCCGTTCATATTTAGGCAGACATGACAAATTTCAGTGCGATACTGTCTTTAGTTTTGTTTTGACAGCTGATTGTTGACGTGTTTGGCATCATGTTGAGTATGGACAAAAACGATTTGCATTCTCTCATAAAACACTGTTTTTTGAGAGGCAAAACGGTGAAGGAAACAAAAGAAAAGTTGGATAAATATTATGGGGCTAATGCTCCGTCAAATTACACCGTCAAATATTGGTTTCGAGAGTTTCGTGGTGGCCGCAACTCCACTACCGATCAAGTTCCCAGCGGCAGGCCCTCCGATGCGGTTATAGCGGACAATGTCAAAAAAATACATGAAATGGTGTTGACTGACCGGAAAGTCAAGGTGCGCCAGCTAGCAGATACCACAAAGATTAGTACTCAGCGCACACGCCATATTTTCGGCAATATGTTGCATATGAAAAAGTTATCCTGCCGCTGGGTGCGACAGCACTTCGAAAGAGTATTTGGACTTGCTAATGCATAATCGGGCGGACTTTTGGCGTCGATTGGTAACTGGATTTGGACCCCTCGGACTATTATCTCTTCCCAAACCTCAAAAGATCTCTCATCAATAAAAAATTCAGCTCACGCGAATAAATCATCGACGCCACGGAGAAGTATTTTGCAGACCTTCCGGAAAATTACTTTTCGGACGGGATCAAGAAGTTGGAAAATCACTGGAATAAGTGTACAAAACTAGAAGGGGACTATATTGAATAATATAAAAAAACATTTTAAAAAATTTTTTTTTTTAATTCCCAAGGAGGTCACTTTTCACTCCATCTAGTAGGATACACAAATGAGACTTAATCTTTTATAGTAGTCCCTGTGGTCCAATGTAGGCCCTGTTCCAATACGGAATTCAATTTCCTGTGGTTAAAATTCCATCTCCGTAAGCAAATTATCCACTATCCCATATTGAAATCGTTATTACGAGCGATTCCAATATACGCAATTCTAGGTTCGGTATTCTGGACACACAACACCCGAAGGACGGTGTGTTGAGAACTTCGCTGCGTAAAACAACTTGACGCAGCTTGCAAATGAGCCCAAGCTAATACCAGACGTTGATAGTCATACCGCCAACACTATGGACTTGTTCTTAACCTCTCACCCTGATAAGTACTCCTTGCTCTCCCCTCTAGGTTCGTCGGACCATTCTGTCCTATCAGCTAATTTCTCGTACACCGACCACACAGTTGGACAAAAGATTTCTAAAAGAACCGCGTGGCAATACGAAAAAGCCAATTGAAGCGGTCTTAACACCTTCTTTAGGAATTTTAACTGGTCGTTATGTTTCCTCGATAACGACGTGGATGATATGATCACAGACACTATTCTCCTTGGAATGAGATCCTTTATCCCAAATCGGATTAAGAGCGTCAGACCAAAAGAAAAGGCATTGTACGACTCGAGCTATAAAGAGGCTGTCTGGGTTAGAGAAGTGTTTTTTCGGTCCTTCAAGACCAATCCGACACAGGAAAACAGAAAAAAGCATACACGAGCCAGAAATGTCTGCAACGTCTTTCTCAAGCGTGTGAAATTCCAATACGACCAAAAACTGAGCCAGAAAATATTGCAATGTCCCAAAGGTAGTAAAAGCTTTTGGGCGTTTTCAAAAATTACAGAAATTCTGACCCATCCTCCATCCCAACGCTCATTTGCAATGACATTTTAGCTGTCAGCTCTTTGGACAAATCCAATCTGCTTGCCGCACACTTTGCGGCCGTCAGCTAATGAAATATCTCGAAACACGAAAACTTCTTAATGACCGGCAGTATGGTTTTCGTAGCAACAGGTACACTGGTGATTTGATGGCATGTCTCACCGAAAAGTGGAACCAAAGCGTACATCAATCTGGCGAAAGCAAGATAATTGCACTTGATATATCCAGGGCATTTGACAGAGTTTGGCATCAGGCTCTTTTGTCGAAGATGCGTGCTTTTGGGTTCAATGACTCTCTTCTTCAATGGATTAGAAATTACCTTTCGGATCGTTCAATTCAAGTTGTCTTGGACGGTTTGAAGTCTGATATTCACAAAATAAATGCTGGTGTGCCCCAGGGCTCCATTCTGTCTCCGACACTCTTTTTAATTTTCATCAACGATTTCTTGTCTGCTACTTCTAATCCAATATATTCCTTTGCTAATGACAGTAGTCTCTGCTTTTTTTATTCGTTCCCGGACTCTTGCCCCTGCTCTTCGACTGTAGAACGGGAACGGCAGCGTATGTTAAGCTCATTAAATTCCGATATTAACAGCATAACCAATTGGGGAACTATCAACCGAGTGGAATTTAATGCGTCCAAAACTCAATGCTGTCTGCTGTCATTAAAGTGAAATCCAAATACCCAGCCATTGACCATGAATGGCACTTACATCGTCAAAACCGAAAAACTTTCCATTCTCGGTTTGTGTATCAATGACAACTTACGTTGGGATGACCAAATATTCGGTGTCGTCAGAAATGCTGCGATATGTCTAGGTTTCCTCAAGCGATGTAAGAAATATTTTGCCCCCTCTGATCTGGCCACAATATATAGTATAAGGCATTTATCCGCCCGAAAATGAAGTTCAATGCCCACATCTGGTCGGGTGCGCCCAAAACGTCTCTGCACCTGCTAGATAGGATCCAAAACCGTGCGATAAAACTCATAGGTGATACTAACATCACTCAAACAATGGACACCCTCGAACACCGACGTAATGTCTCGTGTCTCACCCTGTTTTATCGCTATTTCCACCACCAGTGTTCCATAGAAATCGCCAGTAGCATTCCGTTCCTTCAAACCTTCAACCGTAATATCCGTCTTGCTAGGAGTGGTCATCAGTATACCCTCAAGCCCATTCTCAGACGTACTCTAAAATACCGTAATTTGTTCCAAAGCCGTACGGCTTTGCGAATACATCCTCTGTCTAAGAAGCTGCATGCCTACCAATGCGGATGACCCTACAAAACTGCGATTCAAAATCTGGTGGGCAGTCCTGCAGACATAGTCGACAAGATGCAGTACCAGCTCGGCAATTTCATCGACATTGTGGGTGCTTTCGACGACGAATCTTTTGACGGCAGGTGTTACTTGGCCAAACAACGCAATGTCTTGTAGATGAATCTATAAAAGCAAGCGTGGTGAACAGTACAATGATTACGGATGCGAACTGTGGCTAATATTTGATGATAACGGTAAAAAGCTATTGCTCTCAAGAAGTCGCCTTGACTCACTGCTTAACTCTCTCAATAATTCTGACGTCTATGCTCAGGCATATAATCAGACGATGTAGCTGTATTGCCGAGTGGATCATGTCTAGCGACTGGCAGCCCTAGACTACTCGACGACAGATGCAGTAGAAATGGGCTTTCAGTCAATCTTCACAAAACTGAGATTATTCTCCCTACGAGAAGGAGGGAGGTGAGTAGTCTGACAGCTCTTATGCTTAAAGGTATCGCCATCCGATTCTCCAACGACGCTAACTACAATATTTGGGTGTCATCCCGAGTAACGAACTTCTGTGGACTAAACATGTCGAAAGCCTCTAAGTAGTTTCCGGCAAGACATGGAGCTTGTCGCCGAGAGATCTAGAGGGCTGTCATAACCCCAATTATGCCCCATGAGTTAGTTGACTTTCACGAAGAAATGTAACTGTTGGTTCAGCGAATGGTTTGTCTCGGCTGTATGGGGGTTTATCCTAATACACCTGGCTTTGCTCTTGATATTCACATCAAAGCACTCTCAAAGCCATCTACCGTTTAAAGGGAAGTAGTGTTTGGTGCAACACGCACTGAAGTTTTGATGAAATTGGGCTTAAGGCCCTCTCACGACTTCCAAGCTAGTAGCTAGACTGAATTCACTGTGTATTGTTTGGATCCCAGGTCATCGCCGATAAATTATCTAGGCAAGGCTCAGAGAAGAGTTTTTTTGGACCCGAACCTAAGATAGGACTGCCTCTGCCCTCGGTTAGTGCTTCTATTGATAGTTGGGTTTCATACTTACTATACATAAATGCAGATTGCTCTCCAGGTTGCAGCTAGTTCAAACGAGCGCTTCCCGGGGCTCTACCCTTTTGCTCAGCACTTAATAGTGCTGGGAATAAGTGCACAACGTCCTGCGACGCTTGTTGTAAAAGCAATTACCTCTGTGAATGTCCGACTTTTGTTAGCACCACTGATACACTAAAGCACTTACTCATCTTTCTTCGAAAGGCTGAGAAATTACTAAAGGCGGCCGACCGACTCGGGTCCTTAGATTTAACAACGGAATTTTCGATGTGATGTCAAAAGATTTCTGATTATGTTCTCATTAACATCTGTTCGTGAGAGATACGATTCGGCTAGATCATGCTTGAAATGGTGCGTATACATCATACAAAGACTTGCAGTTTATAAGTAATAGCGATAGCAGCCTTCCATGAAAATCACCCGTAACACAGGACCCACCTCACATTGGCAAAACAGTAACAATTTTGTTTTCAGGCCAATAACATCGTTCTTCTAGGTTTTGAATAGCGTCCTTAACATAGTCGAAGACGGGACCTGTATTCCGTTTATTATCCGGCACCGAAGCCTGCTTGGTTATCTTCAAGTGTTGGCAGCAGGTAACTCAAATACCAGTTTCCTCACTCTATTAGGTTGCCTTTCTGTGGGAGTTTAGTGATCATTATTCTTCTTTAAGATGCATGCTTCCCACGTTTGTGCTAGGAGTGAATGCAGAGGCTCTGCCCATGTATTTGGGACCACTTGAACGATTTTGTCGGAATCCCGACGTCATCTTGGCATGTGTAATTGCGAATTTGACGTTCAACTCAAATTCGCAATTCCAGAGCCACAATACTATTTGGTGGCGACGAAAGCCCCTATTTATTCGGCCTAATACAAGCTACACAATCTTAAAAATTAAACTTAAATTTAAACTTAAAACTAAGGTTTGTTGGAGTAGTAAAGGAGATCGGATTTGAGGCAGTGGTGCGATTAAAGTCAAAGACGGCAAAGTTTGAATTGCATACGAGGGGTACGTGGATTTCAAGGTACGTAGATTACGAGAGTTAGTGTTGAGATCGCGATCAACGTGACCTGAAAGGAGTCGATGAATGAGGAGAAAGTCGCCTGCTCTCTTCAAGGGTGCTTAAATTAATAAGGCTGAGATGGTTTTGATAAGGGGGCAGAATAAAAGGATCGTTCCAGGGCATACCTCGAAAAGTAAATGGAAAAAAACCGCTCTCCATGCTTCCGATTCTCGAGATATGAACACGATGATATGGGAACCACACATTACTGGAGGGGGCGAACAAAGGTAATGTAGAGGAACGTGGTCACATATGGGTTGGTGAATTCTTTGGACCATCATCTTACAAAACCTAGTGCACTCGCTTATGGTACGCCCGCCGAGCTCTCTATTTCCTGGTCGTTATAGCTTGCAAACATTTAAGACCAACGTACATTGGTACCTCACGTTTCTTCCTTCCCAAATATAAAAACAAAAGTACTTAAAATTATGGATTATACATATAGAAGACTTAGTTTCATATATATTTAGCATTATAAAGAATTTAAGAAAAGATACAGTAATCAGGAAAGGCACACAAAAAGAGTGAAAGTGTGAAGGCGGGGAATAACATAGTAAAGAAGCTCTAAAACAGCATTTTTAAATTTTATGGCTGCAATTATTTGTTTTACTGTTGTGGGCAGAGTATTCCAGAGTCTTCTGGCAAGGATGAAGAAAAGACGCGAAGAGCTCCAAAAGTTCGAGGAGGGAGCTATACCATACGTTCTAGCCGAACGAGAGAATTGAAATTTTTCAAGCAGGTATGGCGGCGGCGATCTGTTCTGAATAATTTTGTGCAAGAACTGCGGAAACGTACCACCAACGATACTTTTGTGATAATTGAATATGTGGTCGTGACGACCATTTTGTGTCATTTATGTTTAGGCTGATATAGGGAGTTGAGTTTGCAGTACACTGCTCCTCGTTACTCATTCATATGATAACAATAATTCTTTGAGGCTTTCAGAAATTTCCTTCCACTTCGAATTCCGTAAAACCAATTACTCTAAGCTCAACAATTTTCTCAGAAATGAAGAATTTAGTTTTCTACAAAACATTAACGTAACCGCAGATTCTGCTGTAGTTATCTTCTATGATAAGATCTTCCACTGTATAAGGCAAACTACTCCTTTCATTCGGCGCAGAAATCCTTTATCATCTCCTCCCCGGTATAACAAAGAACCAGGTTATGGCACCAATTTGCTAAATCTGCTTCTGACTTTGACCAACAAAACTACCTCCTAGCTTATAATCACTTCTCCCTAGTTGCTGAATCTCGTTTCCAAAGATGTCTCAGTCAAATGCAATCTACCATCATCTCAGACCCTAAGAAATTCTATCAAAATCCGATTGCTATCCATCAACTCTCAAATTTTCTAATATGCCTTCGGATGACCCAACACCCATCTTTAATCTATTTGCGAACTTCTTTAGTCAATCGTTTTCGGCCCAATCTGATGACCTCGATCCTGAATACTTTTTTTTACTTGAACAACTGTTGTCAAGTATCTCCCCTCGACAGTTGAAATTACTTCAGCCCAATTACTAGACAAAATACATAAACTGAAAGACGATTTTTCTGCAGGTCCTGATGGATTGCCCGCAGTTACGAGGGCTGTCTGAAAAGTTTCCGACCGAACAATGATACAAGATATTTTTTCTCAATTTGTTTTTTTTATTTTTCTACATAGTCTCCTTGTAACCCTTCTCCCAGCGATGCTCCCATCTCTCTATCGAGTCCAAATATTACTTGACGTTTTTCTCTGCAAAATAATTGTTCACGAAGGTGATTGCCTCCTCATTTGTCGAAAATCTCTGTCCTCCGAGCGCAGTTTTTAGATGAGGGAACAAAAAGAAGTCGCCTGGGGCTAGATCTGGTAAATAAGGCGGATGGTCAAGCAGTTCAAACCGTAATTCATGGATGTTCGCCATGGCAACCGCTGAGGTGTGAGACAGCGCCTTGTCTTGGTGAAACAGAATTTTCTTTTTCTGCAAATGTGGCCGTTTTTCCACAATTTCTGCCTCCAGCTTGACAAGTAATGATGCGTAGTATGCTCCTGTAATGGTTTTTCCTTTTTGAAGATAATCGATTAAGATAACTCCTTTACTATCCCACAAAACAGTCGCCATCACTTTCCCAACCGAAAAAACAGTTTTTGCTTTTTTTGGAGCCGGCTCGCCCTCCGCAGTCCACTGTTTTGACTGAATTTTTGTTTCGGGCGTATAATGGTGTATCCAAATTTCATCTACAGTAATTAGTCGGCGCCAAAACTCAGATTTATTGCGCCTAAATTGCGCCAACAGAGCGTTGGAAATGTTCATTCGAACACGTTTTTTGGTCTAACGTAAGCAAACGCGGCACCCAATGCGCAGATAGCTTTCTCATGCCTAAATCTTGATTTAATATGCAACAAACACGTTCTTTGGACATTTTCATAACCTCTACTATCTATCTCTCTCACTTTAAGTCGGCGGTCGCCTAACACCATTTGGTGAACTTTAGCAATGTTATCGTCAGTGGTTGCAGTTTTTGGACGTCCCGAACGTTCATCATCTCCCAAGCTCTTACGGCCACGTTTAAATTCAGCTGCCCAAAATTTGATTGTGGTAAATGATGGTGCAGAGTCCCCATACACAGAGTCCAACTCCTTTTTGATTTGCGTAGGCGTAGCCGTATTGCCTTTCAAAAACAAGAATTTATTGACAGGTCGATACTCAATTTTTTCCATTTTCACAAAAAACACTCACATCGACTCACTCAAACGACTGTCAACTAAAAACTGCGCATCCAAAATGACTGAAACTTCGGTAAGTAACTGTCAAAGGATGCACAACTACCATTCACTAACTTTTATTGACGAGTGCCGCTATCTTTACGTTGCGGTCGGAAACGCAATCGAATCTTAACAGGTGGCTGAAAAACCAATCGTAAATGTGGCACTGGCATCGAGATTGAGAGCGAACATCTTAGACCTAACTATGTACCTGTTCCTCGTAAGATTAACACGGGAGCTTCGAAGTAGATTCACAGTCGATGCTGAAAATATTGAAAATCCACTTAAACGACAATGAAGTCGAACATTTTACCTCACAAACAGAGCGATCCAACCAATTTCTGGTGATTATAGTCACAATTTCGACAGAAATGCAAAAAGCGTCACGAAAAACTGTAACAATTTAAATCGCATTCAATGGAAACCTATGGTGGGTTCTCGGTAGTCAGTGAAGCAATATTATGGTAGTAAATATGGGCTTGTGATCAATACGTTGACTGATGACATGATCCAGAGTTAATGCCTGATAATGAAGAAACATCGTAACATCGCCATGAAATTATCTGTTGGACTCCAGCTTTAATAACGCCAATAATAATAATTCCATTCAAAAGAATTGAGGGCATCTTAAGAAAGTTAACAACAAGTGTACGACTAGCACCTTAGATCGTTTATTCAAATGTGCCAAAGTAAGTTTGAGCCCAAGTATCAAGACAATTTATTACCTAAATTATGAAAAGAGTTAATGACGCTCTTTAACTTGTGATGACGAACTCCGAGTCGTCAATTTGTCAACCATACTTTCTACTCTCCCAACACCTCTCAACGTTATTGTACAATACCTTGTATCACATAGGAGCCCATGCAAAACACTATGATTGCCAGAGGCGAAAAACAAAACGAATTACTTACTTCCTCTGTTCTTGTGTCTAATAAAATTAAAAAAAAAAAAAAACAAAAGGAAAACAACGAGAATAAAATGAAAAAGAAAACTCCTTCAAGGCTGCCACTGGCATGCATCTAGCCTCATGCCTTTTAGTGTTCATTCAAATGCTCTACAGCTCCACACTTGGTTACCTCTACCCGTCCTCGTACTCGTACTCGTACTCGCACTCGTACCCGTACTACCTGCCATTGTAAAACTGATTATAATTATTTTTCACTTCTCTATTTTGCCTTCATTCTTGTTGAATGCCATTTCTGTGATTTGTTTCCTCTATGCGAGGCGCCAAAGTACTGCACCGGAGGTCTGCACCTCTTCCATCGAGCCTGCACCTTGTGTATGCATCTAGATGATGGTAATTAACTTACGAGCATGTGAACGACGTTTTATTTTATAAATTTTTCCATATTTCCTCTCCTCTGTTGTCGAAGTATCGTAGTTTCGTTTCCAATTTAGTACGCCGCACACATACTGAGGTACTGACGGAATGGTTTAAAAAGGTTCAAGCCCCAGGAGCGACACAGGAAGGCGACAAGTTTGCACCGCTTAAACAGGGACAACAAGAACAGAAATTTAATTTCGCGCACTAATCGCTTCTCGTCGAAACGCAAGCGAGTACATAACGAGCGTTGTAACATAAGCCAAAGTGATAGATAGATAGATAGATAGACGTACGTAGATGAAGTTCTGCATAAATTGAAGGCAAGTGCACTCACTCTGTAATGATGACGATAAAATAATACCAAGTGATGTAGAAAGACAGAAAGACAGAAAGACAGAGAAGAAGGAGACGAAAAGAAAAAAAAACGTAGAGATTTACTGGCTTTTGGAGTGCGCTACGTAACACTGTAACATCCACTTAAGTTACACACGCAAAGTGGATAAAGCGTTACCACCGCCAAAGGACATTCAATTGACTTATTTCGTTTCGTTTCGCTAAGTGATTCCATTTTACTCTATTTCCTTTTCTTTCATTTCCTCTTTGTTGTCAAAGTTGAAACGTTTCTTTTTTTCGTGACGGTTAAATTGCACAAAGTGGATGAGCAATAGGAACATTGTAAAACAGAAAAAAGTTATCAATATCAATTGCCAGCAGTATTGTGCTTGTGTGACATCTTTCTTTCGCATATCACTTTGACAGTTCTAAGAACAAAGTGACACTTCGCAGAGTAACACGTGACACCCTTTCTCCGAACTGTCACATTTTTGGTAACAAAGTTTCGAGGAAATTTGTTAATGAAGGTTAGCAGGGTAGAGAAAGATATAGAGAGAGAGAGAGACAGAGAGAGAGAGAGTTTCCCTTATTTTAATTAGAAAATTTTAAGGTTTCATGTGATGGAACTCATCCAACTCGTTCAGCTCATGGCTAACAAACTCGAAGAGCTAGTTTTGCAAATCGTAATTGGCTTTAAAAGTTCCAGCGAGAGGATTTTAATTAAAATTTCATGACTTGTCAGTTGCACATCGTCTGGTCCTTTAGGCAATTAGTTTTTTTTTTTTTTTTTGTTTTTTGGGGCAGAGTTTTAGATCCTCACATGTGGTGTGAAGCGATAGAGAAAGGGTTGGTGCTGCTTTGGTTGGTTTACTGCACTTTTATGGACTTTCGCTTTCCAGTTGGGTAACGAAGAATTGAGGAGATTTTCAACTACTGGCATGAAGCACACTTGTTTCAACAGAGTTGCACCACTACACTTTTGGTTAGATTTTAAGGGGGGGGTACTTTCGGGTTTATCTTATGGCCATGGATTTAATGACTGTGTGTAAGGAGTTTAAATGAATGGGAGGTTGTTGTAATAGGTCAGCATGTGGAACCGAATGGCGTCGGTTAAGGTGCTTGCAATATGGTGTTGGAGTATTTGAGTGAGAATATGTGGGGCTGCTTATTACTGCGGTATACAGTTTATGGTGGTCTATTTGTCTAAACTTTTCTTCCTCACTCCGATTTACTTTGTTCTACATGGGTCTTGTTGGAACTGTTAATGATGAGAGGAGAAAATCAGAGTTTTGCTATTTGAGAAGACTCAGAAACGAGCAACTTTATTAATGAAGCATTTACATCAAATATCGTCCTCGAATTAGGGAAGTATGGACCGAGCTGAGATGAACGGCACTCACTACGAGAATTAACTGGCTTAAGGTTAGTGATGCGATTACATGACAGCACAAGCGTTCTCACTTTAGTCTCTCACTACCAACTCCTACTCTCACCTCCACGTTGGTGACTGGTGGGTGCCTAGTACCTCGACTCGAGATTGGGTAACCAACCCCTTTGGAAGGTCGTTGGAATGGAAGCAACGGTGAAGTCTACAGTTCCAATCAGGCTGAACTATTAAGTGTAATTCCTATATGAGCTGCTTCGACGTATTCGGATACCAGGTCTATAGGGATCTCCAATACTGAGTCAGGGTGTTGGAAACGAGTTGGTGGCGGATGAATCCTTAATGGGTCAACGGCAGCGCTCATATCCCGAAGTGGATTACCTGGCCCTCCAAGTTGGGGGTTGTGCCGTCGGGGTAACTTACCGACCATGGAAAAAAAGAATAGTTATAAGAGAGACACAACCAGCCTTGGATAATGGAGCTCCTCAAATGGCAAATAGACCCGGAACGTCAATGGACTACGATATGAGAGTATGTACCTGGAATGTGCGCACGCTGTACACCCCAGGTGCTACTCAAAAACTTGAGTCTGTCCTCGAGCGGTATAAGGCAGATATTACCGCCATCCAGGAGATACGATAGGATAGGATCAGGTATCATGAAAAAAAAAAAATATTGCGATATTTATTACAGCTGCCATAAAAGATTGCACGTATTAGGGTGCGGATTCGTCGTGTCAAATCGGCTCAGGTCAAAGGTCATTGACTTCAAGCCGATAAGTGATCGCCTGTCTGTGATCCGCATCAAAGCTACCTTCCAAAACGTAATCCTAATATGTGCACACGCCCCTACCGACGACGCTGAAGAACCCATCAAGGAGGAGTTCTATGAGCTCCTGGATGGAGCCTACGGAGCCTGTCCGGAGTATGATGTCGGAAAGGAAAACATCTTTGGCGGGTTAGTTCGTAAGCACAGAACCCACTAAACGACAACAGACAACGGCTACCGACTAATCGATTTTGCAGCAGCTCGTAAAACGGTGATAAGTAGCACTAGGTTACCAAGGTTAAGGATCCACACAGCAACCTGGTTCTCTCCAGGCGGTCGATGCGGGGCACGCATCCAACATCCTCGACGTGCCCACATTCCAAGGGGCAAATGTTGACTTGACCACTTTCTAGTTGCGGCTAAATCCAGAGGTCGACTGTCCAACGAGAAGAAACAGCGAACTGCCCCGAAAAAAAAATTCAACGCCTTAGCACACCTGGAGTAGCCAGAGACTACAGAGAGCGCCTGAGTGAGAAACTCTCTACGGTGCACTCACCTACCACAGACGCCAACCATCAGTGATGCCAGTATCGCGACATCAGCAAAGAGGTAGCCGAAGCCATCTTAGGGTACCAGCCACCCCAGAGAAAGACCTCGTGGTATGATGATGAATGCGTTTACAGGAAAAAGGGAAGAGTGTCGAGCCAGGAGGAAAAGTCTCGTGATCGAAACAACATCCGAAGGTTTCATAAGAAAGCCAAGCAACTGGCTGCTGGCTTCAAAACCAGAACACAAGCTCTTCGAAACACCGAAGGAAACCTAGTCACCGAAGCACAGGGAATAGTAGATGTGTTTAAGCAGCATTTCCAGCAGCTGCTAAATGGGCATCATGTAGCGAGAGTGATAGGGCAAGAAGAGAACCTACGTCCAGTCAATGAAGAACCAGTTCCACCACCCAGTATAGAAGAAGTTGGCTTAGCTATAAAAAATCTTAAGAACAACAAGGCTGCAGGCTCTGATAGTTTACCAGCCGAGCTCTTCAAATACGGTCGCGATGTTTTGGTAGGGCGCATACACCAAATCATCATCCAAGTATGGGTGGAAGAAAGCATGCCCGAAGGCGATCCTATGTCTTGCAAGAACTATCGTGGCATATCCCTGCTTAATGTCGCATATAAGATCCTATCCAAAGTACTAAGTGAACGTCTCAAACAGTTCTGAAACGCACTAATCGGCACGTACCAGTGTGGCTTCCGGCCCGGCAGATCGACTATAGACAAAATTTTCACACTGAGACAAATCCTGGAAAAGACCAACGAATTTCAAGTCGAGACTCACCACCTTTTCATCGACTTCAAGGTCGCATATGATAGCATTAATCGCCAGGAGCTTTATATGCCGATGGGCGAATTCGGGATCCCGGCAAAACTGATCCAGTTGTGTCGCGTGACACTGGAAAACACGCACTGCAACGTGCAGTTTGGATGTAGCTCCTCCGTACAATTTCAAACATACACCGGATTTCGGCAAGGTGATGCGCTATCATGTGATTTCTTCAATCTCGTCCTTGAGCAGATAATGCGCAGGGCACGTGTCAACACGGAAGGCACTATCTTCAACAAGTCCGTCCAGCTCCTGGGATATGCGGACGATATTGATATCATCGGGCACTCGCAGCGTTCCGTGATAGAGGCTTACACGGCGATTGAAGAACATGCGTTGCCCTGGAAGTAAACGAGGACAAGACCAAGTACATGCTATCAACAAACAAAGAATCATCTGTCCACCGCCTAGGACAAAACGTCATTATTGATAGCAATAATTTCGAGGTAGTTAAGGAGTTCATCTACCTCGGAGTAAACACGAACTCCACGAATGACACCCTAGTGGAGATCCGACCAAGAATTACCATAGGAAACCGTTGCTACTTTGGTTTGGGTTCAAAATTCCTTACTCGAAGGACGAAATGTACGCTTTACAAAACCCTTATCCTGCCAGTTCTACTGTATGGCGCCGGAAGGGAGAGCTAATTCTGGGCTCCTTCGAAAGAAAAATTATTCGACGGATTTTTGGTCCTGTGTGCGAGGAGGGCAAATGGAGGAGAAGATACAACCGCGAACTCTATGAGCTATACCAAGATGTGGATGTAGTCCAAAAAGACAAAATACGTCGACTACATTGGCTCGGCCACATCGAGCGAATGGACATCATTGCTCCAGCTAAGAGAATCTTCGAATCTCAGCCCTCCGGTTCGAGACGACAAGGAAGACCGAACCTACGTTTCAAAGACCAAGCTATCGCGGATGCCAGAGCGCTTGGTCTGGATAACTGGAATCAGCGTGCCCGGGATTGTAGAGGATGGAAGGCTGAAGTGTCTCAGGCAGAGACTCTCCACGGGTCGGGAGCCCGCTAAGTAAGTAAGTACGAGAATTAACTGAGCAAATCTTAGTTAAAATAGTCGTGGATAGTACGGCTAGTTGCAGTCAGCGATCGACGCAAGTCACAGCTCTAGTACTCTGGATGTCCGGACGTTTCGACGAGCCAACATTGACTTAGTGCCTTCTTGTAGCCAAGACTCGAATGAAAATAACTCGAGCGACTAAAAGCCAAAAAAGTATTGTGAAGTGCTACAGCCTTTTCTGTTTTAGTCTCACACAACCTCTCGAGAAATTCTAGCAAATCATCGAAAACGAGGCATCTGATGTGGTTGATTTAGTGAAGGGTTTCGGGAAGCGATTTAGTGATGCAGGAGGCCTAAAAGGCGACACCAAAGCTGCTCCTGAAGTCTACTCTTATAAGCAAACATGGCAGGAGGGCTATCTGATTTTCGGAAATAAAAAGGACAGGACAGGTGCTTCTGCAGAAATGATGCTCGCAAGTTCTACCAAAATGTAAAAAGAACGTGCCAAGGACATGAATATGGAAACCTAATACTAGAGCCACAGTGGGTACTGACAATACTCATAGTCCTCCAGTTCTACTCATTTCTTCTGTATAACGCAGAAGCATGGACTTTATCTAAAGTGATCTCGGTCGCGTCTGCATAAACGGAACTTGGAGAAGCAGATACGAGTATAACAAATATAACGAACTATATGGACTATACAGCGACATTCACCCAGTCAGAAGGGGTAGAATACATCAATTCCGATGGCTAGGATATGTTGCGGCTCGGAATGTTTTCGAATCTATTCCGGTGGGACGACACAGTAGAGGAAGACTTCTCCTTCGATGATGCGCCTTATGTCTCAAAACGAATTAGAAATGTGTAGTAAACGCCTTCGTGGATGTTGTCGATTTTACGATTTTTGGCGAAAAAGCCAAGATATCTTAAGTGAAGTCAAGACGCACTCAAAATACCATTTACCAAAACTTTAGGTTTCTATTTAAATTTTTGTAAGAAATTATCATACAACGACGCTATAGATGTGTTCATGTAGACTTACTTTATCTATCCTGAAAGGTGGCAATATAATTGAAGAAAATAATCCGACAGGTTTTCTGCAATCAGTTCTGTTGTTTGTCTTTATTTGTGGCAGTCCTTGGTCCCATGTGCAACATCAACAGTTGAATGACCTGAAACCGAAATTGAAGAGGAAATGTTAGTCAGCATCGTGGTTAATTCTTTTTATATTGTATTGTATTGTATTTATTTATTTATTTAATATTCTAGGTACAATTTGTAGAAGTATGGATTACATAAATTCAAAAAATAGTAAATTTAAAAAAAAGCCATAAATTCAAAAGAATACCCAGAAATATAAATAAAAGGAACGGTCTATAGCCAAGTTTAGAACTACAGCTAGTAGCGAGTGTCCCATCAAAAATTCAAAATCAAATATATGTTTAAGAGTCGTTCAATCTGATGATGGTTAAATTCAAAGAGCCATGTTTTTACTTTAGTTAGGAAAGGTAACAAATTACGTATACGTCGGATGAAGTCGGGTAGCTCGTTAAAGATTGTCGGAGCTACTATCAAGAAGAACTTTTTAAAATGCATTTTATTGTGCGATGGTACAACAACAGAGTTATTTGAATGGATTCGCAAGTTATAAATAGAATTTCTTCTAACTGCAAGATAGCCACTTATAATAAAAAAAAATTTTAGCACTTTATAGTAGTAGAGATGCCTTAGGGGAAGAATTTTCAGTTCTTGAAATAAAATAAAGCTGTTATGGCATCGATTTTTCTTATATATAATACGTATAAGATGTTTAAGAGCCAAGAGCAGAGGGTTAATTTTGTTAGCATGAGTTCCACCCCAACATGTGATACCATACTGAATCTTAGAATGCACAATACCATAATAGATCATAACCAGTAATTTTTTTTGAACAATATGAACTGAGATTGTAAAATTGTCTAGAGCAACATAGCAAATATTTTTTCACAGCGTTAGTGTGATCGACCCAGTTTAATTTGCTATCCAAGATCACTCCAAGATACTTAAAGGATTGAACAAAATCTATTTTAAAACAATGATTGGAGCAAGTTTCACTAGAATTAAATGTACTGGTGCTCGATGCAGAGTTAGTTTCGAGTTTAAACTTAAGACAGTCAGAAGTATTGGGTCTACAAGTAAGTTTCCAGCGTTTTTTTCCAAAATTTGAAGTTTTATTATGAAAACATAGTTACAATGCTTTATTCAAGGTATCCAGTCCATCGGAAGCTACAACTTTCCCCCATCTTTCTGGCAATTTATGAATTCCGGACCAAAAAAATTTCTCGTCTTTCGAGCCCAAGAACGTATCTAGCCAATTTTTGATTTCCTCTACTGAGCTGAAGCGTATTCCCGTAAGAGCGCTCTGCATCGAACGAAACAAGTGGTAGTCAGATAGTGCCAAGTCTGGACTGTAAGGCGGGTGAGGCAGAATTTCCCATCCACTATTTTCCAAATAGTTTTTCACCGAAACCGCAACATGTGGCCGAGCGTTGTCGTTATGAGAAATGACGGACTCATGCCTGGTCTCATATTCTGGCCGCTTTTCTTTTAATGCCCGCTTCAAACGAATTAGTTGGGTTCGATATAATGGTCCTTTGATGGTTTCACCACTCGGAAGCAGTTCGTAGTATACGACACCCTTTTGATCCCACCATATGCAGAGCATGACCTTTCGTTTCGGCGTCGATTGGTTGGGCTCGCCGGGCTTTTTATACGATTTTCTGCGTTTAGGATTATCATAATAAATCCATTTCTCATCACCAGTGACAATACGATGCAAAAATGATTTATTTTTATAATGCTGCAGTAACATTTCGGACATGCAAAATCGCCGTTCGACGTCTCTTGGCTTCAATTCGTACGGCACCTTTTGAATGAATCCCAGTGCATTTAGGCGCAGGGAAATGGCTTGTTGCGTGACGCCCAATGATGCAGCAAGTTCTTCTTGAATCTGACACGGATCCTCATCCAGTAAAGCGTCCAATTCCTCGTCTTCAAAACTTTTCGGCTTTCCGGGGCGATCTTTGTCTTCAACTCCAAAATCACCACTTTTGAACCGTTTGAACCACTCGCGGCACGTCGATTCACCAATACATTCCGCCCCATAAGTTTCCGAAAGCAAACGATAGGCCTCAGCCGCACTTTTCTTCATATTAAAGAATAAAAGCAGCGCTTCCCGCAAATGACGTTTATTTGGCTGGAAACTTGCCCTGATTTTGCTCGATAAAATGTACGACACCGATAGAACTGCTAAAATATAACGCTGCAAAGTTGTTGACAGATACAAAACCTGCAAATAAAACACATGGGGTCTGACATTTCTGCCCGGGATCCACTGGTGGCGCCATCTCTGACAAACGCTGGAAACTTACTTGTAGACCCAATATGATAAAAAAGATTACAGTTAAGCAGAGTAGAAGACCCTGATAAATTGAAATACATCACTTTAGTGATGTCTCAAAAGACCCAAGTCAAAGTTAATGTCAACTATTAAGTTAAGTGGAGATTTACTTGCGTAGGAAAAGGCTATGTCATCAGCAAAAGCTGTCGAGTAACCTTTAAATTTCTGTAAAAAGATGGAGTTAAGAAAAATTAAAAAAAGTAATGGTCCAAGAACTGAACCTTGTGGTACACCTACTTTTAAGTTACGTAGCACACTGTATTTTCCTTTAATTTTAACATGCTGTTTTCTATCAGACAAATAAGAAGCAAACCAATAATACAAAAAACCACGAAATCCTGTTCTATAAAGCTTACTCAAAAGAATGTGAGGATCTACTAGATCAAACGCTTTAGTTAGATCAACAAAAAGGGCAGCATTGAAGAAACTTTGGTTAATACCATCATAGACCTCACTACATAACTTTAAAAGTGCGTCTTCAGTAGATCGGCCAGCTCGAAATCCAAACTGACAATCGCTAAAAAACTGTTGTTTGTTTAAAAAATCTAGAATTCTTCTTTTCATGACTTTTTCAAATATCTTGGAGCAAACGGGCAAAAGAGATATCGGTCTGTGGTTATTAAAACAACAAGACTTGGCTTTTTTATGGAGCGGAATAACTTCAGCAACTTTAAGTGCATCAGGAAAAACTCCTCCGAAAAGGCTTTTGTTAAAAATGTGAGCAAGAACATCCACAATATTAAATGGTATCCTTTTTAAAATAACATTAGAGCAACCATCCGCTATAACAGTGTTGCAGTCTTTTAATGAATTAATAATTTTATATAATTCACTTGAAGAAATGGGATTAAAACAACAGCTTCCACTAAAAAAAGGTATCACTTACTAGTCCCTCGTCAGCAATAGTAGGATTGTTTTTATCAAATACTTCAGTAACTAAATTATTAGATGTGGAAACAAAAAACTCATTGAAGTAATTAGCAACTTCAGTCGGATCCGAAACTGTCAAATCATCCACTGTCACAATTAATGGTTTGTCTTCACGTACTTTGCGATTTAAAATTTTGTTGACTACGCTCTATTCCCCTTTTAAATTTCCTTGGTTTTTTTTTCGAATTCAGACAAATAATAATTTTCCTTAGATGTCCTTATCTCAACTGAGCTTTTGAAAGAAGTTTTAAGTGCACTATTGAAAGGGTATTTCTTACATTTAAGTGCCAATTTATTTTTCTTAGCAAAGGTCCAGACATCCACTCTTTTAAACGTTTAGATTTGTGATCAGAAGTATTTAAATTAAGAGTACAACAGTCAAGTAAAATCGCTAATTTGTGTAAAAAGTTATCAAAAGCTATAGAAGGACAATTTTCGTTATAGACATCAGGCCAAAATTCAAAGCGAAGAAGGAAGTTAAGCCTATCAAAATCAATTTTTTTTAAAAGGTTTGCTAGTAATTGATTTATTGCTTTCATTAATAATGTCTAAATACGAGGGCGGGTCAATAATTCCGTGCATTTTTGAATTTCTGACCTCTTTACTGAAACAGCAACACTGCTCCTGTCAACAGGCATTTGTCAGTTGACTCCTGTCAAAATTTAAACTTGCTGCGTCAGTTAGTTTGTGTTTGACAGCTATTTTTATCAGACTACTCACTAATTTGAGGAGAAAATGGAAAAAAGTGAATTTCGTGTGCTTATTAAGCATTATTTCTTGCGAAAAAAAACCATTACCGAGACCAAGGCTAAGCTTGATAAATACTATGGGGACTCTGCACCATCGATTTCAATGGTAAAAAAGTGGTTTACTGAATTTCGTTGTGGCCGTACAAGCACTGAAGATGCCGAACGTCCTGGACGCCCAGTTGAGGTCTCTACACCCGAAACAATCGAAAAAATTCACGATATGGTGTTGGCCGACCGAAGATTGAAAGTGCGAGAGATTGTGGAAGCCGTAGGGATCTCGCATGGCTCAGTGGTTTCAATTTTGAATGATCACTTGGGCATGAGAAAGCTTTCCGCAGGATGGGTGCCGCGTTTGCTCACAGTCGACCACAAACGCAATCGTGTAACAACTTCACAGGAAGGTTTGGCGTTGTTTAATCGCAATATGGAGGAGTAGTGAAGACTTATCATGCAATGATCGGTGATACCGAAATCAGCTAAAGAGCTCACAAGACCACAACTACGAGATCTATGTAGTAGAGGAACCACATATGTGCGTTGGCTTATCAATACAACAATCCAAACCATTAGCAGCCAGTAACATTAGGTAACTATTCACAAAATTAGTCTTAGAAAGGAGATCAATGTTAATATCACCCTGGAAAATTAAGTTTTTGGATTTTTCATTCACGAGTAATTCATTAAGTTCATCAAGGAAAACATCTCTATTACAATCATGCAGCCTATAGGCACCAACAAAAACAGTTTTTTCATCTTTTAAATAAAAATTAATTTTTTAAATATCCACAGGTTGCAGATTAAAGTTAGAAACATCTGAATTATTGTATATATTTTTAATAAAAACACCGACACCACCAGACGAATAAGAATTGTTGCATGTAGCAAAAAAGGCATAACCCGGGATTTTATAGTCATCTTTTTCACTATCGAAAATCCAAATTATCGGAAACAAAAATAAAGTCAGGCTTATTTGAACACGACTCAATATGCGGTATCAATAAATCAAAATTAGCCCGAAGACTACGAATATTTTGATGAACTATAAAAAAGCTATCTGAAAAATACTTTGCAAAATATCTTTATCAAAGCTACAAGACGAAACAGTATTGATTTCAGGATCAAGATTGTTTCAGTTAGCAAAATGTATTTGATTAAAGATTTCTTAAGTCATCTATACAATTAATTTTAATAACTTTATCACCTTCTGATTTTCTCATCAACAGCTCTGAATTATTGAACCATAAATACTTGTAGTGTTTAATTATTTTTATTTCCTGCGCAGTTTTCCGAAGTTCCCTGGTGTGAAAAGATAAACTATGGTTTATATAGATACAATTGCTGTTGTATTCGTTTCCAAAAAATTTAGCTGTCAAGCGTCTTTTGTTTGTGGCCTTCTTTTTCATAAGCTTCAGCTTTGTATTATATGAACAAAACTTAATACAAAGAATATCAGCTGATTCAGTGCCAGTAGTTTTTGTTTTTATTTTTTTTTTATGTAAATATTGTCAATTTGATCTTCATTAATATTTACTTCCAATCCATCCGGGAACAGCTATATACAGGCACTAGTATCCCGGACAGTCTTAGTGCCCGGACACTACGTAGTTTACTTGAGGACAATAGTTCTTCAATATCAACAAAAATGCAATCTGCATTCGAAGAGGAAAACCCCGTTCAAAAATGATCGGCCTGGAAAAACATGGATCCGAAGTTTCAGTAAACGAACTCCTACCTTACCAATGCGAGAAGCCGAGAACATAAGCAAGGGCAGAACTGTAGTCACCCAGGAGGCAATCTTGAAATGGTTTAAAGACCTTGATGCCTACTTAAATAGTGTTGACTAGGACCAAATAATGAATGACCCTTCAAGAATTTTGAATGGCGACGAGAGCAGCTTTTGCCCTTGCTCAAAAACTGGAAAAAATATGGATCCCAAAGGCTACAAAAATATGTAAATATGCAATAGTTACTATTCCCAAATTTTTATTTCTTAATAAACTTACCTACTTACTTAGGCGGCGCTACAGTCCGGGGTGGACCTAGGCCTCACCCAATAAGCCTCTCCAATTAGCTCGGTCTTTGGCTAACTGCCTCCAATTTAGTTGAGGTCCTCTTCCACTTTCGCGCGCCACCTAAAGCGAGGCCTTCTTTTACTGCGTTGTCCCTTCGGATTAGAGCCGAAGATTCTGTGGGCTGGAGCGTTGATGTTCATTCACCACCTCAGATGCCCAATGCGCAGTTTTGTGACCTGGTCGATGTCGCTGTACAGCCCGTAGAGTTCATCGTTGAATCGTCTCCTCCAGAACCCGTCAACGCATACGGGACCAAATATCTTACGAAGAATTTTTCTCCCAAAACGACCAACGATATCTTCATCCGCTTTAGAAAGGGTCCATGCCTCGGAACTATGGAGCAGGACAGGGATTACAAAGGTCTTATATGCAGTTTCCAGTTGCCTTCTCAGACCAAAGAAACCGCGATTGGCAAGCGTTATTCTTCGCTTGATGTGATAGCAGAATCGAGGTAGACAAAGTCCCTTATTACCTCAAAGTTATAGCTGCCGATTGTAGCATTCTGGCCGATTCGTCAATGTTGGGTGTCCCTTCTTGTTGACGGCTCGTTTACCGCTATACCCATTTTTGCCTCTGTGACAGTTTGCTGTGTTCTACAATAATATCGATATCGTCGGCGTATGCAAGCAATTGAACAGACTTTTGAAAGACCGTACCAGGTGTGTTGGTTTTTGAGTTTTGCACAATTCTTTCAAGTGTGATGTTGAAGAAGTCACATGACAGCGCGTCGCCTTTCCTAAATGTTTTTTTGATAACAAAGGCCTCGGTTAAGCCGTTACTGACCTTAATGCAACAGCGATCTTTCTCCATCGTCATCCAGCACAAGCGGGAGACTTTGGCAGGGATACCAAAAGTAGACCTGGCTCTGTATAGCTCGTCTCTCTAGATGCTGTCGTATGCGGCTTTAAAATCGATGAAAAGGTGGTGAGTATCGATCCGAATATCTGGTCAATTGTGGACTTACCGGGCCTAAAACTGCACTGATAGGGTCCAAATCGTTGATCGTTGATAAATGGTTTCAGGTGCTCGCAGAATACGGCAGACAAGATCTTACGAGTATATGCGATGTTTAGGAGACTGATACCTCTTTAGTTGGCGCAGTTTAGAGGGTCTCCTTTCTTGTGAACCGGGCAAACGATGTTGAGGTTCAATTCATCATGGATACATTCATCCGACCAAATCTTGGAAATAGGTTGGTGTATGCTCTCTACTAAGTCATATCCTGCTGCCTTAAATAGTTCGGAGGGTAGGCCGTCCGGCCCGGCAGCCTTGTTCGACTTCAGTTTGGATATTGCTCTCCTCACTTCATTTTGGTCGCGTGGACGGAATTCTTGACTTGCATCGTCAATATTGAATGATTCGCTCTGCCTGACAGTGGACTTTGTGCCGTCTTCACCGTTCAGCAGTCTGCAGAAAAGGTTATTCCATATCCTCAGCCCCGACTCTACTAGAAGGTTTCCTTGTTTATCTCTACAGGTTTCCGTTCGGGTCTTATTACCTTGACACGTTCTGTTTACCTTTCCGTAAAACTTCCGAACATTATTGCTGGAGTAGCACCTCTCTATTTCCTCAATCGCGCGCTTCTCATGCAATTTCTTTTTTCTCCAGAGAAGCCGATGTACTTCCCTCCTCTTTTGCTCGTAGAGCTTACGAGCCGCTCTCGTTCTTTTGCACAGCGCCGCTTTGAAGGCATGTTGTTTTACTACCATACATGTGCTTGCCGGCACCAGAGGTTTCGTGGTGGTGGGCGGGTGAAACCCAGCACGTCATTTGCTCCATTTCTGATGGTTTCTCTACATCTAAGCCACTCGAGAGGTTGAGGGACACGCGAACGGCAAAGGTTCTGGCGGCTTGTTGCGATTGCAGCCGTTCAATGTTAAATCTCCTCATAGTATTTCCCCGTTGTTGTGGCGTCTGAGATATCCGTAGACGTACCTTGGCTGCAACTAGGTGATGGTCCGAGTCTATGTTGGCCGCTCGAAACGTTCTGACATCTAAAATACTTGAGAAATGCCTTTTGTCAGCCGCAACATGATCAATCTGGTTGAAAGTTTGCTGATCTAGTGTCTGCCATGCTGCCTTGTGAATATTGAGATGAGGAAGCCATGTGCTTGCTATAGTAACGTTATGCCCGCAGCAAAATCGATTAGCCTAAGACGTGGTGTCGTCCATCCTATGTCTTCCGATTGTCCTACCGAAGATGTCCTTCTCTCCAATTGTGGCATTAAGGTCGCCTAGGGCGATCTTAACGTCACACGTCAAGGAGACACAGACTCCCCATCAGCGTACAGGCCCTTATGTATGCTGGACACTGCTGAAAACTGATGGAAAAGCTGCTCAAATCACGGCTCACAGATGCAGTACAAAGAGCGGGAGACTTGGCAGGAAGGCAGTACGGGTTCAGGAAAGGACGCTCCACGGTGGGAGAAGTGGTTCAAACCGCCCAACAAGGAAGTTGCCGCTCTAAGAAGATCGTTGTGCTGGCAAACCTGGACGTAAGAAATGCATTCAACTCAGCCAGGAGGAGTGATATACTAAATGCGCTAGAAAATAGATTCAACACCACAGCCTATCTATTACATATGATGAAGGACTATCTCAGGGATCGGCAGCTGATCTACGAGACCACAGAAGGCCTACGAAAGAAGGAAGCAACATCTGGAGCAGCACAGGGATCAATCTGACGTCTGGAACATCTCCTATGATGATATACTGCGGATGGAGAAGCCCGAACACACCTTTCTCGTTGGGTACGCAGACGACATCACGGCAGTGATAACGGCAAGAGACACTGAAAACGCGCAAAGAAAGTTGAACCAAGTCATGCGACGAACAACCTCCTGCATGGATGAGCACGGTCTTAGTTTGGCAACAGGGAAAAATGAGATAGTCCTTCTGACGAAGAAGAAAATCCCGACACAAATAGACTTCCAAATTGGCTCTGAAGTCATTAAGAGCAAGGACGCGGTGAGGTATTTGAGATTGAGGCTTCACACAAAACTAACTTTCTGGCAACAGATAAAGTACGAAGCGAAAAGCGCCTCTAGAGTTACAACATCACTTAGTACATTAATGGCGAATATAGGTGGTCCAACGCCAAGCAAGCGCAGGCGATTAATGTCGACAACGCATGCCATTCTCCTATATGGAAGTGAGGTCTGGGCAGACGCGCTTCGACAAGAAAAGTACCGGAAGCAGATGGCGGCAGTGCAAAGACGTGGAGCTCTACGCGTGGCTAGCTCTTACCGAACAGTGTCGGAACCAGCCGTGCCGTAGTCGTAGTCGCACAAAGGAAGTACGTCTACGAAAACAAGGCGGAAATCGGATTGAAAACAGCAATCGACCAAGCAGAGCGCAGCAAACGATACGGAAGTGGCAAGAGCGCTGGATCTCGGAAAGCAGAGGAAGGTGGACAGCGAGGCTGATAAGAAATGTGGCTGAGTGGAAAGACCGGAAACACGGGGAGGTCAACTACTTCGCCACCCAGTTCCTAAACGGACACGGAAATTTCAAAACCTTTTTACATAGGATCGGCAAAACGGATAGCCCAGCCTGCCAGTACGGCGACTCCCCAGCAGACGATGTACATCACACATTTTTTGCCTGCAGAAGATGGGAAGCCCAACGCACAGCACTGGAAAACAGCATTGGTGCCTTCAACCCAGAAAACAGAGTGGATAAAATGCTGACGAGTGACCTGAACTGGGGAAGAATTTGCCAGTTTGTGGAAGATATTCTCAGAAGAAAGAAAAGAGAAGAAGAACAATACCGGGAAAGCAAGTTAACCCGAAAGGGTGTAGGATCACAGCCCCTTGAAGTAATGCGAAGAGCGGTTCCAGGGGGTTGTGTCAGAAGCCACAGGGTAGGGAGGAGTTTTAGTCCGTATGATCCGAAAGCATGCGGAGAGAGACCTCCTTATGGTGCGTAAGGCATTTCTCCTCCCCCCCAAAAGGAAGAAAAAAAAAAAACGTCACACGTCGGACATTGCTCGCTCGTAGGTTTTGTGGAGGAGCACGTAGAAACTTTCTTTGGTAGCATCGTCCTTTTCCTATGTTGTACGTGGTCAGGTCGAGGTCCGCACATTCCACGTGCGGATCCGAAAGTCGTTGTCTTTTGTTCGTTTTGCAGGGTCGTCAACAGTGAATCCGTCTTTATCCGAGGCTATTGGCCGTTTCGTAACAATTACAATCTTATGTGGAGGGCCAGACCCTTTTTGGGAGCCCTAGGACAAAGGGGCTGGACCAAATTCCGGAGCCAGTAACCCCCTTCGGGGACGTGAGTGCTGCTGTTGGCCCTTGGCTCTTTCTCAACACCCTGACTTAGTGTTGGAGATCCCTATAGACCTGGTATTCAAGTACGTTGAAGCAGCTCATATAGGGATAGCACTATTTCAACCTAACTACAACTGCAGACGCCACCGTTGGTTCCATACTAGAGCCTTTACCGTATACATGCATATGTACAAAATAATAAAAAACAAAACAGAAAATCAAATTTATTCCATTTCGAACGAAAGCCTTCTTGTTGATTCTCACGAGATAGAGTACCACATAATACAACAACCAAGCAAAGTACACACGTCTTCCATGATTCTCTTAAAAGTCAAAAGCATGACACCTTCATTCTTAAAATAGTTCATTCGACCCCCACAGCAAAGCTGTTCATAACATTATTCGATCCACACGAAATGTAGTTTGTCAAAAACTTTCGAAAACTCCAAGACACACATTTGTTTACGTGTCTCAAAAGTTTTTACTTGGTTTTAAGGACATGAGCACTTTTCGAAACAAAACAATCTCATGCACCGCACTACAGATAACTCCCACCTCACTGAAATTTTAAATTTTGTCCAATGTATTGCAAGCACGTTCTTTTGAAGTACGAGTATACAAACACAACTACCACTACTCACATCGCATAAAGTCGTATCTCACATGCTTCGGAGGTGCTCGTATCTGGCATCTGCACATGAAAACTTTTGCCAAACTTCTTACCAAATAAATGGAAATAATGAACCCGACATCCATGGTTCATAAAGGAACCACTTCACTGAATAAAGACCCGTCTGTCAGCCAACCAAACAACAACTTTGCATCACCGTCAATCCAATTTCAATCTCCTAATTGCAATCGCGCAGTCCTTTCTCCATCCATCCAATCCATAACGTACATAGGTAACTCTGACTTTGTTTACCAAGCTCAAGAAAACCAAAAAAAAAAAAAAAACCCACTCCTTAGTTGGCTTCCTGAACTCCTAGGCAAACAAAAGTTTTCACTTGCCATCTCCAGTTGCCAGAGTATGGGGACCAAACCCCCATTAACATGAAAGACAACGATGAAAAACGGGGATTCTCCGCCTCGTTCGCCCACATTCGATTAACAATGTCAACTAGTCATCAAAACCACACGGTTTCTCTTTTTTCCCAAAAGACCTAACCGACTGTAAAATAAGTGAAAAACCGCGCTATGCTCCACGGTTAGGAAGGTAAAGCAGACGCACCGCACCGCATTCAGAGGAGGTTGGTGGAAAACTTTGGCGACAATAGAACCCCGAAACCGGAATGGGATCAATGTTGAACGCAAAATACCGTTTCGAAAGCCCTTCGGGTGTGAAAAGTTTTCTTTTCACCGGGATAGCATTACCTTTCCACAAAAACCAGAAGCAAAACCAGCATAAGAGAAACACAACGACAATAACTACTCGTAACTGTGTCGATGGTAGTTAACAATGGAAAGAAGAAGAAAAAAAAAAAAAAAAACAAAGAAGATCGTCTTTTACCTACCCAGGGATACATTACCAAGGTAAAAACTACATCCAGCAACGTTAAAAGATATCACAGATACGAATACCAAAACGATGACAAACAATATTGAGCACACTCCTACTACCAACTGCCAACTGCCGACAGCCTCATTTTTCTTCTTGCCAGCTTAAATGCGTCTAAATATCATGGAGCTTGAGGCAACCCATGTAACCATTACGTGTAGATACAGATGCCCATCCATGTACGAGTATCTCAGCCCATTCGAGTATTTCCCAACGGGTCAAGCCAGAAGAAAAACTCTACTCACTCGGCAGAAAAACGCTGAGAAAACTCATAAAAAGCGCTTCGTCGTTAACTATCGTATTTCAAGTTGGCAGCAATGACGCCATCACATCAAAAATGACATCAAAATGACAACAAAATCAAGAGAACGAAAACTCAAACTAACAGATACGAAAACTGGATATAGATTCAGTCGTAGATAAGTTTGCCAATGTCATGCACATAGCACATACTCGTACCATGCACATGGGTACAAAACGAATTTGTACGTGGATAGAGGCTATCGTCGTCGTTAGTTGGTGTCGTCATCCATAACTAGAATGACATGAGAGCGATGCGAAGATGGAATGTGAATGCAGGGACTTGGTAAAAAGGTGCCATCACTGGGTACCCGTACCGGTGAGACCCTTATAATGAAACCGAAACCAAAACCAAAACTAAAACCAAAACCAACTTGGAATGCAGAGCAAAGAAACAAACGAAAAGAAAAAGAAATACGACCAAGTAGTGCCAACAACGACAAGGATGCTCAACGGTATTTCAGTAATATGTACGAGTACATGTATTTAGCTTGGCCGCATTATTATTATTTCCCTCTCATACCCCACTAACTGAGTAGATACACCGAATAGATAATAATTTTAATTTCATCCAAAAATGCAGGTACAGGCATGATAGTGAAGTCGAGCGGCCGCGCGCCTCAGGCTTATGCCGGCAGAGGACTTTCCTCATATACAATACATGCATACATACGTACGTACGTACCCACGCCTACGTGAGTTAAACATTTATCGAGAACGCTCTTACTAATGTGATTCCGACGAAATTTGAATACGAAATTTGTTTACTCAATTATACCGAGGGTTTTCGACAAGATGTGCCGACGGTCTTGAGGGGTAAGACAGGCAACCGGATTGGTTCGACATACGAATACCATATACGAGGGCATATTCCTGATGATATTTCAAGTTACACTGTACTACATAGCGGCCTTATATATGTAGAGGCAGAGGAGAGCCTTCGAACATTGGGAACGGTTTTTTTTTTTTGCCGACGGGTAATAGAAACAGCTTCCGAAAATTAGGACTGCGGTTGTATGGGGGAAAATGTGTTTTCGGTTTCTTTTTTTATTTCTTTTTTACTTGTTCTTACGAGATATGGAAAATGAAGGGAGGGAAGTAAGAATCTCGGGTAATAAGATCTCAAATTCACAGATGATGCTCATTAGACGGGTTTCACTTGATGTGTTTACATTTGTTGCCTTGGATGACAATGTAATTGTTAACAATCCTTCGGCGAGGAGGCCCTTTCTGGGTAAGCACAATTGGATAAACAACTGTACAATAGAGTTGTGTTGTTTCTTTGGAGGGTTTTTCGAGAACTTGGAGGTTAGGAATTTATGGTAGAATACGGATACAAATGAGAATTGGTATGGAATTTTGGTTTAATCATTGCAGCAAATTCTTGGTAATTTTGTGTGGAATTTAATGAAGATGAAATGGTGGTAGAGCACATGAACCGTCTTGGGATCAAGAATGTTGGGATAAACTGACCCAGATAGTTTACAGTAGCCATGGTCCATATGTTGCTCAAACTAAAAGTGAATTCCGCGTAGGATATGGAATTCTTCAAACGGTGAGGTGCATAGTTTGAACAGGCCCTTAGGTACGGTTGGAACATGTCTTGTAGGTTGTTTGTCTTTTGACATAAAGTCAATAAGGAGCAATATCTGTCTACAGACATTCAATTGGTAGGTAGCGCCAACTGACCAACGGTATGGTGACTCTAAAGAACTTATTACAGCTCCCACATCGATTTGGGGGTAGCAAACGTATAGTAATGGGCCTCGTAGATGCAGCATTTTCCAATGAATGTTGATTCGCTAAAAAAAAACAAGGCGTTGGCTCTGAAAATGAACACCTAAAAGAGCACTACCAATAAGTTCTAGCTTGAGGACAGATGGCAAGTCCCATGCACTATATCCGAAACAGTAAAACGTTTCATTGCTCCGAAACGGCAACGCACGCCTGAAATACTTTGCTGACAATCATTGACTATCGATCACGGACAAAGAATGAATTCGGGAACGCCCGGATAACTGGGTCCCAAAGCCCTAGATTTTTGTAATTCTTTCTTTTTTTTTTTTTTATTGTGGCAAGAAATTATAATTTTTAGGATACAATTTTAGGGATACAGAGATTTGGCTTTGCTAAATATAATATCACAGATTAACATACAATTTGAAGGAAAAGCCACTAAAAACCTTCATTAAAACGAAATTCGCAGGGGGAAGAGAGAAGCGGTTTCAACACTTGATCTCAAAAATAAAGATTATTGTGAGAAGTTACACAAACAACAAGTAAAATGATAATGAAGGAGAAACAAATATTGGGTCTACAAGTACTCGTAAGTTTCCAGCGTTTGTCAGAGATGGCGTCACCAGTGGATCCCGGGCAGAAATGTCAGACCCCATGTGTTTTATTTGTGAGTTTTGTATCTGTCAACAACTTTGCAGCGTTATATTTGAGCAGTTCTATCGGTGTTGTACATTTTATCGAGCAAAATCATGGCAAGTTTCCAGCCAAATAAACGTCATTTGCGGGAAGCGCTGCTTTTATTCTTTATGGGGCGGAATGTACTGGTGAATCGACGTGCCGCGAGTGGTTCAAACTGTTCAAAAGTGGTGATTTTGGAGTTGAAGACAAAGATCGCCCCGGAAAGCCGAAAAGTTTTGAAGACGAGGAATTGGACGCTTTACTGGATGAGGATCCGTGTCAGATTCAAGAAGAACTTGCTGCATCATTGGGCGTCACGCAACAAGCAATTTCCCTGCGCCTAAAAGCACTGGGATTCATTTAAAAGTTTGGAAACTGGGTGCCGTACGAATTGAAGCCAAGAGACGTCGAACGGCGATTTTGCTTGTCCGAAATGTTACTGCACCATTATAAAAATAAATCATTTTTGCACTATGATAATCCTAAACGCAGAAAATCGTATACAAAGCCCGGCGAACCCGCCCAATCGACGCCGAAACGAAATATTCACGTGAATAAGGTCATGCTCTGCATATGGTGGGATCAAAAGGCTGTCGTATACTACGAACTGCTTCCGAGTGGTGAAACCATCAAAGGACCATTATATCGAACCCAACTAATTCGTTTGAAGCGGGCATTAAAAGAAAAACGGCCAGAATATGAGACCAGGCATGAGTCCGTCATTTTTCATCACGACAACGCTCAGCCACATGTTGCGGTTTCAGTGAAAAACTATTCGGAAAATAGTGGATGTGAAATTCTGCCTCACCCGCCTTACAGTCCAGACTTGGCACCATCTGACTACCACTTGTTTCGTTCGATGCAGAACGCTCTTACGGGAATACGCTTCAGCTCAGTAGAGGAAATCAAAAATTGGCTCGATACGTTCTTGGGCTCGAAAGACGAGAAATTTTTTTGGTCCGGAATTCATAAATTGCCAGAAAGATGGGGGAAAGTTGTAGCTTCCGATGGACTGGATACTTTGAATAAAGCATTCTAACTATGTTTTCATAATAAAACTTCAAATTTTGGAAAAAAAAACCCTGGAAACTTACTTGTAGACCCAATAAATAAATAAGGAGGTAATTAAATAAATATAAATGTATTGGAATATATTATAACGAAAATTGCCTAATGATCGAAACTACCGCCGAGTTTCAATCGGGTAAAAAGAGGACAAAAGTAAAAAAAAAGAAACTTCAAAAAATTCTGGTTCCCGGGAGGTAAACTTTTGTTTTTGTTCTTTTATTTAAAATTAAAGTTTTTTTTTTTTTTTTTGCTATGGCTATAGTCTCCTGACCTCAACTGCTCGCTTTGGACTTCCTGGTTCTTCCGAAAATTCTCCTTTTTATCTCCTCGATTTTTACGTTGCCCGCGGTTCTTTTTTTTCTGTTAGAAAGCCTTCCGTTTTCTTATATCCGTTGCAACGACTAAGATTCCACCGCTCGTTCGCCAACTGTTTTTGATTGGAGAAATCCTACGTCACAGGAAACGGCAAATATTTTCTTCGTTGACTTTTAATTATTTGCTCCCCTTTCTACGGTAGTCATCACCTTTCTTCCTCTTACTCTTATGGCTTACTACTCAATCATTTGTCCTTTTTGTGTGGCTGAATGCTCTGCCATGTTCGGCAGAGGGAACAAACCTCTTCCACCTGTCAAAACAAAACCCATAACAAACAACGTGAAGCAGCTAAGTATTTCGTCGTGAAATAAAATCTTTTTATTTTTCTGCTGTTTTTCTTTTTCTTTAGGTTTCGTAACACTACTCCCCTCCCCAAAACTCAAAGTTCCGACTGAGTTACAGGTGAGGTCGTATACGGTGCAAGTCGGTTTACGTGTACCACTCGTTGCCTCCTTTGGCCCGGCGCCTGGATTTTGTAGATGAGATCCGACAATTGTTCCACAACCTTGGCAGGGCCTTCCCAATCGCTCTGTAGTTTAGGGCACAGACCTTTCCGCCGCTTGGGGTTAAAAAAATCAGACTTCATCCCCTGCAGTAAAACTTATGGCGTTAGTTTTGAGATTGTACCTGTCCTTCATTGAATCGGCTGCTATTTTCAGATTTTCTCGTGCCACTTCGTGTACTTTCAGGAGCCGACTTCTTAATGCTGCTGCGTACCCTTGGCTGTCGTGTTCAATTTTTGGTGGTGATCCGAACACTATATCGACCGGCAGCTTCAGTTCTCTTCCAAAGTTCAACATGACTGGCGAGAATCCTGTCGATTCTTGTTCTGCGGCGCGATAAGCGAGTAGAGCTGGTTGTAGAAACAGATCCCAGTCTGTTTGATGAGGGCTGACGAATTTCGCTAAGTAGTCCAGTAGCGTACGATTGAACCTTTCCACCATACCGTCGGATTGGGGCCGTAAAGGTGTTGTTCTAGTTTTGTGACTGCCCAAGACCTCCATTGATCTACGGAACACTTCCGATTCGAAATTTCTACCTTGGTCCGAGTGAATAAAGTGCGGGACACCGAATCTGCAAAAGACGTTATGTATAATTTGTTCCACTATTACCTCAGCTGTTTGGTTGGGCACTGCAAAACATTCCGGCCATTTGGTGAAATAGTCCATAACGACGATTATATATCGGTTTCCTGCTTTGGTGCGTGGAAGTGGGCCAAGTATGTCAACAGCAATCCTCTCAAATGGCTGTCCAGTCCGGCTTGGCTTAAGAGGCCCCTTTGTTCGCTGAGTAGGCCCTCTGCGAGCCTGGCAAACGATGCAGTTTTTACACCATAGTTTGGAGTTTACCGTTCGACCGATCCAAAAATACCTGTCCTTTATTTTGCTTAGGGTTTTGCGTTGCACCAGATGGCCCCCGCTCGGACTATTATGGAGTTGCTGAAGAATTTCTAGAACTAAGGTTTTTGGAATCACGGGTAATGTCTTCTGCTCCTGGTCCTTTTCCCATGTTCGACATATTACGCCGGCATCCATTTTCAGCTGCTGGAATATAGCCCAAAAGCTTTTTGTATCCTGATTTTCCTGCATAATGTCTTCTTTTTTTGGTCGATGTCCTTCCTTCAACCACTTGCTCACCTTTGCTAATGTTGGATCTTTTTGCTGTTCGATTGCCAAAGTGGCCTCCTCGTGTTTCAAGTGCAGTATCTCGCAGCTGTCTTTTTCTTTGATGTCCGCCTTCGTGCAATGTTTGCATCCGCCACATGGTCTCCTAGAAAGCGCGTCAGCATTACCATGTCGGGGCCCAGGACGATGTTGAATTTCGTAGTCGTACTGCTGCAACCGCTCTAGCCACCGTGCCATCTGACCCTCGGGTTGCTTAAAGTTGCACAGCCAACGATTGGACGCGTGGTCAGTACGTAAGAGGAATCTTCTGCCAAAGAGGTAGTGGTGAAAGTGCTGTGTTGCCAAAACCACTGCTAGCAACTCTCGCCTTGTAACGCAATAGTTTCTGTCGGCCCTGTTTAAAGTGCGGCTAAAATATTCAATTACCACCTCCCTTGCTTCTGACTGAGAACAGCACCAATATCAACGTTCGATGCATCTGTGTCTAGTACGAAAAGGTCATCGGTGGTTGGAAATGCCAAAATAGGTGCGCTTGTAAGCCTACATTTCAGAGTATTAAATGCCGTCTCACAGCCTATGTTCCATGCAAACCGGCGTTTCTCTTCCGTAAGTTCTGAAAGCGTTTTAGCAACTGTCGAAAATCCTTCGATAAACCGTCGGTAATAGGAACAAAGTCCAAGGAACCCTCGTACCTGCCGCTTAGTCTTGGGGTTCGGCCAGAGTTGGACCGCTTCGACTTTCTGCTTATCGGTGCTCAGTCCATCAACCGAAACAACATGGCCTAGGTACTTCACTTTGGATTTGAGAAATTGGCACTTACCTGGGCTTAATTTTAAATTTGCCTTTTGCAACCGCTCAAACACCAGTCTCAAGTTGTGTATGTGCTCTTCAAATGTCCGAGAGTAGACGATGATGTCATCTAAGTCGACGAGTGCAGTCCGCCATGAAAGTCCTCGAAGAACTTCGTCCATCACCCTTTCGAACGTCGCCGGTGCATTGCAGAGGCCAAACGGCATGACGTTGAAGTGCCATAGCCCATTACCATTTGTGAAAGCTGTTTTCTCCTTGTCTTTCGCATCCATTTCTACCTGCCAGTAGCCACTTTGGAGGTCCATCGTAGAAAACCACTTCGCGCCGGCCATTGTGGAAAAGAGGTCATCCATACGCGGCAAGGGGTAAGAATCTTTTTTTGTAACCTCGTTCAGCTGTCGGTAATCCACGCAAAACCTCGAAGATCCGTCTTTCTTCTTGACTAAGACAATCGGTGCAGCCCAGGGGCTATCTGAACGTTCTATAACTCCTCTGTTGCTCATATCCTTAATTAGATCTTCCATCTCTTCGCGTTTGGCCACTGGGACTCTTCCCGCCGGTAGCTTGATTGGTTTTGACTTTGCGGTATCGATTTTGTGTTTTGCCATCCCTGTTAGTCCAAAGTCCGCTGGTCCTTTTGAGAACACTGCTTGAAATTCCTCCAATAGTTTCTCAAACTCCATCAGCTGCCCCTTGGTCAATTCGGGGGATACTTCTTGTAAAAGATCCTTTATGCCTGTAAATTTGCCAGCGGCCGAACTAGTTGGGACTTCGCATACTTCCACCGTTTCCATTTTCCCCACCACAGTGTTCTTGGGTAGGATTGCATCACGCGAGGAGAGATTGGTCATCCTGACGACGAAACTTTTGCTGCAGGGGTCGATTAAGCTTCTACCGGTTGATACACCTTTTGGTAGTTCGAAACCAGGGGTAGGCTCTACCAATGCTGCTGTGCCTTTTATAGCGGGCGGTCCCTTAATTTCCACAAGGGTTTCTCTTCCAGCTTTCAATATTTCTGACGTCGCTAGTTTCGCCAGTTGTGATGCTGACACGGGTGGTAGGTGCAATGGATGCTTTTTGCCGTTCATTTCTATTGTCATCTCTTCGAAATCTAAGTGACACTGATGCTTCAATAGAAAGTCAACTCCTAAGATGTTTGGCACTCCATGCGGCACTATAGCGAAATAATGAGAAAATTCCTTGTGGTTAACAAAAAATCTCACCTCCGCCATCCCTTGACTCCAGATCGCTCCCCCGGAAATACCCACCAACTTCATCGGAGGATCGCTTCTAATCATGTTGTTGGAAACATGTTGTGCCGTCAGAATAGACACGTTCGAGCCAGAGTCTACGACAAAAGAGCATCTTTGTCCTTCGATAAACGCTTCGAGAGAGAGACTAGCTTCGCCGGTAGTTCCTATAAATTTGTCCGTGACATTCTTTCCTTCAGGTTTACTACGTTCGCTTCTGCCGAATGCAGTTCCGTATTCATGGTCCGTTGTACAATTCCGGTTCGTCGTTGTTTGCTGTGAAGCGTTGAGGTTTTTAACGGTAGACAACTGGTCCCTGTTGTCTCCGTAATTTAGTTTTTTGTAATATTGCCGTTTTTTGGCACAGTTGGTAACGATTGGTTTTCCACCACGAAAACTCTCCTTCGTTTATTTCTTGCGTGGAGTTCCTGTGCCAGATTAACAGCGTCCGTCAATGTAGTAGGACGCCCGACCGTAATTAAATCCTGGATTGACTCATCTCTTATTCCTTCAATAAACTGGCTTACCAGTACCTCCTGCACGACTTTTGATGGACACCCAGGAAGCGCCGAGATTACCAATCGCTGAAGACCTAAAGCAAATTCGGAAAAATTTTCTTTGGGGCCCTGCACACGACATCGCAGCTGAGTGTAGCTAGATCTATTGTTTCCGCAGAAGCGCTGATGCAGCAATTGTGTCAACAATTCGTAGTCGGGTTCACCGTTCATAGGTACAGCACTTAATACAGAAAGAGCCTCTCCTCTCAACTGCATTGCTAACACATTTGCTTTTTTATTAGCGTCCCAACCTGCACATCTTGCTGCAATCTCAAACTGCCGTTGGTAGTCGGTCCATGAACCGCTGCCATCAAACGGTTGTACAGCCACTGGAATAGGTGCCCGTTTCAGCATAGAATGCGGTACCTCAACTGCTACCACGGGATTCGTAGTACCACTCATGTGTGGCACAACGGTCGCCTCCTTTATTGGTGACACCTCCATCTCCACATGATGTAAGTCGGTATTTTGTCCGCTTGCTGGTAAACCATTGCCCTCATCCGAGCTACCTTTGAGAGAAGAATGCTGCCCATTGGTGATGACTTTGGCGAAAGACAAACAGCTCACCGACCGTTCTAGTTCCTCCATTCTCTTCTCGATCTCCGAGTTCCGAGTTACCAGTTCCTGCTTCCAGTCGGACAGTTTTTGGTCCCAAAACTGACTCTGGTTTAGCATGTAGTCCTGAAGCATCGTTCGCACATTTGCAGTCTCGCTAGACTCTGAGGGAGTTTTTCTCTTCTCTGGCGCAACTTTCCTCGACTCCATCTTGATGATCGTGGTTTGCTATCTACTGACACCAGTGTAACGAACATTGCCTAATGATCGAAACTACCGCCAAGTTTCAATCGGGTAAAAAGAGGACAAAAGTAAAAAAAAAGAAACTTCAAAAAATTCTGGTTCCCGAGAGGTAAACTTTTGTTTTTGTTCTTGTATTTAAAATTAACGTTTTTTTTTTTTTTTTTTGCTATGGCTGTAGTCTCCTGACCTCAACCGCTCGCTTTGGACTTCCTGGTTCTTCCGAAAATTCTCCTTTTTATCTCCTCGATTTTTACGTTGCCCGCGGTTCTTTTTTTTTCTGTTAGAAAGCCTTCCGTTTTCTTATATCCGTTGCAACGACTAAGATTCCACCGCTCGTTCGCCAACTGTTTTTGATTGGAGAAATCCTACGTCACAGGAAACGGCAAATATTTTCTTCGTTGACTTTTAATCATTTGCTCCCCTTTCTACGGTAGTCATCTCCTTATGGCTTACTACTCAATCATTTGTCCTTTTTGTGTGGCTGAATGCTCTGCCATGTTCGGCAAAGGGAACAAACCTCTTCCACCTGTCAAAACAAAACCCATAACAAACAACGTGAAGCAGCTAAGTATTTCGTCGTGAAATAAAATCTTTTTATTTTTCTGCTGTTTTTCTTTTTCTTTAGGTTTCGTAACAATATGAACAAACAAATAAATATATAAACAAATAAAAATAAGTATATGAATAAATAAATAAATTTATATATAATATATAAATAAGTAAATAAATAAATATGAATATGAAACAAATTTATATTGCACTCCTAAGAGACTCAGTTTGAAATCAAGTAGTTGTCAGATGAAGAACAAGAGATATTATATTGATGGTTTAGTTTTTCAATTCTGTCTGAAGCCATTTTATGAAGTTCCTCTGTTGCAAAAAAAAAAAACCAACGAAGATTAAGTATCATTTTGAGCAATTTGTTTTGTGCTATCTGCAGCTTGCGCAGATGGCTTTTTGCACACTTACCCCAAACAGGAGATCCATAAAACATAATTGGCGTCACTCAATTTTGAATTCCGGCATATAAATGGATAGAGCACTCTTATTGTCACATTAACCTTTTTAATTATTTGTTGAACATGTAGATTGAATGTAAGTCGCTTATCTAAATAGATGCCAAGATATTTAACAGTCGATTTCCAATCAACTTGAGTACCGTTGATTAGAAGGAAGTAAGCAGGCTTTTCTTTTACGAGTAAAAAAAGATAGCCTGAGTCTTAGAAGCATTAATGTTTATTTTCCAATCACTACAATATACTTCAACAGCATTTAAACCAGATTGCAAATTAGTTTCAATGTTAAAACCAATTGCATCTGAAGAATAAATGCAAGTATCGTCAGCGAATAAGGCAATGTTACAGTTTGTCAAGTTGGGAAAATCGAAAGTATACATATTAAAGAGTACTGGACCAAGAACAGATCCTTGTGGGACACCTGCATTAATCAAATGATTGTCTGAAAGACTTTGATTGATGGATACATTGAAACTTCGGGATGACAGGAACGATTCCTAGTCGTTCGCAGACTTTTGTCGAGAGAAGTGCTCCAGCTTGAAACTGTGAAATAAAGTTCAAGGTTACATTAGTACGCAGACATAGCGTTTATTAGGCTCCACTTAGCCTAGTGCAAGTGTTCCCCAGTTACGGTATCAGAGGTCGTTGGTTCGAATCCCAACATCCCCGAATCGTTTTTTTTTGTGTTTTCTTTAATTTATAATAATTAAATACGGTAAAGTGTCACGTGATGAAAAATAACGAGCGACCCGCTCGACAAAGTGGATGACGTGAGGTCATCGGCTGATAATACAGCACCGACAACTAACCAAGCACAGGTAACAGCAAAGAGGAGGAGGACGCTAAAACGAACTCCCAGCCCTGCAAAGCGCCCTACGATATCTATGTCAACCGAAAAGATGCCGGTTGAAGTGAATAAAGGAGCTACAACAGCAGCTAAACGTAAACGTGGGTCGGATAACGAATGCCCATATGTGTCCAATGAGGGGGAGGATCGCTACATGGGAAGAGGCAATAGTTTCGTCACATTGTCAGCCTCAGATTCAGACGACGAAGAAGAACAAGTCGAGTCCCTGCATAGTAGTATTAAAATGCTACAACAGCAAATATTAGATATAAAAGCCAAACAAATGGCAAGGAGAGAGAGTTAACAGCAAAATCCCTGCCAACAACAACACGGGCAAATGGAGCGATCCAAAAAAACAGCAACAACCACAGCTGGTTAAGCCTAAAACTCAATTGCAACCACAACAGCAGAAACAGCAACAACAGACACAGAAAAAAAGGGTGCCACCAATCAACACCTTCAAGATGGAATTGAAAGACACAATCCAATTATGTAAGTCGGCCATAGGCAATAATTTTTTTTATTAAGAGATTAAGTACAGATAGGCATGCGATTCACTGCAACTCAGTGGAGCGCTATAATAAGATAAAACAAATATTAAAGGACACGACGACGGAGTTCTTCTCCTTCACACCGAAGGGTGAAAAGCTGCAAACTATGCTGCTGAGGGCGTTAGAACCGTCTACCGATCCGGAGGAGCTCCTCGCATTGCTCAAAGAGAAGGAGTGCGCCGAGCTCAAATTCGTGGGGGTTAAGCCATTTGTAACAGCTAGAGCCAAAAGGGAGAAGCGGAAGCTACCATTCTTCCTGGTTCAGCTGACACTCCTAATAGCAAACTGGATGGTCTAAGGAGCATCAAAGTCCTGGACTACCAGATTGTGTCATGGGAAAGAGTAAAGCGAAGCGACAACATTTTACAATGTGTTCGCTGCCAAAGGTTCGGGCACGCCGCGTCGAACTGCGAAATGCAGCCTCGATGCGTGAAGTGTGGAAAGAACCACAAGTCAGAGGAATGCGCTCTAGGTAAGGACGGAGCATCGGAAAAAAGCCAACTCTCTTGTGCTTTATGTAGGAATACGGGACACACGGCAAATTATCGGGGTTGTCCCAAATTCCAATACATCAAAAGAGTAAATCTGGCTCGGCAGCAGAAAGTGGAAGTTAAACGTCCACCCGGGCAGGCACAAACACCAGCCGTTACTCCCCACGTTACCTACGCCCAAATGGCGGCAGGTTGGGGAAATACGGTACAACAAACAAAGGTAGCTTCTCAGGCCCCAGCGCCTAGAGCACCGGAACCTGTACCTGACATGCTGGCTATCCTGCTCTCTATTCAGGGGCAGATGGCTCAGCTTCAGCGTCAAATACAGGAACAGGCTACGCGGGTAGATCAAATATATGCGCTGCTGCCGGGCCTAACGCACCTCCAGTCGTAATGGGTACGTACATGGCGGAGCAAACCCTAAAGGTCCTTGCTGTGAATGTTAATTCACTAATTAGGTTCGAACGACGAGCCGCACTATTTAAGTTGCTTAAAGACCAAGCCCCTGATGTGCTTTTGGTTAGCGAAACTAAGCTTACCAAAAGACACAAAATGAGGCACAGAAGATATGAAATATTACGGAGAAACCGACCCAATTCCATTCAAGGAGGAGGTGTTGCAATCTTTGTAAGAAAGGGACTGCGTTTCAAAAGAATATACAGTCGTGTGGTACGTAGATTTCGGGTGCTGGAAGCATGCATCGTGTATATTCCCCTCCGTAGTGGAAAGCGGCTGTATATGGTGTCTGTTTATGCATCTAAGGCTACTCAATCCACTTTATTCATCTCAGAGCTCGAGACACTTTTCGATTCCTGAGGCTGGAATTGGAAGACAATTATTTTATTATCGGCGGAGATTTCAACGCCAAACATAGTGATTGGGGAAATAATACACCAAATACTAGAGGGAATCTACTATTCAATTGGTGGAGTCAGCACAATGTGATGTATCGACTCGGCCTCAAAGCCACGGATAGTCCGTCGTTTCCCAGACACGGGTCCTATTTGGATCTTCTGCTGTTCGACTCACGAATACAACTGACGTGCACTAACCAACAAACTACAAACTGTCTACGCATTTTAGTGTATGACAGTGACCATTGCGGTCTCAGCACCGAAATAACTGTTCCCAATGAAATTGCGGAATTGGATGAGTTTGTCCAAAGGCATTCCTACAATTATAGTAGGGTGCGTTGGACACACTTCACCAGAACACTGACTAGAGCACTCTCCTTGAATTCGCTCTACCCACCGCCCAACAGAAATCTGTCAAACGAGGAGATTGACAGGTATCTTAGACTAGTAGGTATCAGAGTGAGAGCATTAGATTGGCGGAAAACGGCGTGGGTTTTAGAACGCAGTCCTCTTACTTTCTGGTAATAGAAGGTGAGAGGGAGGTTTTTACATGACTTTTTAGGGTCGAAAAAATTTATCATGGTCAAGGCGACTGCGTTGGAGGTGTAAGACTCTTTTAGAGTGTACATAGTGGCGAAGAGCGGCAAGATCGTCTGCAACTTTTTGGGCGTGCGTATATAAAGTTTTCTAAGACTGGTAACGTCGGTAGGGAGGCCTTCCTGCTGGATAGAAACCATGACGCTTGTTTTTGTTTTACCCTCGTAGCACTCCGAGTTGGATTTATCGTGCAGATAAGCGAGATATAGACGTTCATTCTCATGTATCTTTTTATCTGTAAATTTAGAGAGCGCATAGCCACATTCGGTGGTATCGCTAGTTGGCTGCGTTAATTTAAGAGTTGATGGCGAAAGGGAGTCAATAGAAGAGGGAGTGGTTAATGAGTTTGGCGTAGGGTTTAAAATGTGAGAACTCATGAAATTAGGATATTTAGCTCCAGTTCTGAGGTCGAAATTAAGGAAAGGCGTGTGTGTTAGGGGTTGAGTGGTGGGAGTTTGAGTGGCGGGAGTTTGAGTTGTAGGGGTTAAGTCAAAAGAGACACGTTAACGTTGGGGCTTAATTTGGGGTGGAATAGGGGGAGTTGGAGTATGGGAAAAATTTTAATTTTAAAACTCCAATTGGAGCTGGGTTTGTTGTGAGAAGAGGAGGTGGGTCTTGGCAAATTGGATTTACTTGCTAACTTATTTGTTGGTTTAGGTATAATGGACTGCTTGGCTTTATCCTGCTTCTTGGGCGTATTTTCCAACCATCTTTCCAAGATTGAAATTGTTGCTGGCAGGATTATGGAATAACCATTCGTATTTGGTTGGAAGATTGAGCTTGAAGCTGCGCTTGTTTCTGTGGTGAGATGTAGGAAACAAATTGCAGTGGCTAATGGTAATGCCATATTTCTTTTCGAAGAAATCTCGGCGCTATAAATGCTGTCATATGCGGCCATAACGTAGTGAAGCTGGAGTGGCCTAAAGTTTTTCCATATTCTCAACATTTACTGCGACTCTACTACAAGGTGTCCTTCTTCATTCCTACAGGTTCCTGTACGGGTCTTCCTGCCCTGACATGTTTTTAGCTGTTGGAAAAAATTCCGTGCGCTATTCCTGGAGCGTTATTCGATCGCGCGCTTCTCTTGGTATTTTATTTTCTTCTAGAGAAGCCGATGTTCTTCCCCTCTCTTCTGCTCGTAGAGCTCACGAGCAGCTCTCGTCCTTGGCTTCTTGTTTAGCTGCATGGGCTTGCCGGCGTTCTTCATCAAATCAGAGATTTCTTACCGGCGGTTGAGTGAAACCCAGCACATCAGTTGCGGCGTTTCTGATGGCACGTTGGCATCGTCGGGACTGGTCTTTGGAACTTGATCCTGGAGGCATAGAAGTTGTTGAGAGATTTTGGGATACGCGTTCGGTGAAGATTCTGGCGGTCTCTTGCGATTGCAGCTTTTGTACGTTATATATTCTCACAGTAGTTCTTCTTTGTTGTGACGCTTGGGAAATCCGCATTCGCACCTTGGCTGCAACAATACTTTAGCGTGGTTTAACGTTTTATGATCTTGACTTGTGCATATTACGATGAGTAAACCGTGCGCTTGCTACAGTAATATTTCGTGCCGCCGGAAAGACAAAAAGCCGAAGTCCGCTGCCAGACGCAATGTCGTGTAGGCTATGCTTACTAACTGTCCTACCAAAGATGTCCTCCTTTCCTATTCTGGCATTAAAATCGTCTGTTACGATGTTTACGTCATACTTCGGCATTGCTCATATGTCTTATCGAGAAGATCGTAGAAACATTCTTTGGTGGCATCCTTCTTGTCTTCCGTAGGGGCTTCGGGCCATATTAGGCTTATTTAGCAGATTTAGCCTCGATTCGGATTGTCGGACGACGTTCGCTCACGTGTCTGAAGCTTAAGACTTCTTCCTTAATTCTGCCGTATATGACAAATCCACATCCGAGTATGTTTCTGTCTCTTCCGGCCCACGCCATCGAACTTCCTGAATGGCGGTGATATTTGCATGGTAGCAGTCAAAGATCTCTGCTAATTGTTCAGCTGCACATGGCCTGTTAAGGGTTTTGCTTTAAATGTTTGCAAGGGTCGTCAAAAGTGAATATCTTTTTATCCGAGGCAATTAGTTTGTCAGTCACATCTGTTGCGGGCCCTAGAACGACGTAGGCCAGTATTATGCAACTGGCCGGGCATGCCCTTGTCATTTCAGCCTGCATGAGTAAACCCTTACGGAGACCACCGCTGGAAGGTAAGACAAGCACTTCGCTATGAACTTAATTGTTGCGCTGCTGACCCAATTCAGGTTATAGGACAGAGAGCAGTTTCGCAATCAATCGCCACGCAGGTTCCTGGAAAAGGCTCAGAGAAGCGTTTTTCAGAAGCCGAATCTGCGTTAGGACTCCCTGCGTCATTTAGAGCTCTCGTTTTTAGCTGGGTTTGACATGAGCATTACCGCAGGTAGCATGAATCTCGAGGTTGCCGGCAATCAAACGATTACTCCACCACGTCTCGAAGAAAGAGGTCATCAATTTCCTTCTGATTCTCTGTAGAAGACTGTAAACTGTTTACTGACATCGTGACGGGGATCTGCGCTTTTTCTAAGGACCAAGTGTGTTGGGCATCTTGGTGACATAATACCTTGCGACGTTGGCTGTAAGAGTGGTGATGACACCGCGGTGTTCGGCGTATTTTCGCATCAGGCTGCAGGCACTCGGTGATGATGTGATGGATGCTGGTACTGAAGGCCTTTACCACTGAAACGATTACCCATCTTTCCACGAAAAACTGAGAAATTCCAATAAAGGGAAGTTCCTCTAGTTCTAGTCCTCATCATTCCGTACAGGAATAAGAAAAAGAAAAGGCATAACGCGTCGACAATGCTCTTGTGAGTTCCATTACATGTCGTATCTTGGAAGTTGGTTCGATTCGGCCAAGAAATCCTTAAAATGCTGGGAAATCATGAAGATCTACTACATCGATATAGCACTACTGACTCGACATTGGGTCTTCAATGCTTCCCCAGTACCACCATCAGTTGAAGCTACGCTCCAAATATACAAAAGGCTTCCAACTTTCCCCATCGGCTCTCCATCAATTCTCTGTTGAAAGTTGGTGATGGAAATCCTTCATTTGACCATGTGCATGTCCATGCCCTACTTCGTATATCTAACCACACCAACTTGTTCAATCTGATAAAGAGCCATCAGACATACCGACAGACCTCTGTATCCTCTAGTGTACAGAACCCTCAAGGTACAATTTCCATGAAAGCATGGATAAACACTGAAAAGCTATGAAAAATGCTTCTACAAATGTGGCAACAGATTGATGAGCGTATTGCGTTCAGAGCTTCGCAATTATCTGTTAAACCAAATGAAATAGCCTCAAGTAGTAGTTAAAGTACTATCAGGGTTCTTCTCCACGGAAGAAACGGCTTCGAACAACACCTCGTTATGATGACAGAGCACTACAACCACCTACCATCCATCACCATCACTAACCTACAAAGCCCTGTCTCACAGCATTCAAAAGATATGAAATCATCTGCACGACTATGACATATCGTAGCCCCTACCATCCCCGCTGAGACAACTGAAAGTCACTTTGTCTGATTCCGATCCATGAATCATGACCTGATACACGTAAGCCGCGCGCGAATTTGCATTGCAAAATTCCCATCTCTCGAATACATAAACTGTCCGCTTACATCCCCACCGCGCACCATTAAACGCTTACTCCTTTCTGTCAGACAAAAAAATAAAAATTCTAAATGAAGAGAAATCTTAAACAGAAAATATTCGTACTTCTATGGCATCTCTAACCCACTGACATTCATCCGAATTTCCGAATTTCCACGAGCAAACGAACACCATGCCTGCGAATGCGAATATGAATCTGCCGCATACAGTGCATGAGTAATGTTGAATTGCAGTAAGAATCCTCTTGTACTCTTGTACTCTTGTACTCTTGTACTCGTATCTCGAACACAAATACAATACTCTCGGCCCAGAACAAGGCGACAAAAATGGATTTCCAACCCAAAGCCCAGATCTCGTGTACGTAGAGTCCTTGCTCCTTCGCTAGTCTTTCTCGCCCCACATACTCGTACTACCATGTACACATGCCGCAGTAAAAACAATTCGCGCCAACATTTTCCATTTACCATTTTTCCATTTTACGGTCATGGAAAAAATGGCAGCAAAAAAAGGAAAAAAAAAAAATTAAGAAATCTACGAGCACAAAACTACTGAACGGGAATTTACTCGAAAGTGCTTTTGGGTTTAACCAACATAGTCTAGGCTTCGTATGAGTATCACACCAACTCGAGGGCCGGATGGATAGGGGTGTTTTTTTATTAATGCCTCTCATCCTTGGTACTTGGAAAGTTCTACTTCACACGCACGATGAGCAAACGAATAGCATCCGTGCAAGGACTTTTTCCATTTAAAATTCATAAAACGCGTGTAAAAGGAATTCGAGTAATGAATCAACAGGACAAGGTAAAGGAAGGAGATTTAAAAATGTATTTTCGGTTTGACAGTGTTGAAATGGATGACAAGGCTGCATATAGTAATGCTTCGGTCTAAGGGCTGCAGAGCACTTACATAAGACAGACTATTCCGATGATAGTTTCAATCCTTAAACCGCAGGCCGATTCAGTCTTAGCAGGAAAATAGTTGAAATCCTGGTCAGAGTCTTTCACTTCTCAATCAGCCTGCAACATTCTTTAAATAGCCACCAGAGTTGAAAAGCATAAGGGCCCAAGTTTCAACACAATTTATAAGCAAGCCCCTATTACAATCAAAAGGATCCATGTGAAAAGCTACGCATTTTTGGTTCCTGGAGAGCTCAAAAGACGGCAGAGGGTATCACTCCAAAATGGTGTTGTTTGGGTCTAAGTGCTGAAGCCGTCCTACTAAATCTGAGACGTTCAATACTGCCGTGTGCGACGTCTCTGTTGTCGCCCCTCACCAACTGCACGAGCTACGTGGAAGATAACCGACATTGCAAACCTATCCTGGATCAGCCCATTCATATCAAAATAGAGGAATGCTTCAGTGGGGGCGAAGCCTCTCCCGATGGGCACTGATCCGCTAAATAGCGAGTAAGAGCTACTGCAGTCGACAACCTAGCAGCTCTGTTAGTAAGCCCTCCACCTCGTGGTGCCATCTGGGAATTTCTTCGGAAATTGCGAACGGGATGACGACGAATGGCGAGTTTCCTGCGCCACAAAACAGGATAAGATGCTACGAATCGGTAGCAAACGCCTCGGATACGGACGGATAACTTGTTGCCGATTAAGGACAACGATTGGATTTTGGAACATTAAGACCCATCTCCAGGAGCGTCCTCATAATGCCAGATTCCTCCATCTGGAACGCGATATAATATCGATATCCTGGGACTGAACGAGATAAGATGATTCGATGATGCGGAAAAAAAAAAACACTGTCATGCTCTACTTTGGCAAGCCAGCTGGTAGTGCTCGGAGGTCTGGAGTAGGATTGATGCTAACTCCAGCTGCGTGAAGAAGCTTCATATCCTGGAAACCTCACAGTGACCGGATACTGACGGCTAGATTCCAGAGTAGAGTAAGAAAAGTCTCCATCATACGGTGTTATGCTCCAACTGAAGACGCGACTGAGGATGTCCCTCTAATGGGGACATCGTAGTGGTGATGGGGGATTTCCATGCCAAGGTATCGACAACCCTATGCTTAGACACCTGATGGGAGTTTACGGTCTTGTCATTCCAACGGTGAGCAGTTTGTGGACTTCTGCAATACCAATCGCCAAGCCTTTAGAGGTACGCTCTTTAAGCATAGCACCTGCCACAAGATCAGCCGGGTCTCAACAGATAGGCAGCGAGCATCCAACCTGACAGATCACATTGCGATCAGCCGTCGCTTTAGAAATTGTGTCCTAGACGTCCATAACAGGCGCGGAGCAGAAATTGGACAAGAACGCGATCACCATCTTATGTTAGCTCATATACGCCTTCGTACTGCATCCATCAACAGTAACCGCTCAAAATTGCTCAAAACAACGAAGTTCAATACCGACAGGATCAGGGATTCGCAAGTGCGTCAACAGTAGAGGGACCACCTTCCCTTAAAAGCAGAAGCAATCAGCAATGAAATTCTGTGAAAAAATGTGTTTGCAACTGGGGCAACCACCTACGTCGGTAGAAGACATAAAAGTCACCGCACATGGCTTTTGACTGAACCTGGAGACGGATCGATGAGCGTACAGCAATCAAAGCTCAGATGCAGAGAGGACCGAGCTAGAAGTCCAATATCGTGTGAAGAGGAAGGAAGCGCAGCGTAGTGTAAGACGTGACAAGGGTCCGTACATCGACACACTGACTCCAGGGGCGGAAGAAGCAGCAAGCAGGTGCGACAGTAGCGCTGTATACAAAATCACGAAGGAGCTCACTGGTGATCGGGACTCCAAACAACATGCAGAGAAAGGGTAGATGGTGATCTACTAATTTCGGATGGGGAACAACTCACTAGATGGAGAGAACATTTTGCTACGGTCTTAAACTATGGCAACAAATTCCCGAATTCGCACCGGGCGAAAAGCAACGCGGCGGGTATTGATGGCATCCCTGTTAAACTATACCAAGTGGAGCCAAATACATCGGCTGGTCGGCTGCAGGCACTCATGTGCAGAGCGTGGAATAGTGAAGAGCTTCCGCAGGAGTGGAAAAGGGTAATAGAGTGTTGAAACCGCAGAGGTAGATGCCTTCTTCCAGCCGTAGCCTAGTGGCTCGAATAATTCTGGAACGAATCAGAGAACATTTAGATTCAACTTTCGACGTCAAACAGGCAGGTTTTCGCGCTGGATCCTCCTGTATCGAGCACATGAACACCTTACGGGACATTATAGAGTGGTAAGTGTCTCCTCTCTGAGGATTTTGAAGTCCAAAGTGGGGTACCTCAGGGCTGTGCACTGTCACCACTATTGTTTTTGGTGGTTATCAGCTATTGACAGAAGGCATTTGTGGAATTTGATGGACAATGACATCTTACTTTAAACACCTTGACTACGCTGACGATGTTTGTCTATTTTCACAGCGGATAATGGACCTTCAATCTGGAAGCTGAGACGAACAAAGTGGAGTTCAAAATATACACAGCCAAAACGAAAGTCTTAAACAGTTCCAACACCCGCACTCAGTTTAACATTGCCGGACAGGAGGCCGAGAAAGTTGACAACTTTCTGTACTTAGAAAGTGTGGTCGGCTAACCGGGGTGACACCGAACAGAATGTGTGCAGCAGGCTAAAGCTGCGTTCGGAATGCTATCCAAAATCTGGAAAAGCAATATTTTCAGCTTAAGAACGAAGTTGCGACTATTCCGCTCCAACGTAGAATCAGTAGTACTTTATGGGTGCAGTACTTGGAAGATGGACACCACTACCACACGCCAGCTGCCAACCCTTGTACATAGATGTCTAAGTATCATCTTGAGGGTTTTTTGGCCCAATCGCATCTCTAATGTACAGCTTTATCAGAGAACGGGCCAATAACCTATAGACATTGCCATACGGAGGAGAAAGTGGGAATGGATTGGACAAACCCTACGTTCGCATTCCTGTCGAGAATATTCTCCTTAAGGGCTGCAATTGTCTGAGGCTTGTTGGCATAAACTCGTGACTTCAAGTAGCCCCAAGGAAAGAAGTCTGGGATGGTTAAATCGGGAGATCTTTGCTGGCCATGCCAAATCGACAAAACGGGAGACTAGGAAACGCTTCCTTCACAATATCCATGGTGGCTCGTACTGTTTGTGCGGTTGCACCGTCTTGTTGAAACCATATATTCACCAAGCTCCGCTCATCCAATTCCGGCAGTAAGAAGTCGTTTATCATTGCCCTGTACCGTTCGCCAGTAACATTGACCGTATTGCCGATGACGTCCTTAAAAAAAATACGGCCCAATCAAACCACACAGTGGCTTTGAGTGGATGTAATGGCTCTTCGTGCATCACACGCGGATTTTCAGTGCCCCAGATCGAAGATTTTGCTTATTGACGTAACCGCTTAAGTGGAAATGCGCCTCGCCGCTCGTGATGATTATCGACACAAGATCGTCCTCTTCTTTCTTGAGATTAAGGATGGCTTTACACACGCGACTAACGGTCAGGAGGCATTAACTGATGCACTGTTTGCACTTTGTACGGGAACATGCGTAAGTGTTTCACTAAAATTCGCTGTAGGGTCCGTCTGGTAATGCCCAATTGCATGGCCCGTCGCCGTCTGGTTGATGTTTCTTCGTTCTCAGCGACATCGGCAGCCACAGCCGTGACATTCTCGGCCGAACGACCAGTCCGGTGGCTGCCGTGCCCTGCATAGTCTCCTATGGTTCCAGTCTGTTCGAGTCGAGTAACTAAACGCCGGAATGTCTGCCCAGTTGTGGCGACACGATTAGGAAATCGACGTCGAAATTCACGCTACGCTAACACCACCGACCGATTATTGGTCAAAAACATCGACACAATTATTCCACGCTCTTGCGGAGTATAGCGCTCCATTGCTTGTCTGTTTGTATACTGCAGCTGTCTAGTTTACAAATGTCAAATATGATTGACGAACGACGCCATTTGCAATCATCTTAATTTTGCGCCACCTAGTATTGAGAAAAGGATCGTCAAAACACAAAACGAAGATTCGGCCTATCAACGAAATGGAGTTACCACAGCATACATCAAATTACCGCATCTCCCGAGAGAAGCTAGCTGACTTGAAAAACGTGATAGAGTACTTGCCAGGGATGGCTAAATCCCTCTTTCTATTTAGACCTGATCAGAGAGTTTGATTAAAATAAAATTTTATCATACAGGGTGCGCCATCTTTTATGTCGGTAGGTAAACACTGAATAACTTTGACATTTATCAACCGATTGACTGGAGCAGACATGTTTTTGAAACGTTAATTCCGAGCAATTTCAACCATGAATCGCTTCACACCGAAACAACGCGCCGAAATGGTGATGCTGTACATTGAAAATAGTCGTTCAATTGAGTTAACTTAACGTGCATATCGTCGAAAATATCGTGGACAACAAGCACCGTCTGTTGTCGTTTGGTGCGGAATTTTGTTGAGCACGTCGACATGCCGTTCAGCAATGGTCAAGACATTCCAATGAACTGGTTGAAGCGGTAAGAAAGAGTATTGCCAAGAACTCAGCATTTTGGCGTCAGTGGAACCATCTTGTGTCATTTTGAAGAATGATTTGCATTGGTTTCCATATAAAGAATATTGCCGACAGACCGTCCACGTCGCTTGGAATACGGCCAAACAGTCGCTCGAACGGTTGACACTGAAACTGATTTTTGGAAGCAAATTTTGATGACCGAAGAGGCCCATTTCACACTCTCTAGAGCCGTTAACAAGCAAAATTGCCGCATTTGGTAAATGGAGAATCCACACGAGATCCATGACACACTATTGCATGACCAAAAAGTGAGTATTTGGGCCGGCGTTTGCGCCAAAACAATCTTTGGTGGATGTTGGCTCATTATGTCTGCCCACAAATATGTGAAACAGGTCTGGACGGTTACTGGTTCCAACAAGACAGTTTCTACAACGTGGACGCGTGCTGTCAAAAAATGGCGACATTGACGGGCCACCCAGACCTCCAGATTTGACCCTTCCGGACTTTTTTTTTGTGGGGTTTTTGGGAAGCCAGCAAGTCTCAGATTATTGACGAGCCTAAGGCAAACATTCGAGCCGAAAACATAGCTATACCGCTGGAGATGCTCAAAAAAGTGACGGAAAACGCAGCAAAAGGGTCAATAAAGGCGGCCACTTGATCTTGGAGGTGAAGGCCTCCACTTATTCGGCTTAATAAGCGGTAACTTAAAATTAAACTTAAACTTAAAACTAAGGTTGGTTGGAGTGGTGAATGAGAACGGATTTGAGGCAGGGACTGGTGCGATGGAAGTCAAAGAGGGTAGGGTTTGAATTGAGTTTACGTAGCATGCGGGAGATTGGTTCGTTCGCGCCATAGGATGTGTGGTGGGTTGGTAGATAGAAGGGTCGAGGGATACGTAGATTTCGAGGGTTAGTTTTGAGGAAAATAGAGTTGTAGAGGGGTGAGCACTCAATGTGCCCTCAAAGGAGTCGACCTACGTTCCTCAAGGGTGTTTAAGTTGATAAGGTTGAGACGGTTTTGATAGTGGAGCGGAATAAAAGAATCGTTCCAGGGCATACCCCGAAGAACAAATCGAAGAAAGCGACGCTGGATGCTTTCGATTCCCGAGATATGAACACGATGATATGGGGACCACACTTGACTGGCGTACTCTAGGAGGGAGCGAACAAAGGTAATATAGAGGGACCTGGACACGTATGGGTTGGTGAATTCTTTGGACCACCGTTTTACAAAACCTAGTGCGGAGTTGACTTTAAGGATTATCTCATCCACGGAAGTTGAGCTCCCTATCACACAAAATGCCGAGGTCGCGAAGAGATTGAACAGAGGAAACAGGAATTGGTGCCGCTTATGTGAAAAGGTGGATGGATTGGCATTTGGAGATATTAACTTCCAAAAAAATTTTTGTGGCACCAGATCGAAACACTATTAAGGTCTTGCTGAAGGAGGAAGGTGTCATGGGGTGTTTTGAAAAATTTGGTATCGTCGGCGTAAAGGATTACAGACGAGTGTCTGTGAAGATCCCGTCGAGATCATTTATGGTTAATATAAAAAAAAGGGGACCGAGATGGCTGCCTGGTGGGACTCCAGAGGTGGACAAAAAAGGAGCCGAGTGGACTGACCTAAAGCGAACACTGTAAAAACGATTTTCAAGGTAAGAAGATATCCATTTTAACAGTTTGGATTCAAAGCCGAGTGCAGACAATTTGAAGAGTATTAATCGATGAGAGATTTTATAGAAGGCCTTGCTAAAATCAGTTGCAACTACATCGACTTCGTTGCCATTTTCTAGGGCAGAGAGGGCAAGGGATAAGAATTCAATGAGATTTGTGGTGCTTGACCTACCCTTCAGGAAGCCATGTTGGCTAGGGGAAATAAATGATTTGCATTGGAAGCTTAGAGCCTCATAGTAGAGTTTGGGTATATGGGAGAGTTTAGTTGTTGCCAAAATCGCACCAAAGCACAGTATCGTCCGTTTGCGGTATATCGCGGGTAAAAAGCGGCACCTCCGCCTTTATTGTCTTAAAATTGGAATATGCGTTTCCGTGTCTGACACGGAAGAATCGGCCGTCTAGGTATGAACTTCAAATATGAAACAATTGCTCGGGTAGGACTTGTCGAAGTTTAGATTTCAGGACCTCGTGCCATACCTTATCAAAAGCTTGCGAAACGTCAAGGAATACGCTTGAACAGACTAACTTACACCCGAAACAGTAGAGTGTTGGCTTCTAAAGCCAAATTGATGATCGGACAAGAGGCAATTTGTGTCAATAATCGGTTTAAGACGATTAAGTAAGATTCGCTCGAAGACCTTCGATAGAATCCGGAGGAGCGATATTGGTCTGTACAACTTGACTTCAGTTAGCGGTTTACCGGGTTTCGGAACCATAATAAGTTCAGCAACTTTCCACTGATGCTGTACATACTTTAATTTTATGCTGGCATTTATAAGATAGAGCAGCTTTTGCAAACCTTTTTTCGGTAGCGCTTTAAGTATCCCTCCCGTAATTAAGTCATATCTGGGGGGTTTTATTGGGCTTAAGCATGTCTATAACTTGTCTTAGTTCCCTAAGTGTAGCCTTTTCTATTGGAAGGTTTGTCGTCACGTCTAGCGTATTGACATTCTCTGGAAGTAATTCCGCGACGAATGGTTTGAACAGTTCTGCAAGATGGTCGGCGAAAACGTTGGCTTTTTCTTTATTTTCTTTCGCCCAGTCATCCTGGTTTCTTCTTATTGGCGCCACGTGTATTTGGGGCTTTCGAAGACTTTTCACGGCCCTCCATATGGAGTAATTGGTATCTTTGCCTTCCTTAAAGGTTTGGGGTTGGACCGCTGTTTATTTGATGATTTCTCATACTTGCTGGCTCTGCGTTTTTAGAAGGCATTGTTTGGATTGATCCCGTCGTTCCAGTCAACTCCTTCGCGACTTCGCAGCCTCGATAGTTAACTGCAGGATGCTTTCTCCTGCAGTTGATGCATATCGCTGGGGTCTCTTTCGCGGCACTGCACTCTCGCGTCAGATGTTTTCCTACGCATTTCACACAACAAGGCTCCTTCTGGCAGTAGGCATGAGTATGGCTGAATTCCTGACAACGTGTGCATTTAGGAATCGGAGGTTCAATTTTGACAACAAGTCCCAAAATTGAATTTATAGGATAAATCCTTTCTAGGCTTTCGGTTTTGTCGAAAGTTAGCCTAAAAAGGGAAGACCGCGTCTTGAGGTCGTCGTCTCGACTTCAACACTGCGCTGTTTTTGCGCACGTATATTTACGGCGTCGATTATTCTTAAGCCTTTATTTTTAAGGCCAAATAGAATGCTTTCTTTAGGGCAAGAGGCATGCAAGCCTCTATGTAGCTACCACGCATATGGGTCTCTCCGCTTTATTTTCGTACGTATGCTGTTGAATCATTTCGGCATTTACCTTTTGCGAAAGCGAGCGGTAATTGCCTGGATTAAGGACATTGACAGTTCATGTATCGTTATTGCGGGATCTTACTCTGTAATTGGTTGGACACAAGATTGTGTGCAACTTGTTATAGTCCGAGATTCCAAAGACGTTCATTGGCAGCGGCGGTCTTTGTTTGGGTTGGTTTTTTTTCTTTATTGACCTCAACAGTATTAGTGCCGGCTGTCGTCTCTTGTCTCTTTTTGTACAAATTCAGGCGAGGAATCTGCCTTGCGTTTCTTACCCGGTCTTTTTTTAAGTATCCAATCTGTTGAAGTCGCGAAACAGAGACGGAGACGGCACTTCCATATTTTGGAGTCTGGCGCGGAGATCAGAATTTTCGCGTTCGAGATTTTGTAGCTTATTCGGTGTAATACTCTCGTCCACCGACTGTGCTTGGTCTTTGCTTCCGCACGATTTTTCCAGTGATCCGCGTGTTGGAGATCTCGTAACCCTTGAGCTTTTTTTGGAGAGGTCCTGGTTTGTATTTGTATTGTGTTGTATTGGATTTGTAGAACTCATTTCAGTTCCCACGAGTAGCGGAGAAATGGTAGGCCGTCTGTCCAGAGATCCGCATTAGACAGATAAGGCCGGCTGATCCGGAGATCGCCAAGTATCCGGATGCTCCGTTAGAGATTGGCCTATTTTTTATACTGGGCCCCCGACCTGGCCGAGTCGGGCACAGATCGCTTAACGCTTAACGGCCCAGCGGATTATAGTCGCCTCTTACTACAGGCATGCCTACCTCGGGTATATTCTAGCCCCTAACCCGAAGGGGGAAAAAAAAGGATCTGGTGCGAAGGAAAACAGTCCATAACTTGTTTCTCTTATTTCGTAAGGAACAGAGCTTTAAGGCGGGAAAACGGATAAAAACGGATAAGGCGTCATTTATGCTTAGGTTGTGAAAGTTAAAGGGGGATCTGCTGAGTTAGCCACTGGGATAGGATGACAGAGTTTTGTGGGAAGTGGACTGGACAGAAGAGTTATGAAAAAATGAGAGAAGACGGGAGGGTGGTGGTTATCGATTGTTGAAAGAGATAGGGGGCAAAGTAAGACTGAGGAGTTAATTGAATCTGTTGTGAAAAGAAGGTCTAATCGCCTGCCCATGTAGTTGGATACACCGCTGACTTTGCATAGACTTGAGTCTGTTAAACGATCTAAGAAGAGGCATTCCTTAGCTGAGTTAGCATTTGAAGCGATGACAAATGGAGGCCACTGTAGCTGCGGAAGATTAAAGTCGCCGAAAATAAGGATATCGTCAATAGAGTCAGACAGGTCAATTAAATGGTCGATCGCACCGATAGAAAGTTGGTAGGATTCGACAGGTTGGCAACATGTAACGTAACTTGAAGGGGACTGATATTTTCATTGCGACAAAGTCGACTTTATAGGATGAGGGAATGGTAATGGGAGAAGAGTTAAGACTGTTGTGGATCGCCAGTAGGACGCCTCGACTTGGGAAATCATCATTTGGCCGGGTGGGATTGTCGTCGCGAAAAACATTAAAAGTAGGGGACAACAATTCCTGGTTCTTTATGTCGGGAATCAGTCTGGTTTCAGTCAGGGCGTAAATATCGTAGGGAAGAGCATGCGAGTGGCATAGAACGGCGTTGGTTTTAGTGCAAAGATGTTGTGGGGTGGAGGTGTGAGGCGGGATGGTTTAAGTGCTGGCAAGGGAGGCAAGTTATGGACGAAAAACTTTATCGTGGTCAGCTCGGCTTCGCTGTAGGTGTGAGACTCGCTTATAGTAAACGTAGTGGTCGAATGCAGCGAGGTCATCTGCCACTTTCTGAGGGGGCATGCTAAAAATCTCATGGTACCTAACATAAAGGTTCCTGAGACTGATAGGGTCGGTAGGGAGGCCTTCCTGCTGGATGGAAACCCTGACTCTGGTTTTGGGCTTCCCTTCGTAACAGACCGAGTCCGTTTTGACATGTAGATAGGTAAGAAATGGATGAATGTTTTCGTATATTTTTCTTTCTCTAAGCCTAGAGTGTGCATAGCGACTTTCTGTAGTGCCATTTGTTTGCTGTGTTAGTTTAACTGTTGGGGCAAAAGGGGGTCAAGAATAGGGGCAGTGGAGATAAATGGTTGGATATAGAGTTGGACGAGGGATGAGATGTAGTGTTTAGGGTACTTAGCTCCAGTTTTAAGAGCGAAATGAATTGCAGGCGGGGTTTGGTGGCATAGGAGCTTGAGAAGGGATAATATGGGTGGTTGGAGTTAAGTTGAAAGAGGCGTGTTGGCGCGCGGGCTTGGGTGGAATGGGGGTAATTAGGGGATTAGAGGATTGATATGTAATGAATTTGTCTCGGACAAGTGAGAAGGGAGGACTAAAATTGAGGAATATGTTTTGTTTTGAAGCTCCAGTTAGGATCAGGATTAGAGCTTTCTTTGTTACTTTTGGAAGGGAGCTGGAGAGGGGTCTTTTTTTAAACTTATCATTGATACTACGTTTATTTGTAAAATTTTGGTTGTCGTCGACACGTGGGTTTTCTCGTTCCTCGGAACATTTCGTGATACTTATCCAGTTTTAGTGGCCTTACCAGAGGGAGTAGGGAACAACCAAGAATATTTGGTTGGGATGTTAATTTTGAAGCTGCAGGTACTTTTGGAGTCAGCAGGGGAAATCATCTGGCACTCGCTTATGGTGATACGTAGCATAGTTTCGGTGAAAGAAATTTCGCATCCAGGCAGCATCAACATGTTGAGGAGCACCTCCAACGTAGAATGTCGTATGGTTACCGTTTTTAAGCTTTTCGAGTGTGTTTCCATTCGGAGGGGGTCCATGAAGTTCCGAATTGTTTGAGCAGTTTGCGTGGAGCGGCGGCGGACTTGATACTAGCTGCTAAAGGCAGCGCATTGTAAAGCACCAAATTAGATAAAAATACCTCATATCGTATATCGAAATCGGTTCTTTTTTTTTTAGAAGTTATTCCATATTCATAAAAGATGGCGCACTCTGTACATAAATATATTGCTGTAGCCCTATTTCTCGAATTGCAGGTTGTTGTTTGGTGACGTTTACATTGCTGTGGCACTTAGCCCCCAAGAAATGCCCTCATGTGAGTTGGACAGTTTTGAGTATCTCAGCCGATGGCACATAGACCGTTCAGCAAGGCTCCTAGTTCATGACATCCCAAAGCATTGTCTATTAGCATTGTTAATTAGCTGCAGAAGCAGCTAACATGTGTTGTATCTATTTGCGAGTAATGCAACTTTTGGCACTTAGACCCTTCGGATTTGCAACTCTTCAATTGCTAAAGGCCCAAGAATAGCTTTTAGAGCAGCAACTTCAAGAATTCCTCCAGTCCATTGTTAGATATCAGATTTCCGGACAGCGTTTTCAAAGCATGACCTCATCTTTCTAACATTTGATTTTGATATCAATTAACACAACAGTTTACCTAAATTATAAATTTATTGATTTTAAAAATGTAAATAGATCTGCTCTTGAACACCACATTCATTGCGTTCCATGGGAACTCGTTTATGGTACGCGCTCGCCAGATGATCAAGTTGATTTTATTCATTTATTCATACGAATGTAAATCACCTCTGTTACTGGAACGGCAAGGGGGAAAAACAAGTTCTTGGTTAACGAACGGAATTCGTGTTTTAATGGCATCATTTAAAGCGATCAGGCTTACCACCGATGAAAGCATTTTCGTGTAGACGAGCTCCACAAAGTCTACAATCCAGCGATTCAAGTGTGTTGGACGGGTTTCAATCATCTGAGTCAGATGTAGATAAAGTTCTTCTTTCGGATGAATGGACTCCCGTAGATGGCGGTTCGTTGAAAAGATTTCATTTTGACAAAACGACCGAGTCCGGCGCTTGTCAGAATTCTGAAATTGCTCCCTTCGATTGTTTTTCGCTAATAGTAACTCAAAAAGGTTCTACAGACAAACTTGAACGCTCAAAATTATTTGGCTAGGCTGACACAGACGTTCATGAAATAAGAAAATGTATATGGGCATCGTTAAATACCCCTCTATCAACGATTATTGGATCATTGAAGCATTTTTCAAAAACACGTTTGTTATACAATTGATGTCGCGAACTTGTTTTCAGCTTATCTTAAAATGTATTCACTTCGCGGATAATGCAATAATATGACAAAAAACTGAGGCAAAAAATACTACAAGGTCTCTAAGGTAGTAAAAGCTTTTAGTCGTTCGTCAAAAACATTAGAAATTCTGCCCCATCCTCCATCCCGACGCTCCTTTATAACGATATTCAATCTGTCAGCTCTTTGGACAAGGCCAATCTGCTTGCTGCACACTTTGCGGCCAGCTCAATACTCCCAGATTCTGCTTTGTCTCCGCCTACACTTGAGTGCGTCGAATCTTCAATGGAACGAATCCACTTTCGCGCTCGTGCAGTAGCAAGAGTTCTTAAAGATCTTAACATTCACAAATTCGCTGGTCCAGATGGTACATCTCCCCTCCTTCTGAAGAGAAGTTCCTCCTCGCTGGCAAAACCCCTGCATGAGCTTTTTCACCAGTCCTTGGTCTTTAGGACTCTTTCCGAGCAGATGGAAAACAGCATTTGTCCAGCCCGTCCTTAAAAAGGCGAATCTTCCTCTCTCTCTTCCTACAGACCCATTGCACTTACGTCCCTTCTTTCCAAGGTTGTGGAAACGCTGATAAACCGTCAGCTCATGAAATATCTCGAAACACGAAAACTTCTTAATGACCGGCAGAATGGTCCACTGGTGATTTGATGGCATGTCTTACCGAAAAGTGGAACCAAAGCGTACATCAATCTGAAGAAAGCAAGATAGTTGCACTTGATATTTCTAAGGCATTCAACAGAGTTTGGCATCAGGCTCTTTTGTCGAAAATGCGTGCTTTTGGGATCGATGACTCTCTTCTTCAATGGATTAGAAACTATCTTTCGAAACGTTCAATTCAAGTTGTTTTGGACGTGTTCAAGTCTGATATTCACAAAATAAATGCTGGTGTGCCCCAGGGCTCCATTCTGTCTCCGACACTCTTTTTAATTTTCATCAACGATTTCTTGTCTGCTACTTCTAATCCAATATATTCCTTTGCTGACGACAGTAGTCTCTGCTTTTTTTATTCGTTCCCGGACTCTTGCCTCTGCTCTTCGACTGTAGAACGGGAATTGCAGCGTATGTTAAGTTCATTAAATTCCGATATTAACAGCATAACCAATTAGGGAACTATCAACCGAGTTTAATTTAATGCTTCCAAAACTCAATGCTGTCTACTGCCATGAATGACACTTACATCGTTAAACCGAAAACTTTCCATTCTCGGTATGTGTGTCAGTGACAACTTACGTTGGGATGACCACATATTCGGTGTCGTCAGGAATGTTGCGATATGTCCAGGTTTCCTCAAGCGATGTAAGAAATATTTCACCCCCTCTGAGCTGGCCTCAATATATATGGCGTTTATACGCCCGAAATTGGAATACAATGCCTACATCTGGTCAGGTGCTTCTAAAATATCTCTGCACGTGCGATAAAACTCATAGGTGATGTCAAATCACCCAGTCAATTGGCAATCTCGAACATCGAGGAAATGTCTCGTGTCTCTCTTTGTTTTATCGCTATTTCCACCACCAGTGGTCTACAGAAATCGCCAGTAGCATTCCGCCCCTTCAAACTTTCAACCGTAACACCCGTCGCGCTATGAATGCTCATCAGTGTACCCTCAAGCCCACTTTCGCACGTACTCTGAAATATCGTGACTCGTTCCTAAGCCGAATAACTCGCTTGTGGAATGCCCTAACGAGCTCTCTATTTCCTGGTCATTAAAGCTTGCACACATTTAAGAACAATGTACATCGGTACCTAACCTTCTTTCCTCCCTAATTTTCCTTCTCCCGTGCTGAGCGCTACTTTCAAAAAAAAAAATAAAAAATCATTTCAGATTTTTAGAACTTGTAACGAGGCGTAAGCAGGACGCGATTCCAATATCTCAAAATCCATAATGGAACTTGGCTACCCCCGTTTAATCGGCCGTCAAATAGATTGCTCGTAATTGCGATCGGCACCAGACACTCCTCAAGCATTTTGGATGCCCGAACTTCCGCGGAGCCAACATCGCCGCATTACCTTGTTGCAGCCAGAATAAGAATGCGAACAATGTAGCTAAGTAAGACCAAGACGAAGCGGCAAACGCAAGAGCCCGCTAGAATCTTTGTCGCCCTCAAAATCCTAGCCACTATACACAAACCATTGAAATTGGTTTCAAAGTGCCACCAAAGAGAAACCTCTGGTTTGAGGATGTATCTAGGCAGGGGGGACGATCTAAACTTGTCAGCTTGTGCGGGATGAGTATGGATAAGTCTTGCTACTCCTTCTTCGTTTCCTTTAAGTTCTAGGTAGCCCTTTGAAGGCGAGATCGCAGAACGCCTGCATGTGGCCAGTGAGCTCTATAGTATAAATTAATTAAAGCGAATTTTTAAGCATTTTTTTTAGTCTAGCTTATAAGTGTAAATGAATTGAATATAATAAAAGTGTATACTAAATTAAAAATCAATGCGGATTGTGCGATCTATAAACCAAAGAGAAGGGATGAGCATCGTCTACCCCGGAGAAAAAAGAAAAAGCATGGAAAGCGTGTGATGGATACTTCTGCAGCCTGTTAAACGTCAGGGACGACCCAAATTTCCCTGTCAAACAGGATGAACTATTCCACGGAAGCCAAGCCACTCCACCAAAATGAAGGAAAGACTTAGTGGAGAGCATACACCAGATCGCTTCTAGGATTTGGTCGAAGGAAAATATTATACAGGGTGAATGACTCGAACTCCAACTTTTTAAAACGCTATAATTTTTTTATTTTTTGATAAATTTTTTTGTGCCAAAGCAAAAAATGTTGGAAAATACATCAATTTTCAAATTGTATCAGTAGTTTTCAATATGTCCACCTTTGGCGCGAATAATGGCCTTGAGACGGCCGAAGAAAGCATCGCACGCTGCACGCAAGTGGCTCTGCGGTATTTTGGCCCATTCCCGGTGAAGTGCTTGTTTGAGGTGGTCCAAACTTTGGTATTTTTTAGTGCCAACCTTCGCCTTCAAAATACCCCAGACAGAGAAATCCAACGGATTTGCATCCGGAGAATTTGCAATCCATTGTGTTGAAGAAATGAAGTGTGGAACATTGTTTTTTAACCAATCTTGGTTGACGCGCGCTTTGTGAGACAGTGCCGAGACTTGTTGAAATGTCCACGGTATCCGACCGAAATGATTGTTTGCCCAAGGCTTTAATACTGCCTCTAAGACAGTTTTACGGTACACGATCGCATTAATTTTGATGCCACGGCCACGGTCCAAAAATACGAGCGGAGAGCGACCATCGGCGGTTATGGCGGCCCAAACCATCACCATCGGTGCTGCCTGCTTTCTGGTGGCCGTCCGAAGGTGTAAATTTTCGAAGGACCTCTCTGGCAAGTAAACTCGGTCATTTTGTTTGCTGACATATTGCTCGATAACAAATGGCGACTCATTGGAAAAAACCAAATTCCGCAACTTACCATTTTCGGGCAAGCGTGGCAGCTCCTTCGCTCTTTCGACTCTAACTTTTTTTCTGTTGCGGTGTAAGATCGTGTGCTTTTTGGAACTTCGATGGCTTGAGCCCAAGCTCATTTTTCAGTACGTGTTGCATCCGTTCCAACGATATGTTGAGCTCACGAGCCATATTTCTTCCACTTCGACGCGGATTTCGCTCAATTCGAGCCTTCACTTTCCGAACCATTTCTGCTGATGTTGCTGTTTTTTTATAACCACCTCCATGGCGTTTTGCAACACTGCCAGTATCACGGTAACGAGCTATGGTTCGAGACACAAATGATTTATTCACGTTGAGGTGCTGGAGGGCTCTAACTATAGCTACTTGTGGTTTTCCAGCCAAATATAAAGCAATCACACTATCACGTTTGAATTCCATCGCGGATTTTTCAACACAACTGCGGCACAAATCGTTTAAAAAGCTTGTAAATAATAAAATTATCTGTCATGTGTCAAAATTTGGGCTCACTGTCATGAACGATTTGGAAATCTTAGCGGTCTGAAGTTGGTTGCAGTTCAGGGTGTATATGTAGTTTCTCACTGTCACCAGAATAAACAATGTTGCTCCTTCCCGAAGCTACACTACACTGATCAATCAAGCTGTTTGCTTTTTTAGTAGACTCTGGTGGAACGTATGTGCACGAATACATATGATTCATAAGCTCTTTATTATTAAAATATAAATCAGAAGTACATAGTTGCTCTGCAGACACTTAGAGAGATTTCAAATATTTTAAGCGCATAACGTCCCAACAATAAAGACATTTTATTAGCTTCATCTGGAATGATCAGAAGCGAAATGCTTTTTTTATAACCAGCAAGTATGGCAAAACAACTAACCGTACCGTAAGTATAGCTTTGAGGCTGTTAAGCCTTTGTAATTCGAGTATCTTAATTCTACTAAGGGTATGTCCGAGGGCAACAATGACTTCTGAACGAAACTAACCGGACTACCGGTATCCAAAAGAGAGTTAAAATACGAACATTTAGTGCACTTATTTTTTGTCAGAATGATAGCTGCACGGCTTTCAAATGTTGAACAAAATTTTCATCTTCGTTATCAGAATCGTCGGCCTTAGGTGCATTGTTGTCCGAGTTCACAGCTCCAACACGTCTCATCTTCGGTGCCTTTGGGCAATTCTTGTAAATGTGGGCAGTATCGAAGCACCGGAAGCACAAGCCCGGAGGCCTCTTCGGATCTGGACAATTTGCTGTATAATGACCATAGCTGGAACAGTTATAACATCCTTCCTGTTCTTTTGCAGCAACAGATGTCTGGACCTTCTTAGCGGAAGGCGTGGACAATGGCTGCAACTTAAGCGACTTTCTCTTCTCGTACCTTGGCAGAAGCTTCTTCAGTTTCGACATCGATTTTGCGGCGTATAATATTGAAGCGTTTGGCGATGTGTCGCCATGTTTGATGACGATCTCAACCAGCTAGGACTCTTCAATGTCAGAATGTGATGCGATTTCCTGCATCGAGAGGGCATAGTGCAGAAGAGATTCATTCTGGCGGCGGTATGATCGCTGAATTAACTTCTGATATGTTTCTCGTTGACTCACCTGTCTATCGAATTCTTCCAGAAGTAGCTGTTTCAGTGACTCCCATGTGTCAACACAGATAGTTCGAAGGAGCACTTTGGCGGTACCCTTCAACAGATGTCTCTTGTGTTTTACGTAGGTACCTGCCATGAGGGCTTAAGCCTACGGTGCGTCTTCGCACAAGATATCCAAATAATGCGTTGATAAGCGCCCTTCGGGTAGTACAAGCACTACCACCAGTACCAGATTCGAAGTCATGTGTAAGGCACGAACTTCCCGTTTGGAGAAGGGTCGAGGCCTATCTAATACCTCAGCCATTCTGTGGGTCATGGCATTCGGTTGCAATGCAACTCCACATCGAGCAGACCAATTGGTTCCATAGCAATCCCATGGTTTAGCACAGGTCGTAGTAGATTACACATATGCTAAGCCATGAGATGTCCAAGCACCATTAGTTCTGTTCTCCCCGCGATTTTGGGTACAAACCTACAGCCACCACGATACTCCCACAAGGGGGCCAAATCCTAGTTCAGGTCGGAACCATAGTTCCGGGGGCTCCTGACCTCCCGTGGTACCAGAATATAGCTTCCGGTCGAGCTTCGCAACCTTGAGGTTACTTCCAGTTGGGCACCTCACTGCCCAGGACTGGCGGCCTTCTCAACAATTTGTACAAATGAATTTATGATATACCCTGATAGCTGTGCTATCAGTGATAATTCCACTGACATCGTAGGTCTCACCATTAAATGTGATGCCCATAGCCTGTAAGTTCCTTATGTCAGCGTAATTGGGACGCCCACATAGGACATGAAGCCAGTCCTCATAAGTGGCTCCACATGAGCAGCTCGCAACCCCGCTAAGCCCCCTCTTATGCAAGAATGCATTAAGAGAGCCATGCCCGGTCAATAAAAAGCCCAGGCTGAGGTTAAAATTCCGTTCAGGAAAAATTCTCATGGTTAGCACATCCCTTAGGAAGCCGTAAGTAACCCTGCCATTTTCGCTAGCATGCCATCTAAATAGAACACATGCATGTAGCAAGGTTTTACGCTGCCTCAGGGATACGCCATCCACTTCTTCCGGGGAAACCCAATCGCGCCCATTTAGAGGGAGACCTTTTCTGATCTTGAAGGCAATACCACGACGTATCACTTCCAGATCCAGAGGTGGCACTCCAAGCAACACCTGCATTGCCTCTGTGGAGACAGTGTGGCAAACCGGTAAACATCCAAGCAGGGCAACTCTTTGGCAAGTCAAGATCCGCCTTTGTCCATCAACAGTCATAACCCTGTCGTACCATACCGATGCTCCATATGTTGCACAGGCAACAAAAAGGCCATCGTATATGATACGAACAGAACGCCTGTTGAGTCCCCAGTCGGATCGCAAAATGCGCCTTACCTGGCCTACGGCACTCAGCATGCGTTGTCTGGTTCGAACTAGGTGAGGAATGAAGTTCATACACTCACCCATCGTTATGCCCAGATACGTAACCTCAGTCACACATCTAATGCCAACGCCGATCAGACGTATCGCAGGAGCCCGACGTCTTACATTCAATTTGCCCTTGAGCTTCATTGAAACAGTCTTATCCTGCGACACACTTACCCCAACGCTCTCTCTCCATTCAGCAACGACTGCTAGAGCTCTTTCTCCTAATACCTCGATTTCGGCCCTAAACTGGCCCTCGAGGATGAGGAGCAGGTCATCTGCGTAGGCGCAGCACCCACAGAGCTCATTTACTCGCCGCAAGAGTGGATCCATCATCAGGTTCCAAATAAAAGGACCACAGATGGACCCCTGGGGGCAACCTCTCTCAACATTGATTGAGACGCTGTCGTGCGTACTTACCACACTCGCTTTTCTGTCGGAAAAGTAGCTTCCCCAAAGCCCAATTTCTCGACAGCCCAATTCTTGCAACCTGGTTACTATTTTCTGCCAGTTCAGGTTATCAAAGGCACCTTTAAAATCAATAAAGATGCCTATAACCACACTGGCCCTGCTTCTGAGGACTCTGTCTTTTAGGAAAGACCATGCATCCTTGACACACTTGCCTCTTGTAAAGCCGAATTGGAAGGGGGACATTGGCTCCCCCATGCTCAGAAAACCTTTCCAGCACTTTTCCTAGTACCGGAAGCAGGCTGATGCCCCGATAAGATTTAGGGTCAGACCTATTCTTATCAGTGGACTTCAGGAGCACAACCACCCTTGCCACCTTCCAATCCTTGGGGAAGTAGCTGCAAGCAATACATTTGCTATAAAGACCAAGCAGGTATTCTGGGACGGCCTTCCAGATGGCTCTCACCATGTCTCCGGTCATTCCATCAGCTCCAGGAGATCCCCTGGAGCGAAGAAGTGAAACACCATACTCGACTTCTTCAGTCCTTAACTCCGGAGGGACCGGAGGCTCTTCATATGAAGAGTCCTCTAAGCGCTCCTCTCTCGGGAAGAACTGACCAAGCAATGCAGTAAGGCAATCTTTCCATGTGGATAAAACCGTATTATCCACACGAATGCCTTCAATGTCAGCAGTCTTTCTAGTGCTACGGCAAATCTTATAGAGTTTGCCCCAGGGATCATCTCTATTGTTAGAGGCAAAGTTTCTCCAATGAGATTCCTTTGTGCTGACAATGAGACGCTTGTACTCAGCGAGCCCTTGCCGAAAGGCAATGCCCAACTGAGCCAGGTTCTCAGCGTTAGCCGCCCTAGCCCTTTGGAACCGCTTCCTTAGGTTTCTGACCACCCTTCGCTTCTCTGTCAGACAGCGGTTCCACCAATTTACCCTTTTTTGATTCGCCCTATGGCTCCTCTCAAAGAGTTCGTCGTTAGCCCACCATACGCACTCATTGATGTGCGCGATTTGCCGGTCAATGCTTAAGCTACCGTACACTTGCGGTGTCAGGGAGGAAACACCCCGCAAGTATACGCGCACCATAAACACTCCAATCAGCGCCTCGCACGCACCATCTCCTGTCGGAAACTCCATCGTTCTCTTCTATTGCGTGAGCGATCTCAAACTGAATCCAGTTATGATCACTCACCCCTACACTAACACGCCACCTAAAGCTAAACGCCCTAAAAGCTGCCTCGTTGGCAAAAGTAACGTCAATGTCACTTTTGCCACCGTTGACCGCATCAAAGGTATACACCTCACTCGGCTCGTTGATAACATGGACATTGCGCGCAACGACCCATTCACCAAGAACATTCCCCCGATTCTGGCTCCGGTTACCCGTTAGGGGTCCGGATTCCTTACTGAACCAAAGAGGGGAGGTTGCATTGGCGTCAACACCGATAATGAGGGGTTCACTGCCCGCAAGCGAAAACAAACCATCCATATACTCAATATATGGGTCAATTTCCTCACTGTATTTGCAGTAGACGCTGGCAAGAAAAATCCTGCCAAAAGCGCCTTCTACGCTTACGCAAACACCTCGTTCGCTGGAGGAAACAGGCACACAAACTAAGTTGGCATCCCTTATAATAATCGCAGCATTTCCTCTGGTATCAGGGAAGACCCGCATTCCTGCAGGTAAACCCCTAACACATCCATCAGATGTGTAGGGCTCCTGAACCAGGGCAATGCTGCAGCCCTGCCTAACCATTTGAACTCCTAAATCGATCCCTACCGAAAAAGCGCCCTGGCAATTTTGTTGGACGATCTTCATCATCCTAATTTCTGGCTGCCATCCTTGACAACTTAGCTACATGCATGGGGCAGTCGGTTGACCCCATAAGGTGATCAGCCGGACGTCTTCTTGCAGTACAGTTCCTGCACTGCATGGCTCCCTTGCAGCTGACGGCCCTATGGCCTTCTTGTCCGCAGCGACGGCAAATGTCCTCCTTAAGAGGACAGTCAGTAACTCCATGCCCCAGAGCAAAGCAGCGGAAGCATCCCACTCTTATTTTGTATTCCCTTACCGGGAACGAAAACCACTTGATGTAGCACCTGCCCGTGCTACGTAAGGCGTTTATGGACGCAGCTGGGCCTTCCAATACTACGTTTGTTGCAGCCCATTCAGCAACCTTCCATGGTTTGGAGATTACCTTCAGCTTACTTTGTTCAGCAGCCTCTGGGAAGTTCAGACGATGCAGTTCCGTCATAAATTCTTCCAGGGATATACAAGTGTGTACTCCGTGTACAACAACCCTATTACCCGGTTTCTCAGGCACAGCCACGTCATGGTCCATGTCCTTGAACTTAGTGCTGCTGACGATCTGCTCCCTTTCTGCCCCCTTCGCAACATCCACCGGGGAGCAGTCACTCCTCTCAGCCATTTTAAATTTTAGGGCAGCACACAACACAAGTTCGTCATTTTTAATTTCTTTTGTGGGAATTTCTCCTCTTTTATTGTTGGTAAAAACCAATCAACACACTAATGTGAAACAAATATCCAAAAATTCGTCCGCACTGAAAAGTGCAGCCGCTTGACACTTAACACTTAATTTGTATTTAATTAGGGCAAAACACGACCGAAGCAACCAAGCGACCGTAATTACGTTAATACCGACTACCGATCACTCTAAACACGTCCGTTCTGTTTCGCTGTTGAAAAACGAGTGAGGGTACCCTTCAACAGCCGACGAGCACTGAGATGTTTGGTACGCTTATCACAGTCTAGCGATTGGATGACGTCTTCAAAATCCGCAATCCACTTTCCTCACGCTATATTCGTCATCGCCCGAGAATGTCGACACTGCGCTCTCAATATCGATGAAATCGACTCGCCGGCCTGGTTCCATCTCGCGTAATTCTCGTTGTAATACCAATATGCGTTTTCTTCTCTCCAGGCGAGCAAGCTCTCTCCTCCTCTGCGTCCGAAAATACGTTATCGAATGCACATGTTTCTGCAGAAGTCTGAGTTGTATTGAACGAAACAAATGTTGGGCATATGCCAGAAGTTTAAGGTTGTGTGTATCGGGCGCAATGCGTTTGCCCGAGGTTGCTACATCAGAAGTTGACGCGTTTGAATCAGAAGGCGCTGGTTCTCCAGAATTTTCGGATCTTGAAGGTATGTCAGATGTTGGCAATGCTAAAGCGGAGTTTGTTGCAGAAATCTTAGGTCCGACTGAGGCACATGTGGCCGAGGTTATTCTTGCTGCACCAGCCAAAGCTTAAACGTCGGGAGTCGGCCATTTTCTTGGACGACCAGAAGACTGTGTTCCCTCAGAAATCAACGCTTTCGTCATGTCCACCTTCGAAGTGTTGTCGGCAGTTGCGGAGTGTGTGTCGTGTAGTTCACCTTCAGAAGCTGAAGTTGGACGGTTCGAAAAATCTTCCCTTACGCTGAACGTCTCTTCGTGTAGGGAACGAAACTGTGCGACTGTAGACGTAGATGGCACTTCCACGTTGGCTTTGTTCCGGTCCTCGAGCATTTCTGCCTTGCGTCGTCTTTCGGACATTTTGATTTCAGTTTTTTTTTTTCTCTATAATCCCTCTTTTTCTTTTAGATAACAAAGCATCCACTAGATACTTTTTATTAAAAATTCTCGTTCCTGTTTAAATCTTATATTTCGTTGAAAATAAAAAAAACACTTACTCCGCCAGGATCGCCAAAAAAAAAGTGACGTCTTCTTAAAAAAACAAAATGACCGAACCTCTCTGTACAGTACGGAGGAAAACAATTTTTTTTTTGTGTGGTACATTAATGATACAAATTTCTTAAGTACTATAAGTTCTAGGTAGCCCTTTGAAGGCGAGAACGGTTTGCTTAGTATTCAAGCTATAGCCGGCTTACATAATATAAGTTGAATTAGGGTAGTTTTTACTAAAAAATATAAAAATATTACAAAAAGCAATTAATAAAACAAATGAAAGAAAAGTGCAAAACTACAAAGAGGGGGTAACAACTTCGAGGGGGTATCTATACGAAATGTATATAGTGTTTATATATTTTAATAAGCTGGTTTAAGCAGGTTAAGAATTATTTTTAAAATAGTTTGTAAGTTTTATCTCCATAAAAAAGGGCAAAAAATCCATTTACTAAGTTTTTTGTATAAGGGTGGCCGTGGCTCAAGTGGTAGTGTGTTGGCTTCCCAATCGGACAGTTCGGGATTCAATACCAGCCGTGACCGAAAGACATTTTCTCAAGCAATTAAAATTTATTGAGATGAATGGTTGCCTAAATACAACATCAAGTCCAATTTACACTAATAATTTAGTCTCCCCATTAAATGTTGGATGCCACCCATGGAGCGAAATAACCACTGAGCCCAAAAATCTTTCTCTCTCTCTCTATCCAATTTTCCGAAAAACTTAACACGTGCTCCGGCATTTTAAGAGTAGTAATACCCTCTTGAGTGTTAAGTTCTTTTAAAAAAAAAAAAAAAAAAAATGTATGAGAAATTATTTTCTTAATTTAAATTTTGAGCATTAAATTGATCTGTAAGATATATTACGTGTTAGGTTTAACTCAGAACGCCCGCATGGGCCAGTAAGCTCTATAGTATAAATTATCGAATCGGATCGTGCGATCTATAAGCAAAAGGGAAAGGATGAGCATAGTCTACTCCGGAGAAAAAAGAAAAAGCATGGACAGCGAGTGATCGATACTTCTGCAGTCTGTTAAACGTCAGGGACGACCCAAATTTCCCTGTCAAACAGGATGAACTATTCCATGGAAGCCAAGCCACCCGAACAAAATGAAGGAAAGACAGCAGTCTGAAACCTAAGCGCAATAGAGCTGTTGGACTGGACGGTCTACCAGGCGAACTATAATGGCAACAGTAGATGACTTAGTGGAGAGCATACACCAGATCATTTCTAGGATTTGCTCGAAGGAAAATATTATACCTCACGAGATGCTGTCAACGACGCACAATATCGACGAATCGGACAGAACGTAATGACAGGCAGACGGCTCTGTAATCAATCTTGGTAATGACATATCATTGCGTAGTCCTAAGAAGGCTCAATCAAGCCTGTTGGGGCTAGGGATTTACGTATCATCGTCTTCATCACAACCATCATCTTGACGACACATAGTTCCCGGATTTATTCAGAAAATTAGTAATACAAGTTTATTCATCGAAATCTATATTGTCCCCTTCAAAGTAATATCCATCGACTGCAACACACTTATGCCAGCGCTTGATCCAATCCTCGAAAAATTTTTTATATTCGGTTTTCGGTATGCCCATCAGTGCTTCCTGCGATTTTTCCATTATTCCTCTCGGCTACTGAGACGCGTTCCCCGTAGTGTGGTTTTCGAACTCGATTGAACAGAAAGAAGTCACAGGGAGCCATATTAGGTGAATTCGGTGGCTGTCGGATAGTATTTGTTGCATTTTTCGTCAAAAAATTACGAATAATGATGACACTGTGCGACGGTGCGTTATCATGGTGCAAAATCCACGAGTTTTCTATCCACAATTCTGGTCTCTTTCGGCGAATTGTTTCACGCAAACGTCTCATAACGCCCAAATTGTTTACTGTCTGGCCTTCTGGCAAAAATTCATGATGCAATACACTGTTGTAATCCATGAAAACCGTCAGCATTGACTTCTTTTTTGACTGAAAAAGACGTGGTTTTTTTGGTCTCGGTTCATTTGGTGAAAGCCATTCAGTTGCCTGATGTCTGGATTGCGTGTCGTACTCATAAACCCACGTCTCGTCTCCAGCAAAGATCCTTTTGATGAACGTGGGATCGGATTCAGCCTCGCAAATCATCTCTTTTGCAACGTCAACACGGTCTCTTTTTTGCACGAAATTGAGGTCTTTTGGCACCAACTTTGCTGCTACTCGACGGAAACCCAAATCATTAACCAAAATGTCTTGGACGGATCCATAAGCAATGTTCAAGTCCTCCGCTATCTATCTGATGGTTAATTTGCAGCTATTGACCAACATTTCTTTTACTCGTACTTCATCAATTATTTTCGTCGGTTCTCGATGTCGATGGTCTGCCACTGCGTTCATCATCTTCGATTGACTCACGACCACTTTGGTACCGCTCGTGCCACTGGTAAACGGCCGTTTTCTTTAGAGAATCGTTGCCGAAACACTTTTCTAACATTTCCAACGCTCGCGCACCATTTAATCCGTTTTTTGCGCAAAATTTAATACAAGTTGTAAATTTAAATCCATTTCTAAAATTGTAAAAAATCGCCAACACACACGAAGTTAGATGTACTCTTGGCTACGTAACTTTTGCAAATGTCAAGCTATGACGCTAAGATTTAGAGGGAATCTCAACAACAGATTTACCAACTTGACAAAAAAAAAACAGAACTCAAACCGGAACAATGGGAGCTCCACACGGTGGTGTGGTGAGGGAACTTTTTGATCAAGGTGGTATCATTGCTTTGTCTTAAGAAGCCCTTTCTACATCATGCGTGTCGTGTTAAATGCTTTGAGGGAGCAGGACATATAATAGGTAACTACATGAGCTATATGAGCTGGGATGATATGGCTAAGACATACAGAGCTAATGAATATTAACACTTTGTCCCGAAGAGTCTTCAGCTCCTACCTAGAGGGACAATACAGTGGAGTTGCCCGCAGATGTGAAAGATGACCTCAACCATCATGGATTGCACAACTGGAGGCAGTTGTCCAAAGACCACGCTAACTGGAGTAGTCTATTTGTTGAGGCCTAGGTCCATGTGTGTAACTAAGAGCTAGGATAACAAGACATCCGACACAGAGTACAGCACCACAAGTGCAGGTCAATCCAGATCGGATTAATTTCTTTTTTTTTTGTGAGCGAAACTACTCGTGTGTGCTCCGCTCAAAGCGACCCCAACTGTATCTATCCGACAATATCTCCCCATTCAAGCTTGATTTCCACTCATATTGCAGCATTGCACACTCGTAATTCTGTTTAAATTGCTTAAGCTGACGTTGCATTCCTTGTGCTGTTGAACTCAGTGAACTGAATTTTTTTTTTCTTTTCTGACAAAACTCCATTCTGCCGCAATGGCATACGCACATTCAGTTCGCATTCTTTCACAATTCGCAATATATTCGAATATATGTAGAGCACTAAAGTGCTTGCTTGCATATTTCATATTTTTCTCTCTGTTTTCTTGTGCAACATAAATTGTAATTTACTTCGAATGAGAGCCCCCTTCTCCTGACCACAAAAACGTGGTCACTTCTACTGTCAACAACGCATGCAAACTCTGTCCGATTTCGAGTGCATGCCATAAGGTCAAAACTAACCCAACGGCAACCACATTCATTAAGTGCCTGTCACAATGAGAACAAACCTCTGGCATCCCTTGGTTTTTTCTTCTTTTTTTTTTTTTTTTTCGTTCAGATAGAGTTCGCCCCTCTAACCCTTTTGTCCGGAAAAGAATTAAATAAATTAACCAACAATACCTCGAACTCCATTTATGCCATCCAATCGTAGTCGTACTGGTAGTTTGTGCCATCCATGAAATATTACATTCCAGAGTACAATGGAAGTTCATTCTTGCCTCTAATGCCTGCAGCTGGAAGCCATCGGGCCATAGAACAACCCTCTTGAGTTAACGTCCATGAGGTTAGCCCTTCTCAACAGTTTTTTTTTTTGTGTGTTGCAAGAGTCAAAAGCCGCATTGTGCCATCGAGAGGGAGGAATTCTTATTCCGATCACATGCACCGTAAAACGGAGTCACATGCGACAATGCGAAAATGCGACGACTTCGACATGTCCCCTACTTGCAGCAACAATATCCAATTTACAGTTTGTCACACAAATTTATTGAAAGTCCATTTCACGACATCCGGTCTCCGGCCACTAGATGGCCAAGAGCCATTGCGCCATCACAATCAGGAAGCACACTAACCCACGTCATCTGGAGACCTCCAGCTCCAGCTTTGGCTCGTGTACTTCTACTCCGGCTTTAGCTTTGGCTTTGGCTTTGGCTTTGGCTACCCTCCCTATCGATGTGCAATATACGAGTAGTACTGGGGTACTTGCTATGTTGGCAATGCTATTGACCTAAATAGCCGGATGTTGACAGATTTTTGAAGTATGTGGACCGAGTGTTGCCAGAGAGTTTCCCATAGAAACGTTGCACTTGGAATTGGTGGACGTGAAACCTACTTAATCCTCCTCCTCTCCACCCACGGCAAACAATTCGTTTCGTTTTCTGCTTTATTTTCTTTTGTTCTTTCATGTTGCACAAGAAGAAGTAATAAAACGCGGAATCAAAAGAAACGGGAAAAACTGGAAAAGTGAAAGTTTGTTCTTTTGTTCGCCAGCAGGCATTAGCGGCAGTTGAAACACAATTCGAACAGCACTCACAAATTGGAAGTCGGACGATTGACGCAGCCGACCGTCAATTAAAACGACGACGAAGCACGAAGGGGTATTGTTGTGAAGACAAGAGATCCCAATTCGATAGTTTTCGGATTTCATCTCTCATTTACGAGTTATCCGTAACTTTTACTCCAGCCATTAACATTGATACACCCTACCTACCTACCTACCTACCCACGCACAATTAGACCAACTCGTTCGCAGTCATCATCCGCAGTTTTATGTTCAAATTAAGATACATACTGTACGAGTCGACGGATACGAATACGAAACGAATACCGAGTATCTGGTGTCTGAATTCTGTTCAGTGAATCAATGGTAGGTACACCCTGTAATTGTGGCCAATGGACCGTTGTATCTGTGCTGTACTCGTTCGCGTATCTGTGACGATGATTATACGAGTATGACTGTGAAATGTGTTTCTCGCTTCGAGATGAAAAAGATTGAAAATGCGCGCCCAAAGGTGGGCGAACCTTTTCTCTCTCGGAATTGTTCACTTCGAGGCAATGACAGTTGTTTTAGCTTTCAGAAGACAATAGTGCTCCAATTTTGGTTTCGGAGCACTCCCTACACTCCCCACACCTTGATTGGGTGTGGGGTTCCTTTTAAATGTTTGTTTAAACAGAGGAAGCCTTATTTACCAACTGTGGAGCTTAGATTTGTGGTTTTCCAGAGTCTGGTCGGCGGGAACGTTTCGGTCTATTTCCTTTGAATCACTAAATGAGACTTTAAATTATGTCGGTGAAAAGGGAAACTCTGTGACACGGTGCCATGGAGCATGAAATTATTTTTTTCTCCCACTGTCAAATCACAGTCTGTGGTGCAGAGTGGTACACGGAGTGTGGGATATTGACTTCGATACGGTTGAAGTGTTTCGACACATCAGACTTGTTTGAAATGAATGGAGACAATTTGTCATTGTTGATTGTGTGAGATGTATGTATGATGGAGTCTTAGGAAATCGTTTATGGCCTGCGGTTGGGCGCCACTTAAGCATCAAAACAAATATTTGATGCATCTAACGAAGCGAGATAATAATATAAGTTGGAGGGATGCATATATACATACTTAGCAATAGCGGCAGTATTTGAAAATTAGAAGGGAAACTGCAAATGCACCACCAGATGGTGCTGAGACTGCTTAAAAACTCTAACTAGTGCGGCAAGTTAAACTGTGTAAGCTCGATTGGACAACGGAGCTCCGGAAGCTAATGTTAATGTCTACGATATTAGCTTTATTGAATAGATAATTTTATGCCATTAGAGCTTGAATATGATATCGGGCATATGCGCGCCACGGCTTGCTCGAATGAAGCGCAATCGTGAAGTCCAATTTTCAACAACTTTATCGATCAACTGGGGCCGTATACCAGCTATAACACGACGAATGTTGACTTCCGAATCGTCCAACGTCTCTGGTTTATCGGCATAGACTTGTGGCTTCACATACCGCCAAATAAAGTAATCTAAAGGTGTGAGATCACAGGATCGTGGAGGCCAGTTCACAGGTCCATTACACGGAATTACTTGTCTGAAAAGTTCCCCACCAAACAATGATACAAGACCTTTTTCTCAATTTTTATTTTTATTTTTCTACATAGTCTCCTTGTAACTCTACACACTTCTCCCAGCGATGCTCCCATCTCTCTAACCCGTCCAAATAGTACTTGGCGTTTTTCTCTGCAAAATAATTGTTCACGAAGGTGATTGCCTCCTCATTTGTCGAAAATCTCTGTGCTCCGAGGGCAGTTTTTAGATGAGGAAACAAAAAGAAGTCGCCTGGGGCTAGATCTAGTGAATAAGGCGGATGGTCAAGCAATTCAAATCGTAATTCATGGATTTTCACCATGGCAACCGCTGAGGTGTGAGACGGCGCGTTGTCTTTGTCTTGGTGAAACAGGATTTTCTATTTCTGCAAATGTGGCCGTTTTTCCGCAATTTCTGCCTCCAGCTTGACAAGTAATGATGCGTAGTATGCTCCTGTAATGGTTTTTCCTTTTTCAAGATAATCGATTAAGATAACTCCTTTACTATTCCAACAAATAGTCGCCATCACTTTCCCAGTCGAAAAAACAGTTTTTGCTTTTTTTGGAGCCGGCGCGCCCTTTGCAGTCCACTATTTTGACTGAATTTTTGTTTCGGGCGTAACGCTGTATCCAAGTTTCATCTACGGCAATTAATCGGCGCCAAAACTCGGATTTATTGCGCCTAAACTGGGTTAACAGAGCGTTGGAAATGTTCATTCGAACACGTTTTTGGTCTAACGTAAGCAAACGCGGCACCCAACGCGCGGACAGCTTTGTCATGCCTAAATCTTGATTTAATATGCAACAAACACGTTCTTTGGACATTTTCATAACCTCTACTATCTATCTCTCTCACTTTAAGTCGGCGGTCGCCTAACACCATTTGGTGAACTTTAGCAATGTTATCGTCAGTGGTTGCAGTTTTTGGACGTCGCGAACGTTCATCATCTCCTAAGCTCTTACGGCCACGTTTAAGTAATGCTGCGGAGTCCCCATACACAGAGTCCAACTCCTTTTTGATTTGCGTAGGCGTATTGCCTTTCAAAAACAAGAATTTATTGACAGGTCGATACTCAATTTTTTCCATATTCACAAAAACCACTCACATCGACTCACTCAAACGACTGTCAACTACAATAAAAACTGCGCGTCCAAAATGACTGAAACTTCGACAAGTAACTGCCAAAAGATGTACAACTAGCACTCACTAGCTTTTATTGACGAGTGCCCCTATCTTTACGTTGCGGTCGGAAACTTTTCAGAAAACCCTCGTATGTGCTCAGCATCGCGCGCCGTGTGGCATGTTGCGCCATCTTGTTGAAACCAAAGCGCTGTCACGTCAATGACATTCAACTGAGGAACGAAGAAGTCAGAAATCCTGTTTCTGTAGCGCTCTCCATTGACGGTAACATTCTGGCCGGCATCGTCTTTAAAGAAATATAAGCCAATGATTCCACCAGCTCATAAAGCACACCAAACAGTGAGTTTTAATGGTTGTAAGGGCGTCTCGACAAAGGCTTCTGGGCTTTCTCCACTTTTGCTTGTTCACATATCCATTCAACCAAAAACGGGCCTCATCTGTTTGCGTTGAAAAGGAGGAACCAGCTGAATTATGTTTCGGCCCCTACGACGCGTATAATGGTCACGCGGTTTCAACTCTTGCACAAGCTGGATCTTATAAGCTTTCAAGTCAAGATCTTTCCGTAAAACCTTCCACAAAGTGGATGGACATAGCTCCAATTGCTGTGGACGTTGAGGAATCGACTCATTCGGATTCTCTCAACACTGCGCTTCACAACGGCAATAACTTCTTCTGTTCGCACTATATTTTGTCTTTGGGGATGCGTGTCATCCACTAGAGTGTACGTCTTGCTAAAACTATTCATCGTGTTCCGAATAACTCGCTCAGATGGACGATTATGTTGACTGTAAAATGGACGTAGCGCACGATAAGTTTGGCGAACCGAACCATGGTTTTCAAAATAAGTTTGCACAATTTGTACGCGTTGTTCTGGCTTTAATCTATTCACTGTAAAATGGCAAAACGTTCTAATCACAAAACAACTTTCAACTGTCAAATTGACAATCTGTAGAAACAGTGTTGCCAGTTTAAAAGCCAAACCTCTAAAAAAAAAACTTTTTACTCTTGTAAAGGGGCGTCTGGCACTTTTATCCTTTAAAGGTGTATGTGTACGCTGTAGATGTAGCCTGTGAAGCGACAAACAGCGATAATCCTCAAATATGGATGACCGCACTCTTGCCTATTCTAGTAAACGAAGTTTATGTCCATGCGTTCAAGGTGGCCTAGCAATGTAAGTCGGATCGGTTGGCATCGCTATGCAGTCCTCACAGTTCGCCTCATGAAACGTTTCCTCCGCTCTCCAATGATGGAAACGGGACCGAAAAGTACCCAAAGGAATTGTCTCTTGGCGCGACCGATTTTCGTCCACTTTCGTCAGTGGTCAAGCTTCTGCTCCGAAAAGAAGGAGTGAGATGATCAGAGTCCTGTATGAAGTCTTTTTGGTTGCTCGAGAGAGGGCGTTACTAATCGATTGCGTTTTAAGCCCAAAGAATGAGAGACTGGCCCGCGCTGTATGCAAACATTTTAGGTGTATCTTAACCCCTTCAGCACGGAGTAATTTAAAAATTCTTCGCATGATTTCCGAGCTGGTGTCGTTGTCGGAGCTGAAAACGAAACCGTGATGGGTAATGTTATAGCAACCTTTCGTGACATTTTGCCTAGGCAATGTGTTGCTGATAGCGTATAATTTGTTTTCTCTTCCTTGACCACTAAATCCATCGTTCCCGCTCCTGCTCCAATAGTCACAAACGCTTCATCGACACCGAGCTGCCTTCCATTTATGTCAATGTCGTCTGCGTATGCGAGTAACTGAACAGACTTTTGAAAGGTGGTCCCTCTGGAGTTGACTTGTGAATTTCGCACAATTCTTTCAGGAACAATGTTGAAAAAGTCACATGACAACGCATCGGCTTGTACACGTCCTTTTCTGATATTGAACGTCTCGATTGTGTCATTGATACTGCGGCGAGCATCCTCTGTATAGTTCGTCCCTATAGGCGCTGTTATATGCGGCTTTGAAATCACTGAAGAGCTAGTATGTATCGATTGGCAAATTTAGGGTTTTTTCTATGATCTAGCGTAGTGTGGAAACTTGATATATGGTGCACATTCCTAGTCTGAATCCACTGTTTGTTGAAGAGACTTATGTCCCTGCATTTGGCGGAGTTCAGGGGATCCCCGTTTTTTTATGATCGGGCAAACAGTGATAAGCTTGTATTCGTCGGGTATACTCTCGGCGACCCAGATCTTGGTGACGAGTTGATGTATGCTCCGTAACCACCCATCACCTGTTGCTTGAGACAGTTCGGCAGCTAAAACATCGAGCCTAGCACTATGGGAGTCCCATCTGGGATGAATTGAGTAACTCTACTACTACCACCACTGCTGCCTTTGTTAGACATGTCCAAGTGCAGAAATAATTCTTCTAGATTCTCAGCGCCGACTGTGGTGTTACTCTAACGATTTCTTCTCAATTCTAGCGTCTGTTCAGGCTTTACAACTTTGGCATGCTCGTTCTATTTTTTGGTAAAACTTCCGAACTTCATTCTTCTGGAATCACCTTTCTAAGGCCTCGATCGAGCGCTTCTCGTGGTCTAGGGAGCCTATGATCTCCCCTTCATTTCTGCTCGTAGAGTTCGCGAACTGTTCCTGTACCTCTGCTGTTTGTCTAGATTTACCTGTCTGTGTTCATCTTCGGGTTTCTTGAATGGGCGGGTTGAAACCTAGTACATTAGAGGCGATCTTTCTGATGGATCTCTGGCAGTGATACGACTGGTTTTCTACGATGCTCGTGGCATCGAATTCCTTCAAAGCTTAAGGAAAACTAGATCGGAAGAGGCCCTTGCAGTCTCTTACAATTATAGCTGTTTGATGTTGAACTTACTCACAATGGTTCGCTGTCCTCGAATTGTTACGGATATCCGCGTAAATATCTTGGCTGCAACAAGACAATGGTCCGAGTTTATTGATCAGGCGTCAGCGAAGTCACTTTATGGATTTTAAGCTGTGAAAACCGTGTGTTGGCTATTGTTATATTGCGTCCCGCCGCAAAATCAATAAGCTTGTGACCGTTTCCGTAGGTGATGTCGTGAAGGCTGTTCTTCACTAGCTTGGCATTAAAGCAAAGGATGATTTTCACGTCATATTTAGTGCATTGCTCGTAGATTTTGTCGAGGAGCTCGCAGAAGCAGTCTTTGATAAGGGAGACCCGGCTGTCTGTAATATTCTCCATAGTAGATATCAACGTTTTTCATTGTCCTTTTGTCCGGTACATCCCATCATACTTGTTGGATGGCGGTTATATCAGGTTTGTACCAGTCGAGGATTTCCATTAGTATGGGTAATTCGGCTTCGACTGTCTCCTAAAGGACCGAACATTCCACGTGCAGGTCCGAAGACCGTTGTCCTTTAATCCTTTGTCAGCGCCGTCAACAGTAAATCGGTTATTATCCAAGGATATTAGTTAATTCGTCACATTTTTTTATTTTCTCCTGGCATAGGTAAGGTTAGGTTAGGTGTGATGGATATGCCATCACACAAAAACCAGGCATCAAAGCGGGCCCATCACCATCCCTGTGAAACCAAATGGCAAACGGCAAGCCCGGTTGAAACACCCAATTTCCCTGCAAAAGCCAAGAAGGCGGATTTCCTCCAGGTTTTCGAAGAAGTATTTCCCTAAAAATTTTCTTCGACTACGCGATATTGCCTCGCATTCACACTTGAATGTTTTGAGCTGACGTGTCCTACCAGAAAAGATTCCTGTTCCATGGTGGAATGCGGATCTGCAGCCACAACGAAAGAATCCTGGAAAATTAAAAACAGGTCATCTAGGACTATCTATGAGAGACTAATTCGGACATGAAAATGTGGATCCTCGAAAGACTGTTGTGAATAGATTAAAAAATCCTCCAAGGATACAAATCAGTAAATTTCAAGGCATTTACAAAATCGAGTGGCACCTCGATTGAATTGAAAGAAGAAAATTACTTCCCCGATAACCAGATCCTATTCAGCTCATAACAACCTCCGCAACCTGCTACGTCCTTTGATGGCTTTAAATTGTCAGGCCATGACGTAGATATAGACCAGCTACTGCAAACTCTGGAGATGGCGTTCAATACAAGCCTGACACTGTCCTACATGCCGTATCCCTGTCGAACTGTGAGAGTAGTTCTTAAACTGAAAATTGGCAGGAATGACTACTCACTCTCTCGTCAGACCAATTAGTCTGACATCCTTCCTGCTAACGGGCATGGACACGATGGTTGACTTTCATGTGCACAAGAATGCCTCGCGATTGCATCATGTCTTCTCCGTCCGTATACTATATATACCAACGCGGAAGATCTCGTAAGACTACGCTTCAAAATCTAGTGGGTTAAAGCTGCCTCCGACAACGCAACTTTGTGTAACTCGACCATACAACATGACACAGACGAATCCAAAGTTTTGTGGAATTCACCAATGCTGGTGAAGAGAACGAATCTTGGTTACGAATATTGACTTCGGGTGCATGTTGGTCGACTCGTGCCCATAACTTTCCCAGGATGCGTGCTATCCCAGATAGCAAAGTTCTTCCAACTTAATATGTCGGGTCGGGAACACCCAACGTGTCGTCGGATTTCTGGTAGTGACAGAGAAGGTTTTGGCAAGACATGGCTTTGTATCCTCTCGATCTACACATCGTCGGTTGTTTGATAAAATAAGCTTCAACGGTTATATGTCAACGCTGCTCTTCCCAGACTCTAGATGACATTTGTCTAGGCTGCTCGGCAGCTTTCCCTTGCAGGCACCGCTGGTAAGCCTCGGTTCTATTGATATTTATATCACGCGTGGCTTTTCGTACAACTCGAAACGGCGCGCCGACTGTCATTTGCCTTCGATGGACATGCCATCTGACACAATGATATCAGACGAAGTCAACCTTATCTCCAGTCAGAACTGCCTTCGGCCAGTTTCAGAGTCAGAAAAAGGAATGCAGTTGGATATCCACTGATGGCTCCGAAATTGATCTAGAATGAGGAGCTGGCTTCTTTGTGGAGGACGACAAACTTGTGTCTGTCTTGTAAGCGGAGATATACGAGATCCTGATAGCAATAGACCATATTTTCAAGAACAAGTTTAGGTGGCGTAGTATCAGCCAAACTGCCCTTAAGGCCTCGCTGAACCCTATTACCACTTCCAGGCTAGTTCAAGTACGTAAGGTTTCACCGAATTGTGTCGGAAGACTAAATTCATTTGCTTGGGTCCCAGGTCATAGTGGCTCACGAGAAATGAAATCGCCGATAAACTTTCCGAGAAAGGCTCCGGGGAAGACTTTCCAGGAACTGAGCCTGGGTTGGAAATTCGTGTGTCTTCTGTTGAGACAACTAACCGTAGTTGGTGTGACTCTCCAGATGGTAGACGTAAGCGGCTCTTATGCTATCCCTTGAAAAGAAAGACTACAGGCGTTTTAAACTACTCTCCGAACTACGCTTCTTCTAAGCACCTAAATGTGCTGACATGCCACCTCGGAGCGCTTCCTCTATTGATGCCTGTCTACGTTCGTAGTTCTGAGTGCAGGTACTGTAGGCACTATTTCACTGAAGCGATTACTCACCTTTCCTCGAAAGACTGCAAAATTCCTGTAAGAGGAAAATACAAGGAGTACAAAGGACTAGATCTTCATCTGAAGACTTTTCTAGGTTCCTTGGCTTAAAAAAAGGGTCTCATCGCAAATGACAAACTGGGTACCATCAGAGAAATGCTCAGGAATGGAAGCTTATATACGCCAGATCTCAAAAGTGTCTCTCGACCTCTCTTTAAAATGATTTAGGTACTACAGCGAGGGTAAGATGTTCTTAGGAAGATCCCAACGAATCGTTTGCGGGACAAGTTTGTCGTTTGTTTCTAATGAGCTTCCAAGACGTTTGACAATAGATGAGTGTCGCTAATTCTCCTAGATCAAGCGGTTGCGTAACCACACATGCCTGACCGAATGTTAGCCTTGAATGATACGCATGACAAGTCATAAGATTCTGTGAAATTCCGACACAACAAAACTAATCTTTGCGAGACGCATAGGTGAGGCTTAGATAAGCTGTGCTTAATCTGCTAACTGGTGTAGGTATACTTGCTTCTCACTTGAACATCCAATTACTTCACCATTCACTTAGATGAGTATATCTCGAGCCAACACAAAGTGAGGAACTGGAACCGATGAGATATCATCACGTCCTCCACTTGCTTTGTTTCGCTATGGGTTAATGACTGATATTTTCGCGTCAGCTTTCTTTGTGCCACGATTAGTCACACAGCCTGAGGACGTAGTTATTCTCGTTTCAAATTTCAAGAAACCTGTATTGTTCTTGTATTCGCATGACTCATTGCTTACTTCTTCGAAGCGTTTATTTCATACAGACGCCGCTGATAGAGGCGTCTACTTATAACTATAGACAGCTCAGGTTATCTACGTCAGCTAACACTGCGAGTATAAGAAAATTGGAGGCAACTGCAAATGTAAGACTCCTTATGACGTATCCTGACACGGATCAGAAGAACCATTTGCAAAGAAACGAATCTAGATTATGACTTCTCGAACAAACGAGGATCTTGGCGTTGCCGGTTTATGCTCGGGAGCAAGACCAACCTTTGAATTTACAGGAGAGGAGTAGTACAGGGTGACCACATAAGAACGATAGGAACAAAAATTTAAATAAACCAACAACGGTGTGTTGATTCTGTCTTTATTTTCAAGCTACGTTCATGCCATTATGTGTGGAATAGCACAGCACTCAAATGGCCACCTCGGCTTCTCTTGCAGTGCTTCAAGCAGTCGGTCCAATTTCTGATGACTCGGTCCAATATATGCGGCGTTATTCCAGCAATAGCGTGTCGAATGCTGACCTCAAGCCCGACGAAAGTCGACTAAAGACTTGACGTAGCCACAGAGAAAATAATCGAGTGGTGTCGCCGTGAGATGACTCAGTCGTCAAACTTCTCCTTCACAACTTCGAACGCTGCGTTGCTTGTATGGCATGTAGCGCCGTCTTGTTCGGACCATAGCTCGGATATATCGATGTCGAGCTCTGACCACAGAAAGTCGGTTAACATCGCTCTATGCCTAAGACTGTTGACGGTAAATAAAGTCCGATGGTGCTGTCATGCCATAAATCGCACCAAACAGTCAATCTTTGTGGATGCATTGATGCTTGGCCGAATACGTGGGCAATTTTGGTTGTTGACATAGCCGCTGAACCAAAAATGTTCTTCGTCCGAGAAGAAGAACATTTTTTGGCCAAAATCCGGATCACCGGCCAATATTTCCAGCGCCCAGCTAGCGAACTCACGGTGTTGTCTATAGTCGTTCGGGTTCAATTCTTGCGTCAACACAATCGTATACGGATGTAGGCCCAAACCCAACCGCAAAATAGGCCGGGTTGACTCTCCAGCGATGACCAATTCAGCTGGCCGGTGCCGAATCGGTTGATGGCAGAAGATCCAAAAGAGTGTACTCACGCTCAAACTCTTCCACGGCGCGACGAATTGCCTGCATATTGAGACCATGATGACGACCGACCTCACGACGAACTGAGCCGGACGTTCGATATTTTTTAATAATTTCCGTACGCGCGGCACTATAAAACGATGCATGATGAAATGACAAGCCTTACTGAATATTTTGACAACTGGATGTCATTGGTAACTTTGACAGCTGCTGAAACATAACAATTGGAAAACCTATTGTAAAAGCGCTGTCATTTAGCGAAAATCCCCCCAGCTGCACCTATCAATGGAAGCTTTTGCCGATTGCTGAGCCCTTATCCCAGAGACATAGTCTATTAGATAAACTAATACGAGTATATGGTATAAGCAAAGATAGTCTGCCATCCTAAAAAACACGGGCCTAAGCGCCAAAAACCGTAATTTGAGTTAGTGGTTAGGTCATTACTGACACGTGCTATCATTCGATAAAAAGGAACCGCAATAGTCTTTATAACCTCCTGAATGTGACAGAAGGCATACCATATTCCTCGAGCAATATTCTAACCAGATTGTCATCTGCAAATCTCTTCAAGGTTGGCTGTCTGTAAGAGAAAGTAGAATAAGGGTCGATTGACAATCTACTACTCGGATATGGGCCGAAACTTTACTGATTTTGTCTATCGAAGACATACAAGTGTCTGTGAAGATCCTCATATCATGTAGTAGTGCGTAGTAACCGACGAAATCCGCTCGGATTCCAGAGTAGATTGAGAAGGATCACCATTCTACTGTTCAACGTATCGTAATTTAGGTGCAACCTTTATCTTAACGTGTAACGATGACACTGTAATTTTGAAAGCAGCTTGACGATTTGAAGGATTTCCGAGGAAGGAAGCGACAACGCTGCGCTCAGATACATGATCCCACTCGTAACCTGTGCTGGGAAAATGAATCAAAGGGGCAATAACCAACATCAGCATAGGTTGTTAGGGGTAGTACGAGAGTTGTTATTAGATTTCGCCAAGTTTTTACAGGCGTAGAGCTTGCATACGAAGGCATCCGTAAGTACGGCTAATTACTGTGTTGGTATGTGCATAGCCTGACAGATTGCGATTTATTATATGTACAACCAAGACTAGTTACAGACTCGACATATGCTAACTTGCTTTTACAGAAGAAAGGTTGTAGTTGAATCTTTTGCTTGAAATCAGTATAATCCAGTTCTATTAGGTAGGTCTTCCCTCTACCGCGAGCATCGAACATGTCGAGTTATAGAGGCTGAGTAGGGCCAATGAATCTCGACAAGTCCTAAAACTAAAGGATGCTTCCCCCTTCCCGCCCAACCACTCCTTTTTCCCACTGGGCTGGATCAAGGTGTCACACGACCCTTGCCGAAGATCAACCTGGATGAGGGCCCAGCATCTCCAAAAATAGCTCAGTCGCGAACAGAGTATCCGGATACCTGGCGACCTCCGGATTAGCTAGCCTTATCTGTATACAGCGGATCTCTGTACAGATGGACCACCCTTTCTCCGCTACTCGTGGGACCACATTATGGAAAACCTAAGCAAAACAAAACCCGAGGCCGGTACGCCTTTAATACCGAGAGGTAGAACGGTGACTGCACCAACTACCGGCAAGGCTCCTGCATTGCCGAGATGAGGTAAAACTGTGACAGGCCATGGTGCGCCATTCTCTAAAGGCAAGCGCAACGAGCCTAAAAAGAAATCTTCAGGGAGTGGTAGGACTGTGGCAAGTCCTATGGTCCTATCACTTCCTCCACCCCTTGCAGCAGCAGTTTGTGGCAGACCACGGACTTGTCGCTGCTACCAAAACTCCTCTCCCCAAGGAGGAATCTGGAGCTCAGCCGCATCGGCAAGCTCCATCTAAGGCGCTATACCTAAGACGCCGAAATGCTTCCGGAGGTTGAGAGAAGTGCGGACATAGAGGGAGAAAAATTGTGTGGGCTAACAACATCCTAGAAGATGGATTACCAACTGATCTCACTGCTCCAACAACACCTAAAGACTCCTTCAAGCGACAGAGATCGCTGGGGGAAACCGTGCCGGTTCCCAAGACTCCCAAAACCCACAGCGCTAGAACCCCTGGCCCATCCAAAAGCACATCTCTGAGGTCTTTCAGTGAAGTCCTAAAGGACGCAGTAGTAATCGCGGTAATCGATAGGCACGATCCCGACGGTTCTATAAGACCTGAAAGGTCAACCTGAAGCTTTCGAGCAACTTCGAACAACGCTTGCTGGCACCAACGCTACGTCAAGCTTATCGCATGTGTCAATCAAAGATCTCTTGATCTTTTCACCAAAGCCATAGGTGGATTAGGAAAAATTTAGCCAGGGGCAAAACTCAAGGTCGTGTCTAATGAGGATATCACTAGCAGACCTAGAACTCGCAGCTGGATCCCAGCCGGACCCTCCTCCCCAAAAAGCCTTCTGGAGATCATCAGGCTCAGCAACCGAACCATTCCGACTCATGACTGGAAAGTCGCAAAACTGGAGGAACTAAGGGGCTCTTACAGATGCGGGTTGATCGTGATCAATAAGGAATCCCTTAACTCTCTAGCACAGATTACAGGCATGATTTGGTTCGGCTTCGAGTCAATTCATCTAAGGGTCTATAAAAAGGCTGAGCTGGATGCTGATAAGCAACCTTCTCCTCCTTTAACGGAAACTTCAAACTTGGAGGGTCGATGTCATTCCCAGAAATGGATAGATTTCCTCTTCAGACATCCTGTCGGAAATGGAAACCGAAGCAAAAAGGGATCCTATACGGTCAGAGAAAGAAGATGAGCTCTTAAGCACAACTTCAGAATCGGAGGACTTGAACAGCACTGTGGTGGAGGCCACTCTGGTAAATTGTAGCCACGATACGGTATCTCCAAATTAATCTCTGAAAAAAGGGCTTTGGCCGCACTAATTATGAGTTTTTCCAAAAATGCAGAAAACATCATCCCAACCCAGGAACCATGGATCGGAGAAGGCGTGGTTTGTGGACTTGAGACACCTGTATATGCTCCGCTCTACACAAGAGACAAAGGTAAGATCAGAACTTGTATGTTAGTGAAATGTAGCCCTAATGCGTTTTTACTTCCTAACCTCGGCGACCCCAAATTACCCGTTGCCAAACTGGAGACTGCTAAAGACTCCTACTGGCTTGTATTGACAAATCATAGCCACATAGAAAGGGTGGTCTTGGAAGTTGGAAGGCTAAAAACTGGCCTCATTATCGGGTGCGACGCTAACGCTCATCACACGGTATGGGGCACTACCGACATCAACGATTGAGGTGAGTCACTTTTTGATTATAAGCAGTAACCTCGTTGTTTACAACATTGTCAATGAGCCCGCTTTTATAACAAGAAACCGACAGGAAGTGCTAGATATCACTCTTGTCTCCGACAACATCACTCAAATGCTAACGAACTGGATGGTATCGTCTGGACACTCATTTTCAGACCACAGATTCATCAAATTCAGCCTGAGTGATGCTCCTCCCAGCCAACCAGCATTCCAGAATTATCGGGAAACTGGGGAAAATACTGAGGAATACTGTCAAACACGTTATACTCTGAACTCTCAAGTCCCCCGCGTGACACCAACGAGCTTGACATGAAAGTCAAGCACTTCACCCTGACTCTCAATCAGGGTATGGCTGGTTCCTGCCCTCTTATTAAACCTAGATGCAAGGAAAAGCCGCACTGGTAGACATCAGCACTAGCACCGCCTAGATATATTTGCAGAAAACCGTTCAACCTAGCAAAAAGCACAAGAAAAGTGACTGGGACTCATACAAAGAATCCTCAAATTATGTAAAAAGGAACTGAGGAAGGTAAAGCGACAATGCTGGAGGTCATTCTGCCACAAAATCATGGAAACCGCTGAGGCATCGCGGCTAAGAAAAATCCTCTCTACAAATACTATGATGCCCAGCTATTTGAAAAAAACCGATGGCTCTTGGGTAACCACAAGTGACGAAGGGATTACTCACCATGCTACTGAACACCAACTTTTTAGGCAGCTCACTATTCGCGGCCAGTAGCAACCAAAACAGGACTACTGCAACCTTGAGTTGATTACAAGAGACAAGCTGCTTTATGCGCCGTATATCTTCAAACCATGCAAGTCTGCTGGTCCGCGGTATAATACCTGCCGAGCTACAAAGGTCCCCAGATATTTGCCTGCCTGCGCTAGACAATATCATGTGGAGCTGTGTAGAACTGATCCACATTCCACGCAGGGACATCAAAGTAGTTTTCATTCCCAAAGCCGGAAAATGCTCTCATCCTTCAAGTCTATCATCTTTCCTTGTGAAAACTCTAGACCGACTGATTGATATCCATATAGGAGCTAATATTGATCCAAGACTTTTGTCAACAGCCCAACATGCCAACTGTAAAGGAAAGTCGGTGGAAATGGCTCTGCATTCACTGACTAGACACATCGAACGATCTCTACAATATAGAGAGTACACAACGGTTGCTTTCCATGGAGGAACGTCAACACATCCGCAATCACGACCGCGCTGTCAACTCTGCAGGTAGACGACTTACTTGGGACGTTGATCAGTCTTAAGCTAAATAGCAGGATACGAGTAATCAACTCCAAACTGGGTGGGGCTTCTGCTAAAAGATGTGTCAGCACAGGTACGCCGTAAGGCGGTGTCCTATCTCCCCTTCTCTGGAACTTAGGTGAGGTTAAACAGGGGTATGATGGATATGTCATCACACAGACACCAGACACCAAAATGGGCCCATCGTGATCCCTGTGGAACCAGTTGAATTTGTCTTCAAATGGCGAAAACCCAAGAAATCGCATTGCAAAAGCCAAGAAGGCCTTTGAAGTTTGTGTCGCCTATTTCCTCTAGGTTCTCGAAAAAGTATTTCTCTAAAAATTTTCTTCGACTACGCGATATTGCTTAGTATGTGTGTTATGTCCTCAAATATCCGTATCTGACAGTTTTAGCCTCTTTGCGTGTTGCCGCAGAAGGTAGTGTCCTGTCGGAATTCCTACTACTGTCCTAAGCTTATCCCTGTTTAATTTTATTAACTCCCTAGATCTTTGCCGTCAAAATGTGGCCACAGAGCCTTGGATACTCTATGTCCTTCAAGACTTGACCACCTTAGGTTGGCAGTCTTTGTGATTTTTTCCCCTTACTATGCAAAGAGGTGGTATGATGTTGGCAACCTCACTATTATCGAGTAGCCCTCACTTTCTTGCAAACTTATCCGCTTATTCATTTCGTTTTATACCGCAGTGTCCTGCACACAGCCTTACCCGGTTCTGACTGCGTTATGCCTTGAGCACTGTGCGACAGCCCCTGACTGTATCAGAGTTGACGTTGGTGGATTCCATTGCCTTGAGTGCGGCCTGGCTGCCGATGTAGATATCGATAAATCTTTCGGATACCGATCTCATCTGCATTAGCTCAACCGCCCTGAGGACAGCAGAGCCTCAGATTGGAAGACATCATTGCGAGCAAATGGGGCCTTCAACCTCAACTCACCTACGGGGTTGTTGTCTGGTAGACGGCCTTAGACATTGCAGTCAACTGGACCAAACTAAGCAAACTGCAAAGGACAGCATGTCTGTGCATAGGGGGAGCTACGCTACGCACTGAACATTCTGTTTCACTTGACACCCCTCGATATCTTCAGCAGGTAAGTTGGTACTAACGCAGCTATTCTCCTTAAAGCGACTACACAGTGGACAAATGAATCATTTGGCCACGATAATATTCGCAATACACTAGGAATCCTCACAGACAACATCGATTGTGCAATACCTGAACTTTCGTTTGACAAAGACTTCCATGTAAGCTTATCCTCTAGATCCTTCTGGAAATAAGATCCTTTCATGAAGCACAAATCAATCCACTTTTACACAGATGGATCTAAAACTGATAGCGGGGCTGGTGGCGGTATTTTTTCAGATGAGCTTAATCTAAGCCTCTCCTTCCGTCTTCCAAATCACTGCAGTGTGTTCCAGGCGGAAATTTTGGCGATTAAAGAAGCTCTGTCCTGGCTGAAGAAAAACGTGATATCTGCAAAGGATATCCGCAACTTTTCGGATACTGAGGCCGCTATCAAGTCCATGGACTCAGTCCCATTAAATTTTAAAACCCCCCTTGAATACCGATCATCTCTTACGGAGATGGCAGAGCAGTTCAACCTTCACCTATTTTAGGGCTGACTAACTCGCCAAATTGGAACCACTCTACCTATTCTACCAATCGCTACGTGCAAACTAACATTAAAGCTGGATGCAAATAAAAGAATAGGCCGTAGGTGGACTCTTGGACCAACATGTCTACCGACCAAACAAATCTGGCTAAAGCTGGATATGAATCGCTCCAAGAGTTTGATCCCAGGAAATATCTCAGCGCCATCATAGGAGTCATCACTGGACACTGCCTCATAGGCAAGCATGCAAGAAGGCTTGGCGCTTTTACAAACGATTTCTGTAGAAGCTGCATAGATGACGAGGAAGAGGAGACAATCCTCCACCTACTCTGTACACGTCTAGCTCTCTCCCAGAGATAAAAACTTCACTTAGGAGCTTTCTTCTACAATAACCTAAACGATCTAAAGAATATGGACGTTAACAGTCTCCCACGCTTCATCATAAGCTCAAACTGGTTTCATGAGTAAGAGGCACATAGATCTACGTGGCATCCATAAGTGGGTTGGTCTTTCCAACAGCCACTTTTACCTGCCTTCCTGCTCACTTTTGTTTAAGGCAATCCTCTTCCAAAAGGCAATTAAGGATTGTCCGCAGCGCTAAATGGAGAAAATAAAATAATGCGAATCCAACTGCAACGAAATCTTTATTATTGTACAAATACGTCCCTTTCAGGCTGTTGCAAAATGACAATAGGAAATCGAAACGTCAAAACATCGAGATGACAGTTTGTGGAACTTGTATAAGTGATGCCATTTCACTTTGAATCATTTCACTCCAGCACTGTGCCAATGATCTCTTGTATTCCCTAACGCCTTAGATTAATAAAGATGCCTCAAAAATACTCACACTTCCAATGAAACACGAAACATTGCCATTCTTAACTAATTTGTACCCAAAATGAGTCCACTCTACATAATCATTTTTCTGCTAAGTTTAGCCCAGAAGACATTATCAAGCAACTGCCCCGATTCACCTTGTCCCTAATGACCTGCTTCCAATCTTTCTACCAACATGAGAGTATCACACGTTCCAAATCAGCAAGATGGGAGCCCTGACAAGACGAGATTCATTCAATAATCTCTATTTCCATTCACATCTGCCATTTTGCTGTCAAAAAATTCAACTCCTCCGAACGTTTAAAATACAAAACACTCCCAGGTCAAACTAATTAAGCTCTTCATTAGCAAGTTTCATCCAAAAACTCCCCCCTGACAGATATTATAATCTGTATAATACCGCTAATTTCATCACCACTACACCCCCCCCCCCCCCACAACTCCCATCGCAACGCGGAAAACTAGGTATTTTCCCACCATCGTCATCTCTCACCACATTTCCATTCATTGGAATTGTTCGTTTTGTTTATCGCAGCTGAACAGGCCTGAACTGAACAGGTCAATTGGTGATGTTAACTACTCGTAGTTTGTTTAGAATCAGACACGTCACACATAATATTATCACACGACAGCAGTTTGTTGCATTTAATTCGAATACGAGTATCGTTGTCAAAGTTTTTAATGACATTTCCAAATTAGACTACTGAAAAGTGTTTGCGTTTTGGATAATCACCAGCTGTCAAATGTGACACTAGAGTCGACCGGTGAGTTTCGTGTTGTGCAGCTTGTTAACTAATTCGGGGCATACAATTATCGTTGTTATGATTGATGTTGTTAGACGGTTGTAAGCTGCATTAAGTAGGGTAATGGATTTTAGGTTTTTCTACATTTAATTGCTTTGACATTTAACTTTAACAGTGTTGTGGAGCGCAATGACAATTGAGTTCTTATACGTTCCAACAGGCATGGTGTCTTGATTTTTATTATGATTAAAGGCAAAGGCTCGTAATTGGAGCACCAAAAGGGAAAAGCAAACAGTCTTGGGGAAAGGGTTTCGATTTTTCTGCCATTTTGACAGTTCTCAGTTACTTGACAGTTGACAGCTGCCGTATTAAAATCAAACTGCGCTGTAATGACTTTAACTAGAATTCAAGTTGTGTTCACTAAAATGATAAGCTACTAACTGTATCTACTGATAAAGAATAAAACAAACTAAAATTACATTCCACATGAAATGATAAATGACAGAGATACGACTACGAGTACGAATACTAGATGACGTAATTTGCTATCGAAATGCCAGTGTCATCTGTATGAAACACGTGCGATACAATTTCTATTTGTTTGGTTTTCTTTTTGAGACAAAATCAACATGAATCAAATTTCTGGAACAGATCTGCACGTTCATGATTACTGCGAAATTCTTAATAACTTCATTCTGACATCATGGCGTTGCGAATAATATGAAAATTGGTAGACTTCCATCAAATTCATTCAATGACAATTGGCAAAACAAATGGATTTTCGGGGGAGAAATGCTTTCAAAACTTCAACGCAATAATGACAGAGAGAGTTTTAGGTAGAAATGGTCGTTGTCGTGCGTGACAGTTTTACTTAACTGTCAGAGTAGGCATGACCAAGTAGGCACATATTTATTGCTGTCAAATGGGAGAAATAAAAATCAAAACTTTTGATGTTCTTTTAATTACTTTGAGAGACGTACGTACGAGTTTGTGGCGTGGGGCTTGGAAAACATTGTCTGTCCTATGAGAATCATATGATGTACAGGGTGCCGGTAATTAGGGAATCATTACCTTCAATAAAGACAAAGACAGGGCAGACGTTAAGTATTATACGTTGGACGTTTATATCGACGATATATTGGCGTCATTAAGCCGGGTCGGTAGCTAGTGTCAGACGAATTGTGTTTAGCCCCTCGGATTGATGAAATCAATTGACAGTTAATTGAAAAAATTAAAGCTCCGATTTGATCCGAATTGAAAGGGAAGAGCTGTCAAGATCTTGGTTTCGATCTGTTCGTTTATGAAGTCAGAATCTGCGTCATTCCGAGCTCGATCTCATGATTGACAAGAAACTTTTGATACATCACTCAGCTAAATAGAAGTTTTTATGAGAACAAGCATTTGTATAAAGTTCCAGTTACTTACTTAGATGGCGCTGCAGTCCAGAAGGAACAGGGGCTTCAACCATTAAGCCTCTGTTGTAAGCGTGGTTTATAGCTAACTGCCTCTAGTTGCGCACACCAAAATACGATACTTGAGGTCACTTTCTTGTTGTGCGCGGCACCTTCCCTTCGAGTACACATCGAAGACTCCCAGAGCCGGACTGTTGATATCTGTTCGCTCAATATGAGTACTTCTCTGGTCAGTTCGATGTTCGTTATTACATTTCTCGCCTAAGTCCCGCCAAAAGTTTTCGAAACAACCAAGATCACTCGTACTTCTTCCGCCTTGGCTGATGTGCATGCGTTTGCCGCATAGAGCAGGACTATGATAACGAGATTCTTGTATAGAGCCCTTAGTGACAAGGCTTTATTACTCGATTGCCTTAAAAGACTAACTAAACAGCAATGGGGAGATCCAACAGACGAGCTGTCATTATCAGTGCTAATAGTGAAGTCTAAGGGCCATTGCCTCAAAGTTGCAGGGGTCTATTTTGACATTCTGTCCGATATGTCGATGCTGTGGGTCCCTTCAAGTTGTTTTGGCCTTTCCTTCAAGCACTGAGAAACTTTCGGGAAATTGTATCTCTGGTGTCAGCTTGTACGCTTAGAGCAATTTTGTTAAGATCAAGAGCCTCGGTGAGATTGCTTGCCAATTTCGCTGAGCTTGGCAGAGATGTCAAAACTAGACATGGCTCTGTATACCTCGTCTCTGTAAATGGTGCTAAATGCGGCCTTAAAAACGATAAAGAGTTGGTGAGTGTCAATTGGACTTCTTGTGGTTTTTTTGGATCTAAGGTAGTGTGAAAATTTGGTCAATTGTGGACTTGCCAGGCCTAAAGTCGCAGTGATTGGAACCAATCCAATGATTGATGCATTTTAAAATGTCTCCCGTCGTGGGGAAAGGGCAAACGATGGTGAAGTACCACTCATCAGGGCTCCGACCGAACCTTGGAAATGGATGGGTGCGGGCTGTCTGCCAAGTCATATTCTGCAAATGTATTTGCTCGGCAATGCGGGTGGATGGAAATGAGGCCTTCATCGCTTAAGTTGAATGATTCGTTCTGCCTGACAGCAGAGTTTGGGTCATCTTCATCAGTCGTCTCAGCACCGACTGTGATTCTGCTATTATGGGCTTATGTTAGAATCTTGTTGCCTTGGAACCTCCGTTTGGTAAGGCTTCTGAACTTTGTTCATGGAGTAACACCTCACAACCATATCCTCGATCGCCCGCTTCTCATGCTCTTTCATTTTTCTCCTGAGAATCCGATAATCTTTGCTCCCCCCATGTTCAGAGTGCATTCGCCATTTTCGTCCTTCTATGAAACGTTGCTTCTTAGCCGAGTTGGTTTGCACATGCTTGCTTCCACTCTGCATTTAACCAGTGATTTTGTATAGTGAGATCCAAAAGATCAATTCCGGCATTTCTAACGCGGTTTCTTGGCATCAATGCCACTGATCTGCAGCATTAAATGTTGTAAGGGCGTTGACGTGATGAATACGCGATTAGTCAAGGTTCTACTAAGTTTTTGCGATTCAACGTTAAATTCCCTCAGAATATTTCTCCGTCGTGGCGTTGTCTGAATCTTCGTTGACGTTCCTTGCTTACAAGTAGGTAGCGGTCTAAATCTACGTTGCCCGCTTGGAATGTTCGAACACCAAAAACACTGGAGGAGTGCACTGCAAATGGTCAGTTTAGTTGAGAGTTTGATCATTAGGCCAGTTTCCTTTGGTTATATTTCCAGACGCTGTATCACGTTGTTTGGGCTTTTAGCTTAATTTCCTTTTTTTCGGAATAGAGGGCTCAGACAAAGAACTAGTCTATTGTACTCCTTGTTAGTTCCTTTAAATGGAATTGCTCAGTCTTTCGAAGAAAGACAAGTAAGAGCTTCAGTGAGTGCCTACAGTACCAGCACATACCATGTCAAAGGCGGATACCTACAGCCTGATGTGAGCGTAAACCGGGCATTCACAAATGTACGAATAGTGCTCTGCGGTGTCTTCATCACTTTCACAGCAAGCGTCGCAGGATGTTGCATCAGTTATGCTCATGAAAGTAAGCAGCATGCAGTCTTTCCTACTGAGAAGTAGGGAAGCATTCGTTTGATATGCCTGCAATCTGGGGAATCATGCCATGTACAGTTGTGCTCATATGAAATCCAATTGTCAATGGACGGCTTAACCGAGGACGCCGGCAGACCCAACATAGATTCGGGTCCTGAGAAACTCTCCTCTGAGATCATGACGTGGAACCCAGACAAGACTTAGTGAATTTAGACTTTCGACTGCGTTCAGTGAAGTCTTGCATTCTCGAACTAGCTTGGAACTCGTAAGGGGGTTCAGCTAGGCTCTAAGCGTAGGGATGTCACTGCAGATGTAAATGCTTCGCTCCCTCAACCGGTTCATCAGGAGTGCGTATATCTCCGCTTGGAAGACAGATGCAAATTTTTCTAAGGAAAAGTGAAATCTAAAGTTGTCGTCTTCCAGAAGAACACCAGCACTGCGTCCTAGATCGGTTTTGGAGCCATCTACATTCCTTTACTGGCTCAGATTCTGGCCAAACTCAGTCTTGAGTACAGGGAAAGTGGATCTAGAGCGGAATCAGGCGTGCTGCGGAAAGCCCCCATGCAGCCGAGACAGACTGTCTTTTTGGCGCCTGGTAAAAACCGTTATAACGTATTGTATTTACAATTTATACATAGGATACGTCCTCGGTAACAAGTCCCACGTCTTACCGAAAGCTCCTTTACACTGCCAAGAGGCCGACAGTGTCTTGAAGGTTCTCGAAGTGACTTGTTTAGCCCAAAGAAATTTACTATCCAGGATCACATCCAAATGCCTTTAACAACGAGATAGTCAGACCAGTCAGCTTCCGCCTTCTCGTAAAGAGAACAGTCTAAATCTTGAGAGGGTTGACTGAACGCCCGCTTCTGGTACACCAATCGTCGATAACGCTGCCTGCTGGGCACGATCCAACAGACAGTACAGCAACATTATCCGCGTATGCTTGTGTATAGACATCACAATTATTGAGTGCGTTGAGCATTCGGCCGACCAAAAAAATAACGATGGACTGTGTTCTGAGGAAGAACTCTAGCGGCAAAGTTGCTGCGTCTATAGTGACAGTCAAGGTCCGCTTAGGTTTAGTTGTACCGGCTCATAACTTTACAAGGCTTTTCAGAAAGCAGTCGATAGGCCGAATTCACTGAAGCCTGTCTTGGCACAATTGGTAGAGGGAAATGAGATCGCCTATGGACTTAAAAGGCAAGGCTCAAAGGAGGACTCCTCAGGGCCTGAGTCATCGTTGGGGCTGTCTCGAGTAGGTTGAGTGACAGTTAAGCCTCTTAAGAGGACGACCGTAGATGGCATGGCTCTCCATGGCTGTCCCCCAACCGGAATGGCTGCCGTCTTAATAAGGAACTGCGCTAAACACTGCCCAACTACGTAAAAAAATAATTGTTAAGAAGCGATCAATAGCTTCGGATGAGGACGGATTCACTGTTGATGATCCTTCCAAACGAACAAAGGACAACGACTTTCGGATCTGCACGTGGAATGTTCCGACCTTGAACAGGCCGCGTGTGGCCGAATAATTAGCGGACGCCCTAGACTGCTATAAAGCAAATATCACCGCCGTCCAGGAAATGCGGTGGGATGGGCCGGGTCAAAGAAAGATGAAAAACTGTGATGTTTACTACGGTGAATGCTATACGGAACGTAAGCAGCGTCTACGAGTATTTGGATGCGGATTTGTTGCAAGCGGCAGACTTAGGCAAGAAGTCTTGAGCTTTCGACACGTGAGTGAACGCCTTATAACAATCCGTATCAAAGGTAAATTCGCTAACATCAGCCTTATATGCGTTCACGCCCGAATAGAGGAAAAGGACGATGCTACCAAAGAAAGTTTCTACGAGCTCCTCGACAAATCCTAGACGCAATGTCCAACGATTCCAATCGTCTTAGGCGACTTAATGTCAAAATTGTAAAGGAGGACATCTTTGGTAGCACAATCGGAAGACATAGCCTACATGACACCACGTTTGGAAACGGACTTAGGCTAATCGATTTCGCTGCGGGACGTAACGTTACTATAGCAAGCATACGGTTTCCTCATCTCAATATTCAGAAGGGAATATTGCAAACTGCCACCCAGATTCATCGTGTTGCGAACGACGTAAGGCACTCCTCAAGTATTTTAGATGTCCGAACATTCCGAGCGGCCAACATAGACTCGGATCATTACCTAGTCGCAGCCAAGGTACGTCTGCGGATATCTCAGACGCCACAACAACTCCGGGAAATATTATGAGGAGATGTAACGTTGAACGGTTGCAATCACAACAAGCCGCCAGAACCTTTGCGATCGCGTATTTCTCAATCCCTCGAGAAGTCCTTTGCGCCAGTGTTGAAGACCAGCGGCTTAGATGCCTGGAAGCCATCAGAAATGCCGCAACTAACGTGCTGGGTTTCACTGGGCCACCGCCACGAAACCGCTGGTTTGATGAAGAGTGCCGGCAAGCACATGCAGCAAAACAATATGCCTACAAAGCGGGGCTGCACAAGAGCGGCCCGTGAGCTCTACGAGCCAAAGAGGAGCTAAGAACATCGGCTTCTCCGAAGGAAACAGAAAGAGTATGAGAAGCGCGCGGTCGAGGAAATAGAGAAGTGCTACTCTAGGATAAATGTTCGGAACTGGTACCAAAAGGTAACAAGAACGTGTCAGGGTAATACGACGTGAACGGAAACCTGTAGAGATGAACAAGGAAACCTTGTGGTAGAGTCACTGTCGGTGGTGAGGATATGGAAAAACCATTTTGCAAACTGCTAAACGGCGAAGGCGACACAAATTCCGCTTTCAGACAGAGCGAACCATTCAATATTGACGAAGCAAGTCAAGAACTCCGTCCACCCGACCAAAATGAAGTGAGGATAGCTATATGTAAATTGAAGTCGAACAAGGCTGCCGGGACGGACGGCCTACTCGTCGAACTATTCAAGGGAGCAGGAGATGACCTGGTAGAGATCATACATCAACATATTTCCAAGATTTTGCCTGATGAAAGGAACTTCAGCATCGTTTGCCCGGTTCACCAGAAAGGAGACCCTCTAAACTGCGCCAACTATAGAGGCATCAGTCTCCTAAACATCGCATTTAAGATTTTGACTGCCGTATTGTGCGAGCGCCTGAAACCATTTGTGAACGTTCTGATTGGATCCTATCAGTGCGGTTTTAGGCCCGATAAGTCCACAATTGACCAAACATGCTCACCACCTTTTTATCGATTTTAAAGCCGCATATGACAGCATCTACAGAGACCAGCTATACGGACACATGTCAGGTTTTGGCCAGACTCGTCCGCTTGTGCAGGATGACGATGGAGAATGCTTGCTGCTGTACCAAGGTCTATAACGACCTAACCGAGACCTTTGTTGTCAAAAGAGGATTTAGGCAAGGCGACGCGTTTTCAAGTGATTTCTTCAACATCATTGTGCAAAGCTCACAAGCCAACACACGAGATACGATCTTTCAAAAGTCTGTTCAATTGCTTGCATACGCCGACGATATTGATATTATTTGTAGAACGCAGCAAGCTGTCACTGATGCGTTTGCGAGTATAGGAACAGAAGCGGCAAAAATGGGTCTAGCGATAAACGAGGGTAAAACATAGTATCTGCTGTCAACAAGAAGGGACACCCGACACCGACCAATCGGTCAGAATGTCACAATCGGCAGCTATAACTTTGAGATAGTAAGGGACTTTTCTACCTCGACTCTGCTATCACATCAAGCGAAGAATAACGCTTGCCAATCGCTGTTTCTTTATGCTGAAAAGGCAACTATGTAGGCAGGCCCTCTCCCGAACAACCAAGGAAACTCTATATAGGACCCTTGTAATCCCAGTCCAGCTCTATGGTTCCGAAGCATGGACCCGTTCTTTCGGATGAAGATATCCTTGGTCGTTTTATGAGAAAAATTCTTCGTAAAATAATTGGTCCCGTATGCGTTGACGCGTTCTGGAGGAGACAATTCAAAGATGAACACCACGAGCTGCGCATTGGACGTTTGAGATGGCTGGAACATGTACAGCGAATTAACACCAACGCTCCAGCATGTAGAATCTTCGACTCTAATCCGGAGGGACAACGCAGTAGAGGAAGGTCTCGCCTAAGGTGCCGCGCGGAAGTGGAATTACACCTCAACCGACTTGGAGTGCGCAACTGGACCCAGTTAGCCAAAGACCGCGCTAATTGGAGAGGCATATTGGTTGAGGCCCAGGTCCACCCCAGACTGTAGCGCCGCCTAAAAAAATAAGTGACATCACATACTGCGATGCGTGCTGTGAGAGTGATGACCACAAAAAGGGTACTTTTCCCTGCGAATATCTGGCTTATGGTCATGTTAGGCTACTGGCACTAAGGACTGAATAGGTGAAGGCTGGTGCCCTGAATAAAAAGAACAGAAAATGCATACAATGGACTAATTCCTTGTCGGAGCGTATTTTCGGGCTCAACGTTTTCCCCACTGTTGGTGAGATTGAGTTTAGATTTTGAGCCAGATTAACATTTTTCGGTGTGGTAGGGTAGGGTATATAGGCAGAGGTGCCGACTTTAGTAGGAAAAATCCAATTAGCACTTTTTGTGCCGTTTCACTGGCTGTCGGTAAGCGTTAATTTTTTTTTTAATTTATCGATAGCTTGGGACTAGTTCTCCTACCCTTCTGTTAGATAACTCTTCAAGGTGTTTGAAGAGGTGTTTACCTAAGGTTCGGTCCGCGTTGGGGGCTGGTTTCTTATTTACATCTTTGCAACTACGACAGCAGGTGTTATAGGGTATAACTAGCTCGGCTTCATGATCCCCTAAAGACCAGTGGTCTCTGGTTATGGTCATAACTGTTGCAATACCTTGTAGCTTAGTAGTTTTGCTATTCTAACTTTGTTTAGACTGAACCACGTTTTCCTTGCTATGGTGCAGTTTGTCAGTCTATGCGAACCTTGGTTAGCCAGCATCAGGAATTGTTGGTACATATATGTTGCTCTTGACTACTCAGTCCGTTAGTGAGTCGTCAAGAGCTGACCTTTACCCTGCCAGTTAATTTGCCATTTCGTTACCTTCAATGTCACTTTGCCCCGTAACCCAAAGGACGGTAAGGCTTGATTGTGTGCCAAGGAAACTAAGTAAAGATTGACATTGTCAGACTAGTTTTGAGGATGCAGTAGCTGCATTGATAGCTTTAATGGCAGCTTGGCTACCGGCGAGGATAGCAGTGTTTTGGGTCTGTGGGATCAAGTTTCTCCATGAAAGGCAAGCCTGTCTAATCGCACCTTAGCGCTGGCAAATGAAAATACGTCGACACTTGCAATTTCTCCAAGAAAGTAGCACTGCAGTTCATTTTTGAGACATCAGTGAAGCATGTTGTGGTATAGAGCAGCCTAAGGGTTTACAAGGAAAACAAAAAAGACACGGAAGAATACCTGAGTCGGAACGGACAGAAGGGATGAATTTTAAATGGCTAAACAGGTGCCCAAGGCACTTGATGTCCAAGTAAGAGGGCAAACCTGGTTGAGAAACTGAGATATACTCAGAAGGTCGTTCACATTTTCCTCATGGAGGTTCCTGAACAAGCCGGTCTGGTGACATCCAGCGATTCTATGCAAATTAACTCATCTCCATCAATAACCTGATCAATAGAAAGACCAAAAGAACCCTAAAGCCCTCGTTTATCAAAATCAACTAGACATTTGTGAAAATAAAACTGAAATATGAATAAACATGAATCGCCTAGAATTTCGAACAACACCTCACGCTCCCAACAGCCCTCAGATACCAACTTATGCCGCTCGTTTCCTCCTCACGATTTCCTCTCTTTTTCTATAATTAATTTCATTATAATCGCAACGTTTCCATTCACTTAACACCCTGTTAGTAGTTCTCGAATGCAAAAAATTATGAAAAACATCATCCGCCAAATTCTTCCTTTTTTTTCTTGTCGGTATCTCTGCCTCTCTGCGTTCGCAAAATCCAGTTTTTCGCCGAACGACAAAAAAGAAATTAAAAAAGTCAACAACCAATGAAAGAATAAGCAACAGCAACAGCAACAGCAACATATCAAAAACCCACGTTTTAAAATATTCCCCGGTGTCCAATTCAATCCATCGGATCCACTATACCTAGTACTATCCACCGCACTACCAGTTCCACATGGTCATCAATAATCTTCGGAGTTGTGCATGACAGACGAAGTCGGGACGGACGATCGGGAAGGAGAAGCCACAAGATGATGATTTTTCTGCGTATGCTTTGTAAAGGACTTTCTGTGAAAAGATCATCATCGTCATCATGATGATGGTGGTTGTCCTCCTCCTCCAGACTGACTGCAGTCAACCGAAGAAGCAGAAAGAAACCCAAAAGACCACCGAAACACTTGGTAAAATGAAGAAAGGAGAACCGAAACCCACTTGATAACCTGCCCACACGTACATACTCGTATGTATGAATGTATGCCTCTGTATCATTGAACCGAACCGAACCGAACCGAACCGGACTGACTGTCTACCACACTTGTACTCGTATCTCCATCTATACCTACCCGCCGTCCTTAAGGAATTTGCCAGCAATTTTTCTTTTTTTTCTTTTTTTCTCCAGTCGGCTACAGAATCTGTATCGGTATCCACGACTGAATCTAAAATCCAATGTCCAATCGGAGAGAACACCAACAGCAAAACCAAAACCAAAACGAAACGACAGACAGAACGAACGAATAAATATTCATCATTCGCATCCCACACGGGAATTCGTACTAACTAAATTCAAAAACGTATCCAACATTCCGTTAAAACTAGAAAACAAACTCACCTCGCTACACAGGAAATTGAGAAATTCCAGCAAATAAAATTAATCCTTTAAATCCACGGCCTTAGCTAGACAGATGCTCCAGGATTCACTTTACGGATACAATTGGGATGGATACACTCTCTCTCTCTCCACACTTTTCCACTCTGACTACACACTTTGAATCTTTTGTATCTTTCGCACATAAGCTGCCGAAATATCCCTAGTATCTACGAGTATTTTATTCCTTTCAAATTAATTACGCATTCCTCACGTAATCCACTTTAATGAATTCAAAATAGAAAATGATACAAACTCATAGATACGCGGCAAAAACACAAAACTACAGTGAAAAACAACAAAACAAAAAAAAAAAAACAAACAAACAAGAGATATAACAAACGACAATTAATTTTTATGAATATTTTTTTTTTCTACAACTTTTTGATGAATGTGTGTGTCACAGATACTTTCCGCGCGTATACTCTTATTCGTACTCGTGCTCGTCGTCGTAGCCGTGTATTCATGCTCGTACCTCCATCAGGTGCTCGCGACACTTGGATTTCAAAAAAACCTCAAATTACTACCGGATATGAGTAGATGCGACATTGTTCACCTCTACCCTAAAACAAAAAAAAAAGATACAAAAACCCAGTCGCACTTGTTAACTTTGTACTCGCACTCGTACTTGTATCTATGATGTGAAATTCCTCTCAATCACATCTACCACACATGCAAATGCATAAAACACTGCCCCAGCAAATGCACTGACTCCTACGGGGGGGGCTATAATAATTCTGGACACCGATTCAAAGTCGTGGACTCTCAGGATTTCCAATATTCAAAAGACCGCCGTAACCGAATGAACCCGAATCCGAATCCAAATCCGAATCAGAATCCGATGCCAATGACGAAGCTGAAACCTAAACCAAAAACCAGATACGACAACGTACCGACTACCGACTACCAACTACCGACGAGTATGACGTGAAAATCCACTGTGAAACGAGAAAATCCGAACAAACAACAGGAGAGTGTCGTGTTCTCCTGGTTTTGCTGTTGGAACGTGAACGTGAACGAAACTTGGAACCCCACCCGTACGTAGACCGGTTATAAGCAGACTGACTGCTAGGCCAGAGCGACTGGTGTGCGATGCCAATGCGACTGAATAAAGTCAAAGTGAGGTAAGTTTTCCGAAGCCGTGTACCCGACTATGGTGATGGCAATGACTATGGCGACTACTCTGCTACAGAGCACACCAAGCCCGAATCGACTGACTACCAATGACGATGATGATGTCGATGATGATGATGATGATGATGATGATGATGATGATGATGATGATGATGGTGACGATGCCCTCTTCTACCTACCACCACCCACGGATTGTTACAAACAGAAACGACGACGACGACGACGACGACTACGACGACCAAATAGCTTGGAGCAGAAAAGTTAATACAACACAACGTTCGGTTGGGTGTTCCCATCCATAGAGCAGTTATTGTTGTTGTTGGCCTCTTTATTTGCACACACATGTGGAGGCGCAGTTATGCGTACACTAGCGGAGACAACGACAACGGCAACGGCAACGATACGATTGGAACAGCGTTTTTGGGGGATAGATACATATGCTCTCGTCAGGGTGACCAACTTTCCTTCACAATGTTAATTTCGATTCCTCTCAATTTTTTAGTCCCACGTTTGCTAGGTGTGACATCCTGTCGGACTATGCAAACGGCCTCTTAATGATAATGCACCTAGTTTTGCCACGGAGTCAAAATATTTAGCCTGCAGGGGCGCTTCTTGTATGAGGAAAGCCTGGCCTAATGAGCTCGGGTACCTCCGTTAATCCGGCGGTTAATACGGCGGGGTCAGTGTTCTTAAGGCCACGAATGACCAGATAAGAACAACATGCCATTATGTGTGGAATAGCATGCCATACAAATGGCTGTGTCGGCTTCGCTGGCAGTGCTTCAAGCGGACGGTTCAGTTTTTGGTGACTCCGTCCAATATGTACGACGTTATTCCGGCAACAGCGTGTCGAATGTTGGCCTCGAGCTCATCCAAAGTGGTTGGCGTAGTGGTTAGCGTAGACAAAGGACTTGACGTAGCCCCAGAGAAAATGATCGAGTGGTGTCAAATCACATGATCTCGGATGCCAATTGATGAACGCTCGCCGTGAGATGACCCAGTAGCCAAATTTCTCCTTCACAACTTCGAGTGTTGCGTCGTTTGTATGGTATGTAGCGCCGTTTTGTTGGAACTACAGTCCGGTTAATTTTGGTGGGGGCTGAGGCCCCTAGGACTAAAAACTAACAGAAAGACTTAAGAGCTAGAGACTAAGGAAGCGATGGAGGAGATCTTGTTTGAGATGAGGAATGCTTAAGTGGAAATCGAAAAGGGAGAAGTTTGAGTTGACCTTTCAGAGCATGCGGGAGATTCGTTCGTTGGAGCTATAAGAGATGCGCTGAAGCGGCTGATAGAAGAAACGAGGACAACGTAGATTGCGGGAGTTGGTATTGAAGGAAATGGAGTTCAAAATGAATACGCAGTCGATGGAATCTCAGAGAAGTCGATGAATGAAAAGAATGTCAGCAGTATAACTACGTTCTTCTAACGAATTCATATTGAGGAATTTGAGGCGGTCCTAATAGGAGGAAAGATTAAAGTCGTTCCACGCAGACCACGGACAGCAAATCGAAAGAATCGACGTTGAATACCCTCGAATACCAAGCATGACTGGCATACTCAAGCAGGGGGCTATATATCGATGCTGTCGAGCTCTAACCATAGAAAGTCGGATAACATCGCTCTATACCTGAGATTATTGAAAGTGACGATGATGCCGCCATGCCATAAACATCGCTAAACAGTCAATCTTTGTGGATGCATTGATTCTTGGCCGAACACTTGTAGATAGTGTTCGCTCCATTAAGGACAGTTTTGCTTTTTGACAAAGCCGCTGAGCCAAAAATGGGCCTCGTCCAAGAACAAGATTTTTTGACTGAAATCCGGATCACCGTCCAACATTTCCAGTGCCCAGTTAGCGAACACATGGCGTTGCCTATGTAACGGCTCCGGCTCCAATTCTTGCATCAGCACAATCTTATACGGATGTAGGCCCAAATCCAATCGCAAAATATCTGGGTCTTCTTCGATACTGGCCCTACGGCGGCTATATTTTCTCCATTTCGCACCAATCTCTATCTGGTTGATGGCATAAGATCCAAAAAAGTGAACTCACGCTCAAACTTTTCCACGGTGCGACGAATTGCCTGCACACTGAAGCTATGTTGGCGACCGGCCATCAGATGAAATTCACCTTGGGTATTTACAACTCAGCCGGAGTACGGCAAGCGTAAAATGATGCATGATGAAATAGCAAGCTTTACTGAATATTTTGACAGCTCGATGTCATTGGTAACTGAAACATAATAATTGGAAAAACTATCTTTGCTATCTGGCCAGCCTTAAACCAATAAATTGTTTCAGTGGTGGCATACTTGGCCGTAGCATAATTCAACAGACTCATCAAACTTTACTGGTCACCAGGAGGCAACAGCATCGCCTTCTGGTACCAGAATCTAAATTAAATTAAGGGCATGCTATTGCATGCTATGCATATTATTGAGCCCCTGAGGGAGGTAGTTAACAATGCAATTTGACTCCAAGAGTGCGAGTTGAATAAGCAGACGCGAGCATTTAGACCGATGCTCTGTTTCCATGGAAGGCTAAGGGGAAATAGAAGGCAGCTAACACCTAACTCCTTGAAGACCACTATGTCAACACGCATAATTGAGATATGCTTGTCTAAGCCGTCCTCAAGGCCATAAAATAAAGAAACAATTCCCGAATGAGACCGGATGCATTAGTTATATTCGCAGTAAGAGAGTCCGCTTGTTTTTTCTTGTTTGTGCAACAGAGAACTCAGTCCTTAGTAGAACTGATATAGTGCCTACCATACCAGCATCCAACACATCAGCAGCCTTCAGGTAGTGCTCCGTGGTATCTTCATCAGTTTCACAGTAAGCGTCGCTGGATGTTATCTCAATTATACCCAGTACACTTAGCTGATACACCAAAAACAAAATCGTAGTGTCCCGTCACGATGCAGTAAGCAGCCTGCGGTATTTTCTACTAAGGGGCAGCAGGGAAGTCACTGGCCTCTTAGAGACGTGGGAAAGTATTCATTTGGTCTGCAGGCAACTTGGAGAGTCATGCCTTCATATGCTCATCTAAAACGCAATTGTCAATGTCAACCCTAATCGAAGGCGCATGCAGTGCTAACGTAAGTTCGGGTCCTGAAACACCCCTAATCCTATTGAGACCTGAGGTCATAACTGGAGACAGCGAATTCTTTATTGAAGTCTTGGATTCTCGAACTAGCTTGGAGGTCGTGAGAGGGTGCATCTTCTGAGCTGTCGCTACAGATGTAAGTGTTTCGGCCCTTGTTCTTGGATTCTTCAAAATAGAGTTGGTTCCCATCAGGATTGCATTTATCTGCGCTTGGAAAATAGACGAAAGTTTTTCTATTGGGAAATGACATCTAGTTGTCGTCCTCCAAAACTCATCGGCGCATCTTAAATCGGCTTTGGTTCTGGGAAAGTCTGTTCTGGTAAACGGCAAGTCCTTACGATCAGAATCAAAAGACAGTCTGTGCACAAAGCCATCAAAACTCAGATGTATCAAAGCATCTTTTCAAACAAAATATAGCCCTGAGAGTGCAGCCCGTCATATGAACATTACGGAGAATGAGATTCATCAATGCGTGTGGGGTAGAGCCAGGCATGATTGGCAAGATAGACCGTTCTTTTGGAGTCTGGTAAAAGCAACAGTGACGCATTTTCATGAAAGCTTGCTCCGCCAGACAACCGACGAATAGGATATAATTGGCAGAGAGCTCTCACTCTGCAGTAATAAATGAAAAGAGGAAAATGTCGCCAGAATCAGGCGGACAGAAAAAGTCTGAATTTTGCTCCAGTTGAAACGGACTAGTTGCAGCATAAGGATGAGTAGGATAAGGTGTTTAAAGAACAATGCAAAACAAGAGCACTTACTAGGAAGACCTGAAGCGAGGCGAAAGATCTAGAAGACAACATAACATAAAAGGAGCAATCAAAAGCTTCTTATGTATATTTGACTCACTCAATGTGAAGTAGAATTGTCAGTAACAACAATTAAGAAACTGACTAGCGATGAGTAGAGAGGATAAAGTGTTTCTTATGATATTAGTTTCATCATAAGACGAAATAATACAATTTCTTTGATAGAAGTGGTTGCTTCCAAAAAATGTTGAAGAGATGAACATAAAACCAAGGATTGCGTGATAGATATTAACTTTACTATCCGTAGCAAAGTATTGGAAAGACTAGATAGCCCAAAACACAAGACCAGAATCATACCAGAAATCCGTACATTTTTTCAAATTTATCATTCACTTTAAACCTGAATAACAAAGTTCCGTTCCGAAAATACCTCTAATATCACCATTGGAGCAACCTCATTCAATGCCAGACAGGTAAGATCTTCTAGCACCGAATACAAAATTTCAATGCAAAAATCTTGAATAGTCCTGTGAGTCCGTCCGGGAGGAATCTTTCCCACAAAGCAGCCATGTGATGATATATAAGATGATATAAAAACCGCAAATGGCTTGGTATACCCGGAAATAAGTGTCGTACAGGTCGTAAGCTGCTAACTCGCACTAATCTTGCCCATTCGAGAGTAGAGCGAGATACTAGACAACCTTGTTGAAGACTGATGGACTTTAAGACTTCCACAGACTTCCGAAGGCATAGTAGGTCTTTTTCTACCTATCTATCTTAGAAGGCTTTTCCATCCCTGAAAGCACTGCTGCTTAATACCAGAACGCGGCTTTCGTTCAACAAAGCAGTGACTAGGTTGGTATTATTTTTATCAGAAGAGTGTTATACACAGATAGCGACCATATTGCCAAGTAATCAGGAACGTAATAGCTGTTAAAACAGAGCTAAATTCAGAGTCAAAACAATGGATGAAGTTTCCTTTAGTTCTGTGAGTATGATATCACCTTAAATGATCATCATCACAGTCCATAACTCAAGGAATGCTCTTGTGATCACTAATGCAAGCAAGGAGCAAATAACACCACACTAGAGAAAGAGCTACGTTTTTCGAACTTCCTGAACACTACATGCGAAGGATGTGGAATAACCGGATCATGTGAATTTCATTTAGCATGCGACGTAGCAGAAATGCCTCTGATGTACAACACATCCTACGAAAGCATTTTAAAATCAGTCACAGCTGGTTTAGTGCAGGTCTACATTCGGATCGTTTAACAATTGTTCGTAAGGTGTTAAGAAGAAGATGTCATTTCGGCAATCTGCCTGTTCATTGCTGAGAGTATCTCTAGTTATCACACTTTGTTAGATTCTCTTTGTGGACATGTATTCTTTTTCTACATTATTGTAGGCGAAGCCTTGTAGAGTTCCACGAGAAGGGTTTGAAACAATGGCTTGGTGGGCTGCAAATATTATAATCTCGGGTGTCGGATAAAAGGCCTGCGTTTTAGGTAATTTTTTTGTCCGAAATAGTTAGCAAAACAGCGAGAAAGTTCTCAATTCATTTCCTAATTAGTTTACTAGAAATATGAACAGATAGTTGTCCAAACACTAGGTGTCGTCGTATGCAGGAATCACTTATACATCTCATTGGATGTTTCATGGTTCTGATGTCGCTTCTATTTGCTGTTCCTTCGGTTTGCTTAACCAATTCGCTGACAACCTTTATTTTATTAGGATGTGCAATATAATGGTACTGTCTTACTCTTATGTGGTACGGTGAATCGAATTCACTTCTTTCTTATGCCTCCAGCCTTTTACAACTATAGGTATACTCAAGTATCAACAGATAACGATATAAGTTTTCGGTAACGAGGTCGTTTTTCACAACATTCCACTCCTCATTTATGTCGACGGCATGGGCGGTTAATTATTTCTCATTCTTCAAAAATATGATTCCTTTTGCATTGGCAGACTATAAGATCTCTTACTCCTTCGGTGTCAAACCTGGCTCCTCGAGGCGGGGTGCCATAACTTGTTCGAACGGCTGTAATCTGAAGAGGATATAGAAATCATGAGACGAAATGTCAGAAACTTGTATAATTGTTGCCTTCCTTTGCATTTAGATCTCTGATCATATGACGATCTCCTCATTAGGTGCTTGTATATTTATTGTGCGGAACTTCTAACCTTCTTAAGGCTTTAAGTTCGTGAGATAGAAATGTCACGCTGAATGGCTTCCTGTATTCTTTCGCTGAAAGACGTATAGAAAATGAGGCATTTAAACGTATATGCAATTGGCATTCAAGGTAACCCTTATTTAGGCCCAAGCGTAGTCGAAGTAAATCAGTGTTAGCCGTTAGAGACGCTGAACTTGATTCGTTCTATATCTTAACTCGCCTTATCCCAAAAAGCGATTCTCTTTTCTGGCGTTTAAGAGGATCTTTACATTCGTAGGAAAGCCGGCAGCAAGTGGTCAGAGCTGGGTATCTACTTATAAAGTCCGCAAGGTTTAGGTAAGGTAGAATGTCAGGGCGCAGTACCTAGTCTAGAAATAAGTCACCAAACTACCAGCATTTACATATATCGTCCATTTGTACAGCGATAGATACTTAAAGTTGCCAAGGGCTACCAAAAGCAAGCACTTGATCAGGGACGTGATTGTTTTGCGCGGTCAGTCAGGTCAAATTTAAAATAGCTCCACAAATTTTGCTTCGACAAAATCTATTGAATACATGCCACCCTTGACCAACCCTTTACATCAATATTTTCGAGCAGAGTTAGGTACTGCTTTCGTCCTTTTACCTATTTCAATTTAAAATTTAAAATGCAACACAACTTCTTTAACAGAAAACGTTATCTGATACTGAAAAAAGTATCTAATTCTGGTCACACTGGTTGTTGCAAAGAAGAGAACCAAGAGATACACTCTGAGACAAACAGACACTGACTACAGAAAGAGGCGCGCACTTTCCTCTACGGATGTATCTATACCTAATCCAATAGTACGTGCTCTCGCTTGAGTGTAGTGAGTTCGACTAAAACGTATAGAAAATCCATTTAGAACCGGCATCGAGTATCTAGATACACGCCAGTGGTGGAGTTGGGCCATATACGTGAGGTCAGGCGAATGGCTCTTGTTTGGGTAGCCCCAGTGTGTAAATAAAGTAGATGATAGTGGAACTGAGGTTATTAAGAAGGTGGGTTTTCAGCTGGAACTTGAGAAAATTTTTGAGCTAAATCTCTTGGGGAACGTATCTAGGTGGTGCAAGACTGAAAAGTAATGTTTGGATATTCTATGATATGAATCTTAATTCAATATTTATTTTGTTTTCGAATCCGTAGATAGTCACAGTTTGTACATATTCTGATTTCAGTTCTCGGAGAATTCACAGAATTACGCTTAAAAAGGTATGGTTGGGGGGAATAATGGATAGATGCATGCCTTATAGGAACGTTTGTGTACCTAGTTTTGTATCTTTTAGTCGGATTTGATAAATTTTTGTTTAGAAAGTAACACATGACTGGTGTTGATTAATGGAGGATTCAATAGGGAATTTCAGGTAGACCGAAGTTATGAATACGAGTACATTTATGAATACGATGCATTTTTAAATAAATATCTGGGGTACCTACCTTGTCTACATCAAAGCATTGTCGTTGATAGTATTGTAAGTGTTGGTTCACTGGGAAGTTGATAAACTTGTTGAAATGTTATCAATACGTTAGATGGAGGAATAACGTATTTTACACCACCGGGATGTCCGATTTTGGTTTGATGATGATCCTTATCACTTGTCCGGAGTGGGGAGATATCACTGTCAAGATGAAGGCAGTTAGCAAAGTAGGAGCAATAGAAATGCACGACACTAGGGTAAAACAAATAATAAGGAAACTGGTCGTATAGTAAGGAAGGCAACAGCCGATGTACCGAGCTCGAAGCATCAGTAAAAGTCCACTCCAAAAGAAGCAGAAAATACCCTTGTAGACCACCCACCCGTAAACAAGATCCCACCGAAACCTAAAAGTCCTTATGAGGAGAAACAAGACCTCCTACGCCAGTATCCTCAAAAAGGTAAGAGGTTCCATCAAATTCATGAGAGTTACAAGGGATGGAACGTAAACCAACCTTAATATGACCAACAATCTACTCGTTACAGATAGAGTATACCTGAGCATACCACATCTACAAGACGTTCCGAATGCCTTGAATATGACCACATCGCCAGGTATTGACAGAACGAAGCGGACCACACAAGAACATGCCTGTGCTATGGAAATTGTTAAAAAGTCCACCGCGGAACCAAAGTGTGTCATATTTAATCCGAAATGACGAAATCAGGCACACAAGTGGAAACTACAGATTTGCCGCATATGAAAGCGTAATTCGCGAGATAGCCAAAGAGAGATCCAAAATACGAACCCGCCCGAGTTCTGCTTACTCAGATAGCTACAGAGAAGAAAGAGCTAACGTAGCCCTTACACGTCAACAATATGAAACATTTTATTACAATCTATCTCGGACAGATAACTCTACAAAAAAAGCATGAATATGGGCCTGCGGAAACTACGCACAAAATTCGCCTTTTCAGTATCCAGCGCTAAGGTGACAGCGCTCGACGCAGATGTACAAAGAAAATCACTGGCAAAAGCAGAAGGAGATTTAAACGCATGGACAGTAGAATGGGATTGTACGAAGAGCAACCTCAGGGGCGAATCATTGCTGGGAGCCTTTGCTAGCGTTGTGATCTCCTATTGCTGAAGCGAGGAAATTTAAGTGTGAAGAAGCATACTGTCAGTAACAGCAGGTAAAGCTCCACCATCAGCCTAACCTTTGACAAAGGGCCATAATAAGAGAGCCGAAATGGCAACTCTCCGGCTTGAATGCGGATAGTATTCCTACCCACTTACTTAGGATGCGCTACAGTTCGGGGCGAACATAGGCCTCAACCAACAAGCCTCTCCTCTTAGTCCGATTTTTAGCTCCAGATGCGCACTCCAAACCGGCTGAGGTCCCCTTCTACTTGTGTCCGCCACCACAGGTGAGGTGTTCCTCTACTGCGCTGTCCCTCGGGTTAGATTCGAAGACTCTGCGGGCCGGACTATTGATGTCCATTCGCTCCACATGTCCCAACCATCGCAGGCGACTGATGTGCAGTTTTCTGATGTCGTTGAGTCTTCTCCTCCAAAGCCCGTCAACGCAAACGGGACCGAATATTTTTTGAAGGATTTTTCTGTCGAATCGACTGAGGATATCTTCATTCGCCTTCGATGATGATGAAGGTTTTATATACAGTCACCTAAATTTTTCGGGATATAGCCTTACTACTCAACTGCCCTCTTAGCTCAAAGAAACATTGATAAGCAAGAGTGATTCTTGCTACCTCGAAATTATAGCTATCGACTGTGAGATAGATACAGATCGACTGTGAGATTCTGTCCTTTCTGGTTTATAACATATCCTTGGCTTTGCCGCCAATCACCGCCAAACCCATTTCAGCAGCTTCCTCTTCAATACCAGCGAACATCCCGTTGAGTTCTTCCTATTATATCGACATAATCGATTTACGGCAGTAGTTGCATGGAAAGATTGCGCCTGCAATGTCCGCTTGTGAGTTCCGCATAATTCTTTCAAGTATGATGTTAAGGAAGTCACAGAACAGTGCGCCACCATGTCTAAAACCTTTTTTGACATCAAAGGTCTTGGTTAAGTCATTACCGACTTTGGCGGAGTAGCGAGCGTTCTCCATCGCCATTCTGCAGAAATGGACGAGTTTGGCAGCTATGCCAAAACTAGACATGGCTCTGTATAGCTCGTCACATGAACGCTTAAAATCGTGGGTATCGATTTGGACTTCTAGAGTTTTCTTCAGGATCTGCCGGAGTGTGAAAATTTGACCGATTGCGGACTTTCCTGGCCTGAAACTGCACTGATAGGGGCTACAATCCGGCCGTTGAGGAAACCTATGCCTCTATAGTTGGGACAGCTGAGGGAGTCTCCCTTTTTGTGGATCTGGCATATGGTGCTGAGATTCCATTCATCAGGCATATACTCGTACTCTTCTGTCCAGATCTGGTGCTGTATATTCTCCACAAAGCCATTTCCAGCAGCTTTGAATACCACTGCCGGTAAGCCGTCAGGTTCAGCTGCTTTGTTGGATTTCAGCTTAGATATTGCTGTACTTACTTCGTTCTGGTCAGGTGGATGGAAGTTTTAGCTATCGTTGTCTAAGTTGAATGGTCTATTCTGCCTGTCGCCGGGATGTTGGTTTTCTTCGCCCAGTCTGCAGAAAAAGTTTTTCTATATTCTCAGCACCGATTGTGACTACTACAAAGTTTCTCCGTCTCTACACTCTTCTGTACGAGTCTTCTTGCCTTGATACATCCTTTTACGTATTGGTAAAGCTTCAGTACGTTCTTTCCGAAGTACGAACTCTCAATATCTTCGATCGGGGGCTTCTCGTGCTCTTTTCTAGAGAAGGTGATGATCTTCCCGTCTCTTGTGCTCGTAGAGCTCACGAGGAGCTCTCGTTCTTCGTTGCAGCGCCGCTTTGTACGCTGCTTATTTAGCTGCATGTGCTTGCCGGCATTCTTCATCAAGTCAGGATTTTTTTTTGTGGTGGTCGGGTAAAACCCAGCACATCAGTTGTGACATCTCTGATGGCACGTTGGCAGCTTTGCAACTGGTCTTTGGTATTTAATGCTGGCAGCATGGGAGTTTTTAAGAGTTTTCGGGATACGCGTTTACGCATTCTCATCTTGGCTGCAGTAAGGTGGTGATGCGAAACAATGTTGGCTGGAGGCATGACTTGCGTCAATCGCAAAATGATCAATTTGATTTTGCGTTTCATGATCCAGTGACCGCCATGTCTCCTTGTGTGTACTGAGATGAGGAAACCGTGTACTTGCTGCAGTGATATTTCGCCCCGCTGGAAAGTAAACGAGCCTAAGACCGTTGCCGGCCATGGTGTCATGAAGGCTACGCATAGTACGATTTTAACGTCATGCTTCGGACTTTGTTTATATGTATTTCTTGTCGAGCAGTTAGTAGAAACATTCTTTGGTGGCGACGTCCCGGTTTTCCGTAGGGGCATGGGCGCAAATTAGGCTGATATTAGCGAATTTAGTGTCATAAATGCTCGCTCACGTGTTTTTAGCTCAAGACTTCCTGCCGAAGTCTGCCGCATCCAAATAAGCGCTTTTTCTTTTCCCTATGTTAGACAGGTACATCACAGTTTCCGATTCTCCTGATGCTGGGCCAATCTCATCACACTTATGGTGATGCATACGTGATAGCCGTCAAAGGCATTCGCTACTCGTAATTGCTCGCCTACACGTGGCCTGTTAAGGATCTGAACATTCCGCGTGAAGTTCCGAAGGTCGTTGTCCTTTAAGCGTTTGCAAGGGTCGTCAAGAGTGAATCCATTTAAAGTCTCCGTATAAATTGTTAGTCGAGGCGTAGTCCAGTATAATACTACTGGCCGGGCATGCCCTTGCCATTTTAGCCTGCATGAGTAAGGGCTTACTCTGGGAAGTAAGGCAAGCGCTTCGCTATGAACTGGATTGTTGCGCTGCTGGCTCAATTCAAGTTATAGGCCGGTCAGCAGGTTTCCTAATGATCATCGGTTCCATTATTATCGATATCAAAGAGTCAAGACGGCGTCAGTATCGAAAAGAGGTAGCAAAGGCAGAAAGCAAGGCTACAAAGCAGTAGCCTAGGCAAGGAGATGCTCAATTAATCATAATAAAATGGGATTACTCCTCGTACAGGCGAGTGACAATGTGAACAACTTACAATGTGCCTCATGCAAGCATGCAACGCGTGCAAAAGTAAACTGGTGAAATGATTGTATTGCTAAGCTAAAGTCGAAATGCCTTAAAATGCTAAAGTGGCGGCAAGGTGCATGGCAAAGAAGCCGAGAAAATTGCCAGAAAATACGGCCATAATCGCTTGAAAATAGAACAGAGCTCTGAATGCTTATAAAGACAGGAAAAACCAAAGCCTTCCAAGCATTGAAAGATTAAAAAAGTCCGTGGAGATGTGCTAAATCGTATGAGCTACCTTAAAAGTATTGCAGCAGTAACGCCACCTTCATACTCATACTCATGAGTGATGAGAACAAAGGCGTACGAAAACCTCTATAAAAGATGCGCGGCAGAAGGAAGATTCCTACAACAATGGAAAGGACAGAGCCTTGGATTCATCCAAGAATGACAAGCCCTCAGTGCAACTATCTTTGTATGGAGCCCTTAAGGCGACAATAGTCTTTCTAACCAACAGTAGATACGGCTTCAAGGAAAAACGAACCCCATCCATGCCATATTGAGCGCACGCAGAACAACAAGCCAACAAGCGTACAACCAACTGATAAGTGTACCCGATAACAAGTTAAGGTAGCTTTTGTGACACGAAACAGTACGTAGCTTTCGTTAAAAGATTGCAAGCTTCCTTAGCCACACTGAATCATTTCAACAATCGAGTCCAATGCGAGTGATATGCTCAATAAGGGAGCAGAACAAAATCGCCGTCTTATCTAAAAGAGAGCACAAGAATACTTTATTCGGCTCTGTATCTGATCCGGCCAGAAAGTCAAAAAGAATCCACAAATGGCAGGAGATACACAAATTTTCACGTGAATTGAGCTTAGTTCCGAAAGGCAAACGCTGGACGTGTATCCTGGACGTGTTTTGGCCAAATTGTCAGAGATATGCATTGGGAAGTTCAATTTGTAAAAATATCTTTCGCTATACCTGCATACAATAGAATAGAAAATTCCTGATAGGCCAAATTAGATAAGGCGGGTGATAAAGATGCCAATCTTAGCTCCTGTGACAACATTGTGATTCATATCGTTGGGCGAAACTCAAAAGCTACCACTGGCCTTGAAGTTGAGGAATCTACGGATTTATAAGAGCATATATAGATGTGCGTATGGAATGATTTTTTAAAAGATTCTCGTCCTAGGGGAAGTAGAAATAACGTGCCAAGCCAGTGTGTATCTTCGTCCAACACTGAAAGGCGAAAGAACACAGGTAGACTTGAATTCGTATTGTGATAATGTTTTGAGCTGGTATACCATTTTTGTTTCATTAATAATTAATGGAAATTTTACAAGGACCAAGGGATTGGTCAGCGACAAAGATCTAAGGACTTTCGAAAAGCGCAAGCTCGAGATAGAACATTATGAGTTGAGGAACAATAAAACGAAGCTGGAGATTGCATGGTCAAAGCAATACATGGTTTGATAGGATGGAAAATATGATTTAGGATTTAACAAAGAGGAACTTTACATTATGAACTTTTAACATCCTCCGCCCGAGGTAGCATGTCGAAGCTCCAAGGGGTGCAACAGCTGAATTGGTCTCCGAGCATGTGTGCCATCTGAATGTCGTATTTTGCAAGCTCTGCGCTTGCCAACACGACCAGAGAAGTTAGTTTCAATAATAGCTAATTTCCAACTGATTCTGGGGTTCAGTTGCACAGAGGATCCTTTTTTGTTATGGTGAAATGAACGTATAAGTTGCATGTATTCAATCCGCCATCGCTTCCACAACATGCTGGTGTGCTTCATCCTCTTTTTCTAAATATCCTGGATTCCATCGGAACTAAAGTCCTTATCACTGGTACTGGAGAATTCATAGCGGCCATTAAAAAATCGTCCGGAGTCAGTGGAGCAGTATCTAGTGGGTCACTACTAATGTATGTTAGCGGTCGGGCATTCATCATATACGAAAGAGTTATCAACCGCTCAAAAGAAGCTATGCTCATCGAATGACAACCTTTAATATGTTTTTTATGCTGCGGATGAGGCGCTCCCAAAAGCCACCCCACCATGGCGCTCGTTCAAGAATAAACTTCCATTTTAAGAGTTTATCTATGAGAAAACGTTGTAATATCTCATTTCCAAAAGCTGGACTACCAGCATTTAGTTCTAAGGGCCGCTCTTCGAAATGTCCGTGCGTAGTCGGAATATATTCCTGAGCAACACTCAGTGGACAAGCTGGGAACCAATTCCAAATGCACAGACTGCACAGCAGCACATGTAAAGACCATGATATATGCTTTGCTTCTATCACAATTACCATGCCCAAAACAGTATAATGGACCGGCAAAATCGACTCCAACGTTATCAAAAGGACAAGCTGTCGCGTCCTTTCCTCTTTCAATGGGAAGAGGTCCAAAATTTCAGTGCAGCAGGCTTTCCCCATAGCTTTTGGCAGATGACACCCTTTTTGATCCTCTTCTTAACTACTTGACGCCTTTTTAGTATCCAAAACCGTTTTCCTAGTAGTGAAAGCACTACATTTACCCCTCCATGCAGAGTATTTTGATGATATTCGTCGATGAAAAGATCAACGATAAGACTATTTGGTGGCAAGATGATGGAATGCTTCAATTCGGAAGGTTCTTCTGCTAACTGCAGTCTCATTATTCCATCATCTCCAAGGAAATTCAGCAACTGAGCAAGATTAAATGTTGAAGGTAGAGGTTGGCCTTTCTGCAACAAACAAATTTCGTTAGCAAATTTCACTGTCACTCTGACCAAGCGCTTCCATAGTTCTTTGCAAGAAATAGGATCTGTTTCACCTAGCATCAATAACGCCAACTTTGCTATACTACTAGGTTCCGTTGGGGTATTGTCATCTTTCAGCCATGCTGGTCCATGTGCTCACAAATCAGAAGAGAGTAGCGCTTCCGCCGGCATACCTCTTGTCAGAAGATCCGCAGGGTTTTCTTTCCCAGAGCAATGATGCCAGTCTATTATTGATGTATGATGACGGATTTCTGCAACTCGACTTTGCACAAAGGGTTTCCAACGACCAAATTCCCCTTGAATCCAACTTAAAGTGATTTTTGCCGTCCATAGGTAAAATCTATGAATGGAGACATTTAAATATTTCTTTAGATTTGAGCACAGCCGTGATGCAATTAAGGCAGCAGTTAGCTCCAGCTTTGGCAACGTAAGCTCTTTAGTTCGGTGTCTCCTGACTGCAACGCCTTTCTTAAACGTGTAAAATTCTAATACGACCAAAATCTGAGGCAAAAAATACTACAATGTCCCAAAGGTAGTAAAAATTTTTGGTCGTTCGTCAAAATATTACAAATTCTCCTCCATACCAACGCTCATTTACAATGACATTCCAGCTGTCAGCTCTTTGGACAAGGCCAGTCTGCTCGCTGCGGCTAGCTCAACACTCTCAGATTGTGATTTGTCCCCCCCTACACTTGAGTACGTCGAATCTTCAATGGGACGAATCCACTTTCGCACTCGTGTAGTAGAAAGAGTTCTTAAAGATTTTAACATTCACAAATCCGCTGGTCCAGATGGTAATTCTCCCATCCTTCTGAAGAAGTGTTCTTCCTCGCTGCCAAAACCACTGCGTAAGCTTTCTCATCAATCCTACCCTTTTGGACTCTTCCTGAGCAGACGGAAAACAGCATTTGTCCAGCCCGTCCCTAAGAAAGGCGAATCTTCCTCTCTCTCCTCCTACAGACCCATTGCACTTACGTCCCTTCTTTCCAAGGTCATGGAAACGCTGATAAACCGTCAGCTAATGAAATATCTCGAAACACAAAAACTTCTTAATGACCGGCAGTGTGGTCCACTGGTGATTTGATGGCATGTCTCACCGAAAAGTGGAACCAAATCGTACATCAATCTGGCGAAAGCAAGTTGTGATAGTTGCATCAGGCTCTTTTGTCGAAAATGCGTGCTTTTGGGATCGACGGCTCTCTTCTTCAATGGATTAGAAATTACTTTTCGGAACGTTCAATTCAAGTTGTCTTGGATGGTTTCAAGTCTGATATTCACAAAATAAACGCTGGTGTGCCCCACGTTTCCGTTCTGTCTCCGACACTCTTTTTAATTTTCATCAATGATCTCTTGTCTGCTACTTCTGATCCAATATATTCCATTGCTGACGACAGTACTCTTTGCGAACTCACGCCCCAGCTATTCGGTTGTAGAAGGGGACGCCACCGTATGCTAAGCTAATTAAATAGCCATATCAACCGAGTGCAATGCAATGCTTCCAACACACAATGCTGTCTGCTGTCGTTAAAGCAAAGTCTAAACACTTAGCCATTGTCCATGAAACCATCGTTGAACCCAAAAAAATTTCCATTCTCAGTATATGGCAACTTAGGTTGGAGTCGCCCAAAATTCTGCGAAATGTCTAGGTTTCCTGAAACGATGTCAGAAATATTTCACCCCCTCTGACCAAGCCATAATATATTAGGCATTCATATGCCCAAAATTGGAGTACAATACCCACATCTGGTCAGGTTCCCCTAAGATCTCTTAGCACTTGCTAGGACGCCAATATTGCACAGTCAATTGACACGTTTGAATATCGACGTAACGTATCTTGCTTTACCTTGTTTTATCGCTATTTCCACTGCCAGAGCTCAATAGACATCGCCAGTAGCATTCCGCCGCTTCAAACCTTCAACAGTAAAATCCGTCTCGCTATGAATGCTCATCAGTATATCCTCAGACCTCCTTTTGGACGTACTCTAAAACATCGTGATTCGTTCCTCAGACGTACATCTCGCTTATGGAATTCCCTGCCTAGCTCTTTTTTTCCTAGTCATTATAACCTTCAAACATTTAAAACCAACGTTCATCGGTACCTCTCGTTTTTTCCTCCCTAAGTTTCTTTCGATCGCGCTGTGTGCAAATATTTTAAAGGTACTCAAATCCCTTGGGCGCACGCTAATTATACAAAAAAAAACAAAACAGGATGCGATTCCCATATCTCAGATCCATAATGGAACTTGGCTATCTCCCGTTCAATCAACTGGTTGCAGTGCGATCAGTTTGGTTGAATTGCGATTAGCGCTAAACACTCCTCCAGCATCTTGGATGTCCGTACTTTCCGAGGAGCCAACATCCACGCATTACCGTGTTGCAGTCAAGGTACGAATGCGTAAATGGAGTCAAGCAAGATCAGGACAAAGCTGTAATCGCAAGAGTTCAATGTACAATAGTTATATCCCTCAACAACTTCTATGCCTCGCCGTTTTAGTGCCATTTCTCGTTACTATAATCCTTACCCCCCCTTTGACCTTTGACTTGCTTGCTTCTACGATAAAGTTCCATAAGTAGTAGAACTCAGAAGTCCTATTGACCTGATATTGTAGGGATTCAGATTGGTTCGCCAATAGCACAATGTCGTCAGCAAATAGAGATGATTTGATCAGCATTCCTGCGTACTAGATACCTTAAGGCAAAGTATCTACGATTCTGCCTCAGGTGAAGTTGAAGTACATACGCTTTTGCTGATCGTATAGTCCTTGCAATTTTTCTTGAGCGAAAAAAAGGCGTCTGCAGGTATCTCGGGTACAGCTGAGTCCATCACATATGCCACCTGAGCCCACCAGACTGCGACTAGTTAAAAAATGGAGCCAATGTGTAGGCTGCGTTTACTCTCAATAAAATGCTTGCTGATGGCGTTGCCCTGCGCATTCGGTAATTAAACGAAAGTGGTGGAGCGTTGTTCAACACAAATGTACTTCGACTCAGTAAATATCCTTGTCTTGCTCCAAAAAAACGACTGGGCAGCTCCTTGCTACACCACAGTGGCTGCTCGACATTTAGGATGCTTTTGGCTACACAATTCTTGACAATCGGCCAGATAAAACCTTGTAGTTGTGGATAAGTTATGTGGATAAGAGGAATGGTAAATAGGCATCTGAGTGAGGATACTAGAGCGCAGGCAGCCGTAGATTCGATTGGCGATTGGTCTGCTAGAAACGGGCAGAGATTGCTTTCTTTACGGGAAGTACGAAGCTGGCCAGTCTGACTCATTTAACACTTAAAGGCATCACCGTCCATTACTACAACGAAGATGGGTGTTTGAGTATCATTCTAGATTGCAAACCTCTTTAGACTAAACGTGCCACGTCGAAAACCACCAAGGTGCGTTCGGCCTTCTGGCAGCCTAAAGGAGCTTTCGGTAAGACAGGGACTTGTCACCGAGGAGGGTGCTCTGGATCTGCACGACTATGATGTGTCCAATTATATTCTATGCGTTGTTTGCCTAATAGCACACGCTTTCTAGAAAAATGTCATCGCTACTATTACTAGACTTCAAAGAACGGTCTGTCTCGACTAAATGAGGACATGTCCTAGCACACATGGCTCTGATCTTGAGGTATCTCCCTCCATCTTCTGTTTAAGAAGTGATGGTATTTGGTACAACGGTCGATAGATTGTCGCGTCGACTGTCATTTGACTCTGATTTTATGGAAATGCCGTCTGAGGTCATGACACCGGCACTCCGATTGTTGTGGGATTACGAAGTCGCTTTCAATGTACTCAGGACAGGCATCGCGACGCGTCGGCCGGGATCTGATTTTGAAAGGAACATAGCCTGACCTTCACAAATGGCTCCAGAACTGACGTGTTGGAGGATCTAATTCCTCGTTAGAGAAACTTGACGTGTGTTCCAAGCAAAGATACACGCAACCTTTTTGCAAAGAACTTTCGGAAGAGGCGGCGAAATATCTGCACCCTATCACGACTTTTCAGCTAAGTAGTTCGAGAATGCAAGGCTTCTCTGAATGCAGTCAAAAGTCTGAACAGACAGAGTTTTGTTTTGATAGGCAAGGCTCAGAGGACCCGAAGCTGTGTTAGGACTGCCAGTGTCCTTGATGAGGGCTTCCATTGACAGTGAATTCTGCAGAATACTGACAGACCAGGCTACCCGACGTCTCTAAAATGTCGTCGCCTTTCATGCTGTAGACTGTAGAATGCCTACTGGCGTCTGAACGTGTCATCACGCTTTTCCTTATCACCCAGGTCTGCTAGGTATAAGTGGGGTTACCTCCTGAGACGCTTGTCACTGATGACACTGCGAAGTACTTCTTCAGTCATGTCCGACGTAAGCTTGCATTATACGAGCACATAATAAGGACTACGATGTACCAGCTCTTTGTTTGAGTCGTGTGGTGTATTTGTCAGCTTTCGCAATTCGTCAATACAACTCCTTTTGCGTACAAATGCTGCAGCTTGATGTGCAGCAGATATAATTGTCCCTCAGTTGATTTCCAGGTCGATTCTCTTGACACCACACAGGGATCCAACAGCAAAATTAGTTTAATCGGAGCTACTCCACCTATGTTGCAATATTCGGTGCCTTACCACCATAAATCCCACTTAGCTCCCTATGATCTGCTCTTTCATATTCATACTCGTACTTCATGGAGTCATAAGTTGTCCAACTCCCATAAAATGCATTCTTCCTTAATCTGGTAATACCCGTACATCATAGAGCGTCACGCTGCGTGAACACTTCTTTTGGTTATTTTCCCGCCATTTTTCGTTAATGGTGCCTCCTCTGATATTTTTATGGCTCACTCATTTGCATTTCCATTGGAGAAAAAAGTAGAAAACGCAGAGAATAAAGGAAAAGTCCAGAGTGAAACCAATGAAAGTTACCGCATGTGGGAACGAGGTTAATTCAAGCGAATGCATTGGGTTGTTAGTGTTTTGACTTATGGTGATCATAAGCGGGGTTACCGTGCTACAAATTCAAGTTCTGTAATCACTTTGTTGGAAAATACCAGACAGACAGAGGACTGAGAAATGGGATAAGTGCTCGTCGACGATATGACAAAGCGGGTATTGTCCTTCAGAAAGAAATGGGCCATCCATGAGTGAATGGAAGAGTTTATCTCTCAGATTGGTAAAGCTAGCGTCACGGTACAACGCATAGGTCTGTTGATCGGGAAACCAAAAATCACCAAATCCCGTCATTGGGTATATGTACAAAGAGGGGAAGGATGAACTTGGAATAAGGTCTAGGAGTATACTTTCTTATAAGCAGAGCCTTCTCTTAAGACCGAAAGCTTCCTCTACACCACCGGACAGAAAGTTTGTCGCAGGGCTCAGAGCTCTGTTGGTGACTCGAACTTCTTCGAAATTTTTGACACGTTCGACGATTCACTTCCTAGGACAGGGAGATCTTTGGAGCACCAGCTCAGATGGTGAACAGTTTCCAGATTCAGATGTCTGTACCCGTACCTTCTTCTTTTCTTTTATTCCGGAAGCTGCTGCTACCCTACTCTAAGGGTAGGTACGAATGGCTGTTGGAAACACCAATCTACTTAGGCCTATTGGCCCATTGTGATGCCACGTGGATGTTCCTCTTTCTCATGGAAGCAATTTGAGGTTATGATGAAGCGTAGGAGACTGTTAACGTCTTTATTCTTTAAATCGTTTAGGTCACTCCTAAGCGAAGTTTTCATAGGATTTGTAGAGAGGATTTTTCTTAGCAGCGATGCCTTAGAAGTTTCCGTGATTTTGTCACAGAATGACCTCCAGGACTGTCGTTTTGCCTTCCTCAGTTGTTTTTTTGCATATTTTGAAAGATTCTTTGTATGAGTGCCAGTCAGTCACTTTTCTTGTGCTTTTGTCCACCAGTGCGGCTTTTTCTTGACCCTAGGTTGAATAAGAGGGCAGGAAGCGGCCATAGCGTGATTGAGAGCCAGGGTGAATTCCTTGACTTTCATGTCAAGCTCGTTGGCGTCACGCGGGATACTTGAGAGTTCAGAGGATAGCGTTTCTGAAAGTATTCCTCTGTATTTTGGACAATCAGTTTCCCGGTAATTCCGGAATGCTGGTTGGCTGGGAGGAGCATCACTCAGGCTGAATTGAATAAATCTGTGGTCCGAAAATGAGTGTTAAGGCGATACCATCCAGTTCGTTTGCATTTGAGTGATGTTGTCGGAGACAAGAGTGATGTCTAGCACTTCCTGTCGGTTTCTTGTTATAAAAGTGGGCTCATTGCCAATGTTGCAAACAATGACATAATCAAAAAGTGACTCATCTCAATCGTTGATGTCGGTATTGCCCCATACCGTGTGATATGCGTTAGCGTCGCATCCGATAATGAGGCCAGTTTTTAGCCTTCCAGCTTCCAGTACCACCCTTTCTAGGTTATCACCAGGGAGAGGGCCCACATGATCGTGGTCAAGATATGCTGATGCCAGTCAGTAGGAGCTTTTGGCAGTCTATAGTCTGGCAACGGTTAGGTCAGGGTTGCTGAGGTTAGGAAGTAAAAACGCATTAGGGCTACGTTTCACTAATATACAAGTTCTGGTCGTACCTTTGTCTCTTGTGTAGAGCGGAGCATATATAGGCGTCCCAAGTCCACGAACCACGCCTTCTCCGATCCATTGTTCCTGGGGTGGGATAATGTCTTCTGCATTTTTGGAAAGACGCAGAATTAGTGCGGCCAAAGCCCTTTTTTCAGAGATTAATCTGGAGATACCGTATCGTGGCTACAATTTACCAAAGCAGCCTTCGCCACGGTGTTGTTCGAGTCCTCCGATTCTGAACATGTGCCCAAGAGCGCACCTTCTTCCTATGATCGCAATGGATCTCCTTTTACTTCAGGAATCCGACGGCTTAGTTGTCACCTGGAATAAATTTGAGTCGTTGCTATCGATTTCCGGAAAGGATATCGACGCTGCAAGATCTAAGTTTGCGTTTGAAGTTTCAGTTAAAGGAGGAGGAGGTTGCTTTTCAGCATCCAGCTCAGCCCTTTTATAGACCCTTAGGTGAATTGACTCGAAGCCGAACCGTATCATGCCTTTAATCTGCGCTAGAGAGTTATGCGATTCCTTATTGATCACGACCAACGCGCATCTATAAGAGCCCCTTAGTTCTTCCAGTTCCGCGACTTTCCAGTCATGAGTCGGAAGGGTCCGGTTGCTGAGCCTGATGATATCCAGAATGATTTCTGGGGAGGAGAGTTTGGCTGGGATCTAAGTGCTAGTCCTAGGTCTGCTAGGGATACCCTCATTAGACACGACCTCGGTTTTTACACCTGGCTAAATCTTTCCTAATCCACCTATGGCTTTTGTGAAGAGATCAAGAGATCTCTGTGATAGGAGATGATCCGTAGTTTTGCCGCATGATAGCCAAGAAGTTGCTGGTAAGCTTAAGCCTGACAAACTGCCATTGTTCAGGTATTATTGATCCATCGGTGTCGTTCCTGTCGATTACCGCGATCATTATTGCGTCCTTTAGGACTTCGCTATTGGATGGCTCAAGGGTTTTGGGCTTCTTGGGAACCGGCTTCCTCCAACGATCTCTGGCGCTTGGAAGAGTATTTTAGTGTTTTGGTAGCAGTAATATCAGTGGCTAATCCATCTTTTAGGATGTTGTTAGCCCACTCAACCTTGCTCATTATATCCGCACTTCTTTCAACCTCCGTAATGGATTCGAAGGTTTTGACGATGCATAAAGCATTTCGGCGTCTTAGGTAGAGCGCTTTAGATGGAGCTTGCCGATGCGGCTGCTCGCCAGATTCCTCTTTAGGGGGAAGAGCTTTAGTAGCAGTGACAAGTCCGCGGCCTGCCACAAACTTGCTGCTGCTAGATGTGGAGCAAGTGATAGGAGCATGGCTTGCCATAGTCCTACCACTCCCTGAAGATTTCTTTTTAGGCTCGTTGCGCTCGTCTTTAGAGGATGGTGCACCATTTCCTGCCAGAGTTTTACCTCCGCTCTTCAATGCAGGTGCCATGCTGGTAGTCGGTGCAGTCACTGTTCTACCGCCCGGTATTAAAGGAGTACCGGCCTCGGGTTCTGTTTTTTTTTTTTGAGATTTTATCCCACGAGTAGCGGAGAAAGAATGGTCCATTTGTACAGAGATCCGCTGTATATAGATAAGGCTAGCTAATCCGGAGGTCACCAGGTATCCGGATACTCCGTTCGCAACTGAGCTATTTTCGGAGATGCTGGGCCCTCAGCTAGGTTGATCCTCGGTACGGGTGGTATGGCACCTTGATCCAGCCCAGGGGAAAAAGGAGTGGTTGAGAAGGTGGAAGTAGATGGGGGGGGGGGGGAGCATCCTTTAGTTTCAGGACTCGTCTGGAGAAATTCTCGGGATTCACCAAATCTACCAAACATAGGGTAGAAAATGCCACAGGGCTCTTCGAAATCGAAAGATCTAACAATTCTTGAGTAAGCGCCTTAATCTACAGGGCATTTTATTGGTACAAGATTTAACTGAGAAGATTATGTTTTAAATTAGACCAATCTACTCAAATCGATTCGTTTGCATCAAAGGCATTCGAATATGCTATTAGTGTCCGGGGGTATCCAGAACAAAAAGAAGTATCTCATGCATTTTTGCTTGCCAAAGCTCGAAGCAAGCCCACAAACTCAACCACATCCCTAGAGCAATACATACCCCCATCAGAATATTTCGTTTCATTCTATCCATTGATCCTTCTTCTTTTTTTTGCAGTGTCATCACCAAACCAAGCTCAGTTACCGCTATTATTGATGACACTGCTGTGTGACCATAGACACTAAATCCCCTCAGGGATATCCGATGACAGTACCCTTCTGGCAAAAGAGATTATCGCATGCAAATACTCGTCTCCGTCTAACTAGGGACGACTGGGTACGAGTATTTCGGTATGTACTCGTACATGCATACTCGTATCTGTGAATCAAACTGATTGGCCACAAAAAAAATTCTTGGAATTCTTAATTTTCTAGGTCCGTTGTTGGGTATTCCACTCCTAAACAACGGTTCGGTATAACTCGATTTGGGGGAAAAAAATGTCATCACCAATTCCAACTCCAACTGCAGCTCCAGCTCTATGGACATACCTCTAGAGTCTGGAGCTTCATTGCCAACCGGACGGAGTGAATGACAAACCGAATAAGGGACAATACGAACAGCAGAGCATAAAAGAACCGGAATCGGATGAAGTAAGTACGGATAGTTACCGACCGACCATGAGGTGGTAAAATGGAATTCCATGTAGTGCATGGTAGAGAAGTGCTTCCCAGTACCTCACCTTCGAGCCACTCTTGACTCTGTCCCAGTGACAAATATGGATGTGTGGTACTTCTCCAGTTACGAGGTACGAATACGAGTATCTACACTTCAACTTTGAATAGAATAGATACGCGCCGCGTGCTGCAATGAATATCTTATCGGATACCTCTTCGGTTTTCCTTTTGTACTCGTAATTTTCCTTCTTTTTTTCTTGCCTCTCTTCCTGAATCATCAACAGAATCTCTTAGCATATTTAATTTTTATGCAAACATTTTGTCGAGTGAATCCGGCAGTTAAGAAGCGGCAGAAGGGGTTCTCTAGCGGGCGGAACAGCGCCACTTTTCTTTGTTTTATTTCACTTTTTCTGAGGTATGACTTGATGAGCAGTCGTATCTTTTCAGTGCTTGTGGCTTAAGGAGATTTATGATCTAACAATATAGTCCGTGTCGGATCTGGTATATGGTAGGCGACTATAGCTCATCTCATCATTCAGCAAAGCGGCTGTATAATGTCAGCAAATGCGTCAGCGAAGCGAGTCATTTAATCACTTTCCTGTGTGGCGAAAACATGAGTTTGGCACTTTTAAATATTTTTTTCTATTTTTTTTTTTTCGGCTCCATCATCATCATTATCATGAGGATGAGCGGGATTTAGTTGTTGTTGCTCGTTTCAGTATCCGAATGCGAAAGGTATTCAATATTCGAAAGATTCTCGAGAAATGGAGAAAGATAAATTGGATTGGAAGAGTCGTTCGTTGCGCGCCAAGTCGTGTGTGGTTATTTTTGGCCTACGAAATGGAACTTGTCACATGCATTGGCTCCGCGGATGAGTATTTTGCCGGTTGTATTTGGATGCGGGAGATGGAATGAGTTTTCGTTGCGTTTTTTGTTAATAAAAGCATCTCGAATGCATTTCGAAAGTCTGAAATGAAGTCAAAGCAATTTCCAATTTTAACGCATGGTAGAGGGTATTTTTAGTTTACGACAAATGACATCGTAGATTAAAACCGAACGGAAATAGACAGAGTTGGAGAGGAGTATTTTAAGATGTAACGCTACCTGAGGCAGAACATCATTCCTATAAACTTACAATCTGTTGGAAGTTTTGGATTTCAGTGGGAAGAATGCTTTTGATCTTGTGTTCGGTGTTGGTCTTCTAGATTAAGAAATTGTCTCCACCTTCACAGTGTATCTTATGCCCAGCTCACGTAAGTTTACTGCTCCTCTTTCAGTCTTTTCCACTGGAAAGCGGAAGAAAAGTTACTGATTTCGTAAAGAGGTTGCCAAGCGCTGGCTGTTAATGGTAGCTCAAACGTAGGTTCAGGTTATAATAAAGACTCCTCTGAGCCGTGCTTAGGAAGTTTTTCGGTGGTTCCATTGTGGCTTGGGATCCAAACAAGACTCGATAAAGTCGGTCTTCCGACCGCGTTCAGAGAAACCTTGCATTCTAAAATTGCCCTAGATGGGGGAAAGTATTAAGCAAAGCGCAAGACATATACCTTACATCCGACGTCTCTACCGATTTAAAGATCATTGACATTACGTGGGATTGAGTATATTTCTGCTCGGAAGGCAGCCATAGATTTGCCTAAGGTCCGACTATGTTCCTTTTGCGGTTCATACCTAATTGCTTAGGTGGCGCTATAAATCGCGCTCAAGCTATAAAATGCTTGCACATAGCGCAGTCGAAGGAAAATCAAGGAGGATGGAAAGATGAACGTTGGTTTTAAATGTTTGAAAGTTATAATGACCAGGAAATAAAGAGCTGGATAGGGCATTCCATAAGCGAGTTGTACGGCGTAAGTCGTTCAATATATTTTAGATCACTCCCGAAAGTGGGCTTCACGGTATACTGATGAGCATTCATAGTGAAACGGGTGTTGGGGTTAAAGATTCGAAAGGGCGGAATGCTACTGGCGATGTCAATGAAGCAATGGTGGTGAAAATAGCGATAGAGGAAGTTGAGACAAGAGCCATTTCGTCGGTGTTGGAGGTTGTCAATTGACTGGGTGATATTAGCATCACCTATGAGTCTTATCGCACGGTTTTCAATCCTATCTAGCAGGTGCAGAGAGGTTTTAGGAGCACCTGACCAGGTATGGGTATTGTACTCCAATTTTGGGCGGATGAATGCCTTTTATATTATGGCCAGATCAAAGGGGGTGAAATATCTCTGACATCGTTTCAAGAAACTCTATATATTTCGCAGAATTTTGCGTGGTCATTCCAAAGAAAGTGGTCATTGAAACATATGGTACACTGAGAATGGAAGGCTTTTTGGATTCAACGGGGGTTTCATGGACAATGGCTGCATGTTTAAATTTCGCTTTAAAGACAGCAGACAGCATTATGTGTTGGAAGCATTAAATTCCACTCTGTTGATATCGCAATTTAATGAGCTTAACATACTCTGCCGTTCCCATTCTACAGCCGAACAGCAGGGGCGTGAGTCCGGGAACGAATATGAAAAGCAGAGAGTACTGTCGTCAGCAAAGGAATATATTGGATTAGAAGTAGCAGACAAGAAATCGTTGATGAAAATTAAAAAGAGTGTCGGAGACAGAATGGAGCCCTGGGGCACACCAGCATTTATTTTGTGAATATCAGACTTGAAAGCGTCTAAGACAACTTGAATTGAACGTTCCGAAAAGTAATTTCTATTCCATTGAAGGAGAGAGTCATCGATCCCAAAAGCACGCATTTTCGGCAAAAGAGCCTGATGCCAAACTCTGTCAAATGCCTTAGAAATATCAAGTGCAACCATCTTGCTTTCGCCAGATTGATGTACGCGTTGGTTTCTTTTTTCGGTGAGACATGCCATCAGATCACCTGTGGACCTGTTGCTACGAAAACCGTACTGCCGGTCATTAAGAAGTTTTCGTGTTTCGAATTTCATGAGCTGAGGGTTTATCAGCGTTTCCATGACCTTGGAAAGAATGCGCAATGGGTCTGTAGGAGGAAAGAGAAGAAGATTCGTCTTTTTTAGGGGCTGGCTGGGCAAATGCTGTTTTCCATGTGCTCGGAAAGAGTCCTAAAGATTAGGATTGATGAAAAAGCTTGCGCAGTGGTTTTGCCAGCGTGGAAGAACACCTGTTCAGAAGGAGGGGAGATATACCATGTGGGCCAGCGGATTTGTGAATGTTAAGATCTTTAAGAACTCTTGCTACTACACGAGTGCGAAAGTGGGTTCGTCCCATTGAAGATTCGATGCACTCAAGTGTAGGCGGGGACAAAGCACAATCTGGGAGTGTTAAGCTAGTCGCAAAGTGTGCAGCAAGTAGATTGGCGGTGTCCAAAGAGCTGACAGCTGGAATGTCATTGTAAATGAGCGGTGGGATGGAGGATGAGGCAGAATTTCTAATGTTTTTGACGAACGACCAAACATTTTTAACTACCTTTGGAACGTTGTGGTATTTTCTGCCTCAGTTTTTGGTCGGTTTTCCCCTGTCGGATTGGTCTTGAAGGACCGAAAAAACACTTCTTTATCCCTGACAGCCTCTTCACAGCTCGAGCCGTACCATGCCTTTTCTTTTGGTTTGATACTCCTCATCCGATGAGAGATAAAGGATCTCATTCCAAAGAAAATAGTGTGTGTGATCATATCAGCAGCGGCATCCAAGTCGAACATAACGACCAATTAAACGGACCAGATAAGTTCGGTCCAATTTGCTTTCTTGTATTGCCATACGATTATTTAAGGAAGCCTTTCTCTAACGGTTGGTATACGAGAAATTAGCTGATATGACACAGTGTTTAAACGAGCTTAGAGGGGATAGCACATCAACAGTGTACCTAACAGGGTGAGAGGTTAAAACAAGCCCAGGGTGTTGGTGGTACAGCTGTCAACGTCTGATATTCGCGTGGGCTCATTTACAAGCTGCGTCAAGTTATTTTCCATATTTTCCGCAGCGAAGATCGCAACACACCGTCCTTCGGGAGTTGTCTGTGCAGAATGTCGAAGCCACCAAGAATTGTGTATATTGCATTCGCCCCTAATGACCATTTCAGTATGAAGATACAGGGATACAATTTTTTGAATGGAGTCAGACAACACATCAAACTCAATGAAGGTCGAATTGCTATCCAGCCTGTGGATAATTTGCCTACGGAGATGGATTTCCAACGAAATGAAGTTGAATTCCGGATTGGAACAGGCACTACATTGTGGTGGAGTTTGGTTAGCTACATCACTACGCACGGCAATTGGGGGAACGCCGTGAGAGAAGAATAAGGGCACTAGTTCGTAGCCAGCTTGTGCCAAAGCAGCAGGTCTATATTTACATACGTGGTCGTATGCAAAGAAGTGATTACCTTTTAACCCGCGTATATTGGCAATATCCACTCTGAATTCCCGAGTCATTATAAAGAAAGGCAAACACAAAATACACAAACTCCGACGTTACTAATCACAGCTGTGAAGTAAAAATTCGGAGTTGGCTTACCAAGTCAAACTGTTGTAGATGTTATGCCCTTACAACAATAGGAACCAGCACACCAACAAAATTCATACCCACAGCCCGCTATCCATCGGTTGTCTCATACACTTTTGTTGGGGGTGACCATGGGCCTCAACTAATAATGCTCTCCATTTAGCCCGGCCTTTAGCTAACTACCTCCAGTTGCGCATTTCAAGTCGGTTCAGGTCTATTCTACTTGTCGGCGCCACCTTAGGTGAGATCTCACTCTACTGCGTTGTCTCTCCCTGATTGATTCGAAGACTTTGCGGGTCGGAGCATTGGTGTCCATTTGGACTGAAACTGAGAGTCGTCTTAGTTTTTCGGAATAGGGCCTTAGTGGGGGCAAGAGTGATTCTTCGTTTTATTTCTGCTGAGGTGTTCTTGGCAGAATTTAAAGCAGAGAATTTTCCGACTCGCCAATTGCGAATTAAGGCACTTTGACCTAAAAGATCTTTTGTACCATTTAGTCAGAACTGCAGTTTAGTTAGTAGGTTTTCTGCCGTCTAATCCCATTGAGGGCTGGACATTCACATAAGATGTCTTCAGCTGTTGCGTCTTCTCCAAGACAAAGTCGGCACTACGGAGAGTCGACTAGATTCAAGTGATGTCTTAAACCGTGATGTGCAGTGAGGTAACCTACTAAGTTGTTGACATCGTGCGGACTTAGATTTAGACATCTACTGGCATTTTTGTTGAAGGGCAGGATGACTCGTGGACCTGAGCAATTCTCTCAATATGAGAAGCTCCAACGAGCCTAAAAAGAAATCTTCAGGGAGTGGTAGGACTGTGGCAAGCCATGGTCCTATCACTTGCTCCACCCCTAGCAGCAGCAAGTTTGTGGCAGGCCGCGGATTTGTCACTGCTACTAAAGCTCCTCCCCCTAAAGAGGAATCTGGGGCTCAGCCGCATCGGCAAGCTCCATCTAAAGCGCTCTACCTAAGACGCCGAGATGCTTTATGCATCGTCAAAACCTTCGAGTCCATTCCGGAGGTTGAAAGAAGTGCGGATATAATGAGCAAGGTTGAGTGGGCTAACAACATCCTAAAAGACGGATTACCCACTGATCCCACTGCTCCCAAAACACTAAAATACTCTTCCAAGCGCCAGAGATCGTTGGAGGAAGCCGGTTCCCAAGAAGCCCAAAGCCCTTGAGCCATCCAATAGCGAAGCCCTAAAGGACGCAATAATGATCGCTGTAATCGACAGGAACGGCACCGATGGATCAATAATACCTGAACAATGGCAGTTGGTTAGGCTTAAGCTTACCAACAACTTCTTGGCTATCATGAGGCAAAACTACGGATCACCTCCCATCATAAGCGACGCTGGCAGGCACCAAGGCCACGTCAAGCTTATGGCATGTGCCAACCAGAATCTCTTGATCTCTTCACAATAGCCATAGGTGGATTAGGAAAGATTTAGCCAGGTGCAAAAATCGAGTTCGTGTCTAATGAGGGTATCCCTAGCAGACCTCGAACTAGGACTTAGATCCCAGCTAAACTCTCCTCCCCAGAAATCATTCTGGAGATCATCAGGCTCAGCAACCGGACCCTTCCGGCTCATGACTGGAAAGTCGCGGAACTGGAAGAACTAAGAGGCTCTTATAGATGCGGGTTGATCGTGATCAATAAGGAATCGCATAACTCTCTAGCGCAGATTAAAGGCATGATACGGTTCGGCTTCGAGTCAATTCATCTAAGGGTCTATAAAAGGGCTGAGCTGGATGCCGAAAAGCAACCTCCTCCTCCTTTAACTGAAACTTCAAACGCAAACTTAGATCTTGGAGCGTCGATATCCTTTCCGGAAATGGATAGCAACGACTCAAATTTATTCGAGGTGACAACTAAACCGTCGGTTTCCTGAACTAAAAGGAGATCCATTGCGATCATAGGAAGAAGGTGCGCTCTTGGGCACATGTTCAGAATCGGAGGACTCGAACAACACCGTGGCGAAGGCTACTCTAGTAAATTGTAGCAAAGATGCGGTTCTCCAGACTAATCTCTGAAAAAGGGCTTTGGCCGCACTACTTCTGCGTCTTTACTTGGGACTTGGGACACCTGTATACGCTCCATTCTATACAAGAGACAAAGGTTAGATTAGAACTTGTATGTCATATTAGTGAAACGTAGCCCTAATGCGGTTTTACTTCCTAACCTCAGCAACCCTGACCTAACCTATGCCAGACTAGAGACTGCCAAGGGCTCCTACTGACTGGCATCAACATATCTTGGCCACGATCATGTGGGCCCTCTCCCTGGTGATAACCTAGAAAGGGTGGTATTGGAAGCTGGAAGGCTAAAAACTGGCCTCATTATCGGATGCGACTCTAACGCACATCACACGGTATGTGGCAGTACCGACATCAACGATTGACATGAGTCACTTTTTGATTATATCGTAAGGGCTTACCTCATTGTTTGCAACATTGGCAATGAGCCCACTTTTATAAGAAGAAACCGACAGGAAGTGCTAGACATCACTCTTGTCTCCGACAACATCACTCAAATGCTAACGAACTGGATGGTATCGTCTGAACACTTGTCTTCAGACCACAAATTCATCCAATTCAGCCTGAGTGATGCTCCTCCCAGCACTTCGGAATTATCGGAAAACTGGCCAAAATACAGAGGAATACTTTCAGAAACGCTATCCTCTGAACTCTCAAGTTCTCCGCGTGACAACAACGAGCTTGATATGAAAGTCAAGGAATTCACCATGGCTCTCAATCAGGCCGCTCCCTGCCGTGGGACCCATACAAAGAATCCCTTAAAGTATACAGAAAAGGACTGAGGAAGGCAAAGCGATAATCCTGGAGGTCATTCTGCCACAAAATCATGGAAACCGCTGAGGCACCGCTGCTAAGAAAAATCCTCTCTACAAATCCTCAGATGCCTAGCTGTTTGAAAAAAACCGATGGTTCTTGGACAACCTCAAGTGACCAAAACAGGACTACTGCAAACTTGAGTTGATTACAAGAGACAAGCTGTTTTATGCGCTGCAGATCTTCAAAGCATACAGGTCTGCTAGTCTGGGCGCTATAATACCTGCCGAGCTACAGAAGTCCTCTGATATTATCCTGCCTACGCTAAGGAATATCATGAGGAGGTGTGTAGAACTGATCCACATTCCATTGTCAATATATGTAGTTTCATTCCCAAAGCCAGAAAATTCTCGCATGTTGTCCCAAAAGACCTCAGACCTTCAAGTCTATCATCTTTCCTTCTGAAAACTCTAGAATGACCGACTGATATCCATATATATACGAGCTAAAATTGATCCACGACTTTTGTCGACGGCTCAACATGCCAACTGTAAAGGAAAGTCGGTGGAAATGGCTCTGCATTTACTGACTAGACACATCGAACGATCCCTACAATATCGAGAGTACGCACTGGTCGCTTTCCTGGACATAGAGGGTAACTTTAACATCGTCAACACATGCGCAATTACGACCGCGCTGTCAACTCTACAGGTAGACAACTTACTTGGGACGTTGATCAGTCTTAAGCTAAATAGCAGGATAATCAACTCCAAACTGGGCTTCTGCTAAAAGATGCGTCAGCAGAGGTACGCCGCAAGGCGGTGTCCTCTCTCCCCTTCTCTGGAACTTAGATGAGGTTAAACAGGAGTATGATGGATATGCCATTATACAGACACCAGACACCAAAATTGGCCCATCCTGTGCAACCAGTGGAATTTGTCTTCAAATAGCAAAAAATTAAAAAGTCTCCCTGGTGAAAGACCCAATTTCCCTGCAAAAGCCAAGAAGGCCTTTAAAGTTTGTGCCGTCTATTTCCTCTAGGTTTTCGAAAAAGTATTTCCCTGAAAACTTCCTTCGACTACGCGATATTGAGTAGTACGAGTATGTGTGTTATGTCCTCAACACGGAATCAGCAAATATCCGTCTCTGACAATTTTAGTTTCTTTGCGAGTTTCCGTAGGGGACAGTGTTCTGTCAGGATTCATATTACTGTCCCTGTTTAATTTTACTAACTCCCTAGATCTATTGCCGTAAAAATGTGGCCAGAGAGAGCCTTAGACACCCTTCAAGACTTGCCCACCTTAGGTTGGCAGTATCAGAGTTGACGTTGGTCGATCCCATTGCCTTGAGTGCGCCCTAGCTATCGATGTAGACAGCGATATCTCTTTCGGATACCGATCTCATCTGCATTAGCTTAGCCGCCCTGAGGACAGCCATAACCTTTGATCTTAAGACACTGCTTCCGTCCGGTAGTCTCATAAGCACTCTTAGTTCTGGGTCTTCTGAGAAGATACCAGAACCTGTGCCTTCCTCTGTTTTTGAGCCTAATTATTGCATTTTTTTTTTCCAGTCCTACCTCTCCGGATACATTATATTGTACGGGATATCGAAGTCGACCAAGGAAGGAATTCCATTCGTTAGGATTGGATTGGCTCTCAGTAGCTCCGTTAGGACCGTTCCATGTCCGAAACTACTGCTCTTAAAGTAACCCAGACTACGTTTTTTGATCTGCAAATCAAGCGGTGTTAGCTGCAAAAAGGTGTCCAATGCTGCCGTAGGGATGGTACGGGGCGCACCTGTAGTGGCTATGGAAGCCGGTCTTTGAACCGCCGCTAATTTCTCGTACATCGTCTTCTTGTTTGTTGCTTTCCACCATACTAGTGCGCCATGTGTAAGTATGGGTCTTACCACCACCGTATACAACCAGTGCATCATAGCAGGTTTTAAGCCCCAAATTGTTCCCACTATTCTGTTAGAGATAAAAGGAGCATTATATGCCTTTTTGGTTCTTTCCGCCCCCACAAAACTGATCTTGTCCTCTTTTCCAGGAAATATAAAGTTCCAATCGTAGAGCCTCTCTCAATAAACGGTACAAGTTTAGTCCTTGCCGATGCAGCAAAATATTTGGACCTCGTTTTTGGCAGGAGACTAAACTGGAAACGTAACCTTCAAGAAGGAGCCAAGAAAGCCACAGTAGTTCTATTTTCTTCCTAAAAAGCCATTGGGAACAAATGGGGCCTTCAACCTCGCATTACCCACTGGCTATACCTTCCGTTTGTAAGACCGATACTCACATACGTGATGGTTGTCTGGTGAACGACCTTGCAGTCAACTGCAGCAAATTAATCAAAGTCCAAAGGACAGGATGTCTGTGCATAGGGGGAGCTTTACCTACGCGACACTGGATATTTTGTTTTACTTGACACTCGTCGACATTTTCAGAACGCAAGTGGGTGCCAAAGCAGCTGTCCGCCTTAATACATTAGCATTCCTCACAGAGAACGTCGATTACACTATATCCGAGCATTGGTTTGACAAACACTTCCATGTAAGCTTCCCCTCTAGATCCTTCTGGAAGGAAGATCGTTTTATGGAGGACAAGTCAATCAACTTGTACACAGATGGATATAAAACCGATAACGAGGTTGGTGGCGGTGTTTTCTCAGATAAGCTATTTTAGATCTAAGTCTTCCAAATCACTGTAGCGTGTTCCAGGCGGAAATTTTAGCGATTAGAGAAGCTCTGTCCTGGCTGAAGAAAAACGTGATACCTACAAAGGATATCTGCATCTTTTCGGATAGTCAGGACGCTATCAAGTCCCTGGACTCAGTCTCATTAAATTCTAGAGCCTAATACTAATACTAACGAAAGAACAGACCTTAGGTGGACGGTTGGATCAACATGTCTACCAACTAAACAGGTCTGACTGAACCTGGATATGAATCGCTCTAAGAGTTTGATCCTAGGAAACATCTCAGCGCCATCATAGGTGTCATGACTGGATATAGGAAACCATGCAATAAGGCTTGGCGCTTTTGCAAACGATTTCGGCACAAACTGCATGGCCGAGGAGGAAGAGGAGATAATCCTCCACCTACTCTGTACATGACCAGCTCTCTTCCTTACTTAAACGATCTAAAGAATATAGACGTAAACAGTCTCCTACGCTTCATCATAAGCTCAAATCGGTTCCATGAGTAAAATGAACATAGATCCACGTGGCATCACAATGGGCCAATAGGCCTAAGTGGGTTGGTTTTTCCCTACTTTTACCTACCTACTTACCTACCTTGGTAGATTGAGCTGAAACGATGGACGCAGTACCAAAACAGCTCAACACTTTCAGTTAGACCCCATGCAAATGGACCAGTAGTAGATCAACGCTCCGGAGGCCCACTCTGAAGAATAACCACCTAGGAGATAGATCAAAAGAATGAGAAAGTGCAAATTTAGTCAAAGTCTCAAGTCTGAAAGCCAATACTCCTCCAGTAGCGATGGTAAGCAAAAATAGATAGGCGAATGTCACGCCAATTAAAACCAATCAAACTCTCGAAGTTGGAGTTGCCTTCTTTTCTTCTGTCTCGGGAAGGGCCAAGAGGTAATCGTAGAAGGCTTCATTTACTCCCTCGTTTGATGGTTCTTCTCCCGAAATATGCTCGTATGAGGCCATGAAACCGGTGCCGCTATTATCATAGTTAAGACTGTAATTTCAATGGACGAAAATCGGTTGAAGCAGTCACAATCACCGCAAACGTTGCCCGGATTAAAACAGTATCATCGGACCATAATTCTTTCGAAATGTGGAAGGAGACACCGTTACCGTCAATTGTCTCAGGTATAGAGTGATGTTAACCGACTTTCTGTGGTCAAAGCTCGACATCGATATATCCGAGCTGTGGTTCCAACAAGACGGCACTACATGCCGTACAAGCAACGCAAGGCTCGAAGTTGTGAAGGAGAATTTTGGCCACTAGGTCATCCTATCAATTGGCCGCCGCGATCATGCAATTTGACACCACTCGATAATTTTTTGTGGGGCTACGTCAAGTCCTTAGTCTACGCTAGCAAGCCAACCACTTCGGACGAGCTCGAGGCCAACATTCGACACGCTATGGCTGGAATAACGCAGCACATATTGGACCGAGTCATCAAAAATTGGACCGACCGCTTGAAGCACTGCCAGCGAAGCCGAGGCGGCCATTTGAATGACATGCTATTCCAGATATAATGGCACGTTGTCCTATTTAAATTTTTTTTCCTATCGTTCTTATCTGGTCACTCAGAAAGATGAACATTTCGAAAAGATGAACAAGCGCTGTATTTTATTCGTCCATCTATCCGAGATTCTATGTACCAATACCCGCGTTTATTTTCCCCGATGGGTGTCTTGTTAAAAGGACAATCTCATGTTTTTGTTTTCCATTTGCAGGATTCGGCCTCTTTAATTCTCTGAGAAGCCCAAGCCTTTCAACTTTGCCCGTCAAAATTGCATAAAATGCTTGAAATATCCGCCAGTTTACAGTAGGGCCCCACCAGGCATAACTCTTTCCAAAATCACTTTGCATACTCTCAGGATTATCTCAAATTTGAAAGCTTTCGTGTGCCACCCGGCTGAGTGAGATACATTTCGTTGTTCAATCGATCGATGGCCTATGAAGTAAGGTGTTCATTTAATGGATGCAGTACTCTTACATAATGAAGTTAATTGAACATGTGGTGAACTCATATCTATATATGTTCTTACTTCGAGTCGTAAAGCATCTGCTGGATTGCAGTTTTGACCTAAAAAACGCTCCTCTGAAACTTCTCGTGCCCAAGCACGTTTCTTCTTAACGCGACTTTTTTCATTCATCTAAACAGCATCTGTTTCCAGTTTTTCTGAGAGAACACAAAGAAAGCTAATCGTCCGGATGTTAATTATCGTTTCGTCATAACCGGGCACGATAATTCTGCCAACGCCAACGACACTTTACCTTCTTCCAACAGCATTTAGTCTTAGATAACGCAAACAACATTTGCAAGGGGCTTTGCTTTGTTTTGGTTTAGTCCCTACTCCTTCTCTAGTATTCGCCACTGCACTGTTGCTAAATGAATGCATCTCAGAAAAAAGCTCCAACGCGCCTACCACACTACACCCTCACACTTGAAAATCGCGGTACAAACGAAAAGTATCTACAACACATAGAAAGTCGTATCTAAAGCTTTTCATGTGTGCGCGATGCGAACCACAGTCCGCCGAACGACTATGCCATGTTTAAACGTGCTGCACGATCAGTTTGAGTTCGTGTATCGCAAAGATAGGTGCTGTTCGGAGTTCCCGAGTCTTACAAAAAAGCAAACAATTTTGTGAAAAGTTAAAAAGTCAATCTGATTAATCGAAAGTCAACTGACAGACAATTGAAAGCGTCTTTTTGCCGTTGTGTTTTGAAATTATATTCTGCTTAACAGTGCAGTATCTGGATACAAAGAAAAATTAACTGAAACACCCCAACCTAACCAAACAAACCATGTCTTTGTTCGTGAATTTTCTATGCGGCGCGACGGTGCTACTGTTGGCCGGTATCGAGTGTTCCATTGGTGCACGTATTTTAGCCATCTTTCCCGTTCCTCTGCGCGATCATCAGATCGTTTTTCGACCCCTGATCGAGTCACTAGTGAAACGTGGTCATAGTTTAACCATCGTTACGACAGATCCGGAAAATTTCGTCCATCTAACTGCGGCCCCATCCGCAGAACAAGTGGATTTGATTGATCTTAGCTTTGCCCATCGGTTGAATGTGCTGAACAAGTTGAAGAATCACGAGAACATGATGAGTGGATCGGATATGTTGCGGACAGTTTTCCATGTTATGCGCACTGTAGCCGAGGCCGAGTTGAAGTCTGCCCAAATGCAGAGATTACTTGTTTCGAGTGGTAGTTGTGAGGACGAGTATGATGCCGTAATGGTCGACTGGTCAGGACCAGCATTAATGAATGCCTTTGCGCATAAATTTAGAGCACCTCTAATCGGTGTTACCCCTGGCGGTGCATACATCACTTCCCATGAAGTCATCGGTAATCCCAACCATCCTGTCGCCTTTCCAAGTATCTTCATGCCGTTCAGTGAGGATCTATCGTTGTTTCAGCGTGTTGCCAGCACCGTGTTCACATTCAAATACAGGTGAGTACCTTTTGCGGTGATTCATGTTGAGCAAAACCGATTTCACCAGCACTTTTCTCTCCACCATTCTTTGATTTACACTTTCGCACAATTTTTTTTTCTTCTTCTTTCAGTTTTATCTTTAGCTTTACTCGGATTTTTAATCCAAAAGTTTCACTTATAGCGGGCCTTTGATCTATTGATGAATGAGTACGTTCAACAAACTGAAATTCTTGTCAGTTTTACGGATCCTACATCTAAATAGGTGTACAGAGGAGTGCACGAGTATTTAGATTATTTTTGGAAGAATACTCGTATCCGAATGACAAGGTTTCTGCATGTTTGTAAACAGATTTTTGTATCTTTTTTTTTTGCCTGGGTTATAAAGTTGTAATTGAATGGGAAATTGAAATGGAAAATCACCGGAAGGTCGGTTGCGCAATGAAGCGAGCAGCATGTCCGTATGATGTGTGTTCTCGTAATTTTTTTTTATGAGTTTACTAATTCGGGACACATGAACAGTGACACATACGTATGAGTGGGTTTGTCTAGTTCAAGTGATAGACCATAAGGCAAACTCATGATCCAGATTTGGTGGCCTCTAAGCAGTTCTATTGTTGGCTTTTGATGGATTGAGGTGCGACCATGCGTGGGCCATGTGCCGCCCACATGAAAGTTGAGTTGAGATTTTGAGACTGTGAGCATTGGACGGGGCAACCTTGATAAGAACTAAATCTTTTGAGAGTTTGGTCAGGGATCGACACCAGCCAGTGGATGTGCTCGGTGGTTCTTCAAGTCAAAACGATGTCCAAAATGTTTCGAAAACTATGTCGGATAGTTGGTTTTGATCTTAAAGGGTATGCGGGTATCGAAAGCCAACGCATTTTGTCAGTGTAAGCTTTTGAATCCTTACCTATAAGACAGTCCGCAGTGATGGCACCAATTGTAGTCCTGGTGTGCCGTCTGTTGCCAGAGATCAGACTCTTGTCCACCTGAGGTTTGCTCTTTCCGTGGTCTCTGGCTTTAACATGAGTGTCCACGTAGCAATCGGTGTGCTTAAGCTAAAATAGCCGTGTTTGGGATGTTAATCGGTCTTACAGTGTCGTTATATTATCTACTGCTTCACTTGCATCTCTTTTCAGATTCGTGGGTGCAACACGATGGCTTAGAACCGCTCAGGGTCAAAACGACAACCAATACGAGACTGAAAGCGGAAACCAGAACTAAGAACCGCAATCAAATTCCCATCCGGGCCTCACACTGAGTCTGCACAGCCCTAACCTAACGCAAACAAAACCCAAAGTGATTTGGAGGATGTTTATTGATTCCCCACTTTTGGTTGAGGTCCCTTTCCACTTGTGTGCGCCATCTAAGGCGAGGCCTTCATCTATTGCGTTGTCCTCCGGATTAGAGTCAAAGATTCTGCGGGCTGGAGTGTTGGTATTCATTCGCTCTACATGTTCTAGCCATCTCAAACGCACAATGCGCAGTCTTCTGATCATGTTAATGTCGCTGTACAGCTCGTAGAGTTCATCCTTGAATCGTCTCCTCCAGAACCCGTCAACGCATACGGGACCGAATATCTTACGAAAAATTTTTCTCTCAAAGCGACCAAGGATGTCTTCATCCGCTTTAGAAAGGGTCCATACTTCGGAACCATAGAGCAGGACTACGATTACAAGGGTCTTATACAGAGTTCCCTTCGTTGTTCGGGAGAGGGCCTTACTACACAGTCGCCTTCTCAGCCCAAAGAAACAGCGATTGACATGCCCTTTTCAGATGAGATAGCAGAGCCGAGGTAGACAAAGTCCATTACTACCTCAAAGTTATAGCTGCCGATTGTGATATTCTGGCCGATTCGTCGATGTTGGGTGTCCCTTCTTGTTGACAGCATATACCTTGTTTTGCCCTCGTTTATTGCTAGACCCATTTTTGCCGCTGTGACAGTTTGCTGTGTTCAACTAATAATATCAATATCGTGGGCGTATGCAAGCAATTGAGCAGACTTTTGAAAGACCGTATCACATATGTTGGCTTGTGAGTTTTGCACAATTCTTTCAAGACTGATGTTGAAGAAGTCACATGACAGAGCGTGACCTTGCCTAAATTCTTTTTTGACATCAAAGATCTCAGTTAGGTCGTTACCGACCTTGATGCAGCAGCGAGCTTTCTCCATCGTCATCCTGGAAAAGCGGACGAGTTTGGCAGGTATGCCAAAACTAGACACGGCTCTGTATAGCTCATCTGTGTAGATGCCGTCATATGCGGCTTTAAAATCGATAAAAAAGTGGTGAGTATCGATCTGAATATTTGGTCAATTGTGGACTTACCGGGCCTAAGACCGCACTGAATGGGTCCAGCCCGATGGCTTCAGGCGCTTGCGCAATACGGCAGACAAGATCTTATATGCGACGTTTAGGAGACTGATACCTCTATAGTTGCCGCAGCTTAGAGGGTCTCCTTTCTTGTGTACCGGGCAAAGGAAGCTGAGCTTCCATTCATCAGGCATACATTCATCCGATCAAATCTTGAAAATAAGTTGCCGTAACTTGTCGCGCTTCTCATGCTCTTTCTTTTTTCTCCGGAGAATCCGATGTAATTCCCTCCTCTTTTGCTCGTACAGCACACGAGCCGCTTTCGTTCTTTTGTGCAGCGCCGCTTTGTAGGGATGTTGTTTTGCTGCATGCGCTTGCCGGCACTCTTCATCAAACCAGGGGTTTCGTGATGGTGGCCGGATGAAACTCAGTACGTCAGTTGCGGCATTCTTGATGGCTTCTCGACATCTAACCTACTGGTCTTCAGCAGTTGATGCTGGCTGCAAAGGAATTCTCGATAGGTCGAGGGATACGCGATCCGCAAAGCTTCTGGCGGCTTGTTGCAATTGCAACCGTTCAACGTTAAGTCTTCTCATAGTATTTCCCCATTGTTGTGGCGTCTGAGATATCCGTAGACGCATCTTGGCTGCAACTAGGTAGTGGTCTGAGCCTATGTTGGCCGCTCGGAATGCTCGGACATCTAAAATACTTAAGGAGTGCCTTATATCGATCGCAAGATGACCAATCTGGTTGACAGTTTGCTGATCTGGTGTCTGGCATGTTCCCTTGTGAATATTGAGGTGGGGAAACCATGTGCTTGCTATAGGAACGTTACGTCCCACAGCGAAATTCGTTTGCCTAAGTCCGTTTCCAAACGTGGTGTCGTATTGGCTATGTCTTCCGATTGTGCTACCAAATATGTCCTCCTTTCCAATTTTGGCATTAAAGTCACCAAGGACGATTTTAACGTCATACATCGGACATTGCTCGTAGGTTTTGTCGAGAATCTCGTAGAAACTTTCTTTGGTAGCATCGTCCTTTTCCTCTGTTGGGACGTGAACGATTATAAGACTGATGTTAGCGAATTTACCTTTGATACGGATTCTTATAAGGCGTTCACTTACGTATCGAAAGCTCAAGATTTCTTGCCTAAGTCTGCCACTTACAACAATTCCGCATCCAATTAGACGGTGCTTACATTCCCTATAGCATTTCACCTTTATTTTGCTCGGCACATCCCACCGCACTTCCTGTATGACGGTGATATCAGCTTTAAAGCAGTCTAGGGCCTCCGCTAATTGTTCAGCTGCACGCGATCTGCTCAATGTCCGAACATTCCGCGTGTAGATCCGAAAGTCGTTTTCCTTTGTTCGTTTTTTAGGGTGGCCAACAGTGAATCCGTCCTTATCCGAGGCTATTGGTCGCTTCGTAACAATAAATTTTTTACATGGCTGGGCAGTTAACCTCACGCACAACAGGGGCCGAACAAAATTCCGGAGCCAGTAAACCGCTTCGGGATTTTAGTACCGCCGTTGGCACTTATTAAGCGCCCATCCGCCACCAACTCTTTTCCAACTGAGTGTTGGAGATCCCTATAGACCTGGTGTGCAAGTACGTTGAAGCAGCTCATAGATAGCACTAGTTCGACCTAACTAAAACAGTGGACTCTACTGTTGACTCCATCCGATGAATTCGTCCGCTGCTGCCCGGAAACTAGAGCAAGTTCTTGTCATGGATTGGCCTCTTTCATAAATGAAATAACCAGACCTAAACCGGGTTAGTGCATAGATCACATTTATGGTCCTCTCCTCTCAGTTCCTGTGAGAAATGTGGAGATCACTGATCATAATAACACGGGTTTGATGGTCGACTTGATAATGAAAATCGATTTTGGCGACACTATTGAGCTAAAATGAGTGTACCATCATTTAGTATGACCTCTTGTAGCCCGTTCCCCAGGAAAACCCATTGTTTCGATTGTTCTTTGGTCTCTGTTGTGTACCAATGAATCCATGTCTCATCGACGGTCACGAAACGACGCAGAAACTCCTCCGGATTGCGATTAAACAGAGCCAAGCACGTCTTTGAAGTGGTCTCACGATTGCGCTTGTTTTCCAGGGCACAAAATCTCGTGCAGGATATGGCTAACGCGTTAAGTTAAGATGCCTGCTATCTCAGCCAATCCGCGAATTTTCACTCGGCGGTCCTCCAATACGAGATCATGGCTTCCTCTTTGGTAACCACTTTTGGGCCACCTGGGCGCAGTTCATCAAAAACCGACGCACGTGCGGCCACAGCGAAACTCTACGAATCAATGGTAAACGGTTGTACAGGAAGGTGAGTGAGTCCCATATACACTATCGAGAATGGGCTTGATTTCCTCGCAGGTTTTGCCAACCAAAAACAAGATCGGATCACTGAGCGATACTGCTCTTTTTCCATGGTCGCAAAAAACACTAACACGGTGTTTTGAAGTGGGTGTCAAACCAAATTTTGACAGGCGGGCTAAAAGAGGTTCTACTAAATGATGGTACACCTATTTTGGCTCAAAGAGCCCTCGTATTACAACAAAACACGCATCAAAAACTAAAAAAACACTGAAACACAACTGAGACTTCACGTCTGTTCAAACTTGCTACTCAACCAATAAACTGCGACGGAATACAGAAAACCTACTTCGACCCACTTGGATAAACAAAGTGTGCAAGAAACTAACAAGGCGTTAGTTACGTGTATACCCGGGTATGTTGGGTGTTTACCATGGGAGGCTGGATCTGGCACCTTAATTCCCAGTCAAATCAGACAGACGATCTGACTTACACCCTTTCCTAGTGATATCGCTACTTTTGAACAGCTTTGATGGCTCTATTTGAGTGTGACTTTGGTTTTTTTCGGCTCTGGAGGGGTTCTTAAAACGTGTGAGATGTCATCGTTTATTCGTTTGAAAGGCCTATCGATGCCATTATGTGTGGAATATAACATCGTTCAAATGTCCGCCACGGCTTCTCTGGGTGGCGCGCATCCGAAATGTCAAATTTTGCATGACTCTGGAGCATTAATCAGGCTGAATTTGACCGATGGCATAGGTTATGTTGGCTTTGAGGGCGGCTGTCTTATTCGCATAAACCTGCGACTTCAGAAAGCCCCACAAAAAAAAGTCTAGCGGGGTCAAATCGCACAATATCGGTGGCCAGTTCACATCACCTCCACGTGAGATGACCATGGCCTCGAATCGCTCGTGCAGAATTTCCAATGTGGCGTGAGCTGTATGGCACGTAGCGCCGTCCTGTTGAAACCACATGTCGTTGCTGTCCATATCATCCAATTCAGACCAAAAGAAGTTGGTAATCATCGACCTATAGCGCTCGCCGTTGACGATTATGGCCTGGCCAACGTCGTTCTCAATTAAATATGGACCGATGACGCCGCCAGCCCAAAATCCACACCAAACAGTGACTGGACGCTCTTAGATCTCATGTGGATTGGTATTGTCCCAAATTCGACAATTTTCATCCAGAAATGGGCCTCATCGCAGAAGATGATTTTTCCTAGAGTCAGTTTCCAACTGCTTCAGAGCCCATCCAGCGAACACACGTCGTTGTCTATGGTCGTTTGCCATTAGCTCCTTGGTTAGTTGCATTTTTTATGGGTGCAACCCCAAGTCACGATGCAAAATTCGCCAAGTTGTGGTCTGCGAAAGGCCGAGTTCTTGTGAGCGACGCGAAATCATATGCCTCGGATTGTCCTGCACACTCTCACTGACAGCGGCGATGTTTTCGGCAGATCTTGCGTTTCGTCGGCGTACGGATGTTGGTTTATCGTTTACTGAACCAGTGGACTCAAATTTATCTACCACACTGCGAATAGTCGTCTCGGTAGGACGATTATGGCGACCGTAAAATGGGAGAAGCGCTCGGAAGATACCCGAACAGAACACCCATTTTGATAAAACATGTCCGTCCATGGCGTAGCTTCAACAATATGGCCGCTATCAACTGTCAAAATCCCTATTAGAAGACCCTGTATAATGAACTAAAGTTTTCTTTTAAAAGGATCTCTATATGCCATTATCCAGATTTGCGGTTTTCATGGACAGAGTGACAAGTTTTTGTCACTACAATATCTCAACCAAACTCCATAGTTTGGAATTTGATTGCCTCTAACTTAGGCACTACCTTGAACGAGTGATAAAAGTTCAGCATTTTGTCTTTTACATTATTCAAATAGTGACACAAAAATGAACGCTTATCATTCAATTCTGTCACTATTTAATGTTTGTAAAGACGAGTGATAGGGTGACTTGATAACACTGTTCGCTTTGTAAATAATCTGATAAATATGTAATATTTGTCGTTATTCGTGGAAAGATCAAACAAACTTGCTTGCAACTCACAAAAGAAAGCCCTGAATTGTACACTCAAACGTACACCGAAAGTCAGTCGTCATTTTTAATCTTTTTGTGAAATTCTTAAAACCCTTTGTCAAAACGAACTGCTCTACAATGCATTTTGCAGTTCTTTTTGGCTCTTTAACAGATTATGACTCATCTCCCACTGCATTGTGCTCCACTGAACATCTATTTTACTTGCTGCCCTCTTACATTGAATATTCCAACCCTCATCTGAGTTATGACTCACCCATTGACTTGACATTTCTGCACTCCCACTATCCGTATCTGCATTGCTATTGAGTTATATAATTTTGTAGTTCTCTGTTCCAAAGTTCAATGCACAAAGCACAAAAATAAACAGTTCTTATCGGATATGTTCGTTCGCTTGTTCCTAAAAAGATATGTTCGAGTGTGACATGAACACTCGGATGTGTGGTGTTGTTCTGCACGAACATGTCAAAAAAATTCTGTGTGCCATTGCTGTCAAAAAAAGAAGAAGAACCGAATGGAAATGAAATTCGTTTTCCATTGAACTTGACATCTATGAGCTAGCTGTGCAATTAATTGTTATCGTATCCGCGATATGGATTGCTTTGTTTTATTGCGATAAGTAGTCAATAACCCGTTCATTAGATTGGACTGTTCGACTTAAATGAGCAATAAAAAATTGGAGCAGCTACAATAAAAATGTTAATCGTATCTCGTTGTTGAAGTTTCGTAGGATATTGTAGCTCCTCGTGTTAGGTAAAACGTCAGGTTTCAAACCGCAGGGTGAAAAGTCCAATTAGATAGCAATTTGTTTAAACATTTCTGTGGAAGATAAGACTCTTGAGGTAAAAGTCCAATCAAGAGTTCTTCATATTTGTTATGCGTATTTGAATTCTGCAGCCAATAAGGAAGCACTTGAGACCGTGGAGTTTTTATTTATGGCTATGAGATGGATGTGGTGACGTGATTTTATGCATCACTTCGGCAACATTACGTTCCTGGGGTGGATATGTCGGGGAGGCATTAACAGTTTTACGAGCACATATGCCCAATATCTCATTTATCTTGATTGAAACTAGCACGGTGTTTTGTGAGCTAAAACAAAGAAATCGTCTAGTGAACTCAAACACTTTATTGCTGTGTGTCATATTTCATTATCAACAGTCAAATTGTTATCACAGCACCATCGTAAACCTTTGATTTATGATTCAAAGTTCATGACGAAATTGAGGGTTTCGAAATTTATCAAATAATCAGGTTCTTCCCTTATCTTGCGGCAAGACTAACACTGATCAAAGGTCTTCATAATGGGCTAGCAAAATGTTTTATGGCACGTAACTGTCGTTTAAATAAGAGAAAGGCCATATCAAGGCATCACCCCTAAGGAAGAATTTCAAAGAAGGAAACTGCGGAAATGAGTCGCGGGTAAAGAATCCTATCGTTTACTAGATATTTCACTCTATCTAGTAACCTCCTTGGGAATGAAAAAAAATTTTTTTTAAATGTTTTTTTTTTATATTATTCAATATAGTCCCCTTTTAATTTTATACACTTATTTCAGCGATTTTCCAACTTCTTGATCCCGTCCGAAAAGTAATTTTCCGGAAGGCCTGCAAAATACTCCTCCGTGGCGTCGGTGATTTATTCGCGTCAGCTGTTCGAGGGATCCAAATCCAGTTACCAATCGACACCAAAAATCCGCCCGATTATGCATCAGCAAGTCCAAACACTCTTTCGAAGTGCTGTCGCAGGATAACTTTTTCATATGCAGAATATTGCCCAAAATATGGCGTGTGCGCTCAGTACAAAATTTGTGGTATCTGCTAGCTCGCGCACCTTCATTTTCCGGTCAGCCAACACCATTTCATGTATTTTTTTGACATTGTCCTCTGTAACCGCATCGGAGGGCCTGTCGCTGCGGACTTGATCGGTAGTGGACTTGCGGCCACCACGAAACTCTCGAAACCAATATTTGACGGTGTAATCTGACGGAGCATTAGCCCCATAATATTTATCCGACTTTTCTTTAGTTTCCTTCGCCGTTTTGCCTCTCAAAAACTAATGTTTTATGAGAGAAGAAAAATCCTTTTTGTGCATACTCAACATGATGCCAAACACGTCAACAACAATCAGCTGTCAAAACAAAATTAAAGACAGTATCGCACTGAAATTTGGCATGTCTGCCTAAATATGAACGGACTTCAAGGCACCATAACCTTCTTTGTAGTAGCAGCGCATTCTGCCGGTCAAGGAGGTCACTTTTCACTCCATCTAGTAAATAGAAATCTGCTTGCAGAAACTGCAATTCTAAAACATCTGCATGGGAAAGTTCTTACTTTAGATTAGGTAAAAGTGGCTGTTGGAAACACCAACCCACTTAGGCATATGGGGATGGGGATGTCATGTGGACCTGTGATGCTCCTACTTTTGGAACCAATTTGAGCTTATGAAGACGCATAGGGGACTGTTTACGTCTATATTCTTTAGATCATTTAGGTCATTGTAGAAGAAAGCTCCACCTCCAGAATAGGTGGAGGATTATGTCCTCTTCCTTCTCGGCCATGCAGTTTGTGCAGAAATCGTTTGCAAAAGCGCCAAGCCTTCTTGCATGCTTGCCTATGAGGCAGTGTCCAGTGATGACACCTATGATGGCGCTGAGATTTTTCCTAAGATCAAACTCTTAGAGCGATTCATATCCAGGTTTAGCTAGATCTGTTTGGTCGCTAGACTTGTTGACCCAACAGTCCACCTCAGGACTGTTCTTTTATTAGCATCCAGCTTTAATATTAATTTGCACGTAGCGATTGGTATACCTATGCTAGCCTTCTCCGGTAGAGTTCGTAGAGTGGTTCCAAGGTGAAGGTTGCCATCTCCATAAGAGATCATCGGCATCCAATAAGGTTTTGGAATTTAATGGGACTGGGTCAACGGACTTGATAGCGTCCTGACTATCCGAAAAGATGCGGATATCCTATGCAGATTTCACGTTTTTCTTCAGCCAGAACAGAGCTTCTTTAATCGCTAAAATTTCCGCCTGGAACACTCTATAGTGATTTGGAAGACGGAAGGAGAGGCTTAGATTTAGCTTATCTAACGTAGAGCTACGCTTATGCATAGACATGCTGTTTTTGAGACTGTGCTTAGCTTGCTGCAGTTCACTGCATTGTCTGAGGCTGTCCACCAGACAACCACCGCGTAATGAGTATCGGTCTTACGACTTAGATTTATAGCCACTGGGTTATGCGAGGCTGAGGGCCTCATTTGTTCGTAACGGTTTTTTAGAAAGAAAATAGAGCTACTGTTGCTTTCTTGGCTCTTTCTTGAATGTTAGGTTTCCAGTTTAGTCTCCTGCCAAAAATGAGGCCCGAAATATTTTGCTGTATCGAAAAAGACTTAACTGGTACCGTTTATTGAGGAAGGGTCTATGATTGGAATTTTATATTTCTTGGAAAGGAGGACAAGATCAGTTTTATGGGGGTTTATTCCCAATTCACGTTGATCTGCCCAACGAGTTAATATGTTAGGATTTAGCTGAAGGAGTTCCTTAATGGTATTAAGATGCTTATCTGATGCGGCTGTAGCAACGGCATCAGCATAGGCTACCCTGCTACCAGCCGCTTCCAGGAATATCAGCAGTTCATTAACCACTAAGTTCCAGAGAAGGGGAGAAAGGACACCGAATTGCGGCGTACCATTGCTGACACATCTTTAGCAGAAGCCCCAACCAGTTTGGAGTTGATTATCCTTTTAGCATAAGACTGATCAACTCCCCAAGTGAGTCGTCTACCTGCAGAGTTGACAGCGCAGTCGTGATGTCGGATGTGTCGACGTCGTTACAGGCGCCCTCTATGTCCAGAAAAGCGACCATTATGTACTCTCTATATTGTAGCGACAGTTCGATGTGGCTAGTCAGTGAATGAATTGCCGTTTCCGCCGACTTTCCTTTATAGTAGGCATGTTGAGGCGTTGCCAAAAGTCATTGATCAGTTTTTGTTCGTATAGCATACCAATCAGTCGTTCTAGAGTTTGCAGAAGGAAACTTGATGGACTTATAAGTCTGAAGTCCTTTGGGAATGAAACTACATTCACTTCTCTGCAGTTCTACACAGCTCCTCATGATATTCTCTATGGCAGGCAGGCTAATATCTGAGGACCTTTGCAGCTCGGTACTATATCGTCCGGACCAGCAGACTTGAAGCTATGCAGCGTGCAAAGCAGCTTGTCTCTTGTAAAGAGACCGTGAATTTTGGTCACGGTTGCAGTAGTCCTGTTTGAGTTGCCACTGGCCGCGAATAGGGAGCTACCTGGAAAGTGAGTGTCAAGTAGCAGATTTAGCGATTTATTACTTGAGGTCGTCTAAGAGCCATCGGTTTTTTTCAAACAGCTAGGCAGCGTAGAGGGGATTTTTCTTAGCATCAGACGTTTTGTCACAGCATGACATCCAGGATTGTCGCTTTGCTTTCAGTTTGCTCAGTTCTTTTTATATATTTTGAGGGATTCTTTGTTTGAGTCCCAGTCAACGGGGGTTGAAGAGAACGGATTCACCGACATGCTTTAAGGGGGAGGTCAGCAAGTCTTTTAATGCACTTTCTAAACTCAGAACAAACCAAAAGCTAGATGAAGCTGTTCAGAACATGAACGGTACCATCACTAGGTGCTTTGAACAGGTATGTTCAGATAGGAAACAATTATGTAGGTCACTTGTTCCGTGGTGGAAGGCGGATTTCCAGTGAAGGAAATCAGAAGTTTTCTAAACAAGCTCCTATTAATGAAACTCCAAGTGAGCTGAGTTACACAACACGCTGCAGATGGTATCTTACATCGATTTAGACGAAGGATGAGGCCATTCAATGCAAAATCGACTTCTCTGTGGAAAAGAATTATTTCGATCAGATTCTGGGCCAGAAAAGAAATGTAGACGGGTCTTCTCGGATGGCTCCAAAACCGATTTAAGATGCAGTGCTTGTTGTTGGAGGGCGACAACGTTCAATTTAATCTCCAAATAGAGATACACGCAACCCTGATGGTAATGTGTTGGCTTCTATAGCGACAACCAAATTGTAGTTCAAGCTAATTCCAGAATCCAAAATTTCACTGGATGCAGTCGACAGACTGAGTTGTTTGAATCTTGTTTGTGCCAGTTCACAATGTGATCTTGGGAAATGGAATCGACGGTGAACCAGCTAGGCAAGGCTCAAAGAAAAATGTCCCAGGACCGAAATGGCAAGAGCGCAATGAGAGAAGAATAGTGAGACTAATTTGTAGCCAGGCCGCTTCAGATCAGAGGGATCAGAGAGATGTAGGACGAGTCTATCTGCGTTCCACTAAGTGCTAAAATAGCTGGTCTGTATTTACAGACATCGACATATGCAGAAGAGTGATTACTTTTTAGCCCGCAAAACAGATGTTCGGTGTCACATATATATTACCTCATAATTCGTAGATGTTTCAGGATTTTTGCATTCAAACCTTAGCTACAACGAGTCATGGATTCAATAGGAACATTTGTCTGGAAGACTTAATTGCACGGGATGCCCATACATCCATGGGAGCAAGGATACGCCCTGCCATCGTTCACCTACATTAAATGTATAATACCAAAGCAGCATTTGTGTTGGAGCTGCAAGTTCCATCTGTAGTATGGGTCGAGACCGATCTAAAACCCCTTGCTAATTTTAGAGTCACAGCACACAGTACAATACCACCTTAATCAAAAAGTTCCCGGAATTTATTCAGAAAATTAAAAATACAAGTTTATTCATCTAAATCTATATTAACCCCTTCAAAGTTATCCCCATCGACTGCAACACACTTACGCCAGCGCTTGATCCAGTCCTCGAATCATTTTTTATATTCGGTATGTCCATCAGTGCTTCCTGCGATTTTTCCATTACCTTCCTCTCGGCTGCTGAAACGCGTTCCCCGTAGTGTGGTTTTTTAACTCGATTGAACAGAAAGAAGTCACAGGGAGCCAAATCAGGTCTATTCGGTGGCTGTTGGATGGTATTTATTGCATTTTTCGTCAAAAAATTACGAATAATGATGGCACTGTGCGACGGTGCGTTATCATGGTGCAAAATCCACGAGTTTTCTGCGAACAATTCTGGTCTCTTTCGGCGAATTGCTTCACGCAAACGTCTCATAACGCCCAAATAATACTCTTTGTTTACTGTCTGGCCTTCTGGCAAATATTTATGATGCACTACACCGTTGTAATCTATGAAAACCGTGAGCATTGCCTTCTTTTTTGACTGAAAACGACGTGGTTTTTTTGATCTCGGCTCATTTGGTGAACGCAATTCACTTGCCTGATGTCTGGATTGCGCGTTGTACTCATAAACCCACGTCTCGTCTCCAGTAATGATCCTTTTGATGAATCATCTCAACACGATCTCTTTTTTGCATGAAATTGAGGTCTTTTGGCACCAACTTTGCTGCTACTCGACGGAAACCCAAATCATTAACCAAAATGTCTTGGACGGATCCATAGGCAATGTTCAAGTCCTCCGCTATCTCTCTGATGGTTAATTTTGCGGTTATTGACCAACATTTCTCTTACTCGTACTTCATCAATGTTTTCGTCGGTTTTGGATGTCGATGGTCTGCCACTGCGTTCATCATCTTCGATTGACTCACGACCACTTTGGTACCGCTCGTGCCACTGGTAAACGACCGTTTTCTTTAGAGAATCGTTGCCGAAACACTTTTCCAACATTTCCAACGTTCGCGCACCATTAAATCCGTTGTTTACGCAAAATTGAATGCGAGTACAAGTTCGTTGTTGCAAATTGAAATCCATTTCTAAAATTGTAAAAAATCGCCAACACACACAAGTATACTTAGATGTACTCTTGACTACGTAACTTTTGCAAATGTCAAGCTAAGATTTAGAGGGAATGTCAACAACAGATTTACCAACTTTACAAAAAAAACAAAACAGATTCGGGAACTTTTTGATCAAGGTGGTATGCTACTCTACAATAGGTCTAGAACACTTATGATGAGTTGGGTTGAAATAACAGCCACCATGAAGCTCCCACAAGGGGCCTACGTCAACCAGTCAGGCCTAGACGTAGATTAGGAGGCTCCTGCCTCCCATGGAGCTGGTCAAATAGCAGCAATTGGGCGGGGGCCCAAACTTTCGCTACAATAGCGGTCGGAGTCAATGGTTTCTCCCCGGAATGTTTGGACATTCACATTATAGAGCTGTGTTTCCGTCGAACCTGTCCTATGCCAGGGGCATTAAATGAGATAATGCGCATCCGGAAGAAGCACTTGTTGGTTTAAAAAAACTAAAAACACTGGAACGCGTGTTAAGTTTTTTGATAGTTCCTAATCAAACTCATGCGTCAGTTAGCGCAATTATAATCAGAGAAGCCCAACTTTGACGGCCAATGAATGGCTGGCTTCAGTAGCCAGTGTCAGGGAGTATCACCGACTAACATCATTCACGCAGTGTCACCATTGATCTGTAGCAGAGTACATATATTCAAGAAGGTACAGTCGTCACGCTCATCCTGCAATGCAAAGTAGAGTCATAGCTACATTCCTGTAGCTTTCGGGAAGATAATTCGTGGACATAGCTTAGAACGAGTAGTAAGATGGGAAGAAAATCGGAACGGGAGATTAGGTATGAAGATTGCGCAAGATCAACATAATTTCAACAAAAATCAGGTGCACATGTGACTCAGCAGGTAGCGATCTCATATCCTCGTCGCGATTTTTGATTACAGCTTATTGTCGCTTACAAGAGATTAATATCCACTGTATTGGGTAAGCGTATCTGCAGTATCTGTAAGTCACTATTGGCCAGAGTTATGTAGATTAGCATTCGAAAATTGAACTAAAGCAAGCTACAAATCGATCCTATTCATATTTTTCCAAGTCTTGGATATGTCAGATGGAGATGGCGAAACAATGTCTTTTGTTTAGGCAATCGTAGATGAGATTAAGGTCAAAATTTTTCAAAATCTAATAGGATTAAACACATTCTCCAAAAAACACAAATTTGAGAGTATAAGTAGATTTAACAATCGAACAGATCTACCTGTCACTTCTTCACTGACAGAACTGCGCCTCATACCATAAGATGTCATCTCAATTTATTATTATTCCCACTAGTGCTCTTCCCTTGATGTTGTGCAACACTCTAAAAAGCTTAATTTTTAATCCCCATATGTCAGCACTCGTATATCTAATTGTCGTTTGTCTTGTGGTTGCAGATAGTGCCGGCAAACTAGAAAAAAAAAAAAACGACAAGTGAGAGTAGTTTGCTCCGTTCAAATGTTTACACTGGCAATGTGTACACTTCTCATAGTCATACTCGTAGCCCGCATCAATTAGTAGTTTGGCTTTGTACACACGACTAACGACCATCTGTAGAAATAAACTCAACAGATACTCGCACACAGTCGTAGATGTGTGAAAATTAAGACGAAAACCTTGTGCTACTTGAAGTTTAAAAAGATGTGTCGCTTGGTTTAGACACACATTTACGATTCAAGAAAAAGTCTTATCATATTCTCAAGAATATTTGAAGAAGCCACAAACGTTCATCCTGTCTCGTGAGTCAAGTGCCGTCAAATGCTGATTCAGTATAAAATCTCCGTTGAGACATCATGCATCAGCTGCTCAAAACCTTCGACTTATGTAGGTGCAGAGCTAATGTGATGCACTAGGTGACGGTCTCGACGGTATTCACCCCGATTCGTGTGACCATCGGCATCGTTATCTGTCCCAGATACCCAAAATCGCTCCAATGTTAGTAGCCGCGGGCGAAAAACATCGACCAGCAGTGCCATTCATCCACTAGATCATAGCTCTAAAGGCCTTCGCTTTTTTCCAATTCCTCAGTCAGATCAAAGGAAATTAATTTCCCTTTCATTTTCAATCATAAAAACGAACGCACGCAACAAAAACATAAACAAACTCCAAGAATAACAACTCCTCCAAGCATGGCCAAATGAACAACACAAACAACTTTTTCTTATATCGTAATACGATATTGCATCTAGAGTCGAATAAATCGACGTTCGCTTCGGGTTTCTTTTGGATTCCGCTGACTCACAGACCCACCATCTAATGCCTCATTAAATTTGCGCGCGTTTTTTCCCACATCGCCTGTAATGATACTGCTACGTCATTCATCGTTATTGCAACAAGTTAAGTGCTTACAAAGTAAATACAAAAAAAAAAAGGGTATGCGGATAACTTTTAGATACAAAGTCAAGTCATAAAAACGTTCACCCTTAGAAGGGGGTGAAAGCGAATCCTTTAACATAATCCCCCCCCAACTTGAGCCATTAAAAGGCTACGCCGCCTGCATTGGCATTGGCGTTGGCGTTGGCGTTGGCGTTGCCGTCGTCGCCGGTTTCAACCGCAGCCAACTTTTGCGCGGAATTAGAGCGAAATTCAAGTCAAGCGCGTGTGACATCATTAAAAAGTTTTTTTTGTTTTGCTTTTTATTTTATTAATTTCGCTTTTTTAATGATGGCGCACGATACGATAAATTTTCCAAGTCGCCGGTTAAAATGCAATTAAGCGAGAGCTGCGATTTTCATTTGCAAAATCGATACTCGGGACAGTGTTTTTGGTGTTTTTTTCTGTTTTTTTTTTTTCTGTAAACTTTTACACGATTACTTTACAAATTACTGAAGCGTGGTGTTGATGTATTCTACATGATGTGCAGGAGTTGAATGTTTTTTGAAAAAAAAAAAAAAAAAACGCCGCATCGAATCGTTCGAATGGCAATTAATTCGCGATTGAATTGGATTTCATTATTAATTGCGAAGAGATGCGCGGAGCAACAAAACATCGATGAAATGCGAAAAGTATCCGTTGATTATGAGTTTAATTTAAAGCGAGGTTATGGTGTGGATCGGACGTCGTGACGATGCGTTAATGAGCGTATAACAAAATGCAGATATTCTAAAATTGGAAGAGGAGGTTTTTTCAAAAAAAAAAAAATTCTAAAAAAAATGAGCTAAGTGCTCGGATGGGCCGAATGGTGTTGGTGTTTTGGGCATGTATACTGGCGCTCTGATGAATCGCAGATTTTCTTGTTTTATATTTAGCTCGTAGGTGGGTAGGGAAGTGGTTTTTGTAAATTTTGTGAAAGTGTGTCGATTCACGGCGGATGTGTCTTCATACCTAGAACCCTGGATAAAGACGGCTGTTCTCTTGTGGTGGAGACCATGTATCCTATCCGCACCTTGCAAGAGTTCATTTCTATTTTATTTTCAAATGAGTGCAGATAGGAAGCGATTTCACTGCGGTTCTGGGTGCACCTGGGCCACCAAAAAACAAGCCTCTCCAGTTAGCTCGGGTTTTAGCTAACTGCTTCTAGTTTCGCAGTCCAAGCCGGTTGAGGTCCCTTTCTATATATGGCGTCATCTAAGGTAAGGTCTTCCTCTACTGTGTTGTGTCTCCGGGTTAGATGCGAAGATTCTGGAGGCTGGAGCATTGGCGTCCATTTGCTTTACATCAGCCAACTCATGCACAGCTCTCTGACTAGGTCGATGTCGTTGTACAGCTCGTATAGTCCGTCGTTGAATCTTTTACTACAAAGCCCGTCACGACTGAGGATATCTTCATCCGCTTTCGATAGAGTCTATGCTTCAGCGTCATAAAGTAGGACTAGGATGATCAAGGCTTGAGTTTTTAGGGATAGGGCCTTACTACTCAATTGCCTTCTTAGGTCAAAGAAACAGCGATTGCCAAGAGCGATCCTTCGTTTTATTTCCCTCTGAGGTGTTGTGGCAGAATTTATGCAGAGCCGAGGCCAACAAAGTCCCTTACTATCTCGAAAATATAGCTCTCGACTGTGACATTCTGTCCAATTCGTCCTCATTTACTGGCGAACACACTGGTGAGAGCCCGCTGAGTTATGTCGATATCATCGGCGTACTCTAGTGGGTCATAGTGTATGACCCTATCGGAGAGTGCCATAGATCTAACAAATGGCGTCGAATGTGAATTCGGTTTTGACATTTGTGAAGCAAACAGAATTTGGAATTTGAGCGAATACGCAATGGAACGCTTTGCTCTTGAAGAACGCGGAATAATAGTCCGATGTTTTTGATGAAAAACTCGTCACTGATTTTGGCGAATTGACGAGAGCTATTAGGTGCGCAATTAGATTACCGCTGTTTTTTTTTGATGAAAATACTACTTTTTCGTGGAAAAATGGTTACAAATGAATCATTCAACTCTATCCCATCTCTCTGGCAGAGCTCGAATTACAAAATTGTTCATCTTTTGAGGCTATCCACGAATCAAGCCATTTTTTGATGTCTGCATATGAGCGGAACACAGACCATGTGTCATCGAACGCAACAAGTAATAATCGGACGGCGCAATATCTGGGAAATATTGCGAGTGGGGTAGGCCTTCCCATTTGAGCGTTTCCAGGTAGGTTTTAACGGGTTTGGCAACGTGAGGCACTTTTTCGTGCCTCTGCTCGTGTTGCGGCCGTTTTTCGTATGCAATCGCTTGGAAATGGCTTGGCAGGTAACTCCTAATGCTGAAGCAAGCTCTTCTTGCATTTGGCACGGATCCTCATCGAGCAATGCCTTCAATTCAGCGTCTGCAAAAGATGTTGGCCTTTCTTCACGCGGACGGTCGTCAACATTAAAATCACCGTCTTTGAAGCGACGGCACGTTGTTTCACTTAGAGCAGCATCTCCGTAAACTTTTTGGAGCTCTCGATGCCGCTCAACCACCGTTTTCTTCGAATGAAAGAAGAAAATCAACACTCTTTCCGAAAATGACGATTATTTGTCACAAAACCAGACATTTTCACACCAAAAGTTGACGCCAAAACAAAATCACTCTTGTGTCAAAACGGTTTGTTTACCATATGTCTAAGCTTGGTTCATGACGTTTTGGATATGTCAAAATCGACCAGCACATACTGCTATTAGAGCTATCAATTGGGCACCTAATATTTCCACTTATGTGGATACATGAACCAACAAAATTTACGGGCCTGGGGCACTGAAAACTCCCGAGCAATGCACGAGGAGGCACTACATCCACTGATTAAGCGGAGGAGGTTTGTTTTTTTAGAAAAGCGCGGACCAAACGGTCACTGTGGATGATTAGCGCTACAGAGTCATGATCAATGAATTGGGACTGGAGGGCATGTGGTTCCAGGAGGATGGAGCACCATCGCATACTGCACGAGCCACAACCGAGATTCTAAAGAAAACGATCTAAAGGGCCTTACATTATGGCCCACCCTGTAGTTGCACAGACTTTTGGAAGATAGTGCCTCTAGTGTTCGCTTGTGAGTTTCGCACAATTCTGTTAAGGATGCTGTTAAAGAAGTCACATGACAGCGCGTCACCTTGTCTGAAACCTTTTTGAAGATCAAAGATCTCGGTCTAGTCGTTACCGATCTTGACGGAGCAGCGAGCATTCTCGATCGTCATTCTGCACAAGTGGACGAGCTTGACTCTATATAGCTTATCTCTATAAATGCTGCCATATGCGGGCTTAAAATCGATGAAAAGATGGCGGGTATCGATTTGGACTTCTTGAGTGTTTTCCAGGAAATCCGGGAGTGTGAAGATTTGTTGGACTGCGGACTTTTCTGCTCTGAAATTGCACTGATAGGGGCCTTGTTGACGAAGGGTTTCAGACGTCCATATAATATGATAGGCAAGTTCTTGTATGCGACGTTGAGGAGACTTAGGACTCTATAGTTGACGCAGTTGAGGGGGTCCTCTTTTTTGTGGATCTGGCATATGGTGCTGAGATTCCATTTATCAGGCATATACTCTTCTAACCAGATCTGAGAAATACCTCGGCCGTAAGCCGTCAAGTCCAGCTGCTTTGTTGGATTTCAGCCTAGATATTGCTATCCTCACGTCATTGTGGCCAGGTGGACGGAAGTTTTGGCTATCGTCGTCTAAGTTGAATAGTCTATTCTGACTGACGGCGGGATATTAGGCTTTGTACCTATTGTTCAGTCTGCAGAAAACGTTTTCCTATATTCTCCGCACCGACTGTGACTCTACTGCAAAGTTTCCTATTTCATTTCTAGAGGCTTCTGTACGGGTCGTTTTGCCATGACACGTTCTGTTTACCTCTTAATATCGCCAATTGCGCGCTTCTCGTTACTCTTATAGTTACGGGTACCGCCACTAGTAGATAAGGAATGCATTTCGCTACGAACTTCATTATTACGCTGCTGGCCGAATTTAAGTTATAGGACATTCAGCAGTTGCTCAACCAATCGCGGCGCAGATCCAGGAGATGAACGCCCCAGTTCTTATTTATTAGATCAAGCTTCAACATTTCAAATATGCTACTGCATTCCTAGATAGGATATAACCGCACGCAGCGTTTAGTTTTTATCTTTAGTTTTAAGCGGAATTGTTAGTTTTAAAAATATTTTTTCAATAAGCTTTAGTAAATCTGACCGGGGTTGACCAGGGCCTCAAATTTTCCTGTTGAAGACAAAACCTCACATAAAATCCGTACAGGGTGTGGGGTATGACGAAAGTGGAAAGACTGGAAAGACCGAGAACTTGTCTTTATATGCCGAGCTCACTATAACCATCTAAACTTGCGCAATTTTTTAACTCAGATATAGTTACGAAATGAACAGAACAGAAAAACTGGTCGTTCCGTCGGGTTATTTCCCCTGTGATTCGTTTCTGCCGTCACCATCGAAGGCTGTAGCCGAACTCATTGAATATTGTAACTCCAGGGAGATGGGACTTAGCATATGCTGCGATGCAAACGCTCAGTGGCAACAGCAAATGCAATGTGAGGGGCAATCATCTCCTGGATTTCATCGTCTATTTTGGTTGTCAACAACGTTGGCTATCAGCCAACTTTTGTTGCAAGAGTAAGAGCGCAAGTAATCGGCTTAGCGTTATCCAACAAGGTATGCCAAGGAGATTACCGGCTGGAAAGTATTGTCGAAGATCTCCATGCCAGACTATTTTTTTTTATTTTTTTTTGGCCTGGGGGGTGGTGGAAAGGTTGATAACGACGAGAAGCAGTCCCGTCACACCAACTAAAAACCCTCTTAACCTTATTTTGGCACCATCCATTCCGGGAACCACTTTCGTATTACTTCAGAGTGGTGTCGTTTTCTTTCCCCACCTGGGGACCGGCTTTTTCACTTTGTGTTGTTCTATTTTGCGGGTTTGGTTCTCTTGCCGGTTAGGCTATCTTCAATTTTTCCGGGACCTGTCTCGGTTTGTCTCTCTTTTTTTAGCTTTTAAAATATTTTCTGCACACTCGCGGACATCTTTTCGACGATGTTGTCTGGGGTAATAGGGCCGAGCAGTTCTTCCAGCTCACTTGTTTCTGTTTGCCATTTGCTGCACTCGAAAAACGTGTATCTGGCGTCATCATTTTGAAAGTCTCCATACTGACAAAAGGCGCTCCATTCTTTCCACATCTTCTGTAAGTAGCTGTTGAGTAACCATGTCCGGTTAGAAACCGGGTGACGTAGTAGTTTAATTCGCCATATTTTCGTTGTACCCATTTGTCAACGCTTTTAATTAGTGTAACGGTCCACCGGCCCCTCCGTTCTGAGTTCCATCTCTCTTGCCATTGCTGTTTCGTATAAGCTTTTGCCTCAAGAACAGTTGCTTCCATTCCGATTTCGGATTTCTAGATGTGTTTTCTCTCTGTTGCGAGGTGGTCGATAGGGGTTATTCCTGCAACTACCAATATAGCTGCTTCTGGGATAGTTGTATATAAGCTCGCGATACATGGAGAACCACGTCTCTAGACTGCGGCCATCTGTTTCCTGTATTTCTCCTGTCGTAGGGCTTCAGCCAGACTATAGTTACAACGAATTCGGAACTAAATCTCGACCTTGTTGAAGATGAGGAGCTGTATCTTAATGCCCTCTCTGAACTCATAACAAAACAAAAGCTAGATGGAGCTGCCCAGAACATGAACGGTGCTTTGAGCAGATCGTGCAGATCGTCCGCTCCGTGGTGCAACGCAGATCTGCATCGACTACGTAAAGAAACTAGAAAACTTCTAAACAATCAAGCTACTTCAGACTAATTTAGAGGAAAACAGCAATCTTTACAGATCGAAGCAAAAGGAATCCAAGAAGCTAATTCGGATTGCGAAGAGTGCCTCTAAAGTTTTACGAAAGATCGGATCAAATTAGGAAGCTGGTCAACCTTCTCAAAGAGGCTAAATCGGCTCTCAAAAGATCTGATAGCACCTGCGCTGAGTCGAAAACTTCAGATTTACTTCCTTATTAGAATTAGCTCATAATCATCTACTGTCATTGAAGTAACAAGTGTGTTGAGTAACAGAAAACGTCGTAGCTAATATCTGTCATCAGTTATGGTTGCGGTTGCTCTGGCACTGGCATACGTACCGAAATCCTGACGTGAGAAGAGCCTTTATAAAATAACTGCATGCTCGCCAGGAGTTTCAAGTCCATCAGTCTGACGTCCTGCATGCTGAAATCCGTTTTTCCAACGAAAGTGGCAGCGTAAACTAGTTGTCGGCAAGATATGGCGCTTGTCACCGAGAATGGTCTTTTGGTGGTGGAACAAACTTTTACGTATTTGAAAGTCAGCGACTTTCAAGATGTCCCTGGGCGATGCTTATTGTTGCACAACATCCTGCGACGCTTGCTGTGAAAGTGATGAAAATATTGTGGAGTACTACTTCTGTAAGTGTCCGGCAATAGCTCGTATCAGGCTGCAAGTACTCGGCACTGATGTGGTAGATTTTGGTACTGTAGGCATGTTTTTTCGGTCCTTCAAGACCAGCCCAACTGAGGAAAATCGAAAAAAGTTCAAACAAGCCAGAAATGACTGCAACGCCCTTCTTAAACCTGTAAAATTCCAATATGATCAAAAACTGGGGCAAAAAATACTACAATGTCCCAAAGGTAGTAACAATTTTTGGTCGTTCGTCAAAAATATTAGAAATTCTGCCTTATCCTCCATCCCAACGTTCATTTACAATGACATTCCAGCTGTCAGGTCTTTGGACAAGACACTTGAATGCGTCGAATCTTCAATGGACAAATCCACTTTCGCACTCATGTAGTATCAAGAGTTCTTAAAGATCTCAATATTCACAAATCTGTTGGTCCAGATGGTATATCTCCCCTCCTTCTGAAGAGATGTTCCTCCTCGCGGTCCTTAGTCTTTAGGACTATTTCCGTGCAGATGGAAAACAACATTTGTCCAGCCCGTCCCTAAGAAATTCGAATCTTCCTCTCTCTCTTCCTACAGACCCATTGCACTTACGTCCGTTCTTTCCAAGATCATGGAGACGCTGATGAAATATCTCGAAACACGAAAACTTCTTAATGACCGCCAATATGGTTTTCGTAGCAACAGGTGCACTGGTGATTTGATGGTATGTCTCACCGAAAAGTGGAACCAAAGCGTACATCATTTTGGCAAAGGCAAGGTAGTTGCACTTAATATTTCTGAGGCATTTGACAGAGCTTGGCATCAGGCTCTTTTGTCATGTGTGCTTTTGGGATCGATGACTCTCTTCTTCAAAGGATTAGAAATTACCTTTCGGAACGATCAATTCAAGTTGTCTTGGACGGTTTCAAGTCTGATATCCACAAAATAAATGCTAGTGTACCTCAGGGCTCCATTCTGTCTCCGACACTCTTTTTAATTTTCATCAACGATCTCTTGTCTGCTACCTCTAATCCAATATATTCCTTTGCTGACGACAGTACTCTCTGCTTTTCATATTCGTTCCCGGACTCACGTCCCGGCTCTTCGGCTGTAGAACGGGAAAGGCAGCGTATGTTAAGCTCATTAAATTCCGATATTACCAGCATAACTAATTCTGTCTGCTGTCGTTAAAGCGAAATCTAAACACCCAGCCATTATCCATGAATGGAACTTGCATCGTTGAAACCGATAAACTTTCCATTCTCGGTATGTGTGTCATTGACAACTTACGTTGGAATAACCACATATTCGATATCGCGAAAAATTCTGCGAAATGTCTAGCTTTCCTCAAGCGATGTAGGAACTACTTCAACCCCTTTCATCGGGCCTCAATATATAAATCATTTATCCGCCCGAAATTTGAGTACAATGCCCGCATCTGGGAAGGTGCGCCTAACACATCTCTGCACCTGCTAGATAGGATTCAAAACCGTGCGATGAAACTCATAGGTGGTACTAATATCAGTCAGTCAATTGACACCCTCGAACACCGACGTAATGTCTCGTGTCTCATTTTGTTTTATCGCTATTTCCACCACCAGTGCTCTATATACATCGCCAGTAGCATTCCGCCCTTTCAAGCTTTTAACCGTAACACCCGTCTCACTATGAATGCTCATCCTCAAGCCCACTTTCGGACGTACTCTAAAATATCGTGAATCGTTCCTAAGCCGTACAACTCGCTTTTGGAATGCCCTGCCTAGCTCTTTATTTCCTAGCCATTATAACCTTCAAACATTTAAAACCAACGTTCACCGGTACCTCTCTTTCTATCCAACCTGATTTTCCTTCGCCCGCGCTGTGTACAAACATTTTAAGGGTATTAAAAAAATAATCCCTTGAGCGAGCGCAAATTCCAATAAAGGCAGCATACTTGTTTAAGGAGTACAATGGACTAGCTGTTTGTCTGAGTAGTCTGTTCCAAGAGAAAAAAAAATTTATGGCGCAGTCATGAGATTTGAAAAGAATGCGTTTCCATGAACATTAAGCTTAATTTGGGTATAATCCAGTCTATGTCGTGAAGACCGTGGTTCCATCATGCATCTTTCATATAGGGAGCGCCTTGCTTTTTATTATACTTTGCTCCTTAATCCGAGAGGATTGATATCCTTTTGAAACTTTTTGGCAAGGCTTACTTTGGATAGTTTGGGCAGCCTTCATCTCCTACACTTTGAAGGCACACTTTGGGTGCAGTATACAATTTGGTTTTGCACTTTGGCAACCGGTAGAAAGAAACACGTTTACATCTTCGAAATATTCCCATATTTGGGCCCCGTACAGCAATTTAGAGGCTGCATTGATCCTTGAGCTGCGTTCAAAGCACCGTCCTCAAACTGATGATTTGCCTCAGCTAATTTATACTGAAAATGTTTCCTCCTATTGGAATTTGTCGTGATTCACACACCTAGATAGTTGTAGTCCAGAATGATTGGAAGGTTCTCAGCGTTCTCCCTTTTCTTTCCGGGAATATCGACCATCACCATCTCTGAAGATGATAATTTTTAATTTCTCTAAATTAACTGACAGATTCCACAGATCGCAGTAGCTTTCAAGTCAGTTTATCATTCGAAAGATTCAGCCAAAAAAAAGCTGCCATCAGCAAAAACTGAGAACTGTCACTGGCGTTCTTTCAAACTCAGTTTATTCTCCGATAGTCTCAACGATATCATTTAAAATATGAAAATAGCACAAGATACATCCTACATCCCATTGGCATTGTAAAGTTTTCCAAACGTATTCACTATTCCATGCGTAGGCCGCGTTGTTTCCATACATCCCTTTCTGTTAATCACAATTTTGCTTGAGATTCCCATCCCACAAAGCTTGAGACAAAGCGCTTCACGAGCAATAGAATCGAAAGCAGCACAAAAATTAGTCAAATCAAATTTGTATTGCCTTGAAGGGAGACGCGACACACTTTTCGCATATTTTTTGTATTTTTTTTCAAGGCTCGATACATTTAATCTCTTAACTCCAAAGCAGTCGAACCAACACTTTAATTAGAGTTCGGTGTGGACCTTGACCGTCAACCAATAAACCTCTCTAGTTGGCCCGGTATTTGGCGAACTGTCTGCAGCCGCGCACTACAAGCTAAGTGAGATCCCTTTTCACTTGTACTTAAGCGAGGTTACTCTCGGTTGGGGCGTTGGTATTCATTTGTTCAGCTTGTCCTAGCCATCTTTGGCGACTAGTGTTCACTTTCTGACCAGGACAATGTCATTGCAGAGCTGCTCAATCTCATGGTCCAACACTGGTCCATGCAAACGTTGAGTCTCCTTTGTACGTCTTAATAAGGCTTTTCTACTCATTTGCCATCATAGGCCGAGGAAACAGCGATTGGCAAGAGTATCTCTTCGTTTGATTCTTAATGAGACGTCATTATCATACTTAATAGCGGAGCCTCTGTATATTCCTACATTCTGTCCCACTAATTGGTCCCTTCTTCTTGACAGCTTCAACTTAGCTTTGCCCGCATTCATAAACAAATCCATTTTCGCCGCGTTTGTTCCAATACATGCAAATCCCATACATCAGCAAAAGATCGCTGCATTCTACCAATGATGTCAGTGTCACCAGCAAACTGCCACACAGACTTTTGGTGAAATTATGTTTCTGGTGTTGGCTTCGACCTTTTGCAAAATTTGAAGAAGTCACACGACATAAGAACATGGCATTACCTTGTCCAAATTCTTTTTTGACATCAAAGGTCTCGGTGAGGTTGTCTCAGATCTTCACGTAGCAACGAGTGTTCTGCGTTGTCATTCTACGCAATCCAACGGTCTGACATAGTACGTACGCCAGAGAAGGTCTTGAGAACTTGTACGTGATGTTAAAGAGACCGATGTCTGAAGTGGGCTCAGCATCGAAGATCTCCTTTCTTGTGGATCGGGCAAACGATGATTAGATTATTCTAAGGAGGCATCATTTGTTCTTTCAAATGAGTACGCCCGTGCTAAGTCGAATCGCGCTATTTTCGTTAGCTCATCAGGTAAACCGTCTAGTTCTGTAGCTTTGTTGTTTTTATTTTCCTGAAGGAGCTAAATTTTTGAACTAGATTGAAAGTGGTGAGAACGTTCGGCAAGGTCTCAACCGATTCCCAATATAGTCTATTGCCTTCAGGATTTCGTATATCTCCACTTGGAAGACGCGAGTTTTCTCAACGAGCAATTCAATAATTCAATGTCCTCCTTCACAAAGAAAAAAACTAGATTGGTTTTGGAGCCATAAATCAAGACCCGAGTACGTCCTTTTCCTGGAACAGATTCTGGTGGAAACCATTGCTAAGCATAGGCTCGTTGCACCAGTCTTCATGTCCATTAGACCAGAGTTAAAAGACGAAAGATGACGCGCAAGGCAATGAAAACTTCAGTGCGCGTTGCACCAAAGACCACTTCTCTTCAAATTGAAGATGGCTTTGAGAGTTCAGTTCATAACATGAATTTCGACGGCGATTCATCAGTGCCCGTAGAACAGAGCGAGGCGTGCAGCTGGGAAGGTCCACTCGATGTTAAAAGGAGCCGTGGTGGCCGAAGTATTGCATAAAATTGGTCTTATCGTAGCCTCGTTGATCTGAAGGATTTACTTGCAAAAAGCCTACAGCGTTAGAAGTTTTCGACGTAATATTTTTGGTCGAAAGAAGTATATGACACTCTCGTACATAGCTTTGTTGGAGAACAAGATGGGAATGTCTTTAAGCATAAGATAAGTCAGAGCAATTAGTTTCCTGCTTGACGTAAGCAGTTTCGAGAGTCTTTGAGGATTGACCTTCTCTAGTGCATCAATTATCGATCACGTCTTGGGTTGCCTGTGCTTTAGAGCAGACACTCGCTAGGCAGACAGTAAAATTACATCATCTGCATATGCCGGAGTTCAGAACCATTGAATGCATCATGATCAGAGTCGGCTAACATGAATTACGAGTATATCAATGGAGACATGACCGAGATTACATATTAGCTCTAGTCAGCATCCGCTGACACAAAACCCTTAACCTAGAGGGCCAGACCAATTATGCGATCCCAGTTATGCCAGTTATTCATTCAGATCTCAGAGCTGCCTTCGGCTTATTAAGGCCTTGTCCACCACAATCTCGGTGTCAGCACTCACGCTCTGTTCTCAGCCTCACGTACGTTGATGTAGCTCCTTTAAAATATCTGCCTGTGGCCACTGATGAATCAATGTTAGTGCACGCCATTCGTCCTTCTGCTATTAGTGTTGCAATTAATTTTTAGATTCATACTCGAGCTTGCAGGTTTAACAAGTCAAGTTCGGTTTGGTGAGGCGAGTATCCAGTGACTACCATGAGGAGGTAAAATAAGCGCAATTAACGCATTGAAGCCTGTTAGTTCCTTCTCTAATCTAAGAACACGAGCCACCAACTTGGCAAGGAAGCTGGACTCAATTTATTTCTATTTCAATTCAACTCAATTTATTTACGACTCAACTGTAACTTGTGTTACAATTTTCAAGACCGCCTTGATTCTTGTTTAACCTCATAAATGAGCAAATGTTTGCTACCGCCTATCTATGAGTGTTTTCTTCAATTCTCAGGCCACTTTATCGATCCGAGGTCATTTTGTGCTTTGTCTGGTCACAGTTTATATGAATTTCTTCTTCATAAATTTTGGTCAAGCCAAGAGTCTTTTCAGTTCCACTCTCCTAGATCCTAAGGTCAGCGCCTTATTTCAGGTGCAGCATACCATTTATCTAGGACAGGTGAACTCTACGAGTAATTGAAGCTTGAAACGAGGATAAGATGCAAATCTAACATCAACTCTTACACATAGACACTTGGTATCTGAACCGGCTAGGTGCTTTGGGGGCCGATTCTAGGGGTTTACGGCCTCCATTTTGAATTTAATGATGACACATAGAGGTGTGATTAATTCCATAAAAATAATTTGGGACCTGCACATTTGGTTTTTATAAAATCATCCAATTCCTGTAGGTATTCTGGGACCCCGCAAGGTTCTAAAGAGGTCATCTTTTGTAGTTATGTCGGAGAGTATAGCCTGCACAATACTCCCTCCTACAACGGATTCAGGCTAATCGACTTTGCAGCGGGAGGAAACGTTGTCGTAGCTTGCATGGGGTTCCCGAATCTTGATATTCATCAGCGGACTTGGAGAACTCCTGATCAATCAGCCGTCAACAGATTGACCATATTGCGATCGACGTAAGGCACTCCTAAGGTATTATGGATATTCGAACGTTCCGAGGAGCCAACATCGACTCGGACAATTGCGGATATCCCGAACATCGTAAAGCTAAGCTAATACTGTGAGGAAGGTTGACGTCGAGCGGTTACAATCGCAAGATATCATCAAAACCTTTGCCGATGGAGTCTTCCTTAATTTCTTAAAAGATTCTATAGCACCCGCATCAAGTATCGAAGACCGGTGGCCAGAAAGTCATCAGGGATGCCGCTTCTGATGTGCTGAGTTTCACTCACCACAACGAAACCCCTGCTTTGACGACGAGTGCCGCTGCATGGAAGTACTAGACCTGCTCACGAGCTCGACGAGCAGAAGAGGAGTGATGAACAGCGGCTCCTCATGAGGAAATTGAGAGATGCTACTCCTGGAATGAGATTCGGAAGTTTTACCAGAAGGCAAAATAAACATGCCACAGACACAAACCCCGAACCGATGCCTGTTAAGAAGAACCTGAGAACCTAGTAATAGAGTCGCAGTCGATGCTGAAGATTTGGAAACAGACTTGTAGACTTGCCGTCAACAAGACCTATGACCGGCAACATGTAACTGGTCAAATCGTAGCAACCTTCAGAGGCGTCATCTGAAGATGTTTACGATAAGACCAGTAATATGCTCTGCCCCCGCTTTTTATTAGACAACGTCATTGATGGGCGAAACCTTGGTAATTGGGCGGGGGCCCTGTGCTGACGAACAGTCACTAAGTCGGATAGTACCTACTGAAGGAGTTATTCTATGCTTCAAGACGCCTTCTGGCTTCTAACAGTGTAAAAGAGCTCTCGCCAAGATTGAGAGAGAGAAAGATGTTTGGGCTCAGTGGTTATTTCGATTTCCACCGAGGAGGGTCCCTTGGCTTTACACGCCTACGATAAGACCAATAGCATCCTATGCGCTGGTTATCTGGTGGAATAAGTCTCCACAAAAATATGTCACTGCTGCTTTTATGAGTCTCGGCTGTATGGGAGCTTTTCCTAGCTCTGCTCTAGAAATCCTCTCCTCTTGTTATTCATATCATGGGATGCACTCTCAAAGGCATCTTCCTTTTGAAACGAGGTAGGCTTTGGTGGAACGCGCACTGGAGCTTGGCACTTGATACTATGACACCAGGACTCCTGTTGCGGAAAAAATACGAAATCGGCTTTTACCGTGCCCAGGTATGGTTTCGGCCAGAATCTGAACCAGGATGACTCCAAAATCGATCCAGAATGCGTCGCCGGTGTCTTTCTAAAGGACGAAAGCAACATCCATATGCCATGGAGGAATGGCATGAACTGCATCTATTTGAACTACAACGGTTTAGTATGGTTTAAATCTCCTGGGCTGAGGTGAAGCTATCAAGATCGGTGCTTTCCACATAGGAAAGTGCAAACTTGATGTGATTTGAGCTGGAGGGTTCAGCAATTGGTATCTTGTCAAGTCTCTATGACTTCGCGAATCCTAAAATCTTTCAAGAACCCAACACCGGCTCCTTCTCAGAAAAAAACTTGGCAAAAGATAGAACCCAAACGAGTGAACGGCTTTAATTGGCTCGCTAATTGTGTATTTAGAGCAAGTTGCCCGGCAACGAAGCACACTCGTAATCGTATCATACTATACATGATGTATCATCCGATAGATACTCTTCGATTCACGTAGATACTCTTCTAATTCCATCAATTTAATTGATGATTTTGCATCCATGTCTATTGGTGCAGGTTTTAATTGAGAGAAACATTAAAATTTCAACAAGGAAAAACTGTCCAACCGGCTTAGATACAAACACCTGATTATGTAACATAAGCATACGAGTATATGGCCCGCAGATACGTATTATCGATTTAGTGGATACTCGATACTCGTAAACAAGCCAAATGCAAACTCTAGGCTTAAACCAGTATCTACACAAACTATTTGTATGCAGACATGTGTGGGCTTGTTTTATGAGAACATCCAAAGCATCTACATACGGTCTGACAACAACTTCCTCACGTAACATATGTACGTATCCGTTTGTATGCGTTGAGATATGAGTAAACCTCAGGCAAACACACATTTGATTTTCAAATGAAAAAAAAAAAAATTCACTCAACGGTCTTTTCGCGAAGAGGGAATTATTCGAAAACCACTCAACTGAATGTTGCTGTTGTTGTTGTTGTTGATGGCGACGTTTTCGTTTTTATTTTGTATCTAATTGCCACTGAGGGGCTTGGCTGATTTCAGCTGTTTTTTATTAGATTAAACAGCGCGTGTATTTGTTTATTAGTGGCGCAGATACGCGTATCTACAACACGTAAACTGTTTCTTCTTTCGTTTTGGACAGTGGAACAGGTCAATGTTAGTCACAACTCTTTCGTGATAGCCTTGTTTTGGTGTTTTTTTGTTTCGAATTGTTCGAATCTAAATTGGATTGCTTGAAATGCTAATAAATGATTTTTGGGCAATCAGCACAGCCCTTCTTATGACTTGATTACCGTTGTTGTCGATATGGCTGACAATTAACGAAATAACTCGATAAAGAGTGGAATCGCCAAAGGAAATTGCCTCCACCTTGCTGTCGACGCGACGATGATTTTTTATTTTTCGAATTTTGGTTGCCAATACGAGTACCTTGGATGCATGTAATTAGCCCATTTCGGTTGGGTCTCGGAAGTTCATTAGGTTTATGGTGATTTGGTTTATTTGGTTTAGAGTTCACACGTTGGAAATTAGGACCACGGTCGTATGCGTTTGTAAAGATCATTTCATAACTGAATTTGGAATTAGCGGCCGTTTGTGGTAAAGACATCGCTTTAGATACTTTCGGTGTAAGACATTTCTGGGAGAATTTGTTGTATCTTAAGCAGCGAAACATTCGAAGCGCAGGTTTTTCCTCAGGGCTCTGATGTGAAGATACTAATGGTTGAGTTATTCGCCTTTTAAACTGATGAACAATGCATCAATCACCATCATCCAATCTACTTCTTTTACTGGTTTCGAAATATGAGATTGTTCCAATGCTCTCCAGGGAACTGCTTGTATGAGTGAATGCGTTGCTCCTAATTTTCCATGATTTTTTCGCATAATTCCTAATCCAGAAAGGAAGCTCATTAAAGAGGCAGCGCAATAACACTGTATAAAAATTCCTATAGGCTGTGGTTCGAAATCTAGGAACAGCTACTAGATTCAAATGATTACGTAAATTGTAATAATATTTAAATTACCAGGTCTATAGAAAAAGGACTTTAGAACTTTGAAATAATATAAATGCCGGACAGGAAGAATTTTCAAATTGTAAAATAATGGAAAGCTATGATGTAAGCGATTTTTCCCGCAGATTTTTCTTACAATAAATTTCTGTAAAACGAGAAGTGGTTGGATTCTGTTAAAAAACACCCCTCCCCAACAAGTAATGCCATATTGTAGTTTAGATTGGAAAATTCCAAAATAAATTATCTTCAGAAGGTTTAAAGAGCAGACATTCTTCAGAAAAAAGAAACTTCTAAGCGTCATTCGAAAATTATTGCCTTAAGTTATCAATGTGATTATTAAAGCACATTCTAGAGTCAATAATTAGCCCCAGGTATTTAAATTCTTTGATGCTTTCAATTTGAAAGCACTTTCCGCTGCAGTTGAGATTGCTAGAAAAAGTATTAGCGAAAGGGCTGGTGCTACAGAAGCAGCTCAACAATTTAAACCTTTGACACTCAGGTGCATGAAAAAAAACTTCAGCGTCAAATGACTTTTGAGATGTCAGATTGTAATACATTATTTTTGTTTTGGAACTGATCATCAGTCTGTGTGCTGCAAACCATGTCCTAAATATTTCTAAATCTGCATTGATATCAAGAAATAAATTTAGAGGGCAGTGATAAGGCCTTTGAAATTTTGCTCAAACAATGAGTTGATGTAAATCAGGAATAGAATTGGTCCCAATACAGAGCCCTGAGGTACCTCTAGATTCATAAACCTAGTATTACCTCTGATCCCTTCAATCTTTACTCTTTGAGATCTATTTTCAAGATATGATTTGAACCACTCAAGAAAAAAAACTCGAAAACTGGCATTTTGCAATTTCCGCAACAAAATGTAATGGTTAACCATATTAAATGCTTTAGAAATGTCGACGAACAGACTTGCTGTCTGCATTATTGTCTAAACTATCGAAAATTTGTGACCAAACATTTAGCAGTGCATCCTCCGTACTTTTACTTATTCGAAACCCATATTGAAGTGAACTGAAAAAGCCAGTTTCATTAAGAAAGTTAACAATCCTATTTTTCATAACTTTTTCAAAAACTTTGCTAACTGAAGGAAGAAGCGAAATAGGTCTGTAGTTGCTTACATCATTTGTGGCACCTTTTTTATACAGTGGAACTACATCCGCAGATTTAAGAGCTATGGGAAAAACTCCGGATAAAACGCTTTTATTAAAAATATGGGCTAGGACATCCACAACAAAACAAGCAACATTCTACAACATCCGATTTGAAATGCCATCTGTGCCACAGGAATTTGAGTTTCTTAGAGAGTCTATAGTTTTCAACAACTCTAAGCCTGTAATGGGCTCAAAGAAAAAAGTACATCTCTGAGCAGTTTCGTAAGGAGTAGATAGAAAACAAGAATTCCTGGCAATCGATTGTACGAGGGCGGGTCAATAAGTCCCGCCTTTTGGATTAAAACAGATTTTTTGATAAAAAAATAATTTTATTTTTCAACGTAGTCTCAGTTGAGCTCTATACACTTTGTCCAACGCTTCTCCAATTTTTTTATCCCTTCCAAAAAAAATGATTTGTCGAGGTCCTCAAAATGACGAGATGACTTCATCATTGGAGTCAAATCTTTTTCCACCAAGCCATTTCTTCAGGTTTGGGAACAAGAAGTAGTCGCTCGGAGCCAAATCTGGAGAATAGGGTGGATGAGGGAGCAATTCATAGCCCAATTCATGGATTTTTGCCATGGCAACTGCACATGTGTGCACCCTTGCATTGACTTGGTGGAAAAGAACTTTTTTCTTGGCCTAATGAGGTCGTTTTTTTTTTCAAATCGTCATTGAATCGGTCCAATAAGTTGGCATAATATTCCCCATTGATTGTTCTTCCCTTTTGAAGGTAGTCAATGTGGATTATCCCACGTGCATCCCAAAAAACAGTCGCCATAACTTTATTGGCTGACAAACCCAACTTGGCCTTCTTTGGCGCCGATTCATCCTTAGAAACCCACTGTTTTGACTGTTGTTTGTTCTCTGGTGTGTTGTGATGGATCCATGTTTCGTCCACGGTTACAAAACGGCGCAAAAACTCCTCCATATTGCGATTAAACAACGCCAAACCTTCCTGTGAAGTTGTTACACGATTGCGTTTGTGGTCGACTGTGAGCAAACGCGGCACCCATCTTGCGGAAAGCTTTCTCATGCCCAAGTGATCATTCAAAATTGAAACCACTGAGCCATGCGAGATCCCTACGGCTTCCACAATCTCTCGCACTTTCAATCTTCGGTCGGCCAACACCATATCGTGAATTTTTTCAATTGTTTCGGGTGTAGAGACCTCAACTGGGCGTCCAGGACGTTCGGCATCTTCAGTGCTTGTACGGCCACAACGAAATTCAGTAAACCACTTTTTTACCATTGAAATCGATGGTGCAGAGTCCCCATAGTATTTATCAAGCTTAGCCTTGGTCTCGGTAATGGTTTTTTTTCGCAAGAAATAATGCTTAATAAGCACACGAAATTCACTTTTTTCCATTTTCTCCTCAAATTAGTGAGTAGTCTAATAAAAATAGCTGTCAAACACAAACTAACTGACGCAGCAAGTTTAAATTTTGACAGGAGTCAACTGACAAATGCCTGTTGACAGGAGCAGTGTTGCTGTTTCAGTAAAGAGGTCAGAAATTCAAAAATGCACGGAATTATTGACCCGCCCTCGTAGTTAAAATCGGATGGATAATGTTGGCAAAATAATTATTGAAAATGTCAGCAACTTCAAGCCTATCGGTGACAGTGCGATCATTATGCAGAATCGTGGTAGGACTTTTAGAGGAAGCGGGCTTATTGAGAATGCTATTAACGAGTTTCCATTCACCTCTTATATTTCCGCTATTTAAGCTAAAATGATTTTTTATAAAACTTATCACAGCAAATTGGAACTTTATTTTTTACTTCAAAACTTAGCCTTTTGTAGCTCCTTTTTAGATTTGTATTGCTAGGGTGTTTATAGCATTTCTGTCGCAGTTTTTTTTTTTTTTTATTAATTAATTGTACAAGCTCAGTAGTTATCCAAGGTTTGAGCCTTTTAGACGAGCTTTTTATATTTTTTGTAAAACTACAATATTTTATATGATTTGTAAGGGATTTTATAAAAATATCATACGAATTAGGTGGATCTGGCTCAATAAAAACATATTCCCATGACTCAAAGCTGAGAATAGACTTTAATTTAGAATGGTTACCTCATTGCGAGAACTAGGCTTGGTTATTCCTTTTAATAAACGGACTTATTAGTAAACCTGTCATTAAGTGGTCAGTAATTGCAAAATCGAAGACACATTTTTCACTTGCGTCAAGTGAAATATTGGAAAAACGTTCGTAAATGTGGTCTAAACAGCTACCCGATGCCAATCTTGTCGATTCATTTATAACAGACCCCAACCCATGAGAAGCCAGTAGGGCCAAATATTCTGCTACTGTGTGTGAGAATTCTTCCACAAATACTGAAAAATCATATTTGTGAAGCCGGTAGATGCACAAAACGACAAAAATTACTTTGTTTACCGTGAAACTCAATTTTAGGAAATCAGCACTTAAAAAACCAAATCAATCATCAAATTCTTCTTTAACGAAGCAGCCTACTCCGCCTGCCACATAATTCTCATTCGTTTTTGTAAAAAATTCATAACCCGGTAAACTAAATATAATCTTTTTTGTCGAATTCATAAATCCAAATCTCTGAGACAAATACAAAACCCGGCAAAGATATTGTACAAAAGAGTCTATATGGGATACCAATTGTTTCGTACCCAATACCTCTGTTCGCTTGACCAGATGCGGTAATTCAGCTTATGTCTAGCCGCCGCTTAACCAAAACTCTGCCTCGTCACTGCGGATGACTTTTCGGTGAAAATCCGGATCTGCTTCCATCTTCAAAAGAGGCCACTTAGCGAAAGTTTAGCGTGCACGATGGTCATCTGGCTTTAGATTTTATAATTCCACAGGGATCGCGATTGGCCCGTTTTTTGCCTGGTGCTTGTGTGGTGGAATATATCCATCATACCCCTGTTTAACCTAACCAAACCTAAGCTAGATTTGGATCTTTTACGGATGCATAGCAAAGCCTTTTGACGAAATATGCTACAGTGACATTCGAGAGATGTGAGAACGGCTCGGAATCGATTGATTAGGGTCTTGACGTACCAACTTGCGCCCAGCGGCAATATTCTCTTCGCTTCTGGCGTTTCGTTGTCTGCCAGCAAGACTGAGTTGATTAATTTGTTTTCTAAGAGAAAAGGGAAAAAGTGAGGAGGACAGGCTTCGGCTCGACCAGAACATGGGTCTGCAGAGGCGACCAAGGAAATTTTTGATGCAGAACCGCATTTAGTGCTGAAAATCATGACGGGCGATATATCGGAATCAGACAGAATGATCTGATCTTTTTGAATTAAGGACGGAAATGTCCAACTAAAAGTCGAACAAGACTTTGACGAAGCATGGTAGAAAGCTACGAGAAGCTAAATCTTCTCGCCATTAATCAGATAAATCCATGTCGGCAACAGTCAATATGGCAGATTCCGTAGTTTACCTACTTCAAAGTATACGGAGTTGTAAGCAGATGATGGCGGTTGAACCATTAACGAGTGAATGTCAGTTCTCATATTCCCGGATACTGGCTCCGAAATATCCGCACCTTCGCCAAGAACTCCCGAATAAACTTGCAAATCGAGGTTGAAAGCTGTTCGTGTAATTATCGTGTGAAACCTCGTCAGGAGTCTCGGATAAGGACGGATTCACGGATAGTGGCGTCTGTTACGAATTTGTGTAGCTTAACCCCTACAGTACTGCCATTCAGGAAGTGCGGTGGAATGGGCCGATGAAAGGAGGATTTAATACTCTGACTACTATAGAGAATAAAGCAGCAGGGTAACAATGCGTCCGGTGTCCGTAACTCAATATTTACAAGGGAACATGGCGATCCCAAGATCATAAAATAGTCCACCAATTTGACCATCTTGCGATCGACTCAAAGAACTCCATCAGTTTCATATTGTAGATGTCCAAATACTCCAATCGGAGCAGAACGTTAGACAATTCTTGTTGTATTGAAGAAGCAAAGACGCACACATAGGGAAACAACTCATCTGAACGACAGCTGCTCGTGAGCTCTACGAAGAACAGATGAGGGCGACCATCGGCTTCTCCAGAGGAAAAAGAAAGATCGTGCGCGCAATTGAGGAAACAGAGAGGTGCTACTCCAGGAAAAATCCTCGGAAGTTTTACCAAAAAGTAAAAAAGCGCGAGTCAGGGTACCAAAACTCGACCAGAGCCCTGTAGAAATGAACAATGAAACTTAGTAGTAGAGTCACAGTCGAAACTGAGGATATGGAATATCTCTGTTAAACAGGAAGGAAAACCTAAATCGCATAGTTAACCAGAATGATCCTTTCAACCTGGACAGTAAAAGTCAGCAAGGAGAGCAACATCCAAGCTTCAGTACAACAAGGCTGCTGGAAGAGACTGCATTCCGCATGTCTCTCGAGCTATTTAAGGCAGCGGAAGATGACTTGTTCATTTCGTCGGCATGCACTAACTCATTTCGGCAGAAAAGATGCCTGAAGAATGGAATCTTAGCATCGTTTTCCCGATCTATAGGAAAGGAGACCCTCTTAACTACGCCAATTATAAAGACATCAGTCTCCTTTCTTTGTCGTCTTGTATGACCGCCTAAAGCCATTTATAAAGGATCTGACTGGCCCCAATCAGTGCGGTTTTGGGCTCTGTAAGTCCATAATCAAACTCGACCAAATACGACACATCCTGAAAAACACCCAAGAAGCACCACCTCTTCATCGATATAAAGGCCGCACATGACAGTATTTATAGACATGAGCTATGCAGGGCCATGTTCAGCTTTAGTATCCCTGCCAACCTCGTCATATTGGGCCAAATGAAGACAGAAAACGCTCGCTACTTTGTAGAGCTCGAAAATAGTCATCCAGAGACCTTTGATACTCGTACGTGATGCGCTGTAAAGTATATCTTTCAACATGATACGGGTACTCGAGAAAATTGTTCGAAACTCGCAAGTGAACACCAAAGACGCAGTTTTTCAAAATTCTCTACGACTACTTGCATACGCTGATGACATTGGCATCATTGAGAGAACTCATTGACAGAGTCGGATTCAATTGGATTTAGTCGTGAATGAGGTCAAAACTAAGTATATCCGTCGCAACGAGCCTCGCTATTAAATCTGCTAATGACATCTCACCAGAATCGAAGAGTAACTCTTGCCAATCGCTGTTCCTTTGACCTATGAGTAACAAAGCCGTGCCAAGAGACACTAAGGAGACTCTGTATAAGACCTTCATCAGCCCAGCCTTGATCTATGGTGTAGAAGCATGGACGTTAGCAAAAATGGATGAAGATAGCCTTGCCCTTTTCGAACGCAAAATTCTTTGAGCGATTTTTGGTCCTGTTGACGTTGACGGGGTTCGAAACAGGAGATTTAATGGCGAACTGTAGTACAGTGACATTTTCCTGGTCAGAAAAGAGCGTATGAAGGGACAAAGCAGTAGAGAAGGACTTGGTCTTAGGTGGCGCGCATAAGTGGAAGGAGACCTCAGCCAACTTAAAGTGTGCAACTGGAAGCAGTCAGTTAGAGACCGGGCTAACAGGAGAGGCCTATTGGTTTATGTCCCACTCCGGGCTGTAGCCCAGTATAAATCTTCTTTACAGTGCTAAGCACTCTTATGCCTCTGTAGCAGTTGAAGGGATCTCATTTCCGGACAGGCGATGTTGAGACTTTCGTTATCAGGCACGCACCTCCAACCAAATTTTGCAAATGTGCTGCTGCATGCTTCTTACCTGATAATCTCTTTTAGTAGCGGCTAAACCGTCGGGTTTTGAGGATTTTTTGAATTTGAGGACATAGCTGTCCTTACTTCGATTAGACAATAGTTCTCACAATCTTGCTCCGTCTGTCGTCTAAATTCTGATCACAGAGTGTCTCTTTCTTTTATAAGGAGGAAGAAAAGAGAAGCACCGATGTACATTGGTCTTAAATGTTTGCAGGTTATAATGACTAGGAAATAGAGAGCTCGACAGGGCATTCTATAACCCCTGCCCTAGCATTCTACTCGTATATATTCAAGTAGAAGTACGTCCGAAAGTGGTCTTGAGGGTGTACTGATGAGCATTCATAGCGAGACGGGTGTTACGGTTATAAGTTTGAAGGGGCGGAATGATAATGGCGGTTTATATGGATCACTGGTAGTGGAAATAGCGATAGAATAAAATGAGACAGGAGACATTACGACAGTGTTCGAGGGAGTCCATTGTCGGGGTGATATTGGCATCACCTATGAGTTTTAATGCACGGTTTTGAATCCTATTCAGAGGTGTTTTAGGCGAAGTAAAGGGTGTTTTAACAAGAGGTGTAGGGAGCGAAAGGCTAATTATTTTACAGCTGACGCGGGGTTGGCATGTGGTAACAGGTGTCACTTATAAATCTGGACATTTCTCTATGAAGCGGTACACTGTGAAATGCCAAATCGTTGAATTTTTTTTCGAAAATTCAGGTGCAATCGCGGCAACGACGCGAAGAATTCGTGCCAATTACGGCCAACGTCATCATGTGCCGTCCGACACGTATATGCGCGACATACGAGTAATCAAAGAATTCCAAGAGACGGCTCAGTACAAGGTGTGAAGACGCCGACGCCGACGCCGGATGTTCAGTGGAAAATATCGCCGTAAAGGGAAGTGTCGAAAACGACCTAAATACCTCCATTTGTCACCGTTCTCAGGAGATTGACCACTCCACAGCCACACTGCACTGAATTTTGACAAAAGATTTGTTTCTCCATGCGTATAAGGTCCAAGAGCTCAAGCGGGTTTACCACCAGCAAAGTCGGTCGAACACCAGCAAAGCCGTGCGTTCTTGGATTGGGCCCTGGAAAACATGCATGCTGACATAGATTGTTGCAAGAAAATGCTGTTTTCGGAGGAGGCCCATTTCCACATTGGCGGCTGCGTTAATAAGCAAAGTTACCGCATCTGGGGCACTGAAAATCCACGAGTGACTCGGCAGATGTCAATGGTGCGGTCTATGGTTTATTGTTCTTTCCAAAATGAGACCCGAAAAGCCATTACGGCTAATGGAGTACGCTATCGAGACATGGCAAACAATTTGTTGCTGTCGAGAATTTGGGTTCAGACGAATCTACTTTCAACAGGATGGTGCTACGCGCCATACAAGTCGCGAAACAATCAAGTTATTGCGCACTCATTGGTCACCAGGATCGTGCGACTTAACACCGTTCGACTTCTTTCTTTGGTGCTATGTTAAAAGCAAGGTCTACGTCGATCATCCACAAACAATTCCAACTCTGAAAGCAAACAATGAACCCGCCATCGCCGAGATAGAGCTCCAATTATGCGAATAGTGATTGAGAATTTCGGGAAAAGGATGACGGTAGAACCGAGGCAGTCATTTGGAAGATATTGTACTGCCCATGTGTCTACTTTTGAAAGAGGGGCTCACAGGGAATCGTGAACAGACGAACTATCTGTATTGCGCATGTCTCACGACTTGCTTTTTCACTAATTAGGGCTACGACCATTTCCAGTTCACCCGGGTTGTGCCTACGACCGATATTTTGAGACAAGTTTGCCCGTCAAAAAGAAATCCGCGACTGAAGGTAGGCGAGATAACTCCAACATACCGGAGTGAATACGACCACATTTTTCGCGAGCGTGTACGACCCTTAGATCACACGTAGTATCGGCTTTTCCAATAACGACTTGACAAGTTTTTTTTAAATAAAAGCCAAACCATTTGAGATATTTCAAAAACTTTATTATTGGCTTGAAGTACAATCAAAACATTTATGAATGGAACTCGAATTCGTTCATATGGCCACCGCGGGCACGTTTGTAGCGGTCGATTCGTTGGACCCAATTTTCAACGACTCGGCCACACATTTCGGCCGAAACGGCCACTATTTCGCGTTAAATTTTGGCTCTGAGCTCTTCCAACGTCGTTGGCGTGTTGGCATAAACCAATGACTCAACGTAGCCCCACAGAAAATAGTCAAGCGGCGTTAAATCGCACGAACGAGGCGGCCAATCGACTGGCCCATGTCTTGAGGTAACACGCTCACCATACTTACTCTTCAATAAATCGATTGTAGCGTGTGCTGTGTGGCTTGTGGCACCATCCTGTTGAAACCACATGTCGTCCAAGTCCATATCTTCCAATTCGGGCCAAAAATAATCGGTGATCATGGCGCGATAACACTGACCATTCACAATAACGTGACGATCGTTATTGTCGACGAAAAAATATGGCCCAATAACGCCGCCGTCATGCAAACCGCACCAAACAGTTATTTTTTGTGGATGAAGTGGTGATTCATGAAGCACATGTGGGTTTTCATCAGACCAATTGACGATTGACTATTGACGAACCCATTGAGCCAAAAATGAGCTTCGTCACTGAAGATGATTTTGCGATGAAATTCATCATCTTGGCGCATCTTCTCCAGAACCCAATCGGAGAACGTACGTCACTTCAAATGGTCCATCGGCTTCAATTCTTGAGTCAGCTTGATCTTGTATGGGTGTAAACCAAGATCCTGACGCAAAATACACCATAATGTGGTCTGAGCGATGCCCAATTCTTGAGAACGCCATGGAATTGCTGCCGAGAAGACAGCACAGCCTAGTTCACTACTCCGCGTGAACCCCTCTAAAATCAATGACGTTTTCAGAGGTATCTCGACGCGTGTTTGTTTTATTTAAAAATCAGATGCCACTGCTCTTGTTGAAACACCCTTTGTTATGTTCCTGTGATTGTCCTTGCAGGCTTCTGTTCGGATTTGACTACCCTGATCCATCCTTTTATGTTCTGATGTTTGCCTTAGCTTTGGATTTACTCTTCTTCTTAGCCTTCATTGCCATTTAGCTTGCCCGATATTCTTCTTCAGCCTTCTGCTTGGCTGCAAGGGTTCGGCGGCATTCATCGCCCAACAATAGGTTTCTTGCTTGTGGTCGCATTAGAGGCAGCCCTTTTGATCGCTGTCGCATCTTTGTCACTGATCCTCGTCCAGAATTCAATTGTCACGACGTACCAGGTACACTGCTTAGAGGTGCTATTCAAAAAGTCGTATAGGCTTTCCGTGGTCTTCCTTGCCCTAAGCTGGGGCTTATATGTCGGAAGTAGGTGACCTGAGCCTGTAGTCTATCTCCAATGACAGATCCACATCGAGATGTACAAATCCTGCGCCCGATTTAAGTTTCCGTATTAAATGTCGCAATTTTTGATCGGTCCCTCCTCTGCATTTCCTGAATAGTCGTTATGCCAGCCTTATAGCATAAAGTATCTCCAGTAGCTGTACGGCTCTGTTTAGAGTTCTCCGAGTTCTCCGAGTTCCCGATCGTCGTCGGTCTCATCACATTCGCATGGGCATAGGATACGTGGCTGCTCTCTTCCGCGGTTTTGAAAAGGGTTTCTCGCTTATACTAAAGCCGATTAAGTCGACATGATTTATACCCACGTTTTGCTACTCGTATATGCGGTTACAACCAAAGGCGCGATTGGGCACTCTGATGGGTTGAAAGGTAACTTCTATTACGTAATCGCTAATTAACTAATATAAAGCCATCCAGTAGGTTATGATGGGATTTTACCCAACATCGCCATCAGCAATTCAAATTCCAAAAAAATTGGGACACATCGAAGCGTTATGTAGCCAATTAGCCTGGCCAAGTCGTGTGGTTTGATTGGAAATTGGTGGCCAGATTTATGTGTCTTGCTATTATGGGTTCATAAGTCAAAGTGAATTCGAAATGATTATCACATTTTGGTCGTGACATGTTTTTGAAGATCTTTCAGGCTTCAGATACCCAAACAGTTGCCTGTAGCAGGTAATGCTTCACTATTACCAAAGCGTTGAAATAAATTCCAACTAGTGCTAACGATTCTTCTGCTTTAAGTGATATCTACATCTACATCACTTAATCCAAGTAGAAACCACAAGACCTGTGCCCCGTGTATCTGCAATTTCATTTGCATTTCCACTCTTCAAATCTTGAAACGAGTTTTAGTCATCAAGCGAGCGGCGAGTTTCCCATGAAAAACTTTATTCATTTTTGATTGCAATCGATTAATAATGATTCGATACAACTTCATAAATATTCTGGCACGCGTCATGTTAGATAATTACTGAAACGGGTAATCCGAATTCTCACAAGTAGTCCCCGTCGATCACTGGGAACCCCATTCTCTGGGGACGCATTTGGAATGACAGCTTCACAGAATTTTCTGGCACCCATCGTGAGCTCATTTTATTCAATAATTCTGAGAATAGATACTATTCAACCGAATGTATCCCAATGAAAACTAAGAGAGCATTAGTGCATTAAACACATTTAAAAGTCCAAGGCTGAATGACGTAGACGTAGATGAAATGGGTTTTCACAGTATGGTATGCCTCAATCCAATGCAACTGGGGTTTCTACACATTTTGATGAAGTTTTTTGTATTTCAGTGAGTGGAGATGGTCAAGTTTTTGAGCAAAACGTAAGATTTGGTGACGGAGTTTCGTAGAACCCCTGGCCGACATTTTTGGAATGTCAAGCATTTAAAAATTCCTGACTCAACAATCCAACATAGCTTTGAGTTATGGCAATATTTTAGGACTCGAAAAATGTAAGCGGCTTACCTGGAATTTTCTGGATATGTTGGATTTTGAAAACGAGATTTCATGTCTGACTATTGTACCTGGAGTCGAGATGGATTTTGAAAGTTGGTATGGCTCCTTACTCATGAAATTCAGCCAAGTCCGGGCTGAAGCTGGGTCATATCAAAATCAAAATCAAAAACCCCCTATGGCAAGATTGGGCAACTGACAGCTTTTCACATTTTTGAGCTGCACGTGCAATTAAGGCCGTTTTTAATTTCTTTCGGCCATCTTCTCGTAAGATGGGGTATTCCTCTATTGCGGTTGTATTCGGAGTAAGGCCTTATAACTCACTTGCCCTGCCCTCTCAAAGTGCTTGGCTAGAGCTAATTTTATAGGCGTTCTGTCCAAAACGTGCGTGATAATTGATTCATTTCTGTGTTGCCTCAATTTTGTCTATGTGGTCCGCGTATGTCAGTCGTTGCAGAGACTTATGGAAGACGAAAGGTTTAGTGGTTTCTGATGATAACAATCCTGTGTTTCGATATCCTGGAGCTCGTAGAAGCATTGCGTAAGTGTATATTGGGCTCACGCTGAAAAAATGAGGCTTTCATCAACATGGCCGGTATGCCCAGATTTATTGCTCAAACTTTCCTCTTTCAATGAATCTGGAAGCAATTACTCGCTGCTTTCTTTGTCGGTGGTTATTTCCACTGAGGAATAGCCTTTGCTGGTTTGTTAAGCTTCAAGTGGTCTGTAAAAAGTAAGTCTAGGGTCAGATCGAAATTTAATCATATCCGTGGCCGTTGAGTACTTTAAAGCCTAAGCTAAATATTTCCATAGTAAGGCGGTTATGGAAAAAATGGTACGAAGAAGGCACAGCTTTCAGCTTTCAACTTCTTTTCTTCTTCGCCAATTGCGAATCAAGGTACTTTGACCTAAAAGATCTTTTATAGCACTTAGTCAGAACTGTGGTGAGGCTAGTCTTCTACCTTCCGAATGAAGTCAATAACACTACTCGTACTAGCCGAGGAATTCACTAGTTCTTTGGAGCCGAATTGTTCCCTGAAGAAAATCTGCCGTCTAATTCCATTGAGACCTGGACATTCACATAAGATGTGCTCAGTCGTTACGTCTTTTTCAAGACGCCACTCCGGGGAGCCGACTAGAGGTGATGTCTTAAACCGTGATGTCCTGTGAGGTAGCCTACTAAGTTTTGATATTTTGCCGACTTAGATTTGGACATCTATTGGCATTTTTGTTGAAGGGTAAGATGGCTAGTTTGGCCTGTTTTAGACCTGAGCTATTTTCCTAATAGGAGATGCATTCGATTACTCCCAGCTATTAATAGCTAAATTGACTGCTGATTTAGGTGCAGCAGAAGGGTTCAGGCCCAATAAAGGGAGTTTCTGAGACCTTTCTGGCCAGTTCGTCAGATGCCTTCATGACTAGGAACCCACCACAGTTTAGTTTTGTTCTTAGAGCTTAGTTTTTGGAGGGCTTTGCAGCAGTTCATGACTGATTTGGAGTAAATGGTGTGCGAGCTAAAGGCATCAATAGCTGCTTGGCTATCCGTGAATACATGGAAGTCTGCGCCTTTGATACCAGAGTTGTAAATATGGTTGGCACATACTTGAATGGCGTGGAGCTCTGCTCGAAATACGGTGGGAATTTTGCCTATATCTATGGGCTATATTGAGGTTAAGTCTGTGTATTCCAGTTCCCACTCCCGATTCCATTTTAAAACCGTCCGTATACCACTTGATGCCATTTTGGCTGTTTGGTGGGTTATTGCGGTCTGTTACCGCGCAGATCATATCAAGTTCCAGTACTTCGGAAACCAGGGTCCTTAGGTCCGGGTAATCGCTAAGACTTAACTCTTTAATTTATACCAGACTTGCTGTGCTGCGTAACGCCACTTTGTTTATATATAAGTGCAGGGGCGTTAGTCTTATTATTGCTTCTATCGCTGCCCGAAAGGCTCCAGAAATGCGCAGGCATGCCAGACGCTGTATTGTATTGAGCTTTAAAATTGCGGAACTTTTCGTGACTTTAGTCCACCATACTATAGAGGCATATGTTATGATGGGCCTCAACATCATTGTAGGCCCAGCTTCCTACTGTAGTCTAAGACCCCACAGCAATTTTTGGGCTCGAAGATAATGTTTATATAATTTAATTCGGTTTTTTTTTTCAAAATTTGAACGTTTATTTAAAAAAAAACGTGTACAATAGTATTATTCAAAGTATTGCCCATCTGAAGCTATGACTTTTCCCCATCTTTCTGGCAATTTGTGGATCCCATCCTAAAAGAACTGCGCCGGCTTGGCAGCCAAGAATGAATCAAGCCAATTTTTGATATTCTGCTCTGATGTGAACCGTATTTCAGTGAGGGCGTTCTGCATCGACCGGAACAAATGGTAGTCAGAAGGGGCAAGGTCTAGGCTATAAGGCGGGTGGAGTAAGACTTCCCATCCACTGTTTTCCAAATAGTTCTTAACCGGAATAGCAACGTGGGGCCGAGCGCTGTCATGATGGAAAATTATTGCCTCGTGTCTGGTCGCATATTCCGGGCGTATTTCGGCCACTGCTCTCTTCAAACGGATTAATTGTGTTTGGTAGTGTTGTCCATTGATGGTTTCAGCCGGTTTTAGCAGCTCATAATACACCCATCTGATCCCACCAAATACAGAGCATTACCTTCGCGCCATGGATATTCGGTTGGCCGGGTTTCACATATGATTTTTTGCGCTCGCGGTTGTCATAATGGATCCATTTTTCATCAGCAGTAACAATCCGATGCACAAATGACTTCCTTTTATGGCGTTCCAGCAGCATTTCGGCCAGGCAAAACCGCCTTTCGACGTCTCTCGGCTTGAGTTCATGTGGAACCCAATTTCCTTGCTTTTGAATATATCCAGCTGCTTTTAAACGTTTTGAAATGGCTGCTTGAGTGACTCCCAAGGATTCTGCGAGCTCTTCTTGTGTTTGGCAACAATCTTCATAGAGTAATGCTTCCAGTTCTTCATCTTCAAGCTTTTTTGGCTGCCCAGGACGTTCATCGTCTTCCAAGAAAAAAACACCACTTTTAAATCGTGCAAACCACTTTTGGCACGTTTGCTCAGCTAGCGCATGTTCACCATAAACTTCCACCAAAATACGATGACTTTCGGCAGCAGTTTTCTTCATGAAGAAGAACTCCCCGCAAAAACACTTTTTCAGGCACAAAGTTCGACATATTTGAGTGAAAAAAAATGATTGTTGTTTACGCTTCAAATGAATGACATATACTGAAATGACGTACAATGACAGTAGTTTTCCAACGCATGTTTCAATGGAACAATACAAGTTACGCCATCTCTTAGCAAACCGCACGAATTAAGTTATAATACCCAATATAACCAAAAGATTGATATTTATGTATGAAGTACTCAATATAGGTCCCTGACATTTCGCGCGCAGCCATACTCTTGCCAGACGTTCTAATACAATGCTAAAACCACTTCTAAATAAATATAAGAACGCAACGACTTGGGCCGCAACTTACAACGTCTCCAGGTAGCACGATCTCTCACCAACTGCCTGATGGCCCGCACTTCGAGCTGGTTGGGGTCACCTTCCTTGACTAAACCGATCATTCATTCTGCCTGACAGCGGTATTCTGACGATCAACGTCGTTGTAAAGTCTGCAGAAGTAGTCTTTCCGTATTCTCAGCACCGAATCTAACTCCATTACTAGGTGTTCATGTTCAATTTTGCAGGCCTCCTCCCTGGCTTTATAGCTTCGTCTGATTCTCTAATAAAATTTTCAAATGTCTTTCCTGCAATAACATCTCTACATTTTCTCGATCGGTCTGTTCTTCTGTTCTTTTTTACTTTCCGGGAAGTCTGTGCTCTTCCCTGCTCGTAGAGCTCACAATCAGATCCCGTCCTTCGATGCAGCGCAGTTGTATATGCTTGTTGTTTGGCTGCATGTGCCCGCCTACACTAATGATCAAACCAGAGGTTACTTAGTGGCCGCACTTTAAAATCACATCAAAAGCAGCTTCTCTGACGGCTCCTTGACAACATTCCTATTGGTGCTCTACGGTTTGTTTAATGTGTATGCTGGCTAGGATTTGAGGGAGTTTGAGGGATACGCGATCGGTAAAGATTGTAGCAGTCTCTTGCGGTTTAAGCTTTGTTCTGGTATTACTTACTTCCGCCATTTGTACCCTGTCGATATTGGCTCTTCAGAAAGTCACATCTAGAATACTGGAGCAATGTCTAGCGTCGATCGCAATGTGATCAAGGTGGTTGACGATTGATTGATCAGATGATAGTCAAGTCTCTTTGCGGATCTTAAGATGTGGGAACGGCATGCTGGCTACTAAAAGGTAACGCTCAGTTAAAAATTCTAAAAACCTGCAGGCTGTATTTTCCGTTGACCCGCACGAAGAGGGCTTCCTTACTTAGTCTTGCGTTAAGATCTCGAAACAAAATTTTAGTGCCAGAGCTATGAGGTCAAAGAATTCGTCTTTAATGCTGTCATCCTGCCTGCAAATCAGGCTTATATTTCCGGATTGGGCTTTGATGTAAATTGTTATTAAGCATGCGTTTAAATGCTGAAATTCTAAGATTTTTGCCTGAGTCTCTCTGGAATAGCAAATCTATATCCAAATAAGCGTTGCCTTCCTTCTTTGTAGCAGTCGCCGTATTGTGTAGATGTTTTAGCCTTTAACCTGCTTCTTGGCCAGGCTGTACCATTGCAATTCCTGGATTGCGGGCATATCTGCTTTATTGCAGTCTAATGCCTCCTTCTTTAGGCGATTTGTTAGTCAGCATTTGGTCTGTTAAGGGTCCAAAGCCGAAACTTGTTTTTAAAACATTTGCTGGAGTCGTCAACATTATATCTGTCCATATCCGATGCGGTTGGTTGTCTCTAAGCTTTTTTTTTTTGCTTTAATACTTCCACTTGTAGGTGCCAAAGACAATCTTTTACCAGCCCAGTGACCGAGGTAACTTTGATGAAATCCGTGTCGCCTACCGGGCTATGCGAAGAGGCCAAAATCTCCTTTGAACCTTTAAGACTGGTCAAGGAGATGTTAAAGATATTCAGGCTGAAAGCCCTGTCATTTCTTCGCGTCATAGCTAGTTTTTCTAGCAATTCAGTGCGTGGCAGAAGTAAAGGAGATCGTCCCAAATGTGGTACCGAACCAGGCGTTAGAACTCTCGACTAAACTGCAAACCGCATGTATTTGCGCAGTTCGATTATAAAAAAGATGCATCCTTATTGGTTTTCTTCAATACTAGAAGAGCAGATGTGCTCATTCCAAAGGATATCAACATCACAGACGGCTGACTCCTTTTTCTAACTACCGAGCTGATTTTGAGGTGACTAATAAGCCACTACTAACTTAGTTGTTTGTGTTCATTTTTACTCGTAGTTTCACCCCAGAAGCTATAGATAGTCCGCCGAACTAAAACCAACTAGATAAGGAGTATGAGTTTCACAGGATTCGTTCGTTAAATTTTGCTTAAAGTCTTCCTAGAGTTCTCAGTCTTCAGTCAGCAAGGGCATCACATTCAAACAGCACTTGACAAACAATTTCAAGTTCTTAGTGGTCCCTGCAGCTTCTGATCCCGAGTCGTTCCATATAAAGACGATCGTCATAGTGTTCAGTGATAAGGCCACACGGAACCTGAGTCCTTGTGACTAATCTTTGCTAAATCTTCTTGACGCAATCGAAAAGGCCTTTAAGTGGGACAGGAGGAGGCCAAATTTGAAATCTCGATTTCGGAAAGCTAGATCAGCAAACGACGTCATTTGATCGCAAGCACCACACAAGGGGCGGTAGAAAGAAAGCAATGGGACGCTGGATGCCCGGAACGTGTTTTACGCGGCAGTTTGGAACTCAATACATATGATACAAAAATTAAACGTGAGTTAATTCGATAAGAGGGTATTCCGTACGATATAGAGATAAGACCGAGGTCGATAAATCGATAAAGCTCCGCAGGATTCGGTCCTGTGCCCTTTCCTGTACGTCATGTACGTCAGCTGCCAAAATCATTGATTTTTCAGATGGCTTAGAAGCTATTTGAGCTAGGCGAAGGCATGGCAACAGATTAAGTCAGTGTTTTGCGTGAACACAGGACGCCCATATGCCTGACCATCGCCTACCATCTCTAGCTTCCACCCTTGGTATGAGTGGAAGCTGATCTAAAACCTCTTGTCGATCTTAGGGTTATTGCACGCAGCATTTACTACTCCACATGGGATCAATCAACCTGTGGATGACCCTTCCTGTGATTTTAGGTTTAAGCCACAGCCACAAGCACCATGAAGCTCCCTCTAGGTCAGCCAGGTCTGACACCCATGGTACCGGTAGTCTATGCAGCTCAACAGGACCTTATGACCAGCTCATGATGTAACTGGTCAAATCGTAGTAACCTTCAGCGTCGGCTAATCTTAAAATCATTACGATAAGACCAGTATTGATCTGCCCCCGTAGCCTGTATAATTGAGCCGGGGTACGGACTGGCAGCAGTCGATGTCATCCAAAGCTGGCGTAAGTCAGCTAAACTCAGCCTACCACAGCATAAGTGGGAAGGAGTGCTCGTATTGAAGACGGCTGAGTTGAAAGATGGGAGACGGTGGTGAAGTCAAAACCATTCATCACCACGTGCTCCCATCTCATATTCAAATTCAAATTACGCCTTCAGCTCATGCAAATTACTCCTTCAGGATAGTTTCGGAATCCTGGTTATAGTCAATCGATAATCTTCTGGCAGAAGCGGAAACGCTTGTACCACTGGGCTACAGGAAACTACAGGAAACTGGCAATATTTCGAAACACGAAAACTTCTTAATGACCGGCAGTATGATTTTCGTAGCAACAGGTCCACTGGTGATCTGATGGCATGTCTCACCGAAAAGTGGAACCAAAGCGTACATCAATCTGGCGCAAGCAAGATAGTTGCACTTGATATTTCCAAATCATTTGACAGAGCTTGGCCTCAGGCTCTTTTGTCGAAAATGCGTGCTTTTGGGATCGACGACTCTCTTCTTCAATGGATTAGAAATCACCTTTCGGGACGTTCAATTCAAGTTGTCTTGGATGGTTTCAAGTCTGATATTCACAAAAAAAAATCCTAGTGTGCCTCAGGGCTCCGTTCTGTCTCCGCCACTCTTTTTAATTTTCATTAATTCTTGTCTCCTACTTCTAATCCAATACATTCCTTTGCTGATGACAGTACTGTCTGCTTTTTATATTCGTTCCGGGACTCACGTCCTTGTACGGTAGCGTAGTTTAAGCCCAGCCATTATCCATGAAAGGCACTTACATCGTCGAAACCGAAAAACTTTCCATTCTCGGTATGTGTGTCAGAGACAACTTACGTTGGAATGACCATATATTCGATGTCGCCAAAAATGCTGCGAAATGTCTAGGCTTCCTCAAACGATGTAAGAAATACTTTTCCCCTTCTGAGCTGGTCTCAATATATAAGGCATTTATCCGCCCGAAATTGGAGTATAATGCCCACATCTGGTCGAGCTTGCCCAAAACATCCCTGCACCTGCTAGATAGGGTTCAAAACCGTGCGATAAAACTCATATGTGATACTGATACCACTCTAACAATGGACACCCCCGAACACCGACGTAATGTCTCGTGTCTTACAGTGCTCCATAGAAATCGCCAGTAGCATTCCGCCCCTTCAAACTTTTAACCGTAACATCGGTCTCGCTATGAATGCTCATCAGTATACCCTCAAGCCCACTTTCGGAAGTGCTCTAACACATCGTGATTCGTTCTTTAACCGTACAACTCGCTTATGTAATGCCCTGCCCAGCTCTTTATTTCCTAGCCATTATAACTTTCAAACATTTAAAACCAACGTTCACCGGTATCTCTCTTTCCATCCTCCCTAATTTTCCTTCGCCCGGGCTGTGCGTAAATATTTTAAGGGTACTTATAATTCAGTATGCGAAAGGGGCGAAATCAGCGGAATAGATCGATGAAGGGCTGGTGCAACCACTAGGCTTTCGCCAACTAAGTTCACCGCTCCGATAGAAAGCAAGGGCTCATTAAGTGGTGTTTGATCAAATTTTATGTGCCAACAAGAGGGAAAACACTGCACGTGCGATATGGTGACTATATTTTGGTCGAGAGCACTTGACTTGACTTTGCCAGACTAGACGCCTCGGCAGGAGTAGACGAAATAGTGTCATCGGACAACCTGGTCATACTTATGTTAAGGAGTGAAGAAAAATAGTTTTCCACGAGCTCGGTCACGATTATTTCTATGTCCCTAGGCACACAGAAGTACATTGTACTGTTGGTCCCAAAACAGGGCCCTTGCCATGTTAAATGGCTCCATCTTTTCCAGGGCGTAGATTGATCGGGGTTTGATAATAAGTTGGTCTGGCGGCAAATGAGTTTCAGATTGATAGCCACTGATTCTCGATGCATTTGACCAGTTTCAATTTGGAAAGTAACCGCTTTCAAGACTTGTAGGAGTCTTACTGGTAGCCTGGCAAGAGGCTATATATTGGAATCATGGGGTGGGTGGCCATGGCTCAAGTGGTAGCACCCAAATGACATTCTCTTTTCAGGCAACTAAAACCAAGTAAGATGGTTTCTTCCACTCTCTGTCCCATTTTCCTAAAAACTTAACACATGCTCAGGCATTTTAAGTGTAGTCATACCCACCTGAGTGTTAAGTTCTTTTAAAAAAGAACAAAAAAAGGAGACCCTAAAACTGCGGCTTCAGTTTTATTTGGAGACGTAGAGCTCCTAGTGAAATCGTCATAGTAGTTATGGTTCCAATATTGGAGGAAGGGAGTGTATTACGACTCATCAGTTTGCTCTTAATCTTTAAAAAATATAAGGCTCCATGACCCTCGGTTTGGCATGGGTTTAAGTTGGCCATCAAACTTTCACCAAAGGCGAAGTTCGATTTCGAACTGGAACTAATCGAAAAGTAGGTGCTATTTCCCAGGTGAAAGCTGATTAGATCCGAATTTAATCCCACCGCCAAAACAGGCAAGACCTGGCCTAACCAAGAAAGGTTTTCACGTTACGATCTATAAGCTCAACACTTTTAGTTCCTAGCGGCAATGTCAAACTTGGCTAGAATTTATTAGGTTGCTTCTTTGATTGGCAAGAATTCTGTGAAATCATTGCATCGTGTTGCCTTTATTGAGCCAACATTATCATAGCTCTGTCCTGAAAGCCTGTGCCACGGTAGGGAATTGACCTGTAAAAACTCATTTCCTTGGAGAACATTTTGCCGTCGGTGGCAATATACGTCTTCGACATACACCTGTTTTTTGATATATAGACTTGTTCCTCTCCGCTGAAAAATATCCTGGTATTAGACTCCTATGTCAAGATAAGAATTGAACTGCATCTTCGAGGGCGCTTGAGTACCATCTGCTTGTTTGGCTTACAAAACACAATTTCTTAGAAAAGTACAGGCCCGTCACTGGACTCTTGAGGCACCTTTTTAAAATTGAAATTGCTTCACATTTCTTAAGTTTCCAGTATTTTATAAGGAGTTTGGCATGATGACACCGATACCGACACCTAATCACTTACTTCTCCACGATGTTCGAAAACACGCTACTGGAAAGGATAAAATCTCTGCAGTTTGCTCGTTTATTTCGATAACTAATAGTTTGTCCGTAATCGCAACTAGATATGTAATCCGATTAAGCTGCTTGAAATCAATTTTCGGTTTTCCACTCATTCCCCGAATCGGTCAAGTGTGCTTGGGGTTTTTTCCATGTTCTCTTGCATACAGAATTTCCAATTGTAAATGTGTGGAAAAAGATCTGATAATCTCTGAAAATCATAAAATCTGTAAAAACCCCATCAATCAGAGAAGACTTACGAGTCCGTACTGGTACTCGTAGTCGTATTCGTTCTAGCACTCCTACTCCCACTGTTACTTTTTCCAATCGATTTGGGCAATAAATTCATCTTACTATTTTACTTTCATCAACAGATATCTGTACTTCAACGAGGAGCTACCCAAACAGGATGAGATAGTAAAAAATTTCTTCGGCATCAGCACACCGTCCATCTCGGAAATTGAATCCAATGCAGATTTGCTCCTGGTAAATTGTTATTCAGCTCTGGGTAATGCACGTCCAGTTGGCCCGACAACCATCTACATGGGTGGGATTCATGCAATTGACGACAAATCACTGCCCTGGCATTTGCAACATTTTCTCGATGGTGAGGAGGAAGGTGCTGTTGCAGTAGCAACAGCCGGCGCAACGACCAGAAATAGTGTGGCGTATATCAATCTTGGGGCAATGTTAACACGTGCCTTTGTGGACACCCATCGGATGGAAAAGTTGGTGAAGATACTGGAGAAGTCTAGCTTTGATGTTGTACTTAATACAAATGGAATTGATGGTGGCTACAGATTTAATACAACAGCAAGGATCTATCATGGTGCTGATTTCGAACAGGAGAGCGTACTAGGTGAGTACAGAATTTGAGATAGATACTCGTATGTGGGTTTACCTAGGCACACTCTAACTGACTGGTTTGTTTTGTTGTGTTGCTGAAATGGGATTCAGAATGACAATGTGTATCTCTGTTTAGCTTTCAGGTATAAAATACGGATGCATGGGTCCTCAGTTGTGTATGATGACGGAGAGTTAGGACAATGTTTTCAGTGTCTTTTTCAATGGTCAGAATTTAAGGATTCTGACTTTCAATGATGAAGTGAAATCGAATGGATGTTGGACAAATATCCCGTATAATTCGCCGTCGGTACAAGCTAGATCCTTTCGAAAAGGTTTTCCTCAGGCCAACAAGTGATGCTGACATTGTTCCGGTGCATAGAAACAATTTGTGTCAGAAGTGATTTCGGCCCTGTTATTAGTAGGAGTAGTTGCTAGGAGAGACGTCTGAAGAATCGCTGCTCACATATGTAAGGGCACGGATGTTCTCTATGCTTTCTGCTTCAGCAATCTCTATTCTAAGCTGCTCGTACGTAAGTTTCGCCTTCCCTGTGAGGACCTTCAAAACGTTCTGTTTTGTGCGAATAAGCCGTCGTTCAATGATGAACTTTCACTTTATTCGTTTATTTGCCTCTTCCTCGAGAATGCGATAAATACCAGATATCTCGAAAGCAGCTCTGCGAAATATCTGGACGTTATCGGAGTAGAATGTAGATGGAGCGCCTCTTGGAGCTATAAATCGCCTGCGTCCCATAAGGCAGCTGTCGGTTGTCAAACTCGTGACCAGCTCCAGGTGCACACATCTAAAGTAACTTTGCTCGTCTCACTCCTTGAACTATCTGGATAGTAAAGCGGGCCGGTATATTCAACGCCAACACAATCGAAGGGCCTTGACAATGTCAATCTTTCGGCTGGTAGAGCCCTAAATGGCTGAGAGCTTTTTGCAAACGATGCATCTTTTAAGACGTTTTTTCACTAGCTGTCGTCCTTTTACAATCCAGAAACGCTCCCTGAGTTGTGATAAGATGATATTGACACCATGTAAGGCTCTTCTATGTTACAAGTTTGGTGGCAATATCACAGGATGCTTAAAATCTAGTGAATCAGGTAAAGATTGAAGACGACCACCCTGGAGCATAAGTCCTGGCTAAGTCAGGCTGAATTTGACCAATGGCTTTGAGGGCGGCTGTAGTTTGTGGCTTATTCGCATAGACCTGCGACTTCGGAAAACCCCACATGAAATCGGGGGTCAAATCGCACGATCTCGGTGGCCAGTTCACATCACCTTCAAGTGAGATGATCATGCCCTCCAGTCGCTTTTGCAGAATTTCCAATGTGGCGTGAGCTGTGTGGCACGTAGCGCGTGTTGAAACCACATGCCAATTCAGGCCAAACGAAGTTGGTAATCATCTACCTATAGCGCTCGCCGTTGACGGTGATGGCCTGGCCAACGTCGTTCTCAAAGAAATATGAACCGATGACGCCGCCATCCCAAAATTTACACCAAACAGTAACTTTTTCGGGACGCATTGAACGCTCTTGGATCTCATGTGGATTGACATCGTCCCAAATTCGGCAATTTTGCTTGTTGACGTACCTATTCATCCAGAAATGGGCCTCATCGTTGAAGATGATTTTTCCTAGAGTCAGTTTCCAACTACTCCAGAGCTCATTCAGCGAACACACGTAGGTCAGTTGAATTTTGTACGGGCGCAGGCCCAAGTCACGACGTAAAATTCATCAAATTGTAGTCTACGAAAGGCCGAGTTTTTGTGAGCGATGCGAAATCGACGCGGATTCTCCTGCACACTCTCACGGACAGCGGCGATGTTTTCGGCAGATCTTACCTTTCGTCGACGTACGGGTCTTGGTTTATCGTTTACTGAACCAGTGGACTCAAATTTATCCCCCACACTACGAATAGTCCTCTCGGTAGGACGATTATGGCGACCGTGAAGTGGGCGAAGGGCGCGGAATGTTGCCCGAACAGAGACCGATTTTATCATTTGACCGATTTTCTCGTTTGCTTAACCTGATGAAGCGTACAACAAAAGCAGTCACTCGCAAAAGCCGCATCCAGGAACTGAGGTTTTTGTAAAACACTAAAAGTTCAGGGCGTGCTCCAGTAGGTCTGAGAGTGGGTACTAACACTGTCAATCGCGCTATGCTGTCAGCAGCCGAAGAATCGTTCACTTCAGCCAAGACGGTCTGTGAATCCGCACAGAAGTTCAAAAGATTTGAGCCGCAACTCCTCTGGTAAGAAGATCAGCGGGATTCTCTTTGCCACTGCAATGTCTTCCTTCCGGAACAGACGTAAGACGGCGTATCTCCGCAACTCGACTTTGCACATAGGGTTTCCGCCGGACAGTCTCTCGTTGAATCCAACTAAGCGCGATCTTTGAGTCGGTCCACAGGCAAACCTTCAGGGAATGTTTGTTGTAGAAAAAATAATACAGCGGCTATCAATGTTGCGGTTAGCTCAAATTTGGGCAGCGTTAGTTCACCAATTCCATCAGGCTTCCGTGGGGCCACTCTACTTTTTACACTGCTGACCAATATAAGTCGGATCCAATTGTCGTTTGGCCCGATGACGCCTTCAGCGTAAACAGTACACAATGCAGTAACCTTGAGCAGGTGTAATGGCTCTTCGTGGGTTATACGCGTATTTTCGGTGCCCCAGAAGCGATAATTTTGCTTATTCACACATTCACAGAGATGGAAATGGGCCGCATCGCATGATGATTTTCGATGAAAAGTTGTCTTCCTCGTGGTCGAGATTCAGGATGGTTTAAACGTAGGTTACACGCGCATCTTGCGCACCAAAATTCTCTGTAAAGACCGCCAATTGATGCCCAATTACATGGCACGTCGTCTGGTCGATACTCCGGGGTCCTCTGCGACACCTTCAACCACGGCTGCGATATTCTTAGTAGAACCTGGCAACTCTCGTGTTGTCCCATACTCTTCTACACGAGCGGCCAAAGCTCGTAGTGTTTCCCCAGTTGGAGTCTGATGACCGGGAAATCTGCGCCGAAATTGACGCTGCACCAACACCACCGACGAATTATTCTGCGTTCTTTATGAGTATAGCGGTTCATGCCTTGTTGACATGAATTTTGTGTCTGTTTACTTCACAAATGTCAAAGTAGAATTGGCATTTGCCGCCATTTGCAAAATTATAGCATCTTCCGATATAGTGAAGACTTTTGCGCCACCTAGTACTTGGTTTTGCCGTCACTTACCGCTAATCCCATTTTGGCAGCTTCTGTTGCAGTACTAGCAGATGCAGGGTGACAGCTCGCTGTGTTCTACTATTTATGTCGATATAATCGGCGTACTCTAGTGGGCCATACTGTATGACCCTATTGGAGAGCGCCATAGATTTCACAAATGGCGTCGAATGTCAATTCGGTTTTGATATTTGTGAAGCAAACAGAATTGGAATTTGTGTGCATAAGCAATGGAACGCTATACTCCTGAAGAACTCGGAATAATCGTCACGATGGTTTTGATGAGCAATTCGTCAGTGCATATTGACGAGGCCTATTTCCACCTACATATCGGGATACGGGAACAAAAAAATTTGCGGACCTGAGGCACTGGAAACTCGCGAGCAATGCACGAAGAGACATTGCATCCACTCAAGCGCACTATATGGTGTGCTGATTACGCTGGAGGAGTTTTTCTTTAGAACGGCGCGGGCCAAACGCTCACTGTGAATGATGAGCTCTACAGAGCCATGATCAATGAATTGGATGAAATGGAACTGGAAGACATGTGGTTCCAGTAACGGTGCATATTGCACGAGTTACAACGGACATTCTAAAGCAAAGGGTCTAAAGGGTTTTACATTATGGCAAACCCTGTAGTTGTGTAGACTTTTGAAAGATTGTGACTCCAGTGTCTAAAACCTTTTTTGACATCAAAGGTCTCGGTTAAGCCGTTGATGACCTTAACGGAGCAGCGAACGGTCTCAATCGTCATTCTTCATAGAGGGATGGGTTTGTCTGGTATGCCAAAATTAGACGTGGCTTTATATACATATCTGGCCTCTATAAATGCTGTCATATGCGGCCCTAAAATCGATGAAAAGATGGTGGGTATCGAACTTCTTAAGTTTTTTCCACGATCTCCCGGAGTGGGAAGATTTAGTCAATTGTGGACTTTCCTGGTCTGAAACCGCATTGATAGGGACAAATCAGGTTGTTGGCGAAGAGTTTCAAACGTTCACACAATATGGCAGCTAAAATATTGTGTGTGATGTTGAGCAGACTTAGGGCTCTATAATTGTTGAGGAGCCTCCTTGGTGCTGAGATTACATTCATCAAGCATACACTCTCCTGACCAGATTTGAGAAACGAGTTGGTGTACGCTCTCCACAAAGTCTTTTCGACCGATAAGCTTTCAGGTCCAGCTGCTTTCTTGGATGTCAGCCTAGATGTTGATATCCTCACTTCATTGTGGTCAGAAGGACGGAAGTTTTAGCTATCGTCATCTAAGTTGAATGGTCTATTCTGACGGACGGCGAGATATTTGTCTTCGTCGCCGTTACACAGTCTGCAGAAGAAGTTTTGCCATATTCTCAGCATCGACTGTGACCCTAATACAAGACTTCCTTTTTCATTTCTACAGGCCTAGGGGTTTCATGCCATTACATGCTCTTTTTACCTGTTGGTAAGATTTCCGTACGTTATTCCTGGAGTCTAAGCTCTGAATATCTTCGATCACACGATTCTGATGATCTTTTTTCCTTCTGGAGAAGCCGATGTTCTTCCCGTCTCTTCTGCTCGTAGAGCTCACGAGCAGTTTTCGTCCTTCATTGCAGCGCCGCTTTATACGCTTCTTGTTTAGCTGAATGTGCTTGCCGGCGTTCTTCATCAAACCCGGGATTTCTTGGTGGTGGTCGGATGAAAACCAGCACATCAGTCGCAGCGTCTCTGATGGCATGTCGGCAGCGTTGCAACTGGTCTTTGGTACTTGATGCTGCCAGATTGGGAGTTGTTAAGAAATTTCGGAATACACGCTCGGCCAAGATTCTGGCGATCACTTGCGATTGCAACTTTTCTACGTTATGTCTTCTCACAGAGTAGTTTATTGTGGGGCTTGGGGAATTCGCATTCACACCAAGGTGGTGATCTGAGCCAATGTTGATTACCCGGAAGCCTCGGACATCCAGAATGCTGTATGCATGCCTTACGTCTGATCAATTTGATTTAGCGTTTGATGATCCGGAGAACGGCATGCATCCTTGTGTATATTGGGGTATTTCGCCTCACTGCAAAAACAATAAACCTAAGACCGTTGCCAGACGTGATGTCATGTAGGCTGCGCATAGTACGATTTTAACGTCACATTTCGGACATTGCGCATATGTCTTATCGAGGAGCTCGTCGAAACATTCTTTGATTGCGTTGTCCTTGTCTTCTGTAGGAAAAGGGACGCATATTTGGTTTATGTTATCGACGGATTGTCATAAGACATTCGCTTACGTGTCGGAAGCTTGAAGGCTAAGTCTGTTTAATGAAAGACTACTTTCGGCGTCTCAGTCCATTGTAAAAAAATATCAAAAGGAGATGCATCCAGAACGGAGCCAGCTCTTCTGGGGAACAAAACCGGCCCAGACAAGGTGTTCATTGAATTCAGGTTAAAACAGTGTCAATTGCGGACTCTACCTCATTTTTATTTAACAAGTCTTTCTATTTTCCCGCACTTGCACATGAAATATTTATGAGCACATGCAGCCTTGCCCTATGTCGATGACACCTATTCGCATTTCTGAGGCACGAATGCGTTGCTGTGTTGTTGCCTAAGTTTTTGTTGTTTTAACGAAACAACACGCGAAGTGTTCATATAAGATACCACCCCTTGGCAACAAGGTAACTTCAAAGAAATTGCTGCCAAGTAACGTACGACCCTAATGACTATCGAGCCCTAATGACTTGTAACTGTAAGCCTTTTCCTTTGGTAGTAAAACGACAAAATAATCTTCCTGTGCGTTCCATGTTTACACGACATTTCGCCGCCAATGTGTGCAAACCACAAACAAAAACAACCCCAAAGCACTTCCCTTAGTTGGACTTGAAAGGTGTTTACAGAAACGCACCCCCTACGCGCTGTTATTTTCACAACTGATTGACTAACATGCTCCGTCGTAAATTTAGATACCGTGACTGTATTCGCACGACAATTCAGTTAAGATCGTAATTTGTCTATGACTGCGCTTAAGTATCTATGAAACGTTCTGTGTACGACTATCTAGATAATTTTGTTTTGTTTTTATATTTTTTATTTTTAAACTACGCAGGCTAGTGGACTGTTGAATGCTTCCTGTTTTTGTTTTTGTGCATTTGATTGTAGACACCTGCGTGCTGTTGTTGTTTTGCTCATAAAATTATCTACATATGCATGTCCTTGATTGCATATGTAAGTACGAGTATCTACGAGATAGAGTGCAAAAAACAAACAAAATAAATTACCATGCAACACGAGTGAGAAAATTAAATAAAATTTTTTGTTTACTCGGTTACAGGGCGTTTTCTTGTTTGTCTTTTGCTGCACTTTGGTTACACTGCGCAGAGCATTAGATAACATGTACATACTCGTACATACATATGTATCTCAAGCAGTGAGCAAAAGTTGTTTTTCTGTCGAAGCTTTGGCTCGAACGGAATTCACACATCGGTTTTTGTTTACACTTTTTGTGGAAGAGATTAAATGGCGGGATAGTGGATGGCGGTGTAATCATGTAACAATTACTGCGCTTCGCAGATGGAAATGCTGTTTTTGTTTTTCACATTTAGATACACAAATGGCAGCTTGGAGTTTTGGAATTTAACTCATTTCTGACTGAGGCATAGAGACGTAAATTGGGGGAGTAGTACACTAACTCCATCTATTGATCATTTGACGAAAAGTCACTCAGCGAGTATCACTGGTATGACTCTCTATAGCAGTATTAGACTTGTTACTGTCATACAATAATGTTGATAGTCGCAGAACTCGTAACCGTGGTCAGATGGTTCGGATTTGCCTGTAGGTATTGTGGTCAACGTTTTGGGATTATTGCGACAGTGCGAGTGCAAGACTGGCAACAGAGCTAGTGAATGTCCATACCCATCCCAGAGGTACGTAAACAGGTAGAAGTACGGTACTGCACTGTTTTGATATTGAAGAAGTCACTACCAACTGGACGGAAAGCTAGAGCCATTAAGTGGAATGAATAAATGTTTCAGTATGGTCGTCTGAGCTAGCATCCTGTTGCTTATTTTTGATGAAAAGGTCATGCATCTATATTGTCCCCTTCAAAGTAATCCCCATCGACTGCAACACACTTATGCCAGCGCTTGATCCAATCCTCGAAACATTTTTTATATTTGGTTTTCGGTATGTCCATCAGTGCTTTCTGCGATTTTTCCTTTACTTCCTCTCGGCTGCTAAAACGCGTTCCCCGTAGTGGTAGTGGTTTTTTAACTCGATTGAACAGAAAGAAGTCACAGGGAGCCAAATCAGGTGAATTCGGTGGCTGTTGGATGGTATTTGTAGCATTTTTCGTCAAAAAATTACGAATAATGATGGCACTGTACGACGGTGCGTTATCATGGTGCAAAATCCACGAGTTTTCTGCCCACAATTCTGGTCTCTTTCCGCGAATTGCTTCACGCAAACGCCTCAGAACGCCCAAATAATACGAGTACTCTTCGTTTACTGTCTGGCCTTCTGGCAAAAATTCATGATGCACTACATCGTGAGCTTTGCCTTCTTTTTTAACTGAAAACGACGTGATTTTTGTGATCTCGGCTCATTTGGTGAACGCCATTCACTTGCCTGATATCTGGATTGCGCGTTGTACTCATAAACCCACGTCTCGTCTCCAGTAATGATCCTTTTGATGAATGTGGGATCAGATTCAGCCTCGCAAATCGTCTCTTTTGCGACGTCAACACGGTCTCTTTTTTGCATGAAATTGAGGTCTGCTACACGACGGAAACCCAAATCATTAACCAAAATATCTTGGACGGTTCCATAGGCAATGTTCAAGTCCTCCGCTATCTCTCTGATGGTTAATTTGCGGCTATTGATCAGCATTTCTTTTGCTCGTACTTCATCAATGTTTTCGTCGGTTTTGGATGTCGATGGTCTGCCACTGCGTTCATCATCTTCGATTGACTCACGACCACTTTGGTACCGCTCGTGCCACTGGTAAATGACCGTTTTCTTTAGAGAATGGTTGCCGAAACACTTTTCCAACATTTCCCACGTTCGCGCACCATTAAATCCATTTTTTACGCAAAATATAATGCGAGTACAAGTTCGTTGTTGCAAATTTAAATCCATTTCTAAAATTGTGAAAAATCGCCAACACACACAGAGATAGATGTACTCTTGGCTACGTAACTTTTGCAAATGTCAAGCTATGACGCTAAGATTTAGAGGGAATGTCAACAACAGATTTACCAACTTGACAAAAAAAAATGCAACTCAAATAGGAACAATAGGAGCGCCACACGGTGTTGTCCCCCGAAACCTTTTTGATCAAGGTGGTAGGCAGTACGTTGGGTAAGATTACACTGCGCCTATGGTTCCTGCACAAGATGCTCCTTGAACCTTCGCCAAGCGGTGGGTGAAATATGGTTCTTAGTTACTACCTGGCACCCAGGACACTGCGGTATAAAGAGAAATGAACAAACGGATGAGCTTGTAAGAAGAGTTAGGCTACTCGATAATAGTGAGGATGCTAAGATCAAACCACTCCTTTGCAGAGTAAGGTGCACTATGAAGGAAAAAATCATAAAGACGGTCAAGTCTTGAAGGACACAGAGTGTCCAAGGCTCTCTGGCCACTTTTTGACGGTAAAAGATGTAGGGAGTTAGTAAAATTAAACAGGTATAAACTTAGGACAATAATAAGAATCCTGGCAGGACACTTTCTCCTGAGGAAATACGCAAAGATACTCAAATTACCAGATACGGATATTTGCAGATTCTGCGGTGATCTGCAAGCTGTTGAGGACATAATGCGAGGCAATATCGCGTAGTCGAAGAAAATTTTTAGGGAAATACTTGTTCGAGATACGAACTTCAAAGGCTTTCTTGGCGTTTGCAAAGAAATTGGATATTTCCTCAGGAAGATTGTTTAGGTTTGTGCCATTTGAAGATAAATTTAACAGATTCCACAGGGATCGCGATGATGGCATATGCATCAGACCCTTGTTTTAACCTAACCAGACCTGGCTATGCTTTTCTGTTTCAGTGCAATTGCAGGTGTAGAAAATATTTCTTTCTTAGCCTGCTGTTCGTGGTTAAACTTCTAGTTCAGCTTTGGATCAGATATCGTCCGCGGTACAAAGCACTGGAACATAAAGAGAGTGACTGACCATTCATTTTCGTGGCAAGAACATCAATTGAGCCTTTTCTATATTCTCACCGAGATCACAGTTTATGGCCCAAAAGTGAACTTTTTCAAGAGTCGTTCTTACCTGGGTTACCTCGCCACTTAGAAGAACTCTTCTGATATCAGAATTATAACCACGTCCGCCTACGGAGTCGCTTTTATCCACTTGGACCAACATTTTGATCATGACCATAAAAGAAGTACGCTAAGGGGTTAGGGTTTTTTCACCTGAATACATCTGCTATCTATTAGCTAATGAACACTTAACCAGGTGAGAAATTTCAAAATAGCTTCAATTCGAAGGTTGTTGAAGGAATCTTCTATACCTAGAAAGGTAGCCAGGGCATGTTCTTTTCAAAGGAGACGATATACACCACCTCTTAAAGGGTCGTGTCTGTTCATTGAATATTGACGTTTATGTGCTGGGATTTGGGTGGTTTCCAGGATGCGTTTCAGAGTCTTCAATATAAAAGAGGTAAGACTTATAGGCCAGTAATCCTTCGCGGAATCCACTCAGACTCGCATTCCGAATTTGGATGCGAATTTCAGAACCAGACAGTTCTTATAGATATTTGCCACCCAAGTGCCTATTGCCATATACCGTCAATGACTGTAAATTTGTAAGGAGAGACGATTTTGATGGCCCATGCGAAAGTTGGAATTACACTATCCAAGGAAGGATTGTGGTCTCTGTTGGAACTAACTGGCTCAACGCTGTTATCACCTACTGGGAATTTGATGTTCCAAAGATTTCGGTGTTCTAGATGTACAGCTATCACTCGCTCTCTTTAGAAGACATTGGCTTTTCTAGCCTTCTGACAAGATCTTATTAAGGGATGGGGATTCCCGTAGAAACTTTATCGAATTGCTGTATTCTATTGCATCTTGGCGATTATAAAAGCGTCCTTGTACGATTGCCAAAGTAGTAGATCATTCCGGTCGCGCTCCCGGGTTTTGATAGATCTTTATTCCATATGCAGTGTCGCTATCAGGAGCTAGTTAGTGTCATCAACATATTCTGTGTCATTGCCTGCACTTGTAGGTAAATAGGTAAGAGTGGCTGTTGGAAACACCAACCCACTTAGGACTATTAGCCCAATGTGATGCCACGTTAATCTTTGATCCTCTTACTCATGGAACCAGTTTGAGCTTACGATGAAGCGTAGGAGACTGTTTCTTCTATAGTTTTTAGGTCGTTTAGGTCATTGTAGAAGAAAGCTCCTAAGTGGAGTTTTTTTCTTTGGAAGAGAGCTGAACATGTACACAGTAGGTGGATGATTGTCTCCTCTTCCTCCTCGTTCATGCAGCTTCTACAGAAATCGTTTGTAAAAGCGCCAAGCCAGACTCTTAGAGCGAGTCAGATCTAGACAAGTTGATCCAACAGTCTACCTAAGATCCGTTCCTTTGTTAGCATGCAGCTTTAATATTAATTTGCACGTAGCGATTGGTATACCTATGCTACCCTTCTCCGGTAGAATACGTAGAGTGGTACCAATTCTGGCGAGTTCATCGGCCCTACAATTTTCTGGAATGTCTCTGTGGCCCGGCACCCAGCAAAGGTGAAGGTTGTCATCTCCATAAGAGATCATCGGCATTCAAGGGCGGCTCTAGAATTTAATGAGACTGACTCCAGGGACTTGATAGCGGCGTGACTATCCGAAAAGATGCGAATATCCTATGCAGACATCACGCTTTACTTCAGCCAGGACAGAGCTTCTTTAATCGCTAAAATTTCCGCCTGGAACATGCTACAGTGATTTGGAAGACGGAAGGAGAAGCTTAGATTTAGCGGGGCTACCAACCCCGCCATTGGTTTTAGATCTATCTGTGTAGAAGTGGATTGAATTGTCCTCGTTGAAAGCATCTTCCTTCCAGAAGGATCTAGAGGAGAAACTTGCATGGAAGTCTTTGTCAAACCAAAGTTCAGGTATAGTGTAATCGATGTTCTCTATGAGGATTTATAGTGTACTGAGAATACTAGCATGGCCAAGTGAATTATTTGGCCATTGTGTAGTCGTTTTAAGGCGAATAGCTTTAGCACCCAGTTGCCTGCTGAAGATATCGAGGGTTGTCAAGTGAAACAGAATGCCTAATGCCGCAGAGGGAGTAGACCTGCTGAACAGCTTATAGGTTTAAGACCTTTAGCTTATCTTAATCCTCAATTATCACCTCTCATGACCCTGAACTTCCCTGTCCTTTAGTTTTAGGTTGAGCTGGAGACCAGTTACTATTAAACTCAATTAAGTCATCCTGGGGTTGACTCGGGTCTCTTAAATTTTGTTAAATTTTTGAACTATACGAAACTGTAGTCTATGGTTCTTCTTTTTTAGAGCTTCCAAACACTCGTCGTTTATAAGGAGCAGACAAGACTTTTTTTCAGTGGTTGCTCAGCTTTGATGATGGCCCAGTCTTCCATAGGAACAGTAGATTGTGGATAAGTTTTCCGCTGTCTGGAGGCGTAGCAGATGAGCCATTTGTGTTTTTGAGTACCACGTATCACTTACCTTAGCTACACAGCAGATGACCTCCTCTGAATTTCATCTTGTAGATAGGTCATTTATAAGTGCAACCTAGAAAGCACCTCTGAGCACCTCACTGAGTGACAGCGCGTTTGCAGGCTGCTGTATGATCTGATGTTGATACAGCCTTCTTGAAAGGCTGATTTCGCTTTGCTGGGTCTGTTTTTTCTAGGGACTGATTGACTGAAGGAGGTAGGCTTGATTTGGTAACCAGGTCATACAACTACACCTTACACTTTGTCCCCATGGTCATGCTCAATGACGGTACCAACAGCTTAATTCCTGGCGATTTGGCGAACGAATAGCACTGCCTTCTAGTAAAAGTGTTTGTAGTTTTATTGTTACTTCCTGCAACCTCTTCTGTGAAGGATGTTGGTAGCTAACACACCGCGGAAGAATTATGGCCAGTATAATTTTCATCGTCTGAAGAAACTCTTGTGACTAGAGATGGATAGCTCATAAGGATCCGAGATCTATGCTTACCCTGGCGGAGCCGACATTGTGTATTAATAAGTCAGACACTTCCTTGGTTCGCGTTGGTTCGCGATTGCCCAGTCTTCCACTCCTGTGGTACAAAACTGTGTCCTTACGTTTGAAGTCACCGATGGTTGGGAGCCTATGACCGGGAAGTTAAACTATTGAGGAGTTAAACTCCATTGCATTCTTACAAAACAAAAGGCAGCTGTAGCAATAATCGGCTGGTACCCTCGCGGAGGCAAGGATAAGCCATGTTACACTTAAGTTTAGATACAGCTATCCGGACTCTATTTTGGTCGGGTAGACGGATTCTTGGTTTTCACAGTCCAGCTTGAATGGTTTCTCCTCTCTGACACCGGACTTTTGGTTGCCGTCGCCGTCGCCGTCGAACAGCCTGCGACATCTCTATAGGCCTCTGTTCGGGTCTCGGGACCTTGACTCGTTCCTTTTACTCTGAAGTTCCTCGAGTAGCACCTCTCTATTTCCTCGATGGAACGCTTCTTATGCTATTTCTTTTTTGTTCTCCTGTGCAGCGCCGTTTCGTACGCCAGTTGTTTTCCCGTGTGCTTGCCTGCATAATCCTTCAACCCATGCGTTTCTTGGATGCGGCATTTCTGATGGATTCCTGACATTGATGCCATTGGTCATGTCAAGTGTTTGAGGTATACGCGATCGGCAAAAATTCTGGCAGCCGTTCAACCTTAAATCTTCCCACAGTATGCCTTTGTTGTTGTGGTATTAGACATATCCGTAGCCGTACCTTGGCTGTAGTCCGAGTCTATTTTTGTCGCTGGGAAGGTTCGCATCATGATCAATTTGGTTGACGCTTCGAAGAGTCTGGTGCTTACAACAAATCTTAACCAAAATTCACACTGTTTTTGTTCTCTGTAGTATGCCACAGATTTTCGTCTTCTTTTTGTGTAGCCCATGCCATTGCACTTGCCTGCATGTAGCTTGCTCAAGGTCCGAACAGAATATGTGAAGGTCCGAAAGTCGTTCAGTCATCGTTCGTCATGTATTAGGGCATCAACAATAAATCCGTCCTTATCTGAGGCCCTTGATTGTTTCGCAGAAGTACGGTTTTCCATGGCCGGAGACTTAAACCCAGGCACCACCCCTAACTTTGAGAACCAGGCTCTTTCTCAGACCCCTACGGCGAAAAAGGCCGGATATTACGGAGTCACTTTGGAGGCATTGAGTTGCCACCTATCACCATCTCCATTTTAGTAGCTTGATATGTTCTGAAAATTTTTATCGACCTCAGATCCAAAGAGGTCTGCCGTGCTGACTTTTGACATCCCTCGTACGTCTTCCTTCTGAGGTTCAACCATTGCATCGCTATTTTCTCCTGCTCACCATATCCAATTACGAGTTCAGCAACTAAAGGCCGATTGGTAGGCGGTTGATGGATAGTCACCTTTGGTCAAAACAAAAATATACATTGTACTACTGGCAACTACCACTTGTAGCTTAAACCCAAGTATAAGCCGCTTCTGGAATGTTAAATTTCAGCTTTCTACATATTTTATTGAACAGACGCCTCATTTCAATATCAAAGAACACATCAACCCCACACAAAACCAACAATTCCATTCAACTAATGACTTTTCCCATTTACCCCGAAATACAATCGAATTAAAACAATTACACGAAGTATCTACACAGATACCTCCCACATGAATGTGCAAATGCACTTCAATTTGCATATCTAAAGGAGAAGATTTCAAATCGCCAATTAACCATGACACAATAGTTTTGAATAAGATACTCACAAATTGCAGTTCTACTCGCATGTATGTCCGCAATTTGCTACAACGCAATGACAACCAACAACTCCCACGTGATTAAGATTTCACCATACCAACGCCATTAGACGTTCCATTAACCGATCAAACAAGGCTATGATTAGATTAAACATTCGGATGTAGTGCAACCCCTTCATTCACAATAGATTTACATTTCTGTCGAATTAACCCAGAGAGAGAAAATATGCTTGTCGATGAGTGTCCTGCGGATCTCGTTAGAAATGTTTTCCTGTAATTGCTGCCTAATAGTTCTACTGGGAGTCAAAGCATGTACATTACATGACCAGGGATTGATGAGTATTTGCACAAGATTTACAAAATTCCGATTGTGACGATGGTCATGTGATAAATTCAGCTCTGCGGAAAAGGTTTCCAAAATATGTCACGACTGACGTCATTCTCTTACCAAAATCCATCGTATAAAGAATTTTTTTCTATTCACAATGACAAAATAATGAAAATGTCACATTCACAATCAAAAAACAAGCGTGAGTATGCCATTAAAGCTGCTCGCGAGTGACTCATGACTTGACACCTTTTACACACGACAATCGGTTATAGTATCTGATACGAAGAAAATAAAGAAAAATCGCAATAAAATTCGTAAATATTTCGCTATCCGTTATCATGGCAGTATAAAGGACAAAAAAACCCAAAGATAGTGAATTCATCACGTAAGCATGCCCCATTCAACTATCAGCAATTGTCTATGCTTCGATCGCTGTTGTACCGTCTTATCGTGCAATTTTCGATATTGCGGTTTTAGCAGTTAAAAACATTATCTATCTCCACGGGTGACATTGAAACCTTGAGGTGTTATCGGTTTTTGAAATAAAATTTCCATTTTGCAAAGCAAAAAGTCAACGAAGTTCTAACACCGATTGGCGACGTTAAAAAAGGGGGCACGCTTTGTTGGCAAAATTTCATGTCAAAATAGATCAGAGCCGGACTTTGTTGTTGGATAGAGAATTCTAGTCGCAAGTGACGTCTGTCAGATGGTCGAAAATAATTATGTTATCGATTGACGTCAAGAGATAATGGTGAATGTCGCTGAAAGCTGGGCTTGACACGGTTGTTTTTGTTTAGAATTGAATTAAGTCAGACGCATCTGAACGGTACGTTTTGATTCGCACGAAGGCCGTTTTTCCTATCAGCTATGCCTGCGTTTGTGTCTTAAATATAAGAATTATGGCGCCAACAGACAACAGATCTTGCGCATTATTGATCATCGTCATCGAAGAGATGATAGGAAAGTCACAGGCAAACTCAAAGACAGCAATGTAATTTTTAAGGACATTTGAAGCATAAGAGGAAGTCAATATCGGGGATCAATATCTCTGTCTTAACAGTTCTCAAGATCTCATTTCTTGCCATGCTATTCGTACCTCAGACACTGACAAGTGTGGGTGAAGGCTTCCTTTCGAATGCAATCATACTGGAACTAGCTTGGAAATAGTAGGAACGTGTAGCAATATTTTAAGCGAGTCCCAGCTTGCACTACAGATTCGGATACTTTCCCTATGCACTTTTTCCTCACAATATGACTGTGGCAATTTATGTTCCACTTAGTAGATAATCGTCCTGCCTTACAGGGCATGAAATAAGTTAAGGCATTCCCTCTATCGTTCCAGCTTCAACTACGACTGGAATTCCCAGAGACCTAGGTAACACAATCGGCCGAACTTGGTATCTGTCCTTTCAACACACTTTTGCGTCATTTCAACTCGTCAAAAGGCAACGCAGATTTTGAGAAAGTGTTAACTCGATCCTTGGTTACAGATACTGACTGCTGTCTCTTGCTTACTTACTTTTTACTTATTTAGGTCCACGGATGTATGTCTGTGGGGTTAGGACCTCCAATACTCCTACGCGCCATCGTGTACGGTTTCCGGAGATATATCTCAGCTCTCTCCAATTCTTCCCCAGTTGTGCTGATTCCTATTCGACCGTTGTTCGCCAAGTCTAGGTCGAAGCACTCGCAATGCAGTCGTGGCCTTTACGAAGCGTGTGCCCAATCCACTGCCACTTATGTCTTCGTATGATAGAGTCAATGGGTTCCTGACCTGTTCTCGCTTGAAGTTCATCCTTAGAGATACGGTTGGGCCAAAAAATCCTCAAGATGTTTCACAGACATCTATTCACGAACGTTTGCAACTTTCTTGTGACAGCGGATATGACTTTCCAACTGCTGCACCCATAAAGAAGCACGGATTCGACGATGGAGCGGAACAGTCGTTGCTTGGTCTTTAGGCTGATGGAGTTGTCTCTCCATATTTTCCGATTCGGCTGATTATATCTAGTTCGATCCCGCCATCAGTAGGGACAATACTTCCAAGATATTGAAAATTCTCTACCATCTCTACTGTTGCCCAGAAATCTCCACTTGGTTAGATGAGGAAGTTCCAAGGCTGATCCTTTTTGTTTTTGCTGAATTGATCTTTAGCCCAACGATTTCAGCTTGGAAGATCCATGATCCTATGAGAGAGACTAAGCATACGTCGTCCGCGCAGTCCAGATATTTGAGGTGTGATTGCAGAGTCCGCTGAATTCCTCTTGGTCCAGTCGGCAAAGCTGCATGCAGTACATCACTTATCGCCCACAGGAACAATATTGGTGAGAGTACACAGCCCTGCCTAACCCCACTTTCAATTTTAAATTCCTCTGACAACCTTCCTTTATGCAGAACGTGACATTTGGATCCATCAGTTTGTCTGGGGTGCCCCTCCTGCGCAAAGCAAGCATTTTGGTAGTCGATGAGCAGGTGAAGTGGTGATCCGCAAGGTGTTGATGTGGTACATGCAGGAAGATCCAGTGCGCAATCCTGCTTGTTCGGCGTCGAGTGTGTCTTCAAGGCGGTCTTTTATTCGCTTCAGGACGATTTTTGCTACTACTTTGGCTACTGCAGGTAGCACGCAAATTCCTCTCCGGTTTTCACACTGCGTAAAATCTCCTTTCTTTAGGAGCTTGATGGTCCTTTTTTCCCCTCTTCAGGAAAACTCGATATTGTTGGCGCTACTCGTAAGAGCTCTTTGGGAATATCGTCAAGTCCAGTCACTTTGTTGTTCTTCAGTGCTTTGATTGCGGTAAAGATTGCCTCTCTACCGTGGGATACAGTGCGTATTCGAGACTTTGTTACTGCGGACGGGCGAGAACGCGGTTTAAAACCGCAGAAAAGTGTTTCTTCCACCTTTTGAGCTATTCCTCATCAGAAACTAGCAGAGATCCGTCTGTCTTTTACCAGGTGTTGTTTAGAGCTTTGGACACCTGTGAGTTCTTTAGTAATTCTGTAGACGGTCCTACTTCCACACCTACTAGCGGTCTCTTCTGCTTCTTTAGCCAATGCGTTGATATAGTTACGCTTATTACGGTGAACTTATCTCAAATTTAATGCGGTACGCAGACTCTAACTCGTTTCTCCATGCTGCTGGAGTAGCTGCGATACGGACTTGAGGTATTTTGTTTCTTCGATCGTAGCCCAAGTTTCTTCGGTAAGCCAAGCACTGTTTCTTCCTTGCGACCGACCGAATATGGAGACATTTTTTTACAGCACACCAATGGTTTTCAATGCGGGTGGGTTCCGTGCTACTGAATACTCGCAATCCTTGTGAAAGGTGGTCCCCTAGTTGTTGGCGGACTGCGGGATTCTTTAGTCTATCGGGAGTAAACTTTAGCGGGTGTTTTCTTGGGATCTGCGTACTGTAGGTGTACGTAATCTTACGGTAGCAACCATCAGATGGTGGTCCTGGGCAATTCCCATTTCTGCACCCCTTCTGTTAAGAAGGCCCTGGAGCCTGCCTCTAAATCGTCGGCTGATCACGAAGTGATTAATTTGGTTGGAAGTTGCTGGTCTATTCGTCTACACCCAAGTGATTTTGTGGCCCGTCTTGTGCTCAAACATGGTCGGTCCTATTACAAAGCGGTTGGCGTTGCAAAAATCGACAACACGCTCGCCATTGTCATTGCAGTCACCAATACCATGATTTCCCCTAACATGCCTGAGCCCATCAATTGTCATTGCCAACCTTGGCATTCAAGTCTCCCATTACCATCATGATGTCTCCGCGTGGTGTACTATCATAAGCAGCACTCAGCCGGTTATCAAAGGCCTCCTTCTCCTCGACAAAAGAGAGCTCCTTTGTGGTGTAACACTGTATGATGGTAACGCGACGTACTCTAGTACGGAAACTGGTATTCAGGATCCTGTCGTCTAAAGGTTCCCAGGAAATTAAGCTTTTGAGAGCTGTTTTTGAAAGCAGCAATCCAACACCAGATTCCCCATAGCTTCCAGGTGCCTTTCAGGAGTAGATTAGTAAAGTGCTACGAGTTGGGGACTTAAATTTCACTAAACCCTAAGATGCCCATCTTATACCGCATGAATTCCTTCTCTAATTGGAGGAATCTGGCATTTTGCGGACCTTCACTTCCGTTGTCGAGAAGTGTCTGTACATTCCAGAAACCAATCTTTGTCCGGGTACAACAGCCAAATGCCGTGATCGTGTTATCAGTCCTTATCCAAGGCGTAGTGTCAGTTACGAAGAATGCTAACCTCCGTAGCCTATCCTAGAAGGCGTGGCCTTCCGCACTTGTAATTTTAGACTTTTTACGTTTTTAGGGATACGCAAACAGTTGCCCGGGGACCACCACGAGGAGGTAAAACAAACACTTCATCGTTATTGTTGCGCAATTGGCCCAGACCTAGTTCTGAGCAATCAATAGTTTCCCGAACAGGCACGATGCAAGTCGCACTTGTCTGTTGACTGCGGTCAATATGTGACTGTGGGGGCTGCCCGATTCTTCGCTTTAAAACCAGGCGACCCTAGAAATTGTCGAAATCTGACTAAGAATCATCAGAATGTGTCATCGGAAATAGAAAACTTCTTTGGGTTACAAATGTCGCAGAGACTTCTAACGCGCTCTTCGCTTTCTTGCAGCGTAAGAAAGGTTTCGTTAATCCATGGACCTGTGTTATATAGGAAAGATAAATCAGTCGCTTGGCGGAATAAGCTTCCACGTTAGAACATCACTTCACTAGATTTCGAACATACGTTGCTGAGAGAAGGTCGAAAGAACAGTTTGTGCAGGAACCAGCGGTGTAATCAGATCTTGCTCAACTGACGCTCTATAGGTTATCCTGCACCTGCTCTCCATTCACATTTTCATAAAAAATATAGCCGCATGGAGCCTATTCGAGACAATACGGGAGAAGCAACATCCATAACATTTGGATGGCTTAAGATTGGACTGCAGTAACGGCGGCAAAGGCTCCTTCTCTACAGGATAATCGCAGTGTTTTCCAGACGAAACTCTGGAATTCGAGAAGCTTGGCTTGTACTTAGAAACCTACCAAACTTCACTCTATCGCCATCTATTACTAAAGCAGTGCCATTAAGCACTTACTCTTCTCTGCTCGCAATTGAGAATTGTCATCGACTGGGTTCCGGGGATATTCCAGGCGGAATAGCTGTTCTAAACAGCTCTGTATCAGAATTAATTAGAACTCTGTTAAAGGTAGTATACGTCAGTACTTTCTCAAGGCAGCCAATCTTAGATGAAATAGGTTCACTAACTCCACTACGTTGAGACAGATGTGGCCCAGATACAATAGAGCTCCTGCGCAAATCCGAACTCAATATTGCTAGGTCGTTGCCCAATTGGAGAATATGCAATCAGGCTAGGTATTCTCCATAACAGTTTTTGTCAGAGTACGAAAAAGGATCTATTTTTACCCATATGTCCAGCTCTCCCAAGGACCGGGCTGCTAGCGCTAGGTAAACTCCTTTTAATCACCTAGAAGAGAAGGGTTATCCAACGAGAGGTGTCATTTTTAATCAATAGAAAGATACTACATTTTCATGAAAAGTGATGAATTAGTTATTTAAGTCTAAAGAACAAACTCTGAGGTTAGTAATGGAACACAACATCTGCCAAACGGTCTCCTCCGCTCTGCCTACAGATAGTCATTCTTTCGATTACATTTTTCAACACGTTTTCGCATAATTCAACGGCTGTATTTCGCGAATAACAGGTCTGATATTTTGTTCTAGTGCATTGGTGGGGCATTAGTGTGGATTTTATCTTTTAAATAGCCTCAAAGGAAAAAAAATCTCAATCTCGCCGACCAATTGAAGTTTCAATTGCGAGAAATCACACGTCTAGCAAATTTGTCACGTAATAGAGCCATTGTTTCACCAGCCATTTGGCACGTGGCCCCATCTTGCTGCAAATAAACGTCATCCACGTCCATAGCAATAATTTCAGGCAAAAAAATTTCTGTCAACATCGTTCGGTAAAGCAATCCATTCACTGAAACGGCTGCACCAGCATCATTTTCGAAAAAATATGGCCCAATGACACCGCCCCGGCCCAAAAACCGCACTGCCGGGAAGCGTTGCAGCACCCAATCAGCGAAATTACGGAGGTCCGCGTGGTCTGCTGCTTTCAGTTCTTGTGTCAACTGGACCATGTAAGCATGTGGGCCAAGATATTTATACAAAATGCCGTGCAAAGTGGTTGCGGATATGCCCAATTCCTATGATCGTCTCGAAATGGACACACCTGGTTCTCCAGTCATACTGTCAGCTTTGGCGGCGATATTTTGAGCTTACCTTACCGGACGAGCACGAGTTGGAGTCTTCGCATCACTAACCTGCCCGAGACGTTCAAATTTATCGATTAAATTCACTGTAGCTGTGGGAGAAGGCGCTGGATGATGACCAAACGTAAGATGTTCTCACCTTTTTTGGAGTAAATTTTCACTATTTCAAAACTTTGTGCTGGTGTATATCAATCCACGTTTAATAACCTCCCAGCTTTTACTTGTCAAAAGTCATCGCAATGATAGTTGAGTGTTGACAGTTCAACAATGTAGTGACTTGGTGGTATGCGTTCGTTTCTCACCAAACCACTGGAATCCAATTATCGTCTCGTGCGGTTGGGATCGTACAGTCAAGGTCTGGAACTTGGCCAATTGCAAGTTGAAGAACAATTACCCTGGACACAGTGGCTATTTGAATACTGTTACCGTTTCGCCGGAGGCAAGGACGCCAAGGCTCTCTTGTGGGATCTTAATGACGGCAAGAACTTGTACACTGTGCTTCTCACCCCTTCCTGGACGCCAGAGGTACAAATATTTTGTACCTAAATCGGCAGCTAGGCGATTTGGCTAGGGGGCTTTCTGAGATCATTTTCGGAAAGGGGGAAGTTGACCCTGTCCTTGCGAATAGGGTAAATAGTTCGTGTAAGGCCTACGAAGGCATAATTTGGCTGCTCGTTGGGGAAAACGAGCGGCTAAAAGGTTTCCTGGATGCATATAAGCACACCCCAGAGGTAGTGCGTCCGCAGATCTCAGCTGCCAAAGAGAAGGAGTTTAGCTTTGCTCAAGTGGCAGCAGGAGCGATTAAAGCCTCTGCCACTACGGTAAAGGCTCCTGCTCCTGCCACCTCAGAAAAGGTTCCTGCTACTGCCGCCCCAGAAAAGGTTCCAAATACATCGGGAAAGGTCCCTGCACCTGTGCCGACGATAGCTCTTACGTGGTCCATGGTCGTGCGGAGTAAGAAGTCCGGTGCGACGGCAAAAGAGGTCGAGGCTGAAGTCCTCAAAAAGGTCGCCCCATCCTTGGGAGTCAGGGTGGATAGCGTAAGGACGCTTAAAAACGGGAGCGTCGTTATCCGCACTCCAACCGCGTTGGAGAGGGGCAAAATTGCGGGCAACCCCAATTTCAGGGAGGCAGGGCTAGAGGTTTCAATCCTTCAAAAACCTGGTCCAAGGGTGGTAATAAAGGGCGTGACTACGTCCATCACTCCGGTGGAGTTCATGAACCAGCTTCATGAACTAAATTTCAAAGAGAAGTATACCCTCGAGAAATTTAAAAACGAGGTGAAAATGGTAACCCGACCATGGAGCACCAAAGAAGGAGGCAGACCTGGGAGCTCGAATGTGCGAGAGGGACTGCAGCGTTGCTCTGGTTCAGGAGCCCTATGCTTCGAGGGGAGTAATTAGTTGTCTACCCGCTTCCATGCGGGTCTTCCCTGACACCAGATGCAGAGCTGCAGTGCATCCTTCAAGATGCAGATGAACGTGGCGTATGTGTTGGAGTAGAAGGCGTTTTTGGCAAAATATACTTTGCCAGCGTCTACTGCAAGTACGGTGAGGAAATCGAGCCATACATCCAATATATGGAGGAAGTGCGTTTGCTAGTCGGGAGCGACCCCCTCATCCTCGGCGTTGACGCTAATGCGATTTCCCTTTTGTGGCATAGTAAGATGTCCAGTAACTCGTCTGGATATCCAAGCTATCCACGGGGTGAAGCGCTTAGTGAATGGGCTATATCATCTGATATGCACCCTCTCAATCGACCGAGTGAGTTGTACACTTTCGATACGCATGGTCGAAAGAGCGACATTGACGTCACATTTACAAACGAATCCGCACTTAGGGCGTTCTCTTTTCTATGGAAAATCTCCAGAAGCATAAGTGACCACAGCTGGATACAAGTTGAGGTCACCTATGAAGATACTGTTAGGGCGCCTAGGTTAGAAAGGAGATGGTGCACTCGGAATGCTGACTGGAATGTGTACGGTTCCCATATACTTGCAGAGGTATCCTCGATACCCCTTCCTGTGTATGCAAGCCTGAACATTGATCAGCAGATCGAGTACATCAATGAATGTGTGTGGCGTGTCAACGACGATCTCTTTGAGAGAAGCCGTAAGGTTAATCTCAAAAGAGTGAAGTGGTGGACACGCAGTCTGAATGCGAAGCGGCGGGAAGTCCGAAAACTAAGGAAGAAATTCCAAAGGGCTCGGACTACCAATGCTGAAAACTTGACTCAGTTGGGCTCTGCCTTCCGGCGATGCCTCGCTGAGTACAAGAGAATGATTGTCCAAGTCAAGGAAGATGATTGGAGAAGATTCGCGGATTCGAATAGGGACAATCCTTGGGGAAGGCTCTACAAAATATGTAGAGCTAACAACAAATTACCAGAGGTTGGACGAATATGTGTGGGTGATAGTACACATAGGGAGTGGAGGGACTGCATAGGTGCCTTACTCAATGCATTCTTCCCTAGAGATGACCGAGCTGAGGCCCCTCTGGCTACAGAATCAGTAGCCAACTCAGAATTGCGAACCGAGGAGGTGGAACACGCTGTTTCACTTCTCCGTTCAAAGAGGTCTCCTGGACTAGACGGAATGACTGGCGAAATGGTGAAAGCCATTTGGAAAGTCGATCGAGATTATCTAGGCTGCACTTTCAGCAGATGCATTGAGGTGAATCACTTTCCGTTGGGTTGGAAGGAGGCAAAGGTGGTGGTTCTACTGAAGTCTCCTGATAGGATTAGGTCAAACCCTGGATCCTATCGGGGCATCAGCCTGCTTCCGGTACTTGGAAAAGTACTGGAAAGGGTTATGGTGGAAAGACTTTCGGAGAATATGACCGAACCAATGTCTCCTTTCCAATCCGGATTCAAAAAAGGCATGTCTATTGAGGACGCTTGGGCATATGTCAAAGACTGTGTCCAGGAAAGTAGGGAAAACTATGTCTTAGGCATCTTTATAGATTTTAAAGGTGCTTTTGACAATTTAAGCTGGGGAAGTGTGTTCCGTAGATTGCAGGATGTGGGATGCCGGGAAATTGAGCTTTGGAAAAGCTACTTTTCTGGCAGAAACGCATGTGCAATGAATACAGGTGTAAATGAAAGTGTGCGTGTGAGTGTGGAGCGTGGTCCATTCATTTGGAACCTCATGATGGACCCACTGCTGGGGCAGATATGTGAGACCTGCAAGTGCTGCGCATATGCGGACGACCTGTTACTCATTCTTGAGGGACACTCCAGGAGAGTGTTAGAAGAAATGGGAAACAGTGTAATCCAAATCGTCGCGGCCTGGAGCGACAGTGTGGGCGTCGCCGTATCAGAGGAAAAGTCTGTAATGATGGTCCTCAAGGGAAAATCATTTAAACGACGACCTCCCACAATCCGTTTGAATGGTAATAGCCTTAGTTATGTGACGCAAGTCAAGTATCTGGGCATAACCATGAGCGAGAACTTGAACTTCTTACCACATTTGGAAAAAATCAAGGACAGACTCACAAACGTTGTGGGACAGGTAAGGCGCATTATGCGGTCTGACTGGGGGCTTAGTAGGCGTGCTGTGCGCACTATATATGGCCTTTTTGTTGCTTGTGCAACATTCGGAGCATCAGTGTGGAGTGACATAGTCACGACTAAGTGGGGTCTCAGGAAGATCCTCTCTTGCCACAGAGTGGTCTTACTTGGCTGCTTACCCGTTTGCCGCACTGTCTCTACAGAGGCACTACAGGTATTGTTGGGAGTACCACCTCTTGACTTGGAAGCTATCCGTCGTGGATTAGCCTTCAAAGTGAGGAGAGGTATACCGCTAAGAGAGCGTGATTGGGTGTCTGACAATGGAGTTAACCAGATGTCCTTCCGGGAGCGTAAGCGCTTGCTAGACGAATGCGTCATATCTAGATGGCAATCTAGATGGGACGATAGCGTAAACGGCAGAGTCACTTACCGTTTCCTGAAGAATGTCCTATTCATGCGAGAATGGCCTGAGCTGAGTTTTAACCTCAACTTGGGCTTTCTTCTTACTGGTCATGGTTCCTTTAATGCATTCTTGCATAAGAGGGGTCTAAACCAGGTGGAAGGCTGCTCGTGTGGAGCTCCTTTTGAGGACTGGGTGCACGTTTTGTGTGAATGTTCGAGGTATGAAGACGTGAGAAATCTCGAAGCTATGGGCGTAGGTTTTGAAGACGGTGTTTGTGACGTTAGCAGTGTTCTCACTGACAACGCACAAATAGCAAGGATTCAGGACTATGCGAACATAGTATTTGCTAGTCGTCGGAATAGGTAGCTTAATCCTGGAGCTCAGTGAGCAGGGCCAAAAGGCGGCCAGTCCTGGGCAATAAGGTGCCCCACTGGAAGTAACCGGAAGGTTGCGAAGCTCGACCGGAGGCTATATTCTGGTACCACGGGAGGTCAGGAGCCCCCGGAACTATGGTTCCGGCCTGACCTAGGAGTTGGCCCCCTTGTGGGAGTATCGTGGTGGCTGTAGGTTTTTACCCAAAATCGCGGGGAGAGTAGGCCAAGTGGTGTTTGGACATCATGTGGCGTGCTATGACCTGTGCTCAGCTATTTGATGGCCGTGGCGCTAATTGGTCTGCTCGATGTGGAGTTGCATTGCAACCGGGTGCCATGACCCACAGAATGGCAGAGGTTTTAGATAGGCCTCAACCCTATACCAAGTGAGAAGATCGTGCCTTACACACGACATCTAGTAGGTACTGGTGGTAGTATTTATACTATCCGAAGGGCGCTGATTGACGCATTACTTCAATCCTGTTATGAGCGTAAGCGCTCCGTGGGGTAAGGCTTCACGGCAGGTGTCCACGTAAAACACAAGAGACGTTATGTGCTTCTCACCAAACGCCAAAAAGACCGACGAGGAACTTCGCCCAGAGGTTGTTTCGCAAACATCAAAAGCCGACCAGCCACAGTGCTTGTCACTCGCCTGGTCCACCGATAGACAGACTTTGTTCGCAGACAACACCATCTGTGCATGCCAGGTGTCAGTCTCTGCTCACTAAGCAATCGATAGCAAGGGTCAGCAGTTCAAGATTCCTTCTTTCAAGGTCTCAACGAGATGCAGCACAAAATGACACTTTTGGGTTTCGCTATACCCGGACATCGCAGGGAAGTGCGTCACCGATGAACTACCGATTCGTTTCCTTAGGAAGAACTTGTCAGTTTAAAGTCTTCGATGTCTTGCGACGAGCAATTGACACATTTTCAGGGGTTCTCTAAAGCAAATCATAGACGTCTCTACGATTACGACCCATTGCGCTATTGCGAGACGGCGTGCAACAGTAGTATTGAGAGGAGGAAGGAACCTATTGCGGACTTCTTTTCAATTTCTTAAGCTCCAATCAGATCCTAGGCAGATACCAAGTTCAAGTTCTAAATACTTGCTGCCGACCTGGACAGGTTCATCATGAAATTTTTATGATTCCAGGAGAAGTGAGGGCATCACCATTTCACGCTTTCCCAGTCGCTTCTTAAGAGGACCTAGAACCGGTCAAAGAGTCTCTAATCTTATCTGTTGTAATGCCGACAATCTTCAATGCAATTTGACGGGATCGAGCTGCGATACTCCAAATACTGGGGTGACTTGCCTTTTCGACTTCAGAATATGGTCATTCGCGTCGATTAGTCTTTGAAAGTGACTACTAGATAAATCAAAGACTAAGCAGAAGTGCAATGTCATTTGCGAATGAAGTGTCAAGCCTGTGATGTCTCTCAATGCTGACTTGGGTCTATCATCATGCGGACATATCTACTAGCACCACCATCACTGGCAGCTTCTACTGTCGATGAAGATTATATGAGAGCTAGTTCGTTCTTGACTGAAGACTTTCGCGGAGAATACGGGTTCTCGATTCTCTATTCAAAGTCTTTTATAATACCTCAGAACCTACTCCCATTTTTCTTTTTTCTAAAAATCACCACAACGAGAAGACATAGACCTGAGACCACAACAATGTGCGCCCTCTATTGAAAATGCTAGTCATTACTCACTTGAAGCAACCTAATTCCGCTTTCGCAAATAATTGCGACAGTTAAGCACTCACGTTTTGCCACATAAAAGCCACAACAAAAGACCACACAATTCATCCATTCGAGAGCTCTATTCGAAAGCTCCATTTGCCTCGATTCGAAGGCGGATTCGTGTCTTCGTCTTCGTCTTCGTCTTCGTCTTCATCTTTTGATTCCTTACAAACAAAAAACAGAAAAAATCTAACAGAATCTGGAGGCAGAGATTCCTTTCAGTTGCTCCATCCGTCTAATACACAAAGCACTACACAGAGTAGGGTTCCTTTTGTGTGTTCCTTCATCGCTAATTGAAATAAATAAATTCATCGGACAATAGTCACACATAACGTCAATGCAGATTTCTTTTATTCATTGTGGGCTACTGAACAGATTCACACCCCCTATAGCCTGGCACAAATAACCCCCAGAATGCCGCTTAAACAGATCCCCCAACAGCCACCCAACCGAGTGCAAATAAAAAAGACCTCGACTCGACGTTACGAGTAAACGAACTGCACAAACTAAAAATAAATCGGAATCCGGTGCCAGTGTCATGCTACGTTAAAAGAAGTTACTTACGGATGCAGTTGTGGTACATGTTGCAGAACACGAACACTCGGCTTTTGTTTCAAACTGGCAGTCGGTCGCCCGAAGTACGAATACCTTTTGGATATCCAACTCGCGTATCTGACAAGTTCAAGTGCACACATTGGGTAAACTTGGCACATGGTGCATGCAGTATCTGTGCATACGAACGGTGTACGGGTAGTTACGAATAAAGTATCTGTCACAGTAGTTGATGTGAAAAGATGAGAGATGACGAAAGTAAATTAAATTTCGGGTCCAAGGGGAACCTGGTATCAGATATACATTTTGGGGAACGTTTTTTGTGGCAAGGGGGATTTGGTTCGGAGCGTGATCATAATGAGATTCCCATAAGCCGTGACACCTTAGGAGGCTGAACCATTGAATAATGCTGGACAGACTCCGATTTGTGTGGAATGTGGCTTCCATTTGTTTGCGTAGCTTGTCACACAGATTTTTATTGCGCCTCCTTGCTGAAGCATGCAATGTCTCAAGAATTTTTTGCAGCCTCCTCGTGACTGCGCATAAGAGCCTTGGTAATATGTTTGATGAATGCTTGGATTTGAACTCCTCACCAGCTTCTGCTACTCGATGCTGACATAGGATGCTTATGTTTAAGCTCCAGCATCCGGAGTGGCCAATCCCATACTGACACGTTCTTTATCCGCGTAAAGATTGCTTCACAGTTGAATGTTCGTGTTGTTACCTGTGATAGTCTGCCGGGTAGATCTACTTTAGAACTACAGAAACTTATGTTTTCTTGACATCCGTTCTGCTGCAATATTTTCAAATGTTCCTAGTTTCGATTCTACAAGGTGGCGCAGAAGTTGCCACCCGGTGTTCTTTAGCTGTACCTCTTTTTACGAATGAAAAACTTTGGATCTGCTTTTGGATTATGTTTATTTGATGCCTTAAATTTGTTTCCCGTCGATATCGGCTAACTGGCCACCCCCATTCGGATCCGATTTATGGCATTTTCCATCATTCTTGGAGGATATTTGAGGAGTCTGAGGATTGTTGACATAGACTCGCGACTTCAAAAAACCCCACAAAAAGAAGTCTGGAACGGTTAAATCAGGAGATTTCGCCGGCCAGTACAAATCAGAAAAACGAGAGATTAGGCGACCCGGAAATGCAGCCCTCAGAATTTCGGCTGTGGCTGCTGCGGTATACGCCGTTGTTCCATCTTCTTGGAACCACATGCTCTCCAGTCCCAATTCATCCAAATGAGGAAGGTGAAAGTCGTTGAGCACGGCTCTGTAGCCATGTCCACAGTCCACAGTTCTCGTTTGGCTCTCGGCGTTTTCGAAAAAATAAGTCCCGATGACGGAACACCATGCAGTAACATTGAGCGGGTGTAATGGATGGCGCCTCTTGGGTTATACGCGGATTTTCGGTGCCCCAGAAACGATAATTTTGCTTATTCGCATATCCACAGAGATGGAAATGACCCGAATCGCTCATGATGAGTTTCGATGAAAAGTTGTCTCCCTCGTGGTCCAGATTCAGGATGGCTTGAAGGCGCATCTTTTACAACATCGTGCAACATTTTACAGTCTTTCACCAAAACTCTCTGTAAAGACCGCCGATTGATGCCCAATTGCGTCGCACGTTGTCTGGTCTGTACTCCGGGGTCCTCTGCGACATCTTCAACCACGGCTGCGATATACTCAGCAGAACGGCTGGTCCGCGGCCGGTCAGACCTCGCATCATATTGTATTGTCCCATACTCTTCTAGGCGAGCGACAAAACGTCATAGTGTTTGCCCAGTTCTTGTCGGACGACCGGGAAATCTGCGCTGAAATGCACGCTGTGCCAATACCACCGACGAATTATTCCGCGTTCTTTATGAGTATAGCGATTCATGTCTTGTTGACGTTTACTTCACAAATGTCAACGTAGAATTGACATTTGCCGCCATTTGCAAAAATTATAGCCCCAAGTCTTTTCATTTGCCAACCGTGATGCTGCTTCAAATGTTCTCTTCAAATAAATAATATGGGACTGAGTTGCATGATACTTAGATGAATATTCCAGAAGTGAAAAGAGTTATTTCCTTAGTCGCATCTCTCTCATCAGTCTAAAAAAGATCCATATTGGCGGCTTGATGAGTAGCGTTGACTTCGGGCTGAAAGGCGTTGCAATAAGGCTAAAGGAGCAGCGCTTGTTTTGGCTGTCAGTAAATACTAAGCGGTGGATTGTCGGGAGCTTTATGTTGTTTCCTTTCTGTGTTTACGGGCATTCCATGCGGCCAGATCTTCTCAAGTTAACAGACCTGCTGCCACAAGTTTTATACCATTTGAGAGTCTCTCGAAGATAGTGTTGAACTGGTATCCAGTTGTTTACCGACGAAGTGACGATGTTGATGCAATGCAGTGACGAGGCAGATTTTGATTGATACTGAGAAGTGCCATTCGATCCTTTTTTCCAGCCGCTTAAGGTTGTAATTCCCCCGCTAGGTGATCCACGCCGTATAAGGAAATGAAGTCGATGTTTTATGCTACTTTCCTAACCGGCCCCTTGTAGGAGTACAGAACAATCATAGCTTTCTTGAGAAGTTCGTTTGCTTCTTTTTTCGTCTGGCTTTGGCATGTCTTAATCCTGAAGAATTAGCGGTGTTTGAGAGACTAAGAGTTGGTAGAAATAGAGATCTGGTGGGTAGGTAGTTGTAGTGTTCACGCCAGTTTGATGCCATTGCTCAAGTGACGTCCACAAATCCACCCGATGGAGATGAAATAAAGTGAAAGAAAGAATTCGACGATCTTGCAGAATGTGATATCTGGGATGTGTGTTGAGTCTTTAATAAATGATCAACCAAGACTTTTGAACTTAGTTATGAGTAGAAGCAAGCATTCGCAGAGCAGCTGAAACTCGATTTCTTTTGCGCATGTTGAATGGAATGCCGAATTTGGGATCATGAGTACCAGTGAACAAACATCCCATGCTTATGGCTGTAAGTCTCGCAGTCTCATTAAGAATTCTATTTATGGGGCCCTATATACGTTTCTTTCTGTATGTTGGTCACATCTATGCGCCAGTCATTTGCGTTTGGACTTAGTGACTAAATATTGAGAGAAACTCCCAATTCTTACGATAGCAATCGGAAGGAAAAGTTTCTTTGCCCATCAATTGGAGAGTTCCGAACAGAGTCTGTCTAGTCTGTTGGGCCTCTCATTTCCTTCTACATATGTTACTAGGGCCAGGGACGCAGAAAAGAGGCAGTTACGGGCAGTTGCACATCCTATCAACTCACTTCATCATGACCTTGTTGACTGTTTTTGGCTCTATCTTACGAATGGCTCGGACGATATTCGCTTTAAGGGCTCGAATCGTTCCTGGATTGTCCGTATAGCATCGATCTTTAAGGGGACTTTACAAAAAAGAGCTTAACGGGGTCAAGTCGCAGCTTCGAGGCGGCTGGTAACACGATTACCGGACTCAGTGAGCAAAAGATCGATTGTTTGATGGGATCTCTGGCATGGCGCAGCATCATGCTGAAACCAAAGATCATCCAAGACCATATCTTCAATTGCAGCCCACAACAATTCGGTAATCATGGCTCTGTAGGGCTCAAAGTTGAACGAAATGGCATTTCCGCACCAAACTATGGATGCATTGGCTTCTTAACAATCACGTGCGGGTTTTCCAGCTCCCATGTCAGAAAACATGATTTTTCGGCCAAATTCGACGTCCAATTCGAGCTGCTATAAAGCCCAAACTGAGAAGCGATAGCGAGGCTGGTGCGTGAAATGTTGAGTTATTGAGATCGATGGCGAGTCCATGTTCCTGAATTGGGTCGATCTCGACCACAGCAGCTACATTCTCGTCGGTACGTATCATACGAGGACGGGAACCGTGAGTGCTGTCCGCAGGCAACCTAGTCTCAGGAACATTTTGCACAAACTTGCGTTCAGCAGGCGCGTTAGTTGCTTCATTTCAGCCACAGCTTCTTTGCAATAAACGCGCGTTTTGGACAACACAACACTCAATATTTCCCAACGTTATTCAAGCATAAAGCGCTTCTTTTCAAGGCCAATCGCCTTGTTGGCAAGAATTAAGAATACCAGATTCCCGGAATAGGCAGCTTGTGGCGCTGTCGTTTGTCTGCATCGGATTCCTTTTTTTTTTTTTGTTATACGAGCACTTGCTGTCCTTGACATCCCCATCAAATTGTAGCATCAAATCATGATGTTTATGGAAGATATAGCGTTGTGTTTACATCAGTACTTAAACTGAGCTGCAAGGCTGGTGGCGAAGAACTTAAATTTCCTCCCAAAATAGCAGATTATGGACGTTGCAAATGACATTCTTTCCGAAGCTGATTGCGACCAAACATTCATCAGACGTATCATGACTGATGACGAGAAAGTGAGTTAATGGGTCCCGACACGCAACTCTGACATCAAGCAAGTAAATGGCGTGCGCCAAATGAGTCAAGACCGAAGAAATCACGTCATTTTCAGTGGAAAAAGAAGGCAATCGTCACTGTTTTCATGGATTAGAATGGTGTTGCGCATCTTGAATTTCTTGCTGAAGGCCAGATTGGCAATCAGGAGTATTAGTTAAGCGTTATGCGATGTTTGCATGAAGCAAATCCTTGAGTTTCGCATCTTGATAACGACTCATCTTACAATGTACTGATTATTCTTACCAAAACCAGTACAGCTACCATTCGGTCGACTCAAAGTACTGCTTCAACGAACGTGATTACAGTTGACATGGGATAATTTAAAAATCGCCTAGCGCACTCAGGGTCATACCGGAGCGCCTAGTTGCACTTGATATTTCTAAGGCATTTGACAAAGTTTGACATCAGGCTCTTTTGTCGAAAATACGTGCATTTGGGATCAACAAATCTGTTCTTCAGTGGATTGTAAATGACCCTTCAATTAAAGTTGTTTTGGTGTGCCGCAGGGCTGTGTTCTGTCTCCGCTACTCTTTATAATTTTCGTTGAAGATCTCTGCCACTTCTTATCCAGTATACGTATTTCTCTCTGCCTTCATATTCGTTCCCGGACTCACGTCCCTGCTCTTGGAATGTAGAACGGGAACACGGCAGCATATCTTAAGCTCATTAAATTCCGATATAAGCAGTATAACCAATTGGGGAAATTTAATGCTTCCAAAACACAATGCTGTCTGCTGTCGTTAGAACGAAATTTGAACATTTGGCTGTTATCCATTAACGGCGCTTGTATGCCCGAAAGCAATCCGGTACTTGTTTCCATGGCAACCTACGGTGCCATAATCCCATTCGAATATGGGATTCGTCAAAAATACTTTAACATGCTGAAGGTACATATAGTTAGGTTTGCCTAATCTGAGATAAGGCATTTATTCGCTCGAAATTGGAGTACCATGCCCACATGTGGTCAGGTGCGTCCACAATCTACGGCCTTTCCGCACTTGTTAGATATGATTCATTGCGATAAAACTTATAGGTGACGATAATATTATAGTACACCACCAACTGATCTGCTATATCACAAACATTATGTCTTCTGCCTCACCTTGTTCCATGAGAGGTTGTGCGTGGGGATAATACAGAACCAAGTAAAAAAATTATTATTACGAAGCGACCAATAGCCTCGGATAAGGGCGGATCCACTGTGGATGACCCTGCAACACGAATAAAGGACAACGACTTTCGAATGTTCAGATCTTGAACAGGCCGCTTGCAGCCGAACAATTAGCGAAGGCCCTAGACTGCTATAAAGCAGATATCACCGCCATCCAGGAAATGTGGTGGGATGGGCCGGGCAAAAGAAAGATGAAAAACTGTTTTTACTACCGTGATTGCTCTAAGTGTTTACTGTAGACTTAGGCAAGAAGTCTTGAGTTTTCGACACGTGAGTGAACGCCTTATAACAACCCGTATCAAAGGTAAATTTGCTAACGTCAGCCCTATATGCGCTCACACCCCAACAGAGGAAAAGGACGATGCGACCAAAGAAAGGTTCTACGAGCTCCTCCAAAGGAGGATATTTTTGATAGCACAACCGGACACTTTGGAAACGTCTATTTTGCTGCGGGACGTAACGTTACTATAGCAAGCACACGGTTTCCTCACCTCAATATTCACAAGGGACCATGGCGGATACTAGATCAGCAAACTGTCAACCGGATAGATCATATTGCGATCGACGTAAGGAATCAGAAATGCCGCAACTGACGTGTTGGGTTTCACCCGTATGCAGCAGAATAACATGTCTACAAAGCGGCGCTGCACAAAACGATGAGAGCGGCTCGTGAGCTCTACGAGCAAAAGAGGAGGGAAGAACATCGGCTTCTCCGGAGAAAAAAGAAAGAGCATGAGATGCGCGCGATCGAGGTAACGGAGAGGTGCTGCTCCAGAAATAATGTTCGGAAGTTTTACCAAAAGGTAAAAAGAACGTGTCGTGGTAATAAGACCCGAAGGGAAACTTGTAGAGATGAACTAGGAAACCTTGTAGTAGAGTCACAGTCGGTGCTGAGGATATGGAAAAACCATTTCCACAGACTCCTAAATGGCGAAGACGGCACAAATTCCCCGCAATCAGGCAGAGCGAACCATTCAATATTGACGATGCAAGTCAAGAATTCCATCCACCCGACCAATATGAAGTCGAACAAGGCTGCCGGCGGGGACGGCCTACCCGTCGAACTATTTAAGGCAGCAGGGGATGACTGGGTAGAGAGCATACACCAACTTATTTCCAAGATCTGGTCAGATGAATGTATGCCTGATGAATGGAACCTCAGCATCGTTTGCCCGGTTTATGAGAAAGGAGACCCTCTAAAACGCCCCAACTATAGAGGCATCAGTCTCCTAAAGATCGCATATGAGATCTTGTCTGCCGTATTGTGTGAGCAACGATCTGATTGGACCCTCTCAGTGCGGTTTTAGGCCCGGTAAGTCCACAATTGGCCAAATATTCACACTACGGCAGGTGCTGGGGAAAACCCAGAAGTTCACCACCTTTTTATCGATTTTAAAGCCGCATATGACAGCATTCACAGGGACGCACTATACAGAGCCAGGTATATTTTTGGCATCCCTGCCAAACTCGGCCGCTTGTGCAGGATGAAGATGAAAAAAGCTCGCTACTGCATCAAGGTCGGTAACGATCTAACCGAGACATTTAATATCAAGAGAGGATTTAGGCAAGGCGACGCGTTTTCATGTGACTTCTTCAACATCATTGTGCAAAGCTTACAAGCCCACACACGAGGTGCGACCTTTCAAAAGTCTGTTCAATTGATTGCATACGCCGACGTTTGCGTGTATAGGAAAAGAAGCGGCAAAAATAGGTCTAGCCGTAAACGAGGGCAAAACAAAGTATATGCTCTCAACAAGAAGAAGCACCCAACATCGACGAATCGGCCAAAATGTCACAATCGACAGCTTTAACTTTGAGGTAGTAAGGGACTTTTTCTACTTCGGCTCTGCTATCTCATCTGAAAAGGACATCCCTTCAGAAATCAAACGAAGAATAACGCTTGCCAATTGCTGTTTCTTTATGCTGAGAAGGCGCAACTATGTATGTACAATAGTAAGGCCCTCTCCCGAACAACCAAGGAAACTCTATATAAGACCCTTGCAACCACAGTCCTGCTCTATGGTTCCGAAACATGGACCCTTTCAAAAGCGGATGTAGATATCGTTTTGAAAGAAAAATTCTTCGTAAGATACTTGGTCCCGTATGCGTTGACGGGCTCTGGAGGAGACAATTCAACGATGAACTCTACGAGCTGTACAGCGACATCGACCTGGTCACAAAACTGCGCATGGGGCGTTTGAGATGGCTGGTACATGTAGAGCGAATGAACACCAACGCTCCAGCCCGCAGAATCTTCGGCTATAATTCGGAGGGACAACGCTGTAGAGGAAGGCCTCGCCTTAGGTGGTGCGCGCAAGTGAAAGAGGCCCACAACCAACTTGGAGTGCGCAACTGGATGCAGCTAGTTTGGAACACCATCTAGTTTCATATCTCCCTTGTCTTCAATAGTTCTTCGGGCATTTTTATGTGGATGCGTTCCTTTTGAATATTTTAACTAACCAGCTCCCGAGGAAATATGATTCAAACTTATTGTCTTATCAATATCCGGAACGTTGCCGGCTGCATATGTTAATCTTTTATCCTTGTTTGTACAATTTGGTGTGCCTTTATCCCAGGGTTGTTCGAAAACATCCTTAAAAAAAGACGCTTGCTAGACTTTATTGTTTTGTTTTTTTTAACTAGGTTCTTCCTGGTTCAATCCGATTGCAGCGCGGCGTACGGTTGTTGTTTTACGGTTCGAATTCTTACGTTCGGTGATTATTACCCGTATAACCAGAGCTATATATCTATCCGGTTCAATTATTACCTTACTAACCTCTTCTCGTGCAAAAAACCTGTAGGTCCAAAGTGCTCAACCAAATGTCATGCGTTATGTCTACCCCGGGATCAATTCTCGCCTATGGAATAGTCGTCTGGTCGTCAGCAGCGACCGATGCGATGAAAAACTCTCCACGCCAACATGCCAATACTCCAAACTCTGTTTGTTAGTCGTTGAAATTTTCGGCATGCAGTTTGCCCTAAATACTGCGCCTAGATTGAGAGACACTCAGGAATGCAATGAACTTAATACAGGGCATGCTATAAGCCGTAGGTTAAGTTCGGCGGTCTCTCTGGGGATCTCGACGGGTATTGTAATATACGTTGACAGAAAAACAGCGATCAGCGATCCCTAACTTCGAAAACCTTGAGTTAGAGGGTGATACTCGTAAATGGCGTAAATTATTCAACGATGTAGGCAAATACTCCGTTCAGTTCCGGGACACTTGAACTCAGCTCTGGAAATATCACCGAACCTTATAGATTTGTCAAGAAATTTTCCATAGTTCCAGTAGTTTGCAGAGCCTAGTCCTTCTGCCAGTGACCTAAAACTGGTCTAAGGACACTCGGAGGAATAGAATGAGGACCGCTTTAATCTAATCTAACCTCACACCTTTGAAGAAGGAGGTGGTTAAGTGAGGTCCAACGTTGCCACCCACATACGAGTATGTCTCTTATCCTACGTCGACGTAACCGCCTTTTACCAAAGACTGAACATGCACCCCATAGCCTGATATAACTCAACAACATAGCACTCATAACCTCATCAAGGTTAAATAGCGCTGTCTACTTTACAGCAAACTCAATTTGTGCATTACTCGTATCTTTCCCCTGTTCAGCCGGATTTGAAATTCAAAAATTCACAACTGCTCGTGTGCATTCGAAAACTCAAACATGAAACTACGATAGCTATACTCGTACTTACGAGTAAATCATGATTATTCAAATTCGCAAGAGGCCATAAAGGGCATCGCAAAGTTACCTAACAGGTCAACAAGCCATCAACTCTATTCAAAAACCTCACGATGGCATATGCACTCGAACAAGTACTCGCATTTGCGACACCCAAGGACACGTCGAAACTATGCGACCCTAATGGAAACCCATAGTCTGTTCGTCTGTTCGTCTGTTCTATCAGTCTGTCTGCCTAATTTGCATAAAAAATAAACGCTAAACCTCAAAAACCAAAATAGGGAAGCGCACAAATCAACGATGAGCACCTGTCATCACTGCGGCAGCCGCAAACAACCAAACGTCACTTAAGGTTCGATTTTTCATTTTGAAATGTCACTGTCAGTGTCATATTACTCGTACGACTACTAAATGCAATTGCTAACGTTCATTTGTTTCATTTTCTTTGTTTGTTCTGTTTTTCTAATTTTCAGCTCATGGAAATGTCAAATTATTTATTACACCTGGCGGACAACGGGACATTGAGGATGCCATCCATCATAGAGTGCCAGTTTTGGGATTCACATTCTCCAGCAATTTGGAACACTATCTGCTGCAAATTGTCAAACACGATGCTGGATTGATGTCGAATATTGACATGGACTCAACCGCTGAATTGCTGGCGAAAATTGAAGCGTTCGCTATAACAGAGAGGTGAGTTCTTTGTTTCTAAATTGTTTCAAATTAGATTCAGATATCCTTGTCGACTGTAGCATATGTACATCACAGTTTCTAAGAGTCCCCTTTTTAGCGAGCGTTTTGTTTTTTTTTTTTGAAAAGGTGCCATCGGTATTTTCGGACATGAATGTGGGCAGCGAAAGTGTAAACAATGACTACAAGTGCAAGAACGAGTACGATCTAGCGGTATTCGTTGCATATCAACAAAATTCGATGTGGTTGACACATGACAGATGACGTTTGAAACGTCGATGTTCGATTGGAATTCATTGTTTTCTATTTTGAGATGCACACGAATTTCCTTTGTAAGACGTGTTTTCACGTATCTTACGTAAAGCGGTGGTCGGTGATCGGTCAAATTGGATTTGTGCCAGAAATATAATCAATTTTGATTACCGAACAATGCATGACTCTCATCACAACAGGAAGAGGTTCAAGTTCGAAATCGAATTCGAATTCGAATACGAGTTCAAGAATAGAGATGTTGGAATGTCATTTGAGTTGATGAAAGTAAGTGAGACGTCATAAAGATCTGAGAATTTATGGAAATTCCTGTGGAATGAGTAAATGTAATGAAATAACGACCGCAATAAACGACAGTGACATCGTGACAGTTAACATGGTAATCAGTGCAGAAAATTGTACGACAATCAGCGAGGCAGTAATTGTATCTTTTACTGGATTGACAACATCACATTTAGATATGGCATGTCTGAGTGTCAGACGTGCTGGATAGTTACTTAGTTACTCGTATTTGTTTCTGTTCTGATTGAGCTGATAAACTATTAGCTTTGGGTTAAAAAGCAATGACAATCGAGAGTGAAAATGGGGTAATTGAGATTTGACGTTTATGAGAAAGATACCAATCACCGCAATAGTGGCTGTGAACTCTTTGCTAATATAATTACTTTTTCGGTTTGACAGTTTATTTACCTAAGTTTTTGTTTTCACTGACGTTTGCCCTTCTTAAATGTGACATTTGTGGCAAATATACTTGTATGTGATGAACTTTTGCCTACATCTCTGAACTGCATAGATCACTTGGAAAAAGAAGTGTTCAACGAGCTAATAACAGCGGTTTTAGTTGATTTTTGACAGTTTATGGTGTGATGATTTGAAGGAGGTCACTGAACTGTGCACTTAAGATTGTTCTTCTCTCTTTTAAAAGTTCAGCGTTCAAGTCATCTCTTCCATGTCAGTTGGCAAAATGTCAAAAGTTTCAATGCCAAAAAGTTTTTGAAAAATTTTCTAAATTTTAATTTCCTGTGCATTGTGACTGAATCAAAAGCATGTCGACGATAATAAGTTTGCCTTTTGTGAACGTCGGAACAAGGCGACTTATCAGTCAATGCAAAGTTTGTGGTTCGCTTTTGTTGCTACCACCAGCTGTCATGTTCGCTTTCAAGTCATCAAACGATTTTTTTGAAATTCAAATGCCTGTCCAGGTCATGGAAGTCAATTGTTATCGCTGTGTGTTGATATACTTTCTAGATGCAAGCACAATTAGATTTGTTGAAATTTAGAACAGAATTATGATATAATGGCGGTGCGGACTTATTATCGCTCAAATATAGATTTTTCTCTTTGAAGTTCACTTTCTGAGTCGGGGTTGTTTGGAGTATTTATTGCACAATGAGTGATATTTTTATATAGACGTGGGCAAACATTGAACCTGTGACAGAATTTTTGTGTTAATTTGCCGTAGCTGGCAATCTTTCGCTACAGTTCGGGGTGAGTCAGAGACTCAACAATCAAACATCTTAAGATACCACGGTTTAGATTAGATTCGATGGATTCTTATGAGTGTACTTCATATTTTAACACAATTTTTACAAAAGCTTATCTTTACTGTCTGTCAGATTAGCGACAATTATATGCATTTTGTACATAAAATAGCAAAGCTTATTTAAATGTAAACTTCTAATGATTATTCCAAGATGATACTTTAAGGAGCTTTGCGGTATAGTTTTACCACGTTAATTTATTTCGTTAAATATTAGCACTTGTTCCGTCGACAGGACACCACTTCCTTCTCCACTAGTTACATAGGCTGCAGTTTGGTAGATCATCGCTGTATGGAATATACCATAATTAAGTTTCAGAAGCTATCCCCGCAGCTGAGACGTCATTCTACGTACATATGCAGACCCCTGCTCTAAGTACTCGTATGCTGATCTAAACTCTTCATGTACACTTGCAGTAAGTTGGTAAAGTTGCGGTTTCCAACGCCAGCTTGCTAGTTCCAGCCTCTCACTGTATCACTCCATTTTGGACCGCATAACTTGCATTGCAGCTTTTTCCAGCAATCGAATATCTGGCATCTTCAAGACCTTTCAAACGTAGTCTACATGCAATTTAAGGGTTTTTGCAAAGTAGGGTGTTAAACCTGTTTCCAAGTATATAATTTGGGGTGTTGAGTGACGGATGGAATGCTCTTTTTGTATAGTATCGTAATGGCGTCTCCAAACTCTCGTACTTCTCAGCTCCCGAAATCTGCACAGAATGGGTTCAGAGGGCGCCTTAAACACCACACTATATTTGTAGCTGAGGGCAGTGTACTAGGTGGAGTGAAAAGTGACCTCCTTGGGAATTAAAAAACTTTTTTTTTTTAAATTTATTTATATATTATTCAATATAGTCCCCTTTTAGTTTGATACACTTATTCCAGCGATTTTCCAACTTCTTGATCCCGTCCGAAAAGTAATTTTCCGGAAGGTCTGCAAAATACTCCTCCGTGGCGTCGATGATTTATTCGCGTGACCTGAATTTTTTATTGATGAGTCATCTTTTGAGGTTTGGGAAGAGATAATAGTCCGAGTTATCCAAATCCAGTTACCAATCGACGCCAAAAGTCCGCCCGATTCCGTATCAGCAAGTCCAAACACTCTTTCGAAGTGCTCTTGGGCTCGTGTTTTTGGTCATGCGCGGCACCCAGCGCACATTGGGGCAGAACACCACTAATGCTGGCATTTAATAAAATTCTGAAGTTGAGCTTTGATTTAAACTACCGTTTTATTTTCATTGTAAATAGGATAGAGAATACAAAAAGAGAATGCGACAGTTAATTGGGAGCACGTGGTCTTTGCCAAATCGTCACGAATGGGGACTTTGATAATTTTTTTCATCGAAGCCAGACGTGTTTTTTGTTTTGAGTGACAACAGTTAACTGTGTGCAATTTCTTACAGCTTTATATTATACAAAAAAAAATTATTACAATGGAATCAGTAAGCTCAGGTGTGTTGATTTTTATTTATTTTTTATAAGAAATTTTTCTTTTTGTCCTTTTAATATGTGGTTAAAGATAAAAACAATGTGTTAATTTTTGTATTTAGTCAAATATCTAAGCGTTTTAGATGTGTTGGCCGTGACATGACGTTAAGTGTTATATATATTTGTGTCAAGTGGTTTGTCTAGTTTTAGAATCTGTAAAGTTTTTTTGCTACTATTTGCTACTTTTCGTACAGTTGACTTTCTTGTTGGTGACGTCACTTTCGAAAAATATCGATTTTTTTTATTGATTTGATTTTAATTACTTCTTAGACCGAAAATCTTCCAAAACTTTGTCAATTACAAGGGAAGAGCTGTATACTATTATGAAAAGTTCAAATCTGAAGGGATTAGACAGCCAAATTGCGTTTTTAAGGGAAGAAATTCAAAAACGGGTCCGATGCAGCGATGCTTCCAAAAACGATATTAATGACAAAGTAACGGAGTTCAAATCGAAATTTAAATCACGTTGGGAAAAAGCTTGTCGGATAGAAGCAAAATTTTTGAAAGCAAACATTGTGTGGCTGAAAACACCTATACTTTTTAAATATTCTGTAGACTGTAAACGTGGTCGTCCAAAGGTTGCGTTTGAAGAATCATCAGAAAGATCAAAACGTCAAAAAACCGAACTCTTGAGAAAATCAACGTCTATCGCTGAGTTGACTTACGCAGCTGAAATGGGTTTGAGAGCTTTTGGGCAGTTAGATGCTGCAAAGTTAATGCGTGACGTGACAACAATCCCAAATCATGCTGAAAAATGCAGAAAAGTTTTGAGGGACTCAATTGAACTTACTTCAATGACTGGGGAAGAAGCTTTAGCAATGATTATTGAAGCAAATCTGTCACGCTTTCAGTATGAAACTATACGATCTAAAGCTCCCAAAGTATTTCCTTCATACAAAGTAGTTCAAGAGTGCAAAAAAAGTTGCTATCCGGAGCCTGAAAATATGAGTCTATCAGAAATGTCTGTATGTACTAATTTACAAAGCTTGCTAAACCTTACAGTTGCTCGTTTGGTAACTGTTCAAAAAGATGTAATCCAAACTCTTAGGCCTGAAGAACTCAAAACTATAAGCTTATACTCCAAGTGGGGTTTTGATGGAAGTTCAGGCCACAGTTCGTATAAGCAAGCTTTTCATGGACTTGACGCCGATGACTCATCTGTTTTCATTACATGCGTTGTTCCTCTTCGTTTGATATCTGGTGACAAAATAATCTGGCAGAATCCTCGCCCAAGTTCAACTAGATATTGTAGGCCTCTTAAAATTGAGTTTCTCAAGGAATCCGCATCCGTATCAGTGGCAGAAAAACAAAGAGTGGATAATCAAATCAAGGAGCTACAGCCTAGTTTCGTTAGAGTTGGTGAAAATGCTTTCAACGTTGAACACAATTTATTATTCACAATGATAGATGGAAAGGTCTGTAACGCCATCAGTGAAAATTCATCTACACAGAAGTGTTTTATTTGCAATGCCACGTCAAAAGATTTTAATTCCATTGATGCAATGATAAAAAGACCAGTAAAAACGGATAATCTTCAATTTGGTTTATCTGTGTTGCATGGGTGGATCCGTTTTTTCGAATGTCTACTCCACCTTTCATACAAATTAAAAATAAGACAATGGCAAGCTAGACAAGAGGAGCATAAAAAAATTGTTGCTGAAACAAAAAAAGAAATACAAAAACAGTTTCGGGAGCGTTTGGGTTTGATCGTTGACAAGCCAAAGCCGGGCTTCGGAAATTCTAATGACGGAAATACAGCCAGGAGATTTTTTGAACATGCTGAAACTTCAGCTGATATTACTAAAGTAGATGTCGAATTGATAAAAAAAATGCATATTATCATGACAGTGGTTGCTTGTGGTCATGAGGTCGATTGCGAAAAATTTCGAGAATTTGCCCATGAAACTGCAAAATATTTCGTTGCTAAGTATCCTTGGTACTATATGCCTCCTACAGTCCACAAGTATCTCATTCATGGAAATGAAATTATTTCAAAAGCTTTATTGCCTATAGGACAGCTCAGTGAAGAAGCTCAAGAAGCACGTAATAAAGATTTCAAAAATTATAGAGAACATCACTCCCGAAAAAATAGCCGAAAAAATACAAATGCAGACATTTTTAATTTGTTCCTTTTATCATCGGACCCCGTGTTAACAAGTCTGCAAAGAGTTCCAAAAAAAAAAATTCAACATCTGCCCCAAGAAGCAATCAGTTTGCTCAAATCCCCAAACACACCAATACCAAATCAAAGTGACATTGATGTAGTAAATGAGAGTGATGAAGACGAAGAAGAATAAATTTTTATTTGTGATTATTTATCTTGTTTTTCGTAATGTCAATACAAATATAAATGTTCCTCATTAATCATTATTAATATAATTAAAATTTTACAATTGTTAAATATTTTGTCAACTTTGTTTTTGAAACTAAGAATCACGTTAAAGCGTTTGCACTATTTTTTATATTTTTTTCAAAGTAGGCGTTTTTAGTGGGCGTGTCATCAATATGTTTTTTAAAATGTGCCAACTATCATGCTAGAAGTAATCGTGCATAATTTCAAGTCCATAGATTTGATAGTTGATTTAATGCCAACTTTAGTGGTGTTTTGCCCCAGTGTGCAGCGGCAGGATAACTTTTTCATATGCAGAATATTGCCCAAAATATGGCGTTTGCACTCAGTTCTAATCTTTGTGGTATCTGCTAACTCGCGCACCTTCATTTTCCGGTCAGCCAACACCATTTCATGTATTTTTTTGACATTGTCCTCTGTAACCGCATCGGAGGGCCTGCCGCTGCGGACTTGATCGGTAGTAGAGATGCGGCCACTACGAAACTCTCAAAACCAATATTTGACGGTGTAATATTTATCCAACTTTTCTTTTGTTTCCTTCGCTGTTTTATGAGAGAAGGAAAATCGTTTTTGTGCATACTCAACATGATGCCAAACACGTCAACAACAATCAGCTGTCAAAACAAAACTAAAGACAGCATCGCACTGAAATTTGGCATGTCTGCCTAGATATGAACGGACTTCAAATCACCATAATCTTTTTTGCAGTAGCAGCGCATTCTGGCGGTCAAGGAGGTTACTTTTCACTCTACCTAGTATTTGTTGCTGAGAGATTTCTTCTAACATTGTGAATGGTCGTTTTAGAATTGCTTAGTTTTTCCACTAGGTGCCTCTCCATATCAAGGTTTCTAGTGAAAAAAACACCGCGATATAGATATGTATATACTCCTTCTATACGCCGTAGTATTGCCAGTTATCACTTCGCTGGCAGTGCTTCCAGCGGTAACGGTGTCTCCTTCCTCATTTCGAAAGATATAAGGTCCTATGATGCCGTCATGCCATAAACCACACCAAATAGTCAATATTTGTGGATGCATTAATGCTTGACCGAACGCTGGTGGATTGTGTTCGCTCCAATAACGGCAACGACATAGCCGCTGAGCCAAAAATAGGCCTCGTTCGAGAAGATGAGTTTTTGGCCAAAATTCGGATCTTCGGTCAATATTTCCAGCGCCCAATTAGCGAAATCGTGGCGTTGTCTATTGTCGTCCGGCTTCAATTCTTGCATTAGCACAATTTTATATGGATGTTGACTCTCTGGCGATCGGCGCCGAATCGACATTTCTGAGTCTTCTTCGATACTGGCCGCTACAGCGGTCGTGTTTTTATCATTTGGCACCAATCTCTGTCTTATGGTGGCCTACGATCCAAAAGGGTGCACTCACGCTCAAACTTTTCCACGGTGCGACGAATTGCCTCCACATTGAGGCCATAATGACTAAAAATATCACGACGAAATTCCCGTTGCGTATTTACAACTGGTCCGGAAATTCGATATATTTTTTTAATAATTTCCGCACGTTAGGCAAATGTAAAACGATGAATCAAGAAATGGCAAACCTAACTGAATATTCTGACAGCTGGATACCATTTCTAACTTTGACAGCTGCTGAAACAGAACAATTGGAAAATGGAATTTGCACTCGCTCAAGGGATTTATGTACCCTTAAAATGCTTGCACACAGCGCGCAAGCGAAGGAAAATCAGGAAAGATAGAAAGAGAGGTACCGGTGAACGTTGGTTTTAAATGTTTGAAGGTTATATTGACTGGGGAATAAAGAGTAGGGCAGGGCATTCCATAAGCAAGTTGTACGGCTTAGGAACGAATCACGATATTTTAGAGTACATCCAAAAGTGGGCTTGATGGTATACTTGATGAGCATTCATAGCGAGACAGGTGTTACGGTTGAAAGTTTGGAGGGCCGTAATGCTACTGGCGATTACTATAGACCGCTGGTGGTGGAAATAGCGATAAATCAGAGTGAGACACGAGACATTACGTCGAGGTTCTAGGGTGTCAATTGATTGACTGATATTTTTATCACCTATGAGTTTCATCGCACGGTTTTGAATCCTATCTAGCAAGTGCAAGGAGGTTTTAGGAGCACCTGACCAGATGCGGGCATTGTACTCCAATTTCCGGCGGATAAACGCCTGATACCATATATTAAGTCTAGATCAGAGGGGGTGAAATATTTTTTACATCGCTTGAGGAAACCTAGACTTTTGGTAGCGTTTTTGACGACACCGAATATGTGGTCATTCCAACGTAAGTTGTCATTGATACACATACCGAGAATGGAAAGTTTATCGGTTTCGACGATGCAACTGCCATTCATGGATAATAGCTGGGTGTTTAAATTTCGCTTTAACGACATTGTGTTTTGGAAGCTTACTCTGCAAGTGGTTCCCTAGTTAGTAATGCTGTTAATATCAGAATTTAATGAGTTTAACATATGTTGGCGTTCCCGTTCTACCGCCGAAGAGCAGAGACGTGAGTCTGGGAACGAATATGAAAAGCAGAGTGTACTGTCGTCAGCAAAGGAATATATTGGATTAGAAGTAGCAGACAAGAGATCGTTGATGAAAATTAAATCGAGTGTCGGAACTAGAACGAAACCCTGGGGCACACCAGCATTTATTTTGTGAATATCAGACTTGAAACATTGCTATCTGGTCACCCGTTACAACTGAAAATTCTTTTTAGCCACCACTTCACTAGTTCCAACAGAGGGGCAGGCACTGCTGTTATGTTCATTTGTGCTTCCACCTTGGCTTTGAGCCTTCGACATTGTCACTGTCATGGAAATGTCATTAAACATGTGTAGATGAACTGTCAGTCTGCTTTCTGGTACTCCTTTATATCGAAAAACATTTGCTCTCATCGTAGTAAAAATGTTTGGTCTCTAACTATTAATCATTGTCCGCGACCTTCCACTGTTTTTCTATGCGATTTCGCATTTAAGATTTAGGAGATTGATCCTTCCCTCCCGTGTAGCTTCCGTGTAGTTTCTGTGCATAGAGACATCTGTGCCGTGTAGCTTCGTTGTGGTATCAAAGATGCGTCTCACGTCGCCTTTGTGCAATTTCACAATGTCATTTTCGCTATTGTTTCTGGTTTTCATCGCCCACGTATCCACAACCAATGAAGAATCTGTCGTTTTCGGAAGCTTCAGACATTACAATATTACGTTTGTGTGGGGTCAAAGGAAAGAGTTTATTTCTTTCAACACAATCCCTTTATTCAGGATCAAAATACAACAACAAATTATCCAGCTTTAGAACTGATTTCACCTCTGTTAGACGCCGATATTTATAGTTCCTTCCATCTATCGAGAACTTTGTGCATTAGCCAGCGTTCCATACATCTTTCCGGGATCTTTGATATTAATTGCCAAAGAAATTTCATTATTCCTTCATTGGATGAGTCTTCAAATATTCAAATATAGATGACGCTGTCCACTTTAAGAGGTTATCAACAGACTGCTCCCTCCCCAAAATTAATCGTTATTACGTTGCAGCGATACATTCGATCGACATGCAGCACACGTCACTTTACCCCGAAATTTAGGGAGGAAGAAAAGAGAGGTACCGATGTACATTGTTCTTAAATGTTTGCAAGATATACCAGGAAATTATGATATTTCAGAGTACATTCGAAAGTGGCCTTGAGGGTATACTGATGAGCTACGGAATGCCAGTAGCGACTTCAATGGATCTACGCCATCTTGCGCTTCTCTTTCAATAGACTGACTTTATGCTCCAGCGCATTGACCGAACTTGCATTTGTGGCAATTGCTTTTGTAATTCACTGGAAATTCCTTTTATATCTGCTCTAAATAGCACGATATTTCACTAGCTGTCTCCAGTGCCGTTGGCTGAGGTTCGCTTCCACTTGCGTGCGCCACCTTAGATTCAGTCGTTATCTGTTGCGCCGTCTCTCGAGGTTAGATTCGAACACTTTTTGGATCGGAGCTGTAGCATCCATTTGCTCAACATTCTTCACCCCATCTCAGACGTTGGATTCGTAGATGCCTAACTAAGTGCATAGACTGATGTCATTGCACAGCCCGTATATCATTCTCCCTCTCGGAATGGCCGAGTGTTCCTTCATCCGCTTTCGGCATCTGGGACTGGGGTAATAAGGGTCTTGCCTAAAGCCAATTTGGTTTTACGAGAGATGGCTCTGTTACTCAATTGCCTCCTGAGCCTAAAGAAACAGCAATTGGCAAGCGTGATTATGCGTCTGATTTTTGCGCTGATGTCGTTGCTGCTTGTAATCTCAAAGTTATAATGGTGACGTGCTGGTCAAGCCCGTGGGTGGTGTGCATCCTTTTTTGATAACAGCACGTACTTCCTCATTTGCCGTCAATTGTGCAGAGTTAAAAAAAATCGTGCCTCTTTTGTTGGATAGTAAATTTTGCACGATTCTGCTAAGGCGCGTCGATTGGTTTAAAGGCTTTCTTGACATCGAAGATCGTCGAACTTAATGGGGCAGTTAGTATTCTCCATAGTCATCCTCCACAACCTGACGAGTTTGACAGGAATGTCAAAACTAATCATGGCGTTATGAACGTTGTTATATGTGGCTTAGAAGTCGACAAAAAGGTGGCGAGTGGCGAGTGTCGACTTAAAATTCCCGGTTCTTTTCCTAAATTTGCCAAAGTGTGAAATGGTATTGGTATGGGACAACCAAATTGTTCACGAATAGCTTTAGAGGCAGAAAAGAAAAGATCTTATAGGCGATATTTGGAAGGCTTATTATTCTATAGTTAGCGCAGAGGCATTTGACAGAGTTTGGCATCAGGTCTTTTGTCGAAAATGCGTGCTTTTGGGATCGACGACTCTCTTCTTCAATGAATTAGAAATCATATTGCGAAGCGTTCAATTCAAGTTGTGTTGGATGGTTTCAAGTATGATATTCACAAAACAAATGCTGGTCTGCCTCAATCGTTCTATCTCCGTTCTTCCCTGGCTATCTGGAGTGTGCTCATGGATTCAATGTTGTACCTGCTATTTTTGTTTGGCGCAGCTTTCTTTTGTCGAGCTCTGAACCGGGCTGCAACTAAATAGTGGTCAGAGTCGAAATTTGGCCCTCTAAATGTAGGAAGTTTGCGTCAATGATCACGTGGTCAATTTGGTTGATGGTTCTACCGTCCGGAGTTAGCCAGGTTGCTGTGTAGATTCTCTTTCGATGGAATGTTGTGCTACTTATCACCTTATTAATCACCGCAAAGTCAGTAAGTCGGAAGCGGTTTTCTGTGTTCGTGTCGTGGAGGCTGTGGTTTCCAACCACTCCGTCGAAAATGCCCTCCTTACCAATTTCGGCATGAAATCCCCGAGCAAGATTTTAACATCTTAGTCCGGACAAGCTCCGTCCAAGAGTTCGTAGAAATCCTCTTTGGTAGAGTTCTCAGACTTCATTGGTAGGGGCGTGTGCACATAGAGGCTGATGTTGTAGGGAACTGGAACAGAGTGGAATTTATAGCTTCTGATGTCATTAAAGCGAAATCTAAACACTCAGCCATTATCTATGAATGGCATTTGTGTGTCAATGGCAACTTTCACCGGAATGACCACATATTCGATGTCGTCAAAAATGCTGCGAAATATTTAGATTTCCTGAAACGACGTAAAAAATATTTCACGATCTGTTAAGACCTCAATATATGCTTAAAATTGGAGTACAATGCCCACATCGGTCAGGTGCCCCTAAGACCTCCTTGCAATCTGCTGGATAGCATCCAAAACCGTATGATAAAACTCATAGGCGACGCCAATATTACACAGTCACCGAACACCGACGTAATATCTCCTGTCTCACTTTGTTTTATCGCTATTTTCTCCACCATTGTTCCACCGAAATTGAAAGTAATATTCTGTAGCTCATCAGTATACCCTCAAGCCGACTTTCGGGCGTACTCTGAAATATCGTAATTCGTTCGTAACCCGTGCAACCCGCTTATGGAGTGCTTGCCGAGCTCTTTATTCCCAGTCATTATAACTTCCATACATTTAAGACCAATGAATCTCTCTTTTTTCCCTCCCTAGCTTCCCTTCGCCCGCAAGCACTTTAAGGTCACTCAATCCCTCGTGCAGGTTATAAAAAAAGGGTCTGTCGCCTTTCTTGTGGGTGGGCTTAAGACTGCTGCAATTCCATGCTTCTGCTGACCATATCTATCAGACAAGCATGTTTCGCACAGGTACTCGCTTAGTTCGACTTTAGCTGCGATATATTCTCTGCTATCTTTACAGGATGAACTGCTCGTTCTGCTAACATCGGTATTTTAACCATTATCGTCGTTATGCAATCTGCCAAAGTTGTTTTCCATATTCTCGACATCGACTGCGCTTCTACTGCTCTACTACTAGTCCATGTTTATCTTTGTAGCATTTCTTAATTTCCTCGGTTGCGTGCTTCTTCTTTTCTTTTTTTTCACTTCCTGTCCTTTTCTGCTCGTAGAGATCACGATCAGCTCTCGTCCTTCGATGCAGCGCAGCTCTATATGCTCTTGGCTAACATGTGGTTCCCTACGGAGGTTTCTTTATAGCAACGGGTTGAAACTAATTCCATCAGAAGCAGCTTATCTGATGGGTCGTTGCCAACATTCTACGGTTTGCGTAGGGGGGCTAATATTTGAGAGACCTTGACAGAAGCGCGATCGGCAAAGATTCTAGCGGCCCTTTGCGTTTGCAGCTTTTTGACGTCGAGTTTTGGTGTTCTTACTTTACCCGTTGTGCCTCTGATATCCGTATTCGCCCTCTGGTTAGAAAAGGTAATGATCCGAGGCGATGTTGGCCTCTGGAAAAGTGCCGGACATGCAGAATGCTGAAGTAATGTCTGGCGTCGATCACCATGTGATCGGTCTGGTTGATAGTGGTCGGATTGGCACCCCAGAATGTGTGGTATATCTAGAATACTGGATGCTTTGCTTGTGGTCCTGATGGGTAAAGGATACTTGTCTTGTTGTCTTGCAAAATTAGTGAGCCTGCATCCATTTTCGGATGTGATGTCGGGTAGGCTGGTAGGCCCACTGAAGTTCCAAAGGTGCTACTCTTTCCTATTTTGGTGTTGAAGTCACCAAGTATTTCCTGAGAAGCCCTTCTTGGATCATCGGTTTTCTCCTTCGTTGGGACATGCGCGCATGTATCATACATAAGGTTGATGTCGACAAATTAAATCCCAATAAGGGTCCTTACCAGCTGCTCTCTATATGCCTGAAGCACATGATCTAGATCAATCTTATCTGAGGTTGTGATGTCTTCATCACATAAATCTGCCTCTTCTGTATGCGGTTGTGACGCTAAGGTCATATATGCTTTGTAGCTCTATATCGGTTAGCTCTATTATTCTTCCTGAAGGACTTCCTCTTATGAATTGTGAGAGGCATATTACAGCTGATCAGGTCAGCAATGATATATGTGATGAGAACAGGGGATGCATTTGGGCCCTTAGATGGATTGATGGTAATACTCTCATCCGCGAAGAAACTTAATTACGGGGCTAGAAGTCCATACTTATCAACTGTCATTTGCGAACGTTGACGTTCGAACGTTGGAACAGCTGATTTCAACTGTCTTCACTTGAAAATGTATTGAAAATCTACCTGTGACTCAATGCGATTCATGGTTAAACTCAGACAAGACATACATGAACATACTTTCCTTAACTTTCGACAATGTCAGGTGTTTATCTCCAGAAAAACGCTTAACGCACGCCCGTACGTTTGACATCTGAGACGACGTGGGTACGTGACGTTCTGAGGATGCCATCTGTATCAAACACGAGCCAAATTTTGGAATACTGTCAAAAGAAAAGCGAAAACTGACATCAATCAGCCGGCAGCGAATTTTTCCATTTAAGTACTCACTGTCAGTTCTTACTGACAGATGCAGTGAATTCGTTTTTTTTTGACAGTTAAATGTGGAAAAGGAAGCACACCACACGAATAGATACAAATCATAAATAAACGAAAAAAAAAAACGCATCTTCCGTTGACAAACTTCAACTGTTGACCATATACTCTCACATAAATCAACGATACATTTCGCAATTGTATCTTAATGGTTTTTTCATTGCAATTCAGTGGTAAAATATATTTTTTTTGTTATTGACTCTGTCAGCAGGTGTCTGTTCTATAAATTGAAATGCTAACAATAGCGAATACGCCATAGTCATAGGGGAAACTGTTTGCACAACCAGAATTCCACTTAAAATGCAAAGCTTTGCGAATAGATACTGAACGAGGAGGTGTATCTGAATTACCACGCGCGTTTAATAATTCACGAGAAATTGTATACGTTCGCAATGTAGACCGTTCCGTAGACCGACTCCAACTAGAACGGGACGTCATTTTATGATTTAAAGAAAAATTAAATTAAAAAAATACCCGAACGAGCCACTTTGTTTTGGTGGCCTTGATTTATTCGCTTATGTAGGCGATTGTCTTTGGTCAATTCAAATTAAGGAGAACATCAAACATTTCTTTTGGATTTCACAAACACAGATACGACTACTTGTGTGCCTCCTTTGTATGTGGAATGGTAATTTATGCAAAATGATATTCTGAAGCACGAAAGATATGTTCCACATGCGGAGGGAGTAAACTGGCTTTTCGAGACCTAAGCTGGGAGGCTTGTCGTCGAGCATCATTCAATAAACGAATCCATAATCGAGTGAATTGTTCTTTGAGTTGTTTTTATAGACGGAGGTGTGGGAGATGACCCTGAGATGTCTGAGACGTACCATAATAATAGATTTTTCTGGTGGGAAAAATCGCGTCATCACTTCCTCGCGGCATCTACTAGATAGCTATAATTCATATGACTAACAAGGAGTCTGTACCAAGCTTGGCTTAACCCGAACAGTTGGACTTTCAGAACTGTTCTTGACCGTCTTACCTCAAGGGAGATATGGGTACCACCCAACCCGTTTGGCCAAGTGCCCCTATGGTTGTAATCGTAAGCGAAAACTTATGGCATCTTACCTGATTCTCCCAAAGTCATAACAGTCCCTCGGATGAATAATAAGACGGACCGTAAGCGGTAGCGCTGGTGTTACAGTTGGGTTTGTACCTGGAATGTGAGGACTCTTAATAGACCTGGTGCTATGGGACACCTAGTAGGGCTATTCAAGAAATGCATTGGGGGCAAGAACAGGGTCAGAAACTGCAACATATACTACTATTTGTAGCATGTGAGGGATCATCTAGTGGCAACCATTATCATTATTGTGACCACCAGTACTCTTATATGCGTGCATAAGCATCGGAGGGCAAAGGCGACGGCACCAAGTCTTAGAGAGAGCCTATAAGCAGTGTCTCAAGTATCGGGTGAGCAGATAAGGACGATAGAAAAATAAATTTAAATAAAACAACAACTGTGTGGGATATAAGAGTTATTCTGGCTCTATTTTGAAGCTACATTCATGCCATTATCTGTGGAATAGCACATCATTTAAATGGCCACCTCGGCTTCGCTGGCAGTCCTTCAAGCGGTCGGTCCAATATTTGATGAATCGGTCCAATATAGCGTGTCGAATGTTGGCCTCGAGCTCGTCAAAAATGGTTAGCTTGTTAGCGTAGACTAAGGCCTTGACGTAGCCTCAGAGAAAATAATCTAGTGGTGTCAAATCGCATGATCGCGGCGGCCGTGAAATGATCCAGTTGCCAAATTTCTCCCTATTTCTCCTTCACAACTTCGAGCCTTGCGTCGCTTGTATCGCATGTAGCCCCGTCTTGTTGGAACCAGAGCTCCCATATATCGATGTTGTCGAACTTTGACCACAGAAAGTCGGTTAACATCGCTCTATACTTGAGACCATTGACGGTAACGGTGTCTCCTTCCTCATTTCGAAAGAAATAAGGTCCGATGATGCGGTCATGCCATAAACCGAACCAAACAGTCAATCTTTGTGGATGCATTGATGCTTGACCGAACACTTGTAGAATGTGTTCGCTCCAATAATGGCAATTTTGCTTGTTGACATAACCTCTGAGTCAAAAATTGGCGTCGTCCGGGAAAATGATTTTTTTGCCAAAATTCGGATCTAGGGCCAATATTTCCAGCGCCCAATTAACGAACTCACAGCGTTGTCTATGGTCATCCGGCTTCAATTTTTGCGTCAGCACAGTGTTATACGGATGTAGGCCCAAATCCAACCGCAAAATAAGCCGGGTTGACTGTCTAGCGATGCCCAATTCAGCTGATCGGCGCCGAATCAATATTTCTGGGTGTTCGCGCTGAATGGCGAATAGTATTGAAAGGGATAAGAGAATTAAAAGTCGCGCTGAAAATGCCGAAAAGAAACTCTGCGAACACGAACTATGTAAAAACACGTCCTTTGGGGTTGAAAGCAGACAGCAGACTCACTGTTTTTTTTATTTAAATTTCTTGAAATGTCAATTGGGTAACGTAATGTAATGTATTGTGTTTGTAAGATGATATCGTAACATTCCGCCCACCTTGGAACAAATAGATAATAAGTTCCAAAGTCCTTATGGCTTATGATGAGTTATTGATGGGTTCTTCATGTGTGTCCAGTAGTGGCGATATCTTGACAATAGGACGAGTCAAAAAACCATCAGCTGTTTTAAGAGTGACTACGCGCACTTTGCCGTCTGTTCCTGGATGAACATTTGTCACTCTTGCAAGTTTCCATTTGGTTAGAGGTAGCTTCTCATCTTTGATAAGTCACCCATCTTGAAGTTGGAACTGGAGCGGTTCCATTTTGATCGCTGTTGCAGTTGGACGTGATACTCCATCTTCTCCAAAAATGTTGTCTCAAATTGGAAATTAGATGCCATCTGTTAGCAAGGCTTCCTTTAAAATCCGTCATATCAGGCTCAGGAATCGTTTTCAGTGGCTCCCCAATCAGGAAATGTCCTGGCGTCAGAACAAGTAAGTCGTTTACATCGGATGATATAGAGCAAAGAGGTCGGGAATTAACACAAGCTTCTATTTCCGCCAACAGCGTTGAATACTCTTCAAACGTCAATAAATTATCTTCTAACGTGCGGCACAGATGATATTTGACACGTTTTACAGCAGATTCCCAATAACCGCCCATGTGAGGAGAAGCTGGCGGATTGAAGTGCCAAGTCGTGCCGTCGTCTGCAAGATATTTGGCTAACGCTTCGTCTTTGATGGCTTGGGATAGCAAGATGTTAAGCTCCTTTTCAGCTCCAACGAAATTGGAGCCATTGCCGCTGTACAACTCCTTACAATGAACACAGCGACAAACGTTGATGACGACAAATTACTGGCTAGGTCTAAATGCATTGCGCCTGTTGCCATGCAAATAAAAATCGAAAAGTATCCTTTCACGGCTTTTGAACCTCGACCTCTGGAAAAACGTAGATGTATTGGACCCGCAAAATCCGCACCGCTGCGTTGGAAGGGTCTGCAAGCTACAACACGAGGCCTCGGCAAATCGGCCATCAGCTGTTGTTGGATTATGTGAAAGTGTCGGCGGCATTTAACACACAATCTGCATATTTTTCGTAGTATGTTTCGAGTGCCAATGACCCAAAAGCGGTTCTGGAGCATTGCTTGCATAGCTTGTGGACCTGCGTGAAGTTTCATGCGATGGATGTCTTCACAAATGAGAGTCGTGATTCTTGCTGTTGCTGACAATAGAATAGGATACTTCTTGTCCGGTAGTAAAGCAGCATTGGATAGCCTTCCGCCCACCCTGAGCACACCTTTCTGGTCTAAGAATGGATACAGCCTCAAAAGCTGTGGCAACTCAAAGACTGGTTAGACTTGAGGTGTTGAATGTCCATTGCGAAGAAAGATGCCTGAGTAAGTTTTACCTATGTGATTAAAGCTTCTTCTAACTCGGAAAGTTGCAGAAACTTTCTTGCGTATTGCAACAGCTAGTCGAGAGTTGTAGAGAAATCGTAAGACATATGCGGTGACACGCTTCAACTTCCGCCAAGATGAATACCGATGGACAAGCTCCCAAATAGGTGGTACTTGCTGCACACTTGTAACATTGACTGCTTCTGAGCGTTGATCCATGTTGGTTGAGAAAATCCGTTGTGGAGGCCATGAAGACTCTAGCTGACTTAGCCAATGCGGGCCGTTCCACCAGAGTGGGTGATCAGCAAGATGATTCGGTTGTACACCGCACGTGGCACAGTCTGCTGGGTTTCTGCGGATGGTACGTGAAACCAGTTTTCCTGGTACCCCATTTTTGGATGTTTGCTTATCCATGCGAGGGCTACACCATACACGTTTCGGATGTTTTTTCCCAACGTAGGTCTTGTATGTTTGACCAGTTGTGCTAATAAGACAGCACCGCAAAGCTCCAAGCGTGGTAGAGACAATGTCGTTAGCTTCAATCGAACGACTCTTGTTTCAGCCGTTAGAAGGTGGATTTTGCCGTCAGGATAAACTGTGCGGAGATATATGACGGCGGCGTATGCTGATTGTGAAGCTTCGGCAAAGCCATGTAGATCTGCTATAGTGTTAGGGATCCCGACACCGATCCACCTCGGCACTTTGATTGTTGCGAGGCTCGTGATGTGGTCCCTGTAGCTTAACCATTGGCATTTAACATATTCCGGCACAACTTCATCCCAGTCCACCTTAGGCTTCCACAGACGTCGGAATAACATCTTAGGGATGATTGTACTAGGAGAGAGCAGACCCAGCGGATCAAATAACTTTGATGCCTCTGAAAGAAACAAACGTTTAGTTAGGTTTGTGGTGTGTAAATCATGAACCTGAACAGCAAATCCCAGGCTGTCGTTCCCACTGAAGACCCAGAGTTCGTACGCTGTCCGGCTCTGATAAATCCAAAGACTGCAGAATTTCTCGTTCGTCTTCTGGAATCGCATTGATGACGAGCGGAGAATTTATTGACCATTTGCGAAGACAAAAGCCACCTCGACTCAGTATTGTCGAAACCTCAGCTTGAAGTCGGCACAGGTCAGATTCCTCAAAACAACCGGTTAACAAGTCATCCATGTAGAAATGGTGAAGAATGACTTCTGTTGCTGCAGGATAGTCCTGACCTTCGTCTAGTGCGGTTTGTTGGACACACTTCACTGCGAGATGAGAAGACGAGGCAACTCCGTAGGTTGACAGTTAAAATTCTATATTCTGCGATATCATCGTGGGGAGAGTCACGCCAGACGATTCGTTGATAATCAATGTGTTCTTCGTCGATACGAACCTGACGATACATCTTTGCTATGTCGGCGCTCATGGGAAAACGGTAGGATCGCAATCGAATTAGGCCTAGGAAAAAATCTGGTTGAAGTTGGGGGCCAATCATTTGAGAGTCGTTTAGGGAAAAGCCAGTTGTAGTGCGGCACGAAGCGTTGAAAATAACTCTGAACTTAGTTGTAGTGCTGGTTTCTTTGATGACAGCTCTATTTGGCATATAGTAATGCTTGCCAGCTGCTGGAATATGTTCTACCTTTTCCATATGGCCTAGTTGTACGAATTCATGGATGAAATCTTTGTACTGGGTCCTGAGTTTTTCATGTTTTGCGAAAAGCGATTCCATTCGGAGAAGAGCACGAACGGCAGCGCGACGAGAATCACCAAGTAGGCACTCAGACTTAAACGGTAGTTTGACTTCGTAGCGGCCATCCTCTTTGCGGTAATGCGTGTCTGCAAAATGCTTTTCGCACAGCTGTTCCTCGAAGGTTAGGTGTTTCACTTCAGGAACGGATTCGATCTCCCAGAATCGGGAGAATTGTCGGTATACAGACAAACGGCGGCATTAGTCGTAAAAGTGGGCTTCGTGTCGATGACCTTCCCAAAAAGAACCCAGCCAAGTGTTGATTGCTGTGCGAGGGGAGTACCAATAGGGCCCATGACCAAGCCAGTGCGAAGAAATTGTCCTAGTTCATCCGATCCCAGCAATATGTCGACAGCAGCTGGTGTGTGAAATTGGGGATCTGCTAACTAACCTTGAACGCCAGCAAAGTACAATGTCGATCACGGGAAGATCATAGTAGATCAGCCGGTGCTGGAAATAGCTTTTCACTGGTAGCCAAAAAATGCTTTGGCGAACAGTAATTAACAGCCCATCTGTGCAATCTTGTGAAAGGAACGCGCACCGATGAATGAAATCTCAGGATCGCCTGTCCGACCCTGAAGAAATGAGTTCACCCGAACTGCGCTAGCAACAAAAGTATACCAAACACAGCACACAAGATACTGGCTGTCATATGCTATGAATTTTGAAGACCGATCGTCAGAGATGTTTTAGACCAGCAGAGTCTACCATCGACTACTCTGCGGCAGATCTTCTGGAAAAACCCACAAATATCGAATCGCTACCCACGACGTCTTCATTAATTTTAAGGTTGCTTACTATAGCGTCTAGAGAGACGGGTTATGCAGAACAGTGTCTGGTCTTGGAGTCCCAGCCAAACTCGTTCGGTTGCATTGTATATCGATGGAGAACCCCTGCTACTCTATTGAAGTCAGAAGAAACACTATCGAATCTTTTGTTATTAAGGCTCAGGGCGACGCTATAGTAATTAATGTGACTTCTTTAACATCGTCCTTCAAAGAATTCATCTATCTAGGCTATACATCTATACATCTATCTAATGACAAGTAGAAATCAAGCAAAGCAAAGAATAGCTTTTCCTAATCGCTGTTTCTGTAGACCAAGAAGGCAACTCAATACCGAAGCCCTAATAACTAAAGCAACGAAGTTGACGCTAAATAGACCATCATTCCTGTCGTGTTATAACGTACAGAGTGGATGAAAGCGAAAGATTGTCAGTAATCATCTAAAGTGGTTATGTCTAGCAGCACAATTTGACTTCTTACAAGGTCAGTGTGAAACTTGTGTGAGATCCATGAGTTCTTCCTTTTCGACAATACAAAGTTCGGCTTCTGGCCATGGAGCCTTCGTGTTATTGGCGAACTCTCTCAGCAATTCCAGGGTGGTTCTGTTGTCACACTGTATGGCCTTGAATTCCTTTAAGGTGCCCAGCTATCCGAAGAGCGGGATATTCTTAACCCCTTTAATGATGGTGTCATTGACACCGTCTAGGATTCTTAGTTCCAGCAGCCGCCATTGGTCGTCAGAGAGCTTCCGTTCTGGATTACAACAGTCGACTATTGCTACCCGAAAGTTTCCGTCGGTCTCGGCTGAGTTCGTTTTCTGCTTTTTGTGATTCCTACCTATCATAGGGGAGGTTGTCCTCTTTTTGCGCTACCAAGAACCGGCCAATAATCGGTGTCAGGGTAGGAGGACTTTGGCCCTCCCTCTCCTCAGCCATTGTAGCCCCCTATTCCTCTCAGCATACCGCTGCAGTTTATTTCACTGCTGCCGCTTCCTTTTCTCCTAAGGAGCTACGGTTGCGATTCCTAAAACACCTGAACAATTTCCTCGTGTTGGAACGTTGTTTGAAAGGATTTGAGTCGAGTTCGTTGTCTACCCTGTTCCCATCGACAGGATCTCTTACACAGGAATTAGGTTTGGCAACAAACAAACGTTCACACACTGTCTAGCGTCGAGTTGTTGTACTCTGCACGTTACGTTGTTGTTCGCAAGTTACACTAAGCGAGATTCGAAGAGACCTTGGAGGGTTATGTCGACTTCTCTTCGTCTTTATCCTTTTGCGTTGGCTCCGAAGAGGTATGAGGAATAGGCTCGTTCACTCTTGTAGCTGGCCCTCTAAAGGGGTCGGGTTTATCTACTTCACTATGTTTTGTGTCTTCCGGTCGTTTTTTAGAGATATGAGCAACAGAATTTAACGTGGTGCAGCTCAAAGTTCCAGGACCATGGCTAGTTATTCCCTTTCTTGTGCTTTTGCTGACGGCGCCTTCTTCATAGAGGTACAAGGAATAGGCTCGTTTATCCTAAAGTTGAATGTCGAACAGCAGAATGTGCCAGCATTTCTGGCGTCAACTTCTGTCAGCGGGTTCGGTGAGGTTCGCGACTTCGGGATTGGGTTCTTCTGAGGTACGAGCAATACGCTCGCTCTTCTCTAAATCCATTTACTTAAGGAAGTCGTCAGCGCGCTGCAGACGTTCACGCTTGAATTCTTTGAGCTTCTTTTTCTCGCAGAGCCTTACTATCGCTAAGACGCTGTCCGCTGTCTTATTCCGAATCGATTTAGTCGACGATGTGGAGAATTTGGAGGAGTTGGCAAGGGAGTGGGTTTCGTCATCTCGGAAAAGCCGCGTCTCCATGTCGATGCCGATTGTTCCGACACTTCCCTCATCCGAAACTACAAGGTGGCGCAAAATTAATTCTGTTAAGTGGAAAAGATGACATCCGCCGTGTATCAACCGCCAGTGTTGATACACATTTGTGCCGGTTTTATCGCATTTTCCATGACTTCCAGCAAGATTTCCGGTGATAACTCCGCATTCGCATTCCTGCCGAATATTCTTCTTTAGGGCTGCGATTGTCTGAGGCTTGTTGGCATAAACCCGCGACTTCAAATACTCGTAGCCCCAAAGAAAGAAGGCTGAGATAGTTAAACCGAGCGACCTTGCCGGCCATGCCAAATCGCCCAAACGGAAGATTACGCGACCAGGAAACGCTTCCTTCACAATATCCATTGTGGCTCGTGCTGTGTGTGCGATTGCACCGTCTTGTTGAAACCACATGTTCACCAAGCCCCTCTAATCCAATTCCGGCAGTAAGAGTTCGTTTATCATAGCCCAATCACTCTTCCCGCATGAACCCCGCATCATACAGTAGCTTTGAGTGGATGTAATGGCTCTTCGTCATTACACTCGGATTTTCGTTGCCGCAGAAACGAAGATTTTGCTTATTGACGCAACCGCTTAAGTGGGAATACGCCTCGTCACTCATGATGATTTTCGACACAAAATCGTCCTCTTCGTTCTTCAGATTGAGGATGGCTTTACATTAATTCACACGCGACTGAGGGTCAGGAGGCATTAAGTAATGCACTGTTTGCACTTTGTACGGGAACATGTGTCAGTCTTTCACTAAAATTCGCTGTAGGGTCCGTCTGGTGATGCCCAATTGCGTGGTTCGTCGTCTGGCTGATGTTTCTTCGTTCTCAGCGACATCGGCAGCCACAGCCGCGATATTCTCGGCCGAACGACCAGTCTGGTGGCGGTCACGCCCTGCATGGTCTCCTGTGGTTCTACTCTGTTTGTGTCGAGTAGCTAAGAGCCAGAGCCAGAGCCCAGTTGGGTTGGAACGACACGATTAGGATATCAACGTCGAAATTCACCACCGACGGATTATTGGTCAAAAACATCGACACAATTATTCCACGCTGTTGCGGAGTATAGCGCTTCATTGCTTATCTGTTTATATACTGAAGCTGTCTAGTTCACAAGTGTTAAATATGATTGACGTACGACGCCATTTGCAAAAATTATACCATCTTCCGATAGGGTGATTAATTTTGCACCACCTTGTGCTTTCTTTGATGGCGAATTCCCGACTAGGAGCCTATTTCCCTCGGACGCCGGGTCTTGGTTTGGGTCGCTTAGAGTAAAGTCAGGGGTGGCCGACTAATTTGCACCAGTCTTTGTTGTCGTCGTCGTCGTCGCCGTTGTCATTCTTCATGTTTTGGTCCAATGAGTACGGGGGAAAGGATGTCGTCCTGTATTCTCCCTCTGTATATACGAAAGGGGAATTGAATTAAAACTAGAGATCCCCAGGCGCCTATAGTTTTGCGCCAGCGACTGAGCTCTCCCTCAGCTATGCAGGCCTCGAAGCGCACCGTGCCTGTAAGACCATCGCCTAATTGTCGTCCCCTCCCCATGTTAGGCGTGATTTCTAGCCATTTATCCCCATGTACTACACTCCGGTTTGGCTCTTCGATTCGCTGGAGGTTACTTAAGCCCTATCACTACGTCAAGGAGGATGATCAGGAAATAGACTCCAGAGTTTGTCAGGGAGGATGACACCAGTATAATAGGCATCTTGGAGCATTACCTAGATCTGTTCCCTTCTTTAGAACAATCTTGTTAAAATTTCGATTTGTGAGTAGTAGCCTGGGTCAAGAAGTAGTCTGCGTCGCATAGCATTCATCAAGGTGATGTCTCTCGCATACAGATCTCATACTGGCAAATGAAAAAATACCCCCGTACATACTCGTATGTATGTCATGGCATTGTAGGCATCTATCGGCTATTGAAATCTTTCCCAGTTGAAGGCGAACCTCTCCCAAATTCCACCGCATTCAAATGAGAAGCACACGTCTGTCAACAGCATTTGTCCGTAGTCCAATGTCTCGTGGCTTTTCCACACAATCACTTCCAGCTTATCAATCATACTCACTTCAACAATGCATGAGCATGGCATGAGCTCTCCTCTGAGGTGCCTTTTCAATTAGTAGATACTCGTATCTGCATCTGACGAATAGTTTCTACATTTCCGCTTCAAATGTGGCTCCTCTTGCACTGCATTGCCGCCCAAAAACACTTTCACCCCCCATAGATACGAGCACACATAATGACACAATCTGCAAATGTCATTTTGATGAATTGAAGATACGTCTTACCGTTGGATTAATCTGCCATCGCCTGCTTCTTGACTGGGCAATTACTCGTGTCAGTTACAAGTTCCTCAAAACACAGCCTTGTCAAAGGACAGATTTGTTTGCATATCTATTCGCTGAAATATTAATTTGTCACTCAATGTCAATTTTCCTCATCAAATGTTGCCTAATCTACCGTTAAATTAACGAATTTCTCTTGTTTTTTGTTCCAGATATCAGAAGAACATGAATAGACTCCACAATCTGCTGGCCGATGAACCACAGCGTCCAGTGGAACGTGGTGTCTGGTGGATTGAGTATGTGCTAAGAAATGGTGGCACCCAGCACTTGCGTCACTCATGGGCTAAGCTTTCATGGATGCAGTATTTGCTATTGGATGTTGTATTAGCTATATCCATCGCAACAATGGTGTTTATCTGTGCTATTGTGATGGCATGCATACGAATTCGCCGATATTCGAAGAGCTTACCCTTTGAGAAGGTTACTCGTCGTACCAAAGCGAAAATGCTGTAAACACAACAAACGATTCAAAAAATGGTCGTTACTTTTTCATTAGCGGTAACTAACCGTCATCGTCCAAATATTGTGAATTTGTGAATTAAGCTGCACTGAATGCAGTCGCACAGAAAGAGGCACGAAGCACGCCTCCCACACAAAGTGTTTTATCTTTTATCAAATTGTATCTAGTTACACCCTAATTTATTGAGCATTGCCGAAGGTAGGTGAGGAGGAGGAGGAGAAGGAGGAGGAAGAAGACGAAAAACAATCCCAGAACTGATGATAATAAATAATAATAAAAATGTATCTATAGAGCATAAGTTTGTAGATTCCTAGGTTTCAGTTTGCGTTTTTCTTAGTTTTGTAAGAGAGTACTCGTAGTTAGAAGGAATCCGTATCGTTGCATCCCGAATGTGATATTATGCCATGTGTTTCTGTTTTACTTTAGTTCGTTAAGTTAAGATTCGTGTTTTTTGTTTTTTTTTTGTTTAGATTGTTAAGTGTGATCAAATGACAGGCCAAATATTAAACAAGGAAACGTAGTTTTAAGTCAACCTTTTCATAGAATTAAGCTGATAATTGTACGAGTAGAAATAAACAATTGTTGAAACAGTTTTCATTGGAACAGTGTTTTATTTGTCGATTTAATTTTTTAATTTAATTTTGGTGGGGCTGAGGCCCCCATTTATTGGCTTAATGCAAGCTGAATCTAACTTAAAAAGTAACAGAAAGGCTTAAGAGCTAGGGACCAAGGAAGTGATGGAGGAGATCTTGTTTGAGACGAAGAGTGCTCAGGTGGAAATCAAAAAGGAAGAGGTTTGAGTTGACCTTTTGGAGCATTCGGGAGATTGGTTCGTTGGAGCCATAAGAGGTGCGGTGGACCGGTAGATAGAAGAGTCGAGGACAACGTAGATTGCGGGGGTTGGTATTGAAGGAAATGGAGTTCAAAATGAATGCACAGTCGATGGAACCTGAGAGAAGTCGATGAATGACAAGAATGTCAGCAGTACTCCTACGTTCTTCTAACGAATTCATATTTAGAAGTTTGAGGCGGTCCTGATAGGGAGGTAAGATTAAAGGGTCGTTCCACGGCAGACCACGGAGAGCAAATCGGAGGAATCGACGTTGAATACCCTCGTTTCGGGAGACATGAACTCGGTGACCAAGCTTGACTGGCATACTCAAGCAGGGGGCGAACAAAGCTAGCATAGAGAGATCTGGTTGGAAAATAACTTGGACCACCGTTTAATAAAGCCAAGTGATGAGTTGGCTTTGAGGATCATCTTATCGATATGCGAACGGAAATTAAGCTCACAGTCGAATAATATGCAAAGGTCTTGGAAAGACTGAACCAGGGGAATTGGTTGACCATGGAGAAAATAAAGTCGGGGGGGAGACGGGTTGTATTTACGTGAGAAGGTTATAAATTGACATTTGGCTATATTAAGTTCTAGGCAGTTTTTGATGCACCAGATTGAAAACCGATCAAGGTCTTCTTGAAGAAGGGCAGAGTCCTGGAGAGAGGAAATAGTTTGAAAAAATTTGGTGTCGTCAGCGTAAATAGAGTGAGAAGAGTCTTTAATGACCCTCTCAACATCGTTGATAGTAAGAATGAAGAGAAGAGGGCCAATAAGACTGCCTTGTGGAACTCCAGATGAAGCCAGGAATGGAACAGAAAGGGCGGATCTAAACCGAACGCTATAATATCGGTTTACCAGGTAAGAAGAAATCCATTTTAATAAGAGAGGCTCAAAGCCAAGAGCCGACAATTTAAAGAGGATCAATTGATGAGATATCTTATCAAACGCTTTAGTGAAATCAGTTGCGATAACATCGATTTCTTTGCCATTTTCTAACTCTGAGAGAGCAAAAGACACGAATTCAACTAGGTTTGTGGTAGTTGATCTACCTTTTAGAAAACCATGTTGTCGGGGTGAAATAAAAGGCTTGCATTTGAAGCTTAAGGCTTCGTATTAAATGCTTTCAAAGAGTTTGGGTATATGAGAGAGTTTAGCAATGGGGCGTGTTCGTGTTTAGATCCCTTTTTGTGTATCGGGATTATAAAAGAGGTCTTCCAAATCTGGGGGAATTCACCCTGTGTAAGCGATAGACGAAAAAGGTAGGAAAGGGGTAGAGACAGGTTGGAAGAGCATTTCTTAAGAAACATGGCGGGGAATCCGTCTGGGCCAGGTACACATTCATCTTTAAGATTTAGTAACTTTTCTTCAATATCTGCAGGATCGAAATTTTGAGTGAGAAAGGGACCAATGGAGAAATTTGGTAGATCATTGAAGTAAGAGGGATCTGGTACGAAGGAGTTGTTGGCAAATGATTGCTTGAAAAATGTAGCAAAAAAGTTGGCGATGGTAGGAGGATCACATGAAGTTTTGGTTTCGAAAGCGAGGGAGTCTTACTTTTGCAATTGACAAATTGAAAAAAGGACTTGGGGTCATTTATGAGATTGGTTTGCGCACTATTCAGGTAGCGCTGATAGAGAGAGTTATAGAGTTCAATGGAATGAAGATGTGTACCTTGATAATTTGAATAGTCGGAAGAAGTGTAGGTTCGAAGGCATACCTCTTTTGTTTCGTAGAGAGCGAAGTCTACGATTATACCAAGGAGGGGATGTAGTAGAAGTTTTATGACGGGAGTAAGGCACATAAAGGGAGATGAATTTGAATATTTCTCTGTAAAAAATGGAGAAGGCATCAACCAGAGATTGATTGGTAAACTCAAAAGAAGCCCAGCTTAGATAGATATTGATTTTACGGAAATTAGCTTTGTGAAAATTGTAAGAAAATAGAACTGCGGGAGGAGGCGACTGAAGGGGAGAGTTTTGGAAAAATGAGAGAAGAAGTGGAGGATGAAAGTTATCAATAGCTGAAAGAGATAGAGGACAACACAATACTGAGGAGTTGATGGGATCAGTTGCGATGATAAGGTCTATTTGCCTTGGAAACGCCACTGACTTGGCATAGACCAGAGTCTGTTAACCGATCTAAGAAGAGGCATTCCTTAATAGAAATGAGATTGGCAGCGATGAAAAAAAATAAAATCGCCGAAGATAATGATATAATCAAGCGAGTCTGCTAAGTCGATCAGATTGCCAATTGCTGCAATAGCAAGTTGGTAGGATTCGATAGGTTGCGCCGGAAGAATGTAACAACATATAACACACAAGCATCTACGAGTAAGTGCTGTTTTAACCGACGCAAGTCGTGCTTAGGCGAGATGAAGTTGCAACGAGAGAGGAGTTAAGGCTGCTGTGAATAGCTAGTCTCATTTTGTCTCTCTTAATTCATCCTCAGAAATAGAAATTTTGATGGTGGACTGCCTAACCAACTCAAGTCTACATCAGATCCCCCTTGTCAATTATATACTCATATGAAAATGGTAATCCAAGTGTCGATGCGGAAAATGCATTTTCATTTAACTTCCGAAGAACCGATTTTAACAAACTTAAAAACCTCATCAGCAACATTAACTTTGACTTTATTGCTGAGACGACTAATATTGATCTTGCCCTATCAACGTTCTATTCGTTAATTTTCTCCTCCTTTGCCCAATCGGTTCCATATACCTTCCGAAAGGACTGCATGTCAGCTCCTCCCTGGTACAACAAGGAGTTGCGCTCTCTCCGTAATTACAGAAACAAGTTGTGGCATAAATTCTTAAAGACTCGATCTGATTCCGACTACAGTAATTATCGATTGGTATATAATCGTTTTTCTGAACTTTGTGAGTGTTTTCACCTTGAGTATCTCTACCGCATGCAATTTAACTTAGTCTCAGACCCTAAACGCTTCTACCAGTTTGTTAATACCAAAAGAAAGTCAGACGGCTACCGACCGAAAACCATTGCAAATTTCTTTGCCTGTCATTTTAAATAAATCCTTTTCTAAGGAAACAACTGAACCCGATCCTAGTTACTTTAGCTATATGAGAAACTATCCTGAGATATCATCTGTTTCGCTAAATATAACAACATCTTTGGTATCTGATAACATTACCAAACTTAAAGATGATTTTTCGTCCGGCCCTGATGGCCTTCCGACTATTGTAATAAAAGAGTGTATTAACCATCTCGGTCCTCCCCTTGCTGTCCTATTTAATTTGTCTGTCTCAACAGGTACTTTTCCTTTCCTATGGAAGGAATCTTACATCATCCCTATTCATAAAAAAGGAAGTAAGGCCGAAGTCGATAATTATAGGCCCATAGCAAAACTCTCTTGCATACCCAAATTTTTTGAAAGCATAGTCTATCAACAACTGCTTCCGTACTGTAGGCCAACTATCTGTACAAATCAGCACGGTTTCATGAAAGGTAAATCAACGACCACTAACCTAACAGAGTTCGTCTCTAGGACGCTTCATGCTTTAGAGAACGGTGATGAAGTCGATTCAATTTCCACTGATTTCAGCAAGGCATTCGATAAAATTTCTTACCAACTTATCATTTTTAAACTAAAAAAACTTGGCTTTTCCCCTCATTTTGTGGCATGGACCAAATCGTATTTAGAAGACCGGGAATACAGGGTCATCTTCAGATCTTCAATATCCGACCCAATTAAAGCAACATCTGGTGTCCATTAGGGTAGTCAGTTTGGGCCAATCATCTTTATCCTGACGATTAACGACATAAATCTCATTTTAACGAATTGTAATCTTTCTATTTTCGCTGATGACATGAGAATTTCCAAAGTCATTTCATTGCCTTCTGACTCCCATTGCCTGCAAGATGACTTAAATAAATTTTCGGTATGGTGCAAGCAAGTATCAGCAAATGCCAAGCGATAACCTATTCCCGTAAACGTTTACCTCATTAAGAATTTTTGTTAATTTTAAGTCTAGTTTTAAGTTTTTGCTTGTTAATAAGCTAAATAAAGTTAGACCGGGGCTAATAATAATAATAATAATAATGACACCTCTACAAGGAGATCCATTGTGCGATCAACTTCCCGAGGGAATAACTCCTGGTTTTTTATGTTGGGGATAAGATTAGTTTCGGTCAGAGCGTAGATATCAAATGGGAGAGCATGAGTTTGGCGGAAAACAGCGTGGGTTAGAACGCAATCCTCTTACGTTCTGGTAATAGAAGGTGAGAGGGAGGTTTTTGCATGACTTTTTAGGGTCGGAAAAGTTTATCGTTGTCAAGTCGACTGCGTTGGAGGTGTGAGACTCTTTTAGAGTGGTGAAGAGCGGCAAGGTCGTCAGCAAATTTTTGGGGTGGCGTATTGAAAATGTCGTGATACTTTGTATAAAGTTTCCTGTAGCACACCGAGTCGGATTTATCGTGCAGATAAGCGAGATATACTCGTAGACGTATATTCTCATGTATCTTTTTACCTCTAAGCTTAGAGAGCTCAGAGCGGCATTCGGTGGTATCGCTAGTTTGCTGCGTTAATTTAACAGTGGGTCGCGAAAGGGGGTCAATAGAAGAAAGAGTGGTTAATGAGTTTGGTGTCGCAACGGCTGGGGTTTCTAAAGTAGGGTTTAAAATGTCACAACTGATGAAATTAGGATACTTACGAGTAGCTCCAGTTCTGAGGTCGAAATTAGGGAAAAGCGTGTGTGTTAGGGGTTGAGTGGTGGGAGTTTGAGTTGTAGGGGCTACGTCGAAAGAGACACGTTGACGTTGGGGTTTGATTTGGGGTGGAATAGGAAGAGTTGGAGTATGGGTGGGAGGCTTAAAATTAGGAAAAATTTTAGTTTTAAAACTCCAATTGGAGCTGGGTTTTTTGTGGGATGTGGAGGTGGGTCTTGGCAAATTGGATTTACTTGCTAACTTATATCTTGGTTTAGGTATGAGGGACTGCTTGATTTTATCCTGCTTCTTGGTCGTATTTTCCAACCATTTGCAGACACGCATCTTTTCAAGATTGAAATTGTTGCTGGCTGGATTATGGAATAACCATTCGTATTTGGCTGGAAGATTGAGCTTGAAGCTGCGCTTGCTTCTGTGGTGAGATGTAGGAAGCAAATTGCAGTGGCTAATGGTAATGCCATATTTCTTTTCGAAGAAATTTGTGATCCAATCAACATCAGCATTTGGAGGGACGCCTTTGATAAGAAGCGTGGTGACCACTTGATTCTTCGAAGCAAGCTTATCAAGCCTACGTTGCCATTCGGAAGGTGTCCAAGTTGAATTAAAATGATTGATAAGCTTCCGTGGGACAGCGATTGGAGGAGCTGACATAGAAGTGTTCTCTGTTGTAGAGTTGGAAAAAACTTCGCAAGAATCTGTGGGTTGAACCGTCCGCAGATGACTCATTTGTGGGGGTGAGCGTGAATCCACTTCAGGTTCCATTAATTCAGCCATGAGCGATGTATTCTAGGGAACATTCTGGTTAGGCTGCCGGAAGTTTGGTGTATCAACGATTTTGCTGTTTATTGTTGCGATGTGATGTTCAATATCGCATACGAGGGATCGAGTCGCAGTAAGTTCATCGCCGACATCGTTCACTTTATGGAAGTTAACTTGGAGAATGGAATCACATTGTTTAGGAAACAGTTGTTTGTGTGACGAGGACTGAAAATGAATGTCTATGTCGTCACGCAGGGAGTTTATCAACTCACAGGTTTTTTGGTTGGAGATAACTTGGGCAGAACACATAGCTTTAATGTCACTCAACACTTTATCCATTTGACGTAAGGGAGTTTCTTCATTTGTTGGCAGAGTCAGTATTTCAGAGAGAACGATCATCAGATACATGCGTCCCGGACGTTGAAATGACACATTTTTCCCCGATTCCCACGCTGGATGCGGTAGACAACGTCCTTAATGCAGGTTGTCACCTTGTATGGACCTTCCCAAAGTGCTAGCCAAGGAGATGAAGCCAGCGAGGAGGAAGAAGAAAATAATGTTACCGCCATGGATAGCGATGATGATCGAAACAGCTTAGGTGGCTCAGTCGACTGTTGATGAGAGATACAAGCTAAAGGATAAAATGGACAAGCTCAGGATTCAGTCGGTCACAGTGTCTTCCGTTCAATCACAATAAGTTGCCGAAACAAAGAGTCTTGTCAGCGCTAGGCTGGAAGTTATTCGCAAAATGGATAGCAGACACCGTCAGCTAATGGTAGATTCTCACCAAGCTACTCATTCCACACCCCTTGATCTTTAAGCCCAATCATCGAGAAAGCTCCCGTTAAAATTTGTCCCATCAGTTGAATATGGCAGATTTGTAAACAATTTTCACTCGTAACCAGGGGCAGGAGTTACCGTCATTTTCTGGTCATGATAGGAGGGAATGGCCCTATATCGAATGGCCCTATATTTAAATCGACCACAATTGATGGGAAATATGTATTTTATAATGGAAGGCTCTGAAAGGAGAGGCTCTTTTTTTGGTAAGTGATCGCTTGAGATATTCCGCAGATGCAGAGGGGATTATGGATTCGCTGCGAGGGATATATGGAAGGCCCGATGTATTGGTGCACAGTCTCACTGCTGATCTGCTTAAGCTGCCTGCGTTGAACTCAGGAAACGACGCTAAACTTCGTCAGTGGACCGTGATTTTGAATGGTTTTGTCGCGGATATCAAGCCAATGGATTTGGATGAACAACTCGTTTTGACGGATCTTGCAAGTAAACTGTCTACTAGCTTGTACCACGCTTGGCAGAAAGGCACGAAATGTACGAAACTTCATGCAAATCCAGGTGATTTCGTAGAGTTCTTCAACATTAAGTTGTTTGATTTGCCACCGGAGATGTCGAAACCAACGGGTTAGTAGCGGTTCAGGTTCATCATGGAGAGTGTTGCGCCAATGAATGTGGAATCTTCTTCAAGATACTGATAACCCATGTTACCAGCATGAACGATCCACGGGATATTATTCTCCTTTTTCTTCGCGCCTACGTCCTAAACCACACCCTGCACACTTTTACCACTCTCCCCGTGGAATTGCCCCTGATATTACTTCGCAGGGCTGGCAAGCAATTCATGCTACTGCGGTGTTTCTATTTGTTCGGCTGGTTCTGCCGCTCTTCTTTCGGCTTCTATTCTCCGTAGCTCGGTCTGCAGAGTTTTTGCAAATCCGCAGATATTTAGCCAGTATTTTTCCGACTCTACCATTCTCTGGGAGGTCTGGTAGATTTTCTCTCCTGCTTCACGTCCTCCTCCTGATTTGGACACTCGGGACAAAAGGGGGAGTTGTCATGGCCAAATCTGTATAGATACTTTCGGTATCTGCCATGACCAGAGATGAACTGCGTAAGGTGATAGTTGCAGTTTCCTTGGGCTCTGTTCATCCATACATCGATTTGAAAGGTCCATCTGCCCTTTGTGGCATTATCCCATCGCGATTGCCATAGGGCTATAGAACGTACCCTTTCTTCCTCTTTCATTCTCCTTATTGCCTTGGCTTCAGTTGGCATTGAGGATGTCGATGGGAATCATTCCAGCGATGACAAATGCGGCTTCGTCCGAGATCGTCCTATAGCCGGTTATTGTCCTTAGTGTAACGAGTCGGTATACAGCTGACAGTTCCCGGCCTGTTTCTTTCCTTTTCAGCGTACCTGCCCAGACTGGTGGCGCGTACAGAATAACCGAGCTGGCCACTTTAGCTAGGAGGATCCTTTTGGCGTATCCTGGTCCGCCAACATTCGGCAGTATTCTAGAGAGTGCCGCTTGTAGCGCTGACGCTTTTTTCCTCACGTAGTCCACATGTTGTTTAAACCGTAGCCGGTTGTCTAACATCACTCCTAGGTACTTCACCGCTCCCTTCGATCGGATGTTCTGGTTACCGACTTGAATATTGATATATTCCACGGGTTTCCTGCTCGTAATAAGAACGGCTTCTGTTCGAGACCCGTAGATTCGAGCCACTGCTTTATTTGAACAATGGCTACGTTTGTGGTTGACTCCACTTCATAGGTGTGCTTTGCGACGACCACGATAGCTATATCGTCTGCGAATCCGATGATACTGACTCCTAGAGGGATGTGAACCGTGCAGAGCTGAGCCCTGCCTGGCCAGTTCATCTGCACACTCGTTTCGTTTTATGTCACTGTTCCAGCACTCCTGCACCAAGGAGGATATGGTAGCCAAATCAATAGGTTTGATAGTGGCTCGCCTATATACATATGAGGATATCGAGGTTTTCTTTGTGCATTGTGTCAAGCAGCTATCGGATTGCCAGTAGTTCCACTGAAAGACGCTGACAAAAGCCCGCAAGGGGTATGATATTGATATTTTCCGAATAGACACCGATCCCCACGCCACAGTGCTTCTGTCGTAGTCCTTTACTACTTCGTCTTTCTTCCACTGAGCTCTGGCGGGCAATTTTTTCTTGAACAGTAGTTTGAACCCAGGAAGTTACTGCGGCCGTAGGTGCGTACAGTCCAGCATCCAGATTCTTTGAGTCTGACTGTGTTCAAAAGTGCGGTAGGTTTTGTATGTAGGTCGAGAGGCAGAAGATGCAGGAGCACAGTAAGGGCCGTTGGGGCCAACCTCAATGCGCCCATGGAGCCTATACTGTCTGTTCTTTGAAGCCTTTTTAAACTCGTGGGATTATAGCCTTCGCTCAACGCGGGCCACCATACTAGTGACCCGTAGGTGAGAATTGGATGCACTACGGGTGACCACAGGGTCATCTTTGGTTGAAGTCCTCACATCTTTCCAAAGGTTTTGCTGTATGCAGAGAAGGCGACACATACTTTCTTTACTCTGGGTTCGATGTTTTGCTTCCAGTTAAGTTTTGGGTCAAGCATGATACGCAGATACCTTGCCCTGGAGGATAGTGGGAGCGGTTGACCATTAAGACCTTGTCTAGAGCAGCCTCCATGATTTCACTTGTCACGGAGGGAAATTTCCCTGACACTAGTATCACCACGTCATCCGCATACGCGACCACTTTTACGCCTTTTCTGCCCAGTCTTCATAACTATTAACTAGAGTAGAAGGCGTCGTTGCTCTATGAGTAAATTTTGTTAAGTGACCGCTACCTAGTGTTGCCTGAATTTTTGTTCTGAGCATGACTTATAAAGTCTTCTATGCCCAGCTTGAACAGAAATTCGTGAATAGCTTCAGGTGTACGTTATAAAGGCTCCCTTGTAGTGTATTTTCGATAGTTCGCAGTACCTCGTGGAGAGCCGTTTCTGTGGACCCTGCCTTAAGGTAGGCGTTCTGTGATTTGGGTAGCGATGATTCTTCTGGAATGCTTCGCATGTGGATGTGTAAGACACGCTCTAGGGCTTTAAATACAAAAGAGGTCAAACTAATTGGCCTAAAATCCTTGGAGGACTTGTTGCCCGCTTTTACCTGCCTTCGATATGAGCACCACTGGAGCGCGTCTCTAAGAGTCGTAGGGTACGTGGTTCAGTATTAAACAGCTTCTGAAGATAGACGCTACCCAAGGTACTGTTAGGTCTTGCGCTCCCTGCAGCATGCCAGATAGTATGCCGTCAGGTCACGGTGACTTAATCGGAGCCGTTTATGGCCCAGGAAATCTTTTTCTCGGCAATGATTGAATTGACCTCTCCCAATCCCTGAATGTTTTCGTACTAGGAGAGACAAAGGTTGGGGTCATGCCCTTATTGCAGACAGATAGTTTACCTCTTTCATTTTCTTCTGTACTTTCCCATCCTGTTTGCCTCGCGTTGGCGTGGCAGCCCATAAATAGGTTGTCCTCTTCATTATGACGGCTTTGAGTTGCTCCACTTATTCTCCATTTATCGTTTGAGCTGAGGTTGGGTCATAAAAAAGCTTTGGCGAGTATGCATGTTCTGGGCTGTCAGATAGCCTGATTTTTGTAGAACAGGCGGTATTGTTTGTCTTGAGGCCCCTTTATGGCCGAGTCTCTCACCCAGGGCTCCTGGATAATGCCGATGTCAATATTTTCCTTTCCTAAGAAAACACGCAGATTATTGGAGTCACACCTGGAGTTCCTCAGATTTGTCAGTATCATCCGTTTTTTCAGGTTTCGGTGATGTCCACGTCGTCCTCAGGGCCCAATGATAGGTAAACCTTAAGTCTGGCATGCCTGATTCCAAAACTTAGTTTATGGTCTGCTTTCTCTAGTGCTGCCAGGCACTCGTTATAGATGCGGAGCAGGAAGGACATACCCATAGTGTTCTTATGGGGCTCCTCTCTATCTTAATGACTGTCCAGGCATGCATTGGAACCGCTGCGTTGTGGAGTTTAAGACATTAGAGGAACCTTCCCCCATTTATTTCATATTGGGTAACCAAATGCGGGCCCTGGGTCTGCTTGGGATGTAATTTGCTGGGATAACCTCGAGCTTCAAGCCGTTCCAGGCGTCGCTAACCTTAGCAACGCATTCACTAAGCAAATTCTTGGAGAATTGGTTCTCGCATTTGATCACCCTATTCCCCCTGATCATCGCAGCAAAGCCTCCCTTGGTTTTTGATGAGGTGATCCATCACCATGCGGGAAAGCTTAGCCTCAATGCTTTCCCGCGCCTCGGCTATGGCTTTCTCGGTGAAGAACTCATCTACTTACATACTAGTACAACCTGGAGGTGACCATTTCCGACCACAGCATTCCCCGCAGACGTGGTTGGCTCGGTTGTGGTTTTGGAAGCCGTATCCACGGCAACCTTGGATTTCGTCGGCTGAGCGTTGGAGGGTCTCGTCTAGAGATGTGTTGCGCTTCGCTACCCGTCTTGGCTTATTCTTCAGGTACTTGTTGTACTCGTCAAGAGTTATCTGATATTTCATCTTGTTCGCCTGGTACCTTTCGTGGACCTTTCATTTTTGGTGATGTTGCCTAAAATGGAGAAGACCATCTGGTAGTTGCTCCTCATATCTTCCCTGCGGGCTTATGTTTTTTTTGTTGTTATTTTTGTGTTGTTCGCTGACACGCGCTCTCGCGTTTGGTGAATACACGACTGTCTCCTGACTGGAAGCCAGCAATTCGTCCTCTGATGAGGTGCCAACCCTGGCAGCCCCAGCTGGTCTTTAATATCTTTTCGATCCATATTTTAGTTTTATAATTTTTGTTCCCACCAGCGAGGCCGGAAGGCGAAGTTAAAGGTACTAATACAACCTAAAGACGAGGCCAATTCCATATTGTCCATCAGTAGATTCTATCTTTCGCCTAACTGTCAAAGACTCAAACTCAGATCCAAATTGCATATTCAAAGGTCATTTAGGCCGGAAAATCTTTAAAGTATTGTCTGAGGTGCAAACCTTTAAACTAAGTAAGCCCACGAAAGTCGACCGGACTGGGACCAAATGTCTCAAAATCTGCCTACTACCAGCTAATGCTGAATTGGCTCATCATGTCGGCTCCACTCACTTCGTTACAAAGATCTCTCTTCGAATGCATCACCTCATGTAAGCAAAGCCATTTAGAGGTACAGAATCTCCGTAATTCCACCGTGTGCCTCTAGCCCAACCTTGATGTACAATCACTTGCCATTAACTCCTCGCATACGAGTACGAGTATACTCGCATCCGACTGGCATGATCGCTACGTCAGGAATATCAGCGGTAACTTTCACTGCATCTGTCTCATTATCTTCTTGCCATCCAAGGGTCTGCCAGCATAACGACGACACAACGACGACACAACGATCACTCATTTCGTTCATTTGACCCAATGTCATGCTCATAGCCCAGTCATGGAGGTTCAGATACCTTCCTTCTCTCTGCACATGACAATGTAACGTCAGAATTTTAGTTTTGTTTACATGGTCAGTGTAGTCTACCCAGATAGAATGTCTAAATTTACATATTTTTGGGGCGCTGTTGCCCCGACAATACCTCAAAGAGTGGCACCTCTAGGTAATTCTACCTTTCCATCCAAACCATCATCTAATTCCGTGGCCATGATCGTGGTAATCACTTCAAATTGCTTAAACAAATGCATTAGAGTGTGTGCACTCCTAATGAAAACATCAAACAAACAGTTGGACCCTAAGGCGTGAGTCTATGCACTGCTCAGTGCTGCAGTGTGCTGTGGAAGAGCGCGTGCATGAGGCATTCTTGGCACTTAAGTGCTTGGAGTGAACATGTCTTTTATTTGACAGATGATTCCCTTGCAGCACCCTCGCAGAAAGTGTGCACCCAAATCGAGGCACACGGATGATGTTTCTAATGGGAAAGTCGGATTTGTTACGACGCGTGCAGTAAAGATGTAAATGATGGTGATTGCGTTAGAGCAATTCACAGTTAGGGAAATGCGCCATTGAGAGAGCTTTGAAGAGGTTTTTTTTAGACAGATTTGGGTTCGAACTGTGAATTCGTTCAATCCTTGACATTGAGACGGTGGTTAGGTGCGTGTTTTTGGTATGCGGATTCAATTTACTTAATTGATCAAAAGCCGGTCACTCTTGGAGAGGTATAGCGTCTCGCTTTCAATTGGCTACCATCATGTTCGGCTTACTTCAACATTTTTTTTGCTCTTTTTAGCTCATGGCAGTGCCCGGAGTAGGACAGAGAAACTAGTTATACCCAGCTATATTTTGTGATGAACCAGAACTTGTACGAAGGGTCCCCGCTTTTACTGAATATTGCGATTCTAGAGGGAAATATCCTAATGAGCTCTATAGGTATGTTTCAGTGGACTATAGATACAAAAGGCTTCATCAAGAGTCCTTCACCAGAAGAAACTAGAAGCGGGTTACATCAAGTCCCATCGAAGGTAATCGTTTATACTTGCTTGAGTTTGAAAAAGGTGTTAACCTACAAAGTAGGTGGATAAGCCGACCAATTCAATGAGCTCAATCGACGCAAGTAAGCCAAATCCAACAGAGTCTACATTGATAAGTGATTGTGAAATTACACGTGAAACAGACAACGCAATGAGAAGTGAATAAGGTGGGAAAGCCAGACACTACCCTCGGATAGAACAAACAGATGTAAGCTGACCTCACCTTAGGGTGAAGATGCGTTCAAAACTAATCCAGTTCCACCATTGGTTAGGATTTGACATTTATAGAATGAGATTCTAGCAGGATTTCACCAAACTTGACCGCCCATCTTCATCCAGTCTTGAGCGGCCGACAGCGGTTCTCGGTTAGAAGCCTAAGTCAAAGAGAACTCTGGCAATCTCCGAATGTGCTCGCCCTTTTAACATACTTTTATCGGGAAAGGGCTGGCAGAAAATCAATTCGTAATGAAATCCAGAGGGGATACTAGAAGAAAAGAATTTAAGCTGGGCCAACGACTTTTCTTCCGCTTACAAATCCCCTAGACTGGACGGAATCATACCAATCGTGGTTCAAAAAACAAAGAAGGCCGTGATACCGTTCCTAAAAAGACTATTCAGCAGTAGCATCAAGTCTGGATATGTGCAAAATGCTGAAGGGAAGCAAAGATAGTATTCATTCCCAAGGCAGGTAATTCCAGGCACAGTCATCCAAAGAACCTTATGAGCCTGAGATCTTTTGAATGACCGTGCCTAATCGTATGTACAATTCAAAAACTTTAGAAAAACTGCTTGAGACTCGTCGTAATCTGCACCCAGAAGACTTAGCCTCAGCCCACCATGCCCATACAAAAGGCAAAGGCACAGAAACGGCCCTACATGAAGCTGTCAGCACGATTGAAAAAAGTCTCCACGACAAACAGCACACATTAGCAGTCTTCTTGACATTGAAGGAGCCTTCAACAATGTCAACATTCTCGCTATAAGTAGAAACTTGTGAAATGTTGGGCTTCATCCTGCATATACGAACCTGATAACCTGTATGCTCCGCAACAAGAACATAAATGCAACACTAGGTAACACGGTTTTGAGGGTCACCATCTCAAGGAGCAGTGATATCACCTCTTCTGTGGATCCTGCATATTCGGATGATGTGGTTCTTATGGCCACCTGCAGATTCCTCCCCACCATCACTGAAATCCTAAACTATGCCCTTGGAATCATTGGAGACTGGGCCAAGTTCTGTGGGCTGTTAATCAACCCGTAAAAAACAGAGCTTGTTCTATTTGCACATAAAATGATAATCCCACAGTTTGACCCTCGTTCCATAGATGGCATAACCCTCCTACTATCCAACAGTGGCAAATACTTAGGTTATCGTACTAGACAGTAACTGAGTTGGAACCTTATTGTCGAAGAACGTGTAAAGGAAACAGCGATCGCCGTCTATGCTTGCATCCGTATATTTGGGAGAAAATGGGAACCTAGCCCCAAAACTATCCTGTGGATGTACACGGCTATCATCAGACCAATTTTAACTTACGGAAGCTTAGTATGGTTGCAATCCACAAATAGCCTTAGCAACCCTAATAGAGCGACGCCAATGGCGGGACTGGAAAATATACTTGGCCTCCTGCTCCTACATCTGTAAATGCAAGAATCTGCAACGAGAAGCGCTTTAAGATTGAGTCACCTTAATGAGTGGAAACCAAAGCCGAAACACCACGCCTCGATCCTTACAAATGAGCTGGGTGTATACTCCAATACGGCCTACAAATATCCCATCACGACTTTGAAACACCATTCGCTTGCATATTGCGAAGTAGAGAGGAATGGAACAGGAACCAAATGGTACCAGACTCGATATCCATTTTCACGCATGGATCAAAGATTGAAATAGAAGCCGTCGCCGGCATCTTCTCCAATCAATTGAACTTACGATACTCTCGATGCCTGTCGGACTACAGCAGTGTCTTCCAGGCTGAGATATTCGATGTAGCAGGAGCGGGATATTACTTTATTTATAAACAGCCAGGCTGCCATCAAGGCCATCATGGCAGTCGAAATCAAGTCGAGGATTGTGAAGCGCTGTCGGGAAGAACTAATGGCTCTTTGCATTCAGCATAAGGTTACGCTGTGCTGGTTCCCTGGTCACAAAGGATTGGCAGGCAATGAGCATGCAGGCGAGCTAACTCGAAAAGCACCCTCCTTAGAAACGGACCACGCAGATCAAAGTATCATACCTTCACTCTGCACTCTGTGAATACATGTGGATAAAGTAAAAGCAAAGGAAACGTAGTAAAACCTTCTTTCCTCAAGACAATTATGGCCGGAACTCAGCAAATCCAGAACAAGTAAGATTCTCTTGAAAAGCAGAGCTGAACTGCATACGCTTGTTAGATTGTTTACAGTACATAATCTGAGGGCGCACGCAATAAAGCTGCGCCTTAGCGACGACGACCTCTGCAGAGGTCACTGTCCCAGCCACTGTCCCAGCCTCAAAAATTTGAGACAGAGAACTTTAGGAAGTGTTTACTTCCGCGACCTATCAGAATTATCTGCTGCTTTACTTAAATCTCTTTTCAGATTCGCGGATGCAGCAAAACAAGATGGCTTACAGGGGGAATGACTCTAACTCCAACTTTTTAAAATGCTAAATGTTGGAAAATACATCAATTTTCAAATTGTATCAGTAGTTTTCAGTATGTCCACCTTTGGCGCGAATAATGGCCTTGAGACGGCCGAAGAAAGCATCGCACGCTGCACGCAAGTGGCTCTGCGGTATTTAGGCCCATTCCCGGCGAAGTGCTTGTTTGAGGTGGTCCAAACTTTGGTATTTTTCAGTGCCAACCTTCGCCTTCAAAATACCCCAGACAGAGAAATCCAACGGATTTGCATCCGGAGAATTTGCAATCCATTGTGTCGAAGAAATGAAGTGTGGGACATTGTTTTTTTAACCACGGTCTCAGACCGAAATGATTGTTTGCTCAAGGCTTCAATACTGCCTCTAAGACAGTTTCACGGTACACGATTGCATTAGTTTTGACGCCACGGTCCAAAAATACGAGCGGAGAGCGACCATCGGCGGTTATGGCGGCCCAAACCATCACCATCGGTGCTGCCTGCTTTCTGGTGGCCGTTTGAAGGTGTAAATTTTCGAAAGACCTCTCTGGCAAGTAAACTCGGTCATTTTATTTGTTGACATATTGCTCGATAACAAATGGCGACTCATCGGAAAAAACCAAATTCCGCAACTCACCACTTTCGAGCAAGCGTGGCAACTCCTTCGCTCTTTCGACTCTAACTTTTTTCTGTTGCGGTGTAAGATCGTGTGCTTTTTGGAACTTCAATGGCTTGAGCCCAAGCTCATTTTTCAGTATGTGTTGCATCCGTTCCAACGATATGTTGAGCTCACGAGCCATTTTTCTTCCACTTCGACGCGGATTTCGCTCAATTCGAGCCTTCTCTTTCCGAACCATTTCTGCTGATGTTGCTGCTTTTTTATGACCACCTCTATGTCGTTTTGCAACGCTGCCAGTATCACGGTAACGAGCTATGATTCGAGACACAAATGAGTTATTCACGTTGAGGTGCTGGAGGGCTCTAACGATAGCTACTTGTGGTTTTCCAGCCATCACGGATAAAAATTTTTCAACACAACCGAGACCCAAATAGTTTAAAAGGCTTGTAAATAATAAAATTATCTGTCATGTGTCAAAATTTGAGCTCACTGTCATGAACAGTTTGGAAATTATAGCAGTCTGAAGTTTGTTGTAGTTCGAGTCATTCAGGGTGCAGTTAGATCCTTTCAGGGATCAAACGACAATCAACTCGAAACGGAAAACGGAATCTAGAACCAGGAACCGCAGGCGAATTCCCATTCCCCTTCCAATTTCTCCACATGGAGATTACAATTTCTCTACACAAACCTAAGTGGGATGAATGGATTCGGCTCTACATAGATACTTCATCAATTCGCCAATCTAACCTAACCTAATCAGTAACCCTGAGAGCACTCTTGATGATCCAGAGCAAATGCTTACCAGTGGTATGAATGGCGTTTTACTGAAGTCAGGCAATACGAATTCGCGAGATGACGGTATTGTCAACGATTTATGGCAGATCTTAGGAGGACAACTTGAAAAGAATCGCAGTCCTAGAAATGTACCTGTTGTGTCTATGAGGATGAATAGCACTACAATAATGTGTTTTCTAACGATGAACAGGGGATAGCTGATCACCTTCGGTTTCGAACGTTAATCTCTTACTCTGGCAAGCAAAATCTGCCATCGTCCCTTTCCCAGCTTCGCGTTTGAACAAGATTATCCAAAGCACGAAATTGAGATCTTTGGTAATTTAGCACTATGTAAGGAACCGAAAGCAACTTTGGCGACACAGTTGAAAATCATAATTAATACGACACAGTAGTAGTATATCATTCTGAATGGCCGAACATCGACTGTACTCACGGTGCCAATGCCATTTATTCTGAAGGACAAAACACCGAAGAAAGGAAGGGTGAACCAACAGATAGTGTGGATGTTGGCTGTCAATTATTGTCATTTGCTAAATTCAATGTGGTTGATCTTTTAGACAGATATCACACAATCTTTGGCAATTTTAGTAATGGAGTCGTTTACGACGCAACAGTGCATTTTTGTTGTTCAATCTTAATAAGAAAATGGGCGACCTGTAAAAGTAGCACTTCGTAAAATTCGTGAATTTTTCGGTCAACATAATCGCCGTAGTGAGTTCGGAATTCATGCAATGGTGAAGCGTTTTGAAGAAACTAGTTCGGTATAGGATCAAACTCCATATCAGTATGCTCGACCAGCACGTACACGCCAAAACCGCTCTGAGCGAAAGTATTCAAAACCAGCCAGGCACCTCAATTTGTCGCCGAAGTCAATAGTTTGGCCTCACTTATGGCACTTTACGGCGAATTTTAAAAGTTGATCTTCATTTGCACGCCTATAAAATCAAAATTACACAACAATTGAAGCCTTGGGACCATCTACGATGTCGCCGATTTGTTAACTGGATGTTGGATCGCCACGACAATTTGATCTCTTCGGATGAAGCCCATTTTTGGATGGATGGGTGCGTAATGGGGACCGGAAAACCCCCAAACGAGATTCGCGAAGACCCAATGCATCCCAAAAAAGTGACTGTATGGTGCGGACTATGGGTTGATGGGATCATTGGCGCGTATTTTTTCGAAGACGCGGCTGGAGAGACAGTTGCAGTGGTGCTACCGCCCACAGGAGCCATCAATCATTCAATTTATTGTTAGAAACTTTGGCCTCCAAGATCATGCGATTTGACACCTTTAGACTTCTTCCTGTGGAGTTATTTGAAGAGTAAGGTCTATGCCAATAACTCAGGGACAATTCACGATCTCAAACATAACATCCAAATTGGAACTGCGGCAATTGACCCACTTATTCTTTAAAAAGTCATCGACAATTTTGACGTTCGATGGCCACATGAACGATGTTATGTTCCATTCATAATTGTCATAGACCGAACTTTATTAATCAATGAAAACTTCCACAATAGCTGTTGGCTCACCCTTTAATATGAAGGAATTTGACTACAATCACAAAGAACTCCTAAAGCATTTTCTGCTCGGCTCTCCCTGGAATTCTTTGCTGCCAGCATCAAGCGTAGAGGACTAGCGACGATATAATCAGTAAGCCATTATAGACCAGCACAAGGAGATTCCCGTTTGGACGACTCTGTCTCATGCTTGAAGCTCACTTCCCGTGTACCCTAAACAGAATAAGCTCACAAGCAGCTCCATTAACGAAGCTTGTAGTGAGCTGAATAACACAAAACGTCGTAGCTGCTAGATATCATCTCAAACTTGGTGTTGCGTCCTTTGATGGCTTCAAGTCGCATGGCACTGATGGCATATACCCACAGCTAGCCTGGCACTGTTATCCATACCAGAACCCTGGCGTCTAGCCTCTATACCGAAAATCGGAAATGAGGAACGCGCCGCACTAGCCACGACTGACTTCCCTTTATATTGAAAAGAGAATGGTCGAGCTCCATGTGAGCAAAAACTGCCTTGTCAATGCAGTCTCTGTCTGCGATGTAACATGCCTACCAGTGCGGAAGTTCTTGCGAGAGCGCTTCAAAATCTGGTAGACAGGATTGAAGGCGCACTTGAGAAGAATAAATAAGCCCTGGGCATTTTCATCGACGTTGAGGGTGCTTTCGACAGCGCAACTTTTGACGACATGTGTAACTCGGCCAAACAACACGGCGTAGACGAATCACTGGTTTTGTGGATAAAAGAAATGCTGGTGAATACGAAATTGATTTCGGATACTGACTGTGGCCAATATATGATACGAGGGTCTCCACTGCTAGCGCGCATGTTGGTCGACTCACTGTTCAACGCCCCCAATAGTTCTATGCACAAGCACACGCGGATAATGCAGACATACTGTCTGGTGGATCGCATCTAGCGACTGTCTGCTTTAAAGCGGAGGTAGCCATAGACATGATTGGCGATTGGTCCACTAGAAATAGGCTTCCAGTCAATCCTCTCAAAACTAAGGTTGATCTTTCTACGAGAAGGAAGGAAGCTGTCTGATCTGACTCATCTAGTGCCTAAAAGCATTAATTCCAATTCTCCAAAGAAGTGAATAACTAAACACGCTACGTTGAAAGCCTTTAAGGCGCTGTCCGCCTTCGGGCAGTGCAAAGAAGCTGTCGGCAAGACATGTACCTAATTTTCACGAAAATACGTCATTGCTGCTTTCACCAGACTCCAAAGAACGATTTGTCTCGACAGCATTGGGGCTTTCCCTAGCACACCTGGCTCCGTTCTAGACGCATTAATAAATCTCCGTCCTCTTGGCTGAACTCTCAAAGCCACTTTCCGTTTAAAGGAAAATGGTCTTTGGCACAACACGCACTGGAGTTTTGATAATCATCATGTCTTATGGATATGCCGTCTGATGCAATGACACCAGAACTGCTGCTCCAGAAAAAATATGAAATCGAATTTCCCTGTGCCAGACCTATAAGTCCATCATTTTTCCTTCAGAAAATACCAGAACGACTGATTGATATACGAGGTGAAATTGATCCAGGGCTTTTGGCAACGGCTCAACATGCCTACTGTAAAGGAAAGTCAGTGGAAACGGCTCTGCATACACTGACAAGCCACATCGAAAAATCCCTACAATATAGAGACTACACAATGGCCGCTTTCCTGGACATAGAGGGCGGCTTTAACCACTTCAACATATCTGCAATCAAAACCGCGCCGTCAACTCTGCAGGTAGACGACTAACTTAGGGAGTTGATCAGCCTTATGCTAAACAGCAGGATAATCAACTCCAAACAGGGTGGGGCTTCTGCTAAAATATATGTCAGTAGAGGTACGCCACAGGGCGGTGTCTTTTCTCCCCTTCTCTGGAACTTAGTTGTTAATGAACTGCTGATATACCTGGAATCTGCAGTGTGATTACCTATGCGGATGACGTTGCTATAGCCGTCTCAGGTAAGGGTCCTAATACCATTAAAGAACTCCTCCAGGTAAATCTTGACAGATTAACCCGTTGGACAGACCGCTGTGGATTGAGAGTAAACCCCCATAAAACTGATCTTGTCCTCTTTTCCAGGAAATCTAAAATTCCAATCGTAGACCCTCCCTCAATAAACGGTACCAGTACCACAGCTAAATACCTGAGCCTCATTTCTGACAGGAGACTAAACTGGAAACCTAACATTCAAGAAAGAGCCAAGAAAGCTACAGTAGCTCTATTCTCTTTTTAAAAAGCCAATGGGAGCAAATGGGGCCTTCATCCTAGCATAGCCCACTGGCTATACATCTCGGTCATAAGACGGATACTCACGTACAGGGTTGTGGTCAGGTGGACGGCCCTAAACAATGTAGCCAACTGCAGTAAACTAAGCAGAGCCCAAAGAACAGGAGCCTTACAGTCTATTCCCTCTGTGGCATTAGATATTCTGTTTCACTTGACACCCTTCTATATCTTCAGGAGGCAAGTAGCTGAGACTGCAGCTATCCGCTTGAAAGCGACTACTCAGTGGACAAATAATTCATTTGGCCACGCTAACATTCTTAATACACTGGGAATCCTCACAGAGAACATCGATTACACTATACCTGAACTTTGGTTTGACAAAGACTTTTAGGCAAGCTTCCCCTCTAGACCCTCCTGCGAGAAAGATGCTTTCATGGAGGACAAATTAATCCACTTCCACACAGATGGATCTAAGACTGTTAGCGTGGTTAGTGGCGGTGTTTTCTAAGTAAATCTAAGCCTCTCCTTCCGTCTTCCAAATCACTGTAACATGTACCAGGCGGAAATTTTGGCGACTGATGGAGCTCTGTCGAAGGAAAACGTGATATCTGCAAAGGATATCCGCATCTTTTCGGATAGTCAGGCCGCTATCAAGTCCCTGGACTCAGTCTCATTAAATTCTAGAGCCACCCTTGAATGCCGATCATCTCTTAGGGAGATAGATGAGTAATTCAACTTTCACCTTTGCTGGGTGCCGGGCCACAGAGACATTCCAGGTTAGTGTAGGGCAGATGAACTCGCCAAAATTGGAACTACTCAACCTAATCTATATTCTACCGGTAAAGGGTAGCATAGGTATACCAATCCCTACGTAAAAGAACAGACCTTATGTGGACTGTTGGATCAACATGTCTAGCGACCAAACGTATTCTGCCAAAGCTGGATCTGAATCGCTCTGAGTCTGATCCTTCTAAATCGGAAATTCAGCGTCATCATAGGTGTCATCACTGGAACCTGTCTCATAGGCAAGTACGCAAGACGCCTTGGACGAGGAGGAAGACGGGACAATCCTCCGCCTTCTCTGTACATGTTCGATCTAAAAAAAATAGACGTAAACAGTCTCCTACGCTTCATCATAAGCTCAAACTGGTTCCATGAGTAAGAGGATCACAGACCCACGTGGCATCACAATGGGCCACTAGGCCTAAGTGGGTTGGTCCTACAATAGCCACTTTTACCTACCTTACCTACTTACATTCCCTGTGCCAAAGATTGTTTCCGGCCAGGTGGAAAGAGCAGTCAAGTTGCGCTTAGGGCCTTATTGTACCCTCTTACTACTGCCAAGCTAATTCGGAAATCGAGGTTTCCCTCAGTCTTGAAATCGCCGATCAAATCTCAGAATGTTTTTGTTTTTCAGGACCAGAACCTACGTTAGGTCTGACTGCATACTCGATTAAGCCTTCCATTGACAGTTGGGTTTCTTATGAGTACAACTGTAGATGGCATGACCCGTCCAGATTGCAGGCAGACCAAACGACGCCTCTAAGAAGTCAGCGGTCTTCCTGTACTGCTGCACCGCAGCAGGAAAGACTTCAGGTTGTTTACTGGCATCTTTACGGGGTCCTACAGTTTTGCTAAGCACTTTAATGTGCTGGGGATCAGCTATATGAGGTATACAACATCTTGCGACGGGTTCTGTGATAGTAATGACGATACCGCGGAGCACTATCTCTGTGAATCTTCGGCTTACGCTCTCTTCAGGTGGCAGATACTCGGCGTTGACATGGTGGATGCTAGTACTATTGTTTACCCATCTTTCTTTGAAAGACTGAAAGATTCTATTAAAATGAACTTACAAGGTGTACAATGGACTGATCCTATGTCTGAGTGCTCTTTGCGAGCTAGTAGACAATCTCGTTTGCCCAGAGTAGCATTTCCCGTCTTGTTTATCTCAACTGTTTGATCATTTCTGTTGAATTCTACTCAATTGCAACTCATCTACATGTTTCCCGGCATCAGTGCCATAGTTGTTGTATTGTGACATCTACAACGTCTTACTGTAGAATGTCTAGGGGCGGATTCTATGAAATCCACCTCGACAAGGAGAGTAATTTTAGAGCAGGGTAGTTGTGATTTAGTCTTCTTCCTTCTAGCTACCGAAAAGAAGTCTGCATGTGACGGGTGAGGAGGTCATCATACGAATAAGTCCCAAAGTAGCGCATAGACCACACGAAAAAGTGAAAGCAGAAGCCTTTAGAATTGAAGACCTCAGTGTCGCCTTCCAATCGCTCAAATCTAAATAATCGCTGAAACGAATTTTCCCACGCATCGTTTCACTTTCTGTTTACAAAGAACCCTCGCCTCAGGAACATCACTTGGGTCTCCATCATTTGTCAAAAGCTATTCATATGCCAAATCGAAGCCATAAGACTCTGTGACCTAGAAAGCTATCACAGACATTCATCAAATCGTTCGGTTTTGGGTAATCTTCCAACAAATTGGGGTTAACATGGACACACCAGTCTGGTGCCCATCCCCGCCATTTACAAGTCAATTATCCCACACGAGAAGCATCAATCGATGAGCGATACAATTTATGAAGTTCCTACTCGTACTTTGCATTCCTTATCGCATTTGCGGGATTAAAAAAAAAATGTGTTTTTGAAAATTATCTCAAAATGAGAAAAGCAAGAACCGAACCCAAAAGGTCAAAGTATCTGACTATCGATCAATCATAACCAAGCACAGTTCCGCTTCGAACTGATGAATTAATCAACGATTCCAGATTTCGAGAGTGACTTCAGTTCAGGTCTTTGGTTTCGCTACTAGCATTTCACTTGCTCAGTAGGAGGCTCTCATGTGGGTAAAGTGACAAAACTCCTGGCTCAGTACATTTCACATATCCAATTGTTCAAAAGGCAACCGATAGGCATCCATCCATCATCGCGTGCTTTGGATTCTAAATCTGGAAAATTTGCATCCAATTAATCTTTTATGACATTTGCCAGACTCATTTGCGAGGGACCTAGAGTAGAAAATAAATTCCATCGCAATTCAGGTTAGCGTGTCAACCCAAGGGCTTTTACGAGTTTGATGCCGCGACTTAGTTGGCAAATAGTTCTGGGTAAATGAAGTGAAGGAGATCGTTGATGCCTTTGAGGCACAGTTAAAGGCTCGTTGCAGTCTCAATTGGTTGGGTTTACTCGTACCCTAGTCTGGGGGATATACTGTGCACTTCTCAGATTTATGCTTGTCAAAGTGAAAGGAGTATGGCACTCGAGAATTGCAATTCATGGGGCTTAGCTGAATGGTAGAAAATTGTTCATTAGTTGAAAAGGGTGAGAGATACTTTCACTTTCAAAGGGAAACTTAGAAGTTGTTTGTCACATTTATTTCTACGCCAAAGATGGCATTTATCCGGTGATTACTCCCAACACACGATCACTCTTTGTTTCAAGACAATTTCGCTTCCAACTTGACCCACAGCAGAGATGTACATAAATGATCTTCGTTAAGTCCAACTGTGCTCTGTGCTTTTATACTCCCATGATGAACATGAACTGATATCGATATCGATAGCGATATCGATTACTCTTCATTGTATGAGCGTCTACTCCTCAATAATCATCCCACTCCGGCGAACAAGGGAAACCGAAAAAACAAAAAAAAAAAAAATGAAAATACTTCACCTGTGGCCTTTGAATCATTAAGCGATCACTCTCTCCAGGCTTGGTGTCTATCATCACCAATCCAGCTCCACCTTGGCGTCAATTTTGATTGAAAGCACTTTTGTGGGCGATATTCACCCGCACGATCACGTTTCCCTTTTACCTATAGAAACTAAGTCAGCCGGTGAGACGCCTCTCGCGAATACGGATACAGATACAGATACGAGTGTACATATACTCATTTGCATTTTCGTTATCCGATCGATGTTTTTTTTAAAGTTAGAAAGCCAACTTATGCCACCTCGACAGAATGGGTGACTTTAATTTCTCGACTTGCGGTTCATCTTGATGATCCTTAGCAAGGCATGGTTTGGAGTTGAGATTTCTTGAAAATGAAACTTGGAAATGTTGTCGTCTGTAATGATTTGTATTCATCGGATGAAAGAATATCAAAAGTCATTGCAGCAGTAATTCACAGCATTTCGTTGTGTTTATTTGAAAATTGTCTCTCTTGTTGATTCTCATGCATTCGAGTATTCAATTTGTTGGCTTATTCTGGTGTAAAGAAGTATAAAGCGACGTTTTTTTTTGTCACGATGAATAAGGGATTAGACAGTGAGCGCAAAGTGTGACAATCAACACAGACTTCGTGGACTTTAAGCCATAACTGCTTGCCTGTCATGCAGTCATCACTCTGTCCAGAGCTTGGCGAATCTAGTCCAAGGTGGAACAGAATATGCCGACGGATACGTGGCTAAATGGGTGTTTAGTCACTAATATACAGACTTGCGGTGCACAGGAGAGGCGTCTTTTGAATAAATGCCAAATTGCACAACCAGGGCTCTGGTCCAGCAGACCGATATTCCCCTTTACTCGTGGGATCAATGAGCAAGTCAAACTATAAAATTAAAAAAAACACAAAAATGATGGTGATGCTACTGCACTTCCATAAAGCGGGGAAAGCAGTGAAGAGCTACCCATAGACGATAGGAAAAAAGACCCGATGGGTAATCAGAAAAGATAAACTGGCGATAAAGGGATTGAGCAGAGAAGAAGCATATACCAGACCTCCCCAACTACAAAATCTGAAAAGGCGGTGAAAGCAGCCCCTAAACGAGGTAGATCAATGGACCAAACTCCATCTACCGAAAAATCATGATAAGACGGCCTCCTTTAAAGACGTACTGACCAGAGTCAAGATAAAAGATTTGCCCAGGGATTCTCTTGACGGGACTCTATGCACTGCTCAAATGAATTCTATCTAAAATGTCCTTCTAAACAAAATAAACCCAACAGAGACCACCAAGAAACCAGCGCCATTGGGTTTTGTCTACAAGGTAGAATATCTTTTCCTGCATTATAGCGAGAACACAACTTCGGAGTGGGTTAAGGCGAAAATTTTAAATGTGTTGCCGTGGAGTAGTGCCGCACTGGGGGCCACAGAAGAGTTAGACATTCTCAATTACGGGTTGCAACGGTTGCAGTATTTCCCGAACTCCACAAGCGTTGCTACTACCAAGATCTTGGGCAGAATAAAAGCCTCAATGTCGTGTCTGGTGCGTCCTTTAAAGTGCGGAGAAGAGCTCCCTTGAAGAGACGAAGATCAGCTACCGTTTTGGCTAGATTACCCAGTAACAGAAGGCTGCGAATATTAGTGCTCAAGAACTATTTAAACAAATGGAGTGCGGTGGAGAGGATAACTCTTCCTGTAACTCCGACACCAATACTTATAAAGTGAAACGAATAACAGAAGTTTTGCCAGTGGTATTACCAAAATAGGCGTACTATAAGAACCCTGGATCAAGAAGGATCGTAAACAAGGCCTCAATTATAAAAACAGAGAGGTAATCTATGATGCAACTGATCGAAAACGAAGATACGCACCCCAAAACTCCTTCTGCGGATTTACTTCCATGGTTGCAGGACTTATGTACCGGACCAAGAAGCGCAGGACGGCGTGTCGTAAAATCATCGGAGACAGTTGGACTCCATAGAAATCAAGAATATTTCGAAAGGAATGGTTGTAAACTCAATTAAACCTTACAAGTCACCAGAACCGGATGGTATCTTCCCAAGCTCTTCTATCTAGAGATACCAGTGGACACAGGTCCATCAGCCTTTCATCTTTCATGTTGAGAAATATGGAAAAGCTAATTTACCTGTACATAAAGAAGGATATAGTAGCTAGCACTCAGCTTCACAATATACAATTTAAAAAGGAAAATCTACAAACTCACTGGTCTACAACATAGAAAGAGCATTCGACTCCAAAAGCACAGCCCTTTGTACATTCATGGATATCAAGAGTTATTTTGACAACTCTGTCTTGAGGCCGATGGAAAAAAGGCCTTCTTAGGAGAGGTGCGAATCTAGAGACTACAAAGTGGATTAGCAACATGTTACACCTAAAGATAAAAAAGGCAAATCTAGGCCATGAAATTGAATATCAGTTCTGTAAAGAAGTGTCCTCAGGGTGGAATACTGTTCCCTCTTTTGTGGTCCGTACTGGAAAATGACCTTATGCACGTCCTGAATACAATCAAATGGTGTAGGGAATAATACTCGGTGCGGTAGTAGTGTGGCAGGGCAATACCAAACAAAAGTCGACAATAATGAAACTTAGCTGGGTTTTGAGAACGACCCTAACTGTGTGCAACTCAAGAGGAAACCGGTAAGATCACTCATGCTACATCACGCAAGGAGAGCGTACTATGAGAATTCAGATGGACTTTCACAAAAGCACGCGAGCGAAATGGAAAAAGGCTGCGAACACTGAAAAGGAGTGGCACTCCTTTGACAATATAACTAGGTACGGACCGTTCAGCGTAGGAATACCAATATCAGGGTACCAGCGGTAACTTTCTGTTAGTAACATGGAAGAGTTCAAAGCTCAGTCTTTTTGAAAATTGGCATCTAGCCAGGAGTACAAAATCGAAATGGTGGCGAACAATGGCAACCAATTGCACTAAGTTTAAAATAAGTTGTGTGATAGAGTAACCAGAAAGATTTTGAACGCACCTGGTTTGGTCCAAAGGTCGGACGAAATCTCAGTATTCCAAATGACAACAATCCATCTCTACCTGAGCATCGAACTTGTCGAGTTGTAGAGGCTGAGTTAGATCAATGAGTTTCGAGAAGGAAGGATGCCCCCCCACCCCCTTTCCCTTTCCCCACCTTCCCATCCAAATCCTTTTTCCTCTGCGCTAAGGTCCAGTAGCTCCAAAAATAACTCGGTCGCGAATGGAGTATCCGGATACCTGGCGACCTCCGGATTACCTAAACTTAGCTATATACAGCGGATCTCTGTACAGATGGACCATTCTTTCTCCGCTACTCGTGGGATCTCAAAAAAAAAAAAAAAAAACAAAACTCGAGGCCGGTATTTCTTTAATACCGGGCGGTAGATGGGTGACTGCACCGACTACCGGCAATGCTCCTGCATTGTCGAGTGAGGGTAAAACTGCGGCAGGCCATGGTGCACCATCCTCTAAAGGCAAACGTAGCTAGCCTAAAACTAAATTTACAAGAAGTGGTAAGACTGTGGCAAGCCATGGTCCTATTACCTCCTCCATTTCTGGCAGGAACAAGTAAAATTCTTCTCTCAAAGAAGGAATCAGGGAGTTAGCCGCCAAGCCAAGCCCTATCTAAGGTGCTCTACATAAGATGCCGAAATCCCTACGCATTATCAAAACCTTCGGATCCATTCCGGTGGTTGAGAGAAGTGCGGACATAAAGAGCAAGATTAAGTGGGCAAACAACATGCTAAAAGACGGATTACCCCACTGCTTCCCCTGCTCCCAAAGCACTTACAGACTCTTCCAAGTACCAGAAACGTGTCGGTTCCCAAGAGGCCCAAATCCTTGAGGTTTCTTAGCGAAGTTCTAAAAGATGCAATATCGATCGCAGTAATTGACAAAAACGACACTGATGCCTCGATAACACCTGAACGGTGGCAGTTGATCAAGTTAAACGATTCGGGAAAACCCGCATTCTGGAGATCATCAGGCTCAGCAACCCGACCCCTCCGACGCATGGCTGGAAAGTCGCTAAACTGAAAGAACTAAGGGGCCCTTATATGTTAGATGCATGTTAATTGGAATCCCTTAACCTTCTAGCGCTGATTCGGTTCAGTTTCGAGTCAATTCACCTAAGGGTTTATAAAATGGATTAGCTGGATGCTGATAAGCAACCTCTTCCTGCTTTAACTGAAACTGCAAGTTCAACCTTAGATCTTGGAGCGTCGATATCCTTTCCAGAAATGGACAGCGACGATTCCATTTTATCCGAGACGACAACTAAGCCGTCGGCTTCGTCTTCTGACATCCTGTCGGAAATGGAAACCGATGACAAACTAAAATGAGATCCTAAACGATTAGAGGAAGAAAATGAGTTCTTGGGCACATCTTTAGAATCCGAGGACTTGAACAGCACCGTGGTGGAGGCTACTCTGGTAAATTGTAGCAATGATACGGTTTCTCCAGATTAATCTCCAATGGTCAAAAAATGCTTGGGTCGTACTTATTCTGCGTCTTTCCAAAAACCTCTACCTATCCTACCGGTAAATGGCAGCATTGGTATACCAATCGCTACGTGCAATTTAATATTAAAGCTGGATGCTAACAAAAGAACAGACCTTAGATGGACTGTTGGATCAACATGTCTGGATCTGAATCGCTCTAAGAGACTGATCCTTCTAAATAGGAAACATCTCAGCGCCATCATAGGTGACATCACTGGACAGTGCCCTATAGGCAACCATGCAAGAAGGCTTGACACCTTCACAAACGATTTCTGTAGCAGCTGCATAGATGAGGAGGAGGAAGAGACAATTCTGCATCTACTCTGCATATGTCCAGCTCTCTCCCAAAGACGAAAAATTCCCCTAGGAGCTTTCTTCTACAAAGACTTAAGAAATCTAAAGAATATAGCAGTCTCCTACGCTTCATCATAAGCTCAAATTAGTTCCTTGAGTAGGAGGAACACAGATCCACGTGGCATCACAATGGGCCAATAGGCATAAGTGGTCTTTCCAACAGCCACTTTAACCTAACCTAACCTAATCTGCCTATATGTTACTCGGGATCTACAAAAGCAGTCGCTAGATAGTCATCACCACTAATCATTCCGAGTCTGGCCGTGCGAATTTAACCGAACAATCAGAACTGCACAATTAAGGCTGTGTGAACCACCGTACTCGTACATAAGCATGATCCAGGACGAGGAAAATTAAGTCTTTTTCGTCGGGTAGTTCCTAAGAAAGAAACAACGATGTCGCTCATACCCCCGTAGTAGGCTACTGGCTACCTTCTAAAGAATCTGGCCTTCCAAGCTTGGGGTTGTGTGGACCTAAAGAAGATCCTGCTTCTTTTGTTTCCTAATATTGAAGCTCTCTGTTAATTTATTACCGAACTTGATGGAGCAGCGAGAATGCTCCATAGCCATCTCCGCAAGCTGACATGTTTGGCAGAGATGTCAAAACTAGACATGACGTTTTAAAGCTAGCCGCTATGCACGAAGTCACATGCGGCCTTAAACTCAACATATAGGTGGGCAGTATCGATCTGAAATATTTGATCTTTTCTAAAGATCTGATGTTCCTGGATTGGAATACGTCTGTTTCCTCGATCGTGAGCTTCCCATGCTCATTCCGTTTACTCTGGAGAAGACTCTTTTGCTCATAGAGCTCACGGGCCGCTCTCGGTTGTCTATGCAATGACGTTTTGTATGCGTTCTTCATCAAAACATGGTCTGGAGATGGTCTGTCGTAACCCAGAGCATCAGTTTGAACGTTTCCGATATCGATACCACCGGCTTTCAGCACTTGATGTTGCTTGTATAGGACATATAGTGAAGTTGAGCATTTTTTGCGATTGCAGCCGTTCAGTGTTTGAGATATCCGTAAGCTGTCTGTAGTAATAGTCTGTAATGAAGTAATAGGCCGAATCTATGTTCGCAGTTCAGAAGCTTCGGACATCTGTAATACTGGAGGAGTGTCTTGCGTCGATCGTAACATGATCAATTTGGTTGACGGTTTGATGATCAGGCGACTGCCATATCTCTTTGTGGATATTAAGATGAGGAAACCATGTGCAAGCTATAGTGACGTTCCATCCTCTTTCAGACACAGTGTCAAAAACGTCCTCCTTTCCTCCTTTTTTGGAGCTAAAGTCATCAATGTAAGACGATTTAAACATCATTCCTCGGACATAGTCCGTACATTTTGTCTAGGAGCTCGTAGAGACATTCTTTGGTAGCGTCGCCTTTTTTCTTTGTTGGAGCGTGAGCGAATATCAGGTGGATATTGCTGAATATAGCCTTAGTGCTTGTTTGCTTGTTTAACGCGTTCATCGCTTACAACAAATCCACGCTCAAATATACGCTGCTTGATTTATGCATGTTACAGTTTTTGATCCTTCTTTTCCTTGGCTCAGCCTACTGCGCTTTCTGGCAGTGATATCTGCTTTATAGTAGTCAAGGTCCTCCACTGGTTGTTCGCCTGAAAGCACTCTGTTTAGGGTACCATTTGCATATTTTTTCGTTTTGCCGGTTCGTCAACGAAGATGAAAAGTAAGAAGTAAGAGAAGGAGGAGTTAAATATACATTACTCTTTATTGTAGCTGAATAGAAAAATGCCTAAATATTGAAGTTCAAGGGCAGAAAGTTCTATAACCTCAGGCGTGAACGAAAAAGAAACTTGATGAGGTGAGATATTTCAATTTTGGTAAGAAGAAAACTCAAGCTTGCAAAACAGATAATTTGGCGTTTTTGTCATTATAAGTTTGTGTTAGAATATACAATTTTTTGAATACATGTATTGTACTAAAGTGCAACACAATAAACCTTTCACATAGACCGATATCCGATCGTATTTGCGTAGTTCAAGAATGTATTTAACTGGATCATTGAAGGCTACCTGTAACTTACTACGTGACAACGAATCCATGCTACTAAAAACAACATCGGCATATGCTACTATGGGAAGCATAAGGGCTTGGACGAGCTTCCGTCGAGTTTCAAAGGGTGTGAAGTTTACAGCCAACCACAGTCTACGCAAACAACCATAAATGCGACCAATGACGTAGTTTATGTGGTTGTTGCAGGACAGATTGTGGTTTATTACGAACCCAAGGCTAGTAGCCGACTCCACTATCGCCAATTTCGATATTTGGCACCAGACTCAGTTCGAAATTGCTTTTTGATATGAGTAGAACCTGACACTTAGAAGGATTTAGCAGCAGCCCGTGTTTGTCTGTCCAGTCATTAATCGTTGACAAATCCCTGTTTGAACAAAAAACTAATTCGTCAAGACGATTCATAAGCATAGACATGTACAATTGAGTTTAGTTTTAAATGCATTTTATTATCTTAATCATTAACTCTTACATACTAACAAAAAATGCTTAAATGCTAGCTTAAAATTACTTAACAATCTTATACTAACTTACTGGCCCCACACAGGCACTCTAAGCTACTCTAAATACTTATATCTATGTCTTTCGACTTTATTTAGGAATATACTTATTTTCTATGCTTAAGGCTAAGAAAAGAATTTAGCAAAAAACTTAGCATATCGACATAATTTTTTATTTTTTATAAAAACTTAATATCTAACTTAAAATAACCTTAGTCTACCTAACCTATGTACACAATACGCACATACATACATATCGACATTATACATAATTACATACATATACTAGTATATACCTATGTATATACTAATACGAGTATATATATGTATATCTTAAATGCTAACTTAACCTATGCCAGCTGGCCATCGCTATTCACCGAGCAAATAGATTGGTCAGCTCTGCCTCATTAGTGAGGCTGGTCCGTAATTGACGGAAGCGACGACGAAACATCTTCTCCATCATTCAACCACCAGAAATGCTGGTGCTGCCGAACGACATCCCTCTTATCGCGATTCCCCACCGCCCTACTGAACCTGAGACGATCCACACTGCCGTGTGCGACGTCTCTGTCGTAGTTGAGTCGCCTGTCCCCAGCTTTCCGAGCGACATGGAAGATTAACGGGACCGCTGATCTATCCTGGATCAACCCTATCTGATCTAGGTAGAGGAATGCTTCCGGTGGAACGAAGCCATCAGAGCGCACACTCTCGTGGTAAAGATAATTGGGATAGTAGGCCCCAGATATCAGGTTATTCGTCGAGGTCATTGCTCTTGCAATATGCCTTCGAGTCAGCTTAATTACGAAGTTGTCCACTCGTATTAGGTTCGCCCTGTTGTAAAGGACCTCATTACGATAAAATTTTTTGTACTCCGACTCTGGTGTTCTGTACAAGCGAAGGCAAGCCCTCTCAAGCACCCGAATCTTTTCCATTAAGCTTGCTCGTACATTGAACCACATGGGGCACCCGAATACCAGCATGGGCCTGATAAGGGCCATGTAGCAGATTACCTTTACCCTCTCATCGAGTTGGCTGCTATAAAACAGTCTCTTTGTAAGGGCAAAAGCGCCTTTGGCTCTGGCCAGAGCAGCATCTACATTTTTGTCAAAATACAGAAACTGATCTAGCCAGATCCCAAGGTATCTGACTACATTTCGACAGGCAAGTGGCTGTCCATGTTGTCCGACGATAGAGAACTTTCGCCAATTCTTTCAGGTATCCCTAGAGGCCCCAGACAAAGGCGTCCTAAACAGAATGGTTTCCGACTTCTGAAAGTTGATTTTCAACTTCCAGTCATCGCAAAATCGTCTTATCTTATCGAAGTCACGCTGCAAGAGAGTATTAATGACCTCGATTTTTGGACCTGTTCTGTACGCTATCAAATCGTCTGCGTACGCAATAGTATGGGGAAGTGAACCTATCATGTCGCTTGTATAAATGTTGAATAGAATCGGCGAATTGACCGCGCCTTGCTGAAGGCCATTTTCAATTTGAAATATTCCAACAGAAGTCACATCGCCATTTTTCACGATGAACTGTCTGTTGGTTAGCATGGGCCCCCGCCCAATTATCAAGGCTTCGCCCATCAATGACGTTGTCTAATAAAAAGCGGGGCCAGAGCATATTACTGGTCTTATCGTAAACATCTTCAGATGACGCCTCTGAAGGTTGCTACGATTTGACCAGTTACAAGTTGCCGGTCATAGGTCTTGTTGACGGCAAGACCACCGGTAGTCCCTACCAGGACTTAAATCACGGTACCATGGGAGTCAGGAGCACCCCGGACTTCGGTCCGGGCCTGACTTGTTAGAGGTAGGCCCCCTTGTGGGAGCGTCATGGTGGCTGTGGTTTAAACCCAAATCGCGGGTACGGGTTTTCTTTCTGTTTACCCATTGTAGAGCTGTAAATGAAGTACTGGGTGCTGCGACCCTAAGAGCAGCAAGAGGTTTTAGGTCGGCCTCGACTCATACCAAGGGTGGAATTTTTGCCTCCAACACAATTCCGAATTGGTATCAAAATTTTTGTGGCGAGCGATGGCAAGGCGTATCCTTGCTCCCTATGGGTGTATGGGCACCTCGTAAACATTAAGTCTTACGGCAGGAGGTTTACGTTAAAAATCCAGGTACGTTCTGTTGGTTAGCATATTATAAAGAATGTACAAGAGTGGTTTACTGATCCCCAGCCTAGTCAGCTTATAGAAAAGACCCTCTAACCATACAGTGTCGAAGGCCTTCTCCAAGTCAACAAGGCAGGCACCAGTGCATTGGTTTTTGCCTTTATTCCATTGGATAGCGGACACCAGTTTAGACGCAGCATGTGAGATATTATGTCCCGCCTTAAAACCGAATTGATTATCCGGAACTATATGTTTGTCCTCAACCCACCTAGACAGAGCTCTATTGATTACTTTTTCAAACACCTTACTGATATTCGGAAGGAGACTTATCGAACGGAGATTCGCCGGATTGGATATATCCTTTCCCTTTTTGGGGATAGGTTGAACCACCGCCGTTTTCCAATGCGCTGGATAATGTGCATTATTCATTGCATTATTAAACAGGGTGGTGTAAATGTCCACCGCTTCTAGAGGAAGATGTCGAAGCACGATGTTTGGAATACCATCGGTCCCCACTGATTTCTTAGCCTTGATTGTGTCGAAGATCTCACGGAGCTCTTCCTTCGAAATGAACGGAGGTAGGTCACCCTCTCTGGTAATGACAGTATTTGCCATATTTTCGTCGCTGAAGCGAGTGAAACCAGAGCCCTCGGATCGCCAGTTCTCTACTTCATTTCGAATGTAGAGGTTGTGCACCAAGACGCGATTGTCCAGGTCATAATTAGGACCAATGGTATCAGTGGCCTTGTATATTTCCTGGAAAGTCGCCCCTATGGCCTCAACCTTCTCCTGTGGATCCTCGATCACAAAGAAGTCGTCATCATCAGCGGCCTCATTTGGATCAATACCTGCTATTGTCAGTAACCGTTCGTTGTCTGTTGTCCGGGCTATTTTAAGACACTGAAGGTCGTTTTGATTTTTTCTCCGAAATAGTTTATTTATTTGCGGGAACATATTCGGGTTGCTGGTGTTTACAGCCCGAACCCTGTTGTTCCAATACGAACTTACAGAAATTCTGTAATTCTCTTTTATTAACGTTTGAATATTTTTAATCGATGCCTTCAGTGTCCTAATCTCCGGGTCTTGTCTGTCAGTTAACTGTCTGTACAAGTTTTTGAGTCTTGTCAGAAGTCTACTTTTCTGTCGGTGCAGTGCGTCAATAGTAGGATTGCGGAACAGGTCTTCGTTAGTCGTATGTCGATATCGTGGTATTGTAGAGTCCATAGTTTGTTTAATTGTCTCGTCCATTTGTTTTAGGTAATTGTCGATCTCCTCGTTTGTCAAATTCCTATTGGACGGTGGGTGGAGCGTATTCGAGGAGAGCGCACTTGTCATGGTTGCGGAGAAGCGTGTCCATCGAGTCTTACTGTAGTTGTAAGAATATCTTTGGACAAACTCCTCCAATTCCGCAATTTCGTTGGGAACTGTAATTTCGGTACTAAGGCCACAATGGTCACTGTCATACACGAATGTGCGCAGACAGTTTAGCGTTTGTAAATTCGTACTTGTCAGTCGTATACGTTCGTCGTACAGCAGTAGATCCAAATAAGACCCGGCTCTGGGAAACGACGGGTTATCCGTCGCTTTAAGACCGAGTCTGTACATGACATCGTGCTGACCCCACCAATCGATTAGTAGGTTCCCTCTAGTATTTGGCAAATTATTTCCCCAATCTCTGTGTTTAGCGTTGAAATCCCCGCCGATTATAAAATAATTCTCCCCCGATTCCAGCCTCAGGAGCCGAAAAAGCGTATCGAGCTCTGTAATGAATAAAGTGGATTGTGAAGTCTCAGGTGCATAAACAGAGGCCAAGTACAGCCGCTTTCCACTGCGGAGCGGGATGTACGAGGGGCGTTCAATATATTCTCGGTATCGATATGAAGGAAAATGCGAATTCAATTTAAATTGTTTTTATTTTTCAATATGATCTCCCCTAACATCAATGCATTTGTTACATCTTGAGATAAGCTTTTTTAAACCCTCAAAAAAATAAATTTCCTCTTTCTCTGCAAAATACCGACTTGAGTTCTTCATCATCCGAAAATATTTTTCCACGAAGACATTTTTTCAAATCCGGAAACAGGAAATAATCACTAGGGGCAAGGTCTGGACTATAGGGTGGGTGTTGGATTTCTTCGAAACCACAATCTCGCGCAGCAGCCTTGGAAACTCGGCCGTGTGAACAGGAGCGTTGTCATGAAGAAGCAACGAGTTTGCGAGTTTACCCCGTCTTTTCTTTTTAATTTCCTCCCGAAAATTATGCAAAGTGGAAGCGTAGGATGTGGCGTTGATGGTTTCACCTTTTTTTTTGTACTCAATGAGCAAGATTCCCTTTGAGTCCCAAAAAACTGTGGCCATGAGCTTTCGGGCAGACGGAGTGACTTTGAACTTCTTCGGGGGGTCTGTTCCTTTTTTATGCCACTGGATGGACTCTTGTTTGCTTTCAGGGTCATAGTGGTGGACCCATGTTTCATCCCCAGTAACAATTCGATCCATAACACCGTCCGCGTTCTCACTACACATCTCCAAAAGCTCTCTACAGCATGCGATTCTCACTTTTTTCTGAGGCGCTGAAAGGTTAAGGTGGTCATGAAGAATGGTGTGAATGGTACCAATTGAAAGCTTGGTGATCTCTGCCATCATTTTCACCTTTATTCGGGCATCCTCAAGAACAAGTTTTTCGACTTCTTTGATGCTTTCTCCCGTACAAGCAGTAGCCGGGGCGCCGGAGCGGGGGTCGTCCTCAATGCTCTCTCTGCCTCTCTTGAACTCACTTGACCACTTTTGCACAGTTGATAATGAAGGTGCGGAACCCTGGTAAACAGCCACCATCTCTTCATGAATAGTTTTTTGACTTTTTCCTTGCTTAGTGAGAAATTTAATTACAGCGCGATGCTCAATTTTCACCATCATCGCCTCAGTTGCCATTATGATTCTGTTTAACTAGAGATAAAACGCGAATTAATAATCACATTTATATGAAATTTTACATGAATGCACTAAAATAATAGTATTACTTGATAAATGAGTCAATTTATATATGCAACCACAACTTCACCCCGATACCGAGAATATCTTGAACGCCCCTCGTAAATGACGACTGCCTCCAACACCCGGAACCTACGCAACACTCCCTTGTACACTCTGTGAAATTTTATATCGGGGCCGGTTTCTTCTTCTAACAATATAATTATTGTACTCCAGTTTGTGCTTATCGGTTAGCTTGGTTTCGCTAGCGAAAAGCACATCAGGAGTTTGGTCTTGTAGCAATTTAAACATCGCGGCTCTTCGTTGGATCCTAATCAGTGAATTAACATTCACCGCAAGGACCTTCAAAGTTTGCTCCACCATGTACGTACCCATTACGACTGAAGGTGCGTTAGGCCCGGCAGCAGCGCGTAGATCTGGTCCACCCTCTTGACCTGTTCTTGCACCTGCTTTTGCAGCTGAGCCATCTGCCCTTGGATGGCGAGCAAAATGGCCAGCATGTTAGGTGCAGCTTCCGTTGTTCTCGGCATTGGCGCCGGAGAAGCAACAGTCGCTTGCTGTACCGTAGCCCCTCTACCTGCCGCCATTTGGGCGTAGGAAATTTGGGACGTGACGGCTGGTGTTTGAAACCTAGCAGGTTTTTTGCTTTCTTAATATCAACGAACTTAGGACAATTGAATTTTCATAAGATTTTTACTGATTTTAGTTACGGAATGGTCAATTTCAGTATTGGAAATATTTGTACTTATTGGAAGATTCATTCTGAAAAGGCTACTGTGTAGTTCTATTCTAAAATGATCCCAGTTCGTATTTTGAAAACAAGTGTAAGTGGTAGGAGAGGTACTAAAACAGGGAAAACATTGAAAATTTTTATATTACTCGTAGTTTCTACACCAAAATGGTCAGAAGCGAAAGGAAATGTTTTACAAAGAGTGTTATTTCCTGTGTTTAATGAACTTGACAGCAAGAAAAAAGTCTAATACGGACGAAGATCTAGGAAAAGTTGAACTGTCTAGGCGAAATTATGTCTAGAGTAAGATATGATCCGTTGTAAAACCACCTTTGTATTACGTTATCATTAGGATTAGTCACAACATCACCCCAGTCAGGATGTCGAGCATTAAAATCATCCCCTAATATCACTGCGTCATATGAGCTTGCAATGCCGAGTAGCCTATCTAACTCGCTCGAAAGAGACCGACCTGCCGCTGATGGAATGTTAATACTTCCAAGAAGTATTCGTTTCGTGGCCCGATTATTGTTCTGGCATACTAATACACCTATGCAAGCTGATAAGGTATCACTGTGGAAGGGTACTTCATTAACTTTAAACTTTTCTTCAGTAACGATGGCTGTTCCCCTACGAGTACCATCATCGTTTCTTATTATGTTGTAACCTTCAAAGGAAGGCTTTTGTTTGGTGTATAGTCTTGTTTCAGATTTGAAGCAGATTTGGGGTTTTTTTTTGTTTTGAAGAAGTTTGTATTTATAGAGATTATTTTAAGATTTGTGTTTGAGCCCATTATGTAACAATTGAAGCGACAAAGTCAAGATACGCAAACATCTTGTCTTCTTTACTTTGGAGTTTTTGATAGTCAGGCCAAGATTGCCTGATTTTAAACAAAAGTTCTTTAAACGATATATTAAATAGATTTTTGGCTTCGTTAAGAAAGTCGTTTAAATTTGTGCTGGAAGATGGGTGAGTATTTTCAACAGCTTGGTAAGCTTTTTGCTGGATAGGTTTGTTTGCGTTCCTGACTATATCGGCAAACGATATATTATTTTTTGTTAAATGGCTTACCATGTAATTCACTTCAATTCTTGCTGTATTCGCAACAAATCTAGAATTTTGGGCTAACATTATTTTCTTTTCTTTGTACCGCTTGTAGTATTCACAGCTGGAAGAGCATGCTGCGTGGCCCTCCAAATTGCAATTGGCACATTTTATAATGGGAACTTGTTGGTTTTGTTCTTTTAATGCTTTAAATGAATTAATGTATACCTCAGAGTCATGGAACTCACTACACAAAACACATCGACTGTGATAAGAACAGCATTCCGCTGTGTGCCCAAACCTCTAACAGCGATAACAATGAATAACCACAATATTGTGTTTCCTCTCCCAATAAATTTTCTGGTGAAGAAGATATTTTATGCTAGTTAAGTCTTAAGTGCTTTCCCCTACATCTAATTTAACTACAAAAATGTTTAGCTTTACACCTTGCTCTTTAGTTTTAGCTGTGACAAATTGAGTGATTTTATTGATTTTGACATTAGGAGCAGCTTCTTCTAATGCCTTTTGAATTACGCTTATTTCTGTATCGCCGTCGATTCCTTTCAACACAATTGTCGCTCTTCTCGTTTTTCTTGGTGAAAAAGAAAGAGCATCTATACCTGTTCCACGGATCTTTTCTATAACAAGCTTATGAACGCTAGTATTGTCTACATAGACTTTTGTTTTTCGGTATCCTAAGTTTACAAATTTGTGTCTTAAATTCTTAGCATTGGATTCATAAGCGGCAAGATTAATTAAGTCGGTTATCAAACTACAATTTGCCCCGAAAATAAAAATAGATGGACAAAACGATTTGTTGCTTATCTTTTTGTCATCGATGAGAACGCCAGTCGTAATGTTGCTGTCCTCCTCTCCAAGAGTACTACACCCTGAGTTGTTGTTTTGGATTGTTGCTCCGTTCGAGTTCGCGCTTTTTTTGGTGATTGATGGATTGGTTAGGTCCGACAATGGTGCGAATGGATTATTTGCCAAATTTGATAGGACAGATGGTGATGACTCAGCGTCATCTGCATCATTTCGTCTTCTTTTTTTATTAGCAAAATTAATTGCTTTTTTCTTAACTGTTCATTGTTAGTGACCATATTTGTCCCTGTGGGATCGTCACTTGGTTTATCACTTTGGTTGTCGACCGTGGCCCTTGTATTGGATAGATAACACAAGTTGGGGTTATTTTTATTTGACGTGTCTTTTTTTTTTCACTGTTTGTTTCTTTTTAGACTGTCTGTCTTTAGAAATATATAGTTGATTTTTAATTGGGCATATATAGCCTGTTGAAAGATCTGGCATCACCGATTCTATTCTTTCAACATTCGACAAGTTTGAATTGGCCTAAATTTTTTAGTAGCTTTAACTTTAATCGTTCTTTTTGCATTTGACTCCCAAGACGTTCGAAACGTTCATACTATTGTACTATAATTTACTAAAATTTGTTAAATTCGCCTTTAAATACTAAACGTAAGAATTTTCTTTTCATATTATTTTACATATATATCTCAATAATCAATTCATTGTTTCTTAGGAAATTTTATCAAAAGCTTAAGCAGAACAAGCTAAAATTCAATTGTAACATAGCGCTTAATAAAAGCTTTGATTAAAATTCGGACATTTTTTTTAAAACATTTAACAACAATAAAATTTCGTTTATCAACTTTACGAAATCACCGAAATTGTCGCTGGAAAAGCCTGAAGATTCACCAGCTTGAAGATCGCCAGAGGAAAATTAGTTCGAGCATCGACACACGTGCCTAATCTTCAACCTTAACAAAGGGTAAGTACCATTTGAGTTTTCTTTTGCCTTATACTTTCAACAACCAGTGAAAATGTTCCATTCACCTCCGCAATCAAACGTTGCAAGTGATTTAATCACACATGACAAATCAGCGTTCCCCACTAAGTCGAATGCTTGCAAAATCTCTGAATCACAACCGTCTGCACCCCAAGCGCCCCCTCTGCTTCATCAGCAAAGTGCTTCGCAGCCTCCGCATAACAACCTGTTGCTTTCGCGTAGTCCCCTGCCCCCGTCTTTTCCTTCCTTTCTTTTCCTCTGCAAACATTGAACTCGGATCCCAAACCCCAAAAGGCGGCTTCGGTCAATTCCAGAACTTCATCACGCAGAAGACTTTCCCTTCAACTAAAACGGCTGGAAGAAGAAAAATCGATAGAGGAGAAGTATCTAGCAAAGAAGTACGAACTTTTGCAAGAAATGACATCTGATGATGAAGACGACATTGTCGAAGACGAAGTGCCCACAACGTCAAGAAATTGTGTAGAAAATTGGCTGAAATCCCAAAGCATGCAGCAAAAGCAAACGCCTAGACCAGTTGTGCCAACCAGTAGCATGCTGAACAACACATGGTTTGGTACCAAGGTACAGCAAAATCCAAGGAATTCTACATTGCATGAAAACAATCACGACCCACAACCGAGATTCACAACAGCAGTCCCAATCAATGGTTTTCAAGAAGTTCCAAAGCTCTCTCATCGTCAAATAGCCGCGCGGCAATCGATATCCCAAGACTTGCCAAAGTTTAGCGGAGACCCTGAAGATTGGGCTTTGTTTATTAGCTGTTTCGAGAGCAGCACGAGGACTTGTGGATTTTCAGATGAAGAAAACTTGGGAAGACTTCGTGCCAGTCTTAAGGGAAAAGCGCTTGAAACTGTGCGCAGTCGTTTGTCACAGCCTGGACAAGTAAGCAGGATTATTTCCACTCTGGAAATGATGTTCGGTCGACCTAAATTCATTATAAATTCATTGTTGCAAAAAATTAGAAGTGATTCGGCACCCAAAGCGGATAGATTGGATTCACTTGTTAAGTACTCTCTAGACGTTGAGAACATATGTGCAACGATGGTAATGAGTGGATGCTCAGCGCATCTAAATAACCCCATTTTATTACAGGAGCTTGTTGAGAGGTTACCACCCACTATTCGTCTTAACTGGTCGATTTATAAACAATCACTTCCAGTAGTGGACATTTCGCAATTTAGTTCATGGTTGTATGAAGTTGGACGAGCAGCACATGATGTTAGTTATATTTTTCCAGTGCAGGAACGAAGAAGCGAACGAAGACAATGGCAGGAGAGCTCATATATAAACATTCACGATGACACCTCAGCCAAACAATGTAAAATTTGCAACAAAAATTGCTCTTCTGTTGAAAAATGCACAACTTTTCTTAACCTCAAATTACAACAACGATGGTCTATGGTAAAAGAAAGAAGATTATGCCGAATATGCCTGCGTTTTCATCCCAACAGATGCTCGTCTAATCGACTGTGTGGAGTAGACGGATGTACATTTCGTCATAATAGGCTGCTACACAAGTACAACAACAACACCCAACTGACCACAGTGTCGGATAAAACAGCTTCAGCTCTGCAAGTTCCAGCTTCGACAATTCCAGCCCCGACTGTTACCGCCGAAACTTCAAATGCAAACCCCGTCGTCAACAACACACACGTTTTGTCTTCGCCCAAATGTAAACAATCAACAACGCGTTTTGACAATCAGTCAAACGAAAACAAAATTCTCTTCAGGGTGATACCGGTTACTCTTTATGGGAAGCGCACACAGGTGGAGACATTTGCCTTCCTAGATGATGGGTCATCCACTTCTCTCATAGAAGAAGAGCTAGCAGAAGACTTGGGGATAGAAGGAGTGCATGTGCCATTGCAATGGAAGTGGACAGCAAATACAGTGCGGGAAGAACCCAATTTGAAAATGATAACACTTTTAGTTTCTGGCAAAGAGGAGAAAAATAAGTATTCAATTGGTGGCGTACGAACCGTGAAAACATTGGATTTACCCCAACAATCAATCGACGCATCCAGGATGGCTGAAAGGTACAACCATTTAAGAGGGATTTCCTTAACATCATTTTTTAATGCGAAACCTCGTATTCTAATTGAATTAAAGCACTGGCATTTGGGAGTTGCACTTCGAATAAGAGAGGGAGGTATACAAGAGCCGCTTGCAACAAAAACACGTTTAGGCTGGATGGTGTTTGGCCCTTATGATGCAAAATCAAACCTCAGTGTGGATTACCAACTATATATTGGGTCTACAAGTAAGTTTCCAGCGTTTTTTTTCCAAAATTTGAAGTTTTATTATGAAAACATAGTTACAATGCTTTATTCAAAGTATCGTCCATCGGAAGCTACAACTTTCCCTCATCTTTCTGGCAATTTATGAATTCCGGAGCAAAAAAATTTCTCGTCTTTCGAGCCCAAGAACGTATCGAGCCAGTTTTTGATTTCCTCTACTGAGCTGAAGCGTATTCCCGTAAGAGTGTTCTGCATCGAACGAAACAAGTGGTAGTCAGATGGTGCCAAGTCTGGACTGTAAGGCGGGTGAGGCAGAATTTCCCATCCACTATCTTCCAAATAGTTTTTCACCGAAACCGCAACAAGTGGCCGAGCGTTGTCGTGATGAAAAATGACGGACTCATGCCTGGTCTTATATTCTGGCCGTTTTTCTTTTAATACCCGCTTCAAGCGAATTAGTTGGTTTCGATATAATGGTCCTGTGATGGTTTCACCACTCGGAAGCAGTTCGTAGTATACGACACCCTTTTGATCCCACCATATGCAGAGCATGACCTTATTCACGTGAATATTTCGTTTCGGCGTCGATTGGGCGGGCTCGCCGGGCTTTGTATACGATTTTCTGCGCTTAGGATTATCATAATAAATCCATTTCTCATCACCAGTGACAATACGATGCAAAAATGATTTATTTTTATACCGCTGCAGTAACATTTCGGACATGCAAAATCGACGTTTGACGTCTCTTGGCTTCAATTCGTACGGCACCCAGTTTCCAACCTTTTGAATGAATCCCAGTGCTTTTAGGCGCAGGGAAACGGCTTGTTGCGTGACGCCCAATGATGCAGCAAGTTCTTCTTGAATCTGACACGGATCCTCATCCAGTAAAGCGTCCAATTCCTCGTCTTCAAAAGTTTTCAGCTTTCCGGGGCGATCTTTGTCTTCAACTCCAAAATCACCACTTTTGAACCCTTTGAACCACTCGCGGCACGTCGATTCACCAATACATTCCGCCCCATAAGTTTCCGAAAGCAAACGATAGGCCTCAGTCGCACTTTTCTTCATACTAAAGAATAAAAGCAGCGCTTCCCGCAAATGACGTTTATTTGGCTGTAAACTTGCCATGATTTTGCTCGATAAAATGTACGACACCGATAGAAGTGCTCAAATATAACGCTGCAAAGTTGTTGACAGATACAAAACCTACAAATAAAACACATGGGGTCTGACATTTCTGCCCGGGATCCACTGGTGGCGCCATCTCTGACAAACGCTGGAAACTTACTTGTAGACCCAATATATGTGAGTGTCGTCGAGATGATGATGCACACCTGAGCGATACTGTGAAGGAATATTTTGCTACGGAAAATCATGGAGTTAAAAAAGTTTCACTGTTGTCTCCATCCGAATGCGTAGCGAAACGAATTTTAGATGCTCATACCAAAAGAATTGGCAAATAAGTTCGAAATTCCACTGTTGTGGAAAACAAAAAATATTAGTTTACCAGACAGTAAATTGAACGCCTATCGTCGACTTCAATGCTTAGAAAAAAGAATGGTAAGAGAACCAAACCTTCGACACTTGATTTCAAATCTTATCGATGACTATCTGTGCAAAGGTTATGCGCGCAAAATACAACCGAATGCAGTGTATAGCGAGAAGACATGGTATTTACCAATTTTCCCGGTTTTAAACCCAAACAAACCGGGTAAAATTCGAATTGTATGGGACGCGGCTTCAAAGGTAGGTGGAATTTCCTTAAATTCAGTTTTATTAACTGGGCCAGACATAACATCGGATCTTCTTGGGATTTTGTTTCGTTTTCGAGAACGTAAAGTGGGCCTGTGTGCGGACATAAAAGAAATGTTCCACCAGGTCCGTATACAAAAGGAAGACCAAGAAGCTCAGCGATTCCTCTGGCGAAACATGATAACAAATGATGTAGAGACGTATGTACTTGAAGTTATGTCTTTCGGTGCGACATCCTCGCCATTCTGCGCACAATACATTAAGAATAAAAATGCAGAAGACTTCATGTTGCAATTTCCAGATGCTGCTGATGCCATAATACGAAATCATTATGTCGATGATTTTATCGCTAGTTTTGATAGTGAGGAGAAGGCTGCACAGGTGGCAAATGATGTCATTTATGTACATAGGCAGGGCGGATTTGAGATCCGCAATTTTATATCAAATTCACAAAATATAATTGATAAACTAAGATGTCATAGTGTTAATAGCGATTTATGCATACCTATGCCAAGTGCTGAAAAGGTGCTTGGACTATGGTGGTCTCCAGAGAAGGACACTCTCTTATTCAAATTCAACAACAATCGGATTAGTTCAGAAGTTGCATGTGGTAATAAAGTACCAACGAAGAGAGAAGTTCTCCGATTGTTGATGAGTGTATACGATCCGTTAGGGTTAATTGCAAATGTTATGATCAATTTAAAAATCTTGCTTCAGTCGATTTGGAAATCTGGTATCGACTGGGATGAAAATATTAAAGAAGAAGAGTTTTCAATGTGGAGTAAATGGCTAAAAATATTCCCACTTATCAACAACATTCAAATATCCCGTCTGTATGTGACAGTGCTGAACTTCTCTGATGCAGATGAAATCGAGCTTCACATGTTTTGCGACGCAAGCGAGGTTGCCTTTGCTTCAGCAGCCTACTTACGAGTTTTAGTTGAAGAGGAGTCTGAATGTATATTAATAGCTGCGAAAACAAAAGTCGGTCCACTGCGTCACATATCTATTCCGAGGATGGAGCTGGAAGCTGCAGTCCTTGGTTGCAGACTAGCTTCTAAGATTTTGGAGAGGCATTCCATCAAGTTCACTCGGCAAGTTTACTGGACTGATTCAAAGACTGTAATCCACTGGCTAAAGTCACCTAATCAGAAACTGCAGCAGTTTGTTTCAGTGAGAATCGGTGAAATTCTTGAGAAGACAGAAGCGTTAAATTGGAAATGGGTGCCATCGAAATTAAATGTGGCAGATGAGGCCACGAAGGTCCGAACGAACTTCGATTTCTCTTCGGAAAGTCACTGGTACAGAGGACCTGATTTTTTGTGGCAGTCAGAACAGTTTTGGCCAAAGAGTGAGTTTAACTTATGTTTTCCAGACACTGAAGTTATCGAGCAGTTTCATCATACAACCGTAAGTCAAAGTATAATAAATGTTAAAAAATTTTCAAAATGGGAAAAATTGCTTTATACTCGTACCATGGCAAGAGTATATCAGTTTGTCGAGTTAGCCAGGAAGTCCAAACGTGAATTTCTTTTCATGCACTGTATTGATGAAGGTGAGCGGTACTTGTGGAAGCAGGCACAGAGTCTCTTTAAAACAGCGACTGAAGAGAAAAAGGTCAACGTTATTAAAACCAGCACGCTCAACAAACTCTCGCCTGCTGGACGAATTGACGCAATGCTCGGAGTGGATTTCGACACAAAGAGGCCGATTGTTTTACCGAAGGAACATTACATAACAAATTTAATTCTAGACCATTATCATCAAAAATTTCGACACCAATACAACGAGACTGTGGTCAATGAAGTCCGCCAGCGTTTTCATATTCCTGGTTTGCGTGTGTTGATTAGAAAAGTGAAGCGTTGCTGCCAACAATGTCGAAACACAGCAGCCAAGCCAGCGATCCCAATAATGGGAGAACTACCTGCAGCTAGGCTTAAATCTTTCACAAGGCCTTTCTCATACATCGGGATGGATTACTTTGGTCCAATGTCTGTAGCAGTGGGTCGACGAAGGGAAAAAAAATGGGGAGTGCTGATAACTTGTTTGACAGTAAGAGCAATCCATGTGGAAATTGCACACTCGCTTTCAACGAGCTCTTGCATTCTTGCACTACAGCGCTTTATCGCAAGAAGAGGAATGCCGATACATATACGAGTATACACCGATAACGGTACAAATTTTCGGGGTGCAAGTAGAGAATTGCGCGCAGAGATACAAAATATAGAAAGTAAGAAACTGGTTGAAGGTATAGGTGAAGGTAAGCTCAAATGGTCATTTATTCCTCCAGGAGCTTCTCATATGGGTGGAAGCTGGGAGCGATTAGTTCGCTCGGTAAAATCAACTCTGGCACAAATTACTCCTACCAGAAATCCGAGTGATGAGCTTCTCTTGACGATGATGGCAGAGGTTGAAAGCATCATAAACTGCCGTCCGTTGACGTACATTCCAGTTAGTGCAGAGGACAAAGAAGTTCTAACTCCCAACCATTTTTTACTGGGTTCATCGGATGGTTCGAAACCTTTGGGAGATTACCACGATGAAGCTACTATTTTGAAGCGGAATTGGATGGTTGCTGAACAATTCAGTAATTCATTTTGGCGAAGGTGGATTCGCGAGTACCTGCCGAACCTTACAAGAAGGACGAAGTGGTTTCAGTCTACTAAGCCGATTTCTATCAACGATGTTGTTATTATTGTAGATGAGAGCAACGCCAAAAATTCCTGGCCTAAAGGTCGTGTTTTGGAAGTCAACCCGGGCCGAGATGGAAACATAAGGAGCGCTGTTGTACAAACGAAAACCGGAGTTTATACAAGGCCTGTTTCCAAGCTAGCAGTTTTAGATATAGCCAGCTCTGATGAAAGTGGTAAGATGGACCAATGCTCCATCATACCAGGGGGGAGTGTTGAAAGATCTGGCATCACCGATTCTATTCTTTCCTAGAGGGCGTCAACATTCGACAAGTTTGAATTGGCCTAAATTTTTTAGTAGCTTTAACTTTAATCGTTCTTTTTGCATTTGACTCCCAAGACGTTCGAAACGTTCATACTATTGTACTATAATTTACTAAAATTTGTTAAATTCGCCTTTAAATACTAAACGTAAGAATTTTCTTTTCATATTATTTTACATATATATTTCAATAATCAATTCATTGTTTCTTAGGAAATTTTATCAAAAGCTTAAGCAGAACAAGCTAAAATTCAATTGTAACATAGCGCTTAATAAAAGCTTTGATTAAAATTCGGACATTTTTTTTAAAACATTTAACAACATAGCCCTTAATTAACACTGGTAAAACCGCACTGTGTAGTATTTTTTTTTCCTTCACTACACTGCACTACTTGTTTTTTGTTTTTTTTTTTTTTTTTTTTCTCTCCGAGTTATACTGACTGCTAAGGTCAACCGCCACAATCAAACTCAGCATGAAGCGTCCTAGAGACGAACTCTGTTAGGTTAGTGGTCGTTGATTTACCTTTCATGAAACCGTGCTGATTTGTACAGATAGTTGGCCTACAGTACGGAAGCAATTGTTGATAGACTATGCTTTCAAAAAGTTTGGGTATGCAAGGGAGTTTTGCTATGGGCCTATAATTATCGACTTCGGCCTTACTTCCTTTTTTATGAATAGGGATGATGTAAGATTCCTTCCATAGGAAAGGGAAAGTACCGAGATGGTTAATACACTCTTTTATTACAATAGTCGGAAGGCCATCAGGGCCGGACGAAAAATCATCTTTAAGTTTGGTAATGTTATCAGATACCAAAGATGTTGTTATATTTAGCGAAACGGATGATGTCTCAGGATAGTTTCTCATATAGCTAAAGTAACTAGGATCGGGTTCAGTTGTTTCCTTAGAAAAGGATTTATTTAAAATGACATGCAAAGAAATTTGCAATGGTTTTCGGTCGGTAGCCGTCTGACTTTCTTTTGGTATTAACAAACTGGTAGAAGCGTTTAGGGTCTGAGACTAAGTTAAATTGCATGCGGTAGAGCTACTCAAGGTAAAGAGACTCACAAAGTTCAGAAAAACGATTATATACCAATCGATAATTACTGTAGTCGGAATCAGATCGAGTCCTTAAGAATTTATGCCACAATTTGTTTCTGTAATTACGGAGAGAGCGCAACTCCTTGTTGTACCAGGGAGGAGCTGACATGCAGTCCTTTCGGAAGGTATATGGAACCGATTGGGCAAAGGAGGAGAAAATTAACGAATAGAACGTTGATAGAGCAAGATCAATATTAGTCGTCTCAGCAATAAAGTCAAAATTAATGTTGCTGATGAGGTTTTTAAGTTTGTTAAAGTCGGTTCTTCGGAAGTCAAATGAAAATGCATTTTCCGCATCGACACTTGTGTTACCATTTTCATATGAGTATATAATTGACAAGGGGGGATGAAGGCGGTCTAGGGTAGAAAGAAGATGATCACTCCTATAAACGACACAGTTATCTGAATCGGATGTGAAGACAAGGTCGAGTTGTCTTTTCATTCTGATATAGACTTGAGTTGGTTAGGCAGTCCACCATCAAAATTTCTATTTCTGAGGACGAATTAAGAGAGACGAAATGAGACTAGCTATTCACAGCAGCCTGGACTCCTGTCTCGTTGCAACTTCATCTCGCCTAAGCACGACTTGCGTCGGTTAAAACAACACTTACTCGTAGATGCTTGTGTGTTATGTGTTGTTACATTCTTCCGGCGCAACCTATCGAATCCTACCAACTTGCTATCGCAGCAATTGACAATCTGATCGACTTAGCAGACTCGCTTGATTATATCATTATCTTCGGCGATTTTATTTTTTTTCATCGCTGCCAATTCCATTTCTACTAAGGAATGCCTCTTCTTAGATCGGTTAGCAGACTCTGGTCTATGCCAAGTCAGTGGCGTTTGGAAAGGCAATTAGACCTTATCTTCCCAATTGATAGCATCAACTCCTCAGTATCGCATTGTCCCCTATCTCTTTCAACTATTGATAACTTTCATCCTCCACTTCTTCTCTCATTTTTCCACAACTCTCCCCTTCAGTCGCCTCCCCCAGCAGTTCTATTTTCTTACAACTTTCACAAAGCTAATTTCCGTAAAATCAATATCTATCTAAGCAGGGCTTCTTTTGAGTTTACCAATCAATCTCTGGTTGATGCCCTCTCCATTTTTTACAGAGAAATATTCAAATCCATCTCCCTTTATGTGCCTTACTCCCGCCATAAAACTTCTTCTACATCCCCTCCATGGTATAATCGTAGACTTCGCTCTCTACGAAGCAAAAGAGGTATGCCTTCGAACCTACACTTCTTCCGACTATTCAAATTATCTAGGTACACATCTTCATTTCATTGAACTCTGTAACTCTCTATATCAGCGCTACCTGAATAGTGCGCAAACCAATCTCATAAATGACCCCAAGTCCTTTTTTCAATTTGTCAATGGTTAGCCTTCCTCCCTCGCTTTCGAAACCAAATCTTCAAGTGATCCTCCTACCATCGCCAACTTTTTTGCTACATTTTTCAAGCAATCATTTGCCAACAACTCCTTCGAACCAGATCCCTCTTACTTCAATGATCTACCAAATTTCTCCATTGGTCCCTTTCTCACTCTAAATTGCCGCCCGGGGCCTGTGCCACCCTTGCCCAACCCCTCCCTACACCACTGATCTATCGTGATTGCAGGACACCTATACACCGATTACCACTATCTATAGAGCGGTAGGTTAGTATACAGGTTATTCTTATTAATGTTGGTACACCTTTTGAATATTCTTAGACATTGCTTATGGATATCTAACCTGCGCCCAGCTTAAAACCAAAAAAAACGCCAGGCTCCACTGCCCAGGACATTTTAAGAGCACCTCCTCCTGCAGCATCTCTGTCTCAAAAAAATACTAAAAACCACAATTTTCTTAACATTTTTTTTCCTTTATTAATTATTTTCTGTACAAAATAATATTTGTTTATAAAAAAAAAAAAAAAAAAAAAAATTATAAAAAATTGTCAACTTCATTTTTAAATCAAAAAAATACGTGTTCTCCTTCTATTTTTTTGCATCTTTGGGCAAGATTATGAGTTTGTTATTATTTTTTTCCTATTTTTCATATTTTTTCATATTTCTATTAACAATTTGAGAATTATTACTTTTGTTTATCTTAAACATTTCACTTTGTTATATAACTAAATAAATATTTTACATTGATACATTGCATATTATTTGCCTAAATATTGATAAAACATACCATGCTCATGCTACCTATGGTTGCGCTTAAATTCATTTCCTTTCCTCATAGTGTGTATGAAATGTAATAAAATAATTATTTAATTAATTTTAAATATAAAAATATATAACAACAAGAAAATACAATATATATATATATAAATAATTATAGATAAACTTATTGATAGAATTTTGTCATTATGAGATAATAAACTATTAGATGTACTCGTATTTACAAATCAATGAAACTAGCGTTAAATATTTTATGTTGCACATGTAAGTATACGTTGAAAGTTTGTCTCTTTTACACTAAATAAAATATTTATAGTAATTAAATTACAACAAATTAGGAATGAGGACGTGTGATAATTGATAAAGATTCTCCTAAAAATTTTATAAATCACATAGACGAAATATTTATCTTGTTTTTTTTTCACTATAAGGCAGTGTAGGTGTTTTTGTTTTTTTTTTTTGCTTTGCTTTTAGTTTAGTTTTAATTTTCTCTATTTTTAAGAATTTAAATAAAAATTAAATAAATATATACAATGAGTAGGGTTAGTTGGTCAGTCATCATACAACGTTTTCCATTATCCATGGAACGAATTTCGATATCCTTGTACAGACACCGGGCAAGTTGGCCTCAGCGCATCCAATACCCCAGGAAATGATACCGGCCAGGAAGTATCTGCCATCTTGTGATTTCACCTGGAAATTGGAAAAGAAAAGATTTTTTTTAAATAAGGACGAGGTCAAATATAGTAGCGGTTTTATGAAGGCAATATTGGGATCCTTTTAAATTTATTTACTCCTTTGATTTGGTGTAGGTGCACAAGAGCAGGGTAATTATTGGAAGATAGTTTAGGATGAGCTTGAAAGGAATAGTGGTGATTTTAGCTACGGTTTTTCAGACGCTTATGTTCAACACCGACGAATTTATTATCCTGCAGCGGCCATATTAGTAGAGAAGTGGAAAAATCGACGAGACTACTGATATAGAGAACGAAACTGTAATTGAGTTAGAAGATTTCAAAAAAGACGATGGTGCCGCGAGTTACTGAATAACGCAGTGGGGTACATATCCTCCAAATACGAGTGCTCGAGCTTTTGCACATATTTACCTTTGACAAAAGAAAACGGCCTAATTATTGTCTGTTACGAAACTAAAGCTAAAACTGAGACTCAGGTCATTCGAAGATTTTTCAGTAATTAGTCCTTAACGAAGGACTTGTCAATGAGCTTACACTAATGACCATGAACTCAAGTGGATTGCAGGCATAATACCAGATTTATTCCTTCAAGAAAGTGGTTTTGAATATTCGACTTAAGGCGAATATCACTGCATCAGTAGATCTTACTACTAAGGAAATGTTTTTGTCTTGATATCCAAGCAGATTAATTTCCAGAGCAACGAAATATGGTTTGGTATGCTAAGAGATGGCGTAACTTGTATTATTCCATTGGAACATGCGTTGGAAAGCATGAAGAAAACTGCTGCCGAAAGTCATCGTATTTTGGTGGAAGTTTATGGTGAACATGCGCTAGCTGAGCGAACGTGCCAAAAATGGTTTGCACGATTTAAAAGTGGTGATTTTGGCTTGGAAGACGATGAACGTCCTGGGCAGCCAAAAAAGGTTGAAGACAAAGAATTGGAAGCATTACTCTATGAAGATTGTTGCCAAACACAAGAAGAGCTCGCAGAATCTTTGGGTGTCACTCAAGCAGCCATTTCAAAACGTTTAAAAGCAAGGAAATTGGGTTCCACATGAACTCAAGCCAAGAGACGTCAAAAGGCGGTTTTGCATGTCCGAAATGCTGCTGGAACGCCACAAAAGGAAGTCATTTTTGCATCGGATTGTTACTGCTGATGAAAAATGGATCCATTACGACAACCCCAAGCGCAAAAAATCATATGTGAAACCCGGCCAACCAGCCAAATGAACGGCAAAGCCAAATATCCATGGCGCGAAGGTAATGCTCTGTATTTGGTGGGATCAGATGGGTGTGCTGTATTATGAGCTACTAAAACGGGGTGAAACCATCAATGGACAACGCTACCGAACACAATTAATCCGTTTGAAGAGAGCAGTGGCCGAAAAACGCCCGGAATATGCGACCAGACACGAGGCAATAATTTTCAATCATGACAACGCTCGGCCCCACGTTGCTATTCCGGTTAAGAACTATTTGGAAAACAGTGGATGGGAAGTCTTACCCCACCCGCCTTATAGCCCAGACCTTGCCCCTTCTGACTACCATTTGTTCCGGTCGATGCAGAACGCCCTCACTGAAATACGGTTCACATCAGAGCAGAATATCAAAAATTGGCTTGATTCATTCTTGGCTGCCAAGCCGGCGCAGTTCTTTTGGGATGGGGTCCACAATGGGCAATACTTTGAATAATACTATTGTACATGTTTTTCTTAAATAAACGTTCAAATTTTGAAAAAAGACCGCACGAATTAAGTTACAGACCCAATACAATGATAGTTTTTCCAATTGCTATGCTTCAGCAGCTGTCAAAGTTACCAATGACATCGAGCTGTCAAAATATTCAGTAAGGTTTGCCATTTAATCGTGCATCGTTTTACGCTTGCCGGACGTGCAGGCATTATTAAAAAATCTCGAAATTCCGTTCAGTTGTAAATACTCAACCTGAATTTCGTTGTGAGGTCGGTCGTCATCATGGCTTCAGTGCGCAGGCAATTCGTCGCACCGGGGAAAAGTTTGAGCGTGAGTACACTTTTTAGGATCTTAAGTCACCTGGTTAGGTTAGGTTAGGTAAAAGTGGCTGTTGGAAAGACCAAACCACTTAGGCCTATTGGTCCATTGTGATGCCCACGTGGACCTATAATCCTCCTAGATTGGGACCAATTTGAGCTTATGATAAAGCGTAGGAGACTGTTTACGTCTATTCTCTTTAGATCGTTTACGAGTAAGTAGTTGTAGAAGAAAGCTCCTAACTGGGGTTTCCTACTTTGAGAGAGAGCTGGGCATGTACTGGGCAAGTGGAGAATTGTTTCTCACGCATCTTCTACAGAAATCGTTTGTAAAGGCACCAAGACTGGCATACTTGCCTACAAGGCAGTGTCTAGTGATGACACCTATTATGGCGGTGAGATGTTTCCTATTTAGAAAGATCCAAACTTTAGAACGATTCATAAGCTGTCCAGTATGCCCATACCCACCATTACCCTTTTTGTAGAAAAGGTTGTATTTGTCCTCGAATGGTCAATCTACTGACCCAGGGTTGCTGGATGATGGAAATGTCATAATTTCCTTCCTAAGGAAGGCCAGCAAATTCACCGATGCACCCTTCGAGTGCTGGAGATTGAGACACCACTTGTTTTAGCCTTACATGAGATACGGATATCTTTGGAAAACTGATGCACGTCCTTGATGACCCGGTAACTTCTGACCGTCAACTCGGTGAACCTATCGTCGATGCTGGCCTACTTAGCCACCATTGCTTTACCGTCAGATGAGAGTCCATTCATCAGTGCAACCTGAAGCTGGTCTCTAGTTGCGTCTGCGAAGAACGAGCTTTGGCTGGGGTTTTTGGGCTCTGGGGTGACGGAGTGACTCGTTGGTGAGGTTGTGGTAACCTTACTTCTTTTAGACGCATGTGTGGTCTCGTCTTGGGAACTGTTTCTCTTACGTCCTTCCCACTTTTTGGTGTTCAATATATGCCTGATATATTCTTCAACCACGGCTTGGTATTTAAGCTTATCCACAGAATCTTTCCTATGCATAGTACACACCGCTTTCTACATAGGAATCTTGCTGATGATGAAGATGACCTTACTGTACTTGCACTTTAAGATGGCACCGGAGGACTTACCCCTTTTTGGTGGTTTGCGATTACTTTGGCTGTTGACTTTGTCTACTTTGCCGCCGGATGAAATGTAACAGAATTGTTGTCCGTTTTTACCCAGGACTACCGAGAGATCGACTATGGTTTCTTGACTCGAAGCCAGTAGTTCGCCCTAGGATAACGTAGCCATTAAGCCAGAAATAGGCCTCATCTGGACAAAATTTTCGCTGAAAACAGTGGATCTTCTTGAAGCTTTTCAAGAGCTCAACGACTGAAACGGTAACAATTCGGAATGTCGGCCGGTCTCAGTTTTTACACGAATTTAATTCTGAAAGCTCTGAAACCTAAGATCCTTATGTAAAATACGCCACGTTGTTGAGAACGGGGCCGAATCGATTGATCACGGTCATCGTGTACACCCTCCGCTGCGGACGCTGTAGATCCTTCACTTTCAAATTGGGTTTCAAACTTTTGCGCTAAGCATTCAAAACACATTCCTCGTGGAACGCTGATTTTCGTTATACAGGCGAATACTTTGTAGACGCTATGCTGGGCTAAGTCTTTCCATGATGAAATATTTAACTATACTGAACTAAAATTTCATGACACCGCGTGACCCCTCATGAAATCTCCCTCTAAAATGATCAGCTTTTATAACCAGCATATGGTTTCCACATATGACCATAATTTTGTTTTACCCAAAATACGGATGCGGATATCCTCATAGCTCATAGCCAGCCAAACCCTTGTGAGGAAGTTGAAGTCGCATAACCGGACTTGGATGGCTACGTTATCTTGAAGGCATGGACACCAGTATCGGGACCGGAGGATACTATCAATGATTTCCATGGCAACCATAGGCAAATTGCATTCACAATCTGATGCGAGGTCTCTCTTCAACGAGGGTTAAGTTAAGTTAGGATAAAGTGGCTGTTGGAAAGACCAAGCCACTTAGGCCTATTGGCCCATTGTGATGTCACGCCGATCTGTGATCCTCCTACTCATGGAACCAATTTGATCTTATGATCAAGCGTAGAAGACTGTTAACGTCTATACTCTTTAGATCGTTTACGAGTAAGTAATTGTAGAAGAAAGCTCATAAGTGGAGTTTTCTGCTTTGGGAGAGAGCTGGGCATGTACAGTGTAGGTGAAGGATTGTTTCTTCCTCCTCCTCGTCCATGCAGCTTCTGCAGAAATAATTTGTAAGGACGACCAGCCTTCTTGTATGCTTGCCTATAAGGCAGTGTCCAGTGATGACACCTATGATGAAGCTGAGATGTTCCCAATTTAGAAAGATCACACTCTTAGAGCGATTCAGGTTCAGATTCAGACACCTAAGGTCTGTGCTGTTATTAGCATCCAGCTTTAATATTAATTTGCACTTAGCGATTGGTATACCTATGCTACCCTTTCCCGATAGAATAGGTAGAGTAGTTTCAATTTTGGCGAGTTCATCGGCTCTACAGTTGCCTGGAATGTCTCTGCGGCCCGGCATCCAACAAAGGTGAAGGTTGACCTGCTCTGGCTTCTCCCTAAGAGATGATCGGCATTCAAAGGCGGCTCTAGAATTTAATGAGACTGAGGGCCTGACTATCCGAGAAGATGCGGATATCCTTTGCAGATATCACGTTTTCCTTCAGCCAGGACAGAGCTTCTTTGATCGCCAAAATTTCCGCCTGGAACACGCAACAGTAATTTGGAAGACGGAAGGAGAGGGTTAGGTTAACAAAACACCGCCAACAACCCTGCTTAGATCCATCTGTGCAGAAGTGCATTGACTTGTTCTCCATGAAAGCAACTTCCTCGTAGATGGATCTAGAGAGGAAGCTTACATGGAAGTTCTAGTCAAACCAAAGTTCAGGTATGGTGTAATCGATGTTCTCTGTGAGGATTCCGAGTATATTAAGAATATTAGCGTAGCCAAATAAATTATTTGTCCACTCTGTAGTCGCTTTAAGGCGAATAGCTGCGGTCGCAGCTAACTTGCCTGTTGAAAATATCGAGGGGTGTCAAGTGAAACAGAATATCCAATGCCGCGTAGGGAGTAGACCGTAGGGCTCCGCTTATGCATATACATGCTGTTCATTGGATTCTGTTTAGCTTGCTGTGTCTAAGGCCGTTCACTTGACAGCAACCCGGTAGATGAGTATTGGTCTTATAACCGAGATGAATAGCCAGTAGGTTATGCGGGGTTGAAGGCCCCATTTATTCCCAATGGCTTTTTTGCAAGAGAATGAAGCTACAGTAGCTGTCTTGGCACTTTCTTGAATGTTAGGTTCCCAGTTTAGTCTCCTGTCAAAAATGAGACCCAGATATTTTGCTGTTACTGAAAAGACTGAACTGGTACTGTTTACTGAGGGCGAGGCTAGGATTGGAAAGAGGACAAGATCAGTTTTATGGGGGTTTACTTCCAATCCACCGCGATCTGCCCAACTGCCCAGCAATCTGTAAAGATTTAACTGAATGGGTTCTTTAATGGTATTAAGATGCTTATCTGAGACGGCTATAGCAACGTCATCCGCATAGGCAGTCACCCTGCTACCACCCGCTTCCAGGTATATCAGCAGTTCATTTACTACTAAGTTCCAGAGAAGGGGAGAAAAGACACCGCCCTGCAGCGTACCTCTGCTGACATATTTTTTAGCAGAAGACGCAATCAGTTTGGAGTTGATTATCCTGTTATTTAGCATACGACCTCAAGTGAGTCATCTACCTGCAGAGTTGATAGTGCGGGTGTGATTGCGGATGCGCTGAAGTTCTTAAATGCACCTTCTATGTCTAGGAAAGCGGTCATTGTGTACTCTGTATATTGTAGGGATCGTTCGCTCCCGTTTCCGTCCGACTTTCCTTTACAGTAGGCATGTTGAGCCATTGACAAAAGCCTTAGATCAATTTCAGCTCGCATATGGATATCAATCAGTCGTTCTAGAGTTCTCAGAAGGAAAGATGATAGACTTATAGGTCTGTCCTCTGGGACAACATGAAAACATTTTTCGGTTTTGGGAATGAAAACTGCATTGACTTCTCAAGATCAGTTCTACACAGCTCTTCATGATATTCTCGTAGACAGGATAATATTTGAGGGCCTTTGTAGCTAGGCAAGTATTATACCGTTCGGACCAGCAGACTTGTATGCTTTGAAGCTATACAGGGTCCAAAGCAGATTATCTCATGTAATCAGAACATGAATTTTGGTTACGGTTGCAGTAGTCCTGTTTGTCTTGTCCTACTGGCCGCGAATAGGGAGTTGCCTGGAAAGTGAATGTCTTATAGCAGGTTGAGTGATTCATTTTAAGCCACCAACCAGACAGAACTTGCTGCAAAATGAAGAAAACATAGCCGCCGTAGCTGACGCAAGATTTGAAGCTGGACGCCTATGAACAACGCCGTGAGTTCGCTAATTGGGCGCTAGAAATGTTGGACGGAGATCCGGATTTTGGTCAAAAAATCATCTTCTCGAGCGAGGCCCATTTTTGGATCAGCGGCTATGTCAACAAGCAAAATTGCCTTTATTGGAGCGAAAATAATCCACAAGTGTTCGGCCAAATCATCAATGTATCAATGCATCCACAAAGATAGACTGTTTGGTGCGGTTTATGGCATGACCGCATCATCGGACTTTATTTATCTTTCAAGATGAGGAAGGAGACACCGTTACCGTCGATGGTCTCTGGTATAGAGCGGTGTTAGCCGACTTTCTCTGGTTAGCGTTCGACAATATCGATATATCCGAGCTGTCGTTCCAACAAGATGGCGCTACATGCCATACAAGCGACGCAACGCTCGAAGTTGTGAAGGAGAAATTTGGCGACTGGGTTATCGCACGGTGAGCGTTCATTAATTGGCCGCTGCGATCATGCGATTTGACACCAGTCGATTATTTTATCTGAGGCTATGTCAAGTTTTTAGTCTACGCTAACAAGCCAACCACTTTGGACGAGCTCGAAGCCAACATTTGATACGCTATTGCCGGAATAACGCCGCACATATTGGACCGAATCATCAAAAATTTGACTGACCACTTGAAGCACTGCCAGCGAAACCGAGGCGGCTAGTTTGAATGATGAGCTATTCCGCACAAAATGGCGTGAATGTATTGGGTCTATAGCTTAATTCGTGCGGTTTGCTAAGAGATGGCGTAACTTGTATTATTCCATTGAAACATGCGTTGGAAAGCTACTGTCATTGTACGTCATTTCAGTATATGTCATTCATTTGAAGTGTAAACAACAATAATTTTTTTTCACTCACTTTGGGCCTGAAAAAGTGTTTTTGCGGGGAGTTCTTCTTCATGAAGAAAACATGCGCTAGCTGAGCGAACGTGCCAAAAGTGGTTTGCACGATTTAAAAGTGGTGATTTTGGCTTGGAAGACGATGAACGTCCTGGGCAGCCAAAAAGTTTGAAGACAAAGAATTGGAAGCATTACTCTATGAAGATTGTTGCCAAACACAAGAAGAGCTCGCAGAATCTTTGGGTGTCACTCAAGCAGCCATTTCAAAACGTTTAAAAGCAGCTGGATATATTCAAAAGCAAGGAAATTGGGTTCCACATGAACTCAAGCCGAGAGACGTCGAAAGGCGGTTTTGCATGTCCGAAATGCTGCTGGAACGCCACAAAAGGAAGTCATTTTTGCACCGGATTGTTACTGGTGATGAAAAATGGATCCATTACGACAACCCCAAGCGCAAAAAATCATATGTGAAACCCGGCCAACCAGCCAAATCAACGGCAAAGCCGAATATCCATGGCGTGAAGGTGTGTTTGGTGGGATCAGATGGGTGTGCTGTATTATGAGCTGCTAAAACCGGGTGAAACCATCAATGGACAATGCTACCAAACACAATTAATCCGTTTGAAGAGAGCAGTGGCCGAAAAACGCCCGGAATATGCGACCAGACACGAGGCAATAATTTTCCATCGTGACAACGCTCGGCCCCACGTTGCTATTCCGGTTAAGAACTATTTGGAAAACAGTGGATGGGAAGTCTTACCCCAACCGCCTTATAGCCCAGACCTTGCCCCTTCTGACTACCATTTGTTCCGGTCGATGCAGAACGCCCTCACTGAAATACGATTCACATCAGAGCAGAATATCAAAAATTGGCTTGATTCATTCTTGGCTGCCAAGCCGGCGCAGTTCTTTTGGGATGGGGTCCACAATGGGCAATACTTTGAATAATACTATTGTACATGTTTTTCTTAAATAAACGTCAATAGCTTCAAAATAATTTCATTTAAATTTTTTTTCCTATCGGCCTTATCTGGTCACCCTATGTTATCTGCGAAATATGAATGAGTAAGAGCGTGCTCGTAAATGGAATCGTATTCCATTTTTAGGCGACTTTAAGGGCTTTTAGCTACTCAACATTGCGTAGAAAATCCTTCCACTATATTGTGTCAACGACTAAATCTCTTTCTCAAGAACCCGCTACCTTTTTCTCAGTGCGGTGTTAAGGCCATAAAGTCTGGGAAAGAATAAGCTAAAACCAGGGCAAAGAATTTCAAACTGGTAAACGTAGGGCTAAAACCACAAGACGGTGAATTTAAGGATAAGGGGCGTATTTTAAGACCAGGAACTCAAGGCCGTATACGAGTAGGACAAGGACTAGAGTCAAGGGCTTGTATGTCGAGATGGTGAAATTAGTGCTAGAGTTCCAAAGCATTTATTATATTTGAATTTCAAGACTAAAATTCTAGGTTTAGAGCCGTAATGCTGTAGACCTAGGGCTACCAATCCAAGGCAGATAACCTGATGCTTAAATCTCAAGTTCGTGCGGCTAGTGCAACTAGTAAAACTTATAACTTAAATTGGAAGACCGTGAATTCAGAGCCAAAATTTGTTGAGTGTAGGTCCGGAGACAAATTCGATGGCCACAATTTTAAAGGTGTGAATAGGTTTATAAGTGTAAGCCTCTTAATTTAAGGATACCCACTGTTGTGCTTGTCAGAAGTGTCCTTGGATAGATAGAATATCGTAAGCGAGTAAAAAGCATGGTTTTGGCCTAGAAATTCTTGGAGCTAAGAGTGGCAACACGTTCCAGAATGATCTCGCTTAAGATTGCACGTTCAATTCGAAAGGTATCCCAACTAGAAGGATGTATGCAGCTGTAAGTGATGGTTGCGAGGTCACGCTAAATGGAGAAAAGTTTTGATTGACGCTAAGGTCTACTACGGGCTGTAATGTTACCCGTGTTTAGGAAAGAGTAGGCTCTCTTACATTGCTTTAACCAAAATGACTTTGAAATGGGAAACACAGTATTTTTTAAAGGCAAGATACAGATTTTCGGTTGCAAAACTTTTGAGATGACTTCCCGGGGTCTAATCATCATTTTTTCATTACGATTTTTGTCTGAAGCTAGCTCTAACATCAAATTTAGACTTCTAGACCTCAGAATCGGCACCGGATAATTTATCCGAGAAGCTCTCTGACTTTTCTTTTTGCATCAGGAATATCAGGAACACTTCCAGCTATGATCAACTTGAAACCAATGCAATGCTTAGCGCCTATGTAGGCCCTGAGTACAATTCCCGGTAGAATAGAAAAAAACCTGCTAACGTATGATTCGAGTATCTATAAATTCGTCATCGAAACATTTCCTCCTCCCACTCATCTGCCACTAAAAATCAATAAAGTCTTACCTGCAATGGACCACCCGAATCGCCCTGGCACGAATCCTGTCCACCGGTCTCATAGCCAGCACACAGAAATATATCCGGGATGAATTCCTGTCGTCCGGCTCTCAGAAACATCGACTTGCATCGGTCATTGCTAACAATCGGCACAGTTACCTACAACAAATAAATCACTCAATCCTCTCCACTCCGACGCTAGAATAATCAAATGCAACTACTCACCTCCTGCAGCACCGATGGCAATGTGCCACCCTCACTCAATCGACCCCATCCAGTCACTGTGGCATTCATTCCAATCAGCAAACTATCTGTCGACGGCAGACAAATCGGACTGACATGTGCCGCAAATTCCAGAGGTTGCTCCAATTTCACAAGAGCCAAATCGTATTCGTACGTAAAGAAGTTATACTTGGGATGGACGACTTTTTTCGCAACGCCACGCTCAATATATGGAAGCTGCTCCTGGACATGAGAGAAATCATATTCCCCAACTCGGATGCGGATCTGTGATGTGAGAAGACTATTCCAAGATTTACGGTTAAGTGGGATCATTCAAAGCCAAATTTGGATAACTTACTCGTCAACACAATGACCAGCTGTTGCGATCCAATTCTCGTTAATCAGCGCACCACCGCAACGATGGGTACTGGAGAAGCCAAAGAAGGATGTACGTCGGACTGATACTTGCCAAGGCCATCGACCGAATGGTGCATTCTTGCCACCAACAATGCGGGTTTCCGGTCGCGTTAATGACGGAGTGCCACACTCTGTGGGATATTATGGTAAATCATGTCAACGACCGTGTTAAGGTGTTAAAGCGTCCAAAATGGACATTACGATTGCACTTACCGCCTCGGGCAGCTGAGATGGTCTTGATTGGTGTCTCGTTGGTGACGTGGTCTAGGATTTCATTCGATTCGATTGTGGTCAGGTTAAGCGGTGGTGGGGTTTGACGGACGGGAGTTAGAGCATTTAATGGAGTTGTTGGATGCTTGGTTGGAGGTTTACTTGGGGGTTTCGTTGGTTTGTTGGTTGACGATGAGATGTATGGGGAATAGGATGTCGATGGTGAGGGATAGTAGGTTGGGGGAGTGTAATGTGTTGATGGACTGTAGTAAGTGGATGATAACGGCTGATAGGTGGTAGTGGTGGTGCTTGGTGTGGATGTACTCAAACTCGAACTGCTTGAGAAAGGTGAGTAGGGCTGGGTTGTTGGATACGGTTTCGTTGGCTTACTGCCGCCCATCGTCTGAAATGAAAGAATTTTGAATGAAAGCTGACTCTAATGAAACGGACGTGAAGTCTTACCTGTGGCTTTGTCTTGGTTGGAGTATTCCCTGATGTGATAATAGGCCTTCGAGTTGAATATGGGGCGTATGGCGCTTGTGTTACGATTGGCTTCTTCGATGGTTTCAATGGCTTCGATGGTTTTTCCCACACCGGAGGCCGTGGTTTCGTAATAAAGTTCGGCTCGGTTGTCATGTGCCATTGCAGAGTCTGTGGCGATGTATTCCATAAACCTGCCGATCCACAAATAGAGTAATTACAAGTGCCCTCGATAATTGAGCAATAAACGTCGTGTACTTACTCGATGGAACACTGGCAGATGTTTGCATATCACCTAATGAAATTGTAAGACTAGGATTCTTGGTTGTTGACACAGCCATTGACAACGACGATGAAGGTGAGGATGACGATGATAATGACGATGGTGGAATTGGCCTCTGTTGCTGTTGCTGCGGTTGATAGTAATTACTACTGCCATGATGATGAGTTATGGCAGTCTGATGATGTGGTCCCGATGGTCTGATTACTATTGTACCAGCTCCATGCGGCCGTTCGAACGTTGTCATTCCACTGCAATATAAAATCGATTAAACCAATTAACTCACATCGAACGTGGGGAGACGGAACCCTTAAGACTTGACTTCAACGAGAAACCGGAAACTTACCTAATACTCGACGGTGGTCTAGGTTTATGACTTGATGATGAAGGCAGGTAACCCGATGACGATAACGATGGCGGTGGTCGTGTAAAGGAAAACGTCTGTGGCAGGACAACATTTTGAGTTAAATTATGGGAACAACATGAGCCGAACATGAACGAATCCACACACATGCCGACATGTTGTCCTTCCGATTTGATGCATTCCCAAACGAACATGCACGTGCCATCGATGCTACCGATCGAACATGGTTTCGGGCTGATTTTGAAATTTTGACTACGATGATGTAAGGGAGCTGCTGATGAGGTTAATAATTGTGCAGGTGCGGGTAAATGATCATAACTATTATCGCTAATACTATCGAAACTATTGCTAATTGTATCACTTAGACTATCGCTGTAGCGTAGGCGGCTGTTACTTCGACTGCCGATGCTAATGAAATCGCTTGCACGTCGCTGCTGGTGGCCTGCCACACCACTATATGCGGCCTCTGCCGCCAGTGGCACTGCAATTAGGCAATTTGTTAGTGTTAATACTATTTGGTAATAAAGCAATATGACTGGAGCGGTGACTAGCCATCTACTCCACATTGTGGAGAAGATATGATTTCCTGCAAAGAGAAAAATAAAAATCGAATATTAATTGAACGTCGGCCATGGTATAGGGATAATTGTTTGCAAGGATTCCTTTTTCAATTTTATTCAAACCGAGGCTTGCCTCATAATGTGCACATATGGCCATCAAACTGATCTTTTTCAAAGCGATGCTCTCCATATCTTCTCTTCGCCAGACACCCACCTGTAGGCCTTCTTAAAATTCAGATTTTTGGGCTTTAACATGCGATGAAGCAAAATTCAAAGTTAATCTTTACGTCACCACGAAATACGAATTCATTTTGAGACACCACAATCGGCTATTAAAAATGGTTCCTTCTTCGTGATTCTCATGGTTTCGTGAGGGTGTCTGCTATACACACAAATCGCATTTTTCATGTTTTAGGCTAGGAATTTGCGGTAAATTATCAAAAACACAGTAAGGAATAAAGGATTTTCGACACAAACGATCTGACATTCGAAGAAAGGTCTCCTGAGTGGAGTCAAAGCCTTTAGGCGGCGAAAGGTAAACGATAGAACTAGGACGGAGATTTTCGGATTCCCACTCCAATTATTAGAATACTGTAAACGCCATGTGTGGCCGAGATTTAACACTGCTATAAAGCATACAAAGTATCCGTCAAGGATCTGTGATTCTTGTACGTGTAAAACTATAGTGACTGCTTGTTTATAGAGCGAAATTTACTGTCCAAGAAGTATTGGGCTATTGGCATATGAGCGAACATTTTAAGATAGCTGGCATCAAGACTGTTTTATCTAAAAAGGGTGACGCAAACTACGAATATTTCCACCATCCCCCCAAGAAAATCTATAAGCCAATGTCCCAATCATACCGTACAAATTGCTTTGATCGGAAACAAGAAGGAGTGCATAATTGCAACACCAGGTTCCCTCACAAAATAATCCACAAAGCAACCTGGCTAACTCCGGATGGCCAAACCGCCAACCAAATCGACCACGTCACTCGTCAAATATCCTGGATGTTAAAACATTCAGAGGGGCAAACCCAAACCAGATAATGGTCAGAGCAACCCGATTCAGAGCTCGACTGTCAAATGAAAGATAGCTGCGATGTTGGACACCTACGCACACCGAGAATAGCCAGAGACTACAGAGAGCGCCTGGACGAAAAACTCTCCAATATGCCATTGCCTACCACAGATGAATGTGTGCAAAAAAATAAGGCAACAGATGTGGCATACAGCAAAACGCTGCAACGCGTCACAAGAGCAGGGTGAGCTGAGTATAAGTCCAGCAGAAGGCAGGAGCAAAGACTACTGCGGAAAAAGAAAAAGAGAGAAAAGAGTCGCTGGCTCGGATGCCATCTGAGCTCTTCAAAGCCGGAGGCAACATTTTAACAAGGAGCATGTACCGGATACCCCTGCTCATAGTCGCTTATATGATCCTATCCAGTGTACAATGTGAACGTCAGAGTTCGTACTGCACTGAACATGTCGGCCAATACCAGTGCGGCTTCCGGCCCTGCAATTCGACATCAGATCAAATTTTCAAATTAAGACAGTTCCTGGAAAAGGCCAACGAGTTTCAAGTCGACAGTCTTCATCGAGGTCGAGGTCTTCATCGACCGCATATGATAGCATGCACTGCACTGAACTATATAACGCGATGGCCGAATTTGGGCGTGTCGCACAACACTGGGAAACTCGCGATGCGTCATGCAGTGTGGAAGTACAGAACGTTCCATGATTTTTAACGTAAACCACCTGTCATAAGACCATACATCCATAGGGGCAAGGATACGCCTTGCCATCGCTCTCCGTCAATCCTTTGATACCAAATTCGGAACTGTGTTGGAGGCACAAGTTCCACCCTTGATATGAGTCGAGGCCGACCTAAAACCTCTTACTGTTCTTAGGGTCACAGCACCCAGTACTTATTTGCTACTCTACAATGGGTTAGACCAAAGGAAAACCCGTACCCGCGATTTGGGTTTAAACCACAGCCACCATGACGCTCCCACAAGGGGGCCTACCTCTAACAAGTCAGGCCCGGACAGAAATCCGGGGGGCTCCTGACTCCCATGGTACCGTGATTTAAGTCCTGGTATGGACTACCGGTGGTCAAGACGCCAACAAGACCTATGACCGGCAACTTGTAACTGGTCAAATCGCAGCAACCATTCAGAGGCTGTTATCTGAAGATGTTTACGATAAGACCAGTAATATGCTCTGCCCCCGCTTTTTATTAGACAACGTCATTAATGGGCGAAGCCTTGAGAATTGGGCGGGGGAGAGTGTGGAAGTAAAATAGAACCATCGAATTACTCCAAATCTACGCTGGATTTTGGCAAGGAGACGCACTATCGTGTGACTTTTTCAATTTAGTACTTCAGCAGATGGTACGACGAAAGGTACTGTTTGCTCCAAGTTCATCCAGCTTCTGGGATACGCGGATGAATTTAATATAATCGCACGTTCCCAGCGTGCCGTAATTGAAGCCTTTACGACATTTGAAGAAGAGGCTAAATGCTATGCTGTTGACTAAAAACCGTTCCGGCGCACATCGCCTAGGTCAAAAGGTCACTATCGACAGCTAGAACTTTGAGGTAGTCAAGGAGTTACCCTATCTCGGAGCAAATGTTAACTCCTCAAACGACACCATGGTCTAGATTCGACGAAGAGTAACCCAAGGCAACCGCTGCTACTTCGGTCTGTCGAAACAACTTGGATCAAAACTCCTAACGCAAAGAGTCAAAATCATGCTCTACAAAGCGTCAATCTTGCTAGTCCAGCTTTCCTGCTTTATGGAGCCGAAAGTTGGACGATAAGTAAGACAGTAGAACAAGTTTTCGGCTCTTTTGAAAGAAAAATCCTTCGTTGAATATTTGCCCGGTCTGTGAGGAGGGCGTATGGAGAGTAAGACCCAACCGCAAACTCTATGAGCTGTACAAAGATGTGGACATGCTTTGGAAGGTAAAAATCCGTCGACTTCATTAGCTCGGCCAAATCGAGCGGTTGGACAATAATTCTTCAGCTAAGAGGGTCTTCGAATGCAAGCCACTAGGTTCGAGAAGAAAAAGAAGGCAATCGCTGATATAAGATAGCTTGATCTTTCCAACTGGAAGCAGCACGCCCGGCACTGCAATGGATAGAAGGCTACAGTTGTTCCAGCTTTGACCCTCTGAGGCTTGCCAGTCTGATAAGTAAGTAAGTACTCTACGAATAGTGGCAGAATGTAGGACGTGCTTTAAACGAAATTCACTGTCAGAACTAAGAATATTGAAAGACCTCTTCCAGTGACTGCATAGTAGCGATAAAGACGATTACTTTGCTGTCTATCTAACCAAAACGAAGCGACAGGAAATGGCCTGAATTCTCACTTTCAATATTTGACCTAAGACTGTATGATCCAGCTCAGCAAATCTAACCGCTAGATGATAGCTACTCGTTTGAGGTAGCAAAATTGGTGTCTGCATACGTCGGCTAGGCTTAATACCTTGAAACGAAAATGAAAAGCAGCCAATCTCTGGCATCCCAATGATGCTCTGTATGCTCTGTCTAATGTCATAGTCTTGCTTAGTTATACCGAAGCAATAACCGTATTGAGAGCGGATAAAGATATTCTACCCCTTTTAGAGGGAAAATTGTTGTACTGGCATGCTCTGAAAGGGAGGTTTAAAGACGAACTGTAGTGTTGAGATATATTAATCAAGTCAATTGTGAGTTGATGTAAGGAACCACCTTTGGGCCTGAGGGTTATTAGAAGTTGAGTGAATTTCAATACCCGGAACGTTTTGCAACGTTCTGAAAACTGCCGCATCCATCGGTGTGTGGCCTCCGTGACCTATCATCTTAAAGATTTCTGATTAAGAGATATGAATCAGCCGCATAAGTCTCTGCTTCTTCACCGACCAAATTGATTGCAATCAGTGTGATCTTGTTGTCATCTACCACTTCTCAGTAAATTAAGCGGGAAATGGCTAAAGAACAAGCTCTAATCGGAATAGCATAAGGACTTACACCAGTCGATGATTGAATCTGAAAACATGACAAGGTTTTGATGCAAAGATACTCCTCAATAAGACCAACATGTACGGGGCGGCTTAAGACGTTTGTGCATCAAGATTGCATGCTTTGATCGGTGATCGTATAAAAATATTTTTGTCACAGTTTTTGAAGCAGATAATTAAAATGATCCATCTACCAGGATTTGGCTCGCTAAACTTGCTAAGTGCAAAAGCTAAGCAAGATGATACAAGCACCACTTTCATCTCCTTTTGGTAAGGCCTCACTCTCAAGCGAATTATTTCACGCGAGATTGAATCAACGGTGGTTTCAACAGTCAGCATTGCTCCTTTTAAGAACTGCTGTCAGTGAAAATGGAGGGGTGGCTCAACTCTTAATGGGTCTACGACAGTTTTTATATTTTCAAACTGGGTTACTGTCAGTGCCTAGAATATCAAAAAAAAAAAAACAATTTCGAGCACTGTTAATGGTGGGAATGAGGCAAGCTCATCAATGATCGGAGGAAAGAATGCCTATTGAATGGAGCATCGTACCGTTTATTTGATCCATAAGTAAGCAGACTCTCTTAACCGCAGCAGTCATTAAGAAGACTGTAACATCGTATACAAGATGTAATATGCCGTATGGTGGAGAACCTGAATCCATTCGTTAACGATCTGATTTGGCTCTTCCAGTGCAGTTTTAAAAAGCCTAAATTGATCAAATGGTCAATAGCAGATTCTAGAAGCCCTGATCGGTACTCACCACCTCTAGATTGATTTAAAGGCCGCACATGGCAGTATTTACAGAAACGAGCTATACAGGGTCATTTCTGGTTTTGGCATCCTTCAAATCTGGTCAGATTGTACAGAATGACGGCGGGGAGGGTGATGCTCTGTTATGTGCCCTTTTTCAGGATCAAATCTAGGAAAATTGCACGTATTCACAAACCAACAAATAAGGCGTAATTTTCCTAAGACCTTGTTAGTTGAGATGATGACATTCACACCGCTGACAGAACGCTGCAAAGATCAAGTTAGTAAGTATTGAGGTAACAGCGGGAAAAATGTAGCCAAAAATAAAGCAGACAAAACACCGATGTATAGGACAGAATGTCATGATAGACGCTATAACTTTGAGGTAGTCAATTACATTGCGTCGAGGGCTTTTATAAGAGCAGATATCTTTGCAAGCTTTTCAGGAAAATGCAAACGCATAAGCGAATGAATATCTAGCCTACACAAACAGTCATCAACTTCGTCTCAGATAGACAAAAAAGTAGAGAGAAACCTTACGTCAAATGGCACTAGGAAGTATAGGGTCAGCCAACAAGAGGTATCATTTTAAATCAATAGAAAAGTGGAGTATTTTTACGAAAAGTGGCAATACTGTTATTTTAATCTAAAGTATAAACCATGAAGTTAGTTAAGGAATAGAAAATTGGCCAAATTTCTACCTCAGCTCTGCCTACAAATAGTAATCCTTTTGATGAAATTTTTCATCATGTTTTCGCCTAATTGCGGCTGTATTTCGCTAATAACAGCTCTGATATTTTCTTATAATGCACGAATCATTGATGGAGCATTGGTGTAGACTTTATCTTTTACATAGCCTCAAAGGAAAATGCTAATCGTGTTAAATAGCACGATCTCGGCGGCGAATTAAGGAATCAATTTCGAAAAAAATTTGTCACGCAATACAGTCATTTTTGCACCAGCTGCGTGGAATGTGGCACCGCCCTGCTAAAAATAAACGTCGTCCACCTTGGTATCATCAATTCCAGGCAAAAAAAAAGTCAGTTCGGCAACGCAATCCCTTCACTGAAATGATATGACCCAATGACACCGCTACCCCAAAAACCGCACCGAACTGTCACTCGTTGAAGAGGATGTCCACTATTTCTCTTAGGTTTCCGGATGGAAGTCTCATGACTCTATGACGCTCGATAGAACATAATGTTCTTCCCATTACAAGTTTGAAATTAATTGAAACCATTGATATTGAAGTTCCCTTTGTTAATGGTATTTGATTGAAAATTTCTTGTACTTATTTTCCTGGTGGGGCAGGTTAGGTTATGTTAAAACAGGGGTATAATGGATATGCCATCACACAGACACCAGGCACCAAAACAGGCCCATCACGATCCATATCGGACCACTTGAATTTATCTTCAAATGGCAGAAACCTAAACAATCTCCCTGGTGAAACATCCAATTTTATTGCAAAAACCAAGAAGACCTTTGAAGCTAGTGCCGTCTATTCCTTCTAGCTTTTCGAAAAAGTGCTTCCCTAAAAAATTTTCTTCGACTAAGCGATATTGTCTTGTATTCACCCAGTATGTGTGTTATTTCCTCAACAGCTTACAGATCACCGCAGAATCTGCAAATATCCGTATCTGACAATTTGAGTATCTTTGCGTGTTTCCGTAGGAGACAGTATCCTGCCTGGATTCCTATTACTGTCCTAGGCTTATCTCTGTTTAATTTTGATAACTTCCTAGATCCTTGGCCATCAAAAAGTGGCCAGAGAGCCTTGGATACCCTGTGTCCTTCAAGACTTGACCACCTTAGGTTGGAGGTCTTTCTGATTTTTTCCCTCAATAGTGCCCCTTACTATGCAAAGGGGTAGTTTGCTGCTACCAACCTCACTATTATCGAGTAGCCCTTCTTTTCTTGCAAGCTCATCCGGTTGTTCATTTCCTTTTATACTGCAGTGACCTGACACCCAGCACAGTCTCACCCGGTTCTGACTGCATAGTGCCTTGAGCACTGTGCTACAGCCCCTGACTGTATCAGAATTGATGTTGGTCTATTTCATTGCATTTCGTGGGGCGATATTTCTTTCAGCTACCGATCTCATCTGCATTAGTTCAGCCGCCCTGAGGACAGCCAGCACCTCTGATTGGATAATGCATCCGGTAATCTTATAGACACTCTTAGTTCTCTGGATCTTCTGAGAAGATACCAGAACCTGTTCCTTTCTCTGTTTTCGAACCATCAATCTCATTTCACCTGATATTGCGTTTTTTTGCCAGTCCTCCCTCTACGGATATATTATATCATACGGAATGTCGAAATCGACAAAGGAAGGAATTTCATGCAGTAGCTCCGCTAGGACCGTGCCGGATCTAGTTCCTGCAGAAACGGTCACAAGATGTGCATCATATGTTCTTTCACATTTCATTCTCCAAGTGATAAAGCTAAGAAACTCTTGCAGATTCAAATGGAGATACGAGAAGTGACTTCTATCTCGAAGAATTCAACAAAATGAAGGTTTCAGTAAAATATGCAATTGCAAATTTTAGAAACAAGTCCCGGAACGAAGGGTAGCAAAGCATTCTGGAATATTAATAACGTAGTAAAGAAAAAGCACACTCACATTCTTCCACTTAAGTTGAGTGTTGACAGTTCAACAATACGGCAGCTACCGCACCAGCAATCAACTTCTGTAATAATCATTCGATTGGTAGTAATGTCACCCCAGTCACACACATTGAATCTTCCGTCGAACAATCAGTAAACTTCGTTAATTCACACTCCTTGTTCAGTAATATCAATCTAATATCCTTAAATGAATTGAAGGATATTATACGAACTTTGAAAAAATCGGTGCTTTAAGAACCATCCAGGTTTTGCTCTTAAGAAATTTACGGATATATCCAATTGGAAAGCTACTACGAGTAAGATAATTCCAATTTTTAAACCTAGAAAAGCTCCTAATTTGTCCTGTAGTCACAGGCCAATTAGTCCGCAAAGTTCTCCTTGTAAGTGCCTAGAAAAAATCATAAAGAACAGAATTGTACGAGTATCCTTCGTCGACAATAATGCAATTTTGCCTTCAGAGCAACTTGGATTTAGGCCTTTTCATAGCACCAAATGCATCGTATCAGAAAATATATTAAGACGAATTTTTCAGATGGTAAAAAGACTAGCAATGTAATTTTGGGGATAGAAAAAGCGTTCGATACTGTTTGATACATAAGCTACTGAGTTGTATCTTGTTAGAACTATTAAGTCATTCCATCAAGCAAAACCTCTCATACAATCAATTGGTTAATGCAGGAGTTCCACAAGGATCTGTTCTTGGTCCAGTCCTCTTTAAAATACTCGTATACACCTCTGATTTCCCCAAATTGATAAACTGAAACATTCTTCAGGTCCAATTGGTTCCAACGTTGAAACTAACCTGCAATCTGGCTTAAATGCTGTCGAAGTATATTGTAGGAATTGGAAAATTAACATTAATGCTTCCAAGGCTCAAGCTATCTTTTTTACTTGTAAAAGACAAGCTTGCTTACTTCCAAGCAACAACCTCTTTATTAACGGTGATCAAATTGAGTGGAAATCGAATGCAAAGTATCTTGGCATACACTTGGATCAGCGCTTAAAATTCAATCTTCATGCTCAAGAAGTAATCAAAAGAGTTAATGTCACAATTAGTGTGCTCTACCCATTTATAGGCAGGAATACATAGTTGAACGACGCCAACAAGTTATTAATTTTTAAAGCTATTTTCCAAGCTATTATATTCTATGGATCTCCTGTCTGGGATATGTGTGCAAAAACTCATCTGCGCAGACTTCAAATAACACAAAATAGATTGCTATAAGCGATACTTAATCTGGCCTAGTTTTTCTCAACAGAGCAACTATTTAAAGTGGCTGACATATTATACTACCCTCAATAGAACAGCTCTTGCAATGAGTTGATTTCAAACTTCGCTTCATAATGAGAAATCACAGGTACTTACTTCAAATACCTGTGCGAGAAGGCACTTGATTATGACCAAACGCAGGACGAACTTTACGAAATGTTTCCATGATATTGTCACCGTTTTTGTAGTGAATTTTCACTATTTCAACATGTTGCGCGAGCGTGTATCGATTCACATTTAATAACCTCCTGGCTTTTACTTATCAAAAGTCATCGGAATGATAGTCGAGTGTTGACAGTTCAACAATGGGGCGTAATTTTAAATGACACCTCTTGTTGGATGACCCTCTATAAGGGGTCCTTGCAATTTTGGAGTTGTAAGCACTAGGCTGAAAACTGCGCTAACTGGGGAGGTTTTCTGGTTGAATACCGGATCCGTGTCAGACTATTGAGCCATCAAAGTTATATATAGGCTATAATATTTCAGTTAGTTCTTGCTTCACAAAAGCAATGTATTCCAGACGGCATCACTGATGAAAATATGTCTCGTTGGAGACTAGTCTAAAGCCCACAACAACTACAGATGGCTAAGGTCTTATTCTTCTAAATCGTTCTGCCCATAATTGTGATGTTTGTCGTGCTGAATGTTTCTACAATCACAGTCGGATGAAGGATAAATCTCGGTATAGTGAGATGAGCTCTTCGCACCAGGACGGTGTGGGATGCTATTAAGAATTGGCTCATGTGGGAAGAGTGTAGGATAATAGACGCGAAACAATATGATTGTAAAAGGTCTTCAATCTTATTCAATGATTCTTCTTGAATACCACCTCGATCTAAAAGTTTCCGTAAATCTGTTGTTGGTATTCCCTCTAAATCTTAGCGTCATAGCTTGACATTTGCAAAAGTTACGTAGCCAAGAGTACATCTATCTCTGTGTGTGTTGGCGATTTTTTACAATTTTAGAAATGGATTTAAATTTGCAACAACGAACTTGTACGAGTAGGTGCGCGAACGTTGGAAATGTTGGAAAAGTGTTTCGGCAACGATTCTCTAAAGAAAACGGTCGTTTACCAGTGGCACGAGCGGTTCAAAAGTGGTCGTGAGTCAATCGAAGATGATGAACGCAGTGGCAGACCATCGACATCGAAAACCGACGAAAACATTGATGAAGTACGAGCAAAAGAAATGCTGATCAATAGCCGCAAATTAACCATCAGAGAGATAGAGGAGGACTTGAACACTGCCTATGGATCCGTCCAAGATATTTTGGTTAATGATTTGGGTTTCCGTCGTGTAGCAGACCTCAATTTCATGCAAAAAAGAGACCGTGTTGACGTCGCAAAAGAGATGATTTGCGAGGCTGAATCTGATCCCACATTTATCAAAAGGATCATTACTGGAGACGAGACGTGGGCTTATGAGTACGGCAGGCAATCCAGACATCAGACAAGTGAATGGCGCTCACCAAATGAGCCGAGATCACAAAAATCACGTCGTTTTCAGTCAAAAAAAAAGGCAATGCTCACGGTTTTCATGGATTACAACGGTGTAGTGCATCATGAATTTTAGCCAGAAGGCCAGACAGTAAACAAAGAGTATGACGAGTATTTGGGCGTTATGAGACGTTTGCGTGAACCAATTCGCCGAAAGAGACCAGAATTGTGGGCAGAAAACTCGTGGATTTTGCACCATGATAACGCACCGTCGCACAGAGCCACCGAATTCACCTGATTTGGCTTGGCTCCCTGTGACTTCTTTCTGTTCAATCGAGTTCAAAAACCACTACCACTACGGGGAACGCGTTTCAGCAGCCGAGAGGAAGTAATGGAAAAATCGCAGGAACCACTGATGGACATACCGAAAACCGAATATAAAAAAAATATTTCGAGGATTGGATCAAGCGCTGGCACAAGTGTGTTGCAGTCGATGCGGATTACTCTGAAGGGGCCAATGTAGATTTAGATGAATACGAGTAAACGCGCATGTTTAATTTTGTTGCGGTAAAATTTACCACAAAAAGCTGGACTCTTTTTCCTTGAAACCTTCGCTTCACTCCTTCGAACCTTTCCCTTTGTAACAGTTGTTCATCCAAAATTCTGAAAGAGTGATGGGCAGCCATGGGCGTATCAGCCATCGGTGCACTTTCTCAACACCTTGGAAGGACAACATAAATAGGTACGACGGACGGTCAAAAAAAAAAAAATATATATAAAACTCGAGGAAGAACCCCGCAGAGCAGACGGACGCTTTGCTACAAGAACGCAAGGAAAGCGCTATAGGTTTTGGTTTTTGTGCAAGGGTCCAACACGAAATAGCCGACCCTTGTCCCAAATGTTGTTTTGTCTCCGCCAATGGGTAGTCTCCAGCCTTAAGTAGAGCTAAGGCATCCGTTCTATCCTTCCAGCTCCTAACCCCTTCACCTTTTGACCCGCCTTGTCTGTTATGTCCGTTGTTGCTTTGGAGGAACGTATTTGCGAAAGGTACCTGTGGATTCTTCCAATCCCGGACGTCTGCCTTTACGCTCCTCGGAAGTGACAACCAGTAGGTCCACACGGGAAAGACAGAGTCAGGCGGATGGCCTGGAACACTCTGAACATATGGCGGACGGCCATATTATTTGGACTATACACCTAGAGTCAGATGGGCGGTCTGGAACCCTCTGTGTAAATGAAACATCTACAACCCGCACACGTTGCCTAGAGCCAGGCGGACTGCCTGCAACTCTCTGCAACACACACCGCACAACACACCGCACAACACACCCATAAAAACAAAAAAAAACAAACCCGGCAAACGAAACAGAAGACAGAAACAAAAAAAAAAAACGAACAACGTTGGGACGTTATCTGACATTCCCTTTTCTTCTCTCCAAAATTTCCACGGAAGCCCACCGGGTACACCTTTCATTAGGGAATTTAATTCGGGAAAAGTTTCCTTCTTCCTCCATCACTTTTCAAAAGTTTAACCTAAGATCCCTAGATCCTGATTTAGTTCCCCTTTCTTTCTTTCTTTGTCACTTTGACTTACTTCAGGGATCAAATTCGGGGAAAGAAGGGGTTATTTGAACCCAAGACAACTCAGGGGAAATGTTCACTCAGACCAAAGGAAATGCCTAGAATTCGGAAATTTCCCCGAGGATCTGGGTAGTCAAAGTGGCACACTTGAGTGTATGAAAGAGCGGTCTAGCGGTGCCCCAAGCCATGGTTACACGCTCCAGCTAGTTAGCGGAGCGCTGTACACATATACCAGACATTGGGCCCGCTAACCGAGTAGATGTAACGCACGAATGTGCGGGTGAGTGACCAATGCTCTGCGTGGACATACGTCGAATCAGGGCAGCCACTTCTTGGTTGACCGCAACGCTGTCAGATCTAGGTCCTAGTGACAAAGAAAGGAAGTAAAGAAAGGAAAATTTAAACAACAAAATAAAAAAAAAAACATTTAAGTGCAAAGTCAAAGGAAAACAGGACAGGATCAGGGAACCATAGGGAGAACTGGGAAGACGAGGAAAGGAGGATACCACGCAAAGCTAAGTATTGTGTAGTAACAGTGTATAGTGAGATCCCGGTAGGCTTTCGCCAACGTTCGAAAAAAAAGTCCGATCAATAAAGTACCCGTTATCACGTGACTTTCGACTTTTGTTCTGTTTTTCCATCGTTTTAAGGTTTCGCAATTCCTTCCTAAAAAGATTGCGTGGCGCCTACGGACACATTTGTATATTTTTATTTTTTTGAGATCTGTGACTCTCGTATATTTTTATTTCCGTTTTTTTTAACCATAAACCCACCCCCAGCTGAGCAGCCGAAAGTGGCAGCACTCAACCTGCTGCCTGTTGCAAATTTCCCTTTTTTGGTTTTTTTTCGTTGTTGGCGTTGCAGTCCGCCATTACCGAAATAACCATTACCTGTGTGGTTCGCGATCGCTATGTTGCTTTTGTTTTTGAAATTTGATTCCTGTCGGCAGACCGGCTACTGAATATAGTGGTTATTAAAAATTGCAACAACTGCGGTAAAATAAAGTTGCAACAATTTTCTGAATACATTCCGGGATCAAGGTGGTAACTCATTGATGTTATGCTTATCTACGAGTATACAGAACGAGTATACAAACTGTTCTACTTAGGACCTAATCTGAAGAAATATCATTCCATCCATCTCTAGTACATCTACCTGCCGCTTTTGGGTGTCGGTCGGTAAGCTTAACATTGTTTACCTGCAAAGTGATACTGCTTTCATCAGCTCCAAGACTATCTCCAGAATATGGCGTTTCAATGACATCACTTCCTATTTCGATGTTGTTATCATTTCTCGTAAGACATTGCAATATTGAGCACCGAGTTGATTGTCATTTTTGAACTTGAACCGTTTTTATTCAGATGATGGCACAATTCGGCAAATAGTTCATCTAATCTAACATTTGAACCCTTTTTTTCTGTTTAAAATATTGGGTCTACAAGTAAGTTTCCAGCGTTTTTTTTCCAAAATTTGAAGTTTTATTATGAAAACATAGTTACAAAGCTTTATTCAAAGTATCGTCCATCGGAAGCTACAACTTTCCCCCATCTTTCTGGCAATTTATGAATTCCGGACCAAAAAAATTTCTCGTCTTTCGAGCCCAAGAACGTATCGAGCCAATTTTTGATTTCCTCTACTGAGCTGAAGCGTATTCCCGTAAGAGCGTTCTGCATCGAACGAAACAAGTGGTATTCAGAGGGTGTCAAGTCTGGACTGTAAGGCGGGTGAGGCAGAATTTCCCATCCACTATTTTCCAAATAGTTTTTCACCGAAACCGCAACATGTGGCCGAGCGTTGTCGTGATGAAAAATGACGGACTCATGCCTGGTCTTATATTCTGGCCGTTTTTCTTTTAATACCCGCTTCAAGCGAATTAGTTGGTTTCGATATAATGGTCCTGTGATGGTTTCACCACTCGGAAGCAGTTCGTAGTATACGACACCCTTTTGACCCCACCATATGCAGAGCATGACCTTATTCACGTGAATATTTCGTTTCGGCGTCGATTGGGCGGGCTCGCCGGGCTTTGTATACGATTTTCTGCGTTTAGGATTATCATAATAAATCCATTTCTCATGACCAGTAACATTTCGGACATGCAAAATCGCCGTTCGACGTCTCTTGGCTTCAATTCGTACGGCACCCAGTTTCCAACCTTTTGAATGAATCCCAGTGCTTTTAGGCGCAGGGAAACGGCTTGTTTTGTGACGCCCAAAGATGCAGCAAGTTCTTCTTGAATCTGACATGGATCCTCATCCAGTAAAGCGTCCAATTCCTCGTCTTCAAAAGTTTTCAGCTTTCCGGGGCGATCTTTGTCTTCAACTCCAAAATCACCACTTCTGAACCGTTTGAACCACTCGCGGCACGTCGATTCACCAATACATTCCGCCCCATAAGTTTCCGAAAGCAAACGATAGGCCTCAGTCGCACTTTTCTTCATATTAAAGAATAAAAGCAGCGCTTCCCGCAAATGACGCTTATTTGGCTGGAAACTTGCCATGATTTTGCTCGATAAAATGTACGACACCGATAGAACTGCTCAAATATAACGCTGCAAAGTTGTTGACAGATACAAAACCTACAAATAAAACACATGGAGTCTGACATTTCTGCCCGGGATCCACTGGTGGCGCCATCTCTGACAAACGCTGGAAATTTACTTGTAGACCCAATATTTTCCAAAGATCGCCAGCTATCTTCGTCAACTTTGATTTTATTTCGACGAAATGAATGGCCCTTATGGTAGCCTGGCTGTAAAGCAAAAATGGCAATGTTCACATAGAAGTTTGCCCTTAAATTTTTGCCATCCTTAAGCTATCCTCACTTCTTAAATTAATGGGCTCCAGCCTACTTAATTACGGACATACATGTAGCTTCCGGTTTGACTAAACTTGCTGGCTTCTGTAACTGAAGTCTTCCATTCCATGGCTTGACCCGAAGACCCGCCTGATTGAAGTGCTGTTCTTTTTTTATAATTTCCGTGGGCTCAAGGGATTCCAGTACCCTTGAAATGCTTGCACGCAGCGCGAGCAAAGGCAAACCAGGGAGGAAAGAAAGAGAGGTACCGATGCACGTTGGTTTTAAATGTTTGAAGGGTAGTTTGATTTTGGTGTGAGCGAGGACTAGGTTTGAATTGATTTTTCGTAGCATACATGAGATTGGTTCGTTCGCTCCATAGGAAGTGTGGTGGGTTGCTACATAGAAGGGACGAGGGGTACGTAGATTTCGAGGGTTGGATTAATAAAATAGAGTTGTGAAGGGATGGGCATTCAACGTGACCTAAAAGGAGTCGATGAATGAAGAGAAAATCGGCTACATATCTGCATTCCTCAAGGAACACAGTTTTGGTAGAGGGGGGCAGAATAAAAGACATACCTCGAGGAGCAAATCGAAGAAAAACCGCGCTGGATGCCTTCGATTCTCGAGGTATGAACACGATGATATGGGGACCACACTTGACTGGCGTACTCTAGGAGGCGGCGAACAAAGGTTATATAGACGGGCCTGGTCACGTATGGGTAGGTGAATTCTTTGGATCACCGTTTTACAAAACCTAGTGCAGAGTTGACTTTAAAGATTATCTCATCCACGGAAGTTAAGCCCCCTATCACACAAAATGCCGAGGTCGCGATGAGATTGAACGGAGGAGATAGGTTGGTTGTGGAGAAGGTAGAGTCGGCTAGGAGGTTGGTGCCGTTTCTGTGAAAAGGTGATGGATTAGCATTTCGAGATATTAAGTTCCAAAAAAATTTTGTGGCACCAGGTCGAAAAACTACCAAGGTCTTGTTGAAGGAGGAAGGTGTCATGGGGTGAGGAAAATGATTTTGAAAAATTTAGTATCTATCGAGATCATTTATGTTTGATAAAAAAGAAGAAGACCAAGATGGCTGCCTTGTGGAATTCCAGAGGTCGCCAAATATTGAGCCGTATGGGCCGATCTAAAACGAACGGTTTGCCAGGTAAGAGGATATGAATTTTAACAGTATGGGTTCAAAGCCGAGGGCAGACAATTTGAAGAGTATTAATCGATGAGAGATTTTATCGAAGGCCTTGCTAAAATCGGTTGCCACTACATCTACTTCGTTGACATTCTCTAGGGCAGAGAGGGCAAAGGATATGAATTCAACGAGATTTGTGGTGGTGGACCTACCCTTCCGGTAGCCATGTTGTGGCCATAAGTGATTTGCATGGCTTAGAGCTTCATACAAAATACTTTCAAAGAGTTTGGGTATATGAGAGAGTTTAGCGATTGGACGATAGTTGCTTATTTCATTCGCCGATCCTTTTTTGTGAATCGGGGTTATGAAGGAGATTTTCCAAGCCTGAGAATATTCTCCTTGTAAAAGAGATGTACGAAAGAGATTAGAAAGGCCAAGGGAAAGAGAGATGGAACATTTGTTTAAGAAATATGGCAGGGAGGCCATCTGGGCCTGTTGTGAATTTGTCATTAAGTTGTAACTTATATTCGATATAAGACGGGTCCAAGATGTGAGAGAGAAGTGGGCCATTGGAGAAGTTCGGTTGGTAATTAAAATAAGACTAGCTAAGGAGTCGTTAGTGAAGTGAGTGGATCGGTTTATGACTTGTTGTTGAAGGAGAGGGAAGGAGGGTAGCCATCGGACTTTCTTTTGTAATTAACAAATTTTAAAAATGACTTTGGGACATAGTCCGAAAAGGATCTGCTGCGTAGGAAAACAGCCCATAACTGGTTTCTGGTAAGGAACAGAGCTTGCGATTATATCAGAGAGGACTTGCCGTTTTAAGGCGGGAAGCGGATATTTTTATTGCGACAAAGTCGACTTTAGAGGGTGAATAAATGGTAATGAGAGATGAGTTAAGGCTGTTGCGGATCGCCAGCAGGACGCTTCGACAGGGGGAATTATCCTGGTTCCTGGTTCTTTATGTCGGGAATCAGATTGGTTTCAGTCTGGGCGTAAATATCAAAGAGACGAGCGTGGGCGTGGTTTTAAAGAGAAGACCTCTCCTGGCACTTTCTGAGGGGCCATGCTAAAAACCGAATGGTACTTGACATAAAGATTCCTGAGACTGATAGGGTCGATAGAGAGGCCTTCCTTCTGGATGGAAACCATGATGTTGGTTCTGGTCTTCCATTCGTAACAGACCGAGTCCGATTTGACATGTAGATAGGCAACAAAGAGGCGAATATTTTCGTATATCTTTCTTTCTCTAAGCCTAGAGAATCAATAGCGACTTTTTGTAGTGCCATTGGTTTGCTGTGTTAGTTAAACTGTGGGGGGAAAAAGGAGATCAAGAACAAGGACAGTGGAGGAAGGGGGTGGAGATAAATGTTAGGATATGGAGTTGGACGAGGTATGAGATATGGGGTTTATGGTATGGGAGTTAATAAAATTTGAATACTTAGCTTCAGTATATTGACTAGGAAATAGAGAGCTCGGCAGGGCATTCCACACTCGAGTTGTACGGCTACTAGCGATTTCTATGGAGCACTGAAATAGCGACAAAACAGGGTGAGGCACGAAACACTACGTCGCACGATTTTGAATCCTATCTAGCAGGTGCAGAGATGTTTTGCGCATACCCGACCAGATGTCGGGTTGCACTCCGATTTCGGGCAGACAAATGCTTTATATATTGAGGCCTGATCAGAGGGGTGAAGTATTTCTTATATCGCTTGAGGAAACCTAGACATTTCGCAATATTTTCCGCAGGATCGAATATGTGGTCATTCAAAGTAAGCTGTCATTGACACACATACCGAGAATGGAAAGTTTTTCGGTTTCGACGGCAGACAGCATTGTGTTTTGGAGACATTAAATTCTACTCTGTTAGTGGTTCTCTGTTAACTGGTCTTCCCGTTATACAGCCGAAGAGCAGGGACGTGAGTCAGGGAACGAATATCAAAAGCAAGTGCACTGTCGTCAGCAAAGGAAAGGAGTATATTGTATCAGAAGTAGCAGACAAGAAATAGTTGAGTAAATTAAAAAGAGTGTCGGAGACAGAACGGAGCCCTGGGGCACACCAACATTTATTTTATGAATATCAGACAAGACAACTTGAATTGGTAATTTCTAATCCATTGAAGAAGAGAGGCTAAGGCTGAATGCCTTAGAAATATCAAGTGCAACTATCTTGCTTTCGCCAGATTGATGTACGCTTTGGTTCCACTTTTCGGTGAGATATGCCATCAAAGCACCAGTGGACCTGTTGCTACGAAAACCTTACTGCCGGTCATTGAGAACTTTTCGTGTTTCGTGATATTTCATGAGCCGACGGTTTTTCAGCGTTTGCATGACCTTGGAAAGAAGGGACGTAAGTGCAGTGGGTCTGTAGGAAGAAAGAGAAGAAGATTCGTCTTTTTTAGGAACGGGCTGGACAAATGCTATTTTTCATCTGCTCGGAACGAGTCCTAAAGAGAAGGATTGATGAAAAAGCTAACGCAGTGGTTTTGCCAGCGAGAAAGAACACCTATTCAGAAGAAGGAGAGTTATGTCATCTGGACCTGCGGATTTATAGATGTCAGGATTTTGCTACTACATGAGTGCGAAAGTGGATTCGTCCCATTAAAGATTCGACACACTCAAGTGTAGGCGGGGACAAGGCACAATCTGGAGACGTTGAGCTAGCCGAAAGGTGTGCAGCAATCGGATTGGCCTTGTCCAAAGAGCTGACAGCTGGTATGCCATTAGAAATGAGCGTTGGGATGGAGGATGCGGTAGGATCTCTAATATTTTTGACGGACCCCCAAACTATCTGTGATCATATCAGTAGCGGCATTCACGTCGTTATCGAGGAAACATAACGACCAGTTAAAATTCTTGAGAAGGTGTTAAGTCGGCTCAAATTGTAGGTGTTATGCCCTTACGACAATAGGAAACATTGTTCGATCGACCTTCTATAGTCCGTTTACCTATACAGTCACATCGCAACACAGCTCATTAAGTTGTGCCTTTTTCACTTTCCTAAACACAGAACTTTGTGTGAGATGAAGTATCTTGTACTAAACTGAGTGTAGTGGAGTTAAACTTGCAGGATTAGACTTTTAACGAGCACCAGCTTTGCTCCCTGTATAAGGAGGCTTGGACCTAACTGTAATGGATGAATTTTCATCGGATCTCCACAAAGGGGCTAGTTGTGATGACATTTACTTCGCGGTAGGTGAAATCCTAAACTCTTTCGAAGTTGTGGCTATCAACAGTGAAATTTTGCTCTAAACGTACTCTTCCCGCCTGTTTTTGAATTGCCGTAAGCCATCCTTTAATGTCAAGTTAGGTGCGACCGATGATGCGAGTGTTGACAGCACAGTTCAAGAGCTGGACAGAATTGTTTTAGGCTGGCCCAGGATCCATATATCATCCTTAAAGCCACACTATACGCCATCTCCTTGCTGACACTTTAGTGTAAGCTGGTTAATCATTTCGGTGAGCAATTTCCAAACCGAATTTGCGGAATTCCTACCAAAGACCAAACCTATCACAAAACCCTTAAAGTCAATAAAAATACATTGCGTCACCTTTAGGTGATTTTCTAGGACAAATCTTTATCGTAACACTCCAATGTTTTAAGTCCAGCAACAAGTTCCCTAACCGCTTAACCAGTACTTACAAGTGGCTACCTCATTTCGGGTCCCATTTCTGACTTTCAGAAGCTCCCAAGACTATATTGACTAAGCACTTAACCTCTACTTTTACTTAAGTATCTCTACACTGCTCGTATCATTGTAAGCAGTCTTACCAGCACGAGCACGATCTTGATCACTTGAACAACAATCACCAAAGCCGATGCATTCTTTTCTTTAACAAAATCTGACTTATTCCCACGTGAGGCTCGCACTTAATTCGATCCGTTCCACTTCCATCACTCGCAGCACACCTCACGCATTGTCAGTGTTCGAAAAGTAAAAGTGTTGAAATTGCCCTCAATCGGAGATCCATCAATATGAAATTACCACATCGTTGTCCACAATTCTACTCATTAGGAGTACCTAAAAACGGAGGGCTCATCATACATGGTATGTACGAGTATGTTACGTGTGGCCCTCCAAAAAAAAATAACATCAATCAGATTCTGATTTCATCGTTTCACTTTCGATCGGATACAGCTACTCGTAACTTTTTCAACTCACCGACAGACGTGTCAAAATTTTATCGAATTTGCATTCGAGCTGTCAGAACAATGCAATCACTTTCCGAACACAGCCTCACCTGTCAATCAAAATGAAAGGGAAATTCAAACTGTCCATGACAGATTAACGGTTGACTGCATACGAGCATCTACTCCATCTCCAATTTTAGTACAATTTTTTGTTGGTTTTTTGCAAAATTTAAATGTCAAAAGGTGTCAGACATTGCGAAAAAGTTATTCGACTTTGACAGTTCGAATTCGAATCACGTCCGTAGATCCGCATGAAATAGGAAAAGTGAGGGATCTTATTGGTATGGTCTCGTGTGACTTGGGGTCATTAAATTGACAATTTATGGTCATGCTACATTGCTTTAAGTGTCAACTGTCAAGTGATCGGCGTGGTTAAGTTTGGAAGTAAAAGGAATGCGATTACGAAATCAGTGCGGCATTGGTGTTTTTTTTTCCCCTCCCTTTTTCGATTTTTCGCAGACCGTTATGTGGTACAAGTCTGGTCTTTTTGACAGAGATTTGCAATTCAAAGTTCGAGTTCGAAGTTAACGCCACATGGTGTGAGAGCGTGACAAAACTATTATTTTGTTGGTTTTGGTTTACTTTTATTTAGAGAGTATGCAAATCTAGACGGATTACCTAATTTTACTAATTCCGATGGTTTGATGAGATTCAACAAAATGTCAGAGCATGGCCCGAGTGAATTGGAAATCTGACGTTGGAAAGACGTGCAGATGCGCACGCGGAAGCTAATTAATCATTCTCGGCAGAGGTTTTCTGTTGGAGTTTTTTTTTTTTTTTTTGGTAAATTGAGAAGAATTTGTAATTGATTGCTGGGTTGGTGAACGATGGATTTTAGGTAGAATTACCGTTAAATATTTATTGTATTTATGGATGGAATATCAGCAGTTTTAAATGATTTTCGAGGTTAAACAGAAAGTGTGGTAGCAGAGCATGTGGATCAGTATAATTAACTCTCACCGGGGTAAGTTCATCAATTTTATTTGCGGTTTTGTCAGTTTGACTTGGTCAGCATGATTTTGCAATATTCTCTGTCGCTTCTAGAGATTTATTATGATTCGAGGGACTGGGCGGGAACTATTGTACCTGTCATTGGTGTAATTCTTAAAAAATTACCGTTCTACTTCCTATAGAACGTCAAGACTAGATGCTAGTAAACTAGATTCTTTCATGTATCTTTGAAGAAGATTTTTCTCTCGTAGTCTATTAATCATCTTGGCTTTGGCACTTTAAATCCACAGCATCGCCGAAGGTTTCAAAGAAATCGCTTTTGGCGACCGGAGATAATTACGCAGTTAAAAGACAAACACTTATGGACTGCTGGAAAGGAATTCGCCCAGAACCTTATATAATCGATGAACTGGTTTTGACACTTGATTTTAAATGAGCTCTTAGTGCTCACAAATATGATGGGAGAATGCCAAATGCAAATTGTTGATGACATCGACACCCAACTCACCTTCACCGCGATTGCCCATTTTCACATGGTGTGGAGTTTTAGCTAGACCAGATTCTCGACTCTGATCACCAAAAACTAAGAGGATTCCGATGTATCCACTCCCATTCCCTGGACTGAATTAAAGTGTGCTTAACCGTGCCGAGGATTAGCCACGCATTTCTGAACCTAGTAGCCTACTCTCCACAACGCAGAGCTCCATGAAGATTGAGCATCCTTTCTCCAGCACTCATGACAAAAAAATCTTCACATCAAAATAAACAAATCCCTGAGGCCGGTACTCAATCAAGAAGCCAGCAATGCCTCACTGTCAATGACAGCATAGGCACCGATAGCACTTTTTTAGGTTAAAAAACATCTGCTCAACGATGCTATTAGTGTTTGCTGGATGTTGTCAAAGAAGAGAACCCATATACCACGTGGATCGGCTCCAATTGATGCAATGCGGCACAATTTGCCGAAAACCGGATTAAAGAGGCAATCGGACGATTATATCCTGCATATCCGCATGTTGGAAAGAAGGCGCAAAAGGGTTGAACTTCAGCAGAGAGGGATTCATTATGCTAGTCCAGTAGACGCTTCAACCACGTAAAACTCAAACTGGACTCAAACACCACCTCTGTTTAAAAAACCAACGACATGGTTGCGTTGAACTTGCCAAGATGGGATAATACTTCTAACCCGTGTCCCTAGAAACGCGATTGGAAATATGTCAGTAGCTATAGCGTGACCATCTCCAAAACATTTTTGAAGGTAATAAAAGCCTTTCCTGTCGTCCCGGATCTCAACGGCCTTAATGGGAAAATCTCCTACGATATGGCGCGGACTTTAGAGTGCTGCTTAGTCAAGTACCTCTACGAATGTGCTAACATAACATCTTCATTATATTCAATAACTGGCGCATAGCCATGTTAATCCAGAGTGACAAGTTTCTGACTCGCCAATTGTGAAGTAAGGCACTTTGACCTAAAAGATCTTTTGTACCATTTAGTCAGAACTGTGTTGGGCTTGTAGGTTCTCTACCTTCCGAATGATGTCGATAACACTACTAGCAGAGGAATTCATTAGTTCGTTAGAGTCGAATTGTTCCCTGAAAGAATTCTTCCGTCTAATTCTGTTGAAGGCTGGACATTCACATAAGATGTCTTCAGCTGTTTCGTCTTTTTCAGGACAAAGTCAGCTCTCCGGAGAGTCGATTAGATTCATTTCGTTGAGGTGATATCTTAAAACGCGATGTCCTGTGAGGTAACCTACTAACTTTTGATATCGTGCCGACTTAGATTTGGACATCTATTGCCGTTTTTGTAGAAGGCCAGGATGGCTAGTTTGGTCTGTCTTAGACCTGAGCTATTTTCCCAATATGAGATGCATTCGACTGCTCCCAGCTATTAATAGCTAAATAGACAGCTGATTTAGGAATATAGCAGAAGGGTTCAGGTCCATTAAAGGGAGTTCGTCGGTCTTTTCATTCCCATTAATGCCCTCATGACCAGGAACCCACCACAGTTTGGTTTTGTACCTAGAGCGTAGTTTTTGGAGAGTTTTGAAGCAGTACATGAGAGCATTTATAGCTCTTTGACTGTCCGTGAATATATGGATGTTTGTGCCTTTGATACCAGAGTTGTGAATATCGTTGACACAAACTTAATGGCGTGAAGTTCTGCTAAAATACACTTGGACTTTTGCCCATAGCTATGGTTATATTTCGGTTAGGTCCGTGCATTCTAGCTCTTACTCCCGATTCCATTCTAGAACCATCCGTATACCACTTTGTGCTATTTTGGCTATTTGGTGGGTTATTACCAACCCATGCTTCTTTGCTGGGAAATCGCGTGGAGAAGTCTTGAAGCATAACGTTTTTTGAAAGCAGTCTGTTACCGTGCAGATCATATCAAGTTCCAGTATTTCGGAGAGCAGGGTCCTCGATAAGACTGAACTCTTTAATTTGTACCAGACTTGTCGTATAGGGGTGTTAGTTTTATTATTGCTTTGTGGGGCAGGTCGGAAAGGCTCCGGAAATGCCCAGACATGCCAACCGCTGTACTCTATTGAGCTTTGAAATGGCGGTCTTTTGAGTGACTTTAGTCCACCACACTATAGAGGCATGTGTTATGATGGGCCTGACCAACATTGTATAAATCCAGTGAGTGGTCTTTGGATAGATCCCCAATGTGCTGCCATATATGCGACGGCAGGCCCATAAAGCGTTAGTTGCTGTAGTTATTTTGTTGTTTAAGTGAGAGTTCCAGTTGCGTCTTTTGTTTAGGATTACTCCCAGATATTTGACCTCATCGATTGTATTGTTAAGTGAAACTATACCTAAGTTTATGTTTCCTTTTTTAGTGAAAGAAACTATGACAGCAAAAGTTTGAGCAATCGTCACCTGAAACAATACGAATACGGGAGCTTTCCCAAAAGATACGAGTACCTTCAGTCAAAAATGCCTAGAGATGCTGATGCTGTAACCCTTCTATCCTTATCTGATGCTTTGGATTTAAAGCTGAAAGATCTAGCGAAAAGGTGATATCCAACAACTATCATCGGACATTTTGGCCTTACAAAATAAAAATGAAGAGTTAGCTGCTGGACTTGCGAGTAAGACAGCATCAGCTTACACATGACAGCTGTTGACCTGTCATCCATCGTTTCATCGTCAAGGTAAAGCAAGAAACACACTGCAGCCCCATCTGTGAGCGAATCAGGACAACATCGAATTCAGCCTAGTTATTCACATTGAGACGTAGAAGCCGTACCTCGGGTCCCCGATTGAGTTTCAATATTTATGGAAGAGAAACTTGACGAATTTTTACTTTTTGAAACATGGGTTGAGGAAGATATTTACGAACGTTGTAAAAAGTTGTTATGTATAGAAAAGTGTAGCTGCTGTCAGAGTTAATAGAAAAGGAAGAGCAAAGGGTGGCTGCTATACTCGTATGTATTGTAGGTTCGAATTTATAACGGCAAAAAGAAAGCAAAGAGAGAATCGATTATTTAGTTACTTCGAAAAAGGTCTTGGTTATTGGTGATTTGAACGCGAGAATTGGCCAAGACCAAGCATACACTGATCAATTGTAATCTACAATACTTCATCAAAGTATTTCTTTGAAAGAAGCTCTAAGGACAACTTTTTGGATAGAAGAGGGGTGTAGTTATTCTTTGATTTCGTTTGCGTTAGAATTTCTATTTGCAAGCGCAACCTAATATATTCGCTCCTCTCAACCAATTCAAGGTTCCGAGCTAGCTGTTGATGCAATCAATTATATTTTTAATGCTGCTGATCCTAACGACGTTCTTAATTTTTTAAGTGATTTTAATCTACCTAAGCTTCTATGGGCTCAGACTGACCGGTCCTTCTTTACTACAACAAACCCCACCTCTGATAAAGAAAATCTTTTCATCGACTGCCTTACTGACTCTGGTCTGTATCAATTAAGTGGTGTCACCAATAACATGGTAGACACCTTGGTCTAGTCTGCGCCACTGATACATAGGACTGCGCATGGTCTTAATCCCCTTTCCTATGAGTATTCTTACAGTTTTAATTTTCATAGGGCTAACTACGCCAAACTAAAAAATCTCCTCAGTATGGCCAATTTTAACTCTCTCCTATTTAAATGAACGACATTACTATGTTATATTTAGATCCATGATTTCTGACCCAATTAAAGCCTCCTCTGGTGTCCCTCAAGGCAGCCACCTTAGTCCCTTACTATTTATTCTGGCCATTAATGATGGTGATTGCATCATTAAAAATTCATCTCTTTACTCAGATGATATGGAAACCATTAGATACGAGGGTTGTCTGACCGTCCGACCGCGACGTAAAGATAGCGGCATTCGTCAATAAAAGCTAGTGAATGTTAGTTGTGCATCTTTTGACAATTACTTACCAAAGTTTCAGTCATTTTGGATGCGCAGTTTTTAGTTGACAGTCGTTTGAGTGAGTCGATGTGAGTGTTTTATGTGAAAATGGAAAAAATTGAGTATCGAGCTGTTATTCAATTCTTGTTTTTGAAAGGCAATACGCCTACGCAAATCAAAAATGAGTTGGAATTTGTGTTTGGGACACTGCAGCATAATTTACCACAGTGAAATTTTGGGCAGCTGAATTAAAACGTGGCCGTAAGAGCTTGGGAGATGATGAACGTTCGGGACGTCCAAAAACTGCAACCACTGACGATAACATTGCTAAAGTTCACCAAATAGTGTTAGACGACCGCCGAATTAAAGTGAGAGCGATAGTAGAGGTTATGAAAATGTTCAAAGAACGTGTTTGTTGCATATTAAATTAAGATTTAGGCATGAGAAAGCTGTCCGCGCGTTGGGTGCTGCATTTGCTTACGTTAGATCAAAAACGTTTTCGAATGAACATTTCCAACGATCTGTTGGCGCAATAAATCCGAGTTTTGGCGCCGATTAATTACTGTAGATGAAACTTGGATACACCATTATACGCCCGGAATAAAAATTCAGTCAAAACAGTGGACTGCAAAGGGCGAGCCGGCTCTAAAAAAGCAAAAACTGTTTTTTCGGCTAGGAAAGTGATGGCGACTTGGGATAGTTTTTTGGGATAGTAAAGGAGTTATCTTAATCGATTATCTTCAAAAAGGAAGAACCATTACAGGAGCATATTACGCATCATTACTTGCCAAGCTGAAGGCAGAATTTGCGGAAAAACGGCCACATTTGCAGAAAAAGAAAATCCTGTTTCACCAAGACAACGCACCATCTCACACCTTAGCGGTTGCCATGGCGAAAATCCATGAATTACGGTTTGAACTGCATGACCATCCGCCTTATTCACCAGATCTAGCCAAAAGCGTTCCCTCATCTAAAAACTGCGCTCGGAGGACAGAGATTTTTGTCAAATGAGGAGGCAATCACCTTCGTGAACAATTATTTTGCAGAAAAAAACGCCAAGTACTATTTGGACGGGTTAGAGAGATGGGGGCATCGCTGGGAGAAGTGTGTAGAGTTACAAGGAGACTATGTAGAAAAATAAAAAACCCTCGTACATATCATCTTCGTCAGACAGCCTACCACTGCAGGAAGATCTAGACAGAGTTTGTACTTGGTGTCAGAAGAATTTCCTTGAACTTAACGTCAATAAGTGTCAGGCTATAACGTATACCAGTAAGCGCTCTCCTAATTCACCTCCCTACTATCTAATCTTTACTCTGCCTCAGTGAATGAGCTGCGTGATTTAGGTGTTGTCTGTGATAAAGAACTCAATTTCCGTTCTCACATTGGTAATACAACAATAAAAGCCAACTCTGCCCTTCATCAATCGCTGGTCAAAGGAGTTTTTGCAATCCTTATGTTACCAAATCCCTTTACACAAGCTTTGTTAGGCCTCTTCTTGAATATGCAAGCCAAGTTTGGTCACCTTACACTCCTCCGATTAGAAGCTGTTCAACGCAGGTTTTTACGACTTGCTTTACGTGACTGTGATATAAACTTGAGGAAGTTAAGGATGTCATCGGAAAAATAAAATTAAACAAAGCACCAGGAGAAAACAGAATACCTTTTGAGTTCTAAAAGAGTTTGACTTTAGTCATACTGACTTCGTTCAACCAAATATTTTACCTTAAAGCTGCCGAAAAGGTGACATACCACCTTGATCAAAAAGTTCCCGTACCACACCACCGTGTGGCGCTCACATTGTTCTGATTTGAGTTCTGTGTATTTTGTTAAGTTGGTAAATCCCTTGTTGACATTCCCTCTAAATCTTAGCGTCATAGCTGGACATTTGCAAAAGTTATCTAGCCAAGAGCACATTTAACTCTGTGTGAGTTGGCGATTTTTTACAATTTTAGAAATGGATTTAAATTTGCAACAACGAACTTGTACGAGCATTCAATTTTGCGTAAAAAAACGGATTTAATGGTGAGCGAACGTTGGAAATGTTGGAAAAGTGTTTCGGCAACGATTCTCTAAAGAAAACGGTCGTTTACCAGTGGCACGAGCGCGAGCGGTTCAAAAGTGGTCGTGAGTCAATCGAAGATGATGAACGCAGTGGCAGACCATGAACATCGAAAACCGACGAAAACATTGATGAAGTACGAGTAAAAGAAATGTTGATCAAGAACAGCAAATTAACCATCAAAGAGATAGCGGTGGACTTGAACATTGCCTATGGATCCGTCCAAGACATTTTGGTTAATGATTTGGGTTTCCGTCGTGTAGCAGCAAAGTTGGTGCTAAAAGACCTCAATTTCATGCAAAAAAGAGACCGTGTTGACGTCGCAAAAGAGATGATTTGCGAGGTTAAATCCGATCCCACATTCATCAAAAGGATCATTACTGGAGACGAGACGTGGGTTTATGAGTACGACACGTAATCTACACATCAGGCAAGTGAATGGCGTTCACCAAATCAACCGAGACCAAAAAAACCACGTCGTTTTCAGTCAAAAACGAAGACAATGTTCTCTATCCTCCTACAGATCCATTGCACTTACGTCTCTTCTTTCCAAGGTCATGGAAACGCTGATAAACCGTCAGCTCATGAAATATCTCGAAACACGAAAACTTCTCAATTCATTTCGTAGCAACAGGTCCACTGGTGATTTGATTGCATGTCTCACCGAAAAGTGGAACCAAAGCGTACATCAATCTGGCGAAAGCAAGATAGTTGCACTTGATATTTCTAAAGAATTTGACAGAGTTTGGCATCAGGCTCTTTTGTTGAAAATGCGTGCTTTTGGGATCGACGACTCTCTTCTACAATGGATTACCTTTCGGAACGTTCAATTCAAGTTGCCTTGGATGGTTTCAAGTCTGATATTCACAAAATAAGTGATGGTGTGGCCCAGGGCTCCGTTCTGTCTCCGACACTCTTTTTAATTTTCATTAATGATCTTTTGTCTGCTACTTCTAATCCAATTTATTCCTTTGCTGATGACAGCATTCTCTACTTTTCATATTTGTTCCCGGACTCTCGTCCCTGCTCTTCGGTTTTATAACGGGAACGCCAGCACAACTAATTGGGTAACCACTAACAGAGTAGAATTTAATGTCTCCAAAACACAATGCTGTCTGCTGTCATTAAAGCGAAATTTAAACCCCCAGCCATTATCCATGAATGGCACTTGCATCGTCGAAACCGAAAAACTTTCCATTCTCGGTATGTGTATCAGTAACAACTTACGTCGGAATGACCATATATTCGATGTCGCCAAAAATGCTGCGAAATGTCTAGGTTTCCTCAAGCGATGTAAGAAATATTTTACCCCCTCTGATTTGGTCACAATATATAAAGCATTCATCCGCTCGAAATTGGAATACAATGCCCACATTTCGTCAGGTGCTCCTAAAACATCTCTGCACCTGCTAAATAGGATTCAAAACCCTGCGATAAAACTAATTGGTGATACTAATATCAGTCAATCAATTGACACCCCCGAACACCGACGTAATGTCTCCTGTCTCACTTTGTTTTATCGCTATTTCCACCACCAGTGCTCCATTGAAATCGCCAGTAGCATTCCGCCCATTCAAACTTTCAACCGTAACACCCGTCTCGCTATGAATGCTCATCAGTATACCCTCAAGCCCATTTTCGGACGTACTCTAAAATATCGTGATTCTTTCGTATGGCGTACAACTCGCTTATGGAATGCCCTGCCGACCTCTGTGTTTCCTGGTCGTTATAACTTACAAACATTTAAAAACAATGTACATCGGTACCTGTCTTTTCTTCCTCCCTAAATTTCCTTCGCCCGCGCTGTGTACGACCATTTTAAGGGTACAAAACCCCTTTAGCGCGCGCCGATTATAAAAAAAAAAAACTACATGCAACTGGTTTTTCGAATTACTCCCCAAGAAGGGGAGTTTCAACTTAGGAAGTTTGGCATTTCCATTTGAAAAGAGGATGACCTCAGGAATTATGTTATTGTCTACATTTTCAGTGTACAGACAGGAATCGAACTTAGGATCTATGGCATAGTACATGGCTATCTAGACCACGACTATTGACAATGTCGGGCCATATATTTACATCTGTCATTCCTGCATGTCAACAAACAGTCCGACGCAACATACACAGTTCTACTTTAGTATTTAGCCTACTCACGCTCACCGTTATACAATAATTAGACAGATTAAAAGTTCTCATTAGGAAAACTCCTCTCCATCGTCTCTATAAAAACAAAAAAAAAAAAATGAATCCTCTGACCTACCTTTGCTCCAGATCATTCCATTCAAATTGAAATTCCACTATAATTAGTCGATTCCCATGGCTCCAGCCTAATGGATTCCAACTTAAACACTGCCAACCTTCTTATTAACTCATAAACGTTCACTGCACTACCATCTCTGGCTGGGGATTAGAAAATGTTTCCAAACCAACTTCTAGATTACCAGCGGTTCAGTGCGCATTTCGCCACCTTTTCCAGCGAATATTCTACGGACAAGGGGAACGATAGCAAAGCAAAGACCAAACGCATTCTGCCGACAAGATAATTGACCTAATTGCATACTCAGCTTACACACCAAACACCATCTATCCACACCATACCACATGCACTGCATTGCGGTCGGAGATACTTTGGTACGGCTGCAGATATTCGTACTTCCATCTAATTGCCACACAATACGAATACATATCGAACGCTAATTAAGCGTACAGGTACTGGTGCTGATTCTGGTACTGGGTACTGGTACTGGGTACTGGTACTGGTAACCGACAACAGGTGGAAAGTTTAGATCCACAGTGGGCGTATTGGCGTTGAACAGAACGACAGACAGACGCTAAAGTCGTTGTACGAGTACTACTGCTGCTGCTGCTGCTGCTGCTGTTGTTGCTCTTGCAAATTGCATCTAATCAACCATGCAGAAAACCGAGAACTTTTGCTATCTTAGCCAAAATCAGTTGGCAAAAAGGAGCAACAAAATATATATATATATCATAGGTACTATACGAGTATGTATCTTATGGATGCAACGTGTGCAATTGGTGTGGTGTGCTGTGTTGTCCAGCGCGTTAACCGAAAAAAAAAAAATCCGCCTTATGCACACTTTCTGATGGTGCTTAGCCGCATGCTGCACAATCTCGGACAACAAATTTGTCCGACACGATCTTATTTTGTAACACTCTCCCGATTTTAGGTGCTACGTTGTTGCAAGTTGCTAGTTGCTAGTTGCTAGGTGTTTTCTGGTCCCACTTTGTCGTTTGTGTAGTCATATATGTGGTTTAGATACAGTCTGCCAGCCGGCAGGCAAGTGAATTTCACTGAGTTTTTACGGCATCGCATCTAGATTGTAGATCCGTCTACTACATTCCACAAAAGGGTTACACTAATGCGGGTTGAAAAGTGCAACCACGGCATATTGTTGTGATATATGACAACAATAACAACAACAACAACAAAACAAAAAACCAACTGGCATTAGAGCAAGCGGATGGAAACAAAGAAAAGCGATACACTTAAGTGCAATTCATTAGCACACCGAACACGGGATGCACGACAGCGTGTATACGACAACAATAACGACGGTCTTCGACGTCAGACGGACCTACGGACGGCCGGATAGACGGACGGAACCAAATGAAATTCCGTGCCATGTTCGGTGATGTGATCTAGTTTTGTTTGTGGTGCCTCTACCTTGCCATAGTTTCTTTCACTTTTTTCTCTCTTCTCTCTTCAATCCGAAAAAAGAAGCAGATAAGAGCCTTCGAGTAGCTGATACAAAGAAAGGTGTTGGCCAATTGGTGGATTTTAAACAAAAATTAAATTGTGGCTATTTAACCCTAACAAGTTTGTTCTAATTTTTATTTTTAACATTTTCCTCATTTTGCTCTTTAAAGTCACGCCAATTGTGGTCTGACAGAAAAGGTCTGCACTCAAGGTAATTTCTGTAAATTACCGCCAAATTTAATTTAGCAAATAGACCGAAATTCCTAGCGGAGAAGAATAAAATAATTACATCGCTAATTGCACCGCAAACCTACATGAATGTGTGAGAATCACGAAGAGGGAACAATAGAAAAATGTGATATTGAACTCGATTTCTGGTGGGAGTGTGGGGTACGAGTCTACTGTTTTAGAGCCCGATTCTGGTGAAGGCATGACAGGAGACTAATTTAACATTTGAAGCAAACAGACACTAGATAGTTTAAGGTGGTTTTACAGACTGGAGAATGACCTGTCGGACAAATGTTGATCCACAAGGAGTTGTCGGAGCTCTATGCACCGTCTACACTGTCTTCATCGTCTTCACCGTCTTCACCATCTTCACCGTCTTCACCATCTTCACCGTCTTCCCCGTCTTCACCGTCTTCACCGTCTTCACCGTCTTCACCGTCTTCACCGTCTTCACCGTCTTCACCGTCTTCACCGTCTTCACCCTCTTCACCGTTTTCACCGTCTTCACCGTTTTCACCGTCTTCACCGTCTTCACCGTCTTCACCGTCTTCACCGTCTTCACCGTCTTCACCGTCTTCACCGTCTTCACCGTCTTCACCGTCTTCACCGTCTTCACCGTCTTCACCGTCTTCACCGTCTTCACCGTCTTCACCGTCTTCACCGTCTTCACCGTCTTCACCGTCTTCACCGTCTTCACTGTTTTCACCATCTTCACCGTCTTCACCGTCTTCATTGTCTTCACCGTCTTCACCGTCTTCACCGTCTTCACCGTCTTCACCGTCTTCACCGTCTTCACCGTCTTCACCGTCTTCACCATTTTCACCGTCTTCACCGTCTTCACCGTCTTCACCGTCTTCACCGTCTTCACCGTTTTCACCGTCTTTACCGTCTTCACCGTCTTCACCGTTTTCACCGTCTTCACCGTCTTCACCGTTTTCACCGTCTTCACCGTCTTCACCGTTTTCACCGTCATCATTGCCTTTCCTTTCATATTGCCGTCTTTTACAGCAGTTTTTGGACATACCAGTGAAATAGCGCCTTCACAGAAGTCTCTTTCAAACTTACTTACTTACTTAAGGCGGCGCTACAGTCCGGGATGGACCAGGGCCTCAAACAACAAGCGTCTCCAACCAACTCGGCCTTCAGTGGAGCTTCCTCCAGCTTTTCTGGAGGTCCCCTTCCAACTGAGTCCCGATCTTCTTATACTCTAGGGCGGATTCGAAAACTTTTCGGACAGGAGTTTTGGTGTTTGTCCGTTCTACATGACCCAGCCACCTTCATCGTTGGACCTTCACTCTTCTAGATAAGTCAATGTCGCTGTACAGCCCGTACAGTTTATCGTTGTATCTCTTCCTGCAGCATGTCTGATGATGTTTTTGCAATGTTGCCACTAGTCTTCAATACTTGATGCTGGCGGCATAGCACCTCTGAACAGATTAAGGGGACTCGATCGGAAAAGCATCTGGCGATCTCTTACTATTATAGCCGTCCGATGTTAAACTTCCTCACAGCATTAGCTCGTTTTTGGAATATTCGGGATGTCCGCAACCGCACTTTGGACACAACAAGGCAGTGGTCCGAGTGGATGTTGGCCCCTCGAAACCATCGGACAGGAATAATACTGGAAGAGTGTCCGTGAGTCGATCGTTATATTGCCAATTTGGTGCGGTTGATTAATTTGGAGTTCTCCAAGCTTCCTTGTGAATATTGAGATACGGGCGCCTCGCCCTATGGCAATGTTTCGTCCCGCCACAAGCAGTACCACCAAAGACGTTCTCTCTTCCTAGCTTTGCAATATAACCCTCGAGAACAATTTTAATGTCATACTTGGGACATTGCTCGTAGGTATTGTCCAAAATCTCGTAGAAGCTATCTTTGGTGTCGTCATCATTCTCCTCTGTGGGGGTGCATGTAAAGCTATTGCTTGTTGGCAAATTTGGCCTTAATACGGGTTGCCACATGCCGGAAACTCAGGACTTCTTGCCTAAGTTTGCTTCTAACAACAATTCCGCATCCAAGTAGGCGCTGCTTTTGCTAAACTAAATTCGTAGTTTGTCATCCTGTTCTTACCTGGCCCATCCTATCGCATTTCTTGGATGACGGTAACATCAGCTTTGTAGCAGTCCAGGACCTACGCTAGTCTTTGGCTGCACATGGGCTATTAAAGGACCCATCATACCACGTATTCGAAGCTTGTTGTCCCTATTTCTTTTGCGGGAGTTGTCAGTAGATCCGCCCGTATCCGAGGCTTGTTGTTGCTTCGTAACTGAAAGTTTTTTTTTTCATGATCGGGCAGTTTCCCCTGTCTCTGCGAAACTAGCGGTATCCAATGAGAATATGTTTTTCTGGCAGCTTGGCAATTACGAAAGAATGATTCACCGTGATCATAAATTCTCATACAACCATAAATCAAGTAGGGCTTCAATCAGTCTTGGGATACTGATACTGCAGGTACTTTCCTCCCCTTGGAAAGTTCTTGATTGAAGCATGGAGAATATGCTAAAATTTCTCCAGAAACTAAATCTCGTCTGTCACGGAATTTTTACCAAGGCAGAAGGAGTATCTTGTAGGATATTGGTCGTCATTATGAGGCCATAGACAACAGGTTGACTTAGGAAGGAAGTGGTTAAACGCTGGGTCTAGGAGGAAGCTAAACTTGTTGCTTTTCCTCATGTACTTAGAGCATGCAATACTAGAGTTTGTATCCCAAGAAATGATATGAAGGAGCACTATTGCGCTAATCGATCCTTATAGAAAGAAAGATCTCTGGAAGGGTATCAACCGCAAGCCTAACGAAAATGACCTGACCCTCATTTAATCAGTCTGACGAAATATATCGAGCAAAATAAGGGTGATAAACTGTGGATTCTATGCCAGTTTGGCATAGTTTTCGTGATTACAGCGAATTCTTAACTATAACCCACGCTTACTGTTTCACGGGCAAGAAGGACAACTGTGGTAAAGATTACAATGCCAAACAAAGATAAGTTCGCGAACAAAGATAGATGCGCTCTTTAGGCTTAGAGAAAATATAAGCCCCCCTCATGCATATTTTCATGACAAATTCGACTCGGTTTGGTTTGAGGGGAAAACCAAAACAATCGTCATGGTCTCCATCCAGCACAAAGGCCTCCCTACTGATATAACTAGTTTCAATCTTTGCAACAGGCACCATGAAATTTTGAACAAACCTCCCCAAAAGGTTGCGGATGACCTCGCTGCTTTCCGGAACTATGTGCACTCTAAAAGCCTCTCACCTTCAGCTTGCCGAGCTTGCCAACTATGCCTCAACTATGTACATTTCGCTACTTCACCACAAAATAAGCTCTCTCTTATATTTTACTACCAAAACGTAGGAGGCTTGCGATCTAATACCCGTGCTGTTTGTCTAATTCTCATGGCCTCGTTTTCGACGTCTGTGCTCTTACAGAAACCAATCTGATCCTCAACATAAGGAGCCAGGAGTTAATCCCATTTTCTTATAATGTTTTCCGAGATGACGATCATTTTCTCAGTATGATTAATGATCCTGTCCCCCCTAAAATTGATTCTCCATGCCGAGGGGTCCTACTAGCCATTCAGAATAGCCTTAACTCTACTCTCATCGCTATTTCTTGTTCTGCTAAATTTGGCTTCGTTTCAATTAAAATCACGCTCCCCAATATGTCCCTGTACGTTATGTGTTGCTACATTCTTCCGGCTCAATCCATCGAATCCTACATCTATGCTAGGTATTGACCTAAGTTATACCATCGACGATATCCCTATATTTGGTGACTTTAATCTGCCTTTGCTGAACTGGATCCCATCGGATGATAAATTCTTTTTTACTGCGCCAAACTCTAATAACTCGGCGTAAAACATCATCTACTTCCCCTACTTCGTATTTACGAAATAAAACAAATACATTATGGGCGGTCTTTCTTCCCAAGAATTCTTTTTCTGACTACTCTAACTATCTTGGAACCTAACTCCAATTCACTCAGCTCTATGACTGCCTCTATCACCGCTTTCTCCATATTTCGCAGGCCCGCGTTATCCTAAGTCTTCAGACGGTTACTCCTTTGGCTATGATAACATATCATCGATCGACCCACATACTATTGCCAACTATTTTGCAAACTTTTTTAAACAATCATTTGCAGATAACTTCGTCGTACCTGACCCCATATATTTTAAGTACATTCTTAATTTCTCCATTGGCTCCCTCTATCTCAATCTTTTGATCCTACTCTTATTGAAGAAAACTTACAAAATCTCAATGCTGGGCTCCTCGCAATGTTTCTCAAGAAGTGTGCCTCCAATCTTTCTCTCCCACTTTCCTCCCTATTCAATCTATTCCGCACACATGAGGAATTCCCCCTTGTTTGGAAGACCTCTTTCATAACCCTAGTCCACAAAAAGGGATCAAAGGATGAAGTAACTACCTACCGTCCCATAGCTAAAATTTTCGAAAGGATTTTACGAGCATATAAGGAGTTCAACTTTTAGTGCAAACCTCTTCTATCCTCCAGCCAACATGGATTTCTGACAGGTAGATCAACTACTCCAAACTCAGTTGAATTTATATCCTTTCAGCCCTAGAAAATGGCAACGAAATTGATGTTATTGCTACCGAATTGCTAAGGCCTTCGATAAAATATCTCATCGATTGATCCTTTTCAAATTGTCTTCCCTCGGTTTTGAGCCCACATTATTAAAATGGATATCTTCTTATCTGGAGAACTGTAATTATAGCGTTCGCTTTAGATCAGCCTTAGCAATACCGTTTTTATCCACTTCTGGTGTATCTAAAGACAGCCATATAGGTCCCGTTCTTTTTATTTCAACTAGAAACGATCTTGAGAGAATTATTAAACATTGCCTCCTACTCATTTACGCCGATGACGCTAAGTTCTTCAAAACTATTTGTTAGTCCTAGTTTTTAAGTTAGATTAAGTTAGATTAGGCTTTGTATTAAGCCATATACATGTGGGCCTCAGCCCTCACCTAAATTAAATATATAAGAGCCGTCAGCTCGTGAAATATCCCGAGACACGGAAACTTCACAATGACCGGAGGTACGGTCATCACTGGCGATTTTTGGTGAAACTAATCTAGGGGAACACTTCATACTCCAAAGGCGTTTGACAAAGTTTGGCATCAGGCTCTTTTGTCGAAAATGCGTGCACCTAGGATCGACGGCTCTCTTCTTCAATGGATTAGAAATTACCTTCCGGAACGTTCAAGTTTTCTTCGACGGTTTCAACTTCGCTATCCAGAAAATAAATGCTGGTGCGCCCCAGGGCTTCGTTCTGTGTCCAGCACTCTTTTTAATTTTAATAATGATTTCTTGCTTGATACTTGTAATCCAGACTCACGTTCCTGCTTTTCGGGAGATACGGAATCGATACGGCGATATAAACAGCATAACTTAATGAGGAACCCACATCAGAGTGAATTTAAAACACGATGATGTCTGCTGTTCTTAAAGCGAAACTGAAACATCCAGTCATCCATGAATGGCATTTGCATTGTCGAAACCGACTTCCTTGCAGCTACTTATGTGAACGGCTTCTATTTTATGCTCCTCCAGTTACCGACCTAATAAGCGAAGTCATGTCTTTATTAACACTATTTGATGGTGTCCTTGCAGAGTTGTAACACTCCCCCTAGGGTTTTGACAACGACTACGACTACGACTACCATGTCATCTGGATATCCTACATTATCGTACAATATTTCCCACAAGATCGGGCCTAGAACTGAACCTTGTGGAACTCCTCCTATTGTTTGGATCCATAGGACAATGGTTCCTCCCGGGGCGTTCTTTTTGTCTTTTTCATAGTAATAGGAATATCCCTTCTTCTTGCCAAGCATTCTATATAGAGGTTCTCGAGCTCATCTGTTTTCATTTGGACTACTTCACTCAGCACAAAGGTATTGATTCCGTCCATTCCGGGAGCCGTTTTGTTTTTTATTGCGCTTGCCACTGCTAGGACTTCTGCCCTTTGTTACGGGTGGTATTATTTTATTGTCATGCCAACTTTAAAGCTTGTTCATTAAGATGTATATACTCTCAAGTATATAACAGGCCCGGGTCCACCCCGGACGACTTTATTGAGTTTAGTACAAACTGGTCTTAAACTAAAACTAAAGGACAGGCAGATCAGGTTCGGGAGATTTGATAATTGAGGGCGTTTTTGAGGATACTTTCGCTGCAATGGAAATCGAACGCATGTAGAGTTCTATTAGCTTCACGCAGCATACGAGACAATGGTTCGTTAAATCCATATGCCGTTCGGTGGTTATTTGGACGAAAAAAAGGAAAAGACCTTATATTGCGGAGGTGGATTCGCGACGTTTTTCCAGAGATAGAAGACCCAGCAATTTGAGTCGGCCGTCATAGGGCGGAAGAATGTAGTATTATGGACAGGCCTGGAAATCACATTGGACAGCTTCAATACGTAGAATATGGTTTCCTCAGTAAGTGGACCATGCCAGGCTAGCATATTCGAGAAGTGGCCTAAAAATGGGCATACCACGGGTTTTGTGACATAAGGGCCGGAGAACTCTTTGGACCATCGTTTAACAAAGTCAAGGACGGTGTTAAATCTGCTAATTATGGAGTCAATGTGGGTGCGGAAATTGAGTTCAATATCACAGAAAACGCCCAAGTTCTGCATTGAAGAGACCGAAGCTACAGCTTGGGTTGATATATAGTAACTTCGGTCAGGGAGTGTTTAACGCTTCAGGGAGTACGAGATGTCTTGGCGTTGCTTTATATTGACCTCAAGGGAGTTTTTGTAGCTCCATATTGAGAATCTACTGAAGTCGTTGTGTACAAGGTGAGGCAAAAGTAATGTCATAAAGTGAATGTGTCATAATTTTTGCAAATGGCGTCAAGTGTCAACATTTTTGTTGTAAGCAGATAGAGAATTAGTTGGCAACAAGCAGTGGAGCAATACACACCTAAAGAACGCAGAATTATTGTTGCTGCTTATTTGACCAATTTCCGGTTTCTTGTTTTAATGCAGCGCGAATTTCGTAGTCCTGCGCCTGAGCGTCTCATGCAAACTGGTTCACTAGGGATGTCGCAAGAAGTGCCTTCTGGCCTCGTAATGCTCATTCAACTGAGAATATCCCTGTTGTGGCCGAGAGAGTCCACAAAATTCGACGAGATGCACATAATTTAGCCTCAGCAGACATTCGTTGAGCAGAATTTTGGTGAAAGACACGGAGAATCCACATGAAATGCACGAAGAGCCATTACATCCCCTCAAAGTGACAGTTTGGTGCGGCATTTGCAGTGAAAAGTGATTGACCCTTATCTTTGTAAGGACGCCGACGGCACCACCGTAACCGTAATTGGTGAGCGCTACAGGCAGATGTTAAACGAGTTCTTTTTTGTTATAAGTTGCTAAATTGGATCTCAAGCAGTGTTGGTTCCAGTAGGACGGGAGCAACCGCTCACACAGCTCGGGCAACAATGTAGATTTTGAATCGCCAATTTCCAGGCGATTTGAACTGGCCGGCCAGATCGCCAGATCTGACGGCGCCAGATTCCTTCCTATGAGGCCTTTTAATCTTCCAAGTCTTGCAAGCTAACATTGAAGAAGAAACCACCAATCTGGAGCCAGATGTTTTGCGAGCAACGATTCAAAATTCGGTAAAACGAGCACAAATCTACATCATCTCTGGAGGTGGTCATTTGACCGATAACAATTCGATCCATAACACCGTCCGCGTTCTCACTACACATCTCCAAAAGCTCTCTACAGCATGCGATTCTCACTTTTTTCTGAGGCGCTGTGAGCATTCGTGGCACCCACCTTGCACTGACCTTTGAAAGGTTAAGATGGTCATGAAGAATGGTGTGAATGGTACCAATTGAAAGCTTGGTGATCTCTGCCATCATTTTCACCTTTATTCGGGCATCCTCAAGAACAAGTTTTTCGACTTCTTTGATGCTTTCTCCCGTACAATCAGTAGCCGGGGCGCCGGAGCGGGGGTCGTCCTCAATGCTCTCTCTGCCTCTCTTGAACTCACTTGACCACTTTTGCACAGTTGATAATGAAGGTGCGGAACCCTGGTAAACAGCCACCATCTCTTCATGAATAGTTTTTTGACTTTTTCCTTGCTTAGTGAGAAATTTAATTACAGCGCGATGCTCAATTTTCACCATCATCGCCTCAGTTGCCATTATGATTCTGTTTAACTAGAGATAAAACGCGAATTAATAATCACATTTATATGAAATTTTACATGAATGCACTAAAATAATAGTATTACTTGATAAATGAGTCAATTTATATATGCAACCACAACTTCACCCCGATACCGAGAATATCTTGAACGCCCCTCGTAAATGCCATCAATTTTACGCCTTCAAATTTATATATGACATTACTTTTGCGCCACCTTGTAGAAGTTTAGAATCAGAAAAATTGGACTTCCCCATGGCTTATGTGGTTGGGTTTCCTTCACTACTTGGAAGACTTCGCTTTTACTTTTCTACGTAAACTTTCCATATTTTTGCCCAATTTTTTCCTTTTTTTTTGTCGTGGCACTTCGATTTTGCAATGCATGACTATGTGAGACGCATTGTAAGGTCTTTGGACTATTCTTCGGCTTTCCCCCTGAGTATTCCCACGCTGTTCTGCAGTAATCACTTACTTACTTACTTAGGCCCTCGGACTACTCCTACGCGCCATCGTGTATAGTTTCTGGAGATGTAATGTACTTCAGATCTATCCTACGACCGTTCTTAGCCAAGTATTTCTAGGTCGGTCCGCTCGTCTGCCTATCTGAGCGAGAAGGTTCCATTGCATCGCTTGACTGGCAATGCACTCGTGACCTTTACGAAGCGTGTGCCCAATCCACTGCCACTTACGTTTTCGTATGATAGAGTCAATAGGTTCCTGACTTGCCTTCGCAGTTTATCATTAGAGATACGGTTGGGTCAAAAAATCCTCAAGACGTTTCACAGACATCTATTCACGAACATTTGCAGCTTTCTTGTGACAGCGGGTGTGACTTTCCAAATACTGCACTAATAAAGAAGCACGGATTCGACATTGGAGCGGAACAGCCGTAGCCTGGTCTTTAGGCTGATAAAGTTGTTTCTCCATATTTTGGACAGCATTCCGAACACAACCTTTGCTTTCACGATTCGGCTGATTATATCTAGTTCAGTCCCGCCATCAGTAGAGACAATACTATCAAGATGTTGAAAGTTCTCTACATACTATCTCTACTGGTCACCCAGAAATCTCCACTTGGTTAGATGAGGAAGTTCCAAGGCTGATCCTTTTGTTTTTTGATCTTTAGCCCGACGATTTCAGCTTCCCTCTCCACCCTTGTTGTCATTTGATGGAGATCCATGATCCTATGAGATAGTAGGCATACGTCGTCCGCGTTGTGCAGATGTTTGATGTGTGACTGCAGAGTCCACTGAACTCCATTTCTAGTCGACAAAGCTGCATGCAGTATATCACTTGTCACCAACAGGAACAGCATTGGTGACAGTATACAACCCTGCCTAACCGCACTTTGGACTTCAAACTCCTCTGACAACCTTCGTTTATGCAGAATGTAACATTTGGATCCATCATATGTAGCCTTGATAACAGCAGGCAGTTTATCTAAATGCCCCTCCTGCGCAAAGCAAGCCAGAACGCCTTTTCGAAGCCGAAGTGTAGAAGTGGTGAAGTGGTGAAGTGGTGATCCGCAAGGTGTTGATGTGGTTCACACAGGAAGATCCAATCCAGAATGCTGCTTTTTCGGCGTCGAGTGTGTCTTCGAAGGGGTCTTTAACTCGCTCCAAGATGATTTTTGCTAAGGCCTCCTTTCTTTGGGAGCTTCACAATCATTCCTTTTTTCCACTCTTCAGGAAAACTCTGCTTCCCAAGCTCTCTCAATGAGTGGGTGCTGGAGCTCACTCGATATTGTTGGCGTTACTCGTAAGAGCTCTACGGGAATACCGTCAAGTCCAACCACTTTGTTGTTCTTCAGTGCTTTGATTGCGGTAAAGATTGCCTCTCTACTGGGGGATACAGTTCGGACCGGCGAAAACGCGGTTGAAAACCGCAGAAAAATGTTCCTTCCACCTTTTGAGCTGGTCCTTCGAAACCAGCAGCAGAGGTCCGTCTGTGTCTTTTACCAGGTGTTGCTTAAAGCTTCGGACACCTATGAGGTCTTTGGTAGACGGTCCTACTATCACATCTACTAGCGGCCTCTTCTGCTTCTATAGACAATGCGTTGATATAGTTACGCTTATAACGTCGCATGCTCGTTTCTCCCTGCAGCTGGAATAGCTGCGATATGTGCTTTAAGGTGTTTTCTTTCTTCGATCCCATCCCAAGTTTCTTCGCAAAGCCAAGTACTGTTTCTTCCTTGCGACGGACCGATTATGAAGAAATTTTTCACAGCACACCAATGGTTTTCGATGCAGGTGGGTTCCGTGCTACTGATTGCTCTCTATCCTTGTGATAGGTGGTCCCCTAATTGTTGGCGGGCTGCGGAATCCTTTAGTCTATCGGTATTAACCTTAGGCATTCGGGTGTTTTCTTGGGATCTCCGAACTGCAGCTGTACGTAGTCTTACGGTAGCAACCATCAAATGGTGGTCCCGGGCAATTCCCATGTCTGCATCCCTTCTGCTACGAACGTCCTGCAGACGGCTTTTAAATCCCCAACTGATCGCGAAGTGATCAATTTGGTTGGAAGTTGCTTGTCTGTCCATCAACACCCAGCTGACTTTGTGGCACGGCTTGTGCTCAAACATGGTCCCTCCTATTACAAGGCGGTTGGCGTTGCAAAAATCAACAAAACGCTCGCTATTATCATTGCGGTCGCCGACATCATACTTTCCCATAACATGCCTGAGTCCATCATTGTCATTGCCAGCCTTGGCATTCAAGTCTCCCATTACCATTATGATGTCTCCGCGTGGTGTAATATCATAAGCAGCACTCAGCCGATTATAAAAGGCCTCCTTCTCCTCGACAGAAGGGAGCTCCGCTGGGGCCCAACACTGTATGATGGTTACGATTCTTTTCCTGGTTCTTTTCGATATGTTGGCAAAGGTTAGGCGGACGCAAATTTTAACGCTCAAGCGTGGCAAAGAGTTTCTTTGGTTGTTCCAGACACTACATCATCACTACTACTGCCTATGATAATCTACGTTGGAATGACCATATATTCGATGTCGCCAAAAATGCTGCGAAATGTCAAGACTTCCTCAAGCGATGTGAAAATTATTTCACTTCCTCTGATCTGACCACAATTTATAAGGCATCCATCTACCCAAAATTGGAGTACATTGCTCCTAACTCCTCCCTGCGCTTGATAGATGGGTTCCCAAACCGTGGTATAAAACTCATAGATGACACCAATATTGCTCAGCCAATGTTTTTTGCCTCACCTTATTCCTTGCCTTGCAATGCAATGGGTAAGCAGTAAATGAGATCAAACCGTCAAAACAGCAGTCAATATCGATGGCTCAGACTGTGTATCATAACTGGCACCTATAACTTGCAGTTTACAAAAGATTCTATCCAACTAGGATAGACTGAGTCTTATAAAGCCTTTCTATCGCAGTCCCTTTATATCCCATGACTTTTTCAAATGAAAGAAGATCACCGGTCTCAAGGTTGTCTCCTGTGGCACTTCATACTTTTATTTGAAGATTCAATCTTGAGTACTCTGTTAAAGGTGCTCCCACTTATTTGAGTGGAAGTAAACTTGCCCTTTAACTGAAGCCTGCTTCACTATCTATAAACTGGTCAATCTGATCCCTCCTCTGGCATAGGGGGACTTCAGACTATATTGACACTCTGTAGCCCTGTAAACTGGAAAAAATCGAATTTCAAATCCAACTCACCTATGACCGGCATGCGTGTCACACATTAATCCAGTTTAGGGCGCATAACTGAAAAGAAAAACAAACAAACAAAAAAAATATAAAATCTATTAAAACAAGAACAAGATACAAAATTTCTGTTGAGAAAATGATCAGATTCCCCCCCTCAGAACTATCGCTTCTTCGACCATACAACTCGAACTACAAAAACAAGACATTCCTGTCCAATTCTTCATCTATCCCAAGAGCCCTATTAAATTGGACAGTCAAATCGAAAATAAAAAGGCAACAAACCACAACGACAAAACCATCAGCATGTTTCCACAATGAGTCGCCTCCAGTGATCAACACGATGACGGCGGCCCGCTTGGCCGCTCGAGCAGATTTCATTAGAATTTCCAGTTGGTCGCTTGTCGTGACAATCGCCGTTAGTGGTGTTACTTGACGTTTTTTTCTATTTTTGATTTTATGGCCAACTATTCGTGGAGTGGCTCATTTGAGAGAGGTCCACTCTCCAGGTCATAACCGTGGTCATTTGATTCAATTTCGTAAATTGAATGCCATTTCGTTCTGAGATTATATGGGTCAGTGGTGTTACTTGAGCGGCACACGCCTCCTCTAAATTTGTTTCTAGATACAGATACGAGTACTTCCAGTCCCAGTACCAGTCCCAGTCCGAATCGCATTTGTATTCCAAGCCAGAGTCGATCATGACTTATTGGATGCCGGAATCGGACACCGTGGCAATGAACATGGCTATGACAATGACTGAGGTGACAATGAGAATCAAGATTTGTAATGAATTCGTTGGATTTAGTCCAGAATCTCTGTCGGAGAATCGAATTTGCATTTCGGGGTGATAGTGATGGAGTGCATGTGGCCATAAAGATCAGGTGGGTGCATCTGATACACATTTGGACGCCTACTTTAGAGGTTGTTCTGTTGGTTTTTTAATGGAAAGTCGTTGAAAGCCATTGATAGGCCATTGGTGAGGGTTGATTTATGGTCCGAGACCGGGTGTAGCTGCAGAGATTTCTGAGTGTCAGGCATATGGTAATTGGATGGTGGACGAGTTTTTTCTAATCGATAGGTGATTCCTGTTGGAAGGTTGCTATGAGAAATGGTTTGCCGCAGACAATGTGTGGGAGGTCAATGGGTGGTAGGGCAGATCGGTTAGTGGCCGTGGAAAGTTACTAATGAATTCGAGCGGTAGTTTCACTGCCATAAAAAATCAAGGCCGAACATATAGATGCATCGGGGTCAGTGGATTGATTTCACATAAATGTTTTAAATTTAGTTTTCGGCAGATACGGTGTGGTTTCTGTTCCCTACTTTCTACCATAAACTTGGTTAGATTTACCATTTCCGGTTTGGTTATTGAAATGTCTTGAAGACTGAAGCTGAACCTGAATATGAACATGTCAAGAGGTGCTACAATTCTAGGTGAACTTGGGCATTAACCAGCGAAGCAATCTAGTCAGCTTCAATTGAGTTGAGTTTCGTATTTGAACTCACACGTGGTATCCTAGGTATAGTCCTTCGCTACTGCGCAACGTAAATCTTCTTCGTTGGAGCATTTATGTGCATTTCTGCTGCATATCCAAGCCAGGCTGCATCAAAGAAAACGAAATCAGACATCTTCTGAAGAATCTTTACTTGTTGAGGTTGAATGCATCTATATCGGTTCCAATAGACCGCATACTTCAGAGTTGTACCTGTAGATCAAGCTTAAGTACTTAAAGTCTGTTAGAGAATCAGCCAATAGGGCGGTTTTTGATACATTTCAAGCTTTCGTATCATATGATAGGACGTTAGATACCATGATTCTATCGTTGTCAATCGTTTTCTGCGTTTTCTGCCTTGCTAAGAGGATTCGGGATACGAAATCGGCTCACATTTGTACCCTTTTCGTTTTGTTTCTTTCGGAAATGCATACCTTTAAAAGAATTTTTTAGAAAGTTCAGACAGAATCCTCCAATTTATCCGAGGCGACAATTAAGCCTTCGATTTCCACTTCTGACACTCTGTCGGAAATGGAAACCGATGACGAATCAAAAAGAGATTAGCTCTTCGGCACATCCTTAGAATCCGAGGACTTGAACAGCACCATGGTGGAGGTTACTCTGGTAAATTGTAGCAATGATGCGGTTTCTCCAGATTAGTCTCCATAACTTAAAAAAGGCTTCGGCCGCACTTATTCCGAGTCTTTCCACAAACGCAATATCCTAATCCAGGAAACATGGATCGTAGAAGGCGTGGCTCGTAGACTTGGGACACCTGTACAGGCTCCGCTCTATATAAGAGGCTAAGGCAAGATTTGAACTTTTATATTAGTGAAACGTAGCCTTAATGCATTTTTAGTTCCTAATCTCAGCGACCCCGACTTAACCATTGCCAGACTAAAGACTGCCAAAGGTTCCTACTGGCTGGCATCGGCATATCTTGGCCACGATCATTAGGGTCCCATCCCTGGTGATAGCCTAGAAAGGATAGTACTGGAAGCTGGAAGGCTAAAAACTGGTCTCATCATCGGATGCGACGCAAACGCTCATCACACGTTATGGGGCAGTACCGACATCAACGATAGAGGTGAGTTACTTTTGATTACTTTATAACAAGGAACCGTCAGGAAGTGCTACATATAACTCTTGTCTCCGACAACATCACTCAAATGCTAACGAACTGGATTGTATCGTCTGAACACTCGTTTTCAAACCACAGATACATCCAATTCAGTCTGAGCATTCCGAAATTATCGGAAAACTGATTGCGCAAAATACAGAGGAATGCTGTCAGAAACGCTATTCTCTGAACCCTCAAGTCCCCAGCGTGACACCAACGAGCTTGATATGAAAGTCAAAGAATTCACACTGGCTCTCAATCAGGCTATGGCCGCTTCCTGCCCTCTTATTCAACCTAAAGGCAAGGAAAAACCGCACTGGTGGACATCAGCACTAGGATCCCTTAGGAACAATAGCAGGAAACTTTTCAACCTAGCAAAAAGCACAAGAAAAGTGACTGACTGGGACTCATACCAAGAATCCCCCAAAATATACAAAACAAGACCTGAGGAAGGCAAAGCGACAATCTTGGAGGTCATTTTGTGACAAAATCACAGAAACCTCTGAGTCATCGCGGCTAAGAAAAATTCTCTCTACAAATCCTATGATGCCTAGCTGTTGGAAGAAAACCGATGGCTCTTGGGCAACCCCAAGTGATGAATCATCACTCAACCTGCTACTGGACACCCGCTTTCCAAGTAGCTCCCCATTCGCGGTCAGTTGTAACCAAAACAGGACTAATCCAACCGTGACCAAAATTCATGGTCTGATTGCTAGAGACAAACTACTCTGGGCGCTGCATAGCTTCAAACTGGTTCGGACGGTATAATACCTTCTGAGCTACAAAGGTCCTCAGATATTATCCTGCCTACGCTAAAGAATATCATGAGGAGCTGTGCAGAACTGATCCACATTCCACTGCCATAGAGAGAAGTCAATGTACTTTTCATTCCCAAAGCTGGAAAATGCTCTCATGCTATCCCAAAGGACCACAGACCTACAAGTCCATCATCTTTCCTTCTGAAAACTCTAGAACGACTGATTGATATCCATATGCGATCTGAAATTGATCCAAGGCTTTTGGCAACGGCTCAACATGCCTAGTGCAAAGGAAAGTCGGTGGAAACGGCTCTGCATTCTCTGACTAGCCACATCGAACGACCGCTACAATACGCAGAGTCGCTTTCCTGGACATAGAGGTCGCCTCTAACAACGACAACACATCCGCAATCACGACTGTGCTGTCAACTCTACAGGTAGACGACTCACTTAGGGAGTTGATCAGTCTTATGCTAAACAGCAGGATAATCAACTCCAAACTGGGTGGGGCTTCTGCTAAAAGATGTGTCAGCAGAGGTCCGACGAGTGATAGCAGGGTAATTGCCTATGCGGATGACGTTGCTATAGCCATCTCAGGTAAGCATCTTGCAAGAACTCCTTCAGCTAAAACTTAGCAGATTAGCCCGGTGGGCAGATAGCTGTGGATTGGAAGTAAAACTGATCTTGTCCTCTTTTCCAAGAAATATAAAATTCCAATCCTATACCCTCCCTCAATAAACGGTACCAGTTTAGTCTTTTCTGTGTCTCATTTCTGACAGGAAACTAAACATTCAAGAAAGAATCAGGAAAGCTACAGTAGCTCTATTCCCTTGGACAAAAACGATTGGGAACAAATGAGGCCTTCAACCTCGCATAATCCACTGGCTACTCATCTCGGTCATAAGAACGATACTCACCCACGGGGTTGTTGTCTGGTGGACGGCCATAGACAATGTAGCCAACTGTAGCAAATTAAGCAGAGTCCAAAGCACAGCATGTCTATACATAAGCGGAGCCTTACGGTCTACTCACTACGCGGCATTAGACATTCTGTTTCACTTGACACCCCACAGTGGACAAACAATTTATTTGGCCACGCTAATATTCTTAATATACTCGGAATCCTCACAGAGAACATCGATTACACCATACCTGAACTTTGGTTTGACAAAGGCTTTCATGTAAGCTTCCCCTCTAGAATCTTCTGAGAGGAAGGTACTTTCATGGATGACAAGTCAATGTACTTCTGCACAGATGGATCTAAGCAGGGTTGTTGGCGGTGTTTTGTTAACCTAAGCCTCTCCTTCCGTCTTCCAAATTACTGTAGCGTGTTCCAGGCGGAAATTTTGGCGATCAAAGGAGCTCTGTCCGGCCTGAAGAAAAACGTGATACTAGTGTTCCGAAGAATATCCTCATCTTTTCGGATAGAGTGGCGCTATCAAGTCCCTGGAGTCAGCCTCAATAAATTCTAGAACCGCCTGTTACTACCGATCATACTCGTAGCTTAGGGAGATAGATGAGCAGTTCAACCTTCACCTTTGTTGCCACAGAGACATTCTAGGGAATTGTGGGGCCAAAATTGGAACCACTCTACCTTTTCTACCGGAAGATGGCAGCATCATCGGTATACCAATCGCTATGTGCAAATTAAAATTAAAGCTGGATGCCAATAAAAGAACAGACCTTAGGTGGACTGCTGGACCAACATGTCTAGCGAATAAACTAATCTGGCTAAAGCTAGATCTGAATCGCTCAAAGAGCCTGATCTTTCTAAATAGGAAACATCTCAGCACCATCATAGGTATCATCACTGGACACTGCCTCATAGGCAAGCATGCAAGAAGGCTTGACACTTTTATAAACAATTTCTGTAGAAGCTGTATGGACGAGGAAAAAGAGGAGACAATCCTCCACCAACCTTGTACATGTCCAGCTCTCTCACATAGAAGCTTTCGTCTACAATGACCTAAACGATCTAAAGAATATAGACGTTAACAGTCTCCTACGCTTCATCATAAGCTCATATTGGTTCCATATGGCATTACAACGGGCCAATAGCCCTAAGTGGCTTGGTGTTTCCAACAACCACTTCTACCTACTTACCTGCCTACAGAACCATCCACATCAACGGCTATTAGTAGAAGTCTTATGCGAGTGTAAGCCGGACATTTACAAAAAAAAAAGTACTACGCTAAGGCACAGTGTCCCATTCAGTAAGCCGGTAAGAAGCTTACAGCGTTTCTTGCCTATGGACACTGAAAAGGCCTTTGCCTTTGTATAGACATTCAAAAGTCTTCTTATACATGGAGGGTCTGCAACTTGGGGAGTCATACCATCTACGGTTGTACTCATAAGAAACCCAATTGCCAATAGTAGTGCTATCAAATGCAGTCCCACAACAGGTTTAGTCCTGAGAAGTTCTGCCTTGAGCTCTCCATAGCGAGTTGATCCCTAAATCTCATTGTCACCTGTGATCTAGACAAGACTCAGTATATTCATCTTTCCAGCTGCGTTTAAAGAGGCCATGCATCCTCGAACTAGCTTGGAAGTGGTGACAGGGTTTAGTAAGGTGTCAAACGTTGCAGATGTTTTACCCCCTCAACGTACTTCATCGCCATCAGGATCGCGAACTCCACAAAGCCGCATAAACATCCGAATCCGGTTCTCTCATGGCTCGGATTTTGTATGAAGCCAGATTAAAATAGGAGAGAACTGCCACAGGAATTATAGTTTCGGTGTCACTGCATTAGACGGCATGCCCATAAGATTGGGGTCAAGATACAGTCAACAATAGCTCAGTCTGATTTGTATCCAAAATCACTATTGGGGTTTATCAGCGCGTTTAGAGCAGAGCCAAGCGTGCTAAGAAAAGTTTCATGTAACCAAGGAAAGGCATTCTTTGAAGTCTGATTATAGTTCTAGTGACGTAGTTCCATAGATTGGTATACCATAAACAGCTGGTGCACAGGATGAAGTCGGTCTTATCATTGCAGGGTAGATTCCAGGAAGTGCCAGGAAGTCGACAATATCTTGGCAGTTTCCGACGTGACACTTTTATTCCAGGGAAGTTTTTGCTATACAGGATAACACAGGGTTAGGTATGCACGCCATTCCCAATGGTCGAGACTTTGCATCCGTTTTAGAATTCGAAACCTCCGCATTTCTTGTTTAAGTCTCCCGCAAACTACAAGCCCACGTTCAGGCACGTCCTATTCTTATTGGCTTAGATATCTTCTTTTAAGTAGTCTAGGGTCCGAAGATTCCATGCGTTGGTTCAAAAATCACATTCTTTGTTATGTAAGCGTAAAATCCCCACGTTTCATGTAGAACTTAGGACTGCCTCAAGGATGCATCTTGTCGCCTACACTTTTTATTATATGAATCTACTAAAGTTACAGCATATTAATAGTGAGGAGAGGCTTACAAATGTCGCCTGCTCTTCTCGTTTGAGAATCCTTTGAGTGCACGTGATTGTTGATAAATCAGAGGCGATTTTCGTTTCTGAAATCCCTCTTTGTTGTACTCTGGGTGTTAATGGCGTTGCCTTGAAAATTGCAGACATGTTACACTTCCTCGAATTTTATTCGGCAGTAGCGAAATGACCAATAAGTTAGACGACCTGCCGGCTGGGTCAATCATGATCTGTAACAAGGAGAGCTGAACTAAAAGTAAGACCTATGTCATCGGTCTGGCCTCAATATTCAAAACTAATTCTTCTAATTGAGAAACTTTTCATTGATGCGCTCTGGCCAGGTGGCATGAATGTTTTCGGTCCAATTTCACAGTCGAGTCATAATAGATGTGGTATGAGGTATCTTGGGCAGATGAGGATTTAATCATTGAACTAGACCCTATATTCCTCTGGGATCTCATTGTGTATTGCCCTGTAGATCTGGAGTCAGTGACAAACAATTGGCAAAGACTGAGCCTACTCGTGCTGAAGTAGACCTGCAGCTTTCGTTGGACTCCTTGTATAGCTTGAGCCCGAGGAAGCAGCACTGCTTTCGAATGCACCTGAAAGAATTTGTGTCTGTTTCGGGTATTTTGACTAATTTCAACGAGATGACCTTCTATGGCACCTGATGTGTGAGGTCTTGCCCTTAGCTTGTATATTTTCGGCTCAAAACCCAAAAGTTATCCTACTGAAACTTCCAGTTCCGAAAACCTCAACTGAGTCGCATCCTCTATTAGCCTACATGCCATCAATGCTACTCTCAAATCAAAATGAAGGTCTGTCACCTCTGCACATCACTCTGTCATTCAACGAGTATTCTCTCAAAACTCCTTCTGCTTTCTATCCATCCTACGACCACTCTGAACAGATCAGATCATTTCATTCACTGGCCAAGACTCTATTTTCTCCACTTCACTCCAGAGTTCAGCCAGCAGCAATTGGTAAAACAGCCCTCCAGGCTTTCTAATTAAATCGTACTTTTCGAGCCTCCATTCAACGGTATCTCTAACTCTCTACGGCCATTGAAGCTTTCGTCGAGTATGTTCACATTTGCAAAAATCACCAAGAAATCTATCTCCTCTCTCCCCAGCGACGAGCATTGTTTTGACAACTCATTCACTGGAAATGTTTACCCTCCAGGGTCTATGACTCTTCGAAAAATAAACCGAAAGACCGGTCCAGCTGTAAGTAGTTCTACTCACACCCGATGGCTTGACAATTAACTTTGCATTGTGACAAATCGTTTCACTTAGCTGCGGAATCAAATGTTGTTAAGACAAAAAGTAAACAGACATCTTCCATCGTCAATCGTCAATCTTCAGTCTTCAATCTTGCGTCTTGTATCTGTCTATCTGTTGGATACTGGGTAGTGGCTTGATTTCGATCAAAAGCGCCGAAAGTGCTGGAAATTAATTCGCCAAGTTTTTTTCCGCGATTTTTTCAGAGGTAATTGCTTAATTCATCTTGAGCGCCAGCTTGAGTCATTTTTAGGTAGCCAGCAAGACCGGGACTGGTCCGAGGGTTTTTTTTTTTTTTTTGCAACTTAATTTGCATTCCATGGTAATGGGGCAAACTACGAATATCTTGGCTCGAATTAATCACTGTTATTTGGACAAAACGGGTGTTTAAGGTGGTGGATTGGGTTTATCGCTTACTGAGAATTGGATAGGTGCGCATTAAGTGGGAGGTTCTCGACATTCAGAGGTGCTAATTTTTGCGGATATGTTTGGGAAGAGATACGAATACTACTACAAAGGTTTGGGATAAAGGAAGCTAATAATAGCTTGACATTTTTATGGCTTTGAGATTTTTGTGTTGAGACAAAGTTCATGAAACCCACGGAAAATGATGGACGACGTAATAATGGGGAATATACGAAAAAGGAAGGAGCTCTGGAACTTATAAAAGAAATTCTGCTGCTCAGAATGGCATATCAACTTAACAAAGTATCTACAGCTCTTGAGGGGGTTTGATGTTCCTTTCAGGAAGCTAAAGATTGTTGATACGTAGTGGTAGTTCTATTTACTTCTTCTATACTGAAATACCAAGTGATAAAGTGTCCAATGGCTTTTGGACAACGATTTAGGCATTTGAAGGTGGTATAATTACACATTGGGCAGATAAAAAGCGGGCGATCATTTAGTAGATCTCCAGATAGATAGACCTAAGATTGATGAAACCTAAATCTGCAATATGTCCTGTGAAAACGTAGCACTATGACGATGCATCCTTTCAGTGTTTCCAGAAGTATGTTCACTTTACAAAGGCTTTATTTTGAAACTACGTTCATGCCATTATGTGTGGAATGGCACATCATTCAAATGGCCGCCTCGACTGCGCTGGCACTGCTTCAAGCGGCCGGTCCAATTTTTGATGACTCGGCCCAGTATTCCGGCAATAACGTGTCGAGCTCGTCCAAAGTGGTTAGCTTATTAGAGTAGACTAAGGACTTGATGTAGCTTCGGAGAAAATAATCCAGTGATGAACCAATTGATGAACGCTCGCCGTGATATGACCGAGTCGCCAAATTTCTCCTTCCCAACTTCGAGCGTTGCATCGCATGTATGGCATGTTAGAATCACAGCTCTGATATATCGATGTTGTCGAACTCTAACCAGAGAAAGTCGATTATCATCGCTGTATACCTGATACCATTGACGATATCGGTGCCTCCTTCCTCATTTCGAAAGAAATAAGGTCCAATGATGCCGCCATGCCATAAACCGCACCAAACAGTCAATCTTTGTAGATGCATTGACGCTTGGCTGTGTATTCTGTTCGCTCCAATAAGGGAAATCTTGCTAGTTGACATAGCCGCTGCACCAAAATTGGGCCTCATCCGAGAAGATGATTTTTTGGCCAAAATCCGGATCTGCGGCCAACATTTCCAGCGCCCAATTAGCTAACTCACGGCGTTGTCATGGTCCTCCGGCTTCAATACTTGCCTCAGAAGAACCCTATATGGATGTAGGCCCAAATTCAACCGCAAAATAAGCCGGGTTGACTCTCTGGCGATGCCCAATTCAGATGATCGATGCCGAATGGACATTTCTGGGCCTTCTTCGATACTGGCCGCTACAATTGGAAATAATTGGAAAAACTGTCATTGCTATTTGGTCACCCTAGAACTACTAAGGATCTCTCACTTTAACATACCAGTGAAAGTGCAGTGTGGCAGTAGTGGTGGAACTCGGCCACAAAAACAGTAAAACTACGCTGCTTTCATTTAATTATACGGATCCGGAACTGTGGTTTGCTCAGGTCGAAATGTGCATCGCGACCACGTGTGAAAAACAAAACTTTTCGTGCATTGCACGGACTCGCGAGTGGCATTTGAAATGCGGGACCTTATAGTGTAAGTGCTCACAGAGGAACCGCATACGAGACGGTGATAGGAGACCGACATAATTCCTACGGCACCCGAAAAATCTCGCTGGAGCTGCAGTCCCGGATTTCATGTTGCACGCTCTGTGGTTTAGTCGCCTGCCGCCCAACGTGCTGCCTATCCTCGCTGCTGAGAAGGACCTGTTGCTAGAACAGTTAGCAGAGCTTGCGGACTCTTTCTTAGATCTTACGGCAACTTCCAAGCCAGCCCTCGCAGAAACTTTCCGTCCGCCATCAGCAACAACGATACCCTCCGCAGCCATGGAAGATATGGCTGACTTACTCAACCAGCTCCATACCAAGTAGCCAACCCATGTCTCGACGTCGCTGAAGTAAGAGGCAGAACAAAATACTCCTCAGTCTCGAACTCGATCAAAATGTCGCCCTAAATACTGTAGAGAAGGAATTTGTTGGCACCACGAAAGATTCGGACGAATGTCGAGAAAGTGCACTTAGCCCTGCAAGTGGACGACTGAAAATACAGGAAACGCTCAGGCCGGTCGTTGATGGCGGTAAAGAACATTGTGCAGGGTGGACACACGTGCTGATTTATCTGTGTTTCTAGTTGATAATCTCTGTCTATCGCGAGAGAAGTCATCTCACGATCTTTCTGTGGCAAACCGGACGCTCTTTCCTACTTAAGGAACAGTATTCGTGCCGCTTGACCTGGGTCTTCGTCGAGACTTCATATGGAAACTCATCCAAGCCGATGCTAGGAATAGATTTTCTCGTACATCTTGCTTATCATGTCATTGCTGGTGGATGCGAGAAATAAATCGTCACCTCATCGATGGAACCACAAAGCTGGCAGCAGAAGGAAAAGCTGCGAATGTAGAAGTAGCAACAGTAAGACTTACACAGGATCTTCTCCGTTCCATCAGTTACATTATAAATTTCCCTAGATTTTACGACCAGACGGGACTGCAGCAAGTAACACAGTACATCAAAACCTCGCTAGGTCCTCCCGTCGCTTACAAACTCCGCAGGTTAGCTCCAGATAAACTCCAGGCAGCTAAGAAGGAGTTCGATGCCATGCTAAAGTTGGGCATCGCTAAGCTATTGCAAAGTTGCTGGCCATCTTCACATGGTACCTAACCACTTAGAAAAATTACGACCTTGCGGCGATTACCGCCGCCTTAACCCTAGGACCGAGCCCCACAGCTACACAGTGTTTTTCTCAAGCCGCCGCTGGTACCAAAATATTTTCTACAATAGATTTGGTGAAGGAATTTCACCAGATCACCCGTCGCACGAGAGGATATTTACAAAACCGGTATCTCAGCGCCGTTCGGCCTCTTTGAGTTCCCATTTATGACATTTGGACAACGGAAAGCTGCACAGACGTTCCAGAGATTTATAGACGAAGTACTCAAATTTTGGTACGTATACATCGACCATATCCTGGTGGCATCATCATCAATGGAACAGCACCTCGATCATCTTAGGATCTAGTTCCAGCGACTACGGAACTACGTGGTAGTAATGAATCGTGCAAAATGCAAGTTTGGGCTAAAGAGATACAGGTTCTTGGCTATTCTGTCTCCAGCGAAGGCACTCAACCACTATGTATGTTACAATAGAAGGTCAATGCTTTCAAAATCTTTCCACACTCCTAGATAGTCAAGAACCTTCGCCAGTTCTTAGATATGGTGAATTTTCAAAGAAGATTCATACTCAACGCTATACAGGTCTAAGCACCAATAAACGACCTATGTGCAATGGACTTCCGAGAAAGAAGCCACGTTTCAAGCCACGAAGAACAGCTTGGCCGCTGCAACTTTGTTAGCTCATCCAGAATATCCTACGACGCACCCGATTTCGCCGTCGGTGCTGCGCTTTAGCAAAAGATAGACAAAGATTGGCAAACACTTGCCTTCTTCTCCAAGAAGTTGAGCACTGCGGAACAGAAGTATGCAGCTTATGACCGGGAGTTATTGGCCATACATGGTATGCAGGGATAAAATATTTCCGTCACATGATAGAGGCGAGAACCTTTACTATCTACACGACCCACAAACCTCTGACCGGCTATTGTACACCGTGCCAGTTCCGCTGTCTGTTCATTTCGACCGACATCCGTCACATATCTGGAGAAGAAAACAAACTTGCCGATGCTCTCGCCAGGGTTGAAGAAATTAAGCCGACATTAAGTTTGGAAGCATCCGCCCAAAAAGTCAACGACGAGCTAGAGGGTTTAGAGAATAACAACTAGTCCGGTTTACAACTTTCCATCGACCAGCGTCTCAATAATATGTGATGTCAAACTTCAACTGCACGTAGATATATTCCAAAAAGAGAAAACTTCGGAGGACGGAATTCGACATGATGGATCTCCGGTCGCACCCGGGACTCTACCTAGCTGTACAGCGACATCGACGTGGTCAAAAAACTGCGCATTGGGCGTTTGAGATGGCTGGGATATGTAGAGCGAATGAACACCAACACTCCAGTCCGCAGAATCTTTTACCGGAGAGACAACGCAGTAAAGAAAGGCCAGCTTGGAGTGCGCAACTGGAGGCAGTTAGCCAAAGACCGAGCTGATTGGCTGGGCTTATTGGTTGAAGCCCAGGTCCACCCTGGACTGTAGCGCCCCTTTAGAAAGTAAGTAAGTATGTCTGGCCGTCAGTGAAAAAGGACTACAGAGAGTGGGCCCGAAACTGCATTCAGTGTCAACAGTCCAAGGTAACAAGACACGTGTCAACAACTCCAGGACGTTTATATCTCCATTAAGAAGATTCGAACACGTCCACATTGATCTTGTTGTCATGTCGAGCTCTGAAGGCTATAGCTATATTCTTACCTGAGTGGATCGATTCTTTCGCTGGCTCGAAACAATTCCTATGGAGGCATCAACAGTCGTCCGCTCCTTTTATAAGCATTGGATTGCGAGTTTTGGTACACCGCTCAAGGGAGGCAATTTGAGTTTCACCTGTTAAAGGACAACAGCATACCATCCAGCAGCGAACGGCATGATTAAGCCCTTCCACCGGCAATTAAAGCCACTATAAAGTGTCATAGAAACATTAGGTGGACGGAGATCCTTCCAACAGTTTTGCTTGGAGTTCTTACCCACTCCGACTCCCTGATGAGTTTTTGGAAAAAATAAGCCTGTCAGGGCAAATGAGACCAAACATTACTCGTAAAAACCTGCGATCAAACGAAAGGTTATGAAGGGTATGTATTTCGCCATAAATATTTTCTCCAAGAGCCTTGGAAATACCTTACTGGTACTGGTCAATATATCTGCTAGATACATTGCAAATGTAATAGGCTCCCCGTTGTCATAGAGGTAAATGTATTTTTTTCAGACGACCAGTATGGTTTGGTGCCTCAAAAGCAATGCTGGGGGGAGTATGGCGATCGAATGGAAATGCCACGCAATCCATCCGACCCATTGTGGATACAATAGTCCTACCGAACTACTTAACAAATAGGTTATTGAGGTACTAGACTAGATATAAACCTCAGATATTACAACGCTACCGCAGGAGTTCCACAGGAATCTGTGCTTGGACCCATTATGTTGAACATGGTGTATAATGGAGTTCTGCGACTAAGGAGGAAATTGTTTCAGCTTTGCGGACAATGGTTCTGGTGGGTAAATACATCCCCGAGATAGAGTCGAAACAGTCGTCAGAATAAAAAATTGTCTAGAGTCTACAGGCGTAGTACCTTCAAATCACAAGCCGTAGGAAGTCCTAATATATAGTCGAACCAAATCACCGGGTATAAGCATTCATTTAGGTGTACTCGTAAGTTTTTAGCTCGACGACATGTTCGACTTTTAAATGGGCCACATATGCAGTCAGAGGTTTGTCAAAAGCTGCCCACATCCTGGACCTAGATACTCCAGAAGGATCCATTCAAAGTTGATGGCTCGATACTTCTATACGCTGCTTCGTATTGAGCTACGGCACTGACAATAATTATAACAAGGAAGGAATGTCTCGTCATCAAACAGGCTTTGCGCTACCAGAACTACAGGTTGTCCTCGAACAATTTGAAGTAGCCTGTGCCATAGTCGGTCCGTAGTGACATTTGATCAAAGTGATATAAAGCGCGTTTCTTAGTTTGCATAGAATGTGCAAATGAAGAGCAGAAGAGCCTAAGAGGCACATGTTGGTGACATAGGATAAGTTGCTAGCCGGCTCCTAGAAGTCATAGCAAACGAAAGTTCCATGGAAAGAATTACAGAAAACCACAGGCATTAGCGGAATGAGACCTCCACTAAACGCAAAAGCTTTTGGTCAGCAGAATGCGAATCTGTGCAAATCAGGGTTTCGCCGCAAGAGGTTGCATCTAGTAACAACCTTACTTGCGAATGTTAGGAACATCAACACAATTAATCCTCCAATATGCCCGATGTTTGCATTTTGAAGGAATAGACTCTGGTCAACCAAAGGAATCGACTCTGGTCAATCGAAGGACGATAACAGGTTACTTCAACACAAAACTATGGGAGCGTGAGACAAGTAACGAGCCAGTTCCCTTTGAACAGAGGGAAAGGCAACAATTGAAGGACAAAATGAAAGGAATTTGGGCTTTATCCCGGACCAAAAAATTTGACCAAGGCCAAGGCTACTGCTCTTTACTTTCTTCTTGCTCATGGTGATATTAAACTGCTGGGTCAAACACTTCTGAAGTCTCTGTAATCCATATATTTGCTTTGGGTTCTAGATCCATCTTCAGATAAATTGCTCGATGCTCTTTCATGCTCGATTAAGATGTTACCAAGGTGGGGCCCCAGACATCGTAAACGCGGGTGGCGTTTCCAGTTGCCATTCACTAAACCACTGATACACCATTTGAACCTCGATCTCCTTTCAATTTTCGAAGCAAAAGCAAGGCTCAACAACAAATGTGCAATTTCTGTAGAAGGCTCCTTTGCTAAGATGAGGCAAGGCTGCAAAATTAGAGCAGGTTGACCTTGTTAGCGATTACTAGTGACAGGCCCTGAATTCAGCTGTTTCCTGAAGAAATTTCGCAACGCTTCTAAAACACTAATGACAGACTTGTCTGATTGATAGTTCCATTGACGTGGCTCGGAACCAGTCAAAATTGCGAGTCAATGAAAGAAACACCCACATGTCAACATGCTCATCTGTTTATATCTGGACTGTTACCGGTTTCCATCAAACTCACAAATACTCTACTAACGCTCAACTCCTCGTATGACCAAATTTGTAACAGCACCCTGTATCTACACCAGGAACTGATCCGACACATTCCCCACGTTCATGAAGACATCTGTCATGCGGAGACACTCTAATTCATAGCGACTCCATTGACATCCATAACGAAAGTTTGACAAGTGACACCTCAACATGACATCTGTCAAAGTGAAACCGCACATCAAGGTTAAATTCCTAAGTCGAAAGCACATACTCGTATCTCCTCCATCTCTTTGATGTACATCCTCCAACAAACTCCTCCAAAGACGACACTTTCCTCATCAGTGACAAGTTCTTGACAGATTGCATGATCAGCGCCATCTACTCAAACGTCAGTCAATTAAATTTACTCACAAATAAAAGCAGAAATGAAATCAAAAAACTATCAAATCGCATGAAGAGCTGTCAAATTAGCATAGTCATTGCGAGTGGAGTTCCGCCAATTTAAACAGCTGCCAAGGGGTCGTCTGCTCCTTCAAACGAAGATTGTCACGCACTTGTGGCGAACGGACAGCTTACACAAAAAAAAAAAGAAAAAGAAAACAAATTAAGTGAGAACCATTAACGCCAGAAATACCGGTCTCTGAACCATCCGGATGCCACAAGATCCTAACCAAAGGATCAAGTTAAAGACAAAACCCAAACTGGTTGGGCGCTAAGTAAATTTTAATGAACCCCGCATCCTCAGACCACGGGACAGCGGTATGGGCTACGAAGTCACCTCATAAATTAGCCGTTCTTCCCTCATATGACCAGTTGTGGACGAGATTTCGTTTTAATGAAATCGCCATGGAGCAGCAGACTTTAAAGATTCCGAGTCCCGCGTCAAAGTCAGACCTGATTATTCTCTAACGTGTTCATTGTGGCGGATGTGGGATTCTGGGCATCAGAAGGAAGTGGTATCTCCTGGGCTACGCTTGGCGAAAAAAAAGGGACTAATCTTGGGATACTTATCAACAGGATGCCCATAAGACCGGTATACCATATACCCGTACGGTTGCAATTAAAGTCAGCTTAAGCTGATTACTTATTAATGGAACGTGGTAATGGTATGAATCATTTGCATTAGATACAAGGATTCCACTCAAGGATTGAAGTTTAATCTGAAGTAAATGTGGACACGGATGATCATGGTGGAGGCGAATTCCAGTGGCAGGTGTGGTAAGCCCAGTGGAACACTTTGACAAAGTATCATCTTCTTATTACCCTTGAACGAGTTTAGGTTCGGTTTTGTTTTTTTGTTTTAAACGAATCCATTAGATCGACTGATTTAATTGGCCGACTGTGTGTGTGTGCTGTATCCTGTTTGGAATTGTCATTGACTAAACAGGAGCCGTTTATCAAAGTCGGCTTAGTAGGTAAAGAGACGATTAAGATAGTGAAATTGGTCCTAATCCATGCGGTAACCGGTCAGAGAAGGGTGAAAGCTGATATGCTAAGAGGGACAGCTTTTAATTGAAAGTGGATAGGAGACCAGAGACCAGAGACCAGAGACCGGAGACCGGAGACCGGAGACCGGAGACCGGAGACCGGAGACCGGAGACCGGAGACCAAACCGGACCAACATTTTATACAAACATTGGTCTAGATGTTGTGACATAAGATCGAGTGAAATCAGTGATGTTGCTGTGGAGAGAGTGGTGTCAACAAACTGGATCCAACTGAGAGACAAAACTAAACGGCAAAGGGAATAGATTTAGTCCAAACTCTGAGATCTGCTATCATCATCATCAAGCTAAGCGGGAGGTAGTTGGCACCCAAAAAGTAAGTAAGATGGCCCTGGTTCCTAATGTGTGGCGGTTTAGAGCGTCAAGTTGTGGCCCCTAACCCAGTTTTGAAGCATTTCACAGTTGATCCTCTGAACGTTACCTCCTTTCTATCTAGCAATACCATCTCTGCCAAACTTGTGTGTGCTGACCTAGGGAGAAACCGTCCAAATCGCCCAATCTACGAGTATTTACACATTGACCAACCCTTCGCTGTCGTTCATGCAAGTTTATTGTAACGGAGCTATGCCTCCATCATAACCTGTCCTACTGAAGATTATCGCCAAGATCATCTTCCAATATCTTGAGTCTGACTTTTCAAATGTAACTGAGGACTAAGACCTGCGCAAGGACCACAATGTGAACTTCAATGCATACGCATAATCTAGGACGTTTTAGTGAAGGAACTCTGAGGCAGATCCAGCGATTACCTTATCTGAACTCAGGCCATGTGAAGATTTCTCGGGATCTAGCCAAGCTATGTAGTCAGCGGAACACTAGCATTACCTTTTGAAAGATCTGGCCCTCGAGGTTGTGGGTGGTATCTTGTGAGATAACGAACGGCTTCGAGTGTAGGTGGGCCTACTGTTAATGACCCCAGTAAAAGATAAACCTTAAGCTACGCTCGTGAAGAGTTTGGACCCTTAACAGTTCACATGCAGCCGCTTAGAAGCAGCTGTAGTCAACCGTGATGATTGCCATAAAGAACAGACGCATCAGTTATTTGAATGTGGATTTAACATCACAGGAAAACTTGAACCTTGGGCATCTAAGCAAACCACTCCCAATAAACCGCATCAAGGCTAAATTTGCTAACCACAACTTGATATGCGCTTACGCATAAAAAGGGTTAGGGTGACCAGAAATGTCTTAAAGACGGCGTTGTGACACCCTAGTCTCGTGGGGACCAAAATAGGAAAAATGCCAGAGCTAGCACGAATTTACCCCACGAAAACATTCCAAGGGAGCACCTGCTGTGTATGCTGGATAACGCCGGGAAAATCTTGGGGAAGAGGATTAGAGAGTGCTACAATCTCTCCGATAACCAGTATGAGTTTCGCTAGGGGGCTCGACATGAATGGCGGTTGCCGAGGTCCTAGGGATCGTGAAGCAGGCTTGGAAAGCCCTCATAAGACCAGGAGTGCCGGCATCTAGGTCGTGATCGACGTCAAGGACGCATTTAACTCTGCAGCATGGACCGACAAAAACAATAACAAAAATATTAACGGAGTCAGATGATACTCTCTGCTACAATGCTACACAGCCTTCATCTGAAATCTCGGACAGGACAGGTGCTCAAGAACTAAGTCTACCAAGCCTTGAGATAGCAGCAAATACCGATGTAACAAGCCTCAGCAGAAATACGAGTACTTCACTGGGGGTCCAAAGCCGAATTATTCCACTCATTAGGAACTGAATTGAACCCGAGAAGGCGAACTGGCTGGAAAAAGCCAGATATGTGCAAGTTCTCGCTCAGAGTAAGAAAGGAAAGAAGAACAAAGTGGGCCCAGCAACAGAACATGTTGCAGGTCCACAAGTAGCTTTCCTATGGCAGAAACGAAGAAGAAGCACAGACCGAACGCAGAGTCACGTAAAAACACATGCGCAGGTACGTCTAAAGGAGACCCTAAGCAGAAATAGTCTGCTCACTCAGAAAGGAAGTTTGCCTAAAATGTTCAGCGGAACCGAGACTGCACAGGAGTGACCTAGCACATCAGGGCTATCCTACAGGAATACTATGGCCCAATCCGCGGTCGCTATCATGCACTCCGAGCACCCAGATCAGATCCTCACAGACCAGGAAATAAAGCTAGTGATGAAGAGCCTACTGGATAATATGGGCAAAACCGACAAAAACTTTCCCGCCCTAAGATTTATAGCCATGACACAGCAACCAAAAATTTACTCATGTCTGCGGTAGGCAGAATCCATCCATGGAAAAACGCAAATTTCCATATAATTCAGGAACACGAGGTTTCCAAGTTATTCACCTGCATTGTCTTCGTTTCAGAAGCAGACAACCTTACCCAGGACGTTTTCCTAACCCGGATCGCTAAACAAAATCCCGGCATATCCATAAAAAGCTGGCGTATTTTCAGAGTAACTAAGGAGAAGAGCGGAGGCAAAACCATCACATTGCGGGTCCTGATCAGAAGAAAAGGATCATCAAGACCAGTCCAGAAAAAGGGAATCTGAAGCTTAAAATGAGGACAGAGTGCCAGCTCATCCAAAGTTTAGCGTCAGCAAAGAAGCCCAACGAGAACCACCAGACAGCTGAACCCATCCCACCTCAGCAGAAATGACTAACGGAGAGCCTCAAAGGCTGAGGGCTTCAGAAGACTTCTCCTCAAAGATTATACCTCAGAAGCCAGCCAGCCGACTGGAGAAACTAAAAATGTTGGCAGTTTTGCCGGGGCTCTATGGTAGTAGGTCATAGATTTAATAAGGGTCAAGATGTAACTTTTATCCAGGGACAGGAGAAGTTGAGTTACTCTAGGATTCCGTAAAAGAAGAAAGCCTACAGGCAAATTCAAAGAAACTATCTCGGAACTCCTCCAGATGGCACTTAACCTTGTTGTTCAGAAGTCAAGTTCATTCACATAGGTAGTGCTCCACGGTGTTGTCATCACTTTTATAGTAAACATCGCAGGATGTTTATGCGCAGCACATTTAACTGCTTAGCAAAAGCAGGAAGGCGCTGACTTCTTAAAGACGTTGGGAAGAATTCGTTTGGTCTGCAGGCAGCCTGGGGAGTCATGCCATTTGCAGCTGTGCTCATATGAAGCCCAAATGTAAATGGAAGCCTTAACTGAGGACGCAGCCAGACCCAACGTATGTTCGGATCCTGAAAACTTTCTTTTGAACCTTACCTGACAAGTTCATCGGTAATTTCATATCCCGTGGTCCCATTGTGGCCTAGGATCCAGATAAGACTGAGAGAATTAAGTCTTCCGACTGCGTTCAATGATGTCTTGCATTTCCGAACTAGCTTGCAAGTCGGAAGAGGGTTCTGCAAGGCTCTAAGCGCAGCTTGGCTATGCCGTCAAAAGTTGCGTTGTCGAAACCACCTTCAGTGTTGATGAAAACGCTCAGGGCGTATTCTCTTGTCGAGGCCGCCTTCAATTCTGCCTACGAGATTTTGAAATGCACTCTCGCAAGATTCTCCACTCTGGTAGGCGTGGATGCATTCCTAGAAGTTAGCCTGGATCAGAAACTCACTTGGAACACACGGAGAAAACACCATAGGAAAAGCCAGGGTCTCTCTAAGGACCAGCAAAAGTTTACTGAGTAAAAGCTGAGGCCTTAACCCAAAAATGACACTGATGATGTACGCAACAATTGCTGGACCTATAGTTCCTTAGGCGTCTCCAATCTGGTGGCGCAAAACTAAACAAACGTGTACACAGGCTGGGCTAAAAAAACTTCAAAGACTTGCCTGTGTGTCCACTACGGGTGCAATGAGAACCCAACGCAGCATTAGGGGTTCTTCTGAACCTCCCACCTCTTCATGTCTACACGCAGAAGGAAGAACTCTGGCAAACGCTTACATGCATGTCTCAGAGGAGTAGAATAACTCCAAAATAGTTCGCCCTGAGCTGAGGCAACTATCTGAAAAAGTACAACTTCAACCATAACTTAGGCTACATTCCCTAATCGACGGAACTGGCAACAGAGTAACCCGCTGTTCAAAAGAGATTCCCTGATGTATTACACCGACGGATCCAAAACAGACGAAGGACTTGGAGACGGCATATACAGAGAAACTACCAATACCTCACTATGCGCAAGTATGGACAGTTGTAACCCTGTATTTCAAGCTGCAATACAAGCAGTGGAACTCTTAAATAGATCTGCCATCAACAAGAACGTTTATATCCTCTCTGGCAGGAACTCGGGCCCACTTGCTATCAAGGCTTCCGAGATAACCTCAAGAATCATCTGGGACTGCACTATAATTCTCAAAACACTAGCCAGCACCAATAGAGTCCATTTAATCTGTGTGCCAGGTCGCAGTGCTTGTGATGGCACCTCAACATTTATATTGCCATGACCATTCTTCGGGTAGCTCCATAATAAGCTATAAAAAAACCTGGCTAAAAAGAAAGGCCCTACATCACTGAACGGAAACTGGATGTAGCAGGCAAGTCAACTTTTTACTAACCCCTTCCCTCAAAAGAACAAAACAACTTCTACAGCGGTCAGATACACACAGTAACCGGATTCCTAATGGGCCACCGCAGAGTCAGAAAACACTTAGTGAAGACAAAAACTGTCGCATGTGCAACGAAGAGGGAGAAACAGCAGAGTATACCTTTGCTACTACAACCGCTACGTCTACTTCTTCTAGGTAAGCCATGCCGATATCACTGCCAGCTCATTCAAAAATATATCACTCGGCTATTTCAGGCATCATGGGTGAGCTTTAACTTGAGGAAATCACAGTAGGTCTAGCCTGGCCACAGTGATATAGTCCATAGTCCCATCTCCCCCTTCATATCCATCTAAGCCTAGAGTGATTTCACCGTGCTCAGAGCTCAAACTACGACGTGTAAGCCGGCATAAACCTTTAAACTCAAAATCCGAAGAAAGGCAGGTTATAGGAGGCTATTTTCTCGTACGGGGTGGGAAGCAGAAAAGTATTTCCCTCGCCTGCTAATGATCACCAGGCTCACTTAACAGTGTTGGTAGCAGAGAAGAATGTGAAACCAGAACCAGCCTTGCTTCAAGTCCCTTAGTCTCCTTCTTCAATGAGTTCAAGCAATCAACATTTTCTACAAGATTATTGTCCACAGGCCGTATCTACACCGAACCCATGTCCGAATATGTGTATCTTCATCCTCTAAGCGTCACCAGAAAAGCATCTGAGACTAGAAAACTTGAAAGAAAGTCTGCTCAAAATTGTAGTAGATTATCAAATAGTTCATTCAGTCACTGTTCGCCTCACTATAGTGCCCACAATATCAACAAATTTTGACATCTCGAATAAAGTCTCAAAACTCGTTCAGACCAATACACAAATCAGTACTGCTTGCGTCCAGTTCTACACCCTCCTCGATCACATGGTCGCATTCCACTAACCACTCACTGTATCCGATTGTTAGGTCCAAGACAACGTCACTATGATTAATAGCCGTTCGTACGAAACTCTCCAAAAACAAAAAAAAAAACATGTCGAAACGATGGAATGCACTTTCGCTATCACGTTATCGAACATCGCGCCTGTAATTGGATTGAAATTGCCAACAACACTCTACACACTCTACACCATCTTATGACACACACGATTGCCGCCGCCGCCGCTCATTAGATGAATCCGATACTCGTACCGATAGCCATGCACAATTCCATAACCAATTTCCACAGCTCCACACAGGTGTTTCACACGTTGGAGGTCCGCATCCATGGTCCATGTCCACGCTCATATCCATATCCATATCCATATCCGTGTCCGTAAGACCCGTAACAGCCAGTAGCAATTGTCGTTTTCGGTGGATTTGGATTCAGATACAGATACACAGATTCGAATTCTGATTCCAATTCCGAACAGCTTCCCAGCTACGGGTACACTCGATCAATTGTTAATTTGCGCAACCAGACAGAAGCTAACTTGAGCGACGTGTCCAATTGGCATCCAACAAGGTTGGTGGGAAGATAAGATCTTAGTACCACTTCGACTGCCGACTGCCACTCAACGGCAATTCAGCCAGAAGCAGCAATAATCCAAAGCAGCAACAGCAATAGCAACAGCATTGTGCTACCGTTTTACGATCTGAGGCTGGTGCGGATCTATTGATGTTTAATTGTTCCTTCCGTCGTCGTACTGTTGTACTCGCTACCATGAAGTTGCCCATAAACCCTACCGAACCGAGGAGAAAGCCTGTCCATCGTCATTTGGGCTTGGGTAGTAAAAATTTTTTTAAAACTCTACGAGTACGAGTATTTCGGGTTTTTTTTTTTTTTTTTCTCTGACCAATAAATCTTAACTTTGACTGGAGGAATAATTGTTAGCAATGATAATCGCATTCTCGAGTGAATGGGGAATTTTAATTTGTCCGAACCGTAATGGTGAGCCTTGTTGCGCAGATAAATCTTTTTCAAGGCGTTGGCAGCGACCATTTAAAGGGATGGGAAAAATTGCAGTGGGAAATAGTTTTGCGGTGACTTGATTTGTGTGGTTATAAAATGTCCAAATGAGAGTGCTGTGGGAATTAAAATCGAACAGATAAATAGTGGAGTAGTGAGCTGGTAGCCCTGTGGTATGCCAGTTTTGATTGAATTTTTATTTTTATGGCAGGTGATGGGTAATGATGGCGGATTTCAAAAATGGAAATGGAATGACGATACGAACATCGTCGTCACTGTTTAGTGTTTCGTAGTGAAAGCAGTTGCCCTTCTTATCGACAAAATCTGGAATAGTACACCTACGAATTCGCCTTAGTTTCTAAAACAGATGTGAGTTTATGGAAAATCCGCAGCAGCTGTAGAAGTAAACTGAAATATTAAGAGTGAGGGAATAAGTAGACACTCCTGTGGCATTCAATATTTTCTACAATTGGTGGTGAGTAGTGAAGTTAATTGAAAGTATGACTGTGCTGGTCCTCTCATTTTACATAAGACAATTGGATGGCCTACAACTTTGAAGTACACGTTTTTATAGCCAGGAGTATTGTTCTCTGTAAAGAGCTGTGTCTTCAGAGGTAATGAGAAGATTTAGTTTCTGTTCTTAGCTATCGATTTAAAGCTTTCTTTAAGGCCTGTATTAAGTACCGGTTGGATGCTGATAAGTAACCTCCTCCTCCTTTAATGGATAGCGACGACCCCAATATATCTGAGGAGACAATTAAGTCATCAGTCTCCTCTTCTGATATCCTGCCGGAAATGGAAACCGGTGACGATCCACCGTGGTGGAGGATACTCTGGTAAATTCCAGCAATGATACGTTTTCTCCAGATTAATCTCCATCACTCAAAAAAAGACTTCGGCCGCACTTATTCCGCGTCTTTCCAAAAAGGCAGTATCCTAATCCAGGAACCATGGATCGTAGAAGGCGTAGTTCGTAGACTTGGGACACCTGTACACGCTCCGCTCTATATAAGAGGCAAAGGCAAGATTAGAACTTGTATATTAGTGAAATGTAGCCTTAATGCATTTTTACTTCTTAACCTCGGCGACCCCAAATTAACCGTTGCCAAACTGGAGACTGCTAAAGACTCCTACTGGCTTGTATCGGCATATCATAGCCACGATCATATGGGCCCTCTCCCTGGTGACAACCTGGAAAGGGTGGTCTTGGAAGTTGGAAGGCAGAAAACTGGCCTCATTATCGGGTGCGACGCTGTATGGGGCAGTACCGACATCAACGATAGAGGTGACTGACTTTTTGATTAGTACTAACCTCATCGTTTGCAACATTGGCAATGAGCGCAAGAAACCGACAGGAAGTGCTAGACATCACTCTTGTCTCCGACAACATCACTCAAATGCTAACGAACTAGATTGTATCGTCTGAACACTCTTTTTCAAACCACAGATACATCCAGTTCAGCCTGAGTGATACTCTTGCCAACCAACCAGCGTTTCGGAATTATCGGGAAACTGATTGGCCAAAATACAGAGGAATACTGTCAGAAACGCTATTCTCTGAACTCTCAAGTCCTCCGCGTGACACCAACTAGCCTGACATGACAGTCAACCGATTCACCCTGGCTCTTAATCGGGCTTCCTGCCCATTTATTCAACCTAGAGGCATCGCAGCTAAGAAAAATCCTTTCTACAAATCCTATGATGCCTAGCTGTTTGAAAAAAATCGATGGCTCTTGAACAACCTCAAGTGCTGAATCACTTGACCTGCTACTGGACACCCACTTTCCGGGTTTCTCGCCACTCGCGGCCAGTAACAACCACAACGGGACTACTGCAACCGTGACTAAAATTCACGGTCTAATAACAAGAGACAAGCTGCTTTCGACGCTGCATAGCTTCAAAGCGTACAAGTCTACTGTTCCGGACAGTATAATACCTTCCGAGCTACAAAGGTCCTCAGATCTTATCCTACCTGCGCTAGAGAATATCATGAGGAGCTGTGTAGAACTGATCCACATTCCATTGTCATGGAGAGAAGTGAATGTAGTTTTCATTCCCAAAGCCGGAAAAAGTTCTCATCTTGTCCCAAAGGACCTCAGACTTAAGTCCATCATCTTTCCTTCTGAAAACTCTAGCACGACTGATTGGTACGCATAGAATCTAGAATTGATCGATGACTTTTGTCAACGGCTCAACATGCCTACTGTGAAGGAAAGTCTGTGGAAACGGCCATGCATTCACTGACTAGCCACATCGAACGATCTCCACAATATAGATACTACACAATGGTCGGTTTCCTGGACATAGAGGGTGCCTTTAACAACGTCAACACATCCGGAATCACGACTACGCTGTTAACTCATTTGGACCAGTCTTATGCTAAATAGCAGGATAATCCAAGCTCAAAACTGAGTGGGGCTTCAGCTAAAAGACGTGTAAGCAGAGGTACGCTGCAAAGCGGTGTTCCTTCTCCCCTTTTCTGGAACTTAGAGCTTAATGAACTGCTGATATACCTGGAAGCGGGTGGTAGCAGGGTGATTGTCTATGCGGATGATCTTGCTGTAGCCGTCTCAGGTAAGCATCTTAATGCCAACTGCTTCAGCTAAATCTTAACAGATTAACCCGTTGTGCAGATCGCCCCTATCCAGTCCCTGAAGTCAGTCTCATTAAATTCTAGAACCGCCCGTGACTGCCGATCATCTCTTATGGAGATAGCTGAGCAGTTCAACCTTCACCTATGTAGGGTGTCGGGCCACAAAGACATTCCAGGAACCACTCTACCTATTCTACCGGAAAAGGATAGCGTATGTATGCCAATCACTACGTGCACAGAACAGTCCTTAGGTGGATTGTTGGACCAACATGTCTAGCAACCAAGCAGATCTGGTCAAAGCTGGATCTGAATCGCTCTAGGAGTCTGATCCTTCTAAATAGGAAACATCTCAGCGCCATCATAGGTGTCATCACTGGACACTGCCTCATAGGCAAGAATGCAAGAAGGCTTGGCGCGTTTACAAACGATTTCTGTAGAAGCTGCATGGACGAGGAGGGACAGGAGACAATCCTCCATCTACTCTGTACATATCCGGCTATCTCCCAGAGAAGAAAACTTCACGTAGGACCTTTCTTCTACAATGATCTAAACGAGCTAAAGAATATGGACGTTAGCAGTCTGCTGCGCTTCATCGTAAGCTCAAACTGGTTCCATAAGTAAGAGAATAATAGATCCACGTGGCATCACAATGGGCCAATAGGCCTAAGTGGGTTGGTGTTTCAAACAGCCACTCTTTCCTACCTACCCTACCGATACGCTAACAACGAGGACACATTCCGCAACGCAACTTTTAACGCACCCTACTGACACAAGAATAGACTCCTACAGAGGCTAAAAACCTTGTACAGATAGATCACTGACAGACATAACCCGGAGATCATGACACTGAAATCGTCGATCAAGAACCTCCAAATCTTGCTAAAAGAAAGTAACAAAAGCCCTAAGTTTGTATGGGGGCAACAGAATTCGGGCTGTAAACTCCGGCAACCCGAATATTTTTCCACAAATAAGCAAAATATTTCGGAGGAAAGATCAAAAGGACCTTGCATGTCTAAAGATCGCCCGAACGACGAACAATTATTGCCAACAGCAGGCATGGGTCCAGAAGAAGCTGTCGCTGATGACAACTTCTTTATGGTCGAAGATCCGCAAGAGAAAGTAGAGGCATAGGAGCTTTTTTCCAAGAAGTGTAAAAAGCGAATGAGATCACTGGTCCGAATAGCGATCCGGAAAATCAGGTCCTTTTGCACAATTTCTACCTTCGAAATGATATGGAGAGCTGGCAATTTAAGAACTTAGGATTCACGGACGAAAATATGGCAGATAATGTTCTGTTCACAAGAAACGCCAACTTCATATTGTCACAGCTGCACTCCATAAAACAAGAGAAGCACACGTTCATCTAAACTTGAATGAGTCCGTGTAACAACGAGAACTTCATCAGAAGGAGCCTGTCGCATCTTGCCCAATAAATATGGGCTGTGACCCTCATTAACTTGAGTCAGACCGAGCTGAAAACTAATCCCCTGTCCACTAATTGTCGATTTCATCCATAGTTCTACTCTCTGTAGAACTGCACGAGTTTTACTGCAGAAATAAGTTTTCGATTACACTCTTCTTAAGGGACGTCTTCAATTTACCATCTTCTCTCGACAGCGGAATCTGATGGTTTTGACCGGCTTTTATGATTACAAGGCCCCAGCGATCCAAGTAGATCAACTTTGACAAAGAATGCTTGCAACTACCTGTTCTACTAGGGTGTCATCGAATATTTTTGGAAGAACGTCAAAAATAGTAAACTACGAGTGGAGTTCCACAAGATTCCGCCTTCGGTCCCGTATCATTAAATGTAATATCTTATGCTCGCGAATTCGAAAAAATGTCATTGGTTTCACTCAAATAGCTTGCAGTTAAATTGCTACTGGCTTAGGTTACCCAAGGAGTACGAGCTCACCACTCAGTCTATCAGTTGCTTAACATCCAAAGTACCTTAATCTGTTCAAATTCCTTCCGATAATTTTGAAGTAAATTTCTAAGTACGAGTAATTTCCCGTTGCCATCAAGACTACCGAAATTCTTGAAAACCAGTCCACCATTTCCATTTGCAATTCTACTGTCATCATCACATTCTCTATTCGATTCACTAGCTAACTCGTCGCTAGTCGCTATCCATTAACCACAAACAAGGTAGTAATAGCTGCAATCTCAGTTGAAATCGTTTCACTTGCAACATCCCTTGCCACTTGCCATTCTCCCTCTCTCAGTCTGTCTCTATTTAACGTCACACAAATTGCACACCATCACCGTTGCATTGCACTCCTCTATACGCTGCATTGCTACTTGCTACTTGCTACTAGCAGCGCTTAGGCTCGACCGTTCCGCTGATAATTGAACTGAAAACAACTTGTTCGGGTTGTAATTAAGGGCACCATCTACGAGCAAAATAAAACAACACACACTCGCTGTCGTTAAAGTAATTCCGGGATTTTTATTTTTCTTTTTATTCTCTTTCTCTCTCTGTCTTTCTGCATTACGTCAATCTGAACCCGGCAACAACCCTTGCTTGGTTGCAGATGGCTGAAAAAATTGGTGGCCATTTGGTTGCAAATTTTTTCCACTTTCTACGCTCGCGCGAGACTCTTGCATCATGGTGCTGGTAGAGAGCACCGACAAGCCGATGGAATTTCCTAATGCGTGACTTTGGGTTCAGAGCTTGTGAAGTGAAGGATGCAATGGATTTGTGATGACAGTCTTGTGTCGTATAATTTGATTGGTCGAATTAACTGTCAATCACTTAATTGGAATTGGAGTGGACTGGTGAGGAGGATAGGTTTTGAAGTTCCGCAGTCGGAGGAATCCCAGCAATGGGGATTTGTAATGGAAACAAGTTTGACAGTGAGTTTAGGAGCATATGGAGTTGTTTTGTAGTTTAGTGTAGGAGATAACCTGACAGTTTAATGGTGGAGACAGTCATTACATGCACTTGATGAATGAGATGATCGACTACCACTCAATTAAATAACACCGGCCTGTAAGTACTTCCTTGCGGAATCCCATATTGCCTTGGTGGATATAATGTGATTAAATTGTTTGACTGTATATTTGAGCCCTTTACCTTATACTTGACGCAAGATCGAGGCTGTTCTACTAGTGTCGCATTTAAAAAACTAGCTACTGCCTCCTCTGAAGATAAATCCTGGAATTTCCACCACGAAGCGAGACCAGTAAGAACTTGATCAAGGATTCGCATGTCCAGACAATTTTTTATTTAGCAACATTAATATGATACCAATTTCGCCTTTTGAACAGACATTAGTATATGTTGTCATAAAATGCTTACAGAGCATTAACAGAGCACCACAGACCACAACAGAGCACCACAGAGCACCACAGAGCACCACAGAGCACCACAGAGCACCGCAGAGCACTCACAGAGCATTCAAGGAGCTGTCGGGAAATAGATTTACAGGTCACTCACGAAATACTCACAGAGCAACTACAGTGCATTCATCGAGTACTCATAAGAGCTCATAGAAGACTCAAAAATCACAGCAATATTCCTCGTTCCTAAGCCAAATTTTCGTGTGTAAAATGTGGCGTTTTCTTTTAATTTTTAGTGGTTCCTCCATTTATGCTTTCTATTATAGATATTCTGTCAGAAATGGCAGTCTTTACCTAGGCTTCTTCTTAAGACAAACGATATCGGTTTAGGTTGTGAACATATTTGGGCCGTAATTTTGTACGGTTTCTGGTATCTCAGCTAGAATGGTTCCTAGGACGGCGTCGCTTGGATAAGTAAGGGGGTAACTGTAGAAAATAGCAGTATTGGTTGCTTTTTTGGACGCATAGTCTGTCCGTGCCACTATAATTGAGCACTGAGCCCGCAAGTAAATTTAAATGAATAAAGTCGGTCCAAAAGGGAAACATGACAAACAGTAGACAGCTGAACACAGTGCTGGTTTACGGCAGTAAAGACCCAACCTTACGTCAGGTTTATCTTAGCTGAACATTTTTCTAGAGTCTTAAATCCCATTCTACCTTAGACGGCGTAAGGCTTGTACTTTTGCACTACCATTACTATGAGTAACAGAGTGAGGAACTTAAAAAAAAAAATCGGAAAGCCTAACTTGTTCGTTAATTGGCATAGCATAAGGGGACTAACCTTTCCGTATGAGTGGAGGAGGTCACGAGAAAATTCGTTGCCGAAGCCTACAATACAACTCTGGGTTGTCCGCATGTGCTCCCAGTGATCATCTTGCCTTTTTGAAGCAAAGCAGTAAATAAGGTTGTTCTCTGCTCAAAATTCCGGTCTAGTGGTCGGAAAACTACCGATAAGGGTGCATCAAGTCAGGGTAAGCCCCACAGTTGAGTACTCGGCGCCGCTCTAGCTCCACTGGATAATTCCTCAAACGGTTGTGGTGGCTACTTACCAGCCAGTGTGGCCAGGTGTATCTTACAGTCGGCATTTTTCTTATTGATTTGATCGGCTGGAGGCCTGAATGGCGATTGATCGGAAACCTGAAACCGGAAACCTGAGCATCCCATAGCTTGGATTGGGCCAGCAGCGCAACAGTCAAGTTCGTAGTAAAGTGCTTGTCCTACCTCCCAGTGGTAGACCACGGTTACTGCATAAGCAAACCACTTATGCAGGGTAAAATGTCAAGGGCATGCCCGGCCAATAGCATTATACTCCATAGGCCTGAGCCTATACGGAAAATGTTAAAAATATGTGACGGACCAACTAATGGCCTCGGAAAGTAACGGATCCACTGTTGACGACTGGATGTTCGGACCCTTTACAGGCCACGTGCAGCCGAACAATTAGCAGGGGTCCTTGACTGCTATTACGCAGGCATCACTGCCATCCAGAAAGTGCGAAGGGATAGACTGGACATAAAGAGGATAAAAAAACTGTGATATACCTGCATGTACTATGGTGACTGCTATTGGGGGGGAAAAACAGCGCTTATTCGCTCTCAAGAAGTCTTGAGCTTCCGACTTATGAGTGCGCGTCTTATGACAATCCGCATCAAGGCTAAATTCGCTAACATAAGTCTAATATGCGCCCAATGCTCCTACTGAAGATAAGTACGCCGCCACCAAAGCATGTTTCTATGAGCTCCTCGATAAGACATATGAGCAATGTCCGAAGCATGACGATAAAATAGTACTAGGGCGTTTTAACGCCAGGATAGAAAGGGAGGACAGTCTGGCAGCGGCCTTCGGCTCACTAACTTTGCGGCGACATAGCAAGCACACGCTTTCTTCATCTCAATATAGACAGGAGGACATGGCGATCTCCGGATCGTGAAACGCCAAATCACATTGATCACATAGACGTAAGTCCGAACGTTCCGGGCAGTCAACATTGACTTGGATCACCACCTTGATGCAGGTATGGTGGGAATGTGCATTTCCCAAGCGCCACAACAAAGAACAACCTGTGAGAAGATATAACGTAGGAAAGCTGCAATCGCAAGAGACTGCCAGAATCTTCGCCGAACGTGTATCTCGGGATCTCTTAATAACTCCTATGCCGCCAGCATCAAGCACCGAAGACCATCAGAGACTCTGCAATTGATGTGCTGGGTTTCACCCGGTTACCACCAAGAAATCCCTGGTTTGATGAAAAATGCCGTCAAGTACATGTAGCTAAACAAGAAGCGTACAAAGCGGTGCTGTAACGAAGAACGAGAGCCGCTCGTGAGCTCCACGAGCAGAAGAGACGAGAAGAACATCGGCTTGTCCAGAAGAAGATATTGAGAGGTTGTACTTCAGGACTAACGTACAAAAGTTTTACTAACAGGTAAAAACAACATGTCAAGGCTAGAAGACCTGTCCAGTAACCTATAGGGATGAAGAAGGAAACCTTGTAATAGAGTTACAGTTGGTGCTGAGAATATGGAAAAACTTTTTCTCCAGACAGTGTAACGGCGAAGGAGCTCAACATACCGCCGTCAGGTAGAATAGACAAATCAAGTTAGACGACGATAGCCAAAGCTTCTGTCAACCTGACCAGAATAAAGTAAGTACAGCAATATCTTAGCTGTAATCCAACAAGCTAGCTCGATCTGACGGCTTACCGGCCGACGTATTCAATGCTGCTGGAAATGACTTTTTAGAGAGCATACACCAACTCATTTATCAGATCTGGTCAGAAGAGTGTATACCTGATTGTGCATCGGGCATCACATGCCCGGAACCATTTCAACTGCACCAACTATCTTATCTGGCATATGAACGTCTGAAACCCTTCGTTGACAACCGGATTGAATCCTAACAGTGCGGTTTCAGACCGGGAAAGTCCACAATGAACTAAATCTTCATACTCGTACTTCAGCAGACCCCGGAAAAAACTCAAGAAGTCCAAACCGATACCCATGATCTTTTCGTCGATTTTAAGGCCACATGACAGCGAGCTATTCGTATATAGGCCCATGTCTACTTTTGGCAGCCCTGGCAAGCTTGTACGTCAGTGCAGAATGACGATTGAGAACGCTCGCTGCAGAACGACTTTACCGCGACCGTTGATGTCAAAAAATGTTTAGACAAGTACAAGCTGTCAATAAGAAGGCACGCACAACATCGACGAGGTGGACAGAACGTCACTGTCGACAGCTATAATTTGGAAGTTGTAAGGAACTGTCTACATCGACTCTGCTATAAATTCTGCCAACAACACCTCAGCCGAAATAAAACGAAAAATCAGTCTTGCCAATCGCTGATTAGCGCTTTGAGCTAAGAAGGCAATTGAGTAGTAAGGGCCTATCCAGTTCTATTTTATGACGCTGAAGCATGGACTCTATCGCAAGCAGACGAAGATATTCTCAGTCGTTTTGAGAGAAAAATCCTTCGAAAAATATTTGGTCCCGTTTCCGTTGACGGGCTTTGGGGATTCAGCGACAAACTATCCGAGCTGTGAGGCGGAATCGACTTGGGCAGAAGACAGATGTGGCTAGGATATGTAGAACGGATGGACACCATTGCTCTGACCACAAACTCTTCGAATCTAATCCGGAGGGACAACCCAGTAGAGGAAGGTCTCAGGTTAAGTGGCGCGCCCAAGTTGAATGAGACCATAACCAACTTTCAACTGGAGGCCCAGGTTCACGTCGAACTGTAGCGCCATCTAAGTAAGTAAGTAGGACCTGATACCGCTGTAATTTGTGTACCAGGTCAATACAATAAACCCTCCGGGAAAAATATTAAGCCCCACAAGCCCGCCCAATACCGAACAAATGTAACAAGAACAACGGCTCTTAGGAAAGTTCTTGAATTGTCTGGACTCTGAACAGTCCAGTTGCTCATACTTAAGACACTGAGGATACTGGAGACGCTGGAGGCACTGGAGACCCCAGAGACACTGCAGACACTGAAGACTCTGGAGACTCTGGAGACCCTGAAGACCCCGGAGACACTTCAGACACTGAAGACACTGAAGACACTGAAGATTCTGGAGACTCTGGAGGCTCTGGAGACGCTGGAGACACTAGAACCACCGGAGTCATTTGGAGATACGTGAAGACGCTTGAGACATTAGAGACATTGAAGACACTGGAGGCATAGAGGAACATGGACATGCGCAGCTTGTACGACAGCACATTCAAAAACGGAAACAGGCTGATCGATCTTGCAAGTGGATAGAACATCAACGTTGCAACTACGCATTTGCAAGGGCGCATGGCGGCCTGATGACTAAAACACGACAAGTTGGATTTACGACTTCTTTTATGGGCGGAAGACATGGACCCAGTATTCTAGACGTACCCACACTCCGCACATTTCTAAGAGTAGCCACGAAACGAATACGAATACGCAGTACAGCCCAGGGAAAATACTGTGCAAGTGTTTGAAGTCCAGCGACTTTCTCACAATTCTGCCTTAACAGCATAAAGTGCGGTGCACTATTGGTGATGTTGTCAGGAGGCCATCAGGTTACGCAAAGCAGCCAGAAATAAGAAAGGCATGGTTCGACGATGAATGCTGGTGGAAACTTGCGGCTAAGAAGGAGGCACATCGGGGCAACACATGGTAGGATTACGGCCACAAAAAGGGAAACCAAAAAAGATGCTACTGTAGGAATGAGGTTAGGTAATTTTACAAAAGATGAAAGGGAGGTGTCAAGAAAACAGCCCCAACTGTAGAGTATACAGACGGTCTTGAGAATGTGGAAGAAGCAGCTAAGTAGACTGTTACACTGCGAAGGACGAACACTCCGGTACTATGGCAGCCGCTCTATTCAATTCGGGCGAAGACTGCAAAAACTTCGGCCAACCGTAGTTGGCATCCCTGCCAAACTCGTTCGGTTGAACAGGATGCTGATAGAGAACTCGGTTCACTGGCGTATTAAAGTCGAAAGAAGCATCACTGAATTGTTTGATGTCAAAGAGGCCTTAAGTAGGTGCACGTGTTACAATGTGACCGTGTCCTGAATATCGCGTTTAAAGATCTCGGTTTGCATTGACTTAATCGGGGTTAGTGGGGCATTTTGGGTTTTGACACAGCAATAACGAGTCTGACAATTGAAAATGTGGACGAGGCGGTAAAAGAAAGAGCTAAGCAGGGGGCTTACAGCGACTAAAATGGCTGAATTATGTAGACGCCATGGACATTTAACGCTTAAGACAAAAGCGAGTCTGCTTTAATGACATAACGCAGTAAAGGAAGGCCTTCGAAGGTTGAGAAATACAGCTGAAAGGGGACTTCAATCGACTCGGTGTGCGTGGTGTACATGTCGGTTAAGGCCCAGGACAAACCCAGTATGTAAACTTTCTTGAGCCATCCACAAATGTGGAAAAGTATGAGGGAAAGCCTGAACTACTTCAGAATGCACCGCATTCGTTGGACTTTGAGTGAACTATAGTCAGTCTGTAGTTCTATCTAACATATCCTTGGACACCGAAACTCACCAGCCAATGGAGTAAAAACAACGGACGGAAGGAACCGTCGGAAGTTGTTTATCACTGATAGTCAATAAGTGACTCTTCACATTTTAACTGCTTTATAAAGACGTCTCCATCAGTAGTCAACCTCAAAACTGAAGGTTCATTGAACCCACTCATTCTCAGAAGGGGTTACTGGACACCACATCAAAGGCCTCACTGAAGATAAAGCTTCTCCCAAAACACCTATCCAACCACCAATTTCGGGAGGGGACCCAAAAGAGCGAAAAATATTTCCAATCCATTCCCTTTTTGGGTTTTAATTACCAGCTAACGGTGAAGTCCCATTCACCCAATTAAATCGTATCCCAACAAAGGAGACCTCACAATCAAGGTGTCCCACTAAAAGGAAAACCACACAAACAAACCTCAAAAAAAAGAGAAAAACAGACAAAAACGACTTCTGCGTTTTGCAGAATCCAGGAAATGAATTCCTTGAGACCTAAGGTCCAGGAACCTTAAATCCAGAGACCTTAAATCGAAAAACACTCCACTGATCATCACTGACCACTGTCCACTACCCAGTTTGCCTTCCACTTGGCGATCCATCAGATGATTTTATTCGCAAGGGCAGTAGCTCTGTACCATTGGAACCCTGACCACTGTCCTGGGTTCGAATGGTTCAATGTAGTTCGTTGTGTTTGGGCCCACTTCTGTGAATTTTTTGCTGAATTTTCGGGATTCCATGAGATTCGGTTAACTGTCATGGGAACACTTTTGTGGTTAAGTGAAATGATGACCATGACGGTATGATGGCTGTTCACTTCATGGCACTTAATGAGCTTCACTCAGAGAAGTCGGAGAATTTAATTGCAAAGATCAAGGGAATGTCGTGCAACGTCAGCTCCCTCGTTCTTGCCGGAAGAGCTCACTTTGGTTGGTTTCGAGGCATCTTTATGGCATTCCTCAAAGGGACTGTGCAATTCTTGTGAGTCCTTTTCAAGTTGTTGCACCTCCAATTAGAGCGGATCGCTGTTGAATTGTCAGTTAAAGGCTTGCAGTAACTGCCAGTGAGTGAAGGTGCTCGCACTTACCAGGTTGCTGACCCAGTTTGCACAATTCCCTTCGAATTCACTGCAGATACATGGTAAGACGACCACATCCACAGATTCGCAGATGCGCGCCAAATAGAAATGACATTTCTGAATGACGTTTCATTAATCAAATGACATATAACACTGAAGCTGCATGTGCAGTTGACATTTAACAGGGTGCATCGACATTCCGTGGTTCATTTAATGAAATAATTTTTTTTTTGTGTTCGGAATCATCCATCCGTAGAAACGTCTAAATGAAATCAATTACTCGGTCGACTTTTCCTATTCGTATTACAGCATTCCAGCCATTAAATTTGCTTTCAAAAGTCATTAAGACCACCAGGGTCGGATTGGAATGGAGCTGTAGTATCTGGGATATGGTATCTAGGTATCTGGTGTCCGTACCATAACCTCAACCTAGCCCTCGGCAGGTGAAATGCTATGCTGAGTCCGACTAATTATGATTTGATTAAATCAAATGTGAACAAACGTACGGTACGGGATTGGATGAAGAGAGAGAGATAGGGGGAGAGAGAGAGCGAGAGGAGGATGATTCACCGAGATTCAGGTGGGTCTTTGGCGGCCTGCTATGACGGAATCGACCATATGGAGCTTAATAATCGCAATTTCATCGGAGGTAATGTAATGAAATTGCAATTGGACTCATAAAAACGGTTTCTCTTCGTCTACGAGTACCTGTGTATGGCTATGGAGTTGGATTGAATTTTATCCATCGATTTATGGGTTGGAGTAGGTTGGGGGTAATTATTGTTAAGTGGGATTTTCTGATTTTAGTTGCAACTATTTGGAGTGAGGAAGATAGCTTTCTAATGATGGGATTAGGAGTTGTAAAACCAATCGTCAAAGTAGAACCTTACGATTGAAAATCAATTTTATTGGCTGATGGTATTAAAACGGATGGAGTTGTCTGTCATGAAGTTGAGAATTAAATTGGAATCCGGTAGCGTAATAATGAGGAACTTTGTGTTAAGAGGTGATAAGCACCGTCAATGCCGCTGTAAAAATTGCAGTCATTTTTGTGGCCAATTTGGACCGTTTTTATGTCAGTTTTAGATATTTCTTGGGCTTCATGTGGCATTTCGAACAATTGGAAAGGGTAGCAGTCGAGAAAGAGCTCACCCAGAGAAAGTTCTCTCGTGGTAAGATATCGGAACCCAACCTGGCCATCGTATTGGGTGGCCTTTTCTCAGGATTGATGAAGAGATCCCGTACAAACAATCAATTCGGCTTGTTTTTACTTAAGTTTCCGAGGCCTTCATCACACCTGCGATCTATCGTGTACTGTTTCGTGCAACGTGTCGTAGCTTTACCCTATTTTTTTTCAATGACCATGATCTATCTTTGAGTGTTCTTTCCCGGTCAACCCGCTCTTTGTCCATCTTGAATTGAATTCCATTCCATTAACAATGGAAGGATGCTACCAATCTGCAGCGACTTTGGTAGCTGGATCTTGTGGCTATAAGTGTTTAGACTGCCCTCTGTTAAATCTGTTCATTAGAGATACATATGCTCGGGCCAGAACAATTTCAATGTGGTTCTGGAGATAGTCCATGTGCTGCACCCATAAACTAGTATGAACTCGACATTAGAGCTGAAAAGTCCTCTGGCCTCTCAATATTTTGGACAAACGCAGACTTTGCTTCGTCTTTTCGACTGACAACATTCTACTCTGTTGCGCTGGCAGACAGTACTTCTGAGATATTAAGCAATTGGAAGCTCTATATATGCAATGTCTGCTAAAGATGTATGAGATGAGATAGTAGAGTCGACCAAATTCGTCTGTTGCCTGTCGTCGAACCAGCTCACAACACAGCGCTAATTACCAACAAAAAGTATGGGTGACAGTATGGAGTCTTGTGGTACTCCACTTTGCATTCTTCAGACAGCCTTCATCTAACCCTTTGACCCGTCGTAAGTGGTAATTTTCTGGAATATGGCTTTTCTCCTGCTAAAGGCTTCAAGTTAAGCATTCACTCATTATTAGCAAGTTCGAGCGCCCTTTCGAAGTTGATATCCAACAGATGAAGGGGGTTCTACATTGAGTGGACTTTTCAATTGTGATCCACAGGATACAGAAGAATCTAGTCCGGAAAGTAGCTTCTTCCTATCTAGGTGTTGTTTTATTCGCTGTAGTATTAGTTTTGCTGTAGTGCTAGTGGCCAACTGCAGGAGGAACACAAGTGGCTTTCAAATGTTCGCACTTTATGATGATCAATTCCACGGGGACATGACAATTATCTCCACAAGTAGATGCTAAGACACTGCTGCAGTCCTGTACACTATTGACAAATGCTGCAAGGGAACACAATCAAGTCTGGCTGCTTTGTTCTTTTAGTGCTTTGATCGCGGTAGTGATCTCATGTTTCACCTGCAGTTTCAAGGATCTGATTGTTCTTGTTGGCCACATATCCCTGACGACTACGGGCTCATGAAACATAGCGAAATGCCTTTTAAGTGTTTAATAGAATCCTCATCCGAAAACCGATTAAAACATTGAGCTGTTGGCTAGAGTAATGACCGCCTTTCAGCTCTTCGGTGATTCTAGAAATGGCTCTACTATCGCACATGCCCACTGCTTCCCGAGCTTCAGTAGCCAGCGTTGATAGAATTGCACTTATCACTTCGAACATGTCAAGTTGCGCGTATCACATCTTGAAACGATGTAGAGCTACAAGCTCGCCCCTTCCTTCTGGTAGGGCTGCTTAAATGCGGACCTTGGGTTGCTTACGTTTGTCGATTGTCGCTAAAGTATCTTAAGTAAGCAACATGCATCCGCGTGTTTGATCTACAATGCTTTCTGCTCCAGATGATAAAACATTTCTTACCTCAACATTCTGGTGTTGTTGGTGAGACCTTCGAACTGCAGCTTTATTCAGTCAGATGGTTGGCCAGTTACACAGGCTACATCTTTTCAACGGAGGTAGAGTAAAGCCTGTCTTATGCAAAAGACTTTCAAGAATGTCGCCTGATGTACATTGCATTTGACAAGCTAGATTTTTGAACGGCAAGCGGCCAGTCTATAGAAGCCTCACTGATACTCCGACAGAGGCTTAATCCTGTACTTGGGAATCAGTAGCCCCTAAATAGGGCTCAGTTGTTGTTGGAAACTGACTGTATTGGAAAACCGAAAAATCTATCAAAAACTACAGGGTTATATGACCCTAAAATAGGCCCCACTCTCAACCACAGAGGAAGACTAGCATAAACGATGACTTCGAATTGAGTTTTCCCAAGCTGATCAAATTCCCCATTCTAGATCAAGCTGGTGATCGACCTACTTCGATCCATGGGCTTAAGCCAACATGGCAAGTTCAAACGTAAAACAATAGGGATGTTCTGTTGCTTACATAGATCAGTCATTTCAAGTACAGCTTCTTCAGATATCCTTGGTGGTCAACGGGCCCAATGCTTTATAAGCACTAACTGAAATATGAGCAGCTCATGATGAACCACTATCTGTAGATTGCACACTATCATACTTTCTTTAATTAAGGTGCCGCTACGGTTCGTATGGTACTGGGCTTCAACCAACAACTCTTTCAATTTAGTGCCACTAGCACACCTTTCACTGAAGATAGCAAGATGGTGAGGCATTGCTTTATTCCAGGATATCTTGCACGATTCTTGAAGCCAAAAAGATTCCTATCTAAGCCGGTGAATTTAGATCCTTCTTACGTTGCTTTCTCGACTCCTTTCAATTCAGCGAGATCCCAGGCATGATCTCTGTCATTGAATGACTCGAATTGAATTACAGTTTCCATATAACGCCCTTGGATCTGAGGCCTAGGGGTTTTCCAGGAGAGGCCACGTTTTCTACTCCAGCCGGATTGACAAATGTGCGCGGAGCTAAAGGTAAACAATTATCTGAGAGAACTAACAATCTGAAGGTCTACAGCGACTCGATTTTGGACGATGATGTGCCATGAAAAAGACGACTCATAGACTGCTTCTAGAATGTAGGAGCTAAAAGGGCTCTGTATAAGGTGGATAGTGTTGCGAACCTGCAAGAACAATGTCAGAAAAATTTGCACATGCTAGGAAGCACACTCTTCGGGGAAAATCGGCTGACATGAAAGATCATCGTGTTCGAACAGATAAATGTTCGGAAAAGGGAATTTTAGAATATGCCTCTCATGGGCATCGGCTCCGGACAGCCGAAGCACCGGCCAAATCAATTTCTGCTTGATTGACGTCACTCGTTAGAGGAGCAATTGTCGGCTCTGATCACTATTCATAGCTCGACTCGAAAACTGCGTCAACTAATGGAAAGGAGTACATAGCCACAGGTTACAGAGTGAGATTCCCTGGAATTTTCCACCGCCTACCACAAACGTCAATAGTAATTTCCATCCCGGAAGTAGCCGAAATAGGATACCAGTTCCGACAAGAAATCTGCGGTATAAATAGGAGTGCGGGCGAAGTATGAAGATAAAATATGGAGCAGTATACGTTGCAAAGGACAATCCGAAAAACGAGGGATGAGGACAGAGTCAGAAAAATGAACCAGAAAAGGTTATTGCGCAGAGGTCACCTGTGGTCACCATCTCCATTGCGTTTTCGGGCGCCTGACAGTCTTCGTCATGGTGCACATGCATCACCAAAACTTGAACGAGACCGTCGAGCGTCAGTCAACTCTCGGAGCCACCCCTACATGATAACGAACCTCTCCACGAAAACCCCCTAGCTAATCCTAATCTACTTATGCCCAGGAGAAGCTAGAAAAGTAACGAACTGCTTTTCGGCATCGACCCTATCCCTGTCAGCAATTGCAGAGATAAAACGGAAGAGCTGCTGAGCACTGACGACGTACACGTCGTAGATGAGCCGCTTTTCCCGGCTTACCATCCCTACTTTCCACTAACCCTTTAGCGTCAGTATGGGAAATTGCTTCAGGCGGGATAAAGCCAGATGGAAGTGTACTCTCGTGGTACATTATATCGGGGTAATATGCCCCAAAGATCAGACTATTGTCGCTCGTCATTGCTCTTGCAACGTGCACTCGAATCACCTTAATTTGGACATTGTCAGTCCTATTTAGTCCAGCTCCCTTGTAAAGGACTTTGTTGGGATAATTTTCATATACTCAGACTCTGGTGTTCTGTACAATCGAAAACAGGTTCTAAGACACTGTCTCTCACACACTCGAATCACACACCGGACAACCGTAAACGATGATTGGCCTGACTAAGGCCACGTAGCACATTACTTTCACCCTGGAATCAAGTTGACTGCTTTGAAACAATCTTCTTGTCAAAGCTAAAGACTTCTTGGGCCCAGCCAGAAAAGCACCTATATGTTTATTAAAATATAAATACTTATCAAGGCAGATACCAAGATACCTTACTGCCCTTCTCACCGCTAGTCGTAGTCCATGCTGTCCAATGATGGCCGAATTTCGCCAGTTATTTCTGGTATCCCAAGAGGCCTTTCTCAATGGAGTTCTAAATAAGATTGTTTCTGACTTTCTGACTTTTGTCAGTTTGGTATTAATGATTTCGATTTTTTGGTCCTGATCTGTACGCCATTAAGTCATCTGCATACGCTATAGCGTGATTGAGGGTACCTATTAGATCACTTGTGCAAATATTGAACAGTATGGGAGAAATAACCGACCCCTGCTGTAAGCCATTTTTAATGTGACAAACTTTACTCGAAATTATGTTGCCACATTTGACAACGAACTTCTTTCCCATAAGCACATCGTAAATCATATATAGAAAAGGTTTCCGCATGCCGATTCTGTAAAAGGTCTTTTAAGAAATGATACAAACCTACTCCAGCTCCAAGGTACGAATCTAGATTTAAGACTTCTCGAACAAACGAGGATCCTGGCGAGGTTTATACGAGTACTAGGGAGCAAGACCAAACTTTTAGTTTACCATTGTGAAAGCGTTGCGAAAATCCTTCCAGCTGCATCAATCAAGGGAAGTATTCTCTCATTGCGGATCCCTTATCCCAGAGACAAAGTCTATTAGATAAACTAGTATTTAAGCTAAGATACCTAGTCTGCCGCCCTAAGAAAAAAGGGCATAAGGGCTTGATTTAGTGGTTAGGTCCTTACTGCCATGTGCTATCATTTAACATTTGATGGTGTAAAAAGGAAGCGGAATAGTCTCTATAACCTCCTGCCGTATTCCTCAACCAACACTCTCTTCAGCCGAATACATTGTACAACAACTTTTCTAAAGAGCCCTTTTTCCATCTATCCCTGGTGTCATCTGGGAATCTCTTCAAGGACTTCGAAGTGACGAAGACAGATACCAAGCCGCAAGTGAGAAAAAAGTAGATAAAGAGTCGATTGACGATCTATCACTCGGATATGGACCGAAACTTTATTTATTTTGACTATCGACAGACAACTTTCACTAAAGGTTCTCTATCATATACTAACCCTACATATAAAATCCTGCCAGATTCCAGAGTAGAGTAAGAAGCATCACCATTCTACTGTTCAACGTATGGTAAACTAGGTACAGCCCTAATCTTAACGTGTAACGATGACTCTGTAATTTTGAAAGCAGCTAAAAAATTTAAAGGATTTCCGAAGAAGGAAGCGACAACGCTCCGCTTAGAAACATGATCCTGCCTACGAAGGCCGCACAGCATCATTGAAAGTCGCTCGTAACTCGAGTTTTTACAGGCGTATACTAATTGACCAAAGATTAGCAGGGTTGGTCCTAATTTTGTCCATCTTTGGGATAGGGTGTAAAGGATAAGTCAGCTTTGAAAGCTGAAGAATAACAAGGCGGTAGATTATGACGGACTATCATCAAGGCACCAAATCACCATCAAGTTTTGCGAGTTACGACATCCTGCCCGATGATAGGAATATCAGCTCTACCTGGCTCATGTTCAAAATAAGCGATCCTATCTCTTTCAGCAACTGTGGAAGCATACTCATAGCTTAATGTTACATTCAAGATCCCATCCACTGTACTGTGCGAACGACTGAAAAAGTTGCGTGTATGTGTGCCCTAGAGCTCGATATGCAGAGGACGAAACCAAGAGGTTTCCATCTTTTTACCAACTAGGAGGCACCATGCTACTCCATCGGACGCAGGTAGACAATCTCTTGAAGACAGAGCCAGATGCATCGAGCCACGCTTAAAGTAGAAACCCAGACCATGCATAGCAGTTCGGTGGAGAGTCGCCATGTCATCCTCAATCCCATGCCGAATTAGACAGTGCAGCACTATCCCAACGAGACGAGACAGTGTCGCACGTTTCCAACGAGTTAGTCCTATCATGAATGCAGAGAAGGCAAGTATACTGTCGTACATAAGTTAAGGTGGGTTAGGTTAAACAGGGATGTGATAGATATGCCATTACATAGACACCAGGTACCACAATGGGCCCATCGCGATCCCTGTGGAACCAGTTGAATTTGTCTTCAAATGGCAAAAACCTAAACAATCGCACTAGTGAAACACCAAATTTGAAACCAAAAATTTTCTTTGACTACGCGATATTGCCTCGCATTCACACAGCTTGTGTGTTATGTCCTTAACAGCTTGCAGATCACTGCAGAATCTGAAAATTTGAGTCTCTTTGCGTGTTGCCGCAGGAGACAGTGTCCTGCCAGGATTCCTATTACTGTCCTAAGCTTATTCCTGTTTACTTTTATTAACTTCCTAGATCTCTTGCCGACAAAGAGCCTTGGACACCCTGTGTCCTTCAAGACTTGACCACCTTAGGTTAGCAGTCTTTGTAATTTTTCCTCGATAGTGCCTCTCACTATTCAAAGCGGTGGTTTGATATTGACAACCTCACTATTGTCGAGTAGCCCTCCTTTTCTGGCAAGCTCGTCCGTTTGTTCATTTCCTTTAATACCGCAGTGTCCTGGCACCCAGCACAGTCTTACCCGGTTCTGAGTGCATAGTGCCTTAAGCACTGTGCGACACCCCCTGACTATATCAGAGTTGACGTTGGTAGATTCTATTGCATTGAGTGCGGCCTGGCTATCGATGTAGATAGCGATACCTCTTTCGGATACCGATCTTGTCTGCATTAGCTCAGCCGCACTGAGGACAGCCAGAACCTTTGATTGGAATACACTGCCTGTGTCCTGTAGTCTAAAAGACACTCTTGTGCCTTCCTCTGTTTTTGAGCCTAATTACTGCATTTTTTTCCCAGTCTTCCGTCTCCGGGTAGATTATATCGTACGGGATGACGAAGTGGACCAGGGAAAGAATTTCATCCGTTAGAATTGGATTGCCTGGCAGTAGCTCCGCTAGGATCGTGCCGTGTCCGAAAATACAGTTCATGAAATAATTTAGATTGGTGAGTCATATTGCACTGTTGCCAGCAAGTTTTCTATAACCAAGCGGTGTTAGGTCTCCAATACTGCCGTAGGGGTGGTACGGAGCGCATCTGTAATGGCTACGGGAGTGGGTATGGGTCTTATCTCCACCGTATACAGCCAATACACCAGGTTTTAAGCCGAACATTATATGCCTTTTTGATCCTTTCCGCTGCATTAAGATTCCAACTCAGTTTTTTCTCCAGATACGTCGCCTTCCGAAAGGGACAGTTCAACTCCTGAGTTTTTGGAATTTGAATTGCGTTGTCTTGTACTTTCTGGTAGAGAGAACCAGTTCCGTTTTGGAAGGGTTGGCCTTGAGACCACAGCTTTTTGCCCAAGTGCTGATCGTCTTCAGGGAAACCTCCATAATGTCGCTAAAATATTTAAGTATTTCCCCGGCACTATTATGACCGTTGAACATATACCCATTGTACTTTTTGAGGATGTCATTGTCCCACAGGAGTGGAGATATGACTCACCCCTGAGGAGTTCCCTGGTTACGGACATTCTAACCGAGCCTTGCCCAATGGAATAGTTTATTTTCCTACTTACAAGCATGTTGGAAACCCAGTTTGTAATGCCATGTTCAATGTTAGCGTCTACTATAGAGCGCTTTTAATGGCGTTGTTCTCCACGTTATTGATGGCTCCTTCAATATCGAAGAAGGCCGCCATCGTAAACCCTCCGAAGTGTAGACTTTTCTCAACTTTCCCCACCACCTCTTGCAGGGCGGTTTCTACAGATTTTCCTTTCATGTATGCATGCTGTGACTCAATCAAAAAGCCGTTATTGCATCTGCTCCTAATATGAATCTGCAATAGTCGCTCTAGGGCTTTAAGCAATCTTTTACTGTTATATGCCCATGTTCGCCAGTTTTAGGTATAAAAACCACCTTAACTGTCTGTTTTTAGACTGTGTCTAGGAATTTCCAAAATTTTTTGGATTGCTACCTCCGGTTCTTTCTGTGGCATGATCGGAAGAATACCATCTGGACCGGGAGATTTGTGCGGCTTAAAGGACTGAATTTCCTTTTCGGAGAGAGAAAGATTAATGTTGTCAGTGTGCCGTAACATGCCCGAATAGCCTGATACTGTGGATCCCGGAGAGTGGGTTTCCACCAGCGTTACCAGAACCTCTTGGCTACTTTCTGCCCAGGTTTCGTCATTTTTCCTGAGGTAGCTAGGAACGCTCGCTTTCTTTGGAAGCCTTTTGCGTAACCTCGAGACCTCGTCTGTTACCATGCTAGATTCGCAGCACTTCTGTTATTATAGAGTTGCCTAACCTCTTTCATTTTTAAACCTATCTCCCTATTCCACCATTTTGGTTGAGCCTTTTCAGGTGTTCTGTTAGCCGGGAAAGCTTTCTCGAACGCCATTGTTAGTGCCGTATTAATATTTTCTACCGCCCTAACCTGCGATAAAGTGATCGACTGGGTATCTAGGTGTATATTTACCACTTCTGTGTACTTGACCCAATCAGTCCTCCTAGGATTTCTTTGAAAACTACATACCCTGTTCTGAAAGTTCACCTTAAAGCGTATTCAGCGGTGATCCGACATTGACGCTTCGTCAACTACTCTCCATTCCCTTATTTCAACCCTTCTGTATTTGTAGCAAGGGTGACACCTATCACGTCCTGCCTATTCTTCACTGCAAAAGTGGGTGAATTCCCTCTGTTACAAATGTTGAGGTTGTACTGTCGTACATACTGTCGACGTAAATCAATCCGTCGAACACCGTTTGGAACCGAGTGGAACACTAGACGTGTACGATATATTGAAGTCAGGAAGTTCATCTATTTTGGAGCAAATATAAACTCCGTAAGGATTATCTTCGGCAAGTCCAAGCACCTGTCGTTCAAACTCTTAACTCGAAGGACGTAAACCGTGCTCTGCAAAATCGTGATCCTAATAGCCTTGCTCTATGGGTCTGAATGCTGAATGGCGAGTAAGTAAAACGAGCAGACCTTAGAAATCTTCGCAGTCCTTCCTGCGATCTCGACGAGCTGCAAGGCCACTCAAACCTGATGGATAGAATTCGAGTCCAACGACTTTGCATGTAGAGTGAGCAGAAGATTTTTGAAGTCGACACTATGTGGAGCACATGTGAGTGGGACCCTCCAATCTACATATTTGAAGAGCGGTGGATGGAAAAGGTTCTTAGTTGAGTCCATGGCTCACAACGTACTACAGCAATATCTGAAGGTTAAACTACGTAGGGTATAATGAATACAGCCAACAACTCACTGGACCATCTCGAACTATGTTAATGACCGTGAAAACCAGCATTTGCATAACTCTCCTTCTCCAAAGAATTAGGGGAATTCTGGTTCCTCATTAATAACCCTTTCTGCCCGAATTCCAGTTAAAAGTTCATGACTTCCGCACTCCACATTGTCGGCCAGACTTAGGGTCAGGTCATAATAAATCTATTCACCGATGTGACGCTCCAATTTTTAAACTTCCGACCTAAGCCCTTGTTTAGCTAAAACGGTTGTTGCTCTCTGATTACATCACTGCTATTCGTAGTTCTAAAGCGAAGCGTGTATTGTAGTAGCGTGTAGTCTTTGTGTGGTCATTGTTCCAAAACGTTATGGGTCGTGGTTCCCCCATTTTTACTCTTGAAACTCATTAAAGCCGATTATGAAACTAAACGGCGACACATTGAGTAACTAACATTGACCCAACTGACGGTTATTTTAGAGAGTGGACAGATGGAGTTAGAAATGCCATATGGGTGTCTTACATTGACTTCAAAGCACCTGTTGCGTCGCTAGTCCGCTTATCGTGCATTGTTGTCATTAAAAGAAGACCTCAAAGGTGGACTGCACTAGTGACCTGGTAAACCCGGAGGAATCCATTTAATCGATTCACTCAAGAATGGCCAACAATCGAGTGGAAGTTTGAATCGAATGCGAGCAATTGTTCAATTCAATCGATACCAAGGTAGGCTGGACGAATGTACGACCAAACCCATTTAACCCACATTCCAGGCGAACCTGATAATTACAGGGGAATGGGAGCGTTGCCTGAGGTCTGGTGGCCACTGTTTAAACGGTAGCTCTGGGCTTCATGCGTTTCTTGTTGGGTTTTGCACATGAGTGAACAAAATCAGAGCAAATGCACTGTGGAGTCGTCTGACAAGAAAAGGGAACGATGTTTTATAAGTTTCCTTGCCGCCGAAAATTGTTTTAAAATTTCAACTGAAGTCCGTCAGAGAAGGGGGAGACTGGATGATGTCGTAGAGGAGACGATAGGTCTTTGGTTAACCATCACATTCGGAGAAACGCACAGGAACTATTGTAGTAAATGACGTCCAGCACCCGTTAGTTAAGATTTCTTACTCATCCGATGTCTTTTCAATTATTTGTATGGGAACAAAATCATATTTAAGCAAGGATGCATTAATCGCTCTTGGATCTCATGTGGATTGGTATCGTCCCAAATTCGACAATTTTGTTTGTCGAAATGGCCCTCATCGCTGAAGATGATTTTTCGATGAAAATTAGGGTCAATTTCCAACTACTCCAGAGCCCATTCAGCGAACATACGTCGTTGTCTATGGTCGTTTACCTTCAGCTACTGGGTCAGTTGAATTTTGTACGGGTGCATGCCCAAGTCACGACGCAAAATTCGCCAAATTGCGGTCTGCGAAAGGCCGAGTTCTTGTGAGCAACGCGAAATCGACTTCCTCGGATTCTCCTGCACACTCTCATAGACAGCGGCGATGGTTTCGGCAGATCTTGCGTTTCATCGACGCACGGGTGTTGGTGTATCGTTTACCGGACCAGTGAACTCAAATTTATCCACCACCCTGCGAATAGTCCTCTCGATATGACGATTATAGCGACCGTAAAATGGGCAAAGCGCGTGGAATGTTGCCCGAACAGAGCAAACATTTTGATAAGACTGATACTGAATAAATGACAGCCAATTTGACAGATGTAGCTTCAACAATATGGCCGCTATCAACTGTGAAAGTTCGGAAGTCCCTATTGGAAGACCCTGTATTATAAAATTGTAACGAAGCCGTTTCTGTACATTGAAGATATTTTCAAAAAAATTCTAAGTCGTAGGGATGTGTCGGAACCCAAAACTAATTTTTTTTAGAATTTCTGCCCGTTTATCTGTTTGTCGGAGCATCACAAGGAAACTGCTGTACCGGTTCTATCGAGGTTTCCACTGTTTGACAAAGTATTTCTCAACTTAAAAACTGGGATATGTGCCATTAGGATCGGATGAAAACAGATAGTTTTGTTGCCACCCAAAAAAAATCACAGCATCTGCCACCCGGGTACCCCGCCTACGAACTTCTTTGTGAAAGTCCATTGTAACTAAAAGTAATTATATGCATTGGATCAATGCATTCGTACCTGAATATAGCAACTAAAATATGTACAGCGACCTTGGGAGTCCTAAAGCAGGTTTAAAACAGAAGGGCAGAAGCAGAAGGGTCGATATCTGAAGAATATTCGAAAGGATGACCAAAGTGATGACCCTTTGGACAATTAAGACGAGGATTGGTTTCCCAACGATAACGCTCCGAATTCTGCCAATGCTGAAGTATCGGGAAATAAATATTACGCCGATGATGAAGCCGAAATTGATGGCGGAGCTCAAGAACAAGAAGAAGAAGACGATGACGACGAAAGAGATGCTGAGGAGAAGAGTGACAACGGAGTAGCTTCAGATGTTTCAGCCAGCAGTAGTACAACTGTTGTGGCAAAAGGCAAAACGGTTTGGAATAAAATTTCGAGTCAAAACCACCAAAATTCGGCTAGAAATATTGTTAAGCAGAGAGCTGGACCGCATAAAAGTACGCAAATGTATCGACCTTAAAATGTTTGCACACAGCGCGGGCGAAGGAAAGTCAGGGAGGATGGAACAGGAGGTACCGGTGAACGTTGGTTTTAAATGTTTGAAGGTTATAATGGCTAGGAAATAAAGAGCTAGGCAGGGCATTTCAAAAGCGAGTTGTACGGCTTAGGAGCGAATCACGATATTTTAGAGTACGTCCGAAAGCGGACTTGAGGGTATACTGATGAGTATTCATAGCGAGACGGGTGTTACGGTTAAAAGTTTGAATGGACGGAATGCTACTGGCAATTTCAATGGAGCACTGGTGGTGGAAATAGCGATAAAACAGAGTTAGACACGAGTCATTACGTCGGTGTTCGATGGTGTCCATTGTTTGAGTGATATAAGTATCACTTATGAGTTTTATCGCACGGTTTTGAATCCTATCTAGCAGATGCAGAGATGTTTTGGGAGCTCCTGACCAGATGTGGGCATTGTACTCCAATTTTGGGCGGATGAATGCCTTATTTGTTGTGGCCAAATCAGAGGGGGTAAAGTATTTCTTACATCGCTTGAGGAAATCTAGACATTTCGCAGCATTTTTGACGACACCAAATATGTGGTCATCCCAACGTAAGTTTTCATTGACACACATACCGGGAACGGTTTCGCCGATGCAAATGCCATTCATGGATAATGGCTGGGTGTTTAAATTTCGCTTTAACGACGACAGACAGTATTGTGTTTTGGAAGCCTTGAATTTCACTCGGTTGACAATTCCCCAATTGGTTATGCTGTTAAAATCGGAATTTGTGAGCTTAGCATACGCTGCCATTCCCGTTCTACAGCCGAAGAGCAGGGACGTGAGTCCTGGAACGAATATGAAAAGCAGAGAGTGCTGTCATCAGCAAAGGAGTATATTGTATCAGAAGTAGCAGACAAGAGGTCGTTGATGAAAATTAAAAAAAGTTTCGGAGACAGAACGGAGTCCTGGGGCACACTAACATTTATTTTATGAATATCAGACTTGAAACCGTCCAAGACAACTTGAATTGAACGTTCCGAAAGGTAATTTCTAATCCACTGAAGAAGAGAGTCGTCGATCCCAAAAGCACGCATTTTCGACAGAAGAATCTGATGCCAAACTCTGTCAAATGATTTAGAAATATCAAGTGCAACTATCTTGCTTTCGCCAGATTGATTTACTCTTGCGTTCCTCTTTTTGGTAAGACATGCCATCAAATCACCAGTGGACCATACTGCCGGTCATTAAGAAGTTTTCGTGATTCGAGATATTTCATGAGCTGACGGTTTATCAGCGTTTCCATGACCTTGGAGAGAAGGGAAGTAAGTGCAATGGGTCTATAGGAGGAAAGAAGATTCGCCTTTTTTTAGGGACGGGCTGGATAAATGCTGTTTTTCATCTGCTCGGAAAGAGTCCTAAAGAGCAGGATTGATGAAAAAGCTTACGCAGTGGTTTTGCCAGCGTGGAAGAACACCTCTTCAGAAGAAGGGGAAATATACCATCTGGACGAGCGGACTTATGCATGTTGAAATCTTTAAGTACTCTTGCTACTACTACTTGGAAAGAGCATTTCTGTAGACTGTAGAGGAGCGAAGATGAACCAAATACCGCTGTCAGGCAGAATTAACCTTTCAACCTGTACGATGTAGACCAATAATTCCGTCCACCCGACCCGGAAGAAGTGAAGATAGCTACGTCTAAGCATGACATGGTAAGGAGCATACACCAACTCATCTGTAAAATAGGGTCGGATGGAAGTATTCCCGAAGAATGGAACCTCCGAATTGTTTGTCCGACGCTTAAAAAAGGAGACCCTCTGAACTGCGCCAACCACAGAAGCATCAGTCTTCTTAACATCGCCTACAAGATCCTAACTGCCGTATTGTGTGAACGCTTGAAGCCGTTTGTCATCAATACACACCACCTATTCATCGATTTTAAGGCCGCGTATGTGAGCAACTATAGAGACAAGCTATACAGGCATCCCTGCCAAACTCGTCCATTTATGCAGCATGACGCATGAGTGCTATCAGTGATGTCAGTGGCACTTTTGTGAGTATTGAGATGGAAGCAAGGAAGATGGGTCCAATGTCCAATGAGGGCAAGACCAAGTGTATGCTGTCAACAAGAAGGGACACCTAAAACCAACGTCTCGGATAGAACTTCGCCCTCGACAGATATAACTTTTCCCTCAAGGGAAAGTGCAGTAGAGGAAGACCGCTACTCAAATGGTGCGCGCAAGCAGAAAGGGACTTCAAGCAACAAAGCGTGAGAAACTGGACGCAGCTAGCTAATGATCCACCATAACGTCAACTTAAGTAAGTAAGTAAGGAAGTCCCACGTTTTACGGATATGTGTCACAATTGAGCAGAAGCTCTGCAGGGCTTTAAAGGTCCAACCTATCTTAGTGTTGTTTGGAGGCCGCTCAGAGAAACTCAAGGTAGGGAAATCTTCAAGGTTCCGAGTTAGTTCTCACCGGGTGAACCTGAGCCTCTAACCCGCTCGGTTTATGTCGTCTTCAACACAACTTTAGTCGAATCGGAGACTATTTGGACCGGAGCATTGGTGTTCATTGCCTATACATGTCCCAGCCATCGCAGGCAACTTATGTATAGCTTCATCCACCTTCGCTAACGTCAACGATTCTGCAGCAAAACTAGAATAATGGAGGTCTTATATAGGAGTAGAGTCTTCTTGCTTTGTACTTAGTTTTGTCCTTATTCATGGCCAATCCCACTTTTGCCGCTTCTGTTGCAACACTTGCGAACGGACCAGTGACACCTCTGTCAATGACATCAATATCATCAGCGTATCGAAGTAGTTGCGCAGACCCTTACTTGCGAGTTTCGCACAATTTTGTCGAAATGCTTTATTACATCGAAGGTCCCGGAGGGACGGTTTCCGACCTTTGCGGAGTAGCGAGCGTTCTTCATCGTTATTCTGCACAGTCTGACGAGTTTTGCAGGGATACCAAGTATAGCCGGTCTCTGTAGATGCTGTCACATGCGATCTTAAAATCTATAAAGAGGCGACGGATATCGATTTGGACTCCTAGGTTTTTTTTTCGAGGATCTGAGAATATTTGATAGAGTGTGGTGTGGGCTGATCGGGCCCAAAACCACAGTGATGGGGGTCAATCAGATCGCGGATATATGGCTTTTGACGTTCACATAAGACGGCATATAAACTCATGTCAAGTTGAGAGGGTCTCTTCTCTTGTGGATCAGGCAAACGGTGCTAAGGCTCCATTTTTCAGGCCGATCGAATCTTGGAAATGAGTTGGTGCTTGATCTCCAGCAAGTCATCTGCAAGTAGATCGCTGGTATGCTGTGGGCTCCAGTCAGTAGCCTTGTTGTTCTTTTCTTTTATATTGCTATCCTCACTTCATTTTGCCCGAGTTGACGAATCTCTTGACTTTCAGCATCCAGGTCGAATGGTTGATTCTGCCTGACACTGGAATTTGGTAAGGGGTGGTTCCATATCCCCAGTATCAACTGTGACTCTAGTTCTTAGCTCACTTGTTCATCTCTACAGACCTGTGTTCGCCGAATGTTGTAATGAAATTCCTGACACCTATAAGCCCGTTTGCCATATCTTGCACGGTCTTGATGTCGAAACTTCAGCTTGCTCTTCTTTGACTAATCTGCGCTAAAATTCATTCCTCTTTCTGCGATGTTAGAGCTCAAACTTATTTATGCTTACAGAGATCTGAGCTAGATCTGAGAATAGATTGCTCTGGACAGCCATGTGATGCTATAAATTTATTTTGCCTGCCTTAGTAGTATTCCAGTTCACGAATACACATATTTGAAGGAACGTATTCTTAAAATTTTTATCGACTTAAATCCGCAGAGTGGGCAGTATTAAGGCGGCCGGTCAGTAGAGCAGAGAAAGATGGTGTTGCTCTAGGTGTATATAATTCACACTCGACCAACATAGTTGATCCAAGGTATTTCCTGGATTTTCAAACCAAAAGACAGTCAGTCAGTTAATGTAGGACCCAGACCACTCCAGTGTTGAAGCCAAAGTATAAATTTGGGTATCCCGGCAGAGTGTTTTCTGATCGAATGCCTGTAATTTCTGAAGGAAGCAAACTTCATTTATGCCAAGCAAGACGAAGTCTCATCCAGAAATTCGTGGTTGAATGGAGAGTATCGGTAATTTTGGCTCAACAAGTCATCGAAACGCATAATGCTGAGCAGTAATGCCATCCGCCTCTGTACTCGTACCAGTGAAAATTGATCTAAACGCTCCATAAATCTGTGCTTTCTGGTGAGATGGAGGTTCTACATTCGACCGTGTTACGATGCCCCAAATAGAAACTGAAACCTGATCGATTTTAGTACATCAATTATTGTCTTTAAAAGTGGATAACATCTTGTAGTGTGTGCTAAACTACTGATGGATCAATATAGGCACTGCCGAAGTCTTTTCTGATAACTGCGGGAGCCTTTTAATAACCTCGACTGCTCGCAAAAGCATAAGACTTGGACCAGCATCCAATGTGTTCAAATAGGAATTTTCTCTTGACGTGAGAAAAGAGGTAGTCATTGCAATAGAGCAGGCTTGAAAGCAGTTCTTGTAGCCAAGCCGTCTATTCCGAGGACAGTACCACCTGACTAGGAGTCAATCAACCCACAGATATTGAAATGATGTCCAAAACGCAGCTCATCTGAAGCAGTCACTTTTTCGTCACGCTTCAGATGGCAATGCTGACGAGGAAGTCAAATTACGACCTCTTTGCCAACAGTATCCGTGCAAGCCTGTGAATTTCTTTCCAGAGGCTCCATATAGTCCTTGACTGTTGAACTTATGTACGAGTATTCTGTTGAAAGGAATTTTGGGTTTGGGACTAGATTTTCGCTTCGAAGAATGAGATCACCTTCTGCAGTCTAAACAGATTCTTCGAAAGAAACTGTGATTCCCCTGCTATTAAGGATCTTCACATTCATTCCACTGTCATGGAGCCAAAATTGCTATTAATGATGTTAAGTCCAGGGTCAATCACTTTGTTGCTTTTGTTGCAAGTTATACATGCATGTCTCTATGGTTTCCTCCTTCGAGAAATCAAATAATCGTTCCAGTCCTTATATTAACAATATAAGTCCTTCGTACTGCCTCAATGTTCCTTTCAATGAGCTCTCTCAACCGTAAGAAGAAATATGAGTAAGCGCTTCAGAGATAAAATGCCGACAGGACCAGCACCCACTACATCAGCTCTTAGTACGTACAAACTTATGCGAACGAGAAGCAAAGGTTTGCAGAGGAAGTGCTCGACGATGATGTCATCGGTCTTACAGCATGTGTCACAGGAATTCGTGTTACTTATGACTGGAAAACTCATGAGTTAAACAAAAGCGTAGTACACCGTTCCCCATTGAGTTCTTGGACAAGAAAGAAAGAAGAAAGCACTCGCTTACTCTGCCTGTAACCAGGTCATGTCATCTACCGCAAAAAGAATCCAACACTCTATGGAAGTCCTAACGAACGTGGCTGGTACTCCTAATCCAGGCTCAGGACTTCAGAAGTTCTCCGCTCAGCTTTGCCAAGCAATTTAATCGGCGATTTTATTTCGTGCCATCCCTGGTTTCTAGCTGAATTAACAGAGGCCTTGCGACGTAAAGTACTCGTACATCTTGGCTTTATTTTGAAGCTGCGTTCATGCCATTATGTGTGGAATAGCACATCATTTAAATGGCCGCGGTCGGTCAAATTTTTGATGACTTGGTCCAATATGTGCGGCGTCATTCTGGCAATAGCGTGTCGAATGTTGGCCTCGAGCTCGTCCAAAGTGGTTGGCTTGGTAGCGTAGACTAAGAACTTGACGTAGCCCCAGAGAAAATAATCGAGTGATGTCGAATCGCATGATCCCGGCGGTCAATTGATGAACGGTCGCTGTGAGATGACCCAATCGCCAAATGTTTCCTTCACAACTTCGGGCGTTGCGTCGCTTATACGGCATGTACCGCCGTCTTGTTGGAACCACAGCTCGGATATATCGATATTGTCGAGCTCTGACTAAAGAACGTCGGTTAACATCGCTCTATGTCTCAGAGCATTGACGATAAAGTGTCTCCTTCCTCATTTCGCAAGAAATAAGGTCCGAAGATGCCCCCATGCCATAAACCGTACCAAACAGTCAATCTTTGTGGATTCATTGATGCTAGGCCGAACACTTGTGGATTGTGTTTGCTCCAACAATGGCAATTTTGCTTGTTGACATAATCGCTAAGCCAAAAATGGGCCTCGTCTGTGAGGATGATTTTTTGGCCAGAATCCGGATCTTCGGCCAATATTTCGGCCAATTATTAGCGAACTCACGGTGTTGTCTGTGGTCATCCGAGTTTAATTCTTGCGTCCGCACAATCTTATACGGATGTAGGCCCAAACCCAACCGCAAAATAAGCCGGACTGACTGACTCTCTCTTGCCCAATTCAGCTGATGTGCGCCAAATCGACATTTCTGAGTCTTCTTCCATACTGGCCGCTACGGCGGCTATGTTTTCTTCATTTTGGACCAATCTCTATCCGATTGGTGGCTTTTCCACGGGTGACAAATTGCCTGAGCACTGAAACCGATCTCACATAAAAATTGGCGTTGCGTAGGGTTACATCTAGATATTTTGCTTGGCTAGATGAGCCAGACAAGTCAGTCCTCCCTCTCGTTAAGAGAAAAACTTCATTTTCAGTCCAATCTGGTACTCGTACATCAATCGTCGATTACATCTAAGGCAGTCTGTGCTTTCGAGCCCACAGCCGCTAGCTTTGATGTAACAGATAGTGCATATGCTTGAGGATAAGCCTCAGAAATATTGACAGCGTCAAGCAGTGAGTTGACCAACATGCCTCAGAGCAGTAAAGTCGTGATGCGATCTTGCCGGCATCCCTTGTTTACCTCTGCCATTACATATTGACCCCTAAATTTATGATTTGTCTACGACGTATTATCTGCCTGAGCTGCTTATATCATCTGCGAATTGTAGAAGGCACCCTCAATGTCGCAAGATTTCGATACGCAAACTCACAAGATCTTCTGCGTTCGAATGCATGCAGACACAGAATGTATTCGCAATGCAGTTTTGCGGCCATGAAGCTCAACGATTTCCTTGCAGGAAAGAAATCAGACTAATAAATTTGAATCCGGATCTTGCTTGCCTCTACAAAAGTAAGTACCTCCATACAGTCGACCATCAGATGGATGATATGTCTCAAGAAACACATCACCTAGATCATCAAGTTTGGTCAAAATGAATTTATCAGGCGGACAGAAGCATTCAAAGATCTGCCACCTCTAATCGACAAATCTTTAAAAATGTACAACATGTATCTTGTATACAAGTTCATCCATCTTATATCATCCACACGCAGTTAAAAACCGCAAACTACGCCTAAAATATCAATAGACCTAATCCGGTTACAGAAATCACCACGAACCCTCACTAACCACTTACGGACGCTACAGTCCGTGTTAACATGATTCAATGATGTGAACTAGGAAGCAGTAGCGTGTCACTCATTAAATTTCATTAATTTGCTCAGCTTGGATTCCCTTTTACAGTTTTTTCGCTTTTTTTTTCTTTCCAGCTGGACCACTAACTGCGGGTCTATGTCGATTGTCAGATAGAAGACAGATGAGTGAGCCGGACAAAAGATTAGAATGCCTCCAATGGCTGGGGTTAGGTGCATCTAGTAGGTTGGTACGACGCTGTCATTTCACTGCCTTACGGGACTAAAGTGTGAATGAAATTCTATGGTGCTGGCAGGTCCATTGATTCTATTCAGTAGCCTGGCCCATTGGTAACTGTGCTAACTCCTACTCCTTCCAACTCGCACCATGGCACCAGCTCCATCAGTGCAGGTGCACAAGAGTGTGTTAATCGGAAGCGTCAAGCTAATTTCTGTAATAGAAATGGATTGCATGTCACATCGAAGCTACCGTTGGCTCATGGTTACAAGGTCTGCCAAAGTACGTGTATCTACTGCCTACAGACAGTGTACGAGTACGAGTAAATTGCGATAATTTTTCTGGAGGTGTTCAGGAGGTTGTACGAAACGAATACGAGTACATACAGCTTGCCGAGGGCTACCTTACTCTACGAGTATGTACACTGTGACAGATTATTAAGATACACAGATGAAAAGATACAAGCGATTTTAGATACTTGTGGTTCGATAGAGTTGGATTCTGTATGAGTTGGACTTTTGACTTGTGGCGCTTTGCCAAATGATGCGACACGGGGGATGTACCTTCCAAACTCCACTCCGAGTGGAGGTGTGTATCTGTATTTCTTTCTGTCCATTGAAACTCGAAGAAGATTCGCATCTTCAACACGACAGATAAAGGTAAACAGAAAAGAATTGCAGAAAAAAAAAGATACACGCTCGGGCGATTGGGAAAGATGTGGAAAACAGCGAGCATCATCACAATCAGCACCAGCACCTTTGGGGCAATAACCCAGAAACATGGAGATTTGGATTTACTTCCCCCCCCTTTCTTGTTGTGGTCTTTGCTTATACCTTGATTGGTGCTGCGACGCATGATGTGGTGCTCAGGTTGAAAGGATTACAAGCAAATATTTGCTGTTGTCGTTTTATTGCTCTGATGGTTGAGGAGACGGAACATAGGTTATGGTGCTTGCTTGACACAATTCGACATGGACAGGATCCCGGTATATTGTGGTGTGTTGGTAGGGATTTATGAACTAAAAAAAAAAAAAAACCAACAAAACAGACAAAGCAACAAGGACAGACAGCAGATAATAGAAAGCGAAATGAAGGAAGATGATTTAGTGTCGATTACAGCTGAGGTGTGGCTACCTTTGGTAGATGACCTTCAGAGATGGCAATCGTCTGGGGGTTAACTGACCTGAAAGTGAGGTCAGATTTGTCCCAGTCACATGAAGATGGGAAGAGTTTCCGAGCTTCATGATGGAGCTTAAGGTTTGATGATGTTATTCCCTGTCACACGTGGGTGCTTCTTCTAATACTTACTCGTGTTCTTGACTTTTCAAGACCAATTAGTACGTTGAGCTTGTTTAAGGCTTTGGACACTAGAGTTGGACAAATTGCTCATTCTGACCTCATAATTCTCTCCTTTCAACCACTGGCTCTTGAACGGCGTGCATTTTGGAATGGTTTTGGTTGGTGAAGTCATATAGTTCGTATACTCGTAGTTCAAAAAGGTAGAAACAGCAGCTTAGGACGTCAGTTCCGATGCAATTCTATTTGGACGGTGAGCAGACAGATATGGAGTTACACCGCCGATCACTGTTTTGAACCAACTTGCTATAAGCACGACGGCGCCGACTAGGAGCTCCAAGCAGTGAAAATTGTGCTTCCAAAAAGGAAATTAAGACGACTCTATCTATAAGTTATACCAGAATCTTCCGACCAAAATACCTTCTTGACCGAAAAGTGGTCGCTCAGTATGATCTAGCTAATGCAGGCGGTGGATATTTATGGAGCTTTTGTTCCAACTTATTTTTGTCCGTGATTACTGAGTTCAAAGTAAGAGATCAAAGCTGGAGTAAGCCATTCCTGGATTACTAGGCTGATATACTGCTGATATTACTGCCGGCCCCACATAGCCAAAAGTAGACTGCTCCGATGTGGAGTTATCCGAAGTTGTCAACAGTATCGCATCGTCCAAGAAGTAAGCACTCGTTCTTCTTTGGTGAAAGGTACTTCGCCTTGCTTATGTTCACAGCTATTCCCACTCATGGCGATTCCTTCTAAAATATGGGTGACGGTGTAGGACAAGGTAGGAGAAGGGACAAGGATATACACAATAGTTTCTCCACTCACCGTCTTGTTTGCCTTCTCATTTTAAGCACAGAGATAGACGCAGTTTGCTAATGGATTCCAACCTACGGAAATGTAGCATTGCCTGTAGGTGACGTCATATTTTTTTTTCCATTCTTCGGTGTGCAGCCTGGGCATCGAACCCAGGAGTTTTAATGAACACTAATTCAACGAAATTAACCACTCCGCCTAGCTACAACGAATCGGGAACTTTCTGATTTCCTTTTAACATCAAACGTGTTGATCTGGAAGGTTTACTCGCCGATACTTGGTAAAGATTCCGCAATCGTTTTTCCTATGGATTTACTGGCAATCTCAGTGGAAAGTACTGTATGACTACACCATTGGCGGCAGATACACTAGATGCCTATTTGAAATCATGTTGCCTCATAGAGAGCATTCCAATTGCTTCCTGTTGCCTTCACTAGATCAAAGCAGAGACCTTAGGCTTCTACTAGAGACTTCTCCTACAAACTTAGCATATTTTAGAGAAATGATTCTCAGTATCCTTCTGAATACCATTGCAGTTGTCGTCAGCGCTGCTGTTCAAGATGTACTCAAACTAAGCAAAACTACGGTCACCACAAAGTTTTACTGGGATTAAGACCATCTAAGGACGCTAAGTCTACATACACGGATAAGAGAAATACCTAAAGAACCAACCACCATTGGGAACACAGCTTGGGAACGGCCAAGTTTAGATATGTTCCTCGTTTCACTTCGATTCCGGGATCGATCTTTTCTCATTCATCACTAGGAATGCCTACTTGTCGTGCGTATATTAACACCATCACCGCTAGTTCACTGGACTTCAAGTGGGGTGTTGATTCTGAAGAGCTCATTATGCCGTCTTGTACAGAGTTTTCTGTTTTGAGGTCGTTTAAACCAATCTCAAATATGGAAAATATGTTGACCGGTAGATTTTTGGATCGGTGTCCGGTTCAGACTTTCCTCACAGTCGCTTGACTGTACCTTCGGTCCAAAGAACTCATACTTTCAGAACACTGTTTGATCGGAATCACATTTTGATAGCTTTTTTAGAGCTCGTGATTCTATTGGTACCGCGTCCTGCCTTTCCAACAGCAAGCATCGGAAGCTAGTACCTTGTACTCGGAACTATAAGGACAGTTCATACGCAATTCGGTGAAGTCTGCCAACTTTTTGTATCGTCCTTCATGCTGATATTATTTCTTTAATAAGGCGAAGTTCTGCGACTTGTTTCGAATCAGATAACAGTGTCTTGAATCCCGGATCAAAGGCTTTCGCCTACAAAATTTCAGGAAACGGTCTCGCACTTTCCTTCCCAATAATGCTACCGAAGAGCGGAGCAAATAAGGCCAACTTTTGCGTTTACTGTCCGCACAGAAATCCTATTTTGTCATGAGGGCTTGCCTGAGGCTTTATGGAACTTATACTCTAGTTTTATGGACGACTATGCCTCTATGAATGTTGCATATAGTGCGTTTATCGCGTGTATCGTCGTTAAAGTGCTCCAAAAGTGTTTTACTCACCGTAGACCAACTTATGTCCGATCTCTATCTAATCACTGTATTGAGTATCTTTTCTGCGTTCTCTTCACCATAAGATGATTGTAGGCTTGGCTCGTATTTTAAAAATCCAGAAGTCAACTGTCTGCCACTGACAGCCAAGGGTCTATCTAAACCAAATCTCCGACAGACAGGCATAGGAAACAGTTTGTGGCATAGGCTTCTATCGTAACGGCAATCGAGTCAAGCATGGCTAAGAAATCATCTTTCAATGCTCAACAACACCATATTTGGACCAGAGAAACGTGATTCTTTTGATGCTTTTTACCAGAAACGCCTTTGACAAATTTGATGTAAGTCAACTCATTTTTGAAGGACATATTCCGAGTTAGATACTTCTGTTATCTCCGGTGGTTGTCTGTTTATATATTTCTATGCCCTTCCACCTGAATCTTGACCGTTAGTTACCAATAGATATCCCAAGGAAGAAGACATTTCCTCAGCTGACAATCAATGTAAATTGGCGCCCAACACGGGTCCACCTCAATTAGAGAGAACTCACTTCCACCATCTGCATAGTCTTAAAATCTCTCTTGTTTTCAGTGTAACGCGCTGAAATTAACTTCTCTCACATTCTAACACGAAACAGATGACATCTTTATGCAGATCAGACAGAGACTAAAACAAACTCAACTCCTTCCAGCCACATTCCAATTGACTTCTGTTATCTTTGCCATACGCTCTACTTGCGGCAAGTTCTACCTATTTTTTTACACTACAAATTATCAAAGTTCTCTTGTTCCTCTACCTCGCCCACTAAATGTCTTACAATTCGCACTTGCATAGCTGATATGAATCTCTCACCATGTCGTTTGAAAAGCAACATCCCATCCATCCCTCTCTAGCCTGTGGGATACATTTCCTGTACCATTTGTAGGAGATACTATTCTATTTGCATTTCAACATCTATTGCCAACACTATCAAGTTGGGTACTCTCTGGGCAATAAGTCAAGTGCCATGATAATCTCCATGGAACCTTCCCTACCTTCTTCATCTTGTTTCGCTTTTTTTTTTTTTTTCTTTTTGTTTTCTATTTTATTCGTTTACGAAACGTTAAGAACAAATTCCAGACTCGCTCCACATTCGCTTGGTAGTCGCATGGGTAAATTGTAACAACTTGGACCACAGCGAGATCCTTTTGAATGATAAGACTACTCCGGTGTAGTTGTTTGGTGAGTTGGTAGTCAAATCAGGAAATGACCATCGATGGTTAGGCTATTTCATGGCAATGTTGCAATTCCATACGTTGGAGTTGGGGTAAGTAGAAGCAACTTCATTTCCATCTCCACCCCACTCAATCAATCTAATTCTGCCATGTGAGTAATTACAACAACAAAATGAGTGAGTGAAGAGGAGTAGCAATTGGATGGTGGATCTCCTCCTTCTCCATTTCAGTCTGTGGAAGACGGCGCAGACTAAAGTTGGAGGAGGAGCTGTATCCGTATTATTATGGGGTATAAATCTAAATCAGATAAATGATTGTGCATGCATGAAGATACAAATTGAATGTGATGGGAGCTAATTGCGAATACAGTGGGTTGGACAAGTTTGGACGACTGTGAGTATTCCGGTGTCTTGAAATTAAATGCATGATGTCATGCTCGTAATAGATGTTCCGTGAATCACAATCAAAGCTCTGAAGTTTGGTGATATTTGTCTTGAATATTCGGAAATCATGGAAGATCTGATATTGTCAGTGGAGTTAGAACTTCTATCGAGGTTTTGATAATGTCCATCCCAAGCCCAAGTAACTTTAAGTCAGCCTGAACTGTGGTCTTGACGTCAATTTTTACCAGAAGAAGTTGTTACATCTAGAGACTTTCCATTCCCCTGGGATATTGTGAACTAAGTACTAATTGCTAAGAGCCCTCTACACTTCTGAATGTGCTTTGATAATAGCAAAAATATCTCCTGGCTCAGATTCAGAAGCTAAAGAATTATTCTCCGAAGGCAGAACTTCAAAGTTTCGAAAGGAGTTACGCTGTTCTGCCAGGCCTACGATCGAATATTGCGTCTTTCCGATATTGTGAATGCCGGTTGCTATTAGATGAATGTTCATTTTCCTACTGAAAAATCACATGTACCGAAATAATATACGACAGCAACTTCGGGCTACCATGGTTTAAATGCGTTCGAAGCAGTGACATTCCTTGATCCAGAGCGACAATGCTACAGCCCTAGATTTTGAAAAATCGTACACATAAAAAAGTAAAGGACATTACCTTATCCTTTATTCAGATTTGCTCCAAGCAACCTTATTGAAAAATACCAAAAGTATTTCACCTGTAGGTTTAGAACTTACAAATGAAGCGTCACGAAAATATGTAACGAATGTAACTATTCAATCAAGCTTTCGACTGATTGTATGAACGACATCTTTATACGTAATCATCACCCTAAATCACCTTAAATTCTGAATATACATCCGAAATGTATTTTCAATACTTTCTTGATTGAAGTTTCCACTAGCAACAGGATTGAGCAGGATGTGATCACCAAATTTGGAAAGTGTAATCTAGCAGGATCAGGAAAATATAAGACATTCACAGAGAATCTGTATCGCTGTTTACGTTGAGTCTGACTGTTCTATTCCAAAAGCAAAATTCAGAGTTCGGTTTTCGAGAGATCATAGGAATTGGACGATGGGTATCTGAAATAACTAGGGTAGCAGAGGGCTAAAAAGAGCCTCAGATGGAGTATGGTAATCTCATCAAAAATAACACCGAGGTAACATTAGGATATCAGGATATTGCGGTTAAGCTCCTCATATGGTGTTGTTTCATGTTGTTTCACTTGGGCTTATGATGCCATGTCCGATGACAGGAAGATGACCTTTAAATGCCTCACCTATGGCAGAAATGTAAGAACTATCTGAGCATGGTCCATACATAGTATCTGACATAAGATCATATCCAATCATCTAAATGAATGCTTCGAAGCTTCCTGCACGAGATCAATCAGGACGTATCAGGACCCTTGTGGAGAGTCAATGACGACTTAGAATTAGAAGAGTCTATCTGAAAGGGCGAATGAATGAACCAAAGCTCACTCTGCAAAATATTCATCGTTCCAGTTCTCCTGGAAGGTTTGGAGTAAGTAAATTCACATCACAACCGATAGCAACACGGCTCCTTATTAACTGTCGTTGTACTGTCCCTGCTGGCTTAGACTGTAGGGAGAGTGGAGCAAGATTGGCAAGCCTCCTACTCAGCAAGATTGACCGCCATCCGAGAGGCCTTGAGGCGGCAAAGTGTACCGGACTATATTAGAAATGTACTGCATAGCTACTCGTATCTTAGGATCGAGTACCTTCAGTACCACATGATGGAGGTACGGAGACAGAAACAGGTGACGTCATGAGTGGTCCAGGGCTCGGTACTTTGCACCGATCTCAGGTAACTAGTGTACAACGGACTCCTGCAGCTAGAAATGCCTCAGGGAGCTTGACGGATGATGTAGTAGTGGTCGCGAAATTCCGTGAGGAGGCCAAGTGCAGGAAGCGCAGGCTGCGTGGTCACAGCTCTGAGCAGGCGGCCCAAAAAACTGAGATGATTGGCCTTACTAGGCAACGATGGCTCGGAGGGACTTTCGTGATAATGTCGCGGGTGCGGTGATCCACGCGAGTCCCGAAATTTGGTTGATCAAGCCACCAAGGCGGTAGCTGCACTGTCTAGGCTGATTCCTAATACTACAACAAGTCAAAAGAACGTTACTAGCTTCGGTTGTCAACTCTGAATTGCTGTACGTTGTCGAGGTGTGCGCAGATGCGCTATCGAGACGGGGTCTCAGAAAATGTCTTACCTCGGTACAAAGCGTCGGTTTCTTTCAGCTCGCGGGCGTAAACCACACGGTCTCAGTGGCAGCCGTTACAGTAATTGCGGGAACCGTGATAGTCATTGGCTCGGGACCGCGGAGAGAAATTTTTGTCCCAGAGAGCCGAACAAGAGAGTGGCAGGAGGTATGTAACGTTGTCATGCTGGCAGCAGGAATGGGATCAGGAAACTGTGGGTTGGTAGAGAGATCAATTCATATCCATGCTGAGCTCGTAGTTGCAGCGAATGGAGGTAAAAGCATCACCCAAATGCGACTATTGCGCTCCAGTGGTTGATACGAGTACTTCCGAGATGAAATCAGCAGCGAAAGCTGATACGAGACCGGCTAGGCCTGCTACTAATGCCCGAAAACATCGTTTCTGCGATGGAGGAATGAATGGAGGACATTGGGTGCCTACGCCCAGTCGGTAATAAAAGAAAAGTCAATTGAGAATCTGGCGATGGGCGAGCCTGCATGAATCGTCTCCCCATGGATGGGTACAGATTAGTGCGGAGTCAAACTGGGCTGGCGTTCCATATTTGTGTTGCGCTGATTCCTCCAGGTCAGCAGCAGAGTGAAACACCAGAACGAATAGTTGCTGGAGATATAAAGGAAAGTTCTCGAGAACATTATGGAGGGTAAGACTGTACGATGATACGATTTCAGTATGAAACTTATGCGATTTTATAATGCGTCCTTAACATGGAATACGAGAGCAACGAGGAACGAAAACTCATTATGCCATCTTTGGTGCGTTCAATCTAGCAAGCTGTATATACAGCCGAACCTTTGGTCAACTATTTCAAAGAAGAAGCCTCCTCTACGAAATGGCCAAATAAGTGTGCAATTAATGGTGCAGTCACACACGGTTCACTTCTGGGTCCTGTGCTGTATACTACGGACATGCCGACAGTATTTCTGCGGTTCTAGTGGGCAAAATGTACCAAATTTCATGCAAAACTGCATCAGAATAGTCAAGCTATGACTATTGATATCGGAGATACGCCTGGAAAATTATAAGCGTTCCTCATAACCTGTCAACGGCCTGAGGAAACGTAATAAGATAATGGCCACTATGTGGACATAAGCGTCATGCACAAAGTCGAATTTAAAAGGCATGGACTCTGCATACAAAATACCATCATTGGGAGTAGGATGTGCATATACAACGGCCTCAGCGGATAGGAGGATACAATCAGAAATGCTGGCTCATTGCTTCAACAGAAAGAACATGAACATGCGAGGAACTACCCTAAATGCATGTTTCCATTGATCACCTCCAGGTAAGCAGAAAACATGGCAAGATGGACTTCCTGTGAAATGAAAACCTTGTTGCTTATAGTCTGGCGATATTCAAACTCCGATGGCTAAATTAATTTAGAGTGCACTTCCTAATCGGTTGTAGATATCTCAGCTTAGCAGATGTTAATCTGTTGCACACTGTTACTCAAGCCGATGCATCTATAACTAAATAGTCAAAGACCTAATTCTTACGATCTTTCATTGCCATACTTAGCTCCATTGCGACCATATCATACAGCATATTTAGGGAAGGCCGAATAAGTCGCAAAATTTATCTTGAAGGTTTGGAATATAGCGGCGGTACAGTGTCTATATTCCCCATCTCCCACCATATGCTGTCAAATAATTAAAAATTTTCTATACCAACCGATCAGCTGTTATTGCTAGTCTGGGGTCCTCTGTTTAACCAATGGAATAGATCCGCATGATTCAATGAACTAGACGGCAGGTCGATGGGTCTTTCATTGAGTTCTATTCCTTTTGAGAGACGCCAGTTGAACAATCATTAAGACCTGACACATATATTTTATTTTTGATTTCAACCAAAAGCTAAAAGTAGAGGCCCAAGCACGTACTCCTATGGTAGTCCAAAATTGTACATCTCTGTGGCCTTTAACGCCACATCCAGTTAAAGACCTGACAAATGTACGAGTACTTAAAATCTCTCGTCCTATCAGAACCAGTCCGCTAACTCTCAGCAGCATTCCTTGCATCACACACTGTTTACACTGCTCATCATCACCCAAGTCCATGCTACGTCAGAACCACTTCGTTAAAAAATAAAAAAAATAGAAAAAAAAATCTTATCATCTCTAAACTGGATGGTGGTGTTAATTTCGGTTCAGCGCCACTCATTATCAATCTTCCGAAACAGTTTTCGAACCGTTCCAAGCAACTGGACGCTGTGCTAGATACGAATACCACCAACTGATCATCAACAGGTAAAACCAATTAAAATCAGAATCTCACTCTCTTGCTCTCCGTTTGATAAGTGATACATTGCGTGTGCGTAGAGCCCCGTACGCCGTACGCCGGACACCGTACTCCATGCTCCATACTCCATACTCCATACTCTCCATATGTGGATGATGATGATGCAGTGCATCTCTGAAACTGATTCCGAATCAGAATCTGAATGATGTAACATAAATTACAGAGCGCTACAGCCAGTGTGCCTATCATTTTAGAGAATCAAAGAATCATCCAAATGAGTCCAGTTTGTGTCTAGTGGTGTCTGGTGGTATCTAGTGGTGTCTAGGTGTACGTAAACTGTAAACTGAAGGCTACAAAATTGATTCAATCAATGGAGTGATGATGGCAACCTAGGTAGATACTTAAACTGACTAATTGCATCTTCAAATCATGTTTGAAGCTGCCACAAATGAGTTGTGTGAGAAAAACTGACAATTGCTGTCTTGAATTGCAGGAAATCCGTAGGTGAAGTCATGGCAAGTGGCAGCTGATCTGGAGATCCAGTCGAGATCATCCATTCTGTATATTTACCCCATGGGGGAACGGAAGTTATCTGTCAATTGGCAATGTCATTGGGAATTTATTGCAACATGGTATGCTGTTTGTGACGTTTACAGCGTAGTTGGTGGAATCTGGTGGTAATTGTGGAAACTTGTCCAGCAGGAAGCTGCGATGTGCAATCACAAAAGACAGATCACCTACTTTGTGGTATGTGGTATCGATGAGCAACATTGTCAGCGAATGAACTAAGCAGTTCTGCATGGTGATGTACAGTCACACATTCAAGCTGTCATCATGTTGAATGTTTGACTGCATTTGATCCAGTATCAGGAAGCAACCACTGGATATTTCATTCGCAACTCTGCAGCAATGTGAAGGCTACAGCTTTACGTCCGCTCTTGAGGGCACCAACTTATTGAGAGACCAGTGGAACGGATTCCAGTAAGAGGCTCAACTAAACGGTTCTATGGCGCTTGACGTAAGACCAGCAATTTCCAAGATTCATGAAACAGCCATGGAAATTGTCTAAATAATAGGCCAGGTCCTTCTGGAGTAGCATAGTCTCGGAAGCAATAGAAACTTCTAGAAAATAAGGGACAGCTTGATGACTTCTTCGCCAAGAAGAGCAAATGTTCAATAGGCAAACCTTCTTTGGAAACAGTACCGCTGGCCTGCCAGTTGGCTCTAGATTACCTTCTTTGTAGAGCTTAGTTCTGGCCCTTCTTTTTGGAAGGTTTTCAGCATATGCTAATTGAGAAAACTATAGAAGCGTAGATTGCATCGAGTGAAGGTAAATGAAAGCAATGACCGGGAATATCGTCAGTCTTAACAAGTCAGAGGCTTGCCAAGAAAAATCCGTCGTTCTTGGATTATCAAGAGAAGGAGCATTTACAAGTGTGCTCGGTGCAAAAAAACTCTGCAAAAACAGAAGAATACTGGCTCTGATTGCGCACATATAACTGAAGACTCGGACTTGAGCAGGCGCAGCTGGATAATTTTCAGTCCATATGCATGATCCAGGCAAAGCTCATTATAGAAGTTTTGACTTAGGAACTCACAAGATGGTGTCACCGTCGACTTCAGAGGTAGATCCAGTAATAACCTCTCTTCAACTGCGTCCACATATTGGAGGAAGGCAGATCATATTCGTCACCTAGCCGGGTCGTCGAGAAGTGATGGTAAGGGGCAGTGAACCGACAGCAATGCTGATACACCGTAGTGGAATACTGGCACTAAAATCTGAAGGATCTGTACCCACAGGGTTGGGCTGGTGGCGTCATTTAAGAGTGTCCGACTCCGTAAAACACTAACGAACAGACTCCAAGATATCATAGATGCACTTACTTTTGGTGACCCCACAAAACTAAAAACAGACAACGTCTTCGGGTATGCATGTGGAAAGATCGGACTCTTAACAGTCCAAAAGCAGTGAAGCCATTAGCTGAGGCCAAAGGCCTGTACCAAGCGGATATCACTGGAAAATTGTGTAACTACGGTGACGGTTATAGAAGGCAGTAGCAGCGTCTTTTAGGATGTGAATTTGTCATCAGAAGAAAACTAAGCCTAGTATACGTTCATACCGGTACAGAGGGTAAGGAAAGGACGATTTCGCCCTAGATTGCTTACACGTGCTCCATAGCCAGGCGTGCGAACAATATTTTTAAGAAGAATGTTCGTCCTTGTTGATTTTAACGCCCAGTTAGGAAATGATAGCATCGTTGGCAGCACTATTGGAAAACATATTTCAGAGCACCAGCTTTGAACATAGACTCAGGCTTATCGGAATGAGATAATGGCTAGCACACGTTTCCCACAGAGACAAATACAACCTTCTGATCGAGGCTCCGAAAACCTTTCGAGACGTCCTATGCTGCCAGTAGAATGCCAGTTGTGACATTGTCTCCGAGCAATTAGTAATGTCACAACCGTTGTTTTTGGATCACATCACCCGCCGAGGTAGCACAACGAAAGCCTTAGTTCATCGGCAGATGCATGCAGCGTACAAAGCCCGCAAGCTCCAAAACAGGCTGAAAATTACTCACGAACTTTATGAGACGGCACGAACATCGGCATCCAAGAAAGAAAAAGAAAGAAGCAGAGTAGTGCTCGATCGAGAGCATGCAGGAGTGCTACTGCATGAAGATTCTGCCAAAATGTGAAAAGAAATTGCAAAGGACACAGATACCGAAGAGAGATGTTGATGGTAACGTAATAGAGTCACAGTTGATGCTAAGAAGGACCGGAGCTGTCCACCCGAATTGAATTGTTTAAAGCAGCGCTGATTGACTTGTTTAGCAGCATACATCAGCTCATCTCATGAAAGTGTGCCCGGAATCTCTGATACATTTGCGCGATCCCTAAGAAGTGCGCCAAGCAATAAGAAATTGGTCTCCTTAACACAGTGAACAAGATCCTACTTCCGTTACCATGCAAACCCTTTAAACTTTTTCTTAATAGTTCACAGCTATTTACCTTTACGAAGGCGACAAAGAATTCTGTCCCATGATCCAGGCTAAGTTAAAGTAGAAATATCGAAGAATAAGTTGTAAAAGCTGATAATGCAGGCAGACTAACTTCGGATCTACTTAAAGCAAACTGCAGTATTTGGTGTATTTGGGAACATCTGCCAGCCCATCTGTAGGATATAGTCAGAGGAAAGCATGCCCGGGGCATGAAACCCCAGCATCGCTTGTCCAATTCACAAGAAAGGAGAAAGTCGTCTACAACGCCTTCTCTTCCGTATGAGAGTATCTGAAACCTTTCTTGAACAATCTGGTTGGTCCAGTACAATTTCAGACCAGGCCACGCAGGTCTTGGAAAAGACCCGGGAATTTGAAATCGACATTCGCAGTCTAATTGTTGGCTTCAAAGCCGCATTTGCCAGTGTGCATAGGGACGAGCTATACAAGGCCATGTCTAATTTTGACATAACTGCCAAACTTGTCAGGTTGTGCAGCATGACTATGAGGAATTCTAGCTGCTCCATCAAGACCGGTAATGAATTTCCCGAGACCTTTAAAGTCGAGAAAGGCTTTAGATACGGCGATGCGCTGTCTTGCGACTTTTTTCATATCGACCTAAAAAGAATCGTTCAAAACGACCAAACATTAACGGAAGGGGCACGATCATTTTTTAAGTCCCCGCAATGATGACATTGATCTCTTGGACAGCGAGACGTCTATACAGCTTTCGTGAATATCGAGGCGGAAGCAGTCAAAATGGGTCTGGCGGTAAACGTGGCAAAGCAAAGTGCGTTCTCTTATCAGGAAAAGACGCATACCACCGATAGCTTCTCCAAAATATCACCATTGGCAGCTATAACCTCGAGGTAGTTAAAGACTTAGTGTACCTTGGATGCATGTTGCAAGCAGCATCATACGACATCCGTGTAGAAAGCAGATGTAAGCAATTGATTAATAGAAACCTCTCTCGTAAAACTAAGCTTTGTAGAAGATCTTTTCATCCCGATCCTGCTTTATTGCGCAGGGGCTTGGATCTTGTTAAGAGCGAATGAAGAAGCACTTGCCCGTTCCGAGAGCAAAATGCTGCGTGTGATTTTCGTTCCCATTTGAATTGACGTGGAATGGAAGTGAAGCTTCAACCACGAGCTATAGGGGCTGTAAGTCTAGTCAGGCGTCTACGGATCCAATATCTGAAATATGTTGAGGACCACAGCTCCGGTCTAAAGAGTCTTCAATTCTAACCCCTAAGAATCGTGCAGCAGAGAACGACGCATTTAAGGTGGCGCACGCAAGTAGAAAGGCACCTTAAGCAACTTGGAGTGCGGTGCCAGAGGCAGCTAGCGGGAGACAGTGCAAACTAGAAAGGCATATTTGTTGGGAGTTAGGTTCACTCCGGACTGTAGCGCCACCTAAGTACGTACGTTAATCCACCATCAACCAGATGTTCATCTTTCAAAAAACCGCGAAAACTTCAAATTGATGCCCACTACCTGTTACTGAGGAAGTACTGAGGAAGAGGCTGACAATGGAGAACGCTTAGTGCTCCACAAAAGTCGGTAACGACACCATACCTCATTCGATGTCATAAGAGATTTTAAGAAGTTGAAGCACTGTCATGTGATTTCTTCAGCATCACAGTTGAAAAGGCAGGTCAATATTATGGAAACATCTCAGCGAGCTGTCCCTGAAGCAGGAGTGGCAATGAGGTGTTTAGTGGCAAATTAGGGTAAGACAAAGTAGATGTCGTTGACAAGAAGAAAACATCACCAATAGCTCGGATAGCACGACACAACGACAAACTTTAATTTTGGGATGGTAAAAGGCTTGGTCTAACTGGGTTCCGATGTAAATTCAAACAACGAAATTATCGTTGAGATCAAGTGAAGAATCACTCATGCAAATCCCTGTTTCTATGTATTTAGAAGGAAACTCTCGTTCTCATGAATATGACGTCCAAGCTCTACTGAATGGCATAGAAGCTTGTACTTTGGAGAAGAAGATGTAACTACATTGCGATCAACACAAGGCACTCCTCCAGTATTACAGATATCCGAACGTTCCGACTGGCTAAAATCGTATAGACCCACTACCTCCTTGTACCCAAGGTACGGTTGTGGATATCCCGAACATCGCAAAGGAAGTTCGACGCCGGGTGGCTACAATCGCAAGAGATCGCCAAACCCTTTTTCGATCGAGTCTCCCTTAAACTCATAAGAAGTCCTATGCCGCTAGCATCAAGCATAGAAGACCAGTGGCTGTATTGCCGAAATGCCATCACAGATACCGCCACTTACTCGTATGTACTGGGTTTCACTCGGCTACTAAAACGAAACCCCTGGTTTGACGACGAGTGCCGGCAAGCACCTGAAACTAAGCGGTCCTACATAGAGAGACTAGAGCTGCTCACGAGAGAGAGCACTCCAGGAATAAGATTCGGAAGTTTTACCAAAATATAAAAGAACATGCCACAGACATAAACCCTCAACCGAAGCCCGTAGACTGTACCATTGAACAGCGAAGACGATCCAAATACGGCTGTCAAGCAGAATTAACTATTCAACCTGTACGATGTAGACCAATAATTCCTTCCACCCGAAGCGGATGAAGCGAGGATAGCCATATTTAAGCTTCTGGAGCAAGCAGCCTGAATTCTAAGTTCTTCAAAGCGGCAGGCGATGACATGGTAAGGAGCATGAACCAACTCGTCTGTAAAATAAGGTTGGACGAAAGTATACCCGATGAATGGAAACTCAGCATGATTTGCCCAATCCTCAAGAAAGGAGATCTTCTGAACTGTGCCAGCTATAGGGGCATCAGTCTTCTTAGTATCGCCGACTAGATTCTATCTGCTGTATTGTGTGAACGCCTGAAGCCATTCATCAACAACCCATATCAGAGTGGCTTTAGGCCAGGAAAGTCCGCCATCGATCCAACATTCACACCCATGAGCTCCAAATCGGTACACACCTCCTAGAATCTGTAGCGACGAGCTATATACAGCAATGTCTAGTTTGGGCATTCCTGTCAAACTCGTCCGTTTGTGCAGCATGACGATGGAGAATACTCGCCGTTCCATCAATGTCGGTAAAAAACTCACCTCGAACTTTGATGTCAAAAAAGGATTTAGACAAGGCGATGCGCTGTCATGCGACTCCCTTAACATCATTCTTGGAAGAATACTGCGCAAACACAAGAGGCACGGTCTTTCAAAAGTCCGTCCAATTACTCGCATACGCCGATGGTATTGACATAATCGGAATAAAGAAGCGTGGGGTCAGTGGCGCTTTCGCGAGTATTGAGACAGGAGCAGCGACGATCAATTGGGGCAAGACCAAGTATACGCTGTCAGCAAGAAAGGACACCCAACATCAATGTCTCGGACAGAACGTCACCCCCGCCAGATATGACTTTGAGGTGGTTAAGAACTTTGTCTACCTCGGCTCCGCTATCAATTCAGACAACGACACTAGCGAAGAATAACTCTTGCCAATCGCTGCTTCTAAGGCTGAGAAGACATTTGACTAGCAAAGCCCTCACTCGAACAACAAAATGCCTCTACATACTCGTATATGTATAAGGCCCTATCAATCGCAGTACTATGTCGCAGGGCATGGACTTTATCAAAAATGGATGAGGCTACTCTAGGCTGTTTTGAGAGGAAATTCCTAGGGTGGTTTTGGGTTCCGTCTGCACAGATAGTGAGTGGAGGAGGAGCTATGTGTAAGGACGAACTATACGGCCTGTACAGCGGCATCGATCTAGCCAGAAGAGTAAAGGTCCAACGACTCCGGTGGCTGGGTCATGTATAGCGGATGAACACCAATGCTTCGGTCCGAAAAATCTCCAAATACTCTCCCGGGGGACAGCGCAGTAGAGGAACCTCAATGAACTTAGCTTGCGAAACTGGAGGGCAATCGAACTGGCTTTAGGCACTTGCTGGTTGAGCCCCAGGTCCACCCCAGAATGTAGCGCCACCTTAGGTAAGTATGTACATAAGTAAAAAGGCTAGAATTCATTGGTATCGATCCGAGTGTCTCCGAGTTTCTCGAATTCATTTCCGCAGGATACAACGCGACATAGGAAGACCTCAGGAAAAGGATACCAGCCGAACTGGTGTCCCCAATTAGAGGCGATAAGCGCGAATAATACCTGGGAACGTCAGTATGCAGCCGAAGCAAATCGTCATTCCAGCCACATGGATCCATAGGTGGATCGGTGTCTTTCCGAATCTTAATCATTTTCTTTGTTACCGAGCGGACCTTAATTGTGGAGGGCTTTGCACAAGATACTGTGCACTCAGTTCAACGCTTGTCACATCAAACTTTCTGGCATCTACGATCGCTGTGTACTTGAACCAAATAATCATTGTTGCTCTATTCTTATCGTGCAACACTAACACCATAGTAAAGCTGGCGGGACCATCTTCGTCTTTAAGTTAGGAGTTTTGAACGCAGTTTACTCAACCAATGCAGCATTTGCTTAAGTCAAATCGCACGTAGAATATGGTCGATGACAACTTACGCGAATTCGTTTAAAATCCTCGCATAGTACTCTGGAAATTATTTTAAGCTTCGGAGGTTCTTGTAAGACGTGGGAGAGCTTTCTTGTCGAGGTCAAAGATTGGTACTCGTAGATGGTAGAGCTGATGGTCCATCCATAGGGTCTACAGACAGCCATTTAATTTGAACGCACTCCTTATAGTAGGTCAATGGGACGGACACCTCAGGGGTATATATCTTTATGACTGTGCCGAACTGAGTCCAATGCCCAGGTGATCAACATTTTAAACGTACTGGGGCATCGAGTGTTAATTTATTTTGCCAAAATCGTTGCGTATATTCGTCGGATCGCCGGGATCGAAGGAAAGTATATCGGATGCATGTGTTCGACCAAATTTCTGGAGTTAACCAGGTTGCTAGATGTCCTTAAGTAACGTGTTATCGTCATCATCAGTTATTCAAGAAGTTGCTCCAAATATGTACGGGGCATGCTACCACGCAAACGCTTACAGACCGAGAGCCTATTACCTGCCATCTTAGCCACTTTTCTACAGTGAATACGCACTCTAATTTATAAAATGGTTACTGACGGCTGTATGCCGTATTTTTCCTCTTAGGCATACCTGCTCCTACCCAGGATGCTCCCTTATAAAAATCAACTCCATATCTCTGCGCCATTTGAAGCCTTAAAGCCAATTTAAACGATTTGGAGAGGGTGGTAGTCAGGATAACTACAGACATATTGCAGCCTTTAAAGCAAGCGCAACGTGTTTTTTCCAGGATTCTTCATCTCCAGCAAAAAGTGGCTTCACATCCGACTTGAGACTCAATTTTGAAAGACCTTGCCAACTAGTTGCCATGGTAAGTCACCGATCGGTTAATATCTCCCTAGGATCCACGGCTATATACGATCTATCAGGGTGGCAGTTTCCTCATTTCTGTGCATCTTTGTAACATATATAAGACAATCGAACTGTGAGCTAAGCCAGTAAGAGTGGACAAACTTCACCTGGATTAACAAGATCGATTAAGTTGAGCCCTTCTATTCTCCCAAAAAACCATTCTACTCGTACATGTCACGACCTACTCGTAAATGGCCAGCATAGAACTACAAATGGTTCTTTCGTAATCCCCATTTCATTCTCGGCCGGCATACCTACTCCATTCACCTAATTCCAACAATGACTCCATTCTCTCCGCACCCAATAACCCTAGAGACCTTGGAGTCTCCCTAAGGTTCACTCCGATGACCACTCATGTTGAAACAAATCCGACAAAATATATTTCCTCATTCCATCTCCAAGTCGACCCACTTTCTTCGTCCCAATATTGAGGCATGGCCTGACTCACCCGCACTCTGATGCAGCTCTGTTTTCATTTTCCCCTCCAACCAGCTAATTAGGGTCCATTAGGGTCCGCGATGACAAAGCCAAAAAGAATTAAATGTCAATCAACCGACAAATTGCTTCTCCCTTTCACTTTACTCTGTCGTCGGAGAGCTCTTTGGTCAACCTTGTGTCCACATTGTCACCATTGTGCTGCAGTACCGATTTCATCATCATAAACTTTACGACGACCTGAAGTTGCCAAACATACGAGAGTACCGACAAGCGCTTGGTGGTATGGATGTATCCGTACATGGCGCCCGTTGTTACGACAACTTCTTGAGCCAACAATCTTCACCTTCAGTTGGATTTTAAGCTGTTCCAGAGCTGACATTGACTTTCGCACCCTAGCTGGCCATTGCGGTCTTTAGAACACTGTGGTGGCTGGTGGCCAACTTTCAGTGGAAGAGCAAGTAAGACACACAAACAAACACGAGAAGTTTCGCATGATTTACGCGCTCCCAAAGAATTGACCTTTTCGATGTGACGATGCCAAGGGACCGACTTTACGAGTATAGTGCAGATGGACATTTATGGTGGTCAACCGGACTGGATGTCGTCTCTCTGGAGAACAATCTCTAGCATTGTCCTGTTGGATTGTGAGACATGACCGCTAATGAGATTTGTCAATAGTTGAGCGCTGTCCAGTTGGTTTAGGTTGAGCAGTTATAGTAGCCGACGCTGACAAACGCAGAGTCTTTGTTGGTGGTATGGATGCAAGGATTGACGGCCCATTGGAAGTGCATTAGATGAGAATTGAATAGATATCGTGTCCATAAATGGTGACCATTGATGGACTCTTGTTTAGCAAGTAAGTTAATGGTTGGCAGTGAATGTATTAGCTGATACCTAGGTGGAGATGGTTGGAGGGGGAATACAGACTGCTGTTGTCGATGCTCATGTGGATGGGGATTTTCCAAGGTGAAACCCAGTTGATTGATTGCTTTGGGAAGGTACTGTGGTGATGGATTGAGGACTGATTCTGAAAGCGATGGTTGGCCTAACGTATTGTTAGAGTCTCTTGTACAGTCTCGTTGTCTTACCAGTTTTATGCCAAAGACATGCAATTGGATCAGGAGAAAGTCCCTTAAGCCTCCTTCAGAGGTAGAAGCAATTCTTTGAGATGTCGCCAAACATTCGTTTGGTTCGTCAATACCCCAAAAGGCCATTCTACCTGCAATTGTTCTTACAGTCGTCAGTGTAATGTCTCTTGAGAAATAAGTCGCATATCCTGAGCCCAACCCAGGAACTACGTCAACATATTTTGTCCAGAAAATAAGGTTTTTAGCTTCACTATAGCCAGTTTTGAGCTTGAGTTTTCAAGGCTTACCATGCAAATGTAATCGAACAAAAGGACATGCGTAAGAACAGTTGGACTATCTTCACTCCCGATTTAGTTAGTGACGATACAAGTTAGGCAAACTAGTAGAACAAGATACGATTCTGAATGTAGAATATCTGCACGCTCTCATGTAGAGTGCAACTAGATCTTTAAAAAGCTGACAGGAGCTCTAAACTGATTTGCCAGCATATATATGAGACCTTACGACCCACAAGGAAGAGGAATAATTTTGCCAAAGATTCCTTCTACGAATTGTGTCCTAAGGAGTTCGACATTAACCGGCGAGGGATTGGCAATCGAGTCTTTGAAAACCTTCCGCAAGGTGCTATCATGATGGCATCAAGGCCAAAGAATCAAAGGTGACATCGTTAGGCAACCATCAGAGCTGTCGCAGCTGTTGAATTGCTGAGTACCAAAAAACGGTTGCACTGGACTGTTCCAAAGATGTACAAGAGCTCTCCTAGAGCTCTGTAAACAAAAGGGATCCAACAAGCTTAATTTGAGGTGCAACTTCGAAATGATTTTCGTCGTAGAATCGCAGTCAGTGCCAAAAATCTGGAAGGGTAGCTTCGACAAACTGTTGATCGGAAACGGCAGTGAATTATAGAAACGAACTACACAAAACCTGGCAATCCTGCATCATGCACCATCTGTACTTATCTCTAGAGCGTTGGAAAAGACCACTCACCTTCGCAATCTAGCGAAATTGCAGTGTCTGGAGTGCATGTATATCAGTAGCGGTCTTAGGGTCACTCCCTCCGCTGCACTGGGCACCATTCTCTATCTAACCATCCTAGACATGTTCGGCAATCATAGCTGCCAACGCAGACGTACGGTTGAATGCCACTTCTCACTGGTCCCATATTCACACGGGGCACTCCCCAATCTTAGATAACCTGGGACAAAACTCAGACGATAGTGGCCCTATCTGCACTCGATAAGTGCTTCAAAGCAGCTATTTCGAATCGTCAAGACTGGGTGGATTGCATAGCAGCGGATAAAGAATTCGTCCACATCCATACGGACGGCTCAAAAACCGAAGAAGGGATGGGTGCTGGTATCTCCTCTAAGAAATTAAATCGTGATCTCTCCTTCCGCATCCCAAACCACTGCAGTGTCTATCAGGCGAAGGTTATAGCAATCAAAGAAGCTCTCCTCTGGCTGAAATGGAACGGGATATCGACCAGCGATATATGCGTCTATATTGACAGACAGGTAGCTATTATGTCCTTGGAATCCTTCAATTGCCGCGCACCTCTTAACGAGATGGCTGAGCCAGGTGCCAGCTATTCTGTGGCATTCCAGGAAACTGTAGAGCAGGTGAACTTGCTGAGCATGGTACAACACTGCAAATATCACGAAACATGAGATCTTTCCACATGCCCCTAGCTACTTGTAAGAATATAATTCTAAAGGATACGATTGATAGGGCGATCTGGAGGTGTGCAAATTGTGCAATGTGTCATATTATCAGACAAATCTGGCCTTAGTTAGATCACAAGCACACCAGTAGCCACAAGTCTTCCGCCCATTCAAACTTTCAACCATAACACCCGCTTCGCTATGACTGCTCATTAGTATACTATCAAACCCGCTTTCGGACGTACTCTAAAATATCGTGATTTGTTCCTAAGCCGTACAAGTCGCTTTTGAAATGCCCTGCCGAGCTCTCTATTTCCTGGTCATTATAACTTGCAAACATTTAAGACCAATGTACCTCGGTACCTCTCTTTTCTTCCTCCCTAATATGCTCGCAGACTACAGGGTCTTCCAATAGGGACTTCCCAACTTTGCCAGTTGATAGCGGCCATATTATTGAAGCTACATCTGTCAAATTGGCTGTCATTTATTCAGTCTGTTTTGCCAAATCACCGTGGACGGACATGTTTTATCAAAATGGGTGCTCTGTTCAGGCAGCAATGTTCCGCGCGCTTCGCCCATTTTACGGTCACCATAATCGTCCTACCGAGAGGACTATTCGCAGTGTGGTGGATAGATTTGAGTCCACTGGTTCAGTAAATGATAAATCAACATCCGTACGTCGACGAAACGCAAGATCTGCCGAAAACATCCTCGCTGTCCATGAGAGTGTGCAGGAGAATCCGAGGAAGTCGATTTCGCGTGGCTCACAAGAACTCGGCCTTTCGCAGACCGCAATTTGGCGAATTTTGCGTCATGACTTGGGCCTGCACTCGTACAAAATTCAACTAACCCAGGAGCTGAAGGTAAAAGAAAATAGACAACGACGTGTCTACGCTCCCTTACGCCTAGGGCTCTGGAGCAGTTGGAAACTGACTCTAGGAAAAATCATCTTCTGCGATGAGGCCCATTTCTGGATGAAAATTGTCGAATTTGGGACGATACCAATCCACATAAGATCTAAGAGCGGCCAATGCATCCCGAAAAAATCACTGTTTGGTGTGGATTTTGGGCTGGCGGCGTCATCGGTCCATATTTCTTTGAGAACGACGTTGGCCAGCTCGATAACTACTAACTTCTTTCGCCCTGAATTGGATGATATGGACACCAACGACATGTGGTTTCAACAGAACGGAGCTATGTGCCTCACATCTCACGCACATTGGAAATTCTCGAACGATTCGAGAGCACGATCATCTCTTGTGGAGGTCTTTTGAAGTGACCACCGAGATCATGCGATTTGACAACCGATTTCTTGTGGGGTTTTCTGAAGTCGCAGGTCTATGCGAATAAGTCACAAACCACAGCGGCCCTCAAAGACAACATAACCCATGCGATGCGTCAAATTCAACCTGATTTATGCGCCAGAGTCATGGAAAATTGGACATCTCGGATGCGCTTAATGAAAGACCCTTAAGCACCCTCATAGATGTCATTACTGGACACTATCTAATCCGAAGACGGAAGGTTTGGCATCCTCTCACATGACTTCTGTAGAATCTGTAGGGATCTAGATCTAGATCTGAGGAAGTAGAGGAAACACTTCATCTCCTCTGCACTTGTCCAGCCCTATCTCGCACTAGGAAACCTTTTCTAGGCTCATACTTTCTAGACAACTTCGGTGATCTTGCAGAAACCAGCATTGCCGATCTTCTTCGCTTCATCAGAAGTTCAAATTGGTTTTAAGAATGTCCTCTCTAGCCTTTAGGGTTTTTATAGGTGTGGAAGAAATCGGTCAAGTTGTAGGTCGACTCCCTTACGCCTAAGGCTTCCAATAGTTTAAAACGTCTACTCTTGGCATATGTAGATGATGTAACATAGTTGTACTGCATGTGGAGTCATCACTAGTGACTGTGTGCTCTACTTAAACTGTAGGCAGACGTAATCAAAGAAATGTCCTTTCAACCAAACCTCTCAAAAGCGAGGTTGTTCTATTTACGAGAAGGAGGAAGCTGACTGGCTTTAGTCATCTAGTGCTATCCTCCTGGATAAAAAACTTCTTTGGTCGAAGCATGTTACGTCGAAAATATCTAAGGCGCTGTCGGCCATCAGTCAGTTCAAAGGAGCTGCCTTCAAGACATGGGACCTGTCACAGAGATGGATACTTTGGATATACACGGTTATGATTACATTCTATGCCTCGATGATCTGGTGGAACACGTTCTCACGGAAATTTGTCACTGCAACTTTTATCACACTATATTATTGATATTATTGTCACGAACTACTCCCTCAAGGCGATCATCAAAGCGTTCAAGAAGAAGCTGTCTTTGGTACAACACACAGTGAAGTCCTGATGGAATCACACTAGAACTCCAGTTCCTACAAGAATACGAAATTGAGTTTCCCTATGTCAAGGAATGGTTTCGGCCAGAATCTGAGCCAGGAAGGAATTATGGCCGGGTATTAGCAAATGGCTCCAAAAGCAACTAAGGATCCCTTGCTCGTGTCTCTTGGGGCACAACAATGGTAAGTTTCCCTTCTCGTTAGAAAAACTTCCATCTACATGAACTACTTTGTGAAGAATCGGTGTTACAGAGTCTGTAGTGTCAGCAGAGCTAGGCTTAAGGACTTACTGAACTTTCTTACCGCTTCTAAGCTAGTTAAAGATTAAACGCTATCGGAAGGGCCAATTTACTGAATCTTGTTTAGGTCTCAGGGATCCCATGCGATCCAGGGAAACCAGATCGCCAATGAACATGCTGGACCAAGCTTTAGAGGGAAGTGTTTAAGGCCTGAACCTGAATCCTCATTGACAGCTGGGATTCATGTGAGCATAACTGCAGATGGCGTGACTCTCGAGAATGGCGGTAGGCCAAACGAATGCAGGCTCGAGACTACAGACCATTTACTGGCGTTGTAAAAGGCCACTCTGTGTTTGATAAGCAGCTAAGTGTGTTAGCCTGGGTGTGATGACGACACATCGGAGCACTATCTCCGTGAGAGTTTGGTGTTCGCTTGCATTAAGCTTCAGATACTCGGCGCTCATATGGGAGATACTGATTCTCTAGGCACCTTACAGAGAAATTCCAGAAGCACTATGAACCAGCCCTTTGCCTGAGAGCAGGAGAATAAAAACCTTCCCAGGGTGTTCAAACCTTGTTTCCTTAATGTAAATTCTGCTAAAACGGAACTGGTCGTGTCCACCAGAAAATACAAGAACTCTAAACTCAGACTACCAAATCCACAAGCCCATATATTGCCATTGACGGATCATGCAACGTACGAGCATCATGGTGTAATCCTAGATGGGAAATCGGGCTGGAATCTTGGTGCCCAGGGTAGAGTTTGTATGGAGTTTGGAGTGCCTACAAAGCGGAGAAAAATGGGAACTACAGCCAGTTATGTCTGTGATGCCCCAACCTTGGTAAATTCCCTCACCAAATTTATCAGCACCTCCGAAAACCGCCAGCGGTCCCATCTGATGCTGTCCTATGCTCCATATACCAACGGTAGTATTAGATCGTGTTATATACTTACAACTGCTTGCCCTTACGACCAATGTCCGAAGTATGACGTTAAGATCGTCTTAAGTGATTTGAATGCCAACATCGAAAGGTCGAAAAGCATAGCCTGCACGATACCATATCTGGAAAAGGTCTAATTTAATATCCACTTAAAGACATGGCAATCACCTGATCATCAAACCGTCAACCAAATTGGTCTTCCTGTGATCGACGCAAGGTGCTCCTTCAGGGTTTTGCATGTCCGAACGGTGAACATAGACTCGGATCACTACCTACTACCTGCTAGCACAGATGGAGCCCTACGAGCTTCCTGCACCTGTACATAATGTAGATCCTTCTTGTCTACATATGTAGGTGCTTCCTAATTTAAAAGGAAACGATTGAGATAGGAATCCTTGTTCCATTGATAGGTGACTCGAGTATGATTTGATTCCTTGGTTTGACGCTCAGAATCCACTTTATGATTGATGGGCATTACATCCGCTAAGATGCAATGGCAGTCAATAAGTGAATATGTCTACGGATACTAGCAAAAGTAGAACGCTGCAACTGCTCAGACTCGATCTATCTTAGACATGATTCTGAAGAGCAACCCTAAAGATGCCACTTCTTCATACCTTCCCGATTCCATCACTCACTTGTCGGCAACATCAACACCAAAATCCAGTTATAATTACCCGATCACATGATCGGCACATGCTGATGCGAAAATTTCGCTAATTAATATCATTTCCGTGAAAGGTGGAGCAGTGAATTTCCAAAGAACCGCGCCAAATCGAAACACGTGCTCCAACCGATCACAGACCTACGAGTCGATTTATATCCAAACCGCTTGCCAAAGTCTCTCATAAATTAATCATTCCCTCATCACCTCATCAACCAGTCATCTGCAACTCATCACGACTCATCATCACAGTTCCATTCGAATTAAATCACCAATTCCATTGCTTCGACACGATCGGTTTTTGAGAAGTTAATTCGCCGCAAACAAAGGCCTCCTCTGACAGATGTAACCAGCTCCAATTCGAAGTGATTCATGATTCGAACAATGGACGATGGACGATTGAATACCATATCCCCCCCCCCCCTTGATCGGCTCTTATTGTTTACTCTCTTTTAAGGCCCTTTCTTGCGAAGACAAAAAAGTATCTCCAAAATAACTGTCCGAGAGGAAGTTAATTTATTCAGCGATAAACTCTTGTTGTAGCTCACCATTTGGATGATTACAAATGCAAAGGTGATTCTGTGAGATTCTTTTTTTTTGTGAGAGAGAATCTTTTTCTTTTATGGTCTAGGTAAAGTCCGTTACCGATTCAACTGCAAGAATCGATGGAAAATAGTCAGATGGTGATTTTCTGGTGAAATATTTCGAGGCAGTAAAAAAGAAACGGTATCCGGCTTGGGGCTTGGTTTATGGGCACATTAATTGCTGGTCTTGTGACCGAGATGTGGATGCATTCTGCTGAAGCCTATTATCATCATTTATACATTCGATTAGTTGAATGAAGCGGAAATGCGAAGCGAAGGCGACAGCGAGATGCGAGATGCGATTCTCTAACAAAATTAGATCGATTATATCAGAATGGAACTTGGTTAATTGGCGCCCAACGTGGGGTATATGGTTATGGGGCGGTGATTTATGACTTGATTGACATGTTCTGGGAAAAATAAACAGGCGATTGGAATGACAGGGAAGTTCACTACGTGTCTGTTGTCAGGAAGATGGAGATTTGGATGCCGTAGACTAGATTAGTGAGCACAATTTATATGGAAAACCACATGATGTACCTACCTTTAGATCAATCACATCTATCTTTTGGAAAGAGTGGACCTCTATCTTAGATGAAACATCTTGAAGGGCATAAAATATATTGCCGAAATCATCTGGTGTTCATCGATTGGCACGAGATCTCCTGATGTCTCTGCCGAAATCCTTTCTAGGTCTACATATGTGTGGGTTTTAAGCCAATTAAATGTAGTTTTTCAACACCTGATTTGGCGTCCTAAGAGTCAATGAAAGACCAAGACGAATTAACTCGGCAGTCAAATGCATTCGTCGTTAGATTCAAGGCTGTCTTAAGTAAGTTTGAGACGAAAGAAAATGAAGGTAGCAGTTGTCCAGACTCATATATTTTCAGGAGTCTTTAGACTTGTCATCTCTCATACTCATAATGCTACTGCTCCTCATACTGTGTAAGCTGACAGGAATTGCAACCTAAAGATATTGTCTACAAGCTAAGCAACGTCATACAATGTTCCTTGCAAAGTCTGCCAAGGCGGATTTAGCATGCAATGCTCCTGCTTTCGCTTTCGTAAAAAGGGTTGTCTAAGAACCTTTTGTTTCAACGATTTCAACAAAGTTGGATACGGTTGTTGTCCTGTGAAGCTGCTACACAAAAACTTAGGTACAAAGTGGAACCATCGATATCACTGCAGAACTTCACTTCTTTCAAACGAAAGCCTCCTCTAAAACATTCCTGATTTCTACCAAACTGTTGTGGAAATAGCTACCTTCTTGTTTTTGTTGTTTCCTGACACTTACTTAGCAAGTGCGCTACTCGTGCTTTTATGTCCCCCAAAGCACAACTATCGCCGAAAAGTCTGCAGATCTCCAAGCTACAAAAACTACATTTAGGATGCTGGTTCAGAAGGCAAGGTCTCCAGTATGGATGTCACACACGGTTGCCATGTCGATGCTAAGTTTGAGAAAGCCTATAGTTTTCCTGGCTTAAACCAGCCACTATGTGGATTCTCTGGCTATCTATGTACATTTTCTCATCTAACCATGGCATATCCCATTATAAAATTTACGACCGTAGCCTGCACGATGATATGACCAAGTTATGCCTCAGCAACACTAAAGAAGTATGTAACGCAGTGCCAAATAACTCCGCGATAACAATTATACAGCAAAGGCCACCTTTGAAGAAAGTGGTTGGCCCCTTTCATCGGAGTATTTAGCTAGTATGATACAATCACCAGCTCTTCTCAACTCCTTCGCATTCACCCTTCTCTAGACGTGTTTTACTTCATGGAAAGGGCAGTCGAACCAGAAGCAAAGCCAGAGCCAGAGCCAGAGCCAGAGCCAGAGCCAGAGCCAGAGCCAGAGCCAGAGCCAGAGCCAGAGCCAGAGCCAGAGCCAGAGCCAGAGCCAGAGCCAGAGCCAGAGCCAGAGCCAGAGCCAGAGCCAGAGCCAGAGCCAGAGCCAGAGCCAGAGCCAGAGCCAGAGCCAGAGCCAGAGCCAGAGCCAGAGCCAGAGCCAGAGCCAGAGCCAGAGCCAGAGCCAGAGCCAGAGCCAGAGCCAGAGCCAGAGCCAGAGCCAGAGCCAGAGCCACTGCGAGAAATAAACGATTGAAAATGTAGCATCTCGGTGACCAGCAGTGCTGATCCCCTTTTGGAACACAAAGAGAGTCTCTTCTTTGATCTTCCGGATAGAGATTTTGTTGCCGAACGTTTGGACACGCTTTTGACAGCTTTTTTGAGATGTAACTCGTCTGGGGGCTTGTACTATATATGAATTCTTAATTACAGGTTGTAGGTAGGTAGCACCACCTTTTCCCGATGTGGGAGCGTGATGGCATATCAGGCTAATATTGGCGTAAGACGTTCGCCTACGTGCCTAAAACTCAAGATTCTTGCCCAAGTCTTCCGCTTACTACAAATCCGCGCCAAAATAGACTCTGCTTGTTATCCATGAACCAATCGTCGTAGTACATGTCACATTTGTTTCTCTTTCTTTTGTCCGACTTATCCTACCGCATTTCCTGAATGACATTGCTCTGGTTAGTTGACATCCATCAGAAATTGAATAAAGAGTTACTTTCCCCAATCGCTGATTCTTCGGCCTAAAAAGGCGAATGAGTAATAAGGAGACCACCTATAAGGCCCTCATCATTCCAGTCTTGCCTTATTGTTGCAGGAGCATAGGCGTTAGCGAAGATGGATGAAGGCAAAATTCTTCGAATCAAAGTGGAGCGTGCAACTGGAGGCGGTTAGCCAGAGACAGCGTTAACTGGAGAGGCTAATTCGTTAAGGCCCAGGTCCACACCGAATTGAAACGCAATCTAAGTAAGCAAGTAAGTACAACTGAATTAGATTGTACATCGTAGTAGGTAGCCCAGAGCTTACAAACTTCACCACTACGATCGTCTGGGCTGGTCTGGGTTCAATCCCCACACAATACACTGAAAAACAGAAAACATTGCTTCTGCCATACTCAATATCTCCGGCATTTGTACGGGTATATCTATCGGGGCTCCAAATTTTCACAAGAATCAAATAAAAAGGGCATACTGTCAGTTGGTTTATGAAGCCCTATCCCACGGAAGATGACTCTACCTAGTCGCGACCTATGACCAACATTTGTCGATTTAAGGAATGAAGCAAAGTTTCAGATTGACTTGACATTGGCGATGCCCATCCTAAGAATAGATCTTGCGATCATTTCATGAGAGTCAACGCTATAAATTGACCAACGTCACTTAGCCACGGATCTAGTACATGCTCATCCTCATGCCCATTTTCCAATTAGGAAGTTGAGTTTCCTCTCAAATATTTCTCTGTAGGAGAATGCAAAAGGCTTCCGCTCAATTAAACAATTGCATTAACCCCAAATCTGAGTAACCCAAATCCCTGGAATGAATGGCAAATATTTGTCCATTTCTATCTAGCAACTCACAACTCCCAATTGACGACTGTCGGACTATGTAAGAAACGCATTCCTTAGATACGAGTACACTCGTAATATGTGTGTCTATTCGCAATATCTCCAATGTCAAATTCTTTGTCCATTCATCTTGTGACGACTTCCCAACAATCGACAGCATCTACCGACGAACGACGACATCAATGCAGAGACTCTTGAAGAAATGGCCAAACCGAAGGAGCACAGTGCAATAGTGGCATGCTAAGCCGTTCGACATTGGCTTTGGCATTGGCGTCGACTTTGGCATTGGAGTCGACTTTGGCATTGGCGTCGACTTTGGCATTGGCATTGGCATTGGCATAATATCAAATTAAACGGGGAATGGGGCGGAAGGGGGGGGGAGGGAAAAATAACAAAAACGAAACGGAATTTGCAAACGAAACGTTGCGTGCTGGGTAGCTTAGTACTGATAGATACTGAATGTGATGCTGCCATTGTACGAGAGTATCTTCTAGCTTTCAGCATCTACTGTATCTGTACTTCGACGACTTCAGCTTGGTGGAGAGTTCATTGATGTCATTAAAGAGATGCAATTCTGGGAGACATTTACTACAAACAGTTTGTGCTGCCGCTATGGCTGCTGTCATGCGATATCCTTCTAAGAGAGAGATACTATCATCATCATCTCGTCATTATCTATGCCTACTACTCGTAAAAGAACCTACTGAGATACACTGCCGATGTATCTATGTGTACCCTATTATACACATGCGAGTATATTGTTATGCAAAATCAATTAAGCAAATGTACGAGTAACGTATCTAGGGAGGGGCAGCAACCCGTATTCCCGTATTCTTGTACTACGACGGAACATAATAACTGTGTGACACAGTCAAAAACAGACAGAACAGCAATTTCACATGGGAAATTATGAGAAATAGACAAAAAGACAGTCCTAGATACTCTGAGATACGAATACTAGCCGCCGATCTGCTGTTAGTCACAATTACTTAAAATGAATTTTCTTACTACGATACGAGTACATTTTGCCTTCTGTCTCACCCTGTGGTTGTTATGAAATTGTTTAAAACATCCCAAAGATCGGTGTCAACCGCAAATGGCACAGAGACTACCTATGATTACCAACGACTACCACCAACTGCGGCCAACACACCTCCTCCAGGGCAAAAGTAAGCTCTCCTATCAATGGGCCACGTTTGGAAGTATCTTTTGTGAATTTATCGTTTGGGACCCTGGTTTCTGGGTTCGGGTAATTATTCTGCTCGATGATTTACTTCTGATTGCGGTATTTAAACATCGCAACGAGCAGATTTTTAGAAAGTACGGATACGAATACATACTCAGCTCATTTTGGGGGCGACATAAATTATTGTGTTTTTTTTTTTTTGCGATAGTTTCAGCATACGTGTACTCGTATCTACGACTCTGGATACACCTTTTGGTTGGGTGAGTATGGATTTTTTTGTTGTAATACATACGTATGAAGATCTGAGATAAGACAGACATCTCAGCAAACGGAATTTGTAGAAGTAATTCATAATTTCTCTGTTGGAAAGGAATTCATCTGATTGCCATTTGGAGGGGTATCTTCAACGATTTGTTGGATAGGTTGGGGCAATCTTTCAGAGTGTTTTGGTTCTGGCCGACTCGTATCTGTGTCAGTAAGCATGAGCCCGGATTTGATTTCGTTTTGTTATTCCTTTTTCGTTCGTTTCTCTTGATTTTCGATTGATATCAGTTTTAAATCGATTACGCCATTACGGAATCAAGATGCGCGGCAAGACCTACAACACATAGACGCACGTCGGTTAAATGGTTAAAGATTGTCTGCAAAAAGCACAGTAGCTTCTGTGGCTACTGTATCTGAATGACATAGTGGCTACAAATGGCCAACAACAGTAGTAGCACATCTCCGGGTGAGCGTATACCATAATAATCATAATCGTTGGAGCGCGTTAATTGATCATCAAACAATTATAATGATCAATATGATGGTGGTGGTGAAGCAACAAGAAGCGCAACTTTGTCAGTTATAATCATTATCTGACTGACTGACTGACTGACTGACTGACTGACTGAGAAGATGGATGGTAGGTTTGAGTGCTGATTGAGCTAATGGCATTTAGATTTCAGCAGAAAATTGCTTTAATTTTTAAATTGCTGTGTAAAGTGTTTTCGTGGAAAGAGTTTCTGCTTATTTTGTTGATAGTTAATGAGATGTGGACCACTATGGAAATGCCTTTCTACATCTTTTATTCAGGAGATACTTGAGAAATCTTCTCAAAGATTAGCCTCGCGCCAGTGGATTAAATTGACAGGTTTTTACTTATCGATACTGATTGGTGTAGAACCTGTTTTGTATAAATTAAACTTGAAACGATTCGGTTTAAAAAAGCAATTATCACTAATCTATTCGATTTTATCTCTCCATGTGGATGCATGGGTTAAAAAACTATCTTGGATGCAAGCATATCACAGACTGATTTCCATGACATTAAAAGTACAAAAGCGGCTCTAAACTGGCGCGCATAAAAATTATGAGAAACGGGCAACGGCTCTCGCCTATGCACGTGGAATGTTCAGACCCTTTACAGCCCACATGCAGCCAAATAGTAAGCCGCTATCACTGCTACTCGTGTATGCGTGTGACGAATTGGACCGGGCAAAAGAAAAATAGAAAACTGCAACAACTGCTACAGCGATTTTGAATAAATTTGTCATCAAGGAAAGCCTCAGGCAAGAAGTACCAAGTTTTAGGCAATGCCTGACTATAATCCGCATTAAGGCTAAATTCGCCGATTTTTCCAAAGATTCGCTCTGCGATCAGGTTAGGAGCACTGTCCAACTCACGACGTTAAGATCGTCAATGGAACTTTGAATATTTAGTTAGGACTCGAACCTCTAACTTGTTGTAGTCAAGCTGCGAATTTGAACATTTCGGATGCGAAAATATCGAAGAAGTACTGTGGGGAAATTTGTCGTCAAACGGCTGTAATCGCAAGAGATAGCTAGAGCCTTTCCAAAAGGAACGATCCTGTCAGCTCAAACTCTAGACCCCATCACAGATAAAGCTACCGATGAGTTAAATTTCTTCCAACAGCGAATCACCAAGTTTGAAAAGAAGAGTGCCGGCAAGTGCAGACAATGAAGCAAGGGTTAAGAAGCAGAAGAGTTTACGGTTGAGTCCATGGACAGACGCTTCGGCAAGAGTTCTACAAAAAAATTAAAAGGAAAAAAAACTATACAAACCCTGCCAGGGACAAGGATAGAAATGTAGCAGTAGATTCAGAGCCGGTGTTGGACATTTAAAAGCATTACTTCTGCAAAGCGGGAAAAGTGATTAGCCGTCAAGCAGAATGAGCCATTCAACATCTTGGTCCACCCGACCAAGGAGTGTTCTAGAATGTGATACCCAAACTGAATACCAATTTAACTGCTAGTAGGAGACGTACTCCTTTATTACAATAAGCTCGCATTAAAAAGACTATGAGCCCCCTTAAAATTTGTACACAGTGTCAAAAGAAGAGAGATACTGATGTACATAAGTACGTTGGTTTTGAATGTTTGCAGATTATAATGGGAAAGAAAGAGCCCGGTAGGAAGTTCCATAAACGAGTTGTACGGCTTCGAAAAGTATAACAATATTTCGGAGTATGTCGGGGTATAAGGGCGGATTGTTACTGGCGATTTCGTTGGAACACTGATAGTGAAAATAGTGTTAGAACGAGGTAAGGCAAGTGATATTATGTCAGTGTGGGAGAGTGTTAATGGAGTAGGAAAGATTTTTGAGGGCACCTTACCAGATGAAGTAATTGTGCTCCAATTTTGGGCCAGATGAGGGGGGATGAAGTATTTCTCACGAAACCTGAGGAAACCTAGGCATGTCGCTCCATTTTCAGTTTGTATTGACTCACATACCGAGCATGGAAAGGAAATTTTCTTCAAATTCCACTTTATTGGTGGTAAACCATCTAGTGATGCTGTTTAATGAGCTTAGCATTACTCTGCTGCTCTCGTTCTACAGTCAAAGAGCATGGATGTGAGTCCGGAACGAATATGAAAAGCAGAGACTACTATGGTCAGCAAAGGAATGTATTGGATTAGAAGTAGCAGACTTAAGAGATCATTGATGAAAATTTAAAAGAGTATCGGAGACAGAATGGAACATTGGGGTACACCAGCAATTAGTTCGTGGATAACAGACTTGAAACCGTTCAGGAACGCTCCGTAAGATAATTTCTAATCCATTGAAGAAGAGATTCAAACATCCCGAATGGACGCAATATAAAGTACATCTATCTTGCTTCCGCTAGATTGGTGTGGACAATTGTACCACATTTCGGCGAGACATGCCATCAAATCACCAGTTAACCTGATGCTATGGAAACCGTACTGACCGTCATTACGAAGTTTTCGTGTCTCGTGCTTATTCATGAAAGATCTTGGCTTTAAGGCTTATAAGATCCAGCTTGTGAAAGAGCTGAAACCGCGTGACCGCGTAGGTTCGGTGAATGAGCCGAAAACCTGATTCAGCTTGATCCTCCCTGAGGCCCATTTTTGGTTAAGTGGACATGTAAACAAGCAAAATTGCCGAATTTGGAGTGGAGGAAACCCAGAAGCCTTTGTCAAGACGCCCTTACAACCATTAAAACTCGCTGTTTGGTGTGCTTTACGGGCTGGTGGAATCATCGGTCTATATTTCTTTAAGGACGATGCCGGCCAGAATGTTACCGTCAATGGAGAGCGCTGGAGAGAGAAAAAAACATGATTTCGGTCTTCTCATTTGAATGGCATTGACGTGACAACGCTTTGGTTTCAACAAGATCGCGCAACATGCCACTCAGCGCGCGACACTATCAATTTATTGCGGGAAACATTTGCTGAGCGCAGAATTTCGCGTAATGGACCAGTGAATTGGCCTCCACGTTCCTGTGATCTCACACCTTTAGATTACTTTCTTTGGGGGTATGTGAAGTCACTAGTCTATGCCGATAAACCAGAGAAGTTGGACGATTCGGAAGTCAACATTCGCCGTGTTATTGCTGATATACGGGCGAAGTTACTCGATAAAGTTGTTGAAAATTGGACTTCACGATTACGCTTCATTCGAGCTAGTCGTGGTGCGGATATGCCCGATGTCATATTTAAGCACTAATGGCATAAAATTATATCTTAAATAAAGCGAATACTATAGACATTAACATTAGCTTTAAGTATTTTATTTCATATTGAATTTGTATACCTCTAAAAGAAACACCCGTTATATGTCTTTTTGTTATTTCTATTCATTCCAATTCAGGAACACTGTACCAAAAGCACACATAAAGTGATCAAAAAGTTCCCGGAATATATCCAGAAAATTGAAAATACAAGTTAATTCATCTAAATCTATATTTTCCCCTTCAAAGTAATCCCCATCGACTGCAACACACTTATGCCAGCGCTTGATCCAGTCCTCGAAACATTTCTTATATTCAGTTGTCCATCAGTGCTTCCTGCGATTTTTATATTACCTCCTCTTGGCTGCTGAAACGCGTTCCCCGCAGTGGTTTTTTACTTCGATTGAACAGAAAGAAGTCACAGGGAGCGGAATCAGGTGAATTCGGTGGCTGTTGGATGGTATTTGTTGCATTTTTCGTCAAAAAATTACGAATAATGATGGCACTGTGCGACCGCGACGGTGCGTTATCATGGTGCAAAATCCACGAGTTTTCTGCCCACAATTCTGGTCTCTTTCGGCGAATTGCTTCACGCAAAGGTTTCATAACGCCCAAATAATACTCTGGCCTCCTGGCAAAAATTCATGATGCTCTACACCGTTGTAATCCATGAAAACCGTGAGCATTGCCTTCTTTTTTGACTGAAAACGACGTGGTTTTTTTGATCTTGGCTCATTTGGTGAACCCCATTCACTTGCCTGATGTCTGGATTGCGTGTCGCACTCATAAACCCACATCTCGTCTCCAGTAATGATCCTTTATGAATGTGGGATCGAATTCAGACTCGCAAATCATCTCTTTTGCGACGTCAACACGGTCTCATTTTTGCATGGAATTGAGGTCTTTTGGCACCAACTTTGCTGCTACACGACGGAAACCCAAATCATTAACCAAAATGTCTTGGACAGATCCATAGGCAGTGTTCAAGTCCTCCTCTATCTCTCTGGTGGTTAATTTGCGGTTATTAACCAACATTTCCTTTACTCGTAATTCATCAATGTTTTCGTCGGTCTGCCACTGCGTTCATCATTTTCGATTGACTCAAGAGCACTTTTGAACCGCTCGTGCCACTGGTAAACGTTTTCTTTAGAGAATCGTTGCTGAAACACTTTTCCAACATTTCCAACGTTCGCGCACCTACTCGTACAAGTTCGTTGTTACAAATTAAAATCCATTTCTAAAATTGTAAAAAATCGCCAACACATACAGCGATAGATGTACTCTTGCAAATGTCAAGCTATGATGCTAAGATTTAGAGGGAATGTCAACAATAGATTTACCAACGTAACAAAAAAAAACAGAACTCAAAACGGAACAGTGGGAACGCCACACGGTGGTGTCCCCCGGGAACTTTTTGATCAAAGTGGTATACCGCTACTAAAATTAAAGTTGGATGCTATTAGAAGAACAAACCCTAGGCGGACTGTCTAGCAACCAAGCAAATCTGGCTAAAGCTGGATCTGAATCGCTTAAGAGTTTGATCTTACTAAATAGGAAGCATCACGGCGCAATCATAGGCGCCTTCACTGGACACCTTCTTATGGGTAAGCATGCAGAAAAACTTGGCGTTTTTACAAATGACTTCGGCATGGGCCCTTTACATGTCCTTCTAAACTAACTTAAGCTATCTAAATAATATAGACCTTAACAGTCTCCTACGCATCGTAAGAAGCTCAAATTGGTTCCAAGAATAGGAGGATCACAGATCCACGTGGCATTACAGTGGGCCAATAGGCCTAAGTGGGTTCATTTTCCCAACGGCCACTGTTACCTAACTCGACCTTGGGACACGGCAGTATTGCTCAGTATCGCTCAGTTTTTCATCACATTGGTATTGTACTTTTTAACACTGGTCTATATTTAGTGTCAATTTGACAGACTTCTTTTTTTAAATAAGCAAAACTCCTAATAATTGTAGTGCTGTTGGCAAACGCTCGCGGCTCACCGGGCTACTTTCTCGTCTAGTTCCCGTAAAAACAAAATTGTTTTCGCCAGACGGCTCTGAAGGCTTGTAGAAAAGTTATATCTGACGTTTGGTGTCAATTTGATATCGCCAGTGCTGTGACACTTCGTCCATAATTTCTTATTACTCGATTGTGCAACCTTTTGCTGCAAAATGTCTGACTATGAGCGATTTTGTACGGCAAACAGAAGACAGCGATGATCTACCCGAAGATTATTCACCAAGCGAGACTGAAAGTGATTCCGAAGATTATAACAGTGACAAGAGTGATTCTGATTTTATCGGACAAGAAATGCGCGTTTGGAAAGAGCTGCTGAGCCGGACAACGCTCTCAAGTCGAAAGACACAAGAAAATTCAGTATTTGCGCGATCCAATGCCACCATGCCCATCAGTTTCGACAATAGATTTCGCTGCTCGTCAAGGTTTGTTTTGAATTTTTTGTTTAGGCGCTTTCATTTGAAATTTCTGCAGGGCCAACATCATTTGCGAAATGTCGCATCAGCAGTCCAGTGACTGCGTTTTTGCTTTTTATCGAGCCAGTCGAGAATATTGTGGTGCAAATGACTAATTTATACGATGTTCACAAGCATGGCGTCACGTGGAAGCCGGTTGATTTGTTTGAAATGCGCGCCTTTTGTGGACTTTTGTTGTTGGCTGGGGCTGGGACTGCTAAGCATGGGCCACCAATTTTCGCAGCGACAATGTCACTTATTCGCTTTCGAGCCATTAGCCAATCAATACGATTCGATAGCCGAGAAACTCGGCATAATGTTCAGCAGAGTGCTTTTTTTTTTTTTTTATAATCGGAGCGCGCTAAAGGGGTTTTGTACCCTTAAAATGGTCGTACACAGCGCGGGCGAAGGAAATTTAGGGAGGAAGAAAAGACAGGTACCGATGTACATTGGTCTTAAATGTTTGTAAGTTACAACGACCAGGAAACACAGAGATCGGCAGGGCATTCCATAAGCGAGTTGTACGGCTTCGGAAAGAATCACGATATTTTAGAGTACGTCCGAAAATGGGCTTGAGGGTATACTGATGAGCATTCATAGCGAGACGGGTATTACGATTAAAAGTTTGAATGGGCGGAATGCTACTGGCGATTTCAATGGAGCACAAGTGGTGGAAATAGCGATAAAACAAAGTGAGACAGGAGATATTACGTCGGTGTTCGAGGGTGTCAATTGATTGACTGATATTTGTATCACCAATGAGTTTATCCCACGGTTTTGGATCCTATCTAGCAGGTGCAGAGATGTTTCAGGCACACCTGACCAGATGTGGGCATTGTACTCCAATTTTGGACGGATGAAAGCTTTATATATTGTGGCCAGATCAGAGGGGGTAAAATATTTCTTACATCGCTTCAGGAAACCTAGACATTTCGCAGCATTTCTGGCGACATCGAATTCCAATGTAAGTTGTCATTGACACACATACCGAGGATGGAAAGTTTATCGGTTTCGACGATGTAAGTGCCATTATCCATGGGCTGGCTATTTGAATTTCGTTTTAATGACAGCAGACAGCATTGAGTTTTGGAAGCATTAAATTCCACTCGGTTGATAGTTCCCCAATTGGTTATGCTGTTAATATCGGAATTTAGTGACCTCAACGTATGCTGCCGTTTCGATTCTACAGTCGAAGAGGAGGGACGTGAGTCCGGGAACGAATATGAAAAGCAGAGAGTACTGTCATCAGCAAAGGAATATATTGGATTAGAAGTAGCAGACAAGAGATCCTTAATGAAAATTAAAAAGAGTGTCGGAGACAGAACGGAGCCCTGGGGCACACCAGCATTTATTTTGTGAATATCAGACTTGAAACCGTCCAGGACAACTTGAATTGAACGTTCCGAAAGGTAATCCATTGAAGAAGAGAGTCATCGATCCCAAGAGCACGCATTTTCGACAAAAGAGCCTGATGCCAGACTCTGTCGAATGCCTTAGAAATATCAAGTGCAACTATCTTGCTTTCGCCAGATTGATGTACGCTTTGGTTCCACTTTTTGGTGATACGTGCCATCAGATCACCAGTGGACCTGTTGCCGGTCATTGAGTAGTTTTCGTGTTTCGAGATATTTCATGAGCTGACCGTTTATCAGCGTTTCCATGACCTTGGAGAGAAGGGACGTAAGTGCTATGGGTCTGTAGGAGGAGAGAGAAGAAGATTCGCCTTTTTTAGGGACGGGCTGGACAAATGCTGTTTTCCATCTGCTCGGAGTGAGTTCTAAAGAGTAGGATTGATGAAAAAACTTACGCAGTGGTTTTGCCAGCGTGGAAGGACACCTCTTCAGAAGAAGGGGAGATATACCATCTGGACGAGCGGACTTATGTATGTTGAGATCTTTAAGTACTCTTGCTACTACACGAGTGCGAAAGGGGGTTCGTCCCATTGTAGATGATATTGCAGTATTTTTTGCGTCAGTTTTTGGTCGTATTGGAATTTCACACGTTTAAGAAAGGCGTTGCAGTCATTTCTGGCTCGTTTAAACTCTTTTCAGTTTTCGTCTGTCGGATTGGTCTTGAAGGATCGAAAAGACATTTCTCTAACCCTGACAGCCTCTTTAAAAGCTCGAGTCGTACCATGGCTTGATACTCTTCATCCGATGAGGGATAAAGCATCTCATTCCAAAGAGAATAGTTTCTGTGATCATGTCAGCAGCGGCATCCACGTCGTTATCGAGGAAACATAGCGACCAGTTAAAATTCCTAAAGAAGTTGTGTAGTCCGTTCCAATTGGCTTTCTCGTATTGCCATACGGTTCTTTTAAGAATCTTTTGTCTAACTGTGTGGTCGGTGTACGAGAAATTAGCTGATATGACGCAATGGTCAGGCGAGCCTAGAGGGGAAAGCACATCAACGGTGTACTTATCAGGGTGAGAAGTTAAAAACAAGTCCAGGGTGTTGGCGGTAAGACTATCAACGTCCGGTATTCGTGTAGGCTCATTTACACGCTGGGTCAAGTTATTTTCTGCAGCGCAGATCTCAACACACCGTCCTTCGGGTTTTGTAGGTCCAGAATGTCGCAGCCACCCAGAATTGTGTATATTGAAATCACCCGTAATCACGATTTCAGTATGAGGACACAGGGATACAATTCTTTGAATGGAGTCAGACAGCGCATCAAACTCGTGAAAGGTCGAGTTGCTGTCCAGTTTGGGGCTTCGGTAAATAAAGCAGTAGTGGATAATTGGCTTACGGAGATGGAATTTTAACCACATGAAATTGAATTCCTGATTGGAACAGGGACTACATTGTGGTGGAGTTTGGTAAGCTACATCACTACGCACGTAAATGGTGAGACCGCGGTGAGAGAAGAATAATGGCACTAGTTGTGGACGGGGATCTACCTGTGTTTCACTAAATGCCAAAACAGCTGGTCTGTATTTGAAGACGTGGACGTACGCAGAAAAGTGATTACTTTTTAGTACGCTATAAACTGGCGCCTATTAGCGATTTGTTCGATCTGTAGGTGCAGCACTTGAAAGTTATGTATGTTCCTGGCAAATTTCTGAGCGTCGATGGGCAACTGCTGCCATTTCGTGGACGAAGCAGTTTTCCACAGTACATTTCGACTAAGCCTGAAAAGTATGGCATCAAACTTTGGATTCTGGCCGACGCAGGATCGTTGTATGCCTACAATATTCAAGCCGTGACAGAAACTGTTCAGCAGAAATCAATCAAGGTCAGCGTGTTGTTCTGTATTTGTGCCAAGGTATTTCTTCTTCATGTACACGCCTTGATTTTCCTCTGATCTGTGATTCTTTACCATTTTTAGGAATGAACAGACGCAATGTCACTTATGACAATTTTTTTTACATCAGCGTCAGCGCTGATTGACATGAAACGAAAACCAGTACTGCATGCCGAAATCGTGTACAACCATGCAGATCGTGTCACGATGGTGTCATACGCGCCCAAGAAAAATCGCTTTTCAACTTTCGATGTATCATGCGGCCGTCCACTTCGATCCAACTGACCAGGCAAAAAAGCCCAACATAATTCAGTTTTGAAATAAAACGAAGGCTGGTGTCGACACTCGACCAGATGGTTGGCACTTATCGGTGTAAATGCAGGACCAATCGATGGCCACTAACGTTGTTCTACAACATTCTTCACATTTCGGCTTTGAATGCCTTCTTGATCTTCACTCGATTGTTCCCGGAATGGAACAAGAGTAAGAAAAGTTTCCGCCGACGACTGTTTTTGTTGAACTTGGGCGAGGCCTTATGTGAAGACAATATCAAAGCTAGGGCACGAACACCACATGGTATACGAGTACATGCGGCAGAAGTTTTTCCAAGTTCGTCGATTTCACCGTACTCCTCTTGCTTGAATTCTCCATCAACATCATCACAAGCATCAGTATCGGTCGAAATGCTAGCGGTCAACATATGGATTCATCAGCCAACCACAAAAAAACGGCCTAGATGTCACATGTGCCCTCGAAAAATTGAAATTTTCCGCAACAAACCAGCATATTCCAGCTTTTTTTTGACTCTGCAATCGGCTCTATAAAACCATGTGTCAAACTGACACCAAACATCAGATTAGCATCGCAAAACTAGATACAGACTAGTGTTAAGATATTTTAAAGCCCGAAGAAGCTGTTTTCTAAGACCGACAGCTTCCTTGTAGTCGTACCATGGCTTTTCCTTAGTGCATCTGATGACATCGGCACCATCGTCGTTATCGAGGAAACAGGACGACTAATTAAACTGGTGAGGTAAGACCGCGGTGAGAACAGAATACGGACACTAGTTTGAATCCATATCTGACTGATCCGAGACTGAGAACTTAATAATGCTTCGGCTTACCAATGAAATTCAATCTCAATTAATCGTCCTATTTATAAAGCGGCTTCTTATTTATTTATTTTTTTTTTAATTAATCTACCCTTGTTCTCGCTAATCTTTATAGTCAATTCTGTAAATCGATTAAACGAAAAAAAAAAAAAACATTCAAAAGCCGTCTTTGTATCTAAAAGGTGGACAGCTCCAAAGACAAAAACATCGAAAAGAGTTTAAATGCTAATGTAAACACTCGTGCTTTGGGAATTTTATCTTTGAATAACTTTAGGGTAAGCAAAACGGTTTTAGATAGTTAAAATGCAGAGACCGACGTCGAGGCCGAGTTAATTTATTCTGCATCGTAAACTGTTAATTTGTGTGTGGGATTTTTTGGCGGAAGGACTGAGATTATTTATTGCTTTTTAATGAATTAGTTTTTATGTTAATTTAAAATTTTAGATGATGTACTACTGACGGCCTGAGTTGAATAATCGCGTTTTGTGAATTTTTAATCGTAGTAGCTAAAGATTTCGCACGAACATTGGCAGCTTTAATGACGACCGCGGCGCAGGTGGTAGTGAACTGGCTTCTAAGTAGGAAGGTTCGGTGTCCGAATCTTAATCGCACCCGAACATCATCCAAAACAGATGAGTAGTTGGCTAGAAAATAAGAACAAGCCAACTTCCACTAACAATTAAGTCTCGCCATTAAAAGTTGGATGCCACCCATGGAGCGGAATAACCACTGAGCCCACACATCTTTCCTTCTCTCTCTCTCTCTATCCCATTTTCTAAAAAAAACTTAACACATGCTGAGGTATTATAAGTGTATTCATACCCACTTGAGTGTTAAGATCTTTAAACGATGCGGCTTGTACCGGACGCGTGGGACGCGTCGATCCTAACTCGGTACATAAAAAACCAGTTTACTGGTGGATTGAAGAAATTGCACCTATTCGCCTTAAAGGGACTACAAAGTGGACAAGCAAACTATTTGGGCACGCTAACACTTCTAAAGTGCAGTATTGTGAAGAAGATGTCTGTACCTTAGACGCTAGGTCACCAGGAGAAGGCGAAGACAAACTGTGACCACCGAAGAAGCGCTAGAAGGGTATAGGAGCGCAAAGACTGAGCTCAAGCGAGCCATTAAGAATAGCAAAGCAAAGGACCTTTAATAGGAGCACGTACGACAACAGTACCTGGGGACTTGTGTACTAGTGGGCGCACATGCTGCTAGCCTCGAAACGAATGCCGACGAAATCAAATCGATTGTTGGCGCACTCTTTCCAAGCCACTCTATCAGATTGTCGCCACGAACAACAACAAACTACACCACTGTTCACCGAAGAGGAGCTGATCCTTGCAGCGAAAATCTTTAAGAACACTTCCCAGCAAAGGTGCTAGAAGCAACAATGTAAATCCGAATCCTAGCTACTGCTTATACTACTATGCTTATATGCATAACAGCTTCAAGAAGAGTCATTTTATAAAAGCTGGAATCACACAACGTTTAGTTCCGATCAGCAAGGGAAAAGAGCGACCAATCTGCATGCTAGATACGTCACGAAAACTTGTAGAAAAGATGCTAAAACAAAGGTTTTCACAGCAATATAAAGCACAGATGACCTATCCGACAAACAGTATGGATTCAGAGGGGGCCACAAGTGAAAATATAGTCCGAGCTTCCACACTAGTCGAGAAGGATGGTCTTGCTAGCAGCCCTGGACTTTAGGAACGTATTTAATTCTATGGGATAGCAGCAGATGCTAAGCTCACTAAGAAGTAATTTTAGGACACGGTCATATATCCAATGGATATGAAAAGACTACCTCAAATATTGAAAGCTTATATGCCACACATGCATGCATGGACCCTTTCTAAAGATGATGAAGATATCCTTTGCCGTTTTGAGAGAAAAATCCTTCGTAAGATATTAGGTCCTGTATGCGTTGACGGGTTCTGGAGGAGACGATTCAAAGATGAACCCTACGAGCTGTACAGCGACATCGACCTGGTCAAAAAAACTGCACATCTGTCGCCTGAGATGGCTAGAACGTGTAGAGCGAATGAACACCAACGCTCCAGTCCGCAAAATCTTCGACTCTAATCTGGAGGGACAACGCAGTAGAGGAAGGCTTCACCTTAGGTGGCGCGCTCAAGTTAAAGAGGACCTCAACCAGCTTGGAGTGCGCTCCTGCAGGCAGTTAGCCAAAGACCGCCCTAATTGGCGAGGCCTATTGGGTTCTAGAGGAGACGATTCAACGATGAACTCTGCGAGCTGTACAGCGACATCGGTTAAAAAACTGCGCATTGGGCGTTTGAGATGGCTGGGACATATAGAGCGAATAAACACCGACGCTCCAGTCCGCAAAATCTTTGACTCTGATCCGCAGGGACAACGTAGTAGAGGAGGGCTTCGCCTTAGGTGGCGCGTTCAAGTTGAAGGGGACCTAAACCAGCTTGGAGTGCGCAACTGGAGGCAGTTAGCCAAAGACCACGCTAATTCGAGAGGCTTATTGGTTGAGGCCCAGGTTCACACCGGACTGTAGCGCCACCTAAGTAAGTAAGCAAAAGATGGAATTTGCACAAACGATATCACGCAGGGGTCAGTTGTTGGACCGGACCTATGGATTATTTTCTATGGAAATGCCTTAGAATACTCGCCTAGTAGGGTACCCCTATGACATTGGAGGCAGTGATCACTGTAAGGGATACGGAGAAAGCACGGAGAAGCCTCAACCAGGTTATGAGACGAGTGCATACTTGGATGGAAGATCATGGACTTAGTCTGGGGGCGATAAAGACAAAAATAGTTCCATAGACCAGAAAGCAAATCTGAAGGCATGTACTCGTAAGCTTCAGTAGTCAGAATGCAGTGAAGTATTTGTGAATTTTCCTGGAGTCAATCCCCACATACTGGGAGCAGTCCGGTTCTGAGAGAGCTGTAGACTCATAGTCTCCTTATGTCGATCGTACATACCATTCTGGCATACGGCTATGAAATGTGGGCTAAAGTTAATGGCTGCAGTGAAAAGATGTGGAGCTCTTCGAGTAGCAAACACCTATCGAATGGTTGCGGAAACAGCGGTCCACGTAGCAGCAGGAGTGACCCCGATCGACCTCCTGGCAGCAGAAATAAAGTAACATACCTATGTCCATGAAACAAAAGGGAAATAGGATTAAAAATAGCAACTCCAGAGGCCAAGGAACTCACCAAGCACATGGCGTCATGAAACGAGAGGTAGATGGGCCGCTAGACTAATACAGGGCTTAGCCGAATGGTCAAAGGCTTTCCAACACGTATTTGTTCAGATGGGTATAGTACTATAGGAAGCTAATCGTGTAGTTATGAGGACTCTTCAGTAGACGATTCCCAGCATACTGTTTTCAACTATTGAAGATGGACATCATTACGGCACAGACTGGTAGACAGAGGTAGGAAATATCACTCTGCCGACAACAGAGTGGTTTCAGCTGGACTGAAATATGCACGTTTATTGAGGCAGTGATCAAAATAAAGAGGAGAGAAGAAAACGTGAACGTACAAACATAAACAGAAGAAAGCAAGAAGGAATCAACCTGCAAAAGAAGGTAACACATGAAAAAGCCGGTCCCCAGGAGAGGAAAGAACACCACTCTTCATTAATATGGACGGTGTCAAGATAAGATGGGGTTTAGGTAGTTTTTAGACAGTGCAAGTCGCACACTACTTCGGAATGTTTCCCATCGTTCTTGGCTTTTACACCGTGATCCAGCAAAAAAACGACAAGTAGGAGGTTGGAATTGGCCAGACATTAGTGGGGGTGTGTTAATATTTATGGGAAGACCGATGTCTTTAAATGTCTCGATGACATACGAGGAAAATGATGAAGAGACTGCTGTCGTTGGTAAATTGGTGAGCAATTTTGGCAAATCCCAGTTACTCTTATCAATCTCATTGTCTCTATTTCAGGTACCGGGTACGTTTCGCAATTCGTCGTCAGCTTATCAGCTGAATCAGGGTGTTTCTAGCTTATTTTGTGAGATGTTTTGTACCAGTATGTCGCTAGAATAACAATTTTGGCCGATATCACTACACTTAAGAAAGCGTGAGAGAATTTTCGGGATAGCTCTGTTTTATACAGGGAACTTGTGATAATTAGAGCCTTTCAAAGGCTCTCCATATTGAATGGAGCCCTTGCAACTCTTTAGAATGATAACATTGCGCAATGGCCCAGAGTGGACGGACATTGTCTTTAAGCATAAATTTGTTCCCACCGGTCGGACTTCATGAAATCAAGCTTCACTTGACGCGCCGCCTTAGACGTAGTCTTTCCCACGGCATTTGGCACCTCATAGTCAAATTTACCGCAGAAATGATTTTAGAATATCCTCAATTTTGGCTGTAAAGGCTCAGACATGTTGCCCTTATTTATTATTTATCCGTCTTTAGCCCAGCGCTTATAAGAAGATCGGCTCCCTGTCTTCTGGTCGTAAACGTTACAAGCAATTCTTGTTTTTGAATGCAGAACATCCGGTAGACCTCTTGCATATGTCAGCCGAAGTTCGTCACCAAATTAGCGATTTTATTCTGGCAGTCTTTGCAAACGTAGGGCATCTGTAGCGACATTTTAGACGGATTGGAAAACTGCTCACTGTCTTATAACTTGTAATGGGCCAGCAGCCAGCAGTTCGTAGCTAAGTGCTTGTTTAACTCCCAGTGGTGGTTCCCGGTAACTGGACGAGTAAACCCTAACTCATGCAGGCTAAAATGACAACGGCATGCTCGGGCAGTAGCATAACACCGATGCTTGAGGTTCCCACACGTGAGCTAATGTCTTACGGAAAACAAACGACGCCACCAAAGAATGTTTCTACGAGCTCCTCGACAATTTGGTAGGACAGCTGGTAAGCACAGCCTACACGGCACTACATCCGGTAACGCACTTAGGCTTATTGACTTTGCGGTGGAACGAAATATGCACACGGTTTCCTCATCTCGAAATACACAATACACATGACGATCCCTGGATCATAAAACGCTTGATCAAATTGATAATGTTTTGATAGACAAGACTGACTCGGGTCACCACGTTGATGCAGCCAACGCGCGAATAAAGGATTTCCCCAGCGTCACATATCGTAGAAAAGCTGTAATCGCAAGACCGCCAGAATCTTCGCCGAACGCGTGTCTCGAAATCTCTCAACAACACCTATGCTGCCAGCATCAAGTACCGAAGATCAGTGGCAACGGTGCCAACGTGCCATTACAGACCTCGTAACTGATGTGCTGGGTTTCACTCGACCACCACCGAGAAATCCCTGGTTTGATGAAGAATGCTAGCAAGCACATGCAGGGAGCGTACAAAGCGGCGTTGCAACAAAGGACGAATGAGTCCTACGAGACGAGACGAAAATAACACTGCTGTTTCCAGAATGGATCATTCAACGATGATAGTCAAAACTTCTGTCCATCTGACCAAAACGATGTAAGGATAGACTGTGGACAGCATACACCAATTCATTTCTCAGATCTGTTCAGAAGAGTGTGTGCCTGATGAATAGAATCGTTTGCCCAATCCACAAAAGGGGATACCCCCTGATCAGCCCCAAATATAAGGGTATAAGCATCCTCAACATCGGATACAAGATTTTATCTGCAATATTATATGGATGCCTGAAACCCTTCGTTAACAACCTGATTGTCCTCCACTAGTGCGATTACGGACCAGAAAAATCCACAATCGACCAAATCTTCATACTCCGGCAGATCTTGGGAAAACTCAAGAAGACCAAATCGGTTTTAAGGCCGAATATGACAGCAATTAGGGGGCGAGCGATATAAAGCCATATCTAGTTTTGGCAGCCTTGCCAAGCTCGTTCAACTGTGCTAACTGCTTCGTCAAAGCAGACTAAATTGAGACCCTTCATGTACAAAAAGGTTTTAGACAAGATGCCGCGCTGTTATGTGTCTTCTATCACATCATAAGAAGAAGCACAATGTTTCAAAAGCCTGTGCAACTACAAGCGATAACGTTGACATAATTGGCAGAACTCAGCGGGCTGTCTCCGATGCGTTCGATAGTATTGAAACGGAAGCTGTCAAAATGGGTTTAACGCTAAATGAAGACAGAACCAAGCACATGATGTCAACAGGAAGGTAAACACAACTTCCACGAGGTGGACATAACGTCACAGTCGACAGAGATAGTAAGGGACCAACAATATCCCAGCAAAGATAAAATGAAAAATCACTCTTGGCAATCGCTGTTCCTGCGGTCTCTGGAGGAGTCTGGTTTTATACAAGACCCTTATCATACCGGTTCTGCTCTATAGCACAGAGACTTGGACTTTATCAAAAGCGGATGAAAGAATCACTTGGCCATTTTGGGAAAAATTCACTGCGCGCGGGATTGTCGGTTCAGTTTGTATTGACGCGAAATGGAAGAGGAGATTCAACCTGGGCCTATATAGCCTGTTTTGAGATGGCTAGACCATATTGAGCAAATGGACACCACAGCTCCGGCCCAAAGAGTCTTTGACTCTAACCCCGAGGTACGACAGCAGAGGACGACCGAATCTAAGGTGGTGCACGCCGCAAGTGGAAGGGAGCCTCAACCAACCTGGAGCGCGGCAATGAAGGTAGCTGGAGAGGTATAACGCTAGCTGAAGAGACTTCTTGTTTGAGACCCAGATTCATCCCGGACTACAGCGCCATCTAAGTAAGTGAGTAAATAAGTTGAAAAGTTGTTTTTCCTTCTTTGCTGTATCTGCCGATGCATGACACTGTAAAATTGTCACTTTTGTGGATCTTCTCTCCAAATTCCTCTTCTTCAGCCTTACCTATCCTGCTTTTGACATGACGCTTTACTGTGACGAAAGTGTAAACGGCAACTCATAATTGTGCCAAGAAAATATCTATCAATTTCCTTTTTTATAATTAGCGCGGGCTGAGATTTGTGTACACAACGCGGGCGAAAGAAACTTATCGAGGAATAAAAGAAAGGTACCGATGTGCGCTGGTTTTAAATGTTTGCAAGTTATAACGACCCGGAAATAGAGGACTCGACAGTGGGCTTGAGGGCATTGCATTCATAGTGGAAGGGGTCTTACGGTTGAAGGTTTGAAGGGGCGGAATGCTACTGGCGATTTTAATGCGGCACTGGTGGTGGAAATAGCGATAAAACAGAGTGAGACACTAGACATTTCGTCGGTGCTTGAGGGAGTCAATTGATTGACTGATATTAGTATCACCAATAAGTTTTATCGCAAAGTTTTGAATCCTATCTAGCCGGTGCAGAGCTGTTTTCGGAGCGCCTGACCAGATGTGGGCATTGTACTCCAGTTTTGGGCGGATGAATGCCTTACATGCCGAGGCCAGATCAGAGGGGGTGAAATATTTCTTACATCGATCGAAGAAACCTAGACACTTCACAGCATGATAGTTAATCAGTGAATCAATTGAATTTGTCTTCAAATGGTAAAAACCTCAACAACCGCCCTGGTGAAACACCCAATTTTCTTACAAAAGTCAAGAAGGCCTTTGAAGCTCGTGCCGTTTATTTCCTCTAGGTTTTCGAAAAAGTATTTCCCTAAAAATGTTCATTCACACAGTATGTGTGTTATGTCGTCAACAGCTTGCAGATCACCACAGGATCTGCAAATATTCGTATCTGACAATTTGAGTCTCTTTGCGTGTTGCCGCAGAAAACAGTGTCCTGTCAAGATTTCTATTACTGTCCTAAGCTTAACCCTATTTAATTTTGTTAACTTCCAAGACCTTTTGCCGTCAAAAAGCGGCCAGCGAGCCTTGGATACCCTGTGTCCTTCAAGACTTGACCACCTTAGGTTGGCAGTCTTTGTAATTTTTTCCTCAATAGTGCCCCTCAGTATGCAAAGGAGTGGTTTGATGATGGCCCTCCTTTTCCTGCAGGCTCGTCAGCTTGTTCATTTCCTTTAATACCGCAGTGTCCTGGCACCCAGCACAGTCTTACCCGGTTCTGACTACATAGCGCCGTGAGCGCCGTGCGACAGCCCCTGACTGTATCAGAGTTGACGTTGGTTGTCAGTATGGTATGTTAGACAATGGTATAGTGGAGGGATGGTACTCTTCCGCGTCGAACGGTCTTATTAGACTCAATGTCAAGATGTCAATTTTGGATTTGATTTCATCTCAGAATCTGATCGTCCCCCTTGTTTGATACCTGAAAGTCGTCGTTAAGAAATCTGTCCGTATCAGATGTTCAAAGAAATCTCAGGAAGATACTATCTAAAGGTGAGAGAGAGCAGGTTTTACTATCAGATACAAAAGAGGTTCAGATACAGGGGCTCCTTTTCACAATTGAACGAGCTAACACCCGTCGAGAGCTGTTGTTTGCTACTTACCACATAAACGCAGTCTACAAGATTTGTCCTTCATTTGAATGGCTATTGCAGGGACTACAAATAGAACGAGGAGGAAGAGAGGTAGTCGCACTTTTTCAAAAGCTGCCATGAGCTATCTGTTACAACAGATAAGGTGATCTGCCAAATGGGTATGACAGTCTGTCCTGCTTTACTTGGAAACTAAGACGTCAGAACGAGTAGGGTAAGCATCATATACAAGAGTCCCCAAGATCATGAGTTCATCAGGTCACAGTGCCGAAATTTTGGTTCATGGCGTTCAAATTGACAGCCGTTTCAAGGAAAAAAATAAGCAAAACATCGCGATTTAGAGCGCTTTTGAATTGAATCCACAATTCAGAAGAAAGAGGGGGCGAATTGCTATCTGTACCATCATAGGGCAACATGGATAGTATCACTTTCGTAGTTAACAGCTCGAAATCAAACCAAACATGAGTACATCTGCCGTAAGAATAAGACTACTAAAGCATAAGACCAAAACCGCAAGATACAAGACACAAGTATTCCTTGACATGATCTCTCATCACCCAAGCAAAACCTCAAACAACTGCTCCTAGAGCTCAAGGAAGATCAAATTTCCGTGTTAAATGCCCGCTTAACAATCGAATACATTCGGTACATTCGGAGGCATAGGGCATAGGCATTATAACAATGTCTTGGGATCTCTCACTCAAGAGAACCTCCATTCAAACATCAAATAAAAAGCAAAAGTGACGCAAGCGGCTTACAACTGAATGGTTCTCTTCCAAAGGGAACCACTTCAAACGCCAGCCGACAAAGTCACAAAATGTCACTTTTGTGTCCACTAAAAGCACCTCACAATCAGTAAAATTCTCAAGACTTAAAAATTCTAAGAAAAAAATCCACAAAAACGACTCACCAAAGTATAATTCCAAAAATAAGTCACAAAGCAGCTTCCAACCAGCGACTGAGTTCCTCCGCTTCGGCGACAATTACCCGCCAACGATCGAGTATCGGAGCACCGATTGACAGAAGATACCGACACAGATACGGATGTCAAACTCACGCACTGACAGAAGCAGAGATCACTTTATTTTTCGTCACACGACAGAACGCACGCGCGTCACTCCACCGAAATTGCGGATAAATGATTTCTCTTTCAATTTTCTGATTTTTCCACAATTTTGCTACGAATTTCACTTTAATTGCTGCGTGTGTGTGTGTTTGGTAAGAAATTTGCAACAATCAGACGGAAGATAAACATGAAACAATCATCACGCTCGACATCACACACCAGTACTCGTCGTTGTCGTCGTTGTCGTTGTCGTTGTCGTCACACGGATCACACGGATCACTTGGAATACAAGATACGCACGCGTGCGATCGCTTGGCGATGTTGTAGATTCGGATTTGTTGCTGCCGCTGGTGTTTGTTTGTCCAGGGAGTTGCAGGTGAGCAACTTATTTGACAATTTACTGATGGCCGCCCTGTAAAAGAGACAAAAACAAAAATTTAATTCCAAAGACGAAGCGGAAGTCCAAAACGAGTGCAAATAAATCATGGACGAGGAGGATGACGAGGATGACAAGGATGGGGATGATGGGTATGATGGAGATTACGTGAAGGCGTCATGGTTATTGTCAGACGGTACTCGTAAGCTGTAGCTCGTGGTGCGTTTCAAAGCTGAAGTTGGGCCCTAAATTTATGTAGATAAGCCCATGGAGAAGTCAATTAGATGTGGAGAAAGAGGCACGAGGTTGAGTGAATCTAATTACCCACAGACGAATGATCGTACACAGAGTTGTATTCGCTGATTGCAGTTATGCACGCAGGCTTTAAGATGCAGTTTATTTAAGGAAGTACAAATGACTTGAGGCAGCCCTAAAACAGTGAGAAGCGGAAGCAAGCAATTAGACCACTGAATCCAATAGATTTAGAGTAGGAGCCATGATAATCTGATCTACGTGACATGATGGATAAGAAGTCTCTGGTTACTCATTATTCAGGAAACAAATGGATTCACTAGGGAATAGGACCTTATCTGTCATCTTGGCCTGGAACTTTGAGATTCAGTGTACTGGAGTGATCAAAATCACCTTCTGGGGAGAAGAAGTGGCTCACCAAAGAAGGAGTCGCTCCTCTTCAAATCTCATATGTACTTGCAAGCACTCTTTTGTCAACATCTTGGCGTCGAAGTGGCCCCAAAGGAGCACTACATATCCCCTTAAACGAGAAGAGTAGTTGATTACTCCCTGATAGACAAGCCGGAAAGAGCATTTATCACATAAAGTGATTCACTACAAGAGATCACGCACTAGGACAGCGATGTAAGTTTGTATAAAACGGGGCTAGATCACAAGAGGATGGCTATGATATTATACTGTGGATCCATCCCTATATTGGGCTACCCAGAGACTGTATTACCCAATCTGACCTCCTTAGTTCGCATAGGATACTTCTGGCGACTAAGAACTCCGGATGGCTAAAAGTCTTCGAAGAGAAGGGTCCGCAGACGGGGCATTGTTCTTTTAGAACGGCTGCTTGCTTAGAAGTCAGAAATTTTTGTTCATCTTAATATCAACTCCAGAACTCTTGTCCTATCTCCATTGCTATGATGCATGTTGGGCGACTCACTGCTTAACGCTGTCAATAGTTCAGACGTATGCGCTCAACCATATGCAGGTGATGTACCTGTTAGATTGTAGCGTGATCGACGATCCAGTCAATCCTCTTAAAACTAAAGTTGCTCACGTACAACGAAGCTAAGTACTTGGGTGCCATCCTGGATAACAAACTTCACTGCACTGTCGACCTTCTGGTAGGGCAAATGAGCAGGACAAGGGACATGTCACTGAGAGGGTTCTTTGGATCTATATGGCTTCGATAGGACCTATGCGTCGGCAATCCGGTGGAACAAGCTTTTACATAAATCAATATCATTGCAGCCCTTACAAGACTCCAAAGAAAGGTCTACATCGGCTGCATGAAGGCATTCCAAAGCACACTTGGCTCCGCTCTGGACGCACTAATGAATCTCCCTCGTCTTGATATTTGTATTATGGGCCGCACTCTCAATGCCGTTTTCCGTTAAAAGAAGCGGACACGCACTGGAGTTTAGATGGCCTTGCGCGCCAACGGTTTTTTGACTGTGGTCGGTCATATGATGCAATGACAGCGTACCTGCTGCTGCAGAAATCAACTTTCCTTGTGCACAAGAAGAGTTCCGACCAGAATTTAGGGCAGGAAGGCAATGTAATCGAGGCTTCACGGATGACTCCAAAACCGATTTTGGATGCAGCGCTGGTGCCTTTTTGGATCTCAATCTATGATGTCAGTCCTCGTTTGAACAACAATCCTGATTGCACCGAACTAAATTGCGAAGAATCGGTCGAGGAATCGAAGCATTTCATCTGTAGCAACATGACTTCCAAGCTAGGTCGAAAGTCTAAATTCACTGCGTCCCACGTTGCAATGGAATCACGGGAAATGATATCCCCGATGAGCTTGCTCGGCAAATCTCAAATTGGAGATTTTCAGGAGCCGAACCTAAGTAATATCTACCTGCAACCTCAGCTGAGACTTTCATCGACAGTTGGGTATCTTTTGAGAGAAACTGAAGATGTCATGACACTCCATTTTCCCAATGCTTTCCGACATCTCTAAGAGGTCAGGGACTTCCCTGCTGTTCCTCAATGGGAAGGACTGTAGGCTGCTTACTAGTCTCGTAACGGGGCACTACGCTTTTGCTAAACGCTGAAGTCTGCTGAACATAAATGATATAACTTCCTATGATGCTTGACACCGCGGAGCACTATCTCTTATGCTCGCATCAAGCAGCAGGTAGTCGACGTTAATGTGATGGGTACTGGTACTGTAGGCACTTTATCACTGAAGCGCTTACTCATCTTTCGTCGAAAGACTGAGAAACGTCAGCGAAAGGAACGTACACGGTGTACGAGGGACTAGATCATGCTGAGAAGGAAGCTGTTTTTTCGGATCAATTAGTGCTGACCAGTGCTCTAGAATACATCGGCTACTTAACTGATCTGCGATCGCTTGGCACAATAAATTTAACATTACGTTCAAGATTTAGCTTAGACCAGATCTTTCTTTGCCTAGATTTCTTGCTCCAGGATATGTCCTCATTTGTGTTTGGGGGAGCCTCTGAATGGTCCTTGTACTATCTTACCTTGTTCACCGCCTTCAACCAGTTTTGGCTATTTTGCCCGCAAGTGGTTCTGGTCCCGTCGAAATGAACTTAACTAAGGGGGTGAGCGAATTCAAGCAATTGAATCATCGGTAAGTCAGCAGTAAATTCGTTATAAGAGTTAATTCCACTGAGTTGAGTTCCATGGGGATTTTTAAGGACTAACCAGGGCGCTGGAATAGAGGTGGTGGTCTGGTCTTTCAAATTGAGAGTTGTTAGTTGGGTCGATTGCCCGACGATGTAAAAACCGCACTATTGCAAAGCGAGGGGAAGCCTTGAATCTTGAATAAGGGCGGATTCACAGTCGACGACCCTGTGAAGCGAAAAAGGGAAACGAACTTCGGTTTGACATGCAGAATGTTCAGACCTTGTACACAAATATATGGCGTCAAACCACAAGCGCCGGAGTTAGACTTCTATCAAGGAGATATGGCCGTCATACTTGAGTGCGGCGAGATAAGCTAGGCAAGATGAGGACCAAAAACTGTGACGTGTCTGAATGATATGGTGCGGCAATTGCGACAGAAAACAGAAGCAGCGTCGGCTTTGGTGCGAATTTATTGTAAACGACAGATTCTGGTAAGACATCTTGAGCTTTCGGCATGTTACTAAATACTTTATTCGATTGCTGATGCTCCCACGGACTAAAAGGATGATTGTTCCAAAGAGCACTTCTTCAAACTTTTCGAGGAATGTCCAAAATATGAAGTTACAAGCATTCTAGGTGATTTAAGCCCTAAAATTCTAAAAAAGGGACATCGTAAGCAGTCTAATCTAACTAACCTGGCTGCCAGGTGAAATATGACCAAGAGTTACCCATTCGGTCACCGATCATCAAACTTACCTCGCTGCAATAGACGGGACGAGACGAGAGAGACGGACCTCTCTCAAGTTCCGGCGCAGGTTCTACGGATATCTCAGGCACCAGAACTACTGAGACAAGAAGGCAAGTGGCATCGATACCAAGAACAAACAAGAAACGCCACAATTTTTGATAAGGAATGAAGCCAAGCACACGCAGTAACGCGTTTACAAAGTGAAGTCATATACAATAGAACGGCGAGAGCGCCTCATCCACTGTTAGGAGGGATACGCAAGATAAAATGGGCGGTCGTGAGGGTTGCGAAGTAGATGCGGCGTCATGATTTTGAGCTGGCGGCCCAAAAATTTGAGATAGTGGGACTTCAGTGTGAACGTTGAGCCCGATAATTTGCTACCTCGGGTCGACTCAAGACTGATATTTGGGGAGGACATTGGGAGTAGGGCTGATAACGCCAGCAAGATGGCAGCTGCATTGTCTAGGCTGATACCCAATATTGACGGCTGGCGAGAAGTCAAAAGAAAATTACTCGGCTCGGTTACTAACTCATATTGCTGTGCAGTGCCGAGGTATGGGTGGATGCGCTGTCTAGATGGGATCTCCAAAAGCGTCTTACCATGGTACAATCCGTGGAATATCTTCAGATCGCTTGTGCTTATCGCCCAGTCTACGAGGCTGCCCTTTATTGTGATTGCGAGAACCATTCCCGTTGTATTGGTGGCTCATAGAGCAGAGAGAAATTTCTATCCCCGGAAGCCAAACAAGATTGTGACTGGCGGGTAAGAACGTTGGTGTACTGGCGACAGGAATAGGATAAGGAGATTGCGGATATGTGGACATACGGTAGCTGGTGCGAAGTCATAGAGAAATGAATTATTTCCTGACCCAGCTTATCTCTCGACACGGGCAGTTTAAAGCATATCTCCGCCGCATGAAGGTGAAAGCGTCAAAACTATACGAAAGCATGGCAAGCATGATCGAGAGAAGTGGAGACGCTACTTCAGGATCAACATTTAGAATTTGTACCAAAAGAAAAAACAAAGTTCTAAGGCAGCAAAACTCGAATAGAGACGTGGTAAAATGAGCAAGGAAATGTGTAAGTAGAGTCACAGTCGGTGCTTGATGAAGGTTTGGCAAAGCACTTCTGCAGTCTCTCAAACGACGCAGATCATTCAACTTAGGGGCGATGAAAACCAAGATTTCGTCCATCCAAACTAAATGAAGAAAAAGTAGCAGTGTCCGAACTTAAGTATAATTAGGCTGCCGATCCGGAAGGTTAAACTGCCAAGTTACTATAGGCAGGAGGCGATGACATAGTAGCGATCGTATATCAATTCTTTTCGAAGATTTAGTCGGAGAAAAATATGCCAGATGGAAGGAACCTCAGCATCATTCGCTCGATCAAGAAGAAAGACGGCCTTCTAAACTGCCTTAACTATGTGAATACATGAAACCATGTGTCAACGATATGATTGGCTCTGCTCGCACAAATCTAGGCCGGGTTAGTCCACAATTTCTCAAATACGGCAGATTCTAGGAAAAACCCAAGATGTCCTGATCGATACTCAGCACGTCTTTGTCATTTTTGAAGCCCCATAGCACCGTAAATATAGAAACGAGTTCGGGTGAGTACGTACAACACGTTACAACACCGGAACCACAATTCTGTTGACAAAAAGCAGTGAGCTCCCACTGTTGCGAGTATTGAAACAGAAGTCCCAGCTATCCGTTTGCTTGTGAATAAGGAGAAAACGGAGTATGAATCAACTTTGCAATAAGAATTTGGCTGCCTTACCTCCACTAGTAACGCTGTTTTTATCACCTCGTCAAAAATCAAACGAAGAGTCCTAGGTTTCAAGTCGGAGAGTCAACAAAGTAGAGGAGGACCTCAACTAGGTTAGCGCGCACAAGTGGAAGGGCAAGCCAAAAACTGCGCTAATAGAAAAGATCTATCGGTTGACACCCAGGAGCACACCAGGCTTTAGCGCCATCTAAGGAAGTAGGAAATGTTATCATGACAAGCAGACAGCTCTCCCACCCTAATGTGCATGAAACCATTTAGAAAATATTGAGTGAGTCCACTGTCCACCAGGCTGATCACAATAAATAGGTCCACCAACATTCCCCTTAGGGGACTCCAAGCGAGCGAAAATGTCGCTAAAGATACACACCGCCCAGCGTTGCATAGAGAAAAGGACTGCCGCTGAGGTCTATGAGCAAAAGAGAATGAAGGGAGTGTGGAAGTATTACAAACTAATCCAACGAATTGGTGTTCGAAATTTCTACATTGAGTAACGAGGATGGCAGAGTCCACCGTTGGGCCATGATGAGCAATACTGCCATCGACCTAGGCCTGAAGAGGAAGAGATAACAAGATTCAAATTGAAATCGAATAAAACTGTCGAGGCTGACGGTCTACTGTAGCATTGGCTATGGCTGCATGAGAGCTGCAAAGCAATATGGAGCTAGTAAAAAGGGTTCAGGTTCAAAGACTAAGATTCCTGGACATCTAGGCCAAAGAATCATCCGGTTTGCACTTAAAGAAACGCGGCGCGCAGTGTGTTATTTTGCAGATCTAGTCGATTGAATGATAAGGTTTTGGTATTAGAACCCCAGATTATGATTTGCCATTGTGTAACACCACAAACTGCCGCAAAAGGTTTCCAACAAAATTGATGAAATCAGTGGCATATTGTTGGTCTACTTAGTTCAAGGGGCAACGAAAGACTGCTATCCTGAAGCAGCAGCTTTTAATGTGACTGATGTGTCTGCTGAAGTGAGATTGCAAGCTTCACTGGATATCACAGTAAAACGAATCACCAAGGCACAAAGCGACTTAGCTGAACATTTAGCAAATTTTGGGCGCATGTTTTACGAGTATCTTTGCGCCTAATCTCCAAATGGGGCTGTGTTGGTTGCTCAGCACAAAGTCGATATAAGCAAAATATGGATGATGCAGAATGTCTATAGTGACGTGAATTTCTTCTCAATAACATTTGTGTCACTGCGTTTGATTGATGATATATCAAAGGCAAATATATGGCAAAACCCAAGGCCAAATTCGGCATGGTCCTGCAGTCTTATGAGATTTACTTTTTAAAAAAAGAAAACAAGGAACATCGAGAAACATCACATGCATCCACTTATGCCAACAAACTGCAAGTGCTCTGCAAGCACGAGCTCCTTTTAACGATGGTAGACGGGAAGGTTCGTAGTGCTTTGTTGCATTGTGGCTCCTTCCAAAAATGTTATATTTATGATGCAACACCCAAGGAGATGGATACCGAAAGAAGTGCCATTGAAAAACCAGCGAGGTCTCTCCATTGCATTTCAATGTCTTTTACACATTCCCTACAAGTTGGACATAGAAAAGTGACAAGCAAGATCGCAAGATGAGAAAAATTTAGCAGCGAACAAGAAGAGCTATGTACAATCACAGTCTCGGGAACAAGTCGGATTATTAGAAGACATGCCAAAGCAAATAGCAGCGAACACAAATGATGGCAACGCAGCCCGAACTTTTTTAAGAAGCGCCGAAATAAGCGCAGAGATAACAGCCATCAACACTGATCTCAACCAACATTTTTGAATTTTACTTGAAGGAACATCGAGTGAATATGACACTGATCCACGTAAATTTGCAAGTTATGCCAGTGAAACCAAAGAAATATATCTTTAGCGAGCATACATAAGCGTCTCATCCGTGCAAAGGATATAATTCAAACTTGCATTCTGCCACTTGGACAGTTGTCGGAAGAAGCACAGACAATTCCACGAGCATTTCAGCCGAAAGACGTCAAGGAAAAGTACAAATAGAGATGTACTGAACAGATTTCTACTTTCGTCAGATCCATATATATCGAGTCGTAGTATAGTGTTTCATAGAAAAAAAAGCCACTTCCTCAGGAAAGTGTTGCCTTGTTGAAGGCTCCCCGAGAAAATCCAGCTAATTGGTGCGAAGTGAATAAAAGCATAGCCGCCGTAGCGAAGAGAGACAGCTTTAGGACATAGATACAGGACGTATTTGTAACAGAGTAACCTTTCCTGGTTTATTGAAATGTGTGAGCCCGACTGTGTGCGAGGAAAGTAAACCCTTCTGGCAATTTGTTGCACAGGTTTTCTCTAGAATTTGTACAATTTGTGACCGGTAGGTAGTCAAGAACCAACATTACCAATCTGTCTCTAAGGTCAAATGGCAATGAAATAGGGAGAATCCACATTTTCTGTTTGAAAACCCAACTTGACGGAGAGGAAACTAAACTACGAAGCCGTAGAGCCGTAGAGCCGTAGAACCGTAGAACCGTAGACCCGTAGAGCCGTAGAGCCGTAGAGCCGTAGAGCCGTAAAGCCGTAGAGCCGTAGAGCTTTAGAGCCGTAGAGCCGTAGAGCCATAGAACCGTAAAGCGGAAGAGCCGTAGAGCCATAGAGCCGTAGAGCTGTAGAGCAGTAGAGTCATAGAGCCGCCATGACACAATGACTCGCCGACTTCTGACTCTTATGTTTCAGGTCCTGATTTCTTGTCCATTTGCAGGACGTGCAGGGTTGCAGATTTTATTCCAAGCCTAGTACTGATGCAATAGAAATGGAAAGTCGTGAGTTTGTGTGTTTGTCTTTCATCTACACCTATACGGTTGAACAGTTTTGAGTGCACTTTCGTAGTCTGGTAAGCTTCGGTACAGGGAACGACATGAGCTACTTTTAGTCCAATTTAATTGAAAGTTTTTGAGCACGGGATGACATTTTAGTTAGATTTTGTACATTTTTCAAAAGCTTTAGTCTCTTGAAATCAAATCTACTATCATAGAAGTAAAGCCAACATTTTTGGGACAAATATCAATTTGAAGTAAGTGCCTATAAAGGCTGCACCTGTTCCGAGCGCTTGCAGAAGTAGGACTCTGCGACCACTACTGCAGAACTTTTTATTTCTTTTTAAAGCAGCGCGCGCTCAAGGGGTTATTAGTATCCCTGAATTGTTTGCAGGGGCAAAAAAAGAGAGGTTCCCATGTACGTTGGTCTTAAATGTTTGCCAGAAACAATGACTAGGAAATAAAGAGCTCGATAGGGCATTTCAAAGTGGCTTGTACGGCTTAGGAAAGAATCACGGTTTTCAGAGCACATTCGAAAGTGGGCTTGAGGGTATACTGATGAGCACCCATAGTGTGTTTGAAGGTTTGAAGGGCGGAGTGCTACTGGCAATACCGGGGGAGCACTGGTGGTGAAGATAGCGATACAAGAGGGCGAGGCAAGAGATATTACGATGACATTCGAGGGTGTCAATTAACTGTGTAATATTACCATAGATGATTTTATAGCACGCTTTTGAATCCTATCAAAGGATCTTGGAAGCACCTGATCAGATGTAGGCATTGTACTCCAACTTTGGGCGAATGAATGGTTAATTTATTGAGGCCAGATCAGAGGGGAAAAAATATTTCTTACATCGTTTGAGGAAACCTAGACATTTCGAAACATTTTGTGTGACATCGAATATGTGGTCAAGTCAAGTTATCATTGACGCACATACCGAGGATGGAAAGTTTTTCGGTTTCGTCAATGCAAGTGTCAATTATGGATTATGATTGGGTGTTTGGATTTCACTTTAGTGACAGCATAGGGTTTTGGAAGCATTAAAAAATTCCACTCTGTTATGCCATTAATATCGGAATTTAATGAGCTTCTCATACGCTGCCGTTCTCGTTCTATAGCCGAAGAGCAAAGACGTGCCAGTGCCACAAATGTCGATTCGGCGCCGATCAGAGAGTCAACCCGGCTTATTTTGAGGCTGGATTTGAGCCTATATCCATATGAGATTGTGCTGACGCAAGAATTAAAGCCGGTTGACCATAGACAACGCCGTGAGTTCGCTAATTGGGTGCTGGAAATGTTGGCTGGAGATCCGGATTTTGGCCAAAAAATCATTTTCTTGAATGTGGCCCATTTTTGGCGTAGCGCCTATGTCAACTAATAAGATTGCCCTTATATGAGCGAACAGAATACACAAGTGTTCGGCCAATTATCGGTGCATCCACAGAGATTGACTGTTTGGTGCGGCTTGTGGCATGGCGGAATCATCGGAACTTATTTCTTTTGAAATGAGGAAGGAGACAAAGTTACCGTCAATGGTCTCAGGTATAGAGGGATGTTGATCGACTTTCTATGATCAGAGCTCGGCAACATCGGTATATCCGAGCTGTGGTTCCAACAAGACGGCGCTACATATCATACAAGCGACGCAACGCTTGAAGATGTGAAGGAGAAATTTAGCGACTAGGTCATCTCACGGTGAGCGTTCATCAATTTGCCGCCGCAGACATGCGATTTGACTCCACTCGATTAATTTCTCTGGGGCAACTAAACTGCTTATGATGCACTCTATTTTCAACGTAAATCTATACTTGCAACCAACCAACATGGTTTTCTCAAAGGCAGATCAACGACCACCAACCTCATTGAGTTTGCTTCTAGTACACTGTGCGCCCTAGAGCAAAGGAAAGAAATTGATGTAATCGCCACGGACTTCAGTAAGGCCTTTGATAAAATCTGGAACAAATTATAAATCAAAGCTCCTAGTTTCGAACTTAGACCGACCTCTTGGATTAACTCCCACATTAAAAAACGTTACTACAATATGTTGTCCATTTTCGTTCACTTTTTTCTGACCCAATTCTCGCTACTTCTGGTGTTCCGCAAGGTAGAAATCTTGGTTCACAAATTTTTATCTTGACTATTAACGATGTTGTTAACGTCATAAAGTACTCCAACATATCTATCTATGCCGATGATATGAAAATCTATAGACAGCTTCCAAACCTCTCTGACCATCAACTTTTACAAGATGATCTGAATAGGTTCTCGATACGGTGCCCTAAAAACTCTCTCGAGCTCAACAGAGGAAAATGCCAAGCCAATTCTTACTCCCGGTGGCGTTTGACACTTCCAAACGACAATTAGCAAAGCTAACCCGCTCTCGGATTTGTCAAAAGATGGTCTAAAGAATTCTCCTACCCATGTCACCAAATCCCTGTACATAACCTTTGTTCGTCTGCTTCTCGATTTATCTATACTGCGCATTGAAGCTGTCCAACCGAGATTTCTACGATTCGCATTACGGTGGCTACCATGGGTTGACCACATTATTCTACCTTCCTGTGTTAATCGAGTCGGACTACTCGGTCTCTTGTCTTAGGGAGTCCGCCAATATTCTCTTCATCCTCAATTTCTTAACCGGCATCATCGACTTCCCACAATTCTCTCCCAAATCCCATTCAATACCAACCCGTGTCAACTAAGATCTGTCCACCTTTTTCGTCCGAATAATCACAGGGCAACTTATGGTCTTAAGGAGCCACTGTGTCGAATGCTACGTGAAACCAGTTTAGTCCCTGAACAACCATTTTTCCCCTCATTGGACCTTAGTTTAAGTGGCTACGTATAAGTCATAGTTGTAAGTTAGTTTAGTAAACTGTCCGGGGTTGACCCGGGCCTCAAATCAAAATCAAGCCAATCCAAGTTTCGAGAGTACATCAGCTTAAAGCTGAGCTCGGCTTCTTGATCGAGCTAAGTTAGTACGGCTTTCGTTGATCGAAATACAACTAAAACTATCTACAACTCCGAACAGATCCTCTTTTAATGTCAACAACCTTCGAGCAACAACAAACGCATCTCCTTCTTCTTCTGTTTACTTTAGTACCTAACCTGCCGCCTAAAACGTGTGTACGCACAAAACAAATTCAAAATAGGGTCCGTCCTCGCAAACATTAAAGACAATAGGCTTCCTCCAAAGTTGAACAACACCAAAATTACCGTCGCGTCACATTTTGTTTGGCGAACCATTCCTAGCAAAACCTGTTGACTACAAGTCAACCCTCAAAGAACCGCTCAAAATCGAAACTTGAACTCTTTAATGCACTTAACAGCTTCACAACAACCATAACAAAGACAAATTAATGATCCACTTAGACGAAAGGTGCGTAGGAAATTTAATGGAGGAGCTTCCCCAATAAGAAATCAAAAGAACAACAAACAAACAAATATGGTATACGCGAGTAACCTTGAATCTTCGTACCACGAAAGAAGCTGGAGGAGACCATGACAACGGCCAGAGAATCGGGGAATTTGAAAGTGAACGCCTCAACGTAAAGACGTGATTAAGAGACTCGACTGGAGGAAGAGGGGCACCAGACTCTGGACACAAATCTTCAGCAGAAAATGTTGTCTTTTTTTAGATTTGTGTTCTGGGGACAGATCCGACATTAAGTGGACAACTCTTTTTTGGTGATCGTTTTCGGAGTGTGTTTTGGTGATGTGATGTCATTATCAGGCCTTGTAACCGATGTTGTATGATGGTGCGGATTAAGATTTACTTTCTGCTACTCTGGGGTATCCTGCACATGTTTATGGAATTTATGAAACGAGTTCCCATCGATATGATAGCTCCCACTTTTAAGGGCGGGATTGATGGCATATATCGACGGCAGAGCGAGAATATACCACACTGTCGTGATGTGCTAAGATACGGGTATCTTACCGATTTGTCATCATGGAGCCCTCTATAGACCTCGAAGTCAACGGCTCTACGGCCTACTAAAATAAAATAGACATTTTGCGGAAGCAAAGAGCTGTTGAAAGACAGGGCCCAAATCGTCTCTAGGACAATTGGGAAGATTCAATCTACATGACACGAAGTTGCGAGTAACTCAGTAGATATTTCGGTGGCACAATCATGGCTGGAATAAGCAAATTAGCCAAGTTGGAAATAATTTAAAAAAAAACACGACGCCACATACACCGAATCGAAAGCAGAGACTCTCAGCCTGGTAACGGCCTACGTACCGATTGCTTGCCGACAGTAAGTACAACTTTTATGCTGAAAGTCTGCATGGATGACTACTCACTACCTTGAAGCTCCATGTCAATCCGACTTCCTTCCAATTGAAGGACATCGAAGCGGTGGTTGAGCTTCGTGTGCGCAAAACTGCCCGTGCTGTCATGCAACATGCTTATCAACCGATAAGAGCTTGTCAGATTGCCACCAGAATAGAAGGCCACCAAGGCAGGGAGTAGTTTTCTCTGGGCATATTCATCGCCTTCGATGCAGCTAGGCGACGAATAAGTAGTCTTGTGGTGCTGACTGTGGCCAATATGTGATGTCGGGGACGAATAGAGGTTGCCCTCCACGTTGACCTTCAGTCTACATTGCCATTTTGTAGGTAGAACGACTTTCAGCTTAACGGATAACGTCTATTTCATCAGACTTCAAGATTCAGGGCTCCCGTAGATATTCATATCTTGGGCCGCACTTCCATTTCTTTGGTCCCTGGTACAGCTCGAACTGGGGCCAATCTCATAGACATGGCATCTGACGCAATAACATCAGAGCTTCGATTGCTGCTAGAGTCAACGTGTCAACTTTTACTCTACATTGGACCGGCTTCGTCCAAAATCTGAGCCAAAAAACGAAACAACGGACTACATACGATCTTCTACGATGGCTCTAGAATCGGTTGAGGATGTGGTGCTAGCATCTTTGTGGCAGATGACAACCTAAAACTTAGACTTCATGCGTTTGGTGGCTTCCAAAAAAGGAGAAAATCTCTACGCTCTCCTAGGCCAGAGCATTACATACTTCTCCTAGTTTTAAGTTGGATTTAGGTTAGTTAGGGTACTTTCGCGGAAAGCCCGGGTTTATTGACAGGAGGCGGCGGCTCTGAGAAGTGACGATTATGTCGATTATGACGATTATGTAAAATGGACGTAGCGCACGATATGTTTGGCGAACCGAACCATGTGGTTAATCTACTTATCGTAAAATGGCAAGACGCACTAACCACAAATCAACTTTCAACTGTCAAATTGACAATCTGTAGAAACAGTGCTGCCAGTTTAAAAACTAAACCTCTAAAAAACACACGCTTTATTATGAATACCAATCCGAAACTGTGTTGAGGGCATAGTTCCACACTTAGTATGAGTCGAGGCCTACCCATTAATCTCTTGCTGTTCTTAGAGTCCCAGCACCCAATACTTATTGCAACTCTACATCGGGTTGAAACCAACGGGAAGATTTTAAACTACAACCTAGGGGCCTACCACGGTACCGAGTTTTAAGTTCTGGTATAGACTACCAGTTTTCCTGCGACTCAACAGAACCTATGAACGGCAGCTTGCGAATGGTTAAATAGTAGCAACTTTCAGCGGCGTTAAGGACTGTAAACCAGACCTCACTTTTTGTTAGACAATTAGAAGCCGTGATGATTGGGCGAGGGTCCCGCAATGTTGGACAGTATACCAACAGTATAATGGAAACATGTACAGGAAAGCTCAAAATAGCATGACAAGACATGATCTAATAAGAAGTCCACGCATGCGCAGATGTCTCCGCCTTATGAAGTCGATAGGCGACAGACTTTAAACTGCGCTAAAATTTTCGTCAACCCAACCAAGATGTAGTCAGGCCACGAATTTCTAAGCTGAAGTCTAAGAACTGGCTGGTGGCGATTGATCGGGAAACTACCGAGTGTCCCATAACTTGGATTGAGCCAGCAGCGCAGCGCAGGGCTTGACTTACCGTTGCCCTCGGTAATTGCAAGAGTAAACCCTTGCTCATTGAGGCTGAAACAACGAGAGCATGCTCGGCCAGTAATATTATTGTGGCCTACGCCGTCATAAGCCTCACAACCCTATACAGTAGAGATTAAAAGGATGTGACGACTAATGGCCTCGGATAAAAATGCACTCTCTGTTCACGACCCTAGCAAACGTTTAAAGGGCAACGACAGGTCACGTGTAGTCGAACATTTAGCAGAGGCCCTTGACTGCTATCACGCAGATATCATCCAGGAAGAGCGATGGATTGGGTCGGACATACGGAGGATGAAAAACTGTGATATACTATGGTGATTGCTATAGAGAAAAGAAACAGAGTTTATTCGAATGCGGATTTACCTTAAACTTATGGAAGACAAGGACGATGCCACCAAAAATTTTCCTAGGAGCTCCTCGATAAGACATTTGAGCAATGCTCGAAGTCCATATGACGTTAAAATCGTACCAGGATAGGATATAAGGACATCTTTGATAGGACAGTTGGTAAGCATAGCCTACACGATATCACGGCTGGTAACGGACTTAGGCTTATAGTCTTTTCGGCGGGACGAAATGTCACTATATCAAGCACACGGTTTTCTCATCTCAATATACACAAGTGAGCATGGAGATCTCCGGATCATGAAACACTAGTTCAAATTGATTACATTAATCACATTGCGAACCTTCAGAGCAGCTAAGATTGACGCGGATCATCACCTTGTTGCAGCTAAGGTGCAAATGCGGATTTTCCAAGCACCACAACAAAGAACAGCTACTGGGAGAAGAAATAACGTAGAAAAGCTGCAATCACAAGAGACCGCCAGAATCCTTGCCAAACACACATCCCAAAATCTCTCAACAACCCCTATGCCATCAGCATCAAGTAACGAAGATAAGTGGCCACGCTACCAACGTGCCATCATGAGAGACGACAACCAAGTGATCTCTTGTTCGACGAAAAATGACGGCAAGTGCCCAAAGCGGCGCTACAACGAAGAACGAGAGCCGCTCGTGAAATCTACGATCAACAAAGACGTGAAGAACATCCACGAACGGAAGCTGCAAACAACAAGAAGGGACACACTTCAACAAATTGGACAGAACGTCACAGTCGGGATCTATAATTTTGAGCTAGTAGGCTTTGTCTCTTCTATCAGTTCTGCCAACAACAGCTCAGCAGAAGCAAAACAAAGAAGGCGATTGAGTACTCAGGCCCTATCCCCAAAAATTAAGAAGACTCTATATAAATCGTTGATCCTCCCAATCCTACTTTATAGTGCTGAAGCATAGACTCTATCGAAACCAGATGAAGATGAAGATATTCTCAGTCGTTTTGAGAGAAAAATCATTCGAAAAATATTCGGTCCCATTTTTGGAGGAGAAGATTCAGCGACGATCTATACGGGAAACATCAGTCGCCTGGGAAGGCTACGACATGCAGAGCGCATGGACACCAATGCTTCAAACCGCAGATTATACGAATCTAACCCGGAGGGACAAGTCAATACAGGAAGACCTCACCTTAGGTGGAGTGCGCAATTAGAATCGGAGTACGCAACTGAATGCAGTTTGTTAAAGACCGGGCTAACTGGAGAGGCTTATTAGTTGAGGCCCAGGTTCACCCACAACTCAATCGCTACCTAAGTAATTTGTTAGTCTAAGAAAGCTGCTGTACCCGATGGCTTAACCGTCGAGCTGTTTATAGCAATAGGTGATGATTGGATACAGAGTATGCCTGACAAATGGAACCTCGGCATTCCTTGCCCGATCCTAAGGAAGGAAGATGCCTTGAACTGCGCCAACAACAGGGCAATAAGTCTCCCCAAAACCGCATATTAAACCTTGTCTGCTGTATTATGTGATCGCCAAAGACGGTTCCTATACAGTCAGACTGGCTCCTATCACTCTGGTTTTGGAGCAGAAAAGCCCACCATAGGTCAAAAAATAATCCCGGAGTTCCTAATCGATATACACCACCTCTTCATCGATTTCAAAGTCGCATATGACAGCATTTATACAGACGAAGTACACAAAGCCAGGTCTAATTCTGTCATCCTTGCCAAGCTCATTCAACTACGCAGGACATCGATGGAGAATGCACGCTGGTCCGTCAAGCGCAGTAATGACAAAACTGAGACTTTTCAATGTCAGAAAAGGAAATAAACAAGGTGATGCGTTGTCATGTGACTTTTCAAGATCGTCCCTGTAAAAATTGTGTGAAACCCACAACTTAACTCCAGAGTCACCATCTTTCAAACACTCGCATATGCAGATGAAGTTGAGAAGACCACAGCGAGCTGTCAATAGACCGTTTGCGACTGTCAACAAAAAGAGGCAGATAGACGCCTAGGACCAAACGTCACGATAGGCAGCTACAACATTGAGGTTTTAGACTTTATCTACCTCGGTTCCGCTATCAACTCCGATAATGACAACGCTTAGAAGGCAATTTAATAGTAACTCCCGCCCTCGAACAACCAAAAAGACACTAATCAGCATGGACACTGACGAAAGCAAATGAAAATGCTCTCGGGCGATTCGACAGAAAATTTCCTCGGTCCCGTTTGCATCAATAGAGATACGTTTCGACAGCGAAAAGTTCAGAAAAGCTCGGATAACTTGGCTTAGATGGCTAGGTCACTCTGAGCACATGGACATCAGCGTCCCGGCTCGGAAAGTTTTCGACTCCAACAACGCAGCAGAGAAAGACCTCGTGCAGACAAGTGAAAGGGAACCTCAGTCAACTTCGTATGCGCAACTGAAGATTGCTGACAAAAGACTGCCCCAGCTGGAGAGGCATGTTAGCTAGGGCCCAGGTCCATCCCGGACTGTAGCGCTATCTTATGTCTTACACCTGTGGGACAATATTATATGCAAGCGAAGCTCTACGAATCAGAATTCTGAAATTCAAATTCAAAGCAACAAAAAGTAAAGCATCGACATTGTAAGCATTGAACTCAAGTCCCTCCGTGAGCACTAAAATTAAACGAAAGGTGGTAAGAGGAAACGTACATGTTCCAACCAAAGTGTAGCTTTGATATCAACGCTTATTTTCTCGGCTGTAATGCAAGAATGTCGCCAGGCACTAGAACTCAATCCACAGAAAAATGATTAGAATGGACGAGGTTTCGCCCAACAACTTCCAGGAAACCACAAAGGGAGTCAAAGCTTCTTGACGGCTTACTGCTTGCTCTACAAATGTATGGCTCTGAAAATACAGAAATACCACTAGCTGGTTCCCAAAGGCCTGTATAGTCAATATAAATCTCTGATGGGCTCTTGAAACATTTCTGAAGACCTCCCTCTATGTCACAACGTTACTAGAACTAATGATCCAAACTTTGGCGAGATATCTCCTCTCTTCTGCCCCTGATCAGCGGTGTCTTATGCTGACTAAATAACTATACCCCGTCGAATATTGCAACAAGATTCCCCTAAAAGATACAAATTATCGCGAACTAGCACGCATTCGAAAATTTCAAAGTCAAACGATTTCATAACAATCGTACCTTCTCCATCAATCTTCTCTAAAACGCAACATCGAGCCCATTCAGTGTCATTAAACCGAAATCAACCCACCATTCACCGAAACGTGATTTGCTTATGTCATAACCATAACCAGACTAACCCACGGAATCTCCTTACAAATCATAAATTCCCACTCCAAAACTACCTTGTGTCACTGACATAAGAACACGATGGAGAACAACAAAAAAAACACCAACCAAACAATCACTTATAGAGCAAACTATCCACCATCCCCCTCCGTCCATTCTTTTGATCGTTAAAAAATCCTCACACTCAGACCAACCGTCCACTTAACAAATTACACAAATAGACGAACCAAAACGGAACCAAAATCCGAATACGAATTCGAGAAGGTAAAATGAAATGAAAAAAAAAAAAAAAATCGAGAAAAATTCAAACAAGCTTCCAAGATACCATTCTGCCACATCAAAATGAGATAAAATACGAAAAAAAGTATCTAAAACCGAACAAAAAGAACAGAACAACGAAATTAATTAGCCACTTAACAACAGGTATCTTGACGCGCATTGCACTTCCTACATAACACAGCACAGTGGATGGAAATAGAAGCAGAAGATACTCGTCCAGAAACAGAACAGATACATCCGTACATTGAGCTAGAAACTCATTAGCCTGCAATGCTAAACGGCCATGGCGATTGCATTTCAAAATCAAAAAACAAAAAAAAAAACACAAAATTCCACTGAATAGAAGGCAACAAAATGTCACGACACAGAACATAGTTTTACAGGAAACCCGCCACGGAGCAACACAAAATCCAGAACAAAGTACGAGTATCTATCTATGAATTCGAGTACGAATACGAGTACAAATACTCATACTCGTACTCGTACTCGTACTCCCAAAGGAGTTGCTCCTCAACCGCTCTATCTGTAAGCTGTAGCTTCAACTTTAGCTTCTGCCGAGCAATTAATAAACCATCTGGGCAATTTCAAACCGAAAGACAATTCCTCCAATTTGAATGCGCAAAGAGATATTCCGTCCGTATCTGTACTGCAGTCGAGGTATATACTCGTAGCAGAAAATTAAAATAATTCCGCAATTAGACAAAAATTCGAAAATCCCAGTCAACCTCTCGCTTTGCAGAGTGAAAAAAAAAACCAAAAACGCCATACCAAGACCTAGGATCTTGTCTCTCGAAGATGCATTCTCTATTCCACACTTCTGGCTAAAACGAACACAGAGTACGACGAATGCGAGTGCAACTGCATCGCAATCGCAATCTGTCTGTCTCCTCCATGAAGATAATTATAATTACGTACAACGAAAAATTAAAGAACCAAAAGATACAGATACGAGCACAGATACAGATACAATATAGATACGACCGCAAGTACTCCAACTCTACTCACTGCTGTACCCACCGTAAAGAGTGGATTTTTGAATTTATTCCAACACCATGGACGTGATTTTGTATCTCACGCGGAACACTACAGCATACGAGTACTACACACAACTCTTAGAACACAACACGATTTGAATATTAATTTGAATTTTTTCTATTTTTTTTTTTTTTTGCTTATAGTTGGTCTGGAGCTGGACACACTACTCCTCCTTCGGAGATGCCTGCTGCCACTCGTATCTCATTCAAAAGTGCGAATATATTGCAAAATTTTTAGTAGATTTCAGGTGTTGAGTGTATCTTTTCTATGGAAAATGGGGTGGAACTCTCACTTTTTAGAGTCGGACCTTGGAGATACTCGTACTTTACCAGCGAATCAAATAAATCAATTTTTATACTCCAAATTGTGATGATTTGAGATCCATAGATGCGAAGATACACGCGTTTCTTACTCGATCATTTTTTTTGGATTTTTTAAATTTTCCTTTATCAACTAACCGGTGAAAGTCGGTTAAAAAATTGACGGTAAACGATTTTTTGTAATTTTTTTTTTTATTTGAGAGAGAAATATTTCACAAACTATCTAATCGATAGGAATGAATCCTTTTGAGTATCTGCACCGAAAATCGCCCGATCTTTGAAGTTCAAACAAACGAAACGTGTACGAGGAAACTGAGTGAGCGATACGCGAACAAAATTAAACGGAGACGCTAACGACGACTTTATTGGTGCAGCACTCGCGAGTTACTGAACCAACTGGTATACCATCAATGTCCGCAATGGTACTGTTACTCTGGTTTTGTCAGTATACTATGGGCCAAAACCCCCCGTGAAACTGGTGTGGTACTCCTATGGAGCGACTATACAAATACGAGTGTGTTGATCGTGCGCAAGGTGGCACAACCAGAAGAAGATTGTGGTTCAGTTCAGTCAACGATCAGATGGAAGAGTAGTAGTAGTATTTTTAAGAGTTTTTTTTTGTGGTTCCAAGAGAAAGATCAGATGCGATCTCAGCAGGTGAGAGATCAGCTGGTGCTGAAGTTGAATCACACACATCGTTGTTGGTCGTCATGGTGTGTTTCTCTTCGTTTCGAAGAAGAAAACCTTTCTTTCGATCTTGGTGCCGCGGCCGGTTTGGTTGGAACTTTCTTTCGAATTTCATTCGAAGATCAGTGGGGAAGAGGGCAACTCACAAAAACCGTGTCCATTCATAAAAACCGAGAGAGAGAGAGCAAGAGAGTAAACGAGCTTTCAGTGCAATGGGAAGGGAAGCTCTTGCTAGAGTTTAGGATTATATCCGTACGATCGCGTTCATTTGCACGAGGTTGCGATATATTTTTTTGTTTTTTCATACGATGACAGTACCTGTATCTGTCAGATGTGTCGTCTATTGCTGTTGGTTTTGTGTTACTTTTTCCTCCCCTCTCTCTCTCTCTCTCTCTCTCTCTCTGTCGCTGTCGCTGAGCTGTCAATCATCTTTTGATGTTTTACAATTGACAGATTATAGTATTAGAAAGCAAAATCTACTTTTGGTAGCTTTTGAGATGGCACAGCCATGGAAAGTGACAACTTACTGGTTGAATTGAAGGAAAGTCTTACCAGCGAAACCTATGAGGTGGTGTTTGTTGATGTTAACGTGAAGGGCTGTGACAGGGAAATTGTCGGCGGCTTGGGTTAATGGAGGGTTTTTTGGGCGTGTTGTGGGAACATTAGTTTTTCTTTATGGATTTGCTGTTGTGCCATGGATTTGGGCTCATTTGGAAAGGTAATTTCTGAGAGAGTAGGTCAGTTAAAGAAGGTTTTACTAGTAGAGACACACTGTGGTATTAGGTGCGACGATGGAAAGGTAAACACGTGACAGAAATGTGTGATTTAAGTCGAAAACTATTAATTCTCTGTTGTAGTCGCTGGATGCTAGACTGATTTGCGTCAATCTGCCGCATAAATTGTGCTTATCTTGTCTCTTAGAGGTGTCCATCTGAAATCGAGCAGGAGACAGAAACACCAGCATTATAAACATAACAGCCGACGAATCCAACGGCGAAGTTGATACATAATCTGGGTTACTTCGACATATTTGGCGGGTGAATCTCTAATGACATTCTGTTGCTATCCAACTCCTTGTTCTAGGGATTTATACAATGCAATTGGTCCTGCAGGTTGGGAGTTATGCCGTTGGATTAAGTTCCTTACTTAACTACTTTTGAGAATCACACATGACCGGGAAGGTCCACAGGCTATGAATTAGAAGTATGCACTCTTCATACCTTCTTCTAGTCAACTGCACTACTTGAAACCGTCCTTAGGCGGTACGAGGCAGATATTACCACGATGGATAGTTCGAGTTAAAAATGTGGAAATTAGCAGGCTTTCTATGCTGAAATGCGGATTCGTCATTTGAAATCGGCTACGTTCAACGAGAATTGACTTCAAACCGATAAGCAATCGTCTAGGCGTAATCTGCCACAAGACAACATTATAAAATACAAGCACAACATGTACAAACGCCTCTTCCGATGAAACTTAAGTCTCTGTCAAGCCTGTCCGAACTTCAATGCCAACCTCAGTAAGAAAAACATCTTCGGCGGATTGGTTAGAAATGTGCTTTCTTCACGACACGAGAACAGATAACAACTTACGGCTAAGGGGCTTCTGCAGCAGCTCGTAACACGGCGAAAAGTAGCACTTAGTTACATCCCCAGAGCAAACTGCCGCTCTCCAGATGTGCCGAACTGCCATCCAGATCGACCAGGTGCTTCCCTAAAGATACAGAATTCAAAGATCCACTATCTAGCAAAAGCAACAGACCGCCCAGAAAGATAAATTCAACGTCATAAGCCTTAGCACAACTGGAGAAGCCAGTCCCTACAGAGAGGGCCTGAGTTAGAGACACTGCGCTGTGCATCCACTTTTCCAAACGGCAACAATCTAATTTTGATGTGGGCGAAGGCCCCGGCTTAATGCAAGCTATAACTCAAAATTAAACTTAAACTTAAAACTAAGGTTGGTTAGAGTGGTGAAGGAGAACGGATTTGAGGCAGGAAGTCGTGCGGTGGAAGTCAAAGATGGTAGGGTTTGAATTGATTTTACGTAGCATACGGGAGATTGGTTCGTTCGCGCCATAGGAGGTGTGGTGGGTTTACCCATTTCGAGGGTTAGTGTTGAAGAAAATAAAGTTGTGGAGGGAGTCGATGAATGAAGAGAAAGTCGGCTGCATTTCTGCGTCCCTCAAGTGTGTTTCAGTTGATAAGGTTGAGACGGTTTTGATAGGGGAGCAGAATAAAAGTATCATTCCAGGGCATACCTCGAAGAACAAATCGAAGAACGCGGCGCTGGATGCCTTCGATTCTCGAGGTATGAACATGATGATATTGGGACCACACTTGACTGGCGTACCCTAGGAGGGGGCGAACAAAGGTAATATAGACAGACCTGGTCACGTATGGGTTGGTGAACTCTTTGGACCACCGTTTTACAAAACCTAGTACGGAGTTGGCTCTAAGGATTATCCCATCCACGGAAGTTGAGCTCCCTATCACACAAAATGCCGAGGCCGCGAAGAGACTGAACGGAGGAGATAGGTTGTTTGTGGAGAAGGTAGAGTCCAATAGGAGATTGATGCCGCTTATGTGAAAAGGTCATGGATCGGCATTTGGGTATATTAAGTTCCAGACAATTTTTGAGGCACCAGATCGAAAAACTATCGAGGTCTTGTTGAAGAAGGAAGGAGTCATGGGGAGAGGAAATGGTTTTGAAAAATTTGGTATCGTCGGCGTAAAGGGAGACGGACGAGTGTTTGATGATCCTATCGAGATCATTTATGGTTAATATAAAAAGAAGGGGACCAAGATGGCTGTCTTGTGGGACTCCAGAGGTGGCCAAAAATGGAGCAGAGTAGGCTGACCTAAAAGGAACCGTTTTCCAGGTAAGAGGATATCCATTTTAACAGTATGGGTTCAAAATCGATTGCAGATAATTTGAAGAGTATTCATCGATGAGAGATTTTATCGAAGGCCTTGCTAAAATTGGTTGCAACTACATCGACTTCGTTGCCATTCTCTAGGGCAGAGAGGGCAAAGGATACGAATTCAACGAGATTTGTGGTGGTTGACCTACCCTTCAGGAAGCCATGTTGTCTAGGGGAAATAAGTGATTTGCATTGGAAGCTTAGAGCCTCATACAAAATGCTTTCGAAGAGTTTGGGTATATGGGAGACTTTGGAGATTGGGCGATAGTTTGTTATTTCGTTCTTTGATCCTTTTTTGTGGATCAGGGTTATGAAGGAGGTTTTCCAAGCCTGAAAAAATTCTCCTTGTGACAGGGATAGACGAAAGAGATTAGAAAGGGCAAGGGAAAGAGAGGAAGAACAGTTTTTAAGTTGGTATAGCTTATATTCGATATAAGACGGGTCCATGGTGTGAGAGAGCAGTGGGCCATTGGGGAGGTAATTAAAATAGAATGGATCTGGTACAAAGGAGTCGTTAATGAAGTGAGTGGATAGGTTTATGACTTGTTGTTGAAAGAGAGGGAAGCAGGATAGCCATCGGACTTTCTTTTGTAGTTAACAAATTGGAAAAAGGACTTAGGGCCCTTCATAAGGTTGATATTGTTAAGGTAGCGCTAGTAAAATGAATCGTAAAGTTCGGTGACATGAAGATAAGCGCGAAGATAGTTGGAATAGTCCGAAAAGGATCTGCTGTGAAGGAAAACAGCCCATAACTTGTTTCTCTTATTACGTAAGGAACGAAGCTTGCATTTATACCAAGGAGGACTAGTAGATAATGTTTTAAGGTGGGCAAACGGAACGTAAAGGGAAAAAGAAATAAATATTTCTGTATAGAAAATGGATCCCTATCCATCTGCTGAGATAGTCACTGATTTTGTTATCATCTGATGGAGTCCACTGTCGCTGAGGTAGACTAAAGTCGCCGAAAATAAGGATATCGTCAATAGAGTCAGGCAGGTCAATTAACTGATCGATCGCATCGATAGCAAGTTGGTAGGACTCAATAGGTTGAGCTAGAAGGACGTAGCAACATATAACGTAAAGGGACTTGAAGGGGAGTGATATTTTTATTGCGACAAAGTCGACTTTAGAGGATGAAGAAATGGTAATGGGAGAAGAGTTAAGGCTGTTGTGGATCGCCAGTAGGACGACTCGACAGGGGGAATCATCATTTGGCCGGGTAGGATCGTCGTCGCGAAAAACATTAAAAATAGGGAGGAACAATTCCTGGTTCTTTACGTCGGGAACCGGTATGGAGCCTAGACCACCGTATGCTACCAGTCACCACTGAGAAGGAGCCCTTGGTATGACGATGTGTCTTGGAACGAAAAAAGGTGAGAAAAAATGCACACCAATAAGCGCTGCAGCGTAAAACAGCAACAGCGAGGAAAGAGTATCAAGCCAGAGGGAGAACATCGAAGAGTCTCGCGATAGAAACAATATCCGGAGGTTTTTCAGTAAATCTCAACAGCTGCCTTCAAGCCTAGAATGCAGGCCCTTCAAAACATTAGTCACCGAAGCAGATATGTCTTAGCAGAATTTCCAGCACCTAGGGCGATTGATAGGGCAAGAAGGGAACCAGCTTCCAGTCAATATACGAGTAGATGCCATCCGTTCTTTCAGCATAGAAGAAGAACCATCAAAAAGTTGATGAACAACAAGAGGATATTTTTGTAAGGTACATGCGCTAAATTGGGTGAATGAAAGTATGCCTGATGACTGGGCTGTCAGCTCTAAGTTCACCATCTTCAAGAAGGGCGATCTTATGTCTTATAAGAACTCCCGAGCAATATCTCTGCTTAAGGTCGCATATAAAATCGAATCCAATAGATTGTGAGATCATTCCAAGCCCTTCTGCAACGCACGGTCGATTAAAGTTTCACACTAAAGCAAGTCCTGGAAAATACCAACGAATTTCAAGTCAAGCCTCGTCATCTCTTCATCGACTTCGAAGCCACATATGAAAGCATTCCTCATCCTGGACTCTGAAAGGCGATGGCAAACTGAACCAGATGGGCCGCATAATTCCGGAAAACAGACAGCGCAAATTTGTAAACGGCTTCACTTAGCTACTTCCAAAGTGTACCGTATTTCGACAAGGAGGTGCACTGTCATGTGGTTTTTTCAATCTAATTATGGAAGCGATTGCGCACAGGACCTCTGTTACAGCAGAAGGCACTATCTTGACCAAATCTGTACAGCTGCAAGGATACGCAAACGACATCGATGTCATCAGATGCTCCCAGCGCACTTTCACGGAGGTTTTTAAGGCAATTGAAGAGAGGCGAAACGAGTTTCAGTGAATGAGGATAAAACCCAGTACATGTCGTCAACAAGCAAAGAAGTATTTTTCCAACGTCACCGTTGACACTGTATGATAACTTCGAAGTGGTTAAGGAGTCTACCTAACTCAAAGTAAACATAAACTTCACGAATCACAGTGAAGCAAACGGGTTCAAAACTACTAACTCGGAAGACGAAGTTTGCTACAAACCAGTAATCCTACCAGTTCTGCTATATGGAGCCGAATGCTGGACGAGAAGCAAGAAAGCCGAGCAGATATTGGACACTTTCGAGAGAAATTCTTCGTCGAACATTTGGTCCGGAATGCAGGGAGGATCAATGGAGGAAAAGATACAAGCACAAACTTTAAGAGCTGTATCAAGATGTAGGTGTAATCGCGGAACCCAACAGACTACACTGACTCAAGTGGTACGCACAATAGCGCTCCAGCAAGGAGGATCGAGCTATCGCAGATGTCAGAGCGCTTGGTCTGGATAACTAGAAAAAGCGTGCCCGAAATCGAAAAGAGTGAAAGGCTGTAGTATCTCAGTCAACATACTTCACGGGTTGGGAATCCATTAAGTAAGTAAGTAAGACTTTGCGAAGTTGAGATGCCTTCGAAGTATCCAGCCACCAAATGCCACATTCATCGATGTCTTTAAGAGAGTTATGTATAAGACCCTGGGTAAGCAGTATGATCAAACACCCTATTTGTGCCACGTAAATATATTCTTGCTGCAGCTTAATCAACGAGCAGCTCTTATGAAGACTGTTGAAGTGAAGACCTGAAGATACTAATGCCTGCGGCGTGCTACATCTCCGGTAAAAGCCATTTGAACGAGCGCCAAACGTTTGCCTAACTCAATTACTTACATAGATGGCGATACAGAACGTCTCTAAGGCTTAATGTGAACTTCTGCCATGAATGTCTTAATTTTACGGGATGCCCATACATCCATGGAGTCCAGGATATAAACTCCTTTCCAGAACTTACCGTGTTTCAGTAACACCAAGTCGGAACCTGTGTTGCGGCCATAAGCTCCATTCTTTGTATAAGTCGAGGTCGACCCAAAACCTCTTCCAACTCGTGGAAAACCCTTCATGCAACTTTAGGTTTAAGCCACGGCCACCATGACGCTACACTAGGGAGCCTACCTCTTTCAAGTCAGGACCGGATCGACTTTTAAGACTTCATGGGACTACCGGTAGTTCTACCACCCAAGAGGACCTTATGACCAGCCGCTTGTAATTGGTCAAATCGTAGCAATCTCCAGTGGCGTTGATAAGACCAGTATTGCTCTATCCCCATTTATTAGTAGACCACGGAATTGATGTGCGTAGCCTTGATAATTGGACGGGACCCTAGTTGGTAATACAGATGTCACGAGTATTCTACGTTGGTATCTGGCGTGAAGGCTCAACCCTACGGTACGTCTTTGTACGAGATTTTGCGTTGATCAGCGCCCATAGGGTAGTGCAAGCCGTGTGTAAGGTACGAACTCCCACTTTACTGAAGTGATACCTCGGTCATTGCATCCAGTTGCAGTGCAACTCCACATCCAACAGACCGATGAGACATATGGTGAACCATGAGATGTCCGACCTCCAGTCCGTCTTACCCTCCTCGCGATTTTGGGTATAACCTACAGCCACCACGATACTCTCACAAGGGGGGTCAACTCTTAGGTGGAACTGGAACTAATATTCCAGGAGCCCCAGACCTCCCGTGGTACTAGAATATTGCTTCCGATCGAGCTTGTGGTCACTTCCAGTTAGGCACCTTACAGCTCAGGACTGGCGGCCATAAATGGCCACTCGCTAACTGCCTATTCCTTCTTCTATTAAACAGTTCCCTTGCAAAGCTACGTGTTCTTTCCGACCGTAATGTGTCAGCGAACACTCCACTGATGTCATGGGCCTCACTATCCTCACCATAGCCTGCAAAACCCAACATCTGAATAACTGGGACACTCGCACAGAACATACAACAAATCCTCAGAAAAATCTCCACATGAGGAACTCGCATCATCTCTAAGGTCTCTCTTACATAAAAATGCATTTAAGGAGCCATCTTCGGTCAACAAGAAGCCCAGGCTAAGGATATAACTCCATTCAAGAAACACACTTATGCTCAGCATATCCCTACCGAAACTATAGGTAACCCTACCCTAGATTGCCATCTAGATACGACGCATAAGTTAAGAAATGCTTTACGCTTCCTCACCGATAAGCCATCCACTTCTCCCGAACAAACCCAATCACACTCATTCAAAGGGGAATCTTTCTTAATCCTGAAAGCAATAACGCGACGTATCACTTCCCGATCAAGAGGCGGCTCTCGCCACAGCACTTGCATTGCCTCTGTGGAGACAGTGCATGCGGCACACAAAATTAGACAGAGGCCGTCTACAGACATACGAGTAACCGCAGTAATCGTAGCAATCCATCGTGATTGATCTGAAATGAATAGCATGCCTGTTAAAGCCCCAATCAGGCCGCAGGATGCGCCTAGCTGGCCTACAGCACACAACAATCGTTCTCTAATTTATACAAGATGAGGCATGAAATTCGTGCTCTCAACCTCCATTATGCCTGGATAGCTGACCTCAGTCATACATTTAATGTGAACGGCATTCATACGTCTCACGGAAGGCCTTCCTATTTTGAATTCTCCCTTAAGCAACATTGAAGCCGTATTCTTCCGAGACACACTCACACCCACACTTTCTCCCCATTCAGCAACGACTAAAAGAGCTCTGTCTCCTAATTTTTCCACTACAGCCATAGACTGATCTTCTAGGATAGGAAGCAGATCATCTGCATACGCGTAACATCCGCAAAGCTCGTTCATCACGTTCTACGTTCAAGCACACACTCTCGTATTCATTAACCACACTCGCTCGCTTACCAGAAAAACAGCTTCCCAAAAGCGCAACCTGCCGGCAGCCCAATTCATGGAGCCTGTTTAGCATATTCTACCAGTTTATCGAAGGTACCTTCAAAGTCTAGAGAATCACTTAGGTGCTGCTGGTTTGGACTCTGTCTTGCAAGACAGACCATGCATCCTCAACACTCCTGCCCTTTCACAACTTCGTGTGTGGAATTGAAAGTGGAGCTGAACTATGTTAGGTCTACCCCGGACTATGGTATATCACCTTCAGGGCCTTACGGAGCATGGTCATGATTGAGGTCCGATTCCACTTATCTACACCGCCATTGATGAGGTGACCTCCACTGCATTGTCCCTTTTCGTTGGTGTAGAAAACTTTCCGGCCCGGGACGCTGATGTCCCTACGTTCTAGTTGACCTATATATCTAAGCCGAGTTATCCAAGCTTTTCTGAAGAGATCGGCATCTCGCTGTTGAAACATCTCCTCCATTCTCCATTGATGCAAACGGGACCGAAAATTGTCCGAAGTGTCAAAGTCTTTGCGACGCAAAGCAGGACGGCATAATCAGTGAATTGCTCTTTAAGCCCTAAGAAGCAGCTATTAGCATGAGTGATTCCTTACAAGAATCCGAGGTAGATGAAGTCTAAGACCTGAAAGTTGTAGCTGTCTGTCGTGATAGAGCATACTTTGTTTTCCCGTCGCTGATCGCTTAACCCATCTTTGGAGCTTCTGCTTCAGTAGTCACAAATGCTCCACTAACAGCTCGCTGTGTTCTTCCCATTAAGTCAATGTCGTCTGCGTATGTGAGTAACTGAACAGACCCTTTGGAAAGATCGTGACTTGTGAGCTTCACACAACTATTTCAAGAACATTCTCTGGCAGTAAAAATCTTAGTTTTGCCATTGCCGACTTTGACAGAGCAACGAATGAGCTTGACAGGTATGCCAAAACTAGACATGGATTTGTATAGTTCGTCTCTATAGAAGCTGTCATATAGGCTTTGAAATATCAATGAAGAGGTAGTGCTTACCGACTTGGAACTCTTGTATTTTTTCCAAGATCTGCCAGATTCTTGGTAGATGGAGGACTTGTCAGACTAACACACACACAGAAAGAGGCCGATCATACTTCTAACGTAGGGTCTTAGGAGTTCACAGGGGGAGACTTATTGCCCTGTGGTTGGCGCAATTCAGGGGATCTCCTTCCGTTAGGATCGGTCAAACAATAATGGGGTTCCATTGGTCGGGCATACTTTCGTTGACCCACATTTCAGAGATAAGTTGATGTTTCTAATAGTCATCTGCTGCCTTAAACAGCTCGACAGTTAAGCCACCGCTTCAGTAGCTTTGTAAGACCTCAGCATTGAAATGGCTCGGTTGAACGGAAATATTGTCTGTCTTGGGCCAGGTTCAATGACTCTGCTATGAGATTTGCTTTTCCATCTTTGGTTTTGGGATGCACGTTTTAGGTTTTCGTACAACTTTCCAACTTCATCCTTCTGGTAGCACCTCTGTAAGGTCTCGATCATGTCCTTTTCCTGCTCTTTCTTTCGTTCTTCTGCGGTCGGTTAAGGGTCCAAAAATTCCACGTTCAACGGTTCGTCATCCGTGGTTCTTCGTTATTATTTTGTTGCTTACTGTGGTGGTCGTCAATAGAATCATCCATATGCAGGCCCGTTTAGCACTGCACAGCAATCGTGACGGCACTACACCGGACACGGGCAACCAAAATCTGCAATACGTGTTCAAGGACACTTACCACTTAGAGATCCTAACTAGACGTTCCACATTCTTCAAATGACTTGAGCTTAGAATACCTATACAGAAGTAGCTCGTATGCGGTTACCGCAAAGTAAACTATCTGACGCCACAATCGTTTCCATCCAGAGAACTTTTGGTGGACCTGTTGCAACCATTGCCATAGCTTAAGTCGATTACGGGGAATCTCGCTGAGATTTGGCTCGGGTGCTGGGTAGAAACAAGAAAATGACCTGGCGTTAATGCTAGGATGTCGTCTGGGTCATCGTGCACGGGTGTGAGTGGACGCGAATTTAGGCATACTAGATACGCACCGCCAAGGTCTGCAACTGACTATATCATAGAGTTTGGGCTCCAACTAGGCACACTAGATGACGTTTAGCTGCTTTCACCGGAAGCTTGATGAGGAGCGCTGGGTGTGATAAAATACCAATTCGTCCCCATGTTGGCCGGTGTTTATTAATTTGCATCACTGGTCCAAGTACCTAAGTCTTCTTTAAGCATGCGGTTTGTCCTAACAATGGCCCGCGCCGACCGATAAATCTCGTAAAGGTCGCTAGAAATGCCTGGGAAGTAGGATCGTCCACGACCTCTATATGTACAGCCTTCGTAACCATACAAATAATAGCCAGATAGGTCTTGATGGTTAACCGGGACCGTTTTGCTCCAGCGCACAGAAAGAATGGGCCGCAGAAAAAAAACATCTGACGCACTGAAGGGACGAGCACCAGTTACCCTTTGCCTTGGTAACGTGGCCATTTGTTGCGAAAGAATAGCAACACGATGACGTCGGCAAATGGTACAGTTGTGCAGAAATGTTCGTACAGCCTGTCTAGCATGCATCCAGTATCGATGGCGAAGGGTCTGTAGCATTATCTGTGTGCCGCCGTGAGCGTTGCTTCATGCGTCTGCAGAATGAGTAGCCAACTTAGAGCCCCAGACTTTGGCATGATAATTGGAAAACGGTAGCCATGGGGGGACAGGTGCATTTTTAATTCGACCACCTACTCGAAGAATATCTTTGTCATCGAAGAATGGGTTAAGTGAGAGTAGTCGGCTCGAGTTCGTTAGCAAAGCAATTACCTTGTTCCAAGCGAATTAGAATTTCCAGAGCGTCATCCAGCTCTTCCGGGCCAATTACCAATCTTCGCAGGAGTTGCCGGCGTCCAGCGTCTGATAGGCGCTACGGTTCGTAGAAGACGAGGAAGAGAACTGAAACGTTCAATCAGTGGAATGGTTTCCCTATCTCGCCTTCGCGTGGTAAGTTCGGGGGCAACTGTAGCCACAACTGCACTCAAAGACCCCGTTTCTTCGTTTCGCACTGTAAAAATTTCGTCTTCGCTGAGTATGGTGTTGTGTTGTGAAGTGAGTGGTTCATCCATCGACCACTCCGGTCCATGCAACCATAAGCGATGTTTTAAAAGTGCATCTGTCCCGACGCCTCGACTGGGGCAATCCACCGGATTCTGAGCCGACCGAATATGGTGCCATCGGTCGGGAGATGTAGAGATGTAAGTTCTTGTATCTGTCCAACTCGGTTTGAATCGTATGATTTAAGTGTTCCAGGAGCATAATGCTGGGATCCGACCACAAATAATGCGGTGTATTCTGCAGTCCAAATGCGATGCGAAAATTCTGTAGCGCCACAGTGAACAAGTGCGCAGCGCATAACCCCAATCGAGTGCAGTTACCTTGATGCGAGCAATCAGAAGCGAAACGAGCGGTGGTCCCTTCGGACGAGTTGTTCTCATCGCAAAAACCGTGGATTGTTGTTATTTCCAAATCTGTCATGCCCAGTCACCTGGGCACTCGAAAATGGTGTACTGCGTGGAGACCATTCCGAAATGTAAGCCATTATTCAGACAATTCCGTGGGTAGGGGGGCATCCCAAGTGATACCCGCAGCCCAAAGACTCTTGATGAAGATCTTGCCCCTTGTAATGACTGGTGCGAGCAGACATTTTGGATCAAACTACTGTGCAATTTGACTAAGAACTCGCCTCTTCGTATGAGATTTGGCAGGTTGAACGAGATTTAGGCGGAAGAGCAATTCGCCGCTCCCTGGATCCCACTTTAATCCAAGCACCCAAGCTGTCGCAGGATCGATGACATATTCAACCGCTGGTTGCATATTATCCTTGATATTACGAATGGCCTGAAGACTATTGGAACTCCACTTCGGAAGTGGACTGCTTCATAAATGGAATCATAAAAAGGCCTCAAAATCGCGTCTCGCGTTGCTAAAGCCTGATTGCAGTCATCCACTTCACCTTAATTGTCGAGGGCACTTTGTGGACACTGCGTGATAGAGAATGAAATACCAGCTGAGATGGTCTCCAGGTTGCCCAACATATTCCATATAACCAAGGGCGGAATATTCACGCATGAAGGTTACCTAGCTCTCTCACAAATCATCATTCCCAGCCAGTCGACGTTCGAGGCAGTGTACTTCGATAGGAATCTCCATGCTTGTTGACGTCAGTACGACATACCTGCCATCTCTGGTACAAGAGTGTGTTGCTGAAAATATCCGTTCACACTCGCCATCATCATATGTAACTTCATCTCCAGGAACGTCTTCGAACTGCCAAGAGTTTCGTACCAGTTTCTCCAAAGTCGATACAACCTCGAACACTTGAGCACCGAGACTACAAATAAGGCGTGCTGATATGTGTGCACTCGAAGCCGGATTAAAAACTACCCATCCAAATTGGGTTCGTTGAGCAAGCGGTTCATCTTGGTTCCCACTGATGATGTTACCTGTGACGATCAGCCCCTAGAAGTGCATCTATTCCACCAGGTGTACCAAAACTCGGATCGGCCAGTTGAAGCCCATCTAAATGCGTCCATCGAGTCACATCGACGTGCACAGCGGGGGTTATCGACGTGATCGATGAGATTACCAATGCATGGATGCGTTAACTGCATTGAGTTCAAAGAAAACGCTTCCCTTTGTACGAGTTTGAGCCAATGCAGCAATTCCTTCAACTTCCAGCTCACAGTTAGTTCTGAGAAGATTCAAACAGTAAGCTACTCGATCTGAACCTGCGATCCAGGATCGTAAAGTACACAGACGAGGCGTCCGCATATGCGCGCGCAATAGCAAGCAACACCGTACGATCTCCTCGAGTCAGGCAAGTTATCAAAGATGGCTGTGCCAATTTGGCATCAGCTTTTGAAAGGTTTCCCGATTGCGAAGCTGACGTTATAGGCGCTGAAGTTCCACGACAAAAGAGTGTATGGTGCTTCCGACCACAATGTCGACACCCACCTGAAGCGCACTACTTGAGGCAGATGAAACACAAGCCAAAATGTTTCAATGCATCGAAGCGCTGTTCTGGTTTCATGTTGATAAGGGATTGGCACCGCGAAACTCTAAGAGGACCTTGGCAATGGCAGCACTTCGCATGGTCCGCTATAACCAAACAAGATTTCACATTCTGATTGCGGTGCTGTGTCCTGTTCGAAGATGATTCCGGACGCTGTGGAAAGACTATGAGCCCTCTTTTGCAGAAACCGTAGAAGTTCCTTTAATGTCGGAATTTTGTTCGAATCCGAACACATGCACCATTCTCGTCGTGTGCTGGTAGACAGCTTGGACACAATTATTGGTGCAGCTATTGAGTCCCACTGGTCGACTGGTATCTGCATAACCTTCAGTGCATGAAGCGATTCTTGGACCGTATCGACAACTGTTAGCAGAGCCTTTGCTGTCTCACTTCGCCTACCGCCGAAATTCAATTCAACGAAAAACCAATTTGACAGCTCCGTCTGACAGCAGGTGTCAGTTATAAAATTGGACAATGGGGTGTTGCCCCAATAGGTTTTCAACCTATTTTCTCAAGATCCGGCGATGACGGATAGGTTAGCTTTCCCTCCACAAAAAAGGTTAAGTGGCAGTCGGTCTATGGCATAGGTCTAGATCAAACAGGAACACATCCGACACGTACTATTTTTACGAGAGGTTAGATCTTTGAAGCACCAAATAAAGTTCACGCTGTATACAGTGAGTATCTTGGTGACTAGTTAGAATAAGACACTGTCCTAGTCTACACTAGGGGCCACCATTTATTGGCTTAATACAAGCTTAATCTAACTTAAAAAGTAATAGAAAGGCTTAAGAGCTAGGGACCAAGGAAGTGATGGAGGAGATCTTGTTTGAGACGGGGAGAGCTCAGGTGGAAATCGAAAAGGGAGAGGTTTGAGTTGACCTTTCGGAGCATTCGGGAGATTGGTTAGTTGGAGCCATAAGAGGTGCGGTGGATCGGTAGATAGAAGAGTCGAGGACAACGTAGACTGCGTAGATTGGTTGGTATTGAAGGAAATGGAACCTGAGAGACGTCGATGAATGACAAGAATGTCAGCAGTATTCCTACGTTCTTCTAACGAACTCATATTTAGAAGTTTGAGGCGGTCCTGATAGGGAGGTAGGAATAAAGGGTCATTCCAGGGCAGTCCACGGAGAGAAAATCAGAGGAATCGCCGTTGAATACCCTCGTTTCGGGAGACATGAACTCGGTGACCAAGCTTGACTGGCATACTCAAGCAGGGGGCGAACAAAGGTAATATAGACAGATCTGGTTGCATACGGGTTGGAAAATTCCTTGGACCACCGTTTAATAAAGCCAAGTGATGAGTTGGCTTTGAGGATCATCTTATCGATAAGCGAACGGAAATTAAGCTCACAGTCTAATAATGTGCCAAGGTCTTGAAAAGACTGGACCAGGGGAATGGAGAAAATAAAGTCGAGGAGGAGACGGGTTGCATTTACGTGAGAAGGTTATAGATTGACATTTGGCATATTAAGTTCTAGGCAGTTTTTGGGGCACTAGATTGAAAACCGATCAAGGTCTTCTTGAAGAAGGGCAGAGTCCTGGGGAGAGGAAATAGATCTAAAAAATTTTGTGTCGTCAGCGTAAAGGGAGAGGGAGGAGTGCTTAATGACACTCTCAACATCGTTGATAGTAAGAATGAAGAGAAGAGGGCCAAGATGACTGCCTTGTGGAACTCCAGATGAGGCCAGGAATGGAACAGAAAGGGCGGATCTAAACCGAACCGAACTATAATATCGGTTTACCAGGTAAGAAGAAATCCATTTTAATTAGAGAGACTCAAAGCCGAGAGCAGATAATTTGAAGAGGATAAATTGATGCGATATCTTATCAAATGCTTTAGTGAAATCAGTTGCGATAACATCGATTTCTTTGCCATTTTCTAACTCTGAGAGTGCAAAAGACACGAATTCAACTAGATTTGTGGTAGTTGACCTCCCTTTTAGAAAACCATGTTGTCGGGGTGAAATAAAAGGCTTGCATTTGAAGCTTAAGGTTTCGTATAAAATGCTTTCAAAGAGTTTGAGTTTATGAGAGAGTTTCGCAATGGGACGTGTTCGTGTTTAGATCCCTTTTTGTGTATCGGGATTATAAAAGAGGTCTTCCAAATCTGGGGAAATTCTCCCTGTGTAAGGGATAGACGAAAAAGGTGGGAAAGGGGTAGAGACAGGTTGGAAGAGCATTTCTTAAGAAACACGGCGGGGAGTCCGTCTGGGCCAGGTACAAATTCATCCTTAAGATTTAGTAACTTTTCTTCAATAACTGCAGGATCGAAATTTTGAGTGAGAAAGGGACCAATGGAGAAATTTGGTAGATCATTGAAGTAAGAGGGATCTGGTATGAAGGCAAATGATCGTTTGAAAAATGTGGCAAAAAAGTTGGCGATAGTAGGAGGATCACTTGAAGATTTGGTTTCGAAAGCGAGGGAGGAAGACAAACCATTGACAAATTGAAAAAAGGATTTGGGGTCATTTATGAGATTGGTTTGCGCACTATTCAGGTAGCGCTGATAGAGAGAGTTACAGAGTTCAATGAAATGAAGATATGTACCTAGATACATTGAATAGTCGGAAGAAGAGTGGGTGCGAAAGAATACCGCCCATAACTTGTTTCTTTTGTTTCGTAGAGAGCGAAGTCTACGATTATACCAAGGAGGGGATGTAGAAGAAGTTTTATGGCGATAGTGAGATGGATTTGAATATTTCTCTGTAAAAAGTGGAGAGGGCATCAACCAGAGATGGATTGGTAAACTCAAAAGAAGCCCTGCTTAGATAGATATTGATTTTACGTAAATTAGCTTTGTGAAAAATAGTTGAAAGAGATAGGGGACAACACGATACTGAGGATTTGATGGGATCAGTTGTGAAGATTAGGTCTAATTGCCTTTCCACATAGTTGGAAGCGCCATTGACTTGGCATAGACTAGGGTCTGTTAGCCGATCTAAGAAGAGGCATTCCTTGGTAGAAATGGGATTGGAAGCGATGAGAAACGATAGGTCTTCATATGATATCATCAAGCGAGTCTGATAAGTCGATCAAATTGTTAATTGCGGCAATAGCAAGTTGGTAGGATTCGATAGGTTGCGCCGGAAGAATGTAACAACGTATAACATACAAGCATCTACGAGTAAGTGTTGTTTTAACCGACGCAAGTCGTGCTTAGGCGAGATGAAGTTGCAACGAGAGAGGAGTCTAAGCTTTTGTGAATAGCCAGTAGGACACCTCGACAATGTGCGATCAACTTCCCGAGAAGATGGTTTTTTACGTTGGGGATAAGATTAGTTTCGGTCAGAGCGTAGATATCAAATGGGGAACATGAGATTGGCGGAAAACGGCGTGGGTTTTAAAACGCAAAGTTACGATATCATCTTACAAACACAATACATTACATTGACATTTCAGGAAATTTAAATAAAAAAACAGTGAGTCTGCTGTCTGCTTTCAACCCCAAAGGACGTGTTTTTATTTAGTTCATGTTTGCAGAGTTTCTTTTCGCAAGAAGCAGAAAGAGAGCAAGGTGAGGATTGGTATCGACAAGCATTGTCCAATTTCAAACGCGCTGCCAAGAAATTTGCAGTTATATCGCAACCGCATTGTATTCGTGACACAAAACCGCAATCACGTGCTGACATAAAACTGCCAACCATACCCCTTCCGCATTTATCTGGCGATCCCAAAGATTTGCGACCATTTAGCGATGTTTTCGAGTCGATGATTCATTATGAACCATCACTTAATGGATCGCAGAAATTTCACTACTTGCGTTGCAGTTTGCATTGTGAAGCACTTCATGTTGTTAAGGGATTTCCTTTAGCCGACCAGAACTACGAAGAAGCATGGACACTCTTAAAAAATCGCTACAACATCCAGCGCATCATTATTGACTCGCATTTTAACGCACTATTCGGATTAAAGAAAGTGAACAGTGAATCATCGGCAGCTCTAAAAGGACTTCTGAACGCCAATCAAGAGCATTATCAAAGCCTCAAAGCATTTGGCAAGCCTGTTACAAACTGGAACGATTGGCTGGTTCATTTAACGGTAAGCAAACTTGATTCTGAAACCCACAGGCAATGGGAACTATTTCAAACAAGTGACGACGTTCCCACTTTCGAAACCCTAATCTCATTTATCGAAACCAGATGCCGTTCTTTAGACGCGATAAATTCACATCAAGCAGTTTCTATTGTTAAATCTCACCAGCAATCAAGAAATAAACCGAAGTCCACCTCAGGTTCACTACACACCGTAGCTCCTTCTGACGTGTCGTTAATACCAAAACCACAAAACGACAAATGTGTCTTCTGTTCTTCAAAGCACAAGATATACGAGTATGTACAGCTGCGACAATTTTCGTTCTCTTGAAATTTCCAAAAGAGCTGCTGCCGTCCAAGGCCAACATTTGTGCAAAAACTGCCTAGCAGCCGGACATGATCATCAACAAATGCCGCAGTACAAATACATGTCGTGTCTGCCAAGCACGTCATCACACTCTTCTACATTTTGGAAGCTACAACAAACGTGCAAGGCCCAAGCTCAAGCACCCAGTTTCTACAGTCACACCAAGTGCTACTCGGCACCACTATAGTAAAGGTCGTCGATCATTCCGAAAGATACCAACCGGCCAGGCTCCTATTCGACAACGGAGCGCATCTTTCCTTCATCAGTGAAAGGTTTGTACAAAAACTTCAACTAAAAAGATCTCCGTTTTCAGCAACGATTGAAGGAATAGGCGGCACTACAGCTGGAAACTCCAAAGGCGAAGTTGAGCTAACTTTGTCCATGTTCGACCACACCTTCATCACCACAATCCGTGCCAACATTTTGCAGAAAATTACAAGCGATTTGCCATCATCAAAACTCACCCAAATCGTCTGGCCGCATATCACTCGTCTGAAATTAGCAGATCCCCAATTTCACACACCAGCTGCTGTCGACATATTGCTGGGATCGGATGAACTAGGACAATTTCTTCGCACTGGCTTGGTCATGGGCCCTGGGTTCTTTTTGGGAAAGTCATCGACACGAAGCCCACTTTTACGACTAATGCCGCCGTTTGTCTGTATACCGACAATTCACTGACAAAAGCAGTCTCCCGATTCTGGGAGATCGAATCCGTTCCTGAAGTGAAACACTTAACCTTTGAGGAACAGCTGTGCGAAAAGCATTTTGCAGACACGCACTACCGCAAAGAGGATGGCCGCTACGAAGTCAAACTACCGTTTAAGTCTGAGTGCCTACTTGGTGATTCTCGTCGCGCTGCCGTTCGTGCTCTTCTCCGAATGGAATCGCTTTTCGCAAAACATGAAAAACTCAGGACCCAGTACAAAGATTTCATCCATGAATTCGTACAACTAGGCCATATGGAAAAGGTAGAACATATTCCAGCAGCTGGAAAGCATTACTATATGCCACATAGAGCTGTCATCAAAGAAACCAGCACTACAAATAAGTTGAGAGTTGTTTTCAACGCTTCGTGCCGCACTACAACTGGCTTTTCCCTAAACGACTCTCAAATGATTGGCCCCCAACTTCAACCAGATCTTTTCCTAGCGCTAATTCGATTGCGATCCAATCGTTTTGCCATGAGCGCCGACATAGCAAAGATGTATCGTCAGGTTCGTATCGACGAAGAACACATTGATTATCAACGAATCGTCTGGCGTGACTCTCCCCACGATGATATCGCAGAATATAGAATTTTAACTGTCACCTACGGAGTTGCCTCGTCTTCTCATCTCGCAGTGAAGTGTGTCCAACAAACCGCACTAGACAAAGGTCAGGACTATCCTGCAGCAACAGAAGTCATTCTTCACGATTTCTACATGGATGACTTGTTCACCGGTTGTTTTGAGGAATCTGACCTGTGTCGACTGCAAGCTGAGGTTTCGACAATACTGAGTCGAGGTGGCTTTTGTCTTCGCAAATGGTCAACAAATTCTCCGCTCGTCATCAATGCGATTCCAGAAGACCAACGAGAAATTCTGCAGTCTTTGGATTTATCAGAGCCGGATAGCGTACGAATTCTGGGTCTTCAGTGGGAACGACTGCCTGGAATTTGCTGTTCAGGTTCATGATTTACACACCACAAACCTAACTAAACGTTTGTTTCTTTCAGAGGCATCAAAGTTATTTGATCCGCTGAGTCTGCTCTCTCCTAGTACAATCATCCCTAAGATGTTATTCCGACGTCTGTGGAAGCCTAAGGTGGACTGGGATGAAGTTGTGCCGGAATATGTTAAACGTCAATGGTTAAGCTGCAGGGACCACATCAAGAGCCTCGCAACAATCAAAGTGCCGAGGTGGATCGGTGTCGGGATCCCTAACACTATAGCAGATCTACATGGCTTTGCCGACGCTTCACAATCAGCATACGCCGCCTGTATCTGTCTGTCCACCTTCTAACGGCTGAAACAAGAGTCGCTCCATTGAAGCTTACGACGTTGTCTCTACCACGCTTGGAGCTTTGCGGTGCTGTCTTATTAGCACAACTGGTCAAACATACAAGACCTACGTTGGGAAAAAACATCCGAAACGTGTATGGATGGACGGACTCAAGTGTAGCCCTCGCATGGATAAGCAAACTTCCTGGAAAATGGGGTACCAGGAAAACTGGTTTCACGTACCATCCGCAGAAACCCAGCAGAATGTGCCACGCGCTGTGTACAACCGAATCATCTTGCTGATCACCCACTCTGGTGGAACGGCCCGCATTGGCTAAGTCAGCTAGAGTCTTCATGGCCTCCACAACGGATTTTCTCAACCAACATGGATCAACGCTCAGAAGCAGTCAATGTTACAAGTGTGCAGCAAGTACCACCTATTTGGGAGCTTGTCCATCAGTATTCATCTTTGCGGAAGTTGAAGCGTGTCACCGCATATGTCTTACGATTTCTCTACAACTCTCGACTAGCTGTTGCAATGCGCAAGAAAGTTTCTGCAACTTTCCGAGTTAGAAGAAGCATTCATCACATGGGTAAAGCTTACTCAGGCATCTTTCTTCGCAATGGACATTCAACACCTCAAGTCTAACCGGTCTTTGAGCTGCCACAGCAAGCTTTTGAATCTGTATCCATTCTTAGACCAGAAAGGTGTGCTCAGGGTGGGCGGAAGGCTATCCAATGCTGCGTTACTACCGGACAAGAAGTATCCTATTCTATTGCCAGTAACAGCAAGAATCACGACTCTCATTTGTGAAGACATCCATCGCATGAAACTTCACGCAGGTCCACAAGCTATGCAAGCAATGCTTCAGAACCGCTTTTGGGTCATTGGCTGTCGAAACCTACTACGAAAAATATGCAGATTGTGTGTTAAATGCCGCCGACACTCTCACATAATCCAACAACGGCTGGTGGGCGATTTGCCGAGGCCTCGTGTTGTAGCTTGCAGACCCTTCCAACGCAGCGGTGCGGATTTTGCGGGTCCAATACATCTACGTTTTTCCAGAGGTCGAGGTTCAAAAGCCGTGAAAGGATACTTTTCGATTTTTATTTGCATGGCAACAGGCGCAATGCATTTAGACCTAGCCAGTGATTTGTCGTCATCAACGTTTGTCGCTGTGTTCATTGTAAGGAGTTGTACAGCGACAATGGCTCCAATTTCGTTGGAGCTGAAAAGGAGCTTAACATTTTGCTATCCCAAGCCATCAAAGACGAAGCGTTAGCCAAATATCTTGCAGACGACGGCACGACTTGGCACTTCAATCCGCCAGCTTCTCCTCACATGGGCGGTTATTGGGAATCTGCTGTAAAACGTGTCAAATACCATCTGTGCCGCACGTTAGAAGATAATTTATTGACGTTTGAAGAGTATTCAACACTGTTGGCGGAAATAGAAGCTTGTGTCAATTCCCGACCTCTTTGCTCTATATCATCCGATGTAAACGACTTACTTGTTCTGACGCCAGGACATTTCCTGATTGGGGAGCCACTGAAAACGATTCCTGAGCCTGATATGACGGATTTTAAAGGAAGCCTTGCTAACAGATGGCATCTAATTTCCAGTTTGAGACAACATTTTTGGAGAAGATGGAGTTCGGAGTATCACGTCCAACTGCAACAGCGATCAAAATGGAACCGCTCCAGTTCCAACTTCAAGATGGGTGACTTAGTCATTATCAAAGATGAGAAGCTACCTATTGTCAAGATATCGCCACTACTGGACACACATGAAGAACCCATCAATAACTCATCATAAGCCAAAGGACTTTGGAACTTATTATCCATTTGTTCCAAGGTGGGCGGAATGTTACGATACCATCTCACAAACACAATACGAAAACGAACGACGAAAAAATTTATCGTGGTCAAGTCGACTGCGTTGGAGGTGTGAGACTCTTTTAGAGTGTACATAGTGACGAAGAGCGGCAAGATCGTCTGCAACTTTATGGGGGTGCGTATTGAAAATCCCGTGATACTTTGTATAAAGTTTCTTGAGACTGGTAACGTCGGTTAGGAGGCCTTCCTGCTGGATAGAAACCATGACGCTTGTTTTTGTTTTACCCTCGTAGCACACCGAGTCGGATTTATCGTGCAGATAAGCGAGATATAGACGTATATTCTCATGTATCTTTTTATCTCTAAGCTTAGAGAGCGCATGGCGACATTCGATGGTATCGCTAGTTTGCTGCGTTAATTTATGAGGGAGTGGTTAATGAGTTTGGTGTAGGGTTTAAAATGTGAGAACTGATGAAATTAGGATACTTAGCTCCAGTTCTAAGGTCGAAATTAGGGAAAGGCGTGTGCGTTAGGGATTGAGTGGTGAGAGTTTGAGTGGTGAAGTGGTAGAAGCTCTATCCAGGACTAGACCCCTTTCTTTCAGTCCTGTACTGTGAAATTGAATGCTCTGTGAATTCAAACTCACAAGGCGACTTATAGGCGACTTCAATGCTAGCATAAGTAGATCTGAACTCCACTTGTAACTGAAAGTGTTAACGACGGCAATGCCACCTTAATGCTGGTAAGGGTTGTCTGGTACTAGTTGTCTAGCATCTCCTTGGTATCCGCTTGGCCAAAACCTCATATGTAGGTCGATACATTGGTGAATTCCATCTCTCTGCATAACCTACATATGCACATCTAAGGCGTGATTCTCATTAAACGAAACCCAAACGTCAGACAACTGACTCGTAAACCAGGAAATCATAAACAAAAAACTCTTTTCTCCCAATGCCATTTCACATTTCTCATTTCCCAGCACCATCAGCCATCAGCCATCAGCCATCAGACATCACCATCATCATCTCGAACTCATCTCCGACTGCGCAAAAACAATCCAAGCCGACCAATAAAGTCGTCTGTCCGATAAAAAAGGAAAACGAAAAAAAAACAACAAAAAGGCAAACACATCCTCAGTGGCATGGTGTGGTGTTTCTCTGATTGCCATTGCCATTGACTGTGGTACATCATCCATTAACCAAAGATTGAGTTTAACTTTTACTTTATTGCAAAGCGTTTTGCCATGAGATACTTTATTCTCAGACTCGTTACTTCTTGTACTTGGGTACCGCGCCTCATCTCCGCACTCCCTTAACCTGATTTACTTTTATCCACCACTTCTGCAACCACACGGCCACTGTCATTGTATTATCAATAAATTAATCACTATGCAGCAATAATCGGATCCCATGGCAAGATCAAGAGGCAAAAAACAGAACAACCCAATAAAACAGACGCAAAGATGGTGAGACAGGGCACACAGAGGCACAGATAGACGGACTAGTGGAGGAGAAAACAGAAACAGAAACAGAAACAGAAAACCAAACAAATGGTGCAAAGTGCTCAATTCGCTCTAATAATTGATAACTACCGGGCGGATGAATTGTGTTGTGTTTGTCAATATTGATGTCATTATAGTTCGTGCTGGGATGTCATTGCGCAGAAGATTGTAAGCAACATCACAGATACAACAGAGAAACCATTGGATGTAGAATTTGTCCATATTTTGCGGCAGATGCCGTTTGAGTTTTCTATTTTCGCCAGGAAAGGTCTGTAGTTTGAGAACGATTTTCGCTACCAAAGCGGTCTTATGGGTTTTTTACAACACTGCACTGTCATTATTTGTTGCGTTTTGACAACAATTAACTCGCACAGTAAAGTGAAGTACGTTTCGGGGGGACGAAAAGTTGTGGTGCAATGGTTACGTGCGCTTATTTATCGCTTCGGTTAGCACACAGTGAAACTGGTAAAAGTGTTACACTTTGGTGTAGGCCTTCCCATGCTCCCCCCAGCCACAGTCACGATGCCGTTTTCCGCATCGAAATCAGGGAATATTGTCAGCTCTAATAAGTTTATTGACAGAAAAGTGATTTCGTTGATTGTCGCGGACTGAATGCAATTTTGCTTTCGGTGAGGGAAAACCAAAGAACAAAAGAGTTGAGCTGCGAACTGGGTTCGCAATTGGAATTTGATTTTGCGAAAGGTGGTGGTTCTGTCATAATATTCAGCACTTTCACGACAGATGAGTTGAAAAAGACATACATACACACATACAGATGAAAACATCAACAAAGTGGATAGATGTCTACACTCTAAGCCCAACTAACCTAGCCGAACTTGATGGTCAAATACGGCATCAACGAAGTAGATATGAAGCTGTTCGGGGAAAATGGCTTGTCTCCCTCTACATCATCCATGGCAAATAGGAGCCATCTCTGGCGGGTTTCGATGCTTCAGTTGTCGGAGAATATGTACCAGCTATCACAGTTCAGTTCAGTTCAGTTTATATGCATTTTTATTTATATCACTTATTTTACTCTTAAATGCTACACAAAAAAACGCTTAAAAATTAGCTTAATTAACTTAAAATAATCTTATTCTAACTTACTGGCCCCATGCGGGCACTCTAAGTTAAACCTAATACTTAAATTATGTCTTTCGACGTATCTTACATTACATGTTTATACTATGTCTATTTATTATAATTAAAACTAAGAAAACATTTTTTAAGAAAAACTTAGTATCATGACTTATTTTTTTTTTTAACTTATTATAAAACTTAAAACTAAAACTTGCAAACTACCTAAGAATAAATCTTAATCTACTTAACCTACTTACATCTAACAAAATTGTCCACTCTTATTAGCTTCGCCCTATTGTACAAGACCTCATTGCGTTAGAATTTTATGTACTCAGACTCTGGTGTTCTGTATAACCGAAGACAAGCCCTAAGGCAAGCCCTCTCAAACACCCGAATCTTTTCCAATAAACTTGCTCTCACGTTGAACCACACGGGACATCCAAATACAAGCATAGGCCGGATAAGGGCCATGTAGCAGATCACCTTCACCCTCGCATCGAGTTGGCTGTTATAAAACAGTCTCTTTGTAAGAGCAAAAGCACCTTTGGCCCTGGCCAGAGCAACATCTATATGTTTGTTAAAATACAGATATTGATCTAGCCAGATCCCAAGGTATCTGACTACATTTAAAAAGAATATACAGTAGTGGTTTACTAATGCCCAACCTGTCTAGCTTGAAGAAGAGTCCCTCTAACCATACGGTGCCCAAGGCCTTTTCCAAGTCAATCAGGCAGGCACCAGTGCACTATTTTTTGCCTTTGTTCCATTGGATATCGGAAACCAGTTTAGACGCAGCATGAATGATATCATGCCCCGCCTTGAAACCGAATTGATTATCCGGAACTATATGTTTGTCCTCAACCCACTTAGTCAGGACTCTATTGATTACCTTCTCGAAAACCTTACTGATGTTTGGAAGAAGACTAATCGAGCGGAGATTCGCCGGATTGGAAGTATCTTTATTCCTTTTGGGAATGGGATGTACCACCGCTGTTTTCCAATGCGCTGGATAATGGGCATTATTCATTGCATTATTAAACAGGGTGGTATAAATGTCCACCGCTTCTAGTGGGAGATGTCGAAGCACAATGTTCGGTATTTCATCGGTTCCCACTGACTTTTTACTTCTGAGTGACTCGAACATCGTTTGGAGCTCTTCCTTCGAAATGAACGGTGGTAATACCCTTTCGTTGGTGATGACATTATTTGCCATATTCTCGTCACTGAACTGGGTGAAACCCGAGCTCTCGAATCGCCAATTTACAATTTCATTTCGAAGGTAGAAATTGTGCACAAGGACTCGACTCTCCAGGTCGTGGTTCGGGCCAATGCTGCCATTCGCCTTGTACACTTCCTGGAAAGTCGCTCCTATAGCCTCTACCTTCTCCTGCGGATCCTCGACCACAAAGAAGTTATCTTCGTCAACTGCCTCATTTGGATCGATACCTGCTGCTACAAGTATTTGTTCGTTGTTCGTCGTTCGGGCGATTCTAAGACATGGAAGGTCGTCCTGATTATTTCTCCGAAATATTTTATTTATTTGCGGGAACATATTCGGGTTGCTGGTGTTTACAGCCCGAATTTTGTTGTTCCAATACAAACTTACAGAATTTTTGTAATTTTCTTTTATTAATGTTTGGAGGTTTTTAATCGACGACTTCAATGTCATGATCTCCGGGTTATGTCTGTCAGTGAACTGTCTGTACAAGGTTTTTAGTCTTGACAGCAGTCTACTTTTATGTCGGTGCAGTGCGTCAATGGTTGCGTTGCGGAATAAGTCTTCGTTATCAGTGTGTTGATACCGTGGTATCGTTTTGTCCATAGTTCGTTTGATTGTCTTGTCCATTAGTCTTAGATATCTGTCAATCTCCTCGTTTGACAGATTTCTATTGGACGGTGGGTAGAGCGAATTCGAGGAGAGTGATCTCGTCAGTAATCTTGAGAAGTATGTCCAACGCACTCTACTATAATTGTAGGAATACCTTTGAACAAACTCATCCAATTCCGCAGTTTCGTTGGGAACAGTTATTTCGCAGTCCCTTTCTTACAAAGATTGCAACACCTCCTCCTTGAATGGAATTGGGTCGGTTTCTTCGTAATATTTCATATCTTCTGTGCCTCATTTTGTGTCTTTTGGTAAGCTTAGTTTCGCTAACCAAAAGCACATCAGGGGCTTGGTCTTTAAGCAACTTAAACAGTGCGGCTCTTCGTTCGAACCTAATCAGTGAATTAACATTCACTGCAAGGACCTTCAGGGTTTGCTCCGCCATGTACGTACCCATTATGACTGGAGGTGCGTTAGGCCCGGCAGCAGCGCGTATATTTGATCTACTCGCTTAGCCTGTTCCTGTATTTGACGCTGAAGCTGAGCCATCTGCCCCTGAATAGAGAGCAAGATAGCCAGCATGTCAGGTACAGGTTCAGGTGCTCTAGGCGCTGGGGCCTGAGAAGCTACCTTTGCTTGTTGTACCGTAGTTCCCCTACCTGCCGCCATTTGGGCGTAGGTAACTTGGGGAGTAACGGCTGGTGTTTGTGCCTGCGCGAGTGGACGTTTAACTTCCACTTTCTGCTGCCGAGCCAGATTTAATCTTTTGATGTATTGGAATTTAGGACAACCCCGATAATTTGCGGTATGTCCCGTGTTCCTACATAAAGCACAAGAGAGTTGGCTTTTTTCCGACGCTCCGTCCTTACCTAGAGCGCATTCCTCTGACTTGTGGTTCTTTCCACACTTCACGCATCGAGGCTGCATTTCGCAGTTCGACGCGGCGTGCCCGAACCTTTGGCAGCGAACACATTGTAAAATGTTTTCGCTCCTCTTTAATTTTTCTCAGTGTACAACCTGTTAGTCTAGGACTTTTATACTCCTTAGACCATCTAGGTTGCTGTTGGGACTTAGCTGGACCAGGAAGAACGGTAGTTTCTGCTTCTCCCTTTTGGCTCTAGCCGTGACAAATGGCTTGACCCCCACGAATTTGAGCCCTTCGCACTCCTTCTCTTTCAGCAGTGCAAGGAGCTCCTCCGGATCAGTCGACGGTTCTAACCCCCTCAGCAGCATTGTCTGCAGCTTCTCCCCCCTCGGGGTGTAGGAGAAGAACTCCGTCGTTGAATCCATCAATAAATTTCTTACTTTGTGATAGCGCTCCACTGTGTTACAGTGGATCGCATGCCTATCTAATGATAATCTTTTTATAAAAAAATTGCTGCCTATGGCCGACTTACATAGTTCTATCGTCTCCTTGAGTTCCATCTTATAAGTATTTATAGGTGGAACCCTTACTTTTGAAGTATTTTTTTGTTGTTGTTGTTTTTGTTGCTGCTGCTGTTGTTGTTGTTGTTGCTGTTGTTGTGGTTGCTCTTGTTGTTGTTGCTGGTGGCTTTTAAATTTTTGTTGGTGTTGTTGTAGCACCTGCACTATTGTTTTTGTTTAATGTTGTTGGCTCTGCTTTTGAGCTAGCTGCGTCTGCTGTTGCTGTTGGGATTGCTGTTGGGATTGCTGTTGCTCTTCCCTCTTCCCTTAGCATTTGCTTGCCTTTTATGGCTAGTACTCTTTGTTGTAGCATTTTGATGCTACTACTGATTGACTCCATTTCTTCCTCTTCATCTTCTGATTCGGTTGACGCCAAGGAAGCGAAGCTGTTCTCTTTCAGATGTTCGTAAACATCTTGTGATGTTGTTTAACACTTTATTTTTTTTCTTTTAATTGAAGAAGAAAAAAAAACAAAAAAAAAAAAGATCTATTTAACCCGGAGTCGAACCCGCACCCGTTAACTGGTAATCGCGCACACTTCCACTGGGCTAATTATATTAGCCAATTGTCTTTTTCATTTTTTATTTTTAATTATTTTATTTTTAACTCGTGTCACTACTCAACCAAAAGTCCTAACACGTCTGCATTCGGCGGAGATCAATGAACGACTGTACTTTGGCCCAGTGTTATAACAGCTTCAACACATCAATTGTGCTTATATTACGTCCAAGTCATAACCATCGGGTATTGAACTATGTCCATTCGGACTGGACTTGGCGAACTTATAAGCGCAAGTGCTGACCAGCAGGCAAAAAGAGCAGCACTATAAACGGCACAGAGGATGTATTCCCCAAATGGCATCAACGGCGAAATAAAGCAAATAAAACCTTATCCGGGCTACTCCGATATATTTGAAGCTCAGGCCGGTAAGCATTTAAGAGACTAAGTCACTGTCTTCGAAAAGAGATGATGGATAAGCCCATAAGGAACCATCATATACCCGAACGAGTTATTGGCTTCGGTTTAACCGATTTCCCGACCATGGAAATGGCCGGGGTTGAGCCGTGGTAAAAAACACCCAAAGTTACGGAGCAACAACAATCCTCGGATACGGGCGGAACTCTTGCTGACAAATCCCTGCATAAGGACAACGAGCTTCGAATCTGTAAGTGGAATGTTAATAGTCCACTTGCAGCCGAACAATTAGCGGAGGCCATGAGCTGCTGCTACAAAGCAGATGGTACTGCTACCCAATGGCAGGATAAAAGGAGGACGAACAACTGTGACATTCACTACGGCGATTATTATCGACGGCAAAGCAGCACTTATTTGGATGCGGATTCGTTGTTAGAGGCAGACTTAGGCAGGAAAACTAGAGTTTCCGACATGTTAACGAGCGCCTCGTAGCAATCCATATTTAGATTAAATTTGGCAACATAACCTTATCTGCGCGCACGCCCCAACAGAGGAGAAAGATGACGACATCAAAGACAGCAGTGCCCTAGCTATGACATTCAAATTGTCCTCGGCGACTTTAATTAGGCCACCTTTGGTTGTACCGTCGAAAAGTATAGCCTGCACGATACCACCACCGATAGTGGGTCCAGGCTAATCGAGTTTTCGGCCGAGTGAAAAATTGTCGTATGATTCCCGAATCTCGATATTCATGATGGGACTTGGAGAATTCCTAATCAACCTACCGTCAACCAGATTAACCACAATAGGGTCGACGCAAGGCACTCCTCTAGTATTTTGGATATGCCAACGTTCCGAAGGGCTAGCATCGACTCGCACAAGGTAATGACCTTGTTGTAGCCAGGGTGCGGTTTCGGATATCGCGAACATGGTAAAGGCAAGCTAATACTGTGAGGGAGTTTGAGGTCTGACGCCAAATCCTTTTCCCGTCGAGTCTCTCTTAATCTCTTAAAAGGACCTATGCTGCCAGCGTCAAGTATCAAAGACCAGTGACAACATTGCCAGAAATTCATCACACACGATGCCTCTGATGGGCTGAGTTTCACTTGGCCACCACACCGAAACCGCTCGTTTGGCGACAGTGCCGGCTAGCACATGCAGTGTTTATCCTCCCAAAATTGGAGTACAATGACCGCATCTGATCAGGTGCCCCTATAGGCATACAAAGCGCCGCTACATGGAAGGACTAGAGTTGCTCACGAGCTCTACGAGCAGAAGAGGAGAGAGGAACAGCGGCTCCTCAAGGGGAAATGTAGAGATGCTACTCCTGGAATGAGATTCGTAAGTTTTACCAAGAGGTAAAAAACCTTCCCCCGGGCACAAACCCCGAACCGAAGCCTATAGAGACGAACCGGAGGCATAGTAATAGAGCCCCAATCGATTCTGAGAATTGGAATAGAGCATTGCTCTAAACTGCATAGCGGCGATGACAAACCAAATACCGCTATCAGGCAGAATGAACCTTTCAACCTGGACAATGTAGATCAAAAATTCCGTCAACCCGACCTGGACGAAGTGAAGATAGCCATATCTAAGTTACGTCCAACAAAGCTGCTTGAGTGGACGGCCTGACTCTCGAGCTCTTCAAAGCTGCAGGCGATGACTTAGTCAGAAGCACACACCAACTCATCTGTGAAATTTGGTCGGACGAAAGTATGCCCGATGAATGGAACCTCAGCATTCTTTGCCAAATCCTTCTTAACATCGCTTACAACATCCTCTCTGCCGAATTGCGCGAACTCCAGAAGCCGTTCATCAATCACCTGGTTGGTCAATATCAGTGTGGTTTCAGGTCAAGAAAGTCCACCATCGACCAAATATTCACATTATGGCTGATCTTGGAAAGAACCTGTGAGCCCTAAATCGATACACACCACCTATTCATCGATTTTAAGGCCGCGTATGATTGCATCTGTAAAGACGAGCTATACCGAGCAATATCTAGTTTTGCCATCCCCCTCAAATACGCCTGTTTGTGGAGGATGATGGCGGAGAATACACTCTGCTCCGTCAAGGTCGGTAAAGAACTCAGCGAGACCTTTGGTGTCAAAAAAGGACTTAGACAAGGCGATGCGGTGTCATACGACTTCCTTAACTTCAGTCTTAAAGGAAAGTGCAAAACTCACGCGCCAACACAAGAGGCACAACCTTTCGTTGATATGGGCAACGAGTATTTGCTGTCAATAAGAAAAGACACCCAACACCGACTTCTCGGACAGAACGTCACCCTCGACAGATATAACTTTGAGGTAGTTATGGACTAGGCTTCGCTATCAATTCAGAGAACGACACCAGCGCTGAGATCAAACGAAGAATAACTCTTGCCAGCAGCTCCTTCTTTGGCCTATTGACTTGCAGAGCCCCCTTTCGAACGACAAAAGTGACTCTATATACTCGTAAGGCCTTAATAATCCAAGTCCTGCACTACGGCGCAGAGAAATGAAGTTTACTAAAAATGGATGAGGTGCTGTTGATTGCCTTGAAGGGAAAATTCCTTCGGCGAGTGGACGAACTATACGGGCTGTACAGCGACATTGACTTAGCCAGCAAAGTGATGGTCCAACGACTAAGGTAGCTGGGTCATGTAGAGCAGATGGACACCCATGCTCCGGTCCGATAAGTCTACTAATCTGCTAAGGCTAAATTTGCCAACATAACCTTATCTGCGTGTACGCCCCAATAGACGAGAAAGATGACGACACAAAAGATAGGTTCTACGAGCTCTTCGACAAGACTTCGATAGCCTCTGGCTATGACATTAAAATTGTATTCGGCGATTTCAATGCAAAGCTAGGAAGAGAGGGCATCTTTGGTAGTAGGAGTACTGTCGGAAGGTATACCCTGATCGACTCTGCGGTGGAGCACGCGGTTCTCGTATCTTGATATTCATAAAAGGATCTGATCAATCATCCGCCAACCTAGTTAACCACATTGCGATCGACTCAAGGCACTCCTCCAGTATTATAGATATCCGAACCTTCCGGGGGGTCAACATACTGTGAGGGAGTTTCTGTCTAAATCACAAGAGATCGCCAAATCGTTTTCCCATCGAGTCTGCCTTAATCTCTTAAGAGGACCTATGCTGCCAGCATCCAAGACTAGTGCCTCTGATGTGCTGAGTTTCACTCGGCCACCAAACCGCTGGTTTGATGACGAGTGCCGGCAAGCACATGCAGTTAAACCACACATGGCATCCATATATAAGGCGTTTATCCGCTGGAGTAGTACGACCACATTTGGTCACATGCCCCTATAGGCGGCGCTGCATACAAAGACTAGAACTGCTGATGAACTCTACGAGCAGAAGAGGAGCCACCGGTTATTCAGGAGGAAAAAGAAGAAGCATGTGAAGTGCGCCGTCAAGGAATGAGATTCGGAAATTTTGGCAAAAGGTACAAAAACATCACAAATTACCAGCCTGTAGAGACGAACCAGTGAACCAACATGCTGGGGATTTGAAAAGAGCATTTCTGTAGACTGGATAACAGCGATGACGAACCCAATACCCATGTAGACCAACAAATCCGTCCAACCGGCCCAGAAGATGTGAAGATAGCCTTATCTGAGCTTAGGTCCAACGAAGCTGCTAGAGCGCCTGCCGAGCTTTTCAAAGCGGCAAACAATGACTTGGTAAGGAGCATATTTCAACTCTTAGGAAATATATAGTCGGGCGTATGAATGGAACCTCAGCATTGTTTGTCCCATTCTCAACAAAGGAGACTCTCTGAACTGCGCCAACTACATAGTCATCAGTCTTCTTAACACCGTCAACAAGATCCTATCGGCCGTATTGTATGAACACCTGAAGCCGTTCGTCAACAAACTGATTGGTCAATATCAGCGTTGCTTTAGGCCAGGAAAGTAGTTACACCATCGACCAAATATTCACACTATTGCAGATCTTGGAAAGAACCCACATCGATATACACCACCTAGCGAACTATGCAGAGCAATGTCTAATTTTGGCATCCCTCCCAAACTCGTCCGTTTGTGCGGCATGTCAATGGTGAATCCACGCTGCTCCGTCAAGGTCGGTAAAGAACTCATCGAGGCCTTTGATGTGAAAGAAGGATGTAGACAAGGCGATACGCTGTCATGCGATCTCCTCAACATCATTCTTGGAAGAATAGTGCAAAACTCAATGCGCTAGCACAAGAGGCACAAGCTTTCGAAAGTCCGTCCAATTTCTAGCATACGCCGATGATATGGGCATAAGCGGAAGGAAGCAGCGTGATGTCAGTGGCGCTTTCGGGAGTATTGAGACGGAAGCGGCGTCATGGGTTCAGTGGCCAATGAGGGCAAGACCAAGTACGAGTATTTGCTGTCAATAAGAAAAGACACCCAACACCGACTTCTCGGACAGAACGTCACCCTCGACAGATAGGCTCCGCTATCAATTCAGACAACGACACCAGCGCTGACTTGAAATGGAGAATAACTCTTACCAATCGCTGCTTCTTTGAGCTAAGAAGGCAATTGACCAGCAAAGCCCTCTGTCGAGCAATAAGAGTGGTCCTATAAACCTTAATAGCTCCAGTCGTGCTCTACGGAGCAGGGGCATGGACTTTATTAAAAATGGATGAGGATACTTTGAGAGGAAAACTCTTTGGGTGATTTTCGGTCCCGTCTACATAGACAGCGAGTGGACGAGGAGACACAATATCGGGCTGTGCAGCGACATTGACTTAGCGAGCAAAGTAACGGTGTCCGACTAATAAGGTGGCTGGGTCATGTAGAGCTGATGGACACCAATGCTCCGGTCCGACAAGTCTTCGAATTCACCCCGGAGGGACTGCATGTCGCACGCAAGTTGAAGAGGACCTCCATCTACTAAGCGCGCGAAACTCTAGGTAAAGATCGAGCTGGCTGGAGACGCCACCAGGTAATCTAAGTAAACATCCGTCAGTTTCTTGATCCGAATAGGGAACACGGTCTGTAGTTCGCACTTACTCGTATCAAGGAACCAAAACTGATTCACTGAACGTAGTGTTATCGGCATCCGATTCTGTTTATATTGCACATCTAACCTACTCGTACTGCTCAATCAAATCATTGAAGATGAACTGCAGCATTGTTACCAAAACGGAATTGCCGTTTCAACTTCTCAATCAAGCGCTGATGGTCTACGCTATAAACAGCCATTGAAAAGTCCAATAAGCATATCATAGATACGCTGTTTCTCTTCTCAGATCATCTAGAATTCTAATTAAGGCAGTGATACAGCTGTGGTTTTCTCCAAAACCTGATTGAGAAGGAGATACGAGTAACATTTGATTTGAATTTACGAGTATATGTCCATTAATTTGCTTTGTTAACAAAGTCTTAAACATTTATTGAGATAGATACGGCAGTATGCTAATGGGTGTGTAATCTTCCGGTTGAAGATATGTATCTCGTGGTATTTTTAGGCACTGGTAGTATAAGCTGTGGGAAACTCTGATCTCGTGATACACGAATTTACAATGTGTGGAAGAAGATAATGTATCCAAGGCATAACTTGTTTTACGAACTTAATGGATACACAGCCCATTCGTACTGCATTCGATTTTATATTAAAACAGATACGGCTTTGGTTACATCACTCTCTGGCACACATTCAAGCTCAAAGTGGTTGTGATTCGTTGCGAGAAGGTCAAGATAGCTGCTGTTAGGCGTTACCGAACTGTCGTCTATTTTAAGAAAATATTCTTATTAATCGTATCTAGGTCGCATCCGTCTTATAAGCCATTCTTAACGATCTGTTGGAACTTACAGTAGGTCAAAAGCAGAGGTTCTGTGTCCCATGCTCGAGACTCTCTTGCTAGCTAAGACGATCGGAATGGGTTCACAATCAGCTTATGTCACTGAAGGTAGTATCTGCCATCGGTCGTGGTGACGAATGAGGTGGTTGCATCCTTTGAAGGCTTCAAATCCTCTGGCGCCGAGTTATGCTAAAATGTTGTAGACCATCTGCTGCCAACTCTTGCTACTAGCTTGAGACCGTCCTACATATCGGCCTACAATTGTAGTGAGCAGAATCGATCGTGATTCTGAGATTGCCTTCGATGACCCTGCTTTTGATGGCGTGTATAGCTCGCCCAGAAAATGCTGCTAAGGCAGTAAACAAGTCCTCAAAGGCTCCAACGTGTGCCGTCAGCATATACAGATGTTATAGGTGTACTCTCTGCTGGGCATTGACCGTAGAGCAGCGACTGCAACTATGGGTGATCCATGCTCTAAACGATGGGTGGATCCTGTGGTTCCGACGATCAGTATCGTTGTGCCTAGTTTTGCTGCAGTCACTGCTGTGGCAGCAACTGCACTCGCGGCTTTTGGTTAAGCCACCAGCCCAGCCGGTGAAGGCACCTGCGCCCACTTTGTCCTTGATGGTGTCGAGCGTTAAACTGAGGGAAAACTCGAAAGAGATTGTCTCCAAGATTATAAAGGAGGCCGCTCCCACTTTGGGAGTTACGGCTCCTGGTTAGGACGCTTAAAAACGGATGTGTGGTTATCCGCACACCATCTGCCCTCGAGAGACACAGGATAGTTGAGAATAAGAAATTCATGGCTGCGGGACAAAACGTCTCAGTTCCTCCCTAAGCTGGACAATAGTTGATTGTTCATGGTGTCCACAGGAGCATCAGTCCATAGGAGTTCATGTCTGAACTTTTTAACCTAAATTTCAAGGGGAGATTTACTCCGGAAGAACTCTCCAGGGAACTAAGATTGGTGTCCGGACCAGGGAAGGGCGATGTAGGCACGGTGAACAAAGTGCTTAAAAGCTGGTTGGGCTTATATTAGATGTTCGGATTCTTCGGGTGCTACGGCCTGATCTACAATGTGGCAGATTGCCCACTTAAAAAGGATGTCTGTAGGCATTGTGGGCAGGAAGGTCGCAAAGTGGGTAGCAGCAAAAGCTCGCTTCGATGTCGGGATTGTGGGTTAAGAGGACGACCTTCAGATCAGCATATGGTGTCTGAAGACTGCCCCTTTTTCAGTGATCCGCTTACAAGCGCGACTTCCAGGAATTAGAAACGCTAAGGATTGTCCAACAAAATTGCCAGGGCGTAACTACTGTTGATTTAGGATTGAGAATGTGTAGGCAGGGCTGCGGTGTTGCCCTGGTATAGGAGCCCTATACATTTAATGGATGTGCTAGGGGCTTGCCAGCAGAAATACAGGCCTTTCCTGATACCAGAGGGAATGCCAGAATAGTTATAAGGGATGTTGATTTAGTTTGTATGCGTGTTTCTTTCAGCGAATGGGGGGTACGTGTGAGCGTGGAAAGGGCGTTCGGCAGGATTTTTCTTGCCAGCGCCTATTGCAAGTTCAGGGAGAAAATCGATGGATGGATTGCTTTCGTATGCAAGCATTTTAAGGGTTCTCCAATTCCTTGAGCGCGCATAAGTTATAAAAATATAAAAAATAAAATCCTCGGTAATAACGCCAATGCGAGCTCCCCATTTCAGTTCAGCAGACTTTCAACTGGTTACTGGAGCCATAGTCGGAGCGAGCCACTTGACGAGTGGGCTGTCGCAAACAACGTTCAGGTCATCAATGACCCGCGCGAACTTTTGATGAGATCGGCGTTGGCAGAAGTGACATTGATGTTACCTTTGCCAACGAGGCAGCTATTAGGCTGTTTAGCTTTGGGTGACGCGTAAGCTTAGGGGTGAGTGATCACCACTAGATTCAATTTGGCATCACTCACGGAGACATTAATAGAGTCGCGATGTTCGACTAGATATGGTGTGCTGGGAAAGCTGATTGAAAAGTGTATGGTTCGAGTGCGCTTGCAGTGGTAGATTCCTTAACACTCCAGGTAATTGAGGGCCGATCGAGCATAGCAGCGAATGTACGTGCTGGTTAACGATATTCTCTTTGAGAGAGGCCGAAATGCTATTCCTAAAGAGTAAAATGGTGGATCCGCTGCCTAACCGAGAAGCACAGGGAAGTCAGACCCCTGAGGAAGAGATTCCAACAGGTTCGGGCGACCAATGCTGATGACTTGGTAAAGCTTCACATTGCCCTTAGGCGCTGCTTTGCTGAGTCCAAGAAAATGGTTGCGCACGTCAAGAAAACCACTTAAAGCAACGCCGTGTCTCAAAATAGCGGTGATAGCTTGGGCCAGCTCTACAGAATCTATAGAATCTATAGGAGCAGAAAGAAAGAGTGTTGAAATTGAAAGTATCTGTGTGGTCAACACTCTATTATCCACATGGAAGGATTCCGTTTGTGTCTTCGTAAATGAACTCTTTCCCAGAGAGGATAGTGTCGAGATCTCTTCAACTGAGGAGCCTCCAAACTTTTCTGGACTGAAATTCGGAGAGATAAATCACGGGGTTTTACTACTTCGATCTAGGAGATCTCCTGGAGCAGATGGAAAAACTCGAGAAATGGCGAAAGCCATTTGAAAAGTGATTCCTGAATATCGTTGGTGCATTGAACAGGGCTATTTTCATAAGAATTGGAAGACGGCAAAGGTTGTTGTCCTCCTCAAGTCTCCTAATCGGATCAGGTCCAATCCTCGATCTTATCATGGCATGAGCCTTCTACCGGTGCCCGGAAAAGTACTGAAGAGGATAACTGTTTAAAGGCTTGTGGAAGGCTATGCCTAAGTCTTATATACAATTCGACTTCAAAAGAGGCAACGCTGCTGGGGATGTATGATCTTTCGTTCCCAGAACAGCAATGCCATCTTCATTGCTTTTAGATTTGCCTTCGACAGCTTGAGCTGGCACTCAATCATAACAAAATTACGTGAGCTGGGATGCTGGGGGAAGAGCTACTTTTCTGGCATGTGTTGTTGGCACAAGGGAAAGTGTAGACTAAAATATTGAGCAAGGCTGCAAGGGTGCCCTCAAGGCTCTATCGGCAGTCCATTCATAGGAACCAAATGATGGACATACTTTTGCGGCAATTGGTAGAACGCTGTAGATGTTGTACATTTGTTGACAATCGGGACGGTCGAACGCGTGTCGAACTGGAAATACTAGGAGAGAAAGTTATGCCAATTGTGGTGGAATGGGGTAACCGAGTTGGTGGTAGCATGTCTCGGGACAAGGTGGTCACAATGATGCTCAAATGCACATTCGAAATCGTTCTCTCACAATGCGGTTGAATGGCATTGGGCGCAGGTTCATGGCCAAGGCCAAATATTGTACCTAGACGTAACCAAGAGCGAGGGTTTAAATTTCACACCTCGCCTGCCGCGTTTAAAAGAGACGTTCCTAAGTGTTGATGGGCAGGTTAGACGCATTCTGCGGTTCGACTAGCGACTTGGCAGATGTGTTGTGCGTATCATATACCGTTAAGTCTGGGACTGGTCGCCGGAGGATTTTAACCTGGCAAAGAGTTATTCTGCTCGGCTGTTTGCCGGTATGTCGCACTGTTTCAGAGAAGGCAATGCAAGGAGTGCCTCCACTGGATTTGGAAGTGATAGGGAATGGTATCGCCTTAAGGACTAGGAAAGGTCTTCCATTAAGTGTGAGTGACTGGTTGTGTGCAGTGGACTTGGGGGATTTATCCTTGAGTGAGCATAAGGTCTTTTTTTTTTTGCCTTGCCAGCCGAATGCGGCATGTCAAGATGGGAATCTAGGTGGGATGGTGGAATGCAAGAGAATATTGCTTGCTTCTGGCTTCCTGAGTTTTAGTTTCAGTTTTGGTTTCTTGCTCAACGGACATAGCTTTCTAAATGCATTCTTACTTAGAAGAGGGTTAAGCAAGGTGGCACGTTCTGAGAGTGTGTCCTCTCTATTCGAATCTTAGAGATTTGCAAGTATTGATATAACCTATGATGGTGTTGCCTGCGATGTCAGTGGTGTCCTCTCTGAATTCGTATCTTCGCGAATGGTATGTTCCATAGACGACGAAGTAGGTAGCTAGCGCGTGAGAACGAGCAATAGGCTAAAAGTAGTAATTTTTCGACGATCTTTATGGTGTCAAAGGCGTCAGGAAGTAAGGTGTCCAACTGAAAGTGACCGCAAAGTTGTAAAGCTCGACCGGAATAGCTAGCAGGAGAGGTCAGGGGCACCTGGAAATTGCTTCAGCCTATCCTAAGAGTCGGCCTCTTTGTGGGAGTGTATCGTGGTGCCTGAAGGCTTATACTCAAAATCGCGGAGAGGGTCAGACCGATTGGAGCTTGCACATCCCATAGTTTAGCATAGGTTGTAGCGTGCTACGGCTGGTGTTCAACGATTTGATGGCTGTGGAACTGATTGGTCTGCTCGATGTGGAGTCGCACTACAACTGGGTGGGATGACTCATAAAAGGGCTGAAGGATTAGATAGGCTCAAATACTTCACACAAGGGGAAGTTCGAGCTTTACACAAGACTTTGAATCTAGTACTAGTGGTGGTACTTGTACTACACGAAGGGCGCTGATCAACGCATTGTTTTGATCTCTTCTGCGAAGACGCACCGTAAGCTTAAGCTTTCACGGCAGGTACCCACGTAAAACACCGCAGACATCTGTCGGTCGGATCATGTCTAGCATCTGTCTGCTGTAAAGCGGAAGGAAGGAAGACATAATCGGTGATTAGCTCACCAGTCAATCCTCTCAAAACTGAGGATGCTCCTCAACTCTTCACGACAAAAATAAGGATGAGGAGTTTGATTCAATTCAGAGTTAAGGAGCACCATCATCCATTTCTGCAACAAGCCCAGTATCTTTCCCGCCAGTGTAAGGGAGCGTTTAGCATGAATTGAACTTCTTAACAAAAGAAATCTTCTGCACCCTCAAAACCGTCTTCTGTTTCAGGGAAGTGTTTTTGCTACAGCCCGCATTGGAATCTCATTGACCCTCAGCGCCGACTATCTTTTCACTTCGGCCTTGCGGAATTGTCCCATGACACCAAAAATCCAAAAACGGGAATACAGAAGCGACTTTCCCTGTGTTCAGAATTGGTTTCGGCCAAAATGTGAGTCTTGGAGAGAATGTAATCGGATCTTTACCTATTGCTCCAGACCCAATCTAGAAAATGGTACTTGCACCTTTGTGCAGGTGCACAGCGTTAGGCCTCACTATTCATTAAACAAACTTGTGCGTGTCTTTGAGCCAGAGATGGATGTGAAGTACTCGCGTCTCTAGCTGCGCTTAAGATCTTGCTGCAGCCTCTAACGACAACTAACCACATTAAAGAATGCAAGGTCTCTTTGAACTTATCTGAAAAGATGGATTCACAGACTCTTATGTGGCTCTCAGGTCACAATGGGATTGCAGAAATGAGACCGGTGGTGAAGACTCTGGGACACATTTCGCAGGACCTGCTTTAGTGCTGCATGTCTTCTCAGCTATTGTATGATCTCCTATGAGCACAGTCGTAGGCAGAATGACTTCCCAGGTTGCAGTAGACCAACCGAATTTCTCTGGACATTTTTAAGGAGTCAGTTGTCTTTCTGCTGTCTCTACTGATATCCCAAAAGAGCACTTCGCTTTGATCAGCTTCTTTATTGTCCTGCACTGAAAGTGGAACTACCTTCTTCTACACCATCGAGTACTTTTCTTGTGAATGTCTGATATGAACCGAAATGGTGTGAGCTGATACAACAGAGACGCTATCACTGTCACCTTTCAATCATAAAATTTAGTGAACTCCCTTCCATGCATCCTGAGTGCGCTTAAGACTTCTCCATATGGCGGTACGTCAAATTCCTCTTCACCTACTCGTACTCCCACATTTATTGGAGAAAGCCTGGCTCCTAATGCTGCGCTGAAGCATGGTAGCATTCATGTACGTAGAGTTCAAGGGACAAATCATTCCAACATGCAGGTATCGCTTAGTGTCAGCTCTAGATACCCCATCACCAGCCAGAGACTTGTATGTCTGGATAAAATACTGCTGCAGCTGCCAAAAAAATGAGAAAATGAGACAAAATTTCACTTCCTTGTCGTGCTCTTGCCAAAGTTTGAATATCTTACGCCGGACACTATGATCTAAGCGATCCTATGTAGAAGCGCCTGCACGGATAACCTCTCAAAGTTGGTCACAAAAAAGCGTTTGCCTCTATCAGTATTGGCAAGTTGTTGATGCCTTATGATGGTCCCACTATGGTTTCACAATATTCTGCCAGTTATCAGCTTCAATCCAAATACGTATCCTTGCCAAACCTAAACAGCAATGAAATTGTTGCATTTCTTCACACCTCATTAGGCAAACGACACTTAATTTCCACTTAACATCCCACGATGTACTTAACATCCACACTCCGGCCATTAACAATCTGCAATCTGCATACTCGCTCCGCATATTTGTTGACAACAAAATGAAATCCTTGTACTACACGCATGTACTACCACATTTCCTAGACCCATAAATTGTCCCTACTTCCAAGCATGCTAATCAATTCAACTTGAGGCATTTTCCATTGAAATCTATAAATTGCGCCCCTATACCGGCCGGTACCGCAGCCGGTCAACTGACTGCCCAACCAACTCACAAGACCTTATCCATATTGGGCTCAGATCTAGTTCGAGTCCTAGACACTATCTCTCTCAATCCAGAAGATAATTATTGCCCAGTTCTGCTAGGCAAGAACGCGATGTATCTTTTTATCGGAATTTTATAACTTCCTTATGTTTGCCTTCACACATGTCCACATGTCCTCCGAAGGCGCGCACAGATCAAGCCACAGTCAAAGTCACAAAGTCACAAAGCCAAAGGCCCTAGCCAAGCCACGCAACTTACGGATCGGATACTACGCTGTCGTCCCCTCATTAATTCAATTAAAATTTAATTTTTCCTGCTGCTGCGACGCGACGTCCACGACATTAGCAGAGATTAACCTGTACCTGCCATCGCGATCGGTGCGGCTGGTGGACGACGAAGGTCTGTATCTTCTTGGGATCGGGTAGTCTGAAGGGCTTCCAGGCGTACTTCCTCCAGGCAATTGGTAGTTTCTGAGCTGCGATCTAGATCTGTTCGTAGTACAAGTATCTCGTATCTAGTTGATCGGTTTTTTTTTGTTTTTTTTTTGGTTTTTGGGATGACCATTTCGATGGGAACAAAGTCGAGACAAACTTCGGTGATGACCAGACCACAATGCCTGTGATAGATTCTAACGAAAACTGGATAGTGTGATGCAATTACTTGCCCAATGGAACGCGTTTGATTGCTTATGTACGTCCGACTACGTCTGACTATGTACCTGGTGAGATCCTTTGTAGAAGCCACAAGACTTCGGAAGAAGATTAGCCAATGCTTGAAGATTGTGATGGAATTTGTTGTAGTTGGCGCTGTGCGCGATTTATGCTGCCAGATTATCGTCGATCTTAATGGCACGGGTTTTCTTTGAGCAAGACGAAGATACGAAGATGAAGATTCCTGGAAAAACATATGTTAGATGAGGTCGACCCACCATTGCTGGATAAGAGGCTTTTAATTAGCTACACTGGTGAGGCGGAGGTGTTCATGAAATAAATGAATAAACGGCACCTGAACTTGGTGTGATAAAATTGGCTCCAGACATGCCATGAGCTGGCTTTCGATTGAGGGATTAATTGCGCGTTATGCAGATGGAGTTGTTAATCCATGAACAAGTCTGTTTAGTCAAGAGTTGCATAAGTGGCTTAAATTGAAGGAATTACTAAACAGGAATGTGCACAAGTCTTGATCAGCGAGTGATTTGAGATCATGTAAACGGTTGATTATAGACTTGAGCAGGTGTGGTTGCACCAAGAAATACATCAAGCCTAGCAGCAATCTGTTAACTTGCATGTTAATTGGTCTGAGTTGAGGTTTCCGCCACTTTTAAACCTTGAAAGCGAAATGAAACACGCGAATGAGAAGGAAATGGTTTTTTTTTGTAAGAGAATGGGACTAATTTGACAATCTTGAGGTACTCCGTTACTGTTTCATAGATAAGTTACTCTTTGAACTAACTCCGTCCATTTTGGGCACTATCTGTCTATTGAAATTGAGTGTTGCACCTTCGGCCTCGTCTATCGTTTCCGGCTTCATCACCAGTTTTCATACAGCAAGTGGCCTCCTGATATCCCGAAATATAAAAAGGATGCCAAGGGTTGAGCTGCTTTTGGCAAGTTCATCAGCTTTGCTGGGTACATGGGAGACAAGCCCAAGACCAAGTAGACTAGCAACTTTTTAGCCAACGGGATGTTGAGAGGTAGGTGACAGTTTCTACAATAATTACCTTTGACAGCCATTTCACAGCTATTTGGCTATAAATGCAGAGGCAGGCATCTTCTTTTAGCCAAGGAAGAGCCTCAACAATTCCCATATTCGGTGTGAGACTATCAGTGCTTCCATCAGAAGGCGGACCAAGATCCTTTAAGACGCCACTGCGCATATGGATGGATTCTTGTCCTCGGCAAAACATTACCCAACTAGTCTATCCTCCTTGAGATTGTTTCACTGAATTAGCTTTCAAACATGGTAGAAGGACTGATCAGAAGAACATCTGTTACGTGTTGGCCGATATTTTTCATTGATTCTAAGATAAACAAGTGGCCTCTTTAGGGACTGATCGTTCTCTCTACCGGAACTTCTTTCCTTCTCCATCGGAACAGAGCATTCAGTCTAAGGACTGAACTAGTCCATAATACTCCTTATACCGGAAAGCGCTGCCACCCATCACGCCAGCGTCGAGTATCTGCAGCCTGATGCGAGTACAGGCCGGAAATTCGCAGAGCTTATGATCAGCAAAAGCTGCTTAGCAGAAGCGTAGCGCCCTGTCACGTAGTCAATAAACAGTTTTTCAATTAAGGGATACCAGGAAAGTCGTTGACCTCTTAGAGATGTCGGGAAGCATTCGTTTGGTGTGCTGGTACTTCAAAGAATTATAACACGCAGTTTTGTTTATATGAAACAAAACCGCCAATGGAAGTCCCAACCGCAGTCCTTACAGGTTCGAATGGCGAGAATCTTTCCTCAGAGCCTTGTCTAGCCGGTTCATCGGCGATCTCATTTGCCGCAATCCCATTCATTGAGACCTGGCATCCAACAAAAGACTCAGCGACCTAAGCCTTCCAACTGCGTTCAGTGGATTTCGAAGTAACATAGCTTGGAAGTCGTAAAAGGGCTCAGTAAGTCCTTAAGCGCAGTTTGGCTGTCGCTAAAGAAAGACACGAGTGTCGCATCCTGAGTTAGCTGGTTCGCCGAAACCATTTTTGGACGTCGAGTTTGTATCTTTACCACAGCAGGTGTTCTGGTGTCATTGGATCATATGACCAGACTCGACGAGACAGTGAGCGTACAAGGTCATCAAAGCTTCAGTGCGTGTTGTACCAAAGACCACTTCCTTTTAAACGGAAGATGGCTTTGACAGTGCAGCCGATGATACCTATGAATATCAAGTGGAGGAAGACTTATCACTGCCATGCAGCCAAGACAGACAGCCGACGCATAGGCACTATCGTAGAAGACCCATGACTTCCCGGCAGCTCGTTTGCACTGCCAGACGACCGACATCGCTTTAGAGCCTTTTGACGTAGCACGTTTAGTCTAGAGAAGTTTGTTATCCAGAATGACGCCCAGATACTCAGCTTCTTTAAAGAATTGGATGGCAATGGCTTTAGGCGCTAGATTAATGAGACCAGTCAGCTTCCTCCTTCTCGTACACAGAACAACCCCAATTTTGAGAAACCCACTTCTAGCCGTTTAGGTCTAGGGCTGTCTGCGCTTTAGAGTCAAGGAGTTTAACGTGAACACCTGTCGTGAAGACTTAATTTCACGGGCAAGGATACGCCTTGCTATCGCCTGCTGCGTTCCTGAGTATCAATTCGGAACTGTGTGAGTGTCAAAAGTAACACTTTTCTTATAAGTCGAGGCCGATCTAAAACCTCTTAATGCTCTTAGGGTCTACATTGGGTCAAACCAACAGGAAGACTCCTTCTGTACCATGATACCGTGATTTAAGTGCTGGTAGGGACTACCGGTGGTCCTAACGCCAATAAGACCTATGACCGGCAACGTGTAACCTTCGGTGGCGTCATCTGAAGATGTTGACGATAAGACCAGTAAATATGCTCTGCTCCCGCTTTTTATTAGACAACGTCATTGATGGGCGAAGCCGTGATAATTGATCGGGGGCCCAACAGACAGTACAGCTACACCATCTGCATATGCATAGACATCAGAACTTTTGAGGCCGTTGATCAGTAAGGCGATCAACTTATATCTTATCCGCCGCCGTCATATTTTGACGTCATTGCATCCTCAATCAGGGTACTATCTAAAGCGTTGCTCTGATCCACAAAACTAGTAATCCGTCTAAGCCGTGCTATCTGGGCGGGTTAGACATGTCGTTCAAAGCTTCGTTGTCGAAAGGAACCTCAATTCCGATGAGAACTTACAGGGGGTGTCGAGTGTGTCGAGTGTGTCGAGTGTGTCGAGTGTGTCGAGTGTGTCGAGTGTGTCGAGTGTGTCGAGTGTGTCGAGTGTGTCGAGTGTGTCGAGTGTGTCGAGTGTGTCGAGTGTGTCGAGTGTGTCGAGTGTGTCGAGTGTGTCGAGTGTGTCGAGTGTGTCGAGTGTGTCGAGTGTGTCGAGTGTGTCGAGTGTGTCGAGTGTGTCGAGTGTGTCGAGTGTGTCGAGTGTGTCGAGTGTGTCGAGTGTGTCGAGTGTGTCGAGTGTGTCGAGTGTGTCGAGTGTGTCGAGTGTGTCGAGTGTGTCGAGTGTGTCGAGTGTGTCGAGTGTGTCGAGTGTGTCGAGTGTGTCGAGTGTGTCGAGTGTGTCGAGTGTGTCGAGTGTGTCGAGTGTGTCGAGTGTGTCGAGTGTGTCGAGTGTGTCGAGTGTGTCGAGTGTGTCGAGTGTGTCGAGTGTGTCGAGTGTGTCGAGTGTGTCGAGTGTGTCGAGTGCGTCGAGTTCTCTGCCCTCCAGGTTTTAAAGCGCATTTTCGCATGATCTTCCGCGTTGATTCTCGTGTCCCATTTTGGGAGTTTTGCGCACATGAAGCGCAGCAATCCTCAATTCTCTCTAGCAGGGAGGAAGTTAGGCTGACGCTTATAGCGAGCAGTCAACTTTGCGGATTTTCGGCTTAAAACCTATTTTCACTGATCAATGCTAGACTAGCAGTGAAGATAAATTGTTCCACTATAATTGGATCCATACCATCGGCGCCAGGCGACTTGACGGCGAGCGTACAAATTGATGGTTTCACCTATGGTAGATACCAACTCACTCTAGTGATAGAAGCTGATCAGATTAGCTTAGAGGAACATGAGACTGACTCTCTCGTCCCTTTAGGAGGATCTCTTACCCCTTCACTTTGATCTGTCAAGCATCCAATCATCTTCTAAATCAGCCATAATTGACACGTTTAGAAGTTTTCTGGTTTCCTAAGGTAATCACTGAAGATCAGCGTTCTGTCATGAAAAGGATAATCTGCAGGAAGCTTTCCTAACAAGATAGGTTCGTTGAAAACAGTGGGTGAGAGCACCGTTCACGTTCTGATCAGCTTCCTGTATTTTCTGACTCGTGGGGGGCTGTTTTACGAAATTCTTGCTTAAAGCGTGGTGTTATTTTTCTTGCATTCCTGCTCCTCATTTAGGCCGAGACCTCGAATCCGATTCTGAATTCGATGTGCCTTTGGTTTCGCATGGGAGCCTTCCAGTCGGTGACCTCCTCAGCGTACCTATTGGATAGACTTAGGAGTATTTGCAGCCTTTCGTAACGAATGTTGGCCTGGAGTCATAAGCCAGGCATGAAACCCCGCAAACATACTGAGTTCCTGTGTTGAAAGAGATGACCCTCCTTTATTCAAGCAATTCTTTTCGTCCCGCTCTTAAGAAAGTGAAACAGTCACCTAGTTAAGCAGTATTGAAACGAGTTTCAAGGATTCCCTTATTGAAGTTAATCAGGCTCCATTCCTTCTTATTGAATGGCAACGCTGAAATATTGTCGAGCCTTTTTCCCGTGGCTGTATCTAATTCCCTGTAACTCTATCAATAACCTTTTCGACTGCTGGCCTATGAGTAGCAGATTTTTCAACTCTGAAGATTCCATCAGCTGTTTCTGCGAAACGTCAGGTATTATAGATTGGGCTGGAGCGATGGAGAGAGTACCATAGAAGATCAGCCTCCTACTATCGAACTTCATCAAGAAAGGCAGGTGGTTGACCAGAGCGGTGGCTTGTCACGGAAAACATGAGGTCAACCCACAGTGCCATCGAAGGCCAGGGGGCTAAAAGTCTCATATGAACGGCTACAGAGAAGAAAAATGGAAGCAACACCCTTTGAAACCGACAAGCTCTCGGAACTTAAACTGCATTCTCTTCTTCTTCCATCCTAAACAGGGCTAAGAAGAAGTAAGTAAGAAGGCACTACCTCTGCCGATGGATTTTTCCTTGAACGGATGAAAACAGTCCTGCGATCGACCAAGTCTATCTAGTGGACGAACATCGAATGAAACGGCCAACCCCAACGACAAAAGCAGAACCAGCAGTGGTTTTATCCACTCACTTTGTCCGGATTAGGCCGATGGTACGTAGCTCTGCCGCACGGAAGTCAGTTGATGCGATCAAGCCCACACTGAGAAACAAGCCCCAAGATGACTTTCCTCGCGCGCAAGGTCTGGCTGAAGTCGGTGCTGCTAAGTAAAGGTTTAAGGGTAGACAGAATATGGATGCCGTGGCAGAACTGATCTCCAAGAAAACTCCGAAACACCAAAGGGGACGGGACCAACATATTGTACCTCTCTGGCGCTTTGAATTTGGAAAACTGGGAATGACAACGGCTGAGTAGAAACACAGTGCTCATCAACTCTGGGAGCTAGCAAAAACATGTTTGCATTTAAGCAGAGGGCTGCGATGCGGAAAACGGAGTTCTTAGATTTAGATCATCAAACTCTTAAATGTCTAAGGAAGTCTGCGATGGAAATACCCGCAGGAAACTAAGACATTCGAAGTTTTCAGGCTGCCGCGTGCAATCTTTCAAGTTCCCGGACAACTCTGGGAGAATATGTTGATGCGTATTTCCAGCACGATCCCTGAACTCGACACTGAAACCAGAATCAATTCTTTTATTGAAAGTAATAGGCTTTTCTCTCATCAGCCTGACAAGAAAAGCTCAAGGAATCTGATGACACCGACACTAAGTCGAATGCAGAGACTCTCTGTCTCGTGCTTGAGACTTAGGTAACCTAATCCGAACTAGATCACAACTCTCCTAAGTTGCAAGTGAGCTGAGTGACATAACCTGCCGTTGGAAGTATCTGTCATCAGGCAACACTTGCTTGCTTCCTTTGCGTGGAACCGATGGTAGAGTTAAATCCATTTATGGTACAAAAAGCTATGCCCCAGCTGCTTCCAACTCTAAAGGGAATCCTGCTACTACGGCCCTGGTATATATACCGAAACCCTAGTGAACAGTAAGAGTAACCTTTTCACAGAAAATCGGACCAATCAGTCACTTCTTTCATGTTGAAGGGCATGGAGAAAATGATCGAGCTTTATGTGTTTATATGCGAGTGTATCCACCGTTCAAAATGCAACATGCATACCGACATGGAAGATTCTGCGAGACTGCGTTTCAAAATCTGGTGAACAGACGCAGGAACAGGTGAAATTGCAAGCACACTCAACGAGAAGAAGTACTCTCTGGGCATTTTCATCGACAAGCTCTAAAGCAAAGGCAACCCTAGATGTGATCGAAGAAATGTGTTTCCTGGTTTCTTTAAGAAAATAAGGAAACTGGCTGGTCTGACTCATCTACTGCTCATTTCCCCAACGAAGCTAAGTCTGCGAGTGGCATCCTAGATAACACACTGCTTTGAACCAAACATGTCACGTTGTGAAGCTCTATCCTCAAGACAAGACAACTTGTATAGATTTTAGGTGCTCCATTCACGGGTTCCACACCGTCCATCTGGCTCTAGGAGTATAATGCAAATCATATGACCATCCGTCATATCTTTCCCGGGAGGCCTACTGGTTAACATCCCGAGAAGGGATAGGATAGGGATCGGAAGAATCCACAGGTCCCTCCCGCGTTTCTGCAAGGTGGCAACGAATATGACGGACATGGGCGGGTCGAAGAAATGAAATGGTTAGGAGCTGGATTGATGCAGCGGAATGCCTTAGCTCTATTCAAGGCTGGAGACTACCTAGAAGGAGAGAACTAACAACACACGAATCTAGGGTCGGAGTACTTCACGCAGGACCCTTGCAAAAAAATAGTCGTACTTAGCGCTTTCGTCGTTCTCTTTGTGGTGTAGAGGGCCGCCCACCTGTTCTGCTGGTGTATATCCTCAGGGCTTTTGTCCGTCCGTCCTCCTGATGCGCATATGGCTGCCCATTACTCTCCCAGAATATTGGAAGAACAACTAGTTGGTTAGAGTTACCTCGAAGGCGCTATCGGCTTCCTGGAAGTGGGGCTTGTCACTGAGGAGAGTTCTTTGGATCTATATTACTTCGTTATGCCAATAATATCCCATGAGTCGATTATCTTGTGAAACAAGCTCTCACGAAAATACGTTACTGCTGCTTTTACCAGACTTCAAAGAACTGTTTGCGGCATTCCGCCAAAACCAGCGCAGTGTGATAATTTTGATCCAGAGGGCGGATGAGAAGCAGCATAAAAGGATCACACTCGTGCTATTATCGTCCTTTGAGCTCCTGCCCAATTATACAGTTTACATCTTTTCAATGGCGTTGTCTGACAATAAACAGGGATAGAGCAAAGCTGGTCTTATGCAAAAGAACATTAGAGTGGCGGCTGATGGCGACGACAATATTTGAACGCTAAGCGGCCAGTCGACACCAGGGATTAGTAGCCCGACAGAGGCTTAATTCTGTAACATGGAAGTCAAGAGCCCCTGAGACTATGGTTCCAACCTGATTTGTGGGAGCGTCATGGTGGTTTAAACCGCTGGGAAGATGTAGAAAATACTCCAAGATTGGCGGAGGTTTTAGGGAGGCCTCACCCTCGACCAAAGGGGAAGTTCAAGCCAACACGATGACTTCGAATTGGTACTGGTCTTAATGGGGTTCCTCCAGGATGATCAGAAGATTGAGAATGGTGGTGTGTAGGCACTCCGTAGAATAAGGCCATACGGCAGGTGTCCACATAAAACCCTAAACACGTCCTGTGGCATCTTCGGTGACTATTCCTACTCTCGATTTAGGCTAAATTGAAATAACGACGATACCCGGAGACTCCTCATGCGACTTTGGTTTATCTGTGCATTGACAGCTCATGTTGAGAAAGTTAACGCATTGCAAATCACAACTCAATGCCAATGCCACTCCACCGTTCAGCCAATGAGTTTCGCAAGTAATTTTCCAAATTCCTCGGATAAAACTCTCCCACCATCGGTCGGTGCTATCCATCGCCTCTATAGATCCAAATTCATCATTTCCTCAACAGAAATCCCAATCTGATGTGTCAATTAGGACGGAGACTCCGTTGCCAAGGTTCTGTTAACCGCATTCCAGTTGGCATTGTCCTTCACCATCTACCACTACCACTTCGTTGACTGATCATGGACGACAAAAAAAATTTCCCTTGATCTTGGGGGGAGAATTCTCTTCGCAATGACTGCCCCCCCTTCTTTCCACTACTCGACGAATCTAATTTATTTTCCACGATTATGCATGCAATTTCTCAGAGCCTCGAATGCGCACTACTCAAGTGCAACGTTAGAAATTAATCACCGCCACATACGCTCTTGGCGTGGATAGATACTCCCAGATGCAGATACTTTGTATCTGCGCACACTTTTAAGACACTCTAACTCCCAGTCGCAATCCCAACTCTGTCTCTGTGGATTGTTGTTTGTTAGAGACGAACGAGCGTACGCTTGGTAGCTGCATCGAGTAAGTTGGTTGAGTCGCTTGAGTTGGCTTAGTTGGTGCAGAAATATTTTTATTAACGGTAATCAGATGTTGTGGTCTAGTGTGTATTCACAGTCAACGTTTGTGTTTGCTTTTGTGTGTGCAGATACTCGTGTATTGTTGCATCAATGGGAATTATCTGCATATTCTAACGGTAAATGAAAGCGATAGTGAATTGCTAGACATTAGTTTCGCAATACCTAGTCCATAACTCGAAAGAAGAAGAATCCACCAAAGGAGCTGTACAAAAAGAAGACACACCACAGGCAGTGGAATGAGTTGCTGAAGAAGAAAAGAATCATTAGCGCAGGCCTTTGCAGCACTTGGGGTGTTGCATAAATACCAATCCGTGATGAGATGAGAGCTTAGAGTTTGTTTTTTGCTCGCTGTATGTTAGCTGTGTCTGTTGCTAAACTCGGGTGCACAGGTCGATTGATTCTGAGGCACAACAAAAAAAGGGCGCGCAGTACGAGTAATTGATTGCGAGGAAATTAATTTGTAAAGCGATTCGCTCCTGGGAATTTTATTCACTTCTGGAGATGTCGGACATTGATTGACAGTATGGCCGTGTTATGTAGAGGCTTCCAGACAATTTTGGCTATGAGTGAGAACCGAAGGTTGGATACAGGGTTCCTACAGTGGTCATAGAGTACTCTTGTACGAGTGTTATTCCTGCGATATCCCTACAGACCATGTGGATTCTATCTCAGTTTCTCTGTCCATAGTGTTGCCCGTCAAATCAAGAGGTTATTTGGAAACCCCCTTATCTTGGAAGAGATAAAACTTTTGGGGATGCCGTACTGCCTGCCCAAAGGGTGGTGACTTAAATCTCTTGTCTGGTATCCAACTACAGAACCATTGTGGCATGTTGACTGTCACTTGTTTCAACACTAGAACTCAAAATCTCTCTGAATACTGTCGATAGGTTGAATCCAGTCCTAAACCGAAGCAGGTGATTCAAGGAAATGTTTTTCAAACCCCAAACTTGGTTGGGACATCTCTGGAACTTTAGTTAGGAGTCCTGTTGACGATGTTAGTTTTCATAAGCGCAATCGTTAAGTAGAGGAAAGTGCATTGATAAGGATACAGTCTTAGAAGGAAGGCATAGGATTGGTGAGTTCCCTGATTAATTCAACGGTGCTGTCAACAGTGAGGACGGCCGATTCCATGTGATACTTCAGGGGAATGTTACAATGATTTTCAGCTCTAGTCTTCTTTACTTACTTACGTGGCGCTGCAGTCCGAGGCGGGCTCTGGTCCGCCTCAACTAACATGACTCCCCTGCTTGCACGATCTTTGCCAGCTGCCTTCAGATGCACATACAACGTTATGCGAGGTCTTCCTCTACTGCGTTGTCCTTCTGGCTGGTGTCCATACGCTCAAGGTGACCTAGCTTCTACGCCGTACAGCAGGACTGGTGAGATTAGCGTCCCGAGGGCTTTACTACTTAATTGTCTTCTCAGCCCAAAGAAGCAGCGATTAGTAAGGGTGATTCCCTGCAAGAATTCAGCGTTGATGTATTTGTCGGAGTTGACAGCAGAGCCGAAGAAGATAAAGCTCCTTACTGCCTCAAAGGTGTAGCGGTACGTTTTGTCATAGACGTCAGTCAATGTTGTGAATACATCCTTTTGTGGACAGCTGTAATTTTGACAGCTCGTTGTGTTCTTCCCATTATGTCAATGTCGTCTGGATATGTGAGTGAATGAACAGACTTTTGAAAGGTAGCGTCTCTGGAGTTGACGTGTGAGATTCGCACAATTCTTCCGAGAATGATATGGAAGACATCACATGAGAGCGCATCGCCTTGTTTAAGTGATCTTCTGCAAGGTCTCGGCTTTGTCATTACCGACCTTGACGAGATACGCTTTCGTCGACCGAGATTTTGGAGATGTATGTTCCGTATCCAATCACTACATACTGCTTCGAACCGCTCAGCAGTTAAGTCATCAAGTTCCAGCAGCTTTCTTAGACTTAAGCTTGGAAACTGGTATCCTGACTTTAGGCGGACGGTTAATTTTGCCTAATGGGGAGATGTTGTTCGTTCTCTTATTACCAACTGTGGTCCTTCTATGAGGTTTCCATCTCCATTCTGTTTGGGCTTTATTTTTTGGTAGGACTTCCGAACTCCATTCTTCTGATTGCACCTTTCTAAGGCCTTGATCGAGCGCTTGTCGAGCTCTTTTTTTTCTTCTGTTCTTCCCTTCTTCATCTCTTCGTCTTCTGCCGGGCCGACCTATAAACCCGTTGTTCTTCCATGTTTGCCTCTCTATATTGCTCAAGGAGCAGGGCTTTCTCTATTGGAGTGAGTTAAAGCAGATGTGTGATTACTTGCAGCATCGTATTTCTCTAGAGGTTAAGGGAAACTCGATCGGAAAAGGTCCTGGCGGTCTCTTGCGATTGCAGTCTAATCAGGGTGCTGAAATAGTGAAGGATGAACACTTAATCCGTTTACGGCCTATTTTGGCTTAGGGGTTCCAAAAAACTACTGGTCTTTCGTCAAAGACAATGATACTCGGTTCTGCGCTTGCAAAATTCGGGCCTTGAACAGCACATGTGCAGGTAAACAAGCAGCTCAATCCCTAGAACGCTTTTAGGAAATACTACCTCCATCCAGCGACTAACTGTGACATATACTGAGGTGACTGCTACCACAAACAGAAGCAGCCTATATTTGGGTGATTTGTTATACGCGGTAGACTAAGGCAAAGAGTCTTGAGCTTCCCGCACAGCCATTAACAAAATGGTCTGTAACCTTTTTTTTTTTTTTTATAATCGACGCGCGCTAAAGGAATTTTGTACCCTTAAAATGTTCGTACACAGCGCGGGCGAAGGAAATTTAGGGAGGAAGAAAAGACAGGTACCGATGTACATTGGTCTTAAATGTTTGTAAGTTACAATGACCAGGAAACACAGAGATCGGCAGGGCATTCCATAAGCGAGTTGTACGGCTTAGGAAAGAATCACGATATTTTGGAGTACGTCCGAAAATGGGCTTGAGGGTATACTGATGAGCATTCATAGCGAGACGGGTGTTACGGTTGAAAGTTTGAATGGGCGGAATGCTACTTCAATGGAGCACTGGTGGTGGAAATAGCGATAAAAGAAAGTGAGACAGGAGATATTACGTCGGTGTTCGAGGGAGTCAATTGATTGACTGATATTTGTATCACCAATGAGTTTTATCCCACGGTTTTGAATCCTATCTAGCAGGTGCAGAGATGTTTTAGGAGCACCTGACCAGATGTGAGCATTGTACTCCAATTTTGGACGGATGAAAGCCGTATATATTGTGGCAAGATCAGAGGGGGTAAAATATTTCTTACATCGCTTGTGGAATTCTAGACATTTCGCAGCATATTTGGCGACATCGAAAGTTTCTTGGTTTTGACGATGCAAGTGTCATTCATGGATAATGGGCTGGGTATTTATATTTCGCTTTATGGACAGCAGACAGCATTGAGTTTTGGAAGCCTTAAATTCTACTCGGTTGATAGTTCCTCAATTGGTTATGCTGTTAATATCGGAATTTAGTGACCTCAACGTATGCTGCCGTTCCGATTCTACAGTCGAAGAGGAGGGACGTGAGTCCGGGAACGAATATGAAAAGCTGAGAGTACTGTCATCAGCAAAGGAATATATTGGATTAGAAGTAGCAGACAAGAGATCGTTGATGAAAGTTCAAAAGAGTGTCGGAGACAGAACGGAGCCCTGGGGCACACCAGTACTTATTTTGTGGATATCAGACTTGAAACCATCCAGACCATTTGAATTGAACGTTTCGAAATGTAATTTCTAATCCATTGCAGAAGAGAGTCATCGATCCCAAAGCACGCATTTTTGACGAAAGAGCCTGATGCCAAACTCTGTCAAATGCCTTAGAAATATCAAGTGCAACTATCTTGCTTTCGCCAGATTGATGTGCGCTTTGGTTCTACCTTACAGTGAGACATGCCATCAAATCACCAGTGGACCTGTTGCTACGAAGACCGTGGTGCCGGTCATTAAGAAGTTTTCATGTTTCGAGATATTTCACGAGCTGACGGTTTCTCAGCGTTTCCATGACTTTGGAAAGAAGGGACGTAAGTGCAATGGGTCTGTAGGAGAAGAGAGAAGAAAATTCGCCTTTTTTAGGGACGGGCTGGACAAATGCTGTTTTCCATCTGCTCGGAAATAGTCCTAAAGAGTAGGATTGATGAAAAAGCTTACGCAGTGGTTTTGCCACTTGATAAGGGTGATGTCGATGGTAGTACCACTCTAGAAAAGTGGAGGAAGATGGAAGTTAATATGACAGTTAACTACCTCCGGATTCTGCCGGACAATCCAAGCCCCGGTCCCATTTGTCGTGGTTTATTTAGAACTCATATCAAGCTTGTCAACTTCGCCAACCATTTTTAGCTGCCAATAGCTAAAGCAGCCGATATTTGACCAGGAGTGCATCTAGAGGTCATTTCAGCCGAGCAGGTTCCAAATCACCTTAGAAAGCGCTCCTGGATCCCTTCGATTTGAAAATACATCTGGGGGTCTCTTTTATCTAACTCACCATGCAGTCATCAACTAAATTGCGCGTAGTGTTTGATGGTTATGCAAAGGATTATCTAGGACAATCGCTTAATAGCACACTTCTGATCGGACCTTCTATACAGAGAGATCTTTTTGGAGTTTGTTTTAGATTTCGCCAGCATCACGGTGTTTTTACAGCTGATGTCGTCAAAATGTTCCGTCAAACGTGGGTGGAAGGCAAACACAGGGATTTTCAGCGTATCGTATGGCACAATTCAACACTTTCGCCTTTGTACCCTAACATACGTATGGTACAGCCAGTGCTCCATACTTGTCTGTGAGAATCTTAAACCAACTTGCACAAGATTGTCGTGGTGACTTTCCGAATGCTTCACAGGTTTTGCTCAACGACGTCTATGTTGATGCCGTAATGACTGGAGCTAATTCAGTTGAAGCTCTTTTAAAACTTCAGTCCAAGTTGGTATCCTTATTATCAATGGCAAAACTTACTCTACCCAAATGGAGGTCTAACTGTTGGCCACTCCTCTCACTATTACCAAAGGAAGATTGTGAGTACTCCATCAAAGACACTGAAGATTCAACAAAATCTGTCAAGATTCTCGGAATGTTCTGGGATTCAGCTCGCAATGAACTTGTTTTATGAAATAAAGCTCAGTCCACAATCTTCGTCGGCCAGAAGAACGCTACTTTCGGAAATATCCAGGATTTTCGACACCCTTGGGCTCCTAGCTCCATCTGTTGTATCTTTCGAGATAGTGTTTCAAGAACTTTGTATGCCTGAACGTAAGCTAAGTTGGGACGATCCTGTGCCATCAAATGTTGTTATAACATGGGATTGATTGATAGAAAGGAGCTTCCAAATTTTGAACAAATCCGCATCCCACGGCATATTGTCTCCGCGTCCGAAAATATTGATTCTCAGACGCAACTTCGGTAAAACATTCTGCTGTTGTTCATGCATGAGGTGGCTTCCAAACAATTATAATAGCTGCTAAAACCAAGGTAGTTCCGTTAAAACTAGTGTCGATACCTCGCTTAGGATTGTGCGGAGCTCTCCTGTTATCTCGTCTTATTACGCGAATTAAATCGTCTATGACTCTGAACATATCAAGAACATTTGCCTGGTGTGACTCCGAAATAGTCTTGCATTGGTTATCTTCCCGCCTCGGCGATGGGCTACATTCATTCAAATTCTTGAAACCATATCCTGGAGTTCGTGGTGTTACGTCTCTTCCCCAGATAACCCAGCCGTTTGCGCGCCACGCGGTCTTCAACCTACACATCTTGTTGAGCATAAACTTTGGTGGACTGGCCCAAAATGTCTGGGCTCACCTGAAGAGAAATGGCCTGACCCTCGGATTGTGCACAAAACGACAAATACCCAGACACTCGTTATTTCTCGTGCCGCACTGGAAGCCCCTAACTCTTTTTACCGAAAAGTTGTCGTTCTTATATCGTCTTCAACGTACGGTAGCTTACTGTTTACGGTTCGTGAAAAACTGTCGCGAAAATCCTAATAATCGTCGGTTTCCTCATCAAGGTAGGGGGTAGGGTAGGTAAGAGTGGCTGTTGGGAACACCAACCCACTTAGGCCTATTGGCCCATTGTGCTGCCACGTGGATCTGTGATCCTCTTACTCATGGAACCAATTTGAGCGTAGGAGACTGTTAACGTCTATATTCTTTAGATCGCTCAGGTCATTATAGAACAAAGCTCCTAAGTGAAGTTTCCTTTTCCGGGAGGGAGTTGGTCACGTTCGGAGTAGGTGGAGGACTGTCCTCTCTTACTCCTTGTCCAAACTGCATGGACAACAAACAGAATTCATTTGTAAAGGCGCCAAGCCTTCTAACGCGAGCGATTCAGACCTACCTTTGGCCAGATCGGTTTAGTCTTTAGACAGTCCATCTAAGGCCTGTTCTTTTATTGGCATCCAGCTTTAATATTGATTTGCACGTAGCGATTGGTATACCGATGCTGCTGCCCTTTTCCGGTAGAATAGGAAGAGTGGTTCTAATTTTCACTAGTTCATTGGGCCTACAATTCCCAGGAATGTCTCTGTGGCCCGGCACCCAGGCAAAGGTGAAGGTTTAACTGCTGGGCATTTAAGGGCGGTTTAAGAATTAAATGAGACTTAGTCCAGGGACTTGATAGCGGCCTGACTATCCGAAAATATGCGGATATCCTTTGTAGATACCACGTTTTTCTTCAGCCAGAACAGATCATATTTAATTGTGATTTGGAAGACGAAAGGAGAGTTTCGGATTTAGCTTATCTGAGAAAACACCGCCACCAACCCTGCTATCGGTTTTAGATCCATCTGTGTAAAAGTGGATTGACTTGTCCTCTATGAAAGCATCTTATTTCTAGAAGGATATAGAGAGGAAGGTTACATGGAAATCTTTGTCAAACCAAAGTCCAGGTATAGTGTACTCGATATTCTCTATGAGGATTCCTCATGCCACTATCAAAAAGTTCCCGGAATGTATTCAGAAAATTGGAAATACAAGTTTATTCATCTAAATCTATATTTCCCCCTTCAGAGTAATACCCATCGACTGCAACACACTTATGCCAGCGGATCAAGCGCTCGAAACATTTTTTATATCCGGTTTTCGGTATGTCCATCAGTGCTTCCTGCGATTTTTTCATTACTTCCTCTCGATTGAACAGAAAGAAGTCACAGGAAGCCAAGCCAAATCAGGTGAATTCGGTGGCTGTTGGTTGGTATTTGTTGCATTTTTTGTCAAAAAATTACGAATAATGATGGCACTGTACGACGGTGCGTTATCATGGTGCAAAATCCACGAGTTTTCTGCCCACAATTCTGGTCTCTTTCGGCGAATTGCTTCACGCAAACGTCTCATAACGCTCAAATAATACGAGTACTCTTTGTTTACTGTCTGGCCTTCTGGCAAAAATTCATGATGCACTACAACGTTGTAATCCCTGAAAGCCGTGAGCTTTGCCTTCTTTTTTGACTGAAAACGACGTGATTTTTTTGACCTCGGCTCATTTGGTGAACGCCATTCACTTGCCTGATATCTGGATTGCGCGTTGTACTCATAAACCCACGTCTCGTCACCAGTAATGATCCTTTTGATGAATGTGGGATCAGATTCAGCCTCGCAAATCATCTCTTTTGCGATGTCAACACGATCTCTTTTTTGCATGAAATTGAGGTCTTTTGGCACCAACTTTGCTGCTTCACGACGGAAACCGAAATCATTTACCAAAATGTCTTGCACGGATCCATATGCAATGTTCAAGTCCTCCTCTATCCCTCTGATGGTTAATTTGCGGTTATTGACCAACATTTCTTTTACTCGTACTTCATCAATGTTTTCGTCGGTTTTCGATGTTGATGGTCTGCCACTGCGTTCATCATCTTCGATTGACTCACGAGCACTTTTGAACCGCAAGCGCTCGTGCCACTGGTAAACGACCGTTTTCTTTAGAGAATCGTTGCCGAAACACTTTTCCAACATTTCCAACGTTCGCGCACCTACTCGTACAAGTTCGTTGTTGCAAATTGAAATCCATTTCTAAAATTGTAAAAAATCGCCAACACATACAGCGATAGATGTACTCTTGCAAATGTCCGGCTATGACGCCAAGATTTAGAGGGAATGTCAACAACAGATTTATCAACTTAACAAAAAAACAGAGCTCAAATCGGAACAATGGGAGCGCCACACTGTGATGTGGCACGGGAACTTTTTGATCAAGGTGGTATATTAAGAATGTTAGCGTGGCCGAATGAATTATTTCTCCACTGCGTAGTCGCTTTAAGGCGATTAGCTGCAGTCGCGGCTGGTTGCCTGCTGAAGATGTCGAGGGGTGTCAAGTGAAACAGAATGTCTAATGTCGCAGAGGGAGTAGACGGTAAGGCTCCGCTTATGCATAGACATGCTGTGCTTTGGACTCGGCTTCGTATCCTGCAATTGACTGCATTGTGTAAGACCGTCCACCAAACCCCAACCCTGTAGGTGAGTATCGATCTTATGACCGAGATGTATAACCAGTGGGTTATATGAGTTTGAAGATCCCATTTATTCCCAGTGACTGTTTTGTAAAAGAACAAAGCTGCTGTAGCTTTCTTATCTCCTTCTTGAATGTTAGGTTTCCAGTTTAGTTTCCTGTCAAAAATGAGACCCAGATATTTTGCTGTATCGGAACTGGTACCGTTTATTGAAGGAGGGTCTATAGTTGCAATTCTATATTTCCTGGAAATGAGGACAAGATAAGTTTTATGGGGGCTTATTCCCAATCCACAGCGATCTGCTTAACGGGCTAATCTATTGAGATATACTTGAAGGAGTTCTTTAATGGTATTAAGATACTTACCTGAGATGGCTATAGCAACGCCATCTGCATAGGCAGTCACCCTGCTACCACCCGCTTCATTAGTTCATTAACCACTAAGTTCCAGAGAAAGGGAGAGAGGACACCGCCTTGCGGCATACCTCTGATGACACATCTTTTAGCAGAATCCCAACCCAGTTTGGAGCTTGGATTGTCCTGCTATTTATCATAAGACTGATCAACTCCCCAACTCACTTGGGGAGTTGATCAGTTGCAGAGTTGACAGCGCAGTCGTGATTGCGGATGTTTTGACGTTGTTAAAGGCGCCCTCTATGTCCAGGACAGCAACCATTGTGAACTCTTTATATTGTAGGGATCGTTCGATGTGGCTAGTCAGTGAATGCAGAGCCGTTTCCACCGACTTTCCTCTACAGTAGGCATTTTGACCCGTTGGCAAAAGCCTTGGATCAATTTCAGCTCGCATATGGATATCAATTAGTCCTTCTAGAGTTTTCAGAAGGAAAGATGATGGACTTGTAGGTCTGAGGTCCTTTGGGACAACATAAGAGCATTTTCCAGCTTCGGGAATGAAAACTACATACATTGACCTCTCTCATGACAGTGGAATGTGGATTAGTTCTACACAGCTCCTCATGATATTCTCTAGCGTCGGTAGGATAATATCTGAGGATCTTTGTATCTCGGTAACTATTATACCGTCTGAACCAGCAAACTTTTATGGTTTGAAGCTATGCAGCGTCCAGAACAGTGTTTCTCTTGTAATCAGACAATAAATTTTGGTCCCGGTTGCAGTGGGCCTGTTTGGGTTGCTACTGGCCGCGAATTGGGAGCTACCTGGAAAGTAGGTGTGCAGTAGCAGGTTGAGTGATTCATGACTTGAGGTTGTCTAAGAGCCATCGGTTCTTTTCAAACAACTAGGCATCATAGTATTTGTAGAGAGGATTTTTCTTAGCCGCGATGCCTCAGAGGTTTCTGTTATTTTGTCACAGAATCACCTCCAGGATTGTCGCTTTGCCTTCCTCAGTTCTTTTTTGTAAATTTTGAGGGACTCTTTGTATGAGTTCCAGTCAGTCACTTTTTTTGTGCTTTTTGCCAGGTTGAAAGGTGTTCTGCAAATATTTCTAGGCGGTACCAGTGCTGAGGGCAGGATGCGGCCATAGCCTGACTGAGAGCCAGAGTGAATTCCTTGACTTTCATGTCAAGCTCGTTGGTGTCACGCGGAGTTCAGAGCATAGCGTTTCTGAGAGTATTCCTCTGTATTTTGGCCAATCAGCTTCCTTTAGTTCTGGAATTCTGGTTGGCTGGGAGGGGCATCACTCGGGCTGAATTGGATGTATCTGTGGTCTGAAAATTAGTGTTCAGACGATACCATCCAGTTCGTTGTCGGAGACAAAAGTGATGTCTAGCACTTCCTGTCGGTTTCTTGTTATAAAAGTGGGCTCATTGTCAATATTGCAAACAACGAGGTTAGTACCTATAATCAAAACGTGACTCACTTCTATCGTTGATGTCTTTACTGCCTCATACCGTATGATGAGCGTTAACATCGCTTCATCCAGTTTTTTGCCTTCCAGCTTCCAGTATCACCCAGTAAACCCTCTCCTATCACAAGGAAGAAAAGACCGATGGCTTAATTGTCGCTTCGGATAGATTGGAATCGTCGCTATCCATTTCTGGAAAGGATATCGACGCTCCAAGATCTAAGGTTGTATTTGAAGCATCCAGCTCATCGTTTTTATAGACCCTTAGGTGAATCGGCTCGAAACCGAACCGCATCATGCCTTTAGTCTTCGCTAGAGGGTTGAAGGATTTCTAATTGGCTCCTTTGTTCTTCCAGTTTCAGGACTTTCCATCCATAAGTCGGTAGGGTCGGATTGCTGAGCCTGGTGATCTCCAGAAAGCTTTCTGGGGAGGAGGGTTCTGCCAGTTTCCAGATGTTGATTCTAGATCTTCTATGGATATCCTCCTTCGACTTCGAGTTTTGCACCTGGCCAAATCTCTCCTAATCCACCTATGGCTTTGGTGAAAAGATCAAGAGATCGCACATGCGATAAGCTTGACGTGGCCTTGGTGCCAGCCAGCGTCGCTTGTGATGGGAGGTGGTCCGAGGTTTTCCCGCATGATGGCCAAGAAGTTGCTCGAAAGCTTTAACTGGACCACCTACCACCGTTCAGATGATATTGATCCGTCGGTGTCGTTCCTGTCGATTACCGCGATCATTATTGCTTCCTTTAGGACTTCGCTGAAAGACCTCAGAGATGTGCTGCTGGATGGCCCAGGGATTTTAGTATTGTAAATGTTGGGCCTCTTGGGAACCGGCACGGTTTCCTCCAACGATCTCTGACTCTTGGAAGAGTCGTTTAGTGTTTTGGGAGCAGTGGAAGGGTCCGTCTTTTTGGATGTTGCTGGCCCACTCAATCTTGCTCTTTATATCCACAATTCTCTCAACCTCCAGAATGCATCCGAAGGTTTTGGTAGTGCGTAAAGTATTTCGGCGTCTTAGGCAGAGCGCCTTAGATGGAGCTTACCGATGCGGCAGAGCCTCTGATTCCTCCTTAGGGAGAGGAGTTTTAGTAGCAGCGATAAGTCCGTGACCTGCCACAAACTTGCTGCTGCTAGGGGTGGAGGGAGTCATAGCACCATGGCTTGCCATAGTCTTATCACTCCTTGAAAATTTAGATTTAGGCTCGTTGTGTTTGCCTTTAGAAGATGGTACACCATGGCCTGCCACAGTTTTACCTCCGGTCGACAATGCAGGAGTCCTCCGGTAGTCTGTGCAGCCATCATTCTACCGTCCGGTATTAAAGGAGTACAGGATTCGGGTTTTGTTTTTTTTTTGAGGTTTTTCCCATAATATGGTCCCACAAGTAGCGGAGAAAGGATGGTCTATCTGTATAGAGATCCACTGTATAAGGCTAGCTAATCTGGAGGTTGCCAGGTATCCGGATACTCCGTTCGCGCCAGGTTGATCTTCGGCACGGGTCGTATGACAGCCCAGGGGAAAAAGGAGTGGTTGAGAAGAACTCTTCTGAGCTTTAATTGATGGGAGACCTGCCCGCCGAACACATTCAACCGAATCGACCTTTAAAATCCGTTTTTCTTGTGGTCGAAATCCAAAGTTCAGCAAGGCATACACTGCGTTAGTTGTATGCTTCTCTACAAAGGCCCTCCATTTGGAGTTGGTTAGCGCAGAGAGAAAGATGTGGCAATTTGTACAGTGACAATGGCACAACATTCGACGGTGCCCAGAGATGCTTGACTGAAATGCACAAATTGGTCATGTCTCGAGGACACAACGAGCTTGTATCTACTGCCCTTGCCCGTGACAACATTGATTGGCATTTTATACACCTATCTGCCCCACATTTCGGCGGCCTATGGGAAGCGGCCGTTGAACCCAGCCTTTAAATATGAGGAACTTACCACAGTGTTAAATCAACGATGACCTTAACCCGCTAACGCCTTCTCATTTCGTTGTAGGTTAGCCGTTAACAGCAATACCGGACCGCACACTGTTAGAAGTACCAAACAACCGATTGTCTCAGTGGAATCTACTGCAAAGAATGGTTCAAGGGTTTTGGAGACGATGGCATACAGCGAGCGAAGTAAATGGGAAACTCAGTATCCAAAAGTGAAGGTCAACGATCTTGTAGTTTTGAATGAACCCAGTCTACCACCAACTAAGTGAGTTCTTGGACGAGTGGAAGCGGTACTACCAGGAGATGACTGTGCGAGGAACTTTTGTTCGACCCATTTCTAAACTAGCGATATGGCCCACTTCCCCCATTACCAGGGGGGCCAGGGTGTTCAGGATTATAATAGATCTTTGTGCTACTCGCTGTTGTTCATGGCATTGGTCATCAAATCTTCGGTATCTTCATCCAATAAACCTGAGCCAACTTGGTGTGACAGATAGAAGCAACTGACTTTGAACTCAACTGAAAATACGTCATCGAGAGTTATAGTTACTTCGTTTAGAGTATCTGCAAAGTTCTATCACTGAGGCGAACCAGTCAAAGCCCCATCGTTTCTATTTCAAATGAAAAATCTCTTCTGCTTCCTACTCATGCACAAGCTGCCTCAAGTTATTGCCCATAACTCAGTTCAAATGCCATGCCAATAGAAAATGGAAATACCAACAGTCGGTCCATCCAACCTGTGGCTCATTCCTCTCAACTCACTACTCACTCCTCATGTACCGGGTTATGGCACATCTCATGGTATTGACTTACATCATCGATTCCCCTATGCAAATAATCCCATTTCTATTGCGCTAGAGCTCCGATGATGCCTTCAACCGTTGGGTGGTCCACACTCCAGCACCCTCGGTCAATGGCCGTATAATTGGTTGATGTATGCCGCCCATCGAGAGTAGTGATTGCCAGGAATGTCGCACGATAACCATGACCATCATGGCCATCATAACCATCAATGGTATTCGTATTGATGGTGAAGATGATGATGCGTGGGCTTCTTCGCCTGTAAGCGATCTCAATAATCAATATCACGATTACAACTGTCATCCAATAGGACGCGATCTACCGGCATTGCAAAGGGACCAAATGGAAATTGAAATTTTAAATTGCTGTGTGATCGGTCAGAGGCGGTGTGCTTCAAGGGAAGAACCAACAGATCGCGAGTATTGAGATTGCAATGCGGATGACAATGATACACCACGAGTCTGGACTGAGAGTGAAACTGATGATCGGGCTGAAATGCAAGTGAAGAGTGCAGTTGAGAGGAATTAATGCACCATGTTGGGGAGAATGCATTCAAATGGAGCTTTGGGTGTCTTCGGGATCAGAACTATTGTCAATCTTTATAGAACAATGCTGTTTAAAGCCCGGCATCTAACTCAACTTCAACTCCTGCTAAACCAGTTGGATCCCACCACTCAAAGTGATCCTCAGAAGGTGTGGAATCAATTCAAGATCCCCAATGCCTGCTTCAGAAGGACTCCACCTTACCACATATCACATTACCCACTGTCTCCTGCTGTGCAAATTGCCTAGTGGACACCATTCAAAACGCTTCCAATTCTAATTAGCATGTCACACCGAACTAGTTGTTAAAGTCCCCGCATCAACCAGTCCAGTCCGCGTCCATTCAAATCTTCTCCTGCCTTTTGTCCCTTCTGTCGACTCTGTTCCTGTCCAAAGTCATAAAAGTTGACTTTTACGAAAATTTATTTCCAATTAATAGTCTCTACCTAATTTCGCACAATCAAAATCCGGTGATCGTAAAACCGCACGCACACTCCGCTTTTACGATTGCGCCACGCAACGCTACTACGATTTTACTGCGCGCGAATAAAATCGCTCATCAAAGGCGAACTCCTGCGATTAAATAATTACGTCAAACGAAAGAGGAGACCTCTCGATAGATGTTAAAGTAAACATCTCACACGTTTTCGATGGCGTTCGGCCCCCTCTATCCCACGCTCACGTTTGGCCGATTCATCTGACGAAAATGTTGACCACCATGTGTTTGATGTGTCTGTCCCGCCTGAGGTTGAATGACATCAATGAACAGTTACACCTCGAAGACTGGTTGGGCCGTGTTGGACTCTCCTCTCGATTGGAATCTCATTATGATGTTATCGAAGCAAGTGGAGGCTACAGACCGAAAACCCACGACCCGCCAGAGGTACTCGTATTTGTATCTTTTCATTTGTATCTACAAACAAAGACGGAGAAAGGGAGACGAGTAAACAAAAGCAAACTCCCACTACCCTCAGATAAGCGATAAGAGATAAAAGATACCCAAATCGCCAAGGTATCCATGATCCAAAGAAGCATTCCGAGGAATTCATGGCGGCACCGTGTGACAGGAAGACTGTAAAACTGAAAGATACCGCCAATGTCAGTGGGAAATTCAGTTCATCATCGTGCGGATCATCTCTTTTTTGGATTGTTTTCGGTCATGTCGTTGTGTTGTATAGCCCAGGTGAGTGACCCACGTCATGATCGGTGTAATTGGCCGTAATGACACTAAACAAACAAACAGATACACATATGCGGACATTGGGGTCTTCAGTAGTCTTCACGAAAGCCGTTACCGCTTGGCCAGATAATTTGAGGCGACTCTTCTCTGTTTAGCTTCTTTTTTTCTCTCTCTCTTTTGAGTCTTTTGTGGTCTTGGTTTGGTGGCTTCTAATGACACTTATGCAATTCGTGTTGTGTAACAAGATAATTGCGGCCAAAGAACGAGCATAGACAAATAAAAATGGAAAAAGGTCTTGAGAATTGGTAGTGCGAAAAAGTGGTGCGAAAACAATGAAAGAAGATGCCAGGGACGGTGAGGGAATGGTACGTGAAATTACGAGGTCATTACACTGGTTTCATGGCAGCAGGTGATTGTGTTGCTTCTGGCGGCTAAAATGCTGGAGAGTGTGATTGGTTCTTAATCCTTTCAATTGACCGTCGGCGATTGGGAGCTGTGATTCATTTTAATCGGAGATGTATGTGGCAGACCGATGGGCTTGCGGAGTATATTGGAAGAGGAGTCCAAATGAAGGGTTAGAGGATAGACAATGAGCTCATTGTTTTTGAGTTTTTAATTTTAATTGAAGAGGACTTAGCCTTCTGTAGATTCCAAATAAACCCACAGAACGTAGCAGAACAAAAGAACCTATTCGAACACTTTCAAACATTTTCAAACATTTGCGAACAATTTTGAACAACATGCAGCGGTTTACAACGAATGTGCCACTTCCAAGACCTGAGTGACTGCTCTGGCCTTAACAAAGACAGACATTCCTCCCAAGAGGAAACAAGCCAGCCAAAGGTATTCTTCCCCATATTGACCGCTGTTCAAGGTGGAAAGAATGGAAAGGAAAGCTATTGATATAGGGAAGCCGTGGTTGATTAACCCTTTTAACCCTGGAAGCCCTTAGAGCCAAAAGAGTTCTAGAAAAAGTTGCCAGACTCCTACTGAAATAGGGTTAATGATGTACGATAGATGAATTTGAAGGCGTCCCATAAGGCTCCGTATTGAGACCTATTCTGGGGAGCATAATATTTGCTGATGCTCTTAGGCTAATTATTCTGAGATCGACCAAAATATTTTGCTGTCGTGGTACCAACCAAACGCCTGGAAGAAATAGAACATCTGGCATTTCAGCTAACCAAACCGAACCTCAGCGATAGAAGGACAGTGAACTCCGTAGCGATTAGAGTGAGTGCTCATTCTGCAGTTTAGAACCTAGACATTGAGAACTTTGACATTATTACGTCAATTACTTACAAGAAAGACTACATCAACAATCCTCTACTGATCTCAACTATCAACCGAACACATAAAAGTTAAAATCTGCAGAAAGAAGTCCTAGACCATCTCCTGAAAACAATCAGAGTCCTTCGAACAAGGTTATATATGCGAGGTGCCGATTGAAGCTCGAGAGAAATGTGAATACCAAATTTTGGGAGGAAGAACATTGAAATGAAATCATGAAACCACACCCAACTAAGTCACGGATTAGCCAAAATCATGGATAACCTAGGTGATAACAGGCCATGGGTTGGGTACTAATCCCCATTACTCGAGATGTGCAGGAATAGATGAAGACGTCAAACATCACCCCGCAGAATGTAAACAGATCGTTGGTACGGTTTCTGCAAAGCTGGGATGCATTCTAGGAAACTGTTGCCATAATAGTAAACAGACATGGTCATGAAAAAAGGCCAACGGAGTGGCAACAGTTACCTACTTACGACGGAGTACCGAAAGGAACCGGATTTATTTTTTAAAGTCGCTTATATCATTTTTAAACAAAAAAAAACTTAAATTCTCGTCAAAGCACTCACCACTAGCTCTAATACACTAGTCTAATCTACTATTCCATTGTTCAAAACATTTTTTAAATTCATCTTCTGTGATATCTGACCGCTCCTTCATCGTTTTCTTCTTCACAGCAATGTCGCGAAACATTTTTCTTCCACATCCCTTTTTATTCGGAGAAATAACAAAAAGTCGCATGGGGAACAGCGATCATGTTGTTGTTGTCTAAAATTGGAGCACTGTCGCCCGACTGTCACAAAACAGGCCTCTTCCAACTGTCTTCTCAAACCTTCTCAAAACGTCGAAGCAGGAAGCCAAGTTAACTGTCTGATCCTGTTGAGTAAACCCTGAAATGACACCTTCTTTGGCATTGAAAAAACAAATCATCTTTGTTTGACGTTTGATTTCCCTTAATGCATCTTTTTGGGGCGGGACGAACTTGAAGTCTTCCACTGGCTTGATTGTTGCATCGTTTCGAGGTCGTAACCATAGCACCATGATTCATCACCTGTGATGCCCTTGAAAAAAAAGTTTGGATCACTTCGGAACTCTTCTTTCCAAGAAATCGCCAGGAGAATTTCGCCCCTTCAAACTTTTAACCGTAACACCCATCTCGCTATGAATGCTCATCAGTATACCCTCAAGCCCACACTCGAACGTATTCTAAAATATTGTGATTCGGTCCTAAGCCGTACAACTCGCTTATGGAATACCCTGCCTAGCTCTTTATTTCCTAGCCATTATAACCTTCAAACATTTAAAACCAACGTTCATCGGTACCTCTCTTTCTATCCTCCTTGATTTTCCTCGTCCGCGCTGTGTGCAAGCATTTTGAGGGTATTTACATCCATTGAGCTTGCGCGAATTGTAAAAAAAAGCACTGCATGCTTCAAAGTGATCTTTTTGTTGTTCACAAGTCGAGCCACGAATTTGGCAGCCACTCTTTTCATCAAGTCACTCCAGATAGCTCTACAACTTGTTCAGTGATCCATCGTCGATCTTTTCGGAGGATTTTCGGACTATGGAAGGGCAACCAGAGCGAGGATTATCATCAATTGGCATTCCACCTCTTTCACTGGTAAGCCACTCAAACACTTGAGTTTTCCCAATGACATCATCCTTGTACGCCGTTTTCAACATTTCAAGAGTTCCTGCGCTAGTTTTTCCAAGCAAAGACTAAAGCTTTACGGCCGCGCGCTGTTCGCGAGAATCATCCATTGCAAAAACGATGAGCACACAAAACAACTTTCACTAAAAAAAACTTCACACAAGCCGAACGGAACATTCTTTACCAACGAGGCTTGGCTTGCTGGCTCTGACATGCTAACTGGCCTTGGTGGTTCTGCAAGAATTCCATCCAACACAACATCAGTTCGATTTCTTTTGGGTACCTCCTCGTACTTAGGTGACCAAAGAGGACTTGCTTTCCAAAAAATAAATCTCTGCAGTTAGGGCGGTTTTGGCCCACTGCTCATGTTGCGCACTGGAAATGGCTGAGCTCCTTTTTCACTAGTGCGTGCCTCTTAAAACGAGATCTTCACCCACTGGGCTGTCGGTTCAGGTAGAAATCCTAGCTCTTCACTTCCTAGCCATTTCAGATGAATAGTGCGCACTTTTCCCACCAGATCGATGCTTCTGTAGAGCTCATACGAAATATCCTCTCCTATCAAATGGAACTGAAAACCACCTGAAGAATCTTGCGGTCAAAAAAACCAAGGATCTCACCATCAGCCTTAGATAACGTCTATGCGTCTGCGTTATAGAGCAGGAATGGGATAATGAGAGTCTTACATACAGTCTCATTGATGTTTCTTGGCAAGATATTGCTATAATACTTAGATACGTCCTTTGTCCAATAAAACAAAAATTGGCAAGAGCTCGCTATTGGGAGTTGTGCCGCCGGGGAAACTACCCAGCCATGGAAAAAACTCATAGCTACGAAGCAACAGCGGATGGGTCTACTGTCGATAACCCATGCAAGCGAAATCAGGACAGCGAGCTTCGGATCTGTAAGTGGAATGTTAGGTCCCTTGCCACGTGCAGCCAAACAACTAGCGGAGGCCCTGAACTACTTCAAAACAGATGTTACCGCCATCCAAGAAATGCGATGCGATGGTCCAGACAAAAAGACTATGCGACATTTACTACGGCGATTGTTATCGAAATCAACAGCAGCCCCTATTTGGATGCGGATTTGTTATTAGAGAAAGACTTAGGCAAGAAGTCTTGAGTTTCCGGCATGTAGCAATCCGTATTAAGGCTAAATTTGCCAATGCTAGTCTTATATGCACGCATGCAACCACAGAGAAAGAATGATGTCGACAACAAGGATAGCTTCTACGAGCTCTTGGGCAAGACCTACGACCAGTGCTCCAGCTATGACATTAAAAATGCTGTCGGCAATTTTAATGCAAAGCTAGGAAGAGAGCGCTTCTTTGGTAGTACTGTCGGAAAGTATATCCCGCACGACACCACCTATGTTAACGAATCCAGGCTAATCAACTTTGTGACGGGGCGAAACATTCACAAGGGGGCTTGGAGAACTCCTTATCAATTAACGGTCAACAAAATTGACCATATTGCAATCGACGCAAGGCACTTCTCCACTATTATGCATGTCCGAGCGTTCCGACCACTGCCTGTTATATCTAATATTCCGGACATTCCGAACATACCAAAGACAAGCTAAAATTGTGAGGAGGTTTGACTCGGACGGCTACAATTGCAAGAGATGCTGGTCCTGTGGCACCAGCATCAAGTATTGAGTAGCTAAGATAATATTGCCAGAAAGCCATCAGAGATGCTCTAATGTGCTCGGTTTCACTCGACCACTACAACGAAATCCCTGGTTTCACGACGACTGCCGGCAATCACCTGAGACGAACTAGGAAACATAACAGTAGAGTCACTGTCGATACTAAGGATTTAGAAAAAGCATTTCTCTTGATTGTATAACGACGATGACGAACGAAATACTTCCATCGGGTAGAATGAACCTTTCAGCCTGGACGATGTAGACCAACAATTCCGTCCACCTGACCTGAAGAAGCGAAGACAGCCATATTTAAGCTTAAGTCTAACGAGGCTGCTGGAGGGGACTAGAGGCTAACCGCCGAGCTCTTCAAAGCGGCAGGCGATGACTTGGGAAGGAGCATATACCAACTCATCTGCAAAATATGGCCGGACGAAAGTATGCCCGATGGATAGAATCTCACCGTTCTTTGTCCGATCCTAAAGATAGGAGATCCATCTCTGCCGAATTGTGTGAATGCCTGAAACGTTCGTCAACAACTTGATTGGTTTCAGGCCAGGAAAGGCCACCATCGATCAAATATTCACACTATGGCAGATCTTGGAAAAGACCCATGATCTCCTAGTCGGTACATACCACCTAGCATCTGTGCATGCGAGCTATACAGGGCATCTGTCATCTCTCCCAAACTAGTCCTTTTCTAAAGAACTCACCGCCATAATCGGAAGAAAGCAGCGTGATGTCAGTGGTGCTTTCGCGATATTGAGACATTAGCGGCGAAGATCGTTTCAATGGCCAATGAGGGCAAGACCAAGTATATGCTGTCAATCAGAAAGGGCGCCCTGCATCGACGTCTTGGACAGAACGTCATTCTCGACAGATATAATTTTAAGGTAGTCAAGGACTTTATCTACCTAGGCTCCAAGGAATTGACTAGAGAATGCCTCTCTCGAGCACCGAAAGTGTCCCTATGTAGTGAGACCTTAATAATTCCAGTTTTGCTCTATGACGCAGAAGCAGAGACTTTATTAAAAATGGATGAGGTGCTCTTGGCTGCTTTGAGAGGAAATTCTTCGGGAGATTTTCGGTCCCGTTTGCATAGACGGTGAGTGAAGAGGATATACAATGACGAGGTCTACGTACAGCAACATCGACGTAGCCAGAAGAGTGAAGGTCCAGCGGCTTAGATGGCTGTGTCATGTAGAGCGGATTGACACCAATGCTCTCGTCCGAAAAGTCATCGAATCCGTCCCCGAGGGACAGCAACTCAACGAAGCTAGCGTTCGAAACTGGAGGCTAGTTAGTGATCGAGCAACACCTTAAGTAGGTAAGTAGATTAGTGCTCATTCTGTTTGATTTCTGACGAGGTGTCATTAGTGGAGCTAATAGCGGCGACGAGCTGAGCAAAGTGACACCATAGGGCTCAATCAGGAAATACTTTCGCAGCCTTTTCTGATTGTAGCGGTTCGACATCAAATTTCCTCTGAGTACTGCTTCTGTGTTTTGTTGTCCGCGGTTATTAGCATTTGCACCTTGGCTATAACAGGGTAGTTAGCTCCTTGGAACCCTCGGATATATTGGAACTGTGTTGATCGCAATTTGATCGGTTTGCTTGAAGATTTTTAGACCAGAAGATCGCCAGTCACCTTTGTGAATGTTTTAGAAATGTCTATTCGCGGCGCCGAGAACTTAAGTTTGTCTCGAATGTATTGGCATGCTCTCCTTTCCCAGCTTGGAAATGGAATCATAAAGGGCGATCTTAACATCAGGCTTCAGATACTGCTCATAAGTTTGGCGGAGGAGGTCGTAGAAAATATGTTGGACAAAGTTTTCTTTTCCTCTGTGGAGGCACGGGCACAGGCCTATGTCTGCGATTTTATCAGTTGTTCGCTCACAGACTTGCAGCTCAAGGCTTTCATTTCTTTCACCGATGACGACTTCGAACTTGGAGGGCCAATATCGCACTACCGGGGTACGAGCACTGCCGTTTATTCCCTAGAAGCTCTTCCACCTTCATCTCTACTTCGATATCCTGACTAAATGCTGATGATAGATCCTCAAATGACCTGAGCTTGGAACAGGTTGCAGTCGCTTAAATGATGTTATAGCTTGATCTGCGTCCTATGTCGACATTGATTCCATCTTGTGCATTCCTCCGCCGAAACGTCCATTTCATACTTTGCCTTGATTATGCTTCTGCTCAGAAGTTCACTCTGCGCTTGCCGCAGGTCCGAGATTTCAGTTATATTTGCACTGTTAGACTCAGCATACTGCAAAGTATTGCAAAACGAAAAATAGATAACGATGTTCCACGATGCCCGAATCTTTGAACAGACTAGGTGTAGTGGGGCCTTAGACTGCTTCAAAGCCGACTGCGTTTTAAATGCTTCTAAAGAATGTTTCTATGAGCTCCATGAACGAGCAACACCTTGAAAACTACCAATCATTGAGGACTAATTAGAGCGGCAAAATAAGAAAGGAGGACATCTTCCATAGAACAGCCGAAAAGCTCAGCCTACACGGCACTAGGTCTGGAAATGGGCTTAAGCTAATTGATTTTGCTATGTGACGGAACACCACCGTTAACAACGAATAATGAGGAACCCAACAACCCATCAGAACTTTTCCCATATCCCTGAACCTCTCGTCAACGACTTCACATCCCACTTTGCGTGGTAAAGGTCAATGGCATCAATGCCAAGAAGCCGAAACAGATCTGCTGTCTTTCAAGCAAGCAACGCCACGTAGGAACTTGTAGAGATCAGCAAGGAAATTTAGTAGCAGGATCGCCAACAAACCACTCAAAGTGTGCGACAAAGGCCAAGAAATGAATGGAATTTCAGCATCCTTAGCCCGATCTTCCAGAAAAATGGCTCTCTTCACTGCAGCAACTAAAGAGCCATCTTGTTCTGACCCATTTGTCAAGCATCTAACAAGCCCTTGTCAGTGTAACATAATTTAAGACAGAATAAGTCCGCAATCCTAGAGGTAACCCAAAACTCCAGAACGACATTCGCCATTCCATTATCAATTTCAATGCCGCATACGACAGCTCCCATAGGAACAGAGGGCGGTTGGCCGAAGAAGGCCTTAGTGGTAGAGGTTTACTGGTTGAAGGTCAGTTGCATTCCGAACTGTAGCACTAAGCATGTTAGGGAAAGGTAAGGTCAAAGTGCTTGATAAGCTAAAAGGATCTTGAGGAACCAAAATATTCCCCAGAAAAATTAGCTTACCCTAAGCAGCGCACTACAGTTGCAGCTGTGTTTTTGCATCATAAGCAGCGCTATTAATGCTTTTAATTGCTCAACACAAAAAAAAAAAACAGTTTCCTAAAGATTCTTCTCGTCTTCACAACAGTTGAGCAAATTCCCAGCTGACCGCAGAATCATCGTCACATCTGAAAAATCTCCAGCCAAGCAAACTGACCTACTTAACACCCAACCGAGCCCAACCCAATCCAATCCAATCCACTAGCTCAGCATCCACCACACGAACACATGGAACACATGTGTTGCTTGGCATAAACAATTAGACGGACCCTCCTCTAAGATTTCCATTAACTCGTTCTCCATTCCACTGAACTGCGAGGAGCAGGAGGAACTCAACGTATTTCTCAAATTTTAACCACAAACACGTCTCTGACCAATTCATCCTTCAAATTCAAGTTCTCTTCCTGTTTTACCCAAAACCGCATTCAAATCTATACTCCATCTCTACATCTCTTCCCCATCTCCGCTAGATCTTTGGTTACATTTGGCCACTCTGTTGCTTCGACCGCAACTGGGTCTCTCGCAAATCATCAACAGAACCACACCATACCAGGGGAGCTCCGCTCCATAAGAAAAACTAACAGAACCTCATCGAGCCGAACGTATAGGTACTCGTACCACAGACGAATCCAGAAAACTCGGATTTTCTTGTTCTAGTCGAGGTTTTTCGTCCATCTGCGCGTTATGATATAATCACGCTGGAGCAGCAGCTAGCGCAGTGCTTATGCAATATGAGATAGTGCTCCCATGAAGTACGTACCTACGGACGAGTATACGAGTACATAGTGCTTCCATAAATGGCTGTCAGATAGCTTAAACCAGCGGGACAACAGAGCCGAAGCTGGAGTTGGAACCATGGCTGAGTTTCAATTACGCATTTTGTTAGCTGGGAGAAAATTTCATTGCGCAGACCATCAACATCATTGTCAGTGGCAGCAGGAGGCTTCAGGCATAAGAAGTAGCTGAGTAACGCTTTTGTAAACGTGCATATCCCGACACAGTCACAGGAGTACAAATAGTGGCAGTGCCAGTGCCAGTGCCAGTGCCAGTTCCAGCCACATGGTTGTGGTCCGAAACCAAAACCGGATATCACCATCATCATCATCATCAGCATCAGAGAAGACAACGAGGACGACGACGATGACGACGGGACAGGAAAACATCATCTCTGCTGTCTCGCTCTGGAAATGCCGCCGGTTATTCTGGATTTCCTAGTTACATAGTGCATCCGTCCGTTCGTTGTTGAAGTTGATGCAGTTTGGCCATTTTTGGGTGGATTCACTTCTAAATGATTGTTCCCATCCAACGCGTACCATCAAATGGAATGAAACTCGTCTAGAGCACCAAGTGCCAATGCCAACAGTTCGCACTGTTTTATTGTTCCAAATTGCACATAAGTGGCACTACGGCTGCTGCCAGTACTACGACGAGTATCTGTCGATATTCGCAGACTCTTCACCTAGAAAACTCAAGCTTCAGATGGCAAGGCAACAACGATAAAGACACAAGACACAAGACACACGATGGGAGAGATACAAATAGAAGAAGCAGAGGACGAAGAAGTTGTAGCAACCTGTAGCCAACAACGTCGTTGGACAAGTTCAAGTGTTTGGATAGCTAGTTCAATCCCATCGTACAGACAATTCGAGATACTCGTACGTAGATGGAACTGGTGCCACAACTTAGCCATGACTTAGCCCCATATCCGTCCGTCTGCCTAGCCGGAGAGCACCACTCCAAGTGGTGTGTCCATTTAAATTGTTTTCCTCTTCAACATTTGGTTACGTACAAAGATACAGTTCTATGTATGTAGTTGTGGTGTTAGCCACTCATACGTACATACATACATACTCGTATCTACTATGTTAGTTCTGGTGGTGGAGGCTTGGGAGTCTGTAAATTGTGGCACGATAATGATTTTGGCATAATCTCCTGGCATGGAGATTACCATCGTAATGTATCTGGAATGCACTGCCATCTACGTATCTGCATGTACTCGTATCGTATTCGTATCTTTTGCATCAAGAGATGGCGGTGGTATTTGTTTAGCTGTTTGGCATTCAGTATTTGGTGTGATGCAATGGGAAAATTTCTACCCTGAGGATGTTTGACCAGTGGAGGTGGTACATTCTGGATTTGTTTGAAAGTTTCTCCTTTTCCCAGCAAGAGAGACATATTGACAGTGTGACGTGTGAGGCAAAAGTTGGCGGAAGTGGCTATTCATGGTCCAACTCGTTTAGTGTTTCGTAATGAGAAAACCGGCATGTGTTTGGTATTAAGTAACAGCCAATACCGCTATTTACAACAATATGCGATGCTAAGTTAAGATGACTTGGAGTCACATAGACTTTCTGGTCGACAAATTGGTTCTTTGGATACTTGAGCTGTGAGAACTACTCGTACCTATCATCGGAGTTTTATGGGCCTGCAACCCAAGAACAGAAACGTGACCTTATATGCTCAACTCCTTAACGGTCACCATTGGGCGAGAAATAAGAAAGATAGGGGACCGGTAGAAATAAAAACGCTTGGTTGGATGTGGTGTTCTTAATGACTAGGGAGAACCTACAACCTAGGATCTGTGAGCCTTTTCTTCCCTCTCGAGGTGCCGACTGGGATCGTCTTCGAAATTTTCCGCAGAGAATCCACTGCTCTAAAACATTGATTATGGACAACCTTTGACTATCGATTTAGTTTAGCGATAATCAGGGCTCTTCTTGAGCCAGCTAAGGGTCGATTTATTCAGCTTCAGCTGGAGAAGCGTTCACGAAATACGAAATGGACGTCTCAGAACTAAGAATGAAAAATTCCTGGCATAAAACTGATGCTTATCTCAATCTTGAAAGCTCCTTGACGGCCAAGTTTCGACGGATGCACATGATCGTAAACTAAAACGCTAAAAGCGCTCAATTGCACAGTGGAATATCCCGTCGTTGGGAGTTGGATTGACAAAGGCCTTATCTCCCTTTACAAAATGAATTTTGGAGGCAAGGGGCTTTTGTACCCTTAAAATGTTCGTACACAGCGCAGGCGAAGGAAATTTAGGGAGGAAGAAAAGACAGGTACCGATGTACATTGGTCTTAAATGTTTGTAAGTTACAACGACCAGGAAACACAGAGATCGGCAGGGCATTCCATAAGCGAGTTGTACTGCTTAGGAAAGAATCACGATACTCGTATTTCAGAGTACGTCCGAAAATGGGCTTGAGGGTATACTGATGAGCATTCATAGCGAGACGGGCGTTACGGTTGAAAGTTTGAATGACCGGAATGCTACTGGCGATTTCAATGGAGCACAAGTGGTGGAAATAGCGATAAAACAAAGTGAGACAGGAGATATTACGTCGGTGTTCGAGGGTGTCAATTGATTGACTGATATTTGTATCACCAATGAGTTTTATCCCACGGTTTTGAATCCTATCTAGCAGGTGCAGAGATGTTTTAGGAGCACCTGACCAGATGTGGGCATTGTACTCTAATTTCGGGCGGATAAACGTCTTATATGCTGAGGCCAGATCAGAGGGGGTAAAATATTTCTTACATCGCTTGAGGAAAACTAGACATTTCGCAGAATTTTTGGCGACATCGAATAAGTGGTCATTCCAGCGTAAGTTGTCACTGACACACATAGCGAGAATGGAAAGTTTATCGGTTTATCGACGACGACATACGCTGCCGTTCCCGTGCTACAGCCGAAGAGCAGGGGCGTGAGTACGGAAACGAATATGAAAAGCAGAGAGTGCTGTCATCAGCAAAGGAATATATTGGACTAGAAGTAGCAGACAAAAGATCGTTGATGAAAATTAAAAAAAAGTGTCGGATATAGAACGGAGCCCTGTGGCACACCAGCATTTATTTTGTGGATATCAGACTTGAAACCGTCCAAAACAACTTGAATTGAACGTTCCGAAAGGTAATTTCTAATCCATTGAAGAAGAGAGTCATCGATCCCAAAAGCACGCATTTTCGACAAAAGAGCCTGATGCCAAACTCTGTCAAATGATTTGGAAATATGAAGTGCAAGTATCTTGCTTTCACCAGATAGATGTACGCTTTTGTTCCACTTTTCGGTGAGACCGTGGACCTGTTGCTACGAAAATCATATTGCCGGTCGTTGAGAAGTTTTCGTGTTTCGAGATATTTCATGAGCTGACGGTTTATCAGCGTTTCCATGACCTTGGAAAGAAAGGACGTAAGTGCAATGGGTCTGTAGGAGGATAGAGAAGAAGATTCGCCTTTTTTAGGGACGGGCTGGATAAATGCTGTTTTCCATCTGCTCGGAAAGAGTCCTAAAGAGTAGGACTGATGAAAAAGCTCATGCAGGGGTTTTGCCAGCGAGGAGGAACATCTCTTCAGAAGGAGGGGGGATGTACCATCTGGACCAGCGAATTTGTGAATGTTAAGATCTTTAAGTACTTTTGCTATTACACGAGTGCGGAAGTGGATTCGTCCCATTGTAGATTCAACGCACTCAAGTGTAGGCGGGGACAAAGCAGAATCTGGGAGTGTTGAGCTGGCCGCAAGGTGTGCAGCAAGCAGATTGTCCCTGTCCAATCTGCTGACAGCTGGAATGTCATTATAAATGAGCGTTGGGATGGAGGATGAGGCAGAATTTCTAATGTTTTTGACGAATGACCAAAAATTTGTTCTGTCTTTGGGGCATTGCAGTATTTTTTGCGTCAGTTTTTGGTCGTATTGGAATTTCACACGCTTGAGAAAGACGTTGCAGTCATTTCAGGCTCGTTTGAACTTTTTTCGGTTTTCCTCTGTCGGGTTGGTCTTGTAGGACCGAAAAAACATTTCTCTAACCCTGACAGCCTGTTTACAGCTCGAGTCGTTTGGTTTGATACTCTTCATCCGATGAGGGATAAAGCATCTCATTCCAAAGAGAATAGTTTCTGTGATCATGTCAGCAGGGGCATCCACGCCGTTATCGAGGAAACATAGCGACCAGTTAAAATTCCTAAAGGAGCTGTTAAGACCGCTCCAGTTGGCTTTCTCGTATTGCCATACGGTTCTTTTAAGAATCTTTTGTCTAACTGTGTGGTCGGTGTACGAGAAATTAGCTGATATGACGCAATGGTCAGGCGAGCCTAGAGGGGAGAGCACGTCAACGGAGTACTTATCAGGGTGAGAAGTTAAAAATAAGTCCAGGGTGTTGGCGGTAAGACTATCAACGTCTGGTATTCGTGTGGGCTCATTTACAATCTGGGTTAAGTTATTTTCCGCAGCGAAGATCTCTATACACCGTCCTTCGGGTGTTGTCTGTCCAGAATGTCGCAGCCACCCAGAATTGTGTATATTGAAATCGCCCGTAATCACGATTTCAGTATGAGGACACAGGGATACAATTCTTTGAATGGAGTCAGACAGCGCATCAAACTCGTGAAAGGTCGAGTTGCTGTCCAGTTTGGGGCTTCTGTAAAGAGAACTTACGAGTGCATTAGGTGACGTGGTCGACACGGTATCTTCTGATCAGAGACAGCATGTGCCTTTGTACTGCATCCGTCATATAATCGTCAGGAGTGCCGCTCAAACTTGCTAGAAACCACCAAGTACAAGACCAATATTCCGCGGAAAGCAAGTTACACTAGCCATTAAGCCACCAATCCGACGCAGCGGCAGAACAATCATCAGTTCAATGCATGACATACTCGAATGTAGCCTCTGGAAGTCCAAAGTAACTATTTTCCAAATGAAGCAGACATCCACTTCCGCTAAATGGCCGAAAACTGTCGAAAATAGGTCTCAAACTCTACAGCGCGAAACTAAATCCATCATTAACCAGACAGGAGAGTGAGAAGTCCTTCAGAACTTTGAGGCAGAAAAGGAATAGAGTAGTCCAGGGTACGGTAATGAAAAAGGACTTTTCCCCGACGACAAAGCCTGCGCGAGATATCAAAGAATCTGCAACAATGTCTCTAGATCTCTTCCAAGACCTCAATCGTCTGTGAAGCTACAAACTTGGCTGAGGACAACTCCTCCGAATTGGCAAGCTTTAGAGACAAATCGTCTACTCTAAACGGAGCTGGACATGCCCAGATAATTCCCCTATTCACCTGTTCCATGAGCACAGCATTGCCGAAGTGCTCAAAAAATGAGATCACACGGTCGATTATAATACGCATGGAGCCACCTAGTGACAGTTGTGTATACCTGCAGACATCCGTGTACAATATCGAAGAGGATCTTAATTTTCCAGATGACACTGACTGGTGTACAAGACCCTGGTGGACAGTAGGGATAAAAAGAGCACGGACTGGTGTGTCGAAAATGATTCATGAAGACATCTATCAACTCGAAGGACCTTGTGGGATTCGAAGAGAAAGGTACTACTCGTATGGCCCATGTGTTAGCACTTAAGCCATTGGTCAATCGTTTCATTGTCGCAGCTATTCCATATGCCACAGAGCATCGTTTACTTGATCTGCACAGAAGCTCTCGCCTGATCCTAGTACAGGTACAATGTCGAACTGGAAATTCGTATCATCGGCTGCATCCTTAAGGTTGCTTTCCAAGTGATCCTTGGCGTAACTTGAACAGAGAATTAAATACTCTTTGGACTGTGTTGTGACGCTTGCTTTACGGACAACGGAACTCCTCGCCTTTCGTTGCGTTCATGACTCATCTCAGCCAGGATAGGGACTGAATCCAGAACCGTACCGTGTATAACTCTGGCACTTCAAGGGCAATATGGCCATGTTTACGTGATGCCTATACATCCATGGGAGCAATTATACGCCTTGCCATCGCTCTCCGCCAATACTTTGATACCAAATTCGGAACTGTGTTCGAGGCACAAGTTCTACCCTTGGTATGAGTCGAGACCGATCTAAAACCTCTTACTGCTCTTAGGGTCACAGCACCCAGTACTTATTTGCTACTCTAAAATGGGTCAAACCAAAAGGAAAACCCTTCCCGCGATTTGGGTTTAAACCACAGCCACCATGACGCTCCCACAAGGGGGCCTACCTCAACAAGTCAGGCCCGGACCGAAATCCGGGGGGCTCCAGACTCCCATTTTACCGTGATTTAAGTCCTGGTATGGACTACCGGTGGTCTTGCTACCAACAAGACCTATGACCTCTGAAGATGTTTACGATAAGACCAGTAATATGCTCTGCCCCCGCTTTTTATTAGACAACGTCATTGATGGGCGAAGCCTTGTCAACAAAAAGACAGCTTGGAGAGCTGCTGAAAGTGACTACTACCATTTTGCAGTTTGACCAGGCAAATGTAACTGAGCACTATGACCGCCACAGGTGACGAACTTCACTGCATAATCATGATCCAGGGAAGACTTGCACAATGCGAAGGTATTGGCAGAGCATTTCCGAGCGCATGCAGTCAATGGGAAAATAAAAGGCAAATCCGGCGATGACATAATTTGAGCTACTTCGATATACTCCGTCTTCTGGATCAGTGAGGATTTTTTGGTTTTTAGCCAGTGTGTGGTAATAGAGATGGTGAGGGAGGTGTCCCTAGCGAAGCAAAGCCATCGCTCATAGCCCTGAAGTTACCTTCTGAACGATCTATCCCTCCAGCTCTGGGGCTAGGCCGTTGGATTAATCACCCGAGACGATATAAAACACTCTTTGCTGTGAAGCGACCAACAGCCTCGGATATGGGAAAACTTACCACTGACGACCCCAGGTAGTGAAAAACGGACAACGACTTTCAGCAGAGCACGTGGAATCCCCGATAAATTCACACTCCACATGCAACCAAAAGCCGCTACAATGGGAATATCCGTTCCATCCAAGAAATGTGATGGAATAGCCCGAACGAAAGAAGGATGAAAAATTTTGACATCTTCTACGCTAACTGCCAAAGAGAACAGACGCAGTGCCTATTTGAATGTGGATTTGTCATTAACTTCAGCCAGAACGATAAAAATTCACATTAGAGGCTGAGCCCGCAGGACGACTTTTCTAACGATTTTCTCCGAGCTCCTCAACCAGACGTACGAGTATGACTAGAGAAGGTCAGAAGCACGACGGTTGAATCATCCTCGGTGGTTTTATGTAACGTCATCATAGGCATCATGCGTTTGTCACACTTGACATCCACCATTACCAAGGGAACGAATGCGAATATCCCGTGGCAGCAGAAATAGCGAAGAAGGGCTGGAACGAAATTTAACGTCGATGGCTTACAATCGCAAGAGACTACTTCCTTGATCGTGTGCCCTAAAGCTTATCCAGAAATCCTCCTGATAGTATCAAGTGCAGTAGGCCAGTGGAAATTTGTCAGCAATCTATGAGAGATGCCACACCTAATGTCCCAGGCTCCAACCGACAACCACCACGAAATCTGTGGATTGATGAAGATTACGAGCTGGCGCCTGAAGAAAACTAAGAAACACACAGTTCCACGATACCAAGTAAAGGGTGACCAGATAAGAACGTTAGAAAAACAAATGTAATCAAAACCACAACGGTGTGAGATACAAAACTGATTCTAGCTTTGTTTTGAAGCTACATTCATGCCATTATTTGTGGAATAGGACATCATTCAAATGGTCGCCTCGGCTTCGCTGGCAGTCCTTCAAGCGGTCGGTCCAATTTTTGTGATGACTCGTCCAATATGTGCGGCGTTATTCGGGCAATAGCGTGTCGGATGTTGGCCTCGAGCTCGTCCAAAGTGGTTGGCTTGTTAGCGTAGACTAAAGACGTAACGTAGCCCTGGAGAAAATAATCGAGTGGTGTCAAATTTTATGATCGCGGCGGCTAATGGATCAACGCTCACTATGAGATGAGCGAGTTGGCAAATTTCTCCTTCACAATTTCGAGCGCTGCGTCGCTCGTATTTCATGTAGCGCCGTGTTGTTGGAACCACAGCTCGAATATATCAATATTGTCGAACTCTGGCCACAGACAGTCGGTTAACATTGGTCTATGCCTGAGACCACTGACAGTAACGGTGTCTCCTTCCTCATTTCGAAAGAAATAAGGTCCGATGATCCCGCCATACTATGAACCGCACCAAAGAGCCAATCTTTTGAATGCATTGATCCTTGCCCGAATACTTGTGGATTGTGCTCGCTCCAATAAAGACAATTTTGCTTCTTGACATAACCGCTGAGACAAAAATGGACCTCATCCGAGAAGATGATCCCGAACTCCGACCAACCTTTCCAGCTCCCAATTAGCTAACTCACGGCGTTGTCTATGGTCCTTCGGCTTCAATCCTTGCCTTAGCATAATCTTATACGAATGTAGGCCCAAGTCCAATCGCAAAATAAGCCGGGTTGACTCTCTGGCGATGCCCAATTCAGCTGATCCGCGTCGCATCGACATTTCAGGGTCTTCTTTGATACTGGCCGCTGAGGCGGCTATCGTTTCTTCATTTCGCACTAATCTCTGTCGCATTGCGTATTTACAACACTGAGTAGGAATTTCGATGCAAGATCAATTGGCAAACCTTATTAGGCCACTATTGGTTCGATGTCGTTTTCTGCCTGTTGGGAGGAAAGAATTTCATCTGTACGTCAACCCTCTAATCCCGATCAATTGGATAGTGACCTGTTCTTTCGCACACTTGACTCCGAGAAAGAGCATCACCACTTGAGTTCAGTCATAGCCCTGTAACTACTCGATTCATTCTGCAACTTCGCCTTCAGGGTTCTTAAATTGTAGTGGGCACTTCAGAGCTGCGTGATCCGTACGAAGAATGAACTTTAGTCCAGAGCTTCGTTTCCAAATTTAAAGTCAGAAGTTCACGCCGAATTACACAGTAGTTTCGTTCAAGCCTGGAGAGTACCTTACTGTAATATGCAACCATTTCCTCTTGAACGTCATGAACTTGAGAGATTCCAGCAGGACCCCAACATTTTTCCGACTGTCGGGTAACCCCAAATGAGGACATTGCACAGTTGCCGCTTGAGTCCATTAAAGGCTTTTTCACACTCTCCAGGCCACCTGAACTGTCGGCCTTTTTTCGTAAGTTGGTGATGGCTCTTCGCAATACCAGCAAAATCCTCTACGAACCTTCTGTAGTATGTGGCAAGTTCCAAGAAGCCTCACAGTTGGTGTTTATCTTTTGCGACAGGCCAGCTACTTTTCACCGCTTCTATTTTGTCAGGATCCGTCCTTATAATATTACTTCCGAACGGAACTTCCGAACCCATTTTTCTTGGGTTCAATTTCAAGTAAACGCTTCCCAGCTTCCCAAACACTTCTTTAAGGCTTACTCGATGCTCCTCGAAGGCCTTTCCTATGACGATAATGTCGTCCAAGTATACTAGACACAGGTTTGCCATGCTATGTATGTTCCCCTCGAAGGTGGTCCAAACGGCATCACCGTAAACTGCCAAAGACCGCAGTCTTCAATATCTTTTGCTCCGGAAAGCGTATCCAAAATTTCACCAATTCTCGGTAGTGATTAGCTGTCCTTTTGGTGACATCGGTAGTCTACACAAAACCTCGTACTGTCGTCGTCTTTCTTCTTCACGAAGACCACTGAGGATGGCCACGGACCTCAACTTTCATCTTAAATGCCATTTGGGTAACATCTGTTTGCTTTGACAATAGAAGACGCCTCGCAGGTTGACATGCTGGTCAGGCGCCTCCGGTATCAACGTGGTGTTGAACGAGTTGAGTGTGTCCAGATTCTCCGCCTTGTGTAGCGAATAGTTCAGCGATTAGTTTTCCTCCCAGGATACGTTGCAAACGCTGAGGATTTTGTTCCTGATTTTCATACTCTGCACTGTATGGACGCAATTGGCACTTTCCGCACATGCATATTTCCAAACTATCTCTCCCTTTTTCACTTTCACATTTTGGGTTTGGAAACCGTCTTTCTCACCATGAAGTCTCTCCTATCGGTGGAATCGGTGGCTACCAAGACCACCATCCACTTTTGCCCAAACAATTGCTTCCGACAAAGGCGCTAGAACCTAATTTCGGCAGACGACGACTTTTAAGACGGAAGTGTTGACGTTTCCGTATTGGTATTTCCAGGTTTCCGTATTCCAGGGTCTGTGCCCCAAAGTCGACTACTAGTCCATGTTCTCCCATGAAACCGGTCACTCGTCACATATGTATGTCATCTACCGGAAACACGTTTGACAAAGCTAGTCCGGCCAGGAGGTGACAATGCTGTGGAAAAACAGGATGGCGGGAGAAGTTGAGAGTTCGTTCATGTTCGTAGCATGATATGGTAAAGTGCCGCGGAAGTTAAATCTTGTCCGCGGAAAGTCAGTCAAATCCATTCATCACCTCAGCGCACTACGGCTCATTAGCATCTCGAGCTGTTTCCCATTCTTTGAAAGAATCTAAAGACAAAACGAGCGAGTTAGGGGTGTCCGGCAGTCGACGAAAACAAAAAATGCGCAAGGTGCGATATAACTGAATCACGAAGGACCCAAGTTTTATCTGACTCAGTCTTTGACGGGACATGGCTGTTTCAGAGAACACATATCTGTGTAAGTACAGCATTGAGACCATCCATTCATAGTTCGAAACTTTTCCAGAAAACTCGGAACACGTATCTTTTCATTGCCTCCAAGACTATACGAATGCCTTACGACGATACCTTCGGGGACACAAATCGATCATATGATTTAATAAGCTTCAGCCTATGGGTGCCTCAATATTTTCCTACTCATCGTTTGGATTGATGTAACCATAAAAAGAATAGATGGCATAAGGGACTCTTGAGGTACTCATGCTTGACAAGAAAATTGACGATTTAACATCGACAGCAAAAAGAACAGCCATCCCATCTTGCTGCCAATAATCAAAAGACTGGATCACGCATTCCTTTTCTAATTTTACCCTTGAGGGCTTCCGACTACAACCCTCGATACTGTGGACTATTCTCCAATCAATTCCAGGCCAAAAGTCCCATCACGTTGAGTGTTCTTCGGACTCATTGCATCATGTCGGAGTTGGGTTCGTAGAAAATCGGGCTCGGGCGTCATTTCTTCAGATCGCTGATGGTCTTCTATTTACTTGACCTCTCCAAATACTACTCGGCTTCTGGTCTAAGAGTTCCACTCGCCTTATAATTCCTCGAAGTACACGCGGTCTGAACCATTTTGTGCTGTTACCATCAGCGGCTTGACTCCAAATATTTTCCCATTGTCTATGCCGTTGTCGGCGACTTAGACCATACCTGGTCACAACCTCTATTATGGAAGAAAATTCTAGCTAAATCTCTAGAGCAAGATACAGTTGCTTGAAAGGTCAAGACAAATTATATTTCGATATGAAGGACCTACTTTGAAACCGATAATTCTTCGTCGGAATTATGTGAGAAAAATTGAGACCGAAAGAATCCATAGGCCGGATGATTTCCAGCATTTTCTCAGAACTCAGCACTCTGGCAAACTTTTGACAGAATCTCTTGACGTTTGAATAGAATTGGTACCAACACACCACCCTGCGGCACTCCAGCAGTACAGCGCATTTTATTACTTGCAAACGACTTCGACATGCACGAGTACTGGTAGTCGTACATCATGTACGAGTATCTATTCACACCGCAGGCTAGGAAAACATAAAACTTTTCGCGATATTGATTGACAGCCGAATTGCTTTTTATTATTCAGTAGAAGCGCTGGCATTGCCATCGTGTTTTAAACGTGAGAATGCGTTTGCTCCAAATACTCGTTCCATGTTGCCACTCGTTCACCGTATCATCTTTGGCGCATAAACTAATCTTCCTTTATGTCACAGCTGACCAATTTTTTCCACCTGAACCACCACTGGAAGTAGCAAATATACGAGTAATACTACGACGGATAGCATGGAGCTATTGCTGAATAAACATCATCAGCGCCATCACCCAGAAGCAGTACTCGTATCTACCGGCAGGTCTAAGGCACCATCAGAGCATCCCAAAGCAAATAATTTATCTGTCCGTATGTGTGTCCGTAATGTCATGATAAAATATGCGACCAGATCGCATGGCATACGTGATGCAATAACGGAATTCTCCTTTAGCCTAGTGCAACAGGTTGCCAGTAGGAAAGAATGCATCATCTCTGCGGTGTCGGTCCCGTACCGCAGCGTACCCTGGGTTTCCCCGTTTCATGTTTTTTTTTTTTGTTTTTCCATTTTCCTGTTTAGCAATGCTTGGTGTCTTGCCTCTTCCACTTGTATCTTTCGGGTGAGAATGGAAGAGAAAAATCTACTCCAAGTGGTAGTTGTTGTATTTGTATCTATCCCGATCCCGATCCAGTCTGTGGTGGCTGGATTGTACTCGTATCTAGGTTTACTTGTGGTCGGTTGCAGAAGGCCAGGAAAAACCAGCTGAATGCCAGGTTACCCGCCTAGCACCTCGTATCTACAACGTCGTCGTACAGATACATAGATAGTCTCGTAGCGTGGAATTCGCATTTTCGTTGTCTGTTGACGATCGGACAGAGACGATGACTGGAATGACTTTGGACGCATCTGGGCGAAAGCGCGCGTAATCAGCCAGTGCTAGAGTGTGCACGAGCAGCGCGCTAGTGTTCAGCTCGTGTGTCGTCGTTTAGGCAACACTACTGCGCGCGTCGTCATTTCTGCCACTACATTGCCAGTGGGCATATTCCATAAGGCAATCTCACTTGGTTGGTTAGTTGGAAACACAAGGGTTATTCGTATACGCGTAGGCCGCACGCATGTCGAGTCTCACGATATCGATTACTTGACTAGGAGCGCGCCGAGGCTATATTGGGCCGGAAATTTTCACAGTTTAACTTGGCCGATTGGAAGGAGGATGGTAATCTGGCGCACTAAACGCCTGGATACACTGAGCAAACTCAATACACTGGATACCTTCGATACACTGGATACACTCAACGATCCTAGATCGAACATATCGTCGGTTAGATGCTCATTGCACATGGCTGCAGCGGTGGCGAACTTGAACGCTACATCTATGTATATTAACGATTGGACGATTGGGCGGTTAGGCGGTCATCAATGCAAATGAGTTTTGGGCATGCGCGCCGCCTCTGATTTATTTACTCTTCATCGTTGGCTAAATGGATACGCTCTTGCCTTGCTCGGTTATGCGGCATGGTATCCGTCCAGTGTGTGTGGCTTTGTGGGAAGGGATTAGAGGTACGAGTACGGTAAGCAGGTGGTTGCCACTACAGGATGCGGAAATAATTCGATAATGCACAGACGATTAGCAGTAAACAACTGGAAGCTATGTGAGGGTAATTGTTTTAGAGTGGTATGTACCCACTATGTACGTCTGGTGTACGAATAGATGTTGGAGATGTACCCACTCCATTGAAGGCGCTGCGGTTTACGGAAGTGGGCGGCAGTCATTTTACATTTTAAACAAATTTTGTTGGGTGGATATGATAGACGGCAAACGGGTTATTGAAATTTTGGGTAAGTCAGACGATGGAAGGATAGGTGAAGCGTTTTAAGACACTCGCGTTAGGAATGTCGTCATACATTTGAGCAGGGTGACTGACTTAGTTAAGAATTTGAAGGAGTAGTTATGTTCGAAATCACTTTGCGTAGGTTTCCTTGGACACTGACGCCTATGACTGATACAGAAAGGCAAAATAATGAGACTAGAATCCTCTGGCTGTATCATAGATACACTCTCTCAGGCTACCTATTCAGAGCTTGTCAGGGCGATATCCCCTTTCCAAAGCAAAGACCACGCCGATGAAGGATTCAGAAGATCTGAATGACACCATCATTGGAGTATCCCAACAAGTATACAATTACATTCACAAGGCCACACTCACCATTTCAAATCTTATCAAGGTGATCGGGAGCTATGGGCACATCGATCGCCCTTATCGAGGTCCCATCCCCTCGAAACATCGACTTCGGATCTCCAGAAAAAGGTTTCAATGGTTAGTATGCAGCTTCGAACCTTACAAGGCACCAGCATATGGAAGTATCTTCCCTGCATAAATGCAGAATGTTCAAGACACCTTGTAACGCAGTCTTAAGGCCTGTTTAGCTCTCAGGTCAATACCCAGTTAACATGCTCAAAGCGAGAAAAATTCACTTATGCTCTAAGAACCATCAGCCTTACCTGCTAAAGACCTTTGAAAGAATCCTCGATTTTCTCATCAAGTAGAAGCGCAGTCTTGATCACAGAAGACTCTGAGCTGACGCTGCTAAGAAGGAAAATCTGCATGCTCTGTTTCATCCTGGCCAAAATAAATGGTGTCATACTGAGTTCATTAGAGTTTAACGTAGGTACCTGCCCTGAAGATTCGTTTCGCACGAGAGATCGAAACGATGCGTCGATCAACTCCCTTCGAGTAGTACAAGTACCACCACTAGTACCAGATTCAATGTCGTGTGTAAGGCACGAACTTTCCATTTTTTTAGGGATCGAGGCTTATCTAATACCTCAGCCATTCTATGGGTCAAGACACTCCACGTCGAGCACAATAGCACACTACAACCTATGTTGAACCATGGGATGTCCAAGCTCTAATCGGTTTTATCCTCCCTGCGATTTTTTTTTTAATTAGAGCGTGCTCAAAGGGTTAAGGTACCGACTTTGCACACAGCGCGGGAGAAAAGAAATAGAGGTGAGGATGTACATTCGTTTTCAATGTTTGAAAGTTTGATACTCGTACAAAGGGGCCTACCTCAAAAGGTCAGGGTGGAACATGAGTTTCAGGCGCTCTTGACCTTCCCGTAGTAACAGAATATAGCTTCCGGCCAAGCTTCGTAACCTTGCGGTCACTTCCGGTGGGGTATCTTACAGCCCAAGACTGGCAGCCTGTAGTTAAACGCTTTTACCTACAAGAATTTCCACCCGCTAACTATCTATGCTGTATACCACGGAAAATCTCATTTGCAAAGCTGTGAATTCTTCCGGATTTAGCTCTGCCAGTGAAACGCCGCTAACACCATAGACCTCACCATTATAGGTGATGCCCATAGCTTGCCAAGCCCTAACATCTGAAAACCTGGGACAGAACCTTCACCCAATCCTCAAGGGGAGCTCCGCATGAGCAACCTGAAACCTCGCTAAGACCTCTCTTATGAAGAAACGCATTCAAAGAGCCATGCCCGGTGAGCAGAAACCCCAAGCTGGGATTGTAACTCAGTTCTGGTAGCCTGTTCATGGTTGACACATCTTGAAAGAAGTTCTAAGTAACCCTGCCTTTTACGATCATGTCACATCTAGATTGCCATCTAGACCAGTCACATTCGAAAAGCAGGACTTTACACTCCCTAGGGGATAAATCTTCCACCTCCATGGACGAGATCCAATCAACGTGACTCAACGGTAGTCCCTTTCTAGCCCTGATAATTTGACATATCACCTCCAAGTCACGGAAAGGCACCTCGAACGACACCTGCAATGCATCCGTCGAGACCTTTCGACATACTGGTAAGCTGGCAGGGCAAAATTCGTTGACGACCAACCTCAGACATTACCTTATCGTCCCAAGAAGATGACCCAAAACTCGCCGCAGAATGCGCCTTATCCGGCTTACAACACTCAGCACTTGTACCCTTATCCGCTTATCCGGATGAGGTGAGGAATGAAATTCACCCATTCACCCATCGTTATCCCAAGATACCTAACCTCAGTCACGTACGTAAGGCCAACACTACTTAGGCCCATTTAGACAAGCCGAAGGCCTGCTTTCAATGAATTGTGAAGCAGCATTATCGAAGTCTTCTTCCGAGATACGCCAACACCTACGCTTTCGCATCATCCGACGATAACTGGCAGGACTCTCGCTCCTATTCATTCAGGTTCAGCACGAGATTATCCGAGTATGCGCAACTAACAATTGCCGTATGAGTGGATCCATCATAAGATTTCGCATAAATGGAGATAGATGAGGGCAACCCTAATCTACATCTACGTTAATTCTACTCGTATCTTGAGAAGATTCTAAAAAACCGCACCTGCCAAAGAAACTGTTTTCCCATAAACCGACTTCCTGGCATTGCAGCCCGCGCAACCTGGTCAGAATACTTCGCCAATTTAAGTCGTCAAAGGCGCCCTTAAAATCGATAAAGATGGCTACAGTATGGTTGGCACTGCTATTCTGCACGCAGTCTTTAACAAAAGACCATGGGTCCTCGACTCCTCCGCGCTTTTGGAAGCTAAATGGGACAAAAGGGACTGACTGGGCTATTATATCTGAGAGTCTATCCACCGGTAGCTGATGCCCCGATATGATCTAGGATCAGGCTTAGCCTTATCGGGAGACTTCAGTAGTACAATTTACGTGTTGTAAATGCTAAGCAGTTACTCGAGCATGGTCTTCCAGAAGCCTTTCACCATCTCTTCACTCATTCCATTCGAGGAAATCTTCTGGATCGAAGAAGTGTGAGTTCGAGGCGTGCCAAACACCTAGACCTCATCCTCATCTTCAGCTAAATGAGGTGTGAAGAAAATGTTGCAAACAACTCGTCATACGGTCATATAGGCTAATCTGAGGCACTCAAGGTTTCCCTAAGAGAGAAAAATATGAACATCGCTATAAAGGTACTTCAAGACAAACAATACGACCTGCTCTACAAACATCGGACTGTCAGGAAGCCCAGAAGATGCATACTCGCTAAGAAACATATTAAACCGTTTTTATGGCCCCAATCTTAGCTCAAACGATTTAACAGTTATTAAACAGGAGTGTGCGATCTAAGCAACATACCTCTCATCAGGATACATGCCTCATGAGAGACGACCTCCGCCAGAGCAAATGGAGCAACTTTTAGCCACCATAACAAAGAAGGACAACGTACTAGCAGGCTGTGACGCCAAGATAATGAAAGAGGTGAGTCACTTTTCGATTTTCTCTTCGACATTAACCCTTATTGCAGACAGATAATACTGTCACGACCCTAACCTTTATCTTTCCTAGTACCGAAATTTTCAGGGAGCTGGAAGAGGTCCTAGATATTACATTCTAAACCAACAATGACAACTTTAGGGTCGAAACTTGGAGAGTTTCCAATCTGGATCACCCTCAGACCACAGATGGATCCCCTACGGAATGAGTCTCCAGCCCGAGACCACTAAACCGCTTAGAAACCCTAAAAGAGTTAATTGGACCAAGTTTGACCGAGTCCATACCCGAAATAAACACTGTAGCAATGGATGAACTGGCGGCGAAGGTAAAGACTTTCGAGAAGGCATTGGACGTTGCATGTAAAAAAAACACTGCCCCCGATGTGGAATGAAGACCTCTCTAATCTCAGGCAGATGACCAGAGCGATTTTCAATATCTGCTGCAACCACAACTTGCGGCAGCCTTACAAGACTGTTTAAGTCTGTATAAGAAAGCCATAAAGATATCCAAGAAGCAGGCCTGGATGGGCTATTGTCATTCAAGGGAAACCTCTTCTTAGCAAAATTCTATTCAAGGATTCTACATAACCCTTAATTTCTAACATGGAAAATGGACAGAATCCTCTACGAAGACCATAGAACTCCTGGTGAACACATACTTTTCCGGATGGAGCGATATTAATACGGAACCCGGGAGGTCTTGGTAAGTACAATTCGATCATCTCCCAGAAAAAGATTTCGGGCTATAAACAGTATTTCCCCGATCATGTCTCCGGCCCCGACGGCGTACTACCTGTCATGCTACAGGGAACGCAAGACCTAACAATACTTTGTATAGCGTCAACTTTCATAAGCTGTTTAACACTGAACTACGTACCCTACTCTCGGAGTGGTGCTTATACCGAAGGTAGGTAAACGCAGGAACGAATTCTCAAAGGATTTCAGGCCAATTAGTTTAACCTCCCTTGTACTTAAAGCCCTAGACACGTTCTTAGACAACAACATGCGAAGCATTCTAGAAGAACATCGTTATCCAAATCACAGCACTCCTACCTCAAGGAAAGATCCACGGAAACGGCTCTTCACGAGGAAGTGCGAACAATCGAGAAATCCATACACTACAAATAATATACCCTGGCCTACCTCCTAGACACAGAGGCAGCCTTTAATAACGTACACACTGAAGCTATTCACAAGTCTCTGATCGACCTGGGCTTACAGGAATTTAGTCTCTATTCTCGGAACAAGAATTATTCAGGCAACACTAGGAAACAGTCATTTAGCCAAATTCGCTCATAGAGGAATGCCACAGGGCGGCGTTATCTGTCCGCTACTCTGGCTAGTGGTTATGAACGAAATGCTTCTAAGACTAGACAGAGAAGTGGTCAAAGTGGATGACGTAGTTATACTAGTTCCAGGAACCTTTCCTTCCGTGATAAGTGAAATCATAGAGGCTGCTCTAGATAAAGTAAACACCTTGGTCACAACTTGTGGCCTTGGTGTCAACCAAGCAAAGCCGGATTGAGGACTAGAAAAATCAAACGTACCAAACTGCTCACACTATCGTCCAACGCTAGGTATCTGGGTATCATGTTTGACCTAAAACTTAAATGGAAGCAAAACATCGAACACAGGGTAAAGAAGGCCTGAATCGTCTTATTTGGCTGCAGCAAAACCTTAGGAAAGAAGTGGGGACTTCAACCAAAGATGACCTTGTGGAAGTACGTAGCCGTAATGCGTCCAATTCTCACCTACGAATCACTAGTAAGGTGGTCCGCGTTAAGCAGTGAAATTGAAAAGGCTCCAAAGGGCAGCCAGTATAGGCAGCACAAGCGCATTAAGGTCGGCCCCAACGGATGCCCTTACTGTGCTCCTCCATCTTCTACCTCTCGACCTACACACAAAAGTTTCAGTTTGACTGTCAACCTGTGCGGACGTGTTTTCTCTTGTATACCGAATTCTGTTACTTTTCCGCTTTCCTTCAAAGCCCCGTAAACTGCTGAATCAGTAAATTTCAGTATATTTCCCGTCTTTGTTCGTCGACCTAGTTTCACCTGTGCCAGTTTTGTACCCCCCAAAAAAAAAAACTGTGGAAAAGTGCTGTGCTAGTGTTTTGTGCTCAATTGTTGACCCCACCGCGGAATGGGTAGCCTGCAATGGTCTCTGTGGAAAATCATTCCATGCCATATGCATCGGACTTACCCGGAGATCCATTACCTACCTCAAGGAGTATTGCAGTCTCTTCAATTTTTACTGCGACGAGTGCAAAGAGATCACCTTGGCTCACGTTATGCTGGCAATTAAATGCAATAACGAGTCTATCAATGCGGTGCTAACCGAGAACAATCATATTAGCAGAACTATTCTCGACAGAATAGAGAAGATTGAAGACTCAGTAAACTGCATTGATAGTAATGTGGAAGCTTACAAGTCCACAGGAAGAATGATGGAAAAGCAACTGACAGCGATCCACAATCTGTCCAAAAATCAATCTCATCACGACAACGAGAACGAAGTGATCAAATATCACTTGGATGGATTAAAAGCATTTCTCAAAACAGATTTTGCCAACCTCCTTAAATCCAACGTACTCACACACATAAACGACTGTATCAATCTTCTCCGTACTGATCTCGACTTGCTTTTTCAATCCTCCTCCAAAACAATACATCCCACCCCGCATCCATCAGACTCTACGCTCGATGACTTAACCCTAAAAATAATAGACGTCAGCGAGGAACTCATAGCAACTCGGTTGACCGTTGCCGAAATCGGTAAAGAAGTGAGATTGGCTTCCCACAAAATCGATGGAATCCCCGATCAAATTCAACTCCAAGCTAGTTCCCCGTACAATGTCTCAATTCATAATGAATTAGTAGACACGGAGTCATTTTCAAATACTCCTCCCACCGCCCTAACAACGGAAACTGAAACCGCGCTGCCTATCCCGGCCGCCCCCGCCCCACGCAAACTGCTCAAATAATTCGGAACTTCATGGACCCCCTCCGAATGGAAAAGCCGACTCGAAAAGCTGAAAGAGGGAAACCATACAGCATTCTACGTTGAAGGGGCTCCTCAACACGCTGATGTTAGTTGGGTGCGGAATTCCTTTCACCGAAATTATGCCATCACCATTAGCGAGTGCGAGATGATTTCCCCTGCTGACTCCAATAGTTCCTGCAGCTTCAAAATCAGCATCCCAACCAAATATTCATGGTTATTCCCCACTTCCCCTGGTGAGGCCACTAAACCTGGGAAGATAAGTATCACCAAATGCTCTGAGGAACGAGAAAACCCACGTGTCGACGACAACCAAAATTTTAAAAATAAACGTAACGATAAGCTTAAAAAAAGACCGCTTCCAAACCCCCTTCCAACTAAAAAGCACGCTAACAAAAAACGAAGCTCTAATCCCGATCCCAACTGGAGCTTCAAAACGAACTTGTCCCCCGATCTTAGTCCCCCCTCCTCACTTATCCGACACAAAGCCCTTACACACCAATCCTCTAATCCGCTAATTCCCAATGTTCCACCCAAGCCCCCGCGCCAACGCGTCTCTTTCAACTTAACCCCAACCACCCATATTATCCCTTCTCAATCTTCTACGCCTCCGATCCCAGCAAACAACTCATTTCCTAACTTCGACCTACAAACTGGAGCTAAGTACCCTAATTTTATTAACTCCCATACCCTAAACCCAACATCTCATCCGGCGCCCAACTCCATATCCAACCACGAATCTCCATCTCCCTCCTCCACTGCCCCTATTCATGATCCTCTTTTTCCCCCCACAGTTAAACTTACCCAGCAAACCAATGGAACTACAGAAAGTCGCTATGCACTCTCTAGGCTTAGAGAGAGAAAGATATATGAAAACATTCGTCTCTTTCTCGCCTATCTACACGACAAATCGGACTCGGTCTGCTACGAAAGGAAGACCAAAACCAGCGTCATGGTATCCATCCAGCAGGAAGGCCTCCCTACCTACCCTATCAGTCTCAGACCCTATATGTTAGGTACCACGAGATTTTTAGCATGTCCCCTCAGAAAGTAGCAGACGACCTTGCTGCATTCGGCCACTACGTTCACTCTAAACGAGTCTCACACCTACAGCGAAGCCGAGCTGACCACGATAAATTTTTTCGTCCATAACGTGCCTTCCTCGTCAGCACTTAAACCATCCCGCCATACATCTCCACCCTTCAACATCCCTCTTACATTTTACTACCAGAATGTAAGAGGTCTTCGCTCTACAACTAATGCTGTCCTACGTCAATCGCATTCTCTTCCCTTTGATATTTACGCCTTGACTGAAACCAATTTGATTCCCGACATAAAGAACCAGGAATTGTTCCCCACTACGACGATCCTACCCGCCCACATGATGATTCCCCTTCTCGAGGCGTCCTACTGGCGATCCACAACAGCCTTAACTCTTCTCCCATTACCACCTCTTTATCCTCTAAAGTCGACTTTGTCGCTATAAAAATATCACTCCCCTTCAAGTCCCTTTACGTTTTATGTTGCTACATCCTGCCAGCTCAACCTACCGAATCTTACCAACTTGTTGTCGATGCGATCGACTATTTAATCGACCTGTCTGACTCTACTGACGATATCTTTATTTTCGGCGACTTTAATCTTCCTCAGCTACAGTGGATTCCATCAGACGATCAATCGTTCTTCATCGCTTCAAATGCCAACTCAGCTCAGGAATGTCTCTTCTTAGATCGCTTAACAGACTCAAGTCTATGCCAAGTCAATGGTGTATCCAACTATATGGGCAGGCAATTGGACCTTATTTTCACAACAGATTCAATTAACTCCTCAGTCTCACTTTGTCCCCTATCTCTCTCTACAATCGACAACTACCACCCCCCCCCCCCCCCCTTCTACTTTCATTTTTTCATAACTCTTCTTTCCAGTCCACTCCTCCCACAACTCTCTCATCCTACGACTTTCACAAGGCAAACTTTCACAAAATCAGTGACTATCTTAGCAGATCTCCCTTTAACTTTCACAACCTAAGCGTAAATGATGCCTTATCCATTTTTTATAAAGAAATTCTTTTAGCCTTTACGTTCCGTTTTCCCGCCTTAAAACATCATCTACTAGTCCTCCCTGGTATAATCGCAAGTTTCGTTCCTTACGAAACAAGAGAAACAAATTATGGGCTGTTTTCCTGCGTACCAGATCCTTGTCCGACTATTCCAACTATCTTGATGCTTATCTTCATTTCACCGAACTTTACGATTCCCTTTACCAGCGTTACCTTAATAATGCGCAAGTCAACCTTATAACTGACCCTAAGTCCTTTTACCAATTTGTTAACTACAAAAGAAAGTCCGATGGTTACCCACCTTCCCTCTCTTTCAACAACAAGTCATCAACCGATCCACTCAACATTGCCAACCTATTTGCCAGCTTCTTTAAACAATCCTTCACCAACGACTCCTTTGTACCAGATCCATCCTATTTTCGTTACCTACTGAACTTCTCCAATGGCCCACTTCTCTCTCACATCTTGGACCCCTCCTATATCGAATGTAAATTACACCAACTCAATGACGAATTTACACCCGGTCCAGATGGCCTCCCTGCCATATTTCTTAAAAAATGTTCTTCCTCTCTTTCCCTTGCCCTTTCTAATCTCTTTCGTCTATCCCTGTCACAAGGAGAATTTTTTCAGGCTTGGAAAACCTCCTTTATAACCCCGATCCACAAAAAGGGATCAAAGAACGAAATAACAAACTATCGCCCAATCGCCAAACTCTCTCATATACCCAAACTCCTCGAAAGTATTTTGTATCTAAGCTCTAAGTTTCCAATGCAAATCACTTATTTCCCCTAGACAACATGGCTTCCTGAAAGGTAGGTCAACCACCACAAATCTCGTTGAATTCGTACCCTTTGCCATCTCTGCCCTAGAGAACGGCAACGAAGTCGATGTAGTTGCAACCGATTTTAGCAAGGCCCATCGATGAATACTCTTCAAATTGCCTGCACTCGGACTTGAACCCATACTGTTAAAATGGATATCCTCTTACCTCGAAAATCGTTTTTACAGTGTTCGTTTTAGGTCAACCCACTCCGCTCCATTTTTGGCCACCTCTGGAGTTCCTCAAGGTAGCCATCTCGGTCCCCTTCTCTTTATATTAACCATAAATGATCTCGATAGGATCATCAAATACTCGTCCGTCTCCCTTTACGCCGACGATACCAAATTTTTCAAAACCATTTCCTCTCCCCATGACTCCTTCCTTCTTCAACAAGACCTTGATAGTTTTTCGATCTGGTGCCTCAAAAATTGTTTGGAACTTAATATCACCAAATGCCAATCCATCACCTTTTCACATAAGCGGCTCAAATCTCCTCCCCGACTCTACCTTCTCCACAACCAACCTATCTCCTCCGTTGAATCTCTTCGCGACCTCGGCATTTTGTGTGATAGGGAGCTCAACTTCCGTTTGCATATGGATGGGATAATCCTTAAAGCCAACTCTGCACTAGGTTTTGTAAAACGATGGTCCAAAGAATTCACCAACCCATACGTGACCAGGTCCCTCTATATTACCTTTGTTCGTCCCCTCCTAGAGTACGCCAGTCAAGTATGGTCCCCACATCATCGCGTTCATATCTCGAGAATCGAAAGCATCCAGCGCCGTTTTCTTCGATTCGCTCTTCGAGGTTTGCCCTGGGATGATTCTTTTACTCTGCCCCCTTATCAAAACCGTCTTAACCTTATTAACCTAAACACCCTTGAGGAACGCAGAGATGCAGCCGACTTTCTTTTCATTCATCGACTTTTTTCAGGTCAGGTTGCATGCACGTCCCTTCACAATTCTATTTTCCTCAACACTAACCCTCGTAATCTACGTACCCCTCGTCTCTTCCATCTCCCAACCCACCACACCACCTATGGCGCGAACGAACCAATCTCCCGCATGCTACGAAAAATTAATTCAAACCCTAGCGTCTTTGACTTCCACCGCACCACTTCCTACCTCAAATCGGTTCTCCTTCACCACAATAACCAACCTTAGTTTTAAATTTTACTTTAAGTTTAATTTTAAGTTATAGCTTGTATTAAGCCGAATAAATGGGGGCTTTCGCCCGCACCAAAATTAATTAAAATTAAAAAATACCGCACTTTGCAGAGCAGTCAGACTCAAAGAATCTAGGTGCTGGACTGCATGGCCATACGGCCACAGCAATACTATGGACTCGTTACCCCAAACGGCTTTGTCACGTTTTCAACTGACTATATCACACTTAGTGAAAGACGAAGAAGCAAAGGATTTCGCCTCGGTCATCTACACCGACGGATCAAAGATGAACTGTGGTGTGGGGGCCTGTGTCTACTCGGAATCAGCCCTGCATGCAACTCGGGTGTGACACAACGCACAAACAAAACATTGCTATCCTCATAGATAGCCGAGCCGCTATCAAAGCTATTGACTCGGCAACCATATCCTTCAAACTGGTGAATGAGTTTCAGAACGAGCTCGCCCGCCTGGGCGAATGGTTTAGGGTCACGCTCCTCTGGGTTCCAGGGCACAGTGATGTAAAAGGAAACGAGCGTATTCATGAACTCGCGGCAAGAATCCACATTTCACTAGGAGCCGTTAAAGGACTAATCCACGCACATTTCCTGCAGAAGGCCAACTTGCACTAGAGTGACATAATAAACTGCGCCATATAAAAGATGATATTGCCGACCTGCGATAAGAGTATAACGAAAGACAGAATCTGCCAAGACATCGCCCGAGTCACGGCGATAATTACGGGACATTGAACAATTGAGACCTTGCGGTAGGAAGGAAGGAACTTTTCTCCCATTTCCTCTGCAAATTTCCAACACTGGCAAGCGCCAGACTGCGTACACTAAATCAATCATTCTTCGACGACCTCAACGACATCGCGGGTAAGAGATACGAGATCTCCACAGGCTGGATCTAGGCACCGACTGTCCCACATCCACAACAATACACATCATCAACCAGGTCACATGAGTCGTGGTAACAAAAAGGCATATTCTAGTGCTACTTGGGTTCATGGTGAACCGCCACCTCTTCCTACCGACCTAAGTCTGCGGAGGAGCGTTGTCAAAGGGATCTTTGCTGCCAAAGTCTTAGCTATTCTCAAAGCTGATGCTCGTATTACCCTGAATCCACTACCCTCGTAGGCTGTGGCAATAGGACTAGACGCTCAGACAGCGATCACATCTAAATTTTAGAGATCACCGCACATCACTCAGCCAGATGGCTAAATAGCACAAGATCACATCTTGCTGGGTTCCAGGACACTAGGACGTCCGAGGAAACTGTGCTGCTGATAAACCGAATCTCCAGGGCAGAATAGTAGGCATCTTGACAACGTAAACTTAACAATGTCCTACGTCAATCAAGTGACACATTTTCACGGCACAGATATGCGCAGGATTATTCTTTGCAAAGATTTCTATAGGAGCTGCAGAATTATGGCGCACTTCCTTAGTAAGTCCCCTACCTTAGCATGCATCAAAATCCGGTCACTTAGCAATTACCACTCCCGAGACCTAAGTGGTTTCAGCTCTATGCATCCTGGGGTAGAGACGGTTTCATTCTTCCACGACCGACGACCACTCTGACGTAATCTACGAGCACATACCTGAGAAACTCCGTATTAAGAATGTTGGGGTGTCGATGCCCTCATCCTTTTCAAGACTAAAGAAGGTTTGCAACTGAGGCAGGAGGCTTTACGGCATCTTAATTTCAGCTCTTCCGCTTCTCTGTTACATCTTGATGATCCCGCAGTTTTTAGCGACTGGAATGCTGAACGACGCTTACCGTAGCTAACCTTCCGATACCAACAAACTCAAAGGGCGATTAATCGGAAAACTACGGACTGTTCAGAACATGGATTGGACCAGTAGCGCAACAATCAAGTTCGTAATGTAGTGCTTGCTTTACCTCCTCGAGGTGGTCCCAGGGCAAATCTTTATACAGGTATGCCTAGACTAGGTAACGTGGGCGTTACCGAAGCCAGCCCGCTACGGAAACCGACTTAATGCCTCGGATGAGGATTGATAACACGTTGACGACCTGTGGCTATCGTACCCGGACTAAGATTGGTTTTTGGAATGTGAAAACGGTCCTTGACTCGCAGAGTGAAGGACCGCAGAAAACCAGATTCCTTCAATTAGCGCAAGCGTTTATGCGATATAAGCTGGACATATTGGGAGTAAGCGAGATAAGATGGTTAGATGCGGGGGAGTACCAATTCCCAACCGGAATCCTCCGTGGATATGGAGTTGGACTGCTGTTAACACCTACAGCACGCTGAGGCCTAATCTCCTGGCAGCCGCACGGTGATAGGATTATACAGTGTTACGCCCCCACGGATGGTTCCTCTGAGCAAGAAAAGGAGACCTTCTACAGCCAGTTGGGAGCTGTTTATAATGCAACACCCAACGGCGACATTGTCATTGTAATGGGGGACCTTAATGCCAAGGTAGGCAGCGACAACGAAGGGCTCAAACATATTATGGGACGGCACGGATTAGGCAACCGCAATCACAACGGCGAAAGATTTTTTGACTTTTGAAACGCAAATCGTCTTGTCACAGGTGGCACCATGTTTGAGCACAAGGCCTGCCAAAAAATCAGTTTGGTGTCAATTGACAGGCAAGCTACCTCCAACCAAATTGACCATTTTGCCATAAGTCGCCGTTTTAGAAGTGCTCTTCTAGATGTCCGAACCAGACGACGAGCGGACATGGAGTTCGTACGAGATCACCATCTTATGATAGCTGCTGTCCAATTACGCACTGCTGCCGTTCGAAGATCTAACGACACAAGAATACCTAGGTTCAACGTAGACCGACTGAGAGCTCCCACAGTGCGCCAAGAACTAAGGGACCATCTCTGACGAGGAGTGGAAACAATCAGCAGCTCACTGCCCGGCACCATCCAAGACCATTGGTGTGCTGTGAAAGGTGCTGAAAGGATTGTCGATTGATCGCAGGGAAGCCATAAGGCGTGGCTTTCCGATGATACCAGGAGAAGGATCAACGAACGAAAACAACTAAGAGCTAGAATTGCAGCAGCTCCAGCAGCAGGGAGGATCGAGCTAGATTCCCTATATCGCATGAAGATGAGAGAAGTGCAGCGTAGCGTGAGAAGTGACAAGCGCAATTACATCAATGCGCTGGCCACGCAAGCAGAAGAAGCAGCAGCGAGATGCGACAGCAGAACCGTTTACAGAATCACCAAAGCGCTTATAGGTGGCCGAAGCTCTACCCAACACCCACTGAAAGGCTTAGACGGTTCGTTGCTAATATCGGATGAGGATCAACTGATGAGATGGAAGGAGCATTTTGCTTGCATTCTAAACCGAGTATTCGCCAGCAAAATGCACCCAAATCAGACTAAAGTGTCCGTAGAAAGAAATTACCGAATTCGGACCACAACCCCAGTAAGGAAGAGATTATTGCCGCGATCAAAGCACTGAAAACCAATAAAGCGGTAGGACTGGACGGCATACCTGCGGAGCTATTTCTAGCTGCTCCAACGGCATCAGCTGAGCTACTATTCCCACTTGTCGGGAGAACATGGGAAGCCGAGAGTTTTTCGGACGAGTGGAAGAAGCGAATGATCGTCAAGCTCCACTAATGCAGTGCGAAAACTGGAGAGGTATCTGCGTGCTGCCTGCTGCTGCCGAGATAATAGCTAAAATCATCCTGGAGCGAATCGAAGAACACCTCGGACACACTCGACGCCGAACAAGCAGGTGTCGACCACATCAACACCTTGCGGATCATCATCGAGCAGTGTGTTGAGTACCGATCACGACTTCACCTGCTGTTCATCGATTTTGAAAAGACGTTTGATAGTGTCAATCGGGAATTTATCTGGCGTGCCTTGCGCAGGAGGGACATTCCTGATGTCCACATGTCACATCTTACACAGAGGAAGACTGTCTGAGGAATTCGAAGTCCAAAGCGGGGTTAGGCAAGGCTGCATACTTTCACCAATACTGTTTCTATTGGTGATTAGCGATGTGCTGAATGCTTCCTTTTTAACAGGAAATGAAGGAATTCGATGGACTCTTACATCTGAACTCAAACACCTTGACTACGCCGACGATGTATGCCTTCTGTCTCACAGGATAGTGGACTTTCACCTTCACCTCCACCATGACAACAAATGTGGAGAGGGAAGCTGACGTCGTTGGGCTGAGAATTAAGTCGGCAAAAGCAAAAATGATCGGCCTAAGACCAAACTCATCAACTCCCAATACCTTGGGAGTATTGTCTCAAGCGATGGCGGAACCGAACTCGATATAGCCAACCGCATAGCCAAAGCAAAATCTACGCTTGGGGTGCTATCCATAGTTTGGCGAAGTAATGCAATTAGGCTCAACACCAAGCTACGACTGTTCCGTTCCAACGTTGAATCCGTGCTACTATATGGATTTGGTACCTAGAGAGTGACCAACGTTTGTCAATAGGTGCCTACGCTACATCTCAAGGATATTCTGGCCAAGCCGTATCTCAAACGAACAGCTTTATTAGAGAACGGACCATGAACCTATAGGCACAACCATACGACGACGAAAGTGGCAGTGGATTGGTCACACTCTCCGAAAGGGTCACAGGTCCATAGCTAACCAAGCGATGCAATGGAACCCGCTTACTTAGGACGGCAGGATGCGCGGCGGTCCTAGGAGTACGTGGCGCAGAACAGTTGAGAAGGAAGCACGGCAACTGGGAAAAAGTTGAGGAGAGCTGAGGCACATCTCCAGAAACCGCACTCGATGGCGCGTAGGCATAGTAGAGCTAGAACCCACAAGGGGATACAGGAGCGAATGAATAATGAAACACTGGCAATAGTGCATCCCATAAGCTCTCGCACGGCTCCTCCTGTTGTTTGTGATAAAGCTGATTACTCCTTCTAGATGCTGTCACCGCTAGATTCGACCAAATAACCCGAATTGCTCATCTCAAAATGAATCTCATTAAATCGAAGTGCCACTATCTTCGCCACTCTTATCGCCACAACTCCAAGCAATTCATAAATTCAATCAATTTGCAACTTCAAGTTCATGCTGCAATTAGGCCTCATTATCCCATCTACCCATCCTTTGCCCTACAGCTGCAGAGCAGAGCAATTTTGCAGTAGCCATGGCGTCTACCAAAACGTCTACCACTAGCTGCCGCCTCCAACTCCTAGCGGATTGCTTGAATCGGAAAATAATTTGCAATTCAATCTTTGGATTGATATCCTCCTCCTGCATCCACCACAACCACTGCCATCAAAGACGTAGCGAACAATCAGTTGTCCCGTGTTTAACAATCGCCAACCTCTGCCATGGGCCCGGCGGCTGTAGACCGTCTGGATGTCTAGAGGTATCCGTAGCTACCACATAGACCATCTTCGCGAGAAACAAATTACAGACTTCCCAGCAACGTAATAACATACAATTGGAGCGCAGGGAATCACTCTGCGGCAGATCATTAGTACGATCGCTAACATTTGCAAATGCGAACCTCAAAGATACCCAAGGGTTGGACGGTTTTGTGGATGCTTCAGTTGGTTTCGTTGGTGGGATAACTTTCACGATCACCTAGTGCACCTGCCACTTCACAACAAAGTTCAAAAGTTCAACTGCAATACGCTTTGTCTGACCGAACCATCACTCAAACGTAAGATAACTTCCTTCCTTCAGATGCAAGTTTGTATGGATATCTTACACAGTCTGCCTCCAGGCCCGAGGGTGATCATGTAAAGGAGTAATAAAACGAAACTCACTAGCCCAGTTGTTGAGACAGAGAGAGAGAGAGAGATATGATTTCGCCGATGTACCGTCGTTGGCCCAAAAACCTTTTTTTTTTTCGCAAAACCCGCCGACAAGAATTATGATCTCAACCTCAGCGTCTTCATTGGTGTGATGGTAGAGTGATGTCTGAAGGTGCCAAGGTACTCAGAGGTGAAGTGATGCCATTTAGCAGAAGAAATGCTCAGAGGAAATGTAAAAATGAGGTGCGATACAAGCTACAGATACATGGTGTGGTTGTAACTCTGATGACCTCGATTATGAATGAGTGACTCCAAACTTGACTGGCAAATTGTCGGGGAATATGAAGTGCAGCTGGGGCTAGGGCCGATGCAATAAATGCTGCAGACAAACAGTGAAACTTCGATGCTAGGGATACCACATTCGAAAAGAAATTGTCTCTTTGAATGAGGAGACTCTAGTGAAAGTGCCTCTGGGGAAAGGGTTTAGGTTTGTTGATGGAAACTAAAAGTTCTCTGTCAATGTCAAGGTTTTTTTTCATCCAATACAAGAACCGAAGAAGAGTGCTTAAATCCCGTCAATCTTAGGGGATTTCCAAACAGACCCGCTCAGTCTCTTCACTGTGTCAAGACCGCCAAATTAGTCTGGCTGGTGGCATTTCAAATCAAAACGAATCTTGGCCTCAACAAGCAAGCATATTCCGTTGGATCGAGCCAAATCAACTTTGTGAAGATGTAGAGCTTCGTAGAGCTGGAGGAGCATGATGAAGGTCTTATACGACGTCTGATTCATCAAATCAAATGACTGATATCGCAACCGCTCTTAGCCCTGTGAATTTTGATTTGCCTTGTGAGTTTGGAGCAATTCCTTTAAGAATAAGAAGCACTGCTCAAAGCACCGCAGATATGAATGTAAACTAAGATAGACGATGGTTGGGTGCTCCAGAAATATCGTAGGCTCCAAGAGGTGTCAACTTGGCGATACTCAGTGTTGTAACTGCTCCTACACATCAATTGTGCTTATTTTACCTCCAAGTGATAACCATCAGGTACTGGTCGATGTCCATACGGGCTCGACATGCAAAACTTATAAGCGCGAGTGCTAACCAGCAGACCAAAATAGCAGCACTATAAATGGGACAGCGGATGAATTCACCAGATGGAAAGAAAAGCGAAACAGACTCCAGGAATAAAGCCAATATGACCTTATCCGGGCTACTTCGATATATTTGAAGCTCAGGCCGGTTAAGATTTCCGAGACTAATTCAGGGTCTTGGAAAAGAGATGGCGGAGGATGAGTCTTTAATGGACCAACGGCAACGTTCACATCCCCGAATGAGTTACTGGCTTCGGTCTAACCGACCCCGCTTCCTAGAAGAACTACGACTATCTACACTATCTACAATGGAACTGGCCATCAATGTTGCGGGTTGTGCCGTCGTGGTAACTGCTCGGCCATTGACAAAAAAAACCCACAGTGACGAAGCAATAACAAGCCTCAGATATGGACGGATTTACTGCTGACAAACCTAGCAAACGAAACAAGGAAAACGAACTTCGGATCTGCCAATTGGATGATGGGCCCCGAGCAGCCGAACAACTATCGGAGGCCCTAGACTGCTGCAAAGCGGATGTTACCGACACCCAGGGAATACGATGAGAATGTAAAACTGTGAAATCTAAACGGCAAAATGAGCGCCTATTTGGATGCGGATTGTTGTTAGACGCACACTTGGGCAAGAAGTCTTGCGAGCACGCTTCCACAGAGGACAAAGATAACGACACCAACGAAAGCTTCTACAAACTCTTGGACAAGAATTACAAATAGTGGCCTAGCCATGACATTAAAACGGTCCTCGTCGACTTTAATGCAAAGCTAGGAAGAGAAGACATCTTCTGTAGTACTCTCGGAAAGCATACCCTGCGCGACATCAGCGCGGATAACTGATTCAAGCTAATCGACTTTGCGACGGGGCGAAACATTGTCGTAGCTAGCACGTGGTTCCCGCATCTTGATATTTATAAGTGGACTTGGGGATCTCCTGATCAATCAACCGTCAACCAGATTGACCATATTGTATTTGACGTAAGGCACTCCAGTATTATGAAAATCCGAACGTTCCGAGGAGCCCAAATCGACTCGGGCCATTACCGGATGCAGATATCTCGAACACCGCTGTGAGAAACTAGCCGGACGGCTACAATCGCTAGATACAACCAAATTCTTTGCCGATCGAGTCTCCCATAATCTCTTAAGAGGTCCTATGCCGCCAGCATCAAGCATCGAAGACCATCAGAGATACCGCCTCTGATGTGCTGAACTTCATTCGACCACCACAACAAAATCCCGGATTGACCTCGAGTGCCGGGAAGCACTTGCAGCTAAGCAGAAGACATACAAAGCGGTGCTGCATAGAAGGACTAAAGTAGCTCATGGCCTCTACGAGCAGAAGAGGAGAGATGAACACCAACTTCTCAGGAGGAAAAAGGAGCATGAGAAACGCGGGGAAATTCAGAGATGCTACTCCAAGAATGAGATATATTTAGCGGAAAGTTAAAAAAACATGCCACGGACACAAACCCTGAACCGAAGCCTTTAGAGACGAACTTGGGAACATATTGTAGTAGTAGGAGTCGCAGTCTATGCTGAGGATTTTGAAGGAGCATTTCAGTAGAATGTACATATAACGGCGATGACGAACCAAATACCTCCGTCGGGAGGAATGAACCTTTCAGGCTGGACGATGTGAACCAACACCGACCTGGATAAAGTGAACATAGCAATACCTAAGCTTACGTCCAACAAAGCTGCTGGAGTGGACGGCCTAACTGCCGAGCTCTTCAAAGCTGCAGGCGATGACTTAGTAAGGAGCATACACCAACTCATCTGTGAAATATGGTCGGACGAAAGTATGCCCGATGAATGGAATCTCAGCACTCTTTGTCAGATCCTTCTTAACATCGCTTACAACATCCTCTCTGCCGAATTGTGCGAATGCCAGAAGCCGTTCATCAATCACCTGGTTGGTCAATATCAGTGTGGTTTCAGGCCAGAAAAGTCCACCATTGACCAAATATTCACACTATGGCAGATCTTGGAAAGAACCCATGAGCTCCAATCCGATATACACCACCTATTCATTGATTTTAAGGCCGCATATGATAGCATTTATGGAGCAATGTCAAGCTGTCAAACTTATTCCCTTATGCAGGATGCTGATGGTGAATACTCCATCAAGGTCGGTAAGGAACTCACCGAGACTTTTGATGTCAAAAAAGGATTTAGACAAGGCAATGCGCTGTCATGTGATTTCCTTGACATCATTCTTGAAGGAATACTGCAAAACTCACGCCCCAATACAAGAGGTACAATCTCTCAGAAGTCCGTCCAAATATCTGCATCCGCCGTTGATATTGACATAATCGGAAGAAAACAGCGTGATGTCAGTGATGCTTTCGAGTATTGAGACGGAACCGGCGAAGATGACTTCAATAGTCAATGAGAGCAAGACCAAGTATACGCTGCCAGGAAGAAAGGACACCCAACACCGACGTCTCGGACAGAACGTCACGCTCGACAGATGTAACTTTGAGGTCTTTGTCTACCTATTTAATAATTTATGAAATTTTATGAACCTTTATGTTACGTGTTATTTTATGTTACGAGTATGTATGTACAATATTTGATTCGATTTGGTGGATTATTGACAAAGAAACCTTGCCACAAGTACCACAACTAAAAGACAAGTTAGCCGAATTGAGTTTATCTACAACTGGGGTAAAAGCGGCACTTAAAATCCGATTGGAGCATGCTATTGAGGAGCTCACTGATGCTCAAATGGAGGAATACTTTCCAACAGCTGTCCTTGATGGGATTAGTGAGGATGAGAATTCATCAGAGCTGGAAGAGGAGAATAGACGGGTAAACCAACATTTGGTGATTTTGCGAGAAGTCGTGAAGAGGAAGGAAGAGATACATGCATTACAGAAGAGACCGGCCCTGTTGAGACATTCACCTCGTCTTCTACAACTGACAGCGTAAGTTTTAGGGATATAGAAGATTCGCTTCCAATATTTTTTGGTGACGACAACTTTCCTATCGCGAGATGGATCAAGGCGTTTGAAGAATCAAAGTGCTTTATCTACGCTCAGCGATTATTGAAGGGAACCGCAAAACTATTTTTACAATCAATATCATATCATTCGTGGATTTAGTTAAAAAGGGCATTACTCAATGAGTTTCATCAGCATTCAACAGCTTCTGACGTCCACAATGCCTTACGCGGTCGGAAAAAAACAAAGGATGAGAATTACCAGCAGTATGTTCTAAGCATGCAGGTAATCGCCAATGCAGCGGATTCATTGGTTAACAAACAAATTCTACTTACAGCTAACAGCCTGTCTGAGTTGAAAGTTACTCTAAGAAAATACGCGAAAATGAGACCAGAATTTCAGCCGTCAACTTCTGTGAGTACAAGCAGTCATATCAAAACTCTGATACAGCCAAAGTTTACGGCACAAGCACGCAACAAAATAAGCATAAAGTGTTACAACTGTAATAACCTTGGCCATTTCGTTACCAACTGTCCAAAGCCAGGTAAAGAAAAAGGTTCACGTTTTCGGTGCGGAAAAATGGGGCATCTCATTAAGGACTGTCCACAACCAGCTGCTGTAATGATGCTTTAATACCGCGAGTCAACCAACAACTGTTCCACTTCCATGGTATTTTCGAGTACGAATTCATCAGCGATGATCCTGACACAATTTGTACCAAGATGAATGCGATGACTATGATTGACACCGGAAGCCCCATTAGCTTCGTTCAGCTGAAATATGTCCAACCATATATGATGACACAGATTTTTTGATAAAAAAATAATTTTATTTTTCAACGTAGTCTCCCTTGAGCTCTATACACTTTGTCCAAGGCTTCTCCAATTTTTTTATCCCTTCCAAAAAAAATGATTTGTCGAGGTCCTCAAAATAGGCCTTTGTTTGCGAGATGACTTCATCATTGGAGTCAAATCTTTTTCCACCAAGCCATTTCTTCAGGTTTGGGAACAAGAAGTAGTCGCTCGGAGCCAAATCTGGAGAATAGGGTGGATGAGGGAGCAATTCATAGCCCAATTCATGGATTTTTGCCATGGCAACTGCACATGTGTGCACCCTTGCATTGTCTTGGTGGAAAAGAACTTTTTTCTTGGCCAAATGAGGTCGTTTTTTTTTTCAAATCGTCATTGAATCGGTCCAATAAGTTGGCATAATATTCCCCATTGATTGTTCTTCCCTTTTGAAGGTAGTCAATGTGGATTATCCCGCGTGCATCGGAAAAAACAGTCGCCATAACTTTATTGGCTGACAAACCCACCTTGGCTTTCTTTGGCGTCGATTCACCCTTAGAAACCCACTGTTTTGACTGTTGTTTGTTCTCTGGTGTGTTGTGATGGATCCATGTTTCGTTCACGGTTACAAAACGGCGCAAAAACTCCTCCATATTGCGATTAAACAACGCCAAACCTTCCTGTGAAGTTGTTACACGATTGCGTTTGTGGTCGACTGTGAGCAAACGCGGCACCCATCTTGCGGAAAGCTTTCTCATGCCCAAGTGATCATTCAAAATTGAAACCACTGAGCCATGCGGCTTCCACAATCTTTCGCACTTTCAATCTTCGGTCGGCCAACACCATATCGTGAATTTTTTCGATTGTTTCGGGTGTAGAGACCTCAACTGGGCGTCCAGGACGTTCGGCATCTTCAGTGCTTGTACGGCCACAACGAAATTCAGTAAACCACTTTTTTACCATTGAAATCGATGGTGCAGAGTCCCCATAGTATTTATCAAGCTTAGCCTTGGTCTCGGTAATGGTTTTTTTTCGCAAGAAATAATGCTTAATAAGCACACGAAATTCACTTTTTTCCATTTTCTCCTCAAATTAGTGAGTAGTCTGATAAAAATAGCTGTCAAACACAAACTAACTGACGCAGCAAGTTTAAATTTTGACAGGAGTCAACTGACAAATGCCTGTTGACAGGAGCAGTGTTGCTGTTTCAGTAAAGAGGTGAGAAATTTAAAAAGTCACTGACTTATTGACCCGCCCTCGTAAAGAATAACTTATTTAGGGTGTGACGTTTCTGTAAATGGTATTGGTCCAAACGCGGTTGGGTTGCGAGCAGTAAAACAATTTCCTAGACCTACAAACACCAAAGACTTGCATTCCTTTTTGAGCTTATGCTCATATTTCCGAAAATTTATCAAGGACTTTTCAGTTATTGGGTCTACAAGTAAGTTTCCAGCGTTTGTCAGAGATGGCGCCACCAGTAGATCCCGGGCAGAAATGTCAAACCCCATGTGTTTTATTTGTAGGTTTTGTATCTATCAACAACTTTGCAGCGTTATATTTGAGCAGTTCTATCGGTGTCGTACATTTTATCGAGCAAAATTATGGCAAGTTTCCAGCCAAATAAGCGTCATTTGCGGGAAGCGCTGCTTTTATTCTTTAATATGAAGAAAAGTGCGACTGAGGCCTATCGTTTGCTTTCGGAAACTTATGGGGCGGAATGTATTGGTGAATCGACGTGCCGCGAGTGGTTCAAACGGTTCAAAAATGGTGATTGTGGAGTTGAAGAAAAAGATCGCCCCGGAAAGCCGAAAAGTTTTGAAGACGAGGAATTCGACGCTTTACTGGATGAGGATCCGTGTCAGATTCAAGAAGATCTTGCTGCATCATTGGGCGTCACGCAACAAGCCGTTTCCCTGCGCCTAAAAGCACTGGGATTTATTCAAAAGGTTGGAAACTAGGTGCCGTACGAATTGAAGCCAAGAGACGTCGAACGGCGATTTTGCATGTCCGAAATGTTACTGCAGCGGTATAAAAATAAATCATTTTTGCATCGTATTGTCACTGGTGATGGGAAATGGATTTATTATGATAATCCTAAGCGCAGAAAATCGTATACAAAGCCCGGCGAGCCCGCCCAATCGACGCCGTAAGGAAATATTCACGTGAATAAGGTCATGCTCTGCATATGGTGGGATCAAAAGGGTGTCGTATACTACGAACTGCTTCCGAGTGGTGAAACCATCAAAGGACCATTATATCGAACCCAACTAATTCGTTTGAAGCGGGTATTAAAAGAAAAACGGCCAGAATATGAGACCAGGCATGAGTCCGTCATTTTTCATCACGACAACGCTCGGCCACATGTTGCGGTTTCGGTGAAAAACTATTTGCAAAATAGTGGATGGGAAATTCTGCCTCACCCGCCTTACAGTCCAGACTTGGCACCATCTGACTACCACTTGTTTCGTTCGATGCAGAACGCACTTACGGGAATACGCTTCAGCTCAGTAGAGGAAATCAAAAATTGTCACGATACGTTCTTGGGCTCGAAAGACGAGAAATTTGTTTGGTTCGGAATGCATAAATTGCCAGAAAGATGGGGGAAAGTTGTAGCTTCCGATGGACGATACTTTGAATAAAGCATTGTAACTAAGTTTTCATAATAAAACTTCAAATTTTGGAAAAAAAAAAAACGCTGGAAACTTACTTGTAGACCCAATATTTCCAAACCATTGTACGATCTTGTGAAAAAAGATTCTGAGTTTGTTTTTGCTGCTTAAGATATGCTTAAGAAAAAGCTATTGGATGCACCATTACTAAGCATATACAATCCAAATGCTGAAACGGAATTGCACTGTGATGCAAGCAGCTTTGGATTTGGTTCAGTACTCTTACAGCGTCAGTAAGATAAACGTTTGCATTCAATATTTTTCTTTTCCAAACGAGCCACAGCTCCAGAGTCAAAATATCACTCTTATGAGCTAGAAACTTTGGCCATAATATATGCTCTCAGGTGGTTCAGGATTTATTTGACCGGAATTAAGTTTAAGATCATTACTGATTGTAAATTGTTAACCCATACTCTGAATAAAAAACTCCTGAATCCAAGAATTTCACGTTGGGCTCTAGAGCTACAAGAATATGATTACTCAATCGAACATAGGGATGGAAAAAATAGGGTCAAGGCGATAAACCGTTTGAGACAATTCACATTGACCACTGTGGTCCTTTGCCTTCATCAGTGCGGAATCTAAAGAAACACATTTTCTTGATCGTTGATGGGTTCTCTAAGTTCACAAAACTATATCCAGTCAAAAGCACTAGTACGAAAGAAGCTCTGAATTGCTTAGAATCCTATTCCGAATAGTATCTGACAGAGAGAGCTGGTTTATTTCTGAGGAATTTGCCACTTTTTGTACCGATTATAATGTTCAGCATATTAAGATAGCCACAAGTTCGCCTTAATCTAACGGGCAAGTAGAGAGAATTAATAGACGCCTCACTGCAATGCTCGCTAAAGAAAGTGAAATGGAACCCGGTGAGTGGTACATACCTTATGCTAAGCTAGGCTAATTATTGTCGAAATCAGGTTGGGCAATTGCAATAAAGATTTAAAAGAAGAATCATCGTCTCGTCTGGTGTATTATTTTGTGTGAATTAAATATCTTATAGAAGGTAATTGACTAGCAAAGCCGTTTCTTGAACAACAAAAGTGACTCTACATGCTCGTAAGACCTTAATAATCCCAGTGCTGCGCAGAGCCATGGACTTTATAAAATTGGATGAGGGCGCTCTTGGCTGATTCCTCGGGTGATTTCGGCCCTCTCTGCATAGACGGTGAGTGGTGGAGAAGATGCAATGGCGAACTGTACGGTCCTACATTCATATTTGCACTAGAATAAGTGCTTAATTTGTTAAGATTAATCTTCAACATTTTTAGACTCCTAATGCTGACCTAAACCCCACATAAAGGAATCTTTGGTCTCGAATGAGACATGATCTGACTTGGTTAGGAAAATTGCTGGCTTCTACCACTGCAACCGAGTGCTGAGAATTACTGGTGACGAAGTTCACTAAGTGGGATAGTACTTAAGAAGTTATGCTATGTTACGAAACATATTGACGAAACAACATCGAAAGCCTCCAAGGCGCTCTCTGGCTTCTGGCAGTGTAAAGAAGCTCTCGCCAAGACATTTGGCTTTTCACGGAGGAGGGTCTCTTTGCTTTACACTCCTACGATAAAGTCAATAGTATCCTATGCGTTGGTTATCTGGCGGGACAAGCCTTCACGAAAATATGTCGCTGCTGCTTTTACGAGACTCCAAAGAACAGTCTGTCTCGGCTGCAGGGGAGGTTTTTCTAGCTCTGCTCTAGAAATCCCCTCCTCTTGATATTCATATCATGGGATACACTCTCAAAGTCATCTTCCTTTTGAAACCATGTAGTCTTTGGTGAAACGCGCACTGGAGTTTGGCACCTGATGCCATGACACCAAAACTCCTGTTGCGCAAAAAATCGGCTTTGACTGTGCCCAGGAATAGTTTCGGCCAGCATCTGAACCAGGATGACTCCAAAACCGATGCAGAATGCGTCGCTGGTGTCTTTCTAAAGGACGAAACCACATCCATATGCCATGGAGGAATGGCATGCTTAAGGAGTTCATATAGTGCACGGTCCCCCTCAAGAGCCCTATTTGAGCTGGAACGGTTTGTTATAGTTTTAATCTCCTGCCCTGAGATCGAGCTATCAAGGTCAGTGTTTTCCACATAGGGGAGTGCATACTTGATGTGATTTCAGCTGGGTGGAGGGTTCACCAATAGGGCGAAGTGTGCAGAATACGTCAGCTTCAATCTGGGAACGTCGTGCAAATAACGTACCACTCAGCCATCTCCCAAGCAGCAGCATTCTCTGTAAGTGGTTTTGCTGATGGACCTGTACTCCTTAAAAGCAAGCTTGTACCTGGCTCTGAAGGAGAGCGAGTCTGAGGTTCTCACCATCTGCAAATAGGCGACTCCTTTCGCAGTCTGCGCTGTCGTTTTCTGACATTTTCTGAGCCATCTCGTCTGGAAAGAGTTCGCCGCTGCTTTGATGCATCACACTAGTACATCTGTCCCCTCAGCAGATTGAAGAACTAGACTATCTTCTGGATTGAGTCACAGGTCAAGATTGGTTCGATATCTACTCGTATGCGTGTAAATATCTTTCCATTGTTAAAGGCATGTGATCAGAATGAGGACACACGTTGACTTTCTTGTCGTCTACATGCTCGAGCCACTCTCCACGAACTAGAGAGTAGTCAATAGTTAAACAAGCAGGTCCCCTGATGAAGGTGAGATGTCCTTGCTATCGCTTTGCTCGCACATCTCAACAAATGTCCTTCCATTGGCATCAATTGTCCTGTCTATTGCAAACCTGATAATTCTAACTGAAACTCGAATAGAAAATTATAATTAGGGTATACCGGCGCGATGTAAAGCAATGTCATCTTCGATCTCAAGTCAAGCCTTCTACTGCTTCATCTTAGCGATCCGAGTCTAACCAATTCATTAGTAGCGCGGGTCCCGGAACCCAACAAAGTGTGATCTTACGCTGCTTGGCTATCTCGTTGAGAGATACGCGGTAACCTCTACTCACCCTCGAATTTTGAGCTGATCTCTGTCTGAATTGGATTCAGGCTTAGCCAAGCAGCGGCCGTTTGAATATCTAGGACTTCGGCTTGGAGGGCGGTACAATTCGAGTATGTGAATAGACTGAAGAATTGGTGATAGTCACCCGTGTCAATGCCTCTGCTTATTTTGGAGTAGTCTGTGGAGATGTAAATTGACTTACTGAGATAGACCTCGTGTTTTCGTTTCTGGAACCAGGCTATTGAAGTTAATCCTAATAATTAATTGAAGGACGGGATGGGAAGCCATGATAGAGCAGTCTGCGGTGAAAAGTTTGGACCGCTGAGTTTGGTGAACCTCTTAACACGTAGAGTTCTTTTTTCAAGAGGTTGGTTGATGCTAGTCCACTTTTCCAGTGCAGGACAAAAGTGAGAATTAGTTTCGTATCTATGGTGCAGGCCCAGTGCATGGCTTTGGGCTGTAGATCCCACCTTAAGCCTAGAGGCCGTTAACACGACTAGATGGCAACTATTGCTTTCTTGTGTCTTTCCACCTTAGTTTGCTATCCAGGATTAGACCTCAAGGATTAGGAAAACTCAGGTGACATTTAGCTTGATCTTAATGATTCAAGTATCCGAATTATTCTGGTAAACAGGACCCGCTCCGTTTTGATCAGCTTCACGTTAAGGCTCTTGGCTCTAAGAGGAGAGTATGACTAAAGTTATGTATGTTTGACGTTCTCCAATTTGATTGAGATTGCAATTGATGTGATGATCGAGGATTCTATGACCGACTGGCGGGCGCTAGATTCTTCGGGTGCATATGGGAGGATTAGCTAGTTTTGCATATAAAAACTACGGCTACCTTAGTCCAGGACCCAGATATAGTACCGAGAGCCAAACAGGCTTTGAGAATGCCGAACAGGATGCCTTACAAGGTTCGAAAAAACATCTTAATTGAGTAGATTTTCTCAAAATTGGTTTGAGGAAGGTTTCTGAAGTGTTGTCAGCGAAACGAGTGATCATAAGTAGAACCAGGCATTTTTCCTCCGAGGGGTAATATCCGGGTACTAAAGTACGCCCTAAAGTCAAAATTTCTTGGACATGGTCTGTACGATTCGCTTGTGCTGGTGATCCGCTTGCAGGAACTATCCCAAGACCAACATTGGTCCTTACTTACTTCTCCTTTGCAGATCATTGATTTCATGATCATCATGCAGATTTCCCAGTTGCCTTGTGACCTAGATAGTTTGGAACAATTAAACTTATTCGCACTCTTGCAACACAGTCCTTGAAGATTCGTGATCCACCACTGCGGGCGTTTACCCTCTACCCACCTTACTGCAGGATAAGATGAGCTGAAACCAAAATTTCGAGGCCAAGTAAGTTCGTCAAGCTCCAGTTGGGATTTCTGAATATAATAACCGCTTCCAGCCAGTTTTGTATAAGCTCTATTCTTTTGTTTCTCCACCATTGTCTTCTGACGGTTGCAGTAGATGATAGCAGTAATGATAGATGTAAATAACAAGAATATCTTGGCGTCTACAAGTAATGAAAGCAGGCCTAATAACTTTGTGGCGGCCTACAAGATTGGTTCTACTTGAAATTCAAAGAATGCCTTACGTTTGGCGTTAGTGTCTATACTGCCCCGTAAGTCGAAGTGGTGTTGGACTATAAGATAATCAGATCAAGGATTTAAAGAATCTGTAGCAATCTCTTGAATAAGACATCGATTGTCAATGCAGCGGCCTATCCTGGGTACCAAGGCCCATATATACGAGTAAAACAGGGAACAGAAGAGCTAATGATTTGGCGAGGCAGGGTTTGGGGCTGCATACTTCCTCCTCTCCTTTTCGTCATAGTTGCAAAAGGCATACTAACTTACTTACTTAGATCCTCGGGCCTATTATGTCCGTGAGGTTCCCCTTGCTGGGTATAGGGCCCTCGTGTACGATTTCTGGAGAGTACTCATATCCCAGCTCTCTTCAACTCTTCCCCAGTTATGCTGATTCCTCTTCCAAGTACTTCTAGGTTAGCCCATTCGTCTGCTTCTCTGAGTGAGAGGGTTCCATTGGTTGTCCAGAAATTTCTACTTGGTTAGATGATTAAGTTCCAAGTCTGATCCTTTTTGGTTTTGCCGTATTGATCTTTAGCCCAACGATTTCAGCTCCTCTCTCTACACTTGCTGTCATTTGATGGAGATCCATGATCCTATGAGAGAAGAAGCATACATCTTCCGCGTAGTCCAGATGTTAGAGGTGTGATTGCAGAGTCCACTGAATTCCTCCATTTCAGTTGCATGCAGTACATCACTTGTCACCAACAGGAATAGCATTGGTGACAGTATACAACCCTGCCTAACCCCACTTTGGATTTCAAACTCCTTGGACAACCTTCCTTTATGCAGAACGTAACATTTGGATCCATCATATGTAGCCTTGATAATAGCATTCAATTTAGCTGGGATGCCCCTCCTGCGCAAAGCAAGCCAGATAAATTCTCTATTGACACTGTCGAACGCCTTTTGGAAGTAGATAAACAGCAGGTGAAGTGGTGATCGATATTCAACGCATGATCTGCAAGGTGATGATGTAGTCTACGTAGAAGATCTAGAGCGGAGTGTGTCTTCGAGGTGGTCTTTTATTCGCTCCAGGACCTTGGCTACTGCAGGCAGCACGCAAATTCCTCTTCAGTTTTAGCACTGCGTAAGGCCTCCTTTCTTTGGGAGCTTGTCAATCATTCCTTTTTGCCACCCTCTTTTTCCAAACTCCCTCAATGAGTGAGTGTTGCAGCTCACTCGATATTGTTGGCGCTACTCGTAAGAGCTCTGCGGGAATACCGTCAAGTCCAACCGCTTTGTTGTTCTTCAGTACCTTGATTGCTGTAAATATTTCTTCTCTGCTGGGGGATTGGGCGTTGGGTTCACTTCACTGGCGAAAATGCTGTTTAAAACCGCAGAGAGGTGCTGGTTCCAGCTCTGGAGCTTGTCCTCACCCAAAACTAGCTGAGATCCGTTTGTGTCTTTTACCATGTTTAGAGCTTTGGACACTGCGAGCTCTTTGGTAATTCTGTAGACGGTCCTACTGCCATAACTAACAGAGGCCTCTTCTGCTTCTGTAGCCAATGCGTTGATATAGTTACGCTTATCACGTCGCACGCTACGGTGAACTTCTCTAATCTTCGTACGATATGCAGACTCTAGCTCGTTTCTCCCTGCTGCTGGAGTAGCTGCGATATGAGCTTTGATGTGTTTTCTTTCTTCGATCCTAGCCCAAGTTTCTTTGGAAAGTCAAGCACCGTTTCTTCCTTGAGACGACCGATCCGCAACACCGGATATGAAGACATTTTTCACAGCACACCAATGGTTTTCAATGGAGGTGGGCACCGTGCTATTGATTGCTCTCAATCCTTGTGAAAGGTGGTCCCCTAGTTGTTGGCGGACTGCGGGATCCTTTAGTCTATCGGTGTTAAACCTAATCTTACGGTAACAACCATCAGATGGTGGTCCCGGTTGGTCCATTCCTATCTTTGCACCGCTTCTGCTAGGAACGTCCTGTAGACTGCTTCTAAATCGCCGACTGATCGCGAAGTGATCAATTGCAAGTTGCTTGTCTGTCCGTCGACACCCAATTGACTTTGTGGCACGTCTTCTACTCAAACATGATTCCTACTATTATATGACGATTGGCGTTGCAAAAATCGACAAAATTTTCGCCATTGTCCTGCCTGAGTCCATCATTGTCATTGCCAACCTTGGCATTCAAGTCTCCCATTACCATTATGACGTCTCCCGTCACCCGGTTATAAAAGGCCTCCTTCTCTTCGACAGAAGAGAGCTCCGTAGTGGAGTAACACTGTATGATGGTGAGGCGAAGTAGTACTCTATTCCGCGGAACCTGGCTTTCAGGATCATGTCGTCTAAAGGCTCCCAGGAAATTAAGCTTTTGAGAGCTGTTTTGGAAGGAAACAGTCCAACGTCAGATTTCGGATAGCTTCCAGGTGCCTTTCCGGTGTAAAGTAGTACAGTGTTACGAGTTGGAGACTTAAACTTCACTAAACCCTAAGATGTCCATCTTATGCCGCATGAATTCCTTCTCTAATTGGAGGAATCTGGCATTTTGAGGACCTTCACTTCCGTTGTCGAAAAGCGTCTTCACCTTTTAGAAACCAATCTTAGTCCGGGTACAATAGCTAAACGTCATCAACGTGCTATCATTCCTAATCCAAGGGTTAGTGTCGGTTTCGGTAGCAGTTTTGATTTCAGTTACGAAGAGTGCTAACCTTCGTAACCTATCCTAGAGAGCTAGGCCTACGCAAATAGTTGCCCGGAGACCACCACGAGGAAGTAAAACAAACACTTCATCGTGACTGTTTGTTGCGCTACTGACCCAGACCAAGTTCTGAGCAATCAATAGTTTCCCGATCAGGCACGTTGCAAGTCGCCCCATGCATTAGGCACGGTCAACGAAAACACAGATTACGAGCACATCGTTTGCCATTCAGTGCATGCTGAACTAACTTGACACATACGACAAAGCTAAGACTATTTGGCCGACATATGGTATAACAAGAAGAGTTCAAATTTCTTAGAAAATCTCAGTAAATAGAACGGACGAATCGTGCCTCGCATCATCACAGGCCACTGCATAAACGGGGCGTAGATTTACTCGTGAGTGTCATCAGCTATGTGACTGTTCTTACCACTGCAAGGAAGAATTAGAGCCTTGAGAAGGTACTTCTTCGTTGATTAATATTGAGACAGGGAACCTCCAGAGATTCATACCATAGTTCCAATGTTCTGATGCCTCTTCAAAACTTTCAAGGAGCACTTTTACCGTCGTACCGATAACGTGGTCCCTCTTATATTCAAGGTGAGCAGTTACCCCATATCAGCCCTTCGACCTACTCCTACTTACCTGCCTTCTTCTAACCATCATGTGATCTGTGTATCTTGACACGGCGTAGACGCATCACTAGTTTTGTGGATAAAAGCAATGCTGGTAAATAGGACATTTATTGCGGATGCGGCCAATATATGGAGGCGGGTGTGAAAATGGTTAACCGCAAGGCGGCGTTCTGTCCCCACTGCTCTTGTGCATGTTGGTTGACTCACTGCTCAATGCGCTCAATAGTTCTAACGTCTAAGCACAAACATGCGCGGATTATGCAGCTGTCTGTTGAATCCTGTGTAGGGACTGTCTGCTCTAAATAAACGTGACGTGACAACTCGAAACTGAGGTTGTTCTCTTTACGAGAAGAAGGAAGCTGCCTAGTCTGACTCATCTAGAGTTTAAAGGCATCATCATACAATGGACAAAACATACTACGTTGAAAGCCTCTAAGGCGCTGTTGGCAGGGGGGCTATCGGCAAGACATGGGGCCTGTCACTGAGAAGGGTCCTTTGAATATACACGGCTATGATAAGGCCAATTATACCCTATGCGTCGGTTACTACTTTTACCAGACTCCAAAGAACGGTTTGTCTCGGATGCATGGGGGCTTTCCTCAACACGACTGGATCAGCTATAGACGCAGTGATGAATCACCCCCCCTGCACTCTCAAAGCCATCTTTCGTTTAAAAAGAAGTGGTCTTTGGTACAACTCGCACTGGAACTCTGATTACCTTACGCGTCAGCTGTCTTATGACGCTGGTTTTATGAAGTCCGTTGCTTCACGGACGGCTCCAAAACCAATATACGATGTGGCGCTGGTATCTTTTTGGAGGACGACAACGTTAGATTTGACTTCACGTTAGGACCCGGTGGAGGGGGCGAAGCATTTCTATCTGTAGCAACCGCCAAGCTGCGCTTAGAGCCTTACTGAACTCTCTTACAACTTTCAAGCTAGATCAAGAATGTAAGAGATCGATGAACGCGGGAAATTAAGTCGCCGATGAACTTGTCAAGCAAGGTTCAGAGGAGAGTTTTTCAGGACCCGAACCTACTTTGGATCAGCCTTCATCTTCGGTTAAGGCTTCCTTTGACAGTTGGGTCTCACATGAGCCCAACTACAAATGGCATAACTCCCCTGGATGCGGGCAGACCAAACGAATAATTCGCGACGTCTCTAGGAAGTCAGCGGCCTTTCGGCTGTCCCTCACCAGGAAAGTCTGCAGGTTGCTTACTGCCGTCGTGACAGGGGATTACACTTTTGCTAAGCACTTAAATGTGCTGGGCATAAGTGACACAACATCCTGCAATGCTTGCTGTGAAAGTGATGACGACACCGCGGAGCTCTATCTCTGTGAATGTCCGGCTTACGCTCGCATCAGGCTGCAGGTACTCGGCGCTGACGTGGTGGGTGCTGGTACTGTAGGCACCTTATCACTGAAGCGCTTACTCGTCTTTCTTCGTAAGACTCAAAGATTTCGTTAAAAGGAACTTACAAGGAGTGCAATGGACTAGTCCTTTGTCTGAGTGCTCTGCTGCGACAGAAAAAATAAAAAAAAAATCATGACTGCAAGGAAGAAGACTAGAATACCGAGGTTGAGTCAGAACCGAAACCAAATCTGGTGCGCCTTAGAGATGTTGCAATTATGGACATTTCACATCCTGTTAAGTGACTCCTCGATCTGTTTCTTCTCCAAATCGGATTCTTCATTAAACAGAGCTGAATTCCCTCTACAAAAGCCGTTTCTAATGCTGGCTTAACATGACATGTCTTAGAGGCTCTTTGGCCATGAAACCTCACCACGTTTTAACTATTGTTTGTTCAGTTAATTGAGTCATTTTAGTAGCACTCAAGATGGGAACCTCCACGACGTCAATTGATAATTAAAACTTAAAAAACGTTATCAGCAAGGGACATTAAACTTCTGAGAAATGTCATCTCCTCCTCTATGCCTATAACAAACAAGAACAATGCCCAAACGGGAAGCAGAACTCTTCCCAGCGACACCCAATTATGAGTAGCATTCCACAAGTCTTATCAACAAATAGCAGATGTTAGCTGTATACGAAGATATCGCCATGTAATGTTGCCTCCCTTATAGCTGTTAGGCCTCACAAGTTGCATTTTATGGCTGCAACAATTCGCAAACTATCCTCATCATTCCTTAAACTCTAAACTTGTCTAGTTATCTCCATTCTCTGGAAGTGTTGCAATTACGGCTATTTTTCCACTTATACAGCACCATCACTTCCGCGTATGCCAACGCGAACACCCATCATCTGGCGATCATTAATGATCGTCATAACAACCGTCACCTACTCGCAACTGCTCGCAACCACTCGGAACTACTCACAACTACTTGTAGCGACTCACACACTTGTATCCGCATGATTCTTTCGTAAATGTTCTCGCGTATTGCGTGCGAGGCACGTTGGCCCCCTCGACTCCCTATTCAGCAATTGGACTTGCCTTTCTACTCCCCATTGTGAAAGTAAGTATCGTTCAAATTACGGGTACTCTGCAATGTTTGTGGACTTTTTAAATCAATCTACCAAGAAACCCTCCCCGGTCTTGCCCCACAACCGGAAATGAAAATTTAATGATCCTCTCGTTAGGATCGTCTTCAACTTCAACTGCAACTTCAACTTCGACTTCGACTTCGACTTGGACTTGGGCACAGAGTTAAAACAATTAGGCCTGGCTTTGAATATTTTTTTGTATTGTAGCTCCCAGTTCTCCCCGGTTCTAGACAGAAGCCACGTGCATGTTTGGATCGTTTAATTTTAATTAGAAGCTGGCAAGCGGTACCCGGGTCTTGTAATTAAATCTCCAAAGATTCCATCGACTACTGGTGGTGATGTGGTAGTGAATGAGGAAGAGATTTCGATGTTGCAGTTGCAGGCCCCAACTTGTTGGTGATTAGTTAATGACTCCCTATGACTCTATCGGTTTCTTGGTCTCCCAATGGCAACACTTAGAATCACTTAATGGTCATGTGGACGACAATAATGATGACGACGACTACGACGACGATGACGACGACGATGATGATAGTGATGATGATGATTGTGGTAGTCGTATTGGTATCCGTACATCGTACCCCGTCTGTGGCGATTTAATTTGGTCTGCCGAACCGAACAAATCAAAGGGGGCATCCCCCGGATGGTATCCCGCCTTAGCATAGACCTACGGACCGAAGTTGTAACCGAGGATTTATCGGTGAGAAGAAGAATTGATTGATGCCTGTGTGGAAGTGTGGAAGATGAAGATCGAAACTAAGGGGTGGCCTCGAAGGACCAAAACTTTATTGCTCTCTCGTTTTATAGGGATACGAGTACGAGTACTCCGATCATTGAGAACTTTTTTATTGGCTTGGGATTTATGAGGATGCCTTGTTGAACATGGCCTCAAGCAATAAGGATACAGAGAATAGAAGGTTACCTCAACGGTTATATGCTTAACGATGTACGAGTATCATGTGTCTTTTGTACTTCAGTGGATGATATACTGCTACTTTAGCATTGCTCTACCCATGGATTCTATGGATTCCGTGAAGCTTGGTCATCTGCTGATCTGTTGACATTGATATGGTGAAGGAAAACCACTTAATTATCACTGATATGCCACAGGGCTCTGGATTTGGACCACACTTGTTGAGCATTATACACAATGGTAAGCCATGATAGGCGCTGTTTAAGTTAAAAATGAAAGCATTGGACATCTTAACCGTAAAGACCGAGACGGAAAGGGTGAGGATGTTGCCTGCCATTTTGGGGCTACGAAATGTATTTATCGTATCCCACCAGCTCCTGCGTTGATATCTGGAAACTACATGCACTAATCCCAATAGATGAAGGCTGAAACTTCAAGTGCGAACGGTCGTAGCCGCATCATCACCTCCACATGGTGCCTGCTAGATAGCTACCAACGATGAGCTTATACTGAGTCTGACTGTATAAATAGAGCTGAACACTTGGAACAGATGAGACAGTCGATGGATAAGTGGCCTCAAATGTCTAACAAGAAGTCCTGCAAAGGAGAACGTGCATTGGAGAAACTTCCCTCGATGGAATGAACGGTGATGTCTACAGTCAGACTAAGCTACTGCTAAGGCCAAAAAGGACAGAGGCAGCGTTTTGAAAAGATATGGTGCCGAATGAGCATTTGATAAGCCAACGTCAGCGCTCGAGTACCCAAAGTGGGTTACGGTCATCGGAGCATATGGCTGCTTCCTCTGAGCCTCCAGATTTTTGGACTGTGGAATGGAAAATGGAAAATCAAAAAGCTCGGACAGCGAGTCTCGTATATGGATGACCCCACTGCTGATGACCCCAGCAGACGAAAGTAAGAATATGAGCTGTGGATCTGCAATGTTCGGACCCTTAAAGGCCACGTGCAGCCGCACAATTAACAGAAGACCTTGGCTGCTATTACCCAGATATCACCGCCATCCATGAAGTGTGATGAGATCGGCTGGACAAAAAATGGATAAAAAACTGTAACCTCCACTATGGTGATTGGTGTAGGGAACTAAAGCAGGGCTTATTCACGTGCGGATTTTTCGCTAACATAAGACTAATATGCGCTGATGACAGTACGGAAAACAAGGACGACGCCACGATTGAATGTTTCTACGAGCTCTTCCAGAAGACGTATAAGCAATGTCCTAAGCATTACGCCAAGATAGGAAAGGAGGACATATTTGGTAGAGCAGTTGATAAACATAGCACAAACACGACACCACGTCTGGTAACGTAGTTAGGCTTACTCATTTCACGGCGGGACGAAATATCACTATAGCAAACACACGTTTTCCTAATCTCAATATAGACAGGGAGATATGGCGGTCTCCGGATCATGAAACGCTAAATCAAATTGAGCACATTTCGATCGGCGTAAGACATGCATCCAGTATTCTGTTAACATTGACTCGTATCTATCACCACGAAGAGATCTCTGGTTTGATGAAGAATGCAGCTAAGCAGGAAACTTACAAGAGCAGCAGAAGCGTGCGATTGAAAATATTGAAAGGCTGTACTCCAGGGATAACATACCCAGGTTTTACCAACAGGCAAAAACAACGTATCAAGGAAAGAAGACCCATAGAGAAAGAAGCCTGTAAGAGATGAAGAAGGAAACCTTGTACTAAAGTCGCAGTCGGTACTAAGAATATGGAGAAACTTTTTCTGCGGACTGTATAACGACGAAGTAGCCCAACATTCGACGATGATTGCCAAAACTTCCATCCATCTAACCAAAACGAAATAAGGATAGCAATATCTCAACTGAAATCCAACAAAGCAGCTGGACCTGACGGCTTAACGGCCGGGGTATTCAAAGGTGCTGGAAATAACTTTGTGGAGAGCATGCACCAAGTCATTTCTTATACTGGTAAGAAGAGTGTACGCCTGATGAATGGAATCTTAAAATCATTTGGCTGATCCACAGAATACACCATCTCTTCATCGACTTTAAGGCCGTATTTGATAGCATTTATAGAGACAAGCTATATGGAGGGACTTTGGAGGAGAAGATTCAACGACGAACTGTATGAGCAGTACAGCTAGATTGACTTAGGCAGAAAACTGGTTCAGGATGCAAAAGATCACTGAATGCAGTCGAGAGGCTAAATTCATTGACCCTTGTCTGGGTGCCAGGTCACAATGGGATCACTTGAAATGAAATCGCCGATGAACTTGCCAGTCAAGTTTCAGAGGAGAGTTTTTTAGGACCCGAACCTACGTTGAGTCTACCTGCGCCCTCGGTTAAGGCTTTCATTGACAGTTGGGTCTCATATGAGCAAAGCTGTAGATGGCAAAGCTCCCGGGATGCAGGCAGTCCAAACGACTTCTTCCTGACGTCTCTAGGAAGTCAGCGGCCTTTCAGATGTCCCTCAGCAGAAAAGTCTGTAAATTGCTTACTGCCATCGTGACAGGGTTAAGTGTGCTGGGCATAAGTGACACAACATCCTGCAATGCTTGCTGTGAAAGTGATGACGACATCGCGGAGCACTATCTCTGTCAATGTTCGGCTTACGCTCGGATCAGGCTGCAGGTACTCGGCTCTAAAGTGGTGGGTGGCAGCTTACCACTGAAGCGCTTACTCGTCGTTCTTTGTTAGACTGAAAGATTTCATTAAAAGGAACTTACAAGGACTGGTGTGGCCATGGAGTGCTCTGTTCCGACATAAAACAAAAATAAAACCATATTGGCTAGACGGCAACTCTGGTATACTGTGACATAGTTAGTAAACATTGGGCCAAGTACAGATCCCTGCTGTATACCTGCTCTTAACGTAAGTAAAGAAGACGTTTGGTTGCTCAACACCACACATTGCTGACGATCAGTTAGGTATGTTAGGAGGGCAATAATTTTACTGCAACTTGCAACCGATATTTCTAAGGTATTTCACAGATCTTGTCATCAGGCTCTTTTGTCGAAAATGCGTGCAGTTGGGGTCGATGAATTTTTTCTTCAATGGAATAGAAATTACCGTTTGGAACGTTCCATTCAAGTTGTCTTGGATATCCACAACATAAATGCTAATGTGCTCCAGGAATCCGTTCTGTCTCCGACACTATTTTCAATTTTTATCATTGATCTCTTGTCTGCCACTTTCAATCGAATATATTTCTTTGCTGACGACAGTACCATCTGCTTTTCATATTTATTCGCGGGGTCTTGTCGCTGCTCTTCGGCTGCAGAACAGGAACGGCAGTGTATGCTAAGCGCATTAAATTCTGATATAAACAGCATCACTAATTGGAGAATTACCAAGAGAGTGCTCCTAAAACACACTGATGTCGTTAAAGCGAACAACTTTCCATTCTCGGTAGCTGTGTCAATAAAAATTAGCTTGGAGCGGCCATATGGTCCATATTGCCAAAAATGCTGCGAAATGTCTAGGTTTACTCAAGCGATGTAATATTTCATCCTCTCCGATATGGCCTCAATATATAGGACATTCACCCACCCACATCTGGTCAGGTGTTCCTAAAACCTCGCCGCACCTGCTAGATATGATTCAAGACCGTACGATAAAACTCATAGGTGACGCCAATATTACACAGTCAATTGGCATGCTTGAACGCCGACGGAACGTCTCTTGCCTTACCTTGTTCTATTGCTATTTTCACCACCAGTGCTCCACTGAGTGCCAGTAGCATTCCGCCGCTTCAAACCTTCAACCGTAACACCCATCTCCCTATGAATTCTTATCACTTTCGGACTTACTCTGAAATATCATGTTTTTTTCCAAACCCGCACAGGAATACCCTTCCGAGATCTTTATTTCCTAGTCATTATAACCTTCAAACATTTAAAACCAACGTACATCGGTACCTCACTTTCTTGCCTCCCTAATTTTCCTTCGCCTTGTCTTCGAGTGTACTCAAAATCCCTTGAGCGTCCGCAGATTATAGAAAACAAAAAAAAACCACAACCACTTGTCTTATTGACAGTCCGATTCATCTCACAATACTTGCTTTACTCGTATATCTTTCCAGATCCTCTAAAGCAGGTCAACAGTCGTCTTTGATCGTATTTTGTTGGTCCTTAAACTGCTGAATAATGTACTTGGGACTAGTTCCTCGTTGTTCCTCAAAACACAATTTACCCCTCGATGAAGTCTATTAGTTTATCCTTGTGTCTACAACGTCGACTCTATCTTGAGCATTTTTCTGCCATCTCAACTCGAAGAATAATCTATTCCCTTTGCTCCTTTCAATTTCTCATACTGCCACAGTCTGTGTCTCCCAATAAAGTTCCATTTTGCATGATTTCTATCAAGGCCCGCAATTTGCTGTAGAATCAATTCCGGTTACTTCGGTATTCCTAAAATTCTCTTTCTTCTTGATCCGGTTTCCATTGACCTTGGTCACCTTTACACGAAGTCTTAAGTGACATGACCTCTAGGTCAGAAACTTGTCCCACATGTGCCTCTAACCGTGAGAATCGAAAGCACCGGAATCCGATTCTAGTCAAAGGCACAGCTGGGCATTAACAATTGAACTGTCAAACTGTCTCTAGAAAAATTCCAGGAAGAGATTGTCAACTTACCTTTGAGCTTTGTGCCCTTAGTATGCTTGTCATAAGCCCAAGATCTTGAGACAAAAACATCACATGCTCATACCATAGCCAATCTTGAAAGCTCCAATCCGGAAATTCCCATTATTCCTCGTCATGTCACCCCTCTTCTTTTCCCCATTTCGATTGCTCCGACAAAGTTGCTCTTCCAACATTTTACGAACAAGAGATCAAAAGAAGACCTCTTCACTATCCAGTAAACCAGAATCATACCGATTGGCTAGACATCTAAAAGAAGACACAAGTATCCTGCAGATGCTATCCCACAAGGACTACTCGTACAGCATCATCATTATGAGGTTCAATCACTCTGTCAATCAACAGCATTTCACGCTCAAACAAAGTTGCTCTCTGTCGTTCTCGTCGAAGTGCGCTAAGGCGAATTTGAATGCAACATCTCGACCATCTCGACCATCTCCACCATCTCGATCATCTCGACCATCTCGACCATCTCGACCATCTCGACCATCTCGACCATCTCGACCATCGCCACCATCTCCACCACCTCGACCTGGCCACAAAGTAACATCCGTCAATTGGTCATAGGGTGAGAAATGTAGAAAATCAATTTCCATATTCGCCGACACATCCGTACCACAGAATCAGGCAATCAAAATTACAAAGGAGATGGCCGAACGTCGATGCGCCATTACCACCGATATCCTGTCTACCCGTCGCATCCCGTCCAACCAACAGGTTCTACTCCAGCTCCAACCTAAGGGATAGGCGAGGTTACACCATGTGCACACAAACTCCACTCACTCACGATTGACATTGACGTTTCACACTCGCCTAGAATAGAGAAAACTGTCAGCCAGCTTAGTAGATCTTCAGTTGTCCGGAAGGTTAAGCATAAAACCGAAGCTAGCTTCTGGGAGAGTCTTTCCTAATTCTATTAGCACTTTTCCGTATCTAATCCCCCCTAGAGCAGGTGAAACGATTCATTAACGTCACAATACTGGCGATCGTAGGTTAATCCGTGACAACTGCCTGCTGGAATGCAATGATAGTGTGTAACTCTGTTGGCAACGCGAGTCTGTCAGAGCTATGATCGCAACCAGATTTGATTTCGGTCGCCAGCGCCGCCGCCGCCGCATGGAAAGTCAAATCTGGAAAATCGATCTGTTGCGTAACGGCGATGTATTTTTAGATGGAGATACAAGTATCTCGGATCGATTGTGCCACTTCATCTTCATTTTTCTCGAGATCTGTTTCGGTTTCTATAACTGGGTGTAGGTCTTCTCGTTGGGATTATGGAATTTCCGGGTTGACGACGGCGGCGGCGTCACCCGTTGACAAATAGTCGCCCAAGCTTCACGCGAATACCAATGCAATCGCCGGTGTGGTAACTACAAGTTTTCAGCGGATCAGGGAAAGAAAAGAAAAACAACAAACATCAAGCTACAGATACGAGAACAGATATTCGCACTCGCATCCATGTTCTACGAGTATGTCCAGGTGCGACACAGCCCATCTCCAGGTAAAGTGCGATCCTCTGGATTGAACCGTGATAAGGTACAGCACACGGCAAGAGATGTGTGTATGTCTTCTGGTTGCAAGCGATGATTATCTACTCTCTGTAAGCTGGAACTGATGCTGAAGCTGTTCGGTGGCATTCTTTTGTCGTGGACTTCTTATCCCTATCTTGGGCTGCAAAACAAACTACAAAGATCGAAATCGAGATGCTTTCCAGAGGCCTCATTAGTTAGCTCGGCCACCACAATTGCATGTGGAATGGAATTTGCTTTTCAGATTTTCTGATTTTCTGGAGCTGCTGCCTCTTGTGCTGGTTGGTGTTCGTTTGTCCAGTTCTTACAGCTCGTCCCGTTTATACGTTTTTAAGTGTCATGACGATATTGTTGGTGCTTTTTTGTTATGGCATTATGGACCCATCCGATGTTTAAGGTTGACAGCTGGAATTGGACGCAGCCTCTGCTGGACTCGGAATGTGCTTTTAATTGTTTATGCGAAGATAATTTCCTGGTTTTAGTGCGATGTTTGCGGTGAGATTTCGGGATGTAAATGTCGGTCAAGCTGTCAGATTGGTTGGAAACATGACTGGCGATATGGTAAAAGTGTACGCTTGTATGGGCAAGGTGACTTGGTGCAAGGTGTGTTCTTTATTGCTTGTCGTTTCGGTCTTGTTGTGGAATATTCGGATGTGGAATGTTGAAAAAAGAGTTTCTCCTGTGACTGGTAGGGTATGTACGATGGCACATAATTAAGTTCGAAAGTGTACGTCAGAGAGGATGTGACAGGACATTTGGCGGCCATTCTACGGAAAATGTGATGAGGGATAGTACGATTGCTTTAGGGAAGTATTTCCGATTGAGATGTAGCGTAGAATGGAGTCAAACTAGTTCCTGATCTGTGCTGTTTGACCTAAGCTTTGATAGTGACCGTGGACACTAGTGACTGCCATATGAAAATGGTGGAGCCAAGACAAAAGCCAGTCTTTTCTATGGGGGATCTTCAAGGAGGCATCAAAGGAAATAGAGGTCAGGACAGTGTCGTTTAGAATAATACAAATCTAAGACATCAAAATCTCATAGCTTCACTTTGGTTAGAGGTCCGAAAGGTACGGTTGTTGCAAGCTGATTAAGATCACTCTTATATGAGGTTTTCTGTTTTTGGGTAGGTGCATGAACAATGATGATTCGTCACTGTGCCTGTCCCAGGATAGAAACGGATTCCTTTTGGCTTTCGTCAACCACAGAGCCAACGCTAAGCATAGCCTAGCAAAGGTTGGTGTTATATGTTTAAACCATAAAGAAGCGGTCTCGAGAAAAATCAGGTATCGTCTCGTAAGTCCGTTTATTGATGAATTTTGTGTACTTCGCGTAGGCGGGCGAATTGATGCCAATACCTTTTCATCAAGAGCACCCAATTATGCTTCAAAAGGAACACCACTTAACAAAATTGATAGTCAGCGATTGTCATCTTACAAACTTGTATGCTGGAATACGCCAATACGCCCTCGAGTATTTTATCATCGGAGCTCATCATTTAATCGAGCTATGTAGCTGCCAGTGCACATACATGCACACGTCAGCGAGCAGGGCCATTTCAGCAACCAAATGGCCAGTCTACCGAAGCAAAGATTGGAGCCAGGCGTGCCATTCGGAAACACCGGCGTCGACTATGCGGGTCCATTTATGGCACGATCTTGGAAGGGACGACACTCTAAGCAATATAAGGTGTACATCGCTGGCAACAAGGGCATTGCATTTATCGCGGAGTTGTCATTCGTTGCTAGACGTGGTAAGTGTCAGACTCTTTTTAGTGGCAACGGCACGAATTTTGCCAATGTCAGTCAACTACTTGGGCAAATTTTTTAAATTCAGCGGAATTCCAAGAATATGTTTCGAACGACTTTTCAAGCATCGGCATCAATTGGGTTTTTTTTTACCCCCCCCCCCCCCCCCCCCCGTGCTCCATATTTCGGTGGTCTTTGGGTGGGCCCCCGCCCAGTTATCATCTTCAGATGACGTCACCGAAGGTTGCTACGATTTGATCAGTTACAAGTTGCCGGTCATAGGTCTTGTTGGCGGCAGGACTACCGGTAGTCCCTACCAGGACTTATATCACGGTACCATAGGAGTCAGGAGCGTTCCGGATTTCGGATCGGGCCTGACTTGTTGAGGTAGGCCCATTTATAGGAGCGTCATGGTGGCTGTGGTTTAAACACAAATCGCGGGAAGGGTCTTCCTGTTGGTTTGACCTATTGTAGAATTGCAAACAAGTACCGGGTGCTGTGACTCTAAGAGCAGCAAGAGGTTTTAGATCGGCCTCGACCCATACCAAGGGTAGGTGCCTCCAACACAAGTTCTGCTTTTGTATCTCAGGAAGGCGGCAGAGCGATGGCAAGGTGTATACTTGCTCCCATGGTCTTTGGGTGGCTGGTGTTAAAACCATTCAATTTTATTTGCGGGGATTGTTGGGATATACATACGTCCGTGACCTACGAGGAATTTTCGATCGTGCTGTGTTAAATCAAAGCCTATGCTAATTCTAGGCGTTTTGAAGGTGATATTGATCCTTTAACTCCAGCGCACTTCCTGATTTCGCGACCTCTGTTGAGGGTGCCGGATCCCACTGCTTTAAATCTCGAATCGATGGCAATACCTTCAAAGTTTCGTACAACGTTTTTGGAGAAAGTGGTCCCAAGATTACATCAGCTAGCTACGTAAACGACCCAGATGTTTGGAAAAAAGTAAAAATACTCAAATTAACGACGTCGTCATCATTAAGAAAGAAAATCAACCGCCATGCCGATGGACAATTGGTAGAGTAACTAAGACGTTTCCGGGCCGGGATGGACAAACACGAGTCGCAGCTGTCATTACTACTAAGGGAGAACTAAAGCGTCCTGTGTGCAAGCTGTGTCCGTTGTTGGCAGATTCAAGTTGTAGGGCACCTTCAACGGCTGGAGAATGTGCCTACCTTTTGCATTACCACCTTAAGTGGGGTATTTGCTTCCTTAGAAAATTTGTATTCATTTCTAAGATCTCAACTGCCCTCGGAAAAGTTTGAGCGTGAGTACACTCTTTGGATCTTAAGCCACCAACCAAATAGAGATTGGTGCGAGATGAAGAAAACATAGCTGTCGTAGCCGCCAGTATCGAAGAAGATCCAGAAATATTGGTTTGGCTCCGATCAGCTGAATTGGGCATGGCCAGACAGTCTACCCAGCTTATTTTACGATTGGATTTGGATAAGATTTTGCTGGCACAAGAATTGAAGCCAGAGAGTTCGCTGATTAGTCTCTGGAAACGTTGGCCGGAGATCCGGATATTGGCCAAAAAGTCATCTTCTCGGATGAGGCCCATTTTTGGCTCAGCGGCTATGTCAACAAGCAAAATTGCCCTTATTGAAGCGAAAACAATCCACAAGTATTCGGCCAAGCATCAATGCATCCATAAAGATTGACTTCCACTTATTTCTTTCGAGGAAGGAGACACCGTTACCGCCGCTTTCTGTGGTCAGAGCTCGACAACATCGATAGATCCAAGCCGTGATTTCAACAAAACGGCGCTACATGCCATACAAGCGACGGAACGCTGGAAGTTATGAAGGAGAAATTTGGCGAATGGGTCATCTCACGGCGAGCGTTCATCAATTGGCCGCGGCGATGATGCGATTTGACATCACTCGGTTATTTTCTCTGGGACTACGTCAAGCTAACAAGCCAATCACTTTGGACGAGCTCGAGCATAACATTCGACAAGCTACTGCCGGAATAATGCCACACATATTGGACCGGGTCATCAAAAATTGGATCGAAGCACTGTCAGTGAATGAGGTAGAGGTAGCGACTTGAATAATGTGCTATTCTAATGGCATGAACGTAGCTTCACAACAAAGCCAGAATCCATTTTATATTATTTTTCCTTTCGTTCTTATTTGGCCATATTTTGGTCAGGTGGACGGAAGTTTCAGCTACCATCGTCTAAGTTGAATGGTCTATTGTGCCTGACGGCGGCATGTTGAGCATTCTCGCCGTTATACAGTCTGCAGAAAAAGTTTTTCCATATTCTCAGCACCGACTGTGACTCTACTACAAGGTGTCGTTCTTCATCGTTGCCGGTTTCTGTACGGGTCTTCTTGCCTTGACATGTTATTTTTACCAGTTTTCCGTACGATATTTCTGGAGTAGGTACAAACTCTCAACATTTTCAATCGCACGCTTCTTCCCGTGCTCTTATGGCTTCTTCCGGAGAAGGCGAAGTTCTTTCCGTCTGTTCTGGCGTTCTATACGCTTCTAGCTTAGCTCCATCTGCTTGCCGCCATTCTTAATTTCTTGATGGTAGTCGTGTGAAACTCAGTACATCAGTTACCGCGTCTCTGATGACACGTGGTTAATGTTCCCACTGGTCTTCGGTGCTTGATGCTATCAGCATACGAATTGTGGAGCTATTTCTTGATACGCGTTCGGCGAAGATTCTGGCGGTCTCTCGCGATTGCAGCTTTTCTACGTTATGTCTTCTCACAGTAGTTCTTCTGTGTTGTGGCGCTTAGGAAATCCGCATTCGTACTTTGACTACAACAAGGTGGTGATTCAATTCAATGTTGGCTGCTCGGACGTCCAGAATACTGGAGCCAAGCCTTACATCGATCGTAATGTGATCAATTTGATTTAGCGTTTCACGATCCGGAGACCGCTAAGTCCCCTAGTGTATATTGAGATAAGAAAACCGTGTGTTTGCTATAGTGCTATTTCGTCCCGTTGCAAAGTTAATAAACCTAAGTCCGTTGACAGAAATCCTGGCTGCATGTCATACTATGTCATACTTCGGGCATGGCTCATATGTCTTGTCGAGGAGCTCGTAGAAACATTCTTTGGTGGTCGTCCTTGTCTTCTGTGGGTGCGTGAACGTATACTAAGCTTATGTTAGCTGATTTGAGCTTGATGTGGATTGTCCTATGACGTTCGCTCAGGTGCCGGAAGCTCAAGGCTCCTGACCTTAGTCTTTTCCCTCCTTATGTACGGCCAATCCCATCGCACTTCTTGGATGGCGGTGATATCTGCGTGATAGTAGTCAAGTTAAGAACATCTGCACGGGTGCACGTGGCCTGTTAAGGTCTCAGATGGGCGAAGGAGTGCTTGAACATCACAGACGAAGAAAATGGGAAAAGACATCGGAAAGCGTTGAAGTGGGAACGCTAGTGCTTATCGCAGACGATAATTTGCTATAATGGATCTCTGGACATATAGAGCCAGTCATTCCATAAGCTGATTCAGAGACTAGAGTCGCCAACATAAGAACCAACAACGGTTCATTCTCGGGTTTCCTTTGGATAGGAAGCTAATCGATGAATTGGTCACAACCTAATATTGTAGCTCCTATAATTTTTTATTAAGATTGGACCTAAGATGTATACTTTATCCCGCCTAAGTGAGCTATTTCTTCAACAAGGACAGATTCGTTCCACCCACTCCGACTTGTTTATGTGCCTATGGGTTGGCACGTATGGTTAAAGATGCTAAAACTCTTATGAAAAAGGATGAGGGTGGAAGAGTGTCCACAATTATGTACCAGATCACCTGATGGCCTTGCATTTATTTAGTACTTTCGTTTTTCTGAATTTTTTTAAATAAATAATGGGAATCAGTTATTCGATGGCTTTTCCATCCCCAATCTCCGTAGGCTCAATTATGATAGTGTCCATTGTAATGGTAAATTTTTTATTGTTCACCAGAACATCAGAGGTTCAAGAGAAAACTTGTAGATCTTGCTCCACATACGGAGTCTTTTGTATGCATCCCAGATGTTGGCTTTGTGTCTGAAATTCGGATTTACAACTTCGAGAATGAATGACTTTATTATTCCCGGGATCAATTTTTGTGTGAATGCTAATGACGGTTACGCTGCAGGCGATGTTGGCTTTTTTGGAAAGTTTTGTGTCTCGATTTTGTATGTGCTGATGTTCTAAAGATTTCCACACAAATTAACCAGAAAGTATTTGCGTTTGTATGTTGCATACATTTGTTTAATATTTTGACGCTTATAGAAGAATTTTCTGGTCTCTTGGATAAGGCAAAGTCAAGAGATTTAACTATTTTTGGCGACTTCAATTTGAATATTTTGGATAGAAGTGAAACTGTTTTCAGTTATTAGCATCGCATGGTCTATCTTCTTTTATCAATGAGCTAACTAGAACTATACCAAGCGTACTATAAATGCGAAAAATGTGATCTTGATCTGATGATCCATTGCATGACGGGACTCTTAGTTACCATTTCTAACAGCAAGAGCAGGAAAAAATCGACTCAACCTAGTAAATTCTTGAAAATTGACCACAATATGCTCAAAGATGTTCGTCCGTCTTTTAAGCTCCCAAGAATTGTCATTAAGTCGCTCTGTAATCGAATTGCATATATCAGATCACTGTATGACATGTCTGAGTTTAAAAAAGATTTGTAAAAGTTATGGCGGTACCATGACATCTTTAAACACTTTTACTAAAGTTAATTTCGATGCACCATCACGTTCTGAGTGCTGGGAAAGTTCATTGAATGAAAGCGATCCTTCTAAGGCTTATTCCCTTTTTATAAAAATCTTAAGCATATTCAGCGATGTTCAAAGGATGCAATTAAAAGCAGTCCTAAACCAAAAAATCTTAAGCCCTGGATAACGGATGATTACAATCCTAGTAATCTTAATTTAAGTGGTGTATAAAAAACTGAGCAAGGAGATTTCTAGAAATAGCCGTGAAGTTAGATGGTTGGACTCAGGGAAGTTTAAGTCCCTAACTCACAACACTGTACTACCCTTCTCCGGAAAAGCACCTGGAAGCTATTGGGAATCTGGCGTTGGATTGCTTAATTTCCTGCGAGCCTTTAGATGACAAGACCCTGAAAGTCAGGTTCCGGGCTAGAATACGTCGCGTCACCATCATATAGTGTTACGCCCCAACGGAGCTCTGTTCTGTCGAGAAGAAGGAGGCCTTTTATACCCGACTGAGTTCTGATTACACCACGCGGAGACATCATAATGGTAATCGGAGCCTTGAATGCCAAGGTTGGCAATAGCAATGATGGACCCAGGCATATTATGGCAAAGCACGGTGGTGACCACAAGACAATGACGAACATTTTGTCGCTTTTTGTAACTCCAACCGCTTTGTAATAGGAGGGACCATGTTTGAGCACAATACGTCTCACAAAGTCAATTGGGTGTCGACGGACAGACAAGCAGCTTCCTACTAAATCGATCACTTCGCGATCAATCGGGGACTTAGAAACAGTCTCCACGACGTTCGTAACAGAAAGGGTGCGGACACGGGAATGGCCCGGAACCACAATCTGATGGTTGCTACCGTAGGATTACGTACAGCTGCAGTTCGGAGATCCCAAGAAAACAACCGAGTTCCTAAGTTTAGTACCGATAGACGTAAGGATCCCGCAGTCCGCCAGAAACTAGGAGACCACCTTTCACAAGGATTGAGAGTACTGATTGCAAGGAACCCAGCTCCATCGAAAACCATTGGTGTGCTGTGAAAAATGTCTTCATATCGTGCTTGGCTTTGCGAGGAAACTTGGGCTAGGATCGAAGAAAGAAAACACCTCAAAGCTCGCATCGCAGCTATTCCAGCTGCAGGGAGAAACGAACTAGAGTCTGCGTATCGCATGAAGATGAGAGAAGTTCATCGTAGCATGCGACGTGATAAGCGTAACTATATCAACGTATTGGCTACAGAAGCAGAAGAGTCCGCTAGTAGATGTGATAGTAGAGCCGTCCACAGAATTACCAAAGAGCTCACAGGTATCTGAACAACACCTGGTAAAAGACACAGACAAATCTCAGCTAGTTTTGGGTGAAGACTAGCTTCAAAGGTTGAACCAGCACTATTCTGCGGTTTTAAACCGCGTTTTCGCCAGTGAAATGAACCCAAAGCCCAATGACCCGTCCGTAATAACAAATTCCCGAATACGCACTGTATCCCTCATTGGAGAAGAAATCTTTACCGCAGTCGAAAAAAGGAATGATTGTCAAGCTCCCAAAGAAAGGAGACCTTAGGCAGTGCTAAAACTAGAGAGGAATTTGCATGCTGGCTGGTGAATATATTGACATTTTCAACGAGGTCAGATTTTGAAAGGACATACTGAAGGTTAATACAGGCGTCCATACAACTGACTTGGGGGTCAACAGATGCACCGAAATGTTCCTCGCACTCGAAGAGAATAAAAACCCCGTGGACATCATAACAATGGGTTTCAGTGGAGTCCTTGCAAGGACTCAATGATTTCCTTACTAAACAAAGGTCTTCCTCGTGTTATTACTCATAAGTTGGCAAAAAGCTATCCCAATTTAGATGAGACATGGTTATAAAGTCGCTCAACGAAGCCGACATCTCTCCAACCCAGTCAAACTCGAATTCAAATCTAAATTTCCTGTGAGCTTTTTGAGTAGTAATTACCCGGATCACTACGCACAACAAAATACCGTCACCGGCCGTATATTCAAGATTGCCCTTAACGAGAACTTGTCCCATAGAACAAAAGCTAGAGAAGCAGTACAAGGTGCAAATGCCACGTCTCGTTGGTTCGCTTGATGGTTTCCTAAGATTGCTGACTAAAGTCACGCCGGGTAGATACCTTCTTTGATTCAATCATCGATACCATGAAAAACCTGATTCTGTATGATGAAATCACAAAGTAAGATCGTCGTCAATTTGCATGGCCTTCTCCAGGAGATCCAGGCCAATATTGCATTCTTGACCACGCGACAGTTCATTTCCATCGATGACACATTGTGCAGCGCAATGCATGAAGTCGATCAGGTCCTTCCTGCTCCTTTCCACAGTTGTATTCCCCGCATAGCCACATAGAAACATCGATGACAGGAGCTTCATTCTGAAGAAGGTCGGGGAAAAGAAAGGCCAACTTAAAATTATAGAAACGGAAGTATGTGAAGCGAATGACGAAAGAGAGCCAAGGCGCAACTGAGACGGAGGAAACCGAAGACAAACTGGAGCAGGATACCAGACATGATCGTTTATCCTATGGATTCGGTTCCAAGAAGGCAAATGAGAGCTTTCCCCGTCAGACCATCTGCCCAATCGATACAATAACGTTATACGTTATACGTCGTGACACGCATTTCTTTCTGTTAAAGCAACGGTTTCGAATAAATAGTAATGATGCTACCTGGAGAGGAGGTAAGAAAGAATAACGTCGGTTTTTCTGGAGAAAAAAGAAAAAGCAGTTGTACTATTGCTCTACTCTAAGAACAATGCTCGGAAGCCTTGCCAACAAGCAACAAGAATGTATCAACCCAATAAAACCAGTGAAGACCTGTGAAGATTCTAAGACAGTCAATGTGGGGACTCCAGACGGCCCAACAAATTTTACAAGCTGCATAACTTAAGCAAATACCTCAAATACCAATGTGACGCAAAGGCAGCAATATCCAAATGTTTGCGTGCGAAGGCATGGTAGCAAGATTGACTGAAGAGCCTACTTGCAGGCCTATTTAAGACAGCGGAAGATAGCATGGTAGAGAAAGAAAGAAGAAAGTAGGCTTGATCCATAAGAAAGGATACCTTCAAAACTTCTCCTATAAGCTTTTGTCTGCAGCGTTCGATTAGCGATTCAAACCTTTTGCCAAACTTTAAAGGAGCACCGAGAGAGACTGCGCCGTAAAAGCCTAAGTAATCTCATCGAGGTCTTTGATGACACAAAACGTTTTAGACAACGTCACGACCTAACTAGTGTCTTCTTCAACATCATACTTACGAAAGTTTTGCGAAATTTGGAAGACAACAATTTTCCTTGAATCTGTGCAACTACTATGCTTGCATACATCAGCTGAACGCATCGAGCTTTGTCATCTTGAACGCAAGATTCTCCGAGGGTTTTTGGTCCCGTTTGCTTTGACAAATTTCAAGGGATGAGATACAACAGCGAAGTTTGAGCAGAAACATCCACCTTATCAGAAAAGTGTATATTAGTCGCTTGAGATGGCTAGAATATGTAGAGGAAATTGGTATCATCATTCTGGCTCAACGAGTCTTTGATTGCTACCCGAAGATACAATGCAGTAGAACAAACCTTGCCTTAAGTGACTTCAATGCAATACTAAATCAAAGTGGAAAAATCTTTAAGCTCAACACCCCTCCAGAAGCTGACACAATCAATTTTGAAGGAATGAAAAACCTCAAGGCTGCCTGCAAGCAGGAAAGGAAACAAGGAAAACTAGTGGTCTTCAGATTATCAGACCGTCAATTGGAAAAATAATTTCACTATCGACATCGGATTTATACGTGAAGCCGTATAAAAACCAACGCCGTAGCACGGATCTTAGGTGGTTCCCAAAGTTGGAATGAAGATCTTATCCAACTAGAAGCCAACAATAGCTGCGCCCGCATGCTCTTTGAGGGCCCAATCGAGTCTGGGCTATGTAAGTGCCACCAAAAAATATTATACAAACTGCTGGCAAATGTTTCAAAAACCCGAAATGTAAACCAGTAGTTGTCAGTTCTATGACAGTCGACATTCTCCTATGTCATACTTGTACCTTCTCCTTCTTCCCATTCGAGAATTGTCATTAATCTTCATTGAGTTTCCGCCCCAACACCCCATCGAGCAGTCAATCGCGCCATAATTTCTTCTTTTTTTTTTTTCAAAAAGCACCAAACCCAACCTGTTCCCGGTGACCATTTCTGTCGTCTGACATCTCGACAACACAAAAATTAATTGACACAACATCACTCCACAAGACACAACTATCCGTATCTCTTACAAACACTTCCTCAATCCACTTCAATCAATCAGAAAACAGATCGCACAATTAAAAAAGAAAATTTAATAAACCAAAGCACAAAACAAAGGAAGGCAATAACTTACCATCTACACACTATGGACTCAGAACATCCATAAATCAGAGACCAAAGAGCGAAGGAAAAAAAACCAGGAGAAGATGTCGAAGTCTTGTGTAATCCACAGAATGAGAAATCGGAAGAAATCCTTTGATATTGCGGTTGGTGTTGATGCGCGCACCACGACTATAACCATCGATCCAAATCGAATCAATCAAAGTTAACACTATCGTTCAGTTGCAATTAATTTTGAATTTTTCTTTTTTATCACCACCAAGCCACGGATGCAACACTTAGGATACGACAGACAAACGAACGAAAATCGAGATACAACGAGGAAAATCAATTAAAACCGATAAGATACACACTTTGCGAACAAACCCCCGACAAAACTAAACATAATTGACAGATGTCAAGGTGGAGTTCTCCTACTCTAACTGGAAAATGGAATTTTCACTGGAATAAATCGATCGATGAACTGATCAAACTGGAAGTGGATTAGAAGGAAACCCAACTTATGAGCAAGTGCCAAAATCCCGATGACAGTTACGGGTATTGTCATGCAACTAAATGATTTGCCTACTATTCGGACACGTTGAGTCAACTTCAGATTTGCCTCGCACAAGGTACGGATACGAAAGAAAATGTTCAACTTTCCATAAACGCGATCTTAGGGAAACTAACCTGATCGGCATCGATCAACTGGCAGTCTTGAACTTCGTTGGCACTGAACTTGATAGATAGAAAGAAAGAGATAGACACACGGTACACAGAAACACTCTGTGGACAATGAGGACTCTCTGTGTGATGTGATGCCGAGACCGAGGCCGATGCCGAAGCCGAGGCAGAGGCAGAGGCTGAGCGTAAATGCTACAAGTACGCATGCAAGTTATATGCAAGAACGAAGTAACTATGATATCTGTGGACGTATCTATCGATTGCATCCATCCATCCATTCTTTCAGTTTTCGTATGTCCATTGGATGGATATTTTTAGGAGAAGATACACAGTGGAGTCTGTGGTTTTGCATATGGTTTTGTTGTGAGACGTTTTGAGTATTAGGTTAGTTGAGTGTCGTCCTTATTGAGGTACACTGAGACCAGTTGGAGATGCCTTGTGATATCTTGGAAAGAGCTCTGAAGGGAGATGCCCTGGCTACTCCTCGAACTATAGAGGAATCTGTAAAGATCGGCGAATTTTGTTGAGCAGAGAAAGCTAGAAACAGATTTGTCTTCCACTTTATCCCCGTTCCTGTAGAAATCATTCTGAAGAATACAAATATTGTGTCTCGTGATTATATTTGTGAGTTTAGGAACACCTCTCCTCCTGAGATTGTTCAACGCTTTTGATCATTTAGGATGGAGTATGTACCACGTCTTACATTTATACCGATGAGTCTAGCTAAGTCAGACTGTAGAGACCGGTCTACATTGTAAAGCTGCCTCCTGTTTGTTGCTAGAGGTTCGAATTTAGTAAGTTCATCAGCAGCGAAATTCCCGAATGTCCCAAAACCGAACGGATCCTCTTCTAATTGGACGATTCCCTAGGAGATACGTCTCAATCTTCAGTTTTTAGGGGTTTAGGCGCTGCTTATTGCCCTAGCTGAGCCACGCAGCGGCCGGATGAAGCAGTCGCCTGATGAAGCAGCGGCCTTATGAAGCAGCGGCCTGATGAAGCAGCGACTTTGAACACGCGACTGTGTGTGAGTAGACTGCCTTCCAACTGCGTGCGACACTTCAGGTAAAGTACTACGTGGTACTGTGTCCTCCCACTGGGAATGAATGCTGGTGCCTCAATGAGTAGATCCATATCTTCTCCACATTCCGCCAGTTGCTTTCTTGGACCATAGAAGCCTCGGATGGCAGAATTTATCCTTCTGCTTCTATCTCAATACTCATAAATACCGATATTGTGTTTCTGAAGTTCTTTTAAGAGATGTATTAGTCACGGTATTAGTCACCGGTCCGGTAAGATTTCTCCTGACTTTTGTAGATTAGCACAAGTATTCCATACATCCTGCGCAAAGGAACGAGTTTGACATGGATGACAAGACCAGACATGGCTCTGTGTAACTTGAGCAACCGCTAAATCTATGAAAATATCGCTAGTTTTCGGTTCATCTGCGAGATCTCCCGAATATTTGGTAGATGATGGACTAGCTAGGCCCAAAAGCACAATTATGTGGATCTATAAGATTGCTGAAGTTGGCACAGTTCAGAGGATCTCTTCTCGTTACCACTCTGTCTTCTTCTGAGCTCGACTTTGTGTCAGTTAAAACAGCACTTACGCGTAGTTTCTTGCTCGTTATATGCTGCTTCTCCCGGTACAACCTATCGTATCCTACCAACTTGCTATTGATGCAATTGACAATTTGATTGACATCAGGGAGTCACTGATGATATCATTATCTTCAGCGATTTTCATCTGTCTCAGCTGGAATGGACTCCATCTGAAGACCTATCTTTTTTTATCGCTTCCAATCTCATTTCTACTAAGAAATGTCTCTTTCTAGATCGGTTAGCAGACCGCAGTCTATGTCAAGTTAGTAGCGTTTTCAACTGACGACACAAAATTTTTTAAAGTTGCTTCTTCTCCCCATGACTCAACCCTTCTTCAAGAAGACTTGGATCGGTCTTCAATCTGGTGCCCCAAAACGGCCGAAAACTTAATATCGCCAAATGACAATCTGCCAGTCTATCACGTAAATTCAATTCGTCTCCTCTCCGCCTTAATGTTCTGTATGGTTAACCTATAGCCTTAGTTTAATCGTTTCAAGCCCTTAGAATATTATTCGACTGTGAGCTTAATATCTGTTCGCATATCGATAAGATGATCCTCAAAGCCAACTCATCGCTTGGCTTTATTAAACAGTGGTCCAAGTAATTTTCCCACCCGTATGTAACCAGATTTCTCTATATTACCTTTGCTCGCCCCCTGCTTGTTTATGACAGTTAAGCTTAGTCCCCTTTTCACCGAGTTTATGTTTTCCGAATCGAGGGTATTCAACGTCGATTCCTCGAATTTGCTCTCCGCGGTCTGCCCTCGAACGACCTCTTAATCTTACCTCCCTATCAGGACCGCGTCAAACTTATCAATATGAATTCCATAGAGGAACTAGCTGACATTCTTTTCATTCATTGGCTGCTCTCAGGTTCCATCGATTGCGCATCCCTTTACAAATCTATTCCCTTCAACACTAACCCTCGTAATTTACGTTGTACGCGTCTCTTCTATCTACCAGTCCACCGCAACTCTTATGACTCCAAAGTACCAACCTTTCGTCTGTTCCGAAAGGATATCTCAAACCTCCCCGTTTTAGATTTCAACCTGAACACTCCTCGTCTCAAACTAGATCTCCTCCACCATTCCTTAGTTCCTAGGTCATAAGTCTTTTTGCTGGTTGTTAAGTCCTTGTATTAAGTCAAATAAAAGGGAGCCTCAGACGATACTGAGATTTTATTAGTCGGGCAAAGCGGGAAAAGATCAGCGGCTAGGTCGTCGGCTCCCGCGGATTTGCTGCAGTTGAGTTGGAATATCTCTGCCCTCATTTGCTTTTGGTCAAGTAGATGAAAGTTTTCCTTTCCACCTTTTGAAAAAATTCCCCATACCCATTCCTGCAGTAATACCTATATTTCCATTCCTTATGCTTATCAACAGCAGCTCTCAACTCAAAACCATCACTCTGTGAAACTTAGCACATCAGACACGGATTCTGAAGTCCTACTTGCAACCTTAACACGGGGCAAAGCCTTTAGCAATCTTTTACAATTCTTATCAGCCCTCAACAAACCTTCTTTAAGTATTTCTTAGGCGCTATACCGATTTGATATCCACACTCATACCTTTGCCACTACTAGATAGTGACAGGAGTCCATGTAGGTACCTCGATCGCATATCGTACATGATCAATCTGGCTTATTGTGTTTTGATCAGACAATCGCCATGTGCTCCTGTGGCTCTTATGACCGTCAAAACGTGTGCTTGCAACACCTATGTCCCGTCGACTTGCAAAGACAATCAGCCACTGCCCGTTTCCAGATGTAGTGTTATGCAGACCTATTCTGGCAGTAAAGTCGCCGAATACGACCTGTCTTCTCCCAAATCATCAAGAACTCTTTGATTTTCCATATTTGAACTGATCTGTAGTTGTTACAGTTTCTCGTGTCGCTTTTGCCTTTATAGAAAGTATATGGGGTGTCCCAGCCCAAAAGCAGTCAAAAAGTATAAATTTTAGGACGGCAACTTAATGGAAATAAGGTAGGAAGGGTGAAAGGATACAGCAAACTAAAGCGGAACCACATTTAGCCCATATGCGTAACCTTACATATGACAAACGGACCCCGATGAAGATTGATTCTAAGGAACCTCTTCTTCTTCGATTTAATTTAAAACTGCTAATTCAGAAGACCAAGCCGACATTCTAAAAAAGTCCAATCCTTCCAGTTCAAGTCGAGATTTCGTCAAAAAGCGAAAGGGATGTTTAAATCCTTTAAAATAGAAAAATTAGGAACTGTACGAGTAGGACTAATGGCAGGAAAGGCAAAAACCCAAGTTCTCTGAGTTACACAATATGTGAATGTGGTTTAAAAGGAGGAACCAAAGCCTTCAGACCCATATTGATAGCCTCATCCCTACGGGCTTCGTGGATTCGATTGAAGCAACGTTTCTTCAATTTCCTTTGCTTGTCAAGCTCGAAACCAGGTCTTCACATCATCGCCTTATATCGATTCTATTTCGCTTGATGTGCTCTTCGGCATTCTTCATCGAAATAGAGATCGGGTTAAACTTAGGGACATCTCTGATGGCTTGCTTACAATGTCACCAGTGGTCTTATATGCTGCATAGGACTTCTGAAGAGGTTTTCGATTATTCGTAAATGCACTGGTGTCCGGGATATTCACTCTTGTTCCTTAGTTAAGACGGAGACTTGTAGATGCGATGAACTCTATCCAACATCGAAAGCGCTGAAACAAATTACCGCTAGGGATTCCGAGGTTCCTCTAAGGGCTCCCTGTCAAATAGAAAAGTTAGCGTTCTATTTGACAGGGAGCGGTAGATGGATTAAGTGTCTGCATTTTCATACTAAAGATTCAACTATCAATACGAATGTTGTCCCAGAGAGGATGCCCAAATGAGGTGCATCAAGAATGTGATCGCAGACGATTGCAGAGTTAAGGCTTTTATCAGATCTACGATGATGAACGACCTTGATGAGCGAGCGTACGCCTATGTTGCAGTCGATGAGCTTTAAGTCGTAGAGCAAAGCGCTAATCTGATTCTGGAAAATACCCGCTGTTGTCGAAAGCTATTAGAACTAGCCAAAGTAGTCCTGGTAACGACTAACGCCAAAAGTGACACTAGATGTTGCGAACAGATGCTATTCGACCTGAACGATAACGGCTTAAGCAGCTCATAAGATCCTTTCGGAAATGATTCGCCGAAAACTCGGATAAGATCCAAAAGGCCCGCTTTGGTGAGTGTGAGATTAAATTGACAACAGCATAGCCTACCCTACAAATCATCAAATATGCAAAGAAGAAGGAGCCATTAAGGAAATGATGTTCAAGGTGTTTAAGCAGAAAGCAATCCGGGTGTCATGATCTACCACTAACAGAAAGAGCAGCAGCGATTGGTTTTGCGTCGAGTACAGAACCAGGTTATGGGGAAGAGAGAGCTCTCTACGTCAATAGTCGGAATGATGGGTGAACTCTTATCTGGAAACAAATTCTACACAATTCTGAAGAAGCAAGAAGTTCGCTGCTTTTGCAAATGAATGTTCAAAATGCTTTTGTAGAAACGGGACATTACGGTGTACCAAGGAGACAAGCAAGTCTTTCCAAGAAACACGGTGGTCTGACGAAACCCGGGTCTGCGATCATGATTATGTGCATTCATAGAGGAATAGTTTTATTTCTTGGTCTACCAAATAAGCAGAGGATACCGACAACCAGTTTAGAAAAGGCTCCGGTCATCATGACCTACCTGACGCCTAAGGAAATTTAATAAATCCATAATCTCCTAAGTTTGAAAGGCAACTTTTCGGCAGCTTTCAGTGAGTTGATCTGCAAAAATAAAATTTAGTTCCTGAGATGAGGGAAGCTTTTACCAATCCCCCTTTCCTGGCTTTGTTTAACCCGCGATGAGGAGTGATCATCAGGCTCTTCGGGAATTCCTCTGCAGCGGAGTAAATATTACAGATCAGCTCGGTGAGTGTCAATCTGGAAACTGTTCGGAGAGAAAATGAAGTAACATTTACGTCAGCTAGTTTAGGCTAGTTAAGAATGGCTGTTGGAAAAACGAGTCCAGTTAGGCTTATTGACTCAATGTGATGCCACGTGGATTTGTGATCCTCCTACTCTAGGAACCAATTTGAGCTTCTGACGAAGCGAAGAAGACTGTTAATATTTCTATATTGCTTAGATCGCTTAAGTCATTGTAGAAGAAACCTCCTAAGTAGAGTTGTCTTCTTTCTTCTCCTTCTTCTCCTCGTTCATGTAGGAGAGGTCGTTTGTAGAAACGCGTTCTTGCATGCTAGGTTATAAGCTAGTTACATGTGATAGCGCTGAGATGTTTCCTATTTTGAAAGATCAAAGTCTTAGAACTATTCAGATCCAGCTTTGGCCAGATTTGTTTGATCGCTAGACAAATTGACCGAAGAGTCCACCTAAAGTTTGTTCTTTTATTATTTACGGAGGGATAGGTGTTTAGAGGGATTCAAATTTTGTCGAGTTCGTCGGCCCTACAATTCCCTGGAATATCTCTGTGCCCAACATGGGTGAAAATTGAACTACTCTGCCATCTCTCTAAGAGCTGAGACTAAGTCCAGGAACTTGATGTGAACATTGCTTGCAGATATCACGTTTATCTTCAGCCAAGGCGGGATTTCTTTTAGCGCAAAAATTTTCGCCGGAGCACGCTACAGTGATTTGGAAGGCGGAAGGAGAAGATGCAAGTACGACATACTGAAGAACGAACGCTCCAAAATATAAAGAGTACATTTAGGTACGAAACGATTAGATACCCCACTTAAAACTACGTTAAGCCATCTGTAGACCTCGTAGCTCTAAGGAGTAAAGTGTATGAACCGAAAGGCGGCCGCATATTAGTCGCCGTTCACTTAGACCACTTGGGACCATTCACAAAGAGAAGAGACCAGCTTTCGAACGATGTAGACTACAAATAGTCGTCTGGGTAAGATAGTAAGCCGTTTTGGACCGCCTAGAAAAACTCCACCAACAGAGAGGGACTATTAGAATACATAAAACTCAGCTCATCCTGATCGCAGGCAGAATGACCAGGCTTATAACCAGCTGGATGGACATAATTGAACCATGCTGGCCCCTCTGAAGTGTACCCATACTATCGACGAAGCTACACCATGAAGAGGAGCTAGCCGGCGAAGTGATGGAGTAGGGCTAGGCCTAACAATCTAGCAATCAGCCAAAGATGCTTCGTACTAGTAAACGGAAAAACCGGAACCACAATACCGAGTGGCACACATCATTGCCAATTGAGGGCATTTCAGGTCTAAAAAATCGCAAGCTGAGAGATTAACACAAACGTGGCACTTATGAAGCACTGGAACACCTTCATGAATCGTATTACAGCTTTAAGACGTCAGGGATCACTTTATCGTAGTACGATGGGGTGATGTTACAACGACATTTCTCCACGGTGAGCCTGAATCACGTGTGAATTGATGTTGTTCTTATATATGATTGCTCCCAGAATTCTTTTACTCCTGACCGTCACCACTGTGCTCCCAAGTTCATCCATCTAGCTTTTAAGATACGAAAATGTGAACATCCTCTGCATACGGCATTCTGGCATACTGGCATCCGAGTACACCCCGGCTTAGATATTATTTTATTATGTGGGGAATGCGAATTGAATTGGGAGTTTGTGCCACACAGGATCTCTGCCGCCACCGCCGCCACCATCATCGTATCTATAGCATACTCTCGAATGTGGGTTTTGTTGTAGTCCAAGTGGCCGCTTTGACATGGTCTCCAGCACGTACGGTAACCCCCTCCTGGTACAAAGTGCTAGTGCTGGTGATGCAATACAAAAGGAACGCAAATGCTAAAATCTCTCTGAAGTCTTTGAAATCTGTGAAGTCTGTGAAGACGACTCAGCTCAGCTCAGCCGGTAGATGGATGGATATCCGTTGTAAGGAATTTCAAATTATTGCTGCGCAGCTGATATGGAGTCTGGCCTCAGCCATATGGGTATTGTGTGTATGGCCGGAGGCTAGCTATTGCATATAGAGACACACACAGAGTTCCCTCAGAGAGAAGTGGAGGGGGAATTTCCTTTTTTTTGATTTGTCTTCGAACAAAGAGAATCCAAGAGGAATTCCCCTCCCCACGTTCGATGATTGAATTCTTGAGAGTCTTTCGACCAAGTGATGACCTCTGGAGATACTTTCAGCCACTGGATCTCATTCGGAAGCTAGACTATGGTGTCAAGGTTGCAGACATTGACACTACACTGACATCTCAGCCAGTGGCGAGTATCTTTCTCAATGTCATCAACGATTAGGATCCACTTTTGAAGCCATCCAAACTGTCACACATAAATCACTCCCATTCGGCGGGATACAGAGCGGTGAAATTGTTCACCTTTTTTCAAGTATCTTTCCAAATTTCTACGAATCCCGTAGCTGGCTATAGTCCGCATCGTAAATCATTTCAATTCAATTGATAGGTTTTCTTCTCGAGCATGCCAATTGTTGTAGAGTGTATCTGTGCTCGTAGTCGTACTCGTATTCGTACTTGTATCTCAAAACAAACACTTAATTGCCCATAAAGATTGGACTGGAGCTACAGCTTGGAGATGGAGCTGGTACTGGAATTATACTTACTCGTACTAGTACTCGTAGACAGTGCTTACTTTTCTTTTCATTTCGTCGACTAAGTATCTTCGCACTCTCTGGAGGTTTATGCATACCATCGGATACAAGTTTCGGTGTAGACGTATCTTTTAGGTGCAATTATCCGTAATCCGTTGACCTTAATTGGAGCGCGTAGTATCGTAGAAGTTAGTGTTGCATGAAAAGTGTAATTTACGTTTTGTCTAACCGAACGGGGGGGGGGCAACAGAAATGTATCTCTCACCCAGTTGGCCGGGGCTGAGGCAGGTGCAAAATTTAACAGATTTTCCTTTCATTACCCATAAGTTGTAAAAGAGTACTGCACGCCTGTATGGATATAGTGGCAGATGGGTACAGAGGCACATTGTCTAGGTATGGATTGTGATCATCATAATTCTCAAGAACACAATTATTTTTATTGCGTGGAAAGTTTGAGTTTATGGAGAGTTTTTTTTTTTTTTTTTTTGTTTTTCTACAAAATTTTCATCTGTGAAAGAGAAAATTAACAGATACTTTTGCTTTCACAAAGAAGATAGATTTTTTATTATTTTTGTTTGTTTCCCCTTTTTGGTGGTAAAACTCACTGAAGTGAGGTGAACGCGATAAGGGAATCGTGGACCAGTTAGGGCTCTGATCTCGAAGGTGGATTAGAAATCTCGAATTTATCTAAGTGCTATCGGCTTTTGCTAGGAAATAGATGAAAGACATTGGACAAAACTATGTGACAGATGAAAGAAGACACCTGACAACAGGGGCAATCTTCGGACAAATTCAATCTCGAAGACGATCTCAGCCAGCTCCGATACGAAATAGCAAACACAACACTAGTGAAATTTTCTTTCCAATAGTGTTAAATCATTAATAAAATCTGGCATCCCCACAATAGCTGACTCTTTAAGTTCTCGACGGTCTTCCTAGATTTCCGTCTTCAAGGTACATCTAAAAGCAGCGTTATATCTGTGCCAAATGAGTGATATAAGCGCGCTGTTAAACGAAATTGCTGATCACATCCAGATAACTTCCAGTTAAATCGATGATAGACCGGACCAACCCCAGCCCCTACCGACTGCATCTTACAATATCTCGACTGTAATTATGGAACCGCCAATAACTCCTGGGTCATCTTCTCCTCCACCACAACCCTCTCCCCTGAACCCACAATCTCACTATTCGGCACCTTATGGACATTTTCGGGGTGAAACAAGAGAACGCTCCAACAAAGCTGAATCAGTTGCCTTTATAATAAGAGATACACCTCTCGATCGAACAAGGCTAACCAGTCTTTTCAAATCAAAATTTTTAAATTGATGTTAGCAACTGCGGTAAGATCTCCACCAACATTTTCAAGGTAAGCATCCCGTTAAAATATGGATGGATAGAGAGATTAAAACCGAATACAGGAATCAGCAAACATCACAAGGATACTATCCTTAAGTCCAGTATAAAAAACAGTAATTTAAAATCCACTAAACCTAGAAAACAGAACCGTGTTAATATTAAGTCTAACCCTATACCGATTCTTATGTCAAATTCTAGACCTAGGTTAGGTTAGGTTAAACAGGGGTGTGATGGATATGCCATCACCAAGACACCAGGCACTAAAACGAGCCCATTGCGATCCCTGTGGGACCAGTTGAATTCTTCAAATGACAAAAACCTAAACAATCGCACTGGATAAACATCCAATTTCCCTGCAAAAGGCAAGAAGGCCTTTAAAGTTCGTGACGTTCACTTCGTCTAGGTTTTCGAAAAAGTATTTCCCTAAAAATTTTCTTCGATTACGCGATAATGTCTCGCATTCACACAGTATGTATGTAAGGTCCTCAACAACTTGCAGATCACCGCAGAATTTGCAGATATCCGTATTTGACAATTTGAGTCCCTTTACGTGTTTCCACAGGAGACAGTGTCCTGTCAGGATTCCTATTACTGTCCTAAGCTTATCCCAGCGGCTAAATAGTCTTGGATACCCTGTGTCTTTCGTGACTTGACCAACTTAGGTTGGCAGTCTTTAAGATTTTTTCCTCGATAGTGCCCCTCACTATGGAAAGGGGTGGTTTGATGTTGGCAACCTCACTATTGTCGAGTGGCCCTCCTTTTTTTGCAAGCTCATCCGCTTGTTCATTTCTTTTTATACCGCAATGTTCTGGCACCAAGCACAATCTTACCCGGTTCTGACTGCATAATGCTTGAGCACCGTACGACAGCCCCTGACTGTATCAGATATTGATGCTGGACGGTTCCATTGCCCTGAGTGCGGCCTGGTTATCGATGTAACATAGATAGCGATATCTCTTTCGGATACCGATCTCATCTGGATTAGCTCAGCCGCCCTGACGACAGCCAGCACCTTAGATTGGATAACACTGCTTGAATCCGGCAGTCTTATCGACACTCTTAGTTCTGCGTCTTCTGAGAAGATACCAGAATCTGTTGCTTCCACTGTTTTTGAGCCATCTGTGAAAATTGCAATTTCATTTGACCTGGTTATTGCATATGAAATATATCGTACGGGATGTCGAAGTCGACCAAAGAAATAATTTCATCCGTTAGAATTGCAGTAGCTCCGCTAACATCGTGCCGTGTCCAAAACTGCTGCTCTTGGACTAACCCAGATTAGTGAGTCATATTGCACTGTTTTTTGATCTGTAAATCAAGCGGTGTTAGGTGCAGAAAGGTGTCCAATGCTGCCGTATGGGTGGTACGAAGCCCGCCTGTTCCTTGAACCGTCGCTAATTTTTCGTAGACCGTTTTCTTGTTTGTTGTTTTACACCAAACTAGTGCGTTCTATCCTACCACCCCGGATACAGCCAGTGCACCATAGCAGGTTTTAAGCCCCAAATTTTTCTACTGTTCTTTTGCAGATAAAAAGAGCATTATATGCCTTTTTGAGTTTTTCCGCTACGTTAAGACTCCAGCTCAGTTTTTTGTCCAAAATCACACCCAGATACTTCGCGCTTGGGATTTTGAGTTGCGGTATCTTGTACTTTCTGGTAAACAGAACTAATTCCGTTGGTTGGCCTTGACACTACAGCTTTTTGTCCAAGTGCCGATCATCTTCAGGGTAACCTCCATAATGTCGCTTAAAATGTTTTCCCTGCACTATTATGACCACGTCGTCTGCGTATGCCGTGACACTTACACCCATTGTACTAAGCCTTTTGAGGATGTCAGCACCCACAGGAGTGGAGATGTGACTCCACCCTGCGGGGATCCCCTGGTTAGAGATATTCTGACCGAACTTTGCCCAATGGAACAATTTAATGTCCTGCTTCCAAGCATCATGCAAAGCCAGTTTATAATGCCATGTTCAATGTTAGCGTCTACTAAAGCATTTATAATGGCGGTGCCCTCCACGTTATTGAAGGCTCCTTCAATATCGAGGAAGGCCATCATCGAAAACTCTCTGAAGTGTAGACTCTTCTCTATTTCATATATGCATGCTGTGACTCAGTCAAAAAGCCATCACTGCATCTATTCCTAATGTGAATCTCCAATAGTCGCTTCAGGGTTTTTGGCATAAATGGTGGCAGACTTATTGGTCGTCTTTTGTTGTTATATGCCACCGTTTGCCAGCTTTAGGTATAAACACCACCTTAGCTTCCGTTCAAACTGTTGGTGTGTACCAATTTTTAGAATTTCTATAATTTTTTCATGCTTTCTGTAGCATAATCGGTAGAATACCATCCAGAATGGGAGATTTGTACGGCTTAAAAGACTGAATTGTCCACAGTATTTTTTTCCCATTAATAAGGACATCTATTTCCTCTTCAGAGAGAGAGATATCAATGATCTCAGTGTGCTGTAACTTGCCAGGGACGTCTGTTACTGTGGATCCCGGAAAGTGGGTTTCCACCAGTGTTGTCAGAACCTCTTGGCTAGGTTCCGTCAATTTTCCTGAGATAGCCAGGAGTGCTCGCTTCATTTGAAACCATTTTGCGTAATATCGAAATCTGGTCTGTTACCGCAATAGATTCGCAGTACTTCTGCCATGAAGCCCTTTTGGACTTTCTTACTTTTCCAATTCTAGGCCTAACTCTTACAAAAAAAAACCCAACTCATAACAAATAAGGTCCTGATCCAATCGGGAGTTGTAAAGTTGACACATTTCCTTTCTTCACTCATTTTCCGCTTCATTCTGCCAGTCGCTTATAAACATAGCATTCTACCACCCGGTCCAGCCCAAACGCGTATCTTTTGATCTTGACCTTTCTCCCAGTCCTTTAAAAAACCTAACACCATCTCCTTATTCCACTCAAATAAAAACGGCTTACTCTAACTTTCTTCGCTCCCATATTTTAAATCCTTAGACCCCATACTTCCTCCAAAGGCAAGGTTAACAAAGCACCATACCGATGGCCGGTATGTTCTCTCTTGATTATATGATAATGTTCGTTTATATCTCGCATACCTACATGATAAGCCAAACTCTGTCTGTATCGACGGTATAACGAAAACCAATGCAATGGTTTCTATTCCACAAGAAATGGAATGTCTGTCCCTGTATTATCAAAACGTAAGAGGATTACGAACTAGGATTCCTGCTACCCCATATATCTTAATTTGCAGATTCTGCCCTACGACGTTTTTGCCATCACAGAAACCAATCTCACCCCTAATATTAAGGACAGTGAATTATTTTGCCAGTCCTTCGATTTACACCGTGACGATTGTCTAGACAAAGAGGAGAATTTATATGACCGTGGTTTATTGTACTTCTAGCTATACACTCTCGTCTCGAGTCTAGATCCTTTAAAAAGTCGTCCACTGCATTCTTTAAATTCGTTTGCGCTAGAATTTCTATTTGCGAACGCAACCAATATTTACTGCAACAAATCCCGCCTCTGATAAGGACAATCTTTTCATCGACTGCCTTACTCACTCTGGTCTATATCAATTAAGTAGTGTCACCAATAACATTGGCAGACAACTCTGATTTTTCCCACTACCTGCCTGCCCAAATAAATTTCTCTAAACTATTTTAACCGAATGGACCACACACTCATTTCCGACACCAAACGATTCTTTCAGTTCATCAAAACTAAAAGTAAATCGGATAACTACCCTTCATTTCTGAATTTTCTTGATAAGTCCTCGGGCGGTCCCCAAATTATTGCAGTAAAGCCTTTGCTAAAATTTGTCATGGTATAATCGTTCTAAAATTAAAGGCTCTTGCTTCAATCCCGCTTAACTTAACGACAATTCTAAGCATGTTATATTTAGGTTCATGGTATCTGATCCAATTAAAGCTTCCTCTGGTGTCCCTCAAGGCAGCCACCTTGGTCCCTTACCATTTATTCTGACCATTAATGATGTTGATTGCATCATTAAAAATTCATCTCTTTACGCAGATGATATGAAAATCTTCCTCAGATAACCTACCAGTGCAGGAAGATCTAGACAGATTTTGTAGTTGGTGTCAGAAGGATTTCCTTGGGCTTAACGTAAATAAGCGTCAGGCTATATCTACCTCTTACTTCACCTCGTTGCTATCTAATCTTTACTCTGTCTGTTCCCGTAGTGAATGAGTTGCGTGATTTAGGTGTTATCTGTGATAAGGACCTCAATTTTCGTTCTCACATTCGTAATATGTTTAAAAAAAAGCCGACTCTGCCCTTGGCTTCATCAAGCTCTGGTCTAAGGAGTCTTCCAATCCTTATGTTAACAAATCCCTTTACATAACACTTGTTAGGCCTCTTCTATGAATACTACAGAACTCACATCCTCCGGAAGGAAACTGTTCAACGCAGGTTTTTACGACTTGCTTTACTTGGTCTTCCCTGGGGTGATAGCCAAAAATTTACCACTATACACTGATCGGCTGAAATTTACAACCCCCTTCTACATATATACCGAAAAGTCTCAGATATCCTCTCTATTCATCAAATTTTAGTTGGTGAAATTGATTGTCCTTTTTAACTTCAACTTATTTCCTTTAGCCCCAACCCACGGAATCTTTGGTCTGTGTTACCTTTCCTGCTCAATCTTCACAGAACGAACTTCGGACACCTGGAGCCAATGTCTAGAATGCTTTGTGAAGTTAACAATATTCTGCCTCTCTTCGACTCTCTTCGACAACCTCAGCAAACTCTCCCTCAAGAACATTCTTATTTCCACCTATGCCTCACGTCCCAATTTTCTTTAAGCCTTAATAAATCTGTCCGGGATTGACCTGGGCAGCAAATCAAACCACGACTTCGCCAACATTCTGCAGGATAAGAAAATTTTTTCAAAGATCGACTTACAAAAAACTTTCCACCAGGCACCCATCAATCCAGACGATGTTCCCAAGAATTCCACCATTATCACACCATTCGGCTTGTACGAGTTCGGGCACATGACTGTCGAGTTGCGCAAGCCAGCTTAAACGATTGAACACCCAGTGCACGAGGTGTTGCATGGGCTTGAGTACGTATTCTCGTACATGGATGACATTTGCGTTGCATCAACGAACATCGAAGAGCATCGTCAAAATGTGATGGAGGTTTTTAAGAAGCTCACGGAGCACAATTTGGCTGTAAACATCGCCAAATGCTATTTTGGACAGTCGGAGCTAAAACTCCTGGGACATCTCATCACTAAACATAAGCATAGCCCCACTTCGCTCCCGGACTGTTAAGCAGCTAAAGAGTTTTACTGACACTCATCCCACACGCCGCTCGTGCTCAAATTTCCCTGGTGATGATGGCACAAGGCAATAGAAAAAACGACAACACTCCTCTGCCATGGAACGAGTAACCAGCCAAAATATCCGACGATTGCTACTAACAGCTGGTTCAAGCCGAAGGGCTGGTACATCCCATGTCAAACGCGGAGCCTCGTCACAGACGTGTCAGACATAGCCCCCGGCGCGGCCTTTCAACAACTTGTTAATGGAGTAGAGGCGCCCGTTGGATAAATTTCTGCTACACAACAACGTTACGCAACATACGACCGGGATCTTACCGCGTCGAACATTTCACATCCAAACGGACCACATGCCACTCATCTTCGCTTGCAAGCAACGCCTAAAGAAATCGTCACCGCGTCAAACAAATTTTTAGTCTTTATCAGCGAATTTACAATCGCCATCCGATATATAAAGGACGGGGATAACCATGCAGCAGTCCTGTTGTCATCCATCGATGCCATGGAAGCAAAGAAAAACCTGTAGACGAAGCTTGCAAACTGGACTTGGAACTGCTGCAATTATTTCCAGGTAAGTCGACACATTCATTAAAACTACCCATGGTCCATACTCTCCACTGAGCAAAACATGTCTCCTCCGACGTATCACACAACTGAGTTCGTCCTTTCATCTCCAAAGGTCTTCGCAAGTTGTTCTTCGAGGCTACGCACGACCTCTCGCACCCAGGTCACCACCCATCAGTGCGCCTCATGGGTGAACGTTGCGTCTGGCCGAATATTCGTCAGCATTGCTCCATGTCTATCATGTCAACGAGCAAAAGTTAACTGCTGGCTACCGCTACTAGACCTTTTTACAAGATGACCAGAAGGACTACCGATGGTGGATGTGACCTCTACCAACTGCCTGATTACAGCCCAGATCACTTGCATCGGCACGCCCTCGCAGATCACATCCAATCAAGGAAGACAGTTCACGTCATCCACCTTCTCCGAACTGTGCAAGTGCATGGAAACAAACCACTCGATGACAATTGCCTATCGCCCACGATCAAATGGAATTATAGAGCGGTTTCACCGGACTTTGGATAAAACGTCTACCTCTCATTGTCCTAGGCCTTCGATCAATCGTCAAAGAAGACATAGGAGCCTCACCAACAGAGATGGTCTACGGCACTGCGCTTCGTCTTCCAGCTGATTTACTAACACCTAACACCTACACTGGACAACCGCTGTCAAAGTGATTTTATCTCAGAACTCCGGCAACAATCCAGACCTCAATAGACAGTCTGGCACTCATGACGCAGCCTATCTTCGTCCACAAAGTCTTCTTCTGTGAACGCATCTATAGTTCCCCCGTACGAAGGTCCGTTCAAAACAATTTACCGATATGAGAAGTTTTTCGCTCCTGGATATCCGAGGAAGTCACCAATATATCAATGGACCGACTTAAGAAATGGAAGCTGACACCCAGCACGGCTAAAACTGAGTCGACCTTCTTTCATCTGAGTAGTCAACTTGCGCAAATGCTGCTCGAAATTGACTTCAACGTTACTGTGTTGCGACATAGCAAGAGTCACAAGAGTCTCGGAGTAACACTTGTTAGATTCTGATCTTTAAACAGCCATGTCACGACACAACAACCTGCTTCAAAACTAGCGTCTAGCTCCTGGGGATCATCATGATCACCACCCAGAATTCTTCGATCTGCCACATTAAGCCTGCTTTATTCAGCTGTTGAATACGGAGCCCCTCTTTGGTTAAATTGTACCCACACAACGAAAATTGATAGCCAACTTCACATTGCAATGCGCCTAGTCTCTGAAACAAGAAGTTCGACTCCAACTCAATGGCTCCCAGTCCTGAGCAACCTTGCTCCACCATCGCTTAGACGAAGAATGTACTCGTACTCCAACGAAACGGATTCATGTCGGTTGAAATCGCGAAATCCACCTCTGAGAACAGCGACTAGGCGGCAGGTGGGAAAAGGACTCGAGGAATTTTGCCCCAAATACCAGCAGTACAATAGTGAGTCAAACCAGGATTCAACCTACTTGTGGACACAACTGAATAGGAGAGGCTTCCTATTTAAATTGAAGAGCATGTGACTATGGCGATTCTATCCAATGCAATTTCATCTACCCGTGTCTTGGAGAATAACACACTTCAGACGTATTCATCATTTGGAATTTTGTGAGTCGTTAACATAAAGTGGCCACAAGAACCCACACGTTGATATTGATTCAGACATGCCCGAAAGATATCACTAAAAGTGACTTAATCCGCTCAATGGACAACACTTTCCACTATCTAAGCTGATCGATCACAAAGCATCTAAACAACGTGATTAATGCCCACAAAACCAACAGATACAACACCCCAAAGGCACAAGATGACCGCCGACTCATTTGTGGAATTCCACCGCAGTATCTACCTACTCCGCTAAAAATTATGCAAATTGACTCACCGAGTACCACGAATCATTATCATCAGTCTCACCAGTCTCAGCAGTTTCAAAAGTCGATAGCCCACTTAATTCAAACATCAGAGATCGAATTAACTTGGAATTGGCCACATTCAGATGTACAGCTCCAACTTCAGCGCTTAAATCTGGGTCATCTCCGCTGCCAAGATGTGGCACAAGACGACCATTATTCAGCCGATTGAGGACTGTTACGGATAAGCATTACCTAATCGCGGATTAGTCATGGTGTGATGCTGGTGTATCAAAGAGACCCTTTCAGTCCCTTACCAAGAAAGCAATCGAAAGTTGTTTTTCCCCAGATGCTACCTGAAGTCAACAGCTTTCGCAAAGATACAGATAAAGATGAAGATGAAGCTGAAGATGAAGACTCCAACCATGAGGATGATAATGATTCGTGCAAACAAAGATTCATGACTCAATGCTGCTGCTGGAGAGTACAGGGTAGGATTCGTATTCGTATTCGTAGTCGTATTCGTATTTGTATCTGTATCTATGGCCTCTCATTGTACTCGTACTGGACCAGTGTTGTTTACATGTCAACACAACGCCGATGAGTTATCACCATCGCGTTAAACCGAACGAATCAAGTCTTGGGCACGTTGCTAGAGAAGATTCATTGTATCGAGGCAGACCAGGTCTTGTGAAGATGTAGTCGCAGTTGTGCATGCAGCTGGGTCGATTTTACGGGAACAAAAAAAAATTTAAAAAAAAAAAATAAATTTGCGTTGAAACGCAATAAAATTTAATTAGCCGTCGCGTCGCTGGTCGACTCTGTGGTGCTCTGTGATGCTCTGTGGTGCTCTGTAGATGTTACCAGCTTACTTCAACACTTGGGTGCAGCTTTCTGGAAAATCGTTTCTCCAGCTTTGCCTTTTGAACCATCAGCAGGCAACAATGAATCTCTGAGGGAGAGTCGTAGATTCACGAAGCTGGTGCACCTGCGTAAGCCATTTACATTTTGAGCGGATACCTTGGTTTGCTGAAGCTGACATACATTACAATCTGTAAAGTTGAGTAAGAGGTCTCAAGAGTTGGGATTTTGTTGATATTTTTGGTTCAATTGGAACAGAGTTCTAGAACTCAGTCAGCGATAAATGGGGAGTTTAATTAGATTTGACGTTTTTGACATTCTCTGAGTAAGCGCAATGATATTCGGTCGCGGGATTTTGCACCCTGTGGACCTAGATCTCAACCAATAAACCTCTTTAGTTAGCAGGGTTCTTGGCCAACCGGCCAGGATAGCGTTTTTTTTTTTTTCCTTTTGATGCCTAACGCACCAAAAGGAGGTCTGTTTGCGTTGACCATCCCCGTGTGTCCGGCTCTCTCCGCATGCTTTCGGATCATACGGACTAAAACCCCTTCCAACTTTGTGGCAAATTCTTCCCCAGTTCAGGTCACTCAGCATTTTATCCACTCTGTTTTCTGGGTTGAAGGCACCAATGCTGTTTGCCAGTGCTGTGCGTTGGGATTCCCATTTCCTGCAGGCAAAAAATGTGTGATGTATGTCGTCTGCTGGGGAGTCGCGTACTGGCAGGCTGGGCTATCCGGGTTTTGAAATTTCCGTGTCCGGTGAGGAACTGGGTGACGAAGTAGTTGACCTCCCCGTGTTTCCGGTCTTGCCACTCAGCCAAATTTTTTATCAGCCTCGCTGTCCACCTTCCTCTGCTTTCCGAGATCCAGCGCTCTTGCCACTTCCGTATCGTTTGCTGGTCTACTTGTTCGATTGCCGCCTTGTTTTCATGAACATACTTCCTTTGTGCCGCTAGGAGATCGATGGGAGTCACTCCTGCTCCTACAAGCAGGACGGCTGGTTCCGACACCGTTCGGTAAGAGCTAGCCACGCGTAGAGCTCCACGTCTTTGCACTGCCGCCATCTACTTTCGATACTTTTCTTGTCGAAACGCGTCTGCCCAGATCTCACTTCCATATAGGAGAATGGCATGCGTTGTCGACATTAATAGCCTGCGCTTACTTGGCGTTGGACCACCTATGTTCGCCATTAATCTACTGAGAGATGTTGTAACTCTAGAGGCTCTTTTCGCTGCGTACTTTATCTGGGTTGAAGGCACCAATGCTGTGCGTTGGGTTTTCCATCTTCTGCAGGCAAAAAATGTGTGATGTATGTCGTCTGCTGGGGAGTCGCCGTACTGGCAGGCTGGGCTATCCGGGTATTGAAATTTCCGTGTCCGGTGAGGAACTGGGTGACGAAGTAGTTGACCTCCCCGTGTTTCCGGTCTTGCCACTCAGCCAAATTTTTTATCAGCCTCGCTGTCCACCTTCCTCTGCTTTCCGAGATCCAGCGCTCTTGCCACTTTCGTATCGTTTGCTGCTCTGCTTGTTCGATTGCCGCTTCCAATCCGATTTCCGCCTTGTTTTCGTGAACGTGAATGGGAGTCACTCCTACTACTACAAGAATGGCTGGTTCCGACACCGTTCGGTAAGAGCTAGCCACGCGTAGAGCTCCAGCCGCCATCTGCTTTGGGTACTTTTCTTGTCGAAACGCGTCTGCCCAGATCTCACTTCGATATAGGAGAATGCGCTTGGCGTTGGACCACCTATGTTCGCCATTAATCTACTGAGAGATGTTGTAACTCTAGAGGCTCTTTTCGCTGCGTACTTTATCTATTGCCAGATAGTTAGTTTCGTGTCAAACCTCAATCCCAAATATAGTACCTCACCGCGTTTTTGCTCTTAATGACTTCAGAGCCAATTTGGAAGCCTATTTGTGTCGGGATTTTCTTCTTCGTCATGAGGACTGTCTCAGTTTACTCTTTTGCCAAACTAAGACCGCGCTCATCCATGCAGGAGGTTGTTTGTCGCATGACTTGGTTCAACTTTCTTTGAGCGTTTTCAGTGCCTCTTGCCGTTATCACTGCCGCGATGTCGTCATAGTAGATGTTCCAGAGGTCTGGTTCCAAGATTGATCCCTGTGCTGCTCCAGATGTTACTTCCTTCCTTCGTAGATCTTCTGTGGTCTCGTAAATCAGCTCCCGATCCCTGAGATAGTCCTTCATCATATGTAATAGATAGGCTGGGATGTTGAATCTATTTTCTAGCGCATTCAACATATCACACCACATGGCTGAGTTGAATGCATTTCTTACGTCCAGGGTTGCCAGCAAAACGATCTTCTTAGAGCGGTAGCTTCCTTGTTGGGCGGTTTAAACAGACTTCACCACTTCTTCAATAGCTCCGACCGTGGAGCGTCCTTTCCTGAACCCGTACTGCCTTCCTGCCAAGTCTCCCGCTCTTTGTACTGCATCTGTGAGCCGTGATTTGAGCAGCTTTTCCATCAGTTTTCCTGCAGTGTCCAGCATACATAAGGGCCTGTCCGCTGATGGGGAGTATGGGTCTCCTTTTCCTTTACTGATCAGTACCAATCGTTGCTTTTTCCAGCTCTTTGGGAAGACTCCTTCTTCGAGGCAACTGTTGTACATGTTGAGCAGCAGGTTAGGGCATGCTTGGGCAGACACTTTTATTACTTCTGCTGGAATTCCATCTGGGCCGGGTGCTCTTCTGTTTCTCATTGTCTGCACGGCTAATCCCAACTCTTCTTCGCTAAAAGATGGAGTTTTCTGTCGTCGGGCTGGTGTGTTGTCGGGAGGCCTGACCGGATGAGTTGAGAAAAGGGTGTTTACAATGTACTCCATCTTGTCTTCGTTTAGAATAGGCGGTGCCGATTGGGCTCCCAGTTTTCGCATTACGACCTTGTAGCCTAGGCAGGATAGCATAGATCCCGTCTGCAAGTAATTGAACGCAGCTATACTTTGCTCCGAACATATCCTAGAGATGTGTTGGCGCATACTTTCAACCTGCTTCCGTCGTCATGAAATTGCTACTTCTAGATTAGTCCAAGCAACTTCATTGGATCATTGGATGCTTTAAGTTAGCCTGTATTCTACAGTGCGCCACTTCCATCTCTAAACCAGGAAGGGAAGATACATGACTTCAAAGTCCTACAAGTCTATCGTCTTTTCAGCTTAAGATGGTTGAACTGTACGTAAGATACTCGTATGTAGAGAAGTGTACATTCACGGAACAGTGACACCGATGGAAAGATCTCTCCAACATACGGAACTCGCATTCAAGGCTTTCTTCGACATCGATCATTTAAACTGGCACAATTGCATGCATATTCCGAAGAGATCAGCTGGGGAACGACTTTTGGGAACGCAGGAACAAAAGGAAGATAAAGAGGGTAACCCCACGGCTGCACGTGGCTTTTTAAGTGTCCGAATATTCCAAGTGGAGATCCGTAATTCGTTGTCCTTTAAACATTTGCAGGGGTCGCTAAGAATGAATTCGTTTTTTTACCCGAGGCCATTAGTTGGTTCACCACATCTCTTTCATCTCCTCCTACTGAGTTATGAGCCTTAGGACGGCACAGTGCGGTTTCAGGCCAAGAAAGTCCATAGTCGCCAAATACTCACACTAAATTAGATCTTGAGAGTTTCAGATTACCATCCATCTTCAAAGCTTCATATGGCAACATAAGAACGAGCGATACAAAGCCATGTCTAGCTTTGACATCCCTGTCAAACTCGTCAGGTTATGCAGGCTGTAGGATCTATAGTTGCAAGCAGCAGCGACATCAGCACAGAAATCAGACTCAGTTACTCTTGTTAATCGCTCTGCTTTGGAAGCAATTGAGTAACAGAGCCCTTTCTTGAAGACCAAACTGGCTTCATACAAGACATTAATCATGCCTATGCTGATCTATGAAGCAGAGTCTTGGACCTTAAAGAGAGCGGATGAAAAAACACTTGGCAGTTTCGTGAGAAAGACGTGCTTAAATTTCGGTCCCGTTTGTTTTTGTGGGGAATAAAGAAGGAGGTTTAGCCATCTACCAAGCATCTACTGATCCAATGCCTTGGATGACTGGGCAATATTGAGCGGTTGGAAGCCAAAACTCCGGCCTGAATAATCTTCGAGTCTAACCCCGAGGGACAGCGCAGAAGAGGGCGACTGCATCTGACATGACGCACGCAAATGGAAAGGGACCTAAACCAACTTGCAGTGCGGCACTTGGAGCAGTTGGCAGAGAGCTCAAACTAGCTGGAGAGGCTTGTTGGTTGAAGCTCAGATAAGTAAGCTCGAAACTTCCTCCAGGCAGCTTTTGAAATAAGCTTCTGAGGATTTCTTGAGATTGGCCCCATCCATAGAATCACGCTGACCCAGGAGCAATGTTCGGAAGTTGCAATGAAGCCATGAAGATTCGGGCCTGTGGAAATTGGCATGGAACAAGCACCAAATAATTTCTAAGATTTCATTCGTCATCAGAAGTATGTCAGTGGTGTTGGATATTGGTGGCTTGTCGTTGCCAAACTGTTCCTAGGTACCCGAGTATAGTTATTTCATCATCAGAGACGTAGTTCCTTAGAGGTCTGAGTGCCGCGGAACTGAAGAGAGTGTGATATGCTTAAGTAGCGGCTCTACACACCTTCGAATTATGGTGTTCGAAGTAAGCGATCCGATCCCTGATTGACTGTCTACGTATTGTATGTTGCCATATCCGATGACAGCTGAGCCTGACTGAAGGAGTATGCAGAGCTCCTTAGAGAAGATGTCATGCCAGCGTTTCGGTAATTTTCTCTTCTCCGATTCTTTCTGCGGCATGTTCAATAGATTGGGCTGGAACGATGGGGGGAGTAGTAGAGAATCTCAGCCTGCCACTGTTCAACTCGATCAGAATAGACAAGTCGTTGGTTAGAGTGCTGTTTTGTTGTGTTGTGCTTGCCATAGGAAACCGATTAGGCTCCAGAAAAGGCACACGTTGAAGTCCCACTTCTTCGCCTGCGTCAGAGAAGAGAACTGAAATCCTACTGAAACCGATCAAGTGCTCGGAATTGTAACTCCATCATTTTTTCCTTCTAAAACGGAGCCAAAATAAAGTCAGTTGCTGGTACTGCGTCTGTTAATGGATTGTCCCGCGCCCGATGTCCGGATGAAACAGGTGCTTCAATCTACCAAGGCTGCAGTTCATATGAAAGAAATTTGGATGTCGCATACAAAAATACAGAGAGTGATTCGGTACTATTCCCCCCATCAGTGGGCGAACGCATTGGATACAATGATTCCAGGAAGAGGCGACGTATTATGTGCTACATACTAATATATGCGAATGCTAATTTGTTGGGCAGTAGCAATTGCAACGTGAGAGGCAACCCTTTCCCCAGATGTTATTCTATCGTCTCTGGTGGTTGCCAAAATTTGTCACGATCGTAAGTAAGTAATCAAGCAATCGACTGCCGGAATACAGTCGCTTGTTTTCATACCACACCATAAGGACATTGAATTCAGAATCGGATCTGAGGTCTACATCTTGTTGAAGAGCAGGAATCCGCGAAAAACTAACTACACACGACGTAAAAAGGAGCAAGTCTGTCAATGTTCCGCCTAAGCTCTATATATAGAGCCACTCGGGGGGCATAGGACGTCACCAACGCCTGCAGCGCGTTTGAGCCCTCTCCAACTCATTCCTAAAGAGCTCGATTCCCCCTCGACTGTTCTGCGCCATATATGTCTCGGTCGCCCCGCTGTTCTGCCTGCTGAGTAAGCGGAATCCACTGCATGGCGTACTTCGCAATGGAAATGCCTTCGCGTCGTAAGCAGTGTCCAATCCGTTGCCACTTTTTCTGCCGTGTACCAATGTCTGTGGTTCTTGGCCCGTTCTCTCATAAAGCTGTGCATTAGAGATAATATTGAGCCAAGAAACCCTCAAAATGATTCTTAGACATCTATGTACGAAGGTTTATAGCTTGCGTGTGGTAGTGGTGTAGTGGTGTCCACCTTCCAAGTACTGCACCCATAAAGTAGTACTGATTCTACCTTGGAGCGGAACAGTTGCAGCTTCGTTCTTAAACTGAAAACATTGCTTTTTCCAGATTTTGGATAGCATTCCAACGCAGCTTTAGCCTTCCCAGTTTTGCTGCACACATCCCATTCGGTGCCATCCCGGTTAGCCGAGACCACACTTCCTAGAAGGTTATTAATTTTCTCGACCTCCTATCCGTCAATGTTAAGTTGAGCGCGGGTGTTAGAAGTGCTGAGGGCTTTCGTTTTGGCTGTGTTTATTTTGAGCCCCACGTTCTTCGCCTGAGCTTCCAGATTGAGGGCCATCAAATGAAGGTCCTTTATCCGCTGTGAAGTAGGCAAACATTGTCAGCGTAGTCAAGGTGTCATTATCCACCGATTTCCACAGTTTTTTTCCGTCAATCCTGCACGGAGTACATCCCTGATAACTATCAGGAATAATAGTGGGGACAGTATACAACCCTGACGTACTCCGCTTTGAACTTTAAAATCCTCAGACATCTTACCATTGTGCAAAACGCGACACTTGCCACCCTCGTATGTAGCTATGAGTTTTCCTGGGATGCCTCTCCGGCCTAAGGCCAACCATATAGCCTCTCGAAAACATTGTCGAAAATCTTCTCGAAGTCGATAAACATGATCCGTAAGGTGTGGTCGATGCAGGAGAATCGAGCGCGGAAGCCTGCCTGTTCGATGTCGAGAGTTGAATCTAAATGTTCTCTGATTCGTTCCAGAATTATTATAGCCATTGCTTTGGCTACGGCTGGAAGAACGCATATACGAGTACCTCACCAATCTCCACACTCCATCAGGTTTCCTCTTTTTTGGCAGCTTGTGGATCATCCCTCTTTTCCACTCCTGGGGAAATTCTTCACTATCCCACGCACTGCATATGAGCGCCTGTGGCAGATCAGCCGATGTATATGGCGCCGCTTGGTATAGTTCTTGACGGACTTGATTGCTGCCATTATTTCGGTTTTACCGAGGGGCCCAATGCGAATTTGTTGCCTCGGAAAACTCATTCGAATTTGAGATCATAGCACCATCGTCTATGTAGCAAAAGGTTCTCTCCATCGAGTGAGTTGTTCCTCATCCGAAATCAACACTTTTCACTGGATGTTGTTTGGAGTTCCGATCACGAGTGAGCTCTTTGGTGATTTTGCAGATAGCGCTACTGTCGCCCCTGCTTGCTTTTCTTCCGCCCTTGAAGCCAGAATGTCGATGGATGCTTGTCACGTCTTACACTACGCTGCACTTCCTTCTTCTTCACACGATATTGGACTTCAAGGTCGGTTCTCTCTACTGCTGAGGCGGCTGTAATCCGAGCTCATCGATCCGTCTCCAGGTTTCAGCCGAAAGCCATGTATGGTGACTTGTCTGCCTTTTACCGACACAGGTGCTTGCCCAAGTTACAAACACATTTTCCACAGCATTCCAGTGGTCGTCCACGCTATTCTGTGTTGTGCTGCTGATTGCTTCTGCTTCTAAGGCAAGGTGGTCCCTGAACTGTTGGCGTACTTGCGGATCTCTGAGCCTGTCGGTATTGAACCTGGTTGTTTAAGCGGTTTCTGTTGACGGATGCAGTACGAAGGCGTATATGGACTAAGAAAAGATGGTGATCGCGTTCTTATTGAATGTCTGCTTCGCGTCTGTTTCGGGCGTCTGGAAGACAATTTCCAAAGCGACGGCTGATCGCAATGTGTTCTATCTGGTTGACTCTTCGCTGCCTGTCAGTTGAAACCCAGCTGATCTTGTGGCAGGTGTTATGCTTAAACATCGTACCTCCAATGACAAGGCGATTGGTATTACAGGAGTCCACAAGCCGCTCACCGTTGTAATTCCGTTCTCCAAGGGCGTGAACTCCCATCACGTGTTTAAGCATAGTGTTGTCACTAACTACCTTGGCATTGAAATTCCCCAGCACCACTACGATGTCCCGATTAGACGTATGATTGTGGACGGCGGCTAGTTGGCTGCAAAAATCGTCCTTTTCATCCTCAGTCGCGTTTTCAGTTGAAGCATAACACTGTAGGACGGTGACTTTTCTTACTCTACTCTGGAATCTAGCCGTCAATATCCGGTCACTGTAAGGTTTCCAGGATATGAAGCTTCTTCGCGCAGCTGGAGTTAGGATCAATCCTACTCCAGACTTCCGAGCACTACCAACTAACTTGCGAAAGTAGAGTATGACAGTGCTTTTTGTTGAGAACTGGTATTCCCTGCCAACGAACCATCTTATCTCATTCAGTCCCAGGATGTCGATATTATATCACAGGCCCTCCTGCAGTGAGTCGAGGAGGGTCTTAATGTTCCAAAATCCAATCGTTGTCCTAGGTCGAGGTATCCGAGGCGTGGCGAAAGGCAGAGGAAATAATTCAGAACATGAACATTGCCCTCAGACTATCAACTTTCCGACAGTGTAATAGAGATTTCAACAGACAAAGGGCTTGTCATTCCAATCCATCCGTAGTCGCGCTATACGGAAGAACGAACACATTCCTCGATTAAGACATAGAGTCCGGAGAGCTATCACGAAAGTAAGTTTCTTGTATAAGCATCCCTTGCTAGAGCTAATCCCGGGCTCATCTACCTCTAACATCTCAACAGACCTTAACTCCCTCAACTTGTGAAATCAGCTGACGAGATACTCGTACCTTCCAAGTGGTTTCTCTCTTAGGGAACACACAAAACCATTCTAACTGCACTTACACTCTCCAGAGCTCAAGTTCATTGCACTTCTAGCTAACCATCCATTGCGAATGTAATCTCCTAATCCTCTACAAATCAGCCCCGCACATCAATCAAACGCAATCACGCAAGATCACCGTACGCCAAACAAAAGGATTCGAATGGAATTTTTGAAAAACGCAATCGCGTCTGCAGCCAGCCGCAGCGAGTGCAGATTTCAGCTTCACTGATCGGATGCATACCGATTGTCTGACAAAACGGTCTCCTCACCGGGAATACCTAATTTTTCGGCCATCCGAATGCATTTTTATCTGAAAAATTTTAATTAAACCGAATCGGAGATTAATTAATCCTCAAGTTGCGTGCAGACGTTCCACTGGACCGATTATTTTGGTCAGTAACCGCTAACCATCGGCCATCAGCAATAAGCCATCAGGCATCAGCCATCAGCCATAAGCGAAATGCATGGCATAACGTCTGCCATAGTGCCACAGTACTGACAGACACCTTGGCGTTAGACTTCGGATTGAATCATCTTCGGCCGGCCGAAAGCCTATTCCCCGTTCTATTTTGGCATTTCTAATTGAATTATCAAGACATGGGAGCATATGCAAGTGAATTGTTTGCTTTGTGGTGGCAGATGATGAAACCGGGAACCGGGATTAGTTGGCACCTCAATGCACATGTGTCTTGTGCCTTGTGCCTTGTCCGGAGAGTGTGCTTTTTTTGTGCTGCGGTGGGCTTCTTGCTTCTTCTTCGTTTTGTTCGTCTTCTGACCACTTGCTATGAAATTATTCCAACCAAATGAACTTGCGACCCCGATGCGCATTAAATTTTATGCGTTGCAGCCAAGCGCAGCCCACATGGATTGGCGATTTGAGACTTGAGACTCTGGATGTGGACAGACGCAGGCACATGCACCAGCACCAGCACCAGTACCAGCACCAGCACTGGCATTGGCACTATCGCCTGAAGTAGTCAATGAAATGCATAAATTTTCATCGTAATAACGGTAAGTGGTTTTTAGTTTTGCAGTTTGGCGTATGGAATTCTGGAAAAAGATTGCTCCAACCGAACTGCCCACTACCGGTAGGGTTTTTTGGAGTGATGGTGATGCTGATGGTATTGGTGGTGGCAATGTCGGTTTAGCTGCGGCTGCGAGCGGTAATGAATTTTTCAAAACTCCTAGGAGGGCAGCACTTTGCATATTCCTTAAGTAGGAGCAGCTAATTTGCAGGTTCTACGGACTTGCATTACTATTTTTGCGTTTTAATTTGCTTTGGAGTAGGTTAGGAGGGATTTTGGGTAGTGTGACTGGTGCCGGTAGATAATAACAGAGTTCCTGGTAGAGTAGGCGTACCACAGATACATTTTATGGCTTCCCTCTGACCGTGTTTGAGAATGGATATGCATAATTAGTAAAACGTGACTCAGCAGTGCCAGTGATATGCAGATATGTATCGTAGAGGATCACTTACACACAGTTACCATCAGGTGATAACATTTGGCCCAAAATGGAAAGACACACTCATGAACATGGAAAAGTTCGAGCAATTCATAAGCACTAGCTGTCTAGTACTCAGAGCTCAAGAGAAGACGAGCTCGGACTCCAAATGCAAGAAGCGATGCCAATCAAATGCTGTTGCAGACAACGTGCTACCGCAACCAAAACGGAGACAAGATAATGCTACAAACGGAGCAGAAATGTGAACAAAAAAAACCCAAACCTATGCATACCCAGTGTCCAGGGACAAGCAAACAAATGCAGGCAACAATAAACGGACACCTGATGCTATCGTCATCAAAGCGAATGGGACCCTCTCATACGGAGAGATACTACGCGAGGTAAAGCCAGACCTCAAACTGGAAACAGTGGGAAAGGCGGTATTAAAAATTAGGAGGACACAAAAGGGGGACCTCCTTCTACAACTCAAGGAAACGAGTATCAAGACCACCGAGTTCAAAGGCGTTTTTAGTGAAGCGTTAGCGGATCAAGCGAGCGTAAAGTCATTTACGCACCACACCATCCTTCAGGTTAAAGACATCGATGAGGTCACTCCTGTAATCGATGACTTCCAAATTCAGCTTGAAGCAACAGTTTCATCAGCAGACATTTTGCCCCTGCGAAAGGCTCACGCAGGAACTCCATGCCTCTCCCCAGAAGACGCAAGAAAACTTTTAGAAGCTGGTAAGGTTCAAATCGGCTGGGTAAACTGTGGCATGTGCGATCGGACGCTGCTAAAAAAATGTTTCAAGTGCTTAGAGTTTGGTTACCTAGCTCGGCAATGCGAAGGCTAAGAAGACCGTTCCAAACTATGTAGAAGATGTGGGACAGAAGGCTCCATAGCAAAGAACTGCGACAAGGCACCATCCTGTATGTCCTGCAAGAAAGCATGTAGCTGACTGTATCAAATGCCCGCTTTTTCGTAGGGCTATCACTAGCAAAAGACCAGGACCAAGCATAAAGGGCCAAGGATGAAAGGGCGGACGTTATCCTGATAAGTGAGCCCCGTAAATATCCCGACGAGAACACTAGCTGCATCTGCATTAAGGCAAAACAAGTGGGAATATGAGTATATGGGCACTATGCTTCCCAAAACTAAACAAAGGCTTCGTGCGGGATCCATTTCTACAACTGCTATGCCCGTCCCAGCTTGATGTTCAACGAATACCAGCAAATGCTGGACAATCTAACTGCGGAGACTCTTCAGAGAGCCCCAGTGGTAATAGGTGGCGACTTTAACGCATGGGCCACAGAATAGGGCAGCATACTCACTAACACCATAGGGCAGGCCCTACTAGAAACATTCGCTCCTCTATCGATAAGTATCGCCAACAAGGGTCGCGCAAGCACGTACGAGAAGGCTGCAATAAGCTCTATCATCGACATCACCCTTCTGAGCAGTTCTATCCTGATAACCATAAAGTAGAGGGTGACACAGTGACCACCAAGGATAGCACTGGACATAAAAGAAAAGAAACCAGTCGTGCCCCCAAAACTTGCGAGTCCAAAATGGAACGACAGAACTTTTGATTAGGAAACAATCAACCCTAAGTGGAACGGCGGGGACCCTCACACATCGCCTACCATCACCACTGTGTGCGATGCATCTATGTCTAGAAGAACAAACAGCAGAAAGTCAACACCATGTTACTGGTGGAACGAGGAAATAAAGACACTTCGGGCAAGGTACCTGCAAGCCCGACGCAAGGTCCAGAATTCAAGAAAGAGATCAGACTTCCAGCAATGCCTGGACACTTTTAAACTGACAAGGTGATGTTTAAATAGAGCCATCAAGGAGAGCAAACCCGCGTGGTTTAAATGTCTCTGTGAGGAGGCCGACATTAAACCATGGGTTTCGGCATACAGAATGGTAATGACCTAACTGAAGGGCTACAGAACCGCTCCAAAGACATGTCCAATAATGCTAAAATCCATAGTAGACCATCTTTTCCCCCAAATATCAGCTACTATGTGCAATATCGTAAGAGAAGTAAAGAGGAGCTGCTCCAGGCATGCAACAATATAGGCAACGACAAGGCGCCCGGTCAAGGCAGTAAAAGCGGCTACAAAAAAGGGACCAGACCTACTTATGTTATGATGACGATGCAGAAGTGGCTCGATTAAGGAGCGTTTCCCGAAAAGTGGAAAATGCAACATTTGGTACTGCTATCAAAAGAAAAGAGGCTTAAAGTAGAACCATCCTCGTATCGTCCAATATGCTCATTGGAGACCATGGGAAAGTTCCTCGAGAAGATAATCTACAATAGATTACTCGTAGTGGCACACGAAGTAGTCTCAGACTACCAATTTGGCTTTAGAAAAATGCGATCTACTGTTGATGCCATAAGAGCGGTAGTTGATATTGCAAAAGGCGCCATCGATTGGGAAAGATGGCTCTATGGGACAAAGTGGTACTGTGCAGTAGTAACTCTAGACGTTACAAATGTTTTTCGCTCAGCAGGATGCGTACACCATATTACTTGCTGCGTGTAGTGACGAGCTATTCCAACAACAAGAACTTGAGATACAATACAGAGGAAGGTGAAAAATACTACAACGCCACTGCTGGAGTTCCACAGGGATCGGTCTTAGGGCCCTTATTGTGGAACATCATGTACGATTGTCATTGCCTGGGGAGCACACGGTAATTGGATTTGATGGTGATATTCCCGTCGTGACAGTAGGTAAACAGATTCGTACATTTGAATCCGCTACAGTTGTCTCTCGTGTTTTATGTAGGTACCTGCCGTGAAGGCTTAAGCCTACGGTGCATCTTCGCACGACATATCAAAACAATGCGTTGATAAGCGCCCTTCAAGTAGTACCAGTACCAGATTCGAAGTCGTGTGTAAGACACGAACTTCCCTTTGGTGAAGGGTCGAGGCCTATCTAATACCTCCGCCATTCTGTTGGTCACGGAGCCCGGTTGCAATGCAACTCCACATCGAGCAGACCAGTTGGTTCTATAGCAATCCCATGGTTGAGCACAGGTTGTAGTACACTACAACAAATGCTAAACCATGAGATGTCCAAGCTCCATTCGGTCTACTCTCCCCGCGATTTCGGGTACAAACCTACAGCTACCACGATACTCCCACAAGGGGGCCAACTCCTAGGTCAGGCCGGAACCATAGTTCCGGGGGCTCCTGACCTCCCGTGGTACCAGAATATATGGTAGCTTCCGACTGAACTTCGCAACCTTGGGGTCACTTCCAGGCACCTTACTGCCTAGGACTGGCGGCCTTTAAACAAAAAAAAAATTCAACATTCTTAATTTCCACCCGCTATCTGCCTACTGCGTCTGCTATTGAACACTTTCTTTGAAAAACTACGGGTTCTTTCGAACCGCACGGTATCAGTGGTAACTCCACTGACATCGTAGGCCTCATCATTAAAGATGATGCCCATAGCCATAGCCATAGCCTGCAAGTCCCTAATGTCTGAGTAATTGGGACACTCACATAGGACATGAAGCCAGTCCTCATAGGTGGCTCCACATGAGCAGCTCGCAACCCCGCTAAGACCTCTTTTATGCAAAAATGCATTAAGAAAGCCATGCCCGATCAACAAAAAGCCCAGGCTGATGCTAAGGTTCCGTTCAGAAAATACTCCCATGGTCAGCACATCCCTTAGGAAGCTATAAGTAACCCTGCCATTTTCGATAGTATCCCATCTAGATTGCCATCTAAATAGAACACATGCGTGTAGCAAGGTTTTACGCTGCTTCAGGGATGGGCCATCCACTTCTTCCGGGGAAACCCAATCTCGCCCATTTAGAGGGAGACCTTTTCTGATCTTAAAAGCAATACCACGACGTATCGCTTCCAGGTCCAGAGGTGGCATTCCCAACAACGCCTGCATTGCCTCTGTGCAGACAGTGTGGCACACAGGTAAACACCCAAGCAAGGCAGCTCTTTGGCAAGCCAAGATCCATCTACGGCCCTCTACAGTCATAACCCTGTCGTACCATATTGATGCTCCATATAATGCACAAGCAACAAAAAGGTCATCATATGATATATGATACGCACAGAACGCCTGCTTTGCCCCCAGTCAGATCGCAATATGCGCCTTACCTGGCCTGCAGCACTCAGCATGCGTTGCCTCATTCGAACCAGGTGAGGCATGAAGTTCATACGCTCACCCAACGTTATGCCCAGATATGTGGCCTTAGTCACACATCTAATGCTAACGCCGTGCAAGCGTATCACAGGAGGCCGACTTCTTGTATTCAATCAGCCCTTAAGCTGCATTGAAACTGTCTTATCCTGTGACACACTTACCCCAACGCTTTATCCCCATTCAGCAACGACTGCTAGAGCTCTTTCTTCTAATTCCTCCGTTTGGGACCTGGACTGGCCTTCGAGGATGAGAAGCAGGTCATCTGCATAAGCGCAGCATCCACAGAGTTCATTTAATCGCCACAAGAGTGGATCCATCATCAGGTTCCAAATAAAAGGACGCAGATGGACCCTTGGGGGCAACCTCTCTCAACACTCATTAAAACGCTGTCGTGTGTATTGACCACACTCGCTTTTCTGTCGGAAAAATAGCTTCCCCAAAGCCCATTTTCCCGACAGCCCAATTCTTGCAACCTGGTTAGTATTTTCTGCCAGTTCAGGTTATCAAAGGCACCTTTGAAGTCAATAAAGATGCCTATAGCTACCCTGGCGCTGCTTCTCTGGACTCTGTCTTTTAGACAAGACCATGCATCCTCAACACACTTAAATCCGCTACAAGTGAGGCAATTCTCCGGATAAAGGATTGGCTATCAGCCGGCAGCTTAGAACTAGCCGACCATAAAACACAAACTGTAGAGTACGCCAACTTCCAGGACGGTAACCAAATAACCAGGTCCAAAGAAGGGGTCTTGGACAACATATTACGGTTCAAAGCACACGCGAACTATTTAGGCAAGAAAGCATCGCTAATGCAGGGAGCTCTCTTGCGGATACTGTCCAACATTGGTTGGCCTCGATATGCAAAAAGGACCCTACTCTCCAGAGTTGTCACATCAGTTCTGTTGTGTGCCGCCCCAGTCTAGGCGCAGGCACTGAGGAAAACGGAGACCAAAAGGACCTGCGCGCTACAGACAATCAGCGGCTTTCGAACCATATCAGACGAGGCCGCTGGAATCGTTCCCGTCGACATTCTTGCAGATGAAATGTTGAGGATATATAACAGAAGAGCCTTGAGCCAACACGATACCAATGAAATCAAGAGGATCAAACTCGAAGAAAGGGCAGTGTCAGTAGGTATGTGGCAAGCCCGCAGGGATAATACAATGAAAGTCAGATGGACATGCAAACTTATACAGACAATCCATGACTGGGTAGAACGTAAACGTGGAGACTGGAACTACAACCTTGTGTAATTCCTGTCTGGCCAAGGGGGTTATTGCAAGCACATATCTCCACGGTTTTGGGCACGACAGCTCACCATTTTGGCCCGAATGCCCAAATGAAGGTACGGAGCATACAGTGTTTTATTGCCCACGCTTTATAACATGGAGAACTACCCTGCCCAGCCCGTTTTTAATCCAGGATAACAGGGAATATGTGTTTTTAAAACAATTCTACAAAATGAGGTACGGAGAACAGAAAGCCTAAGAAAAGCAATGGCAGAGGCCTCAGAAGCTGCAGAAACATTAGAAGCATGTGATACAACACAAATAGCTTGATTTGCTTACCAGCCCCTCGAAGTACTACCTAACGACAGTCCCGCGGGGCGAGTGGTCGAAGTGTGGTTTAGTAATCATGACGTATTCCTGGAATCGAACAGGGCACTACAGGCTAGGGAATCGCGTAGGCTGGTGGCCCGAGCCTGTATGTCCTGTCAACATTATCACTGCGAGTGATGCAGCAATATCTACAAGAACACAGGGCAAAAGCGGCCCACTTTGCTTTTAATAGAACAAGAACCACGACCAAGACTTCAACGACCAAGAAAGAAAACTGAGTTCTACGTATGCATGGACACATTAAGGCTACCTCTGAGGCCTCCAAAAGGACTCAAGAAAGAAACAGAGTCGATGCGTTGACAAATATTGTACTATGACTCAGCAGAAATTCCACAAGGATTGATGATGCTACCGATCTTATGGAAACAAATCAGTTTAGGCCCTTACAACACAGGAGGCAATGATGAAGCTATCGCTAGCCATCATTCTTCTCGACTTATTAGGCACAAACAGCGGTTTTCCAATTACTGACCAGAGCAGCTTTTGTTGAAAACAAATTATGTTTATGACTTCCTAAATCCAACAAGAACCAAACAATATCGAAAGGATCAGGAAGGAAGAAAATGCAAGATCAATGGAACAGTTCTACAAAAGGCAACTGAACATACAAGTTGATCCTGACTATCACTGCTGCGATTATCTTCAGCGCTCTATTCAGTTTAACGCACCCTTAGGCTTGCAAATCGTGCATATAAGTGCAAATGAAAATGTAGAGGACCTAAGACCGATCCTTGCGGCACTCCATCGATTGTTTGATATTTAATCTTGACTTGGAAAGAAGTGATAGGGAAAATTGAAAAGACTTCCGGACTAGAAGCCAATTACACTGAGCTAATCCTAGGATGTAACACAATTACATGTCACATTAATTGAGGCAGCACGAGTGTCAAAAGCAGAGGTAAGTTACGAGTAGGTTATGACTCTATCGTCCATAAAAAGGCCGAGTGCTGTGTTATAAAATAAGCGAAAAGGGGTCGTTGACATAACTCTTGTTCCGTACCACATAAGAAAGAGGTTATCGCTTCACGATTCTTTTGCGGATCACAGATATCTTCCAATTAGACTCGACGACAGTGCTCCTATTCAGTCTCTCTTCAGAAATCGTCGAAAAACGAACTGAAAAAATTCAGGAATGCATCGGAATGCAATGAGGCTTTACAGTCTCGTTAGCGCCCCTAGGGACAAACCGAAACTACATCGATGCAATCTCACGATTCAAGATCTGATAACGAACATTTACGAGTTTTCAACAGAGGTTATGGAACCCTAGAAGTTCTTTTCTAAGAATCCTCTAAGGAATTCCTTAAAAAAAATCAAAGCTTTGACATTCCCAAGCTATGGACGTAGGTCAACGCGGCTCTCATACCTGAACTCTTCACTTCACTTAGAATCGGTAGGAAACGAATTTCGTCATATGTATAACACATAACGTTTCACAGTGTGGGACCCAAAACCGAACCATATGGCACACCGCGAATTACTTTTTATGCTGTAAGCCCCTTGTCTCTCGTGACGATTAACCTTGCCGTGGTGTATAGGCCAAAATAGGGTCAGATCTGGTCACTGAAAACTAATAATCCTACTTTCTCCAATCATCCTTTATTTCCTGTATATCAACTCTCATCCCTTAGTCTAGATCGAGGTCTCATTGCAGCGAAGACCTGCCTGCTCTCAGCCAGTTTGAGAATAACTGCAATGCGTGGGTGACATGGATTGGGATGTCTACACTAACCAGCCAAGTCCGTAGGGAGCGGGCTATGTTAGTGGCTGTAGTTGGTTCCGTTCCAAAAAGGAGCGGATCCATCAACGAACTCTCCAACGCTTCACAAAAAATGGAAACAGTTAAAAACCTCCTATTAAACCGTTTCTGGGTAGTCCCGTACTTGCGAACGTAGTATCCGATGCTATGACATGGATAAGATCTCTCATAGACCTAGGGCTAATTTATAAAGCCCCGCTCTAGCACTCTGCTCCTGAAACGATGCTGAAAATCTTGGAATATCAAAACATTGAGCTCCTTGTCTGAAAGCTTCTCTACGACCTCTGCGCCTTAAACTACGGAAGAAGGTAGTCATGACTCGATCCATCGTCCTTTCGTGGGTTCTAGCAATGAACCTCTTTATTAACTATGATATTTAAGGTGCATGGTAAGGCGGTTTCCGTTGCTGGCATATAACGCATATTCTGGCAGGCACCTCATCAGAGGCAATACTCCTTCCTCCAAGCAATACATTAGCCGAGGCTACAACAAGTCATCCTCAAAAGGTCTGGATGCCACCATTATTTAAGTATTTCTACCACCATATCATGGTGATATAACCTCATCATCATCACTTCAGTGAGTGCATCCAGGAGTAATGTCTTGTTTAGAACAGTCCCCGAGGTAAAGGCACCTAACTATTGTACATCATCCTCTACCCACTTCTATTCTTTCCAGGTCAATGAACCTGTACCACCAAATCTTCTCAAAAATCTGGTTGTTGAGGCCGCCCACGATCAGGAGTATATGGTGTTTGGGCTGTGACGTCGGAGTCTAACTAGGAAACAAATCGCCAGTACTGGCTGGGTGCCATTCTCATTCCAATATTCCAGACTTGACTAACTTCAAAGCAAAATCACTTCTTCTTTAGATCTTGCCTTTGCCTCATACTATCCTGCAGCAAAGAGGCAATCCTGCAGGGCAACCTTAAAGATCTAAAAATGAGAATGTCCAGGCGTACTTTCTGCAAAACGATCACCATCACAAATTAATCCTCGAGACTACAGCTAATTCCGTCCACAACACCAGAAACTTCGAGCTTTCTTAAGCACCCTGGGTGCACTTCGGCAACTCAGCTCACATTTACCTTGAGAAGATCTTCGCTAAGCTGTAAGTTCGGGCTTTGAAATCCATCAGGATCCGGTGGTATCTCGCCTTAGTGACTACAGAATTCTTTTCAGGAAGTCAGGCACACACTGTTATGCAATCTTAAAGCCTGTTTAGCCTTCGGTACAACAGCCAGTACCTGAATTGAGGGAACTCTTTAAAAAATCCTCCTCTGTCTATGTGCCCATGTCTCTCTTTTTGCTTCGGACAAACAGCTAGACACTCTTATAGGGTACGTGACGTAGATTGGGTCAAAACAGAGCTGATCCTCAGCAGATTGAAAATCAGAAACCCTGCACCATTCCAGCCAAGCTTAATGGTACTCGTATTTCTCTGAGTTTCCTGAGGAGTGCCAGATAGCTCCGCCTCATCCTGGCCAGAAAACTGAGGTGGAAAGAAAATGTCGCAGAGCGAAGCAAAAAGCCTATAGTTGCTCTCTGCTTGTGCAAGACGTCAGGGCCGTGAGACCATTCCTCACTTATCGCATAGCTCTTTTGTGGCCTGCTCTGGAAAGACGGATAATGCATTAGGCGGGCCCTGATGATATCTGATCGAGCCCCAAGTCCTCGTGATTTATGGAAGAAATTTCACCTTATAGCTCCACTCTCATAAACCTAGAGACCTTCTTCGACCAGCAAGCCTTATTAACCATAGATCTCCAGTAGGCACATTCTGGAACGCAGAGAATGTATGTTTGGGTAATAAGGGGAACTAACTCGAGGACTCATTCCTAGATACCAACACACAGATCTCCATCCATTCCATGGTCTTTTCAATTTGCTGCAACCACGTGCCTAATGCGCCTCATAAGCTACATTGTATGGCGGAATTCCAATCTAAACAGCCATTCTCCACCTCACACATCCATGTCCTTCCATTTACAGACTTCACTAAACGATAAGCACCTTCTATCACGCGCTATGCCGCATTCCAAACGCTCAACCCAATTTGTTTTTATCGTTCGAACGCCTCCACCCGAATATCTAGTTCAGTGGAACACCCTCACTAGAAGACTAGACAACCTGGCTACGAATGCTCCTAAACAAAAAACCACCATCTCCACAACGGATCCACCAGAGAATTGCATGTCCACGTCCATTACCACAGCGACAGTGACTGAATTTATTGTTACTTCGTGACGCCCGCTACTGGTAGTGACTACGTATACCACCACTGCACCGCCACCACCAGCTACCACATTCCTAGTCACAGTGTTTGGCGTTTTAAGAGGTGCGTTCGAGTAGAAGCTACCAACTAACAACCATACTCATGTACATCATTCCACATGTGGCTCCACCGAAATACGTAGTCGTACTCCCAACCAGAACTGGACTTGGACAAGACCACAAAAGAGTCCCCAAAAAGGTTGGCCGGTATCCGTACATTGTTCCTGCATTGCAAGCCAACGAGACAGTGATCTTTGGCCAAAGTAGGTTGCCAGCCTTTACCATCGGGTTATCCCGTCGAGGAATTCAGATTGTCGTTGTTGTTGTGGTTGCTGTTGCTGTTGAAAGTGGTGATGGTGGGTTAATTTGTTGGTTAGCTTGCGTTTAGCACGCAGAAAATTATATGTAAGAGGGGGACCATCGGGACCATCGGGACCATCGGGACCATCCTCTCAGGAAGATCTCGTTAACATTGGCGCGTTGCAATTGTCTTCGGGACGCGCGAGTGAAATCTCCTTGTCGAGAAGGTGTTCCATCTTATCGCCAGTCATGCCTCCGCATGTACGAGTAGGTACTCGTTATGCGAAAGTGTGTGATCCCAAAATTTGGCCACAAAACGGTGATGTTCTTTCCAAAAAGAAAACAAAAAAAAAAATAAAAAATTAATGAAATGCGGGACAAGTGACTTTAATCGGTTCCTTATGACCGTTATAAGGTAAGAGATTTGCCAGGTGATTGGTGGCTTACACACTTTTGATGGGAATTTCGCCAATCACCCCGGAGATTGGAAGCTGGAGGAGATGATCAAATTCTGACGCGGGCATCATTACGGTGTTTCTGGTGCGTTCTTGTGGTTTTGCCGGTTGCCGGACGCGCGATTATGTGGGTTAATCTGGTTGTCGTTGTTGTCGTTTTCTTTCGTCTTCGTCTGCTTTTTTTTCTGGCCACGATGACGGTGGTTAATGTTAAAATATTTCTCGTGATAATGATAATGTGTGGCTTGAGATTAAGGCCAATTTCTGGCGGTTAACGGAAGGGAAATTATTTTTGATTGTTTGAATTGAAGGAGCAGAGGGTTTCCCTTTGAAGTAGGGTACGAAGGTTAGGGTATATTCGTGTACAAGGAGGCTTGAAGATTGAAACTGATGATAGTAATTCGTACATGGAACAGGGAAGTGATCAGTAAATTTAAATTACAACGACCGTGGGAGCAGAGAAATTGAATTTGGTAACAAATCATCTCTGAAAATTTAATGAAAAGCCTCCGTTCCTCCCTGTGTATGACAGGTACATCACAGCTCTATGTATCTGTACGAGTCACACGATGATAAACCGAGAGTATCTGTTGTGCAGCCGTCCTACCTTTGACTGCTCTATTGCCGCAAGAAGGCTTAGGAGTCAAAGGCCATATGGCTCTCGAAAGAACCCAGGTAAGACATGCCAAAGATTCCATGTCAACACGTGTGGAGATGATCTAAATCAATTCAGCGATTATCCTTTTTCTTTTCGACAGCCTAAAGTTGCTAAATCCTTTGATTCTGATGACACCAGCGACTCTTTTTATGCCATGTGTCACAGATTGTTCTGGAAGAATGAAGAAGGTGCCGGAGAGGCGCAGCCTGTTTTGTCCGTCAAGATGGGGCCAGACTGCTGCTCTGGACGGTTATCTTCTAAGGAATAGTTGAAAAATGGAAAAGGGACTGTTGCTGAGAGAGAGGAAAGACTGTTGATCGATCAACTTTTCGTAGCTGAAACTACATCGTGAACCTTAAACAGGTCCGAATGCTACAACCAGAATAGGTAGCAGTTCGGGTGGACAGTATTCGAATGCCATACGAAATTCACCTTAGAGAAAACCCGGGACCTATAAGAGTACCACTATAACTTCTTCGATGCTTCGAATCGAAAAGACTGGCAATGTTGATGGTCTGCGAGTGCTCTACGCAAGAATTCTTTGAACGGTTAAGCAAGTCTCTGCTGATGATACTTCGCTGGGAACTAAGACTTTTGAGGTTTCCACGCTACTGACGCTCACCATATTCTCGTTTTAGTGGCAACTCAGGGAAACGGAACAGATCTTTGGATCCAAAATTGATAAGCAGAAAATGTATTCTCATATGGAGATCAAAAATCCAACAAGGACGGCCCTTCTCTCGTTGTGGGCTTAGGCGAAACTTCTGTGGAGACAATTAATTCAAGGTATGACCCATGTCCTTATCTGCCTTTAGCTTTCACTTTATTTCCAAGTGGTTGCAGGCAAAAGACGACCGTCCCAGTACATATTCAGATCAACCTTCAACTTTCAAGTCTTCTACTGCATCCCTATGTAGGATTCTTTCTGTGTCGAATACAAAACCCCACATAGTATCCACATAGTATGGGATAAACGCATCTGTGGATTCGGATTTTTAAGGGGGCTTCACACCACTATATGATGAGCGATCGGGAAGACCGAGAACTTGCCTTTCTGCGACGAATTCACTCCAACCACCTAAGCTTGGGCAATTTTGCAACCGAGATTGCTGCAGACACACTCGTAGCTACGAACCGAATGGAGAATGGCACAAATTCTTCGGTGCCTCATCTGACTTTCCCTATGATTCGTTACTGCCACCATTACCAAAGCCAGTACCGAACTCATTCAATACTGTGATTCCAAAAAGATGGGAGTTATCATATGCTGTGATGCTTGTGCTCAGGGGAGGGGCAAGGTCTCATATTATCGGCTGTCAACAATTTGCCACAAAAATAAGACAGCAAGTAATCGACTTAACGCTATGCAACAGATACGATAAGGAAACGTCCGATTGGAAGGTACTATCGGAGGTCCCACTGTCAGACCACAGATACATCGAATTCAGAATCGGATGCTGGGTTTCGACCTTATTAAAGAGGCAGAGGGAACTCAGCTGGACAAGTTTTATGGGGGAGATTGGCAAGTCCCTTAATGCTCGCGCTAAACTCAGAGCAAAGCAGTAGATAGAAGAAGCTCTACAAGACCTGAATCGCCAGAAAACAATCCTGCAGGCCGCCCTCACCTTGGTGAAACGCAGATCTGCAGCAAGTACGTACAGAAACCTTACTTACTTAGGTGGCGCTACAGCCCGGGTGGACCAAGGCCTCAGCTAGCATGCCCCTCCAGCCAGCGCTGTCTTTGCCAGCTGTCTCCAGTTATAGGCATTAAGTTGACTGAGGTCCCGTTCCACCAGTATGCGACACAAAAGTAATGCAATCCTTTACTGCATTGCCCTTCCGGGTCTAATAGGAAAGCTATTCCCCTGGTAGGTGCGTTTTAGTAGAACCAATCTACAATAGGGTTAGTTTAGATAGAGCGGTTGTGGGCCATTTATATGGAACCTCATGATTAATCCTGAGGTAATTGTCAGACCACTGCAGATGTTGCGCTTACCCGGACGATTTCCTTCGCCTTCTGGAAGGTGAGGCTCGTGCTAAACGCATCTCGGTGGCACTGTGGCAATGATGCTTCATATCCCAATAAAAGCAGGCCGTCGGGCTCTCTCAATACGTTTGAATGGTGGTAACCTATGTATGTGACTGAGGTCAAGTATCTTGGCACAATGATAGGTGAGCGGATGAATTTCCTAGCTCACCTCATCCAGCTAAGAGAACAACTGGTGAGCGTTGTGTGTCAGGTAAGGCGCATTCGAAGGACTGACTTGGGATTCACCAAAAGTGCCATTTGTGCTATGTGCGGTGGCTTTATTGTCGCCTGTGCAACATTTGGAGTATCGGGTTAAAGTGTGGTCGTCAGCGGATCTTGGCTTGCCAAAGTGCGGCCTTGATTGGATGCTTACCGCTTTGTAAGACCGTATCTACGGATGCAATACAGATGCTGTTGGGGGTGCTTCCCCTTGGATTATCGAGGTATCGCCAAGGAAGTGATTCCTTCTGACAAATATTGATTTGCTCTCGTCGGCGGAGGTGGAAGATTTGTCCCTTAAGGAGTGTAAACTCCTGCTTTCCGAATGTGTCCGGCCTAGATGGGACATGTCCGGTTAAGGCAGGCGTACTTATAACACAGCTGAGTTTTAACCTCATCCTGGGCTTTCTGCTAACCGGGTATGGGTCCTTGAATGCGTTTTTGCATAAGAGAGGTCTTAGCGCGGTGGCAAGTTGCTCATGCAGAGCTTCGCTTGAGGATTGGATGCATGTTCTGTGCATTTGTCCAGCCTACTTAGAGGTTAGGGATTTGCAACCTATGGGCGTCACCTATGATGGTGTGGCCTGCGATGTCAACGGTATTCTCGTTGAAAGAGTGAAATTCCAAAGAACTCGTAGCCTCCCAAATGAGATTTTCCGTCGTAGACGTCATAGGTAGTTAGCTGGTGGCATTCATAGATTAGTTTGAGGTTGGACTAAGGGCCACCAGTCCTTGACTAAATGATGCCTAACTGGAAGTGATGGCTAGATTGCGAAGCTCGTTTGGATACTATATTCTGGTACCACGGTAGATCAGGTCCTCTGGAACTGTGATTCCAGCCTGATCTAAGAGTTGGCGCCCTAGTGGGAGTATCGTGGTGGCTGTTAGGTTATTCCCAAAATCGCGGGGAGAATAGACTGACTGGAGCTTGGACATCTCAAAGTTCAGCATATGTTATAGCGTATTACGGCTTGTGTTCAACCATTTTATGGGTATGGAAATGATCGGTTTGGTAGATATGGAGTTGCACTATAACTGGGTATCATGATCCATAGAATGGCTGAGGTATTAGATACGTCACGACCCTTCACCAAAGGGGAAGTTCGTTTAAAGGCGACTTCGAATCTGGTGCTAGTGATGGTACTTACGCCACTCGAAGGGCGCTGATCACGGCATTGTTTTGATCTCTAATACGAAGACGTACCATAGGATTGACCCTTCATGGCAGGTACCTGCGTAAAACACTGGTGACATCTGTTCATGCGCTAAATGTGATCTAGCCATCTAAGTCTGGTTATCGGAGCTTTTCTGACGAGGTCGGCACCACTTATAGCTCGTACAGTTCGCTGTTGGAACGACTTCTCCATTCTCCATTGATGCAAACAATTGAAAATTAGCCGAAGAACTTTTCACTCGAAACGCCTGAGAAGATTTTCATCCACTCCCGTCAGAGTTCACGCTTAAGGGAGGACAGGGATGATCAGCCTTTTTGGTTGCTCGAGAGAAAGGGCTGTACTACTAGATTGCCTTCTAAACCCAAAGAAGCAGCGAATAGCAAGAGTGATTTTTCGTATGATTTCCGCATTCGTGTCGTTGTCAGAGTTGATAGCGGATCCGAGGTAGATACAGTCCTTTACCTCCACAAAGTTGTACCTATAGTACCTATCGTGACGTTTTGTCCTAGTCATCGGTGCTCTGTGTGCCTCTTTGTTGACAGTATATACTTCGAGCGTTCATTTGTGAGTTCCCGACGGTGTTGGGAAAATCACATGACAACGCATCACCTTGTGGAAAACCTTTTTTGACATCAAAGTCGTTATCGACTTTGAAGGAGTATCGAGCGTTCTCAATCGTCATCCTACATAGTCGAATGAGCTTGACAGGAATGTCAAAACTAAACATCGCTCTATATAGCTCGTCTCTATAGATGCTGCCGTATGCGACTTTGAAATCGATGAAAATGTGGAAATTTGATCTATGGTGGACCCTCCTGGCCTTAAATCACACTGATAGGGCCCGATCTTAGGGTCTTAACCGTTCACATAATACGACAGACTGAATTTTGTATTCGACTTTGGGGAGACTTATTCCCCTGTAGCACGTGCAGTCCAGGGGATCTCGCTTCTTTAGAATTGGACAAAAAATACGGAGGTTAAATTCGTCGGGCATACTTTCGTTGCCTCAGATTTTGAAAATGAGTTGATGTGTGCTCCGTAAGCAATCATCAGCAGTTAAACTATCAGATACAGCACCAGAAAACTTCTAAACAAGTCACTTAAGACTAATTTGGAGGAAGACTGAAATCTTTACAGGATGAAGCAAAGAGACTATCTGCAAAACCAGTAGAAAATCAACCAGACTGGAATCACTCAGAACATCTGATGACACCTAAACAAAGTCAAAAGCAAAGACTACTTCCTTGGTTAACTAATCAGAACCAGCCCACAACCAGCTTCTATTAACGAAGCTGCAAGTGAGTTGAGTAGCACAAACCGCCGTATCTTGTATCTGTCGTCGGTTATGTTGACGCTGCTGCCAACTTTGAAGAGAATCTGCACTATTATCCTGGAACTGATCTACCAAAACCCCGACGAGCAGTATTAAGTGATAGTAGCTCTTATACTGAAAATCGGACAGGAGCTACAGGCCTATTAGTCTATCTTCCATTATCTTGACGAGTATAGAGCGAATGATTCAGCTATATGTATGCGAAACTTTTTTCTGATGCATCCTCTGTCCAAGAAGCACCAATGCGAAAGATCCTTCGAGACTGCACTTCAAATTGAAGGCACAATCGACAAGAAAGAGCGCTTGCTGGGCATTTCCCGCAACACTGAAGGAGGCTTGCGATAACGTAACATTTGACGGTCAGATAATACCTCGATGACGAAATACAAGCGCCCTCAAACCGAAAAATTAGTTCTCCAACCACGACAGCCTCTTTAGAGCTCGAGTCGTGGTACTTTTCATCAGAAGAGGGATAAAGTAGCGGGATCCATGTCCTTATTGAGGAAACATAACGACCAGTTAAAATTCCTAAAGAAGCTGTTAAGCCCGCTCTTATTGACTTTCTTGCATTGCCATACGGTTCTCTTAAGAATTTGTTCTCTAACTGTATGTCTGCTCTAAAGTGCCCTTGACGTGATCTAATACCAGAAATGCAGCCAAAACTGTGGTTATCCTCTCTAGTACTTGAAGTCATCACCGTCCGTTTCTCCAACGAAGCGAGGTATCTGTGTGTCATCCTAGATAACAAATCGTTTCGTCTAAACAAGTCACGTCAAAACCCACCAAGGCGCTCTCGGCCTTTTGACTTGTAACCGAGGAAGATCTTCTGGATCTACACAACTGTGATAAGCCCAGTTATATCCTTCACTCCTGTTGTTAAATGGAAGGAGTTTTCACATAAACACATCACTGCTACTTTTGCCAGACTCCAATGGACGATGTTTCCAGGCTTTCACCAGCCGTTGTGGACGCTGTGATGCATCTCCCTCGCGTATGTCCTCGCATGCGTGCCGAATATGTCTTGACCCGATGCTGTACGTTGCGGTTAAACTAGAACTCTTGTTGCTGGGAAACTACAAAATCTGTTCTCCTTGTGCTCAGGAATGGTTTCGGTCACAATCTGAGTCAGCGATGTAGCTCTGGCCCCGCATATAAGACGACAACCTTTGAATTCAGTTCTTCTTAGATGAGCTTGCATCTGTCTTCAATTAGTCCGCATTTTTACAGACAGTCTAGCTTCGCTTAAGGGCTTAGAGAACCCTCTCATCACCTGTTAGTTAGTCTCAATATGCAAGAGTTCTTCGATTGCACTCAGACTCGGAATGCTGAGTTTACTGAGTTTTATCTGAGTCACAGTCGCATCTCGAGAAATGCGATCGCCGATGAAGTTAAAGTGGACCTCTCTTCAAGATGTAAGCCCGCGTGTAGACCATTTATGCCCTCATCTAAAGCTTTGATTGAAAAGTGGGCTTCTTATGGACACAACTCCGGATGATATGGTTTCCTAGAATGGAGACAGGGCTGCTTTTCTTCAGCAGAAAATACTACCGGCTATATCCTGGCGTCCGGATGGGTCAATACTTAAGTGTGTTTACCACATGCCCCGCTTAGGCCTGCTTCAGGTTATGGGTACAGGGTACTGCGTTGATGTGGCGAAGCATTTACTCATCTTCCTACGGAAGACTCAGAATTTTTTCTGATCGTTGTTCTAACCCTGCACTCATAGATGCTATCAAAGTCAACTCCTTCCTTGTTTTACCAGACTCTCTGGAGCACACTTTAATTGCTAAAAATCAGTTCAATTAACTATTAACACGACGCACGGTGTTATTGGGGGCTGAGAAGGTGCTCTCAATTTCAATAATTCTGTTGATTGAGTCTCTCCCGTATGCATCATCTTCACGGATTTCTGATCGGAACATCTTGGTTTCAAGAAAGCCTATGTGGAACCTCAACCTGCGATCTACCTTCTCAAGAGTCCATAGGTTCGCATCATGTCGACATGATATCGTCTATGGCTTCATTTCCTATAAGCTTCAATGTTATAAGCGCGATGCCTGCATATTCCTCGTATCTTCTTATGCCATAGTCCTTTCATTTTGATTGAAATTAAGAGCACTGACACCGCGGGGAGAATCCGCATATTACCCAGGTTCATCCATCTCAAACTGGAGCAGTCTCTACTCTGTGAAAGTTCCCTTGCACAGCTCATCCCTCCAGCAAAAATACGGGTCCTAGACTAGTACTAAACGGCACGTTTTTTATATGTTTGTCACTCCATAAGCCAGTGTGCCTCCTTAGAGCAAACGAATTGCTTCATTGCAACGAGTTTTCCAGCATTCCACTTTGTGTAGTCTCTTAAAGAGCTATGTAACTTTCGCCGGCACCGCAGACCCAACACAAATTCTAGAAGAGTGTTTAAAGAATTGTCCAACACTACCCTCAACACGCCCCAAAATCATTCATCAAACAATCGCCGACTCAGTGTCACCTAGAGTCGCCATAGAATTTTCACCATCCCAATCGACCATCTGAATGCTGCAACACGCAACGCAGACTCTTTTTCTTTTCTCGATTCGAGGCGTTACCCAGGCTCCAGCCTCAAAGGTCATGAGAAAATCCACTCCAACCCGTCTCCTTGGTAGACCATGTCTAAAGGTTACGTACTAGCATAACCGTACTCGTATCTATGTGGAGTATCGAAGAGGAGTCTGCTGTAACTACACAACAACGATTAGAGGATCATCGCAAAGGTCGAAATCGGCAACGTCCGGTATTGGCATCGAAAAGGAGTGTCCTCATGTACGAGTACTCGTACATGCGCTAACTAACCTCTATCTATTCTCGAACCTGGATGACAATTACCTCCACCCAAATACGGTCATCTTCTGGGTACGAATACGTTGGTACGCGAAGTTGAAGTTTTTTTTTTTTTTGTTGTTGTCTCTCAGCCGATCCAACAAATTGTCCAGAAAATAGTCAAGCCAGCCGATTTGGTAGGTATTCGCTGTGTGGCGTTTTGGTTAAGCCGAATTTGGGTATCCGGATGCGCCATTGCAGATCTTCTTTCATTGCGAGGTTTCTTTTCAATACTTTCAATTGCTATGGCCATTGAGAGTCAGTGCCTCCTTTGGGCTCAAGTATGTACATGGGGACGAGGACGTGGATGTCTAGATCAATTTGTTTGGGCCGACGATGCCGGAATGTAGATGGTTGTCGGTTGGTGAAATTAGTGGCCTAATTCGTTGATGCTTCATTGACGTAATCTTGACGGGATCTTCAGATATTCGTCTTAAACTCAGAGTGGAGTGTTAGTTTGAATTTAATTCCGTAATGAGGAGACTTAAGTTAATTGAGTTGATTGGGAACACTGTGTGAGATGGTTGACTTCAAGAATAAGTCAAACAAACCATGGGTTTTCTGGAGGTGGTCAGGTGAACCCAGGCATTCCTGATAGCTTCTTAGTGTCGATGCCACTGGTCTTTACCACACACTCTTACGATTTGTTGCGATTGCAGCCATTCAACATTCAATCTCCGCACAGTGTTTCCTCTTTGTTTTGGTGTTTGTAGATATCCGTAGACGCACCTTGGCTGCAACAATGTAGTGGCCGGCATCTATCTTCGTCGCTCAAAACGTGCGGACATCTATAATATTAGGAAGCGTCTTGGGTCGAGCTGAAGATGGTCAATTTTAAGATAACGTAACCGCCATATCTATTTGTGGATATTGAGGTTGGGAGCCCATGTCTCAGCTATAGTGATGGGCACCCAGCAACAAAATCAATTAGCCTCAGTAACTTTACAGACGTGATGTCTAGCAGCCTATGCATCACTGCGCTGTCAAAAATGTTCTCCCTTCGTATTTTGACATTGAAGCCACCTCAGACGATTTCTTTTCCCTCTGGCATTGGCGCAGGAAATGCTGATGTCGGCGAATAGAGCCTTAATGTGTATTGGTATAAGGTAATCGCTTGCGTTTTGAAAGCTCAAGATTTGTTGCCCAAGTATGACGCTTACAACGGATCCGAAACAAAATGGGCGGTCGGCGAAGACTGTACACAAAGTGGCCATCAGGCTGTGATTTGCGAGCTCCTAAAAGAGAAACGCCGAAACCGCGCCAAAATAACTGGTCCGAAGTGGAGAGAGACTCAACCTTGGATAGAAAAACGTCTGAGGATGTCATTAGTACTTACCAACTGAGACTATGGACCGCAGAGAACCTAGCGCTCCAGTTGTCGGACCTATTGGTTTTTGCAAGTGATGCTTCTATGCCAAGAAGACACCGCAGACCATTCGGCTCACCCTGTTACTGGTGGAACGGCGAAATAAGATCCCTAAGAACTATCTATCTGAGAGCGAGACGAAAGGCCCAACGCTCAAGGGGAAGTCTGGATTTTAATCAGAATCTGGTTATTTTTAAGCACGTGAAGAGGTCCTTAAAAACAGTTCTAGAAAACATTAGTCAGGGTATCTTCAGAGCATTTCTCTAATGACTAAGAAATTGCAGATAAAGTGATCCCACCTCTTACCGAAGATAGAGAACACCGGGCCGGATGGAATACCAAACATTCCACTTAAAGCAGGAGTTACACCAAGACAGGACATCTTTGCAGAGGTAATATACAGCGGTCTTAAAGAGGGGACATTCCCAGTTCACTGGAAACTAAAGCTTTTAGTCCTTCGCTCCAAAAGAAATAAATATCCAGGAGTTCCCTCGGCGTATCGTCCCATTTGCCTTTTATTGTGGATACCATAGCAAAAAATTGTAGACTGATGATAATAGTAGATGAGAGCAGTTCACTGTTTGAATACCAGTTTGGGTTCCAAAAATCCCGCTTCCCAGTCGACGCAATCAAAACATTAATTGATACTCGTACAGCAAGCACAGCCATCGATAGACTCCGACGGCGATTCGTAATAAGGAAGCACTGTGCAGTGGTCATATTAGACATCAGAACTACTTTCAATTCGGCCAACTGGACCTTTATAATGAATGCTCTTCCTAGAATGGACGTACCAAACTACATCCTCAGGACTATATCTATCTACTCCAGATTTCTGTTCCTAAGCTGTGATTAGGGTACCAAACACTACAGCAGGTGTACCACAAGGATCCATCCTTGGCCCTTTGCTTTTAAATATTAGGTATGTCGATGCTATCGGGCTCCCAAAGCCCCTAAACGTGAAGATAATAAGCTTGCGGACGGTATCGCCATCGTAACCGTGGTCAAGAACATCGGCGAAGTAGAATCGGCAATAAACGAAGCGATCTTCCGAGTCAGCATTTGCCCTTAGACAGCAAGCCTAAATTTAGCAGAACAAAAAACAGAATCAGTCCTTATCACCAAATATTATCAACGCGGTTGCGCGCAGATACATAGACCCGCAACTCACGACGTACATATACAGCCATAAAACCAGATGCTTCATTCTGGCTTTTCTTCATACTAATCCACTCCCACATTCGTAACACACCCATGTAGAACAGAACAGACCCTCGTCGGCCTAATAAGTCAACAACACCACGAAATACGAGCATAACTAACAATCGGCTAAGAAGCCCATGATGTCTAGACAAAAGCTAATCCTTTGCTCTAGGAAATTATGCTTTACGACAGTTCCCGGGAAGCACAGGGACGATGTTTCTTTGTGGAGGTAAGGTTTACTAAGTAGGAGTCCCACATTTGCACCTTCACGGTGTGCAGACAAGTAGCTTCCCCCTCCGACCAACGAAAAAAAACAACACCTTCGCCATGACCCTACGGAGAACAAGGACGACGCCACCAAAAAAATTGTCTATCAACTCCTCGACAAGACATACAAGTATGAGCAGTATCCGAAGTATAATGTTAAAATCACACTAGGCGGCTTTAGCACAAGCATAGGAAAGGAGGACATCTTTGATAGGACAGCTGGTAAGAATAGTCTACACGACACCACGTCTGGCAACGAACTTGGTCTTACAGACTCTGTGGCGGGACGAAATATCACTATAGCGAGCACACGGTTTCCTCATCTCAATATACAAAATGTAACATGGCGGTCTCCGGATCATGAAACGCTAAATCAAACTGATCGCATTACAATCGATGTAAGGCATGCCTCCAGTATTCTGGACGTCCGAGCAGCCTATGCTGCCAGCATCAAGAACCAAAATCCAGTGGCAGACTAGGAGAGTCCACAATCGACCAATCCTTCACACTCTGGCAGATTTTCGAAAAAACTCAAGAAGCCCGTCATAGATACACACCATCTTTTCATAGATTTTAAGGCCGCATATGACAGCAGCTATGGAGGCATGTCTAGTTTTGACATTCCTGTCAAGCTCGTCTGTCTGTGCAGAATGATGATTGAGAACCCTCGCCGCTCCGTCAAAGTCGGCAACGACTTAACCGAAACCTTTGATATCGAAAATGGTTTTAGACGGAGTGACATCATACTTGAAAGAATTGTGCGGAACTCACGGGCACAATCTTTCAAAATTCTCTAGAACTGCTAGCGTACGCCGATGATATCGTCATAATTGCGAGAACAGAGCGGGCTGTCACTGGTGCGTTCGCTAGTGTAGAAACGGAAGCTGCCAAAATGGGTTTAGCCGTAAATGACGGCAAAACGGAGTATATCCAGCTAACAAGACGAGACACATCACATCGACGAATTGGACATAACGTCACAGTCAAGAGCTATAATTTTGAGGTAGTAAGGGAGTTCGTCTACCTCAGCTCTACTATAAATCCTGCCAACAACACCTCAGCTGAAATAAGACGAAGAAACACTCTTGCGAATCGCTGTTTTTTTTAGGCTAAGAAGGCAATTGAATAGCAAAGCTCTATCCCGAAAAACTAAGTAGACTCTATATAAAACCTTGATCTTCCCAGTATTGCTTAATGGGGCTGAAACATGGGGTCTATCGAAAACGGATGAAGATATCCTCAGACGTTTTGAAAGAAATTCTTCGAAAAAAACTCGGTCTCGCTTGCGTTGACGGGCTTTGGAGGAGAAGATTTAGAAGGAATTATACGAGCTGTACAGCATGAGAATGACTAGGACATGTATGGCGAATGGACACCAATGCTCCGACTCGCAGAGTCTTCGATTCTAGCCCAGGGAGACAATGCAGTAGAGCGGAGATCTCACCTTGGGTGGCGCGCACAAGTAGAATGGAACCTCAACCGACTTGGAGTACGCAACTGGATGCGGTTAGCTAAGGACCGCGCTAATTGCAGGGGCTTGTGAGTTGTGGCTCAGGTTCACCCTGAACTCCAGCGCCAATTGTATTCAAACATTTAGTTCTTTGCCTCACCAACCTTTATGGTGTAGAGACCAAAAATGATGAACAAAGGAAAGAGCTACAACATCGCACATCAGTGAACGCACCCTTCTTTATGACAACTGTCGATCTGTCAATTAGTTTCTATGGCTGCACGAATGCTTCAATTTTGGTGCGAGAGACCATCTCTCTGGTGCGCTCAGCTGTAGGCTATTCTTTCGACTTCCAAGCCGAATGACAACACAAAGTTCCAATCTCGACCGAAGGGATTTAGAACAAATCTCCGGCATTCTTCAGACTCCGCCAGGTGCCAAAAAATGCATTTAGCTCAAAGAAAGGCTTATCAAGGTGTACGAAGAATATGATAAAATGCAACGCCTCATAGAAGGGCTCAATCTAGACGACTCACAGCCCTCTCAGCTTCTCAGAATCTTCAGCACCGCAGATATGGTCATTCAAGTCATGTGGTTATCCCGTAATACGTTATACAGTGGCCGATAAAATCATGAGCCACTCCTCTTCATCTAAGTCAATTGCTGCGATACCACCACCATCTTCAACAGCACAGAATTCTAGTAGCGAAAATATAAAAGACATCCTGCAGAGGTCAACCGCGATAGAGAAGAAACTCAAGCAATAATCAAAATCTACTCATCAGTCAGCAGCGAGTGGTCGTCAAAAGTCAGAAGACAGTGAACGCAGCACCACTCCCGGGCAGGTTCCACGGACCATACGACTCGAAAGCGAAAGAGTGCATCGCACCATGTACTTGCAAATAGGAAAATGCCCACCAGCAACTTCTGGCCACCGTTTTCTTGTAGATAGCGGAGCTTCCATATCAATTATACCCGTCAAAAGCCCAGCTAGTTTACAACCAGATCTAAACATCCTGCGGGCTCGGACTCAACAATCCCATATTCAACCTTGGGAGCAGATTTTTTGAGTTTCTTCACTACTTATCGATATTCGTGGCCGCCGACTCGTGGACCAAGGTTCCAACTGCAGTACGTCATCAGAGGAAGTCTCGTTAAATTACATCAACCACAATGACACCTACACAAGCCTGCTTCAGCGGTACCCTGTCATCACCCTTTCGCTCAGTGCATTACGAACACCATGGCATTCAGTGCTTCATCACCTGGAAACATCTGGTGCACAGGTTTACTGTCGTCTAAAACAAATTCCACCAAAGTACTACATGCTGGCTAAAGCAGAGTTCCAACGCATGGTGAAGAAGGGCATTTGTCAACCTTCAAGAAGTCCGTGGGCCAGTTCAGCCCACATCGTCATAAAGAAGGGCGGCATTCCGCCAACAGGTATCCTCTGCCACGTCTTACAGATTTCCAACTGATACTGCCAAGCAAGTTAATTTTTATTCGCCTTGACCTGGCCCGTGCGTAACTCCAAATCCCCATGGCACAAGAGGACGTACCAACAACCGCGAGTGAATGACTTTGGCCTACGGAACGCCGCCCAAACCCAACAGCGCCTCGTCGACTTTATATGCAGCGACTTGGATTTTGTTTTCACATACGTGTATATGGACGGCATGCTCATAGCGTCAAACTCACAGGAAGAACACCTGTAGCATCTAGAGGAGATTCTCAAACGTCTCGACCAAAACTGCATCACTCTAAACAGAGACAAGTGTGAATTCAGAAAGCAAGTAATAACATTCCTGGGGTATCAAGTGGATGAGACCGGCATTCGACCACCACAAGACTCCGCCAAATCAATGGCAGAATTTTCGAATCCAAAAACTGTCACTAAACTTCGTCGCTTTCTCGATGCGTTCAACTTTTTCATGCTTACCATGCCACATGCTGCGCCCGGCCAAGCACCTTTCTGCAAAATGCTTCATGGCTTAATGAAAAACGAAAATACGCCACTAAACTGGACACCATCTTCCGAAGCAACTTTCCTCCGCTGTCGCCAAACACTCACGGACGCCGCCACGTTGACACATCCCCTTCCAAACACCGGATTGCGCCTCATGATCGCCTCTTCAAACACAGCCGGTGGGGCAATACTTCACCAGATGGTCGACTGGAAAACTAAACCTGTCGGATTCTTTTCGAAGGCTTCATCTGCGAGGCAACAGAAATCCAGCCTTTTCGATCGCGAGTTACCACAATGGTACTTTTTTTTAAACTCTTCAGAGGCATCTGATTGATTGCAGGGATAGGCCGCCTTAAACACTGGGTTATTATGTAGCACAGAATCAATACGTGCAATTGTTGCATATGGACCAAGATCAACGTTAAATCTTCTAGCATTAACTCAGCGACACAATCCAGCTGATCCGGACAATGATTTTTCCAACGCTTGAAATCCTCTGGTAATCCAGTGCTGAGAACAATTGTATTTTGCAATGCCTGAACGCCAGTGCCCAGGACTTTAGCCCTCTTTAGTACGTCTTCAGGTAAGAGATTCTGATTGGATCTTGTTTCCTCAAGATAATGCAAAATGACCTTAGATTTACTCGTAGCTAGAGTATGGCCGTCAATTTTAAGGGCCTAGTCTTGCTTCCACAGACTACCGTCGCGTCGAGAACTCCATGATGGGATTCATCAGCATCGAGTTTAATAGGTTTTATGTCGTCCCGAATTTCGTTCAAGTTTAATGCAATCCTTACTCGCCACGAATAGGAACTGTCCCAGAATGACTAGAGTATGGCCTTTTCCGATCCATTTTTAGAAGACATGTAAATATTCTGGGGCGCCCCAAGTGCACAAGTGCGCAAGTGAATTGTTAGCAATTAAGCTGACAATCGAGTACTTTCGACGTTTCATCGAAGGACGGTATTCACTGACCAAAGGCCACTGGCATTCGTCACTCGTAACCCGCCATCAACAGCAGGGACACCACAACGACAACGATATTTGGAATTCATTTCTCAATTTTCCATCGACATTTGTCATGTCAGCGGATCTGAGAACGCTGCAACAGGTGCACTCTCCCGATAAGCATGAGCTGAAAAATTTAAAATCGGTAAGTCACATAAATTTCACTAACTTTGCTCTTCCTGGTACCAAAACAGAGGTGGTCTGCGGAACAACATCCGGGCGAGCTCGCCCTTACATACCTTAAGTATTCCTGGCGAACCGCTTTCCAAGCCGTTCACAACCTCAGCCACCCAGGGGTAGGAGCCTTGCGAAAAACCATCGCCCTTTGTTTCTTTTGACCATCAGTGACAGCGAACATCGCTAAGTCGGCACGTAGTTGCCACGATTGTCAGCGTAGTAAAGTGCACAGACATACCAACCCGCCCATTGGAATCTTCGCAGCAGCCCGTTGGAGGGAGACTCTTCAGCGACTTGCACCAACGTACTCCAGTCGTACCTCGAGTCCTATTTTTATCTCATGATAACAAGTAATAGCATATTTATGTTCGCAACGATCACGTTCAGCGTCCCTTACCTGACGCAGTTCCCGAACGCCAGCCACATGCTTTCAACTTTTAAGGTTGCATTTCGTTTTTATCCGGCGACTGAAACCAGCCTACAAAATAGCTAGCTCCGAGTGCTTAGGCAAGCCAACTCCGTCGTCTAAAAGCAGTACCATCGCACTCAAAAGATTCATGTGGAACAACGAGGTCTAAGAGGACAAGCAAACTACCATGGCGTTTTGTTCCCACAATGGAGGGAGCCTTGTAGCGACCAAATTTGATGAACAAAACAATATCGCAATCAGTGAACGCACCCCACTTTGTGACAGCTGCCAATCTGTCATCTAGTTTTCCACTGCCTCCATCCGGTATTTTTCCTTCGCAGTCGTCGGCTAGTGGGTGCAATTAAATTAAACTAAACTCTAAAATTCTTTTTTGTAAATTATTAGTCTAAGTTTTTCGATAATTAAAAATTGCCTTTGTGAAATTAAAATCGATTTTCGTCAGTGAACATCCAACCGGGGCTAACACGATTACTAGTAATCATTACACGCTTCATTCCTCACATATTCAAGCGCGAAACTGGGAAGAGTGTGGCAAGTGATCGCATTAACGAGACTCCAATCTTACCAAGAGCATGAATGTAGATTCCCCCATTCTAGCGGTCTTAAAAACATGATCCGGGCTATAGGATTAGAAAATGTAGACCAATTAAGGCTGGAAGGACTTCAGGTTCTGGTGTCTTCTGGGAGATTAAATGTCTTGTGCTATATTGAATAGGACAAAGAGTGTAAAATCTCTGATGCCATTGAACAGTAGCGCAATGATGTTAAAAATCTTACAAGTCAGCAGGAAAATCTTCGACTCGTATAGATGAAACTTCAGTTGAAATAGCCCTTCGCTCAGTGGTCAGTATTTTAGACGAGTCTGTACAGAACAAGAAACTAACTCTGGATACAGAAGATATCTTTAGTGAAGTAAACGTCAAAGCTGTGACCAGCGGCTCTTGGATTCAGAAAACGTAAAGAGTTAGAATGATTCATGGTAAGCTAAAATCCTGCATGGACGTTCTGCCAGCGGTAGTGCCTTCATCTTTTATTTGTATCTCGTGCTACACACTGCCGATTTCTCGTTCAAGGTTATCCAACCACCAAAACGCTGACATATTTTTCTAGATTCCTAACGTGAAACTCGAGACGGGTAAGATCCTCAGCAAACCACGATTTAAGTGACCTATATGTGACAACTTCAAAACCAGGTTATATACTCTTCTTCTTCCTTTTTTAGACTCAAATTCCAAAGTGAATCACTGGCAGCTGACCCAAATCGATAACACACCCTTTAAAATGGCCATTACTCCAATTACCCAACGAACACCCACGCAACAGTCTAGCCCAAATCAACTTAATGGGTCAGCCACTCCAGCCACTTAAATCGCTCTTCTACTGAAAATACCTTAAAGCACTTAACCGCTCACAACCTGAAAACTAGATCAAGATCTCAAGCGTCACTCCGCATACAACAATAACTACCTAATGGACCAGTGACTTCAAATCTCCAATGGGCTTTCGCGTGGGCAGAGCTCTTCATACACTTACTAGCCCGTTACCCCATCAAGTGTTGAGATTTCCGTGGTAGTCTCGAAGAGCTTAAGCACCCAACCAATCACCCCAAGCACAACCACTTGGATGAATGTTCTTAATCCCATCATTGCTTACAGAGGAGCACAAATCGAATGAAGTCTAATCATTCCGACCACGTCCTTAAGTGCACACCATTCAAGAAATGACCAACAACAACTGGCATTAGACCAACTACCTACCACTTGGCACACAGACCCTCAAGTACCTAGTCAACCTTTACCCTGAAAGGCGAAACTCCACTTCTCTCAGTCTTGTCGTCTTTTGGAACTACCCGCACCAAGAGCCGGTCATAAGTGGCGCCTTACGGTAGTCTTGGCTGGCCCACAACACGTACCATCGTTGTACTTGTAGGTGCGCATTTGCTACGCATTATGACCATGGAGCAGGTGATGTGATGCATTTCAAATGCATCACGTTCACGTGCCCTTCAAATGAGCCAGTGGCCAAGCGATACCACGACTTTGAAGACTTTCGATTTTCTCGGGACAGACCAATGGCTCAAAAGCCATCGACTTGTGTTGTTCCATCGTTGAAATGGATGAGCGTGCGTGAAGCCTCTAATTAACGAATCATGCATGTGTCGTATGCATTTGGAGAAAATGGTAATTAGCCATCGGGGCTTAAACGAAAGTGGTTAGGCCATAACTCTTGGGGTAATCGTTGGCATTTCGTAACAGTTAGGAGAGCGAAATTACCAGATTATGACAAAGTGATTTAGATGAGGGCTTTGGGGCTGTAATTTATTTTATGATCTCTCTCTCTCTCTCTCTGTCTTCCAAGAAGTGCAGGTTAAGTCATGCCACGGATATGGATACTCGTACATCCAGATACGTACCTACTCGTAGATGTAGGCACATTGTAAGTATGAGCTGTCAGTGGCGGATGACTTGGATGATTTGGAGGAGTTGAATGAGTTAGATCGGTTGGATGAGGGATGGGCTATTTTGTGGAAAGGAAACATAAACTTTGGACGAGAATTAGTGTGTGGAAGAGTTGCTACTGGATTAGTGGTGCCTGTAAAAAAAAAGGAGTTTGTCCGTTTTTATTGGGGGAATGGAGACTCTTCGAGTTGTCTTGGCTTGGCAATAACTTCTTGGCCAAGGATGATGGGGTGATGGGGTGTTTTGTCCACAGATGAAATAAATTGTCTTGCCAAATAGTCCCTGTAAATTTTGTTTGATTTTACGTTTTGTGTGGGGACTACTATGGTTTTACTATTAATTTATGGATTTGTGACTTGTGGCAGACTTAAGTGAAAAGTCTTGAGCTTTCAACATGCCAGCAGGCTAATATAGGCAAGGAAAAGTTGTTGAGATGTGGTTAAAATTGTCCTAAACATCCGGAATTGATTGAGTCCCGGTGCAGTTTATATAACTTGAAAACTACGATAAAATCAAGGGGTTTGAGAGAGGGAATTCCGAAGACTGATTTTGCTGATGTTGTTCGCAGTTCGCAGCATTCTGGTCAAAGGCTCGTCACAGTCGTAGTCGGCTCGGTGAAAATTGATGTGGAAGAGCAGTGCAGACCTAAGGTTGCGTGGATTGGTATTAGTGAATCTCACTTGGAACAGGGTAGGGCAATGAATAACCAGTGAGTAGTTGATGAACAAAAAGTACATCAGCGACTCTTCGACGTTTTTTGACGGGCTGGAGATATATTACCTTTAAAAGATCGCTGTAAGATTAATTCAGAACATTTTGCAGTGCTTCAGAGTCAGAGGGTATAGAAATGTGCTTATAAATCTTCATATCATCTGCGTAGATGAAAATGCAGGATTTTAGATAACGAAATCTACATCATTGATAGCCGATATAAATATCAGAGGACCGAGGTGGCTTCCTTGAGGTACACCAATGGGAACAGAAACAGAAGATCTGAAAGCAACATCGTATTGACGATTTGTCAAATAAGATTTGATCCACAAGATGAATCCAAGTTGGAACCCAAGAGCTTCAAGCTTGATAAGGATTATTTCGTGCGAAATTTTGTCGAAGGCTTTACTAAAATCGGAAGCAATTACATCGATTTCGTTCCCGTTTTCCCTTGCACAGAGAGTAGTAGAAACGAATTCTGTTAAATTAGTAATTGTTAATAAGGAGAGAAGACAGGTTTGCAGTGGAAAAAGGTCAAAAACAATGCTTTCAAATAGTCTGGAGAGTATGGTGTGCCATTTTATCATGCATCATTTTACGTTTGCCGAACTTGCAGAAATTATTACAAAATATTCTCGAAATTTCGGCTCAGTGAATTCCGCAACGTGGATTTCGACGTGAGGTTGGCCGTCATTATGGCTTCAGTGTGCAGACAATTCGTCGCACCGTGGAAAAGTTTGAGCGTGGGTACACAGAGATTGGTGCGAAATGAAGAAAACATAGCCGCCGTAGCGGCCATTATCGAAGAAGACTCAAAAATGTCTATTTGGCGCCGATCAGCTGAATTGTACATCGCCAGAGTCAATCCGGCTTATTTTGCTGCTGGATTTGGATCTACACTTGCGGTCATAAAAACCGCACCACCTAATGAGTTCTCAAAAAATGCCTAATAACATCAGATCGTAAGGGTTTTTCCCATACTAATGAAGGGTATTCCCCATAGCGGAGTTCGGCCTCGTATTCAGTGCAAAAAAAATCAGTTTGAATTGAGTTGTGACGGTGACAAGTAAAAAAAAAGTGAAATGTCTGGTAAATATCATCAACTGACTCGGGACGAAAAAGTTCAAATATTGACTTTAGTCGAAGAAGGGCTTGGCTATCGTGAGATTGCGCTTAAAATAGGATGCTGTCATTCAACTATCGTACGATTGATGAAGAAAAAAGAAAATTTGGATCCACTGGAAAGGAAAAAAGGCTCGGGACGAAAACGTAAAACAACCCAGAAGACGGACAATGTATTACAACGAATTAGCATGAAAGATCGCTTTAAAAGTGCTGTCCGTATAAGAGCAGAGCTGAGTGAATTTCATCAAGTTGATCTAAGCGCCAAAACCATACGCCGACGGCTACGGGAGATAGGTTTATATGGAAGACGACCAGCGAAAAAACCTCTCCTAACCACAAAAATGAAAAAAGCTCGCTTGACGTGGGCAAAAAAGTACGAAGATTGGACGCAGGATGATTGGCGATGTGTGATATGGTCCGATAAAAGTAAATTTAATTTGTTGTGTGCCGACAATTTGCCATACGTACGACGGTCAGCAGGTGAAAGGTTCAAGGACGAGTGCATAGTCAAAACAGTGAAGTTTCCTCAAAGCCAGATGGTTTGGGGATGTTTTTCTTTTTACGTTTTGAGCCTTTTGCACTTTGTTAATGGAACTATGAACGCTCAAAGGTATGGAGAAGTAGTAAGGGAGTTTTTGGTACCAGCAATTGAACAGCATCATTCGTATACTGACAAGTGCATTTTTCAAGATGATTCTGTACCTTGCCACCGCGCCAAATTCGTAAGTAAAGTATTATAAATCAACTTCTAGATGTCTACTTTATAAATAATAAACAGACAAGTAACTAGAGTCTTTCAATAATTTTCAGCTCAAGACAACGTTTGATGACCTCGCAATTACTAGACTAGACTGACCAGCTAATTCGCCCGATTTAAACCCAATCGAACACTTGTGGCACGTAATGAAACGTAAGGTGGCTGAACATAAACCAGAGAGTAAAAGAGAGCTAAATGAAGTTCTGGAACATGTATGGAATACTGAAATTTCAAGGGATATTACTGAACTTCTAGTAAACTCGATGCCTTCTAGAATAAAAGCGGTTACTACCGCCAAAGGAGGAGCAACTCGGTATTGATAATTTTTTGGTAAAAGTGGCATATCTAAACATCTTATATACACATACATAAAAAATGTATTGTTTGATTTTGTTAACCAATGACTGTATTAAAATATTTTAAAAAAATAAGAAAATTAACTGGTTTTTCTTTCTTTGTTAATATCTTTTTTCAAACTTTCAATAAACAGATGGAAATTAGATAGAAATACTTATAAACTTCTGCGGAGTACTAAACAAAAATTTCATTTCATTATAAAAATTATTATCGCGATTATTAAAAATTTTTCAATCATTTCGATATGGTGCGGTTTTTTTGACCGCAAGTGTACATCCATATAAGATTATGCTGAGGCAAGGATTGAAGCCGGAGGACCATAGACAACGCTGTGAGTTAGCTAAATGGGCGCTGGAAATGTTGGCCGGAGATCCAGATTTTGGCCAAAAAATCATCTCAGACGAGGCCCATTTTTGGCTCAACATACGGAATTGCCTTTATTGGAGCGAACAAAATCCATAAACATTCGGCCAAGCGTTAATGCATCCACAAAGATTGACTGTTTGGCGCGGTTTATGGCATGGTGGCATCATTGAACCTTATTGCTTTCGGAATGAGGAAGGAGGTATAGAGGGCTCAGGTATACAGGTATAGAGCGATGGTAACTTTTTGTAATAAGAACTCGACAACATCGATATATCCAACAAGACGGTGCTACATGACATACAAGTGACGCAACGCTCGAAGTTGTGAAGGAGAAATTTGCCGATTGGGTCATATCACGCGAGCGTTCATTAATTGGCTGCCGTGATCATGCGATTTGACATCACTCGATTATTTTCTCGTCTACGTCTATGCTAAAAAGGTAACCACTTTGAACGAGCTCGAGGCCAACATTCGACATGCTATTGTCGGAATAACGCCGAACATATTGGGCTGAGTCATCAAAAATTGGAACGACTGCTTGAAGCACTGCGAGCGAAGCAGAGGCGGCCATTTGATTGATGTGCTATTCCACACATAATGGCATGGACGTAGCTTCAAAATGCAGTCAGAATCAATTATGTATCTCACACCGTTGTTGTTTTGTTTAAATTTTCTTGCTGTTTGGTTTTTCCATTTTTGACAGCTCACGCGTGATGCATCACATGTGTCAAAGTCAAAAATTCTCAAGGGATTTGTATACCCCTAAAAAGTTTGTGCACAGCGCGGCCGAAGGAAAATAAGGGAGAAAGAAAAGAGAGGTACCGTTGTACATTGGTCTTAAATGTTTGCAAGTTATAACGAACAGGAAATAGACAGCTCGGCGGGGCATTGCATAAGCGAGTTGTACCACTTAGGAACGGATCACGATATTTTAGAGTGTACGTGCGAAAGTGGGCTTGAGGGTATACTGATGAGCGAAACGGGCGTTACGGTTGAAGGATTGAAGGGGCAGAATGCCACAGGCGATTTCACTAGAGCACTGGTTGTGGAAATAACTATAAAACAAAGTGAGACAGGAGCCTTTACGTCGGTATTCGAGGGTGTCGATTGACTGACTGGTATTAGTATCACCGAAGAATTATATCGCACCGTTTCCAATCCTATCTAGCAGGTACAGAAATGTTGTGGGCATTGTACTTAAATTTTGGGCGGATGAATGCCTTATATTTTGAGGCCAGATCAGAGGGCGTGGAATATTTCTTACATCGCTTGAGGAAACGTAGACATTTCACAGCATATTTGACAACATCGAATATTCATTCCAAGTTGTCACTGACACACATACCAAGAATGGAAAGTTTCTTGGTTTTGACGATGAAAGTGCCATTCATGGACAATGGCTGGTTGTTTAAATTTCGTTTTAATGACGGCAGACAGCATTGCGTTTTGTAAGCATTAAATTCCACTCTGTTGATAGTTCCCCAATTGGTTATGCTGTTAATATCGGGATTTAATGAAATATACGCTGCTGTTCTCGTTCTACAGCCGAAGAGCAGGGACGTGGGTCCGGGAACGAATATGAAAAGCAGAGAATACTGTCATCAGCAAAGGAATACATTGGATTAGAAGTAGCAGACAAGAGATCATTGATGAACATCAAAAAGAGTGTAGGAGACAGAACTGCGCCCTGCACACCAGCATTTATTTTGTGAACATCAGACTGGAAACCATCCAAGACAACTGGAATTGAGCGTTTCTAAAGGTAATTTCTAATCCTTTGAAGAAGAGAGTCATCGATCCCAAAAGCACGCATTTTCGACAAAAGAGCCTGATGCCAAACTCTGTCGAATGCCTTAGAAATATCAAGTGCAACTATCTTGCTTTCGCCAGATTGATGTACCCCTTGGTTTCACTTTTCGGTGAGACATGCCATCTGATCACCTGTGGACCTGTTGCTACGAAAACCATGCTGCCGGTCGTTAAGAAGTTTTCGTGTTTCGAGATATTTCATGTGGTGATGGTTTATCAATGTTTACATGACCTTGGAATCAAGGGACTGTAGGAGGAGATGGAAAAAGATTCGCCTTTTTTAGGGACGGGCTGGACATACGCTGTTTTCCATCTGCCCGAAAGAGTCCTAATGAGTAGGATTGATGAAAAAACTTACGCTGTGGTTTTGCCAGAGTGGAAAAACACCCCTTCAAAATTTATGAAGAGAGAGGAGTTGCATTATTTTCATTTGCAGTTCCTCTATTTGTTTTTTTTTATTTTTTCTTACCTCAAGGACTTCCGCATAAATCGTATCCAGGGTCAAATTGGCTTTCAATGAAATTATATTGGTGGAAGTTGTAGGGCCGGCAGTCTTACTGTGAGAATGTTGATTCACGCCACTTGAAACACAAGCTAGAGCTTCGCCCGATAACGATTCACTCCGTATGGCAATATAGTTTCTACATTGCCATAGTTGGTTTGCTTTTCTCAAGAAATCTATATCTGCAGGCATCATATTAATGCATGCTGCATGAAAAACGCGACAGACCGCTTTTAGTCGAGCACTGTCCACTTTAATTTCACAAATTCCCGACGCATGCGTATCCCGCAATATGCAGCTAAGAATTTTCCTGGCAGAGTACGTCAACTCAAAACAATTGGTAAGGGTGCCGTTCATTTCTGAGCAACTACGTCTTTCTCTAACCCCGTTCTTCGATGGGTTTGACAAAGTTGGTTTTCTCAGCTTTCTTCACTTCAGCAAGATCGGGTGTTTACATCTGATTAGGATTACGATATGCCTCTGCAATCTGTACGGAACACTGAATGACGGCAATCTTGTTTATTCTGCTTAGGAGTCTTGCCGTCAATATTATAGTCTAGGAAATTGCATCGGGCTTTCAGAGTAAGCACCAGTTCATCGCCGGAAACGCACTTAGTTACTGGCTGACTTACCAAAGTTGAATAAGGAAGTCCTTTCTGTTGAAGGTTGTGTGCTGTAGAAATAGGGTACGCACTAAGAGGTGTCAACCTGGTGATGCCCAGTGTTGTAACTGCTCCTATACGTCAATTGTGCTTATTTTACCTCCAAGTGGTAACCATCGGCTACTGGTCGATGTCCATCCGGGCTCTACTTGAAAAACTTATAAGCGGGAGTGCTGACCAGTAAATAAAAATATCAGCACTATAAATGGGACAGCGGATGAATTCCCCAGATGGTATCAACGATGAAGTTAAATGCCGGGATAAAATTTTATCCGGACTACTCCCACATATTTGGAGCTCAGGCCGGTAGGGATTTCCGAGGCTAAGTAAGGCTCTTTGAAAAAGATGGTAGCGGATGAGCGCTAAATGGACCTACGGCAGCACTCACATCCCCGAACGGGTTACTGGCTTCGATCTAAGCGGCCGCTCGTCCTGGGAGAACTACGACTACCTACACTATCTATAATGGAACTGGCCGTCAAGGTTGCGAATTGTGCCGTCGTGCTAACTACCCGGCCATTGACAAAACAAAACCCACAGGGACCAAGCAATAACAAGCCTCAGATATGAACGGATTTACTGCTGACAAACCCAGTAAGCGAAACAAGAACAACGAACTTCGGATCTGCACGAGGAATTTTAAGTCGCTTAATAGGCCACATGCAGTCGAACAACTGAGAGAGGCCCTGAACTCCTGCAAAGCAGATGTTATTGTCATCCAAGAAATGCAATGCATTAGGCATGCAGACTTAGGCGTGCCACCTAGCGTCTCGTAACAATCCGTATTAACGCTAAATTTGCCAACATCAGCCTTGTATACGCGCCCCCCCAGACGTTGAAAGATGACTTCTACGAACTCTTTGACAAGACTTACGAGCAGTGCCCTAGCTATGACATTAAAATTATCCTCGTCGATTTTAATGCGAAGCTAGGAAGGGAGGGCAACTTTGGTAGTACTGTCGGAAAATATAGTCTGCGCGAAACCACCTCCGATGACGGATGCAGGCTAATTGTCTTTGCGGAGGGGCGTGACATTGTTGTAGATAGCACGCGGTTCCTTCATCTCGATATTCATAAGGGGAATTGGAGATCTCTTGATCAATCAACCTTCAGCCAGATTAACCACGTTGCAGTCGATGCAAGGCACTCCTCTAGTACTATGGATGTCCGAACGTTCTGAAAGACCATCATCGACTCGGACCACTACCTTTTTGTACCCAAGGTACGGTTGCGGATATCCCAATCATCGCAAAGACTAGCTAATACTGTGAGCAAATTCAACGTCGGACGTCGATCGCCAAATCCCTTTCCGATTGAGTTTCCCTTAATCCCTTAAGAGGTCCTATGCCGCCAGCAACAAGTATCGAAGACAAGTGGCAGCATTGCCAAAAAACCATCAGAAATGCCGCCTCTGATGTGTTAGATTTGACTCTGCCAACACAAGGAAACCGCTGGTTGGGCGACGAGTGCTGAAAAGCACATGCAGCCAAGCAAGAGGCATATAAAGCGGTGCTGCATAGAAGGACTAGAGCTGCTCACGAGCTCTACGAGCAGAGGAGCAGAGATGAACACCGGCTTTTCAGGAGGAAATTGAGCGATGCTACTCCAGGAACGATTCCTGGTGAGGATTTGGAAAGAGCATTTCTGTAGACTGTATAAAGACGATGACGAACCAAATACCGCTGTCAAGCAGAATGATCTTATCAACCTGGATAATGTAGATCTACAATACCGTCCACCCGACCTGGATGAAATGAAGATAGCCATACCTTCAGCTTAAGTCCAACAAAGCTGCTACAGCGGACGGCCTGACTGCCGAGCTCTTGAAAGCCGTACGCAATGACATGACAGGGCATACTCCAACTTATCTGTAAAACATGGTCGGATGAAAGTATGCCCGCTGAATCGGACCTCAAGAAAAAAGGCGCCAAGTGTGGCCTTAGGTCATGAAAATTCACCATTGACAAAATATTCACACTACTGCAAGTCGATACACGCCACCTATTTATGGATGTTAAGGCCGCGTATGACAGCATCTGTAGAGACGAGCTATACCGATCAATGTCTAGCTCTGGCTAGATCGTCCATATTTGCAGGATGGCAATGGAAAATGCACTCTGCTCCATCAAAGTCGGCAAAGAACTCACCGAGACCTTTGACATCAAAAACGGATTTAGATAAGGCGACGCGCTGTTGTGCGATTTCTTTAACACCATTCTTGAAAGAATAGTGTTAAACTCACGTAACACAAGACGTACAATCTTTCAAAGTGCGTCCAATCACTCGCATACTCCGATGATATCGACATAATCGGAAGCAAGCAACTTGATGCCAATGGCGCTTTCACGAGTATTGAGGCTTAAGCCGCGTAGATGGGCTTGAAGACAAGACCAAGTATATGCTGTCAACAAGAAAGGACAACCAACATCGACGTCTCGGACAGAACGTCAACCTCGACAAGAAGACCGCGGCTCAGGTGGCGTTCGTAAGTGAAAAGAGACCTCAATCAACTTAGCGTGCAAAACTGGAGGCAGCTGGCTGGAGACGCTTGTTGGTCCAGCCCGGACTGTAGCACTACCTAGTAAGTAAGTTTCTGTTGAAGTGAACACTTCAAAATCGTCATACTCTATTTCACTCACCTCAAGATGTCAAACTTCTCGTAGTGCCGCATTTATCCGAGTAGTTCGACCGATCTAGCCTTCTAAGAACCTACTTTTCGTGGGTTGCGGAGCTCCTCAACATTTCAAAATATTAGCGATTGCCAGCAAATTATTAGAAAGTATCCGATGCTTTGGAGGCTTATACCTTATTCAGCTTTCAAATTTCTGAAGGTATTCCTAGATTCAGCCACTTTTAAGCGGAGCCGGCATCTTTCGTTAGAAACTACTTACTCATCCATAGCACGAGTATCAACAAAATAAGTCACGGATAGATAGGCACCCATCAGACTCCAGGTGTTACAACAATTTCGGAAAATCGTGACACCATATGGAAAGCTTCCGTGTACTACGGGTATCAGCGGTGCAAAAACCCTATAAAATTGCGTCACACACACTCAACAACAACACGCAACAACTCAACCTTTCATTGTCAATTGTTTCATTCAATTAGCCCAATTAATTTACAAATCAGACAAAATTGTCATCAACATCGCCTTTTGAGTCGCACCGCCAAAAATCCCCCAACCCAGCCAGGGACATTGCACAACTCAATTATGGCTGCAGCGTAGCTAAACAATTGAATCGTTTAAGTTGCACCTTTTGCCCAGTCTCTACCGACGGCTGGCTCTTCACCCCGACAATCAGTCGACTATTTTGGGCGCGTACAACTGTGCTGAATTATTTTCGCATTATCAAATAATATTGCAAGCGCGCGCGACGCAAACCGAAATTCAATTATACGACCCACTGAACACAGCCCATCGTCCCCCCGACCGTCGAAAGGTGCTTTGCTAAAATTCTCTCTCTCCAACAACAAAAAACAAAACAAAAAACCGCCATCTATCTGTGGATCTTAACGACGTTGAGTAATACGCTTATGCGTACCTCGATTGTTGTAGGCTTCGCCGTTTACACAGTCGAATTGAAGGAAAGACTCGAGTAGGGGGGACTTGAGGAAATTTCAACCAAAATCGGTCGAATAACATATTTTCCCGTCGTCTGAATGGAATAAGTGTACTTGCGTGCACAAAGGAGTGAAAGTGATTTCCATGTTTACTTCCTCCTACTGACAGTACAGTGCCAGTACAAATAGCATCACCAGATACAATGCCGCAGTGTATCTCATAGCAGTTGCGCAACAAATCATCTTTAAGTGGCAACGGGTTCGAATCTCTGCCGTTCGAGGGTGTGCTGGAACAAATGATTTACATCGACATGTCTACGCGTAATCCCTGCTGAGTTATCACTCGTGGGTGCGCTCTGTTACAATACACATTGGAGCATGCCTGCCCCATGGATGCCGTGTACATCAATCTAAAGCTCAGATGGGATGGAGAATACCAATGCCTACGCATTGTCTGGACTGTACGTCCAAAGGCCATTGAAAGTGAAGTTAAAGTTCTCGCAGCGATGGAATTATGCTGATTAGCATTCGCTTGGAGTTTGCACAAAACAAAAGAGTTGATGTGCGAACTTGTCATCTGACAAGTTCGCCATTGCGCCTGGGGGAAGACCCACGGTTCCAATTTTGCAGAATTGTTTAGTGACGCATTTGTAATGAATGCACGGTGCTAATGTGTTACATTTCATTGTTATGTTGATTTGAACAGAGTTTTGTTTACTTTCTTTGCGATAAGCGTACTGCGGTTAGGGTCTCCCATCACCGATGAAGTTCATGATAATCTGCGGTTTCTGTGGGTTTTTACCACGAAATTTAGGTGGTCAGTCAATCCAATGAATGAAGACAAAGCAATTAAAATAAATTAATGGATATGCGATTCATTTTATGAATGAGTTTGGAAAGCTTGAGCAAAGGTAAGTTGGCAGAGTGATGATTTAAGCGCCAAATTTTCCAAATTTCCATTTCTGTTAGACGCTAACGCAATCCTCGTGTTGATTCATCTGAGCATTTTTTTTTTTGAAGGAGTTTGCCATGGAATGTTAAATAAGAATTCCGATTAACCTCAAAGTGTTACAGATATGCATGCATAACGAGTTTCTTTTCGTAGAATGCTAATTGGAGGTTAATTTAATTAACAGCAGTGTCCAGTGATTCATGGAGCTCAATCAGTTTCTCCTCAAAGATAAAGCATAACGTTTGAGTTGACTCACTAAAAGAAACCATCGTAACTGCGATTTTATCTTCCTCCATTCGACTCCTGAGGGCCTGCCTTGAGACCCTTAATCGTACTTCTCCGTAGTTAGTTTCAAGGAGTTCAACTTCATTCATGGAATGCAAGGAATATTTTAGCGACAACAGCTATGGAAAGCTTGGCTATCTAGGTTGGGGATTGTGTGTGGACTTAGCAAAGTGGAGTAAGAACCAGACTGTTGCGAACCAAGCAAAAGCATCGGACAAGGATAATGGATTTCGCATCTGTACATGGAATGTTGTGTTTCTTAATAGACTGTCTTCAGACAGAAGGATTCAGACTACTGCGAAACAAGAACTTATTTGGATGCAGACTTGTCATTGAAGTCAAATTCAGGAAAGAGTACGAACAAGTATTCAACTTTGCGGCTGCGCGAAACATTGTCGTGGGTAGTACATGTTCTTTTCGTCAGCTGAAATCTCATAAACGAAAAGACCATCTTGTTTCAGCCAAAGTACGTGTCATGATGATAACATCAGACAGTTTGTTCAAAAAAATACATTTGGGAAAGTGGAAGAAATATATAAGGTCCTTAGGAATCTCCTCGAGGAAAGCCAAAAAAATGTACAACTTTCAAGCTCAGCGGCAAACACTATCCAAACTCAACGATTAAAGAAACTCTTTATTAAGTTTAAGACGATAATCGGAAATATGGAAGAGTTTGAAGAGACATTCATAGACATGGGAGCTTCAACTGCTCCCAAAACAACAAAAGACTCTTTCAAGCACCAGAGATCGTTGGAGGAAACCGTGCTGCTTCCCAAGAGCACCAAAACTACAGGGCCATCCAACAGCACATCTCTGAGGTGTTTCAGTGAAATCCTAAGAACGCAATAAAAATCGCGGTAATCGATAGGAACGATACTGACGGTTTTATAATACTTGGCAGCTGGCCAAGCTGAAGCTTTCGAGCATCTTCTTGGCCATCATGCGGGAAAGCCCCGGACCACCTCCCATCACAAGCGACGCTTACTGGCACCAAGGCCACGTCAAGCTCATCGCATGTGCCAAACAGAGATCTCTCGATCTCTTCACCAAGGCCATAGGTGGTTTAGGAGAGATTTGGCAAGGTGCAAAATTCGAGGTCGTATCTAAGAAGGACATCCCTAGTAGATCTCGAACTCGTACCCGAACCCTCCTCCCCAGAAAGCATTCTGGAAATGCTCAGTAACCCGACCCGCCTCATGACTGGAAAGTCGCGAAACTGGAAGAAATAAGGGGTTATTATAGATGCGCGTTGATCGTGATCAATAAGGAGTCCCTTAAGGAAAAGGAATGATTCGGTTTGGCTTGGAGTGAATACACCTAAGCGTCTATAAAAAGGATGAGCCTCCTCCTTTAACGGAGACACCACTAAACACAACCTTAGACCCTGGAGCATCGATATTCTTTTCAAAAATAGATAGCGACGACTTCAATCTATCCGAGGTGACAATCAAGCCGTCGGTCTCCTCTTCTGACTCCTCGTCGGAAATGGAAACTGATGACGAAGCAAAACGAGGTCCTATACGATCAGAGGAAGAAGATGAGTTCCTCCAGGATCGGAGGATCTCAACAGCAATGTGGTGGAGCTACTCTGGAAAACTATAGCAATGATACGGTTTCTCCAGATTAATCTCCATCACTCAAAAAAGACTTCGGCCGAACTCATTCCGCGTCTTTCAAAAAACGCAGAAGACATTATTCTAATCCGGGAACCATAGATCGTGTGGTTTGTGGACTTGGGAAACCTGTATACGCTCCGGTCTATACAAGAGGCAAACGTAGCCTTAACGCATTTTTATTTTCCAATCTCAGCGACTCCGACTTAACCGTTCCAAACTAGAGACTGCCAAAAGCTCTTATTGGCTGGCATCGGCATACCTTGGCCACGATCATGTGGGCCCTCTCCCCGCTGATGACCTAGAAAGGGTGGTACTGGAAGCTGGAAGGCTAAAAACTGGCCTCATCATCGGGTGTAACGCTCATCACAGGGTTTGGGCAGCACCGACATCAACGATAGAGGTGAGTCACCTTTTGATGATATTATAAATACTAACCTCGTTGTTTGCAACATTGGCAATGAGCCCCTTTTGTAATAAGAAACCGACAGGAAATGCTAGATATCGCTCTTGTCTCCGACAACATCACTCAAATGCTAACGAACTGGAAGGTATCGTCTTGACACTCTTTCTCAGACCACAGATACATCCAATTCAGCCTAAGTGAATTATCGGAAAACTGATTGGCAAAAATACAGAGGAATACTGTCAGAAACACTATCCTCCCAAGTCCCCCGTGTAACACCAACGATCTTGACATGAAAGTCAAGGATTTCACCATGGCTCTCAATCAGGCTATGGTCGCTTCCTCCCCTCTTATTCAAGCTAGAGGCAAAAAAAAGCCGTACTGGTGGACGTCAGTACTGGAACCACTTACAAACATTTGCAGAAAACTTTTCAACCTAGCAAAAAGCATAAGAAATGTGGATGACCGGGACACATACAAAGAATCCCTCAAAATAAACAAAAAAGGGCTGAGGAGGGAGAACGATCATTCTGTGACAGAATTACAGAAACCTCTGAGGCATTGCGACTAAGAAAAATTCTCTCTACAAATCCTGTGATGGCTAGCTGTTTTACAAAAAACTGATGGCTCTTGGACAATCTCAAGTGATGAATTACTCAACCTGCTACTGGACACCCACTTTCCGGGTAGCTCCCCATTTGCGGTCAATAGCAACCCTAAGAGAACTACTGCAACCGTGACCAAAATCCACAGTCTCTTTACAAGAGGCAAGCTGTCTTGGACGCTGTATAGCTTCAAACCAACAAGCCTGCTAGTCCGGACGGTATAATACCTTCCGAGCTAGAAAGGTCCTCAGTTATTATCCTCCCTCGTTAGAGAATATCATGAGGAGCAGTATAGAATTGATCCACATTCTACTGTCATGATGAGAAGTGAATGTATGTAGTTTTCATTCCCAAAACCTAAAAATGCTCTCATGTTGTCCCAAAGAACCTCAGACCTATAAGTCTATCATCTTTCCTCCTGGAAACTCTAGAACGACTGATTGATATCCATATACGAGCTAAAATTGATCTAAAACTTTTGTCAACGGCTCAACACGCCTACTGTTAAGCAAAGTCGGTGAAAACGGCTCTGTATTCACTGACTAGCCTCATCAAACGATCCTGGACATAGAAGGTGCTTTTAACACCTTTTAACACCTGCAAGAGACGATCAGTTTTATGCTAAATAGCAGGATAATCCAAGCTCCAAACTGGGTGAGGCTTCTGCTAAAAGATGTGTCATCAGAGGTACGCCGCAAGGCGGTGTCCTTTCTCCCCTTCTCTGGAGCTTAGTGGTTACTAAACTGCTAATATACCTGGAAGCGGGTGGTAGCAGCGTGATTGCCTATGCGGATGACGTTGCTATAGCCGTCTCAGGTAAGCGTCTTAATACCATTAAAGAACTCCTTCAGCTAAATCTTAACAGATTAACCCGTTGGGCAGAATTGGAAGTAAGCCCCTATAAACTGATCTTGTCCTCTTTTCCAGGAAATACAAAATTCCAAGTATAAACCCCCCCTCAATAAACGGTACCACTTTAGTCTTTTCCGATGTAGCAAAATATCTGGGTCTCATTTTTGACAGGAAACTAAACTGGAAACCTAACATTCAAGAAAGAGTCCAGAAAGCTGCAGCAGCTTTGTTCTCTTACAAAAAAGCCATTGGGAACAAATGGGGATTTCAACCTCGCATAACCCACTGGCTATACATCTCGGTCAAAAGACCAATACTCACCTACAGGGTTGTTGTCTAGTGGACGGTCTTAAACAATGCAGTCAGCTGTGGCAAACTAAGCAGAGTCCAAAAAACAGCATGTCTATGCATAATCGGGGCCCTACGTTCCACTCCCTCCGCGGCATTAGATATTCTGTTTCACTTGACACCCCTCGATATTTTCAGCAGGCTGCGACCGCGGCTATTCGCGCCTTATAGCGACACTACACTTTTAGTAAGTACTGACATCATACAACATCCTGCGGTTTACACTCGCATCAAGCTGCAGATACTCGGCGTTGACAGGATCGGTACTGATACAGTAAGCACTTTACCACTGAAGCGCTTACTCATCTTTCTTCGAAGGACTGAAGTTAATACAAGGGTCTTGGGATGTGTCTAAAACTGCCTACGTTCTGTCGGCCTTCTGGCAGTGCAGAGGAGCTATCGGCAAGACATGGGGCTTGTCCCCGAGAAGGGTCCTTTGGATCTACACGGCTATGATAAAGCCAATTATATCCTATGCATCGGTTGTCTGGTGGAATATGCTCACGCGAAAATACGCGATTGCTGCTTTTACCAGACTCTAAAGAACGGTTTGCCTCGGATGCATGAGGGCTTTCCCCAGCACTCCTGGCTCCTGATGAATCTCCCTCCACTTGATATTCATATCATGGGCTGCACTCTCAAAGCCATCTTCCGTTCAAAAAGAAGTGGTCTTTGGTATATCACGCATTGGAGCTTTGATGACCTTGCTCGTCGGCTACCTTACGACTCTGGTCTTATGGACATGCCGTCCGATGCAGTGACACCAGAGCTCTTGCTGCAGAGAAAATACGAAATCGACTTTCATTTGCCCGGACTGGTTTCGGGAAAAATCTGAGCCAGGTAAGGAATGCAGTAGGGTCTTCACGGACGGCTCCAAACCCAATATAAGATGTGGCGCTGGTGTTTTTCTGGAGGACGACAAAGTTTGATTTCACTTCACTTTAGGAAAGCTCGCATCTGTCTTCCACATGACAGCAGCCTGGTGACAGCGAACTATATTGTGGAGAACCGGTGGAGGGGGCGAAGCATTTGAATCTGTTGCTGAACCCTGTTACTACTTCCAAGCTAGTTCAAAAATGTAACCCTTGTCTGGGTCCCAGGTCACAATTGGATCGCGCTAAATGAAACCGCAGATGAACTTACCTGACAAGGTTTAGAGGAGAGATTTTCAGGACCCGAACCTAGGTTGAGTCTACCTGCGTCCTCGGTTAAAGTTTCCACTGACAGTTGGGTCTTATATGAGCACCTCCCCAGGATGCAGGCAGACCAAACGAATTCTTCCCGACGTCTCTAGGAGGTCTGCGGCCTTTCTGCTGTCCCTCAGCAGTAAAAACTGCAGGTTTTTGCAAAGCACTTAAATGTGCTGGGCATAAGTGACACAACATCCTGTGATGCTTGCTGTGAAAATGGTGACGACACAGCGGAGCACGATCTCTATGAAAGGCCGGATTAAGCTCGCATCAGGCTGCAGGTACCCGGCGCTGACGTGGTGGGTGCTGATACTGTAGGCACTTTACCATTGAAGCGCTTACTCATCTTTTTTCGTAAGACTGAAAGATTTCATTTAAAAGGAACTTGCCAAGAGTACGATGGACTAGTTCTTTGTCTGAGTACTCTATTTACCGCATAGAAAAAAAAATATCAAAAAAGGTCTTTTCATTGCCGAATAGATCCATGGGACCCATTTGAAAGGCAAGTCCCATGTTTTCCCAGTTTGAACATCCAAAAACTGGCAGTTGTTGAGCCCTTTTCATCTTCTTAGCAGTGGTGGACTTGACTTCTTTTGGCTTTACCTAAGTCACCGACGTAAGATCCATCCTAGTTTGTTCCTAGCTTTGGAGTAGATAGTAGTTACATGTCGCAAAGACACTTCTACCTTCAGATAGAAAAGCCACATTCAAGTGTCCGAATTGAACAATGCGCTGGCTACTTCAGACATTTAACAAACAGTTCCTCAGAAGCGGCTTATAATCATCTCCATCTCAAGCGGATATTACAAAATTCAAACTTTTGAAAAGCGGCGAATTTCTCCACATCAAACAAAAGACAGAGAGATTAAAGAAATAAAAACGGGGCAAAACGTTTGTAAAAAAAAATTCATGTCACTGCCATACGGCCCACAAATTCAACTGAAACGTGCTATTAACGCCCGTACACCGCTTATGGCCTCTATCCCAGCACAAAGGCACTCATTATTCCACTTTGTTTTGTTGATCAATTTTTTTTTCATTTTGAATGGTTTGGTGACCTATTTGGCTAAACTTAGAACACGAGTTGGCAGAGCAGTTCAGCCTTCACCTTTGCTGGGTGCTGGGCCACAGAGACATTCCAGGAAACTGTAGGGAGGATGAATTCGCCAAAATTGGAACTACGCAACCTATTCTACCGGTAGAGGGTAGCATAGGTATAACAATCGCTATGTAAAAGAACAGACCTTATGTGGACTGTTGGATCAATATGTCTAGCGACCAAACGTATCCTGCCAAAGCTGGATCTGAATCGCTCTAAGAGTTGAATCGTTCTAAATAGGAAATTCAGCGCCATCATAGGTGTCATCACTGGACGCTGCCTCATAGGCAAGCACACAAGAAGGCTTGGCGCCTTTACAAACGATTTCTGCAGAAGATGCATGGACGAGGAAGAGGAGGAGACAATCCTTCACCTACTCTGTACATTTCCAGCTCTCTCTCAGAGAAGAAAACTTCACTTTCTTCTACAACGACCTAAACGATCTAAAAAATATAGACGTTAACAATCTCCTACGCTTCATCGTAAGCTCAAACTGGTTCCATTAGTAAGAGGATCATAGATCCACGTGGCATCACAATGGGCCAATAGGCCTAAGTGGGTTGGTATTTCCAACAGCCACTCTCACCTTACCTACCTACCTACTTGGATGCCTACATAAAATTTATTTACTCTAGCAATTAACAGTTAAATGAATTAATACGTACTTAACTACCTGGAAATTATGCATGTTCTGCAGTTGAAGTTCGTTGGCATGAACTAGTGAATTATTGCAATAATAATGGTGCGTCGGCATTAAATGTTTATTGACCCACAGTGAGTGATATAATTTTTCAAACACAACAACAACGAAAAAGCACTGTAACGCTGATCGACTGCAATCGCAACAAACTGGCAAGGATATTCCCGATCGCGTATCCCTCAACTTCTCAACAGGACCTACGTAACCAACATCAAGTCGGCAGTCAGCACACCTTAAGAATGGAACCTTAGCGCCATTTACCCAATACCTTTCTTAACTGCGCCAATAATAAAGGCATCAGCCTCCTTAACATCGCCCTCTTGTATGAGCGCCTGATGGCATTTATCAACGATCTGATTGGTCTCTATCAGTACGGTTTTAGCCTGACACAATCGACCAATCGCTGCAGATCCTTGAAGAAATCCAAGAAGTCCACGTCGATATTTACCATCTTTTCATCATTAAGACCGCATATACAGAGCCATGTCTAATCCTAATTAGATTTAACGACGAACTCTGCGAGATTTACAGTGATATTGATCTGATCAGTAAACTGCACATTAATCGCCCAAAATGGCTAGGACATGTAGAGAAAATGAACAGCAAAGCTCCAACCCAAAGAGTCTTCGATTCCAGCCTGAAGGGCAACGCAGTATAGTAAGACCTCGGATAAACTAGCAGCCACAAGTGGAATGGAACCTTGACCAACTCGCTTAGATTGATCACATTGCGATCGACGCCGGGCACTACTCCAGCTTTCAATCTGGATCCCTAACATATTGTATCCAGGCTACAAATACGGATACAGAGATAATAGAGTCGCGTTTCGTTCGAGCTCTCTCATAATCCTAGCCCCAATACACAAACCGTAAAACACGAGGGGAAATGTTGTCAATGAGGCGTTAGAAAAGCTGTATCAGATGTTTTAAAGCGCTGCCACTAGGAAACCTCTGGTTGACAATGAATGATAGCAGGTAGATGCAGCCAAACAAGAAGCACCTAAAGCTGCACTGCTTCAAAGGACGAGAACTGCTCGTGAGTGAACTCTACGAGCAGAAAAGAAGTAAAAGCCACTGAAGCGCACCATTCAGGAATTAGAGAGATATTACCGCTGGAATGATGTTTAAAAGTTTTACCAGAAAATGTAACGAACATGCCAGGCTACAAAACCTGCAAAGATGAACATGGACAACTATCAGTAGAGTTGCAGTCGGTGCTGAGAAGACGGCGAGACTACTTCTGCAAACTGTGCGAAGGCGATGATGGACAAAATACCGCTGTCAGGCAGAATAAACCGTTCAGTCTGGACGAAGATGACATAGAATTTCGCCCCCGTGACCTAGACGAAGTTAAAATGCCAATATTGAAGCTATGGCCTAACAAAGGAAAAGGAGACCCAGACTCCCCATCAGCATACAGGCCCTTATGTACGCTGGACACTGCGGGAAAACTGATGGAAAAGCTGCTCAAATCACGGCTCACAGATGCAGTACAAAGAGTGGGAGACTTGGCAGGAAGGCAGTACGGGTTCAAGAAAGGACGCTCCAGGGTTGGAGCTATTGAATAAGTGGTGAAGTCTGTTTAAACCGCCCAACAAGGAAGCTACCGCTCTAAGAAGATCGTTTTGCTGGCAACCCTGGACGTAGGAAATGCATTCAACTCAGCCAGGTGGAGTGATACACTAAATGCGCTAGAAAATAGATTCAACATCCCAGCCTATCTATTGCACATGATGAAGGACTATCTCAGGGATCGGGAGCTGATCTACGAGACCACAGAAGGCCTACGAAGGAGAAAGTAACATCTGGAGCAGCACAGGGATCAATCTTGGGACCAGACCTCTGGAACATCTCTTATCATGATATACTGCGGACGGAGATGCCCGAAGACACCTTTCTCGTTGGGTACGCAGATGACATCGCGGAAGTGATAACGGCAAGAGACACTGAAAACGCTCAAAGAAAGTTGAACCAAATCATGCGGCGAACTACCTTCTGCATGGATGAGATAGTAAACTGAGATAGTCCTTCTGACGAAGAAGAAAATCCCGACACAAATAGACTTCCAAATTGGCTCTGAAGTCATTAAGAGCAAGGACGCCGTGAGGTATTTGGGATTGAGGTTTGACACAAAACTAACTATCTGGCAATAGATAAAGTACGCAGCGAAAAGAGCCTCTAGAGTTACAACATCACTCAGTAGATTAATGACGAACATAGGTGGTCCAACGCCAAGTAAGCGCAGGCTATTAATGTCGACAACGCATGCCATTCTCTTATATGGAAGTGAGATCTGGGCAGACGCGCTTCGACAAGAAAAGTACCGGAAGCAGATGGCGGCAGTGCAAAGACGTGGAGCTCTACGCGTGGCTAGCTCTTACCGAATAGTGTCGGAACCAGCCGTCCTTGTATAGCAGGAGTGACTCCCATCGATCTCCTAGCGGCACAAAGGAAGTACATCCACGAAAACACGGCGGAAATCGGATTGGAAGCGGCAATCAACCAAGCAGAGTAGCAAACTATACGGAAGTGGCAAGAGCGCTGGATCTCGGAAAGCATAGGAAGGTGGACAGCGAGGCTGATAAGAAATGTGGCTGAGTGGAAAGACCGGAAACACGGGGAGGTCAACTACTTCGTCACCCAGTTCCTCAACGGACACGGAAATTTCAAAACCTTTTTACATAGGATCGGCAAAACGGATAGCCCAGCCTGCCAGTACGGCGACTCCCCAGCAGACGGCGTACATCACACATTTTTTGCCTGCAGAAGATGGGAAACCCAACGCACAGCATTGGTGCCTTCAACCCAGAAAACAGAGTGGATAAAATGCTGATTAGTGACCTGAACTGGGAAAGAATTTGCCAGTTTGTGGAAGATATTCTCAGAAGAAAGAAAAGAGAAGAAGAACAATGCCGGGAAAGCACGTAAACTCGAAAGGGTGTAGGATCACAGCCCCTTGAAGTAATGCGAATAGCGGTCCCAGAGAGTGGTGTCAGAAACCACAGGGTTGGGAGGAGTTTTAGTCCGTATGATCCGAAAGCATGCGGAGAGCTGGACACACGGGGATGGTCAACGCCAACAGACCAATATAGTGCGTTAGGCATTTCTCCTCCCCCCAAAAGGAAAATAAAAATGGCCTACCAAAATTGCTGGCGCAAACTGACGATTTGCTGTTTTATTTTAAGCAGTTGCAGGTAAACTGGTTAGAAACATACACTAGCTCATCTGTAGGATATAGTCAGAGGAAATCATGTCCAGTGAAAGAAATCTCAGCATCGTTTGTCAGATGCACAAGGTAGGAAACCTTTTCGACTGAACGAACTATAAAGGAAGAACTCTCCGGAACATCGCCTATAAGATCTTTTTGTGTTATTACGTGAGCAACTAAAAGTGTTCATGAACAATCTGGTTGATCCATAATAGTCCGGTTTCAGGCCAGGAAGATTCACCATCATTCAAATATTCACACTACATCAGATCGTTCATCATCTACATGGACGAGCCCCACAAGGCTATGTCTAATTTTGAAGTCCCTACCAGATTCGTAGGGTTGGGAAGGCGGACTATAGAGAATTACTCTCTGCCCCATCAAGGTCGGTAGTGAATTAACCAACACCTCCAATGTCAAGAAAGGTTTTCAACAAGGTGACGCGGTTTCATGTGACTTCCTAAACATAGCCCTGAAAAGAAACACTGGCCAACAAAAGAGGCATGATCTTTTGTAAGTCCGCACAATTACTTGCGTGCGCGGAATAAATTGATGGGAGTAGATGAACACTGCAATCCCTCAATGAAGCTTTTGTGAGTATTGGGGCGGAAGCTGCCAAAATGGGTCTGACAGAGAGGACGTCATCATATAACTTCGAGGCAGTTAAGAACTTCATCTACCTTGGGTCCGCAGTTACAAGCAGAAACGACGTCAGCGCAGAAATCAGACGCAGAATTGCTCATGCCAATCGGTGTTTTCTGGGCTCAGGAGGCAACCCCAAGTTCACGAATATAGGTAATTACATGACCCGAGGAATCATGTCCAACAAATGATTATACCTCCCGGTAGTTTCTGCAGAAGCTTCTGTGCAGAGTCTACTTCCGAGATCTAAAGCTAAATGAGCTCTATGGTTCCAGAAGTAGCTAGAGATCTTTCTCCCAGTAGTATCGTGTATAGGTAGATCTACAACTGACCTTTCCCACAGTTTAGTCGAGACATGACGCAACCTTGTGAGCAAGGTTTGACCGCAGATTGCACCCGAAACCAAAATTCAGTTCACTGGTATCGCCTTAATCCACAAGTCAACTGATTCATCTACGTGTTGTCGAGTATCATATCCCGTCAGTAGCTGCATTGTCGAAAGCCCTATCGGTGTAGATGAAAATTCCCAGCCTTCTTATCGAATTTACTTTCGATTCCCTGTTCGTCAGCAGGAATGGAATCAGGCGAATATGTCAAACTCTTAGCGAATGAGTAGTCATTCCTGCTCTGTTCAGAGTTGGCAGGAGCAGATCTACTTATATCTTTTGGCGCATAGTTGCAAATAAACTCGTTCTACCACTTCCAGGTGCTTTGAAGCCATCAGAAGATGAAGCAAACTCATTCGTCACCACAACTAATGCCAGTTAAAAGGTACATGGGTTGTATACCTGGGGCACTTACAATTCCGGTGGTAGAAGCTGGCTTTGAACGTCTGATATGGGTACGTGGGAAGTAAACTTCAAGCATGAGACTAAGAATCGTCCAGTCTGACAAATTTGCTTCTTTTGAAGGCTTTAACCACTTCTCTATGTGCTTTTTGGTTTGATCGGTAAAGAATCCCGTCATCTGCCAAGTAAGTCTCCAGTAACCTGTTAGAAGCGTTCTGGCTTTCTACGTAATCAGCGATTCGGAGTAGTTCTTTACGTCAGAATACGTCAAACATTTGGTCATGTTCCCTCTACCTGTTGTCTTGTTCTGCTCCTTCAAAATGTGCTCAAGTGGTTTTCTTGGATTTCTCCCCTTCAGCAAGGTCGAACTACTGCTCTGCAGAACATGCATAAGCACTGACATTGCAGCATATAAGAATACGATTGAAAGAGTTCCTAATTCCCTCATTCAGCAATGCTAAGTATCTGTTACCCATCGCTGGAAAAATGTCTTGTACGACCTTATATTCAAGATGTTTGTGATGACAATCAGAGCATTTCAGTAGCAATTTTAAACTAACTATCTTCCTACCTAAATAGTGTAACCATTTCCTCAACCTAATAAGTTACAAGACCTTGCGAAAGATTAACGCCTTCAGAATCAACGAACCACTATCCGGAAATGACATCTAAATTAGCCATCACAAACGCAGACGTAAACGCACACGCAATCGCAAATCCCACACATCCTTGAGCCAACACCTGTGGTGCTTACCGCATTCACTCGCAATCTCTAACGCTCTACCATACTTTATGACGCAACATCTCGTCTTCAGCAATCAAGAATCCTACGCAACAGACGCCTGTGCATTATACCAAATTGTCGTAACCTTGGGACTGGATATACCACCAAGCATCCGCATTTAAGGAGTCCTCTGTTCCGTGTGATTACCGTCTAACAACTCCATAGACTCACTCCAATAATGGTACGTGGAGCGCTCAATCCAACTTCAGAGTAACTTCCAACTCCCAAGACAAATAATCATAACGAATTACGAGTATTTGCCGCCAAGGTATCTAAATCGTTTTCAATAGTCATCCACGGCCTGCAGAAGATAAATTTACGCTCCACAGCGGATGTCAGACGGAAGGTCTATCTACTGTGGCATCATTAGACGTCTACGTCTGTGGAATTGATTGAGACCCGGGCAAATAGAGGAACTGAACCAGTCACAGATGCGTGTACACCAAAAGGGTGGAATTATCCGTAATCCCTTTGCAGTTTGGTTTTCTCTTCAAAAATCTGTCGAAATTACTCGTTTACTGGTCTGTTCGTCTGCTCATCTAATCGTCTACTCCCATTCGCGTGCGATAATTTGATTTTCATTTCATTTGGTTGCGCATGCGCTATTTACGCGCTTTTATGCTGCCATCTACCGCCGGCTATGTTGCGTTTACAGTCGGCCATATTCGTACAGCTGCACTTAGGGGGTAAATTATGAGCAATTTGAGAAGCGAAATGTTGACATGCTAATGCGTTGGTAGTACTAAACGTTATGTCATGAGCCTGGCATCCATTATCGGCGGATGGACTCGTTAATATGGAGTAAGCGGTCATTACCGCAAAGATGATGAAGTCATACTCGTACACTCAAACTGACCACAAGTCGTTGGGTTAATAGACAAAAAAGTAAAGAGAGCATTAAGTGTTCAATTGTGCGAAGAACTTGAAGATTAGCATTAAGACCTTTGAATGTCTATGCCTACAATGTATACTATTTGGAGGAGGGACCATGCTTATGGATGGCGTAGAAATCTATGGTAGTGTGAGACTCGTGCAAGCTAATACTCACTAAAACCCGTCTCTTTAGTCCACCCTGGAAACCCATTAGCACTACTTCAGGACACAGCCACCGTTCGGTTTTTTAGAGCCCCGTGACAGTAACGAGCAAGCTCGTCTCTCAGTCTAGGAGACACTCCCCGCAAGTACCTGAAAGGGTAACATGGTCTCTTATCGGTGGACTTCTATTTAGACCTCCCACAACGACTTCGCGTTCTGGTGTTTCACTCTGCTGGCAACTCGGAAAAGTCAGCAGAAATATAGAGTAGCAGTTCGACTCCATATTAGCCTACACCTAAGCGCAAAGAGTCGAGTCACGCCGGCCTGCTCACCACCTTTTCCTTTATTACTGACTAGACGTAGGCACCTACTACGGTCCTCCATACATCCTCACAACTCCCTATCACGAGAATGATGTTTTCAGGCATAATAGCCAGGCGCAGCCGGTCCACTATCAAGCTTTCATTGCTGTTGCTAGCAAACAAAAAACGCATGCTCGGCGGTATCATCCGCTCTAAGGCAATAATCGCAATGCTTTTAGGCCATGAACTGCCTGAATCCAGAGGGAAGCTGAGTAAGGTAGTAAATCACCTTACCATGACTTCGCTCCAGCCACCGGATCGATGTGTCCACCTAGCACGGCCTCCTAGTCCTCCTAGTTCTATTCATCCTCTCGCTATCTTGTTTGACTTCCGGGGACAGAAATTTTTTTCTGTGGTTCCGAACCAACATCACGAGATGCACAATTCTCGCAATCATCAGAAAATATGTCGCGATCCAAAAGGACCCGACGCGAGGTAAGATGCTTCGGCAGACCTTGTCTCGATAGCGCATCCGCTCACATCTTAGTGCCAAATAGTAACCTTCTCTTAACCTCTCGCGTTCTTACAGCATTGGGCATCAGCTTAGACAGTGCATGTGGCAGTCACCTTGATAGCTCTGTCATTCGCCCTACCAATGTGCTCTCCAAAGGCAGTTAGTGAGCCGGGCTCGCACGGATTTTTGCGCTCGCGACTTTTACATTGAAGTCCAGCCGAACCATCGTTGCCGGGTGAGAACCACCATCTGGGCTTTTTGGGCCACCAGCTCAAAGCCCGCACCCAGTCCACCACTCTCGCAACCGCCCACCGTATCCTGTGTTCGGCCTCCTCACCAAATCTCACCGTCACGACATCTTCCGCAAAGTCGGTCAACCACAGCAGCATTTATAGGCGCAGGAGCCCGTTGTTCTGAAATCCTCCCTCCCTTCGTCGTGTCATACTGGAGTACTAGATCGTAAAGATAGCTATCCAGTATCTTTGTAAAGTAATCCGGTACACATTGCCGCCCCAAGGCCTCTCGGATAACGGTTCATCTTGCCGAGTTAAATGCGCTCTTAAGGTCGAACGTGAAACGAATGCCGGTACTCCCCATCTCGTGGAGGGCTTGCCAAGCCTGCCTCACTATCCCTAGAACTTCGCCAACTGCCATACTCGTTGAGCTGACTTCCCGTAACCCATACTAATTGTCGGAGAGATTGCAGCACTCTTTTGTGCCGTCTCGTTGCATCTTCTCCAACATACTCGCAGTCACAATGGATATGGATTCAGGATGTTTAGTTTGCTCTTATCCAACAGAACGAGGCGTTGGAGTCTCCAGCGCCCACTAAACATTCCAGCACGTGCATTGAGCATGTACAGGATTACATGCGGTTTCTCCGTAGACACGATTTTAAGGACTTCGTTAGGGCCGGCAAGCCCGATGTTCCTCTCCTCAGTTCTTCGAGTGTAAAAGGAGGGACCTCGTCCGTTATGATGTCCGCAATTCTCTCTTCAGGGTGATCTGCGAAAAGGGTGGAGACCACTTCCTCCATGAAGGATGATTCCATCGGTCCGACCGGACCGAAACCGTGGAGCTAACGGACCACCATTCGATACCCTCGGCGCCTTGTCTATATCGACAATAAGCTCGGGGCAACAGCGCCTTTTTTTCGTTCTGACCACCCTCACCAGGTCTTTCATCGCTTCCTTATACGTCGTCACTGCCAACTCCCCATCCCTATAACTTCTGTGCCTCCAGAAAACTCTTCAAAATCGTTGACAACCTCTGCGCAGGATCGCGATTACCTGGCTTCACCAGTAGCTCGGCAGTTCTCGCCTGAACCTAGATGGCCTACAGGGCATACATTTCCTAACACGGTGTATGGTGTGGCTCACCAGCTGCTCGGCATCCATCGCACTTGATATTGCTGCAGAAGACGGCCCATCAGCCGGAGCTTCACGAAGTTCTTCTCCATTGTGCTACATTCCATCCTTTGGTGCGTGCTCGGACTGCTTCCCTTAGTTCCGCACTGTGCTTGTTCCCTGCCCCGAAGGTAATGAACTGTAGGACTCTCCAGGTGGACACTCACATAGCGCCTGCTGCCAATCCGTCGGAACGGCGCTTTATTACCAGAAGTCAATACCGTGAAATCAAGCCTCGCGAGTATCTCTACCACTGCCCGTCCAATGAGATCAGTTCTAGTTTCCTTCCATGCGGTGGCTTTAGAGTTGAGATCGCCGGTCAACGTCACCTCTCTCCCCCAATTCACTGGCTGCGTCTTCGAAACAGTCAAGTTGGTTCCGGCAGACGCCCATCGTAATATTCAGAGATAGATAGCAACTCACATATGCCACGCTGCCAGCTCTGATCCAAACATATTTCTTTCCAGCTCCGGTTTCGGAAATGGAGAGTTCCCCGGCGTTTCCGACCAGAACGGCCGCTGTGCCGTACTATCACTATACCAGCCATCTCTCGGTCATGTGCAAGCCTATACCTCCCAGGGTTTCCCTGTAGGATTAGCGCCATTTTCGATGGGATGATTGTACACCCACTTGCAGCGCCTTACACCCAACTGATCCTGCAACATGTCGGACACTTAAACGTCGCCTTTGCCGACGTAGTAGTTACTAGCTCCAAATCTGTCAAGCCCCTTGCAGTTGCTTGCAACGTGGGCGAACGCCAGACACATATAGCAGCATCCCACTCTTACTCTGGATCGAATTCTACAATTCACCCAGCCTATTCTTAGGTGATCTTTCTTGTCTAGAGTCTCCGCGGTGGACGCCGGAGCATCCACTAAGCCGACCCCTAACCATGCCGGCGGACAGACTAACAGCCACTTCAGGGGAGGTTCCATCTAGGAAGCAGCTTTTTACTGCTGTTTCCACCTCTTCCTTTGTCACCGTGTACGTGGTATGTTCGGATCTTGAACAGGCCCCGTGCAGCCGGACAATTAGCTGAGGCCCTAGACTGCTATAAAGCAGATATCACCGCCATCCAGGAAGTGCAGTGGGATGGGCCGGGCAAAAGAAAGATTTGGATGCGGATTTGTTGTAAGCGGTAGACTTAGGCAAGAAGTCTTGATCTTTCGACACGTGAGTCACGCCTTATGACAATCCATATCAAAGGCAAATTCGCTAACATCAGCCTTAAATGCGCTTACGCCCCAACAGAGGAAAAGGACGATGCTACAAAAGAAAGTATTACGAGCTCCATGGCAAAACCTACGAGCAATGTCCGATGTTTAACGTTAAGGTACGTCTACGGATATTTCAGGCGCCACAACAAGGGGGAAATACTATGAGGAGATTTAACGTTGAACGATCGCGTATCCCTCAACCCCTCGAGAAGTCCTTTGCAGCCAGCGCTGAAGACCAGTGGCTTAGATGCCGAGAACCCATCAGAAATGCCGCAGCTGACCTGCCGGCTTTCACCTGCCCACCACCACGAAACCCCTGGTTTGACGAAGAGTTCCGGGAAGCACATGCAGCAAAACAACATGCTTACAAAGCTGCGCTGCACAAAAGGGCAAGAACGGCTCGTGAGCTCTACGAACAAAAGAGGAAGGAAGAACATCGGCTTCTCCGGAGAAAAAAGAAAGAGCATGAGAAACGCGCGATCAAGGAAATAAAGACGTGCTTCTCCAGAATAATGTTCGGAAGTTTTACCAAAAGGTAAAAAGAACGTGTCAGGAACAAACTGAAACCTGTAGAGATGAACAAGGAAACCTTGTAGTAGATCACAGTCGGTGCTGAGGGTATGGAAAAATCCATTTCTGCAGAGTCCTAAACGAGGAGGCGGAGCAAACCATTCAATATTGACGATGCAAGTCAAGGATTCTGTCCACCCGACCAAAATGAAGTGAGGATAGCAATATCTAATCTGAAGTCGAATAAGGCTGCCGGGCCGCACGGCCTACCCGCAAACTATTTAATGCAGCAGGATATGACCTGGTAGAGAGCATACACAAACTTAGTTCCAAGATTTGGTCGGATGAATGGAACCTCAGCATCCATCGTTTGCCCGGTTCACATGAAAGGAGACCCTCTAAACTGTGCCAACTACAGAGTTATCAGTCTCAACCATTTGTCAACGATCTGACTGGACCCTATCAGTGCGGTTTCAGGCCTGGTAAGTCCACAATTGACCAAATATTCACACTATGGCAGATACTGGAGAAAACCCTAGAAGTTCAGATCGATACTCACCACCTTTTTATCGATTTTAAAGCCGCATATGACAGCATCTACAGAGCCATGTTCAGTCTCGGCATCCCTGCCAAATTCCTCCACTTGTACAGGGTGACGATGGAGCAAGGTCGCTGCTGCATCAAGGTCGGTAACAGCCTAACCGAGACCGAGATGTCAAAAAAGGATTTAGCCAAGGCGACGCGCTGTCATGTGACTTCTTCAACATCATACTTGAACGTCTGTTCAATTGCTTGCATACGCGGATATATTGGTAGAATGCAGCAAGCCGTCGTTGTTGCGTTTGCGTGTATAGGAGCAGAAGCGACAAAAATAGGTCGAGCGGTAAACGAGGGCAAAACAAAGTATATGCTGTCAACGAGAAGGGACACCCAACATGGGACTTTGTCTACCTCGGCTCTGCTATCTCATCTGAAAACGCCATCCCTTCAGAAATCAAACGGAGAATAACGGCTGCCAATCGCTGTTTCTTTGGGCTGAGAACGCAACTGTGTAGTAAGGCCCTCTCCCGGACAAACAAGGAAACTCTATATAAGACCCTTGTAATCCCAGTCCTGCTCTATGGTTTCGAAGCAAGGACCCTTTCTAAAGTGGATGAAGATATCCTTGGTCGTTTTGAGAGAAAAATTCTGCGTAAGATATTTTGTCCCGTATGCGTTGACCGGTTCTGGAGAAGATTCAACGATGAACTCTACGAGCTGTACAGCGACATGGACCTGGTCAAATAACTGCACATTGGGCGTGTGATATGGCTGGGACATGTAGAGCGATTGAACACCAATGCTCCAGCCCGCAGAATCTGCGACCCTAATCCGGAGGAACAACGCATTAGAGTAAGGCCTCGTCTTAGGTGGCGCGCGCTGGTGGAAGCCAAAGACTGTGCTAATGGAGAGGCTTATTGGTTGCGGCCCAGGTCCACTTCCGACTGTAACGTCCCCTAAATAAGTAAGTAAGTTGTTCAAAAGTATGCCATCATTTTGAATTTCTCATAGATCGCGAAATACTGCTAAACGCATGTTAAAGCCGAACTTACGATTTGCAGGGATAGCCAAGTCTTAATTGTAAGCAACATACTTCTGTCCAAAATCTTCGGAGTTTTCGTACCACCTAAGGGTCCGCTTGTATTCAAAAATGTCATTCATCTGTGTCTAGAGTTATCTAAACGACATACGACATCGTACTTTTGCTCGTCTTACCTCTTTCAAAAATGAATGCATGGCCCAAAAGCATTGACTTAAACTTGCATTTCTCCTTATTTCACCTCTTTGACAAAGTTGACGTTATCGTGGTGAAATTTATTCAATTTGATTTGACACTTAGCACTCAGTATGACAGTGGCCGAAGCAAACTTCCCTCGAAAAAGTTCATAAATCCTTTCTCCCAGTGTTTGCCGCCACTCAAAAATGTGTCCAAAACTGGTTGTGGAATCAGAAACAGGAAGCGAAAAACCAGTTAAATTCATTACGAAGGAAATTGCTTCCGCGCCACATATTCGTATTCCTACAAATGCTGACCCCTGGTGCCACTTACAATTCATCAATTTATTAGCATGGCTTCGCGGATAAATATTTTCCAATTATCAAATCGTCAGAAAACAGCGGTGGGTCGTGCTCTTAAGCCCTCGCCACATCGCCACTTCATCACTACTTCGCCACATGTACGAGTACTACCATCAGACTCGTGTTTTGGTTTTGGAGTTCCGAATATATCGTTGGGAGTTGGAATCATGCCACAACTAAGGCGAGGACAAAATAGATCTATGGCATTACATCGAAAACTGACCACCAAGCACCGGTAAGAGCTCCGGCTTTGGTCATAGCTCCAGTGCTAGTTCTGGAACGTGCACTAGTACCACCAGCACATGGTGCAGTCTGGAACATCGTCACCGCATCGTTGGAGCGCGAAATGACAAATGCTCATGTGTGATAGGGAAATGGTTTTGTGATGATGATGACGATGATGATGATGATGCTCCTTTGCGCGCACCCCAAAGCGAAATTGGTGCAATTAATTACGAAGCCGTTATGGGGAAGACCCCTTAGCGTTGTGCTGTGATCCGTACCCAAAATTTATTTCCTCCTTTGACAGCTCCGAACAGCTGGCCGGCTAGTTGTCTGTCCTGTCTTGGAGCCTTAAATTCTCAGTGAAGTGTGCCATATTTGGTTTGGTGGCGCAGTTACGGTGCGAGTTCAGTGCCTAGAGCACCGTATGGGCCTATTAATTTATGCAGGCATCATGTCGAGGTTTAGGTAAATGCACTTGGCACTGGAATGTGGCGTGGAAATATTGAACATACCCCGACGAGTATGTTTTCCTAAGATGGTCACCGACATTGCCATGGTGTGGTGGTGGCTGTAGTGTAGTCGGGCGCATGGGAGTGTGAATCAATAGGTCAGTGGGTAAATGTAAAAATTCGCATAAATCTTTGGGCAGTAGAGGACATGGTGGTCGATAGGTTAATGGGAAGACCTATCATCGCTGTCAAAGATATTGATGAATAACTTTGTTTAAGGGTTTAAGAGTAAAACGTCAGTAGCTTTGCTACGAGTATCTTTTATAACGGGTGGCCAGATAGCAAAGATAGTTTTCCAATTGTTATGCTTCAGCAGCTGTCAAAGTTACTAATGACATCCAGCTGTCAAAATATTCAGTAAGGCTTGCCATTTCATCATGCATCGTTTTACGCTTGTTGAGCGTTCGGAAATTATTAAAAAATATCGAAATTCCTGGTCAGTTGTAAATACGCAACGTGAATTTCGACGTGATGTCAGTCGTCATCATAGCTCTTCAGTGTGTAGGCAATTCGTCGCACGGTGGAAAAGTTTGAGCATGAGTACACTTTTTTGGATCTTAAGCCACCAACTGCACAGAGATTGGTGCGAAATGAAGAAAACATAGCTGCCGTAGCGGCCATTGTCGAGAAGACCCAAAAATGTCGATTCGGCGCCGATCAGCTGAATTGGGCATCGCCAGAGAGTCAATGCGAACGAGTTAGCTAATTGGGCGCTGGAAATGTTTACCGGAGATCCGGATTTTGGCCAACAAATCATCTTCACGGACGAGGCCCATTTTTGGCACAGCGGCTATATCAACCACCGGAGTTGCCCTTATTGGAGCGAACAAAATCTATAGGCATTCGGCCAAGCGTCAATGCATCCACAAAGATGGTGCGGTGCGGTGCGGTTTGTTGCATGGCGGCATCATCGGAGCTTATTGCTTTCGAAATGAGGAAGGAGACACCGTTACCGTCAATTGGCTCAGGTATAGAGCGATGTTCACCGACTTTCTGTGGTCAGAGCTCGACAAAATCGATATATCCGAGCTGTGGTTCCAACAAGACGGCGCTACATGACATACAAGTGACGTAACGCTCGAAGTTGTGAAGGGAAAATTTGCCAATTGGGCCATCTCACGCGAGCGTTCAACAACTGGCCCTCGCTATCATGCGATTATTTTCTCTGGCGCTACGTCAACTCCTTAGTCTACACTAACAAGCCAACCACTTTGGACGAGCTCGAGGCCAACATTCGGCATGCTATTTATTGCCGCACAATTGGACCGACCGTTTGAAGCACTACCAGCGAGCCTGAGGCGGCCATTTGAATGATGTGCTATTCTACACAAATAGCGTGAATGTAGCTTCAAAATAAAGCCAGAACCAATTTTGTATCTCACACCGTTGTTGTTTTATTTAAATTTTTTTCCTAGCGTTTTTATCTGCTTTTTGATTTTTCTGTTTTTGACAGCTTAATCGTGACTCGTGACATGTGTCAAAGTCTAACATGTTCAATTAGCATTGCCACTATTTTTATTTTATAATTAGAGGGCGCTCAAGTGACTTGTGTACCCTTAAAATGTATAGGTACACAGCGCGGGCGAAGGAAATTTAGGGAAGAGGAAAAGAGAGGTACCGATGTACATTGGTCTTAAATGTTTGTAAGTTATAACGACCAGGAAACACAGAGAACGGCAGGGCATTCCATAAGCGAGTTGTACGGCTTAGGAATGAACCACGATATTTTAGAGCACGTCCGAAAATGGGCTTGAGGGCATACTGATGAGCATTCATAGCGAGACGGGTGTTACGGTTGAAAGTTTGAATGAGCGGAATGCTACTGGCGATTTCTATGGAGCACTGGTGGTGGCAATAGCTACAAAACAAAGTGAGACAGGAGAGATTACGTCGGTGTTCGAGGGTGTCAATTGACTTCCTGATATTAGTATCACCGAAGAGTTTTATCGCACGGTTTTGAATTCTGTCTAGCAGGTTCATAGATGTTTTAGGATGAGGGCATTGCACCCCAATTTTGTGCGGATGAATGTCTTATATTTTGAGGCCAGATCAGAGGACGTGGAATATTTCTTAAATCGCTTGAGGAAACCAAGACATTTCACAGCATTTTTGCCGACATCGAATATGTGGTCATTCCAACGTAAGTTGTCACTGACACACATACCGAGGATGGAAAGTTTCTTGGTTTTGACGATGCAAGTGACATTCATGGACAATGGCTGGGTGTTTAAATTTCGCTTTAAAGACAGCAGACAGCATTGTGTTTTGGAAGCATTAAATTCCACTGTGTTGATAGTTCCCCAATTGGTTATGCTGTTACTATTGGAATTTAATGGGCTTAACATACGCTGCCGTTCCCGTTCTTCAGCCAAAGAGCAGGGACGTGAGTCCGGGAATGGATATGAAAAACAGAGAGTACTGTCGTCAGCAAAGGAATATTTTGGATTAGAAGTAGCAGACAAGAGATCATTGATGAAAATTAAAAAGAGTGTCGGAGACAGAACGGAGCCCTGGGGCACACCAGCACTTTTTTTGTGAATGTCAGACTTGATATTGAAGACAACTTGGATTGAACATTTCGAAAGATAATTTCTAATCCATTGAAGAACAAAGTCGAATGTCTTAGAAATATCATGTGCAACTATCCTGCTTTCTCCACATTGATGTACGCTTTGGTTCCACTTTTCGGTGAGACATGCCATCAAATCACCAGTGGTCCTGTTGCTATGAAAACCGTGATGCCGGTCATTAAGAAGTTTTCGTGTTTCGAGATATTTCATGAGCTGACGGTTTATCAACGTTTCCATGACCTTGGAAAGAAGAGACGTAAGTGCAATGGGCCTGTAGGAGGACAGACAGGAAGATTCGCCTTTTTTAGGGACGGGCTAGACAAATGCTGTTTTCCATCTGCTCGCAGTGAGTCCTAAGAGTAGGATTGATGAGAAAGCTTACGAAGTGGTTTTGCCAGCGTGGAAGAACACCTCTTCAGAAGGAGGGGACATATACCATCTGGACCAGCAGATTTGTTAATGTTAAGTTCTTTAAGAACTCTTGTTACCACATGAGGAGTACGAAAGTGGATTTGTCCTATTGAAGATTTGACGCACTCAAGTGTAGGTGGAGACAAAACACAATCTGGGAGTGTTGAGCTGGCCGCAAGGTGTGCCGCAAGCAGATTGGCCTTGTCCAAAGAGCTGACAGCTGGAATATCATTCCCACGCTGGAGGATGAGGCAGAATTTCTAATATTTTTGACGAACGACCAAAAATGTTTACTACCTTTGGGACATTGCAGTATTTTTTGCCTCAGGTTTTGGTCGTATTGGAATTTCACACGTTTAAGAAAGACGTTGCAGTCATTTTTGGGTCATTTAAACTTATTTCGGGTTTCCTCTGTCGGGTTGGTCTTTCTCGAATCCTGACAGCCTCTTTACAGGACGAGTCGTACCATGCCCTTTCTTTTGGTTTGATGCTCGTCATCCGATGAGGGATAAAGGAACTCATTCCAAAGAGAATAGTGTCTGCGATCATATCAGCAGCCGCAGCCACATTGAACGTTTAGTACACTTATTGGTTTTGTAATATTATCATATCAGTTAGCCAGAAGGGAAGTGAATATTGTGGCTATACGCGAGTCGGAAAGTTGCAATCAATCGACTTCAAGCCATTCTCAATCTGAGCAATTATCGAACGCCGTTGTGGCGTATTTTGCGAAAAAACTTGGCCATACGCCCGTATAAGATCTTGCTAAGGGAGTAAAGTCACCGTCGTGCACGGTGAACTTTCATTGGTTGGGTCCTACTGAAAACGGAAGAAGATCCGGATTTTCACCGAAATCATCCTCAGAGGCACGTTAACGAGCAAAATTGCAGCATTTGGTTAACTAAACATCAGGGGTGTTCCAATAGCAGCCATTGTATACGAAAAAAATTGGATATTTGACGTGGTTTTCATTTCGGAAATATGATGACGCACTTCTTCCGAGATGATACCAGCGAGTTGATTAAAATCAAAGATGACTGCTATCGCTCCATGTTAACCAATTCTTTTCTTCGGGACAAATTGAACCTAGGAGTCCTGGAACAGGGCGGTGTAATGTGCGGATTGACTCTGTTCTACGGTAAGTATCGAACCAAACACTCGACCGGAAATTGCTAAGACATCGTCCGAAAAAATCATGATCGGGAAACTACGGACTGTTCAGAACATGGATTGGACCAGTAGCGCAACAATCAAGTTCGTAATGTAGTGCTTGCTTTATCTCCTCGAGGTGGTCCCCGGACAAATCCTTATACAGGTAGGCCAAAATTTGTAAGTGCGAGGTTGTCTAAGGTATTATGCTTAGACTAGGTAACCCGGGCCAGCAATCCGCATTACCGAAGCCAGCCCGCTACGGAAACGGACTTAATGCCTCGGATAAGGACTGATAACGCGTTGACGACCTTTGGCTATCGTACCCGGACTAAGATTGGTTTCTGGAATGTGAAGACGCTCCTTGACTCTCAGAGTGAAGTACCTCAGAACGCCAGATTCCTTCAATTAGAGCATGAGTTTATGCGATATAAGCTGGACATATTGGGAGTAAGCGAGAGAAGGTGGTTAGATCCGGGTGAGTACCAAGACCAACCGGAAGCCCCCGTGGATATGGAGTTGGACTGCTGTAAATACCTACAGCACGCAGACGTCTAATATCCTGGCAGCCGCACGGTGATAGGATTTTAACGGCCAAATTCCGGACGAGAATACATCGCGTCACCATTATACAGTGTTACGCCCCCACGGATGGTTCGTCTAAGGAAGAAAAGGAGAATTTCTACAAACAGTTGGGAACTGTTTATAATGCAACACCAAATGGCGACATTGTCATTGTTATGGGAGACAACGAAGGGCTCAAACATGTTATGGGACGGCACGGATTAGGCAACCGCAATGACAACGGCGAAAAATTTGTTGACTTTTCCAAAGCAAATCGTCTTGTCATAGGTGGCACCATGTTTGAGCACAAGGCCTGCCACAAAATCAGTTTGGTGTCAATTGACAGCAACCTCCAACCAAATTGACCATTTTGCCATAAGTCGCCGTTTTAGAAGTGCTCTTCTAGATGTCCGAACCAGACGACGAGCGGACATGGAGTTCGTACGAGATCACCATCTTATGATAGCTACTGTCCAATTACGCACTGCTGCCGTTCGAAGATCTAACGACACAAGAATACCTAGGTTCAACGTAGACCGACTAAGAGTTCCCACAGTGCGCCAAGAACTAAAGGACCATCTCTGACGAGGAGTGGAAACAATCAGAAGCTCACTGCCCGGCACCATCCAAGACCATTGGTGTGATGTGAAAGGTGCTAAAAGGATTGTCGATTGATCGCAGGGAAGCCATAGGGCGTGGCTTTCCGATGATACCAGGAGAAGGATCAACGAACGAAAAGAACTAAGAGCTGGAATTGCAGCAGCTCCAGCAGCAGGGAGGATCGAGCTAGATTCCCTATATCGTGCAGCGTAGCGTGAGAAGTGACAAGTGCAATTACATCAATGCGCTGGCCACGCAAGCAGAAGAAGCAGCAGCGAGGTGCGACAACAGAACCGTTTATAGAATCACCAAAGAACTTATAGGTGGCCGAAGCTCTACTCAACACCCAGTGAAAGGCTTAGACGGTTCGGGTTCGTTGCTAATATCGGATGAGGATCAACCGAAGAGATGGAATGAGCATTTTGCTTCGGTTCTAAACTGAGTATTCGCCAGCAAGTCAGACTGAAGTGTCCGTAGAAAGAAATTCCCGAATTCGCACCACAACCCCCAGTAAGGAAGAGATTATTGCAGCGATCAAAGCACTGAAAACGAATAAGGGGGTAGGACAGCGGAGCTGCTTCTAGCTGTTTCTAGTTCCAGATGAGTGGAAGAAGGGAATGATCGTCAAGCTCCCTAAAGCAGGCAATCTAATGCAGTGCGAAAACTGCAGAGGCATCTGCGTGCTGCCTACTGTGGCCAAGATAATAGCTAAATCATCCTGGAGCGAATCAAAGAACACCTCGAAGACACACTCGACGCCGAACAAGCAGGTCTCCGCTCTGGATCCTCCTGTATCGACCACGTCAACACCTTGCGGATCAACATCGAGCAGTGTGTTGAGTACCGGTCACCACTTCACCCGCTGTTCATCGATTTTGAAAAGGCGTATCATAGTGTCAATCGGGAATTTATCTGGCGTGCCTTGCGCAGGAGAGGCATTCCTAATAAATTAATAGCAATTATCAAGCCTACATACGAGTATGATGGGTCCACATGTCACGTCTTACACAGAGGAAGACTGTCTGAGGAATTCTAAGTCCAAAGCGGGGTTAGGCAAGGCTGCATACTTTCACCAATGCTGTTTCTATTGGTGATTAGTGATGTGCTGAATGCGGCCTTGTTAACAGGAAGTGGAGGTATTCGATGGACTCTTACATCTGAACTCAAACACCTCGACTACGCCGACGATGTATGCCTTCTGTCTCACAGAATAGTGGACCTTCACCAAATGACAACAAATGTGGAGAGGGAAGCTGACGTCGTTGGGCTGAGAATTAAGTCGGCAAAAGCAAAAATGATCAGCCTAAGACCAAACTCATCAACACCCAATACCTTGGCAGTATTGTTTCAACCGATGGCGGAACCGAACTCGATATAGCCAACCGCATAGCCAAAGCAAAATCTACGCTTGGGGTGCTATCCATAGTTTGGCGAAGTAATGCAATTAGGCTCAACACCAAGCTACGACTGTTCCGTTCCAACGTTGAATCCGTGCTACTATATGGATTTGGTACCTAGAGAGTGACCAACGTTTGTCAATAGGTGCCTACGCTACATCTCAAGGATATTCTGGCCAAGCCGTATCTCAAACGAAGAGCTTTATCAGAGAACGGACCATGACGCAACCATACGACGACGAAAGTGGCAGTGGATTGATCACACTCTTCGAAAGGGTGACAAGTCCATAGCTAACCAAGCGATGCAATGGAACCCGCTTACTTAGGACGGCAGGATGCGCGGCGGTCCTAGGAGTGCGTGGCACAGAACAGTTCAGAACGAAGCACTGCAACTGGGAAAAAGTCGGAGAGAGCTGAGGCACATTTCCAGAAACCGCACTCGATGGCGCGTAGGCATAGTAGAGGCCCTAGGACCCACAAGGGGATACAGGAACGAATGAATAATGATCGCATCCACTCATGTGAATGCGGTTTCATTGAAACCTTAAGCACACGTCTATTTATTTAAGAAAAAAAGTATGACGTATCTAAAGCAATACCCAAATAGAAAACGCTCTAGATAATCTCACTGCCTCTCAGGAGTAAGACGTCTGTAGCAAGCACCTTTAGGCGCATGAATAGAACAAGACTTTGGCACATAGACAAGGCGGCTAACAATGCATCAAGGAACTCTATCTAGAGACGTACGAAGACTCGCATAATTACTTAATTTTATCCTTTCAGCACTTGTTTGCAAGTGTGTCATACCCTCCAGACCCAGACAATGAAGACACCAACGGCTATCTAGTGCATGTCTAGTCCGATTAAATGTTTCAATTACTGGGATCTCAAAAGCTTACCACAAGCCAAACTATGGACTTAACAAAACCGTCTAACGAGATGTGTCTGTTGAAATTGTAATAAGCTGTCATGTCTTCAAAGATCTTCATTCGCTCCGTAGTTAAAAGATGCAAAGTGAACAAATCCGTTGCGTGCAAAGTTATAAAATCAAGATCAATCTGAACAACATGCCATCAGCTGCAGGACATTTCGAATATCTTTATCCTCGTACACCCTTAAAACGATTCACCAAACCCTTCATTACGTACACCGTTATGACATTTATGTACAACAAGGCTCTGGCGAGCCTTAACCACCTATCAATTAAAATTACAAAAATTGTTGATGTTGCATCTTACATGAAAGGAGGATACCACGACGAAAATTGTTGCATTGTGCAGTTCGTCTGTTGCTTGGGGATCACAACATGTCTGCTAATTCGACAAAATTTCCAAAATGACAATAATTATAGGACTCTGTCCAAGTTCATGGTACTCACTTGATGTTGCATTTAAAAACAGGAATGACTTTGACTTGTTTTTTGTTTTGTAAATTGCTTGTTGCGTGTCTCCAATTATTCGTACAAGAAATCCTGCACCTGTTTCAGATTCTGGATTTCGATGAGCCAGTGTGAGAAGGGCAGGAATGGAAGAACTTGATTCGATTGCTTAGCTCATGTTTGAGATTAAGGAATGGATCTCTTGAACTGATAAGGGCTATTAATTGAGGAATGCTCATGAGCAGTCGCACACTGAAGGGGTAATGAACGTTTTTTTTTTTGAAAAAAAAAGGATTACTAAGAGACGACCACTGGACTGGACCTGTAGTGACGGAATATTGCAATTGATAACTATAGTTATGCATTATGACTGTCAAGGAAAGCGCTGAGCGAGGATGGGATAGATCCTAAAATGTGGTCCTCAGAGGTTTCCGTAACCAGCTAATCGGCGATCTTTTAGCAACAAACGCTTCAGAAGGCGATAAATTTTCGATATGAAATCAGTGCTACGCCAAAAAGGAAGAGCACAAGAATGGAACTTTTACCATACCAAGAGGCGCAAAACAGGATAGATGATGCTCGAGTCACGGGAACACAGTTCGAGGCCTTGCAAATATGTTTCCGAAGTTTAGCTTGCTAGACTTTCATCCAACATTTTGAGGAGAAAGGTGTACGGATTGGACGAGGAGTTGGCACTGATGGTGGAAACAAGATATTGTAGATGGGGGCTGCTAAACTGTAGGGCCAAAGAATGAGGCCAGAATCCCTCAGCGAACATTTCGGCAGACTGTCTTTCGACACTTTGATTTCGGAAAGGCACACAGAGACCTGGAAAGGATCTGGAGAAATATGTATCCGAGATGAAAGTATTTGCTTCCTACTAAAGAATTTCGGATGCAGAATACATGGAAGAACTGTAATACATTCTTATTTATATTCCGCTAAAGTTCGGGTTTTTTTTTTCTATAATCAGTGCGAGCTCAAGGGGTTTTTGTACCCTTAAAATGTTCGTACACAGCGCGGGCGAAGGAAATTTAGGGAGGAAGAAAAGACAGGTACCGATGTACATTGGTCTTAAATGTTTGTAAGTTATAACGACCAGGAAACACAGAGATCGGCAGAGCATTCCATAAGCGAGTTGTACGGCTTAGGAAAGAATCACTATATTTTAAAGTACGTCCGAAAATGGGCTTGAGGGTATACTGATGAGCATTCATAGCGAGACGGGTGTTACGGTTGAAAGTTTGAATGGCCGGAATGCTACTGGCGATTTCAATGGAGCACTGGTGGTGGAAATAGCGATAAAACAAAGTGAGACAGGAGAGATTACGTCGGTGTTCGAGGGTGTTCATTGTTTGAGTGATATTAATATCACCTATGAGTTTTATCGCACGGTTTCGGATCATATCTAGCAGGTGCAGAGATATTTTGGGCGCACCCGACCAGATATGGGCATTGTACTCTAATTTCGGGCGGAAGAACGTCTTATATACTGAGGCCAGATCAGAGGGTTTAGTATTTCTTACATCGCTTGAGGAAACCTAGACATTTCGCAGCATTTTTGACGACATCGAATATGCAGTCATTCCAACGTAAGTTGTCACTGACCCACATACTGAGAATGGAAAGTTTATCGGTTTATCGACGACGACATACGCTGCCGTTCCCGTGCTACAGCCGAAGAGCAGGGGCGCGAATCCGGAAACGAATATGAAAAGCAGAGAGTACTGTCGTCAGCAAAGAAATATTTTGGATTAGAAGTAGCAGACAAGAGATCATTGATGAAAATTAAAAAGAGTGTCGGAGACAGAACGGAGCCCTGGGGCACACCAGCACTTTTTTTGTGAATATCAGACTTGATATTCAAGACAACTTGGATTGAACGTTTCGAAAGATAATTTCTAATCCTTTGAAGAAGAGAGTCATCGATCCCAAAAGCACGCAATTTCGACAAAAGAGCCTGATGCCCAACTCTGTCGAATGCCTTAGAAATATCAAGTGCAACTATCCTGCTTTCGCCAGATTGATGTACGCTTTGGTTCCACTTTTCGGTGAGACCGTGGACCTGTTGCTACGAAAATCATATTGCCGGTCGTTGAGAAGTTTTCGTGTTTCGAGATATTTCAGGAGCTGACGGTTTATCGGCGTTTCCATGACCTTGGAAAGAAGGGACATAAGTGCAATGGGCCTGTAGGAGGACAGAGAGGAAGATTCGCCTTTTTTAGGGACGGACTGGACAAATGCTGTATTCCATCTGCTCGCAGTGAGTCCTAAAGTGTAGGATTGATGAGAAAGCTTACGCAGGGGTTTTGCCAGCGTGGAAGAACACCTCTTCAGAAGGAGGGGAGATATACCATCTGGACCAGCAGATTTGTTAATGTTAAGTTCTTTAAGAACTCTTGTTACCACATGAGGAGTACGAAAGTGGATTTGTCCTATTGAAGATTTGACGCACTCAAGTGTAGGTGGAGACAAAACACAATCTGGGAGTGTTGAGCTGGCCGCAAAATGTGCAGCAAGCAGATTGGCCTTGTCCAAAGAGCTGACAGCTGGAATATCATTCCAACGCTGGAGGATGAGGCAGAATTTCTAATATTTTTGACGAACGACCAAAAATGTTTACTACCTTTGGGACATTGCAGTATTTTTTGCCCCAGTTTTGGAATTTTACACGTTTAAGAAGAGCGTTGCAGTCATTCCTTGCTCGTTTAAACTTTTTCGGTTTTCCTCTATCGGGTTGGTCTTGTAGGACCGAAAAAATAATTCTCTGACCCTGACAGCCGCTTTACAGCTCGAGTCGTTTGGTTTGATACTCTTCATCCGATGGGGGATAAAGCATCTCATTCTAAAAAGAATGGTGTCTGTGATCATACCAGCAGCGGCATCCACGTCGTTATCGAGGAAACATAATGACCAGTTAAAATTCCTAAAGAAGTTGTTAAGTCCGCTCCAATTGGCTTTCTCGTATTGCCATACGGTTCTTTTAGGAATATTTTCTCTAACTGGGGGTGGGTGAGAATTTAGCTGATATGATACAATGGTCCGATGAGCCTTGAGGGGAGAGCACATCAACGCAGTACTTATCAGGGTGAGAAGTTAAAAACAAGCCCAGGGTGGTGGCGGTAAGACTATCAACGTCTGGTATTCTTGTGGCCTCATTTACAAGCTGGGTTAAAATATTTTCCGTAGCAAAGATCTCAACACACCGTCCTTCGGGTATTGTAGGTCCAGAATGTCGCAGCCACCCAGAATTGTGTATGTTGAAATCGCCCGTAATCACGATTTCAGTATGAGGATACAGGGATACGATACTTTGTATGGAGTCAGACAGCGCATCGAACTCGTGAAAGGTCGAGTTGCTGTCCAGTTTGGGGCTTCTGTAAATAAAGCAGTAGTGGATAATTTGCTTACGGAGATGGAATTTTAACCACATGAAATTGAATTCCGGATTGGCACAGGGACTACATTGTGGTGGAATTTGGTAACGTACATCACTACACACATAGATGGCGAGACCGCGATGGGGAAAGAATAGTGGCACTAGTTCGTAGCCAGGCAGCATCAGACTAAAGTGATCTGAGAGGTGTGAGCGGGGTTCTGTGTTTCACTAAGTGCCAAAAGAGCTGGCCTATTACAGACGTGGACGTACGCAGAAAAGTGATTACTTTTTAGCCCGCGTATATTGGCTACGTCCATCCTGATTTCCCTAGTCATTATTACAAACAAACACAATAAACACCAACACCGACGATACTAAGCAAGGCTGCCAAGTGAAAATTCAGAGTTGGTTTACCGAATCAAATTGCTGTAGCTGTTATGTCCTTACAACAATATGAAACAGTGCACCAACAAAATTTTCACACACAACCCGCTATCCATCAGTTGTTACATACACTCAGTCACTGCCCGTACCCGACGTGTGCACTCATTGATGGTCGACATGGTAGACCTAGACCTCCAGTTACAGCGATTTTGGCAAAATGTCTCAAATTGCGCTTTATAACTTGGTTGAGGACTTCCTTCCATTTGTGTGCATCACCTTAAGCGAGGTCTTCCTCTAATGCCTTTTTTTATAATCAGCGTACGCTTAAGGGATTCTTCGTACTCTATAATGTTTGTACACAGCGCTGGAGAAGAAAAGTTAGGGGGTAAAGAAAGAGAGATACCAACATACGTTGGTCTTAAATGTTTGCAAGTTATAATGACAAAGGGAAACAGTGGGGTCGTCAGCAGGGTATTTGAAAGTGCGCTTGCTAGTGAGCTGATGAGCTGATGAGCATAGCCACGAGGGGGTTGTCAAAAACGTGGTGAATGCGATTATATTACGTACGCAACTAAGTTCTCTAAGTCAATAGATGGCTCCAGCAGTAAGTGCTCATCGATTTTGACATACCCAAAACGTCATGAACTAAGCTAACTTTTGGATGCGAAAATGTCTGATTTTGTGCCAAATAATCGTCATTTGCGGGAAGTGTTGACTTTCTTCTCTCATTCGAAGAAAACTGCCACTGAAGCGCATCCAGAGCTCCAAAAAGCTTACAAAGATGCTGTTCTAAATGAAACAACCTGCCGTGATTGGCCCCGTCGTTTCAAAGACGGTTATTTCGATGTTGACGCCTGTCCGCGTGAGGTAGGCCAAAATCCTTCGAAGACGCTGAATTGGAGGTATTGCTCGATGAGGATCCATGCCAGATGCAAGAAGAGGTTACTTCAGCATTAGGAATTACCCACCAAGCCATTTTCAAGCGATTGCATGCGTTAGGAATATTTCAAAAACAAGGAACTTGGGTTCCTTATGATATTAAGCCAAGGGACTTTGAGCGTCGTTTTTTCGCCTGTGAGCAACTGTGACGGGTTATGAAAAATGGATTCATTACAGCAACTCAAAGAGAAGAAAGTCATGGGGATTTCCCGGTCATTGTTCTAGTCGTCGGCTCGACCGAATATATAGGCTATAAAGATTATGCGGTGTGTTTGGTGGGATCAGGTCGGCATTATTTATTATGAACTGCTGAAACCCAACGAAACTATCACTGGGGAAGGGTATCGACTTCAATTGATGCGATTGAGGCGAGCACTGCGCGGAAAAAGGCCACAATACGAGCAAAGGCACGAAAAATTGATTCTACATCATGAAAACGCTCGGCCTCACGTTGCCAAACCCGTTAAAACATATCTGGAAACGCTAAGACACCTTCTCCTGTTTCCGGGCTGCAGCGGGTTTTCTAAGGATGGAATCAACGGTGGTGTTCACAGTTCCAGTTAGCTCAAACTAGCGTTATCTCTATATGAGCTGCTTACACGTACTTGAATACCAGGTCTATAGGGACCTCCAACACTAAGTAAGGCAAGTCAGGGTGTTGGAAAAGAGCTGGTGGCGGACGAGCCCTCAATAAGGCCCAACGGCTGCATTCACATCCCCGAAGCGGGTTACTAGCTCCGGAATTTGGTTCCTTTTGGCTTAAGAGTCCCAAAAAGGTTGGGGGTTGTGCGTAAAAAAATAATTGTTACGGAGCGACCAATAGCCTCAGATAAGGACGGATTTACTGTTGAAAACTCTGCAAAACAAACAAAGGACAACGACTTTCGAATCTGCCGTGGAACAGGCCGTGTGCAGCCGGATAAATAGCGGAGGCCCTAGACTGCTACTCGTATAAAGCAGATATCACCGTCATCTAGGAAGTGCAGTGGGATGGGCCGGGCAAAAGAAATATGAAAAACTGTGATGTTTACTACGGTGAATGCTATAAGGAACGTAAGCAGCATCTATTTGGATGCGGATTTGTTGTAAGCGGCAGACTTAGGCAAGAAGTCTTGAGAGGTAAATTCGCTAACATCAGCCTTATATGCGCTCACAGAGGAAAAGGACGATGCTTCTAAAGAAAGTTACTACGAGCTCCTCGACAAAACCTGCTAGCAATGTCCGATGTATGGCGTTGAAATCGTCTTAGGCGACTTTAATGCCGAAATTGGAAAGGAGGACATCTTTGGTAGCACAATCGGGAGACGTTATTTTTATTTTTTATTTTTATTTATTTATTTATTTAAACTTGCTAACACAGTAAGAATTCACTTATAAATCTGTGAGAGATAAACATTATTGCGCTTAAGCTTTAATTTAAATTTACATTTTAACTCTAGTGAAACTATTTATTAAAAGTAGAAGTAAGTTAAATTTAATATTAATGAAACTTTGTCAATTCAATATTTTATCCTTTAATTCAAAAAGTAAAATTTTGATTGAAATTGTCTGAGAAGGGGAAAGGGTTGGGTGAACCTAGTTGCTCTGATTTTCAAGGAAATGTTGAAGTTCGTGTTTAAATCGCCGCGCGTCGTCTAGCTCTCGTATAGTACGTGGGAGTGTGTTCCAAAGACGTATAGTAGCAATATAAAACTGTCTTTCAGATGTTAAACATGAAAATCGCGGAAGTAGTAAACAGGCAGATCTGCTAGATACCGGAAACTTGATTTTTTCGTATAGATATGTAGGCTGCCTACTTTTAATAATGCTGAAGAGAAATAAAAGCGCACGAAATTTTATATAATTTTGAAATGACATCTTTACCAAATTTTTGGCTAGGTGTGAAACGTGGTCATATCTTTTGAGACAATATACGTATCGAATGGTGGTGTTAAATGCTACTTGTAGTTTTCTTTTGCTCTCGGCGTCACATTCATGAAAAATTTCGCATCCATAAACCAACAGAGGAATAAGTAAGGCTTTGGCAAGTAGCAGTCTGGTTTTAGTTGGTGTACACTTTTGGGCAGTCCATTGTGTTCGAAGAACGCCATATGTTTTTCCCACTATAGAATTTATATGGTTGTTCCACGTTAGTGTTCTATTGAAGACAACGCCTAGATTTTTCGAAGAGTCAACGAATTCAATTTTTGAGTCGTTTAGCATTAAATGTGGGAAATAGGAAAGATCAAGAATTGTTTTAGAGATAACTAAACATTTAAATTTTCCTGGATTTAGTACTAAACTACTTTTTGACGACCAATTTGAAATTCGTTGAAGCTCTTCATATAAATCACTAACGCAATTCTCAATGAGGCCTAAGGGACAGCTTTGATAAATTTGAACGTCATCAGCGTAAATGTGTTTGGATGAATTTAATATTACAGAAGCTATATTATTAATATAAACTGAAAATAAGAGAGGCCCTAAGATCGATCCTTGGGGAACACCTTTAGTTAAGGGAAGAAAATCAAATAGGACCCCATCTATTGACACAGCCTGTTTTCTTTCACTAAGATATGACGAGATTAATTTAATTGAAGAAGGAGAAATGGAAAAGTAGTGCCTTAATTTATTGATCAGAATAGAGTGATCTACCATGTCAAAAGCCTTAGAAAAATCCAGTAGTAATAAGAACGTAACATTGTCATTATCCAGTCTATCTCTTATGTCTTCAACTACATTGACCAAAGCTGTAGTACAACTATGCTTTGCACGGAAACCTGACTGAACCGGAAGCAGCAAATTATTGTTCATAAGAAACTTATTAAGTTGGTTATGCATAATCCGTTCACATATTTTTGAGAGAAAAGGCAGGATTGATATTGGCCTGAATTCATCACCTATAGAGTTTTTAGGAATAGGAATTATTTTTGCTAATTTCCATTGGTAAGGAAAAATGCCAGTCATAAAAACTGTATTAATGACGTGCGTAATAAATGGTAGCAATGATGGTAAAATTGCTTTAACAAAAATCGGATGAATCTCATCAACTCCTATAGCATTTGATTTAACAGACAGGAAACTTTCTACTATGTCCGTATCATCCACCCTTTTGAAAGCAAAAGACGTTGCAGTTGGTAGAACAGTACCATCAAACACACAATTATCAACAGAGGCACTTGAATTTGGATTTGATAAGAACTTGCGATTTAGGTCATTACGATTGATATTAGTAGGACAACTTAACTTTTGTTTACCGACTCCTAGTTCACGAATATTGTTCCATATTTTACGACCGTCGGATGTAGAACTAAAGCGGTTGGAATAAAATTGCATCTTAGCAGTTCTTACTTCACGGATAACACTATTACGCAAGTTTTTATAGATTTGATGAAGCTCTTCCACCCGAAAACGTTTCCACCGTCGATACGCCTGATCACGTTGCAACATCAATTCTCGAATTTCATTCGTGAACCACGCTTTTGTTCTGTCTCTTACAATCCCTCTTCTGATTGGGATGTGTGTATCAAAAAGAAGGTTGATGTTTTTGTTGACGAAATCGATTTGTTCATCTGGTGAGGGCATACAATAAACGAGGTTCAATGGAATAGAATTAATATGCTGCTCAAGAGAAGGCCTATCAAAATTTTTAAAATCCCTATACATATAATTTGATGTGTCTACGCAATCACCAATATCAAAATCGTATGTAAGAAACAATAAGTCGTGTTTAGAAAAGGCTGGTGCAGCAACTTGATCGTAAAGTAATACCTTTTCGGTATTATTTACAAAAAACACATCTAATAGGGTGCTGGAGAAGCTGGTGAAATGAGTAGGAACATTATTATTTACCGGTTGTAGATCAAATGATTGCATGTTTTCGATTAAGAGACTTTCACACAACAAGTTACTATTAAAATCACCGCAAATAATCATATTGGTTGAGCATGTCGACACCTCTTCAACTACTTCATAAATGGGTGTCAAGTCAATATTTCGATTTGGCCTATAGACAACACCTAAGCAAATACTTCTTTCGCCGCGTATAATTTGTGCAAAAAAGTACTGAACAAGTGACCCATTTGGCGAGCGACATTTCTGTTTACAAAACACATCATTTTTAACATAAATCGTCACTCCGCCACCAATACGATCAGATCTATCAGCTCGAAAAAGTTTGTATCCGCTCAAAGCATACAATTCGTCTTTCACACATTCAACAAACCAAGTTTCCGTCACGCAGATGGCATCAACGTTTGAATCTACAAAAATATCTCTAAACTCGTCTAATTTAGGATTTAAGCTTTGTGCATTTAAATGACAAACCTTAAAACCTTCTCTATGATTACAAAATACTCTTATCATAGGTCGCAATACTCCATCACTACCACCATCAATGGAACCCACTCCACTCTCATTCAAATCCATTTTTAAGTAGTGAAATAGTATGAGAACCTAACGACGCATTCTGAAAACAAGAAACCTCTTCCCTAGAGCAACAACATTTCATTAAAAGGGGTATATGAAATAACATCAGGCAGATTTCAAGAGAAACAAAAAATAAATAAAAAGAAAAAAAAAAGGAAAAAGTGACAAAAAATAGCAAAAATAAAAATTTAAAAAAAAAAAAAAAGAAAACTAGCAAAGCAAAAATAAAAAAAATCTACTGATACTTGGCAAGCACACGGTTTCCTCACCTCAATATTCCCAAGGGAACATGGCAGACACCAGATCAGTAAACTGTCAACCAGACTGATCATGTTGCGATCGACGTAAGGTACTCCTCAAGTATTTTAGATGTCCGAACATTCCGAGCGGCCAACATAGACTCGGACCACCACCGCGTTGCAGATACGCCTACGGATATCTCAGACGCCACAACAACGGAGAAATACTATGCAGAGATTTAATGTTGAACGGACGGGAACGGTTCGACCGACGAGGATATTTCGACAGACGAAAGTATTTCCAACGAAATTGATAACCCCAATGAAGCAAGTGACGCAGGCGCTGTGACTATAGTACATATAGTCACCGTCGCAGATAAGCAACAGTTAGATTTCCTGATACGAGCCACGAGGTATAGAGATAAGGAAATTGCCATATGACGTTGTGGTAGAGTCTTCGCGTATGCAATAAGGAGTCGAGTCTTGGCTGCGAGTTTATTTTTTATTGGCAACACTAGGATGGAAGAAAGAAAACACCTCAAAGCTCGCATCGTAGTTACTCCAGCACCAGGGAGAAACGAGCTACACAGAGTCTGCGTATCGCATGAAGATGAGAGAAGTTCTCCGTAGCGAGCGACGTGATAAGTGTAATTATATCAACGCGTTGGCTACAGAAGCAGAAGAAGCCGGTCGTAAGTGTACCAGTAGGACCATCTACAGAATTACCAAAGAGCTCACAGGTGTCCAAAGCTCTAAACAACACCTCGGATTAGGACCAGCTCAAAAGGTGGGAAGAGCACTCTTCTGCGATTTTAAACCGCGTTTTCGCCAGTGAAGTGAAGCCAACGCCCAATGGCCCGTCTGTATTAACGAATTCCCGAATACGCACAGTATACCCCAGTAGAGAAGAAATCTTTGCCGCAATCAAAGCACTGAAGAACAACAAAGTGATTGGACTTGACGGTATTCCCGCAGAGCCTTACGAGTAGCGCCAACAACATCGAGTGAGCCCCTGCAGAGGCATTTGCGTACCGCCTGCTGTAGCCAAAGTAATAGTAAAAATCGTCCTGGAGCAAATAAAAGACCACCTCGAGGACTCAATCGACGCCGAACAAACAGAATTCCGCATTGGATCTTCCTGTGTGCACCATATCAAAACCTTGTGGATCACCATTTCACCTGCTGTTCATCGACTTCGAAAAGGCGTTCGAGGGTGTCAATAGAGAATTTATCTGGCTTGCTTTGCGCAGGAGTGGCATCCAAGATAAACTGATGGATCCAAATGTCACGTTCTGCATAAAGGAAGGTTGTCCAAGGAGTTTGAGATCCAAAGTTTGGCATGGCTGTATACTGTCACCAATACTGTTCATGTTGGTGAAATGTGATGTACTGCATGCAACTTTGTCGACCTGAAATGGAGGAATTCAGTGGAGCCTGCAATCACACCTCAAACATCTGGACTACGCGGACGATGTATGCTTACTCTCTCGTAGGATCATAGATCTCCATCAAATGACAGTAAGGATGGAGAGAGAAGCTGAAGTCGTACGCCAAAAACAAAAAGGATCAACAAAAGATTCCTCATCTAACCAAGTAGGATGTCTGGACAACCAGTAGAGATGGTAGAGAATTTTCATATTTTGGGAGTATTGTCCCTACTAAAGGCGGGACCGAACTAGATATAATCAGCCGAATTGGGAAAGCAAAGGCTGCATTCGGAATGCTGTCCAAAATATGGAGAAACAACTCTATCAGCCTAAATACCAAAATACGACCGTTCCGCTCTAATGCTGAATCCGTGCTTCTTTATGGGTGTAGCAGTTGGAAAGTCAAACCCGCTGTCACAAGAAAGTTGCAAACGTTCGTGAACACGAGTAAATGTCTGCGAAACATCTTGAGGATTTTCTAGCCCAACCGTAACTCTAATGATGAACTTCATGCGAGAACAGGTCAGGAACCCATTGACTCTATTATACGAAGACGTAAATGGCAGTGGATTGGGCATACGCTTCGTAAAGGCCACGAGTGTATTGCGAGTTAAGCGGTGCAATGGAACCCTTTCGCGCAGAGAGGCAGACGAGTGGGCCGACCAAGAAGCACTTGGCGAAGAACGGTCGAAGAGGAATCAGCCCAACAGGGGAAGAGTTGAGATACGAGCACATCTCCATAAACCGTACACGATGGCACGTAGTACTCCTACGTTGAGACCCTATGCCCAGCAAAGGGAACCTCACGGGCATAATATGTCCGAGGGCCTAAGTACGAGTAGTAGTATTCATAAGTGGTTCGATTGAGGTCAATCGAAAACTTTAGGATGACCAAGTTGTATTAGATTGAAACACTTGTAATAGATCACTAAGTGAGCCCGGCAACGAATATGAAAAGCAGGGAATACTGTCGTCAGCAAAGGAATGCATTGGATTAGAAGTGGCAGACAAGAGATCGTTGATGAAAATTAAAAAGAGTGTCGGAGACAGAACGGAGCCTTGTGGCACACCAGCATTTATTTTGTGAATATCAAACTTCAAACCTAGTAATCCATTTTCGACAACAAAGCATGATGCCGAACTCCATCAAATGCTTTTGGAATATCAAGTGCAACTGTCTCGCTTTTGGTTCCACTTTTTGGTGAGATATGCCATCAAATCACCAGTGGACCTATTGTTACGACAACCATACTGCCGGTCATTAAGAAGTTTTCGCTTGTCAGCGTTTCCACGACCTTGGAAAGAAGGGACATAAGTGCAATGAGCCTGTAGGAGGAGAGGGAAAAGATTCGCCTTTTTTAGGGACGGGCTGGACAAATGCTGCTCGGAAAGTGTCGTGGGATTGATGAAAGAACTTACGCAGTGGTTTTGCCAGCGAGGAAGAACACCTCTTCAAAAGAAGGGGAGTTATACCGTCTGGACCAGAGGGTTTGTGAATGTTGAGGTCTTTAAGAACTCTTTCTACTACACGAGTGCGAAAGTGAATTTGTCCCATTGAAGATTCGACGCCCTCAAGTACATGGGGGGGACAAAGCACAATCTGGGAGTGTTCAGCTGGCCGCAATGTGTGCAGCAAGCAGATTGGCCTTGTCCAATCTTTGCAAATGAGCGTTGGGATGGAGGTTGAGGCAGAATTTCTAATGTTTTCGACGAACGCCCAAAAATTATTACTGCGTTTGGGACATTGGAGTATTTGGTCGTATTGGAGTTTCACACGCTTAAGAAAGGCGTTACAGTCATTTCTGGCCCGTTTGAACTTTTTCCGATTTTCCTCTGTCGGGTTGGTCTTGTACGACCGAAAAAAACATTTCTCTAACCCTGACAGCCTCTTTCCAACTCGAGCTGTACCAGCCTTTTCTATTAGTCTGATACTCTTCATCCGATGAGGGATAAAGGATCTCATTCCAAAAAGAATAGCGTCTGTGCTCATATCTACAGCGGCATCCACGTCATTGTCGGGGAAACATAGCGCCCAGTTAAAATTCTTAAAAAAGGTCTGAAATCGACTACAGTAGGCTTTCTCGTATTGCCATATGGCTCTTTTAGGAATCTTTTCTCTAACTGTGTTGTCGGTGTACGAGAAATTAGCTGATGTGGTACAGGGGTCCGACGAGCCTATAGGGGAAAGCGCATCAACAGTGTACTTATCAGTGTGAGAAGTTGAAAACAAGTCCAGATTATTGGCGGTAAGACTGTCAACGTCTGGTATTCGCGTGGGCTCATTTACAAGCTGGGTCAAGTTATTTTCCGCGGCAGAGACCTTAACACAACATCCATCGGTGTTGTCTTTCAAGAATGTCGAAGCCACCCAGATTTGTGTATACCAAATCGCCTTTCTTAGGCCGAAGAAACAGCGATTGGCAAGACTAACTATTTCTTTGATTTCAGATAAGATGATAATTATTTAAAGCGAAGCCGAGGTATCAAAAGTTCCTTACTACATCTCGGTTATACCTGTCCATTGAGATGTCAATTCGTCCGTGCTGTGTGTCCCTTCTGGGGCTTAGTTTTGCCATCATTCAGGACTAAACCCACTTTTCCCGCTGCTGTTCCTGTTAGCAAACCGAAGATGGCATGACCTCCCAGGACAGAGAAAAGCAAACAATTCCTGACACCTCTAAAAGGACAGTTAACTTCTTCCTGTTTACATCTTGGAGCTGAACAGATTAGTTTCTAAATGATTCACACTGTTTTAACATCTTTCGCTGTCTAACCCTTTTGTGGACGTATCTAAATCAATCACTTGACAATTAGTTAGCTCAGCATGATACTATGTCTCCAATCGTTGCTCGAGTACTGTAAAAATAAAAGTACAAAAATGTATTGCACACAACTCCTTAATCATACCTCAAACTCGGTCCTCAAATATAACAAACGGCCATTTGCATAGTCCATCATAAAGCCACGGACAACAATTCATTTCTGACGCACAATCCTACAAAAACGAGAAAACATTTCCTCTAAGTAAGCCGCCTGGCGCTGCTTTAACCCAGAAACCAGAAACCAAACCCATGATGCACATCATAGTTAAGTTCTGACCAGGCGCCATAGCTGGTTGCATCTATGCGCCGGAGAAGATGATAAACTCTCCTCATCTAATGGCAACCATGTCAGTTGCTTGACGACTTAACTGATGATGCTCGTTGACGCCTCTTTCAATATTTGACATTCCAATGCATCAACGAATTCACTCAACCGTCAATCACAATGATCAATCACAACGGTCAGCAACATTTTAGGCTTATCCGATATATTCTCAAGGGAGTTTCCAACAAAACATCAATGCATCACCGATTTCGCGCTCATTTGTTGGACCATTGTTATGATAGAAAGTGCATCACGTCTCTGTGTCTGCGGCAAAAATGGCCAACTGATTGATATCAATCAAAGGAATCCATAGTTTCGATTGACTTTGGGCCGAATGGCATTCTTTTTGGAGTGAAATTTTCATGCAAGGCACTTTCATTTGAACTGGGATAGAGCCAGAGCTACCCATAGAGCATCATCACCACAAATGGCGGCACATCCATAGACAAAAACCAAAGACGAAGACTAGTGTTGAGCGCAGGATGATTAATGATGATTGCTGGGACACTTATTGCCTGATGGATAGTTGAATAGTTGGTTAGATTGGATTGGATTGGATTGGATTGGATTGGACTTGTCTGGCATGATACAACCTACCAACCGACGACGGTAGCAAAACCATGGGTAGATACGAGTACGAGTATCTATCTACTCTATCTGCCTCTGATACCATTGGGGGGTTTCTAATTGAAACAGCAAAAAACAAGAAAAAATACAAAAATCTCCGGATAATATGGGAATTTTATGACTCTGGCCTTTAAAGCGCATCACGAACAAGGAAAACGAGAATCAGAAATGGTGAGCATTTGGAAAATTTATGTGACACATGTTTGACGTTTCAGAAAGTGAAATGAAATTCGATTCGATTTGGGACTCGTATTTCTGTGGAAGAGAAAATTACAAAAAAAAAAAGTGAAAATCACGATTTTTATTTGCAACACCCCAGAGAGACGTGATGATTTATGTTTGGGAACCGATAAATAAGTGAGAGTGTTGCCAAAAAATATTTCGATTAAGTGGCGCACGAGCAAAGACCTTTGTGGCAAAGTCAAATCTCTGGAGTAGATCTCTTGACGTCTTGACGACTTCTGAAATGCTTTATGCTTATAATACTGCTGCCGATCCGGGAAATTTTTGGGGCTTCACAAAACGATGGCAAGATGAAAAAAAAGCACGACGTTTTGCTTATTCCATTGAGGATCTACTTTATTCTCTGCGATTCGCTTGTTTCAAAAGTGACAGACGTCATTTGTACATGGAAACTGCCATTCCCTTCTCAGGGTGCGTTCACAAAATGTGTAACAATACTTTGACTTGACGCCAGTAGTCAGGAGTTTTTCAAGAATCTCTCGGGCTGATGTAGAAGTAGCCGACAGGAGTTCGGACAATTGCCCCATCAACTTCTCCATCGCGACTCGAGGCTCCGTCTGTTGGCATAGAGTACTTAGACATGGAACTAGTATATTACCTACAGTACCTGCAGCCTGGGGTGAGCTTATACCAAACACTCAAGGAGATACGAATAATATTGCGAGATGTCCTAATCACTCTCATAGCAAGCGTCCCACGATGTTGTGTCCTGTATGCTTAGCACACTTACTGACGTTGTGCCTCGTTACGACACCATTAAGGAAAGACCTCTTGAATCATTTGTTGAGTCTACCGGCATCCTGGAGACTCATACCATCTGTAGTTATGCTCACTTGCAACACCAATGTCAGTAAACACTCTAACAACAGGAGTTTTAGTGTCATTGCAGCAGACGATAAGTTCATATGACGAGAGTGAAAAGACAGTCGCCGAGCAGGATCATCAAACTGCAGTGCGACCATTGAGACAGACCGTTGTTTGGAGTATGGTAAAAGCAGAAATGGCAGATTTGTGGCCGAAAGAAAATAACCTCAGTTTTGAGAGGACTAAAGCCCATTTCTCGATTGCGTCTAAAGCTGCCTGCACCTTAAAGAAAACCGTCCAGCATAGTCCAGCAGACAGTACAGTAACATCATCTACATGTGCTCGAACGTAGGCGTTAAAACTATTGAGAATGTGTGGCAATGAGTCGACCAATATATACCATGTCACCTTGCGGCAACCCGTGTCAAACTCCGCCATCACAAATTAACTGCAGATGCTGGCTGCTGGTCTTGTTAACAAAACTAATGATTGGTAGCGTTGCAATCGTGCACAGTGAACAAGAAAAAAAACGACAACAACGCGCGAGTGCAGTGTAACCGAAATCCACAGTGCGGGTAACACAACCTTTCTGCCCCTGGTCAAACTGTTGCTAGCACTCGGTCACTGCCGTTGCTGTATTACATATATTGTCATACAGTGCGATGGATAGCGGGCTATGGGTAAGAATTTTGTTGGTGTGCTGTTTCGTATTGTTGTAAAGGCTGTTGCGTGCAAATCACGCCCAAAAAATCCTCCACTCCCTTTTCCATCTGTTGTCTGTTGACCTCTTCTTTTATCCTCCCCCTTCTTGTGTTGTCCCTTCTTTCCTTTCTTCCCGTCATGCTCTAGATGCCACGGTACAGGTGGGATTCACTGGATCCTCTGAATTCAGTTCCCTCCCTCGGCGTACCGCTCCAGAGATGACCACATAGGTACCCCTGATAGAAGCAGACGGACGGCCTGGAGACTCTAGTGGACGGACGGTCCGCCCCTTGATACCCCTAGAAGTCAACACAATTGGCAATGGCTGCGAGCCCACCGTACCCGATATTGTTTGCCTCAGGATTATAAATTTGTATAACCCCCTACCCTAACAAAAAATAACTAAAGACGAAATTGTAAAGCAAAGCCCACAATTCCCCGCGGTCGATACTCGGTTCCCTATGTCTGCAAGAAGGTTTACTGACCCCCCATTGTATCCCTGGTAAAACAAGTTTTCCTCTCTATCCGGCGGTCTCAATTAAAGCTCCCAACCTTAGCTTTGGTTTCGGGTCAGAGGGCTGGCTTCGAACCAAAGCAATCACTGGGATGACAAAACAAACAGAACGAACAAACATGACCCACAAACATAGAACATCGACTGGTGTGATTGGCTGGGGATTCAGTGAGAAGCTGTTGGAGCTCTGGATTTGATTCCCTTTGCTCTAACAGCTGAATTGACGGAACCCCATGTGCGTGTGTGTGTGTGCGTATGAGTGGCGCCGATGGCCAAAAAGGCGGATAAAGTCATTCGATAACTTATCGTCTTAAGGGCAGGACGTCATTTGCAATGACATTCTACCTGTCAGCTCTTTGAACAAGGCCAATCTGCTTGCTCCACACTTTGCGGCCAGCTCAATACTTCCAGATGGTGCTTTGTCCCCCCCTACACTTGAGGGAGTCGAATCTTCATTGGGAAGAATCCACTTTCGCGCTCGTAAAGTAGCAAAAGTTCTTAAAGATCTTAACATTCACAAATCCGCTGGTCCAGATGGTATATCTCCCATCTTTCTGAAGAGGTGTTCCTCCACGCTGGCAAAACCACTGCTCTTTAGGGCTCTTTCCGAGCAGATGGAAAACAGCGTATGTCCAGCCCGTCGCTAAAAAATGCAAACCTTCTTCCCTCACTTCCTACAGACCCATTGCACTTACGTCCCTTCTTTCCAAGGTAATGGAAACGCTGATAAACCGGCAGCTAATGAAATATCTCGAAACACTCAAACTTCTTAATGACCGGCACCACGGTCTTCGTAGCAACAGGTCCACTGGTGATTTTATGGCATGTCTCACTGTAAGGTAGAACCAAAGCGCACATCAATCTGGCGAAAGCAAGATAGTTGCACTTGATATTTCTAAGGAGTTTGGCGTCAGGTTCTTTTGTCGAAAATGCGTGCTTTTGGGGTCGATGACTCTCTTCTTCAATGGATTAGAAATTACCTTTCGCAACGTTCAATTCAAGTTGTATTGAATGGTTTCACGTCTCATATTCACAAAATAAATGCTGGTGTGCCCCAGGGCTCCGTTGTGTCTCCAACACTCTTTTTAATTTTTATTAATGATCTCTTGCCTGCTACCTCTAATCCAATATACTCCTTTGCTGACGACAGTACTCTCTGCTTTTCATATTCATTCCCGGACTCACGTCCCTACTCTTCGGCTGTAGAACGAGGACGGCACCGTATGTTAAGCTCATTAAATTCCGATATCAACAGCGTAACCAATTGGGGAACTATCAACAGAGTAGAATTTAATGCTTCCAAAACACAATGCTGTCTGCTGTCCTTAAAGCGAAATTTAAACCCCCAGCCACTATCCATGGATGGCATGGTCTAGGTTTCCTCAAGCGATGTAAGAAATACTTTACCCCCTCTGATCTGGCCTCAGTATATAAGACGTTTATCCGCCCGAAATTAGAGTACAATGCCCACATCTGGTCGGGTGCGCCCAAAATATCTCTGCACCTGCTAGATATGATCCAAAACCGTGCGATAAGACTCATAGGTGATATTAATATCACTCAAACCATGGACACCCTCGAACACCGACGTAATGTCTCGTGTCTCACTCTGTTTTATCGCTATTTCCACCACCAGTGCTCCATTGAAATCGCCGGTAGCATTCCGCCGGTAGCATTCCGCCGGTAGCAATCACAACACCCGTCTCGCTATGAATGCTCATCACTATACCCTCAAGCCTATTTTCGGACGTGCTCTAAAATATCATGATTCGTTCCTAAGCCGTATAACTCGCTTATGGAATGCCCTGCCTAGCTCCTTATTTCCTAGTCATTATAACCTTCAAACATTTAAAACCAACGTTCACCGGTACCTCTCTTTCCATCCTCCCTGATTTTCCTTCGCCCGCGTTGTGTGCAAACATTTTAAGGGTACTAAAAAAAATAATCCCTCGAAACCCAGAATTTATCAGCAATTGCTATGCCGTCAGCTTACATGTTCGCGATCCTGTCCATCGTATATCCTGGAAAGCAGCTGCTGTACTGGTGTCTTGAACTACGCAAGGCCGGTCTCTAGTTTTTGGGTTGCTGCAGAAGTGCACAATGTGCGTACATTCCAGGAGCAGGCTATTAGATCATAGTCCATAGTCTTTCCGCTTCGTGCTGCAGCAATAATAAAAAATTCGAAGCATCTTATGTCTCCTTTCTTAACTGCTTCTATTTTCCGCGGGCATTTACCCCGTCTCGCAACTTTTAGCCAAGAGGGTTGGTCTATTTATTCACCCGTCGGACGGAACACGGCGGGTTCCCCGGCCCTTATAAACTTGTTTTCCAAATATGCTCGATTAGTCCTTATAAGGTGTACGCTAAGTCATTCAACCTCATTGGGACTGTAGACATCTACATCGTTAGCTGGCGTCAACAACCCACAACAGGTATATCCAATTGAGGTACTAAGCACACGGTATTCGGTAGACAGAGCTGGGTTTGGATAAAACCTGTAAGCGTTTTTGACGTCTTGAATGCGCGTGTCCACCCTTTGGAAAACCCGGAAGACTCCTGTAGCCGTTACAATACAAATACGAAAATGAAAGTGGATTGGATATAATCTTCAAAAAGATGACAATTCCATTTTGCCATGCTATGCCTGAAATATGACGTTTTGTCACTTCTCTATAAAGTTAAGAGCTTTGAGTTTAGACACGTGATAAAGGACTCATCGAATATATCCTTGGGTTCTACCAGACAAACTACATTGCCATCTGGAAAGGTTCGTAGAAGTAAGCCGTAGATCTAGATAAAGGGTGATGATCACTTTTAGAACTCCTATCAGTGACCTCCATTGGAAAAGCTGTACAATCTGAAGTTATGAAGCCGATATGCTATCAATGTCAATAACTGTCTTCGACTAGATCATTTTGCCCACATCCTACTATGGTTGTTATAACTCCCAGAGTATAGAGTATGATCCTCATTCTTCATTATATATCATTTCTAGACGAAAACGAGATAATCATCAGACTATCCGAAGAACCTACTGTTAAGCGACTACCTGTTTGAAAAGAACGACCTTTGCTTTGATAGCTTAGTCACAAGTTGAGGCTACTTCTCATGATCGCCTTTTCATGATGGCCTTCCCATTATAGCATTCCCAAGATTTCCTTGCGGTGGTTTTCCTGCCATGATCAGTCTGCATGATCGCCTTGCCAAAATCGTCTGATCACCCTGCTTTACCCACATTGCTACGGTTGTCCTTCCATGATCACTGTATCATGATTGTCCTGCACGATCGCACTGCCATGATCAGCCTCCCCTAATCGCATTGTTTAGAGAGTACCCATGATCTCACGTCCATACTCAGCATGTAATGATCGCACTGTCATGATCAGCCTGCCCTAAACATACTGGTAAGATCGCATTCTTATTGTCAGACTTCCATGACCGCTCTGCCATGATCGCCCTTCTATGATCGCCCTTCTATGATTGCCATGCTATGATTACCCCTTCCTGAGCGCCCTACAGAAGTCGCCTTTCTATGATCGTAGTACTACACTCGCTCTGCCGTGATCGCTTTACCATTATCACCGCGCCATGATAGCCTTACCATGATCGCCATATCAAGATCAGCCTACTCTATGTTAATCACATTGCTATGATTTTCCTGCCATTATACCCTTGCCGTGATCGGCTTGCTTTCATTGGTCTGCCACGACCAGCCTGCTAGATCGCACTATCATGATCGCGTTATCATCAGTTTGGTATACTCTGATTCCGATAATTTTGCGTCGTTACCCGAAGATCAGAAAGAAGGATGGGTATGCTGAGACGCTCTAGCCCAAAATCGCTATAAAGCACAAACTGCCCATTCAAACAGGAGTAGATTGAATTGAATGTTCATCGAGCATATACGACCTTCACCATTCTGCGACTTCTCTTCGGCTTTCCCCGTGTCATGGACCTTAATTTGCGTCGGGTGGCCGGTAGTTCCATCTGTATATTCGGGTAATTCCATTTCAAATGAATCGACAATCGGTTGAATCATTTAAACCGGCAAACCAGCTTTGCGAAAGCTCTCGATCTAGATGTTATCTCCAGTCAAAAGCTTGAGTTTATCCGCACACACACTTTAATTTGGAGACTGTTGTGACTTCAAGACCATTTACCCAGATCAGTAGAGTATTCCAAGTGCAACAGTTACTACTTATTTAGTATCGTGTTATACCAAAAAATAAAATGTCAAAGACCGCATTAGTAATCCTAGCACCTGGAGCCGAAGCATCCGAATTCGTCATCATCGTTGATATTCTACGAAGAGCTGAGGTGAGTTAGGCATCGATATCTCTTCGTATCCAAACCCCTGATTTCGCTTTTCGAACAGATTTCTACAACAGCTGCTGGGCTAGACGGAGTGGAACCAGTAAAGTGTTCCACTGGTGTCGTGATCATTCCCGATGCGGCACTAGAGGATTTCAAAGACGTAAGTATCCGCCGTTCTAAAACAAACTTAAAACGCACCTAAACGTATGCTTACTTAGAGAACCTTTGATGCGGTAGTCCTCCCAGGCGGTTTCGAAGGTTCAGATCTTCTCTCAAAATCCGAGCTAGCTGGAACAATTCTCAAGAAACAAGAAACCGAAGGACGACTGATCGCAGCAATTTGTGCTGGTTCCACTGTCTTGGCGGCTCATGATATTTTTCCTGGCAAAACTCTGACGTCCTATCCGTTGGTAAAGCAAAAATTGATCACAAAATACAAGTGAGTGCTTCCAATCAATCTTTTAAGATCGTCCCAAGATAAATACAATGAACCAATCTTTTCCTCTAGTTACGTGGAAGATAGAAATGTCGTAGAGGATGGCAATCTGATTACTAGCCGTTGCCCGGGCACTACTTTCGAGTTTGCATTGAAAGTAGCCGAAGTTCTGGTTGGCGAGAAGAAAGCTAAAGCAGTGGAGCGGGGAATGTTGCTGACTAAAACGTGAGTCACTCCTTGGAAATTTTTGGCGGGGAATAACAACAAACACTTACGACGATAGGGGACTTTAATCGCAATAATAGCATTTAACGCATGTCTACATCTGGCAATCAAATATGTAAATAAATAAAAAAAACAAGAAACACCCGAGTACGTATGTACACATGTGCAGTGTACTTAGCTTGATTACGGTCTCTTTCAGTGGAATTATCTCGAATAGGTTGCAGTTCTTAAGCCAGAGCTCGTAAGCTGAATGGAATTTTGTAATGCGAGACTTTTAGAATCACAGTCGACCGAATGCCGATAGATTTCTTAGAACCGCAACGACCCTTGCGGCGAATAAGAGGAATAGTTAAAGGTGGGAAGTAACTGCTACGATTGTGCAGCTATCGGCGTGCTTGGGGTTGCTCAGACCTAGCTCGTCGGAGGAGTGGGACCTTCCCGCTACTCCTTATTCACATTATGTCTGTTGTGGGTAGTTGCAACATCTAAGGAATCCCTCCCACTGCAAGCATAACTTGCGCCATGTCTATTCCTCTCCTCTGGCTATCGTTATTGGGAATAGACCCTATTTGAGATACCTGGCAGATCCGATGACGTCATGGAGCCGAACGATGCAAAAAAGCTGACAGCTGGTACCTCATCCGCATTGCGTCGTAAGCAAAGCGACCCGAAAGACGAGCATCTCATTGCTGTGATTAACGAGCTGGAGCCTTGCGGTCGTCTAACAATCGACCAGTGGAACAACGTCGAGGAGAAGTTACAAGACGTCCTGTGGAAGGAACTATCCACCACAGGAAACGGGGTATTTCGATTCGATGGCGCTGGTTGGGAGGGCGGACGCAAGGTTGTTGCTTGTTGGAATACGTCTTCTGCGGACTTCCTCTGGCGCTTCATTTTGGAAGTATGCGATGCTTGGGAAAGCATCAAGCTAAAATGCACGACGGTGGCAGAGTTGACTAAGTGCACTCTGCCAACAACATAGGTATAGATTCTGATTCCTGAGAAGCTCCTGGGACTACTCCATATGCAGAATCGGGAACTAAAAGCCGATATATGGAGAATCCTTAAGACGGGGCCTAGAAGACAGCATTTTCCGCTGTCCCTTAACGGGGACTGCTTACCGTACCTCGAAAAATCAAAAGGCATGGTAAGGTCCAGCATGGGTAGGTTGATGGTTAGGCCATCGACCAAGGGAAAGGACGGCTCACGAGATCTGAAAGCGGTAACCTGCGAAAGGGAGTGTGGCGCTCTCTGTCTGATCTCGGCCTAACTCCCCTATGACTCCGAGGTAGTGATCTCGGATAAGCTAAAGGACTTAGCAAGGCAGAAAAATTGGATGCTGGCACTGGGCTGTGACGCAAACGCCCATCATACACAATGGGGAAGCGGTGATATCAATTTTAATTTTGATGAAGGCTGAGGCCCCCATTTATTGGCTTAATACAAGCTTAATCCAACTTAAAAACTAACAGAAAGACTTAAGAGCTAGGGACCAAGAAGAGTGATGGAGGAGATCTTGTTTGAGAGAAGGGAGAAGTTTGCGTTGACCTTTCGGAGCATTCGGGAGATTGATGCGTTGGAGCCATAAGAGATGCGGTGGGTCGGTAGATAGAACAGACGAGGACAACGTAGATTGCGTAGATTGGTTGGTGTTGAAGGAAATGGAGTTCAAAATGGATGCACAGTCGATGGAACCTGAGAGAAGTCGATGAATGACAAGAATGTCAGCAGTATTCCTACGTTCTTCTAACGAACTCATATTTAGAAGTTTGAGGCGGTCTTGATAGGGAAGTAAGATTAAAGGGTCGTTCCACGGCAGACCACGGTGAGAAAATCGGAGGAATCGACGTTGAATACCCTCGATTCGGGAAACATGAACTCAGTGAAAGGTTCATAACTTGACTGGCATACTCAAGCAGGGGGCGAACAAAGGTAACATAGAGAGATCTGGTTACATACGGGTTATAAAATTCCTAGGACCACCGTTTAATAAAGCCAAGTGATGAGTTGGCTTTGAGGATCATCTTATTGATATGCGAACGGAAATTAAGCTCACAGTCGAATAATGTGCCAAGGTCTTGAAAAGACTGAACCAGGGGATAGAAGAAAATAAAGTCGGGGAGGAGACGGGTTGCATTTACGTGAGAAGGTTATAGATTGACATTTGGGTATATTAAGTTCTAGGCAGTTTTTGAGGCACCAGATTGAAAACCGATCAAGGTCTTCTTGAAGAAGGGCAGAGTCCTGGGGAGAGGAAATAGTTTGAAAAAATTTGTGTCGTCAGCATAAAGGGAGAGAGAGGAGTGTTTAATGACACTCTCAACATCGTTGATAGTAAGAATGAAGAGAAGAGGGCCAAGATGACTGCCTTGTGGAACTCCAGATGAGGCCAGGAATGGAACATAAAGGGCGGATCTAAACCGAACGCTATGATATCGGTTTACCAGGTAAGAAGAAATCCATTTTAATTAGAGAGGCTCAAAGCCGAGAGCAGACAATTTGAAGAGGATAAATTTATGCGATATCTTATCAAACGCTTTAGTGGAATCAGTTGCGATAACATCGATTTGTTTGCCATTTTCTAAGGCTGAGAGAGGAAAAGACACGAATTCAACTAGATTTGTAGTAGTTGACCTCCTTTTTAGAAAATCATGTTGCCGGGGTGAAATAAAAGGCTTGCATGTGAAGCTTAAGGCTCCGTATAAAATGCTTTCAAAGAGTTTGGGTATATGAGAGAGTTTAGCAATGGGACGATAATTGGTAACTTCATGCTTAGATCCCTTTTTGTGTATCGGGATTATAAAAGAGGTCTTCCAAATCTGGGGAAATTCTCCCTGTGCAAGGGATAGGCGAAAAAAGGTAGGAAAGGGGTAGAGACTGGTTGGAAGAGCATTTTTTTAAGAATCAGGTACAAATTCATCTTTAAGACTTAGTAACTTTTCTTCAATAACTGCAGGATCGAAATTTTGAATGAGAAAGGGACCAATGGAGAAATTTGGTAGATCATTGAAGTAAGAAGGATATGGTACGAAGGAGTTGTTGGCAAATGATTGTTTGTTACCCAAGAGGTAAGTGTTTGTACGATTTCATTTTGTCTTCCAACCTCAATATTTGTGACAGAGGGAATTCACCTTCCTGTATTGTGAAAAATAGGCAGGAGGTGATAGATATCACCCCTGCTACAAATACGTAGTCGAAGAAGCGTCAATGTCGGATCACCGATGGATACGCTTCGAGGTGAACCTTCAGAACACAGAACAAGGTATGTAGTTTTCAAAGAAATCCTAGGAGGACTGATTGGGTCAAGTATACAGAAGTGGTAAATATACACCTGGATACCCAATCAATCACCTGCGATGATATTGTTAACTTATTGTAGAGACGGCGGTAGAAAATATTAATAAGGCACTAACAATGGCATTCGAGAAAGCTTGCCCGGCTAACAGAACACCTAAAAGGACTCAGCCAAAATGGTGGAATAGGGAGATAGGTTTAAAGAGGAAAGAGGTTAGGGAACTCTATAATAAGGCGAAGTTTTTCAGAAGCGACAGTACATGGAATGAGTACTACGAATGTAAGAAACAATTCAAGAACCCAGTTAGAAAGTCAAAAAGTACTTCATGGCAGAAGTACTGCGAATCTATCAAGGTAACAGACGAGGTCTCGCGGTTAGTCAAAATTCTTTCAAAAGAAGCGAGCGTTCCTAGCTACCTCAGGAAAAATGACGAAACCTGGGCTGAAAGTAGCCAAGAAGTTTTGGCAAGACTGATGGAAACCCACTTTCCGGGATCCACAGTATCAGGCGAGCCTGGCATGCTACTATACAGCACATTGAGAACAGTGATCTCTCTCTCCCTCTCCGAAGAGGAAATAGGTGTTCTTATTAATGGGGAAAAATTACGGTGGGCAATTCAGTCCTTTAAGCCGTACAAATCTCCAGATCCGGATGGTATTCTACCGATCTTGCTACAGAAAGCACGAAAAAATTATGGAAATTCTAAAAATTGGTACATACCAATAGCTTGGCGGAAGCTAAGGTGGTCTTTATACCTAAAGCTGGCAAACAGGGACATATAACAGCAAAAGATTTCAGACCGATGAGTCTGCCATCATTTATGCTTAAAACCCTGTAGCGACTATTGGAGATTCACATTAGGAATAGATGCAGTGATGGCTTTTTGACTGAGTCACAGCGTGCATATATGAAAGGAAAATCTGTAGAAACCGCACTGCACGAGGTGGTGGGGAAAATGGAGATGAGTCTACACTTCGGTGAGTTTGCGGGATGACGGTCTTCCTCGATATTGAAGGAGATTTCAATAACGTGGAGTAAACCGCCATTAAAAATGTTCTAGTAGACGTTACCATTGACCATGGCATTATAAACTGGGTTTGTAACATGCTTTCAAGCAGGAAAATAAACTGTTAAAAACTGTCCTTAAAAAGCTTAGTACAATGGGTGTAAGTGCCACGGCATACTCAGATGACGTGGTCATAATAGTGCAGGGAAAATACTTAAATATTTTAAGCGACATTATGGAGGTTACCCTGAAGACGATCAGCACTTGGGCAAAAATCTGTGGTCTCAATGTCAACCCTTCCAAAACGGAACTGGTCCTTTTTACCAGAAAGAACAAGATAACGCAATTCAAACTCCCAAAACTCAAGGGAGTGCAATTCTGGACAAAAAACGGAATTGGAATCTTAATGTTGCGGAAAGGACCAAAAAGGCATGTAATGCTCTTTTTATCTGTAAAAGAACAGTAGGAAAAATTTGGGGCTTAAAACCCGCCATGGTGTACTGGCTGTATAGTATGTATACGGTGGTGGTAAGACCCATACTTACATACGGCGCACTAGTATGGTGGAAAGTAACAAACGGTCTACGGAAAATTAGCGGGCTTGTCAGGTCCCTTAGATTCTCCGAGATCACTACCTCGGAGTCATAGGGGAGGTAGGCCGCGGTCAGACAGAGTGAAGTGCCACACTCCCTTTCGCAGGTTACCGCTGTCAGATCTCCTGAGCTGTAATTAATCAAAAGAAATGCCACTATATGATTTTTGATAAGGATGCAGGTCCTGATCTTACCTTCTGCCTTGTAGAAAAACTCGTAATTTTTTAACCTTAGACCCTGAATCTTGTTGTCCTTATTGATCCAGGGCTCTTGTATGAGTACGGCTGTGACGTCCTGTCTGGTGATGTACTCCACCTTGGGGGCGGGCTCCTCCTGGTCCTTTCCCTTGGTCGACGGCTTAAACATCAAACTACCCATAGTGTACTTTACCATATCTTTCGATTTTTCGAAGTATGGTAAGCAGTCCCCGTTAAAGGACTGCGGAAAATGCTGCCCGTACTGCCTTCTAGGCCCCGTCTTAACTACTCTCCATATATCGGCTTTTAGTTCCCGATTCTGCACAAGGAGCAGTCCCAGGAGCTTCTCAGGGTACATGTAGGGACACGGAACCCACAGCCATTTTGTCGGTAAGTAAGATACCATTAAAGAACTCCTTTAGCTAAATCTGAACAGATTAACCCGTTGGGCCCACAAAACTGATCTTGTCCTCTTTTCTAGGAAATATGAAATTCCAATTATAGACCCTCCCTCAATAAAGGGTACCAGTTTGGTCTTTTCCTATACTTCTGGGTATCCCTTTTAACAGGAAACTAAACTAGAAACCTAACGTTCAAGAAAGAGTCAAGAAAGCTGCAGTAGCTTTGTTCTCTTGCAAAAAAGCCATTAGGAACAAATGGGACCTTCAACCTCGCATAACCCACTGGCTATACATTTCGGTTATAAGACCGATACTCACCTACGGGGTTGTTGTTTGGTATAGTCAATGCAGTCAACTGCAGTAAACTAAGCAGGGTCCAAAGAACAACATGTCTTTGCATACTTCCTACGCGGCATTAGATATTCGGTTTCCCTTGACACCCCACGATATTTTCAGTAGGCAAGTAGCTGCGACTGCGACAAAACAGTGGACAAATAATTTATTTGGCCACGCTAATATTCTTAATATATGAGGAATCCTTACAGACAACATCGATTACACCATACCTGAACTTTGGCTTGACAAAGACTTCCATGTAAGCTTCCCCTCTAAATCCTTCTGGAAAGAAGATGCATTCATAGAGGACAAGTCAATCCATCTCTACACAGATGGATCTTAAACCGATAGCGGTATTGGTGGCGGTCTTTTCTCTGATAAGCAAAGTCTAAACCTCTCCTTCCATCTTCCAAATCACAATTAAATATGATCTGTTCTGACTGAAGAAAAACGTGATATCTGCAAAGAATATTCGCATGTTTTCGGATAGTCAGGCCGCTATCAAGTCCTTGGGCTCAGTCGCATTAAATTCTAAAACAGCCTTTGAATGCCGATTATCTCGTACGGAGATGGCAGAGCAGTTCAACTTTCACCTTTGTTGCACTCGACAACTCAACGGCCACGGAGGTATTTCAGGGAATTGTACCGCCGACGAACTCGCCAAATTTGGATCCATTCTATCTATTCTACCAGAAAAGGGAAGCCAAATCAATATTAAAGCTGGATGTTAATAAAAGAACAGACTTTAGGTGGACTGTTGGATTAACATGTCTGGATCTGAATCGCTCTAAGAGTTTGATCATATTAAATAGGAAACATCTCAGTGCCTTATAGGCAAGCACGCAAGAAGGATTGGTGTTTTTACAAACGATTTCTGTAGAAGCTCCATGGACGAGGAGGAAGGGATGACAACCCAACTCCAAGAGAAGAAAATTTCACTTAGGAGTTTTCTTTCACAATGACTTGAACAATCAAAAGAATATAGACCTTAACTGTCTCCTACGTTCAAGTTGGTTCCACGAGCAAGAGGATCATCATCACAACGCATCACAACGGGCCAATAGGCCTAAGTGAGTTGCTCTTTCCAACAGCCACTTTTATCTACCTACCTGCACTTCATAACTTTTTACTCAAAACTAAGTAATTAAAAATATGTACATTCCTTCATCCGTCAATAATTTTGCCAATTGGTTCATTTTGAAATGATTTACCAACGAAATTTCGTTTATTACTGTCCTTACTCTAGCAATAACAAAATCATCATGTCAACCAAAAGCTCTTCATCCCATTTTTGACATTTCGTTTGACAACGGACGTCAAAAAAATGGTCTCTATTCTAAGGTCATTACGGAGAATTTCTCATTGTCAGGGAATTGGAATCGCTGAACCACATTTAGTCGTTGCTGCTAATTTTGGAAAATTCACAAGAAATATGTCGAAGACAGCATTGGTAATCCTGGCACCTGGTGCTGAAGAAATGGAATTTGTCATTTCAGCAGACGTTTTGCGTAGAGCTGGCGTAAGTTCAGAAGAAATTTCAATCAAATTCGCTCGCCACAATAAGTTAATCTTCGTTCTTCCATTAACAGGTCACAGTTACAGTTGCCGGCGTAAAAGATGCTGCACCGGTAAAGTGTTCCCGAGATGTTGTAATTGTCCCAGATGCAACATTAGAGGACTCCAAAAGCGTAAGGCAGCGGGATACCATTTAATTGCTGACAAAATGTTGAGTGATTTGTTCTTAGAAAAACTTTGATGCGGTCATTCTTCCTGGTGGGCTTGGAGGTTCCAAGGCACTGGCCGAGTCAGCATTGGTCGGGGAGATTCTAAAGAAACAGGAGTCTGAAGGTCGTATCATTGCAGCTATCTGCGCGGCCCCAACTGCCTTGGCTGCTCATGACATCTTTCCTGGCAAGTCTTTGACATCGTATCCATCGGTCAAGGGACAATTGGAGTCGAAATACCAGTGAGTCAATAGAAAACGAGTCACTTCTATTTAGTAAATTATCTTTGCTAGGTATGTGGACAATAAAATTACTGTCCAGGACGGAAATCTTATCACCAGCCGTGGTCCTGCTACTGCCATTGCTTTTGCTCTGAAAGTCGCCGAGGCTCTTGTGGGAGAAGCGAAGGCTAATGAAGTCGCCAAGGGGATGCTTGTATAGAGAAAATAGTCTGCGTCTGTCAACTGCTGTGCACTTGAGTTTAAATTGGATTTTGATGTTAGATTGAAGCGAAAATAAAAAAACGCCAGTCTGTTACTCATTAAAATGTGTCCGTCTCTTGGTTGTTCCTTTTTATTTTTGAGTGATGAAAATCATTGCAGTTCCGCTACACTGACAAGCAGTCAGTCACTGACAAGCAGTCAGTCACTGACAAGCAGTCAGTCACTGACAAGCATACCACATCGTCGTATTTTAGTGGCTTCTAAGACGAGACGACACTTCATCTGAAGCCAGCAGCAGGAGAACAGCAGTTTGTTTGGGTAGAGTTAGACTGGTTATCATTTGAGGTTCACTTAGACCAGTTGTAGGTCCATTGTGTACCATTTAGAAAGCACTGAAGGGCAGTGTCCTGTTGACTGTTGAGGGTTGAGGTTGAGGGTTATCAATTTCGGTGATTTTTTAGAGCAAAGTTGATATAGATCTCAGAGGTAACTTCCACGGGATGCCATTCTGATGCACGCTAAGGAAGAGTATTCCACAAAAAGTGGGCAGCAACAACGCCAGATGTGCAGCTGCTACAGGAATAATTACGAAGAATCAAGTTCGCAGAGTAATGTTTGCCCTACCTCCCAGTGGTGGTCCGCGGTAACAACATGAATAAAACCTTACTCATGTAAGCTAAAGTGGCGAGTAAGTACTCGTATCTGCACGTGGAATGTTTGGTCACTTAACAAACCGGGTGTAACTGAACAACTAGCGGAGGTCCTCGACGGATGAAACACTGTGAATACTACAAATAACCAGCGCAACAATGACAGCAGCATTTATTTAGATGCGCATTCGCCGTCCGAGGTAGACTTAGGGAACAAGTCTTAAACTCCAGTCCTATGTCGAACGCGCCTCACGTAGCGACTCGCATAAAGCCTAAATTCGTCAACATAAGCTTTGTATATGAATACACCAATAAGGGGAGAAGGAATACGGGAATACTTTACCAAAGATTACCTACGAAGGCCTCGGCAAGACCTAAGAGCAATTTTAATGCCAAACTAGGCCAGCGGACGTCTTTAGTAATACAGTGGAGAAATACAGTCTCCACTCCTTGATATCCATAAAGGCACCTGGCCAACTCTTAATGAAATTTTTCATATTGCGGTCGACGCAAGAAGAAACCCCTGGTGCGGTAACGAATGCAGAAAAGAACGGAAGGGACACGCGAGCTCTACGAGCAGAAAAAAAGGGATGAACATAAGCTTTTCAGAAGAAGAAAAAAGAAAAAGCGCAAGAAGTGCTCGATAGTGGGCTTAGAGAGGTGGCACTGGAAGAATGAAGTTTGGAAGTTTTAGCGAAAAGTAAAGCCACCATGCAAAGCTGTAAAGCTCGAACAGAAATCTGCAAGAACGGATATGGCAGTCCAATTATTTCTGTGTACTACTAAATGTTGATGAAGTTAACTCTAGAGGCACCACCTTTCAAAAGTCTATTCATTTACTCGCATACACAGACGGCATTAAACGGCCCTAGAGAGCGCTTGAAAGTGTGTCATTTGACTGTCGTAAGTCATTGGTGGGATCACGTTATCATCTACGTTACTATCTACCATTTTTCTTAGGGACGTCCGGAACTGAGATAAGAGCTTTAAGGTGGGGTCCTGCTTTACTGCGTTGGCCCGTCGGGTAGAAATCGAAGACATTTCGAGCCGGAGCGTTTAGTACTCATTCGTTCTACATGTCGCCATCCCAGGCGTCTGATCCACATTTTTCTTTTCCATCCGCTTTCACTTATCTCCATGCTTCTGGTCCATACAGAATGTCCTACAAGGAATACCCTTAGCCTTTCTTGAAAAGACCTTACTACTTAATATCTATCTTAGGCCAAAGAAACAGGGAATGGCAAGCGTAAACCGTCGTTTGTTACATGACAGCGCATCACCTTGTCTAAACCTTTTTCAACATCGCAGGTCCCAGTGATATGGCTTCGTACTTTTACGTAACAGCAAAGTTTGCCCACCGTCATCGCGCCAAAACTACTTTATATTCTCTGTCAAACCATTTCATTGGGGTCATCTTCACCGCTTAGCTGTCTCTTCCATATCCTCGGCAAAGCCTATGTTTCTACTTTGGTCGAGTCTTGCGGCCTTGACACTTATTTTTGCCTTTCGTTAGAACTTCCGAGTATTCTTCTTGGTGGAAGAGCTACCCATTATCTTGAAACAGCACTTCTCCTTCCAGTGAGACCATATTCTCTTGCTAGTAGAGCTTATTCAGTTGTACATGACTTTATCAAGGTCGGTGTCCTTTATCGTCATGTAACGTTTGTCTTTATCAGCTTCTTGGTTGCTTCGCAACAGGACTATTTTAGCATAGAAGGTTAGAGAGCGCTGGAGAGCATTTCACGCCACCCACTGCTTGCGCCAAGGGATCCGAGTCTGTCCAGTTCATCCGCGACGCAGTTCCCTGGGACGTCTGAATACCACGAGATCAAGATTGACCTTGTTGCATAGGTCTCACGTTGAGAGACGCGCTACAGTCTCTTAAGGATCTGATCACCGCTTGTCTGTCTAAGCACATAAATTCCTATGTATATCTGACGCAGGTATGGGATTCAAGTCGAGGCAAGTACCGACCTGATGAATAGGTAAGACTTCGACCTGAAGGACAGTGCAGTATGTGGCTGGACTGAAGGTTTGATGTATGCAAAAGTCCTCAGAGAGGATGCTTGTGCCAATGCCCTTGGCTTCTTTAGACTCCTCTATGAAAATAGAAATCGACTTCTTGTTGTTTGCAATCGTTCCTTTGTGGAATCAGGTGATTGAAATCTGCGCTAAAGTTCAATTTTAGATAGTTGAAGCTCGGTTGAGCATACCTCATACTTAGGCTTAGTATAAAGTAGAGTTCGTTAAGCATAAACCTTACTAATTTACTTACTTATATAGGTGGCGCTTCAGTCCGAGACGGACAGTGTCGGTGAGATTGTTTGCTACCTTGACGGAGGGTATACCTATTTCATATGAAGTTTGAAAATTAATAAAGAAGTGATAACTACCGACCTGGGCTTCTTGGACTTCCTTTACGATCTGCCGTAGGATGAATAGTTGGTCAACTACTTACTTACCGGCCCAATAAGACCATTGACAAGTGGTCTCAGTGGTTAATATAATACGACGGGACAAGATCCTGGCCCAGAAGACAGATGTATTGTATTCTTTCTTCGGTAGTTGTCTTACTTACAACTTAAGGCGGCGCTACAGTCCTGGGTGGACCTGGACTTTAATCAACAAGCGCTCTACCCAGCTAGATTTTTAGCTAGCTGCTTTCAATTTCGCAGGCTAAGATGGTTGATGTCCCCTTCCGCTTGCGTGCTACACGTGAGTTGCATTCTTCCTTTACTGCGCTGTCCCTCGGTGCATTAATGTTCGTCGGTGTTTATGAACCAGCCTCAGTCGTTGGACCTTCACTCTTCTGGCTAAATCGATTTTGCTATACATCCCGTACAGTTCGTCGTTGTATCTCCTCCTCCACTCATCGTCGCAGATGGGACTGAAAATCACCTGAAGAATTTTCCTCTCAAAGCAACCAAGAACACTCTCATCCATTTTTGATATAGTCCATACCTCTGCGCCATAGAGCAGGACTGAGATTAAGGCTTTATATAGGGTCACTTTTTTTTGTCTTCTTTGTCTTTAGCGCAAAGAAGCAAAGATTGGTGAGAGCTATTCTGCGTTTGATCTCGGCGCGGGTGCCGTTGTCCTTAACAACTTCCAAGTTATATCTGTCGAGGGTAACGTTCTGTCCGAGACGTCGGTGTTGGGTGTCCTTTATGGGTAACAGTATAGACTTGGTTTTGCCCTCGTTGCCCGTTAACCATTCTTCGCCGCTTCCGTCTCAATACTCGTGAAAGCACCACTGACATCACGCTGATTTCTTCCAACTATATCAATATCATCGGCGCATGCGAGTGATTTTGCGTTGTGTTGCCACGTGAACCCTGCACTATTCTTGCAAGAATGATGTTAAAGAAATCTCATCGCATTATCTAAATCCTTTTTTGACATAAAAGGTCCTGCACAAACGGACGAGTTTGGCAGGAATGCCAAAACTAGACATTGCGCGGTATAGCTCGCGGTCTTAAAATTAGTGAATAGGCGGTTTGTACCGATTTGAAGTTCATAGGTTTTTTCCAAGATCTGCCGTAGTGTCAATATTTGCTCGATGGTGGACTTTCCTGGCGTAAATTCACACTGATATGGTTCAATCAGGTTGCTAACGAACCGCTTCAAGCGTTCACACAATATGCTAGAGAGGACCTTGTGGGCAATGTTAAAAAGGCTGATGCCTCAGTAGTTGGCGCAGTTCAGAGGGTCTCCTTTCTTGAGAATCGGACAAACAATGATGAGGTTCCATTCATAGTGCATACTTTCGTCCGAACATATTTTCTATTTGAGTTGGTTTATGCTGCTTATCAAGTCATCGCCTGCCGATTTGAAGAGCTCAGCAATCTGGGTGTTGGTAAATTTAGCCTTAATACGGATTGTTAGGAGGCGCTCGTTAACATGCCGCAAACTCAAGACTTCTTGCCTAAATCTTCATCTAACAACCAATCTGCATCCAAATAGGCGCAGATAACAACTGCCGTAGTAGGCGTCGCAGTTTTTCATCCTCTTTTTGTCTGAGCCATCCCATCGCATTTTTTATTAGCGGCAACCATCTGATTGCAGCAGTCCAAGGGCTTCACTAGTTGTTCGGCTGCACGTGGCCTATTAAAAGACCTAACATTCAACGTGCAGATTCGAAGTTCGTTGCCCTTGTGTTTGCAGTGGTTGTCACACTTAAGAGGATGTGACTATTCTTATTGGCTGCACAACCATCAACTTGGAGGGCCAGTTCCATTATAGATACGCCTAGGAAGAGAGCTCAGACAGAAACCAGTAACCCGTTTGGAGATGTGAGTGCTGCCGTTGGTTCATTAAGGGCTTGTCCGCCACCAGTCTCGGGAAACTTTACCGGCTTGAGCTGCAAATATCTTCGGCAATTACCACATGGGGGTAAAATAAGCCCAACTGGGTGTATTCATAGCCATGTATAGCTCTGGGCGGAACCATGATACGGCCGCTCAATTTTTATTCTTAGTGTACAACCACAATGAGTGGTCACAGAAGTTAATTAAATTTCAAACGCCATCCAGCAAAAAAGCGGAAGCGAGGGCGGCTGTACAGAAATACGTTGGTCCCATGGAAAACTGAACATTTACCTCACAATCTAAGAAGCAAATCCAAAAAGGATATTTCAGAATATTTCAAAATAAGTAGTGGTGGCGTTGGACAGTGGTTATGAGTAAGTTTGTCAACCACTAGGCAAGAGGGCCTGAGTTCAAATATCGGCCAACAAAGAAAAGGAGGAATAAAAATACTTTTACTGAGGTTCGCAACCCATGAAAAAGTCTTTTAACCTTCCGCCGTTCGGAATCGACATCAAATTATAGGTAAACTGTTTGTTATGATGACTAGCCAATATACGCGGGCTGAAAAGTAATCACTATTCTGCGTACGTCCACGTCTGTAAGTACAGACCAGCTGTTTTGGCACTTAGTGAAACATAGGTAGATCCCCGCCCACACCTCTCAGATCACTCTCATCTGAAGCTACCCGGCTACGAACTGGTGCCATTATTCTTCTCTCAATCCAGAATTCAACTCCATGTGGTTAAAATTCCATCTCCGTAAGCCAATTATCCATTATTGCTTTATTTACAAAAGCCCAAAATTCGATAGCAGTTCGACCTTTAACGAGTTTGATGCGCTGTCTGACTGCATACAAAGAATTGTATCCCGGTATCCTCATACTGAAATCGTGATTACGGGCGATTCCAATATACACAATTCTGGTTGGCTTTGACATTGTGAACAGACAACACCCGAAGGACGGTGTGTAGAGATCTTCGCTGCAGAAAATAACTTGACCCAGCGTGTAAATGAGCCCACACGAATACCAGCCGTTGATAGTCATACCGCCAACACCCTGGACTTGTTTTTAACTTCTCACCCCGACAAATACAAGGTCAATGTGCTATCCTCTCTAGGCTCGTCGGACCATTGTGTCATATCAGCTAATTTCCCTCACACCCGTCACACAGTTAGAGAAGATATTCCTAAAAGAACTGTATGGACATGAGAAAGCCAACTTCTTTAGGAATTTTAACTGGTCGTTATGTTTCCTTGATAACGACGTGGATGCCACTGCTGATATGATCACAGAAACTATTCTCTTTGTAATGAGATGCTTTATCCCTCATCGAATGAAAAGCATAAAATCAAAAGAAAGAGCATGGTATGACTCGAACTGTCAGGGTTAGAGAAATGCTTTTCGGTCCTACAAGACCAACCCGACAGAGGAAACCCGAAAAAAGTTCAAACAAGCCAGAAATGACTGCAACGCCTTTCTTAAGCGTGTGAAATTCCAATACGACCAAAAACTAAGGCAAAAAATACTGCAATGTCCCAAAGACAGTAAAAATTGTTGGTTGGTTGTCAAAAACATTAGAAATTTTGCCTCATCCTCCATCCCAACGATCATTTACAATTACATTCCAGCTGTCAGCTCTTTGGACAAGGCCAATCTGCTTGCTGCACACTTTGCGGCTAGCTCAACACTGACAGATTGTGTTTTGTCTCCACCTACACTTGAGTGCGTCGAATCTTCAATGGAACGAATTCACTTTCACACTCGTGTAGTAGCAAGACTACTTAAAAATCTTAATATACATAAATCCGCTGGTGTAGATGCTATATCTCCCCTTCTTCTGAAGAGGCATTATTCCTCGCTGGCAAAACCACTGCGTAAGCTTTTTCATCAATCCTACTCTCTAGGACTCTTTCCGAGCAGATGGAAAACAGAATTTGTCCAGCGCGTCCCTAAAAAAGGCGAATCTTCTACCTTCTGCTCCTACAGACCCATTGTACTTACGTCCCTTGTATCCAAGGTCATGGAAACGCCGATAAACCGTCAGCTCATGAAATATCTCGAAACACGAAAACTTTTTAATGACCGGCAGTATGGTTTTCGTAGCTACAGGTCCACTGATGATTTAATGGCATGTCTCACCAAAGCGTACATCAATCTGGCGAAAGCAGGATAGTTGCACTTGATATTTGGCATCAGGTTCTTTTATCGAAAATGCGTGCCTTTGGGATCGATGACTCTCTTTTTCAATGGATTAGAAATTACCTTTCGCAATGTTCAATTCAAGTTGTCTTGAAGTCTGATATTCACAAAATAAATGCTAGTGTGCCCCAGGGCTTAGTTCTGTCTCCTACACTCTTTTTGATGTTCATCAACGATCTCTTGTCTGCTACTTCTAATCCAATATGGTATATTTCTTTGCTGATGACAGTACTCTCTGCTTTTCGTATGCGTTGCCGGACCCACGCCCCTGCTCTTCGGCTGTATGCTCGGAAATTCCTCAATGCTGTCTGCCGTCATTAAAACGAAATTTAAGCGCCAAACCATTATCCACGGATGGCACTTACATCGTCGATATGTGTGTCAGTGACAACTTACGTTGGACTGACCACATATTTGATCACATTTAATCAAGTGATGTAAGAAATATTTTACCCCCTCTGATCTGGCCTCAATATACGAGTATAAGGCATTCATCCACTCAAATTTGGAGTACAATGCCCACATCTGGTCAGGTGCTCCTAAAACATCTCTGCACCTGCTAGATGGGATTCAAAACCGTGCGATAAAACTCATTCGTGATACAAATATCAGTCAATCAATTGACACCCTCGGACACCGACGTAATGTCTCCTGTCTGTTTTTGTTTTATCGCCATTTCCACCACCAGTGCCCCATTGAAATCGCCAGTAGCATTCCGTCCATTCAAACTTTCAACCGAAACACCCGTCTCGCTATGAATGCTCATCAGTATACCCTCAGGCCCGTTTTCTTACGTGCTCTAAAATATCGTGATTCGTTCCTAAGCCGTACAACTCGCTTAAGGAATGCCCTACCGATCTCTGCATTTCTTGGTCGTTATAACTTACAAACATTCACCACCAATTCCGAATATCGAATGCCAGTTCATATTAGTTGCTGTACCAAGAATCATATCTATATACAGGATGTCCCAAAAATCAACGTCAAGCCGAAAACGGGCGATAGGTCAAGTGGTATCGGTTATCACAAAATTATAGAAAACAATGTAAGTCATGTACTTTTAAAATTATTGGCATTCAAAAAAAATCGAGAAATCTGACACCCTGTGACGATCTTTCAAGTACTGTGACCGCAAATCTTTACTCTTGTTCGACTTTTTTGTTGTCACGTAACCCTGAGTAACTGTTCTGTAAATTACGGTCCGAAATGGAAACATCACTATATCGGTTTTGACTAAAATATTGCTTTTTTGTCCAACCATGTATCCGAAAATCTTTAATCACCTAACTTGAACTGACTGTACTGAGAAAAGCATGTACTGTGCCATTTTGGCAAGTAAGTTTAAAAGATGGCGTATTTAGTCTGGATTCCAAAATGGTATGACACTTGCTAGACTAACGCTTAATTGAGGACAAAAAAAAATATTTTGTTAAAGAAACCCGATTCATAGTTAATTCTTTTTAATAAGTTAAAATGAGTACCAAGTGTGACCGAGACAGACAGTGACGCTGTGATTGAGACGGATAAACACGCCATTTCGACTATAGTGTGTGTGAAACAGATAGAGATGATGAAGGTAAGTTATACCAAGGGTATTCCTCCACAAGCATCTTGGCAGTATCAAAAGCATAACTCTTAAATTTTTCTTAATTTATTTTGTAACCAGAAGAAAGGCTCTGCAGAAGGTGACTACATCTGTCAATAAGATCTTTTCTAATACCTGTTATTTCAGATGAAATATCAGAGTTATGGAAAAATGTACGTGCTGTGTTTCAATCAGTGGATGTGCCACTTCCTCCACTTCGAGGTTTGTCTACAATTAAACCTAATTTTTCCCTAAACTGCCGTTGAACTAGCTCTTTTCTCTGAGCAAGACTAGCTTTATCTTCTGCAGAACGCGCTTGCCACTTTTTAATTATAATTCGATAAGAAACGTGAATAAAATACTCGAAAAATCTAATGTATGAATGCAAAGGAGATAAGCCAAACTTAAATTTACTAGTACGAGTATCAAGGACCTCTTTTAAGCATATATTTAAATCGTTCATCTCTTTTGGTGTTGCACCACAAATGTAACACCTACTCGTAGATAAGTCGCTAAGTGCAGAACAAACTTTACCATCTACCATGGTCAATTGTAAGGAATGGATAATTTTAATTTCGTGGCCATTAATAAGCACTGAAGTAGAGAGTAACTGGTTAATTTGGCTTTTTTCTTCTTGCAAGGTGACTTCCTTTGTTTCTTTTGTAAATTGAAAACGAATTTTTCTGCACCACCTAGTAGAGGAAGGGTGTGGGTTTTTCCAAATGATTGATTCATCACAGGTATTTGTTTTATAAGCAAGTTGAAGAGATACATAAGATGTGACAAATCGTAAACTCAAATCTTCGATAGTTGAATCTGAAAATTTCTGCTTGTATTCACTCTGGCCTGTGCTAAGTCATCCTTAGGTTCGTGAAGACTTTCAAATACAGCTTTTTGAGATTCAACAATGTGACTTGATGTAAGGTCTAACAATGATTGCAAATTGATTTCAGCAGAAGATTCCGTCACACGAATATACGAGGGGCGTTCAATATATTCTCGGTATCGATATGAAGGAAAATGCGAATTCAATTTAAATTATTTTTATTTTTCAATATAATCTCCCCTAACATCAATGTATTTGTTACATCTTGAGATAAGCTTTTTTAAACCCTCAAAAAAATTAATTTCCTCTTTCTCTGCAAAATACCCATTTATTGCCGACTTGAGTTCTTCATCATCCGAAAATCTTTTTCCACGAAGACATTTTTTCAAATCCGGAAACAGGAAATAATCACTAGGGGCAAGGTCTGGACTATAGGGTGGGTGTTGGATTTCTTCGAAACCACAATTTCGTGCAGCAGCCTTGGAAACTCGCGCCGTGTGAACAGGAGCGTTGTCATGAAGAAGCAACACACCCGCTGCGAGTTTACCCCGTCTTTTCTTTTTAATTTCCTCCCGCAAATTATGCAAAGTGGAAGCGTGGGATGTGGCGTTGATGGTTTCACCTTTTTTTTTGTACTCAATGAGCAAGATTCCCTTTGACTCCCAAAAAACTGTGGCCATGAGCTTCCCGGCAGACGGAGTGACTTTGAACTTCTTCGGGTGGTCTGTTCCTTTTTTATGCCACTGCATGGACTCTTGTTTGCTTTCAGGGTCATAGTGGTGGACCCATGTTTCATCCCCAGTAACAATTCGATCCATAACACCGTCCGCGTTCTCACTACACATCTCCGAAAGCTCTCTACAGCATGCGATTCTCACTTTTTTCTGAGGCGCTGTGAGCATTCGTGGCACCCACCTTGCACTGACCTTTGAAAGGTTAAGATGGTCATGAAGAATGGTGTGAATGGTACCAATTGAAAGCTTGGTGATCTCTGCCATCATTTTCACCATTATTCGGGCATCCTCAAGAACAAGTTTTTCGACTTCTTTGATGCTTTCTCCCGTACAAGCAGTAGCCGGGGCGCCGGAGCGGGGGTCGTCTTCAATGCTCTCTCTGCCTCTCTTGAACTCACTTGACCACTTTTGCACAGTTGATAATGAAGGTGCGGAACCCTGGTAAACAGCCACCATCTCTTCATGAATAGTTTTTTGACTTTTTCCTTGCTTAGTGAGAAATTTAATTACAGCGCGATGCTCAATTTTCACCATCATCGTCTCAGTTGCCATTATGATTCTGTTTAACTAGAGATAAAACGCGAATTAATAATCACATTTATATGAAGTTTTACATGAATGCACTAAAATAATAGTGTTACTTGATAAATAAGTCAATTTTTATATACAACCACAGCTTCACCCCGATACCGAGAATAGTTTGAACGCCCCTCGTAAGTTGGATAGCAACGTTTTTTGGCTTCCAGCACTTTATGATAGGACGAAAAAACATTTGGAATTTTAGAATGAATCACTTCTCTTAATAATAAATATTGGTTTTTAGTAAGCTTAGCTTCATTAATAAATGAAAAAGCTTCATCCGTGCTAAATTCAAAAGAACTTTCTGATTGATTTGAACTGCTATGTAAAGTAGTTACAGCGGAATCGTCCATCTGTGATAAAACTGCTAATCTGCGACGTTTGGACCTCTTGCTGCAGTCTCCAAACTCCTTCCTGTATCGCGTTCCACTTGTAGATTGAAGAGATTCCTTTTGCTCGTCGTTATAGTTTCCACATACTTCTCCATCAGATACTTTAAGTATGCAAACTTCGGTCTCATTTAACCAGCTTTCGTATTTGGCCACTAGCTTAGCTTTTGATCTACTAAATTGCTTCCAATATGCGGCAAACCGTTTACAGAGATTCAAAAGGAGATTTCTAAAGCAATCTGTCTGGATATTTTCAGCATCCGGTAAAGAATTCGCAAGGGCTCCAAACACTTCCCGAAACCTTTCTGTTTCATTTTCTTTATTTTTTGAAGCTATCCACGTATTTAGAACAAGCATTCGGGTAAAAGAACACGTAATGGTTGTACCTGCAAAAGAAAAACACAAAAAATTAAAAAAAAAAATTTCTAGTACTGGACCTAGTCTCCTCAATGACCTGTAACAACCCTCAGAGCACCTAGGAGCACTTAGACTTTGCGGTTATTAAAACTAGGAAAATAAGAGATTATATTGATATTTGACTCATTTATGGCGATTCGTGCCTTCATAAGTAAAAGCTTAGTTGAACATGGAAAATGGTTAAAAACAAAAAAAGTGGAAGGTGTATTTTGACGGAGCTAGTTATGAATAGTCGCATTGTTAAGGAAAACATAATTACTTTAAAAATATCGTACATACCTTCAATTTGAATATCCATTCCACAATTATATCACAAACAGTAAATTTCTCGGAAAAACCATACTTTAAAAACAACGCCAATTTATTTGAACAAATAAACTAATGAGCACTAATCAGATGTTACCACTTCCGGTGCACAAAATTAACTGTGCCGTGTTTGTAATTGCAATATTTCTTATACCTGTGAATAGAAGGGTTTTTTATGTTTCTTCTAACGGTAAAATAAAATCATATTTGCAACATCGCTATTACGGCCCTATGACCTACAGCTGAACCTATCCCGTGCAACGCCTTGGGTACAGTATGTTTTTACTACACGCTTATAGTGCGTCATTTCATTCGAACACTATTGTGCTGTCGAGTTGTTTATTTTTAAATAATTTACTAACTAAATGTTTGTTTTTTTAAAGACATATGTCCTTTGAATTCAAGGCTTTGCGAAATGTGATTAAATGCATCTTTAATAACTCTTAATCTTTTGATAAATCTGCAAAATAAAAATATTATTTGCATTTTAATTCGCGTAGGCTTAGGTACATATACGAGTATTTACGTAGCATCTGGCACTGAGAAGAGATTGCTCCTATCCCTTGAGCGTCGAGGCTCAACGCCTTCGCGGTATTCTTCCTCGGAATCGGAGGACAAATAAAAAAAATAGACCTATTATTTACTTCAATTTCACCGCTAATAATACAGTACTGTGCAAAACCTAAGCAACCATCTGGAGTCAGCACTTCATAGTAAATCTTTTCAACTTTCTACCCCACCAAATAAAAAGAAATGGATATGTAATGATGCGTAATAGAGTATATTTTGAAAGTCACAACTTTTTATAAAAGTAATAATACTTCATATTTAAAAAAAAACCGCAAAAACCAACAAACTAGCCAAATTGAGCTAAGCAACTTTGTAACCCACTGTAAAAAAAATAGCCAACAGTACTTTTCCAGTCAGGTTACACATGAAATGTTGTGAGCTCTTTGTATTTGATCTTGAATAATTGTCTTTGATCAGTTTTCTTTTAAGTTAGTCGCATAATTGATATTTTTTAATAATGTCGCAACAAAGTTACTCTTCTTCTCTTAAACTAAAGATTATTGATGAACTTAAGTCCGGAGATACTCAGGCAACATTAGCTAAACGTTATAATATTAATAAATCGATTATTTCACGCTTAATAAAAAAATATAATGCAACAGGAGTGGTTGAAAGTCAAAATGTCAGTAGTATGCCGCGTAAGACAACTTGTCGAACGGATAGAAACATTTGTGGAGTAATTAAAAAACAACAGTTCATAAGTTCGAATGAAGTCGTAAAATTACTTGATTTAAACATTGATGCTAGCACGGTGCGAAGACGTGCAATTGAAAATAATCTTCGAAACCGATGCTCACAAAAAGACATTTAAGGAACAGGTAGTAGTGCAATTAAATTCTTTAAACATAATTCAAACTAAAACCTTTTTTCATATTAGGCTAAATTTTGCAAGAAAATACCAACACTGGTGTCCTGAAAAATGGAAAACAGTTCTTTTCAGCGACGAGTCAAAATTTAATATAATTAATTCTGACGGGATATGTTATGTTAGACGTCGTAAAGGACAGCGACACAATACTAGATTCTGCACTCCCACTGTAAAGCATGGTGGGGGTAATGTGATGGTGTGGACCTGTTTTTCGGCAGGAGGTGTAGGTCCATTCTACGAAATAGACGGAATCATGGACCGGGTCAAATATAAATCCATTCTAGCATCGGTACCACTACCATATGCGGAGTGGGAAATGCCACTTCATTGGGTTTTTCAACAGGATAACGATCCGAAACACATCGAAGTTGGTAAAGGAATGATTAGCGGATAGTGGGATTCTAGTCCTTGATTGGCCGGCCCAATCACCCGACTTGAATCCCATCGAAAACCTGTTTGGTATCCTTAAAAGCCGTGTCGCTGGATAACACTTTTCCAATAGGTTTCACCTATTCAATGTTTTGAAAGTTGGGTTGGAAAATGTACCAGGATACACTTTCAAAAATAATTACTTCTATGCCTCGTCGTTGCGCCTCTGTTATTTAAAATAAAGGATATTGCAGAAAATATTAAAAAAGTTGCTTAAGTTTTCCACAGCTCAATTTGGCTACTTTGCTGGTTTTTGCGTTTTTTTTTTAATCTGAAGTATTATTACTTTTATAAAAAGTTGTGACTTTCAAAATATACTCTATTACGCATCATTACATATCCATTTCTTTTTATTTGGTGGGGTAGAAAGTTGAAAAGATTTACTATGAAGTGCTGACTCCAGATGGTTGCTTAGGTTTTGCACAGCACTGTATTTTTCTATCTTTTATATCAACCGGAGAAACGCCACATTGTGAGTTGTAGTAGAATTTTATTCTCATTCGATAAGTAGGAAATACACCATACAATGGTTGTGCCGACATACGTTGTACCGATATCGGCCCAACGGTTGTATGCAGCGGACACATTATACAATCTGCGTGCGATTTACGTACAACCAGATATTTTATTCAGTCATTTTCTAGCAGTTGATTCGTAATTACATACTTTTTATGGCTGAGATAAGTGCACGGAAGAAGTTTGTTATTACGAGTATATGTGCTGGTGCAGTGTTGAGCGTAGAAACCCAAAAGAAAATGGGTTAAGGAATGGCTTTTAAATAGATCTATGCATTCTGATGTTGACCTAGTGGAACATTTAAGAATTACGGAGCCCGAACACTACAGATGCTTTTTGCGTATGAAATCTGAAGAATTTGAACATCTTTTAAATCTCGTAGCACCTGTTATAACAAAACAGGATACTTTAATGAGGTCACCAATATCCGCGGAACAACGTTTAACTTTAACCTTGCGCTATTTAGCAACTGGATGTGATTTCAGTGATCTCAAGTTCAGCTCAAGAGTATCGGCCCAAGCTATTGCAAAAATAGTGCCAGAAACCTGTTGGGCTATACACAATGCCTTAAAAAATGAGTACATGAAGGTTAGATAAAAATAATGCGATAGCCGATGATGATTAATCTTATATAGGTATCTTCCACCTTATTTTTAGTTCCCATCTACTGAAACTGAATGGAAAAATATTGCTGAAGGATTTCAAAAACAGTGGAACTTTGAACATTGTATTGGAGCAATGGACGGGAAACATGTCCTGATTAGAAAACCCGTAAAAAGAGGTTTAGATTTTTTTAATTATAAGGGAACATATAGCATCGTTTTGTTTGCAATTGTAAATTCCAATTATGAATTTATATACGTCCACGAAGGCATGAATGGAAGAATATCGGACGGAGGAATTTTGAAAAGAACGGATTTTTATGAAAAGTTGCAAAACCATACACTTAATCTACCAGAAAAGCTTGAAAAAAATGACTACGTTTGGCCTTACGGATTTGTTGGTGACGAAGCATTTTCTCGATCAGAAAATATATGGAAACCGTTTTCTCAAGCAGGAATATCAAAAGAAGAAAGAATTTTCAATTATGGATTAAGCAGAGCTCGCCGAGTCGTAGAGAATGTGTTTGGGATTTTATGTTCTAGATTTAAAATTTTCCAATCACCAATAAAAACAAGCTTAGAACTGCTGATGCAACTGTTTTAGCCTGTTGCTCATTACATAATTTTTTAAGGGCTCAATCTCTTGGCTATGTAATTGATAAATGTGTAGATCGTGAAGATTTGGAAAATTGTGTTGTATTGGGTATATACCTTAATTCGTGCGGTTTTTTTTTCAAAATTTGAACGTTTATTTAAGAAAAACATGTACAATAGTATTATTCAAAGTATTGCCCATCTGAAGCTATGACTTTTTCCCATCTTTCTGGCAATTTGTGGATCCCATCCCAAAACAACTGCACCGGCTTGGTAGCCAAGAATGAATCAAGCCAATTTTTGATATTCTGCTCTGATATGAACCGTATTTCACTGAGGGCATTCTGCATCGACCGGAACAAATGGTAGTCAGAAGGCGCAAGGTCTCGGCTATAAGGCGAGTGAGGTAAGACTTCCCATCAAGCGGATTAATTGTGTTCGGTAGCGTTGTCCATTGATGGTTTCACCCGGTTTTAGCAGCTCATAATACAGCACACCCATCTGATCCCACCAAGTACAGAGCATTACCTTCGCGCCATGGATATTCGGCTTTGCCGTTGATTTGGCTGGTTAGCCGGGTTTCCCATATGATTTTTTGCGCTTGGGGTTGTCGTAATAGATCCATTTTTCATTACCAATAACAATCCGATGCAAAAATGACTTCCTTTTGTGGCGTTCCAGCAGCATTTCGGACATGCAAAACCGCCTTTCGACGTGAGTTCATGTGGAACCCAATTTCCTTGCTTTCGAATATATCCAGCTGCTTTTAAACGTTTTGAAATGGCTGCTTGATGACACCCAAAGATTCTGCGAGCTCTTCTTGTGTTTGGCAACAATCTTCATAGAGTAATGCTTCCAGTTCTTCGTCTTCAAACTGGCTGCCGAGGACGTTCATCGTCTTCCAAGCCAAAATCACCACTTTTAAATCGTGCAAACCACTTTTGGCACGTTCGCTCAGCTAGCGCATGTTCACCATAAACTTCCACCAAAATACGATGACTTTCGGCAGCAGTTTTTTTCATATTAAAGTAATGAAGAAGAACTCCCCGCAAAAACACTTTTTCAGGCACAAAGTTCGACATATTTGAGTGGAAAAATTTTTTGTTGTTTACGCTTCAAATGAATGACATATACTGAAATGACGTACAATGACAGTAGCTTTCCAACGCGCATGTTCCAATGGAATAATAACAACAGAATAATACAAATTACTCCATCTCTTAGCAAACCGAACGAATTAAGTTATAGACCCAATACATCCAGGAACCTGGCGTCAGAATGAAATGATGCTTTCTCTACAAAACACAAACATCAGAAAACAATCTTCGAAAAATGCAAAAGAAATAAGAAACAGACTCAAGCAGTACTATAACAATGAGGGAAAAGTTTATTTTCAAAATAAAATGTGTGGTTTCCCAGAATAAAATTTTTAAGCACATTGTGAAATTATTTAGTAATTCTTTATTTAAAAAAGTTTTTGTATACATTAAATGTTATTATGTAAAGAACAATGGAACTCCAATAAAAACCATGTTTGTTGAGGATTGGTTTTAAAAAATTTTAACTTTTATGATTTAAGAGCAAAAATTCAAATATCTCTGAATCAAATATAACTTCACCTTGATTGTTAGTAGATGCAGTTGATGTATGCATTTCAGTTTGATGACTTTGAGATGCTGAAGAATTTGAAATGAAGGCTGAGTTCATAGTTAGTTGATTCATTCTACCAGTGATGAGTACGTCAGTTACTATTTTTTCTGCAATCAAACGCTGCACTGCTTCTATACTTCTAAAATGTTCAGCGATCCTCTTCCCCAAAATATCGAACTCATCTTCATCCCTGCCTTCCTTTTGCGTCATATACAGTGAGTTTTTACTTCTGGGTTGAGAAAAACTTACAGATGGCGGGCGTGAAACGCCAGGGCTATTGTCATCAGGAGTTTGAGGTGGAGAAGAGTATCCCTAATAATAAATTTATATCGATTACAAAATATAAAACATTTATTAAGATAAAATATACCTCTGGAGCCATGTATTCTTCGAGTAAACTGTTCTCATCTGTAGAACAAGACAAAGAGCTGTGTCCTTTTCGAGAAATTTCCCCACTTTTCAAAAATAAAAGCAAATCGTGGTACCACAAAGAGGGCTCGTAGATGCTGTCAGCAGACGATCCAGTGCGCTTGGAATTTTCAATTTTTTTTATATTCCCTGCTAAAAGCTGTCCTAAGATTCGCTATTCGCTTGCGCACGTACTCCTTATCGGCGTTGGGATCTTGTTCACGACATTTTTCCACAAGCACCTGCAGCGCCTCCTCCCTCAAAATCTCATTGCTATATTCTTTAATATGCACATCCCATAAACAGGGGAATAAACGGTATTGTTCTATAAAATCCGTCCAAAAATCTTTTTCTTTTATCGCAACCATTCTTAGAACACTTAACCTGCATCTAGAACAGTCGAAACATAAATGAAATCGATACAACAATTGTATGTGCGAATACACACCATACAATTTCCATACAATCTGTTGCATGCGACAACGGTTGTATACTCAAGAGCTTGCGACCATACAATATCGGTACAACGGTCGTATGTGTTGAAACACACTATACAATTGTCGCATACAACACCAAATCGGTCCAACCGTCGGCACAACGATTGTATGGTGTATTTCCTACTATACGTGAGCTTTTGAGTGCCATCATCCCAATAAGGTTAATCGATCACGAGTTCTACTTACTAACTAGTCACGATATCGATTGCGGTAATTCGGCCCATGTAGTTATATCGACGGGTTGGTGGAGAACTTCGTATTCCCATCGATTTTGCAGGAATTCAGGACCTTTCCACCACAAGCTGGATGATTGCAATGCAAAAGGAAGGACTCCTCGTAATGCTAAATCAGCAGAGGTTGCGCAAATGATAAGAAAAACAACCACGATTGAATTGAGATGAAGAAAACACCGTTTACTAGTTAACTTAATTGTAAGTTTATTTTTAATAATTATTTTGTTTAATTTTAACATGCTTACTTATAAACTGTTTTGTTTTGTTTTTTGTTTTTTTTTTTGTTGCTGTTGCTGTTGTTGCTGTTGGTTGCTGTTGATTCACTTGTTGTTGGTTGTTGCTTATTTATACTTAGAAATTATCGTTATTATTATTTACTTTAACTTTTATGTTTAATTTAAGTTTAAGTTTATGTTTATTATTATTACTATTATAAGTATGTTCTTGTATATATATAAAAAATATCAAAAAATGTTTGTTTTTTTATTTATTTCATTTTATTTAATGTATATTTATTTTTATTTGTTTTTTGTTTTTTTTTTTTGTTTGTTTAATTTAATCGGAACTATGGAGCCAAGGTTTTGTTTGCATTTTGCATTTTGCATTTTGTTGTTTGTTTCTGTTGTTGTTGTGTGTGTGTGTGTTGCATGTGTGTGGTTGTTTTTGTTTTTTAATTATTATTAAACAAAATTTATCATTTTATAGACATATGTATGTATTAATATACTATTTATATTTAAAACAAAAAAGAAATACAAAGAAAATAATTTACGAAACTGAACTTTTACAATTGTTTACGAATCGAATCGTTTTTTTTTTTTTATTATTATTATGATTAATTATTGAATTATTATTTATTTATTTTTATAAAATAATAAGAAAAGAAAGAAAACAAAATAGAATAGAATAGAAATATAAGATGTGGAACAAAAACAAAAGAACAACAAACAAAAAATATATAGTCACACGAGTCGCATGTAAAGGAACGAAACTCTTGTTACATCTTTTTTTCGTTTTTTTTTTTTACTCTGTTACTCTATTCTGTTATGCTGTTTCTCTGTTACTCAGTTACCCGGTAATCTGCTGTATACTCGTACTTATGGATGCTTATCTTCGCACTATGTGAAGTTTATTTTATGCTTAACTTTTTTTTCTCTAAGAATTTTGTTGAATTTTGTTTCTTTTTTTATCGCTTTCGTTTTCTTGATTTCTTGTTTTTTTTTTTTGTTTTTATTTATTAAGTGTGTTTCATTATGGTGTGTGTATATTATATATTACAGTAAAAAATAATAGTAATGGTAAATTGTAATTTGTTATTGTTTGTTTGCAATGAATTGTAACAAATTACACATTTACTGTATCCGAATTGCGACTTCTTAATCTATTGAACGTTTTTTTTTGTTTTTCCTTTTGTTTTCTTTTAGTTTTTTTTCTTTTTTTTTTTTTTGTTTATTAAATAGAGTATAAAATATATTTAGCTTTAATTTTGTTTTTTCCTTTTTTTAACTTAATTTCACATTTGCATTTGCAAACTTTTTGTTGTTTACATTCTGTTTTTTTTGTATTTTTTGTTTGTATTTTTTTTTGTTTTTTTTTTTTCTTTTTAATATTTTTATAACTTTTTATGTTTTAAATGTTGTTTTGCTTAATTTTAGGGTTCTAAGTTCTATTGCATCGACGTAAGTCCTGTTGAACTACTGATGTGGGATGATGTGCCTAATGTAGATGCCATATCCTGATAGCTGAACTGTAATTAACAAAAAAAAAATCGATTTTGTTATAGAAATACAGAAAGGACTATATTTAAATGTATTCTCGCTCTAACATCCTAATCTAGAAATTATTTTCCTTTTTTTAAAAAAAATTATTTTTTCTTATGTAAATATACACTACACACTGAATGACTCGAACTGCAACCAATTTCAGACTGTTGTAATTCCCAAACCGTTCATGACAGTGAGCTCAAATTTTGACACATGACAGATAATTTTATTATTTACAAGCCTTTTAAACGATTTGCGTCTCAGTTGTGTTGAAAATTTTTTATCCGCGATGGAATTCAAACGTGATAGTGTGATTGCTTTATATTTGGCTGGAAAACAACAAGTAGCTATCGTTAGAGCCCTCCAGCACCTCAACGTGAATAAATCATTTGTGCCTCGAACCATAGCTCGCTACCGTGATACTGGCAGCGTTGCAAAACGCCATAGAGATGGTCATAAAAAAACAGCAACATTGGCAGAAATGGTTTGGAAAGTGAAGGCTCGAATTGAGCGAAATCCGCGTCGAAGTGGAAGAAAAATGGCTCGTGAGCTCAACATATCGTTGGAACGGATGCAACACATACTGAAAAATGAGCTTGGGCTCAAGCCATTGAAGTTCCAAAAAGCACACGATCTTACACCGCAACAGAAAAAAGTTAGAGTCGACAGAGCGAAGTAGTTGCTACGCTTGCACGAAAGTGGTGACTTGCCGAATTTGGTGTTTTCCGATGAGTCACCTTTTGTTATCGAGCAATATGTCAACAAAGAAAATGACCGAGTTTACTTGCCAGAGAGGTCCTTCGAAAATGTACACCTTCGGACGGCCACCAGAAAGCAGGCAGCATCGATGGTGATGGTTTGGGCCGCCATAACCGCCGATGGTCGCTCTCCGCTCGTATTCTTGGACCATGGCGTCAAAATTAATGCGATCATATACCGTGAAACTGTTTTAGAGCCAGTACTGAAACCGTGGGCAAACAATCATTTCGGTCGGAGACCGTGAACATTTCAACAAGACTCGGCACCGTCTCATAAAGCGCGCGTCAACCAAGATTGCTTGAAAAACAATGTTCCACACTTCATTTCTTCGACACAATGGATTGCAAATTCTCCGGATGCAAATCCGTTGGATTTCTCTGTCTGGGGTATTTTGAAGGCGAAGGTTGGCACTAAAAAATACCAAAGTTTGGACCACCTTAAACAAGCACTTCGCCGCGAATGGGCCAAAATACCGCAGAGCCCCTTGCGTGCAGCGTGCGATGCTTTCTTCGGCCGTCTCAAGGCCATTATTCGCGCCAAAGGTGGACATATTGAAAACTACTGATACAATTTTAAATTGATGTATTTTCAAACATTTTTTGCTTTGGCAAAAATTTATCAAAAAATAAAAAAATTAAGGCATTTTAAAAAGTTACAGTTCGAGTAAGTCACCCTGTATATGTACAGAATATTCCAATAGGGACTTTGACATTTGATAGCGGCCATATTGTTGAAACTACATCTGTCAAATTGGCTGAAATTAATTCAGTCTGTTTTGCCAAATCACCATGGACGGACATGTTTTATCAAAATGGGTGTTCTGTTCGGGTAACGTTCCGCGCGCTACTCCCATTTTATGGTCGCCATAATCGTCCTGCTGAGAGGACTATTCGCAGTGTGGTGGATAAATTTGTGTTCACTGGTTCAGTAAACGGTAAACCAACCCCGTACATTGAGGAAATGCCAGATCTGCATAGGCCTTTCAAACGAATAAAAAATTTCGATGATATCTCACACACACTTTGTTTTATTTAAATTTAAAGATAGGAAGCGCTTAATGGAAGACCCTTTAGTTCCTATTAGACTCCACGTTTTAGACGGCACCCAGATGCCTGTAAAAGAGTATTTTTTAGCAGATCCTTGATTTGAATTGAAATATTATACTTTATCGACATGTATGGACAATGGACTCACGTTACTTTGGTCTCCTGTGATCTCCTTAATCCGTCCTACTCTGAACACCGACACTAGCAATTCAGGATATTAAACAAGTAATTGGTTCCCGCTATCATCCACTCCAATCGTCAAAGACGAACTGCGAGTAATGCAAAAATATCGCTCAAGCCAAACTGGATGGAAATCACATTTCGATACCCAAGCCAGACCTTGACGAAACTACCTTTACTTCATTTTTTCCTGCAGTAAGAAGTTAACCCTCTATCCTAGCCTACAGACCTCCTACTACTGGGAAACCTATAGACAAGAAGTATAGACATAGTATTTTCTGGTGTACTTTTGGAAAGTTCTTTTGCAAGTTCTGTTTAAAACACTACAAATTTCGAGCACACCTGAGCACCCGAGTGGTACCTAGATTGACTCCGAGCAGAAACCTTGGAACTAGTTAAGAACAGTCATTTCCCTTGATGGACTTCAGCAACCTACTACAAGTCTTCTCCGTGAAAATCTATTCTCCTACAAACCCACCCGGACATGGTTTGCGAATGGACAAATTTCAAACTTGACAAGGCACCAGAACCCGTAAAATATTTATGCTACACACCTACAGCATTTATAAAACCTGTCCAGCTCTCATTACAAAATACATATGCTCCCAAAGGACGATATCAGATACTCGATTTTTACAGCGACTGTAGTTTCAATCAGAGAGGACTATCGATCTACCAGCATGGCTACTACGAGGGCGGGTCAATAATTCTGTGCATTTTTGAATTTCTGACCTCTTTACTGAAACAGCAACACTGCTCCTGTCAACAGGCATCTGTCAGTTGACTCCTGTCAAAATTTAAACTTGCAGCGTCAGTTAGTTTGTGTTTGACAGCTATTTTTATCAGACTACTCACTAATTTGAGGAGAAAATGGAAAAAAGTGAATTTCGTGGGCTTATTAAGCATTATTTCTTGCGAAAAAAAAAACCATTACCGAGACCAAGGCTAAGCTTGATAAATACTATGGGGACTCTGCACCATCGATTTCAATGGTAAAAAAGTGGTTTACTGAATTTCGTTGTGGCCGTACAAACACTGAAGATGCCGAACGTCCTGGACGCCCAGTTGAGGTCTCTACACCCGAAACAATCGAAAAAATTCACGATATGGTGTTGGCCGACCGAAGATTGAAAGTGCGAGAGATTGTGGAAGCCGTAGGGATCTCGCATGGCTCAGTGGTTTCAATTTTGAATGATCACTTGGGCATGAGAAAGCTTTCCGCAAGATGGGTGCCGCGTTTGCTCACAGTCGACCACAAACGCAATCGTGTAACAACTTCACAGGAAGGTTTGGCGTTGTTTAATCGCAATATGGAGGAGTTTTTGCGCCGTTTTGTAACCGTGGACGAAATATGGATCCATCACAACAAACAACAGTCAAAACAGTGGGTATCTAAGGGTGAATCGGCGCCAAAGAAGGCCAAGGTGGGTTTGTCAGCCAATAAAGTTATGGCGACTGTTTTTTGGGATGCACGCGGGATAATCCACATTGACTACCTTCAAAAGGGAAGAACAATCAATGGGGAATATTATGCCAACTTATTGGACCGATCCAATGACGATTTGAAAAAAAAACGACCTCATTTGGCCAAGAAAAAAGTTCTTTTCCACCAAGACAATGCAAGGGTGCACACATGTGCAGTTGCCATGGCAAAAATCCATGAATTGGGCTATGAATTGCTCCCTCATCCACCCTATTCTCCAGATTTGGCTCCGAGCGACTACTTCTTGTTCCCAAACCTGAAGAAATGGCTTGGTGGAAAAAGATTTGACTCCAATGATGAAGTCATCTCGTCATTTTGAGGACCTCGACAAATCATTTTTTTTGGAAGGGATAAAAAAATTGGAGAAGCGTTGGACAAAGTGTATAGAGCTCAAGGAAGACTACGTTGAAAAATAAAATTATTTTTTTATCAAAAAATCAGTTTTAATCCAAAAGTCACGGACTTATTGACCCGCCCTCGTATAAAGGTGAATCAGTTGACACCGCACTACACTCTATCTTACGATTAATTGAAAAACCACTCTCCATTAAGGAGTATACGATGATGACGTTCCTCGATATTGAGGGAGCTTTCAACAACGTTAAATTCTCTTCGATCCTCATCTTTCTTCAAGAACTGGACATGAATGACACTTCCTCAGCTTGATCCACTTCATTCTCAAGAATTAGTCATAAATGTAATCTCATCTACATCTACAAGTAAGAAACCACAGAAACTCCTATGGTACCTAGTGCTGATGGGCTGCTTAACTAATTTGAGGACGCGGGATGTGGTATGGAAGCTTACGCAGACAAAGTTCTTTATGGGTTGAGTAAACACCCGCAGACACTCTTTAACATTCTTCAGTATGCTTTGGAACTACTATCCTCCTGGCCACGAACATAGGTGTGGTCTTAGCGCAAACCCAACGAAAACTGAGCTGGTCCTATTCTCTAGAAAAATCTGAATATTCCGCATCATTAAAACCAAGCTAAATGGCCCTCCTCCGAGGTGGAAACAAAAAGTTGCACAGCGGGGTAATACTCGTATCAAAATGATGTAGGCTTAAGGTGATATCTACAGCCCAAACGGTAAGGTTAATAAATAACGGGTGACCAGATAGCAATGATAGTTTTTTCAATTGTCCAAAGTTACCAACGTCATCCAGCTGTCAAAATATTCAGTAAGGTTTGACATTTCATCATGCGTTGTTTTACGCTTGCCGTCGTGAGGTCAGTTGACTTCAGTGTGCAGCCAATTCGTCGCACCGTAGAAAGGTTTGAGCGTGAGTACACTCTTTAGTTCTTAAGCCACCAACCAGACAGCAATTGGTGCGAAATGAAGAAAACATAGCCACCGTAGCGGCCAGTATCGACGAAGACTCAGAAATGTAGATTTGCCACCGATCAGCTGAATTGGACATCGCCAGAGAGTCAACCCGGCTTATTTTGCATTTGGAGTTGGGCCTACATCCATATAAAATTGTGCTGATGCAAGAATTGAAGCCGGACGACCATAGACTACACCGTGTGTTCGCTAATTCGGCGCTGGAAATGTTAGCCGGAGTTTCGGATTTTAGTCAAAAAATCATGTTCCCGGATGAGGCCCATTTTTGGCTCAGCGGCTATGTCAACAAGCAAAATTGCCGCTATTGGAGCGAACACAATCCACAAGTATTCGGCCAAGCATCAATGCATCTACAAAGATTAACTGTTCGGTGCGGTTTATGGCATGGCGGCATAATCGGACCTTATTACTTTCGAAATGAGAAAGGAGACACCATTGTCGTCTATGGTCTCAGGTATAGAGCGATGTTAACCGACTTTTTGTGGTCAGAGCTCGACAACATTGAAATATCCGAGCTGTGGTTCCAACAAGACGGCGCTACATACCATACAAGCTAAGCAACGCTTGAAGCGGTAACGGAGAAATTTGGCGACTGGGTCACCTCATGGCAAGCGCTCATCAATTGGCAGCTGCGGTAATGCGATTTGACATCGCTTGATTATTTTCTCTGAAGCTACGCCAAATCCTTAGTCTACGCTCTCAAGCCAACCACTTTGGACGAGCTCGAGGCCAACATTCAACACGCTATTTATTGCCGCACAATTGGACCGACAGCTTGAAGCACTGCCAGCGAACCTGAGGCGGCCATTTGAATGATGTGCTATTCCATATATAATGGCATGAATGTAGCTATGGGTGTCGTTCAATTGGATGGCGACCGTACCAGGGAAGCGATCAAAGTTTGTACGGACAGCTTCCCGGCTACCAAATTTCGATGATTTGTAACGACGAATAATATCTTGAAGGCAGCACACATGAAGTATTCCTGCTTCAGATGGAATTCCTTGCCTTCAAAGAAGTAATCATTGGGGTAAAGCGCTCGAGAGAAGTTCTCAGCCAAGTTACAATCCACCACAGCTTGTGCTGTTTTCTCGAACTCTGGAGCACTTTTCCGTTAAGGTTGTGCCTCACTAAATGCCCGATTTTACCTTCAGTCTGAAATAACAGACTCTCGAGTGAACATCTATGTCCAAAGGTGAAATTTTGTTACAAAATAAAGTGGCAAGTGCGTTTGGGCCCTGTGACTCTTAGGGTTCATTACAAGTAGAGATATTTTTCTTTCTAATAATTCTTCATCATGCTGTCGGTAGTTCAAATTCGGACTCTTTTCCTTTAAGAATTTAAGCTGGAGCATAATGCGTCTCTAGCAGAGAGAAACATTAATGTCGCATTTGAGGATATAGGGAGATCGAGGGCACCTTCGGCGTTGGAAATGGTAATTGACATGAGCAACTCTGCATTGAAACTGGGGAAAATCATATTATTTAGACCCTTTAACGTCAAAGACGAGCCTGCTGCACATTAGTATATTTTGCGATTTCTCAAAGTATGTATGCGTCATCGGATTTCCACGTCTGAAGACTACTAGTGGTGCAAAAAAAAAACCGTCGCGGATAACCATTCATACAATCACACATACCAGCAGCGCCACAGGGACGAAAGGAGAACAGTACATAAGTACGCTGGGCGGCGCGTATCCGAGCGATCCCATTTTCGATGACTCGACCGCATAAATCGGGCTCGATATGATTGATGGCGTCTGCGACTTATTTGCATAGGTCCGTAATTTGACGTAGCCCCACAAGAAAAGCCTAATGGCGTTAAATCCCACGATCTTGGTGGTCAGTTAACGTCGCCAAAACGCGAGATAACCATGACGTCGAATTTGTCGCGCAGTAGATCTATAGGTGCATGCAATGTGTGCCACATAGCGTCGTCTTCTTGGAACCACATGTCACTGAAATCTTTATCTCCCAATTTAGGCCACGAAATGCAACGAATGCTCGACGCTGTCTATGCTCGTTTACCTTCAGTTTTGTTGTGTACGGGTGCAGGATTAAGTCATGACGGAAAATTCGGCAAGTTGAGGTCTGCGAAACGCCAAGTTTTTGGACACTACGAGGAATTGACTGCCTCGGGTTATCTTGCATATTATCGTTCACTGCAGCAAACGGTCTTTTGCAAACCGCACGTTTCGACGACGTATAGGTTTGTTTGATTGTTTACTGAACCATTTGATTCGAATTTGTCCACCGAATAGTCAGGACGATTGTTTGGCAAGTGATGTTGGGCAAGTCATTAGTCATTATAATCTCTAAATTTGACAGCTGTAGTTTCTCTAACATGGGTCCTATTCATTGCTGAAGTTAGAGGGCCCTTATGGGCCTTCTACAGAGCGAAGGAGAGATTCCACAGCGAATAGAAATATTCGTATCAAAGGTCGACGGTGGCGACCAATAGCTGCTTCTCAGAAACAAACCACGAATTGCAAGGTTGGCACAATGATGGACAATAGTTTCGATATAGAAAACGTATTACAGCAACGCTAAATCAACATAACATGCCTTGAAGCAATCAGTAACGGAAACAGGACCGCTACTTCAGCCCAGAAAAAAAAAAGAAAGCGTACAAAATGTATTCTTACGAAACGGAACACCTCTCGTGTCTTGTATTGACAGTGGGAGCTTCTATTGTGGATACAATCGAAAGCATATCAAAGATAAGCGCTCGACTAGGCAATAAAGCTGATAATTGAACACGAAACGTGGGACATTGTTAGCACATATCAGCCAGAGCAAGCAATCAGATCAGAGCGATTTTGATGAGCGACATATTAAATGGAATATCAAGGAGTGTACATGTACTCATGTACAATAAATCACACACACGGTCTTACGCTATTTGTCTAGAAAGAACAGCACTTAGTTACATGTAGCAGCGGTGGACACCTAACGCTATGAAATTGCTTGAATAAAGTGAAATGTAATGTAAAAGATTGAAAAGTCGACGAAAACCGAACTCGCACAACTTAAACAAGGAAAAAGGCTAGCCTTGGGCGCTAAACTTGCGAGAATGGCTCCAAAGTGCCATAAACCAAGAAGAAAACCCAAATGCACATGGTATGTGGAACAACTTCGAAGAAAAATGTATAAGTAGCGCGGAAACTCTGCTCGGTATTTTGAAAGCCCAACCAAAGTAGTGGTGGAACAAAAGGCAAACCTTTCAAGCGTGGTCTAAATACAGCGTAAATATGCGACTTGAGTTAGATTATGAACCTTGTACAAAAGAGGCGGAAAAAACGGTAGCAAGAGCACGGGCGATAGCAGTAGGAATATTGTATTGGGAATTAGAAGAGGTAACTTCACACCCTATAAGCAGGCAGGAGTAAACTATTTAAGATTGCCTCGCAAAGAAGAAACAACTCGCAAGAGATTTAATCGCCGAAATAAAATGAAGATGAGCAGAGAAACGCACTAACGGGGGACAGCGAAATTTCCAATAGATGGAAAGAGTACTTTAACTGTAGAAATAATTCATCAAAAAAAAATCTGATCACTGTATTGTTACTCTTGATATGTCATTATTCATTTTATCTAATAAAACTACCACTTCCTTTTTAGTTTTCTCGGAGTAAGCATGTTTTATTTTACCAAACGACTTACTAAATCAAGTATAATTCCCTCGGCTGTCGCGCACGAAGAGCAAACGCAGATTTTGCGGAAGCCGAAGTTATCGAAGCTGTAAAAACAATGCGCCTCGGGCTTGTGGTCGGACCCGATAACATACTCTTGGAAGCGTTGGTAACAATCGGAAATCTTTGGTTTAAATAGCTTGCGATTTTACGAAGGCGGGTCAATAAGTCCGTGACTTTTGGATTAAAACAGATTTTTTGATAAAAAAATAATTTTATTTTTCAACGTAGTCTCCCTTGAGCTCTATACACTTTGTCCAACGCTTCTCCAATTTTTTTATCCCTTCCAAAAAAAATGATTTGTCGAGGTCCTCAAAATAGGCCTTTGTTTGCGAGATGACTTCATCATTGGAGTCAAATCTTTTTCCACCAAGCCATTTCTTCAGGTTTGGGAACAAGAAGTAGTCGCTCGGAGCCAAATCTGGAGAATAAGGTGGATGAGGGAGCAATTCATAGCCCAATTCATGGATTTTTGCCATGGCAACTGCACATGTGTGCACCCTTGCATTGTCTTGGTGGAAAAGAACTTTTTTCTTGGCCAAATGAGGTCGTTTTTTTTTCAAATCGTCATTGAATCGGTCCAATAAGTTGGCATAATATTCCCCATTGATTGTTCTTCCCTTTTGAAGGTAGTCAATGTGGATTATCCCGCGTGCATCCCAAAAAACAGTCGCCATAACTTTATTGGCTGACAAACCCACCTTGGCCTTCTTTGGCGCCGATTCACCCTTAGAAACCCACTGTTTTGACTGTTGTTTGTTCTCTGGTGTGTTGTGATGGATCCATGTTTCGTCCACGGTTACAAAACGGCGCAAAAACTCCTCCATATTGCGATTAAACAACGCCAAACCTGTGAAGTTGTTACACGATTGCGTTTGTGGTCGACTGTGAGCAAACGCGGCACCCATCTTGCGCAAAGCTTTCTCATGCCCAAGTGATCATTCAAAATTGAAACCACTGAGCCATGCGAGATCCCTACGGCTTCCACAATCTCTCGCACTTTCAATCTTCGGTCGGCCAACACCATATCGTGAATTTTTTCGATTGTTTCGGGTGTAGAGACCTCAACTGGGCGTCCAGGACGTTCGGCATCTTCAATGCTTGTACGGCCACAACGAAATTCAGTAAACCACTTTTTTACCATTGAAATCGATGGTGCAGAGTCCCCATAGTATTTATCAAGCTTAGCCTTGGTCTCGGTAATGGTTTTTTTTCGCAAGAAATAATGCTTATTAAGCACACGAAATTTACTTTTTTCCATTTTCTCCTCAAATTAGTGAGTAGTCTGATAAAAATAGCTGTCAAACACAAACTAACTGACGCAGCAAGTTTAAATTTTAACAGGAGTCAACTGACAGATGCCTGTTGACAGGAGCAGTTTTGCTATTTCAGTAAAGAGGTCAGAAATTCAAAAAGTCACGGACTTATTCACCCACCCTCGTATACAATAACACGAGAGGCGATCAAATGATTAATCAGCTAAGGGAGATTTTTCTGGTTCCTCGGTATAAGCAAAGCATACTAATAATAAAAATCCATAGCAATCAATCAGACTTCGCAGAAGGTAGGCCTACATATTACGTTTACGAATAATCATGAAGCGTTCAACAGAGTTCTCACAGATCTTATTTTGAGGGCGCTATGATCTCAAAATGTACCCAAGATGTATGTATATAAGAATGACACGCGATGATGTTAAAACGGAAATACACAGCGAAATTTTCGGTTTAAAGTCGGATTGGCAGTACCTACACCAAGGCAGTGTACATAGTCCGTTGCTTTTTAATGTCGTGAAAGATTTTCTACTAAAGCAGCACATCAACATCTGCGACAACATCTTTTCTTTTCGCCTATAATAGCGCTATTATAGGGAATGACGTGACAGCCCTTCAAGCTTTTAATAATTGGAGAAAGACGGGTTACAAATCAGTCGTGCTGAGACTGAATATCTGCATTGCCATCTTCCAATCTTGCAAACCCAAGTCCTGACATCTATTTAGAAGGAATTATCCAGTAAAAGTAAGAAAAAGTTAAATACATAGACGCCGTCGTTAAGCACTTAAGAGTCAGTGGCTTGTATGACGAGAAACTCTGCTGTATTTTATAACAGAAAAATGACACAGGGTTTGTTATATACGACATACGACAGACGTTCGTCCAGCTTTAACATATGCATCGCAATGTTTCAAATGTTGAAAAATTTGTATGGTGATAAGTGTTTGAGTCGAAGCAAAATATTTGAATGATGTTCATGTTTTAAAAACGGTCGTTAGAAGAGAATCAAAAATGGGTACGCTCTTCCGCTTCCATTGCGGGCGGATATGTCAAAAACGTGCAGCTCGTTTTGTTTTCTAATCTACGATAATCTTGCCAACAGGAAGTTTTGTGCGACACGATAATAGGGGACCAGAACCGAATGACAAGCATTCATAATTTCATTGAATGGACGGACGAATCAAAGACAAACATTTTTAAACAAAATTGTAGTGATCCGAGTATGATCCCTCCACGAGGTGCCAATACGCAGAATGAAGCAGTCCCAACGATGAGTGGCCTATTAAAGTTCACGCCTCAAAATCAAAAGATGCTGATCTCTTTTTTTTCGTTTCCTTTGGCAGTATTCACTACAAATTAGTCCCTCCCGGCTAAACAGTCAACGCAGTATTTTATAAAGACACTACATCAGCTTTTGAAACGCATAAGGCGCATGTTCTCGGAATTGTATCGCACGGACGACTTGTTCTTTCTTCACGATAATGATCCTCGACATTCATCGTTATTGGTAACCCAGTTTTTGGCTAAAAAAAAATCAGCTTCTATGATAAATCATTCATCCACCATTCTCGCCTGATTTTACCCCAGCCGCTGAAGATGCGGAGACTGCCTTGTTTTTTTTTTTTTAAGTCAGTCCCAGAACTTTTTAAAAAAAAACTGTGCATATGTCAGGCAAATGCCTCTGAAAGTCGTCCGGCTTACTGTGTGGAAAACGCAGTATATCTAGGCTTGAGGTGATCATAATAAGACGGACGAACTCAGATTTTCCGATGACATTGAGGTTTAAGACGCCGCAGAGAATATCAGTGTCTATACTCGTACAGTCATACTCACTACGAGTTTGGTAAATAATCCAGCGTCTTCCACTACTACGTTGTTCCACCGGGTAGGAATGCAAACCTCTTCAGGTCAAGCGGTAATATTCGTTCGCTCTACATATCCAGCCATTTCAAGCACACTTTTCGGAGCAGGCCGAGTTTGCTCTAAAGCTCGCCAATCCAAACGGAGTCAGAAATCATTCTAACGCTCAAATCAGCCAAGGATATTTTCAGCCGCTTTCGCTAAGGTCCATTCTTCGGCATCATAAAACATGGTTGGGACTACATTGTCTCCTTAGTGTTATTTAACAACTGTCTTTTGAGACGTTCTCTCCGATTATACAAGGTTTTTGTTAACATTTACATGGTTTTGTGGTCATTTATATTCCTCCGCATCCCAAGTTTTTTCACAGACTTTTGAGACATGCTTTCTGACTGTACTACCAAAGCAAGCTACGTCTTTATAATAGCGTAGTTCGGTCTTGTGGCCAATCTTAAGTCAGATCAGATGCTGTATTCTAGAACCATGGGAGTAAGGATCCCGCAAAAGGATTGGGTGATTGAGGCATCATTGAGGTTGTGCTTTTAGCCTAAAAAACAAGGCGAGCCTTCCGACTTCTCAATTGGCTCTGTTGCAAATATGAACCCGGGTTCAATGACCTAAAGAAGAATTATAGGTAGGCCTCGACATCTAGCAAACATAAAGTCGATGCCTACATCTTCTATGAGGGGTTACGTGCATATCAAACGTGTTTTCCCTTTGATGCCGATTGGTATAAGATGCTCAAATGGGACGAAGCCTCTCCCACTCAACCTTCTGTTTTTGTCCTTTTGTACAGAAAAATGAAAATTTTCACTTTTGGTGCTTGAAGTGCACGAATATTCAATGAAATGCAAGAGCAGTGAGAAGAAAATGCGACAAAACTATAAAATATAAGTATTTCAAGCGTGAAATCTTGAAAGAAGCAATAGCTAAAACACGTACGATAGTCGTCCAGGCTAAAAGATTTTCCTTTGTACTCAATAAGCAGTTGACAAGCTTCGGAAAAGGGGCTCCGTCGTGGCAGAAGCAAACGGGCTCATATGTTACATCTAACTCACCTCGGATCCTGTACGAAGGAAAGAAAAGACACTGACAAGCATCAAACTCACGATGCCAGTGCTGTAACTATGTCTACACATCAATTGTGCTTATTATACCTCCCCGCGTTAGTCACCGGCTTTCGCTCTCGTGCAACTAAATTTTATTTGCTAAACTTATAAGCGTGAATATAGAGCAAAAAGAAAAAGGAACACTTTAATGTTCTACCAAAATCAAAAATGGCTTATCCACAGAAGGTAAACGTATGGCGGGTAAATTCATGTGAGTGAATAAATGGGGCCAAGAGTCAGCATGACAGCATGACTCGTAGAGTGGAGATTCTCAGGATTAGTTAGTGTGTTGAAATAGTGACCATGACAGATGAATCGTAAATTCGTCGACAGCAACTCTCATATATCATCGAAGGATAAGATTTCCCATATTCCCATATCAAGGGTTCTACGGAGAATTACTCAACACTTTTGCGAAGCAACCAAAAGCCTCGGATAAGGAAACGAAATATGAGCAATTAACGTCAGGTGCAAGTATAAAGTAAGGACCCACGCCGGCCGGTTTATGTACGCCTGCAATTGCTACCGTTAACAGTAGTAGGTCTTATTTAGACGAGAATTTGTTGTTGGAGCGTGATTTGGGGTAAGGGTCTTGAGTTTATTGTCGGATACACAAAAGGACGGCTTCGTCAATACTTTGTTGCCATAGGTGTGATGTTAAGGTTGTCCTGGGCGATTTAAACGAAACGTTATTAAATGAGAGCATCTTTGGTAAGTATAGCATGGACGACAACACCTCTTAATAGTGGTTTTAGGCTAATAAACTTAGCGGCGTGGCGAAACATTATTGTAGCCAGTGCCCATGCCCTGCATTTTAAAATTTATAAGAGGAGATGGAAGACTCCCGATGAAACACTACAGAACACTATCATATAGAGCTCTGCTAATTAAAAGATCCAGACCTATTCTTAACTTTTACGGAATGATTACTGCGTTCTTAAAGAAAAAATTAAACGAAAAAAAAAACAATGACGTGATATCGAGGAAATAGAGAGGAGCTTTTACTAGAAGGTAAAAAGAATACTACAAAGCCGAGCAAGCGAATATAATAATACAATCGCAGTAGATTACAAAAATATGGTACGACCATTTCCACCGTTATCCAATTTGAGCATTGATAATCAAAAATTTCGTCCACTCGACATGAACAAAGTAAACTAGCCGTGTAAATGAGCGTGAGATGACTTGGTAAGAAGCATACGCCAACTGATGTCCGGAATATAGTCGAATAAATATGTGCTCATTAAAATGAACTTTAACTGTGCCCGAAGGTAAGGAAAGGAGAGTCTTATAGCTGGGCGAACTACAATACCAAGGTATGTAGGTTAAGTTAGGTTAAAGTGGCTGTTGGATAGACCAACCCACTTAGGCCTATTGGCCCATTGTGGTGCACAGAGGTAGGTATGTTACGATATATACATGTCTCATCAACGTCACCTACAAAATCCTATTTACTCTACCATGTGAGCGCCTAGAATATTTTATCAAAACCTGATTTGCCCATTTCAGTGTGGATTTACGCCGGGAAAGTCAACGAGCGACAGAATTTTCACACTATCGATACTTACTACCTGTCGTAGCAATATCTAATTTTGGCGTTCCTGCCAAACTCCTCAGAATGCGCAGAATGAATGCACGTTAACTAATAAATATAGGTAAAACCTCACAAAAACTTTCGATTTAAAAAAAAAAGGATTTAGACAAAAAACGGTGGGCTTCAAAAAGGACAAATACAGTCCTGAGTATCGATTCGGAAACTGCGAAGATAAATCTAGCAGCCAACGAAAAAGAACGTCTTCTCAGACAGTTAAAACTTTGAGGTAGTTAGGGACTTTATCCACTTAACCTTCGCTCTAAATTCTGACAGTTACACCAACGCTGAAAAGTAACTAACTCTTGCCAAAACCCTTCTCTCAAGCACATAAAATGATTTATGTAATACTATCCCAATGCAGATTAACGCGGCTGAAGGGTGCTACGATTTGACAAGTTACATTATGAGCGGCCGGTCATAGGGTCCTGTTATGCGGTTAGGGCGCCCTGGGCATCGGTCCGCGCCTGAGTGTGTACTACTACCCTAAATGGGAGCGCCATGGTGGCTCTAACTTAAACCTAAAATCGCAGGAAGAGTCTTCCAGAAGTTGGTTGATTCGATGTGGAGTTACAAATAAATGCTGGGTGCTGTGGCCCTAAAATCAGCGGCACGAGCTTTTAGAACGGTTCGCCTCAAACAAAGGCGGGTTTCGTACCCTCAACACAGGTTCCGACTTTTGTAATACTGGAACACATTAAGCGATGGTCAGGCATATATTCTAGCCCCCATGGATGTGGGGGGATCTCGTGAGCTCAAGTCTCCACGGTAGCAGTTCACGTAACATACTAACGTAATCTATGGCTTTTGAGACTATGTTTTGAGACAAAAAATCGTCGGCTGATCTTCGGTCTCCTCTGTATAGAAGAAAAGAAAGATGAGAAAGAAAAGAAGATACAACGATGAAGTGTACAGGCTATCAAGTGACTAATACTGGATGAATATTCGAAACCACTTCGAAGTAAGGGCGTTGTAAAGAAACACCTCGACTTAGGTGGAGCAAGTGGAAAGAAACATCAATTAAATCGGCGTGCATAACTAAAGCCAGCTAGCTCACAATCGAGCTGGATAGAAGGGCTTGTTAGCTGAAGAAACACCTCGACTTAGGTGGAGCAAGTGGAAAGAAACATCAATTAAATCGGCGTGCATAACTAAAGGCAGCTAGCTCACAATCGAGCTGGATAGAAGGGCTTGTTAGCTGAAGAAACACCTCGACTTAGGTGGAGCAAGTGGAAAGAAACATCAATTAAATCGGCGTACATAACTAAAGGCAGCTAGCTCACAATCGAGCTGGATAGAAGGGCTTGTTAGCTGAAGAAACACCTCGACTTAGGTGGAGCAAGTGGAAAGAAACATCAATTAAATCGGCGTGCATAACTAAAGGCAGCTAGCTCACAATCGAACTGAATAGAAGGGCTTGTTAGTTGAGGCCCAATTGTTCACCATATCTCATCTAATGTCATCTTATGTCGACCGAAAAGAAGTAAACTTGCATTGACCGTATAATTTTCTTATAACAAATTGTACAGCACTTGGGAACAACAGCAATAGTTACGAGTAGTAATAAGAGTTGAGCAGTTCGGAACGCTACATTTAAAAACAAAAAAAAAAAAAAAAACTTACCTGTGGGAAAAGAGGTTCTTCTTGAATAGCGTCTAGCTGGGCAGTTGGATCTGGTGGTGTCAACTCAACACTTTCACCTGTAAACTCCGAAGCGAAATATCTCGTATCAGTATCTGAGGTGACCAGAGGCTTAAACGGTGGTGGAAGCTAAAAATAAAATCACAAATTTCCATAGAAACCAAAGACCTTTGGACGTTTATCCTTACCTTCTTCTGCACTAATTCAGTCCAATTAATACTTGAAAAGAACGCATGTGCTTGGATTTCTTTTACATCGTCTTGTCCACCACCAAGTCGTCTATTTGGATTCTTGGCCAGCAAGCCACTTAAGAGACTTTTTGCTTCTTCCGATATCGTTCGTGGGAATTTAACTTCCTCCAATAGAATCAATGTGAAGAGAACATCATGATCACGATTATAAAATGGAAGACGACCACATATCTAAAAGGACACCAACGCCACAAAGAAATTAAATTTCTTTTTGATGGTTAAAACAAGTGAAAAGAGTTTACCATTTCATACATAACCACACCGGTGCCCCACCAATCGACTGCCTGCCCATAATCGTTGTCCTCTAGCACTTCGGGCGCTAAATATTCTGGCGTACCGCAGAACGTTTTCGTTGTGCGTCCATATGTGATGTCTTGCTTACACAAACCAAAATCGGCTATTTTAATATGACCATCCTTATCCAATAGAAGATTTTCCAACTTTAAATCGCGATAAATGATTCCCTGTGAATGCAGGTAACCCAAGGCTGAGATTATTTCGGCTCCATAAAATCTAGTGCGCTCCTCGGTAAAGACACGTTCACGACTTAAATGGCAAAACAGTTCACCACCATTAACGTACTGCATCACAAAGCACAGGCGATCAGCGGTTTGAAACGAATATTTTAGTGACTACAAAAGAAATGAAATGAAACAAACCAAACCGAACCAAATGAATTAAATACAAGAATGCGAAATTAATTAAAAAAAAAATGTGTACTCACAATTAAGAACGGATGATTTGTAGTTTGAAGAACTCTACTCTCTGTTAGAGTGTGCGCTATTTCGTCTTTTTTAATGATGACTTTCTTTTTGAGAATTTTAATCGCATATAACTTGGCTGTTGACTTCTCACGACATAGGATCACTTTACCGAATGTTCCCTTACCAAGTACTTTCAAAAATTCGAAGTTTTCCAGTGTCTGTGAGTGAGAAGATGGTTTCATTAAAGCCGCCTCGAGTTGTGTGGGCACTTTTGGACCGCTACTTACAACTTTCTTAATGCCACTGACTTTCCCCGTCGATGTGCCTTGTACGGAGAATTTCTCCGAAAATTCTATTTCGGCTATGGACGCCATTTCGACGTCTGTCATGTCTGTTGAGGTTGATGGTGACATTGCTGTTTCACCCATTTCACTCAAGCGACTAGCCACCCTTCTGTAAACATAGAAGAAATCAACAAAAAAAAATTTTTTTTTAGCAAGACAAAAAACCAGCTGATCTTAAATGAAATGGGAAGAACAACAACCCTGAGGACCCTGCGGGTTGTTTTCTTTCTACAACGCATCCTGCATAAGATTTCGGTTGAGCAAGAAGAAGAAGAGGAACAAGAAGAGGAGGATCAACAACAAGTAGGAAGTATCGATGTCTTGATTTGGATTTTGTAGACAGAAGAACAACTACCATATATGGGACGATCTCTTCAGAGTGTTGCATGTATAGGTACATTGAAAAGAACGAAGCGAAAGCAGCACTGGAGGAGTTTCTTGATTTTGATTTTGATTTTGATTTTGATGATGAAGTAAGTAAGTCAGCTCTTTTGCGTTCTCCGACTAAGAAGATTCTTGCACGCACAGGTACAAAAGCCTATTGGTGTAGTAGGGCTCTTTTTTTTTTTTTAATAAAACAGCGGGGGTTCAATTCATATCTTTATGAATGGACTTCTTCTGGACGTGTTATCATTTCAAAATCAGGTCGATTTCATATTTTAAATAGAAGCGGACAGAAGACGGAACCTTGTAACACTCCAATAAAAACTGAAGTAGCACTCTACTTGTGTGTAATGGTAACGGTAAAGCTCAGTTCGATCTTTGTCCAATCAAGGGAACAAATGCCAAGTTAAAAGCTGGATCCAGTACTCAGGGCAACTGAATTAGTACTCGGAAGACATCGAAATTGAATTGTGTGTATGTGCGACTCCAAATATTGTTGTGTCGTTGATTGTGCGCACGCATCATGTGGATACTCCCTTAGCAAACATACGGACTATTAAAACACCTTCATTCAGCAGCAGGATATCTAACTACAAATTACAAACACAAAACACAAAGCAAACTGCATTACAATTAAATAATAAAGAGAACAAACTTACCTGATGGCATCGGTCCATTCCTGACGGTCGCTTTCCTTTTCCACATGGAAAGTTCTCTCAATCACTGTGGTCCATTGTAGACCACGTATAATGAACGTATATGGCTTTGGTCTATCAACTGTCATTATTTGGCAACCTTTCACTGTGAAATTATTCAATCTCTCCGATGGGGTATTGGCATCCGGTCGATTTCTATATCCCATTAAGGTGCCATCATCACGCAATACAAAGTAACGTGCTCGCCAGGTTTTTATGTGTTCGCCACGTTTGAATAGCCAACCCTCTTTGACAATGGCAGCCGGTGCTGAGCCAAATGTCTCAAATGTCAATGACATCTCAACGGGCGGTAATAAGTATGATGTGAAAAATGGTACTGACACAGATTGGGCGCGCGGCGGAGGCGGTTGAGCTGCGGGTATAGGTGCCGGGGCAGAATTGTTGTTTGGGCTCGTGGCCGCTGGCGCGTACTGTGACCGTGAGAACAACGTTTTGGCGGCTTGTATTTATATCCTTTGGAAGCTTGTTACTTTTATTATTCTGTTTTTTGTTGTTTTTTTATTTTATTTATTTTGTTGGCGTCTTCTGCGCTGTCTTCAAAATGTGCAACTGAAATGAGAAAAACGAAAAATGATAAAGGTGAGTGGATATATTGAATGAATGACGAAATAATTACGGGGAATTACACTGCAGCCGATATATAGCTACACTGGTACATAGTTTTCAATAGTAAAGCGCGATCGAGGTAATTAGTTGCGGAAAGTAACAAAAAATCAAACTCGAGGTAAACAAACGGAAAAAACAAGCAAAACGACCAGTCGAACATGAAAGCAGTTCGAAAAATGTTTTGAAACTTCAATTAGAATGCATTGGCGAAAATAACAACGAGTCGGAACCCTCAACTGAAATAGCACAGAAATTCATGTAGTGTAGTGTGATATGGTTGTGATGATTATGGAAGTAATTGAGGTGGTATCGCACGATGACGCTGTCCAATGGTGGTGGGGTCGGTTACCCAAAAACAAAAACAAGCGAGGTGCATACTCCGCAGTGCTTTTACCCGCTGTGTCATCAGTTATTGTTTTGTGTCATCATTGTCATCGTTGCCGCAATACTCGTAGAGTACTACACTTTACTCTTTACACCACTCTACACGGTTTTGTTCTTCTATTATCGCTGTTTACTATTGTAATTATCTTTTGTTTTCGAGGTTTTCCACTATCGGGCATCCGATGGTCACTGCAGGAGGATGGAAACTGGGCCGCACATCGGACGCACATCATCTACAATACTACATAGTATATTCGCACAGTGTAGTGACCATGATGGGGTTTTCGACGTCGTCACTTTAGTTAGTCATTGTTAGTGTTGTTATTGAAATGACGGCAAAAGATATAGGGGGCCACCAGCAGCAAGCGGGGTGATGTTGTTTGTTTCCATTTTGAACTTCGATCCAAAAATGCAGCTCTGCATGATTCATTGGCGAACGTGTGGCCAGGCCAAACCAGTGGTAATCACCGCAATTCGGTGGAAAATTGGGAAATTATCTGATTAATTTATTGGTCGCACCTTTGGAGTGAATTTTAAGCGATTGGTTTTGGGAATAGCAATCGTTTCTGGGTATTCACCTGGATTGGTTGATTGGTTAATTATGAATAATGGGATTTAAGTTGCGTGGACGAGAGAGGCGGCATTCGAAATGTCGTAGGACGTAAAGGAAAAATCCAAAGATACAAAATTGAATTGAAGGTTTTTTTTTTGGTTTTTTTTTTTTTTTTTGTGCCATTCCATTTATCAGCACAACGATATCGAGTAGTTCAAAGTCTCAAAAGTAAATAACAAGTATTCCAGTTAGCATTCGACTTGTGAAAATAATGATTCTTATCGCACGTGTGGCCTATTTTCAGAATTACTATAAATATATTATTGGGAAAAGATTTCGCAAGTTCTGAGGAAATTTTAGGGACAATCTAATAGGGTCGTTGTTTTGAACTTATACTGTGCCATGCTGATTTACTGATAAGCCATGGAGATAAGGCCAAGTGATGGCAATCAGCAAGACAATGAACAGAAATTTGGCGTCACCTCTATCGCAGTCTTAAGTTCGATAAATGGAAAGAAATGACGACCTAGTTTAGAACTATACTTAAACGGACGGCATTTAGATGCAATGTGTTCATTTTTTATCATCTTTTCTGAATTAGTTCATAAGGGATGGTGTTCCACAAGAGACAATTTTAGGTCACATTGTTTGAAATGAAATATATCATAACCCCTAGGCTAAATCCTATTGAAGACATGGTATCACACAATTTGAAATATTGTAAGTGTCCTCCGATCCAAGTAGTGAGCAGCTAGCAAGCAGAAAAAATAATATTCTAGAGCGACTTTGGTGAGCTTATAAAATACTTTTTCAAGGCGGAAAATGCTTTTCATCGGTGCAGAATTCATCAGACATGTCGAAGAATCAAATTGAAAATACAAAGACTGCCATGAAGGAACCGGTTTTGGAAAGAGAATGCGCCTAAAATTTGCGAGAATTACTTCAAAAGGCTATAAACCAGGTAGAATAATTTATCGCAGAAGGATGTGGAACAATTTCGGTGAGATTAGCGGCAACTCTGCTCAATAAATAAAGGAATGTGTTGGTGGAACCATGGTACGAAAATGGCGTGAACGAACAAAAGGCAAACCTTCCAAGCGTGATCTAAGTACAGCGGAAATAGTGAAATGATAAATTAAGTCATGAGTTAGACTATGAACGTTGCAAAAAAAAGAGGCGCAAAAGCCACTAGCAAGCGCACGGGCAATAACAGGAGAGGCATTGTATTGGAAATAAGAAGAGGTACTTTCACAACCTATAAGCAGACGACAAGAAGTACGAGGGTAGTCCCAGAAGTACCCCAACTGACGTATAGATGGTGGTTGTTGTTTAAAAAGAATGACAATTGTAGAAAGTACCAACCTCATAAAGCTTAAATTTGAAATTTGACGACACTATGTTGTTTAGTATTTGTTTCGCAGCCATCAATGTTGAACGCTCTCAAAGCTTCAAATATAGAAAAAATTGGTCGTCGTTATGTGGTACATTACTTTCATTTGAAAGGCCTCAATCCAACTAACATCAAAACGGAACTGGATTCTACTATGGGGAAATCTGCTCTTTCGTTTACAACAATAAAATATAGGGTGGCAGACTTTAAGCGAGGTCGTACGAGTTGCCAAGACCAACATCGCAGTGGTCGACCAAACGAGGTGAGTTCACCAGAAATATTGGAAAAAATCCACAAAATTGTATTGGATGACCGTCGATTGAAAGTGCGTGAACTAGCAGATACGGTCGGGATTTTAAAAACCGCTGTACATCGCATGTTGACTGAAAAATTGGACATGAGAAAGCTGTGCGCAAGATGAGTGCCGCGATTACTCACAATGCAAAAAAAAAACAGCGTCGTGAGGATGTTTCAATCGATTGTTTGGCGAAGTTTCACAGAAATGAAGCCGAGTTTTTGTGTCATGGATGAAATATGGGCCCATCACTTTACACCCGAGACAAAGGAACAGTCAAAACAATGGATTCAAAGGGGAGAATCGGCACCAAAGAAGGCGAAGACAGTTCCATCTACAGGCAAGATCATTACGTCAGTTTTTTGGGATGCGCGTGGGATAATTTTCATTGATTGACCTCAAAATGGAAGAACAATCAACGGCGTTTATTATGCGAACTTATTGCAGCGTTTGAAAGATGAAATCAGCAAATAAACGGCGAGAAAAACGCATTTGGCGAAGCACAAAGTTTGTTTCATCAAGACACCTCACACACTTATCCGTCATGGCGATGGCTAAAATCAATGAGTTAAAGTTCGAATTGCTTCCTTATGCACCTTATTCGCCAGATTTTATTCTCTCGGATTATTTTCTATTTCTGAATTTGATAAAATGGCTCGGTGGTAAAACATTTGCCAACAGTAAAGAAGTGAAATCTGCGCTTAATGGCTATTTTAAGGAGCTGGACGATTCTCACTACAAACAGGGTATCGAGGCTATTGAACATCGCTGGGAAAAGTGTGTTGACCTAAAAGGAGACTACGTAGAGAAATAAAGATATTTTTCCCCAAACTTTTTATGTTTTCTTTGTTAGGCCGGGTTCTTCTGGGACTATCATCATAGAAGTGCAATTTCAAAGCACGGGTAAACGCCCTAATATTTTTGAGAAGAAAAAACTCACGAAAGACTTAATAATCGTCGAAATAAAATGGAAATGAGCAGCGAAATGTACTAACGGGGGACAACGAAATTCGCAATAGATGGAAGGAGTACTTCAACACCTTACTAAATGAAGCACCACCCCCTCGGCAGTCGCGCACGAAGAAGCCGATGTTAGCGAAGTTATAAAAAGAATGAACCGGGGTCGCGCGGTCGCATCCGCATCACATAGCCTCCGAAGCGTGGGTAACAATCGGAAATCTTAGGTTTAAATGGCTTGTGATTTTATTCAATACGTAACCAGTGGCGGAAGAGCGTTCTGGTTCCACTGTATAAAGGTAAATGACATAATAACTACCGATCGGTGAAATTAATGTCGCATACAATGAAAGTCGTAGTATGACCTGACTATATCAGCACTGTCGTTTTTCTGAACCCTCAAACCCAATTTCTACATCTGGTTAAGCTCTGACATTAATTACTAAGTTAAGTTTGTCTATACACGACAGCCGCTCGTCAAGCTTTAACATACGCATCCCAATGTTGGCCGATGTGTAAAAAATATAGCGGCAGAAATCACAGCAAATGACAGCGGGTGTAACAAAACGTGATCTAATACGTACGCGCATTCGCGTAAGAAACCAATAATGGTAGAAGAATTTTAGCCTGAGTAAATCGGCTAATTTTGACATACTTTACGGGGGTCGTCGAAAAATCATGCAGAAGAAGTTCCAGCCGAAGTTCGAAAGAAGGAGAAATAATTAGATCACTCAAATGCGTAGATATCAGCAAATTATTGGCCTCAATTACCAGGTGATCCAAAAAAGAGCAGGCTGCTGAATGGTTCGAAAGTCCGCACATTTAGCCAAACCTATTAACGACGCAGTAGCTATGAAAAAAATGTGCGTTGCGTCACTTGAAATCGATCGTTTAAAGACTACTACCTGAAGTTTTAAAATAAACATCTATGAACCGGAGTCAGACACCGTGGTCCATGTGAATTGTGGATATCAGATTACTTCCTTACATACACGACAGTTTCGATATACAATCCACGTGACCAATTCAAATGAAATTTAAGTTTATCCTTTCCAAACGTGTTTTTTTAAGAATTTAACATAGCGCATTTGCGTCTTTAGGTAGTGACACCGTTATACTCATTTTTCTCGGTAAAGCCGAAGGGGGCTTGATGAATAAGGAAAGAAAACATCGTTCTTGTCACTTGGGATACAAAAGGAGAAATGAGCACCGTCAAAAACGCAGCATCGAGCGGAGATACCGCCATTGCGATTGGAGACCTAATTGCTCATGTGGGCATCGACAATCAATGGCTCAGGCATGATGTAAGCAATTAAGACCTTCCGATACTAGAATGACAATGGCAAACGACAACAATGTTATGGGGCCGATCATGTTTCAGAACAAATTCTATTGGATATCGTCTAACAGCCAAATGGAAGCCCAATTCCATCATTTGCTGATAAATGAGAGAGGCTGCCGAATGAAGTAACAAGAGGACGCTTGGAAATGGTGCAAGAAACCAACAACTTATGATAGCCGCTCTGTCGGAGCATCGTAGGAAAGACAGGGCACCTGGCTTTCTGAAGGCCTTTGGGAATCGATTAAAGAACGAAAAGCTCGAAGAGCCAAAATTACAGCAATCGCTATAGCAGAGAGAAACGAGCTTGCATCACTATAAGGAATGAAAATAAGAGAGATAAGTAATAGCATGCAACGTAATAAATCTGACTACATTCAATGCTTATGCCGCAGAAGGAGCATAAGCAGCAATGAAGTACAATAGTAGCTGCATCCGCAAAATCATAAAAAACAAAAACCAGCGGCTAACTGCCTTTCTAGACAACATCCGATTTAGAAGATAGCAGCAGCAGCATTCCATTGCCCTTTTGAACGACATATCCGATAGGAACCAAATTTAAATGGCTTTCTGCAAGCAAAATTTGTTTTGGCCAATTTCCAAGCCTCAGATAGGGAACGAATTTACTGTTAAGGACCCTGTAAACCGCAAATTCTGCAGAGCCAAGCTGCGCTTAAAGCCTCTCTAAGAGTTAGATCGAGAATGTAGGGGTAAATGCACTGAGTTTTGTTTGGTTCCCTTGTCACAATGGAATCGCCCGCACTTTGTATAAACATTTTAAGGGTACACAAATCCCTTGAGCGCGTGCTAATTATATAAACCAAAAAATATATCGCTCAAAGGAGAGTTTTTCACGTCTCGAAACTACCTGCGCCCTCGATTAGGGCTTCCATTGATAGTTGGGTTTCAAATGATCTTAACTGCACATGTCATGACTATCCAAGTTGAGTTTCCTCTGCTGCTTACTGACGTCATGACGGAGCAGTAGCTTTTTGCTAAGCATCGACGTGTGCTGGGCATAAGTGACACAACATTCTGCGACGTTTGCTATGAAAGTGATGATGATACCGCGGAGCTCTTCCTCTGTGAATGTCCGGCCTATGCTCGTATCAAGCTGCAGGTACTCAGCGCTAATATGGTGGGAGCTGGTACTATAGGCCCTTTATGACTGAAAGGCTTACTCATTTTTCTACGAAAGACTGAACAAGTAGTAAAAGGAAAGCCGCTACTCCTAGAACAAAATTTCGGAAGGTTTGCCAAAAGCTTAAAGAAAGTTTCTAGCCAGCAAATTGGATGGCAAAACTGAAGTCGGTGCCGAGGATATGAAAAAACCACTTCTGCAGGCTGTTTAACGCCGGGGACCACTCTAATCCCACTGTCAGGCAGAACGAAATCTCGGCCTAATAAAGATAGCAATATCTAAATTTAAACATAACATGGTTGCCGGACCGGACGGCCTTATTACCGAGTTATTTAAGTTATTTAGAAGTAGTGTATACTCGTACACTAACTCATTTCTAAGACTTGTGTATTGTGAACGCCTGGAAACATTTGTCAACGATCTGAGCATCTGATATCAGTGCAGTTTTAGGTCGGGCAAGTCTATAATTGATCAAACGTTTACACAACCCAAGAAGTCCAGATCGATACAAAATCACCTCGTTAGCGAACTTTAAGGCCGAATGTGGCAGTATCGTAAGTTAGTGAAGTACGACAATAAAGAACGCTCATTGCTCCGAAAAATTCTAAAGCAATTTGGACTTGAGAAATTGATAATGACACCTTGTTAGAAATTAATCGAAGAGTTACTCTTGCTAGTCGTTATTTCGTTGGCCATGTAGCTTAGAAATACTACAGAGACTGTATATAAGACAGTAACCATCCCAGTCCTGCATTATAGTATAGCGCAAAAGCATGGATGTTTACGTAAGTGGATGAGGATATTCATGGTCTTTTTAAGCTCAAGATTCTTCGAATAAATGTTGTTCCCATTTGCTTTAACGTGCCTTAGAGGAGAAGATAGAACACCGAACTTTACAAGCTGTAGAGCTCCATTGTCCTGATCGAAAAATGCACATCAGTCGCTTAAAATCGCTAGAGATGTCGAGCGAATGAATCTTAACGCTCCGGCTCCCAGAGTCTTCGATAACTATCCGGACGGACAATGCAATAGAGAAAGAACTTGCCATGGGTGAAGGGCGCGAAGGAAGTGCACCTTAAATATTTTGGAGCTTGCAACAAGAGAGAGCTGGAGAAACTTACTGATTGAGGGCTAGATCCACCCCCGAAGTGAAGCACCATCTAAGTAAGAAAGTAAGCTCAAGATAGAGGCGAATCATATGGAACTACGTTAGCAATATACCAGCACCTAAAATGCGACTTCTGCGAGTGGTTGTAGTACAAAAAGAACTAAGCTGCTATACTCAGTCTGACAGAGTAGGTTTCTTGGTTGAGTCAACTGAACTGCATTGATCGCAGAAGTGGCATGTAAAGGAATGTGGAATGGAATTCAACCAAAGAGAACTGCTGACGTACGAATCCCTTTCGAATTTTTCATGTAAAAGTTCGAATTCGAGTAAAACCGCTTCAAAAATGCCTTTGCCCCAGCAATGCTCTATGAGTATCATGAAACGACTCCAACAAAATATAAAACAAGATATAAAGTGCGGCACCGGTACGAATAATTATTCTATGAACAAAGAAACAAGGTCTGACCCATTTCTGTCAAGTGGTTAAGTCACCTGGTCAATTAGAAATCCATTAAATCCCTCTCCGTACAATCCAACTGCAAACGAACCTCATCAACTATTTTTAAACAGCAAATCGTCGGTCGTGTCGATCACATGACAAGAAACTATGACGAACTAATAATCTAGTCAGCTGCAAATCATTGCCAATTTCAACAGTCAGCTGTCCTTCCAAACGCCGTCATCTTGCCCTAATTTCAATCAAAGGCCAAAATTCACGGAAGACTTAAAAGACCTGTCACAGACCGACAAAAAATATCTGGTGCTGGCGTCAACAAATCGTGGAATCCACAAAAAAAAGGGAACACTTTCCACAGTAGTTACGTGGTCGTGGTCATAGAATACTTTCAAGTAGCACTCAATCAAGTGTAGACATCCTCCCCTAATACGGTCACTCAAAGATAGATCGCCCCCACATGACTAATTTCCCTCCCATCAAAACAATTCCACGTAAATAGCTTAAGGTAAACCCCCACAGAGTAGCCCCCGCATTCCATACAAATCTACGGCTACTGGTAACCCGCAAAAACAAAAAAAACAAAAGCAGAACTGCATTCACAACCTCTTCGATTGCAGATTTTCTTTGGCTTTACAAATGTTTATCCGCAGAAATTGAAAAATCGAATCGAATCGAAAAACAGAGAGAGAAAATACTAAAAACAACAGAAATGCGAACCCCTCCTCGTAGATAGAGATCAACAATTCCATTAACTAATCTCGAGTGTGGGGCATTTGTGCCAAATTCCAAGCATTCTACCGCCAAGCTTGCCAAGCGTTTCTTCGATCACCTGGTCTCGACCTCTACTTACATCAAAGGAGTGTACGACGAGCAAGCACTTGTGTGCAGTACGTACAGAGTAGAGTGATGGCGTATGGGGTATGGGGTACATGAGGGTTCCCCTTTCACCCCCATTCTTTTTATTATTATTGTTGTTATCTTGGAATAGGTGATAATTCTACACTGTTCAAGAATTTTCACGCGAATTTGTAACGGGAATAACAAATGACTCATCGCACTTGTTTTGAACGAAACTTGCAACGAGGGAATGGAATACGACAACGATACCGATACTGATACTGGCACTGACACCCCGCAATTGCCATTACTATTGATACTACAAAAACAACAGGGACCACGTCAATGTGTTACTCCTTTAAATGTTGTTGTTTTTCCCTGAGTGTATTTGCTGTCGTTATTCAGAACCCCAAACCGCCCGAACAGTGAATGATTGTGCGGTGTAACAGGGGGGCTTAAAAGTCATCAATTGATTTTTAGAAGATGCGGCGTCTTGTTTTGTTTTGTTTCGGCTGCACAGGCAGGAAGTGCCACAGTGATTCATGAAATGTTTTGCTCAAATTAACGATTCATTGGAAATTGTCGGTTGTTTTGTTAGCCCCATTCACAAATGCGTTTATTTGCATTTGGCCGAATTTGTGCGATGTCATGGAAAATGAGTTGATGGAACTAAAATAAGACATGAGGTACGATTATAGTGACCACCTGGTCGAGTTGTACATGTTGTTTTCAGATCGAATTTCATTGATACTGCTGTGGCAGATTAGACAACGTGTGCTTCACATATAATTCGTACGTCTAAGAGATCGTAATCGGTAACCGTAGTTTGATTATACTAATTGAATGGTTCTCTATCGGTCAGACGTTTCAAAACTGATCTTATGGCAAGAACTGTGCCTTAACATTTGAGTTTTGATGACAGCTGGATTGCAGAAGTCCAGAAACTGTTCATATTGGCTTCATTCAAACCACTTATCACGATTATACAGGGTCTTCCAAAAGGGACTTCCGAACTGTGACATTTGATAGCGGCCATATTGTTGAAGCTACATCTGTCAAATTGGCTGCCATTAATTCAGTCTCTTTTGCCACATCACCAGGGACGGACATGTTTTATCAAAATTGGTGTTCTGATCGGGCAACGTCCCGCGCGCTTCACCCTTTTACGGTTGACATAATCGTCCTACAGCGAGGTCTATTCGCAGTGTGGTGGATAAATTTGAGTCCACTAGTTCAGTAAACGATAAATCAACACCCGTACATCGACGAAATGCAAGATCTGCCGAAAACATCGCCGCTGTCTGTGAGAGTATGCAGGAGAATCCGAGGCTCACATGAACTCGGCCTTTCGCAGACCACAACTTGGCGAATTTTGCGTGGTGACTTGCGCCCTCACCCGTATAAAATTCAACTGACCCAGGAGCTGAAGGTAAACGAAAATAGACAACGACGTGTGTTCGCTGAGTAGGCTCTGGAGCAGTTAGAAACTGATCCTAATTTTCATGGAAAAATCATCTTCAGCGATGAGCCCTTTTCTGAATGAATTTGTACGTCAACAAACAAAACTGTCGAATTTGGGACGATACCAATCCACATGAGATCCAAGAGCGTCCAATGCATCCCAAAAAAGTCACTGCTTGGTGTGGATTTTGGGTGGCGGCGTCATCGGCCCATATTTCTTTGAGAACGACGTTGCTCAGGCCATCATCGCCATCGGCGAGCGCTATAGGTCAATGATTAACAGGACGGCGCTACGTGCCACAAAGTTCACGCCACATTGGAAATTCTGCACGAGGGATTCGAGGGCATGGCCATGGTGATGTGAACTGGCCAACGGGATCGTGCGATTTGACCCCGTTGTAATTTTTCTTGTGGGGTTTTCTGAAGTCGCAGGTCTATGCGAATAAGCCACAAACCACAGCGGCCCTCAAAGCCGACATAACCCATGCCATCGGTCAAATTCTACCTCATTTATGCGCCAGAATCATGGAAAATTGGATATTTCGGATGTGCGCCACCCAGAGCAGCCGCGGCGGACGCTGGTCCTGTTCACTAGAAAAATCTGAATATTCCGCATCATTAAAACCAAGCTAGATGGCCCTCCTCCGAGGTGGAAAGAAAAAGTTGCACAGCGGGGTAATACTCGTATCAAAATGGTGTAGGCTTAAGGTGATATCTACAGCCCAAACGGTAAGGTTAATAAATAACGGGTGACCAGATAACAATGATAGTTTTTAAAATTGTCCAAAGTTACCGATGACAACCAGCTGTCAAAATATTCAGTAAGGTTTGCCGTTTAATCATGCATCGTTTAACGCTTGCCAAATCGTGGGGATATTATTAAAAAAAATATCGAAACTTCGGCTCAGTTGTAAATACGCAACGTGAATTTCGTCGTAAGGTCAGTTGGCTTCAGTATGCAGTCAATTCGTCGCACCGTAGAAAAGTTTGAGCATGAGTACGAGGGCTATTTGATAAGTGTCCGTGTTGGAAGACAGGTGGCGCTACTGAGTCAAAATGAGTATACCATCATTTAGTTTAACCTCTTTTAGCCCGCCTGTCAAAATTTGGTGACAATCTGACGCTTAGATTTGTTTTGACACCTTTCCAGCCGAAAGCAACTTCTTCGCCTTCTTTATAAACACGTTCTCCGGGTAAAATCCATTGTTTCGAGAGTTCTTTGTTACTGCGTATTTGAGCAACTTCCGGCCTGCTGTTTTAACGCAGCGTGAATTTGGTCGACGTTTCCCTCGTCGTCCTGCACCATGTGCGCGAACAGTTAAGCGTTTGGCTTAGCGCCTCTTGCAAACTGGGTTCGGTTCACTAGAGATGTCGCAAGAAGTGGTCGGTCCCGTATTGTTCGTTCGATCGAAAATATCACTGCTGTGGCCGAGAACGTCCAAGAGAGTCCACGAACATCGACGATACACACAATCTGGCAGCAGCAGACGTTCGTTGCGTCAAATTTTGCTGAAAGACCTGAAGATGATCTCTTACAAAGTGCAAACCATTCATCAATTGCTGCCTGCTGACCGTCAAGTGAGGTTGACTGACTGGTGCAAGAAGAGGATGGTTTCGTATCCAAAATCATAATGATGAGGGTCGAAGACCATTTCCACTGAAGTAGTTATATGAATAAACAAAATTTGCGCTTCTGGGGCACGGAGAATCCAGATGAAATGCATGAAGAGTCATTGCATCTCCTCAAAGTGACCGTTTGGTGCGGCATTTGCAGTGAAAAAGTGATAGGCCCTTATTTTTCAAGGACGCCGACGGCACCACCGTAACTGTGATCGGTGAACGCTACAGACGATATGTTTTTTTTTTGCCGCAAGTTGCTGAATTGGGTCTCGAGTATTCTTGGTTCCAGCAACCGCTCACACAGCTCGGGAAACGACGGAGATTTTGAATCACGAATTTCCAGGCGGTATGATCTCCCGTTTTGGCGATTTTATCTGGCCGGCCAGATCACCAGATCTGACGACGCCAGACTTTTTCTTTGGGGATTTTTGAAATCCCGCGTTTACCACCACAAACCTTTGGAGCCGAGCCAGATGTTTTGCGAGCAACAATTAAGTTGGCAATCGCATAAAAAAGGCTTGTATGGAACTGGTCCAAAGAAATGTTGAAAAAAGTCGATCGCGATGCTTCAAAAGATGTCTGTCTATAAGATCGTGACAGCGACGAATCATGGATCTATGCATATAAGCCCGAAACAGTATAGGTCTTTCAAGACGACCGAAATCCAACAAAAGTTATTCACGCACGAAGCACTTCGAAACAAAGGGGCTGTCTGTTTCTTCGGAAAAACCGGACATGTCGCCACCGTGCCATTAGCGCATCGTAGAATGGTCAATTCGGAATGGTACACCACCATTTGTTTTCCAAAAGTCTTTGGAAAAATAAGGAAAAGCAACCGTCAAACACGGATCCTTCTCGATCATGACAATGCGAGCTCTCAGAACTCGGCTCTAACAAGAGACTTTTTGAGCATTCAAAACATCGAATTGATGAGATTATCCGACGTACAGGCCTGATTTGGCACCCAATGACTTCTTTTCATCAAAAATAAATTGCGAGGTCAAGGTTTTTCGATGCCTGAAAAAGCGGTTGATGCGTTTAAAACGCATATTGTGGAGTTACCTGGTTCAGAGTGGAAAAAGTGCTTTGAAAATTGGTGCAAATGCATGCAAACGTGTGTTGACCTTCATGGTGGGTATTTTGAAAACCAATAAAATTATTTTCGACGATAAATATTTGTCTCACTTGCGGTTGCGTAAATAATGGCTATCCCGACCTATTGCGTGCTATTGACGTCGAGAAAGCATTCCGCAACGTTAACCGGAATTTTATCTGGATAGCCCTGCATAGGAGAGGTAATTCCAAGAATCGTACACCATGTCCATGTACACAAAAGTAAAATGCCAGACAACTTTGAGAAACACACCCAAGTGCAACACTGCTAAAATAGCTCGACTGGCCTATTGGTCTACACAGGCCTCAAAACTCGATAAGGAAGAGATAAAAATGTAACGCACTAGCTAAAAGCCTCGGATAATGGCGGATTCAGTGTTGATGAACCTAGCAAACGATTAAAGGACAACGATCTTCGGATCTGCACGTGGAATGTTCGGACCCTTAATAGACCGCATGTAGTAAAAAAAACTAGCGAAGACTTTCAATTGCTACAAAACAGCCATAATCGCTGTCTAAGAATTGCAACTGGACAAAAAGAGGATAAAAAACTGTCTTATCTACTATGGAAAATATTGCAGATTACCGGCGCGACAAGGGTATGAGGATGAGGATTCGCCGTCAGAAGAAGGCTTAGGCAACAAGTCCTGAGCCTCAAGGATGTGAGGAACGCTTGACGACGATTCTCCTACCCCGACGGAAGAGGGCGACCTTACCAAATATTGCTTCTACGAGCTCCTCGACAAAATATACAAGTAATGCCCTAAATATGATGTGAAATTCGTTCTTGGGGATTTACTCGTAATATCAAGCTATGCAGCCACAGACTGGCTGACTATTGATCAATAAACCGAGGACCAAATCTATTCTATTGCGATCGAAGCAAGGTGTTTTAGATGTCGGAACATCGATTTCGTTGTAGCCAAGATTCGGTAACAGCAAAAACCCAGCGAACTATTGTGAGGGAATTCAACATCGGACGGCTCCAATTGCAAGAGACCGCCAAATCAAACGTAAAATATGCCGCCAACATCAAACGTAAAAGCATTCCCATCACTGCCAAACGCCGCCTCATCAAAGAAACCCCTGGTTCGATGACGAATGCAGACAGGCAGATTTAGACAACAGTGGGTGTACAGAGCGGCCCCGCAGAAAAGAAAAAGAGAGGCTCGTGAGCTCTATAAGGAGAAAAGGAAGGAAGAGCGTAGGCTCACCAGACGAAAAAATAAAAAGCACAAGAAGCGCTCGATTGAGGCCTTGGAGGGGTGCTATCAAAAGTATAAATTTCGAAAGTTTTACCAAGAAACACATCTAATGGTGTAAAGCTCCAACAGAAACCTGCAATAATGGAGAAGAAACTCTCACAGTAGGACCACAGTCGGTGCTGAGAATGTGGAAAGATTATTTTTGCAGACTGTTAACATCACACCGGCAGACAACGCCATTTTCGTCCACCAGATCAACAAACCTGCTGTACCCAACGGCTTAACTGCCGAGCTGTTTAAAACAGCAGATGATGATTGGATGCGGAGCAGACGAGACTTGAGTCTGGGTCGACGAGAGTGTGTATGTCTATTCGTAAGGAAGGGAGATCTCCTGAACTGCGACAACTACAGGGAAATAAGTCTCCCCAACAATACTGTCTGCCGTTTTATGTGGACGCCTAAGACCCCTCATCAACAAACTGATCGGCTCTATCACAAACGCGACAGAACGTCACGCTAGGCAGCTACAACTTTAGGGTGATAAAGAATTTTACCTACCTCGGTTCCACTACCAACTCCGAACATCAGTGCAGAAATCATGCGAAGAATCAATCTTGCTAGTCGCTGCTTCTTTGGGCTTAGAGGGGAATTGCGTAGTAGAACCCTCAAGAAGGACTGTATACCGGAATCTGATCTTCCCAGTTCTGCTTTAAGGCGCAGAAGCTTTAATACAAATGAAAATCCTCTCGTTGTTCGGTCTCGTTTGTATCAATGAAGAACCGAGAAGACCGGACTGCACGGACTGCACGGACTATACAGCGATGACGGCCTCTGACAATCCGACTTAGATGGCTAGGTCACCTTGAATGCATACATACCAGTGCCACGGCTCGGAAAGTTATCAACTCCAACTCAGAATAACAACGCGGTAGAGGACAACCTCATATTAGGTCGTGCACACAAGTGGAGAAAAGAGCCAGAGCCAATTTCGTGGGCACAACTGGAGGCAACTGACAAAAGACCGCGCATGTTCGTTAAGGCTCATGTCAACTTCGGACTGTAGCGTCATCATATCATATCATATGTTTAGTTGCTGCATATTGATGCTGTTTATACTCTCTTCTTGCAGTCCTGAGTGAAAATTTAAGAAGGATCGTTCGATTAGTTACACATTATATTCCTGACTACGCTTTATAGTGATTTAGATCCAACTTAGATCCAACACTCTGCTCATCTTTAATCAGTGATGAAGTTGAAAACAAAGAAAACCTGGGCTACGCTTCATATTACTGTGTTGCGACTCATTAAAACACATTTAAATGCCATGTTTTGGAAAAGGGTTACAGCTCTATACGTCATACGTGCCCTTGACATTTCCATGAACCAGCTTCAACAGACATCCAATCTTTATGGGGAGTTTGTTTTCGATACCAAGAAGATTACCTCAACTGGCGACAGAATACGAGTATTACTAAATGCCAGAAGCGAATGTGCGTCATCATACTTGACTTTGATGAATTGAAACTGTGTCCCTTGCGTCATCAGTGACGATGAATGCGAAGGAACTACATAGTTTAGCAAGTGTCAGCGTAAACAATTGTCAAATTCACATCGAATCCACAGTCTGGAGGATGACTTTTGGACCAGCCTGTGTTTGAGTGTTCAAGTGTTTTTCAAGTGTGCGCATAGTGACAAGTGACATTTGGCGAAACCCTGAAAATCTATTTGAATCTGTAAATCAATAGTTTCGAAAGATAAACAAACAAACACGAACCAAATCAATCGATCTAGGTTAATGGAACAACAAAATCCAAGCCGAAATAACAAATTGCAGTTGTCATCAACAAATGGAGCGCCGCCAGACATTAGCACTAAGGCTATCCGAGAGCTCTAGAGAAATCCAAAGGCCATGACATGGATTTCTTCTTTGTGTTTTCAAAATTTCTTCGTTTTTTTTTTTCTCACAACCTACTGCACAATTTATTTGGCAAAAGTTAAACGAATTTCAATTTTTGCTGTTCGGGACGCGTTTGGGGGCTTTGTAAGTGTTGGGTTGTGCAAGAGCTTGGTGCTGCCACCCAGCCACTTGGTAATGTCTTAGCAGAAGCAACAATGGAGAGAGAGTAGAGTCATTGAACGATAAAAAAAAAAATTAGCCAGATCTTTGTTTAGGAAAGGGGAGCCGCTCGTGGACAATGTAGAGTAGAGTATTAATGTCGTGAGTATTGGTCAACAATTCGATTGGATAACGTCCTATTCATAAGAAAGTGACTTGGATGACACATTTTTTGTCATTTCACAATGAAATATCAAAGAAAAGTACGAGTATGCGCGCCAACAAGACGTCCGTGTCTGCTGTCGGATATTCGATGTGAAAGTGTAGATGCGAGAGCTAATGACTTGTGTTGGGGAACTGTGTTTTCAATGTTCACCTCCCTCACGGGGACAGCATTGACGTCAAGAGAGGACAGAGCACGTTTCGATAGTTGCCCATATCGTGATTTGTGATCGTAACTACTTTCAAATGTGGCCATGTTGGAGTGCGATGATCTCAAGGGAATTTTTAGCCGGAAATCTAGTCTTTCAGTCGTCGTTGGAATCGGAGTCGTAGTCGGAGTCGAAGTCGAAGTCGAAGTCGAAGTCGTCGCTGTCATTGTCGTCGTTGTGGTTGCCGTTGTCGTTGTCGTTGTCGGCATTTTATTTTGTTTAATGGCACAGATGTCAGTTTTGCCGGTTAATGATGAAAACAGGTTTACACGGATTTTGTCAGTGCTATTGACTGACCATGTGACCTACATAGAAAGATGTTCTGTTGTATGAGTGCAGATTTAAGGAGGGGAAATGCCATTCGCAGCGAATGTATAGAGATTTTGCAGGCCGTAATGGACAGAATGGATGGATGATAAATAGATAGAGAAAACCGGTGAATTGAACGGGATAAAACCTTGAGGAAAAATTTCAATTCAACAAAATTAAAATTCAAGAACGGAATTCGCAAGCATATCTAACTCCAACGAACTGAAACACAATGAGTCAGCCTGAAGTGGTATCATTTGGTTATGCGCTAGCTTTTCGTTTTGGCTTTTGGACGTTGTTAGATCTGTTTAACAGCAAGGTAATGGTAATGTGGATAAGAGCCTTGTGCGACTACGTGAAAACTAGATGTTGAGTATTTCATTCAGAAATAGTAATTTATAACCATCAAAGCCCCATTTCGAAATAAAGGTGGTGGTGGAGTGTTGAAGCGATAAATAGCCTCGAATATGGAAGATCTTAACTTTCAAGACCCCCAATATAAGGCTAGAGGCATAAACGTTTGTTTGTATGTATAGCTGCTCACATGCCGTGATGTTGTTGGAAAAAAAGTTTACGCAATACGGATAGCTAGGAACCTAAACTTCAAGAGACAATTATACATTTGAACTAGTAAAGACTGAAAGAACGGGGTTAGCAAAGCTCTGCGGTATGGTATGCATGTAGTAAGAGCCAACTAAAAACCATCCAAAGAATTGGTCTTAATGATGTTTCGATCGATGCTTCCCTGTACTCTTGGTAGAGCTACCCTTTTTAACAAGGTCAAAGTTGGAAGGTGACACCTAAACGAAATGCAGACGAACTCTTCGAACGTCAGTTGCATTGTACATTGCACTGACGGAAGAATATGGGCGACATTATCTCCAAACCGCCCAGAGGAAATTAAATGGCAGACGACCGCTTCACCCATTCACATGTACTAGGTGACGCAAAAATTATCAAGATGCTATCATTTTTGCAAATGGCGGCAAATGTCAATTCTACTTCGATATTTGTGAAGTAAACAGATATAAACTACACGTCAACAAGACGTGAATCGCTATACTCCTAAAGAACGAGGAATCCTGAATCTCGACCACGAGGGGGACAACTTTTCATCGAAAATCATTATGAGCGACGAGGCCCATTTCCATCTCTGTGGGTATGTGAATGAGCAAAATTATCACTTCTGGGACACCGAAAATCCGAGTATTACCCACCAAGAGCCATTACACCCGCTCAAAGTTACTGCATGGTGTGCTGTTTACTCTGGAGACGTTATTTTTTCGGGCCAAATGACTACTGTGAATGGATGAAATGGGACTGGAGAACATGTGATTCCAACAGGATGGAGCAACGGCGCAAACTGCGCGAGCCACAGCCGAAATTCTGAGGACTGCATTTCCGGGTCGCCTAATCTCTCGTTTTGATGGTTGTCACTGGCAGCCAAGATCGCCTGATTTAGCCGTTCCAGACGGAACAACAAGCGCCACACTCTTGAAGCCCTCAAAGAGAATATCCGTCAAGAATGCGAGGACCTATCGCCGGAAGTTCTGGGGAGAGTAATAGAGAATGCCACAAATCGGTCCCGAATGGCCATCAATCCTGGCGGCGGCCACTTAGCCGATATCATTTTCTCGACTTAATGGAAAAAAATTTAAGACATCAAATAAACTTAATCCAAAAGTAGAACCAACGTTTTCCATTCATAAAAAAAATTATAGCCAAAGAACATCGGGTGACAACGTTTGCCCCACCTTGTATAAGCATTAATGTAGCTACTGAGACGATGAGTCAAAGAAGGCATCAATATGAATAAGTGGAAACCAGACTTAACAAAAATTCCGTTATCCGATGATCTGGAAAAAATGCATCCACTTTCATAGCCGCTAAACTGAACCAAGTTGGACACTCAGGAACTACCTGAAACTATTGGAAGAAGTCAAAGCTGACACGTGAGGAAAGCACTCTGTAGGTATTGCTGGCGATTTCAACACATGACCCCTTCTGAATAGGACATGCTGCGGATACAAGGGAACGAGCTACTTACGCACCACTTTACATGAGTCTGGCGAACAACGGTGCAAAGAACATCTTTTATTATTTATATGAGTGACTCGCTAGTGCACAAATAAAATAGCGGCTCAGAGAAGACACATAGCGTGAATAAATTCAACCTTGGCATCGAGAATCTCAGGCAGCGCCCCAAACTAACAGGAACAGGAGGAAAGACAAATCCTTGCATGAATACTCACTTTTCGACCACCCGTGCGACGCAGCAACACCTAGAAGATCAGCTAGTAAAAGAAAGGAACCTTGGAACGACGAAGTCCAAAGGCGCAGGATTAAGTGCCTTCAGCCCCGATGGTGATCTAAAGGAAGACCTGAGCTTGAAGAAAGTTTAACTTCCTACAGGTTGATGAGGTAAGACTTCGAAAAGGGGGATCAGGAAGAGCAAGTTAAAATGATTCAGACGGCCCTATTACGAAGCAACCCTAAGCCTTTTCAAAATGATTCTCCATACATAGAATAATACGGCGATCAAAGCTGCCGTTTAAAGGACGGGACCTTTTTTTTATAGCCCGGACTCAAGAGATTTTGCCCATAGCGCGAGCAAAGGGTAATTACGAAGAAAATAAAGCGAGATACCGATGTACGTTGGTTTTGAATGTTTGCAAGTTATGTCTAGAAAATGAGGAGCTCGGAATGGCATTCCCTAAGCGAGTTTTACGGCCTAAGAGAGAATTACGATATTTCAGAGTACGTTTGAAAGGCTTGAGGGTAAACTGAGCATTCACAGCGAAAGGGGTGTTATGTTTGAAGGTTTAAAGGGACGGAATAAATACTACTAGCGATAGAACAAGGTAAGGCTGGAGACATTTCGTCTGAGTTCGAGGGTGTCAATTGACTGCGTAACACAGGCGTCCCCTACGAGTTTTATCGCACGCTTTTGAATGCTATCTATCAAGTCCAAAGAAGTCTTAGAAGCAGATGGGAAAATGTGGGCATTGTACTCCAATTTTGGGCGGATGAATGAATTATATTCTATATCGTAGCCAGCTCAGATGGGGCAAAACATTTCTTACATCTCTTCAGCAAACCCAGACATTTCGCAACATTTTTAGCGACATCGAATATACCATACATACCAAGAATGGAAAGTTTTCTAATTTTGACCATTCCAATGCCATTAATGGATTAGAAGTAGCAGACAAGAGATCATTGATGCCAATTAAAAAGTGTCGGAAACAAAATGGAGCCCTGGGGCACACCAATATTTATTTTGTGGATATCAGACTTGAAACCGTCCAAAACGTCCCGAAAGATGATTTCTCACCGAATGAAGAAGAGATACATACGTCCATGCCATAGGCACGCATTTTCCACAAAAGAACTTGACGCCAAACTCTGTGAAATGCCTTTGAAATATCAAGTGCAAATATCTTGCTTTCGCTAGATTGGTGTAGACTTTGGTTTCCCTTTTCGGTGAGATATGCCATCAAATCACTTATGGGCCTGCCACTACGAAAACCGTGCTGCCGTTGAGAAGTTATCGCGTTTCCAGTGATTTCATGAGCTGACGTTAACCAGCGTTTCCATGACCTTGGAAAGAATGGAAGTAAGTGCAATTGCTCTGTATAAGGAGAAAGAAGATTCGCTTTTCTTGGGGACAGGCTGGCCAACTGCTGTTTCCCATCTAGTCGGAGAGAGTCCTAAAGAGTAGAATGAATCGAAAAGCTTACGCAGTTGTTTCGAGAGTGTGAAAGAACTGTCTTTTCAGAAGAAGGAGGAGTATACCATCTCCAGGAAGCGAACATTCCGAATCACGGAAATCCCAACATCCGGTTTTGCTTTCAAAGGCAAACAAGAAGAAGAAGGAACTCTGGCGAATAAAGCAGAAGGATCCTGCTATCAAGAATAATCGGTTCAGTACTTCTATACGCCGTTTCCTTGTTGTTGTTGTTGTCGACTGCACTGAAAACAAAGGAAACAACGGCTCTACTCAATAAGAATAAGAAGCAGGGTCCGATTAATTTTGAAGACAGCAACACGGACTGCTACACCATGCGTTCCCATCGGAAGCAATCTTTAACAGGAGGAAAATAGTAGAAGAAAGGGCAGCATCTGTAATACTGTGGCAAGTCAAGTGGGATGATGGGCCACATTACAAATGGACCCAAAAACTGATTCTCACCATAGCGATTTAGAAAAAAAGAGCATCAAAAATAACTTAGCAGATCTGGACACTATGAGCATATTATAGCTCCTCCTTCTGCTTATAATGTTCAGATGGAGAGCAAGGCATTGTGCGGAGGATATTTCATACCAGGCGATCCACACTTCTATGATGACTGGTCGGAGATCCTCCATAACAAGCATACAGAAGAAGCTGTCGAATGACCAAAAATCACCTCAGCGGTTATGGCAGATGGGGCACTCTAAGAAAAAAACAAACTTACAGTTACTGATGCTATCCTACTTATGAAGTAGGAAGCATGGGCTTTGTCAAAAACAGATTGTTGAGTCAAGATAATAATTTTTAAAGTTATCTTAGGTCTCGTTTGCATAAACGGAACTAAGGGCCACAGACTAAGAGAACCCTTATTTACCGAGTAAAATAACTACGGCACCAAAGTTTTCGAGTCCATTTTGGACGAACAACGAGGTAATTGAAGCTAATTTAAATTGGCTAAAATTGCAAACCTTCTCCACTCTTATAGTATTTCGGGTCACCTCGTTAATAACCTCTGTTGGTAAATGAAGCCCCCGCCTAGGTAATAGGGGCTGTTGGAAAGACCAAGCCAGTTAGGCTTATTGGCCCATTAAAAAGGCCCTTGACTTAGTTAGCGCTCAAAAGCAAAAGATGTTCGCAACTGAAGAGAATCTCTCTTAGTTCAGCCTGGTCTATAGCGCCATCTAAAGTAGTACTATACACCCTGAATGGCTCGAACTGCAACCAACTTCAGACTGCTATAATTTCCAAACCGTTCATGACAGTGGGCTCAAATTTTGACACATGACAGATAATTTTATTATTTACAAGCCTTTTAAACGATTTGCGTCTCAGTTGTGTTGAAAATTTTTTATCCGCGATGGAATTCAAACGTGATAGTGTGATTGCTTTATATTTGGCTGGAAAACAACAAGTAGCTATCGTTAGAGCCCTCCAGTACCTCAACGTGAATAAATCATTTGTGTCTCGAACCATAACTCGTTACCGTGATACTGGCAGCGCTGCAAAACGCCACGGAGGTGGTCATAAAAAACAGCAACATGGGCAGAAATGGTTTGGAAAGTGAAGGCTCGAATTGAGCGAAATCCGCGTCGAAGTGGAAGAAAAATGGCTCGTGGGCTCAACATATCGTTGGAACGGATGCAACACATACTGAAAAATGAGCTTGGGCTCAAGCCATTGAAGTTCCAAAAAGTACACGATCTTACACCGCAACAGAAAAAAGTTACGAGTCGACAGAGCGAAGAAGTTGCTACGCTTGCACGAAAGTGGTGACTTGCCGAATTTGGTGTTTTCCGATGAGTCACCTTTTGTTATCGAGCAATATGTCAACAAACAAAGTGACAGAGTTTACTTGCGAGAGAGGTCCTTCGAAAATTTACACCTTCGGACGGTCACCAGAAAGCAGGCAGCACCGATGGTGATAGTTTGGGCCGCCATAACCGCCGATGGTCCCTTTCCGCTCGTATTTTTGGACCGTGGCGTCAAAATTAATGCGATCGTATACCGTGAAACTGTCTTAGAGGCAGTATTGAAGCCTTAGGCAAACAATCATTTCGGTCGGAGACCGTGGATATTTTAACAAGACTCGGCACCGTCTCACAAAGCGCGCGTCAACCAAGATTGCTTGAAAAACAATGTTCTACACTTCATTTCTTCGACACAATGGATTGCAAATTCTCCGGATGCAAATCCGTTGGATTTCTCTGTCTGCGGTATTTTGAAGGCGAAGGTTGGCACTAAAAAATACCAAAGTTTGGACCATCTCAAACAAGCACTTCGCCGGGAATGGGCCAAAATAGAGCAGAGCCACTTGCGTGCAGCGTGCGATGCTTTCTTTGGCCGTCTCAAGACCATTATTCGCGCCAACGGTGGACATATTGAAAACTACTGATACAATTTAAAAATTGATGTATTTTCCAACATTTTTTGCTTTGGCACAATAAAATTTATCAAAAAATAAAAAAATGATGGCATTTTAAAAAGTTACAGTTCGAGTAAGTCACCCTGTATATGTACAGGGTATTCCAATAGGGACTTTGAAATTTGATAGCGGCCATATTGTTGAAGTTAAATCTGTCAAATTGGCTGTCATTTATTCAGTCTGTTTTGCCAAATCACCATGGACGGATATGTTTTATCAAAATGGGTGTTCTGTTCGGGTAACGTTTCGCGTACTTCGCCCATTTTACGGACGCCATAATCGTCCTGCCGAGAGGACTATTCGCAGTGTGGTGGATGAATTTGAGTTCACGATAAACCAACACCCGTACGTCGACGAAATGCCAGATCTGCCAAAAACATAGCCGCTGTCTATGAGAATGAGCAGCAGAATCCGAGGCAGTCGATTTCGCGTCGCTCACAAGAACTCGGCCTTTCGCATACCACAACTTGGCGAATTTTACTTCTTGACTTGGGCCCGCACCCGTACATAATTCAACTGACCCAGGAACTGAAGGATGATAGTACGCATCAAAGAAAGAACGAAGCGCACAGAACGCGAATTTTGGAAATAATGTTCTATGTAGTACTATAGTTCACAGCTAAGAGATGGAGATCACAAAATGACATGTGAGTGGAGCAGGCGGAAGTAATGACGTGAAGAAAAACCTTAGGCATTAAGAGGGAAGAAGAAAGTTTAGTTTAATTCCTAATGAAAATCATGTATAGAACATCTCTACTTTCCAATTAATTATAACCACTAAACTTTGTCAACAAAAACAAATCGGGAAAAAATTGGCGCCCAACACGGGACTGCCTTATGGAAGCATATTACCCGTATGAACATACTCTTGCTGTTAATTACCAAGTTTTTCTTTCACTGTTGTTCACAGTTTTGTAAACAAATTCAGCAATTAACATCCACCGACAAAAACGTATTAAAAAAAAAGAAAATATAGATCAATTGATTAAACGGAAATAAGAACGCACTATCCGATACTCCACTTCACTCGATGCCCTGACTACACTACGTTCTTACGTAAACCAAACAAAAATAGAGAGAGAGAGAGAGAGAGAGAACAAAGAGAAGGCATTTCGAATTAATGAATGAATAAATGAACTGGCCGCCTGATATCCTCATATCTCCCCACAGGAGGTCAAACGCGTAATGATAACGACCGCAATAAACCTACATTCGCCCTCTTATCTACATATGTACATACATAAAGCCCAACTTGAAAAACCACCACGTACTTCATCCGTATCCGTATAATCACGCAGAATTTTAGCTTTTTGCACTCCACCACCACCACCACTATCACATATCCGTCGTCGGAGAGGAGAGTCAGTCGATATACTCGTATGTTTGTTTAAATGTATCTACAAACGCAATCCAAACGAAACGTAAAAAAAAAAATAAAGCAGAAAACAAAATAACAAAAATAAAAGACGAATAATCAATGAATCTCACCCTCCTGGCCTTCATCCAATTGATCGAATCAATTACCACCAAACGATTAATAATTGACTTATTAATTTGCGATTAAACGTCTCCACAGTTCGTTAGCCGATACGGGTATGTATTGTATTTATACACCTCTCACAAGCATACATATATGTATTCTAATGAATAACGAATAACGACTAGTAGGTATATTCGTGTATCCACTATCGTTTAGAAGTTTTCTTTTAAAACGGAAGTCAGGAGACGTTAATTTATCAGCGCGCGATCACAAATCACGATCGCAATTAAAGTGACAGCGACGACAACAATAAACGGCCGGCGGCGGCAACGGCAACGGCAACAGCAACAGCAACATCAACGTCGACGATGGCTGGCGCTGCAATTCCATATGCCAGACGTCACTGAACTGCAGACAAACGTCACGCGACAATTTCAACGCCCGCCTTTTTCAGAACAAACAAAATAAATGGATTTGAAAATTACGATTGAAAATTCGCGTAGGTAGACACTAGACACACTAGAAACGAGTCGAAATATGATACACGGAAAATTTTTGCAACAAGCGCGCCAATAATAAACAACGAAAAATACCCAATTCAGCTATTCAGCTATTCAGCACTTGTAAGCGTTTGCTCGAAAAATTCGCAAATATCCATTTGATTGTTCTGGCATATTTTGAATGCGAGCTGACAAGCAAATAATCCAACAAACTCAAATGAGCAACGCTAAAAGCGAGGTAACAGAGCAGTTACAGGTTAGGAAAGTCTGAATTTTGAAATCAAAGAGCATGGGATATGGGGTACCGGGGTACCGGGGTACCGGGGCTACAGGGTAGTCGCATAGTACCTATTATTAATTATTTTTGCTGTTTTGTTATTGTTGTGGTTTTTCTGCGTATGAAATCTATTTTTGTTTTTACCACCCCATAACAGTCGCTGTCGTAGATTCGTAGTTGTAGTCGCAGTCGTAGCAGCAGCGGTCGTACAAACTACTATACTAGTCGCTGGTTCGCTTGGTTGCGCTCGCTTGCCCGCCCTGCTTGCTCCCGTCACCCTTTTATCTTTATCGCAATGATTTCGTTTCGTAAGCAACTTTATTTTCTATTTTTTTTTTTTTTCAGTTTTTAATTTTCATAATCATTTTTGTAAGCACTAACACGTATGCATGTCGTAGTTGCTGCTTGACGCGCTGTACGAATATGTTGGTATTTGTGTTCCTTTCTTTTTCGCGAAAAAAAAAAAAACCTTTTATGTTGTATTTTTCGTGCGAAAAAGTTTTACGACGGCAATATGCGAAAAAAGAGCCAAAAACAAGGAAAAAAAAATGGCAAAAAGACAGAGCAACGCCAACAGTAATAGGAACGAACAACACAGCGCCAGTGAAAGAGGAAATTCTTAATGAATACACGAGTGGGGTGGGGGAGAAATTCGTTGACGCAAAGGGGAACGGCGTATGAAAGGATGGAGTGACGCGGGGAGGACTTAAACAGAATATTGTTATTGTAAGCAGGGTGAAAAATCGCTAGCGGCGGCGCCATTAAATGCATTTTTGTTGTCTTTTTGCGCTTCTTTGGGTTTTTATTTTTTTTTTCTTTTTTTTTTCCCCCGTACAACTTGGCCTCTCTTTCTGTTTTAGTCTATTGGTGTCGTTCGTCGTGTGGTCGTTGTGTTGTTGGGTTGCGTTTAGTGTCGTGTCGTGTCGAGTCGAGTCGTTGATTATTTTTAGTGATTTGTGTTGTTTTACTTTATTTGTTGGCTTTGTTTAGTGCAATTTTTATTTAGCCACTGCTGACTGTCAGCAGCAGAAGCAGCAGCTTTAAACAGAGAAACGAAATCGCAGAAAGAAGTGGGAAAAGACTAGGAAGGGGATAACACAGGGTTGCCATATGGCTAAGAGTTACAAATCTAATCACACATCGAGTGTTATGGCGCTGCGGTCATGGTTGGTGCTGTGAGTCGACACTTTTATGTTTTACCCGAAGGTCTAACGGGAGTTCTTAGGAAGGCTGGCAAGTAGGTACAGACAAAAGGTTGGGAGTCTTCAACAGTTTAGCCATATACACGAGCTTTGTTATCTCCGAGAGACCCGTACGCATGATATGTATATACAAGGTGGCGCAAAAGTCATCAAGATGCTATAATTTTTGCAAATGGTGGCAAATGTCAATTCTACTTTGACATTTGTGAAGTAAACGGATACAAAATACACGTCAACAACACATGAATCGCTATACTCCTAAAAAACGCGGAATCCTGAATCTCGGCCACGAGGGTGACAACTTTTCATCGAAAATCATCATGAGCGACGAGGTCCATTTCCATCTCTGTGGATATGTGAATAAGCAAAATGATCGCATCTGGGGCACCAAAAATCCGCGTATAATCCACGGAGAGACATTACACCCGCTCAAAGTTACTGCATGGTGTGCTGTTTACTCTGGAGACGTCATCGAGACTTATTTTTTCGGGCCAAACGACAACTGTGGACGGCGAGCACTACACAGCCATACTCAACGACTTTCTCCTTCCTCAATTGAACGAATTGGCACAGGAGAACATGTGTGTTCCAGCAACGGCGCATACTGCACGAGCCACAACCGAAATTCTGAGGGCTGCACTTCCGGGTCGCTTAATCCCTCGTTTTGGTGATTTGCACTGGTCGGCAAGATCGCCTGATTTAGCCGTTCTAGGCTTCTTTTTGTGGAGTGTTTTTGAAGTCACGAGTCTATGTCAACAAGCCTCAGACTCTTGAAGCTCTCAAAAAGAATATTGCCGTCAACAATGCGAGGATCTATCGCCCGAAGTTCTGGCGAGAGTAATGGAAAATGCCACAAATCGGGCCCGAATAGTCGTCAATTCTGGTGGCCACTTCACCGACATCATTTTTTCAACTTAATAGAAAAAAATGTAAGACATCGAATAAATATAATCCAAAAGCAGAACCAAAGTTTTTCATTCATAAAAAAATTACAACCAAAGAACATCGGGCGACAACTTTTGCGCCACATTTTATATAACTCTGCTAAGCCAGTGATCTACTAGTATTCTTGGCTCATGTCGTATGAATTTTCAGCAGGAAGGTTTAAATTTTTCCAATTTTTTTTTAATGAATATGCTTATTCCCAAACAGATTTGACTACGATAGGCCTTAGACTGCACCACGCCCAGTTGGAGAGTCAGCCGAGAACATCTTCAGATTGAAGGGAAAAGGATTTGAAAGGTGCTCTCAATCTCAGCCTCTCTTGAAACTGTCACTCTCAGATTCTTCTGACAATGAACGCGGGCATTGCACATCGGCCGGCGAGTGAAAGAAAAAGGCTACTAGTGTGCCTTCTATAGGAACATTTGCTGCTGCCGAGAGGCTCGCATACGTTCACCTTGACATCGTTTGCCGTTGCCGTACTATTAGGGACCGACCGGGCCTCCGCCCAATTATCAAGGCTTCGCCCATCAATGACATTGTCTAATAAAAAGCGGGGACAGAGCATATTACTTGTCTTATCGTAAACATCTTTAGATAACGACACCGAAGGTTGCTACGATTTGACCAGTTACAAGTTGCGGTCATAAATAACTTATAGGTCTTGTTGGCGGCAGGACCACCAATAGTTCCTACCAGGACTTAAATGGTTTAAACCCAGAATCACGGGAAGGGTCCTCCTTTTGGTTTGACCTAATGTAGAGTTGCAATAAGTACTGGGTGCTGTGACCCTAAGAGCAGTAAGAGGTTTTAGATCGGCCTCGACCCATACGAAGGGTGGAACTTGTGCCTCCAACACAAGTTCTGCTTTGGTATCTCAGGAACGCAGCAGAGTGATGTCAAGGCGTATCCTTGCTCCCATAGAAGTATGGGTATCCCGTAAACTTAAGTCTACACGAGAGGTGTTTACGTTAATAACCAGAGACTATATAAGGGACCGACCGACGGAGCCACGATCTGTCCGGAAGCCATATGATATTTCCCTTCAGTTACGTAGTTTGATTGACTTATGTGCATAACCATAAACCAGAGCTGAACAATTTTTTTTTTGTATCTGCCCTCTACCAACACTTTTTTACCAAATCCGCGGTTGTAGACGCATACCCACTACGGCTTAAAATTATCCGCAGTCAAATGGAGTACGAGTAATAGGGCGTTGCAATGCACACTAAAAACACTGTTCACCGCACGTCTTTCGCACAATAAAACCGCGCTCAATTATGAAAGCGTCAGATATCGCGCCCGCAGATCCGGTTTATGGCACCAAGATACGCCTTCGAAGAAATCGAAACAGACACCAACCCAAATGATCCTGTAACATAGGCCTGCAAAAGATGAAGGAGGCAGAGATTTAAGCTCGGCGTCATAGGTTTACATTCGGAATGACCACGTCCAGCGTCTTCTACAAGGGGCCTACTTTGGACCATACAGAAATGCCAACCTTTAACCATCAAAGTTTCCATAACGAGCAAAGAATTATTGTGTTAATCGAGCGAATCAATCTGGTTTATGGAAGAGCAGACTCGGAAGAACGCGGGCATCCTGGCATGCTATTACAATATAATCGGCATTGTGCTTCAGTCGACAAAAGGGAGACCCTTGTAGCTGACGAGTTAAACGAGTTTAAAGGATTACATCATTGCATGACCAACTTAGACGGAAAAGCCAAGTTTTTAATGCCTGCCTTGCAGTCAACGGTCAAAGAACTTATGATGTCTTTTCGAATCAGTCTTCAGATATAAAAGCTATCTAGCTATTTCCCGGCTTTTAAGGCTAATGTCTCCGAAAGTTTTAGAGAGCTGTTGGTTAGGTTTCGGGGTACAAACCGGTTTTAGTTTGCTTAGCTATTCCAGAATGGGTCCTTGAAATTTCCCAGTGGTGGACATAAGTTGGAAATATCATTTGCTTTCAGTCAAGGTAAATTCGTATCAAGAACCCGAATAAACTGCGAGAAAGAAATAGGACAACACGGTAATATTGCGATCGCAGGAAACCGGCAGAAACGTTGATTTGGTGTGGCGACAATAGTCCTCAGCGAGATCTACAATCATCAGAAACGACGCAGTCATATTGGGGCCGCAGTTTAGTCTCCCAGATGAAAAAAATCATTGCAAAAGTTGCATCCACAATATGGTTGATTCAATAAGTGGTGTTCCAGAACTGAGATGTCACCAGAAAATATTGGCTAAAACCAATATTGAACACCTGTTAATCGATTTTGAAGCCGCATGGCAGAACCTCGATTTGAACTATGAAAAATCTTGTCTATTTCCACTATGCCTGGCAAACTCATTATTTTATTTATTATCCAAATCGGCAGTGATCTGATATTCAAGCCAGCAGACGCCATCTTATGTGGTCAGGTCTATAAGTTTTTGGAAGACTTTTTCAAAGTTTTGGAATAGAGACGGTGGCGGATGAGCCTTTACGGTCAAAGGCAGAACTTAGATCTCCCTGTGGGATAACTGTCATCAATCCATCCTGTCTATTTCTCCAGTGACACAAAAAGAGCTTCACAGTCCAAGTTAACAATTCTGCCTCTTGTTAACAACCCCACGATATAGATACATAGCGAGAGTCATAAGTCTCGGAAAGCGAACTACCGAAATTAACATCACGCCGGGAATGAAAATGGATAATGATTTGAGAGTATGACGTTTTACCCTGTACACGACAGGAGCTATTTCAAACTCGAAAATATCCTCTCTTGGTGCGTGGCTTACATATCTCCGATCCAAAGATCAAAGGATCGTTGGATCCAGAAGACAAAAGTAGAAAATATTCGATATGAGAGAATGATCGATTATCATACTTCGAGATTGATTTTCTGGTTGCAACCGCATAAGAGACAACATAGGTCTAGGCACAATGAACTCAAATGAGCAATATCCGGTTAGCCACAGGGTATCCGTCTACCTAACTTATACACAATTTTAAGTGTCTATCAAGGGATCTTACTCAAAAACTTTTAAAAACGTTTAAATTCGTATGAGACAACTTTGATGGATCAGTCAGGAAGCACAACTCCTACGAAGCGGTAACATACATACAAAGTACGTCCAAACTAAACGGGACTTTTAAAAAATAGGTATTTCTAGTGAAGCCATCTATTGGCAATTACATTCGTCGGAAAGGTTGATCCTTCACTGATGTACTGTCAAAATTTCATAACTTTTGGAAGAATAGAGGCGGTGTTATTGCGTCTGAAGTAACAGTATGTTTGTGTCATCGGTACAAAAATGAGCATCGAGCTAAAATTTCTCAGAATTCAACATTCAACGGACATCAGGGCGGCCAAAAATAACAAAAACTTAATTTACAACATTGTGACTGGTAAAACTTGTTGTTTTCAATATGAAGCAGAAGACGAACCTAAAATCTGGTTTGGTTTGAAGAAGTCAAAAGTGAAGACAATATTGATTTGCTTTTACGATTTCAAGGGCATCCACAGAGTTCGTTCGACACAATTCTATCTTGGTGTTTTGAAGCGTTTGGTGCATCGTGTTCATTGTATTCGTCCAAAGAATCGCGGAGAAGAAATTTGACGTTTTTTGGACGATAATGCGTCATCTCATCGATCGACACTTGTGACCGATTTTTTGGCTAAAAAGCGCATTTTAACTGTCAACCTTTCGCCGTATTCACCATGCTAGGAAAGCGTTTTGTGGACGTAGAAGCTATCCAAAGGTTTGTACCGACATCCCAGCCGACGATCTAAAACACACATTCTACATCCTTTTAGACCATGCAAATCGCTGTCGTTGGAAGGGGAGGGCAAAAACAAACCTTTTGTTGTTCTCATTTTCAAAAAGTTCTGTTTACTTTGCATCCCGGCTTGTATAACGATTCTTGGCTGACAGTTCGGAATTTCAAGCAACACAGTGATAACACAGTGCCACAAAGAAGGATCCGAACCGTCCTGAGCCTACTGTGACAATACCAGAAAGAAACTCCGGTATACCACCATTTTTGGTTCAGTATCGCACAATCAAGGCAACAGGCGACACAACTTTGCTCTACCATCCACACCCGAAGAAAAGACCCACGATAAAGTCCGAAAGATCTACGGTTGTAGATTTCCGAAAAGAAATGTATTAGAGAGTAGGAAGGCAGGACCATAAAATCCTGCGAAAAAAAAGAGCCCTGAGCATTCCGCTTCAAGGAAATCAATGAGTGTTGTGATAGGCACAACATTCAGAGCAAACGAAGGCAAGGCGATATATTTCCAGGATATCGCCAAACAAAGTTTCAGCTGCTCGCTGCTTGGGACAAATTGTCACTGTTGGAAGCTAAGTATAAATTCGTTTGGTCATCGGTGGCTACCGGCAAAAACAAAACCGATACACTTGGATCAATATAAGACCCACTGTTTGAGTAAAATCACGTGAATTCAAGAGATATCCACTTCGGGTTGAACCGGTTGGATCTTCGAATGAAGGATCTAAGACTTCCATTGTTTGTATTAATCAAATCATTCACATTGTCATGGTATAAAGCACGTAGAACAATTTGGTTCTATTTTTTTAGAAGGGAACAGGGCATATACGGTGAAGGCGAAAGATAGTTTCCTTCTTCATCCATGGAGCTTCTGCAGAAACCGTTTGAATATCCGCAAAGCCTTATTGCATGGTTATCTACGACACAGTTCCCAGTGATGCCGCTTATTGCAGCGATAATGTGCCTTCTGTTGGGATAAATCAAGCTCTTAAAAATTTGACGATATAACTTCGGTCAAATCCGCCCTATTGCTAAAATTTTTGAACCGCTTGCCCTCGTAAGTTTAACTCCTTCGATGGCATCAATAGCTTAAGCATGGAATGTTCCCAAACCCCGGGGCCAAAAAGATATGAACATTACATTGAGCAATCATTCCCCTAACAGATAATCGGCAGTCTGGGGCTAATCTAGACTTAATAGCAACTGATTCCCAGGATTTGGTTACAGCCTGACTGCTTAAGAAGGTGCTAGCATAACGTTTCGGTTTACTGTTTATGGAATGCCCTGCCTAGCTCTTTATTTCCTAGTCATTATAACCTTCAAACATTTAAAACCAACGTTCACCGGTACCTTTCTTTCTATCCTCCCTGCTTTTTCTTCGCCCGCACTGTGGGTACTTAAATCCCTTGATAGATAAGACTTCTTTTGACGCCTACGTTTAACCCTGGAACATACCACACTCATCCGGCAAGACTAAGTTGATAATTTTTGATCCGTCGTCGTTGTAAAATTAATCGATCTGTCATAAGAAAATTCATATTCCTCCAAGAATGACCCGAAAGAAATGACTGCAATTGGGGTATGACAGACTATGTTCCGGAAGGTTCTTCTATGTTTTCGGGATAGTAGCGTGGGCAGTTATTCATCTACCTTTTATTTGAGTTTTTTTTTCTAAGGTGAACAGCGACATTACCAACTGTTTTCCTGCTAAAAAATTTGGAACAGAGTATTCATTGCTCCGGAGGGAATACTAGGAGGTCACTTATCTCGGAGGGAATTTTAATTCAGTAGCTCAATAGAGTTTCGATGGGAACTGATTCTAACGAATCGTGGCTTCATTGGCTTGACGAGCCAACTGAGTTCAAAACTCATTCGAAGAAGCAAAAAAATGCAATATAAAACCCAGATTCGCCCAGAAAAGAAGCCGAACCGATATTGTGATCCTTAGATGTAAGAAAAATAGTTCTTCGCATACCAAGTCTCATATGAGCGTAGAGGGAATTGAGAAGGCACAACTACGAACTCTGCGAGATGTACCAAGATGTTGGCATAGTCCAAAAAGTTGGTTTTCACAGACAACATTGGATCGGCAACATCGAACGAATAGACGACAACGATGCAAAAGGAAACCTAATCTCTACCTCAATGATCAAGCAATCGCGAATAGTAGAAAGCTTGCTTTGGAAAACAATAAACTGCGGTTCAGGGATCAAGTGGAATGGAATGGATCTTCGCTGAAGCACGGACTTTATCGAATCCAAAGGCAACTAGCAAAATTCTCAACAGGTCAGAAGAAACCATAGATGAAGGCACTGAAGAACGGAATCTATCGTAGCCAAATGATTTCGAAAAATTTCTTAGAAAGGCGACTGCGACTGAGACAATTTAATAATTTGAAAAAAATCATTGGAAGAAGCCCTGAAGCACAGACTGACTTAGATAGAAAAATACTTCGGAAGGCGAAATCGCCCAGAGATGACCTGAATATATTGGGCGAAAGGACACTAACGCTCTGCCTTTCAGAAGACAGGTGAACTCAATAAAAGACACCTCATCCCAGAAGACGCACACAAGTTAAGGAAACCCAAATGAATGTTGGTTGACTTGGTGGATTGACGACCAAGATAAGTTTAAAAAAAAAAATGAAGACCTTCCAAGACTACGAGTATCATTGACAAACGCAGCTTGTAAATGAGTCTACGAGAATACCAGACGTTGGTAGTCATACCGCCAACAACCTGAATTTCTTTTCAACTCCTCACCATGATAAGGCCAACCCGACAGAGGAAACCCGAGAAAAGTTCAAACTTCTCAAGCGTGTGAAACACCAATACGACCAAAAACTGGGGCAAAAAATACTACAATGTCCAAAGAGGCAGTAAAAATTGTTGGTCGTTCGTCAAAAAATATTAGAAATTCAGCCTCATCCTCCATCCCAACGCTCATTTACAATGACATTCCAGCTGTCAGCTCTTTGGACAAGGCCAATCTGCTTGCTGCACACTTTGTGGCCAGCTTAACACTCCCAGATTGTGCTATGTCCCCGCATACACTTGAGTGCGTCGAATCTTCAATGGGACAAATTCACTTTCGCACTCGTAAAGTGGCAAGAGTTCTTAAAGATCTTGACATTCACAAATCCGCTGGTCTAGATGGTACATCTCCCATTCTTCTGAAAAGGTGTTATTTCTGGCTGGCAAAACCACTGCGTAAGCTTTTTCATCAATCCTACTCTTTAGGACTCTTTTCGAGCATATAGGAAAGAGCATATGTCCAACCCGTCCCTAAAAAAGGCAAATCTTCTTCTCTCTCCTCCTACAGACCATTGCATATACGTCCCTTCTTTCCAAGTCATGAAAACGCTAATAAACCGTCAGCTCATGAAATATCTCGAAACACGAAAACTTATCAATGACTGGCACCACTATTTTCATAGCAACAGGTCCAATGGTTTATCTCACCGAAAAGAGAAACCAAAAGCGAGGCAGTTTCAAAAGCATTTGATGTAGTCCGACATTAGGCTCTTTTGTCGAAAATGCGTGCTTTCGGGATCGATGGCTTTATTCTTCAATGGATTAGAAATAACCTTTCGGAACGTTCAATTCAAGTTGTCTTTGAGGGTTTCAAGTCTGATATTCACAACATAAATGCTGGTGTACCCCAGGGCTCCGTTCTGTTTCCGACACTCTTTTTAATTTTCATTAATGACCTCTAGTCTGCTACTTTTAATCCGATATATTCCTTTGCTGACGATAGTACTCTCTGCTTTTCATGTTCGTTTCCAGAATCACGTCCCTGCTCTTCGGCTGTAGAACGGGAACCGCAGCGTATGTTAAGCTCTTTAAATTCTGATATTACCAGTATAACCAATTGGGGAACTATCAACAGAGTGGAATTTAATGCTTCCAAAACTCAATGCTGTCTGCTGTCATTAAAGCGAAATTTAAACAACCAGCCATTATCCGTGGATGGCACTTACATCATCGAAAATGCTGCGAAATGTCTAGGCTTCGTCAAACGATGTAGTTCACACCCTCTGATCTGGCCTCAATATATGAGTATAAGGCATTCATCCGGCCAAAATTGAAGTACAATGCTCACATTTGGTCAGGTGCGCCTAAAACATCGCAGCATCTGCTAGACCGGATTCAAAACCGTGCGATAAAACTTATAGCTGATACCAATATCACTCAGTCAATGGACACACTCGAACACCGACGAAATGTCTCGTGTTACACTCTGTTTTATCGCTATTTCCAACACCAGTGCCCCATAGAAATCGCCAGTAGAATTCCGCCCCTTCAAACCTTTAACCGTAACACCCGTCTCGCTATGAATGCTCATCAATATACCCTCAAGCCCACTTTCTGACGTACTCTACTCTATAATATCATGATTCGTTCCTAAGCCGAACAATTCGCTAGTAGAATGCCCTGCCCTAGTCATTATAACCTTCAAACTTTCAAAACCAACGTACATCGGTACTTATCCTTGTTTCCTCCCTAAATTTCCTTCCAATTTAATAAGTTGTCTCACCTGATACAGCCTGTAAAATACCCAACGCCTCCTTAACAGAACAATCGTAGATCTGTTCGTTTGTACCTACTTCAATGTTAATACTAAATTACTCATGTTACCAAAATGACTGCACTCCAAATGACGACATAAATTAAAAGTTCTAAAAAACCACCATCGAGTTATTGTCAATAAAACCGGTAAAATAAATTCCCTAACTAACATTCTTGATTACAAAAGATTAAGACAATCATCTTTCAAAACAAAACAAAAACAAAAATAAAAGAAGACAAAAACAAACATATTATCATTATCGTTGTTAACATTTAAGAACAATAGAATTATGACACCCTACTCGTAAAGTGAAGTCATAAAATATCTCAAAACTTTTACGACAAATGACTTCTTTTGTGCAATACCATATTCGTACTTCTCTATCCGCAAGTCGTGCGTCGACAATTTATAAATTTTTAAATTGTTGACTCAACCTTGTCTGGCTGACATTTTACGTTTATTTTACATTAAAATTTGATTACTCCTTAATTTTAACATTAGAACAAACAGCGCTAATTACCAATTTAAAATGCATTTACATTTTTAAATGGCGGCAAATTCAATAAAAAAGACCTGTCAAATGCATATTACGTGTGTATGAATGGCATGCGCCAAACGTGACATCGAAATGCATTATTGCATTACGTTTCATTGGATTGCATAAACTATTGTCGATTAGGATGTTATTGCAAAATTAACAAAAAACAAAAAAAACATTAACTGCGTAATTTTAACAAGTAAACAATTACTCTATCTGGTTTTCCGCTTCACGCGTCAATGTTAAATTTACTAAATGCTTGCAAAATATGAATACGTTAAATGCAAATGCAACTATACGAGTCGAGTAGCCCATAGAATTTCTCATTTTCTTTTCTTTTTTTTTTGAAAAAAAAAAAAAATGAACACCTAAACAAACACTCGAGGTTTTGAAGCGTTCTGAAGTAGACATACGTCAAAGTTGCGTTTAGCGTAAATGTGTTTATATCTTAAGCTTTAGTGTAAACAGTGATTAAATCTTTTGTACACTTATGGTCAATCGTTTACCAAGATCATAATATAGAAAGAGTTGTCATAAGTTTGCTAGTTAAATATGACGGCGTGCAGTTTTAGGAATGACAAGTGTCATTTTGCTGACGCCGCTGCATATATCGCAATTTTTATGACAGATCTTGGATTTACAAATTTATACCTGGATGACTTTCACTTTTCTGCTTACTGATTTACATAACATAGATAGAAATACGGTCTGGGACGGATCTGCGCCTCAGCTAATGAGTCTTTGCAGTTAGCGTGGTCTTTGGCCAACTAACTCTGGTGCCACACTTTGAATCGGTTGATGTCCCCATTAACTTGTGGATGCCACCAAAGGTTTTACTCTACTGCGTTGTCCCCCAAAGACTATTTGAGTCGGAACGGTGTTATCACTTGCTTTACATATCCTACACCCTGTTGCGTTTGAACTGCTACAGGGTCTTCCAATAGGGATTTCCGAAATTTAACAGTTGATAGCGGCCATATTGTTGAAGCTACATCTGCCAAATTGGCTGTCATTTATTCAGTCTGCTTTGCCAAATCACCATGGACGGACATGTTTTGTTGGGTATATAACTTAATTGCGGTGCTTTTTTTTTTTTTTTCAAAATTTGAACGTTTATTTAAGAAAAACATGTACAATAGTATTATTCAAAGTATTGCCCATCTGAAGCTATGACTTTTTCCCATCTCTCTGGCAATTTGTGGATCCCATCCCAAAAGAACTGCGCCGGCTTGGCAGCCAAGAATGAATCAAGCCAATTTTTGATATTCTGCTCTGATGTGAACCGTATTTCAGTGAGGGCGTTCTGCATCGACCGGAACAAATTGTAGTCAGAAGGCGCTAGGTCTGGGCTATAAGGCGGGTGAGGTAAGACTTCCCATCTACTGTTTTCCAAATAGTTCTTAACCGGAATAGCAACGTGGGGCCGAGCGTTGTCATGATGGAAAATTATTGCCTCGTGTCTGGTCGCATATTCCGGACGTTTTTCGGCCACTGCTCTCTTCAAACGGATTAATTGTGTTCGGTAGCATTGTCCATTGATGGTTTCGCCCGGTTTTAGCAGCTCATAATACAGCACACCCATCTGATCCCACCAAATACAGAGCATTACCTTCGCGCCATGGATATTCGGCTTTGCCGTTAATTTGGCTGGTTGGCCGGGTTTCACATATGATTTTTTGCGTTTGGGGTTGTCGTAATAGATCCATTTTTCATCACCAGTAACAATCCGATGCAAAAATGACTTCCTTTTGTGGCGTTCCAGCAGCATTTCGGACATGCAAAACCGCCTTTCGACGTCTCTAGGCTTGAGTTCATGTGGAACCCAATTTCCTTGCTTTCGAATATATCCAGCTGCTTTTAAACGTTTTGAAATGGCTGGTTGAGTGACACCCAAAGATTCTGCGAGCTCTTGTTGTGTATGGCAACAATCTTCATATTTGAGTGAAAAAAAATTATTGTTGTTTACGCTTCAAATGAATGACATATACTGAAATGACATACAATGACAGTAGCTTTCCAACGCATGTTCCAATGGAATACGAGTTATAGACCCAATTTCAATCTAAATTCAAGGCCACTTTGTCCCTTGATTGCACTTAGTCGATCATTGATTGATATGATATTTTAAGTCAATCCGCTTTTATATTTCTAAATGCTGATACACTTCAAACACAAAAGTCCATAGAATTTGCGTCTGGTGAATTCACGAGTAATCGCTCCACCGAAATGAAGTGGCCAACATTGTTTTTCAGCTATTCTTGGTTCGCCTTGGTTTGAGAAAAACGTCTTGCATGAACGCGAATGGTATCGATCCGAGTTGTCTACATGCCCAGGGCTTAAATACTCCTTCCGGAACTCTTTGGTGATACTCAGTTGCGTTAATTTCGACGCCACGGAACAAGAATACCAGTAAAGTGCGACTTTAAGCGGACAATGCGTCCTCGGAAAATGGTTTTTGCGATCTGATCTGAAGACAATTGTTGGGAATGCACCACTCACGGTAAGGCGCTTCAATAGATGCACTCATTCCAATTGCTGTTTCTTTTTCTTATCATTGAGATCGTGCAAATGTTATATCTTGTGTGGTTTGACCTGAAGCTCATATTTGAGTATGTGTCGCATGCTCCGATCCAATACATGCAACTCTTATGCGGTATTTCAGGGAATCCGTTCAATTCCCTTCCTACCTTCTGCACCGCTGCGTTGCGAGTCTTGTTAAATTTTTTTCGACCTACAACACAGTGTTTTGCAATGTTAGATAGCATCGTTGGAGCGAAACACAAAAATGTTGCTCAATTTCAAATATTGCAGCTCACAAACGACAGCACGATTCCAGTCTTCCCAGAATAAAATGCTTTCAACAACGAAATGAAGTACCTACTGTCAAATTTCCAGGTCGCAGCAATTTGTATTTTGACAGTTGGCAATATTTCAACCACTGCGGGGTGTAGCCATCTTAGGCGAATGAACATTTCTGAACATAGTTCGCTGTTATATCGCCTGCTTAAAAAGGAAAGAGGTTAGGAAACTCTATAATAGGGCGAAGCTTTTCAGAAGCGGACAATACATGGAATGAGTACTACGAATGTAAGAAACAATTCAAGTACCTAGCTAGAGAGTCAAAAAGGACTTCATGGCAGAAGTACTGCGAATCTATCACGGTAACAGACGAGGTTTCTAGGTTACCCAAAATGCTGTCAAAGGAAGCGAGCGTTCCTAGCTACCTCAGCAAAAGTGTAAGAACCTTTGCTGAAAATAGCCAAGAGGTTATGGCAACACTGATGGAAACCCACTTTCCGGGATCCACAGTATCAGACAACCCTGGCATGGTACAGCACACTGAGAACATTGATCTCTCTCTATCCGAAGAGGAAATAGGTGTTCTTATTAATGGGAACAATTTACGGTGGGCAATCCAGTCCTTTAAGCCGTGCAAATCTCCCGATCATTCTGCAGAAACCACCGGAGGTAGCAATCCCAAAACTTATGGAAATTCTTAGATACAGTCTAAAAATAGGGTACATACCAATAGCTTGGAGGACAGTTAAGGTGTTTTTTATACCTAAAGCTGGCAAAAAGGAGCATATATGTATGTAACAGCAAAAGATTGCTTAAAACCCGAGAGAGACTATTGGAGATTCACATTAGGAATATGTTAGATGCAATAATGGGTTTTTGATTGAGTCACAGCATGCATATATAAAAAAAAATCTGTAGAACCCGCCCTGCACGAGCTAGTGGGGAAAATAGAGAAGAGTCTACACTTCGGTGAGTTTGCGATGGCGGCCTTCCTGGATATTGAAGGTGGAGGGCTCTCGCGTTATAAGCAAAACTTTTTGTTAAATCCTGAGGCAAGTGATACTGATATCGTGCTAACGTGCATAGTACTTTTAGAAATGAGTAAACTTGGTTCTGGGACTGAAAATATCTGGATAAAGAACATCTTCTCCAAGATACTGCCGTGCAGTGCATTTCGAATTCGCAAAGGAAAATATTGAGACAATAGCAAAACACTTAATAATGTTATGGAGGACAGGGCTAGCTCAGTTTGCTATATATGCAAGGCATCTCCTAAGAACATGAGCAATATTGAACTTTTCTTACAAAAACCTTCTGACACCACTGCCTATTCATACGGCTTACAAAGTCTTCATGCACACAATAGATTTATGGAAGAACTGATACATGTATCTTACAAAATGAAAGCTGGCGGGCAAGAGGAGCTGAAGAGAAACTAGCAGTTAAAAATAGAAAAGAATTATTACAAAATATACTTAGATTTGAATTGGGAATCTCAGTAGATTTTCCAAAACAAGGTGGAAAAAATACCAATGACCTCAACACGGCCCGAAATTTTTTTAGGGATCCAGCAAGAACTGCTGAAATAATGTTTTAAATGTTCATTAACTTCAGGTTTGAAAATTGATACCAATAAGTTCCGTACTTACTGTTTGGACACAGCAAAATGCCTGTACAAAATGCCTGTAAGTGCCCACAAAATTCTGCTGCACGGTGCTGACATCATTGAAAGTCTTCCAATCCCTATCGGACAGCTTTCGGAAGATGTCTTAGAAGCCCGTCAAAATGATTACAAAGATGTCCCGAATCGCAACAAATACTGATGTGCTCCATACCATGCTGATATCTTCTGATCTGAAGTCATGGAAGTGATTTCAAATTGATTTATAAAACACATTTCCAATCAAACATAATAAAAAAAATTAAATCCGAATTAAGTCCACCTAATAACCCTAAATCGACCACTATGCGACGGTGTACGAAACTGAAAACAGCTGAACAGAGTTCGAGCTAGATATATTGTACGGTCGACTTCGAATTGCAGTGCCATCAAAACTAAAGAATGTAAACTCTCGACGTTTTAAAATTGACATTCATTGACCTTGAAAACTAATTAAAAAGCGCGTATCCCAGCATAGGTCGTTCCCATCTGATGGCACGGTATTTACGTCATATAATACATATGACCAAAATATAACCTGCCCGACACGCAGATGCTAATATTTTTCCACATCTCTGCGTTTCACATAAGAATCTTATTTCAGCAGAGTAGGACTGGACTGTTGTTCCACTTATCAATCCCACACTACGTCCCAACGTCCTATAGAACCTCGTTGTTTACAACACTCTTGGCCAGACTTTTGAGAGCCACAATGAGCAGGTTCATCATGTTGTTAGAAATAGGCCCCCCGTCACTTTTAATGGTTGTTCCTAGGACATGTTCAGTGAATTCACTGTGCACTTTGTGCTACTTTGTGTTACCCCTATTGAGTCTTAGTTCCCTCATCGCAGGCAATAAACTTCAGGTCTCGAGCATGCAGTAAAAAGGTCGAAATAACTATGCACTTTATGAAACCCAACAGCCAGACCATCCTGAATTCAGATAATTATGTAGGTTAGTCACGTAGTACGAGTATTTCAGCCATATTTTCTTTGCTTTGACATGTTGCACAAAGACGGTTCTATAATGCATAAAAAAAAGTTCATCTAAGAAAGTTTGAAAGGAGGCTGAACTATCTAGTCTCCCTCTAATAGTGTTAAAGCGATCGCAAAACAGTTGGCAAACAAGGCAATGCCACGATCACATTTTACGTTCGGTAACAGCAGCTTGATGAGGAATGTTTTCCTAGAGGGACCTAGACGCCTGTTCAGCATGCTTGTGCCAGCGAGTAGAAACCCTTCTAGCAAGATATTTACATATGAGTATGCCACAGTATGTTTTCTTCAGATACTCTATTTTCTAAACCTACTTCAGTAGTTTATTTTATTTGCTAAAAGCTAGAAGCCCGTTCTCAAACAGTATAAGGTCCTCTTCATATCCTGCAATCACGGATTGGTGTACAATTTGAACCTGTCGCCTAATATTCTATGGGAAACAGACGTAGGCAATCAGAGAGTTGGCAGTATAGTATCAGGATTGCAACAGTATAACTCATGAAACTCACAGAACAAACAGATAAGGCAGGTTATTCTCTTGTTTGTCTGAATAATTTGCACTCAGGCAGTTGTTCTCTGTTTCGTATCAGGCATTTGAATTTTTCCCGCTTCTTAGCTGTGATGGATTGCTTAAGTACACACGATTGCCACTTTCTGTGACAGTGGCGACTCTTTCCTGAATGTGAAACCTCCAATTTTTCATAGCAGGTCCCATTTTATTCAGAAATTTATTTACTAATTAATTTGACTGATCTTACAGAGAGCACTGCGTTACGTTCCACCCGGGAGTTGTTCAACTCAGTTCTATCATACACAATTCAACCATCGCATTCTGCCTCTAAGAAGATAATACAGCATTGTTCCTTTATTACCACTCCATTACCACTCCTAGAAAGAACCTGGAGATATTTCAACTTGTCAACCTCTTTCAATGGACGCCACAAACAGATCAAGTGCACTGAACACCACTGACCATCACAAATGTATGTAAACTTTATGAATGTGCTCGATGAATATCAGTTCGGGACAACCCAAAGACAATTAAATAACTAAACCATCCACGAAAAGCCGTCAAAATCGAAGTAGCCCCGATCTCGGTTACGCGCTGTAACCTCAAATGAATATGTCATTTGTATTTTATAACTGGAACACAATTTCTAGAGTTTGTTTCTTAAGATCGAAATGAAATAATCAATCTTATGTATATTCCATGAAAACCTAGCAGAGTTTGTGACATAGGTCACTAATACTGATACTATTGTAACTGATATGTGTAAACGATTGATTTCTACCAACGCATTAAGACAGTACAATGTTAGATTAATCCTACATTGATTGTGCAACAACTTTCAATCCGGTTGTAGGTCAGGTCACTCAAGGTGAACGGTAAACAGAAATGTTTAAGAGAAAGTAAAACTATGATACTTGGAATGTGGAAAGAAAGTTGAACGTGTAGGAGACAACACGCAACAAGGTCGACAGGTTTGATGAGCCGTTTGCTTTGTCCGGATAAATGATAGAAACATGATTACATACGAGACGATATATCCAGGTTTATTCTCTAAAAAAAATAGAAGGATCAAGGAACCAGCCCATATCCTGTAACCTGTGTTGAAGATGACAATTTTTCCGATAGACACCAAGCAAATGATCAGCTCACTAGAGCTTGTTTGCCACTTTATTTGCACCGTATTTTAGAACTCATGCAACAAACCAAGAATCAAACATTTTTGTAGAAGCGTGTCAATTTTAAATGAAGACTTCATCGCTACTAAGAAGCATGCCCCTACCCATGACGACTCGACAAAATTATTCCAACCAACTGGTTGAGAAAAGCTACAATTATTCCCCACTTTAAGTGGAATACAAGCTCAGCTACTTTATTATGTAAACTAAACCATACGTTCTGCATGTCACTAACGTCTCTCATACCGTTCCTTAACGTTTGTGGTAAAGACAACGAAAAAAGGTTAGCCCAAATGATTTATAGATGACTTAAAAAATCTTAATAATGCCAACATTTGCTTGATTAGATCAAGTCTCTCAGTCGTTTGCGATGACGCAGCAAGAACTGGCCACTTAACACAATTTCATATCCTTCATAACGAAACTCTTCAATATGAACATTCATTCAAACTGTGTTGCCCGTGTTTATTAATGTGCTGCCAAACACCTTATAACTTAAAACGATTCCTGAGCCTTTTGCAATAATCGGGTAAAGTTAGTGAAATTACCACGGAAGACGACGTCGGGGGATACATTGAATAAATTTGTAAAGTCTCTTTGAAGCAAACAGGAACTGTGCAGAGGAATGGTTTCGACTAGAATCTGAGCCAGGAGCCAGAAAAGTAATGTAGTCGGGTCCTCACGGATGACTCCAAAAGCGATTAGGATGTGCCAGTGATGGCTCGTTAGGAAAACTTTCGTCTTTGTTCCAAGCGGAGATATACGTAATCCTGATGGCAATCAACTATATTATGAAAAAACGCGGGACAGGGTGAGGCATTTAAACCGGCGGAGAGGGCGAGGCATTTAAACCTATAGAGAGGGCGAGCATGTACATCAGTACCGACAGCGAAGCTGCGCTTTAAGGCTTACTGCACACTCTCACGATTTCCAAAATAGTTGAAGACTGCAAGAGTTTCTCAATGCAGTCGGGAGACTGAATTAACTCAGTCTTGACACAATGGGGTGACGGGAAATCAAATCGCCGATTAACTTACTAGTCAAAGCTCAAAGGATAGTTGTACTGTACCCAGACCTGCCTGCGTGTTTGGTTAAGATTCAAATATATTGGGTATATAACTTAATTCGTGCGGTTTGCTAAGAGATGGCGTAACTTGTATTATTCCATTGTTATTATTCCTTTGGAACATGCGTTGGAAAGCTACTTGCGGGGAGTTCTTCTTCATTGAAGAAAACTGCTGCCGAAAGTCATCGTATTTTGGTGGAAGTTTATGGTGAACATGCGCTAGCTGAGCGAACGTGCCAAAAGTAGTTTGCACGATTTAAAAGTGGTGATTTTGGCTTGGAAGACGATGAACGTCCTGGGCAGCCAAAAAAGTTTGAAGATGAAGAACAGGAAGCATTACTCTATGAAGATTGTTGCCAAACACAAGAAAAGCTCGCAGAATCTTTGGGTGTCACTCAAGCAGCCATTTCAAAACGTTTAAAAGCAGCTGGATATATTCAAAAGCAATGAAATTGCGGTTTTGCATGTCCGAAATGCTGCTGGAACGCCACAAAAGGAAGTTATTTTTGCATCGGATTGTTACTGGTGATGAAAAATGAATCCATTACGACAACCCCAAGCGCAAAAAATCATATGTGAAACCCGGCCAACCAGTCAAATCAACGGCAAAGCCGAATATCCATGGCGCGAAGGTAATGCTCTGTATTTGGTGGGATCAGATGGGTGTGCTGTATTATGAGCTGCTAAAACCTGGTGAAACCATCAATGGACAACGCTACCGAACACAATTAATCCGTTTGAAGTCTTCGAAAGACTGAGAAATTCCATTAAAAGGAACATTCAAGAAGTACTCGTATAATGGACTAGTTCTATGTTTGAGTGCCCCGGTACCAACAGAAAAAAAAAACGAGCTGCGAAAGCTTTGAATTAACTGACCAGGGCTGTTCACACTCTTTAAAGATTTATCTCAATTTCCATCCAAATATTTGATGTCGTGAAACGTCTAGGCCTCCTCAAGCGATGGAAGAAATACTTCACACCCTCTGATCTGACCACAGTATATAAGGAATATATCCGCCCTGGTCAAATGCTGCTAAAATCTCGCTGCACCTGCTAGATAGGATTCAAAACCGTGCGATAAAACTTACACGTGATGTTAACATCACACAATCAATTCAAACCCTTGAGCACCGACGTAATGTCTCCTGCCTTACCTTGTTCTACCGCTATTTTCAGCACCAGTGTTTTTTGGCTGTACCACGTGACCGACTAAATAGTAAAAATTTAAAATACAATTATTCTGAACACAGTATTCGCATATACAATCTGCTAACACAATATCTCCAGACTTAGGACTCTAATTTGTCGAAGAATGGAGCAAAAGACAAAAATAAGGTCGAAATCTTAACTGACTTCCCAAGTGGTTATTCGTCGGTCAAGTAGCACATCAAGAAAGTGGATCTTCTCCAGTCTGAAACATGTCAACTCTGTCTTAAAGATACCGAAACAGCCGGTCATGCGCTGTGTGAATGCCTTGCCACTCCCTTAAGAACTTTCATAAAGACTTCGCATTATCATTCGATGTCAAGTCTGCCTTAGCTCAGCGTATCTAAGGCTTCATCCAGGAAATAGATTTTAAAATACTAGGCATCGCCATCCAATAATCTCTAAAAGTTATCAAAGAGTTTCTTAAGTCATATCTCGAGAACTTTCTTCACTTTCCTTTCACTTTGCAAAATACTTGCAACTGAAGGCTGTTATTAACAAATTGTACCCTGCATGGCGAAGTCTGGTCTTTGTGTTGCAAATTCTACTGTCAATAGCTCATTTGTTATGTACAAGAACTCGTCTAGACTCAAATTGGTTACGAAAGCACTGTGAATACGAGAACTTCCAATAGCACAATTTTTATTATATCCTAGTTCTACTCAGCCGTGGAAAATGACTTATGGGTCTTCAGAATGTCGATTATAAATTTACAAAATCTCAGTTATATTCGCCTGTATTTAGCGATTAATTGCGATAACACTTAGTAAACAGAGTTAATATCGACTATTAAGATTAGAAACTTTAATAATACGACTTGTCTCACAAGTTCCAAACATGAGACCATCTCTTTCAACGACAAATCTGATCCATATACGACTGAGCACATAAAAGTGTGAAAGTAGACCAGTTCCAAATCTCAGATTCAGGACGCCTCCTACGGCAGAACATTCCTTTTAGAGAGCAAGAATTACGGACGCTAGAATGCTTTATGTGAAAAATTGAGGACAAGATCTACAGTGTGTGTACTGAACAATTAAAGCCATGCTTCATTGCCCAAAAAGCCGTCAGAAATGAAACGTCTGATGCGACAGATTTCTCTCGGCCATATCAGCGAATGCCAACATGCACATTGCAGCACAGAACATGGAAGTATACCCCATCACAATAAGTCGACGTTTCTAGAAAAGGTAAAGTGATCACTTGTGATCTGAACGAGTTCGTAAAGCTACGGCGGCTAGAAGGCTGTACATCGCTTGGTGTAAGAGGCAAAAGTGACCTATTTCTGCCCTGAATCACCTGGACCCCAAAGCTCAGAAAATTGTATACATATGTCTGTCTGGTGGACATCGAAAGGACCAACCGACTTCTCACTTCTTCAACCAGGAGAGACGCAAAACTCCGGAAACGGACACAGTCATGGAAAATTGTCTGAAAGCAGTCTGTGTTAGTCCAACCATGCATGATAATGCCAAGCCCCATACCTCACGCGTAATGAGTATATCTATAGGTACCTATAGTAGGGAGTTGAAATACCTTTTGATACGACGTACGCTCCTGATTTTTACCCAAAGACTATCACTTTTCCGCAGTCTGGAGTCATTTTACGGGCAGAAAATTTTCCGAGAGGTCATAAAAACTTCTAACAATTTCATTGCGTCAAAAAGTCAAGACTTGAATCACATTGCAGGGGAGACATACATAGATGCTAACGGATCAAACTCGTATTCTGAATTTTACTCCAAAATCGGACATTTCGTGCAGTAGAACCTAATAATCAAAAAACGGAGGGAGATGTCGTGGTTAAGATAATGCAGCAATTCACTTTTAAAACGAAAGCATGATCATCGTATTAAATCTCTTCATTGTTTGCCCGATGTTTAAGAAAGCAGGCGCTTTAAACTTCGCGAACTATAGAGATCCCCACCATCGCCTACAGGATTCTATTTGCCGCCATCAACTCGATTGGTTTATGTCAAGGTGGCTTTATACCTGGAAAGCGTCAAGAGAAGGTAGAGCTGAACTGTTTACAGATAAAGAACTTTAGGAAGTTACTACTCTTATGATCTCTCAGAGCTACATATATGCTGTTTCATTTATGTATAGCTCTTTTCAAGTTTGCGGCTGTAACAGGATGCCTGAGACTCACTCAAGAACCAAATGTACGCCATCACACCGCGAACCTAACCTAACCTACGTAGATTCTGGTATCAGTACAGAGGTTCTCACTTTTACAATCGCAACAACAGGTAGCCGTCTTCTATTTCCTTCAAGATAAAGGAAGTTGGTCTACTATGACATCTTTTTACAGTGTGACAGTCGCAATGGAACCACTAGATTTGTCAAGACCATTTGTTGTTGCCTCAACAATTCTGTAATTTTTACGACTATCTGGGTGGTCTACTTTCGCCTACAGGGCTATGAAAGGACCTAACCATCCAAGATGGAGGTTGTGCGTTAGGTTAACTACGCAGCCACGTAAAAAGTTCACTGTTGCGCTGCAACCAACAGCCTCGAATAGGGACGGATCTACTGTTGACGACCCTGCAAAACGAGGATAACTTAGACACCACGACAAAGAAGAAATTGTGTGAAGAGATTTAACACAAACCGCCAGAGATAACTTGATAGAGAGCAATCACCAACTCATTTTCAAGATTTGACCGGACGAAGGCATGCTTGCAAAATGGAAACCTAGCTCCGTTTGCCCGACTCACAGGAAAGAAAACCCTGGAAGACGCATAGCAGATCTTATCTCCCATCTTGTTTGAACGGCTGAGTCTATTGCTGTCTTGCATGAACGCCTGAGTCCATTTATCAACATCAAGCTTGAGAAAATTATGCAAAAAAGCAAGTATAGGGACAGAAGCGACGAAAATGAGTTTAGTCGTGAGACCTCGCTAGCTAGAAAGACCTATTGGCTAATACCCAGATCCATCTCGGACTATGCCTTGCTGGTGCTTTTGATATTCCTGGCAATGTTACAAGCAGTTATAATAACAAGACCGATCGCTTCGTTTATATGTTCGTTAAAATTTCGCATCTGAGACATTTGGGCATAGTGGCAGCCTGGCGCTGTGACGAATCGAAAAGCACTGTAAAGAGAATTGTCACTGCAAAAATAGCGAATACAAATCTTTTATTATGTAGAAGGTATACCGACTTAATTTCACTGAATTTCTCCCATTCATAAGTCTCCTGGTTAAAGGCTCTTAGAAAATGGAAAGCCCTCTGCTTTATTTTTGAGGATTGCTCTTACAAGCAAAATGGCGATGAAGAAATATTGGCAACTCTACTAAATTTGGTAGCAGAAAAAGAAAAACAAAACATGTTGTTGTTGGTTGGTTGTGTCAGCGGTAATGGTGTATGGTGTCGGCATCGGCACTACCATGAGACAGCCACGTGATGTAGAAACTTTCTTCCTGGAATACACACTTAAGACGAGACGGCGACGACAATGACGATGAAGCCCCAGCCAGTCAGCAATGTAGCAGCAAGCAGCACAGACAACAACGTCAACCATGATGATGATGATGATCAACGATTTCGATGCTGATGATGATGGTGACGACGAACTAAGAGACGACGGTGATGATGATTATTGTTGGTCTGTTGGTCGGTTGGTTGGTTGTGGCAGCTTATAAATGCCTGCCTCACAGCCCCACACCGAACATTTTGGACTCTCTTTCCAGTTTATCTCGGTTTCTTGGTTTTTCTTCGGCTTTTGCCTAATATTTCACAAGAAAGCGTAATTCTGTCCTAGATTTTGTTTGTTTTCGGTAACTCGGCACATTTCGGTAATTTTGTGTGCTTTTCTTTGGAATCCATGGAAGGAAATGGACAGAAAAAAAGAAAACGCCGAAACGTGGATTGGATTTATTTATAATTTTTTTTTCTTTTCGTAAGCCAAGGAGAAAAGTATGCGAAAAACTGACGGAAAAAAAGGCATTACCAACCACACGAAGGCAGCACTGAAGAAGAAGAATGATTAACAGCAACAGCAATGGGGAAGGAGGAATAAGGCGAAGTAAAAAACGAGGAGAAAAAGTTAGAAAGAAGAACGAACTCTGCTATCGTCTGTGCATGTGTGTTCGATTTTATTGTATCCCTTGTCTCTTTCGCGCTCGTTTGAGATTTTGTGTTGCTCTTTTCTTTTTCCTCTTTTTCTTCGGTTGGTGCTTTTTGTGGTATCTGCTGCCGGCAGTGTTGACACTTAATTTTTTTCTCGTTTTCAACTTCTTATGATGATGTAAAAAGGTTGCAGTTCTAGAAACGTCTGAGGTCAGATTAAAGTTGAGAAACTCGCATTTAGTGTGTAACACGGCGTAGAGACACAAAGTGAACAGTTAGCAAAGATTTGAAAAAAAAGAAGAAAACATACAGGGCCAAGTTTAATTATCTACAGAACAGCTGGGGGAACTTTAAACCGTTCCAACTATAATTCAGAAAAGTTGGTATGTTTAGGCACGTGGATTAGTATTCATCTAGTTGCAAAGCATTTACCAGCATCAGCAGTTCTTTACCAGAATTGCGTTGCTGACATAGTAACGTAATTAAACAACCCGTTGATTTATCACGGGCATTACATCTCTGCCGAAAAATGGAAGAACGGAATTTTAGATGTAATCACATAATCCGCAGAGACAAAATGTGATAGGAATGCAATTATATTTTAATCGACCAACAAACACATGATCAATCAACTTTTCGTGTAACCCAACGGCGGCAAAAGCGAGATCATGAGAACCACTGAAATTCCTCTCAACATCCAACCAAACTCCATCATTCTGGACATTTTCAGTCAGGTTCAGTAGTAAAACAAAAGCGTCTAACGTATTGCTCAAACTAGAAATGTTCAGCACCAAAAGCGCCAACACTTCGATGCTGCCTCCGGTAGAAAAGGATCACCAATACATCAAGATCATCAGGTGGCAAGGCAACAGCCAAGTTTTCATATCGCTGCATGTCAAGAGGTACCTTGCGCATACCGTCAAGATCTAAGTTTGGACGACAGAAAAAAAAAAGACAACAAAAATACCTATGTTGGTACAACTGTCATTTATTTTGACGCTAAGTTTGGGCGTCAACTAGTTTGTTGTCAGTAGCCAAAGACATTAGTTAACTTCAAGTTCCATCGACTTGAGCAGTTTGTTTGAAATTTTGAATTGCGAACGGAATTTCTTGTTCGGACGAGCTGAATATGTTGAAGAAACTTTACGGGGACTGTAAGATCGACAACAAGTGCATTTGACTGTTACAGAGCGTTCAAAGAGCGCCGTGAATTTGTTGAAAACTTGCCTCATCCGAGACGTCCTGCAACGGCAGTTACTGTAATATTCGTTGTATTGTTCACTTGCAATTTCTTCCGGTGGGTCCAACAGTGAATAAGCAATATTATTTAAGTGTTATGAAGCATTTAAGTGAGAGTATCCGCTGAAAAAGACCGAAGTTGTAGCAGAACTACTACACGGTCTCGCAAATCCATTCTTGTAAACGAGTTTTTGACCAGAAACGCTACCAATATACCATAATCGAGCAACCTTCATATTCTCCACATATGGCACCCTGTGACTTTTTCCTATTTCCGAAACTCAAATTACCCACTTCGTGGGAGCTGTTTGGGGTCGATTCCCGACATAAGAGAAAATTCGCTGAGAGAACTGAAGGCGATCCCGGAATATGTCTACAAAAAATGTACGGATGACTGGGTTGTTCGTTGGGAAAAATGTACCGCTCCAGATGAGGCCTATTTTGCAGGAGACAAAACTAACTTTGACAGATAGATATGTATAGAACTATCCCTTCTCTAAAAGCCCTTAAAAAACGAAAGATCTTTTCTAACTAAATCTGCTGCAGGAAATATCAAAATGTCTTAACTACGCTCTGCTACCAAATTTAATCAAACCAAATCAACACACTATGGATCTTAGCAACTAGCGAACCGTTCCCCAGACCCTGTTGAGAGTTTCGCTGAAACAAATTCTCTAATACTCCAATTATATTGGCATCCCAGCTGAACTCTTCTAAGACGTACCCAAAAAGGGCGAAGGTAATCTTACATTAATTAGGAAAGCATGGAAAACTGAAGGCTTTTGCAAAGATAGGATCGGGGAAATGTTGTAATTGTCAAACTGCCCGGGGAGCGAAACTGAACAGAATGTGGCAACTGAAGAGCAATAGACGTGTTTTCAGCAGCAGCCGAATTAATAGCTGGTCTTCGAAAGCTTGATTCGAGATGCTACAATATATGGCGTACTTTGTGCAGTAGAGATATACCAGAAAAATTGGGCTACAAATATTGTAAATATGGTAAAAACTATGGGCCTAAACATTTGTGTCTCCAAGGTTCAAAATAAAACAAAAGGGAAGGTAACCAACTTCCTTTGTCTCGGAAGATGAAGGCACAGATCTATGATGGCTAAAATTTGGAAAAGCAATGCCTACAGCACTAAAACCAACCTGAGACTGTTTCGATCCAACGTAGAATCTGTGCTAGTATATGAGTGTGGTACATAAAGGTGACTAAACACTATCACAAGAAAACTGCAAACATTCATTGATAAATGTCAACTTCATCCGATTACGGGGCAGGAACCTATAGACATCGAAGGCGATTCCATTGCATGGCATATTTCGAGGCAGACGAGTGGCCCGTCCAAGGCAAACGTGAAGAAGAACAGTTGAGGAAAGAAATTACTAATTCTGGGGTTAAGCTGGATAAAAAGCCGTGAATTAGTCTAGAAATTGCCGAAGGTAGAATCTTGGCTGAGTTCATAATTGTAAATTTACCACAGTACTGCAGAATTTGCGTTCATTATTGCAATCGAACTGCATTATCAATGCATAAGTTTGGCAGCACTATGTGTTCATGAATGTAAAATAACAGCATATGTTATGCCAAAGTCGTGCAAGTTTGCAGTTAGTTTTTTTTTTTGCTGCTGAAAAACTGCAAAGGAAAATGTGAGTACAATTTATTAACATTTGTTACAAATGATTTGTTAATAATTCTAAAAAATGTTTAGGGAAACTTGCGAATTGAAAAATTGGGCAAGCGAGGACACCAAACTGGTGACGATTCGGTTGGTTATGGAGCCAGATTTTTCGGCGGGAAAAAAGAAGAAATCTGTTCTGTGGGGAAACTTGATGGTGTCCTACAAACGAATTAAAAGGTGCAATAAAGAAAGCGGAAGGGATGTTTCCACATGGGATTTTTTTTAACGAGTTTGAAGAGGTTTACGGCACTCGCCATAGTATCAATCCACCGGCTGATCTTATGTGCGATATATTTGGGATTGACGAAGAAAGTTCAACCAAACGTACTGAAACAACCCAAATAATGGAGCTTCTCGTAAGGGAAGTGTAAAAAGAGAAAAGATTCAAGTGTAGAAACAAAGATTGGAGGTATTAATCTCCCTTAAAGACGCATTGGAAAAGCTGCCCGATTTTGTGTGCATAGAATTTTTGATCCTTTTTTTATTTTCTTTATCTATTATTTAGACATACTCTGGTTGAGCTGGGTATGTAATTAAATGTTCTTTATGATCCATGATCGCGATAGGGTACCATTAGGTAATTACACAATGGACAAGCCGAGTCGCCCAAAATATTACCGCTGTCAAAGACGTTCGTAGAACCACCTTTTAAAGACTTTCCAATTCAACCGTGTCCCCAGATGCATGCATCATGAAAACTACCGGAAAAGCCGGAACATATGTCGATGAACTTCTGATTGTGGTCGCAAATAGCCTAAGGAAAAGCAAAACTGATATTAAGTATTTCTATTAAACACATTTAATAAATTACCTGCATATTTATTGAAAAGGTACCCTTACGGTTGAAATAGCTAATTTTATCTACTTTTGATGCTATAATGGGTATGTGAGTCCCATCTACAAAGCCTAGAACATTAAGAAATGGATTGTTCCGCAGGCTTGCAAATCCATTCATAACTCTTCTTTGTTCGTAAGTAGATTTGGGCCACTTTATGTAATCCCGTCTCAGCTTAAACAATAATTTCATCACTTTTATGAAATACTTAAAATCAGCACATTTTGCAACGTTGAATAAATTACCTATCTGTCTAAAAGAACAATTGTTGGCAATCTCCAAAGGGATAAGGATAGTGCTAATTTAGCTTGTATTTTAGGTCGTCCAAAGGATGACTTAGGCCAATGGGTTTTAAGAATATTTTCAATAATATTAAATTGCGAACCTACTTGAAAACTCTGCCTAGTCATGCGGAAATCGCTTTTGAAAACGTCATCTGGATATCTGTCAATAGTTCGTAAAAAATCTATACTGCAATTAAATTTGCGTTCATAAAGGTTTGCTGAAAGTGCTGCCGCATATTTACAGCATCAACTTTGACAACTATGTCAATTGTTTGTTGTGGAACAGGAAAATGAGTTTTAGTGTTCGTAAAATTGAACTCCACTTTTGCTTCAATTAAATATGTAAGTACGTCCGTTCTTTGGAGTATGCTCTCATAGTGGACATTCAGCGGTCCTGGGCGACTTTTCCGAGAGTGATTTTTTCTCAAAGTAGCGTAGGTCCTACTACAATGTGTTATACATGAGTGACCTATGCGTGAATAACAACTCCTTCACTTAGATCATCGTCCGTTCAAATATTTTCAATTGGGCTTTACCTCGGATGCATCACAGAATGTTCTTCACAAATTTCGACTGTCAATACTACGCAAGATGGTACATGGCTCAAATGCAGCCCCTTAAGTAAGTTATAACCGCACCCAACGATGTTTGATTTCAATGACTGAATGGGAACCGATGCATTCAACATAGCGAGGTCATTGGCTTGTCCCTAGCTGATCTTGTTCAGGCACAAAAACAACCGAATCTTTCGCAGTCAACAGAAGGAAGGAACTCCTCCATTATCTCCAATTAGTTGTTGATAAAATATAGATTGGTCTTTTCGTCTTCTTGGCACTCATTATTCTCATGATCTAAGGTCTTCACAGTGTAAGGAGCAACCTGATTTCGGCTTAAACCAAGTTTCAGAACTCGAATCCTCGTACTGCAATAATATGAGCGAGGTCTAGTGTAGAGTATGCCGTAAAAAAAGAAACGCACCTGCTCAACAAGCCAAAGAAGAAGCATGTAAATTCGACAGGATAACCGTGTAGAGAATCACAAAAGTGATGACAGGTACTGTAGCCAGCCACAACGTCAAGACCCTATGAAAAATTTAATCGTATTTCTGGTGATCCCTGCGAAGAAACATTTAAGTAGATGGGGAAACCTACCTCGAAATCAAGGCGAGCTATCCGAATCACAATAGGTGCTCAAGAATTCGCAGCACATCTTTCTGTTAGAGTGAGATCCCTGCCGTATTAAAATATTCAATGCGGCAACAGTTGACGGGGTCCTCACAGGGTTCTACTAAATTTCGCCAGCGTTAACCACAGATCTAGTCCATCTATTTGTGGAGGAGGTCTGAAACAGTAAATGGTAGTCAAACATTAAAAGAAAGGTAATCAGAGTGGGGAAGGATACAACAACGAACTGTCCAAACTTTTCAGAAAGGGTCCGAATTTCATCAGTTTAGATAACGTACATATATGTTGAACGAATGAATGTCAATGTTCCGGCCCGGAGTGTTCAAATTTTGCCCGTTGGGTTACCACCTCCTCATATACTCGTATTTTTCACGGACTAACGGAGGTACAACTTCTATAAAATGACAATAGATAACGACTTCCACCTAAAAGAATTCACAGCTGCAAGAAACATATTGAAGTTAGATGAGTTTCTCCCACAAAAAGATTCACTTGATGTTGGCACTTTGATTCTAATCATCTTTTGGTTGCCGCCTGCGTTGCCAAAGCCCGACGGCCCACAAAAAGAGGCTACTGCATGGACAAAATAAAAATTCTAATGTTGAACGGCTCAACATTTTTAAACAGCTGGAGCCTACAGTTATCTCGAAACCTTTTGATATGACCACCGGCCTGCAGAAAAACCAGCGAAGCTTTGGATATAGAGCAAACATCAAGGATATGCCATAGACGACTTCGATTCGACCACCAACTCCAAATAAGCAGAGCGTGCAAAATTAAAAAAAGGAGGCTTATACGGTGATCCAGCTCAAGCTCTGTTGTATCAGAACTGTACGGTGTGGACCAAGGTCTAGTGTCTCTCTCATTACTTCGACATTCTTCTTTTCATTTTGCCTACACAAAGAGGACCTCTCGATTTTCGTTGTCAACCTCGGTCGCCGAGAAAAGTTTTCACTTTAAGAGGTTTGCAATTGCCTGTCAAATCTTAGTGACGTCAGAAACTATTTTTTCTATTTTTCTATGTATTGAATCTAGACCCTCTGGCGTAGTGATCGAAGAACGTAACCACTGATTCACTGACTGTTAAAATCCCACCGAAAATAATGTGTGAATGTACGCACCACACTTATAGACACGGCCACTAAGGCTTACACCAAAACAAACCAAGCCTCTACGCTTAGATAAAATTTTGGCTTATTATTCTCAAGTCTAAATGAATTATCTTTGAAGGCAGTGGCTGATTTTAAGATAGCAAACATAAATAACATTGGAGAACAACGCTATCTGTGCTCTTTAGTTAAGAAACTCTTTTTCGAAAGTATTACCCACATCCACCGGGTTTTGGAAAGGAGTGTTATCCTGTTATTTCTTCAATTTAGAACTTAAACAGATAATGGATGTGGTAAGCATTAACATGGAAAGCACTATTTTTAAAAATCCCCTTTAGCTAAACAACATTGATACGAGTATTATCGGTCGAATAATGGTACTACTGAGGACTATTTGGACCAGATTCAGATCTGTGACAAGGCTTAACATCACACTACCGAAAGTCACAAGCAACAGTCAGAGGTACAATATTTTAAAAGTCTCTGATATAGCCCACGTACTCGTAAATGGAGAACGTGGAAAAAGATCATCACGGTAACACGCCGTGCGTTTGCGTCTATTTAGAGAGAATCGATGAATAAGTGGTTGAGCAGTGAACATGGACAAAAGGAACAGCATGTGGTGTCCATAATAAATCCGAAACAAATAATAAACTATTCGATATGCCATATTGGCGATATAACCTTTTCTCGAAGAATTGGTGAAATTGTCTATAAGGCTCTCGTTTTTGCGTAGAATAGTCTTTTGTCGAAGTGGTGTGGGCTCCGGAATACGCAGAATCTGCAGACGACAGCCTGGTCAAAAAGTTCAACACTTGTGGCCTTAGATAGCAGATTGGTTGAACGAACGAAAACCAATGATGCTATTCGATTGTTTTAGGTGTCGCTTTTAAGTACAGAGAACCAGGTGTCTCTTACAACTGTAGGTGGTTACAGCGAGATCGGGTTAAATGGAGAGATTTATCATATTAAGTTGAAGTTAGGACCCTAGCAGCACACAAATGAGGTCATCAAACTCTTAAAAGACATAAGAGTCACGTTCGTAATATATTTGGAAGACTTTGATCATCCCCTGGTGTGACAACACTTTAAAACTTAGAACATAATTAAAATTGTTAAACTAGAAAAGAAAAAGGAAGATTGCTAAATAAAGTCGATCTTTCATATTTTACAGCAACTTTCGAGTCAACATCTTTGAAAATCATATGTCAGAAACTCTGTTTTCGAAAAACATTTGCCGCCTCGGCAAATTGTTGATATTAGAAGAGCATCGTCTTCTTTAGTACAATTATTTAACACAGATTTTTTAAACAAACCACTTACTTGATCGTTGTGATGGAAACTTTTCAAAACTATTCACCAGCGTTCAACTTAATCCTTTCTCTGCCAACACTTAAAAAACAGAATTGTTTTTTATACAAAAAATGTAAAACTTTGCCGCTCTATGATTACGCAAGTAGTTAACCTTGTCGCGTTCGCGATTTTCGAAAACTAAATCAAAAGTGTCACTTGTCACTTGTATTGTATCCAGGCGATGTTGGGTCCCATGTGACGAGCGCGAACCGGAACCGTTTTGGAATTAAAACACCGAAACGGACTTTTGTTTTATCATTGGCTGTTTTGTCATTAAACATAGACCTGAAAGGACATAGGCATATGTAGAATTTTTATTTAATATAAAAACAAAGAAACTCAGGTAAGCAAAATACGTTTTCGAATGTGCAAATGCAAGAAAGAAGGATTACGCCTACAAGCGCAATTTAAAAACATTGTCGTTGTCATTGTTGTTATTGGTAGTTTTTTAATTTTCCCTTTTTTCAACTAATTCCCTTGCCAACAAAAATAACCCGAGAAAAATAACTCATTTGTACATATGTATTTTTAAAGATACAAAACGAGTATGTGGCGTATAAAATCAAGGATTACAAGGGTCTTGGACTTGGACTTGGAGTCGACGGGTAAGCTTAGGTAGAAAGCGGGAAGGTTAAGGAAGGTATGAGTTTATGGACTTTATTGTATTTTCCAGGAAGAGGTAAGACAAAACGACTTTAACCATCTACCTAGGCTAAGTCATTGTTATTTGGATGGTAATCTGCTTTACGATTGATGCAACCCGCTGATGTGAACGTGAATGCATACAAATGTCCGGCAGATTACCACGGTGTATAATAAAGACGCATGGGATAGGATTAGACAGTTTTTTTTTGTTTTGTGCAGGAAGGATTTCGAATAAATGAGTTTTCTTGGCGGGTGCATGGTAAAGTACTAGTTATTGCAATTTTTTTGGCGCGAAAAGTTTACAAGCGTAATTAGTTAAAAGGTTTTCTTCTAGCATTTTAGTGTGAAAAGATATTTTGTTCATAGAATACGAGTACGTGCCAAAGGTTATCCTAGTGTAGTCATTATGAACTGTTCTCACCATTGTGTCCTGTCGACGGATATTAGGTATAATATACTTTACTTTAAGCATTGCATAAGGAACCCAAAGCCGTAGATGTCCGGAATATTGGAGTGCACGAAATAAGCCCCAACGATGAAATTTATCCAGCTCATTCGAAACCACTGTGAATCAGCCCAAGATCTCCTGGTAAAAGCCGTCGTAGAAAAGAGAGCCGAAGGCGTGAAAACCATTTAAAATCCCAGACTGCAGTGCTTTGGTCGATAGAAATATACGTCAGGAAAGAAGGTGTGATAGCTGTCTTTCTCAGGAAATGATGAGAAAAAAAAAAGACTGATTTGTATCGAATCCAGATGGGCTAATGATGTTTTGACGAGCTAATCCTCTGTCAAACGATGCCTGACAAAGAGTCTCCAGGAAATCTAGCTGAGGATATTGTAATACGCTTAAAAACTACGTCAGAGATGCAGCGATGCTTCAATGCCGAGAGTGAGGTCAGATACAGGAAATCTAGTTTTATGGTGACACGACTATATTGTAGATCTCCGAGCAATGAGCCTCCGAGCTCGAAGGAAAACCCAGCGACCGTTTGGAAGACAACATTAAGGGATAAACTGGTCTAAGAAAAGATATTTCGGACGATATAAGTAAGCGAGTAAGCTTCAAATCTTTATGCGAGGAGACCGACAGAACACCAAAGGGCTGGTGCAAAGCGTGATCTGGCCACAATGTGCTACAAGTGAAATACACTGAGCTGCTAAAGAAAAAACTGTAGCAACATCCTTTCTACCAGCAACACTACGAGATGTGCAGCACAATTACTCGTACAATGTGAGTATATTGAAGGCACCCAACGTCAGAGTATCACAGAAGATGGAAAATTACCAAGAACAGACGAACAATAAAAGCTTTGAAGCAGCAGTAACATCCAAATTCTTACAAAATCGAACCCCTAAGATTCCGTAACCTTCAGAGGAAGGTCTCTCAGGCCAAATACAAAGCTATATTTTCGAAGCACTTGTAAATATAAATGCACCAGGATATATCCGGAGAATAACCGAAACTATCTCCACATAACTCTGCCACAGCCGCCTAAGACCTGGTAACGAAAGGAGCAGCTGCGGCGGTGAGGATAGAGTAGGGTAGGGTAGGGTAGGTATGAGTGGCTCCTGGAAACACCAACCCACTTGTCCTATTGGACCATTGTGATGCCACGTGGATCTATGATCCTCTTACTAATCGAACCAGTTTCGGCTTACGATGAAGCATAGGGGACTGTTGACGTCTATATTTTTTAGATCGCTTAAGCCGTTGTAGAAGAAAACTCCTGAGTGAAGTTTTCTGCTCTGCGAGAGAGCTGGAGATGTACAGAGAAGGTGGAGGATTGTCTCCTCTTCCTCCTCGTCCATGCAGCTTCTACAGAAATTGTTTGTAAAAGCGCCAAGCGTTCTTGCGTGCTTGCCTATGAGGCAGTGTCCAGTGATGACACCTATGATGGCGCTGAGAAGTTTCCTATTTAGAAGGATCAGACTCTTAGAGCGATTCGGATCTAGCTTTGGCCAGATCTGTTTAGTCGCTAGACATGTTGGTGCAACAGTCCACCTAAGGTCTGTTCTTTTATTGGCATCCAGATTTAATATTAATTTGCACGTAGCGATTAATATACCGATGATGCTATCCTTTTCCCGTAGAATAGGTAGAGTGGTTCCAATTTTGGCTAGTTCATCGACCCTACAATTCCCAGGAATGTCTCTGTGGCCCGGCACCCAGCAAAGGTGAAGGTTTAACTGCACGGCATTCAAGGACGGTTTCAGAATATAATGAGACTGAGTCCAGGGACTTCATAGCGGCATGACTATCCGCAAAGATGCGGATATCCTTTGCAGATATCACGTTTTTCTTCAGCCAAAACAGGGCTTCTTTAATCGTCTGGAACAAGCTACAGTGATTTGGAAGACGGAAAGAGAGGTTTAGACTTAGCTTATCTGAGAAAACACCGCCACCAACCCCGCTATCGGTTTTAGATCCAACTGTGTAGAAATGGATTGACTTGTCTTCCATGAAAGCATCTTCCTCCCAGAAGAATCTAGAGGGGAAGTTTACATGGAAGTCTTTGTGAAACCAAAGTTCAGGTACGGTGTAATCGATGTTATCTGTAAGGATTCTTCATTAAGAATATTAGCGTGGGCAAATAAATTATTTGTCCACCGTGTAGTCGCTTTAAGGCGAAAAGCTGCGGTCGCAGCTACTTGCATCCTGAAAATATCGAAGGGTGTCAAGTGAAACAGAATATCTAATGCCGCAGAGAGAGTAGAACGTAGGGCTCCGCCTATGCATAGACATGCTTTTCTTTGGACTCTGCTTAGTTTGCTGCAGTTGACTGCATAGTCTAAGGCTGTCCACAAGACAGCAACCCCGTAGATCAGTATCGGTCTTATGACCGATATGTATAGCCACTGGGGTATGCCAGGTTGAAGGCCTCATTGGTTCCCAATGGCTTTTTTGCAAGAGAACAAAGCTAACTCTTGCAAAAAGTATCAAGCTGAATCATGTTTTCGGCCCAATCACCGAACCTAAGACGCGAATAATGGTCACGCGGTTTCAACTCTTACACAAGCTGTATCTTATAAGTGTTTAAACCAAGATCTTTCCGTAAAATCGTTCACAAAATGGATGGGCATAGCTCCAATTGCTGTGCACGATGGCGAATCGACTCATTCGGATTCTCCTCAACACTGCGCTCCATAACGGCAATAACTTCTGTCCACGTTGTTTGTCATCTTTGGGGATGCGTATTATCCGCTAGAGTCTATGCCGTGCGAAAACGATTCATCGTGTTCCAAATAACTTGCTCAGATGGACGATTATGTCGACCGTAAAATAGAAATAGCGCACGATAAGTTTGGCGAACCGAACCATGGTTTTCAAAATAAGTTTGCACAGTTTCCACGCGTTGTTCTGGCTTTAATCTATTCATCGTAAAATGGGCAAAATGTACTAACCGCAGTACAACTTTCAAATGTCAAGTTGACAATCTGTAGAAACAGTGTTGCCAGTTTAACAACCAAATCTCTAAAAACAAACACCCTTTACTAGGTGGCGCAAAAGTCCTCAGCCTAAAGATGCTAAAAATTTTGCAAATGGCGGCAAATGTCAATTCTACTTTGACAGTTGTGAAGTAAACAGATACAAAATACGCGTGAGCAAGACATGAATCGTTATACTCCTAAAGAACGCGGAATAATTGTTACGATTTTTTCGCGGAATGATTCGTCGGTGGTGTTGGCGCAGATTTCCCGCTCGTCTGACACCAACTGGGCAAATATTACGACACTTAGCCGCTCGCCTAGAAGAGTATGGGACAACACGAGATGCTGCCATGTCTGGCCGGCCCCGGGCAGCCGTTCTGCTGAGAACATCGCAGCTGTGTTTGAAGACGTCGTAGAGGACCCCGGAGTATCGACCAGACGACGTGACACGCAGTTGGGTATAAATCGGCGGTCTTTGGTGAAAGACTGTTAGAATTTCCCTTACAAAGTGCAGACAATGCATAAATTGTTAGCTGTTAAAGGCCAAGCGCGTGTAACGTACGCTCAAGCCTAATCTCTCGTTTTAGCGATTTACACTGGCCGGCAAGATCGAATGGTCATCAATTCTGGGGGCTTACTTAGCCGATATCATTTTCTCCACTTAATGGAAAAAAAGAGACATCAAATAAACATAATCCAAAGGCAGAACCAAAATTAGAACAAAGAACATCGGGTGACAACTTTTGCGCCACCTTGTACCTTGTTAAGACCTTTCCAAAGTGGCAACTGTTTCCCCTTCGTATCTTTTTGTACAGACGTCATGCGCTGGAATTTCAAAACTTTATTATAAAAGCGGCACAGTGACATGCAAATAAGTATTTTGTCTATAACGCAATGACTCCAACGCAAGTACCCTACTCTCTTTTCGAAAATCAACAAAAATTTGAAACAAATCATTTGGTGGTTTCAGATTTCAGTACAACACATTCCATTAGGCCGACGAATCGGAGTTATCTGGGCGTCAACTGACAGGGAAGGAGAGGTGACACGAATGTATCTACTCTTCAAATGTTAAACAAGCAATTTGTAATGAGTCATCGACAGATTAAAGAACTCGTTCGTGCGTCAATGGTTTGGGTTTCGCAATGTGTAGAAACAATCATCAGCTCATTGCCCTCAAAAATCTACAATTCTTTGTGTAATGCGAAATATTATTTCACAACTGATGCTGTAAACATTGTTGTGACTCTGTCATGATATCTGGAAGTAAACACAATTATTTTATTGCAGGTACTCCAACAGAAGACGTACAAACAGCAGTAAAATACAGCCCTTAAAAGCTGATTTAAAGTCATCACTTGGATCAGTACTAAGGAAAAATTTCTCACAATATCCATACAGGAAGCAGGAGTGTGGAAGAAACGCATCACTATATGATGACCGATCATCCTCTAAACTTGGATAATGCTGTATCAAGATTTAGTTTCTGCGGACATAAGCTGCAAAACAAAGAATGACACAAATGCGTCAGCTTAGATTGATACTACCGCACCCGTCAAAGACAGTACCCGAACTTATTGAATACTATGATTCCAGGAAGGTGGGACTTACATATCACATATTGCAATGCTAGTTCAAAATAGTTTTTTAGCTAATGCGCCATGAGAGGCAATCATGTCATAGATTTGAGACTCAGATAACCCGTTTGGAACCACATCGCAAATAGCTCATATCGCCAAAGCTGAAAGTGAGCTGAGTGACAAAAGCCACCGTAATTGCTACAAGTATATTTGTCATCGCTTGTGGTGATGAACAACAAGGCCAACAAGGCCATCAAATACGCTGTTGCTTCTTTTACGTATACGCTTACATAGTTATGTTGACTTCAAAATTCTATTAGGCAGACTCGACAAGTACGCGCAGATCAGTTTCTTCGACAATCAGTGTGCTTCCGGCAAAGCAAGTTTTACGCCATGTGTAACTCGACCAAACAACACGTAGTTGACGAGTCACTACTCTTGTGGATTAAAGCAACATTGTTGAACATACGCTTGGTTGCAGTTGCTGACTGTGGCAAATATGTGAGCAATCGGCCGCACCGCTTTCCTGCCTCTTGGTTGACTCTCTTCCTAACGTCTATACTCTCAATGGTTCTAACGTCTTCACTCAGGAACATACAGCTATAGCTATACTCTCTGCTAGATCATGCCTAGAAAATATCTGCTCCAAAGCGCAGGCAGCACTAGATGTGATCGATGTTTGCGAACCAAAAATGGGTTTTCAGTCAATCCTCTCCCAACCGAGGTTGTTCTCTTAACGAGAAGGAGGAATCTCACTGGGTGTTTAGAGCCATCACAATCTATTTCGCAAAAGAAACTATATAAGCATTTGGGTGTCCTCCTAGATAACAAACTCTTTTGGGCTAAGCATGTAGAAAGCTTTCAGGTTCTAGTCGACTGTTCGACTGAGTGTAAGGGGCCTTTTGCAAGACATAACGCTTTTGGAGGATGACAACGTTAGATTTCACTACTTGCGTATGTTTTCCAAGGGGAGATATACAGAATCCTGAGGGCAATGAACTATATTCTGAAGAATAGGAAAAGGAAAATGATATGCATCTGTACTCTGTAGCGAACCCTCTTACCACTTCCAAGGTAGTTCGTGAACGCAAGGCTTCTTTGAACGGAGTTGCAAAGCTGAATTCCCTGAATCTTGTTTGGATCTCAACTCACAATGAAATCACAGGAAATGAGATCGAAGTCGAAGCAAGCCTCAGAGAAGAGTTTTCCACAACCCAAACTTACCCCCCATCTTGGGTTAAAGCAACGGATCTTAAGAGATCAGCGGAGTTCTTCTTGTCGCTCATAAGGAAAGAATGTAGAATGTAGAATCCTTACTGGCGTCGTAGGGAGGCACTACGATTTTACTAAGCATCTAAGTGTGCTCACGGAAAATTAGCGGCGGTTCAAAGAACGGCTTCCATAGCCATTAGAGGTGCGCTCCGTATCACCCCTACGGCAGCATTAGACACCATTTTGCACATAACACTGCTTGATTTACAGATCAAAAAACTTTCTGGCAACAGTGCGATAAGATTCACTACTCTAAGTTACTTCAAGAGCAGTAGTTTCGGACATCGCACGGTCCTAACGGAGCTACTGCTAGGCAATCCAATTCTAACGGATGAAATTCTTTCGGAGCGGGAGGACTGGGAAAAAAATTCAATAATCAGGCCAAATGAAATTCCAATTTTCACAGATGGCTCAAAAACAGAGGAAGGAACAGGTTCTGGTATCTTCTCAGAATACCCAGATCTAAGAGCGTCTATAAGACTACCGGACGCAAGCAGTGTCTTCCAATCAGAGGTTCTGGCTGTCGTCAGGGCGGCTGAGCTAATGCAGATGAGATCGGTATCCGAAAGAGATATCGCTATCTACATCGATAGCCAGGCCGCACTCACGGCAATGGAATCAACCAACATCAACTCTGATACAGTCAGGGGCTGTCGCACGGGCTCAAGGCACTATGCAGTCAGAACCGGGTAAGACTGTGCTGGGTGCCAGGACACTGCGGTATTAAAGGAAATGAACAAGCGGACGAGCTTGCAAAAAAAGGAGGGCTTGAGGTTGCCAATATCAAACCACCCATTTGCATAGTGCGGGGCACTATCGAGGAAAAAATCATAAAGACTGCAAACCTAAGGTGGTCAAGTCTTGACGGACACAAAAGACCTAGGAAGTTAACAAAATTAAACAGGGATAAGCTTAGGACAGTAATAGGAATCCTGACAGGACATTGTCTTTTATGGCAGCACGCAAAGAGACTCAAATTGTCAGATGCGGATATCTGCAGATTCTGCGGTGATCTGCAAGCTGTTGAGGACATAACACACATATTATGTGAATTTTTAGAGAAATACCTGAAAACCTAGGGGAAATAGACGGCAAAAACCTCAAAGGCCTTCTTGGCTTTTGCAAGAAAATTTGGTGTTTCACCAGGGCAATTGTTTAAGTTTTTGCCATTTGAAGACAAATTCAGTTGGTTCCACAGGGACCGCGATGGGCCCGTTTTGGTGCCTAGTGTCTGTGTGATGCCATATCCATCATACCCCTGTTTAACCTAACCTAAGTGTGCTAGGTAGGAATAAGTGACACGAGCTGTGCTTTGAGAGTGATGACAACACTTTCTGTGAGCATCCGGCCTGCGCTCGTACCAGGCAGACGTGGAGGTGCTAGTTCCTTTTACAGGTAAACCAGAGTACATGTACGGCTGTCAACAACGCAATATCAACAACTTAAACAGAATGTCAGTATTAGTTTTATGGCATTGAGGCATAGACATTCTCTAAATAGAGTAAGAATAACCTTTATCTGTTAGAAAGAAGTTTCTTTTTCTTTAGCCGATTTGCGTTTAGTGATGAGAATTCAATTAAACTGGCCATGCCAGATAAAAAAAAACGAATAAAGCCGGACCTTTCGCGCCTTAAATTCTTTAAATTGAACCCATTGCAACAACGCAACATAGGAAGACTTTAGTGCGCGTTTACAAGCTTAAGACGATCTCAACAAACTTGAAAGCTTACGGCAAGGAGTGGGTACATATTCTCTTGACTTGGTGGGCTGTAGCGTCTTAAAAGTTATAATAAGAGAATCTCTTCGATGACCAATGACGACGACGACCAACAAGATTTATACAAAATCCTGGAGACAACCTAAGAGCAGTGATATGTAAAAACCCTATTTAGAGATCTCAATGCCAGGATATTAAAGGAAAATAAATTTGGCAGTACGAAGGTTGTCCGGTAAGTTTTTCAATTTATTATTTTTTCAAAGTATTCTTCAAGATTTATACACTTTTCCATTCGATGGAATCAATTTTGGAAACATTATTTCCACTCTGAAGTTGACCCCTCAGAAACATGTTTTTGAACTCCTCTACAAGCCTCTTCTGGCGTTGAAAACATTGACCACGCATTTTATTTTTTATGAATGGCAACAAAAAGAAGTCAGCAGGCGATAAATCCGGAGAATATAAGCAATGGCTCATTAATTCGACGTTTTGAAACTTCAAAAATTGAATTGTTTGACTGCCTGTGTGTGAACTAGCATTGTCATAATGGAGGATGGCACGTCGTTTTTCATTTGTTTTACGCAATTCACTGATGACTTCCGGCAAACAAATTGTTGTGCACCCATCGGCATTAACACTTCTTCGATCTTCTGAAGCCACAGCAGCAACATGACGCGATATACCGAAAAAAACAATTTTTTGAAATGCTTCGAGGACGAATCACTTTTGTCGGTTTTCGCTCACCTTGGAATACCCGAACAATCGATTGTGGTTTAGATTCAGGTTCATACGAGTATAACCAGGTTTAGTCTCCTGTAACGATGCTGTATAGGTTTTTTTGAAGCACAACGATTGAATTTGTTCAGCATTTCTTTGCACCATTTGACAATGGTTGCTTCAATGTCACGGTATGTTATAAATTACAAGTTTATGTATGTTGACCAAATTGGCAATGAAAAAACACTATAAAAACGAAATCACCAACCGCTCTTTAGACGTGTCACTCTTTCTTACCACAAAAAGTTGACATTTGGAAATGTCAAAAGAATCAGTGCTGCCATATTCTAAAAATTTACCGGACAACCCTGCACCGTGGGTATGCACCTCCTGCACGTTATCACATCTGGAAAAGGTCATAGGCCGATTGATTTTGCGATTGCATCGAGACAAAACATATGTAGGCCTTGTGATTCAGATTAATCATATTGCGATGTATCGAATACGCGCATACAATTTTATTTGCTTTTAGAGGGGTCAACAGGGACTTCCGAATTTTAACAGTTGATAGCGGCCATATTGTTGAAGCTGCATCTGTCAAATTGGCTGTCATAAGTCTGTTTTGCCAAATCACCATGGACGGACATAGCGTTCAACAACACGTGCAAATGATAAAATTGTTTTATCAAAATGGGTTTTCTGTTCGGACGCGCTTCGCCCATTTTACGGTCGCCATAATCGTCCCACTGAGAGAACTATTCGCAGTGTAGTGGATACATTTGAGTCCACTGGTTCACTAAACGGTAAACCAACACCCGTACGTCGATGAAACGCAAGATCTGTCGAGAACATCGCCGCTGTCCGTGATAGTGTGCAGAAGAATCCGAGGCAGTCGATTCCGCGTCGCTCACAAGAACTCGGTTTTTCGCAAACTACAACTCGGCGAATTTTGCGTTGTGACTTGGGCCTGCATCCGTACAAAATTCAACTGACCCAGGAGCTGAACGTAAACGACTATAGACACCGACGTGTATTCGCTGAATGGGCTCTGTACCAGTAGGAAACTGACCCTAATTTTCATCGAAAAATCATCTTCAGCGATGAGGGTCATTTCTGGATGAATAGGTACTTCAACAAACAAAATTGCCGAATTTGGGACGATACCTATCCACATGAGATCCAAGAGCGTCTAACGCATCCCAAAAAAGTCAGTGTTTGGTGTTGATTTTGGGCGGCGATGATTCCGGTCTATATTTCTTTGAGAACAAAATGGTCAGGCCATCGCCGTCAACGGTGAGCGCTATAGGGCGATGATTACCAATACCACAGCGGCCCTTAAAGCCAACATAACCCATGTCATCGGTCAAATTCAGCCTGATTTATGCGTCATGCAAAATTGGACATTTGAACGATGTTATATTCCATACATAATGGCATTGACAGCCCTTTGAAACGAATAAAAATTTCGGTGATATGTCGCACACAGTTTGTTTTATTTAAATTTAAAGATTGGAAGCGCTTAATGAAAGACCATTTAATAGTAAATAAGAGTGTGGATAGCAATGTGTGACATGGTGCAGCTATAATTCAAAGGCACGAGCTTGTCCAAGCCGCATTTTTATCTAATAAATCTCAATATCCCGTAACCGCAGCAAGTGTGCACCACGATGCTATTAACAGACCATCAAAAAAATTCTACATGTTATGTGCTAGATTTCGAAATCATAAATGCCGACGGGCACCAGAATCTTCAGAAGGTATATCGTACAATGCAATTACTTCTTCGAATAACGCCTCCAAAAGAGTAAGTGAGCGGCTCGGAATCCACTACAGTTAGCAGAAGTAAATTTCGGAAAGCGAAGTTCTTAATATTCCTTTGAATGTGATCTAATGATTGATAGGTTCCTGGCCAGGGTAGTTATTGAGATCCATCTTAGAGCATGGCAATAGATAGTAATGAAATAATCTAAACAAAGTCTAGAAAACGACTGTATCTCTAACTAACATAATGCGATGTTTGCACGCAGACTGAAACAAAAAGCGTCTTCTATCCAAACAGAAGGCATCACTATTAGAAATCCCCACAGATCAGAATGGAGGAGTCAGATGGTCACCAATGAGAAAGAATTAGCATTCCATCGGATCCATGATGGCATCGGCATGGGATCCAGATTTAGCCGTGAAACACTAATAGCCCTTTAGAATTAGCAAAGTCTACAAGTTGCACTCAACACTGCAATACGCCCTCTCTATGACACGGGAGTACTCTATTAGGATCATCGAATAATAAAGCCACCAGCTGCTAGACGCGGCTGCATGTTAGAAGTTGTGCGTAAAAACCGTCTAAAATGAACACGAATTCACTGTTAATAGAGACGTTCGTATTCATAAGATGTTCGGACCTTGAATAGGTCATGTGTGACCCAACAACTAGTTAAGGCAATAGAGTACTGTAAAGCATATAGCACAGCCACTCAAAAGTCCAATGGGTTGGATCGGAGGAAAGAATAAAAAACTTTAACAGTGATTGCTTACAAAGAACAGGAGTAGCGTCTATTTGGGTGTGGATATGTCGTGAGGACAAAAATACGGTTTGATCTTTCGGCACGTAAGTGAACGCCTTATAATAAACTGCAATAAATTGCGGCGACATCATTCAGAGATGAGTTCACAGAAGAAATAGATGATGCTACGAATAAAGCAACTGATGTGCTGTGCTTTACCCGAGCACATGCACGAAGCATTTGGCTAGATGAAGAGTATAGTCAAGCACATGTAGCAAACCAACTTTCCTACGAAGCGTCACAGCATAGAAGATCAAGAACGGCTTCTGCGTTTTACAAGCGAAGAAGGGAAGAACATCAACGAAATAGGAAGAACACCAACTGCACCGATGAAAAAACATGACATGACAGCGATCGCGGAAATTGATAGATGCTACCCAGGCCCAACGTTTAATTATGCCAAGTTAACAAGACTCGAATTGAAATACGTAAAGATGAACAAGCAAATTTAGTAGTATAGTCACAGAAAGTGCTGAAGAAATGAAAAAACGACTTCTGCAAATTTTTAACGGTTTGAACGACCCAAATTTTACTTTCAGGCAGAATAAATCATTCAAATTGGGCTATGAAATCCTAAGCAGTACTGATAACAGCAAACCTTAGACATAGCAAGGTTGATAAACTAGATGGCCTACTTACTGAGCTATTCCAGGCAGGGCAAAGGCCTTGTCAGAGCGCATCTCCAAAATGAAAACGTTACGAATGTCAGCGGGTGTAAGCACATCCGCAGAAGGCTCCACATCAAGAAACCGTTGGTAGAGAAACTTCAGGCTGAACAGATCAGCTGGTTTTGCCATTGTCAACGAAGATCGTCGGAAAATCCTGTTCAGAAAGCAATAGAGGCTCAAGTTTCAGTTGAGGATTACTCAATTCGAAAACATTAGCAAACTCCTGGCTACTCACTAACCCTATAAGCGACGCGGTATCAATGCAGATGCGACGGATAAATAAAAGGTGTTTGTATTAGAGGTTTGGTTTTTACACTGGCAACACTGTTTCTAGAGATTGTCAATATGACAGTTGAAAGTTGATTTGTGATTAGTACGTTTTGCCAAATGACAAACTGGTGCAGCTTGTGCAAGAGTTGAAACCGCGTCGTAGGTTCGGTGAATGGGCCGAAAATATGATTCAGCTTGATCCTCATTTTCAACGTAAAATTTTGTTCTCTGAAGAGGTCCATTTTTGGTTGAATGGATATGTACTCGTAAACAAGCAAAATTACCGAATTTGGAGTGGAGAAACCCAGAAGCCTTTGTCGAGATGCCCTTACAATCATTAAAACTCACAGTTTGGTGTGGTTTATGGCCTGGTGGAATCATCGGCCCATATATCTTTAACGACGATTCCGGCCAGTATGTTACCGTCAAGAAACAAGATTTCTGACTTCTTCGTTCCTTGGTTGGATGGCATTGACGTGACAGAGCTTTGGTTTCAACAAGATGGCGCAGCATGCCACACGGGAAACATTTGCTGTGCGCATAAATTCGCGAAATGGACCTAAGAACATGCGTCCACGATCCTGTGATCTCACACCTTTAGATTACTTTCTTTGGGGGTATGTGAAGTCACTAGTCTATGCCGATAAACCAGAGACGTTGGACGATTGGGAAGTCAACTATAAGTCTCCTCAACATCCAATACACGATCTTATCTGCCATATAGTGTCAATGCCTGAAACCCTTCGTCAACCCCCTGATTGGCCCTTATCAGTGCGGTTGCAGACCAGGAAAATCCACAACCGACCAAATCTTCACACTCCGACAGATCCTGGAAAAAAAACTCAAGTCCGTGTATGATAGCATTTATAGAGACGAGCTACATATGTACACATATAGAGCCATGTCTAGTTTTAGTATCCCTACCAAATGCGTACGCCTGTGCAGAATGACGCTTGACAACGCTCGCTGCTCCGTCAAGCTCGGCAACGACTTACCCGAGAACTTTGATGTCAAAAAAGGTTTTAGACAAAGTGACGCAACAAAACGGGACAAACAAAATCGACGAATTGGACACAAAACGTCACAGCCTACAGCTAAAAGTCAAGTTTGGCTCTGCTATAATTTAGTTCTGCCATCAACATCTCAGCAGAAATAAAACGAAAAGACTCACTCTTAACAATCGCTGTTTCTTTGGGCTAAAAAGGCAATTGAATAGTAAGGCCCTATTCCGAAAAACTAAGGAGACTCTATATAAGACCTTTATTATCTGAATTCCACTTTATGGCGCTGCAGCATGAACTCTATCGAAAGCGGATGAAGATATTCTGAGTTGTTTCAAGAGAAAAACCGTTCGAAAAATAATTGGTCAGGAAACTGCGCATCAGTCGCCTGAGATGGGTAGGAGGTGTAGAGAGAATTGGCACCAATGCTCCGGCCGGAGGAACAACGCAATAGAGGAAGACCTCCCTACTAATTGAAGTCCTGAAGCGCCACCAAAGTAAGTAAGTAAGCATTCGTTATCAAATTCTCTGAGCAAGACAACGTTTCCGCAATGAATGAACGTCTCACTTCATCAGTAGTGCCTGCCACAAACACCATTTCGAAAAAAAAGCCTAAAAACTTCAGAATCATAAAAAACAACTTACAGTAAAAATTCGTTTGTTTTTAAGAAGCTATTCTTGGTTAAATGCGCGCAAAACGAACACCGCAATTCAATTTACATGCGATCTTAACTCGTCCGGACTCACTATTAAGAACTTTTAAGAATCAATAATTAAATTTTTTTATTTTTGAAATGCAGCTGCTTACACCACGTCTCCACGAGAGACAAATATGTCAGACTAAATTTTAAACATTTCGTCTGACATATTTTCTTTTGACTTAGGTGGACAAATTTCTACACGACATTTCATTCTGCGAGTGCAAGTTGGTTGAGTAGGTGTGAACTGTTTGCATTCGATGTTTTTTTTGCTCATGCAAAACAATAGGGAAGCAAAATGGCGTTAAGGATAAGTAACAAAAAATGATGCCTTATACGGAAGTTAATTATTGTTCTTGGAGACTTAGAAGATTTCGAAATGGAAAAACAGTTTAGAAGAAGAAACATCCTTTTTGGCTTCTTTTCCACCAACAGATGGCATTGTGGTGTATGAAGTTCGCCACACTTTGTTATTTTTTTCCACATTCCGAAGTCAAACTGACAAGGGCTGTCAAAAAAATTTCAGGGTTGATGTCTACAGAGATGTCTTGAATAAAAACCAGACATTTCTTGTCTGCAAACTAGAAAGTCCTTTGCGAAAGCGGAAAAGATAATCTACAATATAGGTACTCAGGTTGATGTGTCTGCATTATATCATACAAACAAGATAGAGAGCGGAAAACTAAGAGGTTGCCGAATGAGCAGCCGACGAGACATTTTGAATAAGCTGATATGTGATCAAATCTGCGAAGTTCATACAAATAGCGAGTGATATTGATGTAGATAACATTAAGCCTTCTTTTACTTCCACAATCAACCTTACCATAAACCTCACATCCATATAGTAAGAACGTTTTTGCCAGCATTTTCCTTATTGTAGGTGGTGTAAACAATTTCATTGACCAGAGCAATCGAAGACCTTCCCAAACCTCTCCGATAACAGCATTAATGTGGTCATCCCAGGTCAGGGTGTCATTAAAGATAAGTCCAAGGTTTTTAGCAGTTCTGACATATGGGACGTTTTCTTGAACAAGTTTGATCGGGGGCAAGGGTGAAACGTCTAGTACTTTCCTATTTACGGTTAGGACTTTACATTTTGTGGGGTTTAAGCTCAGGAAGTTACCTTGGGCCTACAGCAAGACATCATTCAACTCTCCGTTAATTTGTGCAACTACTTCATGCAAAATATCAACAGGACCACTCAAAGACAATTGGACATCATCGGCATACATATGGATCTGGGAACGTCAAGAAATAAGACACAAATCGTTAATGTACATTGAAAACAAAATACGCCCAAGTATAGATTCTTGTGGAACGCCGCACGAAACTTTTAGGAAGCCGGAAGACTTTGCGTTAACCACAACACATTGCAATCTCTTTACTAAGTACGAGATACATTAACTTTGCTGACTCTTTTGAAAAATTGTACATGCTCTGAAGTTTTCGACAAAGCAGAACGTGATTCACCGTATCGAAAGCCTTGGAGAAGTCTAAACGTATCAAAAACGCTACAAATTTTTTATCCAGCGACTTCCTTATGTCGTCAACTACGGACACCAAGGCAGTTTTGCTGCTGTGTTTAGGACGAAATCCCGATTGACAACTGCTAAGAAGTTTTTTCGATGTTAAATACGTTTGAATTTGTTTTAAAATTACTTTTTCAAAAACCACACTCAAAGAAGGCAGAACTGCAATGGGTCTGTATTCACTACTTCCTCTTTTAGGGATTGGAATAATTTTTGCGATGCAGATGCGACGGATAAATAAAAGGTGTTTGTATTAGAGGTTTGGTTTTTACACTGGCAACACTGTTTCTAGAGATTGTCAATATGACAGTTGAAAGTTGATTTGTGATTAGTACGTTTTGCCAAATGACAAACTCGTGCAGCTTGTGCAAGAGTTGAAACCGCGTCGTAAGTTCGGTGAATGGGCCGAAAAAATGATTCAGCTTGATCCTCATTTTCAACGCAAAATTTTGTTCTCTGAAGAGGTCCATTTTTGGTTGAATGGATATGTACTCGTAAACAAGCAAAATTACCGAATTTGGAGTGGAGAAACCCAGAAGCCTTTGTCGAGATGCCCTTACAATCATTAAAACTCAGTTTGGTGTGGTTTATGGCCTGGTGGAATCATCGGCCCATATATCTTTAACGACGATTCCGGCCAGTATGTTACCGTCAAGAAACAAGATTTCTGACTTCTTCGTTCCTTGGTTGGATGGCATTGACGTGACAGAGCTTTGGTTTCAACAAGATGGCGCAGCATGCCACACGGGAAACATTTGCTGGGCGCATAATTTCGCGAAATGGACCTGTGAACATGCGTCCACGATCCTGTGATCTCACACCTTTAGATTACTTTCTTTGGGGGTATGTGAAGTCACCAGTCTACGCCGATAAACCAGAGACGTTGGACGATTGGGAAGTCAACTATAAGTCTCCTCAACATCCAATACACGATCTTATCTGCCATATAGTGTCAATGCCTGAAACCCTTCGTCAACCCCCTGATTGGCCCTTATCAGTGCGGTTGCAGACCAGGAAAATCCACAACCGACCAAATCTTCACACTCCGGCAGATCCTGGAAAAAAAACTCAAGTCCGTGTATGATAGCATTTATAGAGACGAGCTACATATGTACACATATAGAGCCATGTCTAGTTTTAGTATCCCTACCAAATGCGTACGCCTGTGCAGAATGACGCTTGACAACGCTCGCTGCTCCGTCAAGCTCGGCAACGACTTACCCGAGAACTTTGATGTCAAAAAAGGTTTTAGACGAAGTGACGCAACAAAACGGGACACACAAAATCGACGAATTGGACACAGAACGTCACAGCCTACAGCTAAAAGTCAAGTTTGGCTCTGCTATAATTTAGTTCTGCCATCAACATCTCAGCAGAAATAAAACGAAAAGACTCACTCTTAACAATCGCTGTTTCTTTGGGCTAAAAAGGCAATTGAATAGTAAGGCCCTATTCCGAAAAACTAAGGAAACTCTATATAAGACCTTTATTATCTGAATTCCACTTTATGGCGCTGCAGCATGAACTCTATCGAAAGCGGATGAAGATATTCTGAGTTGTTTCGAGAGAAAAACCGTTCGAAAAATAATTGGTCCCGCTTGCGTTGACGAGCTTTGGAGGAGAACATTTAACAACACGCTTTGCAGCGAATTGGTCAGGAAACTGCGCATCAGTCGCCTGAGATGTTTAGGAGGTGTAGAGAGAATTGGCACCAATGCTCCGGCCCTGAGGAACAACGCAATAGAGGAAGACCTCCCCTTAGGTGACGCGCACAAGTAGAAAGGCACCTCAACCGACTTGAAGTGCCCAACTGGAGGCAGTTAGCTAAAGCTCGGACTAACTGGAGAGGCCTACTAATTGAAGTCCTGAAGCGCCACCAAAGTAAGTAAGTAAGCATTCGTTATCATATTCTCTGAGCAAGACAACGTTTCCGCAATGAATGAACGTCTCACTTCATCAGTAGTGCCTGCCACAAACACCATTTCGAAAAAAAAGCCTAAAAACTTCAGAATCATAAAAAAACAACTTACTGTAAAAATTCGTTTGTTTTTAAGAAGCTATTCTTGGTTAAATGCGCGCAAAACGAACACCGCAATTCAATTTACATGCGATCTTAACTCGTCCGGACTCACTATTAAGAACTTTTAAGAGTCAATAATTAAATTTTTTTATTTTTGAAATGCAGCTGCTTATACCACGTCTCCACGAGACACAAATATGTCAGACTAAATTTTAAACATTTCGTCTGACATATTTTCTTTTGACTTAGGTGGACAAATTACTACACGACATTTCATTCATGTTTTTTTTTGCTCATGCAAAGCAACAGGGAAGCAAAATGGCGTTAAGGATAAGTAACAAAAAATGATGCCTTATACGGAAGTTAATTATTGTTCTTGGAGACTTAGAAGATTTAGAAATGGAAAAACAGTTTAGAAGAAGAAACATCGTTTTTGGCTTCTTTTCCACCAACAGATGGCATTGTGGTGTATGAAGTTCGCCACACTTTGTTATTTTTTTTCACATTCCGAAGTCAAACTGACAAGGGCTGTCAAAAAAATTTCACGGTTGATGTCTACAGAGATGTCTTGAATAAAAACCAGACATTTCTTGTCTGCAAACTAGTCGTGTCTCCAGTGGACATTTTAATTTTATGAAAATTTTCTTAACACCAACGATGTCCTGTGGAGACACGGTGTTAAAAAGCACTGCCATATGTTGAGATCGCTTTAGGTAGCTTTGCTGTAAATGACATTTTAACCCTCTGCGACTGACGTGGTAGTATGACAGATACCACAAAATCGAAAAACTTGTGTTGCGTTGTCATTTTTCAAATGATGATTCTCTCGTTCTCAGTACCTTTCCGTCGAATGCTCAAGCGTGCGTTAGGCTAACGCGAGCGATTGTGGCTTGCGCATGCTTTGTTGTGCGAAGAGGGGTGCCTACGAGTGTCAACCACGTCCGTGTTAAGATATGTATCTGATGGACAACCACCTCAGTGTAATAGTTACATGTTCATAGTGTCTCCTAAGCAACATGTCAGTAAAATTATTTTGTTAAGTTCAATTTGTTGTTTGTTTCTTAGATGGCTTACTCAAATAGTAACCAAGGGTATTATAGATCTAAAAGAACGTCGACTGGAAACTTTGTAAGTTACGAGCACGAGTTCAGCGATTTTGACGACGAAGGTGATGATCCGAATTTTCAGCCAGAAACCGAGTTATTGGAAGGCGACGAAGTTTCAGGCGAAGAAGAGTATCAAGAACCACGTGAATAAGTGCCACATGTACCCGGCACCGAAAATTCGCATCAAGAAACGTCAAGGAAGCCATCTAAATATTATAAAGGTAAGAAAGGATTCATTTGGAATAGACAGAGTGCCCCAGGAGATCACGAACTGCAGCCCACAATATAATAAGATCACCCCGCCGTTTGCACACTCCTAATTTTGAAGGCTATTTTGAGCTTTGGTCCAAATTTTTTGACTATTCAATTTAGTGTTTATTGACGTTTACGAATCAAAAACTCAATACATAATTACCGAGCACAGTTCAAATATAGCACTATGGTAGAATTTATGGACACAAATGTCACCGAAATGAAAGCATTTATAGGTCTCGTCAGTATTTAAGTGTAATAACGCTGATTTTCGCATAATATTTGCCACCGATGGAACTGACCACGAAATTTTCCGCTGTATAATGTCCAAATGGCGTTTTTCTTGTTTGGTCGACTGCCTCCGATTTGATGATTCTACTACCAGAGAGGAACGTCTGAAAGAAGATCCACTTGCCCCAATGTCAGACATGCTCAACAAGTTCATCTCAAACAGCTAGTCTCAATATACCACTGGAACATGCCTTTGCATCGATGAAATGTTACTGGCATTTAGAGAATTTATTATTTACATGGCCTAAAAACCAGCAAAGTATGGCATCAAAATACTCGTACATACTACACTTACAATACGTACATCTATCTATCATGGCAAAAATTCGGGTGGCATAGGCCTGACTAAACAAGAAAGAAAAATGGCAGTACCAACTCAATCTGTTCTGAGACTTACGAAAGTTGTTGAAAACTCAAACCGCGCATCATTACAGCTGACAATTGATTTAGTTGGATTCCACTTATGGAAATATTGCCGAAAAGGGAACTGTCGTACTTAGGTACGCTGAAGAATAAAGCTGAGATACCACCATGCTTCTTACCGAACAAGAATAGAGAATTGGAGAATTCCTGATATGGTTTCACGAAAGGCTAGTTCTGTCATAAATTCTGTTACACAATTTCCAGCACTTATCGTCCAAAACTTCTTGCGGGAATAGAACCGTTAACTTTTTTTGCACTTTTCAGTGAAGAATACGAGCCAGTTTGGTTTCAGTTTGCAAACTATTAACATGAAGTGGGGCGTTAAAGAGAATCGAGTCGCGGTAATAGCGTTGCATAAGTGCGGAAACAGTTCTGGCCAAATTTTCGAGTTGCTAAAACCACTCGGAATTGTCTGGAGTAGACAGTAGAGGACAGGCCAAAAAGTGATAGTAAAGGCAGTGCGTGAACGAATTCGGAGAAATCCCCTTAAGAAACAGAAGATCATGTCCAAGGAATTGGATATATCAACCAAATCCATGTCTAGGCTGATTTGGAATGATCTGCATATGAAAGTCTATCATCGGTCCACGGGTCATCTTCTAACTCCTCAACTAAAAAAGACTGGAAAGATGCAAGCGACTTTTGCAGTGGCACGCGGACAATGGCCATGAAAATATTCTGTTTACGGATGAGAAAATTTTTACCGTGGAAGAAGTTTTCAACAAAAAAAAAATGACAAAATTTATGCCTTCATCTAAGGAAGCGAAGAAAGTTTTTCCAAGGCTTCAACGTGGACATCATCCCGCTTCCGTGTGTCTCATCCCTCCATTTCTGTGAAAAAGGCGTAAAAACTGGTACAAAGCTTTACCAACACGATGTGCTACAGGGTGATGTGAAGGGTTTGACCAATACCCTTTTCAATGGATACAGATGGAACTTCCAACATGACTCTGCTCCAGCGCACAAAGCCAAAACCACGCAGGAGTGGCTGAGAGTCAATATTTATATTTATATTTAAATCGCTGTTCACATTAAGATGAATCTTATAAATTAGTGAAAGCCTTAATATTAAGTTAACAAATTTTAAATAGCAAGATGGAACGTTATGGAAAAAAATACAGAACTTAAAGATAAAGGGTTCCTAATTATACAAACTGGCTAAGTGCCTCAAAAGTAGAGACTTAAAATTGTTCGTGTTTCTTACTCCTCTCACTTCAGTAGGCAAGGAGTTGCACAGTCGGATCGGATGAACAAAGAACTGGCATTCCGAGGTTAGGCATGAGTATGTTGTTGGAGTCAAAGCGAAAGTCCTTTGCGAAAGCGGAAAAGATAATCTACAATATAGGTACTCAGGTTGATGTGTCTGCATTATATCATACAAACAAGATAGAGGGCGGAAAACTAAGAGGTTGTCGAATGAGCAGCCGACGAGACCTTTTGAATAAGCTGATATGTGATCAAATCTGCGAAGTCCATACACATAGCGAGTAATATTGATGTAGACAACATTAAGCCTTCTTTTACTTCCACAATCAACCTTACCATAAACCGCACATCCATATAGTAAGAACGTTTTTGCCAGCATTTTCCTTATTGTAGGTGGTGTAAACAATTTTATTGACCAGAGCAATCGAAGACCTTCCCAAACCTCTCCGATAACAGCATTAATATGGTCATCCCAGGTCAGGGTGTCATTAAAGATAAGTCCAAGGTTTTTAGCAGTTCTGACATATGGGACGTTTTCTTGAACAAGTTTGATCGGGGGCAAGGGTGAAACGTCTAGTACTTTCCTATTTATGGTTAGGACTTTACATTTTGTGGGGTTTAAGCTCAGGAAATTACCATGGGCCTACAGCAAGACATCATTCAACTCTCCGTTAATTTGTGCAAGGACTTCATGCAAAATATCAACAGGACCACTCAAAGACAATTGGACATCATCGGCATACATATGGATCAGGGAACGTCAAGAAATAAGACACAAATCGTTAATGTACATTGAAAACAAAATACGCCCAAGTATAGATTCTTGTGGAACGCCGCACGAAACTTTTAGGAAGCCGGAAGACTTTGCGTTAACCACAACACATTGCAATCTCTTTACTAAGTAAGATATACATTAACTTTGCTGACTCTTTTGAAAAATTGTACATGCTCTGTACTCTGTATTCACTGCTTCTTTTTTTAGGTTGGAATAATTTTTACCTTTTTCCATTCACGCGGATATTCAGAGGTGGTAATATGTGATTAAAAATATGAGTCACGGACGGCAGAATATATGGAAGCAGAAGTTTTATGAACCTGGGATCAATTCCGTCGATACCTGTTGCGTTAGATTTTATTAAGTATACAGCCTCAACAGTGCCTGCGTCACTTACGCATATGAAGCCGAAAGATTCATTATGGGCATCAACTTCTGATGGCTTGTGGCTTTATAGCAGCAGAAGATTGGCCATCGGGGAGTCCAGATCTGAATCCACTGGATTATGGTTTGTGGTCAGAATTGGAGAACATGGCCTGCAAGACTCCCCACAGAAATTTGGAAAGCTTTAAAACAGCATTAACCAGAGCAGCATCCATGATCTCCACGGAATACGTGCCGCTATAGCCCAATGGTCACACCGTTTGCCAGCTTGTGTTGAAACAAACGAAAGATTACCAAGAGAACTGCTGACGGTCAGTAGAGTTTTGGGTAAGGATCTTCCTCCTCCACCGATTCCACCAAGATAAAGAAATCTATACTCTATTTGTCTAACAAAAATAAAAAGAGTAACTAGATATTGTTGCTGTGATTGTTTGAAGCCAATTTGTCTTCTATACTCTAAGCCACTTTGTGAAGTCTGTCAAAAAAAATTTTTTTTTACACCAGCATCTTTGAACCCTACCCAGAAGGACTACACTTTTGCTGCACACATGTTAAACTGTGTTGGTTTATTGTTTGCGGTCCTGTGCAGTAACGCCATCTAAGCAATTAAGCGGGGACTATTTCAAAAATAAACACCAAAACCCGGTCTTTAAATAGAAAAAAGACAAAGCTAAAGGACAGCAATCCAGAAGAAAAGTCACCCGTTCCTATGAATGGTGTTTGAATTGGTGTCTGCGCCATTTTTCCCACATCATGATCAGTATTTCCAAACAAAATGACTCACACAATTCCTTTCATGGAGTTCGCCCAACTTTGCAGATTTTCGAAAACTCTGACATTCCTCACTTTCGAACAAAGTGACAACACTGTCCCAGTTGGTCGGAGTTTCTTAGTCATCCGCTCCTCGCAACACCAGCACACTATCAAAGCCAAAACCAAAAAAATCGTAACAAAAAAAAAGGCACGACAGACTGACTATTCGTCGTATTACCATCAACCAGCAGCAGACGCACAAACACCAGAAATCCCTCCACAAACACAATCCAATAGGGTAGACCGTTCTGTGCAAGTGTGCGCATGGAAACATCTATATAGAAACAGCTATACCCAACAGAACACCCATGTGTGTAGAGCGATTTCCGTCTAGACGTCTGAACCATTAAACATTTTTGGTCGCCACTTTGATCCTATTTTGCTCGTTTTTGAATTTATTTTTAACAAAATCAAAATCGGGGTAAAACTCAAGTAGAAAAAAAAAAAAACTCAAAATCTCTCGCCTGTTCCGTTTGCCAAAACAGAAATTCTTGGCGAAAAAATCTGTTATTTTCGACATCGAAACGAACCGTATGATTGTGTCGGTCGACCGAGGGGGAAATCTCGCGGCCAGGCTGAGGTGAGGCGCTATGATCGGCGTCGCGCCAGACACATGAGACAGTTCACGATTTTTCAGGAAAAAAAAAACCAAAAAAAAAAAAAATAGAAAAAAAATTGTTTCCTTTTTGTTTTCATTTTACCTTTTTCTCGTCTCTCTCGCTCACTCACTTGGGAAATGACCCAACGGCTGCTATAGCTCTGTGATGGCTGGTGGATGCCGGATGGTGCTTGGTGGCAGCTATATTCTACACGGCTACTCTACTACCACTCACGTTCTCTCCGTGTGTCTGCTCTCTTCTGCTTTCTGTGTGTTGTTGGCTCTTCCTTCGTTTGTTCGTTTTGGCTACTTCTTCTTCAATGAAATTTTTCAGAGGCGAGATGTTGTAAAATTTGGGAAAAAAAAAAAAAAAAACTTAACCGCACGGCAGACACACTCGCTGGTATCTTATATTTTTTCGAAATTCTATTTCTTCTCAATCTTCTTTGTGTGTGATTTTCGTTTCACTTGCGTTTCGAGATTTTTTTCTTCTTTTATTCGGCTCCTTCCCCTAATCAAGCGCACATATACAGACACTCAACGCACAAACCAAACGCACACTAATTCGCTACAGAAGTTGTTACGCGGACAATTTTTTTTTTTTTTAAACTTTTTTTCGATTTTTTCTTTTTTTTATTTAGCAAAAGGGAAAAATCGGACACGACAGGGATCACGTTAATAAATCAGGGTGACCGTTGGATTTCGGAAAAAAGGAGGAAAACACAAAAATTTCGAAATCGCTAGCGGTGACGGAGATTTGGTTTGGGTTCTTCGGACTTGATTTTCAGCGAAACGAGAGTAAATTCCATCCGCTCGGCGTTGGTTTTGGTTTTTTTTTTTTTTTGTTTTAGTTTTGCGCAATTTTTGCACAAATTTATCTGTTTTGTTGTTTTTTTTTTTTTGTGGCTGGTGTTTGGTTGGGCGACTGTTTGTCGTCTTCTTTTTTTTTCACGGCTAAGTAGGTGACAATGATGACGATGTAGGTGATGATGGAGTGCGTAAACACAGATTTCGACACAATTGAATAGGAATTTGGTTGGAAATTTAGCGATTTACGAATGGAGACAAGGTACGGCAGCGAAATTAACGGAATACAAGTGGACAAACTCGTGTTTAGAAACGGAAAATCGCCTTGTTTTGTGGGAACTTTATACTCGGACAGCAGACGGCAATCGCCATTTTTGAAGTAACATGGACGAAAATCTTTTGACGTTGTTTTTCCTCGGTTGTATGTGTCTTCTTTTTCTATTTCGTTTTTTTTTTCGTTTCTTTTTTGTTGGCGTTGCGTTGGTTAAGCTGTATCGTGCTGAACTTACTACTCGATTTCATGGGTTTTCACTCTTTAGAGTGAATGAGTCCAGTGAATCGTTTGTTAGTCTTACGCTTTTAAAAGTGGTCTCAGAGAGATTTTATTTTTCTGGGACTGCTGATAGAAGTAAAGTGTGAATCAAGGGATGATGTGCATTTTGGAAGTCAATTACTATCATTTACTGAATTCAATGTGGTTGATCTTTTTGACAGATGTCATGCTATCTTTTGCAATTTTTCGTTTACCACGCAACAACGCACTTTTGTGAATAACAATCTTATGACGAAAATAGGCAATCTGTAAAACTAACATTTCGTAAAATTGTTGAATTTTTTGGTCAACGTAATCGTCCTAGTGAGTCCGAAATTCGTGGAATGGTGAAGGGTTTTAAAGAAAGTGATTTGATTCGGCCAGCACGTGCACGCAAAAACATCACCACTGTGAGCGAAAGTGTTAAAAACCAGGCAGGCACCTCAATTCGTCGCCGAAATCAATGGAGAACGTTACCGCAACATGTTGGCGGCTATTTTTTTTTACAAAATTTAATGAATTGAGTCTGGACGATCTTTGGCTTCAACAGGATGGTTCTAACGCCCACGCAAGCTACTAATCAATCAATTTATTGCGTACGAAATTTGAAAATCGCAATATTTCGGTTAGAGGAGAAGTTGGTTGACCTCCAAGTTCATTCGATTTGACACCTTTAGGCTTCTCCCTGTGGGGTTATTTGAAGAGTAAGGTCTATGCCAATAACCCAGCGACAACTCAGGATCTCAAAAATAACATCCAAACTGAAATTGCTGCCATTGAACCACTTTCTTCAAAAAGTCGTCGATAATTTAGACCTTGGGATGGTCGCTTGCAACAAAAGCCTTGGTGGTCACATGAACAATGTTGTATTTTATTCATAATTGCCATAAATTGGACTTTATTAATCAATAAAATTCTATATTAATTTCATAATAAATGTGTATTTAATTAAATAAAAACTTCCACACAAGCTGTTGGCTCACCTTTTAGGTAAATTCCGTTCCAAAACTCATCGTACAGCTGCAATTCTCTTATGTAAAGGGAAAACACAGGTTTTGAATTAAAAATTGTTAAATTGTAATTTGATTCATAAAGTATACAGTATTGAATTATGTATATATTATATTATTAAATTCATTTTTAATAATCAAACTTTTGTTGTCATTACAGGATATATTCTAGCTATAGTTGGGATATCTCTTAGTGGAGCAACCATAGGTATTCTAGAAGCGATTTTGCATTGCTACCGTGTAGCGCCTCGAGTCACTGTTGGTGCTCTGGCATTACCAATGCCACTTTTGTCAGAAGATCAGATCCCCTGTACCCGTAAGTACTACACAATCCAAATGCGATCAAAATTCAAACTATTGATATATAGCACTGGGTTGGTGTTGATCCTGCGATGATACACAGATTTGTAAAAAGCACACCTTTCAGTGGGAATAGCTTAGGGTTGTTTATTGGAATTTTCTTTAGAAATACCGAAGGCAATAACTAAGAATGTAACACTTGAAATACAAGGATTAGCGAGGTGGCTAAAGTTGACCATCAAGCTCACCGTACAAGTCTCCGCATTCAGATTTCTTAATTATTGGCACCCTGATGTATTCTTTATGTAGTGCCAATCTCTCATAACCGATGGGACAAAATGAAATGGAAAGAACATATTTTTACACGGCTTATGATGATAAGCTTCTGGTTCACCAAAATTTGTGCTTGGATTCTGTGCGAAGAGCCATTAAACTGAGTTCTTCATCTCACTTCAAGAGGATCACGTTGGAGATTCGCATAATGCCAGCAATACGGTTATAGAATAGTATATCAGGTAAATGACCTCCACGGCTCTGCTGGGGCATACGCTGTCTTGTCGAAGTTTTTCATGACAGTTGTGCACAAACGTGGCTGAATTTCGTTGATACAGCGCTCACTTTGCTCCTTCAAGGAGTAGGCGGTTATAATCCATAGACTTAAAAAAAAACCCCAATGAAAAAAGGTCAGCGGGGTTAAATCGCATGATCTGGCCGGCCAATTCTGATCACCAAAACGGGAAATTGCACGACAAGAAAATGATTCATGCAATAATTGAAATGTTGTATAGAATCATCTTGTTGAAGCCACATGTCTTCCACAACCATACCCTGCAATTAGGCAAAAAAAAAATGGATTACCGTTTCGCGATAGTGAGAATTTTCTATAATAATTCTGCGATGATGCCTCCAGCCCAAAATTCGCCCCAAACAGTGACACGTTGTGGATGCATTTGTTTCTCAGCAATGACTCGTGGATTTTCTGTACCCACTATTTTGATTATTAACAAAGCCATTTAAGATGAAAATGAGCCTGATCGTTGAGGCTGTTCCATAATCCATTTAACGAACACTCTTAGCTGTGCGTGGTTCTTGACTCAATTGCACTGTGCATGCATGAAGATGCAAATCTTTTGTGACAATATGCTGTAGAGAGCTTTTCGAAATGTCCAATTATTGACCACGGTGCGGAATTGATGTTCCTGGACCAATACTCACCAACACTCTCACGTGCCATGAATGTAAAAAGTAACCATTCTTGTATACTACACTGTATAACAGCATACTATATATTACATAAGTTTCATGCAATTGAGCACTCTCTCCTAGCCTGTAAGATGTTAGCATAAGTGTCATTTGTCATATTAATACAGTTAGTCTTAAGCTACCGATGAAAGTGTTTTAGTCTCTTCCTCCTTCGGATGATTAGATTAGATAATTGATGTGTCCTTACTTACTTACTTAAATGGCGCTACTGTTGGAAGTAGACTGGATCGTCAACTAACGCGCCTCTCCAGCTAGCGCGGGCTTTTGTTTCCAGGTGCGCACATGATATTGGCTCAGGTCCCCTTCCACTTGTGTGCGCCACCTAAGATGAGGTAGTCCTCTGCTGTGTTGTGCCTCAGGGATGGAAGCTAACATTTTTCCGGCTGGGACACTGGTCCACGCGCTCAAGGTGACCTAATCATCTAAGTCGCGTTATACGATCTTTTCTGACAAGGCATCGCTGTGCAGTTCGCTGTTGAAACGTCTCCTCCATTTTCAATTGGTGCAAACCAGACCAGAAATTATCCGAAGAACTTTCTCTCCAAGCGCCTGAAAGCATTTGGGTCCGCTTTTGTCAATGTTCAGGCCTCTGCGCCATAAAGAAGGACTGGGATGATCAGTTTCTTGCACAATGTCTTTTGGGTGCCTTCTAAGGCCAAAGAAAAAACGATTATATCCATGAAATGATGAAGTGCACGGAGTGCTGGTATCGTTTTCGGAGTCGATAGCAGAGCCGAGGTAGATATCGTGACATTTCTTCTTTCTTCACAGCATGCACTTTCTTACTCCCGCTTTCTAGTTGTAAAAACATCACATGGCAGCGTCTTGTTTAAATGCTTTTCTGACATTCAAGGTCTCGGTTTTTTGATTGCCGACCTTGACGCAGCCGCGTGCAGTCTTCTGTACAGTCGAATGAGTTTGGGACGAATGCCAAAACTAGATATGGCTCAGTACAGTTCTTCGCTATGTAAAGATGGTGTCATATGCGGCTTTGAAAATAAATGAAAAGGTGGTGTGTATCGATTTAGAACTCTTAAGTTATTTTATTGTAAAATCTTCCGCCATGTGAAAGTGTGATCTATGGTGGATTTTTCTAGCCTAAAACCTCAGTGATAGAAGACAACCATACTGTCGACGAAGGGTCTTAAGGGTTCACATAATACAGCAGATCAGATTTTATAAGCGATGTTGAGGAGACTACTTCCCTTCCCTGATTGTGCTTTAGCAGTGTTGTCTTCCATGTTCCATGCTGGCAGCATCGGATTTCTCGATCGGAAGAAGCTGTGGCGCTCTCTTGCGAATGAAGCCGTTCGATGTTGAATTTCCTCAAAATGGTTCGCTGCCTTTGGCCTGTTACGAATATCTGTATACATATCTTGGCAACAATAAGATAATGATGTCGATGTAAACTGCTCGCAACGTTCGGACATCCAAAATACTGGAGTGCCTTGCATCGATCGCAATATGATCAATTTGGTTAACGGTTAACGATACACGAGAAGTTGAAGAGATCGAGAAATGGTACTGTGAGAATGAAGTTCAGACATTTTTGCAGAAGGTAAAACGGATCTGTTACGCATCGCCGCTGAATGAAATCTGAGCATCGTCTGTCCGGTTCTGAAGAAATGAAACCCCCTGAACTGCGCCAATTATAGGAAGATGTGTCTGTTAAACGTTGCATACAAGAATCTTGCTGCCCTGTTATGTGAACGTCAAAAATCATTCGTCACATCCTATTAGGTGCCTGTGAGAGCGGTTTTAGTCTTGGAAAATTCACCATCGAAAGTTCCGATGAGACTGAGCCTGTTGCACGGCGCACTATGCAAGAGGACTTCAAATTTAGTCGTATGCTGAAAACTAACTTCCTTAAGCAGCGACGATAAAGAGAAACAGATAGATGGAACCAATACAACAGCCCTCAGACCTGAGATTAAATCAATTTTATCCGTCTCGAAAAGGACCAAATGCAAAAAGCTTTCTGAGACTCTCTCTGTTTCCAGCACACGACTATTGGACGAAAGCGGCTCTACAGCGAAAAAATGTCATAATTCTGGTAGTTTGCTGAAGCCGTTAATTCTCTTAAGATACAGCCACGGGATTAGCTCTCCCTGCGCGCAAGATGCTAAAATTTCAGCTGACAGAAATCAGAATCAAAGCGATGAAACCTATCAACAAACAAAAACTAGTGGTGCTTTTACCTGCACAACATTTCCGGATGAAACCTGCGCTATGAGCAACAATGTCATCAGCATTTGCTGTACTTGCAGTTGCAGAAGCTTTAAAAAAAACAGTACCTTTGTTGTTGGATTGCGAGTTTTGCTCAATTTTTTTAAGTATAATATAAAAGTGACATGACAAAGGTCCTGTCGAGATTGCTTTCGACATTTACGGAGCAGACAGCGTTCTCCATCATCATTCTGCACAATCTGATGAGTTTGGCAGGCATCCAAAAAAAAAACAGCATGGCTTGTCTCCATAGACGCGTCACATTGAGCATTGAAATAGATAGACAAGAGGTAATGTGTTCCTCCTTACGCGATATAGACTTCTTGAGTTTTCTGTAGAATCTGCCATAGCGTGAAAATTTGGTTAGCTATGGAATTACTGGTAGGCGCGTATCAGGTTGATATTCGAAAATTTGCACTTGACGCGGATTTTAAAAGTGTTCTTTACAGTCGAACGTACCATACTGCTTTGCCCCACGCGCAACCCTAAACCTTGAGAGCCATACCCTTGGGCAAAGGGGGCGAATATCCCGAAGACACTAACCAGCTTTAGGGATATACGGTCTATCAATGACCCACTATCATACTGACTATTGACGACATAATTTTTTTAATCGCGTGAATTTATTCGCCGTACGTTTTTCTTCTGACGGTTAATAATTTCCAATAAAGTATTAAGTGCTGCTATTTCTACTTAATCCAAACTTACTTTTAAAAACGTATTTAGTATTTCTTGCTCACAATATTATTAGCCCTATGACAGCGTAGACCAGTTTTATGCTTTTGGTAGAGCATGCACTTGCAATTTAGATTTATTCATGCTATTCCCGGGGACCACCACTGGAAGGTAGGGAAAGCATTAGGCTACGAAATTGATTGTTGAGATGCTGGCCCAATCCAGATTGCAGGACAGTCAGAAATTTCCGCGATCGTTGCGCAGATTCCGAACTTACATGGTCTGTTGTTGTTTTTAAGCTACTACGCATCATTTTTTTCATTAGAAGATTAAAAGTCATTAGTCTCGGCTGCGTAAACACTTTCGCTAGGACACCTGACTGATGAATCCCCTTCTCATTGCTTTCCACAATACCATTAAGTATTTTTGGTGTAACTCTTATTGCATCCTCTTGTCGACTATCTTTATTATCTCTAATAGGTAATAAACCTGACTCCGACTTGGCATCACTTGTATCCACGACTACCAATTTGACAAACAAACATAAAATTGTTTCTTGTTTTGTTTTGTTTTGATATTCAATTGTTTTGTCGTGTCCGAAAGTAGTCCTTTTTTTCGCTTATTTCTGTCTAAAAGCAGTGATAATTTAATTAGTAAATCATCACAAAATGGTAAGAATATCTGAATTAAGTATTTTATCCAAAATATACAGTAAAATCTAATGTTTTTGCCATAACGAATTGCCGCAAACTCAGTCGAATTTGACGTTTGAAGAATTTGAAAATAATAGGGTGTGTGCCCATCCAATTGGCAAATATTAAATTGTAATTCAATTTTCAGAATTTTAATGATGTTATGGCTAATAGTAGAAGATTATCATTCATTGCCGAATGGTATCAGGAGGAAGCCGGTATAATTCGTTTATTTTCAATATCTTTCTACCCCACCGATCATTCTCTGGAAGTGGTTAGTTTAAGGACTCAAAGCAGACTTAAATAATTGCACTAAACCCCGATTATATTTCGCAGTTTGACCATAAATCAAAGAAGACGTTTCTACGACGGACTAGGATGCCTGAATTGACAATCAAAGACTTTTACATTGGATCTAAAATCAATGTGTTCGGTAGACAATTTGATATTGTCGATTATGGAGACGAAGTGACCAAGAACGGCTTAGCGAAATTTCGAAAGAGGTAAGTGTATAGAAAGTAATGGTCCGAATTGAGACTTTCATTCAATTTTAGAACGTTTATTCTGATCAAACACTTTGTGTTGCACCGACTGGGGGAGATTTTAGTCCGTCTGGTGGATAGTGATGTTCGAATTAGTGAAGGTTCGATGGTTCAATTTTCTCCAGAGTTGGCAAGGGAATTCCTTGGCGAAGAAAATAAGGGTGACGTTAAAATGGCGTACGTTATCCTCACATTTAAATTCATAATTAATTTGAGCATATTTTCAGAGTCATAATGAACGACCTACTCTCAGGACCGTCAATTGGGTTTGTTCTGATAGCTGACAACATTATGGAAACAATAAAAGCCTGCCAAAGTCAGTCAACGGAATCTTTTGGCGCCGATATTCCTCCTCCTCTTAGGCAGCTATTCGATGATGAGGAGTTCCGCAATGGGATTTATTGCTCCCAGTCTGACGCTGATGTGAACAGAGTGCGTATGGGACTAACTCCAAAATCTGGAGGTCTGTGTTTAACATGTTTGTTTTTGTTTTAGGAAACTGATTTCTTTTTCAGTCCAAAGAGCGGTCTAACACTTACGACGACCTGCCATAATACGACACTAGCTATCATAAAGCCGCATGCCCTGAAAGAAGGTAATTAAAAGTTTTTATAAACGAATTCATGTCTCCCTTGGCGCGTGCCGTTTGTGCAGTGAATTATTCAAACAACAAATGTTTAAATATTAAAGCCCTCAAGACTTGGATAATCATTTTCACCGGAAAGGGCACTATACTCTGCTATATATTGTAAATATATGTAAATATAGTCCTATAGTTGCCTCTACTCCTGAAAATATTTCGGTATCTTCCTCATGAGGCTTAAAACATATTGCGTTGGCTATACCCTTGGGAAGTGTGATCGCTGTTCTTATATGGAGCAATGCCCTGGAGAAGAATTCTAACCTTAAATTTTATGTTTCGACCGGAACATCTCTAACACCGGCACTACAAATCATGATTTACTTCTGCTTGATATCGTCAGTAAAAAGTTGGCTACCATCTCAAACTACGGTTGAGAGACCTTCACCAAGGCAGCGAGTAAAATATTGGTTATGCCAATACACTTTAGTGTCATATTTCAAGGTTTACAGGCGATCTCAAGGAGAAAGGATAGATCAGAGTGGACGCATGTTCAAAGGTTGAGCATATCTGGCAATGACTTCTACATCATCATGCATTTCTTCGTCTGGACCAACTCCTAACAGAAAGGCTTCACTTGGTGACTACCTTTTCGATGATGTAAACTCATCGATGCCTTCTCGGCTAATACCTTTTCTTTCCCACTATGTCAGCACAATGGATGTCTTGATACTTAATTTAAGCTTAATCTAATTCAAAAACTAGGACCAGAACTAACTAACTAAGTCTTAAGAGCTAGGAACCAAGGGAATGATGGAGGAGATTTTGTTTGAGACGATGAGTGTTCAGGTTGAAATCAAAAGCGGAGAGGTTTGAGTTTACATTTTGAAGCATGTGGGAGATTGGTTCGTTGGAACCATAACAGATGCGATGGGTTGGAATATAGAAGAAACGAGGACATCGTAAATTACGAGGGTTAGTGTTAAAGGAAATAGAATTGTAAAGGGCAGCGCAATCCACAGTACCAGAGATCTGTCGATGAATAAAGATAATGTCAGCTACGTCTCTTCATATTTCGAGGGTATTCAGGTTAAGAAGTTTGAGATGGTCACGATAGGGAGGTAAGATAAAGGCGTCATCCCAGGGTAGCCCACCAAGGGCAAATCAAAGAAAACGACGTTGAATGTTCTCGATTGGGGATATATGAACTCGTTGAAAGGGGAACCATACTTGCCTGGCATATTCAAGGCCGGACAAGGGTAATGTAAAGTGAGGCTTGCAAAATTCTTTAGACCATCGTTTGATAAAACCAAGTGATGAGTTGGCTTTAAGGATTATCTCTTCAATATGGGAATGGAAGTACAATATCCCAAGATCGCGAATTGATTGGGCCTATGGTATAGGTTGGCCATGCCAAAAATAAAGTCAAGGAGGAGATTGATTGACTTACGTGACAAAGTCACAGATTGACATTTGGAGACATCAAGTGAAGAGACCTTCTTGAAGGATAATAGAGTCTTCGGAAGAAGAAATAGTTTAAGAGAACTTAGTGTCGCCGACGTAAATGGAGAAGGGGCAGTGTTTAATAATCCTGTCAAGATTGTTTATACTCGTAGTAAAATAAAAAGAAGGGGACCTATATGGCTGCCTTGTGGAACATCAGAATTGGATAAAAATGGAGTTGAGAAGAATGGCTATCGTGATTCCTAGTTAATAGTTGTGTGGAATGTCTTCTCCCAGTCATTTTTAAATTTCTTCTTAACTAAGCCTCCTAACGTGCCACTAATCTCTATAAAAAAAAAAAAACTTAAGGAAATTTTTCACCTACATATATCTGTGTGAGGAAATATCCCTACTGAATGAAAATGTCATCCGATACTCGTAAGCAAAGCTCTCAAAACCCGATACAAAACAATACTCCGCTCAAAACAAATACCGTCGACGCGGACTGTGGACCCGCTTTGAGAGGAAATTCGCGGAATTTTTGAAAGAGATGAACGCAAAAATCAGCAAAGTCAACGCAATCGAGTCAAATATGTTGGACAAGTTGGATAATCTTCAAGCTCGCTGTAAGGAGTTGGAAACGCGTATTGACTTTCTGGAACGAAGAGAAGTAAATGCAGACGCTGTACTACCAGTTGTAGATAATGAAAATCTAATGGAGACTCTAACCAACATTTCCTCCACTCTGAATATCACAATTCCGCCCATTAAAAAAGTATGATTCATACGACAAAAACACTCTCTTAAAAATACGATTTGTACAGGCTCGTCATCATCGAATGTCACTAATGCTTTTGATCGTAAGGCAAATATGCTTTCTTATGGTTTTCCATATTCTCTACTTTGTTTTCCTGTTTCGTTAATAACGTGCGCTTTAAATAGATCTAGTGGGATGTACCGTGCTGATCGACTTAGTTGGCCATCTGGGGGTGTAGCAATTTATGTAAAACATATTCTCAAGCCTAGATTACTAAGAAAATCAACGATATTAGACGATAATGAATTTATTTTTTAAGAAATTGTTGCAGAAAATATAAAAGTGCTAATATTATAAATTGAGCGCGCGCTCAAGGGGTTTGTGTACCCTTAAAATGTTTGTACACAGCGCGGGCGAAGGAAATTTAGGGAGGAAGAAAGGACAGGTACCGATGTACATTGTTTTTAAATGTTTGTAAGTTATAACGACTAGGAAACGCAGAGATCGGCCGGGCATTCCATCAGCGGGTTGTACGGCTTAGGAAAGAAGCACGATATTTTAGAGTACGTCCGAAAATGGGCTTCATGGCATACGGTTGGGGGTTTGAAGGGGCGGAATGCTACTGGCAATCTCAATGGAGCACTGGTGGTGGAAACAGCAGTCTCGACGATGCAAGTGCCATCCGGGGATAATGGCTGGGTGTTTAAATTTCGTTTTAATAAAGGCAGACAGCATTGAGTTTTGGAAGCATTAAATTCCACTCTGTTCCCTGTTAATATCGGAATTTAATGAGCTTAACATACGCTGCCGTTCCGGTTCTACAGCCGAAGAGCAGGGACATGAGTCCGGAACGAATATGAAAAGCAGAGAGTACTGTCATCAGCAAAGGAATATTTCGGAAAAAATTAAAAAGAGTGTCGGAGACAGAACGGAGCCCTGGGGCACATCAGCATTTATTTTGTGAATATCAGACTTGAATCATCCAAGACAGCTTAAACTGAACGCTCCGAAAGGTAATTTCTAATCCATTGAAGAAGAGAGTCATCGATCCCAAAAGCACGCATTTTCGACAAAAGAGCCTGATGCCAAACTCTGTGAAATGCCTTAGAAATATCAAGTGCCACTATCTTGCTTTCGCCAGATTGGTGTACACTTTGGTTCCAATTTTCGGTGAGACCTGTGGACCTGTTTCTACGAAAACCATACTGAGAAGTTTTCTTGTTTCGAGATTAGCTGACGATTTATCAGCGTTTCCATGACCTTGGAAAGAAGGGACGTAAGTGCAATGGATCTGTAGGAGGAGAGAGAGGAAGAATCGCCTTTTTTAGGGACGGGCCGGACAAATGTTGTTTTCCATCTTCTCGGAAAGTGTCCTAAGGAGTAGGATTGATGAGAAAGCTTACGCAGTGGTTTTGCCAGCAAGGAAGAACATCTCTTCAGAAGAAGGGGAAATATACTATCTGGACCAGCGGATCTTTAAGAACTCTTGATACTACACGAGTGCGAAAGTGGATTAGTCCCATTGAAGATTCGACACACTCAAGTGGAGACGGGGACAAAGCACAGTCTGGAAGTGTTGAGCTAGCCGCAAAGTGCAGCAAGCAGATTGGACTTGTCCAAAGAGCTGACCGCTAGAATGTCATTGTAAATGAGCGTTGGGATGGAGGATTAAGCAGAATTTCTAATATTTTTGATGAACGACCAAAAATTGTTACTACCTTTGGGACATTGTAGTCAGTTTTTGGTCGTATTGGAATTTTACACGTTTAGGAAAGACGTTGCAGTCATTCCTGGCTCATTTAAACTTTTTTCGGTTTTCCTCTGTTGGGTTGGTCTTGAAGGACCGAAAAAACATTTCTCTAACCTTGACAGCCGCTTTACAGCTCAAGTCGTGCCATTTCTCTTCTTTTGGTTTGATATGCCTCATCTGATGAGGGATAGTTTCGAGACTTGCAGTGAAAGCTTAGCACTTCATATAAAATACTTCCGCATATCTTAGATATGTGAGAAAGTTTACCAAGTGGGCGGTAGTTAGTTACTTCATTCCTTGATCGCTTTTTGTGAACCGGGTTATGAAAGGGGTCTTCCAAATTTGGGGGAATTCCTCTTTTGTGAGGGAGTGATGAAATAGGAAAGGAAAGAGATTGGAGGCACACTTTTTGAGAAATATTTCTGGAAGCCCGTCTGGCCCGGGTAAAAATTCATCATTGAGATTTTGTAATTTTGAGAATGGAGAAATTGGGAAAGTACTTAAAATATATGGGGCCAGGTACGAAGAAGTTCTCTGCAAATAATTGTTAAAAAAGTTTGCAAAATAGTTGGCGATAGTATGTGGGTCGGTCGATTATATAATATATTATCGAACGAGAGAGAAGGGGGGTCTGATTTTCTTTTGTAATTGACGAATTGATAAAAGGGGAAGTAGATGATGTTTTATGCCGAGAAAAGGGGACGTAAAGAGAAATAATTAAATATTTCACTATAAAAAATGAAGGGAGCATCAGTTAAAAATAGGTTGGTAAAATCCAAATAAGATTTGCTGAGATAGATATTAATTTTACTAAAATTAGCTCCATGGAAGTTGTAAAAAGAGAGAGTAGAGAAAGAAGTGACCTGGAGTAGATAGTTATACAAAAATGAGTGAAGAAGAGGGGGGTGAACGTTATCGATAGCTGATAGCGTTAAGGGCCAAAACGTTACTGTAGAGTTAATAGGATTGCTAGTGAAAATAAGGTGTAGTTGACTACCGATGGAGTTATAGATGCCACTGGAGTCTGCTATGACTTGACATTCCTTGGATGAACTAGCGTTTGACGCGGTTAACAATAAATGATCATCCGATGGAATCCATCAAGGGCAGATTAAAGTCACTAATGATAAGGATATCGCCGATGGAATCACTTAGGTCGATGAGTTGGTCAATCGCTTTAACAGCAAGGATGTAGGATTCAATGGATGTAGAATATAACACGTAACGTAACGTTATTTTAACTGCAATAAAGTCAAATTTAACAGGCGAAGGGATAGTGATGAAACAAGAGTTAATACTATTGTGAATAATAGGACGCTTCGGGAAGGAAAACCAACTTCAAGGAGCGCAGGATCATCAACCATAGCGAGAGAATGACCGTCATATCGGAAAACATTATAAGAAGATGGGAAAGCTTCTGACTGACTCTATGTCGGAGATCAAATTGGTTCCTGTAAGACATATGGTATACCTCGAAAGATTTAGACGAAACAGCGCGAGTTTTAGAGCGCAAACCTCTTACATTTTGGTAGTAAAGGTGGTTGTGTAGTGGGGAGGTGTTGAGATACACACAAAGAAGGCAAGTTAGGAATGACAAAATATATCATGGTCAGCTCAACTACCCTGAAGGTGAGAGACTCTTTAAAAGTGTACAAGTTCCAGAAAGCAGCGAGGTCATCCGCAACCTTTTGAGGAGGTGTTCTGAAAACTTCTAAGACTAGTTGTATGAATAGCGTTGCCTTCCTTTTGGATTGAGACCATGACCCTTGTTTTGTTTTCGCCTTTAAAGTAAACTAAATCGGATTTGTCATGAAGATAGGCGTTTCTTATTTTCGTACATCTTTTTCTCTCTTAACCTAGAGAGTGTATAACCGGATTCGATGGTATCAATATTTTGTTGGGTCAATTTAACTTTAGGAAGCGAAAGGGTATCGAAAATAAAGGAAGAAAATGAAAACCGAGGAAGAAGGTGAGTTAGAAGCGGCATTTAAGATTTGGAGCCAAATATCGCTCCAGTTGTAAGGTCCAAATTGCGAAAGGAATTTGTTAGTATGAGGGGGTGTAGGTGATTGAGGAGCGACCATATTAAAAGCAGGGGTTCAATTGAAAGAGACGTGTTGATTTGAGGGCTTGGGTGGTAGAGAGGGAATTAGTGCATTTGTGGGAATTTGTGAAGGGGTTTGCTTAGGGATATAGATAGGAGGGGAACAATTGGGAATTATTTTGGTTTTAAGACTCCAGTTGGAAGCAGGTTTGGGATGGGAATGGGGAATGGATCTGGGTGATGTATAATTTGGTTTACTAGCTGAAACGTTGTTTCGTTTTTTTTCTATAATTTTAACGGTGGATTTATCCGTCCTTTTGGAGATACGCATTTTTCCACGGTTAAGGATCGTGTTGCATTTGTTAAGAAATAACCATCCATATCTAGCCGGTAAGTTTAGCTTGAAATTGATTTTATTTTTGTAGTGGGATGTTGCAAATGTGGTGCATTTTCTGATGATGATGCCATACCTGTTTTTGAAAAATTCTGCGATACAAGCAACATTGTGTAATTTGGGGCATCTTTAACGAGTAGAGTGGTGAACATTTGGTGTGCGGAGTCTGTCTAGTCTGTTTTGCCAATCTGAACCCGTTCATGTCGTGTTAAATTGTGTGACAAGTTTCTGTAGACCGGCGACAGGAGGAGTTGACGTTCGAGCAGCTATATCAGTATTACATTTTTGGATCGAAAGGCTTGTGTGAAGATTTGTAGGTTGGGTTGTGAACACTGGATGTGGCAATGATTCGGCCAATGCACTTTGCGCTCAAGCGAAGTAGTAAACAATAAAAAGGGCGCGTCAGCGATAGCAATTTTTTTTGGGTGAGAAATTTGGTTATTGCATGGATTGTAGGGGAAGGAGTGAAATAAAAATAGAAGGTTTGCGATATCCAAGCTTTAATTACGCTTCATTGCACTTAGGTCTATGCAGACCAATCGTGATGCCCAAGTGAATGAAAAGAGGCCGGGATCGGAACATTATTTAGTCCTAATATCAGTCTTTGAGTGGGTCAAAGCCTTCTTGTTGTAACCGCGACTTTGCAAATATTGCTAAATGAAAGAGCGGATAGCTTTCCTAAAATTCTCTGCCTTAAATTGCTAAGGACTGGAGGATGAAAAATGGATGGTAGCTTCTCTTCTACGAGTCTGTTATCACAGCCTCTGCAGAGGCCATCATTGATAAGGTATGTTTTCAGGAGATTATATGAGCATTTTAACTAGGGTTGATAGTTTTTCTCTGTTTCCATACTGCAGGGTGGGTACTTAGTGCATTAATCCAGCAACTCTAAGTCAGTGGTAGATTTATTATTAGATATTTCGTCTACGCGGTCATTCCTCACCATTTCTTTGTCGATGGGGTTCTAAAGAGCTGGACATTATGGTAAGCGCATAGGTGTTTTAACATAAAGTCATTATGAGGTAGTACGTAGACTGTATTGGAGGATAGATAGTAACCAGTTCATTGGGTTAGTCAGGCGTGGTTCTTTGGGTGTGATTTGTACACATAGCGTTGGCTCAGTCCTATTGCATGTTTAGCTGCAGATTTTTGCACATAAAATTCTAAATGGAGTAGAACAAAGATAATCCTCAGTCCATTAGCTTTGTTGTTATGGTAAAATAAGATACAATGTATGCAATCCTCTGCAATTTTGTCATTTACTTGAGGCTCACTAGTTTTGTTTGTAGATCGATGACTTCTGTAAAAAATTGAGCTTCCAGTTCAGTTTACTGTCAAGTACTATATGTAGATATTTGCACTTTATAGGGAATGTTAAATTGTGGAATAATTATTTATAGCTTTAATATACCTCGTCTGCACAAGACGGTCCAAATAAATTGCTAATTGTCCCTGTAGGATGCCGTTCCAATCATCGTCAGCTGCAAGCGAAGTGGCAGTTCAAGGTTTTCCTCAATGATAAACCAGTGTTATCCGCTGTATTCATCACAGGAGGAACCAGATCGAAACTTATTTACACATCAGCAAGGTTATCGTCAAAGTTGTCTTTTATTCCTCTGAATAGACAAGTTTTACCTTCGTGGCTTCAATATTTGTCCTTCCAGCTTGTGTTGCCCGCTATTGACTTTTTTTTTTAATGCTGCATGAAACTGTGACGTTCTCAAAGCCTTCGGAGACATTTTTTGGGTGACCAGAACCCTATGCATTGCTAATAGAATGTGTACGTTACATGGCTTTTTTTTCTACCGGAACAGAGGAGTCAGACAAAGATCTGGTTCATTGTGCTCCTTGTATGTTTACATACACTCAAATACTTCGTAGCTACAGTCTAAACTGGGAAGTTTTTTTTTTACCCAGAATTTTATTCTGTAAATTGTCCTATATTATTGCATGTTAATAATTGGGATATTGAAGGATCTTACTTCAACGTGTTCCATAAAGGAGTGGTAGTGGAAAATCTAGGAGCTTGGACGAGTTTTTTGCCTTCCGTAGGAATGAATAGGTACTCAGACCCATAAATCATCGCGACATGTGCACCTCTTACAAACAGGGCTTAGGAAATATGTCAACCGTGGATTCTTATCTCTTAAAGTTTACATGTGAACAATAGTGCTCCTGGCCCTGTATGTAGTTATGTAATACATTTTGCCCACTGCTCTCACTGGTTTGAAAGTATTGGAGGAAAAGCGCTTCAAAGAATGGATTCACAGTAAATATGCATTCATTGTGCTTGTTGATACTACGGTGCCATGCATAATTTAACAAATTCATCCCCTCCCTAGTGATCGAGTGCCTAAAGTACTGAACTCACCAGTTCAGCGCCTCGTACATGCACACAGAAAGAGGGTAGTTCCCCGTTAATAAGCCAGTAAGTAATTTCTTGTGATTTCATTGAATAGGTCTTATCATAGCCGTGTAATTTCTTAGAACCCTCCTTGAAGACCAGACCTTGCCTTGCCAAAATCTACTTTCACTGTTAGCCAAAGGTTTCAAAGGTATGTAGGCCAGTGCAGAACAAGCAGTGAACCTTCTCTTTAAAGTTGGTAGAAGGTTATCTATAACTTTTTGCAGCATAGCTGGATAGCTGGAAATATACTCTCGGTACTAAGTGATTTGAAGCCATCTGAGTAAGATACTCAGCAGCGTATTAGACTCTTATATTCTTCTTGTCTTTATCTGTGTGATCCTATGTTTATTTCGCTTTACCTATGTTCATTGTCGTTTTAAGAAGACGTGAAACAATCTGAACGGCTAGTGCCGTGGGTGGTGGCCGTTGATCAAGTGGCAGTGTATTGTCTTCCCAATCGGACGGTTCGGCGTTGCATTTCTCATGTCATCCGGCCTCCTCGTCGTTAATTACATAACATTCTATCTACACTCATAGACATCTATCGGAAATTACTACCTCGGATTTAATTTAGAGATCGTTTTCAGGTAACCACGGCAAGATCATTTCGGAAATCATCAACCGCGGCTTTAAAATCACTGCGTTGAAAATGCAGCTCTTGGAACGCGTAAACTGTGAAGAATTCTTTGAGGTTTATCGCGGCATACTCCCTGAATATATTGTAAGTATTCTTTCATTCTCTTATGTTTGAAAATAAACATTTTTCTCCTCCTCAAACTTAGCAAATGGTGGCACAATTGGCAAGTGGCGTTTGTATGGCCTTAGAAATTGGTCCTAAAACCGATTCTATGAATACTCATCAAGAATTTCGAGAATTTTGTGGACCCATGGATCCAGTAAGTTTATCATTATGAAACCTTAGTTTGAAACTTGTAAAAATTCATTCACAGGAAGTGGCCAAAGTTCTCCGCCCCAACTCACTGCGTGCCAAGTTTGGCATGAACAAGGTACAAAATGCAATTCATTGTACAGACCTGGAAGAAGACACGAACCTGGAAATTCAGTATTTCTTTAAAGTCATTCTTGACAACTAAGTACGAGTATCGTTGTTCTTTAATCTTTTTATTTGTTCCTATACACCTAAAAATTCTGTTCATAAGCCTTATTTTAATAAACCTTTTGTGTATCACATGTTTTCGTTTAATAAACTGCTGCAACTAAAGCTCTTTACAAGCTGATCAGTCTCGAAGATTTGTTCTGACTCCACTTCGAACTGGGCTCGTTGATCGAGATGATAGTCGTAGGCTAGCAGAGCGAATACAACTATACAGATGATCATGATTACAGCGTAGAAGAAATACTCAGCACTCTGTAAGAGAAGTGATTTTTAAAGAGAATTAAGAAGAATTGGATTTTAAGGACTTACTTGCGATTGAAAGATATTGATTTCGGTTATGAAAACGACTATTAGGTTGCCAAAAGCATTGTTGAGGAACCAAGCAGCTGTTACAACCGACTTCATCGATTGGGGGGCCTTGTGATAGAAAAGATTTTCATAAAATCATATAATCGACGTCAATCACTGTGGCACTTACCTGTGTAAAAGCAAACTGCAAACCGGGTATCGATAGAAACAGCTCGCCCATCATAAGAAGCAGAAACTGAGGCACTTGCCAAGCAATATTGATCGAATTCGCCGGATGCGTCTATAAAAAAAATGATACAGACTCAGTATTTAATTTATTAACACTCATTTATTAGTGCCGAACTCACATAGATAAACTCCTGCACAATGCCAGCGGAAATGAATGAAAACGCCGAGCAAACACCGCCAACTGTAACACTTTGCAGTGAGTTCATTTCTATATTGAAGCGCTTCAAAATCGGCGCAAACACGTACTGCCACAGAGGTATGAGGATAAATAGAACTATCGGTCCAATTGCCTTGGCTTGATCAGCTTGAAGTGTTACTCCTGCAACAGTTGTGTTCAATTGTGCTGCTTGGAATGTCCAACTTGAATCTTGCTGGGCTAAGAGTGCAAAATATATCGGCAGTGGGATGAAAAGTTTGAAGATCTAGAAGAAGTTGATTTCAAGAAAAATATGTGAGAAAAGTTTAGGTTTGTATAGAGTTTACCTTCAAAACTTTTGAAACATCATTCACAAATGACTGGTCATATCGCCCAATGGCATACTGCATCCAATAACTCCTGCCACCATTTCCTTGTCTCCATTTACATACCAACGCATACTTGACGCATCCATAGAATTTGAGGACAATATTCTCCTCAGATAGCTTCTCTGGCTTGTAGAACATCTTACCAAGGGAGAAGAAAACTAAAAAGACACCATTCCACATGTATAAACTTTTGGATAACTGAATGAATTAACCAAACTTACACCACGATGCCAAGAACGAAGAACCAAGCGTTCCGAATACGGCAGGATAACATCCAGTTTTGTTGAAACAAGTTGTCTTAGCTCTTACCATTGGTGGAATGAGTTTACTTAAAAAGATCCCGAAATAGTATACAAAATAGTATAATGAAAAGTATTCTGTTAACAGATGATTCTGTTCAGGAATCTTGAATTGTAGACCACCCAAAGAAGTGATACATGCTCGCACTGATCCATTTCCAATTGAGATGAGGAGTAAAGACAACGACACAAGAAACCTGCACAAAAGAAAGTCTTATAATTGAATTCCGCAAGATACGTGTGGATTTGAACTTACGTAACTGATACTCCAACTGTTGGAAACGATGTGAGGATCATGAAAGTCCATCCCACCGAGTAGAGAACACAACAAATCGATATCGTCTTTACATTGCCTAGATAACTATCTGCCAAAATTGCTCCAAATATGGGACAAAACTGGCCGAAAAAATTGAAAACGTGCAGCATTACAGTGGAGAAGGTTTCACTAAAGTATAAATCATCTCGCAGATAGAGCGCAAGGATGGCTGAACAAGAAAAGTATATTCAATTAATTAATCAGGCGATGATTTCTCTTGTGTCTACGACAATAAAGTGCACAACACAAACAGAAAACCACAGCAATAGGAGAAAAAAAAAATTATCTAGCAAAAGGAGACACTTCTGATATGGTGGAATGAGGATATGTCCAAGCGCCGGAAGATAACCAGAGTGATCGTTAGTATTTGACATCACAGGTTTTACAAACCATAAAAGGATTGCCTTAGAATATACAAGAATCCCATAAGAAACTCTAAGAGTCACTCTTGAGAAACATGCTGTGAATCAATAGAATCTAAAGGGGTCTGCAAGACTATGTAAGGTTTTGTTCAAAGGTAATAATTTCCCAACAGTTATGAAGCAGACAGAAGGAAGCTGGATAACCTTAACTACAGAGTCTTTAGAGCTCTAAATGAGCACTCACTTCTCTGGCCGTAACAGCACACATCACTTTTTTTCCAACAGGGAACATGATTCTCCCAGCGAGAGCTGAGAGAATCGCCATCTACGCCATCAATAGCTTTTTTTCCTATTAATCCCCAGGTTTTGATGATATTTTGCCGATTATGTTAAAAAAACTCGCTAAACACAGCAGTCCCTTGGTTATGGATTATCTTCAAAAGCTGTACATATGCCATTAAACTACGTACCACATTCCTGAAGGCATGACTACGCGAAGGACTCTTGGGGCAACAGACTTTTGTACTTAAGCCACTAGAACACCTTATGAAAACCTAAATCCAAAACACCGTAGCGGTGTCCTTTCTATCTAAATCTCAATAGGCCTCAAAGGTAAATCTAAAAATACGGCTCAACACGAAGTAGTGCGGACAGTTGGGAAAGCCTTATACTACAAAGAATAGGCCCTAGCTACCTTCTTAGGCATGGAAAGGGCTTTTAATAATATACGAATCGAGGCTATTTTGGAATCGCTTACCGAGCTACGTGGAGATGATTTATCTATGGTTAGGAATAGGATTAGTGTCATAAAAATCGTGAATAGGAGGACTTCTCTGCCTGGCCTATTTTCATGAAAAAATTGTTAGTTACTATGGACAAGTAGGGATTTAAGGTCGTCATGTACGCCGATAATGTGGCAATTCCAGTATCAGGAAAGTCCATTTCTGTGATAAGCCAACTAATGGAAAGAGGGGTCAGAATTGTTTACCACTGGACCATGATCTGTGGTCTAGGAGTCAACCCAGCTAAAACTGTAATGATGCTTTTTACCATAAAAACCATAACACAAGGCTACCCTCTTCCCAAATTAAACGGCTAAACCTTATCTCTGTGTAAGAGAGCCATATACCTAAGCGTAATCCTTGAATTTGAATATTGAACATCGAGCTAAGAAAGCGTGTATTGTTTTCTAAGCCTGTAATAAAATCTGCGTTAAAAAATAGGGACTTCAACCAAGAATAAATACGTCCAATTGTTAGCTACGGCACCATCGTTTGTTGGCCAGATCTACTAGATGGAGTGAAAAGTGACCTCCTTGACCGCCAGAATGCGCTGCTACTGCAAAAAAGGCACCATGCCTTGAAGTCTGTTCATATTTAGGCAGACATGCCAAATTTCAGTGCGATACTGTCTTTAGTTTTGTTTTGACAGCTGATTGTTTTTGACATGTTTGGCATCATGTTGAGTATGGACAAAAACGTTCTCTCATAAAACATATTTTTTGAGAGGCAAAACGACTAAGGAAACAAAGGAAAAGTTGGATAAATATTATGGGGCTAATGCTCCGTCAGATTACACCGTCAAATATTATTTTCGAGAGTTTCGTGGTGGCCGCAACTCCACTACCGATCAAGTTCGCAGCGGCAGGCCCTCCGATGCGGTTACAGAGGTTTATTACAGAGGATTAGTACTGAGTGCACACGCCATATTTTGGGCAATATTCTGCATATGAAAAAGTTATCCTGCCGCTGGGTACCGCGTATGCTCACTCTTGACCAAAAACACGAACGCGAGAGCACTTCGAAAGAGTGTTTGGACTTGCTGATGCGCAATCGGGCGGACTTTTGGCGTCGATTGGTAACTGGATTTGGATCCATCGGACTATTATCTCTTCCCAAACCTTAAAAGATGGCTCATCAATAAAAAATTCAGCTCACGCGAGGAAATCATCGACGCCACGGACTAGTATTTTGCAGACGTTCCGAAAAATTACTTTTCGGACGGGATCAAGAAGTTGGAAAATCGCTGGAATAAGTGTATCAAACTAAAAGGGAGCTATATTGAATAATATAAAAAAACATTTAAAAAAAAATTTTAATTCCCAAGGAGGTCACTTTTCACTCCATCTAGTAAGAAGGAAATATAATATCGAAAGCTTGCAAAAGAAATCTATAGGATAGATTGTACCAAATAGGTACATACTAGGCACCAGGGAAATAAGGACATGTCGATATCGAACTATTTAAAAAATATACGGCTCAGAGAATCCAGAGAAGCCAATTGGTGTTTCCTCTCTAAGCTTCACGAAAAATCTCAGTACCCTGCCAACTAAAGGGTCTTTCAATAAGCGCTTCCTATCTTTAAATTTAAATAAAGCAAAGTGTGTGTGAGATATCATCGAAATTTTTTATTCGTTTGAAAGGCCTATCGATGCCATTATGCATGGAATATAACATCGTTCAGATGTCCACCGCGGCTTCTTTGGATGGCGCGCATTCGAAATGTCCAGTTTTCCGTTACTCTGACGCATAAATCAGGCATGGGTTATGTTGGGCCGCTGTGGTTTGTGGCTTATTTGTATAGATTTGCGACTTCAGAAAACCTCACCAGAAAAAGTGTAATGGAGTCAAATGGCACGATCTCGGTGGCCAGTTCACGTCACCTCCACGCGAGATGACCATGCCGTCGAATCGCTCGTGCAGAACATCCAATGTGGCGTGAGCTGTGTGGCATGTAGCGCCGTCCTGTTGAAACCACATGTTGGTGACCATATCATGCAATTCAGCCCAAAATAAGTTGGTAATCATCGACCTATAGCGCTCGCCGTTGACGGCCAACGTCGTTCTCTAAGAAATATGGAACGATGACGCCGCCAGCCCAAAACCCACACCAAACAGTGACTTTTTCGGGATGCATTGGACGCTCTTGGATCTCATGCGTGGATTGGTATCGTCCAAAATTCAAATTGTTTGCTGACGTACACATTCATCAAGAAATGGGCCTCATCGCTGAAGATGATTTTTCAAAGAAAATTAGGGTCAGTTTCCAACTGCTCCAGAGCCCATTCAGCGAACACACGAAGTTGTCTATGGTCGTTTACCTTCAGCTCATGGGTCAGTTGAATTTTGTACGAGTGCAGGCCCAAGTTACGACACAAAATTCGCCAAGTCGTGGTCTGCGAAAAGTCGAGTTCTTGTGAACGACGCGAAATCGACTGCCTCGGATTCACCTGCACACTCTCACGGACAGTTGTGATGTTTTCAAGAGGTCTTGCGTTTCGTTGACGTATGGGTGTTTGTTTATCTTTTATTGAGCCAGTGGACTCAAATTTATCCACCACACTGCGAATAGCTCACTCGATAGGACGATTATGGCGACCGTAAAATGGGCGAAGGGGGGCGGAATATTGCCCGAACAGAACACCCATTTCGATAACATAATTTTATCATTTTCACATGTTGTTGAATGCTATATCCGTCCATGGTGATTTGGCAAAACAGACTGAATAACTGACAGCCAATTTGACACATGTAGCTTCAACAATACGGCCGCTATCAACTGTTAAAGTTCGAAAGTCCCTGTACAATAGAGAGGAATGGAAAGGTGATTAAAGACTACGAGTCAATAATATTCACCGATCGTTCACATATGAGGTGTGGTGCCGGTCTTTTCATCTATCAGACAATGCACGCAAAACACTGCTATCACAACCAAAAGCCAAGCTGCATTTAAAGCTTTATTCAGATTCTAGATCCTCAAAACCAGTCAGACAATGTCAATCTTTACTTAATCTCATTGGCTCCCAATCAAACATTAGCATAGTCTGCGTTCCAGGTCGCAGTGACATTGGAGGTAGCGAGACGACAGATGGACTGGCCAGGCGGGGGTCAGCTCTTGATAACTCACTAACAAATCAGTCAAATTTTCGCTAGGAGTATTCTAAGCTAACATATACCAACAGTTCGTCATGCTCGCCAATCAAGTCTGCCATAGACTAACTAACTAATCGGAGAAATGGAGTTGCTGCAGGAATGACGTTGGAGAGTCCACCCTCCAAGCGACGCCGACGGATCAATTTCACATGAACGGTGGCAGTTTGTCAAGGGCAACTTCTTGGCTGGTACCAAGGGCACGTCAAGCTTATCGCTCGTGCCAATCAAAGATCTCTCGATCTTTACACAAAAGCCGTAACTACATTAGGAAAGAAGTCTGGCCGGATGCAAAGCTCGAGGTTGTAGCTAAGGAGAAGATCACTAGCAGAGCTAGAACTTGCAGCTGAACCCTCCTCCCCAGCAACCCAACCCTTCGCGAAATAGGATAAATTGAGGAGACCTTATAGATGCGCCTTAATTGTGATCAATAAGAAATCCTTTAATCCTCTAGCGCAGACCAAAAGCATAATTCGGTTCGGATTCACGTCCATAACCCTAAGGGTTGAAAAAAAGGTTGAGCTGGATGCTGATAAGAAATCTCCTCCTCCTTTAATAGAAACAGAAAATACAGCCTCAGATCCTGTAGAGTCGATCTCCTTTCCTTAAATGGATAGCAACGACTCCAATCTTTCCAAGATGACAATCAAGCCGACAGTCCTCACCTCTGACACACTGTCGGAAATTGAATCCGACGACGAATCAAAAAGTTCCTCTTAAAAGAACTACGAGTAACTTTTAGGCACATTTTCAGAATCGGAGGACTCAAATGACACCGTAGTGGAGGCTTAATTGTGGTAATGATGCTACGGCTTCTCCAGATTAACCTCCAATACTCCAAAAAGGCCTCGGCCACACTAATTCGTTGTCTATCCAAAGACGCAGAAGACATGTTCCTAATCCGGATGGATTGTAGAAGGACTTTCCTAATCCGGATGGATTGTGGTTCGTGGACTTGAGACACCTGAATATGTTCCGCTCTATACAAAAGACAAAGGTACGAGTAAGATCAGGACTTGTATATTAGTGAAACGTAGCCTACTCTTACTTCCTAACCTCAGCGACCGCGACATAACTGTTGCTAGACTAAAGACTGCCTGACATCGGTATATCTTGGCCACGACTATGTGGGTGTGATAACCTATAACCCTAACCCCTGGTGATAACCTATAAAGGATGGGCTTGGAAATTGGAAGGCAGGAAACTTGCCTAGTCATCGGTTGTGATGCCAACGCATATCACCCGGTATTTGGCAGTATCGACATTATAAGTACTAATCTCATTGTTTTGAATATTGGGAATGACCCCACCTTAGTAATTAAAAAACTACAAGAAGTACTCTTGTCTCCGAAAACTCAAATGATAAAGAACACTCTTTTTCAGATCACAGATACTCATACATTCAATTCAGTCTGAATGGGCCAACCAGCATTCCGGAATTATCGGAAAATTGATTGGCCAAAATACACACTTTTAAAACTACTCTTAACTCCTTCGTCTAACGCCAATGAGCTTGTCATGAAAGTCAATGATTTTACCCTGGCTCTCAATCAGGCAATGGCTGCTTGCTGCCCTCTTATTCAACCTAGAGACAAGAAAAAGCCGCACTGATGGATATCAGCACTGGTACCGCTTAAAAACGCTTGCAGGAAACACAAAAAAAAGCACGAGAAAGGTGACACACTGGGACTCATACTCGTATAAGGAATCCGCCAAAATATATAAAAAACAAAAACAATTGAGGAAGATAAAGCGACAACGCTGGAGGAAGAAAGTAACAGAAACCTCCATGGCATTGCAGCTAAGAAAAATCCTCTCCACAAATCCTAAGCTGCCTAGCTGACAACCTCAAGTGCTGAATCACTCAACCTGCTACTGGACACCCACGTTCCAGGTATCTCCCTATTCATAGCCAGTAACAACATTAGGACTACTGCTTCCGTGACTAAAATTCACAGTCTGATTACAATATTCCAGCTGCTCTGGACGCCGCTAAGCTTCAAACCATAGAAGTCTGCTGGCCCGGACGGTATCATCCTGCTACTCGTAATCCTAGTGAATATCATGAGGAGTTGCGTAGAAATGAGCGGCATTCCCTTGTCATAGAGAGAATTTAATATATTGTAGTTTTCATTCCCAAAGCCGGCAAATGTTCTCATGTTGTTCCAAAGAACCTCAGACCTATAAGTCTATCTTCCTTCTGATAACTCTAGAACGACTACATTATAGAGAGTATACAATGATCGCCTTCTGGACTTAGAAGATGCTTTTAATAAGGTCAACACACCCGCAATTACAACGGCAATGTCAACTCTGGTGGCAGATGACTCACTGATGATCAGGGAACTCCAAACTAGGTGAGGCTTCTGCTAAAAGAGCGAATGACGTTGCTATAGCCGTGTCAAGAAAGCATCTCAACACCAGTAAAGAACTCTAACAGCCAAATCTTAACAGATTAAAGCATCCAAAAATGCTTGCCGTTTTTTTCACACTTTTTCGACATCTAAAGAATCTGCAACGACGAGGAAGAGGAGGAAACAATCATCCACCTACTCTGCACATGCCCAGCTCTCTCCCAATGAAAAGCCTTCTTCTAGAATGACTTCAGCGATTTAAATAATGCAGACGCTAACAATGTCCTACGCTTTGTCAGAAGCTCATATTGGTTCCAAGAGAAGCAGGAACACAATGCGCCAATAGGCTAAGTTTTTTTTCTTCTAACGGCCACTGTTACCCAACTTAAGCTAACAACGTATCTTAACACAATTGCATCTATTCCAAGCTGACCGTGGAGATCGCCATAAGAATGTGATCTGAATTGTTTGTGAAATTGCGCCTAAAACAAGGAGGCTCCCGCGGTAGTCAAAATGTACTGTGATAATGAAGTTCCATCGGCCGATGGAAAGTTACTTTGTTCCACTGACATACGAAGATATGTAACTGGGAACCACGTGCTCCTCTCTAAACGACACTGTCAACACCTTTACAACACACCAAGCAGCAAAATCACCTGTTGGAGTAAACAAAGTCAAGTCTACTCTATGCGCACCGCACTCAACCCCAGGTACATAATAACAATAAACAGATAACGCGGCGGAGCTCATATTGGCAGTAACTCAACTATAACCGTACATACAATACATACATATGTATTTCTTGTTTCCAGTAAACTGATACTCACTTCGAATTCCATTAGCGGCAAAAGCTTCAAAGAACTTCGTTACCAAAACAAACACCACTGCTATAGGATATCTGTACTGTGGTGGTGGCAGGATCTGACTCAGATCGTAGTGGCTATTCTTCTTGCTACTACTGCTGCTGGAGCTGATGAGTGGAAGGGCTGCTCCATAAAAAAAACACACAAAAATTCATAAACTTTTGACTCTAAATTTGCAACACTTTTCGTACTCACTTTCATCATTCTCGATATTCGCGGTGCGCAACATATTTCACACTCCGATCTGATCGATCTCCCATCAACTTCTCACAATACTTCCTTTCAACAACCACTCGCAAGGACTTTGCCGTTCTTGAGCGTAGCACTGAAACTGGGACTACAACAAATAGGAATCCTTGGACAAGATGGACTAACATAAAAACATCGAGCTCTGCTGGCGCGTTACCGTTCGTCTTAACCACAAGCTTTCCTTACGCAGACTGATAAGACGCAGGGATTTGTCTAAGCGTTTGGGTACTCTGCGCTCTCAATTTGTTCTACTTAATCGCACCGCTTTATCTTTGTGCAAATACTAAGTTTTCTTCTTCCTCTTCTTCTTTATCTCCGTTGTTTTCGTTTTGATTTCATTCTACATGAATGCAAGTGAAGAAATCGGCCACAGATGCGAGTACAAATATGACGTGGAATAGATGCTCGTGATACAAAACGAGCAAATGTCGTGAATGAACCCGATACTCCACTACCCCCAGATGCATCTAGAGAGAATTATGTAGTTACATCACATGGGTGGATGGATAGATAGATGGTCGAGAACGGGTGGAATTCGTAGATGCAGGCAACAAAGGAAAAGAAGAAAACCACATAGCGTTACTTACAATACAAACCGAAACAGGTTACCCGTGTAAATGTGTTGCATAGTAACCTGATCATGTCGGCGATCTTGTGTACGATGAGTATTGAATGTTCGATGACCAGCAGAATAACGAGCAAAACACAAAGAGGAGTTGATAATCCTAGCACAACCTTGCTTCCAACAGTTTGAAGAGCAACAAAGAGGTTATATCGAGCTTTAGCTGGGCGTTCAAGATAAGTACTACACACAAAATACAAGTCACGTCTTGTGAAACATCGAACAGCGACTTAACGCTATGGTACCTCTATGGTACCCAGTAGATTCCTCTTCCGCAGTCTTAAAAGAAATTATCTTGGACAAAAATAGGTTTATAGAATGTGAAAACCCTTCTAAACAATAAGGATTAAGGACATGTTTTGACGCAGTTGGGTAGGAATAATTTTGACGCCAAATGCACGAAAAACTAACGAGTTTAGTAGGATTAGCCGAGTAGAAGAAGGATGACAAACTTTGACATACGAGTATGTATATGTAAAGGGTGACCAGATAAGAAAGTTAGGAAAAAAATTTAAATAAAACAACAACGGTGTGAGATGTAAAATTGGTTCTGTCTTTATTTGTAAGCTACGTTCATGCCATTATGTGTGGAATGGCATATCATTCAAATGGCCGGCTCTGCTTCGCTGGCATTGCTTCAAGCTATTGGTCCAATTTTTGATGTATCGGTCCAATATGTGCGACGTTATTCCGGCAATAGCGTGTCGAATGTTGGCCTCGATCTCGTCCAAAGAGGTTGGCTTGTTAGCATAGACTAAGGACTTGACGTAGACCCTGAGAAAATAATCTAGTGGTGTGAAATCGCATGATCGCGGTGGCCAATTGATGAACCCTCGCCGTGAGATGGCCCAGTCGCCAAATTCCTCCTTCACAACTTCGAGTGTGGCATGTTGCGTCATCTTCACAACTTCGAGCATTTCGTCGCTTGTATTGCATGTAGCGCCGCCTTGTTGGAGCCACAATTCGGATATGTCGATGTTGTCGCGCTCTGATCACAGAAAGTCGGTTAACATCACTCTATACCTGAGATCATTGACCGAAACGGTGTCCCCTTCCTCATTTCGAAAAAATAAGTTCTGATGATGACGCCACGCCATAAACCGCACCAAACAGTCAATCTTTGTGAATGCATTAATGCATTGATTGTGTTCGCTCCAATAAGGGCAATTTTGATTGTTGACATAGCCGCTGAGCCAAAAATTGGCCTCGTCCGAGAAGATGATTCTTCCGTCAGCACAATTTTATATGGATGTAGGCTCAAATTTAACAGCAAAATAAGCCGGGTTGACTCTCTAGCGATGCACAATTCAGCTGATCAGCGCTAAATTTACATTCCTGGGTCTTCTTCGATACTGGCCCCTACGGCGGCTATGTTTTCTTCATTTTGCGCCAATCTCTGTCCGATAGCTTAAGATCTAAAAGCGTGTACTCACGCTCAAACTTTTCCACGGTGCGACGCGTTGCCTGCACACGGAAGCCATGATGATATCCGACCTCACGACGAAATTCGCGTTGCGTATTTGCAACTGAGTCGGAGTTTCGATAATATTTCTTAATAATTTCCGCACGTTCAGCAAGCGTAAAACGACGCATGATGAAATGGCATGATTACTGAATATTTTGACAGCTGGATATCATTGGTAACGTTGCCAATTGTAAAAAGTATCATTGATATCTGGTCACCCGTTATTTTAGACAGTGTTTAGTTTGATGAGGATTGTAAGCGCATACTTATAGGACCCATACACTACACATGCCTACATGCCCAATCACAAGAATACACAATCACGCTTTCCCCATACACTACTCATGCCAACTGTACAATATTCAGTCGTGGTGAACAGAAAACTTTAAGAAATGTCAAGCTCCGACACCGCTGCACAAAAATTAAATTCAACAAGCAACACAATTTCAATCTTATCGACACGCGCGATTCCATCAAAATCATCCCTTGACTGAGCAAATGTAGCACACACACCACACATACTTGCATGCCCAAACAAGAAAATATCAAAATTTTTTGATATTGCTCATGCCGCATGCCCAAACGCACAGTCAACACCATACACTGGCAGTTTACATGCGCAATCACTGTATTGCGCATGCAGGCATGTGTAGTGTATGGGCCCTATTAGATTAGGTTAGTGTTGAGAGTAATGAGAACTAGATGGCCATGCCAATTACATCCTTGTGTAAAGGTTGGCTAACCTTGCTTACAAAGCTTAACTTCTTGACAATGGCAAGGCGAATATCATTTTCTAAATCTAATTTCTTACTTATGTATATTTTACTTAACTTGAAATAATAAAGTTAAATTGTTTACAAAAGATCTCTATTTTCTTGTATGTCCATAACAGTTAGGTTACAGTGGCCGTTCGCCCATTGTGATGCCACGTGGATCTGTGATCCTCCTACTCTTTTTGTTTTTTGTTTTTAATAGACGTTGACCCAACAATCTATCTAAACTTTGTTCTTTTAATAGCATCCAGCTTTAAGTCCGGTTTGTATGTAGCGACTGGTATACCGACGATACCTTTTTCAAGTAGAATAGGTAGAGAGGTTCTTATTTTGGCAAATTCGTCGGCCCTACAATTCCCTGGAATATCGCTGTGGCCCGGCACCCAACATAGTTGAATGCTGAACTGCTCCGCCATCTCGCTGAAATATGATCGACAGTCAAGGGCGGTTTTAGAATTTAGTGAGATTGAGTCCAGGGATTTGATAGCGGTCTGACTATCCGAAAAGATGCGGATATACTTTGCCGGGAAAAGACTTCTTTAATAGCCAACATTTCCGCCTTCCTATGTTCTCTGGAAGCATTCCTAATGTATTAGCGTGGTCAAATAGGTTATTTGTCCACCGTGTAGTCGCTAATAGCTGCGCTAACAGGCATTTGCCTGCTTAAAATATCGAGGCGTATCAGATGAAAAAGAAATCCAGCGCGACGGAGGGGGTGGTGCGTAAGGCTCCGCTTATGCACATACATGCTGTCCTTTGAACTTTGCTTAGTTTGTTGCAGCTGACTTGATTGTCTAAAGTCGCACACTAAAAAACTACCCCGTAGGTGAGAATTTGTCTTATAACTGAGGCGGTTAGCCAGTGGGTAATGCGAGATTGAAGTCCCATTTGTTGCCAATAGCTTTTTTACAAAAGAATAGAGCTACTAGTAGCTTTCTTTACTCTTTCTGGAATATACGAGTAAGGTTTGCCGTTTAGTTTTCTGTCAAAAATAAAACCCAGATATTTCATTGTATCGGAGAAGACTAAACTGGTACCGTTGATTAATGGAGGCTCTTTGATTGGAATTTTGCATTTCCTGAAAAAGAGGACTAAATCAGTTTTATGGGGGTTGTTAAGAATTCAGTGAATATATTTATAAACCTAAATTGAATATGGTACGAATAATTTTGCGCATTACTGTATAAAGAAAATCTAATATTTGAATCTACTGTAAATCTTTAAATTTTCTATTGAAACCATGTTATTCTATTATATCGTATGATCAAGATCGCACGATTCTTTATTGTATCGGTTTTTTAACTGTATGCACTTTATCGACTGTAAGCAGTTCTCAGTTTTTTGCGAGAAGTCAAGTAAACAACATCTAATCAAATAAAATTATAATTTCGTTTCGGTTTACTTCTTTTTGTGGTTTTTGCTGGAATTATAATATAATTCAAAAATTCTTGAATTATCAGACATTGGCGACCGTGACAGGACACGAAATTTGATTAAATTACGTTTTCCATTTATTGTTTTATAATCACTTATCGTTTAATTCGAGTTCAATTGTTGTTCAAATAAATTTGCTTCAAAATGACTGGAGATGGTGTTGATGCTGCTCTTGCGTCGCTGTCCGCCTTCAAAACAAAAAGGGCCTCAGTTACGGGACAGCTTACCAAATTGAAAAGGTTTGTGGATTCTGCCAGTAGGACTATTTCTTTGCATGAATGGGAAGTCAAACTGGGACTTTTGGAGACGTACCTTAAGAAATTCGACGATGCTCAGACTATCATTGAAATCATGGATGACGCAGAGCTGGAAAGTGATAGAAGAGGCAACTTTGAGGATATTTACTCTGATTTAAAAACACGTATATTGATCTTTATGGACTCTAAAAAGAGTTCTTCATTTGCAGGTGGATCTACAGTGGCTAATGAGTCTACACTTTTATACATGAAGCCTAAAACTGCTCGATTGCCTAAGTTGGAGTTGACGAAGTTCTCTGGCAAGTACACAGAATGGCCGGACTTTTTGTCAATGTTTGAGACGTTAGTACATGGAGATGAAGAAATTAGCACTATAGAAAAGTTCCAGCATCTTCGTTCCTGCTTATCCGATCTCGCATTTAGAACAATCCAGTCTCTTGAGATTACAGCTGAAAATTATCCCAAGGCTATTGAACTATTAAAAGCTCGATTTGACAATAAACGTCTAATTTTTCAGGCACATATCAAGGAAATCTTCAATTTGCCCAACGCTGATGGTGGCTCCGTTCATAAGTTACGTGATTTGAGTGATAGCGTAAATTCTCATCTGAGAGCGCTCAATACATTGGGAAGCAAAGAAGAACTGTCGGATGGATTGTTGATACATCTCGTTCTAAGCAAGTTGGACTCCAAAAATCGAACGAAGTGGGAAGAAGATACGCCTGTCAATGCCTTACCCAAATGGAATCAATTGTCACTCTTCATGGAAAAACGATGTCAGACACTAGAAACAATGGTCAGTGCAACGGGTCTTGGATATAAGCAATCATACACAGTCAACAACTCACGTAAGTCTAACAAAACAACAATTCATACAACTTTTATCACATCAAATACACCTTTATCTGGTTGTCGTTTTTGTGGGTCTAATGATCACACTATTTACCTTTGTGAGATATTCGCTAAGCTTTCACCTGAAAATCGCTATCGTGAAGCAAAGGCTAAAAAACTTTGCATAAATTGCCTTCGAGCTGGACACCAAGCTCGCAATTGCAGTTCACATAATTGTAAACATTGCTCCCAACGGCATAGTACGTTGCTACATATGGGTCCTATTATCAATAGGAATTCCCAAACAAATGTTTTACCTATAGAATCCAGAAACTTGCCGACGACTCATACTGACTCAAATCTTCAATCGAATAATACTGTTCTTGTATCTAAATCTTACCAAGAAGAGTCATCTTCTAATAAAAATCATCTAGAACACAAACCTTTCGTATTTCTAGCAACAGCCTTAGTTCTTGTGCGAGATCGCTACGATGCCTACGTTCCTTGCCGAGCCTTGTTGGACTCATGTTCACAGATGAATTTTGCTACTGATTGCCTCATTCAGCACCTCAATCTAAAACGCACGAAAGCTACCAATCCGATTGGCGGTATTGGAGAAGTCAGCACAGTATCCAAATTTAAATCCAATATTGTTATGAGATCTCGCCTAAATGAGTACACCGTTAGTCTAGACGTCCACATTCTACCTTCTATTACATCTAACCAACCTGACCAGAATCTGGATATAGATGATTTTAATCTACCAGCAAATGTAGAGTTAGCGGATCCTTATTTTAACCAATCCCAAAGAATTGATTTACTGATCGGTGCAGAACTATTTTTTGATCTGTTGTCAGTGGGGCAAATTCGCTTGGGTGAGAATTTACCCCTTCTGCAGAAAACGCTTCTGGGCTGGATTGTTGCAGGAAAGCTGAAGCCATACAAACAAACTCTATTTAGTTTCAATGCAGTTGCTCAGGAGGTTCCTGATTCGGAACTTGATGAACTTTTTAAATCCTTTTGGGAGATTGAAACACATGAAACCGTTTCGAAGATTCCAACAGTTGAGGAAATTGAGTGTGAAGACTTTTTTTGTAGGACCTACCAACGCCTTCCATCTGGCCAATTTTCTGTTCGTTTGCCTTTAAAAAAAAACCCCGAATGAGCTGGGAAACTCATTTAAACTTGCACAGAAGCGTTTCTACAATCTGGAATCAAAACTGTATCGAAACCCCCATCTAAGAAAACAATACATTGAATTTATTAATGAATACATTCAACTCAATCATATGTCGCAGATACATCCTGACGTTCTCAATAGACATCACTTCTTCCTTCCGCACCATTGCGTTACTAAAGCCGATAGTACTACCACCAAACTTCGCGTAGTATTTGATGGCTCTGCGAAATCTTCCACAGGGCTTTCATTAAATGATATTCTTATGGTAGGCCAAACTATTCAAGATGATTTATTTACTATTCTAATTCGTTTTCGAATGCATCGTTTTGCAATCACGGCCGATGTGTCGAAAATGTACCGCTGTGTACGAATTCAGCCACCTGACGATAACTTGCAACTAATCCTATGGAGAGAAAATAAGAATGACCAATTGGGTATTTTTAAACTAAACACCGTGACATACGGAACTTCTTCAGCATCCTTTCTGGCTATACGTTCAATGATTCAGTTGTCATTAGACGAACATATCAATTTTCCTATTGGCTCTAAAATTATACAAAAGGACTTTTACGTTGATGACTTATTAACTGGAGCAAACACCCTCAAAGAAATTGTTGAAATCAAAGATCAAACCACAGAATTGTTAAAACTAGGAGGTTTTCACCTACGCAAATGGTGCTCTAACAGTGATTTGTTTTTAAACACAATTTCTGAAGAAAATAAGGAAACTTTCCTAGAAATAAATCGCAGTCAAGTGACTAAAACACTCGGACTTATCTGGCAGCCCGACATGGATGAATTTCGCTTCTTTTGCCCCCCTATAGAAAACCCTCAAATTGTAACTAAGAGATCAATCCTTTCTCGAATAGCCAAGCTCTATGATCCTCTTGGCCTTATAAGCCCAATTGTAATAAAAGCAAAAATGTTAATGCAGTCGCTCTGGAAAGAAAGATTACATTGGGATGAATCACTACCACAACAATTGCATTCTACTTGGCTGGAATATAGTAGTCAACTAATAGAAATAAATAATTTAAAATTTCCACGGTACGTGGTTCTTCCCAACTGCACTCATGAAGCGCATGGATTTGCTGATGCTAGTCAAAACGCTTATGGAGCTTGTATATATTTACGAAGTGAAGATCCAATGGGTAAAGTTAGCGTACAACTACTTTGTTCAAAATCTCGAGTTACGCCAGTGAAAACTGTCTCCATTCCCCGACTAGAGCTATGTGCTGCCCTCCTGTTATCAGAGTTAATGCAACGGATTCGAATAATCCTTAAACTAGAAACTTGCAAGGCATTCTGCTGGAGTGATTCTACTATAGTTTTGTCATGGCTACAATCCAATGCTTGTAACTGGAATACATTCGTTTCGAACAGAGTAGCTAAGATTCAAAACCTATCGGCACATATTGTTTGGCGACACGTCCCTACGAATTTGAATCCAGCTGACTTAATTTCGCGTGGTGTTTCTCCTAAGAATTTGCTACAGCTTTCTATTTGGGTCTCGGGCCCCAAATTTTTACTAGAAAACGAGGAGCGATGGCCGATACTAAGTAAATTTGAAAAAATTCTTCCAGAAGGACGAACCACTAATGCCACTGCTTTACTTGCTGGCCTCAGAAACGGAGATCTGTCTACAGGCTGTAAGTTTCTTAATTCATTCTCCCAAATAGTCAGAGTATTCGCGTATATGCTTCGTTTCTATTACAATGTGAGGTCAGATATTGATAACCGCAAAATGGGTCAGTTAACTACCAAGGAATTGGATTTGGGATTGAAGTACATTATTCGGATGATACAAAGAAATGAATTTTCTGAGGAATACAGGCGATTATCATCTAATCAAGAAGTAAAGGAGACAAGCAATTTGAAGTCCTTAGCACCTTTCCTGGATGAATTTGGAGTTATGCGAGTTCGTGGACGTCTTCAAAACTCTTCTTTATCATTTGAAAGCAAACATCCGATTATTCTTCCTAGGACTCATCCATTTACCTCAGCTGTAATTAATCATTTTCATATTAAGAATATGCATGCTGGGAGTCACGCTTTATTGGCTGCACTCAGAATGGAGTTTTGGCCAATTGGAGGCAAACATACCATAAGGAAGGTTATCAACAAATGCATTCGTTGCTACAAGGCTCGTCCAATGGTCATGCAGCAGTTACAGGGAAATTTACCATCTCAGCGCGTTCAACAATCGCGACCCTTCTTTACGAGTGGTGTCGATTTTTGTGGACCGTTTTATGTTCACTCTCGAATACGTGGTCGAGCACCTACAAAAACATATATATGTCTTTTCGTTTGTTTTGCAGTTAAGGCCGTCCACTTGGAGCTAGCGACTGATCTTTCCTCTGCTGCGTTTTTAGGCGCTCTTAAAAGGTTTATTGCCAGACGTGGCAAGCCGCAAACGATTTTTTCCGACAATGCTACTAATTTTGTGGGCGCGAACGCTGAATTGAAGGAACTGCAACATTTATTTCATTCTCAAGCACACATTGACTCGGTATACCAAACTTGTCTTAATGATGGTATTCAGTGGAAATTCATACCAGCCCGTTCTCCACATTTCGGAGGATTGTGGGAGTCCTCAATTAAAACTGCTAAATACCATTTTCGTCGTGTCGCTGGCTATGCTTCGTTGTCCTTTGAGGAATTGCATACGCTATCTTGTCAAATTGAAGTCATTATTAATTCTCGACCTTTAAGTCCCATTTCAGACGATCCCTCCGACATCCAGGCGCTGACACCAGGGCATTTTTTAATTGGCGCACCGCTTACTGCAACGTTAGAACCGGATATTACAGATTCAAATCCAAATCGATTAACAAGATGGCAAATTGTACGTTTTACAATGCAACATTTTTGGAAAAGGTGGTCCAAGGAATATTTAACTTCACTTCAACAACGCCAAAAATGGGAACGAGAAGAATCTAATATTTCAGTTGGAGCGTTGGTGCTGCTTAAGGATGACAATCTTCCCCCATTAAAATGGTCACTAGGAAGAGTTCTCGAAGTCTTCCCTGGAGCTGATGGACTTGTTCGAGTTGTTAGTATCAAAACGTTAAATGGTGTGTTAAAAAGGGCCATAACAAAAATCTGCAAGCTTCCCCTTGATAACGAAAAAACAGTGTCTTGAACGCCAAGCTTTCAACGTCGGGTGGATGTTAAGAATTCAGTGAATATATTTATAAACCTAAATTGAATATGGTACGAATAATTTTGCGCATTACTGTATAAAGAAAATCTAATATTTGAATCTACTGTAAATCTTTAAATTTTCTATTGAAACCATGTTATTCTATTATATCGTATGATCAAGATCGCACGATTCTTTATTGTATCGGTTTTTTAACTGTATGCACTTTATCGACTGTAAGCAGTTCTCAGTTTTTTGCGAGAAGTCAAGTAAACAACATCTAATCAAATAAAATTATAATTTCGTTTCGGTTTACTTCTTTTTGTGGTTTTTGCTGGAATTATAATATAATTCAAAAATTCTTGAATTATCAGACAGGGGTTTATTCCCAATCCACAGCCGAATGGATTAATCTGTTAAGATTTTGCTGTAAGAGTTCTTTAATGGTGTTGAGATGCTTTCCTGAAACGGCTATAGCAACGTCATTCGTATATGCAACCACCCTGCTACCACTTGCTCCCAGGTATTTCAGCAGTTCATTGACCGCTAGGTTACAAAGAAGGGGTGAAAGGACACCCTGCTATTTAACATAAGACTGATCACCTCCCCAAGTAAGTGATCTACCTTTAGAGTTGATAACACGGTCGTGATTGCGGATATTTTGACGTTGTTGAAGGCAGACTCATTCCCAGGAATGGGACCATTGTGTACTCTCTATACTCCCAGGAATGGGACCATTGTGTATTCTCTATAACGTTGGGATTGTTTGATGTGGCTATATTATAGTCCGAACATTATGAGCGGCCAACACAGTCTCGAGCCACTATGGAATTGTAGCCAAGGTATGTTACGTCTACAGTTAGAGCAGACTACAATTTCAGGCGGTTGAATGCCCAGACCCCAGATCAGAAATGGTAAAGTATTTCTAATAGCGCTTGAGGAAACCTAGGCATTTCAACGAATATGTGGTCATTCCAACGTTGGTGGTTATTGACACACATACCGGCAATGGAAAATTTGTCGGTTTTGACGATGCAAGTGCCATTCATGGATAATGGCTACGTGTTACGCGTTAAATTCCACTCTGTTTATGGATCCCCAATTAGCCCTGGGGGCCACCAGCTGTCATTTTGTGAATATCAGACATGAAACCGTCCAAGACAATTTGAATTGAACGTGCCGAAAATTAATTGCTAATCCCTTGAAGAAGCGATTCATGGATCCCAAATGCGCTCATTATCGACAAAAGAGCATGTTGCCAAACTCTTTCAAATGCTTTTGGAATATCACCTGCAACAACAATATCTTGCTTTCACCAGATTGATATAAACTATGGTTCCACTTTTTGGTGAGACATGCCATCAAATCACCTTCGAGAAACGTCAAGTTTTTGTGTCTCGGGATATTTTATGGTAGCCTCGTATTATGCGGAGATCCCAGCATCACAACTAAACGGCTTCATAAACGCGCTGGTGTTTGGGTGTAATATTTCTATTTTTTTCTATCGGAACAGTGCATTCAGAAAAAGAAGTAGTCCATGTTACTCATTGAATATTCCTTTACTATATAACCGTCAATGTTTCTTAGCAAGACGAGTGAGGCTTTGATGATAAAGTTCCAAGCTCTATAGAAGTGGAGTACAAGTCCCCACGTCATAAACGTCGATGTGAGTTTGTGGAACACGTACAGAGAGAGTATTCCGCGGTGTCGTTATCACTCTTGAAGCAAGCGTCCAAGAACGTTGTATCGCTTATGTCTAATATACTTAGGTGCTTTTTAAAAGCGTGCCCTGTCACGACCCCAGTAAGCAGTATCCAGTTTTAGAGGGAGAGTAGTAGAGTCGCTGACCTCTAAAAGACTGCTGAAAGCATTCGTTGGTCCTGCCGTGGATGTTCATGTCATCTGCAGTTATCCTCATATGACAGCCACCTGTAAATAGAAGCGCTAACCGAGGGCACAGGGACTACCTGGTATGTTCGGGTCTTGTTTAGAAAGTTGACTGGCGATTTCATTTCCTGTGATCCTATTATGACCTGGAACCCAAAAAAGACTTAGTGAATTCAGCCTCCCAAATGCGTTCAGAGAAACCCTGCATTCTCAAACTAATTTGGATTTCGTGAGAGGCTTCAGCAGGGCTTTAAGCGCTACCTCCATCGATTCCGCTTGGAAGACAGATGAAAGTGAGACCTTAAGTTGTTGTGCTCCAGAAAAGCACCAGCGCCACATTCTATACTCCTTTTTCGATTCAGATTCTGAGCGGAACCATTCCTGGGCAAAGGAAAGTCGGTTTTGTACTCGTATTTTCACAGCGACAGAGGTCAGCAGTGTTGTCCATAACATCAAAGTCAAAACTCCAGTGCGCGTTGTACCAAAGACCACTTCTTTTTGAACGGAAGATGGCTTTATGAGTCCAGCCTATGATATGAATATCATCAGTGCATCTAGAGAAAGTCCATATAGGTGAACTGATGTATTGTATTTTCGGGTAAGCTTGTAGCTTGTTTCACTAGACTAGACAATCGAAGCATAGGATATAATTGGTCTTATCACAGAAGCGTAGATCCAGAGAACCCTGCTCAGTGACAAGCCCAATATCTTGCCAAAAAGCTGACAACGCCTTGGTGGTTTGCACTCAAATACTTAGCTTCGTTGGAGAAACGGATGGCGATGCCTTTAAGCACTAGACGATTCAGACTAGTGAGCTTGCCCCTTCTCGAAAAGAGGGAACCAATCGCCGTTGCCTACGCTTTAAAGCAGACGATAATCAATATATAAAAGAAAGCAAAGCTACCTCATCTGCGCATGCCTAAACGTAGACGTTGAAACAATCGAGAGCGTTAAATATGCTTATCAACATGGACCATAGCAGTGAAGACAGCACGCCGCCTTGGCATACATATTGGCCGCTGTCAGCATCCGCAATCAGGGTCGTATTCACCAGCATTGCTTTTATCCACTAAACTAGTGATTCGTCTACGTCGTGTTGTTGAACCGACTCTCAATGTCTATGAAAATGCCTAGCGGACGGTTTTCCCAGTTGGACGCGTCAACTCGAAACATTTGATGAAATCAAATCAGTTTCTTCTACCATTTGTATTATTCTGAGTTTAGTGTCAGCTCTTCCTTAAAGCGTGCCCAGTTGGTTTTTCACGTATTGCTACTCTTTAACAAGGTCGAGACCTCGCATCTGATTTTGAATTCGATGAATCTATTGTCTGAGGTAGAAGCCTCTCCTTAGCGCACCTGTTGGATATTTGCTCTTACTTTTATAAAATTTTGGCTAAGAGCCATAGACTGTGTGACTTTCTAAACGTCGAAACGCCAAAATGGGGTGCTTCATAATGCATTAATTTGCATAATTCAGTGATAGGAAAGTCGATTTTCTTCTAAAAATCTGCCTCCTTCCGTTCACAGAAATTTGAACGCCTAAAACAATTGCCGTCTTGTTACATGCTAAATACTGAGAGAGCTATGTGGCCATTCATTCGTCGATAGCGCTCTAGTAGGTACCGCCTTGAGGTATTCAAACAATGAAACGGATTGTTGTTTGAATAGCTCCAAGGTTGTTAATCACAATCGTAAGCCCTGTGATCAGTGGCATTAAACTCTGCGTAGAACTTAAAAATAATATTAAAATCTATGCCAGATGAAATGACTACCTGGCTATATCTCATCCCGCGACATTATCCCATGTTGTCTTCCTCATTGCTAATTGTTCGATAAGCAACATCGTGTGCAAGGGGAAAACGAGGACAAGGTCCCCAGTTTATCTTCTTCAGACGCCGTTACCCATTGCCAACATGACAACAGCACCCACACCATGAGTTCATCATCCAACGCACGCTTATCTTCAGTGCAGTTCTCCAGATAACCCCAACCATTTGTGGTTGCGTACGAATAACAAAACAAATCAACAAACACAACACTCTTCACAAAAGAACTCCTTTATTCGTTTCGAAATAACAAAATCATACAGAGATGTACAAACCTAAAAGTGGATTCTCGAGTTTTATTTTACGTTGTTTTGTTTTAGTTTTTTGCACGGGGGAATCATGAGAAATGAAAAAACCAAGAAATGTAACATAATTGGGACCTCGTTGAAAAGGAAAAAATGAAAATAAAGTCGAAGCTAAAACAAGTGTTACTACCTCTACTTGCAACTCATACAAGTTTTTTCGCTTCGAAAAAGCTCTTCAGATGTCGCATCTGCCAGAATCCCATGATCACCAGGACGACGGTCTGTGCCAATGACCACCACAGCACTCTTGAGTTGGTGCTTTCACTTGTGTGCCTGAAACGCTCCTCTCTGTAGCGTTGATAGTTTTGCTCCTTGGTGATTTGTTCTACTTGATCCAACAGCTGACGAATACGTAACTGCAGCTCGGACAATTTTTCCTTTTGTGCAACGTTCGCATAATCGATAGCGTGCTCGCCTACTTGAATATCCAAATGGACTCGCAATTGGGATCCACTGAACCAGGCGGTACTGTTGGAGTACATGCAGATAACATGCTCTCCTGGTGTATTCGAAATGAAGGAAATTCGGCCCTCTGAACTGTAGACACGGGATAGAATCATCTTATCATCGCTGTCACGAACCTCAACATGCATTCCGATGTTTGGTGACGATGGCATGAATCCATTCGAACGAGGATCATACAATTCCACTTTGTAGTTCACTGAAATTTATACAATTGTCGGCAATTGAGGGACCAATTAATCATCAAAAAAATCTTTTTGGGCGACTTACCAATGACAGTGGTTTCATCTGGTACTTCCTCGATGAAGCATTTCCTTTCCGTCTCAGCAATATGGAAATACAAACCAAAAACGGAATTTAATGTGCACAACAGTAACACAATTGATACAATGTGTTTGTACATATTCAATAATTTGCAGCGGTGGATTATTTTTGTGGAAAAACGAAATTATTTTCTGTGTTTTGCGGCTGCCGACACGTCATGAGAAATCTCGATGCCAATTGGATGAACTGATGGATGAATTATTTTTTGACACTTTGACAAGTGTCGTTGAGTTTATGATGTGGTGAGTTTTTCGAAAGTGTGGTAATTAATTTAGTTCGCAAATATTTGCTAGATCAGGCTTGTGGAAATTACCGGTCCTTTGAGAGTTGCCCGCCAAGGTGGAGTTTTACAGAAGATCTTTGAAAAAGGAGAATTTAAGGGGAACGGAATTAGCCGGGCAATGAAACAGGAAACGTGCAGTTTATGGCGTTTTGGTGCCAGGCCCTCAAATTTGGCGCCACAACTTGGTCTCTTTCTTGTTTAAGTTTTGTCCGTTTATGTCCCCGGTATTCCTCTGGTTTCTTTGCAAAGAATTCTGTCGGTAAAAGACAATGCTACGGCCCATCAAATCTGACAACTGAAGCAACAACAACAATTTTTACAGCTCGCTGACCTCCGTTCAACGGAGGCATTCTAACTGTGATGTGTGATTTAAATGCTCAGGTATGCGGCGCAAACTAAGGATTCTACAGGTTATGGCTCCACTAGGCCTCGAGGAGCTGAATTTTAATGGCGAACGCTTTATGAATTTCTACACTGGTAATCGATTTTTCATAGGAGGCACCTTGTTTGAGCAAAAGACCTGAAGACAGTGTACCCTAACGGGAAATAAAAACGGAAATAAGGTCGAATATGACATTGGAATGGTGCTTGATCATCACGCCACTCACAAACTACGAACTGTTTCAATAACAGGACTTCGAAACATTACCACAAACCCAGATCTCACATAGATGGGAGCCCGATCTAAATTAAGGAAACATCTTTCACAAGAAATGGAAGCAATAATCGGCAAGAAGTTGGGAACGACTCCATAAAATTGGATCGCTGTTAGAAATGTTTTCACTTCCGGAGTAGAAGACATTATCGAAAGGTAAAAAAGACGAAAATGGGCTCCAAGTAGTGAGACCGTAATCACCATTCTGGGTAACAGGCCCTTGAACCCTTCTTCGCTCTACTGGGATGAGGACCAGCTCAGGAAATAAAGAGAACATCCATGATATAGATGTCACGATGACCTGATATTTGCAACTCCCGGTAAAGATGAGAGCACTACCGTGAGCAAGTACGTACACGGTATAAGTTGATGGTATTGCAGTATAGCATTTGAAACTCGCGCAAACATCTTCATCCTCAGAGCTTCTACTTCCACTAGAAGAGGAGAGGTACACATTTTTTATTGTCAAGGTTCCGAAAAGGTCAATATGATGGAGTGCCAAAGGTGGAGAGAAATGTGTGTGTTATCCGTAGTTGGCGAACTATTGCTAAGCTATTCAATAGACGAATAAAGTATTACTTAGAGACTCGAGACCGAACAAGCAGGTTATTAATGCTGACTCAAATGTCATGTTCTGCAAAAAGGTAAGCTGATGAAGTCAAACAGGTGGATTAGACACAATTTTCGAAAAGATGGCACCTTCATTTCTGGCAATGGAACCTGCTTACCCAGAATGGAAGGAGAGAATCACATGGCGCAGAACTGTCGGGGAGAGCTAAAAAAACATCTCTGGAAACTGTAAGCGCTGACGTGTACTTTGGGTGGAAGCTCTAGAGTATGGAATAAAGCGCAAGCAAAAATACATAAGTGATCTTAAGATGAAGTCGCAGTCAATGACGTGGTCTCGATGTATTTTAGTTTGTGTATCTCAACAGCTGGGTGACCTTAATTGGCTTTGTGCGTAGGGCTTCGCTTTTTTTTTTACTTTGAAGGCCTCCAATTTTGACAGTGCAGCGTGCATTCTTAATCATAGTCATACTCAGTCAATAGTATACGCTGCTTTAAACCCGATGTGTATCGATTTGGTACTCCAGATAGCGTTTCCCTCAAAATCCTAGCCCCCATACACAAACCATAGAACATCAATGCTAATGTTGTCAACGAGTCATCAGAAAAGCTGCTTCTAATCTAATTGGCAGGAAAGCACCGCTACAAAGAAACTCCTAGTTTGACGATGAATGTAGGCAGGTAAACATATTACTGCGCTGCATCGAATAGCGAGAGCTGCTCGTGAACTCTACAAGCAGAAAAGAAGGGAAGCTCACAGACTTCCCGGAAAGAAAAGAACGAGCACAAGGAGCGCCCGCAATCATAGAAATGGACGAACATGCCAGGGCCATAAAACCATGATAAAAGTGTGCAAAGATAAACATGGACACTTAGTAGAGCCGCAGTCCGTTCTAAGGCTGTATAACGGTAATAATGTTCAAAATTCAGCTGTCAGGCAAAATGAACCATTCACCATGGACGAACACGACAGAGAATTCTGCTTTTCTGACTTAGACGACCTTTAGGTAACAATATTGGGACTAAAAGCTAACTACCTCCTAAGCTTTTTATTTAAGTCGCTGGAGATGACCAAGCTAGAAACATGCTCCAGCTCATCTGCAAGATATGGTCAGAGAAAAGCATGCCCGAAGCATGGAATCCTTTGACTATAAAGGAATAAGTCGCCTAAACATCGCTATAACAAGTTGTGATAACCAGTTAAAATGTGAACAGCATTATCTTTATTTGAAAAGCGGAAGATTTGCATATTTGAACAGCAGAAACCTCAAGCATTGGAGAATGGAAACTTTTAGCGAACATTCTGGCAAAATGGAAAGGTGTATGGAACGCAGGGGAGTATAAATATCAGCGTCCTACAAGAAGTGCAAATCAGTTCTAAAGTGGTATTTGAAGTGTGAATTACGTGTAGTGATAAAGTGGTTTAAGTAAAAGGTAAAGAAAAGTGAAAATGGTTGAGAAAAGCGATTGAATTGGATAAGTTCTGTCATTTGAACCCACACAAACATTTTACAATATTTTCGGCCATATTATGTCAGCGTCTGAAACTGTTCATGAACAATCTGGTTGGTCCATACCAGTGGAGTGGAGAAAAGACCAGAGAATTTCAAATCGACACTCAGCATTTGTCTGTCGTCTTCGAAGCCGTATACCATAGTGTGTATAGGGATGAGCTATACAACGACATGTTTTGACATTCTGCCAAACCCGTTTCATTATGCAGAATGATTATCGAGAGTTCCTGCTGCTCCATCAAGGCCGGTGATGAATTCATCGATACCTTCAAAGTAAAGAAAAGGCGACGCTGTCAAGTGACTTGTTTAGCATCGCCTTAGAAAGAATCTTGCAAAAACCCCGGTATTCCAGTAAGACCTTTCACATTATCCGGTCAATGTCGTTAAATAAGTGTCCCTATCTGAAGAGGCATTCCTGGCATTCTTCATCTCTTGGAAAAATTGAGCATTCCGGACTATGAAGTATTCTTTTTTACGGCTGCGGAACCAAAGGGTTACACTTTATACTCTCCTCATTTGCCTTGGTAGATATCCGGATGATGTTACAGAATTTTGCATAGATAAGAATTGTTAGAAATGTTGGTTTATATGCTTTTGGTTAGAAAATTCTCACCAAAAGTTTGCTAACTTCATCTTATTATATATATACGTAGTTGGCATGTCTTGCCAACTTTCTTATCTATCTCTTTCGAATGTAAGATCACAAACGCGTATACAATTCATACCATATTCTGATGAACTTAAGGTCGATAAAAGACGATAACACATCGTGAATACAGTTTTTACTCACAGCCCGTCCTTTTTAGTTCTCCGCACTTCTTAATAAGATATCAAGCCTCGGCTATCTAAATTCATTTGTAATGCATTTGGAATTGAAGCTAAGCACTCCGATCAGATTGAACTATGTATATAGTGGTCAGTGAAATATCTGTAGCTAGTCGAATCGAAAGTCAGTTTGAGTTCATACTTGTACTTCCGTTGTGTCCTCTATCTGTCTAATATCCCCAAGTTCGTCGAAGTATCTTAAGCACAACTAACTTACCATATCAAGTGGATGAATTTGACACCCCACTTATTTCATTTTGATCACCCTGTATCAAATTCAACGAACCCAGAAATTTAGTTGACGTTTCAGCATTTTGTTGACGTCTCATAAAACGACTTTTTTATTTCTAGTCCGATCTGATGAGAACGTAAATTTACAGGAAAATGGATTTAATCCTTCTTATTGGAATTGCCACAGCTCTGCTAGTGGTTCTCATAACACTTTACTTCTTTCAGAAGAAAACAGGAACAAAAGGTAATCGTAGCATGTCTCTCATCACTTTCGTATCTAAATATTTACCACCTTCAAAACAGCACCTGAACAACAACAACGTAACCGTGGAGCTCCCGTCCGTGCACAAGAAGGCATCCCACGGCGTGCACAAATTGCTCGTAACCAACGTAATCGCCTACGTAATAATGCCGCGCAAGCTGCAGCTGCCTTTGAAGATGATGATGATGACAATGAAGAGGAAGCCGCTGAAGGACCAGTTGCAGCACATGTCTTGACTGACGAGAAGATGGGCGCCAAGAAGCGTGCTAAACTCGAGGCAAAAGCTGAAAAACGCATCCAACGTGAACAAGAATTGAAGTCGAGAGAAGAAAAGAAAGTACGTGACGATAAGCAAGAACAAGAACGAAAGAAATTAGAGGAGAAGGAAGCCGAAGAGGAACGTAAGCAGGAAGAAGCCGAACGATTAGCCAGAGAAGAACGTGAACGTAAAGAGCACGAGGAATACCTTAAGATGAAGGCAGCCTTTAGTGTTGAAGAGGAGGGTTACGAAGAAGGTGAACCCGACGAGAAGGAGAACCTTCTTGCCGATTTCATACAGTACATCAAAGACAACAAAGTTGTCGTTCTAGAGGACTTGGCCGTCCACTTCAAATTAAAGACTCAACAAGCTATCGATAGGATAACAGAATTGCGTGATAATGGTGACCTCACTGGAGTAATTGACGATCGAGGAAAGTTTATTTACATATCCGATGAAGAACTGAGAGCTGTGGCGAAGTTTATCAAACAGCGTGGTCGAGTGTCTATCGCTGAGCTGGCAGAGAACAGTAATAAATTGATCAATTTGAATCCGGTTAATCAACGGGAGCACCAAAACGAGGAATAGTTTGTATTTTGTTAGGAAAACGTTTATGTATATAAAAAATTAATTAGACAGAGGTAGTGTGAGTTTGATTCTTTCTTCAATCCATATCATCGTCGTCATCGTCCATGTCCATCTCGTCTTCGTCATCGTCCTCATCTTCGCTGGTTTCTTCAGCATCATTTATCTGTGACTGGCATTTGGGACATTCGCAGAGGAAGATGTAGTTCTCTTTGAGAATCTAGAAGGAAACAGAAATCAGAATGTACAAGGACATACGAACTAGGTGTGCCTTACCTTTTGTCGGGAGTGTCTGCTCCTTTCCAGCTGGCAGTCATCTAGATATGAGATGCAGATTTCCTCCCCTGGTTGGATGGGTGCGATTGCTTTTAGGACAACGATGTCGTTTGAGTAGGGAAAGCTCGATTGGGCGTTGGGTGTGCAACTATGGTTGATTTTACTTTGAAGCTGGTAAAGACCGGAGCCTTCGTTGTTAAGAAACTCGCCAGCAACTGAAAGAGAAGAAAGTTAGGTACATTCGGGGAGGCTATTTGAATTTTGTTTTCTTTATACAGCCGTTAGGGTCAGATGGAACTATGTATGAAACATGAAACGTGCCAGGTGGTCGAAAATCTGGAAAGCGTACTCAACCTATTTCGTCCCCTTTCACTGTCAAAAACAAATGTGTTTTGTGGATCAAGCGGATATTTTCTACATTAGTCAACATTTTTGGTTAATTGTGAAAAATGAAACCCGTAGAGGGGTCTAAAATTGTAATGAAACCCAGATAGTGGGCACAATCGTTAGCACACACTAGACGTCGGGGTAACCAAATTTATTTGGGTCTGGATACGAGAGTAGACGTCGAAGAATGCATCCACACATATTGTAGAATGCGGAGAGTAGTTCCCAACATGGACCAACGGTGGTCTCTACATCGCCAATCAAGTCGAATAAAGTTGGAGTAAATCAAGTAAATCAATGAGGAGAATGACAACTTTGTCAAAAGGTTACAGCATGGGCAAGCTTGTCTTATCATTCAACTCTTAAAATCAATGCAAACATTGATTGGGATTACTACTGAGCTTTTCCTTAGATGCGCCCCATGAGTGGATGGACTGGACCTAATTTTCCATGTTTTATTCGCATAATGCGGCTGATATTCCCGCAATTTCGATAGACTTATTGCAGCCCCAAACAAAAGCGTGTAAGTATGTTAAATTACACGGCCATTTGAGGCGATAAGACGATCACGGAACTTAGTCTTTAATCAGTCGATTGGGGCTTGGTGCTTTAATTTAAAATTTATCTACTCGTGATTCTTGTTTATCAAACGAAAAAAAAGGCAGTGTCCATTTACTGTAACCGATTTGCCAGCACTATTTCAGAAAAATCAGGGCCCAATAACTGCTCAGCCATGAGAACCACACCAAACAGTCAATGTTTTCGTATACAATTACTGCTGTTGGAACACCTCCTGGCTGTTCGCTCAACTAAATTCGGCAATTCTGCTTATTAACACAAACCCATTTAACCAAAAATGTGCCTAAGGACGGAGGATGATTTTTCGGTGAAAACCCTCACTAGAGCCCAATCAGCGAAAATTCGACGTGCACGATAGTCATTTGGCTTAAGCTCTTGGGTCAATTCGACCTTATACGGACGTACAGGAACGTTTAACAGATCTCAACCCTCCAGAAGAACTTGGAGTCGACCGACTTCGGTTTTGGCTTACCGACGCGCGTGGCTGTTACGCGTCTGTTCACTTCTGACGCTTCACTGACTCTGCAACATTATAAAGTGAATAAGTCGATTCGGATTTTTTCACTCACTACTCAATTGTGCGCTCATCAGGACGGTATAACGACCAAAAATGATACGACACGTAACGTAGTCGTAACTGACCGCGATTTTAATAAATAATTTGGATGATTTGTAAATGTTGGAGCGCATACCTTTCCATGAAGACATTCTAAAACACAAATATGATATCTGTCAAAAGATGATCTACGTAAATGGGACTCATGTAATCAAAGACCATTTAGTTGGCACAAATAGTTACAAATTAAGGTATCCTGGTCGGAGCATCGAAATAGTACAACATCGAGCGGCCATCAGAGCCGATTTTAATCAAGCCTTTCAATATTTTTCGAAAAGTCTTATGATCAACCGCATAAGACCGGTGACAATCAGATGCTGTATATAATGTGTTAGGTTTCAGCCGATTACTGTGATCATTTTCTGGGAAACAGAAGCTCCACGGTCTATATTGCTTCATCAAAATGAGTTTAAGCCTTCGTCTACGCTACTGCCCCCCTCAGCTGGATTATAAGATTTTCCGACTCGAAGATCTGCTGGTCATTCGCCTAACATGTCCAAGCCGTATCAACTGCTGTTTCCGGGCTCTTTCACTAAGTCGATGACACTGTATATTCCCTACATTTTGTTGTTATATCTTCTCATCCATTCCCGGTTTACGTAGACAGGGTTGAAGTTTAACCGTAGAATTTTCCTCCTAAGTCCATACCGCTGTGATGGTAAAGGCTTCATATTTATTCGAGAGAGTCCTTGGCTATTAAATTGCTTTCTTAACCGCGAAAAAAAACCGCCATTTAACAACTGCTATTCTTTGCTTGACCTCAATTGTGTGGTTGTCCCCAAATACCTAACACGAGTAGTTATATCTGCCTGAAGTGATATTCTGTCCGAGACATCTGTGTAGAAAGCATGTACCCTTCTTTTTAACATGGATATGTCTTTGCGTTGGGGTTCAACATTTTTTTCTGTGCACCTTTTTTGCGCTACCGTCTTTTTTTCATTGCATGTACGAGTATGTCGTTCAGGGGTTAGTGCTTATTTGCTATTGTTTCTCAGTTTCCCACATGAGTTAGTTCGTAACGTCCAACAGATCTGGCCAAAACTGGATCTGAATCGCTCTAAGTGTCTGATTCTTCTAAATAAGAAACATTTCAGCGCCATCATAGGTGCCATCACTGGACACTGCCTCATAGACAAGCACGCAAGAAAGCTTGGCGCCTCTACAAACGATTTCTGCAGAAACTACATGGACGAGGAAGAGGAGGAGACAATCCTCCACACACTTTGTACAACGACCTAAACGATCTAAAAAATATAGACCTAAACAATCCCCTACGCTTCATCATAAGCTCAAACTGGTTCCATTAGTAAGAGGATCATAGGTCCACGTGGCATCACAGTGGGCCAATAGGCCTAAGTGAGTTGGCATTTCCGCCACTCTTACCTACCCTACCTACCCTAGTTCGTAACGTAGCGTTCCATTTCTCGTGTACTTTGTGTCGGCAAAATGCTTCCGAAATCTAAGGCCGAATTGATGCGGGAACATCGTAAGCGTAAGCGGGACCAATTACGCAACGGCGCAAAATGTACGCTAGAAAACGCTGCTAAGCGTAAAACTGAATCACGTAAACGAGAGGCAGATGCCAAACGGAAAGTCAACAAACAGCAAATGCGAGTCTCTAGATTTTTATTTTTTTTATAATTTGCGCGCGCTCAAGGGATTTAAGTACCCTTAAAATGTTTGCACACAGCGCGGGCAAAAGAAAGTCAGGATAGAAAGAGAGATACCGGTGAACGTTGGTTTTAAATGTTTGAAGGTTATAATGACTAGGAAAAAAGGAGATAGGCCAGCCAATCCATAAGCGAGTTGTACAGTTCACGCATTAGGAACGAATCACGATATTTTAAAGTAAGTCCGAAAGTTGGCTTGAGTGATGAGCATTCATAGCTACTGGCGATTTCTATGGAGCACTGTTGGTGGAAATAGCGATAAAACAGAGTGAGACACGAGACATTACGTCGGCGTCCGAGGATGTCCATTGTTTGAGTGATATTAGTATCACCTATGAGTTTTATCGCATGGTTTTGAATCCTATCTAGCGGGTGCAGAGATGTTTTGGGCGTCCCCGACCAAATGTGGGTATTGTACTCCAATTTCGGGCGGATAAACGCCTTATATATTGTGGTCAGATCGGGGGGTGAACTATTTCTTACATCGCATGAGGAAACCTAGACATTTCGCAGCATTTTTGACGACACCGAATATGCGGTCATTCCACCGTAACTTGTCATTGACACAGAATGGAAAGTTTATCGGTTTCGACGATGCAAGTGCCATTCATGGATAACGGCTGGGTGTTTAAATTTCGCTTTAACGACAGCAGACAGCATTGTATTAAATTCTACTCTGTTAGTGGTTCCCCAATTAGTTATACTGTTAATATCAGAATTTAATGAGCTTAACATACGCTGCCGTTCCCGTTCTATAGCCGAAGAGCAGGGACGTGAGTCCGGGAACGAAAATGAAAAGCAGAGAGTACTGATGAAAATCAAAAAAGAGTCTCGGAAACAGAACGGAGCCTTGGGACACACCAGCATTTATCTTGTGAATTTCAGACTTGAAACCATCCAAGACAACTTAATTGAACGTTCCGAAAGGTAATTTCTAATCCGTCGATCACAAAAGCACGCATTTTCGACAAAAGAGCCTGATGCCAAACTCTGTCAAATGCCTTAGAAATATCAAGTGCAACTGTCTTGCTTTCGACAGATTGATATGGACTCAGCGTTCCCATGACCTTGGAAAGAAGGACTTAAGTGCATTGGGTCTGTAATAATGAGCACTTCAAGTACTTCTGACACAGTAAGAATACACTGAGAGAGCTGAATGGTACGAGTCGATTTAGAATTGAGTTACAGCGTTTCCTAAAAAATCAAAGCAAGTAAACTGGACTTCCTCAATTTTTGAAAAGCAAAATCAATTCAAATTTTTTTGAACTTTTCCCAGCAATGTTCAATAGCTTCGATACCCTCCTTACTGTTGGCAAATCTTTTACCACCGAGCCATTTTTTCAAATTCGGAAATAGAAAATAATCCGAGGGGGCTAAATCTGATAAATAGGATGCATGACGCAATTCGAACTTTAACTCATTGATTTTAGCCATCGCGATGACGGATGAGTGAACTGGTGAATTGTCTTGATGAAACAAAACTTTTTTCTTCGCCAAATGCGACCGTTTTTTCCTGATTCCATCTTTCAAACGCTTCAATAAGTTCGCATAATGCCCGCCGTTGATTGTTTTTCCTTTCTGAAGATAATCAATGAAAATTGGCCCAAACGCATCCCAAAACACTGACGCCATGACCTTGCCTGCAGATGGAACTATCTTCACCTTTTTTGGAGCCGATTCTTCCCTTTGAGTCCATTATTTTGACTGTCCCTTCGTCTCGGATGTGAAGTGATGGACCCATGTTTCATCCATGAAGCGACGCAAAAACCCGGTTTTATTGCTTTGTAACTTCGCCAAACACTCGATTGAAACATCGTCACGATGTCCAATTTTTCTGTCATCATGCGATGTACAGTGCTTTCTAAAATGCCTACCATATCTGTTAGTTCTCGCACTTTCAATCGATCGTCATCCAATACCATTTTGTGGATTTTTTTCAACATTTCTGGTGAACTCACCTCGTTTGGTCGACCAGTGCGACGTTCGTCTTGACAACTCGTACGAATTCGCTTAAACTCTGCCACCCAATAATTTATTGTTGTAAACGAAGGAGCAGTCTCCCCCAGAGTAGAATCCAGTTCTCTTTTGATGTTCGTTGGATTGAGGCCTTTAAAATGAAAGTATTGTATCATGTAATGATGACCAATTTTTTCCATTTTTAAAAATTCATTGAGAGCGTTCAATATGGATGGCTGCCGAACAAATACTAAACAACATAGCGTCGTCAAACCTCAAATTTAGGCTTTATAAGGTTGGTACTTTCTACAATTGTCATTCCTTAAAAAAAAAAACCGCCATCTATACGTCAGGTCGGGTACTTCTGGAACTACCCTTGTATAATTTTGACATGCAGTGGGGATAAAAGAGGTCTCAAAATCGACACCTGGGGAACGCACCGCGACAAAGGAAGAAATTCTGATAGGACGCCTTCCAGACAGACAGCTTGTTTTCTTTCTTTTAGATAAGTTGAGAGTAACTCTACGGCAAATGGAGACATATTAAAACAATGACATAACTTATGAATGAGAGTGGAATGGTTGATCATATCAAAAGTTTTAGAGAAATCTAGAAGGGTCAAGAAAGTAACATGGTCTTTATTCAGTTTTTCTCTTATATCTTCCACCGCACACATCAAAGCAGTAGTACAGCTATGTTGGGATCGAAATCCAGATTGAACTGAAGCCAGTAGATTATTACGTATGAGATACTCATTTATTTGCTTATGCATAATTATGTGAACTTTGGCAAGGAAAGGTAGACTTGATATAGGCCTGAACGATGCATTTTTAGGAATTGGTATTATTTTAGTGATGTCGGGGAAAGATGCCGGGCGTACAAATGGTATTTATGACATGTGTAATATACGGAAGCAGTAATGGTAATTTGGCTTTAATAAAACCTGGATAAACTCCATCGACTCCTACCGCATTTGATTTTATGGACAAAAAACGGCTACATTTGTGTAAAGAAAAATGTTGTGTCTGTTGAGACACCAGGATTCCGGTAAGTATAACCTTCATTTACTTCTGAGGTTATAGGATGGGGAATCGATAAGAACCTACGATAAAGTTCAGTGCAATCGATGTCAGAAGAACAGTTTAATATTTGTTACCAATCCCCAATTCACGAAGGTTACTCCATAATTTTGGACATCTAATATTCAGTCGGTTGGAGTAAAACTGTATTTTTGCATTTCTTATTTCACCAACAACACTGTTTGGTGTTGTAATTGTTTGTAGACTTTGTGGAGCTCATCTACACGAAAGCGCTTCCATTGGTGATAAGCCTGATCGCGTTATGCCATTTAAAGACGACTTTCGTTCGTGAGCCAAGCCCTTGTTTCAAAGAGATGATTTATGTTCGTATGTATAACATCAACTTGATCATCCGGCGAGTGCATACCGTAAACGATGTTCCACACGCAATGCATGTGGTGCTCAAAAGGAGATTTGTTTACATTTTTAAAATCAATAAATTTATAATTAAGTGAACTGCTGAGTAAATTGATGTCAAAATCAAATGTTAGAAAGATTACAGTATTGTTTACAAAGAACAAATCTAACAAAGTACTGCAGGAATTCTTGAAATGAGTAGAAGCACCTGGGCATTTACAGGATGTAGATCGAATGCGTTCATGTTCTCGGCAAGATGTTTTTCAACCAAAAGGTTACTATTAAAGTCATCGCATAAAATAATATTACTTGCACTGTTCGAACTTTCTTCCATTAAAATATGTAAAGAGTTTAAATTGATACTCCTCCTTAGTCTATACACACTACCTAATAGAATAGTATTTTCCCCACAGACTATGTTTATAAAAATATAACACTGTTCAACACATATTTTGTGACATGAAGATTCTTGGGTGTTTCAGATGTATATCGGCACCCTAACAACTAATATAAAGGAATAAATATTGCACCACTCTGCGTGATTTCACAAAGATATCGTGCTCAGACAAGTTCATTCCTGCCTGTTTGTTGTAATAAATACGCATCAAACTCAATTGTGTGTATTAGTAGGCATTCAACGGCATACGGAGATATTTTCTATCTTGCTGCTTAGGGTCACAGCACCCAGTACTTATTTGCAACTCTACAATGGGTCAAACCAACAGGAAGACCCTTCCCGCGATTTGGGTTTAAGTCAGGCCCGGACCGAAATCCGGGGGGCTCCTGACTCCCATGGTAACGTGATTTAAGTTCTGGTAGGGATTACCGGTGGTCTTGCCGCCAACAAGACCTATGACCGGCAACTTGTAACTGGTCAAATCGTAGCAACCTTCGGTGGCGTCATCTGAAGATGTTTACAATAAGACCAGTAATATGCTCTGCCCCCGGTTTTTATTAGACAACGTCATTGATGGGCGAAGCCTTGGTAATTGGACGGGGGCCCTGTAATGGGGACACAGAGTTAGCTAGATTGGAGTACCAACGGCGATATACTAGACGACGGATCCCTTCTAGGTCAACTTTTAGCAATGCCTTTCACCGCCTTTCAACCGTCGGTTCAGCATATGGGTTAAGAAGAGAAAGATTGTGTAACATAACAGCAGCAGAAGAGGAAGAAAGAATTTTAAGAGGCTTGCAGCACAATTGCAAACTCCAAGAACTACAATCCATAGAGTTCTTCGAGCCAACCGCGCTTACCCGTTTCATTATACGCCCGTACAGGAGCATTTGCAAGTGGACTTCCAAAAAAGGATTGCATTTTGCCAATGGCTGGTGCCATCATTAACAAGATGAGAATGAGCAGTTTATTCAAAAAATTTTATGGACTGACGAAGACCAGTTTACGAGAATGGGCATTACCAACCAACGAAATTCCAACTATTGGGCAGTGTCTAATCCTCACTTAACACGAACAACCTTTACCTTCTCAAAGGTAAAGATTCAGTTGAAATGCAGATGTTTTTCTTAACTGCATATCATTTTACAGAAGTTTTAGCGTGAATGTCTGGGCCGGCATATTGGGTAATACTTTAATCGGGCCATTCATACTTCCACATGTCCTAAATTCAACATTCTATTTAGAATTTTTGAGTGACCAGTTGCCGGAAAGAATGGTTTTCCAAAACGATGGAGCTCCTTGCCATTGTAGCAATAATGCAACTTCGATTTTAAATCAAAAATTTTTCCTTTCCTTGGCCATCTAGATCTCCTGACCTAATGCCAACGGATTTTTTTCCTGGGGAGCCATAAAAGGTTTATGTGACTGGGATTTCAAGGAGAGAATAAATACAGTGGCAGAGGAGCTAAGAGGCATTTTACCGAACATTAATTTGCAGTCTGGAAACATCAAACGCGCTAGAACGTGTATCCAAAGGCACGGGCAACATTTCGAAAATTTACTATAAAAGCGTTTTGAAATCTTTAAGCGTAACGGTCCTTTTCAGAACCACAAAAACTACCACAAGGAGATATTAAATTTATTTTGTGATCCATTTGCTTGAATAAAATAGTGGTTTGCAACAATTTCCTGAAATTCTCTTTCAAAAATGTGCACAACGGTTTCTTAAGCTGAATCCGTTAGAAAGCTACGGCCTTTTAAGAAGTTTTACCTCGAAATCAGAGGTTCCTCACTTTAACGGCCTATAACTTGCAGGGAGTGAAAATAGACCCCCCCCCCCCCCCCCCTGAAATACAATTTTTTATTTGCCATAACTTCAGGAATCTTCAGCTATCGGGACGGAAACACCCTGTATATTGTAAAACTTATATAATATTGTTAACAAGTTGGTTGAAGGTACAAAACGTCATATGCGTTTTTCCGTACCCATGGTGTGGAGAGAACCGAAAGACCATGCCACAGATTGTTACTTTTGCCGCACTAACGTACAGAGCACCAGCCCGAAGTCTAAGCATATTGTGCAGTATACCAATTTACCATCAGCTTTACGGTTTCTCGAAAATAGTGAAGAGTATCCTATTCCAAAACCACCAGATTCGTGGAGCTTGGATGAAGAACCTGAATGTGCCAGTGATTCAACTAATGATGATATGCAATTCGAACAGAAAATCGACAACGACTTTCAAACACCAGAACGTTCAACAAAGCCGCATTTAATTTCAAACGCTGAACTGAATGATTTGGTTAGACATTTAAAACTAGCGAAATCACAGTCAGAACTCCTAGCATTCATATTCAAATAATACAATCTCCTCGAAGGTGATGTGCATATAAGTGACTTCCAAAAAAGTTAAAAAGGACATTGCACATCGCTCAAAAAGGGACTTTGGTATACTGCATGAATGTTGGCAACTTATTTGATGCGTTAGGACAGAAACATGAACCAAGCAATTGGCGCCTATTTATTGATTCCAGTAAACTTAGCTTAAAAGCAGTTTTACTACAGCTCACGCTGTTCATATGAAGGAATCATACGAGAATATGCAATATCTCTTACAACACATTGGGCCAGCGGACACTGCATCAATTTTTCCCCGGGATATCCTTTACTTCAACTGCACAGTGGATGAATAATGCGGGGCAAAATTGTGTATACATGAACCGATTTTGAATGTAATGGTATTTCTGATAATTTGCCTTACCCTTTAAAATTGAGAACTTTTGTGTGTATTGGTTTTCTCCTGATGTTCAACCGCTTCAACACTGGTTGAATATTTACCCCGTTTCTTACTTTACACTTCATCTCCCTCTTATATAAAACTAGATTTACCCCGGGGTAATTAGTCCAGTGTGCGCTGGCCCATTCAGTATAAAGACTATAAGCGGTCAATCTGTGGAGATTTAAAAGTTATAGTGCTTCTTATTGGACTACAGCTGGGGTATACGAAACACTGCTGTTTTCTGTGTGTATGGGACAGCCGTGCACGAAGTCGTCATTATACTATTGTAGATGGAGTGAAAAGTGATCTCGTTGACCGCCAGAATGAGCTGCTACTGCAAAAAAGGTTATGGTGCCTTGAAGTCCGTTCATATTTAGGCAGGCATGCCAAATTTCAGTGCGATACTGTCTTTAGTTTTGTTTTGACAGCTGATTGTTGTTGACGTGTTTGGCATCATGTTGAGTATGGACAAAAACGATTTTCGTTCTCTCATAAAACATTATTTTTTGAGAGGCAAAACGGCGAAGGAAACAAAAGAAAAGTTGGATAAATATTATGGGGCTAATGCTCAGTCAGATTACACCGTCAAATATTGGTTTCTAGAGTCTCGTGGTGGCCGCAACTCCACTCCCGATCAAGTCCGCAGCGGCAGGCCCTCCTATGCGTTTACACAAGACAATGTCAAAAAAATACATGAAATGGTGTTGGCTGATCGGAAAGTGAAAGTGCGCCTGCTAGCAGATACCACAAAGATTAGTACTGAGCGCATACACCATATTTTGGGCAATATTCTGCATATGAAAAAGTTATCCCGCCGCTGAGTGCCGCGAATGCTCACTTTTGATCAAAAACACGAACGCGAGAGCACTTCGAAAGAGTGTTTGGACTTGCTGATGCGGAATCGGGCGGACTTTTGGCGTCGGTTGGTAACTGGATTTGGATCCCTCGGACTATTATCTCTTTCCAAACCTCAAAAGATGGCTCATCAATAAAAAATTCAGCTCACGCGAGGAAATCATCCACGCCACGGAGGAGTATTTTGCAGACGTTCCGAAAAATTACTTTTCGGACGGGATCAAGAAGTTGGAAAATCGCTGGAATAAGTGTATCAAACTAAAAGGGGACTATTTTGAATAAAAAAAAAAAAAAAAAAAAAACATTTAAAAAAAAAAAAAATTTTCATTCCCAAGGAGGTTACTTTTCACTTCATCTAGTATACAGAAAGGATGACCACTACGTCGAGCACTAACTCAGGGTATAAAAAATATTACTAGTGAACCCCTAGTTGCTCCTAAACACGTATTTGTACGAATGCTCCATATCAAAAATTAAAGAGGGTATATTTGTTGGATCACAAATACGGAAAGTTTTGAGAAATAGTGAACTTGACAACACGCTAACTGATTTGAACTAAGAACATGGAGAACTTTTAAAACTGTTGTGACAGATTTTCTTGGAAACGTGAAAGCCGAAAATTACAGAGATCTTGTAACTGAATTGCTTAGTGCTTGCAAAGAAATGGGATGTAACATGTTACTTAAACTTCACTTTCTGGATGCTCATCTCGATTTCTTTCCGGAGAATTTGAGTGCAGTAAGCGACGAACATAGAGAAAGGTTCCACCAGGGAGTAGCAACAATGGAAAAGCGATACCAAGGCAAATAGAGTCCTACTATGCTTGCTGATTACTGCTGCACATTACTCCGATACATTACAGGAACAAAATATCGCCGTGAACTATCCGCAAAAACTTTTTGAAGTAAGTGTAACATGACGAACATATTGATATAGATTTAGATTCAGTATAAAACATAATACTTTATAGCAAAAAATCGATGGGTGATAGAGAAAATCTGAGATCATTTTCTGTTTTCTAGTGTAATTTTGCTTAAGAAACACTCTGTTTTATGCATTTCACATAAAACAAGTGGATTTTTGTTGAACAGTGTAATCTATCGGACACCCACTGGGCGACTTATATTTCTCTTTACCAGACCTTTTCTTAAATAAATTGATACACCGCCACCACAGCCATCATTCCTATCAGAACCAAAAAGTGTGTATGCTTTACATCTCGAAAAAACCAAGTTTTTGACACGCAGATTGCATCGCCTTGTGAATTTACAAAAATTTCTCTAAATTCATCTATTTTTGGCAGAAAATTTTGTGCATTTAGATGACAAACTTTGAGTCCTTGCCTTGAGTGTAGGCGGAGACATAGCACAATCTGGAAGTGTTGAGTTGGCTGGAATGTCATCCTAATTAAGCGTTGGGATGGAATTTCTTGATGCTTTCAACTTTTAATTTCACACGCTTAAGAAAGACGCTGTAGTCATTCCTTCGGTTTAACTCTGTCGGGTTGGACCGAAAAGACATTTCTGTAACCCAGTAGCCTTTTTAGAGCTCAAGTCGTCATTGTGGACATTAAAATCACCAGTAATAAAGATTTCAGTATGAGGACACAGAAGTATAATTCTTTGTATGCAGCGCATCAAACTCGTACAAAGTCGAGTTGTTGTCCAGTTTCGGGCTTCTGTAAAGAAAGAAGACCACATTGTTGTCGAGTTTGGTAAGCTATAACAACACCCACGTAAAAGGCAAGGCCGCAGTGAGAAAAGAATAATGGCACTAGCTCGGTATCAGATTGTCACAGATGTGACTTTTCTGAGAAGTGTGGGTGGGGATCTACCTGTGTTCCACAAAGTGCCAAAACAACTTACCTGTATTTACTTACAGACGTGGACGTACGCAGCGAAAGTATTACTTCTTAGCCCGCGTATATTTGTTGTGTCCACTATGAATTCCCAAGTCATTAAAGTAAGGCACATACGCCAAATTGTTAATCGAGTTCGGGTAGTCGAAAACGTACCAGACGACTTAAATTTCAGCGTTATATGCCCTTTCTATAAAAAATTTAAATCTAATGTTCCGCGGAATCTAAAAAGTCATATTCCTACTAAATGTGCCATATAAGATCCTGTCAGGCAAACTACGATGTTACTTTTAGTCGGAGAATGCACAATAGATGACCAAGTCAACCATTGCCCACTTATCAAATTTAATGGAGCCGACGGCAGAAGTTCTACAAGGCGGTGGTCGATTAAGAGATTCAGCTCTGCCACACAACTCGGAATAACGTGCACTATTAACGCAAGATATTTAGTCCGCGTTTATTTCAATTGTGTGTTGGAATAGATACTGCATAGGCCGAGTGTCAATACAAAAAGCCCTCTCTTCATCAAGTCGAGTGACCTGTTGAATCACCCGATACCCGATTACGGCAATTGAAGAAAAAGCCAAGACTTCAAGAGCTCAACTTCAAGATCAACAATTTGCCGATAAATAAAGAATAAAATTCGTGCAGATAGTGGACGCGACAATATTCTTAATCAGAAGGTGCTACAGGAAACTACCTACATCGGAGCAAAAATCGATTGCACGAAAAACATTTTAGTGGAGACCCTTCGAAGAGTAAATATATAAAGTCGCTGCTAAATCAATCCGGCTGGGCAGCTCTATTAAGAGCTTCTAATTCGATCGCCTATAGAACTATGACCCTGACAATCCTACTATATGGCACCGAGTGATGAATGACAAACAGGAAAGTAGAATGGGTACAAGGCAATTTCGAAAGTAAATTACTTTTTTGAATGTATAGTCCAATATGGTAGAAGCCGTAGAAAGAAAAATAGCCGATAACTACAAACTAACGAGCTGAGCCATTAAGTGGTCTAGTTTTATTTTCTGGACACATCACGCCAATAGGAAACATCGCAGCACCTAAGAGAATCCCAGTCTTCAAGTTCCCAATGGCCAGAAATTTCGAACTATTTGCCTTGCGAACTGGTAGCAACACACACACACCGTCGGATCGATTTTTCACTACTTCTTACTATGGCTAACGAGAACGACAGAAAATAATAAATTCCTTGGATTCAAAGCCAGAATAACTTATCGTTCATACTTACACTCCCCAACTTTGTTGTACAGCTCATCAATGTAAGTATCCAGATCCTGTTTGGCTTTGTCATCCATAGGCAGATCTGAAACCTTCTTCACCCACTCAGCCAGTGGACTTGTCGCAACTCCCTGACTATTTGTTCCGATCAAAGCCATCAGAGATTTAAACGCTTCCGGCGTAGTAAACTAAAAGGCAAATTTCATGAACTCAATTCGTACTACTCTCGTTTTTTTTTTTTTCTTTAACCGACTCACTATTGCAAACTCGGCATTACTAAACGCATTGCAGAACGCACCAAATAGTTGCTCCATTTGAGTTTCAAAATTCTCTCCTAGGAATTTGTGATAAATTTTCTGTTCAGAATTAACAGCTGTGCTTTGAAACGACTGTAGTGCTTCGAGGAACTGTTGCCTATTATTGCTCTGTTCATACATCGCCATTAGACGTACAATAAGCATTATTGTGCCGGTTTCTGGTGGATAGTGCATTTTTCTACAACAAAGAAGTGTTACAGATGGTGTTTTGTAATTCATAATATTGACTGTTCACTACTTACTTCCATATCTCTCTCAATGCGTTTATAGGATGTGTGTCATCACTACTAAAAGGACCCATGCATGATACCTTGTGATATTTCTTATACGCTTCCATACGACAATCCTCTGAACAATAACGTATCTTACACTTTGGACAGAAGGTAAATTGTGCTATCCAATTAGCTGTTGGGCAATGTTCGGGAAAGGGTACTACTAAAGCTGGATTATTGGATAGTCGGCGGACATTTTCCACTGTTGTTTCTAAAGGACGCATGCAGTGATCACAGGCCGCATAACCGTAAGCTGAATTCCATGCAAATTGACATGATACAAATGGTTCTTCCTCGAAAATTGTATCACCCAATTGGATAGCTCTTGTAGCCACCATTGAACGACCCTTTATTTATATGCGGAGGCAGAGTGCAATGAGATTTGGGTTGTAAAAAATATGTATATTATAGCGGCCACTTACTTTTCCCGGGAGGACTTTAATTTCGAACAAATTCATTTTTCAGGATTTTCGGCGCTAGAGCCTATTCACAGCACTGGAATCTTGTATCCAATTTGAAGAAATCCGAAGCACCTCCGTGCCTCGTGTTATAAACAAATGAAAAGATACCGGTGTCAAAGAGAACTGTCACATTTTTGACATATCTCAAAAAAGAGGAATTGCCATACAGGGTGATGATTCAAATGAAAAATTCTACAAAACAGATTTCAATTTCTTTGTTCGATGTCAATACTAGAGAAGGGCACTGGTGGACAGCAGAAATCGCCGGTGATTTAAAAAAACATGCAGTTTTAGATCACGTTAAAGTGCAAAATACTTACACTAGCAACTCTCAGCACAAAAGACCAAAGATAAAAGTTGTTATTTATAAACGTTGGTTGCTGTATGACACTGGCAAGTAATGAGTGACGTTAACTGTCCTTTGGGTAATGCTGCAACTATGACTACACAACAACTGTGCCTCTTATTATCCACTGAGAGCTTGTGTGGAACAACCAGAAAATAGCAGCGGAATACTCCGTTAGATATGATTAACCATTATAAGAAGGACGTACGTAACGAATAAAGGCAAATGAACCAAGGGTGGCGTTAGTTAGGTTCTTGATATTAGCTTCCTTAACGTATTTGGAACTAAGGTCAATAAAGGTTTTTCATGACTAAACCAAGGGGTTAAAGTAGAGATGCTACTGGATGAATTGCTAAATCCGTCTCCTTTTGCCTTTTGTTGAGAAAATGGTCACCTTCCAAATATACGGTTGCGGGGGGTTAGCTAACCTGCAATTGTGAAACAACCTATAGCTTCGGATAGGGGCGGATTTACTATTATGATCTTGCAAAACGAAAATAGAAAGTGACGTAACCGAACAACCAGGGAAAGCTAAAGACTGCTATGTAGTAGATATCACCACCAACCAGAAATTGAAGTGAGATGAGTGAGGATAAAAAACCGTGACATATCATATACATACTACTACAATCCAAAAGTAGAGTCTTTTTTGATTGGGGATTTGCCGGAGGCAAGAGGCTAAAGCAAGAACTTTCGGCAAGTGGGTAAACACATTGCAACAAACCACATCAAGACTAATTTCGCTAAAATCAGTCTGACAGATGCTCCTGCCATCGCCACCACAAAAGAAACGGGCGATGCTACTAAATAACATTTCTACAAGCTCCTCGGCAAGACCTACGAGCAATACACTTAATACGATGTTAAACTGTTTAATAGGATTTTAACGTCAAAATGTGACAAGTACGAGTAGTACAGTTGGACGAGAGTGACCAAGTTAATAATTTTGCGACCAACGCAATGGGCAGAGTATCTAAACTCCGGCTTTTATAGGGGCATGAGTTTGCTTAACATCGCTTATTAGTTCTTGTCTGCGTAGAATGTGAACCCATGAAAATATTTGGCAACGATCTGATAGACCTCCATGAGTGTGGTATTAAACTAGAGAAACCAAGAAATGTGCGTATCGAAATTCAACACCACTTTATCGATTTTAAGGCCTTATATGACAGTATCTATAGAGAGCCATGACAAGTTAAATCATTGTTAAACTCGTCAGAATGGCGACGAAGACTGCACGCTGTTCCGTATAGTTCCCAAGCATTTCCAACCATGTCAAAAAACGGCTCATGTATTGTTATCCTACTTTATGGAAGTCAGTTCTTCGCAAGCTAACACCAGAGACCTAATTTTGAAAAGATCTGTACACCTTGTGCAGGTTGAAATCATTGACAGCATTGGCAGAACGCAGCCAATGTTTCTGTGTCAAATGTTAAAGCAGAAGCGCCAAAAATGGGTTAAGCGATGAATGAGAGCAAAATAAATGATGTGGACGAAACTGAATGCAGTTTGCAAATTCCGTGATAATTGAAAAGTTTATTGGTTGGGGCCCAGATATAAGATTTTTTTGTAAAATGCGGACTAACTTTTTGGTTTGGTGAAATGTGATTTATGAAGGAAAAAGATAACGAAAAGTCCTTGCATTTCTTATCCATAAATAGGCAACATTCTGTAAGTCATCCTCTGGGTAAAAAATAAATGGACTACGACACTTTTCGTTTATCAAGATGGCGGCACACCCCATTTAGAGCTGCTTCGCATCTCAGGTCTAAAGAGCATCTTATGGTTGTGTGGAAACCCTGGGTACGTAAGAAACCAGTGGGTTTCATAACCTCAGCTACGCTACTGCTAACGGGCTATTCAGCCAGATCCTTTGTACTGAAGTTTCATTAAGGACCTGACACTCCAGATTGTTTGTTGCTTCTGGAGGCATTTCCCGCACCGTGCTAAAAACAAAACATTTCAGAGACAACCATCAGCCTCTGATACGAACGGGTACAATGTTGGCGACGCAACCAAACGTTGCAAGGACGAAGATTTTCAGCTTTGCACATGGAATGTTAGGACTTTTAATAATCCACGTGTTGCCTTACTTACTTACTTAGGTGGCGCTACAGTTGGGGATGATACTGAGCCTCAACTAACAGAACGTTCCTGGATTTTTAACGTAAACCACCTGTCATTTAAGACCTTATGTTTACGAGATGCCCATACATCCATAGGGAGCAAGGATCCGTCTTGCCATCGCTTATAATACTCGCTTATATATAATACCAAAGCAGAACTTTTGTTGGAGGCACAAGTTCCACCCTTGGTATGAGTCGAGGCCGACCTAAAACATCTTGCTGTTCTTAGGGTCACAGCACCCAGTACTTTATTTGCAACTCTACAATGGATCAAACCAAAAAGGAAACCCGTACCCGCGATTTGGGTTTAAACCACAGCCACCATGACGCTCCCACAAGGGGGCCTACCTCTAACAAGTCAGGCCCGGACCGAAATCCGGGGGGCTCCTGACTCTCATGGTACCGTGATTTAAGTCCGGTGGTCCAGCCGCCAACAAGACCTATGACCGGCAACTTGTAACTGGTCAAATCGTAGCAATAATTCAGAGGCTGTAATCTGAAGATGTTTACGATAAGACCAGTAATATGCTCTGCCCCCGCTTTTTATTAGACAACGTCATTGATGGGCGAAGCCTTGATAATTGGGCGGGGGCCCGCCTCAACTAACAATCCTCCCTAGTTAGCCCGATCTTTAGCTAACTGCCACCAGTTAAGCAGTCCAAATCGGTTGAGATCCCCGTCTACTTCTGCGCGCCACCTAAGGTGATGTTTTCTTTACCTCTTCTATACTGCGCTGTCCCACTGGGTTAGATTCGAAGACCCTGTGGGCCGGAGTGTTCACGGCGATTCGCTCTACATGTCCTAGCCATCTCACATGCCTCGGATAAGTTGTTACTGACTTTGACGAAGGAGCGAGCGTTTTATACCGTCGTTCAGCCCAGACGGTTGAGCTTGGCAAGGATGCCAAAACTAGACATGGCTCTACAGGGTGGTCCAGATATAAGTAAAATGTCTCAGGCGATATTCGCTTTGAGGGCTTAAATCGCTTCTGGGCTGCCCGCACAACATCGATCTTAAGATGGATTGTTTGAAGGGCTGTGTGGCAAGGCCCAGGAATTTCCAAGATGAACCTGTAAATTTGAATTACTGTCATCTGGTGGTGAATCGTTGGTGCAGCGGGTCAGCCAAGAATATCTGCTTGCCCTCTGTGTATACAACTTCGAGATCGTATGTCCACGAATTCGTTGAAGACGGGCTGGAGACGAGTGAAGCGGTTTTCGGAAAATCGTTTCCAGTGGTTTGTGGTCAGATTCGACGACCAATTTTTTTCCCCATACGTACTGGTGGAATTTTTCGCAACGGAATTTAATCGCCTCTTTTTCTAACTGAGAATATTTCTTTTGACAATTTGTGAGGGCTTTTGAGGCATACGCGATTGGTTGTTCCTTTTGCAGGAGAACTGCACCTAGCGCGGTTGAACTGGCATCAGCTTGTACTGTTTTGTGATTTTCGGCCGAAAAGACGCTTGAGGATTGGGGTAGAATACCCTTAGTAAGAACCGTGCCATTTTCGTCCACGACTGCAAAGGCCGTACAGTCTCTTGTTTTGGAACCGTCGGTTAAGATGATAGTCCAGTTTTCCGATTTAAATTTATAGGAAAGTTCTTTGAAAATGGCATTGTATATTTCGCTGATGGTTGAGTTTTTTGAGTAATCCTTAAGGTCTAGTAAAATGGATGAATCCGATAACAGCCATGGTGGGTATGTTGTTTCGTTGTGAACTTGCATTTCAAACGGGATGCCTAGGCTGAATGCGCATTGTCGAGCGTTGTGGTATTTTTGGTGTTTTCTTACGGGATACCGTTCTTATGGCATCTTTTAAGATTGCTGATTTTGATGGATATGTAAGTTTAAGTATGAGAAGTGACGTAAGATAGTCGAAACGTTCTTCAATTGATGGCAGACCTGCTTCTGTTAGCATGTTTTTCACCGGTGTCATTCTGAAAGCTCTAAGGCTGCACCTTACAGCTGCATGATATTGCGGTTTCAGTTTCAGGATTGTTGATTTGCTGCATTTACCGTAAATAACTAGCCCGTAGTCTATTTTCGACAGTATTATTGCTTTGATGACTCTGTTGTTTGTGTGGGAAGGATGTTTGTGTGGGAAGCACCGTTTTTGCAGGAAAAATACTTAATTATGTTAACTCTAGTAGCTAGGCTGTCTTTCAAATGTATACAATGTTCATTAAAATTAAATTTACTATCCTAGAATATTTAATTTGTTGACATTACAGATATTATTATTATTAACATTAATTGACAATAATTTTGTGCAGCTGGTTTTTCTGCAAATGTGCATTACTTTTGTTTTGTCAAAAGAAATTTTTGATCCAGAGGATTCACATCAAACCTTTATGTCTGATATTATTTTAACAAATGTGGCGTTGACCTTATTAAGTTCCCTACACTTTGAGAATATAATCAAGTCATCTGCATACAGAGTGTGTCGAATAGTTTTATATTTATTTATAATTTCACTTAGTTCATTAAAAGCGATTATGAAAATAATAACCGAGAGTGGGGATCCCTGAGGAATGCCATTCTCGGGCGTTATATGTGCTAGAATATATATTGTTTACTTTTAATCGAAACTTTCTGTTTGTTAGAAAAGATTTGATATAATTCAACATCTTGGAACCGATTTTCCATAGAACGAGTTTCTTGATTATAGTATGTATTCCAACTCTATCGAAAGCTTTTCAAAGTCAGTCGAAAGGATTGAAATATGATTTTTTGTGCATAAAGCGGAAGCTGTGAATTCGTCTGTGTCTGTGGTGCTACGACTTTGCTTGAAAGCGACCTGATTAATGTCGATAAAATTGTTTTGTTCTAAGTACCAAAGTAGTCTTTTAGCTATGATTTTTTCCATTACTTTTCCTATGCATGGCAGCAGTTATATTGGGCGGTACCCACTAATTACACAAGGTGATTTATTAGGTTTTGGAATTGGAACTACAATTGCGACTTTCCACATTTGTGGGATAACACCTGTATCAAAGACAGTGGGCCCCCGCCCAATTATCAAGGCTTCGCCCATTAATGACATTGTCTAATAAAAAGCGGGGGCAGATTATTCTATAACTGGTCTTATCGTAAACATCTTCAGATTACAGCCTCTGAGTGGTTGCTACGATTTGACCAGTTACAAGTTACCGGTCATAGGTCTTGTTGGCGGCTTGACCACCGGTAGTTCATACCAGGACTTAAACCACGGTACCATGGGAGTCAAGAGCCCCCCGGATTTCGGTCCGGGCCTGACTTGTTAGAGATAGGCCCCCTTGTGGGAGCGTCATGGTGGCTGTGGTTTAAACCCAAATCGCGGGTACGGGTTTCCTTTTTGGTTTAGCCCATTGTAGAGTTGCAAATGAAGTATTGGGTGCTGCGACCCTAAGAGCAGCAAGAGGTTTTAGGTCGGCCTCGACTCATACCAAGGGTGGAACTTTTGCCTTCAACACAGTTCCGAATTGGTATCAAAATTTTTGTGGCGAGCGATGGCAAGGCGTATCCTTGCTTCCTATGGGTGTATGGGCACCTCGTAAACATAAGGTCTTATGACAGGTGGTTTACGTTAAAAATCCAGGTACGTTCTGTATCAAAGACATGGTTAAATAGTGAGACTATGCGTGTTTTTAGTGCAGTTGGGGAGTTTTTCAGCATGGGATATGAAATACGATCGAAATCTGGCGTTTTACCTCTCATTGTAGAAAGGCAATTTTCCAGTTCTATAAGCTAGCTGAGGATGACGTATTATGAGACGAGGAAGGTTATTGTTAAGTAGGGAATGTTTTTTGGTTCAGGAAGTTGGAGGAGAAGTTGGAGTCCTTGGCATAATTTGACCAGGCTTGCGCAAAGTGCTCAGGAATTTCAGAAGGGCAGGTAAGCGTTTTTATTTCAGTTTTAATAACCTTTATTGAATTATGCGTGTAGTTGCCCGTAAGCGACTTTATGTCAGCCCAGAGTTTTTTGGATGATGCTTTTGGGTTAATAATAGCTGTAAATTTTTCGAAACAGTCTTTCTTAGCAAGCTTTGCCGTGCGACGAAACATTGCATTGGATTTACGGTAGGCAATCAGGTTAGTATCATTTGTGTGTTTTTTGAAGTCGTACCAGGCTTTCTGCTTAATTTGTCTTAGATTTTTAATTTCACTGTTCCACCATGGTACATACGTTTTTTTGAAAGCGCTACTTGTTTGAGGGATCGATAAGTTAGCTGCATGTCGGATTGATTTTGTTATCATAGCTGCTTCTCTATTTATGTTTTCTGATGGAATATATGATGTTAAGACGTCTATGATCGTAGTTTCGAATAAGGGCCAATTTGCCCTGTCTGTCTGAAACTTTGGAGAACCTTTCATAGTTTTGGGTTGCCTACCAAACTCCAGCTTTGTAATTAACGGGAAGTGATCGCTTCCGTGAAGGTCGGGGAGGACTGACCATTTAGCGTTTGGGAGCATCTGTGCAGAGATAAGGGATAAGTCGACTTGTGTAAATGTTTTATGGGTGGAGAAATGCGTGGGGCTACCATCGTTTAAAATAATGAGGTTAGATCTTTCTAAGAAGTCTTCTACAATTTTGCCTCTTGTATTAGTAGACTGAGAGCCCTATAGAGGACTCCAAGAATTGAAGTCTCCCGTAACTAGTACAGGGGTGTTAATGCCATACAGTACGTTTTCAATATCAGCAGCGCAAAATGTTTGATCTGGTGGGATATATATATATAATGATATCACTGTAAATGAACGTTGTAATGTGATTTCAACGGCAATTGCTGATATCTGTGCGGAATGGAACTATGAACTAGTAGTCCAGTTCCGTGTTTGGCTGATGTGTTAGCTGGAAGATTGTGGAAAAAAGGGGAATATTGCTTAGGTGAGTATGGCTTAGAATTTTTGTGGGGTAAGTGTGTTTCTTGTAAGGAAATTACGGAAGGTTTAAAGTCGTTTATTAATAACTGCAGTTCATGGTAGTTATTATAGTAACCATTCAGGTTCCATTGCAAAGCCCTAATGATCATAATAAAGACGGGGGTCTTAGTAGCAATATATTTTCTTATGTTGGACAAAAAGCTGAACTGTAGGAGATGATAAAAGTAATTTTGTGCCTCCATCGGCAGTTTGACTGTCCGCGCCACATTTCACCAGCAAAGCATTGTGAGATCGGAATGATCTTCCGATTCACCAAAGGCTTCGCTGAAACGGGAAACGCAGTGGGAGTTGTCTGCCGCTGATGAGGGCTAAAGTCAACCGATTATTATTGCTACTAGTTGCTTGCGTCGTCCAATTCGGGCGATTGCAGGTAATATTGTTTTGAGTTAATAAGGGATTGGGTTACGGCTGATATGGGTGAGAGGTGTGAAATTGAGTGCGTGGTAATATTTCTAATTGGTGAGTTTACAAATGAGTCTGTTATGTTGATACTGTGGGGGAATGATGAGGGGATTGGAATGGGTTGAGTGACGGATGAGTTTGAATCGGTTTTAATGGGTTGAGTGTCTAACGACTTACCGTTTACCGGTTTTTTAGTGGTGATGGAACTTGGATTTACTGTAGGCGAGGTTTTGGTGTTGTCGTTTGTTACGTGGTTGGAAATTTTATTGTGAGTGGTTGGTGTTTTATGAGTTGGTGTGTTGGTGTGATTTGAATTGGGGTATGAAGTATTGTCTGCAGTTGTGTGTTTTTTATCGCTAGGTTTAGGGAGATCTGGTACAGTTTCTTTTAATTGTTCTGTAGTGGTGGGAGTGGTGATTGTATTGGTTTCGGTAAGTGTATTATTTGTTGATTGAGTTTGCGTTGCCTTTTTTGCGACAGCAGAATATGAAAGAGAAGAAGAGACCATTGGGTTCTGCTCTTTGAAAATTTTTTTTGCTTCTGCCATGCTGCATTTATTTATGGTTTTTATTTTTAACGTTGTGTGTTCTTGAAAACAGTTTGCGCAATAGACACGTGAGCATTTGTTGGGGGCATGGGGAGGAAGGAGGAAGGTTTCGCAAGATGTATTGCCATTGCATCTTTTGATGGTATGGCCCAGCAATTGGCAGTTTCGACAACGCATCGGATTAGGGAAGAATTCTTCAACTTTGACGTTGTACCATCCAATATTCACACTGCTTGGGGGTCTGAAGAGGTCAAATGAGAAGAGTATGAGACCCGTGGGGCGTTGAGTTCCGTCAATGGATTTTTTGAATTTAAAGACATCCGTGACGCCTTGTGACCTCATTTCATCAACTATTTCTTTTTCGGGGACGTTGATGAGGCAGGGTGCATATACAGTGCCTTTGGATGAGTTAAGTGTCGTATGAAGTGTTGTTTTAATTGGGCATAGGTTCGGGAGAGAGTTTTTTGATAGAAAGAGGTTGGCTATATTTTGGGATTTAGCCAAAATTAAGAGGTTACCATCTCTCATTTGTGTTTCTGAATCGTAGGCTGTACTTATGCTGTCAATTGTTTTTTTAAGTATAAATACACTGAAAGAGGAAAGTGGTTTTCCTTCATTAGTTGACGAAATTACTAAGAATTTGGGGTTACTTGGGGTTGAGAGGCATATGTCGCTTAGTTCTATAGAAGTGGAAGGTTTTTTCCTTTTTTTGTGTTTGGGTTTGTTTAGCTGGTCAGCATCAAGCCCGCGAATCGATTTCCCAAGGGGACACTTGGACCAGGGGCCATTGTTTACCGTTAAACTTTCTTTCACTATTTGCACTTTTCTTTTCACACATAAAGGGATAAAGAAGGCGAAAAAGAGTGAGGTATGTAGATATGGAAATATCGGGAGAAATTCACCAACGAGAAGAGCGGCGGAATACAATTGGGAACACACGATGCTGCCGGCGTGAAGGTTAGTCGGTGACTGACGGCGCAAAATATTTTTATTAACGAATGTAGGATCTATGCATATTCTAATTTTGTTGTTTTTTTTCGAACCACAATCATGGGCGACACGGATTGAGTAGATTCCCTCATAGGCTCGATAACATCCAGTTCAACCATTCTGTCGAGTTCTTTGTTGACGTCGTCACGAATTTTATGTGGAATTCGTCTTGGAGGTGTTATTACGAATGAAGGGTTCTTAACTAAATCGAGATTGTACTCGTAGGCTTTGAGACAACCTAGGCCTTCAAATATGATGTCATCTATTTTTACCTGGTTAACTCTGGTGACGAGTCCAAGTTTTTTGCAAGCATTGGCTCCGAGAATTGGTTTTATGTCTTTGGCTGCTACCTTAAATAACATTTTGCACCAACGCCATGCAAATCGAGCATGGTATTAGTGCTTCGCCAAGTATGTACTTGCATTCGATGATTACTGAACGAGACGAGGTGATTTACTCTACTAGGTTTTAGGTTAGAATCGGTGGATTCGATGACAACGTTTTGGCAGTATGTTTCACTGGGCACCTGTGTCTAGTTTTATCTTGTAAGACTTACCCTCAATGACGAGTTTTTCGGTGAAGTTGTGATTTTGTAGGTTGGTGCATTCGGATACTGCACCAATAAAAAGTGAATTGTCATCGTCATCGTCGGTTTCTTCACAAACATTGATTTGCTTGGTCGATGTGTAACTACTTTTGTGGTTATTCTTGCCAGTTTTACTTTTGCACAATTTTTCGAAGTGGTTTTTCTTGTAACGATAGTCAAATCTTTTAGTTTTGTGGGTGTTACCGTTTTTAACAAAATTTACTGTCTTATCACCTTCATTGATGATTTGGGCTGATTGCTTTTGAGTCATTTCTGTAGCCTGACAGAGTTGAATTGCCTTTTCTAAGTCGATGTCTTGGGACAACAGTTTGGTGCGTAGGTCATTGATATGGATTGCGAGTATGAGTTAGTCTCTAAGAAGGCTGTCGGCTTCAAAGGCACAGTTTTGCGCTTGTAATCGCAGTCTTGACACTAGTTCGTCAATGGTTTCACCATCCTTTTGAGCTATTTTATTGAATTTGTACCTCTCAAATGTGGTGTTAATTTTTGGAGTGAAATATTGCTGAAAAAGATTCTTTATCTCGTCAAGTTTCCTATTCGGGTTCGTTGGCTGTGTGTTGTATATTTGGAGTGCAGAATATTCGATTGCGGACATGAACGTTGCTACTTGAACTTTTTGAGGTTTGGTGTCCATACCTGTAGCTAATTCAAAAAATTCATATTGCTGCTTCCATAACTTCCACTCGTTAGCCATATCCTTACCGTGTTCGATGACGATTGGTTTGGGTGGTTGCAGAAATTGGCAGGGATTGTCTGCCACTGCCGCAGTGGGAGTGTCGTTCGGCATTTCACTGATGTAATTGGAATAATGCGTGCTATTTTTTTGAAAAACTAATTTGGTTTCGGCACCATGTAAACAATAGTCAGTACTTTGCTATTAATTTTATTATAATTATGTATTTATTCAGTTATTACAGATAGTAAGTAGTAATTGGTAAGAATGAGCATGAGTCAAGTTGTGGCGAAGGTTGGTAATAATATTGAATAGTGTTTCCTAATCTGACAAGTAAGTGTTGTGACCTATGACGGCGTAGGTCAGTATAATGCTACTGGGTGGGCATGCCCTAGCCATTTTAGCCTGCATGCTTTACCAGAAACCACCACTGAAAGGGTAAGACAAGCACCTCGCTACGAACTCTTGATTGTTGCGCTTCTGGCCCAATCCAAGTTATAGGACACTCATCAGTTTCCGGATCAATTGCAACGCAGGCCTCTTAGGTGTAAAATAAGGTAATCGAAGAGCTTACAACAAGAACAAGCCTGTCAGAAATTAAGTAAAAAAAAGAGAAAGAATTCCAAAGAAATAAAAACCACTCTCAAATAATTTAACATTTTCTTTTTTTTATTTTTTCATAAATTTCATTAATATTTGATTTGTTTTTCATTATGTCTAGTATTTTTTTGTTTATTTTATTTTCTGTCAGTAATATCACCTAACTTTAGGAAAGAGAAAATGTAATATATATATATCGTATATATGTACACATATACATATGTATTATACTCGTACTCCTTTTCATTTTTGTTTATTGTTGTTTGTTTATAATAAAATATTTAATTCTACATTCTAAAACCTAATTAATAAATTGTCCATCCTTCCACTCTTGTTTTTAATATAATTATTTATATTTTTGTTGGTTGTTTTCCTCTTAGTATGGTGTCCTTATTTCGTTTACATTTAAACATTTTTACCATTTGTTTGTTTAATCATGTTTCAGTTAATTAAATTTCTATTTCGTTTACTACTTATATTGTATATTTATAATTCTTTTGTTTTTTTTTTTTTTTTTATAATCAACTTTAGCAATTTGCAAGTATAGAAGGATAAAGTATCTTTTTCTTTCTCTTTTGTTTGTTTTTCTCTTTTTTTTTTTTAAATATTATTTTTAACCTTCTGTCTTACTAAAAGGTATTAAAAATAAAATAAAATAAAATAAAACAAAACAAAAATGAAAGTAAATCAAACTAAAAACATTCAACAAAACAAAATTACAACAATTAGTTTTAAATTAGAAAACAAAAACAAAAAAAAAATAGAAAATAAAACAAAAGAACAAGTAAATGAATTCAAAAACAGAAATAAAGAGGGGGGAAATTATTAAAATTTAATATCACTCCATTAGAATATAATTACAGTTAAGCTTACTATTAATCTTTCCTTTTCGAAAAGTTTTCTTTTTTTCCTTTTACTTAGTTTATTTAATTTTTTTATTGTGTATATATGTTTAGAAAAAATAATCTAAGCGGTAGCTTTATTTTTATTTTTTGTATTTATTTGCTTAAGAATTATTAATTTGTTGGTATTTATAAATTGGTTTATTTATTGTAATTTTGTTTAAGCTTTTGTTGTAGTTTTACTATTTGTATTTCTTTTTTTTTATATAAAAATTGCAATATTGCCTTTTGTATATAAGATGATTTTATTCTAGTTTTTCCTTTATTTTTTATTTTTTTGTTTTAAGTGAGAACCGTAAAAGTTTTTTTTGGATTATATATATCATATTTGTTTTGGGAAAAAATTCTGTAGATGTGAAGGTTTTTGTTTTTTGTAAAGCATATACAGATACGATGGGATATTGAAGAGCATATTATGTTTTTTGTATTTTTCTTTTTTAATTCTCTTGCAGCAGCTATTTAACTATTTCTAAGTTTTGGTTTTGGTTTGATATAAGTCCCAAGTCATGCGTAGCTGTATTAAGTTGGCTTTCAGTTAAACTGCGCAAGCATACTGTGCTGTATAAATGAACAAGATTTCATTGTAATTGTAAAAATTTCAAATCGATTGACTCTGGAAAAGATTCTTAAAAAAAATACTTAAGTCTGCAGACCAGACCTAAAACAACCACAACACTGACTTAGGTTAAAAAAAAAAATGTTTATCATGAAAAGACTTGTGAAAAATGTATGCACGATAATAGTAATAAATTGTATCCCATCTGACTGGTAATCTGGCAAATGTTAGCAAATATTTCTCTACCGCAAGAAGGCAAGAGTTTGTCGCTTTAAACGACTGGTTTATGGTTTCAAATCACTCCTAGGATGTCAAAGCATATCCTATGAAAAGCGATGGAACAAATTTCTTCTAAAAATTAGAATTCAATATTTTCTGATGTGAAAAGTGATCACGTTCATTCGTTTCTGTCATTTCCCCGCGGACAATATGAAACATCATGTTTTGGTCTCAAATATTAAGTTCTATGACCCTTGAATATTAGACATTTCAAAACCTTTCATTGACATTCCCTTCCATTTAACATTTACTTTCTAATAGACACAAATATAAATAATTTTCAATTTAAAAATCAAAAAAAAAAATAATCACTCTCTTATACTGTTGACGAAAAAATCACATTTTTAAGTATCATCATCGTTGTACACGTTACAAAAATTTAATTCTGTCAAAAAGTAAATGTCAAACAGTGACACCTTAGAATGACAGTTGAATAAATTGTATATAAAAAAAACCAATTTTATTTTGAAAAGTAAAAGCCAGTGGGATATAAATTGTATGTGTATGCAATTATAAGAAAACATTTTTCATTATTCACATTTGATAAAAAAAAAATATACAATATATATATAACTTACTATACATTATAGAGGTTACAATTTTGACAATTAAACTTTTCTTCTATAGTAGATTTTGAATAACATACGTAATTAAAAAAAAAATAAAAATAAAAAGACTAATAAAAATCCACTCTTTTACTCGCTGACAAGAGCCACTTCTCGGGCGGTAGGTACTGCATTATTTAGCGTCGCTTGATTAAGACTTGCCGTGTCTGCATCACCGGACAATGATTCCGATGATAATCGGCTGGTATCCTTCTTAATAATCACATCATCATTATCAACTAATTCATCTTCGATTAGACGTGGTGGTGATTTCTTTTGATTTTTGGAATTCTCACTAGATGTGTCTTCTTTTTCTTCTTCTTCTTCTTCTTCGTTGGTTTCATCATCATCTTCAGCATTATCACCACTGCCATTGGTTGTATTTGCTGTGTCGTTATTGTTGTTATTAACGGTATCTTCAGTTTTATTATCTAGTACTTCCTCTTCGACAATATCTTCAATGATCGATCGACTACCTGAACCAGAATGTGATCTTTCGACGGTAATTTCATCATCGGATTTTGTTTGTAAACCTGGATCGGAAGCACGTAGTGATTGTTCAGATCCACCAACTCCTTCACCACTAGGACGTAGTACTAGATAAAGTAGAATGTCGGATAGAGAGATGATACCAATTACTTTTTGATTTTCATCAGTAACAACTAAACGATGCACTTCAGCGCGTACAATACGCTCCATAACAGTGTAGAGCGTTTCGTCGAGGTTACATTTTTGAACACCTTCAAACCATTCGTTACGGTGTTCGTTTGCTTTACGCAGGGATACATCTAAGTCGTTGTAGGTTTTCTCAGCCGCAAGATTCTAAACAAGAGAGAAACAAATGTCATTTGTGAGTAAAGGTAAACAGTATAAGTTTGAAGAAAAGTAGAACGAAAGTTATAAAAAGGAAAATACAGAGTAGAACTTGGTGTGTTTTAAAACGAAAAGAAAATTGGGCACGACGAAATCCATATCGAAATTTTATGAGAAGTTTAAATTTAAGCTCCACCAACTACATCTCCTTAATCACCAATTATAAGTTCTATCAAGTTGTGGTGTCTGCTCATGGATCGTACCGGAACAATTCTTGAATTTTTGGCATGACTGCTTTTGAAACAGGACTAACTATAAACTTAGAGGTTGCAGAACAAGCGATCTGTGGAATTTATAAAAAGCTGATCACTTTCATTAGCAACATGGAAGATGCTTTGATATACTTGTCTGCATTAAATTCATGAAGATGCGATTGCTAATATCGGTGCATCCGGGTACTAATTTTAGAATAATTTTCGGCGGCTTCTTGGCAGTTGAAGCAAAGCATCGATGAAAAGTTTATCCAAGAGATGTTATGCTAAGAAATGTCCTCTTACAGTGAACCCTTAAAGAGTACGTAGAGCGGCATCATGCAAGAACATCATCTTTCATCAGCAGATTTTTTTTTTTTGTGCTATTGTATTTAGCGTATAACTTGAACAAATGTGACGTGATTATTCGCATATATGGTATTTCAGTATGATATCAATTTATTATACTCATGAATGAAAAAATCCCGGGTAAACTCACAAGAGACACCTTAAAGAGAACTTACAAGAATCGGGTAAAAAGCGTACTAAAACTCAGAAAAGAAAGAGTAACCCGATTGCATTCTTCTGTGATAAAAAAAAACTTTCAGAAAACCAGTCCATGATGATTTTTGAACTAAAACCTATGCTGTGCAACCAACACAGCATCCACGAGAAAAAAAGAAAATGAATCACTAAAGGCACATTCGGAGCAAGATTTGAATCTCTATCGATGGGAGCACGAAAACAATAAAACAGGCTAATGTAGGAAGAGCGTGTCACAATAAAGCCGGCATTACCTCTACTGAAACAAATACGGGAGCCTTCAGCCTTCTGCAATGACAAAAATCGATATTGAACCAATCGCTTTTGTAGAAACTATACAGCAGGCTTGCTTTAGTTGAAGTTGAAAACCTTGAACAGGCTAACTGAGTTGCATGAAAATATGCTCTTTGTATTCACCTTCTCTATAATACGCAATATGTTTATCAGCGTGGAATGTTTTGGGAAATTGCATTTTGCAATATTGTTGAAGAAGTTGGATATGCGCTCGGTCAGAACGGGAACCCGTTGAGCATTTTAATGGATAAAAGAATCGCTGAGAAACCGGACCAGCGAAAGACATTTGGATTGGTGTGAATGTGTCATAACAAGAGTAATCGTAAATAGAGCTCAAACTCTTTGCTCACAAGCCTTAAAAAACTAAATGAATAGAACCAGAAAGTGGTCAAGTCCAACGCATCACGATTACATTATCAAATGAAGCCAAAAATCTACAATGGATAGCAAACTACTCCAGTCAAAAAAGTTGAATCGTAGACTTTTAAAGTGCATTCCGTCTTCTGGAAGTACAAAAGTTCTGTTGGTTATATGTGCTTTAGGTTCCACTTGCGACGATTTTTCAATGTCGAGAATATCCTATGACCTTTATACGAGTATTATGTGAAAATGCCTTCTGAAGCAATGACACTATCACTCCGGTTGCGAAGTAACTGCAACGTTTCTTAGGTTTAGACATGATTTTAGCTAGACACAACGACACAGAGCTTATGTCTTCGTAAGTACTCATCTTCGAAAAATATTGCGTATAGGTCTGAAGAGTAGACTGAAAAGTAGCACCGCATGTGTTTGCAACGATAGTCACGAAGTATTTAAGGCATTGTTTAACCCTGATAACTTGATCACTTCCAAAATAAGGCAACTTAAGGCTTTTTAAAACTGATCGGTAGATTTAATTCATATTGCCTTATCTGGATCTTAGGCAATATTGAATCCCTGGTTTTCAGGACAACTATCCCGCATTTGTCAGAAGTGCACGGCTTTCCTTCTGTCTCCCACGAGAGGGCCTCGATCAATTATACAGGCTCCGACCAGCAATAGCTGGTCTTATGTAAACTCATCACCCTATCGGAAGATGCTATAATTTTTGCAAATGGCGGCAAATGTCAATTCTACTTTCACATTTATGAGGTAAACAGATACAAAATACACGTCAACAAGACATGAATCGTTATGCTCCTAAAGAACGCGGAATAATTGTTACGATCTTTTTTGCAGAATAATTCGTCGGTGGTGTTGGCGCAGTGTGAATTTCGGCGCAGATTTCCCGGTCATCCGACACCAACTGGGAAAACACTACGATGTTTAGACGCTCGTCTAGAAGAGTATGGGACAACACGACATGCTGCAAGGTCCGACCGGCCGCGAAGCTGCCGTTCTGCTGAGGATATCGCCGCTGTGGTTGAAGCTGAAAACGCCACGGGCCAAACGATTACTGTGCACGGCGAGCGCTACAGAGCCATGCTCAACGGATGCTCAATTGGATGAATTGGTACTGGAGAACATGTGGTTCCAACACGATGCAACAGCTGCCCATACTGCACGAGCCACAACCGAAATTCTAAGGGCTGACTTTTGGGGTCACTTAATCTCTGGTTTTGGAGATTTGCATTGGCAGGGAAGATCGCCTGATTTAGCCGGTCAGGACTTCTTTTTGTGGAGTTTTCTGAAATCACGAGTATATATCAACAAACCTCAGATGCTCGAAGCTGTCAAAGAGAATATCCGTCAAGAATGCGAGGACCTATTGCCGGAAGTTCTGAGTGGTGGAAAATGACACAAATCGTGGCCGAACGTTCATCTATCCTGGCGGCGGCCACTTAGGCTATATCATTTTCTCGGCTTAATGGAAAAAAATTTAAGACATCAAATAAACATAATCCAAAAGCAGAACCAACGTATTTCATTTGTCTGAAGGTGGTTTAAACCTAAAGGAAGGTTTTCCGACTTTCGTCGGAAATTGGTGAAGGTTTTAGGTAGGCTTTACCCATCCGTTTCCACAGGATGATCAAACGATCGAAAATGGGGATGGATAGCCATTGGTATTTTTTGAAGAATCTAAGCGAGTTAGGCTTTAGTGACACAGACTCTGCTTCCCTGTGGTGCAAAGCAATCTTTTGACACTGAATATGCATCAAGATAATACTATAGACGTAAAATCGCCCCGAAAGAAAAGTACACAAAAAAGGTACAACCAAACCAAGTACAACCAAAAACCGGCAGATGAGATGGCAGAAAGCTTAAACAAAATATGTAAAATTTATAAAAAAAAAGAAGGATATGTAGTTCACCTACAGCAACCAGACAGACTTAAATCTGCTTAACATTACTCCAAGGCTTTAACATTGAAGCGTTTATAGCTGAACCCAAAAGACGTTAGCAATGTCGACCAAATTTTAAAGTTAAAATTAGTCCTAAAGAGGAGTCCAAAGTCCCAGATCGACACTCTTAACTTCAAATCGTTTCTAATGTCAACTACTATGACGTGATCAGTAATACAAAGTGCGTTGCAAAGTAAACAGGACTTTTTAAAAATAGTTATTTCGTGTTAAGCCATCTTTTGGCAATTACATGCATCGGAAAGGTAGACCCTTTACTGAAGACGGAGTTATCAAAGCACTTTCCAATAAGAGGTTTCATTTTGATAAACCAAGAAAATAAAATAAGATTTGACTTTTATTTTAATCAAAAGAAGAAGGCTTGCCATTAGTGAAAAATATCAGTCAAATGATGTTCGCGACCTTTCTTGCACAACCAGGTTCTTTCGATAAAATTTTTTAATAAATTTGTCATGCATTCGTGAATGTATTTCATCGATAAAGGCTCGGATGTTGGCTGTGAGAGCTTGAGTTGATGGGGGCATTGGCATAAATATTCTCCTTCTTATGCCTCCAAAGATCTGTTAAATCACACGATTTCGGCGGACAAATTTTTTCCACCGAGAAATCATTTGGCCAGGAAACTTCTCTCACAACAAGGCTATGGTTTCGTCACTATATCTATATCTCTACGTTTAAGTTTCATTAAATATGGTTCGATAGTGCCACCCATTCACGGTTACAATCAAACCCCTTAATTTTCGAAGAAATAAGGTTCAATGATGCCTCCGGCCCAAGAACTGCACCAAACAGTAAACAAAGAGAAAAGATAAAGAGGCTTCTTAACAATTATTCTTGGATTTTCTAATCATCAAATTCAGCAAGTCTGCTTATTAAAAAAGCCTGGAAGATGAAAATGTGCCATTGGTTAAATTATTGATAAATTTTCATATAATTCCAACACCCAATTGGCAAAATTACGGTGCTGCTGATGGTCTTTATGTTACTTGTGATATTTCCAACTACAAAAGCAATATTTGCAGTTGTTTCGGTTCTTCGCATTCCTAACTTGCCCCAAAGGTTCTATTTTCTGAGTCAATATTTTTCACTTTTTGAACGGTTTCAGCAATATTTTCACTTGTAGCAAATTTTAACACAATTTCAATGCATTGTGGAAGGATGTAGCCCATTTTTATTAATGGCCATCGACCTCCTGAAGATCGTCGTTTTAAAAATACAATGTCAACCCCTGCTAACCAGCGAGAAAATGTGGAATACCAAGAAAAAGGACAACCCTCGCCCTATACTTACAATCACATCAAATTTCGCATAGATGTCAACCAATCGTCCTTCGGCATCCACTAATGGCAACGCTGATACTCTCCTCTCGACGAATTTCTTTAAGGCCATTATTATACTAGTATTTTCATCAGCAGTCTCAATATTATCATATGTGCCAATCTTCAGATCTCTCAATTTCTTTTGCATATATGATGGCTTTGGTAGTTCATTAATCTAAAAATAAAAGACAATTAGCTAGCACTCATTCCATTGATTTTCTGATTTCGAAGGACAAACTTCATCGGTTACACACTTACATATAAAAACAGGAACCTAAGGATTCTTTTATGTGTCAATATGTACAAAACATTTCCTGTCATTTGATCAATAACTGGTAGTCGATGAATTCGGTTATGTATAAGAATTTTAATCGCATCATATAGTGATGCATCAGGTCCGGTACTAACTAAAGGCATTACTTGGTTGTGGAGAACACCTAGACCAAGAGAAATCAAACCAAAAACATATTGTTAGTGAAGAAACTTTATTTTTTTGTTTTGTAATTTAACTCTTTAACTTACTTCTCCATGTATCTAACTTGTGCTCCTCTAATTGATCCATCGAAGAATTCGGTGACGTATAATACATTTGTAGGATTTTGATGAAATCCGTAATGGTTAACATTCCGACAAATTGTTGTTTCTGTGAATCCCATAGTGGTGCTGCTCTAACACCGTTATAAACAAGAGCATAGAATGCTTTTTTCACCAATAATTGTGTGTCGAAGACAACCAATTTAGCTGAGGTCGGTATTAAATCATAGCACTTATGGAAACGGAAAAATTTCACAAATATTTGTGATTCATCTTCTTCTGTAAATTGGAAAAGAAAAATTTCGAATATTAAAGATGTGTTTACATACAATTGTTGTTAAAATAAATCTAAGACAAAAAAAACAGCTAAGAACTACGAGAAATACACCTTCCTTATAAGGTGTCTCCGATATAACCACCCGAAAACAGCTGCAAATTGTGCTAACGAAAAAGTTTATAATTTTCAAAAGAATCATAATACTCGAAATGTTGGAGGGAAGGAGAACAAAATCAAAATGAGGCTTGTCAGATTTTTGGCAATGATCTCTAGGACTACATCATAGGAAAAGCTAGATCGCTAGGAATTAGTTGGAAGGTAAAATCATCGGTTTAAAATTCGAGGCCATTCAAATAGTGTTATTCAGCGATGTTGGTAGAGACTCTTTTTAACCAGTGGATGGTTCCTTTTATGATAAATGGTTGTCGTAGGGCCGTCAGATTAAGCTCGGCAGGAGAGAGATTGAAACTAAGTAAGTACGTAGGTTTACAAAAGGTATGTTCAGGGGTTTGTTCGTATTGAATGCCTAAATGAATTTTCTGCTTTTGAATTTCTTTAATGATTTTTTCGCCACATATGCAGTCCAGTGTTTCGTAAGGCTTCTATCGAAATATGATTTGAGTAGTCAACCTCTGAAAGTTTTGAGGTTAGAGGTGTAACACAGCACCTGATGACATAGATTTGATACATTTCTGATTTGATGCTTCAGCTTTCGCTTTTACGTTCTATTTGACTCACAAAAAGACACTCTATTGGAGATTTTAACCAACGAGCTTGATTTACAAGAGATTAAGGGATCAAGTCCATAAAGTAGGCTACAGTGTAAAGTTTTTATCGCACCTTCTATGCTCTTTACTCGATCCCTTACAAAAATCTTTCTAATCAATGCCATCCACGTAAACGGCCATCTAAATTCTGAACCAAAGCAGTGCACTAACCTATTTCCTCTGCTGACAATAGGTACACATAGGCAGACCTCTGATTCCAGAGTTCGCTGTTTTCTTTTTTGGCTGTGTGCAAAAAGAAGGCATCACGAAAAATGACTAGTGGCAAAAAGCCAGATTTTCCAACTGCCAGATTTTCATGAATTACGACCGTAAGTCGATTTGCGTATGGGAAAATGTCATGGTGCCAACAAAAAAAACATTTCGTTACTTTCAAAAGCGTTACTTTCGTTACTTTCTAAAATTTTGAACGAAAATGGACTGATTTGGTTCAAAATTCTTCGTGATTTCATGAATGCGCATATGTTTTTGATTTAGCATTTCATTGTTGGACATTAGAATCAAAGCCAGAAACGGAGGTCAAGTCCAGAACCAGAAGCAGAGCCAGAATAAAATTAAAAGTAAGACATAGAGCCAAAGTTACGAGCCAAAACAGAACCAGAAGCAGAGTCAAAACCAAATCAAAAGCCTTTTTTTTTTTAAAGAACAAGTGGGTATGCCTCAGCATGTGTTAAGTTTTTTTGGAAAATGGGATAGAGAGAGAAAGAAAGATGTTTGGGCTCAGTGGTTATTTCGCATTTTTGGATGGGTGGCATCCAACGTTTAATGGGGAGACTAACTTCTTAGTGGAAGTTGGCTTGATGTTGATTTCTAGTCAACTACTCATGTTACTTGATTTTCGTAAACTGAAAAACCGATATGTCCGAACCTTCCGATTTGGAAGCCAGTCCACTACCACTTGAGCCACGGCCACCATGCTAGAGCAAAAGCTAGAGCCAAACCTAAAGCCAGAGCAAAAGCCAAAGCCAGAGGCAGGGCCGAAGCCAGAGGTAGACCTAGAACCAGAGCCTGAGCCAGAATGAAAGTTAAGGGTCAAGTCAGATTCAGAGTCAGAGTCGAGGGATAGCCAGACCTAGAGGCAGAGCACAAGCTAGACCACAAGCTAGAGCCAGAGCAAAATCAAGAGCTATGTAGAGTCAGAGTGAGAGCAAAAGTCAGAGCCAGAGCCAGAGCCAGAGCCAGAGCCAGAGCCAGATACAGAGCCAGAGGTCAAAGTTAGAATCAGAGTCAGAGTCAGAGTCAGACTCAGAGTCGGTGTCATAGTCAAAATCAAAGTCAGTTTCAGAGTTAAAGTCAAGGTCTGAGAAAAAATCAGATTCAGAATGAGAGTCAAAGTCAAAGTTAAAAGCAAACCCAACAGTGCTAAAAGGTCAGTTCTAATGGGCCTAAATGGTTTGCGTATCTAATCGTTAAGGTACCCAATATTGCTAAGGCAAATAATTAAAGTAGACTCAGATAAGTTCAAACCCTTTACTTGAGAGTGTCCATACTTAGACAACACGCGAACGATTTTTCAGAACATGTGTAAAGGCATGCGACAGAAAAACACCAAGACTGATGGTATTTTAAATAGATCCTTACAGCTAAATTGCTCAAAACGTGTTTTTACGAGGGGCGTTGGTAATGTCAACGCCCAGTACTACTTGGGCTAGTAAGACAAGCGTAAGCGTTCGACATTGCCGTGGTAATTGTAAAATTGTAAGTAAGATTGTAAAAAAAATTGCACTGCAACGAGATAATCAGTTTAGTCTTTCGTATGCGAAGTCAAATCGGACTACTGCTTCACCGCCCTCAGGGTAGGCAGTGTATTCCGAGCTGTATCTAACATCATATCCTCAATTTCACTCTTCGACTTACCAAATAAAAAAATAGTAAATTAAAAAGGAAATAAATCCGAGACGGACGCATACGTTGCTGTTTTAGAGAAAATCTCCACAGCGCAACAAACCCCAACTGACCATTACCAGACCATGGATTTTTAACTGGCCACAACACAAGATATTGAGTAGGCTTAGTTGTAATATCGAATTTGTGACGTAATGCCTTATTGGGATGCCGCTTGGACTAAATCGGCATGCTAGGGAAAGCAGATGGTCTTAACCAGTGAAAAAGCAAATGGCGCTAACAACTGGAAAATGGCATTTATTGTCTCATGCAGGATTCTTATCTTCTTACGCAAAAAAATGAATCGGATTCAGAGCTAAATTTAAAACCACAACAAGAACAACAAATGGAGCTTAAGTGATAATTACGACGGTATGGCGACCCAACATATGGCTGTCAGGCTACTCGAATTTGCAAAGCACTGGAATGTGATTACAAAGTAAATGTGTTCATCTGTACAAATACTTTTACAGAAACAGAAATGTCAAGACACAGCTCGGCTTTTGGACCTTGTCCCGCGAAAGAAGTTTTGACTGCTCTATGGGCCCTGGAGGCAAACATTTCTTCTGATTTTTAGAAAGATATATTCTAGACGGAGTGGTGTTCTTACTTAAAAACGATAGCATCCATATGCACTTTCCTTTACTTATAATGAACAAATCAAGAATCCGAGGTGTGTATCAAAGGGAACTATTGCAGCTGGAAAAAATTATCTGCAAAAGATACTCTCCTAATTTTAAGCCTTCTAAGCTCACGAACTTTATCAGATCTCTGAATTTCATTTTGGGCAATTTATCAATTATCAGTTCCATACTGATAATTGTACGTCTACATTATAAGCGAAAGAATAAAATTAAAACGCCTTTATAACGAAAGTCGAAAAAGGTGACTACCTAAGGGCTTTAGACCTATTAATTTGATTCGAGCGAGCTCCACAAGCGCAAAACTGCTTTGCGAATGTCTGCCAACGCGGAATATCCTGCGAGAGTGCGATTCAAAATGGGCAGAATTGAAAGGGCCCTCGACATGAAAGAATACGCGCTGGGCATTTACATCGACATTGAGGGTGCCTTCGACAACGCAGACAACCGTGAAAGTGTAGAAGCTTGGTGCACTAGAAATGCGTTTTCAGTCAGTCTTCTCAAAACTGAGTACAGAGAGCAATATCGAGAAGGTCGAAGCTAACTAACTAGCTTCCAAAGAAGCTAAGTATGCTATTTTGGTGTCATCTGCTTTGGTGGACAAAACATGTTACGTCAAAACGTGTGCTGAGCATAAGTAACACAACATCCTGCAACTCTTGATGTGAAAGTGATGACGACATGGTGGACCTCTATGAGTGTACGGCCTGCATCAGACTACAGGTACTCAGCGTTGATGTGATGGGTAATGGTATTGTAGGCACTTTATAAGTGCAGCAGTTACTCTTGTTTTAACTGAATTAGTCTCGTCGTAGAACTATTCCTGCATAACAATATGTTTCTTACGAGTACATTTGTCCTGAGTTCTGACCGCCACTTTTTTACAAATCAGTGTAATGACATCCGTACAAATGTGCTGAATTCACCTGTCTGCTTTATTTAATGTGGTACTATAGCTCGCATATGCTTAAAAGCGGCTTCTGCAATAATTCAAAAGTAATGTGAAACATGTTTTTCTGATCTAGATGTCGGTACAGTTGAGGTTCATGGAACGAAACCCCTAACCACATACACATCGCTAAGCGCTCCGACATATCTAACATATGCTGTTTGAGAGCGTCATTTATGAATCAATGTTCTTTCATTTCAATTCTATTTTTTCCCAAAATCAACATGGTTCGATCTACAACTACAAACTTTACCGAATTTCCGCACAAATACTTTGTGCGCAATAGAACGCGTGGTAGCAGTTGATGGATCGCTACAGATTTGAACCAAGCTTTTGATAAGATATCTCATAAAATTATTCTGCTCAAAGGCTCTTCCAATCAAGTCCTACTTAGAAGATCGACATTAAAATGTTTTCTCTAGGTCCATGGTTTCCAACCTAAATAAAACCTCTTTTAGTGTACTTCAAGGTAGCCATCTCGGGCCCTTATTATTTATTTTAACAATTAAAAGTTTATATATATCCGTCTACGCTGACGACGTGAAAATCTTGCGACATATGGTATTCTCAACACCCGCTGATTATTTTACACTGCGGATGATCTGAATAGATTCTTTATAGTACTTGACGTCAAGCGAATTTCCTTATGCTCAATGCTATGCTAATAAGTGCTGAGCAATAACATACTTGTATACTCGTAAGTGCTTTCCAACTTCCCGTCAAACTCAATTTTCGTTCCCATATATATAATATCATAAAAAAAGCCAACTCCACTCTTGGCTTTAGCAAACGCTGGTCCTAGGAAATCTCCAAACTTTATGTCACTAAATCCTTTTACATCACATTTGTCTGCCATCTTTTTGAATACGCCAAACCTTATTACACCACACACATTCTCCGGGTAGAAGCTATGCAACATAGGTTATCTTCGATTCACCTCAAAGGACTTTCCTGGATTGATGGCATGAATTTATCACCTTACATTGATCGACTAAAACTTATAGACTTACAGCCTTTGCCGATACTCTTTGTTCATCAGATTTTAGCTGGTAACATTAATAGCCCCTCTTTACTTCAGTTTATCTCTCTCTCAATACAAGTGCACTTAATGTAAGGTCTGTGAGCCTTATAACTTATGACTAAATTTAGCAAAGACATATCATTCCCAGATTCCTCACCTGAAATCCCAGATAAATTTTATCAATCCAAGATCAGTGATCTCAACTATAACTCAATACAAACACATAGAGTTTTCTTTAAATGATTTGCCCACCTTCTTTTAGTAGTCTAGCCAAAAATCTCTTCCATCCTTCAGATATTTGTTCGAATTCTTTTATACTTTCTATCGGATATCTATCAACAGTCCACCAGCTATCCGGTGTGACAGCCACTTGATCTTCATTTCCACTGAGCACCAATCGTCCAGCAGGATTGGAATAGAAATGCAGTTGTAACATGTGTTGTCAGTGCTATTAATAACTCGATATTCACCACTTCGATTTGTGGTTTTATCCACTCTATCACGATCAAAAATTTCACAAATTTTTCGACGCATTACCAAATTGACACAAACTGTTTGGTGGTACTTTACTCGTAATGTTTCGAAACAAATTCGAACTTTGTTTTGTTTTCTCCTTCACAGACGACACTTTGAATATTTCCTATTTCGAAAAATTTCAAATCAAATTCATTTGCCAAAAACTCGGTTAACGCTTAATTTCGAAATTCTAAACAGCTGTTGCATGCATCATTTTCTGACATTGACATTGTAAAACTATTTGGTTGCCGCAAGCAAATCACTTGCTTACAAACAGACAAAACGAGGCCTAAAAATAGCAATTCAGTCGTGCTCGACGAGCACGTCGTGCTCTAAGTGAGATGGCTGCATATTTTAATTAATAGTCGACATGTACACGAATAGTAGAATGAACATACCATATTTCTCATGATTAATTAAGTTTGAGCAAAAAAGGTAAGAAGTTCTGATTAATGGATACACCATTCATCCACATTGGGCGCTAAGTTGCAACAGATGGTCGAAAGTTGGCTGCGATCGGTAAGTTTTGTAATATGACTTGTCGTCGGAATTGTTTTATGAAATTTTATTTATTTATAATTATATTCTCTTGTAAATGTTGAGTTTGAGTAAAGAGGTATGACTATGTTTGGCAATGAGATTTTGCGCTTGTCACTTACGAGTAAGAAATGATTGATGTTACGAAAAAAGAAAAATGCATACTCGTACAAGGGCGTAGTGCGGATTTAAATGGCTGTGACGTCCGTGGCTATTGATAGAGGTACGGGCAATCGTTGTATGGGCTTAGAAATTGGCAACAGCTTTAGGAATGAATTTCATAAATTGTTTATGAGGATCCTAAGCATCAACTACTTGATTAAATCAAAGAAATTTAGCGAAACAGAAACGCCACCCCTCGAGTTTGCGGAAGCATTCGATTTTAATTACAAGGAACGAGGAAAAATATAAAAAGTTGGGAACGGACGTTCTAAGGGGGATTTAAATAAAATGTTAATTATATGCAAGATTACCGATTAAACTTTGATAAAGCAACAATGTACGAGTAGTGTGGGAAAAGCAGCGGTTAAGAGCGTAATTTTGGCAACTGAGCCGAATACTGTATACTGTCTACAAAATCAAGGATGCGATACAAAGTTTAGTGAAAATCGTTGAGGTTTGGGTAAAGGCTAGGTTTACAATGCTCACTTTATCAGCTGATGGTTGGATCGATAATCCTCAGTGTGCACAGAGATACTCGTATATGGAATTCAGTTGAGTATATGGCGCATTTTGCGACGAGTAAACAGTTTGTCTGGTACAGAGGATAGGAGTTGGCTGGACATAGATTCTAAAAAGTTCTAAAAAGTAAAAAAAAAAAAATAGATTCGACAATTCTCTCGGTTAACAGCTGCTTAAAGAAGGGGAAAGTGGCAAGAGCCTACTTCTCGACTCGGCGACCGAACCTGCATTTTATCCAGATAGCAGTCTTTTTATCTGTCATCTGTTTGTGTTTGAAAACTTCAATTCAAAACATTTGGCGAGGGGGAACTCAAGCGGCGAAGCATTGTTCAGAGAATTGTTTACAGAGCACTACTGGTTGTGCATAGAATCATCTGCGAATTCGTAGATTCAAATCGTAAAACTTCAAAAAAGAGCTCGGAAAATTAAATTTTGTAGTGGGCAGTCAATATCAATGTCATTTTAGGCTGATGCGAAAGCAAATAAATGGGAGAAACAGGAGCATATAAAGCAACATCATGGATATAATTGGATATTGGAGCAGCACTCTTTAGAAAATTGGGTATTGCAACGGGTTGGCCATTTAAACTTTCGTCATATGGCAACACTACATATAGCGTTGACATCTGTTTTCAGATCGGCTTATGACAGCCCGCATTCGAAGCCTCAGTCCAAGCGAATTTGTGCCATGGTACAGTACATGCCACAAAAACGCGCTGTTATAGTGCAGCTTTACATTACAAACATGTTCTCATTTGTGAAAACGCAACGTGCGTATTGTGCAAAATATCGAGTGAGGAAAGCGCCTTTAGACCACAGCATCAGGCGTTTACACTAGCAATTTATCGCCACCGGCAATCTTGGTAAATGCCAGTTATCAAGGCCGATCTCTTCCGAGGCGGTCTCATGAGAACATTGGGAATGTGCAGGCCAGCTTTGAGAGATGACCGATAACATCGAATAAATTCAATTAACGCAACGACTTTTACCGATCGACAAGCCACGTTGCTTGGATTACGCGAATTTTGCTGTGAACATGGCTCAGATGATCTTTGGCAAAAAATTATCATGAGCGATGAGATGAGGCTCATTTTTCTTCGAATTGGTCCGTAAATCAACAAAATTGTTGGTTCTACGCCAATGAAAACCTCAGTTAATTCACGAAGAACCTCTCCACAACCAATGAGTGACTGTTTGGGCTGAAATTTGCGCGGAGAGAATCATTGAACCGCTCTTCTTCGAAGACGATGGTGGAACAGCCGTAACCGTCAATGAGCGTTATCAGGCCCAGATAACGGATTTTTTGGTGCCAATTCCATCACGACGGCGCGGGGCCACAGCTCATACAGCCCGAGCCACGATCGCTTTATTGCGGCCTTTGTTCCTCGGACGCCTAATTTCGAAAAATTGTGATTCTGACTGGCCTCCGCTATCATCGACTTCTTACTGTGGAATTATTTGAAGTTTAGAGTTTATGTCAACAGGTTATGGACCCTTGAAAGACAATTTACAGCAGGAAATGGCTGCTATTTAGCCCGAAATACTTCGAAAAGTGATGGAAAATGCCGAAAAACTAAAACATTGCGCCATTCGCTCTGGCGGCGACCACTTACGCGATAGCATATTCAAAAAGCAAATAATTTGTTGTTTTTTAAATTATTATTAAAAAATATCCCGAAGATTTAAATGGCCTACCTTGTATTTGTTTTTAAAGACCGAATGATGAACTTTTGTAAAATAAGCTTTAGTGGCATCAAATGCATTTGATTTGGAAATGCAGAGCGAGAAATGTTGCGCACTTAGAGTCAACACGGCTTAATTTGCGGGTGGATTTGGGCCAACATCCGACAACCGACTTTCTGTGGTCAGAGCTCGACAACATCGATATATCCGAGCTGTGGTTCCAACAAGATAGCGATACATGGCATATAAGCGACGTAATGCTCGAAGTTGTGAAGGAGAAATTTGGCGACTGGGTCATCTCATGGCAAGCGTTCATCAATTGGCCGCCTGCGGTAATGCGATTTGACATCACTCGATTATTTTCTTTGGGTCTACATCAAGTCCTTAGTTTACGCTGGCTGAAAAACCAACCACTTTGGACGAGCTCGAGGCCAACATTCGACACTCTATTGCCGGAATAACGCCGAACATATTGGACCGAGTCATCAAAAATTGGATTGACCGCTGAAGCACTGTCAGCGAAGCCGATGCGGCCATTTGAGTGATGTGCTATTCCACACATAATGGCATGAACGTAGCTTCAAAATAAAGCCAGAATCAATGTTATACTTCACACCGTTGTTGTTTTATTTAATTTTTTTTTTCCTATCGTTCTTATCTGGTCACCCTTTACATGATTTTGGTAACATTTTTTGACCATCCAATACATCGCAGTGGTCTTGAAAAATTTGTTAAAGGGCGGATGACGCTCAATTGAAAGGCAAATTGAGATTCTAAATTCTGACTTGTGTACTCTCACCGCTTCTCTTTTTAGTTATAGCATTCCAGTTGATGTCTGATGCATGACGATCATGACTGTTGGGCTTATAAATTTGGCAATATATCCATGGCCAAATGCAGATAAGACCATTAAATTGTCATTTAGGGCCAAAAATGTATAGAAAGCATATTAAGCTGGTGGTGCCAATGCTGGTGTAGTTGGCGAAAGTGGTGATGCCCGAAGCTTGCACGTTTCACAATTACAAGGTAAATAAATGCACTCGGTTCCGGGTTAGTTTATTACAACACTAGTCGTGTTTTGCTCACTGTAGCAGTGAAATATTTGTGTACTTGTAATACAGAATAGTTACTAAGGACATTTGTAAATAATTTCACTAATGATGCTGTACATTCCTATTTCTACGAAAAACTTTCCCCCAAGACGGACTAACGAGTCGGCCCCACTAACTCCTTAAATTTAACATGAAAACACGAAGCAGCAAGAATTTACAAGTCCAGTAGCTCTAAACTATTTTTAATGAGTGCGGAATTCGTGTTACAGAAATCATAATAAATCATTGTAGACTCAGCAAAGCGTTATGAAGTCATTCACGCTTTCTTCACAAGATGTTTCTGTTGACCCAATTCATCAGAAGCTAAGGGCAACTAGATGAGAACTACATTGGTTACTGCGCTAAATGATCGAGTTTCTAGGTCAACTGATACGAAATTCTCTGAAGATTCCGGACAGCAATCAATCAAAGTATCAACCACCAAACTTACCACAAAGTGGTCGGGATGCCCATGAAGTGAAGCTCAGGATTTTTGAATTTGGTTAAAGTAGTACACAGATATCAGTTTTCTACTTTTCGAATTGTTACCAGTTAATCTATCCTCAAAGGCTTATTGATCTTCATAAAAAACTATCTTGTGCACGGCGTGTACTTTCTCAAAGTGAAAGAGCTTTAAGTCTTAAAAAGTATTTCTGTATTAAGTATTCACGGACCAAAATCTATTAGTTTGCCTTAGTCGGAGATTTTCAGCTTTGGCAATTGACGACTCATCTAGGGGAGTTTTGACAGTAGAGTTTTCGTCTAAATGAATTGGTTCCTGACTATAGAAGACTTTTACTGATCTAGGAGCACTCTGGCAATACGCAGAGTCATGAGATAGGCGAAGTCTGAATATGTATCATATTCGTTGATGCGACTTATTAAGCAGCCTTTGATCTAGGAAAAATGGCGCCCGAGTATGAACCAACACCAACTGATCTCTATATTAAAAAGCGATTAAGGGCCCCTTCTTCTAATCGGTACGAAATTTATAATTCGATTTTGGTCCTTGACCTTTTACTGATCTACAAGTACTCTGCCAACGTATCTTTAACATCTACGAGTATTTAACGGCGACCGACTAACATTGGCATATAATGAGCCGCAGCGCTTGACCTTAGCAAAAATAGAGTTCAGTAATGTGATCCACCGTTTATTGATCTAATGAAGCTGGAGATTTTCAACCATAGTAAACAGGGATCCGACCAAGAATCGATTCAACTTATTCACGGGAATATAGTGAACGGGTTCGAAGTAAAATAAACTTTAGTCTGACTTCGTACAGTCATTTACTAATCAATCTATAAATACTCTCGGGCGCAAATTTTGGCGCCTGACTACGGATCACGACTCAGCGATTTGTCATATTCAGTAACTTTTGACATCAGTCAAGAGGTGACCAACTATTAAGTGCCATTTAACCATCCATTGTAGTAGGAGATAAATTATTAAATGGTGACCCATTCAAATATAGTGAAAATTCCTCGGACTGTTAAGAATAATAGTATTTTTTTTCAATAGATTTTTGACGAAGGAAAGGCCGACAATGAATCACCATTTATTAATTTATACCATTCGAAAATTTTTCATAAATAAAATGGGAGACAACTATGGCAGATTTACTGATATTGGGACCATCCTGAGATTAGGGAAAAAATTCCCAAACAAAATTGAAATATTCCAAGACCAAACAATTTTATTTCATGATTAAGTCATGTATGAAATTCAGGGCTACTAAGGATCCCCTATTAAAAATCTTCTTAACGAAAGTATTCCAAGCCCTCCTTTCAATAAGAATATTGTTCAAGTGAAAATTATAAAATCATCATCTCTACTACGAGTATAAGGGGGTGAATGTTTATTATACCGTGAAGCAATCGATTAAAGAGCAATTTTATTTAACAATTTCGTAAATTTTCATAAATTGTTAAATAAAATTACCTCCAGAGTAATAACAAGTTGGACCTTGAAATCAAATCCCCACAGCCACCATATTATTCATTAAATCGCACCCCCAGAGAACTAACACCAAGAAAACAAAAGCCACAACCACAGCCGACAGGCATTGAGGAGACTGGCAGGCCGGCCGATCCCTCCTAACAACAATTTGCGCTAGTCAATTGTACAGTACCGCCACGCCTTCTCAAATCTATCAATCTAACACTGGTTACCCTTCTACATCACACACATGTCGACAAAACGTGCGACCGCTAATTTCGCATCCATCATGATCTGGGTCTCCCACTAGAGCTACGAGCAGAACCAACACCCCCGGCTCCCAAAATAGGACAACACAACGGGACATCAATTTAAAATGCAATTTGGCAGATACTACAATAGATACCAAGAAATCAAGATAAACCATCCCCTCGGATCACTCCCCTACACACAGATACATTTCTACATAAATTTACTTTTTTTTTTTTTTCGAATTTAAATTTAGCGGTCAGCCGAAGTCGAAAACACCGAGAACTGAATAAATTTGGATTTTTCGCTTTCAGTTGTGATTCGACTCCTAATTTCTATTTCAAAAACAAAAAAAAAAAAACACTTTTTTTTTTGGCGATTTTCCTCTTAATTAAGCGTTAACTGATCTGGCAGATTTTTTGAAAATAATTTCATCCGCGCCGAGAGAACACTTTAATTTCGATTAATTGCTCAATTTAGTCGAAAACGAAACACACAATATCGGGTAAACATAACTTTTTTTTGTGTTTTTTTTTTTTTATTTCACTTATTACACTGTGTCGGTTTGGGATTATTGTTTATGGGGGTGTGTCACCCTGTTGAGAGTTTACAAACACAAACACTAAAAAAAAAACTCGGCAATGATGATAGTGTGTGTCGGCAATAGATGGCGCTAGCCTTGTAGATATTTTTGACCTTTTTTTTTGAACGATCTTTCAAGGTTGGATCGGTAGGTGGATGGATTTACGCGTCGAAATAAAGATTGACGCGACAATAACGCATTGGATAGACAAAGCGACAACTACGCGACAGGGTAGTTTTCCACTCGATCGATGGGGATGGTCGTTCGGTACTGTGTTGCGGATTTTTCACCGAAAATTTCTCAAATATTTACGTGCATCGATTTTCTAATTTAGTAGTCTAAATCGCTCGAAATTTTATCACAAACTGAGCCAGAGCAATGAAATAAATTTTCAACAAAGTGAAGGAAAAAAAGCAGATACAAAAAATTAGAAAAAAAAAAAGAGAAAAAAGGAAATAGTGGTGGCGGCGGTCTGAAGACGGGACGAATATTGTTTCGCTATTTTACTAAAGCTAGAGCTAGACGGTGGTTGTCGATGGACTTTTAGGCGAAAGAGGAGAGAGTGTAATGGGCATAAAGCACCGCACGCCAACGTTAGAGAACGATTTTTACGAATTTGAATTCCAATGTTGGGTAGCGGAGAGAGAAATTGCTGTGAAATTTCGCACAGTGGGGATGGAAAGTTTTGGGATATGTTTTCGCCGTTTTTAAAAACGACACGAACGGGTACTTTTTTTTTAAATTCAAAGCAATTGTGCCCATTTTGTTCATCAGATTCTTCGTCAAGTGGAAGTTTATGGACCGACTAATTTTGCGGCGCTGAAGTTGCCTACTGTAATCAGGAACTATTGTTTGCATACATCCGGGGACATCATGTTGACCATCGACTTTCAGCTAATGCAAGAGTTATCGAAATTTTAATCATTAACATACTGCTGATTTCTTACCGAGAATGTACGCAGTTAAGTCCGACTTTTGTTTTATTAAAAGCCATTGCGAGCTATGATCACAATGAAAACAACCTTTTTCTACTCCACATAAAGTTGGGTCCTTTGCTGACTAAAATTCATATATGAAATAAAAACCTGGAGTGCCTGAGGTGTCAGTGTTTGGTCCTGTATTTTTTTTTTTTAATTTTAATAACAATCTCTTCTTTGTGATATCATTTGCATACTCACGCACAAAGATTCGTGTCACTGCACTATGCATTTCGCTAAAATCTCGGTCCAAGTCATGAACTGGAGGGTGTACTGGTTGTTAGAGGGCTTAGGCGAAAATTGGGTAATCTTTGCGTAAGGCTTAGGTCATACGAGGGTTGGCTGAAGAGTTTCGTCAATAAAAGTTGTGGATGACTTGAAAGACACAAAATTGGGAATATAGGAAAAGTTGAGTATCCAGCTCTTTAGATTACGTTAGTTTAGGATGGCGGGTAGATGAGATATCTGGAGCCGAGTTCATTCTATACCTCATCACACATAGGTTTGTGTAGACCCATTGTGTTGCCCGTGTGAGGGAATTGGTAGGGGATTTGTGTGCGGTTCCTAGTTCTGGTTTCCGCTTTCCGATGCAACAGTGGCACAAAAAGTGCAGTGGTCGCCTTCGATAAGACGCAGCTTTATTCCTGTGGCCTGTGAGTAATCCAACAAGCGTAAAGCTCCCATCTGTTTTTGAAAGACAATGCGCCTACGCGAATTAAATACAATTTGGACGCTGTGTAACCTGGCCGAACCAGCTTGGGGGACTATCAAACTTTTTGACGGCCACAAACTGCAACCACGAACTATAACACCGCTCAAGTTCACCAAATGGTTCTAGTCGAATTAATAGGCTATCAACATGTCCAAAGAGCGTGCTTGTCAAATACTGAATCAGGGCTTAGGCATGAGAAAACTGAACGCGCGTTGACGAGTTTGCTCATTCTGGATAAAAAAAAAAAATTATTCGAATGAACATGTCCAATGCTCTGTTGGCGTAGTCTAGGCGCAACAAATCAAAGTTTTGGCGCCGATTAATCACTGTAGATGAAACTTGGACACAACATGATACTCCAGAAATAAAAAAAAATAGTCAAAACAGTCTCAGCGGCTGCTATAGCGAAAATCTACGAATTAGGGTTCGAACTGGTTGACCACCCACTTACTCACCAGATCTAGCAGTAGGCAACTTTTGTTGGTTACCTACGCTACAAATTGCGCGTGAGCACAGATTTTCGTCGAATGAAGGTCTTTATTTACTTACATATCCTAGCCATCTCAAGCAACTGATGCGCATTTTCTTGACTAGATAGATGTCACTGCACGATTCGTAGAGTTTGCTTTTATATTCAACCTTCCAAAGGCCATGGTAATGAACACGGATGTCTTTATTCGCCTGGGTCCATGCTTCTGCGATAAAGAGCAGGATTTGGATGATAGCTGACTTATATTGAGTCGAGTTTGCTCGGTGTTTCCCGACAAGGTAACTTAATTGACTTCTTAGGCCAAAAAAACAGCCACCAAATTTTTGTTTGCTTCCGATAAGGTGGAACTACTCGTACGTTAAATTATTATGCCTACTGTGATGTTCTGTCTACGGTGTACATCTCTCTTGTTAATAGCATAACATATACTAGGCTTTACCCTGATCTGCATTTATACTCATTTCGTTGCTCCTGCTTCAATAAAACAAACGGACCAGTTTCCGTTTTTGTTGACCGGTAAGTTTTTCAAAATTTTTGCAAGTATGATGTTAAGGAATGTTCATATTAAGTGATGGCAGAACATTTGTCCATTAAGAGTTTCGGTGAGATTGCTTCCGAACTTTACGGAGTAGCAATTCTGTACAATTTGACGAATTTGGAAGGGATACCAAAACCAGACATGGCATTCTATACCATGGTGCTATGGAAGCTGTCATATGCATCTTTCAAATCGACATAGAGGTGGTGAGTATCGATCCGGATTTCTTGAATTTCTTCCAGAAGGTGCCGTAGTGTTTATGTTTAGTCAATGGCGGACTTACTGGTCTTCAAACCACTCGTATATTTGACAAATAATTTTAAACATTCTCACAATATTACAGACAAATTCTTGTACGCGATGTTAAAGAGGCTAATGTCTGTGTAGTTGGCGCAGTTTAGAGGGTTTTCTTTTTTCTGGATCGCACAAAGGATGGTGAGGATCCATTCATTGGGCATGGTTTCCTCCGACCAAGTCTTGGAAATGAATTTCGTATGAGCTCTACTCAGTTAGTTTGACATAAATAGCAATCTTGTCTGGGAAGTTTCGGCTAAAGGGTAAATTTAAATATACTCGGAGTAGCTTAAGAATTACTTTCTTCTACTGGTTTGTCTATACCAAGTCGGGCTTTAAAGAGCTGGTCAGATCTTTTTTCTCAATTTTATTTTCATAGTTCTAGTAGCATTAGTTTCTGACAACCGCCAAAACCAACGTTGCTCAACTTGCAGTCCACAACTGAAGCGAATGAACACTTGAATTTTGAAAGTGGTCTTGTGAACTGCCAATAAAGAGCAAGAATGTCTTCGAATTTAAGCCAGAATTTTAGTACAAAAATCTATATATCATGACACGTGTACATAAATGTTTTAAAGTGTATTTTCGGACTCACATTTTGTATGACAAAGTTCAAGATATTTTTGTAAATTATATTGCTTCTTTGTTCCCACTTTATTCCTATATTTTACGACCACGATGCCTGATAAATAACAATCAAATTAGCAAATTACTATAATTAACAATCTTCAAAGATATTCTATAAATACGATATGCTCCAAGGAAGCCCACAGTGGCCACTACTTTTTCAATTGAAAATTGCGATAGTGAACGTTTTCGGTTGAAACAAATGGCCCCCACTGTTCGATGAGTTAATTTTCTCTCACAAATCTTTCCTCCTCATAATAGCCCAGGTATAAAAATAAAAAAAAGATTAAAAAATACAATACAACTAAAATACAATCACAGCGCTGTCGATAAATTTGTGTGCGATTTTTCAAGAAGAAAATAAATAAAATTGCTCAAAGCAAAATACAAACAAACTGAGACAGATTTTAACCCTTGACTGAAGGGGCGAACGGACTGACAGAGGAGAACTGTTTTCCTTTTTTTTTTTAACTTTTGACAAAATGCCAAAAAACTAATTTTTCCTTTTAAATTTAAAAAAAAAAATAAAAAAAAAAAATAGAAGAGCCAAGGAGCAAGTGAGTACACTCACTTTTACTGCCCATATAAATCATCGGCAGTTGTCTCATTTTGAAAAATTTGAACTAGAACCAATCCCACAAAAGGTATCTGGTAAAGACGCGCAGCTACTGTACTCGTATTTAGCTTTCAATTTCGAAAATAAACAAAAACAAACATTTTTCATGGTGTTAATAATTAGGCAGAAGTCAGGTTTAGTCTGGGTAGACCCATGTTTTCAGGGAAACATGCCAATACTCGTAGATCATTATTCCAATTGTCACCTTCCCACTCGAAGAAGCCGACTTGCTGAGTGATTATTGAAAAACATTACTTACGGAAGCGAGGTATTTTTATTTTATTCTAAGCCAAATCAAAATGGAGAAAATTAAGATGTTTGTTTTTTGTTTTTCTATTTAGTAAAAACGTCTTTGTGGGAATGTACTCTTCTCAAGTGCGATGGTTTTAAAACTCACAGAGTACAACAAACAAAATAACTAAAAAGCTAATAGCGTGACCCTGAAAAAAAAAAATACCAATAAAGTGAAAAATAGATCGACAAAAATAACAGCGACGCTATTGATCTGGAAACACCGCAAACATTGTTAAGATTCTAGAGCTGAGACGACGAACGAATGTGGTTTGGCGCCAGTAAATCCAGAACATACACCAGGCTTTCACAAAATACAAAGAGATAACCCACAAGTACGTAACTGATATAGTAGAGTCAGTTTACAATAAATGACGAGATGTATGAATGTATGTTTCCGCATATGAGTAGCTTCGCTGAACACCCCAACAACTGGTATTCCAAATCATTTAGCTTCATTTGGAGTTGTTTTTCTACATTTGGTCAATAGATTTCCATTTAAAAAGTCTTTTTCAAGGCCGTGATAATCACATTAGACTTACTCACGCGTCAGTTGTTATATGTTCATAGATCACGTAGAATTCTTCGCACAATCAACAAAATCAGTTGAATTTTTATAATTAGCGAGCGCACAGCTACTTATGTACCCTTCGCGCGGGCGAAGGAAACTTAGGGAGGAAGAAAAGAGAGATGCCGATGTACATTGGTCTTAAATGTTTGCAGGTTATAACGACTACGAAATGGAGAGCTCCGGCAAGGTATTCCATAAGCGAGTTGTACGGCTTAGCAATGAATAACGATATTTTAGAGTACGTCCGAAAGTGGGCTTGACGGCATACGGTTGGAGGTTTCAAAGAGCGGAATGCTACTGACGATTTCAATAGAGCGCTGGTGGTGTAAATAGCGATAAAACCAAGCGCTACAGGAGACAATACGCCGGTGCTCGAGGGTGTCAATTGACTGACTGATATATTTGTCACCTATGAGTTTTATCGCACGGTGTTGAAACCTATCTAGCAAGTGCAGAGATGTTTTAGGAGCACCTGACCAGATGTGAGCATTGTACTCCAATTTCGGGCCGATAGACGCCTTATATATTGAGGCCAGATCAGAGGCGGTGAAACATTTCTTACATCGCTTGAGCCAATTTGGACATTTCGCAGCATTTTTTACGACATAAAATATGTGGTCATTCCAACGTCAGTTGTCACTAACACACATACCGAGAATGGAAAATTTTTCGGTTTCGACCATGCAAGTGCCACCCATGGATTATGGCATTGTGTTTTGGAAGCATTAAATTCCACTCTGTTGATAGTTCACCAATTGGTTATGCTATTGATATCGGAATATAATGAGCTTTACATACCCTGCCGTTCGCGTTGTACAGCCGAAGAGCAGGGACGTAAGTCCGGGAACGAATATGAAAAGCAGAGAGTAATGTCATCAGCAAAGGAATATATTGGATTAGAAGTTAGATAAGATAAGAAGAGATCATTAATGAAAATTAAAAAGAGTGTCGGAGAAAGAACGGAGCCCTGGGGCACACCAGGATTATTTTTGTGAATTTCAGACTTGAAACCATCCAAGACAACTTGAATTGAACATTCCGAAAGGTAATTTATAATCCATTGAAGAAGAGTCATAGATTGTCATACCACACACTTTCGACAAAAGAGCCTGATGCCAAATTCTGTTGAATGCCTTCGAAATATCAAGCGCAACTATCTTGCTTTCGCCAAATTGATACTCGTATATGCTTTGGTTCCACTTGTCGGTGAGACATGCCATCAAATCACCAGTGGACCTGTTGCTACGAAAACTGTACTGCCGGTCATTAAAAAGTTTTCGTTTCGAGATATTTTATGAGCTGACGGTATATCAGCGTTTGCATGACCTAGGAAAGAAGGGACGTAAATGAGACCCATCGCAGGAGGAGAGAGAAGAAAATTCGCCTTTTACGACGAGCAGGACAAATGCTGTTTTCCATCTTCTCGAAAAGTGTTCTAAAGAGTAGGAACAGCTTACACAGTGATTTTGCCAGCGTAGAAGAACACCTTTTCAGAAGGAGAGATATACCATCTGGCCCCGCGGATTTATGTATACATATATGTTGAGATCTTTAAGTACTCTTGCTACTACACGAGTGCAAAAGTGGATTCACCCCATTGAAGATTCGACGCACTCAAGTGTAGGCGGCGACAAAGCACAATCTGGAAGTGTTGAACGGACAACTGGAATGTCATTGTAAATGAGCGCTCAGATCTGGTCCGAAGAGTGTACACCTGATGAAAGGAATCTCAGCACCGTATACCCGATCCACGAAAAAGAGACACCCTCAACTGCGCTAGCTATACACCCTGAATGGGAACTGCAACCAACTTCAGACTGCTACAATTTCTAAACCGTTCATGACAGTGAGCTCAAATATTGACACATGACAGATGATTTTATTATTTACAAGCCTTTTAAACGATTTGCGTCTCAGTTGCGTTGAAAAATTTTTATCCGCGATGGAATTCAAACGTGATAGTGTGATTGCTTTATATTTGGCTGAAAAACCACAAGTAGCTATCGTTAGAGCCCTCCAGCACCTCAACGTGAATAAATCATTTGTGTCTCGAACCATAGCTCGTTACCGTGATACTGGCAGCGTTGCAAAACGCCATGGAGGTGGTCATAAAAAAACAGCAACATCGGCAGAAATGTTTCGGAAAGTGAAGGCTCGAATTGAGCGAAATCCGCGTCGAAGTGGAAGAAACATGGCTCGTGAGCTCAACATATCGTTGAAACGGATGCAACACATACTGAAAAATGAGTTTGGGCTCAAGCCATTGAAGTTCCAAAAAGCACACGATCTTACACCGCAACAGAAAAAAGTTAGAGTCGAAAGAGCGAAGGAGTTGCTACACTTGCACGAAAGTGGTGAGTTGCCGAATTTGGTTTTTTCCGATGAGTCGCCATTTGCTATCGAGCAATATGTCAACAAACAAAATGACTGAGTTTACTTGCCAGAGAGGTCCTTCGAAAATGTACACCTTCGGACGGCCACCAGAAAGCAGGCAGCACCGATAGTGATGGTTTGGGCCACCATAACCGCCGATGGTCACTCTCCGCTCGTATTTTTAGACCGTGGCGTCAAAATCAATGCGATCGTATACCGTAAAACTGTCTTAGAGGCAGTATTGAAGCCTTGGGCAAACAATCATTTCGGTCGGAGACCGTGGACATTTCAACAAGACTCGGCACCGTCTCACAAAGCGCGCGTCAACCAAGATTGGTTGAAAAACAATGTTCCACACTACATTTCTTCGACACAATGGATTGCAAATCCGTTGGATTTTTCTGTCTGAGGTATTTTGAAGGCGAAGGTTGCCACTAAAAAATACCAAAGTTTGGACCACCTCAAACAAGCACTTCGCCGGGAATGGGCCAAAATACCGCAGAGCCACTTGCGTGCAGGGTGCGATGCTTTCTTCGGCCGTCACAAGGCCAACGGTGGACATATTGAAAACTACTGATACAATTTGAAAATTGATGTATTTCCCAATATTTTTTGCTTTGGCACAATAAAATTTATCAAAAAATAAAAAAATTATAGCATTTTAAAAAGTTATAGTTCGAGTAAGTCACCCTGTAGAGGTATAAGTCTTCCCAACATCGCATCCTATAAGCCATATTGTGTGAAAGGCTGTAACCTTTCGTCAACATCCTGATTGGCCCCTATTAGTGTGGTTTCAGCCCAGAAAAATCCACAATCGACCTCCGGCAGATCCTGGAAAAAGTCCAAATGGATGCCCACGACCTTTTCATCGATTTTAAGGTCGCATATGACAGCATTTATAGAGACGAGCTACATATGTATACAGCGCCATATCTAGTTTTGGCATCCCTGCCAAACTCGTCTGTCTGTGCAGAATGACCATTGAGAACGCTGGCAGCCCTGTCATGGTCGGTAATGAATTAATCGAGACCTTTGATGACACACAGATCATGGTCGCTTATGATGATTTTCAATGAAAAGTTTTCTCCCTCATGGTCGAGATTCAGGATTCCGCGTTCTTTAGGAGTATAGCGATATTCATATCTTGTTGACGTGTATTTTGTATCTGTTTACTTCACAAATGTCAAAGTAGAATTGACATAGGCATTTGCAAAAATTATAGCATTTTCCGATAGGTTGATGACTTTTGCGCCACCTTGCATGAGGGAATCTTCTGGCGATTCATCCTGGTATATTCTCCATGAATGGGTGGCGCGTTGGAAATTCTAATCAATTCGATCAAAATTAGTGTCAAATTCATTCTTAGGGGAGTCGTCCCACGAGAAGATGTTCTGCGTAATGCCCCAAGGCCAAATTAATCGCCGACTTCGATGCTCTTTGGCAAAGCTGATAGAAATATTACGGCTCCCGGAATGTCCACCGCGAATGATGCATCCATCATTCATGAAACAGCTTATAAGCCGCTGGAATGTGGAGTATCTGCCTGAGATAACGAAGCGGTCAAAGTTTCACAAGACCAATAGAAATCGGTGACGTGGTTATCCTTATCGAACCAAATCAAATTCACTCGGTATGGCAGCTGCGCCGCATCACCAAAGTTTTCCCCGGTTCAGATGGAGACATCCGTGTCGCAATGTGCGAGTTCCCAATGTATCCGTTAAACTGAGAAGGGCTGTACGAAGGTTCGCTGTTTTAGACATGTCTTCACATTAGGTGTTCAGGCGGCCCCCGGAGTGTCATCGAGATACAAGGCTTAAATATTGTTTTTTTGCTTTGTTTTTTTTTTTTTTTTTTTCTAAATTTATGAATTACAAATTATTTTAAGTTAAATTAAAGCACCCGTAGATCGGCGAAGGTGTACCCACAGGTAACATAAATCTTTTTTCCACGCCGCTGGCAAATCTTCAAAACCAAGTTTTGAATCTGCAAATATTGTAGCTCTGTCTCCGTCTTCAGAGAATTTTCAAGTGCAGACTTCTGCATAAATATCAATACGCACACACGGGTTTCCTGTTGCATTGTAAATTTACCGGGTAACAGTGTTGGAGACAGAGTGAAGTTCATTCCACACTTGGGTTTTGCTACTGTCATACCACAGTTCGATTTAAAATTTAATTTGAAATTGTGAGAAACAAAAGGAGTTGCTGGTGGAATTTCAAGGGTACACTTTCCCGATATCTATGTAAGTTCATAAAGTAATTATAAATTGAATAATCTGTTAACTATTATAACTTATACCCGTATAACTTTATATTTATATTAACTCCGTGTCTCCAAAAAAACATTAAAAAATCGTACTCGAAACCATAATTCTTTGTGCTAAAAAAATCAGAAATTCTAGCAAAAGAATATGCCTATATGCCTTATTAATACTAAAGAGGTTATTTGGTCCTACAGGACTCTTTTTGCATATTCTTCGAGTTTCATGTAGATACTGCTTATTTCACAGTCGGATAGCACGAACTTCGACGATTTCCTGGCTAACTCAGATATTTCTGTGATGCGTTGTTTTAAGGTTGTGTCCTCTCGGAACTTTTGCAACAACTATCCAGTCTTACAAACATGTAACGTGTATCTCCTTCCTAAGAGAAGTTAACTTATCATAAGTCAAACAAACATCAGCAATCAAATCACTTTTACTGCGAATTATATTGTGAAGAACAGATTAAAAGAGGGAAGCACTTGCGATTGTAGTGACGAAAGTCGAGTCTAGTTATGGTATCTGGTGTAAGAGAATATTGACAGACTTGATCCCAATTCTTTAAATAAAAATCACTTTGAAATCTACATGATATGCGCCATTAAAAGCATTCCTCACCAAACTAACGTAAAATTGACGACTAAATCACAAATTCCTTGAACGCAGAAAACGTGATAAACATGTCTGAAATTCGTCTGATTTTTCTCTGAGCTACTACAAGAAAAACTTTGAAAAACACCTACCATCTAGCTGTTTACGAGTACAATTTCGATCTGCTTTTTGTCTGTTTATCCCCCAAACTGATTCATTTGAACCTCATCGGGTCGCTGTGTACTCGTAAGTTCTATACTTATGAACTCATGCAGAGAAAATCCCATCAATTAAGACTAAAGTGACAAATATTTGGCCCCTAAATTGATTTCTAAAAATACGGAACCAACTAAAAACCGACCAAATACTCGTACAGTCGTAAACTGCGAACGACAAGACAACATTCAGCATACCTAAGTGTCAATTGTCTTCCGATTAAGTATCTTACTATCTACGAGTTAAATAATAAAAAAAAAAAAAAAAAACTTTGTAAATTATTATTATTCTCTGATTTCAATCGAAATCCTAACAATAAATTTATTTTAGCGTTTTTTATCGGTCGGTGTATTGGTTGAAATGTGCCTCGCAATCTTTTTATCTCGCAATAAGTGTGGACCGTTTGGCCCCTTGCCCGACATTGTTATTTATTTTCAAATAACTCGCGTATCATTATTTTACTTTGTGCTTTTTCTTTATAGAAAATAACAATAACAATCAAACAAAATTCTTTAAAATTAGTCCGGAGACAACAAATTGATGGGAAAACCCAAGAGTGTAGCGAATTAAATTTATTTTCTTAAGTTACGATCAGGACTGAAAAATCCATTATTTGATATTTATGGTGTGAGATGCAAGTTTTTTGTCTAGGAAATTGTTTGATTTTTTTTTTATTTGATGAACGTTTTGTCTTTTATAAACATTATTTTAATAACTCATAGGATTAACTGAAGAAATATTTTCTAATTTATTTATTTTTAATTTTAACTTTAAGAGAAATACAATTAAAAACATATACACACTTACCTAAATCAGATAAATTAACTTTTTCTAGGAACGGATCAGCAACAGGTAACTGAAAATAGAAATGAAAATCATTTTTATTAAAAATCACTATTTTTATAATTTTTTTTTAATATTTTAACTTAAAAAGAAAATCATTTTTTATTTTGATAATTCCTATTTATACAATTATTTATATTTGTCTTTTTGTTTTTTTGAGTAAAAAGCGACAAGGACAGCATTTAGAAAATTGTTCCCGTAGTAATTTTTTTTTGTATTGATTGAAACCCGGGTCAACGTCCGGACAGTTTAGACATACTTACTACAAAAGTGCACACAACTTAAAACTAACATTACTAAGATTTCCCAACTACGGGTGAGACAAGGGGTTGCGAGAGAGGAAATTTCGAAGATTGGTTTTGCTGATGTTGAAGTCAAACCCATTAATCATATTGTCCGCAGTTCGCAGTATTCTGGTCAAAGGTTCATTGCATCGGTTCGGTGAAAGCTGATGTTGAAGAGGGGTACAGACCCAAAGTTGCGTGCATTGATATTGATGGATATTATTTGGAGCTGGGTAGGGGAGTTAATATAACCAGTGTGTAGTTGATGAACAAAGAACACATCAGTAACTTTGTATTTGTATTTGTATTTAGATTAAAATTACATTAATACTACAAGATATGACATCTTTTAAAAGCATAGTTTTCCAGACGTTACAGATTATACGATATATTAACAACTAAGATACATTTTGAGAACAATTAAGATAATAAAAAAAAAAAAAAATAAAATAAAAGGGATAAATAAAGAGAGATAAAAGTAAATAAATAAAAATTATATTATAATTATTATAAGTCATGTCTAAATTAAGATGCGGTTATCGAAAAGATGAAGGAAAAGCTTTTTCTGAAAGACAGTATATGAGTTGATTACCTGCAATTCATATGGAAGATAATTCCAAGCGCGAATTCAAAAAAGGATCGCTCTCCAATGCAATGTGTGAATGAAGGTATAATTAGTTTTTTACCTCTATTAGATTGTGCAAAATGAAGGATTTCAAAAAGACAACTAGGAGACATAGTTTGTATAATTTTAATATATTGCGGAAGTTAAAATATAGATTAAGATTCAGACCGTAAATTGAGGATGTAAAACTGGACACACTACTGAACCTAGGAATATTATAAATAAAACGGATACAGTCGTTAAAGGCAACCTTTAGTCTATTCTTACAAACAGAGTCAAGACAAGGGAACACAGAACAATTAAACAAAATGTAAGGCATTATAAGCGTTTTAACTAATCTTGTTTTTACGAGGTGCTGCAAGTAGTTTGTCGAGTATCGCAATCTGCGGAATCCACCATAAACTTTTTTCAGGGTGTATTTTATAGCATCACAACAGGTAAGTGAAGAGTTAATATGGAAACCAAGGTATTTAGCAGAATTTACAACTTTAACGTGTATGTTTTTTAAGGGGCTGGGGATTTATTAGCTTTAAACGATCTTTAAAAAGGACGCAAATTATAGAGATCTGTCCACGGTAGAATGAATCGATTGAATCTGCATTGTATTGCGGCAATACGAGTAGAGTGGCTTTCCTGGTAAGGGGCCTAGCATATGGCAGTACGGGCCTAACAAATGTAAGGTAAAGTGATTTAGTGACGTAATGGTTAGAGAATTCCTTCGACCTTCGGTTAACGAATCCCAGTGAAGAATTAGCTACTGATATTAGCCAATATGCAGCCGAAAATTAAGTTCTTTATCGTATATAACACCTAAATCGCGCAGTAAGGTAACAGAGGGTATTAATTCATTGCCAATGAGAGGTGTTAATATACGTTTACGTGAATAAGTTAAGCGTCAACAAAATTTTTTCGCAGCGGGTTAAAAAACTATTCAGATCATCAGTGTTTGAGGGTCAGAGTATATTGAGATGGGCTTACCAATTTTCATATCATCTGCATAGATGGAAACGCGAGATTCTTTTATAATGAAATCTACTCGTGCATCATTGATTTCCAATATGAATATCAAGGGACCGAGGTGACTTCCTTGAGGTACACCCGATGGAAAAAAAAAATTTAAATAAAACAACAACGATGTGAGATATAAAATTGATTCTGGCTTTATTTTGAAGCTACGTTCATGCCTTTATGTGTGGAATACCACATCATTCAAATGGCGCCTCAGGTTCGCTGGCAGTGCTTCAAGCGGCCGGTCCAATTTTTGATGATTCGGTTCAATAAGTGCGGCGTTATTCCGGTAATTGCGTGTCGAATGTTGGCCTCGAGCTCGTAAAAAGTGGTTGGCTTGTTAGCGTAGGCTAAGGACTTGACATAGCCCCAGAGAAAATAATCGAGTGATGTCAAATCGCATGATAGCGGAGGCCAATTCTTGCGGGACCATCTTCCAGTATTACTAGAAGAACTGCCATAGGAGTTGCGACAAACAATGTGGTTTCAACATGATGGTTGTCCAGCCCATTATTCCCAAGTAGCCCGGGGCGTATTAAACAATGTTTACCATCAACGATGGATCGGACGAGGGGGTTGGAGGCAATGGCCTGCTAGATCACCTGATCTTACGTCATTTGATTTCTTCTTGTGGGGCTACTGAAAAAGTGAGGTTTACAGAAAAAAGCCAACAACACGTGAGGTCATGAAAAGACGAATAACAGAAGCTTGCCGGAAGATTACGCCGGAAATACTTCTCAGTTCTGTTGGTTCATTTAGAGCGCGGATAGACAAGTGTATTGAAGTGAATGGTCACATTTTCGAGCATTTGTTGAAATAGTCTCGGGAAATAAACGTCGAAATGGGAAGAATTCAATGATTCAACAGTGGGAGGCAAGGGGACCCACTCTAATTAATCACCCCGAAGGAGACAAAATACTACTACGTCCACGTCGTTGTTTCTGGGTTATGCTAAACGCAGTATGTAAAAATAAATGACAAGCCTACGAGCAATACGACTGAGCAATGAAAATGAGGAATTATCATTTGAAAAATCAAAAGTAACCTTCGTTTAACCTTGAAAATGGGTCTCAAGGTTAAACTCGTGGTCACCATCTTATGTCCCCTTCAGAACCTTGTGACTTTTGTTTGAAACATTTTTTGCGATATCGCGTATTTTTCGAGTAATTTGGATGTCTCAAGTTAAAAAACTCACCCTGTATATCGATGTTGTTGAGCTCTGACCACAGAAAGTGGGTTAACACCGCTCTACACCTGAGATCATTGACGGTAACGGTGTTTCCTTCCTCATTTCAAAACAAATAAGATTTGATGACGCCGCCATGGCATAAACCGCACCAAACGGTCAATCTTTGTGGATGCATTAATGCTTGGCAGAACACTAGTGAATTATGTTCGCTCCAATAAGGCCGGGTTTGCTTGTTGACATCGCCGTCGAGCCAAAACTGGGCCCCATCCGAGAGGGTGATTTTTGGGCCAAAATCCGGATCTCCGGCCAACATTTCCAGCGCCCAGTTAGTGAACTCACGGCGTTGTCTATAATCGTCCGGCTTCAATTCTTACGGTAGCACAATCTTAACGGATGTAGGCCCAAATCCAACCACCAAATAAGCCACGTTGACTCTCTGGCGATGTCCAATTTAGCTGATCGGCGCCGAATCGACATTTCTGGGCCTTCTTCGACACTGGCCGCTACGGCGGCTATGTTTTCTTCACATCGCACCAATCTCTGTTTGGTTGGTGGCTTAAGATCCAAAAGAGTGTACTCACGCTCAAACTTTTCCAGGGTGCGACGAATTGCCTGCGCAGTGATGACGACCGACCTCACGCGGAAATTCACGTTGCGTATTTACATCTGAGCCGGAACTTCGATATTTTTTAATAATTTTCTCACATTCGGCAAACGTAAGATGATGCATGATGAAATGGCAAACCTTACTGAATATTTTGACAGCTGTCATTGGTAACTTTGACAACTACTGGAAACATAACAACTATCATTGCTATCTGGTCACCCGTTATTGGATATGGTTTGTGTCAATGATAACAAATATGGCATTTTGGAGGGTAAACATCTGTCAATAAAATTCAGTGTCATAGATTGTGATGGTACAAACAACTTTTTTTTGGCGCCTTGAAAATGACGAATTTTAAGCCAGATAAAGACCATTTGCGGGCACTTTGATTACATTATATTTTTTTTTCAAAGAAAACCGCTGCTGAAAATCATCAATTGTTAATGGTGAACGTGCTCCAACTCAAAGGACTTGTGAACGTTTACTTGTTCGTTTCAAAAGTGGTGATTTTGGCATCGAATTGACAGCAAAGACAATGTCAAGAAAAAAAATTCGAAGATGCAGAATTGCAAGCATTACTAGATGAAGACTCGACTCAAACACAAGAACAGCTCGCAGAATCATTGAAAGTTAATCGTACAACTGTTGTCCAACGTTTAATAGCCCTGGGAAAGATCCGAAAAGAAGAAAAATGGGTTCCATATCAATTGAAAGAAAGAGACCTTGAAAGGTGAAAAACCATTTTAGAAATATTTCTTTATTGCCACAAAAGAAAGGAAAAACCATCAACTCGCAACCAGTACGCAATATCCACGGAAAGAAGGTTATCTTGTGTATTTAGTGGGACCAAAAGGGAATGATGTACTATAAACTGCTAAAATCAACAACTGATAAAAATGAATCGAAAGATCAGAATACGAGGGTTGTCTGAAAAGTTTCCGACCGAACAATGATACGAGACTTTTTTCTCAAATTTTTTTTTTATTTTTCTTCATAGTCTCCTTGTAACTCTACACACTTCTCCCAGCGATGCTCCCATCTCTCTAACCCGTCCAAATAATAATTGGCGTTTTTCTCTGCAAAATAATTGTTCACGAAGGTGATTGCCTCCTCATTTGACGAAAATCTCTGTTCTCCGAGCGCAGTTTTTAGATGAGGGAACAAAAAGAAGTCGCTTGGGGCTAGATCTGGTGAATAAGGCGGATGGTCAAGCAGTTCAAACCGTAATTCATGGATTTTCACCATGGCAACCGCTGAGCGATGAGACGGCGCGTTGTCTTGGTGAAACAGGATTTTCTTTTTCTGCAAATTTGGCCGTTTTTCCGCAATATCTGCCCTCAGCTTGGCAAGTAATGATGCGTAGTATGCTCCTGTAATGGTTTTTCCTTTTTGAAGATAATCGATTAAGATAATTCCTTTACTATCCCAAAAAACAGTCGCCATCACTTTCCCAGCCGAAAAAACAGTCTCAGCTTTTTTTTTGGAGCCGGCTCGGCCTTTACAGTCCACTATTTTGACAGAATTTTTGTTTCGGGCGTATAATGGTGTATCCAAGTTTCATCTACAGTAATTAATCGGAGCCAAAACTCGGATTTATTGCACATAAACTGCGCCAGCAGAGCGTTGGATATATTCATTCGAACACGTTTTTGGTCTAACGTAAATCATGCCTAAATCTTGATTTAATATGTAACAAACACGTTCTTTGGATATTTTCATAACCTCTACAATCTCTCTCACTTATTCGGCGGTCGTCTAACACCATTTGGTGAACTTTAGCAATGTTATCGTCAGTGGTTGCAGTTTTTGGACGTCCCGAACGTTCATCATATCCCAAGCTCTTACGGCCACGTTCAAATTCAGCTGCCCAAAATTTCACTGTGGTAAATGATGGTGCGAGTCCCCATACACAGAATCCAACTCATTTTTGATTTGCGTAGGCGTATTACCTTTCAAAAACGAGAATTTAATAACAGCTGTCAGCTCGATACTCAATTTTTTCCTTTTTCACAAAGAAACACTCACATCGACTCACTCAAACGACTGTCAACTAAAAGGTGCGCGTCCAAAATAACTGAAACTTCGGTAAGTAACTGTCAAAAGATACACAACTAGCATTCACTAGCTTTTATTGACGAGTGCCGCTATTTTTACGTTGCGCTCGGAAACTTTTCAGCCAACCCTCGTATGTCTAGGACACATGTAAAAACAAAGTAAAAAAATCTATTGTATTTGGAAAACGTTAATTGGGAAGTTCTGCCCCACCCGCCGTATTCACTAGATTTGGCCCCTTCTGATTATCAATTTTTTCGATCGATGCAGCTCGGACTTTCGGGACGGCACTTTCATTCTTACGAAGAAGTGACAAATTGGCTTGATGAATGGTTGGCCTCAAAAGACGAGCAGTTGTATAGGCGCGAAATCCATCAATTGCAAGAAACATGGGAAAAAGCCATAGCTAACGATGGTCAAAACTTTGATTATCGAGTTCATTTCAGCCATTATGTTATTTAAATAAAACAGTTTTTGGAGCAAAATAATCGACATTCACACATCTATTAGAAAAACGTCAGCCCTTTGAATTGAACCTCAGGGATCTAAACATCCACAAAACACTGCAACTTGCACGTAAAATACCAAAGATCTGCTTCGTGTACTTTTCAATACGACCGACATTACTCGTACGTCTTGTTTCAAAATTATTTTAGGACAAATAGCAACCTCATCCTAGGATTAAGTACCAATACAAATGAAAAACAGTAATTAGAGGCTTTTACCAATTTAATTACAATAATAAAAAATGCAATAAATCCATAAGTCATGCTTAATTAAATGAAATCTAAAATTCATTATAGCACAACCGACACTATACCTACTCGCAAGCCATAAATCAGTCGAGACAAGACTGCCAGTTTCTTGAAAATTATTGGCTCCTAATAGTGATTTCTGATTGCATTTTCGAGAGAACAACTACATATCGTAAGCTTTCAAAATAATTACAAATGAAAAATGTATTTTAATTGTTGGCGTTGTTGTCTATTGGCAGCAATATTGGCACTATTGCCCCCACACATGCCGATGACGCATGCCATGAAACATATTTTTTTTTCCAATAAAAAACAAAGGCAGTGCATGACCATATTTGTAAAACTTGAATTAAGTTATGAAATACAATTCAAACAATAAATAATTTTTTTATGATTTTATGAGTATAGAATAGATTATAAAGAGAGTTTTTTTTAATTAATCGCTTTTTATGGGATACTCCTGAAAAGGGAAAAATACGTAAAAGGTTTTTTTTACTAAAAGGAAATTAGCGACGTCAAGCCAGCGTCAACCTGAAACAACACATCAATTGTGCTTGTCTTAACTTTTCGTGTTACTGGCACCTCTTGCCCAAGAGGATCTTCAGGTTTATACTCGTAGTTATTGCGATGCAGTCAAGAGCCTCGAATAAGGACGGATTCTATTTCTGCGACTTTATGAAATGAAAAATATATACCACCGCTATTCAAAAAATGCAGTGAGATGGGCCGGACAAAGAGAAAATTGAAAACTGTGGCATATAACAAGATGACTGCTACAGAAAACAGAAGTAGATTTCTTGTAAGCGGTGAACCAGGGTAAAAAGTTTTGGGCCTACGACACCTAACCAAAAGCCTTCTAACAAACCGCATCACGGCTAAGATTGTAAATACCATCAAAATGTTCCCGGAATTTATTCAGAAAATTAAAAATACAAGTTTATTCATCTAAATCTATATTGTCCCCTTTAAAGTAATTCCCATCAACTGCAACACACTTCTGCCAGCGCTTGATCCAATCCTCGAAACATTTTTTATATTCGGTTTTCGGTTATCGGTATGTCCATCAGTGCTTCCTGCGATTTTTCCAATGCTTCCTCTCGGCTGCTGAAACGCGTTTCCCATAGTGATTTTTTAACTCGATTGAACAGAAAGAAGTCACAGGGAGTCAAATCAGGTGAATTCGGTGGCTGTTGAATAGTACTCGTATTTGTTGCATTACGATTATGACGGCACTGTGCGGCGGTGCGATATCATGGTGCAAAATCCACGAGTTTTCTGCCCACAATTCTGGTCTCTTTCGACGAATCGCTTCACGCAAACGTCTCATAACGCCCAAATACTAGTAATACTCTTTGTTTACTGTCTGGCCTTCTGGCAAAAACTCATGGTGCACTACACCGCGACCGTTGTAATCCATGAAAACCGTGAGCATTGCCTTCTTTTTTGACTAAAAACGACGTGATTTTTTTGGTCTCGGCTCATTTGGTGAATGCCATTCACTTGCTTGATGTTTGGACTGCGTGCCGTACTCATAAACCCACGTCTCGTCTCCAGTAATGATCCTTTTGATGAATGTGGGATCGGATTTAGCCTCGCAAATCATCTCTTTTCCGACGTCAACACGGTCTCCTTTTTGCATGAAATTGAGGTCTTTTGGCACCAACTTTGCTGCTACACGACGGAAACCCAAATCATTAACCAAAATGTCTTGGACGGATCCATAGGCAATGTTCAAGTCCTCCGCTATCTCTCTGATGGTTAATTTGCGGTTACTGACCAACATTTCTTTTACTTCATCAATGTTTTCGTCGGTTTTCGATGTCGATGGTCTGCCAGTGCGTTCATCATCTTCGATTAACTCACGATTACTTTTGAACCGATCGTGCCACTGGTAAACGACCGTTTTCTTTAGAGAATCGTTGCCGAAACACTTTTCCAACGCTAAGATTTAGCGGGAATGTCAACAACAGATTTACCAACTTAACAGAAAAAACAGAACTCAAATCGGAATAATGGGAGCGCCACGCGGTAGATGTGATCGGGAACTTTTTGATCAAGGTGGTATGTAAATATTACCCTAATACCATATACACCCTTATAGAAGAAATAGACGGTGATACCGAAAAATGCTACTACCAGCTCTTAGACAAAACGTGAGAGCAATGTACTCGTATTATTTATTTAACAGGACTGGCCTTAAATTAAAACCAAAGAACAGGGAAGTTAAGGTCAGAAGAGGTGATAATTGAGGATACTTCTGCTGCAATCAAAATTGAACACATGGGGGAGTTCTATGATATTAGCTTCACGTAACATACGAGACCATATCCTTGAAACCATATCCTGTTCGCTGGTTATTTGGACGAAAAAGAGGAACAGACATTAAATTGCGTCGGTTGGTATTAAAAAAATTCTGACCCAGCGAATCGGCGGATTCCCGACGTTTTTCCAGATATAGAAAACCCAACAATTTGAGTCGGTCATATAGGGCGGAAGGATGTAGTGGTGAGCCTACAGGAGACTACGCAGAGCGAATCGTAGGAATCTACGTGGGACAGTTTCGATACGTTTCGATACCTAGCATATTCGAGAAGTGGCCTAACAAAGGTAATGTACAGGGATTTTGTGACGTAAGGGTTAGAAAAGTCTTTGGACCATCGTTAAATAAAGCCAAGCGCGGAGTTAGCCCCGTTAATTATGGAATCCATGTAGGTTCTGAAATTGAGTTCAGTACACAGATAAAGCCCAAGTCCTGCATTGAAGTGACCGAAGCTACAGCTTGAGTTTATATATATATAGTAAGCTCGGCCAGGAAGTGTTAAACGCTTCATGGAAGTTGGTTATACCACAACAATGTAGCTCACTCCCCACCATACCAATACATTCCCCGGCTGGTGACCTGTCTCAACCCTTGGAATATGTTCTGAAGCTTCTTTTGATATCCGAGCATACACTCGATCATTTGCTTTATTAAAATTTGCTTGGACGGTAAAAATTTTCTAGTCGGTGAACAAAATTTGTCTGTGAGCGTACCGCCTTAAGAAAGCTTTTGAATTTTGCCTACGTTTTTGCTTCAATGCGACTATTAGCGGGTGTTCGGTTTGTCTTTTGCAGGCACGAAATCCCAAGTCTTTTTTGCCGATGCGAGGCATCGATTTTTGCAAAATGTTCATTTCCTGCGACAAGATCTTCTGCTTTTTTAGTGGTTTGCGTCTGATTCGAACCTGCACGGCTGTGATGGCTCCCGGAGTCCTCACAGTGCGTAGACGGCCGAATTTTTAACTGTCACGTACGCCACCAGTATCCTCGAATAATTTAAAATACGATAAACAAAGCAGAGAGTAATTCCAAGCGGTCGCAAGGTCCAAAAGATATCACTGTTTGCCATTACTCTTGTATAAGCCGATCACCTCATTCCATGATTGTAAACGACTAAAAACAAAAATCTTTTCCGCGACAAAGAAGCATATAAGGAACGGGTTAAATGAAAAGAGTGCAACTAGTACAATAAAAACTGTATCAATATTTATGACTAGACTTAATAATATTTAAAATGGGAACAAGAAAATCAGGGAGGATGGAAAGAGAGGTATCGGTGAACGTTGGTTTTAAATGTTTGAAGGTTATAATGACTAGAAAATACGAGTAAAGAGCTAGCAGGGCATTCCATAAGCAAGTTGTACGTCTTAGGAACGAATCACGATATTTTAGAGTACGGCCAAAAGTGGACTTGTGGGTATTCTGATGAGCATTCATAACCAGACGGGTGCTGCGGTTAAAAGTTTGAAGGGGCGGATTGCTACTGGCGACTTCTATGGAGCACTGGTGGTGGAAATAGCGATAAAAAAGAGTGAGACACGACACATTACGTCGGTGTTCGAGGGTGTCCATCCATTGTTTGAGTGATATTAGTATAACCTATGAGTTTTATCGCACGGTTTTGGATCCTATTTAGCAGGTGCAGAGATGGTTTGGGCGCACCCGACCAGATGTGGGCATTGTACACCAATTTCGGGCGGATAAATGCCTTATATATTGAGGCCAGATCGCAGCATTTTTGACGACACCGAATATGTGGTCATTGCAACATACCGAGAATGGAAAGTTTATCAATTTCGACGATGCAAGTGCCATTCATGGACAATGGCTGGGTGTTCAAATTTCGCTTTAACGACAGCAGACAGCATTGTGTTTTGGAAGCATTAAATTCCACTCTGTTGATAGTTCACCAATTGGTTATGCTATTGATATCGGAATATAATGGGCTTTACATACCCTGCCGTTCGCGTTCTACAACCGAAGAGCAGGGACGTAAGTCCGGGAACGCATATGAAAAGCAGAGAGTACTGTCATCAGCAAAGGAATATATTGGGTTAGAAGTTAGATAAGATAAGAAGAGATCATTAATGAAAATTAAAAATAGTGTCGGAGAAAGAACGGAGCCCTGGGGCACACCAGGATTATTTTTGTGAATTTCAGACTTGAAACCATCCAAGACAACTTGAATTGAACATTCCGAAAGGTAATTTCTAAACCATTGAAGAAGAGAGTCGTCGATCCCAAAAGCACACATTTTCGACAAACGAGCCTGATGCCAAACTCTGTCAAATGAATTAGTAATATCTAATCCAACTATCCTGCTTTCGCCAGAGTGATGCACGCTTTGGTTCCACTTTTCGGTGCGATATGACATCAAATCACCAGTTGACCTGTTGCTACGAAAACCGTATTACTGGTCACTGAGATGCTTTCGTGTTTCGAGATATTTCATGAACTGACGGTTTATCAGCGTTTCCATGACTTTGGAAAGAAAGGACGTAAGTGCAATGTATCTGTAGGAGGAGAGAGAGATTTAGGGACGGGATGGACATTTGCTGTTTTCCATCTTCCCGCAAAAAGTCCTAAAGAGAAGGATTTATGAAAGACCTTATGCAGTGGTTTTTCCAACGAGGAAGAACGCCTCTTCAGAAGGAGGGGAGATATACCATCTGGACCAGCGGATTTGATGTTAAGATCTTTAAGAACTCTTGCTGCTACACAAGTGCGAAAGTGGATTTGTCCCATTGAAGATTCGACGCACTCAAGTGCAGGCAAACAGATTGGCCTTGTCTAAAGAGCTGACAGCGGGAATGCCATTGTAAATGAGCGTTGGGATGGAGGATGAAGGGACACGTGCCCTTACGGGCTTCAGGACACCTTCTCCACAGTTATTCATAAATGTAGTCATATCCCCTTGAGTGTTAAGCTCTTTAAAAAAAAAAAAAAAAAAAATTGTGTGACATCTTTTTTGGCTTGACTGGTGGTATAATGGACCGATAACAAAATGCTCTATTTTAGCGCCCATAAGTACGAATACCAAACTTTAAATGCGACTTTGTGTGTTTGATGACAGCATGAATGCGGTTGTTGCTTATTTGGATAGATTCAAGTTGGTTTAGATCTGGCAAGTCAGTTGACACTGCAGTTTCTCATACCAACTTTGTGATTTTGGCTTATTATTTGGGTTTTGACATTTGAACATTTGTTATAATCTTCCGAAATTAAATATTTGGACACCAACGTTTCAGCCCGGAGAACGAACGATTCCAGAGAGACAACGCAGTAGAAGCAGAAGTAGAAAATGATGTTGATCAACCTTCTAGAAAAGGTTGCCTAAACAGAGGATTTGTAGTGGGAACGCGCATTCAATGCGAACTATAGCACGGCTTAATTAAGTAATAATAATCAGTTGTTCTGAAAAAGCAGGAGTGATTGGCTGCAGATCTAACCCGCAGCAGAAGATTAGAGGGCCGCATACTGTGGATCTTTTGCAAAAAAAAAAAAAAAAAGAAAAGCTACCGGACATAGAACACAGCCTTGTGGTAAACCAACGTTTACTTTTGGTAATTTATATTTCACATTATTATTAGTGGGTGGCCGTGGCTCAAGTGGTAGTGTGTGTAATGGCTTCCAAATCGGACGGTTGGGTGTTCAATGCGAGCCGCGCCCGGGGACGTCCTTTTTTTCAGGCAACTAAAATCACGTAAGATGAGTGGTTGCCTAGAATGCAACAAGTTCAATTACACTAATAGTTTAGTCTCCCCATTAAATGTTGGATGTCACCCATGGAGCGAAATAACCACTGATTCCAAAAATCTTTCTTTCCCTCTCAGTCCTATTTTCCTAGAAACTTAGTAATAATACCCCCTTGAATGTTAAGTTCTTTTTTTTTTTTTTTAAATTATAGATGTTATTAATGTCAGCTTTCTTGGATATTGGATGAATGCATAATCCATAATTTCTACAAGTCAAAATAGCTCTGGCGTAAGCTTCAAAGAATCCTCAAATGAAAATGTTGGAACAGAATTTATTCAAAAATCTCATACTTTTGACGTAGTCTTCAAACTCTTGCCAACAAAACTCAAACAAAGCCGCAACTAAATTGTATTTATATTTGATAATTTTCTACTCATGATGAATTAATTAATCTGAAGGCGTGTATCTAACTGGTTTTGAATAGTGCCATTTGTTAACCTTTTTTTTTTTTTATAATAAATTCTCAGTCATGCGTAAGCTCGACACTACTAAATGACAAATTGTCGTCGTCCATTCAATATAAAATGCCAAAGCCATCAACCTACGAGGGCGGGTCAATAAGTCCGTGACTTTTGGATTAAAACAGATTTTTTGATAAAAAAATAATTTTATTTTTCAACGTAGTCTCCCTTGAGCTCTATACACTTTGTCCAACGCTTCTCCAATTTTTTTATCCCTTCCAAAAAAAATGATTTGTCGAGGTCCTCAAAATGACGAGGTGACTTCATCATTGGAGTCAAATCTTTTTCCACCAAGCCATTTCTTCAGGTTTGGGAACAAGAAGTAGTCGCTCGGAGCCAAATCTGGAGAATAGGGTGGATGAGGGAGCAATTCATAGCCCAATTCATGGATTTTTGCCATGGCAACTGCACATGTGTGCACCCTTGCATTGTCTTGGTGGAAAAGAACTTTTTTCTTGGCCAAATGAGGTCGTTTTTTTTTCAAATCGTCATTGAATCGGTCCAATAAGTTGGCATAATATTCCCCATTGATTGTTCTTCCCTTTTGAAGGTACTCAATGTGGATTATCCCGCGTGCATCCCAAAAAACAGTCGCCATAACTTTATTGGCTGACAAACCCACCTTGGCCTTCTTTGGCGCCGATTCACCCTTAGAAACCCACTGTTTTGACTGTTGTTTGTTCTCTGGTGTGTTGTGATGGATCCATGTTTCGTCCACGGTTACAAAACGGCGCAAAAACTCCTACATATTGCGATTAAACAACGCCAAACCTTCCTGTGAAGTTGTTACACGATTGCGTTTGTGGTCGACTGTGAGCAAACGCGGCACCCATCTTGCGGAAAGCTTTCTCATGCCCAAGTGATCATCCAAAATTGAAACCACTGAGCCATGCGAGATCCCTACAGCTTCCACAATCTCTCGCACTTTCAATCTTCGGTCGGCCAACACCATATCGTGAATTTTTTCGATTGTTTCGGGTGTAGAGACCTCAACTGGGCGTCCAGGAGGTTCGGCATCTTCAGTGCTTGTACGGCCACAACGAAATTCAGTAAACCACTTTTTTACCATTGAAATCGATGGTGCAGAGTCCCCATAGTATTTATCAAGCTTAGCCTTGGTCTCGGTAGTGGTTTTTTTTCGCAAGAAATAATGCTTAATAAGCACACGAAATTCACTTTTTTCCATTTTCTCCTCAAATTAGTGAGTAGTCTGATAAAAATAGCTGTCAAACACAAACTAACTGACGCAGCAAGTTTAAATTTTGACAGGAGTCAACTGACAGATGCCTGTTGACAGGAGCAGTGTTGCTGTTTCAGTAAAGAGGTCAGAAATTCAAAAATGCACAAAATTATTGACCCGCCCTCGTATCTCAACCTAATTTCATCAGATGTGGCATCTGTACTACAGGTATATGAGACTCTTTAAGTATTGATATTTAAGTCATGTTGTTATGTACATAAATTTATTTATAAACAACGCCTTGAACTGTCTTAATTTATTATGGTAAAACACAGATCATATCTTTAGTGAAAGGTTTATCTTCACCTAATAAAATCCGTCCTGCCAAGAGAGAAGCAAATATTTACGCGAAATTTTATTGCACTTATCTTCCTGTTGTTAATTATTGTAATTAAATTTAACTCCCCTACACGAATACGACTACAGCTAGTCGTATTTCTTGGTGTTTAGCTGGTTCCCCTAGGCATTGACACGTTTTATTTTGTTGGTATGGTATTTATCTTTGCGAAGAAGATTGGAAATCTTTTGGAGTGAACAACTGATGAGGGACAGATAAGATAGGGCGAAGGAAATACCCCAAAATAGTAGAAGATAAGACGAAGATAGGTTTCGCTACAAAATCTGGTGAATCTGACTCGTTTAGAATTTTTAAAACCGAAGTCTTAGTCATATTGGAAGCTGCAACAGTAACCACTCTAATTTTTGCTTCTGACAAAGGGAAAGAAATCTTAAGACACTACGAATCCTACTACGAAACAGAGGACGCAATAAGTACGTTAGCCTAGGGTTGTCAGTAGCTGCCGTCTGACTAGACACAATTGTGCTTCTTTTATCGTACTTCTTTGTAGAATTCATCTCGGTGTCGCCTTGCTAAGCTTAACATACATATAAGGGCAAAAAACAAGAAAAAAAACAGTAAGACCTACTCTTTAAATGTGGTCAACAATTACGACAAAACTTCCGCAATGGAATCAACCCTTTGTCTGCCTTACTACTCGTACGATATATTTGAAGCTTAGGTCAATAAAGATCTTCAAGACTTAGCTAGTGTCTTGAGAAAGAAATCAAAGCGGATCAACTCTTACTGGGTCAGCGACATATCCCCAACATCGCTTTCAAGAAACCAACCAAGCGTAGGAAAGTTAGGGAGGAAAGAAAGAGAGATACCGATGCCCGTTGGTTTTAAATGTTTGCAAGTTATAATAACTTAGATTGGGTTTACCATACCATATATTGTAGTTTTGTGAAATATGTGAAGTAGCATTTTCTTCACGTAGATGTTTGTGTCACCCAGTTGGGTAAGCCGTATTTACTTCTCTCATATGATCGTTCAATACTGTCCATCAAACCTGATGTCATAAAAACTAGTAAAGATGGTCTACCAACTTAGACATTGATGATCTGTTATAATATAGACACGCTTTGGCCAAAGCTAATTTGATATTTCGCAAATGCTTAACGGTTTTCAGCTTTGGCTTCTATTTGGATTTTGTTTTTCACTTGCTCTCTGTGGTTAAGGACTGAAGTGCCCGATCGTTGTCTATTGCAGGCACTTTTGTTGCCTGTCCTCTAGCCATCGCATAGCCGACTATGGCAACCATGGACCTAATGCTTACCGAGTAGCGCAAGCCATAGTCTCCAGAACGGACCATAGTCTTGTTGTCTAATGGATTGAGGTCTGAGCTACCAGATGGCCAATCATCTGTGGAAGTGGAGTTCGGAATGTGGTTTTTGCGCCATGTTTGAGTCGTTTTAGCCTTATTAGCTGGAGCGGAGTCTTGTTGAAAAGTTCACGATTTATTTGAAGGCTTCACAACGTTTTCTAAAACGTCCGTTTGATACACTTTCGCCGAGGTTTTGACATCTTTCTCGCAGGCGACTCTTCACCAAACCATCATAAAATGGGCAGTAAAAATGTTGAAGTCCCGAAACGAGTTCAGATGCATGTCGTGATGACAGAGCATACACTCTATTGTCTGTGACCGTTATTTGCGTATTGGCGAAGCAAGGCTTTCGATTTTGACTTACGTTTTTTTTCAGTGCTTCGCTGAGTCCCAAATCACGTTTTCTGATACGCGACATTGCTGGTATCCATCTCTCGATTATTGTGGCGTTCGCACATTGCACGAACGGTCGGATTTTGCACGGACGAATATTCCACCAGTATCCTCACATAACTTCACGGTACATTACACAAAGGTTAATGTGATTTCGCCTTTTTAGCATTTTTCCAGGCCAATTACAACACAATTTTCGAGCGAGCCCCATTCCATAATTGCAAATAACTGACGTCAAAAACTTTTTACGCGGGAACTTTGCATAAATGTCACATGTCAAAGAGCCGTCAAGTTGGAGTGGATGCGTTCAATGGTTCTTGAGAGTGAATTTGATAATTTCGTGTACCAAAACATTTGCTAGTACTAGTTCTGAATATCTACATGCTCTGGTAGAGCAGCAAACATCCACTTTGACAATTCAAAGTGCGACTTTAAAAAGAAAAGGAACTAAGCATGGTCTAGAGAAAATAGACTTAGTGCTCCATACCTTAGCAAGCCTGGTACAAGATGAATGAAATACTTTTCACTAAAGCCAACACCCAGTGGATTGAGTATAGCAATATCATCAACGAGATAGTCGAATCCAGCTTAGGTTATCCGTCAAAAGAAGTCCATAGCATGGGGTGTCTCTAAATACTGGAAAGAGGTAAGGCGCAGTAGCGTAACGCGAAAGCAATTTGGGATTAGTGTCGAACCAGAAGAAAAAAAAATCCTGGGAAAGAAAAGATAATTCGCAATCTCTTAGGGCAATGAAATCGAAGATTGGTGATATACATAGGAATGCTGGTACTGGAAATTTGATTACCTGTGTGCAAAATCTTCCAAGAAGAACGAATACCTCTTCTTTCCTCTGTGGCGTTCACTTCGGAAACTTTTTTTGTACCAATATCGAAGACAGTTTTCTAAACCTAGTCTGCAGAAAGGCAGCTGGTTGGTTCGTTCTTGTTATAACTGAAAGTTATCCCGCTGGTTAATCTATTAAATCCCGGCTAGTCGCTGCCGCTGCCCGGTGCATCATTAAATTCTGCTCGCTGCTCTGTGATGAAACTTCGGCTAGAGCAATCCAGAGACCAGAGAGAATACCAATCACGCAAGAAACACGCAATAAGAAGAAGGTTGTTCAAATCAACCTTTACCCTGGTAATCCCGGATGAATTTCCAATGGCTTTTGTGGAGCAACTTTAGGCTGACACAAGTGATAAAGTGACTTTTAACTGGTGTTGTGTCCATATCTAGATCTTGAATATCTATTGCGGGTGTAGATAAGCTAAAGCGGTTGAAATGCTCTCATCACGAAGGTGAGTGACACCGTAGATGTGAAATTTGCGTCCGCGAACGTCCCCTACATGCCACACTCTATATTCTGAATTTTGAACCTCATTTTGTGGTGTTGTGCTTGCCTACGAACTTTGCAGTCAGTCTGGCCTAGACATTTGTCCATATTCCGACTTTGCCATCACTTAACGATTTACAAGGACCACTACCTCCTAAATAAACGTTTGTATCGTATGGGTCTTGGGAGATCCTTTATATAGGCTCTATTCGGACAGTGAATCGTCCGCTGAACAATTACACATTTTTCGACGACACTCGTTCCCCAGTAATCCAAATAAGGAAATCTTTACTGCTATCGCGTCAGTATGGTTTAGTTATAAATCACTTCATCATCTTTATGCTAACGATTTTGCGACTGCGACAGTCAGAGCGATCTTTAAATCCCAGTCTTGGAGTTCAGTGTTACAAGGAAAACCGAACCTCCGATTAATGAATTAAGCGACCGTGGATAACAAAGCAGCACCTAGTCTGGAATACTTGGAATAGCCCCAAGATTTAAGATCTTCGGAAAGAAAGAAGAACTAGAACTGTAGGTCAAAGTCTCAAAGCGTAAATCTAGGACTAAACTTCAAGGAGTAAATCTTGAGTCAGATTTACAATTTGCAAATTCAAGGGCTAGAATTGTAGGCTTGGGTTTGGAGGCATAAATCTAGAGCTGAAATTACAGTCTAAAGCTTTAAAGAGCAAGCCCAGAGCAATCAATGACAGACCTTAGTCTTAAGGCCGTAGATCTAGGGCGAGAATTGTAGACCAATCTAAGGATAGAACCACAGTCTAGAATGTCAAGGCATAAGCCTAGGGCCAGAATTACAAACTTTAGACTTAGGGGCGTAAAACTAGGATTACAATTTCTAGGGCCAGCATTGCTTTCTTGAATCTGAAGGCACAGATTTTAACTAGAATTGCAAACTAAAATCTCAAAGCCATCTAGTGAGTGCAATCACAACGCAGAAAAGACGCAAGATTAGATGGAATGTGAGCTGTTGCATTGTTTTCTCGACTCTAGAGAACCTAACGTATTTTCCAGTAGGAGCGCAGAAACTTTGACAGTGTATAGCGGCCATATTAGAGAAGCTATAGCTGCCAAATTTTGAGGTTATGGTAACTAATGATGGGCAAATCATCATGGAGCATCGCGTGCAAATTATTACACTGTACTATCAAAATGAGTTCTCAGTTCCAGTTACGTTCCGTGTGGTACGTGTGTGTCGTTTGGAATCGATTCGAATCAATTGTTTTAGTATGTCGTCAAAACGCGAGGTCTGCAGAAAACGTTGCTGTGAACGAGAGTGTGCAGGATAACCCGAAATAATCAATTCCTAATCGCACCCAAGAACTTGGGCTTTCACAGACCTCAAATTGGCAAATTTTGAGTCGACCTGCACCCGTACTAAATGCAACTGACCCAAGATCTGAAGGTAAGCGACGGTAGACAACGTCGAGATTTCACTGACTGGGCTGTGAAACAGTTGGAAGTAGACCTCAATTTCCGACGAAAAATCATCTTCATCGACAAGGCCCGTTTTTGGATGGATGAGTATATCAACAAACAAAATTGTTCCATTTACGGAGAGACCGATCCACATGACACCCATCAGTTGGAAATGCAACCAGAAAAACATCACTGGTGTGGATTTTCGTCCGGCGGGGTCATTGGCCCGTAATTCTTCCGAAATGAAGCTGACACCGCCACAACTGCCACTAATTGTTCTTCTCCATGACAAATTTGACGGAACGGTTATCTTGTGTTTCGGCGACGTCAACTGGCCGCAGAGATCGAGATATTTAACATCATTGGAGCTACATTAAATCACGGTTCTATGCGAATAAGCTCCAGACGGTTGATTCTTCAAAAGTCAACATCAATGATATCGAGCCCGATACGCGCTGTCCAGCAAAGTCTCGTCGATTTCAAATAAAAAAAAAAAAAAAAAAAACTGATATCTCATACACACCTTGTTTTACTTCAATTTGAAGCTAGAGCGCTCTTAATGGAAAACCACGTACTTTCACCAGTTTTCTATTAGATGCGCAACTAAGTTCTCTAAGTTTGTTAATAGATGGCTCCAGCAGTATGTGGTTTGACATATCCAAAACGTCATGCACCAAGATTAGACATATTGTAAACAAACCGTTTTGACACATTAGTGATTTAGTTTTGGCGTCATATACTTTTGGTTGGGTGAAAATGTCTGATTTTGTGCCAAATAATCGTTATTTGCGTGAAGTGTTGATATTCTTCTTTCATTCGAAGAAAACGGCGGCTGAAGCGCATCGAGAGCTCCAAAACGTTTACGGAGATGCTGCTCTAAGTGAAACAACGTGCCGTGATTGGTTCCGTCGCTTCAAAAGACGGTGATTTCGATGTTGACAACCGTCCGCGTGAAGCAAGGCCAAAATCCTTCGAAGACGCTGAATTGGAGGCATTGCTCGATGAGGATCCGTGATAAACACAATAAGAGCTTGCTTCAGCATTAGGAGTTACCCGCCAAGCCATTTCCAAGCGATTGCATGCGTTGGGAATGATTCAAACACAAGGAACTTGGGCTTCTTATGATTTGAAGCCAAGGGACGTTGAGCGTCGTTTTTTCGCCTGTGAACAACTACTTCAGTTGCAAAAAAAGGAAGGGTTTTCTTCATCGCATCGTTACGGGTGATGAAAAATGGATTCATTACAGCAACTCAAAGAAAAGAAAGTCATGGGGACTGCCCGGTCATGCTTCTACGCCGTCGGCTCGGCCGGATATTCACGGTGCGAAGGTTATGCTGTGCATTTGGTGGGAGCAGGTCGGTGTTATTTACTGTAAACTGTGGAAACCCAACGAAACTATCACTGGGGAACGGGGTCGACTTCAATTGATGCGATTGAGGCGAGCACTGCGTGAAAAATGGCCACAATACGAGCAGAGGCACGAAAAAGTGATTCTGCCCGTTAAAACCTACCTGGCAACCCCCAAATGGGGAGTCCTACCCAACCCGCCATATTCCCCAGATATTGCGCCGTCCGATTATTACTTGTTCCCCGTTCGATGGCACATGGCCTGGCTGATCAGCAGTTCCGTCATATAAAGACATCAAAAAATGGCTTGATTCGTGGATAACCTCAAAAGATGAACACGGTCACGGTATTCGAGCTCTGCCAGAAAGATGGGGATAAGTTGTAGCTAGCGATGGGTAATACTAGAGATGATTCATTTGTAACCATTTTTTCACAATAAAGTTGCATTTTCATCAAAAAAACAGCGACAACTTAGTTGCGTACAAAAAAACGCTGTGAATTGGCATGTGCTTCATGAGAATTTAATCAAGGCTTCAAGAGAAAAATTGTTTATATTTAAATGTGAGGTGATAGGGATACGGATCAGGTGTGCAGCCTGAATATGTACTCGTAGATCCTCAAAAACCTAAAACAGACATTACAGATACGAGTAGAAAGAACAGGGTAGAAACAGGATGCTCTTATCTTCCACAACGTGCGCAGGTAAGATGTCCTCAAAAACAATCAACGCAGTCAGTTACATTTTTAATCACTGGATAGGATGGGTGAGGTTCCAAATCAGTGCAAATTGAAGCGTTTTCTTAGAAACAACAACAAACTGTTAAGTCGTCCTCAAAAATCATTAAACCATTCAATTGGTGTTAAAATTTGCGCATTATGGAAAAAGAGGCGTGGTTCTACACGTTTAATCTCCAAGCCACTAACCAAGAATAATCAAAAGAACAAATAAACAAATAAATTAAAAACAAACGCCAACTCCAACACCCAAACCTAACCTCAATTTGCTTTGGAAACCATCAAACCATGCCTCCAAGACACGCAATCTCTATGAAATGAGATGAAAGCAGCAACAAAAATTAACGTCCAACACAGATTCAGAATTTCATCATGAAATCCGAGCAGCTTTTGGATTACCAGTACTCGTATACAAGTAGTGACTAAAAGCAATTTCCTCTTATCTGAGATGTGCAATCATGGTTTATAGTTTTTTATATTGTAGTATCTGTAGCCGGTACGTTTTAGCACATGACTACTGGACTTTGACTCTTTATACTTATATTACACTTGAAGTTTGCCGTTGTGAAATGATGCCAATTTATGAGTAGCAGGCCTTCCAATTATGTTCTGAATCCCCTACGCTTACATCAGCGATCACTGTTCATAAGCGCCCCGGGTGACAGTGAATAAAACAATCGGGCGATGGTCAAAAAGATATTCAAATTCAAATTACGTTCCATAAACGAAAAATTTAACTTTGTTTGCCTACGACTCAGTTATTGGGCTCATAGTGTCACTGGCACTTTAATTGTTTGCGTTCTCCCTTAAGATGTGTAAAATTTATTTATAAATAAAATTGTACTACAAATACTCTGTAGAAAATCATTGAAAAAAAAAAACCGACACTGCTCTACAGTTATAAACAATTAACGAGTTTGGATATGGAATGTATGTGAATGTAGAGTCTGGGTAAATAATGAATAATATGACGCCTTTTTTATTTTTGGCAACTACTCAGAGTTTCAGTTTCAGATAAGCGAATATTTTTAGACAATAAAACATTTAAATGTATTGACCTCATTTCAATTGTCAAACTACGTATGTTTACGAGTATAAGCATTTACAAGTCTACATGACTATATACAAGAGGAGCCGATTTACATTTACGCACGATCGTATCTTAAGTGATTCAAACGATCATCTATTGTGATCCTAGTAAGATTTATAGTTCGAAATGGGATCATACAAATTTTGGCGTCCTGCGTCCAATTTCTAGAAGCGGCCGTCTACGGGAGAGTGCAATGGCCAAACTTGCGATTAGTTAGCGACTACACATTTTATAGGTGTTTATCAAGATGGGGCTTAGAATGACCATTTACAAGTTGCAGGTCACAAAAGGAAGACTTTTTGCCAAAGATAGTCTGATCCATTCATCAAGGGCTGTGGGTTCTAAGACCCTTCTTTTTGCGGACGCTACTACAGACTTTACTTACTTTACTTAGGCAGCGCTACAGTCCGGGGTGGACCTGGGCCTCAACCAAAAAGCCTCTCCAATTAGTGCGGTCTTTGGCTAACTGCTTTCATTTGCGCACTTCAATTTGATTGAGGTCCCCTTCCACTTGGGCGCGCCACCTAAGGCGAGGTCTTCCTCTTTTGCGGGCTGGAACGTTGGAGTTCATTCGCTCTACATGTCCCAGCCATCTTAAACGCCAAATGTGCAGTTTTTTTTACCAGTAGAGTTCATCGTTGAATCGTCTCCTCCAGATGCCATCCACGTATACGACCAAATATCTTACAAAGAATTATTCTCTCAAAACGAACAAGGATATCTTCATCCATGCTTCGGATCCATAGAGCAGGACTGGGAGGGTCTTATATAGAATTTCCTTGGTTGTTCGGGAGAGGGCCTTACTACGCAGTTGCCTTCTCAGCCCAAAGAAACAGCCATTGGCAAGCATTATTCTTCGTTTGATTTCTGAAGAGAAGTCGTTTTCAGATGTGATAGCACAGCCCAGGCAGACAAAGTATCTTACTACCTCAAAGTTATAGCTGTCGATTGTGACATTCTGGCCGATTCCTCGATGTTGGGTGTGCTTTCTTATTTGTTACATTGTTTTGCCCTCGTTTAGCGCTAGACCCATTTTTTCCGCTTCTGTTCCTATACTAGCAAACGCACCAGTGACAGCTCGCTGCGTTATACACTTGTACCGATTGAGCAGACTTCCGAAAGATCGTACCTCGTGTGAGGCGGCTTGTGAGTTTTGCACAATTCTTTCAAGTATGATGTTAAAGAAGTCATATGACAGCGCGTCGCCTTGCCTAAATCCTTTTTTGACATCTTGGTTAGGTCGTTACCGACCTTGATGCGAGCTTTCTCCATCGTGATCCTGTACAAGCGGACGAGATTGACAGGGATGCCAAAACTAGACATGGCTCTGTATAGCTTTACCCTGTAGATGCTGTCATATGCGGCTTTAAAATCGATGAAAAGGTGGTGACTATCGATCTGAACTTTTTGGTTTTTCACCAGGATCTGCCGTAGTGTGAATATTTGGTCAATTGTGGACTTACCGGGCCTAAAACCGCACTGGCAAATGCCTTCAGGGGCTCGCACAATATGCGATGTTTAGGAGACTGATACCTCTATAGTTGGCGCAGTTTACAGGGTCTCCTTTCTTGTGAACCGGGCAAACTAAGCTTCCATTCATCTGGCATACATTCATCCGACCAAATCTTGGAAATAAGTTGGTGTATGCTCTCTACCAGGTCATCTCCTGCTACCTTAATAGTTCGGTGCGTAGGCTGTCTGGCCCGGCAGCCTTGTTAGGCTTAAGTTTCGATATTTCTATCTTCACTTCATTTTGGTCCGGTGGACGGAATTCTTGACTTGCATTGTCAAAATTGAATGGTTCGCTCTGTCTGATAGCGAAATTTGTGTCGTCTTCGCCGTTTAGCAGTCTGCAGACATGGTTTTTCCATATACTCAGCACCGACTGTGATTCTACTACAAGGTTTCCTCGTTCATCTCTATAGATTTCCGTTCGAGTCTTATTACCCTGACACGTTATCTTTACCTTTTGGTAAAACTTCCGAACATTATCCCTGCAGTAGCACCTCTCCATTTGCTCGATCGCGCGCTTCTCATGCGCTTTTTTTTCGGCGGAGAAGCCGATGTACTTTCCTCGCTTCGCTTCCACTAAAGACTTTTCCAGAGAATAAAACAGGCTACAAAGATGAACGTTGTAGAGTCACAGTCGGTGCTGAGAATATGGAAAGAGTACTTCTGCATACTGTGTAACAGCTATGATAGTCAAAATACCGCTATTCGGCGGAATGATACATTCACTCTGGACGAAGACCGATAGAGAATTAGGTTCCCCTGGCCTAGACGATGTTAAGGTAGCAATATCGAAGTTAAAGCCTGATAAAGCTGCTTGCGCCGACGGAGTACCTGTTGCACTATTTAAGGTACTTGGAGATGACATGATTGAAAATACCATATGTAACATACATAGCAGCTCAATTTTAAATTCAGCATTATTTGTCCAATCCACAAGGAGACTCTTTTTAGCCTATAAGATCTTTCCTGCCGTGTTATGCGAGCGTTTGAAACCACTCATTGACAATTTGGTTGGTTTCAAGCCAGGAAAGCTCTCTAGTGATAAGATATTCATACTATAAATACACTCAGGTATCTGCTTGTCGACTTCAAAGTCGAATACGACAATATGCATATGGACGAGCTATACAACCCCATATAACGTTTTAACATCTCTGCCAAACTCGTGAAGTTGTGCAGAATGAATATGAATACTCTATCTGTTCCGCCGGGTAATGAATTATTTGAGGCCTTCAATGTCAAGGAAGATTAAGATAAAGGCGGCCCGATCATATGACTTTTTTAACATCTCTCTTGAACGAATCATAAAACTCACTGGCCAATAAAAGAGGAACGATCTTTTCAAGTCCGCACAATTACTTGCGTACCGGGATGATATTGACAGCGGCCCGCCAATAAAATTTTCGCTAGTACTGAGGTAGAAAAGGCCAAAATAGGTCTGGCGTCAGAAAAGGACGCACACCATCGACAGCTTCGCCAAATCGTCACCGTTGATGTTTTCCTCGGCTCCGCAATTACAAGTAGCAACGACCTCAGCGCAGAAATCAGACGCAGAGTTATTCTTAGTAATCGCTGTTTCTTTATGCTCAAAAAAAATTAAGCAACAGATCCGTGAGAACAAATTGTCTTTGTACAAAACCCTTATCATCACGATGCTGCTCTATGACGCAGAGGCTTTTACCTTGTCGAAGGCGGATGAAGAAGGACTTAGTCGTTTTGGGAGAAGGAGAAGGGAGTGGAGAAAGAGATTCAACCACCAACTGTACGAGTTGTACTGCGACATCGGTCTAGTAAGGCATCTACGGATCCAACGTCTGAGATAGCTGCACCATGTTGGAGCAGCAAATGGAGTCTTCGGTCTTTGTACTTTGTACATGTACTCAAAATTTAACTGGATAGGAAAAGCGCGCAAAATTGAAAGGGGAGTCGCGCGTGAAAAAGAAATGTAAAGAACTCAAAACCAAGTACAAAGAAATGTACTGGTACCAAGTACAAAGAAATGTACTGGTACCAAGTACAAAGAAATGTACTGGTACCAAGTACAAAGAAATGTACTGGTAACACGGAAAATGTTTCAAGTTTAATACAAAACATCAAGAATAAGGAGAGACCTCGAAACCTTCGTGCGAAAGCGCAAAATTCGATATTTTACTTCGTTGGGCCTGCCGGACACCCAGAGAGTCATGTCAACTATGGTCATATAAAACCCAACTGTCAATGAAAGCCCTTAACGAGGACGTAGACATTATTAACGGAGGTTCCGGTACTGAAAAACTCTCCCATTGTGACCTGGGACCCAGACCAGGCTCAGTGAATTTGGCCTTCTGACTGCGTTCAGTGAAGTGTTGTATTCCCGACCTAGATTAGAAGACGTAGGGTTCAGCAAAATTTTTGAGCGCAGTCAGGCTGTCGCTACAAATGCATATGCTTAGCCCACTCCACCGTTTCTTCACAATATATTTCATTGCTATCAGGACGGTGTATATGATATATTAGCTTGGAAGACAGACAGGAGTTTTCCTAACGAGGAGTGAAGTCTAACGTTACTGTTCCCCGAAAAGACCCCTAAATCTGATTTAATGCCACCCGTTAGCCCGACAACATTCCTTTCTTGGCTCGTATTCAGCCAGTTAGTTTCAGCTAACTAACTTGGGCACAGGGAAAGTCAATTTCGTATTTTCGCCGCAACAGCAGTTCTGGTGTCATAGCAACGGCATGCTCATAAGATCAGAGTTAAGAATTAGTCGGCTCATGTTACACCAAATACCACTTCTTTTTAAATGGAAGATAGTTTTGAGAATGCAGCCCATGATATGAATATCAAGGAGAGTGATGACTCATCAGTGCGTCTAAAACAAAGCCAGACATGTCAGGGAAAGTCCCCATGCACCCTTGACAGATTGTTCTCTGAAGTCTTGCAAAAGCAACAGCCTGCTTGTTCAAGCAGGCAAGCGACGAATAGGATATAATTGGGTTTATCATACCTGTGTAGATCAAAGCACTCTCCGCGGTTACAAGCCACATATCTTGTTGAAAGTTCCATTACACTCCCAGAATGCCGACTGCACCATGGTCGTCTATATCCGAAAAGAGGATTAGCATCAAGTCGCTAGAAACTAACAACAGGTTACCTGCATAGGAATTACCGGCGGGTTAAGAACCTCTTCAACGACGGACGTCTAAATTCTACTTCACTTACTACGCATTACTACCAACGCAGCAACGTGACTTATTTCCAGGAATAAACGAATAGGGAATGCGTTGGTGGAAGGAATTTCTCTAAAGATCCCTGCACACCTAATACTAGGTACGCGGTTTTTGGCTAATACAATGAAAATTTATTTTCTATATTTGTTCGAAATGCCCCCATTTGCCTTCTAAGAACGGCGAAGTCTGTGTGGCCCCTCATCGATTGCAGTACGCACCTCATGCATTGGAAAATTTTCCACGGCTCGGGCAAGGGGCGCTTCAAAAACTCAATACTTGGATGTCGAGTAGTACAAGCCACAACCTCCAGAACGGACCATAGTATGCTAGTCTACTGGATTGAGATCTGGGCCAATCATCCGTGGAAATGAAATTCAGAATGTGGTTTTTAAGCCATGTTTGAGTCGTTTTTACCTTACGAGCTGGCGCGGAGTCTTGTTGAAAGGTTCACGATTTATTTGCCAATAGTGTTTTCTTGAGGAGCTACAAAACGTCCGTCTGATACATGGTCGATGTTTTGACACCTTTCTCGCAGAAATGGGGCTCGGTGACTCCGTCGTAGGCGACTCCTCATCAAACCATCACATAAGCTGGGTGGTGGCCACGTTAAGCTCTCAGAACGAGTTCAGACGCGTGTTGTGATGACTCCGCTGTGATGTGTGCCGCACTCCCTGATTTTAAGCAACTGACATTAAAAATTTTTTACGCGGGAACTTTGCATAAATGTCACTTGTCAAATAGCCGTCAAGTTGGAGTGGATGCGTTCATTGGTTCTTGAGAATGAATGCGTTCATTTCGTGTACTAAAACATTAGTTAGTACTAGGTATATACATGTTTCAATCTATGCGCACACTGCAGCGTCTTCCAAGCCAAAGTCTCAGGTATACATCAGGAGACTGATCTACTCAGCCTGAATCCGATACCCTCTATGGATATCACAATACTCATAAAAACCTAAGCCGTGATTAGATCCCTTATTTCTCATGTCATGAAATTGAAGCTAGTTAACGACTCCATTATGTTTATTAGAGAGGAAACCTAACAGGACAGGATAACAGTCTGTTTGGTTTCGGGACACTTGGGCGTCCCAGGGAACTGAGCTGGTGATGAGCTGCCTGGACTCGAATCATTGAGGACAAACAGCAGGCATCTTGGCAAAGTCAAGCCACCAATGTTCTGTGATACAGGACAAGTGACACATTCTCAAGAACTCTCTAAAGCCAGTCACAAGAGGCCAGCTGTTGTCGATCAAGAGAGCTGATTAACCCCAGTAGAAGGAATCCTATATCTCTAAACTCACTCCCTGTGCACCTGTTTCGTTTTGGTAAGGCATCGGAATGCAGTCCATAGACAGTTACCACCTCCAATAACTGATCTATGATCTAGTAAGATCATCGACTCTGACAAATTCCGTCAAGAAATCATTGTAATTCCAGATGTAGCCCAGGCATGCCTTGCCACGTTCTCACAGGGATATCACAATAGACGTAGAATTGGCCCTAGTGCACATCAAATGAAGATCACTATAACCAAACCTAGCCTAACTGACATGTTTGCTAGTCATTGATTACACAATAAAGTGAAGCTTATTCCATCAGACAACGACACAACCCAACAGCACATTCATAAAGGCTTCATATCACCACTTGATGGCACCATCTTAGAATCCAAAGTTCAAAAATATAGATACGTCACTTATCCACAACAAAGGAATCCCAAATTATCTTTATGCGGTAAGATCGCTGCGTCAGACCTTTGTAATCTTGTAATCTAAAAACTGATTATCTTATGAAAGCCACAAAACAAATGTTATTATTGTAGATTCCTTGCCCACTTCTTAGTCACCACAATAAACTTAACTCGTCATTATTTAGAAGTAAATACCTTTGTCTTATACCATTATTGACCAACGTATTTTTACAAATCTAACAAGATTCATCAGTCACAAATTAAAATCCAGATTTAGGAACTGTAGATACACATGACTACAAAGTTTGACAACTATTGTTCCTTTCGTGTAGCAACAGTTTTTATCATAACTTTCTCTACGTTAACTGCTAAAAATTGACCCTGAACTAACATCCCTGACATTTTTATGACGGTAATCGTTCAGCACAAAAGTCCCACGCTGGTTAATTCCTTAAGAGTATTACAAACACGGAATCGCCGACGCACAACTTAGCTAGAACATTCCAGCAGCGAGATAAAAAAGGAAGACCCAAGTTTCCGTATGCTCAAGCAGACCTTACGATAACGACAACAAAATGTTGTCACCACCTGCAGCCTGCAGCGACAAACATAAGTGCCTGCGAGAATGACTAATGACAATTACAACAGCAATAAGTGTTGATAAATTATTACGAGAACAACTTCAAACTCATAAGTGTCAGTTAATTGCTTTTAAATGACAACAAGGGAACCTCCGTCAACAAACGTCATTTCACGAATTTGCAGTTGCAATAACCCTCGGTCAAATGACAGATCGTGACAGTTGGCAATTAACAACCAACGAACCGAACCATAACCATGTTCCCATTTCACTTCTAGTGTAAACATAAAAAAAATGAAAAGAGAAATCTCCACAGAGAAAAATTTTCGCATCATTTCCAGCACTTTCGTTTTCGATTTTCACGTTTATGTCATTCCACAATTCACTTAACCTCGTCGAATATTATTCGCACCACAATTTTGCATTTGATTAGCATACTCGTACTCGTAGTCTTTCAAATTCATTACCCTCGTTTTGGCTTGGCGAATGGGAAAGAAACATTCAATCACAATCGCATGCTTAATCCATGCCTTGACCTCTCACAATAATCAGCTTTTGTCTGGGCAGAAGTCAAATAAATTTCAAAACATCCCCGTCAATACCTGTCACCTGTCACGTATTGGATTAAAATGTTTCCCCCCAATCCGGATTTGGGATTTCACCCGACCGATTCTGGTAAATCATTAAAATCAAATTCTTAAAACTTACAAACTGTTCTCTGGCCCGCATTACAATACAATTCGAAACTGTCAAATGATGATTTGCACGCGACAGCTGATGATGACTCAGTCGCGAATGTCTACTGCCCCCAAGTGAATTTTCTAAAACATGATTATTCCTATGACGTTCGGGAACGTCTTTTTGTGTATATGTCATCCCAGTTGGAGATGAATCCATTTTACGGTATACCGGCGACGAGTGCAACGATCGCGATTTTCTCTGACGCGGTGTCATTTCGGAAAATGGAACATGTTCCACAATTATTTCCGGTGGAGGTGTATGTTTTGTGTGTAAAGTTTTTGACAGCATTGACATTTTGGATGATGGCGGTGACGGATCCACCAAGGAATACCGACGAAACATTTTGTTTCTCTTTTTACTATTTCTTTCGTGTGATTCTTCTACCAAAAGAGTTTGACGTTTATGTTACAAACAAACAAACAAAAAAAACACTCAAATAAAAACCGCTAGAAACGAAACACATGAGACTAAGAAACACGTCTATCTATCAGCGAAATTCAAATGAAACTGGTTACGATCCGCAATGGAGGCACTGAATTGAGTGGAGTTTTGCTGGGTTTTTCGCTGTTTCGCGATGACAAATCCGCGCAATGAGTTGAGTACCAAGAGCCGTCAAACCGAATGTCAGTACAAAAAGAACAAACAAAGCTAGACGTAGAGACATTTTGCTTTTTTTATATATTGACTCTGCCTGTTTGATCCAATGAGTGGATATACCAAAGGTATAGCGGTAAGCCGAAGTGGAATCGTTTGTTCAAAATTACAAAACTAGTATTTGATCTACGGGACGAGTTCACTGGACTGGGGTACATCGAAATGAGAGAGAAAACCGTCAAGTTATTGCGAAAAACTTAAAAAGTAAAGATAATTATTTTTCTCATTTGGAACTCAAAGAAATCTCTCTGAATTTGACAGTAAAATTGTAATAGTTTTGTGGAACGAAGTTCAAGGTGGTTATTTGCATATAGACCTACTTTAGCGCAACAGCTAAGCACCGTAAAATACTCGTATACATCAGCTTGGTGTTAATTTATTGAATTACATTATACGTTAGGCCCGGCGGCATTTTCAGACTTACCCCGTGTTTGCATATTTTTGTGAATTGAAAGCCACCCGTTGAGTCAGAGATCAAGTATGGAAATGATTTCGTTGCAGGTAAACGAGGTAAGCTATAAATAATAGAAAAAAATGTCGTCTAGTAAAAGTGTGGTATCCAATGTAATCACACTTGTACTTGTAGTCATATGTGGCCGTAATGGTAGTCAGCTGATTTTTGTATTGTACTCGTATCCTTGAACGAATGGTTGGAATCGAATGCAGCACGGCAACGTTAGATTCAGAACAAGCTCAAAAGTATTATGACAGATCAGATGACAGCTCGTGTAAATGTCAAGAAAAACGCGTGCTAAGAAAATTATTTCAAGGCATTATTCATTAAGATCGCGTAACGCATTAAAAATAAATTGATGAGCTGAACTTGGACATCACTTCGTAAGGATTGTTGTGCAATATTTGAACAGACCCGTCACCACTTGTGACTTGCGATATTCACTTCATAGCATATTTGGCAGAAAGGAAACGGTGATTTTGTGGTTTCAATGTGCAAAGAAACAGATTAATCCAATTAACGCCTAGTCTCTCCACTTTCTGTGTTGTTCATTCTGTCATTTTGTGTACAGAGAGAGTGACCTACATAGGTAGAGAGAATGAGCTCATTTTTTCATAACCAGAATCTCTGGCTTTGCATTTTGCCAGTCTCTGGTGAAATGATACATAGTAATGTTAGAAATTATTTTTTTTGTTATTCGGTGTATAGCGCGGGAATTGAACCCGGGGACTAGTAGTAAGCGACGAGCTTAACCACTGCGCATGTATTTCTGTTTATGATTCCTTTAAAAAACAACATACAGGCGGCAACCTGATTTTGTAGGACCATCTTATGGTATGGTACGAGTAATACGAGAGTAGGGCAAAGGTCCTTCTGCATTGCGGCTAGATTGATCTATTGTGCCCCTTTCTTCCATTAGTTGTTCAATATTTCCAGGAATTGGATCAGTCCTTTCTCTCAGATCGCTGTCAGATCCTCTTCATGGAGAATAATTTGTTTAGAAATGTTGCTCTTCTACGTGCCAGTGTCGGATAGTTGATGATTAAAGGTTAAAAAGGCTAATCAGTTTCACGGCAAAACCTAAATTTTGAACTTGTATTGGTAAAGATGTTTATTAAAATGAAAGTGACTTGTTAGTATTCTACACTGTACTCTGATTTGTTTCCTATCAATCAGAAAGGCTAATGCAGCTCTTTTGTTATTACCATTTAGGAATTTGTTTAAGTTGTTAAGATCATCTATTATAGATCGAGTTCGACAATGCACAGTCTTGCCCAGTTTTAAGTTGCTATCCGCAAAGTCAAAGCTTTGGGCAGGTCCGATACGTGGCCTTCTGCACATTTCTTGGCCTAATGGTGCGCCTTTTCATTAATCTCATGCCCTGGTACCAATAGTAGTGAAACTTTTTTCAGAGTGGCGATGATGTTGTGTGCTTTATAACACTCCAGAAGGGTCGTTGATGAGTACGAGTAGCGATTTAGAACTTTGAGTACCGGCTGCTTCCAATAAGGGAATTAGCTCCGCCTGAAAAACGGCCGCATCCTTACTTAGTGCAAATGAGATGTGCGTACTTGGACCCACCATCAGTATACTACGTGCAGCCATATAGGATTTTTGTTCCATTCTCCCCTTCTGGAGAAGTAGATCCTACAGCTCATTAAAAAGCTAAGGGTGGGGCCTAGTTCGTCAAGAAATTGAGATTTGGCAAAGGTGTCCTCTATCTTCTTTAGTGAACAATGAGGGTTATCTTGTTTGAAGCAGTTTGCGCGATGTAACTTGATTGTTGATAAAGCTGCTTCCTTTTGGATAGCTACATGAAGCGGAGATACGTCTAATTACTCCTCAATGCCTGTTGTTGAGGTTGTTCTCATACCTTTGCTGGTAACCCACCAGATGGATGATATCTAACAAGAAAGAAGACCCAGAAAAAAAAAACGAGCTCAAGAGAGACTAGGTCGTGAACAAGGGTTTTTCAAGGCTTCTACGGTTGCGCTGCAGTTAACGCAACACTATAGCGAGCAAACGAAAAGAGCACAAAAGACTTCAATTAGGCATATGGAATATTGAGATCCTTAACAGATGACATGCAGACCACCAATGAGGATGAAAAACTGCGACTTCACTAAGGTGATTGTTATAAAGAGACGAATCAGGACCTTTTCTGCTACGGATTGCCGTAGGGTAGATTGGACAAAGCAGGCCAAGCCTGATAAACGTTGACACCTCCACCGAGGAGAATGACAAATTTCACAAAAATTACTTGTGAGATCTCCATCAAATACACGAGCAATGTCCTACAAGTGCTCCAAAGAAATCACTAGTAGCATTCCGCCCCTTCAAACCTTCAACTGAAACACCCATCTCGCTATGAATGCTCATCAGTATACCCTCAAGCCCACTTTCGGACGTACTCTTCGTTATTTATTCCTAAGCCGAACAACTCGCTTACGGGATGACCTGCCACAATTCTGTTCACATGACAAAGAAAAGGTTTGACCACCAAAGGGGCACTAGCTAACTATTTAAAGTAGCAAATGTTAATTTAATAAGGAACAGGGGATCAGCTTGCAGTGTGAAAAAAACTCTATTCCAACAGCCTATCTATGTGGTTTAGTCTAGGACTAAACTCCTTCGATTATACAGGATCACAATGGAAAAAGTTCGTTCTCTCATAAGGGCCAACAGTCAACTGAGACTTTTGATGACAAGAAAGGATTCTAAGAAAATCACGGACAGTCATTTGATTTCAACAACATTATACCTAAAGGGATTGTGAGCAACTCACAGGTCAGCATCGTAGGAACAGTGCTTCAACAGTCAATACAAATGCTCACATTCGCTGTTGGCATTGACTCATGAGCAAGAAAGCAGCTCACTGTCAATAAAGCATTCTCTTAACTTAACGAAGGCTCAACAAGTGGTCGCCTTTATTGACCAAAGCAAAATGTGCCATTTTTGCTGGGTTTTCCATCACTTTTTCGAGCATATTGGGTGGTATAGCCATGATTTCGGCACGACATCAAGGCAAGCGCCTTGAGATCGTCAAGGCTTGCTGACGTTCATTTTGCTTTTCAAATAACCCCACAAAAAAAAGTCCGGACGGGTCAAATCTGGAGGAGTCAATGTTGCACACATCCACGGAATTTTCGTTGCAGAAACTACATTGTTTGATTTGCAGTGTGGCTTGGCGCACTGTCTTGTTGAAACCAGTAACCGTACAGACCTTTTACACATATTTGTGAGCAGACATAACGAGCCAACATCCAGCGATATCGATTCCCATCGACTGTTTCGCATTTTCTGAAGAAAAATGGCCCAATTTTGGTTTCGCGTGGACTCTCCGTTCACTAAATCCGGCAATTTTGCGGCGCCTGAGAGTGTGAAATGGGCCTCGTTGGTCACCAAAATTTGCTTCCAAAAATCAGGTTCAGTGTCAAGCATTCGAGCGACTGTTTGGCCTATTCCAAGCGACATGGACCGTCTGTCGGCAATATGCAACAAGGCGTTGCCTAAATTTTATTTCTGTAGAAGCTACATGAACGCTGGGGATCAAGAGACTATTTTTCACTTTTTCTGTGCAAGCTCTGCTCTCTCCAAAAAAAAAACTCTATCTGGAAGCTTTCTTCTATGACGATCTAAATGGTTTGAGAAAAACAAATATGCTTCATCCGATGCTCAACTCCAACGAGCAGAAGAACAGATTTGCGTGTCGCCTCAATGTACCTTATATTTTATAGGGTAATGTGTCAGTCACAGTCACTTCACCTAATCTGACTCCTTTGCTCACTACCATATTTCCTCATTGCTCCGCATGTCAACGGACGAATACGTAATGTTTCTACTTACGGAAGGGAGAGTGACATAAGACTGTTCAGCCTTGTAAAATAATTCACAGGTTTGAGTGCTTCTTCTTCATTCAAATTACCATAACTTGTTTTACTTGCTTCAAATTGAAGAATTCAAAACCTCGTGGATCGCATTAACGTCACGAATAGAATTACGCTTGAACAGCTCCACGAAATTATCCAAACTCGGTCGCCGACTCACGCAATTTACTCGTATATTCCTTCTAAAATCAAAATCAATTTGCAAATGTTTATGACATGACATTGACCTGGACGAGATATGTGTTTTAATATGATTGTGCCTTGTTCCATATGTTGAACGTAATTATCAACTAATTCGAAGCATAATTTGGCGATAAGTTGATTTCGAAAAATAAATCTATCAAGTGCCTTCCATTTAAGTCCAGCCCTAAAAGAACCGTAATAAAACTCATAAACGAACACACCCACCACGGGGGCATTTATGTTCGGTTGTTAATTCGCCTCAACTGATTAGGCTGTCAGAAGGATCGATCCCATAATCTTAATGACACACATGCTGAACTGCGAATTATGAAAAATAAATTTATGAAACCATTAATATCAGAGCGAATTCTATCAAAGAACATAATTCAATAAATTTGGCATTGCATTTTGGCTTGTCACAGACGGTACACATGCCAGGAGACAAGCAAGTGTGTTACTGAGTTTCTACGTCAGCGAGTTTTATTTTTATAATATTTCGGCTCAGTTTTTTCCATTCTATGACAAATGATGATAATTAAATTAGTCGTTTCTGATTTTTGCACATTTAGTCACTTTACGTTGACATTTTTCACAATGCATCTGCACATATGCCTTCCTAGTGTCAACAATTTGACAGTTGGCAGCTATATGTCAAATTCATTGGTATTTCCTCGAAGCAAGTTATGATAACTGTCATATTGCTGTTTTCATTGATGTGTTACTTTGCAATTATTCCTGGTTAATGGATCTGAATAAAGTTTGACATTTAGTGAATCATACAGAGCTAAAAATTAACGTGAACACGTTTGTGAGCAAAAAACTGTCAGTGTCTTCAAATTGACATTATTCTATATAATTTTAGCACAAACCATATTTTAATGTCACAAAATAAAGAAAATAAATGACAGTTGAGTGTCATTGAAGTGGGACTAACTCCCACAAGCTAGTTCCACTCGACAGTTTTATTAAAATAGAAATCGTTTCCGTAAGAAACGTCAAACATCTTCTGTCTTTGTCTTTTACTGACAGCCAGTAATCAACGGTTGACTTTTCCCTTTTTACTCTCCTGTTACAGCAGATGAATATTTAAAGTGTGTGGAATTATGGGTTAAAGTTTGTCGTTTTTAATTGTACACATTCACCTTCCCTCATTTTTCAACTCAAGGACTCTTTTTTTTTTTTATAAATCTCCCGAAAACAAAATGCATCAGCCACCAAAAAAGAATAAACAAAATTTATTTATAAATGGCACTCGAAGGTGTTACTTTTGTGATTCATCGCATTCTCAGTATCAAACACGAACAAAGTGGAAGTGGCTAAAAATACGAATAAACAAATCGAGTAGCAATTAGCAGGAGTTGAGGTTTGAAAAGCTCACATGTTCAAGACATTTTAGCGATTTTAGCGCCAAAGGGAGCAGCTTTTGCAACTCATGAAATGAGTGAATACCCAAACCGTTATGTCTTAGCGTAAACTTTTGAAAAAGCTCCAAACTTAGTGGAATGGGAGAGAGCTTAAGAAATTAATTAGGAAATTGAGTTTAGACGTTAACATAGGTCGTTTGTTGTTAATGTTTACTTTTACGTGCATTTAGGAGATCAAATAAAGCTGTCACTGTTTATTATTGTACTCGTATTTAAACATAAATATTGACAATTGATTGGATTTTTTCTTCTTTGTCTGTTTATCAGTCAGGGTGTTGGGGTAGAGAGGTAGAAGATTTGAAAGTGACTGCTATGTGGAAAAAAGAGCCATTATCTAGAATTGGCACCTAGAACTATACTTTTCAATATTTTTGGCGGAAAAAAGCGATTCCATTGTAGGTTTATTGAGCAGGAGCAAAAAAAGTGGCGTACAACTTCGTCCCCTCATTTTTTCAGAATCAAAATTTCTCCCCTGGATTTTATGTCAAAGTGCATAAATATCAAATAAACGTCAAATAGTATTGTGTGTCAAACTAGATTTCTGTTTTCGTTTACGCTACATGCCATACAAGCGACGCAACGCTCGACGGTGTGAAGGAGAAATTTTGCGACTGGATCATCTCACGACGAGCGTTCATCAATTGGCCACCTCGATCTGGGGCTACGTGAAGTCTTTAGGCTATCAAGCCAACCACTTTGGACGAGCCCGAGCCCAACATTCGACACGCTATTGCCGGAATAATTCCGCACATATTGGACCAAGTCATCAAAAATTGAACCAACTGTTTGAAGCGCTGCCAGCGAACCGGAGGCGGCCATTTGAATGATGTGCTATTCCACACATAATGGCATAAACGTAGCGATGGTGATCTCTGACCTGGAGGTGTCAAGGTCGTACTAGTAGAAGGGAAAGGGATAGCTGAGGCGTGGGAAAACATTGAGGCCAAGCTTTCCGTCAAAGTGATGATCACCTCATCAACAACCAAAGGGTGCCTCTGCCTAGCTTTGACTCCACCGAGACGGTTAGGGAATGTCGATTTCTTTAATGAATGCGTCGCTAAGCCAGGAATGGCTTGAAGTTCAAGCTTATCCCAGCAAATGACATCCCAAGGCGAACCAGGGCTCGCATTTACTGTAGTTGCCCAATATGAAGATTGTCTTAAACTCCACAAACCGGCGGTTCCAATGGATGGCTTGAAAATCATTTAGACGGAGGAATTCCATAAGAACACTGTGTCTTTCCTGCTCCTCATCAATGACGAGTGCCAGGAAGCACTAGAAAACGCAGACCACAAACTTAGGTACGCATCAGGCAGAACAAACTTAAGGTTTTGCTGTCACTGGGTCGTGAGGACGATGTGACATCGTCGAAACCACTGGAGAACCTGGTGATCACTGAAAAAACGGATAATATGAGGGTCATACAGACTAATCTGACGCACTCTAGGTGTGCGATAATCTGCTAGTTTTCCTAAGAACGGAAAATAATGAAAGAGATGAGTCACACTGCAACCTTTGTCTTTGTCTAGTACGGAAACTTTCAAGAGGTATGAAGAGGTCCTAGATATTCCACTCAAAACAAACAAGTATAACTTTAGGGTCGAAAATTAGAGAGTTTCCCATCTTGAGTCACACTCAGACTACAGATGGATCCTCTACAATTTGAGCCTTGAGGCCGAGACTTGAGTTCGTGCTGAACCGCCACCTCTACCTACCTACCCTACCTAAGGGAGCCAGTTACTCTGCTGTTACTTAGGCGACGCTACAGTCTGGGGTTGACTTGGGCCTCAACCAATAAGCCTCTCCAATTAACACGGTTTTCGGCTAACTGCCTCCAGTTGCGTTGACATCCCGTTCCACTTGCGCGCGCCAACTAAAGCGAGGTCTTCCTCTACTGCGTTATCAATCCGGACAACTCTGCTATTTTCTAGATTACTACTTCCAATGTAATCAAGAATGGTTGGTACAAACACTGGTCCCTGAAGCTGTTTAAGGGTTTCACTAACAACAGGCACTAAACTAATTCTATCACGACGCAGAATATATTATTGCAGATTCAATCTAAGCTGTTTGTCATTACAGTTTATCTAGAAAAGTCATTGTCATGGCGGGGAAACCACGATTGTGGAATAAGGATAGTTATTGCCGTGGAACCTATTTTGAAGACATATCGGGATAAAATAGTACACCGTGTATAATAATCCTGCATCAAGAGAAAGTTTCCAACAAATTACTCCACGAGTAGTCTGGAAGCAGTTTTAGTTAAAGCGAACAACCTTCTGTTCTGCTGCCGAAACAATGTACTTGGGCTTTCCAGTAGTTGCTTCAGTGATACACATGTAAAGTACAAGGATCTACTACATAAGCATCTTATACATGTAGCCTAATGGGAGGGCAAGCCGGGTACTCACATCTACCCAGTACAATAAGGTGTTAACAAAATCGAAGTTATCCGTTAAGACGCCAGTAAGAAACCCGCAGTGTTTTTTGGTAAAGGACAAAAATGCAGTATTTTTAAAGCATTCATTTGGTTTACCTGATCCCTCACGCCATTTATAGCTGTGTTTAATAGAAACCTAACTCCCAATGAAGCTTTGACCTTAGAAGTTCTACTTCTACGTCTACGTCTACGCCTTCCAGCTCAGCCATACCTTGAGGCAGAAGATATCACTGGCAGTTCACTCAAAGTTAGAGCCGGGTTTATTAAAATTTCAGTCATCATGGGTGAGCCCTAACTTGAGAAAATCACAAAAGGCCCAACCTGGCCGCAGAGATAAGGGTACATAGTCCCACCTGCCCTCTTAATCTAATGTAATCTAAGCAAAGCTTGGCTGTCGCTACACACGCAGATACTTTTGCTAATTTTTAAGAATAGGATTCCTTTCGTCTCCATTTAGAGAACGGACGTATGTTTATCGAATGGCGATTGAGGTCGAGGGTTATCATCCTTCATGAAGACGACACTGTCATATCCTAGATTGGCTTTAGAATCATCAGTAAACATTCGGCAACATTTTTTTCTTCTTTCCCGGCTTAGATTCCAACCAGAACTAGTCTTGAATATATGGAAGTTACCGAAGTTCTGGCATCACTGCGCCAGAGAGTATATCAAGATAGTAGACCAAATTGAAATCTACTCAATGATTCAATGACATACTATACGAGCTGCTCTGCACATAAATGAAGACAAACCTAAGTTTCCGCCTAGAATATGTAGAGCTGGTGGGCGTCAACGGTTCGCCCCGGAGTGAAAACCTAGCCTTGTCTATTTTTTGATGGTAATCTACAACAGAAATGATACCGATTCGCAGAAGTGATTACGAAATTGGATGTCATTCTTAGAAGCAAACACGGAACCAATTTGGAATTGCCCACACCATTCTTAGAAGATAGGCACACCTAGCAACATTTTTCTCTTCATGGATACATAAGCGAGTATGGTACAATTAAATTGCGCAACCCAAAGTCCCTTTCTTCAGAATCAACTTGCAGAAGTATAATTGAATTTTCCAAGAAAACTAGAACGGATCGGATATTTCTGACACATGAGCCAATTAGGAATCTTCAAGGATTACAATTAACCATCAAATAAACATAAAAACTACTTGTTTTTGTTGTCCACTTTTTCAGTGAAAGTCATTATGGTTGCCTCAATGCTTACATACTTCCAGGTATTTGTTAGTGTTTGCCAACATTTACAAGATAATTAACGGTAATTGACCTTAAATTTCATTTCGTCGGGTTAAGATGTTTGTCTTAAAATTTTGCCCGTTGACGGGGTATGTTCCATAACCTTGAATCATAATCACCATCATCATTGTGACTTGTAGTAGCAGTTGTTGCGTGTCTTCTTTATTTGAATTCTACAAATCGTTTCGTTTGAATCTTACATCTTAAATCTGAGATATTTTTTTTTAATTAAATCTAAGGCTTAATTCTGCCACACAAAATTGCCAAAAGAGAGAGAGATAAATGTTTCCATTGACACGGAAAGGGTTTGGTTTGAAATCTGATTTATCTTCAAGTGCGGTCAACATGGTGTTGAAGGAGTTTAAATCTTCAAAATTTAAAGGATGTGGGTTCACTTTGAGACCAAAAGGAATATAAAAAAAAAAATAGCCGAAAGCACTTGCAAGATTGTTCGTTGGAATATTGGATAAAGTGTTGGCTTCCTTAGGACGGTAAGAGAGATGTTCATGGTGATTTATTATTGGAATCAGAAAATCTTATTAATTTCTTTTGAAGGTGTGTAACCAAGATAATAAGTGAGAAGTAATAAATAAGAAACCACAGAAGGTACCTTTAATTGAAAAAACCTTGTTTAATTTTCGCCTCTTTGAAGGTAGGATAAGGAGAAGGAGACATCCCAATTTATTTGATTTGGTATCGACTTCATATCTGAAGTCGAAAATCGCCACCTCATCGCAATGTTTCTGTGTCTTCTTCGAAATTCTTTCATAGAAAGTCCGGTAAACTAACTATGCTAGAAAACAGGTTAAGCCTGCGTTTGATCCATGTCCTTGCCAGTTGCAATTGAAGAAACACACTGTCTCGACTTCTCGTGAGAAAACAAATGCCTCGAATAAAGACGAACAACATGTTGAAGACCTATGGCTTTCAAAACAATTTTGGAACATGCGAGAATTTCACAACTCAAGAGACAAAATCTATTGAAGATGCCATGGTTTTGTCAAATACGAACACTTTTGATGGTAAATTTGGCGAGGCTACCTTTTAAAATCCGATTCGGAGGATGTGAATCTGAACGTTGTAGAATATAGGTTTCACATGGTTGTAATAGCGTACGAAGACAAAAACTAGTCTATTGCAAAACCCAAGCCCAGTATCTGATTATATAACATTCAGTTTGCTTTTGAAGAGTCATAAGTCAGCTACCGCGATCACATAAGGATATTAACCATTCATTCATTAATGACCAGTGGTGTATATTGGTCAGATATGTATTGAGAAGATGACATGTTCAGTAATATTGTGCATGAGCTGAGAAAAATAGAGCTGGACGTCATCAGTGTATAATACAAGTAGAATTGAGGCATACTCATATATTATTGGGAATCGTATATGAACATGCAAAACAAAAGAGGACCCAAGATAGATCCCTGAGCGACACCTCTTGTCCCTCTGAACTACAACCATTGACCATTGTGTCATATCAGTTAATTTCCCGTACACCGATCATACAGTTAGAAAAAAGATTCCTAAAAGAACCGTATGGCAATATGAGAAAGCCAAATGGAGCGGCCTTAATAGCTTTAGAAATTTTAACTGGTCTTTATGTTTCCTCGATAACGACGTGGATGCCGCTGCTGAAGACATCATTCTCTTTAGAATGACATCCTTTATCACTCATCGGATGAAGAGTATGAAACCCAAAGAAAAGGCATGGCACGACTCGAGCTGTAAAGAGGCTGTCAGGGTTAGAGAAATGTTTTTTCGGTCCTACAAGACCAACCCGACAATGGAAAACCGAAAAAAGTTCCAACGAGCCAGAAATGACTGTAACGCCTTTCTAAGCGTGTGAAATTCCAATACGACCAAAAACGGAGGCAAAAAAATACTACAATGTCCCAAAGGTAGTAAAAATTGTTAGAAATTCTGCCTAATCTTCCATCCCAACGCTCATTCAGAATGACATTCCAGCTGTCAGCTGCTTAGATATGGCCAATCTGCTTTCCGCACACTTTGCGGCCAGTTCAACACTTCCAGATTGTGCTTTGCTTCCGCCTACACTTGAGTGTGTCGAATCTTCAATGGGACGAATCCTCTTTCGCACTCATGTATAGCAATAGTTCTTAAAGATCTTAGCATTCACAAATCCGCTGGTCCAGATGGTATACCTCCCCTCATTCTGAAGAGATGTTCTTCCTCGCTGGCAAAACCACTACGTAAGCTTTTTTATCAACCCTACTCTCTAGGACTCTTTCCGAGCAGATGGAAAACAGCATTTGTACAGCACGTCCCTAAAAAAGTCGAATCGTCCTCTCTCTCCTTCTACAGTCCCATTGCACGTCCCTTCTTTCCAAGGTCATAGGAACGCTGATAAACCGTCAGCTCATGAAATATCTCGAAACACGAACACTTTTCAATGACCAGCAATATGGGTTTTATAGCAAAAGGTCCACTGGTGGTTTAATGGCATGTCTCACCGAAAAGTGGGACCAAAGCGTACATCAATTTGGCGAAAGCAAGTTAGTAGCACTTGGTATTTCGAAGGCATTTGGCAGATGGCATCGACGACTCTCTTCTTCAATGGATTAGAAATTGCCTTTCGGAACGTTCAATTCAAGATGGTATCAAATCTAATATTCACAAAATAAATGCTGGTGTGACCCAGGGTTCCTTTCTGTCTCCAACACCCTTTTTAATTTTCATCAACGATCTTTGCTTTTCATATTCCTTTCCGGACTCACGTCCCTGCTCTTCGGTTGTAGAACGGCAACGGTATATTAAGATCATTAAATTCTGATATTAACAGCATAAATATTTGGGGAACCACTAACAGAGTAGAATTTAATGCTTCCAAGACACAATGCTGGCTGCTGTCGTTAAAGCGAAATTTAAACATCCGTTACCAATGAATGGCACTTGCATGATGGGATTCATCGAAACCGATAAACTTTCCATTCTCGGTTTATGTGTCAATGACAACTTACGTTGGAATGACCACATATTCGGTGTCGTCAAAAATGCTGCGAAATGTCTTGGTTTCCTCAATGTCTACTATACTCTAGGAATGCCCTGCCTAGCTCTTTATTTCCTAGTTATTATAACCTTCAAACATTTAAAACCAAACCCCCTACCTCTCTTTATATCCTCCCTGATTTTCCTTCGCGCGCTGTGTGCAAGCATTTTATGGGTACTTAAATCCCTTGAGCGTGCGCAAATTATTAAAATAAAGAAAACCGCAGAAAAATAAATCTCTTAGAGACATTGGGAAGCATTTGCTCTTCCGGCGACCTAGAGAGTCATGACATCTGCAGTTATGCATTGTGAACTGGGACCCAAACAAAATTCCGTGAATTCAGCCTTCCGATTGGGTTCAATGAAGACTTACATTCTCGAACAAACTTGGATGTCGTGAGAGCATTTAGCAAGGCTCTAAGCTTATATTTTTTATTGCCACAGATGCGAATGGGTGGTCCTCGGCTGATTCTTCACAATATGGTTCGATTCATCATTGCGTACATCCCAGTTTGGAAGACAGTCGCATGTTTTCCTAAGGAGAAGTGAAATTTACCGTTGTCTTCCTCTAAAAAGACACCACCACCACATCCTAAGTCCCGTGAAGACTCGACTAAATTACTTTCCTGGCTTAGATTCTGGCCGAATCTAATTCTGGGCGCAGGGGATGCCGATTTCGTATTTTTGCAGCAACAGTATTTCTGGTGTCATTGCGTCAAATCTCCAATGCGTGTTGTACCAAAGTCACTTCTTTTTAAACGGAAGATGTCTTGGAGAGTCCAGCTCATGATATGGATATCCAGACGGGGGAGATTTATTAGTAAATCTAGAGTAGAGCCAGGCGTGCTACGGAAAGCTCCAATGCCGAGACAGATAGTTCTTTAGAGTTTGGTAAAAGCAGCAGTGACGTATTTTCGTAAAAGTTTGCTCTACCAGACAGCCGACGCATAGGATATAATTGGGTTTATCATAGCCGTGTAGTCCAGAGCGCATTTCCCGGTAACAGATTCATGTCTTGTCGAAAGCTCCTTTACACTACTAGAAGAGTTTTCGACGTGATATATTTTTAATCCAAAGAACTTGTTAACCAGCATAACACGCAGATACTTAGCTTCTTTGGAGAAATGGATGCTAATGGCTTTTAGTACTTGATGAGGCACAACACAGTCAGGCTTCTCCTTCTCGTGAAGAGAACTACCTCAGTTTTGAAAGTCCATTTGTAGTGGACCTATACTCACATTTCGCATGCTGTAAAAAGTTATGTTGTGGAAAAACTATTTAACACGCATTCCTTCTCGTCGAGTTAATACTGGATTCTGAACCGTAGTCTCACACGAACTTTCGCGTTGGTATGCATTATGCATCCTAGACCGAGAACTAGAGTACCAAAGTTCTGGCAATGTTACAAAGAATGATACTGGAGGACTGGTTCTGTAAGGATAGGAGGCAGCGTACGATACTATAAACTTAGTACAATTATCACAAACTTTATTTTGGGGTTCAGTCCTTCTCTTTGCCTGCAGAGAATATGTTGAATGGATTATTAAAGCTTGGCTCCGGAAGTTTCTGCTTGTCGTCCCTACAATACAAAGGGGGCTGTCCCTTCAGACGAACTATAGAGGCTGGATAGGAAGCTAAACGCATTGAGCTTATCTGGTGTGATTCGAATTTTATATTATTATTTATCTGTGCGCGGATGTCGGCAGGAATAAATTATTTTTTAATTTATAAAAAGATGACTGTTCCATTGTTGTCTGCATGCATCTAGTGGAGCGTCATAATTCAAAGAATTCAAAACTCTTCTTAGAAAAGCTTGAATTCTGTCGAATTTTAAAAGCTCCTCTGTGAAAACATTGGGAAATCCTGCCACTTCTATTTATCTGTGACGCAGGGTTTAAGCTCGTCGACCACTACGCAAGAGGGTCCGGATTCAAATTTTGGCTGGTCCACAAAATCATAAAAAGTAATTTATTATAATGTAACCACACTTTGAGCTGGCATTCTCTCGCTGTTCAGAAAAGACAAACAAATTTTGGATGCATCTCACTGTCACAAAATGACAAGATCCCGGACTTTTGTCTCAACAATTACAATTTTTTTTAGCTAAATGGTCAAGCCAGAATACTCTCCCACAAACCCCGATTTCGAATCGATTGACCTTTACTGACATCTGTGGCTATATGGGAGTAAGCACCACCAATAAAGGGTCCCTCAGAGATGATCCGCTTTAATTTAAACAGTCTGCTTACTAGAGCAAAGATTAATTGGCCAATAAACATCTTTTGTCCCGATGGCTGTTTTCCCTGAGATCTAAAGAAATTTGTGATATAACCTTGGCATGGCTAGAAAGCATCTAAAAGGGCTGTCTTATTTCGTATTCCAAAACTGTAGGCGGAAATCAGCATGGCATAAAGACCGAGGCGGAAACTTTGACGTTTACTCCAACGATTTAAGCATACTAAAATCATTAGAGACGTCCTACACTAGCGTTTACTCTTGCTATGGTACTAAGACTAGCCTGCGCTGTGTTCAAATATTTTATGAGTACATGGGTATGGAGCCAAGACTCCGTTATCCATTGGATTGAAATCCTGAATCCTGCCTGAGGCTAAGATCCACTTAAGATGCAGAGTATGTTGCAATTAAAGTTCTTTTCTATATTCAACGATTTGATGGGACTCATCTTCAATAAGCTTCTAACCTGAACTCACATAAACCGGACACTCCTTTGTTAACTATGACAACTAACTGGGAGTAACCTTGTACTCAACTGAAAACAACTCGCGAGAAAGTCGACCATTACTCTCTTTCAAAGTTGGATAAGCCTAGAAACTAAGTGCTGTTCGACTGCATGTTAACAGCCACACCCATCCATGACATCCTAATCTAGTGCACCCGCAGACAGTACGATGAACAAAAACCTCCACTGAAGGATTATAAGATGTAACAAAAATGTGGCTACCGTTAAGTGCTGATGATAAACTTGGAAAACTGGATATGCCAGTGTACAGTGACTTTTTCAATTTAAATTTCAAAAATATCTCAATTCAAGGCGAGAGAAAATTCAAAACAAACACAAGCTTATTCCTCGGTTCAATTTGAAGCTACTATACCAGCGAAATTGTTTTCTATTACATTGTCAAGGTAAGCTTCTCGTCAACGGAACATTTAAGTGCTTTTAATGAGACAAACAAAACTGGAATAATCTCTTCCTGGTTCTATTCTATGTTGCCCTCCCCCACGCATTATCAAATCAGCATACGTCCATTAACCTTGGTTCGGCGACAAACAGACAAAACTATCGATCACTCATATTGATACCGGCTGTCGATAGTCCAAGGGCGCAGTTACACCTCCACTCTATCAAGTATTGTTCACATCTGTTAAACTCCTACTCCCACCGACCGTCAAGGTTGTCCTACGCAATCTATTATATTTAGATTCAAATCGAAACTCTCAGTACTTACCCCTCTTGAATCTCTAAATAGTATGGCCGCATGATATGGATCCAGAGTACCATCACCTCTCATACCTCGACTAGCTCCGAGTGATGCACGTCGCTTTTCCAAATCAGCAGAGGCACGTCGCATATGAGCACCTGTCACGAAACCAAAACAAATACTCAAAATCAAATTCGACTCTATCAAAAAATGTTAAATAAAAAAATAAACTGAATAAAATAAATCCAAACGAAAGCAAGTACCAAGGAGACGGCGAGGAATTAATTAAGAAAAAAAAAATAAAAAATACTACGACACGACATCTAGTGTATGACGAGCATGCCTCATCAGCATTCCGCCTGGAATCTAAATTACCCAAAACTCTCCACTTTGCAGCCCTCTCGCTCTGTTTACCTTCTTTTACAATTCTATCGTAAATCTTATACGTTGCCTCGCAATCGTTCAAAATTCGATTACGGTTCACCGCGTTCGCATCCAGACTTTTCGATCTCGTTCGGAAGCTCTCCTGTGGATCATTCATTGGTGAGGTGCACGCACTATTCGTGTCATGGGATTTCCTTGGCCATATGTGCACCTTCTTACCGAAAGTCTTAAGCATCTCCTGAATCGAATGATGATGGTGGTGGTGGTGGGATTTATGTGATTTGGGTGAGGAGGTATTCTCCTCGCCGCTGATACTTTTGGCAAAACTACTATTATCGAAGCGATGGCGGTAACCCGGCGCTGTAGGGCTGCCATCGGACACCGATGCTTTATAATCGTCCAGCGAATAGGCAGCACCGACACGATGGAAGATGGAATTAATTGATGGACGTTCCTCGCGACGTGACTGACAGGCACCGGTGTGGGTGAAATACTGATGATCGACATTATTTTCATAAATGTCATCGAGATCGTGTGGAAAGAAGCCGGTCTGGACCGGAGGAGAGCCATAAGTTTCGCCTATTGATCGCCGGAAGCTCTAAAAAAACAGAAATAAATATCAAAGCATTGTAAAAACCACATGGAATATTGTAGTAAGAACTTACATTGTAAAAACCGGGGCTTTGGCACCGCTCGAAAAAGTTCCTCCGTGAAGAGGGCGTCCGGCGTAGGTTGCTGCTATAGCTGTCATACGAGCCACGGCAGTAGGATGTGCCTGCTGAAGAAGATGGCGAGTTGCGGAAATGGCTGATTCCATAGTCAGGCACTGGTTGTGGCGGTGATGAGACTTTGTCCTTATCTAAATTCAATACAAAAATTAGTCACTGGATAAAAGAAAAGTTTTGTGACACTTCTGTCAGTTGTTGAATAGCAAAAGTGACACTAGAAACGCATGATTGACAGTTGTTTAATTCCCACTTAATTCCAGATCAATATGTCTCCCCTATGTCGAATTGTCATCTGTCAAATAATTAAGCTGCCTGTGACAGCTATCATTTGTGTAAGATTCGATAAAAACTATTTTTTTTTGGCTAAAATTCTTGATGTGTTAAAATGTGATTGTAATAACCGTTGAGCGAACCACTTAACGTCATTATTGTGCCATAACGATTTAAATTCTAGTGATCTGTCAAAAGGACAATTTTAATGTACATACTTGTAGGACACAAATTTAAGCGTCCTAAAATGGTGAACTTGGACGAATTTGGCGCAAATCCAACAAATAACCGAGAACAACTGTCATATGGCGATTTTGACTCATATGTAGATAATTGGCTGGTGTAGAACCAGTCGTAAAGGCAGCATGGTATTGGAGGCTTCGTGAGCATTTCTTAGTGCGTGTTACGAGTATCCTGGCATCAGAGTGATCACTTCCTTCACAACACAATGATATGAAGCTTAAAAACAAAGAAAATAGAAAGAACGAACGCTCGCTGTGGAATAATCACTAAACAAAATGTAGAACCAGGCTATGCGGAGGTATTGTGCTTCCAAAAGCTGTCAGAAGCGGATTAAGGCACAAAATCGGGTCAATCTTCTCCGGTTCATCTGGTTGTACTCGTATAGCCTGATGATATTGACATAAAAGTAGGACAAAAGGGATCGCCAGTTGATCATTTACAAGCATCATGCGAGAATCTGCTTTTTTTTCGTCTAGACAAAATGTCACCATCGATAGTTAGAACTTTAAAGTTGCAAACGATTTCATTTTGTTTAACTTTTGGCAAAGGAGGCAAGCAAATGAGTTGCAGAACCATATTAAAAGCAACGAAAGTGATTTTACTTAAACAAGAACTATGCGGGCTATACAGCGACAGAACAATACTTCTACACCGCTTAGGAAATAGCTATGACATGTCGAGCGAAGTTACAACGAAGCTTCTGCCAGAAAAATCTTTAAATTCAAACTAGAGAGATTACTCGACATTGAACGCACCTAAGATAATGTATGCACTTGGAAGAAGACGTCAGCCAATTCAGCGGACAAATCTAGAGCCATCTGGCTAGCTGTGTTTATTTTTATGCGGAGCGTCATCTCAAGCTTATTTTGTACGTTTTACCATCAATGAACTTTTAGGTGCTGGTTAATCGATTCCACAACACTTCGTTTTAACGAAATACAGAACAGAACTCTTAAATGAGCAGCCAAACCAAATCCCGAGCTATAGAAATGTAAAGCTCAATTCCAAAGCAATGAAATGCAGATTGATTCTTCCACTTGCTCGTAAGTCAAATAAGCAGACCCATCGGCATGTCGTCCACTATGAATATGTATGCCCAATGTATGTAATGGAGAAGGTCCTGTCCATAGCACAATTAATTTTTTTAAGGGATACAGGTACTTGTCTATTTGATTTATAAACCGACACCGAAGACCGAATACAGGAATATCTATTCACTGACGGATTCGCGCAGGAATCAACGATAGGACCGCTTTTATGTAACATTATTTATAACAGCGTGGCTGGGGAGAAGTTAGAAGTCTTTGCATTGAAAAACCGGTAGTGGAGGAATTTTAGGCTAAGCTAATCAGCTGGTTTTGCAATTTTTACTGAAGGCCGTTGGAAAATCTAGTCCGAGAAGCAATAGACGCTCAAGTTTCAGCCAAGGTTCGAAGAAGAGACCGAAAAAAAAGATTTAACTCAGTCAAATGCGAAAACATCATCAAATTCTTGGCCTCAGTAACGAGATGAAATAAAATGGAGTGGCCCGTAGAATGGTTATAAAATTTAATCAAGCACACAAGCGGTGTTGTAGCGATGCAGATACGTAGCAGAAATGTGTAGCAATAGATTTCGCATGGTATCAGAGAAAGCAGTTTCTCTTAATGGAGTAAAGATACGCAGAGATATCGGTGAGTATTATATGCAACGGATATGCGGTGTTATGCGAATAGAAGAACTTTTTGCAGAAATAAGGACTACAATGTCGAATACACAGTGAATAGAACTTCCATATCAACTTAACTTTGGGTAGGCTCGGGCATAATGACCCTACGTTTGAACTATATGGCATGGATAGCAGGAAAATGCAGAACACATTCATATTTCCTATTGCTGTATGAACATGACCGCTTGTGCACAAAAATCGTGTAGGCGGTAAGCATGAAAAATATCATGGCCAAAACGTTAACATCTCAGGGGTTTTTGATGAAGAGCACTCAGGCCACACGGCGGACGTGATTACTGGGTCCGAAAAGGTTCGCGACATGACTCTTGCTGGTCATTGAACGAAATTGTACGAAGAAGCAAAAGTCGTCGGCGATCAAAGTTTTACATACTAAGTTAAGCAGGAGAAAAATTGTCGGCTCGATGGATGCCGCAAATGCCCATAGCGGATACGGCAGTCAATTTCGAAGCTGCGTTTGGAGCTCTTTAATCGAAATCTGCGTCCCACTTTAGATGAAACTTGAGTTGATTACTGCACGCCAGAGACCGAGCGACAATGAAAAGAATTAATTATTCCAGGCGAATCTGTTCCGAGGAAGGCAAAGACGGTTTCATCGGCTGGAACAATCATTTGCGATTCGAAGGTATCCCCTTATGGGATTTTTGAAGAAAGGAAGCACGATCATAGGGCAGTACGACAGTGAATTATTGGACGCACCGTGCCACAGGAGAAAGGAGATGGCTTTAGTGATTGGATTTGGGAAGAAACGGACTTTTAACGCTTAAGCTTCTAGCTCAGATGCACTTCTCATCCCGTGAGTGATTACGATTTTCTCAGAAAATTCTCTTCGGGAAGAGATTTTTTTTTTTTTTTTTTATAATTTACGCGCGCCTAAGGGGTTATGAATACCCTTACACTGTTGCCAGGGCGCGGGCGGAAAGGTAGAAGGAGGAGAAAGGAAAGTTTGTGATGTAGTGGTTTGAAACTCAGGTGTGTTTGGTTTCGATATTGACTCTCCAGGGGTGGGAGTCCGAATAGGACGGAGAGATTTTCTTCACTCGGAATGGTGAGGTTGTGAATTTTAACGGTTGTTTTTTGTGTTTGAAAACCCTACAACAGCCAAATCTACATGTCAGTGTTATGCCTTCACATGCAGATTTTTCTGACTGAGTTCCAATTACACAAATGAAAACTTTTGTCGTGGCTAGGATTCGAACCTTGACCTTCCGAGTGAGAAGCGATAGCTAGTACCACTACACCACGGCCACCCCCATTATAAAACAATCCAGGGATAATTGGATGAGGTCAAGGTAAATATTTTAGGACATATAGTGCGAATGAACACCACCGCTTCAGTCCGAAGAGTCTTCGGGAGGGACCGCGCATGAGACGAAGATCTCGTCTTAGCCGGCGCGAACAATTGGAAAACCTCAACTAATTTGGAGTATGCCACTGGAGACAGTTAGCTAGTGCTAATTAGAACCGCCTATTGGGTGAGGATCAGATCCACCTTAGCGAAATTTAACTAAACAAGTAAGTGTACGAGTAGTACACCGATGTATATGGATTAGAGGAAGGAGTTTGAGCTGATGTACGAGTATTTAAGGCGACTAACAAAACTTGGCTCCATACAATCATGGACATTAGCTCATCCGTACGTCAAGCAAATACTTGCAAAAGAGCTCTGCATCGTAGACAAACTAGACAATCTTGATATCAACAAAAACAGCTGCATACATTCTCTCTGTTAGTAAAGCGGCCGATTATGGTCAACGCCCTTGAGATAACCTCAAAAATAGTCGATAACTTCATCAAACTGCTTACAACACTAGCCAGCACTTAATCTTGATGACAGAGCGCAGTGGCTAGTATCCAATGGCATAGCAAACAAACTAGACTGGAAAGGAATTGCGTCAAAATTTATGATGTCTACATCATTCTCAGGGATGCTGATATCTTCATCAAAATTTGTGGCATCTTTGTGGAAACTCAAGGAACCATCGTATGAAAGATGTTCCCATGATTACATGACATTTTAACCTGATTTGAGCAAAACAACGGTCAAATTTGACACTTAATGTCGCTCTAGGCAGGTTTCTAATTTTATGAAACTGAAAATCGGTCAAAAGTAATATTTGCGGCCGTCGACTAACTGAAAATTAACATGACTGCCATTAGCAGTGAAACATGAAGAATCATTTAATAAACTTCCACTTCTGTTTGTCATTGACTTGAAAATAGAGCGGTAAATGCACTTCCTCACAGGACTACTGAGATAATCGACTTCTGTAACAAAATTTAATCATATAATTCCCTCTCACAAGTATCAGCAATTGACTCGTTTAGAATAACTGTCACTTTGACAGTACTGGATAGAAGAACAGCACGATACTGAAGAAAAAAATCGAAGCCAAAACAAAAACATCACAAACAACACTTATTTGACACTTGAAGTTACAGTAGCTGTCATGAAATTAAAGTTTCCATAAAATCTGGTTACATTTTAGCTGCACTTGTCGATTTGCCAAATTGGTACTCGTAATTCTTGTTTGATCCACTTGAAAAACTGTCAAACTGACATTAAACGTCACATTTAAAGCCAACTGTCATGTTAAGGAATTATCAAAAGAAAACAACTGTCACTCACTTGTTAAAAAAAAAAACTGCAAATACTTACCCTGTGACCAATTTGGTGACTTTGAAGACTTCGATGATGACGACGATGAGCCAGAGCCCAAACTATTCAGTCTTACGGGTCCTTCATTAGAGTCATTCCTTTGCATGCTGTTGCTACCGTAACTATTATTACTTGACGTAGACTGCTGTTGCCAACTTTCTGCACTCATTTGCTTCTCGACAGCATGCTGTCTATACAGATGTGATATACCGTGCATATTATGTTCGACACTATCTCTGTTTGATTTATTTTTTTTTTGTTTTGTTTGTTACTTTATATTTAGTTCAAGTCTGACACTTCTCTTTCGATAAAAAAAAAACAAAAAACTTCACTTGTCAATTTTACACTGCCAAAGTCACATTTTCTATTTTTTTTTTTTTTAATTCATGAAATCACTATTAGCTTCTGTGTATGAGAAAATCACAAATTAAATGCAAATCGCAACAAATTGTCGTGTGCAACAAACCGCAAATGAAAGATATCGACAATGACAACGAAATACCCGCTTCGTGTTGACAGTTGAATGTTGATGATGATGTGTGTTTGACTGCAGCTAAAAAGGGTTGAATGGCCTGAAAGTAAGTCAAAGTTGTACAAAAAGGGGAGAAAAAAAAATCGAGATACGAGTACGAGTACCAGTCTGACTATGACTATGGCTATGACTCTGACAGCGATGTACGACGAGGAACTTTTGGTCATGTAATGCAGAATTGGATGTGAATCTAAGTGCAGCACTAAGCTTTTTATTGTGTCCACCACATCTCATTATAGATTTTCTGTTTACTTTTTGTATTAGAAAAAGAAAACCAAACCCAAGGTGAAGGGGAGGAGTTGATATATCACATTTTCGCTTGGAGCTTTTCGGGGCTAGGAAACTCATCACGGACATTTGGCACTTCTATTGAATTCAACAAAATTCTGGCAATTGACGAATGTTGTCGTTTCTAAAAGTTATTCCGAGTGTTCTTGGAGATACGTCAATTAGAAATTTTATGTTGTCAGGATGACAGCAGGCAATTTGGGACGGTGTCTCATCAAAATAAACAATTTTACGTGTACGAGTAAACTAGAAGGACAATCAAGAGAAAAACATAAACAAACACGCCAAACGACAAAGATGTGTTGACAACATCTAATTATAAATAGAGTTTGTGATTTAATTGAATTCATCGGATTAACGAGCCACTGCACCTTACATCATCAGACTTCAAGAGAACAGATGTGATACTCGTAAATACCTGAATATGTACTGAAGCATCTGAAGCGTAATTCTAATTTAAAAATGTGATGAGCTAGGTCATGGAGTTTCAAAGAAATAGGGGTAGCAGGTTCCTAGAAGGGATTTTGATATGATATTTCTGGAGCCTGTTTATGTTTTTCAGAAAACTGCCATATGTAGAGGATTTTGCTATTGCGAGTCCCATGAAATAAGAAAGACAACGGCTTTAGGCTATGTTTGTGGAATGCCCGCACCTTAACATCCACAAGCGGATAAAACTGCGATTGAAGCAGTGTGATGTGATGAACAGGCCAGAAAAATGGTGGAATCAAGTAACGTCTACTTTGTAGTCAATGGAAGATATACGCGGACGCCCTATTATAATCACAAAGAAGTCCAAATTCGGCAACCTTAGTCTGATACCATGAAGTAGAAGAATGACTTGTCAAAGACTGCTGCTGTCAACTTTTCGACTAAGTGTACGGGCAATGTCCTCAACACGATGTAAATGTCGTCCTAAGTATGGCTCAACCTCCGAAAAGGGAGAAGACTGATAACATTGCACGGGACAGCGCTAAAATTCTGGATGTTTGAAGGGACCGAACAGCCAACATTGCCTTGGTACACTTCCTTGTCTGATGAGGAGTCGTAGAAGACTTTGTAGAAAAGAAGGAGACCTGCTTGCGAACTCTACGAGCAAACGTGAAAGAAGGGCTGATATTGTCAACAAGCAATCAGAGACGCCACATTTGATGTGCTGGGTTTCATCAAAGGCCTGCTCTGATGAGGAGTCGTGGAGGACTTTGTAGAAAAGAAGAAGGAGACCTGCTTGTGAACTCTACGAGCAAACGTGAAAGAAAGGCTGATATTGTCAACAAGCAATCAGAGACGCCACATTTGATGTGCTGGGTTTCAGCAGGCCACAACAACTAAAGGCCTGCTCTGATGAGGAGCCGTAGAAGACTTTGTAGAAAAGAAGAACGAGACCTGTTTGCGAACTCTACGAGCAAACGTGAAAGAAGGGCTGACATTGTCAACAAGCAATCAGAGACGCCACCTTTGATGTGCTGGGTTTCATCAGGCCACAACAACTAAAGGCCTGCTCTGATGAGGAGCCGTAGAAGACTTTGTAGAAAAGAAGAACGAGACCTGATTGCGAACTCTACGAGCAAACGTGAAAGAAAGGCTGATATTGTCAACAAGCAATCAGAGACGCCACATTTGATGTGCTGGGTTTCATCGGACTACACCAATCAAAGGCCTGCTCTGATGAGGAGTCGTGGAAGACTTTGTAGAAAAGAAGAAGGAGACCTGCTCGCAAACTCTACGAGCAAACATGAAAGAAGGGCTGACATCTCCGAAGAAAAGCGGAAGAGGTAGATAAAGGCTTTGGACAAAATCATGGAGTAGCAATGTTCCGAAGTACCAATTACCATAAGGAAAAATGAACATACAAGTAATAAGACCAAAGGTCCCGAACAGGGAAATGCACCGATCTCTGTCGCTTATGAAAATCAGAAAGAAATATTTCTGCAGACTGCGATGCCAAATAACTCTTCACCTCGCGTCTGAAAAGCGTTTGAATTCATGCCGGAGTTATAACACACAGGCAACATCGACTACATTATGAACATTGGCTTGGCAAAGACTTTCATATAAGCATCCCCTCTAGATCCTTCTGAGAGGACGATGCATTCAATCCATTTCTATACAGATAGATCTAAGACTGATAGCGGGATTGGTGGTGGTGTTTTCTCAGATAAGCTTGACGGAAGTCTCTCCTCCTTCGGTATATCAATCGCTACGTTCAAACTAATATTGAAACTGGATACCAGTAGAAGAACAAACCTAAAATGGACTGCTGGATGAACATGTCTAGAGACCAAAAAAATTTGGCCAGAACTGGATCTGAATCGCTCTAAGAGTTTTATCTTTCAAAATACTAAACATCTCAGCGCTATCATAGGTCCCATCACTAGACACTTCTTATAGACAGGCATGCTTGACGCTTTTACACACAACCTCTACAGTAGCTGCATGGACTCTTCCAAAGAAGAAGACTCGACTTAAGTGCTTTTTTCTACATAACTTAAGCGATCTAAACCATATAGACGTTAGCAGTCTCCTTCGCTTCGTCAGAAGCTCAAATTGGCCCCAAGTCTAGGAGGAGCACAGACTCACGTTGCATCACAATTGGCCAATAGGCCTAATAGGGTTGGTTTTTTTTTTTAACCTGTAACACACCAAGGCAAGATCTCAGCTAAAGAGACGTGGTCGATTGAAAACATTGGTTGATGCTGTTGGTGGGCTAGAGTATTCCGCTCTTTGTTTGTCAACTGATCTGTACAGAGGTAACATTTCGAAATCTGCTCGTATTCACAAACGTAGAAGACCCGCAAAATCGAGTCTATCCAAGTATTTCGAAGCTGGTGCTACCCTTAGGGGTTTGTTATTAATCCTGACACCATACAAGACTTAAGACGATATTCTATCTAGACAAATAGTTTTTGGTCTTTCTTTTCGAGCATATTTACTTCACAAAGCCGTAAAAGCGGTAAGCAGTGTACCAGAAAGTTCACCATTTTCACATCTGCAAAAGGACCAGCAGCAGTCTTATGTATAGACCTTTCTTTACTGCTAAAAATATGGACAGCGTTGCAGTGTCAGTATCACAACCTATTTCATCTTCATCTTGTCTTTTTAAAACAGGGCCAAAAAGCGATTTTCGAGACCAGCCTACATCTCCTGCAGAAGGCGTTTACAAAAGAAAGGTTACGCAGCTGTGTTCGCTTTATGATAGTTAACTCAGATTTGCGGTAGCATCTTGCTTTCAGAAAATGAATAAATAACGAAACGATTTTCTGTTTTTTGGTATATACCTGGAAATCGAACCCAAGAGTCCAGCCGCTGTAGGAAACGAACTTAACCACTACACTGCACTCACCAACATACTACTTTTGCTAGGCCCTTAGGACTCTGGATATAAATGGAATTATAAGTGTAGTACACGTTCTGGCGAGACTTTCATCTGCGCTTCTTCCCTAAGCACAATTCTAAAACTTCGTTGATTTACATTCAAGACGACAGCATTATCCTAATCACTACGAACTGGACGATCGCTGGGTGCTTATTTCGGCAAGTTATAATCGATGGCCTCACAAAGATTATTTGATCGAGCACAAGGATCGAGGTTTTGCTAGCTCATGCAAGCGTGCCTGCTTTGGAGTCATTTACTTTGCCTTTCTGTTGTTCCATACTACTATCAATTACTTTTTAACAGAAATCCAGACAACATTTGCTTTTCTTGCGCAATCTGGCGCCATTTTTAGAAAAGAGTCTACAACGAGTAGCTTCTCGTGAAGAAAACCAGCTAAGTTCGCTAAGATCGCGAATCCGATGCCCTTTCTTCTCTTTGGAGATATTGTTGGAAAATATAGCCTAAACGATAGCACTTCCGATAACGGACGCGGTCTGATATACTTTGCCGCGGGACGAAACCTCCTTTATGAAGACGTTAAGGACTTCCGATCAATCAATAGCCAGATTGAACATATCGGACAACTACATTCATAATAAAAGATCGCCAGAATTTTTACTGACCTTAATCGTTCAAAAGGTTATATGCCGCTAGAGTCAAGTACTGAAACCATCACAGATCCGCATCTTATAAGATAGAATTCTCGCGGCCACCACATCGAATCCCCTGGTTACACGAAGAATGCTGGCAAGCAGCACAAGGTTGTGCTCCATAAAAGGACCAGAGCTGCTCACGAGCACTACGAGCAAAAGAGATGGAACGCACATCGTCCTTTTTGGTTATGCTATATCAATAGTGACTATTTCTGGAAACATTTCTGGCACATAAACTGTAATCCAGCCAGCCTGCTGAAGCTGACCTCCGGTTTAACGCAATGCGATATGACTAAGTGATAATCCTAGCTCCTGCCTCCATAGACGCTGACCGAGAATAATATACAAGAATAAACTTTAAGGGCCCTAGGACACTGACCTTATCAGAAGAGTCCGGATACAACGACTACGATGGCTGGGACATGAAGAGCGGAATAAAACCAGCACTTCAGCTTGGAGAATCCTTAAATCCACCAAAAGCATCCCGATTACGCACGCCAGTAGAAAGGGACCTCATTCATCTCACCATACGTAACTGAAGCTACCTAAAGAGATCCACGCAGTGCTGTAATTCCATCTATAGTAATGTAAGTAACCGCCCGACTTCGTTAATCAGAAGGAGAGCACTTGGCTCAACTTTCTTATAAATTTCCCGGTGTTTGCCGTAATTAAGATACGCTGGCAATGTCATTTACATAGGCAATTACTGTGCATCCAAACTTTTTAGGTTGATAAGGAGAGAAGGAAGATTCGAGAGAAGGGACATACAAATACCACCTTGAGGTTTTTCTTAACTTGAAAATCGTAGCCCTTAACCGTTTATTATTATCCTGCCAACGTTAGCAACGGCGATAGTTGGTCAATTTCCAGATTGGTCAGTTCACCCGTTCTGGATATTTTTTTAAGGCACTTAACAGTCGCCCTTAAGGTCCATTCACAACTCTGCAAACTGTGAATACGAACGAACGAATATTCGCAAATTTTAACATTTCTCCCACACCTACTTTTTCATTTAGCCAAAGAGAGAATTTTGAGGTTAAATTCGCGCGAATATTTTAGTGGTGCGAAGGTAGATTGACACTAAAAATGTGTCTATTCGCAATTAGCTGACCTTAAGTCGCCCATTTTAATCAATAAAGTCGCATCAGTGCTTATTAGATAAATAAAACTGGTCGCAGTAAAAGAAGAAACACCCCATGAGGCTTCTGAACGAGGCCAACTAGGAGCTTAGACCTGGATTTGTTTGACCTCCTCAATGACAAACTGAATAAAAACCCTGCATAATCAAACAATCTACTTAAGACCATAAAAACCACAAAAAAAAAAGTCCTTAAACCGTCGACTCCACAAAAATTCACCACAAGGCATCGTAAAATCGTAAAAAATAAATTTTATAGCCTCGAAGCTGCATGGAAATAGCACAGATACACAGATACCCAGATACTCGTACTTTCGCTTTCTCGGAATGTTTTTTTTTTTTGCTTTTCTTTTGAAATCTAAACTCATTCTACTTTGTATGTTTTCGAAATAAATTACATCCACACGTGCCATCCAAATTCAGGACATTACACATACGACTACCAATTTCTTGAGTGTGCTTCCGTTCCTCATTATGGTGTGTCCAAAATAACTCACAAAAACATTCGCAGACGCCATTTGAGGAGCATTCAAACACATGATCTGAAAATTATTTCCATGCTCCTAAGTATGTCACTGAATTGTACTCCGATTACACCGCCCACCCACATCAAACAAAAGGCACTGAGTGATGTGTGAGGTCCCTTAAAGAGTACCTATGTACTATACAAGACAGAAAATGTATGAGTATCTCCTGCGACAGCCTTCGTACAATTAAGTGGCAAACATTTATTGATCGTCTTTATCCTTAAGCTATGTAGAGTGTGTCTCTTAACGTTCTTTTTGTTATGCGAATATATGTACTTTCACTCATTTATCCTTACCCTTTTCCCGTTCCATTGAAAAGTCTTTAGAAATATCTCTTCGACAAACAATGGAGCATTAGATTCTTGTCTTAGTGGAACAATATCAAAAGGACTAAGAAGGATTTAACTTATTAACTGGAAGCTAGGAGGATTTTATCACCAAAACGATACGAAAAACAGATGGGATCCTCAACAGCCATGCCATCGTCTTGTTGCCTTGACTTTGGAGCGCAGGATGGGTTCTTAATACTTTTTCTGATGTCAACAAAGCCATCAGGAACGTTAGTCTTAAGGTGCCTCGCAGAGAAAACAAATGAAAAGGATACAAGTAAATACAATTTGTTTGGTTTTGAGCCTGGAGTTTGAGGTTTCTCGTGGAGGTAGTTCCAAGAACTAATTTCGTTTCGTCGCATATGGGAAAATGTCCTTCAGCAGGACAACTTGGTGATTTTATTACGGAAATTAGAATTTTATTCATAATATGATATCATAGATACAAACTGACGAACGTTTACTTAACTCCTTCTTCCCATAATTCGGTTATCTCCTCGACCGGTTTGGTATTGTTTTCGCCAAGGAATATCGCAATTTCAGCCATGTGGAAGTAGAATATCGATTTAGGATTACGGCTTACGAAGGGAGGAGGATCAATTGAATTAATTATTATTACTCTTTCAGTTTTTTTTTTTCCTGTTGTTTACGAGCATCTGTGACGAACCCAAGCAAGACGAACTTTGCGAAGAACCAGGAGTTGGAAGAAGTAGAAATACGAGTATTTTGGGCGAAGGAAATGTTGTACTATTACAAAAAGGATGTGCACACAAATAAACTGTTAAAAAGAACGACATGACATGGATGGAATAATTTAAGATGGCATTTACATATTTAAACAAGATTTGGTATTTTATAGAGGTGGATGGATAGGAAATCTGAAATAAGAGCGTCTCAGGCATTACGACTTCCAAGGACAAACAACATCTTTAAAGCGTGAGTACAGCCCTTTCTATTTTGAAAATAAATTTGAAAGCTGTCTTTCAGAAGATGTACAGGACATGCTTTTAATCACAACGTCGAGCTAAGGGGCAAACCCTCTCCGATCAGCATCAAGGTCTAAAGATCTAGAATCTCCTATGTCGCAACATATCCGTAATATGTATACAGCAGATTTCCCAAAAATCCTGAGATATTCTTGACTTCGTAGGAAGGCTAGATCCAACGCCCCTCTTCACTGTGAGATTTCGGATGCGGTCAAGTTATTATGAAGAAGTATTCAGTCGGCCGACAGTTGGTTGACTAATTCGAGTAAGGGCAAATTATTATGTAAGTGTTCGGCCCTATATTTGAAGCCTAAGTCTTCCTGAAAAGACGAACCCATAAGAAGTCAGTGAGTTGCTCTTTTAGACCGTAATATTAGCGTATTTGATTTTGCATTTCGCCCGAGATGTAGGATGGTGCCGAACCGCGCTTCAGAGGGACCCTTAATCGCATGTATGAATCCGAACAATCCTAAAAGCGGCTTAGACTATGAATAAGAGATGGAATTTTCAATGTCGGTAACCCACTTTAATAGCGCAGCAGCTGCAGGATGCATCAAAAAATCTTGACCAAGTCTTGAGAAGTTGACCAGGGCTTCTAAATACCAGTTCTGGTTATTCTAAAAAACAAGACTTGTTGCCGCCTGATCTACTTGATATTCCAAGTCCATACAGGACTAAATAGTCGGCCATGTCATGACTTCTTATTTCAAATCGATCGGCCGATAGTCGGCTCGTTTAAGCAGTCTGTGGCCGGTTTTATTGGCAACTGATTGCATTTGCTGTCGCTGTACTACAATTTTGCCAGAGACGATTACATTCAAGATGAGAGACTCCATAGAGAACGATCGGCCAACTAAAGGATCGGTCATCTTTTGAAAGCAAGGAACTAATCCGGTTGGACCGGAGAATTCGGAGTGAAAATTGCTGGCATAAGGGTCTTGAAACCAGACAATTTTTCCTTCCATAATTCAATTCCAGAGCAGCTGACTAAGTGATCGGTCATCAATAGGAAGTAAAGAACTAGTTCGGCTTGACGGAAGGATTTGAAATGGCAATCTGGGTCGCCCCAGTGTATTCAGAAACACACGTTCAAGCCAATTTTTTAATCGGCCAATCGAATAATCATTGATGTGCTTCTAACTTCAACCACTGGGAAAGAACAAGACATCAAGACAAGGTAAGAAGTTTTTAGCCCATTGCAGTCACCGTCTGTATTATAAATATCCCTTCCTATCTTTCTCTGCAAGGAGCTTGTCAAGGTGCTGTTTGATGAGTTCTTCAGAAGCATTCGTTCTATCATCCAAGGATTTTTGCCAGGAGCGAAATAAATGGAACTCTGATGGCGCAAGGTCTGAGTTCTACGGTGCGGGTGGCAATACATCCCAATCCTGATGGAACAATTTTTGCGACTGACTAAGCTTGTGTGTGGTTTCGCATTGTCGTGGTGAAACACCACATCCTTACGATTGATCAGCTCGGGACGTTTATTTCTATAGCTGCTCATAGTAGACATTGACATTGGAATTAATCGTTTTGTTCTTTGGAAGCAGCTCATATTGGACTGGTCCCTTCCATTCCCACCAGATTGATATCATCACCTTCTTTTGGTGGATGTCTGCCTTTGCTTGCTTTGCCGATGCTTTATTTCGCCCACTACACTACAATCGATTTTTCGTCGCTCGTGAATGGAATGGATTGTTTCCTTCGCGTTTGGTGAATTGATCGCATGCGTTTATGGGTTTGGTGAGAAGGATTTCTTTCAAATCATGCCGTACCCAAATATCGAGCTCCTTTACGAAGCCAAGCGATTTCAATTGGCCATAAATGGTTCCAAATGAGATATTTAGAGCGGTACCAAACTCCTGAACCATTGAATGCTTACTTGCTTGCATCATTACTTTGATTTTATCGTCCTCAATCTCGGAAAATCTACCGGAGCGATGAGCGCTGTTAACTGAAAAATCACCATCACAGAATCTTGCGGACTAGTTCTGGCACTGGCATTTTTCGATGACATTTCTGCCGTAAACTTTACGCAAGGCAAGGGGCCTTAGTTGTTTTCTTGCCTGTTTCGAAGCAATAAAGAAAAACGTGGCGAATATGCTCTTCGAAATTCTCGAAGTTCGAACCACTTTTTTTTTTTGTTTTTAGGTTAAGTGTCAGCAACGAAACGCGCGCAAACATTTACAGGTATGTTACGCTCAGATACAAATAAACGCAGGCAAAGCCATCTTTTGCAACAAAAAAGCGCAATGACTTTTTGAACAAGCTAATATAAATACGTCCATGAAGGTTACGTAAAAGCCGTAACTAGATCCAGGTAATCCAGACAATGTCAATTCTGAAGATCTATCCATGTACCAACCAAAATGTCGCTTCAACTCAAAATAAGATAACACGGTCTTGGCACATCGAGAGACTAGATGGCAATTTCCAACCTAAGAGAGTCTTCGAATCTGAACCTCCTAACTCAAGTCGTTTATAAAGAAAAGCGCAGATGGTAATTCCACTGTTAACTAATAGGTGGCGCAAAAATAGTCACTCTATCGAAAGATGCTATAATTTTTGCAAATGTCAATTCTACTTTGACATTTGCTAAGTAAACAGATACAAAATATATGCCAACAGGACATGAATCGCTATACTCCAAAAGAATGCGGAATAATTCGTCGGTGGTGTTGGGGCAGCGTGAATTTCGGCGCAGATTTCCCGATTGTCCGACACTGTAAGATCTTCTCTTACAAAATGCAGATAGTGCATCAACTGTTAGCTGTTTACAGCCAAGAGCGTGTAACCTACCCTAAATCTCGACCACGAGGGAGATCAAAAATCATCATGAGCGACGAGGCCCATTTTCATCTCTGTGGATACGTGAAGGTGAATAAGCAAAACTATCACTTCCGAGACGCCGAAAATCTGCATATAACCCACAAAGAGCCATTACACCCGCTCAAAGTTACTGCATGGTGTGCTGTTTGCGCTAGAGTCGTCATGGGGCCTTATTTTCTTGAAAACGCCGCGGGCCAAACGACTACTGTGGACGGCGAGCACTACAGAGCCATGCTCAACGACTTTCTCCATCCTCAATTGCATGAATTGGGACTGGAGAACATCTGGTTCCAACAGGATGCAGCAACGGCGCATACTGCACGAGCCACAACCGAAATTCTGAGGGATGCATTCCCGGGTCGTCTAATCTCTCGTTTTGGCAATTTGCACTGGCCGGCAAAATCGCCCGGTTTAACCATTCCAGACTTCTTTTTGCGGGGTTTTTTGAAGTCACGAGACTATTGTTGACATAGCCTCAGACTCTTAAAACCCTTAAAGAGAATATCCGTCAAGAATGCGAGGACCTATCGCCGGAAGTTCTGACAAGATAATTCGAGCCACAAACCGGGCCCAAATGGTCATAAATCCTGGCGGCGGCCACTTAGTCAATATTATTTTCTCGACTTAATGGGAAACAATTTAAGACATCAAATAAACATAATCCAAGAGCAGAAGCAAAGTTTTTCATTCATAAAAAAAAATTACAGCCAAAGAAGATCGGGTGACAACTTTTGCGCCACTTTGTAGTAAGAGATAGACCATTACGAAATGTAGGCTGAAATTGTAAGTGCGAAACGGTTTAGTAAGTTAGAATTCTACGTGGCTATTGTGCATGGACTAGGATTGGTCTCTGAAAAGTGAAGATGCTTCTCGGCTCAGAAATTAAAGGTCCATAGAATGTCAAATTGCTTCAACTCGATAAAAAATCGCGCAAGATACAAGAGACATTTTAGGACTGAACAAATGGGGGAGTATTAATCTCAAAAAGGTAACACCGTATTACTTTCATTCGAAAAATCATTCGGTCGACCCGGGAAGCGAGAGTGGGTATATTGCAAAAGCTAACAGCGAGCAGTGGCCTAGGTCCTAGCAACTCTACGGACCTAGGATTCTGATGGCCGGATTCCGAACCCGAGTTCGACGCGTCACATTTAAAAAGTCTAATACAGGTCTGGTTTCATGACGGAAAGGATACTTTGTTCGACCATCTGGATGCTGCTTTCAACCAATCACCAAATGGAGATATCGTTATATGAAGATCTCACAACAATGCCAACATACCCAGGCATAAAATCGAGATGTTAAGGGTTTCCTAGGTGCGCAAACGCAGACCATCTGAGCAGCTTCCCGGCCGGCAACATTCAAAATTATTGGATTGTTGTGAAAAATGTTTTAATATCTACTCATACGGAAGACATAGGCCGTAGCCTTGAGAGGATACTTGGAGAGCGATTGATGAACGTAAGCAACTGAAGGTGGGCCGCATTTCAGCTACTTTTGCAGGAGGGAGAGCCAGCTTGAGTTCCTGTATCTTGTACTGGCTACTGTACTTGCTACTAAAGCACAAAAAGCAGCTAGCAGGTGCGTCAGTAGTACAAAGAGCAGCTAGCAGGTGCGACAGTAGCACAAAAAGACAGATTCACAAAAGGACTGAGAGGTGGTCGTTGCTTTAGCCAAAACTCGGCAAAAGTCTTGATCGTTGCCCTAGCCAACACCTAGCAAAAGACTTAAACAGTTGTTGACCAGATCAAACGTTAGAAAGAATATTTCGTTACTCTTCTGAATCAAGTATTCGCCAGCGATATGAACTTAAGTCATATTGATTGATCAAGCCCAACAAAATCCCAAATTTGCAGCAGAACCTTCTAAAAATGAGGTCAGCCAGCGGTCAAAGCACTTAAAAGCAAAGAGGAACGCTTTCTTACGATTTTGTGATCCATAGTGAGGCAAGGCAAGGCTGCGTACTATCACCAACATTGTTTTCAATTTTAGCGATATGTTGGGTGCTGTTTTAATAAAAGGAAATGAAGGAAGGAACTCAATGGACTCTTTAGTTTTTTTTTTTTTTTTTATAAACTAGCGCGCGCTCAAGGGGTTAAGGTACCCTTAAAATGTTTGCACACAGCGCGGGCGACCTAATCGGACCTCAAAAATCTGGACTATGAAGCTTCATGAAATGACATCAGGAGTCGAGAGAGAGACCGTCACCGTGGGACTGAAAATTAACTCGGAAGACTGGGGTTTAACTCATCAGTTCGAGTTTGCATTGATGGACAACCAGTGCAAATGGAAGAGAGCTTTCAGAGAGCTTGGAAAAACTGCCTCACATGACCTCAGAATCAAATGGGATACTGTCACGCAATGTAAAGTCTGCAATTCGAACGTTGTGCAAAGTATGGAGAAGTCACCAAGCACGGAAAGTGACCACTATCACAGTGATCTGCCAACAAACATCTTTACCAGACGTCAGACACAACCATTTAACAACGGAAATGGCAGTGAATTGGTAACAAATTTCGAAAAGGCAATAATTCTATTGATGACAAAACAAGACAAGGAAATGTTATCGTTACGATAGAGATGAGAGAAGGGGTGGTGGTGTTGCCTTAGTCGTGCGAAGAACATTGAAGCATGAGGTTCTACCTATTATAAATACGAAATTAATAGAAAACGTTGGAATTAAGATATATCTTTTAAATGGTCGATCAATAAACATATTCGCTGTTTACTTTCCCGGCAGGTGTGCATCGCGCAGAAAACGTTCGCTTCTGCAAAGTGATTTTAAAAAGCTTATAAGTTTAAATAGTTCATTTTTAATTGGAGGCGATCTTAATTGTAGACACCGAAATTGGGGCTGCTTGCGAGCAAATGCTTGGGGTAATATTCTTCAAAACATAAGTGCAAGGCACCCGGTAGAAATTTTGTACCCTCCTCACCCTACTTACATTCCAACAAACAGCCGTTCAAACCCATCCACATTAGATCTCTTTCTTACCAATTGTCCTGAACATATCAGCCAACCAATGGTAATAAATGAACTTAGCTCTGACCATTTACCAGTTAAGTGTAGTGTATATTTTTCACCAGTGGTAAGTAAGAACCAAATTTTAGACAAAGTACCAAAAACTTATTAAATTAAAATTGAGCTCAAGCGAAGCTTTAGATTTTGAAAACATAAATCAGTCGGTTATCGACGAAAAAGTAAGATTTCTAACATCAACTTTATTGGGTAGTGTCGAGCAAAGTGTTCCCAAAAAAATTAAACGTTATAACGTAGAAAATTTTCTTCCGCAAAATATAGTAAATGTTATTAAATGTAGAAACAAATTTAGAAAATTGTGGATGACAACTCGACATCAATTTTACTTGCCACTAGTTAAAATATTAACTAAAACTATTAAAGACTTGGTCATGCAATTTAGGAATAAATCTTGGAATTGCAAGCTTCAAAGACTTGAAAAGAACGTTAAACCCTTCTGGAATATGATTAAAATCATTAAAAAGAAAAATGTCCATATTCCAGTTCTTAAAGTAGGATCCTCTGTTTTACTTGCAGGAGCAGAAAAAGCAGAAGCATTAACTAATGCAGCTGTCGAAGCTTCAGTTTCGCAATCAGTGAATACTATTTATTCTCTCCAACCAACTATTCCAAACAACTGTACAGAACTAGACGATCTGGAGTTCATTCTTCATTCGCTCAAGCCATTCAAATCTACAGGAGTAGATGGAATTCGTAACCTCTACCTGAAGCATCTACCTAAAGCTGGTATTAAATTTAATAGTTGCATTAAAATTGGCTATTTTCCTAATGCGTGGAAATTAGCCAAGATCATATCTATTTTGAAGCCGGGTAAAGATCCTAGTCTGCCTTGCAATTACAGACCAATCAGCCTACTCAGTGCTATAAGTAAGTGCTTCGAAAAAATAATTAAAAATGACCTCATGACACACTTAAACACAAATAATATCCTCCCCGCAGAACAGTTTGGGTTCAGACCTCATCATAGTTCAGTTAACCAAATTCATCGAATTACAAAACACATAAAAGATAAATTTAATGCGGGTATGAGCACAGGTATTGTCTTTCTTGATATCGAAAAAGCTTTTGATACGGTGTGGCATGAAGGGCTCTTACACAAACTATATATTTTTGACTTTCCGGTCCACCTGATTCGAATCATACAATCATTCCTGTCAAGACGAAGCTTTCAAGTCTTCATAAATAATTGTTATTCCGACTCTACTTCAATAAGCGCTGGAGTTCCCACAAGGCTCAGTCCTAGGTCCTCTCCTGTACAATATATACACCTCTGATTTTCCCCGATTTCCTTATGTTGAGTCAGCTATCTTTGCTGATGATACTTGTATCTTTTCAACGGACGCGTTTGCTTTCAATATTGAAAATAGATTGCAGTCCGCTTTAGACTCAATCGCCCAGTACTGTGATGACTGGAAGCTTAAAATAAATGCTGCCAAGACGCAAGCTGTCTTTTTCACTAGAAAAAGAAAGCCTTGCTTCTTACCAAGCAATAACCCAACCATTTGCGGGGTACAAGCCGAGTGGAAAACGAGTGCGAAATACCTTGGAGTATACCTTGTCCAAATCTCTCACGTTTGGACAACATATCAAAGAAGTAGTAAATAAAATGAATTTGACAGTCAAAATTCTCTACCCCTTCATTAACCGCAAATCTAAAATGATCAATGAAAATAAAATAATTATTTTCAAATCAATATTTCAAGCCATTCTCTTCTATGGTTCACCTGTGTGGGGTAAATGTGCCAAAAGCCATATCCTGAAGCTGCAGAGAAGCCAGAATAAGGTATTAAAAAATGATTCTGAATGTACCTTGGCATTTCTCTACAGAACGATTACATCAAAAAGCCAAAATAGATAAAGTTTCCCCAAGAATTAACAAACTATTAAACCAGTACAACTTAAGATGCAGTATGTCAGACAATCCTTTGATTTCCCAGTTAGTGGAAATCACCAGTTAGTTTAGAACTTTACCGCTATTGACCAGATCAGATGAGAAAGTTAACGCTTTCTTTTACTGCTCATCATGTTAAGTTTCCATAGTTATTATTTATATTTTATCTTTAAGTTTTGTCACCCGTTGATATTTATTTATTGTTTGTTACTTTGATGAATTATTTATTTATTTTCCTTTTGTTATTTATTAATTACTGTTAATTACTTGTTATTTGTTATTTATTATTTATTATTTATTATATATTTATTTATTTGTTTATTTATTCCAATTTAATTAATTATTAACTATATATTTCCTAGTAACCAATTATTTGATATTATTGATTAATTATTATTTATTGTAGTATTTACTACTTGCTTTCTGTTAATAATTCGTATTTGAATGCTCTGCCATTTATCTCATTTGTTCTTCTAAAACACTTCCCCTTCTCTCTGCATTTGTTGTTAATATTCTTGTGAAGGTTTTTCTTGTAGCTTTTCCTTCGCACTTAATTTTTAACTGTGCTATATTGTAATAATTTGTAAGTTTTATTTAATTTTCAGTAGTAAGGTAACACACCAAATCTCTGTAAATTGTGCAATAGTTACAAAACATGTATAACAAATTTGTGCTACATAAAAAAAAATAAAAAAAAAAAAAAAAAAATTTGGAATAAGAGGGAATCGATCGAAGATAGCGCAGAACAGTTTAGAACCTAGAATGCACAAAATGACGCAGGACATAGCACACGTAAATAAAGTGAATTTCTAATTCAAGAATTAAATAATCGCGGATGCCAAGATGCCGAAGCTGCCTTAGCGTGATCGATGAGAGCGTCAGGTAACAGCGTTTTAGACAAAGGCCTTCAATATGTCAGGAGCTCGGAATAAGTAAATTGTCTTAAGCTTTCCGATCTGACAAGAAGAAGGGGACGACGAGAAAAGGGCTGCAACAAGTCCTAGCGACGATGAACCTTCTTTTTGCTCTTGTCACTCTTTGAAAGAAGAAGACTCAAGAAGACTCAAGAAGACTCAACTTGAGCAATTTGTCGACATGGCAGGGATGTCTATTGATAGATCACGTTCCGTTCAAAGCAGTTGCATCACATCATCAGATTGTTGGAAATTGAGTGACAGACTGAGTTTTACAGAGCCAGTCTTTCAACTGCGCCTGTTTATTTAGAGACGGATTGGGATGATATAAAAATATTCTTATAGCAATGATAATAATATCCATTAAGGACATTTTTTTTGGTAATAAATTTTAATAATTTGTAAACGTTGCTGTCCCAGTACTGAACCATGACTAAATGATAGACATTGACAAGCAAAATAGTAATGACAGTTCATAAAAAAACATTAAGGGTGCGTTCACATTTTAAAAATGACAAGCCAATTTGCCTCTGTACATAAATATTCTCAGCTTAGGCGATATGTGAAGGCATTAGCAGTGCTATTAAATATCCTTTACGAGCATCAACAAAGCTCTTTTGTCACCGTTTTGTTCCTTACAACAATACTGATTGAGATCACATTCAATGTTGCTTGAAAGACCAACGAAGAACCCGTTCTTTACGTCGCTTACCATCCCTTTTTTCTAGACAGAAGTTTCCAACACTTCAAAATATAAATCAAATGTGAATCGTCCTTAAATCGTTCATCAGTTTTCAACCTCAAACAATCAGGATTACTCACGAATAACTGGTTTCCATTATACCCTTCCAAATTCACATGATCTTTTATAGACTTTTCTTTGAACTTTTAACCTTTCCCAAATCAATTTGCTATAGACTTCCTGTCCCAAGGACCCACAAATCGAGTACGAAACCATAAACCGTAGTCTGTCTAACATGTCACTGAAGTAACTTGTGGAAATCGGATGCCAAACAATCTCACACCTCATCCAGAAGCCTTATGACAAAAGTAAACATACATTTGTTGAAAATACCTTCTTCTCCAATTCAATTGACAATAAGAGGATATAAAAAGAAAAAAACAAACATACCCGTGTCCCTTGATTCTCTAGATATAAAATTCACTTTGGTCTCAAAGGACTTTTTCTTGGGAAAAAATATTTCTCATTTCAGTGAATCCAATATTAAATGATGCTTAACCTTACGTAATATTAACTGGGGTTCAAGGACATGATTTCCCCCCCCCCCCCTCAACATAGGTGGTACGAGTATATTCTTCTTGGCTCACCAGACTTGGAAACTTGTTAACTTTGAAAGAAATGAGGGGATCCAATGGGGGGCAGAACAAAAAGCAGACTTCAATAAGTTCTACTAAGTGACTTGAATAACTTAATTGGATTGCTGAGGTGAGACTTCTAAGATTTGACAAGTATCTTCTATCTTTATTTTTAGGCAATTCGTCGAAGTTTGTCAGGAAGGACATTCAGGTTGGACAAAGTGTTTCATCTTGAGTATTTTCGGCTTGACTTCGTGATGTAAAACAGTTGGCGTCTTGCAAAGTTGTACATGCTCGGTTAGAGAAATGATGACGAAAAAGCTTGTAAGACTTATGGCTCTCGGCTTCGGTAAAAGGCAGAGGATTAAATATTCAAGTGCGCACCAACGTCGATTACACCATCAGACGCAAATCAGTGAATTGCATTCGGGCAGCTATTGACCATTCAATGCCCAGAAGCGCTTGCTCTATCTCCTTGCAATGGTTCCTGGAAAATGTACAAACTCTTGTGCAAGCAGCTTGAAATTCAAGTGAGAACGGTCTTATGGTCTTTAGTCCAACTTCAGTGGTTTCTGTGTTACAGAGATTCATTTGGTAGCATGCCTTACATATTGAGTAATTCAACGATGACGACCTTTGGCTGTTGCATCTAGACAAAGATTCTAGACAAGGGCAATTCTAGATACCGCCAACTACCATCATCTTCTCAGTGCAAGGAAATTTAAAAACTCGGGAAGTGATACCAGCAAGAGGTCAGCTATCGGATTTCGACTTCTGGCAGTCGTGGAAGAGGACGAAATCTTGACAACTGGAATGTCCACTTCAATGTCAGCCAATCAACAATCGTCCGTCGTCTGAAAAAGCTTGGTAAAGTGTGGAAATTGGCTGAATGGGCACCCCCACCAACACTCTAACAACAACAAAGCCGAACGTGCCCGAATTTTCGCCAATTTGCTACAGCGAAACAATTAAACTCCGTTCCTGGAAGATCTGGCTTCTCTTCAAAAACGTAAAATGAAAGAATCTTTGCATTTCGCCAGGTGAAACACCGAAAGGAATACCGAAACACATCCACAGTAAGAAGGCAATGTGGTGTGTTTGGTGAGACAGAAATGGAGGCATCCATTGGGAAATCATTTCAAAAGGCATTTGTTGTTTGTGGAACCAAGATGATGAACGTCAGCAGTGGTGGATTCGCTACAAAAACGGCAACGGTAATCCGACACCAACAGCGACGTTTATCTGCCTCAACTTGATCGCCTCCATGCTGGAATCCAGACGAAAAGACCGGACGTCCGCATGTTGAGCTTTGTGTCGTCGAATCCATTGCTAATAATGGGATGGAAGCTGCTTCTCCATTCACCATACTCTTCTCCAGAGGTGCCCACGTCCGGACTACCACGTATATCGTTCACTGAAAAAAAATTGGCAAGCAAACAAAATTTATGAGAGTTTGGATGACTTGGTGGCCGTTGTCGAAGAGTGTATTGCCTGTAAGGACCGTGACTTCTTTGCTCGTGGAAATGACCGTCTGCCAAGCAAATGGGGAGCAGTTATTGAAGGAGAGGGGTTCCAGAATAATCATATAAACAGGTTTTTGTTAAATTTTTATAAAAATTGTTTAAAAAACGGCGGATTATAAATTATTAAGTCCTGGAGAGTCTTACGACTGAGGACTAAAACTACTTCTTGCTAGCAGAATGTCGTCAATAGCGCAGTATAAAACGAAGACATTGTTGCATCTGAACGCCACGCTGGGGCATTGGCAACCAACAATTTAGAAGTGTGATCCGCAAACATTTTCTCGGACCGTGGGCTTACTTTTACGCGTAAAGCCTTAGAATCTGTCTAGTGAACGTCGGAATAGTTTACAAGGAGACATGGGAATAATGGCAGTCTTAGGACCGGACCGGTACTCTCAAATTATGTGATACAGGAGCTCCGCAACTAAAGACACCTCAAGGGGCTGGCAAATGAAGAGACATCTCTCGCAATGACCGAAAGAAATCGGAGTAAATTTTTCTATCAATGGAAAATCAGCGGAAAATGTTGTCAGAGAAGTATAAGGAATGCAAAAGAGATGGCTTTCTCAAGAATTCTGAAGACTGATTGGGAAGTAGAATGCTATAGGCGTCCAAATTGCGGCAATACCGGGAGTAGGAAGAGACAAGTTCATGTGATTATACTCGAAAAGTTGGGAGAAGTACAGCAAACGCGCGACACAACTTCATATAAGTGTTGCCCGCAAAATCAAGAAAAGCAGCAAATACGAGTGGTGCGGCAGCAGAACCGTCTACAACGTCAGAAAACTGGTGCCAATTGTAGATTACATCCGGTGAAAATCTTTGACAACTCTCTGCTCCTTTTGAACGAAAGAGGACCACCTAAGGTGGTGGAAAAAGCATTTTTCTTTTAGTACAAAGCTATGCACTCTACTGCGATATGCAGCCCTAACAAATACGTGATTGCTGTCGTGATTAGGTTAGGTGAACAGGTATGTTAGATTGGCGATCTGTGACTATAAGCCATTGCTAGAAATTGACCTGATTCTGTGGGACTTGATGGAACTCCCGTGGAGTTGGATGAAGCAGCACTAACAACATCTGCGTTCACTAATAGGAGGAGGAGGATAGAGAATATTAGTATTCGCCTGAAATATGGTGAATTAGAATTATTAAGAAACTGCGATTTGGGTGCTACCTCTGGACTAAAAGACCACCTTGGAAGCAATATTGACTGACGAAGAGCAAGCAAGTTTTTCTTCTGGTTTTTTCTGTTTCGACCACATCAATATCTTGAGGTTTACCACTGGGCAAAGCGATGAATATCGGCTTCCACTTCAGCTCTGTTTCATTAACATTGAAAAGGCATTCAACGGTGTCGATAGAAAATTTGATTGGCAATCTACGACGACTTAAGATGTGCTGTTCTGCATGTCAATTGTCGGATGAATCTCAAACTCAAAGTAACGTGAGATGTCGACTATGTTCAGCGAGAACTGGATAGCTCGTACATTTGGATCTTACATCTAAACTTCGTTGACAAACAACAGTTGACGAAGACCGGCAAACATTGTCAGACCAAAAATCGTCCGTTTTGCAAGGGAAAAAAACAGAAATGTATCAGACATTTTGTCAAAAAAGTCTTCATTATTTGTCATGCAATGCAAACCCAATCACCAGGAGGAAGAAAAAGCGGGTTGGTCGAAAAATACAGTGCACAGAACAGGGAGGATTTGGAAATAATCTGTGATATTGACGGAAACGACAAGTAGCTTTCGGCCGAATTTAGTAAAAGACGTTGCACACTAAGGTGTAACCCAATAAGTTTTAATAGTGTTCAGCCAATTTAAGGTAATTTCCAGTTGCTGTACAACGGCTGCCCAGGAATCTGTGTCAAAGCGATGCTTGACAGCCGACTTCGGTATCAGTATCAACCGTAAGAGGCTGCCGCAGGGAGGCGTATTATTCCCCCTCCTGTGCTCTTTGGTCATAGATCATTTGCTTAACAAATTAAGCAACTTAGCTATCTCGATGATCTAGTCATCAACAATAGGGGCAGAGAGACTAACGAAGTCACTGCACGCATGCAAAACGCCCTTAAGACAGTTCTAGACAGGTGCATCAGAGAGACTCTCTCCATGAACCCAAAGAGGGCTGTCATACTCGTAGTTCCTTTCACTAAAAGAAGAACCCCAAGCTTAGGTATAGTTTCACTTAACGAGAGAAAGAGTACTCCGACGAGGTCAAATATCTAGGATTAATCCTAGACAGAAGGCTCAACTGGAATTCCCGCTTAAACAACAAAATAACTAAAGCAACCAACGCCTTGTGAGCCTGCCGTCGCATGTATGCTAGAACATGGGGGATCTCTCTAAAGATCATTCACTGGATTTACACAATGATGGTTAGGCCCATCACAACTTAGGCTTCTATGATATGGTGGGCTAAAGACCACGAAAAGACCGCCATTTTAAAGCTCAATAGACCCTCTTGAACGTCTGGGCATTTTCGGAGCCTTTCGGCAATAATAGGAATACGCAGCACAGCGAGCCTGATACAAGTTAAAGAGTTAAGTCATAACGAACACCCGGGCCTAAGAACCCTGCTCTCTGAAATACCGGAACTTGATATGATATACGCTTTAACAGACCGCCTCCAAAAAACATTATGCTTCAAGAAACGCTTCTACACGGAGATCCCCAGTAAAAAAGCATAAGTTAGCAATAGCCCACCAAACAGCCTTAATGGCATAAAGTGGTATACGGATCGTTCCAAAATGGAATCGGGAGTGGGAGCTGGAATACACGGACCTAACCTAGATATTACCGCAGCAATTGGCAAAAGCCCCAGTGTATTTCAGGCAGAACCCCACGCCATCGAAGTATGTGCCAACCATATTTACAACTCTGGTATCAAAGGTGCCAAACATCCATATATTCACGCACACTCAAGCAGCTATAAATGCCCTTAGCTCGCACACCATGTACTGCTTCATAACCCTCCAAAAACCAAGCTCCAGGAACAAAACCAAACTGTGGTGTCATTGATGGGAATGAAAAGGCTGACAAACTGGCTTCGGAAACTCCCTTTAATGGACCTGAACCCTTATGCTGCACCCCTAAATCAGCAGTCAATTTAGCTATTAATAGCTGAGAGCAGTCGAGATGCAACTCATATTGGGAGAATAGCTCAGGACCAAGACAGTCCTAAGACATGCCAAAAGAGCCACCTTGCCCTTCAACAAAAATGCCAATAGATGTCTAAATCTAAGTCGGCACGATATCAAAAACTTAGTAGGTTACCTCACAGGACTCTCCGGTGTGGCGACTTTATCGCCGGAAACGAAACACGTGAACAGATCTTATGTGAATGTCCTGCCCTCAACGGAATTAGACGGAAGATTTTCTTCGGGGAACAATTCGGCTCCAACGAACTAATGAATTCCTCTTCTAGTAATGTCATCAACTTCATTCGGAAAGTAGGTAATCTACTAGCCTAACTACAGTTCTGACTAAATGGTACAATGATACAACTTATTTCCTGTACTTGAGTTCCGGTATAGAGATATACACGTACTAGTCCATTTCTCTGGCATGGTCTATGGAAACGTTTTATCATTACCGAAAACTTCACTTTTTGTATTTGTCAATGTTGGCCTGTGATTCGAACCCAAAGCTTCAGGCATAGTAGTAGACGAACATAACCACTACGTCATGCCACCAACAGAAGTAGCAGTCGAGGAACAAAGAAGGCAGTTTCAAATAGACAATAACTTGGATGAAGGCATCAACATCGGTGTCTTGAGCTCATGGGCAAATCTTTCAGCGCAATAAATAGCATGCCTCTAAGTTCAAGATCAAAATAATTAGAAAAAAGACAATCGAAGCTAGGATCAAAGCTGGTCGCGATTGCTAAACACGCTGGCAGTGGACATTAAACTGTCTAATCCTATGAAGTCAATAAAGCGACAATCAATCAATTGAAACCGCTCATTAACACAAAAACGCTTCATCATCGATGACAATCAGACTAAGTCTATTGGCCATACAACTGTTGGCTATCTTATACATGTAAGCACCTTATGCGAGATTGCTTCCTGTAACAAGGTTACGGCTGATTTAGGCAAAAATTGGCCTCTTCACGTATGAGATTCGAGATCCCGAGGACGATTTCATCCCAGAAACATAACAAAACTAATCAATTTGCAACTTGCGTTTTCACACTCTCTTGACCGTATTCAAAAATAACCGCAAACTATGTAACACCAGACCGTGTAACGCGATAACATAAACACATACAAAGAGCAACATCTTCAACTGCTCGTATCTCTTGTGGCGCCAACAATACTGTCTCCTGCACAAACTTTTACCCCCTACAGCATGTGAGTTGACGGCTTTTGTAATTTGTTAAACCAATCTGATAAGGAAACAATCTCTCATTTGCAATGCAGTCAAAACAAAATACCGAAACCAATAATAACCCACCGCAGATAACCGGCACTTTCAATTTCAGACTTACCACAAAGCCAACGACCTCAATATACAACACACTCAGCCAAAGCACTCCAATAGCCCAGCCGCAATGCTCCCTCGACCCCAACACACCCCCTATTGATCAAGTAAACCACCAAAGCTGACTATCGGAGAAACTGCATGCGAAAAAAAAAGGTCACCCACGTCAGCGACGACATAAATAAACCGAGACATTATCTCGTCGTTCGAAAACAGCCGCCGTCGGCACTGAAGCAGCTTATCAGCTAATTTGCATACGAAAACCTCAATCTGGAAGCTGTTGATAAGACCAAAAACACACTACATACTTGTACACCTACAACAAACGGCCAGTCAAGGTCCAATCAATCCACTTCACATACGGATAGATTCAAAAAAAAAAAAAAAAAAAAAAAAAACACTATCTCAACCACCTTGAAAGTCAATTGTAGTTGTTGTTTTATTTTCGGAACTTCCAGAACCACTTATTCGGTGTTGTATCTAGTATCTGTTTACACATGTAACTAAGTGTCTAACTAATTAGTCATTAAATCGAAATAAGACCTCTTGTGTGTGTATTCGTAGTTAGACGCGAGCCGTTTGGATAGGTTTTCTTTTTTAAATTATTTTTAATTTACATTTGATTAAGGTCGCCTTGGTGGTTGTGTTTACGTGCGAAACTATGGCAGTTGTGGCGTATTGAGGGAATGCTTGATTCACATCACGTAGGCAAGAACACAGTCTACGAGAATCGCTTGGAATTTTCGGATTTTTTTCGTGTTGAAACCGATGCTGAGATGTCGGAAACGGTTGTTTTCGAATGATGAGATTTTTTTGTTGTTTTTTTTTTTGGTTTACTTTATGGGGCTTTGGATTGGATTAATGGCCTTGATGACCTAGTTGAGGTTTATTGGTACACAAATACACACGATTTCCGAAGGTAACCGACAGAGCTTTTACGTCCCCCTAGATGCATAGGTCTACAATTGGAGGCAGCAATAGAGTAAAGCTAAACAAAAAATGCTTTTTTTTTTTAAAAAATATCAATATTACGACTACTTATATTTGAACACACGTTTCGCGGCGTAAAAGTATTGTGAATGTTTTCAATTCTCATCCGTTAGATATTCAGGTAAGACTATCACGTGCTAGAGCTTTAAACAGCGGCAAACGCTAAAATCTTGCAAATGGATGTTTTTCTCCGGAAAAAATAAGAAACTTTTCTTCGGAAATCACGCGCGTTGTGAAAAATGAAAAAAGCTTTCCACTTTTACTGCGCAGGAAGATGTATCCGTTTCGAGAGAATGAAAAGCGAGAAAAGTTTGAAAAAAAAAAGGGAAAGTGAGGGAACGAACAGAGCATCCATATTCCGAGTATGACCATGTGATAAGTTTTTGAGATTATACTCGTACTTCTGAAAATGAGATAATTTTTTGCGCGTGATTTTCGACAAGGTGAGTGGTGGGTGCTGTAGAAGGCAATAAATTTCGCGGCAATTTTTGAGTTTTTACATTCTACAATATTTCGAGGTAAGACGAGGTATGCGGTGAATCGAATCTATACAATGATTAGAGGGTGTTGAGTTGAGTGTACAAAATACTGATCGGGACAATTAAAACTGATGTTGGGTGGTTAATGAAGTGTGAAATGGAATTTGCAATTAATCTGAGAGATGTGACATTTGGAGAGAAAACAGCTTTAACATTTTACCATTGGCAGTGATTTATGGAATTTTCTGAAAGTTTGACACAGGGGGTGCCTTTGTGGAGGTGGAGTTCCAAACACCTTTTCATAAGGATGACAGAGATCGATTGTAAGTAACACTGCAGAAAGAAGTGAGGACACGGTTCAAGGTCTACCCGTTGTTGAATTGGAAAATTAACACGAAATATTGTTGTTTTGAAGTTTTAGGACGAGAACAAACAACCTTCTTCGGTGATGAATCTTTGTGACGCATAAAGGTAAGTAAGGTGGAAGGTTTCATTTTAATCTACAGGAAAGGAACTACAAATGGATCCCATCACAATGGAGCAGGATTTGGGTCCAAGTTGTATAAAATAGTATGTGGGAGGCTGTTGATTTCAGGGGAACCTGTGAAATTCTTCTGACAAGGGTTGTCTAATATATACCTACAGCAAATTGCACTTTTTGACTCATTGAAGTGATTTTATTTGTTTTTTAACTTAAGTATCGAAAAGACACGCCGACAGTTGTTTGTTCTCGCAAATCTGAAAAACTTTTGAACCGATTTGAATATAGTTCATTCTTGAGATATGAGTAGAGTATCCTCTTCGAATGGTTATAGCTTATGCTACAGTGCGATGCAGGTTGAAAGTGTCCTAAACATGGTTAGAGTAGTAGTTCTAATGGGATGGGAATGGCATTCCATTCACTTTTGAAACATGTGATGAAACTGAATTAAGAAAAAATACCAAGAAATTGGTGTACCACAGGGATCAGTTGTAGGTCCGTAGCTATATCTACACCAATAGACTCAAAATATGAATTCTTCGACCGGAATTATCTCATTTTTGGATCATTTTCGGACAGAACAAATACGAATAAATAGAGCCGTCAACACGAATTAACAGCATTGTGCAGGGGCTCCCGAATAAACAGAAAGATAGGGCTATATAGTCAGCTTTCCGTATCATCGGAATTAGTAGAGAATTTAGCAGAGTGTGTCCACATAGGACCACTAGTACAACAAGTACAAGATCTGCATATGGGTTAACGTTTGGTCCGTCTGCTTAAGGCCTAATTAAACAAGTCTCCAGAACACTCTGAGAGCATCGAATGAAGATAGCTAAGTATTAAAGACACCAGGCTTAGAATTTTTAATGGAAGAGACCTTGCAGAGGCATCATCTCCGACCGGCTGTGTGTTAGCTAAATAATGAGAAAAAAAACCCAGCATCTGAACACGGTGCAAAAGCAAGCCCAACTTCAAAACTCCTCAGAGTGATGTTTGCGAATTTATTTGGAAACCGGGAAGTGAAGAGTATCAAGTAAGCCCAATTGCGGAACAGAGAAATAGGATGTGTCTATAAGGTATGCGGCATACCGTATGCCTCAGCCGGCTTATATTTACTGGTTTAAAAATAAAATCCCCGCCAAGGACGCAACTAATACTTTTTCAACGACCTTTGTCTATTGAATGCGGACAACGATCAGATTCTGGACTATTAAAATATTTCAGGGCTTAAGAGGGGGTAGTCTTCAGAACGCCAGATTTCTTCAACTTGAGAAAGATGATTCATGTAGTGGAAGACTGATGTGCTGAAGAATACGGAAGTGCGGTGTAGGGCTTATATTAACACCAGCAGCACGGAAAAGCGTCCAAAGAGGAGTAAGAAAAATCACCATCATATAGTGATGCGGACCGGCGGAATACAGCCGCCGAGTCAGCTTGAATTTAATGTCTTATAGTGCGATAATTAATAATTGTAAAGGGAAAGTAGCACCAGCGCAGCCTTCAAATATTTGCCTCGTGTAGACGACCTCGCAAACTGAAACGGGCATGAAGATTGTCGATTATTCAAATGCCATCCGCCTCGTCCTCAGAGGCATATTGCTTTACCACTTGACTTACCATAAGATAACCTACCACTGCTTATCTGATAAATAGGAAACATCGAACCATATTAGCCACTTTGCAATTAGCGGACGATTTAAAAGCTGGCTTTCTTATGTTCGGAACAAGCAGGGACGGGACACTTGAACCCGACATAGAACCCAACTACTATCTTAGTACGCTTTTATGTTATACTGCTCTTAAGAACAGCACTTACATACTTTGTACTGCCCCAATTAAAGGATCTTTCATTAAGCGCTTCCTATCTTCAAATGTAAATAAAACAAAATGTGTGTGAGATATCATCGAAATTTTTTATTCGTTTGAAAGGCATATCGATGCCATTATGTATGGAATATAACATCGTTCAAATGTCCGCCGCGCTACTCTGGGTGGCGCGCATCCGAAATGTCCAATTTCCCATGACTCTGGCGCATAAATCAGGCTGAATTTGACCAATGGCATGGGTTACGTTGGCTTTGAGGGCCCCTGTGGTTTGTGGCTTATTCGCATAGACCTGCGACTTCAGAAAACCCCACAAGAAAAAGTCTAACGGGGTCCAATCGCACGATCTCGGTGGCCAGTTCACATCACATCCACGGGAGATTACCATGCCCTCGAATCGCTCGTGCAGAATTTTCAGTGTGGCGTGAACTGTGTGGTACGTAGTGCCGTCCTGTTGAAACCACATGTCGTGGGTGTCCATATCATCCAATTCAGCGCAAAAGGAACTGATAATCATCGACCTATAGCGCTCGCCGTTGACGGCGATGGACTGGCCGACGTCAGTTTCCAACTGCTCCAGAGCCCATTCAGCGAACACACGTCATTGTCTATAGTCGTTTACCTTCAGCTCCTGGGTCAATTGAATTCTGTACGGATGCAGGCCCAAGCCACGATGCAAAATTGGCCCAGTTGTGGTCTGCGAAAGGCCGAGTTCTTGAGAGCGACGCGAAATCGACAGCCTCGGATTCTCCTACACACTCCAACGGACAGCGGCGAGGTTTTCGGCAGATCTTGCGTTTCGTCGACGTACGGAACCAGTGGCCTCAAATGTATTCACCACACTGCAAATAGTCCTCTCGGTAGGACGATTATGGCGACCATAAAATGGGCGAAGCGCGCGGAACAATGCCCAAACAGTACACCCATTTTGATAAAACAATTTTATCATTTGCACGTGTTGTTGAACGCTATGTCCGTTCATGGTGATTTGACAAAACAGACTGAATAAATAACAGCCAATTTGACAGATGTGGCTTCAACAATATGGCCGCTATCAAGTGTCAAAGTTCAGAAGTACCTATTGGAGGACCCTGTATTAAAGGACCATCTCAATCGAGAACCGGAAAAAGTCAGTCCACGAGTAAACGACTGTGGGCGACCGCTGGAATTCCATGAAGAATGTTCACGCAAACGAAGTGCGAAGGTATGTCGGTGAGAATAGGTGAAACGACAACTCATGCCTGCCACAAGACACCTGGAAAGAGATCAAAAGGCGTATTATACTCAAAGTTCGAATTGTAACATCCTTATCAATAGAGAGACCCTAGCTCGAGCCTCGGTATCTGGTAAAAAGGAAGAAAGGACGGCGTAATCTATGTAAGATGCAATAAGCGTAATTACATGAAATCTTTAGCTCTTACGGAAGATGAGGGAACGGAGCGAGATAAAAGCCGTCTATGGCACTTCCAAAAAGTTTTAGGCTGCTCCAAATAAATTTCCGGCGTGGCAATCTCAACGGTCCTTTTGACATCGAACAAGGATCAACTAAGGAAATGGTATACAATTATTTGGACCGCAACGCGATTGTCGAGCATTTGAATGACAACAATGGTCTCTCGTGGTACAGATATTGCAACTGCGATCAAAGCTCTCAAAAAGAATACGACATTGAGGGCAGCCCTGCGGAAATTGCACCAGGACCAACCGCAGAGCTACTGAAACTCAACATCGCAACCGCATAGCAAAATGAATAGATGATTGTTGAGTTGTCAAGACAGTCGAAACTGATAAACTGTCATGTGTTCCTTCAGCCGTGCTTAAGATAATCGTGGACAGGATCAAAGGACAACAAAATTCATCCCTTGATGTCGCATAAGCAGGTTTTCGCTTTCGATCTACCTTCATTGACCATATAAATACCTTGCTGGCCATTATATGTAGAGCAATGTGTCTGCAAAAAGTCTTTCATTTGTATAGAAGAGGCATTCCTCACAACAGATCATCGGTGTCAGTAAGGCTACACATAAAGGTCCAAAGTGTCAGACAATTTTGAGAACGACCAAGCATCTGGAATACGCTTCGCTACTAACTTAACCATTCAAGCTTTTCTGTTGCTTTTTAAACGAACAGGCCCACATTGAAAGGGTCAAGAGTCAATGGACAACAAAATACGGCGAGCAAAGGAACAATGGATCGATTACACGTTAAGTCGAGACGACAACTCGCCGAAGCGAAGTACCCCACGCTATAAAATGATGTCCTAAGCAAAGCTGTCGCAGAACAAATAAGGATGAATCGAGGACACTTTGGGTAGGTATCACAGGAGAGAGCGAACGATAGATGGAACAAAAAGGCGTCCCACAAGCGGTTGTGACAATTAGAGATACAGAGTCATTGACTCACTTTCTTAAGAAATTGCCACCTTCTGGATCTGGGCGTTAATGATCCCAGACATGCAGCTTCCAGTTTGTCATACTATGAACCTTGTCATCCACGGTCGGTTGACTCTTGAACCAGGAATGCGGTATTCCATTATCTCTTGAATAACCGAAGTTGTCTTCGTTTAAGTTAAGGTTCGTCGTATTTGAAGATGGTACATTGTACATTCTGCCTTCTGTACTAAATGCATGAACTCCCTCAAATTATTTTTTTCCAGGCGGCGAGAGGTTCTACATCTTCTTGGTCAGGGAAATAGCTGCCTGATAACGTCGATTTGTCATATGCTAATGCTTCTTAAGCGAATCTGCCACTCCTTGTGGATCGGAGACAAATCAAAATCACAAATAACCTGGGTCTTGAGTTTAAATGTAACTGTCAACTCAGGATGTTTTGTCATCGCGTGACTTACTTTTTCGCAAGATTTTCTTGTCTTGCTTCGGTTTCCTTTCGTCGCCCGTCTTCTTTTTTGTTCTCGAGGTGATTGGTAGCTCAAAGCTCATAGCTCTGCTATATGCTATTTTCGTCGTTTTTTGAGCGCAAGGGCAGGAAAAGGTGCGTACTTATATAAGTGCTCTCTGTGCCATTCGTTAGGCAATCTAGACGTTCAAAGGCATCCAACGTCAAGCTTATCATTATGTCCAGGTTGCAGGTTTTTTTTTTTTTTTTTTTTCAGTGAGACAGGAGCGAGTAATCCTATAGTAGCGCTACTAATCACTATAGTGCTCGATACCATCTCTATTCCAAGACCCTGACGAAGTATTGAAGCTTCCAAATTAATCGTGATCGCAAGATGTACCCTGACCACAGAGTCAACGATTTTGAAGATGAATAAGACCTCTGAAGCGCGCAACCTTTGTGAGGAATAACATCCAAATTGTTCTAAGAACTGAGCCGAATAAAATTTGTTTCAATAAGGACTATACGTCCCATGTGTAAATAATTAAATACAATTTGTTACCCAAATTGACTTTTATATTCTGTAATTCCAGTGTACAAAGTTCGAACTCCTTTCGAAACTATTTAAAAAGCTAGATCTTTCACTGAAGTACTGTCAAAATTTCATGACATTTGGACGAATAGGAGCGGAGTTATTGCGTCTGAAGTGGCAGTACAGTGTGTTCAATAAAAACGTGCGTATAAAAAAAAACAGTGGAATGCCAAAGTTTTATTAAATCATATTTTTTTTATTAAAGTATACATCAAAACGAATTTCGCAATTATATTACTCGTAGTAGGGAATTCAGACAGCATTATTTTTTGTAATTGCTTGGCGTTGTCTAACGCAAGTTTCACTTAATTTGTTCGCATATTCTAAACTCAGGTCTCTCCAAATTTGCTTCAAGACCAGTGCCAGTTGTTTTTTTTTGCTATTTTTTCCCCCCTTAAGCCTCTGCTTCATTAAAAGCCACATAAATATTTTCTATTGGATTTGCATCAGGACTTTGGGACTGCGAATCTAACGTCTCTAAAGTATTTTCCTCTTTCGATGTTTTGGATCTGCTTGCAAAATCCAGTCGTGATTTATTGATCCATGCAGATTTTAACAAACGCTTCTGGTATAATTTTTCCATCAATTGTGCATCGAGGTTTTGTGTGAAGTTAATAGTACTTTCCGAATCCTTTGATCTAAAAGCACCGTGCAGAAACTTTGCTGCATCTTTTTTGTCCAAGTTTTCTTCCAATAATTGTAAACAGAAAAAGATTACTCATCTGTAAACATGATACTGCTCCAACCTCGGTCTAAATTCTGCGTTGCCCAACTTAGTCGTTTTTCAATATGTTTTTGGTCAGTAGCGGTTTAGGTTTGATACTCCTGTTTTCGATGCGAGATTCTTCCAAACGGCGTCGTATTGTATGGATGGACAGTTTAATTTCTTTTCTGAATAATTTTGTGTTTGCGATCCTCAGACTAATTTTAGGGTTTTTCTGAAACAATTCACGAATTACATTATTGTCCCTACTGGGGATGTGGTCCCTCTACCTGACCCATTATCGACATTATTGCATTCCTTATAAAGTGGGTAAAGACTTTCTCAAAAGTGACTTTGATGTTTTTAAATGTTTTGCTGCCAATTTAATACTCATTTACGGATCTTTTGGGTGAATTCCTAAGAAAGCACTTTCGAAACGCTTTTTAAAAACGCAGTCATCTCACCGAAGTGTGGAAATATACTGAGGAAATAAAAACAATGCGCGATGTTCAATTAAATACAGAAACAACATGTGCCTGTGAGTAAAGTTAAAGAAGTAATTTAACGCACGTTTTTCTGGAACACACTGTACTCGCATGTTTATGTCATATGTAGGTACAAAAATGACTCACAACCAAAAATCGCTCAGAATTCAACATTCGCGAGACATCATCAAGGGGGCCAAAAAGAACAGAAACTTCGTTTACAACATTATGGCTGGTGATGAAACGTGGTGTTTTCAATATAATCCAGAAACCAAGCACCAAAGTGCCGAGTGGAAGGCGCCAGACGAGCCAAAAAATCTCGTTTGGACAAGTCAAAACTGAAGACAATGTTGGTTTGCAATTACGATTCCAAGGGCATTGTTCACGAAGAGTTCGTTCCATCGGGCTTGTACAAGTATATCTTGCTGTTTTGAAACATTCGGTGCAGCGTATTCGGAATATCGCGCAGAAGGAAGTTGGCGTTTGCCACACGATAATCTACCATCTCATCGAACAACACTTATGAACCGATTCTTTTGGCTACAAATCACATTTTAGCTGTCAACCACTCACCGTATTCGCCTGATTTGGCACCGTGCGACTTTTCGAAAAAATTTCGAATTTGCCGATGAAAGGAAAGCGTGTAGACGTAGAAGCCATCTAATAGGCTTGTATCGGCCGGCGATATAAAACGCTCATTCGACATGCTTTTAGACCGTGCAAATCGCTGTATTGAGTCGGAAGGGGACTACAAGAAGTATTTTGTATGAAATAAATCACTTTTCCCAAAAAAACGTTTTGTTGTTCTTATTTTAAAAAAAAATCTTGTTTACTCTGGAACGCACCTTGTATATTTAATTTTGGTGAAGTGCAGTTGTAAATATTTATTTTTAAAAGATGACTCAAGAGGAATGCCGTAAAAATATCATCGACAAATGGCTCGAAAATTATTCGCGACCAAACCATTTTATTGCAAACAATTTGAATATCACGCAGTACAGTTGATTCATTTAAAAAAAAAGAGAAGACATTTGGAAACGTTGACTATCAAGCGAAAACAAAAAAGTGGAGCAAACAACGGAGCAAACAGCGGAGCACATGATGGACAACAAAATAGTAGGTGCCATCGTTAAGAACCGGGTCATGTCATCCAAAGATGTTGCTCGGAAATGTACGAGCGCTAATCAACCAAAGATGCAAAAAACGGGCGGGTGTAAAAGCGCTGAAAAAAAAACCTAATTTTATCGAAAAACAAAAAATGCCATAAAAATACAAGCCCGAAAGTTGTATGACTTGATTGGAAGCAAGAAAGCCTTCTTGATTTTGGACGATCAAACCTGCTTTAAAGCCTGCTTTAGCTACTCTTCCAGATGAGCAGTTTTATAATTATTTTGAAGGAGAGATTCTTCCGCAATATGAATCATCGATTGGATCGAAATACGAGTACATATCTGTTGTAGCAAGCTCTTTGCAAATGTGGTCATACCGTTTGTTACAAGTGCAACGATACCCGCGGAAGTGAACCTCAATCAGTGTCTACTTGCTTATGGCTAAAAACATACGATTTTGTCCCGAAAAACATGAACCCATCCACATGACGTCCCATTGAAAGGTATTGGGCTCTGATTAAGACAAAATCGAGGAAAAGTGAGCAGTGTACTAAGGACTCTAAAGATTTTAACATCAAATGGAAAATAGCATTCAAAATAGTATCTCCTGCCTATGGGAATGAGTTGTAGGACATGGAGGCAAAGAGTCAAACTTTTTTTTTTTTTGAAAACAACAGCATGTCGATAGCATGAAAAATGATAACACCGTCCGCGGATTTAGCGGCAACATATCCTGTATACGACGTTTGAGAGTAAGCAATACAACCTCCTGTCATTGTTGCCGGGGCAACATTAAGAAATCCTTTGAAGCTCTTAAGGGAGAAGCAGCAGCCAAAGAGTGCTTCTAAATCCACGCGAATCAAACATGAAAGAAAGGTTATCCGCCATATCCGGGATAAAATGCAAGTTTCCCAGGCGACCCGACGTGTCCCCAGGTGGCGGATAGGGAAAAGCCACGAAGTTTGGTAGAGGTTCCCATACCTCCGCGGACCAAGAGTCAAATTTCCCAAGTCAAGGTGCCGAGGACTGAATGATGCAGGGAACTGACAAATGTGCATCGTAAATGTAATGTCCCTATGAGGTACCGGGCGACATTTCATAGTTAATCAGTCTGCATGGGAGCTCGCAAGTGAGAACATTTCATTCTCGACTTACTCATGGGACACCACATGAATAGAAATAATCACGAAGCCAACAAAACTAAATTAGAAGCAATAACAAAAAGTCAGAAGAGGAATCTCTATTCCGTTCACGAATTTCTGAGAAACTAATGCTACTCGGCGGCCATCTGAAATCTCGGACGGGATGCTGAGGAGCGAAATTTATCAAGCACGCGACATGGTAGCAAAAACTGACGTAAGCAAGCCTCACCAGAAATACGAACACTTCACTGGGGCCCAAAATTGCTGAATCGCTACCCACATTAGGGACTGAACTGACCCCTAGGAGACGAAACGGCTGGAAGGAGCCAGATATGCGTCAGTTCTTGCGTTTCCTCTACGCAGAAGAAAAAAGAAAGGCCCATTACCAGCAAATGTCGCAGGTCCACAGATAGCTCTCCTATGGCACGAACGAGGAGACACATGCGCAGGTACACCTAAAGGAGACGCTAAGCTCCAAGAGTCTGCTCACAAATCTCACTCAGAAGCGGTCAAAAGCTCAAGTGGAAGCGACATGCTATAAAAGGAAATATTCCCATAGGTTCTGGCGGGACGGATACTGCAAAGGAGCGACCTAACACATCAGAACTATCCTACAGGGATACTATCGCCCAATGTAAGGTCGCTGACATGCACCCAGAGCAGATCCTTATGGACCAAGAAATCAAGTTAGTGAGGAAGCACCTACTAGAAGAGTTGGACAAATCCGACAAAAACTATCCCATCATAAGATTTGTAGCCTCCTCAGCTAGAGATGGGAGGCTACTGCTATGACACAGTACACAAAAATTGGCTCATTTCTGCGGTAGGACGAATCAAACCAACGCAAATTTGCGTGTAACTCTTCATTCCAGAAGGACGTTTCCTAGCTCGGATCGCTAAACAAAACACCGGCGTATCCTCAAAAACCGGGCGAGTGCTCAGGGTCACTAAGGAGAAAAGCGGATGCGAAACCATTACACTAGCAGGGATGAGGTTTCTAAGGATTACATCCTAACCAAGAATGTAAACTTCTCCTCAACTTCTCGCGGGTCCTGATCAGAATAAAAGAAATCATCGAGACCAGTCCAGAAAAAAAAATCTGAAACCAAAATTTAGTACAGAGCACCAACTCGTTCAAAGTTTAGCGTTCAGCGAAGACTGCTCGACGCGAGAAAGGGAATACACTTGCAGTTGTTGAGGCCCAAGGGAACCACATCTGTAAATAGCGGCTCGGCGGAAATGGCTGAAGAGGGTCGAGGGTGTCAGAAAATCTATCCTCAAAGTCTAAGACCTCAGAAGCTAGCCAGTTTACTGGCAGATTTATCAAAATAGTTGATCTACATCATGTAAAAGATCTAATAAAGATCATCTAGATGTAGCCTTTTTCCATGAGCCTTACATATACAAAGAATGGATAAGCGGCGGTGAGTTACTCTACGATTCCATAAATAAAGGCTTAGAGGCAAATTCGAAGAAAGTTTTTTGATACTGCTCCAGGTGGCACTCAACCTTGTTACTGACTGGCGCAAGAAAGTTGGTCTAAATGTCAACCCATAGAAGAAATGTAGACAACAACTTTAAGATCCAAGTTTTCAAGTGAATTGGAATTTCTAGAGGCTACCCTGGATCAAAGGCTCACTTAGAACCCACATATCAAAAAAAAAAACACTAGAAAAAGCCAGGATCTCACTATGGACCAGCAAAAGTCTACTGGGTAAAAACTGAGGCCAGTTACTACAGGGTGACTTACTCGAACTCCAACTTTTTAAAATGCTATAATTTTTTTATTTTTTGATAAATTTTATTGTGCCAAAGCAAAAAATGTTGGAAAATACATCAATTTTCAAATTATATCAGTAGTTTTCAATATGTCCACCTTAGGCGCGAAGAATGGCCTTGAGACGGCCGAAGAAAGCATCGCACGCTGCACGCAAGTGGCTCTGCGGTATTTTGGTCCATTCCCGGCGAAATGCTTGTTTGAGGTGGTCCAAACTTTGGTATTTTTTAGTGCCAACCTTCGCCTTCAAAATACCCCAGACAGAGAAATCCAACGGATTTGCATCCGGAGAATTTGCAATCCATTGTGTCGAAGAAATGAAGTGTGGAACATTGTTTTTTAACCAATGTTGGTTGACGAGCGCTTTGTGAGACGGTGCCGAGTCTTGTTGAAATGTCCACGGTCTCCGAACGAAATGATTGTTTGCCCAAGGCTTCAATACCGCCTCTAAGACAGTTTCACCGTATACGATCGCATTAATTTTGACGCCACGGACTAAAAATACGAGCGGAGATCGACCATCGGCGGTTATGGCGGCCCAAACCGTCACCATCGGTGCTGCCTGCTTTCTGGTGGCCGTCCGAAGGTGTAAATTTTCGAAGGACCTGTCTGGCAAGTAAACTCGGTCATTTTGTTTGTTGACATATTGCTCGATAACAAATGGCGACTCATCGGAAAAAACCAAATTCCGCAATCCACCACTTTCGTGCAAGCGTAGCAAGTCCTTCGCTCTCTCGGCTCTAACTTTTTTCTGTTGCGGTGTAGGATCGTGTGCTCATTTTTCAGTATGTGTTGCATCCGTTCCAACGATATGTTGAGCTTACGAGCCATTTTTCTTCCACTTCGACGCGGATTTCGCTCAATTCGAACCTCCACTTTCCGAAACATTTCTGCCGATGTTGCTGTTTTTTTATGACCACCTCCATGGCGTTTTGCAACGCTGCCAGTATCACGGTAACGAGCTATGGTTCAAGACACAAATGATTTATTCACGTTGAGGTGTTGGAGGGCTTTAACGATAGCTATTTGTGGTTTTCCAGCCAAATATAAATCAATCACAATATCACGTTTGAATTCCATTGCGAATAAAAATTTGTCAACACAACTGAGACGCAAATCGTTTAAAAGGCTTGCAAATAATAAAATTATCTGTCATGTGTCAAAATTTGAGCTCACTGTCATGAACGGTTTTTAAATTATAGCAGTATGAAGTTGGTTGCAATTCGAGTCATTCAGGGTGTAATCCTATAGTCTCTTATGCACCTCCAGTATGGTGACATAAAACTAAACAAAAGTCTACACAGGCTGAACTAAACAAACTTACAGGACTTGCCTGTATATGTGCGACCGGTGCGATGAGAACAGTATACACCGCAGCATTAGGGGTCCTGCTTTGGCAAACGCCAACATGCTTATCTGAGTGGATGCGAACAACTCCAATATTCAGAGTTTTTCCTGGAACTCAGGAGATGGACTATTGGGAATTGCTCTGTCCAGTACAACTTCAACCATAACTTCAAGGATACATTCCCTGATCGCCAGAACTGGAAACAGAATATAGTAAATCCCTGTTCAAAAGAGATTCACCGGTGTGGTACAGACGAAGGAGTTGGAGCAGGCATATCCGGAGAAACTACCAATACGAGTACCTCAGTAAAGAGACCGTTCTTGCTTCAACGATTTTGAGATAACCTCAAAAATTGTCTGGGACTACATAATACTTCTCAAAACACTTGCCAGCACCAATGGAGTCCATTTAATCTGGGTGCCAGGTCACAGTGGTTATGATGGTAATGAAAGAGCAGACGAATTGGCCAGAAAAGGTTCGGCCTCAACAATCATGTTGCCACGACGGGTTACGAGTCACCAATTACCTCCATAAAAATCTACATATACAAATAACTAGCTAAAAACAAAGGCACTTTAATACTGGGCGACTGTTTTACCGACCCCTCAAAAGAACAAAACAACCTCTACAGCTTTCCAGGGGTCAGATACATGCAGTAACCAGACCCCTAACCGATCACTGAAGAGTCAAAAAACTCCTTATAACTTTGGGAATAGCACAAGACAACAACTATCGCATGTGCAACGAGGACGAAGAAACAGTGGAGCATATCCTTTGCCACTGTAACCGCCTAAGGCGAACAGGTCAACGTCTTAAAAGTAAGCCATACCTTCAGGCAGAAGATGTCACTGCCAGCTCATTCAAGGATGCAGCCGAGTTTATTCAAACTTCAGGCATCGTGGGTGAGCTATAATTTGAGACAAATCACAATAGGTCTAATCTGGCCGCAGTGATAAGGGTACATAGTCCCTGACAACAGGAGAAGTCGATCAATAATTGGCATAACTACATTAGCAAAAGCGACTTTTATACCCATAGAGTTACTCAGAGATCCTTATGATAAGTGGTAATCAAGGCGCAATGAATAGGGTAAGCAGAACTAGTTTGGATACCATTAAGGCATTCAAGCTTGACGTGGATCAAATAAGTGATTCCATAGCGCTATATTGACTTTAAAGCAGAGGCAAACATGATAGAAGTTTCGTCAGATGTTAGTCTTTCATGATCCCTTCGACTTCTTGTAATTTGCGATATAACGAAGGCAATCAGTTTTTGACCACAAAATGCCATTACCAAAGATTTAACCATAAGCCGACTACTTAATTAACATGGCCAACCACCCTCCACCATCCCAACTTTACCAACTAAATTAAGCAGAAAATATTCAAATCATCATCGTAGCAACGGCAGTTCTTACAGAAATTTTGGATTCAAATATTTAAATCGATTCTAACAAGAGAGATCCGCCTCTCCCAAGACGGTCTAGTGGTCAATTAAGAAAGTTTTTTTCCACCTCAAACCAAGTGTTTTTGGCACGACCCTTGCAAATCCTCTTAAGTGAATTTGAAGACATAAAACAGCGTCGAAAATGCTTCAAAATCCTTTCAGAACCGAAAGATACCTTTCAAGGATTACAAAGTGTCAGATGGGTGCGAAATCGCTGAATTTTCCACTCTTTCACTGTGACGTATGAGTGATGTTTCATTGTCAATTTCCTGCAGCGTGGCAGGCGGGCGTGTATGTCATGAGCCAGAAAATGGCCAATTTTCTTGTGTGTGGGGTAGCTCTCATCCCGGATGGAATCCCACTGTTACGAGTACACTTTTGTATGTATCCTTGCTCTCAAGAATTTGACAAACTCACGGCGCATGACACCGAAATTCATCTTCAAGTCCTTGGAACGAACAAACTTCATACATACTCGTATGTACAAACGGAAATGTCTGCCAACAAGTGTATCCGTACGTATGTGGGTGCATACATCCCGGTTTCGAGAGAGAGAATACTCCTATTACGCAGAATATCTACAATACTAGAAATGAATGAATTAAAGAAGGAGAAGATGAAGGATAACACAATAAAGAAACGAAAACGTAAGTACTCGTAAAAAGTGTTCGAATTTTTGTGAATGATCCATTTTGTTCGTGTCCCGCAGTATCGGATACATATCTTGGCGTACCCTCCCTAGGCTTAGTTTACAAATATCTGATTGTGTACATATGTCTGTCAAGGATATTTGGATTTTTTATGGCCTTTCCGACAATGTTTGTCTTTTTTTTTTTAGATTCAAATCTTATTTGAAGCTTCAATTTGTCGTTTCACCCGAATGTGGAGAGTCTTTTCGATTCCATCTTCTTTGTCAGGTTTCTGGGGGACAATCCCATCCTTATCTAATCGTATAGAGCCTTCCGAATAGCATTTGAAGGTTGAAAACTAGGTAATTTGATTTGAACTTCAAAACGTTTTTGAAATGATTTTACTATAATCAAATGGGATTTATCAATAAATTATATCAGCAGGCAGGGTATTTCTGTCCACGGCCACTTTGGAAGCAAGGGCACATGGAAACAGATCTAGAAATTCCCCCACCAACAATCAAGTTTATCGATTCAAAGCCTTATCACGACTAAACCATAATAAAGAAGTTGCTATCATTTTTTTTTTGTTTACGAAAAACATTTACCAAAATGTAGGTCATGTCTACGAGTGACATTGCCGAAGGGCATCACTGGGTTTTAGAGGGAGGCTTTCTATTTAACCAAAGTGACGCCAACTTTTAGCCTTGCTAATCAAACAGAAGAAATAAATTGCATTGGGGTGATAATAAATCATCCGTTTATAGTGCTCTCTAATTATTCGTATGTCTAGACGACATCCTGGATTGGTCCCGAAGAGAATAAGGATAAGTGAATTACTCGATTGAATAAAACGAAACTCTCTAAGATAAGAGGCATCTTCGTCCTAATGGTTTTGTTTTTATGGCAATTAGCTCTTTCAAGCATATGTGGATATACGAGTATGTGCCTTTTATGTTCGTAGAAGACACCGGCTCTAAATGTGAGAGCTGTTGGTGATCATACGAGTAGATACATATTGGTGCATATCAATCTGTCAAAAGCAGTCTAGATCTTGCCATACCTTACAAATTAACTCATCGACGGTGAGTTTTAAAGTCTTGCAGAACAACAATTCTGACCAATTACTGAGCATTCTAAAAAAATTCGTCACTTGTGTGGACCACTGTCAAGCATGTCAGAAGCTTCATTATGCAAATTTCGATATTTTTTGAAGAAGATTGAGATAACTTAGACATCGAATAGCCCTGCGAATACTTAGAAATTATTTATTTTCTGAACTTCGAAAACATTGTAGACAACACATTCAAAATTTTGACATTTTTGGCACAAAACTTAGACAATTTTGACACTGATTAGGCCAGGTACTAGAGACAAGTCTGTTTTTTTTTAATTCCTAAACATTTTGGGACAATGTATTCAAATTCTGATATTTTCAGCAGAGCAGTTAGAGAATTTGGCAACGCCTATACCAGGAAAATCTATACTTTGGACCTCAGCATTTTGGGACAACACGTTCAAAATTTTTACATCTTTGAAGAAGATTGGGACAATTTCGGCCCCGACTAGGCCAAGAAATACAGGGAAATCCTTTTTCCGGAACCTCGTCAACATTTTGGAACAGCATGAACAAATTTGGACATTTTGAGAAGAGATGCTAGACAATTTGGCATCGACTAGACCAAGGAAATCTGTGCCTTAGATCTCCTAAACCTTTTGGAACATGTTCAAAATTTGGGCATTTTTTGAAGAAGACTGAGACAATTTTGGCACCGACTATGTCAAGAAGTACGGAGAAATCTCTTTCCCGAACTTCATCAACATTTTGGAACAACAAGTTCAAAATTCGGACATTTTTTGAAGAAGATTGAGACAATTTTGGCACCGACTAGGTCAAGAAATGCAGAAGAATCTCTTTCCGGAATTTCGTCAACATTTTGGAACAATATGCTCTATTTCGGACATTTTGAGCAGATATGCTAGACAATTTGGCTTGGACTAGGCCCAAGAAATCTGTGCCTTAGATCCCCTAAACATTTTGGTACAACACGTTCAAAATTTGAAGATTTTTTGACGAAGACGAGACAGTTTCGGCACCGACTAGGCCAAGGAATACAGAGGATTCTTTTCCCCGAACTTTCTAAACATTTTGGGGCAGCGTGTTCAAAATTCCGACAAAATTTAGACAATTTCGACTCTCAGATCAGATAATACATAGTCTCCGGTTTTTTAACGTAGACTTATGTTTACGGGATGCCCATATATCCATGGGAGCAAGGATACGCTTTGCTATCGCTCTCCGTCAATCGGAACTGTGTTGGAGGCACAAGTTCCACCCTTAGTATGAGTCGAGGCCGATATAAATTCTTTTGCTGCTCTTAGGATCACAGCATCCAGTACTTATTGCAACTCTACAGGAAGACCCTTAGTGAGACTTTGGGTTTCAATCACAGCCACCATAACGCTCCCACAAGGGGGCCCACCTCAACAAGTCAGGCCCGGACCGAAATCCGGGGGGCTACTGAATCCCATGGTACCGTGATGCAGATGTCACTAGTGTTTAACGTAGGTACCTGCCGTGAAGGCTCAAGCCTACGGTGCATCTTCGCGCGAGATATCAAAACAATGCGTTAATAAGCGCCCTTCGGGTAGTACAAGTACTACCACCAGTACCAGATTCGAAGCCGTGTGTAAGGCACGAACTTCCCCTTTGGTGAAGGGTCGAGGCCTATCTAATACCTCAGCCATTCTATGGGTCATGGCACCCGGTTGCAATGCAACTCCACATCGAGCAGACCAATTGGTTCCATAGCAATCCCATGGTTTAGGACAGGTCGTAGTAGACTACACATATGCTAAGCCATGAGATGTCCAAGCACCATTAGTTCTGCTCTCCCCGCGATTCTGGGTACAAACCTACAGCCACCACGATACTCCCACAAGGGGGCCAACTCCTAGGTCATCCCGGAACCATAGTTCCGGGGGCTCCTGACCTCCCGTGGTACCAGAATATAGCTTCCGGTCGAGCTTCACAACCTTGAGGTTACTTCCAGTTGGGCACCTCACTGCCCAGGACTGGCGGCCTTTGCCACTTAAGGCTTCCCTAACTTTTAAAAGAACCCACCCGCTAACTGCCTACTGCGTCTTCTAAGGAATACTTCTGTTGCAAAGCTACGGGTTCTTTCGAACCGTACGGTGTCAGTGAGAATTCCACTGACGTCGTAGGCATCACCGTTGTAGATGATGCCCATAGCATGCAAGTCCCTAACGTCTGAATAATTTGGGCACTCACAGAGAACATGAAACCAATCCTCATGGGTGGCTCCACATGAACAGCTTGCCGCCCCACTAAGCCCTCTTTTATGCAAAAATGCATTAAGGGAGCCATGCCCGGTTAATAAAAAACCCAGGCTGAGGGTAAAGTTCCGTTCAGGAAATACTGTCATGGTCAGCACATCCCTCAGGAAGCCGTAAGTAACCCTGCCGTTTTCGCTAGCATCCCACCTAGATTGCCATCTAGATAGAACACATGCGTATAGCAAGGTTTTACGCTGCCTCAGGGATATGCCATCCATTTCTGCTGGGGAAACCCAGTCTCGCTCATTAAGGGGGAGACCTTTTCTGATCTTGAAAGCGATACCACGACGTATCGCCTCCAGATCCAGAGGTGGCACTCCCAAGAAGACTTGCATTGCCTCTGTGGAGACAGTGCGGCACACATGCGGTACCATACCGACGCACCATATGTTGCGCAGGCAACAAAAAGACCCTTGTATATGACACGAACAGAGCGCCTGTAAAGCCCCCAGTCAGACCGTAGAATGCGCCTTACCAGGAGACATGCGTCTCCTCATTTGGACGAGGTGGGGCATGAATTTCATGCGCTCACCCAGCGTTATGCCTAAGTATCTGACCTCAGTCACACACCTAATGCTAACACTATTCATCCGAATCACAGGAGGCCGACTTCTCGTATTCAATTTGCCTTTAAGCATCATTGATACTGTCTTCTCCTGTGACACTTTGACGCCAACGCTTTCGCCCCATTCGGAAACGATTGAAAGAGCTCTTTCTCCTAATTCCTCCACAGGTACCGTGATACAGACAAATTTCTTTCCTGAATTTTCTAAACATGTTAAAAATTTCATAATTTTAAGCAGAAAATTTAGACAACTTTAACATTGGCCGGCCGAATAAAGTTCTTTTTGAAAAGAGACGTTTAAAATATTGGTTATGGGTACAAAATTTTGGCTAGTGGCATTTTTTGTTACTACACATACAAAACTTATGATTAGTTACCTAAAATACAATTGAATAGCGTAGAACCACAGATTGAGCGAAAAACTGGTGGCCAAACTTGTGAAACGACTCTATCCAAGGTTCTATCAAGCAATTTAGTTCTAAATTTCCGAACTTATGTCAAATTTTAAAAGTTTTGTAGAACTTCTGACGCCTGATGTAGAAAAATCTCAGTTTGTCTTTTGTAGAATCTTTCTGGATTTGCTACAACATTTTTAAACAATCGTAAGAAATTTTGACAATTTATAATTCTTCATAAACCTAGTCCGAAATTTTTTGACGCTTTACCAAACAATTGTCAAAATGAAGTAAAAGTTTCGAACAATGACATTCCGATAGAGTAGTCACAAGCGAATATTTTCAAGACTAGATAGAAAACTTTGCTTTTTTGCTAAAATTTCGAACAATTTACCTTATTGTTCTGAATTTTGACGTTGCAAGAAGAATTAAGGACACTTTTCAATATCGCGATCTTCAGACAGTTCAAAGACATTCGTGAATAATTTTAGAACAAAACGTAACCAATTTTAAGAGCCGACAAAATTTTGATGTTTTCACTTCAATTTCGACCAACTTAGACCCTTTTTCAATTTTGACGCTGCCGGATCAACTAAAGACATTTGCCGATTTCTTGTTTTCTTTCATTCATTTGGATCTGAATAGAATTCTTGTGTTGTGCCAAATAATTAAGGAGACTTTTCTTAAAACTAGACTCCTTTGTTCACACTGCGATTTCTTCGTGAATTCTGAACTTGGGTCGGAATTCCAAGTCTTTTAAAACAATTCAGGATCCTCTAATAAAAATTTTAACGACCATGTCAATAAGGATCTAACTTTTAGGCGCTGATTCAAGACATTTCAGTCAGCTTTCAGGGATATTTTGGCCATGCGTAGAGATATGGTTTTACGATTATACAAGGGAAATTAAAACATGATAGAAAAGTAGGAAAGGAACCACGGAACATAGCAAAATGTTTTCCATGGACATTTACAGCAGCATACATAAGTAAGTAGGACAGCTTTCAAAAGGAGCGATACGAAGTTTTTGGTGGGTGAATTTTCTAGATGGAGTCAACGTCGAGCCTGATGTATTTATGACCCAGCATAGCATAGCTTTGCTAAAAAAAAATGCTTCTACGAGCTCCTCGAGCAAACATACCAGCAAAGCACTAGCAAGAACCAAGTTAAGATTGTCATATAGTGAACACATTGCGATCGATGAAAGGCATAGCTCCAATATTCTGGACATCTGAGCTTCCCAATACCTTGATACTCCAAAGAAAACAGTGATTTACGATTGGCATGCACACTTTCCAGCTGGTCGTGAAACCGTCGACGAAGACGACCATTGACATCAACAGCTGAGGAACATATCGACGAAATCAAAGATTTACTGATGGTAAACCGCAAATTGACCACCAGAGACCTAGCAGAGATGACCATCATCTCGATTGGATCCGTCCACGCCATTTTAACCAGTCAATAGGGCTACAAAGCTGGTGCCGAAGGACTTGAAATTGCTGCCAAAAACAAAAAAAGAAAACAGCGTGTGGATATTTCAAAAAATATGCTCCTTTCTGAGGCTTTCGACGTATCATTTCGATCAAACGTATCATTGCTGATGACGAGGCGCGAGTGTGTGAGGACGATGCGCAAACCAGACATCAAGCGAATGAATGACGTGCTCTAAACGAACCCGGACAAAAGAAACCACCTCGCCTTGAGTCAAAAATGAAGGGGTTGCTCACTGTACTGGTGGGTGAAGAAGTATTGTTTGGGCGTTACAAGACATTTGCTGTCTTGTGAATGTTGTATTTTTCACCACGATAACGCCCCGTGTATGCGTGTATTTTTACCCAAAACAACACAACTACCATCCAACAGCCACCGCATTCACCTGATCTGCCACCGTGTGACTTGTTCCTGTTCAGCCAAACCAAAACACCACTTCGAGGAACGTGTTTTAACAGCCGAAAATAGGTTAGGTTAGGTTAAACAGGGGTATGATGGATATGCCATCACACAGACACCAGGCACCAAAACGATCCCATCGCGATCCCTGTGGAACCAGTTGATTTTGCCTTCAAATGGCAAAGACCTAAACAATCGCCCTTGTGAAACACCCAATTTCCCTGCAAAAGCCAAGAAGGCCTTTGAAGTTCATGACGTCTATTTCGTCTCGGTTTTCAAAAAAGTATTTCCTTAAAAATTTGTTTCGACTACGCGATGTTGCCTCGCATTCACACAGTATGTGTGTTATGTCCTCAGCAGCTTGCAGATCACCGCAGAATCTGCAGATATCCGTATCCGACATTTGAGTCTCTTTGCGCGCTGTCGCAGGAGACAGTGTCCTGTCAGGATTCCTATTAAAGTCCTAAGCTTATCCCTGTTTAATTTTATTAACTTTCTAGACCTTTTACCGTCAAAAAGCGGCCAAAGGGCCTTGGATACCCTGTGTCCTTCAAAACTTGATCACCTTACGTTAGTAGTCTTTGTGATGTTTTCCCCGATAGTGTCCCGCACTAGGTAAAGGGGTGGTTTGATATTACAAGCTCGTCCGCTTGTTCATTTCCTTTAATACCGCATTCTGACTGCATAGCGCCTTGAGCACTGTGCGACAGCCCCTGACTGTATCAGAGTTGACGTTGGTTGATTCCATTGCCTTGAGTGCGGCCCGGGTATCGATGTAGATAGCGATATCTCTTTCGGATACCAATCCCATCTGCATTAGCTCAGTGGCCCTGAGGACAGCCAGAACCTCTGATTGGAAGACACTGCTTGCGTCCGGTGGATGGTCACAACATCTTAGTGAAGAGTTAGAGAAGCACTCAATCGTGATCGTGGACGGGTGCAGAAACGATGTTCGAAAGTTTTACTACAGACTCGAAAGATGATATACATAGACGCAATCCCCGGACAGAAGAATGCAAGGATAAGAATGGCAAGACTTAGTGTAGAGTAGGGTGACAGTTGGTGGTGAAAATATCAACGAGTTGCTTTGACGTTTAACGATGATGATGATCAATCTTCTGCTCCCAAGCAGAATGTATCATTCAACGTGCCTGCTCAACCAGATGCATATGAAGTGGGATTCAATGTGGTTAGTCATCTATGAAGTATGGTAGGATGATAGAATGGAATCTTAAAGCCGTTTGCTTGATCCTTGAAGAGGAAACCAATCTGAATTTGCGCAAAGGAACGTCTTTCTATTATTTTCTCTACTTTAGCCGCTTGAAATGCTCTCTACAACAATATGGGCCTTATTAACCACTCTAACAAAGCATGCTAGACGCTCTAATAGGTAGAAAATTATCTGGCGACAGATCTTGGAGAAAAACTGAAACATATGACATAAGGATGAGATGACGAATAATTTTCAGTTCTGGTGTAACTGCCATACTTATCCGGCCAATGCAAGATATGCTGAAGAAAGTCCAGTGCTCCGTAAAAGTTTGTAAAGAAATTTCTCTGATTTTTCTTTCAAAAAACTAGATGACATATGATTTCTTCAACATGACATGCGAAAGCATTGTGATATAAGAGGCTCCTAAGTCAATATTTCTGACGATTTCGACCAGAGAAATCTTCGATTCTGTTTAGTTAGAACCACTTCAATACTTCATAACCAAGTCATTGAATAAAAACCTATTTGAGAACAATTGCGAAAGAGAACAATTTTACAGAGAAAGAGCAACACAATGACCAGGCTAAAAATAATTGGCTGAGCCATATGGAATTATCATGTTGAGAATGCAGCCCTTACTTAATGCTGCATGTGGATCTCAAAAGTCTCCCCCCCATTGAAAAGACTCTATGGGAATAAAATGGTCTTCTGTCTGTCCATCGGGCAAGGTTTAAAATAAGTTTAATCATCCCGTGTATCCATATACGATGATATGCCTCAGGGATCTGTGCTCTGGCCGATTTTGCTAAGTAAGCAACAACTGCGTTTTGAGGATAGAATTTCAACTCATGTAGAGACTAGTGGATTTCAAGACAGATAAATGACAGTGATTTACGATCAGGCAGTTCATCTGAGATATGACAGGATTGTGTCAGTTAGAGATTCGACTCAAGCTCCCAGTCCAAACGACTTTTGAACGCAAAGGTATACAAAATATTCTCCTTCTCTCAGATAGATGGGAAGTTTCGAGAAAGAACGATCTCTAATTTCCAACAGCCAAAAACGTAAAAAATAATTTAGCACTTAATTCGTTTCTTTGAACAATGTTTCCCCGTCTAAAAATAGTCCTCGACTTTTCCCTACTTAAAATTCAAAACGCGTCCATGCAAAAAGAAAACAATTAGTGTTTCCACTTCTCTTCCTTTTTTTTTCACCTTAATCCATAAATTAACCAGAGTTATGTTGTTCATTGTGTTCCCGCGTATTCACGACCTACTTTGGGGCGGTATAATTGATTAAAAAAAAAAACAAAAAACAAAAACAGAAACTCTCCTAACCATGTCAGCGAAATTCCAGCATACTCGTCGTACTCAAATTCATTTTACGATACTCGTATATCGAGTAACAACAACAAATTCTACTCCCTGACCGAGGTCTATAAACTGCCACTAACCTTGAACGTGATTCTCATTACATGACCAGGTGATTGGTATCCATAAAAACAAACCTCTCAACGAATCCCGTGCTCACCGGGATCATGTTCTCATGCATGGAAGAAGTAAAAAAAAAAAAATTGAAATATTCTACCAACTTGACGAAATTCAAGTCGAAAATCCGACTAAACCAATCCGTATCTATCGGCAACATTGTAGGGTGAAATATCTCTGCAATAAGCACAAAAACCCAAACAAACAAATAAACTTAAAACTAATTGCGACAGCTGAGTAATACTCGTAAACAAAAATCACATTTGCGGAAAGAAAAACAAAGTAGACTTTTCCCGAATGGAAATTTCAATATTTGGACGGATTTTGAGAGAAGTACGAGTATCTGACAATTTTCACAGATGGAAAAATCAGTCGATTTTCATCTTCTGCAATTTTCTAGACGTAATTTGGTTTTAGTAGAAAGCCAGCGGCGTCATCTTTTCATCGAGAGAATTGAATTTTTTCGAATTTCGTTTGGTTTTTAATGTGCGAGTATCTATGACTTTTGAGATACATTTTGACAGTTTTTACAACATTCAGTTGCATTTGGGTGGTAATAAAAGAGCGGAACGAATGTGATAGATACTATGTGAGCGGATTGAGATGTCTCTACCCAGCAGAGCAATTGGAAAAGATGTGCGGTTCATGGGGGATACTTACTGAATTGTGCTGACGCAGAAGATTGATGAGTAGAGTAAAGAGCACTCCCTCGACATACAGATAATTGCGCACCTTTATTTGGAGGTTGATTGTTTGGTTTACTTTCATTAGAGATTTATTACGTTGCCTCGTAGACAAGAATGTAAGCAGAGGTTTGGGAAACTCCAGATGTGGAGAGATAAATATAATCAATCGGGACGTATGGTCAAACAATGATAAAGTGCCTTAACTTGCCCTTTCCGGGCTAAAATCCGGTATGGGGAATGGTTCTCCTATTGTAATACGAGGGTACGGCAGGGTCCGATACATCGACTTTCTCCAACTTTCTTGGCATGGTGTTCCGCATTTTCATTGTCATCGTGACCCTAATCACCTGGTACCCATGCTAGTGAGGCTTTGTTCAGGAAGACGAGGTTGTTGAGTGCTTTATGAAACACTTAGAGGATTTTTGAGAATAAGTAGATATAGGCACTGGTATGCAGAGACACGCGAGCCAGAAATTACGTGTTAGTTTGATCTAAGTAATAGCAGGTGGAGTAGTTCAAGCATTTCGGGGTATTTTTAACGAATTGCAGATTTTTCTGTGATCTTGGACGACCCTGCCAATTTCACGGATGTCGAATGGCACCAATTGGGATCCAGGCCGATTACTTATGAAGAAAAGCAGTTCTTGTAAAGCCATAATCCTGAAGGTACAACTGTGAAAATAGGATTTGCATCTAGAGATCGATGGCATTCTCACATTTATAACAGTCAAGAATCTGGACCTTCCGGCTATCAATTGGAAGAATATCAACGTTGATATATGTACCAAACGTATTGATATTTCTACATCGAGGCGCTTGAGCCCGTAACCGGAAAACGACTCCGTACTTTCGTTAAGAAGTTAGATATACTCGTAATCCCGGCGGAAACCCGGTTAAATGGTGTACCTGCCGGTGATGATGCCCCCCAGCAGTCCAAATTAGCTTCCACCAATCTAAGGGAGCTGAATTACGGTTTCATCTACAGACAGATGAACAATACATCGCCCTTACTCGGATGCTGTGGATTACGAAATGCAGCTTCATACAAGGACGAAAGGTAAACGAGTACATCATCTTCCTGCCAGAGGGACAAGGAAATATCAGAGCCTGCATTCAAGATATTTTCATTCTTTCTGATTTGGCTCGGTGTATATGGTATTGTACGACAATGTTCCTATGCCAGGATCGAGATCGAAGCAGTTATAAAACTATGATACTAACTTATGTTACACCAGATGTGACTCTCTCTTTATCTAAATGAGATACAGCAAATTTTACTCTCCATCAAATGCAGACCATACATATTATGGGACAAAGGACCTAAAATCAATCCGACTCAGCCTAAGACGTGCCCAAGATAGATGATAAGGCTCTTTTGAGACGTTCTGAGCTGAACAAACTTCGCAAATGGAGCATAAAGTTATTTAATAACAATATAAAGGGTGTTTTTTTTAGAGGTATACAAATTCAATATGATATAAAACCCTTGAGGCTAATGTTAATGTCTATAATATTAGCTTTATTTAATAGATAATTTTATGCCATTAGTGTTTAAATATGATATCGAGTATATGTACCCCACGGCTAGCTCGAATGAAGCGCAATCATGAAGTCCAATTTTCGACAACTTTATCGAGCAACTGGGGCCGCATATCAGCAATAAAACGGCGAATGGTGACTTCCAAATCGTCCAACATCTCTGGTTTATCGACATAGACTAGTTACTTCACATACTCCCAAAGAAAGTAATCTAAAGGTGTGAGATCACAGGATCGTGGAGGCCAGTTCACAGAGGTCTATTGCGCGAAATTATGCGCTCAGCAAACGCTTCCCGCAATAAATTGATTTGTGACATCTTGTTGAAGCCAAAGCTCCGTCACGTCAATACCATTCAACTGAGGAACGCAGAAGTTAGAAATTATGTTTCTATAGCGCTTCCCATTGACGATAACATTCTGGCCGGCATCGTCCTTAAAGAAATATGAGCCCATGATTCCACCAGCCCATAAAGCACACCAAACAGTGAGTTTTAGTGGTTGTAAGGGAGTCTCGACAAAGGATTCTGGGTTTACTCCACTCCAAATTCTGCAAGTTTGCTTGTTTGCATATCCATTGGCCTCATCGGAGAACAAAATTTTGCGTTGAAAATGAGGATCAAGCCGAATCATGTTTTTGGCCCAATAACCGAGCCTACGATGCGTATAATGGACACGCGGTTTCAAATCTTGCACAAGCTGGATCTTATAAGCTTTTTAGCCAGGATCTTTCGGTAAAAACTTTCAACAAAGTGGATGGGGATAGCTGCAGTTCCTGTGCACGATGGCGACTCATTCGGATTCTCCTCAACACTGCGCCCCACACCGGCAATAACTTCTTCTGTTCGCAGTGTTTGTCATCTTTGGGGATGCGTATCATCTACTAGAGTGTACGTGGTGCGAAAACGATTTATCGTGTTCCGAACAACTTGCTCAGATGGACGATTGTGTCGGCCGCAAAATAGACGTAACGCACGATAAGTTTGGCGAACCGAACCACGGTTTTCAAAATAAGTTTGCATAATTTCCACGCCTTGTTCTGGACTTAATCTATTCATCGTAAAATGGCAAAACATACTAACCACTTACAACTGTCAAATTAACAATCTGTAGAAACAGTGTTGCCAGTTTAAAAACCAAGAAACAGCCTCTACGTTCAAGTGACCAAAGTGATTGGGAACAATCTTTCGAGATATTCGAATAAATCGTTATGGGAAAATCCAAACGTATAGTAGATCACGGGATCCTTTCTGTGAAAATGAAAAGAAAAATTAAAAACAGTGTCTTCTATCAAGAACTTACAACATTTTCAGTCTTATTAAGAAACTCATCGCTGGACTCAGTTAGAAGGCCACTTCTTAGATAATACAGACAAAATTAGATTATGTTGTTGGACACGATTCTAGCACTCCACTGGAGATACCAACGGAAGCTTTAACTCCAAAAAAATTCTGCAGCTTCAGCAGCATCTGAACCGCCTAAGCTCATAGCTACGAGTAATCGACTACTTTTGGTTCTTGGAAAAATTCAAGACTGACTTCATCATGAAGTCTGGTATGATCTCTCGCTGAAGTCCAAAAGCCTTCAATCTCCTTCCTCCTAAAAATATTACAAAAATTGGTAAACATCCTAATAGGTGTTTAGGTACCTCTTTTAGAAGGATATCGGTGGAAACAGCATTGCACTCATTATAAATATACGAGTATGTCTACTTTCCTAGATTTAGAGGGCGTTTCATCAAGATATTTTTCTTTTTGAATAAAACGAAGCATTCTTGAGATATATCTGAAACCTTTATTGCTTTAAAAAGCAGACATATAGACGGCTCTGCTTTGTCAATCCCTCTTTCACATAATTGGGGCTCTATCTCGTCGATGGCGACTTCAATGTTCGCTGGAATTGTTCGTGGATGATTGGCGTAGACCTTGCTTTTCAGATGACCCCAAAGAAAGAAGCCAAATAATGTTAAGTCGCATGATCTAGGTGGCCAATGGAGTACTCCGAAAACGCGGCTAGGAAACTTCATGCGCAGTAACTCGATTGTTTCGCGATTTGTATGGTGCGTACATACGCCATTCTGTTGAAAGTAGAGGTCGCCCGTAACCATATAATCGAGCGCCAGTCACAAAAAATTCTTTATCAAAGCTCGGTGGTGCGCTTCATTGACCGTAATGGCTTTTCCGGCCTCAAAAAAGGACCTCCGGTCCATAAACCGTGACAAACAGTTACTCGTTCGGAGTGCATTGCCATGTCCTGGATCACTCGTGGATTTTCGGCATAAGTCTATTAAATCCTGAATTTGTATTGTTCGTTAGATGGTATGAAGGCATAATTGTAGAGAGTACCGACATAGCGACGCAAAATCCAAAAAAGACCAAGGTAAGCATCGTTTGCTCTCTACCATTGTAGAAGGGCGTTGAAGGCAAAATGAAGACTACAAACTTAATACCATATTAAGCTAATGAAGTACGGGGTCTTAGCTTGGAAGATAGCACGAGACACAGTGTCCCATATGTCAATATGGGCGTACAGCTCGTGGATCAATTTATCACGGGTTCTGCGTCATTCACGCAGATTAGAGCGTAGATCTTGCGAAGAATTTCCCTATTGAAAGCTGTTAAAAAGGTCTCATCGTTGTATGTCATCATGCATGATTCGGCGTCATACAATATAACAGGATGAATGACTGACTTGTAGAAGGCTGTTTTTGTTCCCGGAGAAAGTCTATCAGAGGAACACTTTTAAAAATCTTAAGCCCCCCTCCATGCAACACCAACGAGTTTGATATAAAAATCAAGGATTCCACTCTGCCTCTTAATCAGGCAATGGCTGCTTCTGCCCTTTTATTCAACACATTCGTACTGGTGGACATCAACATTGGGACCGATTAGCTACGTTTGAAGGAAACTCTTCAACCAAGCAAAAACCCCAAGAAAAGTGACACACTGGGACTCATATGAGTATAAGGAATCCTTCAGAATATGGTATATAAAGGACTGAGGAAGGCAAAGGGACAATCTTGGAGGTCACACTTCGGCTAAGAAGAATACTCTTTACAAATCCTTCGATACCTGTTGGAAAAAAACCGATGGCTCTCGGATGACTTTAAGTGATGAATTATTCAAACTGCTTTTGGGCACCCACTTTCCAGGTAGCTCCCTATTCACGGTCAGTAACAACCTTAGCAGGGCTACTTGAGACGTGACCAAACAAGAAGAAGCAGCCGTGATTACAAGAAACAAGCTACTCTGGACGCTGCAGAGCTTCAAACCATGCAAGTCTGCTGCTCCCGATGGCATAATACCTGCCGAGCTACAAAGGTCCTCAGATATTATCCTGCCAATGCTAGAAAATATTATGAGGAGCTGGGTGGAAATGATTCACATTCTCTTGTCATGAAGAGAAGTTTTCATTTCCAAGGCCGGAAAATGTTCTATCTGAAAACTCTAGAACGACTGATTGACATCCATATGCGATCTAGAATCGATCCACGACTTTTGTAAAGGAAAGTCAGTGGAAACAGCTATACGAGTACATTTACTTACTAGCCACATCGAACGGTGCCTACATTATAATAGAGAGACAATGATTGCATCCCTGGATATAGACGGTGCCTTTAACAACGTCAAGATATCTGCAATCATAATTGCGCTGTAAAAGGTAGATGACTCACTTGAGGAGTTGATCAGTCTTATGTGAGTGAAACTTCTGCCAAAAGATATGTTGACGGGGGTACGGCACAAAGCGGTGTCCTTTCACCCCATCCCTGGAACTTAGTGGTCAACGAACTTCGAAGCGGGTGGTAGCAAGGTGGTTGCTTATGCGGATGACGTTACCATAGTAGTCTCAAGAAAGCATCTTAATAAAAAAACTCCTTCAGCTCAATTTTAACAGATTAACCCGTTGGGCGGATCGCTGTGGATTGGGATCTTGTCCTGATTTTCTCCTCTTTTCCAGGAAACATAAAATTCCAATCGTAAATCCTTCCTCAATCAACGGCACCAGCTTAGTCTTTTCCGATACAGCGAAATACCTAGCTCTTACCTTTGACAGGAAACTAAACTGGAAACCTAGTATTCAAGAAGGAGTGAAGAAAGCTACAGTGGCTCCATTCTCTTGCAAAAAAGCCATTGGGAACAAATAGGGCCTTCAACCCTGCATTATCCACTGGCTGTACGTCCCGATTATAAGTTCACCTACGAGGTGATTGTCTAGTGAATGGCCTTAGATAATGCAGTCAGGTGCAGCAAGCTAAACAAAATCTAAAGGGCAGCATGTCTGTGCATAAGCGGAACCTTACGCACAATTCCCTCCACGGCACTGGATATTCTGCCCAATTGACGCCCCTCGATATTTTTAGCAAGTAAGTGGCTGCTAACGCAACGAGTCACCTTAAAGCGACTACAAAGTGGACTAATGAACTATTTGGCCACGCTAATGTTCTTAATATTGACAATCAGAATACTTCCAGAGAACATCGACTACATTAAGCCCCAACGTTGGTTTGACACTGAATTTCACTGGGCGGAAGATGCTTTCTTGGATGACAAGTCAAACCATTTCTATACAGATGCGCAGTTGGTGCCGGTGTTTTCTCAGATAAGTTTAACCTAAGTCTTTCCTTCCGACTTCCAAATCACTGGCGATTAAAGAAGTCCTGTTCGGGCTGAAGAAGAACGTGATCAAATACCTTGACTCAGTCTCACAAAATTCTGAAATCGTACTTGGCAGAGCAACTCAATATCCACCCTTGATGAGTGCCGGACCACAAAGATATTCCAGGGAATGGTAAGGCCGACGAACTCGCCAAAACAGGAACCTCTCTGCTTATCCTACTTGAAAACGGTATCATTTGGATACCAATCGCTACGTGCAAACTAGAACTACAGCTGGATGATATTAGAACAAAGCTGGACTGTTGGGCAGGCATGTCTAACGACCAAACAAATCTAGCCAAAACTGAATCCGAATCGCTGTAAGAATGTGATCTTTCAAAATAGGAAACATCTCAGCGCTATCATAGGTGTCATCACTGGACACTATTTTACTGCATGGCCCTGGAGGAAGAGAAGACAATCCTCCACCTACTCTGCACGCGCCGAGCTCTACCCCAAAGCAGAATAATTCACTTAGGAACCTTCTTCGATAAGAGACTTAAGCGATCTAAACCTAAACAGACGTGAACAGTTTAAATTGGGTTCAAGAGTAGTAGAATCACAGGTCCATGTGGAATCACAATGAGCCAATAGCCCTAAGTGAGTTGGTTTTTCCAACAACCGCTCTTACCTAACCTAACCCTAACCATTCAGCTAACTACTAGACTCGAAGTAGCAGCTGTTGGTGTTGAATACCAAGATAGACAAAGTCCTTGACCACATCAAGTATTATTGTTCACAAGAACATTCTGTCCTGTATGCTATTGAATTGAACCTTGTCCTGATTCACCACTAGACTATCTCGTAACTTCTCAAGTCTGGAAAATGCTGTGCTTGACCGCCCCAGGCGTTGATGCTGGCATTCTCAATATCATTGGCATACACGAGGAGCGTGACAGTCTTATAGAAGTTAATACCAGAAACGTCTTTACTCGTACATGCAGCATGGATTATTTTCTCCATCATTAAGTCAAGATGGTCGCATGATAGGAAATCGCCTTGTCTGAAACCTCGCTTTGTTTGGAATGATCCGCACCCATCCCCCTCTATGATTGGAGTGTAGGTCAATGCTAGCTTGCAAAGTTGCTCGTGGGATACTGAATCCCAGCATAGTGGCAACAAACTGATCTCCAATCGCACTGTCGAAGGCACTAAACTGCCATCGACGAAAGATGTTGGTTTTCGACCTGCTTTTCCGGTGTCTTGTCCAGAATTCAACAGAGTGGGAACATCTGGTCAATAGTGGACTTACCAGATTCAAAACTCACTCCAATCAATTTGTTGATAATGTGCTCCACAGTGTTTATCTTTCACATAATAGGCTTGATAGAAGCGATATTCGGAAGGCTTATCACTCTCTAATTGGTGAAATTGGTCGATCTTGTATTCCTTTCGCAGTCTTCAACAGCGCTGTCAGCAGCCATCCACGACTGCGGCTTTATTATTTTTCAACCGGAAAACAACTACTGCGATTTTTTTTTGCAGTCGTGTTGCGGGTACCTCCGGGATTTGCTTGAAATTTCGGGAAGCGCCACCATTGACAGACTTTTCTCATTAGAAATCCAGATGCACTACATCAGAAGATGACTCCTGGCAAAAGCTAGCAGAGAGCCTAAGAGAGTCGTTGCAGCTGATCGTTGACAACGATAGTTATGCTAAGATTCTTTCAGGCTACATGACTACTGTATCCCTGAGGTTGCGCACTACTTGCCTCCGTTCAGTGGGAAATAGTGCCTGATATTGGTGATCGTTGATTCACAAGGTACAAGTTGTTCATGTCATGTCTCGAGTATCGGAACGAAATTGCCGTCAGATGCAGTGTTGCTGTGCTCCAGGTCACACATATTCTAGGCAATTGAAAATCGGGAAATCTGGAAAGGCAAGGTACTAGGTAGAGCATCCCTACAATGTTCTTTGACTCTGTGAATTCCCCTCTTAAAATTCCTGGAGGCTCACGCGGAACCTTTTAGAAAGATCTTGTTCCTCACAACTGATCTGGCGGATTGAAAAAATATGGAAAGAATCTTCTCAACTAGCAGGCAATATTTGTGTAAGATGACGGGATCTCATGACACTTTTACAGAAGCTGTACAGACGAGAAAAAAGAGCAAGAACCCTTAGTCACCTGTTATGCATGTGTGCGTCCCCCACTTTCGGCTTGAAGAAGAAGCGCTCTTAATTTTTTCTTTTCGTTCCCTCTTCGAAATAACAAGTTTTCAATTCGAAAACGCTTCTGAATCATTTAAATATAAATTTTTTAGCTCATAAAACCAGTTACCGGTTATTTTTGATATTTTTGAGCAATCGTCTGCTATGTTCGTCATCAGTTCCCCTGCTCTTAACGTTCATTGCTCCTTTTGTTACCTGGCTTATTTTGACGCCACCTTTTTGTGTTGCAAACTTCTTTCGCATATTATGTACTTTTTTTTTTTTTCTTGCTAAATAAAGTTTTGAAAATTGCATACATAAAAATCAAGTTCAAAATATTTACCGGTTCCTCTGACAGAATTGAAGAGAGAAATTTCGCGCGACTTTTATTGCTATCTATTTACGGGGACATTAAAAATAAATAAAGATCTTCTCGCTCTCGTCTTGTTTGTTTAAACATTTTATGTCGATGCGATTGTAGTCGTAGTATCTTATTCAAAAGCGTTTCACAATTTTTATTTCGTTTTCTCGGTTTTTTTTTTTTTGTTTTTGGGTCTGTTTACTTGTTTACTTGGCAGCACGTTGTGCTAAACTCGATTGTTTTTTTTGGCAGCATTCCAAATGTAATTTTGGAAGTTTTTTTAAAAATTTATTCCTTTTGGTGTGATTTTCCGCTTTTTTTTGTTTCTTTTAAACACTAAACTTAAGTAAATACTCTTACTAGCCGTATGTTTAAGTTTAGCATTTAGTGGTTTAGATTGGTAAAAATAGATTTGTTTCTTTTGAGAGACGACAGATGCGGGATACGTCATCCGATTCAACTGATACTCGTGTATTAACAAAAAAAAATAAGATAAAAGGCGGAAGTAAAAGGGGAGAATGTTTTTCGAAAGTTGGAACAAGCTTACGAAAAATAAATTGAGGATTAAAAGTTATTTTTATAAAAAGAAAAATATGAACAACTATAAAATTGTCACGTATAGCTGGCAGCACTGACCGTTTTAAAGTGAAGAAGTTTACGGTATGTGACATGTTATCAGATCAGACTTGGAAACGATTTTTTAGGAGGATTACAAAATCGTGGAAAACGTCAAGATATCTAACAAGTAACGTCCTTCGCAAAGTTTGGAAAACCGAGTTCATTCAATCCAAAGAAATCGTTTGCAGGATGACCTTGTCAGAGTTGAAACTAGAAAAGTCGAAGACTGAGACAGAAAAATATGGGAGCCTAAGATGTAGAGTAGTATAGTTCCCCTTTCGACTTCAGCAAGGAATTCTAGCATCGAGTTAGAATTCTATTATAAAGGATGGCAATGATAGTTTTTCCAATTACAATATGTGTTATGTTTCAGTAGCTGTCAAAGTTAAAAAAATGGCATCCAGGTGTCAAAATATTCAGTAAGGTTTGCCATTTCATCATGCATCGTCGAAGAATCGAAGAAGACCCAGAAATGTCGATTCGGCGCCGATCAGCTGAATTGGGCCCCGCCAGAGAGTCAACCCGGCTTATTTTGCTGTTGGATTTGGGCCTAAATCCGTATAAGACTGTGCTGAGGCAAGAATTGAAGCCAGGCGACCGTAGACAACACCGTGAGCTCGCTAATTGGGCGCCGGAAATGCTGGCCGGAGATCCGGATTTTGGCCGAAAAAACATCTTCTCGGACGAGACCCATTTTTGGCTCAGCGGGTATGTCAACATGCAAAATTACCATTATTGGAGCGAACACAATCGACAAGTGTTCGGCCAAGCATTAATGCATCCACAAAGGTTGACTGTTTGGTGCGTTTTATGGCATGGCGGCATCATCGAACCTTATTTCTTTCGAAATGAGAAAGGAGCCACCGTCACCGTCAATGGTCTCAGGAATAGAAGAGCGAGGGTAACCGACTTTCTGGAGGCTAGTCATAAATAATAAATTCTTTGTGGAGAAGTAAGCGCATCTATTTCAAGTCAAAAATTTTTGACTTCGGCAAACGCCAAGTGCCCGTCACGACGGCAGTAAGCCGCATGCAGTCTTTTCAATAGAGCAACAGCACGAAAGTTGCTGACCTCTTAGAGACGTCGGAAACTATTTATATGGTCTGCCAGCAACCTGGAGAGACATGTCATCTGTAGTTATGCTCATTTGAAAACCAAGTCGTCACTGAAAACTGAAAGCTAACTCGGTTAGGTCGCGGGCAGTGCTTACGCAGGTTCGGGTGCTGAGAAACCCTCCTCTGAGTCTTGTCTAGCAAGTTCATCGTCTATTTCATTTACCGTGATACCTTTAAATTCAGACTTCCGACTGAGTTTGGATGGGTTCAGAAGGCTTTAGGCGCTGATGTTTCGCCTCTTCCATCGAGTCTTCACATTATTGTCTGATGCTATCGGGATTACTTGCAAGGGGTTATTATGCCTTTAAAATGTTTGCACACCGCGCGGACGAAAGAAATTTAGCTTGGAAGACAGACGCAAGTTTTCGTAATGAAGATTGAAACCGAACGTTGCCGTTCTCCAGAAAGGTACCAGCGCCGCATCGGTTCTGAAACTCTCCGTGAAGTTCCGACTACCTTAGTGGGCACAGGGAAAGTTTCTTTCGTATTTTTTTTGCAGCAGGAGTTCTGGTGTCATTGGATCAGACGGCATGTCCATAGGACCAGGGTCAAGAGACATTCGGCCCACAATGTTATCAAAGCTCCTGCGTGTTGTGCCAATAACCATTTGCTGTGAAATGGAAGATGACTTCGAGAGTGATATGAATATCCAAAAAAGAAGATTCATCATTGTGCCTGGAGCAGAGCCAGGCGCACTAGGGAAAGTCTTTATTCAGATGAGTCGTACCGTTCTTTGGAGTCTTTTAAGAGCAACGGTGACATATTTTCGCGAAACATAGCTACATCAGACAATTGATGCATGTCATACAATTTGCCTTGTCATAGACGTGGAGATCCAGATGCCGACAGCGTCCTGTAGGTTTTCGCTAAGACATGTGTGGTGCATAGAAGTTTGTCATCCAGAATGACACCCGAAGATTCAGGCAGTAAATGAGTCAGACCAGTCAGCTTCCTCCCTCGCGTGAAGAAAACAACCTCAGTTTTGATAGGATTGACTGAAACCTCATTTCTAGTGCACAATTCGTTGATCATGTCTAGGGCTGACTGTGTTTTAGAGTAGCCGGTCCTGTTTCAGTGACGAGATTTTAAACAAAAACAGAACCAGCGTTAGAATTGACTCTCACATCAGTAATGTTACGACGGGGGTGAGTTTTGATAGCGTTTTCGTACTTTTCCGAGGAAGCATTACAAACATCGTCGAAAGATTTTCAGAGAACTGTTTTGGAAGCCGTTGTAAAGACCGAATTCGATCGAACAATGTTTGTTAAAAAGCCGTAGACAGAAGAAGAACAAGTTTCCGCTCCAGCGTACCAACCGAAAACCATTCAAACAGGCTCAAACACAAAGTCGGATTACAAGCTATGGTCCGTATAAAAGACGATGGCCTTTTTTACTCGAATCCGCAATATTGAGCCCTTGTCCGAGACAATTTTGCCTACCTTGTGGTGCGGTCATCCTCTATACGCTACATTAAAGGCGATCCTATGGCTTGTTAGAACTATCGAGACATATCACTGCATATAAGATCCTGTTGTCTCAGGACCACCTTCAACATATGAAACAGGACGTACCAGTGTGGTACGACGATGGACCAAATTTTCACACCAAGCCAAATCCTAGAAAAGACCAACGAATTTTAAGTCGAGATTTGCTGACTGCGTGTGTGACGGATGACGCTGGAAAACACGTGGTGCAATGTGAATTTTCTGAACATTTTGGCAAGGATACGCACTGTTAGGTCAATCTAGTGCTGGAACAGCTAGTGCAGAGGGCAGATGATACGGAAGGCACTTTCTTCAACAAATTTGGGATACATAGATGACACCGACATCATACGTCAATTGAAAACAAGACGAAACGAGCTGGAATTGAAGTAAATGATGGCAAAATCAAGAACATGTTGTCACTGTTGGGAATAGTACCTTCGAAATGGTTAAGGTGTTTACCTAGCTCGAGGGTAAACACATTAGTGGAGATTTGTCAAACGGGGCTACGCGTAACGCGGTTTCACTTTTAGAAGCAAACTATTGCGGATACCAGAGCGCTCGATTTGAACAAGTGTCTTTGCGTGTCGAAAGGCAGTTAAGTATGTGAAAGGTCGTACTGTTAAGCAATTGGGGGTAATTCCGAATAATGCATTCCATGATTTGTAATATTGTAATTGAATAATATCACTTTTCGTTTTTTTGTACTCGTACCAATATCTTTGAGGTGTAGCCTCTCCATCAGCCAAAATAAACGCTCACAATCCTCAAATCCCTGGCGCAAAATTCGAAACTGGCCCCCAGATTGAAACCGATTTAAGATATTGACGTTTGGCGACGTCCCTAACACCTACATTGTACGAGTACACTGGTCGTGATGCTCACGTTTTTGGAACAATCTTCGTGGAGCATATGAATTGGGGTTTGGATGTTGTTACGATTCTAAAGATACCATTGGTAGGAGTATTTGGAGTTTAATGACTCAACGGAGTATACCCCAAGAACACTGTCATGAATACCGGGACCTTCAGTCATAAAAAATCTTCGGCGGATAGTTTGGTAGACATTCGCTCCATGATACGGCAACAGATATTGCGTGGCTTTGAGTGTATAAAGCAACTTGACTGTTTCCACTCAGTGTAAACAGCCATCAAATCAGCATTGCAATAATCAGTACAAGACGAGCATCCAATCTCCTGAACGTCCACACAATTAGATGGCCAATGTAGCTTCTGGTCATTATCTTCATGAAGCTAAAATCAGAGCGCGTCTATTTACCGAAAAGAAGCTCCAGGCTGCTTAAAAATAACTTCGACGTTCACCTAATTGCTAGGACTGGAAAATCCGCTTTAAAAAATACTTAGGCGAAGACAACGCCACAACATTATCAACGAGGTAGCCAGTTCCATTCACAATATGGCGTAGAACCAGAACAATTGAAAATCCTTAATAGAAGCAGTATTGCCCCCATACAGTCTTCTAATTGAAAGAGCACTTCCTGCATCAATATTAAGTAGAAATTGCGAGAGCCTAGGTCCAAAAGATAGCACAATCGGCAAAACTGATGCAGTTGGGCCGTGTTACGATTTCAGGGATGCAGATTTTCGGATCAAACCTTTGGATAATTTTCAATCTCAAAGTTTGGCAAGAAAATTCGCCGTCACGTGATTTCGTGTTGTTAACATCGAAGGCAATGTCTTCAACAATCGATTGTTAATAGGATACGAGGACACTATCCCCATCAGCACTCACTCCCCTCCCTGGAATCAGGATAATCAAAACCAACAAAGTTCAACCGAAACCAGCTGGCATTGACATGATTGATATGATTAGTCCTTTCCTCTCTGGATACAGAACCCATCTTGAATGCCACTATCCTATCAGATCTAAAGGCCAAAGAGTGAGTTGATTACTCGATTACGTAGTGCTGAGAAGAGAAGCTCAAGTCCTTCCAGTAATCCGAAGTATTGTGAGTATTGCTCTAGGTAGAGGTGGTCAATAAAATACTCAAGAGCCTCTTAGAGTCTCTGATAAATGCTTTCTTATTCAAAGTCATGATGGCGTTTACAATAAGCATAGATCCTGGACTTACAAAGTAGGCCTTGCTAAGCAATAATAGACCTCGTACTGGTTTGTTTCTCAATCCTTCGTAGAAGGATGAGTACGAAAGTACAAGTACCACCTGAGCACCCAATATCTGCAACCAGATATGACCGTACAAAAGTCGAAAACTGAAGCAGGATCAATGGTGTCAACGTTACACTTACAGGCAGTATCACAGGAGATCCCGTCACGTATGATCAGAACATTTAGACGTTTAGGAAGCGCGATATGAATCGTTAAGACCACAGGAAGCAGTCTACAGAATTTTCTGCTGAGAAATAGTAGAAATGCTGTGACATGTTAGCATTCATTTGACGTGTCTGATGGAAAGTTGTGTTATCCAGTGAACCAACTATCAATGGAAGCCCTGACTGATCTGGCAGATAGTCCTAACGCAGCTTCAGATCATAAGAAGTTCTCCTTGTAGCCTTTTTCTTCATTGTGACATGGGATCCAGAAAAGACTTAATGAATTTGATGCCTTTCAACTGCCTCCACAGAACCCTTACATTCTCGAACTAACTTGGATTGACTGTCACTTCAAACTTAAGCACTCTGCAATTTATAGTTCTCATCTCATAGAATGTTCAAAAACACTGTCGCACCCATATGCATGCAAACTACATTGTCTAGATAACAGTTAACCTTGAAAGAATCCCCATAAATGCTCTGGGAACCTACTTGATTTCTGTTGACATATGAGGAAAACTCCAAGTACAAGTGGTAAAATGCAGGCTTCTACGAGTACCTGCAGTTGAATTTTCAGCAGAGCCACCAGGAAATTCGGCAAGACTTCCTATGAATTTGAAATAGAAATGGGTAAAGATAGATGGAAAATGGGAACCAAGTGCAGAAGCTGCCAGGACCATTAACAGAAACAAGTGACTGTCCACCTCTTCTTCAACTTCTACAGTAACTGCATGGCTGTGATGCCCCAGCCTTCTTTTACAGACCAAACTATTGCGTATGTTACATTATTTCCGGGATTAAAGAGCATTGAATTCCAATCTCTTTAATGTTTGGACGGTTGTAAATTAATTGCATTGGCAGCGATTGACTGCATAGCTAGCCCAAGATCTTGTGAATTACATTTAGGAGTTGGAAGCCAATGAGAACTACGAGTACTTTAAACCACAGGACTTGTACAACAAATAAGTAAATGCAACTAATACATAAGAGACCAAGGGCTCTGTGTCGAAAACAGGGCTTAGGGCACTGACTGCGTTTGCTCTAGGTCAATGTGTGATCTAGAGAGAAAGGCCATTCCATCTCGAATATTTTCGGTGGATCAAAGGGCTTAAAGGGCCAATAAAGTACGTTCTATCGATGATAACCTTGATTTCCGGTCCAATTATAAATTCAAAAAAAAAAAATTCCCTTGACCATGAAAAAGCATTTCTCGCAGAAGATACGAGTACTCGTATGTCATCTTCTTCAAGGTGAAACTCTGAAACCATATAAAGTTCCACAAACTCAAAAGAATTTCATTAAAAACGAGAGAGATAGACAAAAAAAAAAGAAAAAAAAACTATCTTTAACCACTTTCTCAACCGAACCAAAAATAGTGCACGCTGAATCCATTTTCTTTAAAGTACCCCCCCTCAGCACAGCATTTTATAGCTCTTCAAGCCATAATAATGAAGTATCCGCGTACATTGTGCATTTCGCAATATTTTCCCCCTCAAACTCATTCTCTTTTTCCCAGAAAAATATGTGACTACAGCACCACTCGACATACTCCCATTGGTAAAGATATTTCACCACACAACAAAAGGGTTTCATGTTTTAGCTTTAAAGCAAACCACCATCAGCTCTCATGTCAGTCACAATAACGACACCCACGTTAACCATCAACCGCGTGAATAAGCCTACACAAGGATGTTCAAGGGACGAGCTTCCATTTCCGGTTGTAGCGTCTCCATCCGTTGTTGTTGGTGGCGCAAATACTACAGAAAACACGCATCTCTCTGCACATTTATTCGAGCATTTTATTCTATCATATACCGCCCACCATCACCTGGAAACAACAAGAGGAAGTAGAAAAGACACCTAAGCAATGAAATCATCTTTCGAAGGACACCACTTTTAATAACATCACGTCTTTGCGTTGCTCATACTAACAACTTCCATCTGCCTCCCATGTTGAATTCTCCAGCACTTCGATTTTATTGTGTCCTTTAAATATGAATTCATTTCAAGTTTTAGAGAGAGAAAGATACAAGAAACATGGATACAAGGATACACAGATACGTGAATAGATCATGTACTCGTACCTCGGTGTCGCTTTAAATCCTGATTCCATTTTTTTTTTTTTTAAATGGTGTTAGTGGTTAAGTTTTAATCAGGGAAACATGGAAATGGTTTTACGCAAGGTTGTCGTGGCTTCCCAAGGCCCTACTCATCCCCACCTGAGGGACATTGTATGGCTAATTAACTGTAAAACTCAATTGAGTGGCGTTTTTTCCTTTCTTCTCATCTCTTTTCAAGTTCTGAAGAATTTATTGGCGCAATAAAAACGTAATTAGGGTAAAATGCTTTTATGATATGGTAGCCACTAGCTACTAGCTACTAGCCACTTGTCCTTCATGTGCACCCATACATGTGTATCCATCAAGTGCCCAATAGGTGGATAGCGAAGGTAGGAACGGAAAGCTCTTCGTGGAAATGGCAAATGTAAGTGCACAATTTGGCGAGAAAACTATCAGACAAGGCAAACTTACAGGCGGACTATTTATAAATTTTCCATTAATCCCATGAATCAGCCATGGGGCATGGGGAGGAGATGTTGTTTTATGAACAATTCGTGACTGTAGATATTGACTGCCATCAATTTGCGTGCCGATGTGGTGATGATTTGTTTAGAGAGTCGCTTTGCTGTTATACTATGATTCATCGATTTATTATATCGTAAAGTCCTTCAAAGAACATGGTAGACTGAGTCTTAACCGTCTGACTTTGAAGACAGTGATCTAATATTTACCTTCCAAGCGACTTACATCAGACAATACAAGTCTCTTTGAAGGCGTTTCGTAAGCAGAGCTGGAAATCCTCCGCTTTTTGATGCGAAGTGGGTAGGCAAAACAACAAGAACTGCTACAATCACAATAACCGATGAATGGCCCTCGGACCTCGGATCGTATATACTACAGACTACCATCTATGTGATAGATTACAAACTAAGATTCCTCCGTTGCTGTCTTTGACTCCGAAGAGATAGTGATTAGTGATTGCCTTATCTTGTGGGTGGCTTAGATTCGATACGCTAAGGAAATGTATAGCCGTAACTTGGAACCCTGCAATCTCCTAAAGATTCCCACTAAGTCAGAAGTATCGCAGCAAAACAGTCTACGTTTCCTGCTCTGCGTTAAGGAGCAGGGCCTAAAGATGCATACGAATTGCTAAACTTATTCCGAACAAAGGTTTTTGAACCCGATTGAGTTGAAATTGATGAGCATAACAATGGTGTTTAAGGCCCCTCTACCTTAAACGTCTTTTCATTATAAGAAGAACGATAAAGAGGCATCTACATGTAATAAAAACTCCTTAGGGACTGACTTAAAACTTTATAAGAAAGCCATCGGTAAGGTCAAAAAAGAGGCGTGAACTTAGTACCTTTCTTCGGATGAACCCCATCACTCTGGTAACAACACACTCGCTTCCTTTGTAAATCATGCTTCACCTCATCCTGCCCTACAGGTAGGCGAACAGAAGGTAATCGTCCGCTGTATGGGACCAACAATGCCCAGGAACTCCACTGCTCTTATAGGAATGACTTCAACTCTATAAAGATCTATAAACGAGAAAGAATGAAGGCCAAATGTTGGTACCGGCGTATCTTTGAAAAACGATGAGCAACACAAGCAAATTCTCGAAAGTCCTGTACAAAACACCACAAATCTCGAGCGTTCTTAATTAAGCACCCGGGTGGTACTTGTGTTCACTCAGAAGAAGTATCCTTGTCTCTGATTATGAATACTAATGTCCCACACATACTTCAAGAAAATTTTTTACATCCGCAAATCAACCCAAGCACAATCTGTGAGGAAAGGCTAAAATGGACAGTTTACACCTTCAAATTACGAGTGTGTAAGGCATCAGGACCCGATTGGGATAAACCTAGTTTTTACACCCAAAGCAAACAAAACCTCTCATGTTTTCCATTAGGGTATCAGACCCATCATTCTGTCATCCTTCCTCTCAAGGACCGTCCAAAATGTTCGATTAAGTGCAGCCTTGACCTCGACTGTCTATAAAAGAGTGCGCGTATACCTAGTACAAGCAAATGTTTTGGTGCACGAATTGAACACATTCATTCTCTAGAGTCAATGAACGCATCCATCCCAATTTGACGGTTGTTTGACATGTGACATTTATGCAAAGTTCCCGCGTAAAAAGTTTTTGACGTCAATTGTTTGCAATCATGGAATGGGGCTCGCCCGACCCTGGGTGACCAGATAGCAATGATAGTTTTTCCAATTGTTATGTTTCAGCAGCTGTCAAAGTTACCAATGACATCCAGCTGTCAAAATATTCAGTGAGGTTTGCCATTTCATCATGCATCGTTTAACGCTTGCCAAATGTGCGGAAATTATTAAAAAAAATATCGAAATTCCGGGTCAGTTGTAAATACGCAACGTAAATCTCCTCGTGAGGCTTCAGTGTACAGACAATTTGTCGCACCGTGGAAAAGTCTGAGCGTGAGTACACTCTTCTGAATTTAACCACCAACCAGACAAAGATTGGTACGAAATGAAGAAGACATAGCCACCGCAGCGGCCAGAGGACCCAGAAATGTCAATTCGGCACCGATCAGCTGAAATGGGAATCACCAGACAGTCAACCTGGCTTATTTTGCAGTTGGATTTGGGCCTACATCCGTATAAGATTGTGCTGACGCAAGAATTGAAGCCGGACGACCATAGACAACGCCGTGAGTTCTAATTGGGCGCTAGAAATGTTAGTCGGAGATCTGGATTTTGGCCAAAACAATAATCTTCTCGGACGAGGCCAATTTTTGGCTCAGCGGCTATGTCAACAGGCAAAATTGCCATTATTGGAGCAAACACAATCCACAAGTGTTCGGCCAAATATCAGTGCATCCACAAGGATTGACTGTTTGGTGCGGTTTATTGCATGACGGCATCATCGGACCTTATTTCTTTCGAATGGTCTCAGGTATAGAGCGATGTTAACCGACTTTCTGTCGTAAGAGCTCGCCAACATCGATATATCCGAGCTGTGGTTCAAACAAGATGGCGCTACATGGCCATACAAGCGACGCAACTCTCGAAGTTGTAAAGGAGATATTTGGCGACTGGGTCATCTCACAGCGAGAATTCATCATTTGGCCGCCGCGATCATTAGTCTACGCTTTGGACAAGCTCGAGGCCAACATTCGACACACTATTGCCGGAATAACGCCGAACATATTGAACCGGGTCATCAAAAATTGGACCGACCGCTTGAAGCACCGCCAGCGAAGCCGAGGCGGTCATTTCAATGATGTGCTATTCCACTCATAATGGCATGAAGGCACCTTCGAATTCGCTGAAATTCCCTACGCAATCAGAAAATCATGTCTCGGAAGATGGATATCAGCAAGGATAGCATGTTCCGCATTTTAAAACATGATTTGGGACTCAGCGGATACAAGAACACACCGGCCACTTACTCACAGAGGCACTGAAACAGAAACGTAAGTCAAAATCGAAAGCCTTGCTTCGCCAGGACGCGAAAAACAGTCACAGGCGAATAACGGTTACTGACAAGTAAATTTTCAACGTTGAAGAATCGTTTAACAAAAGAACGATAGATAGAGTCATCACGACTCGCTCCGAAAGTTCAGCGTGGCCGCCACCGAACTTCTATGATAGTTTAGTGATTTAGTCGCCTACGAGGTCATGGAGCCCAATTTCTGCGAGAAAAGTTTCAAAACCTCGGCGAAAGTGTATCAAACGGGCGTTTTAGAGAACGTTGTGGAGCCCTTCAATAAAACACTAATAAACCGTGGAGCTTTCAACAAGACTCCGCTTCACCTCATAAGGCAAAAACGACTCAAACATGCCTCAAAAACTACGTTCCGAACTTTCTACGGATGATTGGTTTGTACAAACCATGGCCCGTTTCGCAGACTATGGCTTGCACTACACGACATTAAAGTATTGAGCTTTTAAAGCTCGCCCTTGTTCGAACAGTGGACCTATTGCAGTCGTTGAGTATACAGATCGACTTCGCCGTTACTGTAAGGCAAATGCGGGCCATTTCGATCTTTGAACGACCCAATAGTTAGAAAAAAAAGTTTTGGAAAATATTCACTCGTTTTCATTTTATTAGCCAAAAACCGTGTGCCGAAGGAATTTTGTAGTACTAGGTACATTGATGACGTTCTTGATATCAAGGGAGCTTTCAACAATGTTGACACTTTATCGATCAACTTTCTTCAAGAGATGGACATAAATGACTCTGCTTGCTGCTTGATCCACTTCATTCTCCTCGGTAGAGTCACAAATGCAACCTTTCGGAGCTGCTCTACAAGACAGAAACCACACAGAGGAGCATCCCTGTGAACTTTCTACACCACATGTGGTATGGCAGCTTACCCAGGCGATTTCATTCTCTATGCCACTGATACTCTCTAACATGATACAATATGCTTTGTTGGACACGCAGATGCGGTGCTAGCATCAATACGGTCAAAACTGAGTTGGTCTTCTACCATGTATCATTCCACCTAAGCTTAATGGCACCTCTCTGGGTTCCGCAAGGACTGCAATATACCTAGGCCAAGACTGCAAACTGAGGTTGTAAAGAAATGTAGCAGAGCGAAACAAAAAAGCACTGGTTGCGCTATAATTGCTATAAAGGTTGTACTCTCAAGGCGTAGTCTATAATCCATAGTCAGTTATGACATAGGCGTATGGCGGTCTACAATGGAAAAGAGGATTTGGGTTAACTTTTTAAAAACAAAGTCCTACAAATTCTGCTCCATTTGGTACTCATTTTCGCCATGTAGCTTGCTACAAACTTTGTTCTTAGACTGATACACACTTAGCAATTGAAAGAACTAAGTATGGAACTCCATCAACCGACTTTCAACTCACTGAAATTGACTTAAGCTCTGATTCCAAGAAAAAAACGAATGGAAACGGCCAATGCCCCGCAGGCAGGCAATGCCCTACGCCAAACAATTAATATAATTCAATAGATGGACCCATCGGGACCACTGTCACATATTTAGCCATATACGGCCTACTCTCGATCTCAGACAATCAAAAGAGCTGTTCAACCTTAGGAGAGCTGATATCTTCAGCGATTGGAAGACGTACGCAAAGGCTGAGCATTCCTCACAACAATTTCTTCCGGTATTGCAGGGAATAAGAAGAAGAGGAATCTGCTGCGAATTTCTCCTGCACTTGCCTTGCTTTAGAATTCATCAGAATGCACCCTTTGTTCTTAAAAGATCTCAGGCCATGACAATTTCGTTTAGGAATCTCTATAGTTCCAGGAAAAGGCAGGACATCGACCAGTGGTATTACAATGGAGCTACAACTAGTTTTAGTACACCTCAAGTGGTCCTAACTCTAACCTCACCTAACCTAAACTGCTTCTACATCTTCAGCCCATAGACCTACACTTTCATACATTCGTTCATGCCGTGTGGTAAGACTTAAAGAATTTGGGAACTGGTCTTTAGCTTCAATCACAGCCGATTGCATGACACCCAAACTCGACTTTATTAAAAGATTTCAAGTTGACTATCGTTGTTTCATGAAAATTCAATTATGTCGCATGATACGAGTATATGATACTTTGTTTCGTCCGAATACCCTTGCTAAAACATCAAGATGAATTTCCACCGATTCAAGTCACTGGTGGGGCATAAAACCTTGAAGATAACTGTTTCATTCATTTCATGATGGCAATTTCATTTAAGGCAATGACTTTCATGAGAGTATTTTTCATGACTACTCTAGTTTTATACAAGCATAAGATATGATATGTCTCTGCTAAAGAGAGGACTTTAAAGGCAAAATGTATTATATAGTACGAGTAGTTACTCGTATCTTAACGCGAATGTCGGTAGTACAAAAATAGATCAAAGTAACCGATAATGAAAGTAGCATCCTGTAGCATGAGAGATGACATAATTATAGGTACGAGTTATTCTGATATAGACCGGAATACTTTTTTGCAAAATTGTTGCTCCTTCTATAGAACTAAAGATGTTACTGGATGTTGTAGAACACTGGATGTAAATCACAAGCTGTAACCACACTAAATAGGTTATTCATTTAGCAAGCATGGAACCTAATTATGTGCTACAGCTGCAGTCAAGCGTAACTAGGTTAAGCGAAAATAGCAAAACCGATAAAGTGCGTCTTGGGTCAATCAATTTATGTTGCATTAGTTGGCGAAGAAGGCGCGAACTTTGAATGTGCAGTAGCAGTAGAAGCATTAGAGAGTTAGAGCATGTAACCTCGCAACCTTTAAACAGGACACATGCAATAGAATAGGCTCAGGCAAAAGGGCTAGTATTTTTAAAATTATGTCACACCAAAGAAGCCTTGAATTTAAATTACTCACGATTTGTTTGACTAGAGAGAAAGAAAGAGCTGCAGAACTTTCTTGTTCTACTATATAAAGGCAGAAGCGTCACGAAAAACGCAACAATTTACAATCGATTAAGGTTATGTTGCATATAGTGAAAATATATGAGCGAGCAAATGCACAGCATAATAGAATCCAGCTTTATACCAGTCAACGCGGCCTTGTGGGAGACAGCTTGACATACGATGGCATTAGAAATTTACGGAAAACAATGGAGATACACGGCAGCACTGGAGAGATCTGCATGCCGTCTTCATTGATTTGGAGCCGGTGTTCGGCAGAATTAATCTTAAATGGATACTAAGAGACGTACGTATCATATATGAAGAAAGGTACAAGATGTATACAATGACCTTAAAACAAATGTAGAATCCTGGACAGCGGATTTCATATCCGAATTCCAAGTTAAAGTTGAAGTACATCAAGGCAGTGTTCTAGGTCCGTTGATTTTTACTGTCGTGCAAAATTGAATTCAGTGACTTCTTTTCATCTAGCCGATGACAGCGCTATAATAACTAACGATGTGACAGTCCTTTAGGCAACTCTTAAATTAGACAAGAGCTGAAAATGAAGGGTGTAACAGATCAAGCGTACTAGGACCGCACATGTGCGTTGCCGTCTAATATCTATTAAGAAGGACTCATCGTACGATCTGTTATAACCATCAAGTGAATTCCGGTGGCTTAGATGCCGTGAAATGTCTGCAGTATTTTGTGCTTCAACAAATCATCAAAAAAATTCATCAAAATTCTCGGTTAGCTACAACTATGGTACGTGCGTTACCTCCAATTGTAGGCAGTTATAACCGTCCCGATAAGCGTCCCAATTCGGGGTTTAGGAAAAAATATTCGAATCGAATTATTCACTTTATAATGTTGCCGTGCCAGTGAGGCAGCAAAACACCAAAAGTGAAGAGAATATTTCAGCTTTATGGAAGTCGGTATGTCAAGACGGAAATCAATCGATTCTGCGACGTTCTCAAAAGCTGGGCACTTCTCGAACGTCCCTGTTGCGCATTTTGCGTAAATACGTGGCTTTGCGTCCGTACATAGTATGAGCGCATTGATCAAGGAGCTAAAGCCAAATAATCATTGTGCTCGACGAACTCCTGCTGATTGGGTTCCATCGAAGATGGTAGAAGGACCAGATTTTGACCTATAAGTCATTCTAACCTGCAAGGCGTATTCTTGACTATAGTAAGTGGTTTTGTTAATGAGCAAAATTTCCGCATTTGGTTGAACGCACAGCCGGAGATATTCCAGCAGCAGCTCTTATATATGCGTGGCGAAGGTATCATTGTGCTTCACTTTTTCCGAGATGAATCCCGACATATCGATTGCATTCAATGGAGACCGCTATTGCTCCATTTTTTTTTGGGATAAATTGGAACAGAAAGGCTTGGAGAATATGATCTGTGGCTTCAATATCATCTGTGTCGCAATCGACTTATTGAAGACAATCTTCGGTTATTTCTAGAAATAGCCCTGTCAATAAGACGCTCACTCATGCGATTTAACACATTTAAACGCTTTTCTTGGGAGCTACATTAAGTCTCTCGAATATATCGGCCGAATCATGCGAAGAAGCCATTGAACTTCAGAACTCCACAGGGGGCAGATATCTGGGAGTATTATGTGCCATTATACGTAGTTATATCCATGATGCAGGAGTAGATGGCAGTGGCACGCTCGCGGTTGCTCGGCTCTAGCTCGTCGGATGGGGTTGGTTCTTGCCACTATCGTGCATTATGGATACCTCCATGGCCAACTGACTCTTTACAATGGCGCCCAACGTGGGGCCGCCATTCGGGGCTACCATTCACAGTTTTGGCCAGAATGGTAGCAATTGGTCGCATCCAAGTGCGATAAGGATGGGTTGGTCATCCTCAGCCAACAACACCCGGCTTATTTCAGGTCGTGACGAGCTGCCATCGCTGTGTGACACTGGGGCGTATTATTCGGTGTAGGGTACATAGGGTTAAGTTAGTTTTAAGTTTAGTTATTATGCGTTAAAATTAAGTTCGGGATTTAGGGTTTAGGTTAGTGTAGGATTAGTTAGTTTTAAACGCGGTCTTGCACAGTGGAGATGGCACACAGATGTGATCTTGCTCTTTCTTTTCGATCGTCTTTCTCTCCTCCTCTCTTTTAAGTCCGTCCTCATAATAACGTAGCTTTCTTCTTAAATATCCTTGTTCATTTTTTTATTTTTTTTTTATATTTCGGCACGAAACAAAAAGGTAAGTTGAGTTGCAATGCACGGGGTAGTGGCAAAAACAAAACCAATCCGACGAGCTAGAGCCGAGCAACCGCGAGCGTGTCACTGCCATCTACTCCTGCATCATGTATGCTTCCGTGGCCAACTGACTCCTTACAGCGTAATATCTCATGGGAGTTGCTTTTGTCACAGTTTTTATTTTTCAGTTGATAACAAAGTGTTGCTAAACCTTGAGTCAATGGATCTAGTTCACAAAGGTTGCATATAGAATGATACTCATAGAACTGCATGTCAAGAGAAAAAAAATCTGCTCTCATGCGAGTTATACCATGTAGCATGACAGCGACGGTATCTTAATTTAAGTTTACATGTGAAAACTTAAGGTTGTTTCCTAAAATCTCATCACGGCAGGTTCCCTTTTATTGTTGCAAATGAAGAGCAACTGAATCGCAGTTAATATAGGCACACCCATCGCTCGTGCCATAAAAGCCATGAGTGTTATGAAGGGCATGGGAAAAGCTGATTACCTCACGTACAAACGTCAAATTGTTCCATAAATTTTCCGCTCCATTACTGACGTATCATCGTTAGATTTTCGGCACTTCAAAACCTTACTCACGTACAATCCACATACTCGTACATTACCGTCATTTAGACTTTCGTAAATTGAAACATCCAGAATCATGTTCAATACGCCTTTCCCAATGCTAATTACATATTTTCCTCTCCAAATTATGCATTTAAAATCTCCAACGATAACGTATCGGATCGAATCGAATCGAATCGAATTGAATCGAAAGGTGTGCGAAATGCAAAAGGATTGTTTTGATGGAATTGTGTCATTAAAAAGAATCAAAACAACAAAACATCGTTCTGTGTTGCAGATTCTAAACAACAACAACTCAGAGGGAGTGTTGAAAGGCAAGAAAAAAACAAAACAAATTCACTTTAATTGAAAATCTTTTTATTTTTCAATTTGCATTTGTTTTTCTGTCACAAAGGTACGGCAAGGTACACACCCGTACAGCATTTTGAATATAATATTGACATTATCGATGGCCAGTTGCGAGTATTGCCGTGTTGCCCTGCTGCGTTGTCACATTTAGATTAACGATAGACGAGCCCCCGATTTTTCTATTATTTTCGATCGATTTACTCGCAGTACGAGCAAGGGCTTATTATGTTGATATCACTATTTGAATTTGTTATTAATTTTACTCATTTATATTTCCCGAACGCTGCTCTCAACGTTCCGTCAGGTGTCACCAGTCAGCCGATTCTGTGTTTGTTTGTGAATGTGATTCATTAGCAGTAAGAGGTAAATTTGTAAATAAAATAATAGAAGTATAGCGTAAATGTTGCTAATAACGATGTCAAACAGGTGTAGGGGAGTGTAGGTAAATATAAATCGAGTTCATAAATGCAACTCTATTTGACATTTGTCAAAGTTATTGCTTGACATTGAATGCAAGGGAATGGAAATTTTCCCTCCACTAAAATCGAACTGGAACCTATTTCTGATTTAATGACAGTTGATGAAAAACAACGGAAAGACAATTTGACAGAAGGTTGTTGACATGTGTTGCCCAGATTTTGTCTAAATTATCTATCATTAACTACGAGTATGTAGATCCGAATCACTGTGAATCATTTGCATTACTAGTTTGTGTTACAGTTTAGAAAATAAACAAGAAGAAATATTCTGTCAAAGTGACACAAGGGTAGATGTAAATTTATGTCAAATTATATTACAATATTTATTGAGAAAAAGTTCGTGGCATTTTTGGCGACAGATGGCGTTAAATCCAAACAACTCAAGTACTCGTACAGTTGATTGCATTGACAACTGTGGATGCTCGTTTGACAAGCTTCAATTTGCATGTGGATTTGTATGGTTGTAAAGTTATTCGCTTTTGAAAATGGGAAAAATAATGAGAAATGTCGCCATATTTTACAATACTTAAGGGTCTTTCATTAAGCGCTTCCTATCTTCAAATGTAAATAAAACAAAATGTGTGTGAGATATCATCGAAATTTTTTATTCGTTTGAAAGGCCTATCGATGCCATTATGTATGGAATTTAACATCATTCAAATGTCTGCCGCTGATTCTCTGGGTGGCACGCATCCGAAATGTCCAATTTTCCATGACCCTGGCGGATAAATCAGGCTGAATTTGACCGATAACATGGATTATGTTGGCTCTAAGTGCTGCTGTGGTTTGTGGCTTATTCTGATAGACCTGCGACTTCAGAAAACCCCACAAGAAAAACTCTAACGGGGTCAAATCGTACGATCTCGATGGCCATTCACATCACCTCCACGTGAGATAACCATGCCCTCGAATCGCTCGTGCAGAATTTGTAATGTGGCGTGAGCTGTTGAAACCACATGTCCTCCTTGGCGTCCATATCATCCAATTCAGGCCAAAAGGAGTTGGTAATAATCGACCTATAGCGCTCGCCGTTGACGGTGCTGGACTGGCTGATGGACCGATGACGCCGCCAGCCCAAAATTCACACCAAACAGTAACTTTTTCGGAATGCATTGGACGCTCCTGGATTTCATGTGGATGGGTATCGTTCCAAATTCGACAATCTTGTTTGTTGACGTACCCATTCATCCAGAAATGGGCCTCATCGCCGGCGATGATTTTTCGATGAAAATTAAGGTCAATTTCCAACTGCTCCAGAGCCCATTCAACGAATACACGTCGTTGTCTATGGTCGTTTACTTCAGCTCCTGGGTCAGTTGAATTTTGTACGGGTACAGGCTCAAGTTACGACGCAACATTCGCCAAGTTGTGGTCTGCGGAAAGCCGAATTCTTGTGAGTGACGCGAAATCGACTGCCTCGGATACTCCTGCACACTCTCGCGGACAGCGGCGATGTTTTCGGCAGATCTTGCCGACGGGGACGTTGCCCGAACAGAACCCCCATTTTAATAAAACAATTTTATCATTTGCACGTGTTGTTGAACGCTATGTCCGTCCATGGTGATTTGGCAAAACAGACTAAATAAATGACAGCCAATTTGACAGATATAGCTTCAACAATATGGCCGCTATCAATTGTCAAAGTTCGGAGGTCGCTCCTGGAAGACCCTGTAATATGACAAGGGAAAGAACGCTGTAACTTTATCAGGATCCGCAGCACGAAAATACATAGTTCGCTAGCTTTCGTTCTGGCAATTTTGATGTCAAAGATAAGACACGCTTTATTTTTCCAATCACCCAAAAAACTGATGGAATTTTTGATTAAGTCGAGCAAGACAGGAATATCAGCACTGCCAATATTGGCGTGGAGCTACTCGTACGCATTGACTATAAAACTGCCTTGAACCATTTACGGAGAGCTGGATACAAAAAGAAGCTCGATATATGGGATCCTCATGAATTAAGCGCGAAAAACAGGATAGACAGAGTTATCGTCGGCGATACGCCGTTGAAGTGTAATGAACTCGAGCCATTTCGATCGGAAAGGTCAGATACGCGGCCGTTAAACGCGGTGATGTGTTGGAATACAAATCCTTCATTTCAATGCGGCGCTGATATTGACCCTTTTTGTGACATAATGGAAATGTTAATGGAATGTTTGTACGAATAGAGTGATAAAAACTACAAGAACATTGTTTTAAAGGCTGAAATATGGGAAAGATATGAATAACATTTGAGCTGATTGGTATGTAATGCAAAGCTACTGAAGCAAAATGTTGTACAGCGATGACCGCTCTTTGTTTGAAGTCTTCTAACGCGGCGGTTATATATAATTTCAGCCTTAACTGCCAACACTACTGTGGACAACTCGAAAGATTACGCCAGGCAATTGAAAGAAAACGGCGAGAAATAACCAACAGGAAACGTGTTGTCTTCCACCATGACCATGTCCGACCACTTATTTCTTTGATGATCATCAGAAATTTCGAGTTTGGTTGGGAATCTTTGATGCACCCACCGTATAGTTCAGAAATAGCTGGGTTCCAAGACAAGCCTGTGAAAACCACTAGATTCAGTTTTTCGACAAAAAAAAAAAACACAGAACCTCTCCACTGATGGCACCATGACTTTACCCGAAAAATGGCGAAAGATTGATAATAACAATGGAGCATATTTGGTTTGAACAACTAAGAACATGAAACCAACTTTTTCCAACATCCAATACAGTAGCATGGTTGACAATTATGTACTTTTAATAAATGACAGTCTAGCAAGAATTCTCTTTTTTCTTTTGAATTGAATTGGTATTCCACAAGGTTGTAGTTTTGGGCCAGTACTGCTGCAATCAGACTAGAAGATAAGAATCATGGTCAGTATGAACAGAGAACACTAATAATTGGTTGCAATCTTTTGAGGAACTAAAGAGCTTCATGAAAGTGGCCGGTTTTCATTTTAACATAAAAGTTACAAAAATTGTGTTCAGCTTTAATCGAAAGGAATAGCTTGACTAAAATGTTCAATACTATCCATGCCAAGAGTCCAACCTATATTGGTGTTTGGACAAGTCTTTGCGTCTTAGCTAACACACTCTTGCAATAGGAATCTCCATTTAATCAAATTTGTTTGTTTCTTTACGTAAGAGAAGAATTAATAAGTAGTGCAATGTTTTAAATCTCACAGGTAGAAATGCATATCCTTTCTCAACTGAAAACGACTGTTTCGACTGAGCTATGGGTATACAACTTAATTCATGCGGCTTTTTTTTCAAAATTTGAACGTATTATCTGAAGCTATGCCTTTTTCCCATCTTTCTGGCAATTTGTGGATCCCATGCCAAAAGAACTGCGCCGGCTTGGCAGCCAAGAATGAATCAAGCCAATTTTTGATATTCTGCTCTGATGTGAACCGTATTTCAGTGAGGGCGTTCTGCATCGACCGGAACAAATGGTAGTCCGAAGGGACAAGGTCTGGGCTATAAGACGAGTGGGGTAAGACTTCTCATCCACTGTTTTCCAAATAGTTCTTAACCGGAATAGCAACGTGGGGCCGAGCGTTGTCATGATGGAAAATTATTGCCTCGTGTCTGGTCGCATATTCCGGGCGTTTTTCGGCCACTGCTCTCTTCAAACGGATTAATTGTGTTCGGTAGCGTTGTCCATTGATGGTTTCACCCGGTTTTAGCAGCTCATAATACAGCACACCCATCCGATCCCACCAAATACAGAGCATTACCTTCGCTACAGAGCTACAGAGCATTGGCTGGTTGGCCGGGTTTCACATATGATTTTTTGCGCTTGGGGTTGTCGTAATGGATCAATTTTTCATCACCAGTAACAATCCAATGCAAAAATGCCTTCCTTTTGTGGCGTTCCAGCAGCATTTCGGACAGGCAAAACCGCCTTTCGACGTCTCTCGTCTTGAGTTCATGTGGAACCCAATTTCCTTGCTTTTGAATATATCCAGCTGATTTTAAACGTTTTGAAATGGCTGCTTGAGTGACACCCAAAGATTCTGCGAGCTCTTCTTGTGTTTGGCAACAATCTTCATAGAGTAATGCTTCCAGTTCTTCATCTTCAAACTTTTTTGGCTGCCCAGGACGTTCATCGTCTTCCAAGCCAAAATCACCACTTTTAAATCGTGCAAGCCACTTTTGGCACCATAAACTTCCACCAAAATACGATGACTTTCGGCAGTAGTTTTCTTCATATTAAAGTAATGAAGAAGAATTCCCCGCAAGAACACTTTTTCAGGCACAAAGTTCGACATATTTGAGTGAAAAAAAATATTGTTGTTTACGCTACAAATGAATGACATACTCGTATACTGAAATGACGTACAATGACAGTAGCTTTCCAACGCATGTTCCAATGGAATAATACTAGTTACGCCATCTCTTAGCAAATCGCACGAATTAAGTTATAGACCCAATAGCTAAATAGACTTGTTGGTTGAGACGTCGATCTGAGACATATTGTACAAGCATGTAATGATGTTATCTTCGAAAATGAAAATTTAAATCTATTGAGACGGAGATATATAGTATTATGATTGCCCCTGAAGAAAATCATTAGGGTTTTTACTGGTCGCAGTAAATTGAAAAATAATATAGCGAATGAATCCTTGAATAGATAGTGCAACCTCTAAAGAGTAAACGGAATAACTATAACTACTTCGAAGATACTTTGTTAGTCCCGGACAAGTTTAGATCGGAAACACAAATATGTCCCCTGTCTGGTAGTCCCATTGAAGTATATTTTTTTTAAAGCCCTTCTCCGCAAACGTTATCAGTCCAATATTTCAGAATTGTTTAGGGAAATTTTTCTAAAAAAAAAAAATTGCGCTCTCAGCTGAGCTTGTTTTAAAAATAAGGCTTTGAGACGTGCCTTTAATGATTTTAGTCAAATGGATATTACGTTGACAGGATAGACCCGCAGCAGTTAAATCAGAACCCGACACGCCTCCAAAATATGTACACACGCAAGGATACGAGTATTTCTTGTCATTCTGTCAAACATTTACTAATTTAAAACTGAGATGACTATGGGAACGACACCATAAGCTATGAATACGTCAGTGATGAGTTTCCGCCATAAGCAAGCATCCCAATATCATATCAAAGACAGAGATGATATGATCATTGTCTTAGACTCAAATTTGGACTCTTAGACCACAAAAATTTTTAGGGAATCGGATTAAGCATTGAATAAAGGTAAAGTTAAAGATACACGAGTGCCATGTGACTAATCATCTTGTAATTAACTGATCACCTACTTCTTCGCTTAAACCACCGAGGCGATTCATTGTTCTCATTTGGGTCTTTATGCTTGCCTAACCTTAAAAAGATGATGAATTACAAGGTTCTTATTAGCTTAAACCTAAGTTAGAACCGAAACCAGTGTTTGTTGTGATCGAGCTCTCCGTAACGAGACCATTTACTAGCGAAGCGGGGACTTAGATAAAACAAAGATAAAATTTATACATCCAAGAGCCAGTGCAAAACGTCCTAAGGCATTGCCAAGCCTTAATGATCAGATTAGCTTCTCTAGACTATTTATCTCAACATTCATCTGAGCCCGCTTTAGTTCCGAGACAAAGCCACACTTTGTCGTGTAGTTCTTGTCACGTCTATTCGCCGCAGGAAGGATATTTCTCCTACAAATAAATTTAAGGATATGATTACGAGCATAAGAAGGATATCTCGGGTTTCTTTGACTTGTAGTAAGCTCCGACTTGCTATTCTCCGAACTCTGAGCGAACATGTTTGAAGCATTATAAGTCTCCTGGCAGGTTGGCGACAAGAATATAAATATCCTCAGTAAATCAATCAGATATACATATTACAAATACAATTTTAGCATAAATAACTTTAAAAAGAAGAAGACCTAGAATGGAACCCTGTGGTATACCGAAAAGTTCTTGTCGGAACAAAATAATGACAGCATTTCAGTTTCCTCTGACAGAAGGCATATGATCTGAACTTTATGACTTGATTGCATCTTTTAAAGAATTATGGTTATCACAACCCCGTCCGCGTTTTGAGCCATTTTCCACTGTCGCAATGGCCCAAATAAGATAGACTTCTTTAAAATAAGTATCAAAAGCCACATAACAGGTTGTTAACGATTATCACAAAACCAGAAAATTCTTAAAAACGTCATCAATAGCTAGATCCGATCGCTAGTTTACACTGTGCGTAAGTTTTAAGGCATTGTGATCATTGTGTATGGATGACGTGGTGTATCGACACTTGAGATACATACAATAAATAGATATTTATAGAAAATAGATTAGATTAGGTTTTTGCTCCTTAAGCACTAATCAAGTGGAATGTTGTTTTAATTGTGAAAAATGAGACCAATTTCACCAGGGATTACACCTGCAGATATCTTCAGTTTTGCACCTCCCGTCCGTCACAGAAGCCTGATAATGATTAAATTTAATTATACTACATTTCTGACATATCCATCTATAACCATGTTCCGAAGAGGTCCAAGACGATAGCTACCACTAGCGACAAATAGCCATTAATCGTAATTTAACCAGAGGGCAAATACTCGTATTATATTTCATCGTTCATCTCCCCCATTGTGCTTGTCTGACAGCAATATTCACTTACAGATGACATTCACCTTTTCACTTTACAACTCTGTTGTTGAAGTGAAATCCAGTTTTGTTAAATGTCTTGATAATTAATTGCACAACGAGAATCGGTATGACTCCTCAAATTTCTTCGTGTCAAAATCATTGACCAATCATTTGACACTAGTTTGACATTGATGACAGTAAAAAAAAAAAAATCGATGTTTTTCTTTTTTCAATTGTCATTTCTTAAGCCTTTAGTGGGGTTTGAAGCTTGGCTACACTTGACGTTTCATATTTGACAGAAGATTTATGATTTGATGCGACTTAAAATGAGATAGCTACAAGTACTAATGCACATCTGAATCATCGATTGAAAAAGTTAGTTGAGCTTTATAGGTTTTGAATGACAGCGCCTAGACATTGGACTTTGTGGCAGTTCTAACGTTTCCGATTTTTATACGTCAAATTGACAATTGACACAAACAACATCCCACAACGAAATCATTCTGTAAGGTGTTGCAGCACGTAGACACTTTCCATTCTCATGCTTTTGCGTCATAAATCATAAACAACAAGAATAAACTGGCAACAAAAATTAAACAACAACAATCAATAAACATTTACAAATCTATCGGGGTCACTGTATAATTCCAAACAGAACGACCCAACTCAAAGTCGCTAAAGTCCGCCTATTCTAGCAATCGCAATGCAAACGACTTTTAGTCACGTTTTATCTATTCGACTTGATAAGTTGAAGTTCTAAAAATACTCTCTGTAATAATTATAAAGCAAAGAGAGGACAGAAAAGAAAGCAAAATATTTCTTAACAGAATAATTTGTTTATGTTGAAGAATAAAAAAGAAAAACAAATTTACTTTGTATATCGTTATTTTAATGATAAGAATGACTTCTCTGTTGACTCTCCAATTGAGATTAATTAACTTAAGCTTTATTTTTGTGGAACTTGACTTGATTGTGCTTTCTGGTTTATTAATGGCTTCCCTTTTAAGGCAATCTCATCGGGAACAGCTTCGAAGGGAGGTCTTTTCATTTTCTATGATTATAGACGGAAAGAGCCAGTTGTGCCAAAACAATGGAAGATGACATTTAAAGTGTTTATCACTGCGTGTGTTCGCTTCTTTCAATCAGCTCTGATTCTGGCAAGGCAATATACTCATAGTTCGAATGACAAATGTCAAAATATTGACTCAAACACAGACTCATATTGTCAATTTGTTTCGGTCTTTTTCTCAGTCTCAAATAGAATGAAAGTGCCGTGTGTTTGAAAGGCTTCTTGAGCTTTGACCTGCGCAATAATTTTTTCAACAATAAGTTGGTACTCGTACAATACATCAGCACGGCGTACGTACACTAGAGCTCTTTTATAACCAGCGCAAAGGTCGATGAATATTTGCTTTCTAATTCTTTGCACTCAAATAGCTTGTTAAATGACTGACACACGCGCCAGGTAAACTGTTTTCGAGTCAAAATAGCCCGTTTTCCACTGATATTTCCATTGATGACAAAGTTAATGGAAAACGGATGAGATTCACGGTTTGTGTCCAAACTAATGAGATAATCGTTCGTGATTCGAAACTGACTCGCAGATGGCGACTAATTGTACGATTTTTAGTTAGTACCAACTTTCAAACGATACGTGTCAAAATTTGATGACATTTCGATGAGTATCTAGTCAACGAGATATTGAAATTCTTTTAGTGAAGCACCTTTTGGTATTTTCAAAACCACGGAAAAAAAGGAGCTCCAAGGACACTGTTATTTGATCGGAAAAAATACCGCTAAAATTCAAGAATGACATGAAAAGTGATATAAGGAATCGACTCCGTCGAAAGCAGCCCCTTGTCGCTGATTTGCTGAATTCAAACGCGTTCGTACAGACTCAAACGATGCTGAGCACTCTGGGCGCCCAAATGAGGTTGTTACGCCGGAAAAAAACGAACAAATTCACAAAATCGTTTTGAACAACCCTAAAGCGAAAGCGCGTCAGATAGTCGACATCGCAAAGAAATCAATAGTCCGTGTATCTCATATTTTGCTCGAGTATTTGGCTATGCGAAGCCTTTGCTCGAAGTGGATACCGCATTTGGACCAAAAACAACAACGCATTGATGATTCAGAACAGTGTTTAGAGCTGTTTGAATGTGTGGAAATGTATGAATCCATTACTACACTCCGGAGTCCGCCAATTGACAGCGAAAGATGAAAGCTTAAAAAAGCGCAAACGCAAAGTCAGCTAGCAAGGTTATGGCGTCCACATTTTTTTATAATTTGCGCGCGCTCAAGAGATTTAAGTACCCTTAAAATGTTTGCACACAGCGCGGGCAAAAGAAAATCAGGGAGGATGGAAAGAAAGCTCCGGTGAACGTTGGTTTTAAATGTTTGAAGGTTATAATGACTAGGAAATAAAGAGCTAGGCAGGGCATTCCATAAGCGAGGTATACGGCTTAGGAACGGATCACGATATTTTAGAGTTCGTCCGAAAGTGGGCTTGTTGGTATTCTGATGAGCATTCATAGCCAGACTGGTGCTGCGGTTAAAAGTTTGAAGGGTCGGAATGCTACTGGCGATTTCTGTGGAGCCCTGTGGTGGAAAGTGAGACACGAGACATTACGTCAGTGTTCGAGGGTGTCCATTGTTTGAGTGATATTAGTATCACCTATGAGTTTTATCGCACGGTTTTGGATCGTATCTAGCAGGTGCAGATATGTTTTAGGCGCACCCGACCAGATGTGGGCACGGTACTCCAATTTCGGGCGGTTGAAGAAGAAAAAAGGGCTCTTTCGGCAAGATATTGCAGCGTGTCACAAGACGATCGCAACGATGACAAGACTCCAAGAATTGCACTTCGAAATGCTTCTGCATTCACTGTATTCTCCAGATTTAGCCCCCAGAGACCAAATCTCAAATATTGCTCACTGGAAAACGATATGGCTTGACGGGTTGGACAAATCGTTCTAAATGAAGAGCATGGAAATGTCAGAGTGCCGCTGGAATGATTGTATCACTCTAGACGGATACCATGTTGATGAGTGAAGTCGAATTTTGCCAAAAAAAAAATTGTGTTTTCGAACCAGCTGTTACAAGGATTCACCGTACATCTGTGCCCCCATTTCGGATGTTTATGGCACCATATTGATGATTGATGTGCACCAGTTTTGTTCATATTCCACACAATTACATTTGAAATACAATTGTCAATTTAACTGGCATTTAATGAGCGTAAGTCTAGACTCCGATGTAATTACAAGCAATTCGTGACACCCTTGGGTAAATGAAAACCTTTCCATTACTCGTATTTTTGGATCTACAATAATTAACTGAGGATTTCTCATGGAAAACAACATTCTACGGCCATTGGAGGTGAGTAATTAGCAATGTAAAAAAGTGTAAACAACAACGAAACCAGTTTTTTTTTCTTGTTGTATACAAATGCAAATATTTTCCATTTGAGTAAACACATTTTCCATTGGAGTAAAGTTCAATTTCATTCAATAGATGTTTTTGCCACTTTAGGGGATGCTGGGGTTATTGAGGTAGTATTTCACTCACCCGTATACTCATATGTAAGCGCAACAATTAAACATGAATCGATTAGGGAATACGTCTTCCATTTCACAAAGTTTAAGTTCATTTGATCGAATCTTTGTAATCGTTGACATAATATATGTTACTTATCAACAGCGGTAGGAAGTGAGAATATCAGCTACTAAGTGAAAAAGGTTGACTGATCATCAACTTTTCCCCTACAAGGTAATGCGAGCATGGAATTAGCGTATATTAAAAATAGGATAGGTCCAATGACAGACCCTTGAGGAACACCAATATTATGAGTCCTGGAGGGACTTAGATTCATCCCGATTTTTACTTGTTATATCCTGTCTTTAAGATAGCAAGCAAGTTGACTATCTATAACCCTGCGGAAGGCTACTTTATATAGTTTGTGTAAAAGCATCCTGTAATCAACCATATCAAACGCTTTTTTAAAACCAACCCTTTCTGTATGTAGGAGCAGAAGCCTAAAAGAGCATAAACCTATTCTACAACCAAACTGCATTGGACGAGAAAATTTGATTTTCCCCAAGATATTCCAAAACACTTTTTTTAACCACCCTTTCGAAAACTTTCGAAATCGAAGACAATAGCGATATTGTGGAATCACATCGGCGCACTTATGTTATTCGGGAAAAACTCCGGTCAGAAAATTCAAATTAAAGAGATGTGCTAAAGTTTCAACGATGTAGAGGGCGATGTTTTTCAGCAAACGATTAGAAATGGCATCATTTCCACTTGAATAAATTTAAGGAATACCATAGCCACTGATTGGTACCAAAAAGCAGCCATTCCTGGAATAATAGTTATTAGCAGAACAAGAACTTCCTGGAGAGCGGTTTTGTGCAAACGTAACAAAGTGATTATTGAATTCATTCGCAACTTCCATGGGATCAGTAATATAACCATCACCACTCTTAAGAGTTGAAGATAGATGTTGGTCTTTGACGTTACGTCATCTCTTGATGCAGGATATGGAGTTCCACAAGGATGACATTTGACACCTTGTCTTTTTGCGTTATTTGAAAATAATTTAAAGGTTTGAGCTCTGCTTAAGCTCAGGATTGACAAATTGGATTCCGTAACTGATTTCAGAAGGCTACAGAAAATCGTAAATATGTTCATTGAGTTACCAGAAATTCCAAGCTTTAATGGTCTATCTCTTATTGCAAGGTGGCGCAAAAGTAAGTGGCCGCCGCCAGAATTGATGACCATTCGGGCCCGATTTTTGACATTTCCCATCATTCTTGCCAGAACCACAAAAAGAAGTCTGGAACGGTTAAATCAGGCGATCTTGACGGCCAGTGCAAATTGCCAAAACGAAAGATTAGGCGACCCGGAAATGCAGCGTAGGTTACACGCGCTTAGCAGTCAACAGCTGAGTCACATTGTAAGGGATTATCTTACAGTCTTTCAGCAAAATTGCCTGTAAAGACCGCCGATTGATGCCCAATTGCGTGGCACGTCGTCTGGTCGACACTCTGGAGTCCTCTTCGACATCTTCATCCACACCTGCGATGTTACCAGCAGCATTCTGTCTAGACCGGACACCATCTCGTGTTGTCCCATACTCTTCGAGGCAAGCTGCTAAACGCCGTAGTATTTCCCCAGTTGGCGTCGGACAACCGGGAAATATGCGCTGAAATTCACGCCAATACCACCGACGAATTATTCCGCAATATCCATGCGATTCATGTCTTGGTGACGTGTATTTTGTATCTGCTTACTTCACAAATGTCAAAGTAGAATTGACATTAGCATATTCCGACAGGGTGATGATGATTTTTGCGACATTTTTGCTAAAATCTATTCAGTTGGAGGACTTATAAGAATTGTGCGAAAGAAAATAGCAGGGGCTTAATCTATTTTAACATTTAGGACCATGGAACTATTGGTTTGTTCAATGTCATTGCGTTTTCCTCATTTGAAATTTAGGTGCGTTTTGGCAATTTCAATGGAGCATTGGTGGATAACCTTAATGTAGAAATATAGATGATTACGGAGGAGTTCTCAGCAAACCGGGGGAGACTTTGGCAAACAATTTTGAACATCAGACATTTGACCAAACGCCCGTTTATAATTTAATTTAAAGCTCAAATTTCAAACTTACCCCTGATATGCATTCATGTGCCATGGAGAAGAAGGCGACTTTGCTAAATATTGCTCCTATGTGATCCTCGATCAAATGCAAGAGCAATAAACTTAGCAGGATCTTGGCATAAATCTTCCTTGGTTTGGTTTAACGTAAAGTTAGGAAAAGAAAGTATTATTGGCGTCAAAGTTAAAAGATATAAACTTATGTTATATTGCGATTTATAAAGAAACAGGTCTAGTATTCGTACTCTGAACATTTGAAGGAACCAGCACTGGCCTGAAGCACTTTTCCCACAACTTCTTGAAGACAGAATACGATACTTATGCGAATATCCTGGACAATAGAACATCTGTATAGAAATCTCACGTTAAATCGCTGTGGTCGCAAAAGACTGGCTCTGTTCTTTTAAAATTTTTCGAAAAGCCTCAGAAACAATATCAAATACAGAAGACGAATGATGATATTGTCAACAGAGAATTCGGAGGAGGAGTTCGAAATTCGACTTTTGACGACAGGATTATCCGTTTTACGTAGGCAATTCAGCCAAAATTAAACAAGAGACCAAAAAGACCGGCCGAAGTATTAAAAGCGGCGAAAGTTGATTTGGTAAGGATCATACGCCAATTCATCTGTCATAAACTTAGAAACAATCAGCAGAGCTGCTCCTAAAAACATTGACGAGCTTTGCAAGGGTCTAGATTACTGATCCGATTCCATGCCAGCAGATAGCTAGTAACGGATCAAAGAGACAGCGCTACTCAAAACTAGGATGTATATGATCCTACGGATGAGGAAGGGCTAGTTAGATGGAGGATGCATTTTGCTTGCCAAACAAAAAATCGATCCTCCACAAAATTCCGAATTTGCATCTCTCCTCACAATCCGCATCGGTGGTCCCTAGTCGGTGTCTTAGAGAAAAACAAGGCAGTTGACATGGATGACACACCGAGGAAACTGCTTTAAACTGCCCCCAACAACTGATGGGAAATCCTGTAGCACCTCATTACGAAAAGATGGAAACGAAAGGCTTTTTCAGAAGGAAACTGCCCTCTTGGAAACCTTTGATAGCATCTAGATTCAACATCTGACAACGGACAAGCGAGCTTTCGAGTAGGACATTCCTGTATTTGTCACATTAACAAGCGCAATTAATCGTTAAACAATGCTTTGAGTACAGATCTCCGCTACATCCGAAGGTGATCGATTTCGAGAAGACCTTCGATAGCTTGAATCAAGGTGATATATCAAGCATACGTAGAAGGATGGTAAATGTCACGTCCTGTATAATTGTAGGGTGTCCATAGAATTCAAAGTCCGCAACGAAACAAAATGTTGTTCTTTGTTGCGGTCAGCGATGTGCTTTGACTACCACTGCCTGGACTAGAACGTGGGGCTTCACTTTGACACTTTGAGTTTGAGAAAATATGGCCCCTAGCTTGAAAATAAATGGTCTTAAGAATTTCAGCTCAACAGTGCTGAACAGGAAGTAGAGAAGATAAGAAATTTTCTTGATCTAGGAGGAATGCGGCGCCGAATCGGAGATCTTTAACAGAGAATCAGGTAAATCAGTTTATCAGTGTCCCATACAGCACGTCTCCATCACTGGAGCAGTCGAGCAGTCTATGAAGCTATCAACCGCTTCCGGTTTATAGGAGATTTACAGTAGTCAGAGATCGCCCACCCTGGTGGAACGCCGAAGCTTTTTGGCAGCTCAGGAGCAGAGTATGAGTTCGTTAAACAAGGAGCCACAGTGTGATTGACGTATAAGGAGGCTGTGAAGCAGTTGCAGTGAGAGATAAGGTTCGACGAGAAGAACTCCTAAAAGAACTTTTGCAAGTCTATCGAACTAAAGACATAGTCTCTTGTCAAGGAAAAATTGTGGCTCGCATTCACTATCAGAAGCGACAATGGAACCTGTGTTGATTCACACAGAGACATTAGAAATTTCAAATGAGATCCTTTATCTCTCATCGGATGAACAGTATCAAGCCAAAAGAAAAGGCATGGTACGATTCGAGCTGTAAAGAGGCTGTCAGGGTTATAGAAATATTTTTCCGGACCTACAACACGAAGACGACAGAGGAAAACCGAAAAAAGTTTGAACGAGCCAGGAATGACTGCAACGTCTTTTTTAAGCGTGTGAAATTGCAATACGACCAAAAGTTGAGGCAAAAAATACTACAATGTCCCAAAGCTTTTGGTCGTTTGTCAAAAACATCAGAAATTCTGTCTCATCGTCCATCCCAATGCTCATTCAGAATGACATTCTTTGTGCGTGCTTTTGGGATCGATGACTCTCTTCTTCAATGTTATCTTCGATTTCAAGTCTGAAATTCACAAAATAAATGCTGGTGTGCCGCAGGGCTCCGTTCTGTCTCCGACACTCTTTTCAATTTTCATCAACAATGCTCACATCTGGTCAGGTGCTCTTAAAACATCTCTGGATCTGCTGGATAGGATTCAAATCCGTGCGATAAAACTCATAGCCGATACATACAATATATCAGTCAGTCAATTGACACCCTCGAGCACCGACGTAATGTCTCGTGTCTCACTCTGTTTTATCGCTATTTCCACCATCAGTGCTCCATATAAATCGCCAGTAGCATTCTGTCTCATCAAACCCCGTCTCGCTATGAATGCTCATCAGTATACCTTCAAGCCCATTTTCGGACGTACTTTAAAATTTCGTGATTCATTTCTAAGCCGAACAACTCGCTTGTATCTCTATTTCCTAGTCATTATAATATTCCTACAACCAACGTACATCGGTACCTATCTTTCTGCCCTCCCTACTTTTCGCCCGCGCTGTGTGCAAACATTTTAACCTTAACCTTAACCCCTGGATCGCACGCTATTTAAAAAAAAGAAAAAAAAAGGTTGTGTGCAAGTAAGGGAGGTAGTTGGTGATAGAAACGTATCATGGTTCTGTCTATAGTTCCATGGGTACATGAGAGGCAGATCGGTAGAGACGGCAATGTCTATGCTACTCGACGATAACGGCGGCATCTCACACAGTTCTAGGCAAAAGGCTAAGCCACTATTGGTAAAAAAATGAGCTTGGTGGAGAGGCCTAGGGGCCATTGAAGCCTGCACCACCAAGCCTCTAGAGATTGAGAGTACTGTGCTTAGGCTGAGAAGGAAAATCAATTTTTTGTAGCACCAAAACGAAGCACAGTCCTTGTCCAATTCAAACCTGGTTCGGAAGTTCGTATATCAAGACATCTTCAATACGATAGCGTTCTATGAGCGTATAGACATCCAAATATGGAGAAAAAAGTGGCACGTAGTGGTATAATATAGGTACTTTCCAATGGAATCCACACAAAAGCAGGCGAGCGGAAGCTCTACGCAAACGTTGAGAGGGATGGTTGAGAAAGAATTTCAACTCCTATAGGCACTGGGACACAGAGTTTGGTACATTTAATCAGAACTAAAGTGTCTCTCCTGATTCATACATATATCAAATGAACTTGTACACATTGAAGATTTCATAAATTCATCCACTTTTCGACTTATACGAATATTTGAATACCCCACCTTCACCACAAGTCCTTGGTCCTTCAAGAAAAAAGCAAGAAATTCAAAAGAATTTTTTATGAATCTCTACCGAACCTTTTGCCCTCTATAAACTCAATATCCAACTCAAATCCATTTGCCAAATGGTAAACAATTCCAAAAGGATTCCCAAACGTAACCTCAAATTTGTTCTATCTTTTCCCCAAAAATTATTGAGCTTAAACCAAATTGCTTCGGCAGCAAATTTCACCCTTTCGTGATGACATATCCAATTTTCTTTACACGGAAAATGCTCCAACGAAATGGTAAATTTGACAGAATCCCCCGCATATCATACATCTCTTGCTGAGACAGGCAGCCGTAACGAGTTCTCAAACCTCGGAAAAGTCCCCGGCCCACGAGGTATGCCAGTCTTAAACTTTGACTTTGAAGACTTTGAGTATTGTACTCGTATCTGCACATTCGGTTCTAGACAATGTCACGTTCAATCGCATCTGTCACATTCGATTCTCTGTCTTCAACTGGCGAGAGACTTTGTTTTAGATCTAGACCAGAATCCGGTCACATGAGTGCTGATGTCATTTGGAAGTTAAATTTGTTTTACCCCATACTCTTTGAATTGTTCTGGTTCTCAGTTGAGGTGTACCAGTTGACGGGTTGTTGTTGTGTAAATGTATCTTTAGGAATGTATCACAGAATGTATTTTTTTTAATTAAGTCAGCTGAATAAACAAATCCACCACTGCTAAGCAGTGCACATTTGGCGGGCAAATCTTTATTGAAACCCACATGTACGAGTAGTAGAACTACATAGATACGACTGATGGCGTAATGTTGACACGAGAACGTCAAGTATCCGTAAGTGGGACTATGTATGAGTACTCCTGGTCTCAGTTTACATTTTAGGAATTCCATTTTGGGAGAGACTTTTTGGTTGTTGTTCATGTTCTTGTCCCACTTCAACAAAAATCTCTGCCATGGACTTTTCCTTTGCAAGAATTCGAATTCGAAATCAAAATCGAAATTGAAATCCTGTCATGTAAGCAGTTTTAATGGATACGAGGGACACGGGCACATGAATCAACGGGATTCCCTCCCATCATTCATTCTGGTGGATATGGAATCTTACGTATTTTTCCCAAGGATTCTCCTGTGACAAAAAAGTAACAAATTTCCATATGCAAATAAGAAGAATCCGCTCACTTTGGGACGAACAATGTAAACAGGGTGTTCTCTATTCTGTTCGTCTCGCCTTTCCCTTGGCATCCTGTTTGGCTTGGCCTTCATTATGTGCTCGTAGTCCTCCCTCCTTCCCTTTTTGGCATTGTGACAAGATTGAATACGCTTATTTATAAAAAAAAAAGAAATAAACAAAGTTTTATGTCGCATAAATCTGCGAGCTCAAAATTTCTTAAGCAAACTACGCATCTCATAAAAATTAAATCCGTTGCCATAATATGTAGATGAGGGGGAGGTAGGAGGTACTCGTAGATGGAGAAGGGGAGGTAAAGGAACTTTTTTGCCTTTTTTTTTTTTTTTTTTGGAACTCCTTTCTAAGGTTGGGTTGTGTGAGAGTTGTGGTATGAGTTTCGCGTTCATTGCAAACACTTTGCATGGAAATGGAATTAATTTGAATTTCAGAGAAGCAAATTAAATTGTAGTGGAGCGGGCGGGTGTATGACGGTGGAGGAGGAAAGAAATTTCGCGTAATAAATCACCACTTATGCGATTATTGAAGGGGTGTGGAGGAATCTATTGCTGGCAGGCTGGGGTCTCATTTCTATTCGCATTATGGTAAGCGATTTTTGACAAAAAAAAAAAAAAAAAAAAAACACACAAACGATTCGAGCAAAATTGAATTTGTTCGCGTGGGGCATAAATTAAAAAAAAAATACACACACTCACACGCCAGGGAGATCTGTGAATAGTAAGATATGACGACGTTATGGAAATTGCCTTCAAATCAAGGATGAAAAGAGGCTCTTCTAGTCAACAAATGGATAAGTGAGAGGTTAAGAAGGAAAAAACAATTATCATGGTATTGATGGATTGTGGTTAACCACAAGGCGGGGTTCTTTGACCTACAATGTGGAACTTTTTATAAACAATCAGAGCCCTGAGATCATGCCCTGGCGGTCATCAAATGTATCAGTATCTGTAAGAGACGAGTTAATCAACAGCATTGCTGTTAGGGTTACCAGAAAGGACGAATGGACTAGTGAATCTGATCGCAGACCCTTTACAAAGCAGAAGTGCATGCCTTCATAAAACACGTCTAAATAAAACAGAACAGATATGGCATAGGGAACCGGACAATATGGATGAATAAACAAGACCAGGTAACATCACGATGTACCCTCAAAACACCGACAGCTACTCATGTGGGGCAACGAAATTAAATTCAAGCGTCTAGCAGCAGGAGGTACTCCAGAAAGAACTACAAAAATAGCAGCGCGCATATTTCTCGTCAATTGATCGAACTGAAACATTTGAAAGCCAGAATAGAGCCTACAATAATTATTTTGAGCTGAAGTGGCTAAGAGGGCTCCCACAGTGTTGCCTCTTGTTTTAAAGAATGGTTTGTCTGGGATGCACAGTAGCTTATCCCAGCACATCTGGTTCTGGTTGGACGTACTGATAAACCCTCCCTTTCATCTACTCTGCCAAGCCAGAATGGCCAGTTAAACACCCCTCTAATCAGGAAGCGACTAGCCACAGCGAGTTTTCACTTGTGTAATTGGAACTCAGTCAGAAAAATCTGCGTGTGAAGGCATAACACTGACATGTAGGTTTGGCTGTTGTAAGGTTTTCAAGCACAAAACAACCGTTAAAATTCACAACCTCACATTCCGAGAGAAGAAAAATCTCTCCGTCCTATTCAGACTCCCACCCCTGGAGTCAATATCGAAACCAAACACACCTGAGTTTCAAACCACTACATCACAACAATGCTTTCCTTTCTCCTCCTTCTATCTTTCCGCCCGCGCCCTGGCAACAGTAAAAGGTTATCATAACCCCCTTAGGCGCGCGTAAATTATAAAAAAAAAAATATATTGGAATTCATGGCGACCACCACAAGTAAGCCGCAAAATAGCACCCTTTGCCAAGGGTAGTGAAGATAAAAGTAGCGTGACGAAAGCCATGACGACTGTAGCTGATCACGCCGATGATGCCGCAAACCCATATTTTTTTTTTACAATTGGCGCGCGCACAAGAGATTTTATGTACCCTTAAGATGCTTGCACATAACGCGGACGAAGGGAAGTTGGGGAGGTAAAAGAGCGAGATACCGATGTGCGTTGGTTTTAAATGTTTGCAAGTTATAATGAATAGGAAATAGAGAGCTCGGTAGCGCATTCCATAAGCGAGTTGGACGGCTTATGAAAGAATGACGATATTTCAGAGTACGTCCGAAGGTGGGCTTAAGGATGTACTGATGAGAGTTCAATGATGACAATATACTCGTAGTTGCTATTACTAAGGAAGTTTACCGATTTGATTTTTGATTTGCGGCCCGGATCAACCCCGGACAGATTTATTAACGCTTATTGCAAGCTTATTCTTAAAACTAACAATTTTCACTTAAAACTAAAGATAAAAACTAAAGGGTGGGAGCAGTTAAAAAAAATTAGGACGTGAGGCATAGCTGGAAATAAAAATGTTCTTAAGAGAGCGTTTGCTGAGATGGTAGTCGAAGAGAGGCAGAATATCGTTAACTTTACAAAGCATTCTAGACATTGGCTCCAAATGTCCGTAATTCGTTCGATGAAGATTGAGCCGGAAAAGTGCCACAGACCTAAGATTGCGTGGGTTGGTATTAAAAGAAATAAGCCGAAGTAAAGAAGGGCATCGATATCACCAACTAAAATTTGATGAATAAAGAGAATTTCGGCAACTTTTCGACGTATAGAAAGGGGTTGTAAATTTATATGTTTCAACCTGGCTATTATCCCAGGGAAGACCACGTAAAGCAAATCGTAAAAACCTGCGTTGAACAGCTTCTATCCGGAGGATGTGTGCTCTGTAGTAGAGTGACCAAACTTGGCTTGCATATTCAAGAAGAGGCCTAACAAAGTTATATAAAGAGATTTGGTAACATATGGATTGGAAAACTCCTTAGACCAGGGCTTTATGAAGCCGAGGCCAGAGTTGGCTTTTTTTATTATATTATCAATGTGAGAACGGAAATTGAGTTCCTTATCACAGATAACACTTAAATCACGCAGCTCATGCACTAAGGGAATAGGCGAATTAAAGATTAGATAGCAGCGAGGTGAAGTAGGGGGCCGCTTACGGGTATACGTTATAGCCTGACACTTATTGACGTTAAGCTCAAGAAAATTCTTCTGACACCAAGTACAAAATCTGTCTAGATCTTCCTGCAGTGGAAAATCTGAAGATTTTCATATCGTCTGCGTAAACAGATATATATAAATAATAAGGGACTAAGGTGGCTACCATGAGGGACACCAGAGGAGGCTTTAATTGGGTCAGAAACCATGGACTTAAATAGAACATAATACAGTCTTTCATTTAAATACGATTGAACCCACGTTATAAAGCTTATTTGGAAACCAAGAGCTTTTAATTTCAGAAGGAATTATATCATGTCAAATCCTATCAAAGGCTTTGCTGAAATTGGTGGCAATCGCCACTTCATTTCCAGATTCCAGTGCACATAAAGTGCTTGATACGTTGGTGGTCGTAGATCTACCTTTGAGAAATCCGTTCTGGTTTTGGAAAACAATAGATTTACAATGGAAAAGCATTATGTCATAAATAATGCTCTCGAAAAGCTAAGGCATGCAGGACAGCTTAGCAATTGGTCGATAGTTGGAAATATCGTTTTTTCGGCCTTTTTTATGTAGGGGAATATTAAAAGACCTTTTCCGAGGGAAATAATCCCTGGGTAATAGAAAGCTGAAAGAGAGCTGTAAGAGGTTGGGCTAGGTGCACTTCATATTTCTTTAAAAAACTTTATTTTGTTTTAGTTTAATTCTTATGATTTTACTTATTTCCACCGATTTCAGAGAACAGCATCCCAAAGGATGATTAACAACAAAACAACGCAGTGGTACAACACCACTTACTTGCCAAAAAAGTCAATACCTTTCTTGACGTTCTTTAACAGTTCAGGAATAGTTTCATTCAACTCCTTCTTCTCGTAGTCGTCCAGTATTGGCAAGCCAAGATTCTCTTCGACTTCATTTTTGCCCCAAAGCAATGGTGTGGAGAAGAATCGTGCTTCTCTTACGTTGGATTCCACATAGGCGCATTCAATGACATTGCTTTCAGCGCTCAGACATCTCAACAAAGAATTGGTCAAGCGAGCACCAGCATAAGCCATGGAAAGGGTGGCAGAACCAGCACCAGCCTTAGCTTTGACGAGTTCAGTTCCGGCATCTTGGAGTGGGATGATTGTCATACGAGAGTGACCTCCGATGACATTGATATCGACTTTCTGTGGATCGGCGATAAGGGATTCACCGATAAATGCGCGTGAACGAACAACATCCAAGGTGGTAACACCAGAGAGACGTTTTTGATCGTATTTTCCAGCCTTCTTGAGGACTTCGGCAGCGATGGGTACGTGTTAACTGGATTGGTGATAATTGCAACAAAGGCTTTCAGGCAACGGCAGCAGCAACATCCTTAACAATACCAGCGTTAGTGTTGAACAAATCATCACGACAACATCAGCACCTGCCAATTCTCCTGAGCCAGTGAAACCACGGGTCGAGCTCTTTGTATCGATGTGAGAAAGGTCAGCGGCAACACCAGGTATACCGACAATATCGTACAAGCTGAGCTGGGTAACAGCAGCAACAGGGGTTGTCCAATACCGCCACTAGCACCGCAAACAATAATTTTGAATTTATTCTATTTGCTGGTGGAAAAGTGCCTAGTAGCTTGGAATGCTAACTGCTTGCTGACTTGCTTGAACATATTGATGTCGGTAGATAAATTCCAAATTAGATTTTATGAAAGAACTTTTGAAAAGATAAACTAGCAAAGCGATACACCCAACAACCGTTCTTCCCCGCAGAGGTTAAGCGAAAAAAACCGAGTTACGAAGCTCACAGTAACATTCCATGAAAAGCCAGACGGTCTCTTCTTGCAGATGTAGAATGAGGATCAATTCAGGAAATGGATGGAGTACTTCGCGATGGTATTAAGCCGCAGCGTGACCGTTCTGAATTCACTGCTTCGAAGCAACAAATACCCGAATAAGCACATCCCATCGGAATTTCTCAAATTTCCGTACGAATATATGGCAGAGATATTGAAAACCTATGGTCGTTGCCATGTTATTATGTTACCAAAAAATGACGATTTGATGGACAGCATGAGGGATTCAGTTCCTGATATTGTAAAAGTAAACTCATGTTTCTTAATGTCCGGGCTTTGAGGATTTCAACATTTTCTGGATTATTGCAGAGCAATATATTAAGTAGAGTTGTAGGCCTTTATCCGTCCAAAAGGCTTCCTATTATTGTGAGTTTACAAGAGCAGCACTGCATTTTTGACAAAGCCATCGCTGTTATTAACGCTACATGTGGAAGTAAAACTTCAGATTCTTTACAACAACCAGTTTGTGATGTGCTTTTGTGATCCAAAATGGCACACGGCAGGGCTGCATGTCCTCACTCCTATCTTTCTTGGTGATAACTAGGGGAAGGAAATAATGGACATCTATGTACGCTTGACTTTTACCAAATGACTGAGAACTTACAAGTCAAAGTAAGCAAAGAAGCGCTGGCTTAACACTGAAAGAAATTAACAAAGCGATTTCGAAGGTAAAAACTACGTTTTGTGTGATGTCGGAAGCTGCAATGCAATTTTTCCACCATTACTGGCATATGAAAGACGTTGGTAAGAGTATAACCTAGTACTTCAGGAACTTAGATGTTTCCTTGATTATCCGGTCAGGTTTGGCTCCTTAAGCAAGAGGGCGCATATTATGGGCTTGATTCATTAAATGTTCTTTGCTGTGACAAGGTTCATGGTTGATATTAAGTATAAATTTGTATATCAGCTGTTCAACTAAAAATAAGCATCTTGTCCAGATTTTCGTGTGCTTTGTCAATAAGCTACTCTTTGAGAGATATACAGGAACTTTGCTGATATCGTTATACTGCATAATACTCGCAGCGACTTTGTTCCTATACGATATCACCTCTATGACTTGTCATAAACGCAGTCTTGCAAATTATGCATGCCTGAATACTGGCCCTTGACCTAGTACTACCTAGTAGGGACATAAATACTGTTACACAGAAAAATCAGCGCCAGATGAAAACGAATTAATATTTAAACAATTTTTTTTTGTTTTTTATTGGGTTCTTCAATGGCTACAAATCTTAGAACAACTTATTCGAATATTCGAAATGACTTCCATTTGCCTTTCAGCACGACTTAAGACGATGTGGCCACTCATCGATTGCGAGACGCACTTCATGCACGGGGAAATTGTCCACTGCACGGACAAGGGCTCGCTTCAACGACTCAGTATTTGAGTGTCGAGTAGAGCAAGCCATGCCCTCTAATACGGACCAAAACTTGTAATCCAACGGGTTGAGGTCTGAACTACCAGCTGGCCAATCATCCGTTGATATGAAGTCCGGAACATTGTTTTTGAGCCACAGTTGAATCGTTTTGCTTTATGAACTGGAGCAGAGTCTTGCTGGAAAGTCCATGGCTTGTTGTTGAATATTGATTGGTTGAGAGACTTCACAATGTGTTCCAAGACGGTCGATTGATATACTTTGGTCGATGTTTTCACTCTTTTCTCGCAAAAATGGAGCTTGGTAACGCCATCGTAGCACACTCCCCACCATACCATTACAGACGCGGGATGGTGGCCTCTTTGAACCCGCGGGATGAGTTGGGATGCTTCTCTGGATGATCGTTCTGCTTATTGAATAATTCTTCTACGGTGAAGATTTTCTCGTCAGTAAACAGAATTTGCCTGTGAGCATTCTTCGCGTACCGGTTGAGTAACGCTTTCGATCTTCACTTGCGTTTTTCGTTCAATGCGGCCGTCCTAAATCGTCCTAAAGCGTCCTGAGCCCTAAATCTTCTTTGATAATGCGAGACATGGATTTTTGCGAAATTTTCATTTCCCGCGACAAGATTTTCTGTTTTCGCAGCGGTTTTCGGTCGAGTCGTTTCTTCACGGCTTTGATCGCTTTCGAAGTTCTCACAGTGCGCGGACGGCTGGATCTTACTCCACTAGTATCCTCAAACAACTTCACAGCACGATACACAAAATTGCGAGTGATTCCAAGCGGTCGCAACGTCCTAAAGATATCGCCTTTTTCCATGTTGCATTTAAGTAGGCCAACTACAACAATACAATTTTCAATGTCGCCCCATTCCATGATTGTAAGCAATTAATGTCAAAAACTTTTTACGTCACAATGAAGCATAAATTTCAACTGTCAAATCGCAATCAATATGAAATGGATGCGCCCAGTGTTGCATTCGCAATGAGTGAGTTCAGTTGTGTACTAGTATTTATGACTTGACTAGGTACAATACTTACAAACCTTTAAGAAATTTAAGGCTCGTTATACTCTTTCGTTTGAATGCACAGACGCTTGCTTACAAAAATCCAATGACAAAGGCTTCAACTGTAGTCCTTGAAAGGAGAATACACAATCTGGACACGAAATACTGTACAACCTAGCATAAATCCTATTTTTCCAACTAATTCAACCAATTCTACCGGACATGGCGAAAAAATCATACTCGCACTTCCTGCGGTAGGAAACGTATCCGATTTCGGTTCTGCCAGGACTCCTGATAGTCCCAAAAAGCAAACAGCGTTAAAATAAACACGTCTAGTTTACTCAGAGATCAGTGCAGAATTAAGGAACGAAAAGGCATCTCACCGAGAACATCTCTTTTATGGAAAATAAACTTTGAAGATGCCTCTCTTGTTGATTCTCATGAAATTGGGTATGTGTTTTGGTGCATGACGAAAAAATAAGGAAAAACCATGAGCATGTCGCTTTTTGGAAGAATTGATTATAACTGAGCACTTGCAAGGACAAAACTCCACAAAAAGGAGTTTTTAATCATTGAAATCGGTGTTTCCATTTCGATTCAATCAAAAACACTTTAGGGTTTTCCTTTTAATTTCTGTCAGAGTTCTCTTATATACGAGTATGAACCGAAATTACAGATTCCTAAGCATTAACCTTACAAAAAAAAAAACAAAACAACATCTGTTGCCAATTATTATTACAATTCACTTCGACACAATGCCAAACCACATCTTTCTCATTCTCTAAATAAAAACGCCAAAGCTCTACGTTCGAGATCCTCGATTACCTTATGACAAACCACAAACAACACGAAATTTCTTGATAACTTAAATCAACAGAACAAATATCAATGAACAGCCATTGTTCTACGTAGGAAGGCGTTTTCGGCATGTTAATTGAGTTGGCCGGTCCTCATTGACACGCCGTCTATAAAGAAACAATTCAAACAGAATGTGACAATCTACATAGTCCGTCTACGTTTATGGTAAACACAAATCAATCACGTGATTGTCCCCACAGTGCACCTCCTGCCGTCGTGGTCGCAAAAGTTCATGATATGTTGTTTGAGCTTTGAGCAATAAAGAAGACACCCCGATTCGTCGATACAAGTAATCAAATGAAATTTCACTTTCGACAAATTTGTCCCAACCAAAATGATTTAACGATTGCAAGTGTGATTCGCGGATACCCATGACCTCTATTTCTATTAAGAGGCTATGATGGCACATCCATCATTCATAATCATCACCGTTGTCGTCCGTCAGAGATACTCGTACACAATTGTATCATCCCATCCTTGGAGTGACTGTGAATATATCGTAAAAATAATTTCATCCTTGGATGCAACGATTTTCCTGTATGTTGTTGTTTCGCTGTTCAAAACAAACAGAGCTACGATACGATGAAGCTTCTTTAAATGCTGGGGACTGGATTGTAGCCGTATGAAAATGTGTGGACTTCCTGTCGTCGGTGTTTGCCTCTAATGATATTTGCTGCTCAAGTTGATTTATTATCCCATCCAAGCAAGAGCAATAGTAGGAGGCTGGTGGCGGTTGAGATATATTTGAAATCATCCCCTGAGAAGATGTCTAAATAGACGCAATGAAATGCGCATTACGACCATTAATATTTCTAGGTCTCTTTGAAGGATATTTATATTCAAGGCAATATACAGTCACACATTTGGAGTCAATATCATTTGAGTGACATTCAATATCCGAAGGAATGATTTAATCACAAATCCAGGACGTGAGCTGGAACTGGAACTGGAACTGGAACTGGAGCTGTCATTGGAGTTTGGAGAACTTATTCTAATTACAAATTTGACGCCTTTTATTTTTAGATTTTCTGAAAGTGACAGGTGTTCTGAAAGTTCCAAATAAAAAAAAAATAAAAAAAAACTTTTAATTAAACTCTTGAATTTGTTTATAGATTCTTCTTGTTCCGCCCCAATATCCTGAGGCAATTGAGAGAAGGTGTTCTTTTAGTAATTAGGTTGCCATATTATCTCGTTGTTTATGAAATTCTTAGTGCCGCCGGGTGATTACTTATTCAGTTGTTGGAGCTGCGTGAAAAGCTTTCCCGAAGAGAGATAACTCACGAAAATCCGAAAATAATCATCATAAAACCTGATTTCTAAGTGCTTAAGGAGATTTCACCCATAAATAGATTGAAAACAATTAGGGCAATTGCTAATTACTCATATAATCTTCCATAAGCTGTTCATGAGCGAGCATATGACATTAATTTGGAAACGGTGGGGAATTCCAGATGGAGCTGGTGATTTTTTAACTTTTCGGAATGTTTTTTGGGTCAAAGTGTCTAACGATGGAAGACATTAGTAGGGTGATTGATATTTGAAACTGACGTTTGTTTTAAAGTTATTGTCGTCAGTGCTTCATAAATTATTGTCGCACAACCTCATTGACTTAGAAGTCAGTTTTCTACAGCTCAGTGCTAATAAATGAGAAGCAATTAAGGCAATTCATACAGCATACTAACCCATAGAACATTTTATCAGATCAATAGCTCAGGGAACAATTGAAAGGATCATAGCTAATTGTTCATGTGAATTTTGCGCCAGCTCTCAACGTCTTTTCTGGTGAAGACCTCCTCAGAAAATTAGGTGAAACCCATCGCAATGTATGTTCTAAATAAAATTATTCGAAAAAGTGCCTCCTTGTTGATTCTCATCAGATTGAGTGATAGTTTGCATTGCATAAATCTGGCTTAAATCGTGTTCTAAGGGTGCAAACTGTTAAGCGGTTATATTATTTTACATTAACGAAGCAGTTTTGCGGCTAAATCCAAGAAAAATCGAGAATGAAGGGACAATTTGTAGCATGTGTGCATCCGTACGTTGTTTTGATGGAAGAACACTTCCTTCTTGGCCAACTGCAGCTGGTTTTTCTTCAAATCGCCGATGAGCGGCATAATATTTGCCGCTGATTGATTTTCTCCTTTGAAGGTACATTATGACACGTATAGGGTCCGCCAAAAATGTTTTTTTTTTTTTGAAAATGCTATAAAAAAAACTACTGAATATTTTCTCAAATTTCTTTTTTTATTTGAAAGTACAATCCCTCCAGTTAATAATGGAAAATAATTTCATTCAAATGGCTGCCTCGGCTGGCCATGCAGTAGCCTACACGATCGGTCCAATTTTTAAGCACATTATCGATTGTGTGCAGCTGTATTTCACCAATGGCTTCACGAATATTGTCCTTTAAAGCGTCAATTGTCTCTGGCTTGTCGGCGTAACACTTATCTTTTATGGCACCCCACAAATAATAGTCCAACGGTGTCAAATCGCAGCTCCGGGGTGGCCAAACGACATCAGTTCTGCGGCTGATAATGCGATCTTCAAAAACAGGGCGCAAAACATCGAGTGTAGCTTCGGCTGTGTGGCACGTAGCGCCGTCCTGTTGAAACCAAATGTTGCCAATATCCTCCTCTTCAATTTTTGCGAACAAAAATTCGTTCAACATGGCCCGATAACGATCGCCATTGACTGTAACAAGGAATGGCTCATTTTCGAAGAAAAATGGCCCAATTATGCCTCTGGACCAAAATCCGCACCAAACAGTGACTGGTTTTGGGTGTATCGGCTTTTCAATGTATGCGTGCGGGTTTTCTGTGCCCCAAATGCGACAATTTTGCTTGTTTACATACCCGCCAAGATCAAAATGAGCTTCATCTGAAAAGATGATTTTTTTGGCAAAATCGGCATCTTCTCTAAGTCGATCGCAGGCCCACTTAGCGAAGCGTTGTTCAAGCGTATACACAACCATGAGCTAAGTGTTACCATTCACGAAATAAGCACTAGTTGAAAAAAAAAAAAAACGTTAGATGGCGGACCCTATATATTCGACAAAACTGTCGTCATGACAAACCCACCTCGGCCTTTTTCAGCACCGATTCACACACTGTTTCGATTGCAGCTTGGTCGCCGGTATGCTATGGTGGATTTATGTTTCGTCCGGCGCAAAAACTTAACCAGATTGCAGTTGGACAACGCCAAACACTTCTTCGAAGCCGTCACGGACAATTTACTTTCTCCATTTTCGCCAAAATGCACGAGGTTTTCATCTTTCCATAGCTGTCTTGTCCAAACTATGTGACACATAGTTGTCTGAAAGAAAAGTTTCTGACCGAACAATGATACAAGACATTTTTTCACAAATTTTTTCTTTATTTTTCTACATAGTCTCCTTGTAACTCTACACATTTCTCCCAGCGGTGCTCCCATCTCTCTACCCGTCCAAATAGTACGAGTACTTTGCGTTTTTCTCTGCAAAACAATTGTTCACAAATGTGATTGCCTCCAGTTTTTGGATGAGGGAACAAAAAGAAGGCGCTTGGGGCTAGATCTGGTGAATAAGGCGGATGGTCAAGCAGTTCAAACCGTAATTCATGGATTTTCACCATGGCAACCGCTGAGCGGTGAGACGGCGCGTTGTCTTGATGAAGCAGGATTTTCTTTTTCTGCAAATGTGGCCGTTTTAGCACAATTTCTGCATTTAACTTGGCAAGTAATGATGCGCAGTATGCTATTGTAATGGTTTTTCCTTTTTGAAGATAATCGATGAAGATAACTCCTTTACTATCTCAAAAAACAGTCGCCATCACTTTCCCAGCCGAAAACACAGTTTTTACTTTTTTTGGAGCCGGCTCGCCCTTTGCAGTCCACTGTTTTGACTGAATTTGTTTGTTTCGGGCATATAATGGTGTATCCAAGTTTCATCTACAGTAATTAATCGGCGCCAAAACTCGGATTTATTGTGATTAAACCGCGCCAACAGATCGTTGGAAATATTCATTCGAACACGTTTTTGGTCTAACGTAAGCAAACGCGGCACCAAACGCGCGAACAGCTTTCTCATGCCTAAATCTTGATTTAATATGTAACAAACACGTTCTTTGGACATTTTCATAACCTCTACTATCTCTCTCACTTTAATTCGGCGGTCGTCTAACACCGTTTGGTGAACTTTAGCAATGTTATCGTCAGTGGTTCCAGTTTTTGGACGTCCCAAACGTTCATCATCTCCCAAGCTCTTACGGCCACGTTTAAATTCAGCTGCCCAAAATTTCACTGTGGTAAATGATGGTGCAGAGTCCCCATACACAGAGTCCAGCTCATTTTTGATCTGCGTAGGCGTACTGCTTTTCAAAAACAAGAATTTAATAACAGCTGTCAGCTCGATACTCAATTTTTTCCATTTTCACAAAAAACACTCGATTCGACTTATTCAAACGACTGTCAACTAAAAACTGCGCGTCCAAAATAACTGAAACTTCGGTAAGTAACTGTCAAAAGATGCACAACTAGCATTCACCAGCTTTTATTGACGAGTGCCGCTATCGTCGTTTTCAGACAACCCTCGTATCCGTCAAGAAAGTGTTTTTCTTTTAGAGCCATGAAAAGAACAGCGTGGCGTGTTTTTACCAGGAGAATGCATTGCTTTCATCATATGAATTCAGCAATATATCTTTTTAAAAATCACCTCAAGCTATTTTACTTTTCTACTCATAGGGAGGATCCTCTTTTACCGATGAACCACAAGGTGCGGTAGTACGTCCCTTGCTTTAGAGTGTGATTTACAACGATGTTCAATGATTATTTAATCTCGAGAAAAGCGGCAGTTTCATGTTTCACTACTAATATTCGGTCGCAGTCGTTGCCAAAGTAATCGAATAGGTTCAAACTTTTCTCTAGGGAGAGGTACTCGTCACATCAATTAGAAGGTGATTGAAGAACTGAAGCTGTGCTCATTACAAACCAAAAAAGGGGATCACATGATAAATGTCGGCTAAATTCAAAATATTACTTAGATTACGCTTGCAAAACTATTTCGAACAGAATCGGCAAACTACAGAGGCTTGGGGAAACATCGGCATCGGAGGTCCAGCAAACAAATTCGAAGACTCGCGTGGGTCACAAACTCTCCGCAACTGTATAGTCCGCAAATAAAGCCAATTCCCCCAAAAATACGTCTGAACATATCCAAATTTATCTATCCATGCGTTTTAAGTATTGTACGAGCAGATAGTTTTGAAGGGTTGCATTTATGATTTGTATATTCCGTCATTCAATCGATGGTAGAGCAACAACTTTACCCCTTCTGTCATGCACGAGAAGGAAACCGCAAATATTCTTTTTATTGCTTCGCTTACGAGTACTTTGTCTTCTCAATTCGGATAGAAATGTGTACATACATCCTACAATGGGAAATATTGGCGCTGTTGTACAATAAAATGATTAAGAGACTACCGAATTACTGACAACGTCATCTGTCATCTTAGGTCTGTGCCACTTTTCCGGCTCAATCTTCCAAGTGTCCGTAACTTGGAGCCAATATCTAAAATGCTTCGTAAAGTTAACGATATTCTGCCTCTCTTCGACTACCATCTCACCAAACTCTCTCTTAAAAACACTCTTATTTCCACCTATACCTCACGTCCTAACTTTTTTTTAACTGCTCCCCTCTTTAGTTTTAAGTGAAAATTGTTAGTTCTAAGAATAAGCTTGCAATAAGTATTAATAAATCTGTCCGGGGTTGACCAGGGCCGCAAATCAAGTCATTAAGGCGAATGGCGTCACGAAAAACTGTAACAGCTACAGTAAAAATATACGAGGAAGACATGAACAATTGTGAGCATGAGCTTAGGACAGGTCAGATTATGTGATTGTTAAGACGCATTTAGACCAAATTTAAGAGCAATTGTGGTACCACATGGAGGTATGGGAGGATGCTTTGAAGATTAGACTGAACTTTTGAGCTGGAGACAGATACTTTTTCTCTATCGAGACGTGAGGGAACAATGCTAAGTAAGGCTAGAGGGGTGACAAAAAGAATTAGCCATAGTAATTAGTGATAAATTTAAGATGATCAATAGAGTAGGCCTTCAGTTCCTCCATAGGAAGATGAAGGGTGATTGAAGAGGTCTATACCCAGTGAATGATAGCCACTAATTACCCATCAGTCGATATCCTGTAAAAATATTTCAGAATATGTTTGTATTTCGTAAGCAATTGGGTGGAAGGAGGATCGATTTAGAGAAGAAATCATGGTAATGGAAGCAATACTAGTATTCCCGCAAGTGCTCCGAAATGATTTTTTTAGTATTCGCGTCGTGTAAAAGGGAGTATCTGCTGCAGTTGATCTTTAGCATTGGTATTACAAAATCCAATAGGACATCGCTGATACACCAAATAACAGTTCAAGACAAATCTTTCAAGTCTTGAAGGACATAGTCCCCTAAAATATTCTTGCGCATAGAAGCAAGGGCTTGACATTTAAAAAGGACATTTACGATGGTTTCCTCTTCCCTACAATTTCTATAAATGTCTTTGTCTTTGGTGGGGAGCCCCATTCTACAGACCTGTCTACCTATCAGGTAGTGACACGCTACCGTTCTTACAACATAACGTGTTCTGCTCCTATAAGTTGGAGCAATTTCCGTCAGATTTGTATAGATGTTCTACAAGATGTTCTCTAGGAACCTCGGTGAGAAGGAATTTAATTCAGATGTCAGATGCAGCCCGCTACCTTGTTTTGCTAGATCGTCTGCCTTACAATCAGCCGGAATATGTATCCGTGGCGTGGACTCGAAACAGGGTAACTGACCATTTATTGGTATTCTTGTTAAGAGATTTGCAGCATTTTCTTACCTACCATACTTTGATGTAGTGGTACATGTCCATGGCTTCAATAGCTGACGGACTGTCTACGTAGATAACGATGATCTTTCGTATATCTATCGAGTACACGATAAGTTGAACAAGCAGAGCTCTCATATAACTTTCGGCATGAAATTTGTTAAAGCAATTGGGAGCCGTAAGGCTAAGTTAAATACAGGTGAAGATAAGATAACTTCGGCATATATTCCACAAGTTGGCAGCGGGAAAAAGATTAAGCATTGTATCTAAGGCGGCCGTGACGGGGGCCGTAAGGTAAGGACACTCTTAAATAATCCAACTTCATGGCTTTGCGAAAGACAAGTGACTAGTGACAGTGACTAAAAATGCCAAAAAAGCATTTTTACAACAGCGCATGGCAGACATCCAAGCAAGAAAAGAGCCCGACCGTTTGATATCAGCAATCTAAACCTGGACAATTTGGAAGCACGAGAAAACTAACTTTGGCGTGACACATTTTTTTTTTTACGAAATGCGGCTGATTCAGGGAGTATTCTTAAACCGACACCTTGCTGTTCGGGGCTGTCTGCGTAAACGTGTCAGAGAACATGGAACATGATGCTAAGCCCAATGTTCGTCCTCAAAAGTAGTAATTATCCTAGATAGATCCATTTAGCCTCGAATAACTTCTGATTCCTCATCAGTTGTCTGAACATCAAAATAACTTGACATTTGATTAAAAGTGTAATCCAAAAGTCTGCTTCTTTCAAATGCTGTCATAAAGAATCATAAAACTAAAACTCTCTATAAACACAGCCACACACCTGACAATGCCCAATAATCCCACTTGAAAAATGAACAATGTCAAAAGCCAAAACATGTTTCCTTTCTGATGTCGACACCCATTAAACCCCCCAAAAAATCTCTGGCAGCCGACAACTAAATCGAGCCAAAATAAATGTCAAAAAGCAAAAACAAAAAAAAAACAAAACCGGCAAACACCCACTGTCAGTTGAATTGTTTTGTCTGTAAAATCTATCACACGTTTACCACCATAACTGTCACCCAACTAAGCCACAATCAATTTGTTTCTCGCATAATTACACGATATTTGTGTCGTGACATGTACAAGAATACACCTTATGGTACGGTACCTCATGTGTCAAAAATGGGAACTTCGTGAGTAGGCATACTTATTGTTTCATTAAACATCCCCACCAGCTGTCACAATTGAAAAAAGAAATGCTTAACTTTGTTAATCAATTAAGATTGCCATCAACATGGAGCATTGACAATGACAATTACAAGTTATCTATGAAGTAGTGTTTACTCATTTCTTTTTTTATTCTTCTCTGCATTGAAATGTCATCAAATAAGTCTTATCATTCTCCGATGAGATACGAATAGTCAATTATCTCTTCATCTTCATTTCTCTTTTGCTCGTCGTTTTTTTTAGGGATTGTTTACGATTGATTTTGGAGGAGGAGTGCAAGATAAAATTCAATAAAATCAAGTTAAAGGCTTTTGAAGATGACATAATGTGGTTACACAGAGTGAACGACGTAGATTTGTCATATGATGGCGCATATTAATGGAATGTCGCCACCAAAACAAAATCCAGGATTTAGCTAAGTCCACCTAAATCTTCACTAAATCCCGGGCATTTATCATACGTTTATAAATCTCATCTAAATCCGAGATTTGTAATAAACCTCACTTAAATCCCCATGCGACACAAATCAAACAAACACTTTTTTATGTCAGCAAACGTCATTTTTATGAGAGTGAGATAGTGATTGAGTGAGAGAACTTAACACAGAGACAGCCCTTACTTGTTGATTTATTTTGCTTAAACATTGCCTTGATTATTGCAAATCTTTTTCTTCACCATTGCAACAGTTTAATAATTGTTTGATGCCGTTTTTTCCGGTAGTAGACGATTCTCCTATCCAATGCATGTGTTATAATTTTCACTTGATTTTGTATCTTTATATTGTACTAGTATACCACTAATAGTTTGGTTTGACAGCAAACGTCAATATAAATCCGAAATCCCGGTGGAACCATCTCACGTAAATCTATATCTTTATGGCATTACGAGACCAGAAAATGCTCAAATGAAACAGGTCGAAATGCATTAAAATTGTATGGGTTTCCCTGGGGAATTCGGGGGGTATTGTAAGAAAGCCGTAAAATTTTTTCTGAATGAAACAATTGATTTGATGCCATTTGACTAGATATTATCTTCGAACGGCGGATCTATGTACTTACGTCCCTGAAAATTAAAACAGATGGCGTTGCCACCTCCAACATTTTGCTTGCATCTTTTAAATGAACGCACCCAAATTTTCAGACAGATCTGTCAAATAGTTTTGTTGTGACAGCCATTTAAAACAGACAGAATTTCCGTAAAACTGAAAAAAGTGAATTTCGTGTGCTCGTTAAACACTATTTTTTGCGCAAAAAAAAACCATCACGCAAACCAAACAAAAGCTTGAAAAGTATTATGGGGACTCTTCACCATCGATTGGAACCATCCTCCACTGGTTTACTCAATTTCGGTGCAGTCGTACCAGTACAAGTGACACCCAACGTTCTAGTCGCCCAATTGAGGTTACCACAACAGAAATGTTTGATCAAATCCACGATATGATATTGGACGATCGGCGGGTGAAGGTTCGTCAGCTTATAGAGGCCACAGGCTTATCACATCGATCAATGATTTCAGTTTTGCAAAAATATTTGGATATGAAAAAGCTATCGACCAGATGGGTGCCACGTTTGCTCACAATTGACAACAAACGTAATCGTTTGACGATTTCAAACAAAGGAGTGTTCGGCGATGTTCAGTCACATTCTGAACGAGTTTTTGCGTCGTTTCATAAACTTCTCCTGGTGAATTGAAGCCGAAGACTTCCGAGGTGCGTCTGTCGGCGACAGTTTTTTGAGATGCGTGCGGTGTCGTTTATATCGATTACCTTGAAAAGAATAAATAGAACCACCTGCGACTATTATGTAGAGCTGTTGAATCGATTCAATACCGATTTGAAGCAAAAATTTGACGAGGATATCCTCCAGATTTAGCCGCCTGCGACTATTTCCTGTTTCCAAACATGAAGAAATGCCTTGGCGGTAGGAGATTTGGGTCGAATGAAATCTCCTATTTTGAGGGACTCGAGAAATCGTATTATTTGGGGGGCATCAAAAAAAATTGGAGAAACGCTGAACGATGTGTATCGAGCTAAAAGGAGATTATGTCGAAAAATAGGAAGTTTTTTTTGTTGAAAAGAGTGTTCCTTATTTCAATTTTCAGGGACTTATTGATCCACCCTCGTATTTGGAGGTAGAGGTAGACATTTTTCGATTGCCAAGATTTAGAGAATCTTTGGGCGTACAGTAGATTAGATTAGGTCAAGTGACAACCTACAACGACTTAGGTGAGAGTAATACAGAACCTAGAGAACAGAAGGTATTGAGGATCTGAAATATCACCAAGATGAATTGTCTTCCGGTGAAGACGACGGCACAATTGCACAGCAGAAGAAAGGTTTCTCATCCATTCATCCATACAGCGAATATGCGAAGTTGAAAGTGGAGCCAAGTCTTTTGACTTGCCTGATAGCTAAGCTGTGGTAATGCCCACAAGGATAAGCAGATATGAACGTTTTTCTCAGATGCTCTTCGTACGTTCCTGATCCAGCTTAAGTCAACTATGTCTGGTTAGATTCCAGGTTGTGCGTTTTGAACACCTGCCTTATCTATCGCACCCAGTTTGAGGATAAGTTTTCATGTAGCGAGTAGTTTTCCTATATCCTTAGATATAGACGAATGTCAGAGACAATGTCACTGTTTCCCCGAACATCCTACTAGCCAGCCTGTGGCGATTTTAAAATTTGTGCTTTGGTTGGCTATCAGTGCAATTGTAGGTACCACACTCCACTTCAGCCAAGGAAGAACATTAGCGAATGCCAAAATGTTTGCCTGAAATACGCTGCGATAGTATGGAAAGCGAAAAACGGGACTCAGTGAGAGTTATTCGGTGAATTGACCTCCCAGCACTTCTTGATTCGTTTTTGAGTCATCATTGCACAAATAAATATGGACGAATTCCGTCCCTGGCAAAAGATATCTCGTCCAGTCTAACCTGCTGGAGATTATAACACTGAATTCGTTCTCAAACTTGAATGTGGTTACACTTTCTCAGCTCTCAGCTTGATGTAGTAACGTCTATGGAGCCTTTTGGTCTCCTTTAACTGAAGGAAAGTGCAATTTCTTACTCTAGGACCTACATCACTTTGATTAATTCGTGACTCATGCATCAAAGAAGTAGATCATCTACAATGTCACTTGGTATCCGACATATGTATAATACTGTAACGCACTTAGATATTGACTTCTTCTAGACCCTTACTGATCAGCAAAAAGTACTGCCGGAACGTACCCTTAAACATGGGCGATGACAGCCAAGACGCTCCCGATCAACAACAAACGCGACTCCCTCAGCTGTGTCAACTATACATAGACCCATCAGTCTCCTTAATTTCTCGGCCATTTTCAACGATTCTGCGATTAATTTTAGGACTCATGTGTGCTGTAGGAGGAAATTTAACAGCAAATTCAACGAGCTGTAGAGTGGCATTGGGTTGATCAGGAAAGTTTTCATCAGTCGCCTAAAGTGAATCGTACATGTACACCGAAAGGGAGCGAACGAAAGAGCTTTCGATTTCTATTCGAAGGGGCAATGCAGTGCAGAAAGACGTCTCCTTAGGTGCTGCGTACCAGTGGAAGGGATCCTCCAACTTTTTAGAGCCCAACCGAAAGTAGTTAGCTAAAGACAGTTCTACTAACTTCCACATGTCGTCATTTGTTTCTCCATTCTGTGCGAAAAGGAAGACCAGCAATTGGTATGGGAAGATGCATGGACAAGGAACAAGCATTTACACCTCTGACAGGCTTTGTTTTCAAAATAAGGGCCTTTTACAGCCTCTTGAATTTTGACAAAATTCACCGATAATTTGTTACTTAAGTAACCAATAACCTTGTTTCTTGGCCAGCGATGGTAAGAAGGTTTCTTCTTGCTGATCATGGAATCGAGGAGTTCGTTAATTGGATTAATGGGAAGATGGTGTAACTAAAAAATAAGTCTCTAAACTTTGCCTGCCTTGCCTCTGGGTATCTAGATTTTGCAGAAACCTTGCCCATGAAGGCCAAAAGCCCGGGGTTCTAGTTGTCAATGGTTTATTACCTTCCCTCTTTATTTCAGCAGGGTTCCTAGGAGAAATCTCGTCGACTAATGGCCATGACCATGAGGCAGCCGACCCCTTACCTAATCAATTAGATAGAGGGGTTCATTTCCTTTGAATTTTACTGGCTTAACAATTCGCTGAAGATCATTTGCCATACGGTACGTCTTAAGCTCAGTAAAGAAAGACCGTCTAATAATTTTGCAATGATCCCAGTAATTCTGCTACTCTAGTCTATGGTAGACTAAACGGTGAGAAGTAATAGTAACGTAGTTCCTATTGATTGATATCCGTTTTCTACTAGTTTAAGAACAAATATGAAGCTTACGGGATTTTTCCCGCAGAACTGGCTCTGGTCCACATTGTTAAAGTCATCTTTCGGTTGAACCAAAGCTTGGTTAGACCTCATGTGATATCCTCGATTTAAAGTTTACCCATAGATTTACCAATAAATTCGGCCAAATTCGGTCCATATATTGGGTCTACAAGTAAGTTCCCAGCGTTTTTTTTCCAAAATTTGAAGTTTTATTATGAAAACATAGTTACAATGCTTTATTCAAAGTATCGTCCATCGGAAGCTACAACTTTCCCCCATCTTTCTGGCAATTTATGAATTCCGGACCAAAAAAATTTCTCGTCTTTCGAGCCCAAGAACGTATCGAGCCAATTTTTGATTTCCTCTACTGAGCTGAAGCGTATTCCCGTAAGAGCGTTCTGCATCGAACGAAACAAGTGGTAGTCAGATGGTCCCAAGTCTGGACTGTAAGGCGGGTGAGGCAGAATTTCCCATCCACTATTCTCCAAATAGTTTTTCACCGAAACCGCAACATGTGGCCGAGCGTTGTCGTGATGAAAAATGACGGACTCATGCCTGGTCTCATATTCTGGCCGTTTTTCTTTTAATGCCCGCTTCAAACGAATTAGTTGGGTTCGATATAATGGTCCTTTGATGGTTTCACCACTCGGAAGCAGTTCGTAGTATACGACACCCTTTTGATCCCACCATGTGCAGAGCATGACCTTATTCACGTGAATATTTCGTTTCGGCGTCGATTGGGCGGGCTCGCCGGGCTTTGTATACGATTTTCTGCGTTTAGGATTATCATAATAAATCCATTTCTCATCACCAGTGACAATACGATGCAAAAATGATTTATTTTTATACCGCTGCAGTAACATTTCGGACATGCAAAATCGCCGTTCGACGTCTCTTGGCTTCAATTCGTACGGCACCCAGTTTCCAACTTTTGAATGAATCCCAGTGCTTTTAGGCGCAGCGAAACGGCTTGTTGCGTGACGCCCAATGATGCAGCAAGTTCTTCTTGAATCTGACACGGATCCTCATCCAGTAAAGCGTCCAATTCCTCGTCTTCAAAACTTTTCGGCTTTCCGGGGCGATCTTTGTCTTCAACTCCAAAATCACCACTTTTGAACCATTCGCGGCACGTCGATTCACCAATACATTCCGCCCCATAAGTTTCCGAAAGCAAACGATAGGCCTCAGCCGCACTTTTCTTCATATTAAAGAATAAAAGCAGCGCTTCCCGCAAATGACGTATATTTGGCTGGAAACTTGCCATGATTTTGCTCGATAAAATGTACGACACCGATAGAACTGCTCGAATATAACGCTGCAAAGTTGTTGACAGATACAAAACCTACAAATAAAACACATGGGGTCTGACATTTCTGTCCGGGATCCACTGGTGGCGCCATCTCTGACAAACGCTGGAAACTTACTTGTAGACCCAATATTTATAGAAATATTTGTAGAAGCGATTGATACAAAATTCTGTCACTGCCGGTTACCATCAGTTTCTGTCTAGTAATGGAGTCCCTTAGCTTTTAAATGGTTATTGATACACCTTTGGTGTCATAAATATAGAAACAGACGCCTTCGTCCGACTTTTCATGGCAGACGTATCTGCCCTCTGCCATTCTTATTAAACAGGCTCGATTGGTACTGGCAATTTCATGCAGCCTTACACTATTTTCAAAGCTATGTCGAAGACGTTGATAGCAAGCAGGGCTACTTTACTTTCAGAGAGAATGCTCTGATATAGAGCTGCACTGCATATATGTATCTTATCTTGAAATGCGGAACCGTTACTGTCAATGGTTACATAGAGGCAAGTTTTGGTAGTCGCTCTCAATAAGTACTTCGACCCCTACTCCTTCTATTTAAGATCTATAGCTCTATAAATGTAATCTTGAACTTGTGGCTAAGATTGAATCTTTTCAGACACCTTCAGGATCTTTACAAAGACCGGATGAACTAGTTTCGAGTTATTCTCATCTGCCGAGATGAACGTGCTGGCGTTAGCCGTAGCTTCTTTCTAAATGTGAAGGTGAAGATGGGAAAGGCCAATAGAAATCCTAACGTAGAGGTGGGTGCTGTTCTCATTTCTTCCGATGTATACATATTGTACATCGTTGGTGGCCGTGGCGCAAGTTGTAACCAAATACTAGAGGGAACCTACTATTCAATTGGTGGGGTCAGCACAATGTGATGTATCGACTAGGACTTAAAGCGACGGATAGTCCGTCGTTTCCCAGACACGAGTCCTATTTGGATCTCCTGCTCTTCGACTCACGAACAAACTACAAACTGTTTACGCACTTTCGTGTATGACAGTGACCATTGCGGTCTCAGTACCGAAATAACTATTCCCAACGAAACTGCGGAATTGGAAGAGTTTGTTCAAAGGCATTCCTACAACTATAGTAGGGTGCGTTGGACACACTTCTCAAGAATACTAACGAGAGCACTCTCCTCAAATTCGCTCTACCCATCGTCCAATAGAAATCTGTCAAACGAGGAGATTGACAGGTATCTAAAACTAATGGACGAGACAATCAAACACACAATGGACAAAACGATACCTCGGTATCAATACACTGACAACGAAGACTTATTCCACAACGCAACTATTGACGCACTGCACCGACATAAAAGTAGACTGCTGTCGAGACTAAAAACCTTGTACAGACAGTTTACTGACAGACATAACCATGACCATCATGACACTGAAGTCGTCGATTAAAAACCTCCAAACATTAATAAAGGAAAATTACAGAAATTCTGTAAGTTTGTATTGGAACAACAAAATTCGGGCTGTAAACACCAGCAACCCGAATATGTTCCCGCAAATAAATAAAATATTTCGGAGAAAAGATCAAAACGACGACGGACAACGAGCATATACTCATAGCAGCAGGCATCGATCCAAATGAGGCCGTTGATGATGGCAACTTCTTTGTGATCGAGGATCTGCAGGAGAAGGTAGAGGCTATAGGAGCGACTTTCCAGGAAGTGTATAAGGCGAATGACATCATTGGCCCCAACCACGACCTGGAAAATCGAGTCCTTGTGCACAATTTCTACCTTCGAAATGAAATAGTAAACTGGCGATTCGAGAGCTCGAGTTTCACCCAGTTCAGTGACGAGAACATGGCAAATAATGTCATCGCCGACGATAGGGTACTACCCCCGTTCATTTCGAAGGTGGAGCTCCAAACGATCTTCGAATCGCTTAGAAGTAAGAAATCAGTGGGAACCGATGAAATACCAAATATTGTGCTTCGACATCTCCCACTAGAAGCGGTGGACATTTATACCACCCTATTTAATAATGCAATGAATAATGCACATTATCCAGCGCATTGGAAAACTGCGGTGGTACATCTCATTCCCAAAAGGAATAAAGATACTTCCAATCCGGCGAATCTCCGCTCGATCAGTCTTCTTCCAAACATCAGTAAAGTTTTCGAGAAGGTGATCAATAGAGTCCTGACTAAGTGGGTTGAGGACAAATATATAGTTTCGGATAATCAATTCGGTTTCAAAGCGGGGCATGATATCATTCATGCCGCGTCTAAACTGGTTTCTGATATCCAATGGAACAAAGGCAACAAACAGTGCACTGGTGCCTGCCTGATTGACTTGGAAAAGGCCTTCGACACTGTATGGTTAGAGGGACTCTTCTTCAAGCTGGACAGGTTGGGCATTAGTAAACCACTGCTGTATATTCTTTTTGAGATGCTCTCCAGTAAACAGTTCATCGTGAAGAATGGCGATGTGACTTCCGCTGGAATATTTAACATTAAAAACGGTCTGCAACAAAGTGAGGTAAATTCGCCGATCCTATTCAGCATTTACACAAGTGATCTGATAGGTTCACTTCACCATGCCATAGCGTACGCAGACGACTTAATCGCGTACAGATCAGGTCCAAAGATTGAGGTTATGAATACACTTTTGCAATGTGACTTCGACAAAATTAAGCGATATTGCGACGACTGGAAGTTGAAAATCAACTTTCAGAAGTCGGAAACCATTCTGTTTAGGACGCCTTTGTCTGGGGCCTCTAGGGATACCAGAAAGAATTGGCGAAAGTTCTCTATCGTCGGACAACATGGACAGCCACTTGCTTGCCGAAATGTAGTCAGATACCTTGGGATCTGGCTAGATCAATATCTGTATTTTAACAAACATAGAGATGTTGCTCTGGCCAGAGCCAAGGGTGCTTTTGCCTTTACAAAGAGACTGTTTTACAACAGTCAACTCGATGCGAGGGTGAAAGTGATCTGTTACATGGCCCTTATCAGGCCCATGCTTGTATTTGGATGTCCCGTGTGGTTCAACGTGAGAGCAAGTTTATTGGAAAAGATTCGGGTGTTTGAGAGGGCTTGTCTTAGGACTTGTCTTCGCTTATACAGAACACCAGAGTCCGAGTACATAAAATTCTATCGTAATGAGGTCTTGTACAATAGGGCGAACCTAATAAGAGTGGACAATTTCGTCATTGAGTTGACTCGAAGGCACATTGCAAGAGCAATGACCTCATCGAACAAGTTTTGTTTCATCAAGACAATGCACCAGTTCACTCATCTGTTATCGTGATGGCGAAAATCGATGAGTTAAAGTTCGAATTGCTTCCTCATGCACCCTATTCCGCAGATTTAGCCCCTTCGGAATATTTTCTATTTCCGAACTGGAAAGGATGGTTCGGTGGTAAAAGATTTGCCAACAGTAAAGAAGTGGAATCTGCGGTTGATGGCTATTTTAAGGAGCTCGACAATTCTCAGTAAGTCACAAAAAAAAAAACCAAGTCAAGCTTTGAGTTCGATCTGTGTAGAGGTAACTTTAAGTCTAGCAATTGATGTGTACTTCTAGTGTCATTTTGAGGGATGAGTCCTAGTTTCCGCAAGCAGACTTTTGCTAGATCCTGGCTTTGTCTTTAGTTTTTTTGATATGGGCGTATCAGATACATTTTTTTGTATGTTATCACACTTCCCTTGATACGAGGGCGGATCAATAAGTCCGTGACTTTTGGATTAAAACAGATTTTTTGATAAAAAAATAATTTTATTTTTCAACGTAGTCTCCCTTGAGCTCTATACACTTTGTCCAACGCTTCTCCAATTTTTTTATCCCTTCCAAAAAAAATGATTTGTCGAGGTCCTCAAAATGACGAGATGACTTCATCATTGGAGTCAAATCTTTTTCCACCAAGCCATTTCTTCAGGTTTGGGAACAAGAAGTAGTCGCTCGGAGCCAAATCTGGAGAATAGGGTGGATGAGGGAGCAATTCATAGCCCAATTCATGGATTTTTGCCATGGCAACTGCACATGTGTGCACCCTTGCATTGTCTTGGTGGAAAAGAACTTTTTTCTTGGCCAAATGAGGTCGTTTTTTTTTCAAATCGTCATTGAATCGGTCCAATAAGTTGGCATAATATTCCCCATTGATTGTTCTTCCCTTTTGAAGGTAGTCAATGTGGATTATCCCGCGTGCATCCCAAAAAACAGTCGCCATAACTTTATTGGCTGACAAACCCACCTTGGCCTTCTTTGGCGCCGATTCACCCTTAGAAACCCACTGTTTTGACTGTTGTTTGTTCTCTGGTGTGTTGTGATGGATCCATGTTTCGTCCACGGTTACAAAACGGCGCAAAAACTCCTCCATATTGCGATTAAACAACGCCAAACCTTCCTGTGAAGTTGTTACACGATTGCGTTTGTGGTCGACTGTGAGCAAACGCGGCACCCATCTTGCGGAAAACTTTCTCATGCCCAAGTGATCATTCAAAATTGAAACCACTGAGCCATGCGAGATCCCTACGGCTTCCACAATCTCTCGCACTTTCAGTCTTCGGTCGGCCAACACCATATCGTGAATTTTTTCGATTGTTTCGGGTGTAGAGACCTCAACTGGGCGTCCAGGACGTTCGGCATCTTCAGTGCTTGTACGGCCACAACGAAATTCAGTAAACCACTTTTTTACCATTGAAATCGATGGTGCAGAGTCCCCATAGTATTTATCAAGCTTAGCCTTGGTCTCGGTAATGGTTTTTTTTTCGCAAGAAATAATGCTTAATAAGCACACGAAATTCACTTTTTTCCATTTTCTCCTCAAATTAGTGAGTAGTCTGATAAAAATAGCTGTCAAACACAAACTAACTGACGCAGCAAGTTTAAATTTTGACAGGAGTCAACTGACAGATGCCTATTGACAGGAGCAGTGTTGCTGTTTCAGTAAAGAGGTCAGAAATTCAAAAATGCACGGAATTATTGAGCCGCCCTCGTAGCTATTTCCTTCTCGAAATATTGTATGATAGTTTCCTTAGCTCATTCATGCAATCCTCCATATGTAGAAGGTTTCATCACCCTTGTCTTGTCTTTAGATGCAATCAAAATGATGTGGGAGAATGGAAAGTGTCTTTTGGATAGAAGTCTTAGCGTCTAAAGGACGTTGTCTACTAAAGTGTTGTCTGCCTTTTTTAACAGTTAACAGCTTATGACTTTTTTTTCAGACCGTCTGAACCGTGAAACGTATTCATATTGAGGTCCACATTCCAAAACGAGACAAGAATGTGGCGCCGCCAGGATCTTCGTGATGCAATTGATTAAATTTTCTTTCCATAAAATTGTTTACTGCATTAAACTGTAGAATTCTTGAAACTATTCCCTTTACAAATATTTCAAGTCTCACCACCCTCATTCTGAGACAATGTAATGTGCCACACATAAATCTCACCCAAGGTCATGGTCGTGTTCGCGTCGCTTTTCATCTCGTTTTTGCCTTCTCCGGCAAAGTGATAAACTCCAAACAACGTACGCAATTTTCACCCTCCAAACCATCAAAAAAAAAAATAAGGTTAACCCACCACCACAACCATTGCCTGATGTCATGCTATCCGGCAGTTAATACTAATTATCCTGGTCTTCACCTAGTCCCTTTCCCAGGATATCATTACACAAGTACGAGAGTATCCACCCAAAAAACGATAATTTTCGATGGCAACTTTAATTTTGGGTAAGATTCGAGGAAAATGCGCAAAAAAATTGGGAGGATTACTTCCGCAAGGATGCTTAAGTTGAATACAAAAAAATGCTTACGTAAATACATACATATATATGTTTGTATCTGACGCCTACTCTTTGGAAAGGCTAGCACTTGCCACCTCTGTTCCTTTCCGTATTCAAATAGGATGACAGCACAAATAGAACTAAATGAGAGGGAACGTCTTCCAATGGCCTCTTTCATTGTCGTATTTACTTTTTTTTTAATATTCGACTGTGTATTGTGTTTTGTGATTTTGTTTTCAAGTGATTTTCTATGTTGGTTTGCTATGTATGTCTCTATTCCATGGGACGAGAGATGATTTTTTGTTTGCCTTAAACCGCTGTGACGCCTACCACTTTTACCTGTCAGATTAATTTTAGAAAAAAAAAAAAAACAAAAAAGATTTGATACTCGTATTCGTATCTCTTTGGGTGAATGGCCTTTAAATTGTTTCTGACAGGTGTCAGTTGGTGTGTTCAATTCCCATTCGAACTGTACGAATCCACTTGGCATTGAACTGCAACTACGATGACTGTCAAAATCGACTGTCATACACGTTGTATGTCAGTTAATACGTCAAAGTAGGAATATTTAACGATAAATTCGGTGAGCAGTTTTTTTTTTACAAAATCCTATTTCTACTTTCGGAGCGTGCGTTGAATTTATTTTTGGCTTTAATCGCCCACTCACCCGTATCCTTTGGATACTGGCTTTTCTTATTGTTTTATTTTTATGCCAACTTTTATCCTCATGCGGTTTGTGGGTCTTGTGGTGTGGCTACATTTTACCACTGAGAGGGGATAAATTTTAAGGACATTTGCATAAGAAAATAGAATTGTGAGGAGCAGACGTCGATTGTCAATGGCTTCTGTCTGCGCCTATGTTTCTGTTTGTGATATCATCACTATCTGCCATCTGTTTGTTTGTTCTATTTGTTCTTCCTGACTTTGGCTGTCACCCAGAGTGACATTTCGTATGAAGATGAATTTTTATTGACGATTTTAAATTGGATAATTAAAGCGAGGAATAGACTTTACGACAGATGGAGCGATTTTGAACTGAATTTAGCATAATGGATAGCAAAGGCTTTGCGATGTAGTCAATAAATAAAAAAAGTGTCAAGTCCTTTCGAAGGCATTTATCTTGACATGGTTTTTGGGGAAGAAATAGATGTGACAGGCATCTTATTTCATTTCAATATCGCAGTAACAAAATCCATATAAATAGAATTTGCTGTGGCATTTTGTGGAAAAAATTTAAAAAGGAGCTACAGCTGTCACCAAAATTTTGCTAAAAAAAAAAAATAATCAATACAACACACAAACGATCGATATAAAAAGAGGTGTACCACAAGGTTGCATACTTGGCCCACTACTGTTCGACAAAATGTTTTGTTTTATTCTTTGCTCTGTTTTTTTCCATTCGATGTGTCAAAAAAATATTCCTGACTCGTTCCGTTAAGATAAACAAAATGACATACATACCTCTTAAACGTATAGAGACTGCCTCTAAAAAGGGGGCTCGACAAATATCTACTCCAAAGCTGTTTGACTGCGATAAAAATGATTGAAAATGTCAACATGAGTCAGAAGCGGTTTTAAATATATATATCACCTCCACCCTTAATTAAACAACAAAGCATCAATTCAAATTGGAGGTTAACATGAGTAAAATATGCGAAGCGAAATATTTACGACTGGTGCGCATAAATTTAATTAGCATATATAATCATCTGCGATGAACAATATATTTACTGACAACGAATACGATTAATACTTTTACTTTAAGCGCTAGACTTTATATGACATCAGAACTATCCGTGTTTAATTATAACACATACATAAATGAAGTAGAATTATTAAATAAAACAATTAATATTAGATCGGACGAGTGGTTTAAAGTCTGTTCAAACATGATATCAACATTTTTAATGAGCGAGTAACACCCCTTCTAAATGTTTCCATTCTTGTCATTGAAAAATTTAACGAAAAGCAATGTGAGCAAATGTTCGTACTCATAGAAGCCGTACGCATTCTTATGGTCAATGTGTTAATGCCGGCATAAAGCGAGTATTAAGCTGTCGCTATCCGTCCAGACCTAGAAAATTATAAAAAAAAAGAACAAAATAAGATAGAGGTGACCCCTTCGCCAGAATGTCATCATAGTCATCACGTATGAAAGACGAAATCCTCTATCCATTATCCTCCTCGATCTCCTACTACCGACTGGAAATCATCAAAAGGCAATACCCAGACGCACTGCGAACATATTTCACACTTGGATGCCTCGAAAATCGGATTAAGGACATCTATATGGAAAAAGTAGCTGCTCGACATTGCGTTCCTCGCGTACTGTGGCGCGTTCCTTACTCTAATATGGCTATTCACACCGGTAATACAGTGAAGTTTCGGTTGCCTGTATTCAGGATCTTATTTCTCAGGTATTAAACAAACTTAATGGACGAAGTCGACGACAGATGATAACTTAGTTGTGCCACCAAATAGAGACTTTCCAATAACGATCAGGCAATCCAGTCCGAGTAGCCTATTTTTACTCTTTTCGGGGTTTATTTTTAGTCTTCTAGGTCCAATGCGATAACACTGTGAGACCGTAGGAGGATGGTTCCCTAGCTACTACTAGGACTAAAGAGATTTCTTGATAAATTTGTCAAAATCTGTGATTTTCATAGAGGAGTGATCATTTAGATCTCAGAAGTGGTAACTGTCTAGGGAGTGAATGGTGATGCGTGCCAAAGCAGACAAAGGAAGTCCGAAACAGATTTACCTTCTTTCTCCCTACAGCTCCTGAAGAAATCGTAATCGCTGCGCGTGTCTGACGATGGCAGAGTATACCGGAATTATGTTTGAGAGTTCCGAGAGTTCAGGTCCCTTGACCGCTTCCCAATGGGCTATATTGGTTAAGATGTCACCAAGTTGTACCGACAAGTAGTCCACTTGTGACTGTATTTTGTGTCGTTGCCTTTGTTTAGCATATGAAAAGCTTTTGAACTACCTATTCCTTGGGATCCGAGTCTGGCCAGTTCAAGACCAAGAACTTGTGAAGCTTAGCCATTCCGTTGAGAGATGAGCCGCAATCCCTAACCACCTACGATTGACACTGTTTATGTGTATCACAATATTCAATGAGGGCATTGGATTGTACCAACCAACGGCATGATGAAAAGACAGAAAGACTGGTGTATGCTGAAGTCCTCAGAGAAGACCCCTGCAACAACGCCGTAGGATGTGGACTTACTGAGAATGATTTCGCTGTTTTCATTCGTCCATTTCTGGATTCTGAGAAGACGATTTCAGTGGACTGATTATGCGAGGCTGTGATGCAAGATTTCGGTTTTAGAGGAACGTCGAAGTTCTCGGGAGTTATGACTTATCTCCGTTCATCCTTATCACAAAAGTATCATTAGCAGCTCTAAAGTATGTTCGTGCTCCCTATAATTCGATCTTATATGAGCCAGAGAAGACTTCTTAATGTCCCTAATTCGAAACAGTATCCACTACACTTGCGCTTAAACATCCAGCTCATAAACGTGAGTATGTTTATGGTGAAAAGTAGAGGTGAAAATCGGCACCCTTGAGGCACTCCATCCCATAAAAAAGGGTGCCGCATCCAAACATATCTCCTGCAGCTTATGTATAAAGATCGAGCGGATTTCAGAGGAAATCGCTGATACATAGAGACCGGCCCGTTGGGTTTCAAGAATTTCGGTCATGAAAGTGTTACAATAGTTCTAGAGTAGGAAAGATAAGCTACCTATCAGCCCATTGGGACTTGACATGCTAAATTTGTAAGCGCTAGTGTTAAGTAAGAACAACGTAGCAGGACGTATGAGTAGCCACTGTAAACGAACCTACAAACCCTTCGGGTCAACACATGGATTGTTCGGACTTTATAGGAGGATATAGGTGGTCCAGATATAAAGCAGATATTACCACAATCCGGAAAGTCCGGTGGGGTGGGCTGGGGACAAACAGAATGCAACAGAATGAAGCAAAAGCAATGCTAATTATGAGAATTTCCATTATAACCAGAGGCATATAGGCGACAAGTCTTGAGTTTTCGCCGTGTGACGGGCCCCTCATGACAATCCGTGCATGCTCTCTCAGATGTGCAAGACGACGACATCCAATAGCTTCTACGAGCCCCTGTTTCAAAATGTAAGAGCAGCAAGGGCCATCTTAACGCCAAGCTAAGAAGGTAGAGCATCTTTGGAAAGTATAGTTTGTACGAAACTACCTGCGATAACCCAATCAAGCTTCCAGACCATTTTCCGACCTTGAATATCCAAAGGACATTTGGAAGACACAAGGCCCTCCTCCATGATGTTGGATATCCGGAAATTTCAGCCCTCAAAAAGCCGCCTCTGATGTGCGATCATAAACAAGAAACCAAGAAGCATAGCGTACAACACAGAATGAAAGGACGCAAGCTCAAATCGTATATCTGCTATCCACACGGACAAGCAGAGGAGAAAAGCCAAACACGAACTTTTCCAAAGGATAAAGCACGAAGTCGAGCCTATGGTTTCTGAAATTTTACAAGAATATACGTAAAGCAACAATAGTGGAACTAAAGCCTGCGAGAATGAAGTAGAGTCAGTAGTAGTAGTAGTAGTATCAGTCAGTGCTGCTGGAAGAAGCCATGTTACATTTTACAATGAATGAGCTTCTAAATCGGGAAGAAATGATCTGGTAAAGAAATGTGGCATCAGCTCATCAATCAAATTTACTTGAAAGAACGCATGCCGAATGAATGTATTCTCAGCATTCTCCATCTAATTTTTAAAAAGGTGATCTCAAGCTTGATGAACACCACACATAAGGTCCTTGCTACCGTATTGTGGGAACGTCTAAAGCCCATCGTCAGCAACCTTATTAGACCCATCTCGGTGCAGTTTTAGATCTGGTACCTCCACCATCGACCACTATGTGGCAGATTCTAGAAAGGACGCAAGAATATCAATTCGATACCCATTACCACTTCACCGATGTCAAGGTATCAAGTTTGCTGTTGAGACAAAAGCAGCAAAAATATAGCGATCAATGAAAGCAAGACAAGAAAACGCAGGCAGAACCTCCTCATGATCTGCGTTGACGGAGTATAAAACGTAGAACGCAGCGATTAAGGAACTTCAATTCACCTCCAGTGAGACAACGCAGTAAAGAAAGAGCTTATATAAAAGTGGCGCACACAGTGAAAAGCGGCTTCAACTAATGTAGCTAGCGGTCGAGATGATTGGAGAAGCTTGTTGGTTGAAACCCATCGACCCAGCTCTAGAAACTCCCATCCAAAGTAAATAAAATTAAGTAATTGTACACAAATCCATACTTGAAGTGACGGAAGAAAGTCTGCACCAATGAAAACGACGCCATCTTATGCAGTTCTCAATTTTAAAACGCAATTCCAACCCCTCTCTATTTCCTGAGAGGGAGGCACTACGAGTGCCCTGAAATACACTTCCCACAAATATCTGCGTCGCAATAATCTTCAATTTCTGAAGAGTTGTCCAAATATCAAATATGTACGAGTACTTATCTGACGTTTCGACTAGAAAGACTTTAAAATATAACAACTTCAGCTTGACATTTAATCAATTTGTTTTCAATTTCGATTTACATTTATAAAAAAAAAAAAAAAAAAAAACTACAACGCTTATCAAAACCCATTCTCCCCGAGTTTACGGTTGCCTGTTCTAATTATAAATTTGTATTTGGTAAAAAGTGGGAAAGATTAGTAGACTCAAGGTCAGTGAGCGTCCGTCATTTTCCTACTCAAGTTTCATTTTGACATCCCTGCCATAAAAAATCACCGAAGCGCCGTTAAAACAAAAATAATGGCGCTTTGTTTACATTAGATAGACGGGGGTGTTTGCCGGATTTTATTTATGAAAACAAAATCACGTTCAAATTGCGGTAGGACAGGTTTTTTTCTATAAAAAAAAAAAAAAAATTAAAAATAGAATAAAATAATAATAATAATACATATGTAATTGAAGGATACAATGTTACTTAAAAGAGACACCATGTAATCGTCATCCTCTAGATACTCAGCCCATGCGGTATAATCCGAGTGATCCCTAGGCGAACAGAAGGAAACATACCAAAGAAAAAAAAAAAACGCATGTGTAGGTGGTATTCCCAGTTTCACTACCCTTAGCTACAATCCCTTGACAAAAGCAAAGCTAGTTCCAGTAACTGCGTCATTTCTCACTCCAGCCAAATTTATCTACTTCGCCCGGTTGGTATCAAACAAAAATCTACTACGAACACCCTAAAGGACGACGCTGCGTACCGTCCTTTTTTCAATTCATAGTGAATACCAAGCAACCCAAACCTACGGGAGTAACAAACCCAACGACGACGTAATATATGTAAAAGCTCACGCTCTCGTGGCCATATCGTTTTGCATCTAAAACACCTTTTTGGCGGCGGCGTCAACATTTTTATGTACAACTCGGTGTACGAGTAGATTAGCGTTGTCGCGAAGAGAGATAGAATTGCAAAAACAACTGCGCATTTACAATTCAATGGAATTCGTTGGCCAAAAAAAGAGAAAAAAAAAACATAAATCAAAATAAAATACAGAAAACAAGAAGAACATTTGACACAAGAGACTGGAACAAGGCAAAAAAAAAAAAATAAATAAATATAAAATGAAAGGAAAAATGCCGGGGGGGTGTAATATGTCACAACTAACACGAAGAACAATTCGCGTGATATCAGAGCTGTCATAGTGTAAACTCTGCTCGTACTCGTACTCTTGCTAGAAGTTAGAAGTGGGCCTTATTTGTCAAAATACTCACGTTCTTTGCAGCAAATTTATATTCTATGCTTTGTATTCTATGTTTTATTTTATCTTTTATTCTCTGTATCCTTGAGGTTTAATTTTTTTTTATAAACTATTCTGATCAGAAAATATGTAATCCACGATTTGACGTAAATGACGGTGCTTTAGTCACTATTTGAACACCAGAAAATCGAAAGCGATATTGAGGGACCAAAAAAAAAAAATCAAAATGATCTTAACCACTATCTTATCTTGCACTTGAAAAACCTGTCTTTCTATTTTTTTTTTTCCTCTTGTTAACTGATTTATTTTTTTTGGTTAAGAGACAATCTTCTAATAGACCAATAGATCGACCGACAGACAACAGAACACCGAAGGTGTCAGAGGGAAAATAATGACAGACTTTAGTTCATTCGATTAAATTTTGAAAAGAAAGTAAATTTTATCGATTTTCATTGAAGAGCTGATATTCATTTTCATTAGAAAAAAAAAAAAATAGTAACATTTATAAGATATTTGAAAAATTTAAGAACAATCTCAGCCGACACGTGAAATTTGAAAGAAACAGATCCAACATCATCTAAACGAACCGGCGGATGAAACTGAACTGAAGAAGTAAAGTATCATCGCACCAATTTACTATACACACAATTCTGGTCGCGTTTGAGTTAACTTATTACCTAGCGGTACGTGTGTGTTGGTCAATGTTCAAGCGGAAGAAGAAAAATTCAAAAGAAAATAAGATAAACGAGAGGAGGGACCCCATGGTGTGTAATCGTTACCCTAACCTATACTCGCACATGGCAAATTATTACTACATACTGTTTTTTTTCTTTTTTTTCTTTTGCTTTTTAATTATTTTTTGCACTTCAGTTTGGTTTTGTTTTTGGTGTATTTTTTCTCTACACTATTCGTGAAAGGTGTGTGAAAAGATAAGAGCAAAAATGGAAGAAAAATTGCTGGGCAATGTGGCAAAGTATGGGGACGGAATTGAGAGGCCGCTGAACAAAACAGGGAGGAAGAGAATTTGTAAAAACTTCATCAAAAAATATGGAATTGTGAATTTTTTAATACTCGTAGACCGTAAAATAGACGCATTCTTTCGGTTTATAAGGTACGAGATACGAGCACAATTCTGCATGAATACAACTCAAAAATGTTCGGAGAGAGTGTTGCCATTTAAAAGGAATTCCCACAATTTTTATTGACAGTACTCGTATAACCTTGAATGCTGAATCACCATAAATCCTTTTTTTTCCTTAATTTTCTTGGCATTTGCAATTTGTCCCTCATTACACGCACCAAGTGCTTGAGACAGGGTTTTAATGCTTTGATTTAAAAGAGAGCATTTAGACAAGTCTTCGAAGTAAAAAACTTTAAAATAGGATCTGGAAAGATGTTAAATCAAACGGAGATCCAAAACGTTAAAAAAATGCGCCAAGAGGGATATTCTACCAACAAAATGGGAGAACTTTTATTTCAAACTATTTAAAGGATCCAGAAAACTACGGGAAAAGATTCGTACCTTTTTTTTATATATATAATTTGCACGCGCTCAAGGGATTTAAATACCCTTAAAATGTTTGCACACAGCGCGGGCGAAGGAAAGTCAGGTAGAATAGAAATTGTGGTACCGGTGAACGTTGGTTTTGAATGTTTGAAGGTTATAATGGCTAGGAAATAAGGAGCTAGGCAGAGCATTCCATAAGCCAGTTGTACGGCTTAATAACGACTGACGATATTTTAGAGTACGTCTGAAAGTGGGCTTGAGGGTATACTGATGAGCATTCATAGCGAGACGGGTATTACGGTTAAAGATTTGATGGGGCGGAATGCTACGGGCGATTTCTATGGAGCACGGGTGGTGGAAATAGTAATAAAACAGAGTGAAACACAAGACATTACGTCGGTGCTCGAGGGTGTCAATTGACTGACTGTTATATTGTACGTATCACCTATGATTTTTATCGGACGGTTTTGGATCCTATCTAGCAGGTGCAGCGATAATTTAGGAGCACCTGACCAGATGTGGGAATTTTACTCCAATTTTGGGCAGATGAATGCCTTATATATTGTGGCCAGATCAGAGGGGGTGAAATATTTTTTACATCGTTTGAGGAAACCTAGACATTTCAGCATTCTTGACGACATCAAATATGTGGTCATTCTAACGTAAGTTTTCATTTACAAACATATCGAGAATGGAAAATTTATCGGTTTCGACGAGGCAAGTGCCATTCATGGATAGTGGCTGGGTGTTCAAATTTCGCTTTAATGACAGCGGAGAGCATTGTGTTTTGGAAGCATTAAATTCTACTTTGTTAGTGTTTCGCTGTTAATATCAGAATTTAATGAGCTTAACATACGCTGCCGTTCCCGTTCTGCAGCCGAAGAGCAGGGACGTGAGTCCGGGAACGAATATGAAAAGCAGAGAGTACTCACGTCAGCAAAGGAATATATTGGATTAGAAGTTAGATAAGATAAGAAGAGATCATTAATGAAAATTAAAAAGAGTGTTGGAGAAAGAACGGAGCCCTGGGGCACACCAGGATTATTTTTGTGAATTTCGGACTTGAAACCATCCAAGACAACTTGAATTGAACATTCCGAAAGGTAATTTCTAATCCATTGAAGAAGAGAGTTGTCGATCCCAAAAGCACACATTTTCGACAAACGAGCCTGATGCCAAACTCTGTCAAGTGCCTTAGAAATATCAAGTGCAATTATCTTGCTTTCGCCAGATTGATGTACGCTTTGGTTTCACTTTTCGGTGAGACATGCCATCAAATCACCAGTAGACCTGTTACTGCGAAAACCATATTGCCGGTCATTGAGAAGTTTTGTGTTTCGAGATATTTCATGAGCTGACGGTTTATCAGCGTTTCCATGACCTTGGAGAGAAGGGACGTAAGTGCAATGGGTCTGTAGGAGGAGAGAGAAGAAGATTCGCCTTCTTTAAGGACGGGCTGGACAAATGCTGTTTTCCATCTGCTCGAAAAGAGTCCTAAAGAGTAGGATTGATGAAAAAGCTTACGCAGTGGTTTTGCCAGCGTGGAAGAAGACCTCTTCAGAAGAAGGGGAGATATACCATTTGGACTAGCGGATTTATGTATACATATATGTTGAGATCTTTAAGTACTCTTGCTACTACACGAGTGCGAAAGTGGATTTGTCCCATTGAAGATTTGAGGCACTCAAGTGTAGGCGGAGATAAAGAACAATCTGGGAGTGTTTAGCCTGCCGCAAAGTGCGCAGCAAGCAGATTGGCCTTATCCAAAGAGCTGACAGCTGGAATGTCATTGTAAGTGAGCGTTGGGATGGAGGATGAGGCAGAATTTCTAATATTTTTGACGAACGACCAAAAATGTTTACTACCTATGGGACATTGTAGTATTTTTTGCCTCAGTTTTTGGTCGTATTGGAATTTTACACGTTAAAGAAAGACGTTGCAGTCATTCCTTGCTTGTTTAAACTTTTTTCAGTTTTCCCCCGTTGTGTCTGTGATCATATCAGCAGCTGCATCTACGTCGTTATCGAGGAAACATAACCACCAGTTAAAATCCCTAAAGAAGTTGTTAAGCCCGCTCCAATTGGCTTTCTCGTATTGCCATACGGTTCTTTTAGGGAACATCTCTCAAACTGTATGGTGGGTCTACGAGAGATTAGCTGATATGACACAATGGTCCGAAAAGCCTAGAGGGGATAGCACATTGACCTTGTATTTATCAGGGTGAGAGGTTAAAAACAAGGCCAAGGTGTTGGCGATATGACTATCAACGTCTGGAATTCGTGTGGGCTTATTTACACGTTGGGTTAAGTTATTTTCCGCAGCGAAGATCTCAACACACCGTCCTTCGGGTGTTGTCTGTCCAGAATGTCGAAGCCATCCAGAATTCTGTATATTGAATACAGGGATACAATTCTTTGAATGGAGTCAGACAGCGCATCAAACTCGTGAGAGGTCGAGTTGTTGTCCAGTTTGGGGCTTCTGCAAATAAAACAGTAGTGGATAATTTTCTTACGAAGATGGAATTTTAACCACATGAAATTGAATCCCGGATTGGAACAGGGACTACATTGTGGTGGAGTTTGGTAAGCTACTCGTACATCACTACGCACGTAAATGGGGAGACCGCGGTGAGAGAAGAATAATGGCACTAGTTCGTAGCCAGATAGCTTCAGATCAGAGTGATCTGAGAGGTGTGGGCGGGGATCTACCTGTGTTTCGCTAAGTGCCAAAATAGCTGGTCGCAGAAAAGTGATTACTTTTTAGCCCGCGTATATTCGCAATGTCCACTCTAAATTCCCGAGCCATTATAAAGAAAGACAAACACAAAAAACACAAACACCGACTTCGCAGACGCGAAGTACAAATTCAGAGTTGGTTTACCGAATCAAATTGCTGTAGGTGTTATGCCCTTACAACAATAGGAAACAGCACACCAACAAAATTCATACCTACAGCCCGCTATCCATCGGTTGTTACATACACTCAGTCACTGCACGCGCTGTATGACAATGTAATACAGCAACGGCAGTGACCTAGTGCAAGCAACAGTTTGACCAGGGGCAGGAAGACTGCGATGCCCGCACGGTGGATGTGGATTTCGGTTTCACTGCACTCTCGAGTTGTTGTTGGTTTTTTTTTTTTTTAGACGAAAATATAGCTTGACACCAGCAGATCGACGATCCCTAAGAAGAGAAGCGTCAAATTCTACAGCAACAACAAGGGAAATATCGCGGTATCAGCAGGGATTTCGAATGTGGACAGAAAAATAAAGACTTGCAAGCATGTGTTAGCAGAAGGGTTTAAAAAGAAAACCAGCTTTACTACAACGTCATCGAAACGCCCGTTTGACAGAAACCATTTAAGACCGAATAAGCGTTGGGAAACTGTCATCTTCACTGATGAGAAACCATTTTGCCTTGATGGACCTGACGGATTTCGTCATTATTTTTATGACTTGAGAAAGGACGACCGGAAGTGGAATCATGATTTTGGCAGGAATATCATACCAAAATAAGACTAATACCCACTTCTTAAATGGCAGGATGAAAAGATCATAGACGAAGAGATCGTGCACCATAGCCAAGAAAAATTCGGCGAAAATTTCATCCTGCAACAAGATAATGCAGCAATTCACACAGCTCGGAAGGTGAAAGAGTACTTCGAGCATAACAACGTTTGTGTTCTTGACTAGTCAGCATTGTCTCTAGACTTCAACATAATTGAGAATGTATAGGGATATCTCTTCAGAGCTGTCTACCAAGGTGGACGACAATTCGATAACGTAGCAGACCTTAAGACGCCATCGAAACTGAATGGGAAAAAATCTCCCACGAAAATTAATTAAAAAACTGTTTAAATCTCTTCCATCAAGAATTGTAGAGGTTGTAAGTAATGAGGGGCGAAGTACTCATTACGAAAAAAAAAAAAACTATTCCGATAAAACTCCAATTTTGTTTTTTTCTGAAAAAAATCCAATAATCTCTCAACCACACGTCGCGGGCAATTAGCGACAAATTGCAAATATTTTCAGCACATACAGAACAACATTTTTGAGAAACGCCGAAAGCAGTTATCGAGGAGTGCAGATATTTGGCTGGAACACTAGTCGTACAGCTGCCAAGGGCTCATAAGTTTTTCCACAGATCTTCCTAATTTCCAGTTCAGATACCTGAGAGCAGCGTTACAAGAGCCAAGAAGACCGATGGAGAAAACACACTAAACTGACCGTTGGCAGCTGCCTTGAATATAAAGACAATATGCAACAGATAGTAATGCTAGTTTTTCCAATTGTTTTGTTTCAGCAGCTCTCAAAGTTACCAATGACATCCAGCTGTCAAAATATTCAGTGAAGTTTGCCATTTCATCATGCATCGTTTAACGCTTGCCAAATGTGCGGAAATTATTAAAAAAATATCAAAATTCCGGCTCAGTTGCAAATACGCAACGTGAATTTCGTCGTGAGGTCGGTCGTCATTATGGCTTCAGTGTGCAGGCAATTCATCGTACCGTGGAGATGGAGATGGAGCTCGGTGCGAAATGAAGAAATTATAGCCGCCGTAGCGGCCAGTATTGAAGAAGACCAAGTAATGTCGATTTGGCGCTCATCAGAGTCAACCCGGGTTATTTTACGGTTGGATTTGGGCCTACATCCGTATAAGATTATGCTGACGCAAAAATTGAAGCCGGACGACCATAGACAACGCCGTTAGTTCGCCAATTGGGTGTTGAAAATATTCGCCGGGGAAACGGATTTAGGCCAAAAAATCATCTTCTCGGACGAGGCCCATTTTTGGCTCAGCGGAGCGAACACAACCTACAAGTGTTCGTCCAAGCATCAATGCATCCACAAAGATTGACTGCTTGGTCATCGGACTTTATTTCTTTCGAAATGAGGAAGTAGACACCGTTACCATCAATGGTCTCAGGTATAGAGCGATGTTAACCGACTTTCTGTGGTCAGAGCTCGACAACATCGATATATCCGAACTGTGGTTCCAACAAGACGACGCTGCATGTTATCTAAGCTGCGCAATGCTCAAATTTGTGAATTTGGCAACTGGGTCATCTCACGGCGAGCATTCATCAATTGGCCGCTGCAATCATGCGATTTGACACCACTAGATTATTTTCTCTGGGGCTACGACAAGTCTACGTTAACAAGCCCACCACTTTGGACGAGCTCGAGGCCAACATTCGACACGCTATTGCCGGAATAACGCCGCACATATTGGACCGCGTCTTCAAAAATTTGACCGACTGCTTGAAGAATAATGGCATGGAACGTAGATTCAAAATAATGCCAGCATCAATTCTATACAGACACCGTTGTTGCTTTATTCAAATTGTTTCCCCATCATTCTTATCTGGTCACCCTTTATGATGTTTATAGTTACAAGTTTAAAGTGACAAATTTTAGCATTAGCTGAGTCCAACTAGAGAACTCATTCTCTTGAAGAGTACATCATCAATGTTAAAGGAATTCACTTACAGCATATTCCTGGTGAATCGATTATATTACAATTATATTACAAGTTTCTAGACAGATGATTCAACTGCATCTTCTGCATATTTCTAAGAGTTAGGATGGGTTGGACAGTAGAATTGTCGGATCGTTTTAAAGAAGTCAAAAAGCACTAGGTGCCGCATTTTTTCCTGTGAATTTAAGAATCATATCAGATCATATCAGGAAAAGATTCTAATCCTGGGTTATGTGAATCGAAAAATAGTTGATCTAGTGCTCGTTGTTCCTCACCATTGTAAGGAAGTTAGTTCATCGTAGATCCCCAGGGCCTTTTCCAATCGAGCTTCCCTTAACCTCTCGCGGAGTCCGATGCCGCCAGTATCTGGTGTGCTGTGTTTCAACCCGCCCTAATAAAGATAAGGTCGATGACGAATGCAGACAGGCAAATCAAGAAAGATTTACAAAACGGCCCTTGAGAAAAAAGTATGAGAGGGGCTCACGAGCTCTACGAGCAGAAAAGAAGCGAAGAACATAGGAAAGAGCACGAGAAACGCTCGATCGAGGCCTTAGAACGATGCCACCGGAAGAATGAAGCTTTGAAGTTTTACCACAACATAAAACAAGCTTGCCAAAGCTGTAAAGTCCGAACAGAAATATGTAACGAATTAGAGGCAAACCTTATAGTAGAACTACAGTCGATGCCGAGAAATCTGGAAAGATTCTGTTAAACGGTGACGATCAACAACATCCCACCGTCTGACAGAATGAACCATTCACCCTAGACGAAAACGGACACCATTTCTTTCCATCTGGCCAATATAAAGTCTGCACAGTCATTTCCAGCTTAAGGCCAATAAAGCTGCTGGACCCGATGGCTTAACTGTCGAGCTATTTAAAGCAGCAGCATGCGTTGTCATGTGATTTTTCAACATCGATCTTTAACGAATTGTGCGAGCAAGGCAACTTATACTTGCGTATGCAGACGACATTGATATAATGGGAAGAACAGAGTGAGCTACCAATGGAATATGCGCGATTATTGCTTTAGAAGCGGCAAAGGTAAATTTAGCGGGCAATGGAAGAAAAAGCAAACATATATTGTTAACAAAGACGAACACACAACCCGGCGCCTAGGACAAAGCGTCATGTTAGGCAGCTACAACTTTGAAGCAGTATGGGACTTTATCTACGGCCCCGCTATCAACTCTTACAACGACACTAGCGCGGAATCATGCGAAAAATCACTCTTTCTAATCGCTGCATTTTTGGGCCTAGAGGACAATTTAGATACCAAGAACTCTCTCTCGAGCAACGAAAAAGACATTATACAAAAAACTGATCACCCGAGCCCTACTTTGAGGCGCAGAACCTTAGACACTGATGAAAGCGGATGAAAATGCTCTCAGGGGCTTCGAGGTATTTTCGGTCCCGTTTGCATCAATGGAGAATGAAGGAGACGTTTCAACAGCGAACTGAACGCGCTGAACAGCGATGACGTCCTGGTTAGAAAAGCTCGAATAACACGGCTTAGATGGTCACCTGGAGCACATGTATATCAGCGTTTCAGCCAGTTTTCGATTCCAACCTAAAGGGACAACCTAGTAGAGGACGACCTCATTCTAGGTGGGGCCCACAAGTGGAAGAGCCCTCAAGTAGCTTCGTATGCGCAACTCGTGGCAGCTGGCGAAAGAGTAAGCAGCTATCGAGTCCCGGACGAGCACAGAAAAAGCGGATTAAAGTTTCCCTTTCAGTAAGAATTGATTGAGCTATGTGATATTTTAATATGAAGTTGTAAAAGTAGAAAATGTCTGGGCGTAGATTTTAGAACTTTTGACAGAGTAAAATAGAAAGTTAACCAGCATGCAATATAACAGTGTAAACAACTCGTTCTTTCCCGATATCACACATTAATCGCAATCAACATTCTCAACCAAACTATTGCTCGCTGGCATTACTTTAAGTCACGAAACTATAGTCGATCTCTGTAGTATATGCAACTTTTCTTAGAAGGAACGACAACGAGGAAATATGTAAAGCTCCTTTGAATGTTACATAATTTTCTTTTTACGATTTTCATCTTCTAATAGGTAGTTTTAAAACGCCTGATCATTCTGCCAGGCCTTTCCGTCACTCTCTTCATCGCACTAGTCCAATCTACCAAATGAGTAATAGAAAAAACTGCTGAAATCGAAATCAAAAAATTTAGCAATTCCTAGGTCAGCGTCTGAATTGGAGGCTTTTTTTAAAGGAATACTGGAGTCTTCGAATCCTTATCTGACTAGAAGATGAGTTTAAACAGGATTAGAAAACGACAATACATTAAAGCCAAAATATTATAAAGGAATCTGTAGATGTCTGCTTGGTATGTTACTCTCCAATTCTGAAAGTTTAGAAAACACTTCGTTGCCTTTCTAAATTACTTAGTCAACAATGATACAGCCTTGAACCGCGAGGAGTGACCCGTAGCAACAAAGTCCGGACAACAGGCCGGACCTATAAAGAACGCTGAGTAAGCTTCAGCGACAAATCTTTTTGGTTTAACTTGACATGCGAAATCGTCTTCGAAAACCAAGGGTCCAGGCCTGTACTCGGCATCTCGACTCAGTTCACGTTCCACGCGTTTCATAGGCAATAACCATGGCTATGGCCCTCATGGCACTGGCCCTCAATCAATGCTTTTTAAAAGATGAGCAGGTGTCTGTTAAATGTTCTTTTCAACAATTAAAATAAAAAGGAAGCCGTCCTCAATCATTCGATTTGGTCTTGCCCAGTTATTTGCCTCCGCAGTCTCGTTTGCGAATAGATTCCGGTTACGTTTATTCGAGGGGAAAGCCAATGTATCCAAATACGCGTGACTTTGATCGATTTCGCTGGTCTGAGCTTAGCTATCCCAAAATCCGTGTAATAAAGGAGAGGTGTCTTTCTTTCAGTTAGAGATGTAAACACTCCTGTAGACAGGAATCCCTTAGGAATAAAAAGAATATCTGCAGACTTTCTCTGAAATAGAACACAGTTCTTAGAGTTCTTCAACTTTCAGTTTGTCGGTCCTTCAATACTGCTCATCGTTATTTTCCTTTCTTCTTGGAAGGAAATAGTATAGGACAAGGATACTTTCGTCACTTAGCTCAAGAAACCTTACTCATTACTTTACATAAGCTGCAAGTGGTACCCATTATCATAAACCACAGTGGGATTAGTTCGGCATGGATGCAAAAACCTTGCATAGCCCTTAAAATCGATGACCAGATAATAAGAATGGGTAGGTAGTGATGATATGCTGTTTCTTCTATGGTCCGCAGTAAGAGTTACCTAATTCGTTGGTACACCTGCAATGATCAAATTATCGGTGATTTGGGATCACATAGTCTTAAAGGGAAATGCAGCTACACGATCTTGAAAGCGAAATAACAGCTCAATTGCTCTTACCTATAAGTTTAGATCGATCACCATAATGGCAAATGAACATGTTAAGATCAATGTGGTCCATATTTCCAGATGGTCTGATAACGACCATGATCATTTATAATAACATCTTTTAAATGATGCACCCAGTGTGAAAAGTTTGACATACGCTACATCGGATAGCCCACAATTTCATCTAGTAACACTCCACACTTGATAAACACTACAAGTGGCATCACTGTTCCATTCCAACGTACGACAAAACGCACATTCCACAATATCTCACACATTCAACCAAGTCACGTCAAACTCTCCATCAAACTCGCATTCAAACACATACGTAATCATCGCATTTCGCATTCTCTGCGACTTCGTAGCAGCATGCCGTAACCGTACACACCCATTCCTGTTACTGGGAGAGCGAGAGCCAGAGCGAGAGCGAATCAATTTCGCTTTCGTTTCATTGAAAAGCTTTTCCCCACTCAACCACATCGAACGAAAATGAGAAAGAAACGAGCCAGGCTATGATAAATGCGAAAATGTGTGCAAAAAGACCTCGTAAAAACCACTGAGCTACGTTACTTCGGTGCATTTACTGCTCAATTTGACTTGAATGACAGTTATACCGTCAATTACGCCACACCACGGCTGCAGTACACTCGTGCAATTGTTGCATGAGAATGCATTTTCTGCTCCAAAATAAGCGAATCTGTGACAGACGTCACGTAGCCAAGCATCACTGAAAATATATCTATCTCTTTTATTTTTCTATTTGACCACAATAGAGTGAGTGGGTGAGTAGCGCGACAACTATCTAGAGTGAGTGGGTGGCTCTCAGTGGCATTGACTCCAACAAACCTATTTGGGACGAACTTTGCTTTTCTTCTTTGGCGAAACTAGTTCACGCTAATCTCTTCAAATTGTCAGAACAAACAGAATTAGAATAAAAACTTAACAACAAGCGGCAGTTGCAAACGAGTTTACGTAATTCCAAAGCCACAAAGGTTGCTGTACTTCCCTCCATAACCCTCATTTGACCTTGAATGCTGGGACACACAAAGCAAAAATCAGCAACAAACACAGTCTCACACATCCTGCAAAGGATGTGAATAGAACTTTCCCTTTTCTTTTGCTACCAACATCCACACTATAAGCACAAGGAACGGATGAAAAACATCCACAAAAAAAAAAAAACCAGCGAGGAACAGAAGGCAAACGGATGGCAAAAACGTTGCCAAAGCGCACAATGCGCATGCACATTTCATGCAGCCAAGGCGCAAACATAAGCCCACTCTGGCAACTGCCGCAAGGAGGTACATATGTATGTACGTACATAAAGAAACCAAACCAAGTTGACATGCGGCAGCAGGAGAAGAGGAACCAAAACAAAAAAAACTATAAAAACGCACGGAAATTTGTTTCCGAGTGCATCCGGACCAGGGGTGGCATTCTTGTTTACATTCCAACAAATCTAGGGCGCAACGTTGTTTCTGTTATGTCAGCCAGCAGAGGGTTATGGGATTATTTCAAGTGCTTTCGGAAGGGAGTGAAGGAAAATAAAAGTGAAACCCAAATGCCGCGCGGAAGTGTTAAAAGCTAAAAATAGACGAGAATTTCAAAAAAAACAAAAAAAAAAAAAAACAACGGGGGCCAAGTCAGACGAATGGACAGAGCTAATGGAATTGCCTTGAAAGTTACACCTCTACGCTGTTACAGATGACGTCAATATGTTCACAAAGAAACCGGCGAGCAATAACTTCGGAAAGCAACTGGCAGGAATGAGCAATTATGAGTGATGTCATGTAAGGATCGAGTAAGGACGTACATATGAGGTAATTTAATTTGTTGCTTCTCTTGATTGAAGTTGAAATGGAAGTTTTGAAACTTTTTAGCAAACATCGATGTCGTTTAAGGCGGAAAATTAGAGCAGTTTCCACAGAGCAATTGGCTTAACGACTTGGAAAACTGAATCTTAGATTGAAAGGGATGGCCGAAGGATGACTGTGAAGACAACTTACTCCATTTAGTTGGATAGATGTTCATTACTCAAGCAAATCATTGGTAATGACATTTGCATTTTAATTGCATCATTTTATGGACTTAAATTAGTAACAGGTCAGCGGTAAATACTGTCAAATGGCATTTTAGGAAGGATGGCGTCATGAAACAACAGAAAAGGGAGCTCGGCAAGCACGCCGCACAGGAGATTGGGAGCCAATCATAAAAGAAAACAACTTCAGTCTATGAAGCAAAAGCATTGCAAGAGTTTTCCTGAATCTAGAAAACATGATAACGTGTCTCTCAAGTAGCCTCAACCCAGAGTCGACACTTTCGGCAGTTCAATGCTAGAGCCCAACAGGTTTTGAAATAGACGAAAAATGGACGTCACACGTTCCTAGCTTGCGATAGTGTTTGAAAGATGGAAGAGATATTCCAGAATTTCTCTACGTACCGTGTTGGAGGACCATCAAATTAGTTGGACGTATAATGTTGTAAGCAATTCGAAATATCGATCTCTTTTGTCGAAGTCAAAGTTTTATGGTTCACAAATCTGTCACCTTTTCTCCCCGAAACCCCTTAAACAACAGGTTAACAGGTGCCTTATGACGTGGAAGAGACGATAGTAGGATTGGCTCTGGGAGCTCAATAATGGTATGAATGCCCTAGCTGAGTATTCCGCAAGTTTTACAACTTTGTGGATTTTCATTCTTCTTTCGAAAAAGGTGGGACACTTGTTGACACAACAGGTGACGGAAAAATTTAATCTCATCCTCGTTCCCACCTTTGGCGCTTTCCACATGATATCAGGGACGACATGAGTGTCCTAACGACTTAGCTTTTTTGAAGAGTGTGATACCCTTTTGCTTTATGGTAGGCAAAGGATTCTAATTTACTAGCATTGAACCGAGCGTGTTTTTTTTTACAGGGTCTATGAATTATGGAGCAGCGACCATTTTCTCGTCAATTTATCAGAGATCAGAATTGCCTGGGATAAACATTACACTTATTGGCAATCTACAGGTTCTGTTAATCCTTCATCAGATTACCGTAGGGTCCAGAGCTTCAAGAGCTGCCTTGCTATCCATTTGGATGGTATTAAACGTCTCGGTGAAAATTACTTCAGTTACTTTGATTTGGGACACTGTGTCCACACTAAATTTACGGGGGTCAATTTCTAGGATTTCGCTGATATTGACTCAAAAAAAGAGGATAAGGATGGCGATTTGTGTATTCATCCATTCCTATCAGTGACAATAGCAATAGGGAGTCTTCTGTCAAAAAGCAACATTGGAATCATTTGATCACTTTTTAACAAGTTCAATGGACTTTTCCGAGGAAAGAGTATTAACGCAGTTGACCTTCGAAAACCATTTCGCAGTATGAAAGCCAATTTCGCCATGCTGACCATGGTCTTCCAAGTCGTCCTGATTAATCCCAGAATTCCGATACAGGATTTTTGTCGGTGAGGTTTAAGAACTAATAGGGTTTCTCTAGGGCGTCTTACCAGAAAAGCGAACCGTTTGTCCGGGTGGGTCTTATAACCCCACTTAGTGCTGACAACTTTTTGCAAGATTATGAGGCTTGCGATTTCAATAACTTTGTGTCCCCCCTCGTTCATTGTGGAATCTAAAACCACAACTACGAGTCGTGTTGATCTAGATAGTCTACGCTCAGTTCCCCCAATCTGTGAGGGCTTAAAGCTAGAGACTAGTCTTCTGATAGTGGAGACAACAACTTTTTTCTTCTGATGATTCACATTTTGCCCTCCAACTAGTACGAGTACGCGGTTAAGAATTTCACTTGGAATGAGGGAAAGTCGCTCAAAAGTGAGTGGCCATATCGAGGGCGCAGTCCGTCGTGTTAAACCATTGTCCTTCAATATTAACAAAATACTCGTATTTATAGCGAGGAACCACATGAGCAATTAGTGATCCTCGTTCTGCGGAGTTCTGTGCAAGATTTCTGCAACCCTTAAAAGATTCACTGTCAATCATTTGGGATGGTTCATTGATCTCAAATTACTGCTTTTGTCTCAGAACTCGGTGTTTTGCATTATTTTCGCTAGAATCTTTTTGGTTACGATTTATTTATTTTTTATTCTATGTTATTCCCCCTATGCGGTTGTTGTAGCGGTAATCCCCATAAAGTTGCTTAAAACTTTGGGGGATCTCATAGAAATAGATCAGGATTGAATGGGACATAAAAGGCATCAGGCTCTTTTGTCGAAAATGCGTGCTTTCGGGATCGATGACTCTCTTCTTCAATGGATTAGAAATTACCTTTCGGAACGTTCAATTCAAGTTGTCTTGGATGGTTTCAAGTCTGATATTCACAAAATAAATATGCTGGTGTGCCCCAGGGCTCCGTTCTGTCTCCGACACTCTGTTTTTCATATTCCTTTCCGGACTCACGTCCTTGCTCTGTAGAACGGGAACGCCAGCGTATGTTAAGCTCAGTATTAACAGCATAACCAATTGGGGAACTATCAACAGAGTCGAGATTAATGCTTGCAAAACTTAATGCTGTCTGCTGTCATTAAAGCGAAATCTAAATACCCAGCCATTATCCATGAATGGCACTTGCATCGCTGCAACCGAAAAACTTTCCATTCTCGGTATGTTTGTCACTTACGTTGGAATGACCACATATTCGAAGTCGCCGAAATCTTTGCGAAATGTCTAGGTGTCCTCAAGCGATGTAGAAATATTTCACCCCCTCTGATCTGACCTGAATCTGATCAGGTGCTAGTAAGAGCTCTTTGCACTTGCTAGATAGGATCCAAAACCGTGCGATGAAACTGGTAGGTATGACAATATTACACAGTCGTTCAACACCCTCGAACACAGACATAATGTCTCCTGTCTCACCTTATTTTATCGCCATTTTCACCACCCCTTCTAACTTTTAACCGTAACACCCGTTGATAAGCTATAAATGCTCATCAGTATACCCTCAAGCCCACTTTCGGACGTACCCTGAAATATCGTGATTCGTTCCTAAGCCGTACAACTTGGTTGTGGAATACCCTGCCTAGCTCTTTATTTCGTAGTCATTATAACATTCAGACATTTAAAACCAACGTACGTCGGTATCTATCATTCTTTCCTTCCTAAATTTCCTTCGCCCGCGCTGGGTACAAACATGTTAAGGGTACCTTAGCCCCTTAAGCGCGTGCTAGTTTATATAAAAAAAAAAAAAACATAAAAGGTATACTGGTAAAAACGATAAAAGCGACTCACCGTGAGCTAAAACTAGGAGACATATGTTTTTATGAAACCGACCCATTGAATGATTAACAGTTACTTCTAAACTCCACTGATCTAAACAAGATTTTTATTTTTTTTTTTGAAGGATCTGAGCCGCCAATTGCGTGGGCACAGCGACCTTAAATATCTTTTGAACCACAAAAAATACGACGGTGCTCTAAGGTACTCCAAATGATGTTATTCCAATGTTTTTCCATCTCCTCTTCATGGAAATCTTTCACAAGAATATGGCAGCTGAAGTTGTTCAATTCAAAGACTCCTAGAATGCATCCTGCAATCTCAGTGGCTACTCTACGTTGCTTAATAACCTCTGGTTCATTACAAAAGACAGAAATTCTGCATACGCTTTTTTTGAAGCATTAATTAGGGGCAGCTCTTTTAACCATGTAAGGTAAGAGGGTCACAATGATTGCATACAGATGGCTCATACACACAAAGAATGGTCAGTCTGCGATAAGCTGAACATCAACATCCTTATTCATTCTCGGGGCTCCCGGATTAGTGCGGCTTGTTTTAAGCAGACATACCGGCAACTAACATCTAATTCACCCGACACGGCAGTCAAAGTCCATTTACCCAAGCTCAAATCTTTGCTGCGTTTTGAGTTTTGGCTGAATGACTACGTGGACTTTTTGACTACTCTCGCAAAGCTTGTAAATGACTGCAGTTACTCGGTAACAAAAAAGAAGTCAAATAAAGAACTTAAGCCCTGGATCACGAACAGCCTAATTCAGAGGGTAAACAAAAAGCATATTACGAGCTCAGTCCTCTCAATCGATAAAACAATAGAAGAAAGTGTCATCTTCCGTAAAACAAGAAATAAAAGTATGCCGTGACGAATTTTAGGAGGCTAGACTTGGGATAGTGGATAAATCTTTACTCTGACTTGAATAAATCCTTAGTCCAATATTTATTCCTGTTGGCTAAAACGTCAAGGGCGTGCTCAAATAGTAGTAAACTACTGTCCTACATAGTAAAGGGCTCACAACCCTATACGGAAAGATAAACAACCAGCTAATCTCCTCGAATAGTAACGGATCCAATGTGGATGACTCTGGCAAACGATTAAAGGACAACCACCTTTGCATCCGAACGAGGAATGTTCGAACCCTTGAGCAGCCGAGTAATTAGCGGAGCCATTTGGCTGCTATCATGCACCGGCATCCAGAAAGTGCAATTGGATAGGCTGAGCATAAGGAGGATGAAAAACCATGACATCAACTATGGTGGTTGCTATAGGGATATGAAACAACGCTCATTCGGGTGCGGATTTGTCATATGCGGAAGACTTAGGCAAGAATTCATGAGTTTTCGACACGTGACCGAGCATCTTATGACAATCCTCAATAAAGCTAAATTCGTTAACATAATTCTAACAAGTGCCCGTGCTCATATGGAAGAGAAGGAGGACGTCGCCAAAGAATGCATCATGTACGAGCAACGTACTAGGCAATTTTAACGCCAGAACAGAAAAGGAGGACATCTTTGCTAGGACAGTTTGTAAGCATAACCTGCACAACACCATGTTTGGCAACAGACTTAGGCTTCCGGCGGGATAAAATATAACTATGGCAAGCACACAGATTCATCATTTGAATATTCACCAGAGGTGATCTCCGGATCATGACACCCTAAGTCAAATTGATAACATTGCAGTCGACATAAGATATGCCTCCAGCATTTTGTACATCCAAACCTTCCGGGCGGTCAATACTGACTTGGATCACTACCTTGTTTCAGCCACGGTACGAATGTGGATCTCCGCGCCACGGCTAGCTCGAATGAAGCGCAATCGTGAAGTCCAATTTTCGACAACTTTATCGGGCAAATGGGGCCGTATATCAGCAACAACACGGCGAACGTTGACTTCCAAATCGTCCAACGTCTCTGGTTTATCGGCATAAACTAGTGACTACACATACCCCCACAGAAAGTAATCTAAAGCTGTGAGATAACAGGATCGTGGAGGCCAGTTCACAGGTCCATTACGCGAAATTATATGTTCAGTAAATGTTTCCCGCAATAAATTGATGGTGTCGCGCGTCATGTGGCAGGTTGCGCCATCTTGTTGAAATCAAAGCTCTGTCACATCAATGCCATTCAACTGAGGAACGACATTCTGGTCGGCATCGTTCTTAAAGAAATATGGGCCGATGATTCCACCAGCCCACAAAGCACAACAAACAGTGAGTTTTAATGGTTGTAAGGGCGTCTCGACAAAGGCTTCTGGGTTCCTCCACTCCAAACTTTTCTGTTTACAAGTAAATATCCATTTAACCAAAAATGGACCTCTTCAGAGAACAAAATTTTGCGTTGAAAATGAGGATCAAGCTGAATCATGTTTTTAGCCCATTCACTGAACCTACGACGCGTATAATGATCACGCGGTTTCAACTCTTGCACAAGCTGGATCTTATAAGCGTTTGAGCGAACATCTTTCCGCAAAATCTTGCACAAAGTCAATGAGCATAGCTCCAATTGCTGTGGACGATGGCGAATCAACTCGTTCGGATTCTTCTCAACATTGGCTCCACAACGGCAATAACTTCTTCTGTTCGCACTGTTTGTCGTCTTTGCGGATGCGTATTATCCACTAGAGTGTACGTGGTGCGAAAACGGCACACCGTGTTCCGAATAACTTGCTCAGATGGACGATTATGTCGGCCGTAAAATGGACGTAACGCACGATAAGTTTGGCGAACCGAACCATGGTTTTCAAAATAAGTTTGCACAATTTGCACGCAATTTGGTCTGGCGTTAATCTATTCATCGTAAAATCAACTTTCAACTGTCAAATAGACAATCTGTAGAAACAGTGTTGCCAGTTTAAAAACCAAACCTCTAAAAAAAAACACCCTTTTTTAAGCCAAATTAAAATTAAATTAAAATATTAAATATGAGTAGAGCTAGTATCCTAAAAATTTGAGTTGAGAACATCTACCTGCTTCGCTTGCTTATTTCAGCAAACTTCAAATAAAGGCGTTCGGATACACTTCCAAATTTGTATCAAATCAGCTTTTAGAAGAAGCAACCGCACATATTTCAAACTGCCACCAAAACACTTAATTCCAAACAAAACTAAGCACACTTTTATGCCAAGATCATGATTTAGCGCTCGTGACCAAAACTTCCCAAAATAGACATACGGCACGAGCCAATTCCACCGTCTACGTGTAATTCACGAGATACGTAGTTCCATTTGTCTTCCATCGCACAACTGTCGATCAAGCTCACTTCGATGACGCATCACAAAAGCACTTTTTGGTTTAGTGACACATCAAAAACGATATAAGCAATCATTTACAGAGTCAATGTTTAGACTTTTAAAAAAAACAAAAACAACTGTTTTTTAAGGCCTTCAAAATCGCCTTCATCTTATCAACAGTCTGTCGCGCTCTTCTCAATTTTAAGTAAACAAAATTACGTCATTCTGTCAGATTCGAAACGCAAACACCATCATTCGAAATAAGCGAATAAAAAATCGAAATCTACAAATCACAAAAGCTAGGTACGTACGAGTATTTTTTTTGCCAATTGGAATACGTAAAAGTATGCTCTCGTGTGTGGAAAATTTCAAGAAGTGAATAAACACTCAAGTCTACGAGTAAAACAAAAAACATACAGTGATGAACATAAGTCTGCCTACGCCCTAAAATTTCAATAAAACCGTGCAAAAACACTTTCAAACCTCAAATTGACAGATTAGAAAATACAAATCACTTCTAACAATCCCTTTTTATACTATTTTACATATGTATGTGTATTACCAAGTCTGCTTATACTTTTTATTTGTCAAATCCCTGGCTACAAGTTATGGAAGACTTTATTCGAAATGGCCGCCATTGGCCTTAACGCACGACTTGAGACGTACTGGTCAATCATCAATCGCATTACGGACCTCATTCATCGGAAAGTTGTCGACAGCGCGGACAAGGGCTCGTTTCAAAGGCTCAATATTTCGGTGATGAGTAGAGCAGGCCATTCGCTCTAAAACGGACCACAACTTGTAATCCAAAGAGTTGAGGTTCCGACTGCCTGGTCAATCATCCGGTGATAAGGAGTCGGGTAAATTTTTTTGGCCACTCTTGAGTGGTCTTGCGGGCTGGAGCAGAATCTTGTTGGAATGTCCAGTGTTGAGAACACTGTTTCGCTTAGCGGCTTAATGACGTCTTCCAAAACAGTGATTTGGTAAACTTTCGCCCAAGTCTAGACTCATTTTTCACAAGAATGAAGGTCGTTTACGCCATCGTAGCTCACTACCCATCATGCCATTACATTGCCGGAGTGGTGCCCTATTTCAACATGTTCTGAAGCTTCTTTTGATGTCCGAGCACACACTCGATCATTTTGCTTCTTAAAAATTTCTTCGACGGTAAAAATTTTCTCGTCGGTGAACAGGATTTGTATGTGAGCATTTTTAGCGTAACGCCTTAAGAGGATTTTTGATTTTTGCTTATGTTTTTAGTTCACTGCTTTGCAGGCCGGATCTTTGACGGTCACATACCCTCGAACAATTTAATAGTACGATAAACAAAACAGCGAATGACTCCAAGCGGTCGTAAGGTCCAGAAGATATCACCTTTTGCCATGTATAAGCCGATCACAACGAAACGATTTTCGATGTCAACCCATTCCATGATTGTTAAGGACTAAAAGCAAAAATCTTTTACGCGACAAAGAATAAAAATAACGGTTAAAAGGAATAAGAATTGTATCAATATTTAGGACTAAACTAGGTGTATACAGACTACCTTTCTAATTCGAACACCCGGTAATAGGAATGCTCCATTAATTCGAACACACTTGCCAAAAGTAGTACACTGTAATTCGAATTTTTTCCGTCCTTTTTTGCTGAGCGCCTTTACAGTTACAGAGTTAAAAGTATTTTCCTAGAAGTCCGAGGGCTGTTTGATTAGTACCCGGATTGGAAGATAGCTGGCGCTACCGAGCCAAAATTAATGTACCATCATTTAGTATAACTTCTTTTAGCCCACTTGTCAAAATTTGGTGACAATCCGACGCTTAGTTTTGTTTTGGACACCCATTTCAAAACATTGTGTTAGTGTCTTTTGCGACCATGGAAAAAGAGCAGTATCGCTCCGTGATCCGATTCTTGTTTTTGAGTGGCAAAATCTGTGAGGAAATCAAGCCCATTCTCGATGGTGTGTATGGGACCAAATTCACCTTCCCGTACAACCATTTACCATTGGTTCGCAGAGTTTCGCCGTGGCGTCGGTTTTTGATGAACCGCGCCCAGGTGGCCCAAAAACGGTTACCACAGAGGAAACCGTGGACAAAATCCATGATCTCGTATTGGCGGACCGCCAAGTGAAAATTGGCGATAGCATGCATCTCAACTGAATGCGTTAGCCGTATCCTGCACGAGATTTTGGGCATGAGACAGCTGTCCGGGCGATGGCTGCCGCGTTTGGAGAACAAGCGCAATCGCGAGACCACTTCAAAGATGTGCTTGGCCCTGCTTAATCGAAATCTAGAGGAGTTTCTGCGTCATTTCGTGACCGTCGATGAGACATGGATTCACCGGTACACGCCAGAGGCCAAAGAACAATCGAAATAATGGGTTTTACCCGGTGAACGTGCTCCAAAGAAAGCGAGACCGTGCCTTCGGCCGAAAAGGTGATGGCCACCGTTTTATGGGACGCGCGAGGTGTGATCCACGTTGACTATTCGGAGAAGGGAAAAAAAATCACAAGACCATAGTATTGAGCCCATTCAACGCCGATTTAAGGAAAAAACGACCAGATTTGGCGAAGAAAAAAGTGTTTTTCCACCGCGATAACACACCTCCGCGCAGTCGCCACAGCGAAATTGGTCGAATTGCACTACGAATTGCTGCCCCATCCTCCGTATTCTCCAGATTTGGCCCCCTGCGACTTCTTTTTTTTCCCAAACCTTAAAAGATCGCTCGCCGGAAAGAAGGTCGAACAAGGAAGTCATGGCCGCTGCGGAGGAGTATTTTGTAGGCCAACAAAAGTCATACTATACGGAGGGGTTAAAAAAGCTGCGAAAAGTGTATCGAGTTGAAAGGGGATTATATTGAAAAATAAATTGTCAAAACCTAAAAAAGTTGCGTTGTCGTTTCGAAACCGGGTGTTCATCAAACAGCCCTCGTATTAAGGGAAAATATTTTTACAATAAAGACGTGTTCTGTGTCAACACAGAAGGCTGTGAGTTGAATTTTTCTTGAGACAATAATACTTAAGGTCTGCGTGCAGTTAGCATTTTTGTGCCAACTGGCTTTGTAATGGTTTGCTATTTTTATGCTACATTTCAAGTATTTTTTCAGACAAACATGAACCGTCCTCAAAACCACCATAAGTTTTTGACTCTTAAGCAGAAATGCGAAATTTTTGGGTGAGTTACTCGTGCAATAGACAAAGGAAAGAGTGCCACCTTTGAAACGCCAGTTTGGCGTGGGAAAACTTTGGCGAAGCTTTTAGCGTATTCGACTCAAACCGAATCGAAGACTGCAAAACGTAAAACGCTGAAAATGTCAGAAATGGGAAAAGCCTTGTTCATTTGGTTTTGTAAGCAACGTGAGAAACACGCACCGATATCGTCTGTGCTACTGTCAGAAAAGGCTGTGCAGCTTAACGGAATTTACAAAGAATGTCAAAATTTCAATACCAACAGGGGATGATCCCAAAAATTTAGGAAACGACACGGAGTGAGGATTTTGAAAATAACTGGTGAAAAACTATCTAGTGCTACCAATCAAGTCACCCCTTTCATCCTGGAATTTTACATAAACATTAAAGGCATGGATCTAACAAACGATAGAGCAGGTCTACAGTGCGGATGAAACTGGCTTGTACTGGCGCTTACTTGCTGATAAGAAGGGTGTTCATCGGAAAAAAAGATTCCTGGTGGAAGAAAGATTAGCAAAGCCCTGCTGCAATTGATCAGGAGAGCACAATTCTCGACTTTTAGTCATTGGGAATTCAGCAAGCCCAAGAGTCTTCAGAACTTGAATAATCCCCTTTTATAAATGCGAGGCTACTAAGAACTCATGAATCAAAACAGAGATCTTTGAAAATTGGTTTTACCAAGTTTTCGGTCCTGAGGTAAGTTAGACGTTTCGTCATTTCACAATTTTTTTGTCAGGTTTCAGGCAGTACATCACCTTCCGCAGAAAGTGATGTTGTCACTGGATAATGCATCATGCCATTCAAAAGGCTTGCACAGTACGGATGGTGCCCCCAAATGTACCAGCGCTCATTCAGCCGATGGACCGTGATTAATTTGCTCAAAATATCTCTACTTGAAGCCATAGTTGCTTCAGAAGAAACCTACATTGCAGAATACATACGAGTATATCAAGTCGTTCAACCTAAGAGGTGCTATGCACTTACTTTCTTCAGCGTGGAATCAAATCACATCGAGGAGTTTCGAAAAATTTTGGACAAAAATAATCCCGCGAGAGTCTGAATGAGATGAAGAGGATGATTTGACTCTATCAACTCTTGATCAACAGCTTCGTCAACGAGACGCTGATGATTTTGCATTGGCACGTCTTCTAGTCCAAATCACGACAGGAAATAAATTTATTGGCAATGCAGAAATTCGATCCCGAACAACGTGGATCAACCACTGAATTATCTTGTGGAACATGAATTCCCAACAGCTCGATATTTTAAAACACGAAATCATAAAATCGCTGAAAAAAAATATTAAGCAAACCAAAATGTCAAATTTCTTTAAACAATTTTGAACTTTACCTCATCTTTCTCCAGATTTCTTTAAGCAATGAATTCTTCTTTCTTGTTTCGACAAATAACTCCACATATTTTACTACTTAGAACCGTTTTACACTACTTTTTCATCCGAAATATTGACTTTGAAATTCGAGATTCGAAAACGTCCGTGGTTCGAAATAGGGGAGGTACTCGTATCTAATATGACAGTTCGAATTACCGAGGTAGTACTGTATTTCACCGAAAAAAAGGAACCGTATTTGGGTGGAGGACTTCAGCATTGATAAACTCTTGGACTCCAATGCTAAAATGAGGTTGCTGTGTTGGATTCAGGAGTATAGTCGTTGTTTCTCATTGCATATATCTCAGCTGGATCTGGCGAAGGTTGAAGCATTATCCATGAAAATTGAGGGCAAAAAGGATCATCAACTTTGGGGTGCCGACAACCCCAACGCAGGTACGTGAATTTCTGGGACTCATGCAGGGTACTTCCGCAAATTTGTGCAGAACTATGCGGAATCATCTAGGCCAATACTTGTCAAGAAAGATGCGGATTTCCTGTCATAGCTACGAGCTTTAGTAATGGAGAGTTTGTTCCTGTCCCGTACATACGTGTTGGGGTAAACAGTTACTGTTGTAACTCGATGTTTGTTTCATTCACCCACTCGGAACATCTGTCTCATGAGGCCTGTATGAGCTGTATTGAGATGGGCTTCTAGGGATACCAGATGTAATTGGCGAAATTTGGGCATCATTGGACAGCACGGACTGCCATTAGCGGTGAGAAGCGTAGTGAGATACCTTGGTATCTGAATCGGCATGTATTTGTATTTTGACAAACAGATAGATGCTTGTCTTGCTGGGGCCAAGAAGGCTTTAGCCCTGACAAGAAGGCTATTTCACAGCAGTCAACTTGTCTCCCTAATCAGGCCAGTCATCGCGTCCCGTGTGGTTCAATGTAGCGCCGTATCAGATGGAAAGGATTCGGGTGTTTGAAAGGCAGTGTCTTAAGACCTGTCTCGACTTGTACAGAACACCAGAATCAGAGTACAAAAAATATTATCCCAACAAAGTCCTTTACGATGGGACTAATCTGAATAGGATTGACAATTTACTGATTAAGGTAATTCGAAGACACGTTGCAAGGGCAATGACCAACGATAATAGCCTGATATTTGGGGCTTATTACCCCAATGAAATGTACCACGAGAGTTCACTTCTATCGGCCTTTATCCCGCCAGAGGCTTTTCTCCATATTGTTGCTAAGGGGTTAGTAAAAAACAGGGATGGTATTTCGGTAATATACCACCGCCACCGCGGTGCGAGCGACAGACAAGCGGCTCATCTACGACGGGTATGTTGCCAATGCTCAGCAGCTCTTCCGTTTTAGTACCGCGATTGCAGACAGGGATCGCTAGGGGGATAGCTAGGGGGATTTCGTGGAAAGGCCACGTTCGTCAACATAAAGCGGCGCCTCTGAGAAGTGACCTGTAAGTAATAATGAAAGAAATAATAAAAATGAATTTGAAAGTAAAATTAAGGACTGTATGAGCCGCAATCCGGATAGGTCCAATGTCTATGCTGTAGGTATCAGTGAAGAGGATTGATTAACAGCTTTACAACGTCAAGACGAACGCGCAGAGTCGATATTGAGGTGTCTACAAGAATCTTCAGCCAGCACACCCGATGAGCGACAAATGCACCACGATTACGGTAGATTTTATCGACGTGGTGATGAAGCTCTTAAATGGTACGTCCCGAATGCATTAAAGTACACACTAACTAGATCAGCGTATGATGAGGTGGGACATTTTGGGGTCAACTGGAGTGTTTTGGAAAGTATTTTTGGTTCAGTAGGATGCTGGACTGTCAAGAAGTATATTATGTCTTGCGTTCCTACAGTAAAAGCAGGTCTGGATAAAGTGAAGGGCAATTGTATCGTAAAAAAAAAAATTCCTGTACCATATAATACACTTTGAAAGGACCCTGCATGCCACTCGGAACGGAAAACCTAAGTTCAGGCCGCACGAATTTTGATGGGATACTCAGCAAAACCCGTTAAAAACAATAAGCTGTTACACGTTTTTTATAACTGGGAAGATCAGGAGGATAATTTGCCGATTCAACTTCTTAGCGGCATAGCTAAAGCAAACATCGACACATCGCAGGAGAAGCAGAAACTTAATTTTGACAAACGTCACAAAAATCGCATCGAAAATGACTTTCAAGCTACTGGAACTTCGAAGAAATTGATGTCTCGATGGAAAGGCCCCTGCTTGATTACATAGACGTTGGGTGACTAGAGGATGTTTCTGGTGCTATGAGGATTCAGCGAAAGTTCAAGTGTGTATATGCTCCTGACGGCATGAAACCCTAGTTAAGCATATCCAAGGGCGATAAAGACAATACAAAAGTGCGGGGGTCGTCACTATGTCAGGATCGCCGAATGTCTTGACTGTGAAGTGAAGTGAAGAGAAGAGTTTGTAAAATAAAGGTTACGGTGTTTTCTTCCCTATTATTTTCAGTCCATAATAATAGGTTTTGGCTTACTTCTGTTGGAATTTGTGGCCCATTCATAAAGCTAGTTTGAGATTTTTGTTTTTACCAATTTTATGTTTTCTAATTTGCCATTCAAGATACACACATGTGCTCGATGGAATTGGGATCAGGCGACTAGTGTGGAGAACGAAATTCTTTTGTGACACGGTAAATCAGCTACTTTCACAATTCAGGCCGTATGCTTGGAATTCCAAGTTCATTTTCTTGCAAATTGCTTTCTTTCGACTCGACAACGAAACTCCTGATTTGATGAAAGCCGGCGACAAGCGCACCCAGCGAAACAAACGCATACAAAGGTACAACGGAATCAAGTAAAATCACCAAAGTTCGACGTTGAAAATCTGCAATCGCATGAGACCGCCAGAATCCCTGCTGATCGCGTTTACCTCAAGCCCTTATACACAAACCGTACAGCACCAATGGGAATGTTGTCGACGAGCCATCAGTGAAGCTGCGTCTGATGTGATTGATTCGATGATGAATGAAGGCAGGTATATGCATATAAATAAGTTGCTAATAAAGCTGCGCTGCGTCGAAGGCCCAGGAAAGAACACAGGCTTCTTCGAAAAAAAAAGAAAGAGGACGCGATCGAGAAAATGAAGAGATGTTACTGCAAAAATGACATCGCGGCATAAGTTTTATCAGAAAATAAATAGAACATGCCTGGGCTAGAAAGCAAGAATGGAAGCATGGAAAGATGAAATTGATAATAGCGGTGCACTCGGTGCTGAGAATATTTAAAGACTACTTCTACGGCGATGATGGTCAAAATCCTGCTGTAAGGCAGAATGAACTATTCACCCCGGAGGAAGACGACAGAGAACTGCATCCCACTGATCTTGTCAAAGTTAAGGAAGCAATACCGAAGCTAAAGACTCATCAAACTGCTGGGGCACACGGATTATTCGATGAGCTATTTAAAGCAGCTGGTGATCTCTGAGAAAAGCATTCCCGAAACAAGGGATACAGCATTGTAGGCCCTTTTGATTGAGCCAACTATAGAGGAATATGTCTGCTAAGATCTTTCTGCTGAATTAAATGTCTCAAGAAAAGTTAAAAACAAAAGGGCGCGCCAAGCTCACTGGCCAACAAAAGAGGCACGATCTTCTTCAAATCCGTATAATTACTTTCATCCGCGAATGGCATCGATGTGACAGCGAGCCGTGAATGAAGCTTTCATTACTATTGAGGCAGAAGGGGCCGGAATGGTCCATAATTTTATCAATCACTATCAAATCACCTGTGCCAGACGATGACATGCAGCGCCATACTAATGGTCGGAATCAAATTATCTTTTTTAAGGCTTGTGTTGGGTTTCCGCCATATCCTTTGCTTCACTTCCCATCGTGTTCAGACAAATTAAGTTTGCTCTCATCACAGAAAAGAACGTCGTTCCAAAATGTGGAATCATCACGCATTTCTTCATTTGCGGCACCGATAAATTGTTTTTTTTTAAATATCCGGAGCGGTGCAACAATCTTGGATGAGCATCCTTCCCGGTTGTGCCCTTGATGTGAGCCCAGTGGGAACATACTATAATCATTGTTTCCTAGTTAAAAGTGTTAATTTCGAATTTTTGGTGAAAATTTGCACTGTATTTAGGCTTATGTGCGTCACTGTATGTACTAGGTATCACATACTCACAGGCAAGCCAAAGTGTCAGGCTTCATCATCAAAAAAAAAAAAAAAAAAACAGAGCATGACAGTTTGTCTGCCTTGCGAATGGTAAACACTTGTTTCAGTTATTTATCACTTGACTTTAATTATTCCAAAAGTGTGAGTGAGTAATAACAAATAAAGTTTAATTCTCTCATAATAAAATTTTTTTTTTTTTGGTAAAAATCATGTCTACACCCAGATTTCTAAAAGCATAAATTGTAACATCCCTGTGATGTTTCGGTTTTGTTTGTTTATACAAAAAAAAAAAAAAAACTGGCGAAATTATATAACTCTCCCTCATTTGTGGCTTCTCGCATGTTATTTCCTTCTTGTGGAAACCTGTCATCGCTTTCTGCACCGGTTTATGATTTATTTATGTTTTTCTTTTCATTTTCGTTCTCTTTTGTTTTGTCTTATGTTTACGTTTTCCTAGGGGGCAAAGTCAAGGCCAGTTTTGTTTCTGTCAGTTGAGTCTTTTTATTTATTTTTTCATTTTTCAATTTTCTTTTCAATGGGAGTTCTGTTCTGTCGCAGATTTTTTTTTGTTCCCTTATTTTTTTTTTTTGATTACGTTTTCGTCGTGTATTCTTGTTGTGTTGGCCTTGAATTTGGTTACCTGCTCTTTTTTGGTTGTCGTAAGTTGTGTCGCCCCACAGCTACCATGGATGGCAAATCATGGCATGATATGGTAATGTGCTAATGCGCAATAAGCTCAAGAACAACGAGCAACAAGAAGGAGATTATGATGATTTTTATTTGTTTTTCAATAACAAAAAAAACAAAAAACAAACAGAAAAAATTAGTTCAAAATGAACCCATCAGCTACAAAAATAGAGCTTTCATTCGTATTCCATGGGCAAGCGTTGTTTATTGAGATAAGAACATTTTATGATCGACTTTCTTGAGTTTCCTTGTTTACTTCACAAAATTATGAATGGGAAGAGGGAACAGAGTGTGGAATTTATGTATGTACGGATGGATATACCCCTACTCGGGAGAATTCCGTCGATTTGGGTTGTTTTCATTTTGCAGACATTCGATCAGAAAGGCTTCCTTCCGTTGTTTGAGCTCTTTGGCTGATCGCCTCAATGATTTCTTCAATTCCATTCATCCCTAACTTCTCTTACCAAATCAATGTCACTATTTTCCTTGTCCCATTTAAATCAACTCCCGCAGAAATAAAACAAATCACACCCGTGTACCTACATCGTTTCTCCTTAAAACTTTTAAATATTGCCTTCTTGTTGATTCTCATCGATTAGTGTACCAAAAGTGTTTGCTTTCTAAATTACGAATGTCATGTACATGTTCCAAATTATGTACATATTGCGAACACTTAAAGTATCCTCTATAATGAGTACAAGGATAATAGGATTACACATTTTCTTTTCCTTTTGCGCAGTGCTTGATGTCGCACTGTAAAAGTACTCGTATTAAACAAAAAAGGTAATCCCTGTGCTCAAATGCTGTTAATGCATATGATTATCGCCCTGGTAAATTGTGAAATTTCCTGATGATAATCTAAACACGTACATACAAAGACTTATAAGGATAATGCCATTTATAATGATAATTTTACTGGCAGTTAGGATGGATAGATACAAGTAATAAGGACGACAATATTTGAAGCATTTTGGGTATGATTCTCATGAATAGGTATCTTTGGGAGAACAATTGAAAACAGTTGGGCGTTTTTAACAAATGAGCCAAGCACTGTGGTTAAATACACCCGAAATAAAACTGTTTAGGTTGGTAATCACTTGAAATTGAGTTATTATAACTTACAATTGCTTATATTTCCTACATCAATAGAACAAGTTTGCAAATCGGGGAAAATGTGTTAAGATTTTGCACTTATTTCGGAGAGCATTATAAAAAGAATTCTCAAAATTTGACCATCTGAAGGTTTGCTTGAATTAGATCTTACAAGGCGTGATTTTTGTTAAAAAGGTAGTTTTACGGACACGACTCATTACATTGTTGTAAGTGTGAAATTCATTAAATAAAATCATGATGTGCCGCAGGGGTCTGTTATTTCCTCTATACTTTTTTTTTATTATAAAGACTTCGAGAGGCTTAACCACCATATTTCCGGCATCAGCTATCCAACCAACTTGAAACGGTGTTGTTAAGGCCGATGATTTCAAGAAACTATTTAGATGTGAGCGGTAACTAACACTTTTTAGGCTCTCACATGCCGAACAGGTATTGTGCTGAGGTTCGGAAAATTAGATGTTAGTTACCCTGATTCCAGTGGTGAATAGGATGAGAGGTTAGGGCTTTACTACAAAAAGCGAACTTACACAAGCCTTTGGAGAGATCTGCGGAAGAAAAACCTGACTCCGATACGACGTCCCTGTCGAGCCAGCTATATTTCCACTCCAACTTGTGGAACAACAATAATAAGAAAAGAGAATACATAAGATACGGAGTCGGCAGTACTTGCCAGCATATCTGACGGAGGGTTTCTAAAGAGTTGTATCAGCAGTTGTTTTCAAATTCTTCTTCTGAGTTTCACTAATTTAAAAACAAAACAGAAAGATCCCTTCAGGAAGGAGAAAACATTGCTGCTCTACAAGTTCAGACACAATCGAAGATATCCTGGTAGCGAAAAAGGTCTTGCTTCTCTATTATAAAAGAGAAAAATTCCCTCGCTTTGGATATGGATGTCATAGCTAACGATAGGGTTTTGCGTCGACAAAGACGATGTCTACAACCGTCACTAAGACGCAGAGGAACAATGCAAAGCAAGTACAAAACGTGAACGTTGTGACCCCGATGAAGTCAGCACTAGTGAGGTCAAGCTCACTGCATCTTAAGTCATCTCTAAAGAAACGCGCAAGACGATCTATTTTCAAAGGTGAGAATTCGCTTCCAAAAGCGTAACATTCTCCGATGACACCTAGAATGCTCTAAAGCTATCTTTGGTGGATTTTGGAAAGACAAGTCAGACAGGGCTAGACAGGGCTCTGGTCAGACCAGTCATTGACTCCACTACGCTCACATTTGGAAAACTCAGATGACTTTGCGGGATAGCCATGCTGAACTCCAAAGACGAAATCACCTCTGAATTCCCGCTCAATATTTAGCCTTGGGAAGGAGCTGTACTACGACCAGTACACCCAAAGGACGTACCCAATACGGTTGAATAAAACAAATAGTTAGATGGATGTCGAGAGCATGCGCATTGAGAGCTTTGCTAAAGGAAAATTAGATTCAGCTGTTTTGCGGAGAGGCCATTCTGAGACTCTTAAAACACAGCCAACGTACCGAAACACACGATGCGACGACCGTGGCTACAGATGCGAAGGATGTGAACACCAATGACACATCTTGAGTGGACATTAATGAAGAATCGGCTGCAAACCGTGACAATGCTTTGGGGATGAAAGCAACGTCAACTGAAACCGATTAATCTCTTACACTTGACACTACTTACCGATTGCCGACACGGAGGAAAGAAAGGCTTTGACACTGCTGTATACGCAGCTATTGATAGGAAATATTACCAGATATGAGAAACGAAACTATTTCAAGCAAGAAGGATACTTATCGTCATTTCTCAAGGTCTGAATAAAATCAGTACTGAAGCAAAATTGGTAGACGATTAATTTTCAAAACTCCAAGGCTGTGCTGAATATACAGCATCACCTTCTATTCAGGGATTATACGTGTGGAACGGCCTTGCATGAAATTAAGGGTATGCCGTTCAAGGAGCTTGTAACAATGTTAACACATCCGCAATATCAAGGCTTTCATAAAGTGCATCGTTGCTGTTGAAACAAAATAAAAGCTTGTGAAGCACTGTTGTGAAGACTTTAACGTCCAGCTCTACTAGGTCCCTGGCCATAAAGGAGTGATAGACAACGAAAGCGTAAACGAATTAGCATGTAATTGATCTGACGTTGACATAGAATAGCCGGCATATGCAGGCTATGAAAACGAAAACTCTGAAATGAGAAAATTTAAGGAGATACTATGTATTTCCATCGCCTTGCAGAGGTATTTTCTGATTTATTTACTAATCTCTAGGTGTCTAGAGACGGGCGAAAGGACCACATGTCATGCGAGGCAGCATGCGAAACCGTAAAATAAACACCGCAAGTAAATTCACCTCCCCATTCTCCCACAAGGGCATAACAATAGGCCTTCATAGACCTATGTAAGATTCGATAGAATGCAATGATTGACAAATAAACCATCAACTTAGAAGAATTTGTCTACCGTTCTGTGCTACCGGACCAGATTTCCTATCTTCCTGTGCTTAAATGAAAATCCGAAAACTAAATTTTAAAAATCTTGCGATCTTTACAATTAATGCTTATCCAGTGGATGGATGGCTTTCTGATTACAGTGTATAAAGGCAAAGTCGTCACGAGAAACTGTAACAATTATCGTTCGGCAAAATTTACAACTGTCTGTATCAGTATCAGTTATTCTTTAAGTGAACATTTACGAGCGGGTTCTAGGCATTCGATTTAACTAAACTTTTTGGTATGTACCGCGCCTTTATAGTAGCCAAGTTGATGCACAACATGATACTGCTGGACCAGAGTTGCAGAGTTCTTTCAAAAAAGAGAAGATGTCAAGACATCAAGAGGCTATTTAAGTTGAGACTGTATTATCAATAAATCTTTCAAAAATGGACTAGATTAACATCGTCATTATAATTCTTCCTGCTCAAAAAATCACAGCGTCCGTGAATAGTCCGCTATTTTCGTCCCTGTCAAAAAATGTGATTTACTCGGTCGATGTAAAGCGCATTCTTGCCCAGCGCATTTTTAAATTGATTGAAAAATGCTAGCTATGTTAGTGATATAAAGAACCGAAATCCATGTCCTTCCCGCAAGAACAACTGAGAATATTGCTGGAAGAGTGGTACTCTTTATCGATTCCACGTCGATCTTAGGAATTGGGCATCTCACAAACAACACTCCGCTGAACTTTGCACAATGTTTCGGTCATAAAGGGTTAATTGACAGAAAAACATCATCCTGTCAATCGGGATTTGGAAATGCATGAAATTTATCAAGAATTATCGATTCCTTCTTCAATGCTTTGGGGGTTGAAAAATGCAAAAGTAATTGTCAAGAAGCTTTTCTATTCAGAATGTGGAACAGTTCAGTGCGGTTTTTTGCCTGGAGGGTTCTTTCGACCTTATTTTTTTCGAAAATGAATCGGATATGGCTGTTACAGTAAATGGATTGCGCTATATCACGGGCGAAAGAAAATTAGGGAGGAAAGAAAGAGAGATCCCGATGTACGTTGGTTTTGAATGTTTGCAGGTTACAATGAATAGGCAATAAAGAACTCGGCCGGCCATTCCATAAGCGGGTCTCACGGCTTATGAAAAAATCACGATAATTTAGAATAAGTGGGCCTGAGGGTAAACTGATGAGCATTCATAGCGAGACTGTTGGAGCTTTGAATGGGCGTAATGTTGCTGACAAATTCGATGGAGCACTGGTGGCGAAAATACCGATAGAACAGGGTAAGACAGAAGATATTCCGTCGGTGTTCAATCGTGTCAATTCACTGTACAATACTAGCATCACCTACGACTTTTACCGCACGGTTTTGAATCCCACTAACAGGTGCTGAAAATTTTAGCAGCACCTGACGAGATCTGAGCATTGCACTCCATTTTTTTGCGGATGAATGTCGTATATATTGAGGTCAGATCAGAGGGGATGAAATATTTCATACAGCGTTTCAGGAAACCTACATAGATATTGCGCTGCATTTTTTGCGACATTGAATATGTGATCATTCGAATGTAGGTTGTCTTTGACACACAAATCGAGAATGGAAAGTTTTTCGGATTTAACGAAGGAAGTGCCATTCATGGATAATCACTGAGTGTTTTACAGCATTGCTTTTTGGAAGCAGTCAATTGCATTCTGTTGGTGGTTCCCAAATTAGTAATATCTACTGTTACTATAATGTTAATGAGCTTAACATACACTGCCGTTTCCGTTCTACAGCAGAAGACTAAGGACGCGAGTCCGAGAACGAATATGAAAAGCAGAGAGGACTGTCCTCAACAAGGGAACATATTGGGTTAGAAGTGGGAGAGAAGAGATCATTAATGAAAATTAGAAAGAGTATGGGAGACAGAACACAGCCCTGGGGCAAACATTTATTTTGCGAATTTTAAACTTGAAGCTGTCTAAGACTATTTGAATTGAGCTTTCCAAAAGGTACTTACTATATTAATCCATTGACAAAGAGATTCATCGATGCCAAATACGACCAAATCCACAAGACCCCTGATGCCAAACTCTTTGAAATGCCTTTGAACCATCTTGCTTTCGCCAGATTATTGTAGACCATGGTTCCATTAGATATATTGCTATGAAAACTGTACAACCAGTCGAAGTTTTCCTGCTTCGAGGTGTTTCAGGAGCTGACAATTAATCAGGGTTTCCATGAAAGGAGGAACGTACTCGTAAATGTATTGAGTGTAGAGAAGGAAAGAAAAGTAGCCTTTTTCAGGGACGAACAAATAGTTTTGGATTGTTCGAAAAGCTTACTCAGAAGTTTTGCTAGCGTGAAAAAACACCTTTTCAGAAGAAGGGAAGATATACCAACTGGACCAGTAGGGCGAAACTTTATTTTATTAGAGAACCTTCCTGGCTGAGTTATTTCTTGGAATGGTGATCCAAATTGGCTGCCGATATCATGCGATTTAATACTGTAACAATTTCTTTCTTGGGCCCATGTAGAGAAGAAAGTTAAAACCGATCAATTGAAGTGCTTGCAACCAATATTCGTGCTGTTATCGAAGAAATCAAGCCGCAAATGTTGGAAAATGTGATGTTACCAAAAGAGCGTGCATGTAAAACAGTTCTCATGGAGGTCTTTAGCTTATATTGTTTTTCATTATAAATGGCAACGCTTCTTCTAACGACTTAAATAAAAATCAAATTCCTTTTCGTAAAAAATGCATGTTCTCTTGATGAATCCAAATGAAACCTCTTATTGCAACATCATTTATTTAAATAAAAATCAGCGAAATGTGTTTCGTCTTTCAAAATACGTATCACCTTTCTTCCTCATTCTGTAAAAAGAGGTCACCGATGTAAAGTTCTTCCTGAAACCTTCAAGCAATTGCCAAAAAAAAAACCGAAAAAGTATCATCTCCCCACAGATGAACATTTTCGAAACAATTATGCTCGTAAATATTTTGTCACATGTCACTCGAAACACTTTTTCAAAAAAAAAATATTCGACAGCTTCCACCGACGACAAGATGACATCTATCCAAAGAAGGCACTGAAATAGAACAAGGGATAATTTAAAAGAATACATTTCCACTTAACCTAGAAAACTTTCAGACGAAAACCGTTCCTTGGTACTTGCTTTAGGTTAATCATCCTTAAATCCGTTTAAAAATACAAAAAAGAAAATAATAAAACTTGTCCATCGCTACTCACTTTGAACGGCAATTTGGTGCTGTTGCGCTGCAGCTCGCTGCAATCAAAAGAAAAGAAATTGTCAGAAATTAATTTAATTAAACGAGCCTGATCGTCTTATCCCCTATAAACAAGAAAGATACATTTCAAAAAGAAAATAAAAGATTCCGAACAAAAGCTTAGCCGATTTGGCAGAGTAAAGACAAAACGATCTACAGCCCCCCAAAGTTCAAGTTCAGATCGTGTCCATCATTTGTGGGTAATTGACGCGCCCACACAGCCATAGCGAATGACTGATCTTTGATCGCGTCTTAGTTAGGGGGAAGACGAAAAAAAAAAAACAAAAAAAAAAAAACCGCCACAACAATACTGAGATACAGTGTAGCAGAACTACATGGGATTTCCAAGCCAATTAGGCGCGAAAAATAATTGCATTCATCTATTCTTAGAGGACACAGGATACATGGTCTAATTGAGGGGTGGACAAATATAAATTTACACGTCTACGATACATACATTCTGCAACAATGTCCGTACTCCACTCCGTTGTAGCGCCTGAACGTCGAGCGATTGACTTCGACCACGCGCCACCTTGGGTGGCTGGGCGGCCGATGATGACGATGAGCCCTGTCCGCGTATCCATCGTCTCACGGCTGACATTTTTTTTTTCCCCTTTTTATCTCACTTAATTTCAAATTCTTTCACACTTTTCGAATTACACTAATTTAACGGTATTTCCTTCTTATCCATAAAGCACTGCACTCGCGGATTTGTTTTGATCGAGAGGGAGAAAACGATCTTTTTTTGCTGTCCACTTTAAATTTTCCCGGGCGCTTGAGTTGAAATTGTTGTTGTTGCGGTCAGTTACATTTTGGAAGCTTTTTCAAGTTGTCACGATCACTGTGAATGGAATTGGAGAGCTTTTTTGAGTGGTTATTGCTGGGTGACTCAAAAAGTTTGCATAATACCACTCAAATTTTTGTGTTTCGGCTAGCAGATGATAGAGAGTGCTAGTTGTGTTAAGCACTCGTAAATCGGAGGAAGGTTAAATATTTCTGAAATTTATAATCTTATCGCGGGTAATTTGGGGTTTAGTGCGAGGAAAAATTCTCAAAATGTTGTTGTTTTCCAGAATAGTCGTAGAAGTACGAGTATTACGAAATTGTTTCCACCTTGTCTAGAGTTGATCTTTGCCGTTTATCCAAGTTTTCTTTTGGATCAGAGAATCAAGTGTTTATGTGGGGATAGACCTGCAGATAATTTTGTTTTCCTACAAATTGGTCATGATTTGCTTCAAGTGATAGTGGGTGGTATCTGTATCTTAAACAATTTAAATAGATAAAACTGCTGAATACATATAGAGTGTCTTTGATTTTGGCAAACAACGCCGAAGGTCAGATGGAGATAGGGAATTGGTATAGTGATTAGAGCTTGGCACTCATTGGCGCTTAAGTTTGTTAAAATGAAATATCTTATCAGGACCCGCGGGTTATAAATTATGTCTGGCCCTCGGCTTGCCTACAGTGTGTCTGATTTATTATCTTTAGACTTTTTCTTAAATTTGCCATTTAAGACCTTAGCCAGGAAATAAACAACGAGCATATGCCACGACTAGGGCCCATATATTTAGCAGCTGTGATATCTCTTGTTGATCTGGTAGAAGGAGGACTTTTGGCGAATGGATTCCACCAGATTAAATCAACAGTGACATTCCTTATCATCGTTAGAGTTTCATCGACATGCTAGTCTGAATTTTCAGCTCCGAGTCAGGGCTTCTAAAAAGAAGATGGCGGCTGATGGTCCCTTTCATGGGCCTATATCAGTATTCCCGACGTGATTCACCGGCTTCTATCGATCAAAGAGCCTAAGAAAGGGCTTGACGCCTTCAGATTGAGGATTGCTGAAGAGAGACATCCTGACAAGGATCTTTGAGCTGCTGCTGCAGTTAACCTACTCAATTCGGATATGAAGGTGGAATGCAAGCAAAGTAGAGACAAACAAAGAGGGCATAGAAACCGTTCTGACCGATTTACAAAAAATGCAATAGAATAGCTTGTACAAGGGAAGGATTCCTCGTACCAAGGACACAAACATGTAAAAAGATTAAATCGCGGTCGACGCATGGCACTTATCTATTTTATTTGAATGTCCATACCTCTCAGAAAGTAACCATGAATATGAATGTCCTAAGCAAGACAAATAGCAATGGCGTTCGACGACTGAATACGTCTCAACCTCTCACAAACTATGCATGCAAGCCTCGAACATAGGACTACGAATTTGCGATCATTCAGAGGAGCCTTAATATAAAATGAACCGCTCAGGTGCTGCATAGCAAAATAGGAATCATTGTGAGGATGTGGAAAGAATCCTCCTACACAGAAAATTACTGCCGCCGGGCAGTAGTAACATAATTAGTGGTATGACCACGGCAATATTCAAACTAAAGTCGGACAACGCCACTTGAGTTGAGAAACTACTTAGCGAAGGCTTATTTGCGAAATCTGATCGATAGATCTTAAGCATCAGTCATCTTACCCTGGACATGAACTGCGGCAATTGTAGAGAAATAACTGAAGCCCAAAAGGACGATGTACGGCAGATGAATTTGTGCGACTAAAACAACGGCAGCCTTCCTTTCTTTGGCAGCCTTATCGTAGCAGAAAGGGTTAAGAGTTAAAAATCTTAAAGTTCTGAAAAGAACCCAGGGGAGACGTCGAACTAAGCGCTAAAAACGTCCAAAGTAGACATCAAACTATTAAAACTATGGAGGTGACCCAAAAGGACTATACTCCAGGTGGTACTCGCAATAGCGACAATTTACCGGTGGTTTTCTCGACTGGGACCGGGAAACGGATTCTGGGGGATCCAACCGACATACTAAAAGACTCTCGTCGATTTAGGCGCTGGCAGATTGGACTGGAAAGATGGAGAGATTACCCGTAGAGGCCTTGCCTGAGTAGACTAGTGGTTGGTCAGACTGCTGTTTTGGTCGGCTTGTCTCGGAGAACCGAAAAGTTGGAACTGGAGAGGTACACTCTGAAGGACTACCGCCTAAGGGGCAGTTGAAGCGAAAATGAACAGATGCCCGGCGCAAAGAGAAGGCAAGTGCTGTTGGAGGCGCGAGTCCTGAAAGTCTCATACCCATCAGCGACGGAAAAGAGAAACATGTCGGTGGAAGTGACACCCACTGAAAAACTCGACCAAGCTCTCGGAACTGAAACTACGTCCTCTTCTTCTGTCCCGAACAGGGCCAAGAGGAAGAAAGTTTCCGGCAATGCTTTTTGGCGGAGTAGTAAATCCAACGTGAGATGAGAGGCAATCATCTCCTGGCTGTCAACAAGGTTGGCGACAGCTAGTCAACGGCTTAACTTTATGCTAAGGAGACTACCGGTTGGAAAATGCCATGCATGTCAGGCCATAGGTACATCGAATTCAGAATCGGATACGAGGTCTAGACTTTGTTGAAGAGCAGAAGTCCGCGGAAAACCAACTGAAGACAATTTAAGTAGCAGCTCGATGAGTCTAACAGCGGTCCCCCTAATCAAAGAACAAAACTAAAGTTAGAGGCAGCTGCCAGGAACCTGATTGCTACCCTCACTAAGTGTTTTGAATTGACATGTTCAGCAGTCGCCTGCTTCTTGGTGGTGGCAGAAAGAGTATAAAAGCTAAAGACTGTCGGTCAAATCAGTAAGCTAGAAACCAATAAGGGTAAAATCAACGACTGGAATCACTCAGGAAATCTGACATCACTTACAATGAGTTGAAACCAGAGACTCTTCGTCCCATGCTGGAAGCTCACTAGTGAGCTGAATAACACAACATGTCGTAGATGGTATCATCATGATATATCGCATCGATGGTGTAGACGGATGAGGCCATTAAACATGCTGTTGCTTCCTTTGATGGAGTCAAGTCGCCTGGCACCGATGGCATATACGAGTACCCGGTTATATTACAAAAAGATAGAGCTATCAGCAAAACTCTGAAGAGAGTCTTCACTGCTAGCCTGGCACTGGCATACATAGTGAAACACTGGTGAACAATGAGTGTTGCCTTTATATTGAAAATCAGAAAAGAGGATTAACATGCACGCTCGCCAAGAGCTTCAGACCCATAAGCCTGTCTTCTATCATGTTGAAGAGCATGGAAAAAATGGTTGAGTTCCATGTGCTAAAAACTGCTTTGTGAATGCGTCCTTTGCCTGAGATTCAACATGCTTGCCAACGGGGTAGATCCTGCGCGAGAATGCGCTTCAAAATCTGGTAGGCAGAATTGAACGCGCGGCAAAAAGCAATACGTGCCGAGGATTTTCAGAGCAATTGCGGGGACTTTCGACACAACGCAACTTTTGGCAACATGTGTAACTCGACCACACAACACGGCGGCGTAGACGAATCACTAGTTTTGTCGATCAAAGTAATGCTGGTGACATTGATTGTGGACGCTGATTGAGACCAATATGTGAGGGCGTTGGTAAACAGAGGTTGCCGGCAAAGCGGCGTTATGCCTCCACTGTTATGGTGCAAGATGATCGCCTCACTGCTCGACGCGGTCAATAGTTCTGACGTCTATGCACAAGCATACGCAGATGATGTAGCTGTACTGTCTGTTAGATCGTGCCTAGCGACTTCCTGCTCTAAAGCGTAGAAAGCCGTAGACGTGATCGACGATCAGCGCAGTTAAAATGGGCTTTCAATCAATGCTCGCAGCACTGAGGTTATTCTCTTTCCGAGAAGGAGGAAGGTGAATAGTCTCACCCAGTTACTGCTTAAAGGCATTACCATCAAATTATCCAAAGAAGTTGAGTATTTGATTGTCATCATGTATGAATTTCTACAGCCTCTAAAGCGCTGTTGGTCTTTTGGCAGTGCAAAGGAGCTGTCGGCAAGACTTAGGGCGTGCCACCGAGAAGGTTCCTTTGGAACTACATACATGGATCTACAGGGCTATGATGAGGCCAGTTATATACTATGCGTCGGTTGTCTAATCTAAGAAGCTTTAAAAAAAAAAAATAACTCACTGCTGCTCTAAAGACTCCGAAGAGCGGTCTATTTCGGGTGCATGGGGGCTTTCCATAGCACGCCTGGCTCCGCTGTAGACGCATGAATGAATCTCCTTTGCGTTGATATTCATAACATGGGCTGCACTCTCAAAGTCATCTTCCGTTTAAAAGGAAGTGGTCTTTGGTACAACACGCACTGTCGCCAAACTACATTAGGACTGACTGCGTTCTCGGTTAGGCATGACTCTTAAAGGTCAGCGGCCTTTCTGCTGTTCCTTAGTAGAAAAGACCGCAAGCTTCTTACTGGCATCGTGACAGGGCACTACACTTTAAATGTGTCACTTAAATTGACACAACTTGCGACGCTTGCTATGAAAGTTATGACGACACCGAGGAGCAATAGATCTGCGAGTGTTCGGCTTACGCTCGCTGAATGTATGTGCTATTGACGTGTGGAGTGCTGGTACTGTAGCCACTTTATCACTGAAGCGCTTTTCTTTCTTCCTTCGAAAGACTGAAAAATTCCATAAAAAGGAACTTACGAGTCTGAGTGCTCTCTTCCGGTAGAACACAAAAGTGATATACCATATACTACGCTGACTACTACAGAGAACAGAAGCAGCGTCTATTTGGATGTGGATTTATTGTTAGCGGCAGACTTAGGCAGGAAGTTTTGGGCTTTCAACACCTTAGACTTACTTCGCTAACATCAGACTCTTGGGCTTTCTGTGATCTTAATATTACTACGAGCTCCTCGATAAGATCAACGAGCAATGCCTTAAGCAATTATGTTAACATTTTTGAGGTGATTTTAGCGACAAGATAGGAACTGAGAACATCTTCTGTAGTACAATCGGAAAGTATAGTCTTCATGACTTGGATAATTGGCTTTGGTGACAGCAGCGAGCGGTCTACGAGCGAAGAAGAATGGAAGAATATCGACTTCTCGATGACTACTCTGAAGAAGCAGGTGATCTAGGAAATGGAATGAAGCTATTCCAGGAACAAAGTTCAAAGGTTTTACCAAAAAGTAAAAAGATCGTGTCAAGCCAACAAGACCTGAACACAGAAGCATTTAGGGAAGAGCAAAGAAATTTAATACTAGAGTCACAGTCGGTGCTAAGTGTAAGGACAAACCGTTTCTTTGACTGTCATACGACAGAGCGACTCAAATTCGGTTGTCAGGCAGAACAAACAATTCAGCTTGGAAAATGGAAAACTAAAACAGGGTTCCCGGATTAGACTGCCTTTATTTCAGGCAATGAGGGATGACTTGGTAGAGGGCAAACGCTAACTAATTTCCAAGATTTGATCAGAGGAATGCCTGATGAATGAAACTTCAGGATCGTATATCCGATTCATTAGAAAGGAGACTTCAACTGTGGAGGCATCTGTCTGATTAAAAATCGCGATGATCTAATTGGCGTGTCGCTTAAGGCTCGGTGAGACTACAGATGATCCAATATGCACACTGTCGTAGATCCTAGAGAAAGCCCAAGAAGTCCGGACCGATACTCACTACCCCTTTATCAATTTTAAAGACATTCACAACAGCATCTATATAGATGAACTTTTAGAAGATGCCGAGATTTGGCAGACTTTTCAGATTGTGCAGAATGTCGAAGCAGAAGGCTGGTCCATGAAGGTGCTAAGCAACCACACCGGTTTAGACAGGATGGTACGCGGTCATGTGATGCTTCTACTCACAAGCCCACATCAGAGGCAAAATATTGCAAACGTTTCTGTACCTACTTGCATACTCTGGTTTGGAACTTGGCGTCCGAAAAGTATGTATCAATCGTCTGAGATGGCTAGGCGGTTAGTGAATATTAACGCCCAGGCCTGAATAGTCTTCAATTCCTACCCGCGGGCCAAATTATTAGAACAAGATCTCGCTTTAGGTGGTGGGCAGAAGAAAAGCGGCCAAGGAGAGACTGTAGCACCATCTAAGTAAATAAGTCTGGCGGTGATTAAAAAATTAACGTGCGCACATCCAAAGTTTTAAAGTGAATCCTTCACCAATGATGAAGTGGTCAATTGGGTTCGACCATCCAGAGTTAGCCAGGCGGCTAGGTGAATATTTTTATAGAAGAGCCTTCCCATACTTATAACCGTCTTTCAGGCAACTGCATGTTCTTAGAACCGGAAGTGGTTAAACGTTGTTCATTCGCTGAGATGATAAAAGTCCATCAAAGATGGAATCCCCATGGATGCTTTTATTAAAGTCTTCAAGTACTCCTTGAAAGTGTCTCTAGCTCCATCAGTCATAGATTCGACACTCACTAGGCTAATCACAGACAATTTTGCTCTTATGCGGATTGAAGCCAGTCCATCGATTGTCGCCTTAAGCAAACTCTTTTGGGGCCTGCATGGCGATTGATCGGGAAGTTACTGACTGTTCAAAACATGGATTGGACCTTGCTTGCTTTACCTCCTCGAGGTAGCCCCCAAGCAACTACGTGTATAAATCCTTATACAGGTAGGCCAAAATTTTCAAGTGCGAGATTGTCTAGGGTCTTATGCCTAGACTGGGTAACTTGCTTGGGCCAGCAATCCGCGTTACCGAAATCAGCCCGCTACGGAAACCGACTGAATGCCTCGGATAATGACTGATAACACGTTGACGACCTTCAGAGTGAAGGACCGCAGAACGCCAGATTCCTTCAATTAGAGCACGAGTTTATGCGATATAAGCTGGACATATTGGGAGTAAGCGAGATAAGATGGTTAGATGCGGGTGGGTACCAATCCCCAACGCGTAACACTGTATTACTCTACTCCGGAAGACCAACCGCAAGCCCCCGTGGATATGGAGTTAGACTGCTGTTAATACCTACAGCACGCAGAGGCCTAATCTCCTGGTAGCCGCACGATGATAGGATTTTAACGGCCAGACTCCGGACGAGTACGTTGCGTCACCACGGATGGTTCGTCTGAAGAAGAAAAGGAGACCTTCTACAACCAGTAGGGAGCTGTTTATGATGCAACACCCAACGGTGACATTGTCATTATGATGGGGGACCTTAATGCTAGCGGCAACGAAACGCTCAAATATGTTATGGGACGGCACCGATTAGGCAACCGCAATGACAACGGCGAAAAATTTGTTGACTTTTGCAACGCAAATCGTCTTGACATAAGTGGCACCATGTGTGACCTGCCATAAAATCAGTTGGGTTTCAAATCGACCATTTTGCCATCAGTCGCCGTTTTAGAAGTAGTCTTCTAGACGCCCGAAACAGACGAGGAGCGGACATGTGGTTGGTACGAGATCACCATCTAATGATAGCTACTGTCCAATTACGCACTGCTGCCGTTCGAAGATCTAACGACACAAGAATACGTAGGTTCAACGTAGACCGACTGAGAGTTCCCACAATGCGCCAAGAACTAAGGGACCATCTTTCACGAGGAGGGGAAACAATCAGCAGCTCACTGCCCGCCACCATCCAAAACCATTGGTGTGCTGTGAAAACTGTTTTCACATCAGGTGCTGAAAGGATTGTCGGTCGATCGCAGGGAAGCCATAGGGCGTGACTTTCCGAGAATAACTGGAGAAGGATCAACGAACGATAACAACTAAGAGCTCGAATTACAGCAGCTCCAGCAGCGGGGAGGATCGAGCTAGAATCCCTATATCGCATGAATTTGAGAGAAGTGCAGCGTAGTGTGAGAAGTGACAAGCGCAATTACATCAATGTGCTGGCCACGCAAGCAGAAGAAGCAGTAGCGAGGTGCGACAGCAGAACCGTTTACAGAATCACCAAAGAGCTTATAGGTGGCCGAAGCTCTACTCAACACTCAGTGAAAGGCTTAAACGCTTCGTTGCTAACATCGGATGAGGATCAACTGAAGAGATGGAAGGCGCACTTTGCTTCGGTTCTAAACCGAGTATTCATCAGCAATATGCACCCAAGCCAGACTGAAGTGTCTGTACAAAAAAATTGCCGAATTTGCACCACAACCCCTAATAAGGAAGAGATTATTGCCGCGATCAAAGCACTGAAAACCAATAAGGCGGTAGGACTTGACGGCATACCTGCGGAGCTGTTTCTAGCTGCACCAACGCATCAGCTGAGCTACTGTTCCCACTTGTCGGGAGAACATGAAAAGCCGAGAGTTTTCCGGACGAGTGGAAGAAGGCAACGATTGTCAAGCTCCCTAAAAAAGGCAATCTAATGCGAAAACTGGAGAGATATCTGCGTGCTGCTTGCTGTGGCCAAGATAATAGCTAAAATCATCCTGGACCGAATCAAAGAACACCTCAAAGACACACTCAACGCCGAATAAACAGATTTCCGCTCTGGATCCTCCTGTGTCACATCAACACTTTGCGGATCATCATCGAGCAGTGTGTTGAGTACTGATCACCACTTCACCTGCTGTTCATCGATTTTGAAAAGACGTTTGATAGTGTCAATCGGGAATTTATCTGGCGTGCCTTGCGCAGGAGATGCATTCCTGATAAATTGATAGCAATTATCCAGGCTACATATGATGGGTCCACATGTCACGTCTTACACAGAGGAAGACTGTCTGAGGGATTCGAAGTCCAAAGCGGGGTTAGGCAAGGCTGCATACTTTCACCAATACTGTTTCTATTGGTGATTAGCGATGTGCTGAATGCGGCCTTGTTAACAAGAAATGGAGGAATTCGATGGACTCTTACATCTGAACTCAAACACCTTGACTACGCCGACGATGTACCATATGCCTTCTGTCTCATAGAATAATGGACCTTCACCATTATTCTATTCTGACAACAAATGTGGAGAGGGAAGCAGACGTCGTTGGGCTGAAAATTAACTCGGCAAAAACAAAAATGATCAGCCTAAGACCAAATTCATCAACTCATATATGTATCGCTGGACAGACGGTTGAGAGAGTAGAGATTTTCCAATACCTTGGAACTGGATATAGCCAACCGCATAGGCAAAGCAAAATCTGCGTTTGGGATGCTATCCACAGTTTGGCGACGTAATGCAATTAGCTTAAACACCAAGCTACGACTGTTCCGTTCCAACGTTGAATCCGTGCTACTATATGGATATGGTACCTGGAGGGTGACCATCACTATCACAAGGAAGCTGCAAACGTTTTTCAATAGGTGCCTACGCTACATCTTAAGGATATTCTGGCCAAGCCGTATCTCTAACGAACAGGTTTATCTGAGAACGGACCATGAACCTATAGGCACAACCATACGACGACGAAAGTGGCAGTGGATTGTTCACACTCTCTGAAAGGGTGACAGGTTCACAGCTAACCAAGCGATGCGCGGCCGTCCTAGGAGTACAGTTGAGAACTGTACGGCAACTGGGAAAAAGTTGGGGAGAGCTGAGCCACATTTCCAGAAACCGCACTCGATGGCGCGTAGGCATAGTAGAGGCCCTAGGACCCGCAAGGGGATACAGGAACGAATGATGATTAAGCAAACCCTCTCCAAGCTGTACATCATACTATATTACCGCGAATATCCACCTTACCTAAATTAAAGAAAAAAACCCGAGCTACCGCAGGCGTGAAGTTATGGACCTACATTCTTATATTCTGATAGAAAAGTATATTAGACTACAGGTGGGTAGTTATCTGAGTTTACACCGTCTAAACGCAATCACCACTTAAACAAAACAAAGTGGATTAAAAGCCTGTCACTGTCAGTTGAGATATACTCGAATATCAAGAGACATTGCCACAAAGACAAGACCGCTATCTCCATGTGAAATTCGTTATCTCTATTTCATATTCCCACTATATTGTGCTCTCCAGATCCCTGGCAAAAATCTTCCCTCAATATCTTAGCTGTCACTTGGTTAACTGACACCTCCTTATCCAATAGATAGTTCCCAACTTTGGCTTAATAACTGTCACAACTATCACAGCTGTCAGTGCATTTGTGTTTCAATTTCGTATCCCATATCTATCGTCTCAAAGTCAAAGTTAAGGGATTACGATAAGATGGATGCAACTGAAAAGACCTTCAAGCCGCACCTTCTACGACAGCCCACTTGCAAAAGTTTTATTATCGGAAATGTTCTGCTATGCACACATTCGTTGAACAAGGCAACATGCGAATAATAAATAACCGTATCAGCTGATGGGTGATACATCATCATAGTCGCGCAGTTCTAATAGGCAAGTCTCACCCTCTAGTGCGGTTGTAAATTAATTTGTTTATTCAAGACGGGGTACACGAAGATGATTCTGAGGGTAGTAACCGTCAACCTTAAAACGACAGGCATTAAGCAACGACCGCCCGACGACGACTGCCGCTTGGTGTTTGTTTATATTAGTCGCTGGCAGACAGCAGGGGTATTGTTTAAAATGACAATTAACACAATTAACTAGATTGTGGTGTTGGTGGGTTATTTTATCTTTTTATGACAGCGATGAGGCGAGAAATGTCAGTCGAGTTTAACAAGCTCACTACGCACTTGACTTTTGCCTTAAAGGTGGCGATGGTAAGCTGCGAGTAGGCTTTGGACTTTGATTTTAGTTCGAAATGTATTAAAAGTTACGAAATATTGGCAGAAGCGTGATCAAATTCAACAGACCGGAAACTAGGGCCTAAGTGGTGTTCATTGAATTTGCTTTATTTGTTTAAAGAGATCTGACAAGCGGGTTAAAGTCATGATGGGCTATGCATATAAATTAAAAGGTAAGCCTTCACGACTTTGAGAGGTTAGAAATTTTATGAAAACCATAAAAATATGGAATGTCGAGATTGAAGGGCTAGAACTTTAGGAGGTATTCGCGTAAAGATCAGCGATCCATAGTGATCAGTCGTGATCTTGTAAACTAACAAAGCTTAAAGTGTGAACAAATAGTTCCAAAGAGCACGTGAAGCAGATTGATATGAGGCAATTAGGGTCAGAGATACGAGTAGATGCGATTGACTGCTGCTGAGAACCGGTAGGGTAGCTTATGTGGGAAACAACAGAAAATAAAAAAAATTGGAGCTTAAATGGGACTGTGCATTCTAACGATCTGTTGTGATTGCACCAAGGGGCTATGCTAGGTCTACTCATAAATAGTGTTACAAGGTTTGATGGCAAATGAGAACGAGTTAATGATCGCAGAATGCATGCATGGAAACATTGTCAAAGTGCTTGCTTTGAAGACTCAAAGGGTCCAGTAGATCAGGTACGGACAAACGTGTTAAGCTCTGAACTGTCCAATGATATGAAGTGTGGGAGGATGCTTTTGAGCTACTAGACAGAATCCAGTTGGAATGTTCACAGCTTATTAGCAAACATTGTTTGGTTGAGGGCCTTCACGACGCCCTCCAAAACGTCGAGGTTCTGACTCTTTTCTTGCAAAAATGAAGGCCGATAACGCCAACATAGCTCACTGTCCACCATATCATTCCGGACTCGGAAAAGTGCCCACTTTTGACGATCGGACTTTTCTTGATAACCTGTTCAACAAAAGGTTCTACGTATGCAAAGCTCTACATTCTTGCTTCAATGCAACTATGAGTTGAGTACGTCACCAGTGTGTCGTTTGTATGCACCCAAACCGTCTTTGATAATGCGAGACACGGATTTTTGCGAAATTTTGTCATCTTGGACGACACTTTTACTACACTCGTAGTATTAACAATGCGCGAGGGGCTGGATTTTTCCTGTTCCCGGTCTCCTATATCCTCCAATAACTTCACAGTACAATACACAAAATTACATATAAGTGATTTCAAGCAGTCGCCAGATCCGAAAGATTGTAAAACAATTAAACCCACACGATTTTTCTTCCATAAACGTCACATGTCAAATACTAGCCATCAAATTGGAATGGACGCGTTCAAGGTTCCATCCACGATGAATGTGTCTAGCCCTAAAGCAGTATGATTTACTAGACTAGATATGTTCAGTGTTCGGATGTCAGATGAATGACCGTTTTTGATAATGCTGGAGGTTGCGATTGAAGTGATTTCTGAGAAAAAAAAATTGTAGCCAAAGAATCAGACATGCCGACTACTAGATCAGCAAAGTGACGGCCGAAAATGAAATGCCGTAAATAATTATTTTTAGTTAGGGAGTAGTAAAGGTCACACTTCTTTTTGATCTGATTACATTTATGCGCCTGCGTTCTGCATAGCGATTGATTGGCAAGCTGTTGACTACAACTTGAGTTGGGCCAGCAGCGCAACAATTAAGTTCGTAGCGAAGTGCTTGCCTTACCTCCCGGTGGTGGTCCCCGGTAAGGGTTTATTGACGCAAGCTGAAAAGCAAAGGCATGCTTGCCCAGTAGTATAATACTGGCCTGCGTCATCTTGAGCTCACAACCCTTAGGGAAGGGACTAAAGAGATGTGATGAACCAACCAACCAATCGGATAAATTTGGATTCACTATTGACAACCCCTTTAACGTTTAAAGGGCAATGACCTTTGGATGTGCAGGTTGTTCTGACACTTAAAATGCCACTTGCAGCAGAGAAATTAGGAGAAGCCCTTGACTGCTATCACGTGGATATCACCGCTATCCAGGAAGTGCGATGGGATAGGCCGAACATAAGGAGGATAAAAAACTGTGATATATACTATGGTGATTACTGTAGAGACAAGAAAGAGCGCTTGTCTTGAGCTTCCGACACGAGAGCGAGCGTTTTATGTCAATCCGCATCAAGGCTAAACTTTCTGACATAAGAGTAATGTGCGCCCATGCCCTTATGGAAGACAAGGAAGGCGCCACTAAAGAATGTTTCTACGAGCTCCTTGACAAGACATATGAGGAATTTCCGAAGTATGAGAAGGATAGAAAAGGGCAGCAGACTTGGGATTACTGACTTTTCGGCGGGACGATATATCAGTATATCAAGCACATGGTTTCCTCACACAAGGGGACATGGTGATTTCCGGACATGAAACGCTAAATCAAATTGATCACATTGCGATCACATTACGTAAGTCATGCCTCCAGTATTCTGGACGTCCGAACGTTCCGGGCAGCCAGTATTGACTCGGATCACCACCTTATTGCTGCCAAGGTGGGAATGCGAATTTCCCAAGCGTCACAACTAAGAAGAACTACTGTGAGAAGATATAACGTAGAAAAGCTACAATCGCAAAAGACTGCCAGAATTTTTACCGAACGCGTATCCCGAGATCTCCCATATGCCGCCAGCATCAAGTTCCGGAGACCAGTGGCAAAGTTGCCAACGTGGCATCAGGGATGCCGCAACTGATATGCTGGGTTTCATCCCCGTGCGCCGGCAAGCACATGCAGCTAAACAAAAAGCGTATAAAGCGACGATCTAACGAAGGACAAGAGCTACTCGTGAGCTCTACGAGCAGAAGAAATGGGAAGTCCACCTGACTAGAATGAAGTAAGAATAGCTATATCCTAGGCAAAATCCAACAAATCAGCTGGACCTGACGGCTTACCGGCCGAGCTATTTAAAGCTGCTGGACATGACTTTGTAGAGTGCATATACCAACTCATTTCTCCGATTTGGTCAGAAGAGAGTATGCTTGATAAATGCAATCTCAGCATCGTTTGCCCGATGCTGCGGCAACTATAGAGGTATAATTCCCCTCAAGATCGCATACAAGATTTTATCTGCCATATTGTGTGAATGTCTGAAACCCTTCACCAACAACCTGATTGGCCCCTATCAGTGCGGTTTTAGACCGGCAAAGTACACAATCGACCAAATCTTCACATTCCGGCAAATCCTGGAAACATCTCAAGAAGTCCAAATCGATACCCACCATCTTTTCGCAAATGGCAGCATTTATAGAGACGAGCTATATAGAGCTATGTCTAGTTTTGATATCGATGCAAACTCGCCCGTCTGTGCAGAATGACGGTAGTAAACGCTCGCTGCTCCGTCAAGATTGGTACGACTTCACCGAGACATTTGATGTCAAAAAACGTTTTAGACAAGGTGACTCGCTGTCATGTGACTTCTTTAACATCGTACTTTGTACGGAATTCACAAGTGAACACTGGAGTCACAATCTTTCAAAAGTCTGTGCAACAACGCCGATAATATCAACTTAATTGGGAGAACACAGCGGCTGTCACCGGCGCGTTCGCTGGTATTGAAATCCCAAAATGGGTTTCGTGGTAAATGGGGGCGAAACCATGTATCGACGAATTGGACAGAATGTCACAATCGACAACTATAACTTTCAGGTTGTAAGCGACTTTGTCTACCATGGCTCTGCTATAAATTTTGCCAACAACACCTTGGCAGAAATAAAACGAAGAATTTTTCTTGCCAATCGCTGTTTCTTTGGCCTAAGGAGGCAATTGGGGTAGGAGTATTGGACGTGAGGCAGAGTAAAAGTAAAGCCTTGAGGTAGACTTTGCTAAGGTGGAGGTCAAAAATAGGTTGAATAGAGTTGACTTAGCAAAGCATTCTGGGCAAGGGTTCATACTTTCCATATATCCATACTTTCGTTCGATAAGGATTCATATGGAAGAGAGGGACTGATCTAAGCTTTCGTGTGTTCACATTCAAAGAGATGTGTTGCAATAGACCAGGATGATTAATATTACCAGTGAACCAGAGAAGTTGGTGAACAAAAGACTATGTTACTAACTTCACGAGGGTAAGTGTTTGTAAACTTATCAGATTCAGGCGATCGGGATTGGGTGGAAGGCTAAAACCGAAGATAAACCTTCGTTGCACAGATTCTATGCGCAATATATGGGTGCTGTAACAACGTGATCTGACTTGACGGGCGCATTCGGGAAAAGGCCAACCAACACTTGTCGCAGTTCAGTTCACTGTCACAGATAGGACCCTGAACACGAATTTCTGTTACTCTCGTTCGGGGTAGAGTTGTGAGACGTTTTCGAATGTATGTTATATGTTGGCCTTTCTGACACCAAGTGAAAAACCTGCTAAAGTCATCTTGCAGCGGAAAACAGTCAGAGGGAGAGAAAACGTTGATATACCACCTTGATCAAAAAGTTCCCGGAGGACACGACCGTGTGGCGCTCCCATTGTTCCGATTTGAGTTCTGTTTTTTTTTGTTAAGTTGCACACAAGTGCACCACCTAAGATTAGGTAGTCATCTGCCGCGTTATCCCGCTGGGTTGGAGGCGAACACTTTCTGGACTGGGACACTGTTGTCCACGCGCATATAGTGACCTAGCCAATTAAGCCGGGTTATACGAGCTTTTCTGACAAGGTCGCCATCGCTGTTGAAACGTCTCTTCCATTCTCAATTGATGCAAACCAGACCAGAAATTATTCGAAGCGCCTGAAACCATTTTGATCTGGTTTCGTCAGTGTCCAGTCTAGCCCTCTGCGCGTAAAGCAGGACTGGGATGATCAGTGTTTTGTACAATATCTTTCTGGTGCCTTCCAAGGTTAAAGAAGCAGCGATTAGCAGGAGTGATTCTTCCGATGAAATGCTGAAGTGCACGGAGAGCTGGCATCGTTTTCGGAGTCGATAGCAAAGCCGAGGTAAATGAAGTCCCTTCCTACCTCAAATTTGTAGCTGTCTATCGTGACATTTTGTCCAAGGCGTCGATGTTGTGTGCCCCTCTTTCTTCACTGCGTACACTTTCTTTCTCACACTTTCGAGTTGTTAAAAAATCACATGGCAGCGCATTGTCTTGTTTAAATGCTTTACTGACATTCAAGGTCTCGGTTTTGTCATTACCGACCTTGACGCAGCATCGTGCAGTCTTCGTTGCCATCCTGCACAGTCGAATGAGTTTGGGAGGAATGCCAAAACTAAACATGGCTCAGTACAGTTCTTTGCGATGTGAAGATGATGTCATATGCGGCGTTGAAAATAGATGAAGATGTTGAGGAGACTTCTTCCCTGTTGTTGGCGCATTTCAGGGTATCTCCCTTCTTTGGGTTCGGACACACTTTTTTCAACCCAGAGTTGATGTATGCTCCGTATGCAGATTGGAAGTTAACCCATCGGATCCAGCAGCTTTGTTAGACTTGAGCTTGGAAATTGCTGTCCGGACTTTATCTTGGTCGGGTGGACGGAGATAGTTTCTGCCTTCGTCCAGATGGAATGGTTCATTCTGCCTGAAGAATCTTTTTAGATTCTCAACACGGAGTGTGGTTCTACTATGAGGTTTCCCTCTCCACCCTTGTAGATTTCTGTTCGGGCATCAGCATGTTAGTTCTAGTTTTTGGTAAAAAAAAAAAACTTCCCAACTTCATTCTTCTGGTAGCACCTCTTTAAGGCCTCGATCGAGCGCCTTCTTTTTTTTTCTTTTGCTCGTACGGTTCGCAAGTCTCCCTCGTTCTTTTCTGCAGGGCCGCTCTGTGCATCTGTTGTTTTTTCAGATTTGTCTGTCTGCATTCGTTATTGAACCAGGGATTTCTTTGTTGGCGGCCTCTCTGATTGATCTTTGGCAATGATGCCGCTTGCGACAGAAGCCGTGGTGGGCACATGAACGATGTTGTGTTCCACTCATAATTGCCATACACCGAACTTTATTGATTTCACAATAAATGCGTGTTTAATTCCACACTAGCTGTTGGCTCACTCTCTAAAATTTGAAATATGAATTTCTGCTATGTGGTATACCACAGGAGTGCATTCTTTTACCTATACTGTGTGAGCACTAGATTACTGCTCGTACAAGGGAAACTTGACTATTGACTGAGGCATTCTCTCAAGGGTGTACGTTATAATGAAACACCAAATTTCTTGTTATCATGACCCTCTTTGATAACGAACATTTTCCAAAGTCTGCAAGTATCTGAAGCAAACAAATCCGGTTCCGAGGCACATCACCAATTTAAAACGACACACTTGTCGAATAAATCAAACCCAAGTTTCAATGGAAAAATAAAACTATTCTCAAACACTTGGCTTCAGTGCGGGTCTTTCCAGTGTCAAATATCCCCACTATCAGCTGATCATCAACTAAACAAAGATAAATACTCGGCAACCTAAAGTCAAATATTTACTTCTCCCTTGTCAATAGATAATGGGAATAAAAAATAAAAAATAGAGTGTTGTAAAATACTCGTAGAGCAAGTGTGGCAGAGTATCTTTTATAGTGTCGACATGTAGAACATGACTTATTGCCTTCAACTAACCAGACTATTACTGCAGTTAATAAGTATCTTGTTTGTCTGGCTGTACAGATAGATGTGTTTATAGTTCTTAATCAATTAACAGGCCACTTGAATTACGAAATAGATACGAGTACACAGCACACGTTCCTCTTAGTCAAGGAATGTTTTCAAGTTAAATTGACAAACGTACGAGTATGATACTGACTCGTATCTTTCTCCGTTTCTGTTCTTTTTACTAAAAAAAAAAACAACAAAAAGAAGAACAACGCATCCAACGGATAGGAAAATTCTGAACGTTTTCGTGTTTAATTACTACCTCTGTCGCCGTCATCGCCGCCGCCGCCAGAGCTAATTAATTTGTAGGACAGACGAATTTTAATTAGAAATTTTGCGCTCTTTCATGGTATTTTGCAGAGCCACAGCTGCGGATGTATCTACTCATTCGGGGCGGCCTCTATTCAATCAGAGTTGGCTTCATACTGAATTTTATCTCAAAATGTGTGACCAGAGGCGATAATTTCAATAATTTCATTTGCCAGTCGTAATTTTTTTGGTATTTTTTGGGTTTTTTTCTCATCTTTTTGGCTTTTTGTTTTCTATTTATGAATTTAATTTGTTTTACGCGCCACGTTATCGTAGCTAGATATCGAATTGGATTGAATGTCGTTCCCGTATTTGTCATAGTGGCGTTTTTCAGATTGTTATTGTCATCGTGAGTTGCATGGCAATGAAAAGTTGTATAGCGTTGTCGTTGTTGTTTTATGTTATTTTATAGTCAGCCGGTCATAATCAAAACACAAACAGAGTCGAAAACACTTTTTTTTTTTTATTGTCGTTGTGATACGAGTATTATGCTCGTAACTTTGAAGTTGGTGGTGTCGCAGATAATTGACTTGACGTAGTGTGCAACATTTTGAGCCAATGAATTTGAATCTGAGTGATGGGTCGGGGTAGAAGTGGGAATTTAAGTGTAGCGGTAAGGGTATGAGTGTCCAAGTCCAAAGAGATTCTAATTTTAAATTAAAAGCTTGGCTTGGATGTAGAATAGCAATTTGAATTTTTAGATATTTACTAAGTTAGTTAGTGTTGCGACAAGTGACATAATTCAGTCAGTGGACGGGCTGAATTGAAATGCGTATTAGATATGGCGTTTGTTAGGGGAATACATGTCGCGGTAGCTATGTGCCCAAAATTGTGAGATACACTCGTAAACAGTGGTACAACGAGTCCGATGTCGTAGTCATCAAGTAAAGTAGAATCAGGGTCGTTGATACAAGCAAGTATTGACACTTTTTCGGAATGGTTGTTGCTTTAGACCCATTTAAGAAAAGAATCCGCTACTAATAGGATGGTGATCGCTTTTCCAAAGCAACTCAAGCGACTTCATTCAAAATCATTCCCGAACATTATGCCGGAAACTACTAACGCAGTTGGTTGGGACAAGTTTAGGTGACCAAAGTACGAGAAGATTTCAATGGTTGGCTTGGGCTATCACTTGAAGCCGAGCCGTCTTGGTATTTCACAGGGAAAGTGCCTGACTGTTTTCAAATAGACGAAATGACAGGTTCTTTCTCTATACTGATGGCATCCATAATACCCTTCACGTGGTACGCCGGATAGCTACGTATCTCTGTATTCAGCCATATTCTAGAGAAGACACAACCACAAATGTTCGAACAGTACACAGGATTCACACGTGACAAAAAAAAAACTGCATTAATAGTCCCTGACTGGCAGAGAGATAATTAGATTTTAGAATGCTTAGTTATAATTAATATTTGAGGCCTAAAAAATAAATAAATTTTTGCGAATTTCCCAATTACATTAACCAGATCGATATACAGTAAAACCCCGATAAGTGCGTCAGTATAATTGTCCAATGTTGCGAGGTCGGAGGTACTTTTCCGCGTAGTTCAGTCATACAGGGTTTTCCAATAGAGACTTCCGAACTTTGACAGTTGATAGCGGCCATATTGTTGAAGCTTTTTGTTCGGGCAACGTTCCGCGCGCTTCGCCCATTTTACGGTCGCCATAATCGTCCTACCGAGAGAACTATTCGCAGTGTGGTGGATAAATTTGCGTCCACTGGTTCACTAAACGATAACCAACACCCGTACGTCCACGAAACGCAAGATGTGCCAAAAACATCGCCGCTGTCCGTGAGAGTGTGCAGGAGAATCCGAGGCAGTCGATTTCGCGTCGCTCACAAGAACTCGGGTTTTCGCAGACCACAACTTGGCGAATTTTGCGTTGTGACTTTGGCCCACACCCGTACAAAATTCAACTGACCCAGGAGCTAAAGGTAAATGACCATAGACAGCGACGTGTGTTGGCTGAATGGGCTTTAGAGCAGTTGGAAACTGACCCTAATTTTCTTCGATGGATGAATGGGTGCGGCAACCAACAAAATTGTCGACTTTGGGACGATACCAATCCACATGAGATCCAAGAGGGTCCAGTGCATCCCGAAAAAGTCACTGTTTAGTGTGGATTTTGGCATGGCAGCTTCATCGGTCCATATTTCTTTGAGAACGACGTTGGTCCATCAGTGTCAACGGCGACCGCTATAAGTCGATGATTACCAACTTATTTTGGCCGAAATTGAATGATATGGACACCAACGACATATGGTTTCAACAGAGCGGCGCTACGTGCCGCACAGCTCACACCACACTGGAAATTCTGCACGAGCGATTCGAGGGCACGGTCATCTCACGTGGAGGTGTTCTTGTTGGGTTTTCTGAAGTCGCAAGTCTATGCCAACATAACCCATGGCATCAAATTCAGCCTGATTTATGGGCCAGAGTCATGGAAAATTGGACATTTCGGATGCACGCAACCCAGAGAAACCGCGGCGGACATTTGAATGATGTTATATTCCATACATAATGGCACCAATAGGCCTTTCAAAGGAATAAACAATTTCGATGATATCTCACACACATTTTGTTTTATTTAAATTTAAAGATAGGAAGCGCTTAAAGAAAGACCCTTTAGATACCCGTTTAAGTGCCTCATGTTTCATCCAATCACTTAGCTGGAAGTATAATCCGTTGAATGCTCCTGAGCAAGATTAAGTGCTGAGGAACGTGATACTCTGCGAAAGAGACGAAGAATGTGCTGCTGGAACTGTGATAAAATAGAACCGGTAACCACTGCCCATGCTACGGTAACAAGCAAATAGGGAGAGAAACCACCAGAAGCGGCTACTCAGATGCCAGCCAATCTTCCCGAAGCCATAAGTCGAGATATGCCTAAGTACCCACTATACTTGCAACAAAACCCTCCTGGTAGAAGTAGCCAGGGGTAAGCAAAAATGGATGGCAACAATAGACATCGGTGCCACGGGCTCAATCACCAGGACGGGATCTTGGGCAGAAGTCTTGGTTACATAACCCCAGCAGTTACAGATTGAGAACAGCTACGGGACAAACAGCTAAGGTGCATGGTGAAGTTAGCTTCAAAATTCACTTGGCCGGAAATAGCCTTCTCTTAGTTTTTCTGGTGGCTGACATATGTGACGAGTGCACCATTGGTACAGATTTCATGAAAGAACATGGACCAGTAGTCAACGCAAACATGGAGATACAAATGGTTTATGTAAACGCCAACATTTCCGTCTTAAAAGTCGTCATCTGCCGAAATCAGAGCTTTCGTCAGGAGCAATCATTTGGGCAAAAGTAGAAGCTGGTCCTGGTAGTCACAGATTCTATTTGATGGAGTCAGAAAATAAGAGAGATGTCATAGTGGGAAAGACCTCAGTGAAACCAAAGAACAACATGGTTCCTATAAGGATTCTAAGTCCAAAGACATTCAAGTGTGACAGTAAAAATGGGAGAGATAGTGGGAGAATTAGCACCAATAGAAACGAGTCACGCAAACCACACCGGAGAAGCGTACCCTGGCCGAAAACTAATTGGTGAGTACGCTGTTATATTTGAAATAGAAGATGGACAATATGGATGTACACAACTTGTTCAACACCACATTGAAACTAGAGGTGGCCGACTAATCCGTCAACCTGCAAGACGTCTTCCATTGGCAATGCAAACAGAAGTTGCTGAAATGATTGAAGAATCTCAGAGACCATAAGCATTCTCATGAAGAAGAAAACGGGAGCAGGAGGTTTTGTCAGCTACCCACTACGGATGACACTTTGAATACGCTTTCTGGAGGGAAATGGTTTTCAACACTTCAACTGAAGAGATTAACCGAAAAGATCGATAGAAAACGGCGGAAGTGGACTTCGGTAGTTTACGTTGATGCCATTTGAACTGTGTAATACTCCAGCCACTTTTGAGCGATTAATGGAACGTACACTGCAAAGACTCACGTGTAGAACCTGCCTAATATATCTGGACGATGTTACCGTCATAGGCAATAAGTTCGAAGAGCATCGCGACAATCTAAAAGAAGTGCTTACGAGACTGCGTAGTGAAGCTCAACCCAGAAAAATTTGCCTTGTTCCGCCCGGCAGTAAAATATCTGGGCCACATTATATCAGCCGTGAAAAATTGGTCTGCCCCCAAAGATAAATACCAAACGGAAAGCTTCTTGGGGCGCCACATGTTTCACAGAGGATTCCTAAAGAATTTTGCAGAACTTACAGAAAAAGACAGACAGTTCTGGTGGTCTGGAGAACATGAAAACGCATTTCAAGCGGCAGCTATGCAATGCCCCCATCTTCATTGTGGATGCAGGTTCATGATAGTCAAGAGAAAGTGGTTGCACATTACAGCAAGCTACTCTCCAAACCTGAGCGGAACTAACTGCGTAACTGGGAGTGAGGTTCTGGATTTAAGTCTTTCAATCATGAACAAAGGTTCATTTTTCGCACAGACCATGCAGCTTTGAAATAGTTACTACAATTTGAGAACCCAGTTGCAGTGCAGCACCGCATGGGAAAAGCCCTCAATTGCCGATGCTTTCTCTTGACTCCGTGCGGAGTCAAATGTGAATGCTGCAAATGCAAGGAAGCGAAAGAAATGGCCACTATCCAGTTGATCAGAACTAAGCCAGAAGAGGGTTGGAGTACAGACAAAATATGTTTCTCCCAACCGGCACACATTGACATCGATTGGCCTGGCAGGGGCCAAACTCTTGGGCACAATGGAACTCGATTTGTGTGAAAGATGGTTTGATGGTACAACATCTCGTATACAGCTAATCATGCCACGGTCCAGAGTCAGCCAAGTGCTCCATGAAATACATGACGGAATCTCAGGAGGTCATTTGGGAATAAAGAAGACGTTTGAGAAGATAAGGGAACGTTTCTATTAAGTTTTATTGCTAAGTGCATAAAGTGCATAACGTGTACAGCTGACAAGGGTCCACAAGTAAAGCCACAGGGAAGAATGTAACAATACAATGTCAGAGCACCACTTGAACGAATAGCCATAAATATCGCTGATTATTTCAGTAAGCGTTCGCTAAATCAAGAGGCTAAAACCGTAGCAGAATAAATAGTCAACACCTGAGTGAGCAGATTTGGGGTCCCAATGGAGTTACACTCTGATCTAGGACGAAACTTTGAATCAACAGTTTTCCAGGAATAGTATCAATATCTGGGAAATAAAGAAGACAACTACACCCTCAATCCGATGGAACTCTAGAGGATTCAATAGGATCTTGAATCGACTTGCAATCGACAAATACCACTCTTCTTAATGGCTAACTGACACACGGTCCATAGCTCAACAGGACCCACACCGTCCGAGACCCTATTTGTTCAAACAATCCTGTTGCTCAGTGCAACGAAATTCGGATCTCCGCCTAGAATTCATAAATTGCACGAAAACACCCGAGAACAGCTGAATCTAGCGAGCACGCGCTTATAGACTCGTACGGCATCAAAGAAAAAGTTTCCGACTGCAACGAAGGTAACCTGGCATAGCATTAATGATGTTGTCTACCGGATCCAGCGTGTGAATCGAGGGAAAATGAATGTCGTCCATGCGGATAGAATATGTCACTTCGATGGAACGATGAATGACGAAGTTGCTTGGTACGTACAACTTTAGGGAAGGAGCAGTGTGATAATCGCTTAAAGATTTGAATACCAGAAGGCTCATCCAATAGAGGAATTTTGACAACTCATAGCGTATTTTGGCTAGTACAAAAGATCCTCCATAGATGGCACGCAGTATAAATACCGGCTTCGCACCAGGTGAAATCAGTTCTAAAGTTGAATTTGTAAAGTGAATTAGGAGTAGTGATGAAGTGGTTCAAGAAATAAATGGCTCGACAGGGCATCCCATAAGCGAGTTATACGGCTTAGGAAAGAATCACAATATTTTGAGGTTCGTCCGAAAGTGGGCTTGAGGGTAAACCAATGACAATGAGCATTCATAGCGAGACGGGTGTCATGGTGGTGAAAATAGCGATAGAGCAAAGTGAGACAAGAGACATTTCGTCCAGTTGTTCCAGGTTGTCAATTGGCTGGGTGATATCAGCATTTCCTGTGAGTCTTATCGCACGGTTTTGAATTCTATTTAGCAGCTGCAGAGATGTTTTGGGCGCACCCGACCAAATGTGGGCATTGCACTTAGATTTCGGGCTGATAAACGCCCTATATATTGAAGCCTGATCAGAAGGGATGAAGTATTTCTTACATCGCTTGAGGAAACCTAGATATTTTGCAGCATTTTTGACGACACCAAATATGTGGTCATTCCAACGTAAGTTGTCATTGACACACATACCGAGAATGGAAAGTTTATCCGTTTCGAATGCAAGTGCCATTCATGGATAACGGCTGGGTGTTTAAATTTCGCTTCAACGACAGCAGACAGCATTTTGTTCTGGAAGCATTAAATTCTACTCTGTTAGTGGTTCCCCAATTGGTTATTCCAATATCGAAAATTAATGAGCTTAACATACGCTGACGTTCCCGCTCTACAGCCGAAGAGACAGAGAGTACTGTCGTCAGCAAAGGAGTATATTGGATTAGAGGTAGCAGACAAGAGATGGTTGATGAAAATTAAAAAGAATGTCGGAGACAGAACGGAGCCCTGGGGCACACCAACATTTATTTTGTAAACATCAGATCCAAGACAACTGGAATTGAACGTTCCAAAAGGTAATTTCTAATCCTTTGAAGAAGAGAGTCATCGATCCTAAAAGCACGCATTTTCGACAAAAGAGCCCGATGCCAAACTCTGTCAAATGCTTTAGAAATATCAAGTGCAACTATCTTGCTTTCGCCAGATTGATGTACGCTTTGGTTCCATTTTTCAGTGACACATGCTATCAGATCACCAGTGGACCTGTTGCTACGAACACCGTACTGCCGGTCATTAAGATGTTTCCGGGTTTCGAGATATTTCATAAGCTGACGGTTTATCAGAGTTACCAAGGACATGGCTTGAACTGAAGGGACATAAGTGCTATGGTCTGTAGTAGGAGGGAGATATAGACGGGCTCAACAAATACTGTTTTCCATTTGCTCGGAAAGAGTCTTAAAGAGTAGGATCAATGAAAAGCTTACGCAGTGATTTTGTCAGCGAGGAAGAACATCTCTTCAGTAGAAGGGGAGATATACCATCTGGCCTTGCTATTAGATGAGTGCGAAAGTGGATTCGTTCTATTGAAGATTCGACGCACTCAAGTGTAGGCGGAGACAAAGCATAATCTGGGGGTGTTGACCTGGCCGGAAAGTGTGCAGTAAGCAGATTGGCCTTGTCTAAAGACCTGACAGCTAGAATGTCATTGTAAATGAGCGTTGGGATAGAGGTTGAGGCAGAATTTCTGAAGTTTTTGACGAACGACCAATCTTTGGGACATTGTAGTAATTTTTGCCTCAGCTTTTGGTAGTATTGAAAGTTCCACACGTTTTCTTAGACGATGCAGTAATTCTTGGAGCGTTTAAATTTTTCGGGTTGGTATTGAAGGACTGAAAAAACCTTTTTCTAACCCTGACAGCCTCTTGACAGCTCGAGTCGTACCATGCCTTTTCTTTTGATCTGATACTCTTAATGCGATGAGCGATAAAGGATTTCATACCAAACAGAATAGCGTTTGTGATCATATCGAGGATACATAACGAGCACTTATAATTCCTAAAGCAGATATTAAGTCCGCACCAATTGGCTTTCTCGTATTGCCATACGGTTCTTTTAGGAATCTTTTCTCCAACTGTGTGGTCGATGTATGAGTGGCTAGAGGGGAGAGCACATCAACGATTTCGTTATCAGGGTGAGAAATTAAAAACAAGTCCAGGGCGTTGGCCGTATGACTATCAACATCTGGTATTCGTGTGGGCTCATTTACAAGCTGGGTTAAGTTGTTTTCCGCAGCGAAGATCTCAACACACCGTCCTTCGGGTGTTGTCTGCCCAGGATTGCGAAGCCACCCAGAATTGTGTTAAAGTTTGAATTACTGTCCAGTTTGGGGCTTCTGCACATAGAGCAATAGTGGATAATTTGCTTACAGAAATGGAATTTTAACCACAAAATTCCGGATTGGAACAGGGATTCAATTGTGAGGGAGTTTGGTAAGTTACATCTATATACACATAAATAGCGAGACCGCACTATTTCTTAGCCAGGTAGCTTCAGATTTGAGTGATCTGAGATGTCTGCCCACACCTATCTATCTGAGTTTCACTAAGTGCCAAAATAGCTGGTCTGTACGTGGACGTACTCCTACCCAGAGAATTGATTTCTTCTTAGCCCACGTATGTGTCAAGTCATTACTACAAACAAACACCGAGGATGCTAAGCAAAGCCGTGAAGTGAAAATGCTGTTTACCGAATCACATTATTGTAGGTGCTATGCCCTTACAGCAATATTTGTGATGCAAATGGTAATAAGATTCATGATTATACGGACGCTTTCCATTGTCGAATTTTAAACAGAAGTTGTGAAGCCGACTCTAGAGGCGAATACATGTTTATTTGAGGAACAACTTTCTCCGTAATGTGTTCAGTACCATCTACAGTGGGGCGATTAAGGACTTCAAGCGCATCTGTTATGGGAAAAAATTGTCCTTCGAATAACAGACCATAGAAGTAGTCAACAGGTCGAGATCCTCAGCAGAGTTTTGGAAGGCTGTAAAGTATCTCAACAGATCATTGGATCCAAATTGTAGGCATCACAGTTACATTTCAGCAGACTTCTAAATATCGTCCAAACTTCGCCAGCCTTTTATTATGCGGCCCCGCTGGTTGACGATGCCTTTCCGGACGCATTCTTCCCTCATCGTTCGTGCTACAAGTCAAAAAGTATTCGAAAGTTCGTAGAGGTCCGGATTCTATAAAAGCTACACTCACTGCGCAACTCAACAACATTTTTGAAACAGCGAATGTTCCTAGTAGTAGCTGTCAAAGCCAGAAGTATGGATATGACAACATGGCCTTCCGGATTAGTTTATTCTGCGACAATAACTCTTGAAAAATTAATCGAATGGATAAACAAGTCGGCTTAAGTAAAACCAAGAAAAAGGTAAGATTATGCCTGAGACAATCATCACTATAATTTTGAATAGCTAAAATGTCTTGTTTACCAGCACATTAACCTACATGACCTATAGTTTACCATTCCGATGTTTTTGAAAGCAAAAATAATAAACGAATAACACTCACTTTCATAATTCGCCATTAAAGCAAGGTCGCTCAAAAATATCACACCCACTTCCGAAACTTAGTAAAAATTAAAAAAAATATTCCACATACGCCAAAGAACGTTCTCCACCACTCGCTAGCCTTTCGCATATCATTCTCACGTCTAAAAGTACGAAATCATCAATTTTCCCTCCGCCGACAATCAGTAGAGCTTCGTAATAAAACATCAAAAGTTCCGTCAGTAACTTCAGCCCCCGCAAATAAGCCAAAAAAAAACAGTGAATTCGCTGTTTTCATATCACAAATGATTGATGATTGTAGTATTCAGGACTCGTATCTACAAGCAAAAGGTTTTACAACATGAACGATTACGTTGACATTCTCCGCCTTACCGAAACGTTGTAATCAAAATCAAAATCAAAACAATAACAATAAATAGAAACCCACCTCACCTTGACCCTGTTTCCGCATAAATCGTTTTGCATAATCTGCATGACAACAAATTAATTATCTCATTCAAGAATTGTGCCCATTAAGTAAGGCTGTAGGACGGTTACTTGCCAACAATAGACCAACAATGCAGCCCTCAATTGAAGACCATACTCGGATGCATCCAACAGATGCGCGCAATTCAGGAAAGTGCATTCACATGATAATTCAGACATAAACAACTCAAATCACAACAAACCACAACGGCCACGGACCACAGTCTTCCCGTTTCCAATGAAACCAAAATGAAGAAAACAAAAATAAAAATATAAAAAATAAAAGAAAACAAATGAAGACCGATTAGATGTAATTATTGTCAATTTGTTAGAACAGATACACATGCAGATACATCGTTGTAGTGCAGAACCAAAGCAGTGAAAGAAACAAAGTTGGCCCTGATGTAGTGCAAGACAGTGTGCGCACTACTTGATCGGAAGCTTTGTACTTATAACTTTGCATCTGTGCATCTGTGCATCTGTGTATCTTTGTATCTTTCTATCTCTGTGAATGCATAAAATTCCCTTGAAATGCTAAACGGCGCTGTGTTGCGCTAGAACATTGACAGTGCGTCACCAATTACGGCATGCAACACAAAAAAAAACAAAAAAAAAAAACAGCACTAACCCATATCCGAAGTCGAGCCCAAGTCGAACAGATACAAAGTTTTCAATTTTAATTCGTTTTATTGAGAATCTATAAATGGACAGAAGTAGCCGATCGATTCACCTACCCCTGGTGTCCGGCAATTGGCTTCCATACTCCGATTATCACCGGGGGGCAGTCATAAATGAACATACAACTCAATGCCGGCAGTGGAGCCGACATATACTCGGGCAAATAAAGTGCAGTACACACTCTGACAAAAAGTTAGCACCACTTGTTTTTTTTGGATTCTCCTTTAAGTTGAATTAAATCTAGAACTGTTAAAGATCACTGGAAAGAATCCTATCTCCTATCAGATCTCTTGTTGTTCGCAGATATAAAGCCTGACAGGCAGATCTACTATAGACGTTCATATCATGTATTGGGTCTACAAGTAAGTTTCCAGCGTTTTTTTCCAAAATTTGAAGTTTTATTATGAAAACATAGTTACAATGCTTTATTCAAAGTATCGTCCATAGGAAGCTACAACTTCCCCCATCTTTCTGGCAATTTATGAATTCCGGATCAAAAAAATTTCTCGTCTTTCGAGCCCAAGAACGTATCGAGCCAATTTTTGATTTCCTCTACTGAGCTGAAGCGTATTCCCGTAAGAGAGTTCTGCATCGAACGAAACAAGTGGTAGTCAGATGGTGCCAAGTCTGGACTGTAAGGCGGGTGAGGCAGAATTTCCCATCCACTATTTTCCAAATAGTTTTTCACCGAAACCGCAACATGTGGCCGAGCGTTGTCGTGATGAAAAATGACGGACTCATGCCTGGTCTCATATTCTGGCCGTTTTTCTTTTAATGCCCGCTTCAAACGAATTAGTTGGGTTCGATATAATGGTCCTTTGATGGTTTCACCACTCGGAAGCAGTTCGTAGTATACGACGCCCTTTTGATCCCACCATATGCAGAGCATGACCTTATTCACGTGAATATTTCGTTTCGGCGTCGATTGGGCGGGCTCGCCGGGCTTTGTATACAATTTTCTGCGTTTAGGATTATCATAATAAATCCATTTCTCATCACCGGTGACAATGTGGTGCAAAAATGATTTATTTTTATACCGCTGCAGTAACATTTGGGACATGCAAAATCGCCGTTCGACGTCTCTTGGCTTCAATTCGTACGGCACCCAGTTTCCAATCTTTTGAATGAATCCCAGTACTTTTAGGCGCAGGGAAACGGCTTGTTGCGTGACGCCCAATGATGCAGCAAGTTCTTCTTGAATCTGACACGGATCCTCATCCAGTAAAGCGTCCAATTCCTCGTCTTCAAAACTTTTCGGCTTTCCGGGGCGATCTTTGTCTTCAACTCCAAAATCACCACTTTTGAACCATTTGAACCATTCGCGGCACGTCGATTCACCAATACATTCCGCCCCATAAGTTTCCGAAAGCAAACGATAGGCCTCAGCCGCACTTCCCGCAAATGACGTTTATTTGGCTGGAAGCTTGCCATGATTTTGCTCGATAAAATGTACGACACCGATAGAACTGCTCAAATATAACGCTGCAAAGTTGTTGACAGATACAAAACCTACAAATAAAACACATGGGGTCTGACATTTCTGCCCGGGATCCACTGGTGGCGCCATCTCTGACAAACGCTGGAAACTTACTTGTAGACCCAATACTAAAAGATATTCTACCTAAAGTGTAGTCGTAATTGATGCGGGGTGCCGCAAGGTTCGTAATCAGAGGCTCTAATTTTGAAAATGATGGACGGCAATATTTTACATCTTTTAGTTCCGAAGTCAAATTGGACGATAAGAGAAAAGATTGAATCTTATATTCCTGATAGAGGCGACAAGATGAAATATGTCGAATGTGGGACTTATGACAGTTACAACTTCCAGGGATCTTAATGAACATGATCCAATTTAAATTAGACAAATCGACAAAGCTTCTGGCAATCTTATAAGGTGAAAGAAGTAGAAATTGAGACCTTTTTCAGTTGTAAACGTCACAGAACTTATTGTAATTTGAGTTGCTGATCTATCGTCGTTAGGTATTCGACATGCATAACTAAAAACTTCCTCGGATAAGAAATAATCACATGCTGACAAAGGTTGGCTATTTATATTTAACCTGGACAAAGTTAGATTATTGATATATAATATGAAGAGGCTTTTCGATTCTTGGAGTAACGGCCGATATAGGTTGAAGTTTGGACATAAGTGAAACATGTTGTTAAAAGCGGGCGAATGCCAGTCCTGTGAAATCGAACTGCTCTATGCCGAAATAACAACTGGAAGCTCAATGGAATATGAATTAGAAGTTCTGCTTCGTCCAACAGCATCAGATGACATAATTGCAGATTCCGAACTAGAGTATACGTCCCAAAGGTAACTTTATATGCTGCCCTGCCCTCAGCAGCAAATCAAACAGAGACCAACTTATTCTCGTGGGAGGCTTGAATGCAAAGGTAGATAACGATAGTGATGCGCTCAAATTATTATCTGCAAACACGAACTTGGTAAGCGCAATGAGAACAGTGAAAGATTTGTTGATTGTTGCAACGTGTTCTCAAAGGAGGCATCATGTTTGAGCACAGAATTTACCACAAAATCGATGTAAACAACGTCTAGACAATCATTTTGCCGTTTAAGTTAACGTTTAAGAAGTGATCTCACGGACGGAAGAAAATGTGGTTCAATTCAAACATCTCACATGGAAATATCCAGGTTCGATATCAAGAGAAAAGAGAATACGTCATAGGTCCAATAACTTAGGAACTATTACTTACTATGTGTGGAAATAATTAACGAACGAATTGTTATTCGACTGCAGGAAGGATACAAGTGGTGGCTTTCCGATGGCATTTGCAGACTGTTCGACGAACAGCTATTCCAGCAGGAGTGTAAAGCGATCTTAAATCTCAATATAGCATAAAGTTGAGAGAAGCATAGCGTAGGACGGGCTATATTCTACTGAGCGCAGATCATCATCTTTGAGAATTGCTCAGACAGACAGACATCCCAAATCTACAGACTAGGACATATATACTGCCAGCAACTCATGGATAACCTGGGTAGATGTAATAAAAACATCAGAGATATAGACAATATTGAGCTAACTTGTGATAATCTCACTACTGCCTTTCATCAAGCTTGCTCAGAAAAAGAAAAAACAGGCACTCTACTTACTCTCTGGTGGAACAAAAAAAATTGCCAAACTCAGATCTGAGACTAGAAAGCTCTTCAACCGGGCTAAACGTAATGGTGAATGGGAAATGTACAGAACAACACTCACCAGGTACAAACAAGAAATTAGAAGGGCAAAGGGAGAATCGTGGAGAAACTTCTGTCATACAATCGACGACACCAGAAGTTGTGCCCGCATACATAAAATACTCTCTAACAAGCACACTAATCCTATCGGGTCAATGAAAAAACCTGATGGCCCATACGCCGAAAACGGGCTACAGCCTCTTCAGATTTTAGCCGGAACACACTTCCCAGACTCGACGACAGTTCCAGAAGGCCAAGAAAACCCTCCCCGGAAAAGAATAAATAGACCACTGGGAGACGACTGGAACAGAGCAAAGGAAATCTTTCATAAAGGTAAAATAATTTGGGCAATCAACTCTTTTCACCCTGGTGAGGATGGAATTTTCCCAGCTTTACTACAAAAGGGCTTCCCCCAACTGCTACCTATACTGATTAACTTAGTCAGAGCTAGCTACGCGTGTGGATATTTACCAAAAAAGTAGGAGGAGGTTGCTGTCAAATATATACCAAGGTTTGAAGGCAGACCGTTATAGACCAATCAGCCTCACTTCCTTTTTCCTCAAAATTATGGAAAATATCTTCGACAGACATATCAGAGACGGGGCACTTCAAATGAACCCTCTTCACAAATATCAATATGCCTATCAACCTGGAAAATAAACCACATACACCCTACAACATCTTATCACAAGGATTAAAAAATCTCTCTGAGATAAAGAGGCAGCGGTCGGTTGTTTCCTCGATGTAGAAGGTGCATTTGACAACACAGAATTCTCCCAGATATATAGAGGCATCCACATGTAAATGGATCAAATGTATGCTGGAGACTGAAACAATAAAAAGCTCATTAGGCAGCAATAAACTCAGTGCCAATAGCTACGAAAGGATGCCCTCAGGGAGGAGTACTACCACCCCTACTATGGTCCTTCGTAGTTAATGAACTACTGATTATACTCAGCAATGATGGCCTCTATGTCCTAGGATATGCAGATGACATTGTTATCCTAATCAGAGGTAAATTCGATGACACAATCTCGGATCGCCTCCAGAGGGCTTTGAACCTTTGTTAAATTCACCAAGAGAAGAAGGCGTGGAAGACTCAGAAATGTCACTCTCTTCGATGAAACAATAGAATTCTCAACGGAAGTCAAGTATCTAGGAATCACACTGGATGAAAAACTTACGTGGAACACTCATCATTCGAAGACTATTGACAAGGCTAGGACATCACTGTGAACCAGTAAAAGTCTAGTCGGGAAAAATTGGGGACTTAATCCCAAAATGACACTATGGATGTGTACGGTAATAACGAGACTTATCATCAAATATGCAGTCGCCGTTTGGTGGCATAAAGCAATGCAGAGGTTAACACCGGCCAAAATCAATAAATTACAGAGACTAGCTTGTGTCTGAAACCGCACCAACAGCTGCGCTTAAAGTTATCCTAGACATGCCACCACTTCATCCGGAACTCATGAAAGAAGCAAAATGCCTACATGCTCATCTCAGAAGATGAATCCAATTCCAATCTAGTTCATGCTGCAATTCTTCATGAATTCAAAAAAAAACGAGCTAACTTAATAGACAAATGTCTACCACGTTATATCTTTCGGCATAACTTCAAGGTTACACTTCCAGACCGTCTTAACTGGGAGCAGGAAAACTCAACATTTGCCAAGGACTCACACGTATGGTACACAGACGGATCCAAAATAAATAAAGGAGTTGGAGCCGGAGTATACGGTGCTCGCACTAAAACATCCACGCATGCCAGTATGGATACAAGCAGCTGCGTATTTCAGGCTGAAATCCATGCAATAGAGCTTTGCACTCGAGAGAATCTAAGCAGCCATATACCAAGCAAAGACATTTATATTCTGTCCGACATCAGAGCAGCCCTAATTGCAATTAACGCCTTTGAAATAAAATCATAACTGGTCTGGGATTGCCTTCAACTCCTACAACTACTGGCCACCACAAATAAAATTCATCTGATTTGGGTGCCAGGACATAGGGGACATGAAGGCAATGAAAAAGCCGACGAACTAGCCAGGTAAGGATCCGCATCGGAGTTCATGACCATTCTGTGGACTATCAATTAATACGATAAAAGGAAGTATTAAAACCTTTCTAGAGGAAAAGAAGCTTCATTTCTGGAGGGAAACCGAAGGAAACAGACAAGCCAACCACAGGTTTTCCACAGGATACTGCCGTCTGAAAAAACACCTGATGACCATGGGCATAGCACAAGACAATACATGCAGACTGTGCAACGAGGACGTGGAAACGGCAGAACACACACTATGTGACTGCAATGGTAAATTCTAGGTAAATTCTACCTTGAAGCGGCGGACATATGTATCTGCCAGCTCTCCTAAAGACGTAGCCGCCTTTCTAACAAATTGCGGCATCATGGATGAGCTCTAAATGGAGGATATCACAATAGGCCCATCTGTGGCCGCAGAGATCTGGGATTCTTTATATCATCTCCGACGACAATCTAATCTAATCGAAAAGGCGTTCGAGATTGTTAACAAAGTCTACTTCGCTCTCCTTCCCTGTAGGTTGATAGCTTTCATTAAAGCTGGATTCGATGGATCTAAATATGTTACCATGGTTTGTATAGAGGATTTCGAGATCCAAATTGGAGTGCTGCAAGGCTGCATCGGAGCACCAATACTGTTTTCATTTGTGATCCGCAATGTGATTTGTGCTGTTTTGTCAACAGGAAAAAACGATGTCGAATGGGCTCTAGCATCACGATTCAAATATCTAAATTACACTGACGATGTACCCCTCTATCTTAAAAGTAATGCTCCTTTACCGAAAGGACGGAAAGCATAAATGATGAGGCTATGCACAAATTCATGCATTTAAGAATGAATGATAATTAGAGTTAAGCAGTTGCGTCCCGGAACAATTCTGTAGAGACTTCCGTAATATAGGCTAGAATAAACGGCCTTGCAATATTAATTGGATTAGCTGAGACCGCAATAATTGCATCCCTTCTGTAGACCATGAAGTTATTTTACTTCAACAACAGGAATCCGTACAGATCCCTCAAAAGTTAGCTCCTCATATCCTGAAACTTACGAAAAAGCGAGATACCGCCTATCCAATGTGGAGAGTTTAAACTTGATGAGCTTCTGAAAGAATACCGCCTCTTAGATCGGCCGTAGGAAAGTCAATATGGAATAAGCTTCACGAGCTTGGTATTGAGAAAGAAAACGCCGTTATCCTCACTGCTGTCAACTGCAATCCAACTGGGAGCATGGGTGCTCCCCCAGTTTCAGCCATCAAGCCATGGCGAAAGCGCCTTTCCTTTCAACAGAGTAAGGGAAATAGATGTTGTGGAAGCCCTTCTCTCACTTAAGCCGAATTCTACTGTCCTCGATGGCCTTAACCCAAGTTTTATGAAACTTTTGCTACCGTATATTATGCCTTATGTAGCCCATATTTTTAATTGCTTGCTTACAACTTCGAACTTTTCTTATGAGTGAAAAAAAAAAAAAGTAAAAATCATCGAGGAGTCCAACTGAACACAGACCTTTCAAAGGTCTTTGAGAAATTAGCACAAAAACAAATCTATCAGCATCTCAGCAGCAAGGATCTTCTATGCAAGCAATACTGCGCTACTACTGATATTGGAAGAAATCCGTAAGTCTTTGGATTTTAATCATCCGACATTCCTAACTCTGCTTGATTTTCCAAGGCCTTCATGATATTCTCTGCAATAAACTCTAAAGCTGTTTTATCTTTTCCACTGCATCTGTGAAATTGATTATGACCTAACCAAAGGGAAGAAAGCAATGCATTTGTGTTGAGAAGGATTCCTCCAACTTTCTCAATGCGCAAAGTGACGTGCCACAAGGATGCATCCTCGGACCTACTCTTTTCTCTCTGTACGTTAATGACCTAGCTAGCGTTGTAAAGAACTGCAAAGTGCGAATATACGCAGATGATGTGCAACTTCTAATAAGTCTTCCCCTAAATGAAACGAACAATGCAAATGAACTCTTACGATGACGATCTTGGTCGTATTATGACTGGTCTATAAAAAAGCACGACCTTCGACTTAACGCTGACAAATCGAAGGTGCTTGTCATTGAGTTATTGATCCCTCAGACTTTAAATTTGTTCTATAACTTAATGCGGTTTGCTAAGAGATGGCGTAACTTGTATTATTCCATTGGAACATGCGTTGGAAAGCTACTGTCATTGTACGTCATTTCAGTATATGTCATTCATTGAAGCGAGTTCTTCTTCATTACTTTAATATGAAGAAAACTGCTGTCGAAAGTCATCGTATTTTGGTGGAAGTTTATGGTGAACATGCGCTAGCTGAGCGAACGTGCCAAAAGTGGTTTGCACGATTTAAAAGTGGTGATTTTGGCTTGGAAGACGATGAACGTCCTGGGCAGCCAAAAAAGTTTGAAGATGAAGAACTGGAAGCATTACTCTATGAAGATTATTGCCAAACACAAGAAGAGCTCGCAGAATCTTTCCGTGTCACTCAAGGAGCCATTTCAAAACGTTTAAAAGCAACCGGATATATTCAAAAGCAAGGAAATTGGGTTCCACATGAACTCAAGCCGAGAGACGTCGAAAGGCGGTTTTGCATGTCCGAAATGCTGCTGGAACGCCACAAAAGGAAGTCATTTTTGCATCGGATTGTTACTGGTGATGAAAAATGGATCCATTACGACAACCCCAAGCGCAAAAAATCATATGTGAAACCCGGCCAACCAGCCAAATCAACGGCAAAGCCGAATATCCATGGCGCGAAGATAATGCTCTGTATTTGGTGGGATCAGATGGGTGTGCTGTATTATGAGCTGCTAAAACCGGGTGAAACCATCAATAGACAACGCTTCCGAACACAATTAATCCGTTTGAAGAGAGCAGTGGCCGAAAAACGCCCGGAATATGCGACCTGACACGAGGCAATAATTTTCCATCATGACAACGCTCGGCCCCACGTTGCCATTCCGGTTAAGAACTATTTGGAAAACAGTGGATGGGAAGTCTTACCCTACATGCCTTATAGCCCAGACCTTGCCCCTTCTGGCTACCATTTGTTCCGGTTGATGCAGAACGCCCTCACTGAAATACGGTTCACATCAGAGCAGAATATCAAAAATTGGCTTGATTCATTCTTGGCTGCCAAGCCGGCGCAGTTCTTTTGGGATGGGATCCACAAATTGCCAGAAAGATGGGAAAAAGTCATAGCTTCAGATGGGCAATACTTTGAATAATACTATTGTACATGTTTTTCTTAAATAAACGTTCAAATTTTGAAAAAAGACCGCACGAAATAAATTATACACCCAATACAAACCGGCTGCCTTCGGTAAGAACCTTGGTGTGGCTTTTAATTCCACACTTAGCTGGGAAACACACATCAACTATCTCATCGGCAAGGTTTATGGTGGCTTGGATTCGAAGACCCTCTTAGGTGAAACATTATCGTCCATACGCTCGATGTTGCCGAGCTAATGAAGTGACGGATTTTTGGTTCCCGTAATATGTCCACATCTTTGTAAAACTCATAGAGTTCACGGTTGTGTCTTCTTCTCCATATGCCCTCTTCACAGACAGGACCAAATATTCGATGAAGGATTTTTCTTTCAGAAGAACCTAAAACTTGTTCCACCGTCTAACTTATTGTCCAACTTTCGACTCCGTAAAGCAAGACTGGCAAGATTAACGCTTTGTAGAGCATGATTTTGACCCTATGCGTTAGGAGTTTTGACCCAAGTTGTTTCGACAGACCGATGTAGTAGCTGTTGCCTCGGGTTACTCTTCGTCGAATTTCCACCATGATGTCGTTTGTGGAGTTAACATTTGGCCCGAGGTACGTTAACTCCTTAACTACCTAAGTTGTTGCTGTCGATTACATTTTGTCCTAGGTGATGTGCGATGGAACGGTTTTTAGTCGACAGCATACCATATATTTCGTTTTTCCCTCATTAACTTTAAGACCAACTAATTTAGCCTTCGTCTTCTTCAATTGCCGTAAAGGCTTCAATTACGGCACGCTGGGAAGGTGCGATTATATCAATATCATCCGCGTATCCCAGAAGACGGACTTGGAAAAAATAGTACCTTTCATGTTGACCTATGTCCGTCGTACTATCTGCTCAAGAATTAAATTGAAGAAGTCACATGTCAGCGTGTCTCCTTGCTGAAATTCGGTTCAGGTTTAGAATAATTCGGAGCTCTACTTCCACACTGCACGACGCATCATGGGTTTTTCAATGTTGTGCGACATATCCGGATCAATTTTCCCGGGATCCCGAAATTCGGCCATCGGATTATATAGCTCAGTGCGATGGATGCTGTCATATCGGCTTTGGAACTCGTTGGTCTTTTCCAGGATCTGTCTTAATGTGAAAATTTGGTTTGTAGACCATTTGCCGGGCCGGAAGCGGCACTAGTATTGGCCGATGAGTGCGTACACTGGATAGGATTTTATGGGAGACGTTAAGTAGGAATATGCCTCGATAGTTTTTATAGGACATAGGATCGCCCTTCTTGTAACATAGATGGGACAGATAGAGCTGATATTCCAGTCGTCAAGCATGCCCTGGTGCATGCTCCTTGTCAAAACATTGCATTCGGCTTTGAAGAGCTTAGATGGGAATGGGAAGCAATCCGAGCCAGCAGCTTTGTTGTTCTCGACTGGGGAAGTGTTCTCCTCTTGCCCTATACCCTCTCTTGGTCATGCCCATTAAGAAACTGCTGGAAGTGTTCCACAATTCCCTGTTGGTCAGTGGAGAGATTACCTTCGCAATTTCGAAGTGCTTGGAGACGCGTTTTAAAGCCATTGGCTAGGTTTTTGGCCTTTTTAAAAAAGCTTCTGGTGCTTTTCCTTCTCCAGCAATCTCCGATATCCGTAAGCTTGGAGACTCCAAAGGCTCTTTTCTTTTCAGCAGTAGTCTTTTCTCCTCCTTTCTTCTGGAGCTATGCCACATCTGTTGCCTTCTTTTTCTACAGACATTCATCATCATACCACTGATTTCTTTTCTGGAGTGGTTGGTAGCCTAAGGTGTTTTCGGCCATCTCCTTGATGGAAGACCACATGTTTTTGACGTCTGTGGTAGGCAATGGCATATTGAAGAGTTTTTCGTCCAGATGCGCTCTGTAGTCTCTGGCTATTTCCAATGTTGAACCTCCTTTTTGGGAGTTGTTGCAGCATACTTTCATTTGACCGTTGGCCCTGAATTGGGCTGCTACCAGGTAATGGTCAGAGTCGACGTTTGCCCCACTGAATGTTTTAACATCTAGGATATTTGACGAGTGACGTCCGTCAATAAGCACATAGTTGATTTGGTTGGTGGTTTGACCATCCGGAGTTAGCCAGGTTGCTTTGTGGATTCTTTTGTAAGGGAACCTAGAGCTACATATCACTGTATTACTACTTGCCGCAAGGTCTGCGAGTCGGAAGTCGTTATCTGTTGTCATGTCATAGGGGCTGCATTTTTCGACCTCTTCGCCAAAGATGTTCTTCTTACCGATTTTGGCATTGAAGTCCCGCAGTACAATTTTAACATCGTACTCCGGACAGGCTCTATCCAGGAGGTCAAAAAATTCCTCCTTGATGGGTTCTTCAGCCTCGTAGAGCAATTTGCTTTTTTTATCATTCCCGATCCTGTCCAGGGTACTTCCTGGATTGCAGTAATATCCGTCCTATACTGCTTGAGGATATTTTCCAGTTTTTGAGTTGCTTCTGGGGTGTAAACGTTCTTACGTCCCAGGAGCATACTCTTAAATCGCAGTCCTTCTTTGCGCCGTGTTGTCTTTGATTAGGAGGTCCGTATGTATCCGAGGCTGGATTTTGTTCATTCATTCGTGTCTCTTACGTGAGTGGGTCTTCAGCCCACAGCACAACCGCCATTCTGGTCAGAGAGTGTTCGCTCTATGCATTAGTTCACTACACAGCGGGTGCCGGAGTAGCTACATCAATAGTCAGGTTGACCCCGACTATTTGAATTGAAAACGAAGACTACGCTTCAGAAGCTGGAAACTGTATATGGTACAATAACTTTCATCCATTCGCATTTTCTCTGGTTTCCAAGAATCGAATCCCACAATAATCAGAAAAAAATTACAAAGTGTTCCTAATCCTACGACAGATACTGTATAATGCAACAAGTTTCATACAATATGTGTACACACGGTATTCTCGTATTTATCTGATGAATTCAGCTACACAAAAATTATTTAAAAGCTCGCACAGGTTGCTGGCTTGACAGTGAGACAATTGAGGGTGAGAAGCTTGAGGGTAGGACGCTTTATAGGCTTGAGGAAAATATGATGCAATGCATGAGCATGCGCCGAGTGTGTCTATATTTGTAACACATCCAAGGATGCATCAAGTGCGTGATGTTGGCTTTAATGTTTTAGGGGCAAAAATGCAATTTAATTGCACTTCCGGTATGAACGACACGATGGAAGTACTCGTAAAGGTTGACCGAACTGAATTACTAGGAGTTAATTAAAAAAAATACAAAATAAACTGTTTTGATGTGCATTCAGTGGTTAGAGGCTTCTCATAAGTCACATGCTAGTGAATAGTGTCACTATACTTTTGATTGACTGTCGATAGTCAAGAGTGGCGTTTGGTGACTCAGTTTGTGATTGAAAGGCACGAAAATCTCTCCAATTATGGTTACGTCAATTAAGTAGCAGCCAAAAGAATTTGAAAACGCCATCGCCTGACAAGCATGAATATAAGTTTGCGGTTTGACAATATAAAACGTGACTAATTAACAAAACGTCACATCAAAACGCACATAGTGTCGTAGTGTTCTATAGGAGGTTAAAGCAAACAAAACTGTTCTAGGTGTGACGCGCATATACGAAGTTTGACGTAATGTGTTTCGCTGGTTTCGCGGAAGCCTCTAGGGGAGGTAAATAACCGTCTTAATAGTTTGTTTTTGGAGTCACACGCGCCTAAAAACAAGAACATACTTACTACAATATATTCCTGATATACGTGCTATTTAAGCAGCCAACAGGTGGCAACTCTTCGCTCCAAATAAGGCCACGGTTAGGTTAGGTTAAAATAGGTGTGTGCTGGTCATGCCATCATACAAAAACTAGACAGCAAAACGGGTCCATTGCGATCCCTGTGGAACCAGTTGAATTTGTCTTCAAATGGCAAAAACCTAAACAATCGCCCTGGTGAAACACCCAATTTCCCTGCAAAAGCCAAGAAGGCCTTTGAAGTTCGTGGCTTCTATTTCCTCAAGGTTGTCGAAAAAGTATTTCCCTAAAAATTTCCTTCGACTATGCGATGTTGCCCCGCATTCACACAGTATGTGTGTTATGTCCTCAACAACTTGCAAATCACCACAGAATCTGCAAATATCCGTGTCTTACAATTTGAACATCTTTGCGTGTTTCCGTGGGAGATAGTGTCGTGTCAGGATTCCTATTATTGTCCTAAGCCTATCCCTGGTTAATTTTATTAACTCCCTAGTTCTTTTACCGTCAAAAAGTGACCAAAGAGCCTTGGATACCCTGTATCCTTCAAGACTTGAGCTTGACCTTAGGTTGGCAGTCTTTAAACGGGCGGTTTGATGTTAGCAACCTCACTATTATCGAGTAGCCATCTTCTTTGTGCAAGCCCATCCGCTTCTTCGTCTCCCTCCATAAGGCAATGTCTCACTCAGTTCTGAGCACCGTGCAACAGCCCCTGACCATGTCAGAATTGATGTTGGTCGATTCCACTGCCTTAAGTGCGGCCTGGTTATCGATGTAGATACCGATATCTCTTCGGGATGCCGATCTCATCTGCATTATTTCAGCCGCCCTGAGGACAGTCAGAACCTCTGATTGGAAGACTCTGCTTGCGTCTAGAATTCTTATAGACACTCTTAGTTCTGGGTCTTCTGTTTTCAAATTTGACCTGATTATTACAGTCCTTCCCTCTCCCATAAGGGATGTCGAAGCCACCCAAGGAAGCAATTTCATCTGTTAGAATTGGATTGCCTGGGAGTAGCTGCACTAGGACCGCGCTATATCCGAAACTACTGCTCTTGAAGTGACCCAAATTAGTGAGTCGTATCGCACTGTTGCCAGAAAGTTTTTTGATCTCTAAATCAAGCGGTATTAGGTGCAGAAAGGTGTCAAATGCTGCTGTAGGGGTGGTACGGAATGTACCTGTAATGGCTATGGAAGCCGTTCTTTGAACCGCCGCTAATTTTCCGCGAACTGTTTTCTTGTTTGTTGCTTTCCACCATAATAGTGCGCCATATGTTTTAAGCCCCAAATAGGTTTTAAGCCCCGAATTTTTTCTACCGTTCTTTTGCAGATAAAAAGAGCGATCTATGCCTTTTTGATTCTTTCCGCTACGTTAAGATTCCAGCTCAGTTTTTTGTCCAGAATTATACCCAGATACTTTGCGCTGTCCGAGAGGGACAATTCCCCTCTGTTGAGTTTTGGGAATTTGAATTGATGGCATTGAGACCACAGCTTTTTGCCAAAGTGCTGATCGTTTTCAGGGCAACCTCCGTAAGCCCAAAATTAGCCAGTCATTCGGCAGAGAGTGTAACAAGTTCATAAACACTCCTTGTAGTTTTTATAAATATTTTACTGCTCTTATACCCAGGAGCTGATGAGTTTTAATTAGAAACTAGGACTTCGTCCTCCTCCTGTGTACTTAAATATAGCCGCAACCCTTCGTCAAACTTGTGTCTATTATTCTTCTGCCATAGGCCCTGAAGCTCTTCAGGAATAATGTTTCTTGCTCCTCACAAACAATCACAAGTTTGTGGAACTCTAAGCATTTCCTATCGTGGATTTAAACCTACGAGTTCTGCGTCGATACAAGCGTCAGCTTTTCAAAGCCTTAACTTGACGTAGACCTAGCAGGACCTAGCAGGACCAAAAGAGAAAACTTTAATATTTTTAATAGACCCCAACCACGACTTCTACTGTGGTGAGCAGGATTTTGGATTGCTTCGAGAATGGCACGAGGAAAAATTTGTTGTTAAAGCCTGGAAATAATGGGAATACGAGTACTATAGCGCCGAAAAGATCCATAAGCAAAGAGTTTTGAATTCTTCCTTAACTAACGAAGGCTTCGTTCCCTAAGTAGAGAAGGCTTTATTCCTTATCTAGCGATTCAAGTGGTTAGAAGCTCGGTTTTGTGAAAAGGTCTTAATAAACTGATTGGTGTGTGGCTTGCGAGGATCGTCTTGCAGAGATAAAACGGAACTGGCAACTACAGATCCGCATTGCAACTAGACCGTTTAACTCCTGCTTTGTTCTTGCATGGATAATGACGAAGTTGCTTTTTTACGGAAGGACATTGAGTGGCTATAGAGAAATGGACCGTAGAGAATAGAGATCCCTAAAATATCATCAACGTTAGCACGAAAGGTCCAAGTTTTCAACGCTAAAAATGAATAAATTATTGTCAAGTGAAGCCGTCTCTATTTTCTAGCGTTATTTCTAGATGAGTTACGTATTTGGGCTTCGTACTGAGGTCAACTTTAAGGGTAGAACCTCATAGATCATCATTTACTTGCAGTGGTGCCGCAGAAAAAAAAAACTGGATATACAGGTCCATTGTGCGACTATTGCTAAACCAAGAAACCTCTGTTTGGTAGAGTCAATTTTCTAGAACAAGTTTTGACGTCAAGGATATTCTTTCAATATAAATATATGCGTGACGAGAGGGATTCTGATTACATGGAGGGCTTTTTCTAGAAATATTGTAAAAAGCTTTATAGCTTAACAATGTCAGCATGATATTGGGCTTTTGCATTATTGGTAGTATGACTAAGTTCCTCTTCTGGATCGATCGATAGATGGCTGTGTGGTATTATATTGGAATTTGCTCAACGATTCTCAGATTAAACAAGTCCTACAACCCGACAGCAATATAACTAAAACGGTATGGTGTCACATCAAAAGAACAAAATTAAGAGCCAAATATTTATTTAGGCTGAACAGGCGAGAGTTTAGCCTGTTGAACGGTTTTTTAAGGCTATTGGTTCAGGCCTATGGATCGCTGCTTTGAGACATTCATGCAACTGATTTACACCGAGAAATTTATATAAAAACGAACACTTTTCCCGCATTAGGATGGCACTTTTCAGCAAGTAATTTTTTGAGAGGATTGGCCGATTGAAATCAAGTCTATTATAATATTCCATCGGAGTTCTTCCTCTGGGCTTTGTTCATAATTGTTGACAGAAATCGAGCATATAATCAGGACTGCCGCCTTGTTGCCATTAAATTACTTCTCCATGTAACACACAAGTCATAAAACAACAAATAGACAAAGTGTGGGCCTTAAAATGGAGCCTTGAGGTATATCAATATTTATTTATTGATTTTCGGGTTAAGGTCAGAATGTTAGCCAATTGCTGATTACTATGGCCGTCCAGTTTTAAATTAAACGAAGAATAGTGCAAGCTGCTACAAGGACATTCAAAGAGGACAGAAGTAACGACTTATTCTTCTGGACGGGATTCACTTTTGATCGTTTGCTGTACCTTCATGATATGGTGTGCCTGCGATTGCGATTCAGAGCAACGCGTACGGGGTGAGGAGTTTATGTAGTAAGCGGTGTACAATCGAGAAGAAAATGTGCGCCTAGGGTATTTTAATCGACATTGCGCCGTCACATTTTGGTCGGAGGAACTACCAGTTTTGCTAATTAGAGTTCACAAAAATATGTAGGGGCAAAATGGATCACCTCGGCTTGAACATCTTTTCAGTTCTAATGCATACGCTTAGGCCTATGCAGATAAGCTCTGAAGTGCAAGTAGTCTTAGAAATGAGAATATATAGACATTAGGTAGGGTGTACTACACTGCGTCCTTAAGATCTACGTAGTGCGCCATCTGAATAGGTTTACATCTTTCTTTTTCAAGAAAATTTTAACATTTATCATATGCTCTGACATAGATATCCACCTTAGAGCACATCTTTTAGAACAGTTTCTTACATGAATCTGCCCAATGGACCCAACTGGTATATCCTTATTAGGTGTTTGGTATTTTCTCAAATTGTAATCTTCAATGCTTACATTTCCACTAAGCTTTGGCTCAATGACGTGCGTGTCAGATCTCTTGATGGCCATTTGATGTCTGACATTTTTGCAAGTTTTCTTGGAATTGACGCAAAATCACCTGCCTTTTGCGCATACTCGTCTTTCGCCGTAAAAAGTGATGGTACACTTGCTAACAGACTCGTAGTGTTTGGTGCCTGAATCAGTTCTTGATCCGGCTGTGCAGAACGGTGGATTCGTCGGACCAATCTTTTCTTTCCTAAGCTCTGTTGGGAAATAACCAAAATAACCAAGAGCAAAAGCTTAAGGAGTAATGTTCAATATTAATACTTTCAAACGTATGCATCTCTCCCTTCTGAATTATTCTTTTCCCATCCTAAGGATTGTTCTGGCTGCCATGTCCATAACCATGAAGTGTAAGGGACTCAACTCAACTGAACGATTTTATAGTTTCTTGAGAATCTATCTTGTTGTAACCAGACTAGTACTTCTAACATATCATGAGAGCAGAGATGGCCTTCTTTAAGATCTCTTACCTATGCATACGCCAGATGAGCCTTATGACAAGTTGACTCTAAATACTTTTGTTTACGGATTGCAGTTCAGCCCAGCCATATGGCACAACTTTTGGGCTAAGTTCTCTCTGTAAGATTGGACAGTGTTTCTTCAAAAAAAAAAAAAAACCCTTGGCAATCAGGTTAATTTTTACAGCAGTTCGTCTACAACTAGACTATTCACTTCTTTTGATTGCTTCCTGCAAGTTGTTGCCAAACAACCTTTCATTATGAAGGAAATGTTCTTTTCACAAGAAGAAGGATGCCTCAGCTACTTGTTAGACTTAACTCGTTTGAAAGTTATTAAGAAGCTTAATACCTGAGTGTTGTCCTGCGATCCTCCTCCACAAACCTTTTTGAAATGAATACGCGAGGTCGTTTTCAGCTTTCACAAAAACATGGGACTTATCACTGGTACCACAAAAGATCCATTCAATTTTATTCGCTTGACTCTTGACTGATAGGCTAGCTCTCGGAAAACAAGACACCAGACGAATGTATGAAGCCGACTTCATACTTTGACCAGAGTCTCAGCAAGGGAATTAATATTATAGAATCTCAAAGCACGCCTATGCAAATTAATAAAGTAAGTGAGCCTTGGTTGAGCACAAGAGTTTTAGACTTCATACTTCGTTACTTCAACATGGGCCTATCTTCCAGCCAACGAGCAGATTAGCCACGTACGAGTATATGAGGCAACCAAGCATTAAACAACTTTCAAACTACCTTTTCAATGTCTGACTTATCTGAGTTTAGCTGAAAGACTGAATCTACTAAATATTGTTTGTCTCGCAAGTCGGGCCCCCGGCCTATTACCAAGGCTGCGCCCATCAATCACGTTGTCTAATAAAAAGCGGGGGCAGAGCATATTACTATTTACTTATCGTAAACATTTTCAGATGACGCCACCGAAGGTTGCTACGATTTGACCAGTTACAAGTTGCCGGTCATAGTTCATATTGCTGGCAAGGCCACCGGTAGTCCCTACCAGGACTTAAATCACGGTAGCATGGGAGTCAGGAGCCCCCCGGATTTCGGTCCGGGCCTGACTTCTTGAGGTACGCCCCCTTGTGGGAGCGTCATGGTGGCTGTGGTTTAAACCCAAATCGCGGGAAGGGTCTTGTAGACCAATTGTAGAGTTGTAAATAAGTACTGGGTGTTGTGACCCTAAGAGCAGTAAGAGGTTTTAGACCGGCCTCGACTCTTACCAAGAGTGGAACTTGTGCCTCCAACACAGTTCCGAATTGGTATCAAAGGATTGACGGAGTGCGATGGCAAGGTGTATCCTTGCTCCCCTGGATGTATGGGCATCCCGTAAACATAAGTCTACATGACAGGTAGTTTACGTTAAAAAACCAGAGACTATGTCTCGCATGTCACCAATCTACCGGTACCCGTAATTAAAAAAATATCAGTTTCTGAGCACATCTGAGATATTGTATTGTCTTTGTTTGTGCTTGGAGTTTCGTTGATTTTATTGACTGTTGACGAAATGACAGATTTCTGCGGGAATACGAAGAAATGTTCCTCCTACTCAGGGCTAGCTAGCTTCGGCCGGGATATGGAAGAAATGCAGTCTACTCTTAACCGACGGCTCTAAAACCGGTAAAAGATGTGGCCCTAGTGTTTTGGTAAAGGACGAAAACCTTGGATTTCACTACTCGTTAACTTAACTTGCGTCTGCCTTCGAAGGGAGAGATATGTATTCGTACATTCCCGGTGACAATAAAGTACTTGTATATTGTGTGGATAGTGTGAAGAGGGTGTAGTACCCTGTCAACACTTCCAAGCAAGTTTCAGAAAGCAAGGCTTCTTTGAGCGCAGTTGGAAGGCTTAATTCACGAAATCTTGTTTGGGTTCCAGGTCACAATGAGATCGCTAGGTAAGGCTCAGAGGATAACTTTTTAGAACCTGAACATGAATTAAAAGTGCTTGCATCCTCGGTTATGGCTTCCATTGGCAGTTTAGCACAACCGTCGACGGCTTGACTTTTCAAGTTGGAGGCAAAAATTTAAGAGAACGTCTCTCGAGATAAAGCGTCTTTCGCGCTGTCTATCGGCAGGAAAGACTATAGAATGTTTACTGTCATCTTCACAGGACCGTAGACTTTTGCATAACTTTAGCGAGAGGCATAAATGACACGACTTGCTTGCCGCTGTGAGTGTGATGGCAACATCGCGGATTACTTCTCTGAGAATGGCCGGCTTAAGACCACATAAGGTTGCAGAAACTGATATTGCTGGCACTTTGTCATTAGTTATTACCCATCTTTCTTCGAAAGACCGAGAAATTTTCTTAAAAGGTATACAGAACGACAAGGAAAAGTTTAATTTGCTGGGGCTTCGAAATCGCGTGAAACAAGGGCAGAAAACAGCATGCGGATGCCCTGCTAAGGCTGTTCTAGAGAAACAAAAAGAAGTAAATGAGGCCAATACAATAAAATGCTTGCGAAACATGAATGTGAAGACGAAAGAAGTGAGCATATCAGTACTGTTGGCTCAGGAGCAGGCAGCCCCTCCTGTGGAAGGACTTGTTTCGAACTATTGGTACAATCACATCTGGAGCGAGTGAGAATGGACTAAGAACCTACAGATAATATTTTAACCGCTGGCACTAGACGTACCACCTTGATCAAAAAGTTCCCGGGGGCACCACCGTGTGGCGCTCCCATTGTTCCGATTTGAGTTCTGTTTTTTTTGTTAAGTTGGTAAATCTGCTGTTGACATTCCCTATCTTGACATTTGCAAAAGTTACGTAGCCAAGAGTACATCTATCTCTGTGTGTGTTGGCGATTTTTTACAATTTTAGAAATGGATTTAAATTTGCAACAACGAATTTGTATTTAATTTTGCGTAAAAAGCGGATTTAATGGTGCGCGAACGTTGGAAATGTTTTAAAAGTGTTTCGGCAACGATTCTCTAAAGAAAACGGTCGTTTACCAGTGGCACGAGCGGTTCAAAAGTGGTCGTGAGTCAATCGAAGATGATGAAAGCAGTGGCAGACCATCGACATCGAAAACTGTCGAAAACATTACTTCATCAAAGAAATGTTGCTCGATAACTGCAAATTAACCATCAGAGAGATAGCGGAGGACGTGAACATTGCCTATGGATCCGCTCAAGACATTTTGGTTAATGATTTGGGTTTCCGTCGTGTAGCAGCAAAGTTGGTGCCAAAAGACCTCAATTTCATGCAAAAAAGAGACCGTGTTGACGTCGCAAAAGAAATTTGCGATCGCACATTCATCAAAAGGATCATTACTGGAGACGAGACGTGGGCTTATGAGTACGACACGCAATCCAGACATCAGACAAGTGAATGGCGTTCACCAAATGAGCCGAGACCAAACAAAAAAACACGTCGTTTTCAGTCAAAAAAGAAGACAATGCTCACGGTTTTAATGGATTACAACGGTGTAGTGCATCATGAATTTTTGCCAGAAAGCCAGACAGTAAACAAAGATTGCGTGAAGCAATTTGCCGACCAGAATTATGGGCAGAAAACTCGTAGATTTTGCACCATGATAACGCACCGTCGCGGTCGCACAGTGTCATCATTATTCGTAATTTTTTGACGAAAAATGCTACAAATACCATCCAACAGCCACCGAATTCACCTGATTGGGCTCCCTGTGACTTCTTTCTGTTCAATCGAGTTAAAAAACCACCACCGGGAACGCGTTTCAGCAGCCGAGAGGAAGCAATGGAAAAATCGCAGGAAGCCCTGATGGACATACCGAAAATATAAAAAATGTTTCGAGGATTGGATCAAGCACTGGCATAAGTGTGTTACAGTCGCTGGGGATTACTCTGAAGGGGAAATATATACATTGAGATGAATAAACTTGTATTTCCAATTTTCGGAATGCATTCCGGGAACTTTTTGATCAAGGTAGTATATAGCATTCAATTTATGGTTGCACTTTCATTTTGACTGAGTCAGGCTTCAACTGATCTTCATTGCCTTCACAAGGGTAAGATTTATCTCCGAAGTTTCAACCTTTTCCACTTTTGTCACAAAACCAAATGCCCGCCGAATACATTGATCAATGAAAGACATGTCAAACTCCCTTTCACTTTTTTTTTTTACTCCAAATCATACTCGTACCACCGACTGTCAACCACCCACGCTACTCTTTACATTTCGTCTTTTGTACATATTTTTGTTATTCTGCCAGTCATCCCACTTAAAGCAAAACACGTGACCCACATTTTCACATTTTCGTTCCTCCCCTCGTTATAATCTCATGATTCATTAACGCTTTATCAGAAGTTGACACCTACCAAAAACGATGTTATCGCCTACAAAACAAAATTTAATAGAAGACCGTTTTCTCCTTCGTCACTTTTATGACTTACTGTTGAGTGTAGGCAAGATGACAGCACGGGGACAAAATGTGACAAGAATCAATTGCTGACAAATCACAATCACAACTATGAATTGTCTACTCCATCGCCCCAAATAAAGCAAACCATGATTGGATCAATTACGTAATTGAACCAATGATCACGTAGTCAAATCACATCGCATGTCGACCCTATATGTAGGACTACGACCACAAACCTTATGCGAGCCGAAACTGCTAGACCTTGACATTTACAGAATTCTCTGTGTCAAAGTGAATTATTGTTTCAAAATATCCGTGTGTCTAATGTCAGAGCACCTTTAAATTACTCGCAACGTCACTTTCAATTGTCAACCATCAACTGTCATCTGTCAAATGTCAAATAGCGGCAACTTAATTGCGACCTTCGTCATAATCAGCACAGTGAGCTTCCATGTTTAATTTTCAAAATACAAGCACTACCCAGCCGTCGTCTGAGGCCTGATCGAGGGGCGACAAATAAAGTATCTACAACCAATAATGATTTATCTAATCGCGTTAAAATTGTTTTAATGACTTTGTTAAACAAAAAAATAAAAGGGAAAAATGGAATTTAGCTCGTCATGTGGCTGGTCGCAGTCAATGACATCATTCAGGTACTCGTATTTGATTAGCTACAATTATTTTTCCACAATTCCTACAAATTGTTTCGACTGGTGTTGATACACTCGTATAACGGTGATAATAAAGTATTCAAATGTTGATAGATTGGTAAAAATATTATTTGTACTCGTATACTTCTTAAGTGGTTATTTGCGGATTGTTAAACAATAAAAACTCAAAAATAAAATACAAAAGAAGAAAAGCGAACAAAAAAAAATGTGTTTTCTACGAGGATGATGTTGAAGTTGAAGTTGAGGTTGAAGATTTGCTGTTTAAATTAGCAAGAGTGACTGGTTTTGTTGGGTGGTAGTGTTAACATCCTCATTATCATTTTAGCGTGCCATGTGTGGGAGTTCAGATACTCGTAGAGTCTATTATTGAGGGTTATATGAGAACGAGATAAAAGCACGCGTTGAATGTTTAAAAAGTTGACTGAAGAATTTGGTAGGCTTCCTTGATCAATTAGCAGATTTTCACGGGTCATCGGAACGACGTCATACGAGTATTTGTTTTGTGTTAAGTGAGTTTAAAGGGAAAATCCATGTCTAGATAGCCATTTACTATGGAGTGAAGGTAAACGAAAATATTTTGAGGAGACGTACGACTCATAAATAATGAGAATCGGAGCCTTTGAAACGAGTTTGAGCAATATCCTAATGTGGATCGTGTTTAGATGGTGCTCACCCATTTAAGCCCTCATTTTGTCATGTTCTCAGACAGGCACACGATGAGGGGACGCAATCAAAAACTTGCGATCGCCCGAGTTATTTTGAATGGCTGAGGAATACCATGTTTTAGAAAATATCCTTAACATTGCAAAACAAAGAAAGGAAACTGGCAGATCATATTTCCCAAAACCTAGCCCTTTTTGAATAAAGACGATGAATCAAGGATTCGGTGAAACAATGTTTGCAGACTTCTGACATCTTGAATAATATTTTACTGTAGACGAGGAGTTAAGGAGACGGAAAGTAGAGCACCAGCTATTTCTAACACTATTTTCCCTACTCTCAACAAATCTGTCCAGCTACTAGACTATGTAGATACAGTAGGTAGGTAGTACCTCCCTTTAAAAAGAAGTCAATCCTGATGATGGCAGGTCATTAATAAGCAGGAAAGTAACACAGACACTGAGATGCTTCGAAAGAAAATATACTTGGTCGGATATGTAGATCAAAAAGCAACACACATATTCCAACGCCTTCTCCAATCTTCAAAACACTTTTCGTAAGCCGATTTTAGAATCGTATTCAGCTACTTCTGCGAATTCTGCTTTATCGCCTCAATCGTCTCCAAACACTTTCCGCGAAGTGGTAAATGTCATGTAGGGTGAAATACGGAACTTGCGGAACGCTATCAACGTTGTATTTGATCAAAGCCAATGCGATGGTATTTCTGCAACAAATTCAGCACTCTCTGCACAAGCCGCGCTTCAACTCGTCCCATGTTGAAAACCTAGTGCATAACGCTCTGCACAGATTCGAACAAAACACCAAGATCGGCTGCTATCTCCCTGATACTGACACGACGATCTACGAGGACAATTTTCTTAACTTTTTCGATGTTTACATCAGTCATACTAGTGGATGGACGATCGGGAAGAGGCAAATCATCAACCACAGTACGGACCGCTTTAAACTCTTTGTACCACTTGAACGCTTATGTTTTCGACATTGTCGAGCCCCCGTAGGCTACCGTTAACATTTTCAATGCTTTCGAACTTCATAATTTCTGGCAAACTCTCTGGTCAACTAAATTTGACATTGCGAAATTCGCAGAGCACAACAAACACTGACTTGTTTAGAAAGCTTATTACGCAAGAACTCCCGACAGGCGCCATGTGACATTTGAGCACCAGATGACAGATGTACAAACTTAAAAAAAACAAAAAAGCTTTTGACAATATACCTTTTGTTTGAATGGGGGATTCCGGGTACTTTTTGATCAGACGGTGTAATGGGTTACTTGAACTTCATGTACACATCGGCTCGATTATATCGAGCGAATGGACAATAGATCAGATAGTTTTGCAGTCCCAAACCTTAGATTTAGGAATATCAGGAAGACTGAGTCTCCCTTTTCAAAACCGCACAGCATCAACTACGCTTCTTCACATTATAAACGTCGCACTTCCTTCAGTGGAGAGTTGCTGATGGGTGACACGAAGTCTTATAGACCGATTTCATTTTTCTCAAGTTTTATCCAATATTGTTGAGAGAATACTAATTAAGCAGCCTGGACTTGGGTTCCCTTACAGGACGCGGTACGGAACTAAGTATCATTCTAAAAGCACGTCAAATAAATATTTGCGGCCTGCAAAAAACTAAATGGAAGGGCTCAAAATCACGCGATGTTGGAAGTGCCTACCAACTTTTATATCATGGGCGGGAATGCAAAAGAAACGGGCTTGCAATAGCAATAGACAAAACCTTTCGAGATAGAGCAGTTCAGGTTGTAAAAAAGAGTGACCGCCTTATCTATACAAAAGTTGCAACGGAAAATCCAAAGCCCAATGGACAGAGTGGATACGCATAGTATCAGCCTATGCAAGTAGGTTGCTCTAGTCAAGAGACGACATATTTCTGACAAGACTTTGATGATCTTCCACAATCGATACCATCGGGTGAAACAAAATATGTTGATGGAGACATGAATAGTCACATTGGAGATACCAGCAGCATGTTCAAAGATATCCATGGGGACCTTGGATATGGCATCCTGAAATTACAGGGTAAGGATAAGCTGGGTAAGCTGGACTATTTTCCCGTTAAAACTTTCGCCCTCATCCCTTCGAACCTTTTTCCTCTAAATAGTTGTTCTTCCAACATCCTGAAATAGTGATGGGCAGCCGTGTGCGCATCAGCCATCGACGAACTACCCCGGTATCTTGGAAGGACAGCACAAACAGGTAGGACGGACGGTCAAAAACATCACCATTGCAGGCCGGCGGCCTGCTACAAAAGCGCGAGGAAAGCGCTCAATATCTTTTTTTTTTAACAAGGGTCCAGCTCGAAGTTGTCTAGAGCAGTGTGTTGTTCTGTCTCCCCTGACGGGCATTCCGCTCCATCCCTCCAACTCCTAACCACTTCACTTTCTTTGACCCGGCTTGTCTGTTTTGTCCGTTGTCGCTTTGGAGGAAAGTATTTGCGGCAGGCACCTGTGGATTCTTACAATCGCGGACTTCTGCCTTTACGCAATAACCAAAACACAAATTGTACAATCAAACAAAAAAAGAAGACATCAGCAATGTAAAGAATGGAACGCTATCTAGTAGCCTACCGGGTCCGTATGCCAATAGAAGTAAATTAAATTTGAAAAAAGATTCCATCTTCCTTCGTCACACGGGATAAACAAATTTTTTAAAAGTTTTAACTTGAGACCCCTAGTTACTGGCTTGGTTCCCCCTTAGTCTCAAATGCATAAGAAATGAACATGCTTTGTCAATTCGACTTACCATATTTCAGGGATCCATTTCGGGGAAAGAAGGGGTTGTTTGAACCCATGTTCACTCAGGCCAGAGGAGATCCTTAGAACTCGGAAATTTCTCCGAGGATCTGGGTAGTGAAAGTGGCGCACTTGGGTGTATGAAGCAGTGGTCTAGCGATGTTCCAAGACATGTTTACATGCACCAGTTAAGTAACGGAGCGCTGTACACATATACCAGACATTGGGCCCGCTAAGAGCTGATTGGATGTACTCGTAATGCAAGAATGTGTGTGTGTGGACGTAAGTTGAATCAGGCTGCCACTTCTTGGTTGACCACGAAGCTTAGTAGAGATTTCTGTGAAAACGGGACACGCGACCCGCTTGAGAAAATAAGTTTTCAACCGTTCGGGAAGACGAAAGATAACAGCCCACTCTTAAATGGTTTTCAATCTGGTAGTTTTAACTGTCATTCATTTAACCTTGATCAATAAATCTTTCTTGATACCGCTCAAATCATTGTGCCATACGAGATTCAGATCAATAAATCGCTGGTCATAACGTGACCTTTGACTGTCTTGGTGTTTTTTTTTTTCACCATTTTCAAGGTTGCATGCTGCCTACAGACAGTAGAAACCGCCGTAGATCACAAATTAACATACTCATAGCCCAGCAGTCCTTGAAATTCTCGAATCATTCAACTTTGAGTCTTAATGGGTTTGGAGCTGGCCTCTGTTCAGATTGTTGCTCACTATAAAGTCACATTAATATGGGTTGGTTATCTATTACATATGATGAAGGACTATCTCAGGGATCGGGAGCTGATCTACGAGAACACAGAAGCCCTACGAAGGAAGGAAGTAACATCTGGAGCAGCACAGGGATCAATCCTGGAACCAGACCTCTGGAACATCTCCTATGATGATATACTGCGGATGGAGATGCTCGAACACACCTTTCTCGTTGGGTACGCAGACGACATCGCGGCAGTGATAACGGCAGGAGACATTGAAAACGCGCAAAGAAAGTTGAACCAAGTCATGCAACGAACAACCTTCTGGATGGATGAGCACGGTCTTAGTTTGGCAACAGAGAAAACTGAGATAGTCCTTCTGACGAAGAAGAAAATCCCGACACAAATATAGTAAACTTCCAAATTGGCTCTGAAGTCATTAAGAGCAAGGACGCGATGAGGTATTTGGGATTGAGGTTCGACACAAAACTAACTTTCTGGCGACAGATAAAGTACGCAGCGAAAAGAGCCTCTAGAGTTACAACATCACTCAGTAGATTAATGCCTAACATAGGTGGTCCAACACCAAGTAAGCGCAGGCTATTAATGTCGACAACGCATGCCATCCTCCTATATGGAAGTGAGATCTGGGCAGACGCGCTTCGATAAAAAAAGTACCGGAATCAGATGGCGGCAGTGCAAAGACGTGGAGCTCTACGCGTTGCTAGCTCTTACCGAACGGTGTCGGAACCAGCCGTCCTTGTAGGCGCAGGAGTGACTCCCATCGATCTCCTAGCGGCACAAAGGAAGTACGTCCACGAAAACAAGACGGAAATCGGATTGGAAGCGGCAATCGACCAAGCAGACGGACAGCGAGGCTGATAAGAAATGTGGCTGAGCGGAAAAACCGGAAACACGGGGAGGTCAACCACTTCGTCAGCCAGTTCCTCACCGGACACGGAAATTTCAAAGCCTTTTTACATTTTTTGCCTGCAAAGATGGTAAGCCCAACGCACAGCACTGGAAAATAGCATTGGTGCTAGTGCCAACCTTCGCCTTCAATATACCCCAGACAGAGAAATCCAACGGATTTGCAATCCATTTTGTCGAAGAAATGAAGTGTGGAACATTGTGTTCTAACCAATCTTGGTTGACGCGCGCTTTGTGAGAGGGTGCCGAGTCTTGTTGAAATGCCCACGGTCTCCGACCGAAATGATTGTTTTCTCAAGGCTTCAATACTGCCTCTAAGACAGTTTCACGGTATACGATCGCATTAATTTTGACGCAACGGTCCAAAAATACGAGCGGAGAGCGAACATCGGCGGTTATGACGGCCCAAACCATCACAATCGGTGCTGCCTGCTTTCTGGTGGCCATCCGAAGGTGTAAATTTTCGAAGGACCTCTCTGGCAAGTGAACTCAATCATTTTGTTTGCTGACATATTGCTCGATAACAAATGGCGACCCATCGGAAAAAACCCCAATTCGGCAACTCACCACTTTCGTGCAAGCGTAGCAACTCCTTCGCTTTTTAGACTCTGTTGCGGTGTAAGTTCGTTTGCTTTTGGGAATACTCAATGGCTTGAGCCCAAGTTAATTTTTCAGTATGTGTTGCATCCGTTCCAACGATATGTTGCGCTCACGAGCCATTTTTCTACCACTTCGATGCGGATTTCGCTCAATTCGAGCCTTCACTTACCGAACCATTTCTGCCGATGTTGCTGTTTTTTTATGACCACCTCCGTGGTGTTTTGCAGCGCTGCCAGTATCACGGCAACGAGCTGTGGTTCGCGACACAAATGATTTATTCAGGTTGAAGTGCTGGAGCGCTCTAACGGTAGCTACTTGTGGTTTTCCAGCCAAATATAAAGCAATCACACTATCACGTTTGAATTCCATCGCGGATAAAAATTGTTCAACACAACTGAGACGCAAATCGTTTAAAAGTCTTGCAAATAATAAAATTATCTGTCATGTGTCAAAATTTGAGCTCACTGTCATGAACGGTTTGAAAATTATAGCAGTCTGAAGTTGGTTGCAATTCGAGTCATTCAGGGTGTAATATCAGTCAATCAATTGACACCCTCGAACACCGACGTAATGTTTCCTGTCTCACTTTGTTTTATCGCTATTTCCACCACCAGTGCTCCATTGAAATCGCCAGTAGCATTCCGCCCATTCAAACTTTCAACCGTAACACCCGCCTCGCTATGAATGCGATACGGGTATACCCTCAAGCCCATTTTCGGACATACTCTAAAATATCGTGATTCTTTTCTCAGCCGTACAACTTGCTTATGGAATGCCCTGCCAATCTCTGTGTTTCCTAGTCGTTATAATTTACAAACATTTAAAAACAATGTACATCGGCACCCGTCTTTTCTTCCTCCCTAAATTTCCTTTGTCCGCGTTGTGTACGAACATTTTAAGGGTACAAGAACCCCTTGAGCGCGCGCTGATTATAAAAAAAAAAGCTCTTACGGCCACGTTTAAATTCAGCTGCCCAAAATTTCATTGTGGTAAATGATGGTGCGGAGTCCCCATACACAGAGTCCAACTCAATTTTGGTTTGCGTAGGCGTATTGCCTTTCAAGAACAAGAATTTAATAACAGCTCGATACTCAATTTTGGTAAGTAACTGTCAAAAGATGCACAACTAGCTTTTATTGACGAGTGCCGCTATCTTTACGTCGGAAACTTTTCAGACAACCCTCGTAGTTGCTTTAGATATTGGTCCCTGGAGCAATATTGATTCTAGGATGTCACTCCTACTAACTACGAACCGTGATCGACTTTTACTCATGCCTAGCTCACGTCGAAAGACGTCTTTCAAGGCAGTTTTCTTTTCAGAACTCTTTAGGGCTTCAAAAACTGACCAGGTAATCATTTAAATTGGCATCAACAAAAAAATGTTCAAAATATCTTATCGCAAAAACAGGGTACGTTATCGAAAGAAAAAACCCCATACGTCAGTTAAGTGATTTAGATAAAAATCAAAAGCGTTTGCCAACATTGACAGGACCTTAATTCAAAACTCAAGTACCACTTATAGCCCTTGCATCGATAGAGCGGAATTATGTCCGATAAAATCCATGTCGACTCACAAATATTTTCTACAATAAATTTCAATCAGCTGATAATCATTTAATTTCTAAATATAATAAAAACATAGACCCAATGACCTTTGTAGTAGAAGCTCACTTATTTTCATGAAAACAAATTGTCACATCGAATCGAAATGTTGGCAAAAATATTATTTGTATCTGTTACGCGATGTTTTCAAACAGCCTACACAGCTCTTAAACAGATTCTTGCGGTTGACTGTCAATTTTTTTTTTAATTTTGTTTTCCTCAAAATTAATTAAGGACAAGTGTTAAATTAAAAAAAAAATAAAAAAAAAACTTTTTAAATTTTTAAATAAAAATCAACAGAATTAGAAAATGCGTTGAAATAATCCCCCGGATTCAAGATTGGCGTCAGAAAATAATAAACACTCGCTATCTACGCATCTGGTAAGCCCTCAGACACCTCTTTTTTTTTTTAAAAAAAAATGAAACACAATTTTGTTAATTTTTTTAAACACTGCACTCCAAACACAAAAACGAGTGGAAACATTATGCAAACTTTTTGAGAATATCACGGTCGTTGTGTGATAACTTGATAAAAAAAGGAGGTCATGTTTGGAAATGCATCCCAGAGATTCCAGCGCACTATAGAACTCACGATATACTCGTACTCGTACAAAGGTAACAAACACGCATTCGATTCGCGTGACAAGGGCGCGTTTCGTCAGCCAATTCGAACACACAGTTTTCCCACCAGATACCGATCGTTTGTTTATCTGACAAATGCGCTACACTAGCAGACGGAAAATTCCTTACACGCTATTTAAATTTGAATTTTACCGTCGTTTTCCCTTTCCCGGAGCACCTGAATCGAATTTTCTTTTAATCTGGGGAATTTTTTATTTCTTACTCCGCCCGGCTATGGTTACGATGCGTACACTACCGAATGAACATTGATTTAGAGTGAGCTTCAAGCTTTCCGTCGTTCTCTAGCCTCTGCCGACAGTCTCACACACAACAATCGACGTCTGATCATGGAAATAATAATAAAAAAAAATTCAAAATACAAAAACAAAATAAATAAAAGCTCGTGGTTTTATCATAGATTACGGTAAAAGGGCTTAGATACTCGCATACCTGTCCAGATAGTGGGTATCATGGGTAACCTGCCCGCCCACTTAACCTTAATTTAACGATTAACCAAAAGGGCTCGACTTGGACTTGCGACTTCCTTATCAGAGGAAAGCTTATTGTAGCCACTGACACCAATCACATGATAAGCTAAGCGATAGAAAGAGAGAAACGGATAAAAGATACTTTTTTTTCGCATTTTTGTTTTTTTTTTTGTATTTGGCTTTAATGGAGAAAAGCTCCCCGATTATGGAATGTTGTGTCAGCTGCTGTGCGAGTGTGTGCGGATATTTTCCCACGCAAAAGAGCTCGCGATAGATACAATCGAAGGTAGACGGCTGAATGATTTGTTTTTAAATTTTTATTTTTTTTTTTAATATAAATGATGGCAAGACAATAAATTAAGAATCCAAAGCTTTATAGGGTAATTGCACATGTGGTCACAGTTCACGCTTGGTGAACGTCAGCGCTAACGAATTGATGTATGCAAATTTATGGTGGCGCGCTCTGTTATTTATATTGTGAGACAGATAGTCGTTGACTTTGACGTTTTGGGGAAGACTACGAGTAATGTCGGTCGGTGATTTGATTTAGAAATCACAAATTGAGATTTTGAAGAGATATTGCGTTGTACAGATATGACGGACGATAGTTTGTGGGGTGATCTAACAGAGTGATCATTGATCGGTTCAGTTTAGATTGACATGGTCCTATAAGTGTGGAGCACTGTATTCCATTGGTTTTGATCGCCTGACAGTGGAACTATTCATGCACGTAGTGGGGAGCTGATAGTAAGCAAAAGACGTAAGTAGATTTGAAAGCGTTGAGGGCTACCACCAAGCGAAATTTTACGCGAACAAGAAAGCTTATTTATTTAAAAGGGGACTCGTTATCGACAACTGAGTTAGAATGCCGACTAGGGGTACTAGAGTTGTTTTTTAAGCAAATCCTGAACTTGCAGACATTAGTTGAGGAAGCGGACGCTAACATCATGGTGCTTTTGGCTGCGTTGATCTCTGGTGAAAATTGAAATACAACTCTGTTCAACCCGCAGCTAATTTTGAAGTCGAAGTTAGAGCAAATGATCTCTACTCTGAGCATCGAACTCGTCCAGTTGTAGAGGCTGAGTAAGGTCAATGAATGTCGAGAAGTTCTCCATATGAGTCCTGAAACTTCTTCCCTGGGCTGGATTAAGTTGTCATTTTACCCAAATATCTTGTAAAATAGCTCAGCCGTGAACGGAGCATCCGAATATCTGGCGACCTCTGGATTAGCTAGCCTTATCTGTATACAGCGGATCTCTGTACATATGGAGTTCCCTTTTTCTGCTACTCGTGGGATACCTAATGGGTATCAACCTCTCAAAAAAAATCAAAACCCAAGACCGGTACGCCTTTAATACCGGACGGCACCGACTACCGACTGGGCTCCCAAAATCGAGCAAAGCTAAAACTATGGCAGGCCATGCTACACCTTCAAAAGGCAAACGCAACGGGCCAAAATCAAAACCCTCAAAGCCATGGTCCTACCACTTTCTCCACCCCTAGCAGCAGCAAGTTTGTGGCAGGCCACGGTCCTATTGCTGCTACAAAAACTCCTCCCTCAGACGAGGGAAATGCTGTACGTATAATTAAAACCATCGCATCTCTTCCAAAGGTCGAGAGAACGGACATGAAAAGCAAAATAGAGTGGGCCAACAACATCTTTAAAGACGGATTACCCACTGTTCCCAAAATTTTAAAAGACTCCTCCAAGCGCCAGAGATCGTTGGAGGAAACCGTAGCGGTTTCCAAAAGCCCATTAAAAACATCAAAATCCCCTTCTGGGCCTTCCAACGTCACATCTCTGAGGCATTTTAGCGAAGTCTTAAAAGACGCTATAACGATCGCGGATGGATCTATAATACCTGAACGGTGGCAGTTGGTCAAGCTTTCGGGCAACTTCTTGATTTTAAGCGGGAAAAACCCATCACAAACGAGGCTGGCTTGCATTAAAGACAGGTCAAGCTTTGGGCCGACAAAAGATTTCTTGATCTTTACACAAAAGTCATAGGTGGATTAGGAGAGGTTTGGTCGGATGAAAAGCTCGAGATAGTGGTTAAGGAGGATATCAGACAACCAAGAAGACGCATCTGGATCCCTGCCAAAACCTCTTTTTCAGAAAATATTCTGGAGATGATCAGACTTAGTAACCAGATCCTTTCGATTCATGACTTAAAAGTAGCGAAACTTTAGGAATTAAGGGCCCTTCTACAAGGTGGTGCAAAAGTTGGCATCCGTTGTTCATTGGCTGTCATTTTTTTTATGAATGAAAAACTTTGGTTCTGCTTTTGGATTTTGTTGACCACTCGGGCCCGATTTGGGGCATTTTCTATAACTCTTGCCAGAACTTCCGGCGATAGGTCCTCGCATTATTAACAGATATTCCCTCTGAGGGCTTCAAGAGTCTGAGGCTTGTTGACATAGACTCGTGACTTCAAAAATCCCCACAAAAAGAAGTCTTAAACGGTTAAACCATTCGATCTTGCCGGCCAGTGCAAATCACAAAAACTAGAGATTAGGCGACCCGGAAATGCACCCTTCAGAATCTCGGTTGTAGCTCGTGCTGTATTCGCCGTTGCTCTTCATCCTGTTGGAACCACATGCTCTCCAGCCCCAATTCATTCAATTAAGGAAGGAGAAAGTCGTTGAGCATGGCTCTGTAGCGCTCGCCGTCCACGGTGTTCATTGGGCTCGCGGTGTTTTCGAAAAAATAAGACCCGATGACGCCTCCAGCGTAAACAGCACATCATGCAGTCACTTTGGGCGGGTGTAAGGGCTCTTCGTGAGTTATACGCGAATTTTCGGTGCCCCAGAAGCGATAATTTTGCTTATTCACATATCCACAGAGATGAAATGGGCCTCGTCGCTCATGATGATTTTCGATGAAAAGTTGTCTCCCTCGTGTTTGAAATTCAGGTTGCCTTCAACTTAACTTACATGAGCTTGGCGGTCAACAGCTAACAGGTGATGCACTGTCTGCACTTTTTAAGGGAAAATCTTACAGCCTTTCACCAAAATTCTCTCTAAAGACCCCCGATCTCCGGGGTCCTCTACGACATCTTTAATCATAGCAGCGATATTCTCAGCAGAACAGCTGCTGCGGGGCCAGCCACATCTGGCAGCATCTCGTGTTGTCCCATACTCTTCTAGGCGAGCGGTTAATCGTTGTAGTGTTTGCCCACCGTCCAATTATTCAAAAATCGTAACAATTATTCCGCGTTCTTTAGGAGTATAGCAATTTGTATCTTGCATGAGAAGACAGCAGAATATCTCCGAGCAATAAAGTAAGCTAGGCAAACGGAGGGTTTTCACCAGTAAGAGCTTCACTTTTGTGGGGATGAAGTGCTGAGTAACCCGTAAGGCACGAAGTCCCCTACGATAGCAGCATTCATATGAGTCGACCAAGTTAAATTCGGGATCCCTGACAGCTGAATCGGAGGGAGATGAGATATGTCCAACTTGCTTCTGCATATTACAATAGCCGTAGACTTCAGGGCATGTAGACGTAAATTATTGTTATCCGACCAATCTGAGATTCGCTGAACATCTTCATTCACCAACTCGACTCAAGCGGACGGCTTATATATGCTGGATGTTATCTGCGAACATATGAATCGAACGATAAACAAACATCCGAAACGCAAGATGTGCCGAAAACATCGCCGCTGTCAGTGAGAGTGTGCAGGAGAATCCGTGGCAGTGGACTTCGTATCGCTCACTCGACTTTTCGCAGACCACATCTTGGCGAATTTTGCGTCGTGACTTTGGCCTGCACCCGTACAAAATTCAACTGACCCAGGAGCTGAAGGTAAACGACCATAGACAACGGTGGAAACTGACCGTTTTCATCAAAAAATCATCTTCTGCGATGAGGCCCATTTCTGGATGAATGGGTACGTCCACAAACAAAATTGTCGAATTTGGGACGACACCAATCCACATGAGATCCAAGAGCGTCCAATGCATCCTGAAAAAGTCACTGCTTGGTGTGGATTTTAGGCTGGCGGCGTCATTGGTCCATATTTCTTTGCGAATGACGTTGGCCAGGCCATCACCGTCAACGGCGAGCGCTATATAGTAGATCGATGATTACTAATTTCTTTTGGCCTGAATTGGATGATATGGAGGCCAACGACATGTGGTTTCAACACAAAACACGCCACATTGGAAATTCTGCACAAGCGATTCGAGGGCATGGTCATGGTGATGTGAACTGGCCACCGATATCGTGCGATTTGACCCCGTTAAACTTTCTTGTGCGGTTTTCTGAAGTCGCAGGTTCATGCGAATAAGCCACAAACCACAGCGGCCCTCAAAACCAACATAACCCCTGCCATCGGTCGAATTCAGCCTGATTTATGCGCCAGAGTCATAGAAAATTGGACATTTCGGATGCGCGCCACCCAGAGAAGCCGCGGCGGACATTTGAACGATGGCATCGATAGGCCTTTCAAAAAATTTCGATGATAACTCACGCACACTTTGTTTTATTTAAATTTAAAGATAGGAAGCGCTTAGTGAAAGACTCTTTAGGTAGGACAGAATGAGCCTCGCAGCAGACAGTGAGAAATTGAATTTCTGCCGAAGTTTTGAACAAAGAATACGATGGTCTATACTAGATGGAGCGAAAAGTGACCTACTTGACCGCCAGAATGCGCTGCTACTGCGAAAAAGGTTATGGTGCCTTGAGGTCCGTTCATATTTAGTCAGACATGCCAAATTTCAGTGCGATACTGTCTTTAGTTTTGTTTTGACAGGTGTTGTTGTTGTGGACGTGTTTGGCATCATGTTGTGTATGGACAAAAACGATTTTCGTTCTCTCATAAAACTTTATTTTTTGAGAGGCAAAACGGCGAAGGAAACAAAAGAAAAGTTGGATAAATAGTATGGGGCTAATGCTTCGTCAAATTACAACGTCAAATATTGGTTTCGAGGGTTTCGCGGTGGCCGCAACTCCACTACCGATCAAGTCCGCAGTTACAGAGGACAATGTCAAAAAAATACATGAAATGGTGTTGGCTGACCGGGAAGTGAAGGTGCGCGACCTAGCAGATACCACAAAGATTAGTACTGAGCGCACACGCCATATTTTGGGCAAAATTTTGCATATGAAAAAGTTATCCTGCCGCTGGGTGCCGCGCATGCTCACTTTTGACCAAAAACACGAACGCGAGAGCACTTCGAAAGAGTGTTTGGACTTGATGATGCGGAATCGGGCGGACTTTTGACGTCGATTGGTAACTGTTGATGAAACTTGGATCCACTATTACACACCAGAGAACAGAATGAGTGCCCGGCAATGGACTAAAGCCAGCACGAGTGCTCCGAAGCGGCCGAGGGAGGCTCGATGGGTCGGAAAGGTTATGGCGTCGGTTTTCTGGGATTGTCATGGCATACTCTTCATGCACTACCTCGAAAAAGAAAAAACCATCAACAGCGAGTATTACTGTGCATTATTGGAGCGATTGAAGGCCGAAATCGCTGAAAAACGGCCTCACATGAAGCGAAAAAAAATTTTGTTTTTGCAAGACAGGGCGCCGGCTCACAAGAGCATCGCAACCACGGCTAAAATCAATGACTGACGGCTCCACCGTATTCGCCCGATTTGGCTCCCTCGGACTATTATCTCTTCCCAAACCTCAAAAGATGGCTCATCAATAAAAAATTCAGCTCACGCGAGAAAATCATCGACGCCACGGAGAATTTCCGATTTCCTCAACAACTAACAGCAAAGCGGTCTTGCATCATTAGACTTGATCGATAGAAGTGCTTCCACAACATCTTCTTGCCGTATTCAAGATTCAAGTATGACCGTTTGGTGTCATCGTCACATACTACTGAAAGAGGATTGCTTCGAGTTAAAAAAGTTGTAATGAGCTGGTCGCAGTCAACATTATCCGGAGTGTTATTATCCCTTGACGAACACATCCCAAATTTTCTACGGTAGAAAGCCCGCTTTCTAGCTTTGCTTTTGCTTACTACTTTATTGCGAAGTGAGCGATATCAACTCGTATCAAAGAGCTCACCAATTCTATATTTTTTCCAGCTTTTGAATGCGTTATCGCGCTTTTTTATAAGGCGCAGAATATATCGCGTTAGCCACTGGAGTGAAAGGAATTTGATGGTCCTTGTTTCTGCGGGAAGACTAGAAAATTCGTTTGGCATTTGGTGAATGCGAGCCCAATTTATCGTGAAAATATCTTATTGAAGCACATAATTGGTTATGTTTCGAAAGTCTGTAAGCGTTATTGTACATTCAGTTCGTTGAATATCGAATTGCTATGATGGAAAAAATCGGTCATGTTTCGAGAACCTTGGCGCTTCAACTTGGCTATATAGTGAAACTTCTCCAGCAGTCTCATCAGTCCAATTCTGTAGATAGAACATCAGTGCATGCATTAAACTACTGCCTAACAACTATCTGATCATACTTGGAACAGACTATTTTGGCCAACGTGTAAGGCATGTGAGAATGACCGTATCGAAGTGGTGAAACTGATGCTAGAAAGAAGTAGGCAGACGTTGAAACCACCATCACAGAACAAAATAATCATAAAAAGATACAAATTTGCTCAAACGTGTATCCAGTAGAAGGGAATCGTATCGCTTTTTTATTACTTAGACTCGATTATTTGAAAATATTGATGAATTTTCAAGTTATTTACCCAGCCGAACGGATCAATAACACGTAGGGAATGTTTAAAATATCACAGGTCGGAGGAAATACGTGAGATTTCACCATTACTGACCACTTGCATCGCTTTCAAATGATTTCCTCTTACGTTGAGGTTTCTGTTTTCAAAACATCTACCTCATTTGTTTATCTGAGATTTTAAGATTCTTGAATTTGTGATTGATTACTTCTCTGTCGTTGTTTTCTTTTTTTTTATGAAAGCTTGAGTTTGTATTTGAAAATAAAAATGAAATCTGTGTACTGCACTGTTTACAAGTGTTTTGAAGAATTTCGATGGACACAACTCGAATTTAAATACATTTGGATACGCGTAAACACTGTTATTTATTTTTTAATTGTTGCTAATTTTAACTTGTTAAGTCACTTCAACTAATTAAATTAACAATTCGACAGAAAACAGATTCGTTTTTCTGTTTGGCTTAAGGATTTCAGCAGAAATCGTTCACCACAAGTGGTCTTTCATTAAATTAAGCTGCATTGTGTTTATTATTTTTATTTATTTATCTATTCTATTAATTTTTTACTTATAACAAAATTGTAATCTTTAGATATAGTAAATTCTATAATTGATGTATGAAATATAGGGTGACCAGATAGCAAGGATAGTTTTTCCAATTGTTATTTTTCAGCAACTGTCAAAGATACCAATGACATCCAGCTGTCAAAATATTCAGTAAGGTTTGCCATTTCATCATGCATCGGTTTACACTTGCCAAACATGTGAAAATTATTAAAAAATATCGAAACTCCGGCTCAGTTGTTAATACGCAACGTAAATTTCGTCGTGAGGTGGGTCGTCATCATGGCTTCAGTGTGTAGGCAATTCGTCGCACCGTGGACAAGTTTGGGCATGAGTACCCTCTTTTGGAGGTACTCACCCACCAAGCAGACATAGATTGGTGTGAAATGAAGAAAACATAGCCGCCGTAGCGGCCAGTATCGGCGAAGACCCAGAAATGTCGATTCGGTGCCGATCAGCTGAATTGGGCATCACCAGAGAGTCAACCCGGCTTATTTAGCGCTTGGATTTGGGCTTACATCCGTAATAACATTGTGCTGACGCAAGAATTGAGGCGGGACGATTATAGACAAGGCCGTGAGTTCGCTATCGGCGCTGGAAATGTTGGCCGGAGATTCGGATTTTGGCCAAAAAATTTTCTTCTCGGAGTCCTATTCGGACTCTCACCCCTGGAGAGTCAATATCGAAAACAAATACACCTGAGTTTCAAACCACTACATCACAACAATGCTTTCCTTTCTCCTCCTTCTATCTTTCCGCTCGCGCCCTGGCAACAGTAAAAGGGTATCAAACTAAGAGGTCCATTTTTGGCTCAGCGGCCATGTCAACAAATAAAATTCCACTTATTGCAACGAACACAATCCACGTCAATGCATCCGCAAAGATTGACTGTTTAGTGCGGTTTGCCGGGCCTTTCGAAATGAGGAAGGAGACACCGTTTCCATCAAAGGTCTCAGGTACGAGGATAGCCCCAAAAATACCTAACAAAGTGGCGAAAAATATGTTTATTTCTCTACAGAGTCTCCTTTTATTTCAATAAACTTTTCCAAGCGATGTTCAATAGCTCCGATACCCTGTCTATAGTAAGAGTCGTCGAGCTGTTTAAAATAGCCATCAACCGCAGACTCCACCTCTTTAATGTTGGCAAACCTTTTACCACTGAGCCATTCGAAAATAGAAAATAATCCGATGGGGCTTGCATGAGGAAGCAATTCGAACTCTAACTCATCGATTTTCGCCATCACGATGACAGATGAGTAAACTGGTGCATTGTCTTCATGAAACAAAACTTTTTTCTCCGCCAAATTCGGCCGTTTTTTCTTGATTTCATCTTCCAAACGCATAATACACGCCGTTGATTGTTTTTCCTTTCTGAAGATAATCAATGAAAATTATTCCACGCGCATCACAAAAAACTGACGCCATGACCTTGACTGTAGATGGAACTGTTTTCGCCTTGTTTGGAGCCGATTCTCCGCTCTGAGTCCATTGTTTTGACTGTTCCTTCGACCCGGGTGTGAAGTGATGGACCCGTGTTTCATCCATGGTTATGAATCGACGCAAAAACTCGGCTTTATTGTTGTAAAACTTCGCCAAACACTCGATTGAAACAACCTCACGATGCGGTTTTTGTTCCATTGTGAGTAATCGCGGCACCCATCTTGGGCATAGCTTTCTCATGTCCAATTTTTCAGTCAGCAGCGCTTTTTGAAATGGCTACCATACCTGCTAGTTCACGCACTTTCAATCGGCGGTCATCCAATACCATTTTGTGGATTTTTTTTCAACATTTCTGATGAACTTTGGTCGACCACTGCGATGTTCGCCTTGGCAACTCGTACGGCCTCGCTTAAACGCTGCCACCCAATATTTTATTGTTGTAAACGAAGGAGCAGGCTCCCTCAGAGTAGAATCCAGTTCCGTTTTGATGTTGGTTGGATTGAGGCCTTTCAAATGAAAGTGTTGTATGACATAACGATGATCAATTTTTCCCATATTTAAAAATTCATTGAGAGCGTTCACTATTGATGGCTGCCGAACAAATACTAAACAACATAGTGTCGTCAAACTTCAAATTTAAGCCTTATAAGGTTGGCGCTTTCTACAGCTGTCATTCTTTTTAAACTACAACCGCATCTATAATTTTGGTGGGGGCGAAAGCCCCCATTTATTCGGCTTAATACAAGCTATAACTTAAAATTAAACTTAAACTAAAACTTATAACTAAGGTTGGTTATTCTGGTGAAGGAGAACCGATTTGAGGTAGGAAGTGGTGCGGTGGAAGTCAAAGACGCTAGGGTTTGAATTAATTTTTCGTAGCATGCGGGAGATTGGTTCGTTCGCGCCATAGGTGGTGTGGTGGGTTGGGAGATAGAAGAGACGAGGGGTACGTAGATTACGAGGGTTAGAGTTGAGGAAAATAGAATTGTGAAGGGACGTGCATTCAACCTGACCTGAAAGAAGTCGATGAATGAAGAGAAAGTCGGCTGCATCTCTGCGTTCCTCAAGGGTGTTTAGGTTAATAAGGTTGAGACGGTTTTGATAGGGGGGCAGAGTAAAAGAATCATCCCAGGGCAAACCTCGAAGAGCAAATCGAAGAAAACGGCGCTGGATGCTTTCGATTCTCGAGATATGAACGCGATGATATGGGGACCATACTTGACTGGCGTACTCTAGGAGGGGACGAACAAAGGTAATATAGAGGGACCTGGTCACGTATGGGTTGGTGAATTCTTTGGACCATCGTTTTACAAAACCTAGTGCAGAGTTGGCTTTAAGGATTATCCCATCCATATGCAAACGGAAGTTGAGCTCCCTATCACACAAAATGCCGAGGTCGCGAAGAGATTCAACGGAGGAGATAGGTTGGTTGTGGAGAAGGTAGAGTCGGGGAGGAGATTTGAGCCGCTTATGTGAAAAGGTGATGGATTGGCATTTGGTGATATTAAGTTCCAAACAATTTTTGAGGCACCAGATCGAAAAACTATCAAGGTCTTGTTGAAGAAGGAAGGAGTCATGGGGAGAGGAAATGGTTTTGAAAAATTTGGTATCGTCGGCGTAAAGGGAGACGGACGAGTATTTGATGATCCTATCGAGATCATTTATGGTTAATATAAAGAGAAGGGGACCGAGATGGCTACCTTGAGGAACTCCAGAGGTGGCCAAAAATGGAGCGGAGTGGGCTGACCTAAAACAAACACTGTAAAAACGGTTTTCGAGGTAAGAGGATATCCATTTTAACAGTATGGGTTCAAAGCCGAGGGCAGACAATTTGAAGATTATTAATCGATGAGAGATTTTATCGAAGGCTTTGCTAAAATCGGTTGCAACTACATCGACTTCGTTGCCGTTCTCTAGGGCAGAGATGGCAAAGGATACGAATTCAACGAGATTTGTGGTGGTTGACCTACCCTTTAGGAAGCCGTGTTGTCTAGGGGAAATAAGTGATTTGCATTGGAAGCTTAGAGCTTCATACAAAATACTTTCGAGGAGTTTGGGTATATGGGAGAGTTTAGCGATTGGACGATAGTTTGTTATTTCGTTCTTTGATCCCTTTTTGTGGATTGGGGTTATAAAGGAGGTTTTCCAAACCTGAGGAAATTCTCCTTGTGAAAGGGATAGACGAAAGAGATCAGAAAGGGCAAGGGAAAGAGACGAAGAACATTTTTTAAGAAATATGGCAGGGAGGCCATCTGGACCGGGTGTAAATTCATCATTGAGTTGGTGTAATTTATATTCGATATAGGAGGGATCCAAGATGTGAGAGAGAAGTGGGCCGTTGGAGAAGTTCAGTAGGTAACGAAAATAGGATGGATCTGGTACAAAGGAGTCGTTGGTAAAGGATTGTTTAAAGAAGCTGGCAAATAGGTTGGCAATGGTGAGTGGATCGGTTGATGACTTGTTGTTGAAAGAGAGGGAAGGAGGGTAACCATCGGACTTTCTTTTGTAGTTAACAAATTGGTAAAAGGACTTAGGGTCATTTATAAGGTTGACTTGCGCATTGTTAAGGTAACGCTGGTAAAGGGAATCGTAAAGTTCGGTGAAATGAAGATAAGCACCAAGATAGTTGGAATAGTCGGACAAGGATCTGGTACGCAGGAAAACAGCCCATAACTTGTTTCTCTTGTTTCGTAAGGAACGAAGCTTGCGATTATACCAGGGAGGACTAGTAGATGATGTTTTAAGGCGGGAAAACGGAACGTAAAGGCTGAAAGAATTAAATATTTCTTTATAAAAAATGGATAAGGCACCATTTACGCTTAGGTTGTGAAAGTTAAAGGGGGATCTGCTAAGATAGTCACTGATTTTGTGAAAGTTTGCTTTGTGGAAGTTATAGGATGAGAGAGTTGTGGGAGGAGTGGACTGGAGAGAAGAGTTATGAAAAAATGAAAGTAGAAGGGGGGTACTTCTGTGACTACCCTCTGACTTTCTGTGGTCAGAGCTGGAACACATATTCGGTGTCGTCAAAAATGCTGCGAAATGTCTAGGTTTCCTCAAGCGATGTAAGAAATATTTCACCCCTCTGATCTGGCCTCAATATATGTATAAGGCATTTATCCGCCCGAAATTGGAGTACAATGCCCACATCTGGTCGGGTTCGCCCAAAACATCTTTGCACATGCTAGATAGTATTCAAAACCATGCGATAAAACTCATAGGTGATACTAATATCACTCAAACAATGGACACCCTCGAACACCGACGTAAGGTCTCGTGTCTCACTCTGTTTTATCGCTATTTCCACCACCAGTGCTCCATAGAAATCGACAGTAGCATTCCGCCCCTGCTCATTAGTATACCCTCAATTATGGAATGCCCTGCCGAGCTCTTTATTTCCTAGTCACTATAACTTCCAAACATTTAAAACCAACCCACATCGGTATGTCTCTTTTTCCCTCCCCAACTTACCCTCGCCAGAGCTATGTGCAAACATCTTAAGGGTACACAAAATCCCTTGTAATCCCTTATAAAAAAAAAAAAACATCCCAGACTAAAGGTGATATCCCTGGTCGCAACAAGAGAAAAATGCTTCGGAAGAAAAATAAGGTTCACGATGAGGCGACACCGGCTAAAAGGCGTACAACGAAGGTACACTAACACTGCGGAGAGTCTTCCATTTCTAACTCTAAGGGCCAACGAAGTAGAGAAAAAGTGCGCCTTTGACGGCACGCATTCGAAAAAGTAGAAAGAAAATTTAAGGGTGCATCTAAGGATAAAGGCTCTTTGGTTGAGGTTTATTTTTGCCTCGCACTCTAACATTATCAAAGTAAGTATGTTTTTCATTTTAAGAAATATCCTGGCTGCAGGGAACTGATGCAACCAAAATACAAATACACTCAACCAATGAAACACACCCACGACACTTGAGAACGTATCTTAGTTTACTGTTCTGATGATTGAACTTTCCGATATTCGCATAATGTCAAAGGAAGAATTCTCAATCGACAATAGCAAACAAAGGCTGCAACAACAAAATTCGTATATTCGAAGACAAGAAAAAAAGACACCACAAAGGCGCTGCATACAATGTAGAACAGTCTTCAGTTACCCTTCGGACCTTAAACTAATCTAGCTGCTCGTCTTTACCTCTTCGATGGGGATACTTGACAGAAATTTATAATTTCAGATAGCATTTGCCAAAGTCCCAAAGAATTTTTTTTAAGGATTTTGCCAAGACATTATCATATTGAAGAAGCCTTCAATAACGTGAAGTGCATCGTCAATAGAAAGGCTCTAGTAGACGCTAACATTGAACAGGACATTACAAACTGAGTTTGCAACATGCTTGCAAGCAGGAAAATCAACTGTTTAATTGGCCAAAGCTTGGTTAGAATGTCCGTAACCAGGGGAACCCCTCAAAGGGGAGTCATATCGTCACTCCTGTGGATCCTCAAAAAACTTAGTATTTTACAATGGGTATGAGTGCCACGGCATACGCAGATGACGTGGTCATAATAGTGCAGGGAAAATACTTAAATATTTTAGGCGACATTATGGAGGTTGCCCTGAAGATGATCAGCACTTGTGCAAAAAGCTGTGGTCTCAATGTCAATCCTTCCAAAACGGAACTGGTTCTTTTTACCAGAAAGTACCAGATACCGCAATTCAAACTCCCGAAACTCAACCGAGTGGAATTCTCCCTCTCGGACAGCGCGAAGTATCTGGGTGGAATCTTAACGTAGCGGAAAGAATCAAAAAGGCATATAATGCTCTTTTTATTTGGAAAAATTTGGAGCTTAAAACCTGCTATGATGCACAGGCTATATACGGCGGTGGTAGGATCCATACTTACATATGGCGCACTAGTATGGTGGAAAGCAATTAACAAGAAAACGGTTTACGGAAAATTAGCGGCGGTTTAAAAAACGGTTTCCATAGCCATTACTGGTGCGCTAGGGACCACCCCAATGGCAGCATTGGACACCTTTACCTTGATTTACAGATCAAAAAACTTGCTGGGAACAGCGCGATATGACTCACTAATTTGGGTCACTTCAAGAGCAGTAGTTTCGGACACGGCACGGTCCTAGCGGAGCTACTGCCAGGCGATCCATTTCTAACGGATGAAATTCCTTCCTTGGTCGACTTGATATAATATATCCGGAAAGGGAGGACTGCCAAAAAAAAACAATAATCAGGTAAAATGAAATTGTAATTTTCACAGACGGTTCGAAAACCGAGGAAGGAACAGGTTCTGGTATCTTCTCATTAGACTCAGAACTAATAGTGTCTATAAGACTACTAGGCGCAAGCAGTGTCTTCTGATCAGAGGTTCTGGCTGTCCTCAGTGCGGCTGAGCTAATGCAAATGTGATCGGTATCCGAGAGAGATATCGCCATCTACATCGAAAGCCAGGTGGCACACAAGGCAATGGAATCAACCAACGTCAACTCTGATACAGTCAGAGGCGGTCGCACAGTGCTCAATGTACTATGCAGTCAGAACCTGGTAAGACTGTGCTGGGTGCCAGGACACTGCGGTATTAAAGGAAATGAACAAGCGGTTGCATAGTGAGGGGTACTATCGAGGAAAAAATCACAAAGGCTGCCAGCCTAAAGTGGTCAATTCTTGAAGGACACAGGGTAACCAAAGCTCTCTGGCCGCTTTTTGACGGCAAAAGATCTAGGAAGTTAATAAAATTAAACAGGGTTAAACTTGGGACAGTAATAGGACACTATCTCCTGCGAAAACGCGCGAAGAGACTCAAATTGTCAGATACGGATATTTGCAGATTCTGCGGTGATCTGCAAGCTGTTGAGGACATAACACACATACCAAATGCGAGGCAATATCGCGTAGTCGAAGGAAATTTTTAGTGAAATACTTTTCGAAAACTTGGAGGAAATAGAAGGCACGAACTTCAAAGGCCTTCTTGGTTTTTGCAAAGAATTTGGAGGTTTCACCAGGCAGATTGTTTAGATTTTGGCCATTTGAAGACAAATTCAACTGGTTCCACAGGGATCGCGATGGGCCCGTTTTGGTGCCTGGTGTCTGTGTGATGGCATATCCATTATACCCCTGTTTAACCTGACAAGTAAAAATACAATTTTCGAAAAAATCAGACGTTAAAGAAGGTCAGCAATCTACTTCTACTGAAAAGGAGGGATGCAAAACCGCAATGACGATGATAGAAGGCAATTACAATGCAGAAATGAAACACTGCAGAAAGATGTAATGAAGCAATGCCGGCCCATAACGTGGAGGCACCGCAATGAAAATGTAGCATTCGATCTGCTAACGAAGGGCAAAGAAAAACATACATACGCGGAGCGATGCGGTGCGATACACCATCACTAGGTGGCTGCTTGATAGAAGTGAAGGTGTCCTTGTATTGAATATGGTATTTCGAATAACAGACCTTGAAGTTTACAAGTTTTAATATGGAGCTATGAACAAGTCTCTGAAGAATCCAGCCCAACCAAGAAAGAAAGGTGGAAGCCTAGGCAGGATATGGAACTGGTTGTGATTCTGAGGACCAACATGTATGCGAATGGATTTGTAAGGAAAGTGTCACAGGCGAGTGAGGTATTTCCCTCCTCAATAATTACAAGAACTAGATACCAGTATACCAGGAACCATCCAAAAAAATCCCAAATCTACTGGGTTCGTACCTAGTCCAAATGTACACACTGTGATATCCACTGGGGAGAGAAGTAAATGTTCTGTCTTCTAATTTCGGTATTGCTATCGGATTATATAGATAGGGAGCCCCATGTTGCTTTTGAAACTATGGAACATCAACATTCAACGATTACGAAAGCAATGACGCAAATCTTCTAAAAAGGCTGTTGATACAAGCGAACTATCTTCTTTATTTCCATTTTAGGCAGGTATACTGCGTGATTCATGGACCAGCAAGACAGACCAGGCCAGCTCTACCCAAACAAAGAAAAATCTATCATCTTAATATCTACCTTCAGCATCAGCTATTCTGCTGGAAAAATTGAATCAATTTCACTAGCAATCGCAGATCGAACCCTCGTAATAGATTAGAGATTGCTTTGCCCAGCGCAATAGTTAAAAAGAATAGAGAAGCTACTGTCAATCAACAAGAGGAGCATAATGAGCTCTGAGTTGGCATTGCGTTAGGGAAAGACGTGTTAGGAGAATGACCTATTACTCATAATGAATGTCTTGTCTACTCAACGCTCAGCCGCCGAGAGCAAGTTGGTTTTACACAAATTTGTCGACGCAAGCTAGGTGGCTTTTACTAGGACCTGCTGAATTGAATTGCTGCAGTTTGTGTTTGGTCATACCCAATGTCTTTGAAGGCCAATAGATTCAGCCCATAGAATGACGACAGTACTCCAAACCAAGTCACATCAACGGTTTCAAAACATAGTTCGGCGAACCTCTTTCTCCAGTGAATACTTCAGTCCGCACAAATGTCAGTAGAGAACGAGTGTATGCTATCGTCTAGCTAGCTAACGATAAAGAATGATAAAGAAGTGCTTCAAATGAACCATTTCACTCGAAGTTACGGTCCGATGGAAGTTGATGAAAAAGATTAAGGACTTCTGCTTGAAAGGACTTATCTATCTGAAGGCAGAATCGCACATTCAAACTCAAGTTGAATTTGAATGTTTCGCTCTCCCATCAATAGTGCCCTCTAGTGCTGCATGTACTCTAAGCTTTTACACATTTCTACCAAAGACACAAACCACAATTCTTTACTCCGAATCGACTTTCGGAAGCTTTTGTTCTTTCCGAAACCAGAATTTAAATTAATAAAAGAAAATCATCACTCACCGCCTTACGCTTATCAGCCTCGGACACCGCTGAATTGGACCGATGCCTGAACAAATCCATGACCTTGGTCATCGGTGAACGTGTCACGTCCCCTCGGCGTTCCGCTGTCACCGTGTGATAGTACTACAAACCAAAAGAAAACGAAATTAAAAACAGATTCCTCAGAAACTCTTAAGAAATGTTAACCAAACCTGCGGATCACTATCCTTGTTGCCTTGGTTACCCTGATGGGGATGGGCTGATCCGTCCCTATACTTAGCCGTTGGTTTTGTTGCTGGTGCTTGATGCCTATGCCCAATCAAGCCAGTATGCTGCATTGCGGTCTTCATTGTGTGCATAATACCGCCACCACCACCACCAGAACCACTTTGATTACTGCCAGTACTGCTATTGTCACGTTCCGATCCACTAACTGTTTTACTACCGCCCGCCGACGACGGACCACCCGAACCAATGTCCTTCTCTCGCTTTTTGGGATCTGATTTGCCACGCGGCCGGAAGACATCGAATATAGTTGGCCGGCGATTTGGACTTGCAATGCCATGCACCGTGGACTGATTTAAAACTGGTGAATCCTCACCACTTCGCCTTCGCTCTAGAGAGCCTGACCGTGACGCTACCCTCTCAGTGCTGCGTGATATCTTCTCTTGGTTTCGATTGAATTTCTCCAACTTGGCAGCTTCCCGCTCAAGACGGCGAGCTGTTTCACGTTCCATCTTGCGGGCTTCTTTCTCATTGCGACGCAGTTCCTTCTCCTGGCGACGTGCTTCTTTTTCCATTTTCTTTGCAGTACGTCGTGCTTCTTTGGAATTCGGCTCCGTTGGAGCGCTCGATGGTCGGGATCCTCCAGGTGTTTTGCCATCGTGTTCCTGCGAATGAAAAGAACGAAAGTTGTAGTTAGACAATGTGTACATTCTTGTTGAGGAGATGATGATGTGACAAGACTGTGGGATGAGATTACAAGTAAATGCTTTCCCCGCGGCCAATTAATTAGCACAGGAAACTGCGTATCCCGTCTTCTGAATTAATAAAGATACACACTCAGAAGGACAGAGAAAATTTCGGCGATTCCCAGAACACCAGCAGGCGAGAGCTGGTTTTATTGACTAAACGAGAGTGAAAATTTACTTTCACTACTGGCAATGGCAATGGCAATGGCATTGGCAGTGGCGACACACGGTGCACGGTGTGCCAGTCTACCAGAAGGGGTTTATCTCCAACAAAAACAAAAAGAAGTAAAACACCACTAATCATCGGTCTTTAATTAATTGTGTGCTTGAAGAGGCTTAATAAAAATGCTCATATTGCTTTCGATACAAGATAAATGAGGCGTGGATTAATTTGCGATTTGAAGGGGGGTTTAGACGAGCGCCCTTGCTGAACGGTTAAGTACTGCGGAGCTTAGCTGCTCATTCGAACATGACAACTTCTGATACATATGTCTGTACGTCGGTGATACGATTTATTTCGGGGAATTTACTTACGGCTGTAAACAGATGTCTAAATAGTAAATCGTGTGCGCGATATTTATTGCTACTTTTACTCGTATTTTTCAGTGCTTTGAAAAGTGGAGTAGGGAAAGGTGGGTCTGCGATTAGGGTATTTCCGGTCATTGTTTTGGTATTGGCAGTTGTTTTAGTTTGGAGTGTTTATTTGAAATCTGTTTTCGGAAAAGGAAAAGGAGAACAGGTACCTGGAATATGTTAAACAGATGCACTTGAATAAATGTGTGACGGTAGAGTTACGTTTGCGGGTTAGATATGCTCGTAGAAGAAGGTTTTCATAAGAACACATCACAGTGCGCGTGACAAGATCTGTTTATTTTTCAGAATGGCCCCCGAATGATGCTTCGTAGAAACTAATTCTTTATGGGATTGGTTTCTAAAGCGAGAGGGTGAATGTGAACAAGACGCCTCTCTGAAAATATTCAAACAAGCTTGTGCAATTCGTTCAGCTACAGCAAAGAGCCCATTCCATTCCAAACCATAGGCAGAATATCCTAAAGACTACTCTTAGATAATAAATAGAACTATGTCATAGGGAGCCTTCGTTTACCTTGGGCGACTTGCCGTGACGGGAAATAGAGTCAAAGATCTTAAGTTTCTCTACAAGGAACCGAGGAGAGGTATTGAACTAACTTTTGACTCGGCGTTCAGTACGGAACTGGGCCCTTAGGATTAAACTCCTGGTGGTACTTGCATTACCCATTCGGCCAGGGCACAGATTCCGGAAGCCCTAAAGAACATTTCATCATGGTGATTTGCTGATTTAGGCGCTGCCTCAAGAGGTGCTATATTTTTCGATTCCCATTATTCCTGTTGCTCTTTCTATGACACGTTCGGTTGATTGTGATGGAGCAACAGACAAAGTACCGGAGTTCCCGTCTGTTACGATCAAACTCCATCAGAATTGACAGGCAGCTAGTCTATACGCTGCTTTTGATGGCTTGTCACAGGAAATCGAAAGGGTTGAGTGGGCACTAGAAGAGGGACACTCTGGGCCAGTTGAAGAGAAGAAGATGTTAAACAAATGTACGGTCCAGAGAGACGACATTTGCTGTCAAAGATGTAAGTGCAAGGAACAAGGAGACACATCGACGAGATTAACATCGACTATAACCGGTCAAGATCTCAGAACTGAAATTACTTCCTGTTTTTTTTTTTTTGATTGGAACAGAATTAAGAAAAAGAGTTTTTTTTAACACTTTCTCTGTCAAGGGCTTTTCTCAGGGACAATGCCTGGATGAAGTGGCAAACCAATTGACAAAATCGAAATCAGCGGTGGTCTTATCCTTACACGATGTACGGATTCAATCGAGGGACAATCCATCTCCAAGAAAACTTTAAGACGCCGTCATGAGAACGGTTTTATAAGCACACTGCTTTCTTTTCTCTAACCTCGAATTGGAAAGGTTTGCAATGGCAACAGTCGAAACGCTGCGTTGATCAATTGTGGAAGCTAGCTAAATCAGAAAATGGTTGAATTCAAGCAGAGGTCTTACGACATGAACAACTGATCTCTTAGGATGAAGTGTTGAACGGATAAGCAAGTCTGTGCCGAAAATCCCGTCTCCTCCTAAAAACTCTAACTTTTGAGGCTTTCAAGCCACCGAAGCTTACGATCGCTATTTCTGGATTCCGAAGCAACTCAGAGCAATCTTGGTTTCGAGACTGAAAAGTGAAGAATCTATTTTCACAGGCCCTCACCCAAAGTTTATTACGTAAATACTCGTAAGACAGCAAGCAATCGACTTAACGCTGTCTCACTAGTAAGTTAAGGAGATTATTAGCTGAGGGCGCCTTGCCAGTCCATAGATACATAGAAATCGGAATTGAATGCGAAATCTCGCCCTTGTTTAGGACAAGGAAACCGAAAAAAACTGACTGCAGAACTTTCAATGCTCCCCCTAAATTCAGAGCGAAACAAAAGGAAGAGAAAGCTGTCCAGAATCTGGGACAACCGTATTCTGCCAAGAAAACCTGTAGCAGATCACCCAATCTATGGCAGAACGTAGATTTGCAACGACTACGAAAGGAAATCCGAAAATGTCATGAGCAGGGTTATTCGGCATCTTTGGTTGTACTTTTGGTGAGTAGAGCCTGCACGATCAACAGATTCCGGCTAATCGACTTTGAGGCGACGCTTAACATTGTCGCAAGTATTGCAAGAACCTCGATCAATCTATCACCAATGAAGTTAACCACATTGTGTTCAATGCAAAGCGCTCCTCCAGTTTCAAGAATGTCCGAACATACTGAGTGGTGAACATTAACTCCGACCGCTACCTTGTTGTTTTCAGAGCTACAATCGCAAGAGATTGCCAAACCGCCAGCATTTTTTTTTTGTTTATAATCGACGCGCTAAAGGGGTTTTGTACTCTTAAAATGTTCGTACACAGCGCGGGCGAAGGAAATTTAGGGAGGAAGAAAAGACAGGTACCAATGTACATTGTTTTTAAATGTTTGTAAATTATAACGACCAGGAAACACGTACAGAAGCAGTGATAGCGCAGCCAAAAAGCCATTGCTGTGCTGAGTTTCTCTCGGCTACCACCACGAGACTCCTGGTTCGAAGAGGAATGCCGGCAGTCATATGCGGTACACCTTCTACAACATTTCAGAAGCGACGAAATGTATTGTAAAACACCAGGAGTGCTACAAAAATTTTAGGTTGACACGTGTACAGGACTTGTTCTGGTCGGAGTCAAACAGAAAGACTGTAATCGAATTTTGCTCTGAGAAGGATAACAACTCAGAACTTTACTTATCGTTGGGTAAACATCTGTCCGCCTTGCAAGCAGAGGTTTACGCAATTCTGGTGTTCGTGAAATACATTATAGACAACAGAGTCTGCATCTGTAACGACAGCAGAGCTGCCCTTAAGGCGTTGGTTGACTCTTCAAATCCAGAATCAGGTTAAGAAACAACCGAAAAGCTCGAATATACTCGAAAAAGGCAATCAATTATCGGTGCCACATGTCAATTATTAGATTCCTTAACAGAACACATGCAGTGTAACAACTCACGGAGACTCTAGACTGCTATAAAGCACATCTAACCGCCATCCAAGAAGTGCGATAGAATGCACCAAGTGTAAGAAAGATGAAAAACTACATCAAATATGGTGAATACGAGTACTATCCGCATCCAACAAGCATCAGCTGTTTGGATGCGGATTCGTCGTAAAGGTAGACTTAGAAGAGATGTCTTAAGTTCATCGATGGTCTCGTGACAATCCGCATCAACGCTGAGTTCCCTAACATCAGCCCAACAAGAGGGCACGCTCCAAATGAGATGGTTTTACGGCAAGATAGGAAAGGAGGATATCTGTGATAGCACAGTCGGTAAATATAGCCTGCATAACCCCACTTCCGACAACCGATTCAGGCTTATCGACTGTGCTTCGGGGCGAAATGTCATCATAGTAAGCACGCGGTTGCCATATCCAGGCAGTCTTCCGATCAATATACCACCAACCAGATTAATCACATTGCAATCGAACCAAGGTGCGTCTCAAGTGTTCTAGATGTCTAAACATTTCGAGGTGTAAAAATTTACTCCAACCACTACGCCCGTAACAGAAGAAAACACTGTGAGAAAGTTTGACGTCGGAAGGCTGCAATTGCTGTGTCCCTGAATTTAACTTGAAGACCTTCGCCACCAGCATTCTCTGCCGAAAACCAGTGGCAAAGCTCCCAATAAACCATCAAAGATGCCGGTTCTGATCTACTAAGTTTCGCCAGACTACCACTGCAAAACCTGTGGATTACCATTGAATGCCGGCTGGCGCTGCAAAGAAGGACCAGAGCTTCTATGAGCTAAAAGCAAGGTTGACCAATTACTCCTCAGAAGGAAGACAAATTAGGACAAGCGCGAGAACGGGGGAATTTGGAGATGTTTTATCATGAAAGACATCTGGAAATTTTACTAAGAAGAGGTAACGAGAGCATGCAAGATCAACAAAGTACGAACGGAAATCTGCAAGGAACCTAGTGGTGATGACCAATATTTCGTTGTTACGCATAACATACTATTCAATCTGGACGATAATGGGCAAGAGTTCCTTTCAACCGAGTCCGACGAAGTAAGGATAGCCATATTCCAACTTGAGACAAACAAGGCTCCCGGTACTAACGGCCAATCTACTGAGCACTTTGAAATGGTGGGAGACGACTTTCTGAAGGGAATCGAATCATCTCTAAAATATGGTCGGTTGAAAGCAGACCTTAGCAGTGTATGCTGGCTGCTGAACAAAAGAAACCCTCTAGTCTTCGCCGTCAGTATTGCCTATAAGATTCTTCGTGGCGTACTATGTAACATGTAAGCCTGATTCGTCCTTGTCATTGTGGTTTTAGGCCTGGAAAGTTCACCATCGACCACATTTTCACCTAATGGCAGATCTGGAGTAAACTCTCGAATACCAAATCGATGCCTTTGTCTTATTTGTCAATTTTAAGGTCATCTATGACAAATTATACGAAGCCATGTCTGGTTTAAGAATCTCTTCTATACTTGTTCAGCTCTACAGGATGACCATGAATAAGGCTAGCTAGTTCGTAAGGGTTGGTAGGGATTTGGCCAAGACCTATGATGTCAAAAAAGACTTCCTGCAAGGGTATTGGGTATCAGCCAACGGCAGAGGGACAAGCCTGTACAACTACTTGTCATGAGATATATGTACGTACATTGCCGGCTACACAGTGAGGTTGGCAGGCATTTGCAAGTATAGGAGGTCTGGTGGTAGACGGGGGGAAAACAAAGTTCTTGCCGTCATCGAGAAAAGACTCACAACTTCGACGACACAGACAAAACTGCACAATAGACTGATGTAGCTGCGAGATAGTCAAGGACTTTGCGTGTCTTAGAGATTATTCGAAGAGTAACATTTGCCAATCGCTATTTTTGTTATGTCAGAAGGGAATTGTGGAGCACAGCCCTCTCTCAGACTACCAAAACAGAGCTCTATAAAACATTGATAATCCAAATCCTCCTCTATGGCACAGAAGTGTGGGCTTTATTAAAAATGGATGAGAAGACGCTTGGTCGTTTCTAAAGAAAACTTCTTCTAGTGATCAAAGGCTCTATTTTCATCAGCGGAGGAGACGATTTAACCAAGAGCTTCATCGATTTAGCTAAAATAGTCCGAATTCAGCGGCTTACAGAGCTGGGATATATAGAGCCGAAACACACCAGGATTCCAGCTCTTAAAGTCATCGATCCATCACCGAAAATGCAGCAGGGGTACAGCCCAGATCTCAACAGTTCTGGAATTCGGGTTTGTTGTTCGCAGGAAATAAGATCACCTGGGGCCCTTGCTGGGCAAAATTCATAAGAGGGTTGGACATGAGTTAGCGCCCAGGTAAAATAATCAGAACAAGCTCACAACCAGCTCCTATTAACAAAGCTGCTAGTGAGCTGAATAACACAACACGCCTTAGCTGGTATATCTCATCAGTTGTGGTGACGGATTAGACCATTAAACATGATGTTGCTTCCTTTGATGGCTTCAAGTCGCCTGCTCCCTATGACATATACCCAGTTATGGTACAAATAGGTATAGATCAGCTGCTGGTACTTCTGAAGAGAATCTTCATTGCTAGCCTGGCGCTGGCATACATATCGAAGCCCTGGCAAACAGTGAGAGTAGCCTTTATGCAGAAAACCGGAAAAGCGCAAGCAACTCTAGACATGATCAACGATTCGTGCACTAGAAATGAGCCTTAAATCAATCCTCTCAACCTCAGTTTGTTCTTTTTGTGAGAAGGAGGAAGCTGTCTGCTCTGACTCAGTGCTTAAAGGCATCACCATTCCAATTTTCCAAAGAAGCTTAGTATTTGGGTGTCATTCTGGATAACAAACTTTTATGGACTAAATATGTTACGTCAAAACCTTCTAAGGCGCTGTCGACCTTCTATCAGTGCAAAGGAGCTATCGGCAAGACATGAGGCCTGTCACCGAGAAGGGCTCTCTGGATCTACATGGCTTTGATAAGCCCAATTATATCGCATGTGTGGTGGAATAATTTCTCACGAAAATACGTGATTTCTGCTTTTACCGGAATCCAAAGGTCTGTGTCGGCTGCATGGGGGCTTCCCCTAGTACGTCTGGCTCTGCTCTAGACGCATTGATGAATCTCCCTCCCCTTGATATTCATATCGTGGGTTGCACTCTCAAAGCCATCTTTCGTTTAAAAAGAAGTAGTCTTTCGTACAACACGCACTGGAGTTTTTATGATCTTGGGCACCGGCTGTCTTTTGACTCTGGCAGGCCGTCTGATGCAATGACACTAGAACTCCTGCTGCGGAAAGAAATACGAAATCGACTTTCGCTGGTTTCGCCCAGAATCTGAGCCAGGAAAGGAATGCAGTCGGGTCTTCACAGACTGTTCCAAAGCCGATATAGGATGCGGCACGGTGCCTCGTTAGAAAAACTTGCGTCTGCCTTCCAAGCGGAGATATGTATACGCAATCCTGATGGCAACGAACTATATTGTGATGAACCGGTGGAGGGGCGAATCATTTGCAGCTGCGCTAAGAGCCTTGCTGAACACTCGAGCGACTTCCAAGCTAGTTCGAAAATGCAAGACATCCCTGAATGCAGTCGGAAGGCTGAATTCACTGAGTTTTGTCTGGATTCCAGGTCACAATGGGATCACGGGAAGTGAAATCGCGGATAAATTTCCCAGATAAGGCTCAGAGGAGAGTTTTTCAGGACTCGAACCTACGTTAGGTCTGCCTGCGTCTTCGGTTAAGGCTTTCATTGACAGATAGGTTTCTTCTGAGTACAACTGTAGATGGTATGACTGCCCAAGTTGCAGACAGACTAAGTAAATGCATTCCGACTTCTCAAAGAAGTCAGCGGCCTTCCTCAGCAGGAAATACTGCAGGTTGCTTACCAGCGTCGTGACGGGACACTACACTTTTGCTAAACACTTAAATCTGCTGGGCAAAAGTGACACAACATTCTGCGGTGTTTGCTGTGAGAGTGATGACGGTACCACCGAGCACTGCCACTGTGAATGTCCGGCTTACGCTCGCATCAGGGTGCTGGTACCGTAGGTACGAGTACCTTATCACTAAAACTCCGAGTATAAGTCCATTAAAAAAAACTTACAAGGACTACAATGGAATAGTTCTTTGTCTGAGTGTTCTGTTCCGACAAAAAAAAGAAAGCATTGGTGTGCAGGGTGCTGATCATATACGAGTGGGCACGATTACTCTTCTATTGAAGCTGAAATAAACTCGTACTATCTGCTTTGTATAGATGTAAGAGCCAGACCTGCCGCAAATCATTTCAGCCAAAATTTGCCGGCTAAAAGGGTAAATAAGGCTTTTTTCTCATTATGTCGCCCCTGATTCACACGACCTTTACTTCATTAGTGCGAACTCCAATGTGGGTTATCTGAGTTAGATCTATTCTAAGGCTCACTGGCGTTGATAGTCACGGAAGCAGCTCCATGACTGTGGCTTCTTCTGTCGTTAAAAGTGCTCATAAATCTGGGACTGTTCAACAACAGAAGAAAAGCCAGTAAGACAAGATGTAGAGCGGAATGCCGAATGTCGAACTGTTCGATTAAGAGGCCAATACACTACACTTCAGCCACAGCCACCCATTAACAAAAAAAGCGGAAGATGGTGAGAAGATTTCCACGTTTTGAAGAAGGGCTAAAACGATTTGTTACTTTAAATATCACCTGCCTTTTAGTGTTTCAGAAAGCAGAGAGAAGTGAGTGATAAAACAATTCGCTGACTCAGCTGTTATTGAGCGATAAACATTATCGTCTCAGTCATAAAACAAAGGACAGTCTACCTGCTAAACAACGACTTAAAATTCTACAAATTCCAGCCATAAAGCTAATGCGATAAATTCAAATGAATCGATACCATCTTGCTTCGAAATAAATCAACCCCCGTAAAGGACCTCGCTACATGTCACCCATAAAATACAGCATTTGTTCCACTTATTGACGATTTATCGGCGCCTGTCTTCACTGTTTTCATTCGATCGATATGACAAACAGAGAATAGCAATAACCGCTAAATAAAAATACTCAAAAATTAATATACCACTCGTACACAACAGATAGCGGATATCGCAACATCAGATGTCAAAGATGATAGACACGACTACGACTTGGTTATTTGAACGATACACGAGTATATTCGCGCTCCAAAGAACCATTCAGTGCCAGTTTCCAGTCGTCTAGCGCCTTCATCGGCCACTTCATCCAAAGTAAACAATAAATCGCCGGAATAACTGGTTAAGGCTACCAATACGTGCCCGTAAATTCTGCAGGTCCAAACCAGAAAGTCAACAACAAAAGAGCATCTAGCTATGTACGAGTATCTTATGTTAAAAACAATTTTTTTGTGAATTTAATTTGGCCCTCGGCGAAACCAAAACATAAAAACCACGATGATGCGTACGGATACGAAGCGAATTTTTGTTTTGAATTTCTCTTTCGGTTGGCCGATGGCCAAAAAAAACTTTAAGAAAGGCACAGTCGCGTCTGTTGGGCAGTTGTGTCTCAATAATACACAGTCGTGCTGCTGTACTTTGAACTGTAGTTTCCGCATTCGAAACATCACAAAACTATTTCGGGGCGAGTGTGTACTGTGTACTCGTACGGATATCTCATTGCGAAATATTCGTTTCGATACAAAGAACTGCGAATACTCCAAGTATCTGCACTCGATACCGATTTGTTTTTCTAATTAAAATGCTCTCCATCAGTCTGGGATGGAAATTCATAAAAATTTATAGCCAAACAGCGAGCAGATGTTTTGGAGAGTTCGCTTTTTTTTTTTCTTGTATTTCCAATCGTATCCAAGTATCTATAGAGAGAGTTTGAAGTGTTTTGATTGTCGTTTGGATAGGTTTTTTTGGAGGTGGATTCTCTGGCTGTCATTGGCATTTTTTTTCCTCGAAAAATTCAGGCGTCTGGGCGAGAATTCAGTTGCGCGATAGAAGTAATTTTTATTGGATGTCGACACGAAAAGATATGAGCAGAAGTGATGTCATCTCTTGTATGGCCATGTGGTGCCTCTTATAATCTGTTGGAGGTTCTGGGAATGTGATTTGGGTTGAAGGACATGTCTTAGGGAATATCGGTTTGGGTAATTTGGCTCATTATGTTATTTATGAGGGAAGTTTGGGGTCGCTTTGACGAAGGTTACGAGGGATAATAGCCTAATCGTCTTATGTTTGACCTTCGTGGGAGAAGATGAGGAAGATTTCTAAGAATTCATTAATTTTTTTCTTTACAGAGGGTAGGTATTTGATTAAGTCCGAAATGGCAAGACTACACAACCAAGATATTATGTATAATAAAAGTAGCTCATAATGTGATGTGCCTTAAGGGTTATTGTTGCGGAGAGTTTGTGCTATGAGTTGGGATAAAAAGACAATTACTTTCGCCATGATTTAGTCTACTGATGATAGTAGGCAGCGGTGTTTTATATCGGCCGTAATAGAAGAGGCAGCTTTTAATACATAGATGTGATCATAAAAGTTCTCGATTCACCTGCCCCGAGTGATAGTACCGTGTAAGGCCTGGTTCACGGCGGCTAGACTTGGGCTAATCACCTACTCCAATGCTATAATCGATTCAAAACCAACAAACGAGCTTCAGAATAGATGGATCAACAAGTCGAAAACCGGATTTGAAAAGGAAAATGAAAATTGGAACCTGGAACATAAAAGCGATTGTAGGAGTTGGGAATAGGAACGGACCAAAATGCCAAACAAGGCGTAGGCATAGTAAAGAACTGGAGACAAAAGTAAGTGGTTAGCAACCCGTAAACTCTAGGATATTAGAGATACAACTAGATCTGCAAATAAAAGTGTCCTTTATCCAAGTGTATGTGCCTACGAAGGAGAGCTTGACACTAGATAAGTTGCAAAGCTACAGAGCATAACTGACAAGGAAGCAGCGACAGGAAGAACAACAATTGTCCATGAGTGTAGGCCACGGTACTATGGGTAAACATGGAGAGGAATGATAATGGCAAGCGTCTGATAAATTTCTGTGTACATAATCAGTTTGTTAATAGGCAACTGCTTTTTTCCCACACGTGCTGATGGAAGGGATTCCAGGGGCATAATTGACTACATCATCTATCCACAAAACATTAGAAGAAGCACAATAGATGTTAAAGTAATCGCGGATGTGGAATTGAGGACAGACCGCCGTTTGTTAATAGCAGATACCCGATTTAGGAAGCCACCACGGTCAAAATATAAAGTCTTCGAAATCATCACACTAAAAGAACTATAAAAAGAGGATAGAAGTGGGTGTACATCGACAAGGTATCACGAAGACTTCAAGAGAACTCTGGCGATAAACACCTAGAGAATAAATAGGGAGGAATGAAAGAAACCTTACTAAAGATAACTGAAGAAGTATGCCGAAAGACAACAATCGACACTACGAAAAAGAAGAGAGTTTGGTAAACAAAAGGCAGAAAGTTAAGATAAAGAAGGAGGCAGGGAAGAAATATATACGAACTCGTTCAACCGACTGACAGAACATCTCATGTGGAAAGGAAAAATGCAGTAAAAGAAACAAAGATGACCACCTGGGAAGAAGTTGGGAACTCAGAGCTTTAGGTCCATTAACAGCTCAGTGAATTGCGAATGATCTGACTGCGAACAAATTACTTTTAGTACATTTAAAGACTGGCAAGTGACAATCTTGCTATTCCAAAAGCACAGAACTTAATTTATTTGTGAATTTATAAACAAAAAAAAAACTCGAATTCAATTAGTTTTTGCGAAGAAATCAACGATTCGCTTATATCTCCACGAATACTTAAACGAATGTTCTTTGCGAACTGTCAAAATTTACTCGCATTCCACAAATGTGGAACACAATCTACTCGTATATTCAGGTGCATTTAACCTCAAAATTCTCCTGTTTTGATTGCCCAACTTCGGGGGAGAAAATGAAATTCGTGATTCGCTGAGCTGTGGATGCACCTTTTTGGAAACTAGTTAAAAATCTGAAAATAGGAACAAACAAGAATAATCAAAGATGGCGACAAGTTGGTGAGAGCGGAATCGTATATGGGCCATTCCTAGAAGCAGAATGGACATGTTCGAGAAGAATAGGTCGAGTATGCCATACAGACAATGAAGATAGGGAAAGTCACCGGAGCAGATGAAATAGCCCCGGAACTCATTAGATATGGTGGACCAGAGATACAAAAAACCTTCCTTAAGTGAATTGTTTAAAAGAGCATGGGAAGAAAATAGGATACTAACAGACTGGAAAGAAAGTCTGATAATACCAATTCATAAAAAGGGTAAGGTCAGCGTCCTCGCCACACTGAAAGCATCGCTTCCCACTAGATCCCCGAAATTAAGCAGTGTTGGACGCGGTAAGTATCTAGACGAAGGACCACACCGCGTGCTGTTGACAAAAAACGCCACATGCGCATAGTAGCCCCGCGTAAAATCCCGGACTTTACAAATTCATTTGCATCGATCCTTTGAAAAATTAAATAAAAAGGGTAGCAGCTACGATTTTAACAACAACAGACCGATAACCTTATCATCTACCGGGTATAAGTTATATACCAAAATACTGGAAAGGCGTCTTAGGCGAGTAGTGGAAGAAGACCTAGAGGAGGAGAAGGTGGTGTTCAGACTGGGTTGACAAACACAAGATCACGTCTTTGCATACGTTAAGAGGCATCATAGAAAAATGGATTGCTAAGGGGAAAAGACTTTCCTAGCGTCCGTAGACTTAAAAGCGGAGTTTGGTTATACAGGGTGAATGACTCGAAATTTTTTGATAAATTTTATTGTGCCAAAGCAAAAAATATTGGAGAATACATCAATTTTCAAATTGTATCAGTAGTTTTCAATATGTCCACCTTTGGCGCGAATAATGGCCTTGAGACGGCCGAAGAAAGCATCGCACGCTGCACGCAAGTGGCTCTGCGGTATTTCGGGCCATTCCCGGCGAAGTGCTTGTTTGAGGTTGTCAAAACTTTGGTATTTTTTAGTGCCAACCTTCGCCTTCAAAATACCTCAGACAGAAAAATCCAACGGATTTGCAATCTATTGTGTCGAAGAAATGAAGTGTGGAACATTGTTTTTCAACCAATCTTGGTTGACGCGCGCTTTGTGAGACGGTGCCGAGTCTTGTTGAAATGTCCACGGTCTCCGACCGAAATGATTGTTTGCCCAAGGCTTCAATACTGCCTCTAAGACAGTTTTACGGTATACGATCGCATTAATTTTGACGAAACGGTCCAAAAATACGAGCGGAGAGCTACCATCGGCGGTTATGGCGGCCCAAACCATCACCATCGGTGCTGCCTGCTTTCTGGTGGCCGTCCGAAGGTGTAAATTTTCGAAGGGCCTCTCTAGCAAGTAAACTCGGTCATTTTGTTTGTTGACATATTGCTCGATAACAAATGGTGACTCATTGGAAAAAACCAAATTCGGCAACTCACCACTTTCGTGCAAGCGTAGCAACTCCTTCGCTCTGTGGACTCTAACTTTTTTCTGTTGCGGTGTAAGATCGTGTGCTTGTTGGAACTTCAATGGCTTGAGCCCAAGCTCATTTTTCAGTATGTGTTGCATCCGTTACAACGGTATCTTGAGCTCACGAGCCATTTTTCTCTCACTTCGACGAGGATTTCGCTCAATTCGAGCCTTCACTTTCCGAACCATTTCTGCCGATGTTACTGTTTTTTTATGACCATCTCCATGGCGTTTTGCAACGCTGCCAGTATCACGGTAACGAGCTGTGGTTCGAGACACAAATGATTTATTCACGTTGAGGTACTGGAGGGCTCTAACGATAGCTACTTGTAGTTTTCCAGCCAAATATAAAGCAATCACACTATCACGTTTGAATTCCATCGCGGATAAAAATTTTTCAACACAATTGAGACGCAAATCGTTTAAAAGGCTTGTAAATAATAAAATTATCTGTCATGTGTCAAAATTTGAGCTCACTGTCATGAACGGTTTGGAAATTCTAGCAGTCTGAAGTTGGTTGCAGTTCGAATCATTCAATGTGTATGTCAAGAAAACATGCGCGGGAAGCAACTTACTTAAGGTGACACTACAGAACGTTCCATGATTTTTAACGTAAACCACTTGTCATAAGACCTTATGTTTACGAGATGCCCATATATCCATAGGGAGCAAGGATACGCCTTGCCATCGCTCGCCACAAATATTTTGATACCAATTCGGAACTGTGTTGGAGGCACAAGTTCCACCCTTGGTATGAGTCGAGGCCGACCTAAAACCTCTTACTGTTCTTAGGGTCACAGCACCCAGTACTTATCTGCTACTCTACAATGTGTTAAACAGAAGGAAAACCCGTACCCGCAATTTGGGTTTAAACCACAGCCACCATGACGCTCCCACAAGGGGGCCTACCTCTAACAAGTCAGGCCCGAACCGAAATCCGGGTGGGCTCCTGACTCCCATGGTACCGTAATTTAAGCCCTGGTATGGACTACCGGTGGTCAAGCCGCCAACAAGACCTATGACCGGCAACTTGTAACTGGTCAAATCGCAGCAACCATTCAGAGGTGTTATTATCTGAAGATGTTTACGATAAGACAAGTAATATGCTCTGCCCCCGCTTTTTATTAGACAACGTCATTAATGGACGAAGCCTTGATAATTGGGCGGAGGCCCAGGTGATACTACAGTCCGAGGTCGACCTAGGCCTACATGACCCAGCCATCTCAGTCGTTTTAACTTCACTCTTCCGGCTAGGTCCATGTTGCTGCATAGCCGTCTGCTGCACAGTTCGTCATCGTATCTCTTCCTCAACTCACCGTTCATTCATAAGTAGACAAAGTCTTTAACTACCTTAAGGTTATATCTGACGAGGGTGACGTTTCGTCCGAGACGTCGGTGTTTGGTGTCCTTTCTTGTTGACAGAATATATGTGCTTGGACGTGCATCACATCAAGCTGCTTCCTTCCGATTATGTCAATATTATCCCCTTATGTGAGTAATTGGACGAACTTTTGATGGCGGGTGAATTTTGCGTGATTTAAAGAAATCGCATGATAGCGTGGCGCCTTGTCTAAATCCTTTTTTGAGACCAAAGTTCTCGGTGAGTTCTTTACCTACATTGATTTAGCAGCGGACGTTCTCCATCGTCATCTTGCACAAACGGACGATGCTCTGTATAGCTTGTCCCTTTAGACCCGTCATATGCGGCAATAGGCGGTGTGTTTCGATTTGCAGCTCAAGGGTCTTTTTCAATATCTGCCGTAGTGTGAATATTTGGGCGATGGTGGACTTTCCTGGCTTAAAGTCACACTGATAGGGACCATTCAGGTTGAAAGTCTTCAGGCGTTCACACAATGCGGCAGATAGGATCTTGTGGGCGATGTTAAGAAGACTGATGCCTCTGTAGTTGGCGCAGTTCAGAGGGTCTCTTTTCTTAAGGATCGGACAAACAATGCTGAGGTTTCATTCATCGGTTATACTTTCGTCCGACCATGAGTTGGTGTATGCTCCTTATAAAGTCATGATAAGCTCCGCAGTCAAACCGTCCGGTCCGGTCCAGCTTCTTTGTTGGACTTAAGCTTAGATATGGATGAAGTGCATCCAGGTCGGGTGGACTTAATTGTTGGTCTACATCGTCCAGGTTGAAAGGTTAATTCTGCCTGACAGCATTATTTGGTCCATCATCATTGTATATGTACAGTCTAAAGAAATGCTCTTTCCAAATTATCAGCATAGACTGCGACTCTACAATGAGTACTTTGTTCGCTTGTTCCTTTTTACAGGATTCGGTTCGGTGTTTGTGTCCGTGGCATGATTTTTCTACCTTTCAATTCCCTCGACCGCGCGCTTTTCATGTTCCTTCTTTGTCTTCCTGAGAAGCCGGAGTTCGTCTCTCCTCCTCTGCTCGTAAATCTCGTAAGTAGCTCTAATCCTTTGATTCACCACTTTGTATGCGCCTTGCTTAGCTGCATGTGCTTGACAGCACTCGTCGTCAAACCACGAATTTCGTTAGCGACATCTCTGATGGCTTTTTTGCAATGTTGCCATTGGTCTTCGATACTTAATACTGGCGGCATATGACCTCTTAAGGGAATAAGGGAGACTCGATCGGAAAAGGATTTGGCGATCTCTTGCGATTGTAGCCGACCGACGTCAAACTTCTTAACACAGTATTAACTTGCCTTTGCGATGTTTGGGATATCCGCAACCGTACCATGGCTACAACCCAGGCGATCTTAGCCCCTCGGAAGGTTCTGACTGGACTGGAGGAGTGCCTTGCATCGATCGCAATCTGGTTAACCTGGTTGACAGTTGATTGATCAGGAGCTCTCCCAGTCCCTTCTGAATATCTTGATGCGGGTACGATAATCCGTTATCAGTGGTGGTGTCGTGCAGACTATACTTTCCGACAGTGCTAACAAAGATGGCCTCTCTTCTGTCGCTTTTACCATCGATAACAATCGTAGTATTGGCAGCACTAGAAAAACTAGAAATGTCCCAGAGAGACTGATAACCGTTTTTAAAAGTGTTTATGACAATCCGATGTGGAAAGTAGAGGGAGAGAAGTCAGAAGTGTTCGCAATATGAAAAGGACTAAAGCAAGGTGACAGTCTTAGCCCTCTACTGTTGATTTTATTCATGAATGAAATAGCAAGATCCTGTAAGCGGCAAACAGAAAAAAACAAAACTGGGAACTGGAGACTTCACCGCATCTACCTGCAATTCCTATCATATGCGGACGATATAGCAAACAATCCGGACAGACTACGACATGCTCCAGTAATCCGAAAAGAGTCGACAGAGCATATTAACGACGGAGAAGTAGACAGAGCTGAATTCTATGAATACATTGGAACCATTGTTAGCTGCGGAACCAAGAAAGCAGTGTCACAGTACTATCAGGTTAGTAACACAATAGTGGGTAAGCGAGACATAAGCACAAAAACAAAACTCAATCTCTACAACACGGTTAGCAGTATGCCGTACCGAGTGCTTATCGCTATTAGATAAACATGCAAGCAAATCGCATCCAGGATATGGGAAAGATTAGGGGCAAAACCCTGGCCGAGATACGAAGAGAGAGCCGGGACCGAGTTCATTGGAGAAGATGGATATCCCGAGACTACCCCGACGCCTAACAGCAAATGGGAATTGAAGATGAAGCTTGGCTACTCCAAAGAGTGCTGAAGGGAAATGACCATTAACGGTTACTGACTACTGAACTTTGTTGGTTCAAACTGAACTAAACAGACACTGTATCATCAGATTATCTCAGGAAACTTCCCCCAAGGCTGTGATAAATCCAGCGTACACACAAAGGCAACAACCAGAAGGTACAACCCTACTGAACAGGGATCTACGATAATCCGGTTTTGAGACATTAGAGGTTGTAAGGTTTATTGGCTTATCTAGCCGCTACTTATCTTGAGCTGCTGTTTTGAAGATCTTATATGATACGTACTCAGTCTATCAGCACCAAAAATCTGGTACGAGACAAGAGATTAGGTAGGATAACAGGACAGCAAATACTCAAGTCTGCCCGACATAAACACGTTCAAGTGGTTGGAAGAAGGATAGTGGCCCCTTAAGACGACTATGATGTCAGTTTTCTTGAGAGACAGCAGTAAAAACGCCGATTTCTTGCAAAATCTCAGTGTGGGATGTAGACCTACAGAATCTTGTCATCGACTACAATATTTCTGAACACCTTGAACTCAAGCGGAGTTCATATTATAAGTTCAAGGCCCGATTCGGACTATATAAAAACTTTCCTCCGTAGATGGCATTTTTCAGAATCCCAGTGTGACATACGGTTAGAACGAAAGCCAATGAATAATGCTTTCCTGGCGATATGCTGAATGGGTCAACCAACGATTTAAGTGCAGCGTGGTCATCGCTACATTCGCAACCTTTCCTTTAACTTGTTCTTTACAACATTTTGCGGTCATAACTGGTGAGAAATGTAGTATGCTGTTAATGTCCTCCAGGTTGTATTGTATCACCTGCTCCGGTCTCCTGATAGATGGTGAAGCCATGCTGGTCAATAGTCATTTTTCTGTTTATAGTCTCGTTCACGTCACATGAGTAGTACTGCAGTTAATGAAGTCATGGTGTTATTACCTCAAAGGGCAAACTTATTAGGCAAGCCCTGAAAAGGAGTTACACTTAAGCTTGCAGATATTGTAATCAAAATTCAGGAGCACACTAATATGCCTGCCGCCATAGAACCCTGCGCAAGCCAGAGAGACAGATCCTTAGTAGTTAAGCAAAAAGGGAAGAAATGTGTTTCCAGCCAAAAAGCGATGCGTAAGAGAAGACAGGTCTTATCATTACCTCCCCAAGGCGGACGGTGTATTGGTGGTTTTTGACTCGATGTATGCTTCGCCTCGCAAGACTTCCAGAAATCTGGCTTCATTGAAGCATGTGACGAAGAGAAGAACTAGTATAATAATCATGGATCACGACTAGGGGAGTTTGTCCCTTCTAAATCTGTCGATCAAGGTATACAGCTGCCAATTTCATAAAAAGTTGGACTTTCAGGAACTTTTGTTTCTGTCAGAACAGACCACTCCTTGAATGTTCTTTTTACCAAAATTTCCAAGTCCTTCCAAGAAAGATGAGTTCGCGCTTCATTGATAAAATGCGTACCGTTGTCCTTACTCTCGCAGACAAGCGTCGTAGGATGTTGTATCACTTACCTATGCCCAGCACACTTAGGTGCGTAGTCCCCCCTCACATCGTCACATAAGCAGTCTACTGAGTAATGGCAGGAAAATCGCTGAGTTCTTGCAGGCATCCTGGATCTGATGTTATGCTCATATGAAACTGTCAATGGAGGCCCTAACCAAGGAAGCAGGCAGTCCTAACACACGTTCGGGTGCTGAAAAACTCTCCTCTGAGCCTTGTCTAGCTAGATTTTCGGCGATTATATTTGCGCACGATCCCAACCAAGTAAGACCTTCCGACTGGTTTCAGTAAAGACTTGCATTCTTGAACTACCTAAGAAGTAAGTCATGAGAGGCATTAGGAAAGCTTTAAGCTATCACTCCAAATGCAAATGCTTCGTCCCCTTTACCAGAATTGAGTATATCTGTGCATGGAGACGCAAATTTTCTTTACGAGGAGCGAAATCCAGCTTTGTCGCCCTCCAGAAAGACGCCAGCCTGGCATTGTTAATCGGTTTTGGTTTTTGAAATTTTGCAGCAACAGGAGTACTGGTGTCATTGCATAAGCCGGCATGTGCATACGACCAGAGTCAAAAAACCGTCGGTGCACAATGCCATCGAAACTTTTGTGAGTGTCGCAGCTATCCCTTATACGCAAGACGACTTTGAGAGTGCAGCCCATAATAAGAATATCAAGAGGAGAGAGATTCAGAAGTGGTCATGCGATTTGAAACCACTCGATTATTTTCTCTGGAGCTACGTCAAGTCCTAAGTCTACGCTAACAAGCCAACCATTTTGGACGAGTTGGAGGCCAACATTCGATACTGGAATAACACCGCACATGGTTTGGGCCGGGTCATTAAAAATTGGACCGACCGCTTGTAGCACTACCAGCGAAGACGAGGCGGCCATTTGAATGATGTGTTCTTCCACACATAATGGCATGAACGTAGCTTCAAAATAACGCCAGAATCAATTTTATATCTCACACCGTTGTTGTTTTATTTAAATTTGTTTTCCTATCGTTCTTATCTGGCCTTGCTGTTTGAAAAAAAACCGATGGCTCTTGGACAACCTCAAGTGATGAATCACTCAACCTGCTACTGGACACCCACTTTCCAGATAGCTCTCAATTCGCGGTCAGTAGCAACCTAAACAGGTCTACTGCAACCGGGACCAAAATCCATGGCCTGATCACAAGAGACAAACTGCTCTGGGCGCTGCATAGCTTCAAACCATACAAGTCTGCTGGTCCGGACGGTATAGTACCTGCCGAGCTACAGAGGTCCTCACATATTATTCTGCCTGCGCTAGGAAATATTATGAGAAGCTGTGTAGAATTTATCCACATTCCACTGTCATGGAGAGAAGTCAATGTAGTGTTCATCCCCAAAGCCGGAAAATGTTCTCATGTCATCCCAAAGGACCTCAGACCTATAAGTCTATGATCTTTCCTTCTGAAAACTGTACAACGACTAATTGATATCCACATGCCTACTGTAAAGGAAAATCGGTGGAAACGGCTTTGCATTCACTGACTAGCCACATCGAACGATCCCTACAATATAAAGAGTACACAATGGTTGCTTTCCTGGACATAGAGGGTGCCTGCAACAACGTCAACACATCCGCAATCACGACTGCGCTGTCAACTCTGCAGGTAGACGACTCACTTGGGGAACTGATCAATCTTATGCTAAACACCAGGATAATCAACTCCAAACTGTGTGTGACTTCTGCTAAAAGATATGTCAGCAGAGGTACGCAGCAAGGCGGTGTCCTCTCTACCCTTCTCTGGAACTTAGTAGTAAATAAACTGCTGATATACTTGGAAGCGGGTGGTAGCAGGGTGATTTCCTATGCAGATGACGTTGAAGAACTCCTTCAATTAAATCTCAATAGATTAACCCGTTGGGCAGATCGCTGTGGATTGGGAATGAACCCCCATAAAACTGATCTTGTCCTCTTTTCCAGGAAATACAAAATTCTAACTATAGACCCTCCTTCAATAAACGGTAAAAGTTTAATGTTTTCCGATACAGCAAAATATCTGGGTCTCATTTTTGACAGAAAACTAAACTGGAAACCTAAAATTCAAGAAAGAGTCAATAAAGCTACAATAGCTTTATTCTCTTGCAAAAAACCATTGGGAATAAATGGGGCTTTCAACCCCGGATAACCCACTGGCTGTACTTCTCGGTCATAAGACTGATACTTACTTACGGGGTGATAGTCTGGTGGACGGCCTTAGAAAGTGCGGTTAACTGCATTAAGCTAAGCAGAGTCCAGAGAACAGCATGTCTATGCATAAGCGGAGCATTGCGGTCTACCCCCTATGCGGCATTAGACATTCTGCTTCATTTAACACCCCTCGATATTTTCAGCAGGCAATTAGCTGCGACTGCAGCTATTCGCCTTAAAGCGACTAAATAATCCATTTGGCCACGCCAGCACTCTTAATACATTAGGAATCCCCACAGAGAACATCGATTACACCACACCTGAACTTTGGTTTGACAAAAACTTCCATGTAAGCTTCCCCTCTAGATCCTTCTGGGAGGAAGATGCTTTCATGGAGGATAAGTCAATCCATCTCTACACAGATGGATCTAAAACTGATAGCGGAGTTTGTGGCGGTGTTTTCTCAGATAAGATACATCTAAGCCTCTCTTTCCGTCTTCCAAATCACTGCAGCGTGTTCTGTGGACTGTTGGACCAACATGTCTAGTTGATCCCCCTTTAACTTTCACAACCTAAGTGTAAATGATGCCTTATCCATTTTTTATAAAGAAATATTTAATTCTTTTAGCCTTTACGTTCCGTTTTCCCGCCTTAAAACATCATCTACTAGTCCTCCCTGGTATAATCGCAAGCTTCGTTCCTTCCGAAAAGAGAAACAAGTTATGGCCCACTTCTCTCTCACATCTTGGACCCCTCTTATATCGAATATAAATTACACCAACTCAATGACGAATTTACATCCGGTCCAGATGGCCTCCTTGCCATATTTCTTAAAAAATGTTCTTCGTCTCTTTCCCTTGCCCTTTCTAATCTCCTTCGTCTATCCTTTTCACAAGGCGGATTTCCCCAGGCTTGAAAAACCTCCTTTATAACCCCGATCCACAAAAAGGGATCAAAGAACGAAATAACAAACTATCGTCCAATCGCTAAACTCTCCCATATACTCAAACTCCTCGAAAGTATTTTGTATGAAGCTCTAAGCTTCCAATGCAAATCACTTATTTAAACTAGACAACATGGCTTCCTAATGGGTAGGTCAACAACCACAAATCTCGTTGAATTCGTATCCTTTGCCATCTCTGCCCTAGAGAACGGCAACGAAGTCGATGTAGTTGCAACCGATTTTAGCAAAGCCTTCGATAAAATCTCTCATCGATTAATACTCTTCAAATTGTCTGCCCTCGGCTTTGAACCCATACTGTTAAAATGGATATCCTCTTACCTCAAAAACCGTTTCCACAGTGTTCATTTTAGGTCAGCCAACTCCGCTCCATTTTTGGCTACCTCTGGAGTTCCTCAAGGCAGCCATCTCGGTCCCCTTCTCTTTGTATTAACCATAAATGATCTCGATAGGATCATCAAACACTCGTCTGTCTCCCTTTACGCCGACGATACCAAATTTTTCAAAACCATTTCCTCTCCCCATGACTCCTTCCTTCTTCAACAAGACCTTGATAGTTTTTCGATCTGGTGCCTCAAAAATTGTTTGGAACTTAATATCACTAAAAGCCAATCCATCACCTTTTCACATAAGCGGCACAAATCTTCTCTCCGACTCTACCTTCTCCACAACCAACCTATCTCCTCCGTTGAATCTCTTCGCGACCTCCGCATTTTGTGTGATAGGGAGCTCAACTTTCGTTTGCATATGGATGGGATAATCCTTAAAGCCAACTCTGCACTAGGTTTTGTAAAACGATGGTCCAAAGCATTCACCAACCCATACGTGACCAGGTCCCTTTATATTACCTTTGTTCGTCCCCTCCTAGAGTACGCCAGTCAAGTATGGTCCCCATATCATCGCGTTCATATCTCGAGAATCGAAAGCATCCAGCGCCGTTTTCTTCGATTTTCTCTTCGAGGTTTGCCTTGGGATGATCCTTTTACTCCGCCCCCCTATCAAAACCGTCTCAACCTTATTAACCTAAACACTCTTGAGGAACGCACAGATGCAGCCGACTTTCTCTTCATTCATCGACTTCTTTCAGGTCAGGTTGAATGCGCGTCCCTTCACAACCCTCGTAATCTACGTACCCCTCGTGTCTTCTATCTCCCAACCCACCACACCACTTATGGCGCGAACGAACCAATCTCCCGTACGCTACGAAAAGTTAATTCAAACCCTAGCGTCTTTGACTTCCACCGCACCACTTCCTACCTCAAATCCGTTCTCCTTCACCACTCTAACCAACCCTAGTTTTAAGTTTTAGTTTAAGTTTAACTTTAAGTTATAGCTTGTATTAAGCCGAATAAATGGTGGCTTTCGCTCCCTGATCTGATCCTTCTAAATAAGGAACATCTCAGCGCCATCATTGGTGTCATCACTGGACACTGCCTCATAGGCAAGCACGCAAGAAGGCTTGGCGCCTTTACAAATGATTTCTGCAGAAGCTGCATGGACGAGGAGGAGGAGGAGACAATCCTGCACCATGTCCAGCTCTCTTACAGAGAAGAAAACTTCACTTAGGAGCCTTCTTCTACAACCACCTAAACGATCTGAAAAATATAGACGTAATCAGTCTCCTTCGCTTCGTCAGAAGCTCAAACTGGTTACATCAGTAAGAGGATCATAGATCCACGTGGCATCACAATGGGCCATTAGGCCTAAGTGGGTTGGTATATCCAACAGCCACTCTTACCTACCTACCTATCTGGTCGCTTATACAAATTTTGATTCCATAAAAGCCTCTTCTGGGGTACCTCAAGGAACCCATCTTGGTCCCCTATTATTTTGATTGTATTATTCCAACTACTTGGTGCCTACAGAATTTTTTTAAGAATCAATGTCAGGCTTGGAAAGGGACTTGTATACTCAATTCTTCCACCGATGATACGATCGATTTACTGGGTATAGCTTACCGAGAATTCCAGATGCAATTTTGCGGTGCTCCACTAGATTAGTTTCTTAAATTTCTGTGAATACTTCCCCACAGTTGAAAATAAGATACAAACTCCAAAGTGTGTCTAAAGCCTGTTGCCACAATCAATAACTTTCCTATGGACCTTTGACAACAAACATCACTTTGCCGATGGTACTCGTGAACATGTCAAATATGCAAATTAACCAGTTTTCCAGGAGTGTCACTCTTTACTTAGGACGTGTCATCCTTTTCAAGAACACTCACGTGGAAAATCAGTGTGTTAGCCATTCAGACGGTGTACCACACCTCTTCAAAAGCAACACAAACTTAATGAAGTGCCAAAGTTTTTGTGTGCTTAGGCAATAACCCAGGTAATAACAGCAATTCTACCTTTCGTAAAGCACCTGATCCAGGCAGTATCTTTCGCAGCGCAAAATCAACAAAAACTCTGGCAAGCCCCCTTGATATAATGTTCCACATGTCGATGACAAACTTTCAATCTGACATCAACTAAATGGTTAACTTTGACATTTAAATCTAAACAAATCTGAGGCTCTAATAACATTTAGCGCTAACCGTCAGCATGGGACTCCCCTTTCTAAGTGGGAGAGGTTGAGTTAGTATATTTTGTGCCAACAAACACCAATCAGCAGATGCAAGGGAGGAGTGACACGAGTTGGCTCCGCGAAGTAGAATTTATCTGCACGATTTCTGATTGAGGTCATTACGTCATCGGAGCATTTAAATAGTCTCTGCTGTCCTTAGCAGCGCTGGGTTGGAACACTAACTCACTTCCCCATTATCCACCTTTGTCTGATTTTATTGCCAAAATTCGCTATTCATCGTTGCCAAAGTGCTTTGCGACATCCGCACTTCCGCTATAGCGGAAACTAGTCAGAGATAAATGTAAAGATACTCGTACATGTTGTAGATACAATTTATGTTTTTATAGAAACGGACGCACGAATCTACGAGTACTGCCCTACACAGTGAGAGAGAAGGGGGTTTCAATCAAAGTATCGATCTGCTGTGGGCACTTGTGTATCTTTTACACGCCTTCTGTTGAAATAACAGAGATAAAAGCGAAAAGATACAAGTACTCTGACGGCGGTAATTGCCTTTTAATTGCTTCAATTAAAAGTTGTAGGCAATTGTCATTGAATTATTTATTGAGCGTTTTCGTTTGTGAAATACTACAGCGGCTGCATTGGAGTATTTGATTTGTTGTAATCGTCGTTCAACGAATTTATTGCAAAATTTTCGGTAAAGTGAAAGATACTAAGTTACGACAATGATCTGAGTGATTCTCTCAACACAATACAAGCGATCTCAAATAGATATATCGACTGTTTGCCAATTTGCTGAGATTTTCAAAGAAGGAGGCACCTGAGATGAGACTGACATAATCATCGTCCATAGACATCGATGACCCGTGATGGGATCCGGATACCGACTAAGACTACACGGCCTTCCTTTCTTTGATGGCTGGCTTGTCGTGGAAGGAGTTCTTAAGAGTCATAACGTTCTGAAATGACCCCAGATGAGAAGACGAGCTAAGCGTACAAACTAGACGTCAAATGGATAAAAGTATGGAGGTGAACCAAAACGGTTTTACTCCAGGTCGTACTTGCCATAGGGACAATGCACTCGTGGTCTGCTCGACCGCTGCCGGGATACGGGTTCTGTTGGTCTCTCAACCAGCATATTCAACAAACCTCCGCCGATTTAGTTGCTGATCCAGGATGTACTACTTACTCAATCACGACTGCGGCCCTTTCTACTACACGTTCTGTAGCTTCGGCTGGAACGATGGAAACAGAGGAAAGAGGTCCGGCTTGTTACAGGAGTAGACAGGAAGTTGATCTGAGTTCTGTTGGCTTGTCTACGGCAACCGAAAAGCTCGAACGGGCTACAGAAGAACCACACTCTGACAGACTACCCTCTAAGGGGCCACGCGAGGCAAGCGAAAAGACGGCAAGTGTTCCCGAAGGCACGGGTACTAATAGTTTCACTCCTCCAGAAAGAAAAGAGAAACAGGTCGACGGAATGGCACTGACTACAACCGACCAAGCTCTCGGACCTGAAACTGCACACCCTCTTCTTCTGTCCCGAACAGAGCAAAGAGGAAGAAAGTTCCTGGCACTCTCTGCCAATGTATATTTCCGCGCACGGTGTCCAGATAAAAATGGTGCGAGATCCAACTAATATTGCCGTTCCATCGACAAAAACGGAACCGGCGGTGGTTTAACCCTCACACGACGATCGAATAAGGCCAATGCTACAACAAGCGTTCAAGTGAAATTCACGCTGAGAAACAACTCTAGTGGTGGGCTAAAACCTGTGCAGCAACCAGCAAAAGTTGCAGGTCGGTTGGACGGAATTTGGATGTCAGGTCCGCTCTAAAGTGCAGGTAACCTTAGGCGTGATCGACGATTGGTGCATCAGATCTTTCAGTTAATCCTGTCCTGTTGACTTGTCTGGGTGTCATCCGATGGGTAAACAAGCTCTCGGCACAACATAGAGCTTTTCACCGAGGAGGTTCCTTTGGATCTACACAACTATTATGAGGTCAATTATATCCTATGCGTCGGTTAACTGGTGGGACAGGCTTTCGTGAAAATTCGTCACTGTTGCTTTTACCATATTCCAAAGAACGGCTTGTCTTGGCTGTACAGGGGCTCTACCTAGCACGCCTGTCTCTATTCGGCGGCCGTGAGATTTTAGTTTAGCCGTATTAATCGTCATCGCGTGTAGGTCTAGCATCCTGTTTTAATGCAAGAAAACATTGACAGCGTTGATAGTCTAAACGTGTAAGGAAAGGTATCATGGTCCATCTGAGTCCTACATTTCTTCCAAATACTCCGTCTAGAACTATTCGCCTTTGATGGCCGCTGAACTTCCGTCAAATTGTTTGTCATGCGCATGAAATATTGTCATTAGGTTACTATGCTGTATTTTCAGCATAACTGGGTTGATCTCTTCAAATTTTAGTGAGTTGTCAGCAGGTTTCCGATAAGAGTTACGGTTTTCTGAGACTCGTGTAATGACTGGGTTAGAACCAACCTGATACTCACTAAAAATCCCCTCATGGTCGAGTGGTTTTAATCCACCCTGGAACCGCGTTAGCAATACTTGACGGTGGGGCCACCGTTCGTCTCTCTGTCAAAAATACACCCACCGCAGGTACCCCGAAGGGTACAATTTTATCTTTTTGGTGAGCTTCTTTTCAGACCTCTCATAGTGACTGTTCCTTCTGGTGTTTCACCTTGCTGGCAGCGCGGATGAGTCAGAGATATGCACATCTAGCGCAGCTTGGGTCCGTGTCAAAATGTGTCTCCCTTTTCTTTCCAATTATTACCCACTGGACGTTGGGGCCCACGGTCCTCCCTGCGTCCTCGCAATTCACCACCGCGGAAACGATGTTTTCGTGGGGGATTATCAGGCCCATCCAGTCCACTAACAGCTGTCGTTACTGATGCCACCTTGTGCAAACAAAGAACGTGTGCTTGACAATATCATCCACCTCAGGGCAATAGTCGCATCTGGATGATGTTTTCGCTGTCATGCGGTGTAGATATGCATTGAACTGCCTGTGTCCCGAGAGAAGCTGGGTAAGATATTAATCCCTCTAACCATGACTTCGCTCCAGCCACGTGCGCAGCACAGGTATGTGTCAGTGTGCCCGCCTACCCACGACCTCGTCATCCAATTCCTGCTGCCAGTTCGCCAGAGTTTTATTTCTCCTGTCGCTTTCCTTTTCGGAGATAGAAATTTATCTCTGAGCTCTCGAGATCACCATAACGACTGTCGTGGAGACCGTTCTGTAAGCGCACACGATCCGAAGGTATGCAACGCGTCGATACGAAGTCGCTATCGGAGATCTCCTCTCGAGAGTGCATTCGCCCACAACTCGACGCCGTATAACAACATAGAATTGGCGACCGACGTTGGTAACCTCCTTGGGGCCTCTGTCCGATCCCTATTATTGGACATAACAGCTTAGACAGTGCCAATGCTACCTTGGTGGCTTTATCAGCCGCTCTACCTATGTGCTCCCCAAACGTAAGTCATGAGTCGACCCACATTCCGAGCTAGCAAAGTACCGGGGTCCCGCGGACTACTGGATCCGCGACGTTCACACGGAAGTCCAGCCGAAGCATCGTTGACTGGTAAGTACAACTATCTCCGTTTTTTGGGCCGCAGTCAATCCAGCACTTTCGCGACCGTGGCTTACGCTCGGCTTCCTCCCGGTATCTCACCATCATGACCAGCGCGATATTTTTCGCAAGCCGATTAGCCTGGCCCCCGGAGGGATTTCCAGGCGCAAAAACCCGCTTCACTCTTCGTCCCTCAGTCGTATCGTATCGGAGTATTCCCGGTATACTTTGCGGCCTTAAGTCCTCTTGGATGTCGGTCTAACTTGCCGAAGTTAAATGACGTCGAGCGTGACCAAGATGCCTCGTCCCGTGGGAGGCTTACCAATCTTGCTTTACGATCCCTAGAACTTTCACAACCGCCATACACGGGGAACGCCCCTCGTGGAACACATACTGATTATCGGAGAGATTGCAGCACCCTCTCATCCCTGCTCGTAGCATCTTCATCAAGATGTTCCCGGAATAACGACGGAGTCGGAGGCGCTGGAATTTAAAGCGCCTACTGAATATTCTGGCACGTCAACATTGAAGATGTCTAAGCACATGCGGTTTCTTCGCAGCCAGAAACCTGACGACTTCGCTCGGCACCCCGAAGGCTAACGGCCGGCAAGCCCGTTGTGTCAAAGGAGTGATCTTGTATGCTATGTTTAACAGGGTGATGCGGCAACAATTTGGAGTCCACTTATGTACCCGTCACAGTACGAACTAAAATGATAGCTACCACAGGGTGATGGTCTTCTTCTATGCTCCATTTTGGTTGTGTACGTCAAGGATGATATTCTGTAGCGTCAACTCATACTTACCACTATACAAATATAAGCGATCTGGTTTGGTGTTCTTTACCGATTAAGTGAGACCTACATAATCTTCTGCCAGGCTTTATGCTCAAACAGTGTGCCTCCAATGATTAGCCGGTTGGCACTACAAAAGTCAGTTTTTTGCTTTTAATATTTTGCGCGCGCTCAAGGGATTTAAGTACCCGTAAAATGTACACAGCGCGGACGAAAAAAATTCAAGGAGGAAAGCAAGAGAGGTACCGATGAACGTTGGTTTTAAATGTTTGAAGCTTATAATGACACGGAAATAAAGAGCTATTGGGCTCATTGTTGGAATTACTTTATTTTCGCCGATGTTCCTGAGGCTATTGTACCCCTGACTGGCTCTTTGCTTATGCACGTAACTTGGTAGGGCATAACACAGGGTGATGCTATGTCTTACTCTACCATTGAATAGTACATGACTCTGCCGCGTACCTTTCTGGTCTTGAGGACGTAAATTATCATATTACACCACGCGTATCATATTACAAATACGCTATTTTGTTCGCTGCTAAATTGTTCAAATAGTTTCGTATGAATTTCTGCTCGAGTTCTAGGAATCTAGCGCTACTTTCAACGAAGACCTTAACGCTGGATTCATTGCGTAGAGTCCATAGACTGCAATAAGTTAGCCGTCTATATCCGCGGTGTATGTTGCCATACAGCAGGCTGCACTTTTATGTTTAGCCTTTGCCACTATTTGTTGATGATCGTCGGCATATTAAGGAGATTCGTGCTCATGTACTTCCCGGAGTCTCTAGCTACTCCGGGAGTTTTAAAGCTTATTACGCCTCCAGATATTAGCTATTAGATAGCCAATTTCCTGATGCATCCCTTTCTACAGTTTCTTACTTATCTCAGGATTTTCGCAGTGGAACTTGCTGCCCAAAAACCGTTGTTAGTTATGGTGTGGAATAGGACTTGCGTCATACGAGTAGTTTGGAAATATTCTATCAAATCATTCAACGACAGAATGAAATTTTTTGGGCATGGTGTTGTGACTAACTATGAAGTATACGTCAGTCGCCAAATTTATCCTTCACAACTTCGAGCGTTGCGTCGCTTGTTAGATTGACATTTGGAGACATTAAGCTCTAAACAATTTTTTAGACACCAAGTGGAAAACCTATCGAGGTTCTCTTGAAGGAGAATATAGTCTTGGGGTGAAGAAATAGTTTTGGAGAACTTAGTGTCGTCGGCGTAAATGGATAGGGGAAGTGTTTAATAGTCCTCTCAAGGTTGTTTATAGTTAAAATGAAGAAGAGGGGACCTAGATGTCTGCCTTGTGGTACATCAGCAGTGGCTAATATCCGGGTTGAGGAGGATGACGTAGCAAGAAGGCAAGAATGAAGAACCTGTGATTAGAAGATCAAGTCATGGTGGACGCTAAAAGGGCGGTCTTCAAGATTAAGTAAGATTAAGATGGTGTTGTTTAAGTTCGCTGTATACATAATCTAAGTCGACTCCTTTAGAAATTGGGCAAAAGATTGCTCGGAGGATATTTAGATCAGTTGCTCAAAGGCTTTTAGAGATTAAATGACGGATTATACTAGCGCCATCGACCAAGTTAGAGTATTTATTTCCAATAGAAAGTCGTCGCGTAAAGGACTGTATACACAACTAAAAAGAGATTTCATTCAACTAAGAACTGGGTTAACTAAAGAGGTCTATTCGTTAAGGTCTAAGGCTGCCCTAAGAATAGAGGCTACAAATCTAATATATGAGTTGGTATAATTTAGTGGAAATATCTTGTCACTCAGAACTGCAGTAATTGGAATTAAAAGACCAAGAGGAATGCCACAGGAAAATGCTTCTCAAAATTTACGATGCTTTCAGTTCTAAAAATTCTTTAGAGCATCACAATTTTATAATTGACCGCTGACGTAAGCATACTTAAATAGCCAACGCGTGTTGCCTGGTAAAATGAATTTTGAAAAAAAAGAATAAAAAAAAATCGATAAGCGATCAGGAGGTTACCATTTGAATCGACAGTCCCAAAATAAATCCAGACGCAAGAGCTGGTTTCTACTTTTAGACTATCACATACGTGCAGTGTCTTTCGAGCAAAAATGCTTGCTAAGGATGGGAAGTAAATAGGATAGATGGGAATTTGAAATTTTATGTACTGCTACAGCCAATCACACTGGAATCAAACAAGTTCCAACTAATTTCGATAAGGAGAGGGACTTCTGGAATTTGTAGTGCCACCTAATCATCAGAATTTTCCTAAATCGTGATCCTACTAAACCAATTCTGGTGGGTTCAGAAGTAAGATTTATTAGTTTCATAACGATTAAAACAACTAAGAGCATAGGTGATAAATGTGAACCTTGTGGCATACCATTTATTATGCGTAAAAGCGACTTGAAACCGAACCGGTACGGATAAGATACATTTATCGTAGAAACGACTCATGGATTGCGTACATTTCCTTCTGGCAAGACACTAGATGCGGCATTGGCATCGAAAACCCTGTTGTATCTCATGAAAATTTAATACCGACGAAATAGAAATCAAGACAATCTGACGACCCAGAGAAAATTATGCTGTCATGACAAGTGTCGACAGTCTGTCTAATTAAACCAATGTATCAGCCTACATTGAGTTTCTTCAACTGAATTCTTCCTAGTGAACGTAGTGTCGACGCCACTCTAAGCAACAAACAATTATCAGAAAACCTTCAGGAAAGTAATCGCCCACTTCAGTCTTACAACAAGTGACAATTAATTAATTCTTAGGAAACAGCATCACATGATTTAGCAGTTAAATTACATCAATAAAACTTCCAGGCCTCCAAAGTCTCGAGGCGATAGTTGAAGTGAAATTGTTGTGCACGCGATATACTCGTACCATATACTCGTACAGATACCCGGTACCACATTGATTTTTTCCACTCAATCACATAACAGATACATTTTTGTCTTTTTGTTTATGGAGAGTCATGTTACGAATGATTTTTTATTTAAATTCGATGATCATCAGATTTCAATTTCGACATCACATCGATTCGAACGACTGATATTCACGTGACTGCAAAAGTCATAATATCTTGCCACAAGTTCAAAGTCGACTTTGGGTGAAGATGCAATTGAAAATGACTCGCTTTGGACGAAGATAAAAACTCTTTTGAGAAAAGTCGTTACGATATTGTGAAATATGGCGAAATAAAGCTGTCATCCTGGTTAACAGATGGCGCTATCATAAATTCAAGATATTGTGACGTTTTATGATGCAACATTAACTGTCAGATTGAATGGTTATCTTAGTGGGAGATTGGAGTTGTTGTGTCGTGAAATCGATCTGTCACAATGTTGATTTGTAAGTAATGAAGTTGGAAAGGTAGTTTTAGGCCCGCTGACATTCATGACATAAGACAGATGAAGATGATAATGCCGAAACGTAAAAGAAATAAAGCTGTAGCAAGCGTTCTACTATGTGCGCCGTTGAGGACTACTTTCGAAACAGAATACTGATGAACAGCAAGCATGACATGATAGGTGGAAGAAATGGCAGGCATATAAAGGCGTTCCACAAGGTTTCGTACTTAGGCCACTACTTTAAAATAAGTATCTTGAGCATGAGGTTTGATATTCCAGCGAAGATTGGTGCCAAACGACGATGAATGGCAAATTTTTCGGTTTTACTTCATAGGGGCTCGTAAAACTAAAACCACAGTATAAGAAAGCAAGTTAAACGCGTAGATTGATAGCAGTCAATACTTTGAGAGTTCACCATGAGCCAGCTAACCAGGTTGGTAAGCAAGTGGAACGAGGAGATTTCTGCAGCTAGAAGGATTTTGTGTTAGACTGACAGATTCCAAAAATCTGCTAAATGTCGGCAAGACTTTCAAGCGAGAAAAGGCGAGTTTGAAGTAATAGTAGTAGTCGTAGGTTCGCTGATAAATGGAGCGATGAAAGTTAAGGCGACATAATAATAGTGGTATTGGTCTATGGTTGTGAGGTTTGGTATTAAAGGAAATAAATTGCAGTAGAGTGGGGCAGTTGGGCGACCTGTATCGTGCCTGATCGGGATACTATTGATAGCTCAGAACTTGGTCTGGGCCAGCGCAACAATCAATCACGATGAAGTGCTTGTTTTACCTCCTCGTGGTGGTTCCCTGGTAACTATTCGCGTATCCCTATATATGTACGTAAATGGGCTAAAATTACTAGTGCGAAAGGCCTTGCTTTCTAAGATAGGTTACGAAGGTTAGCATTCTTCTTACCTGTAATGATAAGTAATGATAACACATTGACGACATTTGTCTATTGTACCCGGAAGAAGATTGGTTTTTGGAATGTGAAGACGCTTCTCGACAACGGAAGTGAAAGTCCTCAAAATGCCAGATTTCTTCTATTATAGAAGGAATTCATGCCGTGTAAGACGGACATCTTAGGGATTAGTGAAGTTAGATGGTTAGGCTCGGGGATGTTTGGGTCTCCAACTCGTAACACTGTACTACTCTACTCCGGAAAGGCACCTGAAAGCTATCGGGAATTTGGCGTTGGATTGCTGCTTTCCAAAACAGCTCTCAAGAGCTTAATTTTCTGGGAGCCTTTAGATGAGAGGATCCTAAAAGCCAGGTTCCGGACTAGAGTACGTCGCGTCACCATCATACAGTGTTACGCCCCAACGGAACTCTATTCTGTCGAAGAGATGCCCTTTTATAACCGGCTGAGTGCTGCTTATGATAGTACACCACGTGGAGACATCATAACATCATAATGGTAATGGGAGACTTGAATGCCAAGGTTGGCAATGACAATGATGGAATCAGGCATGTTATGGGAAAGCATGGTGTTGGTGATCGCAACGACAACGGCCAGTGTTTTGTCGATTTTTGCAACGCAAACCGCATTGTAATAGAAGGGCACATGTTTGAGCACAAGACGTGCCACAAAATTAGTTGGGTGTCGACGGACAGACTTCGCGATCAGCCGGTCATTTAGAAGCAGTCTCGGGAATGAAGAATTACCAAAAAGCTCACAGGTGTCCAAAACTCTAAAGACACAGATGGATCTCTGCTAGTTTCGGATGACGACCAATTCAAAAGGTGGAAGCAACACATTTCTGCGGTTTTAAACCGCGTTTTCGCCAGAGAAGTGAACCCAACGCCCAATGACTCCTTCGTAGTAACAAATTTACGAATACACACTGTATCCCCGAGTAGAGAAGATTCCGCATTCAAAGCACTGAATGAATACAAAGCGGTTAGTTTTGCCGCAGAGCTGCTACGAGTAGCGCCAACAATATCGAGTGAGCTCCTGCTCCACTCATTGAGTTAGCTTGGGAAACAAAGAGTTTTCCTGAAGTGGCAAAACCGAATGATTGTCAAGATCCCAAACTAAGGAGATTTTACGCAGTGCGAAAACTGGAGAGGAATTTGCGTGCTGCCTGCAGTAGCCAAGGTAAAAGCAAAAATTGTCCTGGAATGAATAAAAGACCACCTCCAAGACACACTCGACGCCGAGCAAGCAGGATTCCGCCCTGGATCTTCCTGTGTGGACCACATCAACATATTGCGGATCATTTTTGAACAGTGCGTTGAATATCGATTACCACTTCACCTGCTGTTCATCGACTTCCAAAAGGCGTTCGACAGTGTCAACAAAGAATTCATCTGGCTTGCTTTGCGCAGGAGGGGCATTCCACATAAATTGATTGCTAATATCAAGGCTACATATGATGGATCCAAATGTCACGTTCTGCATAAAGAAAGGTTGCCAGAGGTGTATATTGTCACCAATACTGTTCCTTTTGGTGATAAGTGATGTACTGCATGCAGCTTTGTCGACTGGAAATGAGAGATTCAGTGGACTCTGTAATCACACTTCAAGCATCTGGACTACGAGTACGACGTATACTTACTCTTTCATAGGATCATGGATCTCCATCAAATGACAACAAGGGTGGAGAGAGAGAAGCTGAAATCGTTGGGCTAAAGATCAATACGGCAAATACAAAAAGGATCAGCCTTGGAATTTCCCCATCCAATTAAGGAGAGATTCATGGACAACCAATAGAGATGGCGGGACCGAACTAAATATAATCAGCCGAATCGGGAAAGCAAAGGCTGCGTTCGGAATGTTGTCCAAAATATGGAGAAACAACTCTACCAGCCTAAAGACCAAGCTACGACTGTTCCGCTCCAATCTTGAATCCGTGCTTCTTTATGTTAGCAGCACTTGGAAAGTCACACCTGCTGTCAGAAGAAAGCTACAAACGTTCGTGAATAGATGTCTGCGAAACATCTTGAGGATCTTCTGGCCCAACCGTATTTCTAATGATGAACTTCATTCGTACGAAGACGTAACTAACAGCGGATTGAGCATACGTTTCGTAAAGGTCACGAGTGCATTGCGTGTCAAGCGATGCAATGGAACCCTCTCACGCAGAGAGACAGACGAAGGGGTCGACCTAGAAGTACTTGGCGAAAAACTGTAGAAGAGGTATCAGCACAACTGGGGAAGAATACATCTCCATAAACCGTACACGATAGGGCGTGGGAGTAGTGGAGGCCCTATGCACCGCAAGGGGACATAATAGGTCCGAGGGCCTAAGTAAGTAGAGTGGGACAATGGATATTATAACAAAAACGAACGTCAGCAAAATCAAGATGGGCTAGAAGCCATTTTGAGTTAACTAATCCAAGGTGATGCGTATAGGGAAGTTGGGGTCGCCCTCTAGTAACAGACGAACCTCAATTTGTTCAGTATGGATACCAAAGGGTGGGGACTATACCTTTCTGACGTATTGAAAAATAGGCCTAACACAAAAACTGATCTAACTGATTTAGGTTTATAAGGGCTTGCAAATTCTTTTGACCAGCTTGAGTTGGCTCTAGCAATGATGTTATCAAAGTGGAAACAAAAGTTTAGTTCTTTATCATAGATAACTCCCAGGTTTCCCAGTGAAGATACATGAGAAAAAGGGTCGTTGTCGATGATATAAGAACGGACAATTGTGGAAAGCGTTTATGTGAAAGTTATTGACCAACATTTGCTGTCATTAAGCTGAATAAAATATTTATGACATTATGACGTAGAAAGGAGTGCTTAATAGCGTGGTGGACATTGTTGATAGTCAAAATGAAGATAAGTGGACTCAGGTGGCTACCTTGGGGGACTCCCGAAGTGACAATGATAAAATAGGAGATGAGGGACCTAGATAAGACCTATCCGACCATAAGATTGCTCTAAGAAATAAAGATCCGCTGCAAACCGTCAGCTTGAAGTTTATAAAGCAGTACGTTGTGAGAGAGAGAGTGGTCGTAAATTGTCCTTTATGAAGCACTACATCGTAGACTACGCTGTCCATGAGTTTATGGATGCATGGCCGTGCTTGTGAATGGGAATTAAGATTTTCCAAAGTTTTGGAAAAAAAACACTGAGATACACAAAATTGAATATGAGCAGTGAGAGGTAGTAATAGATAGTCCGCGGATTCAAAGACTCATCAGAGATTACAAAATTGAGAATTGACCTATTGGTAGTTAGAGTAATCCAAGTCGTAAAGCCTCGCTAAAGAAGGAGCTATAGAGTTCATCTACAAAGAGAATTTCAAAAGAAGAATTTCTGAACGAACTTTGGGGATCTTTTGAACCAAGCCGTGTAGGGTTTCCTCTAAGGAAAATTCTGGTTACAACGTGTCCACCTGCATGCACTGTCAAAAGAGTCGATAGTTTCTGGGCTAATGCACACAAAGAGACACTAGACATTCTTGTAAACTCATAGGCCCCAGGTCCCATTTCCAAAAATAGTCTCTATATGCCGGAGAACACAATTGGCACGGTATTGCATCTTTTTAAGGCAAACACTTGACCAGTGATGTTGCAAGCGTCTGTGGTTGTTATTCCCAGGATGAAGCAAATCTGCACTGAGTCGTGTTCCTTGATGTAAGTGGGAAGTCCATATTATGAAAAGCCTCAAAGCGAGGAAGGCAAGCCACCCGATCTCAGACTTATAAGTGTGCAGTCTTTTCTAGAGAAGATTGTTAAACGTTTGTAATGTGTTAACAAAAGGAACGGGATTGGAGATAAATATCTGTCTAAACACCAATACGCGTACATAAGAGGCATATCTTTATATAGGGATAGGCTACATCATTGGATAGTATCAATGATAGAGACATTATTCCACATTGCTTAAGCCCTTCCTCAATATTGAAGGGGCATTCAACGAAGTATGCGTAGATGGGATATTACGAAGCCAACAAAGAGTTTAGCCGGTCTCTGCAACTATATTCCCATGCTCAAATCGCTAGGAATCAATTCAGCATTGGAGAAAACCGATCTATAGAATAGTGGTATACAGAGCAACATGGATAGTCCTGTGGTGGACAAAATCTTGGCAATATTTGTTTTGAAGGGGTGATGGCTTTAACTTAAGGGATTACGCTGAAGGCCGGTCCCTGCAATTGGATTCCTATGCTCAAATCGCTAAGAACCAACTTAACATAACTTTGGAGAGCACCAATCTGTATACAAAGGTATACAGAGCTACTCTCCGATGTCCTATGGTGGACGAAATCTTAGTAATATTGAAGGAGCAATGGTTTTAACTCAACCGATTACCCTGATGGAGGCTTTTCTCTTCACCAACATCGGTCATTTGAGAAGTACTACCAGCTTGCAAATGTCACTAAGACCCAAAGAACAATCTGCATCGATATACAAGGACATCACCCACAGGAGCATTGAAAATCACACTCAATCTCACTCTGTTTAATTTATACTGCAACAGTTTAGCAGCTAAAACAGCTATTAAGCTGAGTGAAGGACACTTTTGGCCACATCTAACCTACGGTATGCATCAATACTCTCTCAGATGGACGAAAACACTGGAATGATCAATGATTCATCTTTTTCAACTTTTGTAGAAAATGATATCACCGGGAGAGTTATTGCTGTCTACTTAGACAATCAGGCCGTTGTTAAGGCTCTGGACTCCGGGATAATCAGACCAATACGGTGGTCCTATACTGGATAGGAGCACTTTTCATGATCTTCACAGCGTCAAAGGAGATAAATTTTGGCTACATGGACATTTCTGGAGCTGGGTTCCGTCATAATATAAAGGACTGTAAAAACCCGCAGAAATCCCAGGAATACAATTTTGACAATGACAATATAGTGACCATATGTTGAGTACCAGGTCAGCTTTGCATAATTCAGCGGTTATCACTCCACACTAGCTTAAAACAAGACCCTCAACTGGACTTAGAGCAAGAGATCAAATGTGCCAGTCGTCTCTGATATAATCATAGCGCGACATAGAAATCTATTCTTGGATTTAGACCACAACAACTTCAGGGACGAAATAGACACTGAGTTCTGTATATTCTAAAAGAAGTGGGTCGTTCTAAATTATTGCCTTTCCTTCATATGTTTCCGGCAGCAATTCTACCATCGTATGGATACACCGGACCTTCTGCTCTTCTATCGTAAGCACAGATCGGGAGAAAACATTCTTCCGTGTTGAAGTGGATCATTGAAGTCGAAATAATTTACGAGAAAAGCATAAGAACAGGCTAAGAATCTGCTAAGAATTTTCTAATTCCTAACTGACACTTTCACTGCATAAAGGAGATTTTAAGTCTGCTTTTGCTTGGATAGCATACCAAAATCTTAGAAGATAACGACCTAGGACTACCAGGATATACATACGAGTACATACGGGACCAAGAGAGAAGAAAACTGTCTGTCATCTATGGAACGCTTAAAATAAAATGTAGTAGGTTTGATTAAAACTAAAGCATAACAAGAAAGTTTTATTACATCGACACTCCACGTGCGCCTTTTTAAACCTAGACAAAGTAAAGAATTTCCAACTTACATCGTCTTCAGATGCCGCTGTTGTAGTATCATCTCTAATCGAGGGCGGTGGTGATGATGTTCTCTTAATCCAAACCTCATCCAAATGATTTATAAAACCTCCACCACGAATTGAAGACGTTGTCGAATTAGTATCACAATTATCTATCGAACTATTACTAATCGCTGGCGAGCGAATTTCTATCAGTGAGGTATCAAAGAATTTCTTATCCATATGTGGAAACCTGCCTGAGCTTCTTCTGGCAAAAAGCCCTTGTACTGATGAATATCCACCTGAACTGCAGGGGAAACTAATTGTGTGCGCATTGGATCTGGCGTCCATGTCCCTTAATTTATCAGCTTCCGGTTTGAGCCTCAGTATATCGGGGGTTTCTAGAGCTTTGGTTACTGTGAATTTGCCTCTATAAACGGTTTTCTCTGGACTTGGCGTTTTCGGTTCTTCCTCCAGCTCCAGCTTTGGAGGTATATCCTCCTCTATGACTGGCGTTTTGGGCTCCTCTTTTGGTGGCAGAAGTTGAGCCATAAGTGCTGGTGGTAAAACTGCTGGCGCTGGTGGTGGTGGAGGTGGTGGTGTTGGTGAACGTCTATCCATAACATTGCTAATCGCTTGGATATTGCTAGTGTTGATGATATCAATCTTCTGCATGAACTGCTGCCGCAGACGTTCTAAATCACGGAATTTTTCCGCTTCGCTAGAATCTTTTAATGGTGGCGGAGGTGGCGGCGTCGGCACGGGAGCTTTATCGAATTTAATCTCTCCATGTGGTTGTGGAGATAGCTTATCGCCATCCTCTTCGTCCTCCTCCTTGCACTGTGACAAGCGACGCCTTTCAGTGAAGGGTAGATAGAAGGTTCGCGCCAAAAACGGATCATTGCTCAATGGATCGTTTAACATTAAATTCGGCGATAGATTGATTGCCGAAATGAGTTCATGATCTTCTTCATCACTACTACTGCTGGCGTATTCTGCGGAACTACCCCGTCGGATTTGGGGGAAGAATACCGGCCGGTTGATGGGCCCTTCACTAGTCGAAGGTTCCTCATTGCCACTCTCCGAATCAGATTCGTAACCATCTTGTTCCAAATCAGCCATTGACGCATCGAAAATTTGTTCAAAAACATCATCTGCAGGCATCACATGCTCTGGTTTCTCTTCGGGCTGCGGTTGTTGTTCGTTCCCGGAAGGGGTGGCTTTATCTGCTCCCGTTGTCGGACTGAGTTGCTCATGTTTGACAGAGTCGATTTCTTCACATTTTGTTGCCATTTGAAGGAGCGTTGTTTACTGGTTCGTTTGGACTTTGACTAAACTTCTGGTTTTGTGAATTGATGAACGTTTTGTGATTTTGACAACAGAACTATTCGCGCGTGGGAAAACTTTCGCGTATCTTAAGCTACTTTGTACTCAATTAAATCACATTTGAGTTAGGGACTAATTAAATAATAATTACAAGTAAGAAGAAAACAACTTTTTAACACAACTTCACTTTGCACGATAGTATTTTCTTTTGAACGACATTGATGTTGTTTTCGGGCTACGTCGAGTGATGAATCTAAAACGACATTGACGACACGATACTGATGATGGATTGATCACGAATTTGATTGAAGGTCAAGGCACGGTTTAGCCGATGAATTGTGTGATTTTAGTTTTAATTGAAAAATCTGAAAATTAATAAAAGGAATTTAATTAGACTTGTTGATTGGATTACATGAGTATGGTAGAACTGCTGGTTTGGAATAACTCTTTCACTGTGTGGCGTGATTTTTTGGATTTTGACAACGTAAAGGAGCACGGAGTGAACCTCTTCTTGGAGGAAACAATCCTGTATATGCCTCTTTGTGAGGTCACAGACTATAGGAACAATGTTATGAGCGTCGAGGATTTTACTTTGGACAGCTGTTTATAGATTTTTGATTTTTTTTTTTTATAATTTGCGCGGCGCGCTCAAGGGATTGAAGTACCCTTAAAATGCTTGCACACAGCGCGGGCGAAGGAAAATCAGGGAGGATGAAAAGAGAGGTACCGGTGAACGTTGGTTTTAAATGTTTGAAGGTTATAATGACTAGGAAACAAAGAGCTAGGCAGGGCATTCCATAAGCGAGTTGTACGGCTTAGGAACGAATCACGATATTTTAGAGTACGTCCGAAAGTGGGCTTGAGGGTATACTGATGAGCATTCATAGCGAGACGGGTGTTACGGTTAAAAGTTTGAAGGGGCGGAATGCTACTCGCGATTTCTATGGAGCACTGGTGGTGGAAATAGTTATACAACAGAATGAGACCCGAGACATTACGTCGGTGTTCGAGGGTGTCCATTGTTTGAGTGATATTAGTATCACCTATGAGATATATCGCACGGCTTTGGATCCTATCTAGAAGGTGCAGAGATATTTTGAGCGCACCCGACCAGATGTGGGCATTATACTCCAATTTCGATCGCATAAATGGCTTCTATATTGAGGACAGATCAGAGGAAACCTAGACATTTCGCAGCATTTTTGACGACATCGAGTATGACAACGTAAGTTGTCATTGACACCCATACCGAGAATGGAAAAATTTGCGGTTTCGACGATGCAAGTGCCATCCATGGATAATGGCTGGGCGTTTAAATTTCGCTTTAACGACAGCAGACAGCATTATGTTTTGAAAGTATTAAATTCTACTCTGTTAGTGGTTCCCAAATTAGTTATGCTAGTAATATCAGAATTCAATAAGCTTAACATACGCTGCCGTTCCCGTTCTACAGCCGAGGAGCAGGGACGTGAGTCCGGGAACGAATTTGAAAAGCAGACAGTACTGTCATCAGCAAAGGAATATATTGGATTAGAAGCAGCAGACAAGAGATCGTTGTCTGTGGAGTGTCGGAGACAGAACGGAGCCCTGGGGCACACCAGCATTTATTTTGTGAATATCAGACTTGAAACCGTCCAAGACAACTTGAATTGAACGTTCCGAAAGGTAATTTCTAATCCATTGAAGAAGAGAGTCATCAAACCCAAAAGCACGCATTTTCGACAAAAGAGCCTGATGCCAAACTCTGTCAAATGCCTTAGAAATATCAAGTGCAACTATCTTGCCATCACTACGGATTTAGAGGAATAAACTATAGATAGACAAGAACTGTAAGCCAAAGAACGTTTTTAAAAAAGATATAAGGGAGCCGTTATTGTTTTGATCCTGGAAATAGTTTATGCATGCCAAAGAATTGTAGGGATCTCACCGTCATCCTCTTGACGAGACGTTCTTGAATTTCTAAGCAAGGTCTATTTTTTGGGGCATTCAACCGATTTGAACTATATCGTAAGAAGACCTAATCAGAAAATAGAAAGACGAACTGCTCCGTCTTCTAACTGATTGGTTATTGAAGCTTGAAAGACCAATTTTCAGATGAATGCTGGCACGGTTTCTTGAATTGTTTTTTGGAGTATGGGAAGAAAAGTGAGTGAAACCATAGCCCAACTTTTTAAGACAGCGACGAAATTCTTTAAGGAAAATCGCTTATACGATTTAGAGTGATCAAGAACATGAAATGCTCTGCGAAGTTGAAGTTCCTTCCACGTAACTTTGATGATTTACTATTGGAGGAAATAAGTCCCTATCCAAGAAAAGTAAGAGAGTCTATATTTAGGAGGCCCTCAATATCGCAATCTACCAAAGGATGGACAGAGCTGAAATAGAGGCGAGATGGATCGACATTATTCAAGTTAATATGGAATCCTTCATCCTACAAATGGATTCTGCCCGACTTAGCGTATGTGATGTTCGTGAAGCCAAATGTGATGAAGCCTCGAGTAAAAACACTCAACCGAATAGTCAGTTTAAGTAAACAGCATGCAGATAATGGGTTGTATGCAGCAGGTCTGATATTAACCTTTATCTCATACGGAGCACGGATACGAGAAAAGATGCTAGATTGAGCTGTAAGCCAAAGACTTGGTGCTCCGGCCCGAAATCCGATAGAGTTAACTGCAGGATTCTGGCCTGAGCGATCACTGATCGTATCAGTCCTGAATGCAGGCTCCACTGTACGCGAAACCAACTCACCCATAACATTAAGCGGCCCAATGAACTACGAGCATTATCTCTAGAAGATGAGTTCAGCAGACTCAAAGACCGCGTATTTCAGATGTGAGAGTGAAAAAACTGAAACGCTCGACTTCTAGCAAACTCAGAATCCAACAATAGATAGAGAGAGCTGGGCGACAGTCACATTGTACAAATATGAACCATCGAAGGCATTGTAAAAGTATGACAAGGCCATCATGAGAAGAGTTCACTATCAGATCCCTAAAAAGCGCCCAACCTACTTAAACTCACGATGAGACGACCATGTGTATGGTCTTGGAGGAACCCTAGGTTCCAGAGTAAATTGAGAGGAAACTTTTCGAAAAGACGTGAGTAGCCTTTTACACATACAGAAAAGTCACCAAATCAGCTATGGCATACTGGTTGTACACAACCAGATATCGGGCATATGCGCGCCATGGGTAGCTCGAATGAAGCGCAATCGTGAAGCCTAATTTTTAACAACTTTATCGACCAAATGGGGCCGTGTATCAGCAATAAAACGGCGAATGTTGGCTTTCAAATCGTCCAACGTCTCTGGTTTATCCGCATAGACTAGTGACTTCACATACCCCCACAGAAAGTAATCTAAAGATGTGAGATTACAGGATCGTGGAGGCCAGTTCACAGGTCCATTACGCGAAATTATGCGTTCAGCAAATGTTTCCCGCAATAAATTGATGGTGTCGCGCGCCGTGCGGCATGTTGCGCCATCTTCTTGAAACCAAAGCTCTGTCACGTCAATGCCATTCAACTGAGGAACGAAGAAGTCAGAAATCATGTTTCTATAGCGCTCTCCATTCTCGCCAGCGTCGTCCTTAAAGAAACACGGGCCGATGATTCCACCAGCCTATAAAGCACACCAAACAGTGAGTTTTAATGGTTGTAAGGGCGTCTCGAAAAAGGCTTCTGGGTGGTCAATTTTGAAGGGCAGACAGAATGAACTATTCACCCTGAACGAAGACGACAGAGAACTCCGTCCCACTGACCTAAACCTAAGTAAAGTAGCAATATCGAAGCTAAAGTCTAATAAAGCTGCTGCCGAAGACGAACTGCCTGCTGAGGTATTTAAAGAAGGTAGAGATAACCTGGTTAGGAAAGTGCACAAGGCCACAGTAAGATATGATCAGAGGAAAGAATGCCCGATGAATGGGATTTCAGCATCATCTGTCCGATGCACAAGAAATGAAAGGCTTTTTACTGCGCCAACTATAGAGCAATGAGTCTCCTAAACACCGGTTTTGGATCTTTCCTGTCGTATTATGTGAGCATATATTCGTAAAAAATATGGTTAGCCCTTATTAGTGAGGTTTCGAGTCAGGAAAGTCCACCATCTATCAAATATTCCCACTAAGGTGGATCTGGAAAAAGACCCGAGAATTTCAGATCGACACTCATCACATTATGACTGCGTGCATACGGACGAGCTATGCAACGTCTTGTCTAATTCTGAGATGCCTACCAAACTCGTCAAGTTTTGCAGGTTGACTATGGAGAATTCTAGCTGCCCTACCGATGCCAGAAATGAATTGACCGAGGGCTTCGATATCAAGAGAGGTTTTCAACAAGGCGGAAAGCTGACATGTGGCTTCTTTAACATCGTTCTAGAAAGCATCTCGCAAAACTCACTGCTCACTCCGCAGAATGCAGACATCGGTCTAGGCAAACGGCGTCTAGGTATCCAATGACTCGAGATGATTGTGCCATGGCACATACGACAGCATATCCACACGGCGCATGGTGCAGATGTGATTGGAGAAACATAGCGAGCCGTCAATGAAACTTTCGCGAGTATTGAAGGGAAAGCGGCTAAAATGCGTCTGATGGTAAACGAGGGCAAAACAAAGTCATCAGAAACGAATGCTTGGCCCGAACTTAGCGATTATGTCGCAAAGGCTTGGACCTTGTCAGAAGCGGATAAAGAAAGCATTTGGTCGTTGCGAGAGAAAAATACTGCGTGTGGTTTTCGGTTCGCTGAGATTGGAGGAGGGATCTACCGATTCAACGTCTGAGATGACTGCGCCATGAGCAAATGGATATCACAGCTTCGGCCCAAAGGGTTCATGAGTCTAAACTCTAGAGACCGCGGAGCAGCAGAGGAGCAAATTGTTTTGCAGCAGTCCAGCAAATTGTTTTGCATTAATTCGTCGGGTTTCATGTTGACATGTCCTACGGCGACATACAAATACAAGACTTTCTTCATCTGGCCTTGACTCCACCGATTTTGGCTATCATGAATTCTTGGTGAGAAAGGAGACCAGAGAACTTGCCAACCAAAACGTGGGATCCGTGGATTCCAATGCCATGAAAGCATCGTATGACTAGGCCAGCTTCTTACTGAATTTGCTTGTCCAACTTCTGGGCCCCCGCCCAATTATCAAGGCTTCGCCCATCAATGACGTTGTCTAATAAAACGCGGGGGCAGAGCATATTACTGGTCTTATCGTAAACATCGTCAGATGACGCCACCGAAGGTTGCTACGATTTGACCAGTTACAAGTTGCCGGTAATAGGTCTTGTTGGCGGCAAGACCACCGGTAGTCCCTACCAGGACTTAAATCGCAGTACCATGGGAGTCAGGAGCCCCGCGGATTTCGTTCCGGGCTTGACTTGTTGAGGTAGGCCCCCTAGTGGGAGCGTCATGGTGGCTGTGGTTTGAATCCAAATCGTGGGTAGGGCCCTCCTGTTGGTTTGAACCATTGTTGAGTAGCAAATAAATACTGGGTGCTGTGACTCTAAGAGCAGCAAGAGGTTTTAGATCGGCCTCGACCCGTACCAAGGGTGGAACTTGTGCCTCCAACACAGTTCCGAATTGGTATCAAAGGACTGACGGAGAGCGATGGCAAGGCGTATCCTTGCTCCCATGGATGTATGGATATCCCGGAAACATAAGTCTACACGACAGGGCGTTTACGTTAAAAACCAGAGACTATATCCATTTAACCAAAAATGGGCTTCATCGGAGAATAAAATTTTGAGTTGAAGCTGAATCATGTTTTCGGCTCATTCACTGACCCTACGACGCGTATAATAGTCACGCGGTACAATCTTTCACAAAGTGGATGGGCATAGCTCCAATTGCTGTGAACGATGGCGAATCGACTCATTCGGATTCTCCTTAACACTGCGCTCCACAACGGCAATAACTTCTTCTGTTCGCACTGTTTGTCGTCTTTGGGGATGCGTATTATTCACTAGAGTGTACGTGGTGCGAAAACGATTCATCGATTATGTCGACCGTAAAATGAATGTAGCATTGCGGTTGCCTGCGCAATATGGACATGCCCTGATCCTATCCAGATGGTCCCTGGGTAAAGAGTACTGCAGCAGCTGCAGGACGAATTAAATCTGTTGATCATCTACTGTGTGTGACTGTTCTGCCCTTGCTGATAGAAGAAGAATGAGAACCCTTCGACGAGTTAAATGACTTAACAAAATTTGGCTGAAGAGCCTTTAACATCCTCATGTGGCTGCTTCAAAATTAGCGGTCGAACTTTAAGTCTAAGTCTGTTTAGGGCCAAATTAGTCACCCAATTTTCCCGAATTGGCGGTACCTAGACTTAAGAGTAAGACTTTATTTGAACTCCTACATGGGCTACTTACGTATGTAGGTTGCCACAAACTGCATTGAGTTGTGGCACCCTAAAAAGTACTGCAGTACTGATAAATAGGGTCTCCAAGTTCATCGGAAATCCTTTCAACTAAGACGTCTATTCACGAACTTAGAATATATCCTCGTTATAAGGATTGAATCCCTAGAGTCAAGTTTATTCTGCTCAGTGACATCTAAATTAAGATCCAAAGCACACACCATCTCCCATGCCTGGCAAGAAGCGATACAAATACTCTCGTCGGTCGTGTTCAATTGTCGCGGTCCTTTTTCGAAACAACTCTAATTGGAATAATGTACAATAACTATCCTCTCTACAGGAGGGACTGGTGAATAACTGAAATCAATCGACCCATACATTCCGAGGGTAAACAACTTGCACAACCCGTCCCGTCCCGTCCCCACAGTGTCCATAAATTCGATTCAATTGCGCTACGCTATTCTCGTAATTTGTCAGGGCCAAGTGAACGAAGGTCCTCTTGCGACTTGTAACGGTACTGCATTCTATTCCCCTTACTTACACATATAAGGGGGGGGGATATCAGTTCACTATCAATAGAAGAAACAAATTCAAAAGCAATAGCGACAAATTAACCCTTAGTACAGACTAGAGGGTTTAAGTTTGAGTTGAGTATACTGCATCTACAACTACAGTTGCAACAGCAGCCACCCTGCTATTTAATAGAAACAAGGGAGGACGCCAGCACGAGTTATACGAGTTGTAGCTGCAGCAATTACAACAAACCGATCTGGCAATTATCCTCAATTAAATGGCATTTGTGGCGCAAAACGCAAAAATACGCCGCATTGCCTTGGTGGTAGGTTGCGTTCTGCAATTGGCGGTTGTGCAGGGGTTGGTGTTCGTTTGTACTAGCCGCCTTAGGGGGTGCGTTTTATTTTTAATTTTTTTTTTTCCCCCCCAGAATTCTACTGTTTTTATTTGTGCAGCTGAAGTGTGATTAAAGAGTTGTGCTTTTGTGTTGCGTTGGAGGGTCTGTGGAAGTTTTGTGCTGACACAGACCACTAGACGGGGGTTTGTTTGTTTGTTGAAAAGTTATGCGGGTCAGGTTCGTGGAGAAATGGGTTAGTACGAGGTAAAAGCATGGAATATTGCCACAAAAGTCGGTTAGATACGGGCGTAGCTTTGGTTTTGTGGTAATCTTTTGACATTCACCTGAAGGTAACTGCATTGGTGTCGAGGATACTAATCGTTGCATTGTGAGTAGTTACAGAGTGCCAAGAAGGCAATCAAGTGTTTCCAAGGATTGTTGATAGGAACACATTCGATTGGGTTTTGTTGATATGAGTTACTCACGATGTCAGCAATAACAAAGGACGTTCAACTCATGGCATGTCTCGAGTTATGTAGTGCTTAGTGTAGCATAATTTTCAGGGTTGAACCACTTTACCATGAGTATCTAGACTACCCTGCAATCAAAACTCCATCCCATTCCAATTCTCCCACCCAGATACCACAATGGGTCTACACCGACCTAAGTGTGATGAAATATAGAGCGGACTCGGCTCCAGATACTTCAACAAACCGCCACAACCTAACCTACTACCCCGCTGACTGCGATTCAAGGAATCTCAATTGAAACAAATTAACATCGCAATCTACTCGTATATGGCAGATTCAATCACGTTGTTCGTTTTCGACCAGGAAATGTTCGTCGTTTCGGAAGCGTTGTCATGTCATTGCATATCCTCGACCATGCGCTTTGTAGACTATTGGATTCACAACGTACTTACGGAAAGATTGGCCCTACAGTCCGGTATGGCCATGGCTTTACTACCCTTTCTTACTTTAGATCGCACTATAGTCCGGGGCGAACCTGGATCGCAGTTAATAAACATCTTCATCCAGCTGGATCGTAAGCTAGTTTCTTCCACTTACGCACACCAAGTTGGTTTCACTTGCGCGCTATACCTGAATCAGAATTCTCTTATGCCGCACTGTGACCTGCGGTGTGGATTCGAATAATCTCCAAGGGCTAGCCTTCATCCGATGCATCCAACTATTTCAGGGACCTCTGGCTAGGTAGATGCAGCTATAGAATTCGTCTTCTTTGTTTCATTACACCAAGTTGTTTCTCTCGAAACAGCCTTGGATGGCCTCATTTATTTTGGACAAAGCCCATGCACCATAGAAAAGGGCCGGGATGCTAAGGACCTTGTATAGAATTAGTTAATGGTGGTTTGATGAGTTAATGGAGGCTCTGCAACTCAAGCAACTGCCCAAGAAATGAAGTTTCACTTCGTTTGCCTTCAGAACTGGTGTCGTTGCTAGAATTAATGGCGGAGTCTAGACAGACAGCGGTTATGGCATAATATCTGTAATTACTGTCTGAGAAACGTCTTATTTTGTACAATTTTTGCTGGCTTCGAACGGTGGTATAATTTTCCTTTTTGTCAGCCGCAAGAGTGACATTTTCCTATTTTTCGGAGTATTCCCTAGGAGTTGAACCCAGAGTTCTGGGGTAATAGCCGAAGAACTTAACCACAGAGCTTTTCACAAGGTTTTTATAATTCTTTTCATTGTTCTCATCATTATTGGAATCTTTATGTTTAGTGGTATGGTTACCGGAGATTTTACGAGTTCAAGGACAGAGTTGGTCTGTTTGTTGAACTAATTTCGATTGGACCTACCTTGAGAAGAAGAGTATTTCACCGAGAATAACTTATGGTAAGCACCCTTCGCAAATATTTTGTGTGTCAAGGTTAGACAAACTAAAAACCTATTTAAGTCGATTGTGCGCCACAGAACTCATACGGGACAAAGTCACAGGATCTGGCGCGATTACGACCGAGACTCCCTAATCATCACTGTTTGCAAAGTGTAGCTGAAAAAACTCGGTCGACATTGTCTACTGACTCTTCTTAGATTTTGAATTACTGACTGACTCCAATATTTGACAGCTTTGCCAGCTCTATTTGCAGGCATTCTATTATCCAAGTCCTCTTCAACAGAGAAGATGTTGTTGACCACTATCAATCAATGGCCTTGCCGTTTGTAGGATAGTCCCAATAGAAAATATTTCGGTGGAATGCCTGGGCACGAGGTGTCGTCTTCAGAACGCCGAAAGAAAGAAAGCTGCAGGTAGCTACATGGAGTCGACTGTAGTGATTCAGTCTTATGCTCGAAAGTGATTTCCTAGGCGACCAGATCATAACCGGCTCACAATCACTTTATATCGCTGAAACTAAGCTCAACATTACAAACCATCGGCTGCTGCGTACTTTGCTAGCTTCAAGCCACTTCCCAGTGCTGGCATATTTCCGGTTATGCTGCATGGATCAACTACTGCCAACTCTGCAGAGAATCTTCACTTCTAGACTGACTCTGGTCCACATACTGAACCGAAAGAATATCAAAAATCGATGAAGATGACTACTAAGATTTACTCACATCAGATCTATCAGTCTGACATCAGTTCGTGGAAAGGACGGTTGAGCTTTATGTGAGCAAAACTATTAAGAGTGCGCTTCAAAATCTGGGGAGAACCAAATATCCACTCGCCGAGAAGGAGTACGTGTAGGGTGTTTTTTTAGGGTAAACAGTGGTTGGCCGCAGGGCTTTGTACTGCCTCCACTACTGTGTTGCATGTTCTGTGCTTAACGCTCTTGACTGCTCACCATCTATCTCCCAATATCTGCGTCTGTAGCGACAGCCAAGCTCCATCTAAGGGTTTCCTCTAAGCTAGTTCGAGAATACAAGCCTTCTTTGAATGCTTGCGGGGAATGAGATCGTCAATGAATTTCCTAGACTCAGAAGCGGATTTTTTAGAACCTAAAGACGCACTGGGACCGCTTGCATCGTCATAGAGGGTTCTCATTGACAGCTAGTCATCTTATGAGCTCCATCCATCGTAAATGTGATGAGCCTTCACATCGAATAGCAAACGAAAGCCTATCTTAAAAATCAGCAGCATCTGTCCTATCCATCGGAAAGAAAGACTTCTGTAAACTGACGGGGAACCTCGCTACTAGGCTTAAGTGACAATACGCTCTACTGCGCTGGTTGTAAAGATGATGTTGATACTTCGGACCATTTCCTTTGTGATTGTCGGACTGGCGCCCGAATCAATGGCAGTTATGGTGGTGGGTGTTGGTACTGAAGGCACTCTATAACTTAAGCGAATACTCATCTTCTAGAACTACAACTAGCAGTTCAGTAGTTCTTCAATATCTAGGGACATAGGAATATCATTACCTATTTGTATACATATGCCCAAACTGAATGGGATAGATTAGACTAGTAACGCGTGCTCTTTGATTGGGCTAGCTTGCCGCAAATTTGGCATTGTAGGGCAATCAGCTGGATTTTCAGAACTCCATTAACCCTTTATTTTCAGCCCCTTTATCCTAGCGAGCGCCGACGCTCATATCGGGATTAATTCTATGCGTTAACCAGAGCCCTTCGGATGGTATTAATACCGCCAACCCTTTACCAAAGGTTGAGGTCTATCTAAAACCGTTGCCATCCTACAGGTTATGGCACATCGAGCTGACCGAAAATCTGCAGGGATCACTCCACGATTGTTTATATGTACAACTTATGGAAGCTGCGACTGCAGGTATTCACCTTAAAGCGACTAAACAGTGGACAAATAATCCATTTGGCCACACCAGCATCGATTACACCATACCTGAACTTTGGTTTGACAAAAACTTCCATGTAAGCTTCTCCTCTAGATCCTTCTGGGAGGAAGATGCTTTCATGGAGGTCAAGTCAATCCATCTCTACACAAATGAATCTAAAACTGATAGCGGAGTTGGTGGAGGTGTTTTCTCAAATAAGCTAAATCTAAGCCTCTCTTTCCGTCTTCCAAATCACTGTAGCGTGTTCCAGGCGGAAATTTTGACAATTAAAAAAGCTCGGTCCTGGGTGAAGAAAAACGTGATATCTGCAAAAGGATATCTGCATCTTTCCGGATAGTCAGGCCGCTATCAAGTCGCTGGACTCGGTCTCACTAAATTCTAAAACCGACCTTGAATACCGATCATCTCTTATGGAGATGGCAGAGCAGCTTAACCTTGACCTGTGTTGGGTGCCGAACCACAGAGACATTCCAGGGAACTGTAGAGCCGATGAACTCGCCAAAATTGGATCCGCTCTAACTATTCTACCGGAAAAGGGTAGCATTGGTATCCCAATCGCTGCGTGCAAACTAATATTGAAGCTGGATGTCAATAAAAGAACAGACCTTAGGTGGACTGTTGGACCAACATGTCTAGCGACCAAACAGATCTAGCCAAAACTTTATCTGAATCGCTCTAAGTGTCTGATCCTTCTAAATAAGGAACATCTCAGCGCCATCATAGGTGTCATCACTGGACACTGCCTCATAGGCAAGGATGCAAGAAGGCTTGGCGAATTACAAACGATTTCTACAGAAGCTGCATGGACGAGGAAGAGAAGGAGACAATCCTTCACCTACTCTGTACATGTTCAGATCTCCCCCAGAAAAGAAAACTTCACTTAGGAGCTTCTTCTACAACGACCGAAACGATCTAAAAAAAAATTGACGTAAACAGTCTCCTACGCTTCATCATAAGCTCAAACTGGTTCCATTAGTAAGAGGATCATAGATCCACGTTGCATGAAAATGGGCCAATAGGCTTAAGTGGGTTGGTATTTCCAACAGCCACTCTTACTACCTACCTACCTACAACTAATGGAAGACCGTGAATTGGGTATAACCTACAACCACCACGATACTTACACAAGGGGACCTACATCTCGGTCAGGTCGGAACAAAAGTTCCAGGGGCTCCTGACCTACCGCGGTACCAAATTATAGCCTTCGATCGAGCTTCGCAACCTTCCGGTTACTACCACTGGGGCACCTTATTGCCCAGGACTAGGCGCCTTTTATTCACCTGCTCACTGAGAATCAGGGTATAGCTGTCTAAATCTACGACTAGCCAAAAATATGTCTGCATAGACCTGAACCCTAACTAGAGTACTATCATCGTCGCAAACATCGTCTTCAAAACTTACGCCCATAGCTTTAAAATCTCTAACATCCTCATAAATACACAGTTTTCTAAAGGGGCTCCACACGAGCAGCCTTTCACCTGGCTAAGCCTCCTTTTATGCCAGAATGCATTAAAGGAACTACGCCCACGTATAATATAAAGCCCAAGTTGAGATTAAATCTCAGGTCAGAGCACTACCGCATGAACAAGACATCCTTCAGGAAGCAGTAAGTACCCGATATCTCTGCCGTCCCATCTCGGTCTCCATCTAGATATTACGCGTTCGTTCATCTAGCAGGACCCTACGACCCCGTAAGGACATCTGGCTAACTTCAATATCCTACACCCAGTCACGCTCACTTAGGCAGATACCCCTCTTCACTTTGAAGGCGATTCTGAGTCGGATCGCCTCCAAGTTAAGAGGAGGCACTCTTAATACTACCTGCACCTCCGTAGGAACAGTGCGGCAAACAGACCCCTTTGACAAGAGCGGATTTTTCCGGACCCGGATCAGTCATGGCTGTGTCATACCATATCGATGTCCCATTAGTTGCACAAGCATTAAAAAGGCCACAATATACAGCAAGAGCAGGATGCCTGCTGAGCCCACAGTCAAATTGCTTAATGCGCCTTACCCGACCCACAATACTCGATAGTTTCTCCTTGACTCTTAACAAGTGAAGTAAGAAGTTGAGCTTCTCACTCATGGTTCTGCACAGATATTTGACTTGGGTCACATATCTAAGGCTAACCCCATTAAACCGGATCGTGGGAGGTTGACTTGTTATCGATTTGCCTTTGAGGAACATCGTTACAGTGTTTTCCCACGATACACTGACACCCACACTGTCCCATCAGTCCTCAAAATTTGGGAGATTTCAACCTCTCCATTCTTTCTAGATCGGCCCTAGACTGTCTTTCTAGAATGAGCAGCAGGTCATCCGCATATGTGCAGAACTTGGAGACTTCGGGTATCTGCCCTAGTAGAGGGTTCATTATGAGGGTGCAAATGGAACCCTGGGGACATCCACGCTCGAAATTCAAACTCTTTAACCATTCAGTTCTGCCAAAAAAAGTAGAGTTTCCAACGCTGAATTTCCTGGCAGCCAACGTCACGCAAACTTTCGAAAATCCTTCCCCAGCTTAAGTTGTCGAAGGCACATTCAAAATCAATAGGTGCCTAGGACATATGTTACTTAGCACTATTTTGTCGGGCACAGTCTTTGACATAGGACCAAGCGTCCTCAATGCCTTCCTTGAACCCGAATTGGAAAGAAAACATTGGTGCAGTCAGTCTTTCCACAACATTTCCAAGTACCAGAAGCGGGCTGATTCCTCGATGAAATGTAGCATTAGACTAAGACCTTTTCAGGAGACTTCAGGACAACGACTACCTTTGGATTGTTCCAACCCAATGGAAGGTAGCCTCAAAGCATCTACTGTATGTACAACCTAGATATTCTGGAAAGATTAGCGAAATAGTGAAAACCATTTGATAGAGCCCAGGCTCTACAACACCGTGTTCCACTTCCTCAGTTCGTAGTTCTGAGGGTGTTGCAGAGGCCTCAGCTCGGTTTTCTCTAGGGAAGAATGCACCGAGTAGGGCACCCATGCAGTCCTTCCATTCCCCGTGTGTGATATTACCCAAATGCATGACGTCAACCTCGAGTATTTTTTTTGTTAGCTCTCACGTTTGACCTGAGCAAGAGTCGAGCGACTCCGCACCCATTTAAATGTTCAAAATATTTCTAGTTGAAATTGTATCTGTAAGTCTGTAGTATAATAAATCAAAATCTAAAACAAAACATTTCAACGCAATTCAACGGCCAAATTCTTATAAAATAGAAGCGAACATCGGACCCGTTTTCAGCTAATAACAGCAAAACATCTTTGCCTCTCAACGAGCAGACTGACCTTACTTATTAAACTCTTCCAGTTCTATTGCCCAAAAAAAAAAAAAAACCAAAACAAACCAATTTATCATTGAGCCTTCCTATCCCCAACAGAGAAACAAATTTTATCTGACATTAATGGTATGGTAATAGATGCAAAGAGTCAAGACTCACTTAATTGTCGCTGGAGTGAAGCAATTAAAATAAAGAAAACACAAAAAAAACAACCCGGACAAGGACAAGATGTCTTATTCTTCAGATGGCAACCACAAACTTTTATGGAATTCAATTTTGTTATGACTTCTTCCGTACGGCCTCTGTTGTGTTATTGTTTTTATTGTCCCATTGAACTTGATACCAATTTCTAGATTTCACGACTTGAGTGGGTGATGTGGTGTGAGAAAGATGTCATCGTTCTAGATTTGACAATATTTTGCCTCGGGTGTAACTCTTTGTATTGAAAGATGTGTCAACAAACTTGAAGTGTACTTGAGGTTGAACTTGGGGTATGAATGAATGGAAAGAAGGCAAAGACCTGATTTCTTACTTCCGTTTGCGTGTTCTACAGAAAAGCGGGACTAAGGTTGGGCTTTTCGTAGCAACTGGCATTTTTTATTCGCAAATAGACTTGGAGACACTTTAAATCAAAATAATTTAACCGAGAACATTGCTGTTGTAAGAATTTAGCATTTAACAAATTTTCAAAAAAAAAACTAAAAGCATAGACCCAAGCTGGCAACCTTGTGGGACATCACAATAGTAGTTAAGGGCATAGGACTATTCAAACTCAGTTCTTTGGACTGATCTTTAGAATTTTGTTTATTCAGAATAAATTCAAACCTCTTCGTTGGCTGCTAGCTTTCTGAGTCAGTCATGGGCAAGTAGGGATATCTAATTCCATGACCAAAACGCTACAGAGGAGCCGGCAAATACTCATTTGTCTCCTGTCACCACTGAAATGCTTTGTGAAACGAACAGTTTCATCACATTTTTACATTAAAATGTTTATTTTGGTAATAACCGTGTTACAATGTAGGATGCCCTAAGATTCCAGTATTGGGCCACTACTTTTAAAGTAGTCCAAAGTCTTTGTAGCCATTGTAGGTAAACAATTTGGATTCTTAGAGTTTTCTAAGTAGGGATAATATTCAAGGGTAAAACGATTTATTATTCATACGGAAAGGGCCAGTTGAAATTCAGGTCTACCTTATTTATAAAGCAACTGAACACAAACACCATGAAGGAAACAAAGAAACAGTTACGGAGAAAAGAAAGAAAAGAAAATTCTTTGAGAAAAAAAATGTGGCTCTCTTAAATTCGGTCCCCCTTATTTTGAAAGCGAATGCGAGCTCTGGAGGAGAAACCACATTGGTTCCCAAGTGTGGCGGGAGGTCCACTTTGAGCGGAGAGTGAGAAAGTTCGGTCGGCGAAAAATTAAGGACGGTAGTGAGTCTCACGATGAATCAGAAAATTAAGACGCGACACCAAGTTCACTGTTGTCTTAGTCCATAGGTTAGACGGGAGACCCGTAATCGGAAGTATTAGAGAAGGAGTCTGAGCCATCGACGGGTGGACCGTATGGTTTCCAATACGATGGCAACGGACGGGGAAGTATGGTACGTGAACTCTTGTGAATGTAGCGAGCTCTGCCGATGGATGAAGTGATTACGATCCAGCCAGTATCTTAAAACACATTTCGTAGCTGTAGATTCCGTAAAAGTCAGTTTTGATGGGTGAAGAATAGGCATTTTTAGCAAGCACCTCAACACAAGGATCAGCAGAGGCATGCAAATAGACGGACAAGAAACACCAAAGCGAAACAGAATGAACCACAAGAACTTGTTGGTGTCGTAGCCACTAAATTAAATCTGTATGAAGGTGCGATATGGCCAAATGAATTTGAGTCTGACAGAGTTGCGGATAAGAAGAGATTTGAAAGGTCACTTCTGAGAGCAGTACGAAACTAAAGTAGAGTTAAAAGGATTCCTTTAAAGAGTAAAGTCGTGAGTGTCATTGACAGGCAGTCCGTGAATAAGGAAAAGGAAGGAAGAACAAAGGCAATAGCTATACGAAGAACCAAGCATAACTACTCTGTGTTAGAACGGATCAAAGAAGCCACCAGCACAGAAGCAGAAGTCTTGCTTTATGTTTCAATCGTAACTATTAAAAACAAAGAACAGATCAGTGAAAGAAGATCTTTCTGATTTCACTGTATAAAGGCAAAATCAACACGAAATTTGTAACAAGCTCGGTAGCTTTTTGTGAGGCAAGTCGGCATACGATGTGATTAAGGGATTGGGAATAATAATGATAGTAAATGGACCCCCACTAAGACTGTGATTTAAAACAAACAACAACATAGTATAAGTATCCGTACATTCGGTCAGAATATCATATGACAGCATTACTGAGAACAAGGACTAAAGGTTAATACAAGTGCTGTTCCACTAATTCTACTTCTCCAGCTGCTGATTCAAATCTGAAAATATTATACGAGTAGTTGTCGATCGTCGCGAACTAGCTTTATATTTTCATTATATGCGAAACCAGCTTCATCAATCGGTAATTGTTACAATTTCTCGTGACGGCTTTGCTTTTATAAAGTGGAACATCTCCGCTGATTCGGCATCCAATCGCCCCTCATCCACTTTACATCTTAGTTTATTTTATTTATCGCGAGCTATTTACATCTTGCTTTACCGATTGTCGCCTATACTTCGGAGAGATTATGTGATCTTATCCAACAGTACACTGTTTTACGGATTTCAGTTTGCGTAAATTTTGCCGCTTCTACTCGTATCTATTCAAGTATTCTTTGAATCTATAGCCTGTTAGCAGCCATCCCTGTTTTCTTTCCTCTAAGTTTTTTATACGCTCAATTTCCCTCTACCTTCTTCATATCCTTCTTTGCTTCCCACTTCGTTATTCCCTGGGCTGGGTCAAGGTGACATACGACCCGTTCCGAGGATCAGTCTGTCTGGATACTGGACGGTATCTTAAAAATAGCTAAACCGTGAACGGAGTATACGGATACTTGGCGTCCAGGTAGCCGATCTCCCCTTCAACACAGGCCGGCAATACGGTGACTACATCGACTACCGGCAAGGTTCCGGCAATGCCGAACAATGCCAAGACTGTGACAGGCCATGGTGAACCTTGCAAAGGTAAGAGCAACGAGCCGAACCCTACAAAAGTTTCAAGGAGTGGTACCAAACCCTCCATCCCTAGCAGCAGCAAGTCTGTGACAGGCCATGGACTTCTCGCTCAAAAGAGGTATCAGAACCTCAGCTCTTGCCTTATCCCTGGTGCTCTACATCAGACGCCGAAATGTTGCAAACATTATCAAAAACCTCGGATACATTCCGGTCAAGAGAACTACGGACATGAGGCCCACAACATCCTAAAAGATGAATTAGCCACTTGTTCCCAAAACGCTGAAAGACTCCTCCAAACGCCAAAATTCGTTGAAAGAAACCGTGCCGGTTCCCAAAAGGCTCAAAATTTAAAATCGCCAAAAACCCCTCCATGGCCTTCCAATGTCACATCTCTAAAGTTTTTTTTTTGTGAAGTCCTAAAAGACTCCAGAACGATCGCGGTGATCGATAGAAGCGGCGCCGATGGATTAATTTCATGATAGCTTCTTGGCTATCATGAGGGAAAACCATTAAAAGTGATACTGGCTGGTACAAAGAGCACGTCAAGCTTATCGCTTGCGCCGATCAAAGATATCTCGATCTTTACACAAAAGCCGTAACTGGATTAGGAGAACTCTGGTCGGATGCAAAGCCTATAACCGGAGCTGGATCAAACCTGAACCCTCCTTCTCAGAAGACAGCCTGGAGATCATTAGGCTCAGTAACCCAACCATTCCGACTCAAGACTGGAAAGTCCCGAAACTGGAGGAACTAAGGGCCCTTATAGATGCGCATTAATTGTGATCAATAAGAAATCTTCCGGCCCAGACTAAAGGCATGACTCCTACTGGATGCTGATAAGCAACCTCCTCCTCCTTTAATAGAAACAGAATATACAGCCTCAGATCCTGGAACCCCGATCTACTTTCCTGAAATGGATAGCTATGACTCCAAACTTTACCAAGCCGATGGTCTCCACCTCTGTCAGCCTGTCAGAAATGGAAACCAACAGCGAATCAATAAGAGCTCCTTTACGATCAGAGGCTAACGATGAGCTTTTGGGCACATTTTCAGAATTGGAGGATTCAAGTGACACTTCTCTGGAGACTTCTCTGAATGGTTGCAGCTACGGTTTCTCCTGATTAACTTCCATCACATCTCCGGCCGCACTCATTTTGCGTCTATCCAAAGACGCAGAAGACACCATCCCAATCCAGGAACCATGGATTGTAGAAGGCGTGATTCGTGGACTTGAGACACCTGAATTCGTTGCGTTCTATATAAAAGAGAAATGTAAGATTAGAGCTTGTATATTAGTGGAACGTAGCCTTAAAACTGGGCTGCAAGAAAGTATAGATCAGCTTCTGTCAACTCTGGATCTTCATTGTGGGCCTGATGACGCGGTACCATCTATCTGTCTGAGCGCTAAAACTGCTCATGCGGCTGTAGACGCAATCGACGAATGGTGGACTATTTATTAATGACTGTCAGTCAATCATCTAACAACAAAGGTCACTGGAAGCAGAAATCTGTGTGGTCTGGGGTTAACCTAGTTCCAAAATCCGTCACTATCAGTATTTCCAATGAAATTTATTATCTGGATGTCATCGTCGGTAACACACTGTTCTTTTTTAATAAATATTGCCAGTCTAAGGCTACCAAGGTGCTGTCCGTTTTCAGGGCGTAATCGGCAAGACATAAGCCTCATTTGGGTCTTCGGAGCTATGATCAAACCAGTTCCATCTCTCGCGCCAGTTATCGTTCTAGTCGCATTGATGGATCCTTCTCTTTTCAATATTCGTACAATTTCGAAGGGCTTGCACGCCGTCCACCTTCTGATTCCGGTCTAATGGACATGTCGCCTGGTGCCAGAATTCGAGCCACAAAAGTTATGTAATCGAATCTTTACTGTGTTGTGCTGACATCTTCGTGTGTTGTACAAACCTAGGATATCACCCTTCGCTAGGCAAGCATGCAACCGTGTTTGAAGCGGAGATTTTGTAAGGTAAATCTTGAAGGAGGATTACCAGGAACCTAAATCTGCTTTAAACTAGCTCCGCAATAGTGCTTCCCGACATCTCTCAAAGGCAACGAGACTTTCACCCCATGATCATAGAAAAGACTGCCTTCTGGGACATGAGTGACGCTACCCTATGCGGTCCTCGATCTTACTTATGCTTGCATGATTCTGGTTCATATACGGCGAGTGCCGCTACTTCAGGGATTTTATCATTGTAGCGATTAGTAACGTTCCAACCAAAGACTGGAAAACTTCTTTAAAATAAATAAATAAGGAGGCCTAATTATAAGATGGTGGGCCCTCCCGAACGCAAACCTGTAGAGATGAACAAGGTAACCTTCTAGTAGAGTCACAGTCGGATCTGAGGATATGGGAAAACCATTTCCGCAGACTGCTAAACGGCGAAGATGACACAGTCAGGCAGAGCGAACCATTCAATATTGACGATGCAAGTCAACAATTCCGTCCACCCGACCAAGATAAAGTGAGGATAGCAATATTTAAACTGAAGTCAAACAAGACTGCCGGCCCGGACGGCCTACCCGCCGATCTATTTAAGGCAGCAGGAGATGGCCTGGTAGAAAGCATAAACCAACTTATTTCCAAGATTTGGTCAGATGATTGTATGCCTGATGAATGGAACCTCAGTTTGCCCGGTTCACAAGAAAGGAGACCCTCTAAACTGCGCCAACTATAGAAGTATCAGTCTCCTAAACATCTTGTCGGCCGTATTGTGCGAGGGCCTGAAACCATTGGTTGCCGATCGCATGGGACCCTATCAGTGCGGTTTTAGGACCGGTAAGTCCACAATTGACCACATATTCACACCACGGCAGATCCTGGAGAAAACCCAAGAAGTTCAGATCGATTCTCATCACCTTACACTCTACAGAGACGAGCTATACAGAGCCGTGTCTAGTTTTGGCATCTCTGCCGAACTCGTCCGCTTATGCAGGGTGACGATGGAGAGATGGCTGCTGCATCAAGGTCGATAACGACCTGACCGAGACCTTTGATGTCGAAAAAGGATTTAGGCAAGGCGACGCGCTGTCATGTGACTTCTTCAACATCACATTTGAAAGAATTGTGCAAAACCCACAAGCCAACACACGAAGTACGATCTTTCAAGTCTGTTCAATTGCTTGCATACCCCGACGATATTGATATTATTGGGAGAACACAACGAGCTGTCACTGGCGTGTTTGCGAGTATAGGAACAGAAGGACAAAGCAAAGTATATGCTGTCAACAAGAAGGTACATCCAACATCGACGAATCGGCCAGAATGTCACAATCGACTGCTATAACTTTGAGGTAGTGAGGGACTTTGCCTACCTCGGCTCTACTATCTCATCTGAAAACGACATCTCTTCAGAAATCAAACGAAGAATAACGCTTACCAATCGCTGTATCTTTGGGCTAACAAAGTGTAGTAAGGCCCCCTCCCGAACAACCAAGGAAACCCTATATAGGACCCTTGTAATCCCAGTCCTGCTCTATGGTTCCGAAGCATGGACCCTTTCTAAAGCTGATGAAGATATCCTTGGCAGTTTTGAAAGAAAAATTCTTCGTAAGATATTTGGTCTCGTGTACGTTGACGGGTTCTGGAGGAGACAGTTCAACGTCAGCTCTACGAGCGTACAGCGACATCGACCTGGTCAAAAAACTGCGCATTTTGCGTTTGAGATAGCTGGGTCATGTAAAACGAATTGAACACCAACGCTCCAGCCCGTAGAGTTTTCGACTCCAATCCAGAGGGACAACGCAGTAGAAGAAAACTTCGCCTTAGATGGTGGAAGGGGACCTCAACCAACTTGGAGTGTGCAACTGGAGGCAGTTAGCCAAAGACCGCGCTAATTGGAGAGGGTTATTGGTTGAGGCGCAAGTCCACCACGGACTGTAGCGCCGCTTAAGTAAGTAAGTAAGTAAAGGCCCTCTGTATACTGATGTCTGCTGCCCGTTTATTTCGGACGTCTTCGATGCAATTAATAAAGCGCCTCCTGATTGCTATATGAGATCTGGTTTGATGTTCGCTGTCTATCAGTCGAGACCCAACCGATCCTGTGGCACCCATTGTGCATTATCTGTGTGCCTCCGATGACCAGGCGTTTGACATTGTAAAAATGTCATAAAAAAACAATTCGCCGTTGCCATTTCTGATGTTTCCGGGGCCGTGTGGCCCCATCACGTGTTCAACCCCTGTGTGGTCGTTTTCTTCTTTCGCATTGAAATCCTCCATCACGATCGGGATGTCTTATTGGACGTTGAATTGATGGCGACGCTTAGTTGGCTGTAGAAATCAGTTTTAACCTCGTCGTCCGCATAATTTAGGGTTAGCTTAGCACTGAATGATGATGATGTTCCTCGCTCTACCCCTTAATCTAGCCATCAACATCCGATAACTGAGTGGCAAATAGGACATGAGACTACCACGGCATTTTCGATTGTGGTCTTCAGCGGTTTGCCGGAGTAGAGGAAGCAGTACTGCCCAGTCTCATAGGGATAGATGTTGTGGTCTCACCATAGACAAAAATAGTGGAACGCTTGAACTAAATAGCTTTCCGATTTAAACAACGCGGTCATGATGGAAGTAATTTAAAGGCTTGCAAGCAATCAGACTCTTAGAGACTGAACTGACAACGAGGAATTAAGTGAAATATGTAGGACTACACCTAGACGGGATACTCATAGAAAGGCCAGTAGTGAAACATACATACTAAAGAGCATTGCAGGGAGGTCTTTGGGGAACAGCCCAGCAATGATCTCCAGCGAATTAAAAGCATAAGGCTGTCTAGAAGGGTCATCAGTATAACCACAAACAGAGAGACTGCGACAATGCAAATGAGTTTACCTCGGCTATGAAGTTTTTCCTACGCCTCAAACTTACAAACTCGAGGTTACCTCGAGGTCGCAAAATTTCGCAGGTGTAAGCTAGTATCTATCGCGTGTTGCAAGGAAAGACTACTTCGTAAACAATAGCACATTCATCGTGACAATTTGTCGAATAGAAATATTCACCTCTACCTGTCGAAAAGAACATGCTAAAGCCAGTTTATCTATGTAAACCTCTTTACCCAGTAAATTCAAACCCACTCACTTACAATAGTCCGACTCTTAAGCAATCAAAATATGTCACCAGCTCGACACAACCCACGAAAACAACCAACGCCATGCACTCCACATCAGCTACTTAATTCATTTCGATTTTCTCTCGCTTGTCAAGTGCAATTACCCTGATCCATAAATGGCTTCAAAACATAATTCACAAATAATAGAAAAAAAAAAAAAAAAACACAATCCCCAACAACTCCGCCAACTGCCATGCACTTAACAATTAATTAATTATTCACAGCTAACTCGCCATCTAAATAACACCAACGGATGGCTATCTAAAGAGTCAACTAAAACGCTCCAAACCCACTTCACATACTCCACACACATTCGACACTCACTCCCTGATCATTCACTTACTGCCATCGACGCGCGAAAACCAATTAAAATACAAAAAACTAGTGGTACCCCCCGTTAAAGTCGTATCTATGTATCTTTTTCTCTACAACAACTCCACACAGCACGCATGTAACGAACTGAACTCATACCCCATACTCGTAGATACTTGTAAAAATATAAATATATTGTACTCGTATTTCGAATTGTTAACCCACTGACGATACTCCTCAAGTCTCATTTAGTCACCAGCTAATGCGAAACATACGAGTACGTTCCTCGTCACTCGCACTCCTATCGTATCTAAATGACGCTACTAACACCATCGCCCAACACAATTCCATGAACAAGTTGCTACGAATCGTTAGAGTACGTAAAACCGAACTTAGATACTCGTACTTAGACAAAGCACATGTTACTCGAGCTCACGTGTCGCATTCGCAATTTAAACTGCAGCTCTGATGCATTCCCTCTTGTTGGGGTTACTATGCAACCCGCGCGACATAATAGCAGCGCGACATTTTTCTTCGCTTTTTGCAAAAATCTAATTAAGCTAACCAAAGTGACACTAATGCTGGCTGGATTAACAAGCTACGAGTAGCTCCGAGTAGCATACTCGTAGTTGTGCATGCTCAGTATGGACAGAGTGTAATGACCTCAGCTGGCTGAGGAATACTAATGTGGGACAAGTGAGCTAACCTTGCGGTACACGATAATTGTTGATGTTTGTTTTGTCGTACTTGGTTGTGATGTTGCTACGTACTGCTGTTGCAGTTTGTTTTTGGTAATAAGCATGTATGGTCGTTTACTGTTGCAATGAAGGTTAAATAGCTTTTTCTTTCGCATTGCTTATGGTAGGTGTGTCAAGGTGTAGTAAACAGAATTCATTTATGCAGTTCTATGGTAATTGAAAAGTTGTGTCGCACTAATTGAGTGCTTGCAAATGTCAAATTCCCCGTCTTAACATGATTTGAGTTTTATGATTTTGATGGCTGGGGTTCGCTTTCATTGATTTGTAAATTTTACCGCTCGTATATCGGCTCTTAAATTGGTTGTATTTCAGTATTGCATCCTTGAACTTGATCTCAATATTGAATTGGATATGGAAACAAGAAAAATCCCATCATAAAAGCAGGCAGAGAAGGTCACAGCAAACCAATAAACATTTTTGAATAATAGTTATTCGCCGCACCTTGGTGAATATATCTAGCTGTTCGCATGGCTAAGTAAGGTTGAATTTCTGTGAAATTGCTTTAATCTTGTTGGAAAAACACAACGCTATCTATGTAAGCTTCCGTCAGCGGTGTAAGGATTGTTTTATTGTTAAATTTATGCATAACTAAGACCGAGAAGAATTATTTTTAGTGCATTCATAATGACTTTGAAAAGGGTAATAATGACGTTTGAATAATATTCTGTATCGTGGAAGACGCTAAAAAGTAAAGTCAATTCAGGACAAGCACGGTAACAAATTTGAGAAATACAGGACAAAGAAAGCAAAAAGAGCTTCGAATATGACATTTTTCTTTCCCGCTTTTATCACACTAACAATTCTAGAGGCAAAAGAACAAGTTCTCTAGTTTTTGCTATCCGTTTACATTACTCCAAGAATTCAAAGATGATTCCAACTATCAAAAATATTCTGCGTCAATTTCTAAGGCAACACATCACTGGTTGAACAACAGATATTGGTCCTCGGGCGTACGCACTGATCGGCGCTTGCCAATTTGGCCAATCCGGTAGCCGCTTGAAACATTCAAGGAATACGAAAGCTTTAAGGGTTTCGTCGACTTGGCGAGCGACTTGATTTGTTATTTAAAAAACATTTCATGAAATTTAACAGATAAACAGAAAGCAGCGGGAACATTTCCATAGCGAGACCTAAATGAGCGCCAAGGTGGCAGGTTGTTCATAATACACAGAATCATATGTCGAGTTTGCTGCTGAATTTATATGATGGTTAGCCTAGGCCTATAGAATCTAAAGCTATTAAGTTGCTGCACATAAAATGGCGGTTTTTGAGATGAAACTTCGTTACATTTTTGCCAACGAGATAATAATGCGTCGAAGCCTTTCCTATAAAATTTAGGACTCCTGGAACCAATGAAGTTGTTGAAGATGCTTTAAACAGCTGCTTTGCCTGTATATGTTTTGTCCGCCATAAGATGATAATCAGTTGGGGAAAGGTTCGGAAAATAAGGTGAGTATTTGTCAATTAGCGCAGATTGCAGTTGCAAGGTTTTAGGAAGGTACAAAGCACCAAACCTCTACCATAATTTTCTTTGAGTGAATACTTAACTTAAGGATGTGTTGTGATGCTTATTCCGCAGATCGGTGATTATCACAGAGGACCCAATTTTTAACACACTTAACAATTCTATGCAAAAATAGGTATCCCTTTCGTTTCTAACGACCAGTGAAGAGCAAACTCATAATTGGCGCGTTTTTTCCGATTATGTCAATTCGATTGGCTTTTCCACTCTACCGCTTGCTTTCAAATACTGAGTAACTGTTGAATAGTGACAGTTGTTCTGCAATATCCCTAACATCTTAACGTCCAATGGTTTCCTCGCCTTTCCTCTTCATTGCTTTAAGTCCCTTGAGGGTGACGAGGCTCATTTTCCAGACTTAGGATGTAAAACAAATTTTATGAAATTAGGTCCTAGTTGTTCGCCCATCAGCTTCGCATTCTCCAAATGCCATGGTGAACTCTAGGGCTGTGAATTTTGGGAAAGAATTCGAAAGCTGATGTCTTTCAAGAGACAGAATTTTAGAACCAGGCCTATAATCTGAGTGCTGAGTGTTGTAAATCCAGTCCTACCAAAGTTCACCAAGAAAAAGAAAAAAGTTGCAGTTGTGTATGCTAATCATGCATGCTTTTGAGTTGTAGGTAGTTCAAAGGTCCACTGAAAAAAGGTTTTATATACATAAATCGGGCCTATAGCTGAATACAAGCCAAGGAGTGAGCAATCGAGAAAAGACAACAGCAAGACTGGTCAGCAACTGGGCTTTCTAATTTTTTTTTTTTTCAAATAAAAACGTCGGCAAACAACTAAACAATGTGCTGCCACAAGCATCAGTACTAGGCCGCTTTTTCTTTGTTTTTGCTAACTTTCATAACGTATGGCTGAACTGAACAAGACGAGTAAGTTGGGTCAGTTACAAGCTGTCCATATTTATCGGAAGTGAATGACTGAGATCAATCAGAAAGGCGTCTTGGGGGGAAAGTTGGCAGCAGCATAGAGGTAGTAGGAAGTCCTGACAATCATAACCACTTTCATTAAAGCAGGCAATGCGGAATACAATTGTATCCAGGGCCTCGTCTGCCCGAATGGGTTAGATAAATGTGTTCCCTTGTTGCTTCGTCAAAATATACTCCCAATATGACCAATTCATAATATTTTCGACAACCAAGACGCTGACTTAATCAGAAGTCCAATATTCTCAAAATTTGGCTACTTCAAAGAATTGTGAAGGCTAAAGCTGTTAGAGTTGAGAGCTAAAGCGCAGCCGCAGTTGTATTCGAAACGATTCTATTAGGTCTACCCTTACAGCGTCTATACAAGATTTACTTCGCCTAAACGGCTTGATATTGCAACAGAATTAGAATTGAAGGCAGCTCCAGGTATTCTCTTAGATCTCGGGTCGAAGCAGGCTTTTAGTAAATCTGTAAAAGAAATTCTTGGGGATAGGGTGACGGTCCGCTGCCTTTAACCAAAAACTTCACTCTAGATTAGGAACTTGAACGAACTAACTACAGCAGTGGAAATTCAAGAAGCCATAAGAAAGAGGGTCAGCGATCAGATATTGGACCTGCAGGTTGTGATCACAGAAAAAAACCGAAGCTCGCTGAAGATAACGTTGGTCAACGTTAATGCTCTACCACCCAACGAGATGCTGAAACCCCTCGTATCAAAATTGGATGGGTTCAATGTCGAACATGAAGAAGGGCGGGGACGCACGATATTTTAGATGCAGGTAACCTATGACGGTCCAAACAGGACGTGGCCATCATCGCCGAACAATACACGAACAGGAAAGGGCCAAGCTGGATTGCGGACTCATTAGGTACTATCTGGATTCCAGACGCAAAGAAATTCCCCAGCAAAAGCCAAGGCACACAAAGAGGATTTGTTTGACTCACGATAATAACCACCTATCTCACGCTAAACGAAAGAACACTTGGAAGACTTCATGACTGAAACCGAAGGCGAGGTCCTGGTCGCCGGAATTTCAATGCCAGAGCCCAAGAGCGGGGGATGGCAACCACAGACCAATGAGGAAGGCAAATACACGAAATGGCTGAGAGACGCGGACTTACTGCAGTAATCGTAGGAAACTAACCCACGTTCAGGAGACCTACATACGAAGGGTCCACTCCGGACGTCATCTTCGCGAGGGAATCGACATCCACAAGAATAGAGAGCCGGAGATCCATCGAAAACCATACGGACAGCGACCATCAATACATAATCTTCGATCTACGATGGGACTAACGTGTTCTAAATTGGAATCCAACACGAGCTCCATGGAGCGCTAATAAACTCAGCGAAGTGCTTCTCACGTCTGTGATAGAAGAAGGAAAAGGTGCTGTACTCCAACAAATAAAAGCTGAAGCCACAACCCAACTCATACGGCTTGCATGTGATGCTTCGATGACCTCAAAGAGTAGCTCAAACATAAACAGAACCCCAGTGAACTGGTGGATGGAGAAGATAGCCGCCCTTCGGTGAAGATGCTTGCAGCTGAGACGCACAGTCACCAGGGGAAGGAGAAGACACGCTGAGCCTATGGATTTCTATCGAAATTCAGATCCGAGCTCAGGAGGTCCATCAATATGAGGAAAAAACAGAAGTTGGGCGACCTTTCCCGAGACCTTAATAGCGACCCCTGGGAACTAGGGTATAAGGTCGTCATGCAAAAACTCGGAGATCGAGCGACCAATCTTACCCTAAGTAAAGAAAAGATGGAGCGGTTAGTAGACACGTTTTTCCCAACTCATACTATCTGGCCCCTCGACAAGACTTTGGCTCAACGACAGGAAATTCCAGTTTTGAGCGAAGAAATGTTGAGTCTAGATGCGAAAACCCTACATAACCGAAAAACCCCCGGATCGGACGGAATAACGACGAAAGTGCTGAAAGCGATCGCATGTACAACAGCTGTTTCGAGGAAGGGATCTTTCTCAGGGAGTTAGAAGATGCAACGCTTTGTTCTGATCAGTGAAGGCAGAGGAGACGCGGATTCCCATCTGCGTAAAGACCACTTTGTATGCTGGACACTGCAGGGAAACTCTTGGAACAGATGCTGAAACCACAGCTCACAAATGCAGTACAAAGGTCAGGTGATCGGTCTATGAGACAATATGGTTTCTGAAAGGGCCATTCTTCGATCGGGGCTATCAGAGAAGTAGTAAAGGCTGCTGAAACTACCCAACAGGGAAACTACTATTCAAAGAAGGCAACTCTGGATGTGCGGAATGCCTTCAATTCAATTCAAGATCCCAGTTTACCTACTGCGGAGGCTGAAGAACTACCTCGAAGACCGGGACCTGATCTACGATGATACGGAAGGCCCTCGAAAAAAGGAAATTACCTACGGAGCAGCACAAAGTTCGATCCTGGGGCCTGACCTCTGGAATATCTCACACTATGGCATACTTCCCATGAAGATGGCTGAAGATGGCCTCCTGATAGGGTAAGAGTTGATTACGCCGCTGTGATTATGGCAAAAAACCCAGAGAACACTCAAATAAAGCTGAACCAGATTATGAGATTCATGGATGGATCAAAACTTTCTTAGCCTAGCTATAGAAAAAACCGAGATAGTCCTTCTGACCAAGAAGAGGAGCCCGACCATCGTTAACTTCCAAATCGGGTCCGAAGTTAAAGCAAGGAATTAGTGGAATACTTAGGACTGGTTATCAATACGAAACTCTCCTTCTGGCAACAGATAAAGTCTGTACCGGAACGAGCGTCGGAAATCGCAATGTCACTAAGCAAACAGATGGCAAACGTAGGGGGTCCTACGGCCACCAAACGGTGTCAATCGCGATTCTTCTATATGACTCGGCAGACGCACTCCGACAACAAAAGTACAGGAAGCAAATGCCAGCAGTGCAGAGACGCGGAACCCTACCAAACTGTGTGGGAACCAGCTGTCCTTGTAGTGGAAGGAGTGACCACTATTGATCTGCTAACGGCAGAAAAGAAGTACGTCTAGGAGGCCAAGGAGCTCACGAAACGGCAGTGATAAGGGCACTGGGACTCGGAAAGCAGAAGACGATGTACTGCGAAGCTGATCAAGGACGTAGCTAAATGAAATGGACGGAAACACGGCGAAGTAAGCTATTACGCCATCCAGTTTCTCACGGATATTTCAACGCCTTTCGTCACAAATTCGGTAAAGAAATTACTCCAGCCTGCCAGTACGAGGACTCGTCAGTCGACGAAGCAAAGAACACTTTTTTCGTTGGCAGGAGGTGGGAAGCTGAACGACGGGAGTTGGAAAGCAGCGTCGGCGTAGTCAGACCAAAAAACACGGCCGAAAATATGCTGACGAGCGATCAGACCTGGAGCCAAATTCGTTACTTCGTAGAAGTCACCTTTAACAGACTGATGAAAGCCTCATCTGCAAGATAACATGAACCCATGCAAGATATGAAAAACTCGGACCCCAAAGTGCAGAGAAAACGACACCTCTCTGAAGTAATACGAAAGCGGTTCCAGTGTGAACGGTGACAAGATGAAAGGGGTTAAGGTAGTTTTTAGTGCCTGAGTGTCGCACAGTATTTGAAGCAGAGCGGGTCTTATGGCAAATGGACATCAGACCTATGACTCGTGTACAGCGCATTTAACGATTTACATTTTTAAAGGCTTTCAGTGGGCAGCTTTCAGACTTGTGGAGTCTTACTGGTAGTGTGTCTAGTAATTTTTAATTCTGGCAGCATGGTTCTAGCATGACTTGTTTGAGGTAGGCCACCTTGTGGGATGGCCGTTTTGGCTGTAAACGTAGCAAATACAGAGGCGCTATAACCCTTAGATTGGCGGAAGTTTTAGATAGTCCTCGTGCTTCAGTAGTGGCGGAAGTTCATGCCTACACACCGATCTGAAAAAAGTCTCCTCAGGAAGAGCTAAAGGCCAGGGTAATGGTAAACGCACTATTTAATGCCGTGGGTTTAAGCTTCCATGGCCGGTTCCCTCGTTAAGCTACTGACTTGATTTGTATATAAAGAGTTAAAGATACAGGACATGAACGAATCGAAACAGGTCTCGTTTAACTCACCTCCAGAGAGAACACCCAACTTGTCATAAAACCTTACCTAGCCCAATCACAACTTATACACTTGAGCCCTTTTGTTAAAGAACATAATTTGAAAAAATCAGCAAGATGAAGAGATTGCAATGTCCTAGTGTTTTTTAAGCGCTGGCACCTCGTTTAGAAATGAATTTGCGAAAGCATAACCAAAACAGTTTCTTAGAGTCGGCCAAAGTCATGAGAAAAAGTCACAATGTCCCTCTCCCAAGACAAAGCCCTTACTTAACCGAACTACCACTTACGTTTCCTCACTTTCAACGTCAATATCTACAGCCCTACCTAACCTAGTTTCTCGATAATTCGATTCGAAAACTTTGCCAGCAACTCAAAGGGAAACAAAAACTATCTACAAAGCAAAATCGCAAGTCTTATCACTTGATTTGTTGATCCAAGCAACAACAATAGCATCAACAGAAACTACAACAAAGCAAACAACTCTTCAACAAAACACAAAAAAACAAAAAAAAAGTCTTTAAGAACAAGTCAATAATCAATCACAAGTCACAAAGGAACACTTGCCTCTGTTGATGTAATCATATTTGTGCAAACTTTCGGATAACCCCTTCTGACGAGGGGGCTTGGTATGCTCGTATACGGGTATCCGAAAGGAACGAGGAACCTTCCTACTACCCAGTAGATGTTCCGTGTGAAAATAATCGGATTACATACTCGTTTGACCTTCAGTGGAAAACAATGTCGCAACGATCGCGCATATGAATATACACAGCACTGTACGAGTATTTGCCCGGCCATGAACCTCTTCGGTGGAGGGTTCTGGATTCGGAATTCTGAGCGATAGAATTCGTATCTGGAGGTGTAGGGTTGGTAATGGTTAGACGGCTCATTACACAGCCGTTGTTTGAAATTTAATTTGATTAAAATGTATCTCAAGCAGCTGGTTTCAAGTTGTATCTACAAGTGATTCACTGTATAAATTCGGAGGGTGTTTGAGTGTAGTAGGTTCGAGACTACCATGTGTGATAATGACTGGGTAAATCGGTTGATTCACAGGTTTGTGGTTTCTACTATTTCCTTGAAGTGCTGTGCTAATGAACTGTAGAGTTGGAAATGTGAATTTTTCTTTCTCACACCGGAACTACCACCAGTTCAGGGCCTTAACGCCTTGTTTCCTTTTACACCACTGTCGCTTAGGACGTCACCGGGGTCTTATTTGGGACCAGTTTGACCAGAATGGAGAGGTGTTGTGTCATATGATATAATTTGCAAATTTAGGAGTCAGGAGTTAGATCCCCTATTTACAAGAACCATCCATCGAACCTTATATCGTCTCCACTGAAACCAAATCGATTATAGCCCAGACAGACAGACCTAAACAAACCGCAACCAGATTATGACAACACGAAGTACTCCAGCCACGAATACTGTCAAGCTGGGAGAACTAGTGGTAGTATTGCCAGCCTGTCTGGTTTTAACTGACACTCCTGGATAGAATACTGCTGCGGTGTTACAGTCTCCCAAAAAATTTGGAGGCTTAGGGAGCAAATGCAATTGACGGATTTTCGGCTTCTTGACAACGACATTGACTGAGGGTAGGTACAACAAATACGTTCACCAACCAGACGACGTCAAATATGGTTGGTATTCTCTCAACCAAGGCCAAGAATTGTAGACATTTTAGGTGGAAGTTGGGATACTCACAAGTCTTAAGTCCGTAGACAGAATTTTCGAGTGTATACGAGTACCATTACGAGGGAGAGTCGGGTTCTTCAAGCTGAAGACAGACACTGACTCTGATATCTAATCAAGGGCAAGTGTTTGGAGCTTAAATATACGAGTAGATGCTGCCTTTAAAAGTGACAAAAAAGGATTTTCATGGGACCATGATTGGGAGAAACGAAAAGGAGCTGAATTATAACATTCACTTTCAATACTCATCAAAGTATCAGGCTCTTCAGATAACATTGAGAGACTACGGTTCCTTCTTTGCACAAGACAAGGATGGGATAGGGATGCATGATATTTCCATGATAAGCGACTGCAAAAACGGCGGTCAATATGTCTGCGGTTCGCTGTGGTAGATGGTGATATCAAAAAACTTCACCAAATTTCTGCAGTTCTATGAGATACATGATAAGCAAAAAAGTCCTTCAAAGCATTGATCTTTAAGCTGGCAAGCGAAGAATTTGACTTTTAAAGCAGACAAAGCACTGCTGCCTTAGATGAAGAGTGTCGTGAAATTAGTTCCAGATCACGATTCTAAAAGCCTGCTGGCGGACTATCCATCGACTAGGAGCAATAGAGATGAAATTTATTGAATTATGGAGCACTTTCCTCTATCTTCTGCAGATGGAGCTAGCACTTTACTGGCTAAGTTAAGGGACTGTTCGAAGGCTTTAGGCGGAGAGAGAGTTTATTAAACGCCTCGTGTCAGGTATGAATGTGCGGCCAGGATTACAGAGTCCGATTACAGAGCCATATACACATATCAATTATAAGTTCAGTGCAAAAAAATCACCAGTTCGGTATAGGAAGCGCTTTGAAATGGAGCTAGAGTTGAGAAAATACCAGGGCGGCTTTCCATCCTGCAGATGCGCATTTGACTAACCATCCGCTTAAAGACCGATAGGCTGTCGGGGGGTAAGACTTCCCTGTATGCATTTGTTTGGTAGATATGAATGTTGAAAATATGCGACATGTTGCCCAACAGTAGGCCCTATAATCCCAGCAATTAAGAGAAATTGATAATTTTTCATTGAATAAATTATAAGTCTATTTAGTCATCTGGGCATCATAAATGATTCTGGGTCGCAAAAGATTTCAGAGCTCGATTTTCAGGCGATAGAAAGTGCGTTCTCCCACAAAAATGAAATTCATTGTTGGAGGCCTTGGCAATAATGAAAAAATGGACAGACAGCAGCCTACAAAGAAGAATTACGCATATTCGCATGCTGACAGAGTTGTCTCGAGAAAGCATCCAAGATCATTGAATGAACTCCTACAATACGCCCAGAAACAAGGTAACTAGATTGGTACATAGATGAGCCTGTCCCCGTTCTTAGAAAACTTAACAAGCTTAAGATTCTCTGACACAGCTAACTACTTGGCTCTTGAGGAACTAATCTGGAACCTAGCAAAAAGGAAAAAAGCTATAGTAGCACTCTACTTTTGCAAGAAAGCCATTCGACATTATTACTCTGCATAAGTCACTGGCTAAACGTCTCGGTCATAAGGCCAGAACGTCTATCTGGAAAAACCCAAGTTCACGGGATGTCCTTGCATCCATGGGAGATGCGCCTTGCCATCGCTTGCATGTATTATGAATACCAAATCGGAACTGTGTTGGAGGCACAAGTCCTCACCGATCTAAAACCTCTTGTTGAGCACTGCACTTCTACACCAACTGGAAGACGCTTTCTGCGATTTTAGGTTTAAACCACAGCCACCATGACGTTCCCACAAGGGGGCCTACTTCTATAAATGAAGTCCGGATCAATAGATCCGATGGAAGGAGCGTTGATAATTTTTACGGGGGTCCGGTCATAATGTCAATTCTAACATACGCGGTAGTAGTCTGAGTGCCTGAATTGTTCTAAGGTCAGCATGTGAATTAGTAAATCACTTCGGACTACGTCCTCAGCAGCATTGGTTATTCTGTTACACCTGAAATCTTTCACAGTGCATCGGCAATGCCGTTCCGTATACACATAGGATCCTTCCAAGAAACACAAACTACACCATACCCGGATCGCAGTTGAACATAAACTTCAAAGTCACCATTCCTTAGAGATCATTCAATGAGGGAGATGCGTTCTTGAAGGGCAAGTCAATCTATTTTTACATCGACAGATCATAGACCAACAGCGAAGTAGGTGGAGGTATTTTCTCTGAAAGCCTAGATCTATGTCTCTTCTTCCGTCTTCCCAGTCACAGTAGCGTGTATTTCGGTGACAAAAGGGGTGTAATCTTGCATTTAGTGAAATCCTCAGATCAGTCTCTATTTCATTTCTTAGAGATATGACAGAGCAGTTCAATATTCATGGAAACATTTCAGGGAATTCTTAGGCTGGCGAGCTCAGCAAATCTGGAACTACACCACCTATCACCCCAAAAGTGTATTTTTTGTATGTTGGTCGCTACATGCAAGCTCATTCTGTAATTAGGTGTCATCGGAAGAGCAAAAATATGGTTCAACATGTCAGATTTGGCCCAAACCGCAACGGTCTAAGTGCTCATAAGCAAGCAACAGCGGTTGACATATGTTCAAACGACTTCTGAAGAAGCTGCATAGATCAGGAAGAGTAGGAGACTATCCTTCTCCTGACCTCTCCTAGAAGAGAAAACTTCATATCTTACCTGTCAAATTGATTTAAAATTTAAAGGCGTTAGACTATCCGAAGCTCCAAGTGGTTCAACAAGTCGGGAGAAGATTTCGCATATATTCACGTGTACTACACTGTAATTGGACTGAGAGAACTACCAACTGACCAGCAATTACATACTCGCGCCAAAACTATAGAGACATCGTTCTCACAGGAGGAAATCCTCGCCTTGTTTCAGCAAGAGTCTAACCTTGCAGAACTTTCTACTAATCCTTGTGGATATAGCAGGATCATTAAGACCAATTCAAGAACAAAACAATAAGTTGGAGATAGCTAACTTAAGTGGTAGAAAGTTTTATTTTTTTTTAATGTTCGTGCACAGCGCGGGCGAAGGAAATTTAGGGAGGAAGAAAAGACAGGTACCGATGTACATTGTTTTTAAATGTTTGCAAGTTATAACGACCAGGAAACACAGAGGTCGGCAGGGCATTCCATAAGCGAGTTGTACGGCTTAGGAAAGAATCACGATATTTAAGAGTACGTCCGAAAATGAGCTTGAGGGTATACTGATGAGCATTCATAGCGAGACGGGTGTTACGGTTGAAAGTTTGAATGGGCGGAATGCTACTGGCGATTTCAATGGAGCACTGGTGATGGAAATAGCGATAAAACATAGTGAGACAGGAGACATTACGTTGGTGTTCGAGGGTGTCAATTGATTGACGGATATTAGAATCACCAATGAGTTTTATCGCACGGCTTTGAATCCTATCTAGGAGGTGCAGGGATGTTTTAGGCGCACCCGACCAGATGTGGGCATTGTAGCCCAATTTCGGAGTAAATCCCTTATATATTGAGGACAGATCAGAGGGGGTAAAGTATTTCTTAAATCGCTTGAGGAAACCTAGACATTTCGCAGCATTTTTGGCGACATCGAATATGTGTTCATTCCAACTTAAGTTGTCACTGACACACATACCGAGAATGGAAAGCTTATCGGTTTCGACGATGCAAGTGCCATTCATGGATTTAAGCCTCGTGTTTGAATATCGCTTTAACAACAACAGACAGAGTTGTATTTTGGAAGCATTAAATTACACCCTGTTGATAGTTCTCCAATTGGTTATGCTGTTAATACCGGAATTCAGTGAGCTTAACATACACTGCCATTCCCGTTCTACAGCCGAAGAGCAGGGACTTGAGTCCAGGAACGAATATAAAAAGCAGAGAGTACTGTCGTCAGCAAATGAATATATTGGATTAGAAGTGCCACACAAGAGATTGTTGATGAAAATTATAAAGAGTGTCGGAGATAGAACGGAGCCCTGGGGCACACCAGCATTTATTTTGTGAATATCAGACTTGACACCATCCAAGACAACTTGAATTGAACGTTCCGAAAGGTAATTTCTAATCCATTGAAGGAGAGAGACATCGATCCCAAAAGCACGCATTTTCGACAAAAGAGCCTGATGCCAAACTCTGTCAAACCCTTTAGAAATATCAAGGGCAACTATCTTGCTTTCGCCAGAATGATGTACGCTTTGGTTGCACTTTTCGGTGAGACATGCCATCAAATCACCAGTGGACCTGTTGCTACGAAAACCATACTGCCGGTCATTGAGAAGTTTTCGTGTTTCGAGATATTTCATGAGCTGACGGTTTATCAGCGTTTCCATGACCTTGGAGAGAAGGGACGTAAGTGCAATGGGTCTGTAGGAGGAGGGAGAAGAAGATTCGCCTTTTTTAGGGACTGGCTGGACAAATGCTGTTTTCCATCTGCTCGGAAAGAGTCCTAAAGAGTAGGACTGATGAAAAAGCTTACGCAGTGGTTTTGCCAGCGTAGAAGAACACCTTTTCAGAAGATGGGGAGATATACCATCTGGACCAGCGGATTTATGCATGTTGAGATCTTTGAGTACTCTTGCTACTACACGAGTGCGAAAGTGGATTCGTCCCATTGTAGATTCGACGCACTCAAGTGTAGGCGGGGACAAAGCACAGTCTGGGAGTGTTGAGCTAGCCGCAAAGTGTGCAGCAAGCAGATTGGCCTTGTCCAAAAAGCTGACAGCTGGAATGTCATTGTAAATGAGCGTTGGGATGGAGGATGAGGCAGAATTTCTAATGTTTTTGACGAATGACCAAAAATTTTTACTGCCTTTCGGACATTGCAATATTTTTTGCCTCAGGTTTTGGTCGTATTGGATTTTCACACGCTTGAGAAAGACGTTGCAGTCATTTCTGGCTCTGTCGTGTTGGTCTTGTAGGAGCGAAAAAACACTTTCCTAACCCTGACAGCCTCTTTACAGCTCGAGGCGTACCACGCCTTTTCTTTTGGCTTGATACTCTTCATCCGATGAGGATGAAGATGAGGATCTCATTCCAAGGAGAATATTGTCAGTGATCATATCACCAGCGGCATCCACGTCATTATCGAGGAAACATAACGACCAGTTAAAATTCCTAAAGAAGTTGTTAAGTCCGCTCCAATTGGCTTTCTCGTATTGCCATACGGTTCTTTTAGGAATCTTTTCTCTAACTCTGTGGTGGGTGTACGAGAATTTAGCTGATATGACACAATGGTCCGACGAGCCTAGAGGGGAGAGCACATCAACGCAGTACTTGTCAGGGTGAGAAGTTAAAAACAAGTCCAGGGTGTTGACGGTATGACTATCAACGTCTGGTATACGTGTGGGCTCATTTACAAGCTGGGTTAAGTTATTGTCCTTAAATGCTTGACAATTGAAGAGTGTATACAATTCGCGTTTTTGCACCAACGTTACTTGTTTCGCTATCGCTGTAATCTTAATCCCCTTGTACCAAAAAATCGACGTAGTGCTCCCATGTATGCTGTTGAGCTTAAGTCGCTAACTGGCTCAAGATGAAGTGCTTTAGAATTTTGGCAAACAAAAATGGCTACATACGCCTTAGTTGGAATGCTACCTCTTCGTTTGAAATAAACTAAAATCGCACCGCCAAAATCTGTTCCAACAGCTTCAAATGGGCGAAATGGATGAACACGATCATGAGGTAGATCGCTCATGATGGGGTGAATTGTCTTCGGGTTACTCCTAAAACATAGAATACATTATTTTACAACCTTTTTTGGGAAAATTGTTCCATGCACTGGCCGAACGTGTTGTAGAACGATAGCTAATAAGCCTAGTGCTCCTAAGTGAAGGTGCTTCTCATGGTTGTGCATTATAAGAGCTCAGGTGAAAAAATGATCCTTCGGTAATAAAATTGGATGCTTGAAGTCGTATGAAAAATTTACATTTCTCAATCGTCCGTCATCATCAAGAAATGGACTTAACGAGCGCACATGTGATCTGGCGTTTATTTGCAGGTTTTTCCTTAACATTTCAATCTCCTTGCTGAATGTTTTGCCCTGAATCAACTAGATCATGGTCATTTTCGCACCTTCAATTTCGACAGTATTCAATTCATTGATTAGTTTTACAGTTAAGTGTTTATCGGTTCGCAAATTATGTAGATATGAATCTCAGTACAAAAGCCATAGTTCTAACTAGCCTTTGAAAATTGTTTCGAAACTTGATCGTTTCGAACCAAAAGCAACATGACATTCTCGTTCTTACGTTTGCGTTCTAGGATTTCATCCGAAATGTGTAAGTCTGATGGTTTAAGAGTTGCCCATTCGCTACTCGGTAGTTGCAAAAATGAAGGCCCATAAAGTTGCTCCTCTAGATAATATGTCTACAGGGTTGCTTTTGCCGTCAACGTGAAACCACTGTTTAGAATCAGATAGTCGTAGACTAACGGCAACACGATTAGCTATGAAAGTTAACCATTGAAGGGGTTTTTGATGATATCCAACCTTTGACTTAGAGCAAAGTAGGCGCGTAAAAACACGACAAATATCCGAAACTAATCGGACATAGACACAGGCACCATAAGCCTTTATCATTATCCCCTCAAGAAGTGGTAATTCTGCTCGTAAAGAGTACCATGAATACTGAAAATTTTGTGACAAGGCTTCATCCCAATGCAGCTTAATCTTCCACAGAATTTGCATAAATGGTTTGGTACTGACGATTACCGGATTCGCCAGTCCTAGTGGATCAAACAACCTTGATATGCTCTCTGCAACTGCTCTCTTTATAATTTTGTTAGTGTCACTCATTTTAATGTTTATTTGAAAGGTGTCGCTGATAGGCCCCCAAATCAAGCCCAGTGTCTTCACAGCGTTGTTGTTATTTAAGTAGTAGGCTCAGGTTTGATATTTCACTAAAGTTGCAAAGCTCTACGAGTGTTCATCAGCTGAAAAATACCACACTTGGGCCTACTACGTGCATTGTTGTGTTTGGTGTCGCGCCTCACGAAGGTTAAAAGACAACACACCCAACTAATGTGCATTTTTTTTTACATTTTTTTCTTCTCTTTTTATTAGATTTCGGTTTTGCCAGATCGATTGATTAACTTTTCTTTATCGATCCTAATAAAATACGATTGAAGGTATAAATCCCGTTTTTTTATTTGGGGAAGAATCTCCAGTCTGGCCTTCCGACGAATTCGAACAAACCTCTGCTCTTTCGCCTATTCAGCGTTTACAGCATATGCGCGGTAGACGGAAAAGCAAAGTGACAACTACGACTAGCTCAGTCAGTAGAAGTTTCTTCTGACGAATCCGAACGCGACAACAACGAGCACGACGCAACTCGTGTTAGAAGTTCTTGTTTAATTTGCTGAGCTTGTTTTATGGTATTAGCTCCAGTGATGATGTCGTCGACGTAGAAGTCCGATTTGGAAACTGCAGCTCCCAGAGGGTGGCTCAAAGATTCATCTTCAGCCTGTTGATGCAGGATACGAGTAGCAAGAAAAGATGCTGGACTTTCAATTTAAACACCTCGATGTCTTCTTCGGGGGATTCTCTCCAAATAATATATTGGAATCTTGTATTTTCATCAGTCTTATTTGGTGTTGCATTTTAGTAATGTCCGCTGTGAATACATATTTATAATAGCGAAATTTGATTGCAATACAAAATCGGTCCGACATACATGATGTCATTGAGAGGTTTGTCTATACCGGCTTTGACGGATGCGGCGAATACGAGACGAAGTTTCGTTGTAGAACTCTCGGAAACTTTACAATCCCTTCCAATGTGGTCGTCGGGGAGGCAATTGCAACAGAGCGTAATTTCTTGGACAAATGACTGCTTTCAATGGCAGGTAGGTCAAGAAACTATAGCATTTGTTGATATAGTGGCCCGCACATGACTAATACGAGCATTGGACTACTGAATGTAAGGAATTTGTACTCGCCTGAGCGCGTGTGTTGTTTGTACAGTCCATGATCTGACATCGCTTATCAATGAATTTCATACGAGTAAAGTCCTTAAAAGTAGGTAATTGGTTAACTGGTCCTCTTGCCATTTGGTACGTGTGGTAGAATCAATATAAGATCATCCCAAGCTTCAATTGCTATCGATGCAATTGGCTAGTTCACATAGAGCTGACGCAGATGGCTTTTGAATTGGCGTGACATCAAAAAAGTTCCTAATGTGCTCCGAACAATATGAGTCTTTTGTTCTCGTAGCGACTAATTAGAATTTTTAATGCATCATCATAGCTTTTGTCGTTAACCTCCAACGACTCTATTGCACGTGCAGCGCTTCCAGATATAGATGACTTCAGGTACTGAAATTTAGCGATATTGGATAAGTTGAGCTTTGAGCTCTCCACGGAGTTTAAACATCATGGTGTGGATATCTTTAAAATAGTTTCTGCCCTCCAGATTATGATTAAGCCTGTACGCCTTCCAGATTCAATTCAATGTCAAAGAGGAGCTAATTCCATCCTCTTGAGTCCGTATGGCAATACAAGAAATCCAATTGGAGTGGACTTAACAGCTTCTTTAGGGATTTTAACCGGTCGTTATGTTTCCTCGATAACGATATGATAATATAGCCTTGATAGCCTTTATCCCTCATCGGATGAAGAGTATCAAACCAAAAGAAAAGGCATGGTACGACTCGAGCTGTAAAGAGGCTGTCAAGGTTAGAGAAATGTTTTTTCGTCGGTCCTTCAAAACCAGCCCAACTGAGGAAAATCGAAAAAAGTTCAAACGAGCCAGAAATGACTGACGTAAGCGTGTAAAATACGACCAAAAACTGAGGCAAAAAATACTACAATGTCCCAAAGGCAGTAAAAATTTTTGGTCATTCGTCAAAAACATTAGAAATTCTGCCTCATCCTCCATCCCAACGCTCATTTACAATGACATTCCAGCTGTCAGCTTTTTGGACAAGGCCAATCTGCTTGCTGCACACTTTGCTGCAAGCTCAACACTCCCAGACTGTGTTTTGTCCCCGCCTACACTTGAGTGCGTCGAATCTACAATGGGACGAATCCACTTTCGCACTCGTGTAGTAGCAAGAGTACTCAAAGATCTCAACATGCATAAATCCGCTGGTCCAGATGGTATATCTCCCCATCTTCTGAAAAGGTGTTCTTCTACGCTGGCAAAACCACTGCGTAAGCTTTTTCATCAGTCCTACTCTTTAGGACTCTTTCCGAGCAGATGGAAAACAGCATTTGTCCAGCCAGTCCCTAAAAAAGGCGAATCTTCTTCTCTATCCTCCTACAGACCCATTGCACTTACGTCCCTTCTTTCCAAGGTCATGAAAACGCTGATAAATCGTCAGCTCATGAAATATCTCGAAACACGAAAACTTCTCAATAACCGGCAATCTGGTTTTCGTAGCAACAGCTCCACTGGTGATTTGATGGCATGTCTCACCGAAAAGTGAAACCAAAGCGTACATCAATCTGGCGAAAGCAAGATAATTGCACTTGATATTTCTAAGGCATTTGACAGAGGTTGGCATCAGGCTTTTTTGTCGAAAGTGCGTGCTTTTGGGATCGATGACTCTCTCCTTCAATGGATTAGAAATTACCTTTCGGAACGTTCAATTCAAGTTGTCTTGGATGGTGTCAAGTCTGATATTCACAAAATAAATGCTGGTGTGCCCCAGGGCTCCGTTCTGTCTCCGACACTCTTTTTAATCTTCATTAACGATCTCTTGTCTGCTACTTCTAATCCAATATATTCCTTTGCTATCGACAGTACTCTCTGCTTTTCATATTCGTTCCCGGACTCTCGCGCCTGTTTTTCGGCAGTAGAACGGGAACGGCAGCGTATGTTAAGCTCATTAAATTCCGATATTAACAGCATAACCAATTGGAGAACTATCAACAGGGTGGGATTTAATGCTTCCAAAATACAATTCTGTCTGTTGTTGTTAAAGCGATATTCAAACACGAGGCCTAAATCCATGAATGGCACTTGCATCGTCGAAACTTACTTGGAATGAACACATATTCGATGTCGCCAAAAATGCTGCGAAATGTCTAGGTTTCCTCAAACGATGTAAGAAATATTTTACCCTCTCTAATCTGGCCGCAATATATAAGGCATTCATCCGCCCAAAATTGGAGTACAATGCCCGCATTTGGTCAGGTGCTCCTAAAACATCCCTGCACCTCCTAGATAGGATTCAAAACCGTGCGATAAAACTCATTGGTGATTCTAATATCCGTCAATCAATTGACACCCTCGAACACCGACGTAATGTCTCCTGTCTCACTATGTTTTATCGCTATTTCCATCACCAGTGCTCCATTGAAATCGCCAGTAGCATTCCGCCCATTCAAACTTTCAACCGTAACACCCGTCTCGCTATGAATGCTCATCAGTATACCCTCAAGCTCATTTTCGGACGTACTCTTAAATATCGTGATTCTTTCCTAAGCCGTACAACTCGCTTATGGAATGCCCTGCCGACCTCTGTGTTTCCTGGTCGTTATAACTTGCAAACATTTAAAAACAATGCACATCGGTACCTGTCTTTTCTTCCTCCCTAAATTTCCTTCGTCCGCGCTGTGTACGAACATTTTAAGGGTACAAAACCCCGTGAGCGCGCGCCGATTATAAAAAAAAAAAAACAAAAAAAAAAAACAGTAATATCAGGGTCATCGTTATGGCGATGACTATCTCCACATATTGGGGGTATTTGGGAAGCTCCTGTTAAGGCGGCAAAATACTACATGAAGAGTCTACTGTATTTAGCAGCCCTGACTTTCTCAACTCCTGCCCTATTTCTCCTTCATCCGAACATCCATTCGATATAATGACGAGAATGTCCCACCACTGAAGTGGAAGTTTGGTCGCATTATTCAACTTCACCCAGGACATGATGGCATTGCTCGAGTAGCAGATATATTCAAACAGTAACAACAAAAATATCAAGGGCGCTAACTAAGCTGTGTTTTCTACCGATGGTCGAAGAGAACAATGTCCTTCAAGGTGGGGTTTATGTCCGTACAGAATAACATACAATACATGGAAACATTGTAACCTCTTTTTTGACTATCCAGTTTTTTTTTGCTTCTTGTCACTTGCTCCTTCTGTTTCTGTCTAATAAATGCTGATGTAACATATCCATGCACTCATATTTCAAACTGCAAATCACAATACTTGTTCAATTAAAAAGCATCCATAGGCACCTTCGCCCCGCTTTGCCTGATTTATGCCAGATCTTTGAATAGTTTTACAAATATATCCACCTAATACTCCAATAAACTCGTCAATCCGTCCCAATTAACTCGTGTTGTGTTGCCAATTGAAAAGAACATGCATTCTATCGGCAGCGCACAAAACCAACACCAGATACAACCAAGACGTCTTAGACATCCAAGACATTCGAAGCATCCAAATAAATGCATTTAAATTGCCTTTTTCAATTTAAATTGATTGCCTATTCAATAGAGTAAATTGCTATCTTGCAACAGATATAATAGATACAACAAATCTATCTTATACCGTGCAACGATCTTTTTTTTTTTTTGTTTTTTTCAGCGAAACCAAATTGTGTAATGCCGAGTCGTTTGCTTGCCTTTGGCAAGCGATTTTGTCAACAAACAACACTTAAAGTTTAGTTACACTGAAAAGAAGGTGTCAACTGACAGATACTACGTGTATCTTTGAAATAAATCAATTGCAAGACGTTTACTTAGTTGTTTTGCTTTGAAATTTGTAAAATTAGTTTTTTGATGAAACGTGTATCTGTCAGATGTGAAATGATTAATTACAAATTGCGACTATGCTGTGCCGCTTCCACACAACTCTAGCAACAGGTTTGAATTATCAGCAATCCATGCGTCCATAGTGCATCCATGCTACACCTGGTACCGGGCAGGTTGGACCTATCTAGGCCCCTTTTCTATTGGAATTTGAATTCGATTTCGATTTCGCTAATTGGCGCTGTAATACTGTTACACTGCGATACCCGGTTCAGTGCTACTACAGATACGTGCGCGGTCTTAGTTTCCATAACTGAATTACAAAAAACTAGTGAATGCCTCGATTTATAGCTGCCGCCGCCGTTGACTACTCAACACTCTACACTCAACGCTGAATACTGAATACTGAATACTGAATCAGCTGAACAATTGAACAGTCATAGATACGAGTACGAGTACAAGTACCCATATGACTGTGAACACTGTCAGTTAGTGTTACTGGATTTGGTATCTGGATAAAACGATACGTTTTACATCTCTCTGCCGTACATGGTGTGGCATGGGGCACGTGAGGCGAGATATACTCGCATTCGCTATTCACATAAGGAAGTGCACTGTTGCATTAGGAAAGTTAATTTGCGATTAATTGCAAAAGCAGAAAAAAAAAATTCGAAAAACAGTTGAGCTCTCTGTAAGTTGTAAGTTGAGAGAGTTATGTGACGATGTAATGTGACACTGATGATGATTTGACAAATTGTACTGAAAGTTTAGTTGGATTCCCAGTCACATAGATAGAAAATGGAATTTCGACTTGCCCCAGGGTTGGGTGAAGGAAATTTTCCAGTGAAAATTGCTGTCGGACAGATGAAAAACGAGATGGGGGTACCTACTTACATACAATTTGCGGCAATTAAATGGAAATTCTCACAATTAGTGACGAATAACACGAAGTAATGGATCTTGCTTACGAATTGAGGTTTCTTAATTAGGCGGTTGAATTGTCCCGGGAACCTTGTCGGAAGAAATTACTAGCGTGTGAGATATGAGACTAAAAATAGAGAAGAAATCCGTAAGCGATTCTTGAGGGAAGAGTTTCAGGAAAGTGGTCTTTATAGACTTGAGAGCACACATCAAAGGCTTGATATTTCTAATGACAAGAGGCATGTTCCGGGCCAATATCTGTGCTTATAAATTGCCCTATCTCTCAGACAAAACTGTGCCAGTCTGTGATCGATATTCTACTACAAGAACTTCACATACTTCCGTACTGCAATTGACTGAACCTAGGACGGTGCTTGTCTAGTTGTTTAGCCATTTCGGTGATTTTTGTGTTCCAACTACGACAATGTGGGCTATCCTTTCAGCTTTGTTTCTTTTCTGCGCTACGTACAGATGGAAGGTAGGGACATGTACATTGTACATATCTTCAGATCTCTAGCCAAACAAGGATTTTTTCTTGTCAAACTCAGACAAACTCAGACAAACTCAGACAAAGAACGAGTCCATTGTACGAGTACTCCTTGTGTGTTCCTTTTACTGAAGTGTCTCAGTATTTCGAAGAAAGAGGAACAATCGCTTCAGTGATTTCAGCGCCGATTTCCTGCAACCTAGACCGGACACTCACAGACGAAGTGTTCCGTGGTGTCCTCATTACTTTCACTGCAAGCATCGCATGACGTTGTATCACTTATGCCCAGCAAACAATTAAGTGTTTAGCAAAAGCATAGTGAGGAACAGCAACCGTCAATGTAAGCCCTAACCGAAGGCGCTGGCAGTCCTAACGCCGATTCGGGTCCTGAAAAAAATGTTAACTGCCCCTTGCCTAGCAAGTTTATCGGCGACTTCATTTCTCGTGATTCCATTATGACCTGGGACCCAAATAAGACCTGTATTCAACCTTCCGACTGCGTTCAGTGAAGTCTTGTACTCTCGTACTATATTGTAAGTCGTGAGAGAGTTCACCAAGGCTTTAAGTTAACCCTACAGATGCATATTCTTCCCTCCTATAGACGGATTGAAGTTTTCCGAAGGAAGAGTGTAATCTAACGTTGCTCTCCTCCAGAAAGGAAACAGCGCCGCATCCTGTTTGGTTTTGAAACCATCCATGAAGACCCAACCCGACATTGGAGAAACGGATGGAGATGCCTTTAAGCACTAGAGCAGTAAGCTTCCTCCTTTTCGTAAAGAGAACAACCTCAATTTTGAGAATATTGACTGAAAGCCCATTTCTCGTACAACAATCGTCTAGTGCTGCCTGTGCTTTAGAGGCAGCATGATCAAACAGATCCTACAGCTACACCATCTGCATATACCTAAGCATAGACGCCAAATCTATTGAAACCGTTGAGCAATATGCACCATGGCATCCGCATCCTATTCACCAGCGTTGCTTTAATCCACGAAATTAGTGATTCATCTACGCCGTGTGGTCTGCCGTCAAAAGTTGTGTCGTCGAAAGCATCCTTAATGTTGACGAAAATGCTGAGGACATATTCCTTTCTGACGAATGCGGCCTCAATTCTCTCCACGAGATGCTGAAGCGGAGTCTTGCACAAACTTTCGGAAAGCAGTTTTGCGCACATGTCGAGCTCCATTCTCTCTTGAAGGCCTGACTTCAACATGAAGGAGGTCAGACGTTTTACGGCCAAAAGGTTAATTTTAGTGTTCCCTGGGTTTCGGAATATATTCCAGAGCCAGGGAAGCAATGAGAATCTTCAGAGTTACCAGCAGCAGTTTTTGGCACATGGAGCTCGACCATTCGCTCTTTAACATGCAGGAAGTCAGACTGAATTTCTCACTCTCGGGCTACTCTCACTGTTCGCCAGGCTTTCAATATGTAACCCGGTGTCAGGCTAGCAGTGCAGATGCCAGCAGCTCCTAAATAACTTTTGTAGCGTATCTGGATATATACCATCGGTGGCTGACGACTTGGTGCCATCAAAGGAAACAGCAGCAGGTTTGATGGTCCCCTTCGTCGCCACATCCGATGGCAGCCTCTGATATTCGTTTTAGTTCGATCGGTAAAGATCGCAGTCTTCCTCCAAATTGCTCTTAAGCGACGTGTTTAGAAGCTTTCTGGTTTTCGTGCGCAGTCGCTGCTAATCTGTGTTCCACCTTGGAATGGGCGATCTGCATGCCAGCTCAGAGCACTTGATGATCGCCCAGCTTCCTCCAGTTTTGTTCTCCATTTAGGAGGAGCATTAACAGACTCGTTTATCTCTTCCTTAAAGCGTGACTAGCTTGTTTTACGCGGATTTCACCTGTTCTACAAGGTCGAAACTTCGCATCCGACTCTGAGTTCGATGCAACTATGTTGTCTGGGAGAATGAGAGCCAACGTTGTTGACAACTAGGTCAGACAATAATATGAAATCCAGGAGATGATTGTCTCCACGAAATTTCCTACTGCCCCAAAAAGTATTCTGAGCATTAGCATTGGAGTTAGGCTACTGCCTTAAGTGGTGGCGGTAGAATATTTGTGTAAGCGGCCGCAACGACGAACTTGCGCTATTCTCCTTTCGTTTCGAGGCTAAAGTCTATAGCTCCCAATATAGTGATGTGAAACCGCTTAAACATCCTAAGCCACAGATGCGTTGAACCACACCCTTGCTATCTGCATGGATATAAATGCCAAGGATAAGAAGGATCTTTAAGAGCCAGTGGCAATCTGGCAATGATTATGCCAAGCCTAACTGTGGCAATATAACTGAATGCTCGAACGTTTGCACATAACAATAGGCACAATGCGGCCGTTTCAGAAAACGAAACCTATCAAAAGGACTTAACGGTTCAACATTCAACATGTGACCCTCTGATCATTTGAGGATTTCCAGAATCGAGCAGGATTGGTGGTGGAAGGGTTCCAATGACCCAGCGCTTCATTTAAGAAGATCACGAAACTCTCTAGGTTATGAGTTGAGCTGTCACTTTCCTCTTAACAATCCCAGGAAGAGACAACGAGGCACGGACCCTTAACAGACCAAAAGGTGTTGAACAACGAAGAGATACCTTAAAAAGCTTCAATCTAAAGATCAGTGTTGTCCAAAAAGTACGTTTTGATGCCCCGCCTCTATTTGAATACGGACTAAGACGTATACGTCCACGTCTTTTGAAAAAGACTTGGAAGACTTCATCATCGACAATAGATGCAGGCGCTCGATAAGAGATAAATGTTATCGTCACGCCTCAGATTATTTTCTTGTTGGAACTTAGGGTGTAGTAAACTTGAGCAAGAAATCTTGAGCTCCCGACCGAACGTCTTATGCAATCTGCATCAAGGTTAAATCCGGTAACAAAAACCTAATATGCGCCCATGCTTCTACGGAAGACAAGGACGATGCCACCAAAGAATGTTTCTACGAGCTCCTCAACAAGATTTATGAGCAATGTCCGAAATATGACGTTAAAATCGCCTAGTACGAGTGTTAACATCGTAGCAGGACATCTTTGGTAGGACATAGCATAGCCTAAACGACACCACGTCTGGCAACGAACTTAAGGCTTATTGATTTTGCGGCGGGACGAAATATCACTATAGCAAGCACACGGTTTCCTCATCCAGCATCAAGTACTGAAAACCGGCGGGAACGTTGCCAACGTGCTGTCAGAGAGCCCGCAACTGATATGCTGGGTTTCATCCGGCCACCAACAAGAAACCCCTCGTTTGGTTTCTTATTCGCTTATAAAACAGCGCTACAACGCTGCTCTACGAGCAGAAGAGATGGAAAAAACACCGGCTTTTCCAGAAAAAGAAAAAAAGAGCACGAGAAGCGCGCGATAGAAAATATTAAGATGTGTACTCCAAGAATAATGTACGGACGGTTTACCAACAGATAGAAAGAACTTGCCAAGGCAAGAAGATCCGTACAGATCCTGTAAATACGAAGAAGGAAACCTTGTAGTAAAGTCACAGTCGGTGCTGAGAATATGGAAAAACTTTTTCTGCAGGGCGAAGAAGCCCAACATCCCGCCTTCAGCAGAATAGAAAGCCAAAACTTCCGTCCACCTGACCAAAGCGATGTAAGGATGCAATACCTAAGCTGAAGTCTAATAAAGCAGCTGAACCTGACGGCTTACCGGCCGAGGTATCCAAAGCTGATGGAAGTGACTTTGTGGATAGCGGAAGAGTGAATGTCTGATGTATGCCTGATCCACAAAAATGACACCCTCTCAACTGCGTTAACTATAAGTCTCCTCAACATTGCATACAAGACCTTATCTACCATATTGTGTGAACGTCTGAAACCCTTCGCCAAACCTTGGCCCCTTTCAGTACGGTTTCAGACAAGAAAAGTCCACAATCGACCAAATCTTCATACTTCGGCAGATCCTAGAAATAACTCAAGAAGTCCAAATCGCTAACGACCTTTGTTTTTTTTCTTTTCATCGATTTTAAGTCCGCATATGACAGCATTTATAGAGACGAGCTATATAGTCTTGGCATCCTTGCCAAACTTATCCGTCTGTGCAGGATGACGATTGAGAACGCTCGCTGCTCCGTCAAAGTCGGGAACGACTTAACCGAGACCTTTGATGCCACGAAAGGTTTTAGGCAAGGTGACGCGCTGTCACGAGACCTATTTAACATCATACGAAGAAACTCAAAGGCGAACACTGGAGGCACAATCTCTCAAAAGTCTGTGCAACTACCAGCGTACGCCGTTGATATCGACATGATTGGGAGAACTGAGCAGGCGATCACCGGTATTGAAACGGAAACTGCCGAAATGCATTTAGCGGTAACTGAGGACAAAACTAAGTATATGCTGCCAACAAGAAGGAACACACAATATCAACGAATTGAACAGAACGTCACGGTCGACAGCTATCAATTCGAGGTGGTAAGGGACTTTGTCTACCTTGGCTCTGCTAAAAATTCTGCCAACTGCCAAGAGTCACTCTTGCCAATCGCTGGTTCTTGGAGCTCAGAAGGCAATTGTGTAGTAAGGCCCTATCCCGAAAAACTATGGAAACTTTATATAAGACCCAGCCCAGTCCAATTTTATGACGCTGAAGCGTGGACTCCTTTCGAGAGAAAAATCGTCCGAAAAATATTCGGTCCCGTTTACGTTGACGGGCTTTGGAGGAGAAGATTCAACGACCAACTATACAAGCTGTGGTGCTACATCCACACTAATGCTCCGAATATAACCCGTAGGGACAATCTTAGACCTCACCTTAGTAACGTACCCAAATAGAAGGAGATTTCAACCGACTTGGAGTGCGCAACTGGAGGCAGATAGCTAAGGACCGGACCGGCTTGTTAGTTGAGGCACAGGTTGAGAAAGGAATCAATTCGTTTAGATAGTGATACGCAAACTGACAACCAATAAAGCTGCTGAGGTACGCGGAGTTAAAAACCTAAGCCATATCCATAGCAGCCCCCAATACAGGATGGCAAAAGGAAACAGTAGCTGCTCTACAAAAGCTGGTAGTGAATCTATTGAGAGCCAAGATTTTAAAAAGTATTTCGGCAAGATACAGCGAACGTTACATTTTTCATACGTGGAAGGAATATGTGAAACCCAAAGGCCAAGAAAGAACACGCAGTGCCTTTTCTTTGACAAGGATAGCACTTGAAATTGGCAGCAAAAAATTTGAAGTAGAAATGAGCCCTAGATACTCGTCGCCATTAAAAAGCCATACAGGATGCGCGCAAAGAATCATTCCTTTCAATTCATCGTCTCAAGAGCCGAATATCCTCAAATCAGATACCTCCAACTTAAGAGAAAGTTTGCGGAACGCAAAACGTAGTTCTAGTTGATTTTAATTTTCAAATTTAATTGTTAATCAATTAGGTACAATTAGTTGTACAAGCAACTAACAACTAACTAGTTTATTCGTTTTAGACAATTGACAATTAAGAATTAAAAAACTTTCTACCTGATCAGTCATAAGAAAATTATTTAATTGTTAGTTCTCGGTCGCAACTAACAATTAATCACTTAGAGATTATTTTAATTTACCTTCAAGGGATTAACAATTAAGCATTTAGTTGTAGTTCGAAATAAAACCGAATAGGCTTAGTTATAGGTGTTAGTTATAAATGGAGGCTATTGGAAGATGAAGATGATATTGGAATCGTAATGAACGATTAAAAAAACAGTGCGGGCATTAGAGGTGTCCAATATAAATTGCTGGGTTAAAACTGACAGTGATACTGAAGGAATATGGTAATGGCATGGGTAGAACATTGGTATAGCAACTGTCCATAGGAAAAGTTCATGTCTCTTGACATCCATTATTAATCCGCAAAATTATTTTGTTCATTGGCCTCGGTGGCGACTGTGTAAGGCTGCGCAGGTCCGACGGAGCATCTGGATTTGGAGGCTCCACATCAATAGGAGGACTGCGTGCGGATATTTCTTGGATCAACTACTGTTGTGGTTGATACGAGAGCAAAGATTCTTAGACCAACCGCAATTGAAAGCCGAGAAATCGTTCGGGCCGTAATTTTTAGAAGCCTAGAAGTTCCGCACTTTGATGTTGCAGACCTCGGAATGGTTGACAGAGAGACATTGCAATTTTTTTTTTGAACACCTATGTGCTGACGAAGAATAACGGGACACATAGGTTTTGACGGACTACTGACAACTCAATAAAGCCCCTTAACAATGGAATTATTCAATGTCAGCCATTGACGGGGTTTAAGCATTATTGAGTGGGAATTCAATCTTGACAATCTCTATTGGATCGGGCTGCCATCAAATCCGCACAAAGGGGATAGTTTCGTAAGCCAGAAATACACAGCTTTTACCTCGGATGAAAGAGGCCTGAACTGAACTGGAATGCTATTTGATCTTGTAAGTGCTTTACCACCTTCGAAACTTAAGCAACTTGAAGATTCGTCTGAATAAGGACGTTTTAGCAGTAGGTGTATACCTTGTCCTATGTCCAGTAGAACAGAAAAGGAAGGATTTGGTAAATTGAGGCATTAAATCTGAGAAAGCGTCTCGTTTCTGATATTTTAATAGTTTCACGAAGTTTGGTAGTACCTAGGTTTACAGATTTCTTCTACAAGTTCGCAAAGTTCCTGCGCTGGTTTAAGATACCTCTAACTGAGATCTAAAGAAAGCAGACCAGAAGGAAGGATTTCAACGGCTTAAAGCTGTATTGGTGCTCAATGACCCTAATTAGTGTGAATTTAACACCAATGCAACATGTTCAGGGTTGGTGGCGATTCTACTCGTACTCCAAACAGGAAAGGAAGGTTTAGTTTTGACTCCGAAGACGAAGTTAAGTGTCATTCCTATGACCTAGAGGTGTTGGCGAGAGTGAACGGTTCCGATATTGCTATATATATACAGGCGCCTTTACAAAGCGGCAACAACAGCCAACAGACCATGAGGAGATCGTCCTACGAGTGGAAAAGTAGTTGCTGAAAATAAAACGGGCAGGAGGCATATGTGGACGTCATCACTTGATATGCAGTGAATCTCGAGGAGTCCATGAAATGATGAGAATTGGTTAGCGACTATGCAATAGCAGGGCGTTAAGTTTGGGACATAAATAAAGAAGCTGACGTCTTTAAAAAAAACACCCGAACAAGGACAGCTGAAAAAGGATGATTGCGACTATTTGGTGGAGAAAGAAGTGCAGCGATGTTGTAAAATCGAACGAATCAGACTAGGCGGATCATCACTGGTGGATTCAGTGGGGCTCAGCGCCGAGGGGCTACCACCAGAGCAAGCCCTAATGAGCTATCCTCTTTATACCTACAGATAGCGTAGGAAATAAGTTGCTATTGGAGCTGGGGCGTGCAGAGGCTTCTAGAACCAGATGACCGAAGGGAGCGTCAAGAGGACTGAAATGAAAAAGAAGTGCCTTTACATATTACTGCAGCGGAAACAGCCAACAATTTCGTGAATCGTGGCCTCGTATTAGTCGAGCATGAGAAACAGGTAACCTCAGGTAGAGGTCGAGCAACTGGAGCTATGATAGTGTAAACTATACATCAATATTAGGATGATGTATAGTTGAACATCATATTGAAGGACATTCCAGAGTTAATATACGAGTAAATACAGCCGTGTTGAGTTCTAATGAATTTAAAGCTCGGTGCGGACTATCAGAAGATGAGTTAGTGGATGCGTAGACCTCGGCATAATCGATGAAGGATGACCGGATGTTAAGAAAAGAATGATCCAAAACGACAGTCAACATCGAAATTGTAAAGCGTCAGTAAAGAGCTACGTTAGCGGTGCTACATATGTTTACACTAAAGCCATTAACTTTAGTTTTAACAACCCGAGTCACTGGAGTTGTAAGCCTTAAAGTGTTTCCATAAAAAAAAAACCCCCATTCGAAAGACCATGTAAATGATTATAGCAATTTTTTTTCCGCTGACATTTCCTCATTACAACTTTGATTAGATTCTCTGTGGTTTTTGTTTTTTTGCCGCGATTACAAGGGTGTGTAGGCGTCATTAATCGTATAGAATGGGGGGAAAAATAATAATAAATTGCACAATGTGAGTATCTTCGAACACTGATGTCATACAACTTACATCATTCGAACTGTCGTCTAGCAGTGTTTAGATAGATACATGTTCATTACTGGCTATTAGCAGCTCACATCTATCCTCAAACTTACTCATTTTTTTTTTAATATGAAATCGAGATGATATACAAAAAGGTGATAAATCAAGAGGTGATACATCAAAGAGTGACCTAATTCACAGTTTAATTTCCCCTTAAAGAAATCCATGGGGTGTAAGATACATAAAACTTGAAAGAAAAAGCGCAGCTGCCAAATGATTTCAGTTAGTCAGCTCTCACTAAAGAGCGATGAACGAGTATCTATAAAATTTTTATGGCAAAACCATATCCATCACCTGGAGTCATGAAAACACATTGAGCATAGGGCACTTAAAGTTTCAGTAATCAAGTGTGGAATAAATGACCATAAGGAGATACAGAGGCAAGCTGTCGTCAAGAAAGATCTGCAGCGAATGATTTGCATCCAATTTGTTCCTACCAAAGAGCCCAAAAAATGTATCGAAAACTGATGAATCACTTCAAAGAGCTATTCAAATATTTTTGCCAAGACATTTCCTCGATTCGAATTGAATGGTCAATGGACACCTGTGTACGTTGAGACTGTTGTTTGTTTGTTATGACATCTGGCTTTGTTTCGGCGAATAGCTTCATTTTTCTTGGAACGGCTCCAATTAAATACGGATACTTTCTTCTTCTTGCGTCCGAATCTTTTATCTTTCTATTCTCGTTTTTGTTTGTTTTTCTTTTCTTCTGTGCAAACGGTCGGGCATAACGACCATAGCTTCATCGATTGGCCTTTGTTACATTGCTTTCTGGCAAACATCGGTAATTGTTTACTGATCAATTCGACTTCTTTGGCAGAAAATCTTCCATTATCCGTATACATGGCAATTTTAGTCCACAGATACGCAAACATACCTACAAGACGTACTAATTACGAAAACAAACCCCAGGAGAAGGCATTCGTCGATTTTGTGAATTTTCTAGATACACCAAAGAGATGTAGATACTCTCGTACAGTCAAATGAAGAATAAACAAGTGAAAAAGATACACAAAAAGAACCAAAACTACAAGTACTCGCATCAATCAGTCTCAGCAAATTTAGTTCTTCACACTAATTTCGGCACAAACAGTTAATTGTTTTAGCTACAGAGAGGCAGGATGAGACTTTCCCCTGTAGTCCCCCCCTCGGGTGTATGATAAATTGTTGAATAACATGATGAGATTTGTTTTTGTTTTTTTTTTTTCAAAACTTATTGCCACTCACGGTGATGTGCAAATTTTTAGACAGATAGACGGAGAGTGTAAAAAATTGTTGCGCATACGCCGTGAGATCCCGTGACTATTTGGCCGGTTTGCAGAGATTTAGTTAACAAACATATGATGCAGACAGAGTTGAGATTTAAATTTTAAATAAAAAAAACACTTCTCGGATGAGATACAAGCTGTTTGAGTGGAAAATTTGGTAAACGGTATGGGAAATGAATGAAATCTTAATGAGCGACTACAAAGTATACAAGGACAAGGGTTGATCTGTAGAAGGGGAACTTTCATCTTTAGTTGGAATCTCTCGAACTAATATTTCAAACGTGATTAACGTTGACAATTAAGAAGTGATCAAGCAGTTTTGTGGAGATTACGTGCCGTGTGGTGATGTGAATCTGTTAGATGTCAGAAATGCGCACTTTTGTGACAGTTGCTGAGCAGATCGTTGACTGACATTAAAATACACTAAATTCGAATCTGAGAAGGTTGTATGATAGTAATCCGCAACTTAAAGGCTTTTGATGACAGTAAATCTAAAAACAAATTAAAATTCTCTGCTTTGATAGATGAGTTTCAAGATAATCAAAAGTTTCAGCCAGTGGCAGCATCTTTTTGCTTGAAAGTAGATTTTGAAGGCGCATCTCATACTAATGTGTAAGATGACAGGTCCTAAGTTGCTACCCTGTGGAAGTCTACCAATTGAGCATTATAGGTCTACTTACTTAGGCGGCGCTACAATCCGGGGTGGACCTGCGCCTCAACCAATAAGCCTCTCTAATTAGCGCGATCTTTGGCTGACTGCAAGTTGATTGAGGCCCACTTTCACTTGCGCGCGCCACCTAAGGCGAGGCCTACTTCTACTGCGTTGTCCCTCCGGATTAGAGTCGAAGATTCTGCGGGCTGGAGCGTTGGTATGCGCTCTACATGTCCCAGCCATCTCAAACGCCCAATGTGCAGTTTTTTTTTTTGACCAGTTCGATGTCGCTGTGCAGCTTGTAGAGCTCATCGTTGAATCGTCTCCTCCAGAACCCGTCAACGCATACGGGACCAAATATCTTACGAAGAAATTTTCTCTTAAAAGGACCAAGGATATCTTCATTAGCTTTAGAAACGGTCCATGTTTCGGCCCCATCGAGCAGGACTGAGATTACTACGATCTTATATAGAGTTTCCTTGGTTGTTCGGGAGAGGGCCTTACTACGCAGTTGCCTTCTCAGCCCCAAGAAACAGCGATTGGCAAGCGTTATTCTTCATTTGATTTCGGCAGAGCCGAGGTAGACAAAGTTCCTTATGAAAGTTATAGCTGCCGATTGTGATATTCTGGCCGATTCATCTGTGTTGGGTGTCCCTTCTTGTTGAGAGCATTGGCTTTGTTTCATTTACCATTTTCGTAGCTTCCGTTTTAATATCAGCGAATGCACCGCTGACAGCCCGCTGAGTTCTACCAATTATGTCGACATCATCGGCGTACGCTAGTAGTTGCACACGCAGATAGTGCCTCCGATGTTGAAGAAGTCACATGACAGCGCGTCGCCTTGCCTACATCCTTACATCCTTTTTTGACATCAAAGATCTCGGTTAGGTCGTTACCGAACTTGATGCAGCAGCGAGGTTTCTCCATCGTCTTCCTGCACAAGCCGACGACTTTGGCAGGGATGCCACAACTAGGCATGGCTCTGTATAGCTCGTCTCTGTAGAAGCTGTCATATGCGGCTTTAAAATCGATACAAAGGTGGCGAGTATCGATCTGAACATCTTGGGTTTTCTCCAGGATCTGCCGTAATGTGAATATTTGGTCAATTGCGGACTTACCGGGCGGCCTAGAATCGCACTGATAGGATCCAATCAGATCGTTGAAAAATGGTTTCTGGCGGCCGCACAATACGGCGTACAAGATCTTATATGCGATGTTTAGTGGAGTTGGTGGAATTTAGAGGGTCTCCTTTCTTGTGAACCGGGCAAACGATGCTAAGGTTCCATTCATCAGGCATACATTCATCCGACCAAATCTTGGAAATAAGTTGGTGTATGCTCTCTATCAAATCGTCTCTTGCTGCCTTAAATAGATCGGCGGGTAGGCCGTTCAGCCCGGCAGCCTTGTTTGGATATTTCTATCCTCACTTCATTTTGTTCGGGTGGACGGATTTCTTGACCTGCATCGTCAATATTGAATGGCTCGCTCGGTCTGGCAGGGGAATTTGCGTCGTCTTCGCCGTTAAGCAGTCTGCAGAAATGGTTTTTCCATATCCTCAGCCCCGACTGAGACTCTACTACAAGGTTTCCTGTAGACACGTTCTTTTTACCTTTTGGTAAAACTTCCGAACATTATTCCTGGAGTAGCACCTCTCTATTTCTCATGCTCTTTCTTTTTCCTCCGGACAAGCCGATGTTCTTCCCTCCTCTTTTGCTTGTAGAGCTCACCAGCCGCTCTCGTTCTTTTGTGCATCATCGCTTTGTAGGCATGTTGTTTTGCTGTATGTGCTTGCCGGCACTCTTCATCAAACCAGGGGTTTCGTGGTAGTGGGCGGGTGAAACCGAACACTCCAGTTGCGGGATTTCTGATGGCTTCTCGGCATCTGAAGCCACTGGTCTTTAGCACTTGATGCTGGCTGTAAAGGAGAGAGGTTGAAGGATATGCGAACTGCAAAGATTCTGGCGGGTTGTTGCGATTGCAACTGTTCAACGTTAAATCTCGTCATGGTATTTCTCCAATGTTGTGACGTCTGAGATATCCGTAGACGTACTTTGGTTGCAACTAGATAGTGGTCCGAGTCTATGTTGGCCTTGGAATGTTCGGACATTGAAAATATTTGACTAGTGCCTTACGTCGATCGCAACATGATGAATCTGGTTGGCAGTTTGCTGATCTGGTGTTTGCCATGTTCCTCTTGCTTATTATAGTAACGCTACGTCCCGCAATGAAATCGAATAGCCGAAGTCCGTTTCCAGTCGTGGTGTCGTATAGGCTATGTCTTCTGATTGTGCTAGCAAGGATGTCCTCATTTCCAATTTTGGCATTAAAGTCGCCAAGTCCCTTTATAGGTCTAATATGTAAAAATTGAAAGCAACGTAATACGCGGCGTCTTGTGACCGCTTAAACGTTACAGAACCGAAAACTTGCAATGGAGGAAAGATCGTCGAATTATTAACGATGATGGCAAGAGGCTTAGGTATGCACGAGTGGTAAAACAAAAATCTCTTAGCGATGTTATAAGGGTTCGTGAAAGCACCATCTCCTGAAAGGGAGATAGAATGACTCTGCTGCTGGTAAACATTTTAGAGCTCTTTTAATAAGTCCTACTCCACGCCACTCCGTGTCATTACTTAGGAATTTCTTAGGAAATTGCGAAGCTAAAGAGGGAAAATGTTGAGTTTACAACGCTATAAAGCAGGATAAGTTCCGTAAACACTGAGCGCCCACGATGTTTACTGACAACGTTTGACTATCGATCAAGGAGAGTGCAATGTGAAGAGCCTCCTCGACAGACGAGGTCAAGAAAGGTTCATTTCCCCCAATTGGAGCAAGAATTTATATGGTGAGAGTTCGGAATATAGGATAAGCGAAATAAGGTGAAGGGATCTAACCAACCGAAAACACTGTTTTGCTTTACTCAGTAGCACAATCGAGTTAGTACTATTGCTTACTCGGAAAGCATGGAATATCTGCCTAGCCTTTCAAAAAACACAATGGAGGAATATTGGTAGCACGATTCTAAGGCAACATAAGGAAGATCACATTAACTCAGTGCTATGCACAGACTGAATGGATAAGTCGCGCTTATAACTCTGTGCACAACAGCGATATCGTGATCGATATGTTGCTGTTACCAAACAACAACGAGCTCAAAAACGTAATGTGAGCTTATGACACCGGACCGAAATAACAATGGCGAAAGGTTCGTTGACTTCTGTAACGCTGTCTTCGCAAGGACGACCATATTGCAATCAACTATTGAGGTCCGAAGCAAACGCAGAGCCGATATCTGAATGAAGCGGTCGGACAATTTTATGGTATTTCCCATTCGCCTTTATACTTCAACGGTTAGCAGCAAACGCGGAAGCATGGTAATGACAATCAAGTGCAATACAAGCACGCTTCGGGATGTCGTAGTATGTCAACAATTTAAAGTTATACCTTGTTCTGGAAGTGGAAATAATCAGCAGCAACTATTAACGCGCCCTCGAACAGGTAGTTTTGCACCTGGAGCAAGGATAAATATGGGTAAAAGGGCAGAACATGGTTTTCAGCAGACACCTGAACACAGATCGAATAAGGCAACAGCTTCAGTAGAAGATGGAAACGAATTTGAGGCCCAGTAAAAGAACATGTGAAAGGTCTGAAATATCTGCATCTGTAACACTTTATTCGTTCCATCTTGAAACAATTTAAGGATTGAGATTAAAGTTACCAGTGAGCTTGCTAAGCAACATTCCGATAAAATCTTTTAAAAATCTGCACTGGTTTGCCATGTGCTTGAACAGGGGGATTATTAGTAACGATGGGTATCCCGTGAGTGCAGCTTGCCCAGTTCAAGCCAACAGATATTTCTAGACATTTTCAAATAATGAGCGACATCGTTGTTCTCTAAGCTTAGAAGACTACATACTACTTACCGGCGTCTGAACTTTCACCTTGAGCCATACTGTTTAAGGCATAAGCAGCATCACCTTCTACGTGCACGTCCTTAGATTGTTTTGAACATGGAATGGCACCTCACTACATTCTTTGGGGCGTACGTACATCTATTCAATATGGGTAGACACTGATTGGCATTAACCTGGCGGTGGCCAGTACGATGCCTACATATCAATTGTCTAATTTACAACCAAACTAGATGTGGCTTCCTAAAGAGCGAGCTGCAGGAGAAAATAGCAACACTAAATTTGTTTTGCCAGAAATAACTGAAAAACAGGACGTACGGCGGATGAAATCATTCCTTAATCAACGATGACGCCAACACTAAACAGGCAGATTCCTCTTATTATATGAGCGCCTTCAACGTATTCGAAGTTCAGGTCAATGAAAATTTTTTTTTAGATTTGTAAAGGTGCTGAAATAAAGATGGTTTCAGTGGAACCCTCGATGGGCTCCCAAATATCTGGCCCCATTTACTCATAGCGCCGCGGAAAGAGCCTGAACCTCCAGGTTGAGACAACCATGGAGCCATGTACCCTGCGACGTAAAATGCCTTCTGTTATTAAGCAACCAATAGTCTCGAGTAAGGACGGATTTACTATACGAGTAGATGACCTCGTAAAAAAGCAACCACAACGACGTTCGGATCAATATATGGAGACAACATCTATTTGGTTGCGAATTTGTTGTGAGCGGCGGACATAGATGAGCATGTATCTTACAGTGAACAAATGCCACAAACTGTGCCAGGGCTAAATACGCCCACATCAGCCTGATTTTATTTTTATTTTTTTATAACTAGCGCGCGCACAAGGGATTTTCAGTACCGTGAAAATGCTTCCACACAGCGCGGGCGAAGGTTAGGGAAGAAAGAAAGAGAGATACCGATGCACGTTGGTTTTGAATGTTCGAAGGTTACAATGACTAGGAAATAAAGAGCTCGGCAGAGCATTCCATAAGTGAGTTGTAGGCCTTAGAAAAGAAAACCGATGAGCATTCACAACGAGATGTGAGTTACGTTACGGTTAAAGGTTTATAGGGGCGAAATGCTACTGACGATTTCAATGGAGCACCGGTGGTGAAAATAGCTTTAGAACAAGGTGATACAGGAGACATTTCGTCTGTGTTCGAGGTTGCCAATTGACTGGGTGATATTAGCTTCACCTGTGAGTCTTATCCCACGGTTTTGAATCCTATCTGGTAGGTGCAGAGAGGTTTTAGGAGCACCTGACCAGATGTAAGCATTGTGCTCTAATTTTGGGCGGATAAATACCTTTTATATTGAGGTCAGATCAGACGCAGTGAAATATTTATTACGTCGTTTGTTACTGACACACATGCCGAGAATGGAAAGTTTTTCGGTTTCAACGATGCAACTGCCATTCATGGGTAATGGCTGGGTATTTAGATTGCGCTTTAAGGACAGCAGACAGCATTGACTTTTGGAAGCATTAAATTCCACTATATTGATAGCTCCCCAATTGGTTATGCGGTTAATATCAGAATTCAATGAGCTTAACATACGCTGCCATTCCAGTTCTACAGCCGACAAGCAGGGGCGTGAGTCCGGGAACGAATATGAAAAGCAGAGTGTACTGTCGTCAGCAAAGGAGTATATTGGATTACAAGTAGTAGAAGACAAGAGATAAATAATGAAAATCAAAAAGAGTGTAGTGACAGAACGGAGCCCTGGAGCACACCAGCATTTATTTTGTGAATATCAGACTTGAAACCATCCAAGACAACTTGAATTGAGCGTTCCGAAAGGTAGTTTCTAATCCATTGAATGGCTGAACAAATGGTGTTCTCCATCTGATCAGAGAGAGAGTCCTAAAGAATAGGATTGATGAAAAGAGGACATATACCATCTGGACCAGCGGGTTTGTATATGTTAAGATCTTAAGATACTCTTGCAACTACACGAGCGCGAAAGTGGATTCGTCCTATTGAAGACTTGACACACTCAAGTGTTCGTGCTCCTACAAAAGAAATAGACAATGCTATGAAGGATTGCTTCTACGAGATCCTCCACAAAACCTACGAGCAATGCCCTAAACAAGGTGCTAAAATTGTTTGATTTTAACACCAGATTACGAAAAGAGGACTTCGTACATAACACCACGTTCAAAAACGACAAAATAACTTTTCTGCGGGACGGAGTATTACTACTGCTGGCTGACAGATGAGGTGACGAAGTCGATATTGATTGCCCCATTCAGTCTGAGGTCAAAAACTATTGTAGTTGCAGCTAAGGTATGTCGACGTCAACAAGACATAAGAAATGCAGCGTATTATGTGCTGGTAGATTCTGGATAGGACTCAAGAGGCTTAGATCAATACTCACAACAACTTTATCGTTTCTAAGGCTGCAGTGATTTAAAGAGAGATATGATGCCCTTACGAAGACCAATTTGCAATAGAAGCCCTAACCGAAAACATAGGAAGTCCTAACACAAGTTCAGGTACTGAAAACCCTTCCTCTGAACCTTGCGCAGTAAGTTCATCGGTGATTTCATTTCCAGCTATCCTAAGTTTCAGTCAGGGTCAAGAGAAGCCTCGCATTGTGGAACGACATTAGAGGTCGTGGGGAGTTTTAGGCGGCCATTGTCATCAGGATTGCGTATATCTCCGCTTGAAAGACATACGCGAGTTTTTTTTAACGTGGAGTAGAATCTAACGTTTTCTTCCTGGAAAAAGACACCAGCGTCGCATCTTTATCATCTCTATCGAATCAGATTCTGGCTGAAACCATGCCTGGGCAGAGGGAAAGACGATTACGAGTTTTTTCAGCCACAAGAGTTCTGCTGTCATTGCATCAGATGGCAGACCAGAGTCGACACGACAGGTCATCAAAACTGCAGTGCGTGTTGTACCAAAGACATCTTCTTTTTAAACCGAACATGGCTTTCAGAGTACAGCTAATGATACGAATGTCAAGGGGAGGGAAATTCATAAGTGCGTCTAGAACAGAGCCAGGCATACTAGAGAAAGTTCCAATGCAGGCGAGACAGACCGCTCTTTGACGTCTCGTAAAAGCAACAGTGACGAGTTTCCGTCAAAGCTTGTTTTACCAGACAACCGATGCATAGGATAAAATTGGCTTTGAGAAATTGGCTTTGCGTTTCTGTAGAGGATCCCTATGATCTCGGTATGACTCGGAAATAAAGATATCCTGGGTCGTTTTGAACGCAACATTCTTCGACTGATTTTTGGTGTTGTTAGTGATATAATAGTTGACACGGCACTGTTTTTGGTGAGCAGATGTAATAGCGAACTTTATGAGCCATACCTTACCTTGTATTTGAAAGTGTGCGCATCAGTCGCACATCAGGGACTAGGACATGTAGAGCGAATGAATATGAACGCTCCGGCCCGAAAAGTCTTCGATTCCTACCCGGAAGAACAACGCAGTAGAGAAAGGCTTCTGCTAAGACGGCACACAAGTGAGATCAACAACTGGAGGTGACTGGACTGCGACCGCGATATAATATGCTCTGATTACCCAGTATTTTTACTAAAGATCTTGGTTTTGATGCATAGGGTAAGATACATGTGTGTTTGAGACTTGCTGCTGATCGAGGGGGTAGCGCAATCTGGTAACTCTCCGTTCGCAGCAGAAAAGTCTCATACACGGCGACAAAACTGGTGAAACGATTAGTCACCACAAGGGACTATGAATTCAAAATGTATTTCTGAAATATTCGAATCCTATGTTGTATTTTCCAGAACAATCCAAAAACCAGAATTCATCTTCCTATTAGGAGTCACCGAATGCTGTGAAATCAACTGGACAGATACTGTGGAACTTTCAGGGACAGAAGGCGAAACAAGAAGAATCTATTTAAGATCGTAAATTATGAAAATAGCACTACGAGCAGCGCTAAAAAGCAGCGATTTCACTTGTTCGGATGCATCAAGCAAGTGGACAGCAATTGTTCCACCGAAACTATATTTTGAAAGAGAGCCGCAATATCATCGATGCGCAGATGCTTTGCTTGGCAAAGTTTCAGCAATCATCATGGAACTGACGAAGATAGAAGACAGAGTTGGAAAGGTTGGAAAAGTAAGAATATTTTAATAAAACTAACAAAAGCAGCAAAATTGAAAACTCACTTATAACCTGACAACTTTGTGGGAATCTGGTAAACTTTCTCGGATTCAGTTCCACAAGACCCACACCTGCTTTGGGTTTAAATTTTAAAAACACTTTGGCTTTAATTACAATGTCACAGGTCTCTCATATAACAGTTACCATGATACACACGTCAATCAAACAAGACAAAACTCAACTTCCTTGACATCTGCGCTTGGCACATTTTGCACAACACTTCACGCGAAAAAAGAAACAAACACGAGGACATATCATCTGTCAGTTTAATTCCGCTTAATAACAATGGAGTCCAATGCAGGTGCTAACTAATAATTCAAGATTCCTACCATTCATTTCAGAAAACCAGCAATGCAAGGATCATAGAAGTCTCCTTCAATATCTATGTACGAGTAACTATCAACAAATGGAATGGAGAAATCGACATCTGTTGCTGCAATACAACTGCAACAATCCACTTCCTTTTCCTCGATATGTTAACCACACTCGTAATTTTAATTTTAAAAATAATTCTACGGATAGGAGGTCCGTAGTTATGAAGGAGGCGTGCATAGGTGACTTGAATTGAATATGAAAACCTTCAGGCGTAGTCAGACATTTCGATGTCATGTCGTTGGTTGTGTATGAATAGTTTGAAACTTTCTGCCCTTCTCGTCAAATGACAGTGTTTCACCAATAAGGTGGGCAAGACATTTCCGCTGTGTCTTCATGACATTTGCACGCTCTCACTGTGACAGTACGCGTAGAGAATTTTACTTTCGCATAGAGAAAACAAATTACAGTTTTCATTCAAATTGAAAGATTCAGTTACGTGAAGTGCTTGCTCGAACCAGGGTGCATCTGGAGATTAGAGATACGGTTTTTGAGATACAATTGCAAAAAGAAATAAAAATAAAGGTCTCGAAATGAAAATGAAAATTAATCGGAATAAGCTGTTGATAATTTCGGGCGGTCTGATACTTTTTGGCATACTCAACGGGTGGCTGATATTTCCGAAGATCTTGAAGACCATTCTAAAAAAGGTACGCGCTCACTGGGATTTTTCTTAACAATTTGCTGGTTTTGAAAAATGTTTTTAAAACAAATTAATATACGAAACTTATTAGGAAAAATTTTATAAAGTGAAAAATTAAATTAGAAACAATGATAAATGGCAAGCGCAGGCCGTAAAAATTGTATCGTTATCGTACAGGGTGAATGACTCTAGCTCCAACTTTTTAAAATGCTATAATTTTTTTATTTTTTGATAAATTTTATTGCGCCAAAGCAAAAAATGTTGGAGAATACATAAATTTTCAAATTGTATCAGTAGTTTTCAATATGTCCACCTTTGGCGCGAATAATGGCCTTGAGACGGCCGAAGAAAACATCGCACGCTGCAGGCAAGTGGCTCTGCGGTATTTTGGCCCATTCCCGGCGAAGTGCTTGTTTGAGGTGGTCCAAACTTTGGTATTTTTTAGTGCCAACCTTCGTCTTCAAAATATCCCAGACAAAGAAATCCAACGGATTTGCATCCGGAGAATTTGCAATCCATTTTGTCGAAGAAATGAAGTGTGGAACATTGTTTTTTAACCAATCTTGGTTGACGCGCGCTTTGTGAGACGGTGCCGAGTCTTGTTGAAATGTCCACGGTCTCCGACCGAAATGATTGTTTGCCCAAGGCTTCAATACTGCCTCTAAGACAGTTTCACGGTATACGATCGCATTAATTTTGACGCCACGGTCCAAAAATACGAGCGGAGAGCGACCATCGGCGGTTATGGCGGCCCAAACCATCACCATCGGCGCTGCCTGCTTTCTGGTGGCCGTCCGAAGGTGTAAATTTTCGGAGGACCTCTCTGGCAAGTAAACTCGGTCATTTTGTTTGTTGACATATTGCTCGATAACAAATGGCGACTCATCGGAAAAAACCAAATTCGGCAACTTACCACTTTCGTGCAAGCGTAGCAACTCCTTCACTCTTTGGACTCTAACTTTTTTCTGTTGCGGTGTAAGATCGTGTGCTTTTTGGAGCTTCAATGACTTGAGCCCAAGCTTATTTTTCAGTATGTGTTGCATCCGTTCCAACGATATGTTGAGCTCACGATCCATTTTTCTTCCACTTCGACGCGGATTTCGCTCAATTCGGGCCTTCACTTTGTGAACCATTTCTGCCGATGTTGCTGCTTTTTTATGACCAAACTCATCAACTCATATATGTATTGATGGACAGACGGTTGCGAGAGTAGAGAGTTTCCAATACCTTGGGAGTATTGTCTCAACCAATGGCGGAACCGAACTGGATATAGCCAACCGCAACACCAAGCTACGACGGTTCCGTTCTAATGTTGAATCCGTGCTACTATATGGATCTGGTACCTGGAGGGTGATCACCACTATCACGAGGAAGCTGCAAACATTTGTCAATATGTGCCTACGCTACATCTTAAAGATATTCTGGCCAAGCCCTATCTCTAACGAACAGCTTTATCAGAGAAGAGCCCATGAACCTATAGGCACAATCATACGACGACGAAAGTGGCAGTGGATTGGTCAACCTCTCCGAAAGGGTGGCAGGTCCATAGCTAACCAAGCGATGCAGTGGAACCCGCTTAATCAGGACTGCAGGATGCGCGGCGTTAATAGGGGTACGTGGAGCAGAACAGCTAAGAAGGAAGCACGGCAACTGGAAAAAGTTGGGGAGAGCTGAGGCACATTTCCAGAAACCGCACTCGATGGCACGTAGGTATAGTAGAGGCCCTAGGACCCACAAGGGGATACAGGAACGAATGAAAAATTGAAATGATGATGACCGTCGACATAGCCAGTCTAGTCTATAAGTTCTAGTCTATAAAAGCGCCTTAATTTTCTAGTTTGTAACTCGTCGAGGAACACCTCCTTGTTTGTCAAAAACAAGTTCAATATCTAGGAAAGGACATAATCCGATCTGCTTTCGTCGTTAGGTGTGCTTTACCTGTGATACAAGATGTATGTTAGGCCTATGAATTTGAGTGCAGAGGTTTGCTTTTATCTAAATATTCTTTGATATGAACTTCTATTAGTCTTATGGACGGTAGGATTAAGATATGAAAACTACGTTTACCTCCCTTCAGGTTTGTGGTAAGTGTGGTATCCCATATTGAAGCTGGACATTAATAAGGCAACTATAGTTGGCAGAATGGCAACCTGGCTTTTTTGATATGTTCACAGCTAGTATCTTATCGCCTTAGCTTCTTAGATTAAAGCAACGACATAGGACTAACAAGTTTGCATTCTGTTCCTATCCTAAACAATGAACGTGTAAGCCTATGTAAGAGTATGTTGCTGGCGCCGATATTCATGCATGAATTGTAGGTACAAAACGAGTTTCCTATGTGCAGTTAATTCCGCCTTTTTTCACTTACTATAAATCTAGTTAACAACTAACAATTACAATTAATCGAGATTGAATTACAATTACAATTAATCGATGCCTGAAAAATGTTCGCACATAATTTAGGCTAAAGTTAAATAGAAAACTAACGACTAAAGTCAAGCGGAATATTTTGAAGCGGCAAACTAACTAGTTCATCTGTTTTCGCGATTGACAATTAAAAATTAAAAAAATTCTTTAAAACGAACGGCGGGAAAGGCAAGAAGGAAATATAGAAATGAGTGTTGAGTTGAGTAGCTAGTTCTTAGTAGTCAATGGTAAACTATGAATGAACAATGAGTTGTTAGTTGTTAGTTCAATTGATTTAGTTGAAGATTTTAATCGTTAATCATCAAAATATCATCATTTAAATTAAATTGAAATTAAATAAATTCTGATTGAATTGTTTTATTTCAACTAATGAGCAGATTCTTACGAAGATGAAACTAAAAAAATTAGTTAAATTCTAAGAGGCATGTTGAAATCGCGATCTTCCATACAATTCGACACTTTTTGGGGAGGATTTGTTGAAGGGCGTTTCGGTGTTATTAATGAGATGCATGTATAAGCTTTTCTATGAAATTTGGAGACATTTGGAGACAAGGCTAAAAGACTAGAAATTAAGAATCAAATTGAATGAAAGCAGCACATTTTTCATGGCTTTCGATTGACCAGCTAGAACAATATACACAAAAGAAGGTTGACCAGTAGTCAGTAGTCAAATACTCTTGAGAGCATAATTTAGGTTCAAAAATTTTACTTTCAATTAAGCTTTAATATGCTACATACATTCGAAGCGAAGTTTTGCTACGGAGCGGTATTTAGGGACCTAAATGGCACACCTACAGGATAGACTATGGCTTCGGTACTAGTCAACACCTCACAATCGTTTTGATGTGGCAGCGGCAGTGTCTTAGGTCAGAGTGGTGCTCAAAACGCAGAATGTCGAGGCTATTCCTAGAATTATAGAAATTTTCTGACGAATCTGTCAAGGTCTTCGATCGTTGTTAAGCAAAAATCATTTATATCTCGGAAGTGATAACTGAATAGAGACTGCATTTGGGTAAGTTCCAAAATAGGACAGTTGCACAGGAATTCCAGCTCAGCTTGGGATATATCAAATCGCTGCGCGTGTCTTTCAATACATAGCACAATGACCGTGATTATGTTTGGCAGTTTGGAAATATCTGCGCTTAAATCAACGCTCTTCATTTGGGATCGAATGTGGGCCATATATGTAAGTCTAGATGTCCCATAGTTATCCCGACGAGTCCATCTATAACTGGCCCTGGAGAATGCTTCAGAGTGTGCCAATTGTTTGGTGTATGACATTGGTAGACTCACGTTATAAAGCTGCCGACTATCTGCTCGTAGTGCTCCGAGTCTGCCCAATTAATCAACAATGTATTGTAGTTCTCTGCGATGCCCGTAGTCCCGGAACCCAACAGAGTGTGATTCTATGCTGTTTTGCTACCTCGTCAAGAGATATGCGTCAATGGTAGCCCGCCTTCGATTTTATGGGATCAGATCTCTGCTTGGCTGTCTATTGTATGTATATTACATGGCAACATCAGTCGAGGGTATTGGGTCCAGCCTGGGTAAGACAGGGGCCTCACAAAAAGTTGCGACTTCGACTTGGCAGACAGCACATTATGTGGGTAGACTGAAGCATTTCTGTATGCGGAGGTCCTCCTTAAAGACTATGAGGCCTTTGGGCGTCTTGTGATGATCGAGGTAATATCAACGTTGGTGGAGACTCCTTCGATGTTAATACAAGTCACGACTGTAAACTGTTTATAAATGAGTGGTTGGAGTGTCTTAATTTTGCAAAGTTGATATTCAAAGCCCCCGAAATTCTATCCATGGGCTTCATGAATCTCATAGTTTGGTCTATATTCTCAGCCTTACATATTGATGACATGCAATCTAATCATTGGGATAATATCTCTTCGTCATGATGATAAGTCAACTCAATCGACCCAAAGTGATTGCCCTATAACTATGTGCAATGTATCTACTGACTAGGTAAGGTTAGACTTGATGAGTAGAGCAAATGCTCCTTAATCAGATGAAGCATACGTGGGTTAAGTTTGATTTGCAGTGATGTAACGATTTACGGATTTTATCATCAGTCTCTGGGGACTAGCTACCTTGTCACTCTTTGTGCACATATTAAGGTTATACGAGGGCTGTCTGAAAAGTTTCGAAAGCAACTTAAAGATTGCGGCACTCGTCAATAAAAGCTAGTGGACGCTGGTTGTGCATCTTTTGACAGTTACTTACCGAAGTTTCAGTCATTTTGGACACGCAGTTTTTAGTTGACAGTCGTTTGGGTGAGTCGATGTGAGTGTTTTTTGTGAAAAGTATCGAGCTGTTATTAAATTCTTGTTTTTGAAAGGCAATACGCCTGCCCATATCAAAAATGAATTGAACTCTGTGTATGGGGGCTCTGCACCATCATTTACCACAGTGAAATTTTGGGCAGCTGAATTTAAACGTGGCCGTAAGAGCTTGAGAGATGATGAACGTTCGGGACGTCCAAAAACTGCAACCACTGACCATAACATTGCTAAAGATCACCAAATGGCGCTAGACGACCGCCGAATTAAAGGGAGAGAGATAGTAGAGGTTACGAAAATGTCCAAAGGACATGTTTGTTACATATTAAATCAAGATTTATGTATGAGAAAGCTGTCCGCGAGTTGAGAGCCGCGTTTGCTTACCTTAGACCAAAAACGTGTTCGAATGAACATTTCCAACGCTCTGTTGGCGCAGTAAATCCGAGTTTTGGCGCCGATTGATTACTGTAGATGAAACTTGGATACACCATTATACGGCCGAAACAAAAATTCAGTCAAAACAGTGGACTGCAAAGGGCGAGCCGGCCCCAAAAAAGCAAAAACTGTTTTTTCGGCTGGAAAAGTAATGGCGGCTGTTTTCTGGGATAGTAAAGGAGTTATCTTAATCGATTATCTTCAAAAAGGAAAGACCATTACAGGAGCACACTACGCATCATTACTTGGCAGCTTGGCAGAAGGCAGAAATTGCGGAAAAACGGCCACATTTGCAGAAAAAGAAAATCCTGTTTCACCAAGACAACGCGCCGTCTCACACCTCAGCGGTTGCCATGGCGAAAATCCACGAATTACGGTTTCAACTGCTTGACCATCCGCCTTATTCATCAGATCTAGCCCCAAGCGACTTCTTTTTGTTCCCTCATCGAAAAACTCCGCTCGGAGGACAGAGATTTTGGTCAAATGAGGAGGGAATCACCTTCGTGAACAACAATTATTTTGCAGAGAAAAACGCCAAGTACTATTTGGAAGGGTTAGAGAGATGGAAGCATCGCTGGGAGAAGTGTGTAGAGTTACAAGGAGACTATGTAGAAAAATAAAAAAAAAATTGAGAAGAAATGTCTTGTATCATTGTTCGGTCGGAAACTTTTCAGCCAACCCTCGTATGAGGCAAACTCTCTAATGCTGGCCGATCACTTAGGCTGATGTAGAAATAGTCGGCTAAGACTTATCTGATTCGGACCATCTCTGATTCTCTGTTTAATTCATACCGAGAGCTTCTCTAAAGATCATCGAAGTGAAGCGCAAACTTTTGGAGGTTATGCGGGCAACGCAAGTGTCTTCTTTCTGCACCTGGCGATAAATTGAAGAAGTGTTTTGAGGAGGTCAAATGCCATTTACCGTCTTGACAAGCCTTCGGTTTTTGATCTTCTCGTTTGGCTTCAATAACTTAACTCTATCAATACGAAGCAACAGCGCATCTGTCTATTGAAGACAATGAAAGCAAGATTGCTGCTTTTTTGAAATAGTTTAGTTGGTCAGTTCTGCTAGGAATTCTAGAGTTCTATTGGACATAGAAACTGTGATAGGGACCGAGATAGGTGCTTGTGTAATTTAGTAGAATCCTGAAATGAATTTTAGGATAAACTTGTGTTGCCGGTGTAGCTTGAAATATCCCGAAGACGTCGGGAGGACTTTCAGTTTCTTCAGATATTGCCATTGCGCTTCCTATAACATGCGGGACATCGGACTAAGATCTCGTGATGTGAATATCCACCGAACTGACTTCGACATAAGGACTTGGAGGACACAATCGTCAGCAATATTTGACTCCTATTGCAGATTCCATTGTGCCCTTTGTCCAGAAATTCTCAAAGATACTTGAAGTATTCAACAAATGTCTGCCAATTGTCATCAATTTCTGTCTATTTACTCGAGTAAATGAGTACTGGAGTAGGAATCTATATTTTGGATGCTTGACGATGTGCACAAAGTGCACAAAGAGTAGCTCTAGCGACCTATCTTTTAGTAATAAAAATAAAATAAATATTTTGAAATTCTGTTTTTGCAGCAAGTGAATCTCAAACCCGGCACCGATATTCGCGCTCTATGGTCGGAAACACCTTTTCCACTGGACTTTCTCATCTACGTGTTCAACATTACCAATCCGGATGAAGTGATTACCGGAGGCAAAGCGAACTTGCACGAAATTGGACCCTATTATTTCGAGTAAGTAAAATGTTAATCTTAATTTTCTTATAACAAATTAAATTTTTTTTTTAGAGAATGGAAGGACAAATACGACCTGGTAGATGACGTCGTGGAGGATTCAGTCAGTTTCAATATGAGAAACAAATTCATCTTTCGGCCAGATCTGTCAAATGGTTTAACTGGAGAGGAAGTAATTACACTGCCCCATCCTCTGGTTATGGTAAATATTTCGGACCACAGTATGCCATGCACAATAGCGAGAGTCATTTTAATTTTGCACAATGGACAAATGAGCCTTGATCACGTTTCATACTAGAGACTCTTTCCTGAAAGTCTAACCCGCCTGAATTCGAGAAATCCTTGAAAAGATACACAGTTCCTGGGGATGTTTGTTTGTCGTCACAGATCTCCAGCATCTTGATGAAATTTTCACCCATCCGTCGATTATTTTTTTGAAATGTTTATGAGCTATATCCCTGTCGACAATTTGTATTTTTTTTATTTTTTCACAGGGAATTTCAATTGTTGTTCAACGTGACCGTGCAGCAATGTTAGATTTAGTGTCCAAAGCTATCAACTTGGTATTCCCCAATCAATCCGCCCTGATTACGACCAAATTCATGGATCTATTCTTTCGAGGATTCTTCATCGATTGCTCGTCGGAAGAGTTCGCTGCCAAGGCCCTCTGTACAGCCTTCTATACGGGGGACGTCAAACAAGCCACACAAATGAACGATACTCATTTTAAATTCTCCTTTCTAGGAGCGGTAAGTAGTCAGACCATGATCATTCCATTTAACAATTTTTACAATTTTTTTTTAAAATCCCAGGGTAACTACAGTGATGCAGGACGATTTACAGTATGTCGAGGAGTTAAAAACGTTCACAAACTCGGCAAAGTGATCCGTTTTGCTGATGAACCCGAAATGGACACGTGGCCTGGTGATGAATGCAATCAGTTTATCGGAACCGATTCGACAGTGTTTCCTCCATTCATGACAAAGGAACAAGGTTTATGGGCATTCACACCCGACATTTGTAGATCTCTTGGGGCTGTGTATCATTCCAAGTCGTCGTACCATGGAATGCCTGCTGTGAAGTACTTTCTTGACTTGGGAGACATTAGGGTAAGCAAAACATCACCTCTTACAAGCTAAGACTTATGAATAACCTATTTCATAGGCTGATGAAAGTTTGCACTGTTTCTGTGAGGATCCAGAGGATATTGACACGTGCCCTGTGAAAGGAACTATGAACTTGCATGCTTGCATTGGTGCACCTCTAATTGCATCGATGCCGCACTTTTTCAATGGCGATCCCAGCCTGTTTGAGAATGTAAACGGACTTCATCCCAACGAGCAAGAACATGCAGTTTTTATCGATTTCGAAATTGTATGTAACCAGTTTTCGAAGGTTCTTTCTCTTTTTAACAGTTCCTTCTTCTGTTTAGACAAGTGGCACTCCATTCAAGGCAGCGAAACGTCTTCAATTCAATTTTGACATCGAACCAGTTGAAAAGATTGAAGCGATGAAGAGTGTTCGAAAGATGGTTTTACCAATGTTCTGGATACAAGAGAGTGTAGCTTTGAACAAAACCTGGACCAATATGCTCAAGTACACGTTGTTCCTGTAAGTGCTTCTGTAGTTGTCAAAGTACTTGTCAAAGTAGTAACTCCTTGGTTTCAGTGGTTTGAAAGTTAACTCTGGAATCCGTTGGACTAGTATTTCACTTGGAATGATTGGCTTACTTCTTGGTGGCTATCACTTTCATAAAAAGTCACAAAGCATTGACATAACAATGCCAGTTAAAACAGCACCAGAAACTATAGTCCAACCAGTCGTAGCACCGGTTAAGCCCATCAAGCAGATTCTACAAGAAATACCGGATCCACCACAGAAAACTGGACAGGTGGAGAAGTACTAAATCAGAGGATTATCATACAAAATTTTGTCTCAACTAGGGACAACTTTAGACCGTTAGAATTGTCACACTGCACACAGTATTGTAAAAAAGTTGTAGGTTTCACAATGTTGTTCTGTTGTTCTGATCTCATGTGTTCATGTAATAGAATTGTTATAAAGACGCTTTCAGTTTAAAATGGCACGTCATTGGGATGATGTTGGATGGAGAATTCAAGTATCTGCATTAGATGTCGTATCTTAAGCTTCAATTCAAAGTGCCAGCGACTTGTAGGACAAGCTTTCTTACTTGTTAAGGCTCGGAAAGGACCTCCACAAGCTGCTGAAGTAATGGACAGCCAAATTCGAAGGATACAAAGGCCATCAAAACTACGTTCTAAAATTAGCCGAAGAGATAAAAATTAAGTTCGGCGTTTGATGATACAATTTCGCGACTGGAGGCACTGGGTGTCTAGATGCTCCTTCCTTTACCAATACGATTCACGAGTACTGTGAAGCACTGCATGGGGCTTCTTATTTTCATCTGACATTTCCATGAAGAAAATCAGCTACCTAAGTACACAAATGGATGTCGCCCAGTTTCTCAGTGTGTCTCGGAAGTCAAAACATTTTGGTATTTTCGGAACTTTCCTGATGTTCATACAGACTCTGTACCGCGGATTAAGTGTCCATAAAGCGCACAGATCCAATGATGGATCTAAGATACCCAAATGTTGCAACCATCACTATTCAGCCCGTTTGCTTTGACCATCAAATGTCCCTCATCTACATGAAGTACCTTGAATTGGTTTAACTTATTTCTGACTTCTGTAAGACCTCTAGAGCTGCATCGAATCATCACTAATCCAATGTCCAGCCTCCAACTAATTCGTTCGAAATTCAGATTCCAAAAACCGCTGTTGTCAAAATTTTCCCGGAAAGTACTCGCCACTAATTAGTCAACGATAATGAGCTCATTTCTAAATTTTTTGATGTGAAAAGATGGACACAAATGAGTCAGTGTGATAAGCCGCCAACAAAACAGATTAACGTGCGAAATAAAAACAAAACAACTAAAAGTAAACAACAACGCACACTTGCAGATACAGATATAAACAACGACATTCGAAAATTGTTTACTAAAATCGCAGGGCCTGCCTTCCATCTGTAATTCGGTGTGCGTAAATATTTGCGACATAAACAGAGAGACTTGTTTCGTTATGCTGAGCGATTGTAGCTGTGGCTGTGACTGTTTCTGCAACAACTGGTCGTGGACACGATACATAGAACTCGCGTGAGCTTCTCTCCACGGATGTCATAGGATGATGGCGTCAGCGGTCAGTGGTTACAGGGCTATAAGAGTCACCAATCAACTTGGCGTTAAGGAAGCAATAAACGTGTCTGTACCATGATATAGAATCGGCGAGTTGAGGTAAACATCACTTGCGTCGGCCGGAATCGTTGTTAATTGCGTTGGACGAGCAAAAGACTCGGTGGTCACACAATGGATTGGAGCTTGCCTTGACGCCACCAAGAATACAAAAGAGCCAATCGCGATACATTGTTGCCGAGCAACAAAGTACTAAGTACCATGGTCTATACAACAACCACAACAACTCTAAGTAAAAGTGTCTGTCTGTTTTGTTGCAAGTTAATGTGTAGATTAGAGGCTGGCCTGGCTTGGTGAAGTAATAAAAAATTAGCAGTCAGCTGGCATATTCGATTGTTGGACCGTTGGGAATATATCAAAGTAATTGATGTGCGCGGTGTCGCATAACCATTACCAGCAGCGATACAAAGCCTACAGCATGCCTTTTGTTGTTGGAGCATAATCAGAAGAGACTGGTGAAATGGTGTTGATTTGAATTGAAAATAATTAAAAAAAGAAAGACAAGCCGATACAAGTGATTCGGAATCAATTGAAGTGATTAATATGAATATCAGCTGATTGGCGTACGGATTGGTCACTGGTCTGGGATTGATTGTTGCTATTCATGTCACGCAGTGCCATTACGGTCAATTACGTAATTTTAAGCTCCCTCTTTGGAGATTTTCTCAAGATCTGTACAACAAACGTGGAATAATACTGTAAGCTCCTGGGGTAGCAGACGGATTTCTTCGCGACTATCACCGAACATCTTGGAGGCCACCTTTACGTGGTGCTTTAGTAAGACTATCGGTTGGGTCCACTATTCACATTTGGTGCTACCCCGAAATTGCTGCCGAGCCAACCACATACGGTATGCATCTCAGATTCGTATGAACTCAAACTTTGAACTTGCATTTGCAGTCCTAATGACAAAAACAAGCGGTTCCTACCCGGTCTTACATCTAAGAAGCATTCGCGCCCAACGGTGCTTGATTTCAGTGACAGAGTGGGAATTAATATATTCAGCGTGGCGAAGGCGTTTATACCACCCAGACTAAATGCTTGAATACGGACGGATTCATGGCGACGACCTGTCTATCGAACAACGACAACGGCAGGGTTCTAGAACGTTAGAACTCTTTTGACCCTTTCAAAACGAGCAGGAGTTTATGCGAAATAATTAGCATCTTGGGATTGGCGAAATAAGATGGCTTGACGCATGAATACAGAGTCCAACGGAAACATCGTTATCTCTATGGGGACCTAGATGTGCAGCGAAAACAACGCTCTCATATATTTGATGGACAGTCCAGGTTCGGGGGCATTTTGTGTAAATCAATAACCGAGGCGCAGATATCGGAATGGCACCATCTTATCGTGGCTGTTGTACGCCTTTGTATGGCACCCGTTTGAATCAAGCACACCAACGTGCTTCTAATTTCCAAATCGGCTTCAGGATCCCATGGCGAGGTGACCTATATAGCTTCCCATCTTCCTCTGCAAGAAACTTATCAATGCTGTTTGATGAAGTCTTCAGAACGTTCTACCATTAAAGGAGTTTTGCAAGGAACGAATTAAGTGGAAGTCTGATGGCGCAAGATCTAGACTATACGGTGGATGTGGCAATACATCCCAATCAAGCTTCAACAATTTTTGCCGAGTGACCAAACTTAAGGGTGGTCTCATGTTGTCGTGGTGAAACATAACATCCTTACGACTGATCAGCTCGGGACTTTTCTGTGTCACAGAAGATATCGGGATTAAGCAGCTCATAGAAGACTGGTCCCTTCCAAATGCACCAGATTGACAGCATCACCTTCTTTTGGTGGATGTCTGGCTTTGCTTGCATTTCCGATGCTTCATTTCGGCTACTCCAACTTTTTTCAGCTGACATTGTTGTGGGCAATCCATTTTTCGTCGCCGTGATCATACGCTCCAAGAATGGATCGTTTTCTTCGCGTTTGACGAGTTGATCGCAGACGTTTGTGCGCTCCATCAGATGAATTTCTTTCAACTCATGCGGTATCCAAATATCGAGCTTCTTTTACAGCGGTAGCAGCCTCGCGAATCGCTGGAAGCGTATTTGCTTGTATCAATGCTTTGATTTTATCGTCGTTAATCTCGGAAGGCCTACCGAAAGCCTCACGGAGTCGGCCGAACGTGTTCTGGCACTGGAGTTTTTCTATGACATTTTTGTCATAAACTTTACGTAACCTTACCATATGGCGGATATTGCAAGCACAAAACTCGACCGATTCGGGCCAACTTCTTTTTTTGATCGATGCGAAGCACGCATCCAACATTCTCGGCACACATTCTCCGAGGCGTAAACGTCGACTATGACCATTTTATTTTTGCGGATAAATGCAGAGCTCGACTGTCTAACGCGAAGAAGCTGCGAACTGTCCAGAAGAAGAAATTCGACGTTAGACGCCTAAGCACACCTGGAGTAGCCACAGTCTACACAGAGCACCTGAGTGAGAAACTCTCCACTATGCGGTCGTCCACCACCAATGCCAATAATCAGGGGCGCCAGTATTGCCAAATCATTAAGAAGGTAGGCGAAGATGCACAAAAGAAAACGCTTCCGCCCAAAACAAGGGTAGCGAGGTAAGAGTATCGAGCCAGGAGAAGAGAGGGCCTACGCAACCTCGCAGCTCACGGAGATTGAAGAATCCTGAGATCGAAACAACATTTGGAGGTTTTACAAGAAGGCCAAGCAACTTGAGACTGGCTTCAAGACCGGAACACAGGCTCGCCGAATCTGCGAAGGAAACCTAGTCACCGAAGCACAGGGGATAGTAGATGTGTTCAAGCAGCTGCTAAATGGGCATTATGTAGAGAGTGTGATAGGGCAAGAAGGGAACCCACATCCAGTGAAGGACCAGTTCGACCACCCAGAAGAAGAAGAAGAAGAAGGCTTAGCTATAAAAAAGCTTAAGAACAACAAGGTCGCAGGCTCTGGTGGCCTAAAGTGGCGATGCTTTGGTAAGGCGCATGCACCAAATCATCAACTAAGTACGGTGGAAGAAAGCATGCCCGATGATTGGACGCCCCATCTACAAAAAAGGCGATCCTATGTCTTGCAAGAACTATCGCGGCATATCCCTGCTTAATGTCGAAGTAGCATCGTAGCAAACCGTTCTGCAACATACTAATCGGCACGTACCAGTGTGGCTTCCGGCACGACAGATCGATTATAGACCAAATTTTCATACTGAGACAAATTCTGGAAAAGAACAACGAATTTCAGGTCAAGATTCACCACCTAATCATAGACTTCAAAGCCGCATATGATGGTATTCATCGTCAGCAGTTCTATAGCGCGATGGCCGAATTCGGGATCCTGGCAAAACTGATCCAGATGTGCTGCGTGATGGCGGAAAACACGCGCTGCAATGCGCAATTTGGAAGTTGCTCCTCCGAGCAATTGCAAACGTGCACCGGATTTTGGTAAGGAGATGCGCTATCATGTGGCTTCTTCAATATTGCTACTGCGATATGCTGACGCGACGCTTTCACGACGATTGAAGAACAGGCGAAATTTGTTGGCCTTGAAGTAAAGGAGGACAGGACTAAGTACGAGTACATGCTGCTACTCGTATCAACAAACAAACCGGCACCTGTCCGCCACCTAGGACAAAACGTCACTATTGATAGCAACAATTTCGAGATAGTTAAGGTGTTCACCTAGTGAACTCCACGAGATCCGACTAGTGGAGATCCGACGAAGAATTACCCTAGGAAACCGTTGCTACTCGTTTTCTAACTCGACGGACGCAAAGTATGCTTTGCAAAACCCTTATCCTGCCAGTTCTGCTGTACGACGCCGAATGCTGGATGATAACCAGGAAGGAAGAACTGATACTGTGCTCCTTCGAAAGAAAATTTCTTCGACGGACTTTTCGTCCTGTGTTCGAGGACAGCGAATGGAGAAGAAGATAGGACCGCCGCTAACCCTATGAGCTGTATCAATATGTGGGTGTAGTCCAAAAATAGAATGGACAATAATCCTCCAGCTCAGAGGATCTTCGATTCTCAATCCCCAGGCTCGAGACGACAAGGAAGGCTGAACATCCGTGTTAAAGACCAAGCCGGCGCGGATGCCAGAGCGCTTAGTCTGGATAACTGGAACCAGCGTGCTCGGGATCGCAGAGTCTGCACTGTCTCAGGCAGAAACTCTTCACGGGTCGGAGCCAAGTTTAGAAAGTCAATAAACGCGGACAAGGCCAATCCAATAGAAGCTTTATAATATCTTCAGAATCACAAAGGACTTATACGGTGGCCAAACCTTCCGTCAACATCCAGTGAAGAGTCTGAATGGTAGCCTGCTGGCTTGAATGAGTATCAGCTCAGTTGAGAAAAAAACTGAAGACCAAAATGGAAAACGACATCGGGATAAAAACACTTAGACTACACTTTCAAATGGAATAATAGGCTTTTATATCAAATGGTCCATGGTTGAAGGAAGCTGAGCGGGGTTGAGAGCTGATACGGCCAACTTTTAATCTTTCTAAGGCCAAAAAGCCAAAAAATTGAATAGCCTCTCTTTGCTGTCCTGCATGGAACATTAATTCCTCACTGCAAAATGGACCAACTTGCAAAACGAACATCAAATGAAAACGAGAAGTTTTCGACGTCACAATTAAGGGAAGAAAGTGTCAAGAAAATGCGCAAAATTTTATACAGTGGAATGCCCTAACTCAAGCTGGAAGACGAGTAGGCCGCTATAAGCTAACTTGGCGCAGGCTAGTTGAGGAGGAAGCACGACTTCTGGTAATGAGTTGGAGAGAGTTGAAAAATGTTGCACAAACCTGTATAGGATGGCGACCTATGCTCCATTAAGGGGTTTGGTTTGGTTTTTTTTTGGCGAAACCGATTTTTATTCAAAATGGTACCCTTCCGACTCAATACAGCCGTCTGCACGGTGTAAAAGCACGTCAAATGAGTGTTTCAGATTGTCAGCCGGGATGCCCTTCAGTATGTCGGTACAAGCTTTTGGATGGCTTCTACGTAAACAAAACGCTTTTTTTCATCGGTAAAAATCGCACGGTGCCAAATCAAGCAGATACGGCGAGAGGTTGACAGTTAAAATGCGATTTTTAGCCAAAAAATCGGTAACAAGTCTCGATCGATGTGATGGCGCATTATCGTGATATGAACGCCAACTTCATTCTGCGCGATATTTTGGTCAAGTACGACGCATCAAACACTTCAAAACATCAAGATAGAATTGTGCATTATCTGCTTGGCCCGGGAACTGGCCTTAAAACAAACTCTTTGTGGACAATACCCTTCGAATCGTAAAAGCAAACCAACATTGTCTTCACTTTTGACCTCTGCAAACGAGACTTTTTGGGTTTTGGTCCGTCTGGCGCCTTCCTTGGCGCTTGGTTTCTGGGTCATATTGAAAACACCACGTTTCTCTACCAATTACTTGATGATGCCCTTCGAATGTTGAATTCTGAGCAATTTTTGGTCGGCAGTCATTTTTGCACCGATGACACAAATATACTGTCACTTCAGACGCAGTAATTCTGCTTCTGTTCGTCCAAATGTCATGAAATTTTGACAGTACATCAGTGAAGGATCTATCTTTCCGGCGCATGTAATTGCCAATAGATGACCTCACTAGAAATACTCAAAGTCCTGCCTACTTTGCAACGAACTTTGTAGAAATATTTGCTGAAGCATTTACCAGTCATAAATTGGATAGACCTTTGGTATTGTCTACATTCAGCCCCCTATTTCTCAGGCAAAGGGATCGCCACATCATAAGCATTGATAAAATAAGTTGAGATGAGTGACCCAGAATTGGCATTCCAGCGGTAGATAGCTGAAGACTTGAATGTAAAACAACAGCGGTCACAGGTTCCCCCAGATGGGTGTAGCATTGGTTCTGGTAAAATTTTTACAGGAGTTAGTCTTTCAATGCTTGAAGGCAAGTGAATATCCAGAATCGTTCTGCTTCGAATTAGTGTTTGTCTCTTAAGGAGACGACGGATGATTTTAATCTTCATCTAGAAATATGTTGGAAGCCTGGCCACAACGACATATCTGGTAATGATGACGTGGCTTAAAATCTTTAAGATCTCGAAGGAGTACGACTTCAGATTATGGCTATAGTAAGCGTCCTTAAAGGAATCACAGAAATGCTGCGTAATCGGTGTCCTCATTGTAAAAAGTTAAGTTTTTCCTTCAAATGCTCTCTGGAGATACATCTGCACCTATGCAACCTTGCGTCAGAGAAGACTGATCTATCAAGGAGTCATTGGCTTAAGTGAAACGAGCAAGAGATCGAAGAATAAAGCTCAACACAGCCAAAGTCACACAAACCGATCTGACGTAAAAAGGACGATACTGTGCGCCTTTTTTAAATATGAAATGGACCGACTAGCGCAAAGCCATGAAACGTTCCCGTTAAAGAAAAGATGTAAACAGTGCAGGAAGGTAGGTAGGTAGGTAGGTAGAGGTGGCGGTTGAACATGAACCCAAGTAGCACTAGAATGTGCCTTTTTGTTACCACGACTCGTGTTACCTTCTTGATGAAGTATGTTGTTGAGGATGTGAGACAATCGGTGCCGGGATTCACCATGTGGAGTTAAGAAAGCGGATGATGTCTCGTATGCCTTTACCCGAGATGTTGTTAAGGTCGTCGAAGAATGGTAGGTTTAGTGCACGGCAGTCTGGCTCTTGCTAGCGCCGGACTTTTGCAGAGGAAGCCGGAGGAAGCGTTCCCGCAACTGCAACAGTGGCGGTTGTATGGGATACCTAGTTTGGCCGCATGGTCTCCAATTGGTCAATGACCCGTTTTTATCGCCGTGATTCTGGCGATATGTGGGCGGGTTCTGTTTAGTAGGTATTTTGTTATGTTCTTATCGTAGGTCTGGCATATCAGCCTTGATATGGCGCAGTTGGTTAACCCCCTCGATTGGAAGTTGGCTTTCTGCATCTGCCTTTTTGTACTTTAACCGCTGGTATCGAATGTGGACCCTTGCCGGGAGTTAGCCGTGTAGAGCTGAGCGCTGCCTGGCCAGTTCATCTGCACGCTCGTTTCCTTTTAAGTTATTGTGCCCTAGAATCCAGAGCAGTGTGACCATGAAGAGTTCGCCCAAGTGGGAAATATCGTTCCGGCAAACCTGCCGGATATGGCAGCCGAGTCAACAGCTTTGATAGCGCCTTGGTTATCTATGAAGATAGCAATGTTTTGTTTGTGCGTTGTGTCACGCACGAGTTGCGTGCAAGGTTCTCGAATTACCAGTAGTTCCGCCTGGAAGATGCTGGCAAAATCCGGCAAGCGGTATGACATTTATATTTTCAGTGATTCCGAGTAGACACCACATCACAGTTCATCTTTGATCCGTCGGTGTAGATGACCATGTTGGAGTCCTTTGCTACTTCGTCTTGCTTCCCCTGAGCTCTGGTAGGAAATCCTGCGCGGAAATTTATGTGGATGTATCAGGTTTTAGGCACCAGATCAGTAAGGAGTCAAACATCTTCAGGAAGCAGGAGTATGTTCACAAGAAAAGAAACTTTTACGCTTAATGTAGAGCCTAGTTGTGGACGAACTGCTGACAACATTAACCAACGGCTGATAACAAGGGTCAGAAGTTCGAGAACGCCCTAGTTGGTGACTCTGGGGGTGGCCGTGGTGTAGTGGTACTAGCTATCGCTTCTCACTCGGAGGGTCAAGGTTCGAATCCTAGCCACGACAAACTTTCATTTGTGTAATTGGAACTCAGTCAGAAAAATCTGCGTGTGAAGGCATAACACTGACATGTAGATTTGGCTGTTGTAGGGTTTTCAAGCACAAAACAACCGATAAAATTCACAACCTCACATTCCGAGAGAAGAAAAATCTCTCCGTCCTATTCGGACCCCCACCCCTGGAGAGTCAATATCGAAACCAAAACACACCTGAGTTTCAAACCACTACATCACAAACAATGTTTTCCTTTCTCAACCTTCTATCTTTCCGCCCGCGCCCTGGCAACAGTATAAGGGTATTCATAACTCCTTAGGCGCGCGTAAAAAAAAAAAAAACCCTATATAGAGGGAGTTTACGATAATCGACGATAAGTGTCATACGGCTCGACTCAAAATCAACGTGGTAAAACAACCATATACAAGGATGTCAAAACAATCCGATTATCAGGCACAACACTAATAGCAGTCAATGAATACAGCTAGACAGTAAGCTCACCTGGCAGATAAATAGGGAAGAGTTCTTAAAGAAAGCCACCCGTATTCTCCTGATATATACTCGTATGTAGGAGCCTAGCGGGTAAGTCAGCTCTAGCATCCTGCGATGGATATGCGTTGCAATTGCGACATCAATGGCAACATACGAAGCAGTTGCATTAGCAAAACGAATTAATGCCTAGCGAACCTGTGATTCACCGGGGCAATGCGCATATGTCCAAACTCTGGCATGGACCTTGGAGTTGACTTCATGGTTATGTAGGAGTGAGAGAGATGAATTAATTTGTTTAAAGGAATATGATGCAATACTCGCAATAAGAAAAACTGGAGCGACGAATCCACAGTTCATAGACTGGGGCAACCACACAGTAAAGTGGTACGCGAACGGAGTTTTTGGTTTAAGGCCTTGACGTCTATGTCATAAAACCTAAGCTAAACAAATACGAAGCAACCATCTGCGTGATATCTGGCCACCAATTGGCAGCATGACTACTTAGAGGACCAAATCCAAAAAGTCGGAATAAAACAACACACCTAACGGGAAGAGTTCAAGAAATTGGAGAAAGAGAAAAGGGACTAGAACCTTTAAAAATCTAAGACAATCTAAGAAAATTTTAGGGAACTAAAGGGTGACCAGCTCTTATCTGATAGAAAAAAAAATGGCCGTCTCGGCTTCGTTGGCAAGGCCTCAAGCGGTCGGTCCAATTTTTGATGACTTGGTCCAATATGTGCGGCGTTATTCTGGCAATAGCGTGTCGAACGTTGGCCTCGAGTTCGTCCAAAGTGGTTGGCTTGTTAGCGTAGACTAAGGACTTGAGGTAGCCCCAGAGAAAATATTCGAGTGATGTTAACATCGCCTTATACATGAGAACATTGACGGTAATGGTGTCTCCTTCCTCATTTCGAAAGAAATAAGGTCCGATGATGACACCATGCAATAAACCGCACCAAACAGTCAATCTTTGTAAATGCATTGATGCTTGGCCGAACACTTGTGGATTGCGTTCTCTCCAGTGACGGAAATTATGCTTGTTGACATAGCCACTGAGAGAAGATGATTTTTTGGCCAACATCCGGATCTCCGGTCAACATTTTCAGCGCCCAATTAGCAAACTCACGGCATCGTTTATGGTCGCCCGGATTCCATTCTTGCGTCAGCACAATCTGATGCGGATGTAGGCCAATTCCAACCGCAAAATTAAGCCGGGTTGACTCTCTGGCGATGCCAAATTCAGCTGATCGGCGTCGAATCGACATTTTTGAGCTTCCTTCGATACTGGCCGCTACGGCGGCTGTTTTCTTCATTTCGTATGAGCGTGGACACTGCCTGGTTGGTGGCTGTGTATTCACGTTCAGATTTTTCCACGGTGTAACGAATTGCCTGCATATTGAAACCATGATGACGACCGACCTCCTGACGAAATTCACGTTGCGTATTTACAACTGAGTCGATATTGCGATAATTCCGGCACGTTCGGCAAGAGTAAAACGATGCATAATGAAATGGCAAACCTTACTGAATATTTTGACAGCTGGCTGTCATTGCTAATTTTGACAGCTGCTGTAACATAACAATTGGAACAACTATCATTGCTATCGGGTCATCCTATATTACAAAAAAAGGTTTAAGACATGTATTATCCGTAACAGAATAACCTACGGGGTCTCTTCAGATTCTGCAATGAATCCGCTGAGACTCCATATCACATTCTGGAATCTTGTCTAGGAAAATACCACAACTTGTTCAGCGATTCATAAGGGAAAGTGTCCCGGAGTTTATAGTCTGAGGTGGATGCATAGACTCTAAAAGTATATTTCCGAGAGAAATAACAGTGTAAGAAAAGACTGTAAACCTCCCCAGGATGTAAGCGTAAAAGTCAAAGTGCATTACAACCTATGTACGAGTACGAGTACGAGTACGAGTCGCCTTAACAATCGCAGTGAACTGGTGTCCCACACCTAACCATCAACCTTGTTCATGAGTTATGTATCCGTCCATGAACCACTTTCTAAAATACTAGTCCGTCGCTATTTGCAAACAATGTAAAGTTGGCGAAGTTATGTTGACTCATTTCCTTGACACATCCTGAAGATGGACACTTTATCATTCATAGGCTGTGAATGTTGAAACAGAGAATTGAAGCCTTTTGAGTGGTAAAATTCGTGGATTGTACTCGGTGTTTATCTTCGACGTCTTCTTTACCGAAACAAGGCTTCCACAGGCTTGTTGTAGGCACCTTGTTTCCTACATAATAGGTCGCTTGACATCTGTTTAGTTGCAACTGGAATTCTGCACCCAAATCGATGCCATTTCAAAAATTCCTACCCAACAACTTGTTCGGCAAACAAAATGAAAACAATTGATTGCCTACAACAGCCGATTATCTACCAGGAATTCGGGTCCAATCACATGATATGATCTATCACTCGTCATTTCCTCTAAGTTTACACCCTTTGCACATGCAACCCACAGCTGATCCCACCTCTAGACCTAATCATTCCACGAAACTCATTAAATACCCATGACACATGGCAGAAAAACTCATTATACATGCTTCACCGGCTCCTGTTGTTCTCCTCTGACTGACAGTTAAGGTTGATAACCGCTAGCATTCATCCAGCCAAGCAGTCTCTTATGTCAACTAATTGACATAACAATTTGCACACCCACTTTACATAACACCTTCGCCACTAAACTGATAGGTAACGCGACCCTACGAATATGCCTCGTTATGCCCGTGTATGAGTAATTACAAACACACGATCAAATATTGCCTCCAGTTCAATTAGAAGCACAATGACGGTGATTATGGGAGCATTCAGTGCACGAACAATAAAAAAACAAAAAAAGAAAAAGAGAGTCAAACATCAATCATACTCGTACAGCAGCTCGAATGGTCAGTCATATGACTCGAAGTCAACTGCTCAAAGGTCTCCCAGTGGAAGCAAACTAAATTCGTAACTTGTAATCGTATCCCCAACTGACAAGATACAAATTCTACAGAACACTTCTCCTCCCCCATCCCGTTGTAATGATTACGAGCATGAGCATGAGCATGAGTACAAGTACGAGTATGTGCTCGCTGATCAAATTGATTTATCCGCGCTAAGTACCTCTGGCTCGTTTACTACTTGTTCTCTGTGCAACCGACAATATTCCTTGCGTCAGATTAATTCGCGCTGTTTGTACTAACATTTGTCAGAACTGTCAAAATAAAATTAACGAAAACAAGACAAGACCACAACCAAGCGACTGCGATTCGCTTCTTTCAAATAAGTTTTGTTCGATAATCGAATGCAGCACTTGCTTGTTCGTTCATTAAAATGGCGCGTGGTACATTCTCGCAGACGTCAAGAGCAGGTGATGACATTTAGCATGTCAGACTGAGAATGAGTTTCGAATGGATATCGAATCGATTCGACCCGAATTCGAATTACGTAATTTTTTTTTTCCAGAGAATGAGTTGAGTACTCATATTCGGTGTTGAATTATTTATTTTGTTGACTTTTTTTTCGAAAGTGTTTTGGAGAGTTTATCTGTCAGAGGGACGGTGTTGTTGTCTTTGTTTTCGCTGACAGCTGACACATAAGTGATCGGAAATTGGAAAATTTCCACTGTAGCGATTTCCATTGGCACAGATTGCTGTGAATTGTTTGGATGTTTGCGGTGTGGCTTGGTTAAATGTTCGTGTCTTGTAGTTGACACTTGGAAGAAGAATTTCCAGTTTGAGTCTTGTTTAAATAATTCAATCGAATTAAACACTGTTGTTTTGTTTGAATGAATTATTGTGTCTGCTCATTAAATTGTTTACAAATACATGATACGGATGAGTAAGAGGCATTGTATTAGGAATCGACAAATGTTGTGGTAAGTTGAAGCAAACAATGTTTAGCTAATGAACAGGGTTAATTGAAACATTTTTTATAGTTTGATGATTCTTTTGGGTGATCTTTAGGCGGATGGGGTTTCTGGGAAGACGACGAATCCATGGTTTTTATTTTCTAACGAATATTGGTCAGGAAGAACTCAGCACGTATGCTTCAGGTATACCAAATCTTGTAAAGCAACAAGGATAGGGTTATAACCAATTAACCTCCGGACTTGAAGATTTACAAATGGAATAGGTATTCAGCTGCTTATTGTCAGTTGAACGAAAATACAGGGTTTTCCACTGAGAACTATACATCTGAACGCACCCTTAATATTTTTTGTGAACTGTCATTACTATTTTGCTTGTCAATGTCAAGACTCAGTACTCGCACGAACAACGCTTACAAATTATTAAAATTTATTGCCAACATTCGCAATCGGTGGCTTCAACTTTAAGAGCGTCACGCGACTAGCAATTCGTAATTTGGGACAGAAATTTGAGTCTACATTTTCGCTGCTTTATGTCCCGGAGCCAGTGAGAGAAAAAATTGCAAGGAGTGCTGAAAATATTGAGGCCGTAGGTGCATATGTGGACAGTGACGTAAATCAATCCATTCCACGCCACGGAATTGGGCATTGCTCAAGCAACATTGTGGCGAATTTTGCGAAGGATCACAGCCCACGCTGGTACAAGATCAAATTGACTCAAGAACCAAACCCAGATGACAATTTGAATCGCCGAAAGCCTTCAAATTAGTCTCTGGGAATGGTTACAACCGATTCGAAATTTCATCTTCTTCTTCTTCACCAATAAGGCTCACTTCTGTCTAAATGGCTTTGTCATAGCTACAAACTCACATGTGCTTCATGAGATGCTACTATGTACATCCACAAAAATTGACTGTTTGGTATGATTTATGCCGATGGCGTCATTGGGCCGTATTTTTTCGTGGCCACGTTACAGTTAATGGAAATTGTTATAGGGACATGTCGAATCGTTATTTTTGGTCGCAATTGCGTGCGCTCAACATTGGTGAGACTTGGTTTTAATACGGCTGCGCCACTTGCCACACAGCGGGCCAAACAATCGAGCTTGATTTCAAAGTTTGGTGAGCGTGTTAATTCAAAAGATGTACCAGTCAATTAGTCTTTGGGGTTACCTCAAGTCATTGATCTATGTCAACAAGCCGGAGACGTTAGACGTGCTCAGAGCCAATATTGATGGCGGAATCGCCGGAATATCGGCCGAAATGTGTGGAAGAGTGGTCGAAAATTGAGTCCAACGATTCAGAGATCGCAAGTGCGCTCGTAGTAGACATACGAGTATGAGATGGAGGTAATCATTGTTTTTAGAAAACCCGATATATATGGGCAAACCATGTATCTTCAACGTCTTAATAATCATAACCAACAATCACCAATGTTTGCAGACAAAGCTACTGTCTTAGGAAATCGACTTCGAATGGATTAACCATAGTTACTTCTGAGGATACCCTTCGCAATGTCACAGGACTTCAATAATCTCCACTCAATAAAGACACCTGAAGATATTAAATTTCTGCTTAGGAGCATATTTAGAGTAGGCCAAACCATTTGGGTGACAGCTTTTGCGCCACCTTGTATAAACGTAATGAACATTAATCAATGAGATATTGGCCGTTTTGGTCGAGATGCCTTCTGGCATCTCTCTCCTGGTGAAACATCACACCCTTACAACTGCTCCGTTGGGGACGTTTCTGTGCGATGGCATCATTTAATTTCTGTAGCTGCTCACAGTAGATATCGGAATTAAGCTGCTCATAGAAGACTGGTCCCTTCCAATCCCACCAGATTGACAGCATCACCTTCTTCTGATGGATGTCTCGCTTTGCTTGCATTTCCGATGCTTCATTTCGTTTTTCTTTTTTCAACCACAATTGCAAGCACAAAACTCGACCGATTCGCGCCAACTTTTTTTTGATCGATGCGAGGCACGCATCTAACATCCTCGGCACACATTCCGAGGGGTTAATGTCGACTCTGACCATTTTCTTGTTGCGGATAAATTCAAAGCTCGACTGTCCAACGCGAAGAAGCTGCGAACTGTCCAGAAGAAGGAATTCGACGTTGGACGCCTAAGCACACCTGAAGTAGCCAGAGTCTACAGAAAGCGCCTGCATCCATCGCCAATTTCAATAATGAATGGTGCCAGTATCGCGATATCACTAAAGAGGTGGCCGAAACCACTGTAGGGTACCAGGCTCTCTGGAAAGTGCCCGTGCTATGATGATGAATGCGTATACCGGAAAAAGGTTACAAAAGATCCATAAGAAAACGCTGCAGAACAAAACAAGGGCAGCGAGGGCAGAGTATCGATCCAGGAGAAGAAGATCCTGTTTAGAAAAAAAGAGGACCTACGCAACCTTCCAGTTCAAGACGATTGAAGACTCCCACGATCGATGGCATTTTTGGCGAGCCTGGGCAGCTTGCGCACCTTTGTGCAATTCTTTACGATTTTCGAAAACTAAATTATCAATACAACTAAAGTAGTAAATGAATCGCAAGAAGATATTCCTCTCCTTATTCCCTGGAGCTCCTCTTTAGGACTAGTAATCATTTAGTAAATATGGATTTCCAACTGAGACTTCTATTCATTTGTGAGACAGTTTTTAACTATCATCGGCCTTGTGTAGACCAAGTTCAAAGATTTTATAGGACGTGATCGAGAAAATGGAGAGATGTTACTGCAAGAAGTTGCGAGAGCTACAAAGCCAGAATGAAAGCATGCAAAGATGACCATGGACAACTAGTAGTACAGTCGCAGACGCTGCTGGGAATATGAAAAGACTACTTCTGCAGACTGTAAAACGAGGATGATGGTAAAAAAAAACCTCTCAAGCAGAATACATCATTCAGCCTTAACGAAGACGATAAAGAATCGAGTCCCCTTGATCTAAACGATGTCGACCGCAGTCAATGTCGGCGATTTGGAAAGAGCAGTTCTGTAGATTGTATAGCGGCGAAGACGAACCACATATTGCTGTCAGACAGAATGAACCTTTCAACCTGGACGATAAAGACCAACCATTCAGGCCACCCAAAATGGATGAACTGAAGATAGTCATATCTAAGTTTAAGTCCAACAAAGCTTCTGGAGCGGACTGCCGAACTTTTCCAAGCGACAGGCGAGGACTTGGTAAGGAGCATACATCAACTCACCTGTAAAATATGGTCGGAAGAAAGTATGCCTGATGAATGGAACCTCCGCATTGTTTGTCCGATCCTCAAGAAAGAAGACCCTCTGAACTGCGCCAGCTACAGGGGCAACGGCCATCTTAACATCGCCTACAATATCCTATCTGTCGTACTGTCTGAACGCCTCAAGCCGTTCGTCAACAGTCTGAGTGGTCCATACATTCAGACTACGTAAATTCTAGAAAAAGAAATGGGGATTTCATGCCAAGGTCGGTTGTGAATTAACCGAGACCTGCAGTAAAGAAAAATTTTAGACAAGGCGAAGCGACGTGCTATCATGTTATTTTTCTAATTTGAGCACGCTCAAGGGATTTAAGTACCCTTAAAATGCTTGAACACAGCGCGGCCGCAGGGCGATCAGGGAGGATAGAAAGAGAGGCACTGGTGAAAGTTGGTTTTAAATGTTTGAGGGTTATAATGACTAGCGAATAATGAGCAAGGCGGGGCATTCCATAAGCGAATTGTACGGCTTACGAACGAATCACGATATTTTAGAGTACGTCCGAAAGTGGGCTTGATGGTACACTGATGAGCATTCGTAGTGAGGCGGGTGTTGAAGGGGCGGAATGTTAATGGCGATTTCTATGGAGTACTGGTGGTGGAAATAGTGATAAAAAAGCGTGAGACAAAAGACATTACGTCGATGTTCGAGGGTGTTGTTTGAGGTTGTTTGAATCCTATCTACCAGGTGCATAGAACCCGAACAGATGTGGGCATTGTACTCCATTTTCGGGCGAGTAAACGCTTTATATATTGAGGCCTGATCAGAGGGGGTTAAATATTTCTTACATTGTTTGAGAAAACCTTGACATTTCGCAGCATTTTTGACGACACCGAGTATGTGGTCATTCCAACGTAAGTTGTCATTGGCCCACATACCGAGAATGGAAAAATTTGCGGTTTCGACGATGCAAGTGCCATTCATGGACAATGGCTGGGTGTTTGAATTTCGCTTTGACGACAGCAGACAGCATTAAATTCCACTACGTGAATATTTCCGCAATTAGTTATGCTGTGAATATCGGAATTTAATGAGCTTAACATACGCTGGCGTTCCCGTTCTACAGCCGAAGAGCAGGGACGTGTGTCCAGGAACGAATATGAAAAGCGGAGAGTACTGTCATCAGCAAGGGAGTATATTGGATTAGAGGTAGCGGACAAGAGATCGTTGATGAAAATTAAAAAGAGTGTCGGAGACAGAACGGAGCCCTGGAGCACACCAGCATTTATTTTGTGGATATCAGACTTGAATCCATCCAAGACAACTTGGATTGAACGTTCCGATAGGTGATTTCTAATCCATTCAAGAAGAGATTCGTCGATCTCGACTGCATGCACTTTCGACAAAAGAATCTGATGCCAAACTCTGTCAATTGCCTAAGAAATATCAAGTGCAACTATCTTGCCAGAATGATGTACGCTTTGGTTCCACTTTTCGGCGAGATGATAGCATGTATCAAATCACCAGTGGACCTGTCGGTACGAAAACCTTACGCCCAGTCATTGAGAAGTTTTCGTGTTTCCAGATATTTCATGAGCCGCCGGTTTATCAGCGTTTCCATGATCTTGGAAAGAAGGGACGTAAGTGCAATGGGTCTGTAGGAGGATAGAGAAGAAGATTCGCCTTTTTTAGGCACGGGCTGCTGTTTTTCATCTGCTCGGAAAGAGCCCTAAAGAGTAGGATTTACGAAAAAGCTTACGTAGTGGTTTCGCCAGCGTAGAAGAACACCTTTTCAGAAGATGGGGAGATATACCATCTGGACCAGCGGATTTATGCATGTTGAGATCTTTGAGTACTCTTGCTACTACACGAGTGCCAAAGTGGATTCGTCCCTTTGTAGATTCGACGCACTCAAGTGTAGGCGGGGACAAAGCACAGTCTGGAAGTGTTGAACTGGCCGCAAAATATGCAGCAAGCAGATTGGCCTTGTCCAAAGAGCTGACAGCTGGAATGTCATTATAAATGAGCGTTGGGATGGAGGATGAGGCCGAATTGCTAATATTTTTAACGAAAGACCAACAATTTTTACTACTTTTGGGGCATTGTAGTATTTTTTGGCTCAGTTTTTGGTCGCATTTCACACGCTTAGGAAAGACGTTACAGTCATTCCTTTCTCGTTTAAACCTTTTTGGTTTTCCTCTGTTCAGTTGGTCTTGAAGGACCGCAAAAAACATTTTCCTAACCCTGACAGCCTCTTTACAGCTCGAGGCGTACCACGCCTTTTCTTTTGGCTTGATACTCTTCATCCGATGAGGGATAAAGTATCTCATTCCAAAGAGAATAGTTTCTGTGATCATATCAGCAGCGGCATCCACGTCGTTATCGAGGAAACGTAACGACCAGTTAAAGTCCTAAAGTCCGCTCCAGTTGGTTTTCTCGTATTGCCATTCGGTTTTTTTAGGAATCTTTTCTCTAACTGTGTGGTCGGTGTACGAGAAATTAGCTGATATGACACAATGGTCCGACGAGCCTAGAGGGGAGAGCACATCAAGTGGAGTTTGGTAAGCTACATCACTATGCATGTAAGTGGTAAGACCGCGGTGAGAGAAAAATAATGGCACTAGTTCGTAGCAAGGTAGCTTCAGACCCGACCTGTGTTTCACTAAGTACCAAAACACCATCCCCCCGATTAAGATTTCGTAGGTATTAAGGCGGATGCACAACATTGACAAGAATGTCACCATTGGCAGCTATAACTTCGAGATAATTAAGGCCTTCGTCTACCTTCGCTTCGCAGTTATAAGCATTACCGGCATCAGCGAAGAAATCGCACGCAGAATTACTCTCGAGTAAGATCTCGAGAAAAAGTAACAACCAACTGATTACTTCATTGCGATCATAATTCCTTGGGGTGCCACAGGGGTCTATACATTCCCCAATTCTTTTTATTAAAGTCAAGCACGTGTAATACCAATTCGAAGTTTTCTACTTAACACCACACATCATCGGCGTGATTCAGTCTAGTCTCTATAAACCTTAGTATACTAGATTGATAGATACAAAATCAGTACTTAGGCCGACTGTAAATATGGGTGCTTAGCTTAAAATAGCTATTTTAGAACATCGTACATAGGTATGCGTCTTATTTCTAATTGACCTTCGTTCTAGTAAAGTCTATAGTAACTGAAACTTCACAAAGTCCACAAAAGCCATAATATCTTCGAAATATCACACTTATCCAACTTATCGCCTTATCGTAGCTTACCTAACCATCAATTCAACAATTCAACACCTCGATACATTTGATTAGAAAAATTCACACAAACAAATACTCGTACCATCGAACCATGTGATCCGAGCAATTCAATCATTCCCTCAAATTTACGTTATCTACCGTCAGTGCCACCAAAGTCTACCCAAGACCATCAAATCAGCCGATAAAAGCAATAAGTGACCGGTGAAAAACAAAACAAAAAAAAACCAAAACAAAAACAAACAAAACTGAAAGCAATTTCCAATAAAAGATTGTCGAACATAGATTCGACCGTTGGAGGACTGGGAGATCTAAAGATATGCACGAGGACATTTAGAAATTCGTCGAAGCATTCTGGAAGCTCTTTAGAGACTCTCATTGCGGGGTGAAGGTAGCACCTTTACGCATAATTAAGTTGTCACAGCGCTCAGATACAAAACATTCTCGAACATCAATTCATGACATTTGGAAATCGTCAGACGTTTTTCATTGTCGGATTGCAACTCGAAAAGATTTTTTCGGACGGCCTTTTATGGAAATCACTTTTGGGTGAATCGGTTGTTGAATTTCAATTTAGAAATGTCCGATTATTTGGCAGGCATTACCTCTAGATACAAAGTATCTGACATACAAATGCAAACGCAAACGGTGGAAATTTTTTTGGTTTTTGTTTTGTAAATCTGCTTAATGAACGAATGAGCTATTTTTAGGATGAATCTTTAGTTTAATGTTTATGAGAACAATTAGCACAATGAGTATAAAATTGGAAATAGGAAAGTTCCCGTACTGAGGTGCCATTGGACTGTGTAATCAAAGAGTTAAAAATAAACTGGAGAGGAAGATTCGAGGGACAATATTGTCTGTCGAATCGATTTACACGAATTCAGAGTTGAGTAGCGTTAATTAAATTGAAGTTCACACCTTTATTCAGCGGGAATGTATACGAGTATATCTGCAGATGTAATGAGTCAAACCAGGTATGGGAACTGTCAATAAAGGAGGACATTCAATCGATTGTTTAGGTGAGTAACTTAACCCGAAAGCTCCTCGTATCTTATTGTTAATTTGCTGCTTGAAAGGGTCATTGTTCAAGCAGATTGCCGACAAAGTGTTTTGTTCTCAGAAGTTAGTCATGGCGCAGGTACGAATATATGACAGACAGCTTTACAACAATGAAACGTTTCGAAATGTTAATACGATTGTTGCACTCAGGGACGTGCACGTTTTATACAGTTTTCATACAAGGTGGATTCTTTAGCAGATTTGCACGACACCATCTGTGGAGTATTACACATCTCCGTTAAGATTTCAGCTCTGATACTAGTCCAGTGCTTTGGAACTCAATGACATAACTAAGCTATCGAATTCGGGCTACGATTCGAGACACTATTTCAGACAATGATCAATAAATTTTGCTTCGCCAGACAGGATTGCAACCTTCTTCATCGACAACATCAAAGAAGCTCACAATACAGACGCATCAATTGGTCATATTAGGCCTTCGAAACTTTCCCTCTGGAAACGCCTAAAAACCTATATCACTAGGAAGCACCTTCGCTCAGATTTTTTTGTGATACCGGTCTATCTCGCAGCCTCTAAAACATAGTCGAACTTTTGGGGTGTAATTATAGGTTGCCTCCTCGTGGCTCTGGATAAGGCTAAATAATCGATCGCTTAAAGGAGACATACATAAAAACAACTCTACTGGCCATACTGTGAGCTAACCAAGCAAACAAAACAGCAGTAAACGCTAATATTAACATTTTCACCAGGGTCAACACAACTGACACCCTTTAGCGCCAACTGACAAGGCGTATCGGACCTTCTGTTCGAATACGGCATCTTAACATCGAAGTTATAAACAAATCCAAGAGCGGCTACTGCATCTGACGATGTTCAAAAGGCTTGAGGAACTGTCGCCGGTGATATAGTCTCATTAGCGCAGACTACAGCAACAACATCTGTAAAATAACGATACAAATACCCAGCAACACTGTGACCACCTAATATCCTCAACGTGGAATATATATCAAGCGGAAGTATGAAAATAAAGATGTCCCCATCATGCTAATGAAATGGGCAGATTCAAACCACCTGCACCTAAGCTTCGACGCAAAAGACAGAGCGACCTTTGACTCTCGGAGATGTCGCGAGGCTACAACCCGGACCTATGTTTCGTAGCCTGTGATGCGGAACACCATTTCCCGCATAATCAACACCATCCAGTCCAAATCGATGTTGGAATCCAGATTCCTCTAACTGTTTACGTTAGAAGTACTTCACGAAGACCGATTGGAATAAGTAGCTTCTCCCACGAGCTCGACTCGTGCTTAAAGTTTATTCGGCCAATGGCCCAGAACTACAATATATTTTTAGGAATGGTTCCGGCAACATATTGCCCGAAGTTTTCGCAAAGAGTACATTCCTGGATGAGCTGAAGAAAATGAACGACTGTACGACAATTTCAAGGAGACCCTAAAACTGGAAAAGAACCAGATCCGTAAAAAGAAATGGACATCAACGGTCAACAGCCTCAGCTTCAGCATGGAGTCTGCTTCGCAAACTCGAAGGAAGCAGTAGCTCCAACACCACAAACTCCTGCATGTACCCGAACAAAGTAGCCAATCGCAAATTGATGTTTCTCATTCCATTGTGGACAAGGAAAATACAGTCACCATAAAACGGGCTCTGAGAAACCCCCAGACCAATATTCCACCGTCATCACACTTCTCGGGAAGTTTTACACCCAAAGAGGTTAGCATCGCACTTGTGGCTATTAAAAATAGGAAAGGCGGCGAGTTTCGATGGCACAAACCCGGAGCTTCTTGCACATAGCGGAAAAAATGCAAGGTAATGAGTAGATGAATTCTACAGAAACATATTTGAATCAGGTTATAGATATTTAAAAGCCCGGTAAACCTAGCGACGCACCAGAAAATTGCGGTCCTATAGTACTCTTAAGTGTTTGCTACAAACTACTCGAACGCCTTATCTGAAATCGAATAAACCCTATCATCAACGAGGTCGTACCTATCGAACAAGCCGGATTTTGGGTTTGGCAGAAGCGGTACGAACCAGGTGCTATCATTGCTGTTACACACTGAGGCAGGATTTGAGGACAGGCTTAAAATATTCGTGTACAACACTGTCTGGAAGCATGGGGGTATCTCTAAACTATTGAAGGAATAGACGGTGCTTGAAGACATCGCGTCTTATCACCAACCTGCTTAACAACGGTTTGCCACAGGGTTCCGTCCTCGCTCCTTTACCCTTAGCAACTATAAAACGACAAATGGAAACCCAGAAGAGATTTAACAAAAATATACCCTTGATGCTTTCTCGCCATCATCAGTAGTCCTATTGTCACAACGCTTGGAAACTGCGAGCAGGAGCATAGACTACAAATAGATGCTGACCCTGAGATAGACTTTACCTGATGTCGAGAGACCATAGTAGCGTTTGCTAGTATTAACTGACCCAGACACTTACTCTTTACAAAAAGAGCAAATGAAAAAAATTATCTTTGAGCACCAATCGCTGCTTTTGTTTTGTCTTTCTGCGACTAAATAGAGAAAAGACTGGTGACAGAGTGTTGAAGAATGTTCGTGGGAGCATTACCAGTACTAGTGTATCCTCGAAAGGTTCTGTTCAAAATACCACGAATCAAGAGCGTAATTAAGCATTCTGATGGTACCAGAGTTTACTCTAAGCAAGAATCCTTGGATCGTAGACTTCTTAGTCTGTCGTCCTCCTAATAAGAAACGTTATATGAGGCCTTAACCACCGAAGCCTATTCAACTTCCAACACGTTGAGACTGACTGCACTACTACTCCCTCTTACGGCCTATTGAAAAATTACTGTCTTTGAAGGAGTATCCGATGGTACTTTTCCTTGACATCAAGAGAGATGTCAATGACGCTGACACCCCTCCTCCTCGATCACAACTTCGTTCCAAGGACTTGATATAAATGTCTCTATCTCCAGCCTGGTCCACTTTATCCTTAATAAATGCTGTTCTACAAGAAGAACATTCTGAGGAGGTGTATCCTTTCATATCTTATTGCACCTAAACTTGGACGGTGTGCTTACCAAATCAGATGAAGCGTAATGTGATGTGGTGGCTTACGCAGTCTAGGTCACTTTTTATGTGTAGGCCAAACACCCACATACACTTTAGGCATACCCTCTTCCTGGACACGCAGCTTAAGCGTTAATCCGGTCCTCTTAAGGAAGCTAAATGGCACTGAGTTCCTCGAATTGCGGCAAGTGCATAGGTCTCTACAAAAAATAAAATATTGCAGAGCGAAACAAAATAGCTCTAGTTGCTCCTGCAAGACGGCTGTAAGCCCCAGGTGGTGACTAAAACCCAAAGTTATGCACTGGTGCAACACTATGGTCGCTAGACCAATTCCTACTTTCGGCATAATCATCTAGGACTACAATTCACTTGTTAAAAAGAGTCCAACTGGCTGCCTGTATTCGCATCTCCGGCGCCTGGAACTTCCACGGCGAACGTAGAACACCACTGGGATCATTGGCAACGAGCAATCAGAGAGGCCGCCACTAACGTACCCCCTAACAACGAAAACTCTGGTTTGATTCGCGAGCTATATGAACAGAAAAGAAGGGAAGAACATAGCCTCACGAGAAGATCGAGGCATTATAGAGGTGTTACGACGCCCAGGACAAAACGTCACGATGGGCAGTTACAACTTTGAGGTAGTAGGGGCCATTATCTACCTCATCTCCGCTACCATCTCCGACAACAATACCAGCGCAGAAATAATGCGAAGAATCACTCCTGCTAATCGCTGCCTCTTTGGGCTTAGATGACAATTGACTAGTAAAGCCCTTCCTCGAGCAACCAAGACGCTGATCATCCCAGTTCTGCTTAAAGGCGCAGAAGCTTGGACACTGACGAAATGCTCTCTGGTGCTGCGAGGGTAATTTCCGTTCTCGTTTGACGCAATGGAGAAGGAGAGGTTTCAACAGCAAACTGTATGGGATGCAAAGCGATGCATAATTCATCAGAAAACCTCAGATAATCCGGCTTAGATAGGTCACCTTGACACCGCATGGACACCGCATGGACACCGGCGTCCTAGGTGGCGCGCTCAAGTGGAAGGGGACCTCAGTGAACTTCGTGTATGCAACTGGAGGCAGCTGGCAAAAGATCGTGCTAGCTGGACGGGCTAAGGATAAGGCTAAGTGAGCAATTAACGCAAGGCACCAGGCATAGATATAATTTTTCCAGCTCTGCTACGAAAAGGGCTGGACTTCCTTGTACCTACCCTAAGTCTTATTTAGGTTCAGCTTCAACTTGGCCTAAATACCACGCACTTGGAGGAAGACCAACGTGGTGTTTATCTCCAAACCAGGCAACAAGTCCAGGGAACTACTTTAAATCATATCGTCCTATAAGAATTATGAAATATGAAATCAGAGAAAGCTTAGAAAATAGCTTGCCTCCCTCGCATGGATGGCAGCACATGGGTGATCTCTCCAAAGATCACTCACTGGATCTATACAGTGACGGTCAGTCCCCTCATAACATACGCTTCTATAGTATGATGGACTAAAGTCACGCAAAAGACCGCCATTTTAAAGCTCAATAGAGTACAGCGTCTTGCGGGTCTAGATATTTTCGGAGCATTTCGGACCTGCCCCACAGCAGCGATAGAACCAATAATAGGACTAGCGCCCCTAAACTTGTACAAAGTGGCGCAAAAGTTGTCGCGCGATGTTGTTTGGCAGAAATTTTTTTTATGAATGAAAAACGTTGGTTCTGCCTTTGGATTATGTTTATTTGATGTCTTGAATTTTTTTCCATTAAATCCGATTTGTGGCATTCTACATCATCCTTGCCAGAATTTCCGGCGAAGATCCTCGAATTCTTGACGGATATTATCTTCAAGAGCCTTGACTTATACTCGTGACTTCAAAAAACCCCACAAAAAGAAGTCTGAAACGGTTAAATCAGGAGATCTTGCCGGCCAGTGCAGATAGCAAAAACGAGAGATTAGGCAACTTGGAAATGCAGCCCTCAGAATTTCGGTTGTGGCGCGTGCTGTATTCGCCGTTGCTCTTCATCCTGTTGGAACCACATGTTCTCCAGTCCCAATTCATCCAATTGAGGAAGGAGAAAGTCATTGAACATGGCTCTGCAGCGTTCGCCGTCCACAGTAGTTATTTGGCCCGAGGCGTTTTCGAAAAAATAACGACCGAAGACGCTACACCAAGCAGTAACTTTGAGCGGGTGTAATGGCGATTCGTGGATTTTCAGTGCCCCAGAAGCGATAATTTTGCTTATTCACATATCCACAGAGATGGAAATGAGTCTCGTCTCTCATGATGATTTTCGATGAAAAGTTGTCTCCCTCGTGTTCGAGATTCAGAATGGCTTGAGCGTAAGTTACACGCGCTTGGCGGTTAATAGCTAACAGCTGACAGTTTTTCACCAAACTTCACTGTAAAGACCGCCGATTGATGCCCAATTACGTGGCACGTCGTCTGGACGACACTCAGGGGTCTTCTGCGACATCTTCATATACAGCTGCGATATTCTCATCAGCATTCTGTCTAGACTGGACAGCATCTGTTGTTGTCCCATACTCTTCTAGGCAAGCGGCTAAACGTCGTAGTATTTGTCCAGTTGGTGTCGGACGACCGAAATTCACGCTACGACAACACTACCGAAGAATTATTCCGCAAAAAAATCGTATTCCGCGTTCTTTAGGAATATAGCGCTTAATGTCTTGTTGACGTGTATTGTGTATCTGTTTACTTCGCCGCCATTTGCAAAAATTGTAGCATCTTACGACAAGATGATGACTTTTGCGCCACCTTGTATATAAACCCTGTTCTCCGAAATACAGGAACTTGAACGCCTTCAAAAAACATTGTGCTTCAAATAAAGGCTTCTCTATGGAGATTCCCAGCAAAGGAGCATGGGTTAGCAATAACCCACCAAACACAAAGTAGTGTACGGATGGTTCTAAAATGGAATCAGTAGTGGGAGGTGCAATACACAGACCTAACCTAAATATCACCATAGCTATAGGCAAGAGTCCCAGCTTTATTTCAGGCAGAACTCTACGCCATTCAAGTATGTGCCAACCATACGCTCACCATTGACTCCAAATCAGTGATGATCTGCTTTAAAACCCTCCTAAATCTATGCTCTAGGAACAAAACCAAACTGTGGTGGTCATGAGGACATTGATACGAATGAAAAGACTGATGAACTGAGCCAGAAAACGCTCAGGAACTCCCTTTGTTAGACCTGAACCCTTCTGCTGCATTCTTAAAACAGCACTCAGTGTAGCTACTAATAGCTGGGAGCAGTTGAGATGCAGCATCTCATCTTGGGACAATAGCTCAGGTCTAAGACAGGCCGAAAGAGCCATCCTGCCCTTCAACCAAAACGCCAATAGACGTCTAAATCTAAGTCGACACGATATCAAAGGCCTGGGTTGGAGGTCTTCTATCAGGAATTCCACATATTTTAATCCTTTAGTCTACTTATACACTGTAGCGTGTCGAAGTCTCAAGAATTCATCAGGCCGCTGTAGGCTAAACCAGAGTCCTCGGCGCATCACTCATCGAAATGACTAAGCAGCACAAGTTCAGAGTCTGTTGGGTTAAGTAATATTCAAACCTAAACTGATCAGACTTAGATCCCTAGAAGCAAATCGAAGGCAAATTGACAACCTAAGGTTAAAATGTTTCTGGAGGAATTGGAAGGTCTATTAACAAGTGCGCCAGGACCGAACATTATCTTATTAGGCGATATTAATATTGATATCATGCAGGATTCTGCAGAGGTTGACAGTTACTTATTCCTATTAGCATCTTACGGTTTTGAATCGTGTATTAACAAACCTACTCGTATTAATGAATCCTCAAATACCTGTATAGACCATATTATGGTGCGTTTTTGCAGACCTGAAGATCTCTTGTTTTATAGCTCTGTTTTCGATTTACAGATTTCTGATCACTGTATGACATGTCTGAGTATTAAATACAATTATGGTTTAATGTTTATAATGAAAATGATCCTTCGAAAGCTTACAGTTACTTTGTTGATATACTCAGTAATTACATTATGCTTAGTTCGAAAAAGATAAAAAGTAGTGTGAATAAAACAAAAAGACTAAAACCCTGGATAACGACGGAATTGCTTAAAAAGGTTAAAGGAAAGAATAAATTGTACAAAATGAAAACCAAATTTCAAAACAATTCTAGTACTATTGAAGCTTATAAAAAAATTTGTAAAGATATTGCCAAAGATGTTAAAAATTGTAAACATAACTACTACCTAAACAAGCTTCGGGAAGTCAAAGGTGACTCGAAAAAAGAATGGAAATTGGTTAGAGAAATTCAAAATATATCTACTGTCACCAGTTTCGTTGAAAATATAAAAGATTCTGATACTATCATCAGTGACCCTAACGAAATTGCTGACAAATTCAATCGCTTTTTTGTTTGCATTGGTAACAAAGTAATATCAGGTAGCTGTGCTTCTGTTTCTAAATGTGAATGTACTTTTGATGATGGATCTTCTTGTATGTCATTACCAGAGAGGGTGATCTACCCCCGTTCATTTCGAAGGAAGAGCTCCATGACATCTTCGACACAATCAGGGCTAAGAAATCAGTGGGGACAGATGGTATTCCAAACATCGTGCTTCGACATCTTCCTCTAGAAGCGGTGGACATTTACACCACCCTGTTTAATAATGCAATGAATAATGCACATTATCCAGCGCATTGGAAAACGGCGGTGGTACAACCTATCCCCAAAAAGGGAAAGGATATATCCAATCCGGCGAATCTCCGGTCGATAAGTCTCCTTCCGAATATCAGTAAGGTGTTTGAAAAAGTAATCAATAGAGCTCTGTCTAGGTGGGTTGAGGACAAACATATAGTTCCGGATAATCAATTCGGTTTTAAGGCGGAACATGATATCTCACATGCCGCGTCTAAACTGGTGTCCGATATCCAATGGAATAAAGGCAAAAACCAATGCACTGGTGCCTGCCTTGTTGACTTGGAGAAGGCCTTCGACACTGTATGGTTAGAGGGTTTTTTCTATAGGCTGACTAGGCTGGGTATCAGTAAACCACTCTTGTACATTCTTTTTAATATGCTAACCAACAGGCAGTTCATCGTGAAAAATGGCGATGTGACTTCTGTTGGAATATTTCAAATTAAAAATGGTCTTCAGCAAGGCGCGGTCAATTCGCCGATCCTATTCAACATTTATACAAGCGACTCGATAGGTTCACTTCCCAATACTATTGCGTACGCAGACGATTTGATAGCGTACAGAACAGGTCCAAAAATCGAGGTCATTAATACTCTCTTGCAGCGTGACTTCGATAAGATAAGACGATTTTGCGATGACTGGAAGTTGAAAATCAACTTTCAGAAGTCGGAAACCATTCTCTTTAGGACGCCATTGTCTAGAGCCTCTAGGGATACCAGAAAAAATTGGCGAAAGTTATCGATCATTGGACAACACGGACAGCCTCTTGCCTGTCGAAATGTAGTCAGATACCTTGGGATCTGGCTAGATCAGTTTCTGTATTTTGACAAAAATGTAGATGCTGCTCTGGCCAGAGCTAAAGGCGCTTTTGCCCTTACAAAGAGACTGTTTTATAGCAGCCAACTCGATGCGAGGGTAAAGGTAATCTGCTACATGGCCCTTATCAGGCCCATGCTGGTATTCCGGTGCCCCGTGTGGTTCAATGTACGAGCAAGCTTAATGGAAAAGATTCGGGTGTTTGAGAGGGCTTGCCTTAGGGCTTGCCTTCGCTTGTACAGAACACCAGAGTCGGAGTACAAAAAATTTTATCGTAATGAGGTCCTTTACAACAGGGCGAACCTAATACGAGTGGACAACTTCGTAATTAAGCTGACTCGAAGGCACATTGCAAGAGCAATGACCGCGACGAATAACCTGATATCTGGGGCTTACTACCCCAACTACCTTTACCACGAGAGTGTGCGCTCTGACGGCTTCGTTCCACCGGAAGCATTCCTCTACCTAGATCAGATAGGGTTGATCCAGGATAGATCAGCGGTCCCGTTAATCTTCCATGTCGCTCGGAAAGCTGGGGACAGGCGACTCAACTACGGCAGAGACGTCGCACACGGCAGTGTGGATCGTCTCAGGTTCAGTAGGGCGGTGGGGAATCGCGATAAGAGGGATGTCGTTCGGCAGCACCAGCATTTCTGGTGGTTGAATGATGGAGAAGATGTTTCGTCGTCGTTTCCGTCAATTACGGACCAGCCTCACTAATGAGGCAGAGCTGACCTACTTATTTACACTGTGAATACCGATGGCCAGCTTGCATAGGTTTAGGTTAGCATTTAAGAAATATATACATATATTAGTATATACCTTTGTATATACTAATATATGTATATAATTGTGTATAATATCTATGTGTATGTATTGTGTATGTAGGTTAGGTTTAAGTTTATTTTAAGTTAGATATTAAGTTTTTATAAAAAAATAACTCCATATGCTAAGTTTTTGTTAACAAATTTTTCTTAGCCTTAAGTATACAAAATATATACGAATTTCAATAAAATGTAAACAAAGTCGAAAGACATAGATATAAGAATTTAGAGTAACTTAGAGTGCCTGTGTGGGGCCAGTAAGTTAGTATAAGATTGTTAAGTAATTTTAAGCTAGCATTTAAGCATTTTTTGTTAGTATGTAAAAATTAATGATTAATATAATAAAATGCATTTAAAACTAAACTAACTATGGATCTTCTTGTGTCAGTTTTTATTTTGAACCAATGACATCTTTCGAAATATACAAAATTATTTCTTCTCTTAATAGCTCGCGCTCTAAGACAAGTGACGGCCTTTCGAATAGTTTTGTTAAGAAAATAGCCTTGAATATTTGTGACATTCTATGTTATATCTTCAACAGAAGTGTCTCCATGGGTGTATTTCCAGATGATCTAAAACAGGCCGAAGTGATACCTTTATTTAAAAAAGGTGATAAGACATCAGTTAATAGTTATAGACCTATCTCACTTCTTCCTGTCTTTTCTAAAGTTTTTGAGAAAGCTGTAAAAAACAGAATGATAAATTTTTTAGAAAAAAAATAATTTTTTTAGTAAATCCCAATTCGGTTTTCGCTCGGGTTTTTCTACTGAAGGAGCACTGTTGAACTTCTGCACTGATGTTTTTAATAGTTTTAACGATAGAAAATTAACTGCAGCTCTTTTCATCGATATAACAAAAGCTTTTGACACGGTAGATCACAATATACTTTTAGATAAATTGTACAAATGTGGGTTCAGAGGCATGACACATAAATGGTTTTCTTCTTATCTTTCCAATAGAAGACAAAAAGTGAAAATTAATGGGCAAATTAGTTCCAGCAGAAACATTACTATTGGAGTCCCGCAAGGTTCGGTACTCGGTCCGATACTATTGTTGATTTTCATTAACTCGCTACTTTCACAAAATTATCGAAGTAAGGTTAATGCGTTTGCTGATGATATGGCATGCACTTTTCAAAGTAACTCAGCTCTAAACTTAGCTGCCGATATAAATCATGACCTGGAGATATTAAGCCACTGGTTTCAACAACATAATTTGGTGATAAGTGATAAGACTAAAATCATGTTTTTCAATGTGTGCGGTTGGAACTTTGACTTTGGTACTTACTCCTTTCATTGCGCTAATTGTAATAAATTCAAACACAATAATCATATTTGTAAATCGAGCAAATGTTCGCAAACTTATTTTGAAACGGAATCTTGTTCTGATAAATGTTTCACCATAGAGAGAGTTGATACATTTAAGAACCTTGGTGTTATACTTGATTGGAGGATGAATTGGTCTGCACATACTAGTGCACTTAAGAAGTACCTTATAGCTGCCACAAGGCAATGTTTTCTTTTTAAAAGCCTATTGCTCTTTAGATCTTCTTAAATGTATCTACTATGGATTAGTTCATTCTAAACTTGAATACGGTATAGTTTCCTGGGGCGGCACTCATGACAATAAATTGAATCCTCTTTTAATTTCTCAGAAGCATGTTGTTCGTCTTATATGCAATAAACATCGTGACGTTAATAGTTTACCACTTTTTAGATATCTTAAAATTCTCCCTCTCAAACATTTATACTTTTTTAAGGTATTAAAGATTTTTTTTACTAGATCGGGATATGACTTAAATCGCGGCTCAGCAAACTATAATCTTAGAATCAACAATCTTAATTATGCGGTAGTACCACAACACAATCTACAAATATTTTTTAATTTCTATACGGCAATTGCTCCTAGACTCTTCAATAAGCTACCTATTAGCATTAGAACCTTAAGATCTAAATATGTTTTTCTAAAGAAGGTAAAACTTTGTCTTTAAGATAAAAGTTATGATGATATACGAGTAGCAAACCTCACATCTGTTACCATCTGAATCATTTAATTATTTTTCTCCTTTGTTATTATTATTATCATTTCTTTTTTTCTTCCTTCTTGCTACGAGTACACTTTGTAACTAAAAAATTAATAGTATACTGCGACCCCACCTCTTTTGAGTTTATAATTGTAAATTGAAATAATTGTTAATGCTATCGTCTCTAGTTCCCTCTGACCTATAGATAGCTTGTTTTTTATTTTTCTTTACTGATCCTTTGTATGTTAACGATAATAGTAATGTAATTAATAAAGAATAATAAATAATGTCCTACGCCAAACAATTGACACATTTTCAAGCACTGCAGACTTATCGGGAAGACTGTGAGACATCGAGACTTATGTATGCACTCGTATATGGCACAAATTTGAACCCAAATGATCAAGAGAGATCTGACCAACCTCAGGCTAACAGATATTTCCAAACCCACAAATATAATCACGGGACGATACGTTCAACGATTGAGTATTGCTTACAATGATTTCTGCAACAACGATGAAGAGGAAACATCACACATCAGGCAGTTACCACTTTCGACATGAAAAAGACAAACTCGTTAAGAAATCACTCCACAGTGGTATCAGAAAGGATGTACAATCAGTTTAAGTGCACCTCAATAAACGCCACTCCAACCTAATCTAATCTTCCTGGATGGATGAATTTTGGTCTCCTAAAGTTTTAATGCAGCTGACGAAGAGAGAGTTCACTTATAAGTCCTGGGGAAACAACCAGTTCGTTAAACCGTATTTTTTTTTTGAGCTGATCCGAAAGGAACTTGCTACTTTGATTTGGCCATGCACTCCACATAGAGGTTACATGGCCATGGCCACGTATGCTCACATCGTTCTTCTCCATTTTCTATCTGTCCACTCATAACAAAAGATTCCCCGTCCTCGATTCTGCTGCCACATTATTTTGTCTGACTAAAAATACATTGTCCACCCCCCGAAGGACGTCTCCTGTAAGTGCCCGTTCTCTCCCAAAAGTTGTGAACAATATCGTCTAGAACATTCCCAGAGTGACCATCAGCCAAAGGTGGTCATGCATTAATAATGCAAAATTACCAGCCACCTCCCTGTCAGTTTGCTGTCTCTTTGTTGTCTCTTATGTAAAAACTGTTGACATGGTCATTTATAGATGTTTCTTCTGAAAAAAAAAAAAAAAAACACCCAAAAGCGTTTCCTTTGTGAATTAAACAATTTTCCTTTCACTTGGGTGATTTCGGTTTTGGCTAGCATTACCAAGCCATTACCTGCAATTGGCATCAATCTGCCCCGGTATAAGCACTCCTGTCGTTGTTTTCAAGGCAACAACTATTCAATGAGCATTCTCATATTCCTTTCGGTCGTGGATTGATTGATGTCATACTCAAAGATACACCAGAGGCAGAGACAAGTCAATCCAAGCATGACACACGGCGAATGAGATCTACTCGTATGTATGCACATACGTACAGCTCGTGTATAAAAGCTTTAGATCGACACGCAGTCAGACGAATTGGCACCACAGAATGCCACAAGTCTTTTGAATATTTGTCACCCACAGCAACAGAAGGATTACCCACAAGTGGTTGGTTGCTCGTAGCTAATTCAGATATGAATACTTGGGACTTGTGGGGTTGAAATAAATTCCATTACACATCCCCCACCCCCTCCTCGCAAAAAAAAAAAATCGAAGATTACTCTCAGCAGATCGAAAACATGCGACTCACCTTGTCGTCTACCCTTTTGGCAACGTGTCAATCTTCCCAAAATTCTCTAGATTCGATTTACTCGTACATTCATTCAGCGGAAGCACCGAACAGAAAAAGCCGATGAAGAGGATGACGATGATGTGCTTCCGACGAATAACACCTGCATATGGTGGTTTTTTTTTTTTTTCTGACAAATCCGCCTCAACGTGCCAAAGGTGACGCTCCCTCAAAATCTATTCTCGAACAGAGAAATGTCCTCTACTGAGATATCGAGTGCTAAATTTGGCCAAGTAAACAGTTTCATCTCGGCAACCGCAATTGTTGGGGGTGCCAGACAACAGGGGGTGACAGCTGGTTCAAGCAAAGTTGTACGAATTAGCTTAATTGAATTAGCGTGTAACTACAGCATACATTCGCCTTGCCTTAGATTCAGATTCAATTTCAGATACAGATTCTGATTCAAACACAGAGACAGCTTCGCCAAGTTGTCTCGGATAATTCGATTAAAAGCAATTAACTGATTTGCATATCTGATTTTGGACTCGGAATTTATTTTCTCTTGGTGTGAGGGCTTAAGCGATTCTGGATTTAGATGGGAGATTTTGGGGCACTAATTAGCAGAAGCAGAAGAGATAAAAGTTTTTAGGTGCTTTACACAGAAGCTGACTTAGCGTACGAGTCTTAGAAGTCCAACTGGTTCTGTTTGGTTTGTCTTTCTATTTCATATTCAGAGATACGTGGCTGGTTAACGAGTAAGTGATCACCTCATTACGACATGAACTTCCCTACTTCATTTGAGTGCATTTGAAAAGTGGTGAAACCCCAAAGAGTCAAGATTCCCTGCTCATGTCATACTAAGAGGGACGTGACTTATGACATATGGTCAACAATTGCAAGGACCACTTAGAAGTCCCACTTCTTGTCCTTCTGACATTAAGCATTGTGTATCGGTACAAGCTTTTAAGGCGTGCTTACCGAGCAACACAGGTTCCTCCCAGCTTAACACAAATCACCATATGGATGTGGACAATCTAGCGAAGGCAACAATTAGATGCCCTTTCTGAACGCCATCATCGCTGACGGCTTAAAAACAAGGAATAGTTTCAACCTAGAAGTATTGCAGAAGGAGACCTCTTGTGGTGTTGAAAAAAAGTTTATTTTATCCAGGAAAGTACCCTTCCTGCGTTGAAAGTCAACATTTTAATAGACTGCCAACCATCCTTAAAAGTAACAGACACTGACGATAGGTTACTGTTGTAGGAATAAAGCAGACTGTCGCCAATTCGGCGATACCTATTTTACCTCCAAGTGATAGAAACCGGATACTGGTGGCTGTCCATCCGGACTCGGCTAGCTAAACTTTTAACTGCGAGTGCCGATAAAGAGACAAAACCATTTCAGCAAAGGTGGCACCTTCCTAGGTGGGCTCAACAGTGAAACCAACTTTTGCAATAAAATTAAAGTCTTAACCGGACTACTCGTATTTTGGCGTATCTCCACACTATTTGAGCGAAAAGTACTTCGAAAATAGGTGGTGGATAGCCGCTTATTGGACCAACGGCAACGATCATATTCCCAAAATCTGTTACTGACATCGTTTTCACCATATCTCTTATCGTAAAGGGAATTGGCAGCCCTTTTAGAGGATTGTGCCGGCTGGGTGACTTCCTTACCAGGCGAAACAAGCACTATTATTAGCAGGACACTAACCTCGAGTACAAATGGATCTCTTATTATAAAATGACTGTTCTAAACCAATAAGGACGTACAGTACATGAAAGTATGCCCTTACAATTTACGAGTCTTGTATAGGTCAGTTGCTACTCAACAGTGTGAGTTTAAGGCAGATACTCGTACTATCGCGATGCCAATATCAGGAGATTCAACAGTGATAGATTCCACAAAAGACTGCACATTTTAGGATCCGGATTCGTTGTTGGAAATCAACTAAATGCAACAACTAAGCAGATAAGCATCAAAGATACATTCCACAACCTTATGTACGAGTATGTATGTAAACAGGACCCTACCATCGAGTCTGAATGCCCTATCAAAGAGCAATTCAATGACGTTCTGGATATAGCAACTCGGCGCAACCAATTTCAGAGCCCGAATATCCGAAGAAAAAAAATCCACACAGTGGATTCAGTACATCTTCAAAGATGTAGCCGAATGTACTCGTACTTTAGGTTAGTACCCGCCAAATATAATGGTGTTTGAGGGAGGAGGCGATGGAATATGTGCATCTTAAGGCCCTGCAGTGTTCGATAAGAGTATAGTAACCCGGATAAACCCTTGAGCTATCTAAACAAGACTATGAACCGACCGAGTCAACTCACTGCTGTACGTGGCGTATACGATTTTATAGAACGTGAATATCTCCAGGCTTTCTGTAACACAAAAAACATCACTGATGACAGCAGTAACTCTGAGGTTGTTATGAATTTATTTGCCTCGGAATAAATATGAACTCCACGTATCACATCCTAGTACAGATTCGTCGAAGACATCCTCGAGAACCGATTCTGCTTCAGTCTAGCAAACGAATGGGTGCAAAGATCTTAAACCGAAAGAAGAAACGCATGTCTCCAAAGCAATAATCTTGATAATTCTAGCAGCCCAGACATACCAGTTATTGCATACTTCATCGAGTCCTGATCCCGCTGCGAGGAGGGCGAATGAAGGAGAAGATATAACCGAAACATCTGTAAAGATGCGGATGTCGTCCTAAAAGTCGAGGCACGACTGTTACTGTGGCTCGGTCAATTTAAACAAGCGACTGGGCAGTAGTGGTCTAGCGAAGATCTTTCAACTCGTTTTAAGCATCAAATGATCAGAGATCGCAAAATCAAACTAAGGAATTGGAAACTAAGAAGATGGAGGTTACTGTCTGTCTCACGCAGAGACTCACGTGTCGGCAGTCCAACAATTGCGTTAACTAGGTAGGTACTCGTAAGTGTGTATGTATATCCCTTTCTCACTCCAAATTTCGATCCTGCAGTTATTGAAGAAAAGTTACTAAATCTTAAAGATGAATTTGTACCTGGCCCAGACGGGCTCCCTGCCGTATTTCTTAAAAAATGCTCTTCCAACCTGTCTCTACCCCTTTCCTACCTTTTTCGTCTATCCATAACACAAGGAGAATTTCCCCAGATTTGGGAGACCGCTTTTATGATCCCGATACACAAAAAGCGATCTAAAAATGAAGTTACCAATTATCGTCCCATTCCTAAACTCCCTCATATACCCAAACTCTTTGAAAGCATTTTATACGAAGCTTTAAGCTTCAAATTCAAGCGTTTTATTTCGCCCCGACAACATGGTTTCTAAAAGGTAGATTAACTACCACAAACCTAGTTGAATTCGTGTCTTTTGCTCTCGCAGCCTTAGAGAATGGCAAAGAAATGGATGTTATCGCAACTGATCCTCTTCAAATTGTCTGCTCTTGGCTATGAACCTCTCTTATTAAAATGGATTACTTCTCACCTGATAAACCGATATTACAGTGTTCGGTTTAGATCCGCCCTTTCTGTTCCATTCCTGGCCTTTTCTGGAGTTCCACAAGGTAGTCATCTTGGCCCTCTTCTCTTCATTCTTACTATTAACGATGTTGAGATGGTCATCAAACACTCCTCCCTCTCCCTTTACGCTGACGACACAAAAATTTTCTAAAACTATTTCTTCTCCCCATGACTCTGTCTGCCCTTCTTCAAGAAGACCTTGATCGGGTTTGAATCTGCTGCCTCAAAAATTGCCTAGAACTTCATATAGCCGAATGCCAATCTACACCCTTCTCACGTAAATGCAACCCCTCTCCACCCCGACTTTATTTTCTCCATGGTCAACCAATTCCCCTGGTACAGTCTTTTCAAGACCTTGGCATATTATTCGACTGTGAGCTTAATTTCCGTTCGCATATCGATAAGATGATCCTCAAAGCCAACTCATCACTTGGCTTTACGAAACGGTGGTCCAAGGAATTTTCCAACCCGTATGTAACCAGATCTCTCTATATTACCTTTGTTCGCCCCCTGCTTGAGTATGCCAGTCAAGCTTGATCCCCCTTTCACCGGGTTCATATTTCCCGAATCGAGGGTATTCAACGTCGATTCCTCCGATTTGCTCTCCGTGGTCTGCCGTGGAACGACCCTGTAATCTTACCTCCCTATCAGGACCGCTTCAAACTTCTAAATATGAATTCGTTAGAAGAACGTAGGAATACTGCTGATATTCTTTTCATTCCTTCAATACCAACCCCCGCAATCTACGTTGTGGTCGACTCTTCTATCCACCGGTCCACCGCTGTAACGAACCAATCTGCCGAATGCTCCGAAAGGTCAACTCAAATCTCTCCCTTTTTGATTTCCACTTGAGCACTTCTCGTCTCAAACAAGATCTCCTCCATCACTTCCTTGGTCACTAGCTCTTAAGTCTTTCTGTTAGTTTTTAAGTTAGATTAAGCTTGTATTAAGCCAATAAATGGGGGCCTCAGTACCCCACCAAAATTAAAAAAATTAAATTAAAATTAAAGTAGATATCATCACTTTATTGGCTTCCCAGCTCACGACATTTACGAAACGCTTAAAAAATATCCGACTAGAACCCATGATACTGAGGCTGATGAAGAAGAGAAAGAGGTTATGACATTTCTTTAACTTGCTAAAACAAAATCTTGCATAGAAATGGGTTTTTCGTCGTTCTGGTGAGGTACCGCCACACATTGGTTTTGAATGTTCGTAGGTTGTAACGACTGGAGAATGGATTAAAAAGATCGCAATATTTCACTGTTTATTTGAATCTGGGGTTAATAAAGCAACAAACTCTCAAAGAATTTACGTTTTACTCTCCATTTCACGAGATAGGAAGACATTCATCTTTGTTTTGAAACATTTGTGATGCATGTTTTTTCTGGAGGAATAAATGAAATGAATAAGAACTTTGGATTATTCAAATTGGACTCTTCAAGTAACCGGCACCTTGAGTCATGGTGCGAATGTTTTAAAATAACGGCTTTTGGTTATTTTTGTGGGCAAAGTACGGCTTCTGAAATTATCATCACCCTTGTTGATTCAGATATTGACAGCTGAAACATTAGTCTGAAATAAATTTGACTTTAATATAGTGAGGGAGTTAAGGTAGTTGGATGTGAACGAATTTACACAGTTAGGTCGTGACACCATCATACTCCAAATCGGCAAGTCTTTACTTTGAGTGCGGACTTAATTTAATCCTGTCAAAAATGTCTCGGGGAATCTACTTTTTCGACAGAGCCATGGAGAGACAATCACCCCATTGGACAGAAAGATATTCGAATCTATTTTCGTGAGAGCTGTTACTGTTTTTGTGATGCATTTATAATTGTATAAATCCTTTTATGTCTCGAGCTATATTGCAGCTATAGTCTTCAATTGGACTCTGTGCACTCTATAAGGTGGTTCGAAGAATAAATGGATATAATGGATACATCTGAGTTTTTTTCCACCCGAATAATTCACCTAGGATTAGTATCTTATATAGTGATCGTGGAACAAGTTTTGCCGGGCCAGACAGGGCTCCATTTTCGTAAAAACTTCAAACACGTGCTCAAGCACTTTAAGTGTAGCTATACCCACTTGAGTGTTTAGTTCTTTTTCATTGAAAAAAAAAGAAAAAAGATAATTTGGCCATGAAGACTATATAATCGGTATTTCTGCGGTTCCTTATATCTGATACAATTAACTCACAAAAGTAAGCAGGAAATAAATCGAAGGACTATGTCATACAACGGTGAAGTTTTATAGAAATCCATGGATGCCAAATGCAGGAAGCACAACTATTTAGTGACATTTATTAAGCATTACACAGAGTGCACCATTGACAAGAAAATTCATTAAATCGTTTTCTTCTAGACATAAACTGTCAAACATACCTTTGTCAACCCACGAACTTAGTGGTTACAGAGGAAAGAAAGCCAAAAAGACAACTTTTATAGGGCTGACAAGAATTTTCCAGAAGATAGATATTCGTTGAAAGTGTTCCCCCGATGAAATGAATGTGGTCGTCCAAAAATTAGAAGAGCACACATCTATCAAAGCTATAAACTCGAACAAATCCAGAGCTTAAGCGAACATATGTTCAGGTCTTCTAAGACGGTAAAGGAAGTAGTTCTTTATGATTCCACGCCAGCGTTCAGATTTTCGTCATTCTAGTTGTCGACGTTTTATTAGATTTAAAAAAAACCGAACAATTCAGGTGAAACAGGCAGATGTTTGCAGTGTAAGGTTCGTCTGCTCGCCTAGGAGCAGACAGTTCAGATCACCTTATATCAGATCTATTGTATGACCGATAAATATCCAAAACATGGGAGCAGATACCGCATATAAGAGGACGAAAAACACGTTGACAAACAGTAAAACAAAAACATCACTAGGCAGCGCCCTTTTCAGAGTCATTGGTTGAAAGAAAGGTTGCCCACGAGAAGGTGTCCTTTCACCCTATTAATGAATTTCTGGCCGTATTACAATAAATTGGGACGGTTTCCATTTTACCTAGTCCTGCCATAAGTTCTGTTACACAATTACAAGCGGTAAAAGCGTTGCATTAGTGCGGAAAGAGTGCTGGCCAAATTTTCAAGTTGCTAAAACCGCTCGGAATATCGAGAATATTCCTTTATCGGGCTATTGCTCGCTTCGGCGAATAGTCTGGAGTAGAGGACAGGCCAATAAGTGGTCGCCCGCGCGTCGTGCGTACTAATGCCGTAGCAAAGGCAATGCGTAAACGAATTTGGAGAAATCCCTTTAAGAAGCAGAAGATCATGTTAAAGGAATTGGATATATCAACCAGATCCATGTCTAGGCTGATTACGGATGATCTGCATATGAAAGACAGTCGTCGGTCCACGCGTCATCTTCTAACTCCTCAACTAAAGGAGTGGCTGGAAAGATGCAAGCAACTTTTGCAGTGGCACGCGCACAATGGCCATGAAAACATTCTGCTTACGGATGAGAAAATGTTTACCATGGAAGAAGTTTTCAACAAAAAAAAATGACAAAAGTATGACACTTCATCTAAGGAAGCGAAAAAAGTTGTTCAAAGGGTTCAACGTGGACATCATCCCGCTTCCGTAATGGTTTGGTAGGGAGTCTGTCATTTCTGTGAAAAAGGCGTAAAGGTGCAAAAGCTTACCAGAAGATGTGCTAGAGGGTGTACCCTTTTCAATGGATACAGGTGGATCTTCCAACAGAACTCTACTCCAGCGCACAAAGCTAAAACCACGCAGGAGTGTCCCAGAGTCAATATTCCTGGCTTTATAGCAGCAGAAAATTGGCCGTCGTGGAGTCCAGATGTGAATCCACTGCGTTATGGCTTGTGGTCAGAATTGGAGAACATGGCCTGCAAGACTCCTCACAGAAATTTGGAAAGCCTTGGAACTGCATTAACCAGAGCAGCGTCCGCGATCTCTGTACGTGTCGCTATAGCCCAATGGCCACACCGTTTGGAAGCTTGTGTCAGAGTAAAAGGCAGTCATTTCGAGTGAATCCAATTTTTTTAATAACCAATATTGTGGTCTAATAAATGAAACAATTTTGAATGCAATATGTTTGCTGTTTTTTTTTTATAGCGTCTTACATTTGTAACAGAACTTATGGCAAGATGTGTGACAGGAGAAACAACACATTTTGGCGAAGCTATACAATTTCTAAAAGAAGTAAAATTTCTAGGAGTAACCCTCAATCAACAACATCCTGGAATACCAGTCAAGAAAATCAAAGACAAAGCCAAGAATTCGGTAAGGACTCTGGGGAAAAACTGAAGCCCCAAGCCCAAAATGAAACTGTGGATGTAACATATACCAATCTAGGAATGGTTTGATTTGATTTATAGTCATCTAGGCAAATGCTTGCCTTTCGATGGATCTAAAACAGAAGAGAGCGTGATGTCAGAAGAGGAGCAACAACCAGAACATGGTAGGAAAGCAGCATTTCCCCAAATATAACCTTCAAAGGCTTGCAAATACAAGAAGATTTACCTTCTCTCTGGCAGTAAGGTACACCTGCTTTTTATCAACGCGATTAATGTCTCAAGACCAATCTAACTGCTATCGATGTAGCTTACTAAATTCCACCATGTTCTAATCCGGAATTCAATTTCATGTGGTTAAAACTCCAACTAAATAAGCAAACTATCCACTAGGTATTGCTTTATTTACAGAAGCCCGAAACTGGACAGCAACTCGACCTTTAACGAGTTTGATGCGCTGTCTGGCTCCATACAAAGAATTGCATCCCTGTATCGTCATACTGAAATCGTGATTACGGGCGATTTCTATATACAGAATTCTGATTGGCTTCGACATTCTGAACGGCCAATAGCCGAAGGTGTGTTGAGGTCTTCGCTTGGAAATGAACCCCGACGTTGATAATCATACCGCCAACACCCTGGACTTGTTCTTAACTTCTCACCCTGATAAGCACATCGTTGATGTGCTCTCCCCTCTAGGTTCGTCGGACCATTGTGTCATATCGCCTAATTTCTCGTACACCGACCACACAGTTAGAGAAAAGATTCCTAAAAGAACCGTATGGCAATACGAGAAAGCCAATTGAAGCGGACTTAACAACTTCTTTAGGAATTTTAACTGGTCGTTATGTTTCCTCGATAACGACGTGGATGCCGCTGCTGACATGATCACAGAAACTATTCTCTTTGGAATGAGATCCTTTATCGCTCATCGGATGAAGAGTATCAAGCCAAAAGAAAAGGCATGGTACGACTCGAGCTTTAAAGAAGCTGTCAGGGTTAGAGAAATGTTTTTTCGGTCCTACAAGACCAATACGACAGAGCCAGAAATGACTGCAACGTCTTTCTCAAGCGTGTGAAAATCCAATACGGCCAAAAACTGAGGCAACAAATACTACAGTGTCCCAAAGGTAGTAAAAATTGTTGGTCGTTCGTCAAAAATATTAGAAATTCTGCCTCATCCTCATGTCTCATGCCTCATTTGGATAAGGCTAATCTGCTTGCACACTCCCAGATTGTGCTTTGTGCCTACACTTGAGTGCGTCGAATCTTCAATGGGACAAATCCATTTTCGCATTCGTGTAGTAGCAAGAGTACTTAAAGACCTTAACATTCACAAACCCGGTGGTCCAGATGGTATATCTCCCCTTCTTCTGAAGAGGTGTTCTTCCACGCTGGCAAAACCACTGCGTAAGCTTTTTCATCCATCCTACTCTTTAGGACTCTTTCCGAGCAGATGGAAAACAGCATTTGTCCAGCCAGTCCCTAAAAAAGGCGAATCTTCTTCTCTCTGCTCCTACAGACCCATTGCACTTACGTCCCTTCTTTCCAAGGTCATGGAATCGCTGATAAATCGTCAGCTCATGCAATATCTGGAAACACGAAAACTTCTCAATGAGCGGGCGTACGGTTTTCTTACCGACAGGTCCACTGGTGATTTGATAGCATGTCTCGCCGAAAAGTGGAACCAAAGCGTACATCATTCTGGCGAAAGCAAGATAGTTGCACTTGATATTTCTAAAGCATTTGACAGAGTTTGGCATCAGGCTTTTTTGTCGAAAATGCGTGCATTTGGGATCAGCGACTCTCTTCTTCAACGGATTAGAAATTACCTTCGGCACGTTCAATTCAAGTTGTCTTAAATGGTTTCAATGCTGATATTCACAAAATAAATGCTGGTGTGCCCCAGGGTTCCGTTCTGTCTCCTACACTCTTTTTAATTTTCATCAACGATCTCTTGTCTGGTGCTTCCAATTCCAATATATTCCTTTGCTGACGACCGTACTCTCTGCTTTTCATACTCGTTTCCGAACTCCCGTCCCTGCTCTTCAGCTGTAGAACGGGTACGGCAGCATATTTTAAGCTCATTAAATTCCGATATTAGCAGCATAACTATCAACCGAGTGGAATTTAATTCTTCCAAAACTCAATGCTGTCTGCTGTCGTTAAAGCGAAATTTAAACACCCAGCCTTTATCCATGAATGGCACTTGCATCGTCGAAACCGATAAACTTTCCATTCTCGGTATGTGTGTCAGTGACAACTTACGTTGGAATGACATACCCTCAAGCCCATTTTCGGACGTACCCTAAAATATCGTGATTCTTTCCTAAGCCGTACAACTCGCTTATGGAATGCCCTGCCGACCTCTGTGTTTCCTGGTCGTTATAACTTACAAACATTTAAAAACAATGAACATCGGTACCTATCTTTTCTTCCTCCCTAAATTTCCTTCGCCCGCGCTGTGTACGAACATTTTAACGGTACAAAAACCACTAGAACGCGCGCTGATTATAAAAAAAAGAAAAAGAGTAAGGAAAGGATCTGGCTCAGTGTTTATGTTCTCAAGACTATTCTGCGGGATGCTAATCAGATCCATACAACACACTGAAACCTAGGGCAATCCATTATTGAACGGTGACAGGCGGACCAACACTTACACTTACCTAGAAATCAGATCTACAAAATAACCAGATTTCTAGGGGGATACTGTGAAATCTAAAAACATCCCATGACAATGGGTATAACTCCGAAGATGAAGAAACATCAGAGCATACATTTCGCTACTACAATGGTGTAGGCAGGATACGCCTACGTTTCCTAGGAAAACCTTATCTTGAAGCGGAAGACATTACGTCATTTTACTCAAAGGCATCGCGAAGGAACTCTAACAAGGATGTCTCAATTTGTTAATCGGGTCGGAGTGATAAGGATACCAGGTATCAACGACGAATGAAAATTTTCAATACGCGCTACAGTAGCTTCTACTGCAAAGCAAGCCGCTTATTTGACGCGGATTTGCTGTAAGCGGCAGACCTGGGCAAAAGTTCTCCAGTTTTTAGTATGTGAAGGAACGGTTCAAGACAGTAAGCCAGCTTCTAAGGTCTCCTAAATTCGATGTAGAGGCAATGCAACGTGAAAATCGTCTTCTGCGATTGCAATGCAAAGCTGTGTTGGAGAGTGAATCCTGTACAACTTCCGGCCATGCATTCAAAACAATCTACTTTCCTGCTATTAGAAACTGTATGACGATTGTGTGTGTCGGTAATAAACGTGAACTTGGACAAGTAGCTCTTTAGGAACAAAGTACAAATGGAAAAATTGCAGCAATCGGAAAACCGATGAAGTTCAATGACGGACGGTCGAATCAAAAGGAGAGTCCTGTTCGTTTTCAAAGAAATGAAGGGCCATTTCAAAAGAAATAAAAAATCTAATGAAATAAATAAATACGTGTGCCTCGCGTATACCCGTTTGTGTATCTCCATGTAGTTGTTCAACTCTGGTATGCCAAATGGCTGAATTTATTTTTCACAATTCCTTCCGGTCAAATTCTGCTTATAACCTAATGTCTGCCTCTATCAAGTCACTCAACATTTGCCTCTTACTTCTGACCGTGTCGCAGTGTTCTCAAGTGACAATCTCCTCAAATCTCCCGTCACGTGTTATCATCGTTTGCTCCGATAGAAAATTCTCAACCGCACCCCTGGAACCACAAGCACATTATCACGATCTGCAAATAGGTCATGTGAAACCATGACTACGACGTCATCTAAATTCATCACATTCGTCCACATCATCGATGTTGTCGTACGAATACTTCGCATGAGATACTCGTACTACCAACAACGCAACCAGATGAAACCGCCAGCAAATTTAGGTCATCTATTAGCACCGCGAATAAATATTTTCGATTTCTTATTTTTCTCATCTTTTCGTTAGCTTTACTGTTGACAAATTCTTCTGGCCATTTGAATTTGTTCGCCACTCACATCGAATCAACAGCGGAATCTCGAAGAGACTGGGATTCCAGGAAACAGTCAAGTGATCCGCAATTTGATTGAATTAAGTGTGAACGACGGCGATTTTCCGGTCTAATTAATAGGCCGTTCTGTCAGATAAATTCGGTAGTCACGTTTTGTCTTGCGATGACTTGCGATTTTATTTAAAAACTAGTTTATACCGTTTATATAGTGAATAATTAAGAAAAGGTCTCTGACGGTTAACCAACCAGGATGTGAACGTTACTTATTTTACCATGTTACATAGGCTTTTAGTGAATAAGAATTTTAGTGGGTGGTAGGGTATTGGAAGGAACACAAATCTGTCAAATTGACAGCTACCTAACACTAATGGCCGAGACAACTAAACGAATAATGGACAAAATGATACCCCAGCACTAACACTGAAGACTGCACCGAAATAAAAGTAGACTGCTGTCAAAACTTAAAACTTTGGCAGACATAACCCGGAGATCATGACATTGAAATCGTCGATTAAAAACCTCCAAACATTAATAAAAGAAAATTATAGAAATTCTGTAAGTCTGTATTGGAACAACAAAATTCGGGCTGTAAACATCAGCAGCCCGAATATGTTTCCACAAGTAAATAAAATATTTCGGAGGAAAGATCAAAACGACCTTTCGAGTCCGCAAATCGCGCGAACGACGGACAACGAACGAATACTTGCAGCAGCATGCATTGACCCAAATGTGACCCTTGATGATGACAACTTTTTTGTGATCGAGGATCCACAGGAGAAGGTTGAGGATATAGGAGCGACTTTCCAGGAAGCCCACAAGGCGAATGACATCATTAGCCCGAACCACGACCTGGAGAATCAGGTCCTTCTGCATAGCTGCTTGGCGGACTGAGGGAACGGAACAACTTCGCTTCATTGGCCGCAAACGAATCTGAAGATGAAGAGGAAGAAATGGAGGCCATAAGTAGCGGCATCAAAATGCTTCAACAAAAGAGTGCTGGCCATAAAAGAAAAGCAAGTGGTAAGAAGGAAGAGAGAAGAGAAAGAGCAATCCCAACAACAGCAGCTTGCTCAAAAGCAGAAACAACAAAAACATCAAACAAATAAAGTAGCACAAGTGCTACAACAACTAAAGGTTAAGAAACACCAGCAACAACAAGAGCAGTCGCAACACCGGCAACAGCTAAAATAGCAGCAGCCACAAAAACGGCACAGCAAAAACAGCAGCAACAGCAACAGCAGCAGCAGCAGAAGAAGAAGAAGAAGAAGAAGGAGAAGGTGCCTCCTACCAACACTTATAAATTGGAGGTAAATGCTACCAAAGACCTGTGTAAGTTGGTCATTGGTAATACTTTTAACATAAAGAGATTGGGGAACGATCGCCATGCCATCCACTGTAATACAGTGGAGGGCTACGCGAAAGTGAAAGAGCTCCTAAAGGAAACGACGACGGAGCATTACTCATTCACACCGAAGTTCGGAACCGTCTTCTGATCCTGAGGAAATCCTGGCACTGCTCAAAGAGAAGGAGTGCGAAGGACTCAAGTTTGTGGGGGTAAAGCCATTTACCACATCTAGAGCCAGGCGGGAGAAACGGAATCTGCCGTTCTTCCTGGTGCAGCTCAGTCCCGAAAGCCGTCTGGATAGTCTAAGGAGTATAAATGTCCTAGACTACCAGGTGGTTCACTGGGAAAAATTAAAAAGGAGCGAAGGCGTTATACAATGCGTTCGCTGCCAGAGGTTCGGACACGCCGCTTCGAACTGCCATATGCAGCCTCGATGCGTGAAGTGCGCAAAGAACCACAGTTCCGAGGAGTGTTCTCTGGGTAGGGACGGAGCGTCCGATAGGACTCAGCTCTCGTGCGTGTTATGTGGGAACGTGGGACACACCGCAAACTATCGGGGTTGTTCTAAGTTCGCCGACATTAAAAAAGCAAAAATGGCTCGGCAGCAGAAGGTGGAGGTCAAACGTTCACCTGTTAGGTTTCAAACACCAGCCGTCACGCCCCAAATTTCCTACGCCCAAATGGCTGCAGGTAGGGGGGCTACGGTACAGCAAGCGACTGTTGCTTCTCCGGCGTCAATGCCGAGAACAACGGAAGCTGCACCCAACATGCTGGCCATCTTGCTCGCAATCCAAGGGCAGATGGCTCAGCTGCAAAAGCAGGTGCAAGAACAGGCCAAGCGGGTGGACCAGATCTACGCGCTGCTGCCGGGCCTAACGCAACACATGTCGTAATGGGTACGCACATGGTGGAGCAAACTTTGAAGGTCCTTGCGGTGAATGTTAATTCACTGATTAGGATCGAACGAAGAGCCGCGATGTTTAAATTGCTGCAAGACCAAACTCCTGATGTGCTTTTCGCTAGCGAAACCAAGCTAACCGATAAGCACAAACTGGAGTACAATAATTATATTGTTAGAAGAAGAAACCGGCCCCGATCCAAATATGGAGGCGGTGTCGCGATCTTCATTAAGCAAGGTATAAAATTTCACAGAGTGTACAAGGGAGTGTTGCGTAGGTTCCGGGTGTTAGAGGCAGTCGTCATTTACATCCCGCTCCGCAGTGGAAAGCGGCTGTACTTGGCCTCTGTTTATGCACCTGAGGCTTCACATTCCACTTTATTCATTACAGAGCTCGATACCCTTTTTCGACTTCTGAGACTGGAATCGGGGGAGAATTATTTCATAATCGGCGGAGATTTCAACGCTAAACACAGAGATTGGGGAAATAATTTGCCAAATACTAGAGGGAACCTACTACTCGATTGGTGGGGTCAGCACGATGTCATGTACAGACGCGGTCTTAAAGCGACGGATAACCCGCTGATGATGACGACTTCTTTGTGATCAAAGATCCACAGAAAAAGGTTGAGGCTATAGGAGCGACTTTCCAGGAAGTGTACAAGGCGAATGACATCATTAGCCCGAACCACGACCTGGAGAATCGGGTCCTTCTGCATAATTTCTACCTCCGAAATGAAACAGTTAACTGGCGATTTGAAAGCTCGGGTTTCACCCAGTTCAGTGACGAGAATATAGCAAAAATAATGTCATCGCCGATCAGAGGGTACTACCCCCGTTCATTTCGATGGAAGAGCTCCAAACGATCTTCGAATCACTCACAGGAGTAAGAAATCAGTGGGAACGGATGGGATACCGAACGTTGTGCTTCGACATCTTCCACTAGAAGCGATGGACATCTAGACCACCCTGTTTAATAATGCAATGAATAATAACTGCGGTGGTACATCTCATCCCGAAAAGGGATAAAGACACTTCCAATCCTGTGAAGCTCCGGTCGATCAGTCTTCTTCCAAACATCAGTAAGGTTTTCGAGAAGGCGATCAATAGAGTCCTGACTAAGTGAATTGAGGACAAACATATAGTTCCAGACGCGTTTAAACTAGTTTCTGATATCTAATCGACCAAAGGCAAGAACCAGTGCACTGACTGACTTGGAGAAAGCTTTGGATACCGTATGGTTGGAGGGATTCTTCTTCAGGCTGGGCATTAGTAAACCACTTCTGTATATCCTTTTCAATATGCTCACAGATAGACAGTTCATCCTGAAAAATGGTGACGTGACCAGTGCTGGAACATTTCACATCAAAAACGAAACATTTACACAAATGCCATAGCGTACGCAGGCGACTTAATCGCATACAGATTTGGTCAAAAGATCGGCGTCATTAATATACTTTTGCAACATGACTTCGATAAAATTAAACGATATTGCGACGAGAAGTCGGAAACCATTCTGTTTAGGACGCCTTTGTCTGGGGCCTCTAGGTGCACCAAAAAGAATTGGTGAACATTTTCGATCGTGGGACAACAGATATCTTGGGGCCAGGACCAGATTCTGTATTCTGTATTTTAATAAACATTTAGATGTTGCTCTTGCCAGATGCAAAGGTGCATTTGCCCTTACAAAGAGACTGTTTTATAACAGCCAATTCGATGCGAGGGTGAAGGTGATCTGCTGCATGGCCCTTATCCGGCTCATGCCTGTTTTGGATGTCCCGTGTGGTTCAACGTGAGAGCGAGTTTATTCGAAAAGATTCGGGTGTTTGCGAGGGCTAGCCTTCGCTTATACAGAACACCAGATTCTGAGTACATAAAGCTCCTAATAAGAGTGGACAATTTCGTCATTAAGTTGACTCGAAGGCACATTGCAAGAGCAACGACCTCGTCGAGCATCTTGATCTCCGGGGGTTACTACCAGAATTATATATAACGGGTGACCAGATAGCTTTTCAATTGTTATGTTTCAGCAGCTGTCAAAGTTACCAATGTCAATATATTCAGTGAGTTTTGGCATTTCATCATGCATCGTTTTACGGTTGCCGAACGTGCGGAAATTGTTAAAAAAATATCGAAACTCCGGCTCAGTTGTAAATACGCAACGTGAATTTCGTCGTGAGGTCGGTCGTCATCATCGCTTCAGTGTGCAGGCAATTCGTTAAATCGCGGAAAAGTTTGAGCGTCAATACACTCTTTTGGACCTTAAGAAACCAATCAGACAGAGATTGGAGTAGCGGCCAGTATAGAAAAAGACCCAGAATTGGCGGCGGCGATCAATTGAATTGGGCATCACCAGAGAGTCAACCCGGCGTATTTTGCGTTTGGATTTGACGCAAGAATTGAAGTCTGAACGACCATAGACAACGTCGTGACTTCACTAATTGAGCGCTGGAAATATTGGCCGGAGATCCCGATTTTGGACAAAAAATCATCTCCTCGGACGAGGCCCACAATTCACAAGTGTTCGGCCAAGCATCAATGTATTAGCAGAGATGTTTGGTGCGGTTTATGACATGGCGCCAACATCGGACCTTATTTCTTTTAAAATGGGGAAGGAGACACCTTTACCGCCAATGGTCTCAGATGTAGAGCGGTGTTAACCAACTTTCAACAAGACGGCGGTACGTGCCATACAAGCGATGCAACGCTCGAAGTTGTGAAGAAGGGCGACTGGGTCATCTTACGGCGAGCGTTCGTCAACTGGCAGCCGCGATTATGGGATCTGACGTCACTCGATTATCGATCAAGTCTTTATTTCGCCTTCATTACCAAAATTATAAAAAAAAAAACGCGTAAGGGGGCTATTCGGCAGCCTTTCTGCTGAGATATAGAGCAGATGTAGCTAACCTTAGATAGTCGTCAGCGATGATTCGGGGATCCGACTTCAGAATAAAAAGCGATTACCATTGCTACACTTTCAATAGCGATTCATCAAGATTCTTGCTTTCTTCAACCGCATAGGGCGAAGATATGTCAAGCGAGTGGATGAGTAACGTTACTGTCAAAGTATTTATGCTGCTCCGAACAACATACCGTGAAAAGCCTGTATTTGACGTATTGGATAAGGGTCAACTCAAGAGGTGAAGGAAATGCCTTGCCATGGTGTTCAACCATTTGGACGGCAAAGCGACGATCCCAAAATTAAAAAGGTGCTTCAGGGCAATAAATTCCCAAATAACCCTTCCACTACAAAGGTTGCAACCGCGATTAAATTCCTCAAGAGAAACAAGATAGCAGACATTGACTGATTAAGGATAGTCACTGAACCAGAAAATTACCATTTTCGCGATGAGATGGACGAAGGGACAATCGTTCGATTGTCAAAGAATGACAATCTGATGACGTAGTCCATTACTGCGGGAGGATACGGGTATACTGGTTCCAGCTATGTTTCAAATAAAAGCGGATTATTCCATATTCATCGCAGCAGGATTATAGTATTGGGAGCTGGGACGCATTTCCTCACGCCGCGATTCCTCCAAGCTGAAATAATATTGTCGGACAACTTCTGATGGACATCAGATGCTGAGGTGGAATAGAGCGCAGGCAGATTGCCTAAATTTTTCGTCAGTGTCGTTATACATTAGTTCCATTTGAAGTTATAGTCAGTTATGACTCCTAGGTATTTATAGGTTGATACGTTTTCGAGTATAGCTGCGCCATCGTCATCGTCTTGGAGTAACAAATGGCTTTGGACCTTGTGCAAGCAATCCGAATTGTGCACTCCACATTGGAATCTGAGGCGAACGAATATGAATAACTTTAGTTTATTTTCACGTTAATTATAAGGCACCATACTGGGCAGAGTTGAATTGCCTTTGCAAAATATTCATGTAAATGATGAAAATCAATGGACCTAGTTTGGATCCGTGCGGTACTCCATTTATTGCCTGATTTTCTTCGCTTGAACCATCCTTAGTTTTGACTTTAAATCTTCGGTTTCTTAAGTAGCTTTCAAGCCATAATAAGAGGGCTCCTCATATGACCACTGTTTGTAGCTGATTTATTACGTTTTCATGGCATAGAGTGTCGAAAGCTTTTTTGAAATAAATAAAGAGTACTACTGTGTGTTAGTTTTCTTGTGGTTGGAGACCTCACTGATTTATGCTTCCGTTGGGCCTCAAGCCGATTTGGTTGCTTGCTTAGATCTTGTATTTCTCATGGTAATCATCCGAGTATAACCTTTCGGCAACAATATCTTCTAATATTTTGTCTATCACCGAAAGTACGGGTATCGGCCGGTAGTTTCCAACATCGTCGTTTTCCCTTCGGTTCGGGGACAGTCAATTGTTCAACGCTCATATTCGCAATTTTTGTTATTGCTGGAGCTAATGCGTTCGCGTTCACCTTTAGGTCTTTTGGCGGTATGACATCTTCACCAGCTGACTTATTCTCTTTCAATGAAATAAGAGACTTGAACACTTCTTCCGTGCTGACTTCACAAAAAAATCACTGAACACTAGTAGATGGACGGGAATAGGACTTATGACCACAAATACGAAAACTTTGTCCCAGCAAAAGGAATCTTTTCTACAGAATAATGAAGTTGGCATGTTCAGATGTCATGTCATGCCCAAACTAAGAATTCTAAGCGCCATCTGTCGACATGACATTAATGTGTCAGTTGTCATAATAAAGTGAGATTGACAGTTTCTTGAAAAAAGAGGAAAACAACTATTGCAGCTATTCAAGTCATTCCATAGGCAGCTATGTTTTCAAGGCTAAATCAGGAAAAAGGTGGGTTTGTGTTTAACTCTCAGATATTCACATTGAATACCGATTCAAACTTTGGACAGTAGGCCGGAAAACAACAGAGGACTTAGCAATGAGCAATTATATGGCCGTTGAACTCGCAAGATCGATCGACTAAACATCGGATCATGGATGCATTTTTTTATGAGAGTCAAAAACAGATGGTAATCGTCATTCATTTGCGACATACCTCGCGAATCTGAACCAAGAAACTTTAGCAAAATGAGAAAAAAAGCATACCTTGGTAGGAGCACTGGTCATAACTCCCTGAGGAACTCTACAATGAAAGTAAACCTCATTGATGATGAGATCTGTAGAGTCAGGGGTGATGCGAGACTCACTTTCATAAATTGGACTGCTCGAGTATCTTTCGCTTAGCGAATAGAACACAGGAGGCTACTAGAATACGAGATATGTTTATAGAACCTAGAAACGTCTCATCAACTGCTTTAGAACACGTTTCTAATGGTTTAAGGTAACGAGCCGAGTATGATATTAGAATCACAGTTGGTGATGATGATATGGAAAAACTACTTCTGCAGACAGTTAAACGTCAGAACAGACCATTTAATCTGGGCGATGAAGAGCAAGACTTTCATCAACTCGGCCAAAATGTAGTTAACAAAGCAATATCAGCGGCAGTGAGTGGTGGTCTTTATATAGAGAATACGCCAACTCATATCTAAGACTTGCTTGGAGGAAAGTTACGAATAGTTTACTCGATGCACAAGCTGACAAGATTCTGTCTCCGGTATAATAGAGACGCCTGAAACTATTTCTCAATGACGCGATAAGCTCCCACCAGTACGGCTTTAGGCTCGGCGAGCCCATCATTGACCAAACAATCACACTTCACCAGTTAACAGAGAAAATCCAAGAAGACCAGATGGATACGTACCAGCTGGCCGCATAAGACATCATGTATTTAGACGAGCTCTCGAGTGACCTATTAGACGTCATTGTTGGGAATAATGTGCGAAGCTTGCAGTTTATTTGAAAGTTTGTGTAACAGCGCGCATATGAGTTGCACGTCACTATTGGCAGAATGCAGTGAACTGCTGTATTTGATATGAAAATTAAGTATATGCGGGCAATAAGAAGGAACAGACAATATCGGCGAATCGTACAAAACCTCACACAAAAAAAACGTTGACGTAGCTAGGGATTATGTTCACCTTTGCTTCTGAAGATCTACACTTGCCAACCACTGTTTAGTTGAGCTAATAAGTTAATTGCGCGGCACTTAGGAGATTCTATATCGCAGCGATCCACTTCTGTGGACGTTAGCGAGGGCGGATAAAGATATCCTCGGTCGTTTTAAACACAAGATTCTTCGGGTGATTATTGGTTTCATTTGCATGGGTGGGCTTTGGAGGAAGAGATATAAAAGTGAACTCCACGAGCCGAACAGCGCATCGACCTGGTCAATCATGAATCAGCTTAGATATATAGGACATGTAGGGCGAAGAGTCTTCGATTACGTTCCAGAAGGACGACGCAGTAGAAGAAGACCTTCTCTTAGGTGACGCGCACTCCATCTACATTAAGAAAAGTGCAGCCTACTACCGTACAACTTAAGTATGCTGAAGCCCCTCCTATTGGCAGTTTTTTAGCCGTGATTGCCAAAGTTATAAAAAAAGCGTAAGGGCGCCATTCGGCAGTCTTTCTGCTGAGATATAGAGCAGATCTAACTGACCTTAAATAGTCGTCAGCGATGATTCGGGGATCCGACGTCAGAATAAAAAGCGATTACCATTGCTACACTTTCAACATCGATTCATCAAGATTCTTGCTTTTTTCACCCGCATACACCGAAGATGTGTCAAGCGAATGGATGAGTAACGTTACTATCAACATACTGTGAAAAGCCTGCATTTGACGTATTGGATAAGGGTCAACTCAAGAGGTGAAGGAAACACCTTGCCATGGTGTTCAACCATTTGGACGGCAAAGCGACGAACCCCAAATTAAAAAGGTGCTCCAGGCCAATAAATTCCCAAAAAACCCTTCCACTACAAAGGCTGCAACCGCGATTAAATTCCTCAAGAGAAACAAGATAGCAGACATTGACTGATTAAGGATAGTCACTGAACCAGAAAATTACCATTTTCGCGATGAGATGGACGAAGGGACAATCGTTCGATTTCCAAAGAATGACAATCTGATGACGTAGTCCATTACTGCGGGAGGATACGGGTATACTGGTTCCAGCTATGTTTCAAATAAAAGCGGATTACTCCATGTTCATCGCAGCAGGATTACTACTCTGAATTTTTCTGCATGGACCATATGAACATCTTGCCGACAAGCGTTGGGCGGTAATGGTATTTATGGTTATTCTGGACAGCTTTGAGCAAGAAAGCTACTCCTGACAATATCGCTGTTATTAAGTAAGGCTAAATATGGACAATGGGGATGTTGCCCAGGACCAGAGAAGTCCTAAAATATATGGACCACGCGTGAACCTTCACCGGATGATCCAACGATAAAAAGCCCCGAAGGCAGAAAGAACTTAGCATTTCTGGACAAGAGGAACATATAAAGTAATCGCCACAATCACTCAAAAGCTTCAGAGAGAGAGGGTACAATAGACAAGCTGTAACTCAAGCGCGTATGAAAAAAGGTTAAAAGACATCAATTCATGGCGGACAGTAGATGGGTCATATTTTAAAGGATGAAAATGGCTATATCGCGTGGTACATCGTTTAATGAAATTCGCTTACCCAGTCAAGCAGGAGACGTGGTCTTTCTGAGTAGACATTAGGATGAGTAGGAGTAAACTGAAGGAAAATGGGGAAAACCGATGAATGTGACACCCTATGCGATCCAAAGAGACCCAACATTTTAAGAAAGAAGGAGAGTATTCCTGTATGCCCGCGTGAATCCTGGAGAGAGATAAGCTCTGACAGAGTAAGCAAAAAGTCATAAAATTGGTTGAGGGTCTGAGAAGTCCTATATTCAAGCCTTGCCTTCGAAATTTGACGCCAATCTATTTTAGTATTTTCCCGTTTGCCTACACTACAAAATGACTCACTGTTACGACGATTACTACTTGCTTGTCTACTTAACAAGGTGTGCAGCCTTAAGTTATTATCTGGGGAACCAGGGCCAGACGCTGGCCAAGTCCAGAGGAATGCCGACTGCATATTCAGGAAGTCGGAGCTCCGCTCATAACGTCAGGTAACGAGAGCCTCTTTATACATTTAAGCAGCAGTATACTGTGCTGATTTGGTCACAAATATCTGTCGTTACAGGCAAGGCTGAGATAAATAAAGTTCAGTAGCGTAGACTAACTTTGAAGTGTATCTCTGCTGCTGCTTCCAACAAGTGCCTTGCTAGCGACACGATATTTTATCACTGTGGGAGATCAACAGATGGGAACAAGATTCCCGTCAGGCATATGCTGGTATTAATGAGGACATCAGGGCAAGACCTAATTGATTCGGTCGATCTCTTGAAAATTAGCCACGATCAGAAGATCGTTTAGCTGATCTTGCCAGGTAGCTATGACATGGCAATTGTGCTCTATTTTTTAGGAGTTCTTTGGTACTAATTACATAGATATCATGCGAGTTCCTAAATATGTCAACAAAAAACTAAAAAAATAACTTTTTGGCGCCTGCATCTAGAGGAACCTTGATCACTTGTTTACCTACAACGAAAGTAGGCTTAAGCTCCATTCCTTGTAATGCATGCAGAATAAGTCAATGTCAGGAATGCTCAGTGTATCAAGAGCAAAAACTGAAGAAGACAAGATCAAAGCTGGCATGACAGCATAACCAAAAACCGAAAAAGGTGAGGCAAATTTCAACCAACGCTGTTAAAAGGGTTTCCAAGGCATCCCTCATAAAATAGTTAAGGTAAGATCCATCAAAGAATCATTTGGATCGTTAAATAACAAGGATATTTCTGAAGCCGAACCGAACTCAGAAGTCTCCGAGCTCCAATTAGAAACTTATGGAGAAGCTGAGCGAGAGGCATAGATGTCATGCTAAGTTAACTCTTCTTACCAGTAAATCTCTGAAATATCGTGATTCTTTCCTAAGCTGTACAATTAGCTTATGGAATGCTCTGCCGAGCTCTTTATTTCCTAGTCATTGTAACCTTCAAACATTCAAAACCAACGCACATCGGTATCTCTCTTTTTCCCTCCCTCACTTCCTTTCGACCGCGTTATATGCAAACATTTTAAGGGTACATAAATCCCTTGTGCGCGCACCAATTAAAAAAAAAAAAAATTTACTAATCTACAAACTGAACGTTAAATAATTCACAGACTCTTCTCTGTTGAAATTCCTTATAGCCCGGCTCATCAAGAATGAGGTTATCGGTCGATTAAATGCATATTGGATCTTGATATGCGTACAAAATCTTGAACCTTTGGATGACGCAGCAAGAAGATCGGACAGTTGGGTCTGGCATTGCAACGTCGATATCTATCCTGGACAAAGAATATTGCAGAAGCTGAAGGGGTAAAGAATATATTGTGACCGTCCTACCCTCTCCATGACAAGAATAAGATCTCCGGATAGTTGCTTCTTCACATACTCGTAGTTGGAGGACCTTAGCAATATTGAACTAAGGAACCTCCTGAAAGTTGTATTTTTATTTGAATGGTGGTAGGAAAAAAGTTTCTTCACAAGGCATCCGTCGACATTTTCAAAGGAGCGAGCGTTCCTAGCTATCTCACAAAAAATGACAGAACCAAGAGGTTCTGGCAACACTGGTGGAAACCCACTTTCCGGGATCCGCAGCATTAGACGACCCTGGCATGTTCAGTCCTTTAAGCCGTACAAATCTCCCGGTCCGGATGGTATTCTACCGATTATGCTACACAGAGGTCGCAATTCAAGCTAAAGCTTGGAGGGAAGTTTAGGTGGTCTTCATACCTAAAGCTGGCAAACGGGGGCATATAACAGCAAACGATTTCAGACCATTAAGTCTGTCATCGTTGTGACTATTGCAGATTCACACTAGGAACAGATGCAGTAATGGCTTTTTGATTGAAGGCAAATCTGTAGAAACCGAGGTGGTGGAGAAAATGGAAAGGAGTCCATTTCGGTGAGTTTGCGATGGTGGCCTTGCTCGATATAAAAGGAGCCTTCAATAACGTGGAGGGCAGCGCCATTAAAAGCGCTCTAGCAGTCGCTAATATTAAACAGGGAATTACAAACTTGGTTTGCAACATGCTTGCAAGCAGGAAAATAAACTGTTTCATTGACCAAAGCTTGGTTAGAATGTTCGTAACCAGGGGAACCCCTCAGGGTGGAGTCATATCACCTCTCCTGTGGGTGCTGGTTATCAATGACATTCTCAAAAAGCTTAGTACAATGGGTACTAAGGGAAAATACTTAAATATCTTAAGCGACATAATGGAGGTTGCCCTAAAGACGATCGGCACTTGGGCAAAAAGCAGTGGACTCAATGCCAATCCTTCCAAAACGGAACCGGTTCTCTTTACCAGAAAGTACAATATACGGCAACTCAAACTCCTAAAGCTCAACGGAGTTGAACTGTCCCTGGGTGTAATTCTGGACAAAAAACTGGATTGGGATCTTAATGTTGCGGAAAGAATCAAAAAGGCATAAAACGCTCTTTTTATTTGCAAAAGAACGGTAGGAAAAATTTGGGGCTTAAAACATATTATGGCGCACTAGTATGGTGGAAGCACCAAACAAGAAAACGATTTACGGAAAATTAGCGGCGGTTCAAAGACCGGCGTTCATTGCCATTATAGGTGCGCTTCGTACCACCTCTGCGGCAGTATTGGACACTTTTTGCACCTAACACCGCTTGATTTACAGATAAAAACAACTTGCTGGCGACAGTGCGATACGACTCACTAATCTGGGTTACTTCAAGAGCAGTAGTTTCGGACATGGCACGGTCCTAACGACTATCTTCAATCCTAACGGATGAAATTCCTTCCTTGGTCGACTTTGACATTCCGTATGACAGAATGTATCCGGAGATGCAATAATCAGGCGAAAACAGATGAAGGAACAGGTTCTGGTATCTTCTCAGAAGACCCGGAACTAAAAGTGCCTATAAGACTACCGGATGCAAGCAGGGTCTTCCAATCAGAGGTCCTGGCTGTCCTCAAGGCGGCTGAGCTAAAGCAGATGAGATCGGCATCCGAAAGAGATATCGCTATCAACATCGATAGGCAGGCCGCACTCAAGGCAATGGAATCAACCAACGTTGGGGGCTGTCGGACAGTGCTCAAGGCACTATGCAGTCAGAACCGGGTAAGACAGTGCTGGGTGCCAGGACACTGCAGTATTAAAGGAAATGAACAAGTGGACGAGCTTGCAAGAAAAGGACGGCTACTGCCAACATCAAACCGCCCCATGCATAGTGAGGGGCACTATGGAGGAAAAAATTACAAAGATTGCCAGCCTAAGGTGGTCAAGCCTTGAAGGACACATAGGGATAAACTTAGGACAGTAATAGGATTGTTGACAGGACACTGCTTCCTGCTGCAACACGCAAAGAGACTCAAATTGTTAGATACGGGTATCTGCAAATTCTGCGGTGATCTGCAAGCTGTTGAGGACATAACACACATACTATGCGCATGCGAGGCAATATCGGGTAGTCGAAGACAATTTTTAGGGAAATGCTTTTTCGAAAACCTAAAACAAATAGACGGCACGAACTTCAAAGGCTTACTTGGCTTTTGCAAGGAAAAGATCTTCTGGGTGTTTCAGCAGGGCGATTGCTTAGGTCTTTGACATTTGAAGGTAAATTCAACTGATTCCACGGGGACCGCGATGGACCCGTTTTTGGTGCAGATCAACATCAATTTGCCGGAAAGGCCTTTAACTGTCCGTATTCTCGAGAACTGTAGCCCTTGTATTTTTTTCATTAAAAACGACTTTGCTAGATAGCAGGCTAGAGCTTCGAAAGCGGTTTCTACCTCACTATTATTGTCTTAGTTTTAGCAGCAGGATCGGATGAGCCTATGGTACTCGTATCTATGATTTGAAAAAATAATGCTACGAGCATGCATCGTTCCTATATTGAAAGTGGCCATATCCTAGACCCCCGGAATGCACTCCCCTAATTCTGGAGTGAAAGACAACCCACCCAGACGTGATACAGAACAGTCATCCGAAATAGAACAGCAAACATGATCGGGAGGGGCTTCATAAGCACTCGTACTGAGCCTGGTGACGCCGTTTCGTTTATTTTGGTCGGTTTTTCTAAGTCAAAAGGTTTCGGCAATAAAATCGAACATCGAAAGGAAGTACAGCTTCGTTGTATCTATGGATTGGTTATAAGTTGAGGAACTAACAGAATAAAGAAACAAGACGGCCTTTGATTGCACTTTCGCATTCAGTTAAATGAAAAATCCCCGACCAACTACTCGTATCAACAACGAACATTCAAAGCAACTCAGATTACAGAACCGTCTTGCGTCCTACATTAACCCTTCCTTCAAGATAAGAACTTCTCGGATCGGCCTTGACATAATGCAAGAGTAAAGTGTTTAATGTGCATCTAAGCGCAGCACATTCACTCATCGATGTCAAACATGTAAAACAAGAAATCACACTCGACCTCTCACAAAATTCCGCCTTTGTGCGGAACCTTCGGAATCTTTCCAGCATTTACTCGTATAGTGCGCGCCAAAGTCTCCCTTATCATCATTCATATTCGTAACTCGATCTCTTATCTTGTGCGTGTGTTTCCCAGTGCCGACACATGTATTCCGGAATTGTATCTACGAGTATACCCAGAGCAATCACAATCGCAATCGCGACCCAACTGTTCCCTCAGTACGAGTAAAATGATCAAATAAAGAAACAAATTCAGAAATCGTACATTCTTCCAGAGTGCGATCTACAAGTCTTGGCGACTCTAACTGATGACATCATTGCAGCGGATCCGCTCCAAGAAACTCGCTTTTCTACGACATTCGAAATTTCTCATCCGTTTTGCTTCCCCTTGTGGTTCGCTTTTTTTTTTTTTAATTTTTATTCGCCTTCTTGCAATTTCTATTGTAGTTTTTGTTTTATGGCATTTTTACGGCATTCCTTATCGCATTTTTCTAGTGATGCAATTTTCTTTGGGTCACGTATCGGAGTACGCGGTCTCGTAGTCGCACCGTAGACTCGTACTTCAAGACTTAGGTCCCTCGTGAGGGCTGTAGAAAACAAATTAATTGTTATCTTCATACACAAAGTGCTGTAGATACTTTTTTTTTTCACAAAAAAAAAAACTAAAAACATCATTTCGAAAGCATTCAATCAAAAGCATTGTTCTGATGACTGGACGTCAATTTGTTGTTTGGTGAAAATCGCAGGCAATCGCTCAAGACATCGTAATATGTACGAGCGAGCATGTTCCAAATGAGCCAGCTCTAAGGTGGCTTATCTTATCTCTTAGGCTTTGTGCGAGTGTAGAAAGTTTGCAAAATGCTTTTGAGGTTTTTTGTTGTTTGATTAATTTTTTTTTTTCTCTGAATTCATGTATCTGTTGCGCGATTAGTTGTTTTTTTATGTAAACAAATGGCGCGATAACGGTAGTGATGATGCAAACAAAAGACGCTTCTAAGTTGGCACAAGTCTTGGGCAAATATTCGCTTTCTTTTTTAATTAGGATACTAGTGAAAGATTGGGAGATACTCGCACTGAGGATAAGATTAAGAAAGGCACATGTGTTGAATCTGCATATTTTTGGTTTGTATTTGAATTTCAAGGTCGCAGTATTGCCAAGAACACTTGTAAGTTTGAAATCTAATGAGACCAGCAGTGTATGTTATAGTCGCTGTATCAAGTAGCTGAGGGTAAGAGTTCACTATTTTTTCTGAAACAGATTGCCAAGACTAAGACTATCGTGCAAGAAGTGTTGCATTGTGGTCTTGCTCTTGCAAAGATGTTAGCTAACTGGTCTTGCTTTAGGCTCTTATATGCGCAATCGGTTCTTCGACCAGATCCGCTTTAAATAACCAACTCAGCCCTAGAAAATAGCGGAAGCTGATAGCATCTTCCAACGACACAGTGCTTCCTACCATCTCTATAGAGAAACACTTCTTTTTCTGGAAGCCGGACAAGATTGCAACAGGCAGGATAGAACATTGGCGTGCTAACGCCAGGAATGGGATGAAGAGATTGTGGGTAGGTAGACACACCAACTTACGAGAGCTTACGGCAGTTCAATTCATATCTCTACCCCATGGTGGCGAAAACATCAGTCAAATGCGACTATTGCCCTGCAGTGGATGATACCGACGTTCTTTGAATGCACAAGGTAGCTTCAGTAGCGACAACTGATACTCACGCCCGAATACAATTTCCCTGCGATATTAAGTGGCGAGGATGCCAACCCTCAGTTGGAAATAAAATAAAAGAAAAGAGAGAAGCGGGCGATGGGCGGACCTGCGTTACTCACCACCTCACGCTTAAATATGGATTAGAACGCAGCCAAGGTGCTCTGATCAACTTGAGCTATCAGCAGGGCAATGTACGGAGCACAAGAATGGCGCTCACAGAATTAGCAGCTAAAGAGGGAGCACTGTCATCGCGGTCCGATGCGCTGACTCTTCCGAGTTAACAGCAGGGTTGAAACATCAGGCCCCCCGAACGATCATTCACATTGGAGGTCTAACTAGAAGACAACCGATTAGAGAGCATGGCACTCTTCAGGGGGCTTATGGTAGATGGCTTAGAGATTGGCTCAGAGACAAACTTTCTCGTTACTGTAGCGGGGTTCAAAGAACCTGAACGCCGGCTCCATTCTGGATATAGTAATGCTAAGCATTCTCTCCACCAAAACAAAAATCAAAAGAAAAATCTTCAGCCTGATGAGGGAGCAAGTTGGACATTCACAGATGAGGCGCTGCAAGCTAGCACTATAGTCGTTTCTGTCAAGACTTTTTTTTTGTATAAGTTGCGCGCGCTCAAGGGATTGAAGTACCCTTAAAATGCCTGCACACAGCGCGGGCGAAATAAAATCAGGGAGGATAGAAAGGAGGTACCGATGAACGTTGGTTTTAAATGTATGACGGTTATAACGACTAAGAAATAAACAGCTAGGCAGGGAATTTCATAAGCGAGTTGTACGCCTCAAGAACGAATCACGATATTTTATAGTACGCCCGAAAGTGGGCTTGAGGGTATACTAATGAGCAATCATAGCGAGACGGGTGATAGAGCTAAAAGTTTAAAGGGGTGGAATGTTACTGGCGATTTCTATGGAGCACTGGTGGTGGAAATAGCGATAAAACAGAGTGAAATACAAGACATTACGTCGGTGTTCGAGGGTGTCCATTGTCTGAGTGATATTAGTATCATCTACGGGTTTTATGGCAGGGTTTTGAATCTTATCTAGAGCGGAAAGATGTTTTGGGCGCACCCGACCAGAAGTGGGCATTTTACTCCAATTTGGGGCGCATAAATGCCTTCCAGATTGAGGCCTGATTAGAGGGAGTGAAGTATTTCTTACATCGCTTGAGGAAACCAAGACATTTCGCAGCATTTTTATGACACCGAATATGTGGTAATTCCAACGTAAGTTGTTACTGATACACATACCGAGAATGAAAAGTTTATCAGTTCCGACGATGCAAGTGCCATTCATGGACAATGGCTGAGTGTTTGAATTTCGCTTTAACGACAGCAGACAGCATTGAGTTTTGAAAGCATTAAATTCCAATCAGTTGATAGTTCCCCAATTTGTTATGCTGTTAATGTCGGAATTTAATGAGTTTAACATACGCTGCCGTTCGCGTTCTACAGCCGAAGAGCAGGGACGTGAGTCCGGAAACGAATACGAAAAGCAGATTGTACTGTCTTCAGCAAAGGAGTATATTGGATTAGAAGTAGCGGACAAGAGATCATTAAAAAGAATATCGGAGACCGAACGGAGCCCTGGGGCACACCAGCATTTATTTTGTGAATATCAGACTCCAAACCACCCAAGACAACTTGAATTGAACGTTCCGAAAGGTAGTTTCTAATCCATTGAAGAAGAGAATTTCGCCAGAATGATGTACGCTTTGGTTCCACTTTTCGGCGAGACATGCCATCAGATCACCAGTGGACCTGCTGGTACGAAAACCGTACGCCCGCTTATTGAGAAGTTTTCGTGTTTCCAGATATTTCATGAGTTGACGATTTATCAGCGTTTCCATGACCTTGGAAAGAAGGGATGTAAGTGCAATGGGTCTGTAGGAGGAGAGGAAGGAAGATTCGTCTTTTTTAGGGACGGGCTGGACAAATTCTGTTTTCCATCTGCTAGGACTCTTTCCGAGTAGAGTAGGATTGACGAAAAAGCTTACGCAGTGGTTTTGCCAGCGAGGAGGAACACATCTTCAGAAGGAGGGGAGATATACTATTTGGACCAGCGGATTTGTGAATGTTAAGATCTTTAAGAACTCTTGCTACTATACGAGTGCGAAAGTGGATTTGTCCCATGGAAGTTTCGACGCACTCAAGTGTAGGCGGGGGTAAAGCACAATCTGTGAGTGTTGAGCTGGGGGCAAAGTGTGCAGCAAGCAGATTGGCCTTATCCAAAGAGCTGACAGCTGGAGTGTCATTGTAGGGACACCAGAAAGAATTGCAAAAACGGCCAGTCACTTGTATATTTCAACAAGAATGTAGATGGTGGTCTGTCCAGAGCCAAAGGTTGTTTTGCCCTATAGCAGCCAAGTCGATTCGAGGGTGAAAGTTATCTGCTACATTGCCCATGCTGGTATATGAGTATCCGGTGTGGTTCAACGTGAGAGCAGGCTTAATGGAAAAGATTCGGGTGTTTGAGAGGGCTTGTCTTAGGGTGTGTCTTCACCTTTACAGAACACCGGAATCGGAGTACATAAAATTCTATCCCAATGAGGTCCTATACAACATAGCGAATCTAATAAGAGTGGATAACTTCGCAATTAAGTTGACTCGACGGCATGTTGCAACAGTAGTGACCTCGCCCAACAACTTGATATCTGGGGCCTACTACACCAACGACTTATATCATGAGAGTGTGCGCTTGAAAGGCGGACGCTCCCTGAAGCCTTCCTCTATTTTAACATGAAGGGGCTGATCCAGGACAGGTTTACGGTGCCGCTAATCTTCCACGTAGGAGGTGCAGTTGGTGAGGGGCGACTCAACTAAAACAGAGACGGTCGCACACGGCAGTATTGAACGTCTCAGGTTTAGTAGAGCGGTTTCAAAACGCGATAAAAAAGATGTTGTTTTGCAGCACCAAAATATTTGGCGGTTGAGTAAAAAAGACACGATTCCTTCGTCGTTTCCTTCAAGTCAAGGTTAGCTTAGTTAGGAGGCAAAGTGGGCCATATTTTCCTTGCTATGTTTAGCAAATAGCCGACTTACATAGGGTTGGGTAGTTGTAAGGTATTTAAGGTTAGCAACTTGAAGTTTGCTAACAAGTAGGTTAGATTAGATTGTATAGTGAGGGAGCTCATGGGGAATTAACAGTCCGTAATTTCGTCTGAAAAAATCTCAAAATGCCAAAAGATATTCGTTGACCTTTTTGATTGTAAGTTTACGAGTATGTTCCCGCGATTGGACTTTAAAGAATTTGAAGAGTTCTACATCATCTTGACAATCTTGCATCTGGAAAAATGTTTTACAAGGATGTGAGGCCAATAATCCGACGACACTCCTAGGATATGTTTGAAGTTCTTTGTAGGCTCTTTGAATCTTATCTTGTCTTCGGATCGGTTGCATTTGTGAAAGCCAAATATGATATATAGACCAGAATAGTGGACGTCTCGATTTCGCGAATAAAATGACAATTTTTGATGATTTGAAAAGCTCATTGTACGAGTATCTAAGGAGGTAAATCGGTTTCAGATCTCTCTGGAATGTTGATCAACTTTCAAAAACTACGATAAATCTGATTACAAATCCAATATCTGTTTAATGGTAAAACCGTTCAGCCGTCCAAGACGATTTAATCTCACAAATCGAAATGCTACTATTTCACAGAAACAATCAACAACACGTAGAAAATGTTTGCGTGCTCATATCCATTAGCATTCTCTCTGATGGAGAAAAGAAATCCTTTGGCGTTGCAAATATTATTTACGTCCAAACAACTCGGATTACCCTTTCCAATCTTTGCTAAACAAAAAGAATCCTTTAATCAGCAAACAGAAAATTGCGTATTTTTCCGCAGTTCAAGTTACCAACTTTCATACGAGTATACTCGTATGTACGTATGTACATTTGTCATCTCCATGAAATGCGCACAATTCTCTCCAACAAAGGGTGTTTATCTGCCCCTTTCAGTCCATTCCCCAAAGTTTTGCGCCACACACGAGTTCAGTCATTATACCCCTTTGTCACAACAAAGACAAGACAACACCATGGCCAGGTGACAAGGGCTAAAGTCCGATAAACCTTGACACCGTCTGACCAGGCTTTATCAATTCCACATGAATTGTGTTAAATGGATTTGTAGTCATTGTTCCCTTGCTCCAAGTAAATCTACGAGTATTGTCCGGATAGAATGTGTATACGACACACGAAATACTCGCACCTTTTTCTATTTTTGAAATTGAAATCGAAAAATTCCCGATTTGCCGAATCTATTTCACGACGTTCTGCCGCTTCAGTGCGGATGATGGCAAATTTAAAGAAAGAAAAAACAAACTACGAGTATTTGCGGCCATAGATAGATTTCGGAGGATGGAACGATCGGATTGTTGCATGGAAATGTAGATTTTTTCTTTGCTTTCAGAGTAATGAACTTTAACTGATCGGTATCCGACACGCTGAATTTAGTTTCCAACGAGCCTTCTGTTCAGATTGCATTTGAAATTGAATTGAGCGTCACATATGTAAGTAAACAAACTTTGTTGAGTCATTATAAAGGCACGGCGTATAAAAATAGATTTGTGGAGTATCTACAATAGTATCTTTTGAAATGCCAATTCGTTAAAGCAATAAACCTTGAGTTTTATTGTAGAATTCGAGCGCAATGAAAACTGATGAAACTGATTCTGGTGTTGCACATTTTCGTTGTGCTTGCCAAGTTGAATAGAAACTGGGTTTCCCGAAGCATTAAAGTACACCTGTACCATAGAAACCAACAGAATTCTTCAAATAAAACGGTGGAGAAACACGTTTTCATTAAACCAAACTGTGTCCCTAAAGACAATGTCATCATGGTTGTGCTATTTTTTTTGCAAGGGTAGGGCAACGAAAAGGTGAAACGATAGATTATAAAAGAGAGTGAGCACCTAATGAGCATATAACGCTATTATATCTACCAGTATTATCGAATCAAAATTTTTTCAAAATTTAGAAGAAGCAATATTGATTTTCTTAAAATAACGAAAAAGTGAAACGGGAGTATGATTTTATGAAACGAGTAGAGTAACCACCATCGGTACTTAGTCTTTAATAAATGTATTTACATAAAACTATATATCGTAATTCAATCAGGCGATTAGTGCAATTTCTTTAAATTACAAGATTTGTGTAACGAAAATGTGAAACGACGATTTTTCTTATAACACAAGCAGAATAAGGACTTTATTAGACTTTAGTGTAAATATGTGGTCAAAACTAAGACCATAAATTCCTACTGCTAACCGAAGGGGTAACCTACAACCCACGGTCCTGTGGAAGGTCGTTGGTGGCAGCTGACGATGGGGGAGAGGGGAGGGTGGCGGTGCCATATTACTAAGGCACTTTCTCTTGTTTCCGGACGACAGAGCACGAATCGTAAGGATGGAATCAACAGTGGCGTATTTGAATAGCAGATCTATAGGGATCTCCAACACTAAGTCAGGGTGTTGGAAAAGAGTTGGTGGCGAATGAGCCCTTAATAAGGGCCAACGGCAGCGCTCACACACGCGAAGCGGATTACTGACTCCGAAATTTGCTCCGGCTTCTTTTGTCCTATTGATTCCAAAACGGTTTTGGCCCTCCAGGTTGGGGGTTGTGCGTGGTGTTAACTGTCCAATCACATAAAAAAGTAATTCGCTAAAATCAGCCCTATATGCGCTCACGCCCCAACAAAGGAAATGGACGATGATACCAAAGAAAGTTTTTACGAGCACCTCGACAAAACCTATGAGCAATATCCGATGTATGACGTTAAAATCGTCTTAGGCATTAAACCCGCCTAAATCAGAGGAGGACATCTTTGGTAGCACATAGCCTACACGACAACGCGTCTGGAAACGGACTTAGACTACCCGATTTCGCTGCGAGACATAGCGTCACTATAGCAAGCACGCGGTTTCCTCAACACAATATTCACAAGCGAATATGGCGGACACCAGATCAGCACCCGCCCACCGCAAGCCCTTGGTTTGATGAAGAGTGCCAGCAAGCACGTGCAGTAAAACAACATGCCTACAAAGCGGTGCGGCACAAAAGGACGAGAGCGGCTCGTGAGCTCTACAAGCAAAAGAGGAGGGAAGAACATCGGCCTCTTCGGAGAAAAAATAGAGAGGTGCTACTCCAGGAATAATGTTCGGAAATTTTACCAAAACGTAAAAAAGAACGTGTCAGGGTAATAAGATGCCAACGGAAACCTGTATACTATAGATGAAAAACGAAACCTTGTAGTAGAGTCACAGTCGGTGCTGAGGATATAGAAAAACCATTTCTGCAGACTGCTTAACGGCGAAGACGTTGCAGGTCAAGAATTCCGTCCACCCGAACAAAATGAAGTGAGGATAGCAACATCTAAACTAAAGTCAAACAAGACTGTTGGGCCGGACGGCCTACCCGCCGAACTATTTAAGGCAGCAGGAGATGACTTGGTAGGGAGCATACACCAACTTATTTCCAAGGTCTGGTTGGATGAATGTATGCCTGATGAATGGAACCTCAGCATCTTTTGCCCGGCTCACAAGAAAAGAGACCCTCTAAATCGCTGCAACTATAGAGGTATCAGTCTCCCAAAGATCGCATATAAGATCTTGTCTGCCGTAGTATACGAGCGCCTGAAATTATTTGGCAACGATCTGATTGGACAGTACGGTTTTAGTCCACAATTGACCAAAGATTCACACTATGCCAGATGCTGGAGAAAACCCTAGAAGTTCAGATCGATACTCACCACCTTTTTATCGATTTGAAAGCCGCATATGACAGCATCTACAGAGACGAGCAGCCATGTCTAGTTTTGGCATCCATGCCAAACTCGACCTTTTGTGCAGGATGACGATGGAGAAAGCTCACTGCTTCGGTCAAAAGTCTGTTCAATTGCTTGCATACGCCGACGATATTGATATTATTGAGCTGTCACTGGTGCATTTGCGAGAAGCGGAAAAAATGGGTCTAGTGATAAACGAGGGCAAATAAAGTATAAGCTGTCAACAAGAACGTACACCCAACATCGACGAATCGGTCAAAATATCACAATCGACTGCTACAACTTTGAGGTAGTAAGAGACTTGGTCTACCTCTGAAAACGACATCTCTTCAGATATCAAACGAAGAATAACGCTTGCCAATCGTGTAGTGAGCCCCTAGCCCGAAAAACTAAGGAGACTCTATATAAGAAATATTTTCTGGCTCCGAAGCATGGACTCTATCGAAAGCAGATGAAGATATCCTCGATCCTTCTGAAGATATTCGGCCCCGTTTGCGTTGACGGGCTTTGAAGGAGATGATTCATTCATAGCCAGAAAACTGTCCAACTGGAGGAAGTAAGTTCAGGATTGGGCTTACTGTAGAGGCTTGTAAGTTGAGGCCCACGTTCATTCGAAATCTAGCGGCACCTACGTAAGTAAGGAAGTCACCACTTTTCAGGCGAAACTAACTGCCTTGTTGCAGGCTGTATGCATTCTACTAAGTAAACGACATGAAACGGTCAAAATAAATTTACTCTAGGATAGTCAGTTAGTACATAAAGCACCAAACAACTTCATCACTGAGGCTCACGATGGCAATGATAAGTCGAACCACCAGGCAAAGAAAGGCGCAGAAAGTCCATTAATACCAACAACAATAGTACTGTGCAGAGCACTAACAGGTTGTTTTGAAATAAGCACCTTTACAGATTGGGAATCATCTCTCCAAACACATTTATTACAGCTTTTGCTGTGAAACTGAGAAGTCTATATAGGAACACTTAATCACCAACTGTCCGGCGCGACGCAGGCATGCAACATTTCTAAATAATTATATTCTTCATGAGGAGGATCTGAGAACAATCTTGCAGAACGGATTTCCAATTCCGGGAAATTTTAAACAACTAATGGAAGGAAGGGCCCTTGCCCTACACTCGTGTTACCATACCAGTGGCCAGTGACAGCTGAAAAGCAATGAAAACCTCAGATTTATCGAAGACCATAATAGGTGCAACAGAATGTGGGAACCTTTTGGAGCAATGGGTCTTCTTCGTGCTCCAACACCGATACTCAAATACGTGTCGCTCCAAAAACAGTTCCCTGTCAATAGTAACTTCCTAACTAAATTCCATGGGGAACAAAGTAAGTGAATGAAGAATTGAGAGGTAATCAGAAGCAGAGGTCCTTGCCAAAGCCACATTCATAAATGTATCAAATGCAACTTGCAAGAATCTTGGATTTTAGAAGTTGGATTGACGGTTTTGAATCTTTCTAAAGGCCTCCAAATTGAAAATTGGTCAAATACCTATAACGAACATAAGTTTAAGAAAAAAATAATTCGGGACAACCAATAGCTTCGAATAAGGAGAGATATAATGTTGATGGAGTTAGAAAACGTTTTGACGACCAGGAATCTCGGCTTTCGCATGGAATGTTAGGACCGTTAATAGATCACGCACTGCTGAAAAACTTGCGGAGGCTCAGGACTGCTACAAAGCAGATATATCTGCAATCCAAGTGGTGCGATGCCATGGATCGGATTAAACACTACGAAAGAAGGATATGCTGTTCGAGGCACACTTAGCCAAAAAGTGTTAATCTTTTGGCATATAACATTCCAGGTGTCAGCTCCTTGGACAAGGCCAATCTGTTTGCTGCACACTTTGCAGCCAGCTCAACACTTCCAGATTGTGCTTCAATGTGACGAATCCACTTTCGCACTCATGCAGTAGCAACAGTACGTAAAGAAGTCAACATACTGCACTTACGTCCCTTCTTTCCAAGGTCATAGAAACGCTAATAAACCGACGGCTTATGAAATATCTGGAAACACGAAAACTTCTCAATGACCGGGCGTAAGGTTCTCGTACCAACAGGTCCACTGGTGATTTAATAGCATTTCTCACCGAAAAGTGGAACCAAAGCGTACATCAATCTGGCGAAAGCAAGATAGTTGCACTTGATATTTCTAAAGCATTTGACAGAGTTTGGCATCAGGCTCTTTTGTCGAATATGCGTGCTTTTGGGATCGATGACTCCCTTCTTCAATGGATTAGACACTACCTTTCGGAACGTTCAATTCAAGTTGTCTTGGATGGTTTGAAGTCTGATATTCATAAAATAAATGGTGGTCTACCCCAGGGCTCCATTCTGTCTCCGACACTCTTTTTAATTTACATCAATGATCCCTTGTCTCCGAATTCAATATAACCCTTTGCTGACGGCAGTATTCTCTGCTTTGATAATCGTTCCCGGACTCTGTAGAAGGGCAGCGTATCCTAAGCTTATTATTGCATCATCGAAACCGAAAAATTTTCCACTCTCGGTATGACAACCGAAATATTTCAGCCCCTCTGATCAGGCCACAATATATAAGGCATTCAACCGCCCAAGACTGAAGTAAGGGGTTACCAGATAGCAATGATTCGTTTTCCAATTGTTATTGTTCAGCAGCTGTCAAAGTTACCAATGGCATCCAGCTATCAAAATATTCAGTAAGGTTTCCATTTCATCATGCATCGTTTTACTCTTGCCGAACGTGCGGAAATTATGGGAAAATATTATCAAAATTCCGGCTCAGTTGTAAATACGCAACGTGAATTTCGTCATGAGGTCGGTCGTCATCACGGTTTCAATGTGCAGGTAATTCATTGCACCGTGGAAAAGTCTGAGCGTGAGTACACTCTTTTGGATCTTAAGCCACCAAGCAGATAGACATTGGTGCAAAATGAAGAGAACATAGCCGCCGTAGCGGCCAGTATCGAAGGAAGCTCAGAAATGTCGATTCGACGCCCATCAGCTGTATTTGGCATCGCCAGAGAGTCAACCCGTCTTATTTTGCGGTTGGAATTGGCCTACATCCGCATCAGATTGTGCTGACGAAAGAATGGAATCCGGGCGACCATAGACGACGCCGTAAGTTTGCTAATTTCGCGCTGAAAATGTTGGCCGGAGATCCGGATGTTAGCTAAAAAATCATCTTCTCTCACTGACTATGTCAACAAGCATAATTTCCGTCACTGGAGCGAACACAATCCACAAGTGTTCGTCCAAGCATCAATGCATCCACAAAGATTGACTGCTTATTCCGGCTTATGGCATGGCGGCGTCATCGGACCTTAATCTTTCGAAATGAGGAAGGAGACACCGTTACCGACTTTCTATGGTCAGAGCTCGACAACACCGAGATACCCGAGCTGTGGTTCCAACAAAACAGCGTGACGTGCCATACAAGCGACGTAAAGCTGAAAGTTGTGAAGGAGAGCGACTGTGTCATCCCACAGCGAGCGTTCATCAGTTGGCTGCCGCAATTGACACCGCTCGATTACTTTCTCTGGGGCTACGTCAAGTTCTTAGTTTACGCTATCAAACCAACTACTTTGAACGAACTCGAGGCTAACATTCGACACACTATTGCCGGAATAACGCCACACATATTGTACCGGGTCATCAAAAATTGGACCGACCGCTTGAAGCACTCCAGGAAAGCCGAGGCGGCCATTTGAAAGATGTGCTATTCCATACATAATGGCATGATCGCAGCTTCAAAATAAAGCCAAAATCAATTATATATCGCACACCGTGATTTTATTTAAAATTTGTTTCCGATCGTTCTTATCTGGTCACGTTATGCAATGCCCATATCTTTTCAGGCGCTCCTAAGACCACTTTACATTTACTAGATAGGATTTAAAACCATGCAACAAAACTCATAGGTGATGCAATATTACGCAGCCAAATGACAACCTCGAAAATCGGCTCCGGTCTCGCCTTGTTCTATCACTATTTCCACCATCGGTGTTCCGCCGAAATTGCCAGTAGGATTCCGCCCCTTCAAGCCGTCAACCGTAACACTCGTTTCGCTGTGAATGGTCATCAGTATGAGTACTTTCGAACGTACTCTGAAATGTCACAATTCGTTCCTAAGCCGTACAAATCGATTATGGAATGCCCTGATGATCTCTTTATTTCCTAGTCGTTATAATTTGCTAACATTTAAGACCAACGTACATCGGTACCTTTCATTTTTCCCTGTAAGCGAAAGCCGATTCGCATCAAGGCCAAATTCGGAATTACACGCCTGAGTCGTTATGTTAGATTACTATTCGAAAGTTTGACAAGAGAGTAAAACGAACATGTCACGGTTACAAAGCCAGAAATGAAGCCACCAAAGATAAAAGTGAACAACTATTGGTAAAGTCGCAGTCAGTGCTGAGTATCTGGAGAGATTATTTCTGGAGGCTGCGAATATATATCGCGATGATAGTCAAAATACCGCTGTTAGGCAGAATGACCCATTCACCTTGGACGAAACCGACAACAAAATTCCATCTCCTTGACTTAAAGGTAGCTATATCGAAGCTAATGTCTAATTAAGCTGCAGGCGCAGACTACGTAAAAGAGTTGAAGATAACCTGATTTGGAACAGGCACCAGCTTTTCTATGAGATACGGTCAGAGGAAAGCATGACCGATGCATGGAATTTTATCATCGTTTGCCCGTTCCACAAAAACTATAGAGGAATACATATCGCCTTTAAGATCTTTCCTGCCGTATGGTTTGGGAACCTGAAAACATTCATGAACAACCTGGTTGGTTCATATTAATACAGTTTCAGTCCGAGAAAGTCCACCATCGATTAAATATTCAGATCTTGGAAAAGACCCGAGAAATTCACATCGGCACTTACTGCGTGCATTGGGACGAGCTATACAGCACTCTGTCTAGTTTCGGCATCCCTTCCAAACTCGCCAGGTTAGGCTCCATGTCAAGAGAGCTGCAATGTCAAGACAGGACTAAGAAAAGGCGACGCGCTTTCATGAGACTTTTGTGATTTTTTAGACATCGCCCTAGAAAGAATCGCGCTAAACTCAGTGTTCGACAAAAGAGGCACGATATCTTTGAAGTTCGTACAATTACTGGGCGTACGAGGATGACTGCGCTGCATTGATACTAGACTGTAAGATAGTAATCACAAGAGCTAAGATTGGCAAGAACTCAATGACGCTGCAACAATTCCCTTCCTTCCCCAATTTTTCCTTTTCTACGACAACTAAAAGCGGTAATCAGGCAAGGACTTCTACGAAAATAAGCGGAAGAATGAGAATTATTCAAAAATTCATTCACATTCAGATGTGGGGCGATGAGATGATCGTCAAACAGGACTCACATTCACAAATTCTCCTTGTGCCCGAGAGAAATATCAAAGTCTGACGGTCTATACATAGGCCGTCGCAACAGACAATCTTCCAAAACTGCTTACGGTTACAAATTTCCGATTCCACTTTTCAACCTCACCGTTTATCATGTATCTCATCCTCATCTGATCTGAAGCCCATAAACATTCTCGTCTATCCCTGTGTCATGTGAGCTAATTGACTGTCAGTATTTTGTGAATTACGGTCTCCCTCTCTATACAGCCTCAATTTCTGCTGTTTTTGAAGGACAAAAAACAAAAAAAAAACACGACAAGCCAGCTTAAGCTTGGATAATTTATGGAATTACGAGTACGATGTCGAAATATTCCATATCTGGCTGCAGGCTGACACTGCAAACATATTTCCACTCTGTTGCGTTGGCACTTAATTAATTATTTTAACCCGCGACAGTGGTTTGCTTCATGTTTTGACATCATTCAAAAAATGGAAAAATAAAAAAAAAAACCAATATTTACATAATCCTTTAGTCAGAGAGGCGCGCAAAATATGTACCTGACCTTGACCAAGTGAAATTTACGCCAGAAGAGTCATGGTACCGCATATAGCGTGCATGATACGAGTATCCACTATCCGAAACCTATGCCACGAAACCGAGAGCAGCAAAAACCAACCACTAACCGACTTCATTAAAAGTCCTGCCGAAGGACCGGAGGAGAGTAGGACGAGAAAGCCTTTGGAAAAACGCCTCCTGGGGCTGAGAATTGTTTTACCGAAAGCAATCGCAATTATGATGGTTTATCCTGGGGGTGATGGAAAGTGGGTCGGTCCCTGAAAGGAATCGATTTTTCTCCTCGCTTGCAGAGGTGGTGGTAAAGGATTTTTATTTCTTTTATTTACGAGTATTTTCTGCAAATGGCAACACAGAAATAGTTTTGGTGAGTGCAAGCGCTGTGAGTCATTGCAGAGAGAGAGAGAAGGAAGGATACGTTCCCTACGAATAATCCTCGAATGGATATGATTGAATATTCAAAAGTTTCTGGTTTCAAATGCGAATGCAATGGCAATGGCTTCTCTCCTGGGAAAATCTCAAATGCATGGACTTGGATTAGTCGGAGTCTTTCGAATGTCCTGGTGCACTTGGGTTCTATGGATTGAATTGCAGAATAAAGCATTCAAGACTGGAGTATTAGATTAGTTTCCAAGGATTGTTTGTGCTACTTTTGATTGGATTACACTCGGGTGCTTGAGGTCATTTGTTTACACTTGGTAGAGGTGACTGGTGCAAGTTTTAATCAGAACTACATAAGAGAACACTTGCGAGAACATTGTTCGTCCTTGGCGAGGTTGCAATGCAGTTTTTAGCATTCTTTTTCTGCAATTAATTTTGCATCTAAATACATTTTCGACATTCCTTATGAATTCAGTTCAAAAGGGGTGTTTTCGATGGAACTCACGCACCCCAACTCTTGTGGTTTGAAGAAAAAGTGATGTACCTCAGGGTTATATGTTAGTGCCTATACTTTTTGAAGTAAAACTAGTAAGAGATACGGACGGGCATTCATTTCATTCTTCGACTTGGGAATAAAACCGATGATACTATATTTGACTCTCAAAGATATGTTGCCATCAGATGAAGCGAATCTCTGAACTCTTATTTCTAGTCGACAAGTAAGGAAAGAGATTTGCAAGAGGCTCAACGTGAGGATGAGACTAAATTAAAAACTTGAACAGTTGTGCCTTCGATTCCTTTCTGGATCCGTTGTCGTGCTATCCAAAGCTGCTACAATCTTTTTAAAGACAATCTTGTCACGGATCCACGCGCTTTCAATGACCATATCGGACAAAAGGAAGACAATAACCGGTTTTCGGCGCTGACCTAGAAGTCGCCAGATCACTCTTGCTGCTTCTTTAACGACACTTTCGATAGAAGGCGTTGTAGCCCGATAAGACGCAGTCTGGCAATTACATGTAAAAACTTAGCAGGAGACCGAAAAATTTGTATGTAGGTTAGTTGAAAAGGAGAAAGCAGCGTCAGACAGACGTATGGCACAAAGATATGACCAAGTGAAGCTTCTGTAAGTCGTAGCTTAGTCAGCAGTAGTCAATCCAACTGATAATGCTACTATCTCGAACAGGGCCAAAAGCAAGGCATCGTTGGGCAACTTTTCTTTTTGGCGATTGCCGCTTACCGCGCATACAAAATACGATAAATACACGCGTAGCTTTGAATTGTGAATTGCAAGAATGTACCAGCAATGCCGTCAATGTTTAAGATATCGTCCAAGACTGCTTTTTGAGAACTTGGGCAGTTTTCCAGTAACAAAATGATCTAAACTTTTACGGATCGGAGTGTGAAGGTATAGGTCCACCCCTAGACAAGGTATATGTTGGTGTCTTCGTCGAATTTGGATGCAAGGCAGTCCATCTGGATGTCGTGTATAGAATAGGAATAAGCTTGAAAGCGTTCAATGTCGCATTGAAGACGTTCATTAAGCTCGTGATTGTTTTGTTCAATAGAGCAGCCAAGCGGAGACCGTTGAACTCTACAAGACCAGCAACGTTTCAAAAGGGTTTATGCTTCGGGTATCGTTCTTAGGTAAAATTTTTATATTGCTATCAGCAAGGTGAATGGGCGTAGAACGTTTACGATAGGCACGACGCTGACCATCAACGTGAGAGTTGAGCTCATATTCTGTCGGTAATGACACCTTTAGAAGGACGACCTACGGCGCAAGAATTTACACAATTGAATCAACCGCGGCATCAACACTCAGAATGGCAACCAAAAGCTTCGGAACGGGATGGATTCACTGCTTCTTCTGCTGTGTCTTCTAATAAGGCGTCTCGAAAAGACTTTTGCTCTTCAGGTCGCGAGTTGTGCGTAAAGTTACGAAGAACATCGGATAGGGACGGACTCATTGTTGAAGACTCTACAAGAACAGAACAGAACAAGACTCGGTTCTGTACATGGAATGCTCGGGCCTTGGACAGTCAGGCACAGGCAAAGTGCGGCCGAGCAACAATTGGAGGCCCTCGACTGCTATGAGACAGATATCACCGCCATCCAGAAAGTGCGTCATGAAAACGTGGACAGAAGGTCGATGATACGAGTATATATTACGGTGACTGCTACAGAGATCATAAGCAGCATCTATTTCGATGCGGATTTGCTACAAGCGGCAGACTAAGGCAAGAAGTCTTGAGTTTTCCGCACGCGAACGAACGCCATATAACAATCTACCTCAAGGCTTAATTCATCAACCCCAGCGTTAATATGGGGACACTCTCCGACTGAAGAAATAAACGATATTACCAGCGAGATCCTCTTCGATCTCCTTCTTCGAGAAATATCTTAAGTACGACGATTTTAACTCCAAAATGCGAAAACTGGATATCTTTGGTGTACAGTCAAAAAGCAGAGCCTACACTCTGGGTATCCCAGGGAATTAACATTGAACAGATGCAAATGCAACGAATAGCTAGAATTTTTTCCCAAAGCGTATACCTCAGCATCTAGAGAAGTCCTTTCCAACCTCTTAAGATCAGTTTCGGCGCCATAAATGCCAGCTGAAACAGAAGAACGATAGCGCGTCGTGTAGTCAAGGAGCAAAAAAGGGTTTCTCGTGAGGAAAATACAAAGCATGATTGAGGAAATGGAGAGCTGCTACGCCAGGAACAATGTCCAGGGAATACACCAAGAGGGAAAGAGAACCAGACTTGAACAGAGATCTGTAGAGATACGGGGTACAGAGGACATAGAAAAACTACTCCTGCAGTATGGTAAATGGCAAGGACGGCACAAAATTCTAAAGAAAAGCTAAGACCTCCTTCTAAATGATCAAAATGAAGGAGAGATAGAAATATCAAAACTTTGGCGCAACCACACTGCTAGACCGAGTGATCTACTTCCCAAGTTGTAACGCAGTAAGAGATCATTTGGAGAAGTGCATACAACAACTCATTTCCAAGATTTAGTCGAAGGAACACGACATGGTTTGCCCAATACATCTTCGAAACTACGCCAGCTACACAGGTAGATATTGATTCCTTACATCGCGTACAAAATCTTGCCTTTCTTCAAACATTCATCATTGGGCTATCAGTGCGGACTTAGGACCGGAATCCAGACATAATCCAAGGACTCCAGATCGATACTCACCAGATTGTGCAAAATGACGGTAGAGGGCGCTTCGTATGGTTTAGAAATAATCTCACTAGGTTAGGTTAGGCTTGCGGGGTGATACGGTATCTGGAGCCGAAAGCATCCTATATATCGTCGGACTTAGGTCCGGGTAGGCCCATTGTGATCCGCTGGCGAAGGTGTCGTATTGCCGATGCTAGTTCCGAGATGCCATAGAAATAGTAACTTCCTAAAGCCCTTTGTCTAAAATTACTGAAGCTGGGACAGTGGCGCAGAAAGTGGAGGGTATCCTCCCAGAGATCGTCGTCCGTTATGGGTAACTTTATTGTATGCGCCCCCAGAAGATTATGCAATGTGAGTAATCCAACAAGCATAGATAGTTCAGCTTTGGCTTTCAAGGGAATTTTACTGGTTCTGGATTAGCTGAGGTTTTTCCACCTTTCATTGGCTTTGATTTGTATCGTTTGCTCCACTTGGATTCTTAGAGTGCAGAGTGGAAGATCTTTTGCGAGTTAAATCGTCTGCGTGTTCGTTGCTGCCATTCCTTTGTGGCCAGGGATCCAACAGCCCTATGCTGAACGCAAAGAGCCTTTAGCTCTTCAAGGGAGTGAGTCACAAGCTTTGATTTAATCTCGACTGCAGGATGGGGTTGATGGTAGCCTGACAGTCAAGGAAAAAGATAGTATCCTCGTGGGATATTGCCTTTATTGCCGCAAGTCTGAGTGCTTCTGATTTAGCTAATGTCTCACCCTGAAAGTGACTGCTATAGTCCGGCAGGCGACGTGAGCATTTTAACGTCAGTTCCTATATCCATCATTGATCGATTCGTGAAAATGGACATCGAGTCCCCTGCCATTTGATTCCTGTTCCATGCCTCTCTGCTGATAGTCCTGATAGTATCATATTGTAGTTTATATTGGAGCATAAGCCGTGTTCATTGCCATTAAGCTAACTAAATCCTAAAACAATTTTCGGTCCCGATTCTCCCATGTAGAGGCCTAGGAGCAAGAGACGAAATATAGTTCCTGATCCCGTACTTATGACATGCAATACATGCAATTTTCTGTGCTTGACACCATACCCAGCTGCCGATGGTTAAGATAGGTTTGACGACAGACGTATGCATCCATAGGATTATCTTGGAGTTAGGTCCGAACTTTATCCTAAATATACGACTGCATGTGCAGAAAGCGATCAATTGTCGCTTTGGACGTTCTTCAGCTTTGATCTTCCACCTATTGAGGGAAGGTCAAATTGTGGAATAATCCTTTTACATGTGAAGAGGGCAAGCTCTAATTTTTGCAGGTTGCTTGCAACTGGCTCATTCACCGAGGATTCTAAGGGCATTATTTAGAATTTCACTGATTGCGGGGAGGCCTTCCCTCTCTTCATAGGTTCAGAAGGTGATACCACTCCTCCCTGTGGAGTGCGTCTTGCGGTAGTGATCCGCAATACGATGCATCCTAATGTTGCATTGAAGTTCCTGTTGCGGAGTATACAGATTATCAGGTTCGATAATTCCGGATTAACTTCGACATTTTCCAAGTTTTTATGTATAGCGGGAGACTTAACAATATCAAAGGCTTCTTCAATTTCAAGGAAGACAGTCAATGTGTATTCTCGTGCTGGGAGGCTTCATACAGGGCCGTTCCGGTGCCTTTTTGGGCATGTTGGTATCAGGCTAGATCTCTACAGTTCCAAAGTTTTTTTTTAGAGTGAACGACGTTAGGCTTACCAGATAAGCCTATCTGCCTTGTGAATGAAGACCACCTTCATTGCTCTCCTGCATTTTGGAACATATCCATGTTTCTGGAGCATGATTGGTATGATTCCGTTCAGTCTAGCAGAGATTGTTTTCTTCTAGTATCCCCTCAGGGATTTTGTGTTGGCCGGGGAGATGTGTGCCACTATCTATTACTGATGCTGGAGTCGGAGTGCATCCGGGACCCTCAGTCCTGGATTTGATGTAGCTGCCATAGGGTAGTTCAATAGATAGGACTTTCCTAAGTCTGGCACACTCTCTTCCGCTATCAATATTGGAGCAAAACCTTCTCCGTGACTGTCTTTTAGCGCACCAGATTGCGCCCTTGTATTTGCTCTGACTGTCCCTGTATTTGTCCCAGTCAGAGCCGAGATAGGAGCTTTTGGCAAGCTTTTGAAAAGCTTATTCGCCTCTTTTCCAATGCCGAGTTCTTGGATTTAATAATCTTCGTGGGTCATATTTTGTTAAAGGCCTGGGTGAAGATCGTTCCTGGTTTTACGCTGTGAAGTCGATTTCGATCTCACTCACGACCTCGGCGTCGCTGTGAGTTCCGATAATGGCACCTCTTCAGACTCTTCTAAGCTCTGCTCTATGGTGTAGAAGCATTGAAGGAGATATCCTGGTTGTTTTGATCGCAAGATTCTTTGAGCGATTTTTGGTCTCATTTGCTTTGACCGGCTTTGGTTATATAATAAGGAGCCATTGACCTGGTTATATAATTGCGCCTCAGCCGACAGAGATGCTTGGGATATTCATATGCCTGAAGGGCAGTTAGGTATGCCTAACATCTACGGTCATCTGAAGAGACAATATGGCAGAGGAAGACCTTCCTTAAGGTGTAATTCCGTGCCGACTGGAGAGGGTCATTGATTAAGTTCCATCCCGGTCTATCTCTCCCACTAAGTAAGTGGGATTCATTGGATTCCCAACATTTGACCACTTTCTGGGCCTGTGCTTCCTCTGATCAAGATCACTGCTTGCTTGATCACAACACGATCGCGTTTTTCCACTAAAATTTTCTAATTTTAGCCCAAACTCGATGATTACTTCATCAGAAACATGCTAATACAGCGCTAATTTCTTCAAGAATTTACACAATGCTCCGATTAAATTTTAGTGCGATTTAGCAACTTTTTTCACATCCGAAACTATCCATTCCTTACCTTTGCTAATTAGTAAAATTATTTACTTTGAACTACTGCCGATGTAAACAAGGTATTTACCCAAAGCCCAAGCACCTAGAAATGTGCGATTTCTTGAAATTGGCTTCTAACCAACAGCCACTACAAGATCTCCAACAAATCTCGTGCCCACTTTATCATCAAGTGGGTGTCTCTGAGTTATTTGGTTCGCCCACCCCAGATGTAAAAGCCATCATTTAGGTGATCAACTCTTCGGAAACTGATGATATTTTCAAAACAAATTTACCGCTGACACTAACTCATAAATACCTAACAAAGGACGACAGAGGAATGCGAGAGATGATGATGTGCTCATAAAGGTGAGTCTAAAAATTCCAAAAATAAAGAAAATTTTCCATAAATTTCTGAGAAATTTTCCATCCGCTGTAAAAGTGCGGTAAAGAATGACCGCCGAGTATCTGCTCTACAAAAGACAACGACCACGAATAAACGCCCACATATTCGGGTCCATGTGCATGCAACGAACATGTAAACAAAAGACACGCAGGCTTTTTCAATTCGAAAACGTTTGTCACTTGCTGTCAAAACGATGTATCTTAGTGGTATTGTTGGTAAAACAAAACGCTGAATAGACACGTACTGAATGTGACAAAATGTAATGATGGCAATCAGTGATCCAGCACAACATCTAACAATGCCGAGGCCCTTATGACTTTGAAATGAACACAAACACGCCTCTATGACTTTGAATAATCCGTCGTAAATTCAAAGCACATTGTGTTTACCTAGACACGTATCTAAAGTATCTAAAGTACGAAGATACGATTTTGGCGGGATGTCGGTATGCTTTAAAAATGTGTAAATATGTCGTAACTCGCAATATGTGTTATTTTTAATGGCCGATAAACAAAGTTCACCTTGAAGAAGGCGATTGTGAGTTTTATTGGGGAATATCGGCGTCACGGATCGTTGATCATCTGTGCGATCACGTTGGCAATCAGATAACGTTTACGAGATCATTGAACAGAAAATCATATTCTACGACGCCGTCGGATCTAAATGAGTTATGTAAATAACAAAGCTTAAGCGTTTGTGTAGTCAGCCAAAAGAAGATCAGTGATCGACACACATGTTGCCGCAGATATTGTTCATAAAATGTTTCCTACAAGTCCAAAGCTTAGCTAGGTGAACAAATAAGAGGGCTGGTAGAAATGCTGGAAGATGGCAAAAGACGCTCGATCAAGCGATGAGAGACGCTATCGAAAGCACCAGAGCTCTTTATGAGCTCTCAGCGATTCAGTTGCATTACGATGGAGCAAAGGAATTGATTCGCCAGAGCAATTCGTCGAAAACTTCGTCATGGCTGAGGGCAACATAAGAGTGGAAGAGAAGACAGGTTGTAGCCCAAACGGAAGAAGCAATACTAATCACATTGTATTGCAGACAAAAGACACCCGGAGCAGAAACATAAACAAAAGCATCCATCTATGCAAATCCCAAGGAAAACCGGCGTTGAGACTCCACTGACCAGGGCCAAGCAAAACACTGCAGGCATCAATAAGAAGCATGCGAAAGGGGAAGAAGAATGACGAAATACCGCCAAAAAGAAGCAGCTAGAGGCCAAAAAACCTACAGATTTGTAGATCTGATGCTATCGTCAAGGCGATATCAAAAATTAGGAGGCCACAAAAGGACGACCTAATAGGTGATTTTGTTGCTGTTTGCTCTTTCCAGTGTTAAAGTCAAACATGCTCAGTTAGCATCGCCATTTCATCATGGAAAGACTTACACCCGAGCTTACAAATTATCGAATTTTACTCTGAAAATTCGTGCTCTGCGAAAAATATTTTTCGCGCACTTCGACCACTTTACGGCCATCATAATCGACTAACTGAGCAAGCAATTCAAGCCATAGTGACCAAATTTCGCACCAATTTCACGCTATTAGACATCAAGCCACCTACCCGTATGCGTAGAGTTCGTACAGATTGCTGCTGTATCCACCAGGGTTAATGAAGACCGTGATTTGTCCATTCGTCGCCGTTCGCAGCAATTCGGATTGTGTTACTCTACTACGTGGAAGATTTTAAGCATGGATCTTGGTCTAAAACCATACAAAATACAGCTCGTGCAAGAAACGAAGCCGATTGACCTGCCATAGTGTTGAATTTTCGGTGAGTAGGCCTTAGAAAAGCTGGAAGAAAATCCGCTGGAAAATCATTTCTGGTTATAAACAAAACTGCGGTATTTGGTCCAATGAGCAATCTCAGGCAATGCAAGAGCTGCCAATGCACCCGGAAAAGAACAGAAATCGTTCCCTCCTTCGACAAGCTGTTCCCATGAAGCAGCGAAAAGAGATTTTCTCATCCACTACCAGACCTGGATGTGTTTACATTAGAGAACAAAAACTAGGACAACATATATGCATAAACGACGATGGGACATTAAATGCTATTTCCGCGAGATGTCAACCACCAAAATCGGTAGGAGCAACAGAACCTGAGACTCTGTAATTTTGCACTTAGATATTTATTAATTTATCCAATTAGATCAATTTTGTAAAAATTACCCAAATGGATTTGCACTTTCCACTGTATTCAACTCTTTCTTATTTAAACTTCATTCTTTTCCTTTTTACTCTATTTTTCTTCCTTCTTCTCTTTCTTCCATATTGCACTACGACCAACTTCTTGCACTTGCTTTTTCACACCATGATTTGATATATTTGAACGTAAATGCATTTCCAGTAAATGTAAATCAAAAATTAATTTAAATGCATTGCTTAGTGATTGTAGGAGTTTAAATTGGACACTAATATATACGAGGGCGGGTCAATAAGTCTTGAATTTCTGACCTCTTTACGGAAACAGCAACACTGCTCCTGTCAACAGGCATCTGTCAGTTGACTCCTGTCAAAATTTAAACTTGCTGCGTCAGTTAGTTTGTGTTTGACAGCTATTTTTATCAGACTACTCACTAATTTGAGGAGAAAATGGAAAAAAGTGAATTTCGTGTGCTTATTAAGCATTATTTCTTGCGAAAAAAAACCATTACCCGGACCAAGGCTAAGCTTGATAAATACTATGGGGACTCTGCACCATCGATTTCAATGGTAAAAAAGTGGTTTACTGAATTTCGTTGTGGCCGTACAAGCACTGAAGATGCCGAACGTCCTGGACGCCCAGTTGAGGTCTCTACACCCGAAACAATCGAAAAAATTCACGATATGGTGTTGGCCGACCGAAGATTGAAAGTGCGAGAGATTGTGGAAGCCGTAGGGATCTCGCATGGCTCAGTGGTTTCAATTTTGAATGATCACTTGGACATGAGAAAGCTTTCCGCAAGATGGGTGCCGCGTTTGCTCACAGTCGACCACAAACGCAATCGTGTAACAACTTCACAGGAAGGTTTGGCGTTGTTTAATCGCAATATGGAGGAGTTTTTGCGCCGTTTTGTAACCGTGGACGAAACATGGATCCATCACAACACACCAGAGAACAAACAACAGTCAAAACAGTGGGTTTCTAAGGGTGAATCGGCGCCAAAGAAGGCCAAGGTGGGTTTGTCAGCCAATAAAGTTATGGCGACTGTTTTTTGGGATGCACGCGGGATAATCCACATTGACTACCTTCAAAAGGGAAGAACAATCAATGGGGAATATTATGCCAACTTATTGGACCGATTCAATGACGATTTGAAAAAAAAAACGACCTCATTTGGCCAAGAAAAAAGTTCTTTTCCACCAAAACAATGCAAGGGTGCACACATGTGCAGTTGCCATGGCAAAAATCCATGAATTGGGCTATGAATTGCTCCCTCATCCACCCTATTCTCCAGATTTGGCTCCGAGCGACTACTTCTTGTTCCCAAACCTGAAGAAATGGCTTGGTGGAAAAAGATTTGACTCCAATGATGAAGTCATCTCGTCATTTTGAGGACCTCGACAAATCATTTTTTTTGGAAGGGATAAAAAAATTGGAGAAGCGTTGGACAAAGTGTATAGAGCTCAAGGAAGACTACGTTGAAAAATAAAATTATTTTTTTATCAAAAAATCTGTGTTTTAATCCAAAAGTCACGGACTTATTGAACCGCCCTCGTAAAACAAGTAATGGTTAACATTCAACTCGAACATTTTTATAATTTTCTTTGTTATTTGTTTCGCAAACATGTACCAATAAAAAAAAAACAGTTTCTAAAAAGATGAACATTCCCTGGCTAACATCAGATGTCCTCAGTTTTATTAGTAAACGAAATCTTCTTTACGTAAGGTGGAGGAGATACAAATGTTCAGCTATTTACAATGAATACGCTACAGTAAGAAACGCAGTTACCCTTCTGATTCGAAATAAGAAAAAGTCTTTTTACCAAAACAAATTCAACTCCGCCGATTCTACCTCGAAATTTTGGAAGAACGTTCGGTAGATGGAACTGAAGTCTGCTAAGGAATCTATCCCTGATAACACCAACCTGGATGTGCTTAACAGAAAGTTTGTTCAAAACAACTCTAATCCACTTGATTTTCAGACCATTCCTTTTACCACCGGCCACAGGCCATCAGCAAGAAGTAATGTTTTCACTCTCCGGAGTTGATGAGTTAAGTGTAGCCCAAACAATTCTCAAGATCAAATCCAAAGCTGTTGGCTCGGATGATGTTTTCCTAGTTTTTATTAAAATTCTTCTACCTGTACTTTTTTCTCACATAACCCACATATTTAACTCGGTCATAACCACGTCAGCTTTTCCCGATGGGTGGAAAATTGCCAAAATTTTACCACTGCCAAAACCGACCAATAGCGATTTTTCCTTTTTTAAGTAAGGTATTTGAAACTATTATTACGAGTAGTAACCAAATGAAATTATTTTTAAACAGAAAAAATCTTATCACGAAATTTCAGTCCGGTTTCCGCGCCAAATATAACTGTACCACAGCTATACTCAAAGTATGCGAAGATTTACGAGCCGGGTTAGACAGCGATATGTTGGGTCTTATAGTATTTCTTGATTTTTCTTAGGCGTTTGATAGCGTTAATCATTCGTTATTATTGAAAATGCTGGAAAGGCAATTTTTCTTTGAAAGCTCTATCTGCAATTTAATGAGTTCATATTTATCAGATCGGTCCCAATATGACGTATACATCGTCGGTAATAGATGTTCTTCGCATCTACAAGTCACTTCAGGTGTCCCTCAAGGTTCTGTACTGGGTCCTTTGTTATTTTCATGCTTTATAAACGACATATCTAAGTGTTTTACGACCTGCGAGCATTATATATGTGCTGATGATGTCCAAATATATTCGTTATACCCGAAATCATTCAAAAACCAAGGATTTAATAATATTCATCGAATGATAAAAGAAATTCACACCTGGACTTAGTCTCAATCCAACTAAACCTAACGCAATGATAATTAACCGAAGTAAAAATACAGTAGTATTCCCTCAAATAATTCTTCATGATACAACTGTTGAGTATGTTGATAATATAAAAAATCTTGGGATATACTTTACTAATAACTTGAATTGGAATATTCACGTAAACAAAGTTATATCAAAAATTTATGGTACTCTACGTGATCTAAGCCCCACGACAAAGTATCTTCCCACAAATGTTAAACTTAAACTTATTAAATCGTTTATTTTACCGTCATTTCTTTATGGATGTGAAATATATTCGGATGTAGACTACTTATCCAAAAGGAAACTGATCGTGGCATACAATAACTGCGCGAGATATATTTTTAATATAAAAAGGTCTGACCACATTTCTGAATATACCAATAAAATAACAGGCTGTTCACTATTAGCTCTTATGAACTACAGAACAATTAAACTATTTCACAAAATTATAACAACCAAACAACCGGATTACCTTTTTGAAAAAATTAACTTCGCGACTAATCCAAGAATAATAAAAATAATTCCACCCAGGCATAAATATTTAATTATTGGGTCTACAAGTAAGTTTCCAGCGTTTTTTTCCAAAATTTGAAGTTTTATTATGAAAACATAGTTACAATGCTTTATTCAAAGTATCGTCCATCGGAAGCTACAACTTTCCCCCATCTTTCTGGCAATTTATGAATTCCGGACCAAAAAAATTGCTCGTCTTTCGAGCCCAAGAACGTATCGAGTCAAGTTTTGATTTCCTCTACTGAGCTGAAGCGTATTCCCGTAAGAGCGTTCTGCATCGAACGAAACAAGTGGTAGTCAGACGGTGCCAAGTCTGGACTGTAAGGCGGGTGAGGCAGAATTTCCCATCCACTATTTTCCAAATAGTTTTTCACCGAAACCGCAACATGTGATGAAAAATGACGGACTCATGCCTGGTCTCATATTCTGGCCGTTTTTTTTTTTAAATGCCCGCTTCAAACGAAATAGTTGGGTTCGATATAATGGTCCTTTGATGGTTTCACCACTCGGAAGCAGTTCGTAGTATACGACACCCTTTTGATTCCACCATATGCAGAGCATGACCTTATTCAGGTGAATATTTCGCTTCGGCTTCGATTGGGCGGGCTCGCCGGGTTTTGTATACTATTTTCTGCGTTTAGGATTATCATAATAAACCCATTTCTCATCACCAGTGACAATACGATGCAAAAATGATTTATTTTTATACCGCTGCAGTAACATTTCGGACATGCAAAATCGCCGTTCGACGTCTCTTGGCTTCAATTCGTACGGCACCCAGTTTCCAACCTTTTGAATGAATCCCAGTTTAGGCGCAGGGAAACGGCTTGTTGCGTGACGCCCAATGATGTAGCAAGTTCTTGTTGAATCTGACACGGATCCTCATCCAGTAAAGCGTCCAATTCCTCGTCTTCAAAACTTTTCGGCTTTCCGGGGCGATCTTTGTCTTCAACTCCAAAATCACCACTTTTAAACCATTTGAACCACTCGCGGCACGTCGATTCACCAATACATTCCGCCCCATAAGTTTCCGAAAGCAAACGATAGGCCTCAACCGCACTTTTCTTCATATTAAAGAATAAAAGCAGCGCTTCCCGAAAATGACGTTTATTTGACTGGAAACTTGCCGTGATTTTGCTCGATAAAATGGACGACGCCGATAGAACTGCTCAAATATAACGCTGCAAAGTTGTTGACAGATACAAAACCTAAAAATAAAACACATGGGGTCTGACATTTCTGCCCGGGATCCACTGGTGGCGCCATCTCTGACAAACGCTGGAAACTTACTTGTAGACTCAATACAAGCCGACAATTTTATATACATGCGATTCATCTTTGGAATGATCTACCCTTGCATATTAAAAGAGCAATTAACACAACTACTTTTACTAGAAAAGCTTTTGAATACTATGCAAAAATTTACTGATGGAATTTCATTACTCTTACCTATTTCGTTTTCCACCTTTCCTCTATCTTCCTTTTTCTGCTTTCTATTTTAAGTTTTACTTTTATCTATCTTTCTTTATTTGAATTTTTTTTTTTCTATTGGTATCTAAACTTTTTATAATGTAATATAAGCTTATCTTGTACAATTAAACATAAGATTATATATTACTTGTACAATGAATTGTTTTAATAAATAAATAAATAAATAAATAAATATGTTTATTGTCCAGCGGAATCACTGATCCGTCTTTTTTCACAGATGACCGTGAGAACAATGTTACCGTCAATGGCGCGCGCTATCGTTCAATGATTGCCTAAAATGCACGAACTGAACCTGATCGACATGCCACACAGCACGTCAATCGATGGACCAATTGAGAAATTTAGCTCGGTGAGCAATTCATCTCTCGTTTTGGACCGGTGAATTGGCCTGCTAGATCGTGCGATTTGACGCCTTTAGACTATTTTTTATGGGGAAGGCAACATTACACGTGTTATTAGGAAGATACCAGCCAATATGCTCGAAAAAGTGATTCAAAATTGGACTCTCCGTATGGAACACTTAAAATGTGATCACGATCAATAAGTGAAACATTAACGGATCAAGCGAACGTAAGATCACTTACGCATCACACTATCCTTGGGGCTAAAGATATCGATGAAGTCACTGCTGTAGACGACATAATCGATGCCATCAAAGCCCAGATTGCAGTGACAGTTTCACCAGCAAGAGATTATGTCCTTGCGAAAGGCTCACGGACGAACTTAAACATCACCCATCAGCCTGCCCTGACATGCGCGATCGGACCCTGATATAAAAATGTTTCAAATGCTTAGAGTTTGGACACCTAGCTTGGCAATGCAACGAAGAAGATCGAAGAAGGCCATTGCTACAAGGAACCATCCCGTATGTTCTGCAAGAAAGCCCATCAAGATGATGTCGAACATGTAGCTCTCAGTAGCAAAAGACCATGAAGATACTACAAATACATCTTAATGACTGTAGAATAGCCCGGGACATCGTAAAAAAAAACGGCCCAAGAACGCTATGGTGGACGTTATCATGATACGTCGAGACCACTAACTGGATCTTCGATAAGGCAAAACAAGCGGCAATGCGGACGCTTTGCTTTCTAAGACACAAGCGACCAAACTGCTGCTGTGCCCGACCCACCTTAACTTCGAACGGATAGCAACAAATTCTGGGCAATCTAACCGTGGTTATAGGTGGCCACTCTAACGCATGGGCCACCGAATGGGGCAGCAGACTCACTAACAGCAAAGGACAGGCACTACTAGAAAGATTTGCTCCCCTGTCGATAGGCATCGTCAAGGGAGGCGGGAATACGTCCTATCATCGACATCACCTTTTTGAGCAGTTCTATCCTGAGAACCATAAAGTGGAGGGTCAGTGGGAAATACTCACACAGTGACCACCAACTGATAGTATTCTCGTAGTGTTCCCAAAAAAGGAAAGAAACCATTCGTGTCCCTAAAACTTACGGCTCCAAAGTGGAACGACAGAACTTTCAATAAGAAAACATTCGAAAAGATGTCGAACGATGACCTAACCCTAAGTGGAACAGTGGAGATCCTCGCGCATCGCTCCACAAATACCATCACCACTGCGTGCGATGCATCCATGCCTAGAAGAACAAACAGCAGAAGGGCACCACCGCGTTACTGGTGGAAATAAAGACAGTTCGGGCAAGATGCCTACAAGCCCAACACAAGGTCCAGTTTTCAAGAAGAAGACCAGACTTCCAACTATGCCTGGGCACTTTCAAACTGGCAAGGCGCAATTTAAATAGAGCCATGAAGCAAAGCAAAACCGCGTGCTTTAAACGCCTCTGTGAGGAGGCCGACATTCACCCATGGGGTTCGGCATACAGAACCCACCCCTCCAATAACATGCCCAATAATGCTGAAATCCATAATAGAACATATTTTCCCCAAAAATACGAGCTACTATGTGCAAAGTCGTAAGAGAAAGCAGTGCAGTGGTCTTTCCACTAATTACGAAGGAGGAGCGGCTCCAGGCATGGAACAAGATAGGCGACAAAGCGGCTATAAGAAAGTGACCAGATCTGTTTATGATGACGATACCTCGAAGAAGGAACATTTCCCAAAAAGTGAAAAATGCTGCATTTTGTCCTGCTACCAAAAGGAAAGAAGCCTCCAGGAGAATCAGCCTCCAATACGCCTATTGGACACCATTTGAGAGATCTTCGAGAAGGTAGTCTACAATAGATTACTCGCAGTGGCAGACGAAAAAGGAGCCCTCTCAGACGACCAATTTGGCTTTTAAAAAATGCGATCTACTGGTGATGTCATAAGAGCAGTAGTTGACATCGCAAAAGGACGGCACAAAGGAGTACTGTGTAGTACTTAGTAATGCAAGACGTTAAACTCGATATTACTTGCTGCGTATGGTGATGAGTTATTTCAACTACACCGTCACTGCCGGAGTTCCACAGGAATCGGTCTTAGGGCCTATATTGCGGAACACCATGTACGACGGAGTCCTACGATTGGCGTTGCCTGGGGGAGTGACGGTAATTAAATTCGCTTATGGCATTGCCGTCGTGACAGTAGCTAAACAGATTCGTCCACTACAAACCAAGCAATTGTCCGCACCAACTAGCCGACCATAAAACTCATAGCTAGTCGAAAAACTATAGAGTTCGCCGACTTTCAGGTTGGTAACCAAGGAAGTGGTTAAATATCAATCCGAGGGTTGATGTTGCTTCGTAACGTAGTTTTTTTCCATGGTCGGGCAGTTACCCCGGTGGCACAACTCACAACCTGGAGGGTCAGTTCCATTGTAGATACTCCTAGGACGAGCGTTGGCGTTGGTCTATTAAAGACTCTTCTGCCACCATCTCTTTCCTAAGACCCTGGCTTAGTTTGAACTCCAAATATGTCGGAGTAGCCCGGATAAGGTCTCACTTGTTTTATTCCAAGGTCCCGTCTATAGACTATTTAACCAAGCAAGCATCGCAAATGCAGGGAGCTCTCTAGCGCATGCTGCCTAATATTGGTGGACCTGGATACGTGAAGAGGATCCTACTCTCCAGAGTTGTCACATCAAGTCTGGTGTATGCCGCCCAAGTCTGTGCGCAGAGACTGAGAACGACGGAAACCAAAAGGAGACCATACAGAGACTCTGCGCACTACGAACAATCAGCGGCTTTCGAACCATATCAGACGAGGCCGCCTTTGTTACAGCTTGAATGGTCTCTGTAGACATTCTTGAAATGTTGAGGAAATATAACAGAAGATCCTTAAGGCAACACGACGTCACTGAAATTCACATGCAGTATCAATAACTATGTTGCATGCTCGCTGGAATAATACAACGAAAAGCAGATGGACATGCAAACTTATACCGACACTCCAAGACTGAGTAGAACGTAAATCTGGAGACTGCAACTACAACCTTACGCAGCTCCTATCTGGCCACAGTGGTTATCGAAAGTATGCCCACCGTTGTGAGCACGAGATCTCACCATCTTACCCCGAATGCTGAAATGAAGATGAAGATACAGAGCACGGAGAACTACTCTGCCCAGCCTGTCGCTAATCCGCGATTACATGTTGCTGTTGGAGGAGAACTGGCCGGAATTATGTATTATGTATTACACTTCTACAAAATGAGCTATGGAGAATAGAAAGGCTAAGAAAAGTAATAACGTAAGCGTATTCCCGGCTGGTTAATCATGCATGTTGGGCTTCTGGTATCTATGAAGATTACACATCCTTCAGTGATGATCGCGTTCTGATGTTCGAAGTATGCACTGTGACATATTTTTGCTCTTCATTGATCTTCCGCTTGCCAGCTGATTGATTGGTTTTTGCTTGCAACTGTGTTGCTGAATTTATTTTGCTGTCGATCAAGAGATGATCGGTGATCGACACGTATCTAGTCTTTTGTCGCAAATTGGTTCCACGAAGTATAACAGCCAACCTCAGTCGTTTTTCTTTTAGGTTTATCATGCTCTGCGGTCAAAATAAGAACTTCGAGACTGTTTATGATTTAACCGTGCACTTTCAGCGTCAAATGATCAAATGAGAGTAAAGATCAGCGGTTGTACATTGACAAGATCACTGATCGACACCCGTTTCGCCACAAATATTAATCAGTTGATGGCTTGTTTTTTAACGACCAACGTAATTCCGTTCGATTGAATAATTGCTGATCATGGTCTGGTCTTCAGTCGACCAAAACGCGAAGCTCTAAGTGATCATATGGGTCATTAGCGGCTACTATCTTCAGCGACTTTAGTTAACCAAATTCGCAACAGAACTATCAGACAGCTAATAATATTTTGTGATTTAAAAGATATCTCAGTCACGAGAGGACGACAACAGGTAGTCACTTGTATCATCACCTGTACCAAGTAGGTAGGATATTGAGATGACCTGCTAGAAAGTACTATAGCAAGGCTCTAAGTTTCTGCCTTACTTAAGAGGAAACACTCCAGCAAAATCAAATCCGTCAAATCTTCAGTAAATCTCAGAGCAAGGCCGGTGGTAGAGGAAGCTATTCACAATCTGACCGAGCCCTTTCTAAAGTGAAGTGTTCTGCTAGAAAGAACTCTTGTAGATCACCCGTATCAGGGTGGAATGCAGCTTTACAGCCACCAAACCAGAAAGTTTCTAAACAGGTCATTGTGCACAAGTCAAGTTTCCCTCTATAAAGACTGTTGGTGGAACTTTGGACTGCCCAAAGTCCTCAAAAATGGCAGGCCAGTCAGATTCAAAACTGAGACCAATTAGGCTATATAATAAAGGACAAGCAGCCCTAGACTTAATCATCGACTGGTGGATCAGCAATAGACTTTCAGTCAATCCTCTGAAAATTGTGTTCTCTTCACGAGAGGAAGCTGACTAGCTTGACGCATCTAGTCTAAAAGGCGTCATCATCAGTTTCTTCAGCGACGCAAAGTATAATATTTGGTTGCCGTCCAGAACCCTTCGTTGGACTAAACACGACTCGTCAAAAACCTCCAAGGTGCTCTTGTCTTTCAAGTGAGGCAGAGGAGCCCTCTGCAAAATATTGATCTTTCACGGTGGAGAGTCGACGGGTTGTACACAATGATAAGACCAATTACATTCTATAGACCGGCTGTTCGATAAAACAAACTCGGTCAGAGCTGCTCTTCGGATGATCTACATGGAGGATGGAGGAGCTATCACAATCCTGATGGCAATGAAATATATTGTGAGACACAGATGGAAGGGCTGCATCTTAAGCGACAACCAAGCTGCGATTAAAGCCTTGCTCAGACCTTAGTTCAATTTTGGTGGCGGCTCAGGCCTCCATTTATTGGCTAAATACAAGCTTAATCTAACTTAAAAACTAGGACTAAAAACTAACAGAACGACTTAAGAGCTAGGGACCAAGGAAGTGATGGAGGAGATCTTGTTTGAGACGAGTAGTGCTCAAAGGGAGAGGTTTGAGTTGACCTTTCGGAGCATTCGGGAGATTGGTTCGTTACAGCGGTGGACCGGTAGATAGAAGAGTCGAGGACAACGTAGATTGCGGGGGTTGATATTGAAGGAATGAAAAGAATGTCAGCAGTATTCCTACGTTCTTCTAACCAAATCATATTTAGAAGTTTGAGGCGGTCCTGATAGGGAGGTAAGATTAAAGGGTCGTTCCACGGCAGACCATGCAGAGCAAATCGGAGGAATCGACGTTGAATACCCTCGATTCGGGAAACATGAACCCGGTGAAAGGAGGACCAAGCTTGACTGGCATACTCAAACAGGGGGCGAACAAAGGTAATATAGAGAGATCTGGTTACATACGGGTTGGAATATTCCTTGGACCACCGTTTAATAAAGCCAAGTGATGAGTTGGCTTTGAGGATCATCTTATCGATATGCGAACGGAAATTAAGCTCACAGTCGAATAATATGCCAAGGTCTTGAAAAAACTGTACCAGGGGAATTGGTTGACCATAGAGAAAATAAAGTCGAGGAGGAAACGGGTTGCATTTACGTGAGATGGTTATAGATTGACGTTTGGCTATATTAAGTTCTAGGCAGTTTTTGAGGCAGCAGATTGAAACCCGATCAAGGTCTTCTTGAAGAAGGGCAGACAGAGTCATGAGGAGAAGAAATAGTTTTAGAAAATTTTGTGTCGTCAGCGTAAAGGGAGAGGGAGAAGTGTTTAATGACCATCTCAACATCGTTAATAGTAAGAATGAAGAGAAGAGGGCCAAGATGACTACCTTGTGGAACTCCAGAAAAGGCCAGGAATGGAACAAAAAGGGCGGATCTAAACCGAACACTATAATATCGGTTTACCGAGTAAGAAGAAATCCATTTTAATAAGAGAGATCAGACAATTTGGAGAGGATCAGTTGATGAGATATGTTATCAAACGCTTTAGTGAAATCAGTTGCGATAACATCGATTTCTTTGCCATTCTCTAAGGCTTAGAGAGCAAAAGATACGAATTCAACTAGATTTGTGGTAGTTGATCTACCTTTTAGAAAACCATGTTGTCGGGGCGAAATAAAAGGCTGGAATTTGAAGCTTAAAGCTTCGTTTAAAAAGCTTTCAAAGAGTTTGGGTATATGAAAGAGCTTAGCAATGCAATGGGACGATAATCGGTAACTTCATGCTTAGATCTCTTATTGTGTATCGGGATTATAAAAGAGGTCTTCCAAATCTGAGGAAATTCTCTCTGTGTCAGGGATAGACGGACTAAGTAGGAAAGGGGTAGAGACAGGTTGGAAGAGCATTTTTTTAAGAAAAACGGCGGGGTATCTGTCTGGGCCAGGTACAAATTCATCCTTAAGATTTTGTAACTTTTCTTCAATAACTGCAGGATCGAAATTTTGAGAGAGAAAGGGACCAATGGAGAAATTTGGTAGATCATTGAAGTAAGAGGGATCTGGTACGAAGGAGTTGTTGGCAAATGATTGCTCGAAAAATGTATCAAAAAAGTTGGAGATGGTTTCTAAAGCGAGGCAGGAAGGATAACCATCAGTCTTACTTTTGCAATGGACAAATTGAAAAAAGGACTTGGGGTCATTTATGACATTGTTTTGCGCACTATTCAGGTAGCGCTGATAGAGAGAGCTATAGAGTTCAATGAAATGAAGATATGTACCTAGATAATTTGAATAGTCGGAAGAAGAGTGGGTGCGAAAGAATACCGCCCATAACTTGTTTCTTTTGTTTCGTAGAGAGAGAAGTCTACGATTATACCAAGAAGGGGATGTAGAAGAAGTTTTATGGCGAGAGTAAGGCACATAAAGGGGGATGGATTTGAATATTTCTCTGTAAAAAATGGAGAGTGGAGCGACCAGAGATAGATTGGTAAGCTCGAAAGAAGCCCTGCTTAAGTAAGAAAATAGAACTGCGGGGGTGGCGACTGAAGAGGAGAGTTGTGGAAAAATGAGAGAAGAAGTGGAGGATGAAAGTTATCAATAGTTGAAAGAGATAGGGGACAACACGATACTGAGGAGTTGATGGGATCAGTTGTGAAGATAAGGTCTAATTGCCTTTCCATATAGTTGGAAACGCCACTGACTAGAGTCTGTTAGCCGATCTAAGAAGAGGCATTCCTTAGTGGAAATGGGATTGGAAGCGATGAAAAAAGATTGCTCTTTAGATGGAGTCCACTTCAGCTGAGGCAGATTAAAATCGCCGAAGATAATGATATCATCAAGCGAGTCTGATAAGCCGATCAAATTGTCAATTGCTGCAATAGCAAGTTGGTAGGATTCGATAGGTTGCGCCGGAAGAATGTAACAACACATAACATACAAGCATCAACAAAGTGTTATTTTAACCGACACAAAGTCGAGCTTAGGAGAAGATGAAGTTGCAATGAGAGAGGAGTCCAGGCTGTTGTGAATAGCAAGTAGGACACCTCGACAAGGGGATTCAATCAAGGGGGATGCGCGATCATTATCCCGAAATACATTAAAAGAAAGAGGTTTTTTATGTTGGGGATAAGATTACTTTCGGTCAGAGTGTAGATATCAAATGGGAGAGCATGAGATTGGCGGAAAACATCTCGGGTTTTAGAACGCGAAGAGCGGCAAGATCGTCTGCAATCGTGATACTTAATAAAAAGTTTCCTGAGACTGGTAACATCGGTAGGGAGGCCTTCCTGTTGGATAGAAACCATGACGCTTGTTTTTGCTTTATCCTCGTAGCACACCGAGTCGGATTTATCGTGCAGATAAGCGAGATATAGACGTATACTCTCATAAATCTTTTTATCTCTAAGCCTAGAGAGCGCATAGCGATATTCGGTGGTATCGCTAGTTTGCTGCGTTAATTTAAGAGTGGGTGGCGAAAGGGGGTCAATAGAAGAGGGAGTGGTTAATGTGAGAACTGATGAAATTAGGATACCTAGCTCCAGTTCTGAGGTCGAAATTAGGGAAACGCGTGTGTGTTAGGGGTTGAGTGGTGGGAGTTTGAGCTGTAGGGGTTAAGTCGAAAGAGACACGTTGACGTACGGGCTTGATTTTGGGTGGAATGGGGGAGTTGGGGTATGGGTGCGAGGCTTAAAATTAGGAAAAATTTTAGTTTTAAAACTCCAATTGGAGCTGGGTTTGTTGTGGGATGAGGAGGTGGGTCTTGGCAAATTGGATTTACTTGCTAACTTATTTGTTGGTTTAGGTGTGATGGACTGCTTGACTTTATCCTACTTCTTGGTCGTATTTTCCAACCATTTGCAGACACGCATCTTTCCAAGATTGAAATTGTTGCTGGCTGGATTATGGAATAACCATTCGTATTTGGCTGGAAGATTGAGCTTGAAGCTGCGCTTGCTTCTGTGGTGAGATGTAGGAAGCAAATTGCAGTGGCTAATGGTAATGCCATATTTCTTTTCGAAGAAATTAGTGATCCAATCAACATCAGCATTTGGGGGGGCGCCTTTGATAAGAAGCGTGGTGACCAATTGATTCTTCGAAGCAAGCTTATCAAGTCTACGTTGCCATTCGGAAGGTGTCCAAGTTGAATTAAAATGATTGATAAGCTTCCGTGAGGCAGCGATTGGAGGAGCTGACATAAAAGTGTTCTCTGTTGTAGAATTGGAAGAAACTTCGCAGGAATCAGTGTGTTGAACCGTCCGCAGATGACTCATTTGTGGGGGTGAGCGTGAATCCACTTCAGGTTCCATTAATTCAGCCATGAGCGATGTATTATAGGGAACATTCTGGTAAGGCTGCGGGAAGTTTGGTGTATCAACGATTTTGCTGTTCATTGTTGCGATTTGATGTTCAATATCGCATACGAGGGATCGAGTCCAAGTAAGTTCGTCACCGACATCGTGCACTTTATCGAAGATAACTTCGAGCATGGGATCATATTGTTTAGGAGAGAGTTCTTTGTGTGACGAGGACTGAATATGAATGTCTATATCGTCACGCAGTGAGTTTATCAACTCGCAGGTTTTTTAGTTGGAGATAATCTGCGCAGACCACATAGCTTTAATGTCACTCAACACTTTATCCAGGTGACGTAAGGGAGTTTCCTCATTCCTGGATCTCCCGGAGTTTAACTCGATTAGACCCGCAATTTGTTTATCCATGTGCTTTACTTTGGAAATGGAATGCTTCCCTAAGCGCAGCCGGATAATTGAGATAGTAAGACTCAGAGACTGCCTTCTTAAGACCTGAACCCATGCTGGGACTGTCTGTGTCATCGGCAAGGGTTTTTCGCAGGACGAATACGCGTCTCTAAACAATTTCATTAAAAGGAACCATAAGGGAGTACAATGATCGAGTTCTTTGTCTATGTGCTCTGTGTGGGAGAAAACCTAAACGTGATGGCTGTTAAAATCTTGAAGCAGTGAACGACGCGGCGTAGGCGCCTTTATTTGAAATCCACGCTACCAATTGTAACGATGATCGGTTAGATACTTCGAAATGACAAGATCCAAGACTCAGAGAATAATCGAAGCATCTGCGTCTAGAACTGCCCTAGTGTGTGCCCTACACCAAAGCAAACTTGATAATGTGTAAAAGAACATGAAGCTCTGCTAGTTGGGAGCTGTAATAGGGAAAAGCAAACATTAGTAAGAAGCGGCAAAAAGGAGCTTGCCAGCATAGAGGCATTAGTGAATATGGATCGGAACCAGTTCCGGCACGAAATTAGTCAAAGCACCATAGAGTGAACCGCCATCATGATGCAAGAAGATCAGCGCGTCTTTTCCATACAGGAGGCCGAGGTTGTGGATGCTCTGATTCCAACTTTGTGTGAAATACAGGCCATATAATGCGCCCGAGTTCAAGTCAGACGTTTGTCTGTTCTTTCTTGAAATAAGTTATCAGTTCTACCCGGTTCCAAAAAGAAAAAGCCCCAAAAATATTGCTGCCATAAACCATCAAGATATGACATTACTTAACAATTCCGGGTGTCATTGAATTAAAAGATAAGTTTTACTGCTAAAGGTGACAGGAAATGTCTAGATTTGTCTAACGCAATGGCGACGATAAGAAGTTGTCTCTCCTATTTATGTTAGACGTCACCTGGACTTTTATCTTCCTCAAAAACGAAGAATCAGTATGAAAACAAAAACCCCGCGTAAACAATCTTGTTGATCGTATTTCGACTTGGAAATAACTTCCAGCATAGGTACGTCTCGCCCAAAACGATCATCGCAAAAAATTCATCAACAAGATTAGATAACTAAGCCCGCGCAAAAAAGAAAACAAAAAAAAAAACCCTAAAATAGTAGCTATTCCAATTTCAGTAAGGCTCTCTGATGATCGCTTTTGGCGATCTTGTTGTGATAATTTTTGATTGACACAAGTGAACATGATGTACTCGTAAATCATCAAAGTCGTAAATAAAGTGGTAAATAATCGAAGATCTCAAGATCGCAAGATCGTGATAGTGGGTCTACTTCAAGAAGACATGATCACTTAGTGCTAAAGTCATGCATAACACCACAGAGGTCGCGCAGCAGAAAAATTAAATAACTAAAACGATGTATGAGTATCTAGGCATACTTCAGGGTTACTCTCGATCAGTGATCGTTCCGATCATGTCCTAAAAATGCCATCAGAGTACTCGTATCTTGCGAATAAACTGAGGTAAAAAATATGTAGGAGCGCAGAAAAACTAATTGCTGATAAGATCCGATCAGTAGGATCATACAGATTTGGGACGAATTATTTGCTCATCGATCACAGATCAGTGCAAAATACTCTCAAAATGTGAATGGAAGCGATGCTGCACAGTCCTACGATCAGTATTTACGAGTTTTGCAGTCACGTGGAATTGCATAATTCATTAACAAGTTTTAATTAATTATCTTATCGTCAAGATCAGAGGAATTTGTTGGACAAAGAGAATGATTGACAGGAGTTATACGAGCATGTTGCAAAAACTAATTGGCATATCAGCAAGCGCATGTACGTACTCAAGATCAGTCGATTATTGTTGAAGATCAGAGCGTAATCAGCAGTGTAGATGGAGATACTGCAGCAGACTTGAAGAAACTAGAATAAAGCAGACTAGACTGAATGGGTGACATGCGTCTGCTGGCTTTCTTCTTGCAGTCAGTCCGAGTATACTGGTCAGTTTCTGATTGTTCAAATGGGTTGAATAGAACGATCCTTGTTGATAGAACTAACCGACCTGGTGAAAGAATCTATCTTCTTCATCATACGTCAGATAGTGAAGAAACATCGCTTAGCTTAGGTACTGATTCGGACTTGGAAGCCATCACGTAGAATAGACTTTCGGCGAATACCCCAAATATGCGCATATGCATGCAGAATGTCCGGAAACTCATAAGTGAAGGTGGCTTGATTTAACCGGATAACGTCCCAGTAAAACATAAGCCAGATGTCACCACACTCTAGGATATGAGATGGACGGTTAAGGGATGTTCCAAAATGTCCGTCTATGACATCTATGAATAGGCACACATTTACTGTTCGATTTGTGAATGACAGGAGGCTGCTTGTTCCAGCATTTGTATATCTATTTGAAGCACTGATGAGCAGGATGAAATGTAGCAGCATGCTCCCTACGCGCTTGTCGAGCAAAAAAAATACAAGCAAAGTCACGCTAGGCGAGTTCATCGTCAAAGTATGCAACGACCAATCTTCGCACAAACGAAAGGGGGCTGATCATTTTGCCGCAGCAGGAAGCATGGTAATTACTCGTTGTAACACCAGATTCCCACATCTCGACAAATCTACATGTATTAAGCCATCTAATCAGTGAATACCCAGCTTATATTGATTGAAGGGATGATCCCAATGTCCTGGACATACACTTCTCCGAACAGATAAGACTAACCAAACACAGATCTCCAGATCAGAGGAGCGCTGACTATATAAAGTCAGCACGATGGAAAATATGATCCAAATAGCCTGGTAGCTGATGATGCCGTTTATATTCTGCAACTTAACTATGCGCATATAGTCTGTTGGCAGAGCTATTCGACTTTAGAGCTGTTTGGAAGAAAGCATGTCCACTGACTAAAATTCCAGAGTACTCTGTACAATTCGCAAGAAAGGCGCTTACGCAAACTGTACCAAACTAGCGAAGGATAGACCTTCTGAGCAAGTAAGACTATATCAGGCAAAAGGCTGAAGGAAATAGTCAACAAACTGATGGAATCTTATTACTGTTGCGTTAGACCTGGTAGGTCCACCATGTACCAGACAATCACAGTGCTCCAAATACTGATGAAAGCATCAGAAAAAAACTGTCCCACTCACAAAATTTACGTCAATTTTAAAGCTGCGTTCGGAGTACGACAGGGGTTCCTGATCCGACTTTGGCAGATGGCACTCACGACTCGCGCATCCCCAGTGTAGTTTAAACTGACAAGGAGCTTTCCGAGCCGCGATTTCACACTAGGTGATTCGCTATCATACGATTTCCTTGATGATGGACATGATACTAACATTATCAAGCCCGACGCTCAGGCAATCTACGCAGCATTTTCCAGACTTAGGGCTTGGGCAAACTTATTGTATCGCAGCCAATCGCGGATGAGCCTCGGACAAGGATTCCTTCTTAACGACCTTGAAACACAAAAAACGACGTTCGGATCTGCACATGGAATGGCCAGAAGTAGCCACGTACAGCCGGACAACAAGGGGAGATCCTAGATTTCATCAGCAGAAAGTAGGGTGTGATGGACAAAAAGAAACATTCATTCATGACATTCATATATCACCCTTACTGACTGAGCAGACTAGACGCTGTTATTTGTGTGCGGATTTATTGTAAGAGAAGGACAAGAAGTCATGAGCTTTCGGTACGAGAGTGTATAAAGACAACATCAGCCGAAAATGCACTCACCAATTTGCTAACATATGTAGATGTTGCTCCGAACTCTCCGACAAAACATACGACCAATGTCCTGCTTTTAGCAGTCTCACACAGACCAGTAAGTCCCCATTCTGATAGCACCGAATCTCAATATCGCCAGGAGAATCTTGGTAGGGTACGCAGATGATATCAGCACGGAGAATGCGTAAACGAAGCTAAACTAGGTGTTAGCCTAGTTACAGAAGAAAAAACCGAAATATTGTAGTCCCCTGACCAAGAGGATCCCGAACATCGTTAACTTCCAAATTGGACTCGAAGTTATAACCAGCTAGGAGGCAGTGAAATACTTGGAACTGACGACCAATGCGAAACTCATCTTCTGGCAACAGATAAAGTCCGTATTGGAACGAGCATCGGAGGTCGCAATGTCACTAAGCAAACTGATGGCAAACGTATGAGGTCCTGCGGTCAGCAATCGAAGGATACTAATGTCAACCACACACGCCATTCTTCTATATGGCTGTGAGATGTGCCTAGACGCACTCCGACTAGTGCAGGCAGCAGATAGCAGCTCGTACCGAACGGTGTCGGAACCACCCGTCCTTGTAGTCGCAGGAGTGACTTCTATCAATCTCTTTGCGGCAGAAAGAAAGTACGTCTACGACAAAAAGGCGGAAATTGGAGTGGAAGCGGTAATCGAGGATGCAAAAGAGCTCACGAAACGGCTGTGGTAAGAGCGCCGGGACTCGGAAACCAGAAGACGATAGACCGCGAAGCTGATCAAGGACGTAGCTAAATGAAATTGAAGGAAACACGGCGAAGTAAACTACCACGTCACCCAGTTTCTCACGGATATTTCAACGGCTTTCTTCACAAGATCAGTAAAGCAAACACTCCAGCTTCCCAGTACGTGGACTCTCCAGTAGACGATGCAAACCACACTATTTTCGTTTGCCGGTAGCTCAACGATGGGAGCTGGAAAGCAGCATCGGCGTAATCCGTGTAGAAAACATGGCCGAAAAGATGCTGACGAGTAATCAGACCATTTCCTTCCTAGACGTCACACGCAGGACAAAAAAGAGAGAACAACACGCAAGGTATATTTGTACTCGTATATACAACAGACTGATGAAAGCCTCACCGGCAAGATAGAATAAGCCCGAGCAAGATAAATATGAAAAAGCCGGCCCGAAAGCGATTCCGGAGTGGATGGTGTTAAGATGAAAGGGGTTAAGGTGATTTTTGGCAGGTGAGAGCCACACAGTACCAAAGCAGAACAGGACTGCTTCTCGCCGTTATTAGTTGAATCTGAAATCAGAATTTAGCAAAGCCGAGGAGTCTGCTGATCGTTGCATTGGCCACATCTGCAAAGAAGAAATCAGACAGAACGGAGGAACTGCACAGCAGATGAAGCAATGTTTCATGCTCATCTATACAGCTCCTGCAAAAATCATTAAAAGCGGGGTCGAGTCTATAGCGGGCCTGCCAATTAAGTCGTGGGGTTTGATGATGCCTACTCAATGCCGAGATACCACATTACCGTCTTACAGATTAGATACTCTATGTACGTCTCTGTGCCTTCTGACACCCTGCTACTGGCCGCATCTATCGCATCCAGTTTCAGCATGAGTTTACATGAAGCGAATGACATTCTTATGTCCTTAGATATTGAATGGATGACCAGGGCTATATCACTTACTCGACAGTTTCGCCGAATATCTCGACATCCCTGTACCTATCAAGTATGGATTTCGATCGCCCGTTTTTAACTATCTTTGACGTTGTCATAACCGAGTTCAGGGAATTCGAAGCTTTTTGGCATTCACTGCAGCCAAGAAAGAGCCTCTGCATTTGGCAAAACTTTGCTATGGTTTGGAAGCCGACAAGACATACTCTGAGCGATTTTCTCTACGAATATCCCTTAATTCGTTTCCGGGCCATAAGTATGGATGGATACCTCTCTCGACAAAACATTGCCCGTCCAGTCTTTCCTGCTTGCGATTGTATCACAGAATTCGTCTTCAAACCTAGGGGAAGGAATGATGTAAGCCGACATGTTGGCTGATATTCTTTTTTTGGTTTTAGGATGGGTGAGTGGATTGTTGGGGCATTAGCCCACTGAGAGGTAACTTTTTAGGCGACTGGCCTAAATGTGTTTTCCATAGATGCCGAGAGAAAGGAGGTAAACAAGTATATGTAGTGCAGCAGTGAATGTAGATATTAGACCATAGCTGATACAGAGGCACGCTAATCTCTGCACATTTTCCTGTTGATCTATTTGTCCATGGCCGGCCTGACAACGAAAGTGGGTAAGTGCTAAGCCAATGGATAATTTAAGGTTGTGGTCCCCATTCTTTCTCAATAGCTTTGCTACCGCGTGAACAGAGCCAGACTTCGCGAATTCAATACCCAGAATCGCTCCTGGAAATTTTGCCTACGTGACACACTCTAGTTGGATTCCTGATAAAGTTAGTGGAGATATAGAGTTAGCAAGTTAGGGCTTGGAGTTCAGCTAGACAGTCTATAGTCCTTGGAACCCGTTGCATAGGGCCATAGGGTAGTACTCACTGCAACGTCATCCGCCTTAAGCGCATACCATATAGCCGTTCTCTTCCAGAAGTCTAAGGAATTCATTCACTACTATGTTCTATAGAAAAACGAGCGTAAACAACCCCTCGGTGTGGCTTGACGGGCATATCTTCGAACTAAGCATCCTCCTAGCTTTGTGCGATAGTTTTCCTTATGAGTAGCTGACGATCAGCAAGGCACTCCTTCAGCATTATAGATATGTCTTATTTCCCCGAGCGGCTAATGTAGGCTCGAACCACTAGCTAGTTACACTCAGGGCACGTCTACGGCTATGTGAACAGCTGCAATCGGAAAAAACCGCCAGAATCTTTGTCAAACGCGTATCCCTCAACCTCTTATCAACTTCCATGCAATCTTCATTAAAATTGAAGCTCAGTGGCATTGTTGCCAAGAAGCTGTCAGAAATGTTGCTGCTAATACGCTGGGTTTCACCTGACCACCAGAACCAAGCCCATCGTTTGATAAAGTGTGCAGGCAAGCTTTTGAAGAGGCGGCTGGACCTGGCGCCTCCAACACAAGTTCTGCTTTTATTTACTAATACAAGTAAGCGATGGCAAGGCGTATCCTTGCTCCCATGGATGTATGGGCATCCCGTTGACTTAAGTCTACACGACAGATGTATAACGTTAAAATCCAAGACTCAATGTAGGATATGAGAAGTATGGAAATTCAATAGAGTCAGAATCCATGCAAGGATAGAGAAAAACTGCTTTTGCAGACTGTTAAACACCGAGTACAACCCCAAATTCCGTTGTCAAGCAGAATGAACCATTCAAATTTGACGAAGCCTGTCCGGTTTAGCCTACCTGCCGAGCCATTCAGCCAGCAGAAGGTAACTTGGTAAAGAGTGCATACAAATTCATTTGCAACACTTGCTCGAGAAAAGGTATGCTTGACTCATAAGAGAGGAATGACTGCATCTATTTGTCTTTGACCTGACAAGCCATCAAAAAATCGCACAAAATGTCATAATAGGTTGCTTACTCATCAGCGAACTCAGCGACTTGGTCAAAAAAGCACACATAAGTCGGCTGCGACAGACCGAGGAGCCTTCGATTCATATCCAGAGGGCCAACCGAATAGAGTCAGACCTCGCCGTAATGAAGAGGTTTATTGGTTAAAACCCAGATTCATCCCGGAGTACAACACCATCTAAGTAGATAGGTAATAATCATGGACGATGACGCACGACAATGAAAGGATTTTGAGAGTTTTCGAAAGAAAAATTCTTCAGAAGATCTGCTGTCTAATCTGCGTGAACGATAAAAGAAAGTGACTTTGCCATCTTCGTTGGAAGAACCAAGTCGACATCCAAGACGGATCGTCGACTGCAGTGGTGGTCAAAGAGAAGATAAGAAAGATAGAAAAAGTATCGATCACTGATCTTCGCTTGATGGGCTATAAGAAAAAGCTTAAAACGAAGTAGACTTAACTACGCCTATGAGATCCATTCAGTGATCGTGTAAAAAGTATTTAGTAGCACGATCATTGGAAATCGATAGACGTATTTCATACCCAAGTCAGGCACGATCAGTGAGGATAAGTCAGAGCTTTTCATAGGTAAGTCCAATGAGGATCTGTAAATCGATCAACTAGTAGAGATCAGAGCATGATCGGCAGCTCGAATCCTGTAGGAATTCAGGAAGAAGACTTGAAGGCACGGTCACATATTTATGTCAAGATCAGTGTCGATCAGTGATCTTCACCACATGTCAATTTACATAATCAGCGATCGTAGGTAGTTCCAAGTCGGGCACGATCAGTGAAGAAAAGTCAGAGTTTCACATAGGTAAGACCATTGAGGATCAGTAAATAGATCTACCAGTAGAGATTAGAGCATGATCAGCAGCTTGAATCCTGTAGGAATTCAGGAAGAAGACTTGGGGATCCCGGATTTACCCAAACCAGACTGATTGGCAGCATTCAACGGTCACATATTTATGTCAAGATCAGTGTCGATCAGTGTCGATCAGTGATCTTCACCACATGTCAATTTACATAATCAGCGATCGTAGGTAGTTCCAAGTCGGGCACGATCAGTGAGGAAAAGTCAGAGTTTCTCATAGGTAAGACCATTGAAGATCAGTAAATAGATCTACTAGTAGAGATCAGAGCATGATCGGCAGCTCGAATCCTGTAGGAATTCAAGAAGAAGACTTGGAGATCCCGGATTTACCCAAACCAGACTGATGGGCAACATTCAACGGTCACATATTTATGTCAAGATCAGTGTCGTTCAGTGTCGATCAGTGATCTTCACCACATGTCAATTTACATAATCAGCGACCGTAGATAGTTCCAATTCAGGCACGATCGGTGGGGATAAGTCAGAGTTTCTCATAGGTAAGACCAGTGAGGATCTGTAAATCGATCAACTAGTAGAGATCAGAGCATGATCGGCAGCTCGAATCCTGTAGGAATTCAAGAAGAAGACTTGGAGATCCCGGATTTACCCAAACCAGACTTATGGGCAACATTCAACGGTCACATATTTATGTCAAGATCAGTGTCGATCAGTGATCTTCACCATATGTCAATTTACATAATCAGCGATCGTAGGTAGTTCCACGTCGGGCACGATCAGTGAGGAAAAGTCAGAGTTTCTCATAGGTAAGACCAGTGAGGATCAGTAAATCGATCTACTAGTAGAGATCAAAGCATGATCGGCAGCTCGAATCCTGTAGGAATTCAAGAAGAAGACTTGGAGATCCCGGATTTACCCAAACCAGACTGATGGGCAACATTCAACGGTCACATATTTATGTCAAGATCAGTGTCGTTCAGTGTCGATCAGTGATCTTCACCACATGTCAATTTACATAATCAGCGACCGTAGATAGTTCCAATTCAGGCACGATCGGTGGGGATAAGTCAGAGTTTCTCATAGGTAAGACCATTGAAGATCAGTAAATAGATCTACTAGTAGAGATCAGAGCATGATCGGCAGCTCGAATCCTGTAGGAATTCAAGAAGAAGACTTGGAGATCCCGGATTTACCCAAACCAGACTTATGGGCAACATTCAACGGTCACATATTTATGTCAAGATCAGTGTCGATCAGTGATCTTCACCATATGTCAATTTACATAATCAGCGATCGTAGGTAGTTCCACGTCAGGCACGATCAGTGAGGATAAGTCAGAGCTTTTCATAGGTAAGACCAGTGAGGATCAGTAAATAGATCTACTAGTAGAGATCAGAGCATGATCGGCAGCTCGAATCCTGTAGGAATTCAAGAAGAAGACTTGGAGATCCCGGATTTACCCAAACCAGACTGATGGGCAACATTCAACGGTCACATATTTATGTCAAGATCAGTGTCGTTCAGTGTCGATCAGTGATCTTCACCACATGTCAATTTACATAATCAGCGACCGTAGATAGTTCCAAGTCAGGCACGATCAGTGGGGATAAGTCAGAGTTTTTCATAGGTAAGACCAGTGAGGATCAGTAAATAGATCTACTAGTAGAGATCAGAGCATGATCGGCAGCTCGAATCCTGTAGGAATTCAAGAAGAAGACTTGGAGATCCCGGATTTACCCAAACCAGACTGATGGGCAACATTCAACGGTCACATATTTATGTCAAGATCAGTGTCGATCAGTGATCTTCACCATATGTCAATTTACATAATCAGCGACCGTAGATAGTTCCAAGTCAGGCACGATCAGTGGGGATAAGTCAGAGCTTTTCATAGGTAAGACCAGTGAGGATCAGTAAATAGATCTACTAGTAGAGATCAGAGCATGATCGGCAGCTCGAATCCTGTAGGAATTCAAGAAGAAGACTTGGAGATCCCGGATTTACCCAAACCAGACTGATGGGCAACATTCAACGGTCACATATTTATGTCAAGATCAGTGTCGTTCAGTGTCGATCAGTGATCTTCACCACATGTCAATTTACATAATCAGCGACCGTAGATAGTTCCAAGTCAGGCACGATCGGTGGGGATAATTCAGAGTTTCTCATAGGTAAGACCAGTGAGGATCAGTAAATCGATCTACTAGTAGAGATCAAAGCATGATCGGCAGCTCGAATCCTGTAGGAATTCAAGAAGAAGACTTGGAGATCCCGGATTTACCCAAACCAGACTGATTGGCAACATTCAGCGGTCACATATTTATGTCAAGATCAGTGTCGATCAGTGATCTTCACCATATATCAATTTACATAATCAGCGACCGCAGATAGTTCCAAGTCAGGCACGATCAGTGAGGATAAGTCAGAGCTTTTCATAGGTAAGTCCAATGAGGATCTGTAAATCGATCAACTAGTAGAGATCAGAGCATGATCGGCAGCTCGAATCCTGTAGGAATTCAGGAAGAAGACTTGAAGGCACGGTCACATATTTATGTCAAGATCAGTGTCGATCAGTGATCTTCACCACATGTCAATTTACATAATCAGCGATCGTAGGTAGTTCCAAGTCGGGCACGATCAGTGAAGAAAAGTCAGAGTTTCACATAGGTAAGACCATTGAGGATCAGTAAATAGATCTACCAGTAGAGATTAGAGCATGATCGGCAGCTTGAATCCTGTAGGAATTCAGGAAGAAGACTTGGGGATCCCGGATTTACCCAAACCAGACTGATTGGCAGCATTCAACGGTCACATATTTACGTCAAGATCAGTGTCGATCAGTGTCGATCAGTGATCTTCACCATATGTCAATTTACATAATCAGCGACCGTATATAGTTCCAAGTCAGGCACGATCAGTGGGGATAAGTCAGAGTTTTTCATAGGTAAGTCCAGTGAGGATCAGTAAATCGATCAACTAGTAGAGATTAGAGCATGGTCGGCAGCTTGGATCCTGTAGGAATTCAGGAAGAAGACTTATAGATCCCGGATTTACTCAAACCAGACTGATTGGCAACATTCAACGGTCACATATTTATGTCAAGATCAGTGTCGATCAGTGATCTTCACCATATGTCAATTTACATAATCAGCGATCGTAGATACATAGTTCGCTGATCAATGAGCATGTCATGATGATTATGGGTACGATCCATAATCATGTCATCATAGCCCTATTTAGAGTACGCCACCCGACAATTTCAACAACAATCAGTCCTCTGAACCTTTAAACCGTATCTGTGGAAACGAAATTCAAAAGCATACCGCGTCTAATCAAATATGGATCTACGAGTATCATTATCTGGACAGTCTCTCATTTTTCATTATTTTGTTTGTTGGACTCTGTTTTTTGTATTTTTAATTCTATATCATCTCTGCCTTGGCATTTGTATAATAAACAATTTTTTTTTGCATTATAGAGAGTGAGGTCAATTATTTGCTTTGCTTTTTATTATTATTTTTCTGGTGAACCGTAGCATTCCGTCAGCTAAGGCGCAATTAAAAAAAACTTCCCGTACTCGGTGGTGATCAGTCAATTTGCGTTATTCGTCGCGGTGAGAGCGTTATTTGTCGTTTTTAAGAAAAAGTGATTTTTATTAATTTTTTAGTTGAGATTTTGAGTTGAAAAATGTGGTGGGTGACTTCGTTTCTGTGGCTAGTTTTGACTCTTTCGATTGTAATGTGTCAGATCAATTCGATTATTCAGATTAAGGTCGATAGAAAGTACTGTTCGGATACAACGTGCGGTGGTATGAATTTTCCTTCGACACAGGAGGTGGTTTCATTCGAAGCAGCCGATAATAACACTCAGAAAACTATTCGTTTTGAGAATACAGCTTTCAGTAACTTCCCGCTGAATATGTTCCTGGCATTTACAAATATATCTGAGTTGGATATGAGAAACTGCTCGATCGCCCACATGTCGTGGGAGAATTTCCTGTGGGCTGTGAATCTGAGGGTCCTACTTTTGTCGAACAATCATCTAACCCGGATTGATGAGCTCACATTCAGTTACGCTGTGAATCTGCAGTTTTTGTGGCTGGAAAGCAACCGTATTCGGACGTTGGTTAGCGAGAGTTTCAAGGGCCTCACACAGTTGCAGTATCTGACGCTTCAAGACAACCGAATTTCCCAACTTCCCGATGGTTTGTTTGATGATCTAGACAATCTGGAAGTAGTCATTCTTGCTGGAAATAAAATCAAGTACATCCAAGACGATTTGTTCACCAAGAGTCCCAAATTGCTGTCGATTGATTTGAAGGATAACCGCATCCACAACATCAGTGAGAATGCCTTTAGGAATCTGGAAAATCTCATGAATTTGGATATCTCCTCGAATAAACCGCTTCGCAGTTTGATCATAAATTTGGATGTCACCAATTTCTATGCAGAACTGTGTTCCCTGCGACAGATCAACATCTATGGACATGTGAATTTCGCCCTCATGAGGGGGAATCGAATCAACGAATTGTACTTTTCGAAACCAGAGTCGCTACAGAAGCTCGAACTGAAGAATAATTCCCTCCAGCAAGTCGCATCACTTACGCGTGTTAAGAACCTCAACATTCTCGATCTATCGGACAATCCAAAGTTGGAATCTGTTCCAGATCCTTGGGGTGTACCGGCTCTTCAGAGACTCGACATGAGCAACACCGGTCTGAAGGACTTTCCCAGCTCGATTCTTGGTAAGAGAGGTACTCCTCTTCAGCTCAAATACTTGAACATCTCGAACAACTCGATCACCCAGGTCGATCCACGACTATTTGGTCGCATGGAGAACATCACAAATTTCTACTTTCACAACAACAACTGGAACTGCTATCACCTTCGTCTCATGATGGAACTTCTCATCAAGCAAAAGAACATGGCCTACACCGGTGACGATTATGATCCAGACTACGCCGGCGAGTACATCGAGGGTGTGAAATGCATGTTCAGAATTGTCAACGAGGACGAGGATGATCCACCATTGGCGGAATTAAAGACCCAACCGCCTACCGTACTGGAAGAGATCGAAGAACTACGAAACGAACTCAAGACAATTGTTCGTTTCTATGAAGCTAAATTCACAATAGTTATGCGGAATATGGACAAATTGCAGTCGCGGTTGGATGCTTTGACTGCTGAGAATGCCACGGTTTGGCAGCACATCACTGTCACGACCTAGGTGACATGGTTGCTCATGTTAATCCAACAAAAGTATTTCATTGTAAACAATTGAAATAAATAAAAATAAGGGTGTTATCTAAGATTGTTCAACTATCTATCTATTTATCTACGTATCTATCTATTGTTAAACAATCATTGGCGTTGTTTTGTTTTAGTTCGCTCCAATAACTCTGAGGTTTAGCAGACGATTTCTATTTGAAAGTAAGTACTCAAGCGTTGCATGACATCACCCGAGCGGGGGGCGAGAGACTATTCAGAGAGTCGACAGTCTATTTCCGTTCTGATTGTGAGTTTGTTTGAATTTTTGTTCTTTTTTTTTCGAATCGGCAAATGGCCTTGAACTTTCGTATGTGATACTAACATACACTGAGCTGATTGAGAGTGATGGCCGCTGATTTTTTGTTTTGATTTCGTCGTATGTTGACTTTGGCCAAATCTCAACAATGTATCACACATGAATGAGTATTGCAAGGGACACACATGGGATACCAAAATGCAGGCATGCATTCGTATCTAATCATAGTAGCAAGTCAAGAAAGCATTTTTTTTTTTTGGAGTCCCACAAGAGTCCGTGTTGGGGCCCATTTTCTTAATCTCAAGATCATCAGATGCCCGTACGTAGCGGAAGGTAACAATAGAGATCGATTTCAAGACAAATTCACACTTTTATCAACGTCCAAACTACTTCCACATTAATATCTGTCTCAGAGCAACTAGAAAGACTGGAGTCATTAAGGTCTCACATAAAGACAACGTAGTTGGTTGAGACAAGTCTTCTTCTGTGACCTAGACAAGTGATTTTAGACGTCTGACTGCGTTTTGAGAAAACTTGTATTCTTGTAGATTAAAAGTGGTCAGAGGATTGAACAAGGCCTTAGGCTCAGCTTGACTGTCTCTACAGACGCAGGTTACCTTCTATACTTCATTGCTAGAAGACAGACAAACGCCAGTTTTCCGAACGAGGAGTGAAATCGAACGTTGTCAGCGACGCATCCTACAATGGTTTTGGAGCCATCCATGAAGATCCAACTACAATATTTCCGGGGTCTGCTCCTGGCCGAAACCATTCCTAGGTCATCCAAACCCCGGAATGGTAAATGGCTTTGAAGGTGCAAGCCATGATATACACATCAAAGAGAGGGAGATTCACCAGTGCGTCTAGAGGAGAACTAGGCGTGGTAGGAAAGGCCCTCATGCAGCCGAGAACGAGCGTTCTTTGGAGTCTGGTAAAAGCAGATAGTTAGCATCGTTGGAGAAGCGGATGATGATGGCTTTAAATTGAGTCAGACAACTCAACTTTCCTATTCTCATGAAGAGGCACAACCTCAGTTTTGAGAAGATTGCCTGAAAGCCCATTTCTAGATCACTTCTAGGGCTGAGCACGCTCTAAATCAGACTGACATTAGATATGATCCAACAGACATCTACCTCATCTGCATTTTTCTGAGCGTAGACGTCAGAAGTATTGAGAGTATAGCACTGGGGACAACGAGTTAAGGATTTGACGTGAACAGCTGTCGTAAAGACTTAATTTCACTTGATGCCCATTTACCCACAGGAGCAAGGATATGCTTGGTCATCGCCTGCCGCCTTGCTGAGTCCCAAATTGGAACTGTGTTGGAGCCACAAGTTCCACCCTTGGTATGAGTCAAGGCCGATCTAAAGCCTCTTGCTGATCTTACTGGGCCACAGCACCCAGTACTTATTTGCAACTCTACAATGGGTCAAACCAACAGGAAGTCCCTTCCCGCGATTTGGGTCTAAATCACAGCTACCATGACGCTCCCACAAGGAGCTTTACCTCAACGAGTCAGGCCTGGACCAAGATCCTGAGGGCTCCTGACTGCCATGATTTAATTCCTGGTAGAGACTACCGCTGGTCCTGCCGCTGACAAGGCCTATGGCCGGCCGCTTGTAACTGTTACGATAAGACCAGTACTTTGCTCTGCCCCCCCTTTTTATTAGACAACGTCATTGATGGGCGAAGCCTTGATAACTGGGCGAGGCGAGCAAAATCTGTTTTCCCTCGCCATTACATGTCGGAAACAGTTGCTTTCGTAAAAAGAAACTAGTGACTCGTTTACGGTGCGCCGTTTTGTATTGTCTAGCTGAGTTACACATTCCGCCAAAAGATATAGCAGCGTGCATCCACAATAGTCATCCTGTCTGTCAACACACGTTTTTCAATTCGAAATTCACGGATTGTCACCAAAATCCGCCAAAAAACAACAGTGATACGGATCAGTCAGGCCGTTGCCAAAAGGCTTTAGACGCTGACATAGTACAGCAGACAGGATCTTGAAGAGACCGATCTCCTTTGCTGCAGGTTGAACAAACAATCCTGAGGATCATTCATCGCACATATGCTCAGGGTGTAGGCCGCCAGCTATCTTTTTTGCAGCTGCAGCTGAACTTGTTTGATTTAAGTTGAGCTATGAACTTGACCACGGAATCTTGTCATCGTCGCCGTTGTACAGTCTTCAAAAACGGTCCTTCCATTTACAAGGTGGCGCAAAAGTAGTCCCCCAATGTTCTTTGGCTATAATTTTTTTCTGAATGAAAAACGTTGGTTCCGCTTTTGGATTGTCGAGAAAATGATATCGGCTTAGTGGCCGCCACCAAAATTGATCACCATTCGGTCCCGATTTGTGACATTTTCCACCGCTCTTGCCAGAACTTCCGGCGATAGATCCTCGCATACTTGACGGATATTCTCTATGAGGGCTTCAAGAGTCCGAGGCTTGTTGACATAGACTCGTTACTTCAAAAAAACCCCACAAAAAGAAGTCTGGAACGGTTAAAGCAGGCAATCTTGCCGGCCAGTGCAAATCGCCAAAACGAGAGATTAGGCGACCGGGTAATGCAGCCCTCAGTGCTCTGTAGTCCAAATTCTCTATAAAGACCGCCGGTTGATGCCCAATTGCGTGGCACGTAATCTGGTCGATACTTCGAGGTTTTCTGCGACATCTTGAACCACAGCTGCGATATTCTCAGTAGAACGTCTACTCCGGGGCCGGCCAGATCTGGCAGCATCTCGTGTTGTCTCATACTCTTCTAGGCTAACGGCTAAACGTCGTAGTGTTTGCCCGATTGTTGCCGGACGACCAGGAAATCTGCGCCGAAGTTCACGCGCTATGCCAACACCATCGACGAATTATTCCGCGTTCTTTAGGAGCATCACGATTAATGTGCATTTTGTATCTGTTTACTTCACAAATGTCAATGTACTGTAGAAACGACATTTCTCGCCATGAGAATTTCGTCGTGAGATCGTCGGTAATGATGGCTTCAGTGTGCAGGCAATTCGTCGCACTATGGAAAAGTTTGAGCGTGAGTATACTATTCTGGATCTTAAGCCACCAACCAGACAGAGATTGGTGCGAAATGAAGAAGACATAGCCGCCGTAGCGGCCAGTATCGAAGAGGACGAAGAAATGTTGATTCGGCGCCGAGCAGCTGAATTAGTCACCGCCAGAGAGTCAACCCGTCTTATTTTGCGGTTGGATTTGGCCTGCATCCGTATAAGATTGTGAGATTGTGCTGACGCAAGAATTGAAGCTGGACGATCATAGACAACGCCATGAGTTCGCTAATTGGACGCTGAAAATGTTGGCCGGAGATCCGGATTTTGGGCCAAAAAATCATCTTCCGGACGAGGCCCATTTTTGGCTCAGCAAAATTGTCAACAAGCAAAATTGCCTTTCTTGGAGCGAACACAGTCCACAAGTGTTCGGCCAAGTATCAATGATTCCACAAAGATTGGCTGTTTGTTGCGGTTTATGGCATGGCGGAATCATCGGACCTTATTTCTTTCGAAATGATGAAGGAGACGTCATTACCATCGATGGTCTCAGGTGTAGAGCCATGTTAACCGACTTTCTGTGGTCAGAGCTCGACAACATCGATATATCCAAGATGTGGTTCCAACAAGACGGCGCTACATACCATACAAGCCACGCAATGCGGGAGGTTGTGAAGGTGAAATTTAGCGACTGGTTCATCTCACGGCGAGCGTTCATCAGTTGGCCGCCGCGATCATGCGATTTGACACCACTCGATTATTTTCTCTGGGGCTACGTCAAGTCCTTAGTCTACGCTAACAAGCGAATGACTTTGGGCGAACTCGGGGCCAACACGATATTGCCGGAATAACGCCGCACATATTGGAGCGAGTCATCAAAAATTGGACCGAACGCTTGAAGCACTGCAGGAAAGCCGAGGCAGCCATTTGTATGATGTGGTATTCTACACATAATGGCATGAACGTTGCTTCCAAATAAAGCCCATCTTTCTTATCTGGTCACTCTTTACAATGTTGTCAGCCTCAGCAAGCCCCAGGATAACCAATTTCGACTTGTTTATGAAGTGTTGGGACCCTTAACAGACTACTTGATGCCGAACAATTCTGTGAAGCCTAGACTACTCGAAAGAAGGAATGTGAAGCTTGTTTGGATGCGAATTTGCTATTCGGCATATACCATATACGAGCATAAGCCTGATTTGCGTTCATGCCCCTAGAGAGGATAAGGATGACGGTAACTAAGATCTCCTATACCAAACAAATGCTCAGTACCCCAGCTATGACACCAAAATTGGAAGCTCCTTTGAGAGGTTCATAGGAAAACAGAGGCTGGATAACACCACGTCCGATAACGGATTCAAGTGTTTAGAGTTAGTAGCGCGGCGTAACCTTTTAGTAGACAACACGTGGCTCCCACATCGTAACCACACACTTCTCCAGCATTCTGGATGTCCGATCTTTCCGAGGAACCAACATCAAGTCGGATTATTACCCTGTAGCAGCCAGGGTACGAATGCGTACATCGCAGGCACAATGGAGTCAAGTTAGACCACCAAAAAGCCGTAATCGCAAGAGACCACTAGAATCCATAAAAGGTCACTGGAAAGGTTGTCAACGAAGTCAGAGAAGCTGAATGTGGGTTTAAAGCGCATAAAGCTGCGCTGCATCGACGAACGAGAGCTTCTCGTGAGATCTAGGAGCAAAAAAAGGAAAGAGCACCAGCTTCGCACAAAGAAAAAGAATGAACACAACAAGTGTCTGATCGGGGTAATCGAAAGATGCACCAATGACGTTCAAAAGTTTTATCAGAGAATAAGACAAACATCCCAGGGCTAGAAAGCCAGAATGGAACCCTGCAAAGATGAGTAGAGTCGCAGTCGGGCCTGTGAATATGAGAAGACTACTTCTGCAGTCTGTGAAACGGCACAATGAACCATTCATCTTGGACCAAAAGGACAGACAATTCCGTCCCTCTGACGTAAAAGTTAAAGTCTCCTGTGGAATACATGGCCGAGTCAAGGAATCTCACCATCGCCTGTCCGATTTACAAGAAGTGACATCCTTTTGACTGCGCCAGCAATAGAGAGGCACCCTAAACATCTATAAGATCTTTTCTGTCGTTCTTACCAACATGGGTGGTCCAAACCAATGCGGTTTCAGCCCAGGTAGGCCGCCATTGATCAAATATCTACACTACCGCAGATCTTGGAAAAACCCGAGAATTTCAGATCGATTCTCACTATCTGTTTGTAGACTTCAAAGCCGCATATGACAGCCCGCGCAGTGATGAGATATACAACGACTTGTATAGCTTTGACCAAACTCATTAGCCTGTGCTGTGATGACTGCGGAAAAGACTAGCTGCTCAATCAAGGTCGACAATGAATTAACCGAGGCCCTGAGTTTGAGAAAGACAAATTGACGCGATGCCATGTGAACCCTAGAAAGAATCATGCAACACTCACTGGATACTCCGCACGGAGTAACATACGCCTCCAAAATGGGCCTAACTTGCCAACAGGGCAAAACGAAAAAAGGACGCCACAAACCTCACCATTGGCAGCTATAACTTCGAGGTAGTTAATGGCTTCGTCTACCTTGAGCCCACTTTTACAAGCAGTAAAGCCAACAGCGGAGAATTACTTTGGCGAATTGCGATTTCTCAGGGCGTAGGAGGCAATTGAGTAACAGAGCCCTCTTCCGGAAGACCAAACTGGCTTTGTACCATCCCGACGAGACCGAAGGAAAAATAATAGATTCACGCAAGTGCACAAATATCAGCCGGAACAGCCAACCCCACAGCCTTCACGGTAGCAATGCCAAACGTGGAAGACATAGCATTGGCTGTAGTCATACGCGTTACACACTTCAAATATTGATGAAAGCAAAAGATGACGGAGGAGAAGGTTTTCTAGAACGAGGAGGAACACTTTTAAAGTACGATTAACTGGTTATTACCCAAAATTGATCACCAATGGTAAAAAAGGACATGGAAAGGACGATTCCCAAGAGATCAAAGAAAACAGCAGCGAATAGATACGAGCTGTGCCTTCTGTAGACGTTGCATCCTGAAATTTTACAAAAACATTCGTCAAAGTGGATTCCAATCAGAGGACTATCATCCCAAGGACCTCTCTAACTCATCCAAACTGTAAATGACAGTCAAAGAGCTAAACCAAACCAATCAAAGTCCTTTAAAACAATTAGCAACAAAAATAGAAATTCAATACTAACCACAACTCGAGGAACTCCAATTGGCGGATAATCCTTTCAATGGTCATCTGCTCCAAGGAGACGAGTAATCCTTTTCCTTCTCTCTGAAGGGGTTTTCTTCCACTCCACTCCACTCCACTCCACTGACCGGACGAACAGCAAACTTCCGGATGAACTGCACCACAAGGACTAGCACTAGAACTCTTCCGCAACACACAAATTTTCAACTTCACGCTTCGCGGATTCTTCCTGGCGATTTTACACCTTTATCCTTGCCGCACTATTGTCGACGCCGTTGTTGTTGTAAGCGTTGGGGAAATTCCATTCACCCCACAAAAGAAACGAACAACAACAACACAAACACAAATTGACCGCGAAAGACGACGAGAGGCAAACACAAATTTTTTTTCTTTTCTTCGTTTTGCTGCTCCGAATTAATGGAAACAAGGAAGAGCAGGAGAACGAGAATTCACTCAGCTGTTGCTCTTTGTTGCTGTTGCTGTTGTTGTTGATTACGGTTTCGGGGCTTGTCGGCCGGAGGCGGAAAAGCGAATTTTCTTCTCGTGGTTTCCTTTGTATTCACACACCTGGACAGGAGAATTGCAATGCAACACAAAACACACTGACGACGACAACGCGCACTCGAATTATTTTTGAATTTTTCTCTTATCTACCCGTCGAGGGGGGGGGGGGGGGGGGGGGGGGAATGGGGAAATGGAAACAAAAAATTGTTCGCTGATAAAGAGGAAAACAAAAAGAACTCCGGAAAGAACACACGGAACTGCGGAACTGCGGAACTGCGGAACCACGGGACTCCCTTGAATTTCTTCCCAAAAACTGAGGTGAGCCGGACTTTTTTTTTTTTTCTTCAATTTTTCACCATGAGGGAACTTGCCCAAAATTTGCACCAATTTGCCGTTGGTTTTGGATTTTTGCTTTTCTTTTCCACTTCCTCACGAGGGTTGCTTCTTCTCTTCTCACCCACAAAACAGCAACCGATCTCGTTGTGCTGGATTTTTTTTTCTCTTTTTTTTTTGAATAATTTTTCGTACGTGCGGATATTTGCGCAATTGGAAAACGTTGATGGATTTTCCAATAAACAGAAAACGAAAGGAGAATACGAGAACGAGACGAAAAGAAAGGGAAAAAATGTGAATTTACACGAACAAACAATACGCGAAAAAAAAAAGATACACAAACACGGATCGATCTACTAGCTTTGACAGCTAACTTTACACTGGGCGCTGGATGCATTCGATTCGCTGCGATGAGTTCGTTTGACAGTTGTGGAATTGTCTGGAATTGAATTGACGGCTGGGGAATGTCGAATGAGTTGCTTCGGCGGTGGTAAATGCTGAGTTAATGCGTGCGTTCAGAGAGAAATGAGTTAGATGTGGGAATGATAGTTAGATGGCGGTGATCCGTGCCGGATGGTCGTAGTGGGAAAGTTGGACGGAGTTCTCGTATTTTCTATCTAATTGGAGTGTGACATAATTTGGGAGGGAGATAAATTTGATGGGGTGAAATTCTCTTCGAATACGGTTAGCTGCGTTATCAGTTAATGACAGTCGGTGGGGTGATAGGAGATAAGTTTTCCCCGCGGTCTAGTTTGTTGTCGGAATGGGATTTTTAATTTTCTCTTTATCGCAGTTGATGAGAAGGTTCTTATTGGAAGAAAAAAATCGATGAAATACGCTGACCACTATGCAATATTTGACAAGCTGTGTTTTGTGGATTTTGTCAGAACGCAAACAGCGTAATATTTGTGGACAAAATGGATGCTTAATACCTGCCTGCACTGAGGCGTTCAAATCTAATCTCAAAAACAACTCTGGAGGAAGCTTTCTCTGTGCATTATATCCGCATGAAAAAGGTAGGTCTATGATCAACAAAATATGTATTTTTGGAGCTCGGAACTTTTCTGACGCAAGAAGATCTGCAAGCAAAAATCAACGCAACGCCCAAAGCATGAGAGGGGGTCAATATTTTACCATTAAACTTTGGACTGAGGAAGGTAGGCATTAACAATAAAGCAAACGATATGCAACGCGAACACCACAAATAGTGGAGCGGATAAAAAAGGAATTATGCTTGAGCCTAAGTGAAAGACTTTCCTTTGAATTTCGAAACCTCGAGAGCAGCGTGCTGTACGCAGCAGGTAAACAAGATTTTGTGAAGATTTCCTCCTACGAACAAGAATTTTTTTGAGGTTTTCCAAAAGAAACTAGCGGGAAATAGTAGAAGTGAAAGATCACAGAAGTAAGTCACTGGAAAAACTTCCAAGCTAAGGTAAAACAACACCCCTGTTAAAAGTTGTTTTCAGATTTTGTGAACCCAGAAATAAAACGAAACAATTTAGTTCAGACTTTATTCATTAGTGGGTTACAAAATTCCTAAATTATAATTCGATTAGTTATGTTAATTTTATTTATATTGATACATACTTTTAGTAAATTTCAATTATTTATATATATATATATATATATATATGTAGCACGGTTCTCTCTTGGCAATTTTTCTGCGTGTTCCCCAGTTAACCTCTAATTCAAAAGGAAGAATTCAAACGTGTCGTTTGACAGATCGGTATATATATATTTTTTTCTGTTTGTTGGCTTATGTGACGAAACAGGGTTGTTAACACTCCCCCCCGGTATGGCCACTAGGAGAAGTGGACTTTACCAAATCCAGAACACCGACATCTAACACAGCCAACTTTACGGCAGGTCGATTGTATACTCCTGAATTTGTTTGGACAGTAGCACTCCGTACCTGTCCATCTTTAGAAAGCCGGGTGCCGATAACTCTACCTTTGGGCCAGTAATTTCGTGGACTATCAGGGTCTACGATGATCACGATGTTGCCTACTTCAATTGGTTTAGTAGGAGTGAACCACTTTGAGCGCCGCGTAATTGTAGGGAGATATTCTAGCACCCACCGCTTCCAGAAACTGTCTGCATATTGCTGGCTAATCATCCAGTTTTTCCGTAGCACTGATGTGTCGTCGTTGAAGATTGCTGTTGGCTTCAATCCATTGGAGGACCCGAGTAGAAAATGGTTGGGAGTCAACGCATCTTCGTATTCACTCGTGATTGGCAGATATGTGAGAGGGCGTGAATTTATGATGTTTTCTACTTCAATTAGTGAACTTTGTAAAAGCTCATCGGATGGGTTGCGTGTATGCAGAGTGTTGGCTAATGATGATTTGACAGATCTGACCAATCTTTCCCAGCTTCCGCCCATGTGTGGGGAGCCTGGTGGAATGAAAACCCATTTGGTCGTTACGGATGTAAATGTTTTTAATAGCTTGTCTTTGTTGACGTTCTCGTAAGCCTCCTTCAGCTCTCGTTCTGCGCCTCGAAAATTTGTACCATTGTCAGAATGAAATTCTATTGGCATACCTCGTCGTGCAGTGAAATTTCTTATCGCCAAAATACAAGAATCAGTGGATAAAGAGTGGGCGATCTCGATGTGTATTCCTCGAGTTGTTAAACAAGTGAATAAAACTCCCCAACGTTTTTCTAGCCTTCGGTGAATAGAGACGTTCAACGGTCCAAAGTAGTCTATACCCACAAATGAGAATGGTCGACTGAATGAGGCCAACCTGGCAGGAGGTAGCGGAGCCATGATTGGGGGGTTCGGCTGGGCTCCACGATTTCTGCAGTTTTGACAAGAACGCCGAACGGAGTTTAAGGCAGCTCTCAATCCAGTGATGTGAAATCGCTGTCGAATTTCATTTAATACGGTTTCATGGTGTTGGTGTTTAAATATCTCGTGAACATGACGAATGATAAGCTTAGTGACCGGATGTTTTCCCCAGAGAAGTATTGGTTGATTAAAATCATGGCCGACATCTTTGGAATGCTCAACCCTTCCACTAGCGCGTATTAGTTCATATTTATCTAGGTATGGACAGAGTTTGAAAATAGAGCTCGTTTTACTCACCGGTTTATTTTTGGTAAGGCAATCAAATTCCTCTCGGAATGTTGATGACTGGGCTTCTTTTAGCAGCGTTCTCTCAGCTTTCTGGAGTTCTGTTTGAGTTAGGGGACCACCAGCGGTTGCAGTCTCTTGCATTTGTTTGATTTCAGATAATTGTTGTTCAGTTGGAGCGAAACTTTTCAGATGACATCGCTTGTGTTTCACTCTTGCCCGCAACTTATCAACAAACCGGTGAAGATAGGCACAGCTGCGAAGCAATTTCCTCCATTTCGAAAATCGTTCCACCTCAAACAGATTTCCATGGTCAACTATATGTATGCTTAGATATTGGGTCTTCAGTTCTTCGGAAATGTTTTCTGTTTTACCTTTTTCCACTGGCCAAGTTTCTGGAGGCTCGAGCAAAAACGATGGGCCAACAAACCACCGACTGGACGAGCAGAAATTTGTGGTTTTTGACCATTTTGTGGCCTCGTCTGCCACGTTTTCTTTAGTCGGGACCCACCTCCACTCCGATATATTGGACAGATCTAGGATTTCGCTTACGCGAAACGCCACATACTGCTTATATTTCCGATGATCTGAACGAAGCCAGGACAATACATTTTTCGAATCAGACCAAAAAAATTTGCTGGCGAAGGAAATTGAATGGGATTGTATTATTGATCTAGCTAATCGGGCACCAAGAATTGCTGCTTGGAGTTCTAACCGAGGTATTGAAAGACTTTTTAACGGAGCTACCCGTGTCTTCGCTCCAATCAAAGATACCTTGGTAGAATATCCATCCGAACACCTCAAGTATGCTACTGCTGCGGAGCCTTCTTCACTCGCGTCGACGAACGTATGCAGCTGCATCATAGGCTGGTTTTCAAATTTCTGCGTAATGTAGCATCTGGGTATTTGAAGGTTTTCGACCTCGGGCAGAAGATGAATCCAGTTCAACCATTTGCGATTTTGTTGGTCCTGAATTTCTTCATCCCAGCCAATACCTGACCTCCAGATCTCTTGAAGGAGGACCTTTAAGTACATCAAGAAGTGAGCGATAAGACCCAATGGATCAAATATGGTCATCAACACTCGCAAGACTTCTCGCTTAGTAGGACGGCGATTCCCAAATAGATGTGATGAAAGTCTAGTTTTAGCTGTAGGCTTGAATATAAACATGTCGTCTTTGGTACTCCACCACATGCCCAGCACTTTCTCTGAAATAAGTTCAGGATTCATGTTTAAATTCTTTAAATCAGTATTGTTTGATTGAAGAGCTGTTAATACCTCAGACGAGTTAGTTACCCAGTTTCTTATATAGAAACCTCCTTGACTGTGAACGAATCTGATATCTTTAGCAAGCTCTATTGCCTCCTGTTCGGTATCGGCGCTTACAAGTAGATCATCAACGTAGTGATTCTCAAAAATAGCCTTTACAGCCGCTGGATAATCTTTTGCAAACTCTTTGGCGTTTTCGTTCTTTACATACTGAGCACAGGCAGGTGAGCAGGATGCCCCAAACGTCATGACAGTCATTGCGTAAGTCTCGGGAAAATCATCTTCGTTTTCACACCACAAAAAAAGCTGGGAGTATTGGTCTTCAGCTCGGATCCTTACTTGGTGGAACATCTCCATGATATCACCACAAACTGCAAACTTCTTCTCTCGGAACTTATAAAGTACTGATATTAAACTAGTAAGTTGGTCTGGACCTTTCATAAGAAATGAATTTAAAGATACGCCACGAACCTTGGATGCAGCATCCCACACAATCCGCAGCTTAGAGGGCTTATTTGGGTTCGTCACCGGGAAAATCGGTAGGTACCACAGCCGCTGATGTTTTTCTTTAGCTTCTTCTCTACTCAGTTTTCGCGCATAGCCTTTCAAGAGATATTCTTTGATTTTATTTTGAAGAGCTTGTGCTAGCTCTGGATCTTTTTTCATCCGTTTCTGTAAGCTCTTTAAACGATTGTACGCCATTTCGAAACTATCGGGAAGCTGGATGTTATCGTGTTTCCATAGAAGTCCAGTCTCAAAATATCCTTCTTTTCGACAAGTAAGCTTTTTTAATAAGGCTACGGAACGCTCCTCTTCTACAGACATGATCATCTTTTCAGGTTTAGACACTCCAAGGTTTTCGTAATATAGGAATTGCTTCACAAGGTCTTGAAGATTTTCATCATCGCAATTTTCGCACTCACAAACGTGAAAGTTACATCCACTATTGGTCGACAGGACAAGATCTCGCGAAGTACTCTTTAGACAACCATGAACAGTCCACCCCAATCGTGTTTTTGTAGCAACGGGTTGGTCAATACTGCCTTCTCTGTACTTCAAAGGTAGCCCAAGCTTCCAATTATTGATGCCGATGAGTAACTGAGGTCTTTGATTAATGAAAGAGCTAATAGGTAGACCTTTCAGGTAGTCGTACTCTCTTTGCAGCTTTTCCATGTCGACTGATTGCTGAGGCAGTTGTAAACTTTTAACTGTGTGGACTTTTCCTATTGTATACTTTTTATTTTGAAAGGAAATACCTGATATTTTTAGGTCCATAATTTCGGAGTCGTTTTCACATCGATGTTGGTCTGCGGTCCACTTCAAACGCAATGGGCAAGCGGTGCCTTTAACTTTTAGTTGTTGAGCTACTACTTCATCAAGTAACGTCACTGATGAGCCTTCGTCAAAGAGTGCACAGATATTGACCTTAGTTCCGTTGCCATAAAGTGTCACCGGTAGTACTCGAAAAAGGATTGCTTCGGAGTTATGGTGGTAAAAATGGTCGTCGTGATGGATTGATGTAGCTTGTGATGTATGTCCATGAGAATCCTTTTCGTTATTGTGTAGCAAAGGATGATGTTTGAAAGTACAATTATTTTTCCCACACACAGTCTCAACCCTACATCTCTGCCTCCCATGTTTGCTCAGACAACGCCTACAAAGTCTTTGATCACGCACGAACGCCCATTTGAGTGATAGACTCAGATTTTCGAACACTTTGCATTCAACAATGGATGCACAACATCCACTACAAATAGCACAATTGCGTTCAGTTACTCGATGTTTATTCATTTCATTGTCAGAAGAATGCGCATGTAAATACCCTTTATCTTTATTTGATTTTGCATGCTTATCACTGCTAAGTGTGCTTGGTAAACTAACCAGGTTAACGGCTTCTGCCATCTTGTACAACCATGAACTAAATTTTGAAAGGGTGCGACTATCGACGGGAAGATTTTGTGCATACGTAGCCCAGTTCAAACGAAGTGTTGACGGCAATTTGTTCACTAGTTCTCGCAACAAAATAGGATTGTTGAGATACAGGGCACATTCAGTTGCTTCTATATTTGCACAGAGATTTTGCACGGCGATTGCGAAGTTAACGATACTCTCCAGTTTATCAGCTTTCGGTGGTGGTGTCGCATGTATCTTATTCATAAGAGTTTCTATTATGAATTCTGGTCTTCCGAACAACATTTTTAGTGTGGATATCACTCGTGGGACACAATCTGGTTGGATGAGCAAGCTTTTTACTGATTCTAGGGCCTTGCCTTTTAAGCACTGTTCGAGACGCGTGAGATTTTCTTCACTCGAGAATCCACATAACTTCGTGCTTCTTTCAAAGCTTCTTATAAAGTGAGGCCACTCATCAGGATCTCCACTAAAACTCTTTAGCTCTTTGGATATTGATTGACGAGCAGCCAAATGGTTTTTAGTGAGAATTGGATAAGTGTTCCCAAAGTCGTTCACAGGAGGTGGTTCGATTAACGAAGAGTGCTGTTCTGGATAACCTGGTTGCTGTTGATATTCAGGCGAGTGGTTGTGCAGCTGTAGTGTTCTCTGGACCGAAGTATTCGCTGGTGGTCGTTCTGGTAGTCGCTCTTCTAGACTTCTCACTACAACTGTTTTCTGCTGAAGCTCCGCTTTGTTCATGCATGGCCGATCAATTAATTTTGTGCTTTGGCTTTGAACGTTAGTTCTTGCATGGTTTAACCAGTTGTAGGTTCTCTCTTGGACAGATGCATTAGAGCGTACGTCCTCCGACTCGGAGTTAGCATCCTCTAATTGGCTGAGAATTTGGTATTTTTTGTTAATATACTCGCGTTCGCTTTGCTCCCTTTTCTCGGTCAAACGTCTTTCTTCGTTCAGTTTCTGTAGTTCAAGCTGGAGACGTTTGCTGGCTGATGCTTTGGAAGACCTGGACGTATGATATGCCGCAGTTGATGGTTTTGCTGCTGGCGCTGCCGCCATGGCCGCTGTTGCAGATGGTCCTGTAGCGTCAGTGAGAATCTGAGTGCACGTCGCGCATTTCCATGGACGATCAGTAACGAGACTATCAACACCTACACAATTATAGTGGAACCAGGAACCACATGTTGGATTGTCACACAATACCATATTATCGAATGAATCCGACGCGCTACACGCTCTGCAATTAAACTCTTTTGCTGCATTTCCTGGCGCGATGAGTTTGGCTCTTGGATTTGTTCGGGTGACAGGTGGGCTTCTGGGTAACATTTAAGCTTTATTTGGCAGATGATCACCATAAAAGAATTTTGTAAAATGTTAAAAGTTGTTTTCAGATTTTGTGAACCCAGAAATAAAACGAAACAATTTAGTTCAGACTTTATTCATTAGTGGGTTACAAAATTCCTAAATTATAATTCGATTAGTTATGTTAATTTTATTTATATTGATACATACTTTTAGTAAATTTCAATTATTTATATATATATATATATATATATATGTAGCACGGTTCTCTCTTGGCAATTTTTCTGCGTGTTCCCCAGTTAACCTCTAATTCAAAAGGAAGAATTCAAACGTGTCGTTTGACAGATCGGTATATATATATTTTTTTCTGTTTGTTGGCTTATGTGACGAAACAGGGTTGTTAACAACCCCAATCTGCTACGTTTCCAAATACGTGTGAGAAGAGACGATTGTGCCAAAATTTATGTATTATGGCTACTCACGGTAACACTCTAAGCAGGCTTATATGACAGACTAATTCCAACAAAGGTTCCTACTTGTGAGACACACATAAAAGTCAAAACTAGTTCTTTCAGGTAGGTTCACGCCCTAAAACCGACAGTAATCAAAGTAACGCCCAGAGTGGCAGTTATCGCTAGAGTTACGGTCAGAGCCAGAGGCAGAAACAGAAACATGCCCAGATTCAGCAGCAGAATATGCCCCGCCAGCGGAAGAGCCTGATCCAGAAACAGAGCCAGATGAACCGCCGTAAGCTAGAATAATAATCAGAGCAAAAGTGAACTTCAGAGCCGGGGATAGAGACGGGGTAAGGGTTATATACAGAGGCAATGCCAGAGCTAAAGACAGAGCCTGAACTAGAGGCAAAAGCAGAGGAAAACTTGAAGCATGAGCCGGAACTAGAGACACAGGCAAAGTAAGAGCAAAAGCTAGATCCGAAACAAAAGCCGCCAAAGCTAGGTCGAGGATCTGAGATATATTCAGAGCCAGAGTCATGTCCGGATCTAGTCACGGCAATATCATAATCATAACTAGGCCAGAGCCAGAGCTAAAATAGGTCCAAAGTAAGGAGCAGAGCTAGATCCATATCCAAACTCAGGAGCAAGAGCTAAATATAGAGCCGGATCCATAGCCAAAGCTACAATATTATAGATACAGAGCTGTAGTCTAAGTATGAGCTGTATTCACAGCCAAAATTAGCCAGAACGAGAGCTAGAGCTAAAGCCCTGACCATAACCAAAGATTAAGTAGAACCAGACTCAGAACCATAAGCAGAGCTATAGCTAAAGCCGTGATCAAGGCCAGGGACAGAGAATCAGGTGAAAGCCGAATAAAAAATTTGAAGTCGAAGCTAGAGACGGGTGGAATACACCAGCCGTGGGTGGCCGTGGCTCAAATGGTAGTGGACTGGCTTCCAAATCGGAAAGTTCGGTGTTCGAATCCCAGCCTCGCCCGAAAGACATCATCCATTTTTTCAGTTAACGAAAATCAAGTAAGACGAGTAGTTTACTAGAAATCAAAATCAAGCCAACTTACACTAAGAATTTAGTCTCCCCAATAAATGTAGGAGCCCAAACATTTTTCTCTTCTCTCTCTCCCCTCTATCCAATTTTCCAAAAAAATTAACACGTGCTCCGGCATTTTGAGACTAGCAATGCCCTCTTGAGTGTTAAGTTCTTTAAAAAAAAAATCAAATTCAGAGCTATTGCCAGAGCCAGATAAGTAGCCCCGGTAAAAGTCACAGCCGTATGTAGACATGAAGTAAGAGTCAGATGCAGAGTTAAGTTCAAAGCCAGAGCCATAACAAGAGGAAAGCCTCAGCCGTAACTAGAACCATGATAAGATCTAGTCGCGGTAAAAACCAGAGTCAACGTAAAGACCAGACCTAGAGCATTATCCATAGAAAGAGTCAGAGCTCAATATAGGGCTTGAGCCATAGCGAAAGCTGGATCTAGAGGAAGAGCTAGAGTCTGAGCCAGATCCAGATCAAGAGCTGGAGCCTCGGCCAGGATTGCAGCTAAAACCAGAACAAAGTAAGGACCAGAGCGATTATATAGAGCTAGCGTCAAAATTAGGGTCGGAGATAGAACTAAAACCAATATAGGACTACGGCCAAAGCAAAAGCTGAATTCAAATACAGAATTTGGGCCAGACTCGAAACCATAAATGGAGCCGGAGCTAGTACCAGAAAGCCATATCCAATGCCAGAACCAGAGTTTAACACAAAACTAGAGCCAGAGACAGAAACAGAGCTATAGCTGCATATAGAGCTAAGGGCAAAATCAAAGTAAGGCCCAGAACTGGAACCAGATCCAAAGCCAGCGCTAGATATAGAGTTGGACCAAATGCAGAACCCGAAACATAACCAGATCTAGAGGAAGAATTGGAGCAAGTGCCAAAACTATGGCTAGAGCCCAGCTTGAGCCATAGATTGATTCCCAGGCAGAATCAAAATAGGATTTAGCCATGGTCAAAACAGGTTAAAAGCTAGAGCCAAAATCACATTCAGAACTAGTATTAAAGCCAGAACTGGAGCAAGAACTAGAGGCAGAGTCAGAAACAGCTGGAAGCTGAAGAAATATTCTATACCAGAGCAAAATTTACTTTTAGAGCCAGGGCTAAGGACAGAGTTAGAGGCAGATCCAGGGGTAATAACAGAGCCTGTGTCAGAGCCTGAACCGGATGCAGAGACAGAGTCAGAGCTACAGCCATAAACAGGACCCGTGACAGACCGAGAGCCAAAATCAGAGCCGATGCCAGAACCATAGTCAGCGTCAAAACCAACGCCAAACTCAGAGCTAAATATAAAGCATTGCGATAAGTTTAAGGCGATGGATCTGAACAATAGATGGACTCTGATTAAACTCCAATCAATTTGTAAATTCTTAGGACTTGTTTGAGAGAACATCGGAACCGTAATTTTAAGGTGGAAACCAAGTGTAATGTCCAGGGTTGTATATACCACAGACCTCTTCACAAATATGATGCTTCCGCCAGAACTCAACCATCATTTTCACAAGAACCTAGATCGCAGCCAAGGAGAATACAGTCAGCTGCTTCACTCATTCCAGACACGCAGACTACCAGCAATGAGCCTTCACGACAAGGCAACGTCAACCTTCATCAAGAAAATAGGGGTCTGCTCTTCACAATAATACATATTGCGGTATTGACCAAAAGAATTCAAATCAATATGTTGCGCTACTGGATGATTGTTCGTTACGTTACTAACGCTACTTCAATGGCGCTAGATTTGAAGCTCAACGGTGAAATAAAGCCTCTCTGCCTCAAATGGACCTCTAACAAACATCCCTGCGAACTATATGGTTCGATGGCGGTCAATATCCAGGTGCTGGCTTTCAATCATCATAAGAAGCAAGCCTTCTAAATAACTCGCACAGTGCCCTGTCTTAACCTTCCAACTCAGACGCCGCTGAGCTTTGAAGAGATGCAAAAACGGTTTCACTACCTTAAAAATCTTCCTGTAAAATCTTATAAAAATGTGCGACTACAAATATTGCTCGGTTTGGATAATTGTAAGCTTTCAAACGCTCAAAGGATTCAAGAGGCAGAAGCAGATCTACACGATTAGGATTTTGGAAATTGTGAATCTCAAACACACTTAAAGGGAGTAATTTTCAAGTCTACGAATGTAAGGCCTATGCCTAGAAAAAAAGATTATAAAAGATAAAGTTTGCTTGACTCAAAGTCGAAGCCAAAGCCAGAGTCAGAGCCAGATCCAGAGCTAGAGCCAGAATCAGAGCCAGAGCACTGGAACCAGAGTAGACCCATATCCAAAGCCAGAGCCAGAGACAGAGCTAGTGTCAGAGACAAAGACAGAGTCAGAGCCTGAACCAGAAACAGAGTCAGAGCCGGAGCCCGAATTAATACCGAAGACAGAGCCAGAGCTGAAGCCAAAGCAAAAGCCTGAGCAAGAGCCAGGGGCACAATTAGAAGCAGAACAGCAGACAGAGAAATAGCCCGAAGCTGAAGAAATAGTTCGAAATCAGACACACGGCTAGAGACGGACTAAGAGTCAATTCCAGAGATAATGCCGGTACCAAAGCCAAAAACCGAGACCGATACAGGGCATAAACTTGGGGCAAATCTAGAGCTAGAGCCAAGCCTAAATAGACCGATACCCAGAGTCACTGTCAATGCCAGGGCCAGAGCCAGAGCCAGATTCAGAGAAGCCAGCCCTAGAGTAATAGAGAGCTGGAACCTCTGTAGATTCAATATTTCGCAACATCTCAGTGAGTCCAATGGCACTGGCAACACATGTCGAAGACCAATAGACATTAGCAACGTTGTAACTGTGTTTATCGCTTGATTAAGAATCCCCTTCAGCCAGCAACTTTCAGTGCACATGACTGCCATTCTGTCGCTTTACACATTGAAGGAGCTCAATGTCTAAAAATATATGAACACTGAAACGTAATCCAAAACTCTATTGAAACGAGGGTAAGACACAGCAACATTCTCTACATCACCCCGTCTTTCCAAACTGCCAAAATTGTCGTACCACAAACCTTTGACAGATATCAGCCGCAAGTTCAACGAATCAATATCTAATCCCCTTTACCATCCTTGCACAAAGCCCACAAGTTCTAATACAATTCAGCAATTTTTCTACTGAACTCAATTCCAATGACAATCAAATTCATTCATTAGGCTTCCCTCCAAACGACCGACAATTTCTCCAAAGCGCATATTTCATCGGAAAGTCCTCATCTCTCAGTACTTGCTTATTCGTAAATTCGCATTCATTACCGCCGCCTTAAGAATTCTTGCCGTACCCAACCCAAATAATCAGTCAATCCAATCCACACGGCGCGCAATTTTCTTCGCACGAAAGAGAACTTTGAAAATTAGCACAAGCGGATCAGTTCGCTGAATATCCGCTGAATAGAGCTGAATAAGGCATTCCGTTGATAGCAGCACGTCGCATCGTCGGCGGGGTGAGCTGGCTATCATATCAATCAGTTCGTGCATAAGATACTTAGCCTCGAATGTGTATCTAAATCTAAATATAAAACCGCCAAACACCGCCCCCATCCTACATCCTATGTTTGCCTTTTTTGCTGCGCGAAAATCAATTAAACGCAGTAGAGGATTACCTCATGCACACTCTCTCACCCACACACATTTTCAGATACAAAACGAAATAAGGACTCACCTGGTCGATGTCGAAATCCCATTCTGGTGATGGCGAACGTTCGGTCCTATCGGGTGGTGGTGTTCCCTGCGCCGGAGAACCATGTGGCTCCTCGGGAATGACAGCGAATCGACCACGTTGTAGAATGGGCGATATGGCGCCATAGTTAGCTGGAAAAATACCAAAAGACCGGCACATTAATTTAAGTTAGAGGGGGGGGGGGGGCAGACAAGCAGGGATAATGGTCAATGAAAACGAAAACAACAAAAAAAAAAGAGAAAAAGAAAAGGGAAGCAAACTCACATGCTGGGATCAGGCGAAACCTCCCGAGGGTTGTTTCCGGTGGTCCAGTCGATGCAGATGTAACTCGAAAGCGACCACGACGTGCAGCTGCAACTTCATCGTATCCTCCACTACCATGCGGCATTGTGATGATGATTTAACTGGAAAGAGATTAAACCGCTTTAGTAAAGAGGATTAAGGAAAGTTCCTGGCAATTAAATTGACTTAGTGGCCAGTTGTACGTGCACAAGAACAAGTATTTGTTTGCATTTAATGGGGTCCTTAGCCGGAAGAATTAAGCGAGAGGATGTTTAGAATTTCCTAAGCTATGGTGTTAAATTGAGGGAGACGCTTTTTGATTTGTCCTACTAATATGGTTGAAATGGTTAGTCATTCAAGAAGGATCAAGGATTATGTTCGAAATTGGATGTCCGTTTCTTTCTGTGGACATAGAAAGGCACATTCTTCTTTAGTTAATCAACAGGATCAAGCCATGACACTGGCCATATGCAAGTTAAAACCCCTCAGATCATTTTGAATCCAATTGAGCACCAGATCCGGGGTGAACTTGAGCAAATAAAACGTCTCCATTTAGCGCCGTTTTAGGTGAGGTCTTTCTCTACTGCATTGCTCCTCTATGTAAAAATCGAGGTTCCTTCGGGAGAACAATTTACATGCAATATCTCCACAGGAGTGCCATCTCATTAAGGCACTTTCTCCTGTTTTCGGGCGGCAGCGGACAAATTCTAAAGATGGAATCAACGGTGGCGTCCACAGGTTCCAGTTAGGTCGAACTAGTGCTATCTCTATATGAGCTGCTTCAACGCACTTGAATACCAGGTCTATAGGGATCTCCAACACTAAACTGCTATAAAGCAGATATCACCGACATCGAAAGATGAAAAACTGTGATGTTTACTCCGGTGATTGCTATAGGGAATTTAAGCAGCGTCTGTTTGGATGCGGATTTGTTGTTAGCGGCAGGCCCAGGCAAGAAGTCTTGATAACAATCCGTATCAAAGGTAAATTCGCTAACATGTGCCTACGCCCCAACAGAGGTAAAGGACGATGATACCAAAGAAAGTTTCTACGAGCTCCTCGACAAAACCTATGAGCAATGTCCGATGTATGACGTTAAAATCGTCCTAGCCGACTTTAATGCCAAAATTGGAAAGGAGGACATCTCCGGTAGCACAATCGGAAGACATAGCCTACACGACAGCACATCTGGAAACGGACTTAGGCTAATCGATTTCGCTGCGGGACGTAACGTTACTATAGCAAGCACACGGTTTCTTCACCTCAACATTCACAAGGGAACATGGCAGGCACCAGGTCATCAAACTTTCAACCAGATTGATCACGTTGTGATCGACGTAAGGCACTCCTCAAGTATTTTAGATGTCCGAACATTCCGAGCGGCCAACATAGACTCGGACCACTACGTAGCTCCAGCCAAGGTACGTCTACGGATATCTCAGATGCCACAACAACGGGGAAATGCTATCAGAAGGTTTAACGTTGAACGGTTGCAATCGCAACAAGCCGCCAGAACCTTTGCCGATCGCGTATATCTCAACCTCCTAAGAAGCCCTTTGCAGCCAGCATCAAGTGCTGAAAACCAGTGGCTTAGATGCCGAGAAGCCATCAGAAATGCCGCAACTGACGTGCTGGGTTTCACCCGCTCACCACATTCATTTCATTCATTCCTGTATCCCCTTGTGGGTCTTAGGGCCTCTACTATGCCTACGCGCCATCGAGTGCAGTTTCTGGAAATGTGCCTCAGCTCTGTCCAACTTTTTCTCAGTTGTCGTGCTTCCTTCTCAACTGTTCTGCGCCACGTACTCCTAGGACCGCCGCGCATATTGCCGTCCTAGGTAAGCGGGGTTCCATTGCATCGTTTGGTTAGCTATGGACCTGTCACCCTTTCGGAGAGTGTGAACAATCCACTGCCACTTTTGTCGTTGTATGGTTGTGTCTATAGGTGCATGGCCCGTTCTTTGTTCGTTAGAGATACGGCTTGACCAGAATATCCTTAAGATTTAGCGTAGGAACCTATTGACAAACGCTTGCATCTTCCTTGTGATAGTGGTGGTCACAAAACAGGTACCACATCCATATAGTATCACGGATTCAACGTTGGAACGGAACAGTCGTAGCTTGGGGTTTAAGCTGATGACATTACTTCGCCAAACTGTGGATAACATCCCAAACGCAGATTTTGCTTTACCTATGCGGTTGGCTATATCCAGTTCGGTTCCGCCATCGGTTGAGACAATACTCCCAAGGTATTGGAAACTCTCTACTCTCTCAACCGTCTGTCCAGCAATATATATATGAGTTGATGAGTTTGGTCTTAGGCTGATCATTTTTGTTTTTGCCGAGTTAATTTTCTGCCCAACTGTCTGCTTCGCTCTCCACATTTGTTGTCATTTGGTGAAGGTCCATTATTCTGTGAGACGGAAGGCATACATCGTCAGCGTAGTCGAGGTGTAAGAGTTCATCGAATTCCTCCATTTCCTGTTAACAAGGCCCCATTCAGCACATCGCTAATCACCAATAGAAACAGTGTTGGCGAAAGTATGCAGCCTTGCCTAACCCCGCTTTGGACTTCTAATTCCTCAGACAGTCTTCCTCTGTGTACGACGTGACATGTGGACCCATCATATGTAGCCTTGATAATTGCTATCAATTTATCAGGGATGCCTCTCCTGCGCAAGGCACGCCAAATAAATTCCCGATTGACACTATCAAACGCCTCTGCAAAATCGATAAACAGCAGGTGAAGTGGTGATCGGTAGTCAACACACTGCTCGACGATGATCCGCAAGGTGTTGATGTGGTCGACTCAAGAGGATCCACAGAGGAAATCTGCTTATTCGGCGTCGAGAGTGTCTTCGAGGTGTTCTTTGATTCGCTCCAGGATGTCTTGGCGACAGCAGGCAACATGCAGATACCTCTCCACTTTTCGCACTGCATTAGATTGCCTTTTTTAGGGAGCTTGGCGATCATTCTCTTCTTCCATTCATCCGGAAAACTCTCGGCTTCCCATGTTCTCCCGATAAGTGGAAACAGTAGCTCAGCTGATGTCATTGGGGCACCTAGAAACAGCTCCGCAGGTATGCTGTCAAGTCCTACCGCCTTATTGGTTTTCAGTGCTTTGATCGCGGCTATAATCTTTTCCTTACTACGGGTTGTGGTGCGAATTCGGGAATTTCTTTCTACGGACACTTCAGTCTGACTTGGGTGCATATTGCTGGCAAATACTCGGTTTAGAACCGAAGCAAAATGCTCCTTCCATCTCTTCAGTTGAATCTCATCCGATATTAGCAACGAACCGTCTAAGCCTTTCACTGGGTGTTTAGTAGAGCTTCGGCCACCAATAAACTCTTTGGTGATTCTGTAAACGGTTCTGCTGTCGCACCTCGCTGCTGCTTCTTCCGCTTGCGTGGCCAGCGCATTGATGTAATTGCGCTTGTCACTTCTCACGCTACGCTGCACTTCTCTCATCTTCATGCGATATAGGGACTCTAGCTCGATGCTCCCTGCTACTGGAGCTGCTACAATTCGAGCTCTTAGTTGTTTTCGTTCGTTGATCCTTCTCCAGGTATCCTCGGAAAGCCACGCCCTATGGCTTCCCTGTGATCGATCGACCCACCCACCACGAAACCCCTGGTTTGATGAAGAGTGCCGGCAAGCACATGCAGCAAAACAACATGCCTACAAAGCGGCGCTACATAAAAGGACAAGACCGGCTCGTGAGCTCTACGAGCAAAAGAGGAGGGTAGAACATCGACTTCTCCGGAGAAAAAAGGAAGAGCATGAGAAGCGCGCGATCGAGGAAATAGAGAGATTCTACTCCAGGAATAATGTTCGGAAGCTTTACTAAAAGGTAAAAATAACGTGTCAGTGTAATAAGACCCGAACGGAAACCTGTAGAGATGAACAAGGATACCTTGTAGTAGAGTCACAGTCGGCGTTGAGCATATCTGCAGACTGCTAAACGGCGAAGACGACGCAAGTTCTGCTGTCAGGCAGAGCGAAGCATTCAATATTGACGATGCAAGTCAAGAATTCCATCCACCCGACCAAAATGAAGTGAGGTTAGCAACATTTAAACTGAAGTCGAACAAGGCTGCCGGGCCGGACGGCCTACCTGCCGAACTATTTAAAGCAGCAGGAGATGAACTGGTACAGAGCATACTCCAACTTGCCAGATGAATGTAACCTCAGTATCCTTTTGCCGGTTCACAAGAGTAGTGTTGGACTACTTCTAGCGTTTTTAATGTAACTACCACGACAATGGTAATCGACGCTTCTGTAGGCGTGAAATTTCATCGTAAATATTTTTTCTTTGTAGGGGGCCTACGTCAAGCCTTGTGGCACACCCCCAGTAACTTCGTATTCTTTAACTCCATCGTCAGAGCCACAGAAGAGGATTCTATTTGAGAAATAGTTCGTTATAATTTTACAGAGATAGTTCGGTATTTCTATTCGTTAAAGACTGCTCATAATCCGTTCCCAGTTCGTTAAGTTAAATGCGTTCTTCTCCCCTGCCCTGTATTGCATTTCGAGCTCTAGTTGTTGTCGCATTTAGTGTGTCCATTGTTGGCCGTGATTTACGAAAACCGTGTTGGTGTTCCGGTAGACTTTTTGCTGTTTCAATTGCTGGCAAGAGTCTATTGTAAATGATCCGCTCAAGAATTTTTCAGACCGTCTAAATCAAACAAAAAGGGCGATAGCAATAGCCGTTGGGTTATCCACGGATCAGGAAAAATGTCCTCTTAAAGACACGTGTCAAACACTTCGGCAACTAAGTCCGGTCGTCATTTATTTGGAACACCATCCAGTCCGAGCGATTTTTTGTCGAGCACCCTTTTACATGCTTTGAGCAATTCTTCGCGTGTTATCGTAGGTATTATAGGTATCATCATTCATGACGAATTTGACTAACTGGAGAGGAAATAGGCTCGTAACTATTTTCCGAAACATTATCATTTTGAAAATACATAGTGATTAAGCAGTTCCCGAAGATCCCTAAAGCAAAGTTGCTTGCTAGATTACCTCGCGTTTTTTCTTGCTTCTCGACGTCTTGCGTATGCGTACCTTCTGCTGGTCGTCGGCATCCCGAGTCCGGGAACGTTGATGAGTTCTTCTCGTTCGGTGGAATACCGATCTCAGTTCCGCGATTTCGAGGATCCGCCAGTGTACAGGTCGTCGGAGCTTTCCCCCTCGCAGCCTAGATGTTGATGCATTACATGCATTGACTATTAACCGCGACATCTGGATTACGAAATTCCCAACGTTTTAATTATCGCCTAATGTAACTATCGACGAAACTTAGAAGATCTTCATTAAGGGTACTAATATGTAGACCGTTTGAGGGTTGTCCGGTTACTGCGGATTACTGAGCCGGTGCCGGCGCGGCCCTACATATTCTCGGAATCCTCACAGAGAACATCGATTACAGCATACCTGAACTTTGGTTTGACAAAGGATTCCATGTAAGCTTCCACTCTAGATCCTTCTGGGAGGAAGCTGCTCTCATGGAGGACAAGTCAATCCACTTTTACACAGATGGATCTAAAACCGATAGCGGGGTTGGTGGTGGTGTTTTCTCAGATAAGCTAAAACTAAGCCTCTCTTCCGTGTGTTCCAGGCGGAAATTTTGGGCTGAAGGAAAACGTGATATCTGCAAACGATATCCGCATCTTTTCGGACAGTCAGGCAGCTATCAAGTCCCTGGACTCAGTCTCATTAAATTCGAAAACCGCCGTCGAATGCCGATCATCCCTAAGGGAGATGGTAGAGCAGTCCAACCTTCACCTTTGCTGGGTGCCGGGTCACATTCCGGGGAACTGTAGGGCCGATGAACTCGCCAAAATTGGCACCACTCTAGCAATCGTTACGAGCATATTAATATGAAAGCTGGATGCTAACAAAAGAACAGACCTTGGTGGACTGTTGGACCAATATATCTAGCGACTAAACAGATCTCAGCGCCATCATAGGTGTTATCACTGGACACTGCCTTATAGGCAAGCATGCAAGAAGGCGCTTGGCGCTTTTACAAACGATTTATGTAGAAGCTTCATGGACGAGGAGGAAGAGGAAACATCCTCCACCTACTCTGTGCATGTCCAGATCTCTCCCAGAGAAGAAAACTTCACTTAGGTGCTTTCTTCCACAATAACCTAAACGATCTAAAAAATATAGACGTAGGAGACCGTCCTACGCTTTATCATAAGATCAAGCTGGCTCCATTAGTAAGCGGATCATAGGTCCACGGGCCAACAGGCCTAAGTGGGTCGGTATTTCCAACGGTCGCTCTTACCTACATACCTACTATATTTACCTACCTACCATGACCGCTATGCGTATAATGATCACTCACGCGGCAGTTACTATCTCACAGCTGACCGTTATTTGCAAAAGTGATACCGATGATCTTGCCGTGCTAAACGTATTTGTAGTTCCAATGAAAGCTAAAACAATATCCAGCCAGGAAGAAGACCTCCTTGTGGGCAGCCTTTGGCTGCTGTGACAGTAATTGATGTCTCGACGGAAGTAGTGGTTATTGTGGACTCTCGACCACCTTTGGCTTTAATGGCCCTCGAGATGGAATAGTACCCGGTATGGCCAAAAGCATCTTTTAGGGACCGTTGCGAGTGAAATCCGGTTGAAACGGCTAATACTACACACGCCCCCATCCCGTTAAAACCTTGGCAGGACTCAAAGAACCCTCAATGTTACGTCACCATTAAGTTGGTGGTGTAGTTACAGATGTAATGTTCCTATTTAGCACCGATCTGGCTCTGGCATAGGACCCCATAAGGGCCTGTGTCAACCCTCGCATGGCATCACTGCTTGCATAGATAACCATGGGATCGCTGGTGACTACACGTCCGAACGTTGATAACGGCTTTGAGTGAGGACCCTAAAGAAATGAACACAACAAAAACAACAACACCAAACACCAAACACCCAGAAAACAAATAAGAGAGAGGAAACGGGGACAACTATGAAAATCCGTTCCAAAGAAGTGCAATAATGCGAAGATCTCCTGCCGCACCGACAACATCCCATACTCCAGTAAGTGTCGGTCCACCGGAGACGAATCGATCAACAATGAAAGGAACCCCAGGCCAACCAGCTTTCCTTAAACTAGTAGAACAAATAAGGGAGCTGGTCGGCAAAAGGCGTTCTATACACCAACCGATGAGGGACGCAATTGAAAGCATACGCGCTCTCTATGAGTTCTCAGCTATAGAGATGCAGGATGAGAAGGCGAAAGAGGTTATTAGAAAGAGCATCGCCTCACAAACATCCCCATGGCTTCTACCAGCCACTGAGCCAAACCGAAAGTCGACTCCTGAAAAAAAAAAACAATGGAGCCGTCGCGTTAGCGACGCAAAACGGAAGAAACGAACAAGAAAGAATTTTCAAAAGACATCCGACCAGAAACGGATAAAACAGAAAAAGGAGAAGTCGCAAAGAAACGTGCCGAGCAGACTCACGCAAAACGAACCAGCCATCATCGAGGAACCAGCCTGGACTAAAGTAACCAAAAATACCACCAGGAAGAAAGTAGTCGTCGAGAAAGCCAAACCAACCAAACTAGAACAAGTTGGTAAATCAGTGTCGAGGATCAGAAGGACACACAAGGGAGAGCTGCTAATACAGCTCAGGAATGCCGTCAGCAAGGCCGATAACGTAAAGGCCACAATAAGCGAAACTCTAGGACAAAAGGCAGAGGTCCGAGCCCTTACACAAAGCATTACTATTGAATGCAAAGACATGGATGAAGTTTCCTCAAAGGAGGAAATCTGTGAAGCAATCCGAAAGCACTTCGGATTCGAACAGATAACGATAGCCGACATCAGATCGCTACGACAGACCTATGGACACACACAGAGTGCACTAATTAGCCTCCCTGTAGGAATCGGAAAAAAGAAGCTAGAAGTAGGAAGACTAAAGGTAGCCTGGGTAAACTGCCGGGTCCGCCAAAAAAAAATGCTAAAGAAGTGTTTCAGAAGCAAGCAGATGTGAATGCCTAGAAGACCGCTCCAAACTATGCAGTAGATGCGGCACAGATGGCCACATAGCAAAAAATTGCAGTAAGGAGTCGTCATGCATGTTATGCGGGCAGTGGAAAGTGCCCAGTCTTCAAGAAAGCCATGACTAGCATACAATGATGAAGGTCATACAAATAAATCTTAATCATTGTGAAATAGCTCAGGATATCCTGAAACAAACAGCAAGAGATGAGAAAGCGGATGTGGTCCTGATAAGCGAACCATCTAAAACTCTCGACAGCAGTATCTGGGTATGCGACAAGACAAAGCATGCAGGAACCACGCCTTTCAATACATCGATGGTGATGCGGAAGGATTTGTACGCGCAACTTCTACAGCTGTTACGCGCGACCTAGTTGCACACTCAACCGATACCAAGCAATGCTGGACAGGTTGATGAACAATGCACAACACAAAACTGATGTGATCATTGGAGGAGACCTTAATGCTTGGGCTACGGAATGAGGCAGCAAGCTCACCAACGAAATGGAGCGTACACTCCTTGAAGCATTTGCGTCTCTAAACATAGGCTTAGCAAATAGAGGAAGGAGCAACACATTTCGCAAAGCAGGAACGGGATCAATCATCGGCCTAACCTTTGCGAGTCACTCTATCTTACGCAACATGAGCTGGCACGTCAGCGAGGAGCACAGCTATAGCGAGCACCAGGCGATTATAGTCAAGATCAAAAAAACACCCGCAGCGACCAAAAAATCAGCGGCCCACAATGGAAGGACAGCCTTTTTGACAAGGATACATTCGAGGAGATGCTGAAGAGATACAAGCGGATCAGCCAAAAGCTTGTCGCATCAACTTACAGAAAATATCGTAGCGGCTTGTGATGCGGCAATGCCCAGGAAAATAGGAAATCGAAGAGGCACCCCATGCTACTGGTGGAACGATGAAATAAAAACACTCAGGGCAAAGTTTTTAAAAGCTAGACGTAAAGTCCAAAGGTCTAGAGGGAGAGATGACTTCCAACGACACCTAGAAAGCTTTAAGCAGGCAGGACGAGAGTTTACAAAGGTGATCAAAGAGAGCATATCAAGGTGCTTCAAACGTATACCATATGCAACGAAGCGGATATCAACCCATGGGGCACGGCCTACAAAATGGTTATGACCAAAGGTGCCCAAAAATGCTGATAACCATAGTGGAGCACTTGTTCCCCAAAAAGTTACACAACATAGTCACAATCGCCCGGGAAACAGAAGTAGGACATATCCCAGCCGTTACACTGGAAGAACTGCAGAGAACTCTTAATCGAATAGGGGACAAAAAGGCGCATAAAGGCTGCTGCCGAAATAAAACTAGATCTTTTCATCGCAATATTGCAAAAGTGTCTCGAGGAGGGAGTGTTCCCAGAACCGTGAAAGTTGCAACACTTAGTGCTACAACCCAAAGGAAATATACCACCAGGAGAACCATCATCATATCGCCCAATATGTCTTCTAGACACAATGCAAAAGATCCTTGAGCGTATAATATACGACAGACTGCTGACTGTGGCAGAGCGAGCCCTCTCAAACCACCAGTTTGAATTTCGAAAGTCATGCTCCACGGTCGATGCTATCCAAACAGTAGTCGACATTGCGTCTGCAGCCATACAAGGGCATTCTTGGAGGTGGAGCTCAAAAAAGTGCTGTGCGGTGGTGACACTAGACGTCAAAAACGCGTTCAACACTGCCGACTGGTTCCAAATAGGGCGATCACTTGCAACAAATGGAAACACCCTACTACCTGCTAAAGATAATCGCCAACTATTTCACGAACAGGAAGTTACGGTATGACACGGATGAAGGGGTTAAATACTACACCATCTCCGCTGGGGTACCGCAAGGAACAGTGTTAGGTCCACTCCTGTGGAATCTAATGTACGACGTAGTTTTGCGACTAAGGCTGCCCGAAGGAGTCAGTATCACGGGATTCGCAGACGATATAGCTATCATGGTCATCGCAAAACACACCCATGAACGCAGCCATTGTTCAAATAAAGCAGTGGCTCGAATCTGCGGGTCTCGAACTGGTGGAACAAAAAACTGAAGCCGTTCTTATAACGAGCAGGAAAACCGTAGAAAATATCACTATTCAAGTCGGTAACCAGAACATCCGATCGAAGGAAGCGGTAAAGTAGATGTTAGACAACCGGCTACGGTTCAAACAACATGTGGACTACGTGAGGAAAAAAGCGTCAGCGCTACAAGCGGCACTTTCCAGAATACTGCCGAATGTTGGCGGACCTACTAGCAGTTCACACTTATCCGTCGAGAAATTCTTCGTTTTCCACACGTAAATTCCCCAAATTCCATCATAAAAAATCGCTCAATTAAAACCTGGTTGAAATTTCGTAAAAATCAAATCCCCAACCAACGCGAAAAGTCGGAAAAACGTCGTTTTCTTAGGTTTTTAATCTGGAAACGCCTTAACGATGACGGCAAGAATTGGCGTCATGTCTACAAGGCTCTAATACTGCTAGAATACCTAATCAAAACGGGAACTGAAATAGTTGCCCAACAATGCAAATAGAAAATTTTTGCCATTCAAACGCTGCGAGAATTTGTCTATTTCGAGGAGGTAAAGATCAGGGAACACATGATCGCGAAAAGGCAAAACACTTGGTAAACCTACTGAAAGATGATGAGCGGCTTAAAGCGAAAGAGAGATTCCCTCATAATGTAAGCGGATTTGGCATTGATGGACCAGTGAATTGAGAAAATCAACCAACCGATTGGCAAGAGGTACCGAAACCAGCATCTGATTTGGAATTTGTGCGTCCGCAAACAGCTGGAGAGGAAGAACTTCAACTACAGCTAGCGATGGCAATGTCGAGAGAAGAGGCTGATCAGGAGAAAGCAAAACGTCGCAGTGATGATGTGCGCTTGCAACTGGCACTAAGTCAAAGTGAACAGAATTTCAAAGTAAATCCAGATCCTAATTCTAATGAACCGCAGCAAAGTCATTTGCTAGATTCGCTGGATATCTCGTTGAGTGTAGCAAGCATATCAAGCCCACCGCCAGGTGCGGGCGCTGTAGGTGGTTCTGATCTTCGGGGTACTCCAGCTAGAGCTGCTAGTCAGCTTTTTGATCCTTGGTCGGGTACATCATCACCACAAATCGATCCTTGGCAGCCAAATGTTTCTAAAACATCTGAGGGTGCCGTTGGTGGTGCAGAAGGATGGTTGACGCAGCGCACTCAATCACCATCTGTGGCTTCTGGTTCCTCAGATGAAGGTTGGCTTCAGAGCAACATCCTATCCAATGGCACTATGAATGGCAACTCTTCATCTTCGTTATTTGATCCTTGGTTATCAAAGACTTCTGTTGCCGGTGCAACAGTTGTGCCGCCACAACCTATATCTTTAGCTCAAAACACAAATGGCCCTGCTGATCCCTGGTTACCGGGTGAAAATGGAAAATCTCTAGAAAAGTCCTTAGGGCTTGATGATCCTTTTGCACTAAAAGCAGTCCCAGCACCAACTAACAATGGCGATCCATGGAAACGAACAGGAAATGAGGTACCAAAGGTTTCACCGGACTTAGATGATTTTGATATAATCACAAACCGTAATAAGACTGGAGGCTTAGAGATTAATAATACAAGTGGCTCTATCAATAACAACGCATTACTTTTGGAGGAAATGGACCCACTATCATCGAAAAACACCTCAATCGTTCTTAGGAGAAAACTCGTCGCTAGTTAATTTGGATTGCCCGTTCCACCAAGCAATACAATAGGTTCTGCCGCATTCAATCCATTTAGTGATACAATTCCGCCTGTTCCGTCCATTAATCAACTAAAACAGCAACAGCCTTTCGCAATTAGCTTAAATCAAGATCCTTGGGCACCAGTAAACACCGCAGCGCCACAGCCAACATTGGAGGCTTGGACACTTAAGTAATGGAACATGTATGGATGAACGGATGAACAGAACCCAAGGAAACTGCAACTATCACCTTACGCAGTTCATCTCTGGTCATGGCGGATACCGAAAGTATCTATACAGATTTGGCCATGACGACTGCCCCTTTTGTCCCGAGTGTCCAGCACGCAATTTTCCTTTGCGGACGCTTCGCGGAATGGAGGGCAAATCTACCAGACTCCCCAGAGGTAATTAAGGGAATGGTGGATTCGGAAGAATACTGACTAAATATCTGCGGATTTGTAAAAACTGTGCAGACCGAGCTGCGGTCAGAACCAGCCGAACAAATAGAAACACCGGAGTAGGATGAATTGCTTGCCAGCCCCGCGAAGTAATACCTAGTGGCAGTTCCGCGGGGAGAGTGGTAGAAGTGCGCAGGGTGTTGTTTAGGACGTACGCTCGTGGAAAAAGGACAATAATATCCCGTGAATCGTTAAAACACAAATGGATCCCCTAAGACGTCCACGGGCTAAGAGTGTGGAAATTAAGCACGTTTTAGAGTCCAAATGCTTCACATCCAAAAATTCGAACCTGTCCTCGAGCAATATAAAGCAGATATTGCCACGGTCCAGAAGGTATGATGGATAGGGTCAAATGTAAATAAAGACGAATAATTGAAACATCCGATAAAGATATCCTGTGGCGTGGCAAATGACACAATTGTGATGTCTTTAAGCTGCCTGAAGATTTAGATGAAGTCCAGAAAGCTTAGCTACTTCGTACTCATAACAATCGATGTAATGAACCTACATGGCGCTGACCATTTCACTATCGTCCCATACAACCATTCTTAAACGAGTCCAATCGTATCGCTCGTCTTATTCAAAGGCCTCACATCAGCCCAGACTATCAATTTCCGTCCCAAAAAAAATGTGTAACCTATTTACCTCAAAAATATCCCCTCCAATTACTTTAATCAACCCCATTCATGCCATTAACCAATTACCTACACTTGTTGCTTGGCCGGGCTTTTTTTAAAAAGACAGCAAAAAAAAAATCCTCAATTAGAAATAGAGAGCAGTCAAACCTTAATGATTCTGCTCCACTTTGTGAGTCCTTGAGGCCACTCAACATTCGTTTATTTCCTGTCCTCCATTTTAAGCAATCATCATCATCAACAGAAAAACTGAAAAACTGAAAAACTGAAAAGTAAAACCGCTCCAAACAACTTGCGTCTTCCTCTTACAGGACTCGCCCGAGAACAACAAAATATATCCCCCACAAACCACCAGTTCCGTCACATCCGTCACTTCCTCCCAGGAGGACTTTTTTCTTTTCTTTTCTTTTCTTTTTTTTCTCTCTCTCTCTCTTTCTCTCTCTTTTTGTTGTCCTGGCACTTGGTTATACGAGCATGATGATTTGGACTGCGTACATAACAAGGGAATTCCGTTTCCTTTGCAGGAATTATGCAAAAAATGTCGGTTTGTCAGGCAGATGACATCATTGCCATACGACTCCTCCTGGTGTGGGTACTCGTATATTCGTATCGAATCAAATTTCACATGCCAATCGATTTCCATTGGCAATTCTGTTCGAAGACGACTGACACAGTTCCAAGGATTATGTGTAGGAAGGATGGTTGAGAAAGAAATTTAGGAAAACCTCCAAGAGGTTGTTTTGTTTTTGTTGTGGAAGGACTAGTTGAAAGCCTGTGGTTTCCATTCTTTGTAACTCACGTGTGATAGAAAGGTGTCCAAGCAATCTTTGCATAGAAATTGGTAGCAATTGGAAACGTGAGGTTTTAACGTGACACCCTGTTATGAACGTCAATTCATCCAACGATGCAAATCAAACTCACCCGCGGGTTGTGTAATCGAAACATGGATTGGGGTTGTATCTTAAAATTACGAATGGTGGACATGTGCAATCGTAATTGAATGTGAATTCAGGCTTTGACTTCAGAAAGGGATTGACATTGATACAACTATAGGGCCGCTGTCGGTGGTCAGAACACTTTGTGGGTAAACGAAGAGCTTCTGAACGAAAGGTCGGCACCAGTGCAGAGAAACTTCTATAGTGGATCTAACATTATTGGACAAAGGCAAACTGGTCTAAAGAGAATAAGGGTGGAAAGATGCAACTCAAGCCTCCAAAGTCTCCCTCTATAAAGTAAACAATTCTAGAGACCCTAGAGAAAACCCTGTCGCTACAAGGCTCAGGTTGTAGGACTTTCATCAAAGCTTCACACCACCATCTTATGTCGCTATCTCTGACAGGCTCTGACAAAGGCCGCAAATAGTCAAAACGCTGCTTCAGGGCTTAATAAATGCTCTTCTGATCGCTGCAAGATCAACTGCGATCCTATTCTTGACCATCTCGTAGTCACAAAGTTTTAAAGCTTGATGAAGGGAGTCTGCTCACTTGTGCTTCATATAGATAATCCATCGAGCAGTAAAGCTGTCGTCCCAATTACAATTGAAGTCTTTTCTGATAGCTAAAAGACCCCTTTTTAGAGACGCCCTGGATCTGGTTTGGTCTGCCACCTACGGTTATGCTCAATTCTCAATGGAGGCCCTAATAAAGGACGCAGACAGTCCCAAAATGTATTCAGGTCATAAGATGTCCAGCTCTGAACCTTGCCTATCGAGTTCTAAAGCGGTTTCATTTCCCATGATCCCAAGTGAATTCGGTCTTCAAAATGCTATCAAAGAACAGGCCAGCAGAGCATCCTAGATCCATTCTGGAACAACCGGCGAAGATTCCCTTTCATCTGACACTGGCGTGTCCATAAGATCGGAATTAAATGAAAGTCAACGCGCAACGAAACTCCAGTACAAGTTGAACTAACAAAAGCGATTTCTTTTAAGCAGAAGATGGCCTTAAGGGTGGAGCCCACGATATATTGCACCTAGGCACCAAGAACAGGGAGGTTTATCCGTGCATCTTGAGCAGAGTAGAGCAGAGCAGGCAGGAAAAACTTCTGAGCAGTCGAGACCAACCGTACTTAGGAGTCTGGTGAAAGTAGCAATGACGTCTTGCCGCATGATCTTTTACACTGCTGAGAAGTGGACAGCAGCTTAGAGGTTTTCGACGCGACATGTTTAGTCCAAAGAAGTTTGATGGAATCAGCGTGCATTTTGGTCGAACAAACCATGTCGAGACAAAAACTAGACCTGCGACTGCAGCAAGATTTCGGCTATACGCGGATGTTTCATGTTTCTCTCAATACGCGACAATAGATGTTCTTCTCGTTTTATAAGCCGCTAGATGGGCTTCCTCCTTCTCGTGAAGACAGCAACCTCAGCTTTGAAGGGCTGGGTGAACGTCCATTTCTAATGCAACGAACGTCAATTACATTTAAGAACCAGACCGTCGACAGTACAACTACACCATCTGCATATGCCTCAGTCTAGGCATTAGAACCATCAAGAGCGTTAAATAGAAGATTAGCCAAGCGCTCCGAATTGCTGGTGACCCCTGTTCACCTTTACCTTCACATATTGACCGCAGGCAGTAGCCAGCTTCAAAGTTATGCTCATTGGGATTGCTTTAATCCGTAAAACAAGTGATTCGACTGCGATTTGTGTACTCAATGCATACTCCTTCTGGTTGAGTGCACATTCGGTTCTGCCCATCTGGTTTTGAGGAATAGTCTAGCAGGATGTTCTACGCACATGTAGCTCCCTCTATCCTTTTTGGCGAAAAGAAAGATCCATCTGACGCTATAACTGAATGAGTAGTTGCCTTTGCCGATTTTTGGTACAAAAGTTATTCTATACGCTAGCCATACGGTTCGGGATGTAGGCTAGCATTCCGAGGAGCTGATCTATCCTTCTTGCTATTTGGCGTTTTGAAGTCATCCAACAACTTCCTGGTACGGCGGGTTGTTTCACTTTCAACGAAACATTCGAAACAAGAGAAAACCTCTATCGTGCGAGTAGAGTGAACCAGAACGTGAATGTTTTCTCGGCAACCATCTTTGAAAAATATTAGAGAAGTGAACAGTTGGAATTTTTTCACAGAAATTTTGGAAAAATGTCACTCTTATCTGCACGTTTGGCCTCCTCCGTGGCCCCTAATTTGCCCAAGGCTACTACAAAGCGGCCTACCCAGCTACTTCTCTAGCTGTCCGTAAGCTGCATGTCTCATCACAGGTACGCAGCGCTGAGATCTCTTCCATTTTGGAAGAAAGGATCTTGGGTGTTACTCCAAAGGCTAATTTGGAAGAAACTGATCATGTATTGAGCATTGAACAACATCCAAGTCGACGAGATGGTGGAATTTTCTTCGGGTTTGAAGGATATGGCTTTGAATTTGGAACCCGATAACGTTGGTGTTGTCGTCTTCGGTAACGACATACTGATCAAACAGGGTGATATTGTCCAGCGTACCGGTGCTATTGTCGATGTTCCAGTTGGTGATGAACTTTTGGGTCGTGTTGTTGATGCTTTGGGTAACATAAAGGACCAATCAACACCAAGGATCGCTTCCGTGTGGGCATCAAGGCTCCCGGTATCATTCCACGTGTGTCTGTGCACGTACCTATGCAGACTGGTATCAAAGCTGTCGATTCATTGGTACCCATTGGTCGTGGTCAGCGTGAATTGATCATCGGTGATAGGCAGACAGGTAAAACAGCCATTGACACCATCATCAACCAGAAGCTCTTCAACGATGGTCAGGCTGAGAGCAAGAAATTGTTGCCATTGGTCAGAAGCGTTCCACTGTCGCTCAGATTGTGAAGCATTTAATAGACACCGCAGCCATGGACTGTTCTGTCATTGTATTAGCTACTACCTCTGATGCTGTTGGTCTCATACCCTGGCTGTGCCATGGGCGAGTATTTCTGTGACAAGGACAAACACGCCTTAATCATCTATGACGATTCGTCTCTATTGTTGCGCTGTCTACCAGGTCGTGAAGCCAACCCTGGTGATGTATTCTACTTGCATTCACGTTCGTTGGAACGTGCCGCCAAGATGTCGCCTGCTATAAGCGGTGCCTCATTGACTGCTTTGCCTTTTATTGAAACCCAAGCCGGTGATGTGTCTGCCTAAATTCTAACCACAACCAATGTCATTCCTATCGCTGACGGTCAGATCTTCTTGGAAACCGAAGTTTTCTACAAGGGTATCCTAACAGCCATTAACGTCGGTTTATCTGTATCACGTGTCGGTTCAGCTGCTCAGACCAAGGCTATGAAACAGGTCGCCAGTTGGAATTGGCTCAATACCGTGAAGTAGCTGCGTTCGCTCAATTCGTTTGGATGCTGTCAACTCAATCATGGTGTTCGTCTGACTCAATCGTGGTGTTCGTCTAACTGAATTGTTGAATCAAGGACAATATGTGCCAATGTCTACTGAAGATCAAATAGCTGTCATCTACTGCGGTGTTCGTGGTCATTTGGACAAGATGGACCCAGCTAAGACCACAAAATTCAAAAAGGAATTCTTACAACACATCAAGACCACCGAACAAGGTCATCTTAACCAAATCGCTTCGGAAGGCAAGATCTCCGACACTGTAGATGCCAAACTCAAGGACGTTGTCACTAAATTCTTGTCAACGTTGCTAGCCTGTAGTCTTACCACACGGAGTGTGAATTTCGAGTCGAGAGACAGAGAGTTCCTGCTTAGTGTTGGCGTCATCAGGTTTTCCGGCTGACTTTCCTTTTGATTGGCTTCAATGAGCTTTTTGATGTTTTCGGTAAAGTCCTTTGAAATCCAAATAAACCTTCTAACCTGGACCTGCGTGACAATTTATCGGGAAACTGCTGTATAACTTGGATTAAGACTGCAGCATAACAATCAAGTTCGTAGCGAAATGCTTGCCTTACATCCTAGTGGTGGTCCCCGCTAAATGCACGAGTAAACCGTTACTCACGTAGGCTAAAATGGGCATACTCGGCCAGTAGCATAATACTGGCCTACGCCGTCATAGAGCGTCAGGAGCTGACGAACCAATTAATGGCCCTCGGATAGAAAGGGATTAATTGTTGACGACCCTTGTAATCGTTTAAAGGACAATGACCTTCGGATTTGCACGTGGAATTTTCCTACCCTTAACACCACACGTGCAACCGAGCAATTAGCAGAGGCCCTTGACTGCTATCCCATGGACATCACCGGCTTCCAGAAATTGCAATGGGATGGGCCGGACATAAGGAGGATGAAAAACTGTGATATATAGGGGACCAGAAACTATTCGCAATATACGGCAGACTTAGGCGAGAAGACATCTTGACCTTCCGACACGTGATCGAGCGTTTTATGACAATCTGCATGAAGGCTAAATTAGCTAACATAAGCGTAATATGCGCCCCATGCTCCTACGGAAGATAAGGACGCCGCCACCAAATATGAAAGGAGGACATCACTGGTAGCACAGTTGGTAAGCAAGGTTTACACAACACCACCTCTGGCAGCGGGCTTGGATTATTACCTTTGAGACGGGACAAAATGTCACCATAACCAGCCCACGGTTTTTTCATCTCAATATACACAAGAGCCTCCAGTATTCTGGACGTCCGAAATTTCCAGGCAGCCAAGATTGACTCGGATCTCGGATTGCAAGAGACAGACAGAATCCTTGCCGAACGCATATTCCGTCAGCATCGGTACTCCATTGATATCGCCAGTAGCACTCCCCTCCTTCAAATCTTCAAATGTTCAACCGTAACATCCGTCTCGCTATGAATGCTCATCAGTATACCCTCAAGCCGACTTTCGAACGTACTATAAAATATCGTGATTCGTTCCTAAACCGTACAACTCGCTTATGGAACGCCCTGCCGAGCTCTCTATTTCCTGGTCGTTATAACTTGCAAACATTTAAGAACAATGTACACCGGTACCTCTCAAGTACAGATCAAGTACCGATGACTTGTGGCAACGTTACCAATGTGACATCAGAGACGCTGTAACCGATGTGCTGGGTTTCACCAGACCATCACCAAGTAGCCCCTGGTTTAATGAAGAATGTCGGCAAGCAGATACATCTAAATAACTAGACTACAAAGCGGCATTGGAACGAAGAACGAGAGCTGCTTGTGAGATCTACGAGCAGAAGAGACGAGAAGAACATCGGCTTCTCCAGAAGAAGAAAAACGAAGCGCGCAATCGAACATATTTAGAGTTCGTGCTCCAGGAATAACGTTCGGAAGTTTTACCAGCAACTAAAGAGAACGTGCCAAGGCCAGAAGACCCATACAGAAACCTGCAGAGATGAAGTAGGAAACCTTGAGCTAGAGTCGCACTCAGTGCTGAGAATATGGAAACACTTTTTAGGCAGACTGCACAACGGCGAAAATCCCGCCGTCAGGCAGAGCAGGCTATTCAACTTATACGATGATAACCAAAACTTCCGCACACCTAACCAGAATGAAGTAAGAATAGCAATACCTAAACTGAAACCCAACAAAGCAGCTGGACCCGACGGCTTACCGGCCGAGGTATTCAAAGCTGACTTTGTGGAGAGCAAGCACCAATTCATTTCACAGATCTGGTCAGAAGAGTGTATTCCAGGTAAATGGAATCTCATCACCGTATTCCTGATCCACAAGAAAGGAGACCTCCCCAACTGCGCCAACTATAGAGGTATAAGCTTCCCAACATCGGCTACATGATCTTTGTATTGGCTGGTTGGCCCCTATCAGTGCGGCCAGACCAGGAAAGTTAACAATCAACCAAATCTTCATGCTCCGGCAGATCCTGGAAGGAACTTAAGAAGTCCAAATCGATACCCATCAACTTGACAGCATTTATAGAAACGAGTTATATAGAGCCATGTCAAGCTTTGGCATCCCTGCCAAATTGATCCGTCTATGCAGAATGACGAGGACACTCGCTGCTCAATTAAAATTGGAAACGACTTAACCGACCCTTTTGATGTCAAAATAGATCTTGGACAAGGTGACTCACAAGTGTACACTGGAGGCACGATCTTTCAAAAGTCTGTGCAACTAGTAGCGCCCGCCGATTATATCGACATAATTGCGAGAACTCAGAGGGTTGTCACTGGGGCGTCCGTTTGTTTGGAAATGCAAGCTGCCAAAATGGTGAATCAGGCAACATCAAGCATATGCTGGCAATAAGAAGGAACACACAATATCGACGAGTTGGACAGAACGTCACACTCGACAACTATAACTTGGAGGTAGTAAGCGACTTTGACTACCTTGGATCTGCTATGAATTCCGCGAACAGCACCTAAGCTGAAATAAAACGAAGAATCACTCGCTGTTTCTTTGGGCCAAGAACGCAATTGAGCAACAACAACTAAGGAGATTCTATATAAGACCTTGATCATCCCAGTCCTACTTTATGGCGCTGAAGAATGGACTATGTCGAAAGCGGATAAAGAGATCCTCAGTCATTCCAAGAGAAAAATCCACCGAAACACATTCGGTCCCATTTGCATTGACGGACTTTGGAAGAGAAGATTCAACTTAGCCTGAAAACCACGCATCAGTCGCCTGAGATGGCTAGGACAAATAGAGCAACTGGACACCAATGCTCCTGTCCGCAGAGTCTTCAATTCAAATCCGGAGGGATAACGCTATAGAGGGATACCTCACCATCGGCAACGCGCATAAGTAGAAGGAGACCCCAACCGACTTGGAGTGCGCAACTGGAGGGAGTTAGATAAAAACCGGGCTAACTGGAGAGGCTTGTTAGTTGAGGCCGCCTAAGTAAGATTGCTGGAAGTGGATTTGGTGATTCAGTTTTCGTGGGTAGTGGTTTCGAAACAGCACTGAAGCGCCAAATGAGTCACCATTCACCATTCGTTCCTGTATCCCCTTGCGGGTCCTAGGGCCTATACTATGCCTACGCTCCATCGAGTGCGGTTTCTGGAAATGTGTCTTAGCTCTCCCCAACTTTTTTTCAGTTGCCGTGCTTCCATCTCAACTGGACTCCTAGGATCGCCGCTCATCCTGCCGTCCTGCCTAAGCGGGTTCCATTGCATCGTTTGGTTAGCTATGGACCTGTCACCCTTTCGGAGAGTGTGAACAATCCACTGCCACTTTCGTCGTTGTATGGTTGTGTCTATAGGTGCATGGCCCGTTCTCTGTTCGTTAGAGATACGGCTTGGCCAGAATATCCTTAAGATGTAACGTAGGCACCTATTGACAAACTCTTGCAGCTTCCTCATGATAGTGGTGGTCACCCTACAGGTACCAGGTCCATATAGTAGCACGGAGTCAACGTTGGAACGGAACCGTCGTAGCTTGGTGTTTAAGCTGATGACATTACTTCGCCAAACTGTGGATAGCATCCCAAACGCAGATTTTGCTTTGTCTATGCGGTTGGCTATATCCAGTTCGGTTCCGCCATTGGTTGAGACAATACTCCCAAGGTATTGGAAACTCTCTACTCTCTCAACCGTCTGTCCAGCAATATGAGTTAATGAGTTTGGTCTTAGGCTGATCATTTTTGTTTTTGCCGAGTTAATTTTCTGCCCAACGACGTCTGCTTCCCTCTCCACATTTGTTGTCATTTGGTGAAGGTCCATTATTCTGTGAGACGGAAGGCATACATCGTCAGCGTAGTCGAGGTGTAAGAGTTCATCGAATTCCTCCATTTCCTGTTAACAAGGCCCCATCCAGCACATCGCTAATTACCAATAGAAACAGTATTGGTGAAAGTATGTAGCCTTGCCTAACCCCGCTTTGGACTTCGAATTCCTCAGACAGTCTTCCTCTGTGTACGACGTGACATGTGGACCCATCATATGTAGCCTTGATAATTGCTATCAATTTATCAGGAATGCCTCTCCTGCGCAAGGCACGCCAGATAAATTCCTGATTGACACTATCAAACGTCTTTTCAAAATCGATGAACAGCAGGTGAAGTGGTGACCAGTACTCAACACACTGCTCGATGATGATCCGCAAGGTGTTGATGTGGTCGACTCAAGAGGATCCAGAGAGGAAACCTGCTTATTCGGCGTCGAGTGTGTCTTCGAGGTGATCTTTGATCTTCAGGATGTCTTGGCGAAAGCAGGCAGCACGCAGATACCTCTCCAGTTTTCGCACTGCATTAGATTGCCTTTTTTAGGGAGTTTGACGATCATTCCCTTCTTCCACTCGTCCGGAAAACTCTCGGCTTTCCATGTTCTCCCGATAAGTGGCAACAGTAGCTCAGCTGATGCCGTTGGCGCAGCTAGAAACAGGTCCGCAGGTATGCCGTCAAGTCCTACCGCCTTATTGGTTTTCAGTGCTTTGATCGCGGCTATAATCTCTTCCTTACTACGGGTTGTGGTGCGAATTCGGGAATTTCTTTCTACGGACACTTCAGTCTGACTTGGGTGCATATTGCTGGCGAATACTCGGTTTAGAACCGAAGCAAAATGCTCCTTCCATCTCTTCAGTTGAACCTCATCCGATATTAGCAACGAACCGTCTAAGCCTTTCACTGGGTGTTGGGTACAGCTTCGGCCACTTATAAGCTCTTTCGTGATTCTGTAAACGGTTCTGCTGTCGCACCTCGCTGCTGCTTCTTCTGCTTGCGTGGCCAACACATTGATATAATTGCGGTTGTCACTACTCACGCTATGCTGCACTTCTCTCATCTTCATGCGATATAGGAACTCTAGCTCAATCCTCCCCGCTGCTGGAGCTGCTGCAATTCGAGATCTTAGTTGTTTTCGTTCGTTGACCCTTCTCCAGGTATCCTCGGAAAGCCACGCCCTATGGCTTCCCAATCGATCGACCGGCAATCCGTTCAGCACCTGATGTTAAAACAGTTTTCACAGCACACTAATGGTCTTGGATGAGCTGCTGGTTGCTTCCACTCCTCCTGAGAGAAGGTTCCTTATTTCTTGCCGCACTGTGGGAACTCTCAGTCGGTCTACGTTGAACCTAGGTATTCTTGTGTCGTTAGATCTTCGAACGGCAGCAGTGCGTAATTGGAGAGTAGCTATCATAAGATGGTGATCTCGTTCCAACCCCATGTCCGCTTCTCGTCTGTTTCGGACGTCTAGAAGACTACTTCCAAAACGGCGACTGATGGCAAAATGGTCGATTTAGTTGGAGGTTGCTTGCCTGTCAGTTGACACCAAACCGATTTTATGGCAGGCCTTGTGCTCACATATGGTGCCACCTATGACAAGACGATTTGCGTTGCGAAAGTCAAGATTAGTCAATCTTTCGGCGTTGTCATTACGGTTGCCGAATCCGTGCCGTCCCATAACATCTTTGAGCCCTTCGTTGTCGCTGCCTACCTTGGCATTAAGGTCCCCCATCACAATAACAATGTCGCCGTTGGGTGTTGCATTATAAACAGCTCCGAACTGCTTGTAGAAGGTCTCCTTTTGTTCCTCAGACGAACCATCTGTGGGGGCGAAACACTGTATAATGGTGAGGCGACGTACTCTCGTCCGGAATCTGGCCGTTAAAATCCTATCACCGTGCGGCTGCCAGGAAATTAGGCCTCTGCGTACTGTAGGTGTTAACAGCAGATCAACTCCATATCCACGGGGGCTTCCGGTTGGTCTTCCGGGGTAGAGTAATACAGTGTTACGCGTTGGGGATTGGTACTCACCCGCAACTAACCATCTTATCTCGCTTACTCACAATATGTCCAGCTTATATCGCATAAACTCATGCTCTAATTGAAGGAATCTGGCGTTCTGAGGTCCTTCACATTCCAGAAACGAAATTTAGTCCGGGTACGATAGCCAAAGGTCGTCAACGTGTTACCAATCATTATCCGAGGCATTGAGTCGGTTTCCGTAGCGGGCTGGTTTCGGTAACGCCGATTGCTGGCCCAGGCTACCTAGTCTAGGCATAAGACCCTAGACAATCTCGCACTTGCAATTTTGGTCCACCTGTATAAGGATTTATACACGTAGTTGCCCGGGGATCACCACTACATTACGAACTTGATTGTTGCGCTACTGGTCCAATCCATGTTTTGAACAGTCAGCAGTTTCCCGATCAATCTCCATGCAGGCCAATTGAGTGTTCTCCCGGAAACTAGCCACTTTATGTTAATGGCCGGCGTACATAGGTCCTCCAAATTAAGATTAGTAAATGAGTGAACTCTAGCTTCACGACGTCTTCAAGATGGTAGTAGCAACTGTGGTAGGTAACTCATAAAAGTCATCAAACAAGTATAGCGTAAGCGTTCAGCACCACCCATGAAGCAAGAAGACCAATCCAATCATTTGCGTTTCAGTCGCAACTCCTGCGACAAATAAATGTACAAACGAGTACGTATCTACCAAGCAAATCGATCAATGAAACGGAGATGAAAACGCGGACTGAGACGATGCAAAAATATGCAAATGACCAACGCTGGTGTTTCGTTAAACTCATTGCAAAAGTCCTACCCTCCTTCGGCAAAAACGGAGAAGAATGCGGAACAAGATGGTTTTTTTTTTTGTTTCAACACTACGAGTATCTAGCTTCTGTTTGGCACTTTCTCTGTACAAAAAAAAAAAAAAACATCGCCAACATGGTGTGGGATGCATCTGCAACCACACATCTGATTAGAAAATGCAGGAAGCACTCAAGATCGGATGCAAAGAGAATTGAGTTTCCCATAAAATCGATGCCAATAAAGTGGTACCACCATCGCTGGGATGGTATCCCTCTATTGTGAACGTCTAAATCAACTTTGACGTCTTTGAATCAAAGAACCGCTTTGCCTAGATAAACTTAAGAGAGAGAGTTTAGTTACATAATTAAAGGACAGCACTTACCACTGGAACAATTGGATAGCCACGCTGTATCTAGAGACTTGAGATAGGTGCAGGAGTTCTTCCACCTGACAGGCACTATTTTTTTTTTTTTTTGTATTTTTTCTTTGAAATTTCACTATAATCACTTATTTGGTATTTCTTGGAAGCGAGCTTCCTTTTCTCTTTGAAATATTTCACTATTTCCTTTTTATTTCAATCTAGGGACACACTTTGAACGGAAGAGGAAACCCGGAAATTCAAATCCCGAAACACGCTGCCGATATTATTTGGCCGATTCCAACGAAGAGGAAAACCCCCAAAATAAATTTAAAAAAAAAAAAAAAAAAAAACAAGAACTCAGCGAATGACAACGGTAAGTCGACGAAGCAACAACCGAGAGGAAATGAATAAATAAAAAAATTTCAGCACATCCGCGGTGGATTTTTTCATTATTTTCTTCCGTTTCCAACGAATTTTTTTTATTTTTTTTTATTTTTAAACTTATTTTTAAGATTCACACGGGTTAGCACTTTTGAATAACTGCTCACGGATATGTAGATGCACGGTTGGGCGATTAAATCCTATATCCTCGTTCTTGAATCTGAAAGCACACAAAAGACAGGAAATGCAATATCAAAACAGGATTAGAGTACGAGTGCTCGTAAGGTGAAAATCTAAATCAAAATATTGGAAAAGAGCTTTTTCCTCTGCAGAGCAAGGAAGGCAAAATTCACGCGCACTTTTCACTAAGAGGCAACACAAGAAAAAAATTCACAAAAAAAAAAAAACTACAGATACTCGATGAAATGCATTTTCAGGTGAGTCCCTATTTGAAGTAGAAATTTCGAACAGTACCCGCAAAACAGTGATTACGACAACCGTCACCAAGCCGATGGCATTTATGTGCGAAGTGTATGTTACCCTCGGAAATCGTTAAAGCTTAACCCTTGAAAGTATGCAGTCAATTGAAAGAGCTTTTTTTTAAGTTTCACACCCCTCCTCCACGTGCATTTAGATTAGTTGGATTTTATTGAGATTATACAGTCGGTGTTGGCGGCTTACGCACACTTTTGTTTGGAAATTTGAGAGGCATTTTGTCGCATATGAGTTCCTTAGTCCTGGCTAACAGAAAAGCATAAAAAAAAATGGTTGCAGAGGAGGGATTTTTCCACTTCTGCGGCTTCTTGTTGTAAACGGCATCCTTACAGGTTTCGAACGCCGATGACATAGTTATTCTGGTAGGAGGAAACTTCCAGCAGCAAACCAATCGAGTCGGCCTTGAACACACTCGCAAAACAGACAACACAAAACGGCCAGGGATAAATCCATCAGAAACCGAAACAGTGTTGTTCACAAGAATAAGAAAGCTAGAAAAGTTTAATCTTCCCAGAATCAACGGTATTGGGATACAACTTTCATCCGAAACTAAATATCTAGGGATCATACTAAACAGTGAGCTTAGTTGGAAGCGTAACATCGAAGAAAGAACCAAAAAAGCCAAAAAACATTTGGTAAACGTTGAGGACCTAGACCATGTATAATACACTGGATGTACCTACACATGGCCATAGTTAGGCCCATTCTTAGCTATGGTGCGCTGGTATGGTAGATAGCCGCAAACGCATTTAGACGAATTCCTCAAATGCACGGCTTCCAAAATCGCGATCAGACTAAAAGAAACAGACCTATGGACGCATCGCAATTTAGGACCCAATACAGGAGTACGAATTATCAAAACCAACGAAGTATAGTGACTACATCGTCCCAAGGGTGGACTTCCTAGTAGGTACGACTGATTAGCTAACACCGCCATCATTAGTGGAAAACTCTACCTCTACACGGACGGCTGGAAAAAGGGAGAAAAGTACTGGACCTGGAGGTTACTGTGAAATGCTACAGATCCAGGACTCCATCAAGATTCCGGCTGAATACAATATTTTTCAGGCAGAAATATGGAACTTGATCCCGCAGAGATCTCTGAACCGCCAAATCAATAGAGGTACACAATTGTCGTCAATGTCTAAGTAGAGTCTTCGAATCTCACCGAATGGATATCTGTTGGGTACCAGGGCACACAAAAGTGAGAGGGAATGAGAAAGTGGATGAGCTGAGGAGAAATGCCTTACGCACCACAAGGAGGTCTCTTGGCGTTGACCATCCCCGTGTGTCCGGCTCTCTCCGCATGCTTTCGGATCATACGGACTAAAACTCCTCCCAACCCTGTGGCTTCTGACACAACCCCCTGGGACCGCTCTTCGCATTACTTCAAGGGGCTGTGATCCTACACCCTTTCGGGCTTACGTGCTTTCCCGGTATTGTTCTTCTTCTCTTTTCTTGAGAATATCTTCCACAGTTCAGGTCACTCCACTATGTTTTCTGGGTTGAAGGCACCAATGCTGTTTTCCAGTGCTGTGCGTTGGGCTTCCCATCTTCTGCAGGCAAAAAATGTGTAATGTACGTCGTCTGCTGGAGAGTCGCCGTACTGGCAGGCTTAGCTATCCGTTTTGCCGATCCTATGTAAAAAGGCTTTGAAATTTCCGTGTCCGGTGAGAAACTGGCTGACGAAGTAGTTGACCTCCCCGTGTTTCCGGTCTTTCTTATCAGCCTCGCTATCCACCTTCCTCTGCTTTCTGAGATCCAGCGCTCTTGCCACTTCCGTATCGTTTGCTGCTCTGCTTGTTCGATTGCCGCTTCCAATCCGATTTCCGCCTTGTTTTCGTGGACGTACTTCCTTTGTGCCGCTACGAGATCGATGGGAGTCACTCCTGCGACTACAAGGACGGCTGGTTCCGACACCGTTCAGTAAGAGCTAGCCACACATAGAACTCCACGTCTTTGTACTGCCGCCATCTGTTTCTGGTACTTTTCTTGTCGAAGCGCGTCTGCCCAGATCTCACTTCCATATAGGAGAATGGCATGCGTTGTCGACATTAATAGCCTGCGCTTACTTGGCGTTGGACCACCTATGTTCGCCATTAATCTACTGAGTGATGTTGTAACTCTAGAAGCTCTTTTCGCTGCGTACTTTATCTGTTGCCAGAAAGTTAGTTTTGTGTCAAGCCTCAATCCCAGATACCTCACCGCGTCCTTGCTCTTAATGATTTCAGAGCCAATTTGGAAGTCTATTTGCGTCGGGATTTTCTTCTTTGTCAGAAGGACTATCTCAGTTTTCTCTGTTGCCAAACTAAGACTGTGCTTATCCATCCAGAAGGTTGTTCTTCGCATGACTTGGTTCAATTTTCTTTGCGCGTTTTCAGTGTCTCTTGCCGTTATCACTGCCGCGATGTCGTCTGCGTACCCAACGAGAAAGGTGTCTTCGGGCATCTCCATCCGCAGAATATCATCATAGGAGATATTCCAGAGGTCTGGTCCCAGGATTGATCCCTGTGCTGCTCCAGATGTTACTTCCTTCCTTCGTAGGCCTTCTGTGGTCTCGTAGAACAGCTCCCGATCCGTGAGATAATCCTTCATCATATGTAATAGATAGGCTGGGATGTTGAATCTATTTTCCAGCGCATTTAGTATATCACTTCACCTGGCTGAGTTGAATGCATTTCTTACGTCCAGGGTTGCTAGTAAACGAACGGCAACTTCCTCGTTGGGCGGTTTGAACAGACTTCACCACTTCTCAATAGCTCCAACCGTGGAGCGTCCTTTTCTGAACCCGTACTGCCTTCCTGCCAAGTCTCCCGCTCTTTGTACTGCATCTGTGAGCCGTGATTTGAGTAGCTTTTCCATCAGTTTTCCCGCAGTGTGTCCAGCATACATCAGTACCAATCGTTGCTTTTTCCAGCTCTTTAGGAAGACTCCTTCTTCGAGGCAACTGTTGTTCATGTTGAGCAGCAGGTTAGGGCATGCTTGGGCAGTCACTTTTATTACTTCTACTGGAATACCATCTGGGCCGGGTGCTCTTCTGTTTTTCATTGTCTGCACGCTAATCCCAAATCTTCTTAGCTAAAAACCTGGAGTTTCCTGTCGTCGGGCTGGTGTATTGTCGGGAGGCCTGACCGGATGAGTTGGGAAAAGGGTGTTTACAATGCACTCCATCTTGTCTTCGTTTAGAATAGGCGGTGCCGATTGGGCTCTCAGTTTCCGCATTACGGCGTTGTAGCCTAGCCCCCAGTAGTCGCTGTTTATGTGGAGATCCTCCCACTTCCGTTTTTTGCTCGAATTGATGGCCCTCTTAAGCTCAGATCTTTTGGTTCTGAACTCCGCTAGAGCTTCATCTATGTTTTTAGCGTGTCTTCTCCTTCCCCTGGTGACTATGCGCCTAAGTTGTAGGCTTCTCCTGCGGAGCTCAGCTATTTCGTGTGTCCACCAGTACACTGGATTTCTCCTTCTGCTGTTGCAGCTTCTCCTGGACATTGAAGCATCACATGCGAGCCGTATCAGTTGCATCGTGGCTTCAGCTTTTACTTCCGCGGATCCTTGTACTTGGAGCATGACACTTTCTCCTTCTTCAATGACGTATTTGAAAAGCTCTTCGTCTAACCTGTTGATGTTCCATCTCGGTGCTGGTGAACGGTTGCAGATAGGAGTTCGCTGGTTTGCTTCTAAATCAAAAACAATGTATTGATGATCGCTGCCCGTACAATCCTCGATTACTCGCTAATTTTCTATTCTTGCGGATGTATAGATTCCGTAGCGAAGGTTACATCCGGTATGGTGCCTCTTTGCCCTGGCCTCCTGAAAGTCGGGGTGTTACCTACATTTGCTACGTTTAGACCTTGTCTCGCAGCCATCTCAAGTATTTGCCTTCCTCGAGAGTCTGTAGTTGGCATTCCCCACTCTAGAGCTCTGGCATTAAAGTTGCCGGCAACCAGGATCTCGCCTGTCGTTTCATTTAAGAAGTCCCCCAGGTCATCCAGTTTTTGGCGGAAATTTAAATATACCAATTCAAACTCTGAACCGCAAAATGGAACTTATAGCCAAAGAATGAATCAGCAAAGCATGGATCTCTAGGAGCGACTGCCTGTGTCATCCCACCCTCCCTTTGGCCAAACCTAGACAGCGAGAGAACACGTACCCTCCTCAGACTCAACAAAGAAGACATCCGCATTGCTACAGGTGTCTTAACTGGCCACTGCCTCATCGGCAGCATGGCCAGCAAGATAGGAACCTCTTCTCAAGATTATAGTAGAAGCTGTTGGAACAAAGAGGAAATAGAGACTGTTTCGACTGCCCTAATCTTCAACCTGGGAACATTACCTAAGGGAAACTGATAGATGTCATGAGATTTGTTAAAACGTTTGTCCGATTTTCAGCCAACAAAAGCTAGGTAGGACCCACCATAATAAAAATGTAAATCACTGCCAATATCAACAGGGACTCACAATAGACAACACGGCTCCATGTGTACCTGTCTCTTAGGGACTAGAGCATCACGTAACCTAACCCAAGCCTGACTATAAAATCAGAAGGTCCTAATAGAAACCGATAAAGTGGGGAAAGATCTAAACTATCTTTTGTATCTCTTGGCACTGCCTCTATCATTGGACATTGACATTGGAGTCAAAATTGGTCACGTGCATCTAGAGATTGGTCGTGGTGATAGTTAGGATCGCAGACCTCCAATTTGTTTGGGATCCCAAGCCTTACTTACTTACTTGGTTGGGCGCTATATCCCGTTGTGGAAGTAGGCCTTAGCTACGAGTAATAAGACTTTTCAGTTAGCGCTCTTTTAGGTCACCTGCCTCTAGTCGCATACTAAAAGATGGTCGAGGTCTTTTCGATTTTTACACTCGACTCGAGGACTGTTAGGGCAGGAGCGTTGACATACATTTGTTCAGCATCTCCCTTCCTGATTAGGGCCCATGTATAGTATTTCTGTAGCCTGAAGAATTCGCTGTTAGCATATCTCTTCCTAGCGTTCAAAATACCCAACGAAATCTGCATCACTCCTCGCCTATGTTCATGCTTTTGGCCTATAAAGCGGGATTATAATGATGAGGATAGGAGCTTATTACTTCATTGGCTTCTTAGGCCCAAGTAGCATCGATAACTGATGTGTGATGTATCAGAGCTTAAAGCTGAGCCGACCCTGGCAATGTCTTCAAACCCATAGTTGGCCTTCTTTCCGATTTACCGATGTTATGAGTCATTTTTGCTGACAGCATTTAGAATATAGAAGGGTTAGTATTGAAGGAAATAGAATTGCAAAGGGAAGTGCAATCCATAGAACCAGAGAGAAGTTGATGAATGAACAGAATGTCACCTACATCCCTGCATTTTTCGAGGGTAATCAGGCTTAGACGTTTGAGGTGGTTACGATAGGCAAGTTAGATAAAGGGGTCATCCCTGGGCAGTCCTCGAAGGGCAAATTGAAGGAAACAGCGTGGAATGTTTTCGATTCGGGATGTGTAAACTCGCTGAAAGGGGGACCACACTTGGCTGGCATACTCGAGGGGCCAGACCACGGTAATGTAAAGTGACCTTGCCGCATAAGGGTTTCAAAATTCTTTAGACCACCGTTTGATGAAACCAAGTGATGAGTTGGCTTTAAGGACTATCTCATCAATATGTGAACGGAAGCTTAACTTTCTGTCATATAATATTTCAAGGTCGCAAAAGGATTGAACCTGGGGTACAAGTTGACCATGCAGAAAATAAAGTCAAGGAGGATATTGATTAGACTTAAGTGACAAAGTCAATGAATTACTTTTAGAGACATTAAGCTTTTTTTTAGACACCAAGTGGAAAACCTATCGAGGTCTTCTTGAAATAAAATAGGGTCTTGAGGTGAAGAAGTAGTTTTGGAGAACGGGGGCAGTGTTTAATAATTCGCTCAAGATCGTTTATAGTTAAAATGAAAAAGGGAGGACCTATATGGCTGCCTTGTGGGACACCAGAAGTGGCTGAAAACGGGGCTGAAAACGGGGCTGAGAAGGCTGACCTAAAACGAAGGCTATAATAACGGTTATCCAGGTGAGAAGATATCCATTTTAATAACATGGGGTTAAAACCGAGGGAAGACAGAATCAATTGATGTGATATTTTATCGACGGCCTTAGCAAAATCCGTAGCAATAACATCGATTTCGTTGCGGTTTTCTAGGGCTGAAAGCGCAAAGGATATGAATTTAACTAAGTTTGTAGTAGTTGATCTACCTTTCAGAAATCCATGCTGACTGGGTGATATAAGCTACTTGCACTGACGGCTTAGAACTTCATATAAAAAACTTTCAAACATTTTAGGTATGTGAGAAAGCTTAGCAATGGGACATCAGTTAGTTACTTCATAATTTGATCACTTTTTGTGAACCGGGGGGTTTTGAAAGAGGTTTCCCAAACTTGGAGGGATTCCCCTTGTGTGGGGGACCAATGACATAGGGAGAAAAGATTCTTCAAAGAACTGTATGGCAATACGAGCGGACCAAATGGAGCGGACTTAACATCTTCTGTAGGAATTTTAACTGGTCGTTATGTTTCCTCGATAACAAAGTGGATGCAGCTGCTAATATGATCACGGACACTATTTTCTTCGGAATGAGATCCTTTATACCTCATCGGATTAAGAGTAAACTAAAAGAAAAGGCATGGTACCTCTCGAGCTGTAAAGAGGCTGTCTGGGTTAGAGAATTGTTTTTTCGGTCCTTCAAGATCAACCCGACTGGGGAAAACCGAAAAAAGTTTAAACGAGGTAGGAACGACTTAAGCGTGTAAAATTTCAAACGTTTTGAAAACATTTGGTAGTCGTCAAAATCATCAGAAATTCTGCTTCATCGCCCATCCCAACGCCCATTCATAATGACATTCTAGCGGTCAGCTCCTTGGACAAGTCCAATCTGTTTGCTGCGCACTTAGCCACCTTAATACTTTCAGCTTATGCTTTGTCCCTGCATACACTTGAGTACGTCGAATTTTCCCTCAATGGGACGAATCCACTTTCGAATCGTATAGTAGCAAAAGTATTTGAAGAAAAATTCGCTGGTCCAGATGGTATACGAGTATCTTCTCTTAAGCTTTCCATCATTCCTACTCTTTAGGTCTCTGGGCCCTCGCCCTCAAGGCTACGCCCATCAATGACGTATTCTAATAATAAACGGGGGTAGAGCGATATTGGTCTTATTGTAATAGTTTTCAGATTTTAACGCCACGATTTGACCAGTAACAAGCGTCCGGTCATAATGTCCAGTTGTGTGGCAAGACTAAAGATAGGGACTACCTTAAAACTCGACACGCTATGGGAGTTAGGGCCCCCCTGACTTCGGTCCGGTCTTGACTTGAAATTGGTAGGCATCCTAGTGGGAGCATCATGGTACTCGTAGCTGTGGTATAAACCTAAAGTCGCAGTAAGGGCTTTCCACTTGTGGTTGATCCGCTGTGGAGTAGCAAATAAATGCTGGGTGCCGTGATCCTAAAATCGTCAAAAGGTTTAAGGTCAGCCTCGACTTATACCATTCACCACGGAATGTTGGTGAGTTCTGGCCAGGCGTCTATATCCTACCACCCATGGATGTATGGACATCCCGAAAACCTAAGTTTTCTTGACAGGTGTTCACGTAAAACACATTCTTTAGGGCTCCTTCCAAGAAGATTGAAAACAGCATATGTCCTGCCAATCTCTAAAAAAGGTGAATCTTCTTCTCTATCCTCCCACAGACAAATTGCACTTACGTCCCTTATATGGAAGGTCATAGAAAGGCTGAGCTGAACTCATGAAATATCTCCAGACGGGAAAACGATTTTCTAAACAACAGGTCCACTGATGATTGGATGGCATGTCTTCACGAAAAGTGAAACCGTAACCTACACCAATCATGTGAAAGGAAGTTGTAGTTTATATTTCGAAGGCAATAAACAGGGTTTGGCATCAGGTTCCTTTGTTGAAAATGCGTGAATTTGGGATAGATAAACTTCCTCTTCAATGAATTAGAAATACAAGTTATCTTGAATGGTTTCAAGTCTGATATTCACAAATTAAAAGTTGGCGTGCCTCAAGGCTCCGTTTTGTCTCCGAAACTCTTTTCAATTTTCACTAGTGATCTCTTGTCGGCCAATTCTAATCCAGTATATTCCTCGGATAACGGAACACTTCGATTTTCATGTTCGTTCTCGCACTCAGGTCCCTGCTCTTCGGCTGTAGAACAGGATCTGTAGGGTAAGTTAAATTCAATATTGGCAGCATAACTTTCCCATCAAACGAGTGGAATTTTATATATACATATTTCTTTAAGTAGCGCGCGCCCAAGGGGTTTTTGTACCCTTAAAATGGTTGTACACAGCGCGGGCGAAGGAAATTTAGGGAGGAAGAAAAGACAGGTACCGATGTACATTGTTTTTAAATGTTTGGAAGTTATAACGACCAGGAAACACAGAGGTCGGCAGGGCATTCCATAAGCGAGTTGTACGGCTTAGGAAAGAATCACGATATTTTAGATTCGTCCGAAAATGGGCTTGAGGGTATACTGATGAGTATTCATAGCGAGACGGGTGTTACGGTTGAAAGTTTGAATGGGCGGAATGCTACTGGCAATTTCAATGGAGCACTGGTGGTGGAAATAGCGATAAAACAAAGTGAGACAGGAGACATTACGTCGGCGTTCGAGGGTGTCAATTGATTGACTGATATTAGTCTCAACTATGAGTTTATAGCACTGTTTTGAATTGTATCTAGCATGTGCAGAGCTGTTTTGGGCGTACCCGACCAGATGTGGGCACTGTACTCCAATTTCGGGCGGATAAACGCCTTATATATTGTGGCCAGATCAGAGGGGGTAAAATATTTCTTACATCGCTTGAGAAAACCTAGACATTTCGCAGCATTTCTCGCGACATCGAATATGTGGTCATTCTAACGTAAGTTGTCATGGGCCCACATATCGAGAATGGAAAGTTTTGTGGTTTCGACGATGCAAGTGCCATTCATGGACAACGGCTGGGTGTTTCGCTTTAATGACAGCAGACAGCATTGAGTTTTGGAAGCATTAAATTCCACTCGGTTGATAGTTCCCCAGTTGGTTATGCTGTTAATATCGGAATTTAATGAGCTTAGCATACTCTGCCGTTCCCGTTCTACAGCCGAAGAGCAGGCGCGTGAGTCCGGGAACAAATATGAGAAGCAGAGAGTGCTGTCATCAGCAAAGGAGTATATTGGATTAAAGGTAGCAGACTAGAGATCGTTGATGGAAATTAAAAAGAGTGTCGGAGACAGAACGGAGCCCTGGGGCACACCAGCATTTATCTTGTGAATATCAGACTTGAAACCATTTAAGACAACTCGAATTGAACGTTCCGAAAGGTAATTTCTAATCCATTGAAGAAGAGATCCCGTCGATCCCAAAAGCCCGCATTTTCGACAAAAGAGCCTGATGCCAAACTCTGTCAAATGCCTTAGAAATATCAAGTGCAACTATCTTGCTTTCGCCAGAATGATGTACGCTTTGGTTCCACTTTTCGGTGAGACATGCTATCAAATCACCAGTGGACCTGTTGCTACGAAAGCCATACTATCGGTCATTAAGAAGTTTACGTGTTTCGAGATATTTCATGAGCTGACGAATTATCAGCGCTTCCATGACCTTGGAAAGAAGGGACGTAAGTGCAATGGGTTTGTAGGAAGAGAGAGAGGAAGATTCGCCTTTCTTAGGGAAGGGCTGGATAAATGCTGTTTTCCATCTGCTCGGAAAGAGTCCTTAAAAGTAGGATTGATGAAAAATCTCACGCAGTGGTTTTGCCAGCGAGGAAGAGCACCTCTTCAGAAGAAGAGGAGATATGTCATCTGGACCTGCGGATTTATGTATGTTGAGATCTTTAAGTACTCTTGCTACTACACGAGTGCGAAAGCAGATCCGTCCCATTGAAGATTCGACGCGCTCAAGTGTAGGCGGAGACAAAACACAATCTGGAAGTGTCGAACCGGCCGCAAAGTGTGCAGCAAGCAGATTGGCCTTATCCAAAGAGCTGACAGCTGGAATATCATTGTAAATGAGCGTTGGGATGGAGGATGAGGCAGAATTTCTAATATTTTTGAGGAACAACCAAAAATTCCTAAAGAAGCTGTTAAGACCGCTCCAGTTGGCTTTCTCGTATTGCCATACGGTTCTTTTAGGAATCTTTTCTCTAACTGTCTGGTCGGTGTACGAGAAATTAGCTGATATGACACAGTGGTCCGACGAACCTAGAGGGGATAGCACATTAACCTTGTATTTGTCAGGGTGAGAAGTTAAAAACACGTCCAGGGTGTTGGCAATATGACTGTCAACGTCTGCTTTTCGTGTGGGCTCATTTACAAGCTGGGCTAAGTTATTTTCCGCATCGAGGATCTCAACACACCGTCCTTCGGGTGTTGTCTGTCCCGAATGTCAAAGCCACCCAGAATTGCGTATATTGAAATCGCCCGTAATAACGACTTCAGTATGAGGATACAGGGATACGGAGATGGAATTTTAACCACATGGAATCGAATTCCGGATTGGAACAGGGACTACATTGTGGTGGAGTTTGGTAAGCTACATAACCAGCTTCAGATCAGAGTGATCTGAGAGGTGTGGACGGGATCTACCTGTGCTTCGCTAAATGCCAAAACAGCTGGTCTGTATTTGCGGACATGGACGTACGCCAAAAAGTGGTTACTCTTAAGCTCCCGAATATTGGCTATATCTACTCTAAAAACTCGCGATTATAAAACGAAAGTCAAACATAAAAAACACAAACACCGACGACACTAAGCGCAGTTGTGAAGTAAAAATTCATAGTTGGTTTGCCGAATCAAACTGTTGTAGGTGTTATGTCCTTACAACAATAGAAAACAGTGCACCAACAATTGCAGTTTAATCGTTCACGAAATATGTCCCGCTTGACCAACAACAATATTAACTTCGATTCGTCATTTATGAGTTTCGGTGAAAAGTTAGGCAAACCCAAGCGTCGAAATTGGATTTGATATCCAAAACTGTTGTCAGCTTAGGAAGCCCGAATTATGTAGCTTCAGTCTGGAAAAAAAAAAATTGCAAAATTCTGCCAATTCTGTGTACGAAAGCAGTCCGACACGAGTGTGAATAGCATAACTAATAAACAATTGAAATTCTAAGCTCATAGCTCCTTCCTCATGGTCACAGCCGTGACAATTGCATTTGCACTGCAGTAGAAAACGCTAAAAATGCTTTGCCGAAGCTTTTTCATTCGCAACCCCCGATTTTTCTAAACCACCACTGCAAAACAAACCCCCCGACTGGTTGGTCTTTTGCTTTCATTTTGCAGACCAGACCGGCCGGTTATTTTTGTTTTTGTCTTATTCGTATTTCCTTCCCTTGTGAGTAGAAAAACTGCCCTTGACAACGGGGTGGGTAGAAAAACGGAGAGTCAGAGAAATAGAGAAACATCCTTTCGTCAACTGTGTTTTCGAGTGTTCAAACTCGACGAAAGCTTTTTCCTGTGTTTGGATTTGTTTTTTCCCTTTCTTTTTTTTTTTTCGGTTCGTTTCCAATGGCCGTTGACATCTGTCAAATGTGGGATAGCACGTGAGCGACAAGTGTTTTTTTTTGTTGCCTTCTTCTTTTCAAAATTAAAATCAACATTTCGCCTCATCGTTGTAGGAATTTCGCGCATTTTTTCCTCTTCACTATCGAAAAACTATTTGCAGAGTCGCATTGAACTAGAAATACTTTTTGAATGATGTACTCGTACAACTAAGCATCTGTACAAACAGCAAAAGTATCTCGCTAATAAATGGATGGATCAGATAGTGAGGGATGATGAATCACATGTTCTAGCCAAAAGAGGAATGTTTACATTTGCATGCCACAACTTAAAAGAAGAAAAATTGGTAACAGGGGGTGGTAAATGTTGGCGTGCGGCTCTTAATCCGAGTTAAAAGCTTTAGGGTTGGGAAAATCGTTGAAGAGACATGTTTATTGATTTGAAAAGTAAAAAAAGATAAAACAAAGTTCAAGCGATTATTGCTTCGCTGAAAATAAAAATAAAAATAAAAAAATGATTTATTGTTATCCGTGGCAATAATCGTGTATCTAACAGATCGTAGAGATTGAAGATTTCCGTTTAGAGCAATTCAGAGCAGACCTTGGAAATCTACGATGAGATTTTGAAAATAATTTTGATCACAATAAATTGGTGGGACAGGGAACCTTTTTTTTTGCCCCGTGGGTAAGTGAGAAATCTTTATATGTAGACACTATAGCAGTGTGAGATTCTTACTCACTAAAAATCACCCCCCTTATACAGACTACGACTGAGTTCACACTCAACAAGCTGTTCTTCTTTCGCGTTTTATTTTGCTTTAATAAGATATTTTGCAGGCCAATTGCCATTGAAAATTCCTGCGTACTTTAAAAATTAAGCGCTGCTGATCACGGCGCTAGATCGAGAGGCTTAGTCCTTTTCAGACGGCGCAATAAATTTCTCTCGTCAAGGATCTATTGAACAGAAATACTACCTCCCGGAATGTTTTCAGAAAATTGCAAATACAGGTTTATTCGTCTAAATCTATATTGTCCCCTTCTAAATAATCCCCATCGACTGCAACACACTTATGCCAGCGCTTGATCTAATCCTTGAAACATTTTTCTATATTCGGTTTTCGGTATGTCCATCAGTGCTTCCTGTGATTATTCCATTACTTCCTCTCGACTGCTGAAACGCGTTCTCCGATTGAACAGAAAGAAGTCACAGGGAGCCAAATCAGGTGAATTCGGTGGCTGTTGGATGGTACAATACTAGCTGCATTTTTCGTCAAAAAATTACGAATAATGATGGCACTGTGCGATGCGAGAGTGTGTTATCATGGTGCAAAATCCACCAGTTTTCTGCCCAAAATTCTGGTATCTTTCAATTGCTTCACGCAAAAACGTCTCATAACGCCCAAATACTCGTAAACTCTTTGTTTACTGTCTGGCCTTCTGGCAAAAATTCATGATGCACTACACCGTTGTAATCCATGAAAACCATGAACAATTGCCTTCTTTTTGACTGAAAACGGCGTGATTTTTTTAGTCTCGACTCATTTGGTGAACGCCATTCACTTGCCTGATGTCTGGATTGCGTGTCGTACTCATAAACCCACGTCTCGTCCCAGTAATGATCCTTTTGATGAATGTGGGATCGGATTCAGCTTCGCAAATCATCTCTTTTGCGACGTCAACACGGTCTCTTTTTTGCATGAAATTGAGGTCTTTTGGCACCAACTTTTCTGCTACCCAAACCCTCCGCTATCTCTCTGGTGATTAATTTGCGGCTATTGACCAACATTTCTTTTACTCGTACTTCATCAATGTTTTCGTCGGTTTTCAATGTCGATGGTCTGCCATTGCGTTCATCATCTTCGATTGATTCACAACCACTTTTGAACCGCTCGTGCTACTGGTAAACGACCGTTTTCTATTGAGAATCGTTGCCGAAACACTTTTTCAGCATTTCCATTAAATCCGTTTTTTACGCAAAATTCAATACAAGCTATGATGCTAATATTTAGAGGGAATGTCAACAACAGATTTACCAACTTAACAAAAAAAACAGAACTTAAATCGGAACAATGGGAGCGCCATACGGTGGTGTAGTGCGGGAACTTTTTGATCGAGGTGGTATTCGTATGTCCTTGTAGTCGATTTTTGTGTTTTCGCGCAAACACTTCAATTTCGTTCTGAACGTTTTCGATCTCCTTGGTCTCTGTGAATATCATCATTTCTAATGTACCACGGTGCATTAACAAACCCTCGAAGAACTTTGTTTTGGAATGCCTGTATGACGTTAACGTTACTACGGTACAACCCCAAAGCTGTATACCATATGTCCAGACCGGTTTTAGCACTTGATTGTATAGAAGAAATTTGTTTTCTAAACTGAGCTTGGAATACTTTCCAAGAAGCCAGTACATGTCTCTATACTCGACCTCAAGCTCTTCGCGTTTTTTCTTAACGTGTGCTCTCCATTTAAGTTTGGCCTCGTCCGCGAAAGGAATTTGTACTGCGTTGATAAACACAGGTAGATTGTCAGTTTTCTTGAGAGTGAAGCTCACATGGACAGACTTTTTTTCATTAAGCGCGATTCGCCAAGTCTTTGTCCAATTGCTAATCCGTGTAAGGGCACATTGCAACTTAGCAGTTACTTCTTCGACGGTTCTAGCTGTTGCCAAAATGGCAGTGTCATCAGCAAATGTGACTAACACTATATCGTCGCGGGTAAAAATCAAATATAGCAGAGGGCCAAGTACACTTCCTTGCGGCACCCCCGCTTTTATTGTCTTAAAATTGGAATATTCGTTTCCGTGTCTGACACGGAAGAGTCGGTCATCTAGGTATGAACTTAAAATATGAAACAATTGCTCAGGTAGGACTTGTTGAAGTATGACCCTCGTGCCACACCTTATCAAAAGCTTGCGAAACATTACACTCGGTTGCTCGTTCTATTACATCGGTTATTCGATGCACTTGGTCAACAGTAGAGTGTTGGCTTCTAAAGCCAAATTGATGATTGGGCAAGAGGCGATTTCTGTCAATAATCGGTTTAAGACGATTGAGTAAGATTCGCTCGAAGACCTTCGATATAGTCGGAAGGAGCGATATTGGTCTGTATGACTTGACTTCAATTAGCGGTTTACTGGGTTTCGGAACCATAATAACTTCGGTGACTTTCCACTGATGCGGTACATACTCTAATGTTATGGTGGCATTTATAGGATAGAGCAGCTTTAGCAAACCTTTTTTCGCGCTTTAAGTATCTCTCCCGTTGTCAAGTCATATCCGGGAGTTCTATTGGGCTTAAGCGTGTCTATAACTTGTCTAAGTTCCCTAAGTGTAGCCTTTTCTAGCGTATTGACATTCTCTAGAAGCGCTTCCCGGTCGAATGGTTGGAATCTGTCTGCAAGATGGTCGGCGAAAACGTTAGCTTTTTCTTTATGTTCTTTCGCCCAGTCATCCTGGTTTGGGACTTTCGTAGACTTTTAACGGCTCTCCATATGGAAGAGTAATTGATGTCTTTTGTCGCTGTGAGGCTTTCTAGGTAGTTATTAATACCTTGGTTATTGAAGTCCTCGATCGATTTTTTCAACAAGTTGCAGAGCCTGTTGAAGGACGTTTTATCTTGTGGTGCCCGGGTTTCATGCCACTTTTTCCGCGCTCTTCGTTTCTTCCTTATCATTTCTCTGATTACCGGCGGGTATCTTATGCCGATACTGGCAACTTTGTTCGATTCTCGTGGAGAATCTCGTTCAACCTCTTTTTCAAGTTGATACGGTGTTCTGAGCGGTACTTTTAACTCAGTATTTTCGAGAACCTCGATTCGGAAATCTTCCCAGTGAGTTCTTTTGTTGGATAATCTGAGTGACTTTTGTTTCTTAGCCAAGGATTTGCACAGTGAGAGGATAATTGAAGAATGATCGGAAGAAAGATTGAAGCTTTCTTCAACTTTGACGTAACTAGCGTTTACTCCTTTTTCGATAAAGAAGTCGATCAGATTGGATGTTTTGGCGACATCCGAGGGCCAGTACGTTGGTCTGCCTGTTGAGTAAAATTGGCAACCACATTCCATACCAGCCCTGTAGAGAGTTTTGCCTTTTTGTGAGATACATCTATCTTCGCCTTCTTTAAAGGCTTTGAGGTTGGACCGCTGTTATGATTTCTCGTACTCGCTGGCCCTGCGTTTTTAGAAGGCATCGTTTTGGATTGATCCCGTCGTTTTTGCGCAACTCCTTCGCGACTTCGCAGTCTCGATAGTTAGCTGGATGTTTTCCCCTGCAGTTGATGTATATCGCTGTGGACTCTTTCGCGGCATGGCACTCCCGCGTCAGGTGTTTTCCGGCGCACTTCACACAGCGAGGCTCCTTGTGGAAGTAGGCCTGAGTATGGCTGAATCCCTGACAACGTGTACATTGGAGAATCAGCCTCGAGTTTTTTCGCGGAGGTTCAATTTTGACAAGTCCCTTTCTAGGCGTCCCTATTAACGGCGTCGAGTATTCTTAAGTGCCTTTATTTTTAAGGTCAAATAAGATGTTTTCTTTAGGGCAAGAGGCATGCAAGCCTCTAGTAACCACGCGTATGGGTCTTTCCGCTTTATTTTCGTACATATGTCATTGGATCTTCTCGGCATTTAATTATTGCGAAAGCGAACCGTAATTGTCTGCATTAATTTGACAGTCCATGTATCGTTATTGCGGGATCTTACTCTGTAATCGGTTGAACACAGTGATTTCAAGATTGTGTGGAACTTGTTATAATCTGAGATTCCAAAGGCGTTTATTGGCACTAATTCGTGCACTCAAAAAAGATGTTCTACTTCCAATAGCGATCAGTTTTAAGACGTGCTGTCATTTTTGACAGTTCCTTGACGTTAATATTCAATATTGTTCAGTAACTGTGCGACTGACTATCCTATAACCTGGATTGGATATTAGCGCAACTATCAAGTTCGTAGCGTAGTCTTAGCCTTATCTCCCACTTATGGTCGCCGGTAGCAGCAAGAGTATATTCTTACTCATTGAAGCTAAAATTGCGTGGTATGTCATGCCATGTCGTAACGCTCGCAACCCTGTCATCAGAGGAAAACTTAAGAATCTGGTCTTAGGCTACAGACATGTAAGCGAATGCTTGATCACGCATTAAGGCAAAATTCGGCAACGTAAGCTTCATAAACGGCCTCGACAGAGAAGAAGAAAACTGCTTCTACGAGCACCTCGACGAAACGTAAAAGCAGCCCTAAATATGACGTGAAAATCGTCCTTGCAGATTTTAATGCCAAGCTAGGCAAGGAGGGCGAAAAGTACAGCCTACACGACATCACCTCCGGAAACGGACACAGGTTCACTGATCTTGCGGGCGGGATGTAAAGCAGCTATAGACCTTACACGATTTCAAGACCTTGATATCCATAAAAAGGCTACGCTGACTCCTGACCAACATACCGTCAACCGAATTAATCATATTGCAATCGACGCAAGGCATCCTTCTAGTGTTTTGGACTATTATTTTGTTGTAGCCAAGATACGGATGCGGATATCCATAACAGACCACACCCAGTGAACCATTACGAGGAAATTAGAAGTTGAGCGGCTACCATCTCAAGAGACTGCCAGGACCTTTTCCAATCGAATTGTACTTAAACTCTCGAGAAGTTCAGTGGCATCACTGCCAACGAGCAGTTAGAAAAGCCGCATCTGATGTATTGGGTTTCAATCCGCCCCCACAAAACTTTCGATGGCGAATGCAAGCAGTCAAATTTAGGGACATGTCAAAGCTGTAGAGCCCAAGACAAAATCTGAAATAGAAACCACAGTTGGTGCTGAGGATCTAAGAAGATTATTTTTGCAAATTGTTAAACCGTAATATCGAGCAACATCCCACCGTCAAATAGAATGTACTATTCAAGCTGGACCCAATATTTCCGCCCACATGACCAACATAAGGCCAGGACAGCTATTTCTAAACTTGAGTACAATCAAGCTGCTGGACGTAATGGATTAACTGTCGAGCTTCTTCAAGCAGCAGGATAAGGAGCATGCATTAACCCATCTCTAAAACCTGTGTCGACGAAAGTATGAACCTCAGTTTGCCCAATCCTCAAGAAGGAAATCCCCTGAACGCCAACTACATAGGAATAAGCCTCCTCAACATCGTCTATAAAAAACTATAAAAAACTGTCTGTCTGTCCCGGGCACTGTCAGTGTGAATTCTGGCCACCTTCATCGATTTTAAAGCCGCATACGTCAGCATCTATAGGGGCGAACTATGCTCAGTTTTGGCATCCCTGCCAAGCTCATCTGACTATGCAGGATGACGATGGAGAATGCACACTGATCCGTGCACACTGCCCCCTCAAGGTCGGTAATGACAAAACCGAGACCTTCAATGTCAGAAAAGCTCTTAAACAAGGCGTTGTGATGTTTTCAACATTGTTCTTGAAATAATCGTTCGAAACTTGGCAGCGAACTCCAAAGCATCATCTGTCAAGAGTCTGTTCAGTAGACAGAGTTCAGAGTACACACATACGTAGACAGCGTTTGCCTCTATTGTAGCAGAAGCAGCAATGATGGGTTTAGCGGTCAATGAAGGAAAGCAAAAAGTGACACCTAACATCGGTTACTTTGAGATAGTAAGGGACTTAATCTACCTCTACTATAAATTCCGACTACGACCACGGCGCGGAGATCAAGAGAAGAATAAATCTTGCAAATCGCTGCTTCTTTGGGCTTACAAGGGCCTCTCTTGAACAAGCGCAAGACGATTGATAATCCCAGTCCGCCTTTAGTCGAGAATGCAAGAGACGTTCCAACAGGGAACTGCAGATGCGTAGCCGAGCTGAAACCTGGCTGAGATGACTAAGCCACCTTGAACGCATCGAAACTAAAGCCTCGGTCCAACGCAGAGGAACAACGCGGTAGAGGAGAGCGTTATTTTAGCTGTCGCACGCAAATGAAAGGAGACCCAGCGTGCTAGAGAGAGGGGTATGCTAGCAGAGCCCCTGGTCCAGTTTTTCGCTCGCGAAACCTTTATAATATTGTTGGCCCTAGTAATAGACCAACTGAGCTTGCTATTCATCGTGGTGTGGAGTACATGATGCAAAGGCAAAGACACGTCAATGTCATGTGCGTACAGAAGAAATTGTCTCCATTTAAGTTAGAGTCTTGGGAAAGATCGTAAATTGTCAATTCGAGGTCTATCGCAACACTTTGGCCTCTATCCATGTTCTACTATATTTTACAAAAATATCTCGGGCTACACCCGAATAAGATTCAGATACACTCACTCATTGCAAAGTGAGAAAAATCCAAAAGAAGATCATAAGACCCATCTTCGATGCTTTTTATTTTCAGGAATGAGGCCAAAGCTCGGGCTGCAGCGAATGGCTAATGAACCACATTGATCTGAATGATAAGTAGTTCCAGATATGTATTGTAGTTCCATCTTGACGTGGCGCTGGGACTTAAGTACGGCCGACGATTTTAGAAGCTATGTTGACGAGTGTAGTAATTTAGTCCTGTTTAAGTCTCCCATGTCAAATAGGTCTTATTCCCAGGTTTCGAGAACTTGGTGTTAACTATAGCCAATATCAGCAATTTTTATTTAAGAACTGAACTAAAGAATACAATGCTGAACTGTTAATCTACCGGTTAAGGAGCTAAGAGCCAAAAGGAAAAGCCAATAAAGATCGTGAATAGCAATACCCATGAAGCAAGCTACTATCAACGCAAGAAATTGTGGGGTAAAGCCTATTTCATAAAAAAAAAAACTCCTCAAAGAAGTACGTCCCTAAAGGACCAAATCAAGGTTGGCATATCGTGGAGTAGCCTGAAATACACGACAGCTAGCTGCAGAAAATTTTGGGAAACCGAATGGTTATTAATTCTTCAAAAGTGGTCAAAGGACTCTGTCCAGAGCACTAATTGATCTGAGGAAGTGCTGGTAAAATCAGATAACTCCAAGGTATCGTACTATCATATTGGATAGTAAAGGACAAGTTTCATGTGATTTGGCCCTGCTCACCATGCTCAATGCGAAGCTTTGAAGCGGGGCTACACTACCTTCAGACAAATGCGCAGGAACGATTATGTATTCCAGATTTGGAAAGCCGATTTTTGTCAAGCTCAACTTCCAACAATAGTAATGAGAAGTTGGTAGTATGAGGGCACAACCAACAAAGCAGAAACAGTTCCTGCCTTTTTACGGATCCCAGATTTCCAACGTGCCGACATCGCGAGACGACCAGGAGCATGATCTACTCGTACACGATAGTCTGGTCGCCTCTAACAACAATAGACTGCATCTCAGAGAGGATCTGCTTGATCACGTGGAGTAGGGTAAATGGAATATGTTGTTTACAAAAGCAAAAGTAAAATAACTGGCAGTAGTTAAGGAAACCCTTTACGCACATTGAATTTGGGAGAAGGATTGAAACTGATCGGCTTGAATGGCAACATGTTGAGCGAACACCATCGCTGCGCCCTGGCGCACCACAGCACAGTACGGCACTATGGCAAAAACTGGCAACTCCACCAACCCGAACCGATTCAGGCCAAATCCGGTGACGAATCGAGTAGCCAGACAACTAGAGGGCATATCAACGGTCCGCAGGGTAGAAGAGATGGTCCCTCACAACAGCGTGCCATAGGACGTAGAGGAGACAACAAACCCTACAGAGCATCGAACCCTGATTATGCATGTAAGAAATGACTTCCCTTGTGAGCGTGCTGCAGACAAACCCTCACCGAGCTATGGGTGCCTCGGAACCTTAAGCCAACGATGTGCTGAAAATAACATCGCTATTGGACTTATCCAAGAGCCATGGGCAAATCATGGTAAGATTTTTGGTTTAAAAAGCAAAACTAGAGAGACAGTTTTTGCCAATGGTCTTTTTAGACCGAGGGCAACCCTTTTTATTGTGAAAGATATAAAATTCTCTCCCTTTGCAGGTTTCACAACCAGGGACCTGGCGGCAGTACGGTCGGGAACTACATAGATTCGTATGTGCATCGTCGTACTTTGCTGAAGATACTGAGAAATTGCTCCCACACCAGTACAGTAACTTGTCCGATACTATAAAGACAAGCAAGTACACCATATCATCAGTTGCGCCGCCAACGCGCACTATACGATTTGAGGCAGCCGGAATAAAAACAAACACTTTTAGAAACAAACGCATATTTAGTAACTCTATAAGAGAGGAAGTCCAAGACCTCACTCTCTCGTCTTCATTTCTATAAAATATAGTTGAAGGCTGGTACTGTCCGAGGAGACATCTTTATCCGATCAGCAACAATCACGCTCCAGTCCGATATGACGACTAACTTATGAATTGGAAAACATATCACGAAAATTTAGCGCTCAAAGCTATATTGTTGCCGTCCTAATGCAGACGAGACCCAATCCCATCTAAATGACATCATTCTACCATCTTTTAAAAACAGCGGTAGGATCAAGCGAACTGTGGTACCATGGTGGAATGAAAACCTAGAAGCTCATCAGAAAAAAGCGAGGAAGCTTTTCAACAAAGCTAAACGAATCGGACATGGAAACAATATGTGGTAGATCCCTTTTAACCTACTACAACCAAGATCAGCAGAGATCAAAGAAAGCCTCCTGGCGTGCTTGCTGAGAGAAACTCGAAGAACTTCCTGCGGTATCACGACTCCATAAAGCCCTCTTCCAAGATCATTCAAATTGCATAGGATTGTTAGTCAAACCAGATGCCACAATCATACCCGACCGTGTGGAGACCCTGAAAATTTCAGGTTCACTTCCCAGGGTCTTTTAATATTGACATGTCTCATGGGCAGCCAACGGAGGTTTCACTTCCAAGAAACCTCAGTAGAATCAATAGTTTATCCGGAAAGCTCTTCAGTCCGGATAGGGTTAAATGGGCTATCAACTTATTTAAACCATAGATGGCACCAGGCATAGACGGAATTTTTCCAGATCTGCTGCAAAAAGGTCTGGACTTCCTTGTACCTACCCTGATAGCCTTAGTTAAGTTCAGCTTCAACTTGGGCTACATACCACGCACTCACTTGAAGGGAGGTAAATGTGGTGTTTATTCCCAAACCAGGGAACAAGCCCAGAGAGCTACCTAAATCATCCCGTGCTATAAGCTTGATTTCGTTTTAACTAAAGAATTGTTGACGTCCACATCAGGGAAAGCTTAGAAAATAGCTTGCCTCTGCACCCGTGTCAATACGCCTATCAGAAAGATTAATCGACGGAAGGTGCTCTGATGAACTGACTGATGATTACTATTTCATCAGGGCCGACTTTAGTATCAGTATCAGCTGTAAAGAGCTGCCCGCTCGTCCTGTGGTCCTTGGTCATAGATGATCGGTTTAATAAATGAAGTTTTTTTTTTTTATAATTTGCGCGCTCTCAAGGGATTAAGTACCCTTAAAATGTTTGCACACAGCGCGGCCGAAGGAAAGTCAGGGAGAATAGAAAGAAAGGTACTAGTGAACGTTGGTTTTGAATGTTTGAAGGTTATAACGACCAGGAAACACAGAGGTCGGCAGGGCATTCCATAAGCGAGTTGTACGGCTTAGGAAAGAATCACGATATTTTAGATTCGTCCGAAAATAGCTTTGAGGGTATACTGATGAGCATTCATAGCGAGACGGGTGTTACGGTTGAAAGTTTGAATGGGCGGAATGCTACTGGCAATTTCAATGGAGCACTGGTGGTGGAAATAGCGATAAAACAAAGTGAGACAGGAGACTTTACGTTGGTGTTCGAGGGTGTCAATTGATTGACTGATATTAGTATCACCAATTAGTTTTATCGCACGGTTTTGAATCCCATCTAGCAGGTGCAGAGATGTTTTAGGAGCACCTGACCAGATGTGGGCATTGTACTCCAGTTTTGGGTGGATAAATTCCTTATATATTGTGGCCAGAGCAGAGGGGGTAAAATATTTTTTACATCGCTTGAGAAAACCTAGACATCTCGCAGCATTTCTGGCGACACCGAATATGTGGTCATCCCAACGTAAGTTTTCATTGAGACACATACCGAGAAAAGAAAGTTTATCGGTTTCGACGATGCAAGTGCCATTCATGGCAAATGGTTGGGTGTTCAAATTTCGCTTTAACGACAGCAGACAGCATTGTGTTTTGGAAGCATGAAATTCTACTCCGCTAGTGGTTCCCCAATTAGTTATACTGGTAATATCAGAATTTGATGAGCTTAACATACGCTGCCGTTCCCGTTCTACAGTCGAAGAGCAGGGGCGTATATTGGATTAGAGGTAGCAGACTAGAGATTGTTGATGAAAATTAAAAAGAGTGTCGCAGACAGAACGGAGCCCTGGGGCACACCAGCATTTATTTTGTGAATATCAGACTTGAAACCGTCCAAGGCAATTTGAAATGAGCGTTCCGAAAGGTAATTTCTAATCCATTGAAGAAGAGAGTCGTCGATCCCAAAAGCACGCATTTTCGACAAAAGTGGCTGATGCCAAACTCCGTCAAATGCCTTAGAAATCTCAAGTGCAACTGTCTTGCTTTCGCCAGAATGATGTACGCTTTGGTTCCACTTTTCGGTGAGACATGCCATCAAATCACCAGTGGACCTGTTACTGCGAAAATCATACGGCCGGTCATTAAGAAGTTTACGTGTTTTGAGATATTTCATGAGCTGACGGTTTATCAGCATTTCCATGACCTTGGAGAGAAGGGACGTAAGTGCAATGGGTCTGTAGGAGGAGAGAGAAGAAGATTCGCCTTTTTAGGGACGGGCTGGACAAATGCTATTTTCCATCTTCTCGGAAAGAGTCCTAAAGAATAAGATTGATGAGAAAGCTTACGGAGTGGTTTTGCCAGCGTGGAAGAATACCTCTTCAGAGATGTACACATTTGGACCAGCGGATTTGTGAATGTTAAGATCCTTAAGAACTCTTGATACTACACGAGTGCGAAAGTAGATTCGTCCCATTGAAGATTCGACGCACTCAAGTATAGGCGGGGACAAAGCACAATCTGGGAGTGTTGAGCTGGCCGAAAAGTGTGCAGCAAGCAGATTGGCGTTGTATAAAGAGCTGAGAGCTGGAATGTCATTGTGAATGAGTGTTGGGATGGAGGATGAGGCAGAATTTCTAATATTTTTGAGGAACAACCAAAAATTTTTACTGCCTTTGGGATATTGTAGTATTTTTTGCCTCAGTTTTTGATCGTATTGGAATTTTACACGCTTAAGTCAGTCATTTCCGGCTCGTTTGAACTTTTTTCGAGTTTCCTCAGTTGGGCTGGTCTTGAAGGACCGACGCCTCTTTACAGCTCGAGTCGTACCACGCCTTTTCTTTTGGTTTGATACTCTTCATCCGATGAGGGATAAAGCATCTCATTCCAAAGAGAATAGTTTCTGTGATCATGTCAGCAGCGGCATCCACGTCGTTATCGAAGAATCATAACGACCAGTTAAAATTCCTAAAGCAGCTGTTAAGACCGCTCCCGTTGGCTTTCTCGTATTGCCATACGGTTCTTTTAGGAATCTTTTCTCTAACTGTCTGGTCGGTGTACGAGAAATTAGCTGATATGGCACAATGGTCCGACGAGCTTAGAGGGGAGAGCACATCAACGGTGTACTTATCAGGTTGAAAAGTTAAAAACAAGTACAGGGTGTTGGCGGTACGACTGTCAACGTCTGCTTATTACAAGCTGGGGCTCATTTACAAGCTGGGTTAAGTTATTTTCCGCAGCGAAGATCTCAACGCACCGTTCTTCGGATGTTGTCTGTCCAGAATGTCGAAGCCACCCAGAATTGTGTATATTGAAATAGACCTTAATAACGATTTCAGTATAAGAACACAATCCATTGAATGGAGTCAGACAGCGCAGAGAAACTAACGAAGTCACTACACGTATGCAAAATGTCCTTAAGACAGTCCTAGAGGGGTGCAATAGAGAGAATCTCTCCATAAACCCAAATAAGGCTGTCATTGTGTCTTTCACTAAAAGAAGAAACATAAACTTAAGTATGGTTTCACTTAATGATACAATCGTTGAGAACTCCGACGAAGTCAAATATCTGGGACTAATCCTAGACCAAAGACTCAACTGGAACTCTCACTTAAACATCAAAATAACTAAAGCAACCAACGTTTTGTGGTCGTGCCGTCGCATGTATGGCAGCACACGGGGGATCCCTTCAAAGATCACTCACTGGATCTACACAACGATGGCCAGACCCATCTTAACATATGTTTCAATAGTATGATGGACTAAAGTCACGGAAAAGACCGCCATTTTAACGACTCAACAGAGTATAGCGTCTTGCATGTCTGGGCATTTCTGGAGCTTTTCGGACCTGCCCCACAGCTGCAATAGAAGCAATAATAGGACTAACGCCCCTACACTTATACATAAACAAAGTGGCATTACGCAACACAACAAGTCTGGTACAAATAAAAGAATCAAGTCTTAGCGATCAACAGGACCCAAGGACCCTGCTTTTCGAAATACAGTAACTTGATATGATCTGGGCTGTAACAGAGCGCCCTTTAAAAATACTATGCTTCAATAAGCACAAGCACAAGCACAAGCACAAAAAAGTGGTGTACAAACTTAATTATAACCATAGCAATGGGTAAAAGTCCATTGTATTCCAGGCAGAACTCCACGTCATCCAAGTATGTGCGAACCATATTTACAACTTTGGTATTAAAGGCGCAATCATCCAAATGTTCACGGACAGTCAAGCAGCTATAAATGCCCTTAGTTCGCATACCATTCAGTCTAAATCAGTCATGTACTGGTTCGAAACCTTTCGAAACTAAGCTCTCGGAACAAAACCAAACTATGGTGGGTTCCTGGTCATGAGAACATTGATGGGAATGAAAACTCCCTTTAATGGACCTGAACCCTTCTGCTGCACTCCTAAATCATCAGTCAATTGAGCTATTAATAGCTGGGAGCCGTTGAGATGCATCTCATATTGGGAGAATAACTCAGGTCTAACGAGCCATTCTGCCCTTCAACAAAAATGCCAATAGATGTCTAAATCTAAGTCGGCACGATATCAAAAACTTAGTGGGTTTCCTTACAGGACATCACTGTTTAAGGTATTACCTCAACAAAATTAATTTACTCGGAGAGGAGTGCCGACTTTGCCTTGAAGGGGGCCAAACTACCGAACACATCTTATGTGAATGTCCAGTCCTCAACGGAATTAGACGGAAGATTTTCTTCAGAGAACATTCCGGCTCCAACGAAATGTTAACAGCTTCTTTCGGAAGGTAGGAAACCTACTAGCCTAACTATAGTTCTGACTAAATGGTACAAAAGATCTTTTAGGTCAAAGTGCCTTACTTCGCAATGGGTGAGTCAAAAATTTAAAAAAAATTGCCAAAAACCAAGACTCACAAACCCCGACTGAAACCAACCCATCAAGTACGGCATCAGCAGCAGCGACAACCACAATCCCAATCATATTAACATTCCCTATGACCATCATCACCAGCGTCACTGCGGCGTCACTGCAGCGGGGCCGTAGCTACGAGGTATGGCATAGTAACGCGATTAAGCTCCTAAAACCTCCTCCCTCCTAAGAAGGGAAATCTGTCGTCGGAGGACAAGACCGATTGGTTTATCAGTTCAAAAACCACACATGTGCACAATTAGCAATTGAATTCATATTAACAAAAAAAAGTAAAATATCAAGAATGTATCTCTTGTGTATCTTTTAGTTTAAACTCAGCTTAAGGAGAATCATCCGTGTTAGGGAAGTATCTATATATCCGTACAAACCGGCTTTAATATTATCTATCCACATAAATAGAACCCTTTGCGGTTACAAGTCACAATCATTGACGAAAACTCTCTTATACCCCCGGTAAGGACAACGTTAAAGTATTGCAATTGACTACTCATAGACACATTTCGTGTTGCGTTATTGAGACTTAAAATCTTCATTTTCGATTCTATATTTCCACCATAACCATATTTTCTGCGTGCTTTCAATCCAGTTGAAGGAAATATTCTTTAGCACCGTTGACGCTAGCACAAGAACAAAAATTTGGGCCAAAATTAAGGCGCCAATTTCATAGATTGGACTGACTCAAAAAGCTAAAGAAAACCGCATAAATTGAATTCTGGGCAAACTTCCAATGCGGCACCCGTTATCCAACTGTCATCCAAAATATGGACAAATAATTTACGGCCAATAAGTTACTATCTGCGATTGATTCGAGATACTGATCGCTGTGGCAAACACTGATAAACATTAATTTATAGTCTCAACTAATTGTTCTGTTTCAATTTATTAATGTTACTTTATGTTTATAAATGTATCTAACTACGAGTATTTGACAATTTTGTAAATAAACAAATTACGAGTACAAAAAGAGATAGCGTGCTGGGGAACAATCAACCGATTGTAGGCGACATAGACCTTTCATTTTAGCGATTTAGGCCCTTTTTAAGTTTTTTTTTTAAGATACTTTGACCTAAAAGACCTTTTGTACCATTTAGTCAGAAATATACTAGATGCAGTGAAAAGTGACATCCTTGACCGCCAGAATGAGCTGCTACTGCAAAAAAGGTTATGGTGCCTTGGAGTCCATTCATGTTTAGGCAGACATGACAAATTTCAGTGCGATACTGTCTTTAGTTTTGTTTTGACAGCTGATTATTGTTGACATGTTTGGCATCATGTTGAGTATGCACAAAAACGATTTTCGTTCTCTCATAAAACATTATTTTTTGAGAGTCAAAAACGGCGAAGGAAACAAAAGAAAAGTTGGATAAATATTATGGGGCTAATGCTCCGCCAGATTACACCGTCAAATATTGGTTTCGAGGGTTTCGTGGTGGCCGCAACTCCACTACCGAGCAAGTCCGCAGCGGCAGGTCCTCCGGTGCGGTTACAGAGGACAATGTCAAAAAAATACATGAAATGGTGTTGGCTGAACGGAAAATGAAGGTGCGCCAGCTAGCAGATACCACAAAGATTAGTACTGAGTGCACACGCCATATTTTGGGCAATATTCTGCATATGAAAAAATTATCCAGCCGCTGGGTGCCGCGAATGACCAAAAATACGAAGGCAAGAACACTCCGAAAGAGTGTTTGGGCTTGCTGATGCGGAATCGGGCAGACTTTTGGCGTAGATTGGTAACTGGATTTGAATCCCTCGGACTGTTATCTCTTCCCAAACCTCAAAAGATGGCTCATCAATAAAAAATTCAGCTCACGCGAGGAAATCATCGACGCTACGGAGGAGTATTTTGCAGACCTTCCGGAAAATTACTTTTCGGACGGGATCAAGAAGTTGGAAAATCGCTGGAATAAGTGTATCAAACTAAAAGAGAACAATATTGAATAATATAAAAAAACATTTAAAAAAAAATAATTTTGTAATTTCAAAGGAGGTCACTGGCTAGTAGGTTTTCTACCTTCCGAATGAAGTCGATAACACTTCCAGCAGAGAAATTCATTAGTTCGTTGGAGCCGAAATGTTCCCTGAAAAAAGTCTTCCGTCTAATTCCGTTGAGGGCTGGACATTCACATAAGATGTGTTCGGTAGTTTGGCCCCCTTCAAGGCAAAGTCGGCACTCCTCTCCGAGTAAATTAATTTTGTTGAGGTAATACCTTAAACCGTGATGTCCTGTAAGGAAACCTACTAAGTTTTTGATATCGTGCCGACTTAGATTTAGACATCTATTGGCATTTTTGTTGAAGGGCAGAATGGCTCGTTAGACCTGACTTATTCTCCCAATATGAGATGCATCTCGACGGCTCCCAGCTATTAATAGCTAAATTGACTGCTGACTTAGGAGTGCAGCAGAAGGTTTCAGGCCCATTATAGGGACCTTTCATTCCCATCAATACCCTTAAGACCAGGAACCCATCACAGTTTGGTTTTGTTCCTAGAGCATAGATTTTGGAGTGTTTTAAAGCAGTCCATGATCGATTTGGAGTCAATTGTGTGTGAGTTAAGGGCATTTACAGCTGCTTGACTGTCCGTGAATACCAGAGTTGTAAATATGATTGGCACATACTTGAATGGCGACTTTTGCCCATAGCTATGGTAATATTTAGGTTAGGTCCCACTCTCGATTCCATTTTAGAACCATCCCTATACCATTGGTGAGTCATTGCTAACCCTTGCTTCTTTGCTGGGAATCTCTGTGGAGAAGCCTTTATTGAAGCGCAAGTTTTTTTGAAGGCGGTCTATTACCGCGCTGATCATATCAAGTTCCGGTATTTCGAAGAGCAGGGTCCTTGTACCAGACTTGCTGTGCTGCGCAATGACACTTTGTTTATATACTAGGTGGCGCAAAATTCATCATCCTATCGGAAGATGCTATAATTTTTGCAAATGGCGGCAAATGTCAAGTGTACTTTGAAATTTATGAAGTAAACAGATACAAAATACACGTCAACAAGACATGAATCGCTATACTCCTGAAGAACGCGTAATAATTGTTACGATTTTTTTGTGGAATAATTCGTCGGTGGTGTTAGCGCAGCGTGAATTTCATCTCAGCGCTGATTTCCCGGCCGTACGACACCAACTGGGTAAATATTATGACGTTTGGCCGATCGCCTAGAAGAGTAGCCGGCCTACTGAGAATATTCCAGCTAGGGTTGAAAATGTCGCAGAGGACCCCTGAGTATCGACCAGACGACGTGCTACGCAATTGGGCATCAATCGGCGATCTTTACAGGCGGTCGTGAAAGATTGTAAGATGTTCCCCTACAAAGTGCAGACAGTGCTTCAGCTGATACTCTCAAGCCATCCTGAATCTCGACCATGAGGGAGACAACTTTTCATCGAAAATCATCATGAGCGACGAGGCTAATTTGCATCTCTGTGGATATGTGAATAAGCAAAATTATCGCTTCTGGGGCACTAAAAATCCGCGTATAACTCACGAAGAGCCATTACACCCGCTCCAAGGGCTGTTTACGCTGGAGGCGTCATCCAGCCTTATTTTTTCGAAAATGCCGCAACCCAAACGACTGTCTCCTTCCTCAGTTGAATGAATTGGAACTGGAGGGCATATGATTCCAACAGAATGGGGCAACGGCGCATACTGCATGAACCACAACCGAAATTTTGAGGGCTGCATTTCCGGGTTGCCTTATCTATCATTTTGGCGATTTGTACTGGCCGGCAAGGTCGCCTGATTTAACCGTTTCAGACTTCTTTTTGTTGGATCTCGAGTCTATATCAACAAGCCTCAGACTCTTGAAGCCCTTAAGGAGAATATCCGTCAAGAATGCGAGGACATATCGCTAGCAGTTCTGGCAAGAGTGATGAAAAATGCCACAAATCGGGCTCAAATGGCCGCTAATTCTGGCGGAATGGAAAAAAATTTAAGACATCAGATAAGCATAATCCAAAAGTAGATGGTTTTTCATTCCTAAAAAAAGTTCCAGCCAAAAGTTTCCAGGGTGAAAACTTTAGCGCATCCTTGAATAACGACATAATTATTACACTACCCGACATCTCTAAGAAGCTATGTCCCTTAATAGGAAAAGGTGTAAACTGCTTATTGCTTATTGCTTTTGCCGAGAACCTTAATGTTAGGCACAAGTGACAGCACATCTTGCGCTGCTTGATCTATGAGGATGATGACGCGCCAGCAATGCATTTCTCTTTGTAAATGTCCGACTGGCTCATTAGGCTGTTGGTTTTAGGCGGATATGCATGGGATTCTGTTTACTCCTGAAACGAGTGCTCCTCCTTGTATGAATGAATGAGAAATTCCATTCCACCCTCAATGACTCGAACTGCAACCAACTTCAGACTGCTATAATTTCCAAACCGTTCATGACAGTGAGCTCAAATTTTGACACATGACAGATAATTTTATTGTTTACAAGCGTTTTAAACAATTTGCATGTCAGTTGTGTTGAAAAATTTTTATCCGCGATGGAATTCAAACGTGATAGTGTGATTGCTTTATACTTGGCTGGAAAACCACAAGTAGCTACCGTTAGAGCCCCCCAGCACCTCAACGTGAATAAATTATTTGTGTCTCGAATCATAGCTCGTTACCGTGATACTGGCAGCGTTGCAAACCGCCATGGAGGTGGTCATAAAAAAAACAGCAACATCGGCAGAAATGGTTCGGAAAGTGAAGGTTCGAATTGAGCGAAATCCGCGTCGAAGTGGATGAAAAATGGCTCGTGAGCTCAACATATCGTTGGAACGGATGCAACACATACTGAAAAATGAGCTTGGGCTCAAGCCATTGAAGTTCCAAAGAGCACACGATCTTACACCGCAACAGAAAAAAGTTAGAGTCGAAAGAGCGAAGGAGTTGCTACGCTTGCACGAAAGTGGTGAGTTGCCGAATTTGGTTTTTTCCGATAAGTCGCCATTTGTTATCGAGCAATATGTCAACAAACAAAATGACCGAGTTTACTTGCCAGAGAGGTCCTTCGAAAATGTACACCTTCGGACGGCCACCAGAAAGCAGGCAGCACCGATGGTGATGGTTTGGGCCGCCATAACCGCCGATGGTCGCTCTCCGCTCGTATTTTTGGACCGTGGCGTAAAACTGTCTTAGAGGCAGTATTGAAGCCTTGGGCAAACAATCATTTCGGTCGGAGACCGTGGACATTTCAACAAGACTCGGTACCGACTCACAAAGCCCGCGTCAACCTAGATTGGTTAAAAAACAATGTTCCACACTTCATTTCTTCGACACAATGGATTGGAAATTCTCCAGATGCAAATCCGTTGGATTTCTCTGTCTGGGGTATTTTGAAGGCGAAGGTTGGCACTAAAAAATACCAAAGTTTGGACAACCTCAAACAAGAACTTCCCCGGGAATGGGCCAAAATACCGCAGAGCCACTTGCGTGCAGCGTGCGATGTTTTCTTCGGCCGTCTCAAGGCCATTATTCGCGCCAAAGGTGGACATGTTGAAAACTACTGATACAATTTGAAAATTGATGTATTTCCAAACATTTTTTGCTTTGGCACAATAAAATTTATCAAAAAATAAAAAAATTATAGCATTTTAAAAAGTTGAAGTTCAAGTCCATTCACCCTGTTGTATCACACTGCTAGCATAGATCTATTCCTCCGACGAGTTTCGAAAGTATGAAAAGCTGTGTAGCTTCTTTCTACTCCAAAATAGATCCTGAAACCATTCTCAACTCAGCAGCATGAATGAAACTCACGTGAGACCGGAAAATGCGACACTGCATCACACTTAACAATGGCATAGATACACGTACCAAAAGACAGCGAGGAAATGATATTCCAAAATGTATCCCCCAAATGAGAAGTGTATTGTCTACAAGTACAATTAGTCGAAACAATTAATTAATTTGAACTTGACGCTAAATTATCCCCTGTCGACATGAAAATCGTGACCACTTTACTTAGACTCATTAGACGGCAAGATGTCCAAACTGTCTTACACATCATGGGGCAGTGAAGTAGCTGAACTAATTGATCTAGACGTCAAGTCTGTCAACTAGGGCCTAACAAGCATCTCGTCTCGAGGTTCTTCCTCTATCCCTCGTGATATCAATAAGAGCGTTATTTTCAGTCAAAAACCCAGATCAAGTTGAAGGCATAACTTGGAGATCACACCGATAATTTTGTCATTAAGAGCCCGGTCTTTTGTTTAACAGCGAAACCAATTACAAAATCCAAGAAACTGCGGTTCACCGGGGATATTTCGTCCACAATATTCAAAGTCTATGGGCGTGTACTATGAATAAATTCGAAGGCAAATTACATAAAAAGAAAAATGCGACAAATTGAGCGATTCCATAAATCATAGATACTCACAAAATAGATACCATTATCTACTTGCGCAAACAATCTCAATCATCAATATCTCGACTCTGATTCGTATCCTTCAGTCGTTTATCACTCAATTTTTATGGTGTGTAGATTTTCCATGAAAACTCGCACTTTGGTCAGACACAATCTCAATCGCGTACCGATCATAGTTCGCATTTAAATATCATTCAACGCCGCACATCCCAATACCGCCGACAGTAAATCATCGAATTAATCCACGCGCACTCTAAATACGAATACAGACCAAAACACGCCAAAATTCTCGCGTTTTGCACGGATGGATACAAATTTTTCCATAAAATTCAATTCAAAAACGTTCGCATTTATGGAAAACAAAAAAAAAAAAAAAAAAATAGATAATGACAGTATCTGGTGGTTTCACATCGTTCATTTGAAGCTCCAGCTTTACAACTGCTTTTCGTCTTAATCGGTATGACGAATTCATGGAATCAGGGCGGCGGCAGCGGCCGCGGCCGCGGCATTGCCGTCGTCGTTGTTTTAGTCATCGCAGTCCCGGCAATCTAAAGCCACACTAAACTGCTATCTTTACAATTATTATTTAAAATACAAAAATAGATTGAGATTCTTACCATTTGAATGACAAGAAGAAGAAATATGAAACGCCCGACTATTTTTCATAATCCGATGTGTTTTTCAATTTTCAACCCACGATCTACTCGTACTCCGCCTGCCGCAGAGCAGCCTCCCAGATTGTATCTGATACTAGTGAAACCGTATTTGTTATTAATTTTTTATTTTTTTTTAAATAATTTTCGCGCTCGATTGTACTCGTAGTTTATCAGAATTCGGCGAGTTCTGGTGCACGACACTTGGAGGCATTCCACGTAGATAACACCAAAAGCAAAATAAGCCAAAGAACCCGGAATATGAAAATTCAAAAGTAATCAACCGTTTTTGTTGCTCTCTATAGACCGTAATAAATAAAAAAAATTACTAATTTTATTTTTATTGAAAAGAAATAAATCGCTAAGGGATTTTTGTGTATTTTTACTTGCGATTGCGATAGTGATTTTGAAAGTACTCGAAGGTAAGTACGAGTATTTTGGGCTACCGGGAGAATGTTGACACACTAAATGGTCTGGGGAAATGAGTTCTAATGAGTACCGCTGGAGCCGATTGAAAGAATGTATCTATTTACTCGTCTACGAGTATTTGGTATACGAGTACATGTATGTCGCGCGACTAAATTGCTTTTTATTTATTTTTTTTCTCTCCCCCTGCTTCTGTTTTGTTTTCATGGAATGACAACTCAAGACGTAAAAAGATGAAAAGTATTGAATGTCAAGAATAATATTTCTTTGTCAACAAAGGCTTCCTGGAAGACTGACGCAGTTGAAGTTCACTAAATGAAAACGAAATTAGGAATACGAAATGCGAGAATGACCCTACCTTAGGCTTTAATTTGCGCGTATTACTTAATAAGCGGCACAGTTTTATTATTTCCGCAAAAACAGAAAATTCGCAGTTGCTTATTTCTTCTTAAATGAGAAAGTATCCAGTAGATAGAGGAGGACCTAAGCCTTCAGTATACAGAAAGGCGTTTGGAGAACCTCGTTGGGCTTACAAATTGTTAGAGGTTCGAATTTTCTGGGAGTGAAGGTCGACCTAGATTTTTTCTTCCTCTCAATCACGGTAAGCACTTGGTAATTTTAAGCACCCGCAAGAATGTCCATACTTACGCGCCAGGAAGGCTTAAGAATCAAGGCTGCTAAAGTTCTGAAAAGAACCCAGGTGAGACGTCGAACTAAGCGCCAAAGACGTCCAGACTAGACGTAAAACGATTAACAGTATGGAGGTGACCCCAAAGGATTGTACTCCAGGTGGTACTCGCAACAGCGACAATCCACCCGTGGTCTTTTCGACTGTGACCGGGGCAGGGATTCTGGAGGCCCCAACCGACATACTATACAACCCCCTGGCCGATTTCGGCACTGACCGAGGAGCTGCTGGAACACTTCATTCCGACGACTCCTACGGCTTTTTGTACGACACGTTCGGTAGATTGAGCTGGAACGATGGAGAGAGTACCGGAGAGGCCTTGCGTGTTAAGGTTAAACTCCATCAGAATAGGCTGTTTCTGACGGCTTGTCTCGGGAAACCGAAAATGCAAAACACTCTGAAGGACTACCGTCTAAGGGCAACTGAAGAGGTGACGGAAATGCGAGGCAAGCGCATGTTGCAAAGAGATGGCAAGTGTCGTCGAAATCGCGAGTGCCAAAAGTCTCATTAACCCAGCGGCGACGGAGAAGAGAACCAGGTCAGTGGAAGTGACACCCACTAAAACTGACCAACCTCTTGGATTTGAAACTGCACCCTATTCTTCTGTCCCAAACAGGGGTGGCCCCCGCCCAATTATCAAAGCTTCGCCCATTAATGACGATGTCTAATAAAAAGCAGGGGCAGGGGCAGGGGCAGCATTGGTCTTATCGTAAATACCTTTACATGACGCACCGGAGGTTGCTACGATTTGACCAGTTACAAGTTGCCGGTTATAGGTCCTGTTAGTGGCAGGACCACCGGTAGTCTCTACTAGGACTTAAATCACGGTACCATGGGAGTCAGGAGCCCTCCGGTAGGCTCTTGTGGGAGCGTCATGGTGGCCGTGGTTTAAATCCAAATCGCGGGAAGGCTCTTCCTGTTAGTTTGACCTAATGTAGAGTTGCAATAAGTACTGGGTGCTGTGACCCTAAGAACAGTAAGAGGTTTTATGTCGGCATCGACTCATACCAACTTGCCTCCAACACAGTTCCGAATTGATATCAATGGATTGACGGAGAGCAATGGCAAGGCATATCCTTGCTCTCATGGATGTATGGGCATCCAATAAACTTAAGTCTACTCGACAGGTGTTTACGTTAAAAACTAAAGACTATATCCCAAACAGGGTCAAGAGGAAGAAGAAAGTTTCCGGCACTCTTGTCGATGCATCTCTACGCGCACGATGCAGAGATGACACCGGTCCTGTAAACAACAAATGCTGCAGTTCCGGCGGATGGAAATCGCATGAATCGGTTAAACGTCCGGACGAGCTCAGTGTTGCAACCATCAAAGGTCGTAGCTCAGATCGACAGAAGTCGGCCAAAGAGGTGAAATCCCAGTTGAGAAATAACTCCGATTGCGGCTTTCCCAGCGCACAAGATCCGGCTGAAACCAACACAAGTTGCAGTCTGGCGGACGGAACTTGGACGTCGCTGGAAAAGTAACCTTCAAAAAAAAAAAAAAAAACAGAAACGCTAAAGAAGACCAGACCGGCGCACCTATAAAGATGCAGCTATCTCCTTTCTGGCGCTTCGAATTGGAAAGCCTGGCAGTGAAAACAGTCTGAACGATGCTGAGTGCAAACACTGTGTCGATCAACTGTAGGAGTTGGCCAAAAGCAGAGAATGTTTGCATTCAAGCAGAGAGCTGCGTTATGGAGAATGGAACCCTTAGAGTGAATTGCAGCAACTTGTGAATGGTTAAACAAATCTGTGCCGAAAATCCCACCCCTAGAAACTAAGACTTTCGAGGCTTTCAGGCAACCAAAACTGACGCGTGCCATCTTCTGGGAGATGTTCTGATGCGTCTTTATACCCAGAACCCTGGACTTGACACTGAATAGTATAAAATCTACTCTCACAGGGAAAAAAAGAATCGGGAAAACAAGGACGACTCATCTCTTGTTGTGGGCTTAGACAAAGCTTCTGTTGAGATCATTAAGTTTAGGTGTGACTCACGTCCCTATCTGCACCTTGGAAGGGTTAATTTCCACTTTGATTCTAAATGAGTGCGGATAGGAGACGGCCACCCCAGTACCCGTCTATTTTGTGTACTCAAATCAACCTTCAACATTTCGAGTCTGCTACTACATCCCTATGTAGGAGGTTTTCAATGTTGAATACAAAACTCCACATAATATCCTATCCATACAGGAACCATGGGTGTGGCATAAACACATCTGTGGTTTCGGATGTTTAAGGGTTTCACACCACTTTATGACGAGCGATCGGAAAGCCTGAGAACTTGTCTTTATGTGCCGATCTCAGTCTCACCATCTAAACTTGTGCAGTTTTGTAACCAAGATTTAGTTGCTGCAGACATAAGCTACGAAACGAATGGAGAATGGCACAATTTCGACGTTGCGTCTGCTTATTTTCCCTATTCATTTGTGCCGCCACCACCGGAGGCTGTAGCAGAACTCAGTGAATATTGTAATTCAAGGAAGATGAAACTTTCATATGCTGCGATGCTAATGCTTTGCAGTTGCAAATGCAATGTGAGAGGTAATCATCTCTTGGATTTCATACTATCGTCTGATCTGATTGTCAATAATGCTGGCTCTCAGCCAACTTTTATTACGAGACTAACACAACAAGTAATCGACTTAACTTTATCCAACAGGTATGCTAAGGAGATTACTGCCTGGAAAGTGCTATCGGAGATCTCCATGTCAGATCATAGATACTCGTATATCGAATTCAGAAACGGATGCGAGGTCTCTACCTTATTGAAGGGGAGGAATCCGCATAAAACCAACTGGACAGGATTTGAGGAGGAGTTTGACAGGTACAATAGTGTTCCCCTTAAGCTCAGTAGAAACGAAAACTGGAGGAAGCTGGAGAGCTTGCACAGCACCCTCACCAAATATTTCGAAATGGCATGTCCAGCTAGTAAGCAATCCTTGGTGGAACCTGGTATCTATACTGAGTCGAAAGCAGAGACTCTCCGTCTCATACTTGAGTCTCACTTCCCAGGCAACCTAACCACAATCAGCTCACAACTAGCTTCTATAAACGACGCTGCTAGTGAGCTGAACAACACAATTCTCCGTAGCTGGTATATCTCATCAGTTGTGGTGACGGATGAGGCCATTAAACATGCTGTTGCTTCCTTTGATGACTTCAAGTCGCCTGGAATCGATGGCATATAACCAGTTTTGTTACAAAAAAGTATAGACCACTGCTAGCCTGGCACTGGCATACATACCGGAACCCTGGCGAACAGTGAGAGTGACCTTTATATCGAAAGTCGGAAAGGAGGACTACTCGCTCGCCAAGGTTTAACCCTTATAAGTCAGATTTCCTTCATGGTGAAAAGCATCGAGAGAATGATCGAGATCCATGTACGCAAAACCGCCTTGTGAATGCATCCCCTGTCAGCCATGTAACATGCCTACCAACGCGGAAGATCCTGCGGGAGTGCGCTTCAGAATTTGGTAGGCAGAATTGAATACGCCTTGGGCATTTTCACCGATGTTGAGGGTGCTTTCGACAACACAACTTTTGACTATAGGTACAACTCGGCCAGTCAACACGACGCGGCGTAGAGGAATCACTAGTTTTGTGGATAAAAGCAATGCTGGTGAATAGGTCATTGACTGCGGATGCTGACTGCGTCCAATATGTGGTGGTGGGGGTAAACAGGGGTTGGCCGCAAGGCGGCGCCCTGTCTCCAATACTATAATACATGTTGGTCGACTTATTGCTTAACGCTCACAATAGATCTGAAATCTATGGTCAGGCATAAGCAGATGCTGTAGCTGTACTGTCTGTTGGATACTGTCTAGTGACTGTCTGCTCTAAAGCGCAGGCAGCCCTAGACGTGATGGACGTGCTCTATAAAATTGAAGGTCTAAGCTGATCTAGTGCTTAAAAGCATCACCATCCAATTTTCCAAAGAAGCTAAGTATTTGGGTGTCATCCTGAATAACAAACTTCGATGAACTAATCACGTCCGTCAAAAGTCTCCAAGGCGCTGTCGGCCTTCGGGAAGTGTAAATGAGAATTCGGCCAGACAAGGGGCTTATCACCGAGAAATGTATTTTGGATCTACATGGCGTTGATAAAGCTACTTATAACGTATGCGTCGGCTATCTGGTCACACAAGCCGTCAGAAAAATACCTCACTGCTGCTTCTACCAGACCTCAAAGAACGGTCTGTTGGTCGGTTTTGTCTGCAATGGGGGCTTTTCCTAGCACGCCCCTTCCTTTCCCTTGACATTCACACCATGGGCTCCACGTCAAAGCCATCGTCCGTTTAAAAAGAAGTGGTCTTTTGTGCAACACGCACTGGAGTTTTGATAATCCATTACACCAGAACTCCTGTTGCTGAAAAAAATGCGAATTGGACTTTCCCTGCTTCCATATATAGTTTTAGCCAGAAACGGAGCCAGGAAAGGAATGTAGTCGGATCTCCATATAAGATTTCACTCTTCTTTAGGTAAACTTACGTCAGTTTTTCAGGCGGAGATATACGCAATCCTGGTGAAAGTGTCAAAGCATTTGCATCTGTTGTGCTGCTGTTAACGCCTGACGAAACCCTATCATGACTTCCAAGCTAGTCCGAGAATGCGAGACTTCGAGACTTCACTAAACTCTAGTACTGAATTCACTAAGACTTGTTTAAGTTCTAGGTCACAATGGGATCACGGCAAATAAATCGCCGATGAACTTACTAAACAAGGTCCAGATGAGAGTTTTTTAGGACAATAGCCTACGCATCCCGCACACTAAGTGAATGCTTTCAGACATCTCTAAGCATTCAGCGACTTTTGGAAAACTAAGTCTCTCTGTAAGTTTGCTTATGTCCTTTACGAAATACCGGGCGTTCTCATTTCTATAAATGCTGTCTTGTTGCCTTGAAATCTATGAATAGGTGATGTGGCTCCATCTACACTTCTTGAGTATTCTTAAATTAAGTGTATTGCTCCAGCAGCTGTTAAAGTGATGACATCCAGCTGTCAAAATATTCAGCAAGGTTTGCCATTTGCTCATGCATCGTTTAACGTTGTAAATACGCAACGTGAATTTCGTCGTGGCTTCAGTGTGCAGGGAATTCATCGCACCGTGGAAAAGTTTGAGGGTGAGTACACTCTTTTGGATCCTAAGCCACCAACCAGACAGAGATTGGTGTGAAATGAAGAAAACATTGCCATCGTACTAGCCAGTATCCAAGAAGACCCAGAACTGTCGATTCGGCGCCGAACAGCTGAATTGGGCATCGCCAGAGACTCAACCTGGCTTATTTTGCGGTTGGATTTGGGCCTACATCAGTATAAGATTGTGCTGACGCAAAAACTGAAGCCGAACGACCATAGACAATGCCGTAAGTTTGCTAATTGGGCGCTGGAAATTTTGGCCGGAGATTCAGATTTTGGCCAAAAAATCATCTTCTCGGACGAGACTCATTCTTAGCTCAGCGGATATGTCAACAAGTAAAATTGCCGGTATTGTAGCGTGACTCTACGCCTAATTCCATTTGCAGAAACAGTGTCGCGTGCACTATACTTTCCCATTGTGCTACCAAAGATGTCACATTTAGGTGACATTGGACAAAGGTTTATGTGCTTAGTTTTTGTTTTTTGGTAACACCGTCTATTTTTTCCGCAGAGGCGTGAAAGCATTCAGGCTAATTTTGGCGAATTGCTACTGAATAATGCGTTTATTCACGCGCCGAAATCTCAGGTCATCTTGCCTAAGTCTCCTGTAAATAGACACTGTTTCTGTTCTCTGTAGCAATCACTGTGGTATATGTCATAGTGTTCGCCCTTTTTTTATCCAGCTCATCATATTTCTTGGATGAGCGTAATATCTGTCAAGGGTCACTGCTAGTTATTCAGCTGCACGTGTCTGTTCAGGATTCAAAAATTTCATGTGCAGGTCCGAAAGTAGGTTAATCGTGAATTTAAGGCGGGTGGTTGCTCCGCAACAGTTGTGTTCTTACCTGGTCGAGTGTTCAACTCAATGCACAAGCCCGCAACCCGAAACCCTAGGGTAAAGAGGAGCGCATATTTCAGAGCCAATAACCCTTTTGGGAGGCATGAGAACTGACGTTGACCCATTAAATGTTCATCCGCCCCTACTCTAATTTCAAATAAGTTGAAGTAGCTCATGCAAGGAATCTGTCCTGCTGACTGTTTATGTCACCGTCATGGAGATCCTTTGCTGTACGTCCTTCATCTAAGGTAAATTCATTTCTGATAGAGTCTTAAAGCGAAACCATTTTCTGCTGCTTAACACTCGCGTTTGGAAAGTCATGTCCTGTTGGACGAGACAAGTACTCGATGACTATCGCTTGAGGGTAAAATAAGCAAAATTGATACTCGTATGTTGTCAAAGTTACAGCACCGATCATCAATCAAAGTTGGCTAAGGTTTTCTTTTCTGTCGGAACAGAGGGCTTAGACAAAGAACTAGTCCATTCTGCTCGCCTTAGATTCCATTTATTGAAATTTCAGAGTATTTCGTAGAAAGGTGAGTAAGTTCTTCAGTTACAAGATGCCTAAAGTACCAGCACCCATCACAGCAGCACCGAGTAACTCATCACTCATCACAGCAAGCCCCGTAAGATGATGTGTCGCCTATGCTTAGCACACTTAAGTGCTTAGCAAAACCATCACGGCCCCAGAACTCCTGAGAGATAGCATAAAAGTCACTGACCTCGCAGCCCTGTAAGTCAATGGAAGCCCTAACAGAGGACGCAGATAGCCATAACGCAGGGCAGGGTGCTCAAAAACTGTCCCCTGGGCTTTGTCTATCAAGGTCATGCGCGAACCCAAGCAGCCTTTCAACTGCGCCCAGAGAAGCCTTGCATTCTCGAAATATCTTAGAAGTAGTGGGACGGTTTAGCAAGGCCTTAAGTCGGTTAAGCCGTATTTACTTCGCCCTCCACTGATTTTTTAAAAGTATAGTTCATTGGGATTGGCTATATCTCCGTTTGGAAGACCGACGAAACCTTTCCTATCATTGTGTCAAAAAAAACACCTGTGTAGCATTCTAGATCGGCTTTGGAGCTACATTTGATTCCTAGCTACATCCGTTCCTAGCTTAGATGCTGGCAAAAACCACAAAGAAAGTAGATTTCGTACTTTTGTTGCACCAAATGATAGTCAGAGTGCAATTTCATCAAAGGTCTAGTGCGTATTCTACTAAAGAGCATTTCTTCGATGAAGAAGAAACGCCAGTGCGTCTAGACCGGAGCCAGTTATGCTGGACACACCACATCGTTATTTGGAACCGTTGAAAGCAATCGCGACGACGTTGCGTGAGCTCTCGATCCATCACGCATTCAACGCATAGAATATAATTGGTGTTATCATAGTCATGAAGATCCAGAGTGCTTTACTCGGTGGCAAGCCTCATATTGTGCCGAAAGCTCATTTACACTGCCAGGAGGCCGACTACTGCTTATAGGGACGTGACTACTTAGCAGCATCTATGTATATTCTTGTGATTCGTCTTAGCTGTTTTATCAGACCGAGTAGCACATGCCATTAAAATTTGCGTGACGGAAACGGCGATGACAATAGCCAGCTCTTATTCCTTCTTGTATTTGAACCAGGCCGTCTTCGTTGGAAGGCATGTTGCATCTTGACCAGAAGATGCATTCGCAAGGCTATTTTGCACATATGAAGTGCTCTTCAACATAAAGTAAGTCAGACTGAAATGTCTTTGAAGCTTCTAGCGAGTGGGTAGTTATTTCTAGCGATTTTCGCTGGAACTCTGTATCCCATTGCCAGTGTAGCAGTGAAAATTCTCTTCAAAGTTAACAGGGTCTGGTCTATAACTTTTTGAAGCATAACTGGGGGTATGCCATTGGTGCCAATAGCCTTGAAGCCGTCAATGAACGCAATAGCGTGTTTTGTATCATTTGCTCTAACAAGGAACAGTCCAATGTAATCCACTCATCTAAATCAAGGATTAATGCCTTGTCGAATGGCATAGAAATGTCAAGAACTAATCACCGCTGTTGAATTATATTTTGACCCAAACACTTCTACTTTAGTTTCTTACAACGACTCAATAGATGTACATAAGTCATAAGGCCATCTTCTCATCTATGACATTCACATTATTGCGTGCCAAAGTTAAAATCCACAAATTACGACACGAACCCAAAACGAAAGTATAAATCTTAAAGATAAAAACACTGGCACACAACATAGCCTCACCCAAACTTGATCAAAGTCAGTTCAGTTTGACTAAGAAGAATGCCCTTAAGGTGATTGCGTTTCAAGTTAATCAAACCTAAATGGCGCCCAACAGGAGGTCCAGAACTTGGTCATTCTATGGCAAAAAAAAAAAAAAAACTTCTTCGACAAAATTCGTCATTTATAAGTCATACTGTGCTATAAAATGAAGCCAAAAGTAACAACGCATTTCTCCTTAAACAGAGCGTCCGCCAACCGTCACTAATCACCACCCAACCGTCGGCCGGCATAAAATTCTAATTTTCATTTTCATACGAAAACGCTGAAAAGCGCGTTAAGATGAAAGCGAAACCAAATATTATTAATAATTCATCACCACCGCCATCACACCCATCTCAAAGGATTCAACGTGAATTATGACGATGAGTCACAATTTTGACGTAATTTTGTGGAAATTTTTCTCCTCCCTCGTCAGTCTGGCTGACTGTCAGCCTTCCAGGCAACCAGCATAAATGACAAAGCACTATTAGTGACAATTTAAAAAAGAAATGACTGAAAATAACAATATGTCATTGTTGTTTCTCGTTTCTCGTTTGTCGGTTGTCGGTTGTCGGTTGTCGGTTGTCGGTTGTCAGTTGTCGTCTAAGAAGTTTGTTCTAAATTTATCTCAAAGCGTGGTGAAGGTGCGCTTCTAGTCTTGTAAAGAACATCCTTCAACGTGTTCACATCCCCTTATATAATAAAGGAAATAGAAACAACAAAGACCTCTTCATGATCCTGTGTAGTCAGTCGTATTCGGAATCAAAGTCATTGGCTCCTTCAAATTCAAAAACAAAAGTTTACCGAAGGTCATATCCCACACGCCATTGCAGACCTAAAATATGGAAAATTGTGTCGCAAATTTGCAAACACCAACTCGAAATAGTCACTGTCGTTGTTGTAGTCGTTTTTGCAGTCATTAACAACGAACGACACACAAATTTTATCGATTTGACATTTCGAATGCTGTGCAGTTACAAATTCTATCAATCGTCGTAAAGCTTATTCAAAACTCACCCTTAAAATCACGGTAATCTGCAAACCTGCCAACTTGCCAACTTGCCAACTTGCCAACTGTGGAGTTTTGTTTCTTTTCTTCTCCTTTTCAATTTCGATTTCTTAATAAGTAATATGACAGAAGAGGTACTCGAAACGTACTCGAAAAGATTACTCCAATTGCTGTCAAATTAATCACGCATACTGTTTAACAGCAATAACACACAAACGAATGGCAACTGACAACAAATTAATTAAAAAACAATCCACAATGCTGCGGCTAATCACTTAAACATTTTAGCAGCATTCAACGAGTAGCATTCTTGTATTCTAGGGCGACCGACACCGATTTTCGAAGTCACTACACCGAACAGTAGTCGTCGTGTTGGTCGCTGTTTTTTAATTTGTTTTTGTTCTTTTGAATTGGTATTTCGTTTTGGGGTTTTTTATTCGTAATCACTCGGCCTCTTACATATTTTTAGAGCAGCAGCAAAATTATGTCACATGGAATGAATCGAAAACTGATTTGCCACCACCAATTGCTGTCACGAATTTTCGAAAATCGAATTATTTTCACAGAAATTTGACATTTTCCACCGAAAGCTGAGTTGACTTTTGAAAAAGAGATTTTTTTTTTTTTTTTTTTTGGAGAGTAAATTGGAAATTTTGTTTTTGAAAACACCACACACGACGCGAATGAAATTTTCTCGACAAACTGACGGATGTAGTGAAAATTGGTGGGCAGGCAGTACAGCACAGCAGTAGACAAATGTCAAACTATGAGTTGGAGCACTTGCGAAGGAAGCTTTTCGAAAATCACTCGAGAATAGGATTTTCGCATGATTTTAGCGAGGGATGAAAAGGGATAACTATATGAGTGCGATTCGGATGGGGTAGATTTGTCGTTCGGTATGCAATATTTTCAAAGCGATGCTGACTTTTTTGTTTGACACTTTTTGACGAAGGATCGAGTGCGCAAGTCTTGTGGTAAAGATGATGGATGAGAAGGAGAAGAGCTGCTTGGCTTTTGTTTTGTGTCGCACGATGGGGTTTTTCTTTCTTTCGATTGTTTTATAGGCTTCGAAAGCTGTTCGAAGAGAGATTTGATGATGGAATTGCTTGGTGTGACATGACTATCAGTGCAATGGTGTGCGAGTGGATTGTTTGTTTTGATTTGTTTTCATTGAGAAATGACTATGAGGAGAGTGACAGTACGGATGGACGTGGATGTGTAGGTTGTTTGACAGATTGATATTGTAACGGGCAATTGAAGGGATGAGATTTTGTAGAGGAGCAGAAGCAGGGCAAGTTGCTCTGGTTATGGTTTATTGGTTGTGGCTTTATGTGTTTTGTGTTATGGGGAGCAATGTACGACAGAGATACGAGTTTAATGTTAATTGGCAATTTTGACGTTTGCTGGTGTAGTTTAAAGAATTTCGAAAGAGAATTTGGGCGTGTTTGTGGCAGATTCAGAGCTGTTTTTTTATTATTTTTTTTTTCTGTCGGAACAGAGCACTTAGAGAAGAACTAGCCCGTTTCTTTTACTGAAATTTCTGTCTTTCGTGGAAAGATGAGTAAGCGCTTCAGAGATAAAGTGCCTACGGTAAATCCCAGCACCCACTACGTCAGTACAGAGTATTCCGCGCTGTCGTCATCACTCTCACAGTGTGTGTCGCGGTATATTGTGTCACTAATGCCCATCACACTTAAGTGCTTAGCAAAAGGGTAGTGCCCGGTAACGATGCGAGTAAGAAAGAAGCCTGCAGTCTTTCCTACTGAGGGGTAGCAGAAAAGCCGGTGGCTTCCTACAGACGTCGGAAAGTACCCGTTGAGTGCCATCTACAGTTATGCTCTTATAAAACCCAACTGCCATTGGAAGCCCTAGCTGAGGGCGCTTGCAGATCAGATCAGGTCCTGAAAAAATTCATATCTTAGGCTTGCTTAGCAAGTTCATGGATGATTATCTTTCCCATGCGCCCATTGTGACATGGGACCCACACAAGGCTCAGTGAATTCAGAATTCCGACTGAATTCAGTGGAGTCTAGCATTTTACAATAAGTCGTGAGAGGGCTTATCATGGCTTTATGCGCAGCTTCTTCTGAATGTAGAATTCTCCAGATGTAAGTCCTGCTTAGTTACCTAACACTGGTATTTGGATAGTCTCTGATGTAGTGTACAAAGTAGGGCAAAAGTAATCCCATAATATCAATGTGCCATAATTTTTACAAATGGCGTCAAGTGTTATTGCGCTTTGACATTTATGGTGTAGATAGATAGAGAATTAGTTGACAACACGCAATGGAGCGATACACACAAGAAAAACTCGGAATTATTGTTACTGCTTATTCGACCAATTTTCGGTCTGCTGTCTTAACGTAGCGTGAATTTCGTCGTCGTTGTCCTGCACCATTTGCGCGAACATATAAGCGTTTGGTTGAGTGCCTCATGCCAACGGAGTCAACTTGAGATGTCGCAAGAAGTGGAAGTCCCTATATTGCTTGTTCGACCGGGAATATCGCTGCTGTGGCAGAGGATGTACGAGAGAGTCCACAAATATCGACGAAACAACGGTGCAGACAATTTGGCATCGTTGCGTCGAATTTGGGTGAAAGACCAGAAGATGCTCCCTTATAAAGTGCAAACCTTTCATCAATTGCTGCCTGCTGACCGTCAAGTATGAGGTTAACGTACTCCCATGCTCTGTTAAACCTATTGCAAGAGAGGATGATTTCGTATCCAAAAAGAGCCATTGGATTGCCTTAAAGTCACTGTTTGGTGCGGCATTCGTAGTGCATAAGTGATTGGCTCTTATTTTTTTGTGGACGCCGATGACACCACCGTAACTGCAACTGCTGTTTGGGTCTCGAGCATTGTTGGTTCCAGCAGGACGGAGCAGTCGCTCACACAGCTCGGGCAATGATAGAGATTTTGAATCGCCAATTTCCAGGCTGTGTGATCTCCCGTCTTGGCAATTTGAACTGGCTGGCCAGGTAGCCAGATCTTATGTCGCCAGACTTCTTCCTTTGGGATATTTTGAAATCTTGCTTTTACCATAACAAACCACAATCCTCGGAAACATTGAAAGCCAAAATTTAAGAAGAGATCACCAATTTGGGGCAAGATGCTTTGAGAGCAACAATTCAAAATGCCGTAAAACGAGCACAAATGTGTATCAACGTAGAAGGTGGGGTCATTTGACCCCATTTTTCAAATTAATGTCATCAATTTTACACCTTCAAGTGAACTTTTCTAACAAAGTGGCAGCAAATTCACATTTTGACATTACTTTTGCCCTACCCTATAGCTGCGAAGGCCTTCTGTTAAAGCAGGATGTGAGTCTCTCGACGATTAGCTGCGTTTTTTCTGTCTCCCTCAACCTGGAACATTTTCTGATAAATGTCTTGCAATTTGGGGCAGCCCGTACAGAGTATCGTCTCAGATATTCCAATCTCGTTCATGTAGTTTTCAGCCGTGCCAGGCCAATTCATCTGTACGCTCGTATCCTTTTATATCACTGTGCCCTGGAACCTAGATCAGTGTGACTCTGAAGCGTTTTCCCGTCGGGAAAGCTAGTTCTCGCACTCCTTTACCAGTTTTGAGAATACGATAGCCGATCCAATAGCTTTGATAGCGGCTTGGCTATCTATGGGGATAGCAATGTTTTGTGGGTGCGTTCTCGAATTGCCAGTAGTTCCGGCTCGAAAACGCTGGCAAAATTCGGCAAGCGGTATGGCATTGATATTTAGACACCGACCCCCATTCTACAGTTCATATTTGATCAGTCGGTGTAGATGGCCCTGGCGAAGTCCTTTACTACTTCGTCTTTCTTCTACTGAGCTCTGGTGGGGAATCCTACGTGGAAATTTATCTTGAAGTTTAGCTTGGGCGTAATGTAGTCGTTGGAAACATGATCATGCCGTTTGATGGCGAGTCCAGGATGTTGCTGTGGCCAGAAGGCCATGTACTCCAGCATCTAGATTCTTTGAGTCTGACTGCGATGCATATTGCGGTATTTTTTGTGTGTAATTCGAGAGGCAGAAGATGCAGGAGCACAATAAGAGCATCCATTGGGGCCGACCTCAATATGCCCGTGGTGACTATGCTGGAAGTTTTTGGAGCCATTTCAGCCTCGCGAGGTTGAGGCCTTTACTCAAGGTGGGCCATCATACTAATGAAGTGTAGGTGAGGATTTTGGACGCACTATGGCTGTGTACATTCACAAGGTCATCTTTAGTTGAAGTCCCCACTATGCTGCAGGCATAGAGGGCGACACATGCCTTCCTCACTCTGTGTTCGATGTTTTGCTTCCAGTTAAGTTTTGGGCCAAGCATGATACCCAGATAACTAATGCTGGAGGATGGTTGTGTGCGGTTGACAATTTAGGCATGGAAGGATAAAATCAGGTATTTTGCTTTTGGCAGTAAATAGCATCAGTTCAGTTTTGCTCGGTTTTACACCAAGTCTACTACTTGCGACCCAGGTGTTTACCTTGTCCAGAGCAGCCTCTATGACTTCACTTATCACGGAGGGAAACTTCCTAGTTACTAGTGTCAGGTATCACAACGTCATCCGCATTCGCGAGCACTTTTGTCCCTTCTCTTAGTCTTGCAAGAATTTTGTTCATAACCATTAGTCAGAGTAGAGGGGAAGAACTCCACACTGTGGCATTCCTCTATGGGCGAATTTGGTTAAGTGGCTGCTACCTGGTGTTGCCTGAATAATTCTTGTTCCGAGCATAGATACTGTCCATTGACTAATAAATTTCTCTATGCCCAGCTCGATCAGTGATTTTTTGTAGAGCTGCAGTATGTACGTTAATAAATGCTCCCTCCATGTCTAGGACGGAGGCTAGGGTGTATTCTTTGTAATGTATGGAAGTTTCCGTGGAACTTCCCTTTAGGTAGGCGTGCTGTGATTCGGATAGCGATTCTATCCGAATTCCTCTAATTAGGATGCTTCCCATGTGGATGTCTAATACACGCTCTAAGGTTTTAAGTACAAAGGAGCTTAAACTAATTGGCCCGAAATCCTTCGAGGACTCGTGACCGCTTTCACCTGCCTTCGATATGAACAACACTCGAGCGCCACAAGAGTAGGGTACGTAGTTCAGTATTAAACAGCTTCTGAAGATTGATGCTAGCCAGGGTGTTGTTATGTTTTGCGTTCTCTGTAGCATGACAAGTAGTATGCCGTCAGGGCCCGGAGACTTGAATGGGGAGAAGCAGTTAATAGTCCAGGAAATCTTTTCCTCGGAGATGATTGAATTGATATTGCAGTGAGATGCAGGTTGTACTTGTCGAGAGCTCCCGGGTTCCGTACTAATATCACTGGATCTGGGGAAGTATGTATTCACCAGAGGATTCTGTAAATCCTCCATCTGACCTTTCTAGAAAGGAAGGGTTGGAGTGTTCCTTGGACAGAATTTTGCTAAGCCTGACGTAATCTGAAAGTTTCTATTGAATTGCAATATTTTATCCAGACCTGCTTCTTGGACGTCTTTATGGCTTTCTTATACAGACTTAAACAGTCCTTGTAAGGCTGCCAAAAGTTGTGTTTATAGCAGATATTGAAAATCGCCTTGGTCTTCTGTTGGGATTAGAGAGGTCTTCACTCCACCACGGGGAAGAGTTTTTTACAACATTGTACTTATGCAAGAGGCTTTGTATGCAACGTCCATTGCCCTCTCGAAAGCCTTTACATTGGCCTCCAGTTCTTCAATTGCTACTGTGTATATTTCGGGTTTGATTTTGAGTTTTGTCGTAAGAACTTGGCCTTCGCTTTTCTAAATAGTTTAGTGGTCTCGAACTCTAGGCTCAACTCGTAGAGGATCCATCTGTCGTCTGGCCCCAGATTGAAAGCTCTCCAATTTTCGACCCTAAAGTTGTCATTGTTTGCTTTGAATGTTACATCTAGGAAATCTTCCCACCCTCTGAATGTTTCCGTATTAGAGATGACTAAGGTTGGGATCGTGCCCTTATTGCAGACAAATTGGTTACTGGTTAAAAGAAAATCAAAAAGTGATTCAATTCTTTCATTATCTTCCGTGCTTCCCCATACTGTATGCCTTTACTATCTTATTTCCTTGCTCATCTCTACAGGTTTCTGTTCGAGTCTTCCTGCCATGATATGTCCTTCTAGCACATATTTACCGAGACTTCGGAGAGTTGCTCCTGAAATAGCGTTTCTCCCTTTCTTTTCTTTCCCTAAGAACCGAAGTTTTTCTCTCCACTTTTTCTCATAAAGCTCACGAGCAGCTCACATCTTTGCATGCAGTTCTTCTTCGAAGACGAGTTCTTTGAATTCATATACATCATCAAACCAAGGCTTGGCCGAAACCCAGGGGGTAGGCTGAAACGCAGGAAATCACTTGCAATATTTCTGACGGGTTCTTGGCATGGCAAAGTTTTCGGAAACTACAACTCACAGTATTTCGCCGTTGTTGAGTCTGATATATCCGTAAACGCACCATGACTGTAACTAGGTAGTGGTCGGTGATATAGCGGAGTGCCTTGATATGCTGCTTTTCAGACGTGGACTCGTGTAGGCTATACTTTCCGACTGTACTCCCAAAGATGTCGTTCCCTCATATTTTTGCGTAAAAATCACTTAAAATGATCTTAACGTCATAGTGAGGGCATTGCTCGTAAGTGGATGAGCGGTTGCATACCAAGATCTTACAATCCGTTCCCTCATGTGTTAAAAGTCAAGGCCTTATGCATTTGTCGGCCCTCTCCAACGAATTCGTACCTGAATATGCGATGTCGTATATGTCACAGGTCCCCATCCTCTTTTTGTCGGAGCCATCCCACCTTGCTCCCTGACTGGTGGTGATCTGTTTAAGTCTGACGATTCAGTAACTTCATCGTTATTGAATATTCGTACAACCGCTTTGCTGTTCTTGTGTGCTTAATCTTATTAATAACCGGTCTGAGATGATAACAGACTAAATCTGGTTCTTTTTTGAAGTCTTCTGAGCAGCTAAGACTGTGCTTTGGAAACCTCGAGATTTAACAAAGTCCGGACGCACGGTCATGTTTTCAACATCGGTAGTTGGTTTTGTTTTGTCCTTTTAAGACTTGCCATCTCTGATGATTGGTTTTGCTGGATTTGCACCTCTCACACGGATGGTCCATCATTTATGGTTCTAGACTGCTGCTAAAAGTGGAACTCGTTATGGAGGTATAGGTTTTTCTTGGACAACTTAGGAGTCGGGACATAGTACTCAGACAGAAATCTAGCGCATTGTACTCCCTGTATAGTCCTTTTATTGAAAATTGTAAGGCTTTCGAAGAAAGATGAGTAAGCACTCCAGAGATAAAGCGTGTATATTACCAGTACTCAGCATGTCAGTGCTGAGCGTAGGCCGGACACGCACCGAAGTAGTGCCCCACGGTGTCGTCATTACTTTCACAGCAAATTTTGGAGGATGTTGTGTCAAGTCTGCCCAGCATACTTAAGCAAAAGCGTAGTGCCCCGTCATGATGCTAGTAAGCACCGCACGCTGAGAGAAAATAAGAAAGTCGCTTACCCCTTAAAGACTTTGGGAAGAATTCGTTTGGTATGCCGGCAGCCTAGAGAGTCATTCAATTAGCAATAAAGCGCATATTAAACACAGCTGTCAATGGAAGCAGGCAGTCCCAACGCAGTTTCGGGTCCTGAAAAACCCTGCTCTGAGCCTTGCCTAGCAAATTCATTGGTGATTTAATTTCACGTGATCCCATTGTGACCTGGGACCCAAATAAGATCAGAGAATTCACCACTCCGACTGCGTTCAGTGGAGTCTTGCATTCTCGAACCACCTTGGACCTCAAAAGAGGGTTATGAAGGCCTTTAAGCGCACCTATGATGTCGCTACAGAAGCAAATTCTTCACAATATACATAGTTGCCATCAGGATTGCGTATACTCGTATCTCTACTTGGAAGGCAGACGCAAATTTTCTTAACGAGGATTTTTTAATTTCACGAACGTTGTCGTCCTTCAGATAGATCAGCTTGCATCCTAAATCGGTTTTGGAGCCATTCGTGAAGATTCCTCTCTTGACTTAAATTCAAGCCGAAATTATTCCTGGACACAGAGAAAGTCGATTTCGAACTCCATTCCGTGTTGCCTTGGAGCAGACAATTGCTAGACACGATCTAACAGACAATACAGCTACATCATCTGCGTATGCTTGAGCATAGACGTCAGAACTATTTGAAGCGTTAGCAGTGAGTCGGCCAACATGCAGCAGAGAAATGGAGACAAGACTCCACCTTGCGGACAACCCATACTTACCCCCGCAATCTCACACTGGCCCCAGTCAGAATGCGCAATCAGTGACTTATCCACCCGCATTTCTTTTATGGCCGAGTTACACTTGTCGTCAATAGTTGCCTTGTTGTAAATACCCTTAATTTCGGTGAAAATGCCCGGGGCGTATACGTTCTTGTCGATTGCGCCTTCAATTCTGTCTACGAAATTTTGAAGAGCACTCTAGCAGGATCTACCGCATTAGTAGACACGTTGCATCTTGGATCGAGGATGCCTTCGCAAAGCAGTTTACCGCACATGGAGTTCGAGCATTCTCTCTATACTCTTGCAGGAAGGAATTCAGAATGAAGTTCTTGGAAAGAATATAGTCATCACCAAGGCTGCTCCCACTGTTCGCCAGGGATGCCAGTGCCAGGCTAGCAGTGAAGACTCTCTTCGGAGAATCAGTCACTTAGAGCCATCAAGTCACCACAACCGATGAGATGACCAGCTACGCCATGTTGTGTTATTCAGCTCACCAGCTGCTTCGGTAATAGGAGCTGGTTGTGAGCTGGTCCTGCCTAGGTTACCTAAGAAGCGAATCTCTGCTCTCAACTCTGTGTAGGTGACATCAAGTTTTCTGAGTGATTCCAGTCCCCTTCTGAAGGCTGTGATTATCCAGCTGATTTCACCGACTTTTTCGATCTTTTGGCAAAAGCCTTTATAAGAGACACTGATCGGAATCACAATTAGTGGCTTGCTTAGAAGTTTCTTAGTTTCTTTACGTAGTCGCTGCAAGTCTGCGTTCCACCAAGGAACGGCCGATCTGCACGTTTGTTTCCTGGCTAGGAAGCATGTCAGTTCAAAGCATTCGGTGAGGGTATATTCCATGTTCTGACCAGCTTCCTCAAGCCTTCGTTTTATTCTGAGTTTAAAGGGAGCTTCTTCTAAAGCGAATCGAGTTGGTTTTCCTCCAATTCGTCCTCTTCAATATGGATGGGACCACTGACATGGAGATCAGTGATAGTACTTTCCAGCCGATTGCTTGTTTTATCACTTTCGCAACGATTGCTAGCTCAGCACCAACTAGGTTAGACGATAGTATGACAATCAGGAGATGATTTCAGCTGACGAATTTCTGAACTAAATGCTGTGTAGAATGGTTAGATGTTCCTATGGCTACCCTCGCTATTTGAAAATAAAGCTCTTCATGTATAACGCGCCACCCTTTTGAACATTTCGGGCCTTTACTCACCCATTAGCTCTTGAATATTGGCTTCCAAGATCTAAATAGTTTGGGGTTTTTCAACATACACTTAAGACTTTACATTGAAGTACATTATTGAGAATCCACATCTGATGAAGTTCCAATGATGGCGGCTTTAGGCTTCCGACACAGTACCCTCCTTCTAATATTCAGACAACGGGATTATAAGCGAACGTGCCTATCAGCGCGAGTACGAGTGTTAGGATAATGACATCCGGGTTCTTTTGTAGTTTCTCCTGCAGTCTGCATGCATGCACTGTTTTCTTGAGTCTTGACGCATCAGGTAAATCATTATTGCCTTGATCTGTTAAGATGCATGCTGGCTCGACATTGCGTCCTCGGATATTAATCACAAAAATCTTTTCTGACCTTGTCGCGACTTGAAAGGGACCTTCATATGGTTGCTGCATAAATGCGTTCGGTCTTTCATGTCAAACAAACACATGATGGGTCATTGCAAGGTCTTAACGTAGCTATATTCCTTTCCAAACCATTGGTTGGGCTTAATGTATGTGCATGGTGGTGTAGTGTTTCTATGAAGACCGATATATCCTGCTCTGTTTCAAAAGATGGTGCAAGAAACGCTCCAGGAAGTCGCAGTGTCTCCCCATAAAGCATTTCAGCTGCTGTTCCATACACCTCATCATTCCATACTGCTCGAATCCCTAAAATCATGATAGGTAGTATCGCACTCCGTGAAAACGTTTAACCAATCGCTTAGACGGTGGATAGTAACCAGTAATTCCGAAATCGGTTAGACTGCCGCTTTTATTTGGTGGTAACACTCAGTGGGTGCTACGGTTACTGCTTCTTGGCTTTGAATAGGGATTCCCTCTGGCTGCAGGGAAAACCGATATACACACCTGAGATAATAGCTACGAGTATATTCCACTAATATCGGAATAACCATATTATCAGTGCGGACCTCTAAAATGGTGGTGTGAATGTCACAGGTGTTATGGACAAATGTCAAGTAATTTTGGAGCTTCGACATTCAATTCAGCTTCGAGCCCATAACTGACAATTTTCTTATCTCACAATGTGATAGCCTATCCAGGCTATTAAATACCTTTCTCCGGAATTCATTGTAGACAAAGGGCCGAGCAATCGCCGTTGATGTACTCGTACATATCACAAGATGTCAACTTCAGGAATGATAATCAGCTTTAATTGCAGAGACGTCGATGATGATAACGTCCTTCAGTTTGAGCAGCTGCCAAGAGCATCGACAGATGAAGTCGAGATAACATCCGTGTTATCCTTTTTTGTACAAAGCCTAAACGATGGGATCCAAAGGTTATGGCTTCTATCACAAAACAATAATGTTTGATCGCTTCTTAAACCGTAAACAATTCCTCATCTTATGCTGGGCCGTGAGACCGACTTTCCTTAAGTCCTCTGATTCTGTCATGTGACCTATGAGGTCTTCTGGGCTAAGCAGTTATATTCAGTCTTCTACGACGCGTCTGCAATAAAATACCACATGCTTCACATGCTCCTCCTCGTTCACACCGAACACAACCGCAAACCATCATGAGCAAGTTTATAGAGATATTACCGAGAGCCGCCGTGTCCGAACAGAAACTGTCTAAAGTGGTGGTTAAAGTCACTTCTTTTACTATTTTGACCTTACGCAGGTTTAAGGTTCCATTAAGGTACACCCCCTGCATCTCCTTCGCAGTGATGCCCACAGGGATCATTCCGGCCAACACGCAGGCTACTTCATTCGGGATTGTTCGATAGTCGCTGATAATCCTCATTGCGCAGTCCCTGTACGCTGATGACAGTTTTCTTTTAAACTCTTTAACCGCTGGCGCAGCCGCTCGTACTGGAGAAGCGTCTAGGAGAACCGAAGTGACTACTCTGGACAGTAGGAGCATGCGGGCGTATCTAAGGCCATCGATATTCAGAATCATCTGTGAGCCTGCATCAGCGATGTCTTTTTTTTGGCATACTCGTCGTCGGCTTTAAATTGCAGCCATCAGTCCAAAATATTTAAGAAACTCCTTGGATTGCAACTGGTTATCAGTCTTGTGGTCGACTAGTTTCAGAATCTCAGACTCCAACCCATTCCTGATGCAGCCTCATTCGTGGCGGATTCTATCCCGTGAATGTGCTTAGAAACAAGCAAGGTTCCGATCACTCTAACTCATTTGGAAAGTGTAAGACGTTGAATTTTATCATACTTTATATTCTGAAGGAGAGGTCCGTGGACCGACGCTTGTGGAACTCCCGCGGAAATGCTGTAGTATTTAGCGCCATCGTTAGTATGATATTTGAGCCTTCTGCTTCTGGAGCAGTCTGTGTCTATCTTTAGTATGGTGTATGTTTTATGATGTATCCATTGTGGCCAGAGACATCTTAATTACGACCATCTCGGCGAATTAATGTCATTCTTAACGTCAAGCTCTATTACTATACCACACTTCGTTGCCCCCACCTCCACGAATTTCTGCAGCTGTTGTATCAACTACTGCCTTTAGAGAATGGAAGGTACTCGTAGAATGCGATTTTCTGAATCGAAAGTCGCTTCAGTCTTATGAGGACTCACAGAAGGAAAAGAAAGGTCATGCAAAGCGGTTCATGAAGGCAATACGGATATGCTACTGCAGCAATAAAATTTGAAAATTTTACCATTGCGTAGATAAAAGACGTTAAAGCTATAAATCCTAAATCGAAGCTTGCAAGGGTGATCAGGGAAGATGGTAATAGAATAGCAGTTTGTGCTGAGAATATTGAAAGATCCTTTTTCCAGACGGCAATACGGATGCCGACATCAGGCAGGATGTCGTCGTCGCGATCTTGAGGAAGGTCTAAGTCTAAGTGAGGTCTAAGACCCCTCGTCAACAATTTGGCACATCAATCTCATCAATATGGTTAAAGGTCAGAAAAATTCACCACTGACTAAATTTTCACATTGCTGCAGATCTTGGAAAAAATCCGGAAATATACAATACATCACCTTTTGACCGACTTTAAGGCCTCGAATGACACACTTATCGAGACGACGTATACGTAGTCATGGGTAAACCGGTGTTTGAACATCCCTGGCAAACTGGTTCGGCTGGTCAGGAACACTAATCCACTAAGGTCGCTAAAAACTTCAGTAAGGCCTTCAATATCAAATCATCATTCTTGAAAGAGTTGTGCAGAATTCAGACGTCAAGACGTAAAGCACAATTCTTTAAAACTTTACACAAGCTATGTACTTGCCTACGCAGGCCATATTGACATCATTTGGAGAACACAGCGTACTGTCACAGATACGTTTGCGATTATTGACCTAGAGGCAAGGAAAATGGACTACCGTGCGCAACTTTCATCTTAAGTTTGCATTTATCTTCTCCTCCAAAGTCTGTGGACGCAAATAAAAAATCTAACGTTTAAAATTGCAATCCGTCATCGCTTACGTTCACGCTTCTAGACCACACAGCAAAAGTGGAATCATAAGGGTCTCTATAGAGCCTAATTACTGTTCTTTAAGAAGGCCTTATTATTCAATAATAGCATTCTTAAGCCAGTGGGAGATTGATTGGTAAGTGTAGCCCTTTATCAGATTATATAGCGGAGCCGAGGTAATCAATAAGCAGCTTATTGTGACGCTTCTGTTCGATTCATCAATGTTGTGTAAACCTACTCGTTGACAGCTTGTACTTGATTTTCACTCATTCCCAGAGCCAAGACTGAATTTTTTCCGCTTTCGTTTCAGTGGGGGGGTGGCCGTGGTGTAGAGGTACTAGCTATCGCTTCTCACTCGGAAGGTCAAGGCTCGAATCCTAGCCACAGCAAGTTTTTATTTGTGTAATTGGAACTCAGTCCGAAAAATCTGCGTGTGAAGGCATAACACTGACATGTAGATTTGGCTGTTGTAGGGTTTTTCAAGCACAAAAACAACCGTTAAAATTCACAACCTCACATTCCGAGAGAAGAAAAATCTCTCCGTCCTATTCGGACTCCCACCCCTAGAGAGTCAATATCGAAACCAAACACACCTGAGTTTCAAACCACTACATCACAAACTTTCCTTTCTCCTCCTTCTATCTTTCCGCCCGCGCTATGGCAACAGTATAAGGGTATTCATAACCCCTTAGGCGCGCGTAAATTATAAAAAAAGTATTTGCAAATACACCTGTGACATCTCGCTGTTGATGTTGAAGAAGTTACATGACAGCGCATTCCCTTGTCCAAACTCTTTTTAACATTAAGAGTCTCCGACCGATTGCTTCCGATCTTTATGGAGCTCCATTGTCATTCTGCATTATAGATACCGTCATATGCTGACTTCAAACGCAAGAAAGATGGTAAGTATCAATCTGGACCATTGTTTTATCTAAGATATGACACTGTGTTAATATTTGCATTATTCTGGACTTACAGGACCTAAAACCACGCTGTTAGGGGTAAAATAGATCAAAGACAAATTGTTTCAGGAGTTCACACAACACGGCAAGCAAGATCTAGTGCGCGAAGTAAAGGAGACTGATGCCCCTCTAGTTGCTGCAGTTTAGAAGGTCTCCTTTATTGTGGATAGGGAAACATTGCTGAATTGGTGTATGCTATCTACTGCTCCGTCTCTACTCTCTATCTTAAATGGATCGACAGGTAGGACCTACCTTTGGCCTTATTGTTCTTAAATATTGTTCATATTGTTATCCACACTTAAAATATCTTGACTTCTACCACTCAGGTTGCATGATTTGATCTGCCGCTCTTTGGGTTATCATCCCATTTCAAAAAACTGCAGAATTGGTTTTCCCATATCCTCACGCTAAGACTCTAATACTCGACTAAAACTTCCGCCTAAAATTCGAGTAGGTACAATGCCCACATCTGGTCAGGTGAACCTACGACCTCTCTGGAGTTGCCTGTTAGGATTCAAAACCGGGCGAAAAAAATTGAAAGTTCTGCTAATACCTTAATTGACACTCTCGAACAACGACATACCTAATGTCTCCTGATGTACCCTGTTTTATCGCCATTTGCAAAAGCAGTGCTCCTCTGAAATTGACGGAAGTATACCGCCCCACCAGACAATCAACCGTAACACCCGTCTCGCCTTAAATGCTGATCAGTTTATCCTCAAGCCCAACGGAAATACCATGATTCTTCCTTAGCTGTACAACTCTTTTATGGAACATCTCGCCGATCTTTTTTTTTTATTCATTATAACCTGCAAACATTCACAACCAATGTCCATCGTTACCTCTCTTTCTTTCCTCCCTAATTTGTCTTCGTCTACGCTGAGTGCAAACATTTTAGGAGCACAGTGCGACCCTTAAGCGCGTGCTGAAAAAAAAAACTAGGTATTGCTCCGAGCCTGGATTGGCCGTCAGCAATGGATACGAGATGACAATTCTAGAGAGGTGCCTTCCGTCCATCCCACCATGTTCGCTATAAAAATATTCTACTCCCTAACAAGGTCAATTAGTCTAAATCCGTTTCCAGATGTGATATCGTGTGGGCTACTACAAAGTTTGCTCGTAGGTTTTGTCGAGGAGCTCATAAAAACAAAATCATTGATTAGTGGCATCGTCAATTTTTTTACATAGAAGCAAATTGAGAATTAATGCAGATTTCCGAGCGCTAAAAGCTTAAAACTCCTTGCATTTAATCGTTGCTTACAACATCGTACTATTTGTCATATTGTTGATCCTTATTCTGTCCGGCTTATCCCACCGAACATTCTGGTTATATCTGCTGATGTCCCTCGAGGCGGATTCGAAGACTTTTCGGACTGCGGTATTGGTGTCCAACCGCTCTTCAGGACTCAGCCATCTCAGCCGTTGAACTTTCACACTTCTGGCTAAGTTGATTTCGCTGTACAGTCAGTACAGTTCGTCGTTGTATCTCCTCCTCTACTCCCCATCTACGAGTATACAGACCGGACAAAAAATCATCCTCTCAAAGCAGCCAAGAGCACCCTCATCTCCCGGGGGACTAGGAGTATTAAGGTCTTATATAGGGTCACTATTATTGTTCCACAGAGGGCTTTGCTAGTGAATTGGCTTCTTAACCCAAAGAAGCAGCGATCGGCAAGAGTTCTTCTTCGTTTGTCCTTAACTACCTTAAAGCTATATCTGTCGAGGGTGATGTTCTGTCCGAGACGTTGGTGTTGGGTTTCCTTTCTGGTTGACAGCATATGCTTGATCTTGCCGTCGTTGATCGTTAAACCCATCTTCGCTGCTTCCGTCTCAATACTCGCGTAAGCGCCACTGATATCACGCCGCTTTATTCCGAAAAGCACTTTTGAAGGATTGTGCCTCGTGTTGTCGGGTGAGTTTTACACTGTTCTTTCAAGAATGGTGTTAAAGAAATCGCATGACAGCGCACCCTCTGTCTAAATCCGTTTTTGATATCTTTACTGACCTAGACGCAGCAGCGTGCATTCTCAATCGTCATCCTGTTTAACGGACGAGTTTGGGATGGGAAAACTGGACATTGCACTTTATAGCTCGTCTCTCTAGATGCTGTAATACGCGGCTTTAAAATCGATGAATAGGTGGTATGTATCGGTTTAGCGTTTTTTCCAAAACTTTCCTGGCCCAAAGCCACACTGATATAGACCAACCAGGTTATTGGCAAACGGCTTCAGGCGTTCACACTTCACACAATACTGCAGAGAGAATCTGGCTATATTAAGACTACTGATGGCTCTGTAGTTGGGGCAGTTCAGAGGATCTCCTTTCTTGAGAATCGAACAAACAATGCCACTCATCAGGCATACTTTCGTCCGACCATATTTTAATATTTTACAGATGAATTGGGATATGCTCCTTACCAAGTCATCGCCTGCCGCTTTGAAGAGCTCGACAGTCCGTTTCCTCCAGCAGCTTTGTTGGACTTAGATATCACTTCATCCCGGTCGGGTGGAAGGAATTGTTGGTTTACATCGTCCAGGTTGAAAGGTTTATTCTGCCTGACAACGATATTTGGTTCGTCATCGCCCTTATACAGTCTACAGAAATGCTCTTTCCAAATCCTCAGGATCGACTTCGACTCTACTACTATGTACCCTTGTTCGTCTCTATAGACTTCGGTTCAGTATTTGTGTCCGAGCTGTTTTTTTTTTTATCGGGAAGCCGATATTTGTCTCTCCTCTTCTGTTGGCAGAAGTTGTGGGCAGCTCTGGCCCTTCTAGGCAGCATCGCTTTGTATGCCTCTTGCTTAATTGCATGTGCTTCCCAGCACTCGTCGTCACACCTGGGATTTCGTTGTGGTGGCAGAGTGAAATTCATCACATCAGAGGCGGCATCTCTGATGGCCTTTTGGCAAATTTTGCCACTGGTCTTCAATACTTGATGCTGACGGCATAGGCCCTCTTGAGCGATTAAGGGAGACTCGATCGGGAAAGGATATGGCGACCTCTTGCGATTGTCGCTGTCCGTCGTCAAACTGCCTGACGATATTAGCTTGTCTTTGCGATGTTTGTTATATCTGCAACCTTGAATACAACAAGCATTCGGACATCCGTAATACTGAAGAAGTGCCTTGAGTCGATCGCAATGTGGGGAATCTGGCTGTTGGTGGATTTAGCAGATCTCCAAGTCCTCTACTAGCTATGACAATATTTCACCCCGCAGTCGATTTGCCTGAATCCGTTATCGGAGGTGGTACCGTGGGTGCTATACTTTCCGCCAGTACTACCCAAAATTCCTCTCTCCCTAGCCTTGCATTGAAAACGCCGAGACTAATTTTAATGTCATAGCTAAGGCACTGCTCGTAAGTCCTGTCCGAGAGCTCGTAGACACTATCTTTGGTGTCGTAGGGGCGTCTGCGCATATAAGACTAATGTTGGCAAATTTAGCCTTAATACGGATTGTTGCGAAGAGCTCTTTAACATGCCGGAAACTCAACACTTTTGGCCAAAGTCTGCGTCTAACAACAAATCCACATCCAAACAAGCGTTGCTTTTGCAGTCGATGACAATCGCCGTGGAAGATGTCGCAATTTTTCATACGCTTTTTGTCTGGCCCACTCCATCGCCTTTCTTGGAGTGCAGTTATTGTAGTTACAACACTTGGTATCGCCAGTTTGAGCGCATATCCATACAATACCCAGCCATCCACAGAAATCCTAAAGTAGCAGTCCAGAGCGACTGATGCAACATTTTGGAAGCAAAAAAAACTGTAAAACATCAGACAACGAATGTAGTTGACTGGAGATGTTAGCATGCATCCACAGCAGCCCCATTAATCATCTGCAATCACTCAAACGTCCGTCTGTTTGCCAAATTTTTTCGTTTGTTTTATTCATTCAATAAACAGCATCACATTGTTGCAAATCTTGTCATACGGAGGAGGCTTCTTTAAATACAAAAAATTTCTTCTTATCGGCTAAACTACGGTGACTTCACACGCGAAATCACATCTCGATGATACTCGTTGAGTAAAAAAAAAATTAATTATAAATGTGTAAACAAAAACGTACAAAAAAAAAAAGGAAGAGAAAAACAAAACGGATTGATAAAATCTTTGGAGACCACGGTTGCTTTTGATATCCTTGAACTTTTTCCACTTCGTCTTAAGCGTCTAATTCCTATGATAGCAGTTTCTTCTTATCGTCCGGCACGGGCTTCTTTGGTGAGGACTTCTTGCCAAAGACCATGTCGGCAAATAGTCCGGCAAATACTAGCACCGCACCGAACCATTGTCTGGGGATGAGGAGGTTTCCAAAGAAAATCACCGAACAGAGTACTGTGAAGAACTTTCTCGTGGTCGTCACAACTGAACAGGCTAAAGGACCAAATTCGGCGACCATCAGGAAGATGAACAGCTGGCCGAGGGCTCCGGCCAATGCGAGACTAGCCAAATGTGCCCATAACTCGGGGTGACGCGTGGCGAATGATAGGAAATCCTTTCCTTCTCCTGAAAAGCAAATGAAAGAGAATTAGAGAGCTTTCGCATGAAATATTGGATGAAGCGTTCTACCTGTGACAATCATAGCCGACCCCAGCATGAGAGTGCTCCAGAAATTCATAGACAGCATCATCTGCTGGCCTGAAGGTGCACTTGACGACCGCATACGCTCTTGCACAGCTCCCGTAAGGCCATCCATTGAGAGACTCAGAAATAGCAACAACTCCCCTATGCCGGTCTTCTCATTAGCTAGATTGGGATTCACTTTGCCCTCCTTGTACATGAAAAGGATAACTCCGGCGACAATTGTCAACACACAGGCATATCGCGTCCATGAATATGACTTTCTTCCCACCAACACTCCAAGAATCATCACTGGGATAGGCTTGGCAGATTTGCCAACCACCTGCGTAGGATATGGTACCCAGCGCAAGGCCATATTCGAGCTCACCATAGCAAGCAGATATGTCAAAGAGCTCACGGCATAGTACCCCGTATGAGTCGTGTCTTCCTTCTGAGGTTTCACCAAAAGCATTCCTAGGAGAAGACAAATTAATAAGAAACACCAACGCCCCATATATCTATCAGTGTTTACCTTTCGCAAATATGTAATTACAGAAGCACTGTATCCACACAAGCGCCAGAGCGTAGGTGAATCTTTCGCCCACTGTGCCATCGTCGTTCTTCGTCTCGCCATATCGTCCTCTCGTGATCTTCTCTTGCAGGATACCAAAGTAAAAGTAACAGAAAAAGATGCCCAAAGCATAGACGAGAAACTTGTATTTATCACTGATCATTGTGCAAGCGACAATCTGGTTGTTTACAGGAAAATTTCAACTGAAAGCAGCCACGTCGGGTGATGTAAAGTGGAACTGATTGCACTTGGATTGCTGCCGTTTAAATGGGTTTTCGGAGAGAATATGTTAAATGTCTGCGAAATCACTAGTCGCAGAATGTGACTGTGTGATATGGAGACATTATTTCAGTTAGAATATGTTGGCTTTGCGAAGATAATTGAAAGGGAATCGACTCGATTTGTGGGTACACGTCAGTGGTTTTTAGGAGGTTGATTACGGAGATATGCAAAATGTCAAATTGGAGAAGGTTGCAGGTTGTTTACCTTTCAAGTGATGACAGAGACATCTAGGTTGTGGAAGTGTTTAAGCGTGTTTTGATGGGTTGTGCTTTAGATATGTGATTTGACCGTTGAATTTGAAATCTGCTTGGAAATGCGATTGGAGTTTTTGAAAGAGGACGACAAAAGGCTTGTTAATGGCAATTACGAATTTCCTATTAAATCCGGATAGGATGTAACATAATTATGTTGTAAGTTAGGCTGTACATCTTTTGTGGTTAAGTTTAAGAACGTCCTGCGACTGACTCGCCTGAAGTTTGTAGCATTTATGTACGTCAGAGCCAGAAGTAATTCTCGATTTCAATTCATCAGGAAGAGGAGAAAAGTCATCTAAGGTGAGGAGCTTTTTGCACTGCTGGATGAATTCCAAGAGATTTCCCGAGCCTTTGTATCAGCAGTTTGTACAGAGGACTCGTGGCCAAAGCATAATATCAAATGTGCTGGATCGCAAACAGAAACCGTTTCGACGGTGAATGCTGTTGAGTCCTTGCAGCCAGGCAGGAGACATATGCTACGCCACTGCGTTCGAAGACGACTGTCGAGACAAAGTAAGACCAAGATTACACGATTCGAAGAACAAAGGTGAAAGAGAAATTCTAAATTGCGAAGTTGTTTTTAAAATTAATTTTGTGGAAATGTGGACAAAAACCGAAACAGAAGCATTATTAACCTTATATCAAGAACGGCCTATTCTGTACGATGTCAAGAATGAGGACTATTTAAACAGAATAAAGAGAAACGATGCATTGGAAAGTGTCCTGAAAGTAATTGAAAAAATTAAGCCAGGTATATCTATTGCAGACACTGCTACACACACTAAACGAAATAATTCGAAGAAAAGCGGAGCTGGCACCGACGATATTTTAGATCCAAGTCTTTGGTGCTTCGATATGCTACAATTTTTGAATCCACGATCAGATGAGGTTTCCGGGGAATCAAATACAAATTTGGTAATAACAATGTGTTTCTGTGCCTCCATTTCAAAAGCTAAAATAATTTTGATTTTTTACTAGGCTTTATCAACATCAGGCAACTGTTCTCGGGAAGATGCTAGTGTCGTCAGCAAAAGCAGCGAATTGCTTGATGAAATGGTAATGGAATGGAAATGGTAATTTTAAACATATCTTCTAGTCGCAGGAACAGGAGCCGTTTTTATATGTTCCGCAAATATGTTCCGAATCTACCAAAGGATTTGACAAGAAGATCTACCGAAACACCAACATCAATCAATACGCCTCCGGCTCGGCTTGGAAAACTAGTAACTGAAGAGCTCACTGAGGTTGCAGAAGCTATTTGTTCTGATGCGAAGTGGAAATTTTGTTGAAATTTTAAAAGAAGCTTCAATTGCAAATATGTAACGAAAAGATGGACGCCATCGTACAGTTTCTGAAGCATCCAATACATCTGCGGAGGTTTCTAAAATTTACAAAATAACACAAGCGTATAAGGGAAATAACTCTGAAACGTTGTTGTCATCAACACCTTCATTTGAAAGCAGTGAAGAAGGTACCAGTCAACAGCCATTTTCATTTAAGTACGAGGGCGGATCAATAAGTCCGTGACTTTTTGAATTTCTGACCTCTTTATTTAAACAGCAACACTGCTCCTGTCAACAGGAATCTGTCTGCGTCAGTTAGTTTGTGTTTGACAGCTATTTTTATCAGACTACTCACTAATTTGAGGAGAAAATGGAAAAAAGTGAATTTCGTGTGCTTATTAAGCATTATTTCTTGCGAAAAAAAACCATTACCGAGACCAAGGCTAAGCTTGATAAATACTATGGGGACTCTGCACCATCGATTTCAATGGTAAAAAAGTGGTTTACTGAATTTCGTTGTGGCCGTACAAGCACTGAAGATGCCGAACGTCCTGGACGCCCAGTTGAGGTCAATCGAAAAAATTCACGATATGGTGTTGGCCGATCGAAGATTGAAAGTGCGAGAGATTGTGGAAGCCGTAGGGATCTCGCATGGCTCAGTGGTTTCAATTTTGAATGATCACTTGGGCATGAGAAAGCTTTCCGCAAGATGGGTGCCGCGTTTGCTCACAGTCGACCACAAACGCAATCGTGTAACAACTTCACAGGAAGGTTTGGCGTTGTTTAATCGCAATATGGAGGAGTTTTTGCGCCGTTTTGTAACCGTGGACGAAACATGGATCCATCACAACACACCAGAGAACAAACAGCAGTCAAAACAGTGGGTTTCTAAGGGTGAATCGGCGCCAAAGAAGGCCAAGGTGGGTTTGTCAGCCAATAAAGTTATGGCGACTGTTTTTTGGGATGCACGCGGGATAATCCACATTGACTACCTTCAAAAGGGAAGAACAATCAATGGGGATTCAATGACGATTTGAAAAAAAAACGACCTCATTTGGCCAAGAAGTCTTTTCCACCAAGACAATGCAAGGGTGCACACATGTGCAGTTGCCATGGCAAAAATCCATGAATTGGGCTATGAATTGCTCCCTCATCCACCCTATTCTCCAGATTTGGCTCCGAGCGACTACTTCTTGTTCCCAAACCTGAAGAAATGGCTTGGTGGAAAAAGATTTGACTCCAATGATGAAGTCATCTCGCAAACAAAGGTCTATTTTGAGGACCTCGACAAATCATTTTTTTTGGAAGGGATAAAAAAATTGGAGAAGCGTTGGACAAAGTGTATAGAGCTCAAGGGAGACTACGTTGAAAAATAAAATTATTTTTTTATCAAAAAATCTGGGTTTTAATCCAAAAGTCACGGAGGGTTGTCTGAAAAGTTTCCGACCGAACAATGATACAAGACATTTTTTCTCAAAATTTTTTCTGATTTTTCTGATTGTAACTCTACACACTTCTTCCAGCGATGCTCCCATCTCTCTAACCCGTCCAAATAGTACTTGGCGATTTTCTCTGCATAATAATTGTTCTGAAGGCGATCATTTGACCAAAATCTCTGTCCTCCGAGCACAGTTTTTGGATGAGGGAACAAAAAGAAGTCGCTTGCGGCTAGATCTGGTGAATAAGGCAGATGGTCAAGCAGTTCAAACCGTAATTCATGGATTTTCGCCATTGTAACCGCTGAGGTGTGAGACGGCGCGTTGTCTTGTTGAAACAGGATTTTCTTTTTCTGCAAATGTGGCCGTTTTTCCGCAATTTCTGCCTTCAGCTTGGCAAGTAATGATGCGTAGTGTGCTCCTGTAATGGTTTTTCCTTTTGAAGATAATCGATTAAGATAACTCCTTTACTATCCCAAAAAACAGTCGCCGTCACTTTCCCAGCCCTTTGCAGTCCACTGTTTTGACTGAATTTTTGTTTCGGGCGTACAATGGTGTATCCAAGTTCCATCTACAGTAATTAATCGGCCCCAAAACTCGGGTTTATTGCGCCTAAACTGCGCCAGCAGAGCGTTGGAAATGTTCATTCGAACACGTTTTTGGTCTAACGTAAGCAAACGCGGCACCCAACGCGCGGACAGCTTTCTCATGCCTAAATCTTGATTTAATATGTAACAAACACGTTCTTTGGACATTTTCATAACCTCTACTAGCTCTCTTACTTTAATTCGGCGGTCGTCTAACAGCATTTGGTGAACTTTAGCAATGTCATCGTCAGTGGTTGCAGTTTTTGGACGTCCCGAACGCTCATCATCTCCCAAGCTCTTACGGCCACGTTTACTCGTAAATTCAGCTGCCCTAAATTTCAATGTTGTAAATGATGGTGCAGAGTCCTCATACACAGAGTCCAACTCATTTTTGATTTGCGTAGGCGCGTTGCCTTTCAAAAACAAGAATTTAATGACAGCTCGATGCTCAATTTTTTCCATTTTTCCAAAAAACACTCACATCGACTCACTCAAACGGCTGCCAACTACAATAAAAACTGCGCGTCCAAAATGACTGAAACTTCGGTAAGTAACTGTCAAGAGATTCACAACTAGCATTCACTAGCTTTTATTGACGAGTGCCGCTATCTTTACGTTGCGGTCGGAAACATTTCAGACAACCCTCAAACAACCCTCGTACAGCATCTCACCGACTTCAAATGTTCAGTCATTTGATTTTAAAACTCCATCACCAACTGCAGTTGAATTTCCAATTACAAAAGTACTTGAAGTGGCAAAGTTAAACTTACCAATTACCCCTAAATCAGCAGTTTTCCACGTTAACAAATATATGGCCGGTCTACTTTCCCTTCCATATTAAAATATTGTGAAAATCCATTTCGACTTTCGGAAGCTGTCTTTGAATGACTCTTTGGATTTTCAGTATAAGCGTCCGTTTGCGGTGTTTGCGAAAGTTTCATCTGGAAGTTTTGTGTACATGGATCCATATAATTTTGGTTTCTTTTTGTCAGAAAATTGTGTAAAACACAACACGCTTGAAAAGTTTTTTTACTTTTTCTGGTACAAAATGAATTGTTGTTTGTAGAACTCTAAATCTATTCCACAAAATCCCAAATAAGAAAAACTTTTTTCTCATTTTCTTGACTATGATAAGGGAATGGCTTCTTAATACGATTTGTCAATGGGAAAGCGTCATCTCCAATAGCAACAAATGGAAGACACCGCCCATCGCCAATAACATCGTCCTTTGGAAGAGAATCTCCATACAAAACTTCACTCAAATCACTTTGGCTTAAAACACCTGCATCGTGGCAACGTCCGTTACTGCCAACATTTATATAGGTGAACGTATAGTGTGCCTTACACATTGCAAGTAATATGATGCTATTGAATCCCTTATAATTATAATAGGTCGCCCCATCAGATTTTGAATCGGGGAAAGCTACGAGGGCTGTTCAAACTATTCTCGGTATCGGGGCGAAGCTGTGGTTGTATATATAAATTGACTTATTTATCAAGTAATACTATTATTTTAGTGCATTCATGTAAAATTTCATATAAATGTGATTATTAATTCGCGTTTTATCTCTAGTTAAACAGAATCATAATGGCAACTGAGACGATGATGGTGAAAATTGAGCATCGCGCTGTAATTAACTTTCTCACTAAGCAAGGAAAAAGTCAAAAAACTATTCATGAAGAGATGGTGGCTGTTTACCAGGGTTCCGCACCTTCATTATCAACTGTGCAAAAGTGGTCAAGTGAGTTCAAGAGAGGCAGAGAGAGCATTGAAGACGACCCCCGCTCCGGCGCCCCGGCTACTGCTTGTACGGGAGAAAGCATCAAAGAAGTCGAAAAACTTGTTCTTGAGGATGCCCGAATAAAGGTGAAAATGATGGCAGAGTTCACCAAGCTTTCAATTGGTACCATTCACACCATTCTTCATGACCATCTTAACCTTTCAAAGGTCAGTGCGAGGTGGGTGCCACGAATGCTCACAGCGCCTCAGAAAAAAGTGAGAATCGCATGCTGTAGAGAGCTTTTGGAGATGTGTAGTGAGAACGCGGACGGTGTTATGGATCGAATTGTTACTGGGGACGAAACATGGGTCCACCACTATGACCCTGAAAGCAAACAAGAGTCCATGCAGTGGCATAAAAAAGGAACAGACCCCCCGAAGAAGTTCAAAGTCACTCCGTCTGCCGGGAAGCTCATGGCCACAGTTTTTTGGGACTCAAAGGGAATCTTGCTCATAGAGTACAAAAAAAAGGTGAAACCATCAACGCCACATCCTACGCTTCCACTTTGCATAATTTGCGGGAGGAAATTAAAAAGAAAAGACGGGGTAAACTCGCAGCGGGTGTGTTGCTTCTTCATGATAACGCTCCTGTTCACACGGCGCGAGTTTCCAAGGCTGCTGCGCGAGATTGTGGTTTCGAAGAAATCCAACACCCACCCTATAGTCCGGAACTTGCCCCTAGTGATTATTTCCTGTTTCCGGATTTGAAAAAATGTCTTCGTGGAAAAAGATTTTCGGATGATGAAGAACTCAAGTCGGTATTTAGCAGAGAAAGAGTAAATTTATTATTTTGAGGGTTTAAAAAAGCTTATCTGAAGATGTAACAAATGCATTGATGTTAGGGGAAATTATATTGAAAAATAAAAACAATTTAAATTGAATTCGCATTTTCCTTCATATCGATACCGAGAATATATTGAACGCCCCTCGTATATGCTTACCATATATAGCACCTATTGCACCCGGAAATTGCCATCGAAATTCAAATCCTTTGCAATTTCAAGCCACTCATCGTCATTTTTTGGAAACTATTGGGTATATAAATATATTCGTGCGGTTTTTTTTTTTCAAAATTTGAACGTTTATTTAAGAAAAGCATGTACAATAGTATTATTCAAAGTATTGCCCATCTGAAGCTATGACTTTTTCCCATCTTTCTGGCAATTTGTGGATCCCATCCTAAAAGAACTGCGCCGGCTTGGCAGCCAAGAATGAATCAAGCCAATTTTTGATATTCTGCTCTGATGTGAACCGTATTTCAGTGAGGGCGCTCTGCATCGACCGGAACAAATGGAAGTCAGAAGGGGCAAGGTCTGGGCTATAAGGCGGGTGGGGTAAGACTTCCCATCCACTGTTTTCCAAATAGTTCTTAACCGGAATAGCAACGTGGGGCCGAGCGTTGTCATGATGGAGAATTATTGCCTCGTGTCTGGTCGCATATTCCGGGCGTTTTTCGGCCACTGCTCTCTTCAAACCGATGAATTGTGTTCGGTAGCGTTGTCCATTGATGGTTTCACCCGGTTTTAGCAGCTCATAATACAGCACACCCATCTGATCCCACCAAATACAGAGCATTACCTTCGCGCCATGGATATTCGGCTTTGCCGTTGATTTGGCTAGTTGGCCGGGTTTCACATATGATTTTTTGCGCTTGGGGTTGTCGTAATGGATCCATTTTTCATCACCAGTAACAATCCGATGCAAAAATGACTTCCTTTTATGGCGTTCCAGCAGCATTTCGGACACGCAAAACCGCCTTTCGACGTCTCTCGGCTTGAGTTCATGTGGAACCCAATTTCCTTGCTTTTGAATATATCCAGCTGCTTTTGAAATGGCTGCTTGAGTGACACCCAAAGATTCTGCCAGCTCTTCTTGTGTTTGGCAACAATCTCCATAGAGTAATGCTTCCAGTTCTTCATCTTCAAACTTCTTTGGCTGCCCAGGACGTTCATCGTCTTCCAAGCCAAAATCACCACTTTTAAATCGTGCAAACCACTTTTGGCACGTTCGCTCAGCTAGCGCATGTTCACCATAAACTTCCACCAAAATACGATGACTTTCGGCAGCAGTTTTTCTTCATATTAAAGTAATGAAGAAGAACTCCCCGCAAAAACACTTTTTCAGGCACAAAGTTCGACATATTTGAGTGAAAAAACAATTTTGTTGTTTACGCTTCAAATGAATGACATATATCGAAATGACGTGCAATGATAGTAGCTTTCCAACGCATGTTCCAATGGAATAATACAAGTTACGCCATCTCTTAGCAAACCGCACGAATTAAATTATAGACCCAATACATTGGGAACAACATTAGAAATGAAGGATTCAGAAAGTCTGCTCTGATATTCCAGGCTGCGAAAAGATTCGCCCGAGGCCAAAAATCTAAGCACGATTGCAACTTTTTCTTCCGCTGCTATCGCAGCTCTTATGATTGTATCTCGTTTTGTAAGATCAGCCCTTACGCACTTCATGATTTCTTGAAAACAACCATCGGTCATTCTCAGATATTGTCTGAAAGACAATTAAGAGTTCCTTAGTCAATAAATTAAAGCATCCTCGTTCTGCTCTTCTTAGCTTCCACTTTTTCCTCCATATTCGTTTCTGTGTTTCCTTTTTCTTCTTTTTAATTATTAAAGACATCGCAGCCGCACAGCTAGCTAATAAACACGCTATTATTTTGTTCGAATTATCCTCCATAATAAGTAAATTTGATTTGATTCCAACTGAATCTAAAGTAAACCTCCTAATCACTTCTAATAAATAATTGCCAGTTTCTATAAACGTCAGAATCGCGAATAGCCATATACAGATTTCATCAGGAACCTGTCAAAAAGACGAATGACGAAACATACGGAAAAAGGAATCGTGTATTCTTGGTATAAAAGATGAAGGCATGCTACTACAGAAATGAGGTTCGGAAATCAATTTAAGGAGAAAGAGACGGTGACCCGTCATAGTGACTAAACCCGAACCGAAAGCTGCCAGAACGATCAAGGAAATATCAAGTAGAACGTGGTCGCTTCTATGTACTTGGAAGGAACACTTCTACAAGCTGTTAACGTTACCATGTAGGACACAAGCAAAGGTAACTGCTTCCGCAAATTAGTAGGATATAGTATATTAGGGAATGAACAAGACGCTACTAGACTCTCAACATCTTTGTTCTAGACATCTGTCATGGACTTCAGAGTCTTCTTCAGGCTCTTTTGAGTGAAAGAGTCTACGTCTGAACTTCTTTCGCAGCTGCATTGTCAGAGTGTGGTGGAGAAGGCAGAATAAAGTAAGCAGAACAATGAAATAGATCTGGCGCTGGTTAGGTAGTGTAGAACACATAGACACCACTATTATTCAAACTCAAAGGACTTTTAGTTTTTCGACAAGTTCCAGATATCTAGGTCTTATAGTGGACAGTTAGCTGAGGTGGAACAAAAATGCTGCAAAGCGAAATAACTCTTGGTATAACCGTTTGGTAGAATGCACTAGAAAGACGAACTAGCATCAACCTGTATGAACACAACGACCTGTTCGTATAAGCATCACTGGCACGTTAAGAATATCCCAAGCGGCGGGTCTCCAAACTTTACTGAATTTGCTACACATAGACTTACTTGGCATGCAGATTGCAATTAACTCTGCCCTGAGGGTCACTCTGCAATAGGAAACGCTAAATGTTGGACATGTAAGTACAAAGTAGCGCAAAAGTAGTCATTCGATGTTCTTTGGCTGTAATTTTTTTTACGAATGAAAAACTTTGATTCTGCTTTTGGATTATGTTTATTTGATGTCTTAAATTTTTTTAAGTCGAAAAAATGATATCGGCTAAGTGGCCGCCGCCGGAATTAATAACTATTCGAGCCCGATTTGAGGCATTTTCCATCACTCTTGCCAGAACTTCCGGCGATAGGTCCTCGCATTCTTGATGGATATTCTTTCTGACGGCTTTAAGCGTCTGAGGCTCGTTGACATAGACTTGTTAATTTAAAAAACTCCATTAAAAGAAGTCTGGAATGGTCAAATCAGGCGATCTTGCCGGCCAGTGCAAATCGCCAGAACGAAAGATTTGGCGACCCGGAAATGCAGCTCTCAGAATTTCGGTTGTGGTTCGCGCAGTATGCGCCGTTGCGCCCTCGCAATCCACAGTAGTCGTTCGTTTTACAAAAAAAGCCCAATGGCGCCTCCAGGGTAAACAGCACACCATATGCAGTAACTTTGAACGGGTGTAATGACTCTCCGTATGTTATACGCGGATTTTCGCTGCTCCAGAAGCGATAATTTTGCTTATTCACGTATCCACAAAGATGGAAATGGGCCTCGTTGCTCATGATCATTTTCGATGAAAAGTTTTCTACCTCGTTTTAGAGATTCAAGGTACCTTGAGCGTAGGTTACACGCGCTTGGCGGTGTAGCTGATGCACTTTGTAAGGGAACATATTACAGTCTTTCACCAAAATTCTTTGTAAAGACCGCCGATTAATGCCCAATTGCGTGGCACGTCGTCGTTTAGTCGATACTCCGGGGTCCTCTGCGACAGCTGCGATATTCTCAGCAGAACAGCTGCTCCTAGGCCGACAAGAGCTATCAGTATCTCGTGTTGTCCCATACTCTTCTAGGCGACCGGCTAAACGTCGTAGTGTTTGCCCAGTTGGTGTCGGACCACCGGGAAATCTGCGCCGAAATTCACTTTGCGTCAACATCACCGACGAATTATTCCGCAAAAAGATCGTAACAATTATTCCGAGTTCTTTAGGAGTATAGCGATTCTTGTCTTGTTGAAGTGAATTTTGTATCCGTTTACTTCACAAATGTCAAAGTAGAATTGACATTTTCATAATTTTCCAATTTTGTTCCGGCAGCTGTCAAAGTTACCAACGACATCGAGTTGTCAAAATATTCAGTAATATTTGTCATTTCATCATGCATCATTTTACGTTTGCCGAACGTGCACCAATTATTAATAAGTCTTATCGAAATTCCGGCTCAGTTGTAAATACGCAACGTGAATTTCGTCGTGAGGTCGGTCGCCATCATGGCTTCAGTTCAATTCATCGCACCGTGGAAACGTTTGAGCGTGAATATACTCTTTTGGATCTTAAGCCACCAACCAGATAGACATTGGTGCAAAATGAAGAGAACATAGTCGCCAGTATCCAAGAAGACCCAGAAATGTCGATTCGGCGCCGATCAGCTGAATTGGGCATCGCGAGAGAGGGAACCCGGTTTATTTTGCGGTTGGATTTGGGCCTACATCCGTATAAGATTGTGCTGATGCACGAATTGAAGCCGTACGACCATAGACAACACCATGAGTTCGCTAATGGGCGCTGAAAATGAGCCGGAGATGCAAATTTTGGCCAAGTCCGCAAGTGTTCGGCCAACAATCAATGCATCTACAAAGATTGACTGTTTGGTGCAATTTATGGCATGGCACCATCATCGAACCTTATTTCTTTCGAAATGAAGAAGGGGACGCCATTATCGTCAATGGTCTCTGGTATAGAGCGATGTTACCCGATTTTCTGTGGTCAGAGCTCGACAATATTGATATATCCGAGATGTAGCTCCAACAGGACGGCACTACATGCCTTACTAGCGACGCAACGCTTGAAGTTGCGAGCGTTCATCAATTGCCGCCGCGATCACGCGACTTGACACCACTCGATTATTTACTCTGGGGCTACGTCAAGTCCTTCGTCTTTCGTCTACTCTAACAAACCAACAATTTTGGACAAGCTCGAGGCCAACTTTCGACACGCTATTGTCGGAATAACGCCGGACATATAGGACTGATTCATCAAAAATTGCTTTGACTTGAAGAAATAGCAAGTATTGTATTCTAAAAATTCTACCAATCCTCATTGCTTTATTGGAATTTTACATCAGCTGCCTACAAAGTGGGGTGGTCAATGCGATTATATGAGAACACAAGGGTTCTCACTCTAGCCTCACACTATCAACTCCTACTACGCACCTTCACATGGTGGCTGCTGGGTGCCTAGTACCTCGACTGGAGATGGGGTAACCAACAACCTGCGGAAGGTCGTTGGTGGCAGCTAACGAGGGGGGAGGAGGGGGGGGGAGGAGGAGGTATCTCACTAAGACACTTTCTCCTGTTTCCGGGCGGCAGCGGACGAATTCTAAGGATGGAATCACTGGTGGCGTCCAAAGTTCCAGTTAGGTCGAACTAGAGTTACCTCTATATAAGCTGCTTCAACGTACTTGAATACCAGGTCTATAGGGATCTCCAACATTAAGTCATGGTGTTGGAAAAGAGTTGGTGGTGGATGAGCCCTTAATAAGTGCCACTCATATCTCCGAAGCGGGTTACTGGCTACGGAATTTGCTCCGGCCCCTTTTGTCCTAGGAGTCTCAAAAAGGGCTTGGCCCTCCAGGTTGGGGATTGTGCGTAGGGTTAACTGACCAACCACGTAAAAAAGTAATTGTTACGAAGCGAAGAGTCGTGACGATCCTGCAAAACGAACAAAGGACAACGAGTTTCGGATTTGCACGTGGAATGTTCGGAGTTTGAACAGGCCGCGAGCAGCCGAACAAGCGGAGACCCTAGACTGCTACAAAGCAGATACCACCGCCATCCAAGAAGTGCGGTGGGATAGACCGGGCAAAAGACAGATGAAAAACTGTGATGTTTACTACGGTGATTGCTATAGGGCACCTAAGCAGCGTCTATAGGATGCGGATTTGTTGTAAGCGGCAGACTTAGGCAAGAAGTGTTGAGCTCCCGACACGTGAATGAACGCCTTATAACTGATGTATCAATTCGCTAACATCAGCCTTATATGCGTTCACGCCCCAACAGAGGAGAAGGACGATGCTACTAAAGAAAGTTTCTACGAGTTTCTCGACAAAACTTACTAGCAATACCCGATGTATGACGTTAAAATCGTCCTAGGTGACTTTAATGCCAAAATTGGAAAGGAGGAATGCCTGATCTCTGTATTTCCTAACCGTTATAACTTGCAAACATTTAAGACCAATGTACACCGGTATCTCTCTATTCTTCCTCCCTAGAGTTGCGATCGATGTAAGAAACTCCTCAAGTTTTTTTAGGTGTCCGAACATTCCGAGCGGCCATCATGGACTCCGACCACTACTTAGTTCCAGCCAAGGCACGTCTTCGGATATCTTAGACGCCACAACAACGGGGAAACTATATTAGGAGATTGAACGTTGAACGGTTGCAATCGCAACAAGTCGCCAGAACCTTTGCCGATCGCGTATCCCTCAATCTTTCAAGCAGTCCTTTACAGCCAGCATCAAGTGCTAAAGGTCAGTGGCTTAGATGCCGAGAAGCCATCAGAAATGCTGCAACTGACGTCCTGGATTTGAGTGCCGGAGTGCACATGCAGCAAAACAACCGACCAATCAAGAGAGGATAGCAATATTTAAACTGTAGTCGAACAAGGCTGCCGGGCCGGACGGCCTACCCACCGAACTACGACTATTTAAGGCAGCAGGAGATGAGCATACACCAACTTATTTCCAAAATTTGAACGGACGAATGGAACCTCATCATCGTTTGCCAGGTTCAGAAGAAAGGAGACCCTTTAAACTGCACCAACTACAGAGGTATCAGTCTCTTCAACATCGTATATAAGATCTTGTCTGCCGTATTGTGCGAGCGCATTTGTCAACGATCTGATTGGACCCTATCAGTGCGGTTCTAGGCCCGGTAAGTCCGCAATTGACTAAATATTCACACTACGGCAGATCCTGGAGAAAACCCAAGAAGTTCAGATCGATGCGCATCACCTTTTTATCGATTTTAAAGCCGCATATGACAGCACCTACAGAGACGAGCTATATAGAGTCATGTCTACTTTTGACATCCCTGCCAAACTCGAACGCTCGTGCAGGATGATGATGGAGAAAACTCGCTACCACATCAAGGTCGGTAACGACCTAACCGAGATCTTTGATGTCAAAAAGGATGTAGGCAAGACGACGCGCTGTCATTTGACTTCTTCAACATTATACTTGAAAGAATTGTACAAAACTCACAAGCCAACACATGAGGTACGATCTTTCAAAAGTCTGTTCAATTGCTTGCATACGCCGATGATTTTGATATTATTCAGCTGTCACTGGTGCGTTTGCGAGTATAAGAACAGAAGCGGCAAAAATGGGTCTAGCCGTAAACGAGGGCAAAACAAAGTATATGCTGTCAACAAGAGGGGACATCCAACATTGACGAATCGGCCAGAATGTCAAAGTCGACAGCTATAACTTTGAGGTAGTAAGGGACTTTGTCTACCTCGTCTCTGCTATCACATCTGAAAACGAAAGCCCTTCAGAAGTCAAACGAAGAATAACGCTTGCCAATCCCTGTTTCTGAGAAGGGAACTTTGTAGTAAGGCCCTCTCGCGAACAACCAAGGAAACTCTATATAAGACCTTAGTAATCCCAGTCCTGCCCTATGTTTCCGAACTATGGACCCTTTCTAAAGCGGATGAAGATATCCTTTGTCGTTTTGAAAGAAAAATTCTTCGTAAATTTTTGTAGTCCCGCATGCATTGACTTGTTCTGGAGGAGACGATTCAACGATGGACTCTACGAGCTGTACAGTGACATCGACCTAATCAAAAAACTGCGCATTGGGCGTTTGAAGATTGCTGGGACATGTAAAACAAATGAACACCAACGCTCCAGCCTGCAGAATCTTCGACTCTAATTCGAAAGGACAACGCGGTAGAGGAAGGCCTCGCCTTAGATGGCGCGCGCAAGTGGAAGACGACCTCAACCAACTTGGAGTGCGCAGTCAGAGGTAATTAGAAAAAGACCGCGCTAATTGGAGAGTCTTATTGGTTGAGGCCCAGGTTCACCCCGGACTGTAGAGCCGCCTAAGTAAGTAGGTATCTAAGTATCTATAAAGCGCGGGCGAACGAAAATCAGGGAGGATGGAAAGAGAGGTACCGGTGAACGTTGGTTTTAAATATGACTAGGAAATAAAGAGCTAGACAGGGCATTCCATAAGCGAGTTGTACGGCTTAGGAACGAATCACGATATTTTAGAGTACGTTCGAAAGTGGGTTTGAGGGTATACTGATGAGCATTCATAGCGAGACGGGTGTTACGGTTAAAAGTTTGAAGGGGCGGAATACTACTGGCGATTTCTATAGAGCACTGGTTGTGGAAATAGCGATAAAACAGAGTGAGACACGAGACATTTCGTCGGTGTTCGAGGGTGTCCATTGACTGGATGATATTAGCGTCACCTATGGGTTTTATCGCACGGTTTTGGATCCTATATAGCAGGTGCAGAGATGTTTTGGGCGTACCCGACCAGATGTGGGCACTGTACTCCAATTTCGGGCGGATAAACGCTTTATATATTGAGGCTAGATCAGAGGGGGTGAAATATTTCTTACATCGCTTGAGGAGGCCTAGACATTTTGCAGCATTTTTGACGACACCGAATATGTGGTCATTCCAACGTAAGTTATCATTGACATACATACCGAGAATGGAAAGCTTATCGGTTTCGACGATGCAAGTGCCATCCATGGTTAATGGCTGGGTGTTTAAATTTCGCTTTAACGATAGCAGAAAGCATTGTGTTTTGGAATCATTAAATCCCACTCTGTTGATAGTTCCCGTTCTACAGCCGAAGAGCAGGGGCGTGAGTCCGAGAACGAATATGAAAAGCAGAGAGTGCTGGCGTCAGCAAAGGTGTATATTGGATTAGAGGAAGCAGACAAGAGATCGTTGATGAAAATTAAAAAGAGTGTCGGAGACAGAACGGAGCCCTGGGGCACACCAGCATTTATTTTGTGAATATCAGACTTGAAACCGTCCAAGACAACTTGAATTGAACGTTCCGAAAGGTAATTTCTAATCCATTGAATAAGAGAGTCGTCGATCCCAAGAGCACGCATTTTCGACAAAAGAGCCTGATGCCAAACTCTGTCAAATGCTTTAGAAATATCAAGTGCAACTATCTTGCTTTCGCCAGATTTGTGTACGCTTTCGTTCCACTTGCTATCAAATCACCAGTGGACCTGTTGCTACGAAACCATACTATCGGTCATCAAGAAGTTTACATGTTTCGAGATATTCCATGACCTTGGAAAGAAGGGACGTAAGTGCAATGGGTCTGTAGGAAGAGAGAGAGGAAGATTCGCCTTTCTTAGGGAAGGGCTGGACAAATGCTGTTTTCCATCTGCTCGGAAAGAGTCCTTAAGAGTAGGATTGATGAAAAAGCTCACGCAGTGGTTTTGCCAGCGTGGAAGAACACTTCTTCAGAAGGAGGGGAGATATACCATGCTGATCGCTGTATCCCGTCATCCATACTGGACAATCTGCCCGTCATCTAACTCTGAGCCAAACGACGGATGTAATCGAGGTTTTGAAATACTAGGCACAGACGTCTTACCTGAATCAGTTGATGCGGATTTCGACTCCACTTGGGGAATGAAGAATGTCGTCAATTCGCTAATACATATAAAGATCTGTTGCCGCCAGAAACGACAATAAGAATTGTTCCTACCTCAATATACAATATTTCCCAAGACAATGGTTTCCATCGCCTTAAATATTAGCAGTGTACTCGTACATAAGTTCAATTATCCAAGGCGAGTTGTCTTTTTAAGGAATACGAGTATGTAGGACAATTGCAAGGAAGGTAGGCTGCTGTAATTGAAATGCACTCGTTAGGCGCATAACACTAAGCTTTGATTTTCCCAAGGCTCGCAAAATGTTTCTCTCTCTTCGTGGTCCTTCATATGTCCTTCGGTTGGACCCTGGTCTTGCTGTTAAATTAGAGTGCGCACAGCTGTGCCCACATCCATAAACTGGTGAATACATTATTCGTCTATGTATGAATATTATCATAGCATGGCAATTTTGATTGCAACATTTCCATATCTCTCAATCATTTACTCATTAAGGTTTCCGGCCCCCGGGACATTGGCAGAATTGAATGGTCGCCTAATTGCAGATAAATATCTGTCGGACATTTAAATGTTTTTCCAATAAGTTACTCGCCCTTCGCAAACATTAACCGCAAATGCAGAATGTGGCCTTAACATCGAATCTAACCACAAAAATCGAGATTCAGCCCAAAGATTCCAATTCAAATATTTCCAACTCAAAGGTACGAGTATGTTGTACAAAATACTGCTCGCCGATAACAAGTGCAGCATAAAGTCGGGGGGTGAAACTGCTTATTGTCAACCCCTATTCGGAAGCAGGACAAAGTGGCACGTCACCCACGTGTTCGGGATGACAATTCCAGGTGTTCAATAAATTTATGAATTCCTGATAAAAATATTCTTCCACGGAAATAGACCGCTCGCCCTCTTTTAACCCCGGTTGACAGCCTTTTTCCTATTTGCTGGCGTGTAATTCACTTGAACATGAACTTGTAGGAATGGCTGGAAAAATCGTAGACCGATAGATGTTAGGAATTTGTTTTGTTTTAGGAAGGGGACCAGGAGACAGGTGACATAGTTTGCTAGTTTGTTACGGTCTTAAAAGTTTTTTTTTTTTTCCTTTTTTGTTGGTTACCGAAGTGGCGTCAGCGTAATTGAGCAAGGTGAATCCATGTGGCAGGTGGTTGATTTATCGTTTGATTTTAAGTTTTTTGTTATTTGGCGACATCCTCGGTGTGTTCTAATCTGTGATACTGGTGCTTGTAGTGAGAAACCGAAGATTTCTAACTAGCTCTCAAAAAAGTCGACAGTTACCTCCGCGTACTATCTTGTTCGAGGCTCTGCAAAGCTTTTTCGTTCTCAATTACTGATCCCTTTAACGCTTCTCAATTTCTGTTTGCTATGGACCCCCAATTTGTTTTCTTTATTCCATTGCATGTCATGCTACGTGCCACAAGGTGAACTGTATTGTACTGTACTGTATCACTGCCATTTCCTTCGCCAAATGGGAACTGACTACAGCATCACTCTCCTTTTTTTCTGTCGAAACATAGCAATCCAACAACAAACTCTCTATAGTACAGTGGCTACAGTACCAGCACCCACCACAAAATCGCTGAATAGTTGCGGCCCGAAGCAGTCGTAGGGCGGATAGTCACTAAAGCAGAGGTCTGCAATGTTGTCATCATTCTTACAGCAAGCGTCGCAAGATGTTATGTCACCTAGGTACTCAACAAAAGTGTAGTGCCAAGTCAGGATGCCAATGAGCAGCCTACCGTGTTTCTTACTAACAGCAGGAAAGTCGCTGACCTCTGGGAAACGTCGGTAAGCATTCGTTTGATCTGCCGGCATTATAGAGAGCCATGACATCTGCAGTTATACACAACTGTTAATGAAAACCCAAACTGAGGACGCAGGTAGACCTAACGTTGGTTCGGGTCCTGAAAAAACTTTCCTCTGAGCCTGGCCTAGCAAGTTCATCGGCGATTTCATTTCCGGTGATCCCATTGTGACACGGGACTCAAACAAGATTCAGTGAGTTCAACCTTCCGGCTGAGTTTAGTTAAATCTTACATGTCAGATTAACTTGGAAATCGTGAAGTTGGCTGCCACTACAGAGATTAATGCTTAGCCCCCTTTACCGGTTCATCAAAATATTGTTCGTTGCTATTGGGATAGCGTATATCTCTTAGAAGACAGACCCAAATTTTCCTAACAAGGACTGAAATCTAGCATCCTTAGTCGGTTTTAAAATCATTCCTAGGCACATGAAAAGCGGATTTCGAATTTTCGCGACAACAGGAGTCTTAATGTCATTCGATCAGGCACAAAGTCAAAAGAGAGGCGGCGCGCAAGGCGATGCAAACTTTAGTACGTGTTTCACCAAAGACCACTTCTTTCGTTAGGAAACCTGTTTTCCAACTGGAGATTTACGTAATCGGGATGGCAGCGAAATATATTGCTTAGAACCGGTGGAGGAGGCGAAGCATTTGCATCTGTAGCGACAGCCAAGCTGCGCTTAGAGCCTTGCTGAACCCTCTTACGACTTCCAAACTAGTTTCAGAATGCAAGAGATTACTGAAAGCAGTCGGAATGCTAAATTTAGTGACCGTTGTCTGGGCCCAAGTCACAATGGGATCACGGGAAATGAAATCGCCAAGGAACTTGCCAGGAAAGGTTCAGAGGAGAGTTTTTCTGGATCCGCACCTACGTAGGGTCTCATATAAGCACAACCAAATGAATGCTTCTCGACGGCTTTTCTGCTGACCTCCTAAAGACGTTCCCTCAGTGGGAAAGACTGCAGGTTGCTTACTGGCATTGTGACAGGGCATTACACTTTTGTAAAGCACTTAGATGTGATAGGCATAAGTGACAACATTTTGCCATGCTTACTGTGAAAGTGATGACGATACCGCGGAGCACTATCTTTGTGAATGTGCAGCTTACGCTCGCATCAGGCAGCAGGCCAAAGGACATTCTTCCGTGACAAGCCCCACGTTTTGTCGAAAACTCATTAACAGCTCCCTGAAAGTTTTCGACGCGATACGGGTGGTGATGCCGTTTGCACTAGATAAGCCTCGTATCGAGAACAACAACAGCATTGAGTGCACCAAACGCCGAACACGTCTAGTTGCCTATGATTATACCTGTCCGTAGACGTATACCTGTTCGTTAAGCGGTGAGCCAACCAACATGCATCATAGCAGTGGAAATAGGACGTCGCGGCATCGGCATCCGCAATCAACGTTTTATTCAACAGCGTTGCTCTAATCCACAATAAAGTGTTTCGTCTACGTCGTGTTGTATGGCGGAGTCCCACATGCCTTCAAAAGTTGTGTCATCGAAAGCACCTTCACTGTCGATTAAAATGTCCGGTGCGTATTCCTTTTTATCGTGTCCCCCTTCAGATTTAGATGCGCACTCTCGAAGGATCTTCAGCAAGATGGGTGCATTCGAAAGCAGTTTTGCGCAAATGGAGCTCGATTTACTGACCCTATGCGAGTGCTCTAAGCCAATTCGTTGTTTGTTAAAATACACATATTGATCTAGCCAGATCCCAAGGTGTCTGATTTACGAAAACGTTCGTCAATTCTTTCTGGTATTCTTAGAGGCCCTAGATTAAGGCGTCCTTTAAATAATGATTTCTGACTTCTGAAAGTTGATTTTAAGCATAAAGTCATCGCAATATCGTTTTATCTGATCGAAGCCACGCTGCAAGAGCAAATTAATGCTCTCGATCCTAGGACCTGATCTGTACGCGATCAAGTTCTCTGCGTTTTTAATGTCAAATAATTCAGTTTCAAAAGTGTCCATGCAACCATACGTTGTCGAAAGCCTTCTCCAAATCAATCAGGAAGGCACCTTTGTTCCTTTAGATATCAGAAACCAGTTTAGATGTGGCATGTGAAAGGTGAATGTACAAAATATTTTTGTCTTCAACCGCCTTTGTTAGGACTCTGTTGATCACTTTTTCGAAAGACTTTGTGATATTTGGTAGAGGATTGATCGGAGCTTCGCCGGCTTGAAAGTGTCTTTATCCCTTCTGCGGATTGGCTGTACCGCCGTGGTTTTCCAATGCATTGGGTAATGTGCATTATTCATTGCATTATTAAACAGGGTGGTATAAATGTCCACCGCTTCTAGTGGGAGATTCCGTATCTATATGTTCGGTATGCCCCCGGTTCCCAGTGATTCGAAGATTGTACAGGGTCTTCCAATAGGTATTCCGAACTTTGGCAGCTTGATAACGGCCATATTGTCAAATTGACTGTCATTTATTCAGTCTGTTTTGCCAAATCACCATGGACGGACATACCGCTCAACAACACGGTGTTCTGTTCGGGCAACGTTCCGCGCACTTCGCCCACTTTACGGTCGCCATAATCGCCCTACGGATAGGACTATTCTCAGTGTGGTGGATAAATTTGAGTCCACTGGTTCAGTAAACGATAAACCAACACCCGTACGTCAACGAAATGCAAGATCTGCCGAAAACATCGCCGCTGTCCGTGGGAGTGTGCAGGAGAATCCGAGGCAATAGATTTCGCGTTGCTCACAACAACTCGGCCTTTCCCAAATCACAACTTGGCGAATTTTGCATCGTGACTTCGGCCTGCATCCAGGAGCTGAAGGTAAACAACCATAGACAACGACGTGTGTTTGATGAATGGACTCATGGACTAGGAGCAGTTGGAAACTGAAATTGTCGAATTTGGGGCGATACCAATCCATATGAGATCCAAGAGCGTCCTCTGTTTGGTGAGGATTTTGGCCTGGCAGCGCCATCGGTCCATATTTCTTTGAGAACGACGTTGGCCAGGCCATCACCGTTAACGGCGAGCACTATAGGTCGATGATTACCAACTTCTTTTGGCCTGAATTGGATGATATGGACACCAACGACATGTGGTTTCAACAAGACGGCCGACGCTACGTACTACACAGCTCACGCCACATTTCGCAGCGATTCGAGGGCATTGTCATCTCACGTGGAGGTGATGTGAACTGACCACCGAGCTCGTACGATTTGACCCCGTTCTTCTAGGGTTTTCTGAATTCGTAGGTCTATGCGAATAAGCCACAAACCACAGCGGTACTCAAACCAACCATTGGTCAAATTCAGCCTGATTTATGCACCAGAGTCATAGAAAATTGGACATTTCGGATGCGCGCCACCTAGAGAAGCCGCGGCGGACATTTAAACGATGTTATATTCCGCACATAATGGCATCGATAGGGCATTTAAACGAATAAGAAATTTCGATGATACGAGTATCTCACACACACTTCGTTTTATTTAAATTTAAAGATAGGAAGCTATTAATGAAAGAATCTTTATGAAGCTTCTCCTGCGAATTGAACAGGGCAATGTTCAGTGTTTCATCACTGAACTGGATGAAACCTGAGCTATCCGATAGCCAGTTCTTCATATCGTTTCGAACGTGCGAATTGCCGAAAAGGACCAGATTTTCTAGGTCGTGGTTCATACAAATAACAGCATTCGTCTGGAACACTTCCTGGAAAATCGCTCCTATGGCCTCTACCTTCTCTTGTGGATCTCAGACCACAAAAAAGTTGTTATCATCGACAGCTTTTCCTGGAACTACACTTGCGGCTAGCAGTATCTGTTCATTGTCCGTCGTTCGGGCGATCTTGTGTCTCCATTATCGGTGTGTTGATACCGAAGTATCGTTCGTTTAATGGTCTCATCCATTTCTTTATGGAGCATACCTGTAAATCTCCCCATTATACGAATTGCTGTTAGACGGTGGGTAGATTGATTTTGAGGATAGTGCTTCCGTCAATGTTCCCTAGTAGTGTGTCCAATGTACGAGTATCCATTCTAATTGTAGGAACAAACAACCCTCCAATTGCCCAATTTCTAAAAACGGTTATTTCGGTACTGAGACCGCAATGTTCTCTGTCATATACGAAAGTTCTTAGGCAGTTTATAGTTTTTTTTTTTATAAGTTAATGAGGGATACCGATGTGAGTTGGTTTTAAATGTTTGAAGTTTATAATGACTAGGAAATAAAGACCTAGGCAGGGCATTCGGCTTAGGAACGAATCACGATATTTTAGAGTACACCCGAAATTGGGTTTGAGGGTATACTGATGAGCAATTATAGCGAGATGGGTGTTTCTGTGGAGCACTAGTGGTGAAAATGCCGATACAACAAGGTGAGACAGGAGACATTACGTCTGTGCTCGAGGGTGTCGAATGACTGTGTAATATTGTCATCCACCTATGAGTTCTATCGCACGGTTTTGGATCCTATCTCGCAAGTGCAAAGAGGTCTTAGGAGCACCTGACCAGATGTGAGCATTCTACTTCAATTTCCGGCCGATGAATGCCTTATATAAAGAGGCCAGATCAGAGGGAGTAAAGTATTTCTTACATCGCTTGAGGAGGCCTAGACATTTCGCAGCATTTTTGACGACACCGAATATGTGGTCATTCCAACGTAAGTTGTCATTGACAGACATACAGAGAATGGAAAGTTTTGCGGTTTCGACGGTGCAGATGCCATTGATGGATAAGGTCACGGTGTTTAAATGTCGCTTTAACAACAGCAGACAGAATTGCGTTTTGGAAGCATTAAGTTCCCCAATTCGTTATACTGTTAATATCGGAATTTGATGAGCTTAACAAACGCTGCCGTTCCCGTTCTATAGCCGTAGAGCAGGGACGTGAGTCCGGAAACAAATATGAAAAGCAGAGAGTGCTGTCGTCAGCAAAGGAATATATTGGATTAGAAGTAGCAGACAAGAGATCGTTGATGAAGATTAAAAAGAGTGTCGGAGACAGAACGGAGCCCTGGGGCACACCAGCATTTATTTTGTGAATATCAGACCTGAAACCATCCAAGACAACTTGAATTGAACGTTCCGAAAGGTAATTTCAAATCCATTGAAGAAGAGAGTCATCGATCCGAAGAGCACGCATTTTCGAAAAAAGAGCCTGATGCCAAACTCTGTTAAATGCCTTAGAAATATCAAGTGCAACTATCTTGCTTTCGCCAGATTGGTGTAGACTTTGGTTCCACTTTTCGGCGAGACATGCCATCAAATCACCAATGGACTTGTTACTACTGTGGTTTTGCCAGTGTTTAAGAACACTTCTTCAGAAGGAGGAGAGATATACCATTTGGAACATCTGATTTATATATGTTGAGATCTTTAAGTACTCTTTCTACTACACGAGTGCGAAAGCAGATCCGTCCCATTGAAGGTTGGACGCACTCAAGTGTAGGCGGGGGTAAAGCACAATCTGGGAGTGTTAAGCTGGCCGCAAAGTGTGCAGCGAGCAGATTGGCCTTATCCAAAGAGCTGACAGCTGGAATGTCATTGTAAATGAGCTGGAGGATGAGGCAGAGTTTCTAATATTTTTGACGAAAGACCAAAAATTGTTACTGCCTTTGGGACATTGCAGTATTTTTTGCTTCAGTTTTTGGCCGCATGGATATTTCACATGCTTAAGAAAGATGTTGCAGTCATTTCTGGCTCGTTTGAACTTTTTTCGGTTTTCCTCTGTCGGGTTGGTCTTGAAGGACCGAAAAAACATTTCTCTAACAGTGACAGTTTCTTTACCGCTCGAGTCGTACCATGCACTTTTTTTTGTTTGATACTCTTCATCCGATGAGGGATTAAGGATCCCATTCCAAAGAGAATAGTGTCTGTGATCATATCAGCAGCGTCATCTATGTCGTTATCGAGGAAACATAACGACCCGTTTAAGTTCCTAAAGAAGCTGTTAAGTCCGCTTCAATTGCCATCCTCGTATTGCCATACGGTTCTTTTGGGAATCTTCTCTCTAACTGTGTGGTCGGTGAACGCGAAATTAGCTAATATGACACAATGGTCCGACGAGGCTGGAAGGAAAAGCACATCTACGGTGTACTTATCAGGGTGAGAAGTTAAAAACAAGTCCAGGGTGTTGGTGGTATGACTATCAACGTCTGGTATTCGCTTGTTTGTTGGTTCGTGCCTGTCAGCTATATCCAAGTGTCGAATAACCGAAGATCCACATAGATTCGCTATCTGGAAAGTGACGGACTATCCGTCAGTGATTATCCTTCGATTACAGCCTTAGGAGTCGAAAAAGTACCTCGAGTTCTGAGATGAATATGGTGGATGGAGTAAATTCAAGTACGTAGACGGAGACCTTGTACAACCGCTTTCCACTTCTAGTAGCTGGAACCTACGCACTACACGGCTATGTACTATTTGAAATCTCAAGCCTTTCTAATGAAGATCGCAACACCAGCTCGTTGTACAGAATTGGGTCGGTTTCTTCTTACAATTTCACATTTGCAGTGCATCTTTTCGTGTCCTTTGCTTAGCTTGATTTCCCTTACAAAACAAACATAAAGCGCGGGGTCTCTAAACAACTTTAACAATGTGTCTCTTCGATCCTTATTAATGAATTTACATTCAACGTAAGGACCTTTAAGGTTCACTTCAGCATGTTTGTACTCATTACGACTAAAGGTATGTTAGTCCCGCCAATAGTGCTCTTGTATCTGACGATGTAGCTGAGCCATCTGCCCTTGAATGGAGAGCATTATAGATAGCACGCCAGATGTATACTCTGGTGATTCGGAGCTGAAAAGCAGAATTTGCTTTTTGTACCGTGCTTCCCCTATCTGTCACCATTTGGGCATAGGTAATTTTGAGAGTGGAGCCTGGTATTTGACTACGGACTACCGGGGCAGCTTTACTCTCTTAATGTATTGGGACTTTACACATCGACGCAAAGCCCCGAAAGTTCCCGAATCTTTGGCAGCGAATACATTGTAAAATATTTTTTTCCCAACCTATAGCCTACTATCTGGACTTTGATGCTCCTTAGACTTCCAGCTGCGGGCACCGGCTAAACTCTTACGAAAGTGAGCTCGTCGCACTCTTTCACTTTGGGCAGTGTGATGAGCCCCTATGGATCGGAAGATGGTTCTAACCCTCCCATTAGAATAGTTTGAAGCTTTTCCTCCTTCGACGTGAAGTAGAAATATGAGGATTGTCGCTGGTTCTTTAGAAATTCCTCTCTGGTCATCTACGCTTTGATATTGTGTCTTCATGCCGAAAAATTCTCAAACTTTCTTTTGGATGACATATTGATAAAAAAAGAGGAATAAATACTGTGCCACGTAAAGCGACGACCTTCCCCGTCACAAAATTCTCTCCCTTGCTATTGTCAGGCCCATTAGTCAGGCTCATTCATCCCTAAAGCGCTTCTTTACTCCACCATCTCTTCACTTTTCCTATAAAATCAAAAATAAATTAAAAGTTTTCTCCTTTCTAGTTTTAAATTGATTTTATTTAAGAATAAAATTAAATATCTCTAGAGTTAAATACTTAATTTAAATTAAATATAAATATAATTCTAAATGTATACCACAGTTGAACAGGACTAGATTTGTAATTCCACCAAAGACTTTCGTAATTCTCTTAATTGAAAAACTAAAAAAATAAATAATTAGATTCCTACAATAATTATTAACTATAAAATGTGCGTTAATAGTTCAGTTTTAAAATTAAAAAAAAAAAAAAATTAATTGCACCACTTAAAAATAAATTCAAAGAGATAACAAATTAAAAAATCTCAATTACAATCCACCATTTGAGTGCGGGAAGAGTGTACTACTGCCATTGGGGCTAAAACTTGCCGAATTCGGTGATGGTGATTCATCACTATTCCGACTGCTGTTACTACTGCCATATTGTCCAGCGCTGCCGCTTGACCTTCCATTTAATTGATTCGATCGCGGATCTTCAGGAGTCCAAACACGGGCGTACAATTTACTCCCTGGATAGCGATCACCCTTTCGATACCATGACAACGAGTGTGAGACACCACCACCTGTAGATAGAAAGATACAAAAAAAAAAAAAAAACAGACATTTTCAATTAAATTATTGAAGTAGCCACGCCTCTCCAATCACGAGAGGGTTATGAAATAGTACATCCTCCTTCCAAAATAAAGTAGTCCAAACATCCATTAGCAAGGACATTACAACCCCATTAGGATTAGACAACAAGATGTATCTGTACATGGTTCGGATACATCTACTCCTTTCAAACAAACAAAATGTGCAAAATGCTTATACAGCTGGAAGGTTTCACAATTCCCAACACAGAATCCAAGGATTCGAGGATTCAAAGATTCTGGGATTCCCGCCTGCTTGTCACTGTTTGTTTACACTTTATTTCGACCAAATAGAGACGCATGAGGGCGAGAATAAACAGAAAACAATTCGAACAATCGAAGAGATACACTTTTAAAGGATAACCAAACTAAAACAGGATGAATGTACAGATTTCGATGAAGGGGATTCGAAAAAACCACCCACTCTTCGACGAAACTTCTTGAAGGGAAACAATTTGTAAGCGCCCTCCGTGTACTGTGTCAAGTGGTTTGCGGGTTAGCACTATCCAGAAAATTCAAGGCAATTGCCATCGAAAGTGGTGTGAAAATTTGCCATACGTTTGAGCTTTTCTGCTTCTTTTCGTCCAAAATTGAAGGAAAAATGAAGGCAACTGTAGGTATCCCTTCATCCTTGGTGTGATGAGGAAAAAATGAATTTAAAGTCCACCCTTCGTACATACGAGGACGTACGACTCACTATAAGGGAAGATGACGAAGGACGACGACGATGATTTTGTATGGCACAGGCAAATACATGAGCTCACTGTGGACATCTGCTGGGGTGGAACGAATTTCCCACGGGGTGATTACCTTTGGTTCCGTATTACGACTATGATAGACGAGAACACGTATACCTTTGTTAGCAAGGGAATGGTGGTGTGGATATTTTTGTTCATAAAAAGGTAATATAACAGAGGTAACCTAGGAGTATTGGGGTCTATTATCTGCTTGGTACATCGAATGTTATGTCGGATTTTATTATTATTACTTTTGTTTCCCTTCAACTATACTCGCTCATTATGTATATGTACATTCGATAGTCGAATGTTGTTTTGCCGCTTGATTTGTCGTTTATTGATTACTAAACACCTACATGAACGAAATGTTATTTTGTGAAATAAAATGTTTTGCATATTTACATGTTCGAAAATGGTTATTAGAAACGGTCTGGGCACTGTTTGAGATAAAGAACAGCTTCACCTAATCGCATGATCTCTGGCGAGTAGTAATGGATCAAGGTTTCACCAACGGTGATGGCTTGACGCAAAAATCCAGCGGATTTCACTTAAAAAAGATCCAAACGATGCTTCGAAGGTGACAGCCCTATTCTACATCTTTCTCATGCTTAACTTATCATGCAAAATGTTGTTTGCCTTTTCACACGGCACTTCCTTGCTCATGCAGGCTAAAATGTCAAGTGTGTGTACGAACCTACGCCCTCAAAATGCTCACAGCCCCCTGCGGAAGAGATAAAAATGTGACGAACCAAGTAATAACCTCGGATAATGACGGACTCAATGTTCACGAGCCTGCCAAATGATTACAGGACAACGATCTTCGGATTTATTCCACCCCTTAACTGACCGCGTGCAGCCAAACAGCAAGCGGAGATCTCCGATTGCTAAGAATCAAACATAGTCGCAATCCAAAACCAGTAAAACAGTGTTGGGATAGACAAAAAAACGATGGATGCGGATTCGCCGTCAGAGCAAGACTTAGAGAAAAACTCTTGAACTGCAGGCATGTAAGCGAACGCCTGACGATGATTCGCATAAAGGCTAAATTCGCCAACATAAGCCTCAGAAACGCCCAAGCCACGACAGAGCAGAAGGACAACCTTATCAAAGACTGCTTCTAAGATCACCTCGACAAAACCTACGAGCAATGCCCTAGGTTGGGTAGGTAGGTAGGTAGGTAAGTGTGGCTGTTGAAAACACCAACTCATTTAGGCCTATTGGCCCATTGTGATGCCACGTATATCTATGAACCAGTTTGAGCTTACGATGAAGCGTAGGAGACTGTTTCCGTCTATATTTTTTAGATCGTTTAGGTCGATGTAGAAGAAAGCTCCTACGTGAAGTTTTCTTCTCTAGGAGAGAGCTGGACATGTACAGAGAAGCTGGAGGATTGTCTCCCATTCCTCCCCGTACATGCAAGTTCTACAGAAATCATTTGTAAAGGCGCCAAGCCGTCTTGCATGCTGGCCTATAAGGCAGTGTTCAGTGATGACACCTATGATGGCGCTGAGATGCTTCCTATTTCGAAGGATCAGACTATTAGAACAATTCGTTCGATAGTCCACCTAAGGTGGACTTTATTGACATCCAGCTTTAAAATTAATTTGCACATAGCGATCGGTATACCTATCCTACCCCTTTCCGGTAGAATAGGTAGAGTGGTTCCAATTTTGACGAGTTCATCAGCCCTACAGTTCCCTGGAATGTCTCTGTGGCCCGGCACCCAGCAAAGGTGAAGGTTGAACTGCTCTGCCATCTCGCCAAATTGCCTGTAGCATTCCGCCCTTTCAAACCTTTAACCACAGCACCCGTCTCGCTATGAATGCTCATCAGTATACCCTCAAGCCCACTTTCAGACGTACTGTAAAATATCGTGATTCGTTCCTAAGCCGTACAACTGGCTTAGGGAATGCCCTGCCTAGCTCCTTATTTCCTAGTCATTATAACCTCCAAACATTCAAAACCAACGTTCACTGGTACCTCTCTTTCTATCCTCTCTTACTTTCGTTCGCCCACGCTGTGTGCAAACATTTTAAGGTTACTTAAATACCTTGAGCGCGCGCAAATTATATTAAAAAAAAAATCTCCATAAGAGATGATCGGCATTCAAGGGCGGTTTTCGAATTTAGTGAGACTGACTCCAAGGACTTGATAGCGATCTGACTATTCGAAAAGATGTGAATATCCTTTGCAGATATCACGTTTTCCTTCAGCCCGGACAGATCTTCTTTAATCGCCAAAATTTTCGCCTGGAACATGCTACAGTGATTTGGAAGACGGGGAGAGAGGCTTAGATTTAGCTTATCTGAGAAAAAACCACCATGAACCCCGCTATCGGTTTTAGATCCATCTGTGTAGAAATGGATTGACTTGTCCTCCATGAAAGCGTCTTCCTCCCAGAAGGATCTAGGGGGCAAGCTAACGTGGAAGTCTCTGTCAAACCAAAGTTCAGGTATGGAATAATCGATGTTCTCTTTGAGGATCCGTAATGTAAAGGGTGCCTTTTTTAGAGGTTTGGTTTTAAACTGGCAATACTGTTTCTACAGATTGTCAATTTGATATTTGAAGATTGATTTGTGGTTACTGTGTTTTGCCATTTTACGATGAATAGAGTAACGCTAGAACAACGCGTGCAAATTGTGCAAACTTATTTTAAAAACCATGGTTCGGCTAGCCAAACTTATCGTGTTCTAAGTCCATCCGAGCAAGTTATTGGCAACACGATGAATCGTTTTCGCACCACGTACACTCTAGTGGATGATACGCATCCCCAAAGATGACAAACACTTCGAACAGAGAAAGTTATTGCCGTTGTGGAGCGCAGTGTTAAGGAGAATCCGAGTGAGTCGATTCGCCATCGTGCACAGCAGTTGGAGCTATGCCCATCCACTTTGTGGAAGATTTTAGGGAAAGATCTCGGCTTAAAAGCTTATAAGATACAACTTGTGCAAGAGTTGAAACCGCGCGACCATTATACGCGTCGTAGGTTCGGTGAATGGGCCAAAAACATGGTTCAGCTTGATTCCCATTTTCAACGCAGAATTTTGTCCTCCGATGAGGCCCATTTTTGATTAAATGGATATGTAAAGAAGCCAAATTGCCGAATTTGGAGTAGAGAAAACCCAGAAGCCTTTATCGAGACGCCCTTACAACTATTAAAACTCACTGTTTGGTGTGCATTATGGGCTGGTGGAATCAACGGCCCATATTTCTTTAAGGACGATCCCGGCCAGAATGTTACCGTCAATGGAGAGCGCTGTAGAAACATGATTTCTGACTTTTTCGTTCCTCAGTTGAATGGCATTGATGTGACAGAGCTTTGGTTTCAGCAAGATGGCGCAACATGCCATACGGCGCGCGACACTATCAATTTATTCCGGGAAACATTTGCTGAGCACATAATTTGTTGTACTATAATGGACCTGTAAACTGGCCTCCTGTGGTCTCACACCTTTAGATTAGTTTCTTTGGGGGCATGTGAAGTCACTAGTCCATGCCGATAAAGTAGAGATGTTGGACGATTTGGAAGACAGCATTCGCCTTGTTATTGCTGATGTACGACCCCAGCTGCTCGGTAAAATTGTCGAAAATTGGACCTCACGATTGTGCTTCATTTGAGCTAGTCATGATACATATGTGCCCAATGTCATATTGAAAAAACTAATGGCATATAATTATCTATTAAATAAACCTAATATCATAGACATTAATGTTAGTTTTAAGTATTTTATTTCATTTTAGACTTGTATACCTCTAAAACAAACACCCTTTATTAAGAATGTTAGCGTGGCCAATAGCTGTAGTCGCAGCTACTTGCCTCCTGAAAATATCGAGGGCTATCAAATGAAACAGAATATCTAATGCCGCAGAGGGAGTGGGCCGTAAGGCTCCGCTTATGCATATCATGTTCTTCTTTGAGCTCTGCTTAGTTTACTGCAGTTGACCGCATTGTCTAAGGCCGTCCACCAGACGACAACTCCCTAAGTGAGTATCGGTTTTATGACCGAGATGTATAGCCAGTGGGCTATGCGGGGTTGAAGGCCCCATTCATTCCTAATGGCTTTTTTGGAAGAGAATAAAGCTACTGTAGTTACTCTTTCTTGAATGTTAGGTTTCTAGTTTAGTTTCCTGTCAAAAATGAGACCCAAAAATACTTTGCTGTATCCGTACCAGTTACCATTTATTGAGGGAAGGTCTATAATTGGAATTTTGCATTTCCTGGAAAAGTGGACAAGATCAGTTTTATGGGGGTTTATTCCCAATGCACAGCGATCTGCCCAACGGGATAATCTATTGAGATTTACTTGAAGGAGTTCTTTAATGGTATTAAGATGCTTACTCGAGACGGCTATAGCAACGTCGTCCGCATAGGCAATCACCCTGCTACCACCCGCTTCCAGGTTGACAGAGTTGACAGCGCAGTGGTGATAGCGGATGTGTTGGTGTTGTTAAAGACAAAGCAATGCCCTAAGTATGATGTGGAAGTCGTTCTTGACGATTTTGATATCAATCTAGACAAGGAGGACATTTTTGGTAATATAGTGGGAAAGTGCAATCTCCACCCCATCATCTTCGGAAACGGACAGAGACTTATTGATTTTACGGCGGGACATTATGGAACTAGTTATAATCTGCACATGGTTTCCATAAATTATCCTTAATATACATAAAGGAACGTACCTGACTCCAGGTAAACAAACCGTCAATCAAACTTATCAAGGTGCTCCTCCTGTGTTTTGGAGTACCGAACGTTCCGAGTAGGTAACATCGACTTGAACCATTATCTCGTTGTACCGAAAAGCCAACGAACCAATCGTGAGGAAACGCAACTTCGAACAACCACAACCGACAATCGAGATTGTCAGATCTTTCACCGATCGAGTCTCCCTAAGCCTCTCGAGGAGATAGCCAGATTCAAACGTGGAAGATTAGTGGCATAACTGTCAAATTAACAATCACAAATCTGCCCCAAAAAGAAAAGCCTGGTTTGATGATAAATTCAGCAAGCAAATTTAGAAAAACAGAAACTACGAGCAGAAAAGAAGAGGAGAACACAGGCTCTCCTCAGAATAAAACAGAAAGAACACGAGAGGCGCTCGATCGAGCCTTTAGAGAGGTACTACCAGAAGAATGAAGTTCGGAAATTTTTACCAGAACGTGTGGTAGGAGTACGAGTACTCGTATTTCTGCAGACTGTTAAACGGTGATGATGAACAACATCCCATGTTTACGGTGAACAATGCGGTTCACCGCAATCACGATATTGACAGCAGGGCCTACGTCCATCACTATTATCTGCGCAACGAACTTCAAAATTGGCGATCCAACAACCACGATTTCACCATATTCAGCGAATAAAACGCGGCAAACGTTATCATCGTCGATGAAAGAGCTTCCTCGCATTTGTTCGTTTGCAAATGTGAACTCCAGTGCATCCTTGAGTCTCTGAAAAACAAAAAGTCATCGTTAGTAGACGGTATTCCAAACGTCGTATTAAGACATCTGCCCTTGGAAGCAGTGGATATATTTACTACGCTATTTAGCAATGCGCTGACGCATTGGAAAATGGCAGGGATAAGGTTAGAGCTAACCCTGTTAACGTTCGGTCAATTATTTTGCTTCCGAAAATTAGCAAGGTATTCGAGAAGATGGTCAATAGAGCCCTGTTAAGGTGGGTTGAGGAAAATGATATAATTCCAGAAAATCAGTTTGGTTTTAGCGCGAGGCATGACACTATTCATGCTGCATCAAAGCTGGTCTTCGACATACAATGGAATAAATGCAAGAACCAGTGCACGGGTGCCTGCCTCGTTAACTTGGAGAAGGCCTTCGATACCGTATGGTTAGAGGGGCTGTTTTATAAGTTGACCAGGATGGGTATGCCGAAACCTCTGCTATAATGATTTACAACATGCTTATGGCAAGAAGTTCTTTATCATATGTGGCAACGTCATTTCGAGCAAGGTCTTTGACATTAAAAACGGCTTACAGCAGGGGGCTGTTATTTCTCCGATACTGTTTAACTGTTTACACAAGTGATCTAGTAGGTTCCCTCAATAGCGTACGCAGACGATTTAGTGGGGTACAAATCAGGTCCAAAACTCGAAGTCATCATCACGCTCTACCGCAGCGTGATATCGATCGTATTAAGGCGTATTGCGACGGTTGGAAATTGAAAATCAGTTTTCAAAAGTCGGAAACAATCTTGTTTAGAACTCCATTGAAATGGGATTCTAGGGATACCAATTATAACTGGCGAAATTCGGCCATCATTGGACAGCACGGACTGCCAATAGCAGTGAGAAGCGTAGTGAGATACCATGGTATCTGGCTCGATAAGTATTTGTATTTTGGTGCGGTGCACAACTAAGTCAATAGATGGCTCCAGCAGTTGGTCGATTTTACATATCCAAAACGTCATGAACCAAGCTTAGACATATAATAAACAAACCGTTGGCGTCATATAATTTGTGTGAAAATGTCTGATTTTGTACCATTTGCGGGAAGTGTTGGTTTTCTTCTTTCATTCGAAGAAAACGGCATCTGAAACGCATCGAGAGCTTCAAGAAGTTTACGGAGATACTGCTCTAACTGATTCTTTCCATCGCTTCAAGGACGATGATTTCGATGTTGACGCCCGTCTGTGTGAAGGTAGGCTAAAATCCTTGAGGGCATTGATCAATGAGGATCCATGCCAAATGCGAGAAGAGATTGTATGCCTTTCGAATGATTCAAAAACAAGGAACTTGGGTTTGAAGCCAAGGAACGTTGAACGTCGTTTTTTCACCAGGAGACAGCTGCTCCAGCGGCAAAAAAGGAAGCGTTTTCTTCATTGCATCGTGACGGGTGATGAAAAATGGATTCATTACAGCAACTCAAAGGGAAGAAAGTCATGGGGACTGCCTTGTCATGTTTCTATTGTACGTCGTCGGCTTGGACGAATATCCACGCTGCGAATGTTATGCTGTGTATTTGGTGGGACCATGTCGGTGTTATTTATTATGAATTATTGAAATACAACGAAACCATAACTGGGGAACGGTATCAACTCCAATCGATGCGATTGAGGTGAGCACTGCTCGAAAAACGGCCACCCGTTGCCAAACGGGTTAAAACTTACCTTGAAACGCTCAAATGGGTAGTCCTACCTCACCCGCCATGTTCCCCAGATATTGTGCCGTCCGATTATTACTTACTTGTTCTGTTCGATGGCTCATTTTCTGGCTGATCAGCAGTTCCGCTCATATGAAGACATCAAAAAATGGCTTGATTCGTGGATAGCCTCAAAATATGAACACTTTTACCCTAACGATATTTAAGTTCTGTCAGAAAGATGGGAAAAAGTTGTAGCTCTTGTAGCTATTGTAACGATGCGCAATACCTACTTTGAATGATTGATTTGTAACCATTTTTTCACCTATTTCCATCAAAAAAAAACTTAGTTGAGCATCTAATATGTATAAGTAGATGCCTGTCCCGCTGATGCCGGGAAGGCTTTAGCTCTGATATAAAGGCTGTTTCACAGCGGTCAATTTGTTTCCAGAGTGAAGGTCATATGCTATGAGTATATGGCCCTAATCAGGCCAATCATCGCGTATGGTTGTCCCGTGTGGTTCAACGTAGCGCCATATCAGATGGAAAGGATTCGGATATTTGGAAGGCAGTGTCTTAGGACCTGTCTCGGCTGGCACAGAACACCAGAATCAGAGTTCAGAATATACTATCCCAACAACGTTCTTAGTTTTAATTGTAATAATAATTGTAATGTGTGAAACGCCGAAAGATATAGTGTAAGCGTTAGGTTTAACTTAGAGTGCCCGCTTGGGGTCAGTAAGTTAGAATAAGATTACTTTTAAGTTAATTAAACTAAGTTTTAAGCGTTTTTTTGTGTAGAATGTAAGAGTTAATTAAGGGAAGAATAAAACATCACGATGACAGCTACAACTTTGAAGTAGTAAAGAACTCTATGTACTTCGGCTCCGCTATCAACTCCGACAACGTTACCATGTGAAGTATCACTCTTGTGATCATCGCTGTCTCTCTGCGCTTAGAAGGCAATGAGTAGTAAAACCATCTTTCGAACAACCAAAGACATTATATAGGACCCTACTCATCCCAGCATTGTCTTAGGGTACAGAAGCTTGGACACTGACGAAAGCGGATGAGAATGTGTTTTTGGATCCGTTTACATCAATGGAGAATGCAGAAGACGTTTCAACAGCAAACCGGCCTCGTCAAAAAAGCTCTTATAACCTTGATCGCATGGAAACCAGGGCCTCGTCTTAGGCCCAGAGGGAAAACACAAGTGGAAGGGGACCTCAGCTAATTGGAGAGGCATATTAGGTTAGGCACTGGTCCACTACGGACTGCAGTGCCATGTAAGCAAGTTACGCTAACGATGGCGGGTTAACATTCAGCATGGAGGATCCGTATATGAATTTCTTTATCGTCTTTAGACTAGACGTCAATAAGGATTTATTAAAACAAACTTTTGAAACAGAGAGGGTGGCGGCTTAATTGCGAAGGACGTTGGAAATGGACGGACTCACTGACGATTCTGTAAAATAAAAAAATAAAAAGTTTGGATCTGCACATGGAATGATCAGATTATGAACGGACCAAGTGCAGCCAACCAACTATCGAAGGCCGTAGCAGACATGACGGTGGGATAGACCGCACCAAATAAGGATAAAAAACTTATCCAAACGAGTATTTTTCGGTTACTTCTATAGAGAGCGGAAACAGGTACATTTGTGTTTCCATCTCTAAAAAGCGACAGGGTAGGTGTTTTAGTGATGTAACTGTGTAACAATCCGTATCAAGAACATATTCGCCAACATCAACCAGATACGCGCCTAAACACCTATACAATAAATAATCGAAAAACAACACTGCTGTCGTCAATTGCAATCTGTCAATAGACTCCTGTCAAATTTCGAGCTAGCTATGTCATTCAGTTTGTGCATGATGGCCACAGAAAGCCAATAACCGCGTTAATTGTGGCGAAAATGGAAATGTTATGTGACAACTTTGGCGTTGTTCTATTGCAATCAGGACGATTTTTTGCTCCATTTCATAATCGTGGACGTTACTCATTTCGAGATTTGGTCTGAAGAAACCATGCTTGATGGATGGAACCTCACCATCCTTTGCCTGATACACGAGAAAGTAATCACTCAAACTGAGCTAGCTTAATAGGACTATTCTACATAACATCGCATACCTGAACTTGCCTTCCGTATTGTATGACTGCCTGATATCATTTGCCGATAATCTCATCGATCGCAATCAATGGGGTTTTAGGCCGGTTTACTCCGTAATTCACTCAAGTTCACATTACTATAGATCCTAGAAAAAAACAAAGACGTCCAGAGCAATACCCACCACATCTTTATTGATTTCAAGACAGCATCAATAAACGAGTTTTTTTTTTATAATTGGGAAGAAAAGTGAGGCACCGATGTACATTGGTCTTAAATGTTTGGAAGTTATAATGACTTGGAAATAGAGAGGTCGGCATTCTTTCAGCGAGTTGTACGGCTTAGGAACGAACGATCTTGAGGGTATACTGATGAGCATTCATATCGAGACGGGTGTTACGGGTGAAGGTTTGCAGGGGCGTAATGCTACTGGCCATTTCTATCAAGAACTAGTGGTAGAAATAGCAATAGAACAAAGTGAAACAGGAGGCATTACACTTGTATTTGAGGGTGTCAATATTAGCATCACCTATGAGTTTTATCACACGGTTTTGAATCCTATCTAGCAGGTGCAAAGATGTTTTGGGCGCACCCGACCCAGATGTGGCCAGATTTGGGCATTGTGCTCCAATTTTTGGCGCATAAATGCCATATACTCGTCCGTATATTGAGGCCAGATTAGAGGGAGTGAAATATTTCTTAAATTGCTTGAGAAAACCTAGACGTTTCGTAGCATTTTTGCCGATATCGAATATGTGGTCTTTCCAACGTAAATTGTTATTGACGTACATAAGGAGAATGGAATGTTTTTCGATCTCGACGATGCAAGTACTATTCATGGATGGTGCAAGCGAACTTTGACGTCAACAGACAGCATAATGTTTTGGAAGCATTAAATTTCACTTTGTTGATGGTTCCCCATTTAGTGATGCTGGTAATATCGAAATTTAATGAGCTTAGCAAACGCTGCCGTTCCTGTTCCTTCCAGGGAACGTACAGGGTGACTTACTCGAACTGTAACTTTTTAAAATGCTATAATTTTTTTATTTTTTGATAAATTTTATTGTTCCAAAGCAAAAAATGTTGGAAAATACATCAATTTTCAAATTGTATCAGTAGCTTTCAATATGTCCACCCTTGGCGCGAATAATGGCCTTGCTGCACGCAAGTGGCTCTGCGGTATTTTGGTCCATTCCCGGCGAAGTGCTTGTTTGAGGTGGTCCAAACTTTGGTATTTTTTAGTGCTAACCTTCCCCTTCAAAATACCCAGACAGAGAAATCCAACGGATTTGCATCCGGAGAATTTGCAATCCATTGTGTCGAAGAAATGAAGTGTGGAACATTGTTTTTTAACCAATCTAGGTTGACACGCGCTTTGTGAGTCGGCGCCCAGTCTTGTTGAAATGTCCACGGTCTCCGACCGAAATGATTATTTGCCCAAGGCTTCGATACTGCCTCTAAGACAGTTCCACTGTATACGCTCGCATTAATTTTGACGCCACGGTCCAAAAATACGAGCGGATAGCGAACATCGGCGGTTATGGCGGCCCAGACCATCACCATCGGTGCTGCCTGCTTTCTGGTGGCCGTCCGAAAGTGTAAATTTTCGAAGGACCTCTCTGGCAAGTAAACTTTGTCATTTTGTTTGTTGACATATTGCTCGATAACAAATGGCGACTTATCGTAAAAAAACAAATTCGGCAACTCACCACTTTCGTGCAAGCGTAGCAACTCCTTCGCTTTTTCGACTCTAACTGTTTTCTGTTGCGGTGTAAGATCGTGTGCTTTTTGGAACTTCAATGGCTTGAGCCCAAGCTCATTTTTCAGTATGTGTTGCATCCGTTCCAACGATATGTTGAGCTCACGAGCCATTTTTCTTTCACTTCGACGCGGATTTCGCTCAATTCGAGCCTTCACTTTCAGAACCATTTCTGCCGATGTTACTGTTTTTTTATGACCACCTCCATGGCGTTTTGCGACGCTGCCAGTATCACGGCAACGAGCTGTGGTTCGAGACACAAATAATTTATTCACGTTGAGGTGCTGGAGGGCTCTAACGATAGCTGCTTGTGGTTTTCCAGCCAAGTATAAAGCAATCACACTATCACGTTTGAATTCCATCGCGAATAAAAATTGTTCAACACAACTGAGACGCAAATCGTTTAAAAGGCTTGTAAATAATAAAATTATCTGTCATGTGTCAAAATTTGAGCTCAATGCCATGAACGGTTTGGGAATTATAGCAGTCTGAAGTTGGTTGCAGTTCGAGTCAGTATATTGGATTATAAGGAGCAGACAAGAGATCAGTGATGAAGATTAGAAAGAGTGTCGGAGCCAGAACAGAGCCCTGGGCCCTTGGAAATATAAAGTGCAACTATCTTTCTTTCGCCTGTTTGATGTACGCTTGGGTTCCACTGTTCGTTGAGTCATGGCATCAAATCACCCGTAGACCTGTTGCTAAAAAAACCGTACTGCCGGTCACTGAGAAATTTTCACGTTTCAAGATATTTCATAAGCCGACGGTTTATCAGCGTTTCCATAATCTTGGAAAGAAGGGATGTAAGTGCAATGGGTCTGTAGGAAGAGAGGGCAGAGGATTGCCACAGTTTTTGGTCGTATTGAAAGACGTTTCAGTCGTTCCTTACTCGTTTGAATTTTTTTCGGTTATGGGACCGAAAAAACATTTCCCTAACACTGACAGCCTATTTTCAGTTCGTTTCGTACCACGCCTTTCCTTTTGGTTGTAGTCAAATAATGTCATTTCAAAGAGATCGTTAAATTGTGCGGTATGACCGCGGAAAATGTTCCCTAAAGGTGGGAAGCATTCTCACTGCGACCTTTGATATCAAATAAGGATTAGGACAACAGACTTTAGAAAATTTACGAAATTCGCAGGCCACGACCAGAGTGACAATTTTTCAAAAGTCTGTGCAGCTACTTGCATTCGGCGATTAGCATAACAAATCGAACAGTCACCGGCGGGCTTACAAGTATTGAAACAGAAATAGCAAAATGAGTTTAGCTGTGAATGAGCACGAAGTCAACTACATACATGATTTCAAAAAGAAGGTACGTACTACATCGAAAAATCGTACAGAACGGCCGATAACTACATCTTTGTTTACCTCTTCCCTTTATTTACTTTGGCAATCACACCTCGTCAGGAATTGGTTTAAGAGTTACACTGGACAATTGCCCGGCCAATGTCTTGTTAGGCACACTAAGGAGACTCTATATAAGATCATCATCATCCTAATCCTGGCCTCTGACGAAAAATCATGGAAGCTAGCAGAAGCGGATGTCGATATGCTTGGTCGTTCCGTATACAACATTCTTCGAGCGATTATTGATCCTCTTGGTATTGACGGCCTTTGAAGGAGCAGATATAACAGCAAACTGTTCAACGACGTCGAGTTGTCCAGGACGTGTAGAGCAAAGGAATATCAACGCTTCGACCTAAAACGTATTTGGAGAGCAGATTAAGAAAATGTTAGATGCCTGGGCATTGCGGTATAAGGTGTTCTAGACTTAAAAGAGAAGAGTTCCAAGCGTTCCACTTTTACCAAAAACGTCCTCATAATTCAACTGAAATTACAATTCCCTGTGGCATTCTAAAATTAACTCAAAAATTTATAAGTGTTTTGTCAGCTGAAGCACTATTAACCGCCACGACAAAAAAAAAAAAAAAACAGCGATTTGAAAAAAAAAAAAATCAACCCAACCGACTTTTAGGGAGATCTTGATGGGTTAACATCATCCCCTAATCCTTTTTAACCCAAGCTCATGGCTCATGGAAAATATCCATCATGTCTCCGATATGCCCAGGACCAACAAATCCTCCCTTATGAACCAAGAAAACCGTGACTAAAACGTTTTTTATAGCCCCCATGCGCAAACGCATATCAATTCGCCGTTGAACATTCGTACCGGAGGTCCTAGCCAATGTTTTGTCAATCCTTGTGGTTGGACTTTATTCATCTCTCCGATCATTCTCTGTTAGGAAAGAAGTGTGAAAATCTCGATTAGTTCCAGGCAGCCGGAGGCAAAAAAAAGGACAAAATTCAAATCTACTCGTATTCAACCAAAGGGGATTGTCATGTCCTTGATTAAGATGAAGATCCTTTTTGCGTGTATTTCAGATGAATTTTTGCGTGTTTTCGAATTCAATTTAAATAGAAAACTAAACGTTAAGGGAGGGTGCGTTTATCTAATTTCCTTTCGTTCAGGGGTAAGTTGGAAGAGGATAATTTCATAATTTTCAAAGAAATTTGTTCCTGTCGTCGGTTAAAGATGATGAGTGGGATGAGCTGGGCCTTTGTTCATTGCCAGGTGATTGATTGTTTCGATGTACGCGTATGTATAAATGTACTCGTAACCAGGTTCAAAGTAAACGAAACCAAACCCTGACACGATATGATATGATGTGATGGAGCGTAGTAGGGGTGAGAACTTGGACCGCAAGTGTTTCAAGTTGAATATAATTTTTTTTTTTTGTGTGTCTTACAATTGCGTGTGTGAAATATGGTTTAAGTTGAGTAATGATAGAGTGCTAAGCTATTATTAAGCAATAACCTGCAGCATGGAAAACCACAAGCCTGTATTTCTTTGCCTTAAATCGAAGAATAGATTATTAAGTAGTTCTGTTTAAATACAGTTGCTGGACGTATTATTATATCTCCAATTTTGGACAGGGATGTGTATACAAAGTTGAAACAGTTCCGGCCATTTATTTTTGAATTTTTTCTCCGATTTGCAATTATTTAAAATAGTGTAGATACGCATTCAAGTGGGCTTTTTATTCTCTGATAGATATTTGGTTTGAAAGTAAAGGATGTTTCTTTTCAGAGGTATACAAATTCAATATGAAATACAAAACTTAAATCTGAATATGATATCGGGCATATTCGTGCCACGGATAGCCTGTTGAGTGCAAATCACGCCCCAAAAATCCTCCACTCCCTTTTCCATCTGTTGTCTGTTGACCTCTTCTTTTCTCCTCATCATTCTTGTGTTGTCCCTTCTTTTCTTTCTTCCCGTCATGCTCTGGATGCCACGGTACAGGTGGGATTCACTGGATTTTCTGAATTCAGTTCCCTCAACCGGCCTACCGCTCCAGAAGTACCCCTGATAGAACCAGGCGGACGGCCTGGCGACTCTAGCGGACGCACGGTCCGCTTCTTGATGCCTTGAGAGCTCAACACAGCCAGCAATGGCCGCGAGCCCACCATACCTGATATTGTTTGCCCCAGGATTAACTCCCTACCCCAACAAAAATAACTAAAAACGAAATTGTAAAGGAGAGCCCACAATTCAACGCGGTCGATACTCGGTTCCCTATATCTGCAAGAAGGTTTACTGACCCCCCATTGTACCCCTGGTAAAACAAGTTTTCCTCCCTATCCGGCGGTCTCAATTCTTGCTTTGGTTTCGGGTCAGAGGGCTGGCTTCGAACCAAAGCAATCACTGGGATGACAAAACAAACAGAACGAACAAACATGACCCACAAACATAGAACATCGACTGGTGTGATTGGCTGGGGATTCAGTGACAAGCTGTTGGAGCTCTGGATGTGATTCCCTTTGCTCTAACAGCTGAATTGACGAAACCCCATGTGTGTGTGTACGCGTATGAGTGGCGGCGATGGCCAAAAAGGCGGATAAGGTCATTCGATAACTAATCGTCTTAAGGGCAAGAGCCCTTAACGATAAGTTTGGCGAACCGAACCATGGTTTTCAAAATAAGTTTGCACAATTTACACGAGTTGTTCTGGCGTTAATCTATTCATCGTAAAGTGGCGAAATGCACTAACCACAAATCGACTTTCAACTGTCAAATTGACAATCTGTAGGAACAGTGTCGCCATTTTAAAAACCAAACCTCTAACAAAAACACCCTTTATAACCACGAATTCTGTGAGCTGAACCAAGGAATGCATAGACTCGTAATCGCAGATATGGACGTGTGTGGGTGGCCGTGGCTCAAGTGGTGGTGTATTGGCGTTCCAATCGGGCGACTCGGCGTTCAATCCCAAAGACATCCTCCTCTTCAGGCAACTACGAGGGTTGGCTGAAAAGTTTCCGACCGCAACGTAAAGATAGTGGCACACGTCAATAAAAGCTAGTGAATGCTAGTTGTGCATCTTTTGACAGTTACTTACCGAAGTTTCAGTCGTTTCGGACGCGCAGTTTTTAGTTGACAGTCGTTTGAGTGAGTCGATGTGAGTGTTTTTTGTGAAAATGGAAAAAATTGAGCATCGAGCTGTTAATAAATTCTTGTTTTTGAAAGGCAATACGCCTACGCAAATCAAAAATGAGTTGGACTCTGCACCATCATTTACCATAGTGAAACTTTGGGCAGCTGAATTTAAACGTTGGCGTAAGAGCTTGGGAGATGATGAACTTTCGGGACGTCCAAAAACTGCAACCACTGACCATAACATTGCTAAAGTTCATCAAATGGTGTTAAACGACCGCCGAATTAAAGTGAGAGAGACAGTAGAGGTTATGAAAATGTCCAAAGAACGCGTCCTATTTTCCAAAACTATTAACGCGCGCTCAGATATTTTCAGAGCAATGGTATCCTCTTGAGTGTTAAGATCTCTAACAAAAAACTTCTATGGTGGTGCTGCTATCCGGAGTAAACCTGGGCTCCAACCAACAAGCCTATAAAGCTAACACCATCTTTCGCCAACTGCCTCCAGTGCTGCACACAAGTTCCTTTCCACTTGCGAGTGCTGTTTTTCTTCCTTTTTTCTGTCGGAACAGAAGATTCAGACAAAGAACTAGTCCATCGTACTCCTTGTAAATTACTTTTGCTAAAATTTCCCAGTCTTTCAAAGGAAATCAGCACCGAGAGCCTGCAGCCCGATGTTAGCATATGGCGGACATTCATAAAGAAAGTGCTGCGCTGTTTACTACAGTTCGGGGTGGACCAGGGCTTCAGGTAACATTGCTTTCAAGCCACCGCGATGTTTTATCAGCTGCCTTCAGTTGCGTATACGTAGTTTGCTGAGGTCCCCTTCTACTTGTGTGCGATACCGCAGATAGACACTGCGTTGTCCCCCTGGATTGGAATTGAAAAATTTCGAACGTTGGTGTCCATGTATTCGTTCAAGATGATCTAGCCATCTATGCCGGGTTATCTGAGCTTTTCTGACGAGGTCGGCATCACCGTACAGTTCATTGTGGAAACACTTCCTCCATTCTTAAATGATGCAAACAGGGCCAAAAATTACTCGAATAACCTTTCTCTCGAAGCGCCCGAGAGCGTTTACATCCGATTTCTTTAGTGTCCAAGCTTATGTGCCGTAAAACAGTACTGGGATGATCAGTTCTTTGTATAATGTATTTTCGGTTGAAAGGGCCTTGTCTTCTAAGTCAAAAAGAGCAGCGATTAGCATGAGTGATTCTTCGCATGATTTCAGCGCTAGTGTCGTTGTAGGTGTTGATAGCGGAGCCGAGGTAGAAGTCCTTTACTACCCCAAAGCTGTAGCTACCTATCGTGACATTTTGTCCTACCCGTGGACGTTGTGTGTCTCTCTTTGTTGACATCATATACTTCGTTATTCTACCACTGACCGCTAAACCCGTATTTGGCGCTTACGCTTCTATAATTCCAAACGCTCTATTGAAAGCTCGCTATCATCTTCCCATCATGTCAATGTCGTTTGTGTTTGGAAGTCATTGAACAGACTTTTGAAAGATGGATTCCCTGGAGTTGTCTTGTGTGTTTCGCACCATTCTTTCAAGAACGGTGTTGAATAAACTATATAATAACGCTTCGCCCTCTAGATGTCCTTTTTTGAAGGTCTCATTGTTCTGTATTGTTCGTGTTCATAGAAACTGTCGTATGCGGCTTCGAAGTTGAGAAGAGGTTATATGTAATTGAACTGGAACACCTGGATTTTTTCCAAAATCTGTCGCAATTTGAAAATTTGATCTATGGTGGACTTTCCTGGCCTAAAGCTACACTGATAGGGGTCAATCACACTACTGACGAAGGCTTTCACATAATACGATGGTAGGATTTTATATGAGTTCTTTAGGAGACTTATTTCGTAGTTCAAGGGACCTCCCTTCTTTAGGCACAATGCTGAGGTTCCATTCGTCGGGCATACTTTACTGGACTTAAGTTTTATAGATGAGTTGATGGACGCTCTGTATCCTGCTACATTAAACAGTTCGGCATCGAGGCCAGCAGCTATGGTATGTTAGACCATTGCTCGGTGGCATTCGTCATAGAACCAAAGGTTTCTTTATTGGGGCGGGTTGAAGCCCAGGCGGCCTCTTTGATTGCTCTTTGGATGTGATGTCACTGGTCCTCTACATTCAATACTGGTGACATCGGACTCTTCGATCGGAAAAGGCATTGTTTCTTGTGATTGTAGCCGTTTGACATTGAACTTTTACACAATGGTTTGCTGGCTTTGGGCTTTTACGGATATTCGCATCCTTATCCTGCCTACAACAAGATAATGGTCCACTCAGATATCAATATGATGAATTTGGTTGACAGCTTGTTGTTCAGGAGGTCCCTTTTTGGCTTAGTTCCATTACGTATTGACACAAATTCAATAAGCCTGTGTCCATTTCCAGAAGTGATGTCGTGCAGGCTGTAGTTTCCGAATATGTTACTAAAGATGTCCCCCTTGCCTAGTTTGGCATTAAAATCGCCAATTACGATGTTCACGTCATATTTAGGGCATTGCTCGTAGGTTTGATCATGGAGTTCTTAGAAGCAATCTTTTGGTGGGATCATCCTTCTCCTCTATCGGGGCGTGGGCGTTTATGAGGCTTACAGTAGCCACTTTAGCCTTTATGCAAATCGGCGTCAAGTTTTCGTTCATATGCCTGAAGCTCAAGATTTGTTTCCTAAGTATTTTTTTGACAGCAAATTCACATCCGAATTAAGCCTGCGACTGCTGCCATTGTCGAGCCGGGTGTCTGTAACAATCTTCATAGTATATATTGCTGTTTGTCGCCTTCTATCGTCCATCGCACCTCTTAGATGGCGATTATTTCTGCTTTTTAGCATTCGAAGGCTTAGGCGGTCAGTGAAGGGTCCAAACATTCTACGTGCAGGTCGGGAGATTGTTGTCCTTTATCATTTGCCTGGGTCATCAACAGTAAATCCGTCATTATCCGAGTCAATTAGCTGATTTGTAACATTTTTATTTCTTTCGTATAGGCTCATGAGCCTTATACCGATGTAGGCCAGTAAGGATAGCTAAAATTCCAAGGCTGATGTAAAACGAAACCCTACCCTTTTGGGAAGTGCGATAGGATGGGGCTGATGAAAGACTATGATTGCTACAGTGAACAGAAGCAGCGTCTATTTGGGTGCGGATTTATTGGAAGCGACCGACTTAGGCAAGAAGTCTTAAGCGTTAGGCGCGTGAACGAACACATTGTCACAACCTGCATCAATCGTTATTCTCCAATATCAGTTTTTAGATTTCAAAAACATTCACGAACCACTACATAGTTGCATACAACTTAGGTCTAGGGATATACGAGTACATATCTGACGCCATAATATGAGGAATACTTTGGGGGAACTCAACATTAGACGGCTGGAATAGCTGAAAACTGCCAGAAACTTTGTCAAGTGGGTACACCTCAACAACCAGTATTCTGCAACTTGCAGCAAGTGCTGAATATCAATGACTTCGGTGTCAAGTAGCCATAAGAAATCAACTTTGTAGCAAGCAAATGTAGCCTAGCCAACCACCTACAAAGTGGTGCTGCATAGAAAAACACAAGAACGAGAACGGCTCTTGTCTTCGACGAACCAATAAGTAGGAAAGAACATTGTTTTCCACAGAAAAAAAACCATGTTAACTGCGTGATCGATTTAGAAGCGCCACTTCAAAAATAAGGTTCGGAAGTTTTAGAGAGGACGAAAGAAATTTAAAGACAGAGCCACAGTCGGTACTGTGGATGTTCAAAATCCATTGCAGGCTGTTTAAAGGCGTAGATAATCAAAACTCTATTCATAGGTAGAATGAACCCTTGAACCATTTCTGTCTACCGGCCCAAAATAAACCAAAAATAGCAGTGACAGAAGGAGATGCACTTGAGAAAATTGTGAGATATTCGGCACAATTTTCCAAAAGTCTCTGCAACTACTTGCATACGCTGATGAGATTGACACCCCAAAAAACAGCGGTAATGCGTTTGCAAGTATTGAAACAGAAGCGGCAAGAGTGGAAAGTGGCGGAAAACATTGACGAAAAGCAGAATGTCACAATAGACCGCTTAACTTTGCCCATCTCAACCCTGCTATTAACTCTGATATTGACTGGCTTTATGACGCAAAAGCATGAACGTAAGCGAAGGCGGATGAAGATTTCCTTGATCGTTTCAAACGTAGTTACTTTAGCAGGGGAAATATACCATAACTCAACGAGCTGTAAAACAACATCGACTTGGTCTAGAAAAAGAATCCGCATGCATCGCCCAAGCTTACTAAAATACGTAAAGAGTCGTTGATTTTATCCCGGAAGAGAAACGCTGTTGAGTAAGACCTCGGAATACTAAGAAAAATTAAAAAGAAGCGAACAAATTCCACAAGGTGTTTGTAGTTAAAGAGTTGGGTACCCCACATCGAATTGCGGAATGCAATCTCTATGCGTTAAGTGTGGAAAGAATCACAGGTCGGAGGAATGCGCTCTAGGTAGGGATAGAGCGTCTGACAAAAGCCACCTCTCATGCGCATTGTGTAAGAACATGGGACACACGTCAGGGTTGCCTTAAGTTTCAGTAGGAAGATAAATCTGACTCCTCAGCAAAAGGCGAAGGTTAAACAACCACCAGTCGAGTACCAGCCATGTCTCCCCAAATTACCTACACCCACATGGAGACAGGTAGTGGAATCACGGTACAGAAAGCGAAGGTTGCTTCTCAATCACCAATGCCTCGAGCACCAGAAGTTGTACCTGACATCCTGGCTGTATTGCTCCCCATCCAGAGGCAGATGGCTCACTTATAACGTCAGATACAAGAGTAGGCCATGCGCATGTATCAGATCTATGCACGCCTGCCTGGCCTAACGCATTACCTAAAGGTCCTGATAAGGTCGAGCGAAGATATACACTCTTTAAGTTCCTCAAAGACTAAGCCCCTGACGTGCTTTTGGCTAGTGAAACAAAGCTAAGCAAAAAGCCTAAAATGAGGCACAGACAATGTAAAATTGTAAGAAGAAACCGACCCAACTCAGTACAAGGAGGTGGTGTTGCCCTTTTCATTGGAAAAGGATTACGATTTAAACCAGTGTACAGCTCTGTAGTGCGTAGGTTTCAGGTGCAGGAAGCATGTATCGTGTACATCTATCTCCGTAGTGAAAGTGGTTGTACATGGTCTCTGCTTACGCGCCTGAAGTTACTCAATCCAGCTTATTCATCCTAGAACAGAAACAGAACGCTAGGAGCAGAATCATTTCATAATCAGCGAAGATTTAAACGCCAAACAATCACTAGAGAGACCCTGTTACGCGGTTGAAAAGCAACGGATAATCCGTCATTTCCCAGACATGGCTCCTATCTGGATCTCGTTTTGTTCGACGCCCGGATACAACTGACAGGGATGGTCTCAATATACTATAAACTGTATGCGTACGATCGTGCATGATAGGAATCGAATGCGCCTATGTTATTGACGCATTCCACCGACACAAAAGTAGACCGTTGAAAAGACTGATTACTTTGTAGAGACGGTTCACTGACAAACATAACCCGGAGGTTATGACACTGAAGTCTTCGATCAAAAACCTCCAAATATTAATAAAAGACAATTACAGGATTTCTGTAAGTTTGTATTGGAACAATAGAATTCGGGATGTAAACAGCAGCAATCCGAATATGTTGCGCGCAAATAAATAAAACATTTCGGAGAAAAGATACGACCTTTCGTGTCTTAAAATCGCCCCAACGACGGACAGCGAAAACACACTTTTAGCAGCAGGCGTTGATCCAAATGAGGTCATTGGTGATGACAACTTCTTTGTGATCGAAGATCCGCTGGAGAAGCTAGAGGCCATAGGAGCGGGTTTCCAGAAAGTTTACAAATCGAATGATACTCGTATCATTGTCACGTTAAATCACGACCTGGAAAATCGAGGCCTTGTGCACAATATCTACTGGCGATTCGAGCGTTCGGGTTTCACCCAATTCAGTAACGGGAATATGGTAAATAATGTCATCGCCGATGAGAGTGTATCACTCCCGTTCACTTCGTAGGAAGAGCTCCATATGATCTTGAAAACAATCAGAAGTAGGAAGTCAGTGGAAACTGATGGAATATGTCCCACTAGAAACGGTGGAAATTTACACCTTGAATAATGCTCTGAATAATGCTTATTATCCAGGCGCATTAGAAAACAGCAGTGGTGCAGTGGCTCAAAAGTCATCACCCTATCGGAAGATGCTCTAATTTTTGCAACCGGCGGCAAAAGTCAATTCTGTTTGTGAAGTAAACAGATACAAAATGCACGTCAAGAAGACACGAATGGCTATAGTCCTAAACGTCAGTGGTGTTGGCGCGGCGTGGATTTCGGCACAGATTTCCCGGTCGTTCGACACCAACTGGGCAAGCGCTACGACGTTTAGCCGCTCGCCTAGAAGAGTATGGGACAATAGGAAGAGCAGCCAGGCCTGACCGACCGCGGAGCAGCCGTTCTACTGAGAATATCAATGTAGTTGAAGATATAACAGAGGTTCTCGGAGTATCTACCCGACGACGTACCACGCAATTCGGTGTCAATTGGCGGTCTTTGCAGAGAATTTTGGTGAGAGACTGTAAGATGTTCCCTTACACAGTGCATCAGCTGTTAGGTGTTGACCGCAAAGGGCGTGTAACCTAAGCTAAAGTCTAATATCTTATTTTGGCGATTTGAATTGGCAGGTAGGATCGTCTGATTTAACCATTCAATTGTGGGGTTTTTTTTAAGCCATGAGTCTATGCCAACAAGCCGTTAAGGAGAATATCCGTCAAGAATGCGAGGACATATCGCCAGCACTTCTGGCAAGAGTGATGGAAAATGACACAAACCGGGCCCGAATGGTCATCAATTCTGGCGAAATGGAAAATATAGGACATAAAATAAACATAATCCAAAAGTAGAACCAAAGTTTTTCATTCATAAAAAAAACACAGTCAAAGAAAATCGGGTAACAACTTTTGCGCCACGTTAGACAAACAAAGAACTAACCCAGAACTAATTACACTGGTTGTTTCCAACGAAGCATAGCTATGGAGTTGAAAGTGGCATTTCCCTTTAGTTCTGGACCATAAATTGCCAAATTGTCTGTGGTTATATTATACCTAACAGAGATGAGGCTACTGCCGTGACTAGGGACCTCAAATATAACAAGGCGGTTCAACTTAACGACATACTTGTTGAGGAACACCAAAAACATCAGCGACGATGAGCAAAGAATCTAACCTGTTTCTCAGAAGGTCCAAACCAAAAATCGTCACCGTAATTCCTAGCTCACCGTCACAAATTCTGACAACAGGACGGTAGGTAGCTCTTGATATTTGTTTTGTATTTCTTACACAGACATAGAGTTGGTACAACATTAGACGTAACTAGCTTAGATAAGCAATTAAGCAAGTTTTCATTTTCTAAAATGGTGTTGAATTGGAAAAATAGAAAGAAGAAATACTCACTTCGATCCCTCAAGATGATCTTCTTCGGCGCTTCCTTTTGATAGTTTCTCTGTAGTCCACTTAAGCCCGTCTCATTTCCATTTTTATCCTTTCGCACCATCTCACCCAGAAATGTTATATAACTGATAGCCAACTTCAGGGTATCCACCTTGCTCAATCTCTTCTCATAGGGCAACGTTGGAATATGCGATCTCAACCCCTCAAAAGCCTCATTTATGCTCTGCATCCGTCGGCGTTCCCTCAAATTAGCCGCTTGCCTCTGTTGCGCCTGCTGCGATGCACATTTCAAACGCCTCGTCTTTATGTGACGACTGTAAACCAAACTAAATCTAGCAGTTAAATGAATGAAAGTCAATCTAATCTCACCTCTTCTCCTCGTTGTTCTCCTGGTCACTATTGAATCCACTGTATACGTCACTATCATCCGAGCTGTTGTCATCTCCAAAGAAGAAATCAGAGCTGGAAGTCGATCCGTTTGTAGCATGAGATCCCTCGAAGAAATGCCGAGCCATTGTCGATTCCAAATCGAAGTTATCCATCGAATACATAATATAACCGGTTTTGTTTTATAATTAACCAACGGATATGAATCACAGAACTAAGGACTAGATAAAGGATGTTGTATTCGGTTGGTGGTGGGGTCTCCTCTATCCGTATCTTATCGTGACATGTTGCAATGGGCTTATCTTTAGGGTGTACGAGTAATTTGTTTTTATTATCGCCTCCCCCTCTTGGTGGTGATTGTATTAATAACAGTAAACACACTTGTAACTCGGTGTTGTTATAATACTTTTGTGTTTGCAGATATTCAATGATCGGCTAATAGGACATGGTAAGCGATAACGCCTGCAGTACAGACACGTGTCAGTATGAGTATATGGGCCATTGTTATGGATGGCTGGCTATTCTACTTCGACGTGTTGCTTTAGGTGGTAATTTGCCATCCAAAGGGTTGAGTTTTATCTGTGGAAATGGAGAAACAATAAATTGTTAAGCAGTACTTGTATCTTGTAAATGCGTATATTGGTATCGACGAGTGTATTTATGCTCTTGATACGTCATGTGGTGTTTGCTAATAATTAGTTTCATGTTCATTTCATATTACACAACATTGCCCTGGACAAGATAAGATAATGTCGAGCATTCGAAATAAAATTTCCAATTTTCGGTACAAGTACTAATGTACTCTAGGACTAAGGACTCTGACTGACTTGTCGCGAGGAAAAAGCTTAAAAATTCAGGAATCCTGCGATTCAGAAAAGAGTTCAGGTCAGACGTCGAACTAAGTGCCAAGGACATCCAGACTAGGTGTTAAGTGACGGTATTCGCTTCGCAACGACGAAAGTCTGTCTAGATCCTTCGACTCCGATGATTTATCCGGCTCTTTTTATACCACTTTTGAGTGAACTGAAAGCGATTACGCGGAATGGGCACAGCCTGTTACGCTTAAACTTTATCAGAATATACATGTGGTTGGCCAGATGTTTGATGTCTTGTTTCGGGAAATTCAAAAGGTCGAATGGGCTCCAGAAGAGACACCCTCCGAAGGACATCCATCTAAAAGGCAGTTGAAGTAAGGCAAATACAAGGCGCAAAGATGCCCTATGCTGTCGAAGGTACAAGTACTAAAAGAGTACTAAATTGGTGGAAGGGACACTCACCGAAAACTCGGAATTGAAACTGCAGGCTTCTAGCACCCTCGGGCAAGACAACGTATGAATGCCAAGAGGAGCGAAAATAGGGAAGCTTGGCAATGACAACAATCCGAACTCTGTCGAGTCAAAACACAGTGCCTAGGTATCGAATGTTGAGGTATATGTAAAACGGAACATTTATGTGGGAATACATGTATCTCCATGCCACCGGAATAACTCAGGGAGACGGAGTACTTAAGCAGATTCAGTCAAACTTACTCTAACTTCGGTTTTGTCCTGATTTTAGGCCGAGCAAGGCTTAGAGTTCGCATCTGATTCTGAATTTGACGAGGAAGCCCGCTGTCGGGTAGCATTAAGTTAATTACATTCTGTCTTACTTTTGTAGCTTTGAGAGAGAGCTTTGTTGACAACCAGCTCATCAGGTGATAGTATGAGTCACACTCCATTCGTAAATTCGGCACAAAAAGAGTGATAGAGTGGTGTGCTTTTTATTCACCACCGTGGTTCACAGTAGTCGTCATTTGATGCGCGCTTAGGTGTGGGTCCATTGTGATGCCACTGGGAGGGCGATGCCTTGGCTGCTCTTGGGACCATAGCGATTTTTTGAGCTCGGTGATATTTATGAAGCAGATACGATTTAGATCTTGAAAATGCCTTGGGATTGCTTATCAATGCATGCTAAGTCCGAGCATTTCCACAGGAAGTCTGCAAGACATTCGTTTTCCTCTTTATCCCTGTTGCGCGGAATTTTCCTTCATTTACGCGTTCCTGATTATAGTTTTGCGTTTGGTGATATTGTTTCTCCTGAAGACGATCAGGCCACTTCATCATTTGGGACTGAGCATAGACTAATCTGGTCAATTCATCAACACTTGGAGGTTGCCCATTTCTCTTGGATTTTAAAGTATACCGCCACCCAATAGAGTGAGATTCTGTGGTATGAGGGTTATGATCGGTGCCTCGCTGTCTATCTAGATTGCAATATCCATCAAGTGTATTGGATGCAGGCAGAGCTAAGAACCGCATGATTAGCTGTCAAGACCTCAGCATAGAAGGCGCTGCAATATGGTGGTGCCTTGGTGAATGCTGAAATTTTCACGGTAGACTACCGCACCAAAGCCTGCAGCTGTTTTAGTACCATCTGTGAAAATTCGATCGTTTCTGCAATCATGTGACTAGAGTCTGTGCTTAAGTCAATTTTAGTAAGTTGAGGGTCAGTTGATTGATGGAGCTCGTGAGGTACTCGTGAAGACTAGCATGGCCCACCTTTCATTTGGTGAGTTGCTCAGTTTGAGTAAATTGCACATCGAATAAGTTTATAGGTTTAAAGGATCTTTGTGGTTCTTGTAGAATGGGGACAACTTTTCCAATGTATGACACCAAATGAGTAAGCCATTGAGAATTGATCTAATGATCGCGGTGATTTTCTTCGTTTTGTTCTTCAACGTTTTTCTTTTCCTCCTGAATTTACTATCCAGGACGAGACTTAGGTATCCCGCATCCTTCAAGAAAATAAGGGAGATGTCAATTAGCTTGGGTTAGATGATGCGTGAAAACTTCCAGGCGCTGTCCGTCTTGCTAGCACAACTCTATTCTCCTCAACACTAACTCTCGTAATCTACGTACCATTTGTCTCTTCTTTCTACCAATCTCCCTTACACCCTTGACTTTAACCGCACCACTCCCTACCGCAAATCCATTCTCCTTCTCCACACTAACCAAACTTAGTTTTAAGTTTAAGTTTAAGTTATAGCTTGTTTTAAGCCGAATAAATGGAGGCCTTCGTCCCTGTCAAAACTAGTCAGTTGTGGTGGTTTAACAATCCGCAGAAGTATATCTTCAAAATTGTTAGCATCGACTGTGCTCTACTACGATGTTTCCTTGATCGTACTTACAGGTTTCAGATCGAGTTTTTACCCTAACAGGTTTTTTACTTATTATTCTTATCGGGGTCCTGTTCCGTGGAGCGTTCATGTCTGGGATGCTATACGCTTGCTTAACCAAAGATCTCTTGTTTCAAACCGTCTTTCTACTATCAGAGCACTGTTGTTCATTCCCGCGATTAGATTAGTTGTCTGAATTACTTCACTCCTATGTATAGGTTAAATACGAGTAGTATTCATAGAGCTTTTCTGGCAATTTTGAAGAGTATTAGTCGATGAGAGATTTTATCGAATGCCTTGCTGAAATTGGTTGCAACTACATCGATTTCGTTGACATTTTCTATGGCAGAAAGGGCAAAGGATACGAATTCAACGAGATTTGTGGTGGTTGACCTACCCTTCAAGAAGCCATGTTGCCTAGGGGAAATAAGTGATTTGCATTGGAAGCTTAGAGCCTCATACAAAATACTTTCGAAGAGTTTGGGTATATGGGAGGGTTTAGCGATTGGGCGATAGTTTGTTATTTCGTTCTTTGATCCTTTTTTTTAGGTCGGGGTTATGAGCGAGGTTTTTCAAGACTAATTGACAGGGAGGCCATCTGGGCCGGGTGTGAATTCGTCATTAAGTCGGTGTAACTTATATTCGATAAAAAATGGGTCCAAGGTGTGAGAGAGAAGTGGGCCATTAGGTAATCAAAATTGGATGGATCTGGTACAAAGGATTCGTTAGTGAAGTGAGTGGATCGGCTTCTGACTTGTTGTTGAAAGAGAGGGAAGGAGGGTAGCCATCGGACTTTCTTTTGTAGTTAACAAATTGGAAAAAGGACTTAGGGTCGTTTATAAGGTTGACTTGCGCATTGTTAAGGTAGCGCTGGAATCGTAAAGTCCGGCGAAATGAAGATAAGCACCAATATATTTGGAATAGTCGGAAAAGGATCTAGTACGAAGGAAAACAGCCCAGAACTTGGTTCCCTTATTTCGCAAGGAGCGAAACTTTCTGCCGAAACCATTGTATCTAGTTATGACTGACTTCCCTACCTGCACTCTGAACGGGTTCAAATTAATTTCAGTTCCAAATGAATGCAGGAAAGTGACGACCACTCCAGAGACGACCACTCCAGAGACGACCACTCCAGTGCTTATATATTATATTTACTCAGATCAACCTCCAATATTCCGCCAGAACCTGCATCACTTTGTATAATACAAAACCTCGCACAATATGTATCCGTGTAGGAACCATGGATGTGAAAATAACGCATTTGTGGTTTTGGATGTTCAAGGTGTTTCACTCTACTATATGACAAGCGATCAGAAAGACCGATACATTTTTTTTTTGTGCCGCATTCACTCTCACCATCTTAACTTCGGGCAGACACAAGCTACGAAACGAATGGAAAAGTATTTGGTACAGCTACCACCACCTACAAAGGCAGTAGGCGAACTTATTGAACACTGTAGTCCGAGAAAGATGTGACTTATCATATGCTGTGATGTTAATCCTCAGAATACTTTTTGGGGCAGTAGTAGATGCACAGTGAGAGCCTACCATCTCCTGCTCCTCATACTATCCTCTGACCTGGTTGTCAAGAATGCTTGGTTTCAGTCAATATTTGTTACAAAACGAAGATAGCAAGTAATCGACTTAATACTATCTAGTAGGTGCTCTAAGTAGGTTGATGGTTGGAAAATATCATCGGAGATATCCATAAAATTCAGAACCGGATACGAGGCCTCACCTTGTCTGCGAAAAACCCATATCCGTAATCAGAATAAAATAAAAGCTGGATGAAGCTGTTCAGAATCTAAACGATTCCCTCACAAAGGGCTTTGAGCTGACATGTCCAGCTACGAAACAATAGTGCAGATCTCCCGTCCCATGGTAAAATGCAAATCTACAGCGACTACGTAAAGAAACGAGTCGATTTCTCAAAAGATTTAAAGACTAGTTTGGAGGAAGACAGGAATCTTTACAGATCGCGGCAAAAATAATATAGGGTCCGCCATCTAACGTTTTTTTTTTTCAACTAGTGCTTATTTCGTGAATGGTAACACTTAGCTCATGTCTGATCTGACAGATAATTATTTTTATCCTTCCGCTGAACGAATATGGTTGTGTATACGCTTGGGCCTGCGATTGACTTAGAGAAGATGCCGATTTTGCCAAAAAAATCATCTTTTCAGATGAAGCTCATTTTGATCTTGGCGGGTATGTAAACAAGCAAAATTGTCGCATTTGGGGCACAGAAAACCCGCACGCATACATTGAAAAGCCGATACAGCCAAAACGAGTCACTGTTTGGTGCGGATTTTGGTCCAGAGGCATAATTGGGCCATTTTTCTTTGAAAATGAGCAAGGAATGGCCGTTACAATCAATGGCGATCGTTATCGGGCCATGTTAAACGAATTTTTGTTCACAAAAATTGAAGAGGAGGATATTGGCAACATTTGGTTTCAACAGGACGGCGCTACGTGCCACACAGCCGAAGCTACACTCTATGTTTTGCGCCCTGTTTTTGAAGATCGCACTAGCAGCCGCAGAGCTGATGTCGTTTGGCCACCCCGGAGCTGCGATTTGACACCGTTGGACTATTATTTGTGGGGTGCCGTTAAAGATAAGTGTTACGCCGACAAGCCAGAGACAATTGACGCTTTAAAGGACAATATTCGTGAAGCCATTGGTGAAATACAGCTGCACACAATCGATAATGTGCTTAAAAATTGGACCGATCGTGTAGGCTACTGCATGGCCAGCCGAGGTAGCCATTTGAATGAAATTATTTTCCATTATTAACCGGAAGGATTGTACTTTCAAATAAAAAAAGAAATTTGAGAAAATATTCAGTAGTTTTTTTTTATAGCATTTTCAAAAAAAAACATTTTTGGCGGACTCTATAGAACAAGTTAAACCGGATCTCTAAGAGTGGATTTTAGAAAGACTTCGAAGCGGTCGGTGAAACCACCAGGCTATTCAAGATCATCAAAAGGGGAGCATCAGCCAGACTGGAATAAGTCAGAAAACCTGATGGCACCTACACAGAATCGAAAGCAGATACTCTCTGTCTCACTTCCCAAGTAATCCAGTCAGAACCAGCTCACAACTAGCTATTATCAACAAAGCTGTTAGTAAGCTGAGTAATAAAACTCGCCGTAGCCGGTATTTATCATCGGTTGGGGCGTCGGATGAGGCCATCAAAGTCACCTGGCTTCGACAGTATGTATCCAGTTATGCTACATACTAGCTGCTAGCGAGTTTGAAAAGAAGTTACACTGCTAGCCTGGTCTTTATATTAAAAGTCGGAAGTGATGACTACACTCTCCCCAAACGCTTCCAATCTATCAGTTCGACTTCCTTCACTTTGAAGAGCATGGATAAGATGATTGAGTTCCACACGCGCTTCTAAATTTGGTAGACACAAGTGAAGACGCACTCTGCATCAACACGCAACTTTTAACGGCATGTGTAACTCGCCCAGACAATACGGCGCAGATAGATTCCTAATTGTGTTCTGATGTTGACTGCAGCCAATATGTGATGGCATATAAACAGGGCTTGTCCACAAGCCGACGTCCCGCCTCGACTGGTGCACTTGAAATGGGCTTTCAAGCAACACCCTATTCAAGCTGAGATTGTTCTCTTTACTCGCACAACTCGTCGTAAGACCTCTTCTCCATTCACAAACAAGACCAATGATCACTGAAAACATTTTTTTATCATAACCACCTCCGGCCGCTTGGTTTCTTATTAGCAAAATGCATAGTTCTATGCCATTCTCTATGGAAAATTCGCTCACATTATAATGCATTCTTCCGAGTATGCTAACAAGCGCCGACAATGCGAGTAATTGAACGGACTTTTGAAAGATTGTGCCCCTGGTGTTGGTGTGCTGCATTCAAAAATAATTGAAAGACCCCGCATTCGAATTCGTTACCCCTCTTAAATAATTTTTTGATATCGAATGCCATGGCGAGGTCTTTCTTTGCGACCTTGATTGAGGTTCTTAGTTGTGTTCCGGGTCCACCTGAAATGTAGCTCCATCTTAAGTGAAGTAAAGGTAACTCGCTGCTATGTAACTTCTTCAACATCATACTTGAGAAAATTTTGCAGAATTTCCCAGCTAACATCAGAAGTACCATGTTTCAAAAGTCAGCATTACTATTTTCGCAACAGTGCTTGTGATACCAATATCATTCAGACAATAGACACCCTCGAACACCGACGTAATGTCTTGTGTTTCATGCTATTTAATCGCTATATCCACCAACAGTGATCTATAGAAATCGCCAATGGCGTTCATCCCATTCAAACTTTTAACCGTAACACTCGTCTCGCTATGAATGCTCCTAGTCGGTATACTCTCAAGCTCACTTGCGGACGTAATATAAAATATCGTGATTCATTCCTAAGCCGTACAATTCCCTTATGGACTGCCCTGTGTAGCTCTTTATTTCCCAGTCATTATAACCTTCAAACACTTAAACCAAGGTTCATCGGTACCTCACTTGCTTTCCTCCGTGATTTTCCTTTGCCCGCTCGTACAATACTTAAGTCCTTTGAAAGCGCGCAAATTTAAAAAAAAAAATTATTGGGTATATATTGGGTCTATAACTATGCGGTTTGCTAAGAGATGGCGTAACTTGTATTATTCTATTGGAACATGCGTTGGAAAGCAACTGTCATTGTACGTTATTTCAGTATATGTCATTCTTTGGAGAATAAACAACAATAATTTTTTTTCACTCAAATATGTCGAACTTTGTGCCTGAAAAAGTGTTTTTGCGGGGAGTTCTTCTTCATGAAGAAAACTGCTGCCGAAAGTCATTGTATTTTGGTGGAAATTTATGGTGAACATGCGCTAGCTGAGCGAATATGCCAAAAGTGGTTTGCACGATTTAAAAGTGTGATTTTGGCTTGGAAGACGATGAACGCCCTGGGCAGCCAAAAAAGTTTGAAGATGAAGAACTGGAATCTTTGGATGTCACTCAAGCAGCGATTTCAAAACGTTTAAAAGCAGCTGGATATATTCAAAAGCAAGGAAATTGGGTTCCACATGAACTCAAGTCGAGAGACGACGAAAGGCAGTTTTGCATGTCCGAAATGCTGCTGGAACGGCGCAAAAGGAAGTCATTTTTGCATCGGATTGTTACTGGTGATAAAAAATGGATCCATTACGACAACCCCAAGCGCAAAAAATCATATGTGAAACCCGGCCAACCAGCCAAATCAACGGCAAAGCCGAATATCCATGGCGCGAAGATAATGCTCTGTATTTGGTGGGATCAGATGGGTGTGCTGTATTATGAGCTGCTAAAACCGGGTGAAACCATCAATGAGATGGATGAGATCCACAAATTGCCAAAAAGATAGGAAAAAGTCATAGCTTCAGATGGGCAATACTTTGAATAATACTATTGTACATGTTTTTCTTAAATAAACGTTCAAATTTTGAAAAAAACAAATTAAGCACGAATTGAGTTATATACCCAATATTTGAAGTTTAGAGTTTATGCCAACAGGTTATGAACCCTTGAAAGACAATTTACAGCAGGAAATGGCTGCTATTTAGCCCGAAACACTTCGAAAAGTGATGGAAAATGCCGAAAAACTAAAACATTGCGCCATTCGCCCTGGCGGCGACCATTTGCGCATATATAGCATATTCAAAAAGCAAGTAATTTGTTGTTTTTTTTTTTTTTTTAAATTTTTATTAAAAAATATCCCGAAGATTTAAGTGGCCCACCCTGTATTTATTTTTAAAGACCGAATGACGAACTTTTGTAAAATAGGCTTCAGTGGCATCAAATGCATTGGCAAATGCATTTGATTTGGAAATGCAGTGCGAGAAATGTTGCGCACTTAGAGTCAACCCGGCTTATTTTGCGGCTGGATTTGGGCCAACATCCGACAACCGACTTTCTGTAGTCAGAGCTCGGCAACATCAATACGAGTATATCCGAGCTGTGGTTCCAACAAGACAGCGATACATGCCATATAAGCGACGTAATGCTCGAAGTTGTGAAGGAGAAATTTGGCGACTGGGTCATCTCATGGCATGCGTTCATCAATTGGCCACCTGCGGTAATGCGATTTAACATCACTCGATTATTTTCTCTGGAGCTACGTCAAGTCCTTAGTCTACGCTGAAAAGCCAACCACTTTGGACGAGCTCGAGGCCAACATTCGACACGCTATTGCCGGAATAACGCCGAACATATTGGACCGAGTCATCAAAAATTGGATTGACCGCTTGAAGAACTGTCAGCGAAGCCGATGCGGCCATTTGAGTGATGTGCTATTCCACACATAATGGTATGAACGTAGCTTCAAAATAAAGCCAATGTTATACCTCACACCGTTGTTGTTTTATTTAAATAAACGTTCAAATTTTGAAAAAAAAACTGCACGAAGTTATATACCATAATAACCTCACCCTCATTTCGAGGGCTTTACCTTGTTTCTTAGCAACGTATCGCACCTTTTGATCCTTTGAAATGGACGAAATGGTTTTCTATTGGGAATACTTTTAGGCATTCAAACCTTAAATCAGTAAACAGTGCATATTCCTAAGATATTTGGCTACTTCTCGAAGCAGATACAATATTAACCGTTTGTGGGCAAAAATGAATTTCACACCAAAGATGCAAACGAAAGCGTACATAATGTATTTTGAAAGAACTGAGGTGGCAGCAACTTCCCTCGAAAATATCGGCAGTAACATACCATACATATCTCAAAAACCAGCGTCAATTCATAGCCATCGGTGGGGAATTGAACTGACAATACAAACACTGGTATGGAAGAAAAGATTTCGGAACGAGATTATTGTCACCACCTCTGACAACAGATTCAGGTTTATCGACTTCGCTTCGGGGGTAATGTTATCGTGGATCACTCATCTCGACATTCAAAAGCTAGCTTGCCGATCCCCCGATCAATGTACCACAAACCAGATGAATCACATTGCGATCGACGTAAGTCGCTTATTCGTGTAGCTTCAGGCCTGGTTTCAGGTGGTTCGAAAAGAACCGATACTGACACACAGATGGCGACTTTAATAATATATCGGATACGATTATTAGTTCATCCCAAACGATACGTGTCAAAATATCATGACATTTAGATCATTAGCCCAAGAAGTCCGAGATATTGAAGTTTTAGTGACGCGCCATTGGATATTTTCAAGACCTTGGAGAAAAACTAGTTTCTTACGTTAACAAAAGACTGTTTTTTGATGGGAAAAAATGCCGTTGAAACTCAAGAATGCCTTGAAAAAAGTTATAAGCAATTTGCTCTGTCGAAAGCAACCATTTGCCGCTGGTAAGCTGAATTCAAACGCGGTCGTACAGACACAAATGCTGCTGAACGCTCTGTACACCCAAATGAGGCTGTTATGCCGGAAAACATCAAAAGCATATACAAAATCGTTTCGAACAACGTCAAGCGAAATTGCCTGAAATAGCTATCATCGTAGGGATACCAATAGACCATGTACATCATATTTGGGTATGCGAAAATTCTGTTCGAAATAAGTACCGCGTTTGGACCTAACAACAACGTGTTGATAATTCAGAACACTGTTTAGAGCTGCTTAAGCGGAATAAAATAATTTTATCATCCGGTACGTGACAGTGGATGAGACATAGATCCCATTACCTGTTCGGAAAGCTTAAAAAAAAGGCTCACCGGAAAGAGATATGGCTCCAATGAAGAGTTGATCGCCGTAACTGAACCGCATTTTGAAAGGTTGGACAAAGGCGAACGCACCCTTAATGTTTTTTTGTGAACTGCCATTTGTATTGGTGTTCTGCTTTTGCTCAATGTCTACCATGTCCGTGAGTCGGTGGCATCAATTTTAAGAGCGCTAACGCCAATTTTCAGTCGTTATAATCGCCCCACTCGACTCGCAGTTCGTACTTTGGTGCAAAAATATGAGTCTACATTTTCGCTGCTTAATATTTCGGCGCCAGTGATGGAAATAAATGCAAGGAGTGCTAAAAATATTGAGGCCATAAGTGCAACGTTTGACAGCGATCCAAAATCAATCCATTTCACGCCGTTCGCATGAATTGGGCATCGCTTAAACAACATGGTGGCGAAACTTGCGAACGGATCACGGCCTACGCTTGTACATTTAACTCAAGAACTAAAGCCAGATGACCATTTGAACTTTCTCAAATTGGTATCTGCAAATGGTTACATCTTCAGCGTTGAAGCTCATTTTTGGCTAAATGGTTTTGTCAACAAGCAAAATATGCGATATTGGACAGCTCCACCCCACATGTGCTTCATGAGACGCCACTACATCCACAAAAATTGACTGTTTGGCGCGGTTTTTTTGCCGGCGGCGTAATTGGGCCGTATTTTTTCGTTTGTGATGATGGCTGCAAAGTTACAGTTAATGGATATAATATCGGGGCATGTTGGAATGTTATTTTTGGCCGCAATTACGTGCACTCAACATTGGTGAGATGTGGTTTCAACAAGGCGGTGTCACTTGGCAAACAAGTGACAAGCCAAAGACGTTAGACCTGCTGAGATCCGAAATTTGTGGAAGAGTGATCGAAAATCGGCTCCAACGACTCTATGATTTGAGTGGACATATGAATTAAGTCGAGTTTTAGTCGTAAAGGTATGAGATGTTCTTTAATGGGAAATAAAAGTGTTTTGTCGATATCTCAAATAGTTTGTGTTTTATGAAATTGTGCAGTCCTTAAGGGAAAACCCGAATAAGAAAGTCATAGAAATGTTACAGCGGCGCTGGAAAGATTGTATCATTCTAAAAGGAGACTATGTTGATGAATAAAGCCGAATTTTGCCAACAAGTTGTGTTTTTATATGTTTGTCTCTTGATGTTTCAAACCCCCTGTTACAAATTGCCAAATTGGCACCTGCCACCACTACCTATTGTATTTGCGTACTCGTATATTGGGAAAAATTACATGAAATCATCTGCGTTGAACACGAAGAATGTTCGCTGCTCGTGGTATGGTATCGGCGAAGATAGGTCAAGCGGTAAACTAGGGAAAAATTAAGTGCCTCCTGTTAACGGGAAAGGACACACACCCTCGATGACTTGGTTGCTCCTGTCCTAATCTTTAACGCAGAGCTGTGGACTCTGTACACATTGGCGGAAAGTGAGACAGAAATTTGAAATAATATTCCCAAAGCCGGAAAATGCTCTCATGTAGCCCCACAGGACTTTAGACCTATGAGTCTATCATCTTTCCATCTAAAAACTCTAGAAAGACTGAATGATATCCATGTACGAGCTAAAATTGATCCACGACTTTTGTCAACGACTCAACATGCCTACTGTAAAGGAAAGTCGGTGGAAACGGCTCTGCATTCACTGACTATCTACATCGAATGATCCCTATAATATAGAGAGTATACAATAGTTGCTTTCCTGGACTTAGAAGGTGCCTTTAACAACGTCAACCGCAATCATGACTGCGCTGTCAACTCTGCAGGTAGACCACATACTTGGTGAGTTGATCAGTCTTAAGCTAAACACTAGAATAATCAACTCCAAACTCGGTGGGGCTTCTGCTAAAAGATGTGTCAGCAGAGGTACGCCAGAATCCGGTGTCCTCTCTCCGCTTCTCTGGAACTTAGTGGTTAATGAACTGCTGATATACCTGGCAGCGGGTGGTAGCAGGATGATTGCCTATGCAGCTGACGTTGAAGAACTCCTTCAACCAAATCTCAACAGATTAACCCGTTGGGCAAATAGCTGTGGATTAGGAGTAAACTCCCTTAAAACTGATCTTGTCCTCTTTTCCAGGAAATACAAAATTCCAATTGAGGGAGGGCCTCAATAAACGGTACCAGTTTAGTCTTTTCCGATACAGCAAAATATTTGCGTCTCATTTTTGACAGGAAACTAAACAGGAAACCTAACATTCATTGGGAACAACTGGGACCTTCAACCCCGCATAACCTACTGGCTATACATCTCGGTCATAAGACCGATACTCACCTACGGTATTGCTGTCTGGTGGATGGAGGGCCTTGACAATGCAGTCAACTGCAGTAAACTAAGCAGAGTCCAAAGAACAGCATGTTTATGCATAAGCGGAGACTTACGGCGTACTTCCTGTACGGCATCAGACATTCTGTTTCATTGGACACCCCTCGATATTTTCAGCAGGCAAGTAGCTGCGACTGCAGCTATTCGCCTTAAAACGACTCCACTGTGAAGGCATAACACCTAAAACAACTTGATTCGGTAAACCAACTCTGAATTTGTACTTCACATCTGCGCTTAGTAATGTCGGTGTTTGTGTTTTTTGTGTTTGTCTTTCTTTATAATGACTCGGGAATTCAGAGTTCATATTGCGAATATGCGCGGGCTAAAAAGTAATCACTTTTCTGCCTACGTCCACGTCTGTAAATACAGACCAGCTGTTTTGACACTTAGTGAAACACAGGTAGATCCCAGCCCACAGCTCTCAGATCACTTTGATCTGAAGCTACCTGGTTACGAACTAGTGTCATTATTCTCTCTCACCGCGGTCTCGCCATCTACGTGCGTAGTCATGTAGCTTACCAAATTCCACCACAATGTAGTCCCTGTTCCAATCCGGAATTCAATTTCATGTGGTTCAAACTCCATTTCCGTAAGCAAATTATCCACTACTGCTTTATTTACAGAAGCCCCAAACTGGACAGCAATTTGACCTTTAACGAGTTTGATGCGCTGTCTGACTCCATTCAAAGAATTGTATCCTCATACTGAAATTGGTATTACGAGCGATTCACAATTCCGGGTGGCTTCGACATTCTAGACAGACAACACCCGAAGGACCGTGTTGAGATCTTTTCTGCGGAAACAACTTAACGCAGTTTGTAAATGAGCCCACACGAATACCAAACGTTGACAGTCATACCGCCAATACCCTGGACTTGTTTCTAACTCCTCACCCTGATAAGTACTCCGTTTATGTGCTCTCCCCTCTAGGCTCGTCAGACCATTGTGTCATATCAGCTAATTTCTCGTACACCGACTACACAGTTAGAGAAAAGATTCCTAAAAGAACCGTATGGCAATACGAGAAAGCCAACTGGACGGTTTTAACAGCTTCTTTAGGAATTTTAACTGGTCGTTATGATTCCTCGATAACGACTTGGATGCCGCTGCTGACATGATCACAGAAACTATTCTCTTTGGAATGAGATGCTTTATCCCTCATCAGATGAAGAGTATCAAACCAAAAGAAAAGGAATGGTATGACTCCAGCTGTAAAGAGGCTGTCAGAGTTTGAGAAATGTTTTTTCGTCGGTCCTTCAAGACCAGCCCAACTGAGGAAAATCGAAAAAAGTTCAAACGAGCCAGAAATGACTGCAACGCCTTTCTTAAACGTGTAAAATTGCAATACGATTAAAAACTGAGGCAAAAACTACTACAATGTCCCAAAGGTAGTAAAAACTTTTGGTCGTTCGTCAAAAATATTAGAAATTCGGCCTCATCCACCATCCCAACACTCATTCACAATGGCATTCCAGCTGTCAGCTCTTTATACAACTCCAATCTGCTTGCTGCATACTTTGTGGCCAGTTCAACACTTCCAGGTTGTGCTTTGTCTCCGCCTACACTTGAGCGCGTCGAATCTTCAATGGGACAGATCTGCTTTCGCACTCGTGTAGTAGAAAGAGTACTTAAAGATCTCAACATGCATAAATCCGCTGGTCCAAATGTGTACATCTCCCCTTCTTCTGAAGAGGTGTTTTTCCACGCTGGCAAATAACTGCGTAAGCTTTTTCATCAATCCTACTCTTTAGGACTTTTTCCGAGAAGGTGGAAAACAGCATTTGTCCAGCCCGTCCCGAAAAAAGGCGAATCTTCTTCTCTCTCCTCCTACAGACCCATTGCACTTCCGTTCCTTCTTCAAATGCCATGGAAGCGCTAATAAACTGTCAGCTCATGAAATATCTCGAAACACGAAAACTTCTCAATGACCGGCAATATGGTTTTCGTACCAACAGGTCCACTGATGATTTGGTGGTATATCTCACCGAAAAGTGAAACCAAAATCTACACCAATCTGGCGAAAGCTAGATAGTTGCACTTGATATTTCTAAGGCATTTACAGAGTTTGGCATTAGGCTCTTTTGTCGAAAATGCGTGCCTTAAGGATCGACGACTCTCTTATTCAATGGATTAGAAATTACTTTTCGGAACGTTCAATTCAAGTTGTCTTGGATGGTTTCAATTCCGATATTCACAAAATAAATACTGGTGTGCCCCAGGGCTCCGTTCTGTCTGCGACACTCTTTTTAATTTTCATCAACGATCTCTTGTCTGCTACCTCTAATCCAATATACTCCTTTGCTGACGACAGTACTCTCTGTACTCTCTGCTTTTCATATTCGTTCCTGGACTCACAACCCTGCTCTTCGGCTGTAGAACGGGAACGGCAGCGTATTTTAAATCATTAAATTCCGATATTAACAGCATAACATAACTAATTGGGGAACTACTAACAGAGTAGAATTTAATGCTTTCAAAACACAATGCTGCCTTCTGTCATTAAAGCTAAATTTAAACACCCAGCCGTTATCCATGAATGGCACTTGCATCGTCGAAACCTATAAACTTTCCATTCGCGGTATGTGTGTCAATGGCAACTTACGTTGGAATGACCACATATTCGGTGTGGTGCTGCGCAATGTCTAGGTTTCCTCAAACGATGTAAGAAACACCTCACCCCCTTTGATCTGACCTCAATATAGAAGGCATTTATCTGCCCGAAATTGGAGTGCAACGCTCACACCTGGTCGGGTGCGCTCAAAATATCTCTGCACCTGCTAGATAGGATCCAAAACCGTGCGATAAGACTCATAGGTGATACTAATATCACTCAAACAATGGACACCCTCGAACACCGACGTAAGGTCTCGTGTCTCACTCCGTTTTATCGCTATTTCCACCTCCAGTACTCCATTGAAATCGCCAGTAGCATTCCGCCCATTCAAACTTTTAACCGTAGCACCCGTCTCGCTATGAATGCTCATCAGTATACCCTCAAGCCCACTTTCGGACGAATCTAAAATATCGTGATCCGTTCCTAAGCCGTACAAATCGCTTATGGAATGCCCTGCTTAGCTCGTTATTTCCTAGTCATTATAACCTTCAAACATTTAAAACCAACTTTTACCGGTACCTCTCTTTCTATCCTCCCTGACTTTCCTTTGCCCGCGCTGTGTGTAAACATTTTAAGCGCACAAATTATAAAAAAAAAAAACAAAAAACTCGTCAATCTCTCTCGTCGTCTCTACACAGATGGTTCTAAAACCGATAGCGGGGTTGGTGGCGGTGCTACAGATTACTGTAGTGTGCTCCAGGCGGTAATTTTGACGATTAATGAAGCTCTGTCCTGGCTGAAGAAAAACGCGATATCTGCAAAGGATATCCGTGTCTTTTCGGATAGTCAGGCAGCTATCAAGTCCTCGGACTCAGTCTCATTAAATTCTAAAACCGCCCTTGATTGCCGATCATCTCTTATGGAGATGGCAGAGCAGTTCAACCTTCACCTTTGCTTTGTGCTAGGCCACAGAGACATCTCATGGAACTGTAGGGCCGATGAGCTCGCCAAAATTGGAACTACTCTACCTATTCTACGGGAAAAGGGTAGCATAGGTATCCCAATCGCTGCGTGCAAACTAACATTAAAGCTGGATGCCAATAAAAGAACAGACCTTAGGTGGACTATTGGAGCAACATGTCTAGCGACCAAACCAATCTGGCCAAAACTGGATCTAAATCGTGCTAAGTGTCTGATCCTTCTAAATAAGGAACATCTCAGCGCCATCATAGGTGTCATCACTGGACACATAGGTAAGCATGCAAGACGTCTTGGCGCTTTTACAAATGATTTCTGCAGAAACTACATGGACGAGGAGGAGGATTAGACAATCCGCCACATATCCTGTACAGTGTTCAGCTCTCACCCAGAGTAGAAAACTTCACTTAGTAGCTTTCTACCACAACGACCTAAACGATCTAAAAAATATAGACGTAAACAGTCTCCTACGCTTCACCGTAAGCTCAAACTGGTTCCATGAGTAAAAGGATCATAGAAAATACTGTTGCGTGAGCTGTTGCATACCTCTGAATCTCGCTAGATACCATCTCCATCTTCAGATCACGACGAAGATCTGTGTTATGGATGTGCCATACTTGTTTGTAGAGCAAATTATACTCGTATCTTTAGGCAAGTAGAGCCACAAGGCTACAAAGATGCTATTTCTTGCAAAGAGAGGGTGCAGTGGAAGGAAGCAATGCCAGAGGAAATAAAAAGCCTTTGCAAAAATCGCACGTGCTATTTAGCATCTCGTTCTGAGGAGAGGAAAATAGTTGGAAACAAATTGATGTACAAGCTTCTAGGCGTCGGAAAACACAGGTATAAGGCAAGACTGTTAGGACAAGATTACTCGCAGGAATATAAAATCGATTATGGAGAAACACACAGTCCCGTTGCGAACTTCATTTCGATTTGTTCGATTCTTACTATGAAGGATAAGATGAAGGATTAGTTTTGACCTAGTTTGATATTAAAACTGCATTCCTACATAACGATCTCATTGAGGATATCTACATGCATCAGCCAGAGGGTTTTGGTGATGGCACGAACTGGGTCTGTAAGCTGCGAACGAGTTTATACAGAAGTTGACCGGAGTTCTCAAGGACTTTAAACTGAAGCCGAGCAAGATGGATCCCTGCATTTTCTTATCAGCTGACAACAGATGCAGAATAATACTTCCTGTATACATCGATGATGGGCTGGTGGTGCCACAAAAAAGGGATGATGCGCTTCAGTTGGTAAATTTCCTGCGGAAAAGCTTTGAAGTTGTAGTGTTGGATGCTGGTAACTTTTTTGGGATGGAAATCTCAGTAAAAGCCAGAGGTGCAATTCATGTGGGCCAAAATAATTTAACATGAGTAAATTGCAAGCCAGTGTCAACACCAGCTGAAACCTCTTCTTCAGCTGAATCTGTTTCGTCGGGAGCAGTAACATTTCCTTATAGAGAAGCAGTTGGCTCTTTAATGTACTTGGCGATAGCTCCCGATACTTAGATGCACCAAATATTAATCAGGGATATTTGTATAACTGATCGCAGAATATAAACAACACAAACGTTTTAAAGAATCCCATGTTAGGTTCTAGTTGGCCGGCTAGTTGATATTAAACTGGGATAACTGTGAGAGATCTCACATTGGTGCTGTTTGATTGGTCTCCTTCATGGTCACTGCTTCCACTGCATTTTCACTCGCATTATCGATGCGAATCGCTGGTGGCTGAGCAGGTTGTAACGAATCTTGATTCAATATCTTCCGATGGAATAGTCCCCGCAAGGTTTAATTTCGCATCTGCCAAAGTATCAAGGAAGGAAATACTGGGATTGTAGTCCATACGCGGCGCTGGTGGTGGAGCTAAACTTACAAAATGAATCGAGTCCAGTGGTGCTTTGATGTCGTTAACATCCAGGGAGTAGTGGCCTTTGGGAATTCCAAGAACTTTCGGGGTGCATGAGTTTACAAATTGAAGGCCGGAAGTATTTCAAATGAGACGAGAGCTTCATGCGTGGAGCTGTTCGACTAGTTCCGAAATTTCACTGAGAAAAATGTCGTCACGTTGATCCTCTGGCAAGGAGGCTCTTTGAACTTTACTTACAAGCAATTTGAATAAAAATATTTCTTCGAGAATTTGCTGTCGTTCCAAGTTTGGTCGGTGGTCTGGGTATGCCTGTAGATGCTGTTGCATACGTCGTTTGCCTAGGAAATCTTATTGCACGTAGGACAGATGGCGTCGGGTGGCAAGTTCTGGCGTTTTGTTAGTAGTAGCGGGGGTATCGATGTGGCTTTTGATGCTGGACTAGTCTTTCAGCTCTTGAAGGAAGTTTCGCGTGATTGCAGCAGCATTTTCATGCTCAGGCTCGGGTTCTGTTTGAGATGGTGGCACTAGTGGAGTGAACACAGATTTTACGATACAACCAGATCGTGTTCTTTGCACATTAGGTGGAGTTGTTTCTAGAATTGCTGCAGAAGTTGGTGGAGTATTATCGGGTTCATTGTTTTTCCATGGCCTTCCACGTTTCGATTTTATGGGAGGTTTCGCTATGATTTCATTTTTTATTAGAATTGCCACCATTTGCTGTGTGAGACCAAGAGTTTCGGGTATGAGAAACCAATAGATTGTCTCATCCTGGCGGCGTATTATTTCTTTTCTCTCCCTGTCGATTATAATATTTTCACGATTTGAAAGCTTTAGAATGTCATATGCCAGCATATCTGGGACTTGGGCTAGAGTTCCTTCCACCGATTCTTCGACTTCTTCATTTTCTTCCTCTAAATTTACGTCGAAACACATCTTCCCAACTTTTTCCATTGCAGACATAAATACATTCTTTGAGGCCTTTTTGGCTGTAGCTTCTTCACACTCTGTTTTCGATGAGTGAGGAATCTTCTTGTAGATCCCAGGTACCATAAACGGCGATGTGATTGGTTTAAGACCATCCGCTCAACCATATGAAGGGTGGTTTTTTTAGACGCATACAAATTCAATATAAAATAAAACACTTAAAGCTAATGTTAATGTCCATGATATTAGCTATAACTTATCTCTAAATAATATATCGGGCATATACGAGGGTTGTCTGAAAAGTAAAGATAGCGGCACTCGTCAATAAAAGCTAGTGAATGCTAGTTGTGAATCTTTTGACAGTTACTCACCGAAGTTTCAGTCATTTTGGACGCGCAGTTTTTAGTTGACTGTCGTTTGAGTAAGTCGATGTGAGTGTTTCTGGTGAAAATGGACAAAATTGAGCATCGAGCTGTTAATAAATTCCTGTTTTTGAAAGGCAATACGCCTACGCAAATCAAAAATGAGTTGGACTCTGCACCATCATTTACCACATTGAAATTTTGAACAGCTGAATTTAAACGTGGGCGTAGGAGCTTGGGAGATGATGAATGTTCGGGACGTCCAAAAACTGCAACCACTGACCATAACATTGCTAAAGTTCACCAAATGGTGTTAAACGACCGCCGAATTAAAATGAGAGAGATAGTAGAGGTTATGAAAATGTCCAAAGAACGTGTTTGTTACATATTCAGTCAAGATTTAGGCATGAGAAAGCTGTCCGCGCGTTGGGTGCCGCGTTTGCTTACGTTAGACCAAAAACGTGTTCGAATGAACGTTTCCAATGCTCTGCTGGCGCAGTTTAGGCGCAATAAACCCGAGTTTTGGCGCCGATTAATTACTGTAGATGAAACTTGGATACACCATTATACGCCCGAAATAAAAATTCAGTCAAAACAGTGGACTGCAAAGGGCGAGCCGGCTCCAAAAAAAGCAAAAACTGTTTTTTTCGGCTGGGAAAGTGATGGCGACTGTTATCTTAATCGATTGTCTTCAAAAATCATTACAGGAGCATACTACGCATCATTACTTGCTAAGCTGAAGGCAGAAATTGCGGAAAAACGGCCACATTTGCAGAAAAAGAAAATCCTGTTTCACCAAGACAACGCGCCGTCTCACACCTCAGCGGTTGCCGTGGCGAAATTCCATGAATTACGGTTTGAACTGCTTGACCATCCGCCTTATTCACCAGATCTAGCCCCAAGCGACTTCTTTTTGTTCCCTCATCTAAAAACTGCGCTTGGAGGACAGAAATTTTCGTCAAATGAGGAGACAATCACCTTCGTGAACAATTATTTAGCAGAGAAGTACTATTTGGACTGGTTAGAGAGATGGGACCATCGCTGGGAGAAGTGTGTAGAGTTACAAGGAGACTATGTAGAAAAATCAGAAAAAATTTTGAGAAAAAATGTCTTGTATCATTATTCGGAAACTTTTCAGACAATCCATGTACGTTCTCCGGCTAGCTCGAATTAAGCACAATCGTGAGGTCCAATTTTCGACAATTTTATCGAGCAACTGGGGCCGTATATCAGTAATAACACGGCGAATGTTGACTTCCAAATCGTCCAAAGTCTCTGGTTTATCAGCATGGACTAGTGACTTCACATACCCCCAAAGAAGGTAATCTAAAGGTGTGAGATCACAGGATCATGGAGGCCAGTTCACAGGTCCATTGCGCGAAACTATGCGCTCAGCAAATGTTTCCCGCAATAAATTGATGGTGTCATGCGCCGTGTGGCATGTTGTGCCATCGTGTTGAAACCAAAACTCTCTCAATGCCATTCAACTGAGGAACGAAGAAGTCAGAAATCATGTTTCTACAGCGCTCTCCATTGACGGTAACATTCTGGCCGGGATCGTCCTTAAAGAAATATTGGCCAATGATTCCAGCAGCCCATAAAACACACCACACTGTTAGTTTTAATGGTTGCAAGGGCGTCTCGGCAAAGGCTTCTGGGTTTTCTCCACTCCAAATTCAGCAATTTGGCTTCTTTACATATCCATTTAACCAAAAATGGGCCTCATCGGAGAACAAAATTTTGCGTTGAAAATGAAGATCAAACTGAATATGTTTTCGGCCTATTCACCCAACCTACGACGCGTATAATGGTCACGCGGTTTCAACTCTAGCACAAGCTGCATCTTATAAGCTTCTAAGCCAAGGTCTTTCCGCAAAATCTTCTACAAAGTGGATGGGCAGAGCTCCAATTGCTGTGCACCATGGCAAATCGACTGATGCGGATTCTCCTCAACACTGCGCTCCACAATGGCAATAACTTCCTCTATTCGCACTGTTTGTCGTCTTTGGTCATGAGTATTATCCACTAGAGTGTACGTGGCGCAAAAACGATTCATCGTGTTCCGAATAACTTGCTCAGATGGACGATTATATCGACCGTAAAATGGACGTAGCCATGGTTTTCAAAATAAACTTGCACAATTTGCACGCGTTATTCGCTGGTCCTCGTGTGACTCTTCATTGAGTAGGAAGTCAGAACTGTTAAGCGATGGAATGTCACAGGGCTTGTCATCGTGAAAATCTGTTTTCGACCTATCACTAGATTCTGAGTCAGATTGGGTTCTAAATGCTTGTGCTTGGTTTTCACTCGGAGTATGTGGCACATCAGGGACAGCAAATATACCATCGAAGATTGTCGCAGGAGGTTTCGAGGATAAGCCATTAGTGGATAGAAAGTTTACATCCAGGGATATGGGCATAATAAAATGCAACTGCACTTCTTCGGTACAAACCGTGTCTAAAGAGAATTGTTTTGTTTTTCAATGCTGTCAAAAGAATTTTTAGTCCACCCATCAGTGCGAACAGGCTCAATATTTTTCTTCAGTTTGTTTCAAAGACCCTGACTATGGGGGTGATCCTGAAACTAGGCGATCTACTACTGGGTCTGTTATTTCTCTTGGCAATGCGCCGGTGTCCTGGTCATCACAAATGCGAAAATCTGTTTCACAGCCGCTTCACAGGCAGTAAAAGACATTATATGGCTATAACAACTAGTCACTGAGATGGTTCCAGTTGGCTCTGGTAATTCGGTGTTGAACATGGACAAACAAAGAGCGATTTGACCGAATGTAAGGAATAGGCTAAATGATCTCCCATTTTTGGGAGTGTTCAGTAAAATATGTAGACGAACAAGATTTAAATAATTATCACTTCAATGAAGACACAAAAGCCCCGAAATCAAATTAACTTACCTTTATGCCACCTTTTTATTTATTAATCCAATTACACCGTAAGATAAATCACACTTAATCCAATCCCTAATCGGCTTCCAAACAGTATCTAATCTTCACAAAACTCTCATTGGCACGTGGCGCCTTCACCAGAAAACACCACTTTTAGTATGTTTACACTTGAACCACAAATTTCCTCGACACTTGACAAACTATCCGCCAAACCAGGAAACACGACACACTAAACCGACAAAAGGCCGACGTTATCTGAGCAATCTAATTCGAAAAACGTGCACTCAATTAGAAGACCGCATGCGGATATTGTTCCGTTTGTACTAATCACCTCATTCGCCCCGGAAGAACAGTGAACAGCGCTGACTATGAAACAGATCCTTTGGGTCGACGTTACGGGCTTTGGAATACGAGTATATCACTGTCTGGGGGTAGAAAACAAGTAACAACCCCTAGGGTGGTTATGGCTACAATCACTAGAATCACTGTATAGCTCGACACTATTATTCTAGGAAAATTTGTATGAAACAACTTGGCGTTAGAATAGGGTTTGTTATTTTAGAGGGTTGGTTCGGTCTATTATGTGGTTTTCACCCCTACTGTGTTTTCAAGGGCGGGCAGGGACTTTAAGGGCGTGGTTTTTCTATGAAAAGGCAACCAATAGTGAGTGGTGTTGTGCGCAAACTCCACTTTAGGATGACTTTGTGGAGGAAATATGGCAGAAAGCTTACTTGAGGCAGCCATTTTTATAGTGACGAAGCTTTTTGGATTTGTTTTCGTGTTATTAGGTCGAAAAGTTTTCAACATTTTGAAAATGGTATCACGAGGATATTCTTTAAAAAAACAGGAAAAACAGGAGACAAATCGGTAAAGATTCGTTTCTTCGTTTCAAGGACGACTTTATAAAGTTGATCCCTTCTGAGCCGGTCAGCTACTTACGTTAAGCTTCGTAAACATGAAACACAATCGTGCAGATAGGTAGAATATAAAGGAATAGTTGTGCGGAAAGTGGTTTAAATACGAGTATACTCGTATCTGTCAAAATTTCTTGTAATCCATCGGACTATACGAATATTTCCTTAATGGAAATCTCATACAAGAGTCTTAGTAAAGGGTGAAAAATGAAACGTCTTTAACGCATTGGCTGCCATGGCTATCAAATATGATAGCCGCCTATAATTTCATTTAAGGCTCTGGTTTTCAGAAATGATAGCCTTTACGTACAAATTCAGTATGGGGCAAAGTTGCTTGGCACCTTACGATAATATAAACGTTTTTGGTTTGAGCAAGTAAGGAAATCTTACTGAATTATGACCAAAATTGTTAGACCATTGTTAGATAGTTATAATTTTTAAAGAAAAACTATATATAATGTTATAATATAACTCATTTCATAAACTTTATTTCAAATAGAATTATAAATAAACAATTTCACAAAATTTAAGAAGCCTAGCTCCAACTAAAAGTATATTTCATAAAAGCAACAAATTTTGGTTTTAATGTTTTGTATTGAAGCAAACCCGACACATTTGAGGCTGATCAGGACAACTATCACAGTACGTGGATATCTGCTTAGCTTCTTTGCGGGGTGCTTTACGTCCTTTGGATTTTGTTATGTTTTTGTAGCAAACACTACATTTTCTTCTATTTTTTTTTCCATTAGAAGATACACGCTCTATGAGATGGTGCGTTGCTGAACGGGGTGTTTCAACTCTATTTATTTATTTTATTTATATATTTCCAAAGAATCTTTTACATTGGACTTAAAAGCCTATAATTAATAGTAAAAGTTATAAAAAGTATAGTTAGACATAAATTTAAATCAATTTTAATTATTATTTATACATTCAGTTATTATTGATTTAAAATGACAAAACAAAATTCTTTATTACACTAAATATTAAATTTAATTATTTACTAAGTATCTGAATAAAACCGTCTCAAATTGTGTGGTGCCGCGAAGTCTTCTAATGAAAGAGGGTAAGCTATTCCACTGCTTTATGGCATAAACGAAAAACTGACGCTCCGAGTTTCTGCAAGTGAATCCTGGTTGCAGTATCATAAAAGAACGAGATGAGTTACTAAACTGTATTTTTTGAATTAGATATGAAGGTTCTTTGTTTAAGATGATTTTGTTCAATGTTTTAAGGGAAAAATATTTTAAATACGTGTAAAGATTACAGCCTAGTATGTTACTTGTGTAGTCGGAGATTGTATACATATCGAGTTATATTATTGAACGCCACAGTTAGATTTCTTTTCGTTTCTGAGTTGTGACTAGTAAACAATTGGCACCCATATGTTATCATTTTTGCCAACCTAAGTCGAACGTGTTGAGGAGTAAATTGCTTCGAAAGTGAAAGACTCCGTAAGGATCCATATATTTTTCCAACAACAGTTTGAATATGGTCATCCCAGGTAAGGGTAGAATTAAATAGAATGCCTAAGTTCATAGCTTTATCGACATATTCAATTTGTTCGTTTCCGAGATATACTGCAGGAAAGTAGCTGTTATCAAGTTTATTTTTATAAATAATTAAGAATTTGGACTTTTGTGGATTGAGGTGAAGATTGTTGGTATTGGAGCAGCGAAGTATTCTTTTTAAATTAGAGTTCAATTTCACAATACCATATTCAATCATGCCTAACTTGCAGCTTATACGAACTTGAGCATCGTCAGCATACAAATCGATTGAAGAGTATTCAGATTGGCTTCCACTCTGATTAATGAATCATTAATAAAAATTGTAAATAAAAGTGGACCAAGTATGGATCCCTGAGGAACCCCACAGAAAAGATTTAGAGGATGGGACGTTTTATTACCAATAACAACAGCTTGGCTTCTTCCACTAATGTATGACAAAATCAGTTTTGCAGCTGTGTGTGAAAACCGAAACTGTTGTATGAGTTTTTTAATAAGTATTTTATGATTAATTTTGTCGAATGCCTTCGAAAAATCTAAGAGAACTAAAAATGAAACCAAGTCATTATCCATAGCATTTCTAATATTGTCTGAAATCTTAAGAGTAGCGGATACACAACTGTGGTTTGGTCTAAAACCGGATTGATTCTCACTTAAGAGTTTGAATGTCTTTAAAAAGTTTGCAATTTGATTGTGTAAAATTTTTTCCAGAATCTTTGACAGAAATGACAAAATTGAGATTGGTCTGAACGCTTCTTGAGATAATCGAGTGGCTGGTTTTTTTAAGACTGGTATAACTTTAGCCACTTTCCAAAGAGATGGAAAAGAAGACGTTGTTATTACAGTATTAAAAACATGTGTTAGCACAGGAAGAATGTGAGGTAGGATCATTTTGATGAAGTGTGGATGGATTTCATCAAAGCCAGTAGCTGATGATTTCATTTTAAGTACAGCACTTAACACATCCGTATCATCCACCCTTTGAAATTGGAAGAAATGTCCACTACCGGGGTTAACAACCCTGTAGGTTTCATTTACTTCACCAGTGCTTTGTACGGGGTCAACAACCGGCAAAATCTCATTCAGCGATCCACTAAAAGTTTGAGAATCATCATTTTCAGGCTCAACATCCTGAAAAGTTTCATCTACAAGTGAAGTATTTTGATTGCTCCTGCTTTGAAGTTTGGAGAAATGTTCATTTAAATAGTTGGGACATACATCAAGGGAACAATGTTCTCTTTGTCGACCAACACCAAGCTCTCGAATATTTTTCCATAAGGTTTTTGATGGCATGTTTTTGTTTAAGCGTTTTGAATACAGTCTACATTTTGCTTTTTTTACTTTTTTACACAGATTTTTTCGTAAGGCTCGAAAGGTAGAGAGCAATTCAGGAACGCGAAAGCGCTTCCATCGCATGTACGCTTGATCCCTTTGTTTAATAGAAATAAGTATGTCAGCCGTAAACCAAGATTTTCTTTCCATACCAGAAAATTTTGTTTTCAGCGGTACATGCATATTAAAAAGTTGCTTTACTGAAGTTTGAATAAAATCAACTTGATCGTCCGGTGATGCCATTGAAAAAATCATTTGCCAGTTAATTTCGTGAATACTATTTTCTAGGGCATTTACGTTAATAGCCTTAAAGTCCCTATACTCATAGACTGTTGATTTAACCTGTGGAGTAACTTTAAAAGTCGCAAACATTAAATCATGCCTTGAGAATGCAGGTGCCTCAAGTTGAGAATAAAGCAGAACGTTGTCGATATTATTGACACAAAATAAATTTGAAAGCGTAGAAGTATTTGATGAAAAATGTGTAGGATTTACAGTGTTGACTATTGATAAGCCAAAACTTTTTATTTTATTGATAAAACTAAGTGAGGTATCTTTCTGAAGTAAATCACAGTTGAAATCCCCACAAAGGATCAATTCTAGGTAAAGAGACGAGAAACGCTCAAGTTCAAAATATAATCTGGAAAAGTCAATATGTTTATTGGGGCGATAAATAACTCCAAGCAAACAACTGCTGGATCCGTTTAGAATATCAATAAAACAGTATTCAAACAAAGATGACGCGTCTGATTTTACAACTAGTTTAAAATGTATGCTGTCTCGAATATAAATTGCTATACCACCACCTACACGATTATATCTATCTGCACGCATTAAATTGTAACCAGATAAACTGTATACAACATCTTTTATTTCAGTTTGAAACCAGGTTTCAGAAACACATATAACATCTATATTTGACCCCACAAACACATCCCTAAATTCATCAATTGTTGCATGCAAACTTTGAGCATTTACGAGGGGCGTTCAATATATTCTCGGTATCGATATGAAGGAAAATGCGAATTTAATTTAAATTATTTTTATTTTTCAATATAATCTCCCCTAACATCAATGCATTTGTTACATCTTGAGATAAGCTTTTTTAAACCCTCAAAAAAATAAATTTCCTCTTTCTCTGCAAAATGCCGACTTGAGTTCTTCATCATCCGAAAATCTTTTTCCACGAAGACATTTTTTCAAATCCGGAAACAGGAAATACTCGTAATCACTAGGGGCAAGTTCTGGACTATAGGGTGGGTGTTGGATTTCTTCGAAACCACAATCTCGCGCAGCAGCCTTGGAAACTCGCGCCGTGTGAACAGGAGTGTTGTCATGAAGAAGCAACACACCCGCTACGAGTTTACCCCGTCTTTTCTTTTTAATTTCCTCCCGCAAATTATGCAAAGTGGAAGCGTAGGATGTGGCGTTGATGGTTTCACCTTTTTTTTTGTACTCAATGAGCAAGATTCCCTTTGAGTCCCAAAAAACTGTGGCCATGAGCTTCCCGGCAGACGGAGTGACTTTGAACTTCTTCGGGGTGTCTGTTCCTTTTTTATGCCACTGCATGGACTCTTGTTTGCTTTCAGGGTCATAGTGGTGGACCCATGTTTCGTCCCCAGTAACAATTCGATCCATAACACCGTCCGCGTTCTCACTACACATCTCCAAAAGCTCTCTACAGCATGCGATTCTCACTTTTTTCTGAGGCGCTGTGAGCATTCGTGGCACCCACCTTGCACTGACCTTTGAAAGGTTAAGATAGTCATGAAGAATGGTGTGAATGGTACCAATTGAAAGCTTGGTGATCTCTGCCATCATTTTCACCTTTATTCGGGCATCCTCAAGAACAAGTTTTTCGACTTCTTTGATGCTTTCTCCCGTACAAGCAGTAGCCGGGGCGCCGGAGCGGGGGTCGTCTTCAATGCTCTCTCTGCCTCTCTTGAACTCACTTGATCACTTTTGCACAGTTGATAATGAAGGTGCGGAACCCTGGTAAACAGCCACCATCTCTTCATGAATAGTTTTTTGACTTTTTCCTTGCTTAGTGAGAAATTTAATTACAGCGCGATGCTCAATTTTCACCATCATCGTCTCAGTTGCCATTATGATTCTGTTTAACTAGAGATAAAACGCGAATTAATAATCACATTTATATGAAATTTTACATGAATGCACTAAAATAATAGTATTACTTGATAAATAAGTCAATTTATATATACAACCACAGCTTCACCCCGATGTCGAGAATATGTTGAACGCCCCTCGTATATGACAAACCTTTAGGCCATCACATTGTTTGCAAAAAACTTTAAGCATAACTCGCAATTTTTCGCCTCCATAATAGACTAGTGGAGCATTATTATTAATACTATTACTAGTCATTTTCATAAAACATAAAATTAACCTTACAACTCTTCAAAAGAATGATTCCACACCAACGACAGAGGCAAAAATTAAGAAAAAATTCAAACAAATTCAAAGTAATAGATGGAAAAGAAAATTCAAGAAAAAAGAAGACAGAAAGACAAATATTGATCTCCTTCAGCTTACGATTCTCCTCCATGATCATCATCTTTTCGAAGAATTAAATGATTACATGACGTTAAGCTTTCGTTTACGTAAATTCGGCTGTCAGATGGTATTCCAACGTCACGTAAGCATGTGCTCGATTTTGTTGCTTTCCAACGAGAATGAATTAAACGAAGGAGAGAGTTCTTGTCAAAGACACTCTTCAATTTTATTATTATTGCAGTGTCAGGTGTTGTTGTTCCTCTGGGCTTTGCGCGGAAAATGTTTTCAGGTACAGGTGTTGGTGTACAGTTCACAGATTGGCATAATTTCTGAAACATATCGTGCAGATTCTCATCAATTTCTCTTGGTATTCCAAGAAGGATGGCGTCAGCTGATATTTTCTCACGTTCTAACTCGTCGACGCGTTGGGCAAGTAACAAGTTATCTGCTACTGCAACAGGTGGTTCAGGTGACATTTCAAGCTGTTGGACTCTTTTTGACAGATCAGCTATTGTTTTTGTCCACCATTGTGAAGCGCTGTACAAAATCGTTTTCAATTTTGTCAAGGACGGAGGCTGTGGGTATTTCAAGCAGTTGAGCAGCCAAAATTTCCCTGAATTTCCGAATATGAATTTTCGATTTTGTTAAATGTTTGTATAACACCCATGCGTTAACAACTGCTATTCCCGCTTGATACCTTTCCTTAGCGTAGTGGCATACGAACCCATCTGATCAGACAAGTCAATCCCTGATTTTCCCTTATTATAAGTAAGTATCGCAAGGGGTTTGAAGGAAGCTCCACCTTTATTATTTGGCCTTGAAACAGTGGATGGATTCGCACTTGTCGACGGTTGATTTTCGACTAAATTTACAGATGGATTTCGACTTCTTACGGATTGCATTTTAGGGGCATGTTTAGTAGACAGCATTCTTACATCACGGGTGTCTTTCCATTTAAAAATTACAATTCCATTTTCATCTTGCCGAGATATAATTCCCCTCTGGCCAATTTTGCGAGGAGCACATCTTTTGGTATATTTTTTTGTTGGCCCTTAGTGTTCCAACAACATGGGTCTTATTTTGTAGCAATTCCTTTGCCAACTCGTAGCTCATATAAAAATTGTCTATATATAAGCATCTACCTTCATTGAGTAGGTCTTTTGAAAGCTCCATGCAAACGCTTCTAGCAAGTCCAACCTCGCGTTCTCCTGTTGCTGACTTTCCAGTTTCATAGCCCAAGTGTAACCATCTGCTGAGCAAAGCTTGAAAAGTTTGACTCCATAACGATGCGTCTTATTTGGGATATATTGTCGGAAAATAAGTCGGCCTCTTCATGGGACGAGAGTTTCGTCGAAAACAAAGTCTTCTGTGGGGTAAAATGTCTTCTGAAAATTGTTTTGTAGAACTTCCATAAGACCATTGATTTTCCTCAATCAGTCGGACTTATTTGTTGTCTTGCTGTTGCTAAAGTGCTAATATGAGAGCAAAGATTGAAACCTGTTCCGGGGCATAATTGCACGTGGAATTTTGAAATCATAGATCCCATCCGTCTCTGTTTCAATCCATTTATTCAGTCGGCTGTATCTTGATCTTGAGCGAATACTTATGTTTTGTTCCACATATCGATTTTTCTTTTGATATCATCTCCAACACTTCTACGTCAACTAGTTTGGAATAAATATCAAGAGGCGTGCTCTCCGGCGAAATTCGTACCTGCAAATCTACCCACAAATTCAAAATGTTTGTGTCTTTCCCTATACTTCGACCAGTTAGGAGAGTTTCCTGTGGAAATATTTTCCTCCTCATTATCATCAAGAAGTGTATTTAGGTTATCTCGTTCTTCCTCAATCGCTATAGCTTCTAAGAGATGTGATACGTTATCCCCATCGGAATCATCATCGCTACCTCGTCATAATTCGATTCTTCTGGAAACCATGCTGGATCTGCGAAAGAGTCATCTGAATCGGAGTGACTTTAAAAATCAGTCGCCAAGAAATGGCCTCAACTGTAAGCCTCATTCCGCTCATTATTATTAGATAAACGTTATAAAAGTAATGTATAAATAGGACACAGAATCGATCTTATCGATCTTGTAATACTCGTAATTACACTTACCCCACCAACCCAAAAAAAAAAAAGTACTATCATTTTTAATAGCTAGGACTAAATTCGTCCTGGAAGTACAGGATACATCGCAAATGTATTTTATGTCGATCTTTTGTAGTTTTACTTGATCAAAAGTACAATTAATGAAATTTCTTGTGTTGGCACCCCATTAAATTTTCTCAAATTTACCTTGGCAGCCAATGTGTTAAAAGTGCTGATGTCCAAACACAGGATCAGGTAGAATAGGCCAGAATGAATTCCATAGATCTTTAAATAATACTCAGTGGAGCTTGGGGATGCCGCAATTGCAACAACATATAAGCTATTGTATTCGCAGATTGCCTTACTTCGATAAGATACAAATAATTGTGAAGTACTAATGTACACTTGCGGTCATAAAAACCGCACCACCTAATGAGTTCTCAAAAAATGCCTAATTACATCAGATCGTAAGGGTTTTTCCCATACTAATGAAGGGTATTCCCCATAGCGGAGTTCGGCCTCGTATTCAGTGCAAAAAAAATCAGTTTGAATTGAGTTGTGACGGTGACAAGTAAAAAAAAAGTGAAATGTCTGGTAAATATCATCAACTGACTCGGGACGAAAAAGTTCAAATATTGACTTTAGTCGATGAAGGGCTTGGCTATCGTGAGATTGCGCTTCAAATAGGATGCTGTCATTCAACTATCGTACGATTGATGAAGCAAAAAGAAAATTTGGATCCACTGGAAAGGAAAAAAGGCTCGGGACGAAAACGTAAAACAACCCAAAAGACGGACAATGTATTACAACGAATTAGCATGAAAGATCGCTTTAAAAGTGCTGTCCGTATAAGAGCAGAGCTGAGTGAATTTCATCAAGTTGATCTAAGCGCCAAAACCATACGCCGACGGCTACGGAAGCGAAAAAACCTCTCCTAACCACAAAAATGAAAAAAGCTCGCTTGAAGTGGGCAAAAAAGTACGAAGATTGGACGCAGGATGATTGGCGATGTGTGATATGGTCCGATGAAAGTAAATTTAATTTGTTGTGTGTCGATAATTTGCCATACGTACGACGGTCAGCAGGTGAAAGGTTCAAGGACGAGTGCATAGTCAAAACAGTGAAGTTTCCTCAAAGCCAGATGGTTTGTAGATGTTTTTCTTTTTACGTTTTGGGCCCTTTGCACTTTGTTAATGGAACTATGAACGCTCAAAAGTATGGAGAAGTAGTAAGGGAGTTTTTGGTGCCAGCAATTGAACAGCATCATTCGTATACTGACAAGTGCATTTTTCAAGGTGATTCTGTACCTTGCCACCGCGCCAAATTCGTAAGTAAAGTATTATAAATCAACTTCTAGATATCTACTTTATAAATAATAAGCATACAAGTAACTAGAATCTTTCAATAATTTTCAACTCAAGACAACGTTGGATGACCTCGGAATTACCAGACTAGACTGGCCAGCTAATTCGCCCGATTTAAACTCAATCGAACACTTGTGGCATGTAAAGAAACGTAAGGTGGCTGGACATAAACCAGAGAGTAAAAAAAAGCTAAATCAAGTTCTGTAACATGTATGGAATATTGAAATTTCAAGGAATATTACTGAACTTCTAGTAAACTCGATGCCTTCTAGAATAAAAGCGGTTATAACCGCCAAAGGCGGAGCAACTCGGTATTGATAATTTTTTGATAAAAGCGGCATATCTAAACATCTTATATACACATACATAAAAAATGTGTTGTTTAATTTTGTTAACCACTGACTGTATTAAAATATTTAAAAAAAATAAGAAAATTAACTGGTTTTTCTTTCTTTGTTAATATCTTTTTACAAACATTCAATAAACAGATGGAAATTAAATAGAAATACTTATAAACTATTGCGGAGTACTCAACAAAAATTTCATTTCATTATAAAAATTATTATCGTAGTTATTAACAATTTTTCAATCATTTTGGTATGGTGCGGTTTTTATGACCGCAAGTGTATATTGCTTTGAGTTTTGACGGAGCATGCCTTGCTTTCGTCTACTCTAGGGCACTAGAAGTAACTGAAACTGTTTCGCTAGCTTAAGTGTTACTTACTCATTTAACGGCCTCTCGATCTGTGGAGACTCATCTGATTCCAGTTATCCAGACCGCGTTTTGGAATAGGGGATAAGTCGACTCTAAAACAAATCATCGGTATTCCTTCTCATCTCGAACCAAAGCAGTTGATTTGAAGTATTAATACCAAATCTGCCCAACAGTGTCTCTGTAAATGAAACATGCGCTCAGAAGCCGGAAGCTCTTTCTGGAAAATCAAGGGTGAATCATGTACATTGATCTACAAAACAGAGCTCTCAGATAAGGAACTATTTCATTGTACTCCTCGAATGTTCGTTTTGCTGAAATTTCTTCGCCCTTCGTAGAAAAATGAGAAAACGCTTCGTTGATAAAGTGCCAACAGTATCATCACCCACCAAATCAGCGGCGAGTACTTCCAGACTCAGTGAAATCACCCGAAAGACGTGAGGGTGCTCATCAAGGCTTTAGGAGCATCTTGGTTGTTGCTACAGATAACAATAGAGTTCGTTGCCATCAAAAATGCCCGTATCGGACAGACATACTGGTAGCTTTTCCAAACGAGGAGTGAAATCTAAACTTGTCATCCTCCAAAAAGGCGCTAGCGCTCCATCGACTAGGACCCGACTATGTTTCTCTCCCGACACAAATTAAAGTCGAAACTATTCCTGCAACAAACGTTGTAGTGTCATTGCATCAGACGACATGTGAATGAGACCACAGTAAAAAGATAGCCGGCGCCCAGGGCTATCAAATATCCTGTGCATGTTGTACCAAGGCCATTTCTTTTAAACGAAAAATAGTTTTGAGAGCACAGCCCACGGTGTAAGGAAAGGATATCAAACAGCGCGTCTAGAGCAGAGCCAAGGGTGCTAGGAAAACTCGCATGTAACCGAGACACACCATTCTTTGGAGTCTTGCAGCAGTGCCGTATTTTGGTGAGCGCCCCCAGACAACCGACGCATACGTTGTAATGGGCTATCATAGTCATACACATACATTTTCACACAGTCCTCAAGGGTGTATGTAGAGATATCGAGTGACCCAAGAAGCAAGAAGAGCCGGTCGACCTAAAAATACTTGACAGACTACGTTGGGAAAGGAAGCTGAACCGATCAGGAAATACTTGAGCGAACTGAGAAACAGCACTAGATATCACACGATACGAGGCGCAGGCATGGTCGATAGGCTAAGACCCACTAAGGGACACAGCAATATTCAAGTCATTTCCTCTACCACTTCTCGCAATGCGAAGAAGTTTTTTTTTCGCCGAAACAGAACAGACAATGGAATCTTTCAGTCTTTCAAAGAAAGATAAATTTTCTACAGTACAAGCACCCACCACGTCTACGCCGAGTACCTTCAGCCTAATGCAGGCGTAAGCCGCACATTCACCGAGGTAGCGCTCTCCGATGTCGTTATCACTTTCAAAGCAAGTCTAGTGGGATGTTGTATCACCTATACCCTGCACATGTAAGTGCTTAGCAAAAGTGTAATGCCCCGTTGCGACGTCAGTAAACAACCTGCAGTCTATCCTGCGGAGGTACAGCAGGAAGATCGCCGACTTCCTAGAGACGTCGGGAAGGATTTGTTTGGTCTGCCTCAAACCTGGCGAGTCATTCCATCTGCATTTGTGCTCATATGACAGTTGAGTTTATATGGAATGGAAACCTTAACCGAGAACCGGCGATTTCATTTCCCGTGATCTAATTGTGACCTGGGACCCAGACAAGACGCCGTGAATTTAGCCTTCCAACTGCGTTCAGCGATGTCTCGCATTCTTGAATTAGCTTGGAAGTCGTAAGAGGGTTAAGCAAGGCGCTAAGCGCAGCTTGGCTGCAGCTAGGGATGGGAATGCTTCGCCCTTTTTAACGGCTCTTCACAATATATGTAGTTCGTTGCCATCAGGATTGCGTATATCTCCACTTCGAAGACAGGCGGAAGTTTTAGTAACGAGAAGTGGAATCTAACGTTGCTGTCTTTCTGAAAGACACTAGCGCAACATCCTATATCGGTTTCGGAGACGTCCATGAAGGCACGACCAGTCCTGAGCACAGGGAAAGTCGATTTAGTATTTTTTCTGCAGCAGGAGTTCTGGTGTCATTGCATCGGGCGGCATGTCCATAAGACCAGAGTCATAAGATAGCCGGCGCGCAAGGTCATCAAAGCTCCATTCCGTGTTGTACCAAAGACCACTTCTTTTTAGACGAAAGGAGATTCATCAATGCGTCTAGAGCAGAGCCAGGTGTGTTGGGGAAAGCCGCCATGCTTCTGAGACAAACCGTTCTTTGGAGTGCGGTAAAAGCAGCAATCTTGTATTTTCGCGAGAGCTTATTCCTTCAGACCACCGACGTATAAAATATAATTGGACTTATCGTAGCTGTGTAGATCCAGAGAACCATTCACGGTGACAAGCCCCGTGTATTGCTGATAACTCCTTTACACTCCTTTGCCAGAAGGCCAACACCACTTTAGAGGCTTTCGACGAAACATATTTAGTTCATCGAAGTTTGTTATCCAGGATTGCACCCAAATACTTAGCTCCTTAGGAGAATTGGATGGTGATGTCTTTAAGAAATAGATGAGTCAGACAAGACAGCTTCCTCATGCTCGTAAAGAGAACAACCTCAGTTTTGAGAGGATTGACTGAAAGTCCATTATTAGTGCACCAATCGTCGAACCAACATGATCCAATAGACAGTACAGCTACATCTTCCGCGTATACTTGTGCATAGACATCAGGACTACTGATGTCGGCCAAGATGCACCATAGCAGCAGATAGAAAGCCGCCTTACGGGCAAACCCTATTTATCCCCGCCACCACATATTGGCCACAGCCAGTAGCCACAATCAATGTCCTATTCACCAGCATTGGTTGTATCCACAAAACTGGTGATTCGTCTACGCTGCGTTGTCTGGCCGAGTTTGTCGAGTTGCTTTGTTAAAAGTACCCTCAATGTCTGTGAAAATACCCAGGGCATATTTTTTCTTTTAGATCGCCCCTTCAATTCTGGGTACCATATTTGGTAGCGAACTCTCGCAAGATTTTCCTCATCGGTAGGCGTTCTGCATCGCAGACAGAGGATACATTTGCAAGGCAATTTTGGCACATGAATCTCAACCATTCTCTCCATGCTTTTCAACATGTAGTCTGAAGATCTAGACAGGCGTGTAGTCCTCTTTTCCGATTTTCGGTATAAAGGCAGCTTCATTAATAGGACCTGCTTCTGATTAGGTTACCTGGGACCTTAATCTCAAGCATGCTTTCGACTCAGTATAGGTACCATTCAATTTTCTGAGTAGTTCCAGTCTGGTTGATCTTCCCCTTTTGATGACTTCGACCAGTCTACCAGTATTGCTTTCTAGCTGGACATGCCATTTCAAAACACTTGGTGAGAGTACCGTTCAGGTTCTGAACAACTTCCTCTAGCTTTTGTTTTGTCCTGCGCTTAGGGGGAGCACTGTTGGACTTGTCAAGCTCCTCTTTAAATCGCGTCTAGTTGGTTTTCGGCCATGCGAAGAGTACTACGAACTCTGTTCCTAGATCTTCTTCAGAAATTTTACGAACATTTTTCAAAACGGTGGTTCTTGTCCTCCACAGTGGTACAATTAGAGACTCAAGCCTTGAGGTATTTACTCACAAGTCTTGTTTCAAAGCTTCTTGCTTCCAGTGAGAAATCTCCAAACGATGCTGCTTCTACCTTCAACTTTCCATAATTTTTTCTATTTTGGATCATCTCATTGCCGATTACAGATAGAGTTTTTGATGGCCTTGAAGACTATCGAACGAGTCCCCAGGAGTGACCATGGCACATTCTGGAACCAGTTCCTTTCGTAGTCGTGACATCACAGTCTTCCGTTTAATTTTCTATGGAATCGCTCGACAAGACCATTTGATTGAGAATGGTAAAAAGTCGTCCTTACCCTTTTCGATCCGAGTATATACCGATTTCTTTGAAAACCCATGATTGAAACTGTGTTCCCTGATCAGTGGTGATCGTTTCAGGAGCACTAAAAATGTACAAAATGTCGAGGCATCTATGAAGGCGTTAATGTTTTTCAAACGAAAATCTTCAGGCCACGGTCTTTTACCGTCAAACTGTATGTTCAGTCGTACTAAGCTCATGTGGATATAGCAGAATCTTGCCCCAGGCATTGCGAATTTTCCGTGTTTGGCTTTAGTATGATTAGCGATCTTTAATTTCTGACATGGAACCCAAGTTTCGTCGTAGTTTGACTCAGATTGTTGATAAATGGTTTCAGGCGCTCACACACGTTAGCAGGTGAGGTCTTATATGTGATGCGAATTAAAATGATGCCTCTATAATTGGAGCGGTTTAAGGGGTGTCCTTTCTTTTACAGATCGGGCAAACAGGGCCAAGGTTCCACTTGATGCATGTACCGCTGCCTTAAATTAATTCAGCAGGTAGATCGTCCCATCAGACAGCTTTGCTATTCTCACTTCATTTTGGTCGGATGGACGGATCCCTTGACTTTCACAATCCACCTGACAGCAAAATTTGGTTGTCCTCACCGCTTAACAGTCTGCAGAAGTGGTTTTTCCATATCCTCAGAATCGACGGTGACACTACTACTTGTTCATCTTGTCCATCTCTACAACCTTTGTTCAGACCTTGTTGCCTTGAGACGTTATTTTTACTTTTTGTAAAATTCGAACATTATTCCTGTCGTAGCACTTCTCTGTTTCCGCCCAAGTTCTTCCCCCCACTTTTGTTCGCAGAGCTCACGGGCCGCTTTCGTTCTTTTATGTGGTGCCGCTTCATCAGGAAGTTGCTTCCGTAGGTGTACTTGCCTGCAGTCTTCATCAAACCATGGTCTTCAGCATTTGATGTCGGTTGCATAGATGATGTTGACCGATTGAGAGATACGCGATCGGCAAAGACTCTGCCAGCTTGTTGTGATTGCAGCGGTTCAACGTTAAATCTGCTCGCAGTGTTCCGTTTGAGGTATACGTAAAGGTACATAGGTTGCAAGTGTTAGTGGCCCCAGTTTATGTCCGCCGCTCGGAACGTTTGGGCATCTATAATACTGGAGGAGTAAGATCGCAAAAAGATCAATTCGAGTGACAATTTGATGATCAGATCACCCTCATAACTCTTTGTGAACATCGTGTGGTATCTATAGTGGTGTTCCGCTCCGAGCCAATTAGTCTTAGTCCATTACCAGATGTGCAGTCTAATTCTGTCAAAGGTGGTGCAGTCCATAATAATGTATGCGGCATCAATATTGTGCCAAATCAGTGAAAATTAAGTCTTATGCAAGAAGGATTAACTCCGTCAACCGTTATCGGACGCTTTCAGACAATGCTATTGTATATGTGTTACTATGGGGATGCTACCAGCGGATATCTTGCCTAGCGAACTACAAAGGGCCTATGATGCCAAAATGCAGGAACCCCTAGCCTCGGACAAACATATCAAGATGGAAGAAAGACAGCGAGGTATGAGAACAGGGCAGGAGAGATGTAATCAGTTTTCAAAAGGTAGATAGACCCGTCGACTAGTACCGGAAATCCAAAAATTGACGGACCGGCACCATGGATGAAAAAGACGTGGTCTCGGCTATGCTTAGTGAGTGCACTGCACAAACAAATGTCCTCCCTGTTCAAGACGAAACTAGGGCCCTTGTTCATATCGTAGAGCTCATTGAAACATTTTTTGACAGCATCGTCTGTTGTCTCGTGAGTCGTGAGCAGATATCAAGCTGATGTTGGCGAACAGAACCTTGATATACTTTCATATACATGTTGAAAGCCCAAGATTTCCAACACATCCGCACCCAACTACTACTGCCGTAGTGTATGTATGCCACAGTTTTTCATTCTTTTTTTGTACGTCCCATCCCACCACACTTCCTGAGTGGCGTTGATATGTGCTTTACAAGTTTAGCAGTCGAGGCCCTTGATTAGTTGTTCCGCTGCATGCGGTCTTTTCAAGGTTCGAACATACCGTGCGCATACTCGAAGGTCGTTGTCCTTTTTCGTCATCAACAGTAAATGAGTCCTTATCCAAAACATTTGGTTGCTTCGCAACAGTGAAATTTTTCCGTGGTCGGGAACTTACTCCCACTCATAAAGTCAACCTTGAAAGTCAGACCCTTTTTGAGCCCTTGGACGAAGGGGCCTGGGCACTCCGCAGTCAGTAACCATTCGGGGGTATGAGAGCTGTCATACAAAAAACAAAAATGGAACAAACTAACAAAATGAAATGGAGTTCACATTTTGTAGAACTCATGATAGCCTAGCTAATCTTCCGTTAGACACCTTCCTTCACGTGGATATTTTGATGCTTATGGATACTATGATCTGTGATTCTTTATGTAAAGCGTACTCTTGGCTGACGACATTGAAATATTCCTTTCATTTCGATGGATCAGCAACCATTGTCTTGCTGCCTTGCTGCCTTGCTGCCTTGCTGCCAACCTGTACCAAACTTATAGTTTCATCGGCATTACAACCAACTGACAAGTTGTTCACGATGATTTGACACAAATCCTCCTTGCGATTGATGATGAAGAGTCCACGGAATGGCACACCTCGTCCAAGACACCATAATCACGGGCGGTTTTCATCGATTTATTATTCATCGAGTAAGGGAATGTCCAAGAATCCATGACCACCTTGCTTTGCGTGGGGTATTAATCCATGCCAAATGGGTGAAGTGAGAATCTGTCGAGCAGGCAATCACTTCTGCGCCAATGCTGCGTAACTCCTTTACGTGGTCAGAGAAGGCAATGATTTCAGTTGGGTAGACGAAGGTGAAGTCCAACGGGTAAAGGAACTATACAACGTACTTTGACTTGTAGCCCTTCAGGGAGATCTCCTTGAATGCGCCGTAGACGACAGCGGTTCCGGCGAATTGAGGAGCTGTCTTCTGCAGTTGTGGCATCTTGTCGGCTAATGTGTTTAACAGGAACAATTTGTTCAACAGAACAATTTTTTTCGGACATCACCAAACGTCATGTACCCCAGAAAAAGACCATTTCAACGACCCATTTAGGATTCATCCGCCAGTGTCTCTATTCCAGAACCCTGACTACCTGACCCGGACCTGACCTCAGTTTCAAATACGTTGACGTAGCCCATATAAGAAATCTGCCATACTACCTGTGGAAACCGTTGTTTCAGTGATGTCAATTGATCCTTCTGTGGTTCAGTCGATTTTGATAGTTTTAAATTTGGGACTCGCGGTTGGAAGAGACCAATACCCAGCTCAGTGCTTACTCTAATCGTGCATATCCAAACGCCAACGCGACATTCGACCTAGTGAATAGAAATATGATGGCGCTTGTTTATTGCTTTGATTTTATCTAATGATAGCTTGAGTCCGTCCTGTGTAGTGGTATACCACCTTGATCTAAAAGTTCTCACACCACACCACCGTGTGGCGCTCCCATTATTTTGATTTGAGTTCTGTTTTTTTTTTTTTGTTAAGTTGGTAAATCTGTTGCTGACATTCCTTCTTAATCTTAGCGTCATAGCTTGACATTTGCAAAAGTTACGTTGCCAAGAGTACATCTATCTCTGTGTGTGTTGGCGATTTTTTACTAGATGGAGTGAAAAGTGACATCCTTGACCGCCAGAATTCGCTGCTATTGCCAAAAAGGTTATGGTGCCTTGAAGTCCGTTCATATTTAGGCAGACATGCCAAATTTCAGTGCGATACTGTCTTTGGTTTTGCTTTGACAGCTGATTGTTGTTGACGTGTTTGGCATCATGTTGAACTTGTACTCGTATTAAATTTTGCGTAAAAAACCGATTTAATGGTGCGCGAACGTTGGAAATGTTGGAAAAGTGTTTCGGCAACGATTCTCTAAAGAAAACGGTCGTTTACCAGTGGCACGAGCGGTTCAAAAGTGGTCGTGAGTCAATCGAAGATGATGAACGCAGTGGCAGACCATCGACATCGAAAACCGACGAAAATACTGATGAAGTACGAGTAAAAGAAATGTTGGTCAGTAGCCGCAAAGTAACCATCAGAGAGATAGCGGAGGACTTGAACATTGCCTATGGATCCGTACAAGACATTTTGGTTAATGACTTGGGTTTCCGTCGTGTAGCAGCAAAGTTGGTGCCAAAAGACCTCAATTTCATGCAAAAAAGAGACCGTGTTGACGTTGCAAAAGAGATGATTTGCGAGGCTGAATTCGATCCCACGTTCATCAAAAGGATCATTACTGGAGACGAGACGTGGGTTTATGAATACGAAAAGCAATCCAGACATCAGGCAAGTGAATCAGTTCAGTTTATATGCATTTTTATTTATATTACTTAATTTACACTTAAATGCTATACAAAAAAACGCTTAAAAATTAGCTTAATTAACTTAAAATAATCTTATTCTAACTTACTGGCCCCATGCGGGCACCCTAAGTTAAACCTAATACTTAAATTATGTCTTTCGACGTATCTTACATTACATGTTTATACTATGTCTATTTATTATAATTAGAACTAAGAAAACATTTTTTAAGAAAAACTTAGTATCATGACTTATATTTTTTTTAACTTATTATAAAACTTAAAACTAAAACTTACAAACTACCTAAGAATAAATCTTAATTTACTTAACCTACTTACATCTAATACATAATATATACATACATAATATATATACATTATATATATATACGTAATATATAAATACATGTACATACATATATACATATATATATATATATTTTTTTTTTTTTTTCGCTTAAATCTAACTTAATTCTACCTAAAACTATGTAAGCCGGCCAACGCTAAACCAAAAAAAAAATTTAGGCTGACCCACTTTGCTTCGCAAGAAGCTATCAATTGCTGAAGGAATTCGACGACGACGCATCCTCTTCTTCAACAAGCCACCAAAATTGCTGGTGCTGACGAACAACATCTCTCATGTCGCGACTCCCTACCGCCCTACTGAACCGGAGACGCTCCGCACTGCCGTGTGCGACGTCTCTGTCGTAGTTGAGTCGCCTGTCCGCAGCTGTTCGAGCAACGTGGAAGATTAGCGGCACAGTCAATCTGTCCTGGATCAGACCTTTGCTATCAAGGTAGAGGAACGCTTCTGGAGGAACATAGCCGTCAAAGCGAACTCTCTCATGATACATATAATTAGGGTAGTAAGCCCCAGAGATCAGGTTGTTCGACGATGTCATTGCTCTTGCAATGTGCCTTCGAGTCAACTTAATAACAAAATTGTCCACTCTTATTAGGTTCGCCCTATGGTACAAGACCTCATTGCGATAGACTTTTATGTACTCAGACTCTGGTGTTCTGTATAAGCGAAGACAAGTCCTAAGACAAGCCCTCTCAAACACCCGAATCTTTTCCAATAAACTTGCTCTCACGTTGAACCACACAGGACATCCAAATACAAGCATGGGCCTGATAAGGGCCATGTAGCAGATCACCTTTATCCTCGCATCGAGTTGGCTGTTATAAAACAGTCTCTTTGTAAGGGCAAAAGCACCCCTGGCTCTGGCCAGAGCAACATTTATATGTTTGTTAAAATACAGAAACTGATCTAGCCAGATCCCAAGGTATCTGACTACATTTCGACAAGCAAGTGGCTGTCCATGTTGTCCGACGATAGAGAACTTTCTCCAATTCTTTCCCTAGAGGCCCCAGACAAAGGCGTCCTAAACAGAATGGTTTCCGACTTCTGAAAGTTGATTTTCAACTTCCAGTCATCGCAATATTGTTTAATTTTGTCGAAGTCACGTTGCAAAAGTATGTTAATGACCTCAATCTTTGGGCCTGATCTGTACGCGATTAAGTCGTCTGCGTACGCTATGGCATGGTGAAGTGAACCTATCAGATCACTTGTGTAAATGTTGAATAGGACCGGCGAATTTACCGCCCCCTGTTGCAGACCGTTTTTAATGTTAAATGTTCCAGCAGAAGTCACATCGCCATTCCTCACGATGAACTGTCTACTGGAGAGCATGTCAAAAAGAATATACAGCAGTGGTTTACTAATGCCCAACTTGTTCAGCTTGAAAAAGAGTCATTCTAGCCATACGGTATCGAAGGCCTTCTCCAAGTCAATCAGGCAGGCACCAGTGCACTGGTTCTTGCCTTTGTTCCATTGGATATCAGTAACCAGTTTCGACACAGCATGAATGATATCGTGCCCCGCCTTGAAACCGAATTGATTGTCCGGAACTATATGTTTGTAGGTTAACCACTTAGTCAGGACCCTATTGATCACCTTCTCGAAAACCTTACCTTCTTTGGAAGAAGACTGATCGAGCGGAGATTCGCCGGATTGGAAGTATCTTTATTCCTTCTTTTGGGAATGGGATGTACCACCGCAATTTTCCAATGCGCTGGATAATGTGCACTATTCATTGCATTATTAAACAGGGTGGTATAAATGTCCACCGTTTCTAGTGGGAGATGTCGAAGCACAATGTTCGGTATTTCATCGGTTCCCACTGATTTCTTGCTTCTAAGCGATTCGAAGATCGTTTGGAGCTCTTCCTTCGAAATGAACGGTGGTAATACCCTTTCGTTGGTGATGACATTATTGGCCATATTCTCGTCACTGAACTGGGTGAAACCCGAGCTCTCGAATCGCCAATTCGCAATTTCATTTCGAAGGCAGGAATTGTGCACAAGGACTCGACTTTCCAGGTCGTGGTTCGGGCCAATGATGTCATTCGCCTTGTACACTTCCTGGAAAGTCGCTCCTATAGCCTCTACCTTCTCCTGCGGATCCTCGACCACAAAGAAGTTGTCATCATCAACGGCCTCATTTGGATCTATGCCTGCTGCTACAAGTATTTGTTCGTTGTTCGTCGTTCGGGCGATTTTGAGACATGGAAGGTCGTTTTGATTATTTCTCCGAAATATCTTATTTATTTGCGGGAACATATTCGGGTTGCTGGTGTTTACAGCCCGAATTTTGTTGTTCCAATACAAACTTACAGAATTTCTGTAATTTTCCTTTATTAATGTTTGGAGGTTTTTAATCGACGACTTCAGTGTCACGATCTCCGGGTTATGTCTGTCAGTAAACCGTCTGTACAAGGTTTTTAGTCTTGACAGCAGTCTACTTTTGTGTCGGTGCAGTGCGTCAATAGTTGCGTTGCGGAATAAGTCTTCGTCGTCAGTGTGTTGATACCGAGGTATCGTTTTGTCCATTGTTCGTTTGATTGACTCGTCCATTAGTCTTAGATACCTGTCAGTCTCCTCGTTTGACAGATTTCTGTTGGATGGTGGGTAGAGCGAATTCGAGGAGAGTGCTCTCGTCAGTGTTCTGGAGAAGTGCGTCCAGCGCACCCTACTATAATTGTAGGAATACCTTTGAACAAACTCTTCCAATTCCGCAGTTTCGTTGGGAACAGTTATTTCGGTGCTGAGACCGCAATGGTACACGAAAGTTCGTAGACAGTTTGTAGTTTGTTGGTTAGTGCACGTCAGTTGTATTCGTGAGTCGAACAGCAGGAGATCCAAATAGGACCCGTGTCTGGGAAACGACGGACTATCCGTCGCTTTGAGGCCGAGTCGATACATCACACTGTGCTGACCCCACCAATTGAATAGTAGGTTCCCTCTAGTATTTGGTGTATTATTTCCCCAATCACTATGTTTGGCGTTGAAATCTCCGCCGATAATAAAATACGAGTAGTTGTCTTCCAATTCAAGCCTCAGAAATCGAAAAAGTGTCTCGAGCTCTGAGATGAATTGAGATGATTGAGTAGCCTTAGGTGCATAGACAGACACCATGTACAACCGCTTTCCACTACGGAGAGGGATGTACATGACGCATGCTTCCAGCACCCGAAACCTACGTACCACACGACTGTATATTCTTTTGAAACGCAGTCCCTTTCTTACAAAGATTGCAACACCTCCTCCTTGAATGGAATTGGGTCGGTTTCTTCGTAATATTTCATATCTTCTGTGCCTCATTTTGTGTCTTTTGGTAAGCTTAGTTTCGCTAACCAAAAGCACATCAGGGGCTTGGTCTTTAAGCAACTTAAATAGTGCGGCTCGTCGTTCGAACCTGATCAGTGAATTCACATTCACTGCAAGGACCTTCAGGGTTTGCTCCGCCATGTACGTATCCATTACGACTGGAGGTGCGTTAGGCCCGGCAGCAGCGCGTATATTTGATCTACCCGCGTAGCCTGTTCCTGTATTTGACGCTGAAGCTGAGCCATCTGCCCCTGAATAGAGAGCAAGATAGCCAGCATGTCAGGTACAGGTTCTGGTGCTCTAAGCGCTGGGGCCTGAGAAGCTACCTTTGCTTGTTGTACCGTAGTTCCCCTACCTGCCGCCATTTGGGCGTAGGTAACTTGGGGAGTAACGGCTGGTGTTTGTGTTTGCACGGGTGGACGTTTAACTTCCACCTTCTGCTGCCGAGCCAGATTTACTCTTTTTATGTATTGGAATTTAGGACAACCCCGATAATTTGCGGTATGCCCCGTGTTCCTACATAAGGCACAAGAGAGTTGGCTTTTTTCCGACGCTCCGTCCTTACCTAGAGCGCATTCCTCTGACTTGGGGTCCTTTCCACACTTCACGCATCGAGGCTGCATTTCGCAGTTCGACGCGGCGTGCCCGAACCTCTGGCAGCGAACACATTGTAAAATCTTTTCGCTCCTCTTTAATTTTTCCCAGTGTACAACCTGGTAGTCTAGGACTTTGATGCTCCTTAGACCATCCAGTTTGCTGTTGGGACTTAGCTGAACCAGGAAGAACGGTAGTTTCCGCTTCTCCCTTTTAGCTCTAGCCGTGACAAACGGCTTAACCCCCACGAATTTGAGCCCTTCGCACTCCTTCTCTTTCAGCAGTGCAAGGAGCTCCTCCGGATCAGTCGACGGCTCTAATCCCCTCAGCAGCATTGTTTGCAGCTTTTCACCCTTAGGGGTGTAGGAGAAGAACTCCGTCGTCGAATCCTTCAATAAACTTTTGATTTTGTGGTAGCGCTCCACTGTGTTACAGTGGATCGCGTGCCTATCTACACTTAGTCTTTTAATAAAAAAATTACAGCCTATGGCCGACTTACATAGTTCGATAGTGTCCTTTAACTCCATTTTAAAGGTGTTAATTGGTGGCACTTTTTGTTTGGTAGCTTTCTGCTCTTGCTGTTGTCTCTGCAGCTGTTGCTTTTGCTTATGTTGTTGTTGATGCTGTTGCTGTTGTTGTTGTTGCTGTTGATGTTGCTGCTGTTGTTGTTGCGGCTTATTCTTCTGTACATTTTGTTGTTTATGTTTTTGCTGTGTTTGTACATCTGTTTTTGTTAATTCCTGTGCAGGTTTCTGTGTTTTTTGTTTTGCCAGAGGTTGTTTCTGTTGTTGTTGTTGTTGTTGTGGAAGCTCCACGTTTATGTTTGGTTGTCCCTGAGGTCTCTGGAGTAGTTGCTGCTTCTCCATCTCCCTCCTTGCCACTTGCTTTTCTTTTATGGCTAGCACTTTTTGTTGTAGCTGCTTAATGCTACTATGCAGAGCCTCGACCTCCTCCTCTTCGTCATCTGACTCCGATGCAGCGAGGGATGCAAAGCTGTTGTCTGCTGCGCTTGCTGCTATCCTCGCAGCCCTCCCCCGCACTCTTCCATGCAGCATTTCCAGCGAAGCTGAATGCGCGCGCGTAATGATATTCGGAGTCGGCTCCAACTTCCTCCTCCTCTTTGTGCCAGTGTCTGTTATTGTTGTTGTTGTTGTTGTCTTTAAGTGGACAGGCTTAACGGTTTGATCATCAGACGACATCATGCCATCTGCTGACCCCGCTACTGGGATAGCGGACCGCTTAGTTCCACTCATCGAACTTTGCTTTATCACTTTCTTATTAACACTAATTGTCTTTTTTTTTTGTGATATTAAAAGAAAGAAAAGAAAAGAAAAAACAAAAAAAAAAAAAAAACTTTATCAGAGGTTGGGAAGCGAACCCACAACCCCGAGATTTGTTGACCGAGTCTCTACCACCTTGGCCACCGAACACTTCTAAGATTTATTACTTAAAAGTAAACTAATTCACTTTTAACACTTGTACAGACGCACACGAAATACCTCTCCTCTCTGCGGAGGTCAATGAACGACTGACAGGCAAGTGAATGGCGTTCACCAAATGAGCCGAGACCCAAACAACCACGTCGTTTTCAGTCAAAAAAGAAGGCAATGCTCACGGTTTTCATGGATTACAACGGTGTAGTGCATCATGAATTTTTGCCAGAAGGCCAGACAGTAAACAAAGAGTTGGGCGTTATGAGACGTTTGCGTGAGGTAATTCGCCGAAAGAGACCAGAATTCTGGGCAGAAAGCTCGTGGATTTTGCACCATGATAACGCACCATCGCACAGTGCCATAATTATTCGTAATTTTTTGACGAAAAATGCAACAAATACGAGTACCATCCAACAGCCACCGAATTCACCTGATTTGGCTCCCTGTGACTTCTTTCTGTTCAGTCGAGTTAAAAAACCACAACGGGGAACGTGTTTCAGCAGCCGAGAGGAAGTAATGGAAAAATCGTAGGAAGCACTGATGGACATACCGAACCGGACAACCGAATATAAAAAATATTTCGAGGACTGGATCAAGCGCTGGCATAAGTGTGTTGCAGTCGATGGATATTACTCTGAATGAGACAATATAGATCATGTAGATGAATAAACCTGTATTTTCAATCTTCTGAATACATTCCGGGAACATTTTTATCAAGGTAGTATCCTAAAAAGCCTAAAACACCGAAGGGCATTCGAAGAAATTTAAAGAAACCAAAAGGATTGCTGTTTTATAAAAACGACTGTTGCGAATGGAACCTGGTGATACGCTCGTACTGAGACTATTTTAGAAACCATGTTGCATCCCCAAAGATTTGTTGAGAAATCTTGGATGTTGGGAAGGGCCTACTTATTCCGAATCGTCGCTGCGTTCAATGGACAGTCTCCGCATGCTCTCCAGTCTTCGAAGTAGATGGCAGGACGACGTTTACGAGGGTTGTCTAAAAAGTGATGCAAGACATTTTTTCTCAAAATTTTTTTAAATAGTCTCCTTGTAACTCTACACACTTCTCCCAGCGATGCTCCTGTCTCTCTAACCCGTCCAAATAGTACTTGGCGTTTTTCTCTGCAAAATAATTGTTCTCGAAGGTGATTGCCTCCTCATTTGACGAAAATATCTGCCCTCCGTGTGCAGTTTTTAAATGAGGGAACAAAAGGAAGTCGGCTGGGGCTAGATCTGGTGAATAAGGCGGATGGTCAAGCAGTTCAAACCGTAATTCATGGATTTTCGCCACGGCAACCGCTGAGGTGTGAGACGGCGCGTTGTCTTGGTGAAACAGGATTTTCTTTTTCTGCAAATGTGGCCGTTTTTCCGCATTTTCTGCCTTCAGCTTGGCAAGTAATGATGCGTAGTATGCTCCTGTAATGGTTTTTCCTTTTTGAAGACAATCGATTAAGATAACGCCTTTACTATCCCAAAAAAACATCGCCATCGCCATCACTTTCCCAGCCGAAAAAACGGTTTTTGCTTTTTTGGAGCCGGCTCGAGTTTTATCTACAGTAATTAATCCGCGCCAAATCTCGGATTTATTGTGCCTAAACTGCGACAGCAGAGCGTTGGAAACGTTCATTCGAACACGTTTTTGGTCTAACGTAAGCAAACGCGGCACCCAACGCGCGGACAGCTTTCTCATCCCTAAATCTTGATTTAATATGCAACAAACACGTTCTTTGGACATTTTCATAACCTCTACTAGCTCTCTCACTTTAATTCGGCGCTCGTCTAACACCATTTGGTGAACTTTAGCAATGTCATCGTCAGTGGTTGCAGTTTTTAGACGTCCCGAACATTCATCATCTCCCAAGCTCTTGCGGCCACGTTTAAATTCAGCTGCCCAAAATTTCAGTGTGGTAAATGATGGTGCAGAGTCCCCATACACAGTGTTCAACTCATTTTTGATTTACGTAGGCGTATTGCCTTTCAAGGACAAGAATTTATTGACAGGTCGATGCTTAATTTTTTCCATTTTCACAAAAAACACTCACATCGACTCACTCAAACGACTGCCAACTAAAAACTGCGCGTCCAAAGTGAATGAAACTTCGGTGAGTAACTGTCAAAAGATGCACAACTCGCATTCACTAGCTTTTATTGACGAGTGCCTCTATCTTTACGTTGCTGTCGGAAACTTTTCAGCCAACCCTCGTATAATTGCTCGATGTTCAACTCAATATTTTGTCGGCAACGTGAAGACAGACAATACTTTCAGTAGAAGGAGGATCATCAAGAATCTTTCCAAACTTGGTTGGAAGTTAACGTGGAGCAAGGTTGGTCAATGATTGGTCAATTTGCGCTACGATGAATTTGTAATCGAATACGCTACGAAGATTACAGTCAACCTCCCTTAGTGGTGGAAAGAGTATAATTAACATGTTCCGATGGATTGGGATAAGATCTTCGGATATTTTGGTGAGCATTTGCTCATACCTCGTCAGTCTTTTATACATATAAATCCGCAGAGCTCCGAGTACTTCAATGCCTAGGTCCCCCTTTCTTTCATTATAAACAATAATTCACAAAATAATAAGCAATCATATTTTTCCAACTCAATTAAATTTAAAAAAAATATATATAAAACCCATCTCCCTTCCGCTATCTAGAGATACAAATCACAGATCTATTTAAAAGGCACTTCAATCTCGTCAAAACACTTAATCCTTCAGGCGGCATTTGGAAATCATAATCAGGGTTCACCTCTAACAATACATCATACATCCTTACGAATATGAAATACAACAAAAAAAAAATGATATACAACCTCCAGATTAATTCCACATGGAATGAACTTGAAATTGAACAAAAAAAAAAATTAAATGAAAATCTCATCTCAAAAAAATAATAACAACCGACCAACCCTCTCGAAGCGGCAAGGACAACTTCACAACTTCAATTGTTGAATTGATTAATTTATACAGGAGAGTTGGCCAAAAAAATTAAAGGAAACCTCCCTTCCTACCTTCAATTAGAACATCGCAGGCTTATAACACCCTAAAGATCCACACACACAGATAAGGCCGGATATCCCTTACTGATCCTGTTGGCACTTTTCGAATTAAATCGACGATCTGAGCAGGGGTTGCACAACGGAACAAAAGTTTAATCTTTAACCAAAATTGAACTAGATCTAGTGTAAAGCTGTCCTTTCGAGCGTGTTTAACTTGCGTATATAACCGGGGATGGGCTGAGCCTGAGTTAATTCCTATTGTCAGAGTAAAGGACATAATTCGGTTTTGATCCTCTTTTAATTTTAAATCAATTGAAAATTTTTAAATTTTATTTGCACAGTTTGTGTAAGACGGTGAAAGGGGAAAAGAAAGTTTCAAAGGATGTGTCACATTTGTGATTTTTTTGATAGACAGGCGGGATTGGAATTGCAAAGAGGATCGAGGCAGAATTGGCTGGGATGGGGTTGCTGTCAAAATTGTTCAAAAAAGATTTCCTTTTCCATATCCCTGAAATGAGATATGCACTTACGCAGTTGTTTTCTTAGATGGCGCTACAGTCCGAGTTGAACTCAAAAAATAAACCTCCAGCGCACTCTAAGATGGTTTAGGTCGCTTTCCAATTGTGTACGCTATCTAAAGCGAGGTCTTTCTCTACTACGTCTTTTGGCCCGGGTTTTCGATTTACATAACCATCTCAGGCGACCATTGCGCTCTTTTCAAGCCCGGTCGATAACAGTGTACAGCCCTCAGAGTGTGTTGTTGTGAATGTCCCCTTCTTCAAAGCCTGTCAAAGCAAATGGGACCATAATTCACTAGAAGACTCTTGCGTTCTGAATGAAAAAGGATATTCTTATCCGCCTTTGCTAAGGTCGACATGAGATGATAAGTCTCAGTGTTATCAGTGTTATTCAGTGTCATTATCTCAGTATCTCAGTTCGTATCAAGGCCAAGATAGACAAAATCAACTACCTTGTCGTAATAAATGTCTATTAACCCGCTCTGTCCGATTCTTTGGTGGTGAGTGTCCCTTCTTATTGACAGCGGCACTTGCTGGTTTTACATTCATCCACAGCACTGCTAAGCCCAATTATTCTGGTTCTGTTTAAAATCTGCAAACGTATCAATGAACGCTCATTGTATTCTGCCAATGATGGAAATATCATCAACGTGTGTATATTTGTCTAGTTTTGATTTTACAAGACCTAAAGCTGCTCTAAAAGGGCCCTCAGATCGTTGACATATTTTTCTTTCTTGTTTCTGTCAGTAGAAGAGCACTCAGAAAAAGAAGTTCCTTTTAATGGAATTCCTCAGTCTTCATAGAAAGATGAGTAAGCGTTTCGTTGGTAAAGTGCCTACAGTACCACCGCCCACCACGTTACCGACGATTACCTGCAGCCTAATGCGAGCGTAAGCCCGACATTAATCGAGGTAGTGCTCCACAGATGCAAGATGTTGTATCACTGATGTCCAATACATATGTGTGCTTAGCAAAAGTATAGTGCCCCATCACGACGCCAGTAACCAGCCAGCAGTCTTTCCTATAGCAGGAACATCGCTGACCTCTCAGAGACGTCGGGAACCATTCGTTTGGTCTGCAGACCGTTTCAGACATTCTTACAAGGTCTTGAATGCGATGTTAAGAATACTGATACTTTTTTTTTTTAAATTTGCGCGCCCTAAAGGGATTATTTTATTAGTACCCTTAAAATGTTTGCACACAGCGCGGGCGAAGGAAAATCAGGGAGGATGGCAAGAGAGGTACCGGTGAACGTTGGTTTTAAATGTTTGAAGGTTATAATGACTAGGAAATAAGGAGCTAGTCAGGGCATTTCATAAGCGAGTTGTACGGCTTAAGAACGAATCACGATATTTTAGAGTACGTCCGAAAGTGGGCTTGAGGGTATACTGATGAGCATTCATAGCGAGACGGGTGCTACGGTTAAAGATTTGAAGGGGCACAATGCTACTGGCGATTTCTATGGGGCACTGGTGGTAGAAATAGCGATGAAACAGAGTGAGACACGAGACCTTACGTCGGTGTTCGATGGTGTCCATTGTTTGAGTGATATTAGTATCACCTATGAGTCTTATCGCACGGTTTTGGATCCTATCTAGCAGGTGCAGAGATATTTTGAGCGCACCCGACCAGGTGTGAGCATTGTACTCCAATTTCGGGCAGATAAATGCCTTCTATATTGAGGTCAGATCAAAGGGGGTGAGGTGTTTCTTACATCGTTTGAGGAAACCTAGACATTGCGCAGCACCACACCGAATATGTGGTCATTCCAACGTAAGTTATCATTGACACACGTACCGAGAATGGAAAGTTTATCGGTTTCGACGATGCAAGTGCCATTCATTGATAACGGCTGGGTGTTTAAATTTATCTTTAATGACAGAAGGCAGCATTGCGTTTTGAAAGCATTAAATTCTACTCTGTTAGTAGTTCCTCAATTAGTTATGTTATGCTGTTAATATCGGAATTTAATGATTTAAAATACGCTGCCGTTCCCGTTCTACAGCCGAAGAGCAGGGATGTGAGTCCGGGAACGAATATGAAAAGCAGAGAGTACAGAGAGTACTGTCGTCAGCAAAGGAATATATTGGATTAGAGGTAGCAGACAAGAGATCGTTGATGAAAATTAAAAACAGTGTAGGAGACAGAATGGAGCCCTGGGGCACACCAGTATTTATTTTGTGAATATCGGACTTGAAAACATCCAAGACAACTTGTTCTAATCCACTGAAGAAGAGAGTTATCGATCCCAAAAGCACGCATTTTTGACAAAAGCGCCTGATGCCAAACTCTGTCAAGTGCCTTAGAAATATCAAGTGCAACTATCTAGCTTTCGCCAGATTGGTGTAGATTTTGGTTTCACTTTTCGGTGAGATATACCATCAAATCATCAGTGGACCTGTTGGTACGAAAACCATATTGCCGGTCATTGAGAAGTTTTCGTGTTTCGAGATATTTCATGAGCTGACAGTTTATTAGCGCTTCCATGGCATTTGAAGAAGGAACGGAAGTGCAATGGGTCTGTAGGAGGAGAGAGAAGAAGATTCGCCTTTTTTCGGGACGGGCTGGACAAATGCTGTTTTCCATCTTCTCGGAAATAGTCCTAAAGAGTAGGTTTGATGAAAAAGCTTACGCAGTGGAAGAACACTTCTTCAGAAGGAGAGGAGATATACCATCTGGACCAGCGGATTGTTAAGATCTTTAAGAATTCTTGCTACTACACGAGTGCGAAAGTGGATTTATCCCATTGTAGATTCGACGCACTCAAGCGTAGGCGGGAACGAAGCACAATCTGCGAGTGTTGAGCTAGCCGCAAAGTGTGCAGCAAGCAGATTGGCCTTATCCAAAGAGCTGACAGCTGGAATGTCATTGTAAATGAGCTGGAGGATGAGGCAGAGTTTCTAATATTTTTGACGAAAGACCAAAAATTTTTACTGCCTTTGGGACACTGCAGTATTTTTTGCCTCAGTTTTTGGCTGCATGGAAATTTCACGCTCTTAAGAAAGACGTTGCAGTCATTCCTGGCTCGTTTGAACTTTTTTCGGTTTTCCTTTGTCGGGTTGGTCTTGAAAGACCGAAAAAACATTTCTCTAACCCTGAAAGCCTCTTTACAGCTCAGTCGTACCACGCCTTTTCGTTTGGTTTGATACTCTTCATCCGATGAGGGATAAAGCATCTCATTCCAAAGAGAATAGTTTCTGTGATCATGTCAGCAGCGCATCCACGTCGTTATAAAAGAAACATAACGACCAGTTAAAATTCCTAAAGAAGCTGTTAAGGCCGCTCCAGTTGGCTTTCTCGTATTGCCATACGGTTCTTTTGGGAATCTTTTCTCTAACTGTGTGGTAGGTGTACGAGAAATTAACTGATATGACACTGTGGTCCGACTAGCCTAGAGGGGATACCACATTGACCTTGTATTTGTCAGGGTGAGAACTTAAAAATACATCCAGGGTGTTGGCGATATGACTATCAACGTCTGGTATTCATGTGGGCTCATTTACACGCTGGGTCAAGTTACTTTCCGCAGCGAAGATCTCAACACATTGTCCTTCGGGTGTTGTCTGTCCAGAATGTCGAAGCCGCCCAGAATTGTGTATATTGAAATCGCCCGCAATCACGATTTCAGTATGAGGATACAATTCTTTGAATGGAGTCAGACAGCGCATCAAACTCGTTAAAGGTCGAATTGCTGTCCAGTTTGGGGCTTCTGTAGGTAAATTGAATTCCGGATTAGAACAGGGACTACATTGTGGTGGAATTTAGTAAGTTACATCACTACGCACGTAGATAGCGAGACCGCGGTGAGAGAAGAATAATGGCACTAGTTCGTAGCCAGGTAGCTTCAGATCAGATCAGAGGTGTGGGCGGGTATCTACCTGTGTTTCACTAAGTGCCAAAACAGCTAGTCTGTATTTGCAGACGTGGACGTACGCAGAAAAGTGATTACTTTTTAGCCCGCGTATATTGGCAATATGAACTCTGAATTCCCGAGTCATTATGAAGAAAGACATACACAAAAAACACAAGCACCGACGTTACTTCTACTATTGGGAATGAAACGTGGAGTGAGCAAAGGATCCTTAGCTTCCACTCATACTTTCTTTTGATAAAATCTGGGAACTGATGTGGTGTTACTCTCCATCATTATCTCCTGCCTTATATACGAGTCGTATGGCAGTAGAATTCTGAAAAGCAATCATTAACAATTTTCATTCAGGACGGATCCCACCGTTCCGGCAGGAGGCAGTAATATCTGCTTTATAGAGCCAGACCTTACCTGATACCTTGGGAAAAAGAGCCAATAACCCTACTATCCGCAAAATGAGAGCTGCTGTTGATCTATTGAGAGCTCACCCGCTACCATCTGGGTTTCAACACGCTGAATAGTCCTAGAAAATACTTTCTTACTTCCAAACTCGTTGAAATTACTGCCATCTTATCTGTTGATGGCGCCATGGATTCTCACGTTACAAAATTATTTCATTGAACATTAAATGTATGTACTCGTACATGTAGTATGAAAATTGACGAACCAACCTTTTCTTTGAGTGTAGCGCCGGTAAAACCGTCTGGACTTCTTAATGCCTGAGGCGACGCGTAGTTCTGGAAGTACTCGTATGTATCTCAAAAAGAGACTGCCACAATTCTATGTATGGGTGCGCCATCTGAAGTTTGGATATAGAAATATTTAATAACTTTGACAGTTCTCCACCGATCGGCTTCGGTACTACAATTTGGAAACATCAATTTAGTACAATTTGAACTAGTAATACTCGTAACTTTCCAATGAAAGAACTCACCTAAGGTAAGCTCTCTCACTACTGTGTTGTCTCTACGGGTTGGATTCGAAGATTCTGCGGGGCGGAGCATTGGTGTTCATTCGTTCTAAATGTCCTAACCATCTCATTTATCATCTCGTATAGTTCGATGTTGAATCTTCTCTTCCAAACCCCGTCGACGCCAACGGGAATGAATATTTTTCGAAGGATCTTTCTCTCGAAATGACTGATGATATCTGCATCCTCTACAGCGCCACAAACTAGGACTGGGATGATCAGTGTCTTATATAGATTCTCCTTAGTTGTTCGGTATAGGGCTTCCCTACTCTTTTGCCTTCTTGGCCCAAAGAAACAGCGATTGGCAAGAGTGATTTTTCGTTTTATTTCTGCGGCGGTGTTATTTGCAGAATTGGTAGCAGAACCATGATAGACAAAGTCCCTTACTTCCTCAAAGTTATAGCTGTCGAGTGTGACCTTCTGTTCAATTCATCGATGTTGTATGTTCCTTCAGCTTATACTTGATCTTGCCTCTTTTACCATTTTGGCAGTTCCTATTTCAATACAAGCTAACGGACAAGTGGGAGACCAATTACGGCTATATCATCGGTGTACACTAGTAGTTGGACAAACTTTTGGAATATTGTACCTCCGAGTCAGCTTGTCTAAAAACTTTTCTGACATCAAAGGTCTCGATTTAGTGGTTACCGACCTTGATGGAGCAGCGAGCGTTCACCATCGTTTGTCAGTGCTGTCATATGCGGCCTTAAAATCGATCAAAAGATCGTGGGTATCGTTTGGACTGCTTGAGTTTCTTCCATGATCTGTCGGAGTGTGAAAATTTGGTCGATTGTGAACTTTCGTCAAGTTGTTCACACAATATGACAGATTAGATCTTGTACGCAATGTTGTATAAGTCTCACATCTATAGTTGGTGCAGATACCCTCAAGCCTCTTTTTTTTCTGGATCGGGAAAACGATGCTGAGATTTCACTCACCAGGCATACACTCATCTGGTCAGGCCGAGGAAATGAATTGCTGTATGCTCTTCACAAAGTTACTCCCAGCTTTGTTGGATTTATGTCAGTTTAGATATTACTGTCCTCACTTTGGAGGGCCCCCACCCAATTATCAAAAAAAGCGAGCCAGAGCAAATTATTGGTTTTATCGTTGCGGTTTTCTGAACTCAACGACTCTAAAAGTTGCTATGTTTTGACCACTTACAAGCTGACGGTTATAGGTCCTTTTGATGGCAGGACCACCGGTAGTCCATACTAGGGCCTAAATCGCGGTACCGTGTAAGTCAAGAGCCCCCGAGACTTCGGTCCGATAAGGTAGGCCCCCTTGTGGGAACGTCACAGTGGCTATGGTTGAAACCTAAACTCACTGGAGAGGTATTACGGTTGGTTTCGACCCAATGTAGAGATGCAACAAGTACAGGGTGCTGTGACCCTAGGATCAGCAAGAGGTTTTAGATCGGTCTCTCCTCATACCAAGGGTGGAACTTGTGCTTATAACACAGTTCCGAACTGGTACTCAGGAAAGCAGCAGGCGATGGCAAGGCGTATCCTTGCTCCCATGGTTGTATGGGCATCCCGTGAAATTAAGTCTTTCCAAGACAGGTGCTCACGTTAAAAACATTGGCATAGTTGTCCTCACTTTGGACCTCCGCACAATTAACATACGAGTATCAAGGCTTCGCCCATCAATGACTTTGTCTAATAAAAAGCGGGGCAGAGCAAATTATTGGTCTTATCGTAGCAGTTTTCTGAACTTAACGCCTCTTAAGGTTGCTCCGTTTTGACCTGTTACAAACTGCCAGTGTCCTTTTGGCGGCAGGACTACCGGTAGTCCATACAAGGACCTAAATCGCGGTACCGTGTGAGTCAAGAGCACCCGGGACTTCAATCCGGGCCTGACTTGTTGATTTATGCTATCTTGTGGGAGCGTCACGGCGGCTGTAATTTAAGCCTAAAATCGCAGGAAGGGCTTTTCAGTTGGTTTCGACCCGATGTAGAGTTGCAATAAGTACTGCGTGCTATGACCCCATCGTGCAAGCGATGGCAAGGCGTATCCCTGTTTCCGTGGATGTATGGGCATTCCGTGAACTTGAATTTTTCGAGAGAGTTGTTCACGCAAAACACGAGAGATGTTCTGTCCTCACTTCGCTTGGGTCAGTTGGACGAAAGTTTTGGCTATCATCGTCTATTGGTCTATTCTGCCTGACGGCGGGATATTGGTCTCGGTCGCCATTATACAGTCTGCGGAAGAAGTTTTTCTATATTCTCAGCACTGACTGTGACTCTACTACAAGGTTTACTTCTTCATCTCTACAGGTTTCCGTTCGGGTCTTGTTGCCTTGAAATGTTCTTTTTACCTATTTGCAAAACCTCTGTGCGTTGTTCCTGAAGCGCAAGGTCTCAATATCTTCGATCATGTGCTTTTCGCACTCTTTTTTCTTCTTCTGGAGAAGCCGATATTCTCTTCGTCTCTTTGGTTCGTAGAGCTCATGAGCGGCTCCCGGCCTTCTCTGAAGTGCCGCTTTATGTACTTCTTGTTTAGCCGAATCTACTTGCTGCCATTCTTCCTCAAACCAGGGATTTCTAGGTTGTTTTCGGGTTAAACCTACCACAGTTGCGGCGTCTTTGATGTCATCTTGGGAACGTTGCAACTGGTTTTCGGTAATTGGTGCTGGCAATATACTCGTAGCAGTTGTTGAAAGATTTCGGGACACGCGGTCGGCAGAAATTCTTGTAGTCTCTTGCCATTGCAATTTTTCTACGTTATAGATTTTCACAGTCGTTCCTTGGCTTTAACAAGGTAGTGATCCGAGTCAATGTTGGCTGTCGGAAGGTTCGGATGTTAAAAATATTTACCTTTATCGCATTGCGATCTTTGATTCAGCGTTTGAGATGTGGAAACCGTGTGCTTGCGATAGTAATATTTCGTCCTGACGCAAAGTCAATGAGCCTATGTCCGTTGCCCGACGTGGTTCGTGTAGGCTATGCTCGTGTGCTACCAAAAATGTCATCCTTTCCTATGCTGTCGTCGTACTTACAACATTGCTCATATGTCTTGTCGAGGAGCCCGTAGAAACTGTCTTTGGTGGTATAGTGATTGTCTTCCATGATATGAGCACACATTAGACTTATGATCGCTGATGCGGATTATTATAAGACGCTCAATGTGTCGGAAAATCAAAACTTCTTGCCTAAGTCTGTCGCGTATGACAAATTCGCACCCGAATAAGCCTGCTTTCTATAGCAATGTTTTGCTTTTCCGTGGTATGGGAGTTATCTCCAACGCACAACTCCGAACTTGGAGGTCCTTGGTTTTTATGCCAAGGGGCCGAATGCTCCGTTGGCGGTAATACACTTCGGCAATCAGATCGCGGCCCTTGGCTCCTTCATATCTTCATTAAGACACTGCAACAGTCTTGAAAGCTCCTTACCGACCTGTGATTCCGATAGTCTGGCTGTGGATGTCACCGTTGATTCCATCAAGGCGAACTCCTCCACTGCACGTTCACCTTTTGAGGACCTCTTGTTAAATGTTTGTCCGTCCGTCAGGTTAGCAAGCGATGCCTCGTTTGGCACGTGCATGCTGGAGCTTACGCTTTTCCTCGTGTCCGGTTTCACAAATACAGCAGACGCAGCATACGCTCATCGCTATTAGATGGCTATCCAGCAGGTACCATGAAAAGGCGATGATGCGGCGATGATGTTTGTGGGTGGCACTCTTATTTTAATAATGTTTTGCTGCACGTGTTGTTGTTCCTACTTCTGTTCTGGTTGCTGCTGCTGTTTCTACTGGGGGTAGAACTCTCACCAGCATCCTAGCCTAGCTACGTTTGATTCCCAAAAGGAGCAGGTCTAAAGTATGATTTATGTTGCATGTAATGTTCGTACGAGCACATACTTTATACCTGTGAAATACATTTTGTGGAATTTCATTTAAGAACGACAACTACTTAATCAGATTACCTGTCCATCTCGTGTTCAACGACGAGACACGCAACCTACCGCAACATGATTAATGACATGTTTTGGATTATCATGCCATGAAAATGAAATACCAACAAAATTAGCACCACCACCATCGATCTTTTTCCAGGACGGCAGGATCTAAATTTGTCCGCAAACAACTAAATGCATACCAGCATAATTTTTCAGCATTATACGAGCACAAATCTAAATGAAGACGTAACGCTAGGCCGTTGGTTTTCAAATTTCAAAAATTCCTTTTCGAAAACAGATTTTCAAATCAAATATTTGCAGTTTGCTGCGCTCAGATGGAGACGGTTTTTAGTTTCTACCCCTGCTTTCTGGGTGCAGATTTGTCAAATAATTCAACTACTCGTACCATTGCGACCACCATTAGGTGGTCTTAATTGTACAAGGGTGTCAAAATATAAATTTTTAAATTTTCGAAGGGTGGACTTACGAATATGGCAGTGTAAGCGAACCCTCGTGTAGAATGCGGATATTTTAATTCACTGTCGGTCTTTGTGTTTTTGTTTTTATTTTCGTTGTTCAGTTTTTGTTTTGGATGGGTTCTTGGTTTAAGGAACTGAATAAGGGACACGGATACGGATGCGTTAAATGATGTTCGGTTGATCCTGGAATCGCAGCTGTATAAACAAACAAGAACTGGAAAACGGGTAGATACTTTGATAGAAAGTGGTTGCGTGGAAGGTTTGCATTAATCAGAAGAGAAGTAGAATCGATTAGCGTATAGGGAATTAAAATTCAAGTTCGTTGTACGAAAACACAGTTTTCCACTTTTAAAATCAATTCTGTGGCATGGGGTTTGTTCCTTTTTTTCTGTCAGAGTAGAGGACTCAGGCAAAGAACTAGTCCTTTCTAAGTCTTGTAAGTTTCTTATCAGTCTTTCGTGGAAATATGGGTAAGCGGTTCAGAGATAAAGTGCCCACAGCAACAGTATCCACCATATCTGTGAAGAGTAACAGCAGACCGATACAAGCGTAAGCCGTGCAGTCACAGAGATAGTGCACCGTCGTGTCATCATCATGCTCACATTAATCGTCGCAGGATAGTAGCAAAGCGTAGGGGCAGCAGACTTTAAGAGACGTTGTGAAGCATTCGTTTGATCTACCGGCAACCTGGAGAGTAATGCCTAATCAAGGACGCAGGCAGTGTAAAACAGGTTCGAGTTCTGAAAAGCTCTCCTCTGTGCCTTTGATTAGCAAGTTCATGGGCGATTTTATTTCCCTCGATCACATTGCGACCAAGAACAAGGCTCAGTGAATCCAGCCTTTCTAGGGTTTACTACGTGCAGCACTTCACTCCATATAGAAACTCTCTGCTTCAACTTACTCCTAGAGTTTATCAACACTCTGTTTGTACTCAGCTACTGTTGTCATGGCCAGTCTTCGAATTTGAAACGCCAGGCCCTTTAGAAGTAAGCCCATTAGCGTGCCGGCATTTTCATACAAATCGAATTCCCACCGACCCACCAAATTCCGTCCGCCCGAACTGCCCCCTTTGCTGCTGCCACCACCAGTTTCAGTCGGACGTCGTGTGCGGTTTAGAAGAAGAAGCTCCAGGAGTCATCGATTCCAACAAAGAGAGGCTTAGCATCCTATGAATGCTTAAGAGATCAAGGTCAGTGCCTACACTGTGATGAAAAGGGTTTATGCCGGAGGATAATAAGTATGGCCATTTTTTGGTGAGAACTTATTTATTCCTTTGGTTCTAAGACTTTAATATCGCGAGCTGGATGAAATGATCGTTAGGCACTTTGCAGATTTTCGATAAGAAGAAGTCCCACCAAGACATTGCGTTCATCGTATCCCATTGATGTTTTTTCCACTCGGCCGTGGTCACGACCCTAAACAGTCGAAGCTGTGTTCACTCAGATTTTAGAAAGTCCATGAATAGTACATTTATCCTGCAGAGAACAGACATTTCGAGAATATATTGAAGGTGCCTACGGTGACCTGCTCGGCGATTGATCGGAAGACTACTGGCTGTCCTATAACTTATATTGGACCAGCAGCGCAACAATCAAGTTCGCAGCATAGTGCTTGCCTTGCCTCCCAGTTGTGGTCCCCGGTAACTGTAGTAAGGGTTTACTCATGCAGGCTAAAATGACAAGAGCATGTTCGCTTAGTAGTATAATACTATGCTACGCCGTCATAGGGATCACAATCCTATACGAAAGAGATTAAGGATGTGACGAACCAACTAATGGCCTCGGATTGAAATTGGTCCACTGTTAACGACATTTGCAATCGTTTAATGGAGAACGACCTTCGGATCTGCACGTGGAATGTTTGGACCCTTAACAGACCACATGCAGTCGAGTAATTAACAGTGGCCCTTATCTGCTATCACGAAGATATCACGGACATCCAGGAAGTGTGATGGGATGGGCCGGACATAAGGAGAATGAAAAACAGTGATGAACTAGGTGGAGTGAAAAGTAACCTCCTTGACCGCCAGAATGCGCTGCTACTGCAAAAAAGATAAATACTATACGGAAAAAAATCAGCGCTTACTCGGATGCGGATTTGCCATATGCGCTGAATTAATTAAGACGTCTTGAGCGTCCGACATGTGGGTGTGGTATTAAGGCTAAAATAAGCGTAAAATAACCGTAATATACCATACGTCCGTGCCCCAATGGAAAACAAGGACGACACCATCATTCTACGAGCTCCTCGACAAGCAATGTCGTAATTATGACGTTAAAATCATAGTAGGCGATTTTCACGCCAGGATAGGCAAGGAGGACGTCTTTGGTAGGACAGTTGCTAACCATAGCCTACAAAGCACCACGTTTGGCAACAGACTTAGCCTTATTGACTTTGCGACAGGACGAAATATTATTATCGCAAGCACACGGTTTCATCATGTCAATATACACAAGAGGACGTGGCGGTCTCCGGATCATGAAACGGTAAATTAAATTGATCATAACACGATAGAAGTACAATAAGTATAAGTTTTAACATCCAAACCTTCCGGCAGCCAACATTGACTCGGATCACGATAAAGAGGAACTACTGTGAGAAGCTATAACGTAGAAAAATTGCAATGGCAAGAGACCGCAAGGATCTTTGCCGAACGTGTGTCTAGAAATCTGCTATGTCGCCAGCGTCAATTACCGAAAACCAGTGATAACGTTCCCAAAGTGACATCAAAGACGTCACAACTGTGGCAGGTTTAACCCGACCATTACCAAGAAATCCCTTGTTTTATGAAGAATGCTGGCAAGAACATGCAACTAAACAAGGACATATAAAGCGGCACTGCAGCGAAGGACGAGAGCCGCTCTTGAGCCCTACGATCCGAAGAGACGAAAGAATATCGGCTTCTCCAGAAGAAGAAAAAAGAGTACAAGGAGCATGCGATCGAAGATATTGAGAGCTTGTACTCCAGGAACAACGGACAGAGGTTTTACTAATAGGTAAAAAGAACATTTCAAGGCAACAAGACCCGAACGGAAACCTGTAGAGATGAAGAAGTAAACCTTGTAGTAGAGTCACAGTCAGTGCTGAGAATATAGAATATAGACTGGATAACAGCGAGACAAAGACCAATATCCCGACGTCTGGCAGAATAGACCTTTCAACTTAGACGATGATAGCCAAAACTTTCGTCCAAGTTACTCGTACCTAAATGAAATGAGGACAGAACTTCCCTCGTATTTTGCGTGAACACCGCTCAGGAAAAATTCAATTTCATGAAATGCCCATCCATCCATGGGAGCAAGGATATGCCTTGTCATTGCTCACCTACATTAACAGTGTAATACCAAAGCAGAACTTGTGTTGGAGGTTTTGGAGGCACAAGTTCCACACTTGGTATGAGTCGAGGCCGATCTAAAACCTCTTACTGTTCTTAGAGTCACAGCACCCAGTACTTATTGCAACTCTACGTTAGGTCAAACCAACAGGAAGGCCCTTTCCGCGAGTTTGGGTTTAAACCACAGCCAGGGCCAGACCGAGATCGGAGGGACTCCTGACTCCCATGGCACCGTAATTTAAGTCCTGGTGGTCCTACCGCCAACAAGACCTATGAGACGACAACTTGTAACTGGTCAAATCGTAGCAACCTTCGGTGGCGTCATCTGACGATGTTTACGATAAGACCAGAATTTTGCTCTGCCCCCGCTTTTTATTAGACAACAATCGCCTTGATAATTTGGCGAAGTCCCAAAGTGAGGACAGTAATATCTAGACTCACATAAATCCAACAAGCTGCTGCAAGTGACTTTGTAGAGAGCATACAGCAACTCATTTCTTCGGCCTGACCAGAAGAGTGGTGCCTGAATCTCAGCATCGTTTTGCCGATCCACAAAAAAAATGAGACTTGAGGGGATCTGCACCAACTATATACGAGTAAGATTGCGTACAAGATTTAATCCGGCCAAATTTTCACACTCCGGCGGATCCTGGAAAAACTCAAGAAGTCTTCTTCTTTTCATCGATTTTAAGGATATGACAGCATTTATGAAGACGATATATATCGAGCCATGTCCAGTTTTGGCATTCAACGAACGCTTGCCACTCCGTCAGGGTCGGTAAAGACTAAACCAAGACATTTGATGTCAGAAAAGGTTTTACACAAGGTGAAGCACTTTCATATGAAAGAATTGTGCGGAACTCACAAGCGAGCACTGGAAGCTCTATCTGTCTATGCAGCTACTAGCGCACGCCGATGATATCGACATAATTGGTAGAACTAAGCAGGCTGTCACTGGTGCATTCGGTGATATTGAAAAGGAAGCTACGAAAATGGTAAATGAAGCAAAGGCAAGTATATGCTGTCAACAAAAAGGGACACATAACATCACAATCGACAGCTATAACTTTGAGGTAGTAAGCGACTTTGTCGACCAATAGAAATAAAACGAAGACTAACTCTTGCCAATCGCTGTTTCTTTGGGCTAAGAATTCAATAAGGAAGTAAGGCCCCATCCCATATAACTAATGAGACTCTATATAAGACCTTGGTCACCACAGTCCTACTTTTTGGGGCTGAAGCATGAAATTTATTGAAAGCGGATGAAAATATCCTCGGTCATGTGGAAAAATTCTTCTTCGTAAGATGTTCGGTCCCGTTTGCTTTGGCGGGCCTTGAAGGAAAAGATTTAATGACGAACTATAAGCGCTGTCAGCGACATCGATCTAATCGGAGAACTGTCATCAGACCCTTGAACTGGCTAGAACTTGTAGAGCGAATGAATATCAAAGCTCCAGCCCGAAGAGTTTTGCATTCCAAGCGGAAGGAATAACGCAGTACAGGAAGACCTCAACCACAATAAGATAGCGCGCACAAGTATTGTAGAAGTGGAAGAGGTCCTCAACAATTTGGTGTGCGCAACTGGGGGCCTTAGCCACAGACCGCGTTAACTGGAGTGGCCTATAGATTGAGGCCCAAGTTCACGCCGTACTGAAGCGCCATCTAATTATGTAAGTTCTGGCCGAATTCGATTTAAGTTCGGTCTTTGGTTGGATGGCCTTTACATCAGCACATAGATTCACATTCATATCGTGCGCAGAAAATTATTCATTGCCCTTTTCACCTTTATAAGTGGAAAGGCTTTTATAGACTCCTAAGGCGGCATTTACTGAAAGCTGCAGATCTTAGATGTCAACTCTCGAACATAGGTTGGTTCCTCCGGGAGTCGATGGCATGCTTCCTAGATATTGGAAACAGTGAAATGTGAAGTGCTAAATTGGATGTCGTAGCTGGGAGGGCTAAAGCGTTCCTTTGTTCTTTAACTTGCCTCAGTTTTCATATTTGGGACCATAAAGTAACAATCACCAGGGTTATAGGTATAATCAGCATGTACTCCACTACTGAGCACAAAAAACAAAAGCGGTTCAAAAATGGAAACTTAAGGTAGTCCACTTCGGTTCTCGAAGGGCTTGGATCCCTTAAAATTGTATAGAATATAGCACATACCACCTTCCTATGAAGGTTGATAAGATTTCTACTTAGCGTTTCTCAAGTGACATCTCCGTTCAAACTTAGGGATGCCATTTGAATAAGCCCTAAAAGGTTTTCCGAGGTCAATGAACGAAGACCTGCATGATAAATAGCTCTGCGGTGATCCGTGAAGTGTCGATGTGATGTATTTAGGAAGATTCAGAACATACGCCGAATTCAAAAGAAGGTAGTGTTGGCTTCCAACCGACTGCCCTTCCTTAGCAGCTCAACAATCAATTTCAATTTCGTTCGCCAATCGTCCATTTTCTCAGGATTTTTGTATGAGCGAGTAAAGCCGATCCAAGGCTGTTAGGTGTGGTTGGATGGATTCGTTGTATTGGCGAGTGACTTTGTGGAAAACATGGTTCTCGGCTAAGCACTTTTGAAAACACCTGTTTAGTTGATCTTGATTCGAGATCAGCAGGGTGATGTATGATCATTCATATTTTGCGTTGCTCCTGTTTAAATGACCACTTCGGACCTGAATTTCCGACTAAGATATTCCAGAGGCTATGGACAGTTATTCCGAGTTGATATTGACAGGTGCAGGTCACTTGTATTCCAATTTCGATTCTGTGCTTGTTTTGAATGTAAGTTTTCCGCATATGGTCTGAAAGAGTTCCTGCGAAAAGAATCCTTCTACAATCACTCAAGCAAAATCAACATCCATTATCATTTAACTTTTAACCTTTATTAACACATTACCCTACAACTTCTTCACAGCAAACGTCGAATACTCGTGCATTGGTTCTAGTTTCTCCGAAAACGTGCATCCATTGAATTTAAGATCAGTGTACGGCAGTGTTACCACCGTCTCAAAGCCGAGTTTCTCTCCAATCAGTTGCGTGAATTTTGATGTGAAAATCGAAGTAACAGCTTTCGGTCTTTTCCCGTGAATGTGCTTCGGAAATTCATCCTCCGAAAGCAGGCCATTGCCGAAATTCCTTGCAAATTGCACAGAGTACGCTGTCAATGATTTGGCTAGCCCCTTGCGATCGAATCCCTGTCTGGTTGATAGGAAAACAATCTCCATGCTGCAGTCAATATTCAAATTCTTATAGATGTCATAGGTGTTCTCCATGTGTTCAAGGTAGTTGCCGATGTACACCATCTTGGGGCTTGTAATTAATTTGAAGGTATCTGTGAGGTCAAGATTCGATTTGGGTTCCTGAAAGCAAATGATAAGGATCGGACTAACAAAAATTTGTAAAGTGTCTTGGACTTACCAGAATTTTGTTGATTGCGATTGCCACCAGCTGGCCATTTTCGGTGCTACAGGCGCCAAAAGATACACCATCCTTGAGTATCACACGAAATAATGAAGCAAGTTCGTTCATGGCAGCTTCGCTTGACTGGATATTTATAGCGGTACAGATGTTTTCATATTTCATAAAACAGTTTCGAAATAGCTAGAAGAAATACAATGTGATTGAGATTAAGGAATTTTTCTTTGGTAGGATGGAAGTGTTTAACAAATAAGTCGTCTTAAAGACTGTGTATTTCAGTTTACCCAGGTAACCTGTATTTGGAGAGGTAATCTGCGTATCACTGACATGAGCTCTCTACTTCATTAGAAGGGAATCCTGAGCGAAAAATTTTTAAGTTTAGAAGGTTCTGGATCGCTTCCTTTCCTTTCCTATCCTCACTGAAAAGATTCTCGAGAGATCGTGAACGCGTTAAAAGGCTCCTCGAATGCAGCAACTAAAAGTCTGGTAGCCTGGTCAGCCGTCATTGCAAAATAACAAACCGACTGTATTATCTGGCTCTGTGACGAATTAAAAAAGTGGCTGCCCTACACAAGGATGAGAGTGGGTAGAGCGAAAGATTAGATCTAGTCAATTCTTGCTCGAGAAAGATGGCAAGAAATTATTAGAAGCAGTGAAGCCGGGGAGCCTGGGAGCCTGGGAGCCTGGGAGCCTGGGAGCCTGGGAGCCTGGGAGCCTGGGAGCCTGGGAGCCTGGGAGCCTGGGAGCCTGGGAGCCTGGGAGCCTGGGAGCCTGGGAGCCTGGGAGCCTGGGAGCCTGGGAGCCTGGGAGCCTGGGAGCCTGGGAGCCTGGGAGCCTGGGAGCCTACTACCTCAAATTGATACGTGTCATCATTGCTGCTACAGTAGAGAGACACTTCTCCTTCATCACGACGGCAGCAGAAGAATCCCACGTGCAGATCAACGGGAGCACCCACAGCTCTACTCAGTTTGAGAGGTTGGTGAATACCTTTCTTTGGCAGAAGAACTTCGACGAATTCAGAACCCAGGTATAAACGGAGCTCCATTCTTGTATCGCGACCTTGCAGTAGATATGGCGGCGCAAGAAGCCTGAACAGCCCAATGCCGGTTCTTATAGCCTCAACGAGACTAATGGGTTGGGAATTGCGCGTTAGCTAGCTTGCCCACCGTGGAAAAAAATGCCAGCTCCGAGACATCCAACAGCCTCGGATACGGGTGGATGGATTATTCGAGGCAGAATTAAGCAAAAACAACTTAATCTTTCGGCATACCATATAAATGAACATATCAGACGGACGGAATCAGCAGACGCCAGTGTGGCTCAGTTTGTCATGTTTGGCCCTGGTCCAAGGAACCGATTGAAACATAATTCATTGTAATATCGATAGCTAAGTGCCGATTATCTGTGGCAGAGCGAGCACTCGTAAGCTAGTCATTTTGGTGGATGGATGGTGTAGGATTCCTCGAAGTGTGACTGGATGACTTTTTGTCGCAGCGAGTGGTCACTCGTCATTATGAAGCCGTTGTTGGAGCGATATCGGTCTCACGACGCATATGCATCTTTTGTGCTTTAGCGAAATGCGACTACGACTACGAATAATAAATGTGTGGCTCTCGTGGCAAGAATTCGGAGAGTGAGTTTAACTGTAACTGGGTGCCCACAGGAATTCATAATATCCTGTTACCGTTTCGCAAAATTCGTTATTTTTGTATGGAGTGGTATGAATGCTAGACGATATGGCGTTTAGATTCTACATCTGTTCCGGAATTGTTCGTTAATTGAAATGAAGGTAGGGTAGTGCAGATAGTTTAGCTTATCTAGATTGTTAGAAGCTAAAGGAGGTATTTGTGACAGATGTCTTTGAAAATTATAGTGATCCGGACAGTTTTCGGTCAATGATAATGGAAAGTACCTAGTGTGGTTTCGGAAGCTGGTTTGGGGCCTTGGTTAGTATCGTTGGGTTCTCGGACCATACACTGAAAACCAGGAAAATACTTTTTGGTGACACAAACCTCCCGCCAAGCACTGGTAATTCACTCAAAACCAAAGCGCCTGCTTATAAAAGGGTCTCTTGTTTTCAAAAAAAATTCGGCAAATCCGGAAATACTCGTATAATCCTAATTTGCGTTCACGCCGCTACAAAGGATAAAGATGACCACATCAATGACCACCTAGACCGAACAATACCCTATCTATGCCATCAAAATTGTGCTAGGAGATCTTAACGTAAGCCTGGATAAGGCAGTCTTTGAACGGGTTATCGGAAAAGACATAACACCACATCCGACAATGGATTCAGTTTTTTAAGAATTTGTTTGAGAAGTGACCTCTTGGTAACCAACACAAAGTTCACATCCATAAACGGACTGAGAAATCAACTGTTAGCCAGATTTATAATATTGCGATCGACGCCAGACACTCCTCCAGCATTCTGGATGTCAGAACTTCCGAAGAGCCTGTATCGACGGATCATAACATTGTTGAAGGCAGAAGACGACGAATGCGGATGTCAGAGGCACAGCGGAATCAATTAAGACCACCAGAACTCCAGCTCCAATCGCAAGAGTCCGGAAGAACCTTTGCCAACCGCTTTTCCCTCAAGCTCTCTCAAAATCCTATCTTGGATCACAAATGGGAATATTGTCAACGATCCATCAGAGAAGTTACTTTGATGTGATTGCTTTTGAAATGCTGCCACAAAGAAACCTCCGGTTGTGGTGATTAATGTAGGAGGATGCATGCAGCCGAACAAGAATCGTATAAAGCTTCGCTACGTCAAAGATGATACCTGCTCTTGAGCTTTACCCACAAATGTGATAGAGTCGCACTCGGTGCAGAGAATATGGAAAGACTACTTGTACAGATTATATAACGACGATGATGGCCAAAATGCCGCTATCAGACAGAATAAACTATTCACCCTGAAGGAACACGACAGAGAACTCCGTCCCCCTGACCAAGACCTGGGTAAAGTAGCAACATCGAACCTTAAGCCTTAAAGCTACTGGCGAAGGCGGACTGGCTGCTAAGGTATTGAAAAAAGGTAGAGATAACCTGGTTAGGAAAGTGCACCAGCCCATCTTTGTGATCAGAGGAAAGAAAGTCTTTTGACTGCGCCAACTATAGAGCAATAAGTCTCCTAAACCTCGCTTTTAGGATCTTTTCTGCCGTATGAAGTGAGCATATATTCATCAAAAATATAGTTGGAACATATTAGTGTGGTTTCGAGCCAAGAAAGTTCACGATCTGGAAAAAGACCCGGGAATTTCATAGCAGCACTCATCATATTATGGCTGGGTGCATACGGACGAGCTATGCAACGTCTTGTCTAATTTTGAGATGCCTGCCAAAGTCGTCAAGTTTTGCAGGTTGACTATGGGGAATTCTACCGATGTCAGTAATGAATTGACCGAGGGCTTCGATATCAAGAGAGGTTTTCAACAAGGCGGATCGCTGGCATGTGGCTTCTTTAACATCATTCTAGAATGCATCTCGCAAAACTTACTGCTCACTCCGCAGAACGCAGAATTGCATATGGCGGATGATATGGATGTGATTGGAGAAACATAGCGAGCCGTCAATGAAACTTTCGCGAGTATTGAAGGGAAAGCGGCCAAGATGCGTCTGGTGGTAGACGATTGCAAAAGAAAGTCATTAGAAGACGACGCGCACCGCCAACGGATCGACCCGAACTTAGGGATTGTCAGTTATGACTTTAGGGTTGCTAAGGTCTTCATTTTTTTTTTTATAATTTACGCGCCCTCAAGGGATTAAGTACCCTTAAAATGTTTGCACACAACGCGGGCGAAGGAAAGTCAGGTAGGATAGAAAGAGAGGTACCGGTGAACGTTGGTTTTGAATGTTTGAAGGTTATAATGACTAGGAAATAAAGAGCTAGGCAGGGCATTCCATAGGCAAGTTGTACTTTTTAGAAACGAATCACGATATTTTAGAGTACGTCCGAAAGTGGGCTTTAGGGTATACTGATGAGCATTCATAGCGAGACGGGTGCTACGGTTAAAGGTTTGAAGGGGCGGAATGCCACTGGCAATTTTAATGGAGCACTGGTGGTGGAAATAGCGATAAAACAAAGTAAAACAGCAGACATTTCGTCGGTGTTCGAGGGTGCCTGAGTGATATTGCTATCAGCTATGAGTTTTATCGCACGGTTTTGAATCCTATATAGCAGGTGCAGAGATGTTTTGGGCGCACGCGACCAAATGTGGGCATTGTACTCTAATTTCGGGCGGATAAATGCCTTATATATTGAGGCCAGATCAAAGGGGGTAAAGTATTTCTTACATCGCTTCAGGAAACCTAGACATTTCGCAGCATTTTTGACGACAACGAATATGTGGTCATTCCAACGTAAGTTGTCATTGACACATATACCGAGAATGGAAAGTTTATCGATTTCGACGTTGCAAGTGCCATCCATGGATAAAGGCTGGCTCTTTTAGTTTCGGTTTAACGACAAGAGACCTCATTGTGTTTTGGAATCATTAAATCCATGATAGTTCCTCAATTGGTTATGCTGCTAATATCGGAATTTAATGATTTAAAATACGCTGCCGTTCCCGTTTTACCGCCGAAGAGCAGGGACGTTCGGGAACGAATATGAAAAGCAGAGAGTACCGTCGTCGGCAAAGGAGTATATTGGATTAGAGGTAGCAGACAAGAGATCGTTGAAGAAAATTAAAAAGAGTGTCGGAGACAGAACCGAGCCCTGGGGCACATCAGCATTTATTTTGCGAATAGCAGACTTGAAACCATTCAAGACAACTTGAATTGAACGTTCCGAAAAGTAATTTCTAATCCACTGAATAAGAGAGTCATCGGTCCCAAAAGCACGCATTTTCGACAAAAGAGCCTGATGCCAAACTCTGTAAATGCCTTAGAAATATCAAGTGCAACTATCTTGGTTTCGTCAGAATGATGTACGCTTTGGTTCCACTTTTCGGTGAGACATGCCATCAGATCACCAGTGGACCTGTTGCTACGAAAACCGTACTGCCGATCATTGAGAAGTTTCCGTGTTTCGAGATATTTCATGAGCTGACGGTTTATCAGCGTTTCCATGACCTTGGAGAGAAGGGACGTAAGTGCAATTGGTCTGTAGGAGGAGAGAGAAGAAGATTCGCCTTTTTAGGGACGGGCTGGACAAATGCTGTTTTCCATCTTCTCGGAAAGAGTCCTAAGGAGTAGGATTGATCAAAAAGCTTACGCAGTGGTTTTGCCAGCGAGGAAGAACACTTCTTCAGAAGGAGGGGAGATATACCATCTGGACCAGCGGATTTGTGAATGTTAAGATCTTTAAGAACTCTTGCTACTAAACGAGTGCGAAAGTGGATTTGTCCCATTGTAGGCGGGGACAAAGCACAATCTGGGAGTGTTGAGCTGGCCGCAAAGTGTGCAGCAAGCAGATTGGCCTTGTCCAAAGAGCTGACAGCTGGAATGTCATTGTAAATGAGCGTTGGGATGGAGGATGAGGCAGAATTTCTAATTTTTGACGAACGACCAAAAATGTTTACTACCTTTGGGACATTGTAGTATTTTTTGCCTCAGTTTTTGGTCGTATTGGAATTTCACACGCTTGAAAAAGACGCTGCAGTCATTTCTGGCTCGTTTGAACTTTTTTCGATTTTCCTCAGTTGGGCTGGTCTTGAAGGACCGACGAAAAAACATTTCTCTAACCCTGACAGCCTCTTTACAGCTCGAGTCGTACCATGCCTTTTGTTTTGGTTTGATAGTCTTCATCCGATGAGGGATAAAGTTTCTCATTCCAAAGAGAATGGTGTCTGTGATCAGATCAGGAGCGGTATCCACGTCGTTATCGAGGAAACATAACGACCAGTTAAAATTCCTAAGGAAACTGTTAAGACCGCTCCAGTTGGCTTTCTCGTAATCCCATACGGTTCTTTTTAGAATCTTTTCTCTAACTGTGTGGTCAGTGTACGAGAAATTAGGTGATATGGTCGGACGAGCCTAGAGGGGAGGGCACATCAATGGTGTACTTATTAGGGTGAGAAGTTAAAAACAAATCCAGGTTCCGCAGTTAGAAGCAGTAACTCCGGCCAATTGCTATTTTCTTGGGCTCAAGATTCAATCGAGTAACGGAGTTTTGTCACGAAACACCAAACTAGCTCTATACAAGACTCTTATCATCCCGGTCCTGCTCTATGATGCAAAGGCTTGGACCTTGTCAGAAGCGGATAAAAAAAGCATTTGGTCGTTGCGAGAGAAAAATACTGCGTTTGGTTTTCGGTCCGCTGTGCATTAGCGGAGATTGGAGGAGGAGATTATACCACGAACTGTACGGGCTGTACAGCGACATCGATCTAGTCAGGGATCTTCGGATCCAACGTCTGAGATGACTGGACCATGAGCAAATGGATATCACAGCTTCGGCCCAAAGAGTAGATGAGTCTAAACTCTAGAGACCGCGGAGCAGCAGAGAAGGATCGCATCTGAGGTGGTGCATGTAAGTAGAAGAGGACTTCAACCATTTGCAGTGCAGCAAATTCGTTGGGTTTCATGTTGACATGTCTTACGGGGACATACAAATACAAGACTTTCTTCATCTGGCCTTGACTTCACCGATTTTGGCTATCATGAACTCTTGGTGAGAAAGAAGGCCAGGGAACTTAGCAGCCAAACGTGTGGATCTATTTGATCAAAGATTCTGATGCCAAAAAAGAAAGCATCGTATGACTAGACCAGCTTCTTAATGAATTTGGTTGTTCAACTTCTGGGCCCCCGCCCAATTATCAAGGCTTCGCCTATCAATGACGGTGTCTAATAAAAAGCGAGGACGGAGCATATTACTGGTCTTATCGTAAATAACTTCAGATGACGCTACCGAAAGTTGCTACGTTTGGATCACTTTTAAGTGATCATAGGTCATAGGTCTTGTTGGCGGCAGGACCACCGGTAGTTCTACCAGTACTTAAATCACGGTACCATGGGAGTCAGGAGCCCCCCGGATTTCAGTCTGGGCCTGACTTGTTGAGATAGGCTCCCATGTGGGAATGTCATGGTGGCTGTGGTTTAAACCCAAAGTTGCGGGAAGGCCTTTCCTGTTGGTTTGATCCAATGTAGAGTTGCAATAAGTACTGGGTGCCGTGACTCTAAGAACAGTAAGAGGTTTTAAATCGGCCTCGACCCATACCAAAGTTGTAACTTGTGCCTCCAACACAAGCTCTGCTTTGGTATCTCAGGAAGGCGGCAGAGCGTAAACCGTAAACATAAGTCTACACGACAGGTGGTTTGCGTTAAAAATCCAGAGACTATGTTCAACTTTTTTAGGGCATCGGCATCCATGCTTCGTCACAATGTTGCTGATCACCGAGCACACATACCTCAATTTTTGGGCGGGAAATGTGCCGAAAAAACCCTTATCCTTTTGAGGTTCGTAGTTGTTCTCCAAATAAAATTGGAGTTTCATGGTTTTCAAGAATTTACATTTCTTCTGCTCCATTTACTGTCTCATAGAGCATATCACGAGGCACCTTAGATGCCATTGTGTCAAAGTCCTTTCAGTTTGCTACAACACTTAGCCTGGACAGCTACAAGGCGAAAGCTGTCGGAAGAGTGAAGGGCTGATTTGTCTGAGGTGGGGAATCATCGGGTTTAAGTAGCTTTAACCAGGAACATTAGCCAAACGTCATAACAACTGAATTAGCTCTTATCTGTAGTAAGACGGACGTTAAGCCGTTTGCTGTTTTAGTAAGCACCTCATCACATACCCGATTGTGAAGTACTGAAAACTTTATAGCTTCTCAATCGCATACAAAGTAAGTGCCCTATAATTTGTTTTCATTCAAAGTCATCGTGCTCGTAATAACGCTTTCATTCTTTTGAAAGCTGCTAATTTACGTTGCCCGCAAAATGGACTACAATAAATGCACGATCAGCATCAATCACAGGCACGTCTCGTCGTTGTTTTGCTTTAAAATTTTCGCAAAAATTCATTCTAACATGATTTGCTGTAATCAGTTAGGTGTAATGGCTTTTCTGACTACGATTTCAAAATCGGTAATGACTTAACCTTGGATAGAGCGTTTTTATAAGAATGTATTAGACATTTTTTAATGATGAACGCTTAGCTTGCCGGTTTTTTAATGTCTCAATAAGGTATCACGCTGGTAAATCAGTTAAGTTATTGCATTATGCAATATGACAAGCATAGTAGTAAATTGATTGTACTGAAAGCATGTAACGAAACGGTTATTACAAAGTAAAAGTTGTTACTTTCGGTAACAAGGGTGCTACTCGTATCTTGGCAATACAACTCACGGTGCGGATGTCAGAGACATCCAATTTAAAAGGCCGTTTAACTCTCAGTACAATACAAAGTATTTGGACTGAGGAAACTGTAGTTTTCATATCTACAACAGGTAAAGCATTCCAGCGCTGGTTCTCTTCGCAAAAAAATTCAAGACATTGTGCATCATCCTACTCAGTTTAAATGGCACCTTCCTGAGTTTCTCGAGGAGTGTCAGGTACCTAAGTCTCATCCTGGATAGCAGACTCAGGTGGAAAGAAAATATTACCAAGCCTAACAAGAAAGCTCTAGTTGCCTTTTGATCGTGCAAGTGAACCTATAGCTAGGCTCAAGATAGAGTTGTTATGGTTTTAATACCATGGCCTTTGTAAGGTTTTCGCATGACCGACGAGATGTCCCCCCAATTGAGTGCAGCAGCCCCAAAAACCCAGAGTAGCGTAGTTGGTAGGAGCACTAGCTAAAAACCGGCGAGAAGTTCTGAGTTCGAGCCCAAGGACGAAACGACGGTAACAGAGTCTTAAACCAAAAGACATGTACTGGGTCTACGACATGGCTGTGAAACCTATTCTCACTTATTCCATAGCCATCTGATGGCCTTCACTCACATCAAATTGTTAGAATAAATGCATCGAGCTGCCTGCTAAACCGTCATTAACGCATTAAGAATCTCTCCTAAGACGGCTCTCCAAACTTAGTTCTCTTTGCTACCTATTCACCTGTTCGATTCAATTGTCTGAAAGTGATTTCAAGTTCGACTTCAATCATTTAATTCCAGAAAGGAACGAATGAAGACAACGTAAAGTCTCCCGAACAAAGGCCGTTTCTATCTTCACGGATGGGTCTAAGACGGCCGAAGACAGTGGCGTATCGGTCTTTTCCAAGGGCCTTTGCATACTTTCTAGCCGAAATCTCAGTTATTGATCAGACCGCGCCTTGGCTTAGCTTGATATACAATATTACGAGTATATTTAAATAGTCAGGCAACGATCAGATACCTAATTTCGGACACTATAAATATGAGAGCAGCGCATCTGTCATCGAGATGGCTAGGCACACAAGATCACCCTCTGTTGGGTTCTGGGGCACTTGGACGTCCCAGGGAACTGCCAGATTCCGATCCCTTGGAACAAATAGTAGACAGCATGCCAACGTCAAGCCACCAATAAGCTAAGCTAAACATATGACACACACTTTCAAGCGATCTCTAAGGTCAGTCATTGGACTCATCGAGACAACAATGAGACATCTAGACTACTATGGCTCATACTCAATCAAACTCAGAAGAAAAAACATCTTAAAACTCGTAAGCATAATCATGGGACACTTAGTCATTAGAAGACACATTCAGCGTTTGAGTATTCTTTACAAAGGTGCTGCAAAGATGAAGATGAAGAGGAACCTAGGACGCGCTTCCTTTGCAGCTGCAAATATCAGAATACAACCCCGAGGCTGTTACAGTTTCCAAGATCTAAATGACCTCTACTCTAAGAAGTTCACTGATTTTGACCAATTTATCAGGAAATCCATGATTAGCTAGAGCATCGCCTTTTCACCTTCTCCCAGTAGTATCAATATTAACTTTCAATTGGTTTAGGTGCACCTCAATGAGGACTGCACCAACCCAGCGCAAATTACCACGACTCATGTGAGTGGCTATTGAGGTTTTCACTGAAACCTCTTGAAATGAATTGAAGAACGTTTTACAGGTCTAGCTGGTAGCCGGAGATGCACAATAGTTAACTGACAAAGGGCTTTTTCTCAGCTGCAGTCAGCTGCGTTGTGCGTTTATGGGGTGTCACATATCGACCGCGGCTGGGATTCGAATTCTGGAAGCTCCAACTAGCATAGAAAGAAAACCCAACACCGATTAGAGCGCTGAACCAAAAGTTGCCAGATCTTTCAACTGCGATGACTCCTGCTCTTCCCACGATGCGTTCGGTAGATTTTCCAGACCAAGCTACTGTGGAAAGAATACCAAAAAGGCTCAGCCAGTTACGGCTAAACTATTTCAGAATAGACAGGATATTAATTAAAGTGCTGTTTTACATAGATAGCTTGTCAAGGGAAACTGAAAAGTCAAGCGGTTGTAGAAGGGGCATACTGTGAGTTGAAGAGAAGGGAGTAGCAAGTGCTATGCAGATGAGAGTGCTAAAAGCCCCACTCTCCCAGCTTATCTTCGGGGAGCATATAGGAGGCGGCTGATAAAGCCATCAAGATAGCAGTCGCACTATTTAGGCTGATGCCCAACGTTGGCGGCCCGCGTGAGGCCAAAAGAAGGTCACTATCGTCGGTCGCTAATTCTATATTTGCTGTACGGCGCCAAGGAATGGGCTGCCGAGACGTCATCTCCGAAAACGACTTACCTCGGTAAAATATGTTGGCGGCCCCTCGGATCACATGCGCTTACCGTACGGTCTCCGCGGCAGCCGTTATGGTGGCTGCGGAAATAAATTTCTATCCTCGGTAACCGAACAATATAGCGGCAAAAGGGATAGAACTTTGTCGTGCTGGCAGCAGGATTTGGATAACGAGGTTGTGGGTATCCATACATACATTCATACATACATACATACGTACACCGCATGGGAGTGAAAGCATCATCCAAATGCGACAATTGATCTGCGGTGGACGATACCACCGAGCATACGTTATTCGTTTGCGGAAAGTTGCATTATCAACAACAGGCTGCTGCCGGTAAACATGCCCGAAGATATCGAAGTTGAATTACGAGGACGCATGGGCGACCGTTGGCGACTGGGCGCAGGCGCTCTAAATGGGAGAAGCAGGATGTTGGCGGACCTTCGTCTGATCACGCTTAGATACATGTCAATAAGGAGCCAAGCAACTCCTCCGGATTGCCAGCAGAGTGAACTATCAGATCGAACATAGGAGGTTTGAATAGAAGCATACCGATAAGAGACTATGGTATCCTTTGGGGCGCTTGCGATGGGTGTCCTTTAGACTGAGAGACGAACTTGCTTGGTACTGTCACGGGATTGTAAGAACCCGAACGGTGGCTACAATTGTAATAATGCTAACGCTAACGATATCAAAATAAGGGGGGTCTTAATGAGCGCCAACCATTGCAATAGCTAAGTAAGCATTTACCTTGTTCGTAAGGAGAATTTCCCCCCTCTCCCCCGCCCCACCAAAAGAAAAAAAATTCCCCAGCGATGATTGTGAAGGGAACTTAATCGGGAGAAGTTAGGCTCGCTGAAACCGATCGAACTAACAAAATTGAAACTGCATCCGTTCCCTCTGCAGATAGATTTTTCCTGCCACAATGCTCAAAAGAAGCCGATTGGACTGAATTTGAATGTCTCGGAAAATCCATCTCCAAGAAAACACAGATTTACCTATAAGGGATCTGACGCCTCAAAGTGAGATGGGGCTAATAATGACGACAGTCTGAATGCTGAGTCAGAGAATGTTTACATTCAAGAGGAAGTCTGCGATATGGAAAATGAAACTCTTAGCTTGAAGTGCTCCACCAAGTAACTTCCTAAATGTCTGAGTCATACTATAGTCTGAACCGAGTACACGGTCTCGGTCTTGCTGAAAAGGAGAAATCCGAAATTCAGTTGAACATCCGTAAAGTCTGTCAGAGCTACAGCCGGATTCAGAACGAAATAGAATTTAAAAGGACCCATGCAGAATCCGGCGATGTTTTCACCAAATTGCTTAAATTGATGTCTCCAACCAGGAAAATCTCCTCCACTACATAAAGGAACCCGAAAACATTGAAACAAATCACCTAAAACTAATTTGGAGGGAGACCGGAACCTTTACAGATTGAAGCAAAGACAAAAAAATAGGAGGGTAATTCGGCAGGGTGATCAAAGTCCCCAAAGGGGCAAACCAGCCAGGCTAGAATCAATTATAAGATCTAACGCCAAGTACTCTGAGTTGAAAGCAGATACTCTCTGTCTCATGCATGAGACTTACTTGGTAACCTGATCAGAACCAACTCACAACGAGCTTCTATCACTGAAGTTGCAAGTGACGCGTAGCTGGTATCTGTCATCAGTTGTGGTGAAGGATGAGGCCATCAAATATGCTCTTGCTTCCTTTGTTGGCCTCAAGTCGTTTGCAACCGATGGTATACATTCACCTATGCTACAAAAAGTTATAGACCAGCTGCTGGCAACTCTTAAGAAAATCTTTATACGCACATATCAAATTCCTGACGACCTGCAAGTGTAGCCTTTATTTCGGAAAGCACGGAGAAAATGGTTGTGCTTCCTATGCATCCTATCTTATGCCAAATGCATCCTACGTTCAAAGCGGAAGATCTTGCTCGACAATCCTTCAAAGTCTGACAGGCAGAATTGAAGGCGCACCCGACAAGTAGGAGCACGCGCTGGTCATTTCATCGACAGTGAGAACGGAGCGACAACGCAACTTTTGACGGCATGTATACGCCCAGATAATACGGCGTAGATGAATCACTAGTTTTGTGGATAAAAACAACGCTAGTAAATAGGACTCTGATTGCCGATGCTGCTGTGGCGTTCTGTCTCCACTGCTATTGCGCGTGTTGGCTGGCTCACTGCTCAACGCGCCCAATAGTTCTGACGTCTATGCACAAGAATACGAGGATGGTCTAGCTGTACTGTCTGTTGGATCGTGTTTAGCGACTGTCTGCTCTGGGTTAGTTTAAGTTAAAACAGGGGTGTGATGTATGGTATATATTGTACCATGACACAAACACTAGGCACCAACACGGACTCATCGCGATCCCTGTGGAACCAGTTGAATTTATCATCAAATGGCAAAAACCTAAACAATCGCCCTGGTGAAAGACCCAATTTCTTTGCAAAAGCCAAGAAGGACTTTGAAGATCGTCGCGTCTATTTCCACTAGGATTTCGAAGAATTTTCATCGACTACGAGATATTGCCCCGCGTTCACACAGTATGTGTGTTATATCCTCAACAGCTTGCAGATCACCGCAGATTCTGCAAATATCAGTATCTCACAATTTAAATCTCTTTGCGTGTTTCCGCAGTAGACAGTGTCCTGTCAGGATTCCTATTACTGCCCTAAGCTTATCCCTGTTTAATTTTATTAACTTCCTTGATCTTTTGCGGTCAAAAAGCGGCCAAAGAGCCTTGGATACCATGCGTCCTTTAAGACCTGACAACGACCACTTAGGTTGGTAGTCTTTATGATTTTTTCCTCAATAGTGCCCCTTACTATGGAAAGGGGTCTTTTGGTGTTGGCAACCTCACTATTATCGAGTAGCCCTCCTCTTCTTGCAAGCTCATCCGTTTGTTCATTTGTACGGCAGTGTTCCAGCACAGTCTCACCTGTCTCTGCTCTAAAACGCAGGCAGCCCTAGACGTGATCGACGATTGATGCACCAGAAATTGGCTTCAGTTAATCCTCACAGAATTAAATTTGTCCTCTTTTTGAGAAGAAACAAGCTGACTGGCTCCACTCATCTACTACCTAAGTGCATTAGCATCAGTTTCCCAAACGAAACTAAGAACTTATGTGACATCCTGGAAAGCAAACTATGCACTTCGGACTAAGCGTCGAAAACCCCCAACGTTCTGTTGGACTTTTCTCAATAATGGACGCTTTTGTCAAGGAATTGAACTTGTCACCGAGGAGGGTCCTATGAATCTACACGAGATGTAACTGTTGCTTTTACCAGACTTCAAATGGCGGTCTGTTGCGTTTGTATGGGGGCTTTCCCCAACATGCTTGGATCTGCTCTAGACGCACTGATGAATATATCTCACTTTAATAAACATATCATGGGCTGCACTCTCAAAGCTATCTTTCGTTTAAAAAGAAATGCTCTTTGGTACAAGACGTACTGGAGTTTTGATGATCTCCCTCACTTTGGAAACCCCAGAACTTTAAAAGAACAAAATCAACTTATTTGTTCCCAGAAATAGTTTCAACCAGAAACTAACCGAAGAAAGGAATATCAGGCCTTCACGAATGGCCCCAAAACCAATCTAAGATACAGCACCAGTGCTCTTTTGAAGGCCGACAAATTCACATTTCATTTTATTGCTTGCGTTTGCCTTCCAAGCGTGAATACTACCTTGATCAAAAAGTTCCCGCACCACACCACCGTTTCTTTTGTTAAGTTGGTAAATCTGTTGTTGACATTCTCTCTAAATCTTAGCGTCATAGCTTGACATTTGCAAAAGTTACGTAGCCAAGAGTACATCTATCTCTGTGTGTGTTGGCGATTTTTTACTAGATGGAGTGAAAAGTGACATCCTTGACCGCCAGAATTCGCTGCTATTGCCAAAAAGGTTATGGTGCCTTGAAGTCCGTTCATATTTAGGCAGACATGCCAAATTTCAGTGCGATACTGTCTTTGGTTTTGCTTTGACAGCTGATTGTTGTTGACGTGTTTGGCATCATGTTGAACTTGTACTCGTATTAAATTTTGCGTAAAAAACCGATTTAATGGTGCGCGAACGTTGGAAATGTTGGAAAAGTGTTTCGACAACGATTCTCTAAAGAAAACGGTCGTTTACCAGTGGCACGAGCGGTTCAAAAGTGCTCGTGAGTCAATCGAAGAAGATGAACGCAGTGGCAGACCATCGACATCGAAAACCGACGAAAATACTGATGAAGTACGAGTAAAAGAAATGTTGGTCAGTAGCCGCAAAGTAACCATCAGAGAGATAGCGGAGGACTTGAACATTGCCTATGGATCCGTACAAGACATTTTGGTTAATGATTTGGTTTTCCGTCGTGTAGCAGCAAAGTTGGTGCCAAAAGATCTCAATTTCATGCAAAAAAGAGACCGTGTTGACGTCGCAAAAGAGATGATTTGCGAGGCTGAATTCGATCCCACATTCATCAAAAGGATCATTACTGGAGACGAGACGTGGGTTTGTGAGTACGACACGCAACCCAGACATCAGGCAAGTGAAAGGCGCTCACCAAATGCGCGGAGACCCAAAAAACCACGTCGTTTTCAGTCAAAAAAGAAGGCAATGCTTATGGTTTTCATGGATTACAACGGTGTAGTGCATCATGAATTTTTGCCAGAAGGCCAGACTCTAAACAAAGAGTATTATTTGGGCGTTATGAGATGTTTGCGTAAAACAATTCGCCGAAAAAGACCAGAATTGTGGGCAGAAAACTCGTGAATTTTAAACCATGATAACGCACCGTCGTACAGTGCCATCATTATTCGTAATTTTTTGACGAAAAATGCAACAAATACCATCCAACAGCCACCGAATTCACCTGATTTGGCTCCCTGTGACTTCTTTCTGTTCAATCGAGTTAAAAAACTACAACGGGGAACGCGTTTTAGCAGCCGAGAGGAAGTAATGGAAAAATCGCAAGAAGCACTAATGGACATATCGAAAACCGAAAATAAAAATTGTTTCGAGGATTGGATCAAGCGCTGGCATAAGTGTGTTGCAGCCGATGGGGATTACTCTGAAGGAGACAATATAGATCATGTAGATGAATAAACCTGTATTTTCAATCTTCTGAATACATTCCGGGATCAAGGTAGTATACGCAGTCTTGACTCTTCAGCTCTTCAGGATACCAGCAGAACCCGCATATGTCGTTCCATACAAGAAACGAATGGCAGGTCTTCACAAATGGCCCGAGAGCCAATCTCTAGGATGCAGCAGCAGTGCCCTTTTGGAGGCCGACAACTTCACATTTTATTCCACGTTAGGAAAGCTTGCGACTGTCTTCCAAGCGTGAATATACGCAGCTTTGACTCCCCATGATACCGGCAGAATCGGCATACGTCTCTAACTTTGCTCTGTCCCTAGGTAGGAAAGAGTGCAGGCTGCTTAAAGGGTAATGCACTTTTGCTAAACACTTTGGTCTGCTAGGCATTAAGGAAACAATATCCTACGAAATACACTGTGAAAACGATAATGGTACAGTAGAGCAATATCTCTGCGAGTGTCTGGCCTAGAGGCTATAGATACGTAACGCTGATTTGATGCGTGCTGGCTCTATAAGCACTTTGTCACTAAGTGTGATAATTACATCGAATGACTGAAAAGTTCCAATAGGGTGGAACATACAATGCGTACAGTGTATTAGTTCTTCGTCCGAATCCTCTGATTCGGCAGAAAAAATGGTCCACTTTTACTTAAGTGGGTTGTCTAGAGACACTGACCTTGAGTAGTTAATAACCTGTATTCCATGGATGTTGTAATAATAAAATGAGATGAAAATGAATAGAATACTCAAATCTTATCTTGAAAATAGACTGTTTTGGGTTAGATACGAGATTGAATACTCTGGTTTCAAGGAAATTCAAGCTGGCGTTCCACAAGGAAGCGTTCTGGAGCCATACCTATTCTTACTGTACACTAGACACATACCTCTAGATGAAGAGACTGTGGTAGCCACGTTCGCGGATGATACGGCGATCCTCGCCACAGGGCAAACAGTTGAATCCTCAACTGCAAAACTTCAACAAGCTCAGGACAAAATATTTAAGTGGACGAAGAGCTGGCGAATCGTGCTAAACGAGACTAAGTCAACACACGTCAATTTCACGTACAGAAAGATAACCAACTTACCTTTATTCATCAACTCGGTGAAGTGGAAATCACACGTAAAACAGAAACGTGAAGAGTTCGAAATCAGGCTAAGAGAAATGAATTGGCTTATCGGAAGATACTCTAAACTAAGCACAGTGCTAAAGCCTTCGTGGACTTATGTTATACAACTATGGGGTTTTACTAAACCAAACAATATGTCTGTTCTACAGACATTCCAGAACAAAGCGCTTAGAGCAATCGTAAATGCTCCATGGTATATAAGGAATAGCGATATTCACCGCGATCTGGAAATTGCAACCGTGAAAGACGAAGTAACAAGCTTGCAACCAGGAAATAATCCGGAGATTGGACGAGACTAATCTTGTGCGGCGACTTCAAAGAGCAAGACCGTTGGACTTAGCGCCTTAAGCAGAAACCGAATGAAATAACGGTAATAGTAGGTGCCTTCGCTGAAAAGCTACCTATCAAACGCGATAAACTACAGAAGCTTGAGCTACTTGTTAAGGAAACCTAGTCGTAGTCTTATAGAAAATGGGAGGTTTTTTAGTGAGTAAGAATCTCACACTACCATGAGGGCGTCCTTATGGTGGGCGCTGCTATGCCACTGTGGTAGGCAGTAGGTGCTCGTGCTTATGGTGCCTGCTGTGGTGGTGTGGTGGTGTGGTGGTGCTCTTATGACCGCGTGCTTATGGTACCTATTTAACCGAAACAATCAATTTTCGAAGTTTCTAGATACTGCGAAAGTTTTAACATTCCAGAAGTGTCCTTCAATGTCAAGGAAGGTACCCAATGTAAACTCTTTATCACAAAAACTTGCTTTAATCTGGCTGACCGACGGCTGTTTCCTTTTGTATTTGAACACTAAATAAGTACACAAGTACATACGAGGGCTATTCCAAAATCAACCTACGATGTGTTACAATTCATTACATACGTGCACTTCGGTGACGTGTTTCTGCATGCCGGAACCAGTACATTATTCTCTAATAATATGACAAGTTTCGACCGTTTTCGTTCAGTATTTTCCCAATAGTTGTCGTTTTAACAAGGAGAATACAATTTTATCTCCCCCCGCCTGTGAGGTACGAAGTGTAATTCGTTTTTTTGCAAACCCAAGTGATTTGGTGTCGACTATTTAAAAACGGACGCACAGATGTGCATAATGAAGGAGGCCAAGGGCGCAAATCGGTCATGGCTCACCAAGTTGACCAATTTGTTCGACAAAACAGGCGTTTTACGATTTCAGATCTTGCGACAAGATTTTCCGAAATTTCTCGAACTACTCTATACAGAATCGTGTCTGAAGACTTGGGTTACCACAAGTTCTGTGCCCGTTTGGTCCCAAAACAGCTCACAGATGTCCACAAGACCCTGTCAATTCAGGAAAATCATTTCTCGAACGTTTAAAAATGGAACGTGAAGAATTTTTACAGCAAATTGTGACTGGAAATGAGACTTGGATCCAGTACGCACTCATTCCCCAAACAAGTCAAAAAAATTCAAACAAACTTTTTCCTATCGAAAAATGATGGCCATACGAGTAGTTTTCTTGGGACAGTAAAGGCATATTGTTGACCGAGTTTATAGAACCTGGAAACACAATAAATGCAGCGGTTTAATGTGAAACTCTACATAACTTGAGAAGAGCAATCCAGAACAAAACGCGAGGAATGCTTACCAAAGGTGTGGTGCTTCTGCATGACAACTCACAACAACACACTGTTGCACGCACAAAAACTTTAGTGGAGGAGTTCAATTGGGATATTTTTGATCACCCTCCCTATAGTCCTGATTTGGCACCAAGTGAAATCATCCATTGCATCTCGACATTTTGGAAGTAATGAGGAACTTATGAACGATGTGAACGCACCGGTGCCATTTTTTAAGGAGGGTATACAAAAGCTCGTCCCACGTTACCAAGAATGTATAGATTTAAACGGAGACTACTCGTATGTTGAAAAATAATTTAAATGTTAAAAAAACTATTTTATGCAAAAAATTAATGTTTTTGGTTTTGTTAAAAAATATTTTTCACTTCGGAGGTTGATTTTGGAATACTGGTGGGGTGAAAAGTAACCTCCTTGACCGCCAGAATGCGCTGCTACCGCAAAAAAGGTTATGGTGCCTTGAAGTCCGTTCATATTTAGGCAGACATGCCAAATTTCAGTGCGATACTGTCTTTAGTTTTGTTTTGACAGCTGATTGTTGTTGACGTGTTTGACATCATGTTGAGTATGGACAAAAACGATTTTCGTTCTCTCATAAAACATTATTTTTTGAGAGGCAAAACGGCGAAGGAAACAAAAGGAAAGTTGGACAAATATTATGGGGCTAATGCTCCGCCAGATTACACAGTCAAATATTGGTTTCGAGAGTTTCGTGGTGGCCGCAACTTCACTACCGATCAAGTCCGCAGCGGCAGGCCCTCCGGTGCGGTTACAGAGGACAATGTCAAAAAAATACATGCAATGGTGTTGGCTGACCGGAAAGTGAAGATGCGCCAGCTAGCAGATACCACAAAGATTAGTACTGAGCTCACACGCCATATTTTGGGCAATATTCTGCATGTGAAAAAAGTTATCCTGCCACTGGGTGCCGCGAATGCTCACTTTTGACCAAAAACACGAACGCGAGAGCACTTCGAAAGAGTGTTTGGACTTGCTGATGCGGAATCGGGCAGACTTTTGCCGTCGATTGGTAATTTGGTTCCACTATTACACACTAGAGAATAGAATGAATGTCCGGCAATGGACTGAAGCCGGCACGAGTGCTCCGAAGCGGCCGAGGGAGGCTCGATGGGTCGGAAAGGATATGGCGTCGGTTTTCTGGGAATGCCATGGCATACTCTTCATGGACTACCTCGAAAAAGTTCAGTGTCTTAAAATAGCCCGGACAACAGACAACGAACGGTTACTGACAATAGCAGGTATTGATCCAAATGAGGCCGCTGATGATGATGACTTCTTTGTGATCGAGGATCCACAGGAGAAGGTTGAGGCCATAGGGGCGACTTTCCAGGAAATATACAAAGCCACTGATACCATTGGTCCTAATTATGACCTGGACAATCGCGTCTTGGTGCACGGCCTCTACATTCGAAATGAAGTAGAGAACTGGCGATCCGAGGGCTCTGGTTTCACCCGGTTCAGTGACGAAAATATGGTAAATAATGTCATTACCAGAGAGGGTGACCTACCTCCGTTCATTTCGAAGGAAGAGCTCCATGAGATCCTCGACACAATCAGGGCTAAGAAATCAGTGGGGACCGATGGTATTCCGAACATCGTGCTGCGACATCTTCCTCTAGAAGCGGTGGACATTTACACCACCCTGTTTAATAATGCAATGAATAATGCACATTATCCAGCGCATTGGAAAACGGCGGTGGTTCAACCTATCCCCAAGAAGGGAAAGGATATATCCAATCCGGCGAATCTCCGGTCGATAAGTCTCCTTCCGAATATCAGTAAGGTGTTTGAAAAAGTAATCAATAGAGCTCTGTCTAGGTGGGTTGAGGACAAACACATAGTTCCGGATAATCAATTCGGTTTTAAGGCGGGACATGATATCTCACATGCTGCGTCTAAACTGGTGTCCGATATCCAATGGAATAAAGGCAAAAACCAATGTACTGGTGCCTGCCTTGTTGACTTGGAGAAGGCCTTCGACACTGTATGGTTAGAGGGTCTTTTCTATAAGCTGACTAGGCTGGGGATCAGTAAACCACTCTTGTACATTCTTTATAATATGCTAACCAACAGACAGTTCATCGTGAAAAATGGCGATGTGACTTCTGTTGGAATATTTCAAATTAAAAATTGTCTTCAGCAAGGCGCGGTCAATTCGCCGATCCTATTCAACATTTATACAAGCGACTTGATAGGTTCACTTCCCCATACTATTGCGTACGCAGACGATTTGATAGCGTACAGAACAGGTCCAAGAATCGAGGTCATTAATACTCTCTTGCAGCGTGACTTCGATAAGATAAGACGATTTTGTGATGACTGGAAGTTGAAAATCAACTTTCAGAAGTCGGAAACCATTCTCTTTAGGACGCCGTTGTCTGGAGCCTCTAGGGATACCAGAAAAAATTGGCGAATGTTCTCGATCATTGGACAACACGGACAGCCTCTTGCCTGTCGAAATGTAGTCAGATACCTTGGGATCTGGCTAGATCGGTTTCTGTATTTTGATAAAAATGTAGATGCTGCTCTGTCCAGAGCAAAAGGCGCTTTTGCCCTTACAAAGAGACTGTTTTATAGCAGCCAACTCGATGCGAGGGTAAAGGTAATCTGCTACATGGCCCTTATCAGGCCCATGCTGGTATTTGGTTGTCCCGTGTGGTTCAATGTGCGAGCAAGCTTAATGGAAAAGATTCGGGTGTTTGAGAGGGCTTGCCTTAGGGCTTGCCTTCGCTTGTACAGAACACCAGAGTCGGAGTACAAAAAATTTTATCGTAATGAGGTCCTTTACAACAGGGCGAACCTAATACGAGTGGACAACTTCGTAATTAAGCTGACTCGAAGGCACATTGCAAGAGCAATGACCTCGACGAATAACCTGATATCTGGGGCTTATTACCCCAATTACCTTTACCACGAGAGTGTGCGCTATGATGGCTTCGTTCCACCGGAAGCATTCCTCTACCTAGATTAGATAGGGTTGATCCAGGATAGATCGGCGGTCCCGTTAATCTTCCATGTCGCTCGGAAAGCTGGGGACAGGCGACTCAACTACAACAGAGACGTCGCACACGGCAGTGTGGATCGTCTCAGGTTCAGTAGGGCGGTGGGGAATCGCGATAAGAGGGATGTCGTTCAGCAGCACCAGCATTTCTGGTGGTTGAATGATGGAGAAGATGTTTCGTCGTCGTTTCCGTCAATTACGGACCAGCCTCACTAATGAGGCAGAGCTGACCAGTCTATTTGCTCTGTAAATAGCGATGGCCAGCTTGCATAGGTTTAGGTTAGCACTTAAGAAATATATATATATATATATTGTATATATAAAGGTATATACTAGTATATGTATGTAATTGTGTATAATGTCTATGTGTGTGTATGTGTGTATTGTATAGGTAGGTTAGGTAGACTAAGGTTTATTTTAAGTTAGATATTAAGTTTTTATAAAAAATACAAAATTATGTCCATATGCTAAGTTTTTTGTTAAATTCTTTTCTTAGCCTTAAGCACAGAAAATAAGTATATATAAGTATCAAATGTAAACAAAGTCGAAAGACATAGATGTAAGAGTTTAGAGTAGCTTAGAGTGCCTGTGTGGGGCCAGTAAGTTAGTGTAAGATTGTTAAGTAATTTTAAGCTAGCATTTAAGCATTTTTTGTTAGTATGTAAGAATTAATGATTTAGAAAATAAAATGCATTTAAAACTAAACTAACTACCTCGAAAAAGGAAAAACCATCAACAGCGAGTATTACTGTGCATTATTGGAGCGATTGAAGGCCGAAATCGTTGCAAAACGGCCTCACATGAAGCGAAAAAAAATTTTGTTTTTGCAAAACAATGTGCCGGCATACAAGAGCATCGCAACCACGGCTAAAATCAATGACTTACGGCTCCAATTGCTGTCGCATCCACCGTATTCGCTCGATTTGGCACCCTCGGACTATTATCTCTTCTCAAACCTCAAAAGATGGCTCATGAATAAAAGATTCAGCTCGAGCGAGGAAATCATCGACGCCACGGAGGAGTATTTTGCAGATCTTTCGGAAAATTACTTTTCGGACGGGATCAAGAAGTTGGAAAATCGCTGGAATAAGTGTATCAAACTAAAAGGGGACTATATTGAATAAAATAAAAAAAAGGAAGTTACTTTTCACCCCACCTATAGCTCGTATTATGGATTTGAACAAAAAAAAACTATTCTTTCGGCTGTCACATTATCAATTTTAATTAATTGAACAAGCTAAATAGTCACACTCGAGTTCGTGCATTAACACTACACACGACAAAGTCTATAGTCAAATCCGTGCTTTAAAAAAGTGAGAATCACAAAGAAGGCACTTCTTCCTTTTGTGTCTGTTTACACTTAAATTGGCACCATGAACGGATTTGCATTTGAACAGAAATCCTTACTCAGTCGTTCTATTGATGTTGAACTCACTGATGATAACGCAATCAAATGATTGCATAATGTGTATCCAGATACTTTAATCACAATTTTTGTACTCACCTCTTCCGCTTCGGCATGGTACTTCTCCGTCAATCGGACAATTTCGAATTTTCCTATAACATAGGAGGAGATGGATTAAATTCAAAAAAATAAAACAACAATCGAACAAAAAAAGAATTGATTTGATTTTTGATTTTGATTTGCGGCCCGGGTTAACCCCGGACAGATTTATTATTGCTTATTGCAAGCTTATTCTTAGAACTAACAATTTTCACTTAAAACTAAAGATAAAAACTAAAGGGTGGGAGCGGTTAAAAAAAGTTAGGATGTGAGGCATAGGTGGAAATAAGAGTGTTTTTAAGAGAGAGTTTGGTGAGATGGTAGTCGAAGAGAGGCAGAATATCGTTAACTTCACGAAGCATTCTAGACATTGGCTCCAAGTGTCCGTAATTCGTTCGGTGAAGATTGAGCCGGAAAAGTGGCACAGACCTAAGATTGCGTGGGTTGGTATTAAAAGAAATAAGTCGAAGTAAAGAAGGACAATCGATATTCCCAACTAAAATTTGATGAATAAAGAGAATGTCGGCAACTTTTCGACGTATAGAAAGGGGTTGTAAATTTATAAGTTTCAGCCGGTCGGTATAAGGTGGTAAGTTTTGGCTATCATCCCAGGGAAGACCACGTAAAGCGAATCGTAAAAACCTGCGTTGAACAGCTTCTATCCGGAGGATGTGTGTTCTGTAGTAGGGTGACCAAACTTGGCTTGCATATTCAAGAAGAGGCCTAACAAAGGTTATGTAAAGAGATTTGGTAACATAAGGATTGGAAAACTCCTTAGACCAGCGCTTGATGAAGCCAAGGGCAGAGTTGGCTTTCTTTATTATATTATCAATGTGAGAACGGAAATTGAGTTCCTTATCACAGATAACACCTAAATCACGCAACTCATTCACTAAGGGAACAGGCAGATTAAAGATTAGATAGCAGCGAGGTGAAGTAGGGGGCCGCTTACGGGAATATGTTATAGCCTGACACTTATTGACGTTAAGCTCAAGAAAATTCTTCTGACACCAAGTACAAAATCTGTCAAGATCATCCTGCAGTGGTAGGCTGTCTGAGGAAGAGGATATATATCTAAAGATTTTCATATCGTCTGCGTAAATAGATATGTATGAATTTTTAATGATGCAATCAACATCATTAATGGCCAGAATAAATAGTAAGGGGCCAAGGTGGCTGCCTTGAGGGACACCAGAGGAGGCTTTAATTGGGTCAGAAATCATGGACCTAAATAAAACATAGTATTGTCTTTCATTTAAATATGATTGAACCCATGTTATAAAGTTTATTTGGAAACCAAGAGCTTTTAATTTCAGAAGGATTATATCATGTGAAATCCTATCAAAGGCTTTGCTGAAATCGGTGGCAATCACATCAACTTCATTTCCAGATTCCAGTGCACATAAAGTGCTTGATACGAATTCCGTTAAGTTGGTGGTCGTAGATCTACCTTTGAGAAATCCGTGCTGGTTTTGGGAAACAATAGGTTTACAATGGAAAAGCATTATATCATAAATAATGCTTTCGAAAAGCTTAGGTATGCAGGACAGCTTAGCAATTGGTCGATAGTTGGAAATATCATCTTTTCGGCCTTTTTTATGTAGGGGAATAATAAATGACCTTTTCCAGGTCGAGGGAAATAATCCCTGGGTGATAGAAAGCTGAAAGAGAGTTGTAAGAGGTTGGGCTAGGTGCATTTCACATTTCTTTAAAAATATAGGAGGAAGATCATCAGGGCCGGCGGAATACTCATCTTTGAGGTTTATTATTTTATCTTTGACTTGCTCTAAAGTTATAGATACATATTCTAAAGTTGTTTGTGGGCAGCTATTTAAGTAGGAAAAGTAAGAGTGGTCTGGCTCTTGGGAATGGGTGGCGAACGCTTGGCTAAAAAAAGTTGCGAAGAGATTTGCTATAATTTGGGGATCCTCCGAGGACTTATCTAGAAAATTCAGAGATGATGGATAGTTATCCGATTTACTTTTAGTTTTGATGAACTGAAAGAATCGCTTGGGGTCGGAAATGAGTGTGCGGTCCATTCGGTTTAAATAGTTGTCATATAGAGTTTGACAAAGTACAGAGAAATTTATTAGGGCAGACTGGTAGTGAAAGAAATCGATGTCGGAACGCGATATTAAGTAAGTACGCCAGAGCTTATTTCTCTTATTACGAAGAGATCGCAGCTCTTTATTATACCAGGGTGGTGATGATGAGGGATTCTTTTTGGGTAAAAAAGGTACAGATTGGGAGAGACATTTGAAAATTTCGGTATAAAAGGATGCGAGAGCATCGTTAACCGTGAGGTTGGGATTATCGTAAAGAAATTCAAAATTGGCCATACTGAGGAGGTTATTCAGTTTGGCGTAGTTAGCCCTATGAAAATTAAAACTGTAAGAATGCTCATAAGAAACGCGATTAAGACCATTGTCATACGCTAACGTAAGAGAAAGGGGAGGGTGGTAACTATCCAACTTAGAAAGAAGATGTCTGCTTTCTAAAATGATGCAGTTATCTGTATCAGTGGCGAAGACTAGGTCGAGTTGTCTGCCAATGTTATTGGTGACACCACTTAATTGATACAGACCAGAGTCAGTAAGGCAATCGATGAAAAGGTTTTCTTTATCAGAGGTGGGATTTGTTGCCGTAAAGTAGGACTGGTCAGTCTGAGCCCATACAAGCTTAGGTAGATTGAAATCACCTAAAAAAATAACTACGTCGTTGGAATCAGCAGCATTAAAAATGCTGTCGATTGCATCAACAGCTAGCTGGTAACCTTGAATTGGTTGAGAGGGGCGAATATAGCAGCAGCAAATATATAGGTTGCGCTTGCAAATAGGAATTCTAGCGCATACAAATTCAAAGAATGCAGTGGACGATTTTTTAAAGGGTTTAGACTCAAGACGAGAGTGTATAGCTAGAAGTACCCCACGGCCATATAAATTTTCCTCTTTATCTAGACCGTCGTCACGGTGTAAATCAAAGTCTTGGGAAAATAATTCATTATTCTTAATATTAGGGGTGAGATTGGTTTCTGTGAGGGCAAAAATGTCGTAGGGCAGAATCTGCGAATTAAGATATATAGCAGAAATCTTAGTTCGTAATCCTCTTACATTTTGATAATACAGGGACAGATATTTGGGAGGCTTCGGCAAAGAATTGAGTGGTGGGTTAGGAGCGATGGTAGTTTTTGAAACTAGACCGTGTTCGCTGGAGGTGTAGTATGCGTTTGGAACTTACGTGAGATGCAAAAGAAGAGAGATCATTAGCCACATCATCAGGAGTCATATCTAATTGCTCATGAAAACGTATAAAAAGTTGCCGCAGATCATTGTGATTAGTGGGAAGGCCTTCTTGCAGAATGGAAACCATTGCATTGGTTTTCGTTATACCGTCTATACAGACAGAATCTGGCTTATCATGTAGATATGCGAGATATAAACGAACATTATCGTATAGTCTGCGGTCTCGTAGTCGAGAGAGAACATACCGGCCATCTTCCCCTGAATCGATAAGGTTCTTGGTTAACTTTGCCTTTGGAGGAAGTATGGGGTCTAAAAAAGAAGGTGGTGTGGTATTAGAGTGGGACTCTAGCTTAGAAGATGGGGAGGGATTTAAAATATGGGAGCGAATAAAGTTAGGGTATGTCGTTTTAGTTTGAGTGGGATGAGGAGAAGTTGTTGGGTTTTTTAAATGATTGAGAGGAGGATCAAGATTAAAAGATACACGTTTGGGAATTGGGTTAGACGGGGTGGAAGAACGTTTTATGTACACGCGATTAGCAGTATGAAGTGAAGAAGGAGTGAATAAAGGGAATGTCCCAACTTTAAAACTCCAGTTTGGATCAGGAGCTTGTTTGTTAGGCTTTGGATTTTTTTTGTGAGAGTTGGGCTTTGGTAAAGGGTTAGACTGCTGTTTTCTAGGTTTAGTGGGATTTGAATTAAAGGTAGTATCCTTGCGATGTTTGTTGTTTCCTCTATTTAGTTTTACTCTTTCCATGGTTATTCCACCCAGATTGATGACGTCGGAAGCAGGGTTGATGAACATCCATTCATATTTTAATGGGATGCTTACCTTGAGGGTGTTGGTGGAGATCTTACGGCAGTTGATGACATCAATTTTAAATTTAGATTTGAAGAGACTAGTTAGCCTGCCTCGATCGAGATGTGTACCTCTTATTAAAAACGCAACCGATTCGGCTTTGTTGGAATTGTTCAACTTTTTGATTCTATTGTTCCAGTCCGAAAGTGTCCATAAGGTGCCAAGTCGTGAAATTGTGGGTTCAGGAGTTGGTGTATTTGGATGAGTTTCCGGAACGGGTTGTGGTGGAGGAGATGATGACCCAGGAGTTATTGGTGGTTCCATTATTGCAGATTCTAGCATCTCAGTCAGAATCGAGGTGTTGTATGGTGCAGTCGGTAGAGCTTGGGATTGCACCGGTATATCGTCGATTTTACTGGAAGCTATCCGGATGTGATCAGTAATTTCGTTTAAAAGCGCGCGTGATTCGGTTATCTCGTTGCTCAAATCACTCATTTGGCACATGATATTTATGAGCAACTGATCATTATTTGGCGGAGAGGGAACGCTACTTCGGGACGTACTTTGGAGATGAAAATCGAGGGAAGACCGTAGAGAACTTAAAGAGTCTGTTATTGTGGGGATGTACGATTTAATTATGGATTTAACACTGTGGGATATACAATTTTTTAAATCTTCACTAATTTCGTGTTTATCGTTTCGTTTAATTAAATCACTATTTTGAGCCAACTGCATAGATAAGTTTCTAAATTGACTCTTATTATAGCTTGCAGATTGTTCGAGGGAAATTGATAAGTCTTCAACTGTTTTTAAAATGTCATCATATTTGGTGAATTGATTTTGAATCGATTTCAATGCATGGTTGTTTTCCGCCGCAAAATTGTTGACCGAATCACTGAGACACTTAATAGCAAGCAAGATGTGGGACGGAGTGATGTCCTTGCACTCATCACAATAGAACAAAAAGTTGTTTTTAAAGTCCCTTAAATACGCGACGGATCAAAACATTTACCATCGCATAAAATTGTTGGAGCAAGCTCATTGGGACCATTTGATTGAGCCATTTCTTCAATAGAGCCGCAGATACTTTCAATTCAATTCAAATTAACGTCTCAATTGGAGTGTCAATTTTCGCAGGCATCCAAATGGATCAAATAAACTCTATGCCGATAAGACAACGACCTCGCTAGGAGCACCCCTTACGACTATTCCACTCTGGCCGGCGATTTTCTCTGCGACACCGTCCGCGCGTTCAATTTACGAATGTACACTATCTCATCGCTTTGACTATCATAGAACCGAAGAAAATAAATTTTTTTCTCCTTCAGTTAATAGCAAAATATATTTGTTTGATTGTCAAGCGTTTTGGATGCGCGAGTATTCGTATTCGAAACTGAAAGCCATGTGTGTAGCTAAATTGATAAATTGAATAAAACTGCTGAGGCTGAGACTGAGCTGAGGGTGTATTCGATGATAGTGTGGTTGCCGAGTGGAAGAATCACACGTTGCCGCACCCCCCCGAGTAAGCACACACATACGAGTATGTTATACCGCGAATACTAGCTCTTATCATGGAGACGGTCAACATTGGGAAACAAACACTTGAGTATTTGATTATTTTTATTTTGTTTTTTTTTTGTGTGAGAATCAAAGAAACGATTTTCCACCTTGTTTTCGAAAGTGTGCGGATCTGGATAGTAATCGAAAGATATTTCGCGCTACCCCGTCGTCATCATTGGTCGCTAGGGTGAACAACAGAAATAGATTGCTGTGAATTTGATTTATAATTTTTGCTATTCATGTTGGAAATATTTTCAGAACGCGTACGCAGTCGTATCGCGTGCCAAAAGGGTGTTTTTCTAATTTTCTATAGAGAATTTCGTGACGAGTGCTCGTAGCTGCGGCTGGATTGAAGAGACCAATAAATTTATTGGTCGGCGGTTAATTTGTTTGTTTGGGTTTCTTCGGCGGAAATAAAATTGTTTTCCAAAACTAGAAAGTTTATTGATTTTAATACGTTTGCTGGCTGCTGGCCTTAATCATCTTCTTTCTTTCCATTACATTGTCGGGCGTGCTGCTTTCAGTTGGAAAGACCAAGCTGCCTTATATCCGCTATCGAATGATCTTTAAGCCAGAAGTTCGGTCTTCCTTTTCTTCTCGAAACTGGTGGCTTGGGTTGGAAGACCCTCTTCGCTGGAACATTTTTGTCCATCCGCTCGAAGTGGTCGAACCGATGAAGTCGACAGATTTTTGCCTTCCGTAGTATGTCCATATCTTGTATCTTACAGCTCATAGCGTTCGCGGTTGCGTCTCCCCCTCACAGACAAGAGCTGATATTCGACGAAGAATTTTTCTTTTAAAAGGGCCTAAAACTTATTCCACTATCGTACTTATCATTCAACTTTCGGCTCCTTAAAGCAGGACTGGCAGGATTAACACTTTGTAGAGCATGATTTTGACTCTTTGTGTTAGGAGTTTTGATCCGAGTTCTTTCGACAGATCGAAGTAGCAGCAGTTGCATTGTCATTTGTGGAGTTAACATTTGCCCCGAGGTAAGCGAACTCCGTGACTACCTCGAAGTTGTAGCTGTCGATACTGACATTTTGTCCTAGGTTATGTGCCCCGGAACGGATTTTTAGTCGACAGCATATATTTCGTTTTCTCCTCAACTCGTTTAGCCTCTTCTTCAATTGCCGTAAAGGCTTCAATTACGGTAGGCTGGGAACGTGCGATTATATCAATATCTTCTGCGCATCCCAGACTAGGACGCACTTGGAGATAATAGTACCCTCCGTGTTGCCTTTTGACGGTCGTACTAACTGCTCTAGCACTAAATAGAAGAAGTCACACGACAGCGCGTCTCCGGTGCAGGTTTGGATTAATTCGGAGGTTCTACTTCTTATTTTTCCCGCGATCCCGAATTCGGCCATAGTATTATATAGCTCAGTGCGATGGATGCTGTCATATGCGGCTTTGAAGTCGATGAAGAGGTGTTGTGTGTCAACTTGGAATTCGTTGGTCTTATTCAGGATCCGTCTTAATATGAAAATTTGGTCTGATGTCGATTTGGAGGGCCGGAAACCGCATTGGTGTTGGCTGATTTGTGCGGTCCAGTATGGTTACAGATTTTCACACAGTACACTGGATAGGAGCTTATAATCGACGTTTAGTAGGGATATAGGACATAGGATCGTCCTTCTTGTAGATGGGACAGATAGAGCTGATATTCCAGTCGTCGGGCATGCTTTTGATCTCCCATGCTATGCAAATGATCTGGTGCATGCTCCTTGTCAAAACATTACCTCCGGCTTTGAAGAGCTCAATTGGCAGGCCATCCGAGCCGGCGGGTTTGTTGTTCTTCAGCTTTTGTATAACAGTGCCGACTTCTTCTAAGCCGGGCGGGAAAACTAATTCTTTGACTGGAGATGTGTTCTCTTCTTGCCTATTTTATCACGCTGGAAGTATTTGTTAAAAACATCCACACTCCCTGTTGGTCAGTGACGAGATTACATTGGTAATTTCAAAGTGCCTAGACCGTTTTAAAGCCATTGGCTAGGTTTTTGTCCATTTTAAAAGGCCAGCAATCTTCGATATCCGTGAAACGCGTTGCAGCGTCTTCCTGTATGCCACACCGGTTGCCTTGTTTCTTTGTACACATTCTTCATTGTACCGCTGATTTCTTTTCTGTGGTGGCCTAGGATGTTTTCGGCCACCTCGTTGATGGAAGTTCAGCAATATAACCACATGTTGTTGACATCTGGTAGGCAAACGGCAGAGTTATTCGTCCAGCCACTCTCTGTAGTCTGTGGATGTTGTTGCAGCTTTCTTTCATTTGACAGTCCTGCTCTGCATCGGGCTGCTACCAAGTAATGGTCAGAGTCGACATTTGCCCCTCTGAATGTTTTAATATCCAGGATATATCACGAGCGATGTCCGTCAATACGAGGTGACCAATTTGGTTGGCAGGTCAACCATCCGGAGTTAGCCAGGTTGCTTTGTGGATTCTTTTGTGAGGGAACCTCGTGCTACATATCACCGTATTACTAACTGCCGCAAGGTCTGCGAGTCAGAAGCCGTCATCTATTGTTGTGTCATGGAAGGTGTACTTTCCGACCGCTACGCCAAAGATGTTTTCCTCACCGATTTTTTCATTGAAGTGCTCGAGTACAATTTTAACTTCCTACTTCGGACAGGCGCGGTAGGCTCCGTCTAGGAGGTCAAAATATTTCTTGTTGATGAGTTCTTCAGCCTCGTTGGCAGAGGCATGAACACATATGAAGCTGATGTTATAGAATCTTGCATTAACGCGGATAGCAGCCAAGCGATCACTGATGGATCTAAAATCGATGAGCCTATCTCCCACGACGAATCCGCGCCCTAATATGTGTGACCTTTTGTGACAGCTGTCATAAATGTCGCAACCTATTCTTTTTATCATTCCCGATCCTATCCCACTTAAAAGAAAGTGCCCTAGCTCTAAGTGGCTCAGCTCGTTGAGGCAATAATTCTTCCAATTACACACCCTTTAATCCCATGCCTCAAAATATATACCTAACAACCAAAACCCAACCCAAAGCCACCAATAAACAAAAAAAAGTCCACATACAAGCCCAATTAAGCGATCCAATCATGTCCCACTGTCAAGTGTTTAACCCCAACCAACCACGCGTTCTTAATCAACTCCAAAGTCAACAACAAGCGGAGACTAATATGCCCTCAACTAGTCAAAACTATCGCGTGCACTGCATCTCTACCAGTATGCAGATTCTTCTGTCAAACGCCTCGGTCAAGGTAAAGGCACCCAACGGAGGTTACCTAACTTTAAGGGCATTAATTGACACTGGGTCCAAGGCATCTTTTATCACTGAAGCAGCGGTACAAGAGCTGAATTTAAGGTCCCGATGCACATTTAGCCATCGGGACCATCGGGCCATAACCAGGTTGGGGAGGTCAGCAGTGGACAATCAAATAAAATCGTCGACCTAACCATCGAGTCGCTAGTCTCCGATTTTGCAGGTCGAGTAAAGGCCCTTGTGCTTAAATTTCTGACTGGGCTCCCTCCGGCATACTTGTATGGGCATACCTGAATGGATTACAATTAGCAGCTCCAACATTTAATTTTCCAGCAAAGGTGGATATGTTGTTTGGCAGTGACATCTACGCTGGAATCACCCTTGGAGAAGTAAAGAAAAGCAGCGAGTGAATAGGTCCAATTGGACAAATGCCACATTTAGGATGGATGTTGTTGGGCAAGGTGCCATGGACGAAAACAAAGGTGATCCGTGCCTTCTTCAATCACGTTGATCTCAACACAACTTTGAAAAGATTCTGGGAGATTGAAGAGGACCATTTTGAGATCTATGAATCAGAAGAAGATACAAGGCGTGAGGAGCATTTCAAAAAATTTACGAAACGATTACCTGATAGTCGTTACGAAGTTCATCTGCCCTTTATAGGTGGAAGAATACTCAAGTATGGGCCCAACACAGCAAGGTGCTGTCAGACGATTCTTGCAGCTCGAGAGAAGACTGCAAAGAAACCCCATTTAACACGAAGTATACAGAGGATGCTTGACCGAGTACATCGAGCTCGGACATATGATTCCAGTCGAGGAGTTCGATGAGGTTTTCAAATCAATTTTCTATTTTTTCATTCCCCATCGCGCCGTCATTTGGGAATCCAGTACCACCACAAGGTTGGGGGTCGTCTTCGACGCAACCTTCAAACTTTTTGTTGGCTCTTCCTTTCATGACAAGTTGATGTTGGGCCCTAAAAGACAAATCTTATTAGCATCATTTTAAGGTGGAGATGATGTACGGCCAGATCCGAGTAAGTCCAGATGATGCGAATTACCAGCTGATTGTGTGAAGAGGCAATCTTGACCAGGATTTGAAAATTTATCGGTCACATTTGGTACGGCATCAGCTTAATATCTGGGAATTAGGGTACTTCTTCAGCTAGCAAAAGACGAAGCATACCAATTTGGCATGGCCCCCTCCGTCATCAAGGAAGAAACCTAAAACACAAAATAAAAGCCGTGAGGAAAATATTGGCAACAGCGAGATTTCACTTATGCAAACAAGTCAGCAACTCTGAAAAGGTATTTAAGAACATCCGGCTCGAAGGACCAAAAATGTTAATGAATGTGTTGGGTTGTATTAAAAACCTTATCGCTCTGCAGCTTTATAGACCTTGCACCCTGACGGTTTTTTGGATTTAGCCTTACAGACATGTTGTTTGATGCAATGACAACAGAACTTCGATTGCCACAGAAACTGATCCAAGAAAGGAATGTAATCCAGTTTTCATGGATGGCCTCAGCATCTATCTAGGATGCATCTTTTTAGAGGACGACAATGCAACATTTTACGCCTCATTCGCAAAATTTGAGTCTGTCTTCCAAGCGAAGATATACGTAATCCTGACCCAAAAGAAACTATATTGTGAAGAATTGGTAGAGGGAGCGGAGCATTTATATCTGCAGTGGCAGTCAAACTACGCTTATAGCCTTGCTGAACCCTCTTGCGCTGGCAAGCTAGTCCGAGAGTGCAAGGCTTCAGTGAATGCAGTCGGAGGCCTAAATTCGCTGAGTCTTGTCAGGGTCCCAGGTCACAATGCGATCACGTAGCAGAGTAGAGTTTCTCCGGACTCGAACCTGCGTTAGGAATGCCTGCTTTCATTTATAGTTAAGTTTCATATGAGCATAGCTGCTAATAGCTTGACTCTTCAGGTTGCCGGTAGATGAAATGAATGCTTCCCAACGTCGCTAAGAGGGCAGCGATCTTCCTGCTGAAAAAACTGCAGGCTGCTTACTGGCGTCGTGATGGGCTATACATTTTTGCGAAGCTGGACATAAGCGATATAACATCCTGCGACACTTGAAGTGAAAAGTATGAGGACACCGTAGAGCACTACCTCTATGAAAGCCCAGCTAACACTCGCATCAGGCTGCAGGTGCTCGGCGTTGACATGATGGGTTCTGAACGTCTCATTGTTTTTAATGTAAACCACCTGTCGTGTAGACCTATGTTTACGGGATGCCCATACATCCATGGGAGCAAGGATACGCCTTGCCATAGCTCTTCGTCAATCCTTCGATACCAATTCGGAACTGTGTTGGAGGCACAAATTCCACCCTTGGTATGAGTCGAGGCCGACCTAAAACCTCTTACTGTTCTTAGGGTCACAGCACCCAGTACTAATTTGCAACTCTAGAATGGGTTAGACCCTTTCCCGCGTTTTGGGTTTAAACTACAGCCACCATGACGCTCCCATAAGAGGGCCTACCTCTAACAAGTCAGGCCCGGACCGAAATCCGGGGGGCTCCTGACTCCCATGGTACCGTGATTTAAGTCCTGGTATGGACTACCGGTGGTCCAGCCGCCAACAAGACCTATGACCGGCAACTTGTTACTGGTCAGGTCGTAGCAACCTTCAGAGGCGTTAACTGAAGATGTTTACGATAAGACCAGTAATATGCTCTGCCCCCGCTTTTTATTAGACAACGTCATTGATGGGCGAAGCCTTGATAATTAGGCGGGGGCCCGGGTCCTGGTACTGTAGGTACTTTATCGTTGAAGCGCTTATTCAGAAAAAGAAGGACAAAGTCCCAGTGGTTTAAAATTTCAGAGCATTCGAATATTCCTCGATGGCTAAGGATGATGGTGTGCTACTACTGGTTCCATTCTTTACAAGAGTAGTTCCTATAATATATTGTGACCAAATAAGAACGATAGGAAAAAAAATTTAAATAAAACAACAACGGTGTGACATGTAAAATTGATTCTGCCTTTACTTTGAAGCTACGTTCATTCAAATGGCCGCCTTGACTTTGCTGGCAGTGCTTCAAGCGGTTGGTCCAATTTTTGATAACTCGGTCCAAAATTTGCGGCGTTATTCCGGCAATAGCGTGCCGAACGTTGGCCTCAACCTTATTCAATCTAGTTAGCTTGCTAGCGTAGTCTAAGGACTTAACGTAGCCGCAGAGAAAATAACTGAGTGGTGTCAAATTGCATGATCGCGGCGGCCAATTGATAAACGCTCGCCGTGAGATGACCCAGTCGCTAAATTTCTCCTTCACAACTTCGAGCGTTGCTTGTATGGCATGTTGCGCCGTCTTGTTGGAACCACAGCTCGGATATATCAATATTGTCGAGGTCCGACCACAAAAAGTCGGTTAAAATTGCTCTATATCAAAGACCATTGACGTTAACGGTGTTTCCTGCCCCACTTCGAAAGAAATAAGATCCCATGATATCGCCATGCCACAAACCGCGCACCAAGCAGTTAATCTTTGCAGATGAGTTGATGCTTGGCCGAACACTTGTGGACGGCAATGTTGCTTGTTGACATTGTCGTTGAGTCAAAAATGGGCCCCGTCCGAGAAGATAATCCGGATCTCCGGCCGAGATTTCCAGCGCCCTATTAGTGAATTCACTTCGTTGTGTATGGTCTTGCGTCAGCTCAATCTTATACGGATGTACGCGCAAATCCAATTGCAAAATAAGCCAGGTTGACCCTCTGGCGATGTCCAATTCAGCTGATTGGCACCGAATCGACATTTCTGGGTGTTCTTCGATACTGGCCGCTACGACGGCTATATTTTCCACATTTCGCACCAATACCTGTCCGATTGGTGGCTTAAGATCCAAAAGAGTGTACTCACGCTCAAACTTTTCCACGGCGTGACGAATTGCCTGCACACTGAAGCCATGATGGCAACCTGACCTCACGACGAAATTCACGTTTCCGCATGTGCGGCAAGCGTAAAACGGTGCATGATCGAATGGCAAACCTTACTTGAATATTTTGACCTCTGGATGTCATTGGTAACTTTGACAGCTGCTGAAACATAACAGCATATCTGGTCACTCTTTATTTTATGGTCTCAAAGCTTACCAGGTCTCTTAGACGAGTGTTCTAATCAGCAGCTGATCGATCCGATTGTCTATTTGTCCGCTAGACTATAGTCACGCTTATTTTGTGTTAAATCGAGAATAGTTGCTCAAGAAAACAAATGTTGTCCAAATTTCCGTCATCGCCAAATCAATTCAGACCCAGGATTAAAAAGCCTGATAATTATGCTACGACTGGTTTTTTGCGCTGTAAATAGTCCGCCGGATACTATGATAGCAGTCTGGGTTCAATTCAAGACGGAATATTGAAAAACAGGAAAACCTTGTTGTGACCAATTTTTTGGCAGGCTAACCTTCGAATATTAAAATCGATTGCCTGTGATCTCAATCTCTCGTTGTTCTTCTTCTTCTTAGTTACAGTCCGGGGTTAACCTTGGCGTTAGCCAAGAAGAGTCTGCATCTAACACAATCTCTCACCAGCTGCCTCCAATGCCGCACTCCAAATTGGTTGAGATGCTCTTCCACTTGCGTGCTCTATCTTAGATGCGGTAGGCCTCTGCTGTGCTATGCCTCACGGTTAGACACAAAGGCTCTCCGAGTCGAAGCTGTGACGTCCATTCAGTCACTCGCCGTAGTAGATGTCGTAGTTTTTCATCCGCCTGCTTTATAGTCTAGGACCTCCATGAGTTGTTCAGCAGCTCATCGTCTGCCAAGGGCCCTTAAATTCCATGTCCAATGCCGAAATTCGTTGTCATTAAAAAGTAGCCCGTAGCCTCGCTTGAATTAGGAGACCCACCTTTGGCCTATTCTCTAACCACTAGAAGACAGAAAAAGCCAGAGCTTACTCCCTCTGTGCAAAATATTGTAGCACATTACAATTATCGGAGAGACTGGCTAATAGTCTACGCTGGAATTATCCTCTAAACTTACGTTCCTGTAAAGTTAAGAACTAAAATTCTAGCCCTAAATTTGAAGCCCTCAAGTTTTTAGAACTGTCTTTCTACTCTTGGTGTGGGTTTCGTTAGGATATGGAGCTCAATTACGGCGAGTGTTTACCCAAGTAAATCCAGGACGCTAGCAGAGTAAATTTTAAAAGTTGTTGGGGCAAAGGGTGTTAAGACAAGCAAAAGTGTTGCTCCTGGAGATTCTAATTCCAAAAATGAGGACAGTAACATTGACTCTTTGGATTACGTGTGTATGTCATTTGAAATAAAACGATTTGTATGCTGATGCGTGCTTTACTGTTCTCAAAGTACGAGTATGGCCACGACATGTTATTACTAACTTCCGTCCGAACCACCCGACTAAACTTATTATTTAAATAACAACATTACATTTCTGAACCTTTATTAAAGTGTTGTATACATTATATAATACAATAGTTTGTGTATACACGATAGTGTGACAATTTTCCTCAAAAACAAGACTCAAATGCACATGCAAATTCAAAAAGCAAACAAAAAATCCGTCAATTGAACAAAATATTACGTGCCTCACGCCACAGCTTAGTATAGCTCACGCACAACCTGTTCGCCATGTGGATGCTTTGGACCAATGCGTTCGGCATACGTTTTCCCATTGAAGGCAAACTCACTATACGGGACACTGTTAAGGACCTTGAAGTTATTAGCTTTGCCAACCTTTTGTGAGATACTCGATGTAAAAAGTGCCACAACAGCTTGTGGGCCATCCTTTTTCTGTTTCAGCTCCTTGGTGAGTTCGATTGTGTATTTAGTGAGGACATTACCTAAGCCCTTTCCCCTGAAATCAGGTACAACAGCAAGGAACATCAACTCCAATACACAACTGATGTCATACAAATCAAACACATCGACATTCTTGTCCATGTCGATCATGTAGTCCATGAGGTTAATTGCGTTGGGCGACTTACAGTTGTTGCGGAATGTCACAAAGAAAGGCTCTTCATTGGAGAGGCGCTGTGAAGAAAAAAAATTATTTAAAGGACTTATTTAAATGGAAATGAAAGTGTTACCTGTATTTTGTTGAATGCAACTCCAGCAAGTCTTTTTGTGGGAACGTGCCGTGCAACCAATGACACATGATCCTCATAAACCATCTCACAAAGTTTACGCAGCTCGTCACGGGCCAATCGATTCTTCGGCAAATTGATTTCAGTTCCAATGCAAACGGATTCGTTTTGAAAGAATCCTTCGAGGACGTCCTGTAAAATTGAAATTTAAGAAACTCTTAGACACGAGTGAGAAAAACAAGGATAAAGTGATCGCAGCCTGGTCAATGTCCTCAAAAGGGGCAAATCACACTGGAAACACTCCGAAGACTTGATGGCACCTCCACTAACTAGTAAGCAGAGACTCTCTTCGCTGATAACATAATCATGACCAGCTCCTATCGATGAAGCTGCTAGTGAGGTGAATAACACAACATGCCGTAGCTGGTATATTTCATCGGTTTTTGTTGATGTTCTCCACTAAACATGCTCCTGCACCGATGGCATATACCGAGTTATGCTACAAAAAGCTATACCTCAGCTGTTGGTAACTCTGCAGAGAACTCTCACTACTTCTTTGGCCCTGGCATAAATTCCGAAACCCAAGAAACTCTAAAACTAGCCTTTAAAGCGAAAGCCGGAAAAGGTGGCTATACGATTGCTAAGAGATTCTAATATTTTAGTCTGGTCTCCTTTATGTTGAAGAGCTTAGAGAGAATGGAGCTCGACATGCATACAAAACTGCTTTGCGAATGCGTCCTCTATCTGAGGTGCAACACGCTTACTAACGCAGAAGATCCCCAGAGAATACGTTTTATATTCTGGCAGGCAGAATTGGAGACGCACTCGACAAAAAGGAGTATGCCCTGATCATTTCATCGACATTGAGAGTTTGACGGCATGTGTAACTCGGCCAAGCAACTGAGAATAGACGAATTACTAGGATTTTGTCTCTGGCCAATATGTGATGATGAGGATAAACAGGGGTTGTCCGCAAGGCGGCGTCTTGTCTTCACTACTATGATGCATGTTGGTCGAAGGTTATCTCACTGTTTCAGCCAAATGTATTACAGATTATATAGCAACAACTGCCGGTTGTCTGGTCGAACAAGTTTTCTCGGAAACATATCACTGCTGCCTTTACCAAACTAAAAAAAAGGGTCTGTCACGTCTACATGGGAGATTCCATAGCACGCCAGAACGTGCTCTAGACACTTGTTATTCACTTCATGGGATGCACTCTCAAAGCATGCACTGGAGATTTGATGACTGTTCGCGCCGACCGTCTTCTGACCCTGTCTTATGGACACCTCAGAACTCCTGTTTGACTTTCCCTGTGCCCAGAAATGGTTTCGACCAGAATCTGACCCAGGAAAAGAGTGTATATTGGGTCTTCACGGATGTCTTCTAAGCCTAAAATCTGGCACTGGTGTTGGAGGACTACGGGCTTAGATTTCATTCACTCTTTGTTGTTGTTATTCTTTGTTCCCTCGTTGTAGGCTGTCATAATTCTTCACCCTCCGCCTACTCGCCTCTGCTGAACCTTCGACGCTCCCTCGGTGCGACGCTAGCTTAAAAAGGGCTCGTCGTCCCTTCACCCATCGAACTTGACTTTTACGACAGATACGTCGTTGGGGTGTGTTTGATTATGCTGGCCATCCGCCTACACACTACTGTTGCTCCTCTGTTGGTTGGGGTGTAACTGTAAAAGAGATCGTCGTCTATTCACCCATTGATCGCCTTGATTTCTGCTAGCTCTCTGGTTAGCTGCATCCACATCAATTGTGTGATGTGATGCTACTGCTGTCTCCACATCGGTGGTCTCACTATTATTTGGCCCTTGTTGGGGTGCAAGTTCCAGGGATCATCTTCCCCAACCCGTCATCATCGTGTTGGGGTATCTGGCTTGAAAGGACTGTCCGGACCTGACCCTTCGGCGACTTCCAAACGTCATGTCTAATGTTGTACGTTGTGAGTGTCCCGTCTACCCTATGGGCTTCCACAATGGTGGTTTTGATGGAGCTCCTCCCGCACCTTCAGCTCCTGTTTCGTCACAAGTCTCCCTACCTTCCTTAGGGCTTCACCGACTGGTTCTCCTTTTTCTCTGAGGAGAAAATCGTCCGTAAAACGTATGGACGTTATTTTACGAGTTCTTGGACGGCTGTCTTTTACTTCCGCCAGAGTTCGAGATTCCCGCTCAAAAAAAAAGAGGGACCGAAAGACTCGTACAGGGAAAATTTACCGCAACAAGTTGCCAAAATTCAATGTACTCCTTCCCGGCATCGGTTAAGCATCGATGACTTAGCGATGTAGATGAACCGTTTTTCCAACGCACCGCACCGGTGATATCATCCCTACTCTGCACCAACTTTTTTGCGTTAATATGGAGAAGTGCTTTCGGTGACTAAAGCCGGGCCGGAGTATACCGTCATGGTAAAATGTATTAAAGCAGTAAGCCCCAAAGATAAGGCAATTGTCGCTGGTCATCGCTCTTGCTGTATCCTATTTAGTTGAGCGCTGTTAATAACAGACCTTTTTGGGATTACATTACTTAGACTCCTGTGTTCTGCAAAGTTGGAGACAGGTTCTAAGACAACGTCTTTCAAGCACCCGAATCACGCGGTATATCCATAAGAGATAAGTAGCCGGATTTTAACCTCGTAGCATATGACTTTTGCCCTAAGGTCAAGCTAATTGCTGTGAATAGCCAGAGATCTACTGCGTATGCAACTCCTATGAATGTTAAACATTGTCGGAGAAATCACCGCACCCGGTTGTAAGCCATGCTTGACGTTAAAGACCTTTCTCGAAATAACGCTTCCGCATTTGCGAACAAACCTCTTTCCTATAGGGATTCCGGATAATGGGCCAAAGACATTAAGGGGAGCTTCTTTGACAAATTTTTAGGAAAAAATCTTATTGATGTGGGGGTGTGGCGATCCAGAGATTTTAAGGAAGACCTTACGCTGCCCTATATTGACTTCTATGGAAAATGGGGTATCGTTGGACTTGTAATTATGAGTGCTTTAATTTTGTAAATGTTGCCCCAAAGTTAATGTGGCTCGATGACATCCCGGGGCACGTCTGAACTCCTACGGTGAAGACTCCAAATCCAAAACAGTGAGCCTTCCCACCGATCTTTTCATCTTTCGGCTGACATCCAGATGTCAGCTGTGCGCACTGTTCCATCCATCTTCTTTCTACAAAGAAGAGCGAATCTCGTTAGGCTCGATGAGAAGCACTATGTCGTCTATCTTCTTGTGCCTCTTTAGCGTCTTAAGTCGGGAGCGTATGTTAACGCACTTATGTTAATGTGTTGCTTGTACATAATTTCTTGTATATTAGGATGGAAGTAGCAATGGACAACTCCTTTAACGCATGGATGTAAAAGACAATATTGCATGGAAAGGTTTTGGTCATCATCATGTCTGTCTGTCTTTTAAGTTTTCTTTTTCCTCATCTCGTCATCTGGCATGGGATCCAGCCTTTCGAGTTGCGAAATCGATCAGTGTTCGTAGAGATCAACTTTGCTTTTGGCGTTTTTGTTGTTCAACACGGTAAACATCTCCTTAGAACCAGAATCTCGTAAAATAAATTTATTGCACAATATTTATACAACAAAACTACTGTGAAGATAGCATACAATTCCAACAAAACTGATAACTGACGTCTAAAAGTATATATCATCACAAGTGCATACATGCTTGTACTTGGTGATAACAAGTTTAATCTAATTTGGGTAGCTACTCGTATAATATTAATGAACAAGGCGTCAGATAGTGTTTAAAGGCTGATAACCCTATCACTGTTGGCAGTGTTTAATTGTGTTGATAACAGTAGGACATGGGAGTAAGTAGTTTTTTGGAAAAATGATCTGGAGGTGCCGTCAAAGGAAGCCGGTACTAGACTGTGCATGAATCTTCAACCTGAGTAATACTCTATCAGATCGAATGCGAGGTCTCAACTTTGTTGAGGACGAGAAATCCTCATAAAACCAACGGAACTCGACAAGTACAATAGTGCTCCCCCTAAGCTCAGAACAAAGCAAAGGCTTAGAACGTGAACGGCCCCCTCACCAAGTGTTTCGAAATGGCATGCGTTCTTTGATGGAACGCAGACCTGCAGCGTGTTCGTAAAGAATCCAGAAAACATCTAAGCTGGTTACTTAAGACTTATTTGGAGGAAGATTGGAATCTTTACAGATCAAGGCAAAAATATTTTAAGAAGCTTATTCGGACTTTGAAGAGCGCCTTTTAGAAAGCTTTTTGCGAAAGATAGAAACTATCAGTGAAACCAGTAAACTGGTCAAAGTCCTCAGAAGGGGAAGGTCAATCACGATGGAACCACACAGTAAATCTGACGGTACCTTGACGCTCACTTCTCAGGTAACCTAATAAGAACCAGCTCACAACTATCTGCTATCAACAAGCTGGTATTAAGCTGAACAACACAACACGCCGTAGCTGGTATATCTCATCGATTGTGGTGACGGATGAGGCCATTAAACATGCTGTTGGTTCATTTGCTGCCTTGAAGTCGCTAGGCGCAGATGGCATATACCCAGTTATGTTACAAAAAGTTATAGACCACCTACTAGCAACTCTGAAGAGAATTTTCACTGCTAGCCTGACATTGCCATACGTACCGAATCCCTGGCGAACAGTGAGAGTGGCTTTTATACCGAAAATCGGAAAGCAAGACCACTCGTTCGCCAAGAGTTGGAGACCTATAAGCATCGAGAGAATGGTCGAGATCCATATGCGCAAAACCGCCTTGCGAATGCATCCTCTGTCGGCGATACAAGACGCCTAAAAACGCGGAAGATCCTGCGAGAGTGCGCTTCAGAATCTGGTAGGCAGAATTAAAGGTGCACTCCACAAGAAGGAATACGCCTTGAGCATTTTCATCGACGTTAAGGGTGCTTTTGACAACGACAACTTTTGACGACATGTGGAACTCGGCCAGACAATACGCCGTAAGCGAACCACTAGTTTCGTGGATGAAAGCAATGCTGGCAATAGACATTGATTGCGGATGTTGGCTGCGGATAATACCACCTTGATCAAAACGTTCCCGGGGGGCACCACCGTGTGGCGCTCCCATTGTTCCGCTTTGAGTTCTGTTTTTTTTGTTAAGTTGATAAATCTGTTATTGACATTCACTCTAAATCTTAGCTTGACATTTGCAAAAGTTACGTAGCCAAGAGTACATCTATCCTTGTGTGTGTTGGCGATTTTTTACAATTTTACAAATGGATTTAAATTTGCAACAACGACTTTTGGGTAAAAAACCGATTTAATGGCGCGCAAACGTTGGAAAAGTGTTTCGGCAACGATTCTCTAAAGAAACGGTCGTTTAAATACCAGTGGCACGAGCGGTTCAAAAGTGGTCGTGAGTCAATCGAAGATGATGAACGCAGTGGCAGACCATCGACATCGAAAACCCACGAAAACATTGAGGAAGTACGAGTAAAAGAAATGTTGCTCAATAGCCGCAAATTAACCATCAGAGAGATAGCAGAGGACTTGAACATTGCCTATGGATCCGTCCAAGACATTTTGGTTAATGATTTGGGTCTCCGTCGTGTAGCAGAAAAGTTGGTGCCAAAAGACCTCAATTTCATGCAAAAAAGAGACCTTGTTGACGTCGCAAAAGAGATGATTTGCGAGGCTGAATTCGATCCCACATTCATCAAAAGGATCATTACTGGACACGAGACATGGGTTTATGAGTACGACACGCAACCCAGACATCAGGCAAGTGAATGGCGTTCACCAAATGAGCCGAGACCAAAAAAACCACGTCGTTTTCAGTCAAAAAAGAAGGCAATGCTCATGGTTTTCATGGATTACAACGGTGTAGTGCATCATGAATTTTTGCCAGAAGGCCAGACAGTAAACAAAGAGTTGGGCGTTATGAGACGTTTGCGTGAGGTAATTCGCCGAAAGAGACCAGAATTGTGGGCAGAAAACTCGTGAATTTTAAACCATGATAACGCACCGTCGCACAGTGCCATCAATTCGTAATTTTTTGACGAAAAATGCACCAAATACCATCCAACGGCCACTGAATTCACCTGATTTGGCTCCCTTTGACTTCTTTCTGTTCAATCGAGTTAAAAACCACAACGGGGAACGTGTTTCAGCAGCCGAGAGGAAGTAATGGAAAAATCGCAGGAAGCACTGATGGACATACCGAACCGGACAATCGAATATAAAAAATGTTTCGAGGATTGGATCAAGCGCTGGCATAAGTATGTTGCGGTCGATGGGGATTTCTCTGAAGGGGACAATATAGATTCCGGGAACTTTTTGATCAAGGTAGTATGTGGTGGCAGGTAAAAACAGGGGTACGCCGCAAGGCGGTGTTCTGTCTCCACTGGTATGATGCATGTTGGTCGATCCACTGCTCAACGCACTAAACATTTCTAGCGTATATGCACAAGCATACCCGGATAATGCAGCTGTACTGTCTGTTGGATCGCGTCTAGCGACTGTCTGCTCTAAAGCACAGGAAGCCCTAGACGTGATCGACGACTAGTGCACTAGTTATGGGCTTTCAGTCAAATCCCTCAAAAATTAGGTTGCTCTCTTTACGAGAAGGAGGAAGCTGCCTGGTTTGACTCATCTAACGCTTTAAGGCATCACCATCCAATTCTCTTAAGAAGTTAAGTACTTGGGTGTCATCCTGCGTAACAAGCTTCTCTGGACTAAACATGTTACGTCGAAAGCATCTAAGGGGCTGTCGGCCTTCTGGCAGTGCAGAGAAGGGTCCTTTGGATCCACACGGACATGATGAGACCAATTATATCCTATGCGTCGGTTGTCTCTTGGAATAAGCTCTCTCGAAAATGAGTGATTGCTGCTTTTACCAGACTACAAAGAACGGTTTGTCTCGGATGCATGGGGGCTTTCCCCAGCACTCCTGACTCCGCTCTAGACGCATTGATCAATCTCCCTCCCCCTGATATTCGTATCATGAGCTGCACTCTCAAAGTCATCTTCCGTCTAAAAAGAAGTGGTCTTTTGTACAACACGCACTGAAGCTTTAATGACCTTGCCCTTCAATGACCATGCCTCTGGTCTTATGGACATGCCGTCCGATGCAATGGCACCCGAACTCTTGTTGTGGGAAAAATACGAAATCGACTTTCCTTGTACTCAGAACTGGTTTCGGTCAAAATCTGAGCCAGAAAAGGAAAGCAGTTAGGTCTTCACGGACGGTTCCAAAACCAATAAAGGATGTGGCGCTGGTGTCTTTTTGGAGGATGGCAACGTTGGAAAGTTTGTATCTGTCTTCCAAGCGGATATTTACGCAATCCTGGTGGCAGCGAACTATATTGCACAGATCCAGTCGAGGGGGCAGCCCATTTGCATCTGTAGCGACAGCCAAGCTGCGCTTAGAGCATTGCTGAACCTTCTTACAACTTCCAAACTAGTTCAAGGATGCAAGAAATCACTGAACGCAGTCGGAAGGTTAAATTCAGTGAGCCTTCTCTGGGTCCCAGGTCAGAATTGGAAATGAAATTGCCGATGAACTTGCCAGGAAAAGTTCAGAGCAAAGTTTTTCAGGACCCGAACCTACGTTGGGTTTGCCTGCGTCCCTTATTAAGGCTTCCGTTGACAGTTGGGTCTCATATGAGTACAACTGCAGATGGCACAGTTCCTCGGAATGCAGGCAGACCAAACGAATGCTTCCCGACATCTCTAGGAGGTCAGCGGCCTTTCTGCTATCCCTCAGCAGGAAAGACTGCAGGTTGCTTACTGGCGTCATGGCAGCGCATTACACTTTTGCAAAGTGCTTAAATGTGCCAAAGTGCAAAAGTGTCACAACGTCCTGCGGTGCTTGCTGTGAAACTGATGACGACTTCGCGGAGCACTATCTCTGTGAATATCTGACTTACGCTCGCATCAGACTACAGATACTCGGCACCTTGTCACTGAAGCGCTTACTCATCTTCAGTCGTAAGACTGAAAGATTTCATTAAAAGGAACTTTACAAAGAGTAAAATGGACTAGTTCTTTATCTTATTTAATAATTTTAATCCTAGTTGCCACTCTGAATGTGCCTGTTCCGATTTAAAATGGAGCAGATAAGGAATGTGTTCATCGGGAGCTACAGACGGCGTAAATATGGATTTATTTATTGTTTATATTTGTAACTATAGTACTAACCCTACTTCCTGTGAGACATCAATTATTGTCTCAGCAGCCAAAGGCTGTTCACAAGGAGGTGTTGTTTTACGCCTTTGTTGGTCACTTGTCATCGACGTCTTACTAGTCAAAATAGAAAATTTAGGCAACAAAGCGCTTGGCTATGCCGATGACTTAATCATCATGGTGAAAGGTGAACACCAACTGGAGTCAAATCTAAGGGAGAAGTATTTTGTCTCTTTGAGGAAATAGAAAGTGAGATCATCTTGGCAGCCGAAAAATATCTTTATTCAATTTCAAATACAATGTAGGGTCCACATTAGGAATGTTCCGACTAAGGCACTCCACCTGTATCCAGACGGCAGCGGAAGAACTCTCCACACTGGATCAACGGATCTGACATCTGACTGTAAAGCATAATTTTTATAGAGTAATTTATTTAAAAATGGCCGCTGTGTAGCGTTTCTCAAATGACTTCTCTTTTTTGGAAGGGTCAACGGCCGTACCAACAGCTCCGGTAAATTTTTAATTATGATGAAAGCTAGAGAAGTATGTAGGATTTTTTTTAATAAATTGATTTTTGGTCGAATGGCCCACTTCCAAAGTTCAACTTGCAAAATTCGCAGAAAAACCGCCAGAAAATTATTAATAACGCGCCGTTTTATAGTAAAACACAAAATTTTTGCAAAATTCAACTTTATTTATCAATATAGGTGCCTTCGAGGGCGATACACTGATTGAAACGATTTTTCAATCTTTCGATACCAGTTTTGTAGTACGATTTCGGTTTAGCCTCAAAATAGGCCTCTGCTTCGGCGATTACTTTTTCATCGGTCTTAAATCTCTTTCCGGCGAGCATTCTTTTGAGGTCTGCGAACAGGAAATAGTCGCTGGGGTCTAAATCTGGAGAATACGGTGGATGGGGAAGCAATTCGTAGCCGAATTCATTCAATTTTGCCATCGTTTTCATCGACTTGTGACACGGTGCATTGTCTTGATGAAACAGCACTTTCTTTTTCTTGCCAGCCGACTGTTGAGTTTTTGGTCGTTTTGGACGAGGTTCGCCTCCTGCTCGCCACTCGGCTGACTACCGACTTGACTCTGGTGTGAAGTGATGGAGCCAAGTTTCATCCATTGTCACATACCGACGCAAAAACCCGGCTTTATTGCGGTTGAACAGCTTTAAACACTCCTCTGAATCATCAACACGTTGTTGTTTTTGGTCGACTGCGAGCAAACGCGGCACCCACTTTGAACAGAGCTTTCGCATGTCCAAATATTCGTGTATGATATATCTAACATGCTCTTTTGCCTCAGCTATCTCGATCAACTTCACTTTACGGTCATTCGTAATCATTTTGTGGACTTTTTTGATGTTTTCATCTGAAACAGCCTCTTTTGGACGTCCACTGCTAGCATCATCTTCGGTGCTTGTATGACCACTTTTAAATTTTTCAATCCATTTGCGAATGGTTCGTTCGGCTGGTGCAGAGTCCGGGTAACACTTATCAAGCCATTTCTTTGCATCGGCTGCATTTTTTCCCATCAAAAAGCAATGAAAAATCAACACACGAAATTGCTTTGAATCCATTTTTTTCACAATAACAAAAGTTGCTTCACTCACAACGGTATATCTCGAGAACTAATCGTTCGACAGCTGTCAAATTTATACACGTATCTCTTGAAGGTTGGTACTAACTGAAAATGGTATGGATTTAATTCAAGTGGTGCCCTCTCTTAGAAGCGGCACGGACTTTTCAGCCAGTGTGTTACATATAAAAAAAAAATCCTACGTACTTATTTAGACAATATGTACGAGGGTTGTATGAAAAGTTTCCGACTGAACAGTGATACAAGATATTTTTTCTCAAATTTTTTTTTTTATTTTTCTACATAGTCTCCTTGTAATTCTACACACTTCTCCCAGCGATGTTCCCATCTCTCTAACCCGTCCAAATAGTACTTGGCGTTTTTCTCTGCAAAATAATTGTTCACGAAGGTGATTGCCTCCTCATTCGACGAAAATCTCTGTCCTCCGTGTGCAGTTTTTAGATGAGGGAACAAAAAGAAGTCGCTTGGGGCTAGATCTGGTGAATAAGGCGGATGGTCAAGCAGTTCAAACCGTAATTCATGGATTTTCGCCATGGCAACCGTTGAAGTGTGAGACGGTGCGTTGTCTTGGTGAAACAGGATTTTCTTTTTCTGCAAATGTGGCCGTTTTTCCGCAATTTCTGCCTTCAGCTTGGCAAGTAATGATGCGTAGTATGCTCCTGTAATGGTTTTTCCTTTTTGAAGACAATCGATTAAGATAACTCCTTTACTATCCCACAAAACATCGCCATCGCCATCACTTTCCCAGCCGAAAAAACAGTTTTTGCATTTTTTGGAGCCGGCTTGCCCTTTGCAGTCCACTGTTTTGACTGAATTTTTGTTTCGGGCGTATAATGGTGTATCCAAGTTTCATCTACAGTAATTAATCGGCGCCAAAACTCGGATTTATTGCTCCTAAACTGCGCCAGCAGAGCGTTGGAAATGTTCATTCGAACACGTTTTTGGTCTAACGTAAGCAAACGCGGCATTCAACGCGCGGACAGCTTTCTCATGCCTAAATCTTGATTTAATATGTAACAAACACGTTCTTTGGACATTTTCATAACCTCTACTAGCTCTCTCACTTTAAATCGGCGGTCGTCTAACACCATTTGGTGAACTTTAGCAATGTCATCGTCAGTGGTTGCAGTTTTTGGACGTCCCGAACGTTCATCATCTCCCAAGCTCTTACGGCCACGTTTAAATTCAGCTGCCCAAAATTTCATTGTGGTAAATGATGGTGCAGAGTCCCCATACACAGTGTCCAACTAATTTTTGATTTGCGTAGGCGTATTGCCTTTCAAAAACAAGAATTTAATGACAGCTCGATGCTCAATTTTTTCCATTTTCACAAAAACCACTCACATCGACTCACTCAAACGACTGTCAACTAAAAACTGCGCGTCCAAAATGACTGAAACTTCGGTAAGTAACTGTCAAAAGATGCACAACTCGCATTCACTAGCTTTTATTGACTTTTCAAACAACCCTCGTATTTGTAAGGATTAGGCTAAAATTTGAAGTGAATAGATTGAAAATTGTTCAAGTTATGGGTGCGGTTAACTTGAGCATGAAGTTTTGAGATAAACGCGTTTAAAATTTTAATTTATAGAAAGTCATGAGAAATTTCGCAATACCTTTAATCCGCGATGCCGGCACCATATAATTGGCCTTCTAGATTAGTGTCCTACTCTTCCATTTCTTTTTTATTTGATTTTACGTGCGAGCCTCCACTCTTGTGTAGTTTCAGACAGTGATCTTTCTCCAAGTTCTATGCGCTCTTTGTCAATTTCCAAGCACATTTCATAGCTGTTCGGGCCAACTTCTAAATCCATAGCTATATCCATCACAGTCTTACCATCAGAAATGGATTTTGGGGCCAATACCCACACAGTCGAATTAGAACTTTCTTTACAGTTCTGAGTATAACCCCCGAAGCATAGAGTAAAAAGATCATCTCTGTCAATTCTTCGTAGAATGACTTGACAGCTTCCTACACTTCAATTGGAAGAGCTGGCTTATGTTTGCACTCAGCCAAATTATTTGTAGTTTTAGCCTTTTGCCATGAACACCATGAATCCTCTCCGATCGGTCATTTACCGTGATGCAGTTTTGCATCAGTAGATAATCAGTAGATCGAGTGTAGCTCTATATTGTTTCTCATGTTTTCAACTGAATCACGGTTTCTACGAATGGCTAATCCATAATAAATAGACAGTTCGCCTATTAGTTTTCCCGTCAATTTCCCCCTTCCACCGAGTCCTTTTGTAACATATTCTTTTTCAAATTACGTAGGCGGGTACCCATTCGCTTTCTTGAATAGTGTGAAATTTTCATAGAGCTTTGCATCAGTAATGCCTTTAAAAATTTTAAAATCACCGTCACCAATATAATGGGTGTATTTTACCCTGATAAGGATGAAGGAAGAGCCAAATTGGAAAGTTGCTTATAGACCAAGCCCCTGATGTGATTTTGGTTAGAGAAACCAAATCTTATCGTAAAGTGTAAATGTAGCAATACATGATCCCATAGCAAACTGTGATACGAAGGGCCTAGTAGTTACCTAAGACTAATCAAAGAAACAATAAAACCAACCATGAACAATACGATATCTCAGCGTCGAAAAACTGACAACGATGACATGTTCCGCAATGCAACTATTGACACACTCCAGCGTCTAAATTTCGATCGACAAGCCTCGATCCTCCATTTATCAGCAAGGTATTCGAAAAGATGATAGATAGAGTTCTGCCTAAGTGGGTTGAGGACAAGTACATATACACATATGTAGTTCCGGATAATGAATTCGTTTTGAAATGAATCTGACATGCAATGTAACATAAACAATACGATGAGTACCTAATACTAACTGCTAATAAAGAAATAAAAGATATTTGTAAATATTACAAAGAGTACATGACCTAGATGCCTTTCCTGTGGAATCCCATAAAACACGTTAATTTAATTGTCTAATCTGTAACGTAATAAAAACGTTGCCGAAACGAATTACTGCCTTAGAACGTGCCTTCAATTTTGTTACATCATTTTCAAATTACAATTTCAAATGCAAATAGGTAGAACACGGCTAACAAACTGAGAATTACATTAATCTTGATTTGACAAGAGAGTTTCGTAATATTTTCTTACTAGAATTTACAATAAAAAAAAAAATAAGAAAAACCTATTCAGTTGATGTACTCGTATGTATGAATAGTTACACTGTTCACTCTCATAACGCCAAAAACAAATAGAAATTTCTAAAGTTTTAATGAATACTCACATTTAGCGCTTCTTGCAAGTCATCTTTCTCCAAACTAATGACTTCAAATTCACCTTTTGAATCCACCAGAGTGCCATTTAAGAGATTTTGAAAAAAAAAAAAAAAGAAGAAAAAGTATCTCTTAGTTAAAATAATTAACACATTTATGTACATAGGCATTCTTAACCTACCATCACATAGGGTTCCCCAAACTCTTGGTTTACTTGGCATCGTGAACACTACTGATAAGCACTATCGCAAGGGGAAACGACCTACTTGAGTTTAAAAACGATCAACGAAACGTGTCTAAATTCAAAACCCGACTAATCACAAAAACGAGACGATACATGTATTCTCACGGACGGATACAAACGTATTCCCGCAATCGAATCTTTTCGAACGCTATTTATACATACTAACGCGTCCGAACGGCTTATCATAGATACAATTTGAATGAGGGAAGCAATCATTCTCAGTAGTACGAGTATCGTGAAAACGCAATCATCTGGAAGTCATTACGATTTCTATTTTGGGGGTATAAAGGGGTTTGGGCACTACACCGATTATCTATTCATCTGAATGACTGACATGGATCTGTTGCAGATTATACAATTAGTGATGCAGTTTAATGTTTTTCTAATTTTGATAAGCAGTTTTAGAAATTCTAAGACAATACGAGGTTAGCACGGCGTAAATTTTTGGCATATGCAAAGGTTTAAGAGAGTATTGAGTCAGTGTAGTGGAAATTTTATTGTTAGACTGTTAATTCAAGTCACTTGCCACTGGCCAGTGTAGCCACGCAAAAGCAGTAAGTCCAGAATTGAAGTGCTTGATAAGAACGATAACAAAGAATTCAAGATTTTTTCACCTAAAAAATGACACTGTACGGGTATATCGGTTGCCACTTACTTTAACTTTGATGTCAGCCTACAGAAGGTCTAGCAAACCAGCTCACTCATTGGCCAACTACTACAAGCTTCGCTTGACGGATTTCCTCAAATCTTCCTTCAACTAATCATGGTTTCTTAGCAGAAGTCCTTCTTTACTGAATGCATTCGAAAATCGTTCCAAATGCACCGTTTAAACCTGTGTACTATACATAGATCTTCATTAAACTTTATTTCCACATTCCGTCAAAGCGGACCAGACTTAGGCAATCTTTTGCTTGAAGCAGTCAAGAAGGTTTCTATCGGGACAGGAATGATAAGAATCTTACAAATACTCGTAAGGGGACTTGTTTTTAACTTCTCACCCTGATAGGTACTCCGTTGATGTGCTCTCCCCTCTAGGCTCGTCGGACTGCAGTATCATATTAGCTACGAGAAAGCCAATCGGAGCGGACTTAACAACTTCTTTAGGAATCCTAACTGGTCGTTATGTTTCCTCGATAACGACGTGGATGCGCTACTGATATAATCACAAACACCATTCTCTTTGGAATGAGAAACCTTATCCCTCATCGGATGAAGAATACAGACAGTTTACTGACAGACATAACCCGGAGATCGTGACACTGAAGTCGTCGATTAAAAACCTCCAAACATTAATAAGGGAAAATTACATAAATTCTGTAAGTTTATATTGGAAAAATAAAATTCGGGCTGTAAACACCAGCAACCCGAATATGTTCCCGCAAATAAATAAAATATTTCGGAGAAAAGATCAAAACGACTTTTCGTGTCTTAAAATCGCCCGAACGACGGACAACGAGAACATATTCACAGCAGCAGGCATTGATCAAAATGAGGCCGTTGATGATGACAACTTCTTTGTGATCGAGGATCCGCAGGAGAAAGTAGAGGCTATAGGAGCGACTTTCCAGGAAGTGTATAAGGCGAATGACATCATTGGCCCGAACCACGACCTGGAGAGTCGAGTCCTTGTGCACAATTTCTGCCTTCGAAATGAAATTGTGAATTGGCGATTCGAGAGCTCGGGTTTCACCCAGTTCAGTGACGGGAATATGGCAAATAATGTCATGGCCGACGATAGGGTACTACCCCCGTTCATTTCGAAGGAACAGCTCCAAACGATCTTCGAATCGCTTAGAAGTAAGAAATCAGTGGGAACCGATGAAATACCGAACATTGTGCTTCGACATCTCCCACTAGAAGCGGTGGACATTTATACCACCCTGTTTAATAATGCAATGAATAATGCACATTATCCAGCGCATTGGAAAACTGCGGTGGTACATCCCATTCCCAAAAGGAATAAAGATACTTCCAATCCGGCGAATCTCCGCTCGATCAGTCTTCTTCCAAACATCAGTAAGGTTTTCGAGAAGGTGATCAATAGGGTCCTGACTAAGTGGGTTGAGGACAAACATATAGTTCCGGACAATCAATTCGGTTTCAAGGCGGAGCATGACATCATTCATGCTGTGTCGAAACTGGTTACTGATATCCAATGGAACAAAGGCAAGAACCAGTGCACTGGTGCCTGCCTGATTGACTTGGAGAAGGTCTTCGATACCGTATGGCTAGAAGGACTCTTTTTCAAGCTGGACAGGTTAGGCATTAGTAAACCACTGCTGTATATTCTTTTTGACATGCTCTCCAGTAGACAGTTCATCGTGAGGAATGGCGATGTGACTTCTGCTGGAACATTTAACATTAAAAACGGTCTGCAACAGGGTGCGGTAAATTCGCCGGTCCTATTCAACATTTACACAAGTGATCTGATAGGTTCACTTCCCCACAGCATAACGTACGCAGACGACTTAATCGCGTACAAATCAGGTCCTAAGATTGAGGTCATTAATATGCTTTTGCAACGTGACTTCGATAAAATTAAACGATATTGCGATGACTGGAAGTTAAAAATCAACTTTCAGAAATCGGAAACCATTCTGTTTAGGACGCCTTTGTCTGGGGCCTCTAGGGATACCAGAAAGAATTGGCGAAAGTTCTCTATCGTCGGACAATATGGACAGCCACTTGCTTGTCGAAATGTAGTCTGACCTTGGGATCTGGCTAGATCAATATTTGTATTTTAACAAGGGTTAAAGGGTGATTTTGTCCTTACAAGGAGACTGTTTTATAACAGCCAGCTCGATGCGAGGGTGAAAGTGATCTGTTACATGGCCCTTATCAGGCCCATGCTTGTATTTGGGTGTGGTTCAACGTGTGGTTCAACGTGAGAGCAAGTTTATTGGAAAAGATTCGGGTGTTTGAGAGGGCTTGTCTTAGGACTTGTCTTCGCTTATACAGAACACCAGAGTCTGAGTACATAAAATTCTATCGCAATGAGGTCTTGTACAATAGGGCGAACCTAATAAGAGTGGACAATTTTGTTATTAAGTTGACTCGAAGGCACATTGCAAGAGCAATGACCTCATCGAACAACCTGATCTCAGGGGCTTACTACCCCAATTATATGTATCACGAGAGAGCTCGCCTTGACGGCTTTATTCCTCCAGAAGCGTTCCTCTATCTAGATAGTAAAGGTCTGATCCAGGACAGATTGGCGGTGCCGCTAATCTTCCACGTCGCTCGAACAGCTGCGGACAGGCGACTCAACTACGACAGAGATGTCGCACATGCGAGGATGCTTCGTAGTCGAACTCCTCCAGTGATACGTAGCTTCATGTGAAGCACAGTCGGTCGTCTGTTAATTTTATTAGCCATGGCCGGCTTACATAGATTTAAGTAGGATTAAGTTAGATGCAAGAAAAAAAAATTATAAAAATCACAAAAAAAAAATAAAAGAACAAAAGATACTCGTATGGGTGACAACTTTTTTCTAAAAAAGGGGTAATCCATAATTGTACAATATTATATATGTTAAAATAAGGTAGTATAAGTAGTTTAAGATTTAGATTTATTTTCTATTTTTGTTTATTTTTTTTAGGTAGTCAGTTTATAAGTTTTAGTTTTAGTTTTAGTTTTATTTTATTTTATTTTTTTTTTTTACAAAAAGTTCATATACTAAGTTTTTCCTTTGCCTATTGAAAATTTTTCTTAGTTTTACAATGGACTAAAATAAATATATAAATACAAATAATAATGACTGTTCGAAACGTCGAAAGACATAGTTTAAATATTATGTTTAACCTTGAGTTCCCGCATGGGGCCAGTAAGTTAGTATAAGATTATTTGTAAGTTATTTAAGCTAATTTTTAAGCATTTTTTTGTCTAGCTTGTAAGTGTAAATGAATTAATGAAAATAAAAATGCATTTAAAATGAAATGAAATGAAAATGGTACGACCCGCTAGACCACCGAAATTAAGGAGTGTTGGGCGCGGTAAGTACTCGTACGTAGGTGGGTGACCACATGGGAACTCAGTAGTACTCCTCGTGCTGTTGACAAAACGCGCCACATGGGCATAGTACCCCGGCATTAAATCCCGGACCCTACAAATTAATTTGTATCGTTCCCTTGATAATAATAATAATAATAAGGCATGGTACGACTCGAGCTGTAAAGAGGCTGTCAGGGCTAGAGAAATATTTTTTCGGTCCTATAAGACCAACCCGACAGAGCAAAACCGAAAGTTCAAACGAGCCAGGAACGGCTTGAGCGTGTAAAATTTCAATACGACCAAACACTGAGGCAACATACTAGATGGAGTGAAAAGTGACCTCCTTGTGAATTAAAAAATTTTTTTTTTTTAAATGTTTTTTTATATTATTCAATATAGCCCCCTTTTAGTTTGATACACTTATTCCAGCGATTTTCCAACTTCTTGATCTCGTCCGAAAAATAATTTTCCGGAAGGTCTGCAAAATACTCCTCCGTAGCGTCGATGATTTCCTCGCGTAAGCTGAATTTTTTATTGATGAGCCATCTTTTGAGGTTTGGGAAGAGATAATAGTCCGAGGGATCCAAATCCAGTTACCAATCGACGCCAAAAGTCTGCCCGATTCCGCATCAGCAAGTCCAAACACTCTTTCGAAGTGCTCTCGCGTTCGTGTTTTTGGTCAGGAGTGAGCATTCGCAGCACCCAGTTTCAGGATAACTTTTTTCACATGCAGAATATTGCCCAAAATATGGCGTGTGAGCTCAGTACTAATCTTTGTGGTATCTGCTAGCTGGCGCATCTTCACTTTCCGGTCAGCCAACACCATTTCATGTATTTTTTTCACATTGTCCTCTGTAACCGCACCGGAGGGCCTGCCGCTGCGGACTTGATCGGTAGTGGAGTTGCGGCCACCACGAAACTCTCGAAACCAATATTTGACGGTGTAATCTGACCGAGCATTAGCCCCATAATATTTGTCCAACTTTCCTTTTGTTTCCTTCGCCGTTTTGCCTCTCAAAAAATAATGTTTTATGAGAGAACGAAAATCGTTTTTGTCCACACTCAACATGATGCCAAACACGTCAACAACAATCAGCTGTCAAAACAAAACTAAAGACAGTATCGCACTGAAATTTGGCATGTCTGCCTAAATATGAACGGACTTCAAGGCACCATAACCTTTTTTGAAGTAGCAGCGCAATCTGGCGGTCAAGGAGGTCACTTTTCACTCCATCTAGTATATTACAATGTCGCAAAGGCAGTAAAAATTGTTGGTCATTCGTCAAAAACATTAGAAATTCTGCCTCATCCTCCTACAATGCCACTACAACTGTCACCTCGTTGGACAAGGCCTGTCTACTTGCTGCACACTTTGCAGCTAGCTCAATACTTCCAGATTGTGCTTTGTCCCCACCTACACTTGAGTGAGTCGAATCTTCAATGGGACAAATCAATTTTCGCACTCGTGTAGTAGCAAGATAGCAAGTTAAAGATCTTAACATTCACAAATCTGCTGGTCCAGATGGTATATCTCCCCTTCCTCTAAAGAGGTATTTTTCCTCTCCGGCAAATTCACTGCGAAAACTTTTTCAACCATCCTACTCCTTAGGGCTCTTTCCGAGCAAATGGAAAACAACATTTGTCCAGCCCGTCCCTTTTTTAGGCGAATCTTCTCCCTCACTTTCTACAGACCCATTGCACTTACGTCCCTTCGAAACACGAAAACTTCTTAATAACCGCCAGTACGCTTTTCGTAGCAGCAGGTCCACTGGCGATTTAATGGCATGTCTCACCGAAAAGTGGAACCAAAGCGTACAGGCGTAGTAAGCCCCTGAGATCAGGTTGTTCGATGAGGTCATTGCTCTTGCAATGTGCCTTCGAGTCAATTTAATAACAAAATTGTCCACTCTTATTAGGTTCGCTCTATGGTACAAGACCTCATTACGATAGACTTTTATGTACTCAGACTCTGGTGTTCTGTATAAGCGAAGACAAGTCCTAAGACAAGCCCTCTCAAACACCCGAATCTTTTCCAATAAACTTGCTCTCACGTTGAACCACACGGGACACCTAAATACAAGCATGGGCCTGATAAGGGCCATGTAACAGATCACCTTCACCCTTGCATCGAGCTGGCTGTTATAAAACAGTCTCCTTGTAAGGACAAAATCACCCTTTAACCCTTGTTAAAATACAAATATTGATCTAGCCAGATCCCAAGGTATCTGACTACATTTCGACAAGCAAGTGGCTGTCCATATTGTCCGACGATAGAGAACTTTCGCCAATTCTTTCTGGTATCCCTAGAGGCCCCAGACAAAGGCGTCCTAAACAGAATGGTTTCCGACTTCTGAAAGTTGATTTTCAGCTTCCAGTCGTTGCAATATCGCTTAATTTTTTCGAAGTCACGTTGCAAAAGCATATTAATGACCTCAATCTTAGGTCCTGATCTGTACGCGATTAAGTCGTCTGCGTACGCTATGGCATGGTGAAGTGAACCTATCAGATCACTTGTGTAAATGTTGAATAGGACCGGCGAATTTACCGCACCCTGTTGCAGACCGTTTTTAATGTTAAATGTTCCAGCAGAAGTCACATCGCCATTCTTCACGATGAACTGTCTACTGGAGAGCATATCAAAAATAACATACAGAAGTGGTTTACTAATGCCCAACCTGTCCAGCTTGAAAAAGAGTCCTTCTAACCATACGGTATCGAAGGCTTTTTCCAAGTCAATCAGGCAGGCACCAGTGCACTGTTTCTTGCTTTTGTTCCATTGGATATCAGTAACCAGTTTCGACACAGCATGAATGATGTCATGCTCCGCCTTGAAACCGAATTGATTGTCCGGAACTATATGTTTGTCCTTAACCCACTTAGTTAGGACTCTATTGATTACCTTCTCGAAAACCTTACTGATGTTTGGAAGAAGACTGATCGACCGGAGATTCGCCGGATTGGAAGTATCTTTATCCCTTTTAGGTATGGCATATGGCTCCTGCATAGATCTTGGCTTTGTGGGCATATTTTGTTGAGCATATTGATTAGTTCAGTTAAAGTAATGTTTACAACCTCTGGCGGTACCTTGATTGTTAAGTACAGTGACTCCATGATGAAATTTTAGAATTCTTAATCCTCTAACTGGCAATTTTAAAAATTGGAAGCATTTTTGTATTTAAAATGTCGACCACAACGATAAACACCGCTAGGTTATAACACCTTTTGTAACAAGACTTAAAATTCAAACTTAGGAATGCCATTGATACGGGCGTCGGTGGTGTAATGGTTAGCATAGTTGCCTTCCAAGCAGTTGATCCGGGTTCGATTCCCGGCCGACGCACATCTTTTTTATTTTTTTTTTAATTTTACAGTAGAAGCACGCAGTGCACCTATGATAATGGATAGTTGGGGGGGGTTCTTTTTTTAAGAAAGGACATGGTCTCTGGTTTTTAACGTAAACACCTATCGTGTAGACATAAGTTTACGGAATGCTCATACATTCATGGGTGCAAGGATACGCCTTGCCATCGCTCTGCCGCCTTCCTGAAATACCAAAGCAGAATTTGTGTTGGAGAAACAGTTCCACCCTTGGTATTTGTCGAGTCCCATCTAAAACCTCTTACTGTTCTTAGGGTCACAGCACCAAGTACTTATTGCAACTCTACATTGGGTCAAACCAGCAGGAAGACCCCTCCCGCGACTCGGGGTTTAATCCACAGCCACATTGGCGCTACTACTTCAACAAGTCAGGCCCGGACCGAGATCCGATGGACTCCTGACTCCCATGGCACCGTGATTTAAGTCCTGGTAGCGACTACCGGTGGTCCTGCCGCCTGACCTATGACGGGCAAATTGTAACTGGTCAAATCGTTGCAACCTTCGGTGTCGTCATCTGAAGATGTTTACTATAAGACCAGTAATATGCTCTGCCTCCGCTTTTTATTAGACAACGTCATTAATGGACGAAGCCTTGATAATTGGGCGGCGGCCCTTAAGAAAGAACAGCACGATTCTGGGAAGAGCTTAATGCTTCTGTGTTTATTTGTTCTTCAGGACGTTATCGATGCGCTTTTTTTCAAAATAAATCTGTTTTCACTGCAACTGAAGTAAACTTGCCAAAGAATCAGCGGGCTCGTGAAGAAATGCGCAAACTTTGGGAAATCGCCTTGGTTGCAAGACACTTTCCAACGAACAAGCGCGTCGGAGTTTTGTTTAATAAAATTCAGGGAATGCATAGTCACTTTTCCAAGAAAGAATTTCCTCAGATTACCATTTCAGAGAGTTTCGGAGGATGTTGCAAGTCAGCCATAAGTCTGATGAACTACATGATCAAAATGGAGGTGAAATTTGACCTCAGGTCCATAGTTTCAATTCCTATCATTATTATTTTATGCCGAATTTCAGAGGACATGGTTTAGGGAACCATATTTTATAGAGTTGGGCAAAGACCTGAAGCAGAAGAAGGACGGACCACAAGCTCTTGTGGGACTTCGGGTACATCGCAAAAAATTAGGAGGAATACGGGAAGCAAGCATTGGTAGGCTTAGGTCCCATGTGCTGACACAGTTCATTCAATGGAAAGGCCTATAGTGATCGAATCGGCAATCATGGTCGTTTCGCCGATCACCTTATACATCTCTTAGAACAAGTGATGAGCTGGGAGATAAAGTCAGCGATGTCAGTTTAAAAGCCGCTCAAATGGTTATACTCGTAGTTTGAATCTATAAAATATATGTAGAGGTGGCCAGCTTTACTGAAGAGATGGAATATTTAACGAGCGGTTATTGCGCCGTTTAAGGTAGATTTTGGACTCTTCACTTTGAGTCCATGCACGCTTGGTTAATCTTATCAAAATCACCTTGTTAGGTGACTCCATTCGTCGCAGAATAAGCGCAAATTATTTCTGTAGTTTTGGAGATGAACTATCGATCTTTTGTTCCAACCGACACTATACGATTTACCGCAGGTTCTAAATAACAAGGTCAGCATTAATTTCGCTGGCAATTGAACAATCGGGGTTACCGCAGTATTTAGACATATTCAGTGTGGGGTAGGTCAGTAGTACTGTGGGTCAACATGGAAACGCTAAATAAACAATAATTTTGGCGGCGGGAAAAACAATAGCAAATGACCGGGTTGCAAAAATAGGTCGTTGGATAAGCACAATTAATAAATTAAATAAATTATTTCACACAATAAGCGAGAACGAGGTTGGAAAGGCATAATTGAGCTGGCGGGTAACCCAGATATCTTTGAATTTAGACGGACTTCTTGTTTGGGTTCATGTCACAATAAGTCCTGGAAAACGTAATCAATGAACTTTCTACACACCGGAGATCTGCTCTGTCTATAGTCACTGGAGTGGTGAAGATAATTTCGGCAATAATTAGATTGAATTCTTGATAAGGAGCTGTACAGTCTTCTTGAAGGAATGTTGCAGCACTTACCATTTTTTAATAGTGTAATTTAGGTAGCACTGCCATCTATCCATAAAATGTTGTATTTTAAAATGGCCCATCAACTCGCCCAGTTAAAAATAAACGACTACCAACTTCACGCGGGACGAAAAGAGAAGAGATAGAAAAGGAGGACGCACTTCCGTTTTAACCATGAGCCGACATAGTTTTTAAATGATCTCTGATTGATAATAAAATAAATTAACTTTTCTAATCTTGTTACAATAGCTAAGTCCATTCTTGCCGCTTCTGTTTCAATACTTGCTAATGCACCAATAAGAACTGTCAACAGGTTATACAAGCAGTTACAGAGACTTTAGGATACTTATGCCTCTGTTATTGTCTTGTATTTATCGTCTTGTATAAATCCTTCTTGACATCAAAGCTCTCGGTGATATTTTTTCCAACCTTTACGGAGCAGCGAGTGATCTGATTCGCCATGCTAAATTTCATAAGTTTGTCAAGGATGCCAAAACTAGAGATGGCTCTGTATGACTCATTTCTATGGGTTCTGTCGGCCTTGAAATCGGCAAAGAGGTAGTAAGTGTCAAAGTGCACTTCTTTAGTTTTCTGTATTTTGAATAGTACTCGTATTCACATGTAAAGGTGGCGTGTTTTAGGAGCTCTCCTTTTTTGTGGATCGGGCAAACTTACCTCCGACTAAGTTTTGGAAATTGGTGAATGCTCTCTACCAAGTCGTCTTCTGCTTTCTTAAACAGCTCCGCAGGGAACACGTTCGGTGTGGCGGCCATGTTATACTTGAGTTAAGAGGTTGCTATTTTACTTTATTTTGGTCGGGTGGATGGGAATCATGGCAGTCATTGACAATAGCAAGTTCAATGACATTCATAGCACCGACTGTGACTTTACTATAAATATAGGATGCCTGAGCTCCCTGCAGCCAAGACAGAACGATCTTTGGAGTTTGGTATTTGCGTGAAAGCCACCAAACAACTAACGTACAACATAGAATTGCTCTTAACATAGCATAACATTGATCCAAAGGCAGAACATAAAAATGGACATCTACAATTTGGAGGTATTATCTTCTTACTTACTTACTTAGTTAGGTGGCGTTACAGATGTCTCTGGTGTTTTTACGTAAGCGCCAAACAATGGATTGCCTTACATTCACGGGATGCCCATACATCCTTGGGAGCCAGGATTAGCCTGGCTAGCACTTGCCCTCAACCATTGTTGAGGGCACAAGCTCCACCGTGAGTATGAGTCGAGGCCGATCTAAAACCTTTTGCCGTTTTCAGGGTCACGGCACCCAGTATTTTTTGCAGCTCTATATCGGGTCGAGAGCAACTGGAAAACCTTTCCTGCGTTTCAGATTTTAAACCACAGCCACCGTAACGCTCCCACTTGGGAGCCTACCTCTTCAAGTCAGGCGCAGACCGAAGTCCGGGGGCCTTGATTCTCACGGTACCGTGTTTTAAGCTAAGGCTCTGAAGATATCAAAAAAGCGTGTTGGATATATCATACACGAATATTTGGACATGGGAAAGCTCTGTTCAAAGTGGGTGCCGCGTTTGCTCTCAGTCGACCAAAAACAACAACGTGTTGGTGATTCAGAGGAGTGTTTAAAGCTGTTCAACCGCAATAAAGCCGGGTTTTTGCGTCGGTATGTGACAATGGATGAAACGTGGCTCCATCACTTCACACCAGAGTCAAGTCCCCAGTCAGCTGAGTGACGAGCAGGCGGCGAACCTCGTCCAAAACGACCAAAAACTCAACAGTCGGCTGGCAAGAAAAAGAAAGTGCTGTTTCATCAAGACAATGCACCGTGTCACAAGTCGATGAAAACGATGGCAAAATTGAATGAATTCGGCTACGAATTGCTTCCCCACCCACCGTATTCTCCAGATTTGACTCCCAGCGACTATTTCCTGTTCGCAGACCTGAAAAGAATACTCGCCGGAAAGAGATTTAAGACCGATGAAAAAGTAATCGCCGAAGCAGAGACCTATTTTGAGGCTAAACCGAAATCGTACTACAAAACTTTCGATACCGAAAGATTGAAAAATCGTTTCATTCAGTGTATCGCCCTCGAAGGCAACTATATTGATAAATAAAGTTGAATTTTACAAAAAATTTGTGTTTTACTATAAAACGGACTTTTCAGCCCATGTGTTATGTGCGGGCCCTAGTTTCATTACGGTTCGGGGTGAACCAACAAGCTTCTTCAGCTATCACTAATCCTCGTCTGCAGCCTCCTGAGCCGCGTTTAGATGCGGTCGTCCTCTGCTACGCCAATGGGAATCTCCATTGCGATTGATGGCGGAACTATTGACTGCTCAGAACTTGGATTTGATCCGGTAGCGCCACAATTAAATTTGTGATGTAGTGCTTGTTTTACCTCTTAGTGGTGGCCCCGGGAAGCTACATGTATAAATCCTTATATAAATCCTTATACATGTAGGCTAGAATTGTAAGTTTGAATGGTCTAGCATTTCTAGTCGTGGGTTAGCACCTTGGATTACTGAAGAATGCCCTCTACGGAAACCGACATTACACCTTGGATAAGGAGTGACCGAATGATGATGACTTTTTTCCATTGTACCCGGACTAAGATTGGTTTCTGGAACGTGAAAATGCTCCACGACAGGGAGCGAAGGACCTCAAAATGCCACATTCTTCCAAATGGAACGAGAGTTCCTTCGATATAACTTGGACATATTGGGAGTGAGTGAAGTAAGATGGTCCGACGCGGGAGAGTACTAATTTCCAACGTGTAACACTGTGTTACTCTACTCAGGCAAGCCCTCTGCTAACACCAACAGCACGCAGAGGCTTAGTTTTCTGGCACCCACGTGGTGATGAGATCCTCTCCGCCATATTCTAGATTAGATTACGGTGCCTCCCGAATATACAGTGATGCGCCCCAAAGAATCCCTCGATTGAGGATGAAAAGCACAATTTCTATAATATAATCAACAAAGCATAAAACCTTCCCTAAAGTCAGCAAAGTGTCAACTGACAAGCAACCAAATCGACCACCGGCGATCAGTCAACGTTTCAGAAATTGTATTTTAGGCGTCTGAAATAGATGAAGAAACGTCATGGGATTGGTGTGGCGGACATCGCCTTTTGGTGATGTCCAGTTACGTACTGCATCTATTCGAGCATAATTACATCAACGCCCTAAACTGCTGCAAAGCAAATGTTACCACCAGCCAAGTCGATTGTTATCGACGGCAAAATCAGTGTCTATTTGGAGGCGAATTTGTTGTTGGAGGCAGACTTAGGCAGGAAGTCGTGAGTTTCCGGCATGTTAACGAGCGCCTCGTAACAATCCGTATTAAGGTTAAATTTATGAACCCTATATGCGCGCACGCCCCCACAGAAGAAAAAGACGACAACACTAAAGGTAGCTTTTACGACCTCTTGAACAGGACTTACGAGTTGTCTCCTAGCTATGACAAAGGAAAGAGAGGAAGAGAAAGTATCTTTGGTAGTACTGTCGGAAAGTACTACCACCTCCGATAACGGATTTAGGCTACTCGACTTTGGGTGAAACATTGCTACCACGCGATTCCTACATCTCGATATTCACAAGGGGGCTTGGAGAACTCCTGATCAATTCAACGTCAACCAGATTGACCACTTTGCGATCGACGCAAGGCAATCTGCCCTTATTATGGATGCCCGAACGTTTCGAGGACCTAACATTCATTCGGACCATTACCTTTTTACAGTTCTTTGACTGTAATTTTTTTTATGAATGAAAAACTTTGGCTCTGCTTTTGGATTATGTTTATTTAATGTCTGAAATTTGTTTCCATTAAGTCGATCGATGAGCATTCAGGCCCGATTTGTGTCATTTTCCATCACTCTTGCCACAACTTCCGGAGATAGGTCCTCGCAATCTTGACGGATATTCTCTTTGAGAGCTTCAACAGTCTGAGGCTTGTTGACATAGACTCGTGACTTCAAAAAACTACGCCAGAAGAAGTCAGGCGATCTTGCAGGCCAGTGCAAACCGCCAAAATGAGAGATTAGGCGACCCGGAAATGCAGCCCTCAAGATTTTGATTGTGGCTCGTGCAGTATGCGGCGTTGTTCCACCCTGTTGGAACCACATGTTCTCCAATCGCAATTCATTCAATTGAGGAAGGAGAAAGTCGTTGAGCATGGCTCAGTAAAGCTCCCCGTCCACAGTAGTCGTTTGGCCTGCGGCGTGTTCGAAAAAAATAAGGCCCGATGACGCCTCCAACGTAAACAGCACACCATGCAGTAACTTCGAGTGGGTGTAATGGCTCTTCGTGGGTTATACACGGATTTTCGGTGCCCCAGAAGCGATAATTTTACTTATACACATATCCACAGAGATGCAAATGGGCCTCGTCGCTCATGATGATTTTCGATGAAAAGTTGTCTCCCTCGTGGTCGAGATTCAGGATTCCGTATTCTTTAGGGTATAGCGATTCATGTCTTGTTGACGTGTATTTTGTTTACTTCACAAATGCGAAAGTAAAATTGATATTTGCCACCATTTGCAAAAATTATAGCATCTTCCGATAGGGTGATGACTTTTGCGCCACCTTGTATAAGGAAGTTCGACGTCGGTCGGCTACAATCGCAAGAGATCTCCAAATACTTTTCCGGTCGAGTCTCCCTTAGTATTTTAAGAGGTACAATGGCGCCAGCATCAAGTATCGATGACTAGTGGAAACATTGCTAAAAAGCCGTCAGAGATCCCGCCTCTGATGTGTTGGGTTTCACTCGGCCACCACAACGAAACCCGAAGCCAACAAGCACGTGCAGCTTAGCAAGAGCCATATAAAGCGGCGCTGCATAGCAGGACTAGAGCCGCTCATGGGCTCTACGAACAGAAGAGGAGAGACGAAGACCGGCTTCTTAGGACGAGAAATAGGAGCTTGAGAAGCGCGCGGTCGAGAAATTGAGAGATGCTGCTCCAAGAAAGAGATTCGAAAGTTTTACGAAAAGGTAAAAGACATGTCACTGATACAAACGCCGAACCAAAGCCTGTAGAGACGAACAAGGGAACATAGTAGTAGAATCACAGCCGATGTTGAGAATTTGAAAAGAGCATTCCTGTAGACTGTATAACGGCGTTGACGAACCAAATGCCTCTGTCTGGTAGAATTAACCCTTCAATCTGCATGATGTAGACTAACATTTTCACGTTCCATTCAATTTGTCTTGGACGGTTTGAAGTCCAATATCCACAAATTAAATGCTGGTGTGCCCCAGGGGTCCGTTCTGTCTCCGTCATTCCTTCTAATTTTCATAAGTGATCTCTTGTCTGGTACTCTCTGCTTTGCATATTCGACTGTAGAACGGGAACGGCAACGTATGTTAAGCTCATTAAATTCCGATGTTATCAGCATAACGAATTGGGGAACTATCAACAGAGTGGAATTTAATGCTGCCAAAACTCAATGCTCTCTAAAGCCTTTAAGACCTCTTTGCACTTTCTAGATATGATTCAAAAGCGTGCGGTAAAATTCAGTGATGATTCTAATATTGCACAGTCAATGGAGACCATTGAACACCTACGTAATGTCTCTAGCCTCACCTTGTTCTATCGCTATTTTCACCAGTGATTCCGCCCCTTCAAACCTTCAATCGTAAAACCCATCTCGCTATGAATGCTCATCAGTTTACCTTCAATCCCATTTTTGGACGTACTCTGAAATATTGTGATTCTTTCCTAAGCCGACTCACTTATGGAATGCCCTGAACAGATCTCTATTTCTTACTCATTATAACTTGCAAACATTAAAGACCAATGTACATCGGTACCTCTCTTTTCGTCTCTCCCTAAGTCTAGCAAGTCAACCCCAGAGGCCCAACATTCCAAATGTCTGTACAACTATGATACTTGCATACGCTGATGACATTGACATCATTGGCAGAACTACAGACTACAGACTGCAGGCTGCTTATCGAGGCACTTCGCTTCCATTTACCACCTTAATAAATAAGAGATAAGTGACCCAACCTCCATCCAAACTCGATAAAGGAGTAGCAAACAACTGTTGAGCCAGTAGTAATAATATTAGGGTTGTTAACCTGACATTTCGGCAACTTCTATTAATAAAATTTATTACAGCGTTTCCTATAATCAAATTCGCTATCATGAAGTGCAGGCAATTTATCAGGCCGCAACTAAAGTTATTATCATGTCAAATATAGCAACATCAAAGACTATCCTCAATGAAAGGATTAAGCTACGATACGTAACATATTTTCACAATATTCTCCACGTGGATGTCGTATGCGAGTAAAGAGGTTATTTCAACTAATACTCACATTAAGCTGTATGTACGAGTACGAGTATATTACTAACTGACTAAAAGACATTTTTTTAATTGACAATATCTTGACATACCGTCATAAAAAGTTGCCCAAAGTCTTGGCTTAATAGACATGGTTAGTACAATCGAACAGAACTGTCAAGAGAAAGATAATTTATGGAAGCTACTCCTGCCGATCTTGGCAAGATTTCAAATTCTACTAAACAGCATTGAGAAGACTATCTTTATAGAAACCACCCGTCTTCACAACTGACTTGAAGTTTATAAGCCAAAATACAAAGTTTTATCGCTGGTAAAAATGCTATTATTCAATAAAGCGTTGCAGCTCAAAGTGCAGTTCTATTTATCAGCCTTCGACCCTTTCGAGCTGACTCGATTATAACCGACAAAAAAGCGACGCTTATTTCCGATGTGAATATGTAATTATAAGCAGGCCTACGTAAGAACAATTGCATATCCTGATTGAGATTGAATGCTCCTACACGCATGGATCAACAGTATGCACCCATACCCTTATAGAAGGGTGTGAAGATAGCATTCTGATGCTACATTTTGCGAGCTCCTGCGCAATATATGTATACGAACGCTGCCCTTACTCCTTCCATAAAATCGGTTGTTTAGCATTTTCAATTACACAATAGCACCTCTTTTAACACCACCTTGCTCTACAAGTACCCGTGTGGCGCTTTCGTTTCACCAATTTGAATGAATATGACGATCGTTCAAGCAGATCAACGACAGAGATTTACTGATCTCTGACCATCAACGAGTTGGCAACATCTCGAACGGTTCCTTTCTCTGCATTTTAACCAACCAATTGGCCTTAAAGTAGGTTGCTGCAAAGCCGGTGCCAAAGGACTGGAATTTCCCGCAAAAACGCAGCCTTTGGACATAGCAAAACATATGATTTCCGTGCATGATTCCGACCAAACATTGATCAAACGTATCGTTACTGATGACAAGACGTGGATATATGAGCAGAGATGGGCGTAATCAGCTACTCTTGTAATCAGATTAATGATCTGATTAAATCTAATCATAATTATTGGGTCTACAAGTAAGTTTCCAGCGTTTTTTTCCAAAATTTGAAGTTTTATTATGAAAACATAGTTAAAATGCTTTATTCAAAGTATCGTCCATCGGAAGCTACAACTTTCCCCCATCTTTCTGGCAATTTATGAATTCCGGACCAAAAAAATGTCTCGTCTTTCGAGCCCAAGAACGTATCGAGCCAATTTTTGATTTCCTCTACTGAGCTGAAGCGTAAGAGCGTTCTGCATCGAACGAAACAAGTGGTAGTCAGATGGTGCCAAGTCTGGACTGTAAGGCGGGTGTGGCAGAATTTCCCATCCACTATTTTCCAAATAGTTTTTCACCGAAACCGCAACATGTGGCCGAGCGTTGTCGTGATGAAAAATGACGGACTCATGCCTGGTCTCATATTCTGGCCGTTTTTCTTTTAACGCCCGCTTCAAACAAATTAGTTGGGTTCGATATAATGGTCCTTTGATGGTTTCACCACTCGGAAGCAGTTCGTAGTATACGACACCCTTTTGATCCCACCATATGCAGAGCATGACCTTATTCACGTGATTATTTCGTTTTGGTGTCGATTGGGCGGGCTCGCCGGGCTTTGTATACGATTTTCTGCGTTTAGAATTATCATAATAAATCCATTTCTCACCAGTGACAATACGATGCAAAAATGACTTATTTTTATACCGCTGCAGTAACATTTCGGACATACAAAATCGCCGTTCGACGTCTCTTGGCTTCAATTCGTACGGCACCCAGTTTCCAACCTTTTGAATGAATCCCAGTGCTTTTAAGCACAAGGAAACGGCTTGTTGCGTGACGCCCAATGATGCAGCAAGTTCTTCTTGAATCTGACACGGATCCTCATCCAGTAAAGCGTCCAATTCCTCGTCTTCAAAACTTTTCGGCTTTCCGGGGCGATCTTTGTCTTCAACTCCAAAATCACCACTTTTGAACCGTTTGAACCAATACATTCCGCCCCATAAGTTTCCGAAAGCAAACAATAGGCCTCAGCCGCACTTTTCTTCATATTAAAGAATAAAAGCAGCGCTTCCCGCAAATGACGTTTATTTGGCTGGAAACTTGCCATGATTTTGCTCGATAAAATGTACGACACCGATAGAACTGCTCAAATATAACGCTGCAAAGTTGTTGACAGATACAAAACATACAAATAAAACACATGGGGTCTGACATTTCTGCCCGGGATCCAGTGGTGGCGCCATCTCTGACAAACGCTGGAAACTTACTTGTAGACCCAATACAATGCGAGATGTGCGAATGTGTTATTTTGACATTATGTTTGTGAACATAATTCTAGTTAACTTACATTCATTACATTAATAAATCACTTGTAAAAAAAGCTATTGGGTGACAATTTTGGTGGTAAACAACGCGTGCTTGACGTTTTACCGTTACAGTTTTCTACGACATAAACTTTAATAGTAAATACTCGTAAGCTTGTTTACTTCTTGGGGTTATACGTAAGCAAGCGTCGGAAGGAGATGAACGTCATTTTAGTATCGTAAAGAAGTGCCATTTTGTTTTTAAGTTTGGTTAGTGTGAAATGGCGTCATAGTTCTGAATTGGAAATTGTGCAGAATGAAAAAGAAGGAGCAGCAGGGGTATTACCTTGCATTCTTGACGGCAAGTTTTTTTATATATTCTAAAACGGAATCCAGAAATACTAAAAAGTTTGCAATTTGTACATCTTTTCGACCAAAAGAAGTCAAAATAAGCGGTTTTAACAATTCAACATCAAATTTCGTTACACATCTCAAACGAAGACACGGAGAAGATACATACACACAAAGAGTATCAGAGTCACTTGAAAAACATAAAAAAATAAACAAACAAAATTTGAGAACATCTACTCGTAACTTTCGTCGGTCAGAAATAAGCGATCAACTATTTAAGCGGACGGTTTCACAATAGCAATTTAATGAAAATATTTTGAAATTTTTTATTAATTCTATGATTCCTTTGCAAGCCATAGATGACCCATTTTTTTCAAAAAATCTTTGACAATTTGACTATCTTTGCAAAAGGACCTAATGTAGTCAGCAGAAGAACTTTGGGACGCTTGATCGAGGACTATTATATGAAGGAAATTACAAACATCAAGAGTGAATTGAACAATGCTTTACATCAGCAAAACTGCTGATATTTTGTCGGCAAAAAGTTTTTTTGGCGTCACGGCACACTGGCTTAGCTCAAACCTAGAAAGGATATCTAAAACGTTGGCATGCCGAAGACTTTCAGGGACGCACAGCTATGACCGAATAGCTCTTTTAGTTGAAGCACTACATGCTGAATTTGGTCTAGACTCACAAAAATTACTAGCCACGGTCACTAATAATGGCAGTAATTTCGTCAAAGCGTTTACAGAATTTGTCATATATAATGGATACTGAAAGTGATAGTGATAGCATTGCTGAAAACTTAGATACCGAGGATATTTTTCACCAGTTAACAAACCTAGAATTGCCCGTATATTTAAGATGTCCTGCCCACAAGCCCAATCTGCAATCAGCGTAAAGATAGCGGCACTCGTTAATAAAAGCTAGTGAATGCTAGTTGTCCATCTTTTGACAGTTACTTACCAAAGTTTCTGTCATTTTGGAGGCGCAGTTTTTAGTTGACAGTCGTTTGAGTGAGTCGATGTGAGTGTTTTTTATGAAAATGGAAAAAATTGAGTATCGAGCTGTGATTAAATTCTTGTTTTTGAAAGGCAATACGCCTACGCAAATCAAAAATGAGTTGGACTCTCTGTATGGGGACTCTGCACCATCATTTATCACGGTGAAATTTTGGACAGCTGAATTTAAACGTGGCCGCAAGAGCTTGGGAGATGATGAACGTTTGGGACGTCCAAAAACTGCAACCACTGACGATAACATTGCTAAAATTGTTAGACGACCGCCGAATTAAAGTGAGAGAGATAGTATAGGTTATGAAAATGTCCAAAGAACGTGTTTTTTTTTTAAATTTGAACGTTTATTTAAGAAAAACATGTACAATAGTATTATTCAAAGTATTGCCCATCTGAAGCTATGACTTTTTCCCATCTTTCTGGCAATTTGTGGATCCCATCCCAAAAGAACTGCGCCGGCTTGGCAGCCAAGAATGAATCAAGCCAATTTTTGATATTCTGCTCTGATGTGAACCGTATTTCAGTGAGGGCGTTCTGCATCAACCGGAACAAATGGTAGTCAGAATGGGCAAGGTCTGGGCTATAAGGCGGGTGGGGTAAGACTTCCCATCCACTGTTTTCCAAATAGTTCTTAACCGGAATAGCAACGTGGGGCCGAGCGTTGTCATGATGGAAAATTATTGCCTCGTGTCTCGTCGCATATGCCGGGCGTTTTTCGGCCACTGCTCTCTTCAAACGGATTAATTGTGTTCGGTAGGGTTGTCCATTGATGGTTTCACCCGGTTTTAGCAGCTCATAATACAGCACACCCATCTGATCCCACCAAATACAGAGCATTACCTTCGCGCCATGGATATTCGGCTTTGCCGTTGATTTGACTGGATGGCCGGGTTTCACATATGATTTTTTGCGCTTGGGGTTATCGTAGTGGATCCATTTTTCATCACCAGTAACAATCTGATGCAAAAATGACTTCCTTTTGTGGCGTTCCAGCAGCATTTCGGACATGCAAAACCGCCTTTCGACGTCTCTCGGCTTGAGTTCATGTGGAACCCAACTTCCTTGCTTTTGAATATATCCAGCTGCTTTTAAACATTTTGAAATCGCTGCTTGAGTGACACCCAAAGATTCCAGTTCTTCATCTTCAAACTTTTTTGGCTGCCCAGGACGTTCATCGTCTTCCAAGCCAAAATCACCACTTTTAAATCGTGCAGACCACTTTTGGCACGTTCGCTCAACTAGCTCATGTTCACCATAAACTTCTACCAAAATACGATGACTTTCGGCAGCAGTTTTCTTCATGAAGAAGAACTCCCCGCAAAAACACTTTTTCAGGCACAAAATTCGTCATATTTGAGTGAAAAAAAATTATTGTTGTTTACGCTTCAAATGAATGACATATACTGAAATGACGTACAATGACAGTAGCTTTCCAACGCATGTTCCAATGAAATAATAACAATGCAATAATACAAGTTACGCCATCTCTTAGCAAACCGCACGAAGTTATGGACCCAATATTAAATCAAGATTTAGGCATGAGAAAGCTGTCCGCGCGTTGAGATGCCGCGTTTGCTTACGTTAGACCAAAAACGTGTTCGAATGAACATTTCCAACGCTCTATTGGCGCGGTTTAGACGCAATAAATCCGAGTTTTGGAGCCGATTAATTACTGTAGATGAAACTTGGAGACACCATTATACGCCCGAAGCAAAAATTCAGTCAAAACAGTAGACTGCAAAGGGCGAGCCGGCTCCAAAAAAAGCAAAAACTATTTTTTTCGGCTGGGAAAGTGATGGCGACTGTTTTTTGGGATAGTAAAGCAGTTATCTTAATTGATTATCTTCAAAAAGGAAAAACCATTACAGGAGCATACTACGCATCATTACTTGCCAAGATGAAGGCAGAAATTGCGGAAAAACGGCCACATTTGCAGAAAAAGAAAATCCTGTTTCACCAAGACAACGCGCCGTCTCACACCTCAGCGGTTGCCATGGCGAAAATCCATGAATTACGGTTTGAACTGCTTGACCATCCGCCACCACCAGATCTAGCCCCAGCCGATTTCCTTTTGTTCCCTCATTTAAAAACTGCACACGGAAGACAGAGATTTTCGTCGAATGAGGAGGCAATCACCTTCGTGAACAATTATTTTGCAGAGAAAAACGCCAAGTACTATTTGGACGGGTTAGAGAGATGGGAGCATCGCTGGGAGAAGTGTGTAGAGTTACAAGGAGAATATGTAGATAAATAAAAAAAAAAATTTGAGAAAAAATGTCTTGTATCATTATTCGGAAACTTTTCAGACAACCCTCGTATTATGGTACAGTAAAAGCTCTTTTTTTGCGGGGTATATTATGTTCCGTAAAAATGCTGCGAATATGGAATGGTAATTTATATGGGATTATAGGGGATACGTTCCTATCTAACAAAATAAAAAACAAGTACATATATCAAAAAATGAATTTTATTGAAGTTTTTAACAATATTGATTAATTATTATCTTCAGGCTTAGGCAATGGTTTAAAGAATTTTGTAATTTTTCCTTGCTTGGCAGTTTTTAAAAGCTCCTTCAATTCAGAGTAATTTGAAAATAAGACTTCGTTCCATAGACGATCAATTTGCGTAAAGAAATCACAAAGCTCATTTGCCATTCTTAAACCTTCGCTAAGATTTTCCAAATTAAATGTCATGTTTCCAGTGCTTGTTGAAGCCTCTTCTTCAATGGGCTGTGAATTTAACATTTCCTCCAAGTCGGTTTCAGTCATATCTTCATCTTACGATTCGAGCAACTCCTGAATGTCAATTGATTCGAACCCATTTCGTCCTATGTTTGCAGTCAAAGTTTGAATTTGCACACATTCTTCGTCATTTTCCGCAGTCAGAGCAGGCCACAATTTTTTCCAGCATGATTTCAATGTGTATGGCTTCAGTTCTTCCAATTATTCTTTTATGTTTACGGTGCATTTTGCTATGTCAAATTTCTTCCAGCATTCCATAACATTCATATCAGGATCACATTCCATATTATCCAATATGATTTTGAGGGTTCGTCTAATGTAATAGAGCTTAAAGACCTGGATTATTCCTTGGTCCATAGGCTGAAGCAAAGCCGTCGTGTTGGGAGGTAAAAATGTCACTTCTATATTTGGATGCATAGTTTCAAGTTCGCGAGGATGACCTGGTGCATTGTCTAAAACTAGAACTGCTTTAAAGTCTACATTTTTTTTTTTAATAGAAACAAAACAATTCCGGAAGCAGTCACAAAAAATAGCGCTTGTAACCCACGCTTTCTTATTAGCACACCAAAACACTGGCAGGTCGTCCTTGTTCTGATTTTTTAAAGCACGAGAATTTAACGATCTGTAAAGAATCAGTGGTTTAATGACACAATCTCCAGATGCATTAGAACATAGCAACAGTGTAATCCTATCCTTTGCTGCCTTAAATCCAGGGGCAGACTTTTCGCTTTTAGAAATGAATGTTTTGTTTGGCATTCTTTTCCAAAACAGTGCAGTTTCGTCTGCATTAAATATTTGCTCAGGTTTGTATCCTCCATCAGCTACTAGGTTTGCAAATTCTTCTGGATATCTTTCTACTGCAGCAATGTCTGCAGATGCAGCTTCTTCAACGATTTGAATGCTATGCAATGATTGTCTCACCTAAAATTTATTGAACCAACCTTCCGATGCTTGAAATCCTCCATCTGTACATTCACCATCACAACTATCATCAGGTTCTTTAAAATGTGCGTAAAGACGCTTTGCCTTCTCCCGCACCATTGGACTACTCAGGGGAACCCTTTTTTGGTTGTGGTCTAGATCCGCGAATAAAGGAATCTTTAGTCGCGAATATAGCAATTGGGTCGCATTTTTTAAATTCGCGAATAGTGAAAACGCGAATAAAGAGCTTTTACTGCATTTTATTGCCATGTTTAGTATCTTTGCGAAAAAAAATTGCAAAAGCTTAGCAGAGAATCACTTGTTTTTTTGCCAAACGCTGACAGAGAAGTATTTAGAAAACGTGGAAGCGCGATTTTCTGAATTTTGTGACATTTTTACGAAGGTAGCTCAAAATGCAGCAGTTGCTGCAATGTCTTATCCCAGGTTCAAGAACAAATTGATGACTTGTACAAATTTAGAACATCATTCCAGAATCAAATCAATTTTCAAAGGAGCTGTGAGCAAAGAAGTCCATGAGGCGCCTGGAACTTTTCAATAAACACCTAGTAAAAGATATGAAGACAGCTGTTTTGAATTTGATAGATTCTTCAGAGACTATTCAACAGGACATATACGCCAAGTTCAACGATTAAAAGCATTATTTAGCAGATTAATATAAAGATCTTTCCATGCTAAATAGATATCCTGGGATCAAAACTGTTTTTAGAAAATATAATACGCCTCTACCGTCTTCGGGTCCCGTTGAAAGACTTTTTTCATATGCAACTATGTAAAATTCCCCAAAGTCGCATAGTATCTCAGATTAAATGTTTGAGACAAGAGGCTACTATTGAAATCTAATTTAAGCCACACATCGTAAAAGTGTTCTGATATCAACAATTAACAATATTTTCTATAAAATAATTATTCCTAAAATAAATAAAAAATAAATATTATTAAGTGTTCAAGTATGTGCTCTTTTATCAATCAGAAAAAGTAATCTGTATTACGATTACAAATTACTGACCATTAATCATCGAATATGACTACTTTTTTTTGATTAATTTCATTAATCTATAATCATGATTAAAGATTACATTTTGACATTTTGTAATCATAATATTTAATATTAAGATTGCATATTTTAATCGTAATCTTTAATCATCAATCTGATCACCTTTTGCCCAACACTGTTTATGAATACGACTAAACTAAACTACAATACATGAACTTCTTCCTGAGGGCCAGAATGTCTACCTATTTACTTAGACGGCGCTACAGTCCAGGCTAGACAAGAGCCTCAGCTAACATCCCAAACCGGCTAGGGCGGGAGTGTCCTTCCACTTGCATGCGTCACCTGAATTGAGATCGCCCTCTACTATCATTGTTCGTCAGGGTTAGAGTCAAAAAATTTCCGGACCAAGGTGCTGGTTCAAGATTGTCTAACTATCTAAGCAGGACTATCCAAGTCGGCATCATTGTACAGCCCTTTGAAACGAAACTGTTGAAGCGTCTCCTCCATTTTCTATTCATACAAACGGAATCGTGTTCGTCAGTGTCCAATATTCTGCATCGTAAAGCAAGCCGTCGTCGTCGTTTTGGTTGCTCGAAAGAGGGCTTTAACTCAATTGCCTTCTAACCCTAAAGAAACAGCGATTAGCAAAAGTGATTGTTCGCATGATTTCCGCGGTGTTGTCGTTGATGGAGTTGCTGACAGAGCCGAGGATCTACTACCTCAAAATTATAGCTCCCTATTGTGACGTTTTGTTGAGAGAATATAATGAGTGTTTCAACAAGAGGTGTAGGATTTGAAAGGCCAGGGTTGGGATATGGTGACAGATGATATCTACAAATTCAAGTTCAATCGCGGAAAATGCTGCGAAAAATTCGTGCCAATTTTGCACGTAATCATGTAGTTTCCAAGACGTGTGTACGCAACAGAATCAAACAAATTCCAAGAGTATCGCTACAGTTAATGAACGTGTCGAAAACAACTCAAAGAACTTCATTCGTCACCGATCTCAGGAGCTTGACCTCTGCACAGCCATAGAGCACCAAATTTTTATTAAAGGTTTGCCTCTCCATGCGTTTTAAGCGTTTTAAGGTCCAATTAACGCAAGTCCGAAGCCGACTGACCACCAACTGCGCCCTACGTTCTCGGATTGTGTCCTGAAAACTATGCATGCTGACATTGATTTTTAGTAGAAAATCGTGTTTTCGGATGACTCCCTCATTTTCATATTGGCGACTACGATAATAAACAAAATTGCCACATCTGGGGCATTGAAAATCCACAAGTGATGCCAATGCATCCAGAACTTGTAACTGTTTGGTGCTGTTTACGGAGACCGGAAAAGCCATTACGGTCATTCGAGAGCGCTACCGAGACATGGTAAACAATTCTTTGTGGCCGGAGCTCGAGAATGTGGATACGAACTAGCTCTCCTGTCAACAAGATTGTGCTACGTACCACACAAGTCGTTATTGCGTACGAAATTTTCTGGCCACGTAATTTCGCGTTTCGGAGATCCCAATTGGACCCCAAGAGCGTGCGACTTAGCACCCTTAGACTTCTTTATTATGGGCTGTGTTAAAAGCTAGATCTACGCCAACCCTCCGCAAAGAACTCCAACACAGAAAGTGACCATTGAAGCTGACAGGGGATGAGGGTCATTTCGAAGATATTGTGTTCCATAAGTAATCCCCATGTGTCTACTTTATAAAGCAATAGAGATATTGTTCGTTTTATTTAAAAACGAAATCCTACACCTCTTACCTTGTTTTTCCTTTGTTGGCCCCTAAACTCATCTTTGCCGCTTCTGCTTCAATACTTGTAAACGCTCCATTGTCCTCTTTATGCTAATGACGCCTGCGTATGCGAGATGCAGAACATACTTTATAAAGGTGGTTTGCGAATTTCCACAATTCTTTCCAGTACGATGTTGAAAAAGTCACGTGACAACGCATCGCCTGGTTCAAGTCCTTTTCTGACATTGGAGATCTCGGTTCTGTCATTGTCAACCTTGACGGAGCAGCGTGCATTCTCCTACGTCATCCTACACAGTCGATAGGGTTTCGCAGGAATGGCTCTGAATAATTCGTCTCCGTAGACACTGTCACCAATGAAGAATTTGAACTCTTGAACTTTCCTGGCCTAAAACCGCACACACAGGATTTTAGGCGTTCACATAATATAGCAGACATGATTTTATATGCGATGTTGAGAAGACTCCAGCAGTTGGCGCAGTTCAAGGGATCTCCCTTCTTTAGGATTGGACAAACAATGCTGAGGTTCCATTCGTCGGTCATACTTTCATCGACTCACATTTTAGTGATAAGCTGGTCTATACTCCATATCCAATAATCCGTGCTGCTTTAAGCAGCAGCCTGTTAGACTTAAGCTTGAACGTTGCTGTCCTGACTTCGTCTTAGTCAGGTAGACGGAAATGTTGACTGTCTTCATCTAGGGTGAATTGAATGGCTGCATGGCAGTGAGATGTTGCTCGTCATCACCGTTCAACGGGCTGCAGAAATAATATTTGCAGATTTTTTAATACTGACGGTGGTTCTATTAAGAGATTTCCTTCTCCATCCTTGCACATTTCTGCTCGGGCTTTATAGCGTTAGCATATTGCTTTTTTTTTGTGAAACTTCCGAACTTCATTCTCCTGGAAGTGCCATTCTAAAGCATCGATCGAGCGCTTCTCGTGCTCGTGCATATGATCAATTTGGTTGATGTTTTGTCAGCCAGGTCGCCTTATATCCATCAAAGTGTGGAAGCCGTGTGCTGGATATGGTTATATTATGTCTTGTCCTCTGTCGGGTCGTGGCGATTTATGAGACTTATTTTGGCGAATTTAGCCTATATAACGAATCGTCATCAAGCGTTCGCTTGCATCTCTAATGCTCAAGACTTATACCCTAAATCTTTCTCTGATGGCGAATTCGCATCCGAGTAAACACTGCGACAGCTGTCCTTGTCGCACCGATTGTCTGTAACATTCTCCATAGTAGATATCACAGATATCCGCTAGTTGTCTGTTTCGTTGTTCGTTTACGCAAAGTCTGTTAAGAGTCCGGACATTCCATGTGCAGATTCGAAGGTTGATGTCCTTTATCCGATTATTCGATTCTATTAGCTATTACATCACATTGTCATTATCTCTTCCATATACGGTTGCGAGTCCTATCACAGCGTAGACCAGTATTATACACAAACGCACTTGCTGTTTTAGCCCGCATGAGTAAAGATTTATTCATTCTGTTATCGAGTATCTGTTAACTTACTGAAAGGTAAGGCAAGTACCACGATACGAACATGATTGTTGCGCTGCTGGCCCAATCTGGACTTCCCGATCAATTCCCACGCATCCTTCGGTTTGCTTGTTTTTCGCCATTGATTGTTTTTTTCCTTCTAAAGGTAGTCGATGTGCATTATGCCTAGTCTTCGGTGAGCAAAAGCTCATCCGGACTCGAAGTTGTTACACGAACATCACTTTTTTCGTCAAAATTCATACCCTAGTCTGTTTTAATGGCTGTTCAATACAAACTTAGTGACGAAGCATGCTAAAAATTTGACAGGAGTTAATTGATAGATGAAAGTTGACGGAAGGCGTATCCTTTGTAAGCATTGCAAACTTTCGTCGAGCAAACACTTTTAGTAAAGCGGGAATGGGACCAACTATCGATATTGCCTTCAAGAGTAACACCCTGCTATGCAGAGTTGCGGGTAGAGCAAAAAGCCATTCAGCGCCCTAACCTAGCGGGCTCAAAATGGAAAGATAAACTCTTCTACAAGGAAATGTTCAAGAAATTATGAATACCAGCGAATTAGCCGACAGCGAAACAGTGAAAGATTTGTCGCATCACCTCACTCGCACTATAACCATAGCACGTGATATAGCCCAGACGAATACCCAGTAAAAGAGGTACATCATGCTACAGATGTAGCGAAAAAATAAAAACACTCCGAGCAAATTGCTTTCATGCCCGACATAGAGCGCAACGTACTAGACTGGCAAGAAGGCGATCAAAGACAGCAAACCAATAATGCTAAGGTCTATTGTAAGGCACCTATTCCCACAAAGACCAGCGACTCTGTGCAATGTAATCAGAGAACCCAGCACACAGCCAGTTCCAATACTGTCCTATTGTCTTCTGGGCACACTGGGTAAAACACTAGAACGGATTATACATGATAGATTGCTCACTGTGGCAGCAGAAAAAGAAGCATTATCAAATCAGCAGTTTGGATTCAGAAAATCGCGCTCCACCGTCGATGCCATAAAAGCGATGATAGACATAACAGCCGAAGCAATAAAGGGAGAAATATGGCGATGGGGAACAAAGGAGTATTGCGCAGTAGTGACGCTGGACATCAAAAACGCCTTAAAGCCAACAAATTAGTCATTTACAAGAATGGATACGTTATACTACTTGCGAAAGATTGTATCCCGCTACTTCACCAATAGAAGGTTAAGATAGAAATTGGCGAAGGGATAAAGTACTATAAAATCTCCGCGGAAGCCCCGCAAGGATCAGCACTGGGCTGCCTATTCTGGAATATCATGTACGACGGAGTTCTGCGATTAACACAGCCATCAGGAGTAAAAATAAGCGGATTCGCTGACGACATCGCCGTTGTAATTGTTGGAAAGAATATTTTCGAGATGGAGTCATCAATGAGCAATGCAATCAACCTCATCAAAGACTGGCCTAGAAGTAGCAGATCATAAAATGGAAGCTGTCCTAATAACCAACCCGAAAAATCTGAAATACATGGACATAAGGGTAGGAAGTCAGGCCATCAGATCAAAACACTCTATAAAATACGAGTACCTAGGAGTAATATTCGACAATAGACTAAGTTTTAAGCCTCACATCATCTTATCAGATAAAAGCTAATACTATTCGTACGTGATCTGAAAATTAGGATTATTACTGCACCTAACGAACACACCCCTCGCGCATGACAGTTTCTCATACGAAAACGAATACCAAAACAAAACCAACCCCCGCACATGGCATTAAACAAACAGTTTTGTTTACTTGTCAAAGCGTTTTCGCAAAACCAATTTTTAGTGCAATTTGTGGTGTTCACTTTTGTTTTTCTACGCTTTTCCACTTTTCTATGCCAAATTAGAGGGTAAATACCGCACCAGCAATTGTCCACTGCAATTTGTGATCTCATTAAGCCTTCGACACTATGCTAACATAAACAAATTACACATAAATCTCTCCAATTACACAATCAAACTTGACACGGGACCATCGTTTCCATGGAGCTTATTCGACTAAACAATTTGATTAATCGACGATAGAAATTTAAGATTTGTGATTTGTAAAGCAGGAATCTCAACGATGTTCATATTAAGCAAGCTACTGCCTATATTGTACTTTTACCTGCGCCCTTTCATTAAGTGGTTCTTACACACGTTTACGCGGCTCTGTGAGCTGCAACGAATTTGCTATGGAGCGAGAGTTGGTGCCAGCCGTTCGAAGCAGGTGGAACAGTCGTTGGCGTTGACTCGAAATAAACGAATACATGATCTCATAAGGGAGTTGAACGAGCAAGTGGAGCATTGCAATGACGAGGAATTTGCAAAGATTTCACCACGTGCCGTGGCGATAGTGATGCGGGAGAAGTGTATCAAACCGAGATGTCATCCGGATTTTGCTGGGTTGTTTAGTCAGTGTGTGACTCAGATATGGGGATACAAACGGCTGATGGTTGACGTGGAAAATCTACGATCCGAGCAGTATGATGCAGAGAATTTGGACCATGAGACGAAATTGCTGGAATTATGGGTGAATTTGATGCCTGAAGAGCCATTAAAAGCCAGGATAACCAAGCAGTGGCAGGATATCGGATTTCAGGTTCGTATTTTCTTGCCACCACTGTGTTTCCACTCACTGTGAGTGCTTTTTTTTTTAGGGCGATGATCCCAAAACCGATTTCCGTGGCATGGGTATGCTTGGCTTAGAGAATCTCTTGTATTTCGCCAAGGAGTACAACGCAGCAGCACGCCATGTACTTCTGCATTCAATGCATCCACGATTTGGCTACACATTTGCTATAGTCGGTATTAATCTCACATCAATGGCATATCGAATGGTCAAATCGGGCAGCGCCAAAACTCAGTTCTTTAACGTGACCAGATCAGCGCCGACTGTGGAAAATTTCCACAAATTCTACTGCTACCTGTTTTTTGAGTTTGACCGCTTCTGGATGGAGTCGGAACCCAGGAATATTATGGACTTCTCAGTGATTTATCAGAACTTTGAGGCAACCATACTGAATACCCTGGAGGATGACGACACTGTTTTCAAATCGAACTTGGTCATAGAGGATATTTAATTGCGTGCTGCTCTATTCTTAAGTGTGTGTGCCATTCCCGTTGGGAATTCTTTATTTTTAGCTTTTCCTGAAGAAAATGTTGTAACACATGCTGGGTGTGTTTTGATGCAAAATAAATTCGAGGTGGGAAAGTGACTCATGATTCATTGTGTGTTCTTGATTTTAGCAGGTGATGATGGTTCCCACGAGCCATGAGGGATTACTTCTAATTGGGACGTTGCGCTCCGAAATTTGTTTGGCCTTCGACGAATAACGGTCTTTTGGATTATTATGGATAACTGTCAGGATGGCCGAGCGGTCTAAGGCGCCAGACTCAAGAGAAATCTTACCTATCATGTTGATGGGTGCTGAGCGTTCTGGTCCTCTCTGAGGGCGTGGGTTCGAATCCCACTTCTGACAAATGTTTTTTGTTTTTTGTTTTCTGTTAATGCGATACGCTTTCGAAATGAGGGTAAGTGAATAGGATGAATGGTGAGTGGAGGAGATAATCAAGAGTGGAAGAGTACACGTAGAAACGAATCAAACAACCAATAGGTTGTACTTTTTGTGGAAGTCGTTGAGTTCTTCTAGAAAATCCCTCTGTACAAACACTTCTGCTACTGTGTCGGGTTGGAAAATTGGGTCGACGAAGCGCCTAAGGTCAAGAAAAATTTAAGCGGAAAAAGGCTTACCTAAAGTGCCATGCCCGCAACTGAAGCCACATTCCTGAAGGATTGATCGGATGCAGGATGCGAAAACATTTAACACAACATGGTACTTCAGGTGAAAAATAGAGAACATAGCAAAAAGTGCAAGTGTAACATATCCAAGAGCCGGTAAAGCCGGTAACTATCAGCCCATCGATTTAAATTCAAAGCATACAGGGCTCAGCGCGAGAAATCGCAAGAAGAACACAAAGTTCAATCGAGTTAATCTGAATCACTGCAAACCCACCCATGACGTGAACTTGTATTTACTTGCGCAAACGGAGAAAGAATATATTCAAACCCAAAACAACCGATGCGTCGGAAATGGGAACAACAAGGCAGCAATATTAACATGCAGAAGCTAGCTCTTCGTCCGCAAGGTTTCTAAAAGCAGCAGAAGATCGTATACGCCATATTCAAAATGATCGATTTCTTCAGCTTCAGTCGAATCTATTGCTTTTTGGGGCGGATTTTTCGACGACTTTCATTAACCATGTCAAAACCAGGTGATTTGCTCAGCCTGAAGTTCCTCTTCTATCCGTTTCTGAATGTGGAGATTCCTGCTGATGCAGGTGGTTATAAGATCACATTTTATTACACCCGTCGACATTCGTAATACTTACATATTTTCATTTCAGTCGCTTACCATTTTTCTTTTATATTTTTCGTACATTTTCCAACATTCCGATGCATACGTTAAGGTTTGACGAACGACTGTCGTATATAATAAACGCTTAAGTTTAAGCGACATTTTTCTGTCGCAAAGTACGGCGTAGATACCGCGTCGTTCAAGTTATCCCACATTTACTCTATGTGCGTTATGGTTTTCCCAATTTCCTTGGTGACAAGGCCCAAGTACTTAAATTGCTCGTATTTTGGCGCTATAACTCCGATTCTGAAAAACATCATTGCCTTTAATAGCACCACCAACTGTGAAGTTTTTCCGGACTCATTGATGCGCTGCTTCAATAGAAAATCTTGCACGACATTAAGAAGCAACGGATTTTGTACACTGCCTTGAGGTACTCCAATTTTAACTTCCAATTCTCCGGTTATTCCCCCTGTGCATTTAGCATCATCGTACTTATCGCGTATCGTTCTTACATATCCACGTCTCAGGTACATTTTGAGATCGTAGTGCCGTCAGAATAAGATCCCTGGGATCTTTTCTAAGTCGATAAAGACGACATGCAGATCCCTCGTAGCTTCGCAATCTTTTTCCATCATTATTCGTAAGCTTTGAATTGCCTCACATGTTGGCCTGCCTCCCACAAAACCGCATTGACTGCACGGCGTTTAATAATATTCCGTTGTCCACTGTCTTGAACTCGCTCGCAAATTTTCATAGTATACTTGTTGCGATTTCTAAAGTCGCCTTTGCCTTTATGCAGTGGAACCAGAAAGCTCTCCCTTCACTGGTTAGACATTCGATCGCCTCTCAACAGCGTTAGCGACACGGACATGCCCAAACATCATGTATACGTACTCAATTGTCAATGCACTTTGCAGAGGATACGAACATAGATTCACCTTGCCATGTATCTAAAGTATCAGAGACAATACTGTCAGTCAAAATTGAAGAAAAAAGATGTTAGGAAGACTTCAGGAATGAGCGGGATCTTTAACTTCTAACTGGAATCACCTCTTCGCTGTACTGAAAAAGGCACTGACTAATCCACATTCCAAGTTACCGTTACATAGAGCCCTGCAATGGGGAGAATCTTGAAAACATAATACGAGAAAGACTAGAGTCATACACAGTTGGATACTTGGGCTCTCTAACTGAGATTTCCTCTCCGGAAAGGAGCAATCGTGCGGCAAAAATGGTTATGAGACAGAAATGAAGCACTTGATATCAAAAATGCATTCAACTCACCCCCTTGAAGCTCCATAGTGAGAGCGCTAAACAACTTTACCTTAATGACACGAAAAAAAGTCCAAAAAAGTAGAATTTGAGTGGAGAGGTTCCTCAAAGCTTACTGCTAGGTCCATCTCTATGAAACGTTATGTATGATTGGGTAGTTAGAACGTCACAGTCGAGAATAATAGACATCATTGGCTCTGTTGATGACATTGCTATCATTATTGTAACAAGTATCCGAAAAATCAAGTCAAGCCATCAGAAACATAAGAGTGAGGCTGCAAGCATCAGGCTTGGAACTCTTTGACCATAAAGAGAAAACTTTGCAGTTATCATACAACCATCACGTTGTTGGATCATAGGTTCAAAATTCATGTAGAATTTGAAGTGCGCAGGTGACAAATCCCTTCGACAATATTTTAAACATGGATTTGTGCATGCTCGTTATCAAGTCCTTTCCTGGCCCTTTAAATAGATCGGGGACTAGGCCGTTAGGCTCGGTAGCCTTATTAACTTAAGCTTAGATATGATCCGGTTGACGAAATTGTTGAATACTTTGGTTCAGATTAGGACCTTTTCTCCTAACAATACAATCTTGATCATCGTTAGTGTTCTGCATCGTTGTGTTCTGACTGCAACTCTACTACCATGCTCTGTTACCTGTTGCTGCCATTCTTTCTCCGGGTTTCGGAACGTTTGCATGTTCTTTTTATCCTTTTCGAATTTCATTACGGCAATAGCACCTCACAATTTTTTTAACCGCACGCTAGTCATACGAAAAACCAGCAAGTATTTCCAACAATCTGTAGTACAATACATTGGCTGTATATAACGGTTGTGAAACCCATTCTGGCATACTATCCGATATTATTATAGAAAGACACTATAATGCTCTCTTCATAACGGCATTCAAGAACACGCTCAGCCTAATTTTGCTTGGTCTACACTGCAGCGATTTGCCGGCCAAAATGCCCTTTAGATTACGGGAGGAATAGCTATGGTCACGCCAACCTACTACCACAAATTCATGCTGTCTTATTGGAAGACTGCAGAAAACTTGTCAAAAACTGATCATATAATTCCAAGCCTGCTCTATCAGAATTCCTGACAGGAATGTGTGGATGAATAGATAAATCATCTATATGGATAAATTTTCTTTACTAATACTATATACTCTAAAATCAACATCGAACCAGGGGCTGGAATCCATAGCGAGACCCCAGCGTTGACCGTTGAAGAAGATGCAATATTTTATAAGAAGTAACTTTCATTATCCAAGATGCAACAGTTTTTATTGAAAATCATTTCCCTAGGAGGTCAATTGCTGTCTACATAGACCGTCAAACAGCTGTTAAGGTTCTGGAATGCAGAAATCTGCACGGGTCTCTGAATGAGATATCGAGTGCGAATAGGGCATATGAATATCTTGACCAACGAGCAAGCAGATGAGTCGAGGAAAAAGCAATAAGCCCTACATAATTTACCATCCCTCCTTCTACCTCAAAGTTGCATTAAGCACGGCAATTGAACCATTGAACATGAGATCATCAGTCGAGCGAGTGCACGCTGGGTTCAATTTGACGCAACCGTTTTGGCCGACATAAAGCAGATAAGAGATCCGCTCTCTAGTAAAAATATAGACGCGTGAGTCATCGCTGTTGTGCAATGCAATAAATTCAACTGAAGCTACAGGGACGACAAAGAGATTGAGTTTGTCCGACACCTGCTCTACGACTTGATCTGGGAAGTTACACAGAGCTCGAGGACTAACGCAACTCCAAGCTATTTAGTGTCCTGAGATTGGTTTAAGTGAGCAGTGACTTCTTGTCACAAGACACATGTTGACTTACCAACCCATCAAACCCTGTAATTACTTAATTATAACGCGATACAGTCCGCTGCCATCATTTGCGCAGTCCAAGATGGTTGAGGTCGTCTAAAAGATTTTGGAGTAGAGGTAGCTAATATCCCTGCTTCTGTGCTCTTTATAGAACAGCGACCGTTCTGCACCGTCATTCTGCACATTCCTTCGAGTTGAGCAGGAATGCCAACACCACACATGGCTCTATAAAGCTCACTTCTAAACCTTTTGAGGTTTCACTCTAAGATCTGTCGTAATGTAAATATTTTGTCAATTGTGAAATTAGTCATTGACAATCGTTAACACACCGTTCACACAATATGACGCGAAATCGGCGCGGTTTTTGAGAATCTGGCAAACGATGCTAAGATTCCATTCATCGCGCATATTTTCGTTTGACCAAATATTGGAAATGTATTGTTGCTTGCGTTCCCAAGTCATTTTCTGCTGTCTGAAATCGCTCGGTAGACAGCACTCTCGGTCCGGCAGCATTGTTATATTGGAGTTTGGAGATTGCTATAGCGGAAATATTGGTCATCATCATCGAGTTAAATGATTCATCGTCGACTGTACTACCAAATTTCCCTGGTCAACTTACATGTTTATTTAAGGTGGGGCTACAGTCCGGTGTGGACGTGGGTCTCAACCAACAAGCGTCTCCAGCCAACTCCATATTTAGCTAGCTGCCTTCAGTTTCGCACGCCAACTTGGTTGAATTGACCTCCCACTTGCGTGCGCCACCTGAGTTGTGGTCTTCCTCTACTGCGGTGTCCCTCTGGGGCGGATTCGAACACTTTTCGGACCTTAGAATTGGTGTCCATCCGCTCTACATCACTTAGCCACCTCAGTTGTTGGACCTTCCCTCTTCTGGTCAAGTCAATGACGTTGCACAGTTCGTCGTTGTATCTCCTCCACCATTCACCGTCCATTCAGACGGGACCGATAATCACCCGAAGAATTTTCATTCCAAAGGAGCCAAGAGCTCCTTTTTTAATAAAGTCCGTGCCTCTGCGCCATAGGACAGAATTGGGATTATTAGGGTCAGTTTTGTTGTTCGAGAGGGGGCTTTACTAGTCAATTACCCAAAAAAGTAGCAGTTGGCAAGAGTTATTCTTCGTTGATCTCCGCACTGATGTCGTTGTCTGAATTGATAGCGGAGCTTAGATAAAGTCCTTAACTACCTCAAAGTTATATCTGCCGAGGGTGGCGTTCTGGCTGAGATGACGGTGTTGGGTGTCCTTTCGTGTTGACAGCATATACTTGGTCTTGCCCTCGTTGACCGGTAAACCCATATTTGCCGCTTCCGTCTCAACACTCGCGAAAGCGCCACTAACATCACGCTGCTTTCTTTCGATTATGTCAATATCACCGGCGTATGCGAGTAATTGGACGGACTTTTGAAAGATTGTGCCTCTTGTGTTGGCGCGTGAGTTTTGCACTATTCTTTCGAGAATAATGTTGAAGAAATTGCATGACAGCACCTCGCCTTGTCTAATTCCTTTTTCGATATCAAAAATCTGGGTGAGCTCTTTACCCACCTTGATAGAGCAGCACGTTCTCAATTGCCATCCTGCACAAGAACGAGTTTGAAAGGGATGCCAAAACTATACATTGCTTTGTATACATAGCTCGTCTCTCTCGTCTCGTCAAGATCTGCCGTTGCGTAAATTTTTTTTCGATGGTGGGCTTTCCTGGCCTAAATCCAAACTGATGTGGGCTAATCAGATTTTTGAGGAATAGCTTCAGGCTTTCACACAATACGTCAGATAGGATCTTGTAGGCGATGTTGGGAAGACTGTTGTTGGCGCAGTTTAGAGCGTCTCCTTTCTTAAAGCCTAGATATGACCATCTTCATTTCATCCAGGTCGAGAAGACGGTCTACATCGGCCAGATTGAAAGGTACATTCTGCGGAATTTGGACTGTCATCGCCGTTATACAGTCTACAGAAATGATTTTTCCTAATCCTCAGCATCGAATGCGACTCTACTATAATATTGTACTATGTTGCCCTGTTTGTCTCTACAGTCTTCGGTTCTGGGTATGTGCCCACGGCATGTTTTTTACTTTTTGGCAAAACTTCCGAATCTCATTCCTGCTTCTTCTTTTTCCTTCTGAAAAACCGGTGTTCGTCTCTGATCTTTTTCTCATAGAGCTCGTGAGCAGCTCTAGTCCTTCTATGTAGGGCCCTTTTGTATGCCTCTTGCTTAGCTGCCTGTGCTTGCAGGCACCCGTCGTCAAACTAGGAGTTTCGTTGCTGTGGCCGAGTGAAACCAAACACATCAGAAGCGGCATCTCTGATAGCATTTCGGCAATGTTGCCACTGATCTTCAATACTTGATGCTGGCGGCATAGGACCACTTTAGGGATTAAAGGAGACTCGATCGGAAAAGGATTTGGCGATTTTTTGGGATTGCACCCGCTCGATGTGGAACTACCTTACAGTATTAGCTTGCCTTTGCGATGTTCGGAATACCAGCAGCCGTACCTTGGCTATAACAAGATAGTGGTCCGAGTCGATGTTGGTCCCTTGGAACGTTCGGACCTCCATAACACTGGAAGAATGCCTTGCGTCGATCGCATTGTGGTCAATCTGGTTGACCGTTGATGATTAGGAGTTCTCCAAGTCACCTTGCGAACCGCGTGCTAGCTACGACAATGTTTCGTCCCGCCGCAAAACCGATCGGAGGTGGTGTCGTACTATACCTTCCGACTGTACTACCAAAGATCTCCTCTCTTCCTAGCTTTGCATTAAAATCGCCGAGGACAATTTTAAAGCCACAGCTGGGGCACTGCTTGTCGGTCTTGTCCAAGAGCTCGTAGAAGCTATCTATGGTGTCATCTTTTTCCTCTGTGGAGGCGTGCGCGCATATGAGGCTAATGTTGGCAAATTTAGCCTTAATACAGATTGTTACGAGGCGCTCGTTAACATGCCGGAAACTCAAGACTTTTTCCCTAAGTCTGCCTCTAATAACAAATCCGCATCCAAATAGGCACTGCTTTTGTTATCAGTAACAATCGTAGTAATAAATGTTGCAGTTTTTCGTCCTCTTTTTGTCCGGCCCATCCCATCGCATTTCTCGGACGACGATAACATCTCCTTTGCAGGAGTCTAGGGCCTCCGCTAGTTGTTCGGCTGCACGTTTAAGGGACCTAACATTCCACGTACAGATAAGCCCTTAATGAACCAACGACAGCACTCACATCTCCGAACTGATTACTGGCTTCGGACTAACCGACCCCTCGCCTTAGTGGTATCTAAATCTAATGGAACTTTACTTTAAAGTAGCTCGTATAAAGGGTTTCCCCTGCTAACTACTGACGCCAGCGTTAATTCAGCTAAGTCATTTCTAACAGGACATTAAACATAGTGTTGTTCCAATGAACTGGTGCATTGTCTTTGTGAATTAAAACTTTTTTTCTTCGCCAAAGGCGGACGTTTTTTCTTGATTTTATCTTTCAAATGCTGCAATAAGTTCGCATAATACACGCCGTTGATTGTTTTTCATTTCTGAAGTTAATCAATGAGAATTATCACACGCGTATCCCAAAAAACTGATGCCATGACCTTGCCTGCAGATAAAACCATCTTCGTCTTCTTTGGGGCCGATTCTCCTCTTTGAGTGCATTGTTTTGACTATTCCTTCGACTCGGGTAAATGATGGACCCATGTTTCATCCATGGCTATGAATCGACGCAAAAATTCGGCTTTATTGCTGTAAACTTCGCCAAACACTCGACTGAGACATCCTCACGACGCTGTTTTTGTTGTCAACATGCGATGTACAGTGCTTTTAGAAATAGCTACCATATCTGTTACACCGCATCTCCACGAGACACAAATATGACATTTCGTCTGACATTTTTTCTTTTGACTTTGGTGGGCAAATTGCTAATGACATTTCATTCTGCTAGTGCAATTTGGCTGAGTAGGTGTGAACTTCGTTCTATGATATACGCCTCTCAGGCATCTTTGTTTCTTTATTTATTTTTATTTTTTTTTTCACATTCCAAAGTCAAACTGACAAGCGCTGTCAAAAAAATTTCAGGGTTATCGTCTACAGAGGTCTTGAATAAAAACCAGACATTTATGTCTGAACTATACATTTTGATTTCATAAAAATTTTCTTAACATCAGCGATGTCTCGTGGAGACGCGGTGTTAGTTCACGCACTTTCAATCGACGGTCATCCAATACCATTTTATGGATTTTTTTTTCAAAATTTCTGGTGAACTCACCTTATTTGGTCGACCACTGCGATGTTCGTCTTGGTAATTCGTCCGCGTTTAAAGTCTGCCACCCAATATTTTATTGTTGTAAACGAAGGAGCAGACTCTCCCAGAGTAGAATCCAGTTCCGTTGTGATGTTGGTTGGAGTGGGGCCCTTCAAATGAAAGTATTGTACTCGTATCACATAAGGATGACCAATTTTTTCCATATTTAAAAATTCATTCAGATCGTTCACTACTGATGGCTGCCGAACAAATACTAAACCACATAGCGTCGTCAAACTTAAAATTTAATCTTGATAAGGTTGGTACTTTCGACAATTGTCATTCTTTTTAAACAAAAACCGCCGTCTATACGTCAGGTCGAGTACGTCTGGGACTACCCTCGTAATGTTATGTATTGTTATTTTCTCCTGGTTGACAAAGACCAGTACCCAATGGCTTCCACGATAAGGATAGTTAATGTGTAGTCATAGTTTGAGCATCACTAGGTTGACGCTACTCAGTCTACCTTAATCATACAACACTATTTGACGCATTTAAGTCTTGACAGCTGTTGTATGGTTGGCGATGTGTGATTACTTAAAAATTCATTCCATTCTGTTGTTAGGGGTACAGCTATTGGCTGGCCGCAGTAATTGTCAATTGAGAGAAGTGCCACTTATAATAAGATGGTGCTCCTAGTGCCCTAGGTCAAGTTCTTTTATTCTTTCTTTTAATCTGTGTATTAACCCGAATCCTCCTGGCGTTGCCACATGGCAATCAACAACATGCATTCCATTTCGCGGTCTTCTAACGGTAACCAATCAACACAAGTGAGTATTTTCGCATTTGTTCACATCATAAGACATCTGCGTTCCATATCAGAAATTCATTTTCAATAGTGTGCCTTACTTTTCATAGTAAGACCCCGTCGCAAATTCAAACGTAAATAAAAAAGTTGAAAAAATCGTATAATGGCGCACAACAATAAGTAAGTATATTAATACAATATAATTTACAATGTACAATTTGTGTAGTGGTAGATTGCAGTATTTTTAGTGTTTTGGGTGCACAAAGAGTAAAATAAGTGACAGCGTAAAAAAAGTATTTTTTTTGTGTTTTTTTTTTCTCAAAATAAGTGTAAGCGTGTCCATATGGCAACGCCAGGAGCGATAGGGTACAGGTTTACATTATTGATGTTTTCTGCGGAAAAATGGTTCTTTTTGCTAGAAAACGTATTCTCATTATATATATTTTCAATTCATATGGTTTTCCAGAAAGCTTACGCTGCAAGAAGTTCTCGATTATTTAGAAGAGATTTGCTCAGATGATGGAAATGGTCTTTCAAGCAATCTGCACGCCTTGTATATTCAACCACCAGAGAATGACGGGGATTTGAGTGGAGAAGACGATGCTGATGGTCAAGGAGGCGGTATTTTAGACAATGTTTGTCCAGCACAGTTGAGATCGGGTTGCGAAATAGCGTTTGAAAATGGCCAACGTATTGAGGAATTTGACGCGCCCGTAGAGAATTTGGATGAAGTTCTCGAAGATAGTGTTTTAGCGGATGTTCTGGATAATTCATCTTTGAATTTATCCACTAGTTCACTAGCTGTGATTAAACCAAAAAAAGTATCTGATGAGCCACTTTCATTGCGGTTGCGACGTGTTCAGCAATCTACCTCCAGCTGTCCCTTGCCAGCATCCAATAAGAATACAACGTTCACTTGGTCAAAAGATGAGTCCTGCGCAATGATACCGATTTTCCCACAACCCAATTACGAGGACTGCCATAATTTAAAAGCACACGAACAACTTGAAAAATTTATAGATAATGACGTGCTTCAGCACATTTGCGATTGTTCGGAAGTATATGCCACTTACCAGGAAAAGAAAATTCCTAAGATTACCGTTAAAGGTGCGTGGTTATGTTTTTTTCCCTCCTAAGTACACCTAAGAACTAATATTTCTTTCCAGAGCTTCGCGTTTTTATTGGGATTTTGCTTATTAGTGGCTACACAGAGCAAAGTAGTTACAGATCCATGTGGAGTAATGGCAACGATTTACGTAATGATATGGTATATAACAGCATGCGTCGAAACCGCTTTGAGGATATATTGCAGTGTCTGCACTTTGAGCCAAAAATGCATGCGACATACTTGATCACGTAAAATCCAAAATGTTGGAACATTTCCACCCCGTACAGCATTTATCGTTCGACGAAAGTATGATCGCTTATTTCGGAAAGCACGGATGTAAGCAGTTCATAAAGGGAAAACCTATACGCTTTGGTTATAAGATGTGGTCTTTATGTACTCCCACCGGGTATATGATAAATTTCGAAGTATATCAAGAAAAAAATCTGCGATCAAACTCATTGTACGAGGAACGATTCGGCAAATGTTCCGCTCCGTTAGTGAATATGATAGACGATTTTTCTGAGAACATTCAACAATTGCCGTTTTCATTCTACTTTGACAATTTGTTCACGAGTTTTCCGATTTCCGTGAGAATCGAATACCGAAAAGTTGTCCAATTCCTTACAAAAAAGCATTGAAAGCAAGGCCACGCGGCTACTACTCCATCAAAATGAATGAGACTGGGATTCGCCTTACAAAATGGATTGATAATTCCGTTGTCTGCATGTTATCCACTGCTTTCGGAACCACACCAATATTTGTAGCATCTCGCTATTCCAAAGAAGCTCGGAAAAAAGTGGGAATCCCTCGCCCGTGTATTATGGCCGAATATAATAAGTTCATGAGTGGTGTCGATCGATTCGACCAAAATCTTTCTACGCACCGTATCGCGTATCGTGGAAAGAAGTGGTGGAGCTGGAGCAAACATTTCGGTGATCCGCCAAAGTCGCACAGTTGTGTAACAAGCCAAAAACGTGGTTCTGAAGAAGCTGGTACAGTAGGAAGTACTCTTCGCTATGAACAAACAAATCACCTGGTCGTTCCTTTGGAAAAAAAAGACGCTGTGATGGAGACCTGTGTAGTTCGATTGTCCGAACTGCTTGCTCAAAGTGTGATAAGGGTCTTTGCTTGAAATGTTTTAAGCCTTATCATACTGCAGACTTATAATTACCTGTGAAACCAATCATTTAATCATTGAAATAAATAAAAATAATATGAATACTTTCCGTTTCACTCAATAAGCTCATAGCTTTTATAAAAGGTAGGAAAACAAAAATTTTATATATTGATATAGACTTGTACCCTATCGCTCCTGACGTTGCCATGTGGCAACAGGACATTTCGAGAATATAAGGACGTTTATTAAGATTCTAATGATACAGTTTATCTATCTTTCCTCTAATATAAGTGTACGTAAATTTTTTTTAAAAAATTCGAAAAATTAACGTTCAGGAGGATTCGGGTTAAGTGCCCGATTTGCTTTGCTTTCGGGAGAACAATATTCAATGACAGTCCACAACCGCCAACAACGTACATTTCATTTCATTCATCTGAAACACATTTGTAAATAAAAACCCCAAGTGCATATTTCTTTTTCAAATTGCAATTTATTACTGTTGAAATATTTATAATAATAATACGCATTATGCATGAATTAAATATTAAATTGTTAATTTTAATTTTTTGTTTAAAATTTTGCGTAAATCACATGCGAAATACAAGTCAATTAGAAAAAATAATTATATATTCGTTATGCAAAGACTTTGTTTAACTTTTATTTGCATGACCTCTTCCTCCTTCCACATTATATTCAAATACATATATCCTTAGTTCACTATACGAGTACAGGCTGTGATAGATAGATCATTATATGAATACTCATACTAGTAAGTATTACAAACAAACAAACAAAAGTATCGTTAAAGCACAAAATCAAAGTAAAACCAAGGTCCTTCGTAACTCTTGCCAAAAATGCTGTGAAGAATTCTATTATGTATGCGTGTGTGTATTGGTAAAAGTAAATTCGAATTGTAAGTTTCGTTTATGAAATATTTTTCTTTAAGACTTACACTAAATGGCTACAAGTAGAATATGGATCGCTTGTTTTTCTATTTAGAATTGTTAAAACTTTCTTTCTTTCTATTACTTTTGCGCGCAATATTTTTACGTACACTACTGTCTATTTGATTTCTATATGTATGCATGCTTTTGTCTTAACTAAAACCGTTTGCGGTATATAAGGTGCTATTGGTAAAAACTATTCAAACTATTGAAACATAAGATTACTGCGGCAGTTGTTTAAGTATTATTGTACATCAAACAATTAAACAAATCAAAAATTAAAGTAAAACTTAAAAATAAAATAGAAAAAAATAATCACATTATACGCTTATACAAAAAAAAAAAAGCAATTAAAAAATATAAATAAGCGCTTTGTGGGTGGCTGGGGTAGAATCATTTTTGAAATTCCTGAGATCGAAGACTTCCTTCAACCAAACGGAAGTACAATGGACCAATCAAATACGAACAATGAAATTTACAAAGATGCCAAAGTTCTTTAGTTAGAGTTGGAGGCGAAATTAGAGCAGAAATCTTATCCAATAATTTTAGAGAAGACAAGGATAACTGGAAGATCAAATCTGCCGTCCGAATTTGCCTCTCAGAGAAGAAAAAGATATCAGACTTGGCAACAGGAGAATAAAGAACATTGAAAACAATCATTCACACCCACCAATATAGGGTATGCCAAAAGGTTGTTGAACATCCGTAATTACCTCGCTCAAGACATAACATCATTATGGACATGGTCATATAGAAGTGTCCTTCCTAATAGTCCCCACATGCTATTCTATTGGGTTGTTCAATAAACTCTGCCGTTTTTTTAATGGAGGATAAGAAAGTGCATATTTTTGCAGATGTCAAAGCGATATAGACTCAACGGGAGAGTTTCATTGTGTATGGAGATTCGGTCATAAGCCCTGACACTTGTCAGTGCTGGTTTATACGCTTTCGTTAAGGAAATACAGACCTTGCTGATGCAGTTCGGTCTGGACGTCTGAACCCACCACAGACGACGATCAAATTTTGGCTGCAGTTAGACTTGACAGGCATTTGACGACACAGGAGATCGCTCAGCTTGAAATGTCGAAAAAGGTGGATGTTTGGGTTCCTTACGAACTCAGTGAAAGAAACATAATGGTTTCGCATAATGGTCTGTGAGTCTTTGTTGAGATGAAACTCGCTTGGGGCTTTCCTCAAAAGAGTGAAAAATGACGTGGTTGTGGTTTACAACAACATTCGGCGTAAGAGGTCATGGTGCGCTCCTGGTGAAACACCGCAATCGGTCGTTAAACACGATTTGCATCCCAAAAAGGTCATGTTGAGCAGGGGGTGACTGGCGAGGTGTCCTTACTTCGAGTTGCTTCCACGCAATCAATGCCATTAAATACTGCTCTCAGCTCGATACTTTGAACCAAGCAGTGGAAGAAAAACGGCCAGAGTTGGCGAAAGGGCGTTGTTTTTCATCATTACAACGCCAGACCACACACAGCTTTAGTGACAAAACAAAAGCTGAATTCATTTGGTTGGGAAGTATGGAAGCACCTACCACACTCTCCAACCTTGCGCCTTCTGACTACCATCTGTTCCGCTCTCTCTAAAACAATTTGTATGAAAGACAATTCAATTCCGAAGACGAGATCAAAATATACCTGGAAAAGTGTTTTACCCATAAGTCTGCTGACTTTTACAAAAGAGGTTTATTTCTCTTCCAGCACGTTATAAGAAAGTAATAGACCATGAGGGACAACATCTGATGAGTTAAATTTAAGCTTTTTTACCAAAAATGTGTTTCAACTTTAACCCTAAAAAAAAAAACCGTAGAACTAATATATCAAACATCATAAACTCCTTAGATGTTCAGAACATCAATGACTACCACAATTACAGGTTTCAAACAGGTTTCATAAGAGTTTAAACGCTCTCTTTTATTGCTCGACCATTTGGAGATATTTCATCTGCTGCCAACAAGTTTGTAAAAGTTCTGCTCAGTCAGGGGATATTACTAAAATTAATCACCCTATCGGAAGGTGGTCTATTTTTGCATGTGCCGTCGTACGTCAATCATGTTTGACATTTGTGAACTAAACAACAGCAGTATACAAACAGACAAGCAATGGAGCGTGGAATAATTGTGTCGATGTTTTTGACCAATAATCGGTCGGTGGTGTTAGCGCAGCGTGAATTTCGACGTCGATTTCCTAATCGTGTCGCGCCAACTGGGCAAATATTCCAGCACTTAGCTACTCGACTCGAACAGAGTGGAACCATAGGAGATCATGCAGGGCGTAGCCGCCAGCGGACTGGTCGTTCGGCCGATAATATCGCGGCTGTTGCTGCCGATGTCGCTAAGAACGAAGAAACATCAACCAGACGACGGGCTACGAAATTGGGCATCACCAGACGGACCCTGCAGTGAATTTTAGTGAAAGACTTACACATGTTCCCGTGCAAAGTGCAAACAGTGCATCAGTTAATGCATCCTGACCGTCAGTCGCGTGTGAATTACTGTAAAGCCATCCTCAATCGCAACAACGAAGAAGACGATTTTGTGTCGATAATCATCATGAGCGACAAGGCGCATTTCCACTTAAGCGGTTACGTCAATAAGCAAAATCTTCCTTCTAGGGCACTGAAAATTCGCGTGTGATGCACGAAGAGCCATTACATCCACTCAAAGCCACTGTGTGGTGTAGCGTTTACGCGGTAGGATTGATTGGGATGGATTGGATTGAGGACGTCATCGGCAATACGGTCACTGTTACTGGCGGACGCTACAGGGCCATGATAAACGACTTCTTACTGTCGGAATTGGATGAGCGGGGCTTGGTGAACAAGACGGCGCAACCGCACACACAGTACGAGCCGCAATGGATATTGTGAAGGAAGCGTTTCCTGGCCAGCAAGATCGCCCGGTTTAACCATCCCAAACTTCTTTCTTTGGGGCTACTTGAAGTCGCGGGTTTATGCCAACAAGCCTCAGACAATCGCAGCCCTTAAGGAGAATATTCGACAGGAAAACGAACAGTTATCACCGGAAATCTTGCGGAAAGTCATGGAAAATGCGATAAAACGGGCACAAATGTGTATCAACACTGGCGGCAGGCACTTGGCAAATATCATCTTTTCCACTTAACAGAAACAATTGTAAAGGTCCAAATAAAGAGTTCCATCACTCAAAATATTTTTTTTTTTTTTTAGTAAAAAAGTGATTCAAAAACAAAATTTGATGATTAATTTTGCGCCACCTTGTACAACAGCTCAGGGGTAATGAAAAAGGGATATTACAATATATTGCTTGGCAGAGCGCTCCGGGGGAACACACACGATTCTCTTGAGCCTTTTTCTTGATTACAATACCCTGCAACCCTCCGGCATATGTTGCTGGCGGTTGTGATACTGGCAACCTGATCAATTTGAATTTAACAGCATGTGGTGAGACAAATATATTCCAAAGTGAACTTATCTCCAAATGAAAAAGATGTTTTTCAGCATGGAGTTTGCTTATGTACTAATTGAAGTTAATCTAAACTTCAAGCCGGAGGTTGTTACTTTCAAATGTTCTGGATTTTTGATTTTTCAAGTCAAATTCGTGCTTTTGTTCATCCATTCGACTATAAATATATGTATATTCCGCGACTGAGTTCAATAGTTGACCGACTTCCGACCCCTCCATGAACAGGATCTGAAGACGATCTCGCTGATCGTTGATACAATTCCTGCAAATATTAAACAAATAATGGAAGGAAGAGGTACAATAGATAAATCTAAGCACCTTTTCGATTGTACGTAAGTACATTAAAATATCTTGATAGAGTGTCCTGTTCCAATAACGATCATTGGATTGCTCCGTAATCTAATTCATCGCGTGTAATTCATCGAGGACTAGAGAATCGACGACGGGACTTTGTCTTGCTTTCTTGATATACGAGTAGACTTGAGAAACTTAACAACAGATTGTCGGTTTAGTAAAATCAAAGATACCTTGGCAATTCCGGAATCAACGAATCCGTGTCTTCAACAGAGCGGAATATTAGTGCATGATCGTTACAGACACAAACACAGAAATGGTTTTTATCTAACTGCATTGCTCCTAAAGAACTTGACCCTGAAAATGTATGCAAAATAAGGATGCTTATAGTTTAAAGGCTGTTGGTAGGCTATTCACTACGACCGATCTGGGCAAACCTACGCTCATCAAAACTTTAAGGAAGCTAAGTCATGAGAGATGTTTACTTGAACTTAATCAGTACACAAATTGGGAGGGGATGCTAATGATAAACACTTTTCTCTCCTACCATTTGAAGCCACTACAAGGCCTCCATTTGTAAATATGAGGACTTATGATTCAAAGAGGTAGTGAGACACCGTTTTGTATGAAATTAAATGAATTCTCCAAGCCCGCATTCAGAGGATACACTTCAGAGTATAAACGAAATAAATTTGTATTCGATATTCGCCTGGTTCCCACCTGCAGATGCCACACGTCTTACCATATCCTAAGTTCAACGAAAACCCACATAAACAATTTTCAGAAATGCATTGATTCACAGTTTCCTGTTGCAATGATTGGAGATGCGTCCTTTCCTAGAGATCAATACGGAATAAGAACCAAAGCAAACACACCGAACCTTGTCCACAAAACACGTTAAAAGTCTTAAATTGGTTAGCGCTTGCAACAAGCTAACAGAAACAATATTTTAAAAAAAAAAATTATTAAAAAATAAAAATGCGAGTTTCAAAAACTAAAATATTGTAGTAATCGTCGTGGAATGTGCTTTTCAAAAATACCGTTTCCATTAAATATCACGAAAGCAATTAAAAAATATAATAAATTAAACTTTCTCATTAATTGTATAAAAAAAAAGAAAAAAACAAGAAACTTGGTCGTCGTATCGTAATTCACCGTTTTAACGATAGAATTTTACCTCAGCCTCGACACAGTCCTTCATTAGTTCATCCAACTCAGTGGTGGGAGTTGGATTTTCCTCTAAATATGCGTTTACCTCTTCAACACAGCTTGCTTCGAGATTTTTTAGATCACGTACAGCTTCGGGTTTACGTTGACCGTGTAGTTTTTGAAGAAGTGTTATAGTTTCACCGTCGGGTACTTTAGTTAGAGGAGAAATTTTCGGATTTGGAGCAAAGACAAAGGGTTTGAAGACTGATTCAGGTGGATTGGGTGTAGCTGTAAACCAGTGACATGAAATGCCCGAAGCAGTTAGTACCGATACAGTGCTAGATCGATTAGTTTCGTTTGCTGCAGATCGTAGAGTCTCGAACATGCTTGTTAAGGTGTATGAGCCATCGCCGGCAGGCTCATCACCAGACCATTCTTCGGCTGTGGCTGGAGATGAAAAGCATTTAGCAAAGTCCAAATCACCCTAAAGGAGGAAGAAAGATTATTTATTAGAAAATAACGAAAATGAAATATTAAACAATCATTTATTAAATCGTCAATAATTATTTATCGTCACTAGCTCACGTTATCTGCTGCGTAAATGTAAATAGAAGGGCATTCAATAGTCTGAACAAACACAGAATGGTTTGCTTTTGTCTAGTGTAAGTCTTTCATAGCCGCACGCGAACATTTGCAGTCAGACAAACAATCAAACAATATTTTGCCGTCGTTGTCTAAAAGAATGTTGATTTATGTAACAACTCCTAGTCAAATGAAAAGAAATGTGAAGAAAAGCCGGAGTTTTGTTAGTTATGTGTACCTTACAACCTGCTATCTGGTACCGCAAGGTAAAGATGTCGTCTTTGGCAAGTTTGGAATCAACAAAGACGTCAACAGCTCCAATTGTGGAATAAGGACTCGCACTCTGGGATCCTTTAGTCGTTGGATAGTATCCGGCTCTCCTGGATAAGGATTGTGTATTGGGATACCTGCTCCCTACATATACGATAATGATACTAACGGGTGACCAGATAGCAATAATAGTTTTTCCAATTGTTATATTTCAGCAGCTGTCAAAGTTACCAATGACATCCAGCTGTCAAAATATTCAGTAAGATTTGCCATTTCATCGTGTATCATTTTACGCTTGCCGAACGTACGGAAATTATTAAAAAATATCGAAATTCAGGCTCAGATGTCGATCGTAATAATGGCTTCAGTGTGCAGGCAATTCGTCGCAGCGTGGAAAAGTTTAAGCGTGAGTACACTCTTTTGCATCTTAAGCCACCAACCAGACGAAATGAAGAAAACATAGCCACCGTAGCGGCCAGTATCGAAGTAGATCCAGAAATGTCGATTCGGCTGAATTGGGCATAGCCAGAGTCAACCCGGCTTATTTTGCGGTTGGATTTGGGCTACATCCATATTAGATTGTGGTAGTACAAGAATTGAAGCCGGACGACCATAGACAACGCCGTGAGTTCGCTAACTAGGCGGTGGAAATGTTGGCCAGAGATCCGGATTTTGGTCAAAAAAATTATCTTATCGAACGAGGCCCATTTTTGGCTCAGCGGCTATGTCAACAACCAAAATTGCCGTTATTGGAGCGAACACAATTCACGTTTGGTGCGGCTTATAACATGGCGGCATGATCGGACTTTATTTCTTTCGAAATGAGGAACGAGACACTGTTACCGTCAATGGTCTCAAGTATAGAGCGATATTAACCGACTTTTTGTGTTCAGAGCTCGACAACATCAATATATCCGAGCTGTGGTTTCAACAAGATGGCGCAACATGCCATACAAGCTACGCAATGCTCGAAGTTGTGAAGGAGAAATTTGGCGAGCGTTTATCAGTTGGCCAGCGAAACCCAGGCAGCCATTTGGATGATGTGCTATTCCACATATAATGGGATGCACATAGTTTCAAAATAAGGACAGAATTAATTTTATATCCCACACCGTTGTTTTTTTATTTAATCACCCTTTAGTACTGACATTTTTTAGGCTTTTGTATAATTAGCGTGCGCTTAAGGAATTATTAGTACCCTTAAAATATTTGCACACAGCATGGGCGAAGGAAACAAAGGAAGGAAGAAAAGAGAATTACCTAGGTACGTTGGTCTTAAATATTTGCAAATTACAATGACTAGGAAATAGAGTTCGGTAGGGCATTTCCTAAGCGAGATGTACGGCTTAGGAAGGAATCACATAATTTTAGAGTACGTTCGAAAGTATCCTTGATATACTTGATATACTAATGGCGAAAATAGAGGCAGAACATGAGAAGTTACGTCGGTGTTCGAGCGTGTCAATAGACTGTGCAATATTGACATCACCTACGAGTTGTAACGCGGTTTGAATCTTAGCTAGCAGGTGCAGGGGTGTTTTAGCACCTGACCAGACGTGAGAATTGTACTACAATTTTGGGCGGATAAATGCCTTACATATTAGGGCCCGATCAGAGAGGGTAAAGTATTTCTTACATCGTTTCAGGAAGCCTAGACATTTCGCAGCATTTTTGGCGACATCAAATATGTGGTCAGTCCAACGTTGGCACAAATACGGATAATGGAAAGTTTCTCGGTTTCGACGATGGAACGTGCATCATGAATAATGGCTGGGTGTATAAATTTCGCTTTAACGGCAGTACACAGAATTGTGTTTTGGAAACAATAAATTCCACTCTATTGGTGATTCCCCATTTAGTGATGCTGTTTATATCGGAATTTAATGAGCATAGCATATGCTGCCGTTCCCGTTCTACAGCAGAAAGAAAGGACGTGAGTCCGAGTATCGGAGACAGATCTGAGCTATGGGGCACACCAGCATTTATTTTGTGAATATCAAACTTGAAATCAATTTCTTGTCCATTGAAGAAGAGATTCGTCGATCCTAAATGCACACAATTTCGGAAAACTCTGCACACATGCCAAACTCTGTCAAATAGCTTAGAAATATCAAGCGCAACTACCTTGCTTTCGACGGATTAATGTACGCTTTGGTTCCTTTTTTCGGTGGGATATGCCATCAAATCACCAGTGGACCTGTTGCTACGAAAAACGTACTGCCGGTCATTGAGACGTTTTCGTGTTTCGAGATATTTCATGAGCTGACGATTTATCAGCGTTTCCATGACCTTGGAAAGAAGGGACGTAAGTGTAATGGATCTGTTAGAGGAGAGAGAAGATTCGCCGTTTTTGAGGACAGGCTGAACGAATGTTGTTTTCCATCTACTCGGAAAGAGTTCTGAAGAGCAGGATCGTGGAAGAACACCTCTTCGGAAGAAGGGGAGATAAACCATCTCAACCAGCGGATTTCTGTATGCTAAGATCTTATAGTACTCTTGCTATTACACGAATGCGAAACTGGATCCATCCCTCTGAGAAGGGTCTACAGCAAAGAGATCGGGCTTGTTCAAAGAGCTGACACCTGGGATGTCATTATTAATGAGCGTTGGCATGGAGGATGAGGCAGAATTTCTAATTTTTGACGAACGACCAATAATTTTTACTACCTTTGGGACTTTGTAATACTTTTTGCCTCAATTTTTGGTCGTATTGCAATTGTACACGCTCCAGTAAGACGTTGCAGCCGTTCCTCGCTCGTTTGGGTTGATCTTGTAGCAACGACAAAATATTTCTCTAAACCTGGCAGGCTCTTTACAGCTCGTATCGCACCACGCATTTTCTTTTGACTTGATATTCTTGATCCGATGAAAGATAAAGGATCTCATTCTAAAGAGAATAGTGTCTGTGATCATATCGCCAGTGGCATCCATGTCATTATCGAGGAAACATAACGACCAGTTAAAATCCCTAAAGAAGTCTCCACCAATTGGGTCTCTCTTATTGCCGCACGGTTCGTTCCCTAACTATCAGTGTACGAGAAATTAGCTGATATACCGCAGTGGTCTGACGAGCCTAGAGGGTAATGTTTAAAACGGAGGTTTGACAATATCTTCGTTGTCGTCTCGAAATTATGGGCTGTGATTCGAAAATCCTCTTTGCTCTTTGGCCTTCTGGACTACATCCTGATATAACTCATATAGTTCTTCAATCTTCTTCTTCTACGGGATCAAATATTCGACGAAGAATTTTTCTCTCGAAAGTGTATAATATCTGCTTTGCTTTCGGGCTTGACCTCCAGCATTCGAGTTAGGAGTTAAGAGTTTTTAAGCCGTTGGAGTTTACTCCGAGGAAGGTTAACTCCTTAACCGCAACAGTGGCTTTTTAGCCTCTGTGGGGCACAGATGATTCTTTGTTTGCTGACATGTTTATTTTTTACTTCAAACGTAAAAGCATGTTTTGCTTGTTCTTCAATTGCCTATTGTTGATGTCATCTGCGTATATCCGCAGCTAGACGGATTTGTTGAAGATTATGCCTTTCTTGTTAACATCTGCTCTACACATTATCTGGACAAGCACTTAATAGAAGAAATCATATGGCAGTGCATCTCTTTGTCGAAATTCGGTACACATTTGGAAGTGCGGAGGAACTATTTCCAAATTGCACTGCATATGGATAAGTTTTGTTGGGATCCATCAAGACGATGAAAGCTATCACATCCGACTTTGAAGTCGATGAAGTGATGATGAACCTCGACTTGAAATTCGTTGGTCTTTTCCGGGATTTGCCTTAGTGTGAGAATTTTCTCGATCGCCGATTTGCCGGGCTGAAAGCCACACTAGTATGCGCCCACTGGTGTATTACAGAAGACAATCACAATATGCGTTGGGTATGATCTTATACGCAACACTAGGCAGGCATATGTTCTTAAAAGATGGCAACTCAAGGGTCATATTCATTTATTGTATGAGCATGACTCAGTGGTTTTCCTTTCTTTGGGTAAGGTTGCAGAATGAGTCAAAGATTCTAAGGTTCTAAAAAAGGACAAAGGTGAGATATCGAACTAAGACCAAAAGACTTCTAGACTAGGCATTCAATTGTTAAACAGTTTGTATGTACTCGCAATAGCGACAGATTAAGTCAGTGTTTTACGTGAACACCTGCGGTGGAGACTTAAGTCCATGGGATGCCCATGCGCCCATGGCCATTTGGCCGACTGGCCATCGCTTACCATGCTTCAGTAATACCAAAGCCGGAAACTGTGTTGAGGACACAAGCTTCGCCCTTGGTTTGAGTCGAGGCCGATCGAACATTTCTTGCCGATTTTAGGGTGACGGCACCCAGCACTTATTTATAAATCCACTTCGGATCAACCAACACAGACACCATGACGCAGCGTTAATCTGAAAGCCATTATGATAAGACCAGTATTGCCCTACTCCCGTTTATTATTAGACTATGCCATTAATGGGCGTAGCCTTGGTAATTGGGCAGGGGCCCTCGCAATAGCCACATTCCACCTATTTTCATAAGGAAACTAACATAGATAGCCAGCTTTCTAGATTTTGGCCGTTCTAAAAACCGTTTTTCACTGTTTTCGCCTATCCGTGTGACCCTTACGACAGCTTGGAATCACTCGTTGTTTTGTTTATGGTATTATTAAATTATTCGAGAATACTGGTGGAGTATGTGACCGTCAAAGATCCGACCGTCCACGCACTGGAAGCCATTAAAGCTGTGCAGGTTCGAATCAGGCGCAAAACCCCTGAGAAAGCAGAAGATCTTGTCGCGGGAAATGAACATTTCGCATCATCAAAGAAGACTTTGGACTTAGTGCCTACAAAAGATACACTGGACACCTGCTAAGAGTCGCATTGAAGCATAAATCAAAAGCTCTCTTAAAGCAGTACGATAAAAATGCAACTTTTAATAAGTAAAATGATCGAGTGCATGCTCGGATATCAAAACAAACTTCAGACCATTTTCCAAAGGTTAAAATAGGCCACCATCCCGCATATGTGACGGTATGGTGGGTAGTGATCTATGATGGCATAACCAACATCCATTTTTGTGAAAAAGTAGTCAAGACTTCGGCGAAAATTTACCAAACCACTGTTTTGGAAGACGTCGTTAAGCTAAGCCGAACAATGTTCGCAAACAATCACTGGACATAGCAGTAAAGATTCTGCTCCAGCCCACAAGACGAAAACTACAGTGCCAGTCAAGAGTTTAGAGAGCATGTAGTTCGACTGTTGTGGAGCTCGACATCTGCGCAACTGCTTTGAGAATGCATCATCTATCCAAGGTGCAACGTGCTTACCAAGGCGGAAAATCCTGCGATTGTGCACTCCGAAATCTAGTAGCTAGAATTGAAGGCGCACTCGACAAGAAGGAGTACGCTCTGGTCATTTCATCGACATTAAGAGTGTTTTCTACAATGCAGCTTTTGACGGCATGCCTAACTCGGCCAGGCAACACAAGGTAGGCGATTCACTAGTTTTGTTAATAAAAATATTTGCGGTGGACCGCACGGTGGCCATCCGGTCTGCACTGCTATTGTTCATATTGGTTGACTCACTGTGCAGCGCTCTGACATCTATACTGAAGCATATGCAGCGATGTAACAGTATTATTGTCTTTTTGAACATGTCCAGCGATGGCAGCACTAGACGTGATCGACGATTGGTGTAGAAATAGTCTTTTAGTCAATCTTCTCAAAACTGAAGTTGTTCTGATTACGATGGGGCGGAAGCTGACTGGCCAGACTCATCGAATGTTACCAGCATCAAGCACCAGGCATCAGGCACCAGGCACCAGCTGAGTATTTACGTGTGTGGATAACACACTTTTTTGGACTAAACCTCTATGGCGCTGTCGGCTTTTTACCAGTATAAAGGAGCGAGGCGGGCCCTTTTGTATCTATGATAAGGTTAATTAAAATACAATTATCTGGTGCAACAAGCTTTAACTTTTGACTACTTTTGCCAGACTCCAAGGAACAGATAGCTTCAGCTGCATTGGGTTATCCCTAGCATGGCTCTGCTCTATAGGCACTGATGAATCTTCCTCCTTCGTTTCATGGCCTGCATTCCTCAAGCCATCTACGGTTTAAACGGACGCCGTCTTGGGTACAACACGCACTGCACTTATGATGACCTTTCGAGCCGACTGTCTTTTTACTCTGCTAAAGGAAAGTTTTCGACGTGAATCTGAGCCAGCAGAGAAATGACCAGGTCTTAACCGCTCGAGAATCACTTTCGGATGGACGGCTGATGCCTGTCTGGTGTAGTCATACGCGCAATCCAGATGTCACTGAACTTTAATGTAAGGAATTGGTATCTGTAACTGTGTCTGAAGCAATAGCCAAACTGCGATAAAAGCCTTACTGCTTCCTCTCACAACTTCCAAGCTAGTTCGAGAACCTAAAGGTAGATTCCATGAGTCTTGCCATATCGAGATCAGAAGAGTTTAAATCGCCAATAAACCTATTACGCAAGGCTTAGAGAAACGTTTCTGAAGTCCCGAACTATCGTTGAGGTTGCCTGTCATCGGTTGGAAATTATATTTATTTGGGTTTCAGATAAACTGCAGATGGCATGAATGTCCAGGATGTTGGCAAACCAATCGAATGCTTCTAAAAGGTCACGTATTTCAATAATTGTAATATGGCAACACAGATTTGAGTACGTTGAAATTGCTAAGCACCAATTATATGTAATTGTCGTTGACCTCCATATTGTATCGAATAAATTAGACTCCTTTCTAATTGCGAACCCGTCGGTACGAGTATGTTTCATTTAAAACATTTTTTTTACACTTTGTTGTTGTCTTTCAGTAGGAATTACTATAGATTGCTTGCTGCCGAAGGGGAAGATTGCGGTGAGAATGATGACGTACAGCGTTGAGAACTATCTAGGTGTGAGTCCGGCCTATACTCGCGTCAGGCTGCAGGTATGGTGGATATTTATATTGTGGAACATAGCCATTTAGTCGTCTTTCTACGACGGACACAGTAAGTGGAGCTTACAAGGACTAGTTCCCGAAAGAAATATTCTTTGAAAGATGTTTGGCGCTAATTGCAGTCACAGGTTCCGAAAGCGTGGGAGGAACTACAAAAGACGAAATCATCAAAACAATTTCACATCGGACTTATGAGATTGTTTGGGCATCTACACCGTTAACACATCAACACTCTGGCCTGGAATCTCTTCGACTTGATTCTAAAGTATAGACAGATTGAAGAAGACAACCTTGTCAACAGCCTCGCCACATTGGAACTCGGTACACTGGCATACAATTCTGGACTTTACAAATTTATTTGTATCGATCCTTTGAAAAATAAATAAATAATAAACAAGAAGACAACCTAGTTGCCCACACAAATAGAAGCAAACCCTAGCACAATTGTAGCTCATTATTACAGGTAGTTAGCTCTAAGCCGCACTAATTGAAGAATCTAGTTGACTAAAGACTAGTCTCCCCACATAAACTTTTTTAGACCATACAAGGCACCTGGAATAGACTGAAGTTTCCCAGCACTGATTCAAAAAATCTGACCCAATTCTTCCCACTTTAGTCGCCTTATTTAAATCTAGCTTCAATTGGGGATACTTACGGCCTGGAAGGTAATATTCTCTGAGCAGTCATTATTCCCAAACCAGGCAAACCCAGTTAACTACCTAAATCTTAGCGACTCATAAGCCTTACATCATATTTTCTGAAAACGATGGAAAGACTAATCAATTCAGAGATCAGACACCCTCTTACCAAAAATTCATCTCGGCACCCTCATCAATACGCATATAGGAAATCTTGACAGCTGCTCTGAGACAGGATAGAAGTCTACCGACTAAATGAGATTGCAATATACGCTTTCCTAGATATTGAAGCTGCCTTTAATAATACCGGATATGAATCCATTTTGGAAACCATGCCCAAAAGTGGTATTGACAGTCTAACCGTTGGGTTACAGCGATGTTCGTCTTCGGGTGAGACTAAAATCTCTGTTTCAGCCGTCAAAGATTGTGCCCAAGGAGGTGTTCTCTTACTGCTCTTATACTCACCAGTCATTGTTAATAAAACTTAGTAATCTGGGCTATCCAATAGCTGTATATGCCGACGACTTAGTCGGGTAAACACCACAAACACGTTTGCTATAAGATGCAGACTGCTCTAAAGACAGTAAATGAATGGTGTGTTGGAGAAAAACTCACAATCAACCCCAGTAAAGCCATACTTGTTCCCTTCACTCGTAAAATAAATCAGAGTCTCGGCCAGATCTCACTTATCGGTACAATAATTGAGTACTCCAATAAATCATCATCATCATCATGACATGTCTGGTCCAAAATCGGACATAGGCCTGTTCTAAATTTTTCCACGTTCTTCTATCCTGAGCTGAGTTTGGATTCAATTTTCCGGAATCGCTCTATTGATATCGTCAGTCCATCGTGTTGGTTGCCTTCCTCTGTTTTTGAAGTCTTCTCTTGGTCCCCGTTCCATAAATCTTTTTGTCCACCTGTTGTCTGTCCTCGCCTCGTATACTGCCTGGTTATATCAATGACTCCAGTTCTTCTTCGAATTTCTTCATTTGGAATGCGGTCCCTTAGTGCTATACCCAGCTTGCTCTTTCCATTGCTCTTTGGGCTATTTTTAAATTGTTAATAGACCATCTTGTAAGTATTAAGGTCTCAGCTCTGTAGGTTATAACGGGCAGTATACATTGATCGAATACTTTTCTCTTTAGGCGCATGGGAAGTTTGCTTTTCAGGATATTTCTCAGCTCGCCGAAGGCGTCGTTGGATTTCATGGGTTGCTATGCTAACTTCGCGTCCCAAACATTTGTATTTGAATAAATATTCGATCTCCTTTCCATCTGCTGTCTTAAGGTTTCTTAGGGTTACTAGGTTCGTCATAAATTTTGTCTTCTGAAAGTTTATGCCCAACCCCACTGGTTTTGAAAGTGTTTCCAGTTCGTTCAAACTTGTAATGACTATGTCATCCGCAAAGCGTAGGTGGCTCAGGTACTTTCCGTCGACATTTATGCCTTTCACGTCCCAATTTAAATTTTTGAACGCATATTTCAGAACCGCTATAAAAAGTTTTGGTGAAATTATGTCTCCTTGCCGGATTCCTCTTTCTACTTGATACTTCTTTGTTTTCTCATGTAGCACAACACATGGTGTAGCGTTTTCGTATATGTGTTGCAAAAGTTGCAGGTACCTTCCGCCTATTCTGCACTCCTTAAGCGCTTCGAACACTATGTATATATTTCGACTGTATCAAAAGCCGTTTGGAAATCAACAGAGGTTAATACTATTGGCCGGTTGTATTCGACTGACTGCTCGATAACTGATTTTATTACTTGCAAATGGTCATTCGTGCTAAAGCCGCATCTAATCCCAGCTTGCTCTCGTGGTTTTTTGTTCGATTATTTTTGTTACAATTTTCGTCAACAGTTTATAAAGTGGCGGCAGGAGACTAATCGGTATGTGGTTTTCCCGGGGCCCCCGCCCAATTATCAAGGCTTCGCCCATCAATGAGGTTGTCTAATAAAAAGCGGGGGCAGAGCATATTACTGGTCTTATCATAAACATCTTCAGATAATAACACCTCTGAATGGTTGCTACGATTTGAAGAGTTACAAGTTGCCGGTCATAGGTCTTGTTGGCGGCTTGACCACCGGTAGTCCATACCAGGACTTAAATCACGGTACCATGGGAGTCAGGAGCCCCCGGATTTCGTTCCGGGCCTGACTTGTTAGAGGTAGGCCCCCTTGTGGAAGCGTCATGGTGGCTGTGGCTTAAACCCAAATCGAGGGAACGGGTCTAACCCATTGTAGAGTTGCGAAAAAGTACTGGGTGCTGTGACCCTAAGAACAGTAAGAGGTTTTAGGTCGGTCTCGACTTATACCAAGGGTGGAACTTGTGCCTCCAACACAGTTCCGAATTGGTATCAAAATATTTGTGGCGAGCGATGGCAAGTCGTATCCTTGCTCCCTATGGATGTATGGGCATCTCGTAAACATAAGGTCTTATGACAGGTGGTTTACGTTAAAAAATCATGGAACGTTCTGTAGTTTTCCCGATTCGTAATATCCTCTTTTTTTGTGGATAAGGTAGACACACGAATTTCTCCATTGCACTGGTATTTTTCCTTGCTCAATGCACATCTCATTGATCTCAAGCCGAGAAGCATGGAACTACAAAAACACCACCTCAAACCTCAAAGGTATCAAGTGGTATGCAGATGGACGAAAATGGAAACCGGGATGGGCACTGGATTGCGGGAAACAGTCCGCTGTCTAGAGGAAATGGAAAGGCAGAGGACAACAAAATCAGCAATCGAGCAGACCATTGAATGAAACACCCCACCCAACTGGAAACAGAAGGTGGAGAATATAAAACTCATCTACAATTTGGACGAAAAATTAGTACTGATGGCGGCAACCACGAAACTAACTGGGGCAGCGAAGCTTTGGAGTCGCAGTGTAATGCCAGAGACCTTGGACGAGTTTTTTGGCGAATTGTGTGAAACATTCCCGACCACAGAAGACGATGCTGACATACACGAGTGATTGCGAAACCGCAGACAGCGGCAGAGCGAAGAAGCAGAAGAATACGTGTTCCAGATGAAGGCCATTGCGTCTCGAGGACATATACAGGAGACATCGCTACTCAAGTACATTTTCCAGGGACTGGTCGACACGGAGTGCAAGAATGTACTTAAATCACCTCAACCGGAGACGGTGCAGGACCTACTTGAGAAGATACAATGGACTACCGGATTGAGGAGGAGAAACGAACACAGATCAGATCAATTGCTAATTTGCGAACAAAAAAGCGAGTACGAAAAGGAAGTGAAAGTGAATGCGAACAAGGTGTTAGCCTAAGGTGTGCCCCTAGAGGTCATATCGCGGTCTACCTTGACGATATAATCATTCCGAGCAAAACAGTTGACGAAGACTTGCAGAAGTTAGAACGATTCCTCAAAATGCTAAAAGAGTCTGGACTAACCATCAACAAGAAGAAGTGCGCCTTTCTGAAAGCCAACCTAGAGTTCCTGGGTACTACGTAACTGCAGATGAGATCAGACCAAGACAAAGCAAAACCGTTGCCATAAGAGAGTTCCCGACACCAAAAGATGTACGCGGAGTGAGGCTAACTGGGTCTAACTGGATTGTTCAGGAAATTCGTAGACGGGTATGCTATGATAGCAGCACCGCTAACCGACTTGTTGAAAGACGAAATGCAGTCTTTCAAGATAGTTACTGACTGCGAAGCCATCGTAGCTATGCAAAACAAAGTTAAGATGATTCCGCGGATAGCCCGGTGGCGGCTTAAAATACAGGAATTCAATTTTAAAGCAATTCATCAACCGGGGAAGCGAGCATCGTACGTAGATGCGCTAAGCCGTCAACCAGTCGAGAAGCAGCATGCACCAGAAGCATCTACTCTGGTTCTCCACATAAATATCTCGGACGAGGACTGGATAGCCAGTTTGTAATCGCAAGATCCAGATCTGCGCCAAATCATAAACGTGCTGAAGAAGAAACAAGCGAACAAGCGACTACAAAGGGAGTACCCAGTCAGAGTAGTACCAAAAGCAACCAGATGGCAAATCCTAAAAATATGCCATGAGGACTGTGGGCAATGTGCAGAAGAAAAAACGCTACAGCGACTACAAAATACCTTATGCTAAGCGAAAAGGGGGAATGGCTGAAGGAGACCCGCACACTACAAAAAGGGTTCCCACTCCATTCCATACCGTACACATAGACCACCTGGGGCCGTTCGTGACTGGAAAGGCGGGAAACACTACGTACTCGCACTGGTTGATAATTTCACTAAGCATGTAGTACTAAAGGCAGTGAAGGCAGCCACTACTAAGAGTATCTTAAATGCGCTAACGGAGATATCTGAGTATTTTAGACCCCCGGAAAGACTAATAACCGATCGATACACAGCATTTACGGCTAAAGAATTTGAGAAATTTTGTGAGACAATAGGCATACAACACATCCGGACGGCAACGAGGACGCCAAGAGCCAATCTGCAAGTCGAGAGGATCCTAGCAGCACTAAAATACTCCACTCCAGCGGTCAAGACAACTAAGTTCCTTTGAATGGAGCTTAAACTCCGCAAAAAGTAAAACTACAAGGGCTACGCCGCATGAGCTTCTGTTTGTGTACACGCCAAGGAGCATAACAAAGGATCCCTTACTCAGAGAACTAGAATGCCGTAAAGTCATTGGAGCGGATGAAATGACGGAAAGGAGAAGCGAAGCGTTGAAGAACATCGTGCAGGATCATCGTGCAGGATCATGATCATTTGAAAACGAATCTGTCAGCACAGGTGAATCACGGAAGTTGGAGCCGCACTTCAAAGGACCATATATTATAACGAAGAAACTGCCGAATGACAGGTATGTAGTTGAAGATATCCCGGGAATGCAGTGCACCCAAAGGAGGTTTGCCGAGATCGTGAGCTCGGACAAAATGAAGAGGTGGTGCGAGCCGCCAACCGATGCGCTTGACTGCAAAAACGAAGAGGACGATGGTATATCCACAGAAGGAGAAGACCGCGAGGACGCGCTCAACGTCAGGATGGGCGAGCTGTAAGCCCCATCACACCACGCCATACCATTTCTTATTCATCACAAAAAAAAAGTTCGCACCACCGTCGAATGGCATCCCACAACCACCCACCATGTTCGCTTGATGATATCATTATCTCCGGCGATTTTAATCTGCCTCAGCTGAAGTGGACTCCATCTGAAGACCTATCTTTTCTCATCGCTTCCAATCCCATTTTTACTAAGGAATGCCTCTTCGGTTAACAGATTCTAGTCTATGCCAAGTCAGTGGCGTTTCCAACTATATGGAAAGGCAATTAGACCTTATCTTCACAACAGATTCAATTAACTCCTCAGTATCCTGCTGCCCCCTATCTCTTTCAACTATTGATAACTTTCATCCCCCACTTCCTCTTTCATTTTTCCACAACTCTTCCCTCCAGACGCCTCCCCCGCAGTTCTATTTTCTTATCTAAGCAGGGCTTCTTTCGAGTTTACCAATCTATCTCTGGTCGCTCCACTCTAATTTTTTTACAGAGAAATATTCAAATTTATCTTCCTTTATGTGCCATAAAAATTCTTCTACATCCTCTCCTTGGTATAATCGCAGACTCCGCTCTCTACGAAACAAAAGAAACAAGTTATGGGCGGTATTCCTTCGCACCCACTCTTCTTCCTGCTATTCAAATTATCTAGGTACGTATCTTCATTTCATTGAACTCTATAACTCTCCCTATCAACGCTACCTGAATAGTGCGCAAACCAATCTCATAAATGACCGCAAGTCCTTTTTTGAGTCTGTCAATTGCAAAAGAAAGACTGATGGTCATCCTTCCTCCCTCGCTTTCGAACCCAAATCTCCAAGTGATCCTCCTGCCATCGTCAACTTTTTTGCTACATATTCCAAAAAATCATTTGCCAACAATTCCTTCATACCAGATCCCTCTTACTTCTATTTCTCCGTTGGTCCCTTTTTAACTCAAAATGTCGATCCTTCAGTTAATGAAGAAAAGTTACTAAATCTTAAAGATCAATTTGTACCTGGCCCAGATGGACTCCCGTCGTTTTTCTTAAAAAATGCTGTTGCAACCTATCTCTACCCCTTTCCTACCTTTTCCACAAAAAGTGATCTAAGCACGAAGTTACCAATTATCGTCCCATTGCTAAACTCTCTCATATACTCTAACTCTTTGAAAGCATTTTATACCAAGCTTTAAGCTTCAAATGCAAGCCTTTTATTTCACCCCGACAACATGGTTTTCTAAAAGGTAGATCAACTACCACAAATCTAGTTGAATTCGTGTCTTTTGCTCTCTCAGCCTTAGAAAATGGCAAAGAAATCGATGTTATCGCAACTGATTTCACTAAAGCGTTTGATAACATATCTCATCAACTAATCCTCTTCGAATTGCCTGATAAACCGATATTACAGTGTTCGGTTTAGATCCGCGCTTTCTATTTCATTCCTGGGCCCATCTGGAGTTCCACAAGGCAGTCATCTTGGTCCTCTTCTCTTCATTCTTACTATTAACGATGTTGAGAGGGTCATTAAACACTCCTCCCTCTCCCTTTACGCTGACGACGCAAAATTTTTTAAAACTATTTCCTCTCCCCATGATTCTGCCCTTCTTCAAGAAGACCTTGGTCGGTTTTCAACCTGGTGCCTCAAAAACTGCCTAGAACTTCATATAGCCGGATGCCAATCTACAACCTTCTTACGTAAGTTCAAACCGTCTCCTCCTCGACTTTATTTTCTCTATAGTCAACCAATTCCCCTGGTTCAATTTTTTCAAGACCTTGGCATATTATTCGACTGTGAGCTTAATTTCCGTTCGCATATCGATAAGATGATCCTCAAAGCCAACTCATCGCTTGGTCCAAGGAATTTTCTAACCTGTATGTAACCAGATCCCTCTATATTGCCTTTGCTGGCCCCTGCTTGAGTATGCCAGTCAAGTTTGGTCCCACTTTCATCGTGTTCATGTCGCCCGCAAAGAGGGTATTCAACCTCGATTACTTCGATTTGTTTTCCGTGGTCTACCCTCGAACGACCCTTAAATCTTACCTCCCTATCAGGACCGCCTCAAACTTCTCAATATGAATTCGTTAGAAGAACGTAGAAATACGGCTGACATTCTTTTCATTCATCGACTTCTCTCAGGTTCCATCGACTGTGCATCCATTTTGAACTCCATTTCCTACGTTGTCCTCGTCTCTTCTATCTACCGGTCTACCGCAGCTCTTATGGCTCCATCGAACCAATCTCCCGAATGCTCCGAAAGGTCAACTCAAACCTCTCCCTTTTTGATTTCCACCTGAGCACTCCTCGTCTCAAACAAGATCTCCTCCATCACTTCCTTGGTCCCTAGCTCTTAAGTCTTTCTGTTACGTTTTAGTCACCTACACAAAATAGGCCTTATTAAGGAAACTAAATGCCGTCTAGGCATGGAAGCCGACGAAACTATGGAACACATTTTATGTGAATGCATGGCTTTAAGTGTCTTCAGGCGACCACACTTCCTCAGAGAAGTTTTAAACTCAATTTCATCCAAAGAGCGGAGGCCCTCTTGGCTTCGTAATACTGATTTTGTGGTACATAAGATCTTGTAGATCGCAGTGCCCCCGAAATTGGCTGATCAAATCCTTTAAAAAAAAGTCACCCCAGGCTGTAGTGCCACATAAATTAGAGAAGTCAATCCAATAATTTCTGCTGCAGGACTATGTCTTACTGTCACAATCTTCCAAAATTGTTACATTGAAATTGACATTATCGACCGCTGTTTTCGAGCATCTTATGCCGCTTCTCCGTCGAGCCTCTTGAACCCACCACACTTCGTTCTAACATAAGACGATGCCTTAAAGGTCACAATGTTGGATCCAGCGAAATAACGCCAGCATTGAGGGCTGATTCTAAGCAAGATTCGGTAGACATTTGAGACATTCAACTCTCCGTCAAAACAAATAAAAAGTCTAGCAATCTCCCAGCCGATACGGTATGGAAACACGAGCCCTAAGTGCTACAGAAATCTCTCCGACTTAATGGCGGTGTTGACTTACATTTCTTTTAAAATCGAGAAGCAATTAGCCAATCCTATTTGAAGAGTTTCACACTCCATTACCACAAAAGTTTTACTGCCGACTGAGCCACAAACACACAAACCTAACACAGCAACAACAAAACAAACCTGCTCTGACCTTTTCCAATGCTCGCACCAACGTCTCCACATCGTAAGCCTATTAAATAACAAACGGCAATGATACAATCCATCGCCAACCGCAGAGAAATAAAGAAAAAATCCAATAACGGTTGCCTTGTGCGGTTTTTTTTTTGTCTACCTGATGCCTTCATGCAAGGTGAGCGCACCGCAAAAACTAAAACTTTCTCCTATTACCCACTGCTTTGTTGTACCCCAGAATTTGGTTAACAAAAATCTCTGCTCCCCCCACTTGGTATACTTACATCTCCACTCCACAGACCGAGCGACTTCAATGAGTCACCCAAGCCATCGCTAGACTTGTCAATTGTTGTTCCAACTCCTAAGCCAGCGCTGGGTAACCTTTGGAACCCGCTTTCGAATTTCTGTGCTGCCCATAGTTTACCACCGACACTAAGTAACCATACTTCACTGGGATCGCAGATTACAAAATTAAATTTCGCCCCTTCACTGCCATTGCTGTCGACTAGATTTCCAATCTGATCTACTGCTTCTGCTGCAGTGCTAGATCTCTCTAAGGCCAATCTGTAACAACAACAAAAACCGAAACCAACGATGAGTAGTTGCAGTGCAAAGTTTGAAATGAGGAAAAATCAATAAAATCTCGTACTCACCTCACAAGATCTGTGGAACGCAATGCATCACCATCTGGTTCGCCATCGGACCACATAATTCCAATGCAGACGTTTTTCTCGTTAGCCCCACACTCTCCGCCCCAAATGGTGGCATCGTTGACGCGAGATTTTTGCAGAATTATTGCAAAACTTGGTCCACTATCGATTTCGGCTCCACCGTCGCACTGAAAATTGAGATTTTCTTTTGTTAGTTGATATCGACAGGGTAACGATTGAAAAGTTGGTACCTTAACTTTATCCGGTGATTCTGAGGGGCCGTAGTAGAGTACTTCTTGGACTTCGCCATCGGATGCAGCGGAATTTCGACCGAAAATCACTGATTTCTCCTGGGAATTGGGTGTGAGGGCGATGAAGCAATCACCGGCAACGATGGATGACATTTTAGATTTGATTTTTCGAACTTCTCCCTGCGCGTCTCTATCTCAAATTGAAATCAAACTGAGGGGACTCGGTTGTACTGATGGCCTTTGCTAAAGTGAAGTTAATTGATGATCACAGACTGCGGATGAAGATAGAAAATTAGACCGACTAACGAACGGCTGACGATTGGCGATTACTTTCCACCCAAAAAAGTGCAACGAAATTGCGGAGTGTGGCAAAATTTTTTTTACCCTCTGGTGAAGTGTCAAGATTTTTGTTGGTTGAGTGGGGAAGAAATTTCCCCGAAGGAAATAGTGGGAATAAACAAATGTTCAAATCAAAGAAACGGAATGGGTGTGTTCGTGGAGCCCTTCTCCAGCCACTGTCGCTGGAAAATAATTCAGAATCATTGCTCTTGTGACCAGTGGATTTTGCTATTTTATTTGAATGGATAGACGCTACTTCGGATCCAAAGGACAAGCACTCAGACAAAGAATTAGTCAATTATGCTCGTTGTTCCTTCTACTGAAATTTAGTAAGTAAGAGCTCCAGTGCCTTCAGTACCAGAGTTCACCATGACAGCGTCGAGTACCTATAGTCTAATGCGAATTTAGGTCGGGTTCTCAGATAGATAGTACTCCGCGATGTAACAATCACTCTCCTAGCAAGCGTCGCAAGATGTTGTGTCACTTATGCACACATGCTCAAGTGCTTAACAAAAGCGTTGTATTCAGCATTGTCACCAGTAAGCAACCTGTAGTCTTACTGAGAGACGGCAGGAAAGTCGCTGACCTCTTAGCAACGTCAGTAAGTATTCGTTTGGTTTGGCAGAAACCCGGAAAGTTATGCAATCTGCAGTTATCCTCATACGAAACCCAATTCTCGAGGAAGCAGGTAGACCTAACGTTGGATCGGGTCCTGAAAAGCTCTCTTTCGAGGCCTGCCTAGCAGCGGTTTCATTTTCCGTGATTCCATTCTGACCTGGGACCCAGTCAAGACTCAGTGAATTTAGCCTTCCGATTGCGTTCAGTTAAGTCTTGCATTCTCGGACTATCTTGGAAGTCGTGAGACTTTAGCAAGGCTCTAAGAGCAGTTTGGCTGTTACTAAGATATAAATGCTTCGCCCCTCCCCCATTCTTCACAATTTAATTCGTTGCCATCTGGATTGCGTATATTTGTGCTTGGATGACGAGGAGTGAAATCTGATGCCGTCGTCCTCCAGAACGACACCAGCGCTGCATCTTAAATCGGTTTTGGAGCCTTCTGATTACATTTTCTTCCTGGTTCAATTTTTGGTAGAAACGAGTCTTTGGCACATGAGAAGTCGATTTCGTTTCTTTTTCGCAACAGGAGTTCTGGTATCATTATATCAAATGACAACAAGATCAAATTCAAAGAGAGTCTGCACGACAATGCGTGTTGCACCAAAGATCCCTTCTTTTTGAACTCACGATGGCTTTGAGAGTCTAGCCCATGATATAGATTCATCTAGAGTGGAGCCAGGCGTGCTCGGGAAAGCCCCCATGCAGCCGAGACCAACCGCTCTTCGGAGTCTGGTAAGAGCTGCAGTGACGTATTTTTGTGAAAGCTTGTTACACTAGATAACTGACGCATAGGATACAATTAGTCTTATCATAGACGTGGAGATCCAAGGAACCCTCTCGGTGATAGGCCCCATGTCTTGTCGACAGCTCCGTCTACGCCGTGTTGTCTAGCCGAGTTTGTCGAGTTGCTTTGTTGAAAGCACCTTCAAAGTCGATGAAAATGCCCAGTGCGTATTCTTTTTTTTGAAGCACACTCTCGCAAGATCTTTCGCGTTGGTAGGCGTGTTCCATAGCAGACAGAGGAAGAATTCGCAACGCAAATGTGCGCATGTGGATCTGTGTCATTTTCTCCATGGTCTTTATAGCTCTGACGCTCTTGGCCTTTTTTCAGATTTTCGATATAAAGGGTACTCTCGCTCTTCCCAGGGTTCCTGTATGTATGCCAGTGCCAAGCTAGAAGCGAAGATGCTCTTCACAGCTACCAGCAGCTGATCTATATCTTTTTGTATATAACTGGATGCCAGGCCATCATGAAGCCATCAAAGGAAGTAACAGCATGTTTGATTGCTTCATCCGTCACCACATCCCATGAGATATACCAGCCACGAGGGGTTGTGTTATTCAGCCCACTAGCTGCTTTGTTAACAGGAACTGGTTGTGAGCCTGGTTCTGATTAGGTTACCTGTTAAGTGAGCCCCAAGCATGAGACGGAGGGTTTCTACTTTCGACTCAGTGTGCCATCAGATTTTCTGAGTGACTCCAGCCTGGTTGATTTTCTCTTTTGAAATTGTGACTTGTTTAGAAGTGTTCTGGTTTCTTTACCAAGTTGCTGCGGATCTGCGTCCCACCAAGGAGCGGGCAATCTGCACGATTGCTTTCTAGCTGGACATTTCAAAACACTTGGTGAGGGTACCGCTCTGAACAGCTTCATCCGGCTTTTGTTTTATTTTGATTTAGGAGCAATAACAGACTTGTCAATTTGCGTATTCCTAATCTTCAACAAGGTGACACCTCCTATACGATTCTAAACTCGATGTACCTATAGACTGACATGGAGTCCTGCGATGGTACCTGTTAGATTAAGTCGATTACTTGTTGTCTTACGATCGTAAGAAAGGCTGGCTGAGAGCAAGCATTGTTGACAACCAGGTCGGAAGGTAGTACGAGCTCCAAGGAGGTGATTGCTTACTGCTACTATTCCAAAAATTATTCTGAGCAATGTCATCGCAGGATATGATGATTCCCATCTTCCTGGAGACATAGTATTAAATGAGTTCGACTACTGCCGTTAGTATTATAATGAGTTGAGTTGGACCAGAAGATAGTGCGCCAACTTCGGTGTCTTAGAAACCTCAAACCCCTTAGTTTTCAAGATCTTGTTTAACCATCCGAAAAATTTGCTGTGTGCAGCGCTCCACTAGAAGACTTCCATTGTCAATATCGCAGTCCTGCGCTTGGATGCGAACATCCTATGTTTTGGCCAGCTCTCTTTGTTGGTCAATACAGTGTTACGACACTGAGTCGCTTAGATTCTTGTCATTCTACCCTTCTCCATTCGAAAGAGATGATAGCGGAATCCTTATACATAGGCGGGTCTGATTCACTTTGAGTTTTCAGAGTTTTCTTGGAAATGGGTTCTCCAAGAAATCTTTGTTGGTTTCAGTCCCACTTTCAGCGTGACTTTGAGCGGAGGAAAGACGCCAATAGGGTTGTTCTCGGGGCGGATGCGACTGACTTCTGACCAGCCTAATTACGACCCTTATTGATTGTAGACGTTGCCCTATCCAAACATCGTATGTAGGCAAAACCACTGCCGGTTTTGTTCTTGTCAATAGGTTTGAAAGCTTCGAACGATCTCTATCCACTGGAACTGCAGTACCGGTTTCATCCGCGCATCGTTTGTGGGAAAATCCATCGACAGAGGGAATGCTAGAAACTTTTTTCCTCTTGATCCTATTAGAGACGGAAGAAGAGTGTTTCAGTTTTGAGAACTTGGTCGATTTCAGTGGGTTTTACTTCCGCCTACCTGTTTCTCTACTCTGTAGCACTCGCGCCTTGGACAGTAGTTCTCTTCTCTTTGCTCTGTGCTTTTGCCTCGCGTCTTCTCCTCTTCAACTGCCACTTAGGTAGTTGTCCATCAGAGTGTGCTTTTTCTGGTTCTGGATCAGCCGGTATCCCGGGACAAGATGTTAAAGATAGCATTCTGAAACACCTGCTGTCTATACAGGCTGATTCCATCGTTTTGGTCCAATCTGCCAAACGTGTAGTCAAAAGATCTAGCAACTCCCGAGTCAGTATCTAAATAGGAGGGTATTTGTTCTAGTACATTGGTAGGGGCCTCCAGAATCTCTGCGACAGCCGTTGTCGAAAAGGTCATGTGTGGACCGTCCCTATTGCCAGAAGGATACAGTTTAACGATTTAAAAACTAGTCAGAAGGACTCTAGCGCTTAGTCTGCTATTACACGGTGACTCTTTTCTCTTTTCTGTTTTGAATTTCGATTCTGTGAGGCTCGTTTGTTGCTTGCTGGCCCATACGATAATCGATTCTTAATGCTTCCTGCCATGATAGGACAGCTAAAGAAAAGAAGGCACCACATGCATGCTTCAATCCAGCTTTTGCTCATTGTTATTTTACTACAAAATCTCTGAACTCTTCTTCTAGATCATAATATACTCACATTTTTAAAAAATATTTTCACTTCACCAAATCAAACCACAATTTACCCTACTTCAAAACTTCCCAACATCAATTGAAATTCCTCAAAATTTCCCAAAACAATTCATCCACAAAAATACATTTGCCTCACTCTTATCCACCCATCAACCACCACGGCCAGAAAAAGAACAAACCAACACACCATCTCATCCAAAAAGAGAAAGCACCACCACCATCATGGGAAAATCTTCGGCGAAACAAAATGGTTGTTCGACCAAGAATCGTATGTTGTCCGTCGTCTTTGCTGATAGTGAACGCAGATTCGCCCGCACGCCAGTAAATTTTTCGTTTTTCGTGTTCAAATTCTTTAAACTTCCGCCCGCTCACAGTGAAAATCAACAAAGTGAATGTGCCGGAACATTTGTCACCAGAAAAAACCATCAAAATTCAAAAAGTAAAGTGAAAATTTTCCAAAATTTTTTCCCATCTCTTTGAATGAGGGTGTCATAAGGAATCGAAAAAAAACCCAATATTGAGCAGTGTGTCTATCCCTTTCCAATTCTAATTAGAATCGCTTTCGTCAGAAAGAGCGAGCAGCACATCACGGTGCAAAATAAATTGAAAAAAAAGAGGTCTTGTCGGTTGGGAAAAATTTCTGTGGAAAAAAATTTTTGTATTTCGAAAATTTTCGCCAATTTTTGTGTTCTTAAAAAATGTTTGTGCTGTCTGTTGGCGGGCAAAGTGTTTCTCAATAAAAGTGCTAGAGGCAATCAGTGAAATTGGATCGAAATTTGGAGTAAGAATCGTTTAATGAGGGGGGGTGATATTTTCATCGATTTTTCTTTTATTTGTTTTTCTCTACCTTTTCGAGGCTGCTGCGGATGTGTTTAATCGATTGAGTAAATAAATAAAAAGTGGCAAGAGGCAACGAAAGTAAATAGAATCGAGGAATTCTAGAAATTCAACAAATTCAAGGAATTCTCCCGGGAATTGCTGGCCGTGTGGAAAGATGTAGACTTTTGTCGGTGTAATTTGGTTTTCTTTCCTCGGCGGAAGAAGGGAAGAAGGCATTAATTCTTGATTGGCCCTGTTTGGAACATTCCATGCATACGAAAGCAGAAACAAGAGGTGAAAGGAAAATGTAGAACAAGTTCATCGCGCCTGCATACTTTTTAATTTGTCTTTTCGTTTTTGTTTTCCGTGTCTTCCCAATGGCCTGGGCAGTTGTTCGTTTTTGGCGGGTTGGCGGACAGGCAGATGCAGACAGGAAAACAAAAAGTGAATCGTTTTGTTTGGAGGAATAGTTGTAGCGAGTACAGATGGCACACGAGGAATGACGGGTACATAACCTTACACAGTGCTCAACGGAGGAGTACTCGTACCTCTCGTGTTTGTAGAGATGAGTCTCTTCGTCTTCATCGTCGTCGTACGTCGTGGTACGTGGAGATAGTAAATTGAAGATGACCACGCAGTTTGTGTTCTGGTTGGCAAGATGTTCTCCGCATCTGTACGATGTAATTGCCTCAGCTATTGCCATTTTAGAGTTAATTGTTCGGCTGCTCTCGTGGTTAGTTGTGACTGGATCATGGTTTACAGACAAATGAGCAGAAAAATCGCTTCACAAACGTGTTTCGCTGTGTTTGAGAGTTTAGAAGGCAAATAAATGATTGTCCCGATTAACTTCAGCGCACTTGTGCCAGCGTGTGAGCCAGTTTTCGAAACATCTTTGGCACTTGGTGTTCGGTATGTTCTTCGGGGCGTTCAGTGGTTTTTCAATCACGTCCTATCTTTAAATTTAAATAAAACAAAGTGTGCGTGAGATATCATCGACATTTTTTATTCGTTTGAAAGGCCTATCGATGCCGCCGCGGCTTCCATGATTCTGGCGCATAAATCAGGCTGAATTTGACCGAAGGTATGGATTGAGTTGGCTTGGATGGCCGCTGTGGTTTGTGGCTTATTCGCATAGACCGGCGACATCAGAAAACCCCACAAGAAAAAGTCTAACGGAGTCAAATCACACGATCTCGGTGGCAAGTTCACATCACCTGCACGTGAGATGACCATGCCCTCGAGTCGCTCGTTAACAATTTCCAATGTGGCATGAGCTGTGTGGCACGTAGCGCCGTTCTGTTGAAACCACAAGTCGTTGGTGTTCATATCATCCAATTCAGGCCAAAAGAAGTTGGTAATAATCGATCTATAGCGCTCGCCGTTGACGGTGATGGCCTGGTCAATGTCGTTCTCAAAGAAATATGGACCGATGACGCCGCCAGCTCAAAATCCACACCAAACAGTGACTTTTTCGGGATGCATTGGACGCTCTTGGATCTCATGTGGATTGGTATCGTTGCAAATTCGACAATTTTCTTTGTTGACGTACCCATGCATCCAGAAATGGGCCTCATCGCTGAAGATGATTTTTCGATTTTTAGGGTCTGTTTCGAACTGCTCCAGAGCCCATTTAGCGAACACATGTCGTTGTCTATGGTCGTTTACCTTCAGCTCCAGGGTCAGTTGAATTTTGTATGGGCGCAGGCCCAAGTCACGACGCAAAATTCGTCAAGTTGTAGTCTGCGCAAGACCGAGTCCTTGTGAGTGACGCGAAATGGACTGCTTCGGGTTCTCCTGCACACTCTCACGGACAGCGGCGATGTTTTCGGCAGATCTTGCGTTTCGTCGACGTACAGGTGTTGGTTTATCGTTTACTGAACCAGAGGACTCAAATTTATCCACTACACTGCGAATAGTCCTCTCGGTAGGACGATTATGGCGACCGTAAAATGGGCGAAGCGCGTGGAACGTTGCCCGAACAGAACACCCATTTTGATAAAACAATTTTATCATTTGCACGCGTTGTTGAACGCTATATCCATCCATGGTGATTTGGCAAAACAGACTGAATAAATGACAGCCAATTTGACAGATGTACTTTCAACAATATGGCCGCTATCAACTGTCAAATTTCGGAAGTCCCTGTTGGAAGAGCCTATAATACAAATCGAATGAATCTGCGTTGAATAGCTTCATTTCGCATAGAGTGGCTTTCGTGGTAAGGGGACCAAACTTTGCTAGCATATTCCAGTAGGGGCCTAACGCCTAACCCCCGCGCTGTTTGCACACAGGGTACCTTAACCCCTTGAGCGCGCGCTAGTTTATAAAAAAAAAAAAAAAAGTAAAGGGATTTAGTGACGTAAGTGTTGAATCCCAGCGAGAGGTTATGTTTGTTAATAATATTGTCAATACAGGAGGTACTACACTCGTCAAACACTGGTTGAGACACCTCCCCTGATTTCGGCGTTACTTGATTTTATTCTGTATTTGCTGCGAATGTCACGAATATTTTGCTGGAGGATTAAATTTTCGCTGAATTTTTCTTGGTTTTGATGCACGATCTCTTCTAAGATCTTAAGGTAGCCGTCACATTTCATCCTGCCGTTTGCGAAGCGGACATTAGTCTTATTTCGACATGATATTCCTGCCCAAATTTTGATTCAAACTCCATCTTATTGTCGCCGTCTTAAAAACCGTTCGTCCTTTCTCAAATCATGAAAATAATGACAAAATCCGTCAGGTCCCTCAAGATAAAAGCGTTTCTCATCGGTAAAGATGTCAGTTCCCCCACGCGTCTTCCATCTCAAATGATTTCTGGCAAACGTCAAACGGGCGTTTCGAAGCGTTCCGCTTCGACTAACACATGCTGATAAGTCCTTAGTTTTCTGTCCACATTCGAAATCCCTACTGATACCGCGATTTCCCTTGCTGTTGTTGTAGAATCTGACACTTCTCTTAGTAGGGTTCGTCGATTTGCTGGTGCCAAGCTATATTTTCGTGCAGGTGCGAATCCTTTCCCGCAGTTTTCTGAATCTTTTAAATAGTTTGAAACAACTGTACGACTGCACTGCAAAAGTTTTACAATTTTGTTGGCAGAATATCCCTCTTGGCGCATTCTTTTAATGTTTTGGACCTCACAAATGTCGATTGACATTTGCCGCCATTTGTAAAAAATGATAGCATTTTCCGATAGGGTGATGACTTTTGCGTCACTTAGTAGTTTGGCATTTGCTAGCATTAAGTTCCAACAAAATTGTTTCGCACCAGATTAAAAACCTATTCAGATCATTTTGTAGTGCTTTAGGGTCAAAGGGTATAGAAACTTGATTATAGATCTCCAGATCTTCAAATGCGGGATTCTTTGATAATGAAATCTACATCATTGATTGCCAATATACAGTATTGTGCAAACTATACCGGATTTTTATTGTACTTAATATTTTGTCCAGTAACCGTTGTTTTTTAAGAGTTCCTCGCATCTTTTAGGCATGGACGTCGCTAGATTCTCTAAAATGTTCATCCATTCATTCTTTAGTGACGTCATAAGTGCATTTTTGGATGTATGGGTCTTTGAACCTACCCGTCTTTTTAAAATGGCTCACAAGTTCTCGATAGGGTTTAGATAGGGCGATTGGTAGGGTCATTCCAACATAACATTTTTCTGCACAAACCACTCCTGAACCAACTTTGATGCATGTTTTGGGTCATTGTCATGTTGAATGTTTTGGATCATTATCATGTTGATAAACCCAACGCAGTGGCATCTCCTCCTCAGCATATGGTAGCATAACAAATTCCAGTATATCCCTATACTGAAAACGATCCAAGATACCACTAATCTCATGTATTCGTCCACATCCCGCACCAGAAAAACATCCCCACACCATAATTGGGTCTCCTCCATGCTTCACGGATGGACGACAATGTCGTGGTTGAAGACGTCCCCATCTTTCGTCTAACATGAATACTTCCATCGGAAGCAATCAAGTTGAACTTACTGTCGTCGCTAAAGAGTAGAGTTTCCCACTTCTTTGCTGACCAATTCAAATGGTTTCTTGCGAATAGCAGTCTTAAAAACGATTAGCGTTAGCAAAGTAATTAAAGACTTACTAGAAGAATAAAATGGTACCTGTTTTCACTATGCTTAGCAGTAAGTAGACGCTTTTTCGATGGCCGAAAAGAACAAAAATCAGCTTCTCTTAAACGCTTGTGTACGGTGCTTGCTTCAATTGAAAGATTGACCACACTAACAGTCTTTCTTGAAGGCAAGAAGGGATCGTTAAGTATCGTTTTCTTAATTTGCCGATCGGTTCGGAGAGTAGTTTGTCTGGGACGTCCTCCACAGTGAATTGTTTCGACCGGTTTTTTTATTCCGAAACTTTTTTGTAATGTTTTATATTTTTTTGGCTATAGATTCTTATTCTAGCCCTGCACTGAAATCCGCTACCACCTGATTTTTAACCACACCACTGTATTTATTTTTAGCTCCTTTATTACAATAGTAAACAAATTGAAGACACCTGACCTTTTAAGTTTTGTTAAGTTTATAACTCAATTCAAATGACAGCCAAAACCATTATTAGCAAGTTAAAGAGCAAGAAAATACGGTACTTTTGAAAATCCGGTATGTTTTGCACAGGCATGGCATGGAGTTGAGCTGCAGTTTTTGATAAAACTCTAAAAATAGTGATAGCAATGGCTTTTTTTTTTATTTGTAAACTTATTCAATAGGTTTTCTTAAATTGCCAAACAAGTGTGCCTACTGTATTCCTGTCCCCTAGAATTCTTCAATGAAAATTGTTCAAGAAAAATCCGGTATGTTTTGCACAACACTGTAAATATCGGAAGACCGAAGTGATTTCCTTGAGGTACACCAGTTGTAGCTACAATGGGCTCAGAAACAGAAGATCTAAACAGAACATCATTTTGACGATTTATCAAAACAAGATTTCATCCATAAGACGAACCCAGGTTTGAAGCCGAGAGCTTTTAGCTTGAGATGGATTATTTTCTGCGAAATTTTATTGAAGACTTTGCCAAAATCGGTAACAATTACATCGATTGCGTTTCAGTTTTCCAATGCACAGAGAGTTGTAGAAACGAATTCTGTTAAATTAGTAATTGTTGATCTTCCTGTACAAAAGTCCGACGGCATTGTCTATGGAAATATTGGAGCTATTTGAGATGCTGTCGAAATTAGTAGTTCAATTTACCGAAATCAGCCGCATGAAAATTAAAATAGTGATTCTCACCTGCTTCTGAATTATTTTATTTCCTTTACTCTAAGCGAACGTTAGGGATAAGGGTGGATGGTAGCTGTTGAGTTTAGATAAAAGATGTTTGCTCTCTATGACAACACAATTATCGGCATCGGACGAGAAAACAAGATCATTTGCCCAGCTAAATTGTTAGTAATACCAATTAGTTGAAAAAAAGCGGAGTCAGAGAGGCAATCGATAAAAATGATTTCTTTATCTGAAGTGGGGTTGGTAGCCAAGAAGTCTTCAGAACGTACCCATTGAAGGTGAGGAAAGTTGACATCTCTCAATGCTATTACTATAGTGTCTACAGCAAGCTGAGAATTGTGAATTGCTTGGGATGGGCGAATATAGAAGCATATTATGAAAAGACTGCGCTTGGAGACTGTAATTATTGCACAAACGTGTTCTAAGCGTTCCGAATGATTGCCAATAAAACGCCCCGACTATAAGAATCATTTATGCTATCGAGACCGTCGTTACAGCACGTCTCCACGACATAACATCTGACAACTAGCCTGCCATATTTTTTTCTATCTTGGCTGGACAAATTATGTGAAAACATTTTTTTTGCGAGCAGATGTTCATGCAACAACAAGAAAATTCGACATTCTGGAAAAAAATACGTTTACCACCATATTCAACAGAAAACAACTCATATATACACGAACTATCAAATTCATGCCCTGATTTTCATCCACTCTCATGTCTTGAGATAAAAGTATGGATGTTCATGCCATGATGTTAGTTTTGGCATGGATTTTTGCGTCTCCACTAGATATGTTCATTGCATCATTATAACACATGGGCTGGAAAGTCCGTGCCGTTTTATAGTTGCCTTCGAGTGCGATACACTGATTGAAACGATTTTTCAATCTTTCGATACCAGTTTTGTAGTACGATTTCGGTTTAGCCTCAAAATAGGCCTCTGTTTCGGCGATTCGGTCTTAAATCTCTTTCCGGCGGGCATTCTTTTGAGGTCTGCGAACAGGAAATAGTCGCTGGGGGCCAAATCTGGAGATACGGTGGGTGGAGAAGCAATTCGTAGCCGAATTCATTCAATTTTGCCATCGTTTTCATCGACTTGTGGCACGGTGCATTGTCTTGATGAAACAGCACTTTCTTTTTCTTCAAATGCGGCCGTTTTTCTGCGATTTCGTCCTTCAAACGCTCCAACAACGCAATGCAATAGTCGCTGTTGATAGTCTGCCCCTTTTGGAGATAGTCGATGAAAATTATTCCATGTGCATCCCAAAATACGGATGCCATAACCTTGCCAGCCGACTGTTGAGTTTTTGTTCGTTTTGGACGAGGTTCGTCGCCTGCTCGCCACTCAGCTGACTGCCGACTTGACTCTGGTGTGAAGTGATGGAGCCAAGTTTCATCCATTGTCACATACCGACGCAAAAACCCGGCTTTATTGCGGTTGAACAGCTTTAAACACTCCTCTGAATCATCAACACGTTGTTGTTTTTGGTCGACTGTGAGCAAACGCGGCACCCACTTTGAACAGAGCTTTCGCATGTCCAAATATTCGTGTATGATATATCCAACATGCTCTTTTGATATCTTCAGAGCCTCAGCTATTTCGATCAACTTCACTTTACGGTCATTCGTAATCATTTTGTGGACTTTTTTGATGTTTTCATCTGAAACAGCCTCTTTTGGACGTCCACTGCGAGCATCATCTTCGGTGCTTGTGTGACCACTTTTAAATTTTTCAATCCATTTGCGAATGGTTCGTTCGGCTGGTGCAGAGTCCGGGTAACATTTATCAAGCCATTTCTTTGCATCGGCTGCATTTTTTCCCATCAAAAAGCAATGAAAAATCAACACACGAAATTGCTTTGAATCCATTTTTTTCACAATAACAAAAGTTGCTTCACTTACAACGGTATATCTTGAGAACTAATCGTTCGACAGCTGTCAAATTTATACACGTATCTTTTGAAGGTTGGTACTGAAAATGGTATGGATTTAATTCAAGTGGTGCCCTCTCTTAGAAACGGCACGGACTTTTCAGCCCATGTGTTAATTCGGGAACTTCAAAATCTGAAGAGAAAATTGCTTTATTTTTAATGTCGGAATGCAAATTTGGGAGATCTTAGAGGGCAATCCTCTTAGATTTTAATAATAGAGAGAAATGAGAAGAGGAGCCAAATATTGGTTAAGAACAGTAGTAGTTTTTAAAACTGGAACGCGCTCATTGAAGATGAAAGATTCGTTTCGAATTCACATGGGAGGCAAATGCGGAGATATCATTTATGACATCGGATGGAGAGATATTGAAAGCCTCATGCAAACGAAGGGAAATTTGCTTCAACTCTTTTGGGTTAGTTGGGAGACCTTATTGGTGTTTGCGACAACGGGACTTATTTTGGTCATTCCATCTATGCAAACAGAGTCAGATTTATCGTGCAGATATGCCACAGGGTTTCATATCACCCGTTATTGCGTTTTGTGTTACTTTTGCCTAGAAATACAAACATAATCAACGCATTGTGAGATGGGGGCATTATCGTGATGCAAAATCCATGAATTGTCTTTCCACAATTGGTGCCTTTTGCGAATTCTCTAACCGCCTTAAGCAAGTATGTATGTCGACGATTATCATTGAAGATACGACGAGTATACCATCATGCGAAACAGTTCGAACCCCACTGACGACATTTAATGCGCTAAGGCGATGGACGTATTCGAGTCCCCGCATGTAAGGCTTAATCTTTGCGGCACTTGACCATATTTCCGCTGCGTACATGAATATAAAACTCACAGCTCCAGCAAGAGGAAGGCTTTTATTCTATTTCTGGCATATCTGCCCTAAGTGATGTTTAGATCTTAGGCGACTGTCAGTTATAACTCCGAGATACTTGAGAAACTGTTGAGAGACAATTTCATGCCCTCCTTCTCTATTCGTTATCGTTTTACGAATTTTTCTAATAGCAATCAGCACCGCCTTAGTTTTATGATCGGCGAGTTGCAAGCCGATGCTAGTTAACCAGCGACGTACAGTTGCAATTGTTTCGTTGCTGTAGAATTGAACTTCTAGGGTTTATGTTTCAACCAATGACATCGGCAAATCCGATAATCAACGCTCCTGTAAGGTAAAATTGATTTAATTAAGGAGGGTGATGGGACTTTGTACCCTTATCACTGAGGCTAGGTTAGGTCTATTGCGATTTCTTCAAGTTGGAGCTCGCCCAGGATGCCTGAAATTTTAATAAACTCGGATATATCTTTGAGTGAGCTGGCAGTGATATCTTCTGCCTCAAGGTATGGTTTACCTAGAAGACGTAGACGTATTCTTCTTAGGCAGTTAGAGTGGCAAAGGATGCGCTCTGCTGTTTTTTCGTCCTCGTTGCATATGCCACACTTTTTGTCTTGTGCTATTTCCATAGTCATAAGGTGATTTTTGACTCCGCAGTGACCCGTTAGGAGTCCGCTTACTGCTTGTATCTGACCCCAAGAAAGCTGATTTATTATGCTCTTTTGAGGAAAGAAATTGGTAAAAATATTTTGGGTTGCCAAACGAAACTAAAATTAGGAACCGCAATAGCGGGCGTCACAATGGGCTTACAAAAACCTAAGTGTGATGAGGTATAGTGTGGATTCGGCTACAGATACCTCATCAATCGGCTAGCCTGACCTATTCCTAAATGGAAACGTTTCCACAAACCCAAATATGTCTTATAGGGAAAGCGGATTCCATTGCATAGTATATTTCGCGATGTTACTGTCTTCGCCCCGTAAGGTGTCACCATTCTATTGCCATTTCTCCTTCGGATTATATTTGGATGTCTATAAGTTCCTGGCCCCGTGATTGCATGAAGTTTGTCGTTCGATATACGGTTTAGCCAGAAGGCTTTTAAGATGTTGCGTGTATATCTGTACATGTATGTAATGAAGGTTTGCAGCTTCTTTGTTACAGTGTAATCACCTTTTGCATACTACACCCATAAATAGGCAGGGGTTCTACCTTGGATGAAAGCAGTCTCAGTTTGGCTTAAGTGCTTAAAACATTACTTTTCCGAACGCAGGTTTGCTTTATTCCTCCTGCTGTCTACATGCAGATCTTTACCTCCATTTTTCGTGACCATACTTCCAAAACGAAGAAAGTTGGTTACCTCCTTTGTTGTCTGGCTACGTTGATTTGAATGTTGGAGACGGAACTGTTTAGGGCTTTAGTTCTTACTGTATTTATTTTGGGCCCGACTTTATATACCTCTTCTTCTAAGTTAGCTCCATTATCTTGCGTAAAAGCAGGTAAATGTTTCAATTATGATGTCGTCCATCTCAGTCTGCCTGCATAGAGCACGTCGATGATTACCACAAGAGACAATAATGGTGACAGAATGTAGCCTTGTCGCGTTCCGCTGCGGAATTCGAATTCATCTGTAGGACGTGACATTTACCACCCTCATAGGTAGCCTTAATTATAGCGAAGAGTTTTCCGGCACGCACAAAGCACGCCATATAGCATCTTGATTCAAGCTGTCGAAGGCTTTCTCGAATTCGATGGACAACAAGTGTATCGAAAATCTATACTTATTTGATAATGGTCCACAGCGTGTAGATGTGGTCGATGGAGAATTATACGGCCCGAAAGCCTACCTGTTCGTGTTGGAGTGCTGCTGCTGCTAAAAGATATGTCCTCTAACTGTTTTGTCTTCAATCGACTGTCTGCCCCAGGACAAAAAAAAAAAAAAAAACATTTCACAGCCTTCCAGATCTGCAAGAATGACTCTACTAATTGTTTGAACCCTAAAGGCCAGGTTCTGTATTTGTTGACGCAGACAATGGAGCGATAGTTGATGATTGATGCAGTAAGAAAGCGCATTGTAGCTATCATAAAATGTTGGCCCGTTTCCATACTTATGTCAGCTCCGTCGTTTTCTACCTTCGAATTGAAATCGCCTGTCATGACCAGGGTGCCGTTAGGCCGTTAGGCCGTTAGGCATTGAATTGGTGGTAAGGCCTAGTTGGCTGTAGAAATCATCCTTAACCTCGTAGCTGTGTGGAGAATAGCACTGGATGATGGTGATGTTCCTCATTCTACTCTTCAAGCTAGCCGTCTTATCCTATCAAATAGGCTATGAGGCTACCACGTGCTGTTGGAGTCAGTAGTAAACGTTCTCCATTTACCCGTTCGGTGCTCTGCGGTTTGCCGGAGTATAGTAGAGAAAGCTGTTTACAGCTTCGGGGTAAAAGATGTTGTGGTCCCATAACATTATCTCGCTGGAGCAATCTACAATTTTGGGACCTTTCAGAATCCAATCGTTGTCCTAGGTCGATAATCAATGGTCGTCTGTTAATCTGTTTATTGTGTTTAATGGTTGTGGCTCGTTGGGCCACAGCCTGTTATTGTTATTGCCCAGGAGACCCGTCCTTTGCGCTATTCAAATTTTCGCAGTTTCGGATGAAACTCCCAGGAGACGTCACAATGTAGTCCCGAGATCTTCGTCCTCAGAAGAACCATCGCGTCATTCAGCAAACCAGCATTCATTGGCTAAATCTGCTTTTATGATTCCCGTTACTAGTCAAGAAGGCCGCTTCATGGTGCACAAAGGGCCATTGTAATCCATGAAAATAATGAGCATCGCTGCTATTTTGAATGAAAGCAACGTGGTTTCGTCGGTATTGGCTCATTTGGAGCAGGAAATTCACTCGGATTATGACTGGTTTACGTGTTGTACTCATGAACCCACGTCTCGTCATCAATTTGATGAATGTTTGCTCGGAATCAGTTTCGGGAAGCATATCTTTTGAAATGTCTACACGTTGCTTTTGTTTTTTTTTTTTTTAATGAAATTTAAGTCCGAGAAATTGGAAACTCGAGACTTTTGTAATTTGTCTTTGTCGATATTCACTTGATGAAGAATGATATAGTTGCCTGGCAAATGCTGTTTAAATCAGTTTAAGAAACCACGGTCTTATCCTATTTGTTTGTTTCTCATGATACTCGTTTTTCGAATTCCCAAGAAATTGTCACAAACTGCTGGCGAATCATTTTGTCATGCGTTCGAATTACGCTGCTCTCAAAGCTTGCCCTTTCGCTTCAAGTTAAATTGAAATTTACTTGTAACGTAGTCGTGTTGTTGCCTCGAATTTAAGCTTGAATTTCATGCACCGGTCATAGATAAATTATTGTATCTCAATCTGAAAGAAACTTGAATTTTCAAAATTCTTTTCCGTCTAAGATTTCTTCATCAGAATATTCATTGGTCTCCTTCTTGTAGCTAAACTTCTATCAATTGCTGAAGTTGAAACAGGAGGCTTAGAAGTTAGCATTTCTATTATTTCTTCTAGGCAAATGTGGTTGTGGGGTGGCGCAATAGGTACGTTTGCTAACTTATATGCAAAAAAATCTTGACTCAAAACTTGACCAACACCAAAAAGCAGAAAAAGTGACCACACTGGTGAAGTGTATCAAGCATCAAGAAGAAGACTAACTGCACCGCCGTTGCGCCAACAATTTATTTAATTATTTAAGGCATAAGTTTCGGGATTGTTAATAGAGGTAACAACCATGTCAGGCGACTGATGCCCATTCTACAATCCGCCTTTGCGAACGTCTATGCTTTTTAGAGCCTTCTTAGGCAAAGAGACTGCGATTGGTAGGTGTAACTCTTTGTTTGATTTCTGCGAGGTGTCATGATGTGGCCCTAAAAGCGGCAAATTAATGATGAATACCGTCCTAGCTTTCTTTGTATTTTTTTTTCTACGATTTTCTGTAATGCGAATATTTACTTCGGGACTAAAACCGCATTGATAAAGGGAAATCAAATCGTTGACAAATGGTTTGGGTGTTCACAATATACGGCTGAGAAGATCTTGCAAAAATTGTTAAGAAGATGGATGCCTCTATGATTTTTGCAGTTCAAAAGGTCTCCTTTCTTATGGATTAGGCAAACGATGGATTCTTTCATCCGTAGGTCGACAGGCCCAACAGCTTTGATATTCGATCCTTTGCTTCAATCTTGATTTTCATCGTCCAAGCTGAATGATTTATTATGCCTGACTGGGGAATCTGGGTAGTAACCGCCACTTAACAGTCTGCAGAAATGCCTAAATATCTAAATTACCTTACGCATCTCTACAAGTATGTATCTGTTCGTATGTTGTTAGCTTAAAATCGTTTATATTTTAGTTTTTGGAACGTTGTTCCCAGATCACCTTTTAATACCCTCTCTATAGAGCACTCTTGAAATCATGTGTTTTGTGGGGGTTTTCGTACACCAATTGCGAGATTTCTGACGGCTTCTTGATGTTCAGCATTTATAGGTGTTTGTAAAGACATTGACACTCTCATCATATCACATATCAAGCGAATGCTGGTGAAATAAGCTATGAGTATGATACGGGTTATTATTATGCGTTTGCTTGCGTGCAGAAAGCTGAAGAATTCTTGCGTGAGACTGCCATTTACAACAAATTTCTAGCCCATCCACCGTACTTTGTAGGAGGTATTATCCTTTGTATACCTGCTTTGTCTGCGACCATCGCCTGTAGTTCGGGAGCGCTTGGCCTTTTGTTGTGTATTTTCTTTTGTATTGCAAGTTCGTCAATGGCGAATACGTCCTTAGCTTACGCCTGTGATTCTCTCGTAGCACTTGAGCATCACGGGTAACTCGTTGGAGTGATATGAGTGTTCATTCGCCACCAATTTCTAAGTAGTCTTGAAAGATTCTACTATATACACGTACAAGTAATACGTTAGTAGCTGATATAAGGTATCTGCCCATCTGATTATTGACGCCATTGTTGATTCAATCGTGGATGAATTTGCTGTGCGTCTTCTTTCTGAGATTAATTATCTACGACAGAGAATTATAGTGCTGCTATTTTCTTCTTGAATAAGACTCACGCTAATAAGTGAAGCAAGCCAAATTTGGATGGAGGAGACCATTAGTTGACTACCACGAGAAGTTGAAATAGCATGGCTGGGTCGTAACATAGTTACAACACTGAGCATCGCCCTGAATTTTTCACTCACCATTTCGGGTAATTCCGTTATGACATACATGGTAATCTGTCTACGTTTGTTGTGTCCCCCTGCAGTAATGCAGCAATGAGAGATCAATCATAAAAAAAAAACAAAACAATTAAAATTAAAAATTAAATTAAAACATTTTCTTTGGGATAAAATCACATCTCAACATTGTTCAGTCTCTTTCTACATGTGTTCTCCACAAATTGGTACATTACATATTACGAAAAAAAACCTTGGTTTTTCGAGCTTTTTCCCAATTACACGCACCTTTCGTCCACACATTGGAGGGGATGCCACAGTTGGTTCGACTTCTGGTAATATATTTCGGATACGGTTATTGATATCCTTTGGAACGTTTGTGATAGAAATTCGTTCATGAAGGTGTTGTTGAATCAGAGAAATAGCCGACGTTTTTATGAAATCTCTTCGTGTGAAGTTATCAAAAGGTGCTGTGGTCCTCTGAATAATGTAAGTGTTTAGTCCATCAATATTCAATAACCCAAAAAAATATACAAAGTGGCCATCTTTGAGTTCGTCTCGACACAGAATATATACCAGTCATCTGATCAACTACATCAAATCCACATTTCAAGGTATTATAATCGGTTATCATTTCAGGTTTCTTTTTTTCACCGGTTTCTACATCTATTTTGGCATCATGATGCATAGTAGATGCTAAGAGAACTACTTTTCCATGTTTGGGCACGTAAGATACCAGTGTGGAATTATTTTGAAATCCAAAGTAGGTTTCGTGCGCCTCTCTTCTTCTGGTTTGTGTAAACTCTTGTGGTGTCTCTCTTTTGTTCTTTCTAAGAGTTCCTAAACATGTCAATCCAAGGTCGTCTAATAAATCAGCCATGAGTTGAACACTCATAAACCAATTATCCATGACAACATTTCGATTAGAACCTTTTATCGGGGCTACCAGTCTTTTTACCATATCACTTGAGGAGTTGCTGATCTGATATGGCCCATCGCTTTGCTTACCGGCGTAAATTTCGAGATTTGACTTATAATAAGTGTTTGCATCACAGACCGTCAGTATTTTGAGTCCGTACTTGGCTGGTTTGCTGGGAAGATATTGTCGAAAAGAACACCGACCACGGAAGGCTAATAAAATTTCGTCTATAGTGACATGCTCTGCGTGTTTGTATTATTTTTGAATGTTAGACACAAATTCCTTGAAAACTTTTCGGATTGGCGCCAATTTATCAGTTTCCTTTCTTATCTGCCTTGTCCTGATATCATCAAAACGTAGGCATCTAAGCAAAGGGTGAAAACTATATCTTGACATGGCTGATATACAATATCACATCCTGAACCATCGGTTGCCCACAAGTCCTTTGTATTCAAGTGTGCTCCTCTCAACTTTCCGATGTAAAAAAGCTTTTATTTCCGTCATATTTGTAGCTTTACAGTCTCTCTTTTAAAATTATCTCAAACTTTTTCGGTCATATAGATATTTGTAACAAAATGTTCCTAACGGTGTAGTCGAGTTCAATGCTTCTAGACAAGGCCCTGGAACTTCACGTATGATATTATGACTCCGAGTTCTGACGTCTCTTGCAGGTTCTTCAATACTCCGTACGGTAGTTTTACCTTTCCCGATGTAGCCATTTCGTAAAATCGACAATGGAACACAATCTAAATCCGAACGACGAAGATCAGGTGCTGGTCGACGAATGCCTTGCCTTGACTGTGAGGTTATTTCACGTTCAGATTGTACATTTACTTCGCCGTCGTCGTCTTCTTGTTCGGGATCCGATTTATGTTTACTTATTTCTAAGTAGTCTTCAGTCTTAGAACAATCTTCGTTTTCTATTTCTTCATTCATTAGGTCTTCTATTTCGTTAGGTCTCATGAACCTGTTGGTAGGTACAAAGGTACAAAGTTATTAAATATGATACGAAGTACTGGGTCTGTTCGACCCATAAGCGAGTTCTTAAGTGTTAAATATCAAGCGTGAGGTTTTGCTTCTTGATCGGAAAAAATGTCATAGAAACTCTTGAAATGTTAAAAAAGGCCTACAAGGCTTTCCCGCTTCGATTGTGAAATGTTAATTGATGACAAACATCGCTCTGGTCGTATTTTCACCGCAGAAGTGATGAGCTGTCTGAGGTGACTCGGATTTCACTTCAGCGAATTTTAACGAAAGACCTGGGAATAAATAGGTGCCAACTTCGTGCTCACACAGCCCTATCTGTGAGCGAATTTTTGATAAGAAATGACAAGACCCCTGAGCCCCATCCCCCATAGCGTTTTGTTAACGTTGCTGAGCTGAAGAAAAAAATGATGCGACGCTGTTGTTCGTGGAGTTCACTGCTCTGCCCCTTCGAGTTCCATCCTTTTAAAGTTCCTCCTATTGTACATGACCTCGATAAGATACAATTTAATGTATTGCGCCTCAAGTTTTGTGTACAAGCGAAGTCAAGTTTTAAGGCAAGCTCTCTCAATTACCCGAATCTTTTACAATAAACTTACTTTCAGATTGAACCACATGGGAAATGGAAGCATAGGCCGCACCAGATAAGGACGTCTTAAAAAGAATTGCTTCCGACTTCTGAAATTTGACCTTCAACTACCAGCCACGGCATTATCGTTCAATCTTATATAAGCCACTTTGCCAGATCATAATGATGATATCGATCTTTGGACATGATTTGAAGGCGATCAAGTCGTCAGCGGATGCTATGGCATATTGAAGTGACCTCACAAGATCGTTTGTATACATGTTGAATACATGTTAACCACGCCTTGTTGGAGATTGTTGTTAATGCCAAACAAAAGTCACACCGCTATGCTGGTGAGCCTATCAAAGAGAATATAACATATAATACAACAGTGGTTTGCTTATACCAATCAAACGGGCATCTGCGCTTTGTTCTTTGCTTTTGTTCCACTCGATATCAGATACCAGTTTAGGCGCTGCATGTCCCGCCTAGAAACAGAATTGATTATACGGAACCACAGATATTTCTATTGATCACCTTTTTTGCTGAAAGTAGGAGGGACAGATTACTGGCATTAATACCATGGTATAGTGAATACCAAAACCTCTGACAGACAGCATTGCGTAGTACACGCTGGTTTTCGCGTTTTGATAAAATAGTTCTCTTCGAATCCTTTGTACAAAAATAGTGTTATACTTTTTCACTGTGATTACTTGTGAAAGAATCGCCAATAGAGAGAAAGTGGCGCTGCATTCAGTAAGAAGATCGTATAAATACCAGGTGTGGTATTGTGGTAATGGTATTGCTATACCATGATATCAATGACAGCAGTCTGTTCACTATACTATCGACCGAAGATTCTTTATTTCTTTGGAAATAAGATTGACCCCCGCTTTCTTCCAATGCTTTGGATAATGGGCATTATTCATGGCCATCGCTTCTAGTCAGAGAAACATCGGTTGCCTCTGATATTCTACTACCCAATGACTCGAAGATCGTTAGGAGCTCATCCTTGGAAATGGACGGCCCTCTCTCTTTGGCGATGACATTATTTGCAATATTTTCGTCATTAAACTGGGTGAAACCTGAGTTCTCAAATGTCTCCATGTCATTTCGTAGATAAAAATTATGCGAAAGGAATCAATTTTCCAGGCCGTGTTTATGCCAAATGACATCATTCGTCTGAACACTTTGTAGAAAGTAGCCTGCTTCTAGTTTAAGTTAGTTTAAACAGGGCTATGATGAATATGTGATCACATAGACACCAGACACCAAAAACCAATTTCCTAGCCTTGGATACCCTGTGTCCTTCAAGACTTAACCTCCTTAGGTTTTCAGTCTTTGTGATTTTTTTTCTCGATAATGCCCCTCACTATGCAAATGAGTGGCTTCATGTTGGCATTTCCTTTAATACCGCAGTGTCCTGGCACCCAGCACAGTCTTACCCGGTTGTGACTGCATAGTGCATTGAGCACTGTGCTGCAGTCCCTGACTGTATCAGAGTTGATGTTGGTTGATTCCATTGCTTTGAAAGCGGGCTGGCGGATGCATTAGCTTGCGGCTTGCGGCCAGTAGTGTTCTGGGTGTTCTGAGAAGATACCAGGACCTGTTGCTTCCTCTGTTTTTGAGCCATCTGTGAAAATCAAAATTTTTTTCCCAGCCCTCCCTCTCCGGATATATTATACTATAGGGTCCGCCAAAAATGTTTTTTTTTTTGAAAATGCTATAAAAAAAAACTACTGAATATTTTCTCAAATTTCTTTTTTTATTTGAAAGTACAATCCTTCCGGTTAATAATGGAAAATAATTTCATTCAAATGGCTACCTCGGCTGGCCATGCAGTAGCCTACACGATCGGTCCAATTTTTAAGCACATTATCGATTGTGTGCAGCTGTATTTCACCAATGGCTTCACGAATATTGTCCTTTAAAGTGTCAATTGTCTCTGGCTTGTCGGCGTAACACTTATCTTTTACGGCACCCCACAAATAATAGTCCAACGGTGTCAAATCGCAGCTCCGGGGTGGCCAAACGACATCAGCTCTGCGGCTGATAATGCGATCTTCAAAAACAGGGCGCAAAACATAGAGTGTAGCTTCGGCTGTGTGGCACGTAGCACCGTCCTGTTGAAACCAAATGTTGCCAATATCCTCCTCTTCAATTTTTGTGAACAAAAATTCGTTCAACATGGCCCGATAACGATCGCCATTAACTGTAACGGCCATTCATTGCTCATTTTCGAAGAAAAATGGCCCAATTATGCCTCTGGACCAAAATCCGCACCAAACAGTGACTCGTTTTGGGTGTATCGGCTTTTCAATGTATGCGTGCGGGTTTTCTGTGCCCCAAATGTGACAATTTTGCTTGTTTACATACCCGCCAAGATCAAAATGAGCTTCATCTGAAAAGATGATTTTTTTGGCAAAATCGGCATCTTCTCTAAGTCGATCGCAGGCCCACTTAGCGAAGCGTATACACAACCATATTCGTTCAGCGGAAGGATAAAACTAATTATTTGTCAAATCAGACATGAGCTAAGTGTTACCATTCACGAAATAAGCACTAGTTGAAAAAAAAAACGTTAGATGGCGGACCCTATTATATTATACGGAATATCGAAGTCGTTTCATCCGTTAGAACCGAGCCATGCGCGAAACTACTGCTCTTGAAGTAATCCAGATTAGTGAGTCGTATCGCACTGTTGCCAGCAAGTTTTCTGATCTGTAAATCAAGCGGCGTTAGGTGCAAAAAGGTGTCCAGTGCTGCTGTAGGAGTGGTACAGCCAGTACACCATAGCATGTTTTAAGCCTGTTCCTATGGCCTGCACCTTTTTTTGAGGATCTTCGATCACAAAGGCGTTGTCATAACTCTGTCCCAGGTTCATTATCTGTCGCTCGGATGATCTTTTTTTTGATTTTACCACCAAAATATTATTTTATTATAAAGGTTTTTTGCTGTTTGGTTTTTCAGTGTTCTATTTTTGACAGCTCACGCGTGATTCGTGGCATGTGGCATTGGCATTTCATCATTAAAAAAAACTTACACCCGAACAACGTTTACAAATTATTGAATTATATTGTCAAAATTCGTGCTCTGTGAAAAATGTTTTTCGCGCACTTCGATCATTTTACGGTCGTCATAATTGACCTACTGTGCAAACAATTCAAGCCATAGTGGCCAAATTTCGCACCAATTGCACGCTTTTGGACATCAAGCCATCTACCCGTATACATAGAGTGCCTACAGAGGAAAACATTGCTGCTGTATCCGGCAGTGTTATTGAAGACCGTGATTTGTCCATTCGCCGCCGTTCGCAGCAATTGGGATCGTGTTACTCGACTACGTGGAAGATTTAAGCAAGGTTCTTAGTCTAAAACCTGACAAAATACAGCTCGTGCCAGAAATAAAGACGAACGACCTGCCACAGTGTCGAGTTTTTGGTGAGTGAACCTTAGAAAAGAAAGATCCGCTTTTTTATCGAAAAATTGTCTTTAGCGACGAAGCTCGTTGATAATCAAAACTGCCGTATTTGATCTGTTGAGCAACCTCAAGCAATATAAGAGCTGTTAAAAGCCAGGTTGGTTGCAGTCTCCACGAACTGCAATTGCGTGTCGTTGAGGTAAATGGGCGGCAGTAGTCCAGTGTTGTGAAGCTGTTTAGATATTGAAATCAGCTGGGACTTTGCTGGCTTTAGGGTCAAACAATTCCGTAGCGATCATTGGTAGATTGCGGGTAGATTCTCATTCAAACCGCAAACAAGATCCTCAGCTAGACCGATACGTGAAGACTAGTGTTTGAGCAAATTTAAGGGAGGTCATTAATAAATATGCAAAACAATATTGGATCCAGTATTGAGTCTTGAGGTACTCCTCTATGGGATACCATATTCCAAATATGAGAGAATGTGTAACCCCTTGACAGCGATTACTTAAGTAATTAGTAATGAGACGCGTCGAACTTTCACAAAATCCAAAATACCTTCTTAGTTTCTCAGAAAGGATTAACTGGTTGACTGTGTCAAAAGCTTTTGGAAAGTCGAAGAGGCAAAGTATAGTGAGGAAGTCCAAGTCATAGCTGATCAATATGTCATTGAGAATTTTAACCATAGCTGTAGATAACCATGGTTTGCTCGAAAACTAGGCTGGACAGAAGCAAGTAGCTTATGTTGATCTAGATGACTTAAAATTTGCTTTTTTTTTATAAATTAGCGCGCGCTCAGGGGTTAAGATACCCTTAAAATGTTTGCACACAGCGTGGGCGATGGAAAGGAAAGAAGGATAGGTGCCGATGTACGTTGGTTTTATATGTCTGAATGTTACAATGGCTAGGAAATAGAAAGCTCGGCAGGGCATTCCGCAAGTGAGTTGTTCGAATTAGGAACGAATAACGATATTTCAGAGTACGTCCGAAAGTGGTGTTGAGGGTATACCGTGTATTACGGTTAAAGGTTTGAAGGGGCGGAATGCTACTGGCGATTTCTATGGAGCACTGGTGGTGGAAATAGCGATAAAACTAAGTGAGACACAAGACATTTCGTCGGTGTACGAGGGTGTCCATTTCCTGAGTTTTACCGCACGATTTTGAATCCGGTCTAGCAGATGCAGAGATGTTTTAGGCGCACCTGACCAGATGTGGGCATTGTACTCCAATATTGAGGCCAGATCAGAAAGGGAAAAGTATTTCTTACATCGTTTGAGAAAGTCTAGACATTTCGCAGCATTTTTGGCGACATAGAATATATGGTCATTCCAACGTAAGTTGTCTTTGACACACGTTTTTTCGAAGTAGTATTACCTATTATACTTTTTGCATAGATGGTTGTATGCTGGACAACTACGGTAGCTGTGTTTTGTTCCGCATTTGCGACAGTCAAAATCCTTTCTTTGTTTCTGTGGTGTTGACTTTTTCAGATAATTCACTTTCTTCTCATTTTCGTCAACGATCTCCGCCGCATGTTTTTGTGCTTGCTCTGTGGAATGACATATTGCAATCGCTTTAGCCAGTGTTATGTCTTCCGAGAGCAGCTTTGTGCGAAGCTCATCATTGATAATCCCGCGTATAAGCTGATCACGTAATATGCTTTCCAGAAGGATTTCGAAAGCACAATTTTGTGCTTGTAACCGCAGCCTAGCCATTCATTTTCTTGTTGGTTCTTGCTGGTTTTTTACCATGTCAAGCGTAACTGCACCTCCTGCATGTGGTATTGCAAAGGTGTTAAAAATCTGAATCGCAGAGTAACCGATCGCAGACATGAAAGTTGCAACCTGGATGTTATTTGGTTTATTAACCATGCCCGTAGCTATCTCGAAATATGAATACTGCTGCTTCAACAGCTTCCATTCTCTGGCCATGTCCTTATCGTGTTCTACGACAAGAGGCTTCGATGGCCGAAGGAAGTTGCAGGTTTCATTACCCATGTCGACCATTTTGTTTTTATTTTTTTCTTTATAGTCAAACGGATTTCGGCACCATGTAATGTTAAATGAAACAATACGTCGGAAGTTTTCTACAAACTCTTTAATTAATTGGTAGACTAGACTAGACAGATTAGGTACACGCGCCTTGGATAACCTCTATCGAATGTGTTCTTCTCGTGGCTGTCATAACGTGGATGTCTGACAGATGTCGCAAAGCAGGTGTGTCAATGATCTGTTACACTGTAAGGGTATGTTTCTACCCACCTCTCAGCTTGCACTGCAAATAAAATTTCCTACGAATTTTAATGGCATTATGAGGCTCAAATGCAAACCATGGACACCTTTTATTGCGCATCATTGGCCCGTATTTGTTCAAAGATGACCGTGAGAACAACGTTATCGTTAGTGGCACGGGCTGTTTTTCAATGATTTCGAACTTTTTTTTTGATCGACATGTGGTTCCAGCAAGGCGGCCCTGCATGCCATACAGCGCGCGAATCGATAGACTAATTGAGAAATGAGTTCGGTGACCAATTTATCTCTCGTTTTGGACCGTTGAATTGGCTGGATAGATCGTGCGGTTTGACGTCTTTAAACTATTTTTTGTGAGAATACGTCAAATCAGTCGTCTGTACCGATAAACCAGCGTTAATTGCAGCCTTGGAAGGCAACATTACACGTGTTATTAGCGAGATACCAGCCAAAATGCTCGAAAAAGTAATTCAAAATTGGACTCACCATATGGACCACTTAAAACGTAGTCGTGGTCAACATTTGCATGATTTATCAACTCAAATAAAAATTGTATACACCTTTGCAGCGTCTATATTTTCGGGATTTGGGTTGCTGTCATTTATGTTGTTCTAATGCAACTTTTCAAAAGTTCTCTAATTTCCTTTTATCAAATTCGAGAGGTTTTTGGTCGACGACTTCAGTGTCATGACCTCGGAGTTATGTTTGCCAGTAAATCGTCTCTACAAGGTTTTCAGTCTCGAGTCAGTCAGTCATTGTTCGTGTTGTGCCTCAATAGTTGCATTGCGAAATGTGTCTTCGTTTTCAGTGTGTTGATACCTGGGTATCGTGTAGTCGTTTTATGGTAAATATGGTGATTCCTGATATTCTGAAATTGCTTGTTAAGCCCAACACACCAGTCCCAGTGCTAATTTATGAGCAAGTATGCTATCCCGCTAAACAGCTTCCCAAAATAGCTTAATTTAAATTTGTATACCATCCAATTCGAGGCATACGTTTTTATGAATATTGAACAGAACATTCCTCTGTCAATCAGATCTATTCTCGTTAAATGAATTCATGCTTTCCAAGAATTCCTTTAAAAATTAAAATAAATCATAAATTTAGAACACGTTGCTGTTGCTCCCTAAAACTCTATAGTAGAACGTTGGTATGTATCTCCATTTGATTTAAAAAAAAAAAAAAATAATAATAAAAATGTAAGCAGTTGCAGCCTAGATTTTTTACACAGAGATACAATTTCTCCCTCAATACTCCACCACTCTGGGCGCAAGTACCTCGTCTACACTTTTCTATCCTCCCGTTTTCCATTTCTCTTGACCCCATTTGATATTTCATCGTTTTGTATTCCATTCAGTTCTGTTCTATTCAGCTGTATTGCTGGTGACGATGACGATGACGATGACGATGATGAACATCTCCATTTGCCTGCGTTCTCATTAAGTACACGTTGCCTAATAGTCTCCTTCTCCAGGGCTATAGCAACAAACTTGCTCCCATGAACGAGTATATATGGTATATGTTATTCTCCTTCCCCACTTGTACGTTAGAGACGCAAATGAATTCAAAGAAACACACTTTAACGCACACGAAAAGTACAAACCAAAAAAATAAAAAATAAAAAAAATAAATTTGGTGAGGTCATTGACCGTAGGTGTATCTATCTTTAACTTATTCTTCATTTTGTTTCTTCCACTCGTCCCTCATGTCTATTTTCTTCATTTCATTTCATTGTTTCCTTCCCGCCGTTATCCCGCAATTGTTTTCTGAATTTTGATTTGATTTTGAGTTTGAGTTGATAGTCCGTTTATCTAGCGTCAGAAAGATTAGATTCGTTAGCGTTCGCTATCACAAAGTGAAATTTTATAAAAGTCGCGTGGCGCATTCGTAAATATTTACATCGACCACACTTTGGTCCTGATTTGCATTTTCGTTTGCATTTCCTTTTAGAGTCGGTTTAAGTTATGCAATAAACTTTTTGTCGTCATCGTTGTTGTCGGTTGCGCCCTTGTGTCCAGAGTTGATATTTTGGCCTTGCTGCCTTATTTGTAAAGTAGGCGCATTTTGGCAGTGACTTTCTCGTTGTCGTCACACGCACGAGGCATGGGAAAATAACCGTGAGTAAACGAAACTCAGTTCACGCAATAAATAATCGGCTTGAACAACCTTGAACTTGTTAGTGTCAAAGAGAAAAAGTTTATTTTTGTTTACTTTGACTTAATTCTGCCGATGATTTTTGTGTTTTCCGTTTTCTTGTGAAGTCTTATCGCGAACTTGTGCTAATTTATGATAATTTGCATGAGTTCGCTGCTCGTGATTGGTCTATGATTTGCATTTTGGTGTAGATTAGAAGGTGTTGAGTGAAAGGAAATGTTAAACAACGAGAAGTTGTTGAAGAAGCTACTAAGACATCCCCTAATTAAATGCTTGGAGGAGGGTAAACTTTTGTGAATTTTGTAAGGAAGCCTTGTCTCTCCTTAGGAATCTGAACCACAAAGCTGAATTCGATAAGGAATCTTCACCATAGTAGGCTTGTTCGATCAAGGCGATTCCTTGGTTAAACCGTGCCATGAAGAAGTACATGTTGGAATGGTTGGTAGATGAAGCAAACAATTTCCATTACGAAATAAATATTGAAGCAATAAGCTGCACATGGCGATGGTTATATCGTTTCATTTACCGATTAATAGACCGGTTTTGAACCGACCACATTCTTTGTTTTATTTTTAACCATGAATTTCGTGTACGATGACAAAATCTAACTTCTGTGCCACGGCGCAATTTTAGCCTATGATCAGTTACGCCAAGTAAGCCGGGAATTACGAGAGTAGTCACAGAACTAAACAACTTAACAAAGAAAACAAAAAAAAATGGGGAAATTTATTTCTCTACGTAGTCTCCTATTAGTTCAATAGCTTCGAAACCCTGTTCATAGTGAGAATCGTAGAGCTCCTTATAATAGCCATCAACAGCAGACTCCACCTCTTTACCGTTGGCAAATCTTTTACCACCGAGCCATTTTTTCAAAATCGGAAATAGAAAATAATCCAAGGGGGCTAAATCTGATGAAACAAAACTTTTTTCTTCGCCAAATGCGTCCGTTTTTTCTTTATTTCATCTTTCAAATGCTGCAATAAGTTCGAATAATACACGCCGCAGATTGTTTTTTCTTTCTGAAGATAATCAATGAAAATTATCCCACGCGCATCGCAAAAAACTGACACCATGACCTTGCCTGCAGATGGAACTGTGTTCGAATTCTTCGGAGCCGATTCTCCCCTTTGAGCCCATTGTTTTGATTGTTCTTTCGTCTCGGATGTGAAGTGATGGACCCGTGTTTCATCCATTGTTATAAATCGACGCAAAAAGTCGGCTTTATTGATGTGAAACTTCGCCAAACACTCGGTTGAAACATCCTCAAGACGCTGTTCCATTTTTCCATTGTGAGTAATCGCGGCACCCATCTTGCGCACAGCTTTCTCATGTCGAATTTTTCAGTCAACATGCGATGTACAGCGCTTTTTGAAATGCCTACCATATCTTCTAGTTCATGCACTTTCAATCGATGGTCTGCTAATGGCATTTTGTTCACACTTTTGGTGAACTCACCTCATTTGGTCGACAACAGCGATGTTGTCTGTAAATGAAGGAGCAGACTCCCCCAGAGTAGAATCTAATTCCGGCTTGATATTGAAAGAATTGTATCACATGACGATGACCAATTTTTTCCATATTTAAAAATTCATTGAGAGCGTTCGCTATTGATGGCTGCCGAACAAATACTAAACAACGTAGCGTCGTAAAATTCCAAATTTAAGCTTTATAAGGTTGGTACTTTCTACAATAGTCATTCTTTTTAAACAACAACCGCCATCTATACGTCAGATCGGGTACTTCTGGGATTACCCTCGTACCTTTCCTTTTCACATTCCTTGAATAATGCCTATTCATAAGAATTAAATTGAACAGTGCTGGATATTCATTTTCGGACATAGGAAACTCCGCCTGAATCACAGTCGCTTAACCGATCACCGGCACAGTTTCCTGTCTGTCACGTCAAACTTTCTGGCGTTCTCTCGAATCGGCGATTTGGCATCGCTTTACGTCTTAGCCCAGTTGTCTACGCTTCGAAGACAGTCTTAACTTTAGCGTTGTTGTCTAGTTGTGTGATGTGGATGATCCAATGTTGTCTTCGAACCTCAAAGTATATTTTTTTATCGTCCAGCACGCGACATCGTAACAGCAAATCTACGGAATCAGGGTTCCGTTGATCACCAGCTTAATTTTCCGATTTAAAGTCATAAACTCTGAAGTTTCACCAAGCCAGAGAACTCACAATTGACCCTTTCCTGGCATGTTATTTTTCGATCTTTTTTCCCTCTACCCCATCGTGACCTGGAATCCAAACAAGATTCAGCCTTCAGAAGGAAGTAGTGAAATGGGTCAGTAAGGTCTTATACGTATTTTGGCTGAGGCTATTAACACAGATACTTCTCCTCCTCCACTGATTCTTCACAATATGTCATTGTTTATTGCCATCAGAATTGCGTATATGTCCACTTGGAAGACAGATCCGAGTTGTACTAACGGGGAGTGACATCAAGTGTTGTCTTCCTCCAAAAATACACCATCGGCGCATCCTTAATCGGTGAAGATTAAGGACTGAATCCGTGAAGACCCGATTACAGTCCTTTCTTGGTTTTGATTCTGGCCGAAATCATTCCTGGGCCTAGGAAAAATCGATTACGCTTTTCCATGAACAGGAATTCTGTCAACGCACAAGAACTCCAAAACTCCAGTACGTGTACTAAAAACCATCCCTCTTCAAACGGAAGATGGTTCTGACAGTGCGCTAGATTGGGAGATAGGTTCATCAGTGCGTCTAGAATAGTGGCGTGTAAGGGAGGCCAACCTGTAGTGGAGCCAGATGGTCCTTTCGAGTCTGGTAAAAGCAGCGGTGGCGTATTTTCGTGAAAGCTTATTCACCAGACAACTGAGATATAGGATAGCAGATCCAGTAGACAATCGTCGTTGGCAAGCCCTATATCTTACTGGAAACTCTTTTATGTTGAAAGAAGGCTTACAGCGCTTTGGAGATTTTCGACGTTATATGTTTGGCCCAAAGGAGCTTGTTATCCAGGATGATAACCAGATACTGAGCTTTGTTTGATAAACGAATGGTGATCCTTTTAACCATCAAATCTATCAGATCCGTACAACCTTAGTTTTGATAGTATTGATTGGAAGCCCATTTCTAGTGCACCAATCTTCGATCACGCTAATGCCTGCGATTTGGAGCGCTATTCCACCGAGTGTTTCTATTTTTCTGGGAAGAGTTTTCGAAAAACGAACTAGTCTCTCTTTTTTGCTTTGATACGTAAAGATACTAATCTTCCTATGAATTAGTTTTCGGCGACTACGTAAGTCGCTGCAAAGTTGCGTTCCACCATGAAACGGCGATCGTCACGAACCTTTGCTGGCTGGATACGTCAGTTCAAACCACCGTTCGCTTCTTCTGCCTTCTGTTTCGTGTTGAGTTTATGAGGAGCATGAAAGGATTTGATCCGCTTTTTTCTCCCTTTGTTCAGTTGACTGAAAAGCTTCTACAACGCACGTCGTCTATGTCGTAGCCCAATTGCTGTGCCGACTTATTTCTGGTAGTGCGTTCTGTATAAACAGCTGCATCACGTGCTAGGAAAGCACTGTTTACTCAATTAAAAAGTCACATCTTGCCAAAAATCCGTTGCAGGCTTGGAATATGTATTGTAATTTCAAATAGGAGTTCCATACTTACACCCATCATATCTGGATCAGATCTTGTCGTCTTGGCGTCTCCGTGCGGAGTTATTGAATGCTATTGCAAACGATTATTATTATTATGAGAAGGGTGTAAAAGATGATGTTTTTCAACTTGAAATTCATTAATCTTCTTACTTTCAGGGTTGAATAAGTCTGCGGGTAATTCATTAAAGGCGGTGAACTAAGCTTCTTAATTGGTATAGCACTTTTGGGGCACACTAGTGGAAATGCGATTTTTATGCATAAGCGATTTTATATGGGTCAGTGTTCAAATCACAAAGATCCCGCGTCTCTGTTGTCGACCACCAACTTATTGGTTTTTTTTTTTACACAAACTCCATATGCTGTTCTTATCTCAAAAAAGTTCCATTGCGTTAAGGCAATCAATTTTCTCTCCTTCCAATCTCTTGGGTTATGCTCTTTTCCGTCTACCACAGTGTGCTTCTTGTGTTACTTGTTTAATCCGAGCGCATTCTTCTTCCCACCATTTGTTTTTGAGTACATCAAAGTTGATTCGTCTATTTTATTGATGATTGCGTGCCACTAGATGCACTTTCTGTTGGTGTTTTGTGGAGGAGTCTAATAGCTCTACCCAGGTCTAGCCTTACAATTTTAATTTTATCCATCACAAACGTTTTGTGTCAGTCGGACTCAACATACAGTGAACTCTCGATAATTCATGCTCGCATAAATCGAAAACCTCTATAAATGGAAGCATTTTCTCAGTCCCATGAAAAACCTCTGTTAATCGAAGAAAACCTGCACAATTTGTCCCTTTCGGAAACCTCTACTCGTATAATTTGAAAACGATGGCTTTTTTGCCTCTGTAATTCGAAGTCATGTCTATTTGTTTTTCTTCAACTGTTCATTGAAATGCGTATGTGACGAAAGGAGGCCATGAAAACAAATGCCTGTGCCCTTTCATTCATTGAACGGAAAGCTGTGCAGATGGTTGGCAGTAGAGTTTGCAATTTTTCCATTTTAAAAGGCGCAATCAAATTGGACTAGCAGTACTTTAACGGTATTTTAATCTGTTTTCAAATCTTTATTTCTTTCTTCTTATCTTGATTATTTTACCCGTGACGCAATATAGAAATGAGTTCCAAAAAGTACAAGTGTTTGCCTGTTTCTGAAAAGAAGAAAATTGTCCAGGCCGTAGAAGAAGGACAGAAGATAAAAGACGTAGCGGCACGTTACGGAATTCCATCCTCTACTCTGTCAACGATTTTAAAGCAGAAAGATAGAATTATCGCAGACAGATCAAATAAGGCAAGAAAAAGAAGTAGGCCAGGTGAGTTCCCTCAGCTTGAAGAAAGCTTGCTAAAATGGTTTACACAATGTAGACATAAAAATATTCCTGTCGGAGGTCTTACGAGTATGTTTAAAGAAAAAGCAAAATCTTGTTCACTTCGTGTAGGGATTATGAATTTTAAAGCGTGAGGGATGGTTTGAAAAATTTAAAAACCGATTTTTCGTGTTTCGGAAAATCTGTGAGTGCAAGCGTTGATGACGGTATTTGTTCAGATTGGAAAAATGAACTAGAAGGACTGTTCGAAAGTTATGAACCGCAAAATGTTTTTAACGCTGATGAGACAGGACTATTTTTTAAATGTCTTCCAGATCGAACAATGTCGTTTAAAAATGAAAATGAAGCAAACTGCGAATCACAAGCTGCGCATATGGATGGGTCCCAAAAATTGAAACCGCTGATGATAGGAAAATATGCAAATCCACGATGTTTTAAGAACATAAAATCATTTTCGATGTCTTATCGTTCAAATAAAAAAGCGTGGATGACGACTGAACTATTTAGGGAATGGCTAACTATTCTCGATGTGGAAATGAAAAAGCAGAAGCTGAAAATCCTTTTGTTCATTGATAACTGCACTGCTCACAGTGACATGCCATCTCTTGCCAACATCAAAATACAATTCTTGCCAGCGAATACGACTTCCAAACTTCAACCACTTGAACAAGGCATTATCAATAACTTCAAGACTCTGTACCGTAAGGAAGTGGTCACAAGAATGTTAAATTGTATAGAAGAAGGGAATGAGTCCAACATAACAGTGCTGCTTGCAATGAAAATGGCTGATAAAGCTTGGAAGAATGTTAGCAAAAGTACAATTCGCAATTGTTTTAGAACTTGTGGCTTTCCCCATCACAAGTGGAACAGGAAATCCATTTTATACGGGTCGGATGGAATCTCCTTCTTCATTTCAAAGAAATCTCAGTCTCATTCCAAGAGTTTGTCCACTTTGATGATAACAGTCAATAGAGCCCTAACGGATACAGACAATTCGTTTCGAGAAAACAGTCTTTTTTTTCTGAAACCACCATAATTCGAAAACCTCTGCAATTCGAAGTTTTTCCTTGGTCCGATGCAATTCGAATTATCGAGAGTTTACTGTGTTATTGAAATTGTTTTGCATCGGTCTGCACCTTAACGTTTTCATTGACAGTTGGACAGTGCAGCTGCGAATCCTGCTAGTTGAAACTCGAAATTTTTTGTTTCGCGGAGGCTGTACTTCTTGCCGAATTTAGCTTTGCCATCCCCGTTTACGATTTTAGTGTCACACTTCGCATGGGCTTCATAAGGTCTGTAGGACACGTTCGAGATGCTGAAAGAGCTCACGTTGATTGGAGGTGTGCACAAGTATACATATTAGACTTATGTTATGGAGTTTGACTTTTGTGTATTTTAAATAGCCCTCACATCACGTGTTGGTCTCAATTTGAAAGGACCGGATTCAGTAACCGTGTTCGTTCGCCCCCCATTTCTACTCTAAGGCAAGAAATCTTAAAAGGCATTATACAAGGTGCGTTCCAAAGTAAACAGGACTTTTTAAAAATAAGAACAAAGAAAAGTTTTTTTTGGCAAAAGTACTGCGATTTGCATTGTCGAATGAGTGTTTTATATCGTCGGCCGAGATGTCCTTCAGAATGTCGGAACAAGCCTTGTCGCTTTCCTTTTACCGGCAAATGCATTTTTCCGAAAAGCTAAAAGTCACACGGTGCCAAACGCTAACTTACTTCTGGGCGATATTCTAGCTGAATATGACGAATACGATGCACCAGATGCCTCAGAAACCAAGATACAATTGTGCATTAACTGTTTGGCCCGATGGAACGAACTCTTTGTGTGACAATGCCCTTGGAATCTTAAAAACAAGCTAACATTGCCTTCACTTTTGACTTCTCCAAACGAGATATTTTGGATTTTGGTTCGTCTGGCGCCTTCCACTCGGCAATTTGGCGCTTGGTTTCTGGATCATATTGAAAACACCACCTTTTCATCACAGTCACAAAGTTATAAAGGAAGTTTCTGTTCTTTTTGGCCTCCGTGATGATGTCCTTCGAATATTGAATTCTAAGCAATGTTTGGTCGATGCTCATTTCTGTACCGATGCCATAAATATTCTGTCCCTTCAGACCCAATAACTCCGTTTCTATTCGTTCAAATGTCATGAAATGTTGACAGTGCATCAGTGAAGAATCTACCTTTCCAACGCATGTAATTGCCAACATATGGCATTACTAGAAATACCGATTTTTAAAAGTGCTGCTCACTTTGGACGTTGTAGATCTGAGATTTGAATATGAACTACCTCTACCAAATACGACACCGTTGGCATTATGGAGAGAATTCTTCCTGCTAACGTCTTTCTTCTGCGAAACTCTTGCTGACTCATCTCTTTTCTAATATGTTCACTGCAGTACATTCCAATGTGTTTTCGCAGATCTGCTTGTTCAATTGTATTCTCAGATTATAGATGGGCTGATGCCACCAAGAAGAACACAATACCACGGCTATTTTTGTGACCCTGCAAATATCTGGACATCTACATCGATCGTCTCTGGTTAAGCGTCGTTTACGGTATCGTGAATCGTGCTTATTTCCATGAAGCAGAAGCCTGATTTACATATATCTTCTTCTAGATGATTTAATTCGTTGTAGAGAATAGAGCTGCGCTTATGCAGATGACCTGGTCCTCATCCTCGAAGGCCAGTCCAGGGTCCAAACGGAGGAATTGGGAGCTGTAACAGTCGTTGCTGAATGGGGAGAAAGCGTTGGGGTAAGTGTGTCACAGGATAAGAAAGTTTCAATGCAGCTTAAGGGCAGATTGAATACAAGAAGTCGGCCTCCTGTGATACGCTTGAACGGCGTTAGCATTATATGTGTGACTAAGGTCTTATATTTGGGCATAACATTGGGTGAGCGTATGAACTTCATGCCTCACCTGGTTCAAATGAGACAACGCATGCTGAGTGCTGTAGGCCAGGTAAAGTGCATATTGCGATTTGTCTGGGGGCTTAGCAGGCGTTCTGTCTGTATCATATTTAATGGCCCTTTTGTTGCTTGTGCAACATATGGAGCATCAATATGGAACGACAGGGCTATGATTATAGAGGGCCGTAGTCGGATCTTGGCTTGCCAAAGAGTTGCCTTGCTTGGGGGTTTATCTGTGTGCCACACTCTCTCCACAGAGGTAATGCAGGTGTTGTTGGGACTGCCACCTCTAGATCTGGCAGCGATACGTCGTGGTATTGCTTTCAGGATCAGAAAAGGTCTCCCTCTAAATGAGCGAGATTTGGTTTCCTCGGCAGAAGTGGATGGCCTATCCCTGAGGCTGCCTAAAACCTTGCTACACGCATGTGTTCTATCTAGATGGGATGCTAGCGAAAAGGGCTTCCGAAGGGATGTGCTGACCATGAGAGTATTTCCTCAACGGAACTTGGGCTTTTTGTTGACCGGGCATGGCTCTCTTAATGCATTTTTGCATAAAAGAGGGCTTCGCGGGGTTGAAAGCTGCTCATGTGGAGCCACCTATGAGAACTGGCTTCATGTCCTATGTGAGTGTCACAATTACTCAAACATTAGGGACTTGCAGGCTATGGGCATCATCTTTAATGGTGAGGCCTACGATGTCAGTGGAGTTATCACCGCACGGTTCGAAAGAACCGGTAGTTTTGCAAAAGAAGTGTTTAATAGAAGACGCAGTAGGCAGATAGCGGGTGGAACTTAAGAATGTTGAATTTTGTTTAAAGGCCGCCAATCCTGGCCTGTAAGGTGCCTTACTGGAAGTGACCGCAAGGTTGCGAAGCTCGACCGGAAGCTATATTCTGGTACCACGGGAGGTCAGGAGCCCGCGGAACTATGGTTTCGGCCTGACCTGGGAGTTGGCCCCCTTGTGGGAGTATCGTGGTAGCTGTTGGTTTGTACCCAAAATCACGGGGAGAGTAGACCGAATGGAGCTTGGACATCTCATGGGTTAGCATATGTTGTAGTGTACTACGACCTGTGCTCAACCACGGTATTGCTAAAGAACCAACTGGTCTGCTCGATGTGGAGTTGCATTGCAACCGGGTGCCATGACCCACAGAATGTCGGAGGTATTAGATAGGCCTCGACCCTTCACCAAAGGGGAAGTTCGTGCCTTACACACGACTTCGAATCTGGTACTAGTGGTAGTACTTGTACTACCCGAAGGCCGCTTATCAACACATTGTTTTGATATCTCGTGCGAAGACGCACCGTAGGCTTAAGCCTTCACGGCAGGTACCTGCGTAAAACACAAGAGACATCTGTAGAGAATTGAGAGAGAGAGAATCATTGTAGAGAAATGAGGAAATTAAAACTCTCCAACCTAAATTAGTAGAGTAGAGTTGAGATCATAAAGGCTACGATAGCCTAGAAATTTTCTCAAGCTTAAATCCCGTAACAGCTCCTGGTAGCTTAGCCAAAAGTGACGTTTCGGATATATTCAGGCGATCTTTGAGACAGCCTAATACTTTAATAATTATTTTAATTTCTATGTGTGGTCGTTGCTGATCAATTTTGGAATATTTCAGCAATTTTATTTGCGACCAACTCAAGTTCTAATAGTGGCCATTTAAAGGCAATAGGTATGGCGCTTCCGAATCTCAATACATTTTCATTATACCTGCATTTTCTGCTGGTATAAAGCGTGTGTCTTTTCGAGTAGATTTTTCAAAATTTGTTGTAATGTTCTAAGGTTTGCAGTTTTATAATGAACGCTATAGATTTGCGCTTAGAAAAGGCCTGCCAGGTTCTTACGCCAACCCCCAATATTGCTGGGGAGTCTTGATCCCTAACATATTGTTCTGATGCTACAACATTGACACTTGGACATCATAACAGACATTTGATTTGATTTGATAAGAATTTGAAAACAATAACTTTGCCTGCATCCCATTGACGTTATCTTTATCAGTTTAAATATTTCCGAACCTATGCGCTGTCCATTTTCTACCGATTTACTTATTTTTTAAAGATCTGCTTGGAGAACTACATTTTTCTTTGATTGTACGAGTATGTACGTACAACGCTTCAAATGACCTTCGGTCGATATCGTTCTCTAGCTATCAAGAATTTCCTTACTTTAGAGAATGTGTAAAAATAAATCATTGATAAATCTCTGCGTTTTAAGAAGTTTTATTGTATTATTTCAGGCGTGTCGTGATAAAACTTGCGTTAGAGCTGCGTAGAAAGATTGCGCGCAATTCCAACTAGTCGATGCATTGCTTTATCTTCTTGACCACGATGCCGACGACCCTGATAATAATACAATAATATAACCCTCTACTGGCAACAATTAAGAAATTGTGTTCAATATGAGCAAACACTTATTTAAAAATATTCATTCAATTCTTGGGACTGGTGGCTTGGAACTTAAATAAATCTATTTTTCAGGTGAATATGTGTGATCATTTAATTACGACACAGGAATGACTGCAACGTCTTTCTCAAGCGCGTGAAATTTCTGTACGACCAAAAACTGTGGAAAAAAATACTACAATGTCCCAAAGGTAGTAAACGTTTTTGGTCGTTCATCAAAAACATTCGAAATTCTGCCTCATCCTCCATTCCAACGCTCATTTACAATGACATTCCAGCTGCCAGCTCTTTGGAAATAGCCAATCTGCTTGCTGCACACTTTGCGGCCAGTTTAACACTTTCAGAATGTACTTTATCTCCGTCTATACTTGAGTGCATCGAATCTTTAATGGGACGCATCCACTTTCGCACTCGTGTAGTAGCAAGAGTACACAAAGATCTTAACATCCACAAATCCGCAGGTCCAGATGGTATATCTCCCCTTCTTCTGAAGAGGTGCTCTTCCTCGCTGGCAAAACCACTGCGTGAGCTTTTTCATCAATCCTACTCTTTAGGATCTCTTTCCGAGCAGATGGAAAACAGCATTTGTCCAGCCCGTCCCTAAAAAAGGCGAATCTTCTCTCTCCTCCAGCAGACCCATTGCACTTACGTCCCTTCTCTCCAAGGTCATGGAAACGCTGTTAAACCGTCAGCTCATGAAATATCTCGAAACACAAAAACTTCTCAATGACCGGCAATATGGTTTTCGTAGCAACAGGTCCACTGGTGATTTGATGGCATGTCTCACCGAAAAGTGGAACGTTGGAATGAGCACATACGAGTATTCGAAGTCGCCAAAAATGTGGCGAAATGTCTAGGTTTCCTCAAACGATATAAGAAATATTTCATACCCTCTGATCTGGCCTCAATATATAAGGCGTTTATACGCCCGAAATTGGAATACAATGGCCACATCTGGTCAGGTGCTCCTAAAACCTCTTTGCACTTGCTATATAGCATTCAAAACCGTGGCCCATTCCCGGCGAAGTGTTTGTTTGAGGTGGTGCAAACTTTGGTATTTTTTAGTGCCAACCTTCGCCTTCACAATACCCCAGACAGAGAAATCCAACGGATTTGCATCCGAAGAATTTGCAATCCATTGTGTCGAAGAAATGAAGTGTGGAACATTGTTTTTTAACCAATCTTGGTTGACGCGCGCTTTGTGAGACGATGCCGAGTCTTGTTGAAATGTCCACGGTCTCCGACCGAAATGATTGTTTGCCCAAGGCTTCAATACTACCTGTAAGACAGTTTCACGGTATACGATCGTATTAATTTTGACGCCACGGTCCAAAAATACGAGCGGAGAGTGACCATCGGCGGTTATGGCGGCCCAAACCATCACCATCGGTGCTGCCTGCTTTCTGGTGGATGTCCGAAGGTGTAAATTTTCAAAGGACCTCTCTGGCAAGTAAACTCGGTCACTTTGTTTGTTGACATATTGCTCGATAACAAATGGCGACTCATCGGAAAAAACCAAATTCGGCAACTCACCACTTTCGTGCAAGCGTAGCAATTCCTTCGCTTTTTCGACTCAAACTTTTTCCTGTTGCGGTGTAAGATCGTGTGCTTTTTGGAACTTCAATGGCTTGAGTCCAAGCTCATTTTTCAGTATGTGTTGCATCCGTTCCAGCGATATGTTGAGCTCACGAGCCATTTTTCTTCCACTTCGATGCAGATTTCGCTCAATTCGATCCTTCACTTTCCGAACCATGGCGTTTTGCAACGCTGCCAGTATCACGGTAACGAGCTATGGTTTGAGACACAAATGATTTATTCACGTTGAGGTGCTGGAGGGCTCTAACGATAGCTACTTGTGGTTTTCCAGTATAAAGCAATCACACTATCACGTTTGAATTCCATCGCGGATAAAAATTGTTCAACACAATTGAGACGCAAATCGTTTAAAAGGCTTGTAAATAATAAAATTATCTGTCATGTGTCAAAATTTGAGCTCACTGTCATGAATGGTTTGGAAATTATAGCAGTCTGAAGTTGGTTGCAGTTCGAGTCAGGCACGGTGTATATGTATAAAAAAAAAAATACTTTGCCTTTGTTTTGAATCTTACATATTCAAAAGCTGTATCCAACAGTTCTTTAAATTACCTGAAACCTAGGCTTCAAGCCCCGAAACTACTCTGGTTGTGTGTGGCCGTGGCTCAAATGGCGGTGTGTGTATTGGCTTCCAAATCAGACGGTTCGGGGTTCAATACCAGCCGCGGCCGAAGGACATTCTTTTTTTCAGGCAACTAAAATCACGGTAAATGAGTGGTTGCCTAAAATATAACTAGTGCAATTACACTAATAACTTAGTCTCCCCACTGAACCCATAAATCGTTCTTTCTTTCTCTTTCTTTCTCCATTTTCCTAAAAACTTAACACGTGCTCAGGCACTTTAAGTGTAGTCATACCCACTTGAGTGTTAAGTTCTTTTAAAAAAAATTGTTGTATAATGATGATATATTTCCACACAACACTTTTTAAGTTTAATTCTCTTGATACTTGCTCTAAGCTCATGTCTAAAGGTGACCAGAAAGTTGGTAGATTGCTCATCAAGGCAACAAGTCTGTTAATGTTCTATTTTCTTCTACCTATCCAGTTCTAACAGGTGGTTCGAAAAGTCCAGAGACTGACACGTACTATTGCGAACATCAATATACCAGTGCAGAACAAAGTCATGAATACAAGCTTAATAACAATCATAAAACAGTCTTAATAAGCTTAACCTTAATCGGTATTTTAATGTATCTCATTACAGTATTTAATGACGTTACTAAAAAAATGTGCTGAGAAAATTTCATCGATACACGGTATGCTTTATACGAGAGTTCTATAGTCCCAAACTACTTTGTGAACATGAAAATGACAATGCTGGATACAACCTTATATTTTTGTTATAAATCTTAAAACTAATAATGATAATCCGTCGCCTATTAAAAGGTGATACTACGAATGACCCCCTTACAACGCCGCGTCATAGAATCCATTAATCGCTGACATCGCTGGTCTGGTATAGCGAGCCACGCAATTTGAATCTCTTGCCAAATTCGGGTGCTATTTGATGGTTTCGCGTCATAAACGGCTCTTTTCACATCTGCCTATAAATTTTAAATAGTATTCAGGTTAGGAGACTGAGCTGGCCGGTCTATTACCTGAATCTCATTAACACGAAATCATTCTTTTGCCCTCCTGCTTGTATGTTTTGGATCATTATCTTGTCGGAAGACCCACTTAAGCGGATTTCCTCACTGCAGTAGGGCAACATTATATTTTCTAGAATGTGGGCATTTACTATATGGAATGAAAAGTGACATCCTTGACCGCCAGAATGCGCAGCTACTGCAAAAAAGGTTATGGTGCCTTGAAGTCCGTTCATATTTAGGCAGACATGCCAAATTTCAGTGCGATACTGTCTTTAGTTTTGTTTTGACAGCTGATTGTTGTTGACGTGTTTGGCATCATGTTGAGTATGGACAAAAACGATTTTCGTTCTCTCATAAAACATTATTTTTTGAGAGGCAAAACGGCGAAGGAAACAAAAGGAAAGTTGGACAAATATTATGGGGCTAATGCTCGGTCAGATTACACCGTCAAATATTGGTTTCGAGAGTTTCGTGGTGGTCGCAACTCCACTACCGATCAAGTCCGCAGCGGCAGGCGGTTACAGAGGACAATGTCAAAAAAATATGTGAAATGATGTTGGCTGACCGGAAAGTGAAGGTGCGCCAGCTAGATTAGTACTGAGCGCACACGCCATATTTTGGGCAATATTCTGCATGTGAAAAAGTTATCCTGCCACTGGGTGCCGCGAATGCTCACTCCTGACCAAAAACACGAACGCGAGAGCACTTCGAAAGAGTGTTTGGACTTGCTGATGCGGAATCGGGTGAACTTTTGGCGTCGATTGGTAACTGGATTTGGATCCCTCGGACTATTCTCTCTTCCCAAACCTCAAAAGATGGCTCATCAATAAAAAATTCAGCTCACGCGAGGAAATCATCGACGCTACGGAGGAGTATTTTGCAGACCTTCCGGAAAATTACTTTTCGGACGGGATCAAGAAGTTGGAAAATCGCTGGAATAAGTGTATCAAACTAAAAGGGGACTACATTGAATAATATAAAAAAAAACATTTAAAAAAAAAATTTTTTTTTAATTCACAAGGAGGTCACTTTTCACCCCATCTTTTTATGTTGGTCCATAATGCCATTTTCGTAGTAGGAAAATCATCCCCATACAATAGCTTTGGAGCCACCATGTTTACCCCTTTCGAACCTGAATTCAAATACACTACTTTTTAAATTTATTTTGAAATAAAAGGAAAACATTCACTTAATGTGCTACGCAAAGCAAGATTTCCACAATTCCTGGAAAACCATTTTTGTGCGCGTTTGTTTTTTTTTTCTGGACGCAATTCGAGCACCATCTTCGGGTTGTAACCATTTATTTTTGTCTTTCAGATAATCTTCGAATATTTGTTGTTTCAACACCTTCAGCAATAAAACTCTCCGATATAGTTACAGTATAAAGTATTCGATGAAAGGAGTCTTCTTTCTGTTCAGCTCCGAATCTATGATCCAGGCATTGACAGCGGGCGGTAGAAAATCTTTTTCCACCATTTACCCGGTTATGATCATAAACTCCAGCCATCGACTCCTCCCATTATTTCCCTGTAATTTTTTTTTATCATTTGTGGACAAGGAATCGCTTTCTTTTGTCCATTTTTCATAGTTTTCGTAATGGATGTCATTTTTGGCTTGTGTCAATTGCTTAAAACCATTACATCTTTTGTGTCTTGCCGTTTGGCACATGTTAACCCTGAAGAACTAGATTTAAAAATTGCCTCTCTATGCTGGAGTTTCTCGCTTATTTCTGGCAATTTTTTGCTTTCGGCCATACATGTTCCAATAGCTTGGTAATTAAGGCTTTCCAGTAAATTAACGGAAACAAAAAATCTGTCGAAATATCGGGTTCTGTTATTGTCCGGCCGGACTAAAGCACTTACGACTCTTTCACCTAAAGTTCCCTCTGCAGATTCTTGTTTCCTTCCAATGTAAATATTAAAGTCATAAGTATAACCAGTTACGGAGTCACAGAGCTCAACCACATTTTTATACCATGTTCTACAGGTCTTGTTGCGATTTTTTGAATATGCCTCTCAAGCAAGAAACAATACGAGTATCATCTATACATCTTTGAAGGAGGTGCAAAATACATGTTTGATGATATTAATTTGTACCTATCCCTTGCTATTGGTGATTTGACACCATTGTTTCGAAGCGATGGATGCGTTGACCAGTAATCTTTTATAGCAGGCAGTCTGTTATACCATATATTTGTCAACGTATGCGAAATACTTGAATTTACTGTACATTCTCGCGGTATCGGTGCTATCGCTCGTGGAATAAAACTGTAGCCAGGATCATTCCAAATCCGCTGCATTTCCCCTGGACTATTCAAATTATCCGCTGCATTACCTTCATCCTCAGAACGCGTAACCTCTTGTTCGGTTTCACTTGAGTTCGTTGAATTTCTTGTTGCTTCCACTGCTTCTTCTTGTGGAGATTCTACATTCTCAGAGCTGACATCACCTTCTAGCTCGTAATCGCTGCAACCACCGTCCAAAAAATCGCTTCCTGATGTCTCATCCATATTCAGAGAATCGTCCGACGGCTTCTCAAGTACCCTCGCGATCTTGCGTCTCGGCTTTTGCTTGGGCATTTTACTTTTGCGGAAAACAGTGAAAAAACACCAATTAGAAATGGTTCACATAAAGACTGCCGTAAAGCGCTATTGGTACACATAAGTTCCACCAAAAAGAACCACTGGCACAAAGGAGGCTAAATAATCTGGCATGTAGGTGAATTCACTGCTTACGCCTTATATAACAATAAAACACTTATGAAGTAATAGATTTACACACTTTTGATAAATTTTGAATAGCGAAATGTTGCTTTTTTTTAGCAAAAGTTTACCACGGCGAAAACAGTGGTACAGATCATGACATGACTGCAATATTTACCGTTTGGAGATTAAATTTGTTGTTTATGCTTCAGGGTACGGAATGGTACACATTACAGCCAGTTTCCACATAAAGCTAGGATTTTATGAACACTTGTTACTAAAAGCTGATACATACCTTGTACCAGTGGGTTCAAAAGGGTTAACAGTGTTTTTCGTATACTGCGCTTGATATTCCATATTTGGTGGACGACGGAATATGTAATATCATATTGCATATCATTGTTTTATATGACGAGAACCAATACCGCCATACATGGTAATACTATTTTAGACTCATCCGTTCACAAAATATTCCGCGATTTGTGAACGGGGCAATCAACGTCATGTTTCGCAAAGTGGATGCGTATTTAATTATGCGGTTAGTAAGAATTGGCCCTTTTCTGAGGCTGCGTGCTGCTAAATGGTTTTCCAAAAATCTCCGCCGCACCGTAATATAACTTAGAGGCAACTTCATCTCCTTTCTTAACTTTACCGGAGACTTTAATGGATGCGGTTTGGACAATTTTGCGCTGATTTTGAGGCGTTCTTTTGCGTTTTCCACTTTTTGTTCTGGTTTTTCCACAAACTTGATAGCATTTGACACCATTTTTACAGATCAGGATAAGAGTTGCTGAATGTCTTTGTAGTTTGCTTATCAGACGTCATTGCTTATTTGTGCAAAGCTTAGCGCGACCCACTGAAATAAATTTAAGATGAGACAAAATAACATCACAATCCACCTTATAATCAACAAACCTTGAACTTGATTTGGCCTTGAAATTATGCACTTATTCTTGGCTGCTATTTTAGTGTTCACTCAAAAATCACTACGCAATTGATTAAGCTTACCTTTAGCATGTTAGCTGACAAATTTGTAGATGACATTGGTTACCATTTGATCAGACTTACATGTAAACAAATTCATTTTACAGCTGCTGCAGATAAAACAAAAGGAAATGTATACTGTGATAGTACGAAGTGATGTACTGCTATTTTAATATTCACAGCTGTAGATGGCGACTCTAATCACATATTTTTTGCAAGTGTCAACCTTCAAATGAATCGTGTCAAAATTTGATGATATTTTGACCATTAGTCATCGAGATATTGAAGTTTTAGTGACGCATATTTTGATAATTTCAAAACCATGGACAAAAAAAAACGAGTTTCGTACGTTGATAAAACATTGTTATTTGATGGGGAGAAACACCATTAAAACTCAGGAATGGCTTGAAAAGTATTATAAGGAATCTGCTCCGTCGAAAGCAACCATTTGTCGCTGGTTTACTGAACTCAAACGTGGTCGTACAGACTCAAATGGAAGTGGAACGCACTGCGCTGCTAAATAACCAGAAAACCATTTTAAATAACCGAAATAGCTGACATCGTAAAGGTATAAATAGACCGTGTACCTCATATTTGGCGCGAGTATTTGGGTATGCGAAAGCTCAGTTCGAGTTGCCGCGTTTGCTCACAGTGACCAAAAACAACAACGTGTTGATGATCCAGAGTTGTTGAAGCGAAATAAAAAAAAACAAATTTTCATGTGGTATGTGACAATGGATGAAACACGGAACCGGTTACCTATTCGTAATTCGCAAACCGAAAAGAGATATGACTCCAGTGAAGAGGTGATTGCCGAAACTGAGGCGTATTTTGGGGTATTGGACAACTCGTTCTATAAGAAAGGCACAGAAATGTTAGAGCTTCGTTGGAATGATTGTATCATTCTAGAAGGAGACTATCTAACTAACTGTTGCCAAAAAATTGTGTTTTTAGAGCTTAATTTCGGCAACCACTTGTTACAGCACAATGGTTGAGCACGCACGGTGTACATCAAAGGTTTTGAGATGAGGAGGATTTTTGACAAAGATTCTTCTATGTTGAAACCAAATTTCTTACTTACTTACATATGGGCCTCTACCATATCGCTCCCCAATCAACGCTGCTTGTGGCCAACTGTTTCCAGTTGTGCGCTCCAAGATGGTTGAAGTATCCTTCCTCTTGTACACCCGATCTGGGTTGATATCTTCCTCTGCTGCGATCGAAATCGGCAAAGAATTTCTTCATCTGCCTCCTCTAATGTCTCTGATTCGGTGGCATAAACAAGACTGCGATTGAGGGTCTTATATAGAGACCCCTTCGGGTTTCTAGATTCGTAGGCAAGCTCTTTCGTTGTATTTCTGGACTTTTCATCAAACCATTTAAAGCGAAATTTAAGTTTCAATTCGACAAGTCTTGAGAACCTAAGAACATTGCGTCATTATAGAGCAGTGCCTTATAGCTCAGGTTGATGTCCCTTCTGATTTAAACGAAATGTTGATGCACTTTTTTTTGTGGTTTTTCTATGATATTGTCAGTCTTGGGATTGTTCCATTTTATTAAGGCTTTGGTTAAACAAGGTTTTCTTGAAATTAACATTATTCCTGTAATTTTCAATTGGCTGCTTAGGTGGATATAGAAAGGCTTTACATGGGACTACTTTCAGGAGCTCAACAATGGTTGTCGACTCAACAGTTGTGAGTTTGATCCATGCGTCGTTGCGGCGTGAAAGTAGTTTTCTCCCGGACATTCGATTTACGGAATAACCAGTTCTTTGTATCTAAAGTCTTTGTCTCTGACATATAAAGTAGACAAGTAGAGTTCATCTGTTATTCTTGTATCTTGAACTCGTAAAGGAAAAGGCTGTTTTCGATTTTTCTAAAAACAGTAAGTAAAGATATTTGGGGCAAATGCATGTTGTGGCGTCGAAGTGCAGTGGATACGTACATTTTTTGCTACGCAGACTACTTCAAAACTCGACCAATGCCAGGAAGGACAAAAAGTAAAAACGCCGTCGAAAATAAATATCACTGCACACAAAAATAAGAACAATTTATTTGTTTTTTGAGAACTTCATCATCTCTACAACGATCTGACATTTCTGTGCTACAGACAAAAGAAGTGACAGAGACAGTTCGAACCTTGATTGACCCTAATTCTTGCAGAATCAACTATGAATCCAGGAACAGCAAATGACATAAATACTGATATTAATAAGACGCGTTTATGGTCCAGAAGATGTCCACTAATTGCCGGTCATCAGCATACTGATGGTCCAGAGCTACGCAGGAAGAGCCATAGATCGAGCAGATTATTTCAATTTAGAGGTTTACTCTCCCACCAAGGCCTACAGGTGTGAAATCAGTCATACGAAGAAGGCAGAGAAACAGCCTTGAGAAATTCAGCAAGTAAGCGTAAATCCTTGAGGTATCGTATACAGTGCAGTCATGGCAAAACTCAAATACACCTTAGCCATTTCGTTCTTAGCAAATATCATCAGACATATAGAACTACTTCAGGAAATATAGAAGACGTCACTTGACACGCAAATGGAGTTCCTGGATATATGCAAACGACAAACGATAGTAAGAGATTTAGATTTGGATGGCTTACCAAAAACAAGGCGCTTAAGTTAGCCATCATCACATGCTCATAAGATGCAGTGTGTAAAACACTGGAGCGAATCATGTGCAGTCGATTGGCGGTAGTAATTGATGACGCCGCGGGACCTTTAAAACGAATAGTATGGGCATAGACAAGCTCGTTCTATAGCAGATGTAACTACAACCTTATAAAAAGCTATTAAGTCAGGACATTGAGAGAAGGGATGAAGAAATACGGTGTCGTAATAATACTAAACGTCAAAATTGCATCTAACTCCTCAAATGGGATTTACTCGACAATAGAGTAATGGAGCTCAACAAGGTTCGGCTTTAGGACCCATCGTTTGGAATAATATCTATGATAGATTGAAATTCGAAATTAAGTAAGTAAAAATAATAGATTTTGCTGACGATATTGCAATTGTTGTGCTGACGGAAGACTTGGAAGAAACAGGTCAGACACTCGTACTGAATGTGTCGGTAAAGTGAGACGGTGGATGGCAATTATAGGGTAAGGGCGCGCAGAACACAAACAAAAAGCAGTGGTGGTGAGCAATCGCAGGAAAAGAGACAATCACCATCAAGGTAAAGGATCATAATAAAGGGTCTTTATTTAAGCGCTTCTTATCTTTAAATTTAAATAAAAAAAAGTGTATGTGAGATATCATCAACATTTTTTATTCGTTTGAAAGGCCTATTGATGCCATTATGTATGGTATATAATATCATTCAAATGTCCGCCGCGGCTTCTCTGGGTGTCGCGCATCTGAAATGCCCAATTTTGCATGACTCTGGCGCATAAATCAGCCTGAATTTGACCGATGGCATGTGTTCAAATTGATTATCACCTTACCACGGGTGGGGGGATAATAATCAATAAAAGCAATAAACATAGGCGAGAATTGAACTTATTCTGATTTATTTTCGGATTCTTAAGTCTATTTATACAATTTAATTGCTTACTACACAATTATAATACAACAAGTTCCTAAATTGGAAAGAAAGATTACTCGACAATTTACAGTTTGTGCATACAAAAAATAAAGTCAAAGTAGTTCATTACCAATCATTAACTGCAAGTTGCTTAGTGGCATAATATATTTAGTTTAAAGGTTGGTCAATGATTGGAGGTGAATTACGGATATACATAATAAATGCTTTTGTCTTACACAGCATGGATTATGTTGGCTTTGAGGGCCGCTGTGGCTTGCGGCTCATACGTATAGACCTGCGACTTCAGAAAACCCCACAAGAAAAAGTGTAAAGGGGCAAATCGCACGATCTCGGTGGCCAGTTCACATTGCCTCCACGTGAGATGACCATGCCATCGAATCGCTCGTGCAGAATTTCCAATGTGGCATGAGCTGTGTGGTACTTAGCGCCGTCCTGTTGAAACCACATGTCGTAGGTGTCAATATCATCCAATTCAGGCCCAAGTCACGACGTAAAATTCGCCAAGTTGTGATCTGCGAAAGGCCGAGGTTTTGTGAGCGACGCGAAATCGACTGCCACGGAATCTCCTGCACGCTCTCATGGACAGCGGCGATGTTTTCGGCAGATCTGGCGTTTCATCGACATACGGGTGTTGGTTTATCGTTTACTGAATCAGTTGACTCAAATTTATCCACCACATTGCGAAGAGTCCTCTCGGTAGGACGTTGCCCGAACAGAACACCCATTTTGATAAAATAATTTTATCATTTGCACGTGTTGTTGACTGAATAAATGACAGCCAATTTGACAGATGTAGCTTCAACAATATGGACGCTATCGACTGTCAAAGTTCGGAAGTCCCTATTGGAAGACCTTGTACAACATCACAACCTGTTATCAGACTCAAGCTATATCTTAGCAAAACCTGGGACAAAGCTACCCTTATGAGTGCTTTGAGAAGTATTGGAGGACCGAGAAAACAAAGGAAACTAATTTAAATGAGGGTTGTACCAGCAGCAGTATGGTTCAAAGCATTGACAATAAAGTCAGAGAAATTAACTCCGTCAACCGACTATGTGTGCTAAGGAAGTGTATTTATTGTGCATTTTCGACGGGTCAGATGGTCGGGTATTTGTATCTGTTATTACAGTTATATTGGCTAGTAAACTAGAAAGGACCTATGTTGCCAAAAGGAAAGCTTAAGTCAAAACTATCAAATTGGAATAATGACAGCGGATCATGAGAGTATCACAGGAATGATGGAAGAACCAGTCTGAGTAGCTGGACTCATAATCTTGTACCGAATACGAAAAATAGATGGGCCTGCATCAAGTTGAACTTAATTACTACTTCAGCTAAATTTTTTCAGCCCCATCTGAACTCGTTTGAGCTCGATGAATGCCCTACTTGTTTTTGATAAGATGTGCTGCATATATTTTTTAAGTAGTCATGTTTCATTACGGATCATATAGAATTAGAAGAAAGAACTAGAGAAGCACTTACTCCAAAAGATATTGTAGACCTTAAATAACACCGATCACAATATGGGATGCGGTGAAACAGAATGCAGCAATAGTCATGAAGGTACCCGAGGCAGAACAACAATGAAAACCAAGACCTGAGGACATCTTTCACAGAGCAGAGAATTGCAAACGATGACCGCAATGTCGAACTAGCAATATTAATATTATTGTTTACCACATTTATACTTAAACAACATCATCCCGTTTCTTAAAGCTCTAAATTCATAAAATGTGTTCATTCGTTGGGAAAAACAATGGATTAATGTGGGTCTGATAGAAATATAGTCCACCCGTTCAATATAAATTATGCTAAACTTACCGCAAACAAAATATTTGTTCCTGCTACTTACAATCGACTTCCGGTTGTTGAAAATTCTTTAACCCCTTCCATTAAAAGAAAGACGTTTTCAACGGGATCCTTCAAATACTTAACACTTTATCCCTGCTTTCGCTCTCCACCTCTAACCCTGCTTGGTATTGATTTTTACTTTGAATAACTTCCAACTGAAAAGAAGAACAATGCAATGTATCTTTTTGTGCCCCTTAGTTTATGTTGAACTTTTCTAGCCCACGCCCGTCTTTCAGAAAAAAGAAAAACAGAAATACAAAAACTCCCTTCAACCTAATCCCGTTGACACTACAGCTTTGAGGGTTGAAAATGAAATATTTTCAAGTTACATCAGCAGAATATCGATTTTCACTTACATTTTCTTCTTCTTCTCTCTTTTCGTTGCAGTAATAAGTACTCTGTTTCAGCAGCAGTAGCACGTGACAACATCCAAATCAAAAATTACGCCCAGCAGAAGTAAAAGGAAGACGCATAAGCATCTTCCGCTTTTTTTTATTTTTTGTTTTAATTTTTTTTTTCAAAAACTTCGCGTAAGACGCACACAATTATTAACAAAAACGTTTATATGTCCGTTTGTTATGAAGCGAGCACGATAAACATCTGAAGAATAGGCCAGTATGAAGGAGATGGTCGGTGGATGTTGTGTTTGTTCAGACGAGCGGGGATGGCCAGAGAACCCACTTGTGTATTGCGATGGCCAAAATTGTACAGTTGCTGTACATCAAGCATGCTATGGAATTGTGACCGTACCAACAGGACCTTGGTACTGTCGCAAATGTGAGAGTCAAGAGCGTCCAGCGAAGGTACGTTGTGAGTTATGTCCATCACGTGACGGAGCTCTTAAACGTACCGACAATCAAGGCTGGGCGCATGTTGTCTGTGCGTTGTACATACCGGAGGTAAGATTCGGGAATGTGACAACAATGGAACCGATTATATTGCAATTGATACCGCAAGAGAGATATGCGAAGAGTGAGTAACTTATGATACACATTATTTGGACTCTGAAGTAATGGTTTTTTGCTTTTAATTTTAGCTTGCTACATTTGTCAGGAGATTGGGAAGCCGAATCGAGCTAATGTTGGCGCTTGTATGCAGTGTAACAAGTTCAACTGCAAGCAACAATTTCACGTGACTTGTGCACAGAGTTTGGGGCTACTGTGCGAGGAAGCTGGGAACTATTTAGATAATGTGAAATACTGTGGATATTGTCAGCATCATTATAGTAAATTGGTAAGTTTTCCTTATTAATTTCCAATTGAATTCACCATACTACAAGTACTCCTTGTTCATAAAAGTTTGTTCTCTATCGGTACAAAATATCCAGATGTTTCTCCTTTCAGATTTCTAGATCTTCAACTACATTTGTATTTTTGTTTTCACAGAAAAAAGGCGGTAATGTCAAAACCATCCCACCCTACAAACCTATTACCCATGATTCCTCTGGTTCAGATTCTGGCTCATCGCCAGAAAAAGAAATCGACTCAACGGTTAGTGCTACAGCTTCGTCAACATCAGCCACAAGTATTAAAATAACAACAAATATAAGTGGCAGTGCTGCAACTTCAGCTAGTGGATCAACGCCTGCATCTTCGACGAAGCAAAGAAAATCGTCGACAGCTTCAAAGCAGTCAAATTCATCATCTTCTTCTTCGTCGGGAGTTCCGAGCGGAACTGGTGCCAATAATAATAATACTATGCCCGGCATACCTGCAAATGCCGGTCCAAATGTGCTTGGTGTCAGTCCAAACAATGCTGGAAGTAGTGTAGATGGAAGTGTTGCAGGCGTTAATACCAATTCAAGTAGTAGTTCAAAATCTAACTCAAGCAACTCGGGTAGTTCTAAGGAAAAGGAAAAACACAGCAAAAGTCTGAATAAGATAAGCTCGAGCAAAGACAAGGAGAAGGATAAAGATTTATCATCATCATCATCGTCATCGTCGTCGTCTAGAGAAAAAGGTAGCAAATCAAAGAATAAGGAACCGATGGATCATGGTGGTGGTGTGGGTGTCCTTGGAGCAGGAATAGGCGGGAGACCAGGAATCAATCAAAATCCTGGTTTACTTCCAGTACAGCCTGGAATTGGGAGTAAGTTTTTTTTTCTATATTTTGTTCTTTTTGTTTTTGAGTACATGTGTGTGTTCTAATTAAAATAGATACTTTCAATCCAGTTGATCTGGCATTAGGTTCATCAGATGTTGGGTTTCCTCCTGCAGAGCCGGTTCCCATTCCACCACCTGTAACGACATCTGGCAAAGGTTCAGGTGGATCTGTTGCAAAGAAGAGAAAAGCTGATTCTAAAGCAAATGCATTGACAGATCCCATGGATATTAATCAGTAAGCCAAGCTAACTGTTTTCACTTCGACGTTGACAATTATGAGGTGATTATTCTTTTCAGCTCCTTTAGGGATATTATAAAAGATGTTTCTGTAACGCTAACACCACTTCCAATGGAAAAGTCCTCTGATGTGGGTGATGTGGAAAAGAGTTCCAAAAAGGTGAGTACTCAGAAATAATGTTTCGGGCTACTAACCACTAGACTATCGAGGATAAATTAATAAATGGTTGTGGGTGGATGGCATGTATTGCTTATCAGTTATTGTTATTACTATTGCTGATTAGTTAGCTTAGACTGCAGATACGTTGATTCATCGTTTTGATGAACACAAGGTATATAACTTCCGCGGCTTTAGCGCCATTATGCTGAAAACCCATATCGTCAACATCGCCGTAACCTAAATTTGGAAACGGATATTCGTTAATCATCATCATTCTTGTCTATAAAGCCAGTTTCGTCCTCATTATAGAAAAACTAAGGGCCGATGATGCCACTACCGTAAAGTCCATACACAACGGTGTGATATATAATTGAGTCATATGAGATCCTTCTGAATTTCAATCACTCCAGAAACGGCAATTTCACTACTCTCAAACCCAATGAGCGAAAAGGAAGCCTCGTCACCAAACACAAAGGTCGCCTTCAAAATAGAGAACAGCCCAAACTGCAAATCCCAGTCGCAATCCATAGTCTTTTGGCTTTAGTTGCTGCACCAGCTGGATCTTATACCGGTGACTGCCTAAAATTTCCGCATAGTAAACGGATAAAGATCAAACTATTGCGATCCACGCCGAATTGACAATTCCTAATTTCTCGTCACACTTTCACATTGACGTGTTGATGGCTTTGCGTTATGTAGGGTGCATCTGGTATGTCATATATCCACAATAAGAGGAACAGCGAATGCAGTTGGTCGATTATGAAGATCAACAAATCCGTAATCTCCCATACGTTTCGCGTTTTAAAGAGCGATTTTCAAAAAAGCCTTCGAATACAAAACTAATGAAAAGCAGTAGAATAATTCATCGGTTCATATCTGTTTTATGCTTTAAATCGAAGATAAGTAGTCTGAAGGGAATCTTTTATCACATTTTCAATCGGCTAAGCATAGGTTTATTCAGCTTTGTGGTTAGATCTGGTGATATAGTTTCCCATTATGTCTTCAATATTTGCTTCAATTCCGTTGCATCATTTATTTTACGTTTAAATACTTAAGTCCTTAAGGTGTACCAACAGATTGATGCCTGGTGAGTGAGCATGAGTTCCTCAAGTAACTATAGATGCAGTTTTGCTGCACTCGCAGATTTTAAACAGTAAAATCCTTCCCCACTAAGTTTAAGATTAGACAGAAGTTTCTCCTTGTTGACGCTCGTGTTTGGCTTGCTTTAAATTTTTCGTCGTCCATCATAGACGAATATACAAAATTTAGATTCTTTGGCAAATGTAAATCGTTTCCAGAAGTAAAGATCCTTGTGCAAATACGGTCTTTCAAATTTAGCTTTTCTTGCTATCTCGTTCTTGTAGTCGAATTTATTTAAACATCTGTTGGTTGGTCTTGTATTACTGATTTACCGGTGATTTCTTTTAATCGTTCAATTTATTCAAATGCACATGTATTGGATCCTTTCTCGCGATTGTAACAAAAGGCGTTCATCACGCTCATACGATGACTTTCTATTGAAATTCTTCAGTTTATTAGTGCATACACTACTATTTTGGAATGAGTTCGACTCTTAATAGATATTTCGTATCATTTTCTTCCAATGATGAAAGAAACCTGTGTGATGAGAAAATTACTCTGTCGTATACTGTTAATCGTCAACTGAACATTTTCCAAAAGGAAAAAAAAAGAAATGACTTGCAAGAATTTACTGTTTTCTCCTTGTCCACGAAGACGAGTTCTGATACGAATTAAGCGGAATGTTTTATTTTTGCAGGCCTTTATCTATTGAACAATCGTAAATTGATTTATTTATTTACAGGCGTTCGATATCGACGTGAAAACAGAGTCACGAAAATTTTAAATAATTTATATTTTTCAATGTAATGCCTCCTCAATATAATTGCTATAATTTGCCTGTAAAAATACTCTTATTTTCCGCCTAAAAGATTGTGCATCGCTAATTGTCTTCCACATCTTTTGAAAACTACTTTACGCAAATGTCTTTCTTTAAATTGGAGAATAAGCATATTCATATTCTCTCACATGAGTCTTGAAAACACGACCTTGTAAATCCGGCAACAACTACTTACCTCTCATTTTTTCTTTGATTGCTTCCTGCGACCACTGCAAATTGTGAATTAGATGCTACATTTCACCCCTCATTGTATACTTGATGATGATGAACATTTTCTTAAGTCACAAAACAAGGTGTCCATGATTTTTCCGGCCGACGCTGTGACTTTAAATTTATTCGGGAAGTCTGCACGCTTCTTATACCACTCCATGGACTTCTGTTTGCTGTTCATAGTGATTAAACTACGTTTTATCTACAGTAACGATCTAGTCGAAAAAGCTAAATGAACCTTTACCACCGAGCTTTAAAAACTCGTAAGAACATTGGTGGCACCCATTTTGCACTGTCTCTTAAAAGAATTAGGATGGCCATGGTGAGTAGTGTGTATAGTGCGGTATATGGGTTATTTATCTCTGCTAATATCTTAATATTTATTCGGTCTTGCTGTAATATACGTTTTTGAGCTTTTTCCACATTTTCTTTCGAATAGGCAGTCACTTTTAAATTCACTTGATAACTTTTCAACAGTGGATCATTGTGGTACAGGCTCTTTGTAAACGGGCTCCATCTCTTGGTGAAAGATTTTTTGACCTTTTCCTTGTTTTGTAAGGAATCACATTTACGCGCTACTCAATTTCCTTTAACAGTGTTGTCATTCACTTGAGAATAGTAGACAACTTATGATCACAATTGAACGAAATTACTTAATTCATTTGCCAATCATTCCGGGAGTACATTGAACGTATCTCTTATCGCAGAAGCAAGCTAATTTATGATAAAGAAAGCGCACCACATTGAACTTTTACTAAAGTATGAGCGATTCGCGAATATGATTGTCGGTAAATGTATGAATGCTAATTCTGTTGCAGAAGATAATTTTTTGTCTTCTGGTAGAGGGTATAATCCATTATTAATTATTTCTGATAGTACGAAAACTTCTGTGTTAAAAATATTTGGAATTCGCACGTTCGGGAACGAGAAAAACTCGAAGGCCGCTCTTATCTGTTCAGAAACGATAAGACGAACACATTGAATGTGGACTTCCTATCCACACCGGAGTTTGAAAGGTAACATCTTACTAAAAATAAATAAATTAAAGTATTTTGTTTATGGCATTCTCTCTGCTCTCTTATAATGCTGAGCGCACCGCGTAGTTCGAAAATATTTTCTTCAAGGAATTCTTACTCACCTCCATCTAGGAGTACATGAATGAATCCGAGTGTCCAATCTACAGCCTTGGCCAAATGTATTAGGCACCCTTTAAAATTCATTACATCTTCAAAAAACAAAAACTTTAATGAAATCAAAGGAAACAGATATGATAAATAAATAGTTTCACTGGGGACTATTAATATTTTGTTGGGCTGCCTTTGGCCTTTATGATTGCAGCGACTCTTTTGGGCATAGTGCTTACTAGCTTGCGACAATCTTCACAAGAAATATCACTCCAATCTTGCTTTAACACATTCTTGAGTGATGAAATTGAGTGTCCCGGAATCCTACGCTTCACAATGCCGCATAGATATTCTACAGGGTTTAGATTCGGGGACTGCACAGGCCACTCAAGTAGGTCTATATTATTCTCCTCAAGCCACCTCATAGTTAGGGCTGATTTGTGGCAGGGTGCATTGTCTTGTTGAATTTTGACATTTTGCATGTTTTTGTCTCCGAAAATGTTGGAAAAAGAAAGTTGAAGTACATATTCCAACACACTTATGTACTTGCGAGAGTCTATCCGACCATCACATATGCATTTCACCCACACCGCTGGCAACCATGCATCCCCAGACCATTATATTGCCTCCACCGTGCTTAATAGTAGGTACCACGCTTTCTGGATTGTACTCTCCTCCAACCCTTCGTCTCACAAAAGTGTGGCCATTCATCTAGAGATCATCAAAATTATTTAAAATTTTTGATCTTCAATTTAAAAGTGATTCATAAATAAAACGTACCTCGAAGTTAGATTCATCTGACAACAGTATATTGGACCAATCTTCTTCAGTGAAATGCATGTTTTTTCGCTCACTCTAAGCGGTGCTTTTGGTTTTTTTTTCCGAGAGCCACGGCTTCTTCCTTGCTTTGCATTCTTTAAGTCCAACTTCCCTAAGTCTTTTTCTAACAGTTCTTGAAGCAATTTTTTTTTTCGATCTTTCGACAATTCAGAAGCAAGCTCAGTCGACGTTTTCTTGCGATTTTTGACCAAAGATCGGTCCTCCCGAAACGTGGTAAGCTTTTTTCTTCCGGATGTTTGGCGATTTTCGTGCGAACCAGTCTTGCTGTACCCCTTAATTGCATTATGCACGACACAACGTGAACAATCCACTTCTTTCGCGATTTCAGTCTGTTTTTTGCCTTCCTCAAATAAGAGCTGTATTTTAATACGTTTATCCAGACTAAATTCACTTGTTTTTGACATTTTAAAAAACAAATTAACAAATTTCACTATTATGAACAGTAGAAAACAACTTGGCTCCGCGTCTGTTGGTTCCGATCAAAGATCGTATCCTACACACCAAAAGTGCATTATTGCATTATAAAAGTGCATTGGTGACCTTTCTTAAAAAATAAAAGTCGCTTACAACCTCATAAAATGACGCCGTAAACCATTACTTCCGAGAAGAGATTTGGTAGCAAACGTTGTATTGTTTTTACCGAATGGTTTCGAACAAACTTTTCTTGTTAAAGGTTTCTGGATAAAACCCTTGGTTCTAAATTTGCTCACATTTCAGATGGCCCTTCAAAGGGTTTGACTGTGCTAACAAACAGTTAAGGTGATCTTATTTTCTTCTGAAAGATGAACAATTTTTCCTTCGTTTACGGTATTGTTTTGTATTGTGCTGATTTTCCCTGAATATTTACATTCAGGTCAGAAAGATCGCTCAACAAAACTTATAACAAACAGCAGGTGGGCGCCACCCAATTTTTAATGCAAAATTGTGAAAACAACTGGGAAAAAAACCGCACAAATTATCTTTTCCCTGATGGGGAATTTATGCTTTTTTTGGGGGATCACAGGGTATGCCGAAAGTTTTACGAAATAAAGTTGCTTAAACATTTTAAATTAGTTTTACTTTAACGGGTCGGCTAACGGAAGACTCACAGTTCCGCGTTGTCGTACCGTTACGGTTAGCGGGTCGCGTAATTAGGGAAATCTAACCGTCTTACGAACGGTTTGAAGGTTTACCGACGCGGATATCACTATATACGTATGTATCTATGTATATCTATTTCGATATGTTTCAAAAGGTGTACTTATCTGGTTTATGGGGTTTTCCTGCCTATGCGAGGTCGCTTGCTCTCTAGCTGGGGTTTCTGCTGGTGGAGGAGGGTAAGCAGTCTCCGCCACAATCACCGACTTTCGTCCGATCGTATTCGGTCTGGGTGTTGCCGTTTCCTTTTTAGGTTGTCCGTTGGTGTGTTTCTCGCCCTCGGTTTGTTTAATTTTGTTGTTCGTGTTCTCGTTCTTATTCTCGTTCGTTCCGTCAATTCAGCTGTTAGAGCAAAGGGAATCACATCCAGAGCTCCAACAGCTTCTCACCGAATCCCCAGCTAATCACTCCAGTCGATGTTCTATGTTTGTGGGTCATGTTTGTTCGTTCCGTTTGTTTTGTCATCCAAGTGATTGCTTTGGTCCGAAGCCAGCTCTCTGACCCGAAACCAAAACTAAGGTTGAGAGCTTCAACTAAGACCGCCGGATAGAGAGAAAAACTTGTTTTACTAGGGGTACCATGGGGGAGTCAGTAAACCTTCTTGCTGACATAGTGAACCGAGGATCGACCGCGGGGAATTGTGGACTTTCCTTTACAATTTAGTTTTTAGTTTTTGTGGGAATAGGGGGTTATACAAATTCATAATGCTGGGTCAAACAATATCATGTACGGTGGGCTCGCTGCCATTGCTGATTGTGTTGACCTCTCGGGGCATCAAGAGGCAAACCGTCCGTCCGCTAGAGTCTCCAGGCCGTCCTCCTGGCTCTATCAGGGGTACCTATGTGGTCATCTGGCTGGCCGGGGGAGGGAACCAAACTCAGAGGATTCAGTGAGTCCCACCTGAACCGTGACACCTAGAGCATGACGGGAAGAAAGAAAAGAAGAGACAACACAAGAAGGGGGAGGAGAACAGAGGAGGTCAACAGACTATAGATGGAAAAGGGAGTGGAGGATTTTTGGGACGTGATTTGCACGCAACAAGCGGCGACATGGAAAATTATATTGTTAGTTGTATAATGGCCATCTGCCTATATGAGCAATGTAATATATTTTGCGATCAGTCGGAATCACTCGAAACTTTGTTTGTTGCTGCGGTGATAAGTTTTTAAAGTATACCGGATGAGTAAACGGTCTTTAGAGACACGTATGTCCTCGCATTACATCTTGCAAGCAGAAAATCTCCTTGGGAGAAATGAAATTACCACCGAAATCCATGCTCCATAAGATCAAGAACTCAATGCATAAAGATATCGCCAAAATAAGGCATTCTTACTACATCCTGCATTCGTGATATCGTGGTGGGGGGAGTAGGTATGATAAGAAGGTTTAAACCAGAGTTGCAAAAGCTTAAGTCATTTTTGGCTTAAACCTGTCTTTAATTCACAAGCCAATTGGTGGAATTTGTATTAACAAATTTTTAATTCGTAAGCTAGTCGACGAGTTATGAATTACACCAATTTCAATTCTTAAGCTAGCTTATGAGTTGGAGAATCCGTAAGCTAGCTTTGATTTTATAGATCACCGAAATCAAGCAGTGTTGGACGCGGTAAGTACGTAGATGGATGACCATATGGGAATTAGGTACTCCGCGTGCTGTTGACAAAAACGCCACATGGGCAAAGTACCCCGGCGTTAAATCCCGGACCCTACAAATTAATTTGTATTGCTTTAGTTTTTCTTTGTATTATTTGAAGTTTAGCTCAGTTTAGTTTCAGTTTTAGTGCAGTATAATCAAAATGGGTAAACAACTTTCTAGTGAACAAAATTGTTTAACACTTTCGCGGGCAGTCGCAGATCGACGAAAGTTCGCATTTCCACACATACATCTTAGACTCAAATGTGACTGAAATATACTAATTTTGTATCAATGTGCAAAGCGCAAACGTACATGTTTCAATTTGTTACGCCATCATATAAAAGACAGTTAGAAATGTTCTGATGGTTCGTGTTGTGGCACGATAGATTCAATTTAATGTATTTTGTATCAACCCTCGAACTTTCAGTCGCCGTAAAGTTAAGATTATACGACGGCTACAGCCGTCCTGTTACGATAATAGCATTTACAATTCGTAGCCGAATTCTTTCAATTTTGCCATCGTTTTCATCGTCTTGTGACACGGTGCATTGGCTTGGTGAAACAGCACTTTCTTTTTCTTCAAATAAGGCCGTTTTTCTGCGATTTCGTCCTTCAAACGCTCCAACAACGCAATGCAATAGTTGCTGTTGATCGTCAGCCCCTTTTGGAGATAGTCGATGAAAATTATTCCATGTGCATCCCGAAATACGGATGCCATAACCTTGCCAGCCGACTGTTGAATTTTTGGTCGTTTTAGACGAGGCTGACTGCCGACTTGACTCTGGTGTGAAGTGATGGAGCCAAGTTTCATCTATTGTCACATACCGATGCAAAAACCCGGCTTTATTGCGATTGAACAGCTTTAAATACTCCTCTGAATCATCAACACGTTGTTGTTTTTGGTCGACTGTGAGCAAACGCGGCACCCACTTTGAACAGAGCTTTCGCATGTCCAAATATTCGTGTATGATATATCCAACACGCTCTTTTAATATCTTCAGAGCCTCAGCTATCTCGATCAACTTCACTTTACGGTCATTTGTAATCATTTTGTGGACTTTTTTGATGTTTTCATCTGAAACAGCCTCTTTTGGACGTCCACTGCGAGCATCATCTTCGGTGCTTGTATGACCACTTTTAAATTTTTCAATCCACTTGCGAATGGTTCGTTCGGCTTTCGGCTGTTGCAGAGTCCGGGTAACACTTATCAAGCCATTTCTTTGCATCGGCTGCATTTTTTCCCATCAAAAAGCAATGATAAATGAACACACGAAATTGCTTTGAATCCATTTTTTTTCACAATAACAAAAGTTGCTCCACTCACAACGGTATATCTCGAGAACTAATCGTCCGACAGCTGTCAAATTTATACACGTATCTTTTGAAGGTTGGTACTAACTGAAAATGGTATGGATTTAATTCAAGTGGTGCCCTCTCTTAGAAACGGCACGGACTTTTGAGCCGATGTGTTATGTTAAAAATACGACTCAAAGGAAAGACCGGATTTTAAAATGAATGTCGTGTGCTAATCGAAGAAAATCGGACAAGAAAGTTGATTAGAAGTTTTTTTTTTGTTTTGAAGAAGCACGAAAAAAATTTAGCAATCTTACGATCAGCAGAAGGCTGAATTCATTCGGATTGTTAACCCGGAGATCAAGACATCAAAAATGAAAGGCGCAAGGTAGGAATTTGCAAGATCTTATCAAAATTTGACCGAAAATGACTGGAAAGCTGTCATCTTTACTGACAAAAGTAAATATGCGCGCACAAAGTTTAAAAAGAAAGTGCGTATTAACAAAAAAAATAATTTCCTCTAAGTTTTATGATTTTGTTTCCAGTAACAATAGATCCTGTGTTTCAAAGTGACATTTCTTAAGCGCCCTGTAAACGCTAAATCCTGGGACTAGTAAATATTTAAAACAAACCAAGTTTTAGCTGATGTTGATCGTCTGCGGGCTGGTACGCGTGCCAACATCAGAATTTAGTCTCACTAAAATCAAAAGTGGTTTGATTTTTGTGGGCGAAGTTTTGTGTTCCTGATACTACGTTTGAGTGTCTGCGCTCTCATCTGTCAACATTTACTCGAGCAAGCCATTTTATCAGGGAATTTCATTGTGTGAGCACACAAAATAATCGGGAAAAAATGGCGAACATTCCAAATACTGATGTTTGGAAAGAATTTTTCGAGTGTTTTCACAGTATACCACCTATGTTGGAGTGAATTGGTCTCAGCGTCTGCGGGTTTTGGTGGTACCATGTTTACTAGTACCATATTTTAGCGTTTACAAGCCGCTTTATGGAACAGTCTAAACTAAGTGGCGTCACTTATCCGTAATTCGGTGTCTTGTGTGCTATTTGGTTAAGGATCTTGTAACAAGTGTCGGGTTAAAAACACTAGGCTGGACTGAGAACTGCCCCGATTTGAACCAAACTGAGAACTGCTGAAGACTTTTAAAGGCCACAATAGTATCGAGGAACCCAAAGAGCACAGAAGAATAATTTTAGCCAGCAATGGAAAAATTACATAACAAATGAATACTGTTAAAATTTAATGAATTCTATGCCACCCATAATCTAAGGTGTAATAATCAAGGCTCCCGATGGACATACAAAGTATTAAACACTTCTATTCTCCGCTTATATTGGGACTATAATTTAATTCGCGCGGTTTGCTAAGAGATGGCGTAACTTGTATTATTCCATTGGAACATGCGTTGGAAAGCTACAGTCATTGTACGTCATTTCAGTATATGTCATTCATTTGAAGCGTAAACAACGATAATTTTTTTTCACTTAAATATGTCGAACTTTGTGCCTGAAAAAGTGTTTTTGCGGGGAGTTCTTCTTCAATACTTTAATATGAAGAAAACTGCTGCCGAAAGTCATCGTATTTTGGTGGAAGTTTATGGTGAACATGCGCTAGCTGAGCGACCGTGCCAAAAGTGGTGATTTTGGCTTGGAAGACGATGAACGTCCTGGGCAGCCAAAAAAATTTGAAGATGAAGAACTGGAAGCATTACTCTATGAAGATTGTTGCCAAACACAAGAAGAGCTCCCAGAATCTTTGGGTGTCACTCAAGCAGCCATTTCAAAACGTTTAAAAGCAGCTGGATATATTCAAAAGCAAGGAAATTTGGTTCCACATGAACTCAAGCCGAGAGACGTCGAAAGGCGGTTTTGCATGTCCGAAATGCTGCTGGAACGCCACAAAAGGAAGTCGTTTTTGCATCTAATTGTTACTGGTGATGAAAAATGGATCCATTACGACAACCCCAAGCGCAAAAAATCATATGTGAAACCCGGCCAACCAGCCAAATCCATGGCGCGAAGGTAATGCTCTGTATTTGGTGGGATCAGATGGGTGTGCTGTATTATGAGCTGCTAAAACCGGGTGAAACCATCAATGGACAACGCTACCGAACACAATTAATCCGTTTGAAGAGAGCAGTGGCCGAAAAACGCCCGGAATATGCGACCAGACACGAGGCAATAATTTTCCATCATGACAACGCTCGGTCCCACGTTGCTATTCCGGTTAAGAACTATTTGGAAAACAGTGGATGGGAAGTCTTACCCCCCCGCCTTATAGCCCAGACCTTGCCCATTCTGACTACCATTTGTTCCGGTCGATGCAGAACGCCCTCACTGAAATACGGTTCACATCAGAGCAGAATATCAAAAATTGGCTTGATTCATTCTTGGCTGCCAAGCCGGCGCAGTTCTATTGGGATGGGATCCACAAATTGCCAGAAAGATGGGAAAAAGTCATAGCTTCAGATGGGCAATACTTTGAATAATACTATTTTACATGTTTTTCTTAAATAAACGTTCAAATTTTGAAAAAGAAACCGCACGAATTAACTTATACACCCAATATATTTTAGATAAAAAAATTTAATTTACTTGAAAGTAAATTGTTTTTTTGGAATCCACTCAAATTTGTTTAAAATGTTTATTCTTAAACTTCACTTTTTGCGTTACACTAACACAATACTGTAAAAACTCCCCAACAAAAAATTTCTATCAGAGGATTATTCGTAAATAATTTATGAAAGCAATTGGCTCACTCATAATTTTAAATCATAGCTATAATGAAGTGTTTTTAAAAATTCAGAAGGGGTAACTTTTAATTTTCCAGTACGGTATAAGAACATATAAGAACTAACCAATTTGTACTACCAATGTTCATCAACCAATTAGTTGCATAATTTAGGGTTTTTTTTTTTTTTTTAAAAAAAAAGAACTTAACACTCAAGTGGGTATGACTACACTTATGATGCCAAAGGATGTGTTAAGTTTTTCGGAAAATGGGACAGAAAGAGAAAGAAAGATGTTTGGGTTCAGTGGTTATTTCGCTCCATGAGTGGCATCCAACATTTAATGGGGAGATTAAATTTTTAGTGTAAATTGACTTGATGAAGTATTTAGGCAACCATTCATCTTACGAGATTTTAGTTGCCTGAAAAAACAACCTTCGGCCACGGCTGGTATTGAACCCCGAACCGTCCGATTGGGAAGCCAATACACTACCACTTGAGCCACGGCCACTTGCGCTAATCGCATCCAATTGCAAACTCCACATTGACCGAGGTCTTTTTCTCTCTAAGCTGCATTGTTCAAAGCGAGGTCTTTTACAGCATTGTGCCTCAGAGGTTCAAGGTACAACAATGGCAGTGTGTGATTCATATAACATGTCCCACCCATATAATCTCATGAATTAAAAGATTCTAACTTGGTCAATGTTGCTGTAAGACGCCTTTCTATCTTCTCCAAATTCAGGATCGATTACGGATTTTTTCTTCTCAATATCTTTTGACAAAGTCCACGATTCTGAGTCATTCAGTCGAACTGGTATGAGGTACAAGGGTATTAAAGAGTGGTTTCTTATTTGTTTTAAAGAAGAACTTATTTTTTTAGTTGCGCATGTAAGATCAATGAAACAGCGTTTGACAGGAAGGATTCTTCGCTTGCTATTTAAATTTCTAGCGTATTCCAGATAGAAAAAGTATTTTACAGTCGTAAGACTATAGATTTTCATTGTGACGTACTTTTTTGGTTTGGTTTACCAGGGTGACATCTCTATCTGTTTCACTCACACTGGTCGAAATGGCGTGTTTATCCGCCTCAATCACGGCGTCACTGTCTGTTTCGCTAACACTTTAACTTATTAAAAAGAATTAACTATGAATCGGGTTTCTTTAACAAAATATATTTTTTGTCTTCAATTAGGCGTTAGTCTAGCAAGTGTTATACCATTTTGGAATCCAGACTAAATACGCCAGTTACTTGCCAAAATGGCATAGTACATTTTTTTGTCAGTACAGTCAGTTCAAGTTGGGTGATTAATGATTTTCAGATACATGGATGGACAAAAAAGCAATATTTTAGTTAAAACCAGTATAGTTATATTTCAATTTTGGACTGTAATTTATAGAAGAGTTATTCAGGGTTACATGACAAAAAAAAATCGAAGAAGAGTAAAGATTTGCGATCACAGTACTTGAAAGATCGTCGCAGGGTGTCAGATTTCTCGATTTTTTTTTTGAGTGCCACTAATTTTAAAAGTACATGACTTAGATTTTTTTTTATAATTTTGTGATAACCGACACCACTTGACCTATCACCCGTTTCCGGCTTGACGTTGATTTTTGGGACACCCTGTATACAACTTTGTAAAAACGTTTTATGCGGCCTAAGATCGGTGAACAGAGGTTGTTTATCGACTTCTAGTTTCTCAAATTGTACGAAAATCTGTTATTGGTAATCGTTGATGGTTGATGGTGGATCGTTTTTTTATAATAAGCGCGCGCTCAAGGTGTTTTTGTACCCTTAAAATGTTTGTACACAGCGCGGGCGATCTACAAAGACTAGTCTCATTAATGAGCACTTATTTGGTTGTTGATGTGGGCTCTCTGATATTCATAGAGTATCACTTGTATTATCTGCACGAGGCTGTTTTTATCACGGTGCTTTAAGACCAAGATTCCATTCATTCATCGGTTTTACTTTTGTCCCAACCGATTAGTAGATGCTCCTAAATAACCATTAATTTTAATAGTTTGGGATGCAGCTCCCCTGCTTCAGCAGCTTTGTTCATCTTTAGTTTGAATTCGTCTGTTGAATGGTTCATTCTACCTAATAGCGGAATGCCGGTTTTCAGCTGTGACTACTACATCCTTGTTGATAAGGACAAATCATGGCATGTATTGCAGTAGGGTCTCTGATTTGTTGGGTTCTTCGTCATAGCGATAATTCTTTATAAATCTCTGTATCCCATTTTTCGCTCAACATGAGATTATTACGAACAATCAGTATAGGACTTCCTCCTTCCTGCTATTTTTTTATTTTTTATTTTTTTTTCTTCTTCATTTAATCATAGATTATAGAGTATCGGCCAGCAAACGCGATAGGTCAATACATTCACATGAGCAATTTTTCGGTAAGAATACTTTGTTTCTGTTGAACACTGTTAATGTCTGATATTCGGCTAAGCATGATAACATTGAAACTGATGACATGGAATTGAATTATAAGGGATCAGTCACAGTGCCCTGTTTTTTTTTCTTTGAGCATGGTGAGGATTGGTATATATACTATTTTTTTCCTTATCTTTTGGAAGTCATTTTAAGAATCTGTGTCAGTCAGCAGTTTCGAATCGCATACATTTATGACACGACTACTAACCAAACCGACAGTTGCTTGCATAAACAACAATAAATGACGCTAAACCCTATCCCTTTTCCTTAGCAGGTCCTATATTGTCGTATAATTTTATGTGTAATTAGACCTTAGATACTCAGGCTTATCTAAAATCCATAGATTATACGCCCACATGAAGTTGGGCATATTGCAATAATTTTTTGCAAATTTCCGTTCTCGAAATGCATTAAGGATATCCGTTTGCATAGCAGCCATCTGTACGCATATGCATCCATAACATTACTCAAAATATAGTTACATAACAATCCAGTAATATCCGTTAAGTTCCTTCAATATTGGATTTGTGTGTCGTTCGTTGTTGATTGGTTGACTGTGGCAACAGTAGAATCGAATGGTTTGCGTTGAATTGTTTCATTTAACACTGCCTAATCAGCATGGGGTGTTACCAAGTAATAATGGACTTATGAATGACGGTCGTTTCAACTCTTTTCCGTTACTTCCTGTGGTCCATGGCAGTTGTATTTGTAGTGCCTGTCTACACTCTCTGACATTGCAAAGGTTACAAGTAGCACGTACTCAAGGGTGAATATGGAAATTCGGTGGTTTTTCGTTTTGCATTTCTACCAGCCGGGGGTATACGAGTAGGTATTATTGCCTGGAGATGCGTATGGTATGCATGGTAATTATTTATCCTACGTGTGTATGGGCATACGCACACGATGTCAGAGGTTCTTTTCTTTGCAAATTTACTAAGATTTATTGGTTTCATCGGTAAATGGTTGTATTTTTCGGGAAATGCTCTGCAATAAGAGAGTTCTGGTGTTCTATGTTCCGGGAAGGTCATTTATGATGCAGCATAATTTATTTTACACGACGAAATTAACATCGAATGAGATTATAAAATCAACACAAATTTTAACAAACCTCTTCGTGTCACATCGTACGAGTAAAACCACAGGTATGAATTTATTATTAGTCTGCCTTAGGACAGGGACTACTTACCTTTTTGAAGGGACTACTTGCATCACTTTGTTGTGTTTACTCTCCATCTTCAATATGTTAGGTTGTAAATGAGCTGTTGGATGTACCTTGGTAAAAAGCAGTAAGCCCTTTATTTAATGTACCTTCCACAGAAGGTTAAATTGGCTTTAAAATTTCACACTTTTACACTAATTTTGTAGCTCAAAAAAAGGAGGTATTTCTAGTTATAAGAAGCTGGAAGACAGGAACACAGTTGCAGTGTTAAGTACCAAAGTGGATAGTATTCAAATAAAAATAAATATATTCTGCGTTTCCTAAATAGACAAAGGAGTCAAACCCATGTCCATTTGTATTATGTTACACCTTGTGGCATTTACATCACGCTCGTACTTGTTAATTTCGTATGCTGGACGTTAACGTCGCATATGCACCAAACTTTTATGGAGTTCACTAGTTGAAGAATTGTATCTACATTATTTAAATTATCCGCGAATTAGTCTTGTAAATAATTTATCAATATTAAAGCAATTATACAAATACATTTTCATAATGTATGAAAATGCGCTCATATGGGTTCTTCCTTAATAATTTACGAGGTGTGCATTGCGTGCATATTGCTATTTTCATATTTCAAAGAACTTATCCATGCCAGGGAGGAGGAGGGGTTCCTGCACACGGTGTTAATGAGCAAGGAATGATGAATACATTACTTTTTCTTTTATTTTTTTATGGCTCTAAAGTGTACGTTGGATCAGGGTTTTAGTCAACCGACTTCTCGTGTTACCTCGAGTGTAGCCTTCTCCTGCTCTGTCATCTCTCTGGGTTAGATTCGAAGATTCAGGGCAGACAGAAGCATCGTAAGCCGTGCGGATCGCATGTGATACCAATCTCAGAATCTTCTACATTCTACATCAATAATACGAACAAACTTCTTACTTATATCCGTGTGGTGAAAAGCCCATTGTTCTGCACGTCTCATACAAAGTTACCTTGGTCATTCTCAAAAGCGCCTTTCTACTCAGAGCAGTGACTAGCAGCAGTAATTTGTGTAGTAATTCATTTGATTTTTGTGTTATTAACAACTTTAAAGTTGTAGCTGAATATGGTGACATTTTGTCTAAAACATCGATGCGGTAATAAACGCTCGCTCAAGGGGTTTTTGTACCCTTAAAGTGTTTATACACAGCAGGCAAAGGAAACTTAGGGAGGAAGGTCGTAAGTTATAACGACCAAGAAACAGAGATCGGCAGGGCATTCCATAGGATCACTGGTGGTGGAAATAGCGATAAAACAAAGTGAGACACGAGACATTACGTCGGTGTTTTCATTGACACACATACCGAGAATGGAAAGTTTATCGGTTTCGACGATGCAAGTGCCATTCATGGATAATGGCTGGGTATTTGAATTTCACTTTAATGACAGCAGACAGCATTGAGTTTTGGAAGCATTAAATTCCACTCGGTTGTTAGTTCCCCAATTGGTTATGCTGTTAATATCGGAATTTAATGAGCTTAATATACGCTGCCGTTCCCGTTCTACAGTTGGAGAGCAGGGGCGTGAGTCCGGGAACGAATGTGAAAAGCACAGAGTACTGTCATCAGCAAAGGAATATATTCTATTAGAAGTAGCAGACAAGACATCATTAATGAAAATTAAAAAGAGTGTCCGAGACAGAACGGAGCCCTGAGACATACCAGCATTTATTTTGTGAATATCAGACTTGAAACCATCCAAGACAACTTGATTTGAACTTTCCCAAAGGTAGTTTCTAATCCATTGAAGAAGAGGGTCATCGAAGAGCACGCATTTTTGACCAAACAGCCTGATGCCAAACTCTGTCAAATGTCCTGGAAATACCAAGTTCAAATATGTTGCTTTCGTCAGATTGATGTACACTTGGGCTCCACTTTTCGGTGAGACATGCCATCAGATCACCAGTGGACCTGTTGCTACGAAAACCGTACTGCCGGTCATTAAGAAGTTTTCGTGTTTCGAGATATTTCATGAGCTAACGGCTTATCAGCGTTTCCATGACCTTGGATAGAAGGGACGTAAGTGCAATGGGTCTGTGGGAAGAGGGAGAGCAAGATTCGCCTTTTTTGGGGACGGGCTGGACAAATGCTGTTTTCCATCTGCTCGGAAACATTCCTAAAGAGTAGGATTGATGAAAAAGCTTACGCAGTGGTTTTGCCAGCGTGAAAGAACACCTCTCCAGAAGAAGGGGAGATATACCATCTGTGATTTGTGAATTTTAAAATCTTTAAGAACTCTTGCTACTACACGAGTGCGAAAGTGGATTTGTCCCACTGAAGATTCGAAGCACTCAAGTGTAGGCAGAGGCAAAGCACAATCTGGGAGCAGCAGATTGGCATTGTCCAAAGAGCCGACAGCTGGAATATCATTATAAATTAGCGTTGGCATGGAGGATGAGGCAGAATTTCTAATTTTTGACGAACGACCAATAATTTTTACTACCTTTAGGACACTGTAGAATTTTCTGCCTAAGTTTTTGGTCGTATTGGAATCTCAAACGCTTAAGAAAGACATTGCAGTCATTTCTGGTTCGTTTAAACTTTTTTCGGTTTTCCTCTGTTGGGTTGGTCTTGTAGGACCGAATAAACATTTCTCTAACCGTGACAGCCTCTTTACAGCTCGAGTCGTACCATGCCTTTTCTTTTGGTTTGATACTCTTCATCCAATGAGGGATAAAGCATCTCATTCCAAAGAGAATAATTTCTGTGAGTATGTTAGCAACGGCATCCACGTCGTTATCGAGGGAACAGAACGACCAGTTAAAATTCCTAAAGAAGTTGTTAAGTTCGCTCCAATTGGTTTTCTCGTATTACCATACGGTTCTTTTAGGAATCTTTTCTCTAACTGTGTGGTCGGTGTACGAGAAATTAGCTGATATGACGCAATGGTCCGACGAGCCTAGAGGGGAGAGCACATAAACGGAGTACTTATCAGGATGAGAAGTTAAAATCAAGTCGAGGGTGTTGGCGGTATAACTATCAACGTTTTGTATTCGTGTGGCTTCATTTACAAGCTGGGTTCAATTATTTACCGCAGCTAAGATCTCAACACACCGTCCTTCGGGTGTTATCTGTCCAGAATATCGAAGCCAACCAGAATTGTGTATATTGAAATGGCCCGTAATCACGATTTCAGTATGAGGATAGAGGGATACAATTCTTTGTATGGAGTCAGGCAGCGCATCAAACTCGTGAAAGGTCGATTTGCTGTCCAGTTTGGGGCTTCTGTAAATAAAGCAGTACATACAAGCACCATGTACATTTCCTCGTACCTACTTAGTTTTGATCATCATCCATATATCTGTCATCCTTCTAGGAACTTCATGATTCCGTGCTCATATAAATTGTTGGTCATATTAGCACAAAACTCGACCAAGTGAAAGTTTTACCATTTAAATAGTTTTGCAAACCTCAATGGTTAGGTAGGGATGTATAGTGAATGTGACAACCGAGATTCGATAATTTTTCACGAATTATCAAAACATGTGTGTGGTTCAGCGTTGTCATGATGGTACATAATTCCTTTACGATTTGTTAATTCTGGCCGTTTTCCTTTGATTGCTTCTTCTAGTTTCATTAGTTGGTGACAGTAAACATCTCAATTACAAACCTTTGAACTGAAAATAGCAAAAATACTGCGGAGTTTTCATGCCATTTAAGTTACCCTACACTGACTCTATGTGCAACATTATCATGTTAATTTCCCTTGGGCTTAACAGCGGAACCTAAGTATACCTATATTGAAATGTTTCGCAGTTTGGCACTTTGTTGCAGATATTCGGTTTTAGTACATGCCTAAAGGATTACCACCTCGTTGCTTGTAATAAATTACTGCTAGTCCCGTGTTTATGGATTGTGAGGATATATCATCTTAGTCCCAATATAAAGCTCCTATAGGTACCACAGATACCAATTTCCTCGCCTCGTCTAACTCAACGCATCTATTCTTGAAAGACTTGCCATTTGTTCCTTACCGTAATTTTTGTATTGCTTCCGCGACTAGTATTTCTTCTTGGTTTCTCTGTCGGTTCTCACTGGTTAGTGGTTCACCCATCACTTTAGAATCTTTTACTCGTCGCGTCGTGCGATTCCAGTATAGCTAGTAATCTATCTGGATTTGGTGACCAACGCCGTACTACGTAATTAAATGCCGCTCTTGTCTAATAAGTAATGTATTCAGAACAGTTAGATCGTGTGAATAGGTTGAGTTTAGTATATCTTCCTCCGCTGAGCTCCCTTCATATAATTGTTCGCATTTGTAACTCGAATTACCGAAGCGTTCATTCCAATCTGCATCGATTGAAATCATGTATTCCTTTGATATTCTATTTAAAGAGTCATCAAAGTCGCGACCAAATATTCATTTTGCTCTCTGCCTACTTGTGTAGGCATAACCGCGTAGGAGTTAACAATATCCCAAGTTTCTTGTTCAATTATCAGTTTTAATGCCATCAGTCGGCCGCTAATTTTTGATCAGTTACGATTTGACTTAGGAGTTCCGTTATTAAGATGTAGCCAACTATGTTCCGTAATAATAGCTTATAAACTGTTAAGAAACAATTCTATTTTTGATTACTGATGATGCGAAAGATCGCATCAGTAACTTTTCGGCATGTCACCACTTGATTTCTTGAACTCATTTAAAAAAAAAAAAAAAGAACTTAACACTCAAGTAGGTATGAATACACTTTTAATGCCACAGCATGTGTTAAGTTTTTTGGAAAATGGGATAGAGAAAGAAAGATGTTTCGCTCCATGGGTGGCATCCAACATTTAATGGGAAGACTAAATTCTTAGTGGAAGTTGGCTTGTTGTTGATTTCTAGTCAACTACTCATCTTATTTAATTTTTGTAAAATGAATGTCTTTCGGGCGAGGCTGGGATTCGAACACCGAACCTTGCGATTTGGTAGGCAGTCCATTACCACTTGAGCCACGGCCACCAAATTTAAGTCGCAAGTTTTCAAGTTTGGAACTTTTGTCCGTCATTGTGCCGACGTTCAAGCTTGCGGTACGAAATTTATTTCTTCAAGGCACCATCATATTCGCCTCGAAACCCGTCGAGCTCTAACTTGACCCTATGCTTCTATTCGTTCCGAGATCATTTCATATGGGGTATTCATATAAGAGAACCTTCGGGTAGTCTCATTATGTAGATATTAATGCGCCTGTGGTTCATATAGGGCGATTTAGTCGCCTTTTACGAAGAGCATCACATTGAAAGGCGTCTTTCACTCATTAAGGTTGATAAGAACCTCTTCGATCTCGTTAATATGCGCGTAACAACGCAATTATGAAGCTATTTGTCAAGGCCTAATGCATCAAAATTTGCTCCAAACAACGATTTTCTGATCAAAACTCTATTTGAAACTTCTAAATCATGTACCTACTATCGATGCAATAAACCTTACTATGTCGCATTTAAGTCAAAATGTGACGTCTACGCGACTTACCCTCATTATGCTGCCACTGAAAGTGAAAAGGTAAGTGCTGGATGCGGCAATAAAATTAAAAACATTTATCCTTAGTTTATTACGTGTACATCCTACGATAAATTTTTATTGCTAGGTAAATTCTTACGGTTCGCAAATGTTTTTTTTTTTATAACCGTATTAGCTAAAGGGGCTAGTCCGAGCAAAAATAAATGACTCGACAAGTTGTATAGACTTCCATTTTTACTTACATGCAGTCATCAGTCACTCGCGCACGCGATTCGTATTTTATGCTCTCCCCTTTTATATCGGTTTTTTTTTTATGATTCATAGACCTGAACTAGTTTTCTAATTCAGATAAACTACTGGTGTTCTTTTAATTTGATCGTGGAGCACGGGCAAGAAATAGATATCCATCTTCTACTGACATGAGACAACAACTAAAGTCAGAAAAAGGTATTCATTATTTCAATGACTTATTTGTCATCATTGGACGCGCCAGTGTGTTCATAATACAAAGCTACAATGTCACGTAACCATCTCAACATGCCTTCACCTTCACCACACTCTTCGTTCTTCCTTTTTTTTTTTTTTCTCTTACCAAAAGCAACCAGCATCTCTCACCTTAATAACATCGATTTGATTTAATCCTCATTCAACACCGGCCAGCCAGACTAGTGTTCGTCTATCATTCACTCAAACATCCCTTTGCACCTCATCCTCCGACAGCAGTCACCAGCCAGCAACAGCAAAAGCAAAAGCAAAAGCAGCAGCAGCAACAGCACAACAGCAACGACTGCAATACTCGTTGCGTTCGCCTATGTTTCTTCTTTCTCGCTTTCCTTGATGTACACACATGATTCCCTGTTTCTGTTTGTTTACCCTTTCAATTTGAAGTTGCTTGAGAGGAAATTGAGTTTTTGAGTACGGTGTGGAGTTTTGAACTCGTTTTGGCGCTCCTCTACCTGCCATACGGCAGCCGTTTGCCGGTTGTCCTTTAACGTAACGACACAATGTAGTCGTATTCGTCGTAGTCGTAGTCGTAGCCATCGTTTAGCCATTAGTTAAGGAACCAAAAAAAAAGAAAAAAAAACTCAATTCAATTGTTTTCCGAGACTTTCATCCCTTACCATGTGCACGTGAGCTCGCATTGCATTTGTATATGTTTACCGAACGGATGGACGACAATTACATTGCGCCCCTTATTTTATATTTATTTTTTTTTTTTGCAATATCTGGTTATAACGTGCCTCTGTATTTACTCTAATGTACTGCCAGATCCTTCGGGATATACTATACGACTACACGAAATTTTATGCGTACGACAGCCGCACACTACTACATGACGCCGCTGTCTCGTAAGACAAAGACAGCAAATTGATTGCCCCTAATAGCCTTGTGGATGTGTATATGTGTATATTTTGAGTGTAAATTGCATTTGTATCTTGTACAATGTGTCACTAGTGGTGGTGTGGTCGCTTGTTGATCTCTCGCGCTCTCCTTGTGTGCGTTTTTTTGCCTCTAGATTCCGGACCTCCGGCAGAACATTAGTTGCCCATGTCCTATAGACAAAGTTTCAGTTTCGTACAATCGTCGTTGCCGATGCACGGAGTCGCTTCGTCGCGTCCTCCTTTAACCTCGTTTTTTAGTTGTTTATTACTTATTTCTGCTCCCATTCTTATTCTTTATTTGTCGTTTTTGTCGGCTTTTTGTATTCTGTTTCGGTTGCTTTATCATATTGTGACGTTGTGTGTCGCCTCAATGAATTTCCTTCGCATCAATACGAATCTACAAAATAAAATGGACGAGCGTTTGAGAATTTTTATTCGCATTATCCTTGGCTGTTATTAATTCTGTTAAAAAAAAACCAAAAAAAAAAAACGAAACCCCAAAGAAGCAAAAAAAAAAGAAACGAAATTCGAAATTCTCTCTTTGTCTGTCCTGTCCCTGTGTTTCTGTTAGTTCTGTGATACAAAATATAAAAGCAAGATAATTTAAATTTTTATTTTTAACTGTAAGTGTAAATTGTTGTACGCCAAAATTAAACGTAAATCATCTCCCACCATGGACAGTGATAGTAATATGGAGCCAGCTGAGCGTAATAACAACATTGAAGTAATCGAATATAAGGAGCATAGAAAGAATAAGAAGAAAAAGCGCGAAAAACGTGAAAAGGATAAAGAGAAGAAATCCCATCATCATCACTATTATCATGGATCATCTGCCGTTAGTAATGTGGAAGTAGTAACTACTCCAGCGGTAGTAGTTACCACAACAACGACATCATCAACTACTGCAACATCGTTTCCACACAATTTAAAAATACGCTTCCTGTTGTCAGGGGTAAATTTCCAAATTCAAAATTTCTATATTCATTTGCACAATATTCATGCTGAACTGTAAATGCTTTTAATTGAATTGGGAAAGGATTAGGATTAAACTCTGAGGTTTAGGTGAGTCGTTTCAACAAGCAAACGTTGAAGCAGTAGTTGGGGTGATTGAGTTTCCTAGATAGAGCCGACCCTTGGTTGAAATTGAATTCGGAATAGGTCTTGCGGTTTTAATTTGTAATTTCGTTGACGCGCTTGACCATATGGTTTAAATCGCAATTGAAATGGAAATCAAATTTATCAGTTGGTTTCGTTGTTACACACACATGTACTCGTAGTTGCTCATGAAGTACAATCATAAATACATATCATCGTGTTGGGGTAGTTCATTGAGCCGGCTTACCTATGTCTAAGATGCTTCCTTTAGGGAAAGCGTAGAAAAAAAAATCCGGATCTTTAAATGCAAGACATGAATTGGTCTTTCAATTTCCGACCGGAAATAACCATGTACTTGACATTGACTTACGAAAGAAAGGCTGCTCATATGATATACGAAAGGCTGTCTTTTATTTCTTACGATTTCGAATACGTTAGGTTTATTTATTGATTAAATGAATATTTCATCCCCCAATCCTTACTTATTTGTAAGCTGTCAAACCAACGCTGAGAAGCTATATCTACATCAGTTATAATATACAAGAGGGTTGCTTGTCTGCTGCTTGTTTATTTTCCCTGCAGCCCTATTTTTGCTTTTGCTGAATCATGTATGCTTAAAATTTGTTAACCCTTTTCGAATTTAAGTTGAACAGTTAGAGGAAACGATAAAACAGATTTGAATTTCAACTTTGATATGACTTTGTTTTGTCGTTTATTATACAAATTGGTAACCCGATGAGGAAATGTCCCTTATAACTTTCAGTAAAAACCAAGAAGCTTAACCCTGACCTACTGAATGTTTAAAAATCGAAGACCATTGCCAAGGGTTGGTTTCAACTTTAAACTTATTTTTCCAAGGAAATGCTTGCAATTTCTTTTTTAATTTTTTTTTTTTTACCGAATATGGAATAAAATGAATAGTTTGCCATTGTAAGATTGATTATTGAACTTGAAAAGGAGAATAACGATCAACAAGGTTAGCTAGTTTATCTGCTTGTGGTCCCCATTGCATTTGCAGTTGATAGATTTTTGCTATCCAGTGAATCAGCTACTCTTAATAAATATTAGGACACTAGCAGTGCAGACGTTCCTTAGATCGTCTGGTTTGCCAGATAAGCTAAAGTTATGTTGGTGAGAGCAGGCTAGATGAAAGAGATATATTACCTAAAGTATAATGCTCGGTTATGAGATTGGCCCTAATGTCCTCTTTAGTCGGGTACTGAGGCCCAAACGTGGTCACATCGATCGCATTTAAGTACTACTTTGATTATGGCCAGATGTTTGCTTACTGCATCGAAGAAAGAACGGTGCTCAGGTGATGAGAGCACCTCTTGACCTCTTCTGGCTAGTTCACCGACGATAAGATCGGCCGGGATGTCACAGTAACCATAGTAATTGGGTTTATACGGCTCAGATATTTCATTTAGATCTTGGAGTGAATACCAGAAATTTGATCGTACGTCGCGGACTGATAAAGAGTCAACATTTTGTCCTGATAGACACAGTAAATACTGTGAAATCTGAGAGTTAGCCGAAGGTGCAGATGGCGCTTACAGTGATTCGTTGCAAAAGACTTAATAGTGCTCTGAAACGTATGTCTAGGAAGTAGACTATTTATAGCTGACGTTGAATTTCCAGTATGCTGGGTTACTTGAAGTAAATCGTCTAACTCGACAAAGAAGTGCGCATCAAAGGTTATCCTTTTCTCACTATCATTCAGCAGTCTGTCGAGTTTGTGGCACCGGGAGTTAGAAGTATTTTTTCATTTTCAAATGCGTTGTAAAGACCTTAAAATGGGACATAACCAAAGTTTTCTCTTACTTCGTTATGATATAATGATTTTATACAGCATATAGTGTAACCGAGGTTGGCTAAAAATTGATTTTATTGTGACCTATTTTGGATTGAGATGGTTTACTTCATACATGTGTGGTGCCACACATGTAAAGTCGCTCCTATAAAGATTGATTAAATTATTAAATTTCATATTCTCATTTTGTCTCTTCTATTTCTGCCAAATTGGCGATTATGTAAAGACTAGCCTGACCCGCTTAAACGAAGTTGGTTGTGCAGACCAAGCATCATAAGGTTTTCCTGCTTACTTTTACTAAAAAAAAAATCAATCCTTACAGCAATGTTTGAAGACGAAACATAAGGAAATTTATCAAATATGTGAAAAGTCCGTAGGTTCATGTAGGCAAGGCAATAAGCTTGGTTTGAATCTGCTTGACACGACGTTGTCCGCAGGAGTTTTTTCTTTGAAAAGTCTGACCAAAATGAAAGGAGGTTCTGTCGTATGAGGTAGCTTTTAAACTATATAAATCCATTTGGAATTCTTTGCTTAATTAATGATTTGACTCAGGTTGCTTTACTGGTAGTATGCTTAATAAGCAAACTGTTGCACTTACAAAAGCGGTATAACTTACGTGATAAAAATGACTTTGGTTTAGTGAACCTCTGAACTGTTTCAGTAACTTGGAACAAGCACAGTAAACATAGATCTATTCCTTTGGTGATTTTAATAATGTAGAATAACAGTCCAACAGCAATTAGATTTATTATTTTAAACAAATCCCTTGCATTCATTTCTTAGGTTTTAACTTGCGTGCATAGTTACTCAATTCCAATGTCTATAGCATTGATGCATGTCACGATATCCGGTTTCACATTACCTTTTCGAGGTAGTGAATATCATCATGTGACGAATTTGTCTTCATTGAGTCTTCTTGGGTTTTTTTTTTTTTTTTTTTTTTTTCAAAAACCTTAACATATCGGAAGTAGTGGAAACCAACATTTAAGATGACTCTGTGAACATTCCTTAAATCGTTCCGACTAGATATCTGAAAATTCGTTGACGTACATCACGTCAACAACAAAATCTCTATCCTCTTTTACATAAGTTCCTGTTCTTAGCAGATCGGTTGTGTAAGCTGTTTCATTCCGAATTAAATTCAGAAATTCCAAGTAATGTCAGTTGTTGGAGATTTTACTTTTACGTCCCTATGTTCGTGGCTACCACAACACCTGTTTATTCACCCGAATATGCTTCCATCTTTCAGATTTATAATAAATCATTTCACATTTTCTTACATGCTGTAGCACGTGTTTTCACATCCGTTTTTCTTTTTCCTAGTATTTGGCTGGAACATTCACATGTACATATGTGGTTCTAAAGAGCCATTATACACAGGCACTCCTCAGTCGTACATCTGGAAGTGACCGTTTGCCTCCACATTGAGCGTGAGTGTGAGGAAATAACTTGTAACCGATAAAACTAGGAATAAATGTCAATAAACTCTATCGAAGTCTTTATATGTGGACGCACGGAATACATATTCCCACTTGAGCTCACCTTGTCCTAGTCCCGTAATGGTTTCCTCTGGGGGTAGGAAAGTTTTTCACCTTTCGGTTACCTTTCTACAAACAGCTGTTTGTCAGAAAAAAACCAAACCGGAGCAGATGCTTACGAAAGATGTAAAGGGAAAGAAAAATACAAATGAGAGAATCATGAGTTCTTCATCAATTACAGATTCTGTTTTTTTTGCAATACAGGGACATCCCCTTGATTTTCGTAAGATCTTCCAAATATGTT